>CM036599.1:590857-5590857 GCA_020745705.1 Hemiprocne comata
GAGTGTCCCAGCAGAACTAGGCAGCACTATAACAATAAAGACAGTATCCCACTGTCTATTTATATCACGTTACCTTCAACAAATCCTTTGCAAAGTCCTTCCCATCATTCAGCCCATCCAGGTTTGCTATGAACTGTTGACAGGACATCTTTTTGCCAATATTCTGTAAGGCAAAGAAGCAGCTCGTTAAACTTCTGGGGAGTTTTGACTTAATCAGAGCAATAAAGAAAAATGTTATATGTAGTGGTGAAGCCTGAGTTTATCCCAAGAGCTTGAAGCTGAAAGGTCTTCTGTGCTGATTTTCTATTGGGCTCTTTGCTTTCTTTACTTGCTCATGACAGCACCCAAATGTTTCAGATGACCTCTTTTTAAATGGTGGAGATAACACCTGAAAATAACCTCTCCAGCTCTTGCTCCAAACTTTTGAAGTGACCTGACATCTGTTCTCCAGATTGATCCTGGTAGAGGGACACACTCAGAGTGCCTTGAAATTGCAGTACTTGGATGGGTCTCCAAACCTGCATGTGTGAAATTGTGTCACCATGCGGTGTCAGCATCTGAGGACGTTGGGCAACGACTCATCCTTCACAGAAACTGTTGCTTTTGCTGGCCATTATGGAAAGTGATGACCCTGGTACAGTGGGAACTTGCTGCTGTGGCACTTGAGGGCCCTACATGTGCACTGGATCTCATAACCTGGAGCATGCTCATCACTGACCAATGCCAAGACCATTTGGGGCTGATGCTGCCAGGTCATCTGGCATCCCTGATGGCAGTCTGTGGCATCTGCCTTCCCAAACCCTTTACCCCTCACCATAGCCAGGTGAGTCATTGTTCCAGCCTGCAAGGGCTGAGGGGCTGGAGGCATGCAGCTTTTTTCCAAGCCAACCCCTGCAATCCCACCTCTCCAAAAGACTGGAGCAGAGGAGTGGAGGAGTCAGTGGGAATTGTAGGGTTCTAAAAAAGGAGTTGGATACTACAAAGGAAAGATAAGTGTCTCCAGTGCCATGTCATATTGCAGCCTTCACACCCTGGAGTGAAGTCAGCAAGGACAGAGCACATGGTGACACCACATGGAGGGGGTAATGCAGTTAGTAAGAGGAGAGCATGAGCTGCCAGCAGCATTCCTGAGGATCCCAACAGCATCCTGACACGGGGTGGGCTTTGCATCAAGATGTCAACAGGGCGGCCATCCAGGATGACCTGGGAAGATGGCCAGGAACAGCAGAGCCAGGACCTTGCTTAGGGACTCAGTGAGGAAGAAGAAGGACCTCGCTGGGCTACTGGGAGGGGATGAAGCTCCAGCAGCTAATACAGGAAGTTCTCAGAAGGGCAAGATGTGTCCTCTCTGCAAGAAAATAACCTCTTGAAAGAGACTGAAACAAGAAACCCCTGCCCACAAACATGCACGACAGTTGACCTGGAGGCTTCTTCCCAAGTGAAAGCATCAGAAAGAGTGAGGCCTTGGGGTTAGTCCACAACGGCCCACCCCGCACACACCATGGGTGGCTGCAGACATGCTCTTTGGCTATATGGGGAGCCACTGCTGCCTCTGAGCAGCTCTGTCTGATACTCTTCCTAATGCCTCCTGTCAGTGCCAGCTCCAGATGAGCTGGCATCCTTGAGAGATTAAGAAAAAGAAGAATAAAGCACTGTTACAAATCTGCAGTGCCTGGGGACACGGTGCAGCACAACATGAGGCTCATCTTTGTTTTCTCTCAGGCCTCCCCCATGGTTGATGCCCAGAACGGGACCCCACAGCTAGAGGCTACCACCAGGTAGTGCTCAGTTGGTGCACCAGCTGCAGAAGACCAGTGGGGAAACCTGCAGGGTTTTTCAGCAGAGGGAAGAGAGATTTGTGTGCTTGTTGGCTGATGAATTACAGGAAGAAAAAAAGAAGTCTGCAGCACAATGGTTGTGGATGGAGAAAGGAAGGAGGTGAGAGAGGACATAAAACCCCACAATAACAAACCTCCACGAGATAAGGAGTCTGGAGGTGAGGTAGGTGTGTTGCCTGAGACCTTGAGGCACCAAATCAGTTTGCGCAGAGGAAAGGTGACTAGTTGTGCCTGTGCTTTGAGGCAGGAAAGGGGAGTGCACAGCACAGGTCTTCCTGCCTGCAGAGGCTTTTTGCAGTGATCGAGCTGCGAATGCAGAGGGGAACACATTTTAGGGAGTGGGTACAGTGAGATAAAGCAGCAGAAGTCACCAGCCTCACAGGCCCTTCTTTGGGTTTCTTGTCTATTGTGTCCAGGACACAATCCTAACTCCAGGACACAATCCTAACTCCAGGACACTTCTATTTGAATCTGTGATCCATCTCTTTCTCTTGCACAAGATCTCTGAGCTCAAACTGAGACAGCAGCCACCCTGTGGAAAAGCAGCTAATTGCTGAGCAGTTGAGAAGGATGAAAACATATCCATTCTCTGACAGCCAGAAGAAGTGAGAAGAAAGGTCCAGCGAGGATGTTAATACTGTGAAGCAGCTTGTTGGACAAGGCTGCAGAAACACTGCAGTCAGGGGCAGAATTCAGGCAGGCTGGCTGTCAGGAGGACTGAGACCAGGATGCTGGGGTGGCTCAGATGCACTACAACTTCAAATCAACAATATCTTAATGCTTCAGCTTGCTGCTTTGAGAAATGGGCTGGAGCCAGCCACTCAACTACAAAGCCCTGCAAGAGCCTCCAAATGAAACCAACTGATTAAAAAAACCACCCAAAAACCCACTCCAGGACATAGATTTTGCAGCTTCACTTGATCAGCATTTCCAAAGAACAGTTCTGTGATCACAAGTGCCTCATTATCAGGGGCACCCGCACCAGGCCTGAGCTTTCACACACTGCAACAGTATTTAGCAAGTAGGGGTAGGAACAACCCTGGAATAGGCTGCTCTGGAGGCACAGTGGAGCAAGGTCATCACACGTGGACATAATCTTTAGGGGAATGTATCTGCTCACCTCAAAGCTCAGTGCTCAGATGGTCTATGCCCCTTGCTGAACCAGGACATCTAGCTAGGGTGACACAACTTCATTTCTGGTCAACCACACAGATGGGGGCATTTTGCTTTTTTTGTGGTGCATCAGTCACTTACCAGCAATAGAACAAGCCAGCAAGGCTCCTCACAGCCACACGTAGCTACTAATCCTGATATGTCCCCCTGGCATAAAAGAACTTCATCCCATCTTTGCTTGCTCCAAGCCATGCAGCAAAGCATGAGAAATTACTGTCAGACAATCAGCTGGCACGATGATGTGCCTGGATGGAGAGCAAGTGGAGCAAACAGTGGCTTACGTAGCTGAGAAGGGATGAATGGATAGAGACAGTGTGGGAATGGAAGGACAGAGGTGGAGGGGTGCAGACAGTGCATGAGAATGGAGAGTTGCAGAGACAACGTGCACAACGGTGGTTAGAGGGAGTAACATTAAATTAGGAAGGACAAGATCAATCTGATGGTGGGTAGACAGGGCTGATCCTGCCATCCCATTGTTAACACCCAGTGTAACTCTCTTGTTGGGCTCTTGCCTCCTCTGGGCCTCAGCCGTCTGCTGATGAGCTGACTCACTCAAGATGGTTGCAGACCATCTCCTGAAGTGTCCGGGATGGTGCTATCCACCTCCAGAAGACTCTGGGCTGTTGCCAAGTCCCAGCATGAGGAGGCTGGGCAGATGAGTATGGAGGTAGCTGCTCAGTGGGAAAAGTAGGAACCATGTGAAAGTCCCAGGAGGAGATGTATGTTCCTGGGCGACAGAAGCTGTGAAGACATGGCTATCTGGGGTGCTCTCCCCAGCACCTCCTCTGTGAGATGTTAAACCACTTGAGTTTCTGGGCTGGAGACTGCAGGCATCAAACATCTCAGCTGCAAAGTGGTGAGTGGAGGACATCTCCTGTGAGAATCATGGCCCTAGCAGGCCCTGCTTTAGTCAGGCTCTTTTGACCTCTCCCAATTAGGAACTGTCCCTTTACACAGACACGTCAACCACGCTTTCCTAACCAAGGGAATATCCCACTCCATAGCAATGCACAAACACTGAAACACACACACACAATATTCTAAAAGGGAATAAAATGAAAAGTGATATGCAATATCATGACAGCACCTTTAACAAAAAGAGGTGAGAGATCAAGACACACAATCCCTGGTACGCTGCAGTGTATGGAGGTTTCTGTACACAGGAACATTTCATGTGATGCAGATCAGCTGCTAATGGGTTGCTAAGTAGTGAAGGACACTGCACAACCACTTAGGAATCCAGGCAAACAAAACTCCTTTTGTTTTTTCTTTTTAAACACAGAAAAAAAACAACAAGTCAAATGCCAGTGTTTTAAAGCAAAACACTAGAATGACTGCACTTACCACCTGGTTAAGGGTTAAAGAGCAGAGAGAGAGGTTCCAGGAGCAGAAGGAAGAAAGAAAAGAAAAAAAAAAAAAAGGAGGGGAAGGAGAAGAAGAAATTAATGTTACACATGCGGAAAAATAAAGAGAAGATTTTTCAAAGAAAGGCTCAGGTATTTCTACACCTGTGTGGGGAACGGACTGTGTTTTCTTTGCTTAGACAACATGAGATAATTTCTTCTTACCAGGCCTCTTAGTCAGCTTGTCAATTGAAACCAGAAATCGTAAGGTTTGGGAAGTTTAGGGGTTTTTGGCCTTTTCAGTAATTTCTGTCTTCACAGAGACATATTTTTAATTTGTATTAATTTAGAAAACTAGACAAAATGAGACTATTTTGGAATGAAGTTGCATCGTTTGCTTTCTGCCACAATGCTGCTTTTGCTGTTGCAGGAAATGCTTTGATGAAAATACCTCCTTGACTCCAACCCTTTTGGCTGAAGGATGAACACCCTGTGAGACCCTCTCAACAGTCGTCCCCACTGCTGTCCCACTGTGTGCAAAGACACTTTGCCTGGACATGTTACTGGCAGCCATGTGGGTGGAAATGGACCTGATGGTCAGTCATGGGCTGTCTGTTCCCTGAGGGATGAGGCTGCAGCATCTGGAAGCAGCTTGGTGCAGGCCACGGTGCACATCTGGAAAGGATGCTCTTGCTGAGACCAGCAATTCCCTGCACTGATCGCTGTGTCCCAGCCTTGCCACTGTCATGAAGGCAGCATCTGTGCTGCAATGATGGGGAGGGTCTCCCAGTGGACTGTCAAGATGGCACTAGTGAAGCTGGTGGCCTTTGCATCTTTGCCATCACAGGTGAAGAGCAATCATGTAGTGTCCTCTTTCCACCCGCACAGAAAAAGGCTCCTCCCAAATGTGATTAGAAATCAGGATGCAGAAAAAACGAGCTAGGCTATGGCCTACTGTCCCCTCTTTCACAGGCTAATGAAGAGAAGTCTCTGCAGATGCACTGTGAATTGTTACCAGCTGGAGGCAGATGAGGACTCTAGTGATAGTTTGGAAATCATGGCATTGTGGGGCAGAAAAAAGGGTGTTTGGTTTCACATGCTCAAGCTACTTGAGCCATCCTCTCATGCCCCCTTCACCTTCACACAAGTTCTGAGGAGTCTGTGGCTCCAGACCTGAGCTCTCAGAGGGCTATGGAAGAAGGTACTTCAGTGACCTGAGGCTTAAGGAGCCCCTCTACCCTTGTAACGGGGGCACAGCCCTCTGAGGCTCACTGCCACACTCTGTGCCTGCACCATAAAGCTGAAGAGCAGGCAGGAGACCTGGGTCAAAGGTGCCTACAGCCTTCCACAGCACTGAGCAGGGTGCAGAGTCCACACACACACACAGGTGTATGCTGTGGTAGGGGTCTCCAAGGGTACTCACTGTCCCAGTGCTGTCCCCTACACCCAGCCCCATCTCCCCTCTGCAGTTATCTTTCCTCCCACTCTGCTCCCCTTCTCCATACTCTGGTTGGCCTTTTAGGAACAATCTATGCCACCTGAAGGGGCCTCTAAAAGGTTGTGAGAGGTCACTGCTCTTTTCCAACCACACCTTTGGCCACTGAGCTCTGCTCACCCTGCTTTTTGAGGAGAGGCCTTTCTGATACGAAGCTTTCCAGTGACTGTCAGTTACATCTTGGGAAAAGGAACAGCTGGAACTTCCTTCATATTTTGGGAAAGAAAGATTAAATGTGGACCTGTACTGAACCACCAACTTCCTTGCAGCATTTTTCTGGGGCAATGGTAGCCTCAGGTGTCTGCACCACGAGAAAGAGCAGCACAATGGGTGCTGCTGTTTGCCAGCTCCACAGAGACTGGTGGTGAAGACCGCTCCATGAGAGCTTCTGGGACAGAGCTGATGCATGCAGCAGGTCCTGGGAAGAAAGCTGCATTGCTGAGGCCTTTACAAGGTAACAGATGTCAGCAGCGAACATGCCTTTGGCTTGAGTCTGGAGTGACACTAGGGTGACTGTTCCCAGGTCTGGGCCTGGCACCCAAAATTCTTCCCGGAGCTGGTCAGAGTACCTATCTCTATTTTTCAGCAACACATCCTGCACGAGGGGACAGATCTCTAGACTGGGAAGAAAATGGGGAAGGATGCATCTCTGAGTACTACTTACATGGCCGTGGAGGTCTGTGTTTAGCAGCATCAGGGCACAGGTGAGCGTGTGGATCCCATCTGCAACACACAACAGTCAGCTGGCTGTCAGCACCCCCTTCCCATGCCCTTGGGATGTTTTCTGCCTGGGCAGCCCAGCCGTTGCAAGGCTAGTTGCTACATCTGTGGACCTTAAAGAATAGCTGTTTCTTTCAAACTGCACAAGACAGATAGTTTAAAATCAATCAATCAATCAATCAATCAATCAATCAATCTTTTTTTTCCCCTCAAATTCCACCTTTTCCTGAAATGATCACCAGGTAAGTGGCTTTAAAGCAGTTTTGTCAAAGGCTTTCTGAAGACCAGACTTTCCACTGAGTCTTCCTTCATATCCACTTTGTGCTAATGCCATTGCAGAATGGGGCAGAGACCCTGGCAAACTGAGCTAGTTTCCCCCCATTTGATCACAGTCACCTCAGGGGTTTGTCCTGGGGTCTTTAGACATCATGTCCAGGCAGCCTGAAGGCTCTTGAGTTGTTCAACAAATGTTATTACTACAAATGAGTGCAGCATTTTGGGGTCTCTGACTTAATAAAACTAACACAAAGTTTTCCTTCCATTAGAGACAACACAGCACCCTCTTCTGTACCAGGCACATGGTGACTTGCTGTTATTTCAAAACCATGCTGTGTCCTGAAGCTGCTCAAGGTCAAGAGACTAGTCTCCACACACCATCCACAACAGTGAGATGCAGCGGCATCCTGGCACATGAACTGGTCCTTGCAAGGACCTCACAGGGATAGAGAGCACCAGGGAGGAGGCAGGGGGAGGAATGCCACAGCCTTGGTCTTTGGCCCTGCTCTTCGTATGACTTGGTATGTTCACACAGATGGGCTACTCCACAGACCAAGACAGACAGGATTTGATGCTCCTGGCTTATTTCCTTGTGCATGGCGCTGCAGGAATTGGTGCCCTCAGGTCAGGCTGTGACCTACCCCAGGCCAGTGTGGGGAAGTGACACTGGTCTCTTCTTGTGTGGGTGGATGTGCAGCCACAGAGAGCCAGCTAGGGCCTCTCTCCATCCCCACCAGCTACTAGACAAAGGCACTATTCTTGTGCAATAGTGACAAGCCCCAGGCAGCCCATCCTCAAGGCCAAGCTCTAAACACTGCCAGCTAAAGACAACCAAACACAGGAGCCCAGGATGAAGGCACGTGAGCTCCTCCCTTTCCTGAAAAAAACATGGTCTCTGAGGAAGGAAGGGTTTCTCTTGGGAACATCACATATTTCTCTATGAGGGCTGAAGGTCCTGGGGACATGGTGAAGAGAGCACCAGTTCCTAAGTAAGGTGTTCCCTTCACTTTCACAAGAAGCAGCTTTGGCCTTAAGACAACATGCCTCCCCAGTGCATGTTTTGGAGTCGCTGTGGAAGGTTCTAGCCTGACATCTTCACCTGGCTTTACTGTATGACTTTGGTGAAGTAAAACATGTCCCATACGGCCCCAAGGTGGAGCTGGTGTCCCAAAACCTGCTATTCTCTCACTGTTGCTTGGCTTAGTTGCATTCACTTTTTCTCTCACACAGTGTCACAACGCAACCACGTAGGTCTATGTCGGGGCTTTACCAATACAGGAAAGCACTGATAAAGTGGCAAAGAGGACAGAGCTTCTGCCATCCTCATCTGCAGCATCCCATCATGCAGGCTGAAGTGACCCTTGGTGTTGCAACATCTATGTCTCCATCAGTGGAGGAGTTATTGAATCAACATGTAGCAATGCCCTGAAATGGCTTCTAAGCCATTAGGGCTTTAAGACCTTAGCCACCTGACCATCTCTAGACAAAACTGTCTTGACTCTATCATGCCTCTATGCCAATAGACCATCACAGTCAGAGGTGTTTCTTTAGAAATCTAGATAATACACAGTGGCTCAAATTTCATCTTGGTGGAACATCCTTTGCAAGTTTAGTCTGGATGCAACAAGAAGGAACTGCTTCCTGAAGAAAAAGTTTTCAATAGCTTTCTCAAACCATGTGTCTAGTGCATGCTTCTGCAATATCTGCAAAAGATGTGACCTGAAGCAGTCACTTTGCTTCCCTCCATCACATCAGCTTCAAGTAGGACTTTGATTACAATTGTATTCTTCAAGTCCCATTCAATTCCAGTACTGAGTGCAGCTCTGTCCTCCCCAGGACTCACTCAGTTTACATTTGGTCTGCAGTAAGTGGTCCTGCCCCACCTTGTGAAATGTGCTGCCACCCTCACAGGCACTGCTGTGGCCCTAAATGGTAAAAAATAGGTCATGACAGCAGCAGCAATACTGTGCTTCAGATCCAGTTTTCCTTCTTCTTTATAGTTTTGTACTGTTCAGGAGTGTAATATTTTGGAAACAGGTCCCTGCCAGCAGCAGTGACATCTCCACTGAAGGCCATGCAGTTATGGAAGACTTTCACTTTCTGGGTTCATTCCTGTTTGCATTAGCAGGCACCTTCTCACAGAGCATTCAGAACTGGGATAGAATTTCCCTTCTGAGCAGCTGCCATGGCGTGGCTCCATCAGCAGCTTTGTAAACCACATTGCCACAGCAAAGCTTGTGTTTTGACTACTCCCTGCCCTCCAAACACCCTCATGCTGAAAGGCGTGGGATGGCATTGGAGATCTGGCCCTCTGTGCTCCAGCTCAGCCTCAGCTCAGGTTGGTGTGATCATGGCCTCTTGGTGGGCGTTGGACACCTGAGGACCAGAAGGTGAGAAAGGGTCCCAAGACCCTTGTCTACAGCAGTGGGGGTGGATGCAATATGGTTGGGGATCATGTCCAGGGGTCAGGACCTGTCATTTGGGATATTTCAGCTGGAGACTGCTGCTGAAAATTCAGCCTGAAGCTTAATGTCTGCAAGTGGAGGACCTGTTGCACGGGAAGGTCCTCTCTGGATCAGTGGGGGACAACATCACACAAACAGAGGGAAATGAAATCTGAACCTGTACTTCATTGACATATCACTGATAAAAGGGAAAATGTCATTGTGTTTTGAGAACAGCTTGTGTCCAGTTAGCTGGGCAGAGGGACTGGAGGGTTCAAGTGACACCAGGCTCTGGTGCTTTTTGGGAAGCCTGCAAGATGGAGACAAGCAGGACCTCTCAGACACAAGTGGCATGGGTGGAGGAGGAACAACTGGCACTGCTGTCAGGCCAGCAGCCTGATTTCCACCAAGCAGGTGTGTAGAGGCATTCATGTACATGCAAATGTAGACATGCTCATGGCTGGATGTGGCCATGTGCATATGTGTACCAGGAGTGACCTTTCCCATTTTTAAATGTCAAAATATCTACTCAAAAAAAAAAACACAAATGAAGAAAGGCTGAAAGTAGCTAACAAAACCTGCCACTCCAGTGAGCCCAGAACTTTAACCAGCTGTGCTTTCTCCTGCTGCGGTTGTAAATGCAAGGAACAAAACTCCTGTACATGGCAAGCCAACAGCACTCCTCAATCTGCATGGAAATGTCTTCTTCCATTCAATGGTCAAGGTCTTGGGCTGAGGTAGCACCAGCCACACATTTGCTCACTGCCAGCAACCCCTTTGCAAGCCCAAACTGCAGTAATCTGCAACCCCTGAGAACCACTTACCACCTCCCTGGGTGCTGGGCAAAGCATGGCCACTGATCCAGGCTATAGCTGAGGAGCTTGTCTTCAGCACAGCTCACGTGCACTTGAGAGGACAAGGCTCCCTGGGAGCCCACACTCAGACCCTCAGGGGACTCATCTGGCTCTCTTGAGGAGGGTCTGTACAGCACCTGGTGCCCCCAACTCCCTCCCCGGGAGCAGCAGGGAAGGATCCCAGAAAAGGCAGGAGCTGCAGGATGCCCAGTGGGTGCTGGTCAGGCCCGGCTGCAGCTGGCTGGTTTCCCACTCAAGCTCTGTCCCACGGGTGCTCTGTGGGTGTGCAATGGACAGCAGAGCCAGGGAAAGGAGGTGGTACCTTGGGACGTGCTCTCCTCTGGGTTGCACTGGCAGAATCGCCGCGAAAAATGGATCAGCACCCGCTCCCGTTCCTGCGTCTCTCCCATCAGTGGGAATGCTTTCAAGAACGTCCTGCAAAGACAAAGCAGTACTTAAAGATGTCGTGGATCCATCTGCCAGGCAGCAACCATGCTAAGGAGGGAGACATAAAGGGGTTCTCAGAGCAGCTAGGAAGGCCTTTGTCCTCCCCCCAGCCTGCACACCCCTGGGGCCCTGCAGGTGCAATGCAAAAGGCCAGCTCTGAGCTGTGCAGGGGAACATGCTGAGATCTGACACACCTCTGGCTTGACGGCACCAGGATGGGTTCTCTGTCCCAAGGGAAGAAGCTGCTCCCGCTTGCTCTGATTGTGTACAGGATGGGATGCCTGGGAAAGCTGCTCCCCACCATGGGGAAGCAGGCTGTGGGCCCTCCTGTCAGACCCCAGTACCTTGTGCCAAATGTGACACCAGAGCAAAGATTAAACAACAACCTGTAGCTCTTCCCCGCTCCCTGCTCCTATCACATGGACAGCCTCCATGGCATTGGGAAGCCCGAAGGAGAAACCCACCACACTGCTCTGCTCTGCTCTGCCCAGCCCAGGCCCTGCGCGGGGGTGCCAGAGATCAGCTCACCTGAGTGCTTTGTCAAGGGTCAGGCCAGTGAAGTCAAAGAAGCTGAGATACTCCTCTGCTACCAACTTGCTAAATTCATTACTGTAATTAAAGAGGGTGTAGTCAGCCCTTTCGTCATAGAAAAAGACACTGTCCACAAGAGGAACAGCAGATGGCTGCCTTCTGGCCAGCCCACACTCCCAGCCAGACACTGCAGACATGATCCCAGACTTAGGGGGACTTTCTACTAGCTTAAAATGCTGGTGGAAGAACTCCAAAGGTCCCTGGTGTGCTCACAGCCTAGCTCTACAGCTGCCAGCCCCAGACAACGGAGGATAAGAGCTGTGGGCCCCCAGCGTCCCCCTCTGCTGTGCTAATGGTCAGGCAGAGCCTCCTCCCAAACCAGGTAGGAAGAGAAGGCCACAAGGATGTCCTGTGCTCATCGGGCACCTTCTCTCTTACTTAGTCCTCCCCCATTCCTGGACATGTCCCATCCTCCTACTGCAGTATTTCTGCTCTTCATGGTGGCTCCCATCCCACCTTCTCACCACAGCACCTTGCTAGTGTCTCACTTGGAGCAGAAGGGCTCAGTTGAGCTGGCCCTTCTTCTCCAGAATGCTTCTCCAGAAACACTTTCCCTGCCACATTTTTTGCAGGATGCTTGGGGACATATTGCCTTTAGAGCCAGAATGGGTGCTTTTAAGGTCCTCTATCAACACAACTCAGGTAGCAGAAGTGCAAGAATAATCAATGAATGCTGGCAAGAAATGGGAGATGAGCTCAATAAGCTCAGCCTTTGCCATATACAATCTCTTTTCTTTCTCCCCACAAAATGAGAAGCATGTTGCTGAGCACTGCACATCCAGTTTCACCCCAGGACACGTTACAGGCAGAACTCTTTGTTTTTCCCACAGCACCGTTTCATCTTCTGCTGTGAGGTGGACGCTGTAAAGCCTCTGGCATGGATGCTGTTTGGAAGGACAACACACAGCTGGATCAGACAGAGCAGCGTGACAGTTCCAGGGGAGAAGTCCAGGCTGAGTTTTGAGAGGCAGGACACAATACTGGTGCTGGAGTTCGTGCAGGAGACTGTTTAAAGCTGTGTGAAGCCACAAGGCCTCACACTCCTAGATCAATCCTGTCATTTGGGATTGCTAGGTCTGGGAAAGTACATGACCTCACGGCCCCATGGCTTCCCAGGTTAGTCTGCTGGAGGCAGTGCCATAATGATTGGCATGTGGATTCCTGCCAGCTTCCCAGGGAGACATCTCTACTTGTCCTGGAATTTCACAGCCAGGTGATGTGAGATGCAGAAGATGACCACAGGTTTGTGTAAGGAGATGTCACCACATCTCCACCCCGGTGTCAAAGAATGAGCAGAACCCAGTCCCAGGCCTCCTCTTGGACCCTCTTGGCTCTATGTCTGCATAGGACTAGCCAGTGTTCTCCCTTCCACAGGTCAGATCCCACCTTCATGTGCAGCTGTAGTTTCACAGAAGAAAAGGTCTGATTCCTCCCTGCTCTTTCAGGGGGCTTGGACTCAATGATCTCCAGATGTCCCTTCCAACCCCTAACATTCTGTGATTCTGTGATTCTGTAAGCACAGGACTCCATTGGGAAACCTTGCAAGGAAGTGCCTGGCACTACCATCTTCATGGTCTGGCAGCTGAGATAGTTCAACCGCCCTCCAGTAAGACACGTGTGACCATGGGTGGTGACAGAGCTGAGACCATGCCACAAACAAATCCAGGAACCTTCCATGGAAAGTTTAGTTGCTGAAACACGTGCTTTTCAGAGAGACAAAGGTAATTTCTGGATTTGAGGTTAACTTCACAGATCTGTGTCACCTAGAAAGAAACCACCATTTCCTTGTTCATCGAGCCTTTTCTACTTGTTTGACAGTGATGATTGGTTTTCACTCAGGTTTGGTTTTTTTTAGAAAATCGCCAATATTCACAAAGAAAAAAAAAAAGGGATTAAATGGGTTTAAAAAGCTTTAAAATGGGATTATACTTTTTGAACAACCCTCCTAGCCATTCCATCTCCTACGTGAAGCTGATCTGAAAGTATCACTTAAACTTACCCTGCTCCACCACTGCAGGCTGGCCTTGCATTGTCTTAAGGGAGCAAAACCAACTTAAACCACACTTATCCTCATCCTTCTTCCTTTCCTGCTCTGCAAACCCACCTGCTTGGTCCAAGAGCCTGCAGCTCTATCCAGTTCTTGTGCTGGAAAACGATGGAAGTAAAAAACCCAGCTGATCAAAACAAAGTTTTCTTTTAAAGGCTGTGCCAATTCCCAAATATGGGCCCCCAAACAGCTTTCCAAAGTGTGAGGATTGTAGGTGTGAGTGAGGATTGCAGGAACTAGCAAAGGGACACACTCAGACTAGGTGGACTAGATGATCTCTAGAGGTCCCTTCCAACTCTGACAATTCCGTGAGATGCTCCCCCAGGGATTAATTGCTTGAAACTTGCCCCACTCAGTGAGCTGGCATGGCAAGTTTGCAAGAAAGGGGAAGGATGCCAGACCTGAGGAGCAGCAATCAGCAATGCACCTGCTACAAGAACCACAGCAGAAGAGAGCAAGAATGCTGCCAGGTGATATGAAGGGCCTCTCCAGGAGATAATTTGTGGGCTCCTTCTGTCCCAGGACTATGCTTGAGGTCACAAACAATCCTTGGTACTGAATGCCTGGGTATTTGCTGAGGGAAAGTTGTGTCCTGCTGATCTGGACAGGAGCAAGACATTTTGAGGACATAAAAAAACCCACCCAGCAACACAGGTTATATCTCATCCAGGAGAAGGATGATGGGGATTGGTGTCCTCAGAGCCACTGGCATCCTAGAATAATCTGTTACTGCTACACTCATTACTGTTACTCTGTCTCTTAGTTATATCTGTAACTCCCTCACTTTTGAATAAACACTTTTTAGTTCCCTTCTGCCTAACCCAGGCAAATCTACCAGCGTGAGGTACTTGGACCTGTGGTGTGTACCTGGCTCTCCATCAAACCCTTCATGCCATCTATACAGACTGGGTCAGGAGGCACTGCAGCAAGAAGATTTTGGGGTGCAGACATTAAAAACCTGGGGACTGGCAAGAAGCCCAGTGCAGATCCAGGTCTGGATCCCAAAGCCTTCAGCCTTTAGGGGAGGTCTTGCTGGGCGCCTACTAAACACAGAAAGCTCTTGGTTCTGGCAGGCAACTTGTAGGATTCAGATTGCAAGAGCATTGGACTTGGACCAGTTTCAACCAGAAGGATCTCCAGCAGACCTGACTCCATCCAGCAAGCCTTTGTAACAGCAGGCTTGTCCCTTCCTGCCTTTGCCCTGTTGTCCCATCACAACCAGTGCTCCCCAGACCCTCCCCACCACAGCGGTGTTTCTGCTGGCCATGCTTGATGCTGCCACCTCCATCAGCCCCCTCACAGGGTTGGCTGCAACCCAAGGTCCACTTACTTTTTCCCAAGCTGGCGTGCCACGTCGCAGCGCTTGAACCCTTCCAGGTTGTAGAGGCGCTTGGCCAGCCTCTTGGCAGCCTCGCTGTCCACCCTGCAGCCATTGGCCAAGGTGTCCGTGCTGCCCTGGTCAAGCTTCTCCGTGCTGCCCATGTCAGAGTCAGAGTCTGACAGTGTGTCCTTCAAGCTGGCATCGCTGCACAGAAACAAGAAACATTTCAAGGAGCAGCAACGTGACTGGATGAAACCCACAGAAAATGCCACTGTTTGGTTTCTTCCTGTCCTAACCAAAAATATGAAAAAACAACCACACTTTTGTGAACTGGACATTGGACAAACCCCCTTTCATTTCGGGTCAAATGAAATAGTACAGTTTAATTTCAAATTTGTAGAATAAAACTGAAAAGGAAGTGATTTCTTCCTGGGAACTGAGGACATATCTGACCAAAGCAAGCAACCCCAACATCTTCTTAAGCTTTCTCTCTCTCCACTGGTATGGAAAGGAATACCAAGCTCTTTCAAAGCTCTTTCAGGAAATCTTAGGGATAGATGGCATGCTTTTCAGTTCAGATTATTTGCCAAGGATGAGAAAATGCACTTGTACAAATCATGCCAAGGAGATGGTGAGCAGACCTGCTGTGGCTGCCAGGCTGCTCCTCTGCCAGCTGCAGGCTGGTGTCATGGCCAGCTCTTCCCACAGACAACAGGCTGAGCAGCCCCACTGGCACCATGTGGATGGGGAAGCATCTCTGTTTTCTTGCTGAAGGCCAGTTATGGCATTGTGGCCCTTATTTGCACATTTTTGGGCAGTGTGACCAATTGAAGGCCTGATAGCCAGCTCGATATACAGTCCTGCTCCAGCTCTCCCATGACCTGACTGCTCATCATCTGGCTTCCTCAGGCAAGGAGCTGCACTGCAGATGAGCTGCTGCCTCCTGGGGATAATGGTTTCGGTATCAGCTCCTCCACAGGATAAAGTCTCTGATCTCCTCACTGCCTGCAGCAGAATCTTTGGGGAGGCTTCTACAGGGACACCCAATTCTAACTGAAACTTTGAGGTTCCCCTGCACCTCAGAGCACACTTGGGAGCGTGCCTGCCTGCCTCCAACCCACCAAGGCTTTTGCAGAGGTCAGTCAGACAAGGCAGCAGTCTGTCCAGAGGAGCTCCATCTTTGCCTGCTCAAGGAACAGATGGGACTTACGAGCAGCTGGATGAGTGGTGGTGCCATCCAGGGCAAACATGAACACAAAGTGCTGAGCCTTGGCTTTTCTTGAGCTCACAGGGCTCCTACAGGACCCTGCAGCTCACCTGCAGTTTGGGGTCCTGGGTTTGAGAAGAGGGAGGACCCAGAGATGCACTGGGGACTGGCTGGTTTAATGCCATGAGGTCTTGGTCTCCAGCTGCAGTCCTAACCTGTGGGTAGGAAAGTTTGTCCTGTTGGTGTTTGGCCTCTCTGCCATGAAAGCACATGAGAGGAAGCACAAGGGGAAAAAAAGCAGTTCCATCTCTATCAAGTCCTCTGAATCTTGCTCCTGGACTGGAAACCCCATAAGACAACTAGCCCTTTGCCTGAGGAATTCTGAGTCCTCCTTACCTGATGGAGTTAATGATCTTGGTGGCATCTTCCTCCGACCCTTCCACATGGAATCCATTTGGGATACTCTTCAAGGACAACCGGCTCAGCACATTTTCTGACCTGCTGCTGGTAATGGAGTGCCTGAGAGGGCTTCCAAAATCCCCTTCCTCTGGCTTTACTGCTGCCTGCTCTCGCTTATCAGCAGCCATGTGATGAAGGGCTTCTCTCTGCTGGGCTACGAGCTTCTGCTCCAAGAGCTCAGGGCTTTCCTTGACCCTTTGCTGGATCAATGGGGTGAGTGGGGCCTCAAAACTGACACAGCTGTCAGTCTCGTCTGTGAGGGAGAGGACATCCAAAGAGTCCAAGCTGCTGTAGTATGTACCCTTCATAAGGTCAGACTCTACAATCTTCTCAAAGGTCGAGCTGAACCCATCCCTGATGTCTTTGAATTGAAAATGTTCCTTGTCATCCTCACTGCATATGAGCTTGGCATCTCCAGAAGCAAACCTGGACAAAAAGGGGGAGATGTAGAAAATACTCAGGGTAATTGCTCCTCACACTGTTACACTTGGAGCAAGGAAGCAAGAGCCATAAATGGATGCTGTGATTACAGGCCCTTGGGACCCTTCTGTGGTATAAACTGCCTGGTTCCCAATTTTATTACAAGGTTCTAGAGCTGAAGAAGTTTTATGGTGAGCAACCCAGGGTCCAAGCCAACTCTTAATTTGGTCACGCCCCAGAAAAAAAGCCAGACCTCTGGAGATGTTTGCATCTGGCACCTACTACTGGATCCACGGCCAGAACGGCTTCAATCTGCAGGTTACGTCTCCCTTCCAGTGCTCCAATTATGGCTACGTCAAAAGCCAGAAAATCCATTAAGGTTGAGGCCATTTCATCTAACTCTGGATCTGAGCAGCAAATGCCCTTGATCCCTTTTACAGTGCAGAAAAAGCAGATGCTTTTAGGGAGCAATTAATATGCTGTAACTTGAGTCTTTTTTCTTAGACAAGGCACCATAGAAGTGTAAGGTACCAAATAATTTTCAATACAAATAATTTTCTCTCCACTGAGAAGGATGTAAAAGTTGACAGACACACATCCAGGCAGGGGAGGCTCATGCCTCTTTACAGCTCACCTGTGGGATTCAGGCACAGCATCACAGGCATGACAGGAGGCTGTGAAATGCATGAACCCACAAGCCTAGCTTCCAGGGAAGCATGGATGACCTTCAACAATCCCAGCTCTTTTTGGCTTTGCATGCTGGGACATTCATTCCAGTGTACATCTCACCAGGAACACGCATTGGAAGAGTGCATCTGAGCCAAATCCAGCAACACTCGCTGTGCTGACAGCCCTGGAGAGCTGGGAGGCCTCAGTCCTCCCGGAATACACCATGCTGCAAGAACTTGTCTAAACCACCCCAAGTTGCTCTTCTCCCAGGCAACTAGCAACAAGATGTGAGGGCATGGCCTGAAGCTGCAACAGGGGAGGTTTAGGTTGGATATTAGAAGCACTTCCTCATGGAGAGGGTGATCAGACATTGGAATGGGCTGCCCAGGGAGGTGGGGGAGGCACCGTCCCTGGATGTGTTCAAGAAAAGGCTGGATGTGACGCTTGGTGCCATGGTCTGGCTGCTGTGGTGGTGTGAGGTCATAGGCTGGACTTGATGATCTTAAAGGCCTTTTCCAGCCTTGGTGACTCTGTGATTCTGTGGTTCTGTGATGCTGTGATGAAGCCCATCTCCCCACTTCCAGCAGATCCTGCTATCATTTGCACTGTCAGAGCCAGGCATTTTGTGCTCTCATACAGGGGAGAGTGGAGGGAACAGTACATGGCTCTTCCTCCATGTGTGATGAAGTGAACTGTCCTCACAGCAGCACACGTGGTGATATGCTTGGGGTTTGTGCTGACCCAGTGGTGATAAACACACCCATGTTTGCTCTGCTGCTGAACCTGCCTGCACAGCATCAAGGCTTTTGCTATTTTTCTCTGCCCAGCAAGTAGGCTGGGGGTAGGCAAGAGGCTGGGAGGGGACACAGCTGGGACAGCTGACCTGAGTTGACCAAAGGGATATTCCCTGCCATACAATGTCACTCTCAGTGACTGATTTTGCATCACTTGGTGGGTTTTGTTTCTCTTTCCTTCATGTATTAAACTGCTTTTATCTTGACCCATTAAGTCTTGCTTTTGCTCTTCCGATTCTCTACCTGAGAAGAGGAGGGTGGTGAGCAAGTGCAAGGAGAGGTGCTTTGGTGCTGGTTGGGTCAACTCACTGCACCCCCTCACCACGGTTGTCTCAGTTTGGACAGCCTGTGTCAGCATCATGGCTGTGCCTGGTGCCTCTCATGAGCACGGCCTCACTTTGCAGCAGACTGTGCTTCCCTGAGATGAATTCTGGGGGTGAATCAGGGATGAGCGAGTTCCTTGTGTCAGCTAAGGAGAAGCAGTACCTGTGCATGCCCAAATCCAGCTACTGTTGGTAATGTTTCCTGCCATTGACAGCCCACTCCCAGCTCTGCAGAACATCACCTGGCACAGAAGAGGTTGGAAATGGACCTTAGGAGGTTAAAGACACTGCTCTAGCAGAGAGGCAGCAAAGCACTTCTGAGCCAGACATGGCAAAACCATGAAAGTGTCTCCTAGGACTCTGGACACTTCTCAGTGCACTTTAAAAAAACACTTCAGTCTTTTTAGGTGGGGAAACTGAGGCACACACAGCACTCCATGGAATTGCTCAAAAGTAAAGAGAAGTAGAGAGATAAAACCTTGTATCCTGGAACCATCAGCAGACAGCAGAGAACAGGGAAAGCAAAGTGACCACCCCTTGATGGCCCCCAAAGCCAGCCACATATTTCCAGCTCCCAACCATCTGCAGCTTGCAGATGTCCTGATCCAGAGACATTCAGCCCCTTTTGTCCAACAGACACAGGCTTCCTGGTTTCACAGTGGAGATGGACCCCTCAGCATCACTGCTGTGCCTGGACAGAGGCTCAGTGGAGCCCTGGAACCAGGTCTATTCGTACCATCACAGGGTCTGGGCTGCATCCTTCCTTCTCCTGAGACAAGGAGGGATTTGCCTGTATTTCCACTGCACAGAGAAGCAAGTAGCAAGAAGCCAAGGCTGCCTCTTGAGCAGGGAGCAGGATAATGAGGCCCTGAATTTTCTGGCCCAGGAACACACACACACACACCTTACCTCTGATGATAACACACTCATCTGGGAACCATCATCCTCGTTTTTGTGGAGCAGCCAGTTCTCATGGGTAGCACAGGATGCACCATGCCTGAGGGGTGATGCTCCCATGGACCAGGTGTCCTCCAGCACCCTCACCAGCACAAGCAGCAAGAACTCAGCATTTACATGAGCACTAATTCCGAGCAGTAAGATGAGACCTGATGGCCCTTCACATACCTAAGTCTTCAAAGTTATCATCCTTGTTTTGCTACAGCCAGTGTGTCTAACAACCCAAGCCTGCAGGACAGAAGGTTCTCTGCTAACAGGGATCTCCTCACCCCATGAATCCACAACAACCAAAGACAGCCATACTGTGAGAGGGCACACAGTTTAACTAACAGAGAACCAGTGTAAGGAGGGAATATTTCAATGACAGAGGTGCACGTAGCCCTGTTGTGGCCATGGGGAGAGGGGACAAGTCCTCTTATCCCCCATCTCTGAAAGAAAAGTACACTTGGGGATGGATCAGAATGAAGGCAGATTTTCCTGCTTCTAACAAGGCAGGGCAAGAGCCATTGAAGAAGCAAGGACAAATCAGTGCTCTTGGGTTTCTTATTTCTCAGTGTCCCAAGGATCTGAGGAACCCAAGCGGGTCAGGGGCCATGAAGTGGCTATCCCATGCTGTCTTCTTCCTGATGCTGGATGCCAGGCTGGTGAGCTGCGGCAGGACCAGGGGATCCCGGCACAGCCAAGAAGAGCACAGACCTACCTGAAGGGCTGTCCAAAGAGGAAAACAACAATGTGTGGCTTACACTATGTTTGTGAGACCTGACAGGCCCTGACAAACAAGTTTTTGCATCCTTTGAAAGTCCTCTCTGATGTCTGAGCCATCAGAGATGCTGTTTTTAAGCCTAGCCCTGCAATGACCTGGGTAAAAGCTTATATGAATCTATAGACCCACATAGTCCCTTCATTCCAGGAGCTCAGGGCTTAAGAAAATTCTCACCCAGTTCATCAGAGCTGGCCAGGCAGCAAATCAGACATCAGCAGAAAAGAGGCAGACAGAAGCAGCTCCACAGATTATTTGCTGCAGTCCAAAGGCCCCCTGTCCTCAGGAATGCTTGTTTTTACAAATCCATCCATCCCTGCAGGGTGAACTATAATGGCAGGCCTTGCATACAGAAAAGATCCCCTCCTTCCACAAAGCAGGAGCAACTTTAAAACCTTCATCCCCTTGTGACAGGAAAGACTTCAAAGCCTTAATTGCACTCAGCAGTGTGAATTATGGACCTGCCTTGGCAGCTTGTCCCATTGCCAAACTTCTTGCAACACCCCCCATCCCAGTGGACTTCCATGTTGCTTCCCCTACAGAGGGCCTGTGTCCTCCCCACGCTAAGGAAGAATCCTGGACCTTTGTGGTTTCCCCAGGTCCTCCAAAAGAGCCACCACAGTGCTCCTTGTCCTACAGTGCTCCTTGTCCTACATCATCTCACTCCCATCACCAGCATGTCTCTGTGCAGGACCACCTATGCAGGAGGGGATGCTCTGGCTCATCCCCAGAGGTTTTGTGCCCAGCATTTGTTACCAAGGGCGTTGTGCACTGCAGCTGTGCCTGCAGGTGTTCTCCTGACTGCTCCTGGCTATAAAGCCCATGAAGAGCCACCAAGCCCTGCAACTCCTGGATATTACTTAGCATGTCTCACATTGCCATAATCCCAAGGCAGACAGCTCCTTCTCTCTCACCACACTGAACAGAGTAATTTCCATTAGCTGGTCACACCACAGAGCTTGTGTTTTCCAGTCCCTTCTCTCTTGGGCCCAAACTCATACAGAAGGCAACAAAGTGAGAATGTCTGTGTCCCTACAGATGCCCCAGCAAAGGCTGTGTGGGACAGACAACAGAGACCATGGCAGGAGCCATGGTCCTGGATGGGTCAGTGGGCACCAAGTCAGACTCATGACATCTCTCCTTGCATGGTCCCAGAGAAGACGGAGGGCAAAGAGACTTTCTACAGCTTACACCAGCCCAGGAGCACTGTCTGCATCTAATGCAAGCAAAGCCAGGCTAAGGTGGGAGACACTGAAAGACCTGGCTCACGAGAATGGACCTGACAAGGCCTTCCCCCAGAGAAGCAGCACGTCCTTATTACACAGCAGGGAAGGCGATTGGTTTCCTGAAGTAAGGAGCGGGATATTTATTTGCATTGTAATCACAGGGCTTTGTAAGTGTGTTGCAGTAACAGTGTCTCTAATTGCTTGTTCTGCTTTCCTCAGTCACCTACATAATGCTGCTTTATTGCTTCCAGCAAGGCAGGCCGAGCACCGCGCTGGGTTGTTATTGCAGCTGAACCGCACCGGGCTTTTATGCACCGGGTTGTTTACATTTCACTTCTCGCTGGTTAATTGCTTGTAATAAAGTAGAATGTACTTTGCTGTGTTGGGGGAGTAGGGAGGCCCGTCAGAGAAGGACAGGATGGCAACCAGGACTTTCTTGCCCATGCGCTGCAGGCTCTCTGTGACGTTTTTTCTGCTACTTGATTTAATGGAGTTTTAATTGCTCCATGGCTACGTGTTGCCATGGGAGGAATGTGTGGACAGCAGTCCCACACCTGCAGGTCCCAAGTGCACCTACCAGCCAAAGACGGGATTCCACTGTTAGCAAGTTGGACCTTTTTGCATTATTTCATGGGACTGAAAGCAGAGAACATAATTCACTGGTGAAGCTCTCAGTTTGCAGAGCTGTCACCTCCCTGCAATCAGCAGGGCCAATGTTTGGGGCTTCTGGGAAGAGGAAAGACTTCTAGGCAACAGCCACAATGATTGGAAAATGGGGCTTTCACAGAGTATACTGGAATGCCAATCGATGCCATGGGATAAACTAGAAAGGGGGGAAAAGGGATTCAGTTAATGTAAACTGCAGCACAAGCACTGCAGCTTTGGCTTTATTTCCTCGACTTTTTAAACAACCATTTCCTGCACAGATGCACTAATCTACCTTCAGCAGGGCAATCATAGTTTTCTTTTCCAGATCCAACACAGAGTCAATGACCTTGGATGACTTTTTGGCACTTTAATTCTCCGTGGGTTCAGTGGGAAGGGCAAGACTCAACACCTTCTTGTAAAGTACTTTAAGATCCAGGGACAAGATGCATCATCTGAGCACCAACATGCAGATGATGACAAGTGACTTGCTCCCCAGGAATGAATAGTCGAGTGCTCATCAGTAAAAGATTAAGCCAGAGACAGAGAAAACCCAGGTTCTGCTATGTCCAGAATGGGTCATAAAAGAAACAGCAACATACTGAAGGGAAGCAAAGAAAGAACTGGGGAAACTCAGAGATGATGCAGGTTGACAGTGACTTCTCGGTGCCTCGGTTCATCTGTCAGCTTTTTCACTCCTGACCCGCATTGATCTAGGAGAGCCAGACAGTCAGCTACAGTCAGGAAAGATCAGCTTCATGCCATGTTTGGCCTAGCCACACGTTTCTGCCATTTACCCTAAAGATAGATGGTCAAAGTGCCAAGTAGCTCAAACCCAGTGAGCTAACCCATTCCCTCAGCAATAAGTGATTTCCCAGATTTCAGCTGTGTCCCTGAATTTTTCCAGCTGCCTTTGAATATAGCGTGTGACTTGTCCCTTTTGCATTCAGCTTCCCAAAAGACTTACTTGCTATCCAAGTAAATAGGTTTAGAGCATAAGATCATGGGCTGTGCAGGCAGAGCCCAGTCAGGTTGCATCATCTCCAAACCCTCAGCCTGCCACTTCTCCCAATTCATGCCCTAATACCCTAAAATAATTGCACTTCCAGTAGTTGTAACACCCTTAGCTTCATCTTGAACTCACAGTCTCTTCCAGGGAGCCACATACCAAGCAGAAAGGAATTCCTTGCAACCTGAGAGACTTGCAGGCATCTAAGACCTGACTACACATCTTACAGAGCTCATGGGACCTGCCTGGGGGTGGGCTCCTGCAGCTCTCCAGACATCAGCAGCCTGCACTGGACACTCTTCTCAAATGCCTTCAATTACACTTGTTCCAACAGTGCTGGTCCTTCTTGCTGGGGGCCTTGGGTAAATCAAACCAGGTTTTTCCAGGGGAGCCTGTTCAACACTAGAGAGGCAATGACTGAGGGATGCCTGTGGCCAGCCCCCGTGCTGTGTGCTGCCTCGCCCTGCTGGCACTCCTGCCCACCTCCCCACCATGCTCTGAGCAAACGGCTCAGCCTGGAGCTTGCGCTGGACTAAAACCAGGAAGTGATTCACTGGGCCCTTTTGGCCACCATGTCCCTTCCACACCTTTCAAGAAGACCGTGCTTCTCTGTGACAACTTCTGCTGCTCTTCTCCAGCTACCTTCTGTTTGCAGGATCTCTCCTGTCCTGGGGTAGGTTCACAGGCAGTGCCATAAGATTCACAGTGGCCATAAGCCCCAGCTGGCTACAATATAGACCCCCAGATGATTTCTGGTGGCAAAGGGAAGCATCCATACTCCTCCCACAGGGATGGTATGGGAAGCAGCCTACCTCATCCTAGTGAACCATCATCTCCCTTCAGCCTCCAACCTGCAGAGCCCCAGGGGTTCCAGGCACTACCAGAGGCAACAAATCAGCCATGAACGCTGTGCTGGAGTGAGTGTTCTGGCCTGGAGAGTTCTGCTATGGAAACAGGTTGCCAGTACAGAGGACACAGAGAGCAGGGGGCATTGCACAAGTGCTGGTTTGTCCCAGACACTTGACAACAAGGTGACACTCGTGTCTCTCCTCACTCACTGCTGTGCCTGTGCCACGCAGGCGCTGGTAGCACCTGCAGCAGGTGCAGCAAGGAGCACAGCTCAGTGCCTTGTCCTCTCTTACAAACACCACTGTCCTTTGGATGCAAAGCTGTAACCTGCCAGCCCAGGGACTGCCAAGGCAAGCGATGCTGCCAGGGACTTCCAGGGCATCCCAGGCCCCGGGACCCTGGACCAGCTCCATTCCCCACTACCCCCTGCTGTCCTGCCTGTCTAGGTTATCTCGGGTAAGTCTGCTCTAAGTGCTGCAGCCGAATTTCCAACTTGCAAATGGGACACTCCCAACATGAGCACAACCCACACTAACTCTTCAGAGATCCCTAAAGCTTCTTCACTTTAGCAATTCTGTGGGCAGAGACTGGCTCTACTCACAGCTTTTTTGCATTTGTAACAGGGAAAAGCAACATGAGAAGCCCAGAGAGAAAAAGAGTCAGCCATGAGAGCAGCTGCAGCTTTTTAAACTGATGAGTTACACACGGAGCAGAGTAACTCGAACCAAGGAGGCTGGAGAAACAACATCCTCAAACCAGCACTGCGCCAAGGTTAACCACAGCTCTGCACTCACCCGAGCTGCTCCTCTGGCTCGTCGGCACTTGGAGCTTCTGAGGAGCCCAGGACTGCGTGACACAGCTCCTTGCCAAGGGCCCTGCGAGGTATCTCCGGGGTGGGGGATCCCCTGTCCCCTGTACTGGTCCCGCTGCTCTCGCCCCCGTCCCGCTGCTCCACGGCCAGCTCTGTCTCCACGCCGTTCGGCAGCGCCGGACCGTCCTCACCGCCGCTCTCGGAGTGTGTCCCCAGTCCCTGCTCCTCCGGCCGCTCGCCCAGCTCTGCCGCTGCTTCCAGATGTTGGTGGCCCCCGCACTCCCCCTCTGCTCCTCCCGAGGGCTGAGCATCGTCCCGGGGGCTGGCTCTCCCACTGGCAGGCTCTGCGGGCTGGAGCTGCTCGGCCCCATGGCTGCAGGCCGGCTGTGAGCCCAAGGAATGCAGCACTTGGCTGTCTGCAGCAGCCCATGGAAAGTGGTTGTTCTCGCTCATATTCCGTTCGTTCTCCCAGCGCTTAGGGGCTCCCTCCCTGCACTCAGCTCAGGCTCGGAACTACCTACAATGGAAAAGAAACCACGTCACCAGCGCCCGCCAGGGCTGTCAGAAAGCCACGGGCTTGTTGATGGCAGCTCAGAAGGGCAGCACAGGGAAATGCACCCCCAACCCTCTTGACCCCCCAGTATAAAAGCAAGGAAGGACCATACTGGGTTTTGCTGCTTTTGCAAAGACTAATGCTCATTACCCAGCAGTCAGATCTGGAGAGGAAAATCTGCTGCTGTGCTTCTGAGCATCCACCTTCTCCTGCTCCTCTCAGAGCCCCCAGAAGGCCCCAGCCTGAAGCACAGGGATCCTGCACCATGCAGGCTGCTGGTGCCCTGGCTGTACAGGCAGCTGACCAGGGCTGGGGACAGGATTGTGGCATGAGCTGGCTAGTGGGGTGCTATTCCCAAGTACTCCCCACCTGCCAGAAACAGGAGAAATAGGGAAAATAAGTGTGAATGTTTTTAAAACACTTCTAAGCAGTTGTGATGTGCCAACCTGTGTGCTTCTTTCTGCTGACTTCACATTTCTGCAGAGCTTCTTGCCTGCCAGAGTAACACTTTATTTTCCTAACGTGCAAGTTCTGCTGAAAGGTGTCATAAGCTGCCAACTAAGACTGGCAAAAGTCTCCTTATTGAATACACCCTGAGATGCTCTTCTGTTAGGGCAGGGGGAGGATGCTGTTTTGTACCAAAGGAAACAAGTGGCTTTTTGATAAAAGGCACCTTATTGGTGAACGCACTCACCAATGCCAAGTCTGCCAGTCTTGCAAACAGCCTCCTGAGCCATGGGCTGTGGCCCCACAGTGCTGTGCAAGCTTTTCTCAGCTGTAACCCCTACAGCTGCAGTCAAGTGACCATGGTGCCACCAGAAGTTATCTCTTCTGGTAGCAGGAGTTTCTGTACGGGGCTCAGGCTGAGGTCTGATAACAGCTGATTTTGTTTTAAAAAAAATATTTGTCTTCACCTGCACAGGAGGCACAGCTTCATCTTCCCTCCCTGTAAACCAGGGACTACACATCACCTCTTAGAAGCTGTGAGGGTGTCCAGATATCAGCAATGGGCTCTGGGTGCTCTGACTCACTGAGCTGCAGCTCCCATTAGCAGTAAAATAATTGTTTGCCTAGTGCCAGGCTCAAGGTCCCTTCCAACCCAAACCATTCTATGATTCTTGGTAACAAAAGGTGTTGGGCTGCAGCTGCCTCTGGTCTTACAACCCCTCACCTCATGGAGGTCCTGGAGATGCCAGCAGCCTCCCCCCCTGCTGCTGATTCCTTTGCAGCTGGGAAAGGAGCAAGGGAGAGGTGGTATTGGACCCCAAACACCCCTCTGTGGCCTGGGTATGGGCATATCCACAGGGGAACGTGCTGAGCAGAGCAGATCCTGAGGGGAACCCCAATCCTGGGCTGACTCTGCTCCAGTCCCACAGCCCAGGCAATCTTGGAGCTAGGATCCAGCCCGCTCTCTGTGTCCTGCTCCCCACAGCTGGCAGACACAGTAGGCTCAGAGCCCAATGTGGGACAGCTTTGGGGAGAAACGCTCCTCAAGGGTGCACATACCACAGTGGTGAGATGGGGCAGGTCCCTCCTCGAGGCAATGCTGGTGGTTTTACCTCTTGTTGATGTGCATCCATGGGCATCCCCCGCAGTCACAGGGCACACAGCATCCCCACGCCCTTCACTCTAGGCACAGCCAGGCGCGTCCGACTGACACACAATCCCTGCCTGCAACAAGGGACCAGGGAAAGTGAGACCCTGGCCAGAGTGGAGAACCCCACTGATCTCCTGCCACCCTGCTGCTGCTCCACAGGCTGCTCCCAGACCCGCCCCATGGCCCAACCTTTGCAGAGCACTGCAAGTGGTCTTCCCTCTGCACACTCTGGTCCTCCCTGGTTTTCAACCATGGAGTGCAACAGCTAAGTGCAGGAATAATCTTTAGATGTTTCTTTGAATTCTTTCTGTATGAAGTCACCCCTGACCAATTAAAGCAGAGCAAAGGGATTCTGTGGTTGCAGGCTTCAGGAGAAACTTGACGATGAGCCCACTGAGTGTATAGTTTCATCCACCATATCCACACAGGGAGACACCTATACTGCAGATGGACCCCAAGAGTCCTTCCCAGCCCCACCAACAAACCAAGAGCCAGGTTAGAGGTCTTTGAGCTAATTGCAAACAAATCTGAACTCTCAAAGTCCTTGATGTAGCAACATTTCCCTTGCAGAGTGTATTGTACAATGTAGACTGGTGAGGGAATAATGATCCCTCTCCATGAGGTGACTCCAGGCTGGAGTCATCTACAGAAAACTGCCTGAGCTAGCAGGCCAGGCCAGCTATAGATGTGATGGAGACAGACAGACAGGACACCACTGCCTGTGCACTGTTGAGGTCTACCTCAGGCTGGGTGGATCAGGTCCTAGATGTGCCACCTGCTTTCCGGTGGCTGGAAAGAGCCCATGGAGGAGATTGGCAGCAGATACCTGTGTCAAGTCCAAGAGGAGGGATTTGTTCACACCTTCTCTTGGGCTTGCCCCTGCAAGCCTCCATCCTCTCTCTCAGCCAGTCTGCCTTTCCCTGACAAGAGGAAGGCCAGCCTAGACTTTCTGGGACACCAGCACATCAGCCTTCTTGGCCCAGCATCACATGTGTAGGAGCTGAGCCCTCCTAAGGGAGGTCAAAACAAGCCTCTGGAACAGTCCTCAGCTTCACACATGTGGGTCAAGTCTCCTCTTGTTTGTTCAGCCATGCCAAATTATGAGGAAAGACCTGCAAATCTCTTTCCCAACAAATCTAGCACAGAAAATCAGTCCCAGGCACAGCTCTTCCCATGCACCGACAGCACGGTCAAGCCACTGCAGCATCTTCAAGGAATTTGCCCGCAAAACTACCAAGACTCTCCTGAGCATGACCACACTGTAACCTTGACTTACACTGAAAAATCTCACATGGGCCAAATGTTGGCTTTCCCATAATGAAGGCACAACATTGGCACAACAGCCAATGCTCAGATCTTCGGAGGAACCTTTCTAGCAGAGCTGGCCTTCTTCATAACATGAGATGTATAATGGGACTTTTTTGAGTCCAATTTTTAATAACGACCTCGAGTTTGGGCTGAAATTCCCTATCGCCCTGCCATCCAAAAACTCCAGTAGGAACCAGACACCACCCGAGCTAAATTCCAGTCAAACAGCTAAAGCTTGGCACAGCTATATATGCAACCAGAAAACAGGAAGATAATGTGGTTAGGAGGCGGGCCTGAGTAAGGAATGTTGGCAAACCTTAGTCAATGTGATGTCCCATCCACCCCTCCTAACTTTAATCAATTTTTGTTATTATTATTAAAAAAAACCCAACAAACATTTCTGTTATTATGTATAAACCACTGCTTTGTGCCTTTGTGCCCAAACATTTCTGTTATCCTGTATAAACTACTGCTTTGTGCCTACTCTGCTTTAACCTCTGTGAAGTCTAACTGGAATGTTTGTAGTCTGGAAGAAGGGCTGAGGAGTCATTAGTTGAACTCCTAGGCATGCCCTTCCCTGGCCTGGGCTCCCCCAGAGGAAGCAGTGCTGGGGAAGCCCTGGGAGGATGCATGGACAGACTACTGCTGAGCCAACAAGACCACCATCTCCAAGTTTCCAGTGTTCTGGCCTGAGCAGAGCCAGGAGGACGGATCCAAGCCTCTCGCAGCCTCCTGACCCCTCTGAAATTTTTATGACTCCTGTTGGATCCATAGTCCATTTCATACACGTGGATGGAGGCTGTCATGTGCACCTGAGGTCTGCAGGCAAACTGTATATCAACCCATGACAAATTACCCAACAAGTCACTAACTACTCAGTTTATGCTTGTGGTGACAATCACTTGGAGCACACCTAGGATATGGGTGGCCGAGGCTTTCCAGAACCTCCAGAGGAAGTGAGAGGCTGGGCTGTAACAGGCCCTGGCTCGGTTCCCAGCTGCTCATGGATCACCATGACCTTGTACTGAAGCCATGCAACTGACTCCTGCCACAAGCAACCATGCAGCCTGGCCAGTGTGCCCCATATTCACTGCAGAGGGTCTCTCCTTGTCTACAACACACACCTGCCTCCAGCAAATAGCTGGAAGGTTACCAATGCTGGACAGAGTCCAGACATGGACTCAACACCCTTCTGTTAGCTCTGAGTAGGCACCAAAGTGCAGCTCAGCCTCTAAGCAGCCACAGCTTCAAACAGGCCATTGGGAGAAGGAAGAGGGAAGGGCTGGGGTGAGGCTGGTATTCAGAGGTCCCCCTCTGGAGCTCCTTCATATGGCCCCAAAGCAGTACAGCTTGGGAGAGAGGAGACTGAGGTGGATGGCAGGTTGATATTCTCCATATTCTTGAGTGTTTCGTTTTGTTTCGACTTTGCAAAGCACTCTCTGGCACAGGTAATATCTGGGAGGTGGTTTCTGGGTTCCCACCAGTGGATCTTCACACTACAGTTAAGTCCTGCCCTTTCTGCAGGCTCAGGCACTTTCTTAAGTGACTGCTGCCTCCCTAGGCCCTGTGGGCAGGGTGAGCATCCCATGCACATCCCACATCCCACTTCTCCCAGCCTCCAGCAAATGTAACATGGGTTCCATGGAAAAAAAGAGTCTGGCAGGAAAAGGGAAGGACCTGGTGTATGTCCCAGCCACGACTGTTCACAGCGATGGCTACTGTGGCCCTGCTGAGTTGTAGACAGTTGTTAAGCTGCAGTTCCATTATTTGGACCTGATCAACTCTGGAAGGTCCACATAAGCAGAAGAACATGGATTAATGCTGGAAAGAGGCTATTACTGCTCTAGGAAAGACTAAGAGAAGCCAAGGCATCCTTGACCCAGTGCTAACCATAGCCTTTCCATCTCCTTCCCAGTGCCTCTCCCCTGTGGCCCTCTGATGCTGCCCCTCCTTGAAGGCCAGACCCAAGCAAGCCAACTGCTATTAGCTTCGTTTATCAGAACCCCAGCAACATCAGCCCACCACTTGTTGTGTGCCCAGTGGTTCAGGACAGCAAGGCAGGACAGCCATCACCTTGCTTGCTCCAGCCCTGCTCTGCCCTCCGGTGTCCTGCATGGCCCCTGGACCACAAGGAGATGGGGCAGGGCTGGTTAGATGGGCAAGGAGAGCAGAAATGTCCCATCACCTGCTTTGGGATGATGGCTGGATTTGCCTTGGGGCCAGCAAAGCCAGGCTGGCATCCACTGCAGGAAAGTACCAGTCCTGAAGAGCCTGGGCAGAGATGCAGCAAAGTTGGCCTTGATTGTCTGAGGGATTGGAAACCACACAGCAGTTCTTTCAGGGACTGGCCCTGGAAGTCTCCCAGCTTTTGTTGAAGCTGAATGGCTGGTGGGAAATGATTTATTTTTAATTTTCGTCCCTGCATCAGGAACTGGAAAGGCTCCCACTTCAGTTTTGTGTAACTGCTTGGCCGCTGTGACACAGGAAGGCTTAGGGAAGAATGTTGCTGCTTAGTGGAGCATGAGCTTCTCCTCAAGCTCACGCCAGCTGCTTCATGCTGAAGCCTTGCTTTGCCTTGCTGCTCTGCAACCCCTTCCCTCAGGCTTGGTGGAGACAGGGCAGCAGCTCCTTCATGAGGGCTCTGCCCTCCCTCCCCCTGGCATTGTAAAGGATGTCTGGGGGGGGTGAGCAAGAGGCACAGGGATGACATGGATGAGAAGGGCATATTCAGATGTGGCTCCCATGGTGCTGGAAGCAAAGGAGACAGCAAGCAGATTCTGCGCTCATCTGACAACCTCAGAGTCCAGATCAGAAAGAAAGAGGAGGTGTCAGGAAGGGGAAGGGATGGCAAGGCAGGCTGCCTTGCTCTGAGATATGCTGGGTGCAGACCCCAGGGCAAGGAGGGCTCTGGGACCTTGCACCTGCATGTTGTGCAGCCTGTGAGTCTGGAAAATGCAGGGCAGAGCAGCACTGATTCTCTGGGTCTTTCAGCAGAATGGTAAAAGGCCTCACCCAGAACATCAGCGTGCTCCACCAAGACCTAAGGTGATGGCAGTGCCAGGAAGAAGTGTTGGGCAGTCCCAGTGCTAACAGGGATGAGTCAGTTCCCATGAGTGTGCTCAGAGCAGGCTGAGGGACACAGTGGCAGCTTGGCCGCTGGTGCCTGCAGGTGAAGGCTGTCATGAATGGAAAGACACAAGATGTGTGTGCTGCCACTCAGATGCCCAGCCCCTTGGTCCATGGACACCTGGAGGCACATGGAATCCCACGACCAGCTTTCTTTTGAAAACTGCTTGTACTTAGAGGTCCAATACTAGACATGTTGTCCTTGCTAAGACAACCCCGTACACACTTGACCTGTGCTGTACACTGCTGACGTGGTGAGAAGCTGCTGCAGCAGTCTGTCCTCAGCCCACACCAGCTCCTGGGGTTACTTCAGACCAGGCTCAGTTCTGGCTCATGGTACTACAGGCAGAGACTGGGGGACAGCTTCTTCAACCTGAGAAAACGCCGGCGGGGTGGGATTTGCTCAGTGCAATGTGAATATACCATAGGCATACCCAATGAGGAGCACCTCAGGATCTCCATCCTCTGGGCAGCCTCCAGTCTCACATGCTCAGACAACCAGGTTAGAAACCCTCAATCCTACTCTAAGTTATTTTCATCCCCAGGGCAGGAGGCACCCCTCTCTCAGCTTGTTTGCTGACCACCATGAAATGCAGACCTCTGCAGCACTCTGTGCTCCAGGACCTTTTTCCAGGCCATTGCAAAGCAGTTACAGATTTCTCAAGATGCTAAGTTTCTGAAGGACACCTTCCATCCTCTTTTTGCTAATTTTAGGTGCCAGCTTTCATGGTGGGAAGAGTCCTTCAGCAGGGTTCAGAAAGACGAAGATGTTTCCTGCTTGGCCTTTTCCTTGATGCAAGCCATGCCATGCAGACACTCAGCCACCACCCACACAGGCAGCTACAGCTGGACCTCCCCCCCATCTGCCTTGCAGCCAGCCTGCCACCACTGCCCACTGCTTTTCTTTGAGAAGGACACACCAAGGAGCCCTGAGTTCCCATTCCCTTCCAGCAGGAATGAAATGGACTGCCTGGCTGTTTGAGCCAGGCACTGTTGATCTCATCCATAATGTGTCTGGGGAATGGGAATGGATGCACTTTTATGGACCAATTCACCAAAGATCTACAACATGGAGGTGCAACACACTACCCGGGGCAGAAGGTGTGTGCATGAGCACAATGAGGTTTCTTTGAGGAGGCAAAACCGTAGAGAGATAGAGAGATCATAGCCATGGTTCTTCCTTTTGAAGTACATCTTCTCCCTCTTACGTCCCTGCTTTGATCTCTGCCCTTTCAACACGGCTAAATTCTCATTGTGAAAATCCTCATTTATTTCTCCCATGGGCTGGAGGCTTATTTTGATATTATTTTGAATACCTCAATCCTATCACCTCTCAGCCTCTCCTCTCCAGATTGCAGTCCCTGCCTTCTTAGCCTGTTCTCATGAGACCCCTTCTCCACCCTGCTGAGCAATTTTACTCCCTTTCTCTGGATCTTCTCTAACTCTGTTACTTCTGTTACTCTATTCCAGCCTGAAGATGGGGAAAGCAGCACTGCACAGTGAACCTAAGATGGGGGCACACCAAAGATTTATACAGAACCAAACTGATGCCCTCTGCTCTGTACGTGAGTCCCTCTGTGTTGACAACAAGCTCTAGCTCACCTGCAACATCGCTGCTGACAACCAGGATTTCAGGAGCAGGGCTGAGCTGTGGTCTTAGCCTGACATGGACTACTTCAAAGGTCCTACTCCAAGGCAGGATACAGAGGGAAAGCGGGCAGAGCTTGAGGGACTCAGTACTCCCCTGCTCTCTGTTCCTGCCTTACTGTTCCTCTGACCACACTACCTTCAACATTACTCTGTAAAGTCCTTCCCTGTGCTCCCAGCACCTGCTGGACCCACCAGAGGAGGTTCTCCAACATCCAGTTGAGGGCATCTGTGACTGCGTTACTCATCCTGTGTAACAAACAACAGTTGATGTGCAACTGTCCATAGCTCACACAGTGTCCTGGTTCAGGTGGGGCTGTGTCTCCTTCCAGTGCCCACTGGAGATGCCCTTCCCTCTAAAGATCCAGATAGGAATCCGTCTGCCTGGGGTTAAGAGGAATCCTGGCAGTTTTCATCACAGTTATCAGCCTGTGACTGGAGAAAACCATTCCATCCTTCAGTTCCCTGGGGTATGGACCATAATTGCTCACGGGCAACCTGCTGTCCCAGTGGTTCCCATCCATCACCGATGGTTTAAACTGCAGGTCCTGTATCCTTCCAATGTAGAAAAGAGGCCGTGGATAAAACAAATCCAACAGACTAAAATAAACCAGCTACATGCTAAAAAAGGAAGCCTTTGAATAATCAGAAATCACTGTGCATGGAACATACATTCTCTGGAAGCCAAATCCTACAGCTCCTTGTTTTGAATTTTTATTAGAGCACCCAGAGCAGTTAGTACACATTCAGATCCAAACGACTCCTGCAAAATTTCATCTTGGGGAAACAACGACAATTTTTTGCTTACAGAAAACAATAAAACTGAGTCTTAAAATCCTTAACAGCTTTCCTGTTTGCACTCTTTTGCAGTTACTCGAAGGGGGAAAATAAAACAAGATACTGAGTATTTTTCATGTATTCCTTGCCTTGTAGTAACACCTTGGCTATCCAGCACTTTGTGCACTGAGCCTTCCTCTAGCCCTGTGTAAGCATCATGCAAACCTGACTGTTCTTTTCCATGGGGGAAGCAGAGCCATGGCCTCAGGCTTATGCAGGTGAAAGCCTGGACTGCACCATCACTTGGTGAGGTGGGAGGAATTGCTAAAGCTTCCACGAAAAAATGGGCTGAAGCATAGGGACAGTGAGCTTGTATTTCCCCAGGAGAAATGTGAGCTTGAGAGGGAAGATCCAGAAGACTGATGAAAATGGACCTGAACATGTGTCTATTCTAGGCCTCTGTTGGGTCTGTCATCTTCCTGGAACAGGCTGATTTAAAACCTCATCCAGGACTTCCAGGTTTGTCTACGGAAAGACTAAGGTCCCACTAGTGATACAGCAGACAGAGGGGTCTGTCTGATCCTTAGATCTGTGCTCCTGCAAGACCAAGCCTTGGCCCTCTTGGAGACCTTTCAAACCCTGTGGGCTCCATTCACCTGCAGAAAACCACTGCAATTCACAGGAGCCCTCCTGTAGCTCAGGGTGAAGCAGGAGCCTCCAAAGAGGTAACAGGGAAGGAAGATAAATTTTTACTGCACCCTGGGGGAAGGAGATGAAGGGCAGCTCCCATAGGGCTGTCATTCCTGCCTCCCCAAGATGACACTCCCCACGAAGTGGATCTGGCCAAGGTGGTTGGCTGCTGCAGGATCTCAAGGCCACAAGCCTGTGGCAGCAGATGTAAAGCCTGCAGCTGCAAAGGCAGGTCACAGGGACACTGAAAGACTCCCTCATCTGTGAGGATCCCTACCCCACCTTCCCTGCCATGGGAGGAAAGGCAGGGGAAAAGGGGCAGAGGCTTCTGTACCCTGGCACCCCATCCCTGAGAGCAGGGTGCCCACCTGGGCAGCAGGTGGGTCCAGTGCCTCAAACCCTGCATTAGTGCAGAACAAACAGCTCGTTACCAGTTCCTGTTGGTCAGGAGTTTTCACAGGGTGCTTCCAGGCAAACCTTATCCCTGGCTGTGAACAGCAGGTTTCTTAGCTTAGCTCAGAGCTGGCTCCAATCTCACAACTACTCTGGTGCTCACTCTCTCATGAAGGGGAACTTTACAGCTCAGGTGGCTGTAAACTGGAGCTCTGTCCTGGCTGTCTGTAGGCTGTATTATAAAAATGGACTGGTTTATGGGGCCTTTCCACTCTGTTCCATGCAACGTCATAATTGAATTCATTAAAACCCAGCTTTCCCCACAGCCAGGGTTACCTTCTATAAAAGTCCACAAGAGGTGTAACTGCTTCTCATAACCTCTAAATGGAACCAGCCTTCTTCCCACCCTTTTTCCCCCTTTGCTTTGATCCTCCCCCCTTCACATTCATCCAATATCTGAAGTAATTAAACAGAGTTGGCAGCTGACTCAGACCCCAGGAAAGAAAATTCCTGCCACGCCATCTACAGCAAATCTATGCAATCATTTGCTGCAAGATCTTAACAAGATTTCAGGAGGCAGCTGACAAGCCCATCCGGCTTCTCAATGGGACAAACATCTAGTGTGATGGACACTAGGATTGCAGAATGAATTGGAGTTTTTCACAATCCAACACATCAATAAAACTCTCATACAGGAGAAATCCTTTCCTGATAGAGGACTAGTAACACACTAGATCTTTACAGAGATGCTTTGTCCAAAGAAATTGGTGGACAAGCTGTTTGAAGAGAAATGGATTCCAGGCCGAGGGACAGAGTCCTGTAGCACCAGGAGTTCAGAAGCACAGAAATGTGCAGAGATGCTTGGGCACTGGCTCTGGGCTCCGTGAGAGCTCAACATGATCCAGAGAGCACAGCAGGGAACAAGGTCTTCCTGAGCATCTCCCAAGTCTGGTAGGAATGCTGGAAAAGAGCAATCAGAATTTTGTGGGCACTAACATTAGTGACAGCTGTTTTGAATGCAGTTGCTGGTGCCCAAAGCTGACATGCACCACCCTGCAACACCAGATAACACCTCACTTGTTGGTGAGAGTGTGAAATCTCCCTTCACTCCACACAGAACTCATCTGTGAATGCCAAGGTCTATATTCATGCAGGTAGACCGGCAAGTCCTTCATCCATGGGGAATCAATAGGAGCAACCTGATGGCATTAGAGTGATCGTGACAGACACCCTGGAAGCTGGAGGACAAGGGAGAGGATCCTTCTTCAAGGAAGAGAACAACAAGCATAGGGGTTGTCATTGTATACCTTTACAGATATCTCAAAAGGTCTGCCTTTCCATCTCCAGAGAAAAAGGAATAACCTTCAGCCTCTTATTTTTGAGGAGGGGAACTAAGTTCCCTTGGAAGAGAGAACACTCCTTTCTTTTCTTGCCCCAGCAGAGGTTCAGCCCTGGCCTCCAAAGGGCTATCCCTGCTCTATCAATCAGGCATGTTTTCCTCTTGCCAACACTCCTCCACTGCACTTTCCAGGCCCCAGAAGCACACCACTTTGGTTCCCATGTCCTTGAGATGCCCATGGAGGCAGACAACTGGCTCATGACTCTTGGATGCTACTGAGTGCCACCATGTCAACCTGTCCCACTTATATTTCCAGCTAGCCTGCAAACTAAGAGCATTGGTACCAAGGCACGCATGACTGGGTAGCACATATCTTGACTGCTGAAAATGTTCAGGCCCAAAAGGCATCAAGTCTAGCAAGATTGCTGGAGGTGGCCAGGAGGTTGTCCAGATAAAACTAACCTCTCCAACTGGCCTAAAATGGGACCAACTCGCACCCACTGTGGACCTAAGGTGAGACAATCAAGCCTATCTGTGAGGGAAACAGTTGTGTAACTCGCACACCAGTGTGAATTTTCTATTTTTATCCCTGTGAGGGAAAGGAAGAACAGGTTCCCTCACTCCTCCCACCATAGTCAGACTGAGATGCTCTTATCTGGCTGGAGAACACAGCCTCAGATTCGATGACAGGCAACAGGGCTGGAACTTCACTGCCAAATGTTGCAGGCTGTCAGGGCATAAAAAGTGGCATTTCCACTGAAGTTATTATATCTGCTTGGGCATAAAGCTGTTTGCCCAGAGGACCTGCTAGGAACAGCCTGACAAAATAAGATCTAATATGAAGGGACTTTAATAGATCATCAGACCAAATCAAGACATTTGGGAGGCAAACTGGAGACAGCAGGTCACTACAGGGAACACACAGGACAGTGCTCTAGGAAAATTATCTCCTCTCAGACCTGGAGTGGACATCAGCCTTCTTCCTAGTGAACACTCTACCTATAAGCTCCCTAGTTCTGCAGCTCAGCATTTTCTCTTTGGTTTAGACCAAAAATTCCCTTTCAAAGCTGCAGGAGACATTCCTACAAAGGAAGTGTGGGTTAAGTAAATCCTCCTTTTCCAAAGGAAAACGTGATCACTGAACTTCTGAAAACCGTCTGTTGGCTGTAGAGCACCAAGGAGGTGTGATGAAGTAACAGCTCACCATTCTTCAGTGTTGGAGTCATGCTAGTAATGTTAGCTGGCATAGGTGTTCGTTCTGCAGGTGGCATGACCACTGTCCCTCCTTTCTTCCAGGACCTTTCACTCAAGAAGAAAGATCTGGGGCTCACCTATATTTTCGGTTGGTCCATCACACCTAAGTAGTGACGTGATGCCTGTCTAGCTCAGTCTTGCAGTCTGCAGGGTGCAGAGAGTCAACAAAATTACTGAAAAGATAATTGTATTTCCAGAAATTACAGACTGGGATGGAGCCACTAAGAAAAAGCAGGATTTCATTGCTCTGTTAGGATGTGGTAAGCTAGCATTATCTTTACCATGGCAAAAGGAGATGCTAGTCAGAATTTGACTATACCACAACTTGCTTGAACACATAGTAAAGCACTTTGAATGGGGTTCATCTCACCCTTATGTCGACATCTCCACCTGAGCTCAGCCCCAGGCTCTCTTCAGAGTCAGCATCTGATCACTAGCAGAAATCTGTGTTACAGGGAGAAAACTGCACTCTGGTGTTCCCTGGCCACACCTCCACAGCCTGGGAGAGCAGCTCCAGCTGCTGACCTCTATGTTGCAGACACCTAGCTTTAGAAACCAACCTCCTGCCCAGCCCTACTGACCACCTTTGGGCTGCAAACACTTCCCCTGTACACAGCGCTCCAGAGGCACGCTCCCGGTTTCACAGCACAGATCCTGAGTATGGAACACACCTCCCTGAGAACTGCAAGTCCTCTTTTTCCTTCCCACAGCCACTTCAAAGCAGATCCAGTTCACGTTGCTGTGCTTTCAGTCAATGGGTAATTCAGAAAGAATTGGTGAGTTTTGCTCAGTTTCTCCATTTTGAAACAGCTGCTGTCGTGAGGACCCCAGTAGCCCCCAGGAACATCACTTCCTGACGTGACTGTGCTGCTTTGGTTTGGTGATTTTTTGTTAGCGGGGGAAGGGCCCCAGGGGTGGCTCAGGTAAGAAGCTGAGAAGCTCCTCTTGCTCCAAAACCAGCCAAGGAGCCATTAGAGGGACAATAAATGCTCCTCTGCCATTAACATACGAAAGAGCTGAGAGAAGAGCTGAGCAGAGCCAGCACTTAGTTGCTAAAAAAGAAGAGCTGAGCTGGAGAAGCAGAGCGGTGCCCGTGGTTGGTGAGGAAGAAGGGGAAGAAGGTGCCCAAGCAGAAGTTTCCCTGCAACCTATGGCGAGATGGCAGCTGTCCCCCTGCATTCATGGAGGGACATGGTGGAACATTCCCTGAAGGCGCCAGAAGGGGTGAACTTGGCCAGTAGACTCGGATTTGCTGCCAGTGGACTCGGCTGATGCAGCTGTGGAAGCCCCCGGGCCAGGGGAGGTGCCTGTTCCCGAAGCAGCCCGGGACTCTGTGGGCAGCCCGCGCTGGAGCAGGGGCTCCGGACCTGGTGGAAAGGACTCATGGAGGAGAGGTTCGTGGCGGCCTCTCTGCCATGGGAGGGACCCCATGGGGAATCAGGGGAAGACTATAAGGAAACCTTCTCCCTGAGGAGGAAGGAACAGCAGGAACCACCAGCCTGTGAAGTGACTCTAAACCCCATCCCCATCCCCCTGTGCCGCTGGGGGGAAGGAGGGAGAGAAACCGGGAAGAAGGGAGGGGAGGGGTAACGTGTGTGAGCCCTGCTCTGTGTGTGTCTGTGTCCTGTGGGCATTTGATCAGTGTGAAATTAAATTATTATTTTTCCCCAAGTTGAGTCTGTTTTGCCCAGGACCTGAATCGGTGAAGAACCCTCCTTGTCCTTTGTCTTGACCCATGAGCTTCTGGTTGGGTGTGTCCTTCCCATCCCAGGGTGTGTGTGTGTGTGTGTGTGTGTGTTTGGGGCGGAGGGAGTTGAGTGAGCAGCCACGGTGCTGGTTCTTTGTTGTTGTGTTAGGCCCAAACCACGACACATGACCAAAATGGTTGGACTCGATCTTCAAGGTCCATTCCAACTTAAGTGACTCTATGATTCTAAAACTGGTTTCCCAAAGTATGGATGTCTTGAGCAGCATGAAATGTTGAAGCTGAGTTGCTTTGGAAAATGAGCATGTTGCCTAGAAAACGCTACTGGAAACCTGATGTCGCCATTTTGCAGCTCCTGTGCAGAGGCTGGATCTGCCCTTAATGGATGTGCTGAATAACCATGCCAAAAGGAGTGTGATTTTTCCAATGAAGGAGTATAGCTTTAACAGGCATGCTCCTACACTAAAGTAAAGCTGCTTTGGACAGGGCTGTTTCTTCTCCACAAGTGAATTACAGGAGCAAAAAGCACCATTATGTTGATGTACTTGCATCAGGACAGTGCACTGCTTTCACTATATCTGCTCTTGGATCTAGAGGCTCTCCCAATCTCCTAACATGCAAGACATCCTGCACTAGATCTTATGACAAGGCTACAGGAAAGTTGCTACACCAGACTGCAGTAGGTCATTTTACCTCTTAGTGGGCTTTTTCAAAGTACAGAGCTCTCAGGGCTTTCCTCCTGCTCCTTTAGACATCGTTACATTTAGGCATCAGACAATGCTTTTGGGAACTGATGAATTACATCCTGGACTGTCTCTTCACTGATGCACATAGAGGCCAGAGGGGCTGGCCAGAAATAAGTGTTATAAAGGTGAAATAAAGGTTGAAAAGATGAACACCGTTCAGCCTGGTTCATGGGATGACCCCACCACGTAGTGGCGGGAGAGAAGCAGCAGTTAGCCTTGCTGGGGGAGCATGCAACCTGAGAGCACTGTGCAAGCTGAAAATTGTGCAGCTGAAACTGGGAATCTCTAATTTTTATAGCATGCAAAACTCAAGGGACAGTGTCACCAAGGTGCACTCCTGTCAGTTTCTTCTTATCTGGAGAGCAGTGGATTCCCTACCATTCTGCTCGTGCTTACAAAAAGCATTGAGGTCATTAAAGCACAGGTTTCTGCTACAGGATCATTAACTGCATCTACGAGGAGCTGCTGTAGTTTTGTGGCCACGTCCCTTCTCTGTTGGTCTGATGGCAGTAACAGTAACACATCTGCATTTGAGGTTTTGCCGCCACGCTGTGATTTTGCTATGATGCTGCACATCCAAGGCTCCTGTGTGTCACCTGGGGTTGTTCCTCTGCTCCTGCTCCTCAGGCAGCTCTGGTCCAGTGCAGAGTCTCCTCTTCACAGTATCACAGTGCTCACACTGGGTGCATGTGGGAAATCCAACATTCCTGAAGCCACACCTGAACACCCAACTTTCCCCCTTCCTGCACACAAAAATTAAAAGGTTGTGGAGGAAGCCTGGAGAACACCAGAACTCAAAGGGACAAAAGGCAGCAGCTCCAGAAATTTGGGACAAAAATCTCTTGCACTTTCAAGACAGTCTTATGATTTGGGAGTGAGAGATAATGCCCGCCTTAGAGTCCCATGCCCCACCATGCTGGGAGGTGCCATGCCAAAGGCACGTCCCAGTCAAACACACTTGCACAGCGCTGAGGTGCTGTGCAGGGACAGACACTGGAAAGCACCAGTGGGAGCAGGCACTGGAGCGAGTCCAGAGGAGGCCACAAAGATGATCTGAGGGCTGGAGCACCTCTCCTATAAGGACAGGCTGAGAGAGTTGGCATTGTTCAACCTGGAGAAAAGAAGGCTCCAGGGACACCTTAGAGCACCTTCCAGTACCTGAAGGGGGCCTACAAGAAAGACGGGGAGGGACTTTTTACTAGGGCACGTAGCAAGAGGGCAAGGAGTAATGTATTAAAACTTGAAGAGGGGGGATTTAGGTTAGACATTAGGAATAAGTTCTTCACTGTGAGGGTGGTGAGACACTGGAACAGGTTGCCCAGGGAAGCTGTGGCTGCCCTGTCCCTGGAATTTGGGGGCAGGTTGGATGGGGCTCTGAGCAACCTGGTCTAGTGGGAGGTGTCCCTGCAAATGCTGGGGGCTGGATCTAAATGATCTTTAAGGTCCCTCCCAACCCAAACCATTGTATGATTCTGTCCCAGGCAGGAGTGGCACCAGATGGGCTCTGTGGCCGTGATGGTGCTGGGGGCTGGCAGCTGCCTGTGAGGAGCAGCCAATAGCAAAGAGCATCTAATGGATGGGGGGAGGAGGGCTGCAAACAAAAAGGTCATGCTTTATTATAAAGCATATTTGCAAATAGTTTATGAAGGGTTAATAAACTATTAGCAGAGGCTTTCAGTGCCTTTTGGACAGGTGCTTCTGAGCACTCCAGAAATACTGCCTGGAACACAGGGCAAGCTGTGTATTAAAACTAGATGGAGCCTCAAACTGAGCGCTGGACTGCCAGGCAAGCGCGATGTTTTTTTGCTTGGAAAGATAGTTGTGAGCTCACTCCTCCACTGCTGGGCTCAAGACAACCAGGATGAGAGCACCTGAGTGTCCCAGCTCCTGCCGGGCTCCTTGGTGTGGGGGCACAGGGAGGCTGACCAGGTTTAGCCATGAGACGAGCAGGGGCAGCAGGCCTGGGATGGAAGAGGCTTCATTTCTCAGGGTGGGAAGTAGAGTGGTAGGTCCCCATGACATGGGGGGGCTGCAGAAGGAGTCTCTCAATAGGGATGGCTCTTCTGCGGGTGACACGAGACCCAGTGCCCCCAGGTCCACCAGCACAGACCTCAGCAGAGGCTCATGGCTGCGTTGAGCATGTGAGGATGAAGAGCAATGACCAGTGGAGGTGAACCTTCAGGCTTGCAACCCTCAGCCCGCCCCAGCACAGCCTAGCACCCCAAAGTCCAGGCAGGGGGTTAGCTGAGGGTCTCTCAGGTCAGCAGCCCCCACACCCCAACCCTGTTCAGGGAATCAGGCCAGACGTGGGCCAGGGACACCATGTTTGTGCCAATGGCAGTGGCTGCCTGGGGTGAAGGCAGCTCACAGAGCTGGGGCAGCCCAGCCCAGCCTGTCCCTCTACATGGCCACCCAGCAAAGGCCACCAGCAGTGCCACACACCTGTCCCACTGCCCCTAGGAAAGAGCCATCAAAGGACACCCCAGTTGCTGCAGCAGGTTAATTCTGTCTACTGCTGGGAGGAAAAACAACCCTGTAATTATCTGCTGCCTCAGTTTCTCCACCTATGCAATAGAGAAAGCTGCCTCCTGGGACCTGGGGAAGAAAGAGAGCTTTCATGGTAAGAGAATACCAAGAGACCTGGATAAACAGCCTTGAAAGGACAAAGGATGCCCTTTCCTCAAAAGGCAGGTTAACACTCTCAGCTGCAGGCAACCAGCTCCTGCTTCAGCAAACTAAGGCCTCTGGTAAGGGGTGGCTCCAATAGCTGCCCTTGCCTGATGTTGGTAACTTATGAGATAAAACCTAAATACTCATTAAAGCAGCACTTGGCAGAAACCCCATCCTCAATTACAAAAATAATTTCATTTTTTTATGAGTCTGAAGCCTTTGGGGCCTCATAATCTAATTAAATAAAGCTTTCTCACTTTCCTCTTGCCTGCTCCCCTAGTTTCTGTTGTAACAGCAAAGACAAATATATATTTTTAATTTAGCAGAATCCCCCTGCATTGTGTATCCCCTCCTGGCCAGAAACCACCTCTGCTCCCCCTACACCTGTGTCCTGCTTGGGCAGGCTGTGTCCATAGCCTGGTTGCTTTTGTTCCTAGAAAGTGCCTAAAATACGGGGGTGCCAGTTCACCTCTATCCACTTCCACTGTCTGGGAACCCAGTGCCCTTCTGAGGAGCAAACATGGCAGGCTGGCAGGAGCAGAGCCCCACCTAAGGGAAGGTCTGTGGTGGGAGCCCTGCCTTGAGCCAAGCTGAGTGCAGAGCTCAGCCAAGTCTGCAAGATCCACCTGCCAGGATGTGCCGTGGGGAAGCAACACTGCTTCAGGACATGCAAAAGTGAAAGGCTGTGGGTGAACTGGAGAAGGTGCCATTCTCTCCTGCTGTACATGTCCAACACCAGCCAACACAAAATCATAGAATGGTTTGGGCTGGAAGGGACCTTAAAGATCATCTAGTTCCAAGCCCCCTGCCATGGGCAGGGGCACCTCCCACCAGACCAGGTTGCTCCAAGCCCCATCCAACCTGCCCTTGAACACTTCCAGGGATGGGGCAGCCACAGCTTCTCAGGCAACCTGGGCCAGTGTCTCACCACCCGCACAGCAAAGATTTTCTTCCTAATGTCTAACCTAAATCTCCATCCTTTCGGTTTGACAACATCAACCCTCATCCCATCACTCCCTTGTCGTAAGTCCCTCCCCAGCTTTCCTGTAGCCCCTTCAGGTACTGGAAGGTGCTCTAAGGTCTCCCTAGAGCCTTCTCTTCTCCAGACTGGACAACCCCAATTCTCTCAGCCTGTCCCCATAGAGGAACTGCTCCAGCCCCCAGATCATCTCCATGGCCTCTGTGATGCTCTCCAACAGCTCCATGTCCTTCTTGTGTTGGGAGCTCGAGAGCTGGAACCAGCACTGTAGGGGGGTCTCACCAGAGTGGAGCAGAGAGGGAGAATCACCTCCCTTGACCTGCTGGTCACACTCCTGGTGACACAGCCCAGGACACAGTTGGTTTCTGGGCTGCCAGCACACATTGCCTGCTCATGTTGAGCTTCTAATCAATTAGTACACCCAAGTCCTTCTGCTCAGGGCTTCTCTCAATCCATTCTGCTCCCAGCCTGGATTTGCACTTGGGATTGCTCCACCCAGGTGCAGGACATTGCACTTGGCCTTACTGACCTTCACTTGAACATGAAGTGGCCACGCACAGAGTGGACAGAGACGTCTGTGAGCAGGACAGGGGCTTGCTGTGGAGAATGCTGCAGTCAGCAGGTTCTGTTCTGTACAGAGCAGCACATGGAGTTTTCTCTGAGCTGGCCTCAGACCATCCAGCTCTGGATTAGGTGATGGAAGGCAATGGGAAAGCACCACAGGGAACTCCCTCTCCACATCAATGAGGCTCTTTCCCAGAACCGTGTGAAATTTTTTGGAAAAATTGTTCATTGCCCGAAAATTGCAATTATGGGTCAGCTAAATCTTACCTATATTTGTGGTGCATTTGTGCTGAAACCACTGAAGAGCTGGATTTAAAAAAGAAATCCCCAAAGTGTAAAAAAAAAGAAAAAAAAAAGGTCCCAAGAACTGAGTTTTATGCTTTGACTTTGGAGCATGTAGGTGAACACAGAAAAGAAAACCCTTTGATTTAATTTGGTATCACAGCATTTCCCTACAACCTTACAATTTGCTAAGGATTGAAAAGAAAAAAATTCTTGGGTTAAATTTATTTTTTCATATCATGAAAAAACAGACAAGTGTCACACACGGGAGGAGGAGCTAGAGGGGTGGCTGAGCTCACAACAGTTCCTCTGGGGTTTTCAGCATGGTTGGTGAACCATAAGCACATCAGTCACCTGGGTTTGATGCAAGTTTTCCTGCTCAGTGCTGATCTGGAGAGCTCAGAGACACGTGCTCCAACCCCCAAAAAGGTGGCAGCACCAGGATTTACTCTTCTAATGCAGACCTGCAGGTTTTCTCTTCTGAAGAGGGGTTTGGTTCTCCATCACAAAGCTACAGAAAGGCCACAGAGAGGTGAGGAGCTCAGCTGCATCACCTGGATGAAAGATAGAGCATGGGAAGTGGCTGCACATGCCACCAAATCCAGCTGTGAGCCCCTCAGTCCAGAAAACACTTCATCCAGAAGACCACAAAGTGGTTCTGTCCTCAAAGTGCTCCCTGTCACACTCACAACATGTTGAAAGATCCAGAAGAGACTGGAGGCCTTGTGATGCTAAGGTGAGCTGGAGACCATGAGATACAAACCCAGCTTTGTCATAGCAGAGGCTTTGGGAGATAATCTAGGAACCAAACCATGTCCCATTGGTGCAGAGGAAGGCAGAAAAGGCTGGGATGAATCCCATGCCCATCCTGCTTGAAAGGAAACTTTGCACATTCCCTGGGCCCTGATGAGATGTCCCAAGGCTGGCAATGACAGGGCATGCCACCAATATCACCTTTGTTGAGAGCCATTTGGGATGCCCCAGAGAAGAGGATGACCTAGGAGAAGATGATGCGAGGCGCTCCTGAGCAGGTGGTACTACAAAGGTGACACCCTGACCAGTCTGCATGGGACCCCTGAGAGCAGAACTGGGAGAAAGCCTTCAGGTGTGGCCTCCTTTTCTGGTTCCCAGTGTGAACACAATTTTTGCCCAGGCCATGGGGATCAGCTGTTCCTGGGGATCAACAACCCTACAGCAGATAGCCTGAGCCACTTGCCAGCCCTGCCTCCTTCACAGCCACCAGCCAGGCTCTCCAAGACTGGCTTTTGTACCACAGAGCTGTAAAACCATGAGGGAAGGATGTGATGCAATGAGAAGGAGGAAGAGGAGGAGCAGAGGACATATAAGCAATGGTGGTCAAGACACAGGGAACAAACTATGTGTCTGGTGCCAGGCTGAAGCCCAGAGCCCAGAAAAGCATGGAGAGCAGAAGAAGGGGCTCGGGCTCAGCTGCCATGTCTTTGCTTAGGCTGTCTGCAGCTCCATATGTTCTGTCACCCTGCCTGGTGCAAGAGAGGGAGCACTGGGGCTGCTCCACTGACAGGAGCTGTGTTTTCTCTAAAGAAGGAATCACTGGTGTCTCCATCTGGGACACTTGAGCAGAACTAGATGTTGCCCAGGATGAGGAAAGCCAGAGTATAGACTGCAGGGAAGAACCTCCCTGAGCATCTCAGCCATTCACCTCCTGGAGCTCCTGCAGGACTACAAAGGTACAGCAGTGAGGATGAAGGGTGAGGTGGTTACTGTCCAGATTGGCCACCTGCCAGCCACCTCCCCAGGGTCATGAGGAAATGAAGGAGGGACCCAGAACTGACTCAGCCCCTTTCGCCTATGATTCCTGCACCATAACTGCCACAGAAAAGCATGATGAGGCTCAACTGTGGAAGGTACCACTCCTTTGGACCCATCTGACCACTGAGAGTCTGGATGCACTGAGCCTCACACAGACCCTGTCCCAGCACACCCCTCCAAAAGGCATTTCCCTGCTGAAAGGGTGAGGAGGACATTTTCACTCTCAGCAAATCTTGCAAGGAGATGTTTCCATGGTGGAGACTATCAACCAGCAGAGCAACCAGCAACCCCAAGAGGTTGAGGCTGAGTCAAGCTCAACCAAGAAGTTGAGCAGAGCAGGCCTTTCCATTTACTTTTGCCAACAAGCACCAACTCCAGCTTTGGGCAGAACCACTGACACCACATGGAGCAACTCCACAGAGGGAGAAGGCCCTCTAGACTTCAAAGGAGGCTTCTCACTTCAGGCCCTTTAATGTGGTGGCCTGTCCTACTTGGTGCTGTGTGCCTTGTGGCAGGCAGAACATATGTACATCATGGCATAGGCTGGAGCTTGTGGCAATACCAGATAGAGGAATCTTCCTCAGAGGGAAAACCCATGGAGAAAGGGGACAAAAAGGAGCTGGATGATGGGATGGAGGGAAGACAAGGGGTGGGGCCATAGGTTGAAGTAAAGAAGGGCATTACAGGGTGTTACAGCATGGGAGAGGAGCTGTGAGCAGCACCAGTGGGGAGAGTTGAAAGGGTTCACACTCAGAGCTGGATGCAACCATAAAGAGAAATAAGGCAGATGCCTCCTACCAAGCTCTATGTGAAGAGCTTTGTGATGGGTCACATAATGAGGACCCCAGAGGGGGCTTTATTTCAGTTACCCCATAGGTGGGGTCAGAATCATGTCCTCATCTTGTGCACCACAGAAGCCTGTGTTAAAACTGCTCAGTTTCCTCTTGACACCCACTGTGCAGCTCTAATGAGTCACCTCAGCCAAGAGCATCCTTGCTCCATCCACCCGGTCTCCATGAGCCAGCACCTCTTCCCATCACCACCACCCTCCCACCACACCAACACACGGAACCAAACCATATGGAACAGGCCTGGTGGTCAGAGCGAGAAGCTGGCTGGCAAAGCTCCTGCGTCCTCTGCCCAGAACTGCTGCCATCACCTTGGCAAAGTCACTTGACCACATCAAGCCTCAGTTTCCCCAGAGCACAACACAGCCACGTCCTAGGGTGGACTGAAGAGTGGTAACGTGCTGAGACAGGAGCAAACTCACTATTAATTCAGAACTACTTGGCTGCCAGCCTCATGGATCCAAGGCAATCTCCAGGAAAAACCACCCACTTCATTTCCACTTCTGTCTAACTTTTAGAGGGAAAGAAGAGACAAAATGAGAACCATCCGTTTAGTGAATCAGCCATCTCTCCAACTTCCCCTCTGGGCTCAGCCACTCACTTTCAGACTTTATCCATTGTTTGTTTGGACTTGGATGGGAAGAATCATGTTAAGGAAAATCCTAGCTGAATCACACACTTTGGAGCAGTTGCAATGGACAATTCGACAAAGACACAGAGATTTAGCGTATTTTTAATACAAAAATACCTAATAATAATATGCCACACTCCTGGCTTAAAACGTTATCTACTGGCACAGGGGAAATTTAAGCCATCATGCTAGCTACTATAATGCAGACCTGGAACTCCATGCAAATATTACCCTGATCCAACAGCTACAAAGCTCTGTTTATCCTAGTAATTAATTCTCTCTCATGGTTAGTGATACAATTAGAGAAACACTGCCATTCTGATGGGCTTGTTTCCACCAATGCCTTTTACTATATTTACATCCTCACAATAGGCTTGGTCTTACAGAAAAGGGTGAAATTGCATTTGTGGAGACAATGCCACATGCATTCCCAAAGCATTTTATAGATGTAAAGTTGGGCTCCAAATTGCACGTTTATTATGCAAGCACACAATGAGCTCAGATTAAATATTGACTCAAGCCAGCCGAACACCCAAAATAATGAAGATGAGTACAATCGTGTGATTTACTCCCAGCCACTAGAGAAATACACATCTGTAACATAGAACATGCCCTTCCCACAGATATACTCTTTGTATTCTAGCCAGCCTTAGGCAGCAAAAATTCATTGTCATAAATTATGGATTTTCTTTCCCAACTGCCGACACATTCATATTACCAGTTGCAAAGGAAACAAATATAATAACAAGACCCCCCAAAACACCCATTCCCCTGTTTCAGGGATGGGCAGGTGACTGGCTCAAAGTTGAGGCAGGAAAATGGAAGATAAGCAGGGCTAAAATCAGCGAATCCACTCCCTTTTGTCCCCCAAGATGTGGGAGCCAGCAGGGAGGTGCGGGCACCACAGGTATCTCTTTAGAAAGTACTCCCTGCCCTAGCTGTGCTCTGAAAACTACCTGTCCTTCTCCCACCTGCCTCCTCCCCAGACTTGTAGAAGAAATTCACTGAGACACAGATGCTAATATAGCCATTATGATAATAGCACAGTGCTGAACAGGGGCAACACACACCCTTCACAGCAGCTCGACCTCTAAATCCTCTAATACGGTACTGCTTCCTTCAGGATTAAAAGAAATTGTAACCTAGCACAGACAAAAAGACACAGGAGGCAAGGCAGGATCTCACTCAGCAGTGAAGCCCCACTCCAGTCCAGATGCAGTCATATCACTTCAGCTTCTCTGTACCATCTCCATGACAACCATGTAATTTGGATGCAATAACCACAGCTGAATTGATCTTTAAATGTAGCTTTGTTATAAAACATAATATTGAACATGTCAGGCTCAGGATAAAGAAAAGTAGCTCCCTACGAACGAGGACTGTGATTTAAGAGCCCCCTCCACCCCCCCCACCCCCCTACCCCCCCTTTAATTTTTAGCTGCCAAACAGTCTTGCCATTTCAATAATTGCATGGATGATCAGGTTTTAGAATCTGTAAGAGCAAACCCCGTTTGTGTGTGTGTATGGAATGCTGTAATGTAACATCTCAAACAAGACGCCACACTGAGAGCTGGAAAAATGTGTCAACGTATCTGGAGAGAACGGGCATCTTTCCCCATGCGCACACACACACACACACACGTACCAGAGAGATTCAGTCTCTAGCAACTGAAGCGTACAGCTGATGCATCAAATAGTCCTAAGACTCAAAACCGGTGTAACTAAACAAAATAGCATGGGGGATCAATGCCTCTCAGACAATGAGAGCAGGGCAGCTCACGTTTACACTTACCCAAGCAACGAGGTGGATATTTTTTGGTTGCTCCACAAATGCAGCTCCCTTCTCTCTTCAAAAATCCATGCAAAATAATCTGCAGTCCCACTGATGGAGGAGCGGCCCCATCCCTCCCCCTCACCACCTTCCTTAGACCTCCCTATTATTGGCTTCCTTCCCCCTTCCCTCCTGCTCCCCCTCTCTGTTGCTGGCGATGGTTACACCTCCCAGCCTTCCCCCAAGGTGTCAAGAGACTGCTGGGGATCCAGCAGGCAGGGTGGGAGGGACAGGGAGAGGGGGAGGAGGCAGGGAGGGATAGTGAATGGACCTGGGGAAAGGATGGAATAAAGCCCTTGCTGGCGAAGCCCCTGGAGGAGCCCTGGCAGGAGCAGACTGTGGCTGGGAGGCTGCACTCCCTCCTCAGGCTGCGCAGAAGCTGCCAGCCGTGTCCCCAGGGGTGCTGGGACTCATCCCCCCATGCACCTGCAAAGCCCTGGGGAGCAGGTCTGCTTCCCACCAGCAGATCACTGCCTTTCAGGCTGAGACTGGCTTGAAGTTTTGGATTGAAATCCTGCCAAATACTCACACTGTCTTGAACAACTGCTGCACTTCCACACACAGATGTGCAGCACTGGAAACGCCTCAAGGGTCCTCCTTGGTGCAGACCTCAGCACTGCAGGTCAGGGGCTCTGTGTCTCTGGGCACTCCCACCTGCCACAGCCTCCCCATCCCATCCCACTGCATCCCCTCCCGTTGCATCCCATCCCATCACACCCTATTGCATCCCATTGTATCTCATCCCATCTCATCCCATACCACTGTATCCCATTCCATCCCACCACATCCCATTCCATCCCACCGCATCCCATCCCTTCAAACCCCATCCTACTGCGCCCCATCCCATTGCATCCCATCCTATCCCCCTCTAGCCAACCTCATGGCTGGAGTTCCCTGTTGGCCTTCAGCAGTGGTGCTGCCTGTGTGCCTGCCAAGCTCATTCCAGAGCCATCCCCACCACTGCAGGCCAGACCACGTGCCCACTCACCATCACTGGGACCTTCTCCAGCAAGGCTGATGTGTCTCCATCCTGACAGCCCTTGTGTGCAAGGGCAGCATTTTGTCTACATGCTAACTCAGGCATCTGGCCCACTGAGATGGCTGGGGAAGCAGGGTGGGGTGGAGAGGCATGGGGACACAACCCTTTTCCTGCTCTAGGGGCCCCCTGACTTCATGTGCAGACCCGGTGCTGTAGGGCACACGCTGCCTCTTGGCCTGTTGGTGGCTGCAATGCAACAGAGGCTTCCATAGGCACAGAGCTGAATTGGTGGGTGCTCTCCAGTTCAAGTTGCTCAGCTGGAGCACAAGCCCATGGTCCCTCAGCCTGAGCCAGCTGGGGCAGTGGCCAGCTACCAGTATCTTTCTCCTGGATCTGGCACATGCCTTTTCACTGAGGTCACACACATCATTGCCACCCAGGTTGCTCACCCACCTGCCCAACTGCTCGGCAGGGATATGTGACTTCTGCCTGCCCTCAGCCCTGTGCCTCATGGTACCCACAGCACCACGTGTGTTCACCATCCTCCCTTCCAGCAGCTCACAGGGGACCAAGGGCTCCCACAGCAGCATGCAGAGAGCAGCCCCAGGAGGGACCTTTAGGCTAAGGAAGAAGGGTTTGGTGTCTTCCCCAGACACATGTTCCAAGACAGCCGATGGCCCCCTCATTTGCTCAAGAAAACCTCTCCCTAGACCTCTGTGCCTCTTGGAGAGATTGTCCCAGAGGATGCACAACACTGAATGAGCAGGCAAATTCCCAACATCCCACATTAACGGTATCATTGCAATGTATAGCCATACACCCAAACAACAAAGCACAACCATCAGAGGAAAGAATGTCCTGGAGCAGCTCAGCAGAAGGCAGCCATATATCCTTCCAGAAGGGACAACCCACAGCCCAGCACACGGGGTTGTTTGCCAGGGATAGTATTGGTAATGAACCATGTAACGAGCCACCCTGCAGCTCTACTCAGGAGTTATCCAACAAATGCAAGTGTGAATGAAGGTTATTGTGCTGAGAGACACATGAAATGGATCTCATGGCCACAGACAAGGGCAGCCGGACAAATTCAGGTGTGGGACTGTGAACATCCCTCAGAATGTCTTTGTCCAAGAGACACAGTTTCTCTTAAGCCATTACAAAAGTTTGTCCTGCTCTTCAACCTGCTCAATTCTAATGCATTTGTAGTCAACCAATTAACAGGTTCGGGTGCTGTAACAAAAAAAAGATAATATTCTTGTTTTTTTAAAAAAGCACAATCAATATTCATCAGTCTATTGTACAGTTCAGGTCTGAAGGCAGGTAACAAAATCCAATTTCTGTGCAGCCAGTCCTAGGAAGTGACATTTTGCAGCATGAGAAAATGAGGTTCTAGTTTCTAAGAATACATCTAAATAACTGGGTTATCAATTACTCTGCTTCTGGCAATGAGCAAATCAACAGCTGGCTTCAGGAAGAAACCTCCTCTCATCCCCTTATCAGAGTGGAGTGCTTGTCCTTATCATTTATGAAACACACCTAACAGTACCAGAGCACTAATATTTTTCCTGGATTGCCGGTAGATTGGTGATAGATGCCTTGTGTTTGTCACATTTATTTGGAATCAACGGAACTCCTGAACTACAGAAATTTTGGACATGCCATTTAACTGCTTGGATGTGCACGTGAAGGTGGTAATGCCTGTGACATGAGCTCTCTGGGGAAGCAGGAGCAACCTAAGGAGAGGCCACCTTCCTGTCACGCTGACACCAGGACAGCCACCCCTCAAGCCCCAGCCAAACCAAAGCGCGCATCTGGGAGCTTTCTGGGCACCAGGACTGAACGGCGCTGATCACAAGGCAGCCACAAAAGTTCACCAGCTACACTCTAAAGATCGTGGAAACACTCCAGTTAGGCTGATGGGTGATGCAAAAATCTGGAAAAAAATGGGAGCTTGTGATCCTGAGATTGTTCATGGTCACATTCTCCCCTGGGATCCACTGATAAACCTGAGCCCAAGGCTGCTTCAAGGCTGCTTCAAGGCTGCTCTGCAGCCCTGTGCTGAGTGGAGAAGCCAGAACCACTTACCCTACAGCCCCAAAGGGCCTGTTGATTTCACTTGGCAATTAAAAAAGTGTCTTAACTGCACCTTAGTGCCTAAGTTTGAAATGCTGCATCCCTGTTACCAGTAGTTTTCCATCCATGCTCTGCTCATGGCACTTAGTGTGGCACACAAGGACACTCCTGGGTGCTGCTCAGCCTTTTCAATTTTTTCTTTGAAAACTTCTCAAGTGTTTGCATGCACCCAGGAATGATTTTGCTTCCATGTCCTCCCATAGCTGTTTTTCTCAGGAAATCCCTTGGATTTCCCAGCTGGGAATCACTAACTTCCAGTACAAGTCATGCTGATGGAAGCCAGAACTAGGAGGGAGCTCTACGAGGACCTTACTGCATGCTCTTAGCAGGCAGTGTTGGTAGGGGGATGTGGAGGGGAATAACAGCCCTCTGAAGAAGAAGGGTCAGTCCTTGCAAGCCTTTGTCTGTATTTCTCTTGACACATCAAATCAGCTCTTTGCTCTGGATGATGGTTGTCCTGAAAGGTCTACTCTGGAGATGTTTGAGCAGACTGTTGAGGCAAGGAAGTGGTATTTCACATCAGGGGCACCAGAGCTGGTGGGGAGACATCTCCTTATGGCTATTATGGGGGGCTGGGAGGGCTGGATGACAGGCAGAAATGACGCTTTAAAAATAAAAAGAAGCAAAAAGTCACATGCAAAGAGCTCCTTTAGAGCTCTGAGGCAGAAGGGCTGCTAAGAGGTGTGTCAGTCTGGGAAGATGGAAAGGGGAGAGGGAATAGCAGAGCCTCTCAGAAGGGGATCCAAGAAAAGTGCACAGCCTTGTGTGTGTGCGCATCAGTGCATGGGCATGCAAGCAGCTGGAGAGACCCCCCAGAGCACAACACTTTGATGGATGGAGCTGAAGCCTCAGGCACTAGATATGAGACCCACACCTAGCTCCTCTTCTTCAATTATATCCCTTTTTGCTCCACAACGGCTTGTTCTGGGGTGGCTCATGCTTGGTGGGGAATCCCAGAGCCACTGGGACACCACAATGCCACAGTGGGTCTGGAGATGCTGAGGGGGGAGATGCTAACCTTGTCCAGGTTGGGAATTACAGGGATATTGTCAGGAGCCTTTGCTTTAACAGCCAACTGAAAACTTTTTGCCTTGAGAGGTTTGGAAAGCCCAGAAGAAATGGGTCCTCCAGTACAGACGCTGCCACTTATGTACAGGTAAAAAGCACCTTCACCCCAGGAGAAAGACTCCCAGCCTGTAGGCTGGTCTCACCCTGCAACTGTTGGCTCTTCTTAGATGACAAAGCACAGCTCTTGCAAGCATTTTCCCCTGGGAATATTTTTTCCCCCATAGGCTGTGACCAATTTCCCTGACAACATCCTCCTGGATATACACATTCAACTGCAACTTGTTTAGTGTCTCCGTAGAGTTTGGGATTTTACACCATAGTTTGTTCCTTGAGCTCCTCAATAACTTTTTTTGGTGCTGGGCCAAGATTCAGACTTGAGCACCAGCCTGGCCAGTGCCCAGCACAGCCACCACTTCTCCTGTGCCCTCAGGAGGTCCTGAGGTGCCACTGTGTGCAGCATAAATCTCCTCTGCAAGGATTAGTCAGCTCTCTCACGCATGCAAAAGAAATCTTTGTGTGCTCTGGAGGTTTTTGATCCCCTGCCCAGTGCAGGCATTTCTGCCTGGGAAATCCCAGCCTGGAATATGGGAGACATAATTCCTGGCATTTCAGAGTTTGGCAGAAGGCAAAGATGGATGCTGCTGGATGGTAACTCTGTTCTGCCTGTATGTCAACTTCCAGATGAGTCACTGTCCTCCAAAACACCATCTTCCCTCTGCTCGTGGAGGTTCCTGAGTGTATGAATTTACACTTGTCTTCCTGAGAGCCCATAATTGACATAAAATCAGCTCCCTGAGCAGACCCGACCACTGTCAGTATCTGACTTGTCCTAATTTCACTAGCTTTTAGTGCATGAAAACTGTCTTCCCAGCAAGTGATCTGACCAACCTCTGGGAGGTCCAAGGGGGACTCTGCTGTTCTTTTGGCTACAAGGGGCCTGCAGCATCTTTTTCATGTTTTATTACATTCCAGTGCCCTCTCTGCCATTCATCATCTCACCTAAACATCCTATTTTGTCTGACTAATCTGAGGTGCAAATACACTTCAATTCCCCAGGTACCAATACACACAAAGTATCAACACCCTAAAAGGATTTCACAGCCACATCTTATGAAACTGTTCAAAGTATTTTTTTTCTAGTCCTAGGTATGTACAAACATTTCAGGTTACCAGTTGCCTGAGATTTAATATGCTGCCTGGTTACTGGTGGAACAAGAAGTTTTCCATCACCTCTGTAAGATATGAACCCATCAGATTGCTTTTCTCCAGAGCTATGAATCTTTGGCTGGACAATTCTTTTTTTTGAGGTATCAGAGCAGACTCTTTTACCACCTCCATCTAAAAACAACATGCAGGATTTATTTTCCTCCTGACATATATGCATATAAATACACATACTTGCACACTCCCTCATAGTTCTTAATGCTAGTAAACATAATTTTCATTGACTGCTCTTTCAAATGAGCCCATCTAGGTCTCTGCATTACCTAAGAGTTAGTTTATAGCCTTTGCTACCAAACCCCTTCTTTTTCTATTTGGGTATTTTATTACTGTTATTATTTCTGCTTTTCTCTTCCTTAACAATGATAGAGTCTTAGCTAAGAATATCTTTGATGACTACAAAATTGTGTGCATGCTGTGGAGGAGACAGAATCTATCAAAGTTTTCTTAAACAACCTTCATTTATAATACATATCATTTTGTCTCAGATTTTCCTCCAATCATTTATTGCTTGCAATTGTTCTCAACTCAGGAAAATTTACCACTTCAAAGTCCCTTGCATACGTATTATCAATTTAGGATTGCATTCTGCTCATAACAAATGCAATTACGTCGTTTAAGCAACCATTAATTCTGAGTTCAATAATCAATTCACCTTTATCTGTTGGTTTGAGGCCTGATACAGAATTACACCAAATTCACTGCATTACTTTGGGTAACAGAAAATTATCATCCATCATTTTTAGAAACTCCGGGGCTGTGTTATTGGCAGCAGTATGAGTCCTTCAGCATCTACCCTGGGGCTGAAAAGCTGTTCTGCAAACAAGGATTTTCTTTCACTTCATTATGAAGCTGTTTAGGGAAGCTGTTTGTCCAGCCCTGGAGTTTGACCAGGGAGTCTGCAGGGATACATCTGTGCTGGGGCAGATCAACCTGAACCCCAATGGAAGAGCAGCCCTTGGCTGTATATTAAGACAATCACATGGACAGCATTCCATGAAAGGCTGATGACTTGGAGGCAAAAAGGCTACGGGTTATTGAGCTCTGTTAGCAAATCCACTCCCTTTACCCAATGGAAAGGAACTTCCAAGGCACCCACAGCTCCACCACTGCTCTCTCTATGAATCCCTAAGTGCTGCTTCTCCTAAGTGCTGTCCTAGGGAGACAAAGCTCTGCTACATCTGCAGCCAGCCCTGCATAGTGGGACTGCCTCAGCTCACCAGGATCTCCAGCATGGTCTCCACCAGCTGGATGTGGAATGTGCCAGGCAGAGCATGGCTGTCTCCATGTACCCAACACTGCTTGGCTCTTGGATTCCTGTGAAGGCTTCATCTCCATCTCTCTGTCCTGCCAGCCCTGGGTGACTAGGGTGTCCTGTGATTCAGGCCTGTGTCAGTGTGTCTCAGTATTATTCAGGATGTCCAATTTATTTTTAGAAATCAGAATTTCTGATGTCCATTTAATGCCCAGGCACGTGGCATTGATGTATAGGATGACTGCACAACCTCCTTTCTACTCACTTCTCTGCATTTCAAGCTCAGATGCATATAAAGGTGCTACCAATAACTTTGTTCATACAGAGCTTATTGTTTGCCATGATGGTCAAATTTGGTTCATGGTTCAGAGGAGTCACCTTCCTTTTTCAACCAAAGGCATCTGCTAGGTTCACCTCTTCTAGGGGCTCCTGCCAGACCCAGCAACCTGAGTACTGTGGTTGTCTGGGGAGCAACCTTGCTGCCTGTGGGCAGGTGCACTGACATGAAGGGGCAGAGAACAGAGGAGAAGGAATTTACTGTTACCTGAGACAACCCAGAATAGGGTAAGAGAAGATGCTTCAGTGGTAGGAAGACATTCCTGGCCCTGACTCTCCCAGATTGATTGCTCAGCCCATAGGATCAGGTATAGGGACCTGGCAGAATGTCAGGTATGGGATGGGAGAAAAGTCTGGCAGAGGTAAGCAACACTGTCCACAGTGAGCATTGCCTCTCTAACCATGGATCTTGGCCCAGTCATCTACCCTCACCTTTAAGGCACATGTTGATTGTCACTTCGGATGCCACCTCAGGCCACAGCCAGGGTCTCCCACATCTGGGAAAGTGTTGGCTTGCTGTGGGACAATTAGCAGTGATGAGGCTTGCAGCCATATGAACCTCTGCAAGGAGGATCTCAGCATCTTCTCTGCTCTGAGTGTTCCTGCGTTGCTTAAAGTGCATTCCAGAAAAGGGACATTTTGGGATGCTGATGGGGAGATGACACAGATGCCACTGAATTACCATTAGCTGTATGTGCCCTCAGGACTATTGTAGCTGTAGCATTTCCTCTTGCTGAAATAACCACTGGAACTAGGACAGAGAGCACGAAGCTGTGTGGCTGAAGCCATTACAGACACCTAACAGCACTGCAGCTAATAGCTCTGGGGGGGGCAAAGAACAAATTATTTAGTGGCTGGGCTGAGAGGCTAAACCAAAACTATTTCATAAAGCAATTAGTTATAGCCCAATGTTTCATCTCTTGAGCTAGGAGTGAGGGGAAGATAGTGATCTTCTGAAAGTAGGGAGATGAAGAGCAGTTAAACACTTTAGGAAAAAACATTTCAGTGAACTATCAGAACAAGGCCATTCACAATGAAGAACTACAGTTGTAACCTTTATGACCTGATTTTTTCACCTGTGTGAAACTCCGACAGGAAGCTGTGAAACAATTGAGCTGGCAAAATACATTTCATTTGCAAAGGAAAATTTTTTAAATTTAGTATTTTAATCTACTTTTTGTAATTAATGTAACTTCCAGATATTTTGCTTACATTCTAGCAGAGCTGAATTTCTGTGAGGCATTGGGAGGGGACAGTCCACTGAATGGGAGCTGGGAAGGAAGCTGAGATAGGTCCAGAAAGGCTGTTACTGCCCCTCATGCATTAACATATCTGCTGTTGCCATCACTGATGGCACCAAGGGCACAGCCATAATCAAGCTTCCTTTCCCAATCCTTCCAGACGTTTCTAGGTAATCTCATCAGGGCTTACCTTTTTAAAAATCTCAATCACAGGCTTGTCCCCACTGAGCTGGCATCCCCGGGGCCACTCTGTGCCATCAGCACATGGCTGTAGCACAGAGGATGGGAACCGTGTTTTCAACGGGAGAGTTTATCATTCCCCAGCCACAGGTTGGTGTGGGACTGAGAGGCAGTTAAGTAGTTCCTCAGCCTGCACTACCTTTTAACTCAATTTCCATTTCCTAAACCACTGCTGACATCTGTCTAAATAATCATTATCTCCACAACCACGCTGACTTTTAGCTTTTGCTGAGTATTGCGGAGAAGATTTGGAGCTTTTGGCAGGATGCTGAGCTTAAGAAGCTGCCACTCTGAGTGGCTCTGGGTGTTTGCTGCATTTCACCAGCTGTTTTTTCCAATGCACACACAAACACACCCCCTGTGTGCACGGGCACTCTCTTTCATGTCTGTTCCCTAAGTGAATACTTGCCGTCAGATCTTCCAAGCCACAGCACATTTTTAATCAGTCAGATAATTCAATCATTCATTTCAGACTTGCTTGGTACAGCTGTCATTTTCAAGCATCAAAGCATCTCTGTCAAGAACCACATGGGCTGGGGTCTCATTCAGGCATCACTGGTTCGAAGTGCTGGAGGGGGGGGAGCAGAGGGGGTGCAGAGGAAAAAAACAGGATGGATTGAATTATCTTATGATAAAGACTTCTGAAGCTACCAGCCAGCCATCCTCAGCAGAGAACAACGGCGTGACACAAGGATGACTTAAGAATCTGCAGGATTTGTAAGATATTTGCAAATCTCACTCTTAAATTGCAGAGTGGGGAGAAGGGGGGGGTGTCAAATGAAGCTTCCTGCCTGAGATGCTCAAAGCTACTGAATGGCATTTGGATGTCTGGTTCTCATTAAAATTAATGGAAATTGGGAGCTCAGACCTACAGGCAGCTTTCAAAAGCTTCGTCTCCATTTATAATTAATGTCCCCAACAGGATGACTAAATATTTATACAATAGGTCATGTTACATGTAAAATGGAGGGGGTGCTTATTGGTAGATCAGGGACCAAGAGAAGGAGAATCTGATGGGATGTCAGGTTCAATCTGGATTGTCCCTCTTCCCTTGCAAATCTCCAGCAGCTCCCGCTAGATCAACAGCTGAGCTGGAAGCTCCAGCAATGATGATGTTCTCAGGTTACAAGACAGCCAATTAAAATGGCAGCTTTACAGCCTTCCTGGGTTCTTCTGCTCTCCATCCCCACAGCTCTGACTTCCTTCACCAACTTTTTTTACCTCTGCACAGCTCTGACTTCTTTCACCAACTTACTTTACCTCTGCAGATCTCAATTTCCAGTATGAAAAATACACAGTAGCACTAAGTCTACCCAGTGCAGGAGTACAGTGGAGCATGATCCTCCATGAGCACTCTTCTGCCTGGGTCAAAGATGTTACAGATGGCAGAAACCAAGTAAAAGACTGACACTAATCTGCCTCCAGGCATTAGCAAAGCCCTGCCTGGATCAGTACCACTGCATTTGCTCTGCGTACAAAGCTGGTGGGTTGAACCCTGAAAGTGCCTGAGAAATCTATGATCTGGAGTGAAAGCTTGGCAGGGGAAGTCCAAAGCAACCAAATGCTGTCCTGGTTTGTCTGTCCCCCAGAGGAAACATTTCCTCAGTGGGGCTGTGCCTTAAACCCTGCCATGGCTGATCCTCTGAGCAGGTGTCCATGGAAGGTTGTGCCTTGGATGTCAAGTAGCCTTGGGTCCCCACCCAGAAGAGCTCCCAAGTGAGGCTTAAGACAGCCATTTGGGATGGGCTTGATGATCGCAGTGATTTACAATGTTTTAATAGAGGAGATTCAACTTCTCCAACCTTTGAAAAGTTGCCTTTTAATTTTTTTTTTTTTCTGTACTTCATCCAAAGCCACCAGAAGGAGAAACTCCACTGCCTCAGGGAATATGAAGAACCCCTGCAGTCTCCTCCCATGCTCTGGCATCTCAAGGCTTATCAAGCCCAGATGGGCATATTGAGTGGTACCACAGAGCTCATTTGGGATTCCTTTGTAGGTCCCTAACTTTTAGGATGCAAGTTGTAGCTCTGTCTTCACTGAAAGGACACAAAACTCAGCCAAAAGATAAGTAGCCTGGTCTTGTGTCCCTAGTCAAATACCCTCTGTTCTAAAGACATGCCTTCCATTCCTAGCCTCCAGCATCTAGTCAGCTTGCCCTGCTTCCTTACTGCACTATAAAACATCAGTAGTTAATGTTGCCTTTCATGTGACCTTGGATGTATCACATATAGACCTTCTTTGGTTCTCCTGAGCATCTTGACCAGATTTCACTGTGCATTACAGGCTATGATTAGTGTCAAGGTTTTCCCAGCACAGGTACACAAAGCTGTAATGCAGTCACCCAACAGATGAAACTACAGCCACATCAGATGAACCTCAAAGTCCAGTGGGCAACGCAAAAGGGAAAGAAGGTATCATTCCTCTCTAACACCATGGCCAGTCTGCTCAGCATCGGACATTCGCTGGTCCATGGCTTTGCTCCAAATTCAACCAATCATCTTTGCCAGACAAAAATTCAAATTCAAGGCTTAGAGCTGTTGTCCTCAAATGAGATGTCAGGAGAGCATCGAAGACATATAAAGAATAAAACAGCTTAATTTTCCTTATGAATACCTGTCTGCTTGTTTTTTAATTAAACAACCGCTGGGTGTAGACTTGTGAGACAGCAGAGGGATCCCAAGACAGAGGAGATCAGAGGATCTACGTTATTTGGGAATGTAAAACCTTCCCACCACTGCCACACAGCAGCTGATGCTGGCAGAATCTGCTCCACCGCTGAACTCATCATTACAAGCTCCTGCAAGGGACCTCTTAGATTTCAAGTGTTTAGTTCACAAAAACAATTATGTACCCCAATCGCAGTCACAGAATCACAGAATCACAGAATGTCAGGGGTTGGAAGGGACCTCCAAAGCTTATCGCGTCCAACCACCTGCCAGAGCAGTACCAAAACGAGGGCAGATCACTCAGAAAGACATCCAGACAGGTCTTCAAAGTTTCCAGAGAAAGAGACTCCACAACCTCTCTGGGCAGCCTGTTCCAGGGCTCTGTCACCCTCACAGTAAAGAAGTTCTTCCTCAAGTTGAGGTGGAACTTCATGCGCTCGCGTTCGAATCCATTGCCCCTCGTCCTATCACAGGGCACAAGTGACAAGAGGTTGTCCTGCCTTCTTGATGCCCTGATGTATTTATAGACATTAATTAGATCCCCTCTCAGTCTTCTCCTCTCTAGACTGAAAAGCCCCAGGTCTCTCAGCCTTTCCTCCTAAGGCAGGTGTTCCAGTCCTTCATCATCCTCGTAGCCTCTGTTGGACTCTCTCGAGTCTCCATTTCATAAAAGAGATAGGGGTCACAGGCAAATATATTAGTAGCATGCTGGAGAAGCCTATTTTTGCAATGACCTACATAAGAACTTGTCCAATCTTCAGGCATGACCTTGGACTAGGACACTTCTCAAAGCTCCTGCCAGTCCTGCAGATCTATCACTTGTTGATATAGAGGTAGGTGCAAGTTTGAGTATCTGTGTTTTCTTATCACAAAGACCCAGGGACAAGGTAAGCTTCCCCATCTGGACACCCCTCAGGGCTTGGCCATGGAGGTAGGGTGGTGAACCCTCACAGAGCATAGCCTTGGGATCATTCATGTCTTGGCCTTGCTGCCAAGAAGCTGAGCCTGCACCCCCCCTGATGTGTGCAGTTGAGCAGAAGAGACTGGGGTCAAGGACTGGCACTGCTCAGCCCCAGCAAAGCCCCTTCTCAGGCCCTGAGGCACTGACCTGACCCTTCCCCGCAGACACAGGTGGGACCCCCTGATGCCGAGCATGGCCATGCCGGGCACCCATGCTGGGAACCCAACCATGGTCCCACAGAGAGCTGCACAGGCTGCTGCACCATCAGACTGCCCTAGATTGGAGTGAAGCAGCTCCTTTCTGAAGAAAGATAATTGTTCTATTTTAAAACTAAGTGTTTCAAGGAGAAAAACATAGGCAAGAGGGTCTGATGCTCTGAGCTCGAGGTGAGAAAGAGGAGCTGTACGGGGCAGCGCAACTGCACAGCTGCTTTGCTGGATCATCCAAGTGCTGGATGAAAATCATCAGTTAAGATGCCACCATGTCCCCAGCCCAGCCACACCAGCACTGTGGGAGAGAGAGACCTCTGTGGGAGAAGTAGGTGTCAGTCCTCAGGTTACTGATTTGTGAGGCTGGGCACCCTTCAAAGCCAGGGGGGAAAAAACTCCTGGTGGAACAAAGAGCCTCTGTCTCCTCTCACTTTTGTCCTCCTCAAGATCAGACTTTTGTGGCACAGCATGGACTGGTCCAAGAGCTGGGCTGGTCTGAGAGCCAGCCTGAAGCCTGGCCACACAGAGGAGCAGCCCCTGCCACCGGGACAGTTCGCAAGGACACTTCTCTGGGGAAAATAGTTGCTGCTTCGGCCAACGGTCTCCCAGAGCAAAGACCAACAAAGTAGAGCAGACAACAACAGAGTCATTAATAAGGCCAAGCCTGGCATCTTCCTGGACCCCCCAGCACTCTGATCAGTGATTTCACCAAGCAAGCACAGAAGAGGCCTCTTCAGCAGAGTTTTGTCTTTGCTGCTTAAAATTCAATAGCTCCACTTGCCAAGCGGGCAGGAAAGAAACGGTTTTTGTACGTTACCAGCCAGCACCCTCCCGGCCCCATTTGTATGGAGGAAGCTCGCTGGTTTGAACTTGGCAAACACACCACTGGCCTGCAGGGGAAGGACACCACAGAGCCCAAATGATGTGTCAGCTGCCTCCTAGCCCTGCGTGACCAGCACCAGCCCTGGAAGAGCTGGGTCCTGTTGGAACATCCCTTGGCTGGAGGCCAGAGAGACACATTTAGCACTCCAGCACTCTGGGTCCCACCAAGGATACTTGTGAACAGCTCCTAGCTCCCTTCCAAGGTGGGCACTCATGTCAGTCCTCCCCATGTCTCTCCTCCTCAGGCTCAGTGGCAGAGTCATGTCACTGCCTAGTCTGTTGCAGGTCCACACAGAGAGAAAACATGCTTGTGGTGAGCAAATCTGAAGCTTGCCTTCAGGCAGCATCTCAAGACAATGATGTAAACCCCATTTTGGGGGGACACGGTGACCTGGAAACAATGTTGGAAGCATTCAGCTGATCCCTCATACAAGAGCTGAATATTATTTGTGTAAAATGTTGCTTTAAAATCAAGGCTGGCTCCTCTACCTCATCTGAGGGGTACTTGCTGTCATTTTAGGTCAGAGTTAAGGTTATTAAGAACATAAATGATATAGTTTCTCTCACAGACAACTCAGACTACTCTTTTGCACAATGAGCACCCAGAATGAGCATGAGGATGCAGTAAATGCCCTGCAAAGCTTTTTCACCTTAAAATAGTTTTGCAGTTGAGAATCCACGGCTGTAATTTAGTACATGTCTGGAAAAAAAAGAAGCTCTCAGGCCTTGCTTGCGAACTCCAACTCAAGCCCATGGCTTCCCTCGCAGCTGACAACCTCAAGGACACTGTTGGGTTGGCCAAGCTGTAGAGACCCAGGTGCTTTCCCTGAGAGCTGGGGTCAGTTGCCCAGGATGGTCACCTCCTGGTATTTTGCAGCCTGCCAGAGGCAGAGCCGGCTGCTCCCTTCGTGCTGGATCACTGGGAACCAGGCACAGGTGAGCAGCAGGAAGGGGCAGGGGCAGAAGCACAGGGGTTGGAGGAAATCACACCATTCACACAGATGAGGTGTCCTGGAGAGCTGGCAGCAGCCAGGGTGTCAGAGAACAGGCAGAGCAAAGGGAGCGTTTCCTGTCTCAGACCCCTGGACACCCTCCTGGCAGTTTGGCTTCAAAAGGAGGAATGAAACCTGGGCACAAGCAGCCTGGTCTGGGCATAGACACTGCACCCAGCAAGGGATGTGCCTGCCTTGCACAGATACAGGGGCCTTCTGCCTTCAAATCCTTTTCAACAGCCCCCCCACTCTCCCCACGGGCTGCAGCCCCTCCATCCAGCTCTTCCTCTACAGCAATTTATCACAGGAGCCTTATCTTAGCCACATGTAATCTCAGGCCTTTGTCTCTCAGGACAGGGCTTAGAGAACTCCCCAAAGTTAACAAAGCAGGTCCATCCCCTCATTAACTCACAGGGCCTGTCTCCTTTGATTAGGTTGTGCTGACTCTGCTCACTCATCACACTTGCTGCTCTAGATGCAGTGACGCTGGGGCATTTCCAGCTGGGACACAGACAAAAGGAGGAGATAGCAGAGCCTTGGTTACCCCCAGAGCAATTCAGGACAAATAATTAGAGGCTTTCGTGGCTAATTGGATCTGTACTGTCAATCCGGGACAGGAGATGCCTTAACCCACACTGCCTGCCTGAGATTGCTAAGCAGGCCATAAATAAACTGCAGCACCGGTCCAAAGCTCATGGGCCTCCAGCTTCCATCCTGCATGCTCCATCCCAGCCTTGCTATGGCACAGCCTTCCTGGCAGGACGTCCAGCTCCCTTGCCTTTTTCCCCAACCACAGCCTTGCAGCCACGCCAGGACACTTGGAGTTCACCTCAGGTGGCTCAGAGACCCTTTGGGGGTGCAGACCTCAGTGTGTCCCAGCTAGCTTGAACAAGATGATGTTGGTTTCAAATTACAGTCAAAGGGAAAAGGAACTAGTGGTTAGGAAGAGCCAGTGTCAGGGAACATTATTAGTAGGGGCTGGCAAGCTGAAGACAAGGTATTTTTGGAGGAAGGTGAGTGAGTTGGAAGTTGGTTCCCTGCAGTACTTAGGTTTCAACCTGCCTTTTGTCTTCAGTTACAAGACAAGGCTCCAGTTCCATCCCCAGCCCACTCTTGGCCCTGAAAGTCCTTCGTTCCTTCTCTACTCAGGCAACTCTTCCAGACATTGGGAGTGTTGGCGCTTGAAGACAAGGCATGCAAACAAGAACAACCACCTTCATGTGACTGCCAGCCAGTGCAAGCTGGAGGCCTAACCCTTCCCTCTGAGGACCTTCAGCATCTTTAAGGAGGCAGTCTCAAAACCATACACTGGTCCCAGGAGTTTGCACCTTGTCTGCAAGGCTGTTGGCTATGCGAAGTACCAGGTGGTTCCCCCAGGAAATAGTGCAAAGGAGAATGGTTTGTACTGCTTGGGATCAGGACCTGCAGGTCTTCTACCTCTGCCACGGGAAAGCCAGGCGCGGGATGCGTAGAAAGGCAAAGTCACAACAAAGGACAGTCCAACACTCTGGGCCAGGCAAAAATAGATTAACCTACTTGAAAGTAGGACAACATCACTAAAGAATAGGACATCTGGTCACCACAGCAGGAGGAGCAAATACAAAGGAGGCAGCTTGTCCAGGCACACATCTAACCTGATGGGAGACAGCTAACGTGCAGACAAGCAGCTGGGATGAGCAGTCCCCAGCCAAGGCAGAGCAGCTCTCCAGCTCTCTGAGATTACTGCTAGATGTGCTCCTGACAATTAGTCTACCTGCCTACCAGAAGCACTAACCTGCCCCAGGATCCTGTGGGATATGCATGCCGAAACCTAACAGCTGATCCCTTCTACCTGATCTACCCAGGGACTTGCAACAAGTGATCACTAAGGGAGCAAACGTAAGAAGATTCCTGATGTGTGTGACTGCTGAAGTGCCAGAACAAGTTCAATGCTTGTAAAGTGCTTCAAAGCTCCATGCTGCCAAGACCACTTGCACTGATGGCTCTAGCCCACCTAGCTCTGCTCAGCTCCTTTCACGTCAGCACCTTCCCCCCAGCCAGGATTTCAGCCCACTAGCAGAGCACTGTGCAGAGAGGACATGATAAAGAAGTGATTAAGGATCATCACTGAGCTTGCACTATCATCTCCAAAAGCTCTGCAGCCCACCAGGCAGCCAGCAGGCTGCAGCTAAGCCAGGCATGATGGATCTTTCAAAAAGAAACAGGAAAGTGAATGCTGCAGATATAGCATGCTCATCAGAAGAGCCCCCCTGCTGTTTGCAGAGAGGAGTTAATGCTCCTCCGCTGACTGGCTGGTCCAGGGCCCTTTCCTACCCAGCCTTGGCAGGACAGGCAGTTTTCTTGGCTTAGGACTCTGTGCTGGAACGGAAACCTGGAGCATCAGGTCTCAGGACACCATTCAAAATCCTGTTCCTTGTTGTTGCTGCTCTCAAAGGAGGCACTAGGAAACGATCCAGGTCCCAGGTCCCTTTGCAGAAAGCTTTAAGATCCTCCAGAGAAAAGTCTCCCAGCTGGGTATCATTTGATTTCCTAAACTCAAACTTGCAAAAAGCAGTTGGGGGCAGCCAAGCACTTAGGTAAGAGCCATGGCAGCCCCCTCAGCAGACCCTAAACTGAGGTGAGTATTTCTGGTCTAACCTGACAGCTGAGCCACCCTAAGAAAAGCCACTGAGACCATTTTGCATGTGTCCCCATGTCACCTTCCTTTTAACCTCAAATTTGTCAGTCCCCTGCAATGGCCTTTTAGCTGCCTTGCATTGAGCTCAGCTGCTCAGCTGCTGGCTCTGGGCCAGGGCAGTTTGCACACCAGCCTGAGACAAAGCCCAGAGGTGAAGAAAGGCATTTGGAGCAGAAGGAGTCATTACCTCTATGGACCAGGCAGGGCAGATTCAGGCAGCAGTAAAGCAGGAACATGGCCTGCCTGCCCTATGCTGGAGCAGATGTCCCAGTCCATCCCCAGGGACCCAGTCAGAGAAAGCCTGGGAGTGACTGAAAACACTGGGATAGAAGAGACCACCATCTCCAGCCCAGGGCTCCCTGAGTCCCATTCATGATGCCAGGAATGGTGCTAGGATGATGCCTTTGACCTCACAACAGTGACATTTGGTTTGCCAACAGCAGGGTGCAGGCTGCCACCAGCTCTGAGCTGCAGAGACTGACTGCAGGTGCTCAAGCTGGCTGTTCAAGGCCACCCCATGACACACCACCTCTGCCAGCCCAGGTAACAATCCCAGAACCACCACCTCCCTCACACTTAACCCAGAAACCATTTCTCCCCTTTTCCTGCCATACTGATGGCAATTTTTGCCAGGCAGAACGAACCAGAAGTACTGACTTTGCGACAATGATTTTTTTTATTCCAGAGTGTCTTTAATCCCAGGCAAAGGCATTTCTAACTAAGGATTCATCTCAAATCCACAATCAAGAACCTCGTTCTGAAGATGTGATAAACATTTTCCTTTATTTTTATTTTTAAAAATACATTTTAGAAAGCAATCTAATTTATCAAATTCTTATACCCTTAAACCCAAAGTGTGTTGACAAAGAGGTGAAAGCAGATGTACTCAACTGTAATCAGCAGGCCAGGTCTGCTTTCCTCCTATGAGCACTACCCAAAGGGACTGAGAATGAACTTGATGCTGAAGACAGTTGATAGCACTAGAAGACTGCTCCTCATAGCAAGAGCTTCCCATCCCACAGAGAGAGCATCCTATGTCTGCAACTTTGCCAAGAGGCTACTAAATTGCTTGCCAAGAAAGGGCTGAAACCTTCACAGTGCAATTCTTGCCCATCAGACCAAGGTGACCTGCAAGTCTGCTTGAATGGGGTTGTCCACGTCATACCTTTATAGTTCTGCTTGTCAGCCTTCCCTCTATGTCAGGGAATTACAGCAGGCCCAGTGCCTATTGCCCATGTCCAAGTACAAGAATGCTGCTGAGAGCCTGGCAGGGATGCTGCTTCTCTGTCTCATGTCTTTCACATCAGTGGTTGAAAGGATGTTTCTCTTACCCAGTTGACCCTGCTCCATTACACAGAGAAAGGTGAAGGGGCACTGGACAAGGAAGCAGAGGGCCAGGAACCTGAGAGCTGAAAATCCTTGCAGCAAATCCTCTTCTGGGCCTCCAGTTCTCCAAAACCCATGCATCAAGTCCTCCCCAAACAGCCTGAGAAGCATTGCAGCCCTTTGAGATAGCATGACACCACTTGAGCATAAGTTTAATCCCCCAGTACTCCATCCTGGAGGCTCTCAGGGAAGGACAGCTGCTTTCTAACACAGTGTGTCCTTCACTCAACACCCCTTTGTAAGCAGATGGTGTTCCCAAGGGTGGCTGCACCATCTTGGGCCACTGATGGGCTCACAGAGAGGTGTCCATGCAGTGTCCTAAGCAGCCCATCATAGAATCACAGAATTGTTTTGGTTGGAAAAGAGCTTTAAGACCATCAAGTCCCACTATTAACCTAGCACTGCCAAGCCCACCATGAAACCATGTCCCTCAGCACCACATCTACATGGCTTTTAAGTCCCTCCGGGGATGGTGACTCCACTACTGCCCTGAGCAGCCTGTGCCAGAGCCTGACACCACTTTTGGGGAAGAAATTGTTCCCAAGATCTAATCTAAACCTCCCCTGACACAACTTGAGCCCATTTCCTCTTGCCCTATGGCTTGTTCCTTGGGAGAAGAGACCACCCCCCCCTGGCTCCAACCTCCTCTCAGGCAGTTGCAGAGCCAGGTCTCCCCTCAGCTTCCTTTTCTCCAGGCTGAACACCCCCAGCTCCCTCAGCTGCTCCTGGTCAGACTTGTGCTCCAGCCCCTTCCCCAGCTCCGTTGCCCTTCTCTGGACACGTTCCAGCCCCTCAATGTCCTTCTTGTCATGAGGGGCCCAAAATTGACCCCAGGATTGGAGGTGCAGCCTCACCAGTGCTCAGCACAGGGGGACAAACCCTGCCCAGTCCTGCTAGCCACACTAGTGCTGATACAAACCAGGATGCTGTTGGCCTTCTTGGCCACCTGGGCTGGCTCATCTTCAGCATATTCAGCTCCTATTCAGCCATCGACCAATATCCCCCCGCTCCTTTTCTGCTTTCCCAAGCCTGGAGCGTTGCAGGGGGTTGAACCTCATACAACTGGCCTCGGTCCGTCAATCCAGCATGTCCAGGTCCCTCTGCAGAGCCGATTAACACGCCTACCCACCCTGGTGTCAAGCTACACCCCACTGCCACGACAGCCGACTGCACATCCTGGAGACACCCATCCCCCGGCACGGGGGCAGACCCCACCACCCACTCCTGGAGACGCTCTTCCCCCCCGGTAGTAGTGGGGCACTCACCTCGTATATCCGCGCCCTGCCTTCCTCCTCTTCCGCCGGCCCCGGGGACAGGCGTGCGGCCATGGGGAAGCGGCTCCGGTGCATCCACCCGGGAGAACCGGGAACGGCGGCGGGAACGGGCGCAATGTCGCGCTTAGGCCGCCAGGGAGCGCCAAAGGGCGTGGCGGCGGCGGCCGCCGACGCCTAGCCCTTTGCGTCCCCTGGCGGCAAAAGTCCGCACTGCGCCCGTCTCCACGGGCCTCGGAGGCTCTTCCTGGACCCCCAAAGTGACCTCCTCCTGGCTCTGCAGATGTTTTATCAGCCGAATGGGGGTGTTGGGAAGGAGACAGCGGTTTCCACCCCCAGGGCTGAGAGTTGGTGGCATGTGCGAGGTGAGGGGGACACCTCCCCTCCAGGCAGCAGCTGGACTCAGCTCTGTGCAGGAAGCACACCCCCCCCCTCACGGACGGATGGACCAGACGTGTGCTCAGCGTCAACCTTCTGGAGCGTTGCTAAGAGACGAGAACCCCCCCCAAGGGGGATGCGGGGCCAGTCTGGCACATGGGCGGCAGGGGATGGGGGGAGGGAACCTCTGGATAAGGGAAGAGTGATGTGGGAAATCACAAAAAAGAGACACTCCCACACCTCACAGAATCAGAGAACTGGCAAGGTTGGAAAAGACCCCTAAGATCACCTAGTCCAACCATCCACTGAGGGGGGGAGGAGGGGGAAGGGGGAAAAGGGAACAACACATCCCACCCAAACAAGCAAACAAACAAACAAAAAAAACAACCCCACAAACACACACCCCACAAAACCAACACCACACAAGCCACGTAAAACCCATCATGCCCACTAGGGCATGCCCTGAAGTGCCACATCTACACTTTTCTTGAATACCTCCAGGGATGGTGACTCCACCACCTCCCTGGGCAGCCCTTTCCAGTGCCTGACCACTCTTTCAGTAAAGAAATTCTTCCTAATATCTACTCTAAACCTTCCCTGGTGCAACTTCAGGCCATTTCCTCTAGTCCTATCCTTATTCACTTGGGAGAAGAGGCCAATGCCCACTTCACTAGAACTTCCTTTCAGGTAGCCATAGAGAGCAATAAGGTCTCTCCTCAGGCTCCTCTTCTCCAAACTGAACAATCCCATGGGGAAACCTCTGAAGCAGGTAGAAAGGGGTAAAGGCCAGGAGGAGGAACTGGGCATCAGCAGGATGAGGTTAATCTGGAGAGGGGTTTCTGGAGGGTGTCAGGTCAGAGAGAGCATGCTGAAGCCAGACGTTTTGGTTAGCAACCAGTTCCCCTTCCTGGGGCTGCCAGGGGGGCTCACTTGGCTCGTAAGGGACAAGCAGGCAGCAAGCAGTGGCTGGGTGGCCTGGTGGAGGGGAGGGCAGGGGACAGGAGTGGACTGGTAGCTGGACACTGCTGAGCTGCTGCTGCTGGGGTCCCTGCCTGGGGCTCTCACATCGGGATGAGAAATAGTCATTTGACCTCTTTTCTCTTCCCTTTTGATGTAGACAAGGAATTCACCAGGAATTTGAAACACAGTCCAGGGAGTGCTGAGAAAGATGGATGGAGGTGATGCAGGACCCAGTATCCAGGACTTTCCCCAATGCAATTTAGCTGGACAACTGGGCACAAGATTTGGGCAATGGGGTGTCCCTGTCTGACACATACTCTTGGCAGTTTACAGGGTGAGTGACTGCTGCTCAGTACAACTGGCGTTTTTCCACCTCTTCATGCTTTTCATGGTAACTCACACAAGCTGAAAACTTTCTTTGCTTTGCACGTGACCAATATTTATATCATGTGATTTGATATTTTTTAATCATATATTGTGAAGTTGGGAGCACCAAGGAGGCCTCAGGAGAGAACAGAAAGAAGCCCTGCCATCCCTTGACATTGCCTCACTGAGCCTCACTTGCAGTTGCAGACCCTGAGTTCACAGGCCTGGGCTGCAGTGACAGAGAAAATTAGGGATGGCTGCTCCAAGCAGGCAGTTAATTGTGCTCTTTCAGGCCTTTGCAGCCCCAAATTGGTGCCCTAAGCAGTCCTCTATGGTGCTGCAGGCTGGGGTGTGGGTGGGTGCCAGAGCCTGGCTTGGTTGCTAACGCTGAGCTGCTCCCATGGCTGGCTGCTGCAGCATGGTCCTGCCAGGTCCAGCAGTTCCATCACAACAACCACATGCAACGCTCCAGGCTTGGGGCAGAGTGGCTGGAAAGTGGCCAGCAGAAAAGGACATGGAGGTGCTGGTTGACAGCTGGATGAATATGAGGCAGCAGTGTGCCCAGGTGGCCAAGAAGGCCAACAGCATCCCGGTCTGTATCAGCACTAGTGTGAAAGGATGTTGTAGTGAGGTGGGTGTTGTTCTCTTCTCCCAAGGAACCAATGATAGGACAAGAGGAAATGGCCTCAAGTTGTGCCAGGGGAGCTTTAGATTGGATATTAGGAACAATTTATTTACTGAAAGAGTGGTCAAGCATGGAACAGGCTACCCAGGGCAGTGGTGCAGTTACCATCCAAAAAATGTATAGATATGGCACTTTGGGACATGGTTTTCTTGGCATCATGGTGTTGGACTTGAGGATCTTAGAAGTCTTTTCCAACTTTTATGATTCTGTGATTTCATGAAGCAGGGCAGAACTGCAGTGGGGTCTGACAGAGGGATGCACATCCCCCTTGCTGCTGAGCCAAGCTGAGCCCTGTGCTCTGCGGGGACATCATCTTCTTTGTGGGGCCTTGGTGAAAGAGACATTACATGGCATCTTACTACTCTTGCTCTGATACAGGTGCACATTGGATCATCCTCAAGGATTAAACCACAAGAGACCCTTCCCTAGTTCATTGAATCTTGACCCCAAATTTTGACACTTTTGAAGTGGTCATTAGTGGTAATTTAAAACTATGGACTCCTTTAACATCAGACTACATCAGAGTGGTGTCCAGATAAATGAAAAAGCCTTAGTCTGCTTGTAATTCTCCCCAGGTAATAGGTCCTTCCCTTCCTCACTACCCTTCTTCTTCTGTGCCTCCCACCCACACGGGCCATGTCCTGCTTTCTCTGGGTGCCCCTCTCCCCCACCCTATTGCCCTGGGAAGTATTCAACATTTTGCAGGGCAGAGGTCCCAGCATCACAGGACTCCTGGTTTGCAGAAGTCGATCATCTTGAACTGAGGCCCAGTCAGATTAAAAATCTGGTTCCAAAATTTTTTCCAGTTGCAGGGATCTTCTGGGAGACAAAGTGCTCCTGCTGGTAAAATGAAAGCTGCTAGATCAGCACAGGAGCAACGCTGTTTTCCCGAGTTTGATGGGAAACTGTAAACAGCTCAGTGTCTTCAGGAACCTCTTGCAACCTACACTGCCTGAGAGCTGGCATTTCTGGGCTGAAAACTCCAGTAATGTGACATGGCTTTCCCAGGGGGCAAACCCAGGTACCCCAGGGATGCACCAGAGGCCAGAAGCTGCTGTTTGGAGGCAATTCTTCCCTTCCCAGCACCACTGTAAATTCATGGCACAAGTGTGGGAAGGTCCCAGCCTAACCCTGAGGTGAGCAGATCTGTCCCACCCCCTGGGTATAACACTGGTCCTTGGCTCCTGCCCCACGCTGCCAGCTCTGAGTCCTGTTTTCAGTGACACTTTCTCCACAACTCCCATCCCCTCCTTTCTGGTGTGTGGGACCCCAGGTGGGGAGAGCCTTCAGCATGGGTCAGTAAATACAGCCGTGCTGAAAGGTGCTGAGCACAGGTAGCACCACCACAGCCCTGCATCCTGCATCACCTGCTAGGAGAGGAGGCTCTGGCACATGCAACACACTGACTGTCGGAATTTCTGCGGAGAAATACCACTGAACCATGCCCAGCCTGAGGGACCAAATATGTACCATCCTGGCTGGCCAGGTGGGATGCTCCATCCCCTGAACTGTGCTGCACGAGGAACATACCCAGCTGTCCCCATCACCCCCCGGCTCAGTTTAAGAAACTGGGCATCCCAGTTCCACCCATTTGGAAACGGGTGCTTCGAACCTCCTGAGAACATGACTTCCCTCTTCCCAGGAGCATGTGCTGAGATGCATGTTGAGGACTCTCAGTCACTGCCAGAAACATCTCTGCTCTTGGGTTCCCTCCCTCTTTGCCATGACTCGAAGTATATGGCAAGTGGGGCCATTTGCCAATGTTTGTGTCTCGACAAGCAGCCTGTCAGCAGTTTAGTGCATGGCTTCAGCTGGGATCAGCTCTGCCTTCTCTTCCCATTAAATGGCAGAGCTGTGTGCAAACACCCTGGCATCAAACCATCTGGGGCATGCTCAGGGCCAACTGCTGATCTCCTAGTCGCATGTGTCTCTTGCACCAAGGTGAAGGACGACTGTGGGATTGGTACCTCTGTGACACTGCCTGCACAGGCAGCCAACCCCCATCCTGCCACCAGTCACCTCTCCCACTAGGACTGCCTACCTGCATCCCCTTTGCTCCAGCCTGGCTCACAGAGCACCTGGCAGGAGCAAGCTGCAGCAGATCACAGAATCACAGAATCTTTAAGAGTTGGAAGGGAGCTCTAGAGATCATCTAGTCCAACTCTCCCACTGAAGTAGGATAACCTAGAGCACTCTACAAAGAGCTGCATCCAGGCGGGTTTTGAGTACCTCCAGAGATGGAGACTCCACAACCTACCTCCCTGGGCAGCCTGTCCCAGTGCCTTGTCACTCTCATTGTAAAGTTTTTTCCTATGTTTAAATGGAACTTTCCATGTTCCAGCTTGTACCCGTTGCCCCTCGTTCTCACACTGGGAACTACTGAGAAGAGCCTGTCCCCATCCTCCTTGCTCCCACCCTTTAGATACTTGTATGCAATGGTAAGGTCTCCCCTCAGCCTTCTCATCTCCAGGCTAAAGAGTCCCAGCTTTCTCAGCCTTTAGCTAGTCCTGAATAAAACAGACTATTGAATTGTATCAGAGGCCAGTGGAAACAACTTCTGGTTGCTGATAACACACAAGCCCCTCACTCCCAGTAATGTGATAGCAAGCTTCCATGGCCTTCATTCGTGGAACTATTGAGCATTCACCTCCCTCCCTGTCTCACTGGGGAACTGTGGCCTGGGAGCCTGGGAATGGGGCAGACTTCCCCAGGATTGCACCCTGACGGGGCACAGTCCTGCTTCCACAGATGCTGTTCAAGCTCAGTGGTAAGACACCTTGGATATACAAGACTAGATGCTGTACAGACTCAAAGGATCTGGAAATGGTTTCTGACCCAGAGAGCTGGGACTCAGATACCTTCAGCCTGACCTCTGCTATGTCCTCCAGCCTCAGCAGTTTGCACCAGGAGCAGAATCTGGCCTTTTGCCCAGGGTCACATTCTGCTTTTGAAGTAGCTGTTACAGGAGAAGGGCAAACTGGAAGAGTAAATGTGTGGGACATGATGCATCCCACCTGTCATCAGCTGGAGTAGACACCAGCCCCTTGCAGCAGCCGAGGGTCTTCTGGGTTGGCTCAGTGGACCCAAAGGCAGTGCATCCATTTACACCAGAACTGAGTTTGTCCCCAGTAAGATGTATATTCCCCCCCCCCCCCCCAAGTTCCTCGATGCTGCTCTGTGAAGACTTTAAATGGTACCAAGATGGTCACCTCTGAGAAGAATTCTACATCCCTGTTGGACACCGGGAAGACATGTGGGTTCCCAAGACCCATCTCTTCTGTATAGCACCTCACACAGCAAGGGCCTTGTCCCTGTCATTTAGCACAAAATGAGGATATTAGCTAAGGCCAGTAGTGGAGCTGGTGATTTATCTTACATCTCTGACCCTCCTCTTGCTTGGAGGAGACTGACTCTGGTTTGCCATGGAGTAGAGCAGTTCAAAGCTGCAAGGAGAGGTGATACTCAAAACGTCATGGTGGTACCCAATGGATAAGTCACCCTTTGTAAGGCAGATCTGAAAGCATATCTCCCTTGTGGTTTACACTGTGGGTTTGTAGGTAATGCTGCTTGAAAGCTGGTGTGACCAAGACCAGGTCTGCCCTGGGTCTCAGTGGCTGGGCTGGGCTGCAGAGGTGCTAAACACACAGGCAGTACTGAAAGCAAGGCACCCACCTCCTCGCTGGGCAGACCCCAGACTCATGGCTGGTATTGTGGGGCACCATCTCAGTCTAGAGGCAGGCCTGGGTTTCATTCTGATGGTATTGCTGCTGATATGTTCATATACAAACCCTGTTTCTTTCCAAAACTACACGTTAACGTTTTCAGAGTAATCAGCATCACCACAAAGAGCAGCCAGCAGGAACTGCAGATGACAAGCACAGAACTGATCAAAGATCAGGGTTACAGCAATTATTTCACATACCTGCCACTGAAGGAAAAGCACATTGCACCTATGATTATTAAACTACAGCAACAAACATGATCAAAGCCAGAGCAAAAACAGAGCCAGAGTAAACACAGAGCAACCATGGCTAGCCCCCTGTCACAGAAGCCTGATCTGTTTCCATACCTCCCCCAGCCCCAAGCCCAGTGCCTAACTGAGAAGTCAGTGCCTGACTCCACAAGGCAGCTTGTGTCAAAACAGCAGCCACGGCTTGCCTCTATGTCTACAGCTCTTCAGAGGGTCCCAAGCATCCCTAAAAATCCAGTTCCTGGGGCTCACCAGGAGCAGCAGCCCTGTGAATGGATCATGCCCAGCACATGCTGGGTCCCAGCCAGGGAAGGCAGTGACACAAGGACATGTGGAAGCCAGATCTGGTGTTGGGATGTGAGGGGCAAGAGCTGCCTGTCTGCCTGTCCCCCACCATGACCCCCCAGTGTGCCCCCTGTAGCAGTACTCCAGGCCTGGGCTGCCTCAGGACTCAGCAGCCTGCACGGAGGCTGCGTCCTCATCCTTGGGCATCCATCAACGTGACAGTTTGGTCACAGCTCTGCTCTGGGGGCAAATGAGCACAGAGGTGTGGTGTCTTCATGGGTGGCGGGGGGGGTTGTGCGTGTAGCCAGGCCATTATCTACCCCCTGCACAGGGAGGGAGGGACAGGAATAGGGTCAGGGGTTTGGGGGGGAGGAGCTGTCTGAGAATAAATCAGTTCAGGATTATAAGGTGGCACTGGCAACCTGCCATGTGACAGCCAGGCTTGCAGAGCCAGGACCCCAGCTGTCAGGCTGGTGGCAGCAATTAAATGAGGTATTGATTGAGGAATTGTTGTCTGCAGGGTTTAAAGATAAGATCGATGGAGACAAAAAGGTTTAGGCTCCGTTTACTAATTAGTCCAGCACACTTGGGAGAGAAACCTTTGGCGGCACAGAGAGCTGAGCTGTGTTTGGGCAGTGCTGCCAATGTGCCAGGGTCACCCCCTCCCTGGCATCCAGCCTCCACCACTCTGGACTCTCTGGTGCCAAAGGGTGGACGTGCACCCGGGGGCCAGTGCCAGGGATTTAAATCAGCAAAGAGGCAATCAGCAGTGGGAGTGGGTGGGGGCAGCAGGCTGGGGGGTTCTGTCTGTGCTGAGGCCACCAGCTGCTTTTCTCAGGGATGTGGGAAAGAAGGGCTGTGCCTGTATCTGAGTAAAGTGAGGAGAGCTGCTCCCTTTGCATTGCAAATGGTTTGGGGGTGAATTGATCCATTTCTTAGGCTCTGGCATTAGTTACAGCCTGAACACATTTCTCTTCCCCGTGCTCCTTGTGCAGCAAGCCCGGAGACACAAAGAAGACAAATGCAGCACAGACTTTTTGTAGCTTACGGGCTGATTCTGCCTGTGCTCCGTGGAGCTAAATCGGGGGAGAGCAAGGCGATGGCTTAATGCCCTCTCTGCTTTGTTCCCTCACTTCCAGATGATGTCCAGGACACAGTCAAATGGGGACAAGCGGGCAATGGCATTGCCTGGATGTGGTTTGGGTGGCCTTTGAGACTGTCTCCTTGCTTGCTGTTGTGGGAGGAGGTTCTGTGGCTTCAAAACAGTCGCTTTTAAACCAGCTGGGAAGCTGGGCTAGGTCCTGTCTCCCAAGGGACGTCTCGGTGTCAGCTCTGCGTTAGGAAGAGGCGTCACCGTGGCTCCCCCTTCCTAGGGCAGCCAGAGAATTCCTCTTTTCATCTCAGCTTAACATGGAAATTCAAGCCCAGCAAACAGAAGAGGGTCAGGAGGTGTCACAATGGGTCCCGTGACCCACAGCCAGTTGGGGGCAGTGCTTCACAGCCACTACAGCCCCATCTCAGCCCCACTGCCCTCCATGTGACGGGATGTGCCAGAGTGCTGCCAGCCCCGTGACCTTGCACAAGCCTCCGGGGAAAATCCCAGCCCTGTTTGCATTCCCTGCACAGGTCAGGCCTCCTAGTGCCTCCCAAGACAGGGTACAGCTGAGCCTGAGCCAGATACCAACAGCACTGACAGAGGTACAGCAGGTCCTGCTGGTACCTTGTCCTTCATCTGGGCCTGTCCTGCGTCTGCGCCAAGCTCTGCAGCCTGTCCCAGCCTGCTCAAAACCACAGCAGGACAACATGGGGAAGAGCAGCATCTGAGCAGGCTGGGAAACCATAGTCACCAGGAGACTGAACGCGCCTCTGGGGGTGGTGGGGATGAAAGGAAAGGATGGAAGAGAAAACAGAGATCAAGGACACTGTGACGCCGTGTGGCTATTCCAGGGTGTCTCATGTTTTTGCAGTGGGGCTAGGCAGATTTATAGCTTTGTCTTGAGGGTCTGGAGCCAGCCTCCAGTTATTTCACATTTAGAAGGCAGTTTCCTTTGCCTTTCCTCTTTCTCTGGCTTGTAAAGCTGCATGCGCCACGCTGGAACAGACCCATGTCCTTGTTCTCTGTGTACAGCATCAGATACTGCGTCTCTGCCAGTGCAGGACAGAACCAACTAGGGTCTGAGGGATTATTGTTTTCCTGCTGTTGTTATGCAGCTCCGTGCTACTGCAGTGTCCAGAAACTGTGAATTCAACAATCCTCCTCTATGGGAGACATGGAACAGGCAGCTGGCCCAGGGCTGCCAAAGCCATAGTGTTCTTCCCATGTGGACTTTGCTTTCCTTATTCTCCCCAACAGTCAGGCTGACCACCCTGCCCATGGCCACCTGTCCATGTCAAGAGGGAAGACCCTGTGGTTTGTGTAGGTTGCAGAGCCAGCAAGCTTCCTCTAGACTCTGCTCCAAAAGCCATTCCAGCCCATGCCACCTCCTACAAGTGGCTGTGATGGATGAACAATGCAGTCTGTCTGTTTCTCCAGACTGTCATGGCTCAGACAGCACATCCAGTACCCTGGCTCATGATGTGACTGTGCACATTGGGCAGGAGATCAGAGCACTGTTTCCTAAATGTTCCCTGGAGAGGTTGCAAGAACCACCCAAGCTGACCCACTTGTCTCTCAGGTTACTTGCCTTCCAGCATCCACCTCTGCCAGGAGTGAGGTTGGTGAGTTGCTGGTGATGGCTACTGCAGTGCCACACTGACGCCATAAGCAGTCGTGGAGGACCCAGAGCTATCTTTCCAGGCCTACTGGCCATGATAAGGCACTTGAAGAGTCCCTCCAAGGGAGATGCGAGTAAGAAAAACCCATCTGCAAAGAGATAGAAAAGGCTTCAGGTCTCGTAGCAAACTCCATGCCCCCCCCCCATACCTGGGCTCCCCAGATGGTGCCTGCTATAACATTTTGCTTTTCACTTGGCATCAGGCTGATATTTTCCCTTATTTGGGCCATACTGTGGTTTAATGCCCAGCCAGGAAGAGAACTCTGAGGTTTTTGTGGGTGTTTTCTGGTGGAGTGTGTTTGTCTGGTTTTATTTGGGTTGATGGTTGGTCCTTTCCATCCTTTCTGTGATTCTGTGATTCCCTGCATGTTCCTAGGGGTTGGATACTGCTCACAGACAGGAAAGCTTCTCCAGGAGTAATGGGGGCATTTATTTCCTGTTTGTCTGCCCTGGGCGAATAAATGTCGTCTGTGCAAGACAGGGTGTGCATGTTTGCCTGGACACAGGAGGAGCAGCAGAAGGTTGAGTCTGGGGACCCAGGAGACACAGTGTTTCTCTGCCACCTTTTTCTCCTGTCAGCCTAGGAGGGATGAGGCAAAGGAGGGGTGCAGGGGAGTGCTAGGCAGCCAGAGCATGCAGGAGGCACCCCTGCTTCCATGGGTCACCATATCAGAGGAGACTATTCCCACCTCTCCTCCATTTTCCTTGTGGCACAAGGCTGTGATTCAGCAGCAGAGACAACAAAGAGCAGGAATTGGGAAATCTGTTCACAGCTCCCCACTGGGCTTGCTGGGAAGCAACGGGGAGCAGGAGTAGGACTGAACCCCAGCTTGTGCCAAGAGCATTAGCAGAAGCACAGGACTTCCCTAGGTCTCCTTGCATGCAGAATCTCAGTGTGGTCATTACTCATTAGCAGACATGGATGTGTACAGACAGATAAATAACCCTGGCAGCATGCAGGAGGTTTCTTCTCTGTGCATAGGAAATCTCCATCTTCTAGGCTCAAGACAGATCTTCTCAATCTATATAAATACCTGAAGGTGTGCAAAAAGGATGGCTCCAGGTTCTTTTCAGTGATGCCCAGTGACAGGACAAGAGACAATGGGCACAAACTGAAACATGTTCTCTCAGAACATCAGGAAACAATTTTTTCACTGTCAGGGTTGACAGGGCAGTGGCACAGGTCTCCATCCTTGGAGGTATTCAAAAGCCATATGGACATAGACCTGGGCGATTGGCTCTGGGTGGCCCTGCTTGAGCAGGGGGGCTGGATCAGATGACCTCCAGAGTTCCTTGCCAACCTCAGCCAGTCTGTAATGCTGTGGTCTTGCTGCAGGTTGCATTTCCAGACCCTGGTTCTTCTTTCCAAGTCAAAGCCATAGCTACGTATAGCTCCCTCCCGCTGACTTGCCCAGCTTGGTGGCTGTCACAACTGCCAAGCTGATCTCCATCCATTCCCACCTCTCGGAGCCAGGCAGCCACAGTTTGCTCTGTCAGGCAAGTGAAGTTTTTTGCCTGCTTAGCTGCAGCCCTGGAAAAGCAGCAGATTCCTTGTGAGGGCCAGAGCCATTGCACACAGGAAACTTCACCTACTCCTTCCATGCCAGGAGGGACACACAGGCTGGGAGCTCCCATACAGTCCATGATCTGGCCTCAGCCCCTCCAGCACCAGGACTGATGTGGGTCCAGCCAAGGACATATCAGAGACAGACTCTGCCCGGAATGCAGGGCTGCGCCTGGCACCGCATCCCAGGCTGGGCTGCTCCTGCTGCCTGGGCTGCCTCCCACCCAGACTTCCCTTCCTCAGATCCAGGTCACTGCCTCTTGCCCTCCCATCGTCAGAGATAGTGAATAATTCACTGCCTTCATTTATGTCATTACCTTGAAGGTATTTATAGTGCGTGATCAGTGCCCCTAGAGAATTCCCTCTCCTGAACTCCATAAATTGCATTGTCTCGGTCTCTCCTCCCCACCCGCCTGTGCTAATTTGCTGTATCGTGTTTGCTGACCTCTTGCATTTTGTTTGGTTTCTTCCATCCTTAAGCTCTTGAGTGCAAATGCTCTCCCTGTTTCTCTCCAGGCTCTCCACTGGAGCCCCACATCTTTGTGGGCAACCTGACCCACAGGTGACAGGGACTCTGCTTGCTGGGCATTAAAAATGTTCTCGCTCATGGGCACATCCCACATGGAGGAGAGGTTCAGTCGGAACAGGAGAACGTGCTTCTTTGCAAAGCAAGGGCAGCTGGAGCATGTGGTGAACTGGTGATAGATGCAAAGCCTGAAGGGGTCATTGCTAACTCCAGCTCTGTCCCTATGGGTTTCCTCCTGCCAGGAGGAACCTAAGCTGAAGTATGGCTTAGTGTGAGGATAGAGTTCTCCCAGCAGTTTCTGGTTTGGGTCACTATATAGGGGCAAGCACTTTAGACCAGCCTCACCTTCCAGCAGGAACCATCCACCCCTCATTCCCATGGCAGAACTCACTCAGAAACAGACCAAGAGTAACACATGGTGTCCTAGACTCTCAGGGTCTGCTACCAGAGTTGTTCCAAATGAACAGGCAGATTTGAGCCATCCCCCATGGCTCAGGAAGCATCATGGAAGTGCAACGTGCCTCTTATGGGCAGCCCATGCTCAGGGGTGCCTCACTGCCCCAGAGATAAGCACCACAGTCTGAGATCATGGTGGTTCCCTGGTCCACACCGGACAGCCTGTGGGGCACTGTATGATGAGAGCAGGAGACAGAGGTACCAGGCAGGTAGCAGCATTATGCCTGCTTTTCTCAGTGGTTCTGGTCAGTTACATTAAGCCTTAATTTCTGTATCCTTGGCTCTTACCACCACCAGTGTCGCATGGCAGGGAGCCCCATGGATTAGACTTTTGGGAAAGAGCCTGCTCCTCCCCAGCTCAATGTTAATGTGGTTGCTTTCAGAGGGAGGATCAGGAGCTGAGCTGTGCTGAGTCTGACAGGTCTGAACACACAGGAGGGGCAGGATCCAAGGCTTGCCTCATCTGGACACACAGGAGGGGCAGGATCCAAGGCTTGCCTCACCTGGACTCCCAGCGGGGCAGTTGCTGATCCCCACAGGGTTCCTGGGGCAGTTTTGAGGTCCCAAGGAGAGGCTCCACTACATCAGAGCTGCTGATACTGGAGAGTAGCTTTCCTGTAGGATGGGCTTTGGTGCAGCACTGCACAGTGGACAAACACACATCAGGGGAGGACAGAGCTGGAGCAGGTCAGGGAGGACGCAACTGCCTGGACCCTCAGCACAGGCTGAGCTCCAGCCTCTCTCTGCTCCCACCAGCGGGACGGGCATCTCAGGAAGCTGCTTTCCTGAGGACCACTGGCACAAGTGACCCATGCTCCCTTCTCAGAGGTGGACCCACTGGGACCCACTGGGACCCACTGTCCTGCTGCAGGGAGTGGGGGGCATCGGTGACAGTTTGCTGTTGCCCCAAGCCCAGCCTATGTGTCCTACCCGGCTCTGCATGGCTTTGAAGGGACCAGGGACGAAGGGAGGCAGGTTCCACCGCTGTGTAGATGCTAAACTAGGCCAGCATATGGTGCTGTAGGTCCATGGTATAGCTCACAAGACATCATACTGACGTGGGCTAGGGGAATTATTGGAAGTCAGCCCAGTAGCAGTGGGGAAGCTTGTGGGGGCTGTCTAATTTTCCTTGCTTTCTGGGAGGGCAGATGTTTAAATCCTAAGATGTCCTGCCCCCAAACCCCGCAAAGCAGAGAATGAAATGTGGCTACTGTGTTTCTGCTGCTGCACCCAGGAGCCTGTCCTGGCTACCCACGCTGGGCTGTGCATCTCCAGACTGTGTACCTCATGGGTGGTGAGGAGCTGGTGTGCCCAAACTGCGCCTGGCTGCCCAAAGGCAGGAGATGCTGTGGGCACAGGCCAGTGGGAGATGAGATGGGTGCAGCGAGAAATCTCACTTCCTATGAGGAAGATTTCCTGGATTTCCTGGATTTCTTCCCAAGGAGAAAGGGGAGAAGTCCCATTTTACCAGGGACAGAATGTACTGTTTGCCTCATTCCATGAATCTACTGAAAAAAGAGTTTTACTGAGCAGTTTTCAGCTGGTCACACCAAGAGGACCACGGTACCCTGGCTATTGTGGGGAAATCCAGCTACTTGCCCTCACCTCAGCCACAGTGAAGGGCAAATTCTCATGCTACTGCCATTTATACTCTTACCTTACAAATGATGATTTTGACAAAAAAGCCCATCTGACCCCCATCAACACCCCATCTGTTTTCACAAGTGTCCAAGTACACAGCATCATTCCCTCCCGAGCATGGGAGTAGCCTTGGGGACAGTGATGGCTCCAAGGTGGCTGAGTGAAGGGACCAGTTTCTGGAGGCAGTACGGAGACTGGGCTCCACAAGCCCAGCTCAATGGCCAGCAGCAAAGGAGATGCTGAGAAGTGGAGCCCTTGCCCATGCTGGGTCCTGGCAGTACACTCCCTCCAGCACCTCCAGAGAGCTTCCCAGGGTGGGGGGGGCCTGCCAGTGCCTGCCAGACTCTAGCTGAGCAAGGGTCTCACCCCAGACAGGGACCCCTCACCAGCCCCAGGCCAAGGCAAATGCATCAGCACAGCAAGGCTACCCAAGGGACCCCTTCCTCTTTTCCTTCCTCCCTCCCTCACAGCTTCCCAGCTCTCAGCCCTTCCTTCCTCCCAGCATCCAAGGGGCACTGGTGTGAGATTCACACGCTGCTCTCCGCAGCCTCACTGCTATTCCAGCCTTCTGAGTGGGAAGAGTGCAGGGGATGGGTGTTGCATGGGTGTCAGGTTCTGCCAGTGAGTACAGCCATGGGCAGCTTTGGGGTGACATCCTGGGACCCCAGGACAGCTCTAGAGCCCGTCTGTTCCCCACTGTCTCCTCCCCAGCAGACTTCTCCTTGATGCTCTGTTCCCAGGACTGTTCCCTGGGCTTGGGCTGCCCTGCCCATGCCCAAGCAGTGTCTCCTCTGCACCCTGGGTGACCAGAGCCAGCCAGAGCCCTGGCTGCTCGGCTCCAGTGGGTGCTCTGCATCCCATGGAGTGATTTAAGGCTGTGGCTGGAGCCTGCAGCAGCTCCTCATCCACAGTGCAAATGCCACGTTTAATGTCGTCCTTTGTGTTTCTCAGGCAGGAAGAGCTGTGTGTACAAATAATTAAGGGGAAGAATCGGAGTGATTAGGGCAGATGATTATTGTCAAATTATGATTTATCTCAGAGGGAAATTAGTACCCCCCCTCCCCCAAAGGGCTCAGGCTAGCACGGTGAATGGGCACTGTTTTTTTGATTAATAGATGCCTTTAGAAGGTCACCTACATCCATTGCAGATTAACTCAGTGGGAAAAGTTCTTTCAGTAATTCAAGCTGTTGTTCTCACAAGCTGTCAGCTAGCTGCGAATCAGGAAGGTCCATCCGTTACAGGGCTGCTGGGTTGGAGGGGATCTTTCTTTCCTCTGGACACATAGGCGTGATATATGATGCACAGAGACATGGATGACCGAGAAAACGAGTGGTGGAAAGAAAACAAAAACAGCAGTAAAGGGGAGTGAGGAAGAGGGTGGGCAGAGAGCTGGCCCAGGCTGATGCTGGAGCAGTGGTCCTAGAGCTGGTCTGCTCAGCGTGGTGGAAGAAGGGTTTAGATGGCCTCCTTTTGCAACTTTCAAGAGCTCCTCCTGCTGTGGAGACAGTAACTCATCTTTTGTTTTCTTTATCCATGCCTGCTTTTAGACATGTCCATGGAGGTGCTGGGCAGGCTGTAGCCAGTGACCAACAGGATCTGACAGTTCCTGGGCATTTCTGTCAAAGCTTCCTCAGCATCATGGCTTGACTCTTCCACATTCTGGACACCTCCTAGCTGGCTGCTGAGGAGGAATGACTACACCAGGGTCTAACTGCCACATAGGCATCTTCTTGGGGAAGAAGGTAGGAGCTGGTGATGGCAAAGTGGAAACAGGACCAGCATGGCTGGGATGAGGAGAGGCTGGACTTGCACAACTGTGAAGAGTACAACAGCATCAGTGCACAAACTTACGAGCAGTGTCAGAAATGCTCATGCCAGTACAAGCTGCTCTTCATACTGAGCATCTGTAGATGCTCCATTTCTTTTGAGCTGCATAATCACTGTGCTGAACAAAGGCTATGGATGGGACCACTCCTCTCTCCTTGTGTGTCCATCCCTGTATGGAGACATCCAGGTGATCTCACCAAGGTGACATTCTACATGGTGACTTTGTGCCAGTAGGTTCGGGACATAGACCAAGGCCCAGCATCTCCAATTGCATTGGGAATTATGACTTGTTGGCATACCTCCTGCCACAGTGTTGGGTGTGCAGTGACCCATTTTTAACTTGCATGCATTAAAGGCAAAAGCAGAGACAGGAGAGCCCAGGTATCCTGCATGTTAAGGTGGACAACAAAGAGGTGAAGAAGACTGATAAATAATTGTGATTATTATATTTATTCATAAATTCAGGGTATTTCAGCACAGACATCGAAAATTCCACTAACAAACATTTATTTTGCATCCATCTAGTCTTCATCATAAATCTATGTGCCAGACATTGATAATATTTTCAGCAATAGATTGATTGACTAGAACACAGCTTGGTTGTCTCTAAACACTAAGGGGTTCACAACTGATTTATCGCTTGCTGAAGTCTGCACATTTTTGTATATGTACCACATTCCTTGTTACATACACAGCCCTCCTTGACTCAAGCTTTCTCCAGCAGATCCAGCATGGTGGTGTCAATGGCTACTGTATAGTTGGACATCTTGTTGCCAATTCTATAATAGAAGCTTTCCTGGCACAGTACAGCCTTGGTGTATTTTTGATAAATTAGTTTTAAGGCCAGAAGAAACACATAGATAATTTTGAGTGGCAGAGTCCAGAGGTTCTTATCCAGTTGTGGCCCAAGGTTTCCCTCCCAGAAAAGCCTTCTCTTTGAGGCATCAAGTGGTTCCTGGTTTGGCTGATTTCAATGCAAGGCTTTGGATATTTGGGAGGCTTGGGGGTATGTGAGAATCTTACTTTGATATATTTATAGTTTAGTTAGTTTGAGACTTGCTGGGAAGAACTTAAGCCTGTGGGCGACACTCTTCAGAGGACTTCAGGCTGGAGAAGAAATAAAACTATCATCTCCTGATGCAGTTTTCTAAAACTGTTTACATCTAGATTTTGAGGGATTTGCCACAAGATGCATCTTCTCTGGAACCAAGAAGTAACTCTGCACTTGGTATCTGCCACACTCTAAGGACAGGACATAATACTATGGAAGAGGAAAGAGAAGCAGGACCAAGGTATACCAAAGCAAGGGCCAGTTTGCCCTGTATAATCAGAGTCCCTACATTGGGGTATCCAGAATAGCATTGGTCACCACAGGGCTTAAGAAAGCCTCTGGTGAGGACAAAGACAGAGCCTTCAGCACATCCTGCAGTCTGGTTTTGTCTCCACATAGGAAGGGTACTGGTGGGCTACTGAGAGGCTTTAGATAGTGGATGCCCAACGCCCAGCACCAGCTGCCATGGGCATGGCTTCCTCAAGATGCTGTGTTTCTACCAGCAGCAAGAAGAAGAGAGATCAGGTTGAGTATTTTCTTTTTCCTCCTTTAATATCCTTTGATCCCTTGGCCGGTGCTGGGGGGACCTGCTGGTGTACTGCTGTGCCCAGCTCTGGTGGGGGTGCATCCGCTGGTGTATGTACCATTGCAGTGATCACTGGTGTGATTGACTGGCTGTGTAATGGGTTGTTACAGCACTGCAGAGTCTGTCTTGCTCTACAGGTTAACTGTGAGGAGCTGGGGAGATGAAGCAACACCCCTCCAAATTGGGCTGTGCATTGGGAGCAGCAAGAAGGAACTCAAAAAAAACACCCTACCCTTTGCAAAAACTTTCCTTTATGGTCTTTCACAAGGGAGGCCACAAACAAACAGATGAGATACTGAAGTCAAAACGGAGTTTTCAGGTGTTTTTTTGTGGGTTTTGTTTTTATTCCTTTTTTTATATGGCCTGAGATGTTCAAGGCAAGTTTACTGCTCCTGGAGGTCATGTAAGTGCAGACATGCTCAGGTGTTGCCTTGCTGTCCTCGGTATGCCACAGGGAAGCCAATGACTTGAGGTCTTTGCACCCTGGCAGGTGAAGTTAGGAGCTAGGTTCTCTCTTCTGCAAAGTGGCACAGCTCTGTGGAAGCCCCATGCTGGTTTACACGGGGCTTTTTTTATTTAAAATCACAGACATTCCTCACCAGGTACATAAATCTGCTACCCCAGGTATTTGATGAGTCGCAAATGCTTGCTTTCTATTCCTCATGTGCACACAAGTCCTAGACAGGTTTATGGATGTCACCAACACAAGAGTTCCTGGGCTGGGGGTCTATGCCCTTGGCTACAAAATCAGCTCTCCTCTTGGCATATGTATTGTCACAGTGCATCTGGCCCATGGCACCAGCTGCTGTGTGAACCCACAGCAAAATGCCCCAGCAGATGAAGGGGCAGGAGGCCTCAGCAGTATGGACAATTTCTTCCCTTCCCAAATCTTCACACAAGTCCCACCACACAGCAGAGTCAGTGTGGAAGTCAAAAGTTGGGTCAGCCCTTGCCCTAGGTGATCAAACCCACAAGCCACACTGGGTGAGGGATGGATGCTCTCCCTCTCTTGTGATGGAAAGACTTGGATGCTGCAGGACAGAGGAGTTTTGGCTACAGGATCGCTTTGAAAGAGCAGCCCTCTGACCTCCCTTTTGCAGTGTGCGACTTGGGGCAGCCCTCCCCAGGGAAGGCAAGGGGGGTGATGGAGGATCCTGCGCTGAGCCTGGAAGCAGCCTGGCTCCGGGTGGCTCCTGGAGGGACATGGAGGACCACGCAGCTCCCGTTGTCAATGCCATGTGTGGCAGGAGCACACTTGCCATTTGTTGCCATTTGCCATTTGGCTTTCAAAACAGCAGGCTTTTGATTCCCTTGGTAGAGCTCATCTGCGCTTCTTTCTGGCCTCCTCCTTTCTCTGTGCCAACCATGTGCCCCCAGCCCTTGGGCTCTGCTGTCATTGTTGGCTGCTGGTTCCACTGGCCTCAGCTTATTGCATCTGTTTTGATTTGCTAGGTCTTGCATTCAGCCATCCGTTCAGCTTTTATTGTACGTTTCTAAGCGTCAGCTCTGGGTGGTCATCGTCGGCTCCTTTCACTCAAGCCCGTGCACCAGCTGCATATTAATTGCTCTCCTTTCTCTTCTCACTTGCTCCCTCCCCATCTCACCGTGTGACATTTGCCGTTTGCAAACTTTGTGTGAACACATTGCGATCCATGCCCGACTCTTCTTGGGTGAAGGTGTGAGAAGGGCTTGGCACACCACCTCTCACAGAGAGGCTGGGGAGCTGAGGATTACACCGGAGGCAAACCTGGCCCCTTTCCTGCAAATCTGCACTGGGAAAGGCTTCCCCCCATCACTCTGTCCATCTGCCAGTCAGTGGTGGATTACTCACCATTGTCAACTGGCTGATGCTTTGTCCACTCTAACGTCAGTGTCCGGAGCAGTGGGGCTCTGACTCTTTCTCTGGCTGAGCAGTGCCATGCCAAGTCAACTTCAGCTTTTAGACAGTCTCCCTGATGTAAGCCTGAGGTTCCCTTTCCCTGGTGCACTTCTGTTACTGCCTAGTGCCAAGGAGAATTTAACTTCTTAATATGAGCAGTTGTAGTGAAGGGAAAAAAAATGTTGGTGCTCACATGTGTGAACAGGCTCCTTCTGCCTGGTCCTGTGCTTTGGAGATCCGGCTGTCTGGAATCATGAGCCTGTCGTGGCTCTGAAGTCTTGTATTGCTTAATGACTGATGATAATGTCTCTGTATGTAGGCTTGTAGCTTGGCTAGCCATCTTTAAATTTCAAAATCTTTCCTCCTCAGCCATTACCTCCACCCCCATAATCATTCCTGTTGCTCTTCTCTGAATTCCACCTCATTTGTCCTTGTTTGGAGGCAGAGCACATAGAAACCAGCCAGACTGGGAGCCAGGATGGGGGCTGAGGGCTGAGAGGGGTCCACCTCAACTTCTTGGCCCTCAGCTGGCCTGAGGTCAAGAAGGATCTGGGCTGCTGTCCGACAGCCCATCCAGCTGTGGTAACCTCAGCTGACCTGGGAAGAAAGGTGTTTCTCCAAAGCTTTATGAGGACAGTCTGCAAGCTAAGAAATGCTTCCAGCACCTACTCTGCCTTTGCTTGTATTTTTTTCACCTTCCCCCAGAAAATCACTGCACATGCACAGCTCCATCTTCTTCCAAGGTCTGCCTGCCCATAGGAGCCCTTTGCAGAGGATGCTACACCTGAGCTCAGGAAAACAGGTAACACTGAAACAGGTCTCAGTCTGCCAGACTGAGACATGAAACACAACCTGCAAGAGAGCCCGTACCTGGGGATGGGATCTCTAGTCCAGCCTCCTGCTAGGAGCAGGACTTTGTCAGTCAGATGTGGCTTCGTTTGGCCAGGTGTTTAAATCTCACATCTCTGTGACCCGACCCAAGGCTGCAGCACCCACCTGGGGAAGAAATTTTATCTAAGGTCCAATCTGAAGATTCAACCCATGGCCACTGCTTCTTGTTATCTCATCCATATTGAGATCCTGGGGCTTAATCACACTGGCCTGTGCTCTAGAGAAATAACTTTCTGACTCAAGGTGAAATAAAGCTAGACTGACTCCTCAGCATGGGAAGAAATGCCTCCTCCTGCCCATAGCTGACTGCCCTCATGCGACTGAGCCAGCTGGGATCTCAGCCTGCACCAACACCCACTGCTGCAGCCACGACTGCTGCAGCCCATGGCATTGCTCCTGTGGTAAGATGAGGCCTGGCAGCTCTGCTAACCCCCAAATTTTCCTTTGCCTGGAGCAAGACTGGCACTTTTTCATCACAGCAGGAGAGCTGTGGTATCCGCACAAAGCACAAGCTGTGGTGTTTGAAGTCTGAGCAATGAGCTTTCCTCAGCAGTGGGTGGGGTTTTGTCATGGGCATAGGGGATGCCTCCTCTGTCTTCGATTCCATTTGCAAGCAATTTCTGTTCTGTGTCCTCACCTCTGTTAATCTGATGGACACCAGTGGGGTACGTAGATCACATTTCAAGCCACAGTTAGGGGAGCTGGTCAAAATATTTGATAGGACCTTATTTAAATGGAAAGACTGGCACTTTTTAATAAATAAGTCAAAGTTGGCATGGATTCAATTTGACCTTTGCCACTTTGCCACCGTTGAATTCCAAGTATTCACTTTTTTTTTTCAGAAACCATGTTTAAACAGAATGCTTTTGGTCGATGACAAATTTTGAACAGTTTTGAAGAGGGTTTCAGTAAAACTTGACAGCATGTTAATAAATGAAAATCAGATCTTTTGCAAACTTTCTGGGGGACCTTTGCAACTTTAGTGTGTTCACAGGCAACTGTTCAAACTGTTTTTCAACTCAGGGAGGTTAATCTGAAGAAGTGGCTGAACTCCTTGTGTACATCACTGAGAGAAACCCAGTCTAGTCCAGCACCTCTGGACAGAGATGATCTTGTGACTGCCAATAGGTAAGAAACCATTTGCATTTTCAGTCACCCCAGCTCCAGATGATGACTACTAGCACATGGCTTCAATTATCCAGCACAAAGGAGCTTCTTGCCAGCTTTTGCCATGGGCAAGGAGGCCCAGCAGGAGGGAGAATTTTGATGTGTGGTGCTATAAGCAAAGGGGATGTGTCTGGAGCCACTTCTGTCTGCACATGCATGTCCAGCCCCAGACAGTAAGTTCCTCTCCTGCACCTCACTCTTCTCTCCTCTGTGTTCTGAATGAAGGACTTTTGTCATTTCTAGCCCCAAGAAGTGGGATATCTTAAGCTCTCAATTTAAAAAAACAATTAGCTGTATCCATCAATGCCTCTTGAAATGTTTGGGGTAATGTCACCTGCAGAACTTCCTGTCCTTGGTCCCACCAGCACCAAAACTCTTCCAGTTGCAGGTAAATTGGAGATCTTACTTAGCAGCTGCACTTGGTTTTGACAGTTTCTTCCCAGATACAGGCAAACTGGACGGGACTCAGGTGGCCCTGCCATACTGTCGGGGCTTGCCAGGAACAATCTGTGGAACGCTGCCTGTTGGATCCTCTCCAGTTCAGTCTTTGAGCATATCATATTTCTGCAGTCAGAGCATGACTCCTGAGTGCCTGGTTGGTGAGGCTTTCAGTGCTGGGTTTTTCTGAGCTTCCCAATGCTCCCACTAATACCCCACTGAAACCCTTCTCCTGTGCTCACGCTGACGTGGACATGCGCAGAGTGACGCCTTTGCCAACATCTTCATGTCCATGGTATAGTCCTGTAGACATGCAAAGCTAGTCAATCAGTTACAAGTAAAACAAAGGACAATGACCACAAGTTGTATTTGAGACATTCTAGTTGGAAAAATGTCTTCTCCATATGGGTGTTACTTCCTCGGGACAGCTTACCAGAGAAGCGGTGCTTTCAAGAAGTAGTTAGATCAAACACAGCTGGCCTGGCATAGCATTGGCCATAGTGCAGCTCTGAGCAGATTGGACTAGAAATCTTCAGAGGTCACTTTGACCAACATTTCTTTGTCTCTGTGATGGATGTGGATGGAGAAGACATTGGTTTCCCTTTTGTTCAGTTACAAAGCTTGGATGCATCCTTTTTCTTTATTGTCTCCTTGCCTATGTCCACTCTTGGATTTCAGCACTTGTAAAAACTTTGTTTGTACAAAATGCAAAATACAGAAATTACACACACAAATGCCAGAGCAATTGACTTACCCTGATTTAGGCATGCCCTTGGTCACCTTGAAAGTGTGTGAGAATCTCTCAACACTGCACCCAAAAAATGGGCTGATCCCCCATTCAGACCATGCTTGACCTGGAAAGAGCATTGGAGTGTTTCTGGGTGTCAAGGGTAGAAACCCTTCAAGAAGCCTTAAGCTACTAGATTTTCTCAACAGATACTTCTTGTCCCTTCCCTCTTGAGGGAAACATGCCCGAAGAGCCAGACCAGGGGCACAAACAGCACAGGGCAGCTTCCTGGGATAAAGGGGAACTAGTCCACCTTTGGACACACCACAAAGCCATGAGTTATCCCAGCTAGCTTCTCCCACCCAACAGCTCCTTCCCTGAATCACAACTTGATGTCTGAGCTCCCTTTACAACCAGAGAAACAATTATTAATGTTTTCTTCTGTCTGAGACAAACTGGTCTCTGAGGTGAGAGATTTCCTTTTCCTTATCAAGAAGATCACTAAGCCAACAAACTTAGTTTTCTAAAGTAAGCAGAGGGATCCATGTGGTCACGGCAGGAGAGCAAGACTCCCCAGCAGTTGGGAAGGAGAAAGGTAGGATCCTTCTTTGACCGTGACATTGCCCACTGGAGAACTGGTAGATTTGGGTGAGCAGCTAGAGGATACTTACTTCTCCCAGCTTCCCTGGGAACTCTGGTTGTGTCTTATCAAAGACCAGTGGTCATGCACAGCTTTTCAAATTCACCTTCCATCCAACAGTCCCTCTGTGGTGTCCCATCTCCACTAATGACAATTCATGGAGTCCACCTGCTCCCTGCTGACTTGTGTATCTTTCTGGAGACCTCTGCAGCAAGATGTGTCACTGTTGAGGTCCAGGTTCCTGTAGGGGATAGCAGGAGATGAGAGAGTGTAGAGTCTGTTTTATTTCTAGCGCACATCCCCCTCATAGATATGTAGCGTGTCCTGATCCTCTGTGCTCAGACCTTTATTTGCTGAGATGCTGTAAAAAATACTGTGAGAAAGTTCAGCTCCTGCCTGGAAAGCAACCACATAAAAATGGCACCTTCTTCCTCAACCCACCAGCTCCCTTGTGCATCAGGCTGAACTGATGTGGTAGTGACAGAAATAAAGTCCTGCTGCTTTGTGTGACTCACAGCTCTGCAGAGCTGGGCTGGCTGCAGGGGAGGGAGCAGGGAGGAGGCATCTTCTGGTGAATCATCAAAAAGACCAACCTGCCCTAAACACACGTGCAGGCCCTGGTACAGGCCATGGAGCAGCCATGCTCTTATGAGTACAGGAAAGAGATTGGAACATGTCCCTTTGACACCCACCCTTTCTCTCCTGCTGGGAAGAGGAGCAGTGGCAGCCATGGGAAGTGAGGGGGTGAGGATGTGTGCTGGGACAGGCTCAAGAGAACTGGCCCTGTCTGCCTAACTGATGAACCAGTTGCCATGAAGGCAACTCTTCCTCCACAGCAGGTCAAACACTGAGAGGGATGGGGAGGGAGAGGGAGAGGGAGAGGGAGAGGGAGAGGGAGAGGGAGAGGGAGAGGGAGAGGAAGAGGGAGAGGGAGAGGGAGAGGGAGAGGGAGAGGGAGAGGGAGAGGAAGAGGAAGAGGAAGAGGAAGAGGAAGAGGAAGAGGAAGAGGAAGAGGAAGAGGAAGAGGAAGAGGAAGAGGAAGAGGAAGAGGAAGAGGAAGAGGAAGAGGAAGAGGAAGAGGAAGAGGAAGAAAGAGGAAGTTCTTTCTGTCCTGGAATCGCACAAAGCCTGGTCCTTTCCCTTTACAGCTGTGCAGTTAGGAGAGACTCGCTACTGTGTTTTACATTTTCTTATGTGGCCAGCAAGAGAGAATCACCATGGATTGGCCTCACCACAGAAGTCACATCTGCCCTCTGGTCAGATAGTGGTGGTTCTTCACAGTGTGACTGCTCTTTCCAGCCATCTGAGCTAATGTATAAAGAGGAACACCATCTCTTTAGTGAACTGTGGGGATACATGGTCAGTTAGAGTTCAGTTTCAGTTGGAAACGTCTCCAAGAGACTTGGAGAAAGAGTAGAGAGGCCTGTAATCAGACAAGTATGTGACATCTATGACTGTAGAGGTTACTTATTTTTAACTCTGCATCCTAAGAGCATCTGCAGGAAAATGGTCTGACTATAGACCTTTATAGAAGGACTGTAGGGTGAAGGGCTGAGCAGGTGTTCAGTGAAGCCAGTTTTTTTCCCAGAGAAAGAACCTTTAGTACTGGTGGTGCAAGAGATGGAAAAAAAAAATGTGAATCTCAGTTTCCTACTGAGCTGATGGGCTGGAAAAACATCTGTTAGCTTTAGGATGCATGCATTTGATGTGGGATTCTTGCAAGAAGAAAGTGGGAGGCACCTTGGGTGGGAGCAGTTGTGAGAGTCACAGCTCGGAAGTGGTGGGAGAGTGGCACGAGAAAGACAATGAGCTTGGGAGACATCTCCTATGGCCTCAGGGAGCCAGAAGGTGACCTCCCAGGGGGAGGGAGGAGGACAGAAACCAAGGGTGCTGGCAGTTCCTTACAGAATTGATCTTAAGGATACAGGTACAAAGTAAGGCAAGGAAACAGCAAATAATAACCAAAGCAGCTGAATTCTGAAGTCTTCACTGATCTGAAACTCCAGAAGGAAAAAAAAAATTTAATAACTACAGCTGAGTAACAGATAAAGGAAGAGTATGAAAGCATGGGTCAAACTCAGAAAGGCTGAGGCTCAAAAAGATTTACAGCCAGCCACAAAGTACTGGACAGCAAAGTCCCTCATGCCTGTCTGGGCACATGCACATTGCTCACACTGAGAAGCCTCCATGGGCAAGTTCACGATCCAAAGCTGTATTCCAGGCTGCTGGCCAGACACAGGAGAGGACATTTCACCCACCCCTGCCAACACAAGGTCAACAGTGCCACTGGTTACTCACTCCATAGCTCTTTCAGGGCCCCAAAGCTGAGAAGGACCCTGCTTGGTGCAAACCTACATGCCAGTATAACCTGACACAGAAGCTGTAGCGCCAGGCAAGGCCTGCCAAGGGCTGCCCACTACCACCTGGAAGTGGTTCAGTTAAAACCTGACTCAGTCCCCATCTGGATGCTCAGAAATGAGTTTTGGTGAGTGAAACTGGCTGACTGATGAACACTTGTGCAGAGATGTGTGTAAGTCAAAGCCGACCCAGAAAACTGGCAGGAGAGTGGCAGTGATGCTCCCTTCTGGCTCTGCTTTCATCTCTTTCTGTTTAGTTCAGGATTATGGAGATAAGCCCCATTTTATGTGAAATAAGGAGATCTGAACCATATGTTGTGCAGGTTCACATCACATCTTGTGGCACAGATCTGCAGGGAAACTTCCACGAATCTTAAACCTAATTGGTCCATATCCAGGTGGAAGTTACGTCTTATGGAAGAGGCAGCTCAAAGATAAACAAGGCCAAAGGAGAGATGACACAATATCTATGCAACTGAGCCAGCCCCAAGTGATTTTACACACCTGGCTCCCTACCCTATGTCCCTGCATCACTGCCAGCCCCTGGGACACAAGGACTGCTGGCTTCTGCTCTGGGCACTGGGAAATTGAGGCATAGGGAAGGTGAATGACTCAACCATTCTTCAGGACATCAAAGTGAAATGGAGGTCTCCTGGTCTCCAAAATTGAAGGGTAGCACACTCTAACCACTGGCTCTTCCCTCCAGCCTTAGGCTCTCTGTCCCTTTGGATCAACTGAAGATTAGCAGGGGAAGAGGGTCTTGATGGACCTATTTCTGTATGTGCCCTCTTTGGAGCCCTGCAAAGCTTTTGTCCCTGGCAGCCAGAAGGTGATGTCCCAGGCACAGTGCTGGTCCATGAACTGAGGCTTTGTGGGTGCACTGGTTCTGGCTGGGATGAAGGTAATTTTCCTCACAGCAGCCCACATGGTGCTGCGTTTTGGATTTGGGATAAAAACCGTGGGTATTGCTAAGCAGCATTTGCACGGTGTTGAGGATTTGTCTGTCTCCCATTCTGCCCCCAGGTATGGGGTGGGAAAGAGGTTGGGAGGGGACAGAGCCAGGACAGCTGACCAAAACAGCTGACCCCAACTGACCAAAGGGATATTCCATATATGACCATATGATGCCAGCACTAAAAGCTCAGGGGAAGGAGGATGATGCAGGGAAGTCCATGGATCTGATGTTTGTCTCCCAAAGTAATGTTCACCTGTACCAAGGCCCTGCTCCCCCTGGGAGGGAGAGAGAAAGTGAGCAGCTGTCAGGATGCTCAGATGCTGGCCAGGGCCAGCCCACCACAGTGGGTCTAAAACACATGGTTGCCAAGCTGAAGGAGCATCCTCACGTGCTGAGATCACAGTGAGTGCTGTCATCCCTCTTCTAGAGACAGGGAGCTGTGTGGTGGTGGTCAGAGGCAGAGCAGACAGGGCAAGGTCCTCAGGTCTCTGTGAAACTCTTGAAGCCCCAGGTACACACCACGTTCGTTCCATGAAGGCATCGTTTGCATCAATCCCATGTGTTTGACCAACTGCTCTTAGCTCCTAAGAGCCTGAGAGGTATTGAGCTATTGCAGCTCCCAATGGCACAAGGCACATGAGCAGTGGGCATTTCTCCAGGGTGGGCCTGGGAGCTGCTCTGACATCAGGACATGGATCAGCTCTGTTGGCCCTACTTCAAAAATCACCCTGGGCCTTCTTTACCCTCCTCCCCAAGGCAGAGCAACGCTCAGGAAGAACAAAAGCAAATGGGGTGTTACCTGAGAACGTGACATGCTCAAAGTCACCAATGCATGGACTTTTGGGTTATGGATTTTCACATGCAAAGTCCCATCGATTTCCTATGGATCAATGGGAAGAAGCCAAGCAAAGAAGAAAAACTTCAGAGGATGATTTATCAGCCTTTGTCACTCAAACAATATCTCCCTATAAGAACATCTACTGTGTGGAGCTTCTGCTCAGCTTTAACTCAGTGACGGTGCCCCTGTCCACTTTTACGTGTACCTGGGGACTGCAGGTCCCTCACAGAGGGCATGAATCTGAGGTTTCCAAGTACCTCAAGAACCACTCTGGAAATCAGAAAGGGTTTTGTTTTCCAGCTCTTGTGATGTGTTGCAGCTGCCCACCAACTTTTTTGTTTCCATCCTTGGCATGCAGAAGGATTTCATCACCACACTCTTTATCATGGAAACATGTCATTCAGTGGCATACGTACATACTGTTCACATCAAATCAGAAGGTTGGCTTGAAACCCCTGCAGAGATGGGACCTTTCCAATTGAACCTACCTACCATAGGTTTGGTGCTGGGTTGAATGCAAAGCCAGAAGGAGACTGATTTTTTTTTTTTCAGACAGGTTTTCAGAGATGACAGAAGATGCATGGAAGCCTCCCAAGAACCGCCTACCCCCTGAGATGTTCACCATCCAGGATGTTGGCAAACTTGTCAGATCAGAAGGTTTCGCAAGACGCCAGCCGCTCAGGGCCAGAAGTGTTTGTGAAGTTTTGGGGACTGTCAGATTTTTGCTGAAGAGCTACCTGAGGCAGCCGTATGGCCCATCACCAAGTGCTGAATTGAATCTAGGTCTTCCTCAAGATCTGACGCCCGCTGGTCTCTTTTCCTGCTTGGGATTTGGAAAGCCAGACCTGGAACAGGATGTGATTTTCTCATGTTGGTCTGAGTGATGCCAGCTGAGGCTACTGGCAAATTCTGCTCACTGCAAAATTATCTCATGTAGATGAGGGTCAGATGATTAACTTTGATGAATCTTGCCACAGCTGAGATTACTGCCAGTGCTAGGTATGAGAAGGAAACATTGACAGAGCTGTCTTCCTGCCATGGGAAGGATCTCTTTTTCTCCTGGAAAGTAAAGCAGGGATGCTATAGCAGCTTCAGCTGGACTCCTCAGCAATTATGAGACAGCAGGGTTTAATTTCAGTGCTGTTTGCCCTGCCTTCTGAAGTACTTACACAAATGAGGTATTCTGCCTGGGGAAAGAGTCCCTGGGCAGGAGACACTCATCTGGAATAAGCAGGACAGTGGATGGCATTTCACAACAAATCCACCAGCTGCTGTGTATGAGGCAAGGGCAGAGGGGATTGCTGCATTTGATCACAGTTCTTTTCATCTGGCCTGCCACCCAAAGAAGTGCCCTGGCACAGGAACTCCCTCTGGGGCTGGTATCAGCAGTGAGGGATTGATAAGGCCAGGAGATGTGCCTCATCTGCCCCAAAGCCCATACCTGTTGGCAGACCTGTGGAGGCATGGAGCGTCCTCTGGGAGGCCAAAACAAGGGTAGATGTGTGTGATTGCTTGGTGAAGGTGGCAGCCCCATGCAGTTGTCCCAGGTGAGGTCTGAAGAGGTTGAAGGGGGCTCCCTAGCTGTCATGTCTGAAAGGTGTGAAAAGGAGAGGTGAAGAAAAAGGTGTACCAGACAACCAGTGTGGTGCAATGACCAGTGTTTCCACCAGCTTGTGCAGACCCATGGAAGCCCATGCTGGTTTCAGGATGCTGGAACTGCAGCCACTGCTGGCTGTCCTGCAGCAGCCTGTGTTGACTTGTTGTGACTATCAGGAGCCCTACCTCAAAGGGCTTCAGCTGATGAGAAGCTTCTGGAGGGCAGCCATGGGCAGTGATACCAGCAGTAGGTGTCACAGGGCCCTGTAGGAAGGCCTAATGGAGAACAGGCACAGATGGGCAGGCCTGCTTGTGGAAGCCCAAGAAGAGCCACTGGGCTGGGGGAGCATGGATGGGCAACACGTCCAGGCTGCAGCCAAGCACAGCTGGGCTCTGACGGCTTTTTGTGAAACATCAACCACTTTTTGTGATGACACCAATCAAATTTCCAGCCAGTTGTCTCACTAGGGGGGACCCAAAGCAAGAGCAGAGAGACAGATGAATTAACTGTCGATTTGCTTGATGTAGTATGCCTGTTGCCAGTAGATTTCCATGTTTCCAAGAGCAATCGAACAGCTTAGTTCATTTGCTGAATAGGGGGATGATCTACCAGATTGTCTATGGTTGGAAATAGACTCATCCAAAACTTTGAGGTTGGGCATCTTTCAAAAGGCCATGCTTTAGCTCAACTGCAAGTTTACTGAGCACCACAGATGAAAGTCAGAGTGAAATTTTTTGTCCTGTTATGCAAGAAGTCTGATGAGACAACGATCTCCCCAAGAGTGTGTATGGGCTCTCTAACAGAACCTGTGGCTTTACAGTTGCAGACTGAGGGGGAGGGGTTTAAAAGTAAAATGGAAAGGTAATCTACCAGTGTGTTAATTTCTACTGGATCCATACTTTGTGAAAGCAGTATCCCATCTACAGCCCGTGCTATAGCTATGACAACCAAACTATCTAGATGAGGAGAGAAATTCATGGAGCAGCCACCCTTCCCCAAGTTCACGTGCCAGAAAGTCACTGCTATGGAAAAGGATAGCGACGCTGCCGAGCAAACATCCCCACGAGTAACCAAGCTGTCTGCTCAACAAAGAGCAACCTGCTGAAATCATGTCAGAGACAGGCAGAGACAAGGCACTGATGTCACCCACAGTGATAGGAGACAGTCGTCCAAAAATAACAACCCTGCTTAGCTTGGGAGAATGGCACACAAAGGCCTTGGAGGAAGCCAAAGAGAAAGGGGTAAATAGTCCACCAATTGTAATTCCAAAAATGATAATGAAAGGCAGAGTGTTAAAGAAAGAACAAGGAAGCATTCATACTGTGAGGTTCCTGGTGCTGCCCAGTCATTAAGATAACTGATAGATGTGTTTACATCAGCCACAGAGGTGTGCCTGGATCCCACATGGATGAGATCCCACCGCTATAGTTCTTGCCTTCCTCTAGCTTTTCTCCTGTTTCTGATCTTCACTCAAGCAGCATGGCAACCACAAGCACTACGGGACCAAGAATTGTTTCTTTCTTCAGTTTTGGGGAGGATCTGTCCTTCCTAAGCATGCATGAAGTAAAGACTACTGCAAGGGATTGCTCTGTCCCAATCTGCTGTTCGTGTTCCATCCAGAGCAATGAAGCACAGGAGCTCAGGCAAAGGGGAGAAGGCCAGACTGTGGAGGAGGGAGGGAAGGAAGAGAAACAATCAGACTGTCCATTTCAGTAATCTCTGGAGTGCCCCTAATGACAACTAGGGTCACTGTTGGTCTGTCTGAATGGGTCCTCTCTGAACAAACAAGGATGACTGAGAACTCTGACAGTCAGGAGGTGACAGATGTTCCTGATGATGGTTTGAGAATGAAGACGACACCAAGCACAAGAGAGCTGTCACTTTCCCAACATCCCACTCTGCTGAGGGTATGCAACAGGAGAAACATGCAAGAAATGTTTTACATCATCTGACCACCCACTATGGAGACAACACAACTAATGACCAAGGATGTCTTCTTGACAAGCTCACCAAGGTGGAACTGTGTGATTGTTTCCCTGCTAGGTTTCCACTCTTACCCTGACTTGAGTCCCTCCTCTGTTTACAGAGACTGTTCCCCAAGGTGAGGGAGCTGGGCCACTCAGCCCACAACCCCTCCTGTGCTGTTGTTGTCAGGCCTGAGGCTCCCCCGGGGTTCCCCACTGCACTGGCAACAAGCCTTCTCTCTCACTACATATCGTACTGTCAGAGTGCAGCCTAGACCTTGGCCAAGGCCTTTATGTGATACTAAAAATAATAATGGAACAAATCTTGAAATAGAAAATAATGTAGAATGTGAGAAAATGCTGGGGAAAGTGAGAGCTGGTGGAAACAATACCAAAGGAACCTTCTTCTAGAAGAAACTGTGAACCAGTGCCATTGGGGAAGCAGTATCTCTCCTAAGCTTTCTGGGGCAGGGGATACATCTGTCCCAGTATGCTATTGGCTTTATGGAAATGCACAGTCATTAATAACAACCGGTAACGAGGAATGTGGAGAGCCTCCTCCTGCACAGCTGTGTCTGCAGCAACACACGTCAGCAGTGCCTGAGACAGGAGAGAAAGCAGAGGTTGACAGATGGGTGAGCACAAGTCCAGACTGGAGTATCGGCAACTCTTCAATCACTCAGGTGGCAAATGGGAAGTGGATGCTGTGGAGCACACCACAAACACAGACCAGCCACTCACCTCCACCGGTAATGGTGAAGATGAGCCCCTGTCTGGGCTGCAGACAAGTCCCCATGGAGCTGTAGCAAGATACAAGGGAAGAGTAGTGAGGTGCCCATCGTGCAGAGCAGCAAGGAGAAGAGAGGGTGAGGACACTACAGCTGTGACCACACAAAGGCCTGGCACAAAGTCCCAGGATCTTGGAGGGGAAATGCTGCTGGACCTCGTGCTTGGGCTACACCATGGGTGTCCCAGTGAGGCAGCACCATGGTGAGCAAATACAGTGATGCCAAAAGGTGGACATGCACTGAGAGGGTATGACCCACAGGAAAGGCAAAACCAGTGCCTTTGGGATGAATTAAAACCTCTTCACCACTTTGCCCAGTGGAAGGTGGCCCCGCTGCCATGGCAGGAAGAGAGCAGCAGCCACGTGAATGTGCATTGCCCTAGTTTGGTCCCTGTAGGAGCCCAGTGGCTCTGGGTCTGCAGGGGTCCTCGCTCACCCCAGCAGGGTGCAGAACCCTGCAGAGCAGACAGGATCACCAGACCATGGCACAAGCAGCGTGCACAGCCATGCTGCAGGGACTGCCAGAGACCACCTCACCCACCTGGGCTGGCCACAACCGTGGCAGGGAGGTCACCTATTACAGACTGCAGCTTTGCCACTTGCCATTATTTAATTGATAATTTATCATGCTATTCCAGACAGCGAAGAGCTCCTGCTCACGCCACTGTTTGTTCCCTGTCACATAGTCAATTCCCCAATCCAATACACCAGTTGTACTCTTATTTTATGAACCATACCTTAGGGCCTAATTAATGCAATTAATCAAACTTTTACTTAGGCAGGCATATCTTCATTTCTCCGCTGACTGTCTGCTTGGACAGCTGGGTGTGTTGTCTGCATAGTATTCATCATCTTAAGCCATTACAATGCTCTGGAGTGCACTGAAGAGTTTGGAGAGGGGACTGCTGGTAACTGAGTGCTTGTGATCAGGTTTCAAATCCAGACACCAAGGACAGATTCTGCTCTGCCTGATGCCAGTCACCGTTAGAAAAATCCAACAGCTCAGCACCAGGCAGTTGGGTTAGTGGAGAAGTGAGTGGTCACAGAATCAGCCTCTCCAAACCAGGTGCCTGTTCCACCCGGAGCATGCCTGAAGTCCTCACAGACCATGCTGCCAGCACCTCATCCATCAGCACAGCCTCCATCTGCCTGGGGCAGCCACTGACCAGCAGCCAGATTGCACACAGGGCATGCTGCTGAGCCATGATTGCATGGCATCCTTTCACAGTCTAGGAGGTTCCTCCAGTGCATTGATGATAAGTTCTTAATGCAAATGGTGGACAAGCCGACTAGAAGAGGAGCGCTGCTGGATCTTGTACTAACCAACAAGGAGGGCCTTGTTGAAGCAGTGGTGGTCAGTGGCAGCCTTGGCTGCAGTGATCACAAGATGGTGGAGTTCAGGATCCTGTGTGGAAGGAACAGAATACCCAGTAGGACCAGAACCCTGGACTTCCACAGGGCAAACTTTGGACTCCTCAATCAACTGTTAAGGGAAATCCCATGGGACAGGGTGCTAGAAGATAAAGGGGCTCAAGATAGCTGGTCAACATTCAAGGACCACTTCTTGCAAGCACAGGATCAGAGCGTCCCAATGGTTAGGAAATCTAGTAAGGGAGCTAGGAGACCAGCATGGTTAAAAAAGGAACTGCTGGGCAAACTTAAGTGGAAAAGGAAAATCTACAGATCATGGAAGGAGAGGCTGGTCACTTGGGAGGAATATAGGACTGTTGTCAGAGGATGTAGGGAGGCAATTAGGAAAGCTAAGGCCTCCTTGGAACTTAACCTTGCAAGTCAGGTTAAGGATAATAGAAAGGGCTTTTTCAAATACATAGCTAACAAAGCTAACACTAGAGGCAATATTGGCCCACTGTTGAATGAGGTGGGAGCCCTGGTGACAGAGGATATAAAGAAGGCAGAGGTGCTGAACGCCTTCTTTGCCTCTGTCTTTACTCCTGCAGGATTTCCCCATGAGCTCCAGACTCATATAGCCCCAGAAGTAGTCAAGATAGATGAGGAGTTTGACATAGTAGATGAGGATTGGGTTAGGGATCAGTTGAGTAATCTGGACATCCATAAATCGATGGGTCCAGATGGAATGCACCCAAGGGTGCTGAGGGAGCTGGCGGAGGTCATTGCTAGGCCACTCTCCATCATCTTCGGTAAGTCATGGGTAACGGGAGAGGTGCCTGAGGACTGGAGGACAGCAAATGTCACACCAGTCTACAAGAAGGGCAAGAAGGAGGACCCGGGTAACTATAGACCGGTCAGCCTCACCTCCATCCCTGGAAAGGTGATGGAACAACTTGTTCTTGTCTCTATCTCTAGGCATATCAAGGACATGGGGGTCATCAAGAGCAGTCAGCATGGTTTCATCAAGGGTAAATCATGTTTGACTAACCTCATAGCCTTCTATGAGGAAATTACTAGGTGGATAGATGATGGTAGAGCGGTAGATGTGGTTTATCTTGATTTCAGTAAGGCATTTGACACCGTCTCCCACAGCATCCTTGTAGATAAGTTGATCAGGTATGGATTTGGTGATCAGGTAGTGAGGTGGATCAGGAACTGGTTGATGGGAAGGAGTCAGAGAGTTGTAGTCAATGGGGCAGAATCTGGTTGGAAGTGTGTGACTAGTGGAGTCCCTCAGGGATCGGTACTGGGACCGATGTTGTTCAACATCTTCATCAACGACCTGGATGAGGGTATAGAATGTACCCTCAGCAAGTTTGCTGATGACACTAAGCTGGGAGGAGTGGCTGACACACCAGAAGGCTGTGCTGCCATTCAGAGAGACTTAGACAGGCTGGAGAGTTGGGCGGAGAGAAACATGATGAAATTCAACAAGGGGAAGAGTAGAGTTTTGCATTTGGGGAAGAACAACACGATGTCCCAGTATAGGTTGGGGGCTGACCTGCTGGAGAGTAGTGTAGGTGAAAGAGACCTGGGGGTCCTGGTAGACAGGAGGATGACCATGAGCCAGCAATGTGCCCTTGTGGCCAAGAAGGCCAATGGCATCCTGGGGTGCATTAGAAAGGGTGTGGTTAGTAGGTCAAGAGAGGTTCTCCTCCCTCTCTATTCTGCATTGGTGAGGCCGCATCTGGAGTATTGTGTCCAGTTCTGGGCCCCTCAGTTCAAGAAGGACAGGGAACTGCTTGAAAGAGTCCAGCGCAGAGCCACAAAGATGATTAAGGGAGTGGAACATCTCCCTTATGAGGAAAGGCTGAGGGAGCTGGGTCTCTTTAGCTTGGAAAAAAGGAGGCTGAGGGGTGACCTCATCAATGTTTACAAATATGTAAGGGGTGAGTGTCAGGGAGATGGAGTTAGGCTCTTCTCAGTGATGACCAGTGATAGGACAAGGGGTAATGGGTGTAAATTGGAGCATAGGAGGTTCAAGGTGAATATCCGAAAAAATTTTTTTACTGTGAGAGTGACAGAGCACTGGAACAGGCTGCCCAGGGAGGTTGTGGAGTCTCCTTCACTGGAGACATTCAAAACCCGCCTGGATGCGTTCCTGTGTGATGTGCTCTAGGTGACCCTGCTCTGGCAGGGGGGGTTGGACTAGATGATCTTTCGAGGTCCCTTCCAACCCCTAGGATTCTATGATTCTATGATTCTATGATCCTGCTGGGGCCATGCAAGCCGGGCAGGAAGGCAATGTTTTGATCACTTCTCCTGCCCATGGCTGCTTCCTGGAGTCAGGAGATGGGCATAGGCGTGTTACTAGTATGTTGGAAGACAAAAAACAAGGGTCTACATATCTGTAGGACATGTCTAACAGACATTTAGGTGAGGGAGAGCATAAAAACTGATTAATAGCTAGAAATCCTTCAAGCTCCCTATTCTTCCAGCCTCAAGTGTTCCTTACAGGAGATGTCTACATCTGTTGGCTGCAGAGGGAGGGGGAGGTAACGAGTTTACAGAAGAGGGCGACACTTAGGTGGCCCCCCATAGGGTCTGAGTGTGAGTGACACACCTTCTGGTGTGTCTTTCTGGAGCATAGGATCTACTGTTCACCACTGCTTTAAAAATGGTGTTTCAAAGGCTCTTTTGACACTTTACTCACAGCAAACTTGAGCAAATCATCCATTTTCCAGGAAAAACTCCTTGGAAATATTTGTTCATTAATATTATTGAAGAACATAGAAATCGGTGGGTTTGCAGGTCACTCCCCACAGCAGACAAAAATCTAACTATAACTGGAAGTGTTAGCCAGAAACATAACAGTGATTTTGTGACTAAAAGACCCATGAAATGAGCAAACTGTCAACTGGGACAATTTTCTAAGAAGCCATTTCACATCTGATATCCCAAAAGATCACTTGTGAAAGACTTAAGTAACCTTTCCAATAAAACCAAATGGCTTTATTCTCTTTAATTATCTGTCCAAATCTATGAAGTGACTTAAAGGGGTCTTTTGCCACCAAAAGCAGTATTCTTCTCCCTCCTCTCCTAAACATAAGAAACAGATGAAGCTGTGAAGATAATCTTCTAAAGCGTCTTGGAACTGAAGTAAACACTTGGCTGAGTTGTGACTCATTGATGTGGTGGACCTTGATGGAGTCACTGGTTATCAATAAACTGTGTCCAGCCGTCAGCCCAATATTAAAAGATGATTGGACAAGGTCGTCTTCCACATCTGTAAACACTTGAAAATGTGTCAGGACTCACTATTTTGTTGAGTGCTTATCAACCAGATCCTCTCAAAAGCACCACCAGAAAGCACTAACATCAGGGATCACAGGAAGGACTCAATGGAATCTACAGTGTTTCCCCACACTGGCATCCATTCCACTGCCAAAACAAGAGTAAAAATAGCTCTTTCTATATCTGGCAAGTTTTATAAGGGAGAAAAAAAAAGCAAGCAAGACAGAGTCATAGCTAAAACCAGTCAAAATGTGTCATGTCACCACTTTGCAACATCTCAAGGATTGGGCCCTGTAATGTGGCAGAGCAAACAGTAGGACACTTCAGTTCAGGAACAACAGTTGCAGGCCCATGATGTGGTAGTGTCTGTGGTAGTGTCCAGTCTCAGGCTAGCCGTGTCATGCTTCTTGACACTTCAGCAGAAAACTTAGGCCTCTCTATCACACATGGCATAGAAAAGGCCAAGCCGGTGTTCATTGGTGATGAAAAAGCCACTGGCCCATGCACTGACTGGTTGTGACATGGTTTTGTTCTTTGCAAAACAGAGTAGGCCTGTGGAGTGTGTTTGACAACACCAGGCTGCCTCAATAAACCTAATGAGCCATTGATGGAAATCCTTCAAAGACTGAAAATATACCTCTAGGATTTTTCCTGTAAGAGCAGAATGGCCACTGGCTAGATCAGCCCTGTTGCTCATGGAAAGGAACATCCACCCTCTCATGCATTAGTGTTTGCTCACCCAGCAGCCCAACCTGTGGCCATTTGCTAACAAAGACCTCTGAAGTACAAGAATTAGACAACCAGAACTGGGAGGATAAGGAGAAATGGAAGAACTATGACAGTTCATGGACTAAGAAGAGGAGGTTCTTAAAACATCACTTGCCAGAGCTTTAAGAAGCTGTTCCAGTTTTAAAAGGTAACTTTCCAGCTGGCAGTCCTTTGGGGCACAATGTCACTAAACGCAACTAGAGTGTCCAGCGTAAGAACCCTCTGCAAACTTCCAAAGTTGTAGTGTGTGCAACACCATGAATTTATGGAATATGCAGCAAACGTGCAGTTATCCCTGAGATGGGGCTGAAAGACCAGCTGCTGTGTAGTTGCAGACAACATATTAAAAACCAGCCCGAACTAACAGGCAAAGCCACACATGCACAAAATTTTACCCAGTTCATAAGAAGCTGAAGCAATTATTGCTTTTATTCAGCAGTAATAAACTTCCTGTGACAAACATTTAGCTAAGCCTAGTTTTAAAAGATAATCTACTCTCTAGAAATTCAGTTTCTGCTCAGACCAAAACCAATATATGTGACAGCAGTATGATTTAATGATGATGTCATACTGCATCATTTTAAAGGAGTTTTAATCAGTCAACATGTGGGCTTGGTCCATTGCTGTGCCAGACTCCATGTTCTCAGCAGTCAGCCCCCCTGTAATGGTGTTATATCACTCTGACAGGAGCACCAGGATGGAAAGGGAGATTTTTGGGGTGTTTCAGCTCATTTCACTAATGGAGGAAAAATGATGTCGTTCCCACCAGTAAGAGGTAGATGTTAAGACTAGTTATGGACCAGGGAACTTCATCCATTTCCTAGAATACAGACATGGAGGAACAACTGTAACTAGATCTAGGCTTTGGTGAACCCACTGCTTGGCATTTTAATGAAAACAGGAGCTGGGAGATAAACACATGATGTGGTCAAGTACATCCCAACACAGATGTCTTACAGGAAGAGAGCAGAAGAGCACATACTAAGCTGCTCCCTTGGTGTAGTTGAGGCTACACTTTCTGCCTCTTCCTGTTCTTGCCCTTCACCTCCTGCATTCAGTTGGACTGAAACCTGGTGGAAACCAGTTGGTTTTCCTAGAGCTGATGACTGTTATAGGTAAGGTCAAATTTTAATTCGAGTGAAGAGCTCAAGGTTTGCCCCTTCAGACTTTTTTTTTTTTCCCAGGGGTATAAATTGATCACCTTACCTAGGGCAGAAGTAGAAAACACAAAGTCTTACCACACAAACAAGATGCAATTCAGCAGCTTATACTCTTTGCACGCAGTCAGCAGTGAATCTGTGTCCCACCATGGTGACAAAGACCATGTGCCACCTAGCATCTGCCATCAGGTAAAGCCCTGAGCACTAAAGGTCCTATTTGCCTCACTTGCAGCATCCCAGGCCTCACATGGATGTGGGTAGCTTTGCCTGGGTTACCCATGTGCAATCAGAAATGTCGCTGTACACCATCAAAGCAGTGATGTCCTTCAAGACAGAGGCTGGAACTCCCTGTAGCGTTTTCCCTGGTGGGCAAAGTGAGGTTTCACAGGTGGTTTCCAGTCTGGCAGGTATCTCCTTGCAGACAAGGCTTGTGGTACAAGCACCAGGACTCCTGGCAGCAAATGCTGCCTTCAGGAATGGGGCAAGGAGGTACTAGTGTATGTGGAAGTCTCTAAACAGCACCTGTCTCATGGGGGCAGGGGGGCAAACCTCCAGGAGTGAAGCTATAGAGAAAAATAGCTTTGCCTTTTCCTCCCTACTGCCAGTAACTGAGCTGGCTTTTCAGATACTTATTACCAGGCACAGAGCAAACATCTGCATAGCGTGAGTAATTACATCATAGCAAAAGCCCAGCCCCACCTTGGGGAAGTCTTGCCATGGCTGCTGGTTACAAAGGGTGGGCAGAGATATTTCTAGCTTGTGTCTTCAGATGCTATGGAAGAAATGAGCTGTCCTTACTGGCAGCCACCTTGTGGCAGTCTCATGGCTCCTCAGAGCCACACAGCCACCCCACTGCTCCTCAGCTTCCCCTCCCCAGGGGCCAGTAAATTACCATCTGGCAGCAGAGGGAATGCCAAGGACAGTGTATGCTGGGGCCTGTGCTGGATCTCCACCCCAGGCTGTAAGACCTGAGCTCTTCACCAAAGATGCAGCATCATCACCACCAGTGGCCCAGGGATGCAGGAGAGGTAGAGCTGCAGTGGCAGCACCCTTGGTGCTTACCACAGAGCCGGCCCCAGCCCTGCTTCTGCCCTCATGGGCAGTGGGGAACATGCTATCCCCATTGTGAAGGAAGCCGCCTTCCCCCTGCAACTCATCTCCAGATGGTCCCAGGGGCCTTGGTAGTCTGTCCATCAGTTCAGCCAGCTCTAGCTCAACCCTGGAGGGACCAGGTTTCTGATGACTCACAGCACCGGCTAGGGTGAGATCACAGGAAAAGCAGCTGGCACAGCCCTTTCCATGGAAGCAGGCAGGCAGGCGCCTGGCAGGACCTGGGGGCAGACAGGGGCTGTGCAGGCCTCTCCAGGCTGGGTTCTGGAAGCCCAATGCTCCTGCAGCCTTTGGGCTTTACTGCCTGCAGCATGTAAACGGCTCCCTGGGAGCAGCCCCAGCAGAGCTGCAGGCAGGGAAACAGGCAGCAGAGGCAAGGCTGGGGCAGCAGAGGGAGAGAGCTGGCAATGTCACCTCACCTGAAACCATGAGTTGGTTGCCCTTGGGAAAGGTGATATGGGATCCAGGGGATCCCACAGCCACACCACAGACCCCTGGTTTCTTACGGTGTCCCGGATCCTGAAGGAATCAGTCTCTTTTGGGGTGAAGGAGGGAGGTTGCTGCTGCTGCTGCTTGTGCGACTGGGATGGCCGCATGAAGCTAGTGCATCCCTGCCACGGCATCCCAGGGACAGCAGCATGTGCCAGAGGTCCCTGGGCTAACCCTGCCTGTCCCCTTTCTCCCCCCACATGGACAGCAGTGTCACCATGTCAGGCTGGGACCAAGGACTCCCCCCAGGTTGCAGGGCATGTTTTTAGTCTATGTTTCCAGAAGTTTGATGCCTGAATGCCTCAGAAGGCTTTGGCCAAGCAGTATGTCTCCCTGAACAGCACAGCTGCATGGCCAAGGAGTGGTGCTGTGCAGGAGCACACATGATTTATGAACCAGTCTGACCAGACTTCTCCCTACAGGACACCTCCCCGGTAGTGCTGCAAAAACCTTGTTATTTTCTCACTTCCCTTCTCAGACCATTTTACCCAATAACCTCCTGCACCAGAGGGGTGTTCCCAGACGGCCAGCAGTGCCTCAAGTAGAAACAAAGCACAGCGCTCACGGAAGGGAGGAGCTGCAGGAACCGTGATATCCCCACTGCCTGGGGTCCCTGCTGAGAGCTCCCCCCCACCCCCCCCCCCCCCCGCTGGTTCTGGCAAGGCTGCCCTGCAGAGGCATCTGTCCCGCACAGCCATGGGCAAGGACTCACACCTCCCGGGGTCCCTCTGGCTGGGGGGGGGGGAATGCTCTTTCGGCACCGCCCCGCGGAGTTGGGTGGGTCCCAGGGACGGAGCGGTGCCGGCAGGGGTTACGGACAGGGCTGCAGGAGAGTGGTGACGGTCGCTCTGCAGAGCCCGCAAAAGCCGGCGGGGGTTGGGGCCTGGCCCGGAGGAACTTGCCGGCCAAGGACTGCGGAGGGCAGCGCCGCTCGCTCGCCATTCGCATTCAGCGGCGCGGCCAGCGCCAAGGAGGAAGCCACTCTCGTAAACATAAGGAGAGAAAAGCACTTAGCGCAGGCTGGCGAGAGAGACAGAGACACTTGGGCTCAGGTGGCTGACTCCTGGGCGGGCTTTTGTCGTCTCGCCGCAGCCCTCGGTGCGGCGGCAGCGCGGCAGGTTTGCGCCCCGCGGCGCGGCCACGCCTGAGCGGTACCGGCACAAGTTCCCCAAAGGTTAATTGATGCTGCAGTGCTGCAGCCACCCTGCCGGCAGCCGCCTGCCAGCAGCTCCTGTGCCCGAGCTTCTCCTCCCTCCGCAGCATCCTCCCCCGAGGTGGGCTCCCCTCCCGGGCAGCCAGCGCAGCCCTTCCACCCACGGGGGACAGCCACCCAAAGCTGCGTCTATCCTCCGGGCGCGGGGCTGGGAAAGGGGCCTCCTTGGGTTCCAGCACTGGGATCTCTCCGGGGACCGCGAGTGCTGCCAGCAGCAGGAATCTTCGTCCCCACACCCCCTCCCACTCCCGTCCCTGCAGACAGCAGTCTGGCAGGCTCCGCTCCCTGCGTTCCTCGGGCAGGAGGAGGGACACGCAGCCCTAAAGCCTGCGGTAATGCTCGTGCTGTTCTCCCCCCGCTCCCTGCGATGGTCTCCAAGCCTCGCATCCCCCCACCCCCGCATCCCCCCATCCCCTCATCCCCTGCCTCACAAGCAGTGACAGCCCCCCCCCTAGGAATACAGCCTGATGCGAAATCCCGCAGCACATCTCCTGGTACTTCCAGTGGCTGCAGAGCAGGTCAGCAGCAGTATTTAAGCCCAGGGAAGACAGGAGATGGAATTCAGGCTGTATTCCATGACAATTTCTCCCCCTCACTCCAGACCCTTCCTATCCCCTTGGTGCCCAGTGATGAGGTGGCGCAGAGACCTTGGGCTGTGCATCGGGGGCAGCCTCAGAAGAGAGAAACAGACACTGCATTTCTGCTTGAGTGGCTTGCTGGGGGGCACAGCACAAACCTCTGGCAGGGAAGCAGCAGTCCTGAGCGGGCATGAGCCCAGGCTGGGCGGCCCTTTCTCGGTTCCTACTGGAGTTGCCATGCAGGAGGCCTCTCCTCAGCTGTATTTCTAAAATCTCACGTGATGTCGGCTTGTTTCCCTGTCTGCAGGCTTTACAATAAGAAATTATCATCTCTGAGATGTCATCCCTGTTCAGTCAATATTTTAATTGTTCTGGGCTCTGCCCCCCCTCTTTACTTCCTCAGAGCTGTAAAATAAATAGCAGTGGCCTTTCCCCCTGAAATCAGAAAGATCTTCCTTTGTTCTTCCCTCAGGGACAGACGGCGTGCCCATCAGAGGCAGATCGTTACGCTACAAAGTCCGGCAGGCCCCTCCCCACAGCAAACAAGGTTAAAATTCAAAGCCTACTGGGGTCTACGTGATGCTGATCATTTATAGAGCACACTGCCCTGAACAAGGGCTGTGTGAAGGCTCTGCACCTCACTGGAGATGTCCCCGTCTCTGGGAGCTCACCGCCTTGCTGCAGACAAAGGCCAGACAGAAGATGAGACACGATCTGCAGGAGCACAAAGCAAAACACCATTTGAAAAAGCACCCTGGAAATATGGTGGGAAACCATCTTTTGCATCATGCCAGTGACTAAAAACAGTATTGAGGAATGCAGACAGTGGTGTAGCAGCAGCCTCATGTGTGTGTGCTGGCTGCAGGCTTGTGCTACACAGAAGTGGCCGTGGCTTCCCATGACCCAATTGCACTTCTCCTCTGAAGATCTGGGGGGGGGGGGGGGTGTGTTGGTGTGTGGCATCACTGCAGCAGGCCAGGGGGTGCCATGGGGTGCAGTCCATGGTACCAAGCACAGGGACACTCTGCAAGGCCTGAAGGGGAGCTCCCTCAGCTTTTACATCATGACAGCTACAGAGGATGGCAAATTGCCCCTGTGTCTGGCGGCACACCAAACTTTCCGGCATGGACCAGCAAAGGCACATCCCTGGTCAGACAGTGAGCTTCCAGCACAGGAATTCCTTCATAAGGGTGCTGTGAACTTCTGCTGCCAGTGTTCCCATTCCTAGAATCATCTTGGTTGGAAAAGACCTTTAAGATCATTGTTCAGTGCCAGCCCCTTCTCCAAGAGACTTGTGGCTCACCCTCCCTCTGGCTCCTCACTCCCCTGGGCTCTGCAGCAGAGCAGTGCTGGGATCACTCAGCAGCGCTGGCCAGTTGGGATAGGAAACTGCAGAAGAGGCTTTGTAAACTAAACAAACACAGTTGAGGAGCCAGTTTATTCCTCCTCCTTTGTGCTCTCTGTGCAATCTGGCAGAGACTTGTGTGTGCACGGGCTGAGGGCTGCAGCTGGCACAGGAAGAAACTGGGTGTCCTCCTGAAACGTGCTCAGCTCTGGGGCAGGGTGATGCAGCTATTGAACAGCACACAGAAAGGGTTTTCTGCAAGCAGACCCCATCCATTTGCTAAGGGCAAATGCAGTGAGCAACCTGGACAATTAAAATTCCCCTGTTGAACTGAGCTCGGCTTCACCTCCCACAGTGGGCTGGATCATTCTAGGGACCAGGACCTGTTTCGGGTGGCCTGAGAGTGTGAACCTCCCGCAGGTCTGTGAAAAGCTTGTACAGGCAAGATTGGGATGAGCTCAGCTTTGGAAGCCCTGATTTACTTTCAGAGGGTGTCCAGCCCCGGAAAACAAAGAGCTCCCTGATACAGGAGTCCCCAGGTGAGACCCCACAGGTATTCCTGATCCTATCATGGAGAGACCACCCCCAGAGCTTGTGAACTCCCCTCCTTCAGGTGGGGGCAATTCCCACTGCCTGCCTCTAACACTGCTCAGCTCTGTGTCATGGACCTCATGCTGCGAAGTGCCTGGCCATTCCTAGCTGACCTTTGCTCCACCATTTCTAGAGCACTGAAATTCAGTCCCAAGTGATCTGCCAGCTGCCCAGCACTGGGCACTGCTGCATGTCTTGTTCCTGCCTGGGTTTTTCAAAGGCGCTGATTTATACATGGCTGAGCAGCACAGACACATGTTTGTGGAGCAGGTCAGAAAAGTCTGATCCATTGTAAAGATGGCAAGCAGAAGCACATGGGGTTGTCTCTTGGTTACAATCAGAGGCAGTTTCAATTCACAGAAGAACTGGAGCAGTGCTGAGTGCTCTTGAAAAATCCCAGCCCTCCTAAAGGCCACATTTGGTCTAGAATAGACCCCAGACCTGCTAGTTTCTTATCCTACACTTCAGCCACAAAACGCCCCTTCCTTTAGACAATTGGGAAGTGATGCTCACTCCTCACAATCCTTTGAAAGTAATTGCTCTCACAAGAGGGGTCAAAGGATCGATATTTCCTATTGCATGGGGTCTCCTGGAAAGAGATATTTTTATACTAGAACATATTATTCACTTTCATCAAATAGGCTTTGATTTACAGATGCTCACAGACCTGGCCCAGATCAATGGAAGAGGTGCCTTTGTGCAACAACAGGAGAAGACATTGGAGCCCACCGTTTAGTACTGGCAGCACTGTGAAGAACTATCCAGGTACCTGAACAGGAAACACAAGGATTATTATCTTGTGTCAGGTGGAATAGCCAATGCAAGTAATCAAGAAAATGGCAGGAACAAGACACCCTCCCATGGCCATGGGAAGGAGCTAAAGAATAGAGTCTGGAGAAGATGACTGAGCACATAGGACAGGTTGTGGGAAGCAGTGAGCAATGAAACTGCATCCTGAACTGCATCCTGGTTTCTGAGTCTAACTGTACTCAAGAAATAGGATCTTGCATTCATCATAATAGAATTAATTGACCCAATATATCATATGAATATTTTCCCTTGCTGTAAAAAAAAAAAATAATTCTTCAGGAACTAAAATACTATCTGAATTTTCAGGTCAAAAGACAAAGGACCAACAGTTCAGGCACTAATGAAGGTTTGTGTTTAGAGCTGCTCCTTAACCTGTATAAAGTAAAAAAACTACACTTAATTTTTTGGTATATAAACTCTTCAGTATGCAGTCTTCAGATGATCTGCAACTGCAGAAAAGCCCCACCATGCACAGACAATACATAAATGCATTTGAGGTGGAAGGGCATGTTGAAAGGACTGTGTCAAGGAATTTTACCTGGAATGCACTGAAAGAAACCAAAAGCAAAACGTTGCTGCTGCAAAACAGAGGGATGGGGGTGCTTCCAGCAGAGCCCACTTGGCTGATCCCCCGGGGAATGTGGAGGTGCCACATGGAGAAGGGAGCAGGCAAGTAAGCCAGATGGGGAGCTCTCAGTAGGTCCTCTGCTCCACAGAGTCTGGACATGCACTGGGCAGCAAGTAGCTCACAGGGCATTGGCTGAGGAGAAGAACATATTTATTACTTGATACTTATTATTGGGCAGATTCATGCAGATGAGCATGAATCACTGGTCACCTAGCTAGTCACCTAGTGCGCAGTGACCAGCTTGTGTATCCATTTCTTGGGATATAAATTCATCCAGAGACGTGCAGGTTCCTGCAAGACAGGGGAGAAGTATCACAGGACAATCTAAAGCACCGGTGTCAGGAGGATACTCCGGCATCCTGATTTCAGTTCCCAAGCACAAGGGAGCTGGAGGAGTAGCTCTTTAGGACTACAAGAGGAAATGAAGTCCTGCTTCATACCAGGGTAATGTGAGAAACTTGAACCAGAATATGATGCTACAAATTGAATGTGACTCAATTAGGACAATGTGACTAGCTCTCTCTTCACCAAGCAGAAATGGTCCAATGTGGCTCAAAGCCATCTTTCCAAAGAGAAGGTAAGTTCACCTCCTTGAGTACCTGATTCCTATTTGCTTATTTTGCCTCAAAGGAGGCTTAGGGGAATAGACTGCTGGGTAGGACGAGTGAAGGAATGGAAGAGTTGCAGGTTGCTTTTAATGTTTCTGGGACCAATGGGGGGAACAATGTTTAAAATAATCCTGAAGATATCGGGGTATGAGCTCAGCCTCGTTTCAGACTTGTTACAAAGCTGCCAGGCTGGGGAGACAAGATGGGGACGTTGGATGCTGGCTGTGGAAGCTGGCCTTTCCCACTTAGAAAAAGTTGTCCTTCAGCAATATGTGTAACATAGGTCCAACAGCACCCCTGGTCTGCTGCCCAGGTGCCCCCAGGGAATTGCTTAAGACCTGAAAAAGAGCAGAGCAGCAAAATGTAGCAGCAGCTGGCATCACTGATGGAGCAGCGGCTGAGCCCATTCTTAGTAACTGCAGGGCAAATTTGGACTTTTGCCTTAACTCTGAGCAGCTGAACCAGACCCAGAAGAGGGAACTTTTTCCACTTGTCCGATAGGAATTAAAACTTTGCTGAAATGAGACAAATTCTCCAGCAAATCAGATGTATGGGCAGATTCCCCTGGACAAAAGATGTCAACATCTGCAGCACTCCATTTGGCAAACTTCTCTGCTTCCTGAAACTGCTTTGCAGATGTGAACAGTGCAGCTTGTGTTTTACTGGATGGAGTCCCATCTTTGCCAGGAACTCTCTGGAGTGAAAAGCTACAGTAACAATGCAAGGTGGACAGCACTTCTCATTGCTACCAGCAGAAAACTTCCCCTTGCTTCCTGCACACTCCCACCTCTCTGTACCTGCTTCTTCTTGTCTTATTTTTCACTTCCCACACTAAAGTCCTTGGAGCAAGGACCAAGCCCTGAACGGTTTGGGGCAGTTCAGGTCTAAGACAAGAATCTTGAGAGGCTGTAACATTGAGGAAGAGGAGGAGGGTCTGGGCAGCTGTGTGGGGAAAATATCAGAAATGATTGCCACACTGCTGTGGGGCAGCAGAACACTCTAGGAAGTCCTGAGGAGATGAAATTATCTTCTAATCATGTCAAAGGGCCAGAGAAGTAGACACACAACATGGTTCCAAGATTTATCCTGCAGATACCCCTGAACACGAGGACTCGGGGACTGCAAGTGCCCCCTAAAGCAGAACAAAAAGCTTACAGCCAGCTACTGAGCTCAAGCAACTTGTCTTTGTAAACGCCTTTGCCGTGGTAGAAAGAAACCCAGAAAAGAGACCTCAGTGCTTTGAAGTGAGTGCTGAAATTATTGCCAAGGACTCATGGCAAAAGATCGTGGGAAAAGACTTCCTACTGATTCCTTTTTTTTTTTAACTAGTTACTTAAAGCTTCCTCATCTTGGCCAAGGAAATGTAACCATTCACTATTGCCTGCTGTTCAGAATAGCTCCTATATCCATGTATTATGTACTAGGAGATACAAGCTACTTGTTCTAGGGTTGTAATTCCATTGGAAAAGTTTTGAGTTAAGGCAAAGGCAGCTCTTCAGTTCTGGGTAGGTTATACATATATTTTTTAATCCTCTAAAGTATCTACTTTTTGGATCTCAATCCCCTATGAACAACTGGGGCATTGCAGGGGCCAGCAACAGATGCTGAGAAGCAGAGGTGAGAAACCCCTGCTGAAAGAGCTGTGGGACAAATGTCCCCCAGCACTAGGTCCCATTCCAGTCTGCGCCTGGTTAGGGTGCAAAGCAGAGGTTCATTTTCTAACTGTTGCTATTGCTCATGCTGGGAGACTCTGGACAACTGTAGTTAAGTACATGAGTAACCAGGAGAGTCAGAAAAGCAGCACCAGGAGGATTTGGGAGATCTCATAATGTCAGCCAGATGGGGTGCTTGGAACTGCCCACCTCTACCAGGCTGTTCTGGATTGCTAGGAAAGGTTTGAGCAGATCACCAGTTCCTATATGTGTGCTACGTCTCTGATAAAGTGGAGGTTGAAATCACCTCCAAGCACCAGTGTGAGCTACTGCCCCAGTAACACTGGGGACACCATTACCCTTTTTCACCCAGAAAAAGGCTTTGTAATGACCTGCAGCCTTACAGGGGACAGCAAGAACGAGTGATACTCACTCTTCAGTGAGGAAGGTGGAAGAAATGGTCGTCTTCTGTAGAGGAGAACATGAAGGCAGGACATGGCCTGGGACAAATCACCCCGGGAAAGAAATGGTGTCTTGTGCCCTCTGAGTGAGAAAGTCTGGATCCTGTGCTTGGCTCAGCCAGTGACCTTGGGGAAGTGACCTTAGCCTTATCTACAGAGAGACAATCAGGAAAATTAATCGGAATTAACCTTTGCAAATTGGATTAGCTAAATTTCATTAGAATGTCTATGTGGACATTCCTGTTCAGAATTCAAGTAGCTTCCACTTATCCTGGCTTACCTCATCTCCACAATAAATGAGGAGAAATCAAACTCAGCTTTTTTCCATTATCAGTTGGACTATCCATGCAACTGTTTTAAGTGCAGTTTAACTAAACGACTGTTACATCCAGCTTTCTGTTCCTTCAGACTAATGATCCCTGAGGGTTTCATTTTTCTTCATCTTCCTACCAAGCTGTCTAATTGGACAAGGAAATCTTGAGTCTCTAGATGAAGAAGCAACTCCGATTGTATGCACAGACCATATCTACGGCACGATCAACAAAACCTGTAGATGAGTCTTTGATATAAGTAGTAGCAGTGCAATGGAAAAGCTGTTGATCTGGGCAGGAGAATGTTTATCAGGGACGGGTTGATTTGAACCCAACTGAACAAAGCCTGATGGAAGCATGCCCTGGTACACAGGGGGAACTTCAGCCTCCCTGCCCCTGGAATCACACTGGGGCTGGGTGCAAGCAATCCAGGAGATTTCTGGAATGTCTTGAGGACAATTTGCTTGAGGTAAGCTATGAGGTAACATGGGAAAATGCTCTGCTGGAGCCATAACTCACAAACCATGAAGAACTGGTCAGGAGTGGGAAGGCTGAGGGCAGCCTTGTCTGTAACAGCCATGAGATTGCAAAGTTTCAGCTGCACAAATAAGGATGCAAGGCACGTAGCAGAACCCCAACCCCAGACGCAGAGCTTTGGAGCTCTTTGGATTTCTGCTTAGCAGGGTCCTATGTGAGATTTCCCTGGAGGGCAAAGAGCCCAAGACAGCCATTACATCTTCATGGACCTCCTCCTCCAAGCACAAGAATGGACTGTTGCTGTCTGGAGGAAGGTAAGGGAGTGGGGCAGAATCTAGCATCAACAAAAAGGGAATGCCTGAGGGAGCTGAGCTGCAAGCAGGAAGCACCCAGAAGGTGGAAGTGGGCACAGGCAACCTGGGAAGACTGGAGAGGCATTGCCCAAGTCGTATGGGTTACACAGGCAAAGCTCAGCTGCAGAGGGAACCAGCAACAGATGCAAAGGAGAATTAGCAAACATTGGCAGCAAAAAGAAGGCTGAGGAAGAAGCCCTGCGACTCATTTGGGCAGGACCTAGTGACCACAGACCCAGAGCAGCTGAAGTGCTCCAGGCCTTCTTTGGCTCTGTTGTCATTGCCGAGCTTGGCCCTCAAGCCTCCCAGGTCCCTGGTCCTAGCAGCAGAGCCTGCAGTGGTGAGACATTATCCATCCTGGAGAAAGACTGACTTAGGACACAGCTGAGCCATCTGAACATTCACAGATCCATAGGACCAGGTGGGATGCACTCAAAGATGCTGAGGGAGCTGGCTGATGCCATGGCAAGGCTCCTCTCTGATGTCTTGGGAAGATTGTAGTGATTGGGAGGTTCCTGATGAGTGGGAGAAGGCAAACACCACACACAACTTGGAGCAGGGTGAGAAGGAGAGTTTGGTGAACCACAGCCTGCCCAATGTCACCTGTACCCTGGAATGGTGATAGAGCAAATCCTTCTGGCAATCACTGCTGAGCACCTGAGGGACAAGAAGGGAACAGCCAGCAGGGATTTACAAAGGGCTCATCATATCTGAGCAACCTGTCTGCCCTGAATGGCAAGAAAACTGGCTATGTGGATAAGGTGTGGATAAGAGGAGGACAATGGAAGAGGTTTCCCTTGCCTGTAGGAAAACCTTGGATAAACGTTGTCCTTATAGCCAGACTGCAGGGGGGAGATGGACCTGATCAACAGAAGGTGGCTAGAAAATAGGTGAGACTATTGGGTTCACAGGGTGATGATCAGCAGTACAAAGTCCACTTGGCAACACATTACTGGTGGGACTGGTCCTGAGGCCAGTAGTGGTTTATAGCTCTATAGATGGCCTGGGTAACTGGGCAAGGAAGTTCTCAGGTGACACCAAAGGAAGCAGTGGGGAGGGAAGCACTAGATACCCAAGAGACTGCGGCTGCTCTTCAGAGGGATTCAGCGAACTAGAGAAATGGGCAGACAGTGAAAGCAAGTGCACAGTCATGATGGCATAACCTCATGTGGGAACAGGACAGGTTTGGGGACAGCTGGCTGGAAGCTGCTTGATAACAGCTTTGCAGAAAAGGAGATGGGATTCCTGGGAAATGAGAAGCTGAACAGGAGTTGACACTGTGTCTACAGCAACAGCTGACTGCACCCTCAGCTGTGTTAGCAAGAGTGTAGCCAGAATGGCCAGGGAAGTGACAATTCCCCTTTGTTTGGCCCCTCCGAGATTGTTTCTGAAACACTGGTCCAGTTTGGGACTTCCTAGGACAAAAACAAGATTGACAGATTGGAGTAAATCCAGCAGAGGCCACCAGTATCACTGAGGAGCTGAAGCACAAGAAGGACGAGGCGAGGTGAAGAGAGCTGGGTTTGTTCAGGCTGGAGCAGGTAGAAGATGTGACTGCTTCCTGCAACTACCCGAAGGAAGGTAGAAAAGCCAGAAGAACTCTTGGAGGTGCAGAGCAGAAGGATGTGAGGCAGCTGGGGATGTTGGAGTGCAGAAAATCCCCAGTAGATACAAGGTAAAATGTTTTCAGCTCATGTCAGAAAGCAAGAACAGGACTGTTTCCTGAGAGGAGATGAACTGGGAGTCAAGGGTGACCTGAGCCCAGACTGCTCTCACTGACCAGGGCATGGTTCTGCAGTACCTGCCAAGAGTGGGCAGAGCATAGTGATGGTAACAGGGTCCATCAACAGTCCCAGGCGAGGCCAGGCAATTAACCAGGTCCAGGGTCCACTGAAAGAGTCCAATCAGAAGCAGCAGGAGAGAGGGCCAGTGACAGGACTGGAAACAAGGCTACAACATGACTCAGGGCCATCTAGGAGACCATATTGGAAACAGGTAACACCTACAAAGTAGGCCAGGCAGGGCTGAAAGCCCAGGCCTGGGCTTAAATTGAGCTTCTGAGCCCATAGGGAGACTGTGGGTCGAGGCCCCACTTCAGGACAATGAAGCTCAGTTACGGCATTGTGTCAAACACTGAGATGAGACCAAGAAGGGCTGTAGAGTCTCCATCCATGGAGGAACTCAACCCTCTACTGGGCACAGCCCTGAGCAACCTCATCTAGGCTGGCCCTGCTCTGAGCAGGGCTTGAAATGGAGACCTCCTGAGGTCACTGTTCTATGATCTAAGCCTGGGCTTTGACATCCCAGACACAGTGTCAGGCTCACCCATAGGTCCTTTCAGGAAAGGGATGATCCCATCATGATGGCAGTCCACTTCAGGATTTAAAGATGTTCTTTGTCATCATGTGCGGGCACTGCTGGTGAGGGATAGACAAGTATTCATATAATCTGGATAAGTGGAATAGTAAGTACATAATAAAGTAATAATAATAATAATAATTATGTAATAATAATTATTATTACTTTATTATGTACTTATTATTCCTGCAGTTCCTTTCTAGATTGATTAATCTAATTGCTAATGGAGGAATCAATCTGATCTCTATTCATATGTAAAGCTGTTTGCCAAAGTGAATCCTTTGAACTTACTTAGACCTTTCCATCAGTGTCTCCACACATTGTCTTCAAAGCTCCTGTGAAGCCTGTGAGATGTGTCACTGAATTCCCCCTTGCTCACAAGCGGGGAGAGTGAGGTTCAAAGAAGCTGAGTAACTTGTTTGGAAACATGGTGAGCACTGTGTCAGGTAGAACCTGCCTTGTGTTGCTGCTTCAAGTGTGTTTCACCCCATTTTTTAAACCTGGTCATAGTTCACTTTCACAGCTCAGCTGATGGATGGTAAGACAGTAAGCAGCAGGGGGTCTCAAAGCCCTGCAGGCAATTCCCTAAGGACACACAGCCTCCCCTCCCTTCACACAGGGAAATTGCTTTTATTTCCCTGACTGTCCCTGAACCTTTTGCTGCTCCCAATTTGAAGTCCTTTCCTGGGGCACTTTCAACGGGATGTCTGGAAAAATCAGGCACTTTTTATCTGTCCTTTTTTTTTCAATTTAAGGAGATAATAATTATGGAGATGATGGTGTTGATGCTCTACTAGACAATCAGAGAGGCTCAGCCACCAAACTGCTGGCAGCAGGTGGACTGCGAGTCACTATCTGCTCCAGTCGCCTGCCAGGAGTCCCTCACCCCTCCTCGAGCAGATCCGCTGATGGATTGTTGTGTATTTTGTTGTTGTTGTTGTTGATTGCTGACATAAAAGAAGCTGAAGCGACACCGTTTAAAGCTGAGTATCCAAGGCGACCTCATTAACATCTCAGCCGAGGAGCCTTTTAAAAAACATCCGGCACGTTAGTAGTGCTAAAAGGAAGAGAAACGTTCTGTGTTTTCTTGATCAATTGCTTAAAATTCAAGGTCGGGGTGCAGAGCAAGGAGGGCTCCCTGCCAGTCACTGCAGGGTTGGGCTGAGGTTTTTTTGGAAAATAGTGATGCTGTCGTACTGGAGAAAATCCATGTGCTCCCTCAGAGGAGCACTATTGGGAATAAATGCTGGAAGCTGTTCCACTTGAGCAGATGGCTGAAAAACTTTGGCTGAGAAATAAATTGAGTATGACGGTCTGAGGGCCAATCACAGATGGATGAAATTCTAGTGGTGTCCCAAATGTCTTGAACATAGAAGGTTCTCTTCTTTCCCCTTTTGTGCTAAAAACCATAGTAGGATTTTTAATACAGACTGAAAAAATGTTGATGGAGTGAGACACAAAGATAATGGTTTAATGTCTTCTGGATCAGCACCACGTTTAGAGAAGCACTAAGATTCTGCCACCTCCAGGTCAGTAGTGGAGGAAAGAGCTGATCGTGCATGGACCACATCAGAGGGCTGGGAAATGCCCCCCTGCAGAGCTGTGGTGGATCCTGCCCTCCTCCTGACACAGCCTGGTGTCCACGTGCAACACCAGATGTTCAAATACTCCTGCTAAAGACGAGTTCTGCAGAACTCAAAAGCAAATTGTTCCTTAAGAACCATTCAAACTTGCCTCAGGATAGACTGGAAATCTGCTCCCAACATGGAGTTAAATGGAGAAGTCACTAGGAACTCCTTTTCTTGGTTTCAGGAAGTCTCCAGAAACTCAGGGATGACCATTGATGCTGATAACCTTAAGAACAATTTTCCCTCCAATGCAGCACATAAAAGGAGCCATGAGCACCAGGTTTCAAATCATGGGCTGTGGGATCCAACCCAGTGCAAGTCCCAGACTTCAACTCATCTCTGCTCAAGCTCAGAAGTTAAATGAGCCACATTTCAAGTGGCACATGTCTTGCATGTCCTGAAAATACCCTGAGCCCAAATCCTACCTTCCCAGTTCCTCAACTGACAGGATGCCATAAGAGCAGGTAAGAGATTGGTGTTAGGCTGGGTTAGCGTAGCCTAGCGTCATTCCCCAGGGACCCAGTCCTCTGTGATGTGAGGAGCAGAGGACAGAGGAATCCTCTGCCCTTTCTAGCAGTTAGACGAGGCCACACATCCATCATATTCAGATTTCTCTCCTTGAACAGCCCCTGCCATTCACTACTTCTCATGATGGGAGAATCTCATGCATGTGAAGGCCATTATAATCCAGCCCCAATGTGCAGTCTCATCAGCAGCTTCCAACAGGAAATATCTTCTATGATCAAGTGACCAGCTGGACTGATTACAGGGGATTTAATCATTGTTTCAACAACACAAGACACCAAAAACCCATGGAGCTACAAGAAAGGTCTACCCTGCCTGTGAAGTCTTGGTACCAACTTGCTTTAGCACATGCAGTTTAATTAGATATCAGCTAGTGATGTATGGTCAGGTCAGTGACAGCTGTGGCACATAAGACCATAGCATGAGGACTCATCAGGGCTCACTGAAAGCTGTACAAGAGGTAGACGGGTTACAGCAATTCCTGGCAGCACTGCCTGAGAATGCTGCCTGTGGGACTGAGATAGACACTAAAGGCTGGGCTCAGCCTGCATCTGCAGTGCCCAGCAAAAGCTCTCAAATGAGCTTATCAGCAATGCTGCTTATTGCTATCAGCCAGCAGCTGGGACGTGCTGTGTTCTCTACCTTCAGCCCTTTGTGTCTGATGCCCCTCGAAAAGCTATGGTTTGAAAAGAGTCTTCGTGGCTCAGGGATGTTTGGGGATTTTTTTAATGAACATACATTCACATTTGTATCAGTTTTGTGGGTTCTAGTCCCAAGAACAAAGGAGACACAAAAAAGATTGCACTAGGAACACTCTTCATTGCTGAGAACATAGGTGAGGAAATTCCCATGGGAAGATGATGTGAAATCTGCTCCTGTACAGAGAGCAGGACCTCACTGTGACTTCCTAGGCCAACCTCACCCCACTTAATGTTTGCAGGCTGAGTCTGGCACCCAGGGTGACTGCTTGGTCCCACACCAAGCTGGAGTTTTAAATACTGGCAAAGACTCTCCACTGACAAGAGAGGCGTTTCAGTACTGGGCTGGGCCTTGCCTTTGCACTGTGGTCAAGCAGAAAGGGGGAATCCTGGTTTGGAGATGTTTTTGCTATCTGGTCCAAGGGCACAGGTGTAGCTCGCACCAGGCACAGCCCGTGCAAGCAGAGAGAAGGGCTGGGATGCACAAAAAGAATGAGGCTTCACTCCTCATCTCATGCCACAGTTTGTGCTTTAGAGACTTCCCGACCCAGAGGTAAAGTCTTCATATTTAGTCATCCTCAATGGATTTATTTTCCATGACTTGGTTTGTGAGTTTGCAGCCCCCAGTAAAGTCAGAGATTCAGATGATTCATTATAAGCATTTTCTTTACCATTTCCTGATTAATCATCCCCACCACTACGGTCATTACAGCTGTTCCCAGAGACCAAGCAGTTGTAGGCCTTGTTGGTTAGGCATCACGTCCCACACAGTTCTCAATTGGGGGAGTTATGGTGGAGTAACTGAGCAGAACCACTGGTGGGATGTGGGCAAAGTGCCATCCCCATGAGGAGGACACGGGAGGTGTCCAGATATGAGGCACACCCTGAGGAGCACGGCACTGGACGACACTGGAGAGAACATTGGAGGAGGGACAGGCAAGGGGAAGAGAGAAGTGAAGCTGGAAACACACTGATGGATTAAATTGTTCATTGGCATAAACAGCATAGGTGAGAGTTTGTTGCTAAATCTCCTAATCCAGCTATTACCATGCAACAGGGTCAGTTCCTGCTGCTCTAGTGGACCATTCATCTTTTAAAGTTGGAAAAACAACAGCAACAACAATCCCAACAACAATAAAGAGCAGTTTGGGTGTTTTGTGTTGTTGGGATTTCCCTACCAAAAAAATGTACCAACTCTTGAAGGAGCCAGCATCTTCAGGGAGAAGCAAGCTGCCCAGCTCCCCCAGGCACTGACGCTATAGTGAACATTTCTGAGCTCCTCAGACATGAGAAGGTTGATGCTTAGGTGCAGATCCAGTGCATGGCACAGCAGGGCCAAGGCACAGCAGATGTGACCTCATGAGAATTTCCTTAGAAGCAGATATGGGGGATTTAAGTGGTGGTGCTGCCTCTACCTCACAACACACGTGATCCAGCAAAGCAGAAGACCCAGTGGGTGAGAAAACACAAGGTGAAGGATGGGAAGATGAAAAATGAACTTTGAAAAGATCAGTGCAAGGAGGCATGGATCTGTTCACAAACAATTTGTGACTTAAAAAGAGGAGGCAAAACTCCCAGACTCTGCATCCTCAGATGCTCATGCCTCTTTGCATCCTTATGCAGACACGAGTCCTTCCCACAGCAGGAAGTGCCAGCACTACCATAGCAAGTGGTGTCCCACGTGCCATGTCACAGCAAGATGGGAGCAGGATAGTGATGGTGCTATGGCTGCTGGGAGAACTGACCCAAGTGTCACCTAGCACATCTGAAAGGCAGGAGTGGGATGAAAGGGCCCAGGGTGTCAGGAAGTCTGAAGGCTTGCTTCCCTTAGTACTTCTGAGGGAGCAATGATGGAGAGGAGAATATTGTGCTCAAGCAGCATTGTTCCAATTCTTTTGGTAAATCTTCATTGCCTGATTGGAATATTATGTTTTCTAAAAATAAATAAATGCTTATTATGAGGCGTTTTCTCACTCCTGCTTGGCACATCCATGATTTAGCAGCAGCCACATCTTCTTGCTTTATCTCCCCATCATAGCTGATGTGGCTTTGTGAACCCTGTAGAGATTGTAGTGTCCTCCTGGAGGGGCTAGGACCTCCTTGCCTCCATGATGGGCATTGGAAGGCCAAGTCCAGAAGAGATCTCTGGCTTCTCTCTGTCATATTCATGGGCAGGGTTGGGAAGGGTGTTTTCCTCCTGAAAGCCAAGGGAAGCTCTCCAGGTATAACATTTTAAGTGGCTTTCAAAATCAAAGTTACCAGAGGTGCAGAACAAAGAGGACAGAAAGCTGCTCTTAAAACAGCTCATGCCCACAGCCCAACCCAATTCCTTTGGACAAAAGCACCTACAACATCAGGCAAACATTTAACGTTGGCAGCACTAGAGCACACAGGCTGTGGCTCGGCAGCAGGGTTCCAACAGTCCCAGGCCAGCAGCAGAGCCATCCATCTCCTCCTGGCCCTGCCTCCTACCACTCCATGTTTCTCAGCTCCTTCTCCAATTCCTGCAGGCTCAGCAACCACTGCTGTAAACAGGGGTTCTGTGGCTGGTGCTTGAGGGAGGGATGCTCCACCCAGCACAGTGCTGACCTCACCATTGCTGCTGCTGTGGTAAAGCATCCCCCAAACTGGGGGATCCAGTCCACAATGCATCAATCTTTTGCTAATCAAGTGCAACATATACAAATGGTTGAAAAAGTGGGCCCAGCAAGAGTGGAGTGAAGGGGCAACATTGCTCCAGGCTCCTTCATGCCCAAAGGACTTGATGCCTCCAGTTTAGGCTGAAGATGCTAAAAAGTCACAGGACTCTGAACAGGGTCAGGAGTTGGTGACACACGACTTCTGGCACCACTGAGAAGACCTGTAGACTGACTGGTTGGTGCTCAGAAGAAGAGATCAGGAAGAGGCAATATAGGATTGCAGCAATTCTTGCCCTGCCAACATCAACCTGAGAAAGGAGCAAGTGTGGACCTTAAACAGAAAACATTACAAAAACCTTCAGCTAAGATTAGTCCCCCCCCCATGGCTGACAGCTGCTACAACAGCATTCCCCAAGCCAGAGATGGATTAGTTTGTTTAAACTCTCCTTGCAAATCACTTCTAATCAGCAGCTAATTTTTTTGCTGAGCCCAGGCAGGCAGGTTGCTCAGGAGGGCTGGAGCTGTCTGTAGAAATATGCAGTCCCCTGACTGCAGCCTCATCATCTTCACAGGCTGTTTTGTATACAGTCATTATAAATAATAAATCAACAGCGTGCTAATGAAATAAGCCCTTTTTTAATATAAAAGAAACTCTAATCCACACTGACAAATGACAAAGAAGACTAAACTATCTTCAAATAATGATGAAATATTCTGTTTCTGCCTTAATAGAAACTGAGGAGGAAACATTCAGAGGGACAGAGGAGAGTTCAGTTCCCCAGTCCTGTTGCATTTAAAGGAGAGGTGTTGTACCATGGTGCCTTGAAATCCTATTAAAACACTGAACCTATGTCCATGAAAATCAAAGACCTGCAATCAGTTTGGTGGGCACTGCCTTCATCCTTCAATAAATCAAAACAAATCTTTCTAAGTCAGTGCTACCATGAGTTGATCGTGGCCAAGTGCTTTTTAAATATGCAGTAAGAGAATTGCTCCAGGGTGTTTTCAAGCAAAGGAAGGACCTAAGAGACACCAAGGTCAGGAGGGCAGGGACCAGGGAATGAGCCAGATGAGTTGTATGACTTTGCCATGAAGTTTTGGGCTTGTTTAACAGCTCAGTCAAGCAAAGCACCAGAAGACAGCACAGACCTGAGAGCTTCATCTTCCCTCTGGTTTTAACAGTCAGCCCTGAGAATCAGAAGCTGATCTGTGAAATTACAGCAAAGACACAGACACACAAAATTCTTCCTAAGTGGACAAGCAAGTCATCAGAAGCAGGAGAACTGGAAATAGTAAATGACCTGGGGAAGTTGGCTGTAATGACAGCTGCTTGAGCAAGGTCGACAAGAGGCTCTGGGCTTTTTCTCATGGGGTTCAGTGGCATATGGATTTCAAACAATTGAGATGGAAAGTTCTGCACTATTCCATTGGTCCTTATGTGGGAAGTCACATGAAATAGCTTCTCTTTAAAGGCCATTCATGGATTGATGAAAATTTCTGCCAGCACAGCACCCTCAGCCCTTCCCTGCAAACGCAGACAGGGCCAGCCTGCAACAAGTGCAAACACCCAGCTTGTTAATGGTCTGTGTCAACAAACCTTTATCACAGAGAATTTTGAGCTGCCAGCACGACTTATGAGCTCAGACCTGGTCATAAGATGGTGGATGTGCTGGGTCAGTCATCCCTTGCCGCACGCACCCAGGGGTGCATTTATAACCTCTTCTGGAGCTGGAGCTACCCCAGCTGCTCGTAGGGTGGTATATAAGCAGGAGTGGAGCCATCAAACTCCCCATACCAGCTATGGAAATTTCTACTGCTCCATTTCTTAGCCAATAGCCCAATCCATGCAAACTGCTCCATGCAGCACATGGCATACCTGGGAGCTGTGAACCTGAACACTTGAGCTGTGTAACTGCGAGAAGGAAAAGCTTGAGAGACATGCTGGAGGGCTGGGGAGTAAGGAGTGGGTAAGCTGTGGCCTGTGATGATGTAAGGAAGATCTGCACAGGTATGTCCGGGCATGAAGAACATCTAGCTATAGACGCTAGATGCGGAGCTTGAAATCTGTCAGCACCTCTGCCAATGACTGGACTTTTAGCACCTGGATAAAGTCAAAGATCCATTCAAATGTGCTGGATAGACACATTAGAGATTATAATAGTCCACAGCAGAATGCAAGATGCAATAAACGAGGACTCGACTCAATGCACTGAAAAGTGAGCTGCTGTTGGACCCGGGCTGCTCACCTGGAGTGTCCTGTTGAGTCATCAGTGTCCAGTCAATCATGGTACTGATCACACTACCCTGAATAAAACAAGCCAGAAACCAGTCCAGAGTGTCTGGACAGCACTAGAGAGCTGGTGGTGGATCAGAGCTCCCAGGTAGACATCAGTACTTCAACTGCTGACACTGAGTAGTGGTCAAACAGGGCTGAAAGGAGCAGCCATCACTCAACACCTGATTATTTTCTCTCATTTCCTATGCAAGTCTCTCATCATCAGGTCATCCCACAGCGACCCACAGCTGCACTGAGACACGACGCTGTGTGTGCACTGGCACTGCACACAAGGGAGTGCAGCTGGTGGATTTTATACTCCAGCCTTCCAAGGTGCTGCATAAAAAGCAAAATACAGCTGATCCCTGTCTGAACAGGGCATGAAGCCTTCTGCAGAGATACCAAAAATATGCTCCACCTTCATGCAAGTTTTTGATAGACAGAGTGACTCTTGTCTATTTAGTAAGGAACTGTCTAAATATGCATGGATTCAGTAGAGCAAAACAGCTCTCTGCCTGGGAGTTTGAAATGGCACCAGGTTATGCTTAATTCCTTTATCAACATTTTTAAAAGCAAGATACTCTGGTGTAACAAAGTCTTGCTGGGCTATATTTACACAAAGGCTATATTCCAGCCTTTGTCTATGCTGGGAATTCTTCTTGACAAAACAGAGCTGAGTTTGGCCATGGAAAAGCATCCTGACCTGAAGGGCAGACCCCAACAATGTCTGTCCCATGCTCTCAGGCTCATTGAGCTCTGCTGGTGTGAGGTGAGACAGCTTGCAGAAGAAGACAAGAGTCCAAGAGGCTGAATCCTGCCTTGCAGAGATGCTAAACATCTGTGGTCTGCTGCACTTGGTGAGGAAGACCAGGCCAGGTTGAACCTGGGACTTGACTGGGGTCTGTCACTTTAGAGCAATTAATGGTCAATTCCCCCCTTGCCTGCATCTGTCCAAACTGTGACCCATCCAACATGGAGATGTGCCTAGGGACCTACTGTAACAAAGGCAGCAGGTGTTTTTGCTCCCTTGATAATCTACAGTCAGCCATTGCAACTGAGGAGCATCTTCACAAGGTTCCTACCGACATGGTGTGAGGTGAGATGTTGATCTGACACTGCTTGATGTTGATCCAACACTGCTGGCTTTTAGTTGCATGGACAAAAGTGATGCTTTTTAAAAGCTGGGACCAGGACTCCCAGTGACAGCAGCCCTCCTAGGATCAGGGCAACCTGTGATGACTGAGAGTCTTTTAAAACAATACTGTTTACTGCAGTAACAGCAGAGACTTGTCAGTTTGGGGGAACCCCTGATGAGTCCTCACCAAGTGCATTCAACTATAACTCAGAATAGCAGCAAAGACCAGTGCTTAGTTCTCAGTGATATCAAAGGCTTTGGCAGGCACCTCAAAGACCATACATTTTTTTAGCCTGATAATAAGCTGCCCTCCACTGATGCAATACAACTCTTCTCCTAGGGGACAGCACCGTCCTCCCTCTGAGACCTCAGCCATGCTGCAGCCTGCCTCTGCAGGAAAACTCACGGACCTTGCAGCAGGTTCTGAAGAACATTTTCTTGAAATCTATGGAGAACAAAGCACAGTGCACTGATGAAGCAGCAGGCATCTGGCCAAAATCACATTGATACAGCCCTGTCCTGTGTCAGCCAGAAGCTCTCAGCCTGCACCCCACATCTGATGCCCTTTGGGAGACAGGCACTAACCACAGCAAACAGGGCTGGAGGAGACAAACGAATGGCCAGAAGTCAGTGAGGAGACATTGCAGCACATTTCTTCTCAAGGACAGACAGAGACATCGAACAGATTTGGCTAGGTCCATGTCCTACAGAGGTGTCTGCTGTTGGCTGTTCCTGGGACCAAAGGCTCCACAAGCACGTGTAATGAAAGCCCTCTCGAGCTATGCAGCGTGACAGCACAGGCCAAGATGTTTGTGCATCAAAGGAACTGACACCAGCGTTCCCAGTGTCCCAGTCCTCACTTTTGCTGACCAAAGGCCACCAGTCAGCTCTCAGACAAATCCTGGGAGTAGCTGTGGCACTGGATTTTTATGTCCATGGGTAAAAAGTTGTTGATCCACAGCTAGAAGTGGAGTATTCCTGTCCCACAGAAAGCTGAACCACTGCCTCTCCAGCCCCACCACAAAACCCAACAGGAGGCCACTCTGCCATGAGCCAACAGCTCCCATGACCCCTTTGCACAGCCTGTACTCTGAAGAGTCTCTTCCAAGCTGAAGCAGCCCCTGGGGCTTCCTTGGCTGGCTAATAGTGACGCACAAGTCACTGAAAATTACTTTTCAGTGCTGGAGTCCATGGGCTTAAGGGCTGAGAAGAGTTATGATGACCCACCCCCCTGAAACACTGTCCTGGAGCCACAGCTCTGTCTGTGAATGAACGAAGAGCCCTGGGCTGTCAATAGGGGTAAAAGCTCAAATATAACATTGTCTCTCAGGTTTATTCCATATTCTGCCTTCCCTCCCTTTTTCCAGCCCTTTGCTGTCTCCAGCTTTAAGCAGTGAAGTTGTCATGCAACTTTGATATTTGCTGTAAAAATAATTCACAGCAGCACCAAACCGGTTGGCTGTGCTGTCCCACTGCCTGTGTGTCCCCAGCACCTCTGGCAGGAGCACTTTAATTGATGCTCACAGCATCCCACTGTCTGTATGTTCAAAGAAGGGGAAGTTATGATGTTAGCACTGTTGTGACCTTCAGAGAAAGGGCCTAATTATTCCCAAGCAGGCAGCTTAGTGCTGGGCAGCTGCTAATGAACATTGATAAGGAATGAAATGCATCCAGATGCAAATTGCAGAACTGGCTTAGTAGGTTTATGACCAAGATGATCCTGTGCTGGCTGCAGTTGTGTGTTTTTGCTGTGGCTGAACCTTTCCAGATTTCTGTCTGTCCCAGATGCCCCCTTTCTTTCCCCTTCTCTTTCCAAGCTGTTGACAAACCAAAGGGTTGGGGCCATTGCAGGGAGTAGAGCTGTGTGCTGGAGGTCCCAGATGTTGCTTGAGGGGACCAGGTGTTGGTCTCCAGGGAGGCCCTGCAGCTTGTGGGCTGAAACACCATCTGCAGCCTTTTGTTTGGGGATGCACAGAAAGCAAACTGCAGTGTCCCTGCAGAGCAGGACCAAGCTAGCAGCAACCTGGTGAGCTGTTTGCACAGAGGACACAACTGGCCACAGTGCCAGGCTTTGCTGCTTCAGATCCTCAGGAGTCCTCAGCAATAGGGGCAGAAGGGCAGCAAAGGCATGATCAATCAGGAGGGCATGATTTTGGAGAGAGGTAATGCTGTGTGAAACAGAGAGGTAGGTCAGAGCAGCTGAAAAAAGCCTCTGAGCTGGGCAGGGTGCAAAAGGAACAGTTGCTGGTGCCCACAAAGTCAAACTGCATCCCCAAAAGCTGGGCCAGGGCCTGTGTTTGCAAACACCCTGCAAGACCCTTCCTGTGCATGGGAGGAGTGATAACCAGGTGTCTATTGTCAGCATCTGGAGGAGCCCAGATCACAGTGGTGGGCTGTCATCAGCATGCACTCGGTGCCTGCTGCTTGGCTGCCTGTTCAAGTCTACCTCACACCCAGAAAAGAAAACATGCAGAGGAGGCTGCAAAAATTCAAGCACCCTGAGGAAAAGAAGTATAAAAAATTCAGGCTGCCCACTCAGCCTGGCTCTGGCAGACCTCTGCATGCCAGCAGGAACAAGTATTCCATTTTATGGGGGAAACATGCCCTGTTCAGTGTTGAAGAGGTTCAGCCTGTGGAAAGTTGTTGATTGTTTCCCTTCCCCAGCATCTCCAGTGTGTTCTGGCCCTGCTCAGGGCAAGCCTCCTGTCCTGGTTTCGCTGGGATAGAATCATAGAATCAATTTTTTGTTCAGAAAAGCTGCATTTTTGAGCAGACTGCAGTGGGAACTAAGTTGGTAAGACACTTTGCTTTAGTGGGTGGCCAGCCATGGACTGGGGGTCTCCATCATGACCAAGGCCTTCAGCAGGATCGAGTCAGCCAGGTGCTGGAGCTGGGTGGAGTGAAAGCCAGGGCAGCTGAGCCAGGCTGGCACACAGAAGTGTTCCATACCATAAACATCTCCTCGCTGGGCATGGGGCAGTTTGCTGGACATGGGGCTCTTCCCCAGTGGCCACCATCCCTGGAGGGGCTCGCCTGTCGTTCACTCTCCATGTGCTGGGACCATCATGCTCTCGCTGGAGCTGTGGTGCTGGCAGGGGTTGACAACGGGCATCCACTGCTGGGAGGGCACAGCCTGTGACCACTGGATGGGCTGAGGATAACTTTGTGCACTTTGGATTAGGCAATGTGAGCAAGTGGTCACCCACTTGAGCTGGTTGGCAGCTCTGTCATTTTCCCAAGGCCACCTTGTGTGGCAAATTCTTAGCTTGCCACAAATCTAACATAAGCCAGGATTAACTCACCACCACAGTCAAGTCTTCTGATTGAACACGGAGGAGCTGATTTGAAATTCAAGATAAAAATTAGACTTGCATTTTTTTAGGCTCTAATCCAACCCAGCTATTATGATGCGATTCTATGATCTGATGTCGCACTTTGCTGATCACTGTTGGCTCAACTCAACTGTTCTTATTAGGGTCCAGGAACTCCTGGTGGCTCAGGACCCCACCATACATTGAGCCAGGCATTGATTCTTTTTGCATGTACTTTCCCAGCACCAAACCTTGGACCTGTGGTATCTATCACCACCTCATCTCAGTTAGTCACACATCATATTTGACCTATCCCAGACAGAAAGCTGGAGATGTTCATCCTGCTTACAGCTGAGGAGTACAAATACGTTGCTGTCCTTTCCCTGTCTGAAATCCCCACTATTGAGGATACAGTCATACAACCACAGAACTAAAGACTCACTGAGGTTGAAAGAGACCTCTGAAGATCATCTGGTCTAACCAGTAATCTGAAGTAGGGCCACCTAGACCCCTTGTCCAGGACTCCATCCAGGCATTTTTTGAATATCACCAAAGGTGAAGACTCCACAACTTCACTATGCAACCTGTGCCAGTGCTTGGTCACCCTCTCAGTGAAGTGTTTCCTGACCCTCCTGTGCTTTGGTTTATGCTCATTGCCTCTTGTCCTGTCACTGGACACCACTGAAAAGAGCCTGGCTCTGTCTTGTTTTCACCTCCCCTCCTGGTGTTTGTATACATTGACAAGGTCCCTCTGAGCCTTCTCTTCTCCAGGCTGAATACTCCCAGCTCTCTCAGCCTGTCCTCATGAGAGACACTCCAGGCCCTTTGTCACGTTCATGAACCTTCACTGGACTCTCCAGTATGTCCCTGTATCTCATGCTGGGGAGCTCAGCACTGGACACAGCTGTCCAGGTGTGGTCTCTCCAGTGCTGAGCAGAGGGGAAGGATGTCTTGCTTAATGCAGATCTGGATGCCATTGACCTTCTCTACCTCAAGGGCACATTGCAGGCTTATGGTCAACTTGGTGTCTCAGTGTCCATCAGGACATCCAGGTACTTTTCTGTCAAACTCCTGCGTATTCATGGGGTTGTTCCTTCCCAGATGGAGGATTTTGCACTTCACCTTGTTGAAGGTGAAGCCCATCTCTCCAGCCTGGTGAGGTCCCTCTGGATGGTTGTACTACTCTCTGTATATCAGCTGCTCCTCCCAGGTTAGTGTCAGCTGCAAACTTGCAGAGGGTACACTCTGCTCCATCATCCAGATCGTTAATCAATATGTTCAACAGGACTGGACCCAGTATTGACCCCTGGGATACACCACTAGTTACCAGCCTCCAGCTGGACTTTGTTCCACTGATCTCCACTCTCTGGACCCAGCCATTCAGCCAGTTTTCTGTCCACCTCCCCGTCTGCTCCTCTATCCCACACACCCACAGCTGCTCTATGAGGATCTTATGGGAGACAGTGTCAAAGGCCTTCCTGAAGTCCAAGTAGACAATGTCCACTGCTCCCCACATGTCTTCCAGGTCAGCCATTTCATCATAGAAGTTGGCCAAGTTGGTCAAGCAGGACTTTCACTTGGTGGGTACATGCTGACTACTCTTAATTGATTGGGTTGTCGTTGTTAACGTGCCTGGAAATGGTTTCCAGGATTAGCTGCTCCATCAGCTTCCCAGGGATGGAGGTGAGGCTGACTGGCCCATAGTTCCTTTGGTCCTCCTTCTTGCCCTTTTTTAAGACAGGAATGGCTTTTTGTTTCCTGCATTTCTCCCAGTTGCCACAATGAGTCAAAGATTATCAAAAGTGGTCTTACAATTGTATGTGCCAGCTCTCTCAGTTTTCATGGGTGCATCTCATCAGGGCCAATGGACATATGGATATCCACTTCACTCGAGTATTCCCTGACCTGATCCTCTTCCACCAGGGGTACATCTGCCTTGCTCTAGACTTTCCTCTGGTCCCTGGGACTCCTGAAGGCTGGTCATGCTAGTAAAGACCAAGGGAAAGAAGACATTCAGCTCCTTAGCCTCTTCCATGCCCTGTGTAACCAGGTCCCCAATCTCACTGAGCAGTGGCCACATTTTCCATAGTCTTCCTTCTGTCACTGATGGACTTGCAGAAGTCCTTCTTGCTGCTTTTGACATCCCTTACTATATTCGATTCCAGCTGGGCTTTAGCTTGCCTAACCTCACCTCTGCACGCTTGGACAGTGTCTCTGTATTCCTCTCAGCTTTCCCATCCTTGCCTCTGTATGTTTCCTTTTTGTGTTTGAGTTTGGCCAGGTGCTCCTTGTTCAACCATGCAGGACTCCTGACATTCTTGCCTGATTTCCTGATTGTCAGGATGGAGCTTGGAGGAGCTGATTCTTGAGTATCAACCAGCTTCCTTGGGCCACTCTTCCCTGTATGTCCCACGAGACTTTTCCAAGCAGATCCTTGATGAAACTAAAATCTGCTCTCCTGAAATCCAGCATTGTTCTCTCTTGCTTTTTGCCCTACTCCCTCCCTTCAGAATCCTGAATTCCACCATCTGATAGTCACTGCAGCCAAGGCTGCCTTTGAACCTCAACAAGCCACTCCCTTTTTAAAATATGAGGTCCAGCACAGCATCTTTCCTCATCCTCTATCACTTGGAGGAGGAAGTTGTCATTAATGTTCTCCAGGAACATCCTGGGTTGCTTATGCCCTGCTGCGTTGTCCATCCAGAAGTTATGGTGCTTGAAGCTCCCCAGGAAGACCAGGGCCTGCAAACTGTAGGATGTTTCTAGCTGTCTGTAGTGGACCTCATCCTCTTGTCCACTTTCCTGGTCAGGCAACCTATCACAGACACTCAGTACAATGTCACCCATACTGGTCTGCTCTTTAATCCTTACCCAGAAGCTCTCAGTTGGCCCCACATCCATCCCCAGGCTGAGCTCCATCCCTCCAACTGCTCTCTACCTAAAGGGCATATCCTCCTCCTCATCTTCCTGACCTGTCTTTTCTAAAGACCCTGTATCCCTTCATTACACTCAATTATAGGCAGGTTAATTTCTCCACAAGTCACAAGCTTTCTGCAAGCACCGTTACCAACTGCTCAGCACATCTCCTGTTGTGGTACCCATATCAATTCAGGTTCTAGATGTTCACCATTGCAGACTTAGGCATCAGGGTTATTTTTTTAAAGTTAGGATGGTGCATTACAGCAAAGGTCAATCTAGAGAAAAAGGAAGAACCACCCAAATTCAGAGACTCCATAAAAGATGGATTCTTCCACCTTCTAAATAAAAGTTTATTCAGATACAGCAATACTGAGGTGAGACAATATGTGTCTTACAGATGATGGTGCCATTATTTGAAGGTGTATTTGACAACCATAAGTTTCTTAAGACTGATCTTAAATTTCTGCTATTATTGTGCAAGCTCACAGGATTTCAGTGCCCATATTCTGAGTTCATTTTGGGGCACCTCAAGATGCAAGGATGCAGCTCTGATCACAGGGCTGGATGCATCAGTCTCAACAGTGAAAGGTTTTGCAGTGTCCAGATGGGCACTGATGTAAACACCCATTTGAACTGATCAAAGGCAGACTGGGTTACCTGCACCAGAACAAACTTGACATTTTTAGACATGAGCAGGATTATCAGGAACACTCCTGAGCAAATACCCATAAAAAATAGTAAGGGACATCCCTAAAGATATGCTTGGCTAAGCAGAGGAACGTTTCTTGGAACACTTGCTGGTATGACTGGACACACAGAACATCCAACAGGCAGGTACAGCTCCAAGAGCTGCTGGACTTAACTCCAAGGTTAGACCCTCCCAGTGGGATCTTCAGCTTACAGATATTGTGTCGAAATGGACCTTGAGCAGTCATCTGCTCCTCCCTCCTGCTCAAAGCAGGGCTAATTTAAAGGCTAAACCAGGTTGCTTGGAGCCTTATCTTCCCCACAGGTTATAAATAAACCAGACAATTGCAAAGCCAATGCAGAGACAAGGTATCTTCTTGTCAAAAGCATCGACCAAGTCTTGGTGTTTTTCAGGAAGCAAGAGACTGATGCTTCTTGTTGGGTTTTTTTGTTTGTTTGTTTGTTTGTTTGTTTTTAATATCAGCTCTAGGAGACCAGTGGTAGAAAAAATAGTTGAATGGTACCTGGCAGGTGTTGTAAGAGATACCCAGTTTCATGGGGAAACCCATCTTCTTGACAAAATGGAACTGCCTGGTCATGTGATAATCTCAGATGAGGAGTCATAAGGGACAGTTTCCAAAATAATGGGGTCAGAAGTGAAGTCCCATTAACTGCCAAACAAGATCAGGAAACTACCTCAGTAGGGACAGAATCACAGAATCACAGAATCATAGAATCATTGAATCATAGAATGGTTAAAGTTGGAAGGGACCTTAAAGATCATCAGGTTCCAACCTCCCTGCTATGAGGAGGAACACCTCCCACCAGACCAGGCTGTACAAAGCCTCATCCAACCTGGCCCTGAACACCTCCATGGAGGGGGCAGCCACAACCTTCCTGGGCAACCTGTTCCAGTGCCTTGCTACCCTCATGGTGAAGAATTTATTCCTGATGTCTAACCTAAATCTCCCCTCTCTCAGTTTAAAACCATCACCACTTGTCCTATCACTGCCCTCTCCAGTGAAAAGTCCCTCCCCAGCTTTCCTGAAGCCCCTTCAGGCACTGGAAGGTGCTCTAAGGTCTCCCTGGAGCCTTCTCTTCTCCAGGCTGAACACCCCCAACTCTCTCAGCCTGTCTCCAGAGCAGAGCCATCTCCATGGCCTCCTCTTGACTCGCTCCAACAGCTCCATGTCCTTCTTGTGTTCAGGATCCCAGAACTGGACCCAGCACTCCAGGTGAGGTCTCACCAGAGCAGAGTAGAGGGGCAGAATCTCCTCCCTGGCCCTGCTGGGCACACTTCTTTTGCTGCAGCCCAGGACACAATTGCCCCTCTGGGCTCCAGCGCTCACTGGCAGCTCATGTCGAGCTTCTTATCTCCTCCCACCCCCAAGTCCTTTTTCACTGGACTGCTCCCTAGCCATTCAGCCCCCAGCCTGTATTTGTGCCTGGGGTTGCCCTGACCCAGGTGCAGGACCTTGCACTTGGCCTGGTTAAACTTCATGAGGTTGGCATCGGCCCACCTCTCCAGCCTGTCAAGCTTCCTCTGGAGAAACGTTGCCACCCTGAGGAGCCTGAAGTTGTCAGTAGCACCAGAGCTGGCAACCCAGCACAACTGAGATTAGACAGACTCCACCTGGACTTTAGGGTGAACTTTACATTGCAGGAGACAGTTCAGCACAAACAAGTTGTGCAATTGAAAAGGATATTTACTAACAAAGTAGCAAAGATCTTTATGGGACTTGATGCTAGAATTCCCACATAATTTCTGGCTAGGAAACAACAGGAAAGTGTCCCAGTTTAAACAAAGCCTAGTCTGTCACCAGCCCAGTTTTTGTCCAGCAGAAAGGCATGTTCATGTTGCATCAGCTGGCACTGACTAAGCTCTACATCTGCAGCTGGCCTGACTTGGGCAAAGCATACTTCATCATGAAGAAGCGACTGCTCTTCTTGTTGACTTGTGAAGAGGTGGCATCAACCTCCCAGCTTAGTTTCTTGATATATCGGCCCAAACATTTAATGGACCACAGGATGTAGCCCCATTCCTGGGGATGATAGATCTAGACATTGAGAATGCTGCTCAGCAATGCATCTACTTCATCAGTGTGGGCCATAGAGTCTGCCCTGCATCCACTGATGCTAAAGGCATGTGGCCAAGGGTTTTCTGTAACAAAGAAGTCCCATTTCAGCAGAGGGGTGGCTGCGTGCTTGCCCTTCACTGTCACTCAAGCCTCTCCCTGGTATGTGTCTTCCAAGAAACAAGCACCAAACCCGCGGTGAATCTTTCCTACTTGCATGGTGCTAAGTTGTGGCTCTGGGGGAGGCTGCACAGCTGCGGTGCAAGCAAACTGTCCCAAGAGGAGGCAGTGGAGAAGACTGCAGTGATTGCATTGTGATACAGAAGAAGTGTTAGAGCTAATCCAGTGCCATCTGTCTTTATTTTGCTAACCCGTTCAGTTGGACGCCACATAAGTGCATTCACAGCAGATGAGCTGGGAGAGCCATGGCATGGCAGCTCTTGGATTACTGGCATGAAAAGAATCCTTTTGTTCACGAGCCAGGAAGATTAGCTGCTGCCACGTCTGTGTCTGCTTTGTAGGACAAGAAAGAGAAGATGCAGCTCCCTTGCTGCCTTGGCCACTGCTTTGTGGCATCCCAGCTCCCGCTCTTTTCTCACCTCCCTCTTGCTTTATCCTTCCTCTGCTCCTTCCTTCCTGCTATCTCCTCATCTTGAGCTTTCTCTGCCTTTTCCATCTGCTTCTCTCCTCTCTTGGCATCTTCTCCACTTCTGCTTGAGTGCACACAATATCCCTTCTCCTCTTCCCTGAGTTCAGGCGGGCAACAGAGAAGTTCAGAGCAGAGCAGCTCCTCTCCACCAAGGTGCTTTACCTGTGTCTCCTGCTGTGAGAAAAATTGGCTGGCACCACCTGATCCCAGGCAATTTTGTTCACAGCAGGTGCTGGGGATGAAGCGCTTCAGAGTAAGGAAGCTGCAGTAGCCTTGCTGCTGGGGCTGCTGGGGCTGCTGGGGCTGCTGGGGCTGGTGGGCGAGCGGCCACTCATGGGGCAGCCTCTGGGGGAGTGGAGCTGGGGTGGGAGTGGAGCTGGCTTGTCCAGCCCTGTGGCCTTGCAGTGCTGGTGTCTGCCTGACCCATTCAGCAGATCCCCAGATGATTTCATCATGACCCGCTTCTTCTTGGCAGCCACAGAAGCCCTCTGCTCTTTCCATGGCAGGAGTGGCAGACTGGCAGGAGGTACCCTTGGCTCACCCTCTCTGCCACACCTGCTGGCTCTGCAGCATTTCCTACATGGAGCACAAGGGCAGTCACGTCCCCTCGGCTTTAGGGAAAGGGCACCGCCCCCAGCTCCAGGGCAGGAGCTCCAGATTGCACATCTGCCTCCTGCACACTGGCCACGGGCTTGATGGGGATGGTCCTGCCTCCATCATGCACACCTACGCTGTGCCAGCCTGGCTCCCAGCAGGACTTCCAGGTGCAGCAGAGATCAGAGCTGCCTCCTGCTAACTGCTACCGGGAAGAGCGTAAGCGTGGCAATGAGGCAGGGAAGGGAGAAGGGAGATGGGGAGAGTTCCTGTTCTTCTGTCGTCCTGTCCTAGCTGCAGAGCTGGGCATGCAGCTTCTTCTGTGCCTGCACTGCCCTTCCCTGGGCTCTGAGAGGGCTGCCACAACGTGCCACCCACAGCAAGCCTTGCTCCAGGCAGATTAACCTCAGAGCTGCAGTCCCAGACAGATGCTGGAGAATGGGACCCTTCCCCACAAGCTATGCCCTGATAGCAGCCCAATCCCAATGCAGCTCAGTCCCCCGGTGAAACCTCATCCTAGCCAGGATGGCCTTCAGAAATGGTTTGGGACACTCACAACCTGCTCAGTGGCATGGAAGAGTCCCAGAAATACTCTTAAAATATCCTTAACTGTGCTTGATCAGGATCTGCCCTGCAGGCAGTGTTCCCCAGCACAGCACACTGCAGATGCAGTGACTTCTGCATTGGGCTTGGAAGTAAAGAAAGGTGTTTGGTCACTTCAGGTGTCATCAGACCCCTCAATAACAGAGACAAAAACTCACTCAAGCAAAAAAACATTCCCCAGAAATGGGTCCCTCAGTAGTGCCTGAAACGGGTGCTGAGGATGAGTGAGGGCGTCCCTCCAGGAGCCAAGCTGCTCCCTGCCCCTCCAGGTACTCAGCCCTCCTCCAGCATCCTTCACAGCTACCTCTGACTTTCCATCCACATTCATGAAAACAACTTCATAATCTCCCTGACTAGTGGAGGTTTTGGGTCATATACAGATGGATGGAAGGAAATTAATTTTCTGCTTGGTCACTGAATCGTCCTAGGAGAAGACCTTCATCTCACACTTCAGCTCACTGGACCATGCTGGCCTGTTGAATTTCCTCGTGTGACACTGCAGGGGGCTGTTTGGGCCCTTCACAATCAAATAAGAGTCAGAGATACATAAAAGATGAGAAATAAGAATCCCCGCTCCCTTGCAGAGTGAAAAAGCCCCGTTGACAAGAGCACAGGCAGAATTTGAGCCCCACGGTTTCCAGAAATGGGCAGTAATTTGGGGATCCCAGTGCCTCCAAAGCTCAGCACATTCATCAACACTGGGGCTTCCAGCACTTCATGCTGGTTAAGTGTTTTAGGGTGCTACAAGCCAGGTGCCTGCAATCCCCAACTGTTTGTGAACTATCAACTAGAAATCATAGGATCATAGAATGGTTTGGGTTGGAAGGGACCATAAAGGTCACCTAGTTCCACCCCCCCTGCATGGGCAGAGACACCTCCCACTAGACCAGGTTGCTCCAAGCCCCATCTAACCTACCCTTGAACACTTCCAGGGATGGGGCAGCCACAGCTTCCCTGGGCAACCTGTTCCAGGGTCTCACCACCTTCACAGTGAAGAATTTCCTCCTCATGTCTCACCTAAATCTCCCCTCTTCCAGTTTTGATCCATTACCTCTTGGCCTCTCATTACAAGCCCTTGTCAACAGCCCCTCAGCTTTCCTGTAGCCCCTTCAGGCACTGGAAGGCCACTCTAAGGTCTCCCTAAAGCCTTCTCTTCTCCAGGCTGAACAGCCCCATTTCTCTCAGCCTGTCCTCATAGAAGAGGTGCTCCAGCCCTCGGATCATCTCTGTGGCCCTTCTCTGGACTTTCTTCATGAGCTTCATGTCCTAGTAGGTCAAGAGAGGTTCTCCTCCCCCTCTATTCTGCATTGGTGAGGCCGCATCTGGAGTATTGTGTCCAGTTCTGGGCCCCTCAGTTCAAGAAGGACAGGGAACTGCTTGAAAGAGTCCAGCGCAGAGCCACAAAGATGATTAAGGGAGTGGAACATCTCCCTTATGAGGAAAGGCTGAGGGAGCTGGGTCTCTTTAGCTTGGAAAAAAGGAGGCTGAGGGGTGACCTCATCAATGTTTACAAATATGTAAGGGGTGAGTGTCAGGGAGATGAAGTTAGGCTCTTCTCAGTGATGACCAGTGATAGGACAAGGGGTAATGGGTGTAAATTGGAGCATAGGAGGTTCAAGGTGAATATCAGAAAAAACTTCTTTACTGTGAGAGTGACAGAGCACTGGAACAGGCTGCCCAGGGAGGTTGTGGAGTCTCCTTCACTGGAGACATTCAAAACCCGCCTGGATGCGTTCCTGTGTGATGTGCTCTAGGTGACCCTGCTCTGGCAGGGGGGGTTGGACTAGATGATCTTTCGAGGTCCCTTCCAACCCCTAGGATTCTATGATTCTATGATTCTATGATTCTTATGTTGGAGGATCCAGAATTGGACACAGTACTCCAGGTGGGGTCTCATGAGAGTCAAGTAAAGGGGGAGAATCACCTCCCTGGCCCTGCTGGCCATGCTTCTTTTGATGCAGCCCAGGACACTGTTGGCTTTCTGGGCTGGAAGAGCACATTGCCAGCTCATGTTGAGCTTCTTGTCCACCACCACTCCCTGTTTTCAATCCATTCTCCACCCAGCCTATACTTGTGCTTTGAATTGCCCTGACCCAGGTGCAGAACCTTGCACTTGACCTGGTTGAATTTCATGCAGTTTGCACGAGCCCACTTCTCAAGCCTGTCAAGGTCCCTCTGGATGGCATCCCTTCCTTCCAGCTTGTCAAGCTCACCACACACTTTGGTGTCATCAGCAGATTTGCTGAGGGTGCACTCAGTGCCACTGTCCATGTCACCAACAAAGATGTTAAACAGCACCGGTCCCAGCACCAACCCCTGAGGAACACCACTCATCACAGGTCTCCATCTGGACATGGAGCCATTGATCACAACTCTTTGAGTGCCACAATCCAGCCAGTTCCCTACCCAATGAGTGGTCCATCCATCAAATCCATACTGCTCCAGTTTCGATACCAGGATGTTGTGCAGGACAGTGTTGAAGCCTTTGCACAGGTCCAGGTAGATGACGTCGGTTGCTCTTTTGTCCAACAATGCTGTGACCCCATTGTAGAAGGCCACCAAATTAGTCAGGCAGGATTTGCCCTTGATGAAGCCATGTTGGCTGTCACCAGAGCCTTCAGGAGGATCTGCTCCATGATCTTGCCAGGCACAGAGGTGAGACTGACTGGTCTATAGTTCCCCGGGTCTTTCTTTTCTCTCTTCTTGAAAATGGGGGTTATGTTTCCCCATTTCCAGTCAGTGGGGATTTCTCCAGACTGCCAAGACTTTTCAAATATGATGGACAGAGGCTTTGCAACTCCATCGGCCTGTTCCTTCAGGAGCCATGAATGAGGTCTCCACCTCATGGCTTTGTGCCATCTCCTGGAAGTTGAGAGGGGATCCTACTCCCTCATGCATCACATCCCTGTGTTGGCTCAGCAGCTGAACAGTCAGGATCTTCCCTGCTCCCCACAGCAGACCATACCATGGGATCCTCTGCAGCCAGGTAAGGCCACACTGCCCAGAGCTTTCCACTTCAAAATATACTTGCAAATGGAGCTCTGGAAACAGTGGTCACCTCCCCAGCTCTCCAAAGCTTGGAAGCACTGCAGCTGCAGCATTTGGGTGGCCATCTGGCCCCACAGACCTGGAGAAGGGAAGGCTTTGGGGAGACCTTAGAGCACCTTCCAGTACCTGAAGGGGCTACAGGAAAGCCAGGGAGGGATTTTGACAAGGGCTTGTAGTGATGGGATGAGAAGGAGTGGCTGGAAGGGGGGAGATTGAGATGAGATCTTAGGAAGAAGCTCTTCACTGAGACACTGGTGGTGAGACACTGGCCCAGGTTGCCCAGAGAAGCTGTGGCTGCCCCATCCTCACAAGTGTTCAAGGCCAGGCTGGATAGGGCTTGGAGCAACCTGGTCTAGTGGGAGATGTCCCTGCCCATGACAGAGGATTGGGACTGGAATACTTCCAACCCAAACCATTCCATGATTCTATGGGTCTCTCTGCCCTCCCAAGGGCTGAGTCCCTGCCCAGTAGCAGGAGATGACCCACAGCATCAGGATTGTGCAGTCGGGGCCTTCTGCCCCCAGAAGCTGGGCCTGGATGGCAGATCCAGGGCTGGAGGGCAAGCTGCTGGGGCTGCAGGCATGGCTGGTGGGAGCTGCCAGGAGCTCAGTTCCTGGGTGCAGATGGCAAGACGTGCCGGATCATCGCTCCCTGCGCTGGCTGGGACCGGCGACAGCCCCGCCAGCACCCCCCATCAGATGGGAGCTGAGGGCTGCCTGGCTCTCCGTGACTCAGCAATAATGCTTTGGGTAGTTAACATTTCATTATCATTTTTAAAGGCTAAGTGGCTTTTACCACCTGAGAAGTATATTAATGGCCCCAGTAAAACACTCCCCTGAGTGCCCTAATGCTTCTGTTATATCGATTCATTTCCCCCCTCCCCCTTTTCCTTCTTTCTTTTTTAAAACATTTTTTCTCTCTCCCTGCATGTATTCCCCCATTATGAAAAATACACACTCATTTATACGGTGCAGACAAGGGGAATAATGCCGTTCTCCAACTAATAACACTGCTGAATCCTCCCCTCCTCACTTGCTTATTACTCCCCACAGCAGAGAGACAAGAGGCAGATGGTGACAAATTCCTTCCCAGCCCCCGCAGATGATCAGCTTATGCCCTGAAGCACAAGGGGTTTTCTTGTGATTTGGGGGCAGTTTCCTTCAGCCTCTGGAAACCTCATTTCCCTTGGGTTGTGCTGCTGCTTATATTTTGTCCTCCGTGCAGAGCCCATGACCCAGGATGGGGACAATCCCTCAGCATCCCTCTTGAACCCCACACAGTGAGATCAAGGAGGCAGATGTTTGGTGATGGGTTTCAACACTGAGGTGATGGCCCAGGGCTGCATTGAATGAGAGTTTGGGTCTTTTGTCAGGGCAGGGCTCAGAAGAGGGATGCAGAGGCAGGCTTTGGTTGGGATCTGCTCATCCTGGCACCCTGCTTGCTGCCCAGACGGACATTGTGTCATGGGGCACCTGGCCAGGGGCAGGCCCACCCAGCAGCCAGGTCTACGTTGCCCCAGATGGAGTGTTCCTGGTGCCAGCAGCCTGCTGCTCTGTGGCCAGCACATGGGCGTCCTTCACCAGTGCTCTCCCCCTTTACAATCACTGTCTTCACATGGAGGGTCAGTGCTGCCAGGCTTCAGCCTGCTCCATCCTCCTCTGTACATGGATCACAGGCCCAGGGAAAGCTGCATCACCATCTCCCCTGGCCTCTCTGCTCCTGGTCCTCCAAGTGGAGCCTACACTTCCTTTTTTTTAAATCTTGTGCAGTTCAGGGACAAATTAATAACATAATAATCAGTATTCCAAAGTCTTCTGTAGCCTCCAAGAAGCTGCCCAGCATTCCCATCACAAAGGTGCCCATTTCTCCATCTCTGCCACCTCTCCCCTACACAGCATATCTCTCACTGCCCCATAGTTAATTAGCTCTTAGGTTCATTACAGCCAGGGTGGGCTTTTTGCTTTTCCATCAGGGCGAAGCATCACAGCAGAGAGCTGGAGGCATCCTCCCTAGGAACACGTTCCCAGCAGCCAGGTCTCTGCCTGCTGCACCCAGCCCATCTCCCCCCCACAGACTGACTGCAGCCCCCTTGGTTTTGCCCAGGAGTTGGGAGAGCAGCAGGGCTGGCCTCCACCTCCCCTGCTCACACTCTGCTGCACAGATACTCGAGGCCAGCTGATCCCATGGATCACCCTCCACCCGCCCCCCAGGGTGTCTGTCTCACAACCCTTCTGCTCTCTGAGCTCTGCCTGCCCCACTCCTACCTCCCAGCCCTGCTCCTTCCCACACCAGCTGATGATCTGCTCCTGCTTGAAGGTCTTCAGGGCAGGACTAGCAGTAATGCCTTTTCCCATTCCCATCTTTGCTTCTCTGCCCCACTGCTTGTCCCAGCTGTAAGGGAACATGGGGTAGCTACACAAAAGGTCTCAGAAAGGCTCTGGGGGTGCTGGGGATAAATCTTTGTGTGCCCATGAGGAGACAGCTTTGTTCAGGGGACAAGTGTGGTAGAGTGGGGCTGACTTGGTCCAGGCTGGTTGCACACAAGGAGAGGCAGCTCCCAGTATCTACACAGATGCAGGCTCCCTAAGCCCAGATCAAACGTGCTAGTTCTAGAGGTAAACTGTCTTTTGCAGAGGCCTGGTCCCTCATCCATGGATGCTCACTGCTAAGAAGGTGAATGTTTGTCTTGAATTCAATTTGACTAATTCTGCCTTGAACTGTATAGCAGGTAGGGACCTCCTGAGCAGGGACCTCACCCCAGCCCTGCAACCTTGGCCTCATGTCTGAATCCAGCAGCATGCCCCCTTGCTCTTCATGGCCATGCTGAGCCCACCTCTTGCTCTGCCCATGCCTTTTCCCAGGCCCTCTTGCTGGACCTCTCTCAGTGCAGAAGCAGAAGATGCCATCTTCCACCCACGTCCTGGGCTGCCTCCAGCATCCTCACGAAATAAGAAAAATGGGGGAACTTGTCTCCTTCATTCATTTTCAGCAGTGGGGACTGTAAGATGGGTTCAAGTCTCCTCTCCCCATCAGCTGCAAGAGCAGCTCCAGGCTGGCATGCACAGATGTGTAGGAGGAGGCAGGATGCCTCTTTACCCCTGAGAAGACCCACTCCCACCCCCAAAGGTGCAGACCCCAGATTCCTGGATGCTGCCTGCCGCACAGATCAGGCAGGAGCCTCCAAACCCAGATTTGGGAGCTGCTGCTGCTGGGTCCCACAGTGAATTACTTGCCAGGTGACCAGAGGGACACGTGCTGCCATGTGAGCTCCTCTGTGCGAATGGACCAGGCAGCAGATCTTCTGAGTGAGGAGCTCTTGCACCACGGGCTCTTACATGGCAGCATTTCAAGCTTGATGGCAACTGGAGCCTGTGGGAAGATGGTGAGAAACATTCCCCATGGAGGACTCTCAAAAGGCTCGACATGTTTGTTACCTGTTGAACTTGAGCGTGGAGAGGGGTTTGGTTTTCTGAAAACCCCAAACATTTTCATGGGGCTTTTTATTTTATGGTATCACTTACCAAAATTTATTCCCCTCTCCCTTTCATCAAAAAGCCATTTTCTGATAAACAAAATGCCAACTAAAAAAGATGGGAAAGAAGAGAGCATCCCTGACAGCAAGAGGTCTCAGGCTGTCCCAGTCACCAACTGATTGTCTTCTTCAGTTGGTGAAGGCCACAATAGAGAGATGCTCATGAAAGGGCTTTGTAGGAGAGAATATCCCATCACCCATATTAGCCATCATTAATAACCTCTCTAGGCCCACCCAGCAAGAGAAACTCCAGCAGATATCCACAGTGATGTTAAATCCCTTCAGTGTCACCAGCAAGGGCTTGCCTCCCCCAGAATTTCTCTTCTGCAGCTGGGATCCCCATTTAGGCCCAGCAGACACCAAAAGAAGATGGAGAAGCAGAGCCCTTCAGAAGGGAAAACCCAAACCTGAGGTGATACCTGCGTGGAGAGATGATCAGAGAGGAGAGGGCTGGCAGGCAGGTGCTCACAGCTTATCTGCCCCAGAAAAGGCTCATCCCAGAACAAGGCATCTCCAGAAAACCTCTGGAGGGCCAGTTCTGGGTGACAATGCAGAACCAGGTAGGACAGAGTAAACTCCAGGTTCTCAGCTCAAGGAAATGCCTCTGACACCCACTGTGCTGGTGCACATCTCTCCATCCCTGGTTTCGACCAAGAGTGACAGGAAGAAGGTGAGAAACCATTTGGACAAAGCAGTTTTGTATTTGGCACCAGTGGCACCAAAGCCCTTCATGGAACAGAATAAATCAGTCACATACCTCATTATTCCCAGTCACGCAACATGATTTTTCACAGACAGTGGGGATGGATCTTGGGATACTTTCAACCCTTCTTTTTTCTGACTGGGCAACAATCACCAAGCCAGATTCCAGTGTGACTTACTGTGACATGCTGCACCAGCTCAGCTTGGGGAACAAGAGCTTTAGACTTCTCTTGCAAGTTTCTTACTATTTTTCTGTTCTCCATGTTTTTCCTAAAGACTGGAAGCCCAGTTACATCCACATAAAGTCAGTTGTTTGGCTATGTAACAGGGTACAGCACCACGAGCCAGTGGTTCCTGCTCCCTAGCCACATATGCTCCATTCCAAGGATCCCCAGTTTTTTCCTGTACCTAAATCTGAGGAAACCTGCTCCCCCCCCAGCATTTATTCTTCAGTAGGCAAAGCCTCTATTCTTTGCTGCCTTTCTAAACAACCTTCCTCTATCTTGTCACGATCCCCTGTCTAAACTCTGCAGGACAGGCAACTTCTTTTCATTGCCTTTAACATTGATATAAAACGGATTTCTTATCTCTGATGAAACACACCTCTTTTCTCATCCAGCTTTTACTGTTTCAGGTGAGCTACAGAAATTAACTTCAGCAGTTTCTTGTCTTGGTGCTTTTCTCCTCCAGGAGCTCACAGGCTGCTCTGTGCACTGCCCAGCCCTCCAGGAAGGGAGGCTGCTAGCACCCCTGCTCCAGCCCAGAGGGACTTGCCCTCACCTCCTCCCTCCCAGTCCATGACATCCTTTGCACTTATATCCTGACCTGGCTCTGCATGCCAGGTGGGGTGGGCTCCCCCAGGACCCCCCAGCATCTCCAGAGGGAGAAGTAGGGACAGTCCGTGGGGCAAGAGGCGCAGCAGCAGCAAGAAGAAAGGGAGGAGGATTTTACCACCCTGGCCAGGATGGAGTAGTGACTTCAGCAGCTGGCTCATCTGACCAACCAAGCTGCCTCCAGAGCAGCCCTGGCAGCAGCCACCAGCTCTCAGACCTGCCCATCCCCTTCAGCTCATCCTGGAGGCTTTGGAAGCTGACTCTCCACCCACCAGCACTGGCATAAGCTACTGAGGAGGACTTCTGTCCAGGCATTGTAGGGGACATAGTAGGGGCCTTCCATTCCCAACAGCTGACCTCCAGTGGTCCATCAGGCCCTCCATTTCAGTGCCTACCAGTCATTCCCTGATCACCTCCCAGCCTCACCAGCCCCTCTCACCACCTTGCCTGCCCCCCCACTGGGTCCCCAAAGCTTTACCCTCTCTTTTCCCCCTGTGTGCCTCCCTCCCCACCCAGCTTCTTCTTCTGTCACCTCATGCTCAGTGACATGCTGTTGGAGTGGAGGGGACACGACTGCTAGGTGGGTCTGTAAAACCCAGTGAGATGAGGAAGCTTGCTGAAATGGATGCCCAAGCCTGCAGACTGTCACATTCAGAGCTGCTCTCCTGGAAGTGAGAAAATTTGGTCCCGATAGTAACACTTGGATGGCTGCTCTGCACAGATGTAGCTCCTTTCTCCAGCTTCTGTTTTAATACACGCAGTGCTGCCTATTCCTGGAGATGCAGCTCAGTGCACACCGCCGGATGGAGGGAGCAGCCCATGAGACTGTGCAGCCAAGGGGCTTTTCTTCATTGTTTTCATGAAAAGTTGGCCAAATCCAGAGACATTCTGTTCCAGAGAGTCATGCCTGGTTCTGGGCATGTCCCACTCAAAAAAAAAAAAAAAAATCACCCACCCCTCAGCCTGCAACCATTGCATGTGATAGGAGTGGGAGATTTGAGGGCTGGGATCTACGCAGCATGCCCTCCTTTTCCTTTGCTTTTCCCAGTCCATGGTACCTGGGGCCGGACTGGTTGAGGCCATGCTCTTCAACAGCCCGTTGCTGCAGCCAGGGGGTGTCCTGGCATCGGAGCAGTCCTGCCAGAGCGAGCAGGGCAGCTGCACTTGGCCGGTGGGACCCGGCTGGCGCTGCAGCTGCAGCACCGAGATGCTGGCTGTGGGGCTTTCCGACTCACAGCCCTAATGCAACATTAATGGGTTTTGCTGGCGCTGAATATTTATAAACCAGGAGCAAGTTCCTACCCACCTACTGAGAAATTGGGAGCTGCAGGGGAGAGAGCAGCCACCGGCTGCTGCTTTGCCATGGGGAACTGGCCAGGACCCTTCCCATACACAGGACAGTGGGACCTGCCCTTTCTGCCCACTCAGGAAGGGGAAGAAGGTGCAGACAAGGAGGACCCAGAGCCGAGCTGCCCTCAAGAGCTCTCCCTCCCCTTTCAATCTTACATCTCTGCATGAGTCTCTGAAAATAAGAAGTAGAAGCTTCATGTGAAAGCCACACAAGCTCCCAGAAACCAACCTCCTCCTCTGCCATCTCCCCTCCCAACACCCCTGTGCTCCTGTACCCCTTCCCCATGCCCACCTCTCCCAACCAGTGTCTCTTGTCTCCCTCCTGTGCTCCCCTCAGCATCCCCTTCCCTTCCCACCTCCCAGACCAGACATCTCCCTTCCCCAAACTCTGGTGTCCTCACCTCTGTTTCAACTATTTTCCAGGGCTTCTCTTCCTGCACAACCCACATCCTGCTGATGTTACCAACACCCGGTGGCTGCGTGGCCCATTCTCTCCTCCCACCACGTCCCCTCGGCATCCCAGAGCACCAGGCAGGCCATGCAGACCCCAGTGCACACAGGTGGCACATCCCCACCCAAAGACTGTACCCACCAGGGCAGTGGGGACACACTGTGCAGACCCTCTCCCAGGACCTGCAGGCTCTGTTTCATTCCACTGCGCACAGCAGCCTGCACTGACCGCTCTAGATAAGCCTTTTTCAGAAGGAAAAGCACACAGAAAATATGTTTATTTTCCCTTTTTACCCAGTTTTGAAGGGATGCTCTGGTTATTGCTCAGCTCGTGAAATCTACTGTGTGGAGACAGAATGAAAAATCACCCTGCTGTGGCTATCTGGCTGTCCAGAGAGATATGCCAGCCCCCAGGGGACATCACTTTTGGGGTGTGGGAAATTTTCTGCCCCAGCCAGCCTCTTTGGAGCACTCTTTCTGGTGGAGGGCAGGTGGAAAGCCCTCCTCTGGGGTGCAGAGAGAGCTTGGGCGGGCTCAGCCCCACCTTGGGCGATGCTGCAGTGAGGGGCAGGGCTGGGCCCTGCTCCAGCTCATCTCACCTCACACTGGATGCTGCAGCTGAGGGGGCTGGAGGGGGGCCTTGGGGTCAGGAGCATCCCCCCTCCCCATTCCCACCGCCCAGGGAGCTCCCGGTGGCCCAGTCCACCTCTTGCCTATCTTGTTTGAACCGTCAGCTGCAGCAATAAAAGCAAGTCCCCTCCCCAGTCCTACATTAAAAGAGCCGGACCTAAAATTAATTTATCCCTGTTCTTTGTTGTGGACAATACAGAGGGGATATTGTGTGTGGGGAGAGAAAGGCTTTTTGTTTGGGTGAGGAGACAGCGGAGGTCTGTTCTTGCGGACATCTGAAAACAAGGCTGGTAAGAGCGGCCCTTTAAGTTCGGCTGAAGCAAAAACACACAGCCCCATCTCACAATTAAACACAGTATCAAACCGAGAAAGGATCAATTGAGCCTAAAACAGAAAGCTCCCCATGTGACAGATTCCAGAAAGTACGTGATACACCATGCCCAGGGCTAGTACATGCCTGCTGTGTTTCCCAGTACATGATTAATTTGACTCAGGGCAGGAGGCTGCAGGCGAGGGATCTGCAGCACACACTGAAAAGTTTTAACACTTTGAAGACTGGAAGCGCGCTGAGCGCAGAGACAAAGGCTGCGGACAAGGAGGAGGCGGCACGGCCGGTCGGGACGGAACCCGGCTCACCCCGCTTTTCTGTTCATCGCCAGCAAACGGTGTTTCCCGCTGGAGACCAACACCTGGCTGGCATCCCCCCACCGAGCATCCCCCCCTCCGTCCTTCCTTGGGGGGCTGCTCCCCGTGGCCACGCTCCCAGGGAGGGTTTTGGGGCTGGGGGTCCGTAGGGCCATCTCTGGGCTGCAGTCCCCCTCCCCGGGAGAGGGGATGGACCACTTGAGGAGGGACTTTTGCTTCCCCTGCCCAGTCTTACAAGTGACCTTGGAGATGCGCCGATTAGAAATTATTAATATATGAGTCACTTAATTGCTGGAGAGCGCAGAGGCAGCCCCGGGGCACTCTCCGCGGGTGACAAGCGGTGGCGCTGCGACACCGGCAGAGCAGCCTGTCCTGAGGGGTGCGGGCCGGGGACACGGGGGTGGCATCCTCAGAGCGGGGCCCTCCCCCGCCCTCCGCTGCCTTGCCACGGCGGCGGACGACAGCTTTTCTATGGGCAGGATGCGATCCTGGCGGAGGGATGCAGGCTGGGGACATTGGGGTGGGTCCCCTGTCCTCCACTGCCTGACCATGGGAGGCACAGCCCACCCTCGGGCAAGCCCCACTGCCCCAGCCAGGGTCCACACCACCAGCCCCCCACACCTCGCACTGCAGGTGGTCCCCGCTGTCACCCCGCAGGCTAACACCCCGGGGACAAGGTGGAGGCCGCAGCCATGGGACCGGCCATGCAGCAGCTGGGGATCTGGCACCCCTGGAACCAAACTGAGCCCAGGATGCAGCTGTGCTCCCCGGAATTGCTGGAGCTGGGACCCAGCCCTGCCAAGTGCTGCCGGCCCCTTTCCCCGGCTCTGGGAACGCTGGTAGCTTGAAAGCCCATGGAGCGATATCCCCATCCTCAGCCCAGCTCTGGACCCTGCCTGCTGCTGCAGAAGTGCTGCAGCCCGTGGCAGGGAGCCAACACCAAGCCACAGTTTGGGACAGGAGGAGCCCCTTGTCCCTGGAACACCACACTACATCCCAGGGCTGCTGTTCCCTGCCAAGCTGAGCTCCAAACCTGCACTACTTTTCCCAAAAATAGCTGTGTAAACAGGTCAGTCTTGGGAGGGAACTAGACCCCCAAGCTTCCAGGGAATGAGCCCCACAGACATTTGGCACCATCCCCTCTCCATGTGGCTCTCTGGGGTCACGCTGAGGTGGTGGAGCCATCGGCATGCGGGATGCCGAGCAGGACCGAGCTGCGAGCTGTGGGGTCAGCCCGTCCTTGGGCTCCACTCCCCCCATAAAATGCAGACGCTTCTGCCCGCCTCACAGAGGGGCTCCGTTCATTATCCACTGCAAAGTGCTCCGAGATCCTCGGATCAAAGGTGCCGTCACAGCATCGAGCCTGATTATTATTGATTATCCGTTTCAAGCCAGGTCCCAAACGAAGCCAGCGAGCTCTGAATGCGGGGGAGCTGAGGGAGGGCCCAGCAATCGACTGGCGATTTTTGCTGCGGATGACCTGAGCCAGGGAGCACTTTCTGTTCATCCATCAAGGAAGATCCAGGCGTGAGCAAACAGTCAGGTCATGGGCATTCATTTTATTATTAAATCCTAAAGGGCTGTGGCTCATGCAGCTGGATGTAAGTGATCTTCGTGTTAAAAAGACGAGCTTTGAATTTAATTCTGCAGCCAGGCTGACAGACCTAGGGATGACTCAGCCAGAAGAACCAGCTAGTTCTTCTCTTCAGGGAGGATCAGACATCCAGGAAGAGCCAGGAGCCAGCTCCCAGCACAGCACAGCCCTCCAGTTCCTGCTGCAGCTCCTATTATCCACACTTTGCCCTCCTGTCCTCGCTCAGGCTGACTGCCCCTTGAGCTCTGTGCTGTGGTGGCTGCATCTTGGCCTCTGCTCACACAGACGGGTTGTGCCTGTGCTGGAACAGGCTCAGAGCTGGGCAGCCCCAACGGAAATGCAGGCGCAGTGAATTGCAACAGTGCTCTGCAGCTGTGAGCTGGCCCCAGAGCAAGAGCACACGCTGCACCTTGTGGGGCAGCAACATGTGTGGCGGTACCATGCACCACACACACACTGCATGGCTATACCACACACTTAATGGCTGTACCACACACACACTGCATGGCTGCACCACACACACTGCATGGCTGCACCACAAACATACTGCATGCCTGTACCACAAACATACTGCATGCCTGTACCACACACACACTGCATGCCTGTACCACACACACACACTGCATGGCTGTACCACACACACACACTGCATGGCTGTACCACACACACACTGCATGCCTGTACCACACACACACACTGCATGGCTGTACCACACACACACACTGCATGGCTGTACCACACACACACTGCATGCCTGTACCACACACACACACTGCATGCCTGTACCACACACACACTGCATGCCTGTACCACACACACACACTGCATGGCTGTACCACACACACACTGCATGCCTGTACCACACACACACACTGCATGGCTGTACCACACACACACACACACACACACATTGTGCCCCCCAGCCCACGCGTGGCAGTGCCCTGCACACTGCACCACATGCCTTGCTCCAGGCACGGGTGCCCCGTGCTCGCCTGCACTGCACATTCCCTGCACAGCACCAGACGTGGCTGCATCCACGGTGCCCCCTGCGCCAGGGATGGGGCCAGGCTCTCCAGCAGGAGTGGTGGGGCAGCAGCCTGCAAGGGTTCTGCGGGGCAGGCAGGATGCTGGTGCCCATAAGCCATGAGGGGATGTCCCCAGAGGGGCTGCAAATGCTGTTGCGGGTCCCCGGCCTGTGGGTGCAGAGCACTTCAGCGCCTCTTCCCATGTCCCCAGGGGGACCTGCAGGGAGTGGGGGCCGGCACCGAGCAGGCTCAGGGCGTCCTGCACCCCAGGAGCAGAAGGATCAGTGCCTGCAATCCCTGGCGCCCTTCCTTGTCCTCCCCCTGCCCCCACAAGACTGGCTCCGCTTTCCCCAGCAGGAGCCCAAGAAAAAAAAAACGAAAAAAAAAAAAAGGAAGAGAGAGAGGGAGGGAAAGAGAAGCTAAAAATCTGTCTTCTTTAATTAATGAGGCAAGCCAGCCTGGAGAGCACGTTTGGGATCGCAGGCCCCCAGCCAGGGGCGAGCCGGCAGCCAGGGCCGGTGACATGGAGGAAGAGAGATGGGGGGAGCGTGGGGGGAGACAGGCACGGCTTTTTATACTCTCCTGTTAACTGATCCACGGAGCTTTCCTGGCATCGGTTTCAAAGGTATCCCTTCACTAATCCGCCGGGCTGTTCCAGGATGGCGGTTTTGACCAGCAGGAAGGGGGAAGGGAGGGAGGAGAAACGGTCACAGGCAGACTGCACCTTTTCACAGCCCGCGGGAAAGAAAAGCAGAGTGGGGGGGTGAAAAAAAAAGGAGCAGAGGGTGGTGTGGGGCCAGGGAGGGGGGATGCTGGTGTGCCTGGGCTCAGGAGATGCAAGGCACTGCAGACCGCTTGCTGCAGCAACCAGAGGGGAACCAACTGGCACCTTCTCAACGTTGCTCCTGCCACCCCTCTGCCCACCGAGGGCTGCAGGGACCCCAAACACATCTTCCTTGGGGTTCAGCTTAATACAGGCTGGACCCCTTTCCCATGGGGCTGAGCAGGGCAGGAGGCTGGCCCCTGCTCCAGGCTGGGTACCGTGGGGCACCCACCCCAGTCCCCCATGGGCACATCTCCCACCTCACTGCACCTTGGAGCAGTGAGGGATGGCAAGCTGGCAGCATGTAGTGCATGGGCACACCAGGGCCAGGCAGGAGGAAAGTGGCCCCGTGGCATGTGTCTCTTGGGAAGGACCGTGTGGGTGCCATTGTGGCCATCCTGGGGGGGACAGAGCAGATGCAGTGTGGAGTGGCAGCCCCTTGAGACCTGATTACTGGGGCATCAGACACTGCCTACCACTATAAGGGTCAGGGGATTTGTTCAGCCTGGGTGGATGCCCAACCAGGTGGAGCTGTGCATCCTGCCCCACCAGCTCCATCCCAGCATAATTTCCTCAGGTTGTCTTTCAGCCCCATAAGCTATTGACCCTTTACCTTCAGCACCTTCTGGCAGCCCAGGGCAGCCTCTGCCCGTGATGCCTGGGCTGACCATACCTCTGTGGACCCTGCCACCAGCGGGCACCAGCACCCACAGCCCGTCCCTCCAAGGTAAAGAGATTAAATTGCCAACTCAGCAAGAAAGCCTTTGCAGGGCACTGCTGCAGGCAGTGAAGGTATTTGGTCATTAATGGTATTTGGTCATTAATGGTATTTTTCTAATTGCAGTCAGCCTGGACACGAAGTCACCACCCGGGAGAAGCTGCTGGTGCTGACCCAGGGTGTAGGTGCAAGAAGAATTTGCTGATGAGCTTTTTTCTTTTCTTTTTTTTCTTTTTTTTTTTTTTATTTTTCTTTTCCAAGGGCTGGCAGCTAGAAAGATCAGTCTGCGTGACACAAAGAGAGCTGCACTAAGACAGATCTCATGCCACAGCTCTGATTTCTCTGCCAGGTCAAGGCCAGTTTGCTAAACCTCATGTTCTGGCACTGTGTAAAGATTTGGGCAAAGTCAGGTAAAACCCTCACTCTCCCTGTGTGTCTCTGAAGTAGCTGTATTAGCTCCAAACCCAGATGTGTTCTGCTCTTCAGCACATCTATCTAAACTAGCATCAAAATGGCTACAAAACTCCCCTTCAGTATAGGAAAAATGCCAATCCTTCATTCAATAATGACTTCTTGCTTCCCAACAAACTCCTTGAAGTTCCAACAATGTCAGTTTGGCACCTTTTTTGAAAGGCCCCTTTTTGAGTGAAGGAATGAGGTTTTTTTGTGTAAAGAAAAAAAAACAACAACAAAAACCAACCCTCCTGCACAGTCTAACAAAAACTGCACCAGGCCATTTGGTGTTGAGGGTGCTTCCAGGGCACACATGGGCAGGGCTTTTTTGGTCCCTCCAGACCTGGCCCACCACCTGGACATCCCTTCTCCTCACTGCTGGGAGAAGTCCCAGCACATTGGTGTAGCTGCATGCACAGTCCTGTCTCCCAGGATGGAGTTTGGTCACCCGTTCTCATACCTGTTGCGGGGAGGAATGGTCCCCCCACACCCATCTTTGACTGGAGATCCCCAAGGAGTGATGAGAGCCCTTTTTGCTGCTAAGCTCAGCCTCTTCCAAGTACCCATGTGCTGAGAAAGAAACTGGTGCACACTCCTGTGCAGATAAGTGCATCAGGGAAGATGGTGGGAAGGGGCTGGTCACCCCATCCCATTTTACACCGGAGTGCTGTACACATGAAGACTCAGTCCCATGTCCTCCAGACCAGGGAGGTCTGGACAGCTGCTGTCTCTAGATGGGAATGCTGCAGCTTGCCTTGTCGTGCTGCATGCTCCATCAAACCAGCACGGAGACCTGGCTAACGTTACACCCACTGAGTCACATTCCTCCCAGACCTTTGTCCATGGGCTCATTAAAATAATTGATCCCAGCCATGACAGTCACACAGGAACCTAGATGCTTGTCACATCGCCTCCTCTGTGACTCCTTCCTTCCCACTGCTCCAGCCAGACCCAAGTCTTTTTTTTTTTGCCAGACCCTCCCTTGCCCTGCATGCCACTGGGGCAGTGGAGCAGTTCCCCGAGCAGTCATTCCCAGGATCTGCAAGCTCAGTTGGCTTATGGGCCTGGGGAAGGTGTCTAGATGCTGCCCCCTGGGGAGATCCTGCTGGTTGTTTTGCTGGATTTGTCTCCAGAGTGTTAATTACTGCAGCCCCAGGTGGCATTGTCCCTTACTATTACACGGTTGACCTGTATCTAATCTGTCATCATCTGAAACCCTCTGCCCCATCCTGGCATCCCTGTTCCCCCAGAATCCCCCCAGCCTCTGTGTGCCCTTTGCTTCATTACTCCTGCATAAACCAAGCTACAGTTTCAGGAGAAACTGTAAAGAAGCTCCTGAAAAGAGAAAGCTTTTCAAAGAAAAGCTCCTGAATTTTCATCCAACAAAGACGGGTGAATCTGGAGACCCCCGGGGTGGACAAATCCTGACCAGGCAGGAGCTCAGAGCTCACCCAGGGTGGCAGCAGGTCTCCTGGCCTCCAGCTGCCAGCCAAGATAGCTCTGGGTTGGGGCTGGCTCTCGGGCTGCTCCCCGCTGCCCAGCACTACAAAGGAGCCCTCCCCCTTGGTGTCCAGGCCAGCAGCATCTCCAGCGCATGACTTGTAACCCGCCGAGCCGGCCGCTGGTCCCTCACACGCCCTGAATGATAACAGGAGCCGCAGCCCATTGTCTGCCGACCCCTGCGCCGGTTTGTCAAGTTTGCGGTTGCATTTTAATCCCGACGCCTTTTCAAAGCCCAGCTGCGCATTGTGTGGGCACAGGAATTCTTGACTTGCAAATCCCCCCCAGCATTAAATTCTACCTTCTGGGGCTATACGTTGAATGGGGGGCGGGGGGGGGGGGGGAAGCTTCTTGCCCCCTGCCATGAATAACAAGCAGATGAGAGGCAACAGAGGACAACAGAGGGGCTGGAGGAGCCTGGTGCAGCCAAGGTGACAGCAGTGATGACAGGGAGGCCGGGTGCAGCCCTCAGCAGAGGGATTTGTACCCAGACGTGGCCAGCTGGCCAGCCCCCCCGTGTCCCTTGCCTGCCATGCTCCTTTCGGTGGCTGGAGCCGTTAAAAACCATATGTGGTTTCCAGCAAACAGGGGTCCAACATCCCTTGACGTTGAACTGCAGGGCCAGTCCCCAGTGCTGAGCCAGGGAGAGGAAGGTGGAAAGGTGAGAATGGGACAGCAAAACCCTGCCGGTGCTGCAGTGCCCAAGGGCTGGGGCTGGGCCATGTGAGCAGATTTTAGCCTTTTCCTGCCTGTTCGGTCTGTCCCAGGACTTGGGAGACCACCCTGCAGGCTGGAGGCCAAGGTGCTGCCCAGAGCCATCAGAAGCAGCTGCAGAGCAGGAGCTTGCCAGTGCAGGGGGGTTCCAGGAGCCTGCCCATACTGGTCAGGGTCCAGGGACCTACCCGCATGGGTAGGGGTTCAGGGGTCTGCCAGGGCAGGGGGTATCAGGGCCTGTGGAAGGGAGGGGTCCAGGGGCCTGCCCATGCAGGGGGGGTCCAGCCTTCATGACCCAGGCGGTCCTGTCCAGTCCTCCAGTTTAATGCAAGCCAACCTCCTGCTCGGCACGGAGAACAATAGGCAGCCTGTGTGCAGGGAGATGGGCCTGCTGCCCCAGCTCTCCTACAGGCTGGCTGAACCATCCTCAGACCAGTCGGGCAAGTTTTCAATGTAACCAAGTTGTTTTTTTCATTAAAAAAAACACCAACCCCAACACCCGAAACTCCACACATTTATCAAAGCTGAAACATTTCATAGAGCTGTATCATTTGGGCAGACTTTTTGCCAAAAGCTGGGCAGTCTTTTGGTGGCAGCCTGCCCAGTTTCCTAACCCTTTGCCTAGCAGACAGCCTCAAACCCCAAGTTCCCAGGATGCTTCCAGGCTGCCAGGGCTCCCAGCTTCCCAGCCTGCTGGTTGCAGGACAGCAGCTGAACCACCTTTTCCTGCTCCAGTGGGAGGACCCCAGCTCCAGGCACAGCTTTGCACGGGACCCCATGCTGCAGGAATCCCACGCCTCACCCCACGTCTCTTGTCTCCTCCCTGACATCTCTTGTCTGCTGGAAGCAGCCCCAGCAACCCTCCGGAGCTGGGGCAGCGCGGGAAGTGTCAACTGACAGCTCTGCTTTGTTTCAGGGGAAAAAAAGAGAAACACAATCCCTTCTCATCTTCTCTGGTGGCCTCACTTAACTTCTCAGTGCCTCGTTTTGCCAGGTTCTGGATCGTAAAGCCCTGTAAAAGACTCAGAGATTCTGGCACGCTGGGGAGGAAGGTAAGAAATAAAACAGTAAGAACAACTGGCCCTCTACCAACAACTACAACCGACAACCCTGAGCCCTCTACCATCTCCTGGCCCAGCTCTGTCCCTTCCCCTCCTCTTTGAACACCGTCACATGCATGTCCTCACCTCCCAGGAGCCCTCTCTGTGCTCTCCCTGTCCTGTTTTCCTTTTCTTCAAGGCCCAGGTATGCTGCGGCCATCCCCGATTCTTTCCTCTGCTTCCCTGCCTGCTCTGCCCTGTGCAAGGGCTCAGACAGACAAGGTGGCTGCTCCCAACTCACTCTTTGTGTCCTTGAACTCTCCTCATCCAGGGAGAGCCCTTTGCTCTGGGCACAGCCCGTAGTCAGGCTCAGCAGAGCCTAGGAGCCTGAGAGTCTGGAAAATGCAGGAGAATGAATCCTGCACAAGGAGAAAAAATGTTTCTGTTTCCCAGGACACCAGCCAGGAAGCAAGACTGTGACCCCAGCTGTCCTCTGCCAATGAGAAGCTGGCCACTGGCTACTGGCCATGCAGGACTCGGGGGCTCAGAGTGACAGCTGTCCCCAGAGCATCGCTCTCTGCTCAGCAGAATTCCCTGCACCAGCCGGAGAGAGAATTATCCCCTGTTTGTTTGCCCTGATTTGTTTTGAACAAAATTGTGCTGCTGGCTGTTTATCACTTCATTTTCCTCCTGGAGATGAGGCAAGCGAAGGAGATCAGCCAGAATAAAACATGACCTTTATGGGCTGTGCTGTGGGCTTGGACTTTCCACCTACCACCTCTCTGTACCAATGGGGTCTGAGATGAGCAGATGCCAGGTGCCATGTTTGGTGCTGGCAGAGGAGCAGCATATGCAGCTCTGAGCTCAGGCCCACGGGATACTCCCCAGCGTGTGCTCATGACACCCACCCAGAGAGTTTTTGTGCCACAGCTCAAGTCACTTCCTCACACCCAGCAAATTCCTCTTCCTGGTCCCCGTCCCTTCCCTGTTGAATCTCAGCAGAGGAGGGCTGAGTGCCTGGGGGGAACATCACCCACAAGACACCAGTTTTGGGTTGCTGTGAGGACCCAGAGTGTGGGGACTGCCTCCTGGTCTCCTTCAGTCCCCAGCTGGGCAATGTGTGCAGCATCCCTTAGCCTGGGGAGCTGGGGGACTTGGCTCCCTGGAAGTGCCCAGTGGGTGACGGCAGAGTCTGCCCCAGGCCTTGGCAAAGCACAGCCAGGGGGAAAGATGCTCCTATCAGCACCTTCCCAACACCCACCCTGTGCCTCCTGGCTGCTCACAGCTCTTCAGCCCAGCCTGGGACCATCCCCATGGCTCCATGTGTTGGCCCAGGCAGAGCTGACCTGCTTCCAGCCAGGTGCTCAACAGCTTGGGCTCTAAGCACAGCTCAGGTCTTTGCTGTTCAGAAATTTGGAGCAGGGTCACTGGCCCACCCAACCCTCCAGCCATGCCCCGCTTGCTCCTCAGACCACCATGCCCTGGCCAGCCTGCCCATGGGCTCCTCCTCTGTCACCTCTGTGTGCACAGCCACCCCCATGTGAGTGAGTTGGGCTGGAGGGGGCAATTTCTTTGTGTTCAGAGGTCAGGTTTGGGGACAGAAGTCATGTTTTAAGGGGAAGAGGAGGAAGGCAGGGAGCTCACACAAAACGGCTCTGTCCACCAGCAGCCAATGTTGCATGCCAGGATGGGGACGGCTGGATGGGGCCGTTGGTGCCCACAGCGTGCTGCTGATGAACCTCCTGGACATCCAGCTACTCCTGCCTGGGGACTCACAGCCAGTGCTCCTGTACGATCCTCCCCATCCTTGTCTGCACCCAGCTTGTCTCCCCTTTTCTCATAGAGGGAGCAAGACTCTTCCCTGCGTCATTGCTACTGCCTCCAGCCCCAAGCTGTTCTGTCCAGTGACCCCTTAGACTTATCACCACTGGGAAGCACAGTGTGTGTGACACATCTCTCCTAAATGCATGGCTCTAGGCAGCCAGATACCCTTGAGGTGTGCTCTTGGTCCTGAGAGGGGTTGGGGAGTGCCTCTCTCCTGTGGTATCCAGATAGGAACTGAACATTGATTGCATTTACCACATACTCTAGCTGTGAAAAGACTTTCTCTGACCTGTTTTGGGACAAAATCCAAAGCCTTTCCTCCCATAGATGCATACTGAGTTTTGAAGGCATTTACCAAGTAACAGTGGGCACCAGAGACAGGCTGATGGACCAGAGAATGGGCGTCCTGGTAGAGGTGACTCTAAAGGAGGCTGAGAAGAGATCTCTCCTGGCTGCCACCCTTCACTCCTCATCTGAAGGACAGCTGGAGAGAAGTCCTCCATCACATGAGCCAAACACTGTCTGCATGTGGACACAGTCTGCTCAGCTCCAGAGGATTTTTCAACATCTGCCTTTCTCAGCATTCGACTGCCTGCCCATTTCTGGGCACTGCACACCAACAGAGATCTTGGTGCTTCTGGATTGTTGAAGAGCATTAAGTCCCAGAACCAGAGGGTATGTGTGGGGACCTGCCCACATCCTGTGTGAGTAGAGGGACAGTTTTGAGCTTTTGTGAGGACAAAGCATTTTCCAATAATATGCCTTATTTCCTGCCTCTGTTTCAGTGAAGGCCCTCAGCTTCAGAATCCCCCACCTGAAGCACCAAGAAGGGTGTCCTTCATCCTCACCAGAGCCCCAGGCATGGTAAATTCAGGTGATTTTTTTGATCAGAGCTACAGAATACCCCTTCAAGACACAGAACAGGCTTTGGGCATGCACAGGGAAGCAGGAGGCCACATGGATATGCCTTGGGGAAGGCCACCAGCTTCCTGAAGGCATTTAGGGACACCCTGGGAGAGCAGTGGAGAAGAGAGCTAGCCTGGAAGACTGCCTTGCAGCCTGTCCTCCTCCTCCCTCTGCTGAGTCCCCAGCAGGTAGTGACATAAACCAAGCAGGTTTGTTCACAGTGACATTTTGGAGGATGCCTCCCCAAGATGAGTCAGGCTGTGCCTGCTGCAGCAAAACAGTGATGCAGAGTCTTGTGGGACAGTTTCAGTGGCTGTGGAGGAGGCAGACTCACCTGAGCCACTGGCACTAATCTGGCCCTTGGGAACCACACATAGAGTCACTGAGCCCTGCAAGGGCATTCCCAACACCCCTCCCTTTCTTCCACAAAGTCATTAAGGCTCTTGGAAACTCCTGCGGTGCCCTTTCAGTGAGGTGCCCACCTCAGGTGTCTCATACACCTCCAGTATTCACATCCCATCACCACCCTGTTGCTAAGGTGCTCAGCCTAGCAATGACTGTTGCTGACATGAGACCCTAGATACTGCCTATCAGATTTCCCAGGAGCAGCAGAGAGCAATGAAAACAGAGATCAGAGAGAGGATAGGAGCCTCACCTGCTAATTACGGTGGTAAAGCAACATTCAGCACCTGCTGCTGGCAGTTGGGTACTTCTGCCAGGGACTATACAGCAAAACAGGTTTGGCTGGTGGTGAGACAGGGCAGCAGAACAGGATTTGTTAGGGCCAGGAGTGGTGGAGAAAGAGTTGGTCTCACAACAAAGGAAGAAGGCAAACTGGTGGGGTTGGAAGCCAGATGTGTGTATCGTGATGCACTCATGATCCAAGCTGGTCCAGGTCTACCCCCTTCAGATGGATTGGATTTGCAGAGAGGCAAGTTGTCTTGATCATCACCCTTCTGTTGTCTCTGTGCTCATCTCTGTGCAAATCACAGTGTTTGCTTCCTCCTGCCGTTCTGCCAGGGGTGATTTGTGTCAGCAGGGTCTCTGGCCAAGGTGATTGCAGCAGCCTATTTTTGGGACTGCCCTTGAGAGATGGAAGGTGGAGCCCAGCCGTTCTGCTGTCTGTGCCCTGGAGAGACACTAACACCTGCAGTCCATGCCGGCTGCTCTCCAGTGCCTTGCTAATTGCTTTGGGGTCTTTAAATAATAGAGCTGCCATGTGCTGAAGGGGCTGCCCGCTGGCTCTCCCGGTGCTCCGGAGGGGACCGAGTGGCTCAGCTGGGGGTCACTTCAGGCTGCAGGAGATAGGAACATCTCCATTCAGGCCCTGGGATTTTGGCTGTGAAGGTGCTCTCTGACTCAGCTGGCTTACTGGATGTTTGCTGCCTCCCTGCTATATTTATTTGGCTCTAGGAGTCAGCAAAGGGGCCTTCTAGACGCTCACTGCTCTGAGGCCATTTTACATACAGACAGGGATTTCAGGGACAGATCTGTACCCAAATGTAGATATGTCCCATATGCATCCTATACTAAGCATGGAGCATTATTTATCTCATCCTACAACTCCAGGTAACATCCCACTGAGTTGTTGTCCCCCCAAAACTGCCCCACTCACCTGAACATAGCAGGGACCCATGTGAGTAGCTGGTTCTTGGGCCTTCCTTGATCTTCACATTCTGATGACCTGCAATATCATAAAATGAAGGCAGACACCTGGGTGAAAGCATGACAAGCACCAGCTTTGCTTTCCAGACCTGCCCATGCAGTGACCGCAGTCCTTCCTGGAGCAGGGGTCACCCTACAGGACCCAGGTTGACGATGCCACATGGGCTTCTACTTCTTCCCATGTTGTGTTGCACCCTTCCCTGGCTTTGCAGGGTCTGCTCAAGCCTCATGGTCTGAAATCTGCCAGAAGGTTTTTGCCTCGCATAAGGATGTTACTGCCAGCCCAAAAGCCCATCTTGCCTAGGCTTTATCTCCAACACCAGCTGATTCCTATGGAAGGAGATAAGAAAGAGATAAATACCTAGTACTTCCCCCTTGCCCAGCCCTAGCTGGTTTTCCTGAGCCTGGTGTATTCCACAGAGTGTGCACTTTTAGGTGGCTTTCTCTTCCATGATCTTGCTCCCACATAGTGCTCTGATGTCCTTTCTCAAGGAGTTCCACAGCACCTCAACAGGTTGAATGAAAAATGGCTTCTTTCCACTTGCTTTGACTCACTGACTTTGTGTCTTTGTTTAGTCAGTTGTTCTATCACCTGATGATCCCTCCCCATCCAGAAGGGGAACTGGGAAAAGGAAAGGAGACCTGAGGATTGAAATGGAAGCAGATTTAATAAAATAGTAATAAAAACTAATATTAATACTAATCCAAAGTGCACAAAGTTATCCTCAGCCCATCCAGTGGTCACAGGCTGTGCCCTCCCAGCAGTGGATGCCCGTTGTCAACCCCTGCCAGCACCACAGCTCCAGCGAGAGCATGATGGTCCCAGCACATGGAGAGTGAACGACAGGCGAGCCCCTCCAGGGATGGTGGCCACTGGGGAAGAGCCCCATGTCCAGCAAACTGCCCCATGCCCAGCGAGGAGATGTTTATGGTATGGAACACTTCTGTGTGCCAGCCTGGCTCAGCTGCCCTGGCTTTCACTCCACCCAGCTCCAGCACCTGGCTGACTCGATCCTGCTGAAGGCCTTGGTCATGATGGAGACCCCCAGTCCATGGCTGGCCACCCACTAAAGCAAAGTGTCTTACCAACTTAGTTCCCACTGCAGTCTGCTCAAAAATGCAGCTTTTCTGAACAAAAAATTGATTCTATGATTCTATCCCAGCGAAACCAGGACACTTTGCCTCCTGCTCCTGCTTCTCAACTGGAACAGAGCATGAGCAATCCCTGGTCACCCTCTCTGTGCTCCTCATCTTCTCCTGCATCTCTCAACCACCCTTCAGGTGTCTCCTTGTGGTCTGACTGTTCATGAGAGGTAGCTCAGTTCAATTGTATGGTGAGAAATGCTGTGGCCTGCAGATGCCTGAGCAAAGCTGTTAGTCTTGTGATACCCTCCAACTGTCACCAAATTTCTCTTTCCAGCACATCTGCCAAGCAAATAAATTCTGTTACCCCCCAATCCAATGAGGCACGGCCAGGTACAAAACACTCCCCCAACACAAAACAATTGGTCAAAAACCAGGGGCTGAACCTTCCTGTTCCCATCCCAGAGGTGCTTTGTTCAGCTTACCCAAGCAGTGACCCAAAGCTGTCTTGTCATCCACATTGTCACCTGGCTCAGATGCCTGCAGAAAGCTCCTGGAGTGATCACAGAATCACAGAATCACCAAGGCTGGAAAAGACCTTTAAGATAATCAAGTCCAGCCTATGACCTAACACCACCACATCAGCTAGACCATGGCACTAAGTGCCACATCCAGATGTCACAGTTTCTTGCTGTAAAGCAAGGCAGAAGCACCTGGAAACCCTTGTACTAGTCCTGGTGGCCAGACCTGCTGGAAGTGAAGAAGCCTCAGCCAGGGGACTCGCTGCCCTGCACGGTGGCTGCTGCCCCACTGGCTGCCCACAGCCACAGCACTTTGCTGCTTGGTGTCCATGGAAGAATTGCCCCCTCCAAGCTTTGGCTTTAAATCTGTTTGCTTTTATTAATTTTATTTTATTTTTTAAGAGAGGAAGGCCAGTTCTTTTTGACAGTTTGGAAAGGTCCCACCCAATGGAAATGGAAGAGAACAGAGGATGGAGGAAGGCCAGAAGAGAAGGTGTTACAGCCCTGCCTGGGACACTGGCCACTCCCTGTGTACTCTCCAGCTGTGACATCTTCCTCTGCCCTCATGTCCCTCACTGGGCTCCCTCCAGCTGAGCTCCCTCCAGCTCCCTCCACTCTGTGGGGCCAGAAGCACCATTAGCAATGGGGCCTGGCAGAGACTCAGCGCTCTGGCACATCGGCAGGTACAGGGATGCCAGCCAAGGGGCTGGAGGGTGGGGCTGGACCCCCGTCACACCTCCACACTGTGCACAATCCAAGTGGACACTAGGACACATGGTGACACTCATCTCTGTCCCTGGGAGAGAACCCACCATCCCCAATGGGTAGAGATGCTCAGGTGCCATTTGGGGAGGCACAGGCAGGGATGGGGAAGGGCACATGAGCCAGGCTCCCTCCCGGCAGCCAAAAGCAGGTGGGAGAGACAAGCCAGACTTGGTCTCTCTCTCAGCCCTGTCCCCCACACACACTTCAAACAGGAGCTGCAAAGGTCTCTGTTCCCTGGGCTGGCCTCCCCCTCCCTTGGTGCTGCTGCTCTCCCTGGCTCAGCAGCTCAGCCCCGCATCCTGGTTTACATATAAATAAAGAGCAAGTGGTGAAATCCACCCTGGAGTCTCTCCTGACTCCCACTTGGCTACCTAATTGGACAGTCTGCCAGCAGGAGATATTGCAAGCAGCTAAAGCAGAAACAAACTCCCTTTCTCCTGGGCAGAGATGACGGGTGGTGTCAGCTCCCCAGCCCAAACCGGGCAGGTTGGGAAGGGCTTGGAGCAGAATTGCACGGGCTGAACCAGGCTCCAGTTCCCCACCAGGCTCTCGGGGCTTCAGCACTCTGCTGTGCCTGGAGGGAAGGGACAGGATCCTGCAGCAGCTCATCCCCCTGGGCAGAGCTAGTCTAGGGGCAGTGCAAGCCCTGACCATTTGGAGCCCACAGGGAGGGACAGTGGGATGAAGCTGCAATCTCCATGAAGGCTCAAACACCTGCATCTCCACAAATGGATGCCTGATTTCGAGGTTTCCCCAACTTGCTCTGTGCTCAGGGTTTCCCCAATGCATGCACACCTTCCATCGAAACACTGCTGATCTACAGGGACACACCCCACACACACTCCCATTTTGGATTCTCCAGCTTAAAGGGATTGAGTGGCAGACCCTCACTTTCCTCTCCTTCCTGGAGAGGAAAACTGACCCTCACACCTTGGCTCCTCTGTTACCCCCAGCCCAGCCCCACGTTGCAGATGGTGTTTCTTACAGGGGTGGCAACACAACCTTCCATGGATGCAAAGTCCTCACACTTCACCAGGCTATGCTGCACCTCCAACACGCATATCAACAGCCAAGAGCTACCTGGCTCTGTGAAGGACAGCTAGAAAACCTCCTACACCAAACTCCCTCTGATTTTTTTTCCCGCCTCCTTTAGTTTTTGAAGGCCCTGGAGGCACAAACATTGCCTTCAGTAGAACTGCTTCAAAAGCAAAATCTCAGTACAAGCAGATCAATATCCCAGAGCTTTATGTTTTCTGAGAAAATAATGCAGCTCTTCTGCTCCCTGTGTGCAGGAGGTGTGTTATCCACATGAGGATGCTATGTTCACTCTGAGATGAGGGGACAAGTGCTCTACAGATTCAAATTCTGTTTGTCCAGCATCATCCAGTCTTGATGAGTTCACCTGATGATCAGTTGGGGAAGAAGGCCAGGGAGGGAAGGGGACCAAGAACAAGAATAGAGTCAAAACTGGTACCCAGAACCCATCTACCCCCATGAAGGGCAAGGGAGAGATGATGCTTTCTGAAAGTTCATCCACATTTCTGATGGAAATAGAACCCAGATAACTGGGAAGTTAAACTTCTTCAAACAGAAATTTCCTTTTATGACCAGATTTCTGAAGGGCAAAAAATTCTGACATATGAAATACAATAGTCTCTCTCGTGCTGTCTGTGTGAATTAAAACACCAACTCACCCAGCAAATAGTTTACACCAAAACTCCAGCAAAATCAGCAAGCTCACTACTTTGGTCATGATGTTTGGAGCAAAAGGTGAAGTGATCCAGTAGACCCATACACATCTCCTATGTGTACATACACATAAACATTGCTTCTGTGCCCTTTGGAAATTCTCTCATGATCATTTACCCTCTGAGATCAGACAGGAGCTTGCAAAGGCACCATTATGACCATACTTTCTTCCTGGTGAGATCCTGCCAGCTGAGTATTGCAGACTCTTCCTCTTACTAATCCTACCTCCTAGAGGCACTTAGCAGATCATCTGGATTACCTGTTTCTGCTGTTCTGTGGCAAAAGAATCCTCATTGTTTCAAGTCCTGTGGGCTCACTCCAAGGCAGTGGCCCATGGGAACATCCCCTTGTCTTCTAATTTGATTTAGATTGCCCCTTTGCCAAGACCCCTCAAGTCTCACATGTAATTCAGTGGGTTATTGTGTGGGCTCTAAACAGACACTCCAGCCATGGACACTAGCCTGTGGTAGCAAACCACCCTCAGACCAGCAGCAGGAGGATTGCTGCTCTCTAGCAGTGGCTTGTTATCAGATGCTTTAAGGAAAGATAGCACAATGCTGACCCACAGCATGGAGCTGGAAACGCCTTCCTGGTCTGATCTAGACAGGAGTTTTCTACTTCAGAACATCCCTTGTCAGGTTTTAGCCAGCCCATGTCACTGTGGGTCACAGCACTCAAACAGACAATGTCCAGTTGACTTCACCAAACATTGCAGCAAGCCTTCAGCTCCAGCCACCCAAGAAGCAATCAGCAGGAGTCAGGAGTTCCAGAGCTTTGCAAGCCCAATGGGCCCAGGCTTGTGCATACAAAAGCCCCAGGGTCTGCCAGTCTTGGAGCTGTTTTTCCCAGTCCTTCTCCAGATCCTTGCCTGTGACTCCTTTGTGAGGTGGGATGCGCAGACCTGCCCGCAGCGCTCAATGTGAGGTCATCGGGACACCACCCACCCATCTAAAGCCTTTGTGGAACTCCTTACAGCCTTCTTTACAGTCTCCTGCATGAAACCCCTCATTTCTATTCACCTTTTTGGTCACTGCTGAGCTCTTGAGCAGAGGTCCTCATTCAGTTGTCACAAAGTAATGCAGTTTCTGGGAGGTTACAGGCAATTCAGATGCCCTGAGCAGGCAGAGGGGCTTGACAGAGGCTCAGGATGGCTCTGCCTCAATCACATCACTGCTATCTGCCTCTGCTCACATCTCACTGTGCCCATTTCTGGTTCCTCACTGTCTTGCTTATTCCCCAGCAACTTACACATGTCTGACTGTTTTGGATGGCACCATCTGATTTGCAACACAGCTGAGCTGCCACCCCTCAGAGTCCAGCTCGGCTGCCTGAGCCTTGTCCACAGCACCCCTCACTCTGCCCAGCCTGACCACCCTACCAAGCCTGACCATCACAAGGTCTGAGCAAACTAACAGGATGTGGTTTTGCTCCAGATTGCTCTCTATGCTCTCTCATCTGCATCACCTTGGTGCACATGAGACTTTGCCCAGATGCTGCTGAGTTTCAGGTAGGAGGATTATTCCCATTTCTCACTTCCACTCATGCATTCTGGCGACTCCTTACTAATGACAGCAAACGACCCACCCCAAGAGCCTCTCCAAGGAGCCAGGATTAGTGGTGGCATATCATTTAGCCCAATTCCAATATGATGAAATTTATTCCTCAGACTGCTCTTGGGAAGGAGCAGCCTGGCTTTGTGATCAGGGGTGACTTGCTCCAAAAGGAAGGATGCTAGTGGGTGTACCTAAAACCTTTGGCTTGTTCACTGAACCAGGAAAGATCAAGGCACCAGCTCGTCCCCAGCAGCAGCATCGTGCTGGTCATGGTGCCAGGATGGGAATTCCCAGGAAAACCGGGTGGGTCCTGTGGCATTTGAAAGACCTCAAAACTCGTTGTCACAAAAGCTTTCCCACCTGCCTGCTGATTCACTCCTCCCTTCCTGGGCACCCTCCAGCTGCTAGTACTTCATACCTGACTCAAGAGATGGCAAGCCCCTTGCCTGTCCTGGGGAACCCTGGATTGCTCTGACTCCTCCAGACAGTTCACCAAGCTATTTTGGGCTCTGCCTTAGCTGTTCCTTCTTCAGTGCCTCCTGCAGTGGGACAGGCCGGGGTTCTCCATTGCAATATGCCAGTGCAGGTAGATGGAGGACAATTACCTCTGCTCTGCCTGGGGGAATGAAATCTCTGGTGGTGGGGTAGGACCTCGCTGTAGACCTGAGTATCTCTGCTGCCCCTGGGATCTTTGTTGGAGCAGCATGACAAAAAAGTTTTCCCTTTAGCACTGTCCCCGAGGTGTTCCCCGGGGCTGGCTGAGCGGCAGCAGGTCAGTCTGCTTCCCCCCAAGCAAGGAAGTTACCTCCTCCAGGCAGCACTTCAGAGCACCTGAGGCAGCTTCTCCCCCCTGGTTGCCCTAGAGAAGAGCTGTCCTCCTTCAGAGTGGAAGTGCCAAGCCGAAATTAGATTTTCTAAATATCCTGTCCTCACTCTGTGGTCCCAGAAGCACTGCCAAGGCCCAACACTTGGAACAGCAGCTGACACACTGCCATGGAATCTCAGACTGGTTTGGGTTGGAAGGGACCTTAAAGACCATCTAGATCCAACCCCCCTGCATGGGCAGGGACACCTCCCACCAGCCCAGGTTGCTCCAAGCCCCATCCAACCTGCCCTTGAACACTTCCAGGGATGGGGCAGCCACAGCTTCTCTGGGCAACCTGGGCCAGTGTCTCACCACCCTCACAGCAAAGAATTTCTTCTAAGTCTACATTCATCTAAATCTCCCTTCTTTCAGCTTGAAACCATTGTCCCACAGGGAAGGGAAGCCCCTCCATCATACCCTGGCCTCCACACAGCCCCAGCTCTGCATCATCTGCCTGTTCCATATCAAAGGACATGCCAGAGACTGCAAGTGAATCAGGCAAAGCAGCCCAGGCCAACAAAGCCCCATAATCTCCTGCTTCTGCTTGTGAAGCAAGACACCAGCCTGCCTGTGCGGTGGGGAAGGACCAGCCGGGACCACCACCCCCCCTCTGCAGCACAGCACCTGGGACTGCAGCCCCAGGCGGATTCTCTTCTCCCTGGATAACTTACACATAGCTTCCTTGCTCCATATACTCAGCTGTTCCTCTGATATGGTGCCAGTCTCAACACATGGAAACCAGGCCTTCGAAATCTTCCATAAGCTCCAGCAACTTTACATTAGCACATTGTCTGCGATCTCGAAGCCTACAGGCGGAGACCAGCAAGTCTTCCATAAAATATCCAGCAAGGTAATGGTAGCTTTGCATGAAGCAGAATGTAATGGTGGAGTCATCATCCATCTTTCCAGCTACCCCATTTTTCTTGGCTGAATAAGATTTGATTTAACAGTAGCACTAAATTCAATGCCCCCTGTTTTATTCCCATGTCACCAGGACCTGGAAGGAATGCTTTTTTCGCAGCTCCAATGCTATTTGCAAGGCTCCTAATTGCAGCTCTGCTCTGTTAACATTTCCAGGAATTTTCATCAGGCCATTCAACCCAAACCCTTGGTTTCTGAGAATATCACTTCTTGTAAGAAACTTTTGCTATTCTTCACTCAGCCCTAGTGAAAAATCAGAGGGGAGAGGGGAGGTAAAAGCATTCAACATCTTCAAACCAGTTTTTGCAGCATTTTTCATTTTGGAACTATTCATCCCCCAGTGAGTAATTCCTCCTTCCTCTTCCTCATGAAGCCACATTTGTTCCCTTCAAAACCACTTTCCATCTTAGCCCTTTCTCAAGCTCCAGACCTACAGTCCACAAGTAAATCTGGAAAACCATCCCTGCCCTCCTTCAAGAACCACAGTTGATGGAGCAGAGCTGGACAAAGGCCTGGTCCCAGGTCCCGTCTTGTGAGAGATGCTCCCTCCTCTCCTGTCCCCTCCATGGGCTCCTGTCAAGTGATGATGCTCTCAGCCTGCTCCCAAGTGATATCCCAGAGAGCCATCAGCAGGGTGTCGAGGATTTCACTCAGGATCTCCTGGGAAAGCCATTGCCCTCTGCTCCTTGGACCCAGACCTGAACATTTCTAGTGGGCACAGCGAGGTTTTGTGACCCTGGGGCAGGGTCTCGCTGCGCAGCAGGACAGGGGGCCATGGGCCCCTGTCAGTGCTGGTGGGGCTCCTTGGGGTGCTCAGCAGCACAGCAGTCTGGTCCAGCTCATAGACATCTCCCTGTCAGGCCACTAAAAATACCCCTAAGGTCATCTGTGGCTGACCCACCTGGCTGGTTTGTATGACATGGCCCAGCATCCTGCAGTCTCCACTCCCAGCATACCAGCTCCTCACTCCTTGTCCCTGCTCCCCGCTCCACATCCCATTGCTTGGGGATGTTTTCAGATGGCTCATCCCACCCCTGCCCTTCCCAGTACACCTGGAGTCCGTCTCCTCTGTCTGGACACCAGCACTGCCTGTGCTGTCCCCAGTGCACTTTGAGGGCCAGCCCTGAGCATGTTCCAGTACCTGCTGCCTTTTACCATCTCCCCGCAAAACCTTTGGTCCAAAGCCCGGCAAGCAAGGCTGACCCTCTGGAGATTCCTGTCAGCACAGCCTGCCTGAACTCGTAGTTCTCCCTGAAGGCAGGTCTCCCTGCGGGGGGGAGGGGGAAGGAGTCGCTAGTCCTCTCCTTCCTCATGTCAGCACTCTCTGCCCTCCTCCCTGAGTCGTGCCGCGTCTGCATCCCTCCAAGCACCCCCTGCCCCAGAGGTTCACATCCCCCGAGCACCCCCTGCCCCATCCCCAGATGTTCATATCCCCCGAGCATCCCCTGCAGTGCCCCTGAGGCTTCCCTTCCCACACAAAGGGGCACGGCATGGGAGGTCACAACATTTTGATGCCTCTGCCTGGGGACAGCTTGCTTGTTCCTGTTTCAAACCCCTTCCCTGCGAGCTGCCAGCCCGGCTGGATCACCAACCCCATCCCTTTGCTCCAGGTGGGGTGAGGGCAAGGTACCACCATGGGAACCCCCGTCCCTCCCGGCACTGCAGAGCAGGGGGGGGGCTGAGGACACGCAAAGAGTCTCTGATTTCAGTTCATCTGCCCTTGACTAGCCCATGGGGGAAGGACCCAGGAGATGCTTGGACTCGTCTGCCTCCCTCTGCAGGAGGGTGTGGGCGAGATCCTCCTTGCCCTCCGCGGCTTGTCCTTTTCGGCTGTTTATGGCTTGGACCAGATCGGGTTTCTAAGCTCTTCCCAAGCTGGTAACTTTGGGTTTTTTTTAAAGAAAAAAAACACTTTTTTTCTCCTCTTTCCTCACCCTCCCATCCTCCACCCTGCGATTTGTGGCCTGGCCTGAAGATGGTGAACGAGCAGCAGTGCTCCAGAACATAGCCGGGGCTCAGCCGCCTCCGTGTCCACCCAAGTCCCCCCAAAAATATCCACAGGCCCAGGCAGGTGGTGAAGGAGGGCTCAGCACCATCCTGCTGCACCCCATCAAGTGACATCCCCATGGTCCACTGCATTGTCTACCCTGGCTTCCCTAGAGGATCTGACCCAGGCAGAGGACAATGCTGTAGCCCTTCTAGCACCTGGCAGGATGTTTTCTGCTCCCTGCTGAGCTGCAGCAGCACGAGCCACCTTGTGCCTCTGTCCCCCCCACTGCAAAAAAGGCTGGGAGCCCTTTCCCAGGGTGCTGTGGGGATGAACTCAGCACATAGCATGAGGTTCCCAGGGCAGGTAACATCCCCCTAATTAAGATAAATACTAATTAAGTCTGGGACTTTCCAAGAAGCCCTGGGAGCAGTCTCCAACTCCTGTTGAATTTCAATGGGAATGAGACACCTGACTCGAGATAAACTCAGCCTCATATTAAGCTTAAATGGGCCCATCTCTAACATTGATATATTGCTGCTCTGTAACTCATGAGTGCCTTCCCGTATATCTGAGCACAACATCAATGTCCTGGAAATGCTAATAAGGAGCTTCAGGAGGGCAGCAGGGAACAGGCTCCGAGTCAGATGCCTGTGATCATCCTGTGCTATTAAACATCATGGACTGGCTTGGAGCAGAGCTCACCCATATTGTGCACAAGGCTGTGGCTCAGCCCTGGGTGCTGTGTGCATCCCCACTGCCCATGGAGCCACCTCCTCCTCCTCTTCCTCCCCCTCTCTGGCTGTGGAGAGCTTGTGCTTGATCCTGCACTGTCTGGGAGAACTTTACTGGGATGAGCAAGGCAAAAGGCTGGAGCACACCTGATAGCTGGTTCACGCTCGGAGTTGTGTCTCCCAAAGGCCACCAAAGGACGGCAGCAGGACACAAGCCTTTTCCCTTGTAAGCAGACCCCCAGGAAGCCATAGAGGGATGAAGGGGGGGGGGGGGGCTGTGGCCCCCTGTTTGTGTGGCCATCCAGTGCTCACCCATCCTTCACTGCCCCGGCAGAGGGTGTGGGCCAGCCCTGAGAGGAGCACACCATGGGGCTGTGCTGGGTGGCTATGGCAGCAGGAGCTGTTTGGAGGGTGGGGGGCGGGACCCAGCACCAGTGCAGGGATGGGAAGCACTTGGGATTTTCAGCGCTGGTGACCCGGGAGCAGCAGTGCTGAGCTGGGGCTGTGGAGCCGCTCGGGAACAAACACCAGAGCGTGAGACCCCTCGGCAGCCACCGCGTGTCCAGCTGGCTCAGCCCCAGCATTGTGATGGACCGGACTTCGTAGGCCCGTTTCCAGCCCAGAGGTCTGCAAAACACAACCTCTCTGTCCTCCTGCCCCGTTCGCAAGCGCCTGTTTCAAATTAGCATTTCCCCTGCCCCCACCTCCAGCCATTTGGGCAAATCCCCTCAGCTGTCTGCCAGCGGTGCCGGGGCGAGGCGGGACCAGCCCGGGAGCCTGCTCTGGTTTCCAAGGACTCTCCCAAGTACCCAGTACACTTTAGCAATTAGAGGGTTAAGTTTCCTCCCGGCGTCGCTGCATTAACTGGAAAGGAATGAAGTGTCAGGCATGTTCTCACCACAGCAGGCTGTTGGAAAGCAACTCCCTTCTCCACGCACACACACCTCCCACTGCTGCGACCAAATTATTTTCTATCCTCCAGAGACCCAGTATGCCAGACAAAATCTGCAGCATGACTCTGATTCATTGCAAAAGGATGCAGATGTAATATTCCCTTTTTTGCTGGAGCTTCTCACACGCTAATTCACACGGCATCTCGGTGGTTCGAGTTTTACAGCTCTCCTTCTCTCTCTGTTTTTTTTTTTTTCGGAGGGCTCTGACGCCCCTCACTGACCCCTGGCCCCACGTCCTTTCTCCCAGCACCACCAAAATAAAGACGCTAAGCCTCCCATCTCCAGCGTGCAAATAGGCAGCTCTCCCCAATGTGCTAATTAGCTGAGTGTTTGGAAGTAAATAGGTATGATTGGTGGTAATTTCCTGGCTGAAGGGGTAATTATTTGTTTCAAACAGGCTGCAAAATAACCCCTGTAAGGTGAGATAGGAAACTAAATTCAAAAGAGGTTTCCTATTCCCACTAAGCAGGATTGAAAACTGGTTTGAAATTCCTTTTTTTATTTATAGTACATGGTATCCATGGTAACCTACAGAGGAGGTCATGGTAGCTAGGCCTCCGTTTCACCCTGCTCAGGGGATTACCGTTGCACAGTGGTACGCAGCCGTGTAAGAAAGTAGATTCACAATTCCCTGCAAAGAGCCCCCCCCTGCCAGCCCCCAGCCCCAGCCCTCCTGAAGGGTTGTGGAAGAGCTTTGGGGAGGCTCATAAATCTGCTCCAAGATGGGGAAGTGATGGGAACTCTGCCTCCAGCGTCTCCCCAAAGCCGGAGGCTGCCGGGAGCAGGCGGGCTGCCCGTGGTACCCTCAGGCTGCGTGCGCCAGGATGCAGCTGCTCACTCGCAGCAGTGGGATGCTCTTCCCTGTGCCCCCCTGGCATCCCACACCCCAGGTGGAGGGGACGAGCACCCTGGGCAACTCTTCACTTGTTTAACTCAAGTGAGGAAAGCCCAAGCGTGGTCCAGATCAAAAATTCCCATTTGCAAGCAGAACTGTGCAGGCAGGGCATCTTCTGCTTTCACCTTTCCCTGTTTTTCCCAGGAAAGCCACTGCTGTAAAGGAAGAGGGGAGACTGTGGGGAAAGGGCTGTGGCAGAAATGACTGTGGAATTGGCCAGATCCTGGGGGCAAAGTGCTGTGCACTGCTTCCCTCATCAATTTCAGTGGCGAAAAAAAAAGGCTGTTTCTTACCTTCAGGAGCTATCTGGGCTCTCCCAGGTAACGGACCTTTTGGCACCGTGGACAGGAGCGACCCCATGTTACAATTTGGCTGCGTGTGATTTAGCAGAGAGAGTGATCGTTACTTTTTATGCCATATGTAAAAGCCCAGTTACAGTCCGTCAGGCTGCTGCTCTATAAACAGCCAGCGGCAGCAGCGAGCGAGCAGAGCAGGAGTAGGTGTGTGCTGCCAGCTCGCTCCCCCATGCTGGCAGGGCCACGGTGGCTGGATGTTCCTCGGGAAAGCAGAGGTGGAGCATGAAGCTCCTCTACCACCATTTTCCACCCCAGGCAAGCCTGCCACCCAGACCCCCACACCGTCCCATTCAGCTCTTCACACCCTGCCCCAGCAGCGTGCAGAGCGACGTGATGCCCATGACCTTCACTAATTCCCTTTCCCTCTCCATGCTGCCTTTCCTCTGCTTTGCAGAAAGACTGTTTTTCACACAGCATAAAAATAGCCTGTGTAAGGCGTTGCCAGAGGAAGCTGCTGGCTGAGGGACCAGCTGCTCTGCATGGGTCCCTGGCCCTGCTCACACCACCCCCTGCCTTGGCTTGGACCTGCCAGACCAGCCTTCAGCCACCTCCTGAACATCTCAGCCTCCCCCTCTGCCACTGTCTTGCTGTGGACTCAGTCTCAACGTGGAGAAATCAAAACAGTGGAGGTCAGCAGCAGGAAAATGCTGCCTTATCCATGTTCTCCCCAAAACAGAAGTTTTCCCCTCTCTTGCTGGTAACTGAAGGCTGAGAGCATTGAAATGAGGTTAATTTAGGCTTTCTAAACCAAAACTTGTCCAAAAAATAATTTCCATGGTTTTTACAGAAAGGATTCTGGTTTGAGTATCTGTCAGTGGGAGATAGTACTGGAGCCTTTACCATCATGAACTGTTTGTATCAAACTGACTTTATGTCACCAAAAGACCTGTCATGATAAAACACCTCCAACTGCTCTTACCTTCATTCCTCCTCTGCCATCCCTCCAGCTGGCATCTGCATGGTGCCGTACAATGACAGCCACCCCCAGCCACTTGCTCAGGCTTCAAGCCAGGACCATGATGTTTTTTCATTTTCCACCACCATCCCTAATGCCCCCCTCACTCCCCTGCTGCAAACAAACCCCTGTCACCCAGAAGCATCTCATCTGCTGGGCAGGGCTTCAACCACCACCTGCAAAGTAAACCTCTGGGCAGAGTTCATGGCTGATTTGAGGTGAATTACATCCTAGAAAAGTCCTTTTTCTCTCTAGCAGTGGCTATAAACACTGGAGACATCAGAAGGTAGATAGGATGAGTCCAGCCTTGCTCTATCAAGTGACCAATCAGTGCCATCCCACACCTCCGTGCTCCATGTCAGGCTCCTCTCCTCTGCCCGCCCTGCCCCAGGGAGCCATGCTGCTCCACGGCTCAAGCCAAAACTGGTGCCTGCCCATATGTCTTTTCTCACATTAAGTTCATCCACACGGCCAGTGGTTTTCCAGTGCTAACCACAATTTTGTGCCTACCTTGACGCATGCTATGCTATCGCAAGTACAGTCAATCAATCTTGCCTCAGCCAATAAGCAGGAGAGAAGTAATGTTTTTCCTACTCCCCCAGCTCTCTTCTCCTCCCATTCCCCATCAGGCACTCAGCAAGTTCACAAGGGCAGCCAGCTCTTGGTTTCCTTGGTCACGCACAGCAGCTTGCCCTCCCAGAGTAATAAAAACAAATGACACATTGCTGTTTGTTGTCAGAGACGTTACTGGGCCCCACCATGGAGAGGAGGATTTGGAGGAAGGAAGCATTTGCATTTTTAGGTTCCTTCTTGAGCAGGTGGAGGAAAAGTTGTCAGTGGATGTTCGTTGTCAGTAGATAAAATGCCAGAGTCAACTGAAAAGGATGAGCAAAGACCGAGACACACTGAGGGATGCAAAGCTCAGAGATAGGGGTGTGCTTGCTTGTAGATGCCACAGCTGGTGAAATGATGCTGGATCTGATCATCTGGGAGTAAGACCCAAGAGGTGCCTGTGCCAGGTCCTGATGCCTGCCAGAGGAGGACGAGCCCCCAGTGGCAATGCTGCCCTGCATCCCCTGCTCCTGGCACTGAATTTAGTGACCTTAATGTGTGGACACTAGCTCTAGTGAGATGGAGGAGACATTAATCCTCCCCTGTGGCTGTAGCCAAGATGTGCCCTACTTCCATTTGTATCTGCGTATCTGCATTTTCTCCTAATTCAGCATTGTCTCCACATAAGCAGGTGAAGAAGCACTCACCCATGCACATGTCCACACTTGACTGCATGGGAGAGAGCAGAGCTGGAGCTTGGTGGCTCAGGACCTGCTTGTACCAGGAGCCAGATCTTCCTTTAGCCTACACATACCTCATGGTGCTCGAGAACCTACCAATTTGCCCCTCTGACCTGGGAGCCCATCCTGCAAGCTCTGCATTCCATCCCACATGGAGGTGACCAGGCAAGTTGTCCCAGGCTGGTGGTTCTGGCCTTCAACGAGGAGCCAGCTCCAGGACCCAGCCACCCTCCCAGCACAGCGGGTGCAGCACGCGGCGCTGAGCCTGCAGGACCTCACCATCTGCTTGCTGATTCAGACACCAGCCCCCACTCCCTGACGTTCCAAAGGCTGCAGGATGGGAGGACTTATGACACCTTTATCTCTAGCTTGGCTTCTCCCTTTCTTCCCATTTTTATTAGCTGGGAGGCATCCCATCCCTTTTATAGCTCTGAATTCAAGGGTGATCAGATGAAAGTGTAGTGGGACTCCTGCATGGGCAGATGAGCAGCCATAAGGTCAAGGCACCCGAAGGAAAAGTTTCCAGCTTTTACAGCCCTAAAGATTATCCCATAAAATTACTCATAAAATTAAAGTGGGTTTTGGGTTTCAAAGTCCTGAGATACTTGAAAAAGTCACCACTCAATTCTGGTATAGAGGAAGCATCAAACCTTGGATTATTACAGCTGAGGTTAGCACTGTGCTGTAACATCTGCTGAGGACAGGGGGACACGTCTGAGATGGCAGCATCCAAATCAGCTTGGAGGTTATGGCTTGGACAGCCGGTGATCAGTTGTTTTCACTGTTAAAACATGTAACCAGCTCCACGCTATGGATCTGAGTTGCTTTGTTCAAATTCTTCTCAGTAACATGCAGAGCCACCTTCTCAGACCCTTCTGCAGGATTTACAAGGACTGGGTCCACTCATTTTGTTTCTGTATCAAAGTGATGATTTAACTAATGGAAGGTATAATTTCAGGCTGGAACTGAAACTAACCTGCCAATTTGTGAATTTGACCTTGGTACAGATGAACAGCAGCAACAGTTAGTGTTAGTGTAACAGCATTCAGAACAGCTTCTGCTTTAGCAATACCTTCTCTGGCCTTTGCTTTTGTTTTCTTAAAATATTTCAATAGTGAAGTAAATGGCGAGCGCAAGGGACAGTGATTCAGGCAGCTCCAAGCATCTCCAGGGGGTGCCCCTGGCTGCAGTTGTCACTGTCATACCTTTAGCAGCAAATGCCAGCTTTGAACCAGGCAGGGGAGCTGATCTGGCTGAAAAATACCCCGGGCAAAACAAGGGAAGGTTCTGCTTGGCAGCAGTGACAAGGTCATGGAAACGCATGGGTCAGCATGAGATGGAGGAGAGGGGGTAGCCAAGTGAGGGACCAGCCCCCACTGCCCTGCCAGGCTCCAACCTGTCCCATGCCTCACTCCTGTCCCTCCAAACACGGTGCCAGGCAGCCTGCCAAGCAGGGATCTAGCAGCCCCTGAACACACCCACACGCTGTCCCTGCACACAAGGTGTATACACACACACACACACACACACACACTGTATCCCACGGGGCATGGCCATCTGCACACACCTTACACATGGACACGCACCTGTTGTCCCTCACTCTTGCACACATTCACGCACACACACGTCCACGTGCACCTTTAGACACGTGAACATGCACGTGTGTGTACAAGCCCACAGATGGGCTAACCCCAGGAACAGGGGCTGCACCCCCGCTGCTCCCTGCGCTCCTCCCACAGCCCCTCATTCCTCGCCTTCACCCTGGGACAAGGCTCATGATGCCAGAAGACCTCGGGCAATCACTGAGCTGTTCGGGGCTGAGCCCAGACCTGCACCAGGGATTTCCCAGAGCTTTGCACCATGCACAGGACCCCACAAGCCTCCCTCCTCATGGCAGCCCCTCTCAGTTCCAAGAAGATCCATCTCCTGCCACCACTGCCCACCAGCTCTTTCCATCTCAGAGGGGCTAATGCTTTGGGACGTTCTCATCTGCCCCAAAACAAGAGGCACTAAGCTGTGCAGCAGGACCTGCTTGAGCTGGGGATCCTGCTGGGAGATGGGATGGAGGAGCAGAGGCTGCAGGAGAGGGGAGCTCAGAGCAGGCCTGGGTCTGTGCATGCATGGCTGGACATGGCCAGGAGGTCCAGCTCCCTGCTATGCTCCTCTGCATGAAGCACCACCCCACATGTGAATCACTCAGTGCAAAACAAAACTTTGCACTGGGTTCCCAGGGTTCCTCGTGCAGCCTCTGTGCCGCCTGTGCCCTCCCAGCACCTCCTGCCCTGGTGGGCAGCACCTGCAGGATCAGTCGTTTTGGCTGGGGAGGCGAACAACAGGCAGTACAGCTTGGGAAGGGAGGTCAGGAGTCGTTCTCCAGGAGCAGTCCCTGTGGGCAGGCAGTGGCTCGGGGCACTGCAGGAAAGGCCAGCGGGGTCGGAGCTGGTGTGCCCCGCCAGCAGGTAGGACAACAAAACCTGATTTCATAGAAGCGAAGCACAAAGCCGCTCTGCCTGCTGCAGGAGCTCAGTCCTGCCTGCAGGCTGCCTGCCCTGTTCGGGGGGGCCAGCATCAGTCCCCGGGGCTCCCGCAGCACAGCACCGAGAAGGTGAAACCAGCTCGAGCTGCAGAGATCGCCGCTGGGGCAGGGGGATGGCTGCAGGCTAATAATATTCCGTGTCTCATTATGCCGTGTATTAAGCTGAAATTTGCAGATGCTCTAATCACCGCGAGGCATTCTGAGCACACAGCTCCCTCCAGCCCAGCAGCTCTCTGCAAACACCCAAGGAGAAGCCCTGCTAACTGTCCTGCCACATGGTGTCCTGGAATCTTTACAGACCATTTCACCTTCACAAATAGCCTTGGAAATGTCTGTGCATCGCCAGCCCCTGCGGTAGCCAGATAGCAGAGCCGCCTCCTCTGCAGCTCCCCGGGCCCCTCTTAAGCTTTTTCCCATCACGCCATGCAAATGCTCCAGAATTTACACCGGGGCTGGGTAAAGCACCTCACGTCGAATGTGATCTGTGCCCCAGGCTCACAGGAAACGTGAACTGTATTTTATAGAGGTTGAGGGAAGCTCCTGCCTGAATTGCTTTTATTTTTTTTCCTCTCTGTGTCTTCTTTTTTTTTTTTTTAATTATTTTCTTTTCCCAGATCTCTGCCCTTTGCCCTCCTGCGATCAAAGGGGGCACACATTCAAGTGCTGTGGGAATACTCTGTCCTTGGGTATTCTGGGCAATCTCACGAGAAAAGCTGCTTTTTCCCCAGAGGTGGAGAAACGCGCATGAAGCGGGTGTGGGAAGGAGGGGTGTGAAGCCGGCTGGGTGCCTGCGCCTGGGAAGGGAGGAGAGGGGAGCAGCAGGGGCAGGCGAGGGAAGGGTTAACTGGAGACTGTCCGTGCTGTTTTTTCCAGGCCTGGCTGCACCAGATTCTTCCATTTCTCTTGGCAGGGATTTAAACCGTGGGGCTGAGCTAAGCACATGAGCCTGGAGAGTCCCTGCGCTCCAAGGGTGAGAAGGACCCTGAGCGAGAGGCTGCAGCTCATTAGCAAAGCCACGGGCACTCCAGAGCCAGCAGGTGCCACGCGGGCAGCAACAACAGCTACAACAGCTACACTGGGGGGGTCTGGCTGTGGAGAGGCAGAAATGCAGCCCCTTCACTCAGCCTTTGCTGCTCTGGCCATACACACACACATGCACACTTACTACGAGTAGTAATGCAGAGGGAAACCTCACCATCTCTCTGCATAGGGCGAAATGTAAAGATTTGGCTCATCCCACTACTTGGCGCTGGCTTGGGCCACCCCCTTTGGTCTCAATTCATATGTGGTTGGCAGCTTCTCCTGGGGAGGGGGTGGGAGGCTTCCAGTCTCCCTCCCCATTATCTCACCCTGCCGTGGGGTTTGAGATAAAGCACCCCAGCCCACCAGGGAGCCCTGGCAGGGCCACCTGCTGCCACCTCTGGGCTAGCAGAATGGCATGACCTGTAGAGCCCCCTGACCAGGGGAAAGGACTGGGAATCATTCCGTGAGTGAGCACAATGGCTCCTCATCCCCATGGCTTGTCTGGCTCTGTGCTCACAGTTGCCCAGGCGACTGCTGATGGAAAAGCGCGCATGGCCGGAGAGGCTCTGGCTGCTCCGGGTCCTCACCCCCTGCTCCCTACTGGAGGGGGTGGCACTGCCAAACCCTCTGCACACACCTCACCGAGGGTGACCCCGGTGTCTGCCACCACTCACACGGACTGAGGTCCTGTCTTTTGCGGGTGCCCAGAATCCTGACCCAGATGTGTCCCTTCCAAAGAAAAGCAGGTTGAATCATGAGTCCCCTCCCACGGTTCGATCAGTGCTGCCGTGTGCTGCGCTCTCCGGTGCCACCGCGCCTGGGTATCGTGCTTGGTGCTCTACAAATGCTGCCCACAACAGCACAGGGCAGTCAGCGCCTCGTCGGTGACAGCAGTGGCTCTTTATTTCTTCTGGTATTGGTCTTACTTTCACTCAAAACATGTTTTTCCAGGACCCAGAGCTTCATGGTCTGCCATTCTCAGCTGGTTGTCCCATGGGCTGCTGCAGCAATGCCAGGGGAGCAGGAAGAGGCATGGGCAGAGAGCCCAAGTGCGCAGCAGAAGTAGAAGGATTAGGATGTCCCAGGGTGCTGTGAAAATCCAAGCAGGCGTCCTCCAAAGAGGTGTTGGAGGTGCTGGCTCCCCAGGCATCCCAGTCCGAGCCTTACTTGGTTACCTGTGCCCAAACACAGTGCAGTACTGGGCAGCTGAACAGCCCCAAAAGCAGCCTGCTCCTGTCTCCCCAGAGAGACAACCTTGTCATGTCGTGTCCTCTGCATGCTCACTGGAACCTGAGCACCTCTGGGATGGCAGACTCCAGCACCTTCAAAACAGACCATGTCCCCAAGAGAGCTGGTCAGGGAAGCTCTGGACAAAACATGTCCCCTGCAACCTGCTGGCAGGGTGGGGGGCTCTGTGGAGCTTTGTCCCGTGGCTCAGGCTAACATTGCTGGATGGAAAAGACCAGGAGCTTCTGAGCTGGGTCTGGGTCACCCCTGGTGCCTCGGTGACCATATATTAGAATAACTGCTTTTTGCAGGGTGAGGTAACCATCCTTCAGGACAGAGTCTGGGTGCCCTTGCAGGTGGGCTGCAGCCACCCAGGAGGACCTGGTACAAAGCTGTGGACAGCAGCTTCACCTGTCCTCTCTCTGCCTCCACCCCAGCCCTGACATGGCAACTCTCTCTGGGCATGTCCCCCCTTCCCAGCCACGTCACCTCAAGCCAGCACGGCCCCAGGGTGTGCTCAGGGCATGGCCACGGAAACAGCTCCAGCGACCACGCACATAGTGACTTGGGAGGAGATCCAGAGACCACCATGTCCCAACTTGAACACCCTTGATCCAACACAAATGCAGCCCTCAGGAGAAGGAAAAAAAAGCAGGGGTGATTTTAAAGGAGCATAACCCCTCTCCTTCTGTGGGACTTTGACCTTACTGAGAGGAGGAATCACCTACTGCAGGAGTATGATTAGGGTAAGGAATAGACCACCTTAAGCTGAGATGACATCTCCTATGAATGCTGTGTTCAACTGTGGACAGGCCGTACCCAGAACTAAACAGGGACCCAGGACACACTGGCAGCTCTTTGAAAGATTGTTAATAATGTGCTGTTCACATTCCTTGGAGACTGCTGCCACGGTCTGCCAGTGACAGATGCTGTCAGTCCTGATGGGGAGTCATTCCTGCCAGGACACAGCCTGTGCACGGCACCAGGCACGAGCCCAACCTGCCCTTCCCCTTGTCCCACCATGACCATCAGCACTAGGGAGGATAACACAGTCTTGAGGCAGGGACCCTGGCGGTCCACGTGGCAACAAGGAGTCCTGGATGTGCACCAGGGGACAAGGACAGGGTTCTTGCTTCCAAGCCCTGGTGGCCTGAAGGAGCTTTGTGTGTAGGGTTGGTGGATCCCAGCATGGACCCAGACCTTGAAAGCAGCTGGGAGCTCTGGAGGCTGTGAGAAGATGCTGATCCAGACCTGGCAGGAGAGGGTTGTTAGGGCACAGGACTGGACCTGCAGCTACTGGGGCCAAGAGGTCAGTACCTGGAGAGCAGGACATCAGTAGGACAGCTTGGGTGGACATGCATCCATCACCACTGGCTGTTTCCCACACTGCAGCTGGTGAGCCAGCATCTCCATGGTTGCCCTAGAGCATGGGAATATAAGGTCCAGGTCAGAGTGGTACAATGGAGAGTGAAACAAAAAAACATTCAAACCACCATGTTTCTGTGGTCCCCACCTCCCCAGGCCCAAGTCAGCCTGAATCTGGGCCATGATCTCCCAGCAATGGGCATGGGAAAAGGGAAAGAGCACGGATCTTTCCCTCTTTCCCGTAGGCAGAGATCAAAATGTGTCAGGCTGGAAATCTCCCAAGAGCAGCTCCCTGCTGGGCTTTGCTGCTGCTTCCTGTTCTCGGGGGCAGGAAATACCAAGCAAACAGCTCCGTGTATGACTTCAAAACTTCCACTTCCAGTGCCGGCTACAAGATGAGGATGGAGGAGCCTGCACATGGGAGCAGCTAACCCAGTGATTTTGCTCCTGTGGACCAGACCCCCTTCATCTCTTCTCTGCCGCTTGGGAAGCCATGTCCCCAGGAACAGCTTCTTCTTGCCCTTAATGTCAGACTCAAGAGGTAGTTGCACTAAGCTCCAAGGGGGTTGGTCCTGGTGCTGTTCATTTGCTTTTGCTCTCTGCCCCTCCTCAGAGCCAGGCAAACAGATGAATTAATAACTGCACAGAAAACGAATCTGCTCCATGTGGTGTGTGGCTGCTGCCCTGGCCTCTTGAGAACATGGCTGGCCACCACAGCATGAGAGCTCTTGCAGTACCCCCACTGCTGTCATCATGGTCTGCACACAGCAAGATTTTCATGGGAAAAAACCCAAAAACATCTGCTGCTCCCCTTGCCCATCAGAGTAGTAGCCTCCCCTGCCCATGGCCTGGGTGGTATGGCCCCTGATGTGCCCTGTTTCTTCATCTCCATTCTCATTTTTGAGGGTTGGCTCAGCCCTGCCCTGCTGTGCTCAGAGCTGCACGACAGCACGGAGTGACTGCCAGTGGATGGACATCTGTGTCCCCCACTTCACTGGTTAGAAATAATAAGGTAGAGCCTGGCCTGGCTCTGACAGGACTTCCAATTGGTCTGTTGATCGCCCCACAGTTCATTAGGCCAGGCAGCAAGGAGCAAACCCAGAATGGGAGCAGAGCAGGGTTCACCCCATGGTTCTTCACCTCAGTGCCACCCTGCTCCAGGGTGCAGGAAGAAGCCCCTCTCCATGACCAGCATCCAGATTTTGCTGGAGCAAATGTGCCCTGGGGGTTCCTGCATTGGAGCTTGGCTTTGGGGCTGTCGCCTAGAGAGGTCCTTCTCCTCTGGGGAACAGCTGGTCCCTGTCAGCACCCTCCCAGAGGCCCTGCATCCCCCCAGGCAGGGGCAGGAGCTGGCAGCCCACCCCACACGTGGGCAAGAGCCAGAGGTACCCAGCATAGCCTGAGCCTGGTGGGGAGCTCACTGCCTCGTTCACTGACTGTGAGCTCCCCATGTTCTCGGCATCCCTGAGCTTGGCCCAGCTATGGATGGAGCCAGCTGCTCCTGGCGCCGGCGCCCGTCTCTGCCAGGCGCTGAGCCATCTGCCTGGCAGGGCCAGCCACACCTGCTGGGAAGGAGACAGAAGCTGGGCAACCTCCCCGCCTTTGCGGCTTTCCGGCTGGCGGCATCACATGGCAGCTCTGGGAGGGCTCGTGTGTTTGCACAAAGAGGAAGGAGATGAGGGGAAGCTGCTCCCCCACCGCCCCCGAAGCCCCTCCGTGGCTGGGCACCTCGTGAGAAGGACGGACACCGATGTGAAGCTTGGGCAGCACCATGAACAGAGCTGTGCCATCTCCCACTGGGCCAGCCAGCGTATGAGCCGTGTGCCCCAAGCCCCACTGTGGGGGTGCCACATGGGCAGCTCCAGCCCCATCTCCAGCACCAACACTGCTGCAATGCCCAGCGCAGGAACCAGCCAAGACTGGAGAGTGGGTCCCTCCCCAGCTGACAAGGGTCTCTTTGCTCCCAGGAGGGCAGGGGGTTCAGAGGAGACGTGCTCAAACAGCATGGTCAGGGCAGTCATGACGTGCCCCCTCCCCAGTGCCAGGGCTGACAGTGGCCCTGGATGTTGTTTAGAGCCCACGTGCGCCCACCGCCATAGTCAGTGCTGAGACAGAGAAGAGCAGAGGGCACCTGATGGCTCTGCCCTCTCCTGCTCAGTTCACCCCATCCTGTTCCTCTGCCCCAGGTGCCGGGGATGTGCCAGGGGCTGGTGCCAGGGTGGAGACAGCTTCTCCAGCTCCTGGGGCATCAGGGCCACATGGCACCACAGCCCTGAAGGTGCAGGATGCTGCCACCAGCCTTCACATCCCAGCCTTGCTTCCAGGAATGGAAAAGTCCCTCCCAACCCAGGCTGGAAAGGGGAGTTGGGGTCTCCTGGCCACTGGGGGGGAGAAGAGCCAGGCAGCAGAACGGGAAGAAATGATGGTCAGAATCTCTAGATGCACCCCTGCTGAGCATCCCACACATGGCAGCTCTGCCCTGTCCTGTTTGAGGGACAGGGTGGCCGAGAGGCCCCACAGAGAGGTGCCTCCCCTAGCCTGGCTTCTCCCACCCAGGGCAGCCAGGGCTGCTCTGCAGCTCCAGCACCCAAGTGTGTGTCTGGCAGTCCCTGCTCCTGAGCCCTAAGCTGCCCTGAGGAACTTTCTCCTGCCCCCCACAGGGTCAGGTCTCACAGGACCTTTCTCCAAAGTCCAACTGAGGAAGGAAGCAAGTTCAGATGTTGAGGGATTGGGAATACAGAAAAATTATCTGTCAGCTCTGAGAAGACCTCTTGGATTCCCATGGCCAAGGGGCACCTGCAGGGAGCTCAGCTCTTTGTGGGCATCATGCACAGGCAAACCTGCCAGTTGCCCCATCCTCCGAGGCAACTCACCGCTGGGCTGCTGCTACAGTGGAGCTCAGTGGGACCAACCTTATGGCTGATGGAGTGACACATGGAGGCACAAAAGGTCTTCCTGAAGAGTTTGGTCCAGGTTTAGTGGCCTGCCTAGGAATGAGGATCCCCGGCCCTGACTGTTGGTAGCTTCAGCTTCTTCAGATGCAGCGGCAGCCTGCTGACGTGGCTGCAGTAGAGCCCTAGCCAGGCTGGCAGAGCAGAGGGACCGATGTGAGCACTGTTAGTCCAGCAAACATGGGTGTCCCAGCCCAGCAGCCTGCACGGTCCCGGAAACAGGGACCAGTGCCATACTCTGCAAACTCCTCAATCCTAGCCAGCACCTGGGCTCTGGCAGGGAGGCAGAGGTGCTCTCAGGACATGGTGCATCCTGCCTATTTCTTCTGGTGACCTTGGGGAAGGTGAATTGCCTCCTGGCATCCACTGACAATGTCTCTGCGGGGGCAGAGCAGGAGCAGAGGGTGACAGCAGAGATGACTCCCACACTGCAGACACCACAAGTATGCTGGGGCTGCCAGGCAGGTCCCATGATACCTCATGTGCCTAAGGTCCCCAGCCACAGTCCCAGCCAGGTGACACCCCGATGCATGCCACAAAGCTGGGTGCTGGTCACGGGTCTGCCCAAGCATACCATGCTCCTGGCTGCAGCAGAGAACAGGGAGGAACAGAGAGATGATATGGAGAACCCAGCTGTCCTGAGGAACACCCGTGACACCCCAGCCTGGCCTTGACCTCTGGCACAGAGCAGTACTGAGGACCTTAGTGGGAGCTCCTGAACTTTGTGTGAGCCCTCTGGAGGATGCTGACCCTGCCTGGGTCCTGCTGAGATCCGATGCCCTCACTCCACCCCACCTAGAAGCCTGCTCCCCACCATCTCACCCACTCCAGCACCATCCTGTACTGGAGGGCTCAGGCTAGTTCTTGCCCATCCCCAAGGCTTCCATACCCCATGGGGATGTCCTGCCCCAGACCATGAACTCCACCAGCTGGTGCCACCACAGGTCCCACTGACACCCACTCCAGGCCACCCCAGGGGGAACCTGAGGGCTCCTGAAGCGTTTTGCAAACCTGTTCTTGCAGCAAGCGCAGGAAAACTTTGCTGCAGGACGGCTGCTTTGACCTTGACCTTGAGTAACTCTGTGGCAGTGGCTGCAGGAGGGGATGTGAGCTCAGCAGCCTGTCTGATGGGAAAAAAAAACTCACACAGCAACCTCGCTCCTTCCTTTCTTCTCCCTCTGCCATCCATTTGGTGGGCAGTGCGGCCTCGCTGCAGCTTTATCTTGGTTCTTTAAAAGGCTCCCTGGCTGACACGCACACCGTATGGGAGCAGTCAGCCGAGGAGAGCTGTAAATCTCAGAAGGCCTCATCTTGCGGGGCACATTAGCTGTTTTAAACTTGTCAGCTTTCCGCGATGGAAATTGACTGTTCAAAGCCATTCTTCCCTCCTCTCCCTGCTCCATTTTAGGCGGTGGAGAATGTGCTGCACCCATGCAATGCTGGTGCAGGGGACTGTGCCCCACTCAGGGACGGCTTGGGCTTTAGGGATGTTTCTCCACGTCTCACCGGGGCTATGAATGCCTCCAGGCCATCTCCTGCCCTTCTCTCCCCTGTGATCCTGCCTTCACCTGGAGGTGAGGATGGGGATACATAACGCCCATCTAGTTTTCCGGTGTCCATCCATGCAGGATGGCGTCAGGTCCCTCTAGGGCTAAGCCTGGGAAGGTTTATGAAAATAAACCCCAGCTTCAAGGCGACCTGGTGGGATTCAACTGTGTGTATGTGTGTGTGTGCATGAGCTCCAGTGCTCGGGAGGATGCTCCCGCTGCTGCTGCCCTTGCCACAGCTCTGCTGGCACTGGCAGCTTGTGAGCCATGTCGGGAGGACAAAGCTTGGGGGCTGCGGGGAGGAGCAGCTCTGCTCCAACAGCTCTCTCTCCCCGAAGCAAACTCCCACAAGTCATCTTCTCTGAAGGGCACGTGCCCCCATCCTGAGCATCCCACCAACCCACTGCGGAGCCAGCGCTTGGTGGGCGACCACCTCTTCCCCCCTCTGCATGTAGCTTGGCTGAGCACAGCCATCCCTCTCCATCCTTTTCACATGCCTTTTTACAAGGACTTACAGCAAAAGGACAAGGAGTAATGGCTTTAAAGTGGAAGAGGGGAGATTTAGGTTAGACATGAGGAAGAAATTCTTTCCTCTGAGGGTGGTGAGACACTGGCCCAGGTTGCCATGAGAAGCTGTGGCTGCCCCATCCCTGCAAGTGTTCAAGGCCAGGTTGGATGGGGCTTGGAGCAACCTGGTCTAGTGGGAGGTGTCCCTGCTCATGGCAGGGGGTTGGGACTGGATGAGTTTTAAGGTCCCTTCACACCCAAACCATCCTGTAATTCCATGATCCTGCTGGTGCGTGGAACATCACTGCAGATGCTCCCAGCCCTTCTGCGGGACCTGGACAGGAGACTCTGGAGCAGCCCCCATCCTCCACTCTGCTCCCATTGGGACAGACCCCCATGGTGTGTCCTCGTTCCCCCCTCCCCGCCCACCCCGGAGCCCCCCGGCTCCTAGGGGGTGTCTCAGAAGCAGCTTCACCCCAGGGTGCAGGTGGCTCCCCCTGGAGAAGCTCCTGGCAGCTGTTCCATGTCTACGGAGGGACGGTGACAGCCCTGCTTCTAGACGAACCAGCCCTGCTCCCTGAGCCTCCCGCGCAGGGATCAGGGCGGCCGCGACAGCGGAGACGAGGGGGGCTTGGGGCAGCCCCCGGCAAGGGGGGATGATCAGCCCTGCGAGCCCCGCGCCAGAAAACGCCGCTTCCCCCCTCAGCTCGAGTCCCTGCTTGGCTACCGGAGTCAGGGGAAAAAGCGGGCCGGGCGGGACGGGGACGGGGAGACCGGGTAGCACAGCGTGATCCGTCGCACGCAGGGAATAGTTGTCCCCGAATTCCCCGAGGGCGGGATGAGGCACAGCGCTGGCGGCCGGCGAGGAGGAGGGGGAAGACGACGGAGGCGGCTGCCCACGCCATTGCCGCCGGGCAGCGGGGCCGGGAGAGGCTGCTGGGAAGGCGTGGGGGAAGGAGGGGGGCGGTGCGGCCCCGGCTGCTGGCACGGCCGTGCCCCCCGCTGCGTCGCCAGCACCGGTCCCCGACGCAGCCGGCTGTGGCTGTGCCCAGAAAATCATCTGGCAGCAAAGCCGAGGCCGCGTCCGCCCACCGCTGGCTCCACGCAAGCGATGGGGAGCGGAGAGGGCGAGAGCAGCCAGCGGGGCCCCGCTGCGGCCCCTGATAACGCTGGGTTTGGGTCCTGCAAAGCTGCGACAAGGGGGGTGCCAGCATGGGGAGAGCCGCTAAACTCCCTGTCACCCCTCGGGCAGTGCTTCCTGGGGATCCTGCCAGTGCCCTCCCTGCGGGCCGCAGAGGGGATGGGAAAGCAAGGAGGGTGCACATGTATCCCGAAGCCCACGCTGACATGTCCCCAGCTGGAGCACGGTGCAGGTCCCTGGAGAGGGGTGCGGGTCCCTAGAGCAGGGTGCGGGTCCCAGCCCGCGCAGGGTGCAGGTCCCTGGAGCAGGGTGAGGGACCCCGACCCCACAGCCCATGTGCAGGGACTGCAGGCACTGCACTAAGGGCCTGATTTGCACATTACTGTTCCTGACACGGCACTCCAGCCTCGCTAAGGCCGATGGGTTGGTTATTATATCGACAGTATAAACGTGTCGCAAATTGCCTAAATTAGCCGTGTGCCATGAACAGGTTTATGGATAATGGGATGCAGAGCCCTTGAAGGAGCAGGCAGCTTGCAATCCAGTTAGACAGCCCCAGCCTCAGCCATTTCCCGCTGGAAGATGAAAGCCCGTCAGATACACGGGACAGAATCCAACGTGGCTCGTGTGTGTGAGCAGCAGTGCCCCGCGGGCAGGATCCAGCCCAGCCAGCGCAGCCCGCTCTCCCAGCTGCAGCTACCTTCTCTCTCCTTCTCACCTGCATTTTTTTTTCCTTGGGGAAAAATTCTCCTTCCTTTCCCCAGAAGACACTTTCCCTCAGGGTATGGGGAGGGGGATGGTGTTGCACTCCACTTTGTGTCCAAATTGCATGGCAAGGACTTCGGGCAAAATACCCTGTGGCACACTCAGGGCTGTCCTTGGCTTGGACTTTTGGATTCAAACTTACTCGGGCCCAGGGCTGAGCAGCTCCAAGAATCTTGCAGCAGCTCTAACAGGGTGCAAGGGAGGACCTAAGGGCTGAGTCAGCTCATGCTGGGTTTTCTGGGCATGGATGGATCCAATCACTTCTTTTGAACCATGTTTAGCTTTCAGGTTTCCTGCAGCAAGGTGTTCCCTAGCTTCTTCCCAGAGACTCAGCTGGACTGAAGGAGGTTGGGGTCACTGTGGTTAAAATGTGGCCAGTCCAACGTCCTCAGCTGGGCTTTCCTGTGACCCCACCACCTGAACCTGAGCTCTTCCAAGTGTCTTTGGGGTAGCATGAGGTGTCATACCATGGTCTGGAGAGCATCACCGCAGGGCAGCATAAGGTCTGGAGGGGCTGTGGCTCCACATTCATCCCCACTCTGTATCCCTGCAAGAGCATCAGCTTTAAAAAGGGGCTTATTAGTGTCCACCGTGCAGCAGGCACCAGGTGGGAGTGTGCAGGAGAGAGAGACAAAGAGAAAGGCAGCAGCGGTGGGGAAGGGCCAGGCTCGCCTCCCCGCACAAGTGCTTTTCCTCAAACGAGTGGCGAGAAAGCAAAAACTGAGAAGTGCCTAAAATTAGAGCTGCCAAACCCCAGCTGGGGAAGCCTGGAAAGATCCCCAGGCCCTGGATCCTTGGGCGAGCTGCATAAAAGGCAGCGGAGGGGAAGGGAAGGGAGCTTGGGGACCGCGGCAAGTAGAGCGAGGCACAGTGGGAGCAGGGAGCGGATGCTTCCTTCTCTCCCCGCATCCTACCGCCTGTGCATGGCCCCCCCACCATGCACATGGAGTGATGAACACCCCACACTGCACAGGGGGATGGATGATAGATGCCCCACAACATATCCCAGGGGGACCCTGGGGACCTCCTGTCCCTCTGAGGGTGTCTCTTTGGGGATGCAGCTGTGCCTGCGCACTGGGGACAGTGTACATGCAGCCCCAGAATGGTGAGCACCTCGCAGTCAGACATCCTGGCATGTCTGCCTCTCCGGAAGACCCATGGACCTCATGCTGGTGCCTGGAGACATCCATGCACTTAGGGACCACTCGCTCAGCCCAGGGGCTGAAAACCACATCCTAGGCTGTTCCTTAGTGGGGCTTGCAGCCCCACACAGTGGGCCATGCCTTGCACCCTGCCACAGAGCTGGCTGAGCTTCTAGAGGAGCAGGGATAGCTGAGGAGGCCAGAAGCTGGGTGACCTGGGCCACCATTGTCCTCACAGAGACTTGGGCATTGACCTCCACCCAGCAAACCAAGACAGCAACCCTATGACCACCCAGCTACCCACCCTGGGGTATCTTCCTGCTCAAGAAGATACAATTGATGAGTCACAAGCACAAGCTCTGCCATCAGCAAAGACGCCAATGCAGCTGAGGTCCAAGAAACCATCCCTCAGCATCCTCCAGACCACCTCCTCCTACAGAGATGAGAAGAGATGTGGGGAGGACCAGTCCTGCCAGCATCCTCTGGATTCACAGAGCTGGAGCTCAGATGGCACCAGCCTCGCCCCAGCAGTCTCGGTGTCAGAGTCCCCAGCCACACACCAGATAAACAACTAAAACCTGAAAAAGCAGCAGCTTCACAGGCAGCCGGTGACTTTGCACTGAATTTGGCTTTGCAGCTCCTATTTGTCATGATCAAAGCGACCAAGGTTTAGTGCCAGCTTCTCTGAGCTCAAGAGATGCCATAAAATGGCTGAGTCAAGGGCAGGTCTGTATCATTTCCCTCAGTAACTGCAAAAATCATGAAGGCAGCCAAACCCCAACACCTGGTAGGAGGCTGGTCCCTCCCTCCCCCAGGACTAGGACCCCTCTCCAACCAGTCCTTTCTGCATGCCATAGAATTAAACCCCTGCCACTTAATTTGGAGTAAATCAACCCCTGCTCAACATTTGTCTATGATGCAGTGCTGGAGACCTGCAAAATTACACAAGGAAGAGGTAGATGCAATGGACAGGAGCTGTAGAGAAGGATCTTGGTGGAAAATCTGTGCCAGAGGGATGCCCTGGCAGCTATTTGTACCAAGTTCATTGAGGAACAGTGTCTGGGCACTGCGGGACGTGCAGCCAAGAGGAACTGGGCTGGGATGGAAAAGAAACAGGTGGGCCTGGGAGATGGGTCAGGATCAGAGGGTGGCATGAGACTGGTCACCTGCAGACACAGACTGCTGCTGGGGGGAGGACAGGATGGGACAGGGCAGAAAAGGCAGAGCGGGGTGAGGCAGCCAGAGGTGATGGAATGGGATGGGGTGGGATGGCATGGGAGAGGACCAATGGGACAGGACAGGATGAGGCAGGGTAAAACAGAGAGTATGGGATGGGATGGGACAGAATAGAACAAAAGGAATGGGATGGGATGGGATGGGATGGGATGGGATGGGATGGGATGGGATGGGACAGAATAGAACAAAAGGGATGGCATGGGGTGGCATGGCATGGGAGGTGATAAAACAGAATGGCATGAGACAGGATAAAATAGGATAGGATAGGTATAAAACAGGATATGGAGTGGGATGGGATGGAATGAAACAGACCGGATGAGGTGATGTAGGATGGGATGAAACAGAGGGGATGGGATGGAATGGAATGGGACAGGGTAGGATGTGCGGGATGGGGTGTGATGAATAGGAGAGGATGGAGCAGTGCCGGGATGAGGGATACGGAGGGGAGAAGTCCTCCTGGGAGCCAGCTCCCTGTGGCCACACTGGGTGGCCCAACCAGCCCCTCCTGCCTTGGGGCAGAGCGCAGCCCCACACGCTGGCCCAGCAGCCCCTGCAACACCCGTGGCCACTGCTCTGCCCTCCGTGCCCCGCTGGCGCCACGCCGCAGGCGGGCAGCCACGTGTGAGGCCCAGCGCAAGCATCTCACGCTTTCCCATGGGGAAGCGAATTGCTCCCTGGAGCGTGAGATCTGATTAGATTTGTGACACACCGCAGCGTGGCAACGACGCGCTGGCCAGGCCCACGGTGCGTGCCCTGCACCCGACCCCTGTCCTCCGGGCTCCAGGGCTGACGCATGGCAGGAGGGGCAGGAAAGGCTTGAGGAGGGGGCAGCCTGGCACGCTCTGGGACATCGCCAGGCTGAGAGATGAGGGACAGCAAGGACAGAGTCAGGATGGATTCAATGTGCCCAGGCAATGAGCTTGGCTCAGCTGGCTGTGCACCCCCCTGGGACAGCCACCTAGGGACCATGGTGGGGGGTGGAGGGAGAGTCTGGGGTTACCTCACCCCAGTGGATGGTTGCCCCATCCCTGCCTCCCGCTGGATGCAGAAGGAGGATCTCCCACACCTGCTGGGCAGGGCAGGGCAGCTGCTGTGCTTTGCCCATCCTGCTGGGCAGCAGCTCCCTGAGCCTGGAGAGCCCCAGGCAGCCCGAGGTCAGGTGAGCTGCCCGGCTGAGAGAGGAAGTATCTGCAGAGGCCTCTCAAGGTGATCAACAAAACCTATTCTGCAGTCTACCCTTCCCGTTTGCTGCTTCTCACAGTTTCTGAGTGATTCCTGCCTCTTTATTTGAGATCTTTCAGCAGTTGTCTGATAGAGAAGACCTTTATCTTGCCTCTCCTGGGCTCCCATCCAACACTGGTCTCTGGAGGTAGGGAAGAAGGGGAAAAAAAAAAAAAAAGCAGACTTCACTCCTGACCGAGAGCCTCACCTAATCCACCACGTGTGGAAAATTACTGCCACCGCATGGTGCCCAGCCCTGGCCTCCTTCCCACCCGCCCCAGCCAGTGCCTGCTTGCTCCTCAGGCTTTTGTGCCTGGATTTTTTTTTTTTTGTCTCTCCTCTTCCTGCTGGGAGAATGGGAACTTCAGCGCTTGGACAAACCCTTGAGAAAACAACTTTACACGTGCTTGGGGCACTGAGTCGGGGTTTGGTTTTTTTTGTTTGGTTTTGTCTGAGCCTGAGATGAATTTGCCCAGAATCACTGTGCAGGCTGGAAAAGCCACACACACCCCACCCAGCCCCCAGCCCACCACCCAGTGTCAGCAGACCAGGGAAGGACCACTTGTGCCAGTGGCCTTCTAAGCTGTGCCAGCTGCAAGCTGTGGCACTGAACTTTCCCCCTCCAGACACGGGTCCAGCCTTGCAATGTCACCAGGTCCCTCTCAGCATGGTCTCCAGCCCTGCCCCAGCCCTGGCCACTGCACAACCACCTTTCCATCCCAAAGGGGATGGTGTGGAAAAGCTCTTCAGGATGGTGTTAAGCTTCAGGGCAGGTGACCTCTGTTCAATACAGACACAAGACTAGGAGTCACCTCTGCCACCTCAAGATTTCTGCAGGTAGACTTCTACAAATGCACATTGCCCACCCTGGGTGTCTCCTTCACAAAGAGACCAAGGCCCTGCAGGGCTTCCTCTGGTCTCAGCATCTCCTTCAGCTCAAAATGAATTGTACCTTGGGGTCCACTGCTTAGGCCGTTGCTGACCCCAAGGGGTGAAGGCACAAGGCTGTGTTTGGGCCCAGTCAGCATCTTCTCTTGTCTCCAGCACATGCAGCTGTATGGTCACATACACAACTGTATGGTCCTGCTACATCCTCACCAGCAGTTTGGAAAACACATCTTGGAACTGGGATTAACGACACACTGGTGCAGTTTCTTCCCATCTGGATGCTCTGGATGGCACTTTGCCTCAAGAAAGAAGTGCACAAACCTTCCCACACTGGGGAAGATCGAGTTGTTATCCCTAGATCACAGTTAGGGAAACTGAGTCACACGGCAGTAAATCTCAGAGTTCAGAGAAAGGTTGTTTGGCTAATTTTGTCTTGCCTGTGAATATCAGGCAGGAAAAAAAAAATTGGTTCCTATGGCAAATAAACCCCCGAGAGCAGCCGTTTTCCCTCCTGTATTCCTGGTTTCACATCTTCTGATGGCCAGTTCGGCCCAAGGCATTGCAATCCCATGTGCAGCTCCCAGCTTAGCAGCACCTCCTCATCGCTCTGGGGTCGGCTATGTGAATCACATGGGATTTGCTTTCTTCATTCCTCGAATGGTTTCCAAGCTATAAAGCACTTCAAGCATAGCTGCCAAGCCAGACCTGTGTGATCTTGCCCCTGGCCACTGAGATCTGAGCCCTGGATACATCCGTCACCACACCCAGAAGGACCTCACCGTGGCTGATGGCACCCACCTCTCCCCAAGAGCTGAGGAGGGGAGAAAGGGAGAGGACAACTCTCCTCTTTCTTTTCCTAATCCGGAAAGGGGAAAGGCAGTATTTGCCCATGCACAGGCCGAGTGTACAAATCAAAAGGCAGCACGACTGCCGTGGCGCTGGTGGCAGTTATTTATAGCACGGCTGCACCTGAAGTCCCTCCCTAGGCCTGGGAGCAGGGAGGCAGCTGCAGCCTGGCTGGGTGGGCGGAGAGACGAGAAAAAAAACTTGCTGCTTTGGGCAAAGAAAGCAGGAGGAGGCTCGATTCATGCTCGGGTGGGTCAGCGTGATGCTCCCCAGCATCATTTGGAAATACCAGCCATGCCCACAGCCCTCCAGAAGGCACAGGGCACAGGATCAGTCCTATCACTGCCTGGGTGCTGGGGGGTGGAAGGGCTCTGGGGGAACCTTTTGCAAAGAGGGGAGGCTGGATAACGTTTTCTGAAGTGTCTTCAGGATTTAAGGGCCCAGCTCTGCAAAGGAATGGAAATTGCAAGAATTCAGTACGTAAATAAGAGTAAGGCACTTGAAAGCCACTCTGGATCAGGCTTTTAATTTACTCTTTAACCATACAGTAAGAAAACCTCTTGAAAGATGAGGGCTGTATTACAGGCACACAGGAGATGTTCCTCTAACCCAGTTCCCTGTTTCCACTGGGGCCAATGCCAGGTGCCTGGGGAAGAGATTACAAACCTGGCTGGTGTGTGCAACGCTTCTTTGCTCTCCTGATTTTCAGACATTCATGGAGTGGGGTTTTCTGAGCTAGAGAGGTGCTGCCTTTCCGCTCAAGAGCCCTCCATGGCTTTTTCCTGCTGTCTTTCAACTCTCAAACCTCCCACACAAAGTGGGAGCACCCACTCCCCCTGCAGCCAGGAGCTCCCCTCAAGGATGCTCCACAGAACAACATCTTCTTGGGTTTCTTTTGAAACTGGCCCTGAGTAGCATCATTTCACCTAGATCCCAGTTGGTATATGAGAAGAGGCAGTGAACAACCATCCATTTTGTCCCTGCTGTTCAGAGGTCTCTGCTTCCAGGAAGCAGATCTTCCACCACAGGCAATGATGGTCCCCATGACAGGGAATTAAATGAGTTCACACCTCTTGTCATGGATGGCTTTGGACATGATTTTCTTTTCCATTCCTGACCAAAACAAAGAAGTGCAGGAAGGAAATCCTGTCCTGCCACATTCACTGGCTCACTGCAACGTACGAGTGACCTTGGAGCTCCCTACTGTGCTGCTTCCAGAGATGGGTAAACGGGGCAATTACTCAGATTTCTTCTGGTCACATTCTAACTCCATGCAAGAAGGTAAAAAAAGGCTCCTAAAGCCTAGTCATTGCTTTTGGAGGTTGGTCCAGCCAACATTGCAGGAGCATTTATGTTCTACTTTTCCCAGGGCATATTTATCCTCACTATTACTGCTTATAACCATTGTTAGATTTTAGCATCCAAAACAGTGTGAGCAGATAAACTGAAGCACCAGAAAGGCTCCTGCAGCCCAACCAAAATCCCCCAGAAAGGTGGTAGAGCAGGTGGAGGTACACCACCCACACCCTTCACCCACTAGACTGTCCACCTACCCGGGGCAGCGGGATGGCAGTGGCTGGGCAGAGGGACAAGGGGTGGCCATGGGCCCTGGGTGGCCAAGGGGCTGGGCGGTACCCAGCAGGCTGGCAGCAGAGCCAGGGACACCGAGGCAGGGACACAAGCACAGGCTCGCCAGCCCCAGCCAGGCAGCTGATTAAAATGCAGTCCGGCCACCCCGGGCCTGTCCCCACCGTCTCCTGGCTTTAAATAATAGCTTAATTATCTCATTTACATTTGGCTCCTTTCAGGGAAGCACTGAAGTTGATTAACATTTTCCCTCCCGGTGTCTCGCTCTGCATCCCCACTGCATCCCACCCTCCCCACGCCACCCGTCCCCCTCCCCCAGGCACATTCCCATCATGGTCTCCCACTGCAGCCAGCTCCAGCCCTGCTCCTCTTGCTGGGTTGGGCTCTCCAGGGCTGGGGAAATGTGGAGACCCAGCCTGCAGATGGCCATGAAAGACACAGGGGCTGGAGGATGTGAAGTGATGCCCTGGCCAGATAGCCATGGGGTGAAGGCTCTCCTCATCTTCTCCCTGCTGTTCCCTGCTGCTGGTCCATGTCCTGCCGTTGCTTTGCTGCCGGCGCTGCCCCTGATCTCTCCCCATGTTCCTGTTTCCACCCCTCACTGGGCAGCTTTTAACTTTCTTTTTTATCTTCTCTTTTTAAATCTCCTTTGAAAGCTCCAGCCAAACACTGAATTCCTTTGAAGAAGAAAACCTCTCTGTGGGTTGCCCTTTCTCACCAGCTGCAGCTGCAAGAGATCCCAGTGCCCAGCCTGGAGAGGGAACCGCTGCCCAGTGGCTTCCCTGTCCCCAGGCACATCCCTAAGGGTGTTTCTGGAGGAGACCAGTACTGGAGGCATCACCAACTTTCATCCCCCCAGCCCTCTGAGCCCCCTGACACGTTTCCCAGAAAAAAACAAGTTGTGTTCCTACATCACTTGAGGTCTTTGGGAAAATGTAATGCCCCCTGCCAAGCTGGAGGGGAGATTTTGCAGCAAATTTATGTGTAATTAACTCCCCAGGTGCTCAGGCCATGGAATGGGCCAGGAGGGCGCATGCAGCACTGGGCTCCCCATTCTCCTGACCAATCTGTCACACTGGATCCCCAGCTGGGACAGGACCTGGGCATTGTTCAGCCTGGAGAAGGCTCCAGGGAGACCTCAGAGCACCTTCCAGTACCTGAAGGGGCTGCAGGAAAGATGGGGAGGGACCTTTTACAAGGCAGGGAGTGATGGAATGAAGGGGGAACAGTTTCAAGCTGAAAGAGGGAAGATTGAGATGAGATCTGAGGAAGGAATTCTTGCCTGTGACGGTGGTGAGACATTGGTGCAGGTTGCCCAGAGAAGCTGTGGCTGCCCCATCCCTAGAAGTGTTCAAGACCAGGTTAGAGGGGGCTTGAAGTAGACTGGTCTGGTGGGAGGTGTCTCTGCCCATGATAGGGGGGGCTGGGACTGGATGAGCTTTAAGGTCCCTTCCAACCCAAACCAGTCTGGGATTCTGTGATTCTATGACCTCATGGAAAGCAGACAGGGAGGTGATGCCACCAGAGCCCAGTCCCACTGGTGCAGGGCTGACATACCCAGGCTGGAGAAGATGAGTGTCCTCAATGCTCCTCGCTAGACCTGCTTATTGCTGGACAAGCCCAGCAGCCCTTTTCCCACCCTCCTCCATCCTCTTGTCCCCTTTCCCTGGCTGTTGCAGTGCCAGAGGCTGCATCCCTCCCCAAGCCATGGCACAGCACTGCCGGCCCTGCCGCTGAATGATAATCCCCTGCATGAGTAGCAGGCATTTCCAGAGAGTCCTATCGATTTTCTGTGGCCTCCCAAACTCCCATTCCTGCTGCTAATTTAGCTGGGATGGCCACGTCGCCCCTTCTCCCGGTGACATGTGCGGAGAAACCCTTTGATCCGCTCCCTCTCACCCCCTTCAAACAGCCCCCAGTGCCAGGAGAGTTTGGGCTCAGTGCAGAGGTGCTCTTTTTGGAACATATATTTTTAATGGGGATTTCAGAAGCAGCGCTGGCACGAGGGAGTAATTCTCCCGTGCCCTGCTATTTACATATTTTCCAGCGTGCACAGCACAGGCAGGGGAAGGTTTCACAGAAGGGAACAGGAAGGAAAGGAAAGAGCTTTGTGCTTTGTATCGCCAGGGCCCAGTTACAGCCTGAAAGGCAGGGAGCCCATCTGGGTGTTGCCCTCTTCAGCCAGTCCAAGCTGCACTTATAGTCCTCACCAGACTCAGCAGGATCTGGGAAAAAAGGGAAATCTCGAGAGCTTCGAAACTGATCACTAGCTCAGGCTTCAGGGCGCAGGGATTTTAGGGCACCATCTGCTCACTCTTCTCTGCCAACACGGATCCTAAAAACTACTGGGTTTCACCTGGCTTCTGAAAGAAAATAAGGACCAGGGAGAGCCCAGCCAATCCACACGGTGCGGGCAGGGAGGGCCAGGAGGCCAGGATATGATGCTGCAGGGACAGTGCTTGGGATGCGGTCGGTGACCCTGCCAGGGGCCCCAGGTCTGCCAAGGAGGTGGGAGGAGATCCTGCCGAGCCAAGGTGAGGAAGTGAGGGGGGAAGCTGGGATGAGGTTCCCCACTCCCACTGCCCAGACTGACTTTCCCATGACTCCCTGACCTGGGACCTGCCCAGGGATTGTGGTGCAACCCCAGGAGCTGGCAGGAGCCCTCTGACAGTGCCTCGAGAGACAGCACGCAGCCAGATACTCCCTGGGGTAGGTCACACCACAATTCAGGCCATTTCTGAGGCCACCCTGCAGCCAGCACAAGCCATCAAGGCCACCTAACACCACCCCAAGCTGCTTGCCCCAGAAAGGCAGCACTGCTGGGTACCTGCCTGAGATGTCCAGCCTCTCCGGCAGTCTTGGTTGCCCTCCAGGTGGTTGTCACTATGGGGACAAGGGTGTGCTGAAGCAGAGGATGGTGACATTGCTGCTTGAGGATCCTTGCTGGGGACAGAAGAGGCAGTGTCTGCAGCCAGTGACAGCATTTTTCACTTTTGCAGGGCAGTTTCTAGGCAATGCACTGAAAAAATTAAGCTGCAGAGCTAGTAGGGAGAAAAAGAGCTATATGGGAATATTGTGTATCTCACTAAACCCAGCAAGCTCTATTTTTGAGCCCAACCAACAAGTAGTCAAGTGGTGCAAGTTTCTCTGCTGGTGCAGGCTCTTGGGTGACCCTCAGGCACTGACAGGACTAAGTCACACTCCAAGGTGGGGTTTGTCCCACTGAACTTCATTCCCAGAGCCCCCTACACTCCTGTCACAGCACATGAGATCTGTTTTCTTTGAAGCTCTTCCAGTCTCAAAGTCCTGCCTGGCAATCATGCACATTTCCAGGTCTAAATCTGTGAGCCTGTCTCGAGGCATCTGCTGCACGATACGATACGGAGCAGTTGAGCAGAGCTTTCCATGCAGCAGCACCGTCTGCTTCCCAGCACTCACGCTGTGGCACTCTCTGCTCCTTCAGCACTAGAAAGCCTACAGATTAATGTTCCCATGTGCAGGAACCTGCTCTGCACCCCAGCATGGACACCCTGCCTGAGCACAGGGTCACTGCTGTGGGGCAGAGAGGGGAGAAGGCATGGGGACAGGGTGCAGGTGGGGTGCGTGGTCCAATTTCTCCAGCCGGGTGCTGGTCACCCACCTCTCCCATGCTTTTTTCCATAACGTTGACCATACACATCTAAACACCAGTGAGGACAACCAGGGCTGTTCCTGCAGGCAGCCAATGGATGTGGTTGCACTACAAGGTGCATCACCGCCAGCCCTGTGCTTTGCTTTCCAGGACACTCTCTGTCTGCCAGGGCTGTCCCCACCATGAACCACCCAGGACACATCAGACATCAGGAAGCAATTCTTCACCATGAGTGTGGTGAGACACTGGCCTGGGTTGCCACAAGAAGCTGTGGCTGCCCCATCCCTGGAAGTGTTCAAGGCCAGGTTGGATGGGGCTTGGATCAACCTGGTCTAGTGGGAGGTGTCCTTGCCCATGACAGGGCAATGGGCGTAGATGATCTTTAAGGTTTCTTCCAACCCAAACCAGTCTGGGATTGTAGGATTCTATGACACCCTGCCTGATTTACTGCTGCACTCCCCAGGCTTGTGCAGGATCTGTGGGTGGGAAAGTTATTCATACAATCATGGAATTGTGTTGGTTGGAAAGGACCTTTAAGGTCATCAAGTCCAACCATTAACCCAGCACTGCCAAGGCCACCACTAAACCGTGTCCCTCAGCACCACATCTTACATGGCTTTGAAATTCCACTGGGCAGCCTGGACCAGGGCCTGACCACCCTTTCCATAAATAAATGTTTCCTAATATCCAACCTAAACCTCCCCCTGCCACAACCTAAGGCCATTTTCTCTTGTTGTATCACTTGTTCCTTGGGAGAAGAGACCAACCACCCGCCCCTCACTCCAACCTCCTCTCAGGCTGCTCCCAGCAGCTGCCAGTGCTTCAGCAAAATGGAGGTGGCCAAGCCTCAACATCCCTGCCTTTCAGCACAAGCATGGCACCCAGCAAGGCATTAGTCCCCACCAACTCCATCCCACCACCCAGTCATAGCTGGCTTTGCCTCTCTGTCCAAGAAAGAGACATGCACTGAGCCTGAGGCCTCCACCATTTTGTTGGGTGCCCTCAGAGTAGTGTTGGGATGTGGGGCAGGGGGGGCTAGGGCTAGCTGGCTCATTGCTGTGCTTTGGTCCCGCTCGTTTGGTCTTGCTGGATCCAGGATTGATAGTGATGGCTTCTGCAATCCCTTCTGATGAGGTCTTGCAGCCCAGGAGACCCTAAAGTCCTCAGGCCAGAGGAAACCACGGTGTGAGATCGGAGACATTTCTGTGACCCTCCCAGGAGTCCCATCACTTTGAAGCCCCTCTTTTTGGACTAAAGTAGGTCCCCAACCACTCAGTATGAAATATCACAAGTCTCCATATCAGGACTTCTCCAAGTCCCATCTACCAGGAAGCTACAGCTGAATGTAGTCCTGGACCAGCTCTGAAACCCCTTCCAAGCCCCAGACACCATGAGTGGAAGTGCCACATCTGCTGGCTCACCCCACCAGCCTGCACTCACGTGAGGATGAAGTCCCCTCTGAGCCCATCATACTGGCAGCCCCCTGTCCCCACCTCTCCCCCCACCACCACCACTGCCCCTAAAAATCAAAAGCCCCGGGTCTTGGTCCCCACTGCTGGAGAACAGCCAGGGACCACTCCAGGCTGGAGCACCAGATTCACAGCCTCTCTCAGGCCATATATAGTTGTGTGATTGCAGGTTTTTCTGGACATCAGGTTGCTGAAGAACTGTCCCTCCCCAGCCAAAGCAGCACATGTCCTGGGGTGGGGCTGAGCTGGAAGTGGGGGGCCATGGAGCCAGAGCAATCCCGAGCATCCCCCAAGGTGGGGTTTGCCTCACTGACAGGCATCTGCCCTGCAAGCCACCAGCACAGACGGATTTTGAACCTTTCTGTCCCCTCAGCACGTGGATGTGGAGCTGGGAGGGGGTTGTAAAGCCAATTTGGTTTTGAGGTAGCCAGCAGAGCCAGAGAGGACACAAACCTCAGTGCCAAAAGCTGCTTTGCCAAGAGGTCACAGCAAGCAGAGAGGGAGAAACTGCTGCTACATTGCACATCTCATCCTCCCCAGCCACTGTGGTCAGCAGGTTTTGGAGGAGCTTCAGGCAATTACTCAAGCCCCGCAAGGTCCCTCTCTTCCCCTGGAGGCCCTGAGCACTCCAGCTTGGCCTCCTGCACAGCAGGGGATGGCGTGACTGCATCTCTGAGCATCCCTCTGGGTCCCCTTAGCTCAGGCACAGCCGGGTGGCTGCCAGACCTTGTGAGTCTCCTGCTTTACTCTGATACCTGGGAAGGTCCTGAGGTGGGACACGTGTCCAGGAGATACCATGGATGGGGGTATGGTCTCTATCAAATCTGATGTCCTAGCTCAGAAGAATGCCACTCTCAGACATTTGTGGGAATTAATCTCCTAATGAGCACTTTCTCTCCAGGTCCTGCTTTATCTGTAAGCTCTGTGACTTAGTTTAACCCCTGCCATCCTCCACCAGACTTCAGTGACCCAGCAGCAGCGAAGAATCCCAAAGCATTTTATTATTTTTATCCCACAATCATTTTATGATCCATTGCTCCTCAGGCCATAGTGTCCTGGCGCACCAGCTTCTGCAGCAGCCATTGGTCAAGTCTACCCTCTGCCTGACCTCCTCCTCATGCTGCTGCGAGTTTGCTGCACCTGTGATGGCACCAGCTGCTTCATACAGCCATGCTGTGAAATGATGCTCAGTGAAATGATGGAGGCTAAAAAGCAACTCCAAAAAGCACCAGAACGGAGGAGGCCAGTGCGTGGTGATCCATGGCTTCAGACATGGCTCAGCCACCTACTTTCAGCCTTCAGGAATTCAATAGCTGTTTGTTGGAGTTAATCATGTGAGGAGGTGGAGCAGTCCTGGAGTGTTGCCCTTCCTATGAGTTTGGCCATGTTGACCTCCTCAGAGTGTCACAGAAAGCTTCAGGTTGGAAGGGAGGTCTCTAGTCCAACCTTCTGCTCAAAGCAAGCTCAGCTGTAAGATCACATTGTCCAGAAGGGGCTTGAAAACCTTAGAGGATGGAGACAGTACAGCTTCTCTGGGCAACCTACCAATGCTCGACTGCTTTCATGGAGAACAAAATGTGTCTTTATCACCAGTCTGAACTTCTCTTAATTCAACTTATCCCCGTTGCCTCTCAGCCTCTCACCATACACTGCTCTGGCTCCATCTTCTCAATAACCTCCTCATGGATACTGGAAAGCGGCTGGTAGTTCCCTTTGGAGTCCTTCCCTTCTCAAGGATGAAGCTTCCATCCCTACAATTGTTCTCCCCGTCCTTTCCAGCTGAATGGAGGCAGTAGTCCTCCCCAGCTGCCCTGAGCTCTTGTGACCTTCTTCACTCTAATCCCACTAAACATGAAGGCAGATGAGCAGATCACATCCCATCATACTCTGGACTGCTCTAAGGATCAGGAACAAGAAATGAACCAAATAAGCTCAGTCCAGGGCATTCCCATCCCTCTGCCAATGGATGACAACACAGGGCTATGAATACTCCTGGCCTGGAGCAACTCTGAAGGGGGAAAAAAGGCACTTTCTGTAAGAGCTCAACTTTCTGTAGGGAAGTGGGGGTATTTAGCAGTTAAAAACATGGACAAGGAGGCTTGACAGGTCTCAGGTAAACCCCTGAATCCCATCATGCCTTGTTTTTCCATGCTGCTTCTGCAGGAACCAGTGGTTGAATGCACGAAGCATCTTCAGAGGAACACAAGTGCTGCCCAACCAGCACTTCTGCCCTGTGCTGTGATTTCACAGCCCCTCAGCCAGAGCCACAAGCTAGTCCTCACAGAGCTAAGCCTCTTTGGAAGGGGAGCTGTATTTTTTTCCAAGTTGAAAACAGTATTAAGAGGGGTTGGAGACACCAGGAGTTAGCTACATGGATCAGAAGATCCATACATCCTTACCATCAACCATCAATCCCTTTTCCTACAACAGTCCCTCAACAAGCATTGACCAAGGCCAACCCTGGCTCACAACCATAGCAGTCCTAGATGTGACAGCTATGGAGAGGTAAGTAGGAGACTTTAAGTGAGCAGGGGCATAGCAAGTATGATGGAAACAGGTGGTTGGGAGCAAGTCTGAGGATGAACAGGAGATATCCAGAACTGACTGGGCAAGAGCTGACCATGAGCTTTGGATCTGCTGGAGAGGACCAACTTCCATGACAGAAGGCCATTTGTGAGCTGACATAAAAGGTGAGAGGAAGCCCAGTCTCTGGAAGTCACCAGCAAGACTTAAAAGAGGGTCAGAAGATCATAGGTCTCATCTCAGGCTACTCATTAGCCACAAGGACTCTGGCCCTTCAATCAGACTAATTACTGATTGCTCAAAGGATAACACTTCCCACAGCTGCTAAACTTGCTGATGCTGGGCCCTGGATGTCTTCTATTCTGGGAAGGGGGAGTGGAGTCTCCTAGTGTGAACTTGTGGAGCTGGGCAAAGCCACACTGGAGCAAAGATAAAGTCAAGGACAGCTGCAGCTGCTTGGCAATCGTTCAAAATGAGCCACGAGTCAGTGACTTGGCTATTCTGGGATGAGCTGAGGAGCCAGTGCCGGGGAGAACAAATTCATTGCCTGCTTTTACAGAAATGGACTGCAGCAAGCCTCAGCTGAGCAACGCCCAGCATGGAGCCAGAGAAGATATGTGGTTGTTGGAGACCTGAGCGGAGATCTACAAAGCCCTGGTCACCACTGAGAAGCCATGGCTGCATATCTGACATGGGGTTTATCTACCAGATCTCACAGGTCTACTGCAGGGAGGAGCCATGCAGGGAGAAACTGGTGTTTCAAGGACATTGCAAGTACCCCAATTATCTGAAACTGGATCAAAGCCTTATCCCAGGGCTGGTGGGCCTGAGCTCAACTGCTGCTGAAGCTTGTAGTGAAGCTATTGGGGGTTTTCCAACTAGGAGTTTATTGTGGATGGGATGTTTCACTGGATGAAGCTTGTGAGATTCCCTGAACCTGAAACCAGTGACCCAGAGAAATCCTCTCAAATCTTTTCCTAAATCTGGAGCCTGAATGTTTCATGTGCTGCATTTCCCAGCTTTTGGGTGGGGGCACTGTGAGTGGATGCTCTGAGGTGTCCCAGTGAAGATCTCTTCCCTGCCTCCAGTATTCCCATTCTGACCCAGGACAGCATGGCTGGGGCTGCCCTGATCCCACCACACAAGCCCAGTGCAGCTCACCTCTTAGAGCTGTGAGACTCAGCTAGACAATTAAGCTCACCCAAAGGACACTAGGCCTTTTGAGGTCACTCACTGCATATGCTGGAAAGCAGATATTATCTCATTAGGCAAATATTTATGATCAATATTGTCCACTCCCTGGCAATGAATAGCATCACTTGGAGCAAGCAGCTCCCCAGGGATGGTCAGAATGGATGTGGGTTGACAGAAGAGCCTGGGTTGAGCATGAACCTCTGCCCACCTGGCTTGAAGATCCCTGCATTTATTTTAAATATTTTTTTTTCATGATTCACCAAGAGATTAATTAGCTGCTTGGAAACCCCAGGTGTTAATTATTGATTATGCAAAAGATTTTGTTCATCACAGTTGCTGAGCTTGTCAGTGCTGGGGGACTGGAGGGCTGAGGACTTCAGGATGCAGAGAACATCAGGATGGAGAGGATGTCTGGATGAGCCCTGGAGAGTGGATTTGCCACCCGCTTCCCATGGTGGTCCTCACTGCCAGGCAGCTTGGCTTGAAACAAAGAGCCAAGCGTGGCAGCCCGAGCCCAACTCACAGAAGGCTCGTCTTGAGGGGACTGGGAACTGAGGCAGAGCATGATGTGACACCTCCAAGCATCAGATCCAGGCCACCCTGCACCCTGAGCTGATGGATGGGGCTGTCCCCAGGGTATGCAGAGGGGAGATAGTCCCCCATCGACTCCCCTGGCAGCCACACACAGCTCCATGGGTGAAGAAGGTACCAGCGGGCTGCTCCTTGCCTGGCTCCCCGGAGGCAGAGCGAGCCGGCGGCCATGGCCAGCGTGGTGGCAGTGACAAACCTCCTGCCATGGCTGGCAATTAATCTTGCCAACCCATGAGTCAGAGTCACCCCGAGCTGCCTCCACTGCTGTCTCCAGCAGCCCTTGGCTTACAGGACCTGCAAATGCCACCAGACTTGGGGAGAGGGGGCTTTGTGCTGTGCCAACAACATAGAGCCCTGCCTGCAGAGAGGGCCCTGTCCCCCCTACAGACCGTCTGCTGTACCTTGGGGACATGAGACCCACTGATAGCCACTGGGTATGAGACCCACCAACATCCCCTGGGAATGGGACTCACCAACATCCCCTGGGAATGAGACCCACTGACATCCACTGGAAACAAGACCCACTGACATCCACTGGCTGATCTCAGCAGAGGAGCAGGATGGTTCAGTCCCTGTTTCTTCAGCTGTCGGGAAGGTGAGTGCACGATGCCATCCTCGTGCTACAGCATCATATAAAGAGGTGTCAAAAGCCAGAGGACTGGGGCAGGTGGAGAGGGCTGCAGGCACTGCAGTGAAGGCCCCAGGAGGGATCAGGATGGCTGGTGTTTAACCAGGGAAATGCCCCCGTGCATTTTCCCCCGTGCTTCCCCCCATCCTGCCATGCTCCCCAAAGTTTGCCAAGCTTTCCCAGAGAAAAGCCTCTTCCCGCCTTGCCCTAGGCATGAATGCAGTTTGCAGTTTTAACAGCAGATGGCTCTCCTATTATGATTTATAAAAATGCTTAAAATAAATAATGCAAACATATTTACAGGAATGAATTCCTGCTCCTGAGTGCGTTTGTCACTCGGAGGCTCCCGAGCAGGAGTCTCGCCGCCTGAATGCCTCCTGCACTGCATCCCTTTGCCCCCGTGCTGTCCCCCCCACCACGGCATGGCAGGGGCTGCCAGCCGCCCTTGGGCAGAGCAGCCAAACCCCAAATCCCCCCACCCCCAACCCCCAAGTCTGGACCCACACCAGCTTTTCGATACGAATGTTGTATAATCAACGCGTTAAGTATTTTAAACGGTCGGGCAGGGGAGCTGCCTGCCCAGCGGTGCCTGATTTCACACACCCTGACGATTTCACGGACCTCTGGGCTGACGTTTCTTGGCAAATCAAGAAAGGCTGGAGCCCCCTTCCTCGGAGGGCACGCTGGGGAGGTTTGCCCTGCCCGCACCTCCTCCTGCGCCGCCGCCTCTCCCACCTCCGCGCCCGGCCATGTCCAATGCTTTTAAGCGTGACCTTGGCGCGGGGCGGACGCAGCCGTCACGCCGCCGAGGTGACTCAAAGGCAGGCGCAGGGGCCAGGGAGGGGGGCACGGCCGGGGGCAGCTGCCGGCAGAGCTTCATCCTTCAGCGTTGCCTTGCCGGCCTCACCGCAGCCACAGCCCACCCTGCCCACAGCCGGTACGTGCCCGCAGCAGCCGGGCCACTGGCCCAGTTACAGCTCAGCACCCAGCCTGCCCGTTTCCATAGCTCCACAGCCCAGCGCTTCCCTCTCCCGAGGCCATCGGAGCAGGAACCGTCATGTTATCAGCCATCATCCTGCAACGCAGCTCTCCTCCCGGCCCTACCTGCGGCGGCCAGTCTCACTGGCAGCACAGAACAATGTATTTTCCCACCGGAGCTGCACGATGATTTCTTCCCTCTGTAATTTTGTCTCTCTTCCAAAGCCACTTGCATAACCTGTGCCGAGGAAGGGCACAAGGCAGGGCAGATACAAGAGCTCCCTGAGGCAGGGGGTAGGGCAAGAGGTTGTTCCAGCATGGAGGATGCCCCAAGCAGCTCTGGAGCTCAGCTCCTGCCTGAGGAAGGGCAAAAGGAGCCATCCATAAGGACAAATAGGTCTCTTTGGCCAAAGACAACCTCAGGGAGGGGAGGCCATCCAGAAGGCTGCAAAGCTGAGCCACGTGGATGGGGAGAGGGAAGGCAGGAGCTTCTCCATGGTGGGCCAGATCCTGCTTGGGTGAGAGCCCCTGGGGAGCTCCAAAAGGGGTACAGAAATTAGGCTGAAAAGCCTATAGCAGGACACAGACTGAGAGAGTTAGGGTTGTTCAGCTCCAGGGATACCATAGAGAGCACCTTCCAGTACCTGAAGGTACTACAGGAAAGCTGGGGAGGGACTTTTGACAAGGGCAGGGAGTGATGGGTGGGTAGATTTAGGTTAGACATGAGGAAGAAATTCTTCATTGTGAGGGTGGTGAGACACTGGCCCAGGTTGCCCAGAGAAGCTGTGGCTGCCCCATCCCTGCAAGTGTTCAAGGGCAGGTTGGATGGGGCTTGGAGCAACCTGGTCTAGTGGGAGGTGTCCCTGCCCATGGCAGGGGGGTTGGGACTGGATGAGCCTTAAGGTCCCTTTCAACCCAAACTAGTCTCTGATTCTGTGATTCTATTACATGGAGTGTTTGTGGCACCCTGAGGCTGGTGGCTGGCTCACTCAGGGTCCTGCTTGCCTCAGCAGGAGCAGGAGACCCGGGTGGCTCTGCCACCTGTGCCACCATGGAAATCCACATTCCAGGTGGAACACGTTCCCCGTGGGGCTGCTACATCCTTACTTCCCTCAGCCAGGGTCTCGGTGAGTGGTGCTGGGGGACAACTGACCCTGCCTTTACTTCCCAGTCCAGAACCAGATCCACAGGCAAAGCCAGCAGGATGAACTACCATAAGTGAGTCAAGCCCCCATCCTGGCCAGAGGACCATGGCTACAACATCCCACCAAGTGTAGCCCCTCTGGGTGGTAGCAGCACCCAAAATAAAGGTTGCTCAGTGCTCTGCATCTTCTGGGTGATGATGTGGGAAGAACAGATCCTATCACGGATCCGACACCAATAGTTTACCCACCAAAATATCTAGTTTCAAAGAGACTATAATTATTTGTGAATTTGGGCTCCATATGAAAGGACAAGGAGGATCTCTTACCTTGGAATAAGGAAAGTGTTTCTTTTGTGGGTTTAGAAGAACTTTGCAACTTTTCACTTGTAATTCATATAGAAACATAGTTAATATCAGTAGGGGATAGTGACTCCTCCTGTCCAAGAAACCCTTTTTTGTTTCAGAAAGAATATCTAGAATAGTTCATTTTGGGTCGACCCAAAGTGATTTCTTTCCCCTGGTTTTTTTTATTTAACAGCCAAAACAATACAAACCCACTTCTTCTCACAGTCCATGTATACTTTGGGCCACACATTAGCTGCCTGCTTGAAATTTTCCATGTTCTGGCTGAGTCAGACTACATTTTTCTATCCAAAATTTAAGCAAAAACTGCATGGCCATTTCTGAGAATACAGGTTGCCCATCAAGCAGGACCACAAAGCTTTCCCGCTGCTTCCCTTGAGATGGGGCGTGAGACGGTCGTGCTGGGCCTGGACAGGGCTGCTCCGTTTCCCAAGGAGCTGCACTCATTATCAGCCTCTGGAAACGTTTTTTTGCAAATTATTTTGCAGGCTACCAATGCAACAGAATATGCTCAGCCTCTGGAGAACTAGGCAGGGTAGTAGGGATGAGATGCTCCCAGCTCTGGCGATGCCTGGCTCAAGGACTCTGCAAGATGGTTGTTTGTGTTTTCTCTTCTTGCTTTCTTTGCTCTAATCTCTCTGTGCCAGGTTGGACAGCCACACGTGCAGGACAGTCTGAAGTCTAGCACTAACTCATCGGGTGATTAGCTTCATACCTCGCCACAGAACCATCTTGGCTGGCCAACCCTCCTGGGGGCAAATGGAGGGGATGATGGCCATTTGTACAGTGATCCTGCAGGACAACTTCCTCCAGGGCCTTCTGCTATCAGAATTATTTCATTTCCCAGCAGAGCTCAATGGGCCAATGGAGAAGGAGGCAAGGTCTACCCTGCGAAGGCTGGCAATGTCTCACCAGGACTAAGCACATCCACAAGGCGCTGCAGAAGGAACAGGACAAGGGTGACAAACTCGAGCACTTGTGTCCTGGCACAGCCATGTTTGCCGTGAGCTAGATGACCACAACACTTGCTGAGCTCTGTCCTCAGATTGTGCCCTGTGCCTGCCCAGGAGCACCCGGGCACAGGCACAGCTTGCAGGCTCTGCCAGGAGGGCTTCAGGGCACGTCTCTGGTTCCCTGTGGCTGCTGCTAGGCTTCCAACTGTCTCATGCAAAGGCATGGCCACCCCTGCCTGGGCCAGCTGTACTTACCCGGCCAAGGCGGGACAGGCTGTGACCTGATTCCTTGGTAGTGGGAGGAACAAAAAGGCTCCCAGGCAGCAAATGCAACAGCCCAGGTTGTGCTGGATGTCAGCTCAGCTCTGCTCAGCTCAGACACGACTCAGGACAACTGGCAAACTCTGACTTCCCTTCCTCACCCTCCCTCCTGGAGTTCTGCCACCTCCGAAGTGGGGAAAGATGACAAAAAAATGCGACTGGAATATGAATCCGATGTTCAGGCTGTGGAAGCGGCTCTAACCCAGTTTGAGCTCTCCAGCCGCAAAGGTCCATCCTGCAGCTGGGACAGCGGCCAGCCCTGGCTGCCAAACCCCCCTCCAGCCCCAGTCCTCCACCACTAGCCCGCTGGAAAGCTCCTGCTGGTTGCTTGCCTGTAGCCACTCCCCTGCCTGCTGAGGCCCTGGGCACCACTGGGGCACAGCAGAGGGTGCAGCAGAGCCCGTCCGAGCAGATGCCGACAGAGCCGGGGTAGCCCCAGTGTGGTGGGAGCAGCGCAGACCATCGGACTGGGTTTGGTCTCACACCCGCGGTGAGAGGCACGAGGCGCAGGAGCCATGGAGAGTTGAGCCAGGGATGCAGACAGGAGAAATCCATCAGCTCCAAGGATGGGGGCTGCACCCCCAGGTTCTGACCATGGGGGAACTAGGGCTGGAAACCCCTGCTGGAGGTCCCACCTGCCTACAGTGTTTTGGCTCTGAAGGGGGCGAGAAGCCCCAGGAGAGGCTCAGTCAATGCTGCCGCAAGCCATATCCAGCTGTGCCCTCCTCTCTCTTGGCTCCCTTTGCCAGGCATTACCATCCTGCACTTACCAGCCCAGGCATCACATAGCCTGGCTAAAGAGTTTCCTCTGGTCTTCCAACCTCAACACTGGAGATCTGGGATGAGGCAGAAGAGCTGCATCAGGCCCATGGCACCCACAGAGCAAGACCGAGGTCCCCAGGATGCAGCACCCATGTGTTGCACTCACGTGTGAGCCCGACCTGGCTTGCAAGGGCTGAATCTATTGCAGTCGCATTTTTTTTAGGCATCTTTCCCCTCTTTGGAGGTGGCTGGACTGGGACTTGCTGGAAGGATGGCAGCAAGATCTTTGCCTGGGTCTAGATGGGTGCCTGTTCCTGGGCCAGGAGCTGGGCTTTTCCTCCAGCCCTGGCAGCTTTCCTCCAGCCAGCAGCTTCCAGGGAAAGGAGGAGAAGGAGAAAATTGGGTATAAAGAGAGGCTGCTGCTCAACCAGGGCTGTGGCAGCACTGGCATCTCAGCTATGAACTGGTGTCCCCAAGTTTAGGAGGCAGAGAGATGCCTGGAATAAATTACTTGTGACACTGACTCCTACACTTCCAGACTCATGCGGGATTTAGCCACCAGACTCCCAGATAAGTCAGCGCCAGTTATTAAGGTCAGGAGAAGTCGGGTGGCTAAATCCTATCTGGGGGCTGTGGCACAGCAGGGCTGTGCCAGCCCATGGGAGCATCCCGGTGTTCCTGGGGGATGGATCCCTGGCACCCTCCCTGGCAGCCACAGCAGCCTGGGAGCTGCTCCCATCACAGCTGGACATCAAAGAAACAAATTGTGCATCACCTCCAGCTCCTTGGTGGAGAAGGAGAGGGAGAGGGAGAGGGAGAGGGAGAGGGAGAGGGAGAGGGAGAGGGAGAGGGAGAGGGAGAGGGAGAGGGAGAGGGAGAGGGAGAGGGAGAGGGAGAGGGAGAGGAGAGGGAGAGGAGAGGAGAGGAGAGGAGAGGAGAGGAGAGGAGAGGAGAGGAGAGGAGAGGAGAGGAGAGGAGAGGAGAGGAGAGGAGAGGAGAGGAGAGGAGAGGAGAGGAGAGGAGAGGAGGAATCTTGCCCTGATCCAGGAACAACCTGGTCTGCTTTGCTGCTGGTCTCTGAGTGGTTTCACTTATCTCTTTCCTCCTCCACTACCTGAGGTTTAAAACGCTCCAGGGAGATGTCTCCATTAACCACAGTTTTCTTTGGCAGTTATATTTCATTACAGTCTCTATTCCCACTAATCCTTCCCAGCTTTTGCTGTTATTTTTATTATGATTATTTTCACAAACCCTTTGTTTCCAGCTGTACTTAACCTGGCCGTGTCCCTTTAAATACCACAGCCTGGGCAGAATAGGGGATCAGTCCTTTGACAGGAGCTAAAGTCCTGTTTGATCTGGATTAGATGCTGATTTTGCTTACCAGGCTAAAGACGGAGGGGGACCACGCAGAGCCTGTGTTTGCACAAACCTGCCCGGTCGCATTCCTCTTCCTCCCCGCGTCCAGCCCAAGGGGTGAGCACGGGGCTGTGCACACAGCTTGAAATCCAGGCGGATGAACGGTCACTTTGTCTGGAGACCTAAGAAAATGGAGGTGGGAGGATGGAGCCGGCAGCTCTGAGCCATGCTGGGGAGCTGAGTCCTGCCCGGGTGCAGGTGGTTCAGTGCCCGGCAGCAGAGGCTGCCAGTGGCATCCCCAGCCCTGACGTGGCTCAGCCAGGAGGGCCCGGCCCCAGCTTGCTGCCCCTCTTGCAGACTGGGGCTCAACTGTGGTATCCTGGGTCCCTAATGACCTGACTCATGATGGGACAGGGCAGGATGGGGTCACTGAGACCTCTGCTGTGCCCTGCACCCAGCAGATTGTGTTTTCTCCAAGGACTCCCATACGCGCCATGTCCCTTCTTCACCCCCAGCTCCTGCCTCTTCTCCTGCCTTTTTGTCTCTTTCCTCTGTCCCAAGTACAAGCATTTTCTCTTTCCCCTCCTGTCGTGCTCTGCCCTGGCCCCTTCCCCCAGCTTGGTCTCCCTCAAGCCCCCAGGAGCAGCAGTGTCTTCTTGGCTCCCCTGCAGCTCAACCCCCTCCATGTTCCTCCTTCTGCAAGGGACCACAGTTAAACCAGGCTCCAGGAGATAAGTCAGGGACCACCAGCTAGCTTGGGTGCTTGGTGTACCAGAGCTGGGGGGGCTGGGAGCCCCCATCGCACAAGTATGTCCTTGCAGAAAAGCCAAAAAAAAAAAACAAAAACAAAAAAAAAAACACGAAAACCTCTCCCTGTGGCTGTCTGGGTGGAGAAATGTCAGGATTGGCACAAGGCAGTGAAGTGCAGTGCTGGTGGGAGCCCTTGAGGCCAAGCAGCACAGGCAGGAGCTGGAGCTCAGAGCTCCCAGCCTGCTTTTGCCTCACCTGCTCCAGGGAAAAACCTGGAGCAAAGACTCTGGCTTTACCAACCTTGCCCTGGCAGCAGTTTGAAGCGCATCTCTTGCTCAGGCAACCAGGCAGGGAGCAGAGCCTTGGTGGGGAAACATCTCCAACCATGACGGCACCCAGTAGTAAGGTGGAAGGGTGGCAGTGGTGTTGATGCCACCACCACTTGAACAGGAGCATCCAGAGGGTGGCAGGGCACAGCTAGGAGGTGCTGAGCTGTGCCAAGCACTCCTGCTCACTGCTGGGCTCCAGCACCATCCAGCTGGGCAGGCAAGAGGTGCAGGACCTGCCAATCCTTCCTGGGCTCTGATCTCCTGGTTGATCCACTCCTGAAGATGAAAAATTAAATCTGCCAGAGGTGGGGTGGCTCATGGCCGTGCCACTGCTGGAGGTATCATTACCCACAACAGATGGAGCTTTAAATAGAACAGGGCCAGCAAGTGAGATAAAATGCAGAAATTAATGACTGTAAAGGTCAAGTGGGATGTACTCATGGAGGCCCTGGTCCTCACCTCCCAGATGGGGGCTTGGCTGATACGCTCTGCTGCAGTCCCAGCCTGCATGTTCAGAAGCGAAGTGGGCACTGGTATCACCCTTCTGCCCATACCCATGTCCCCCAGGACAAGAGGTACCCCCCCCCCCAATGGCAAGGGCAGATGAGGGGGTGCAGCAATCCAGGGTCAGCCAGGACAACATGGTGCTGGGTTATGGTACGTGCAGGTAAGAGAGGAGGAGATTTTCCCACTGCCTTGTTCCTGTCCATGGGCAACCCTCACAGCAGAAGATGGCCTTGTGAAACACCCTGGACACTGTTCCCCTTTCCACCAGGAGAACAGGCAAGGTCAGAAAGTAGGTAGCACCAGTTGGCATATCAAGGAAAAGGGTCTGAATAATTTGGGAGGCCTCATCCATACTTGCCCTGTTCTCGTAATCTTCCTGGGTTTGGTATAAACTGTTATACACACATTTTGTCTCATGGGTTTGTTCATCAGACACAGGCTTACAGCTCTTCCAGTCCCAGGGAGCCTCCCTCAGGCTCACTTCGGCTCAGGGAGAGGGGTTTCTGTGATGAGACAGGCTTGGGGCACAGTGTCCAGTCAGGTCACCTGTAGGAGAAACCAACTGAAGGGTCTCAAAGGCTTGGGACACAGTTTCCAGATAAGATCAGCTGTGGAAGAAGCCAGTCCTAGGGTCTCAAAGGCTTGGGACATGGTGTTCAACCAGGTCACCTGCAGGAGAAACCAACCAAAGGGTCTCAAAGACTTGTGACATGGTGTCCAGGCAAGACCAGCTGCAGGAAAAGCCAGCCCAAGTTTCTCACAGGTAAGGCAGGAGAGGGCACGGTACCCTTCCTGCTTCATGGGCATCTCGTCCTCCAGCCCTGGGTCAGAGGTGCAAGGGGGTCTGCAGAACTGTCTGGGGTCTGCAGAACTGTCTGGGGGGGCAAGGACAGGGCAGCCAGGTCTTGTGTTCCCATTACCTGTGGTCCCAGCTGGACACCTTCAGGAACACTATGTCCATGTGCAGCATTTTGGTGCAGGGAGATGTAACACCCCAGACCTTCACCAGGGCTGTTGATGTCGATGTCTGGCCAAGGGGGAAGCAGGTTCCAGGCTGCAAACCCCCTTCCCAGCCTTGACTGGGACCTGTCTCCTCTGCTAAGTCCCTGCTCAGCTGCTGTCCTTCACACACTGTCACCCAAAGGCTGAAGGCTGGTGCAGTGCCAGCCACCCCCTCTGCCCAGTAACACGGCATCATGCACGGAGTAGCCTCCTTCTGCTGTCACAGGCCGACCTATTTCTCACAAATCCTGACTGCTCTGGCCTTAAAACATCTTGACATGGTGCTGGCCCGGCCCTGGCACAGCAGCCAGGCCCCGATTAAACAGGAGCCACCGTTGCTTGGCCAGGGCTGGGCAGGAGGAGTGGAGTGGCCACGGCATGGCTCAGGTGGGGGGCAACTACATGCTCACCAGGAATAATCAGGTGTTGTTCTTCATTAAAAGGAGGGACAGCACTGCTCAGCCAGTCTGGGTGGTCCTTGTTGCAGGGTGCTGGAGTACTCTGCTGGGGCTGAGGAGATGGGAAGGCAAGAGATGTCCTCCTTAGTGGATGGAGGCTTGGAGATGTCCTCCAAGCAAAACCAGCACATCCCAAGTACTCATTGACCCTGCAGGGTGCAGGGATGGGAGATGAGACTCCAGACCAGGACAGCTTCGTCCACAGAGGCAGCACCGCAGGGTGCTGGGTCCAGTGACACATGGATCCCCAGGGCAGGAGGACCTTGGGCAGTTTCTGTGCAGCCCCAGCTACAGAAACCACCCAGTGATGACTGCAGCAGTCACCAGCCTGCCACAGAGCCGCAGCAGGGCAGCCAGCCAGGGCTCTTGGCCAGGTGGAGCTCAGCTTTGCCTTGCTGGGAACCCAGCTCATCCCAGAGTGAGCTGGTGGGGTGCAGGAGGGGGTGTCAGCTCCCACCTACAGGATCCTCTCCAAGGGTGCTGCCTGGTAAACATCCTCCTGCTCTGGCTCAGCCACAGGAAGATCTCAATGTGTGCTGGTTGGTCAGGAAGTTTAGAAGCCCCAGAGGTGAAGTGATGTGGATGTCAAGCCTTTGGGTGATGAAAGATCTTCCATCATTCCTCCTCCATGAGGAGAGCCCTTTTCAGGCTTGGTCTGGTATATACAGAGTGATGAGCACAGCATTCTGGAGTCCTGATGGGATCCCCCTGCCCCCCTGTCCCACACCTCAGCATGAGAAGTTTCTGGTGCTCATTCCCAGTGGAGAAGCTTCAAAGAGACAAGGGATTCTTCGCTGAGATTTGACAAATGCTCAACCACTCAGGAGACCTCAACCAGGGCTGAAAATTGGGCCAGAAAGTCCCAGGAGCTGTGTGACATGGGGAAGGTCACCTGGCCAGCTGTGGGGAGCTGAATTTAGATGAATGCTCCCACCAAACTGGCACAGCAGCCCCAGGCTCCAGCCCTGAAGATGCTTGGGCAGCCCAAGCAAAGCCAGGCATGTGGGAGGAAGCATCCCCATGGCTGCCCTTGCTGGTGAGAGACCGTTACCCCCCAGAGACCTGCCTCAGTCTTGGCCAACTGCTGTGGTGCTGCCAAAGCCCCCAGCCAAACTGGTGTCAGCTCAGTGCCAGGACACGCTGGGGAGCATCCACAGATACAAGAGACACTGGACGTCTCTATGCCTGCCATGGGGGCTGGCTGGACCCTGCCTTGGCCTCACAGCACCCCAGGCTGTGCCCCTACCAAGAGAGCCTGAGCTGATCCCACCTTCCCAACCCTCTGCCACCCTCTTGCCCTTGGCCGAACCACTGAGTCACCCAGCAGCCCCCAGGACTTGATGCTGGTGGCCATTCCCGTCCCACCACCAAGGCTCTTGTGGCCCCTCTTGCCCAGTCCCTGGCCCCTCACTGTCTCTCCAGCCCCCTCCCCACAGCCCTGTGTCCCCATGGCGAGCGCGGCCGGCCCCGCAGCAGCAGCAGGTCACGGCTGGCCGGCGGCACTCGCGGTGAGCCGACCATCCGGCTCGGCTGAACCACATTTTGTTTGGCACTTCCTGCATCCTGCCCTGTCCTCACAGTGGGGGGTGGATTGGGGAGGTGGGGGGGGGGTGTCAGCGTGAGGTCAGGCCGTTAATTGCAGCCCCAGAGGACAGTGGGGATGGGGACAAGGCGGCCGTGACAACCCAACCCAGGAGAGGGATGGGTGACACTCCGGAGCCTGCCCCTGTGGCAGGATGGGACATGTCTCTGCCACCAGCACAGAGGTTGCAGCTCCTGCTGCCGATTGCTGTGGACTCAGGGCTGTGGACACCATCCTCCCAAGCCAGGCTGACTCCACCATGCCAACCAAACCACCACTGGCATCGCCGCTGTGCCGCTGCACCCACGCCACACCAGTCACCATCCCACATGGAGTCACAAAGGCCGGAGGGGCTCAGGCACAGCTGTGCCCTCTGTGATGGCATGCTGTAGGACAGGGGTGGTTTTCCTTATGCTTCTGCTAACTGGTTAATGAGGATATTAATTAAGAGACACCCAAGGCCAGCCCTCGTGGTAACACCAAGGTTCTCCTTCACTGCTGTGCGGAGCTCATTATCATCATCCCATACTCCCCATGCCACTGCCCTGGGGACAGCAGCCCTGGATGCCAACGTCCCCACCAACAGCTTGGCAGGCAGTGGAGACAGCCTGGCACAGTGGTTGTGCCTGACAATGGCACTGTGGCCAAACATGGTGGAAAGGATGTGGCCAAGTATGGCGGAGAGGATGGGCTTCACCCTCAGGGGCTGTCTGAGGTCCTACCTGTCTGGGCAGGAAATTTGTTAGGCCAGGCTTGCTGGTGAGCACAGGGCCACCCACCTCCCCACATCCCTGGGAAGTGTGGATGCAACCCAGCATGAAGGTGAGCTAGAAGGGGGGGGGGGGCTGGTCCACAGCCCCACCTCCCCATCTCCCCATCTCCCCACCACCCCACCCCACTCACAGGCAGGGTTTGAATCCCACCCTCTCTCTACCTAGTCCCCTTCTCCCAAATCCATTTTCCCTCCCCCTTCATGGGGAAGCCCCTGCTCTCATCCCCCACCTGCCCATGTCTCCCACCTGGCCAGGAGAGCAGGCAGGGGTGGGCAGTGCTGAGCAGGGGGTGGCAATGAGGGCAGGGGCTCTGGCAGGGCATCACTCTAAAACCTCCTGCCCACACGGGCAGTGGCATCATCATCCTGCCTGCAGGGGCTGGGTGCTGCCCCCCACCCCCCAGCATTTGGGGCTGCCACGATGTGCCTAGCCAGCACAATGCCCATGAGAGTGCTGGGGGACACATCAGCTGTGCCTTGTGGCTCCCCAGGGGACAAAGCAAAGCTGGGGACACTGTTGTCCCTGGGGGAGCAGGATTGGCACAGCGGGGTGCACCAGGCACCGTGCACAGACAGCACCGAGCACAGTGGGGGGTGACATGGCCAGAGCAGGGGAACTGGCCCTGGGGAGCAGCCCTGCAGCCCCCAGCCCCAGCTGCTGGGAGGGATGAAGCAGCCCCCCCACCCCACCCCCAGCAGCTCTGCCAGGGGTCTGAGCTTTGCCTGCTGCTTCCCAGGACACTCTCCCAGCATGGGGCAGGGACCAGCTGCCCCCCAGGTGCCAGGCCCGTGCAGCCCCACAGCCCCAGCCCTCAGCCACAGTTGGGAAACACCAGCCAGGCTCCTTTTTAACACCCCCCTGACACATTCCTGCTGAATGATCTCGGCTGTTGCCCCAGTAGCATGAACTGGGAAATGGGAGCTGGGAACCAAACCTTGCCAGTGCCACCCCACTGCCACACGAGCTGGCCGTGCCACACATCCCAGCACCCCTGGGTCTGTCTGTCCCCACCGGTCTCGAGCTTTGTCTCTCGCCAGGCTGGCCCAGATCCATCACTGTCACCCTGAGTTCCAGCTGTCCCTGGGTCCCCAGGGCTAGGCTCCAACCTCCTGGGAGCTACTGGGGTGGCAGGGCACTAGGCTGCTGCAGAGGGCATTTGGGGCAGTTTTCCCCAGGGACTTTTTGCCCAGTCCTAGCAGGGATGGAGCCCGCACACCACCATCCCCCCCCATTCCGGGCACACATCTGGTCAACAGATGCTGGCCCAAAAGCTGGCTGGAGCCAGGGACAAAGGCTCTGGCTCCCTCTTCCCAGCAAGGCAGAGCTGGTGCTGCTGGGTCCAGGCAGGTCTTCCTCCTTCTCCAGGCTGGGATGACTCTGCAGAGCAACCAGGAGACCCTCCAGGGGCTGGAGGGGGGCATGTAGCCCTCCTGCCTGGTGCCATGCCCACCACAGCACACAAGTCTGTGACCGAGCCCATCCAAAGTCCCTTCCATCCCAGTCAGCTCCCACTGCCCCAGTGCCACCACGAGGCCAGCCTGGAGAACCTTCATGGCGCAGCCTCCTGAGCTCACTCACCTTTAGGAGCTCGTTTTGGACTTGTCCCACAAAACGAGCCTGGCTGTGGTTCTCCTTGGCACATTAATGATGTGGTTTTACCAAAACCAAAGGCATTGCACTACCCAGTAGAACGCCAGGCAGGTCAAGCCAGGAATATCCCCAGGAGGAGCTGGGGCTGGCTTAGCCCAGCCACTGCTGGGATTAGCCGTGGGGATTTAGCAGCTGGGGCGACTCCAGCTCAACTCATCGCACTGTTCTGCCTGGACTGGCCACCGTCCGGCACCGACACCGGTGAGGTCCCTGGCAGCAGCAGCAGGGACAGGGGACACACGGGGGGGACTGGCCACCATCAGCATTGGGGGGCCTGGCTGGCTGGCAAGAGGGGTGAGAGAGAAATAACCAAGCTGTAAATCATGACACAAAACATGCATTCATTTTATTCACAAAAACAGCCTGGATCGCTAAAACATTACAAACAGCATTTCAATTTAATGATGTAGAGAGAGCTGGAGAGACAGGGAGTTGAACAGAAGAGAAATATCACTTTTCATAACTGCTTCAGCACAGGTCCTGCAATATTATTTTGATTTTGATTTTAACTTCAGCAAGTTTACAAAAATTACTTCTAGGAGTAAACCATTGCAATTAGGAGGTTTTTCTGTTTGCAGTGTTTCTTGTTCTAGATTAATAAACTAACAATGACTTTTTTCTTTTTTCTTTTTCTTTTTTTTTTTTCTTTTTTTACTTCTTTTTTCCTTTTTCAAAGACAGCCAGTTGTGCAGCAATTGTTTTCTTCCACCTTTTATACCGAACCTCTTGCAGGTTAAACTTACATAGGTGAATGGCTAGGAAAAGGGATACTACATCGCTTTAAACATATTCTCATTTATAAACATGAAGTTGAGGCATTCTAGAAACTATCCACTCTATTGTATGATGGGAAAGAATCAAATTAAAAGGATAAATGAGGGTGCAATTAAACAACTGTGCTAAATTACAGTAGTGCTTATTAGTAACTAGATTTTAAAAGGTTACTGTAAATTTACATTCCCTACACAAGTACTGCATCTTTCACACATAAACAACATCAACACCAAAACACAGAAAGAAACTGATTGTCCATACTCTGTCTATTAAGTCTTGGTACTTTACAGATCCATTGTTTTTTTTCTTTTAATTATTTTTATTTGAAAAGCAGTTAAATGTCTGACTAGGACTCGAAGATGTTAAAACGAACGCAAAAAAAAAAAAAAAAAGAAAAAAATTATAAAAACAGGAATGAGATTTGCGAGAAAATATTTTTGGTTCTAAAGAGACACAGGTGCATCCATTCATTTCAGCCAAAAATCCCTTGCCTGAGACAACACAAGCAAGCAGTGACATTGCACTTGGATGACAGAGCTTTGGGATTCCCGTTCCTACTGGAACCATCTGAACGCGGCTCCTGTAGGAAGCATCACCTTCTGGAAATGAAGAGAGACAGGGAGGGGGACAGAAGAAGGGACAAGGCGTTAGGTCGGGTCCAGCACAGCTGGGTGGCACCAGGGTTATGCACCCGCGCCGCCCTCCAGCCCCATCCTCATCCCAGTCACCGGCCTTGGGACAGATCCAGCCTGGGCTCAGCATCCCCCGCACAGGGCTGTGCATCCCCAGGCCTCCAGCACCCCCCGCACACAGCCACGTATCCCAAGGGTTCCCGCACCCCCCAGACATGACCGTGCACCCCAAGGTCTCCAGCACCCCCAGTACACAGTCACGTATCCCAAGGTCTCCAGCACCCCCCGCACACAGCTGTGCACCCCAAGCTCTCCAGCACCCCCCCAACACGGCCGTGCACCCCAAGGTCTCCAGCACTGCCTGCACATGGCCGTGCACCCCAAGGTCTCCAGCACCCCCCCAACGCGGCCATGCACCCCAAGGTTTTGGATGCCAAGATACTGTCCGGAGATAGAGGGGGGTGCCCTGCCCCCCTCAGGGCACCGCCGCAGCAGCTCGGCCATTGTTCCGTGTCCCCACAATGACTCGGTCCCGACTTCCCCTCGGGCTGATAGCGAGTACAATGGCCTGGCCTCGGTGAGCCGGCATGGCAGACCCTGCCTCCAGCCCCACCTCCTCTGCCACGGACAGATGGACAGGAGCCCAGCCAACACATGGGCTTAGGAGGGCATCTGGAGGGGAAACTGAGGCAGTGGACTGGGGCCACCAGGCCCAGGAGACACCACCCTGCTGCTGCCTGGCCAGGATGAACAACCTTGTCCCCAACACACAGCCCTGGGAGGGACCTCTTGGCATCTCACAGGGCAAGAGGGATGAGTCCCACGAGACTCAACCCCACTTGCAACAAAGCACCCAAAAACAGACGAGACCTCTTTGAAGCCACCTCTAAGAAAGGTGGTGTGGGACAAGAGCCTCAATGGATCTGCATTCCTCTGGAAGGAGAACCTGGGATGTTTCCCAGCTGGATGGGGTGGGAAGCCTGCGCATGTTCACAAGATCGTGGGGTGGAGTATGCAAGTACCACAATGTCTCTCAATACCAACAGCCCCCAAGCAAGGCCAAGCCATGTAAGCCAGCAGGTAGGGTCACGTGGTCACCAAGAGGACATGCTCAGAGGCCCCTTCTGTTCCTGCACCTCCAAACAAGCCAGGGACACCAACAAGACACAAGCCAGCAGCTAGGGTGAGGGGAGTGAGGCAGGAGGCTGGGCTGCCATGGGGCAGCAAGGGCACAGCCAGCCCAGCACCAGCTTCCAGTGCTGAGCCTGTGTGCAGGGCTAGGGCACCTCGTGTGTTGTCCCAAGAGTCAAAACCATGCTACCTTGGGATCCCTGGCCCCAAGTATGAGCCAGCTGGCTCCCATCAGGTCCTTCTCTTGCTGACAGGTTACACCTTCACCTGTTCCCAGCCTGTGTCGGCCAAACTGAACTGGGGCAGTCAACAAGCAGAGCTGCAGACATCACCAGCTCCTCAAAGGCCACCTTCCCCAGTGTGTAATCAGTGATCTGGGGAAGACACAACTGCTGCACAGGGCTGTGGCACGGCATGCCACCCATGCTGGATCCCACGCAAGGCACCGCCTGCAGATCCAACAGGGCAGAGTATGATAGACTCACCAGCAAGGGCCACCTACTCAGATACATCATCCCAGGAAAGAGGAATGAGGGGAGAAGGGGTTCCTAATGGGTCTGGGAGGAGATGTCTGGTAGAGGTCACCTTAAAAACCTCTGCCCCTTCCTTATTAAAGGAAGATGGACAACCAGCTCTAATGTGGATGCCCAGGATAGATCCTCCCTCATCCCCATGGTCATAGAATCACAAAATTGTTTGGGTTGGAAGGGACCTTCACAGACCACCCAGTCCAACTCCCTGCTGTGCACAGGGACATCTTTCACTAGATCAGGTTCCTCAAAGCCCTGTCCAACCTGGCCTTCAGCCCTTCCAATGATGATCCACAACTTCTCTGAGCAACCTGTCCCAGTGTCTCATCACTCTCAGCATGAAATGTTTCCTCCCTATGTCCAATCTAACCCTCTCCTCTTGCAGTTTAAAACTGTTGCCCCTTGTCCCATCACAACAGGCCTTGGTGAGAAGTCTCTCCGTGAGATGTGAGGGTGGCAATGACCCTCACACCAGTGCTAGCTGGGGCACCAGGGCCCTCCACCAAGGCTTCTCAAGATGCAGGACAGCTCTTGAGTCAAATCCCAACTATTATTGGCCTCTGTGTGACCTACAGCTCAGGAGACAAGCCTAGGGTGATATGTCCAGGACTGGCCACCCCCAATGGCTTAACCTGGGGCTGGTGGGGATGGCAGAGCCTGGAGGAACCTCGTCAGTGCAGGAACGTGCTGCTGCCTGCTCCAAGCATCCAACCTGCCTCGCTGGTCTGAGAGCCTCAGCCAGCCACCACCACACCGGGACATCAGCAGCAACCAGTTGTTGCTGGGGCTGTGTTGATGTGCAGATGAAGCTTAACCATGGCAGAGAGATTCAGCCCATTTTCCTACACTACCATAAAGGTTTCATTCTATTATTTTTTTTTTCCTGATTGATTTTAGATCAATGTTTAATCACAGCTGCAGCCCCTGTCCAGGCTCTCTGAGGACGCTCCTCTGGACACACTGGGCTGGCAGACCAGAGCCACAGCTGTTGCTCTTCTCCTGGGCAATGCTCCCCACAGAGAGGGATGATGCTTCCCAACACCCTATGAATTTACAGCCCCATATAAAGGGCCACCCAACGGTCCCTCCTGTCTTGATATCAGGTACTATGGTGAGATGGCATCCCACCAGGACCACTGGTTCACGGAGCTAGCAGCAGCTCTGTGTCCTGGCCACCACCACCTCCAGACAACCTGCTGGTGGTCGCCCTAGGGTTGGCCCAACACAACACATTACCAAGGCTGGTTGATGTAGGGCAAGGTTTAACAACCCAGTCATTGACCCAGGTGACCCTAGGACATCAGCCGAGGTCCCAGCATCCTTGTCCCAGCCACATACAGCCACAATCTTTGTTCAGCCCTACCAAGGTCAACACAAGTGGATATTCTGAGAGAGAGGTGGATGTGCTCTGAAAAGAGGATGGTGATGACCTGGAGCAACCCACATCTGCCCAGGCATCCATCTGCACCAGTACAACATCTCTGTTCAGTCTCAACACATCTATGGTGGTGCCCAGGAGGGATGGGGACCCATCTGTGGTGGGGCCCAATTCTATCACATGAAGAGCCCTATTTCAGTGGCTCCAATTTCTCAGCCAGCTGCGGTGAGGGGAAACCAATCAAGGGGTGACTGTTTCATGGGCTTCTGGTGCTATTTATCATCCCCAGACCCAGTGCAGCGCTGGGAGAAGGGAACGACTGCTCTGGCTGCTGCAAGCTCCGAGTCTATTGACCCGCTTTAGGACTCTTTGGAAGAGATGAACTTTTTTTTTTCCTTTTCTCCCTTTTTCCAGATCACTGACTCAGCAAATTAGAACAAGAATATAATTTAGCAATACAGCGGTTTTTGAAAGACATGGTCCCCCCTCTCCTCATACCCACCGCCCAAACAGATTTTTTTTTTCCCTTTCACTATTCATTCAGAGCTGCTGCTAATTGAAAAACGTAGAACATGGCTAAGAAAATAGTAGGTTGTGTCTTTGGGATGACCAGAGGATGGGCAATGCCCTCATGCCATGCTACGTGATCCAGCTGATGTCACAGGGACTTTTGAGCCTTTGCTGGCTCTGGGGATGCGCTCATGGGCAGGAAGAAGCACACTGGCACAGCTGACGATGGGCTCAGATCCCCAAAAAATCAAACCTGACTTGAGCACAACATGCAGGGGACCCAGAAGACAGGCCTTGGCCCAGAGCACCCATGGGTGTGCAGCAAGAGGTAGACTCTGCCCGAGCAGCATGCCCACATGCCACCCCTGCATCCCAGCCAGCACCACCGGCACCCAGCCTTCACCCATGCTATGGCACACCACACCACGGCACACCAAGCCATAGCACACCACGCCATGGCATGCCACACCACACCATGGCACACCATGCCATGGCAAGCCAAACCATGCCACCAGCATCTGCCCGTGGCCATGGCTGAGTTTCACACCCTTGCGACGACCCGAGTCACTGGACTGTTCCTGCACTCCCCAGGTGAACATGGCACCTCCCCAGTAGATTCAGCAAGGTGGCACGCCAACCCAACAACCCTTACAGCAGCTCTCCTCTGAGGCCACAGGCAGCACCCATGGATGGTGGTGGGCAGCTCAAGCCCAAAGGCTCACACCAGGGATCCTATGCAGGAGCAGCGAGAGCAGGGATGGTCCTGGCTCAGTGGGATGCCGAAGCCAGCACAGCACCTGTGGGGATGCAGCTCACCTTGCCCTGGGAAATCTGGCTGCTCCCTTATGGGCTCATCCTGACCATCCCAGACTGATGCCAGCCCAGGGAGACCCAGCACAGCCACAGCACAGGAGATGCTGCCCAGCACCTGCTGCAGCTGTCTGCCCCCAAAACCATGGACCACACAGGGTGAAGAGTGATCCAAGGGGCTGGGCTCTGGCTGCACCACGGGCATGGGTTTCATTGTCAACGTCACCCCCTAGCTCTGCCCCCAGAAGCCACCTCTTGCCTCCCCACCCCCTGAGCCCATCACCGAGTTAGAAGCCACTGCCTGGCTTGGGGCACTGCATACTGTCCCCCGCAGGACAGGGGGTGTTGGACCTGCTGCTGCCCATGCCTGGAGCAGAGAGAGGTGCCTCCCTGCACCCCTGGGACCCCAGGGAGATATCCCAGCCCAGTCATCCCCAGTACATAAGAAAAGGCAGGGACTGGGGGCACTGGGCAGAGGATGCATCTCAATGGTGAGAACTGTTAATGGAAAAGGGAAAAATAAAAAAGTAAGAAGTACCAGGTGTTTTATTATCTAGGGCAAGATCCGAACCCAGGAGCGCAGCCCGAGGAGGGGTTAGGGTGCCTGAGAGGGGCCGGTTACCTCCAGTGCTGCAGAAGGCTTCTTTTTGAGTTCTTCACATTTTCGGAATTTGCAAATCTGGTGGCCAGTTTTGCGATTCCTACAACTGCTGCACTGCTCGCAGTTTATCCGTCTTCGGCAGGGCGGGCACATGCCGCATCTTTTCCGTTTCTTTTTCCCCGAATTGATGGCAGATGCCAACTCATTCTGCATGGGATACTCTGCCAAGCCAGCCATATGGAGCGCACTCTCTGCCAGGAAGACGCCAGCAGGGGTCATAATGAAAAGGCCTGGGTTGATGGGAAAAGCCCCCAGGTAAGGAAAATCAGAGGGGCCGTTCATTGTCTCTGCAGCTGAGACCGCCTCCATGTCAGAGATCCCAGTCCCGTGGTCACTTGCGAGAGGAAGATGCTCCTGAACCACTCTTTTGAGCATTTCTGTGGACTGAGCAAACTGTTGTAGGGCAGCCTGTCCTTCTGAGGAGAGCTCTGACACCCGGTCTAATTTGCTCAGCATACTAGAGATGTTTTTGTGCTTTGAGGTAGAATGACTTTTATCCACAGTCGCTTCATTGCCATTAGCTAAGGGGTTGCCTTTCTCTGAATGTTCACTTACTGAGCTGCTGCTACCAAAGGTGGAATAGTGGGACAGTGGACGGGACTTCTTAAGACTTTTGTTCAAAGGTTCACTTATTATTCCACTTTTGTTCCTCCTCTCGGAGTTAACAGGGGGTTGAGAGTCATCTTGGTTATTTTTTTCTGTCTCTGGCTTGTTCCCAGTGTCTTGGTGGGAGCCCGAATTGGACATGATGCCCAGAGCACAACAAAATCCAACCCAAAATTGAAAAAAAAAAAAAAAAAAAAAAAGAAAAAAAAAGAAAAAAAAAAAATCCCCAAAAAACCCACCCCCAACACCAAAGCCAAAGACCCCCAAAGCCTTTCTGGTAGCACTAGCCCGCCAGCCACCGGGAGGAGCTCAGATGGGAACGCTCATCAACCAGGCGTCTCTTCCAGCGTCAGCAGCAGAGGACTTCAGTCCAACCTCAGTGCAAAGACATACTATGCAGCTCTGGTACACAACACGCGGCTCTGGAAGCAGAAAAGAAAAGAGAGTCAGCGCTGGTGGGAGCCAATGGGCTTTTCAAAGCAGCTCTTCCTCCCCCTGCCATGAAAGTCTCAGCTCTGCGAACAAAGAAACTCCAGGGAATGAACCTCGGTGGAGATCCGTTCCGCTGCTCTTTCAAAGGGTGTCCATGCAGACAGAAATGGGGACTGACAGGGGCAGTCCTGGCCTGGTGGCAATGGCACTCCGATGCTTAAAGGCGCTCTGTCCCCAGCTGTCCTCTCCCAGGGGCTGCAGCCCCAGGGAAGTCACAGGGCTCATCTCCTGCTTCGCTCTACCAGCATGCAGCCCAGATGGGACCGTGGACACCTGCAGGATGTCCCCAAGCCAGCAGCCAGACCTCATGCCAGGGGTGCCCAGTCCCCACCTTTCAACTGCCCATGTTCCCCAGCCAGGTGCCACAGGCGCAGCAGGGTGCTTGGCTGTGCTCCCACAACACGCCAGATGCTGCTGCTCACCCAGCTCAGGCCAGGTTGTTCCCCTCACAGTCCTCCTCCTGGACCCTTGTCCCTGGGCCAGCACTGCACACCAGCCACATGGGGAACTTCAGTGGCCACTTCCAAGTTACACAGGGAGCCACACCATCCACCTCCAAACCTCATGGACACTTACGGTGTCTGCCTCCAAACCCCATAGCAAGCTCCAGCACCCACTTCCAAGCCCCATGAGGAGCTGCAGCATCCACCTTCAAACCCCACAGGGAAGCACAGTGTTCACCTTTAAGACCCAAGAGGTGCAGTGTCCACCTCCAAGTCCCATGGGAAGCTACAGCGTCTGCCTCTGAACCCCATGGGCATCTGCTTCCAAACCCCATAGTGAGCTGCAGCATCCACTTCCAAGCCCCATGAGGAGCTGCAGTGTCCACCCTTCAAACTGCACAGGGAACCACAGTGTCCACCTCTAAGCCCCAATACTGTCCTCCTGCCATGGCCCTGCCCACATGCCCATGGCAGGCACCTGGCCACTCTGGTGGAGGCGAGGGCTCAGGGTGGGGGGTGATGGTGAGAATGCCCCCCCCGGTGCCGTTCCCCAGCGCGGGGGCGATGTCGGCAGCCCTGGGGCAGCTGGGGCAGCTGGGGCAGCTGGGCCCAGCGTGGCTGCAAACACTTGTTGTGAAATTCCTTCTCCTCCCCTCCCGAGCGCGCACACACACACACACACACACACACACACACACACACACACAGGCACCGCCGGAGTAATCAGGCTTTAGAGGAGAAAAGCCGCAGGGCTTAGCGGAGCAGGAACCCACGTCCCCACCCCGGCAGCAGCTGGGGGAGGGCAGCGCTGGGATAAGGCCCCTTGCCTACCCTGTCCCTCCATCCGGCTATCCCAGCAGCCTCTTCTCCGGAGTCTGGGCAAGGATGTGGCCACGTGTGGAAAGCTCTGGCGGGACCCCTGTTCCTTCCCAGGGGTCATGCAGCAGAGCCAAGGTCACCCTGCACCCCCTGCACCCTCCTTCTGCTCATCCATCACCCTTTGTGTCCCTTTTGTCACATACGACCCCAGCAACCCCACTACAGCCCAGAACCCGGCAGCCAAGCTGTGGGCATCGCTATTAAAATGCCGATGGGGGTGAGGCCCCCGCGACAGCCCCCACGGTACTGGCAGACAAGCCCGTCTCAGCCCGGTCCCTGCAGAGAACCCCCCACCCACGCGCAGAACCGCAGCTTCAGCTGCTGCCGGCTTGGAGATGCAGCACGGATCGATGCGGGGCTTGGGATCCAGCCTGGAGGAGAGGCAGGGAAGGAGGGAGGGAGGGAAGGCTGTGGCAGCAGGACCTGCTGCCCTTCCCTGAGCATTGTGCTCAGTGCCAGGCAGGTGATGCTGGGGGGCGGCAAGGCTGGGGTGCATCCGAAATGTGTGCTGGGGTGCCGGGAGGGTGGGTGAGCCACCCGTCCCCGGCTGGCGGGGCAGTGAGGGACCAGTCCCTGCAGGTGTTAGGACAGGTCATACCTTAATGCTGAAAGCAACGGGCGTTGGGGCCGGAGCGGGGAGCGCGGCAGGAAAAGCTCCGGACGGGAGGATGTGAGATAAAGCCGCCCGGAGTGTTATCTGGCGCCCGCCCGCGCTGCCTTTCCTGCGGCCCTGCGCCTCTTCCGCCCTGCCGGAGCCCAGCGCCAGCCTGACCAGCCCGGGATTTACCCTCCTGCCGCCCACCCTGTGCCGTTGTAACCGCCCAGCCGCTGCGGCGTGAACCAGGGTCACCGGCCACCACTGGGGCCAAGAGCCCGAGTCGTGCCCGCACGGGGCTCACCACCACACCAAGGGGTCCCTCAGCCTCACAGCACAGCACGGCAGGGTCAGGGTGGGAGGACACGGGCTGGAGGCATGCCATGGTCACCACCTCCATCAGTTGACACCCTCCTCTGCAGTCAGCCATGCTGGAAGCCCTCCCCAGATGGCTCTGGCAGGCAGCTGCCTGCGGGTCCCACACTGCCCAGAAATCGTGTGCCCGCAGCCCCAAGCCCCTGCCCATCGCAGCCTCCTCCAGCTAGGGCTGCAGAGCCCAGAGCACAGCCACCCTGGCCCACTCGAAGCAGCTCTCTGTCACCCATGGGGACATGGGCACAACACCATCTCCCCTCTCAGCCCCAGTGGTGCCAGGTGGTGCCCAGCTGGTGGCATGAGGTGCTGCGCAGAGCCATGCTGAGTAATGCTGAGCAGTGCCAAGCCATACCAAGTCGTGCTACCACACGATCCCACCATTGTCCCTGCCACCACTCTGCCTCTGCCAGTTCCCACCATTTGCAACTGCCCAGCACTGCCCCCCAGTCCCCTGGGGCTGCGATCCTTCAGGACCTGCTCGCTGTGGTGTGCTAAGTTACATAAAGGGGTGTTACAGAATCACGGGATGGTTTCTGTTGGAAGAAACCTTAAAGACCATCTAGTTCCAACCTCCCTGCATGGGCAGGGACGCCTCCCACTAGACCAGGTTGCTCCAAGCCCAATCCAACCTGGCCTTGAACACTTTCAGGGGTGGGGCAGCCACAGCTTCTCTGGGTAACCTGGGCCAGTGTCTCACCACCCTCACAGTGAAGAATTTCTTCCTAATATCTCATCTCAATCTCCCCTCTGTTAGTTTGAAACCATTCTCCCTCGTCCTATCCCTCCCTGCCCTTGTAAAAGTCCCTGCCCCTCTTTCCTGGAGCCCCTTCAGGTACTGGAAGGTCTCCCTCTCTTCCCCAACACTGCAGGACCCCCAGTGCAGCAGACATCTCAGCTGCTCCTCACCAGCCTCTGCCCAGCCAGGTTGCTAATTGCAGTGGGGGGGAGGAATTAATGATCTTAATCCCTTCTTTATGATTGAGTAAAGACCACAAGGGCCCCCCTGTCCCGTTTCTGCCCCTTTTCTGGCCCCCAGCCCCTGGGGAAGGCGCCAGGCAGCGTCATCTGGGTCCCTGTCAGAAGGTGCTTAGTCCCCGCCATGGCATTAAGGGGCACGTGATGGGCTCCCTTGCCCGCATCTTTGCACTGGGCAGCTTAGCAGCCTGGAGGGACGCCAGGGTTCAAGGGAACACCACCAAGGTCAGGAGGCCCCAGCCCACCCCTAGGGGCTGCCCAGCCCTTTGCAGAACCCTGTGACCCTCCTGCAACCTCCCTGCCAGGTACAGATTCTGAAAACTGGCTGCCTCGGGGACTCTTAAGTGACCAGTGAGCTACAGCACCCAGGCAAGGCCATCACTTGGGTATCACCTACTTTGCCCTCCTCACTCCTACCAAGACCCATTTCCATGAGTCACTCCCAAAACCTGACCCCTGCCAGCCCAGGATGTTGGTCTGGGGCAAAGCAGCAGCGTTCTCCCATGATCCAGGGGAGAGAAGGAAGATCTCACCCTTCCTGGGGCTCCTGGCACACAGGCTGATGGTGCCACATCAGTCCTAACAATTCCAAAAAAAAAATAAAGGTTGGAAAAGGATCTCAAGGGGTTCAGCACCCAGAGAAACCACAGCCAGCTGATGCACTTAGAGTGTCCCTGACTGTGGACACCATTTACCCTCAGAAGGGAGCAGGAGAGGAGCTTCACTTCTCAAAAAAACCCAAGAAGCTGCCATTTCCATCCCCTCCCCTGGGTCACTTAACTGTGTGGCTGGGAAGCCACCAGCTCTTGCCAACGAGAAGAGTCTCATATTCGAGACAGGACTTCTGCTTTCCTTTAATTTTAAATAAATCAGCCTCCTCCCGGAAAAGGCACTGGTCGCTCAGCCGTGCACAGACACGGCCGTAAAGGGAGAAGAAAACAGTAAAGCCGAAGCCGAGCTTCTCCCGGGCTCCGCAGACAAAGGGAGAAAATAAAAGTTGGGTTTTTTTTCTAATCCCTGGGCACTGGGTGGGCACCACGGGCGGTGGCTTTTGTGTGCCGGAGCAGAGGGAGGACGAGGACGGAAGGGACCCCAGCCTTGAAAAAGGCGGCAATTGTCCCCTCTACTGGGTTTTTGTTCCCAATTCCTCCCCCTGGCCAGACGGCCACCCACTCAGCAATGCCCCCACTGCCCTAGTAGAGCCCTGGTGATGGATGGATGGATGGATGGATGGATGGATGGATGGATGGATGGACAGACTCAGCTGCGCCACAGGCAGACTGAAGGAGGGCACCCACCACCAGCACTTGCTCCGCTTGAAGGCATCCCAGGAAGGTTGTAGGTCAAAGGAGGCTGAAGCTGGAGGCACCTTCCCAGCTGGAGGTCCAGCGAGGACCCAGAGGTGAGCCCCGTGCTCCTCAATCCCCCTGGCCAACATGGACAGGACCTCAGGATGGCCAGGACTGTGGGGTCATGGGTGGTGGGAGTGATGCATGGGGAGTCACAAGACACCCTTGAGGCATCCTTGTTTGAAACACCCCCCTGGGATGAGAAAGAGCCAGTAGGGCTGACACCACCACCCTGTAGCACCATCATGGGTCAGAGGGTCTGGGTGCAACCCAGGTCAAAGGCTCAGGAGAACAAGCACCACCAAAACAAGGTTCAAAGCAGCTCCAAACCCAGCACCACAACACCAGACTCAGCTCCCAGGTACCCCATTTCCACACCATAGTCGAACCTGCTGCTCCCTCCCTCACAACTGAAAGCTGGCAGTGATGTCTCCTCACAATCTCCTTCCTGATCAGAAGTCAGTCAAACCATGACACCCCATATGGCTTTGGCAGAGGCAGCAGCCCAGAGGTGATGGTGCAGTCTCTGCCCTGCCAGCACTGCCTGTGGCTGACTCTCACCTGGCTGAGTCCCCGATAGCTCAAGACCTGATGGTGCTTCTCTGTGTGGCTGGAGATGTTAGGTAGCCCTTTGGTCTGGCACCAGTTGCCTGACTTCTCGTCGATGAACCAAGAGAGAAATCAAGCCACCCTCTCCCAGGGCTGAATTTCCCTGCAGGACACTCATTCAGGGAAAACATGGTGCCTGATAACCAGACACAGGCACCCTGAGGCAAAGACAAGGATGTCCTTCATCTACAGTATTTGCAAGCCATCGTCTCTGTCAACCCAACAGCCCCCAAGCTCTGCTCTTCACATTCATCCTCTCAAAAACTGGTCCAGCCAGAAGATCAACTCCTGGATGGTCATGGAACTTACCATCACCCACTACATTTTCTCCAGACATCAAAAGAGGACGCCCAGGCCTGAGGGAGGTTTGGGCAATGTCATGAATGGGTGTTTGCAGGTTAACGAGCCAGAGGTATGAGGGGTCACCAGATGGGCAGCTCACATAGAGATAGTTCATCTCCCATGCTCCAGAACATCCTTCGAAGGGCCAGTTGTGGCAGCGACTCTGCTCATCTCTGCTGCCGAGGTGGCACTGAGGGACTTTAAGAAGCCCCTTTTAAGAAGCCAACTCCTGAATTAAAAAGGCTATGGAAGATTAAATCCAGCATCTGGAGTTAGGCCTGGAAGCAGATGGCAAATCGTCATGGCACACAGAGTGGCTTTCACCCGTCTCCTCCTTGTAGGCAGCCACGCTGCTCTGGTGGTGCCTCCCAGGAGCAGCTCTGGATGCACACACGCCTGGCCAGCAAAGGACATGTCCTGCCAGGCACATCCTGCAGGGACAGCGTGGTGAGGCCACATAGATGCCCAGCAGAGCAGGCAGGAGCTGATGCCACCTCCTCAGCTGGGCTCCCTACACCAGAGCACCAAAGGCCTATTTTTTTTCCCCACTGGTGGTGGGTTTCCCCACATAACCCCATGGCTGCTGTGAGCTTCCCAACCTACCAGTGCACCATGTTGGTACAGCGTGGTCACGCAGGGATGCCTGACTCAGGCAAATGCACCCAAGCAAGAGCCTATCACCAAGGCACCCTGGATTTCCAAGGAGGTTATTACCACAGAGACAAAGATATCCCCAGGGGCACCATCACTTCCATGCACATTCCTGAACCACCCTGGTGAGCTGTGGGGCAGGCAAAGCAGGAGCCTCTGCCACAGGGACCAACCTGCGCCCGGGGCCGCCCCACAGCACCCCGCTGGGAAACGTGGCTGCGTCCTGTTCCGCAGGGTGGTGGTTACGGATTAAGGAGTCTTAAATGTCAGACGACCAGGCGCTCTCTGGAAATCCACTTATCTCCGCTGCCACTCGGAGCGACCAGCGCCGGGCGGTTATGGAGATAACGCGATTTGAAGCGTCCACCCAAGCACTGCGGGGCTGCGGGTGCCCTGCGGACAACACCAGGCACCCCCTCCCCTGCTCCCCTCACCCAGCTGCTGCCCAGAGAGCCGGCTGATGGCCGCGCTGCTCAGCCGGGGAGCTGCACCCACCTGCACCCAACCCCCCTGCCCCAAATCGGGGGGGGGACAAGGGGGGTTTGGCAGCCTCATCTCCCCATCACTCAGCCATCCCCCCTTCCCTTGCCAAAGCTGTGCCAATTCGCTGCCCAAATCCTAAAACGACTGTAACTAAAACCTACCAGATTGAGCCTGGGGAAGGCCCCACCCCCGCCCCCTGCTTCTCCCCCCCCCCTCCAAATGGGATTGAACAGATCTGCGCTCGCACAAGCCCCGCTTGCCGCCAAGCAGCAGCTGACATTCACGCGCCGTGGCACGGCTCTGAGCTGCTCGCCCACGCCTTGGCATCGCCCTGTCCACCACCCCCAGCCCAGCACAAGCCCCCTGCCCTCTCCAAAGCCCCCCCCAGACCCTCCTGGAGGGACTCCAGCTTTTTGGGCCAGCGAGTTCTCCACACCAAGGGAAGTCCCTGGGGTGATTCCAGGTGATCCCCGGGGCTGGGATGTTCAGGAGACCAGGCTGAATGACTGAAGGGTGTTGGCGCCAAGGGGATGTGGCCAAAGCCCCAAGAGCCACCACAAAGGGCTGTGAGGGCCCAGGCAAGGCTTGGTCCTGGGGGCACCTGCATGCAGCCTCACCAAGGCCAAGCTAAGATGTGTGAATTGCTCCCGTTAGCAGATGGGGTGATTACAGCGTGAATTACTTGGGGTCTGACTGATAACCAGGTCACTGAGAGACCCATCAGCAGGCGCAGAGCTCCGAGAAGTTAATTAAAAATAAGACAAAAAGTTGTAGGCACAGCCACATGTGAGTATTTGATGGCAAAGAGCCCCAAATCCATCAGTGCCACCTTCAAGTGTCATCTCCAGTGGTGCCCAAATGCATCAGTGCCACCTCCGAGTGTGACTTCCAAGAGCAGCACCAGCCTGGAGAGGTCCCCTTGTGCCCCTAGCTCTCTCTAAACCTCATCCCTCCACATCCCACCACGCAGCTCTGTGGTGGCAGAGCACAAACCGAGGGGCTGCTCCAGATCCCAGAAGAGCCAGCAATGGGAATAGCTGGTGCACCCATGCCAGCACCTGTGTCACTGTCACCACTGTCAAGCAAGAAGCTCAGCAGCAGCTGAAGCACACACTTGAGAGCACCAGGACCAGCTCAGGGCATTGGAGCTTGGTGATTAATGGGTGGTAGGGACCTTGTGGTCCTTAGTGATGAGACCCCACCTCAAATGTGGCAAGGCAAGGTTACCACCTCGGTGCCTGTGCCCCATGGACCAACAGAAGCAAGGCAGGAGCCATGCAAACAAGGACACAGCGAGCACCCAGCCCAGCCAGCCATGGCTCTGTGGGCTGAAAAAGACATTGGCATCCAAGAGCCATCTCCACCTCTCACACCAGAAACACCCGGAGGACTGGGGCCCTGCTTCTTCTGGTGGGATTAAGGACTGTGATCCCCCCTCCCTGGCTCCAAGCACCCAATCCTTCCCGCCAGGAAGGCGGTGCCACTGTCGGGAAGCCAGCAGGGTCCATGAGCAGCAGCTATGGACAGATGTCTAAGAGGACGGTGAATAATCCCGTCTTCCTCTGGGAGGATTCGGGTCGCCCTCGCCCTCAACGGGGGTTTATCCATTGTCTGGATCTGCCGGCAGTTGTTATTTTTGGTCAGAACCACGTTTTGCTTGGCCTGGCAGGAGGGAAATAGGAGGAAGAGGAGAAAAGGGAGGAAGGCGGCTTGGCCCGGGTTTGGCAGGGGGAAGAAAACCAGCTCAGCTTTGGGAGGGGGCAGTGGGGAACCCCCACAGCCCTCAGGTAGTTGGGTTGGTCTCCTTCCAGCCCCACAGCCTGGCTGAGCACACCCAAAACCCACTGCAGCAATTGGGCTGGCCAGCCCAGGCACACAGCCTCCCCTGGTGCCCAGGACAACTGCTCCCAGTAAGCCCAGTGGCCCGGAGAGGCTTGAGGAGTTTTGGGGGCAGCTCTTGCTGCCCAGATCCTGCATGGGCAAGAGTCAGGGCCATCTGCAGCAGCAAAAGGAAGTGCAGAGCAGCTCCAGCAGGGACAGGCAAGCCCTGCCCACTGACAACACCATCCCAAGCCCTGCCCGCAGCTTCCCACATGCCTCAGGTCCATCTGGATGGGCCCAAAAAGGCTGAAGAGCCTCATGAAGTCCACCTTCCCAGGCTGTGGACCCCCATCCCTCCTGCATCTCCCCTAGCACTGGGCCCCCCAGTCAGCAGCTGGCCCCACCAGCAGGTCTAGGTGCCTCAGGCTTGCCGGCACTGCAGGATGCAGCTCAGCCAGCCGCCTGGATCCGCTCCCCATCCAGCTGTCTCCCAGGCTGGGTATAATGGGCAGCACAGACAGAGTTGGGCTAAGAGGCATCCAAGAGCTCCTGGAGCGAAGAGGCATGGCCATGCCCGAAGACTTTGCCCTTCTCCCCATCCACCCAGCAGTGATGTGGCAAGCAGGGCTCACCATCCTTCAGCATGTCGCCTCACCACCAACACCCAAGCACCAAGACAATAAAAAGCCTCCTCCCCACTCTGTGGGCTTTCACTCCAGCAAGAGATGGAGGGCACACCCCACAAATCCTCTTCCAAGCTTCTCCTGTGCTCAGCACCACTTGTCCTTCAAGCAAACCCTATGGCCTCTAAGCTGCCAAGGTACCAGAGCTTCTCCAGAATCGGAGTTCTCTCAGCTCCTGCCCTGGAGCAAGGAATCTGAAATGCTGCCACTGGAAATGGAACAGAGCATCCGTCATTTTACTTGCCAGGAATATCCAGCCCCCCCAAAAAAACGAAATCCTGCCTGCTACAGAGCCAGCAACAAAAGCCCTCAGCTTCACCAGCAAAGCAGAGACCAGCATCGGGCATTTCCACCCCGGCCCTGGTTCTCTGTCGAATTCAAAATCACCCAAAATACAGTGAGCTGCAGCAACGGGTCAAGGCTGCGGGGCTGGAAGGATGGTGCCAGGCCAGGATGGCTGGTGGGGATGGGCAGATCTTGCCTGGGATGCTACAAGGAAAACCCACGGATAAAGGAAAAAGGCAGCAGGTGGCCAAAGCAGGGCAGGAGGGGACAAGAGCCCAACCCAGCACAACCACCCCCAGCCACCCTGCCCACACCACTGCTGGCTCCTGCCCACCAGCCACCCCCGGCCAGGCAGGTCAGCACCCCCGGCCCATCCCCAGGAAAAGGAGCAGCGTTCCCAGCCAGCCCAGCCCCCAACCCAGACTTGCCAACCCAAATATCTGCGAGAGGCGCTCCCCTCCATGGGAACGGCGGCGCGACGTGGAGTTCACATGCCCCAGCAATGCCTGATTAAACTCCCAAACTCCCAGGGAATACCCCTGAGGCTGTCTGAAGATAAGCTCAGAGCTGGGCTGCTCTCAGGAAATGCAGGAACTGGGAAAGAGCAATCCCTTCTTTTTCTTTTTTTTTTTTTTTTTTTTCCCCTTTTCAATCCAGAATAAAACAGAGCAGAACCTGGTGCGCTCTAGCTCGGACTCGAGTGCTCACCCAAGCTCCCTGCCATGAGCCCCAGCAGCTCCTGCTCCTCAGCACGACCGGGAGGTGACCCCAGCACCGAGTTGGATCCTGCTGGAGGCACTGGGGATGGACCCGGAGAACCCAGGACAACTCAAGATGAGCTGAACATAACCTGACAGGCTCCGTGTGCCAGGCTGGAAGATGTTGAGCAAGAGAATGGTGCTGGAGACCTGGGTGGAGGGAAGGCAGCTGCCACAAGGCCAGTGGGTACCAGAGGATTGGGTCAATGGCTGTCAACACCTCTAGGACCCATGATGCTCTGCAGGTGCTCTATCACTTCAGTTCTCCCTGTGGGACACCTCAGACAGGTTTCACTGGTCCTCAGGTGTCCTGCAAACCTTGCTGCCCTTCTCTTCCCCTTTGGCCTTTCAGTGACAGGTTGTTGTAGCAGTAGGCCCAGATCTCCAAAGCCATCTGTGTGCTCAGGGGCAAGGGGTAGTCAAGGAAACCATGTTGGTGCAGTGCCCAATGTGATGGGCAAGCTGGAGCAACCCAGAATAAAGAGGAAGGAGATGATACTCCTCCCTTTTGGACTGCTGGAGCCCAGGGAGCAACCAGCTCCTTGTCCTCCAGGAGAGCAGAGCCACAGGGAGGGTTTGCACCATGTCTTGGGGATCAGTGAGCCCTGGCTCTGGGACACCGCAAGGATGTCCTGTCCTGGTTGCCATGGCAAGACATCGTGATGCCATCTTTGATGGTGACCAACTGTCATGTTGTAATCTAGTTCTACCTTCAACCAGGACCATGGCTGGGAAGGAGACCTACACCCAACACACACCATGCTCTTGGATGGACAAACATATCAGAGGCCAGAGGAGTACCTACCCAAGCCAAGTTTTCCTTTGCAGGAGATGTCTAACAGCTCTCTTGGGCCTTGATGCTTCTTCAAGGATCAGCCCAAGAGGAAGGATGTTTTCCCTCCCTGAAGCATGCCAGAAAGGATGAAAGAACAGCAGTCCTGGGCAATCTGGTGGGAAGAGTCATTAGGAAAACAGTTCCCAGAAAACTGCTGGGACAAGGAGTCCTGCCTCAGGGAAGTGGTAGCATGGCAGAGAGGGATTGTCCCAACAAGGCCCAGGTGCTGCCTTTAACTGGATATCAGTTTGGCTGCAGAAAGCACTTGGACTGCTACAAAACACCTGGATTTTCAGTGGGTGTCTCATGCACAGCCACAAGACCTGACTGTGGCCATGTGCCCCCTCCCTGGAGGTGTTCAAGGCCAGGTTGGACAGGGCTTTGTGCAACCTGGTCTAGTGGGAGGTGTCCTGGCCTTTGCAGGGGGGTTGGAACTAGATGATCTTCTAGGTCCCTTCCAACCCAAACCATTCCATGATTCTATGATTCTATGAAGAAAACGCTGCATGGTGGGAGCTGGAAAGGGCTCAATGTGGTGAGCTGGAGATGAGCTTTGAGGGCACCTGTTTACAGGGTGTAAGCATCCTTCTGGACTCATTGGACTCACTCCTTCTTGGCCCCAAGCTCTGAGGGTCTTCCCCAAAAACTGAGGAACAAGGTGACAAGCTGTAATGGCAAGAAACAAGCTGGATGTGGTTGTTACACTTGGTGCCTGCCACGTGGCTGTCCACCCTTCTCCAGGCAGCCCATGGTGGGTTCAGAGCCTCCAGACTCCTCCCAGGGACCTGACTGCTCGATTGGTGACCCCTCACAAGAAAACCATCTTCCTTTGCCTGTGCAGAAGGGTTTGATCCCATGACATCCTGAAATCCAACACCCACATCCCCATCTCCAAACAGGTTCTCCTGCTGCAGCACGGGCAAACCCCTGAGATGGGAGGAGGGGGGCCTCCAGAGCACAGGGCACCAACCCAAAGGGTTCCCACCACCTGCTCTCAGCTTCCACAATGGACATCTGCCTCTATCTGCTGCTTTCTCCAGCCTGCTCCATCTCCTACTCCTTCTTCCCCACAATGGCACTGCCATGCCAGGGAGCCCTGCACCTTGCCCTTGATGAAATGACCCATTGTCATGGACATGGATGAGCCCAAGCCAGCCTGGGGGATGAGAAGGGGCTGTGGGGTCAAGCAGGTCTGGGAGACCCAGCAGCTTCCATCCCAGGAGCACCAGGGGTCTTGGTCTTGTAGACAGTGGATTGGGCAGAAAAAAACCCCATCACTGCAGCTAGGTTGAGCCACCAGCCTTTTAGGAACTGCCCATGACAGCCTCCTTGGTCTTCTGGCAGGTGTCTGAGGACATCCAAGGCATGGCTGAGGGCAGGGCAGAGAAGGCTGTGCTCACCAAGTGGTGGAAGGTACATTTCCATCCCAAGGGCTTCACCAAGACCCATCCTTGAGATTTTTTTTTTCCTCTTTTGGTAGTTTTTGACACATTTCACATGGGGCACATCCAGGTTAAGGGTAGAAAGAGATTCCCTAGTAATTCCTGACCAGGTTCCCCTTGACCAGCGTGGCATCCCCGTCATCCTGCACCTTGGATGGACCCACATGCCCTCCCTGCACCTTTCTCCAACCCACCGTGGAGCTGAACCACAGCACGTGGAGAGCGAAGATCCTCCTTGAAGGATTTTGCAGAGAAAGAGGAACTTTTTTACCCCAATGGGGAATTTTAACAATGTATCGAAGCCAAAACCCCTCCCCAGGGTGCTCCCAGGGCTGCAGCCCTCAAGGTCCCCCACAGCCAAGGGAAGCAGCCAGCACCCACCAGGGGATCTGGGACGGGCATCTCCAGGGGATGGCCATGGCTGTCCTCATGTCCCCGCAGCGGGTAGCTCCGCTTCGGCTCAAGGGGTTTAAGCTGAACTAGTGCAAGTCCCTCCTGCAGCCCCCCGAGGCGTAAAGGCTCCCTGAGCTCTTAATGGGCTTACAGAACTGCTGGGACCAGAGCTGTTCCCCAGTGCAGGGGCTGGGGGGACTTAAAGGCAGCGCTGGCCGCAGCCCCCCGCAGCACCAGCCATCCCTGGCACAGCCAGGGCCACCCGCCAGCCCCGTCCCCATGGCACCAAGCACTCAGCCTGCTCTCGCCCCATCCCAAACCCCACACACCCTCCTCCAAGCCAGTGCCCCCTGCTCGGTCTCGAGGACAAAGGAGGACACACGGTGCCCCCAGTCGCCCTGTCCCCACAGCAGCTCTAATCCCCCTCCACTCCATGCCACCAGCCACCAGCATCCCCAGGGGACAGCTGTAACAACAGGTACCAGGGAAGAGAGGAAAGTGCCAGGGACAGAATGGGGCAGAGGGATGGCCAACTTGCCCGCTCCTGCACCCACACCCCCACATCTGTACCCCACTGCTCACTCCATGCCCCACCTACACCTCACTCCAGTGCTCACCCCACATCTGCATCTCACTCCTCAACCCACTGTGTCACCCAGGGCTGCACGGACTCCACGCAGTGGGACTGGGGGGTACCTGGCATTAGGGCAGGACCAGCCACAGGTTCCCCCTCTCCAAGGGCTCAGACCCCCCTCACATTCAGGGGGTGACAGGATCACAAGCCACCCTGCAGAGATGGAGGGGCCAGCACACCATCCCAGGGAAATCCTGTTTTTCCAGGCTCAGCTCAAGCACAGGGGACTGGGAAGAACACCTGGCAGGAGCAGAACCACCCAGGAAAAACCCTGCTGGAAAGCAGTAAAACTCCATCCCTGACAAGCTTGACTGGCACTGCCAAGGCAGCCCCTCACAGGTCCCCACAGTACCTCAAACCCTCCACAGCCCCCCCACCAGCCCCTCGCAGCCCCCACAGCCCCTGCCACACTCCAGGAGTGACAGCTCTGCCTTCCTGCCTCAACAAATTATGGGGGCTTGGCCTCCAGAGTGTAGGTTTGTACCTTCAGGTATTTTCAGGGGGGAAATTAATTTTTTAAAAGAGAAAAAAAAAAAACAAAAAATCACAACAAAAACAAACCACAGCCAACCCCCAAACCCTGGGCACACCACTGAGCTCCTGTGATTTCCATATCAGCTGCTGTACGCGCACAGGGGCATGGAAAAATCCTTCGGAAATTTCTGCTAAAAATAAGGAAAAAAAAAAAAGAAAGGAAAACCTGCAGAAGGCTGAGCTTGCCGGACACAGCACGCCAGGAGGGGCTGACAGAGCTGTTACGGTCTATTGGGCCAATAATCCACAAACTAAGACGGATTTATTGTACATGGCAGATCGTAACAGCTCCAAAGAAACCATCACTGTCTCCCGGTGCTTAAAATTCACTTTCTTGGGGGGGGGAAAAAGGGCCAAAATATGGCTTTACAAGATAAGATGCATGGTTGTACCATTCTGTGACAGACTGAAGCCTGTGCAAACACATACATGGTTTGGGGTTTTTTTTCTCTTGATATATAAATAAATAAAATATCTCCTCTTCCAAGGCGAGCGCAACTGCATTACCCAGCTCAGAGCGCTGTCGTTAACGCCGGATTACCCGTCTTGGTTTCACCTCCCTTAGCAAGATGGATTTGCAGGGACCTGGTTTCTGCCCAATATTACCGCTCAAAAACATAAGGAGACAAAAATTAAACTAATTAAAGCCAATGGGAGCCCCTGCACCCATCTGCCTTGCTGGGACAGGTGGGTTTGGGTCCCTTCTCCTTGGAAGGTGAAAGCCTGTGAGAAGCAAGATGCTGGACCAGGCTTTTCCCACTGGTAGAACCCCGTGCTGGCAAGTCAGGGATGGATATTATTATTATTATTATATTATTTTTTTATTAAAGTTATTGTTATTTTTAAAGGGTAGAGACAGTGATTTCCTTTGCTGCTTTGTTTCTGAGTGGACAGGAGCCTGAGCCAGGACAGTGGAGCAGGACCAGGAGCGGGACCAGGAGTGGGAGGGACCAGGAGTGAGAGGGACCAGCAGTGAGACCAGGAGCAGGACCAGCCCAACCCCGGCAGTAATTGCGGCGTCTGTTCGGATCACCGCGATGCTGGAAATCACATTGGGCCCGGCGGAGAGCTTACCGGCCGGCTGATCACATCAGACGGGGATCAAAGAGGCTCAGCTAACGGGTTTAGTGCACGGATCGTCCCAGCCGGCGCTGCCGCCGAGGGGGGAGGCTGGGCCCCACTCCCGCGGGGGGCGGTGTGCCCGGAATGCTCACAGGAGCAGGCGGGAAGGAGCATCCCTTGGCAGGGCAATGTCTGGGGGATGCCCAGCCAGGCAGCCAGACCCGAAGCCCCCTGGCATCATGTCTGGATGATGGGTCAGGCAACACCATGTGCTCACCCTGCCGGCACCTGCCAGCCCCCCTGCCTGCACCCCAAAACCATCTCAGAGGGGGTAAAAGGTGGGATGGGGGAGCAGGGCGACATCGTTTTGGTTGTGCCCGGAGACTCAGAGCAACGCCGGTGAGCAGGGCTGGGTGCAGGCAGGGGGGCTGCATGGGGTGCCCTGGCTCCAGCCCCCCAGCAAGCCACGGGGAGCCGTGAGCAGGGACTGGCCTGGTGGCTCCAGGGAGGGAGTCGAGCCGAGTAATTAGAGCAGGAGGCTGTGAGTCAGCAAACGATGCGTAACCTCGCTGAGGTTGACAATGAGGCAAAAGATGGCAGTTTCGACCGAGAGCGCCCGCTGAAAGGGCACATTTAGATATGCAAGAAGCAGCAACTCCCAACGATTGCAGGGCTGGCAAGCGGCTCTGCAAACCACCCTCTGCAAACCACCATCCTGCTGCCAAACATTCGATGCCTTTCTCCAAAATCCCTGCAAATAGAGACGCGGTCAGTCGCAGCCCAAACCCAGCAGCAGCAAGGCAGCAGGGATCACTTCCAAAACAACAGTGTTTAGGGGGAAAAACACCAGCCAGCCTCACCCCCAGCGCCCCAGGGGAGCAGGACATGGCCGGGCTCTGCAGACGACCGTGCTCTAAGTGCCCTAAAAAGCAGCCGGCACCCACATTGCTCCCAGCACCACCACCGCACACCCGGATGGATATTAAGGACTGACTGAGAAGCAAATCCCAGCTCCAGCCACAGGCTCGTCCCCCCCTTTTCTGGGAGCGTCCAGTGGGGCTGCAGGCAGGTAGGGCCCTCCCTGCCATACAGCCGCCCTCAGCGAGGAGAGTTTAATTAACCCCGGAAAGCAATCGTTAACGGCCAGCCCGGGTAATCGATGCGGAAGGGGCAGCTTGCTGCCGAGGGACCATCTGCTGCAGGGGGGGGATGGCGGCTCGTCGTGCCACCCCCCCACACCTCCCTTCGCCGTCCGGGCAGCTGGTCTGGGGGCCCGATCCGGAGCTTAACACCGGCCGAGCTACCCCTGAGCAGGACGGGGACGGTGGGTCCCTCCGCCCCTCGCCTGGACACTCGCTTCCCGTAAAGCCCCAGGTCCCCGAGCCACGTGATTTCCTACACGTCGCAGCCCCCACAGCACAGAGCCCGGCTGGTGGCTCCCGCCAGAGGGTCCCTCTGGAGCAAGGCAGCCCTTGCAGCCGGGATGTGGCTGAAGGAGAGCTGGGCAGGGCTGTGGCCAAGCAGCTTCCTTGCCCTGCAGCTATTTTCATCTGTGAGATGAGTTTGAGGCAGTCTCAAACTCGAGGGCTGCCTGTCTGTCCCTGCCTGCCCAGGCAGGGAAGCCCCACGGGAGAGCAGCTGGACAACCAAACCCCCACAGGCAGAAGTCAGCAGGGAGACCCTGCTCTGCTGCTGGAGGGAAACTGAGGCAGGGACAGGCTGGGATGCTCTCATGCTAAGGGACCTAGACTTGGTTTTCCATGCTGCTCCCCATCCTCTGGCCACTGCAGAACGAGCACTCCTGGCAGGGACAAGGGAGAAAAGAGGTTTTGCTGAGCCCGGCACATAAGGCAGTTGCATTGTGCTATGTCTGCTCACACTCCAGCAACAGCCTCAGCCCCTATGCCCCTCTGCCCACCGCCACCTTCAAACACCACAAGTAGCCCCAGGTCATTCTCCAACCCCGTGCTTCCAGTCTTCTCCTTAATTGCTTTAATTTTCACCCAATCAAAGATGTGGGGTGCTGCAGGGCAGCAGGGCCAGGTGGGCTGCATTTGCTCCTGAGGGACCCAGGAGCTGCTCCCCACTCTGGGGCACTGTCTCCAGCTCCAGAATGGAATCCCTGAGCAAGCCTAGGATGGGCACAGGGAAGCCTCTGGCCCCTCACCCCATGTCACCCCCCAGGAGACCTTTTGGGGGGTGGCTGGGGATGCAGCTGGCAGCAGCACCCCAGGGCACAGCCAACCTGGAGGGAAGTGCAGGATCTTGTCCTCCAGGATGGGAGGTGTCCCCAGCAGCGTCACTCCTCCCTCTCCTATGAGAGGACTTTCCACCATCATCATGTCCCACCTGGCACCCAGTGCCACCATGTCCCAGAAATCCCCTGGGGACATAGCACTGGCCTGACCCTGCTGGGGGACACCAAACGAGCCCAGCCCTGCAGCGGGGAGCACCAGGGATGCAGATGATGGGCATGGAGCTGCAGGCACCCTCCTCCTGGTCTGGATCTGTCCCTCACCCTCGTGGGGAGAGGGGACATCCCCAAAGAGGAGGAGGAGAAGGAGGACACCAGCATCCCATGGGGAGAGAGGAAACACCACAAGGAGCCAGATGGCACTACCAGAGCAGGTGCTGAGGGAGCAATGAGGGACAAGACCAGGGACACGGCAGGGCCCTGGCACCAGGGGAAAGCCCTGCCCTTGTGCCCTGCCCTCATCCCCTGCCCCCCCGGGGTGGCAGAGGGTGCAACTGCTGCCATCCCAGGGCAGGCAGGGGACAAATGCATCCCCAGGATGGCCACGACCAGCAGGGTTCAAGGTGACCTGCAAAGCCAAAAAAGTAGCTTTGTGCCTTTCTATGTCCAAGGGCTGGGTGACACCTCAGGCTCCTCTTCACCCCCCCGGGAAGGGGAGGACATTGTTCTCCCATCTCCGACAGCAGCAGCCCAGCAGGAAGGGGATGGTGCTTCCCACACCCATGTCCTTGTACCCAAGCACCAGGGTGCAGGCACAGGTCACAGCTCAAGGGACACCTCTGCTCCACAAGAAGGTCCTGGTGCATTCAGTTCCCAGCAGGCAATGGCTGCCAGGATCACCAGGAGAGCAGGCTTGGACTCCAGCACAGAGTTGGCCAGGCGAGGGTTTCCCAGCACACCCCACTGCTCCCGAGATCCCAGGGAAATATCCAGAGGGATGCTCCTGGCATCCTGGCATCACCCAGTGTACCAGCTGCCCTGCTGTGGGGTGTGGGGATGAGGCATTCCTGCCTGTCCCTTCCTGCCCAGGCAGGGATGCCCCATGGCAGCCTGGTGGGAGAGCAGCTAGACAACCGAACCCCCATAGGCAGGAGGCAGCAAGGAGACCCCAGAACAGCTCTGCTGCTGGAGGGAAACTGAGGCAGGGAAGGGCCAGGATGTGTCCACCCACTTGGTGACAGTGAAGGGACTCAGATTCAGTTTTTCATGCTACTCCCCATCCCTTAGAGTGCACGTGGAGGGGGACAGGGAGCAGGAATAACCCCCCCAGGCACTGCCAGCCCCCAGCAGAACAGCAGAGGGTGCAAGGCAGAAACACACCCTCAGCGGGATGCCCCTCCCTGCCCAGCACTCTCCAGCAGGATCCACCCCCCCACTGCCTGTTTGTCTTCACCCCCACATGGAGCCAACAGACTATGAAACCCCTCAGTGTTGGCCAGACCTGCCAACATCACCTGGAGCCACATCTACACACCCAGCTGTGGGGCTGGGGGCTGAGCCCCCTGAGCTGGCGCATGACCTCCGAGCTCCCCCTGAGCTGGCACCCAGTCCCCAAGCCAGTGCCCAGTCCCCTGAAACAGTGCATAGCCTCCCAAACAGCTGCTCCACCCCCAAACTGGTGTTCAGCCGCCCCCCAAATAGTGCTGAAACCCAGAGCAGGTGCTCAGCCCCCCTGAACTGGTACCTGACTCTTGAGCTTATGCTTAGCCCTGCAAAAACCGTGCTTGATCCCCAAACTGGTGCTCAGCCCATCAAAACAGTGCTCAGACCTCTGACCCAGTGCTCGACACCCCAAATCAGTGCCTGAGCCCCAAGACAGTGTACAGTGCCCCAAAATGGTGCTTAACCCCCAAGTTGGTCCTTAGCACCCTACAATGACAGTTGACACCCCCAAGCTGGTTCTCAGCCCCCAAACTTGTGCTTGACCCCCCAAGCTTTTACTTGACCTCCAAACCAATGCTCAATCCTTCATGCTGGTGCTCAGACCCCCTAACCAGTGCTTGACTTCCAAACCAGTGCTTAGCCCCACAAAACAGTGTTTGACCACTGAGTTCAGGCCCCAAAAAGGCTCAGTCCCAACTGGGGGGTCACCCTGCCAGGAGGTGCCTGAGCAGGGTTGGCTGTTTCTCCCCCAAAGCATCCACGGACTCAGGGAATAGGTCTGAGATCCCAGGAGAGGAGCCCTGCCCTAGGCAGACACGGAGAAGGGATGGGGACTTGGCTGTGCCAGGGTCACCACTGCCTGTCCTAGGCCACTCCAGTTTCCTCCCAGTACACATACTGATCGTGTGGTCCTTCAGAAAGGCAGGACAGCCTGAGAGGGGCATGACCTCAATTGGAGTCTCCCCAGTACCCTTTCCCTCCAGTCTCAGCATCTCCCCCCTCCATCATCAAAAGGACACATGAGCACCACGGCAGGGAAGTCAGCCCCCTCCCTCAGCTGTGGGAGAGGACATGTCCTGAGCACAGTGAGGACCCCCATGTCCTGCAAGGGACCCCCTTGTCCTCCCTTCCCAGCACTTCCCAGGGGAGCACTGCCACCAGGGAAGCCGAGATTGCTGGGACTCTGCTGGAAACCCTCCTGGTAGGGAGGGGGTCCTGCCCAGAGACAAGGAGCTTTATCACCTGAATATTCAGCACCAGGTCCCCAGCTAATCCTCGGAGGGGACACAAACGGTGGGAGGGTTTTTGGGATTCCACCCAGGATGCTCAGGTGGGACAAGAGCTTGTCCTACAGCTGATGGGGAGAGCTGTGGGCAGAAGGGGGTAATCACTCCCCGCTGCCTTCCCAGGGGAGTTTCCCAGCCTCATCTTCTGAGCTTATCGGCCTTTGGGATGAGCTGCTGAACCCACCACTCTACAGCCCAGTGCCAGTTATTCCCAGGATTAGGGTGGCTCTGGTTTACCAAGATGTCCCTCCCCCAAAAAAAATACCATCCTTATCACCCACTGCCAGTTCCCCACCACCTGCAGCCAGCACCAGCTACAGGCAGACCCCTGCAGACCCCTGAGAGACCACTGGCCCCCAGCTCCCCTGCTCCCCCCTGGCTCTGGCAGCTCCAGACCAGCAGACACAGCCCCCCTCAGTGCCCTATCCCCCCATCCCTCCCTGTCACCCCCCACCCTTCACCAACCCGTCGGCCACAGCATGAATTCCTCTTGTTTTAATCTTCATGGTGCATCAGCACAGGAGCAAAAAAAAAAAAAAAAAAAACCACCACCACCTTTTTTCCTCTTTTTTTTTGGGTCTTAATCTTTACCTGGGGTCATATTTACTAATCCTCTTGCTAATCCCCCAACGCCTTCGCAAAGAAAAAAGCCCCTTCCTCCTCCACCAGCCGAGCTGCTGCTGCTCCCAGCAGGAGTGCGACTGGGAGCACCCAGAGCCTGGTGAGCCTGCGCCCAGGCCCTAGGCACCACGGGCTTGACATGCTCAAGGTGACACCAGTTTTCCCAGCAAGGTGGCCAACCTCTGTTTTTAAAGGCTTTTTATTTAAGGAACCTGAGTGTGAGGATAGGGAGGAGGGGGGGGGATGCAGGGACATCGAGCGAGAGAGACAAAGGCCATGGGTCTCAGCTCGAACATTTAGGAAGTATTTAAGGAAAGGATGAGAAAGTGCCTCTTAGAAAGGATTTGGTGGAAAACCATCCACCAGCACTTTGCAGCTCCCCAGCCAAGGTGCACAGGGACCCCCAGGAGCATCCCCCACCACTGTCCCCAGGCTGCTGGACCCTGTGGGGCCTCGAATCGGGGGTACAGGCAGCAGCACTGCTCTTCCCTGCCTCAGTTTCCCCATGTGTGGAGATGAGTGGGAGTGTCACTCCCACTCCCCAGGGATCAAGGCAGCACAGGCTGCCCGTGAACTGCCTCCAGGTCCCCATTTGAGCTGGGGGAAACAACCTTAGGAACCATCCCAGGGCTCTGCAAGTGGGGGGATAGAGGATCTGCAGATTGGGGGACAAGGGTCCCTGTAGATGGGGAAGACTGGAGTCCTTCTGTATGGGGGAACAAGGGTCCCTCTACATGGGGGACACAGGGCTCTGCAGAAGGGGGGATGAGGAAACTGCAGATGGGGGGACAGGGGTCCCTATGGATGGGGAGGACACAGGGCTCCAAAGAAGGGGGAAGTACAAGGCTCTGAAGATGGGGGGACAGAGCCCCTGTAGACAGGGGGACAGGGGTCTCTGCAGACCAAGGGGTCCCCCACAGTTGAGGGAGCAGGAGGGTCTGCAGAAGTAGGATGAGGGCTTTGAGGATGAGGAGAGCACAAGGGGGACAAAGTTCCCTGCAGAAGGGTGGGACAGGGGCCCTGGCAGACAGGAGGGGACAGAAGTCTCTGCAGAAGGTGGGCCAGGGTTCCCTACAGGAGGGGACAGGGTTCTGTGCAGATGGTGGGGCAGGGTTTCCTGCAGAAGGGTGGCACAGGGCTCCTTGCAGATGGGGGGACACACACACGTGCTCCTGCAGATTTGCCCTTCTCGGGCCAACCTCCCACCGTGCCACCAGCATGTGGGGGCCTGTCCCCCACCTCTGCTGCAGCGGCGGGCTGCCCAGAGCCCCCCCGGCCCCCCAGCCCCCCGCGGGCCCTGCGCCCCACTGGCGGCCAGCGAGCTAACCGGTTATGGCAGCGCGGCCCCCTCGGCCGCCAGACAGCGCACGCTCGACCGCGGCCGGCACCTCGCCGCGCCAGCCTGGAATTTGCAAGCTGTCCTGATGCATTAAAGCGCAAAACGCCTGGCGTCCAGCTCCCAGCCCTGCCGGGGCCGTGCCGGGCCACCGCGTCCCCTCCTCAGGGACGCCAACGCTGGGCTAGCTGTCCCCAAGGGCAGCCGGAGCCACCCTCATCATCTTCATCTTCTACATTCATGTTTTTCTCCCCGCCCCAGCTTTAAATAGCTCTTTTCGGAGGAGCGGGGAGGCGCTGCCAGGCCCCCACTGCGGCAAGGGAGGGGACGCTGGGGACATCAAAAGCGGAGGGTCCTCGCCAGCGCTGCAGGCAGGCAGGCCTGGCCAGGCAGGAGCGCAGCAGCACTGTCTGCACGGGGCCTCTCCGGGTGCTGATGGTGCACCAGGGTGCGGAAGGGATGAGGAGGGACAGAGGGATATGTATGGACAGAGGAGCAGGGATGGACAGACAGACAGGGTGCTGCTCCATATGCCCTCCCAGGGACGGCTGGGTGGAAGCACAGCACCCCAAGGTGGGTGCCATGGCACCCTGGCAGGCACAGCACAAGGGCCACCCTGGAGAGCCAGCTGGAGCTGGGGGACCCTGGGGATGAGGGTTCCCCCTGCACTGAGAGCTGCACTGTGCCCCCTCCTCCCTGATCCACCTCCCACACCGGGTGCTTCCCACCAGGGCCAGCACCCACCATCACCAGCTCCCAGGGGGCTGCCTGGGACCCCTCCCAAGATCACCCATCGCCCAGGGCTTTCCTGCTGCAGGAGGCTTGGGCACCCACCGGCACTGCAGGCAGAGAGGACACCCCGGTCCCTGCCATCAGCATGCACCCGCCCCTTGCCCGCATGCCCGGTGCTGCTCTCAAATTCCAGCAGGGCCTGGATGTCCCCCCACGGCCACCGCTGCCACCAAGAGCTGACCTGCAAAGGGACACGTCCATCCCGATCCCAGCGGGTGCAGGGCAGACAGCAGCAGGATGCCCGTGGGAGGAGGGAACAGCAGCGGGCGGCTGGAAAAGGAGTGTGAAGAAACGCCTCTTGCGTGCTCTGTCCGGAGCCAGCTAACGAGGCCATATTTGAAATGCTTCGCATACCTCCGGTCATCAGATTAGCGAGATGTAGAAGGTAAAGCAGAGGGCAAGGGGAGCGCTCCCGAGGAGGCCATCCTCGGCCTCCCGCTCCCACCGGCTGCAGGAGCTGAGGACAAAGTCCCCGGCCAGCAGCAGGGCACAGGGACGGGAGCCAGGGAGCAATGGGCAGCCGGATCCACCTCCCTGCTGTGATCCCCACTGCACGCTGTGTGGATGCAGGATGGAAAGATGGGGAGGAACAACCCAGTCCAGAACCCACAGCCCCACGTTTGGCCACCCTGGATGTCCACAAGCCCACTGCCACACCTCAGCCACCAGCCACTCCCACCCCTCATAACCCCATGGCCCAGTCAAGACCGGGACCTGCTGAAAGACCTTTCAACATATAAAAGAGCTTACAGGAAAAGAATGAGGAAGACTTTGTAACATGTCCTGTCATGACAGCACAAGGGGCAATGGTTTTAAACTGATAGAGGGCAGGGTTAGGTTGAACATAGGGAAGAAATGTATTATGAGGGTGGCAAGACTCTGCGACAGGTTGCCTAGGGGAGTTGTGGATGCTCCATCATTGGAAGTGTTCAAAGTCAGGTTGGACAGGACTTTGAGGAACGTGATCTAGTGAATGGTGTCCCAAGATCTGAGGTGGGGTTGGACTAGATGATCTTCAAAGGTCCCTTCCAACCCACGCCATTCTATGAGTCTATAAAAGGAGGCAAGACCCCACACAGCCTCCAAGCAATGTCTGTGGACACAGCTCGTTTACCCTCCCTTGACCTGGTCCCAAGCCCAGATTCCTGCAAAGCAGAAGGCAGAGCACTGGTCTGCAAGTCCCATGGGTGTAGACCTCCCTCCATCTGGCTTTGTACCAGCGCTGACAGGCCTTGAGCCATCCCTAAGACATCAATGATCCTTAGCCACAAATGGTCCTCCTTAGCCATGCTTCAGCTCCAGGAGAAGCTGGAAAGCAGGAACTTGTGTCCAACCAGCAAGTGGGCACAGAGGCAGCAAAGCTGAGAGCACCTGGATCTGCAAACGCTTAGGACCCTTCAGGGTCAGGGTGTTCAAGTGAGAACCCCTCAGCCTTCAGAATGTTCAGGTGAGAGACTGAGGACTCAGACATGGACCTCAAACTGCTTTTCTTGGCTAGACTCCAAGAGACAGAAAGAGGCACCAAAGCCACATGGGCTAGTCCTAGCAAAAATAAGTGAGAACTCATGACCCCAGGACCCTTAGGAACACCAAGAGACCACTGGGTCTGAGTGGATGGAGCTGCATTGCTCATTTGGGCACAGCCGAAGAGTCTCATAAGGAAGACCATGGGAGATGGATATTGCCCAGCTATACCCATAAAGAGCTGGAGCAAAGGCATGAACTCAAGGAGGGTTTGCAAAGCCAAAAATGAAACATCCATCAAGCCACAGCCACAGGCAAGACCAGAGCTGCCTTCCAACCATGGGCAACCACCAGCAGACCCTGAGATGACCAGAGACAGCAGCACCAGAGGACACAGGAGATGGCCATGCCCCATCTCATCATACCAGAACATTAACCCAACCCAACCCTGGCTCAAGCCTGGGCCATCCCCAGGAAACCCAACAAGTGCTGACCAAATGCATGCTGCTGTCAACTAGGGTCTCACAGGTGGCAGAAGCCACCCAGAATCCACTGGAGTCACACAGAAGCACCTCACAGCCTGCAGGGCCAGGACAACATCATTCCACAGCCCTCCTACCACCCACTGTCCAGTGGCATGAAGATGACCATCAGACCCTTGGGATGAAGCCCGTCTCAGAAGAGATGCAGAAATTACAGGCTACATCTCACACCATGGCACAGGTCCCATCCATCACCCACATCGTGTCCCCACTGAAGTGTATCGCAGCATTGACACGGGGCAGAGCCAGTGACCTAAGCCATTTTCCAGCTCCCACCTCTTTGAGCCAGGAGCATGGAGATGCAAAAGCACATCCTACCCAGAAAATCAGAAAATGCCATTTTCTTTCTTTGCCACCAGTCCCAGGGTCGAGGCCAACACACACCTCCCCATGCCTGGGCCACCACACCACAGGCATCACTCTGTGGAGGTGATGGGTCCTCATCCTCCCAGCACAAAGGATGCCCAAATTGAGATGATGGAAGATGCTTTGGTACGAGCAACATTGTTGGAGTCCAAGGACATAGAGCCAGACCCACAAACCCTAAGGGAAGCCCATGGCCTGGGAGCCAAGGCTTCACAAGATGGACACAGCAGGGCTGTTACTCAAGTCCCCTTCCCATGCCACAATGATGGATGGGTGGAAACCAGAGACACCAAGGCAGCCTCTTGAAAACCTTGTGACCTTAAAAATCCTTTTATTCACATAATAACCGGCTGCCACCCATGTGGCAAGGGCTGTCATCTCAGACCCTCAATGCCCTCCACCTGCTTGCAAGCCAGGGTGAAACCACTTTGAAAGACATTATCGATGCACCCCCCCCAGCCCTGCAGTGCCCTGAAAGGAGAGAACATTGGGCGGGGAGAGGACATGCTCCATGGCACATTCACACCAACACTGCTGAGATGCTGGTGGACCCAAAAGCTTCTTTCATCCGTGGTCTTCAGGTGCCCAAGGGTAAAACGTGCTCTTTGGATTCTCCCAAAGGTGATGGGACCCACAGGTCACCCTCAGCCACTCACTGGGGTCACACCAACTTGCTACCTGGCTCTCCCTGGAGCTCTCCTAAGGCTTCAACATTGCGGGCATCCCAAGGGACATGGGGCATGGATGAGGACACAGGCTGCTCCTCGCCCCCATGCCCTGATGCTCACCCGGCAGCTTCCCCAGCACCAACAGTCACAGCCCACCTCCCCACCAGGGCAAGTCCCTCTGGTGAAGGCAAAGTCTGCTGCAGGCCTGATCCTGCCCCACTCCTCATGGCGGAGCCACCCCTGAGCAAGAGCGACTCACACATTTCCTCCTTACTGGTCTGGGCTCAGGCTTTCCTGGCTGGTTCCTCCTGGAGATGGTTCCTCCTCCAATCATGCTTTTGCTCTTCCCTCCTGCCCATACTACACTGCTGCCCCCTTCATCAAACCACAGCAGGGTTTGGGTTGGAAGGGACCTTAAAGCTCATCCAGTCTCACTCCCCTGCCATGGGCAGGAACACCTCCCACTAGACCAGGTTGCTGTAAGCCCCATTCAACTTGGCCTTGAACACTTCCAGGGATGGGGCAGCCACAGCTTCTCTGGACAACCTGTCCCAGTGTCTCACCACCCTCATGGGAAAACTTCCCTATTTCCAATCTAACTCCGTCTTCTTGCATTTAAAACCACTGCCCCTTGTCCCATCATGACAGGGCCTGGAGAAAAGTCTCTCTCCATCTTTCTCAGGAGCCCCTTTACACAATGAGATGTCTTAGCAGGGTCTCACTGGAGCTGTCTCGTCTCCAGGCTGAGCACCCCCAGCTCTCGCAGCCTCTCCAGAGCAGAGCTGTCCCAGCTCCATCTCCATCTGTCCATGTCCATCTCCCCTGGCCTTGCTTTCACAGGTCGATGTGTCTTGTGTTGGGAACCCCAGAGCTGGACGCAGTGCCCCAGAGAGGGTCTCAGGAGAGCAGAGGGGACAGTCCCCTCCTCACCCTGCTGGCCGTGCTGCCTGTGATGAGCCCAGGATGCAGGTGGCTTTCTGTGCTGTGAGTGCACACCGCCAGCTCATGTCCCATCTGTCACCCACCGGTGTCCCCGGCCCTTCTCTGTGGAGCTGCTTCCAACCCACCCCATCCCCAGACTGTGCTGGCACTGGGGGTTGCCTCCACCCAGCTGCAGGACCTTGGCACTTGGCACCACTGAACCTCTCACTGCCCCTCCTGCCCCTTCACCTGCCTGGCAGGAAAACCGCCAATCCTACACACCAGCTACCACCAAAAACCTGTCCCCATGTCTCCACCAGGGTGAGGGGCCACCGTTTCCCTGGAATGGTGGTTCCCATCCTCCTCCCCAGCCTTGCTTGGCTTCAAGAGCCTTGTCCTCTGGAGATGGGACACCAGGCCAAGCCAGCCTCCCCCTTCCCCAGCCTCCCTGCCCCAGCTTCTTGAAGAGCGGTAGCTGTCAGGGGCAGCAGGGACAACTGGGGGTCTCCCCCAGGTGGGGGAGCCCTGCAAGACCCCCCACACTCCCAGGAGTCAGTCGAGTCTGGGGTAAAAGGAGGGGAAAAGGAGGGAAAAAGAAAGAAAGGAAAAAAAACCCTAACGCTTTTGAGTGCAATATTTTAGTTGAGCAACAGAGCATGAGTAAAGGAGGGAGCTTTTCGTGGTCTGCTGAGTTTAAGCTATGAGCTGAAAGTTTAACTATTAATACACTTAATCAAGAGGTTGTTCGTATGGCTGGGCTTTGGAAAAACAAATGCACCAGCAGGGTGAGGAGAGTCAGGGGAGCGGTGGCACCCGCTGCCGCCACCCCAGGGAATGTCCCTGCTGGGGGGGATGGAGGTGAAGGGGTTGGGACGAGCCAGGGCCAGATCCAGCCTCGGCTGAGCCACAAACATCCACAGTGGGAAGTGCCAGGGGATGCGGCTACAAGGGCCATGCACCCCAGATCCGGCCCTCCTGTCAGCCCACACCCAGAGGCAGGAGATTTGGCAGAGGGGGCAGTTTTTGGGAGGGGACGTCACCCCCAAGTCCTGCAGCATCCCCAGGTCCCGGGCAAACAGCATCTGTGCTGCCAACACCTGCCTGGAATGGCCTCGGTGACACCGGGGGATGATGTCGGGTGAGGGACCCCCAGGGTGGGGGATTCCCAAAACACCCTCCCCCGTGCCCCCACGACGTCTCCCCCACCTTTGCCGAGGAGGAGGAGGAGGGACAAGCTGACTTGGGGCCCGGCGACCGCAGCCCCCCTCCCCTGCCTGCCCACTGCGCCCCGGGCAGGAGGTGCAGGCAGGCGCCTGGCAGCTGCCCGCACCTCCGCCACAAAAAACCTGTCAAGGACGAGGCGGCAGCCTCCTGCCTGCTTCCCACAGAGGCGGGGAGGGGGGTGAGGCGGGGTGGCGCCCCCCAAAACCCCTCCTTGCACGCCCCCCTGGCGGCACTCAGGCGAAACCCGCCCCCTCCCTGCCCACGAGGCCACCAAATCCCCGGGCGGCGCCGGGCGGCCGCGGCGGGGGGCCGGGACGAACTTCTGAGCGCCACCGGCGGGTCCTTTGTTACTTTGCTTTTGTTGTCACACGCCGGCGCGTCCCTGTCCCCATCGTCCCGTCCTCATGTGTCGTCGTCCCCACCACGCGCCCCCCGACGCCGGCCCCGAGGTCAGGGCGCGACATTTGCCAGCTCGCCGGGTGGCATCGTCGGAGCGACGCCGGCCCCGGCATCCCGGGTTGGCCGGGCCTCCGCCGGGCCCCCGCCGGGAGCCGGAGCCACCAGGCGCGGTGACACTTTTCGGGTTCGAGGCTCGGCCCACGTGACGCCGCGACCGATTTGAATTCGATGCGGTGGCAGGAGCCGCTGGCACCGCCGGGGAGGCGACAGCGAGAGGGAGCGGGCGTCCCTGCCGGCGCCGGGAGCTGCCAAGGGGGGTGCTGCTCACGGAGATGGCTCTGCAAAGCTTTTCCGGACAGGAATTTTAAGGAGTGACGGACGGACAGACGGACGGAGAAGGGTTTCCATGCCTACAAGCGCTCCCGCCGAGCGGTACCTGGGTGGGGGGGGGTTGGGGGGGGTGGTCACTACCTCGCCGCCCCCCCCTCCCCGCCCCGCCTTCACATCCGACCCCTCCTGGTCTCACGCTCGCTGCTCTCCCGGGGAGGCGGATGCAGCTCAAGTCCCCGGGGAGCAGAGAGGGGACATGAGCGTGGGGGGGGGGGGGGGGGGGGGGGGGGGCGTGGGGGGGTCCGTCCCTCCGCAGCCCCAGGTGCGGCCGCGCCGCCGGGAGAGGGGGCCGGGGGGTGGAGGGGGGGGGACGGACAAAGCGGCACAAAGGGGCTGCTGACACAGCAAGGGCCCGTTTCCAGAGAAACAAAACTTCCGCCGGCTCCGGCCCCGCGCCCCAGGTAGCCGGGCTTCTGCATCCCCCCCCCCCCTTCCCCAAATCCAGCCTCAAACCATCCCCAGCACGCCAGCACCCCCCCTCATCTTTCGCCCCCTCTTCCCGGGGTCGCTGGCAGGGAGCGGGCGATGAGGGGTAAAGGTTGCGGGGCCGGGGTCAGGGCGCTGCCGAGGCGCACACATGTGATCCGTTATCGCAGGATGTGTGCGCAGCTTTGTTTATGCGTGGGACGCGGAGCGGGGCGGGCGGCGACGCGGGGGCCCCCCCCAGCCATCCCCATCCCACCCCCCCTTCCTTCTCCCTCTATACCAAATCAATCATCCCAGTAAAAGAATAAACCGACCCAAAGCAAACGCGGGCCCGGGAGGAGGACGTCGCCGATTGCGGGATGCGGCGAAAAAAAAATAATAGTAATAATAAACATAAAATAAACGCGGAAAAAAAAAAAAAAAAAAAAAAAAAAAAAAAAAACAACAACGGTGGGGCCGCGATTCAGCGGAGTTTGGTGCCATAATCGCAGGGTTGAGGCACAATTCCCAAAGCCCCCTGTGGCTTCGGGGCTGGCAGCACCCGCGCCCGGCGCGGACGAGGGATATTCCAGGGCGACCACTGGGATCCGGCTGGATCCTTGGGTGCCGGGGTGCGCCGGCCGCCCTCCCCGCCGGAGGTGGGGGGGAGCGTGAGGTTCGGGAATCCCATCTGACGGCCAAACGGGGGGGGGTTTACTCGGGAAGGGGCGGGGGGGGATAATAAAGTTGGGTTAGTTGTTGCACATGGCTGGGCGATGGCGAGCGGCGCCGCTCCCACGACCACCGCGGGCACCGGCGGAGGAGTCCGACCGCCGCTGCAGCCCGGGGGGGCGACGGACACCCCGGCAGGGAGCCCGGGCGCGGGGGGACCGTAGCAGTCGCGGACGCGAGGAGGGGGCTGCCCCCCCGGCCACCCCCCCAAGCGAGATCGGCCCCGGGGGGCAGCAGCCGCCCCCGCCGCCCCCGGCCCCGCCGCCACCATTGTCACCCGGGAAACCACCGGGCGATGCCGCGGCGGCCCGGGGCGGCGGGGGGCTCTCGCCCCCATCCCTCTCTCTCGGGTCCCAGCACATCCCGCCGGGGTGCGGCCGTACCGGGAAAGGGAACGGGAGAGAGGGGAGAGGGGGTTCAGCGGCACCGAGAAAAACTTTGCTCGTTATCTCCGCGCACCCCCTCGGGAAGCGGCGGGGGGGGGCGGTCAGCGCCGCGCAGGCAGCACCGGCCGGGCCCCGGCGCGGGCAGGCGGGCAGGCGGCCAGCTCCGCGCCCCGCCGCCGCCGCGGGCAGCCGGTAACGGCGCCGGGCGCAGCGGGGCCAGCCCCAGCCGCCCCTCGCCAAACTTTTTCTTCTCCCCCTTCCCCTTTTCTCCACTACCACCCACACACACCTTCTCTCCCCTACCCCAACTCCGCCGCCCGCCCGGGGGCCGGCACCTACCGCCGGTCCGGGAGCCGCTGCGGGCAGCGCTGCCGGGAGCAGCGGGAGCTGCCCGGGAGCTGGGGGAGAGGGAAGGGCAGGGGGTGCGGGAAGAGGGTGTCGAGCACCTGCCCGGCGCCGGGGAGCTTGGGGGGGGGGGGGGCAAAGTGTCCCGCCGCAGGGCCGCCGCACACCCACCTCCTCATCGCCGCTCGCTCGGGGAGTGCTCGGCCCCCGATCGCTGCACGGCGCTGCCGCCGCTGCCCGCGGCTGCCGGCAAAACCCGGACCGGACCCGCCCGCGCCGCCCGCGCGCGCCCCCCGCCGCCCCGCGCGCGCGCCGCCCGCCGCGACACCCGGCCCACACCGGGGGTGCGATCACCCCCCCCCCGGGGTCACCGCGCTGTGCCTCCCATGGGCCATCCGCCCCCAAAGGTGGTACTGGGGTGTCATCGTCCCCCCGGGTCCCACCTGCTCCCCACGGGTGGTACCGGGGTGTGCTCCCCATGCCTTATCTGCCTCCCCCCACGGGTGTCACCCCTCTGTGATCCCCATGGACCATCCACCTCCGCAGGTGGTATTGGGGTGTGCCCCCGTATCCCATCTGCCCACCACTCTGCTGTGACCCCCATGAGCAATCAAACCCCATGAGTGTCGCTGTGGTGTGCTCCCCCATCCCCTCCCCCGGGTCCTAGCCACCCACACGAGTGTCCTGGCAGTGTGTGTATGTGTCCCCCACCGTGTTCCACCCACCCCACAAGTGTCACAGCACTGTGCCCCCCATATCCTATCTGCCCCCACGGGTGGTATGGGACTGCACCCCTCACATCCCATCTGCCCTCCATAGGTTTCACTGCACTATGACCCCCATGTCTTACCTGTTCCCCCCCCATGGCAGTCACTGTGGTGTGCCCCCCCTGCCCCATGTCCCATCCACCTCCATGGGTGTCACCCCACTTTAGTCCCCCCCTATGTCCCATCAGCACCCGTAGGCCACCACCATGGTGTGGCCCCTCCAAATCCTATCTAGCCCCATGGGTGTCACCACACGGTGCCCTGCCATGTGACATCCACTCCCATGGGTGATACTGGGGTGTGCCCCCGCGTGTCACATCTGCCCCCTATGGGTGTCACCTTGCTGGGACCCCCGTGTCTTATCTAACCCCTCAGGGATGTCACTATGCCGTGCCTCCCCAAGTCCCATCCACCTCCATGGCTGTCACCCCACTGGGTACCCCCATGTCCCACCTGCCCACACAGGTGTCACCCCACCGTGTCCCCCCCAGTCCACACCCATCTACAATGCAGTGCCACCCCAGTGTCCCTCCCCATCCCCCCTGTGGGGTGGCACCCTGCTGTGCCTCCCCCCCACCCCCTCTGCCTCAGGGGTGGTATCCCCGTGTTTGTCCCCATGCCCTCCCTCCCTCACCACGTGGCCTGTCCCTTGTCCAGCCCCAGGGTTGTCACCCTTCACGCCTGCATCCCTGTGCTCTGTGGGGTGTCCATCTAGGGTGCTTCTCTAGCCGCCATCCATCCATGAAGCTTCACCTTGGCAGGTGGCCCCCATCCTTGTGTCCTCCACTGTGGGGTGACCCTCTAGGGTGCTTCTCCAGCCCCCATCCATCCATGAAGCTTCACCTTGGCAGGTGGCCCCCATCCTTGTGTCCTCCACTGTGGGGTGACCCCAGAGTGTTCCCCATCACTCTGTCCCCTCTGTAGGGTGTCCCTGTGCATGTTCCTCAGCCGTCTGTGTCCCCTGTGGGGTGCCCATCCCTCCATTCCCCCTATGGAGTGTCCCTTGTAGGGTGCCCAATTCATCTGTCCCCACTGGTGGGGCATCCCCACGGGTGCACCCCATCCCTCTGTCCCCCTTGTGGGGTGCAGATGGCAGCAGGGTGCAGAAGAGAGGGACACCCCCTGGGGCCTGGGATGCAGAGGGGGGGACCCCCAGGGTGCAGAGCCCCCTCTATGCCACCACCACATCCCCGAAGCATGGGTTGAACCCCCCCCGAATGAACAGTGAATAATCGATGGGACTGGTAAGTCCCCCTGAGGGAGGGGACAAACTCCCGGAGGTTTGGCCCCCTCAGGGGGGTGACACGCTTGGCCCAGAAGTTTCCTGCTCAACTTTTTTTCTTCGGGGGGTGGGGGGTGTGGGGAGGGGAGCACAGATTGGGGTTTTTTTTTCCCCTTTAAAGGATGGGCACTGAAAAATTGGAAGTTTAAAAAACTCCATGAAACCCCCACTCCTCAGCCGAGAGCAGCTTTCCAGGGACAAACAACCCAAAAAAAACCCCACAACCCACCACCCCCAATTCCCGCAGCTTTTTCGGTTGCCAGCAAAATACCCAAAACCTCCCGAAAGCAGCAACCCTGACAAAAATGAAACTGGGTTTGTGTTGCCGTTGATTTTTTTTTTTTTCTGTTTTTCACAGGAATATGAAATTGCTTCCCACCCCTCTCCTGCCTCGAAAGGAAACAAAAAATGTAGGATTGGGGCTGGGGGAGGGGGAGTTGTGTGGATGGGCTGTTTGTATTTATTCCACGTCTCGTTAATTATGCACCTCTCACATATTTAGCCACTGGGATTTTGACACGCGGGCGCTGTGATGATGCTTTGACTTCCCAAAAATGTCCCTCCTGGGTGGCAGCGAGGTGGGGGGGACATTGCCCCGGCCTCCTGGGACACCCCATGTGCCAGGTCCCTGGCTGCTCTGCTCACCCTCCCCGGAGTGCTCCTCACCTTCTGCCTCCAAAGAAGGCGATGGATAGAGCCTCGTGCCAGGCGCAGGATTTGGGTGGCACCAGTGACAAGGGAGAAAGGACAGCATCCCACTTCAGCCAGGCTGTGGTGACACCAGCAACACCACCCAGCGGATGACACCTTCTTACCCAGGTGAGCTTCACCCAGGCCATTTAATTTGCCTTTTCTTTTTTTCTGTTTTTAACGACCTGAGGGTGCCCTGACCCCCTGATGCAACCATGAGATGCCACACACTGATATCCCCCTTGCAGAGCCCGCAGCGGTGGCACCTGGAGTTTGCCGCCCACCCAAGGTCTTCTTCTGGCCGTGGTGGGATTTCACAGCTTTGGTATATTTGGAAACCTCATGTGAATGAAAATAGCCTTGATTGAGTGAGGGTTGAAGTCCTCTCAGAGAGGGGAAACCGAGGCACAGAGTCAAGCAGGGACTTGCTCACAGTGGTGGCAGCAAAGATGGGGCTGCAGCCCAGCACTCCCCAGCCAACCTCCAGCCTCCCCAAGCTGGTACCACCACCCTGCTCCCAGCACTGCAGTCCCAAGGAGGACAGGGTCCCCCAGTGCCCCCAGCTGCCACATCCCCATGGCAAAGGGACAACAAAGGCGTTCTCCTAGGGACGCAGCCCGTGAGCCTCTGTCCTGCTACTGGAGCCCTTTCCCATAGTGTGCTGCGGGCTGTGGGGCAGAGGGGGGGACAGGGACAGAGGGCCAAGGGGACAGGGATGGAGGGTGAGGGGGGCAAGGATGAGGGGACAGGGATGGAAGATGACAGGGACAGGGGTGGAGAATGTGGGGCTGGGAATGGAGGGTGGCGGGGATAAGGATGGAAGACAAATGGAGCAAGGATGGAGAGTGAATGGGACAGGGATAGAGGGTGAGGGGAATGGGGAATGGGGATGGAGTGTGGGTGGGACAGGGATGGAAGGCACAGGGGACAGGGACAGATGTTAAGGGGACAGGGGGAAAGCCAGCCTGCAAATGGCAGCACTGCCTCTGCTCTCTGTCCATCAAAACTGGTGCCAAAATCTTCCCTGCCATGTTGGGCACTGGGCTCCCACCAGCAGGGTGGGCGCTGCCTCCTCCCCAGCCATGACAGGCTTCACCTGGGGACATGGGGCCAGGAATAACTTGGGGGGTGACACAGAACATGGAGATGATACTGGGCAGCCCAACCTTGGGGCAGTGAAGCAGGGGTCAGGCAGGTCCATGGCCCCCCCGGGTGGCAGCAGGGCACTGTGGGATAGTAGCTGGAGGGCTGCCAGGTCTGTGGGAGTGGGAGACACGTCCCAACAACCTTCAGAGCACCAACACACTCCAAAATACACAACCCGAGCCCCCTCAGCCCGGCTGCTGCCATCCAAGTGGGTTATAGAGCTGGCAGCTGCCTGTCACCTCCTCCATGCTGGATGCAGGGCATCTTCTGGTGCCCAGATGTGGTGCCAGGAGCCCCAGACCTTGGTGACATCCAGGATTTTTGAGGGGGGAGGTGGATTTCTTGCGCCATCAAAAGCCTCTTGAAATGAGCTTCCCCACAAAACCACCTGGGGCCGGGGCGGGGGAACCTGGTGGGACCCAGTGCTGGGAAGCTGGACCAGTTCCTCCAGATGCTATGCCTGGAGACCCCCTACTCTGGAGAGTTAGGGTCAGGCTGGCATAAACCTCCCCCCCTTTTTTCCTTTAAGCCAGTTTGCTCCCCTTGGCCCTTTCCAGTGCTGGAAACCAGAGTTGGAGCCACCTGCATTTTTTGGGTGCTGACCTCTGAGAATGTGCCCAGGGTCAGAGTGACCCACCATGGCTCCGGGCCGGCTGCCACCGGCCGCACCGGGCACCAGCCCCTGCCTGTGCCCAGCCAAGCGCAGGGGACGTGACACCCCCTCGTCCCCCGGCTGAGGGGTGACAGGAATCACCGCCCTCCCCCAGCAGCACGGAGCCCCCGCCGGCCCCCGCAGCCCGTTAATGGAGGCTCTGTTTGTGTTAATTTTTAACCCCAGCTGTCTCCCACATGGCGGGCACTGGCCCCGCTCCCCCAGGGACCTGCCACAGCCACTCGGCGGCACAGGGATGGGCCAACCCTTCCTGGAAAGGGGCTGGGGGGGATGAGACACACCATCCCCCACTGCCCACAGGGTTGCCGGATGGTTGGTGCCCCTCATGGGAGCCCAGCGGGGTCCCCTGGAGACTGCAGACAGGGAACACAGGTGGTGGGGCACAGGGGGAGCCGGTTCCCCCTGTTCCCCCACTCTGCGAATGGGAGCAGCCGCTGCCTGGGAATGTCCTGGCAGGAGGGACCCGGGCCTCAAAGCAAACAGAGCCCGTGGCAGTGACGGGCAGGAGGGCAGGAAGCCACGTTCCCTTTCCCACCCCAGCGTGGCCAAGAGAGGGGGGAGCACAGCACGCAGAGCCAGGGGAACTGGCAAGAGGTGGTGGGGCAAGACCCCCCCCAAATCAGCTCTTTTTTGGGGGCTGAGGAGCTCCTCATGTCGTGCCAAGGGACACCGTGGCCACCTGGGTGCCCCAGACACACAGCCTTTGCTGGGAGAAGGACAAGAGGGTGCCATGGGTGCAGCCGTGGGGCTGGGCTGCTGGGCCTGCATGGCAGGCAGCAGCAGAGCCAGCAGGACACCGGCAGCATTCCCACCTCCAGAGACCCTAGCAGGCACTGCGGGTTGGGTTTTTTTTTTCGTTGGGTTGGTTTTGGGGTTTTTTTTTCGGTTTGGGTTTGTTTTTTTTCTGTTGGGTTTTTGTTGTGTTTTTTTGTGTTTTTTTTTTTTGAGCCGGGGATTCGCCTGGAATTCAGACGCCCACGTGGTCCAAAATAGCCTGGCTCCAACATCCGGAGCGCCCTGGAAAAGCCATCTGCCTGCGCAGGCAGGGCAGGCAGCCACGGGGCTGGGGCACAGCTCCGAGTCCTTCCCAGTGGCTCCTGCTGCCTACGTCTGCTCCAGGGGGCTTAGGGGAGTGTCACCCAAGCCCCACCAACGGGAGGACAGTCAGGGGACACTGGTCTTATGTCACATAAGCATGGGAGCTTTCCCAGTGCCTGCAGATTTTTGGCTCAACCCGAGCTGCTGGGTGTGGGAAGACACTAGTGGCATGAAAACACCTGTTCTCAGACCAGCGTGACTGTGCTTCAGGTGGGAGCTGAAATGAAGAGCAAGCCAGGCTGCAGGGGAACATCAGTCCTGCTCCACTGTGTCCTCCCATGCTTTGTCTCCTGTCCAGCCCTGTTGTCATAGAATCACAGAATACCAGACTGGTTTGGGTTGGAAGGGACCCTAAAGATCATCTAGTTCCAACCACTCTGCCATGGCCAGGGACACCTCCCACTAGAACAGATTGCTCCAAGCCCCATCATCTTGAATCCCACATCAGTCCTGTGGTGGGGCAGGATCCCTCAGCCCCAGCGCCTGGGATGGGAGGACACCTGCTCAACATGGTCCCTCCTCTCAAGTCCCCACCATGGGGCCAGTGGGGCTGGATGGGGCTTCCCAAACTTCTTCTGCCTGCAGCAGCTGTCCACCCAAACAAGCAAACATCAACTAGTCAGGACAACCACGACTGTAGAAAAACACGTTCTGTTATTTCCCTGGGAAATATCAAAAGTTACTTATGGCAGGAGCTAATCTGGGCATGCCTGAGCCAGGAGTCGCAGACAAACAACCATGAAAACTGTGCTTGCCTCCTCAGCAGCCAGGACCCCACCTTCTGCCCAGCACACCAGCCTCCATCCTGCCTGCACCCCAGGTGCTGCCTGTACACCTTCCTGGCAGGCAGGCAGCCCCAGCAGGCAGTGGGGATCTGGGTTCCTGAGGACTATAGTGGGTCTCATCTGAGTATGTTTGTGTTTCATTGAAGGCCAGGGAGAAGCAATGGCCTGGAGCTTGTAGCTTAAGACCTGGTTGATGGCAGCATTCCTCGGTACATGCTGGTGTCCATGGGCCAGCAGCCAGCGATGTCCATGGGCACAGGAGAAGAAGATGATCTCTGGGTTGCCTAAGCACAGAACCATCCCCATTTTACAGGGAACCCCTTGAACCAGGGCAGGGTCCAATCTGGGGGAGCTAGTCCACCAGGAGGCCTGGGAGCACAGCTCCTTGCCAGCAAGGACACTGGCCTGGGGGGATGCTCTGAAAAAGTGAACATCTCAGGAGCCCCAGAAGCATGGTGACCTCAGAGCAGAGATTAACCCTAAGGGTTATGAGGCTCCCCATGAAAACCCCCATCGTCCATCACACCCTTGTGGAGGCAGGTCTGGTCACCTCGCTGAGTGACCCCACCCTCACAAGGCCTCTGAGATCCCTCCTAGAAATATTTTCCCTCATTTCACATCCCTTCTTCCCAGCAATGCTGCTGCAGCTCAGCCTGGACTGGGGAGCCGGGGACATGAGCCATGCCCAACCTCCCTTGAAGAAAGGACTCTCAAATGCTAACTTCTCCACTGGGGTTGGTCTCCTTTGCCCAGCTGCACCATCTCAGACCTGAGGAGCAATCATCTCCTGACTCAGACATGCTGCAGCAGTGCCCCAAATCCACCCCATTCCTCTCTGCTCCTGTTTACTGCCCATAAAGACGTCAGCAGCAACGTGTGATCGATGCTATTGAAAGAAGCTGACAGATCTGACTCTATGGGTATAGGAAGTTGTCCCCCCCCTTGATCACCTAAACACCATCCATCATCCAGGCTGATGCCACTTTTGCACTGATCTGCAGCCTGTAATGGATTGGAAGATGTCAAAAGGACCTGTTACATCCAGATGACTCTTCTCTGGAAAGGAAGCTTAGGGGCTGAGCAGCAACTGCATGTCCCTCACATCACATCCTTAACCACCTGAGAAACCTGCAAGATATCTCTCCTTGCTCCATCTTCAAGGAACCCTTCAACATCAGAAGGGCAGCACCAAATTCTTGGGCAAGCTGAGATGTGCAAAGGTCCCATCAGCATCTTCTGGGAGACACTTTGTGCAGCCAACTGAAAAGCAGGAGCATGGGGCTGTGCTCACCTGCTGGTCCTGCTGTCAGAGAAGCCACTGCTTCACCAGGAAGTCCTCTGTGACTTGTCTGGGAACATGGCTTCTTCCTGGTGACCAGCCAGCAGCTCCTTCCCTCCTCCCCATCCCCATCCCTTGCTGCTCTCCTCCGCTGAAGGCTTCCCAGCACCCAGTCACTCCCCACACTCAGGGAGGACCTCTGCAGCTCCCCAGGGACATCTGGCATTGAAAATATGGAGCAGGCTCCATCAGTGGGTGGAGAAGAGCTAGGCCTGAAGCTTCAACTTGTAGCTCCATTTCTTCCGGGGCAAACACAACCCAAGAAATCACGGCAAAGAGCCAGCCTTGAGTTGGATGGAAACAGACCACCATCTCCTTACCTAGGAAGACCAACTGGACTTGTCAAAAGGAAAGAAATTCATCTACATCTCACACATATGGTCTCATCCTAATGGATATGTATGAGCATAAGGGAAGAAGAATAACCTTCTGGTTAGGCTAAGGGCTTGGCAGTTGAGATTTCACGATGCTATTCTCAGCGCTGTCCACACCTTGCTCCAAAGCCTTGAAAAGCTCTTTATCCATCCCCAGGCCTCACGTTTCCATCTGGAAATGTGTCCAATACCTATTTTGCACTCGCAGTGAAGGAGAGAGGAGGGACGCTTGAGATGCGTCTCCATCCTCGGGCAATGGTTGTTTAGAGTTAAAGAGAGGGCAGGAGAGATGGGGAGAGCAAAGAACCACGAGGCTCTGCTGGGAAAGCTCCAGTGCTGCTTCAGGCTGCCTGGAAAACTCAGACCTCAGTGGAAAGAGGGAAAATGTCCTTCCCAAGGAGCCTGGGGCAGCACAACTGGAGAGCCCAGAGCCAGTTTTCATCCTCATGGCCCAGCCCTAGATGCTTCCTGGGTTTGATGTCTTCCAGGAGAGATGCAATACTCCAGGTGCCCTGAGGTGCTCCAGGTGCCCCGAGGTGCTCCAAGGGCCCACGGCACATGGATGAGCTGGAGCTGGGAGATGTCACTGGCTTTCAGGAGTCTTTTCCTTTCTGGAGGATGAGATGTCTCCTCATCGCTTTCCATTGCTGGGAGAGCATCACCCACCTCCAGCACAGGCATGGGGGGGGCCCAGCCCCATGGTCACCACAGGCCCATGAGTGCACCGAGGATGTCCTTCCTCGTCCTGCCTCCTCCAGCCCCCATGCTCCCCTGCTCCAGCGCAGGCTGAGACCCCACTCCCCAGACAGATGCCAGGACCGGCTCCCTCCTCCACCTCCTCCACCTTCTCCACCTTCTCCACCTTCTCCACCTTCTCCACCTTCTCCTCCTCCCACGGGGCATTTCTGCAGGAGCTCCAGCCCTGCAAGGAGAACACAGAACAGCCAGAGCAGCCATAAATCCTTCCCTGCAGCCCGGGGCTCTGCCAAAATCTCCCTTCCACCCAAATTTATGGAAAAGTGGGTCCCTGCCAGCAGAGCACAGTGCATTAGCGAGTTGGAAGAGGCGGTGCTGGGTGCAGAAAGGGCTCCTGCAGCCTCCTCCACCCACAGACCTTCTCTTTCTCTTCCTCAGGCTGTAACCCTCGGTGGCCTGGGGTCAGACACACCTTTGCACAGCCGCAGCACCTAGCTTGATTCCCCCCATCCTGCTCCCCCGGGAATCCTCAGCATCCCTCCAGGAGAACCTTAAGCCACAGGTATGGACACGGGGTCCCAAAGCAAGGGAAACCCCCATGGATGGGACCAGATGAACCCAGACACCCCTTGTGCCACTCCTGGGCTGCCGGGGGGTGGGGGTGAGATGGGAAAGGTGAAAGGTTTGGGGAGGGAAGCAGGAGCCAGCAGCTGATCATCCCCCAGGATTTCATCCTGGTAGCAAAAGTCAGCCACTCTCCAGCCCCTTCCTCTGCTGTCACAGCAGAGGTAGAGCTGACAGTGGACCCAAGTATTTGCATTTTCTGAAGGCTGCGTGCTGAAATTGGCCGTCTTGATGATGCATTAATGCTGGCTCCTGCATTTCATTACTTCTGCGAGACAGAAAAGGCACAGAGGGAAAAGAATAATTCCGCTTGACTCTTGCTTGGTGAGCCTGGCTGCCCCATGCCCAGGGCTGTGAGCCCAGCCCAGCCACCAGCCACATGGCTGCAGGAATCCCTTGCAAAAACGTTCCCACTTTTGCACCCCCACCCCACCTGGGACCCCCCCCAGAAATACAGGGATGCTTTGGAGAGGCAGCTCCTTGTCCGCCTTCTCGTTTCACTTCCTCACACAGGTCAGGGAACTCAAAATCCCTCTTTTGCCCAAATCAAACTTGGCAGCTGCTCTTTTGCAGCAACCTGGACAAGAATTCCTGGGAGGGAGCTTCAGTGTAAAGCACTTGGAAACCTCTCTGGGCTGAAAGCTGGATGGAGAGGGGGAGGCACCAAGTGCAAGAGCTGGAGGTGGCTTGAAGGAGGGAACAGGCAGGGGGGGAACCTCCTGGATGCTTGGCACGGGCCAGAGCAAAGCTCAACTACTGGCCACAGTCTCTGCAGCATGCTCTTTGGGGTGAGTTTGGAGGTGCCCAGCATGCCAATGGCCAGCACCTTCAGGATGTTACCTCCCCTCTGTGTCCAAGCCTGACCCAAGGGTACATGGATGAAGTCAAATAGCCCAGGGCACCCAGAGAAGAGCACCCTGGCACCATCACAGCATCTCCTGTGGCCTTCAAACCTGTCTCTAAACCCCCTTCAGCTTCAAGATCCACCATCAGCAGGGTGTGGAACCTTTCCATCCTCTCCCTTGCTAGAGACTCATGAAGGCCTCAGCCATCGACATGGGCAAGGGTGGGAAAATCCAGCTGAATGAATGTGACTCCACAGTCCCCAAAAGACCAACCCCACCCACAAGTTCTCCAGACCCTCCATAACCCTAAGGCTGAGGGACCTGGGGCTTTTCAGTCTAGAGAGGAGAAGACTGAGGGGGGATCTAATTAATGTCTATAAATACAGGAGGGCTGGAGGTCAAGAAGGCAGGACAACCTCTTGTCACTTGTGCCCTGTGATAGGACGAGGGGCAATGGATGCAAACTTGAGCACAGGAAGTTCCACCTCAACATGAGGAAGAACTTCTTTACTGTGAGGGTGACAGAGCCCTGGAACAGGCTGCCCAGAGAGGTTGTGGATTCTTCTTCTCTGGAGACTTTCAAGACCTGTCTGGATGCCTTTCTGAGGGATCTGCCCTAGTTTTTGGTCCTGCTCTGGCAGGGGGGCTGGACTTCATGATCTTCAGAGGTCCCTTCCAACCCCTGACATTCTGTGATTCTGTGAACCCTACTTGAAAGCAACTGGCCAGAGCTCACCCCAACATCTTCATTTGGGCAGCCTCACACTGTCCCCCAAGCCAGGGAGGACCATTCATCACCCCCTGGGGTGTGATGGGGGGGTTCCTTCCCGCATCCTTTCCCAATGCCCAGCCTGAAATTCCCACTCACTCTCCTGAGCTTGGTTTCCATCTGCCAGGCCAACCAGCAGCCCCCCTGCCTGGGCAGGCCTGCCCTGCCTTCCTGGCCGTAAAAACAACAGGGCAGTGGAAATATTTTGGAAACACTTTTTACAGTTCTCTAGAGCTGCCATTAAACCCTGAAGGAGCTGGGAAAACAATTTCATTCCAGCCAAATTATTTCACAGGAAAAGGCTGATTTTAGTGGCATTTTTAACATGGGTGACTTCAGCATCATCCCCTTGGACTTCACCATCTCTTCCTGTTCTCACCTAGTGCAATGACCTGGTGCCCTGGCATTATATCTGGATCAAACGTTTTCCTTCAGCTCCACATCCAGCAAGTTTCAGTTCCTCAGGAATTCTCCATCCATCTGTCCCTGTTTTGCTGGGCTGTAGTGCTGCTCTGTGGCAGCTCAGGGTTGAGAGACCCATTGAGTTCCTGCCCCTGCACCCGCCCTCCAGCTGTTTCCAAAAGGCACTTCACAGAGTGTTAGGTCAGAGTGATTAGGAGATTCCGGCCCCAATTGGGGGGATGAGCACATTTTGTCCAGCCCTTGCCCAGGTCCTAAGTGGCCGAGCTCCTTGTCCTCAGCCTCCTGGCCACAAGCACTGCCACCAGTGTCACCAGGGACACCAGTCACCCCGTGGATGCCAGTGTCACCTGACCATGGGCTACCTCAGGAATGATCTCACTTTCAAGAGCGCTTCTTGCCCACTTCAGACCTGCTTGAAAGGTCCAGTGCCTGGTCAGGGTGTGACCCTCCACAGCCAGATGGACCCCCACCAGAGTCCAGGCACAGTAGGATGGGAGGGACACAACCCTCCACAGGGGGCCAAATGGGAGGTTCTGGTGCTCAGGCACTCAGGGGGACAGTCTCAGGGTCGTTCTGCTCTGCATGAACCACACAGAGGATGTCTGAGAGGGGTGAAACCATCTCCTTCTGCTGCTGGGGCACCAGCAGCACTGACCTCCAGTGTGTTCCCAGCCCCCTCTGCTGCTCCTGGAGACACCAGCGCTGGAACGTGACATTCCCTTCATTTTATCTTCACACATGGGCAGCTCTCAACAAGTGCTTCTCTCTGCCCACAGCAAAGGCCAAACTCTTCCACCACCTGGCACATGAGCAGGGACTGGAGCAAAGCTGGGCTGAGCGTGCAATTCATCCCTCAAGCAGCCAGGAAAAGGGACACCTGCTCCCCAGCATCCAGCGGGGGCCCACCAGGAAGGTCCCCAGGAAGGGTTAAATGCTGCCTGGAGGTGGAAGCCAGGTTCCTTCAAGCAATGCTCCAGCTATGGGATGAGTTGTATGGGTCCCAGAGCAGCTGGGTCCTCAGCTCAGGAGTGAAGTTTTGACACTGCTTTGGCCACTGCTCTTTCCTGAGCCAGTCTGAGGATGGGCACAGAGAGCATGTCCAGAGAAGGGCAATGGAGCTGGGGAAGGGGCTGGAGCACAAGTCTGAGCAGGAGCAGCTGAGGGAGCTGGGGGTGTTGAGCCTGGAGCAAAGGAGGCTGAGGGGAGACCTTCTGGCTCTGCAACTGCCTGAGAGGAGGTTGGAGCCAGGGGGGGTTGGTCTCTTCTCCCAAGGAACAAGGGATAGGGCAAGAGGGAATGGGCTCAAGTTGCCCAGGGGAGGTTTAGGTTGGATCTTGGGAACAATTTCTTCATGGCAAGGGTTGTCAGGCCCTGGCCCAGGCTGCCCAGGGCAGTAGTGGAGTCCCATCCCTGGAGGGATTTCCAAGCCATGTAGATATGGTGCTGAGGGACATGACTAGCCAGTGGTGGGCTTGGCAGTGCTAGGGGAACAGTTGGACCTGATGGTCTTAAAGCTCTTTTCCAACCAAAACAATTCTGTGATTCTATGACTCTCCCAGCAAGGACCCCATCTACATGTGGCATGGTTGCACAAAGCCGCCCTGAGCTCTCCAGGTCATTTGGACCTCCTGGAAGGGGACCACCGTATATCCTAGCAGATGCTACATAGAGACCTGGCTGCTGACACATGCTTCTCTTCACAGATGATCCCAAGCACCCATCTCCAACAGGGTCCTGGGGAGGACATCATCTCAGTCCCCTGCTTCCGCCCGGCTGAACCATCTCCCTGTCCTCAGGTTGGTGCCCTCTAACAACTCTCAGCTTCCTGAAGGCTCAGCATCCTCAATAGGTGCTTCAGAGGCAATCAAAAATCACTGGGAAAATTTGGCAGTAATTCAGAAAAGATCCTGGGTTTCAAGCCATCTGCAGGGGACATCGCTTCCCACCCATGTCACACATGGCTTGACTGAGTCCCTAAGTCAATCCAGGCCTGAGTTTCCCACCTTTATAAAACAGACAGGCCATTCCTTTTGTTATTTTGTTCCTTCATTCTCCTGTTGCAAACCCTCTGGGGCAGAGGCAGCCTCTTGACATGTGGATGTGCAGCCTGGCTGCAGAAACGAAACCTTTGGGATGAGGGTAGGACCATTTCCAGAGGCCTTCTCTCTCATTCTATTACTTGGCAATGCCATTTGCTTTCCCTGTTTAAAAAGACCCAGACTGTGGGTTTCCAGGAGCTGAGGGGTTGCCTGAATTCCTTGGTTTGGGAGAGGGGCTCAGAGAGGGATGGAGGGAGTGTCCCCCACAGCTTGGCTGTCCCAGGGAGGAGGAGGAAAGGCACTGAGTTAGTCCAGCCCTCCAAACTCCAGGATTTCCCTCGGTGCATCTGTGCCATCACAAACAGCAGGGCCAGATGATGTGAGGACAGTTTCCGTAGCCCTCATGAGCTGTGATTCCAACTCCATTTTCCTCCCTTTCCTCTCCAGTCTTGGCTAAAAACCATCTCTTCCCACCTCATCCATGGCCCCTTCCAGTGCCCAGAGCTCATGTAGCTCAGACACACGGTCCCTCAGAGAGCAAGATGGGTGCTTGGGGTTTGTGGGAGCTGGCTGTGGGTCCTCACACTGGTCAGCTTCCCAAGGGACACACCGCATTCAAGAGAGCACCTCCCATCTCTTCCCCTGCATCTGGACGAGGCTGGCAGGAGATGCTGGGGCCCCTCGAAAGTGCCAGTGACCCCCATCAAGGTCCCAGGGCTGGATTCCCAAATGAGCAGCGTGGACTTTGCACCCTGTAGCCAGACGTGCTGCTCACTCCAGGCTCCAGAGCCCTGGCCCTGTTTGTGTTTGAGCTCAGGTCACCCCCTAGCATTGCCCCTGTCTCTGGGAAGGGCAAAGGTCTCAAGTCTGGCTGAGGTGGGGGGAGGTTTTGTGTGTTCTGATGGGATGTGTCTGGGAATATGGAAAACCATCCACCCTCCCTGAAGCTGGGAGCAAAGAGAGGAACTGCTCCCTATATGTGGTGAAGCCCAGATATCACCTCCCATCCCCGGTGGTCCAGGACCTGGAGCCTCCCCCGGGGAAGGATCAGCAAGGATCGATGACAAGTGGCTGCCCCATGGCAAAGCTTCCCTCCCGAAGCCGAGCTCCCAGGACACTGGTGGCTTGTCCCCACCGTGGAGACATCGGGGCTGAGTGGCGGGAGGCAGAAGCAGAAGCCCCCTGTCCCCCATGGAACAGGGCTGGAGGAACCGGCAGAGTTGCCATGGAGATTTTCTCCCTAGCAGATGCTCTGGGCAGGTGCAAGAAGAGGCTCTGCCCCCCTCGCTGCGCGGCACGATGCCAGCCCAGAGCTTGTGGAAACAGGAAGCCTCCCCGCCCGCCCGCCTGCCAGCCCAACGGCCACCGCTGCCACCACCACCACCAGCCCCTGCTGGCGTCATGTGGGGAAACTGAGTCACCTCCTGAAGCTGCCCCAGGGTGCTGGCTTCACCTCCACTGGCCCCAGCTATGTGTGATGGTGGCACATCTGGGGTGCTCCCACCCACCCTGGGATCCGCCACCCCCCTGGCACCTGTGGCCTTAATGCTGGGGGGACTGGACACATGCAGTACTTACCCAGTACATTATATGATCTATAGGGACCCTGCCAGGGTGGTCCCATGTGGGTGATCAACCTGAGCCAACCCCCTCCAGCCTGCCCCAGGACCAGAGGGGCACTGCTGGCGTCAGGGAGAAGCAAGGGGCATCCCAGCAGGAGACAGATGATGCCAGCCCAGGACTGTGGTCCCTTGGCTGTGGACAGGTGGCCCTTAGCTCTGAATGTAGCCCAGGACCTCCCAGCTTCCCGCCTTTCCTGCTGCTCCCAGCACTTCTCCCTATCCCAGTCCCTCCAGCTGGTCGTTGCTCCTTGAAACCATCCTCTGAAGTTCTCAGTGCCATGGTGTCAGAGCCTTACAAATCCCTTTTCCTGGCTTTTTCCCAAAGGATGCCTGAAAAAACTCATCACTGGTGCTCTCAACACAGGGTCGAGGAGCAGCTCCTCCAGCTGGACCTTTATCAGGAGTTTGTTTCAGCTCCGGCTCCGGCGCCAGTTGTTCAGCGGTGGAGGCAAGTGGTGGCTGCTGGGTTTGGAAGGCATCTTCCCCACAGTCCAGAGCTGCTTGGCCAGCGTTGCTGTGGTGAGAAGGAGCTGCCAGCCTGTGTACCCAGCACCAAGGCTGCCTTTCCAAACACACCCAAGTTGCTCTCCCGCATCCCCCGAGAAGCCAGGAGGAGATAATGGAGGCAGTGTTTGGACATATTGCGGTGCTATCATGGAAATAACATGAGCTGGTAAGGCTCCTGCAGGGTGGCCACAGCACCCTCCTGGTGCCATGGGTGCTGGAGGGGAACCATGGGCCTTGCCCTGCTCTGGGGGCCACTGGGATAAAGCCCCCAGCTCCATGGGTCAGTCCCCTTCCTGAAATCCCAAAGGCATTAGGGGCAGTGGGGTGCTGCTGCGCCCATCTGGCAGACCTGTTGCTGCTGCACCCAGTTAACCATGGCCACTTAAGCCACTTGCCCCCTCAGGACACGCTCTTGGGGTGACAGGGCTGGGTGGGTGCAGGAACAGTCCCTCGGGATGACAAGGGGACAGAGCTGCAGTGTCCTGGGGGACACACGGGCACCTTCCCAGGAGTCTGTTGGCACAAGGAGCAAGGAGCAGCAAGGAGCAGGGTGCGGTCCTGGCACAGTGTCACCCTGGGTGTCAGGGTGGGACCAGGGGGAGGAGCAGGATAGTGCAGAGTGGAAGTAGCAGTGTAGGGTGTGCAGTGTCAGTGTCGGGTGATGCTGCAGGACAGTGGTGCAGTGTAGGGTGGCAGCGTGGTCCTGGTGCAGCAGAGCCCATGGTGATGCCCACTGTGGTGCAGCACCCAGGGTGGTGCAGTGGTTTGTGCCTGGTGTGGTTCCACCTGGTACGGCACAGCCTGGTGCAGTGCCTGCTGCAGCAATGCCCAGTGCAGTGCCCAGCACAGTATCCAGTGTGGCCATGCCCAGCGTGGTGCCTAGGACAGCACTGCCCAGCATGGTGCTGGTGTGGTGCTGCCTGGCACCATGTGTGGTTTGGTGCCCAGTTCAGTGCCTGGTTCAGTGCCTGGTTGGGTGCCTGGTGTGGTGCTGCACAGTTGGGTGCTGGCACAGTTCTGCCTGATGTGCTGCCAGTGTTCAGTGCCTGGTTTAGTTCCCAGTGTGATGCTGCCTGGCCCAATGCCCGATTCCATGCCTGCTCCTTCAGTACCAAGTTCGGTGCCTGGTTCTGTGCCTGGCTCAGCACTGCCCGCTGCGGTGCCTGGGTTGTTTGCCTGGTTTGATGCCCAGTTTGGTGCTTGGTCCGGTGCCTAGTGCAGCAGCGTCCAGTCCAGTGCCCAGTTCGTTGCCTGGTCTGGTACCCCATTCAGTGCCTGCCGCAGTGCCAAGCCTGGTGCCTGGGTTTGTGCCCAGTCAGTGCCTGTTTGGTGCTGAGGGCTGTGCCTGGTCTGGTGCCTGGTTTGGTGCTTGGTTCAGTGCCTGGTTTGGTGCCCAGCTCAGTTACTGGTTTGGTGCCCAGTTCAGTGCCCATTTGTTTGTCCAGTCAGTCTTGTGACTAGTCCACTGCCCGGTTTGATGTCCGGTTCAGTTCCCAGCCCAGCCCGGTTCTGTGCCCGGTCCTCTGTCGGGACCAGTGCCGGTTGTTTGCCCACCGTTCGCTCCCCACCGGCGCGTTCCACGCGGGTCCTGCCCGGTCCTGCCCGGTGCTGCCCGGTCCAGGCGGCTCCAGGCCGGCTCTTCGGGGCAGCGCGGGCGGGCGGGTGCGCGGTGCCACCGCCGGGGCTCCCCGGGCCGCCGCCGCCGCCGCCCGACATTGGCTGGAAAGTGGAGCAGCGGCGGGGACGGTCGATGCGGATCGATCGCGGCGCGGGCGGCACCGCCGCTCGGCACGGCACGGCACCCGCTGTCCCCCGGGTCCCCTCCCGGTGCCCCCCGGTGTCCCCTCCTGCTCCCCCCCAGTGTCCCCTGCCGGCACCCCCCGCTGTCCCCTCCCGCTCCCCCCCAGTGTCTCCTCCCGGAGCTCCTCGGTTTCCTCTGCCGGCACCCTCCAGTGTCCCCTCCCGTCCCGCTCTCCCCGCTGTCTCCTGCCAGCACAAACCGGTGTGCCTTCCCGGTGCCCCCAGGTGTCCCCACCCTCTCCCCTCGGTGTTCCCTCCCGCTCCCCCACAGTGTCCCCTACCGCTACCCCCGGTGTCCCCTTGCCGTTGCGCCCGGTGTGCCCCCCAGCTGCCTCGGTGTCCCCGCTCACCATCGCCCCGCAGCCCACGCCTTCCCCCAGTACGAGGCTCAGCGAGAAGCCCCCTCCCACCGGTCCTCCAGCCGCCCCTGGAGATGCGCAGTCCCCAGGACCAGGCCCATGAGAACCCTCCGGGGAGGCTGGGGGGATCGCACACCCTCGGGACTCCTACAGCGAGTTTTGCTGGGCTGACACTGCCCTGCCACTGTGTCCTCGATGCCCAGAGGGACAAAGACTGATGGGGTCAGCCCTGTACCCCGAACCCAGGCCGGGCTGTCCTGGGTCTTCCCTCCTGCAGCAGGCACCAGCTGGGACGTTTCGCTGGTCTCCCTCCCCCACTTCACGCTGCTGTTCCAGAACCGGCAGCAGGATCTGGCCGTCCCTCTGGTCTCACCCCTGAACCCGGGCCCGGCAGGTCGTTGCAGGTGTCTCCATCACCCAACGCAAAGATCTCCCACGACCAGCCACCAGCGCTGGGACAAGGACCGGAACGATTGTGCCCCTCACTCGCCCCATCCCTGCCAGCTCCCAGCATCTGCCATCCCCGGTGCTGGCGAGTCTTTGCTCCGGCTGCTGCTTCCCGGCTGCTGCACAGGGGACGTTGTCCAAAGTTTCCTTCCTGGCAGCAGGGAAACCTTTTTTAATCTAAGAAAGCCAAGAGAGGGGCTGGCAGTGCTCATGGGTCGCGGTCAGCCGGGGGGGGCGGTGGCTGCGTCCCTGCCCTTCATCATTCCCAGCCCGTCCCGGGTTTTCAGGGCCGGAGACAGAGTGGGGGAGTACAAACGACTGCATCGGATGTGCCAGCAGCATCTCCCTGTCTGCCTCGGGGTGGGGTGCTGCACCGAAATCCCGGGGTGCGGGATGACTGCTGTCCCCCAACGCTGGAGCGGGGAGAGCTACTTTTTTTTTTTTCCCTAAAGTGCCTTTAATTAATGGCAGAATGAGCTGACGGGGCGGCTCAGCGGCACTTGGGAAGGGCTTTAGACCGGGAGCTGGCGCTCCCCACGAACACCCCCTCCCCCACACCCGCAGCCCCTCATCTGAAGTCACTGGGTGACGGCGGAACCAAAGTTTCACCAGGTTTTGCTCTTGTTTAACCGTGATTTTAATGATAATGCTGAAGGATCCTCTTGCAGCAGGCACCCCTGGGGAAACCGATCATCTACGGGAGGGTATGGAGGGGGGCGGGGGGGGCGGGGAGGGTATTTAAAATCAGGGGACTGAAAAGATTTTGTATGAAAGAACCAAATCTGCTGAATTAAATTATAAACCCTGCTCCTGGGTTTGGTCTCCTTTGCTTTTTGCCCCGGTGGCGTTGGCATGCGGGCTGGGGAGGAGCTCATACCGTATCTACGGCGCTTTGCATCGGAGACAACACAGGCCCACCCTTCCCTCTTGTTTTCTTTCTAACCCCCCTCCAAAAAAAAAAAAAAAAAAAAAAAAAAAGAAAAAAAAGAAAAAAACAAAAATCCTTGTATTTGGCAACTCCTGCATGAATCAAGTTAGAATTTCACAGCTATTTAACACCCAGCTATAGCTTTTGCAGCAGAACCAACGATGCTCCACGCTCCGCATGGCAGGAGCTCGCCCCTTCCTGCCGGCGGGGACGAGCCCTAGTTATTTCTCCTTTTTTAGGCAGGATTGAAGGCAGGAGGTGCTTTGTACTCCTTCGGCGAGGGCTTTCCCCTGCCTCTGCCAGGCGGGGTGAAGCCCCAGCTCTCCCCCAGCTTGCACCCAGGGCCGCCGCTAACCCCATCCAGCTGCCGCTGCGGTCGGGTGGGAATAGACTCAAGTCCTTAAACCCCAAGAGTTAATCAAAGTGCTTTGAATATGTAAATGCTGAGTATTGTTTATCATTGCCTAGAGCTGATACAGCAGTTTTCCTGCTCAAAGCCCTGTTCGGAAGCTCATGAAAATTCACAACGGCCTCGCAAATAGGTAATGGGTATTACTACCCCATCCTCCAAACCGAGGAAGAGCAACTGAGCGGTGTTCCCTCTGGCAATAGAAACCAGCAAGGGAGGCCGATGCGGTGCTCGGGAGGAGGTTGTGGTGGGCTCCGTAGGGTGTAAATCAGTGCTCTCCTCTCATTTCCTCCAGCCCAACATTTGTCCCTCGCTGCCCAGCCTCCAGACAGCGTTTGGTGCTGCAGCCAGCCATGGCTGGCTGTGACGCCCTGTCAACGCACAGGGCAGCACGCCCTGTGCCGGCACAGCATGCTCTTCCAGGAGGCTCTTCTGCAAGGCCTCCAGCAACCAGCACTTCAGAAATTAGTAAAACAACCCACCTGACCAGGAACGGAGAGCGTATGCTGGGATCTGAAGGAGCAAGGGTGGGCGAGAGAGCCACGCACCCCACAGGGAGCCCCATGTCTGTGGAGATGGATCAACGAGGTGGTCTTGGTGGGGCTCCCCAGGCACCAGCATCCTTGGCAGGCAGGGCATGGGCAGGGCACAGGCAGGGGTAGAGACAGGACCAGGCAGTCCTGGGCTAACTCCCAGCCCCTCCCCGTGGCCATGGGCTGGCTGGGACAGGGTGGAAAAAATGGAACCCCCCCCTGCCATCACTCATCTCCCCCCAGTAAGGGCACTGGTCCCTCCAGAGTGGACCGTGGGGCTGGAGACCTCAGCCTGCTTCAGACCCACCCATTTCAGCAGGGTTCATCCCACAGTGCTTCCTCCTAGGTTCCTGGGGTTCATCCCACAGTTCTTCACAGAGGGTTCCCGAAGGTCAACCTGTTGACGTCAATGCTTGGAAGAGCTTTTGCCACCAATCTGAGCCAATGCCTCTGTGGCCAGTAAGATGCCCCAGTTCCCCTGGTGCAGAGCAGCTGACCTTGGAGGTCCAGGGCAGGCTCCAGCATTGTGAGCCATGCCTGCAGCAGAGCTGCCAACCTCAGGGGAGGCTGGGGGACAGCTGGGAGCAGGACGTGTCTCAGCCAGCCAAATTTAATCCTCCTACGTTAGCAAGGCTTAAAATAGGCTCCCTGCAGCATCCATGAGGGTGGTGGAGTTGGCCTACTCCAGCCCTCCCAAGTATTTTGGGGAAGCAGGAATGGGTGTATCGCAGACAAGCACAGCTGGGAGAAACTGCACCGTGCTGTCAGGACCTTCTTTGCTGAAGCCATCCAGGGAATTGGACACACTTTGCGGCACCTTCACCCCTCCAACCTCCCACCAACACAGGCTTCTTCTCTCAGGGTGCCACCACCTCCCTCTGCAGCCCTCTCCCTCTGTCTCCCGTGGTTGGGGGACTCCCGCCCGTGATCTTTTTTTTCCTGCACCTCATTGAAATGATCCCTTTAGGTCAAGCCCAGCTCACGGTTCAGTCTCAGTCCACCCTCCATCAGCTGCTGTCCCCAGGAGATGCCAACCTGAGAAGTGGTTGTCATGTCATAGAATCATAGAATCATGGAATGGTTTGGGTTGGAAGGGACCTTAAAGAGCATATAGTCCAGCCTCCTTCCATGGGAAGGGACATCCCTGCCTTTGTCAAAAGTCCCTCTCCCTGACCTTGCTCACTGCATTTCAGCAGCTCTAGGGGGTAGCTGCCCCAGGGGACTGGCTCCTCCATGAGCACAAAGTCACACTGATGGCTTGAAGCAAGGCAGATGTAGTGACATGCTCAAAGAGCTGAGCTGGCAACTCTGAAGACATGAAGGTATTGCCAAATGGGCATGTTCTAGTGGGACTCTCTCATTGTCTTAAGTGTCCTGGACATCTCCTCAGTGCTGGATGTCTTCTCAACATAAAATGCGAGCCTCCAGGCGATTGTACAGCCAGCTTCAGCTTTTGACCACCATCCCATGGTAAGGAGCACCAGAACTTCCCCTGGGCTTCTGGCTTTGCTTCCAAGGCATCCAGCAGAGATAAGCTCTTGTGGTCACCAGCAAGCTGGCTGTTCTCCCTCAGTGGTGCTCCTGGCCCCTTGGGAATGAGCCTTGTCACTGATGGGGCAATGGAGGAGTCTGTCATTGGCTACCACCTTCAATGGGAGAAATGAGTGGTGCTGAACAGGAGTGGAGGATGGACAGGTGGACGTCTAAATGTCGATGAAGAAGAAATGTGGATTATCAGCATGCCCCACTCCCTGGGCCATACATGTATCATCCCAGCACATACCTGATGGTCTGGAAGAGATGTCCCACTGCAGCCTTGCAGAGCTGGAGCTCTGCCCCCTCACCCCTGAGCCAGAGAGTCCATCATGAGTCAGGATTCAAGCCCAGAGGGTCTGAAAATGCTAGAGTAGGAGCCTGTTGCCTTGGGCAAGTTCCAGCACCTTCCCGGGCAGGACAGGGTGGTGGCTCCAGGAGAAAGGGCTCCTGCCTGCTCCTCATCCCTCAGGAGCCCACCCTGAGCTGTGAGAGGGTGCTGGGGCTCAGTTGTTCGCTCCTGGGGGCTGAGGTTCAGTGGGGTTTCTGGGCTACTGGGAGAGTCCTGCTCCTGATCCAGTGGCTGTGTCAGTGATGTCCATGGTCACCAGTGGAGCTCATTCTCTGGAGCTGGGTCCAGCCCCAAGGGCCCAGCTCCCTGCCTGGACACTGGCTCTCCATCCCCTCCTGGGCTAATGCCAGGGGCTCCCTCAGGCTCTGCCCTCCTTTCCTCACCCCCCTCCTGACTTCCCACAGCACACGGGGAAGGCTTAAAGAAGCCGTTTTCCCATTTCTTCTCCCTCTGTGCAGCCTCCCAGTGGGCCCACGCACCAGCTGGGCCCCCCACCATGCTACTCCCACTGCCCCTGCTGTGCTCCTGCCTGCACTGCCTGCATGGCTGCTGCCTCCTTCCTGCCTTCACCTGCCAGGGCCGAGCCAGGCTTGGAAGAGGCAGGAGAAGCTCTGTCTCCTTTTTTGACCTCTGCCGTGCTCCAGAGCTCTTCTCTACCTCCCTGGTGGACCCCCCCCATGAGCTGCCCTGTAAACGACCACCTTGCAGGACCATGGCTGCTGGGGGCATCCCCTCAAGAACGTCTCAGCTGAGCCCCCTGGGCTTTCCTTTGCTCTTTGCAGGAGTAAAAATTCCTCAAGAAGGTCTGTGGAGACAGATCCCTGCTTTCCCCTGAGCTTTGCTGAGCTACCCAGCCAGGCGAGCAGTGGGCTGGGAGCATCATAGTATCATGGAATGGTTTGAGTTGGAAGGGACCTTAAAGACCATCTAGTCCAAACTCCCCTGCGTGGTCAGGGACACTTCCTGCTAGACCAGGTTGCTCCAAGCCCCCTCCAACCTGCCCTTGAACACTTCCAGGGATGGGGCAGCCACAGCTTCTCTGGGCAACCCAGGCCAGTGTCTCACCACCCTCACAGCAAATAATTTCTTCCAAAGATCTCAGCTCAATCTCCCCCCTTCCAGCTTGAAACCGTTCCCTCTTGTCCCATCCCTCCCTGTCCTTGTCCAAAGTCCCTCCCCAGCTTTCCTGGAGCCCCTTCAGGCACTGGAAGGTGCTCTAAGGTCTCCAGCTGAACAGCCCCAACTCTCTCAGCCTGTCTCCAGAGCAGAGCTGCTCCAGCCCTCGGATCGTCTCCATGGCCTCTTCTGGACTCGCTCCAACAGCTCCATGTCCTTCTTGTGTTGGAGACCTGAGAGCTGGACCCAGTACAGCAGGGGGGGGTCTCATCAGAGTGGAGAAGAAGGGAAGAATCCCCTCCCTCACCCTGCTGGTCATACTGCTTTGGATCACAGGGTTGCCTCCCAGCCACCAGCCACCCCGGGATCAGCCACTTTGCAAGGCTTTGCTTTTTCCTCCACGTCCCCAAAATGGCCTAGAAACCTCCTCCTAAGTTACACACACACACACAACCCAGTTGCACCCGCTCACATATGGATCCATCCCCACCAGAACACTGTGGTCCTGCAGCAGTAACAAAGACCTGCCCACGCTGCTCTGCCTGCCTGGTGTATCTGGTGCTGCTGCAGGGAGGTGGCTGGCTCTAGAAGAAGACCAAAAAACCCAATAAAAGCCCCTGGTTGTTCATATCTGTGTGAGGAGGGATTTTATTACCCAGAAGTAGCAGAGCAGCCATGGTTGGAGCTGGCAGGGATGGCCAGCAGCCCCCAGGCTGAGCACCATGCCAAGCGGGGGCAGATCTGCTCCTCTCCAACTGCACAACCTCAGAGGTGTCCGTTGGTCCCTCCAGAGGCTCCTCCAGCCCCTGCCCCAGCCTTGGGGACTTGCACTGCTCCACGCATGGACTGTGGCCACATTTCACATGGATCTGAGGACCGTTGGCAAGTAATGAGGGAGGAAAAGGATTCTGTCAGAGGCAGTAGTCGGTGAGGGAAGCCAAGGATGCAGGAGCTCCCTGGACCATGGGAAAAAGGCAGTGGCTGAGGGTTTCTCGCTAGCAGCAATAAAGAAGAGGCCACCAGGGGCTTTGCTAAGGAGAACCAGTGATGGTGGATGTTCCCATTTGTGCTCAGAAACCTTGCCAGGACAGGACAGTTGTTATCCCAGGATGATGCCAAAGTACCACCACCCCCACAGGACCTGGAGGACTTTGTCTGGCTGTGGATAACAGTGGCAGCCACACTCAGAGTCCAGGATCCTGGGAGGCTTCAGGAAATCCAGCACATGCTGATGGCAGAGGGAACATGAACTTTTTGCCAGGATTTTAAAGGAGGGCGTGGGACAGACATCCTTGCTTGCAACCGTGATAAGTGCAAAACAGGGAGAAGAACCAGGTGTGCCCTGGTCAGTCAAAGAGGGGAAGGAGAGACATGGGGTTTGTGCCAGGCCAAACACACCAACTAGGTTTGTCTGATTCCGAGGAAATCATGTTCTGCTGGAGCTGGTGCTTGGGCAGGTGGCAGGAAGATGCTGTCAGGACAGGCTTTCCACAAGACTTCCTCTCTCATGGCCCTTCTTTAGGGAATTAGGACATAACAAGATTAATGCAGCAGAGAGAAAAAGAGCACCAGGGGAACCACTGCTGGGGCATCTCAGGGGCTCTGCTCTGGCCTCACACCCTTGGTAGGGAGGTGGGAGGAAACATGGGCAGACTCTGGCAGGAGACCCATGGCTCTGGGAAAGCATAACTGCACGGATGCCAGGAGCAGTCCCAGCCCCAGGGGTTTCCCAGCCAAGGGGGAAGCTGTGATGCCCAAGGGGCCAAGCTGGCTGCCCTCACCATGGGGCTGGTGATGGGGAAGGTGAGCATGGAGCTGGGGGTGCAGCAGGAGTGGGGACAGCAGCAGCAGTGCTTGGCCTCACAGGCTCCACGCCAGCACCATGGAGGGTTGACCAAAGAGGTGACAGGCATCAGGCAGGTGCCACCAGCTAGACCTGCATGGGGGCCATCTCCAGCCTCAGAGTGGGCAGGGGTTCAGCATCATCTCAGCCATGGATACCCTCAGGAGTGGTGGGGCTGAGACCCAAGGAAGACGGGCTGGAGACCTGTGGGTGGAGGGGCTGGAGACCTTGTGGGTGGGTGGGCTGGAGACCTTGTAGGCTGCTCAGAGCCCCCCAGCTGGCCCCAGAGCCATCCTCCCACCCTGGCCAGCTGGAGGGGGCTGGAGGATGTTGCTCTATCCCAACCCCTCCAGGGACAACCTGGCCTTTGTCCTGCTGGGCTCCAGCCTGGATGCAATCCCAGCTCCATCCCAGCTCCAGCTCAAGCATGCTGGCAACCGACTGAGGAAAATGCTGGAAGAGCCCCAGCAGCTCTCCCTGGGGGACCCTGGCCCTGCTGCCCCCCTTCTCCTGGGACTGAGGAGGCTGAATCCCGCCGGTGCCATTCCCGCAGCCCCGGCTCCATTGCTCCAGGCCCTGCCAGTCTTTCTAAGCTGAGCAAGGGGGAACGCCAGCCCTCCAAATCCAGCTCTCTGTGTCCTCCCTGGGATAGGAGCAGGACGAGCAGCAGGGACGGGTGCTTTCAAGTCCTTCACTATTTTTAATTTCTCTTTCCCAGAAAGGCTGGGGTAGGCTTCGAAAGCCGCTTCCAGCTGGGAGTTTGGAAAGCTGGTTCCAGTTAGGCACCCGGCGCTTGCCGTGCTCCCAGCTGTTATTTTTAGAAGGGCTGAAGGCGACGGCCCCGCTCCCCGGGCTGGCCCCGGCTGTGGCTCACGGTAGCCACCGCCTCATCGGACTCTCGGCTGGGGACGTCTCAGGAGTGTGATTTTACGACAGCCTTTTTCTTTTTCTGGTGCTTTTTTGGCGGGGGGCGGGGACACTTTCATCTCCCCGCATCAAGCTGTGCAGGCAGGAAGACCAAAGGCAGAGGATGTGAGCAGTGGTCATCCCCGAAGGGCCGGGGCACGGGGCGACGTCTTCTGGTTTTAATTAAAACCCATCCGCTGGCAAAGTTTAAAGGCATGAGTGGTGCCTGGGCCAGGACCAGACCCGCAGGGAACAGAGCGACCGGCACCAAGGCTGCCAGGACCTTCTGCCCCACGTCTGGGCTCTGCCCCATGCCTGGGTCCTGCTGGGTGTGCCCCGTGGCTGCTCAGCCCTGCCAGAGCAGGGTACCCCAGGGGACCATCCGCCCCCAGCCCCCTGCCATGGTCCCCAGCCCTTTGTCATGCACCCTATCTTCGCCCCCCACCGTTACCTTCATTGCTCTGCCATGGGACTCATCCTATCGTTGTCACCCCCAGTTCTCTTCCACGGAGCTCATCCAGTTGCCATGACTACTTAACCCTCTCCCGTGGGGCTCATCCCACCATTGTGACCCCCAACACTCTTCTGTGGATATCCCATTGATGCAACTCCTTCCCCCAAAAACCTCTTCCATGAGGCTCATCCCATCACCATGACCCCCCAAATCTCTTTCATGAGACTCAGCCTGTCTCTGTGATTCCCTCAGCTTTCTTCTGTGGAGCTCCCATTGAAGTGAGCTCCCCCAGGACTCTTCCATGGGGCTCATCCCATCTCTTTGACCTCCCAAACCCTTTCCATGAGGCTCATCCCATCACCCAAACCTCTTCTGTGGGGTTCCCATTGATGTGACCCCACTCTCCCCAGAGCAATTCCAAGGGGCTCATCCCATCCTTTTGACCTCCCACACCCCTTCCACGAGGCTCATCCCATCGCTGTGACCCTCAACCCTCTTCTGTGGGGCTCACCCCTCTGCCACAACCCGCATCTCTCTGCCATGGGGCACCCCCACACCCCCTCTCAGCGTCGTTCTCACTTCACCCGGGAATTTTAATCCTCGCAGCATCAACCCCCGCCCGCGAACCCGGGACAGCGTCTCCTCGCCCTGGCCGCCTCTCATCAGCTCCGCGATCTTCTCCCCCGTTATTCACACACACTCGTTGCTCCCGGCTCTCCCGGCCCCGCTGCCCCCCGAGGCGGGGTGGGCGGCTCATCCCAGCTCCCTCGGCAACCCCCTCTAGCATCCCCCCGCCCCACCGTTCCTCCCCGGCCAGCACCCAGCACCGCGGCTTGCCCAGCCGGCTTTGCCCTGGGCTCGGCTTCAGCCTCCCCCCGGGCTTCCTAAACCTGATAACGGAGGGGGAGGGCGGGGGCCGCTTTCGGGGGGGGGGGGGGGGTGTGTCTGACCTTTGCCGCTGCGATGAGAGCGGCGTGGAGGGGAAAAAAATTGGCTGCCGAGAGAAAGGGGGAGCGGGTGAGCGGCTGTGGTTTTACAATCCCTAAATAACGCCGGGAGCCGAGCTGGAAACACATGGCGGGGGGGCCTGAGTGTGCCGCGCCCCCCTTCACCCACTCACCCCCGCCTGAAACCCGGCTTGGAAAATACTGTGACCTTAAGGGGGGGGGGGGGCGGAGAAAGGGGGGGGGAAATAAAAGAAAACAGCTTTCTCGAAAAAAAAAAAAAATCTTCTGAATTATTTAGCGAACGGTTCCAACGCGGCGGCTGATTCCGCCGGCAGACGGAGCCCGGCCTTGGAGATGACTATCGGCAGGGCGGCGCGGCGGGCGCTGGCGGCGGGAGCCGGGTGGTCCCAGCTCAGGGGCACTCGCCGGCGCCGCCACATTTCGGGGCAGAGAGGAGGTCCCTGCCTGGTTTTCACCCCGTCGCTGGGATTTTAACATCCCCTCGTGCTGGGACGGAGGACAGAATCAGCCAGGAGAAGGGGAGATGTTCCCCAGGCGGTCTCTCTCCTCCGCTCGTTCGCCCTGGCGATGTGAAGACCCCAAGAGGAAAATCTCCCCGGGGAGAGCTGCTGGGTGGTACCGCCGTGCTCCTCTCTCACCTCCCTCACCTCCACCACTTCACTCACCGCCCTCACCTCCACTTACCTTCCTCACCTCCTTCACCTCCATCACCTCCACCACCTGTCACCTCCTTCACCTCCATCACCTCCCTCACCTGCACCACCTCCCTCACCAGCATCACCTTCCTCACCTGCATCACCCCCCCCTCCCCTCACCTGCATCACCCCCCCCCCCCCTCACCTCCATCACCCGCACGGTCCCTCCTCCAGAAGCCCTAGCCTGAAAGGTCCCATTTCCCTGGCCAAAGCAGCCCCCCAGCTGCAAACAGAGCTGCCACCTCTTTCCCTCTCACCTGTCTCTTCCTAGTTTATTTCTTTTTTTTATTTCGGAAGCAACTAACACTTTTCTTTGAAGAGCAACAGATGAGCAAGACCCTCCCTGTGCCTTTTGTGATGTTAAATTTACTGCCTAGCTTCGCAGTTGCCGTTTTAATGACGAACACTCCCGTGGCTTTAATGCGTCTCGAGTGCTGGCATTGAAAAAGAGGTGGGGGGGGGGAACACATTGTCTCCAGTCTTCTGGAGGAGAACAAACTCCAGTCCATTGGCTGGTCGCTTCACAAAGTTTTGCCAAATAGATAATGTGTTTTATAATTTCGTGGCAGTGCAGCGCTCTGTTTGGTAAGGAAGGCCCTCTGCTGGCACTGGGCTGGCCACGGAGCCCAGCCCCTTCAGCTGGTTGAGGAACCTCCAAGGAGACACCAAGCCTGAATTGACACTCCAACAAGTGGTACCTGGAGAAACAAGCCTGGAGAGCCACCTCCAGCAGGCCATGCCAGGACAGCTGAGCCTGGAGAGCTGAACTTGCAGGGCCAAGCCTGGAGAACTGTACCCTGCAAGCCAAGTCTGGACTGTTACCTCCAGCAAGCATGACTGGAGAGCCAAGCCTGGAGAGCCGTATCCAGCAAGTCATGTCCAAGGAACCAAGCCTGGAGAGCTCACAGAGTTGAGCACAGATAACTGAGCCCAAGGAAAGGAGCCTGGGAAATTGAGTCTGGAGAATGGAGCTCTGAGAGCTGAGTCTGGGGAGACATGGTCAGAGACCTGGATCTGGAGGGCTAGACTGGCCTGGAGAGCAAAATCTGGAGGGCCATGCCCAGGCAGAAAAAGCCCATCTCCAGTCTCGCCTCATCCAAAGGTGAGACCCATCCCTGCTGCCTGTGCTGGGCCACCGACGGGGCCAGCAGCTACACTCAGTGCCGTGCAATTCCCATGGGAGCATCCCATCCCTGCAGAAATCCCCCGTGCATCTGCCCCGGGGTGAGGAGGGGTGGGATCAGCCAGGGACAGCTGCGATGCTGCTGGAAGCTTTGCCCTGGGGCGAGCTGGTGCTGTGCTGGCTCCCACCTTGTCCCGGTGGCCGTTCCCTCTTCACTCAGGAGTGACAGCCCCTGCTCCAGGAGCCCCGCGGTCCCCCTCACCTCTCCAGGAGGGCTTCAGGTCCCTAGCCGGGGGCACCCGGCCCCTGCTGGGAGACCAGGACAGGCCAGGGTTGGCAAGGGACAGCAGGAGCCAGCAGTGCCCACCTGTGCCTGGGTGCTCCAACAGGGGACACACGCTTTTTCTCCAGAGATGCCTCTTTGTTGTGGTTTTTGGTTTTTGTTTTGTTGTGGTTTTTTTTTTAGCAGTGCCTGTAACTCGGCCTGGGTTATCAGGGAGATATTAAATTGCTGTTGGAAGCAACACCAGCGGGGCGGAAAAGCCGCGATGTGCTCTTACCTCTTCCCACAAGGTCGAGCCGGGCAGCCCCAGGGGACGGTGCGCTCGCCGCGTCCTTCCTGTAACGAGGATCACATGTCAGAGCCGAACGAAGCCTTGAGAAAATTAAACCCGTGAGCTCACCACCTTCCTGAGCGCAGGCGCCAGCCGTCCCTGCAGTCCCCAAGCCTGGCCCTGGCAGCAGTGCCAGCGCCAGGAGGGATGGCCACCTCCCTGGGGGTGGCAGCAGTCCCCACCGGTGCGCCTGCAGCTGGTGCGGGATGGAGGAGCTTTGAAGCCCAGCGTACATCACTGGGTGACAGTGAAGGACCTTCCCATGGGAGGAAGCTGTCACCCTGGTGTGACATGGCTGGCAAGGTCCCTTGAAGGCTTGCAGCCAGATTTCCTCCTGGGACCCAAGTTCTTGCTTGGGCAAAGGGCCAGAGAGATGGGTTTGACCCACTGGGACAGACACGTGGGCAGCCACGTCTTGTCCTTGCCAGGGCCATTCCCAACACTTGGAGATGGCCAGGCACGAGGGTTGGGTTTTTTTTTAGGGCTTAGGTGAGTCCTGCTGCATCACTCCTCTGTAGCACAGGGGATGGACAATAGACAGAGTCAGATGTGCAGTGCCATCCCCAGCAGAGTCCATGTGTGAGGGTGTCCCTTGGAGAGGCCTCAGGCACCCCAAGCAAGGTCCCCAAGCAGCCCACAGCTGTCGGTGGTCCAGGACTGGCACCACTAACTGGGGAAGCCAGGAGGACTGATCCTGCAAGCATGGGAGCTGGGAACAGGTGGGCATCAACCAAGCTGGTTAGAAGACCAAGAGAGGACCATCCATGTGGCATGGCTGGACAAAGCCCCAGGGCTGAGTGGGGTCTGTTCCCAGGGCACCCTCCAATCCCTCAGCTCCACTCACGCTTTCCAGCTCAGGGAAAGCAGAAAGACAGTGCAGCCCCTGGTTCCCCTCTGGCCTTGAGCTCCTCCATCACCCTCTTCCTCCTCACACTGACCTGGCTCTGCTCCATCCCCTCCAGAGATGGTGTTTCAGGGCATCCCCACGGGGAACAGAGCTGCAGTGTCACCTGTTGGCCCAGCCCTGGGGACGCAGCCAGCCCCAGTGCAACCCATCCCACCTTCACTCATGCCCAAGGGCCTGGCAGGCAGGCCACCCCACCCCCCAACCCCTTGCCCCGAACCTCCTCTCCCTGCCACAACGGGGACCCACCCACATGTGCCCAGGCTCAGCACCAACCTCCGAGCCCCCATCTCCTAGGGCCGCGGGGGCCGAATCCAGCCCCTTGGCAGAGCCCTGCCTGGTCAGAAGCTCCAGCGCAGGGGCTGAGGATGGGCAGCGGGCAGGCAGGAGACAGCCAAGATGCTCCGGCAGTAGCCCCTTTGGCCAGGAACAGCCAGGCATTTTTTTCCAGCCCTGCCTAGGAAAAAAAAAAAAAAAAAAGAAAAGAAAGAAAACCAAAACCAATCCCGAGCCCCATAACAAGCTGGCTGTAGTGAAGCGGTGAGGAGGCGGCAGATAAGAGGCTGGAGCCCGCACTGAGGCCTCACGGAGATGAAAGGCGATTGCGAGCGAACCTCCCCGTCCCCTGAGGACAAAAGAGCTCCTAAAATATTAACGAGGCCCCGTGCCGCCGGGTCCCCGGGCCCCCAACGCCGCCAGGAGCAGGCGGTGCCGGCGCTGCCGGCCTAGGGGTCCCCGGGGGGATGGAGGCTCAGCGGGGAGCAGCGCAGGATGCTCATTAATTACCTCCCCAGCCCGGCGCTGGCAAACCTGCCCCCGCTTCCCTCCTCGCTCCGGGGAGCCGCTGCCGCCTCCGCCCCGGGCGGAGGATCTGCCGCCCTCCCAGCGGCTCATTTAAAGAGCATGTAGTGGGGGTCCGTGCGGGGGGACGTGACCCCTCGCTACCTATTTTACATCCTTAGGTATGGCCTCATTCCCCTGAAAAACCTCAGGGTGAGCCCGGGGGGAAGCCGGGGGCAGTTCATGGAGGTATTTGCACCCCAGGTCCTTGGGGAAAGCGGGGATGAGGCGGGGAGAGAGTAGGGGCAGGGGGGGGCGGGGGGGGTGGTGGACGGTGCTGGGTTCTTCTGGTTTTGTGTTTGTGTGTGGCTCCTGCAGACCACAGGCTGGGGACAGGGTCCCTGGGGTGTGGGGCAGAGTGTCCTATGGGAGCAGCTGAGTGCCACCAACCCCGTGGGTGCTCACCCTGCTCCCAGGACATCCGTGCTGCTCCTGGGTCTGACCCCTCCTCCTGCCCGGTTCTGGGTGCTGTGCCGTTCAGCCCATGGACCCCACCCCACTGCCTTGGTGGATGCTCCAGGGGCTGAAAACACCTTGATCCCCACCAGTCCCCTCCTCGGAGCCCACCCACATGGCTGAGACCCCAGCCCTGCACCCGGCTTCATCCTCAGGTGCTGACCCCGCTGCCTCTCATCCTCAGCCCCAGGTCTCCTGCTTGGGAGGGCACACAGATCCTTGTGGGGTGCTATGATCTGAGCAGCCAGACCCAGCACGCAGGGGACTGGAGGTGACCCAGTGACACAACCATCCCCCTCAAGCCAACCCACCCCTTTCTGACTCCATGGCCTAGCTTGGGCAGAGTAAAGGCCTGTTAGCAGAGGATGTTTGGCTTCTTCCCATGGGAAGGGCGATGTTTCTGCTGCTCTGAATCTGCCACTGGGTGCTGGAAGGGAGGAGGAGCAGGATAATAACAGCTCCCGTCACTGGGTCCGGAAGCGGGTCCACACGCAGCCGTCAGATTGGGGGATTTGCATAGCACAGATGGCAGCCCAGGAATTTCAAAGCATCCCCCGTGCAGCAGCAGCTGAACAGCTCGATGGCCCCACGCAGCTGCCAGGGCTGAGCTGAGCTGCCCTGGCCTCTGAGGCCGGGCTGCTGAGAGGAGGACACACAGCACAGCACGGCATGGCATGGCACAGCATGGCATGGCATGGCACAGCACAGCCATGGCACAGCATGGCATGGCATGGCACGGCCATGGCACAGCACAGCACGGCATGTCCATGGCACACCGTGGCAGGGCGCAGCATCTCCCTGCTGCACCCAGGCACCACTGCCCGAGGCCCAGGGTGGGCAGAAGGCAGCCATGAGGGTGGGGAGCGACAAGGTGGCGGCAGCAGAGGGGGGACATGGAGGGTCCAGCCACTGCCAGCTAGGAGCCGTGCGGAAGGGTTCCCGCAAGGACTGGAGGGCGTGACATGTGAGAGACGGCAGGAGCTAAATTTACACCACCGCAAAGCGAGCTGCCTCCAAGGAGACATGATCACAGGCTATAAATACCTGCAAGGAAACAACAGGGACAGAGGCGGTGAATTATTCACAGGCACAAGATGGCAGGACATGGAGCAAGGCGGGCTGGGCAGGGGGGAGCCAGAGCCATAGGATGCAGCACCCCCAGCTGCTCGCCAGCCCTGAGGTACCTCCTGACCATGGCGGCCACAGCAGATGGCCAGCATGGGTCTGCACGCCACGTCCTCAGCACCAGGCTGCCACAACAGAGCCACAGGGATGATGCGAGGGCTGGAGCAGCTCTGCTCTGGAGACAGGCTGAAATAGCTGGGGGTGTTCAGCCTGGAGCCTGGCTCCAGGGAGACCTTAGAGCACCTTCCAGTGCCTGAATGGGCTCCAGAAAAACTGGGGAGGGACTTTTGGCAAGGGCAGGGAGTGATGGGATGAGGTGGGAACAGTTTCAAACTGAAAGAGGGGAGATTGAGATGAGATATTAAGAATAAATTCTTTGCTGTTGGGTGGTGAGACACTGGCCCAGGTTGCCCAGAGAAGCTGTGGCTGCCCCATCCCTGGAAGTGTTCAAGAGCAGGTTGGATGGGGCTTGGAGCAACCTGGTCTAGCAGGAGGTGTCCCTGCCCATGCAGGGGTTTTGGACTAGATGGTCTTTAAGGTCCCTTCCAACACAAACCACTCTGTGATTCTGTGATTGGGGATGCTGTGGGTGCTCCGGCCAGGTGGTGGGTAAGCCAAGCATCCCCCACCCTGACCCTGGTTCTGCTGGAGAGGACTTCACAAGAGTGATGTCCCACCTCCCTACACCGGGACCACCCCCGACCGCCCCCATATCCCTCAGCAGATTTCCCAGGAGCTGCTGGGTTCCCTGCCAGCTCCAGCAGCAGGACAAGCCCTCTGCATCTCCAGATGACACCTGGGGGAGGATTTGGGGCACTGGAGCATCACACAGTGCATCTGCTCATCTTGGTGGGGACCTTGTTTTTTATTATAATAATAAATAACAGTTTAAAAAAATACATATATTGGTTTAATAACATAATTATTATTCCAGAATATACGTTTAAAATAATAACAGGCTTTTCATCAATAAAAGGCTTTTCCGCGCCCTGCCCCGCTGCCGGCCCAGAGCTGCGGGGAGGACATGGGGGACCCGGCGGGGGCCGGGGTAGCCGGGGGAGGGTCTGGCGGCAGCGCTGCGGTCCCCCGGCCTTTGCTGCCCTCCCCTGGCAGCCCGGCGGATCGGCCGGAGGCTCCGCTCCGTGCCCGCGGACAGCCCGGTCCCGCGGCCGGGAGGGAGGCGGGGGATAGGGGGTCCCGCTGCTCGGCTCTGCCGGGCGGAGGAGGAGGAGAAGGAGGAGGGACACCCACCACCCCTCCCTTGCTGGGGGCGGTATTTTCTATTTGTGGCCCTGCCGGGGGTTATTTCCTATTTTCAGGTGTATTTTGTCACCTGCACGGAGCGATGTGACAAGATCCCCAGGGGGGGGTGGCGAGTCCCCAGCCGGGGCACCCTGGAGTCCTCCAGCCCCTTGTCCTTAGCCTCACCTCCCCCCGGCTCCCAGCATCGCCCCCACTCCCGTGCCCAGCTTCACTCGCAGCTGGAAACCCCAAATCTGGCCCGACAAATCACCCCCAAGTGACAAACGCCCCTTCCCTGTGGGGGCTGAGCTGCTTCCCCTCATGTCCCTCCAGCCTGACCCTTCCCCAGCCTCAGGGGGAACTTCTGCCCTGCGACCTCCTGGCACTCGGGGATCACCTGGGACCCTTGGCAAAGGTGTGACAGCCACTCAGTGTGCCACATACCTCCTGGGAGCAGCATCCCTGTCCCTGTTCCCCCTCTACTGCAGGTAGCTGCCTGGGCATCAGTGCCCCAGTACCCCCCCTTCTCCTGGGCGAAGCTACATGCAGTACCAGCTCTGTCTCAGCTCCCTGACCTTCGCAGGCTGTGGGGAGGAGATGGGCCCGTTCTTGGTCCTTCCCGGAGAAGCTTCCAGCAATGCCCGGGGACAGGCAGCCTGAGGGCAGCAAGGATGGGTGCTCTGGGTTGGGTTCCTTTCCTTGTGTGAACACAGAGTTCGCTCCAGGGGCAGATGTGGCTTGGGGTCCAAGAAAGGGCTTCAGATCTCTAGAGCACCTCTGCTATGGGGACAGGCTGAGAGAGTTGGGGCTGTTCAGCCTGGAGAAGAGAAGGCTCCAGGGAGACCTTAGAGCACCTTCCAGTGCCTGAAGGGGCTCCAGGAAAGCTGGGGAGGGGCTTGGGACAAGGGCAGGGAGTGATGGGATGAGGGGTAATGTATTCAAACTGGAAGAGGGGAGATTGAGATGAGATTTTAGGAGGACATTCTTGGCTGTGAGTGTGGTGAGACACTGGACCAGGTTGCCCAGGGAAGCTGTGGCTGCCCCATCCCTGGCAGTGTTGAAGGGCAGGTTGGATGGGGCTTGGAGCAACCTGGTCTAGTGGGAGGTGTCCCTGCCCATGCAGGGGGGTTGGAACTAGATGGTCTTTAAGGTCCCTTCCAACCCAAACCCTTCTGTGATTCTATGAAAGGGACATGAATCCAGGAGATCTCCTGTTTACACCAAGAGGTTCAAGGACTCCTGGTCTCTCCACTAGCTCCAGCTCTGCTCCCAGCAAAAAAAAATTGCTACAAGAGTCGTAGTTGGAGGCTGATGGGCAGAGGTAGAAGATGACCCCCTGCCTAGCAGCACCAAGCAGCTTTTACAGCAGTTATACAATTAGATCCTCCCAAGTCAGCTGTACAGCCTGGCTCCCAGCTCCCATCCCAATCCTATACAAACCTACACATGGAAAATGGTCCCACAGCCCTTCCTGGCCACCAAGGCGTTCCTTTCCAGGCCCCAGGAGCACCCTGCAGTAGTCAGAGCAGGTACCCAACACACTTGCCTTCCTAGGAAGGACTAGGAGCATCCCAGCAGAGGGGGGAATTGCACCCTCAGTGCCCAGCTCAGGGGGTTCCTCAAGGCCACAGCAACAGCATAGTGGGACCTTCCCATGCCTGCAGCTACTCCCACACCTTCCCCCACACCCAGAGGGGTGGTATCAGCTACACCCTGAGTGACAGCCTCGGGTTTGCTTTTACCCCCCTGCCAGACCAAGGTGTCACAATGCCCAGCCAAGGGCCTGGCTGAGAGGACATCTGTGTTCAGATGCTGCTGGGGCAGCCAACAGCTTGGGGACAGCTGGGACAAACACAGCCCAGCAGAAAGTCTGGTTTGCTGGGAGAGGAGAAGGGAGACAGCACTAGGAAGGAGAGACGAAGCCAAGAAGCCTGAAGGATTAGGAATTCCATGGAGTTCGTGGTGAGGCAACACAAGTCTTCTCATGCCCCACGAGGTGGGGCAGAAGAACATCACCACTGCATGACAGGATCCAGGCAAAGCAGGGGAGGTGCAAATCCCACAATGAAGCCCCTTTAGCTTTGCACCAAGGGGGCCTCACCACCCACCTTCCCATGGCATGTCCCGTGTCACCTTCACGCAGGGGACCTGCCCTTATCCCCATCTGATCCTCCATGGGGCTGAGCTGGGGCTGCACCAACCCCCAACACCCAGCCAAGACCATATCTGGAGGAGGCACTGACACAAGGAACCTTACAGACACATCTCTGGACAGAGAACCTGGTTTTCCTGCTGGGTGCCTTAGAGAGGCCACATCATTTGTGAGTAACTTGACCAAGGCAAGATCATAGAATCATTAAGGTTGGAAAAGTCTTCCAAGATCACTAAGTCCAACCATAGAGAGTATGAGCAGAGTGGCCATACTTACCTGTTGTCTGTCATTACAGACTGCAGCATTTGGACAGTTATCCCACAAGGAACCCAGCAATGTCTGCTTGGCAACTGCCTGTCCTTTTGTGAGGTGTTCAGCGTAGATGTGGAGGTGTTCCTACAGCTTTTTCCCCAGCATTTTCCAAGAAGGGATTGCAAGTTGGGACACCAAGTACTTCTTTGTTGGTAGTTTGGGTTACAACAGGAAAAAACATGGAGTTTTATACAAGTGATAAATCCACCAGGGGTCATCCCAGTCACTAACTTGGTAAGATCAACGCCAGGGATTGAGGAGCCACGGCTGGGCTAAGCACCCCACCTTCATCTGTGGATACAGCAGAGTCCAAGTGCATCCAGGCACCTGGATCACCCCTGCTCTGCTCCGTTCTGTTGGTCCTCCTGACAATCCCAGCTCTGATCCTGTAAGGTGTCAGCCAAGGGGGTTAAAAAAACAACAAAAAAAACAAACCCAAACCAAGAACAACAAAAAGGGTGGGAGGGTAAATCAGGGAAGCCACGCACAGAACAAACAGGAGAAGAGAGGATTGGACACTTCAGAGCACCACGAGTCTCCGTCCAACTACTGGGCAGGAGGCTGGTCAACACAAGGAAGCCATACAACAGCCAAGGCAAAGCCAGAAGGTACAAAGATGGTTTTCTTGAAGCTCTGGTGGCCCCAAATTATTTCTCTGCTCAACAGGACTGCTGGGTTTGCTGGGGCTGCTCCCAAGCATGGAAAGAGGGAGGTGCATGATGCCCTGAAGAACTGCACAATCACTGGACCCCCTGATGAATGAACACACAAACCCCACCCAGAGCCACTGAGGGTGTCTCTGCATCAACTCACCAAGCTCAAAGTCAAGATTAAGGAAAAAAAATAACAATAAAATATATATATATATTAAAAAATCACACTCCCAAGCTGCACCAGTTTTAATAAAACATGCTCAACAGTGGGTCCAGAGAAGAAGCAGGCACAGAAATCACATCTCCCAAGAACCACAAAACTACCAGAGTGCCCTGGAGGTGAGCAGGGAGATGGTTTAAGTACAAACCACTGCTTTTGTTTCAGGGAAAGGGGGTCAGACCCTTTCCCAACAGTACCTCCAGGTTCCCCTTTGGTCCATCAAGACCAAGACATGAACGCTCCCCCACCTAGAACGCTGGTGTTGACACTCCTCCCCATTTTGCTGCCAGCTGTGGTGTCCCAAGGTCAGCTTGCTCCTTTTCCCCAGTCTGGTCATCCCAGATACCTCCTGCCCTGCTGAGAGCAGGGAGTAAGCCAAGTGCAGCCAAGTTGCCTCCTGTGGCACCTGCACTGGCTGGGTGAAGGCAGGACCACGCTGTTTCAGCTGGACACAGGGACTGTATATAGAGGTACAGTGTTCATGGCTTCAGGACACCCATCATCTTGTATCAGAGGAGCTTGGAAAACAGGCCTGGAAGAGGAGTTCCAGCAGCCAGTGCTGAGACAACAGGCAGAGCCCTGCAGCAGGACAACACAGCCCATGCCCTGTCACCCTCCCCCATTCCATGAGCTGGTCCAAGTTCAGGACTTTGGACTCTGTAACACACTCCTGGTTACTCCACACTCCCTTCCAGAACTTTGCCTTCAGGGGTTGGTGTTCCCCAGCCCCTGTGGGGGGGGATGCTCTTTACATGACAATCTGGTAACAGCAGCCTAAGAGCACAGAGCTCCACAGCTCCCCTTGGTTGGCCAGGTTCTCTTATTGCTACCAACTTACGAAGGACAACACATCGCTCAGGATTTAAAAAACAAACAAAATACACCAAAAAACCCCAAACCAAGCAAAAAAACCCCAACAAACCAAGCAAAAAACCAACCCCCTGAAAAAAAAAAGAAGGCAAGAAAAAAAGCCCTACAAAAAGCCCTGTGGTCTTTGCAGACTCTTAAGTTCCCTCAAGCCCAGAGGGTGGGGAAGCACAGGGGGCTCTTGGCTCAGGGCAGGGGCACCACAGCACAGGCTGCCCTCCCTCGGGCTGGGGAAGCTGCTCCCCCTGGGTTTCCATTCAATGAAGAAAAAACACTTCTCTGTCATGGGCATCTTACACCCAGAATTTTCTAGGGTAAAAGTTCACCAGCAATTCTGGTTTAGTATCAGCTCGAAGGGGTGATGTAGTTCCAAGTCCCCTCTATCCAGCTGTTCCTCACTGCCCACCCGAGAAGCCCTGCTTCCCCCTACCCCTGCCATCATCCCCAAAGCCACCAAACTACCCTGCTCTGACAAGATCAAATATGGATAAACAATAAGAGATGACACAAATGCAAGGATGGAGAGGGCACATGCACAGGTAAGCAGGGAGGTCACAGAACCCACCCCTACCTGCCAGCAGCTCTGCAGCTGGAGGCGAGGGCAGGTCAAGCATCACCCACCCTGTTCCCATCTTCTCCCCAAGGCCTTTTATTTTGGTCACTGTTGGAGAAAGAACAGGTCTGGCTGCACCTCCAGTGCCAATAAACATGGTTTCTCTCACGCAGGAAGGCAGCAGAGAGCCTGAGCACTGATGCTGGTGCTTGCAGTGACCAAACAAAGGTGCATTTCCAGCTTGTTCAAAGTGCTGAGCTGCAGCTACACCCCTTGACTTGCTCTTTCAACCCAACCCTGTGCAATTCCACCCTCATCAGCTCTGCAGGCTCAGCAGACCCAGCTACTACCTACAAGAAGCTCCAGCCCTGCAAGACCTTCCATCAATGGGAGCAGCTTTCCCCCACTGATGGGGGCAAGAAAGCCTAGACAGCAACTTGTTGAGATAAACTCACCCCTAAATCTCTCCTTGAGCAACATGGCAAAAGATTTATCCATAAAAAGTGTTTATTATAAATTAATTTGTTCATGAAAGGGCAAAAATTATAAATACAGCAGATCTCCACCCACCTTGAGGTGCTTTGACACAACTACAGGACAACAAAACCTGAATATTCTCACACAGGAAAGGAAAGGGGGAAAGCCCAGAAGCAGAAACAAAACCATAAACCAAAACCTGTGGACACCAAACTGGAGGGAGAGCAACCCAGTAGGGCTTTCTTGGGTTTCCACCAAGGCTACTCAATGCTGCCCACGACCAGAGCAAACCAGGCTTCACAGGGAGATAAAAAAACCCAAATGAAACAATAAAATGGTTTGGGTTGGAAGGGAGCTAAAAGATGATCTGGTTCCATCCCCCTGCATGGGCAGGGACACCTCCCACTAGACCAGGTTGCTCCAAGCCCCATCCAACCTGCCCTTCAACACTGCCAGGGATGGGGCAGCCACAGCTTCTCTGGGCAACCTGGGCCAGGGTCTCACCACCCTCACAGCAAAGAATTTCCTCCTAATGTCTCACCTAAATCTCCCCTCTTCCAGTTTTAATCCATCCCCTTGCCCTCTCACTACCAGCCCTTGCCAGAAGTCCCTCCCCAGCTTTTCTGGAGCTCCTTCAGGCACTGGAATGCTGCTATGAGGTCCCCCCAGAGCCTTCTCTTCAAATGAAGGTGGCTGGAGACAGCTGAGCAGAGGACAGAGCAGCCTTGGACCACCAGGCAGAAGGGAGAGTAGCCACAAGAGGAAAGAGAACAAAATGGGGGGAGGGAGCCGGTAGAAGACAGAGGTAAATCAAAAAAGCAACCAAGGCACAATGAGTTCCAGGGAATTATTTAATGGTGAACAAATTGCAACGCATGACATCAGAACGGGCAGTGTTGGCACAGCTGGGGTCACACACACTTCAGGCAAGGACACAGCTGCAGGGATCCCTCCAATACTGTTACTCATGCAGGGGTTGGTCTCCACACATCCAGAAAGCTGGACAGCAGGTTTTTCCTGCTTGTAACCTTCCACCAGGTGCCCTCAACACATTTCTTGTCCCTGTAGCAAACAGCCCCTATCAAACCCCCAAACTACTCAGATTTCCAACTTTCATCACAAACTTGCTCTAATCTACACCAATGAGCCAGAGAATGGAAAGAAACAAGCACGGGGGGGTGAAGCTCTTTCCTAGCTGTCTGCAGGAGATGCAAGTAGGCTAAGACTGAAGGGATGAGAGCAAAAATTGCTCCAAGGTTATTTAGAGGCCAGCCTTCCTTCTACTCAGACACACCACGGGGCTTTTGTTCTTGGAGAAGGCAGCTTCAGAGCTCTGCCCGGGCAAGCAGCTGCACCTGGAACCTATGCCCAAGGGCTCCTCCACCTGGAGTGGAAGTGCTGAACACATTTCAGAGATGGTTTGTTGTGTTATCCTGGTTCTTCAGAGCAAGGTGACATGAAAAATCTGAACTGCTTTGAACAGCAGCTTTCTTCTACACCTCCCACGTCTCCAGGTCTTCTGCCACGTTCTCCCCAGCAAGAGCTGCTCAGGGCACAAGGAATCCATCTTCAACAGGGCAAAGCACACCCCACAGTCCTTCCTTCAGGCTTCTGATCTTCTACCATACATCAGAACTGGGAACAAGAACAGCTCTAGAGCTGTTCTGCTGCTGCAAACAGCAAGGTGACCAAGGCTGTCAGAAAACACAGCCAGACATTTCTGTCTGCAGCTGCAGCTCCCAGCAGCCAGGGAAGCCAAGGGACAGGGACAGTTTGCTTTCCTGAGTACACCAAGGACACAGGATCATATCCCAACTCAGTCTCACTGTTCTTTCTACATCACTTGATGTGTGCAGTCTGAGCAGAGAAGTCTGTAGATGCTTCAGAGTGCAGCTTACTGGAAAGTATTGGTACAGCAAGGTAGTAATGGAAAAAAACAGTCATTCCTGCACTGCTAAAAAGCTACTAAAGAAACAGCAGCACCTGCTCCTGAGGGGTGAGCCAGGTGTTGCAAGCAGAGTAGCCAGGCCTCCAGCACAGCCCAGAACCTGCCCCATCCCAGTCCACAGGTCCATGGATGTCAGACTCTGAGCCCCAGTAACATTTAAGCCACCTGGCAACCCCTACACAGCAACAGGTGGACACCCAGCACGGAGTGAGGAGAGCTGCTGAAAGCCCTGGATGACATTCTGTCTTGTGCAAGCACAGGCACCCAAACAGCCCCCAGGAAGTGCCACTGCAGGAGATGCAGACCCCAGCAGGCATCCCACTGCCAGCTGCTCCAGGGGGGCAGTGGTCACCCAGCACCCCCCAGGCTCACTGAACTCAGGAGTTAGTTGTCCTCTGGTTCACTCAGCTGCAGCAGGTGGGTGCTGAGGATGCTAACACCTCCAGACACAGTACTGCAGCTTTACAGCATGGCCAGAGCTGGAAGAATCTAAGCAGACCAGCATTTTTTAATTCTTTTTAATAAAATCCATTTGCTTCATGCATGTCAGGAAAAAAGGGAACTTAGGGAACTTGCATGTACAATCTACATCCATAGAAGTCCTAGCTCAAAAAAGCCATGTGAAGTGGAGTCATTAAAATACTAAATCAAGTCCAAAAAAACCCCAACTCAGACAGGGACATGTTCATGACATGACAAGCTCAGAGTTCCTAGAAAGGCAACAACAGGAGCCCCTGGCTTCTTGTGCTGTTTACATTAAAACACAAACACAACTTCAGAAGACCAAGTTTCTAGTCCCAAAAAGGCTAAACTGGATTAGGCTTTAAATCAAATCCTAGAATAAAAAGGTCCCTCAACCAACACTCCACAACAAATGGTCAGCCCAGAGGAGGGACAGTCTATGTACTCTCTGCTTAGAATCCCAGATGGGTGTGGGTTGGACTGGACCTTGAAGACCATCTACTTCCTATCCCCTGTCACAGACAAGGACACCTCCCACCAGACCAGGGTGCTCCAAGCCCCATCCAACCTGGCCTTGAACACTTCCAGGGATGGGGCAACCACAGCTTCTCTGGGCAAGAGGGCCAGTAGCAGGTTGACCCGAGGGTCACCAGCCTTGCTCCAGCACTTCTGCCGTGCTGATCTGAGTCTGACCCTTCCTCACCAGTATGAGACAACCCCTCCAGGACGCAGACAGGGTAACAGTCTCAGCTGAAGCTGTTCCAACATCCAGGTCCCTGCTGTTCCTATGCACCCATGGCTGCTTCCCTCTCACCCACTGGACATGACTTCTGCCCCATCCAAAAGGGAAACCATTGGCCTCGACTTCCACACTTACTGCCCCCTTCTCTCTCCTCCAACCTCATCCAGCAACTGCCAAAGCCAAACCCAGCCACATCTGCCACCAGAATCACCCTCAGGTGGCTCACTCCTAAAGCAGCTAATGGGAATCCCCCCCAGTGGAGCACATGACCAGGCTTGCAGCCCCCCCACCCTCCCTGCACTGCTCGGTGAACACAGGTGACCCCACTGCATAAACACAGGACGACAACCCCACCATGACTGATGCATGTTCCCTCCCTGGGCACACAGGGTCCTCCAGGAGCACGAGCCCACCTGTTAGTTAAGCAACAAGGGCAGACGTGGCTAAAGCTTGACACAGAACCAAGACACAGTGCCAGCCACCCCCTCTAGTTCTGACAACACAAGTTTGTACCCAGGTCCCCACTGCCAGGGCACCTGCTGCTTCAACTCCAGCACAGGCACCAACACCATGTGGCACAACCCAGGAGGGCCATCTGAAGCTCTTGGCACAACAGCCAGTCCCTGTTCCTGTGCACACCTGCTGCTCCCCTCCCCAGCAGCTGTCCCCCCCCATGCTGTCACTCCGCTCCACAGCTGGAGAGCCACTTTGTCCCCACAGCACAGGGTGTCCCCAGGCTAGGGGCAGTGCTGGTGCCTGCTGGAGATGCACATGGAGCCAGGGTTCACCTACAGTTGGCTGGGAGAGGACTCCAGGAAGCACTGCTAACATCTACATCCAGCAGGGCAGACAAGGACATTGAGAGATGAGACAAGTGGAACAGATTTAGACCAAAAGCAGTGGACATTTATTCCTCAGTTGTGCAAGAGTGTAAAGATGCATTTGAAAATGGGTAGGACAGCCCCCTGTGGCTGGAGAGCTGGAGGCTACAGCCTCTCCTTTGTAGTCGATGGCTTTGTTTACAATTCTAAGAGGAGATAAACTTGCAGACTCACCTATTTCACACCAACGATGCTGGCAAATACACTTGTATACAAAGAAAAGTTTCAAACTACATTTTTCCACTAGATTCAAGTGAAGACTTTGTTCAAAAAAAGACACATACAAGTACAATTTAAAACTGTATGAACATTTGCAAATGTTTAGTGCAAAGTAATTATGTAAAAGCTACATTTTATGAAAGTTTGTGCTGATGTGTTTGGTAGGTTGGTTTCTTTTTTTTTTCCTCTTTTTTTTACCCTTTTACATCCATTACTTCAGTTACATAAAGGTTTCACTTACCTACAGTACATATGCATTGTGTTAGGTCCCATGCAAGTGGGAATAATACCATTAGGCTTTGTAAAATGTCACTCAGATCCTCATTTAGTAAACTGCTTTTTTGGTTTAACAGTCAAGTTCCTGGCACACTACACGTCCTGATTTCATGTAAGTGCTCAAGCTGATGTTTGTCTTGCTGGGGTGGCACGGCCTCATGTGATGCAACCCAAACTGCTGCATGACTTCCAAATGCAACCATTGGTGAATGCAAAGGTTTTAGAGAAATCCACCATTAGTTTTAGCCTGTAACAAACTGCTCTTCAAATTAAAAGCCTATTCACACAAAGTTATATGTAATGACTGTAGTAATCAGTTTATTACACAGATTAATCATTCTTGAACGTACAAGCTCCAGGGGAGCAGTTGGGTCTTTAAATATACACAAGTTTTCTGTCAAATGGATTTTTACCCTTACATCCAGAAAGACCTAAGCAGTTAAAAAACTTAAGAAAAATAAGAGCTATTAGCTATGTATTAACTGAGAAACCACATACAAACCAAAGAAAAGTATGAAGGAGGGGAGAGAGTTGAAACAAATCAACATCACTTGATTCACTAATAGCTCCAATCCATTTAAATGTTGACCGGTTAAACTCAGACCTTAAACACAGGATGTGGGTACAGCTTCTCTCATTGGTCATAACATTTACCTAAGGTGTAGGTCCTTCAGAATAAAATGAATACAGAAACAGCTTCAAGTTCTTCACCTTGCTTTTCATAACTGTTATGAGTTTAAAAGGATTCCACTTAAAATCCTTCAAGGACCAGCAACACTGTCCCTAGAAATACGAAATCCACCAGAACGCTCCCGTTCACATTTTCTTACCCAATTTAAATTGGCCAGGAATGCTTTTAGGCTCACAAAGTTATGACTGAAGAACCAGCTTTTCACACACACACTTCTCTGCTAGGAGTCAATGTTGGTATGGGGAAATACAGTATTTCTATGTTGTTGTTCCAAGTATGTACAACACGCAGCACTGCTGTATCAGGTAAACATGTGCACAGGGGAAGATGAGGCGTGGGCTCATAGAAAGCAGTCAAATGGAAATCAAAAGGACTTTCTCTTTCAGAGTTCCCCTATCTTTATTTGTAGAGGTTATCCAATAATTTCTTAATTACATGGCATACTTCTGAGTCCATTCCCGAGCTATTCTGTTGTACCTGTATGTATAAAAAGAGCATTTACTTAACACAGCACCTGAACATTTCAACTCCAGCAGACTACTACACAAATGGCACGAACTTACACCCTCTCCAGTAGTATCACCAATTAGTAAAACTGAAGAGCAAACTGAAATATTAGGCAGAGGGAACAAGAAAGGCCACAGTACTTCATGGGAAAACAGTAACTCTGACATGTTTACAACATGAATACAAGATCTCTGCAATTCCAGCCACAAAACAGAGCTAGGTCTGAAGGGAAAGTATTTTCAGGAAGTCTTCACCCACACCTCCCCCAGCCCTCAACTGCTGCATCCCGGGGGAAACTATTACTGCGGGTTTTAATTTTTGGAATTCTGGAAAAAGTAAAATTAATGCTTCCCTCCCACCCCCTTCTTTTTCCCTTCCCAAGTTAAGCCAGTACCTGGAATCTGGCTGGCTGCCAAACCCCCACTGCCTTTGTTTCATGCTACACATATCACATGTAGTTCTTTTGGTGACTAACAGGACACAATTGGCCCATCAAAATTATCTTTCTTTCTTCTGAAGGCACAATATGCTCCATTTCCCAAGCTACTTGTAGCTTTAGCACCCAAATACCCTTTGTAGCCACTGCTAGAGGAAGCTCTGGGTGCTTATGCAAAACAAAGCAGTTGTGATTAACGGTGCTGATAAAAGCTGCACTTCTGACAACAGAAGGCAAGTTGTTCCTGTTCTACAGAATTTGTAGAAAAAGCTTAAGGCTCTTAGAGCAAGAAGTTTCCTGGTTACATTCCCCAGCTCGGTTCTTGTGCTAGAATTTAGTCTGTAGACAAATGTTCTTTAGATTAAAAAAAGCTGACAATCCACCCATGAAGGCGAGAAAAGCATTTGTTCCTTCACTGTTCTGAGACTATTTAAGCAGCAAGCTCAGTTATCTTTAAGCACAAAACTGATTTCCCTGTTTTTGGAAAAACAGGAAGGAGTCCTGCTCATATCAGGTGCAGTCACTGTTAGCTGCATCTTGCAACACCCACTGCTGCTCTTGCAGCTCTCACTGCCAACTGGATGCATGGACTTCTCTAGCACTGCTCCTCAGGTGTGCAGCAGAGCAGCAAGTTTGTGGATCATCTGCCCTTCCTTCCTATCTTGTTCTCACCAGATGACCACGTAGCTTTAGAGATCAACACTACTGATCAGATCTGGAAGGGAACAGTGAGGTAAAAGAGCATTGACAATGGCCATTAAGCTGTTGCTTTTGAAGAATGTAATTTAAATCTCCTCATCAGTGCTAGAATTCTCTCCATTCTTGCTGTTTACTTCCTAGAAGCTTGGAGGCCTCCCACCCCACCTCTACACCACTCGTTGTCAAGATAAAACAGGGTATTTTTGTTATTTCTTCGCTAGTATGACTTCATCACCAACAAGCAGCATGGAAATGCTGTCCTACTAGAACAACTTGTTCTCCCTCTGCTGGTTGTGAGGAATTAAAGCAGGCAGGAAGGCTCTGAAAAGCTGGTCACATCCAGCTTGAGAGCTCCACATGAAACAGAGCTGCATTTTTCACTTCACATTTTCCAGAAGTCAAAAAAATCTGCAATTAACAGCTACAACACTAATGAAAGACCATTGTGTGGAATGAAAATGCAGGAACAAAGCCTCAGAAGCACAAGGCCTCTACACCCTTCACTGCTACTGGCACATACACCTCTTTCCTACAGCTGGTAAAATAGCTGTACTCCAGATCCCAGGAAAAAATCTCCCAAAAGATCACAGCTGAAATGACCCAGGCAAATCCAAATTCACACTCTTTCCCAAGAAGGTGGTTCTTTCCGTTCCCCTTCACTATTTAAGGGTGGATTCTGCTCTGTCAAGAATGTTCCATGGTTTTTGGCTTCCATACTCACTTTTCTCTATCTGTTTTGTAGATCCGTGCAATCTCAGGCACTAAAGGATCATCTGGATTGGGATCACACAACAGAGAACAGATGGACAAAAGTACTAGGGAGAGAAAAAAGATACTGAATTAGAGTTTAAGTGCAGCTGAAGACACCTGTAGAAGTCAGCCCATCTACTTTCTTCCCCTCTAGCCATCAGGATTAGCATCATTTTTAAATGCCAAGGAGCAGTGATGCCAAAAACTGCAGCCAAGCTATTTTGACCAAAAATCCTTCCCATGTAGCTATGCAACTTTGCACGACCCCAAGTTTTTAAATATCACCACCACAACTAGGAACCTGGAACAGCTGTACCTGGTAAGAGCCTTAAATCCCAGGGCAGAAGCCTTCTATCTGAAATGGTTCCCAAAAGCCTTCACAGAAAGCATCCCTGCTTCTGCACTTGAAATTCAGCTTTTCCCTAAACCAGGTGACCTCATTGTTAATGACTTGCAGAAGGACTAAATCAGAAGTCAACCAGCACACAGATCTAACTGAGATGAAGGAAGCCTGAGCTGCTCACAGCTACTTAAGAACCATTTAAAAAAATATGCTAGTCTTGCAGAGAATTAAGAGGCTTTATCCAATTATTTCCTGAGCATAAGGAAGGTTGAGATGGATTAATTGTAGAATATTATTCAAAATGAATCAAGGAAGTGTAGGTTACTGCACTTGTACCAACCACAAAGCCCTGAGCTCTAAATATATTCTGCGTAGATGCCAGAAGCCACATTCCCTCATCTGATGCTGCTCAGTGTAGTGTCAACCCTCACCCACCTCAGGAGCCAGGAACCTGTCTGCAAAGCTACAAATAGCACCTGCACGGTCCCACCTTGGCACCAAAGTGAAGAGATGAGAAAGCAGCAAGTTAGAAGCAAAGCACATCACAACAATGCTATGTGAGCATTCAAGTTCCACCTCAACATGGAGAAAAACTTCTTAACTGCGAGGGTGACAGAGCCCTGAGACAGGCTGCCCAGAGAGGTTGTGGAGTCTCCTTCTCAGGAGACTTCCCACCTGATCTGCCCCAGGTGTTCCTGCTGCAGCCAGGGGGTTGGACTTGATGATCTTCAAAGGTCCTTTCCAACCCGTATGATTCTGTGAGGTATGTCAGGGATGTCTCCTCCCCCTCCCAAGAAATGCCAAACATCCCTTTGTATTGCTTTCCCTCAGCCTGTTTTAATCAAACAGTGCCACTCCATATGTCCCTGCAGCAATGGCAGCAACAGCAGAGTTGTCACAGTGCATCCTCCAAGCGAGCTGGAGGTGACAGCAGTGAGAAGGTTGGAGGCACTAAACACAAATCTGTTCAGCTTCCATCAGTTGCTATTGTGCTGTGGAGCAGGAGGCAGAGCTCCTGTCCTGAAGATGTCACTGAAGAGTGGAAGGGAGCAGCAGGCACTGCCTGCTCTCAGTGGGGGCCAGAGGGGACTTGTTTTTTAAAAACTAGTTGAAAACAGAGCTCACAAAACAAAGAAGAGCAAGATACAGCCAGAAAGACAGGGGAAAACAGGTCTGATACTCACATAGTAATTTTGGTTGGAAAAGACCTTTCAAGATCATTCATTCCAACTGTTCCCCCAGCACTGCCAAGCCCACCACTATCCCATGTCCCTCAGCACATCTACATGGCTTGGAAATCCCTCCAGGGATGGGAACTCCACCACTGCCCTGGGCAGCCTGGGCCAGGGCCTGACAACCCTTGCCAGCAAGAAATTTTTCCCAAGATCCAATCTCAACCTCCCCTGGGCAACTTGAGCCCATTTCCTCTTGCCCTGTCCCTTGTTCCTTGGGAGAAGAGACCAACCCCCCCTGGCTCCAACCTCCTCTCAGGCAGTTGCAGAGCCAGAAGGTCTCCCCTCAGCCTCCTTTGCTCCAGGCTCAACACCCCCAGCTCCCTCAGCTGCTCCTGCTCAGACTTGTGCTCCAGCCCCTTACCCAGCTCCATTGCCCTTCTCTGGACACTCTCCAGCCCCTCAATGTCCTTCTTGTCATGAGGGGCCCAGAACTGACCCCAGGATTGGAGGTGCAGACTCACCAGTGCCCAGCACAGGGGGATGATCCCTGCCCAATTCTGCTGGCCACAGTGCTGCTGACACAAGCCAGGATGCTGGTGACCTTCTTGGCCAATATTCACGTAAACTGACAAAAATTTTTGAAGCATGACTCAAGTGAGAACTTCACTAGGTCTTAACTGAGCTACCTGCTCAGTGATGAGAACACCAAGAACCCAGAAACCCTTAGTTCAGTTTTACTGTGTATTTCTGTAGACCCTTCACTAATGCATTAACTAATTTCAAGTTATAAGCTTCTGGAACAAGCTTAGTAACAAACTGTTATTGATGTAAATGAAGATTTTCTTGTTCTAGAATAAAGAACAACCTCTTCCTCATTTCCCCAACTTTCTGCTGCACACTTATGAAGGAACTAAGAGCTTAATCATCCTCTATCAACTGACACTCAGACTATTTATTCAACCATCCCTCAGAGTACAGCTTCAGAGGGTGAAGACTTTAATTTTGTGCTGGAGGCATGTAGGTGCCTCTAGTCCTGATGTGCTGTCCCTCACCAAGGGACACAGCACGCTTAGTACCAGCAGTGATGTCCAGCAGTTGTCAGCATTGCCTTTTTTCCCCCCACAAGTACACTGAGCAAAACAGTAGTGGGTATCTCTGCCACCTTACACCCAGCTCCTGCTGCTTAGTTTAGCTGTCACTTCTGCAGCTATTTTCCTGTAGCTCATTTCTTTGTCTTTGTCAGACTCCACTGCTCTGATCACTGAAGTTCCTTTAGCTGGTCAGATGAGCAGAACACCCAACACCTGTCCCCTCCCTTCAACAGAAGCCACAGGAAATTCAATCAGTTCTCTGGTCAATTATTGTAACTACTCCCTCAAGTTTTATCTCACCACATCCTTTAATAAGAAAGGACTTTTTCAAACAAGATGGCTCACCCTTCGTCAGCAGAACCCAAGTTGCAAGCCTGTCTGGTCCCCTCTGCCTGCCTTCCCCAACCACCTCAACACCCCTGTCCCCAACAGGTATTGGGTGGGAGCAACTCACCTCAGCCAGCCTTGCAAACCCCCCAACAGCTCCAAAAGCCACAGTCACCAGCTGGTCACCACAGGCACCAGGATAACCAGGGTCCTGCCTCATGTCCTCCAGAACAACAGCAGACCAACAGCCTGGTGCTGCCCACAGGCCCTTCTGTCTGGCAAGATCCAAGTCTGCCTTGAACACCACCTCCTTGCTGAAAGGGAAGAGGGAGCTAACCCCTGGGCAGCCTTGGAGTGTCTGTTCTTGGTCTACAGGCTATCAACTGTGAGGGCACCACTGCAACTTGTTGGGCATTACAGAAATCCCATGCCACTACTCCTCCTCACTAGAATGGCCTGTGGTTTGTTAGAACTCCATCAGTAGCTAAATGCTTCCCGTGATCCATTCTGGCCATCTAGGCACTTCCAAAAACATTTCTAGATTTCAGTCCTCAGCAGTTCCCTTGTTTTGCAAGCAGTCTTACTCCAAAAGCCTTGAATAAAAAAGGACACAATTATTTGGCTTCAAGCCACGCTGCCACTGTCAGCTGCTTTATTTCTGTAAGCCTTAATTAATCAAAACTAACCTCTATTATTATTATTAACCTCTTGCTGGCAACTTCACAGCCTTCCCTTGTTATCTATATAACCCCAGCAAGAAAAACATTACCTGAGTTATCTAAACTGGATTAATTTTAACAGCCTAATGAACCCAGCTATCTGTCCAAAATAAATTCAGGGAGTTTCTCTTCAGGTTTTTCACCAGAACTCTGAATATATGTGTTTTTATTTGAACAACATAAATAGCCTCCAGACCACTACAAAAACCACCTTGGAAAAAGGGACCTTCTCATAAAGTTTAAGGAGCCAAGTGCAAGAGGAGAGAGGATGTAATTCTTCAAAGTTGTTACTGTGCACAGGAGTTCTTTGATGCATCAGGGTAACTAATTAAACCCACACTGTGGAACAGAGAGAATCACCAGAGCACCTTCTCCTGCAATCAAGTTTTATTACAATGAATTTCAGAGCAAAGCCTTGACTTCTACTAGTCAAATGGCTACAAAATTAGTAGAAGACAATTCAAGAACAGTTCACAAAAAACAAGTTTTGTAACCAGAGAAGCAGGTTGAACAAGACAGGAGGTGGCAACATTTCACACCTTGTCCTACTAACCCTGCATGACCATGTGCAAAGCTGTCCTAGGTGACAGGCTGGCAGTGTCCCCTCTCCACTCTTTTGCTGAAAGAGACACAGGAGAAGTGGCCACTCTTCAGAGGTGAAGTTTGGACTTTTGTCAGGAAGAGCAAAACAGGTAAATGTCACTTCCCATTAACTCAAGGGGTTCAGGTACAGAGTCACCTCTCACCTCTTCACTGTCACAGCAGTCTAGTCTGTAGCAAAACATGAAGCAACTTAGAATGCCATCAGTTTAAAGCTCCCTTCTATTCAAAAGTTGGTTCTACTTCAGCTTTGCTTTATTCCACCACCCATGCAGTCTGCTTAACTCCAACACCTCCACTGTGCTCCCCATCTGCCCACTGCAGACAATGAAAACAAGTTCTCCTTTAGGGGGCTGCCTACTGCTGAGGACTAGCACAGACCAAGGAACAGACAAGGCTCCACAACGACCAAGGAACTGGGAGAACCAAACTAATCAAGCAGAAAGACTGCTAAGCAAGTGTTTTTAGAAAAGTAATGAGCTTAGCTTCCCTATAGAGCAGTGACACAAATGCACTCTCATCAAGCAGAACCATCACTTAACATCAAAAATACTCCAGCGACGTGCTCTCCAAGGCAAAATGAGGTCTACAGCTCTGATCCAACTTCCCACTGCAAGGCTCCCCCTTCACAGAGCACCTAACACTGCAAAATTCAAGGACCCTTTTTCTCAAGGCAGCTCCCATGGGCAGAGAATCCTGCCATTTATAGCCTGTCAACAAGTTTAGCTACAGTTTATCATGGCATGATCCACCTCAACTTCTCTGCAGGCTTCTGTGCCGTCCTTTACAGCACCAAGACCAGTCTGCCAGACCTGATGAGCAATTTCGTCCTCCTGGTTCTGCCACACCTCAAACAAAAAGTGTGGCTAGATGCAAATTCAGTATGTAAACTCCATGGTCGAGTTTCTTCTGCTACAAAGCAGCTCAGTCATGAGTCAGGACAATCCACGAAATCAGCTCTCCACAGATCCTTCCAGCACTAGCCACATGACCCACACAGAAAACCATGTAAACCACCTTCCTTCTCTACTAGAAGATCTACTGGCCCACACAAATCCAAGAGGCACATCAAGCTCTGGGAACTCCGGAGCTGAAAAGACTCTTTTAAAAGCCACCACCCCTCAGCTCCAACTCGGGGGGGAATAAGCTCCACAGCCAGAAGACAGACATCTTCCATAGAGTGTGAACAGGAGAAGGAAGTCAAAGGTGCTAGCAACTTATGCATGCATGACCATGAGCTTCTGTTGATGTTCTGATGAAGTGCATCATGCAGGTATGACACACCCCTGGATGTCAGGAGCACGTAGCTGCAGCTGAGAGTGGTGTTTAGGGGTTGGAAGGAGTGTGTAGAAACCACAATGTTTAACACACCCTCCTACACGTTGTGTTCATGTTCAGGTCAGTTGGGTTACATTAATTTCTACAGCTCACCAGTGCAGGTCATCACTGAGAAACTATCTAAGCCTTGTTAGAGCAAGACATGAGGCTCCCTCTGGTTTCTTCAGATCCCAGCACTAGGTCAGCCCTTTCACCCTGTACTGAGCCAGTGGTCCCAGTTAACCTAGTGTAGATGCTCTTGATGCAAAAGCCCAAGACATGACAGGTAAGACAGTGACTCCAAAAGACTGCCAAAGGACCTGGGTATTGTCTCCACTTTCTCAATGCAGAAATCACCTTCCAGATGCAAAACTCAAGCCATCCAATTTGTTTGCAAAGCCTGAATGGGTCCTAATATCCACCACTTCCAGCTGTCCCCCTTAATACAGGGTACTAGCCACCGTAGATACAACTACTTAAGTTTAGCTGGAATTGCAAACAAAACTTGCTCCAGTAAAGCACTCATCTATGGGACACTTCAGGACAAGGAGAAGCAACTGAGGAGCAATGAAATCTCCAGATGAATCACAGCAGGGAGATAAAAAGCAAGCACCAGTTCTTCCAAGGTAATGAGCTACCCAGAAAAACCATCTTAACTGGTTGTGTTCTGATTCAACAGCTGTTTGGTGCAGTTAGTGCTCTCTGAAGAAGGGAGTAAATTCAGAATTATCTAGGAGTAAAGGGCTTACTTGGGCACTGAGCAGCTTAGGTCAGAACAAGACCATGAGCTTTGCCCTCCCCAAAGCCCCTGCCATCTCCACCCTTGCATGAAAGGCAAAGAGCACATTACTAGATCAGCAGAATGCGAGGAACAGGGAAGATGCCTTTTAAAAGAGAAGTTCTTCTTGCAGACTCAATTCCTGTGTGGGGCAAAAGGCCTCAGCAGAACCCTGGCCAGTCTTCTTCCCACCAAACAAAGGTCCATCTCTACAGAAGCACAAAGACTGCACCAACACAATTTTTGTGACCGTTTCAAGAAGGTACCAAGACACACAGTCACTCTGCACGCCAGGACAGCAGGACAATGCTCACTCAGCTGTCTGTCCTGGCTGGAATCACAGTGTTGTCTCAAGATCACCAGCTACTCAGAAAGTTCATGCACTGCCATGGAACAGAACAGGGAGGTGTCCAATCTTGCATATCTCATCAGCAGCCCAGTGACAGTGCTGGAAGGAGCCCATCCTGCCTGCTGTGCCCCAGGTGAGGGACAAGTATTATGCCAGTAAGTTCTTTCTATGGAAAGCAATTTGTCACCCTCCTGGAAACCAGGCCACAGGCTCTGACAGTGCTGAGCTTTTTGATCCAACTCCTCCAGCCAAGGTTCCAACACGAAAGTGAAGTTTGTCAGCTCGGGTTTAATTCAGCCTGTGACTCTGGGAATTATGAAGCATCTCTGCTAGCATAAACTTGAGTTTTGGACACATCCCACTGCCAAGGAATTCTAATCCCATTTCAGAGGCTTTATCCAGCTGTCCTGCTTCTCACACCAGCTCAAGGCTCCTCCCTTCCTAATCATCAGCCTGGCAGCCCAAAGCCTCCATGTTGAGGTCTGTTACAATTTGGATCTCTGTTCCTCAAGAACAGGAAGGAAACTGATTCCTGAAAGGAATATTTGTCTGTACAATCAATACATTTGAGTTTCAGGCCCAGACTCTTCAAACTTTTGAGACGTACAGTTGTCAGCAAGTTCCATCAGCACTGACAAACATTCAGCTGGTGACATTAAAACTCCACTGTAAATAACACTGCCCAACAAGTTCAAAGTGCTGGTTTCCCAATGACTGGTTTCTGACTAGGAACAGACAAGGTGCAGCTGAGTAAACCAAAGCAACTCCAGGCTCAGCTCAAGTTCAATCCTGTTAATGAACCATTGACCCATTTCAAACTCCTCCAGCAATCTTACCCAGTCTCCCAGGAAGTGTACCTTTATATCTGAGTAGTTTAAAATTCTTGCTTCAAAGCAACTTGAATTCCTGCTAAGTCACTTCAACAATTTCTGGTGACAAGAGAAGAAAAGTTAAGTTTTGCCCAGCATACCACAGACTGGCTGAGGGTGGAAAGGGCCTTTGGAGATCACCTTGTCCAACCCTCCTGGTCAGTAAGGGCCATTTAGACTCACTGTCTGGGGGCCATGTCCAATAGTCCACCCAAGGATGGAGACTCCACACCCTCCCTGGGAAACCTGTGCCAGTGCTCAGCACCCTCAAAGTAAAAAGTTGCTTTCCTAGTATTCACAGGGACCCTCTTGTATTTTAGTGGGTACTCTGGCCTCTTGTCCTGTCATTGGGGACCACTAAGAGCCCAGCTCTGTCCTCTCTGCACCCTCCCTTCAAGTATTTATGCATACTGAGAAGATCCCTCTGAGCCTTCTCTTCTCAGCCTGTCCTCATGAGACATGCTTCAGATCCTTCACATTCATCAACCTTCACTGGGCTCTCTAGAACATCCACATCTCAGTGCCCAGTGCTGGGCTCTCCAGGTGCAGCTCCACCAGTGCTGAGCAGAGGGGAAGGGTCACCTTCCTCCACCTGTGGGCCACACTCCTCCTCCTGCAGCTCCCTTCATAGAAAGGGCAACATCTCAGAAGTTACACAAGTGGCTACATTCAAGTGAAAGATTGCCATGCAAGAATAAAAGTTCCCCAGACAACCCTAACTCAGCACACAGGGAGAGAACGATCCACACTACGTGACAAGGTCACATCCCTCCCATATCATTTGGCTAAGCACTATAATAAGCAAATTAAAAGCCAAGAGGATGATCAGGAACCAGCTGCCTGATTTTCACGACTGCACTGTGAAGAACAAGGTCATTCAGGCTGCTGGGTACTTAGGAGTTCCCACCCAGGAAGTTTTAGTAAAGCAATTCCTGAACACCTCACCTGTAGGAGCAGCAGCACAGGTTCCCCCTGCAGTGAACAGAGGAATGTGACCAGCGTGAGCTGAACTGGAAGGGAGAAGCCTGCAGTCACTGCCACCCACTAGGCAGGGGCTTCCAGTGCTCCCACTATCAGCTCCATGTCTCCTTAGTGGTAAAACAGCCGAGAAGCAGGCAAGTTAGCCTGACCCTTCCTGAAGTGCTTCAGCTTAGTATTATCTTTTGCACATCCACTTGCCAAACCAAGGGGAAGATTTTCTCCCAAAAAGGGCTGATGTTATTATCAGATCAAGACACTATTTTCCTGTTTAAGGCAACAGGGATTCTTTGAGATGGCATTTTTAATTTAAGCCTATGCATCCTGCTTAAGCTTTGGAGTTTAAATTAGCCACTGAGGTGTGTTTAAGACTGTATTTTGCAACTATTTAGTCTACAACATATTATGTATTCTTGAAGGAACACTTCAGAACTACTACTACAAGCAGGTTAGCTATTCCACTGCGACAGTGTTGTTCTCCCAATTCTTCAGACCTCATTTTAACCACTCTAGGAGGGGCAAACACTTAGAAAGGCAGAACACAACCCCAAGATGCTAGTCACCTCCACTGGTGTAGCCAAGATCCTTTTTCAAGTTGCTTACAGAGGGAGAGGAACTTCCTTACGTATTTAGCACTCCAAAATAAAACTGCTCCAACAGCCCCCAGACAGCTGGGCCTTTGCTGTCTCACCCAGCAAAGAGGGCAGGATCAGGCTTCCAAGCCAGATACTCTGCCCTCCAGAGCAGCCCACTGCCCTCCAGAGTGTGAGGAGCCAAGATCCTTCCCTACTTTTACCATTGATCTGGGATGACTAAGGAGCACTGATGTGCTTTTCAGTCTTCTCACCAACGTGGCACCTCAGATTAAAAGGAAGTCACTGCACACTCCTTCACCTTCCCCTTGCGGGTTCAGGTGCTACATGTTAGTCACAACATCTGGCCCATGGGAGCTGCTGACAATGCTGCCTACCAGACACCCCCCCAGCATGCAGTCCATGATAAGCTGCTTCCTACAAGGACTGTTTCTAGCCTTTCCCAATTTCTCTATCGGTAGAGAATCCCACACAGAATCACAGAATGGTCAAGGTTGGAAAGGACCTCTAGAGATCATCTGGTCCAACCTCCCTGTTCTCAAGCAGGGCCACCAGCATCATGTCTAGGCAGCTTTTGAGTATCACCAAGGCAGAAGACTCCACAACCTCTCTGGACAACCTGTGCCAGTGCTTGGCCACCCTCAAAGTGAAAAAGTGCTTCCTGATTTTCAGAAGGAATGTCCTGTGTTTGTGCCCACTGCCTCTTGTCTTGCCACAAAGGGAAAGGAGCTTGACTGCCTTCTTCATACACTGTGTTCTAGTTACCTGCTCAGACTTTAAATTCAAACAGCTTGTTCCCAATGACATGTCCTTTTAAAGAGTGGCACAACTCAGGCAGTGCTCTGAGAAATCTAGACTACAAATCCTAAACTACTGCTTTGCAAGGGATGCAAGCTTCATGCTAAGTAACTTGACAGTCTTGTTATTCACTTTTAATTACCCAACCCAATGGCTTTTCCTACTAGCAACACATTTCTTCTTTGATAAGGTTATCAAAGAGTTCCTACAGAGCTGAAACAGTCCCAAAGTCTGCAAAAATACAGTTCTCAACTGAAAGCAAGATTTCCATCCTAAATGACTGAAGTTGCCTTTGTGGAATTTATTTATACTTGTTCAAAGTCAGGAATGTTCCTTTTAAGTATCAGCTCTTGCCTGTTCCTAAGCTGAGGTCTGCTTCCTGCTGAGATATCCCCATTATTTCTGAGGGAAGACTTCTGAATTTCTGAACTCATCCCTAAGAATTTCTTTTCCTGCCTTTAATTTCTTCATTAAATGAACACCAAGGGAACTCAGATATGCTTGTTTTCTCACGGGTTACATCTGTGTTTTGTGCTGGGAAGGAGTTAGTGCAGCCATACCTAGACACCTCATCTCAGGGAGCATCCTCTGCAAGGAAGGTGGGGTGACTGACAGGACTAAGTGGCACAGAACAGCCACCCTGACCCCAAGGCTGCCCCTGCCTGTGCCATGAGGGTGTAGATTGAAGAGGATAAGAAAAAAAATTCATTCAAGACAGAGCTGAAAGAGATGGAGGTGTTAAGAGCACACTGCAGCTGTACTGGGGTTGCAAAATTCATGGTGGGATGTATTTTGTGAGTGATTAAACCTGAGTTATTAACAGGCTCTTAGCTAGCCTCTTAAATTCTTGCCCCTTTTCCCAACTGTCCTAATTCCAGTCTATCCTCCAGTATTTTCAAACAATCACCCCACTGCCTATTACAGTCATTTCTAACTCACTAAAACAAATGTAAGACACCACGTGATGCTGTGTGTTCTCCAACTAGAGTATTCTAACCATCTAGTCAGCAACTTCATCAGAAGAAATGTCAGTGCTCAGGACTTAGTGCTTCTAAGTGTCTGGTACTGGACTGGGAGCACTGGTAAGGAAAGCTCATCGACCTGACAATCATTTTTCCTGACATCATTGCCTCAGTTGAGCTCTCAGGGAAGACTTTCAGCTTCATGCACCAGCAGAGTCACTTCTGTCCAGAGATCAGTCCACATTTGCCTTTCCACCTGTTTCTAGAGGGGCAGAAGCCTTTAGCAGGACAGAGAAGGTGGAAACCTTTGTGAGTTCAGCAAAGGGGAGACATGGCATGATGTGCAAGAGAGGGGTACCAGGAATCATCTGTCTGAACCAAGAAGTGTCTGGGAACATCACATGTAGTTGGAGAGAAGAATTACAAGCAACAGGGTAGCCTCATATAGCTGGGACACAGCATGAAGGAAGCTGCAATTAAATGTGCTACCTGCAGCATTTAACTACAAAGACAGTGTGAAGCTGCAAAAATGGAATGGTCAGGACATTATCCACACACAGAGGAGACAAAAAAGTATTCTCAATTGCCATGGCTAGACCTAAAAACCATAGATCTACACTTCCAATAGCCAGAAAAATCAGAGGTTCAATCCTGGGTCTTCTTTCAAGGTGTTTAAAGCCTCCTGTTTGCATTAAATAATAGGAATACTGCTCTACCTGGCAAGGGATACGTTCCAGTGCCCCATAGGCTAACAGCTGACAGGGACCAAGATGTTTTTCACTAAAAAAATAAGCTAAGATAGTGCAAGTTTGTTAAGTTTTAAAAGCATGTTTTAGTAGTCCATGTCATTCAAAGTTTTGTTAAAAATTACCAGCATGGTTCCTTTAAAAAAGGGACTTTTTTTTAAAATTACCGAGAACCAAGGCAGGTTGAGCTCTTTTTGAAGGCCACAGCTAGTGCTATTTTACTTGGCGTGCATTCTGACCATTGAAGTCTTCCATTGTCATGTCCTAGGTTTAATTTTGTGGGTGGTTTTGGTTTTCTAGGTAGTGTTTAGATTGAGGTGGGGTGGCAAGCCTACATACTCAGTGCAGTCAGACTTACCTAATATCAGGCATTATCTAATATCTGACTTATCTAAGTCAGACTTATCTGGCAAAGCTGAACAGTCTCCCTGTGGTCACAGGGAAATTGGATGTCCAGAGCATCCCACACTCCTGAACTGGCTGCAGGCCAGATGGAGTCACAAGGCTGAAGCAGTGACCACAGAAATGGTTGACAGCAGGAATGCAGCAGTTTTTACACTCTAAATCCAAATCATGTCAGCAGAGTAAAATCAAATGAGCATTGGAGGTACCTTTTGAAATAGTTAGTGCTGGGGACCACTGTGACCGTAGAATATCAAGACAAATGCTGCCATTACTGTTAATATTTGGATGATAGATTCTTGTTGTAAATGCAACCTGCAGAAGAAGGAGAATTTCAGTGTAGGCTCATAAATGTATATTACACCATATGGTAATGAACAGATTTGTGGTTCAAGCCACTCACCTTGGGTGGTTTGAAGGGATAATCTGTCGGGAAGTGAATTGTCAGGAAAAATACTCCACCTTGGTAGGGACTGTCATTCTGTTAATAAAAAAAGAATCATTGCAGTTTGAGGAGTTATTACAAGAAGACTAGTCATAAAAAGCTATTAACATAATTCTCTCATACTTACTGGTCCCATTATTGTCGCTTGCCAATGGAACACTGAAAAAGAGAAAGATTTACTTCAGGTTGGAGAAGCTCGAGTAATGAACTACTTACTTCCAGACAAAGCAGCCCAGAAATGTCTATTTTAAAAACAAAGGCTTCTGAAAGGGTGCAAGAAAACAAGCCAAAAAATTAAACAGAAACAGAGGAGCACTCAACACTCCACATTCACCCTGTCCACACCGTGGAGTTGGGCTGGTACCACACACATGTGCGCCCTGCAAAAAAATCCCATCACAATAAAAATCCAGATAGCAACAGTCAGTATTTCTGACCCGACCAGCTTGTGAGTTCAGCTTTGTGGTTTCCAAGGAAGCACCTGGATCAAGCCCAGTTTCCAATGGCTGCCCTCCTGAAGCAAGCAATGGCACTAACTCAGCAGGACCTCTCCAGCACAGACCCTCAGTTAAACGGAGACTAAAGCCCAAGCTGGGCACATACCAAAGGTGAAGAGGTCACATAAGCCAGGGGTGTGTCCTGATTGAATGTTTGAACTTAGTCTCCACAGAGGCCTCAAGACCTCATTACAGCAGCAGTCTGCTCAATACTGGGACCAGGATGTGCTAGTACACACTGCAGGTTAAATGGACAAGAATTCATTCTCACTTGTATGCATCTGAGCAAGAAGACATCATCTGGTAATACAGAAGATCTGCTAAGAATGTGTTTATGCTGCAGAACATAAGGAAAACAATCAAAGCTGTTCATCTGTAAGGGGCATGTTAGGATGTTCTCAGGGTTCCTGTGCTCTCCTAGTGCTCTAGTGCTCGTCTGGGCCAAGAGCACCAGCTTCACACATGATCAGTCCCATGGGATGTTTCCCTCTGCATGATGTCAGCTACACCCTCAGAACTGGGGAGCCGTAAACAAACTGCAGTTGTTGCAAGGTAGGTCTTCCAGACACAGAAGCTGAAGCCACCTGCAGCTGTGTACTTAACTCCCAACTGGTGTCTGCAGCTTTCCAGACTGTGTCAACAGCAGTTTCGGCCCAGAGTGGCACTACTTGTTCTCATCTAGCATGAGCAGCTTTTAGTTATACGTGGTATGGGCATTACAACTGGGAATGATCTCATACAAGGAAGGGCAACAAAGCAGAGTGGGATCAGCCCTGCCAAGGCCAAGGGAGAAGAGTGTTTGGTTAGAGCAGCAGGTTGGTTACAAACCACACCACAGCTGCCAACTGGAGAACCTCAACAGCTCAGTCAGGAAACCAAGATAGTGGCTCATGAGCTCCTACGTGGTTGTCCACCCATTTTAAGGGGCTCAGACAGCTTCACCCAAAGCCCAGATCACCCACAGTGGAACGGTGAGAAACCTCCAACCAGAGGACAAGGGGGCAGCAGAAACCCAGCAGTGAAGATTGTGACTCATCACAAAAAACCCCACCAGTTTCACAGGCACCAGTAAGTGCTGGTAAGATTGACTGTGACTGCACTGGACCTTAGCCCATACCTCTGCACACCTAAACCAGGAGCTGATATGACCACTGTCTTAAACCCAACAGAAACCAGAAAAGAAATGCTTTCACAGTGAATCTTAACATTTGACAAGCTAGAAGGGTGGGTGTTTTTTTCCAACTCCTGCCCTAGATCCAAGGAAAGTGCCTGTTGAAGCTGAGCCGTAGATTCTCATACCATGCAGGACAAGTTTGATGAACAGAAACATGGATTCATCATGGTCAGCTTATTCCAATTGATCCTTTACTCTGAAATCAGCCATTTAAAAACATATTAAGTAGAAAGTTGCTGACTTTCAATTAGACAAGCACAAGTAGATGTTTTGAAGTGAACTAAGCCACTGCAAAGCACTCTGGGTGTGTACTGTGCAATCCACCCCCAAGCATGTGCCCAAAACAGAGGCCAGAGGTGGGTCCAAAGTTTATGAACTACAGGGAGAAGAAGAACACAACTAGGGACAGTTTACATCTGCTGGAGCAGCCACAAGATCCCACTCTGCAAGCACAGCATGTCCTGAACTCTGAGAAATGTCATTCTGACAAGGCAACCAAGGCAGAGTAGAGCACAGGGATCTCAGAGGAGACCCCTTTTCCTGCTGAGACACCTGCCACTGCTATCCACTTCCATCCATCCAAAGTGTTGCCCTCAATAGTCAAAGTCCTTCATTAGAGGACTGTCAGAAAGGAAGGTGGCATGAGGACAAAAATTGGGTATTACTGCTGAATACAGAAAGCTTTAAAGCAACTTTTCATACTGAACATTCACCAACTTGTGCTACCATGTCCTCTACCAGACGACCTCCATCACTTTCCATACGCCCTTTGGAAATTATGAGGTAGTTTATCACAGCACAGATCACACTTGCAAATTTAAGGGAAGAAAACCCTGAGACTGGCTCTACATCTTCGTCATTTCTCTTCTATGAAACTACAAGCTTCTCTGAAATACTGTTTTGAAAGCAGAAATAAGTTGTGGAGTAACTGGAACCAGCTTGACACTACTGCTAAAAGCCCTCAAAACCAAATACAGGTTTCAGTGGCTTGAAAGCACTGCTGAACACTAACACCTGCTCTGGTTTCAGTATTTTCATTCTGAGGTTTCACGTGCTTTTTTAAATCCAGTCCTAGACTTCTATGGGAATGTATAAGTTTCTATACACTTCAGCACTGCTGAATAGTTCAGAAATTCAGAAAGCTCTTGGCAGCTCATTTTTTTTTTTAGAAAGGATACCTTAGCTTAGAGTTCTCAGAAGGTAGATGAAGTTTTTCCCTACCCTACTCACCTGAGCTTGGATGCTTCACTCAGCAGCACACTTGGCAGAGATCACACTGCACAAGTTCAACTCCTGCTGTTCCACGGGCATCCCAATCAAAGCTTCCAAGGGGTCTTACAGACCCTTTCCTACATAGCAGAGCTGCTACAAGGTGTAAACACTCCCTCATCTCAGGCACTTTATGCCTTAAATCCCACCCAATGCATAATGCAAGTACCTGAACTCACCCCAAGGCCCACACAAAAAGTTCTAAAGCACAAGGTGAATTTGCAAGTGTTCCTGTCTCACAGCAAACATCCTACTGATCAGCCTCACCTAAGCTATGACCAAGTGTTTAACACCGAGACAGAAGTCCACCAGAAAGTGTAAAACCCTGATTAATATGGAGAAGACTCTACAGTTTGCCAAACCCCTGCAGTTTAAAGGCCTCTCACAGAAAGCCACCATAACATACAGGGCAACAATTAAGTTGTCTTATTAACAGCTAATCAAAGCAGACTGGGGAACAAAGAACTAAGGTAAAGAAGCACCCAGTCAGGTCACATCATAAATCTTGCCCTCCTCTCTAGGCAAAAATTACATGTACCAGACAGCAGATCTTACTATAAAACAATGTGTTAAGATAAAAAAAATCAGGGTAGGACTTCAGGGAAACAGGTTTTTTCCCTGCTTTAACTCAGCTGCTCCAGCTTCGAAAAGGACAGAATGACAACTCCAAATCACATCCCAGGTGAACAACCTTGCAGAGGAAAGCCAGCCAGCTGATGTGTAGGCCAAAAAGCTCATCCTAGGCTGTCCCCTACAGGGAACCTGGCAGGGCCAACAGGTTTCAGTAGTTCTGAAACATCCCAGTACTGTGTGACCTAAGGATGCTCCAGCTGCACTTCCTATCTCAGACCTAAGCAGCTATGTCCAAGTCAAGTGACAGTGAGCCATGACAGCAAGATTCAGACATGCTGATCTTTATTCTTGAGAAAGCCACAAGTAATACTCCAAACTGAGTAAAATCCTGCCTAAAAATAGAGCCAAACCTGTTTTTCAGTCCTCTGGTGAGCTCCATAATACAAGAGCACAAAACAAACTAAAGAACAACCAATGTTTTCAGTGTTCCTGCAAATCATTTGACAACAGTAACAGACTTTTTTTTAAAAGATCTAACATTACTTCATGATTTAAGCTTTTCTTTACCAACTAGTTTTCCTTCCATTCACATTGTAACCACTGATCCACAGGGATTACATACTCCTACAAAGTGCTGTGTTAACTAACCCCTGAGTAAAATACAGTCAACCCTGAGCTTGCTGTACTAGCATCTAGGATTAGGAGATTGTTTTACTTCTACAGGACCACATGACTACACTATCTTTAGTTCAGGTATCAAAGAAGTGCAGGGAGCTCTATGAAGCTGCTTGCTGCTCTGGCCACAGAGGTACTGAAGTTTAAGTTCTGCAGACAGCACAGCCTGTGAGAATGCCACAACAGTTACTTGGAAAGGTGTAACTTCAAGTGTCCTCAGCATAGAGTCACCCAATCTGTCACTGGGAGTGACCCAGACCTCCAGTGACACATAAGGGAGGATTAAGGGAATCCGAAGGGCAGCACATGTGAAATTAGGATTTGGAGTAGCATGTCATACTCTCACCAGAAGTAACAGGAGGTTTCTTGCTCATCCTGTTTTAGAAGGAAGAAAGTTAGAGACTGGGAGTGTTTGCTGATAGCAGCATACTTACTGTCATCACCCACAGGCCCTGCCGAACATTGTGCTGGAGGATCACGTGCCAGATCGTTCAACTCCTGGAAAACAGGAACAATTTATTTCATTTCATTTCAAATCCAACCATGTTATTGCTAAAAAAGCTGCTCGTAGCACTCTGGCTGTCACCCTTGCTCACGAACACAATGATCCCACCAGTGAGTTTTCTGGAACTGCCAGAATGGCAACACCACAGGGCTAATAGCCAGGCCCACAGAAAGCAAAGTTGCATTTTAAACCCAGGTAACGTGCTTGGCGTGTGCACCAGTCACCTCTCCAGGTTTCCATCTTCTACAAAGTCATGGCAATCCTCATTGAGTCATAGGTCTACCAGGTTTGCCTTCATTGATAATGAAACTTAGGAAAGCCTAAGCACTATGGATTATTGCATACTGCACCATCTCCAGGCCACAGATGGCCTAAATCCAATGACTCTCAGTATCTGTCTTATTTTATCCCCTGTATCATACAAGCTCCCAGGTTGCTCCAGTGATCCAGTTTATCATCTCAAGCCTGCAAAGCCTCTTTCTGGCATTCAAAAGCTCCAATAACCTGTGGCTCTTTCATCTCCAGAAGCATGCAGCAGTGACTGAAGGTGGTTACATGGAATCAAACACAAGGCCTCCTGTACTACGGAACTGCCGGCCCATGAATGGAAACCCTCACTTTTCAAGTACCTACGTCAGTCACATTTTCTTCTCCAGAAGAAATCCTATTATGAGTCTCAACTGCTCTGGCTGAGTGGGTCAAGTGATTCAGAACACTTCTGAACTACACCAAGTTTCAATCTGAAACAGAATTTCAGCCCAGATCAGATAGACTCCACAGGCTGTCACCAGCAACTCCCATTAGCAATTTGCTCAGGAAGTGCACACTTAGTGGGAAGTGCAAATAGTTTAAAGCGTGAAGTCAAACTTTGTCTGCTCTATTTCTGGCTCAGGCACCGAGCTGCTTTGGACAACAGGTGCTACCATCTTCACTTTTCCGTGCTAGCTCAGCCTAGAAAGCCAAACAAACACCAGAACTATATGAAGCCAGCCAACCCCAGCACTGCAGAGAAGCTCTTCACCTGGCAGCCTGCAAGGGCCACCAGCTGCAGCCTCAGGTACCAGCCTGACCTGGAGCTTTTCACAGACCACACATTTAGGGACAATGATCAAGACAAGCTGTTTGCAGAAATGGAAACCTTTGTCCCTTTGTGTCTTTTTTTTGTTTACAGGCAGTATTTAAGCTCTTGAATAGATGATCTCTGGGAGTTCCAGCTTGTACTTCCCAGGAATTGGGAGGCCACCACTATACAAGCCCTGTCCTGTTACAACAGGAGAACGTTGCCCTACACCAAACAGGTACATCTTGGACTTGTCCCTCCAGATGCAGTTCCCCAGGAGTGCTGCAAGCCTCTCAAGCTTCACATGCCCTCACTACTGTAAAGCACATACAAGTCCAGTTTTGCTCTCAGTGTCTTCCAACTTCCAAGGAGCCCAGCTGAAAGCCTCCTGACTGGACACCAGCCTACCAAAGCTCTCCTAGTGCTTCTGCTGAGCTTCTTAACAGTGCTGACCCACAAACCTGGCTCCCATACTTTATGGTTCAGCACAGACTTGGACAGCAGATATTGAGCATGCAGCACCTACAGAAAAGCCTACTCCTTCCTGAAGGTGAAGAGCATCTCCAGATACCCTCTGAAGGAGGAAATCCCTTCAGAGTTGTCAGCTATGCATGTCAATCCAGAGTAGCCAACTTCAGCCAAGTCAGGATTCCCTCCTCACCTCCTGGTTTCAAGTATCAGCCAGCATGAAGATCAGAACGTGCTCCCACTCCACACCAGCACACCTACACCCCCTCTGCTTTAACTCCAGAACCAAAATTATATCAACCATCATCCTGAGCAACAGAAGAATACTGTTCCACCCCAGAGAAATGCCTATACTATAAAAATTTTCAGTCTGAAAACTGTAGAGCAGGGGACTGTGCCATGCTCTGCTCCAGCACTGCTGAGCCAAGAGCCACCCTGTGCCACCCGTGCAGCAGAGGAACACAGCTGCCTACACACGACTCCACTGGCACCTGAAGGCCACACTTCTTCATGGGCAGCCTGGTCATGGCCACAAAGAACAAAATGAGCCTCCACATGCATAAACTCAGAGGTACAGGCATGGAAACTTAAACAGGAACACACCTGCTCTTCCTAAAGGTGTGCAGAGTACAGTCTACTTCCAAATGCTACTGGACTCATCTTCTGGACAAGACAATTTCATGCTGCAGTACTCAAAGTTCCAAACACATCTATTGAAAACCCCACGTCTAAACCTCTCTTCCTTAGCACTTCTCATCCCCTTCACCCGTTTTATGCATAAATATGATGCAACACCACTAGATTTGGAAGGAGTACGATTATAAGAATCCATGTTCTCCATGTAAGACCACAACCTACTATGGATTACGTTTGAAACTGAGCATGCACCTCCTCTACTATAAAGGGAAAGAGTTACAAACACAGGCTGCAACTTCAGCACATATTCTACCAACCAGTAGAGTACACAGCTCCAAAACTGCCCAGATGACATCCCACTGCTCCACTAAACCAGATGAAACACACCTCTAGTGATACCATGAGTCAAGTCTCACAACAGATGTGGAGGCAGCATTGAAGTTCAGTTATTGTAGCCCTGTTTCTCAACAAAATGCTACTTCTCTCTTTAATCTTTGGTTCCAGTTAGAAGAAATACTTTGGTTTTCTGAAGGTGTGTATAGTATCTCACTGGAGAGATTACTTACAACCACCACTTGTACCACTTGTTGCAGTGACACAGCTCTCTCCGAACGCAGCACTTCAGGTTCTGCTCTATAAATTCACAGATGGAAACATCACAGGTTAAAAAGCCTGTGTAAAAAGCAACACATAAGCTCCTTGTGCTCGGAAAAGTCAAGCAACAACTCTTACTTCGACACCCTGTGAGACAAAACCTCCCAGCTTTTCCAGAGCAACAGCATGGATAACGAGGATGTTCATCCTCCACAAGGCACCTCTGGAGCATGGCCACGAGCTGCAGTGGCCGGCCAGTTGCCTCTGCACTCCAGAGGCCACCACGCTGCTGGCCTTCCTGGCTGGGCACAGATGATCACTGTCCTTGTCTGCAGGCTGCTGACTTTGGAGTCAGACTCCCACCCCTCACCTGCCAGACCTGCAGAGCCAAGCTCAGCAACAGGAAGGGCAGCTACGTAGGGCTGCGTTAGCCAGGAACAGAGGAGAGCACCAACCTTCTGCACCCTAGAGGATACTTTGCCTCCTGAAAACTCCTCAGCAGTTCTCAAGGCACTGCCAAGACACCACCAAAACAAGCAAGGTCTTTGCTTCCAGACATTGCTGAGGAAGACTGGGAACCAGCTGGGTTTGTAACCCAGAACAAAGGACTCTGGAGTTGACATAAAACTGGAACTCGTAACACATGGAGGGTGTCACCTCCAAAGCAGCCATCACTGCAGGTATCAGCCCCTGGCTGCAAGGCCTGCTCTGCTCCCCTGCAGCCCAGGAAGGCTGCTCAATCATCAAGTCTGATCTTGACAACCCCGATTTTAAACCAAAACCCCAAGAAAGCCATAGCTGGTTATCATTCCAGACAGTTTCTGATCCTTAGGCACATGCAGAAGGTTTTCCTTTAGGAACTCTGCAGTGAAGACTCAAGCAGCCTTTGGATGAAGTTTGAGTCACTCAGCTCCCAGGAGGCCACCTCACCACAAACTGCCTTCAGATGAAAAGCCAACTTACCCAGCTTCAAGTTTCTGCCACCTCCCCTACAGCAAAATGCCCCTGGGGCTGGAGCCACTGCTGAGGCTCATACCATTAACTTGACCCATCTTGCAACTTAAAGTATTAACTAGTTCCTCAACAAAAATGAGGAAGTGGAAGCATGACACAAAGCAAAGCAAGGTTCAAGGTGTCTTGCCCAAAGGCAAGTTGTATGAAACTACCACCATGACACCATGAACTAGATACACAAAAACCTACAAAACTGGTACAAGGAACCAAAATTTAAGCTCAAGAAGTAAATTTCATTGTGTTCCTAAGTTCCCAACAGAACACTGGGAGTTCCAGGGGGCATTTTGAACAAGATGGAACGTACTTACACCAGAGATGCCCCAGCTGTGCTTCCGAAGTCACAGAAGGCATCAGAGCACACTTGGATCTCACTCAGACCCATGCCACCACTGCTGGAACCCCCCTCTTGCAGCTCATACACTGCATATCAAGATTCTTGACCAAGGAGCTGACAAAATACTCAAGTTTTTAAAACTCTATCAAACAGAAGTGTTTTAAGTCTTACCTTAAAGCTTAACCCTGCACATTTCAAGTTACTGTTAGTTTCCCCTCCAGCGTAACATATTCCTGGTAAAAATTGCTCTGGTGAGAAGACCAGAGCAGTGTTAAGGATGAGGTGAATGCTAATACAGCCTTTAGCAGGAATAACCAATAGAGCTGGCAACATCAAGAAGCCAAGCAAGTGAACAGCCAGTGTCCTTCAGCAGCCAGTCCCAGCCACGTGAGGAAGCCGTGGTGCACAGCAGAGCTCCCCAAACACACTGACACACCAGTCCTGTGCCTCCAAACAGCCAAAGATCCTCCCAAATCCTTCCAGCTTGGACCCCACGGTCTTTCCTCCCTACTCCAGTCTGAGCTGTTTTCAAACTGTCATTTACTCAACCACCACACTATTAGCTTGATTACAGCCTGATTTTCACTTAGAGCAGCAACTTGACAGCAAAACAGGCTTTTTATCCAAATTCAGCAAGTTTCTTTGCCTGAAGCCCCAGAACCCTTCAGTGCCAGTTTAGGGCTGTGTCACAAAACTGATTTATCTAACAAAAAAAACTTTTGGTCACTTAGCCATGAATTTTTAGCAACCTTCAGCAGCACAGTGCCAAGCAATAGGGAGTCAGGCCACTTCCCTACAGCATCCACAAGTGCTCTCCTGGTCTACAGGACTACTGCCATTCTAAGGCAACTTCTATTAACAAGCATTTTAATCTTTAGAAAGATTTTCATCCTTTGCCTTTGACAGAATCTCCTTTTTCAATACTTGAAATGGCTCAGATCCACTGCCTTTGACTTCTTACAACTCTGCAGAAGTTAGAAGGCAAGCAGTCAGGTGACTGGCATGAGACAAACCGAGCTGCATGAACCACAAGAACAACCAAGGTACAAGTTATAAACAAGCTCTGATTCAACTGTCACCTTTTTTTTTTTCCAGTCTGAACAGCAAGAACCCAAAGCAATGTTTAACTTCTTCCTCGTGTGGAACCTGAGCATCAGAAAAGCCCAGCTAGCAGCAGCTTCATCAATATTCCGTCCTGGTGACACACAAGGCACTGAACACAGATGGGCTGTGCTGGCAGCTCCATGATCGCAGTGAGAGACCAAGGCAGAAGGACCAGGCTGTTCCCATAAAGCAGAGCTGGCAGCACAGCCCTGACACAGTTTGCTCAGCACAGGTAGCACACACACCACTCTGAACTGCTCAGTTAGCCAGCATGTCCAACACATCCCACCCACAGGTAGGGCGCTGGTGCACGTCACATCTCAGAAGGCTGACCAGCTACATCATCTTCTGCAGCTGAACAGGGACATAACTATGGAATACAGTTCAGTCCTGTGAAGCATCAGGTGGTTTTGGGGCCTCTATGTTATAAGCAGCAATAAGCCACCATTCTTCTGCTGAAAGGAAGTATTTCCCTTCAGCAGGGCTGAAGCACAACTTCCAATTCCCCCTTAACTGTAGAGTCCATCCAGCAGTTACAGGAAAACCCATCAATACAATGAACTAACCTTTCACTTGCTCTCCCATGCAAAGCAACCCCAGTGTCCCACCTTACTCAGCGATAATCAACACTTCTCCAAAAGATCAGCAACACAGATGGGGATGTGACTGATTCCAAAGTGCTTCAACTTAAAACTTTAAAATGGAAGCCCTTCATTAGGGCCCTCCAGTGTCACTCCTACCCTCCCTCTGGATATATTCATATTGCATTTCTTACTATATATATATTAAATAGGTCATTGTTACATGTATAAAAATAACAACGAAATTGTTACACTTCATGGTTACCCCCACACTTCACAGGGGCTCTGGCTGGCTCCATTGACTACATCTCAAACACTTCTCAGAAGAAGAGGGTTTCCAGTTTTAGGCCTGCAAGCTGGGAAGCTCCCCAGCAGGAGTGCAGCCCACCACAGCCTGAAAGACCACGGTGAATAATCCAAGCAGCAACCCGATAGCAGGTCTTAGGTCTTCAAGAACAGCTGCTGCTCTGTGAAGACTCATTAGCCCAGCTCCAGTCTTTGGACAGCCCCAAGAGCAGCCGTGCTGGGATGGACCGTGCAGGTTCTTGTGCTCCCTCACACACCAACACCACCACTGCTGACCCGGCTGTCCTGCCCCTCTTCCAACCCAGGGGAGTTCAACATGCAAGAGGCCACTTCAGGTAACACTGTTGACACTGTATCCGAGATTTATTCCTGGGATTTTCTGTTTATTTCCAAGTTCTCATCCCTGTATGATCCAAGGACACAAAAACTTTGGAGAAAGCCTCATAGTCTGTGGTCGAGCATAAAACCAAGGCTGCCAAGCACAAGAGTCAGCAGCAAAACTGAGAACCACTGATATATTGAGATTGGTAACTCCCTCTAGGGCTGCCTGAGCAGCAGCTTCCCTTCCCATTGGGTCCATGCTCCAGCCTGTTGGGATTATTTCTACTTAATCCACATTCTGCAGGCTTTTGTTCTTGCCACAAGGTCCAACAGCAAAGATGGGAAACTCACTGTTCCCCTCGCTGTCCCGGCAGGGATGGTCCCTGCACACACGGTATCGCTGCTCGTCCCAGAGACCAGAACAAAACCAAGATGATGATACCAACAGCCTCCAGAAATAGCTCGAGTGCAAACAGCCAGTGGTTATGACTTAAGTAGTTGAGCAAGACAACCACAGTAACTCAATTTAAGAGTGCTCCTTTCTAGGCAGCAGCTTAACTCCCATCTAACTTTTAAAGCATCCAGACTGCTGGAACTAGTAGGTTTATTTCCCTTCACATACTTTGTTTCTGTTGCAAATATCACCTGCAGCCCTGTTGTCCCCCCTTTCCTCAACAGCCTCCACTGAAACACTTGGCAGAGCACTGCTCTGCTGATGCTCTCCCCACCTCCCAAGGCTCTAAGGACTCTCATAACCTCACAGTCTCCATCACCCCTCAGGACTATTGTTGAAAAGCAGCACCAAGAATCAGTCCACAAACACCTACTGTAAACCATGACCCAACACATTCAGCTTCTCTCCTGTTAAAACCCACACAGTAGGAACCAAAGCACACAGAGTGTTGAATCCTCATTAAACTACAACGAAGTCACTGAGGGAAGATGCACCCTCCCCACAAAAGCCTGCACTATCAGTGTGCTCCCCAGAAGTCACATCTCCCCTGGGCAGCACTCACTGCCCTGTCTCCTAAGTCTGTTCCTAGGCATACAACCTGCTCCCAAAGAGGCAGCTCTCTCCTCCAGACCACCTGTGAACCCAGGGACACACCATGGAACAGCCCTCACATTGCACTGAGCACCTCTGAAGCCCATGACAGAACCTTCCCAGATAAGGGATGCTCAGTTGGAGCACAACTTCCTTATGTAACCCAGCTCTGTACACTTCTCTGGGAAGTTCAACAAGCTAAAATTACACTCCAAATCTTTCCCTTTCAAGCTCTACCTATTCCACGAGCACACATAAGCCTTCAAGCTCCCTTCAATTTTCTTCTCCATCTTAGCTTTAATTTGATCAGTACAACACACGAAACTCCACAAAAACTTCAAGACCATCTACAATCAAAGCAAAGATGTTAACACACAGCCCAAACCTGGCACTGCATACGTAGCAAAACAGAGCTAGCAAACTGATCTTAAATATGAGGCAGTGGGTTCACATCTGGTTCTAGGCAAAACAAAAAAAGAAAGATTTGCATAGCAATCGACCCTAGAAAACCCTATGGGAGGACGTGGCTTCTACACCTGAACCTTGTACTGAGACTCCAAACTGACAGTTACACGTTTGGTAGTGAAGAAGATACAAAACCCCTGCCTGACTCACCGAGGTAATAAAAGTGTGCCTCAGCAATCTGCTCTTTTTTCCTGGTACAAGATAAAATGAAGCTCAAGCACAGGACGGTTTTAGGACCGCCGGGCACTCCAGAGCAGTGTGCTTCTACAAGGCCGGGACACCTCCTGCCCCAGGAGGAGAAGGCCCCTCGGCACGCCTTTCCCTGCAACTCTACTGATGACTCAGGTTGTAGAGCAGCACCGGTTCCATCAGAGCAATAAATCGCGCTATTTTGACGAGTCGAACGTCACAGCTTTACTACACTTCGTGCTTCAGCACCCTACACCAAGATCCTCGCTCCCTGAGGATCCGCGGAGCTCCCCAACAAGCTCCCCAACAAGCTCCCCCGGCACCTCCAGCGCGGCTCTCCAGGCCTCTTCCCCCGGGAGCGCCTCCCCGCTGCCCGGCTGCCCCCGGGCCTGCCCGGCTCCAGGCCCCGGGCGCCCCCCCCACCTCGGGCAGCAGCTGGCGGCGGCCGCCACTTCCCCCCCCCCTCTCCCCTCCACCGCCAGGCCCCGGGCCCGGCCGCGGCCCTGCCCGCCACCGGCGCCCCCTCGCGGCCCCAGGGCCCGGCCTCCGGGGCCACGTTGCTTCGGCGGGGCCCGGCCAACAAGAGCACGGTGGGCCGCGGTCACAACCCCCACCCTCGCGGGGAGGTGCTGGGCCAGGAGGAACCATTCCGGTGGGCGCAAACAAAGCGACCCGGGTGCCCTCGGCGCTGCGGGACCTGGCCCTCAGGGCGAGCGTGAGGGCCCGGTCCCGCAGCGCCGAGGGCAACCGGGGAACTTCTCCCCTGCTCCCGCCTCACCGAACGCGGGGGGGGTCCCCTGAGGCCGGCACCGGCGAGACCCCCTCCCCCGCGACAGGGCCGGACCCGACCTCCCCCCTCCCCCTCCCGCCGGGCACGGGCGGCCCTGCCCGGGTTATGTAAAGCGATGGCGGTGCCGGCGGGCGCCGGTGTCGGCGGGACCGGCCCTTACCTTGTGGATTCTCTTCAGCGCCATTGTGTGCGCGAGGCGGCGAGGAGGGGCGGGCGGGGAGGGGGCAGCCAGCGGGGACTATTTTCCAAGGGGGAGGGGGGTGGGGGGGGAAGGAGGAGCGCGGAGGTGGCGACGGCGCGCAAGGAGAGAAGGGGGGAGGGAGGGGGGGGGAAAAAGGGGGAGGGAAAGGAAAGAGAGAAGGGGGAGGGGAGACGGTGGAGCGGCCCCCTCGGACAGCGGCGGCGAGAGGCGGGGGCCTGCGGCCGGCCGGGCGCGCTGCTCCCCTGGCGCCGCGGGGCTGGAGCTGGCTGGTTGCCGCAGCGCCTACTGCATCCCTCCGCCGCCTCTTTATGCGCTGGCGCCTCTTTACCGGCCTTCCGCAGATCACTCCGCCGCGGCTCCTGTACCGCTCGCCGCAGCTCCCTGCACCGGGGGTTGGCGGCGAGGAGGCGGCGGCGGGGGCCGAGGCCGGGCGGGGGAGCGCAAGGGGAGGGCTGGGTGGGAGAGCGGGAGAGGGAGCGAGGGACGGCGGGGACTATTTGTTCTGCGGCCGCCGTGCAGAACTCTCCAGAAGGGGGAGGGGGAGAGTGCGGAAGGATACGGCTCGGCGTGCGTGACGACGAGTCTCGCGAGAACTCGGCTTCTCGCGATAAGGCGGGGTGGGAAGAAGTCCCGGCCGCGCCGCCGCTGTGAGGCCGCGGAGGCCTGAGGCGGCAGGGTCGGGCCGGGGGCGGAGACTCCGTAGCCGAGCAGGGAGCGCCTGCTCTGCTGCCCTCTGTGCCCGGTGGGTTGGGTGGTGGCCCCAGGTGCTGGTGGCTGAGGCTGCAGAGGGCCCGAGGCCTCTTCCCGGGGGAGGGCTGGGGCCTGTGGGGCGCGGGCAGGCCCCAGCCCTCCCCGGGGAGGCAGGGCAGGGGTCCGGGGCAGGTGGAGGCCCCCCTAGAGCTCCCTAAGATGGTGGTGGCACCGGGTGCCGAGGGGGTGGCATGTGGCTCAGTGTCCCTTACCCCCGGGTAGCAGGGTGGGGCTGATGGACAGACATTGCTCAGCAGGCCTGGGAGGACTCGTGGGCAAAGTTCAAGTAGGTCACAGTGTGGCTGCATAATAAAGGTGTGAACCATCAAACAGACTTTTATTTATATAGCAAAGGAGATGCCTCAAATGCTAGGCTTACTGAGCACACCAAAGCCACAGCGTTGAGTGAAGAACACAAGGTGAGCAGCCGAGGGCTGGGGACCCAGAGGGCCGGTGGCATCAGGGGAGCAGTGACAGCATCCCCAGCCCCACTGCCAGGGCCAGAGGAAACAGAATCATCGAGGTTGGAAAAGACCTTCAAGATCATCAAGTCCAACCACCCACCCTATAACCTCTAACCACTAAACCATCTCATGACACACCATGTCTACCCCTTTTTTGAACACCTCCAGGGACGGTGCCTCCAGCACCTCCCTGGGCAGCCTGTCCCAAGGCCTCACCACTCTGTCTGTGAAGACATTCTTCCTAATATCCAGCTTGAACCTCCCCTGGAGCAGCTTGACCCCATTTCCTCTTGTCTTATCACTGGTCACCAGGGAGAAGAGCCCAACACCCAACTCGCCACAACTTCCTCTCAGGGAACTGTAGAGAGCAATGAGGTCTCCCCTCAGCCTCCTCTTCTCCAGGCTGAACAGCCCCAGCTCCCTCAGCCTCTCCTCATAAGACCTGTTCTCCAGACCCCTAATCAGCCTAGTTGTCCTTCTCTGCACTCTCTCCAGCACCTCCATGTCCTTATACTGTGGTGCCCAAACCTGCACCCAGTGCTCGAGGTGCAACCTCACCAAGGCTGAGCAGAGGAGCAGGATCACCTCCCTGGTCCTGCTGGTCACAATGTTCCTGATACAAGCCAGGATGCCTTTGGCCTTCTTGGCCACCTGGGCACACTGCTGGCTCATGTTCAACCAGCACCCCCAGGTCCCTCTCTGCTAGGCAGCTCTCCAGCCACTCCTCCTCAAGCCTGTAGTGATGCCGGGGGTTGTTGTGGCCCAAGTGCAGGACCCAACATACGGCCTTATTGAAACTCCTGCCCTTGGCCTTGGCCCATCGGTCAAGCCTGTCTAGATCCCTCCTGCCCTCAGGCAGATCGACACTCCCACCCAGCTCAGTGTCATCTGCAAACTTCCTGAGGGTGCCCTCTGTCCCTCATCCAAGTCATCAATAAAGATGTTGAACAGGAGCGGCCCCAGCACTGAGCCCTGGGGACACCACTCGTGACCGGCCCCAAACTGGATTGAACTCCACTCAACACAACTCTTTGGACCCGGCCGTCCAACCAGGTTATTATCCAGCCAAGCGTTGCACATCCAAGCCACGAGCAGCCAGCTTCTCCAGGAGAATGCTGTGGGAAACCTTGCCAAAGGCCTTGCTAAAGTCAAGGCAGACAACATCCTTCCCTCATCCAATAAGTAGGTCACCCTGTCATAGAAAGAGATCAGGTCAGTCAAACAGGACCTGCCCTTCATGAACCCATGCTGCCTGGGCTTGGTCCAGCATCCCCATGGAGAACACCAATATGAACAAAACTGCAATGGTTCTGGGATGACTGAGGAGCTTGTATCCAAAACGAGTCCTCAGAGAATCCTGCTGATGGCCACCCATGAGCTGAAGGGTCCTGCACAGCTTCTGCAAGCCTCAGAGTCCCGTGACCACGTCCTGTTTGTGTAGCTGCACAATTGAAGCATGACTGGGCACTCGCCCTAAACTGCCAGCTCAACCAAAAGGGGCAACCTCCCTCCAGGTCTGGATCATGAGAAGCTGAGCAGGAGGACTCTGCCTGGAACCAGGGCTTTGTGCACGATCAAACAAGGTACCTGTGCAGCCTAGCAACCCAACTGCCCATGTGGACTCAAACCCGTGGGACATCCTGCCAGACATTTTAAAATCTACATCAAATGGGAGACTTATCTCTTGGCCCTGCTTCTCTTCCCATTGCCAGCTCTGGATCATGAGTTGGGACAGTTGCCTCTCCATCTCAGGCTTGTGGTGGCTGGTGCCCTGTGCTCTCTGCACCCTCCCAAGCTGGCAGCCCTGCTACCAAGCTGAGTAAGAAAAAAGCCAAGAGCATTTTTCATCAGGGTTGGAAGTTGTAAGACCTTCCAAGAAGGTGTCAGATGTTGTTCCTTTACAGGCACTCATAGGAAAGCCTGGTTTCCTATGAATTCCTCTCTTGTGTAACTAACATTTTAAGTGAATTCTGCTACCATGTTCTGTTCATGCCTGTCATCTCCTCACCTAGTAGTGCAGCAGGGTTGTTTTCCACGGTTCTTGTCAATCCCACACCTCCTGTGCAGCGCTTGGCAGAGAGGGATGAAAGGATCAGAGACTTCAGAGGGAAGTAAAAACTCCAAGCAGCAAAGAGCAGCTCTGGGCCTGGGGCTCAGCTCCCACCCCACCGTGGGGTCAGGCTCTCCCTCTGCCAAAGCAGCCTTCTGCTGCCTGCTCCCTGTGGCCAGCAAAGCTAGAGAATCACAGAGTGCTGGGGGTTGGAAGGGACCTCTGGAGATCACCTAGTCCAACCCCCTGCCAGAGCAGGGTCACCCAGAGCAGGTTGCACAGGATGGTGTGTGTCCAGGCGAGGATTTCATGCCACCAGAGCCAGAGACTCCACAGCTGCTCTGGGCAGCCTGTCCCAGGGTTCTGTTGTCCTCAAAGCAAAGAAGGTCTTCCTCATGGTTAGATGGAACTTTCTGTGTTCAAGTTTGTGCCTGTTCCCTCTTGTCCTGCCACTGGGCACCACTGAAAAAAGCCTGGTCCATCTTCCTGACACCCACCTGGTGACTGTTGATCAGCATGGATAAGATCCCCCCTCAGGTCCTGTCCAGGTTGAAAAGCCCCAGGTCCCTCAGCCTTTTCTCAGAGATGTTTTAATCCCCTCACCATCTTCATACCCTTCGCTGTCCCCTCTCCAGCAGGATTTCCTTGCTCCCTGCTTTTGAACGGCAGGGTCTGGAAACCACCTCTGATGCGTCGGTGGGGAGGAACCCTGCCTGGCTGCTCCTCCTCCTGCACACAAGGCTGCTGCTGGGGCTGGAGGAGAAGACCTCTGGCAGAGCTCACCCTGCCCTTGGCAGCCTGGGGGCTCTGCTGCCTCGGCCATGTCTGTGCTCTCTTCTCTTTGCTCCAGCCTCTCTGCAACAATTCAAAGTTTCTTTTCAGCTTTCTCGTCATCGGGTGCCCTTTGGATTAATTTCTCCTTCCTCTTCCACTGTTGGTATGGAGAAAATAAATCACAGATTCATACAATTATTTTCGGGGCAGGGGAGGTTGTTCAACTATTTTTGGTTCATTTTCTGACTTCTTGCTCTTTTCCCTCTTTTCTGTTGCCTTTTGGGTGGTCAGACACTGCTGGAGGGCAGAGGAGCAGACACATCAGCCCTGCCCTGGCTCATCACTCTGCCCCCCCCAGCACAAGGGAGCCTGAATGTCCTGCTTTGCCCCACCAGTCTGGACCAGCACAGGGAGCTGGGAATGTTCAAACCCTGATCCCAAGTGGTCCTGGCTGGAAGGTCCCCCAGTCCTGGATCAGAGGCAAAACTGCTTTTCTTCCAGCATTTCCAGCTTTCCTCTTTTGCTGCCCAGCCAACTTCTGATCCCACTTACTAGAATCATAGAATCATGGAATTGTTTGGGTTGGAAAAGACCTTTCAGACCATCAAATTCAACCATTCCCGTAGCACTGCCCAGGCCACCACTGACCCATGTCCCTCAGCACCACATCTACAGGGCTTTGAAATCCCTCCAGGGATGGGGACTCCACCCCTGCCCTGGGCAGCCTGGGCCAGGGCCTGACAACCCTGCCAGGGAGAAATTGTTCCCAAGATCCAACCTAAACCTCCCCTGCCAAGTGCTACGTGTTGGGCAGATGCTGTGTCCCCACACCAGTTGCTGCTGGGCCCCCACCTGCAGCTTTCTGCGTTTTCTCTCCCAGGGAGGGAGCTGGTCCTGCAGAGTCTGGGTGCTGCCGGGCACTGTGGTCTCTCATCCCGCTGTGCTCTTATCTCTGTTCCAAAGAGGAGCCCTGAGTGCTCTGCTGCCTGTGCCTGCCAACACCATCCCATGCCAGTGTCACCCACTACAAACCAGCAGAGCACAACTGGAGGAGGGAGCTGAGCCCTGCCTTGTCCTTGGATGACTCCTGCCTCCATGGGCCTTTCATCACCACCACCCTCTGGTCGGCTCTGCTCAGCAGGGTCAGGTTGCAGCGCTGAATTATAGAATCCCAGACTGGTTTGGGTTGGAAGGGACCTTCAAGATCATTTAGATCCAACCCCCCTGCATGGGCAGGGACACCTCCCACTAGACCAGGTTGCTCCAAGCCCCATCCTACCTGAACTTGAACACTGCCAGGGATGGGGCAGCCACAACTTCCCTAGATGACCTGCTTGCACTAGTCAGCAAGCTTCAAAGGAAAAAAACTCCCAGAAAAAGGAACCTGGAGCAGTGGAGACAGTGAGGTGAAGGGCTGGGGAGAAGCAAGCTCTGCCTCTGCGCCCTGGCAAACAGCAAAGGACCTGCAGCCCTTTCTGCAGCCCTGAGCCAAGGAGAGCTGCTTGTCCCCGTGGCTGTTACAGCCTTTGTCTTCAAAAAACAGACAGAGGCTGCTTCTTTTTCCCCCTGCTCGTTGGTGTTTCCTCTAGGAGCAGCTGAAGCCCTCTCTGCTGACCTGTGGGCAGAAGAGCTGGTGTAGCCAAGGCTGCTCCTGTCCCAGAGCAGCTCTGCCCAGCAGTACCACCCAAATGGACAATTTCACACCAATTCTTCCTTCTCTTACACCCTCTAGAGTCCTTTCCCAACAGGAGAGTGAGCCGAGGTGCAGTCTGGTTCCCAGTCATCCACAGAAGCAGGAACCATGGCAATGCCAGTGCAGGAGCTGCTGACCCTGGGGTGACTTGGCCAGGCTGGCAGCTAAAACCTTCCCACCCCAGAAGAGACTCTTTGGCACCTCAGTTCAAAGCATTTCTAAAAAAAAATACTTCTGGACAGAACTTCTAGACAGAAGTGCTCATGTATGTCACATGGAGAATCCCACCACATAAATCACACTTTTCCCTCTCCTGCTCTAAATCCAAGTTTTTGGCCGTAGGCAGGTGCCAGGGCAACCTGTAGGCCAGCTACAGCCTTGTTCCTCCAGTGTCCTCTCCATCGAGAGACCAGAGGGATCAGTATCCACAGCAACAGTTCTCAAGGAGCTAATTCTGTGGGTTTTCAGCCCAGGTGAAGAGGTCTTATCATAGAATGGTTAGAGTTGGAAGGGACCTTAAAGATCATCGAGTCCCAATTCCCCTGCATGAGCAGGGACACCTCCCACTAGACCAGGTTGCTCAGAGCCCCATCCAACCTGAGCATGAACGCCCCCAGGGATGGAACCTCCACAGCTTCTCTGGGCAACCAGATCAAGAGAGGTGATTCTGCACCTCTACTCCACCCTGGTGAGACCTCACCTGGAGTGTTGTGTCCAGCTCTGGAGCCCCAGACAAAAGAAAGATGTGGACCTGCTGGAGCGTGTCCAAAGGAGGCCACGAAAATGATCCAAGGGCTGGAGCAGCTCTCTTATGAAGAAAAGCTGAAGGAGTTGGGGTTGTTCAGCCTGAAGAAAAGGCTCCAGAGGGACCTCATAGCAGCCTCCCAGTACCTGAAGGGGGCCTACAGAAGGGCTGGGGAGGGGCTTTGTACAAGAGCACATAGTGAGAGGACAAGGGGTGATGGTTTGAAACTGCAGGAGGAGAGATTTAGGTTAGAGAGCAGAAGGAAATTCTTTAGTGTGAGGGTGGTGAGACACTGGAACAAGTTGCCCAGAGAAGTTGTGGAGGCTCCATCCCTGGAGGTGTTCAAGCCCAGGTTGGATGGGGCTCTGAGCAACCTGGTCTAGTGGGAGGTGTCCCTACCCATGCAGGGGGGTTGGAACTCGATGATCTTTAAGGTCCCTTCCACAACTCAAACCAGTCTGTGATTCTATGTTTCTATGACTTGAAGCTCATGGCCAGGCTGAGCTCAGCAGCAGGCTGGGGGATTGCAGCAAAGGAAGAAAATGGAAGAAGCCAAGGGTAGACCCAGAGCTTCCAAGGTTTGGGAAGCTGCTGGGCTCAGCAAGTCTCTCCATGGGGCATTGAGGACAATGGCAGGCACGGAATGGTTCAGCACAGCCAAAGAGAGACAAGAGGAGCTTTTTGGGCAGAAATCCAAGCAGTGCTGGCAGCTCTAGCCAAGTCCTTAATTGTTCATTCCAACCTTCCCAGCTTGCTAAAAACTGCCTCCTGGGCAGTTTGGGCTTCTGTGGGTATTGGAGTGAGGGTTGGAGATACCTGCTGGCATCTCTGTCCCTCAGAGTTAATCTAAGACTTCTGTGTCTACCTGGCTCTACCTGTCCAAGCTGCAGGGATGGGCTCCTTCAAATCCCTCCTCTCTGGCCATGAAAGGGCCAATAAATCTCCCTTGGATGCATGTCCTGACTAAGAAGGCAGGAATAAATTTCATGTAAGTGGCTGGGAGAGGAGGAACAAGGAAAGAAACAGGATATTCACACATGTCATTAGCTCTGGTTTCACGGGAAAGTAAAGCCTGTCCCCGCCCCAGCAGCCAAGTTCTGGCCCCATTTCCCACCCAGCCACTCCCCCCTGCTCCCACGGGCTGCCCTGTTCAGCCCCCTGCGTGCCCACTGCCCTCCCAGTGCCACCCCAGCACTGCCCCGCTGGAGGTCTCCACTGTCCCCTGCACCTCCTCACCTCCAGGCAGCATCTCCCACCGCCGCTGGGGAGCACGGAGGAGATTCCCAGGAGCTGCAAGAACAGTCCCCACGCTGCTCCCTGCCACTTTCAGTTCCCCACAGTGCTTTTTTTTTTCAGAGAGACCATCTCCCTCCATACCACACGTTCATCTGCTCTTCTCTTCATCCCCAGGTTTCATCCTTTTTGCCTGTACCCATGGCAGTCTTCCAGGACCAGCTGCCAGGTCTTCTTCGGTGCCTTGATCCCATGGGATCTGGCCTCGCTGGGGGTGTCTGTGCCACCCTGGTGCACAGGACAATCCCAGCAAAGCTGCAAGCCTGCTGCTGCAGAGGAACGGGGAGCAGAATCACTGGAAAGCACTTTCAAGTGAGGACCACAGTGTTCCTGGAGGTCCCACACCCAGCTCTAAGATGCTCTGTTGGCTCCTGTGGCTCCTGCCTGCCAAGACTGTCCCCTCCCTTGCTGCAGAGGTGGGAGTCAGGACGACTGAGGGCAAGAGCAGCTTTCCTGGGGTCCCTGGGACTGCAGCCCCAATCAGCCACTTGCTCTCAGCAAGCTTTTGGTGGCTCCATCCCCAAAGCCAGCTTCACCTGTCCTGAGGCTGCAGCTCCCTGTAAAACAACCCCAAAGCCACCCAAAGGTCCACGTGTACAGAGCCATTTGTGCCGTTGCAGTTTCACTTGTTGTCTGCTCAGCCTGGTCAGGTCCCAGGGGACACAAGGTGGGAGGCCAGAGGAGACACAACCAGCCACTTCCCTTTCCACAGTGTCACTGCCAAGGTGGCTGGGGACCAAGGGCAGGAAAGTACGTGACTGTTGGAGGGCAGAGAGCAAGAGCACACGTGTGCGTGAGTGGAGGGGTCCCAGCAGGAGACCCCCAGGGATCTGTGCTGTGTTCTGTGCAGCTTAACATGTGTCCTGGAGGAGTCAGACCTGGACAGGACCTGGAGGAGCTACTGAAATGATTTTGAGCAGGACAATCAAGTAGGAAACGGCTTCTTTGAGAAGAACAACTAAGTATCTGAGACGCTTCAGCCTAGGAGATGGCTGAGGTCTGAAGCCATCTGGAGGGGACGAAAGGGCTGGTTGGTGTTGTCTCTCCCAGCACAAGAGCAGCACAAGGCTGTGGCACCTCCAAAACAAGCAACAGTGACTTCTCCACCCCACGTGTGACTGAGGCTTCAGTGCCACAGGATGCTGCAGGTGCCAACAGGTCACAGAGGATCAAAAGAGAACTGCAGAAATCACAGATTGATGCACTTTATGTTTATTAAATGAGTGAAAACTCCCTCTTAGGCAGGAGGTTCTGGTGCCACAAAGGAAGGAAGAACCTTAGTGGACAAGGGGCTTGCAGCCCTCAGAACAGCCCCTGATCCAAGGATGGAGGGATGGTCCATACTGCCCAGGATCTCTCCAGCTGGGCCCATCCCTGGAAAGGTATCCCACCTCTACCTGGGCTTTGTGAGGGAAGATCAAGACCCTGCATAATCTGGAGGAAAAGGGGGCAATTACCAGACCCTTTGGCCAGGTCACCTCCCTGGCTCCACGACTGTCACCTCTTTCGTCCTACAACAAAACTGCTTTGCTGAACAAATGGAGAGACAAGGTGTGCTTGGGAGCTGGAGGAGCAGCTCACCTGCTGCTGCAGGAGCTTCCCCATCTCCTGGATGGCTCCTCACTGTGCCTGTGCCCCAGTTCACACAGCCCAGAGCAACATGGAAAATTGCAGAGCACTTTGGTTTTGCTGGGGTGGGCAACAAAGTGTGGGGAGGACCTCTGAGGGTGCAACTGCAGCACTGAGAACACCAACTGCAGCAGGTTTCAGCCAAGGACTGAAGCCACTTTTCCACCCAGCACCTGAACCCCATCCCCACTGCCCCCCCTGGTGTCCAGCTGTTCCTGGCAGCTGCCTTTGGCTGAGGCCACCAACTCCATTGGCGTTTGCAGGGCAACAGCAGGTGATGCCTTGACAGGCTGGAGAGGTGGGCCAATGCCAACCTCATGAAGTTCAACCAGGCCAAGTGCAAGGTCCTGCACCTGGGTCAGTGCAACCCCAGGCACAAATACAGGCTGGGGGCTGAATGGCTAGGGAGCAGTCCAGTGAAAAAGGACTTGGGGGTGGGAGGAGATAAGAAGCTCGACATGAGCTGCCGGTGAGCGCTGGAGCCCAGAGGGGCAATTGTGTCCTGGGCTGCAGCAAAAGAAGTGTGCCCAGCAGGGCCAGGGAGGAGATTCTGCCCCTCTACTCTGCTCTGGTGAGACCCCACCTGGAGTGCTGGGTCCAGCTCTGGTGCCCTCAGCACAGGAAAGATATGGACCTGATGGAGAGGGTCCAGAGAAGGGCCACCAAGATGATCAAAGGCCTGGATCACCTCTGCTTGGTTTCAAGAGGCACTTCGCTGGCTTGAAAGGCATTCCGTTGTGTGTGGGGAGAACTAGTCCATTCCCCACAACAGGCTAGGAGAATTGAGGCTGTTCAGCCTGGAGAAGAGAAGGCTCTGAGACCTTATAGCAGCCTTCCAGGACTTGAAAGGGGCCTACAGGAAAGCTGGGGAAGGGTTTTCATCAGAGAAGATAGTGATAGGACAAGGGGTGATGGTTTTAAACTGAAAGAGGGGAGATTTATGTTAGATATTAGGAAGAAATTCTTCACTATAAGGGTGGTGAGGAACTGGAATGGGTTGCCCAGAGAGGTTGTTGATGCCTCATCCCTGGAGGTTTTTAAGGTCAGGTTGGATGAGGCTTGTGCAACCTGGTCTAGTGGTAGGGTCCCTGCTTATAGCAGGGGGGTTGGAACTAGATGATCTTTAAGGTCCCTTCCAACCTTAATGATTCTATGATTCTATGCCCACCAAAAAAAGGAGCAGGACCTGCTGCAGTGCCCACCCTGCTGGCTGGGAACCCGTCCCTTCCCCAGGAGATGCCAGGGGAAGCACCGAATTCCTGGCCTGGCTTTTGGTTGGGGACCTGCCACATGCATCCAGCACCTGCTCCTTGCCTCCTTCAGCCTCACATGGGGCCAGCTGCTGGGACAATCCACCTGGTACCTGAGGCACCTCGTACAGAGCAGCCAGACTGTCTCCAGAGGTGGGGGAGACTTGAAGCAAACCCACAGCATCTGGGATCTCACCTCCTGTCCCTGCAGGATTTTTATATTCTTTTGGCAGGTTATTACAAATTCGCAAGCATTTCACCAAGACACTTCCCTGTCCAAACCAAGTCCTGGCTACAGCTGTCCACTCCACCCGTGGCCATTGGGACATCAGGAGGGGCTGATCCCTTCCCCAGCCCCAACCAGTACACCAAGGTCCTTCTAGAAACCAGCCTATGCTGCATTACAGGCCGGCTCAGCTCTTCTGGATGTTCCCAAGGGTGAAAGTTGTTGTGCTCTATGTTAAGGAGAACCTTGAACATAAAGAAGTCAACTACAGTAATAGTGGAAGGTCTATCAAATGCCTCTGCATCAAGATCAGACAGGTCATCTCCAAGGGGGATATTAGAGTATGCATCTGCTGCTGACCTCCATCACACAATGATCAGGCCAACAGAGCCATCTTTGTGTCATTTAAGCAAGCTCCAGGTCAACAGAACCTGGTTCTTAAGACCTCAACTACCCAGACATTTATGGGGAGAACAACTCAGCTCCTGGAATGCACAGAGGATAGCTTCCTCATCCAAATGTTAGATGTGGCAACCAGGAATGAGTCACTGCTGGACTTGCTGTTCACAAACCAAGAACACCTGCCTTGTAATATCTGGTTAGTGCCAGGCTTGGCTGCAGTGACCACAGCACTCTGGAGTTTGGGATCCTGCTGAGCCCACTGAAGGTCAGTACTGAGACAAAGGTTTTAGGTTTTAGACCAAACTTCAGCTCACTCAGAGCTCAGCTGGGAGGGATTCCCTAGGAAGTTTCCATGGAGATTAAAGGAGATACCAAGTGTTGGGTGTTTTTCAAGGACTCCTCTCCTGGAAGCAGAAAACCAGCTCATCCCTTTAAAGGTCCAGGAAGCAGGAGGAGCAGGAGACTCGCTTGGCTTGACTGTGAGATTCTGGGTCTGCTCAAAACCACAAGGGAACGGTACCAGAGATGGAAAAGTGGAAAATACCTGTTGAGAACTACAAGGGAGTGAAGAGGTGCAGTTAGAAAAGCAAAAGCTCAGCAGACAGCCCCATTCTTGCTGCATTTGGACAGTTAAACCATGGGTGGTTTGGACAATCAGTCTGGATCAGAAGCTCCTATGTCTCTGTCCAGAGCAGAGAGCAGCTGCTCAGAGGGATGCTGTGGGGTCCTTCAGGTGACCAGAAAGGTGATACAGAGCAGCCTGTGGGGGCTGAAAACAGGCAGCCAGTAACATCCAGCTGTGTTGCCCTGCCCAAAACCACCATGCACCAGTATAGATTAGGGGTTGACCTGCTAGAAAGCAGCCCCATGGAGCAGAACCTTGGGGGTCCTGGTGGACAACAAGTGATCCATGGGACAGCAATGTGCCGTCATGGCCAAGAGAGACAATAGCATATTGGGATGTATTAAGAACAGTGTGGCCAGCAGGTCGAAGAACGTTCTTCTCCCCCTCTACTCTGCCCTAGTGAGACCACATCTGGAGTATTGTGTCCAGTTCTGGGCTCCCCAGTTCCAGAAGGACGGGGATATACTGGAATGAGTCCAATGGAGGCTGCGAGGATGGTTGAGGGACTGGAACATCTGTCATATGAGGAAAGGCTGAGAGACCTGGGGCTGTTTAGTTTTGAGAAGAGGAGACTAAGAGGGGACCTTAGTAATGTCTACAAATATCTGCAGGGTGGGTGTCAAGAATGGGCCAGTGTCTTTTTAGTGGTTCCCTGTGATATGACGAGGGGAAACAGCACCAAGTGACAACACAGGAAGTTCCATCTCAACATGAGGAGAAACTTCTTTCCTGTGAGGGTGATGGAGCCCTGGGACAGGCTGCCCAGAGAGGTTGTGGAGTCTCCTTCTCTGGAGACTTTCAAGACCTATCTGGACACGTTCCTGTGTGATCTGCCCCAGGTGTTCCTGCTGCAGCAGGGGGGGTTGGACTTGATGATCTTCACAGTATCACGGTATCATTCTGGTTGGAAAAGACCTTCAAGATCATCAAGTCCAACCACTACCCTAAGTCTGCTGCACCCACCACTAAACCCTGTCCCCTGGCATCACATCTGTCTTTTTCGATGTCTTTAGGGACGGTGACTCAAACGCCTCCTCAGACAGCCTGGATCCCCAAGTCCAACTCCCACCCCAGAACAGGAAAACCCCAAGGTTCACACCATGTCCCTGAGGGCATTGTCCAAATGTTTCTTGAATATTGTCAGGGTTTATGCCATTACTGCTTCCCTGGGGAGCCTATTCCAGTCTCCACCACCCTCTGGGTGAAGAATCTCTTACTAATGTCCAACCTAAACCTCCTCCTGCACATCTTCCTACCATTCCCTCAGGTCCTATCGTTAATCACCAGAGAGAAGAGATCAGCACCTACTCCTCCTCCTTCCCTGATGAGGAAGCAGTAACTGCAATGAGGTCTCCCCTCAGTCTCCTCTTCTCCAGGCTGAACAGACCAAGTGCCTTCAGCCGCTCCTCACACAGTATCCCCTCCAAACCCTTCACCAACCTCGTGGCCTCCTCTGGACACTCTCCAGCAGCTTCATATCCTTTTTGTACTGTGGCGCCCAGAACTGCACACAGGATTCAAGATGGGGCTGCACCAGTGCAGAGTAAAGTGGGACAATTGACCGGCTGGCTGTGCCTGCTTGATGCCCCCCCAGGACTCAGTTGGCCCTCCTGGCTGCCAGGGCACATTGCTGGCTCATGTTCAACCTGCTGTGACCAGAACCCCCAGGTCCCTCTCTGCAGGGCTGCTCTCCAGCCTCTCACTCCCCAGACTGTCTGTATATCCAGGGTTACCATGTCCCAGGTGCAAAATCCAGCCCTTCTCCTTGTTATCCAGCAGGTGCCCAGGGACATCTCCAATAACATAACGAGGTGGCTTTGCTGTGATTTGTCTGCATCAGGAGCATCCTGTGGATGCATTGGTGGGACACTGCCCGAGACAACACATGGCCCAAGACAAGGGGTGTGGGGAGGGTGGGGATGCCCCATGTGTCCCTCTGCCACACGTGGTGGTTTTCATGAGTAAGCACCAGCTGGTGCACGTGCTGCTTTTGCTTAGCAAGAGGCTGTGGCACGTGGGGTGTGAGGGGCAGGTGCCTTTTCTAGATTGTTTTGCAGGGAGCTGATTTCTTTGCCCAACTACATCTCAGACAGAGGTGTCAGCACTAGCCTGGTTGCAAGTGCCATGGGACTGGTCTGGGGAGGTCATTGGCTGGGGTTTTTTATGCATCTAAAATCTTTTGGCATCGTGCGTGACTTCTCCCTGCCCTTGAGGGAATAACAGCAAGCAGGGAACAAGGGAACTTCAATCAAGGCACAATCTGGAAACTCAAACTGTCAGCGAGACAACAGGCCAGGGAGGACAAAGCTGCTGCTCTAGTGCTCCTGGTCCTTGTTGGCTGTGCACAGGCACTGGGCAGCACTGGGCTCTCCATTTCCAGGCAAGCTCAGATGTCACGGATGTCCAGCCTCCACTGGAGACATTCCCATCTCATTCCTGGAGTTTAGGCTCAGCTCTTGGACGGGGAACCACTGCTCTGCCCTGAGCTGTGCACCACTGTGGCCAGCAGGACCAGGGAAGGGACCATAACCCTGTGCTGGGCACTGGTGAGGCTGCACCTCCAATCCTGGGGTCAGTTCTGGGCCCCTCATGACAAGAAGGACATTGAGGGGCTGGAATGTGTCCAGAGAAGGGCAATGGAGCTGGGGAAGGGGCTGGAGCACAAGTCTGAGCAGGAGCAGCTGAGGGAGCTGGGGGTGTTGAGCCTGGAGCAAAGGAGGCTGAGGGGAGACCTTCTGGCTCTGCAACTGCCTGAGAGGAGGTTGGAGCCAGGGGGGGTTGGTCTCGTCTCCCAAGGAACAAGGGATAGGGCAAGAGGGAATGGGCTCAAGTTGCCCAGGGGAGGTTTAGGTTGGATCTTGGGAACAATTTCTTCATGGCAAGGGTTGTCAGGCCCTGGCCGAGGCTGCCCAGGGCAGTGGTGGAGTCCCCATCCCTGGAGGGATTTGAAAGCTGATAATTTGAAATCATCACCATGATGTGGTGCTGAGGGACATGGTTTAGTGGTGGCCTTGGCAATGCTGGGGGAACGGTTGGACTTGATGATCTGAAAGGTCTTTTCCAACCAAAACCAGTCTGATTCTATGATTCCACAAGCACAGTCCCACCCGCAACACGGCAAGGAGCCTGAAAGGCTGGGGACTTGGTGGGGGTGGCTGGAGGATTGTTCAAGAGCAAAGTGACATGGAAGTGATGCAACGTGGTGGAGACCACGGGAGCTCTCATTTTGTCCCCGTCGGCAGCTGGCCTGCAAGCTGCAGATGCCATTCCTCTTTGCTCTCACCCTCACCTCCCTCCAGCCTTCTCATCTGCCCCTGCAGGCTCTGGCAGGACAAGTGGCTCTTCCATGCTGCTTTTTATTGCCATCAGTGCCCCGGCAACAGCTGCGTGTGAGGCTGTGGGGCAAGGGCTGGTCTGGGAGCAGAAGTGAAAGAGACAGAAATACCAGGGGTGTTGGTGCACTGAGGGTAGAACTGAGAGCAGGAGGCTGGGCTGCAGGGGCAGGAGAGGCATCTGGCTGCTTCTGGAGCTGTGAGAAGAGAGCTGGGGAGCTGGGTAGCCTCCTCCACTGCCCCACAGGAGCCACAGGAGCTGTTGGTGAAACCCAGGGCAGGGACAACCCAGTGCAGGAGGGGGAAGTGATTTGCCTGATGTTTTGACCAGCCGTTGTGCTGGAAAAGCAAACAGCACATGGGGTGTATCCAGAAGCCCTCCCCAGGCTAGGAACAGGGGTGAGCTGCCCTGCCAGGGCTTTGCTGGGGTTTCCAAGGTACCACTGAAACAAACTCAGATAACCTTGAGAGGAGCTCAAGTAGCATGCTGCCCGGCTCTCCGGATGTCCTTTCTTTCCTCCCACTCTCTGGGTTTGCAAACACTTGAATTAACTGTGACCTGTGGCTGTGTCTGAATCAAGATCCCTGTGCTGCGTGTCCTCTGCAGCCCCTAGAGACCCCTGGCCAGGTGCCTGCAGGTCTGTGGGGACTATGAGGCTCCCTTGGCAACCCCTCTGCATCCACAGGCATTCCTGGGCAGAAAGCAATTGGACCCAGAGGACATTCTGGACAGGAGCCTCTCACCTAGACCATATCTACCCAGTTTGGCTACATGGAGGCCATGGGAGACCATGCTGAAAGCTTGGTGAAGTGGAAGTTCTCCCCTCATCCACACGGCCAGTTACCTCATCTTGGGTTGGTCAGGCACAATGTGCCCTTTGTAAATCCCTGCTGGCTGTTCCCTTCTCATCCCTCAGGTGCTCGGCAGTGATTGCCAGAAGGATTTGCTCTATCACCATCCCAGGGTACAGGTGACATTGGGCAGGCTGTGGTTCACCAAACTCTCCTTCTCGCCCTGCTCCAAGTTGTGTGTGGTGTTTGCCTTCTCCCACTCATCAGGAACCTCCCAATCGCTAAGATCTGCCCAAGACATTAGAGAGGAGCCTTGCCATGGCATCAGTCAGCTCCCTCAGCATCTTTGAGTGCATCCCACCTGGTCCTATGGATCTGTGAATGTTCAGATGGCTCAGCTGTGTCCTAAGTCAGTCTTTCTCCAGGATGGACAATGTCTCACTACTGCAGGCTCTGCTGCTAGGACCAGGGACCTGGGAGGCTTGAGGGCCAAGCTCGGCAATCACAACAGAGTCACAGAATCACAGAATTACTGAGGCTGGAAAAGACCTCTGAGATCATCAAGTCCAGCCTATGACCTAAAAGAAGTCAAAGTAGGCCTGGAGCACTTCAGCTGCTCTGGGCCTGTGGTCACTAGGACCAGGAACCCAAGAGGCTTGAGGGCCTTACTGGCCTGCAAAAGCCCAGCATCAGAAGCCCCTGCTGTGTCACCAGTGCCCGCGGGCACTGCATCCTGAGCCAGCATCTCCTGGAGCTGCGTGGGTGAGGGGACCAGGGAGCTGTGAGTCACCCTCTCTGATAGAAGGAAATTGCTTCTGTTTTGCCCCTGGAAATCTGCTGCATTTAATAGATTCAATCTCAATACATCCTGGTTTCCCTCCTCATTCCAACTCAGCTCCACCCCACTAGGACCTGACAGACACGTTGGGACTTTCCAGACCGGTTGGGTCATGGAGATGGAAACCTGCCACATGCACCCGACGCTGCCCAGCCCCTGGATTTCCCGCAGGCTGCGAGACCTCCCGGATGCCCTGCGTGGGAGGACCCTAGAGCTTTCCTCAAGCTGCCTGCGGCTGCGATTGCCCCTTTCGTTTTCATTTTCCTCTGTGCTGTGAACTGCGCGGCTCCACCTGAGACAGTGGAAGCTTGAAGGGCGCAGGAGCTTCGGGACCTCCCTTCTGCAGCAGGAGCCCCCAAAAAAAGATCCGTGGCTGCCCGGGCTGAAGCACAGTGCCCCTTGTGCAGGAAGCCCAGGCAGCGCCTGCTCTGGGCTGGTCCCTGCTCCGGTGAGTGCGGCAGGAGGAGCGGTGGCCCCGGGACTGCGCAGCGGGGAGGGGCTGGAGTAGGGGGGCATCGGTCTGGGAGAGGGGTGGGCAGCCAGGCTCTGTCCTGCCGAGCCCCCGTGGGAACAGCCCCGAGGTGGCCTGTGCAGCGTTTCAGCAGCCTGTGAAGGAAGGGACGGCCCTGTCACAGAGCCACAGATTGGCGGGGGTTGGAAGGGACCTCTGGACATATCTGGTCCAGAGCAGGATCCCCTACAGCAGATCCCACAGGAACACGTCCAGACGGGTTTGGAATGTGTCCAGAGAAGGAGACTCCACAACCTCTGTGGGCAGCCTGTCCCAGGGCTCTGTTACCCTCACAGTAAAAAAGCTTTTCCTTATGTTTAACTTGAACCTCCTGTGCTCCAGCTTGTGTCCCGCTTCACGGTGCTCTGCAAGGGCAAGGGGTGTGTGTGTGTGTGTGGGTGTGGGTGTGGGTGTGGGTGTGGGTGGGTGGGTGTGTGGGTGGGTGTGTGTGTGTGTGGGTGGGTGTGTGGGTGTGTGTGTGTGTGGTGTGTGTGTGTGGTGTGTGTGTGTGGTGTGTGTGGTGTGTGTGTGTGTGCGTGTGTGTCCCTCTCCACTCCCCGCTGCGCTGCTGCGGGTGCTGGGGACAACAATCAATGCTGATCCCCCCCCCCCTCTGCCACAGATGTCTCGGGAATGGCAGCGGCCGAGCCCCCCGACCTCCCTGCTCATCCCCAGGGCGCGGGGCGGCCGAGCGCAGGGCGCCGTGTACCTGCTCCTGGCCCTGTGTGCCGCAGGGCTCTACCTCGCCGGGGAGCCCCTGGTCCCTACCGCCCGCGGCCTCACCACCCACTTTGTGGCCCTGCAGATCGGGGTGCTGCTGAAGGGCACCTGCTACCTGGCTGAGGAGATCTTCCACCTCCAATCCAGGTGAGCCAGGGTGGGGTTGGCTGTGTCCCGAGCTTCTGGGGCCACGCTGGGGGCAAGGGCATGGCAGCCTCTGGGTGTCAGGAGGGATATGGTCCTTGTTTCTGTCCCCACGTGTGCTCCCCGTGGCAATGCTCTGCTGTGCCCCAGCAGCACAATTGCTCACCATCAGCCTTGGGTCTTTCTCAGCTCCTCCTCCTCTCCCTTTTCCTGCCTGCCCAGCTCCCCGTATGTACATGGACCTCTCCCCTTCTGCTCTGTGATAGCTCCCCAGGGGCTCCCTTTCTCCTGGGGGCAGATCTCAGCCCCAGCCTTCCCCCACTGCCCAGTGCTGGAGGGCACGGGGCTGTTGGAGATGATCTCCCCTTGCTGCCCAGGGCAACATTGCATCTGCTCCCCCTGAGACCCATGGGTGCTGCAATAGATCCAAGCCCCCTCCCTGCAGGGGCACCTGGGCTGCACTGAGCAGGATCCCACAGGTCAGCAGCACTGGCAGGGAGGTGGGAATACCCCCTGGCCAGTGCCCCGTGGGCTGCAGGTGGGGATGGCAGGCAGCCACCAGCATGTCTTCTGTCTCTCTCTCCCATCCAGGCACCATGGCAGCTTCCAGAGGGCCCTGCGTGCCTGCTTCCCCCTGCGCTGGCATGGCCTCATGCTGCTCGTCTGTGGCTCAGCCTACGTGGCTCTCCTTGATGGAGATGGGCAGACCCTCGGCCTCCACCTCAGCCTGGCCAGCCTGTGCCAGCTCCTCATCCTCGCCCTGGGGCTCCACGTAAGGCACCAACCCCCCCGGCCCGGCCAGACACCCTGGGGAGCGCGGCAGCCCCGAGCGGTGGTGGGGCAGCCCCTGCTCATCCAGCCCAGCCACCCACAGTGGGAGAAACGCTCTCGTTAGCCTAGCCCCTCAGAGCTGACCCCAGCCCCACGCTGCTCTGAAGGAGCACAGCCCTGCTGCAGCCAGACCCCGCTGACACAGAAACATCTGTCGAAAAGCGGGTGCTTGGGGGCAAAGGGGTGCCCATGTGGTCTCCAAAGGGTTATCAGGCATGCTGTGGGTGGCAGAGCCAAGCTCCGGGGACCTCTGCAGCACTGGGGGGACTCTGCTCTATCCTAGCAGAGCTGGAAGGGGAGAGAGGAGTCACACAGGCTACAGAAAGGTGCTTTGGGGAGGGCAACCCTCAGGTTCCTGTGGGGCTTCAACACCCATTTCCACCCAAATAAACACACAGGACTGGCAGGGGACACCAGTGGCCCTTGACATCCCTCCATCAGGTGCTGGGATGTCTCCTCCCACATGCTGGAAGCACTGGGCAAGATGCACAAGTTGCACTGGGACACACAATCACAGTGGGGGACACATGTTGGGCTCACACCACCATCAGCTCCCTCATCTGCAGGGGCTGTGTGGGCCACCCAGGACTCTTGGCCCTGCTGCCCGGGGTTCTGGTGGAAGCAGGCAGCAGGGTTGATCACTCTCCAGATCTCTTTGGAGAAGGCAGCTTCTCCAGTCCCTGTTGCAGAAGAAAGCTGCTTTCATCACCACTGATCTCTTTCCTTCCCTCCACAGAAGCCCTCAGCAGTGGAAATGTCTGAGATGTCTGAGAGGTCCAAGCAGAATGTTGCTTATGGACTTGCCTGGTCTTATTACGTTGGGTACCTAAAAATAGTCCTGCCACGTACGTAACTGTTTCCCTGCCTCATCCTTCCTACAGATAGAAATAGCTCCTAATAACGATCCTCCCCCTTTTCCAGTGTTAGCAGGGAAATGGGGAGCATGGTGGAAAGCAGCTGTGCTCACTCCAGACACCTCTGCCTGATGCTCTCTTCCACCAGGGCTGAAAAAGTCGCTGGAGGAATTCAGCAGAGCCAACCCCAATGTGCTGACCTGCAGGGAGACCTGGAAGCTCCACATCTTGATCCCTCTGAGCTGTGACGTCTATGATGACCTGGAGAAAGCTGACAGTAACATCCAGTACCTCGCAGACCTCAGTGAAACCACCCTGACCCGTGCTGGCACCAAAAAAAGGGTCTACAAACACAGCCTCCACACAATCAGGGATGAAGACAAGGTACACTGCGTGCAGGGTGGGGAGAGCAACCAGCATGCATCAGCCCAAAGGTCTTCCTGGCCTCAGATCCCAGCCCAGAAGTGGCCATAAGGGCAGGACAGTGTCCCCTCTCCTGTCAGATACTCCCAACTTTCAGCAGTTCTCTGTGAGATGGAGAGGTGCCATCTGCACCCCTTCCTCCTGGCTGCCTCCTCCTAGGCTCAGCCCTTGCAGGGATGTTGGGCACACTGCTGGAGTTGATTTTAAGTCTGGAAAGCAGCAGAAAACTGAGCAGAAAAAAAGCAGATATGGGGTCCACAGCATCACTTCCCGTGGGACTAATGAATATTTCCCTTTGTTCTGAAGAGGTGCTTGAAAATGTCTGTGTGAGATGTCACATAATGACTCCCTCCCCTTCCCCCCAGGCACCTCTTTCCCGGGCTGACAAGCCCCAAATCCCCGTGTCTCACATTGCATTCATCTCCTTCCACATCTCCAGGCAGATGGGCCTGTGCCCCTGCACCCTGGGAGGAGGGAACACACTGGTCCTGCTGACACGGCCACGGATGGAGGCGTCAGCAGAGCGATGCTTCTCACCTGGGCCTCCCTAATTTGCCCTTTGATGGTGGCTGAGCACTGAACTGCTGCTTTTAAAGCCCTGCCTGGCTCCAGAGGCTCTTTCCTGGCCCTGCTCCTGGGGAAGTATGGTCAGTGTCAGGTTTTTCCTCCTTCAATGCTGTGTTTCATCTGCCAGTCCCCTGCTGAGTCACTCAGCACCGGGTGAGCTCCAGCAGCTCTGCAGCCTGGCCCTGCCCTCACCCGCTGCCTGTTGCCAGCCCACCTGTCCCTCAGCTAGCTGCCCAGTGCTGCTGAGCACGTCTGTGGCAGCCACACGAGCTGCCATCCTTGGCACCTCCTCTGGATCACTGTGGAGACTGCCCTCCAAGGCTGGTAGCTCTTCCTTTTACTCCGCATTTATCCAGGGATCCCATCTCTCTTCCTTCTAACACACTTGATTAAACTTTCCAGTTTGCCCAGTATAAGACTTCCCGGTAACCCTGCTCCTCCTTGGAATTTTTATGGCCTTAACTAATCTCTCCTCATTTGTTCAATCAGCCTCCTTAGCTGTGCATTTCTGCTGTTCTCTGTTCTCCTACTGTCCACTAGGATGCTCAGAGTTCCCGTCCTCTAGCAGAAAAAGCCACGAAGAAGGTGTGCTCAGAAGCGAGGGGCATCTCCACAGAGGACCAAAGTCTATGGGCAACATCCCCCCCCAAGGCTGCCAAAGCCTGTGGCTGCACCCGGGGCCGTGTGGGAGGGAGGCAGCTTCCCAAGCCCACCCGGCACACGGGGCAGGGCCCAGCCGGCCTCCCTGCCGGGCCAGCTGCTCTGTCCCTGCTCAACACAGGGCAGGGGGGCACTGGGGACAGAGCCCCTCTCCCGGGGGTCCAGCACACAGCACCAGTGCAGAGCAGGCCTTGGAGCTGCCAAGGGGTCTCTGAGGGCTCTGCCCAGTGCTGGGGTCCCCCAGCAGCTCTTTGCCAGGCACTTGGTCCTCCTGCCCCCATGTCCTTTTAGAATCATCATAGAATCTTTTCAGAATCTAACCACAGACTGGTTTGGGCTGGAAGGGACCTTAAAGCTCATCCATTCCCAACCCCCCTGCCACGAGCAGGGACACCTCCCACTAGACCAGGTTGCTCAAAGCCACATCCAGCCTGGCCTTGAAGACTTCCAGGGATGGGGCAGCCACAGCTTCTCTGGGAAACTTTGGCCAGTGTCTCACCACCCTCTCAGTAAAGATGTTCTTCCATCCCTGCAGCTCTGGCACTGTGCCGTGGAGTATGCCACCCCGCTGCAGTCCCTCTATGCCATGTCCCAGGATGAGTGTGCTGGCTTTGGCCGGGAGGACCGCCTGGAGCAGGCCAAGCTTTTCTACAGGACGTTGGAGGAGATCCTGAGAGGCTCCAAGGAGTGTGCTGGTACCTACCGGCTCATTGCTTACGAGGGTGAGTGAGGAGGAGAAGAGGGTGCCCAGCACGGGGGCCGTGCTCCCCCAGCCCCTGGAGTGACCTCAGAGTGGGGGAAAGAAGGGGGAGCAAGCAGGATCCAGGTAGGACTTGGCTGGTATTCCCGCTCACACAGGCATGGGGTCCCTGCTGCAGTGGGAGGAAGGGGCTGCTTCCAGATGAAGAAGGATCTTGCTGTGGGTCTCAGAGGAGTGGGGAGGATGCTGGCAGAGATGGTCCCTGTTGAAGGCCCCAGAGGTACCTGAGACAAGCAGTCTTTTGCTGGGGCAGCAAGAACATCCCTTGAGGATTAAATGTAACAGCAGACTTCCAGGGGAAGGAGCAGCTCCCTTCACTGCTGACGTTCTTGGGAGAAATGGCTGAGGCTGGCAAGGCCCCCTGGCACTGGGATGAGTGGTGTTGTGCTCAGTGGCATTTCTCCTGGCCAGGAGAATGAGGGGCAAGGCATCCCTTCCTCCTTTGGATTCCTCTTCTCACCTCTGCCAGAGCAGCAGGGCTTGGGAACAGCTCACTGCTTCTTGCTGACACGAAGCTCATTGTTTTCCAGAGGACATCCAGCACTCTCCCTGACGGGGAGAAGCGTTTCTGTCCAGCAAGGTGGTTCCCATCACAACAAGCACTACTGGGAAAGCAGCACACAGTGCCTGTATTTTACTCTCCTTCCTGCACTTTGTGTTTTATTTTCTTTCTTCTGGAGTGCTGAAACGGGGCAGTAAGATCCATATTTTGACCTCTCAATTTTGGGGGCTCTCCCAGAGACTCTGCTCTGTTCCCTGCCCAGAGCCCTGCCTCGGGCCAGACCAGCGAAGGTGGGTTTTGTCTTTCTTCTGTTCCAGACTCAGGTGAAGCAGAGACTCACTTCTTGTCCAGAGAGATCCTCTGGCACCTCCGGCAGCAGCGTGATGAGGAGTACACCGTGCCCCAGGGGAACCAGCTGCACCACCCAGCCACGACCCTGAGCACGACAGAGCTCGACCTGCAGATCAGCATGTCTGACCTGCCACAGCCTCTGCGAAGCAACTGCTTCTAAAGCACCCATCCTGCCCAGCCCTCAGCGCCACCCCAGGCTCTGCTCCTCTCTCCCAAGCCCCTTCCTCTTGGCAGCAATCCCCAGGAACAGGGGAATTCCTCCTGCAGGACCAGCCCACCAAAACCTCCTGTGCATTGTGTTTACTGGAAAGAGCTGACTCAAGCCACAGTCCTGTGACATACTTCCCGCTTTCTTGGTTATGTGTGTCTCAGATATTAATCCATGGCTTGGGGTTTGTTTTTATTAATCTGCTTTGATTTGTATCATATAAAACATGTTCCTCTGGAGTAAGCTGCATTATCCTGAACCTTGGGCACAATGTGCAGTTCGCCCTTGGATATCCCATGGTCTTGGATGGGGCTTTGAAAATCCTAGCCACGAGTGTGTATGTGTGTGTGGTCCAACACATCCAGCCAGTGTGGCCTGGATGATCTGATGGCTTCTGCAGGCACAAGGAGTATGTGCAGGACTTCCAGGGCACCCTCCACCCTGATGGCCCGACTGTAAGGCAGCATTTGCCAGCCCTCACAGGCTGGCACCACTCTCGTGGCCTGGAAGTGTGCTCAGTGCTGAGTCCTGCCCCCAGTGTGACCCTGAGTAAAGAGGGATCGGCTACAGCTTATTCCTCTCTGATCTAAAGCCACTCATGAAACAGCTCCAATTCCTTCTGCCTCTCCCCAGCTTTCCTTCCCAGGATAAAACTGCTCTTACCTGGCAGCTGCCCCTCAGCAAAGCACCCCAGGTGAATAGCAGGGCACTGTCCTTCACACACATGGAAGAACAGGGTGGGAGATGCTTCTCCCTGCCTCCAGCCCAGCGAGGTTACAGAAGAGATTCGGCTGCACGTTGGTCCTGCTGGGACTGGGCATTGGAACCCATCTCAGGATTCAGTAAAACCTTAATCTGCAGCCTAATCTCTGGGTACTGCATCTGTGCAAAAGGAAAAAACAGCAGATGAAAGGGCTGTGAAGGGAGGGTTTGTGACAGCAAAGAGCCAGCTCCTCCTGGCCTGCTGGGTTGCAGAGGTGTTGGGGACCTTTGCCAGGGCTGCCAGGATGTGCCAAGTGCCAGGTGCTGCGCTGGCCAGAGAGGGAGAGGGGAGAGCTGCAGGTCAGGGATCTCCTGCCCGTACCTGGGTGCATCGAGTAGGGTGCTGCACCCGAGGGGTCTGGCCCTGGGGTGCAGGCAGGTGGATGTGGGTCCTGCTCACCCAACCTCCTGTTTCAAAACAGCATTCCCAAGGGCACAGAGCAAAGGCTGTGGGCACCTGCTGGGACCCAAGGTGAATGAGTGCACCAGGGCTGAGCTCAGCAGCACGGGCACAGCCGGGAGCAGCTGCGTGAGCAGCAAAGCCAGCACCGCTGCAGTCCCCGAGGGATCCACTGGGATCAAATCTGTGTGGAGCACGGACACCGTGTCCTTCCTGACTCCCTGCTCCCTTCCCATATGGACGCTTCTTATCTTGCCCATCACCACCTCCAGTCAGGTCGAGCTGACGATGGCTGAGGAGCTCAGCCCATATTAGCAGGGGACGGGTAGAAAGGCACAAGCCCAGAGGAAACCTGACAGCACAACCTTGTTCCAGCAGCAGCTTTGCTGCCAGTCAAGGGCTCAGCTCCTGCCACTGCTCAAGGGCAAAGCCAGGGCCAAGCACACAGCAAGGTGAAAGCTTTTGCTGGCAGAGTCAATACTCCCAGGTAGAGCTAAACCAGAGGCAGAAAAATCAAACCTCAGAAGAAGAGGAGTCTTGCTGGCCCAGCTGGCAGACAGACACAACCATTTTCCTCTCGGGCTCCCCGCAGCACACATCAGCTGAGCTTTCTGGGCTAATTGCATCATCCCACCTCAGGCCTGACTCAGGACTCCACAGCTTCTGGGGCAGCTGAAGGTGCTGCAGGGCACCAGCAGCACAGACACAGTCTGGCCCACCCCTGGCATGTGCCCCCATGCCCACTGTGCCCATCACCATGAGGGGTGGCTGGCACTGCTCTCACCCTACCTTTTCCCCTCTCCACAGCTTCTCCTCTTGGTGAGGATGTGTGGGATGAGGAGCTGAGCTCTGCAGTGGGGCTGCTGGGTCCCAGGCATCTGTGCCTCCAAAAACTAAAAAAACAAGGCAGTCCCAGCCCACGAGCCCCTCAGCACCATGTGGCCCTTACTGCAGACTGGTTCTTTCAGTCTAGTGACTCTTCTTGGCTGGCTTCAGACAGGACTTCTCTTCAGTCCTCCGAAAAGTGTCTAGATATCAACTCCTTGGCATCCAGCATCACTTAGAACTTGAAGTACTTTACCATTTGCCATAGAGAAATGACACTTTTTGTCTGCAGATTTAAGCCTTCACAGTTTCTCTAGCCCAGAAACTGTGCATTAATCACTGCTTTGCTAAAAAATAAAAAAAACCAAACAAACAAACAAACAAAACTTAGTCATTTAAATTCAGTTTGTGGTGGGAACTGGAGTTGATCAAGTGCTGTACAACATGCTTATGCACTCACTTATCATTATCAGCAGGTTCTCCTCCCCCTCTTCTCAGCCCTGGTGAGACCTCACTTGGAGTATTGTGTCCAGCTCTGGGCTCCCCAGTTCAAGAGGGACAGGGATCTACTTGAGAGTCCAACGGAGGCTATGAGGATGATGAAGGGACTGGAACACCTGCCTTAGGAGGAAAGGCTGAGAGACCTGGGGCTTTTCAGTCTAGAGAGGAGAGGACTGAGGGGGGATCTAATTAATGTCTATAAATACAGGAGGGCTGGAGGTCAAGAAGGCAGGACAACCTCTTGTCACTTGTGCCCTGTGATAGGATGAGGGGCAATGGATTCAAATTCAAGCACAGGAAGTTCCACCTCAACATGAGGAAGAACTTCTTTCCTGTGAGGGTGACAGAGCACTGGAACAGGCTGCCCAGAGAGGTTGTGGAGTCTCCTTCTCTGCAGACTTTCAAGACCTGTCTGGATGCCTTTCTGAGGGATCTGCCCTAGTTTTTGGTCCTGCTCTGGCAGGGGGGTTGGACTTCATGATCTTCAGAGGTCCCTTCCAACCCCTGACATTCTGTGATTCTGTGATTCTATGATTCTGTGATCAGCAGCTTAAGGAAAGACGAGTGACTTAACCAAGAGGAAAGATGCAGCAGTCCTTGCTCTTGGCTGTACTCTCACTGACTTCTGGGGAATTGCCTCTTGTCTCCCTCTCACTCTTGCTGGCTGTGCTGTGGGAGCTCGTCCCTGCAAAGGCTGGGAATGAGTATCCTTGCAATGCTGGTGGTGGGTGACTGGATCATGGAATATGTGTTGAGATTTCTCACCTCTGCTCACACACCTGGTAACTACAGTGCTGAAGCCTCCTGCCAAGTGCACCCCTTGGCTGTAACGTTGCTTTCTACTGGAAGAGCTAGAGTCAATTTCGAGCCTTTACAAATACCAGGATCTTGAATATAAATGCTGACACTAACAAAACAGATCCTCCAGAAGGCCCCAAAACCTGACTCACTGTGAGGCCATCTCTGGTGCTGAGAGGCAGGAAGTGTTCTCAGCTTTGTTTGTCCCATCGAGACCTACAAACACATCCTGACACTTGGGACCTGAAGCTTTTGGGCATCAACTTTCTGATTGTGTGAAAAGGTCAAATTATGGAGCCTTGCAAATGCAGGATGTCTCTGCATCTGGGACAGGAGGGAAGAAGAAGCCAAAGGTAACTATTTCTGAAGCTTGACAACAGCTAAAAAGATGGGTCATGTCCTACTTGGATTTGTCTCCTTCAATCTTTTATCTATGTCATCTCTAAAGAGCAGCTCAGTTTGGTTGACAATTCTGCACGTCCAGAGCAAAGAACACTTGGTGAACGATGATGCTTTATAACCAGCAGTGATCACTTCATGGAACTGAAACAAAGCAAGTTATTAGCAAACAGCTGTGGGTGCCAGGCAGGGAGGGCTGTGCCCTCGAAACGCCCACTTTGTCTTCTGCAGAAAAGTGTTGGTGAGGCAGGCGGTGGGTACACACACCTTCCGTGAGGACACAGCTGCAGGAGGGGAGCAGCAGTGACTGTTCGACTGGGCTCTGCTGCCCTCAAGTGTTGCTCTTCAAAGTTTCAAACCCGGGCTGCACCGAGTTGCGCTTCTCAAGCTTTGCGGTTCTGCTCCGCTGCCCTTGCAACCACCCCGGGTTTGCTTGGCTTTGGTTTCTACCTTTCGTGTTGTAAAAATCCTGCTTGAACAGCGGGCTCGTTCGAAGCGGCTGAGGAAGAGGGCGGGTTCGTGAAGGTCTCGCCCGTCTGGGGTGGAAGTTCAGCATCCTGCAAGGGGAGGAAAGCAGCAGCTCAGTGCTTCAGCCTCAGTGGGACTCTCACATCTCTTGGACCTAAACTGGCTGTTAATGAACGGCCTCTGCGGTGCAGGGCACCAGCTACTGACTCCACAGCCCCTCTCGTGTCCTCTTCCCAGAAGCTCAGTGAGAACAGTACTACGGATATAGAGGGTGTATAAATTAAATATGAAATCCACCAGGCTGACAGTCCAGGCCCTCACAGAGCCATGGTGAAGCCCTTGCAGCTGTTCCAGTGCACAGCTGTGCTGCAAATTCACACTTTTAAATCCTCGAGCACCCATGGGGGTAACGGAGACACACAGCCCAACATCTCCATTTTTAATTAAATTGTCAGCCAAGCATCTGAAATGTGCATTTCTTAGAACCCACCAGCCTTGCTTGTAGTTCTGGTGGTGCCAGCTTCCCAAGCTGAATGTGCTGCAGTTTGCCTTTTGCTGGTGGTTTCAGTGGATGTGTTGGCTGGAGCACAGTCCCTGGCACAACTGCGGGTGCTTGGGTCTCACAGCAAGGTGAACAAAGACATGGAAAAACAACTCAAAGCCCCAAGTAGGGAAGAATGTGCCAGTTTGTGGTCACAGGTGGCTTAGGGAGCCCACACAAGGGTTCAGTCTTGTGTCAGCTTTCTAGTAAGTGTAGGCCATATTCTGTATGGGGCTTCTGGAGCCCCCAGCACAGGAAGGACATGGGGCTCCTGGAATGAGTCCAGAGGAGGCCAGGGAGATGGTGCAAGGGCTGGAGCAGCTCTGCTCTGGAAACAGGCTGAGAGAGTTGGGAGCATTCAGCCTGGAGAAGAGAAGGCTCCAGGGAGACCTTGGAGCACCTTCCAGTGCCTGAAGGGGATCCAGGAAAGCTGGGGAGGGACTTTGGACAAGGGCAGGGAGGGATGGGATGAGGGGGAATGATTTCAAGCTGGAAGAGGGGAGATTAAGATGAGATTTTAGGAAGAAATTCTTTGCTTTGAGGGTGGTGAGACACTGGAACAGGTTGCCCAGAGAAGCTGTGGCTGCCCCACTGCTGGAAGTGTTGAAGGGCAGGTTGGATGGGGCTTGGAGCAACTTGGTCTAGTGGGAGGTGTCCCTGCTCATGCAGTGGAGTTGGATCTAGATGGTCTTTAAGTTCCCCTCCAATCCAAACCATTCTGTTATTCTATGATTCTAAGCCAAGCTACTTGTTAGGAAAGAGACCTGTCAGCTCCAGCCTTTAGGTAGTAACTTCAAAGTAGGAGCTGGTGGGTGCACTCGCCAAGCCTCTTTCCATCATTTACCAGCAGTCCTGACTAACTGGGGAGGTCCCAGTGGACTGGAGGGTAGCACAGGTGGTACCCATGCACAAGAAAGGCTGAAAGGAGGATCCAGGGAACTACAGACCTGTCAGTCTGACCTCAGTGCCAGGGAAGGTCATGGAGCAGATCATCTTGAGTGCCATTATGCACCATATACAGAACTACCAGGTGATCGGGTCCAGTCAGCACGGGTTTATGAAAAGGAGGTCCTGCTTGATGAACCTGATCTCTTTCTATGACAAGGTGACCCTCCTGGTGGATGCAGGAAAGGCTGTGGATGTTGTCTACCTGGACTTCCGTAAGGCCTTTGACACTGTCTCCCACTGCATTCTGATGGAAAACCTGGCTGCAGAGAGGGACCTGGGGGTTCTGATTGATAGGCCAGCAGTGTGCCCAGGTGGCCAAGAAGGCCACTGGTATCCTGGCCTGCATCAGGAATAGTGTGGCCAGCAGGACCAGGAAGTGATTGTCTCTCTGTACTCGGCACTGGTGAGGCCTCACCTCCAATACTGTCTGCAGTTCTGGGCACCTCAATACAAGAAAGACATTGAGGTGCTGGAGCGTGTCCAGAGAAGAGTGACCAAGCTGGTGAAAGGCCTTGAGAACAAGTCCTATGAGGAGCAGCTGAGGGAACTGGGGCTGTTTAGTCTGAAGAAAAGGAGGCTGAGGGGACACCTCATTGCCCTCTACAACTACCTGAGAGGACGTTGTAAAGAGGTCAGCGCTGGTCTCTTCTCACAAGCAACTGGTGATAGAACAAGAGGGAATGGCCTCAAGCTGCTCCAGGGGAGGTTCAAACTAGACATCAGGAAGAACTTTTTCACTGAAAGGGTTGTCATACATTGGAATGTGCTGCCCAGGGAGGTGGTTGGGTCAACATCCCTGGATGTGTTCAGAAGTTGTCTAGATGTGGTGCTTGGGAACACAGCTTAGTGCTGGACCTGGGAGAGTGGGGTTGATGGGGGAAGATCTTTTCCAAACTAAATGATTCTGTGATTCTGTTAGTTTTAGCGAGTCCTTTTTGTTCTTTCCTCATCAATTTTGTTTTGACTTCTGGCACTGGGGTCTGCAGTAGGAGCAGGAGCCCACCAGCCTGCTGCTCCCAGCATAGCTGAGCATCCCCCTGGAGCTGCTGGCACAGCACGAAGCTGGTGAGGGCAGGAGTGCCCTGGCTAACCATGGCAGATGTGGATGCAGGGAGGATGCCCTGAGTCACTGCCTGTCCCCAGCAAAACAGCACTGACATCCCAGCTGCTTCGACCACCGGGGAAAAGAGCCCATGGTGTTGTCTGCACAAACACATCCTGCTCATGAACGGGAGAGGAAGAGGGGTTAATTAAGCTGAGACATGTTTTGTCTCTTTTTCCTGGTACTGCCCCCGGGCTGGCCACAACCTCCTGAGGCCCCGAAATCAGCAGCAGGAGAGAGCTGAGGGGACTGCCTCCAGCCCTCGCTCTTGTGAAAAGGAGGGCTGTCCACAGCCAGGGAGAAGGCAGGAGGGAGCTTGAGCCAGAGGATGAGGCACCAGACTTGGGACCAAACACATCCTGCTGCTTGTCCACAGGACTGGTCCCAGGAGGCTCCAGCACAGCCAGGCCCAAACCAGCCATGAGAGCAGGAGCGGAGATGGGCTGAGACACAGACACAGGCCCTTAATATTTTGGTACATATATTGCTGCACTGGAAGCTGCTTGCTTCCTTTCTGTGCTGTCCACCTCTCCAGGCTGGAGCTGCAGCAGCACACACTCACCCCCAGCTCTTCCCTAAGGAGCAGGGGGCAGTGATCTCTGCGTGCCAGGACTTGGCTCCCACCCCCATCCTGTGTGGCTGTGGGGACAACCTGCTCCTCCTGGCCATTCCTACGGGATGGGTGCCCCCTCCCCTGCCCTGGTGGTACATGGACTACACACACGACACCTGCTCTTGGTTTTCCTCTCCTGGCCGGGAGGCACAGTGGCACCCACGAAGAGGGGGCCCCAGTTTTGAACCCCACAGTTCTCTACCCCTGAGGGTGACATGGACAGGCACTCAAGTGGTGTAAATTCCCTTTTACCTGAGAGGCAGAGTTGGCATTTATTAGAAGACCTTTAAGAAGCTCCCTTAGAAGACCATTAAGCATTTCCTATTGTCCTGGTTTCGCTGGGATAGAATCATAGAATCAATTTTTTGTTCAGAAAAGCTGCATTTTTGAGCAGACTGCAGTGGGAACAAAGTTGGTAAGACACTTTGCTTTAGTGGGTGGCCAGCCATGCTCTGGGGGTCTCCATCATGACCAAGGCCTTCAGCAGGATCGAGTCAGCTGGGTGCTAGAGCTGGGTGGAGTGAAAGCCAGGGCAGCTGAGCCAGGCTGGCACACAGAAGTGCCCCATCCCGGGGTCAGACCTGGGCGCTTGCCTTTGCTGGACTTCCCTGACCCATTCCCTGCCCTGCCCAAGTCCCTCCTGAGAGCTGCCCAGCCACCAGCAACCACCACTGACACCCCCAGCGTGGGACCTGCCCATTCTGGCTGGCAGCAGGTCCCTCGTATGCTCTGCCCCCCTCTGCAGGAGAGGCACTGAAGAAGAGCAGCCCATGTGGGACCCCCCCAGCCACCAGCCCCCTTGGAGCCCAGCCCACCGGCCAAGGCACCAGGCACCCCTGGCACTGCTCACAGAGCCATCTGCTCCTGTCCCTCACTGCACAGCAGAGGTGAAGCTCCTGCAGTGATCTCCACTTGCCAGAATCATCCACGTGGGGCTGCAGGGGAATGCTGCTCCAACACCATGCTGCAGCTTGTCCTTCACCAGCAGGCCAGAAACCAAGGGCAGCACCATCTCGTCATCACCTCTTCTTTCTTCTCAGGCCTTCCTGCTCATCTTCTGCGGCTCCTGCCCCAGACCTGAACACACCCAGTGCCAGGATGTGTCCGTCCCGCTGGGCTGTGACCCCAAGGCAGAGCTTTGCCTGGGTGGGGAAAGAGGGACAGCAATAAACAGGGCATCTCCAACCCCAGCACCACGGCAGCATCTTCTGGGACAGAGACATGGAGGCTCTGGAACACTGAGCTGCTCTGCTGAGGCCGGACGTCACTGGGACACCTCCCTGACAGCTTGCAGGGCCAGGGCAGGGAATGGCCCTGGTGCTGGCCAGGGCGGATGCTGGGTTGATCCCAGGAGCTTCACAACACAAGCAGCCACACAGGAGGAAAGGGGATCCTCCTGGGAACACGGAGTGAGCACCACCCTGTGCTGAAGGCCCCCGTGGCCCAGCCAACCCAGGACGAGGATCGCACACACACCCCCAGCATCTTCTCAGGCCAGAGCAGGGCCACGGGCAGAGCAGCAGCAGCAGCCCCGCTCCAGGCCCGCCGGGGCCCTTCCCTCGAACACGCAGGTGCCAAATAGCTCCTGCCTGCGACCCCTTTCCCAGCACCAGCCACAGCTGGGAATGGGCCGGGAATGCGGCAGGGCCTCGGCAGGCGCGCTGAAGAGCCTAGACCGCGCATAAACCGTGACATCCACCTACCCACTCTGGGGGCGGCCCTCGACCTCCCGCTTCGCAGCAGCCCCGGCCCCGGCTCCTCCCCCGCACCGGGGCAGGGCGGTCCCTCAGGAGGCGGTGACAGCCCCGCCATGGTGGCACCGCCCCGCCAGCCCCCGCCCCGCCTCAAGATGGCGGCGGGCGGGCCGGCTGCGGAGAGGGCGCTTTGAGTCACGTGTCCCGCCGTGGCCCAATCAGCGCCGGCCCCGGCGGGGCAGCGGGCGGTGCCGGCGCTAAGATGGCGGACGATAAGGTGAGTGGGGCGGCGCGGCCCTGCCGGGCCTGGCGGGGCGGACCCGGGGCTGGGAAGGCGCCGGGCTGGCTCCCGGGCCCCGAGCATCACCCTGCGTGTCTCCCCTCAGGACCCGCCGCCCAAGCTGAAGGATCTCGCCTTCCTGAAGGACCAGCTGGAGAGCCTGCAGCGCAGGGTGGAAGACGAGGTGCAGGCGGGCGTGGGGCAGGTAAACGCGCTGCCGCGGCCTGCGTCTGGAGGGGGATTCATAAAACAAATCCCCGGTCCCGTCCCTCCTCCACATTCCTCACACAGGCCCAACCTGCCGTGGCCTCACTCTTTGCTTTTCCCCGCAGGATGGCTCTCTGCTGGCCTCGCCCTTTCTCAAAGGTTTCCTGGCCGGCTATCTGGTAGCCAAACTTCGCTTCTCGGCCGTCCTGGGGTTCATGGTTGGCACCTGCACAGGGATATACGCTGCTCAGAACTACGCCATCCCCAACGTTGAAAAGACAGTCCGGGACTATCTCAGTTCGCTGAAAAAAGGTCGGGACTAGTGAGGAGTCCTTGGTCAGCAGTGACTTGGAACAGTTCTCCTTAGTTAGCAGGCACAGAAGATTCCTAGGGCTTTCAGAGGCATGTCACATCACGTACACCGTTCTTTTCCACTGGAGAAGGGCTTTGCACCACATCCTTGTGAGACATCGGCGGGTCTGGTTACAGGGTGTTTATTAGAGCAGCGTGACAGCAGTGATCACTCCACTAACCCACAGTAGCTTGGATGCATCGGTGGCCAACAGTTTGCCAGCTGCTTTTTCCTCTCATCTCTTTCCCCATGCCCGTGAGGACTGAAAGGCTGCCTGTGACATGTCACCATGCTCACCACCAGTATGCCCTTCCACCGAGCACACGCTTTGCCCTAGGAACACGCTTTGTGTGGCTTCTTGGGGAGGCTTGTAGTTCTCTTCTTAACAAAGACAAAACCATTCTCTTCCACTGCATCAGAAATGTAGCAGGTAACGTCCTGTTCTAATCAGGCTCATTAAATTCATGGTATTTGGTCTCTTCTTGAATGTTCTAGGGTGCGAGTCTGTCTGGCCTGTCTGCACGTAGAGCAGCTCGCCCCTGCTGGCTGCTTCCTGAAAATGGTGATGTTTGGTAATGCTGCTGGCTCTGCAAACCGGGTGCTCCAGAGGGGGCTGTGGGCCCTGATGCTGGTCATGTCAGTAGCCATCTACGGCTCTCATGCTCCCCTCCTGACCCTGTGCAAGGTGGACGGGATGATCCCCTTCAGCTCCGCATCCGTCGTGGTTCTTGTCGAGCTGACAAAACTGCTGTTCTCCCTCCTGCTCCTGCTGACCTGGGACCGGGAGCTGCTGGGAGTCGCCGTGTCATGGCACCACGTTGTCCCCTTCGCCCTCTCTGCCCTGCTCTATGCTGCCAACAACAACCTGGTGGTTCACATGCAGCTCTTCATGGATCCCAGCACCTACCAGGTCTTGAGTAACTTAAAGATTGTCAGCACCGCACTCCTCTACAGCCTCTTCCTGCGCCAAAGACTCGGCACACGCAGGTGGCTGGCCCTCCTCCTGCTGGTGGCTGCTGGGGTGAGCTACAGCTGTGGTGGCCTGCAGGACCCTGGCAGCCCTTCTCAGATGAAGCTGCACATCACACTGGTGGGCTTGGTGCTGATCTCCGTCTACTGCCTGATATCAGGCTTGTCTGCTGTCTACACGGAAGCCATCTTGAAAACACAGGCACTGCCTCTCAGCCTTCAGAACCTGTTCCTTTACTTCTTTGGGGTCCTGCTCAACTTGATCGGCTACTTCTGGAGCAGCGCAGAGGGCAGTTTCTTGGAGGGCTTTTCCTCCTGGGTGCTCGTGATTGTGGTCAGCCAGGCCTTGAACGGCTTGATCATGTCGGTGGTCATGAAGCACAGCAGTAACATCACCAGGCTCTTCGTGATCTCCTGCTCTATCCTGGTCAATGCCCTCCTGTCTGTCACCCTCTTCAACCTGCAGCTCACCCTCCTCTTCTTTGTTGCTGTCTCGTGCATCGGCCTCGCCGTTCACCTGTACTATGGGGTCAGGTAGCTGCTGCTTTCCTGCCCTGTGTGCTCCAGGGCAGCCCTTCGTTGTTCCTCGGGGGTGCTCGGTGCTGGGAGCACAGCTGTGCTCTGGCCTCCCCACCCTGCTGTTTTCAGGGAGTCACTCCTGGTGGGTGCGTGCAAGACAGACAAGGGCACCTGGAGGAGGAGCGCCCAGGGGGAGGGTGCCCTGTCCCTGATTCCAGGGGGAAAGCTGGGCCGTGCTCCAGCCCAGCCATGCCAGGGGGTTCCTGTGCAGTCTGGGGGGCCCAGCCTCCAGGCTGGGTCCTGAAAGCCTCCTTCACGTGTGGTATCACATTCTCGAGCTGCTCCCCCAGCTTCCCTGCACCAAAGAGCACACAGTTCCTTGTGCCTGTAACTGCTGCTGCTGCCAGCCCTGTGGCACAGGCAGCCCTGCTGCAGCCTCCCTGCTAGGCCAGCCTTGGCCTGACGCTGCTTCTACTCCTGTGGACAGTGCTCCCCCGTGGCAGGGAGGCCACCTCCCTATGGCGTGCCTGGCTGATCCCCAGCACTTGGCTTTGGGGGAGCCTCAGGCGGTGGGAGGTGACCCCTGAAGCCCTTGGTGACGTGGGAAAGGAGGATCCTCCCTCCGTGTCTTTAGAGGTACCAGCACAGGGCTGGGTGCTGCTGCCTGGAGAGCCTCATGCTGTGGCTAGAGGTGTTTCTCCCACCTTTCTCTGTTTGGCCCACCCTTTGCCCCAGCCCCTGGCTGAAGGGCTGTCGTCTTCAGGCCCCATTTCCCCCTCTCGGGCATCGTGCCCCTGCTCTGCATGGAGCAGGTGGGGAATGGGTTATGGGAACTGTTTCACCTGCTCCCCAAAAGAGAGGCAGCACCTGGATTTGTACCAGTGCTGTGGCCAGTGAGTTCCTGGCAGGCAAAAGTCACCGCTGGCTCTGGCTGGGGTTATTAAAGTTGTTCAACAGCGCTGGTGTGTCTGTCCTCCCTGCAGTAAGGCGTCCGTGCCACTTGGCAGAGGTTTTGGGGCCTGGGGCATATCCAAGCCTGAGGGCACTCATCGGTGAAGGGACACCTGCTTTATTCCTTGTGGCAGTAGCCCGGGGGTCACTGTCCCTCCCACCGCGCCCTCTCTGCTCCTGCTGCAGGGCTGTGTCCCAGCCCGTGTTCCCGCAGGCTGTTCCCAGCCGCAGCGCGGGGTTTTCCCGGCAGGGGCGGGTGCGGGGCGCAGTGCCCCCTGCCTGGGGCAGGTCCCGCAGGGAGCAGCTCCCGGTAGCCAGAGCAGGCAGGACAGGGCCTTGCTCGCTGGGGCTGTTGGACCTGGGGCAGGTCCCCTGGCACGGGAGCTGGTGGCTCCGCTCCAGGAAGGGGGTGTTGAGGTGGCAGGGTTTGCAGCCCCCCACCCCCGGGCTGCTGGCTCAGGGTGTCTGTGTGGCAGCGTCGGCAGAGCCCGCCCCCCCGGTGTCCCGCAGCTGCTGGTGGTGTGTGCCGAGCTCCACCGCCTCCCGCAGCACCTCCTGCTGCAGCGCCCGGGGCCGGCGGGACAGCGCCTGCCTCTGCGCCTCTGCCCGGCGCTGCTGGTCCTGAAGCACCTGCGGGGACACCTGGGGCTGCCTGGCACGGCCCTGGCAGCCTGGGCTGCTTCTCCCCAGCCCGCCCTGCCCACCTGCAGCAGGCTCTGCCTGCAGGCCTGCATCTCCTGCCGGTGGCTGTGCAGCAGGGTCTCCAGGTCCAACTTGGCCGCCTCCTGCCGTGCTGCCCCCAGGCTCAGGCCCAGTGTGGCCATCTCCTCTTGCCAGCAAGCGGTGTCCCACTGCAGGGGACAGGGATGAGGACAAAGCAGCTTTTTTGGGGTGTCTTTCCTCTCTGGAGCTGCCTTGCCCTGGGAGTGCAGAGCCAGGGAAGGAGGAGAGCCTGGAGCCCATGGTGATGGGCTCTCTGTGTCCATCTCTCCTGGCCTCATGCTGCCCTGTCCCTGAGCTCTCGCTGGAGGAGCCAGCAGTGCTGAGCCCACAGCCACTGCCTCTGCACCTTGGCCAGGGTGTGCTGGACCTCCAGAAATGGGCACGGCTGGCACCAGCTCCGTGCCTGGCAGAGAGCAGAGCTGGCTGGGACAGCCCAGGCACCTGGCACTGCTGGTGCAGAGGGCTGCAGGCCCCGGGTGCTGCCCCTGCCCAGGAGTAGCAGCTGGAGACCCAGCGGGCTCCCACTCACCATGACACCCTGGGGGACCCAGCGGGCTCCCACTCACCGTGTCACCCCTGGTCAGTGGCCACAGCTGTGGCACTCCACTCAGTGAGGGTTCCTGCAGCGAGCCCTGCCCTGTGCTTCCTGCAGCTTGGCTGTCCCCTCCCTGGCTGCTCTGGGTGGCACCCGCTCCTGGGTGGGGAGAAGGACGGAGAATGAACGTGAGGTAGTGGGGCTGAAGGAGCTGGTTTAAGCAAAGGCCTGAGGCCTCTCGCAGCCCCCATGCGCAGCCATGTCCCACCATGTGAAGCCATGCTCCGTGCCCACGTTTCAGCCACCCAGGCCTGAGGCACGTGCCTGTCCCCACACTTCAGACCTGCTGGCTCCAGGCTGGCACCACCCTGGTGCATTGGAGTCCCAAGCTGCTGGCCTGGCGCTGTGTTCCCTGCTGAGCCCCGGTCCTGGGAGAGCAGGAGGAGATGTTACGGGGACACAGCCAGGATTCAGGGCTTCTCCTTCACTTGGGCTGTCCCTGGATGAGGGGGCCCTGGCCTGACCTGTGCCCACCTTGGCACTGGGCTGACATCTGACAAGCACCTCAGCTGCTGCCTGCTTCTTCTCCCACCTTTGGCTCTTCAGCACCTGGAAAAAAGGGCTGGGGGTCCTTGCTGGGCTGCTGAAGACCACCACAGCTCCAGGGCCACATCCCACTCCCACCGTCTCAGCCTCAGGCAGGTAGCCCCCAGGCCCTGCCCTCAGTGCTGGACAAGGGTCTTGACACCAGGACGGAGCCTGGACCTCATCCAACTAGGGGGATTGGTGCCATCCATGTCCCATCTGGTGGCCAGAGGCGTTCCCCCACCTGCAGCTCCCGCAGGGCTCTCCGCAGCTGGGTCATGGTCATCTTCTGCTCGGGGAGGTCAGCTCCAGCCAGCAGCTCTGTCCGCAGCCCCCGGATCTCCTTTCGACGCGCCGCCACCTCTCGCGCTGGGTCCCAGAGGGTGGCCGAGATCCTCCTGGCCAGCCCCTTCACCCGCTCAGCCAGCCCCAGGGCTGCCAGGATCTCTTCTCTGGAGGTGTCTGAGAGAGCAGCAAGCCCCCATGGATGGGGGCTGCAGGGGTCCACTAGCACGGGGACATCCCAGTGCCTGGCAGAGGGTCAGGGCTGACGAGGATGAGTGGAGCCAGTGTCCGGCTTCCAACGACTGCAGGTGTCCCTGGGCAGTGGCCAGGGACCAAGTGCCAGGTGTGGGGAAGGGTATGGGAGAAACCTTGGGGAAGGGGCACCCCAAAGCAGCATCCCAGTCCCAGGAGCTACCTGGCAGTGTCACACACAGCAACAGGAACGTCAGGCTGTTCCCCTCCAGCAGCCTCTCGACGATCCAGGGCAGGCAGCCGGTGTCAGGCAGGGGGTGGCCGGTGGCTGGTGCCCTGCATGTGGGGTGAGAGATATCCTGAGAGAGGGATGGGGCTGGGACACCCCCCCCGGGCAGGCTGTGCCCAACCCAGGAGAGCCCCAGGGTGGGTGAGCCATGCTGGGAGAAAGCCCACGTCCCTGAGAAGTGGAAGCAACCCCGTGGCTCCCAGCCACAGGCTCTCGTGGAGGTGTCAGGGTCCCTCCTGCTTCACCTCTGGGGACCGAATCCCCATGCAGAAGGCACCACGGGGGTGCTGGAGAGGGGCCACAGCTCTGGTACGTACGGCTCGGGGCAGGGCCTGGGGGACACCAGGACCCTGAGAGCGGAGCGCCGGCACCTGCCACCCTCCAGCTCCTGCTCCACGGTGAGAGTGAAGAGGCTGCTGGGCCTGAAGGACAGGCTGGCACGTGAGGGGCTGGAGCCAGCCCCAGCACCCCATGGCCCAATCGTTCCCAATCCTGTGGGATATTGGCCAAATCCCTCACCCCTGCGTGGCCAACTGCCCATCTGTGTGGGGCTGCAGTGCCAGGACAGCCCCCAGCCCCCAGGCATAGACACTGATGGCAGCTTGAGCGTCAGGCACAGCAATTTCCATTGCCTCCTCCACCACCCTGGAAGCCGAGAGAGACAAGAGGCAGTAAGGAGGGTCACATCCATCCTCCTCCTGCATGCCTGGGCCCCCTGCCTGTCCTCTGGCTGGGCCTTGTGCTCCTTGGACAGCCCCATGCTCAGTGTTGGGGTACCAGCCCCCCAGGAGTAGCTGCTCGACCATGAGCCATCAGGTACCTACAGGCCCAGGGGCGCAACGTCCATCACTTGCAGGGCTCGGCCGTCAGGATGGAGCAGGTCCCGGGCTTTGTCGGGGGCACAGACCTGGAATGAGGCTGCCTGAGGAGGGTGTGCAGAAAGAAGGGGCTGCTGGCATTCACCAGGTCGCTTGTGGCCATGCCCAGGTAAGGGCTGGGAAGGGAGAGATCTCGGGGTCACTTCCGGTTTTTCTAGCCCCAGGGCCAGAGAAAGGCAGATCCCTGGGAATGCCAGAGCCCTGTGTGGAGTTGGCAGGTCCCTGGCAGCATCCCAGAGCCTAAGGACAGTGCCCAGCTGTGACAGGAGCTGGCATCACTCCTCTGCCAACCAGGCACATGCTGGAGGGACCTGCAGGCCACAGGGAGCAGTGGCTGGCAAAAAAGCCCAGCCACAGGTGGACAGGAGGTGTCAGAGAGCTCCTCCATCCCACCATGAAGCAGAAGCCTAGAAGATGCCCCATGGGCAGCCCAGGCTTCCCACGTCTGGGAAGTCCTGCAGAGAGGTGAGAAAACCTGCGATCCAAAAGTCTCCAGCCCCTGCTCACCCTCCAGCATAGGGGACTGGATGCCAGTGGTGGGGCAATACGTGTCCCTTGGCACAGCAAGGTCTGGCCGGTGGCAGAGGGGGATGGCACCCCCACCCCAGGCATCCCAGCACTGCCCCTGCCCTACCTGCACCAGGCTGACGGTGTGCAGGCTCTGTGCATCGCCCCCCACGGCCTCCAGCTCTTGGAAGACAGTGTCGATCATCTGGGGACAAGCTGTCAAGCTGAGGGTCCTTGGTTCTTGGCCCCCAGGGCTGGGTCACACACCCGTACCAGCAGGGCTGGGATCAGCTGAATGACCCAGGAGCTCAGCACTATGCAGTGGCACTGTCACCTCCCCCTGTCACCTCTCCCCTGCCATGCCCTGTGCCCTCACCTGCCAGATGATGCTCTGGAATGGCAGCTGAGTCCCAGGGCCATGAGGGTCCAACAGCAGCAGGGACACACTATAGCCAAGGGGAACCAGAGCCAGCTGGGGTCTTGCCAATGCCAGGACCTTCTCCTGGCAGGAGAGATGAAGCCAGCAGAGCAGGGATGGCATGGCATAGCCAGCATGGCATGGCACAGACAGCACAGGGCAGATGGCCCGGCACAGAGGGCATTGGCATGGGTCAGAGAGCACAACACAGATGGCATGGCACGGGTAGCCTGGCATGGGTAGCCCAGGATGGATGGCATGGCACAGTGGGGCACAGGCAGTGAGGCACAGACAGCACAGCATGGCAGCCACATCCCAGAGCCCAAGAGGAAATAGAGAAGGGGTGAGAGACACCAGCAAAGCCACACACAGGGCCAAGCCCCGTGTCCCCAGCCCTGAATGCGACACCTGAGCAGCTGGCAGTGGTGCCCAGTGCCTCTGGGACCGCAGCCCCAGGTGCCCCAGCCCACAGTTTGGGTCAGCATGTCCCTGGCTCATTGGCTGGGGACAGGGGTGCAGACAAAGTTCTTGGGCCCACAGTACCTGTCCTGCATCCAAGTGGAAGATGCCATCGACAGTCAAGCAGCTGTTCTGACATGAGAGAAGGAGGGAGGGTGATAGAGTGCAGGTTTTTCTCCATCACAGTATGACCAGTGCAGGCTAACGGAGGGACTGGGCACACTGGGATGGAGATGGCAGGGGTGGGGGGAGACCCCCCCCCTTTCCCTGCTATCAGGTAGCCCCCAGGAGCTCCCCACCAGAGAGGCCCATAGGAGTGTAGGGCAGGGTCAGCCCAAGACCTCAGCACCCATCTGGGTCCTGAGCACGGCAGGTGGCTGGGACAGGGCTCCCTGTTCCTGCCTGGTCCCTTGGGGACCCTCATCCCCTTGGTGCCCATGTCCCTGCCCCTCTCACCTGAACTTCCTTCCCAGCAAAGAGATGCTGCAGGGGGTCTTCACTGCTGGCCGCCCAGCCTTCCCCTGGCCCTGAAAACAACAAGCAGGGGGTGGTGCAGGGGGTCACCCCCTCCTGCTCCAGCCCTGTCTCCCTGCAGCCTGGGGCCAGGTGCTGGGTCTTCACATCATCCCTTAGCTCTCCTGCTGTGCCCAGGGTCCTCAGAGCCCCCAGAGTGGGGAGACACCCCCTCCCCATCACCGTGCCCCAGGCCAGCCCCACTGGCATGGCCAGCAGTCCCAGTGCCACCACAGCTGTGGCTGCCACCCTAGCCCAGTTCCCAGATGTAGGGGCAAATGTCTCCAGCCCCAGCTCTACCTGCTGCCTGGTGGACTGCCACGGCTGCTCGTATGCACACATCCTGCTCGGCCTGCAGGGACACCAGGCAGAGCAGGAATGAGCCAGGTCCTGCCCCACGCACCCAGCACCTGCCAGGAGCTGGAGGAACCCCAGGGAGCTGGGCAGTGCCTGGCTGTGCCACACCAAAGACAGGGGACAGAGCCCTCCAAACCACCCCGTGATGTCCCCCAACGGTGGCACTCACCTGCCCAGCATCCATGGCAGCCCTTGAGTGCTGCTGTTGGGACAGGGCAGGGGATGGGGTTACAGGGGCGTGGAGGGGATCGTGTTTCTCTGCATTATTAATGGGTGTCGGGCAGAAGACCAGCCTGGAGACTCCATGCTCCTGGCCAAGGAGTCAGCTGGGTCATGGCAGGCAGGTGGGTTCTGGGGCCCATTCACACCATTGGCATGCTCCTGGCTCCAAGAGGGACACCTTTTCAAGATAGGGACAGGAGATGAAGGACCTTGGACAATTGTGAAGGTTCTTCTAGACACCAGAAGCAACCACAAACCACAGAATCACAGTTATTGGAGATCAGTCGTAGCAGGGAAGTACAAAAGGAAATGCTGAAGCTGAGGATCTGTGTAGTCTGTGGAAATGCAGCCTGTGGGAGACTGGAGGGAGAACCCAGGACAGCCCCTGCCCCTTGCACTTGGGCAGGAGCAGGCACAACGAGGAGATGCACTTATGTCCCTGAGCCTGCCACCATTCCCCCGCAGAGGGAGACCACAGCACTGCCCTGGCCTCCCTCAGCCCCTGCCTGCACAGATGTCCTCAGATGTGAGTGTGACGCCAGGCTGGACATGAGCCATCACAGCAGATGGAGCAAAGAGCACCTGGGGCTCCATCAGGAGCAGAGCAAGGGCTGGGTGCTGCTCAGGGAAAGCAAATCCTAGGATTCTGAGACACTGGGATTTCTCCTTCCTCATCCATTATGCGGCATCACGGGTCCACGGCTGGACCCTGGGCCCTGTTCACCACACTCCAGCTCTAGCCTTAGGTCTTTCCACACTGGTTTCCCACCCACCAGCTAGTCCAGCCTTTGTCTGCTTGCAGGTCACATGCACATGTGCACGAAGGGAACAGAGAGTGAGGTGACACAGAAAATACCCAGAATCAGATTTTAATGAGAAGGCAGGACAGACCATGGGGACGAACCACCGGGCTTGGCCAGGTGAGTGCTGCCTCCCTACAGCCAGCCCTCTCCTTCCCTGTTCCCCTTTTCCCATGCATGTTCCTTCCCCACCCACCCACCGTGATCCTTTGATCCCTCCCTGTTAAGTTTTGCATTCCCTTTGATCTCCCTCAGCTTCCCGTAATCGATTTTCTCTTTCCTGGAAGACATTTTTTCTGAATAACCCAGAATAAACCCATTTTCTTAGCATCAGTTGAAAATTTTCTGGTTGAACCTCTTCAAGGTCACACTTGAGGGGTTCACCCACCAGTGCCTCGAGAGCTGCGTCTGGGTTGCTGCCTCTGTCACCTCCTGCTCGATAGTGTTTGTGTAAAGGGGTGTTTAATTTATTCCTTTCCCTGTCCTCTGTGGTTTTCCTCCCTTGCTGAGTGGCAGTTCTGCAGCCATCCTCACAAACCAGACACCCTCAGGCCACGGCCCAGCTGGAGGGAGAGCAGAGGGGTCACGGGGGCTGCAGGGATGGGGGGGCACAGGGCTACAAGGCTGGGGGGCACTCTTGGGGGGAGAACCAGACCCCAGTGGGGCTTGGGGCATCTGAGCACCTGCAGAGGTGCAGATGGGATGGAGCTGAACTCCTGTTATTTGGGGCAGATGATATCGCAGGGCAGTGGGTGCAGGGTGGGGCCTGGGGAGAACTGGGCAGAAGAAACACCCTCCAGGAGGGTGCAGGCCTGGGACAGAGCATGGCAAGGGGCTTTCTTGGGGATTTCCCCCAAAATTTGGACAGGCAAAGGCATAGCCACTGTGGGATAATGCTGCAGACAGTGCTGCTCCACAGGGGGGTCCTGACAGGGGACACCAAGGGAGCCCCTCACCAGCACTTGGTGGTCCTGTGAGTCTTTCCCAAGAGCTCCTGGCCTTGCAGACCCACGGGGTGGGGGGCGAAGCAGCAGCGCGAACGGTCACACGGGGGCTGGTCACACTTCCCCTTCACACCCTGCGGCAAGGCCGGAGGAGCCCGGGTCTGGCTCTGAGCAGGTAGGCAGCCCCGGCCAGGGCCAGCAGGGCGAGGGCGATGCCCACGGGAGCGATCACCGCCGCGCTGTTGCACTGCAGCACCCGCACCGGCACGTCCCGCACCAGCCAGCCCCGGTAGCCAGGGGGCGAGTGACACCTGTAGCCCTGGGGCCAACCCTGCCCAAGGTGCCCCGTGGCCGCCAGCGCCTGCAGCCCCCCGGCCCCGGAGCAGGAGCAGTGGTAGGGGTTGCCAGCAGCAGCCACGTCCTGCAGACGCCCCAGGAGCTTCACCTCACCCCACGGCAGCTCTGCAATCGAGTTGTTATTGAGGTGCAGGGTGTCCAACGTGGGGCAGTTCCTGATGGAGGGGGCAGCCTGCAGCAGGTTTTGGCTGAGGAAGAGCTTCTTCAGGGAGCCGAGGGAGATGTCTACAGTATGGAGGTGGTTGCAGCTCATATCCAACACTTCTAGATGGGGAGGCAGAGGTGTGAGGACTTTATCCAAGCCAGTGTTGGACAAATTAAAAATTCGGAGGGCCACTGGCCACTGGCAGGAGGAGGACAGGTCTGCCATGAGCTTGTTCTGGCTGAGATCTAGATGCTGGAGTTCATGCAGCAGCCGCACGCTTTCGCACACGCTGTGGTGGGATGTCAGGTTGTTGCTTTGCAGAATCAGTACCTGGAGCTGAGGGAAAGCCCCCTGGCAGAAGGCAGGCATCAAGCTTTCATCCCCGAGGCTGTTTTGTGCCATGTCCAGGGAGCGCAGGGCTCCGAACACCCTCCCGATGTCACAGGGCAGGCTGGTGACATGAGACCCAGTGACAGCCAGCTCCTGCAGGGTCTCCAGCCAGCTGCTCAGACTAGAGAAGTCCTGCTCGTGGCCCGTCAGCGGGGCAGATGTCACATTGTGGAAGTGCAGGGACAATATGGGCAAGTCCTGGCCAGCCATTTCATCCCAGTTGCCTCTCCCCTCGAAAATGCAGCTCTGAAACACCAGCTCCTGCACATGGGTGTAGGAGAAGAACCGCAGGACTCGAGCCAGGAGTATCTCAGGCACCAGGAGATCAGCAAAAATTATTTTCCTGATGACCAGGGAGCCCAGCATTTCAGTGGTGGAGGCATCCAGGTCTGTGATGGGGAAGTCTATGTATCTCTCCAGCTCTCCCCCCCCGGAACTCCACGACAGAGGCTGCGAGGCACTGGATGATGCTGCTTACACTTTCCTGGGTCAGGTTGTAGCACACACAGTACTCCTCGGTGCGATTGAAGAAACACCTGCTTTCCACCTCCAACAGCGCCAGGAGGAGGAGGAGAACAGCCACACTCATGGTGAGCAACCTAGCAACAAGGAGAGCAGCGCTGAAAGGCAGCACTCTGGTGGCAGCTGGGGGAACCATCCAGATTCAGGTGACTGGAGGTCCAGCCCCAGAGAGCCACCCCTCAGGACACAGCGCTGCCCTCATCCCCCCTGCCCAACTGCTCTTTGCCCAGGCCCAGCACCCCTGTCAGCACCCGCCTGGCTCTGCAGCCGTGACTCAGGCACAGCTCAAATCACCAGTGAAACACCCGAGAGCTCAACCTGAGCCACACGCTCCTCAGAAGGGAGTTGGTGGCTCTGCTCTCACCCCACCCCGGCAGCAGGGTTTCACCCAGGCAGGGCCAGGTCTGCGCTCTCCTGCCCTGCTGCAGGCTCCCGTTCCAAAGAGAAGAGGAAATCCTGAGGATCAGGGGAAACAAGCTAGAAATGCTGAGTTACAGACAGGAAGATAGATCAGCCTGACCACAGGATGGGAGAACTTCAGCTCTGTTTGCTTCTCTGCATGGTTCCCTGTAATCTCAGGCAGGAAATTGCAACAGAGGGCTTCATTTTTTTCTGTCCCAGCAACTTGATTCATTACCAGCCTCCAAGGGGACAGGAGGGAATAATTTCTGAGGGTCTGTATGAATCCCTGTCAGCACCAAGCCCAGCTTTGCTGTCCAGCTGTCAAAACAGCCCTATCAACAGATTGCAAAAAAGCAGAAGGTGAAGATTAAAGGCTCAGAAGAATGTGCTGACTCAGCTCTGTCCGAGCACCTAGACAGGGTGGTGGCGTGGAATCTTTGGGGTCTCTAGTCCAACCCCCTGCTTCAAGCAGATCCGTTGCTGGCACTAACCCCCATCAGGCACAGCTCTTGCCGGCTGTGGCTCAAAAACCCACTGGACGGAGCTCTCCCTACCTTCTTTGTGCCATCGTGGGGCTGCACCACCCCCCTGGGGTGAAGCTGTCCTCCAGCACCTGCCGAGTTCTCCTCATGGAATGGGCAGCACGAAGCAGGGGTGGATTTGTCCGGTGACTCAGCAGCCAGCTCACTCTGAAGTATTTCCTTGCCCCATGGCTCCTTCCTCTACCTGCTGCCAAATCCCGGGCTTGGGTGCCAAAAGCTCTGCAAGTGCTCGGCTCTCTCCTCCTCCCGGGGCTCCCCTGCCTCCAGCCAGATGAGACCTCAACGCCTGCAGGTGTTTTCCAGCTGCCGTTGGTGCATCTGCACCCCTGCACTTAGATGCAGGCGGTGGGGGCACCTAGAGGCAGGCTCCGGGCGCTGCCCTTGCTCCCACTGCCTGACTTCCTGAGCGGGACGGGCCAGCTGTGCCACGGGAACCACGCAGCAACCACCCAAGTCACTTCTGCTTTGCTTCCCTGCAGCGGGGGGATCCTGCAGCTGCCCGTGGCTGCAGGCTGGGGAGAGTTTTGGTCCAAGTGCCAATGCTGCTCACTCTCCCAGGAAGGATGAGGGCAGAGAGTGTGGTCAAGATGTCCTAAATACACTCTTGGGACCGGCCCAAACACACCTTTGCTTCGAGATGCTCTGGGCTTGCTGTGCCTCAGAGCCCAGTGGGTGCTGAGCACCCTGCAGGAGGCAGTGCAGAAGAGGAGGGGACTGTCATACCTGGTATCCAGACCATCCCCAGACACCTGTGGCCCATGTAGGATGGGGATGGGACCAATTCCCATCCACTGTGTGCACAGCCCAGTGCTTCTGGGCACTTCTTCACTCAAAAGTCAGCTTCCTTGGCCAGCTGGCTACTTGGCTTGGCCAAGTCACATCACTTGGCCTGTGCTCTTGCGGCTGCTGGTGGTGGTGCCCACAACACAATGTTAATGCTCTCCACCAGCAAGCAGAGACCACCAAGCATTTGGAAAGATCTCTCAGGGATTTTTTCTTCCCCAGGGATTTCTCTGCCTATGTTGGGTTTCAGAAAGTGTTTCAGAAAGGCAATGAAACTGCAGGGCTAGAAGATGCAATTCCCAGTCTCTTGTAGTTAATGCAGCATTACAGAGAGACACTATCAGTGCGACAACAGCTGGGGCAGGAGCTGCCTGACCCACACACTCGGGCACCCTGCTACTGGGATGGGTGGAGGGAAGGTCTCCTTTTGGTCGTTACATCTACTGCGGCTTATGTCCTTGTTCCCGGCATCTCAGGTGGAGCCCTGCACTGCTCTGCTGCCTTTCCTTCAGCAGAATCACCTCTCTCAGTCTGCTGGCCATGCTTCTTTTGATGCAGCCCAGGATGGCTCATGTCCATCTTTTTCAACCACCAATACCCCCATGTCCGTTCCCGAAGGGCTGCTCTCCATCACATCATCCCCCAGCCTGTATGGATAGTGAGGATTGCCCCGACCCAGGTGGAGGACCTTGCACTTGACCTTGTTGAACCTCATGAGGTTCACATGGGCCCAGTTCTCCAGCTTGTCCAGGTCCCTCTGAATGACATTGCATCCCTCTGGCAAGTTGACCGCACCAGTCAGCTTGGTGTCATCTGCAAACTTGCTGAGGGTGCCCTCAATCCCACTGTCGATATGGTTGATGTGGATATTAAACAGCACTGGCCCAATACAGACCCCTGAGGGACACCACTTGTCACCCATCTCCATCTGGACATTGAGCCATTGACCACTACCCTCTGGATGTGACCATCCAGCCAATTCCTTGTCCACCAAACAGTCCACCCATCAGACCCATGAATTTCCAACTTAGAGAGAAGGATGTTGTGGGGGACTGTGTCAAAGGCGTTGCAGCAGTCCAGATAAATTACATCCACTGCTTTTCCCTTGTGAACTTGCCCTCGGTAAAGCCATGCTGGCTCTCCCCCCCGCGCAGACCCTGCACCCCATCCCAGGAGCCGCTGCCGTGGCTGCACCGAGGAGGGTCACCCCCGACCCGGCCAGCAGGGCTGGCCCAGCTCCCTCCGCAGCAGCGGGACGGCGGGGATGCCCTGGCAGAGGCCCCGCCGCGAGGAGCGCTCAGCCCGGTCCTCCTGGGTCGGGAGCTGGGGAGGCCGGGGGCTGCTCGGGCCCCTGCTCCCCTTCCGGAGCTCCGCGGCCTGCGGGCGGGCCCTTGAGGGGGGGACATGCGGATCCCGACCCTCCCTTCCCAGCGCCGCCGAGGACCAAGGCAGCAGGGGCCCGCCCCGGAGCATCCGCGACGCGCCCTGCCCGCCGCCCCGCCCCGCCCCGGCCTCCGCCTCCTTCCGCCGCCATGTGGGGCCGACGGCGGCGCGGGGTCGGGTTGAGCGGCTGCGGCACGGAGGAGCTGCGGGCCCGGCGGCGGGAGCAAGAGGCAGGTCGGGACCGGGACCGGGACCGGGACCGGGACCGGGACCGGGACCGGGACCGGGACCGGGACCGGGGCCGGGGCCGGGGCCGGGACCGGGGCGGGGCGGGGCGGGGCCCGGCCTTGCGCTGAGGTCTGGAGGCGGGGCGGTTTTGTGGGCCCCGGAGCCACTGGGGGGACCCCCATGGCCGCCAACTCTGCCCTACAGCGGCACCCCCGCCGAGCCCCTGGCTGCGCACCCCGGGGGTGCACAGGGTGACTGGCATCGGTAGGCTCCCAGCCCCCTCGGGGAAGCGATTTCACACAATCAGCAAGGCTGGAAAAGGCCTTTAAGATCATCAAGTCCAGCCTATGACCTCACACCACCACATCAGCCAGACCATGGCACCAAGTGTCACATCCAGCCTTTTCTTGAACACATCCAGGGACGGTGCCTCCCCCACCTCCCTGGACAGCCCATTCCAATGTCTGATCACCCTCTCCATGAGGAAGTGCTTCCTGACATCGAACCTAAACCTCCCCTGTTTGCAGCTTCAGGCCGTGCCCTCGTGTCTTGTTGCTAGTTGCCTGGGAGAAGAGCCCGGCCCTTTTTTTTTTTTTTTTTTTAATTATTAATCCATGTGGTTTTTCCACCCTGGAGGTCCCAGTTCCTCCACCACCTCCCTGCGGGTCGGGTTTTCCAAGGAAAAGTTCTTGGGTCCTTCCCAATGCAGCCGCTCCAGCCCTCACGCCTCTGCCCTGCACCCACACCGGTTTGCCCGGCTGTGGCTGCCTCCCTCCGGGCTCACCCATGGAGCAACGGGACATTTCTGCCCGTTCAAAGGAATCTCTTTGGTGGGACAGAAAGGCCTCTTGACCACCCAGGCAGCTGGTGACGGGCACTGATTCGATCACAGCTCTCAGGAAAGCCCGGCGACAGGAGCAGCTGGTCAGCAAGAGGCTTCTGCGGGACACGGCAGCAGAGGAGCATGGACAGGATGGAGCTGAGATCGTGCCAGACCCTCTCTCAGAGGATGAGGTGAAGAGTGTGACATTTTTCAGGGTCCCTGGGGTCTTCCCAGCCTCCAGGAGTATGGAGAAGCCTGGGTGGAGATGGGTTTGGGAGTGTTTTCAGAGTCGCTGCCAGACACAGTGACTAACACAATGACCATCTTTGTGCCCTGGTTTCTTTGCCTCCCGGATTAATGGGTTGAAACCTTAACCCTGGTACTGCTTGAAATTAATCCAGCTTTTAATTTTCCGATAGGTTCTTGAGCTGCTCAGAGGCGTGCAGAGGGGTTCAGAGGACAGGAAAAGAGCACTCGGCTGCCTCCGTTGGGCTCTGCAGAACAAGGAGACTCAGCAGAAGTTTGTCAGGTCAGCCCAGGTTTGGCACGGTGTGGCTCTTATCAAGGGCACGTCCAGAGTGGCCCTTTGTCCCAGTCCTTGTGTGGGTGAGCTGGTGTGTGGCCAAGGGTGGGGAGGCAGGAGGTGACAGCACCCTTTGGGTTCCACCAGGCTGGACGGCAGCATCCGGACACTCATCGGGCTCTTCACCAGCAGCCTGGCTGACATGCAGATGGAGGCAGCCCGCTGCTTCCACGAGCTGTCCCAATCCAGTGACCCTGCCGTGGCTGAGGCGTGTCTGCCAGTGACCTCCTATCTCCTCACTTACCTCTCAGGACACAGTGTTGAGTTCACAGTAAGATCCGTGCTTGTGTTTGCCAGGGCTCTGGTGCCTGATAATCCTTTGGGAGTGGTTGGGTGTTGACCTTCTTTCAGCCAGCCTTAGCCTAACATGGCTCATGTAGGAATGCTGGTGGGAAGGGACCCTCTGGAAGTCTCTAATCCAACCTTTCTGTGGGAGCAGGGTGCTAGCCCAGGACAGCCTGGCTTTGTCTGGCCAAATCTTGGAAATATGGAGACCCCCATTCCAACACTAAGAGGAGTTCAAGTTCCATTGTGTTTGCACCTCCTTCCAGGCAGCTGCAGGCTGCTCTAAAATGCTCCCAAGCCTCATCTGGGCCAAGCAAAACCTCCTGCCACAGCCCAGGATGCAGAGGTTTGCCCCATTTGGATTGGGTTCCTCCTCTCCAGCTCCAAGCCCTGTTTGGGGAAGCAGGGACTGCAGGTTGGGGGATCCAGCCTGTTTCCCAGCTGCTGAGCAGTGCACCTGGTGCAGTGCTCCTTTGAGGGCCAGGTGGGATCAGAGCTAAGGGACAAGACGAGGAGCAACCACAAGATGGTCATCATGTTTTGATGCAGCACAGGGGCAGTCTCCAGGAGACCACTGTGGGAGTAGAGGGAAATTTTGCAGCAATAATTACAAGCCTGGAAAACCTCCAAAGTAAAAGTGATCAGATCCCAACTGGAGCCAGATAGAAAAGGGGTAAATTGAAGCTGATCCAGCTGGGAATGGGGTGGCTGGGGAGTCCAGCTGTTTCCATCTGTGTTCACCCCTCTGAAGACAGCTTCTGCCCCGCTCAGGGGAAGCGTGTCCCAAGTTCCAGGACCTAGAGGCCTTGCTGGCTGCCCAGGGGGTCTGAGGTCTGCTGAGGAGTGCAGAGGTTACCTGTTCTTCGAGGAGATGACCTGTTCTCTGGCATTTTTCAGGAGCTGTGTTTGTACACGTTGGGAAACCTGGTGGTGGAAAGTGAAGCTGTGAGGAAGCAGCTTCTGCCTCAGGGCATCATTCCAGTGCTGGCATCCTGCATCCAGGTGGGTGAAATAGCTCAGCCACGCTCTTCCCCCTGCCCTGCCCCAAAGGATACCTTTTCCTGTGCCCTCTGGATGCTGACAGTCCTGAGTTACCAGCCCTCCCTCCAGCTGTGGCCACCTCTGCAGGGGGCTGTTCCCTCGGGGGTGAGGCTCTCATGGACTCTTCTGCACTCCTTTTTCCGGGGCTCAGGTCAGCACCTTGTGCTCTTCTGCAGTTGAATCTCTGACGTGATAAGTCATCCATAACAGGCTTCTCCCTGCTGTGCAGCTCGGCTCCAGCAGGCAGAGGAGGCCAGCTCAGTGGCCAGGGCTGTCATTGCAGCTTTGTGTGCCCAGAGCAGCTCTGCTGCTGAGTTTGGGCCCCTCAGTCCCTACAGCTGCAGCCCACATAAGCCTGGCCAGGGAGGACAGCTCAGCTTTGGTGTGGTCACAGCTTGCTCTGTCGCTCCCGGTCCCCGCTGTGCTCCAGGCCTGGAGGCACTGCCACTCCACTGCTTGATGCCTCTCCCCAGCACCCCGGGGTCCCCTGGGGTCTGCCAGATGGGATCAGCTGGGTTCTGTTTGTTTGCAGTCCCCACACGAGGCTGTGCTGGAAGGTCTGGGCTACGTCCTCTCGCAGCTCCTCCAAGCCAAGGAAGCTCCCATAGAGATCATTCCGTGAGTGGAGCCTCTTAACCCCCAGTCAGGAGGGGCCCTGGGGCCCAGCGTGGTATTTGCATAGCAGGGACAATGACACCTTTCCCATCCCAGTGACATTAGTGGTTCAGAGCAGGATCCCACCAGAACTGTGGAGGTTTTGTTGCAGATCAGGGTGCAGGGCCTGACTCTCAGCCTCATCTGAGCAGACAGCTCTGGCATTTCAGCAAAGGACAGTGCTGAGCAGGGCAGGCTCACAGGGAAATTCTGGCTGTATTCCTCCTGCAAAGGAAAAGATCAGCTTGACAGACCCCAGTGCCAAAAATTTGACCCCAGCCAAGGTGTCCTCAGGGACAGGGAGAGCTTGTGCTGGGCTTTAATGGTGCCAGAGTCTCTTCCAAGTGTGTTTTTGGAGCATGTAGGCCCCAGTACTGGGGAGGGCAGCTCCCTGCTCGGTGGCCAGGGCTAGTGTCCCCCTGTCAGTTGTCTGTCCTGCTTGTCCTCTGTCCCATGCCTCCACTAACTCTGCTGTTCTGCCCCCAGCTTGGTTCTGGACTCTGTTCTCCCCCAACACATGCTTCGACTGGTTTGCTCGGGCCTGAAGGCTGGGACAGGAGCAGCCGTGGAGTTTGCCTGGTGTCTCCACTACATCGTTTGTAGGTAAATGTGCTTTTCTCCTCATTTTGAGTTCCCTGAAGGCAGCCAGAGAGGCGCAAAGCGCAGGTCCTGCAGGAGGACCTGGGTTGCCTCCTCTCACCCCATTCCCTTAGGAAAAGGATTTCCCCACCATCCTGGGTATTCCCACTCTCCTATCTGAGCACACATGGTGTTTGCAGGATCCTTTAGGGTGATAAACCTGAGCAGGCTGTTCCTAGTCCTCTGAAACGCCCCCCAGTCGCCTCCCCACGTCTGGAGCAGTCCCCCAAGGCAAGCTCCCTGAATCCTCCAGCTTCTGGGGTTGGCCCAGTGTCACCTGGCCTTGTCTCTGCCTGCCTTGGTGTGGCTGCTCCAGTGCCACCTCTTTCAGCAGCCCCAGCAGAGAGAAAAGAATGTGTAGATACCCAAGGGACGATCAGGGCTCTTCTTTCCCCGGAGAGAATTCCAACGGATCTGTTTGCCGAGGGCTTTCAAACTTCTTAGCTCAGAGACAAGCTGCTGCTCAAACATAAAATGAGCCCTGTGGGGGTTCAGGAGAGCACTCCCCATTTCCAGGCCCTGTTGTTTGGGCTGGTTTTCCCTGAGGGCCCAGAGCAACCAACCACGCTGTCCCTTCTCTCTGCAGCCACACGGCCGGCGCGGCACTGCTGTCCCTGGGGGTCTTGCCCGCCCTCACCTCGCTCCTGCTCGACCTGGCTTCTGAAATGCCCCAAGACCTTCCCGAGGGCCTGGAGCTGGTAAGGAGGTGGGCAGGGAGGCAGCAGTGCTCGGCAAGGCCGCGAGGATGCGCTGGAGATCAAGGGCTTTGTGTTTTCCACCCCCTCCAGCTCGTCTGCCCGGTGCTGCGGTGCCTCGGGAACCTGCTGGCGGAGGAGACGGGCTGCGAGGGGGCGGCCCGGGACCAGCGCCTGCTCATCGCCCTCTTCCTCATCCTGCAGGGCTTCCTGCAGCAGCAGCCCTTCATCGTGCAGGAGACCCTCTGGCTGCTCAACAACCTCACGGGTGAGCGTCCCATGGGCTGGCAGAGCTCCCAGAGCTGCTGCTGGGACCTGCCTTGGTTGCTGGAAGACTCGTGGCCTCCTGGCCACAGAGATCATGCAATTCCAGACTGGTTTGGGGTGGAAGAAACCTTAAAGACCATCTAGTTGCGCCTCCTGTCATGGGCAGGGACACCTCCCACCAGACCAGGTTGCTCCAAGCCCCGTCCAACCTGCCCTTGAACACTTCCAGGGATGGGGCAGCCACAGCTTCTTAGGGCAGCCTGGGCCAGTGTCTCACCACCCTCACAGCAAAGAATTCCTTCCTAATGTGTAGTTTCTCCCTCAGATCTCATCTCAATCTCCCCTTTGCCGGCTTGAAACCATCCCGCCTTGTCCCATCACTCCCTGCCCATGTCCAAAGTCCCTCCCCTGCTTTCCTGGAGCCCCTTCAGGCACTGGAAGGTGCTCTAAGGTCCAGGTTGAACAGCACCAACTCTCTCAGCCTGTCTCCAGAGCAGAGCTTCAAGTCCTCTGTGTGGCCTTCTCTGGACTCACTCCAGCAGCTCCATGTCCTTCATGTTGGAGGCTGCAGAGCTGGACACAGCACTGCAGGGGGGTCTCACCAGAGTGGAGTAGAGGTCTCTTGAGATCTCCCTCAAAAACCTTGATGTTATTGATATGTTCCTTCTCTGCCCACACCAGCGGATGACCCCTTCTTCTGCTCTGCTCTGCTCTCCTTGGACTTGCTCCCAGCCCTGCTGCAGCTCCTGCCCTGTTCCCAGATGGCCTGTGTGTTGGTAAGACACCCAGGCCTGGTGGGTGAGGGAAGCAGTGGGCATTCAAGAACATGAACCCCACATGCACAGTGCTCAGGTTGGAGGTTGGCTTGGGGCAAGCAACAACAGCTTGGCAGAAGGTCTCATGTTGTGGTGGCCACCATCTGCCTCCCCTGGAGTCACTTTGTATTTACCCTTACCAGCCTTGTCCTGGCAGAAGAGGGGTCCCAAGGCAGACATTAACTTGGGGCCAGGACCTGCAGTGGGTCTGGGGAGGTTGCTGCCCCTTTCTTTTGGAAGACCGTAAAGCTTTAGGGGGTCTTGGGGGGCTCTGCCAAGGGCTGGGTGGTACGGCTGTGTCTGCTTGGCATGGGGCTGAACAGGGCCTTAGGTGGGGGGGATGGAGAAGGCTTTTGAAGAGCATTCAACATCCAGCCAGTTGGTGGGCACGTGGCTTTGGGGAAGATCTCCAGGGAAGACACAGGGAGTTCTTTGGAGCCCTCCTGAGCCCATCAGGAATGTGCCCACTAATTAAGTGTCCCTTTCTCCCTCCAGGTCCTGACAGTTCTGTGCAATGTAGCAGCAAAGGGACCAGCCTATTGCCAGCAGCTGCACCGGGGGGGAGCCCTGCCCCTCCTGCTGCCCACCTTGGCACTGCCCGACCCCGGAGCAGTGGGGCAGGTTCTCGAGCTGCTGCACCTGCTCTTCCTGCACTGGCCAGAGGTGAGTGCCAGGGGTGCCTGCCCCAGAGCCCAGATCATAAAGCCTGGGATAGGGATTATTATTATTTAAATAATACTGATAAGTCAATAATTCTGTCATTGCCACACCAGCCCCCCACTCCCCATCACCCAGGACAGGGGGGCACTTGTGATGCAGAGGGTGGAAGCCCTTCTGGTGTCTCCAGGGGGTTCCTTTTCATTGACAAGGACTAGGTTTTTTGGGGCAGGTTGGGGTGAGGGGGGATTATTTTGATTCCGTTGTGCTTCCTCCATGCTCTGTGCACTCCCACAGCTGGATTGACCCAGCCTGGGACTTCAGTGTCCAGCAGGGTTCTGGGCAATTCCTTCAGCCCCACGCCCTGCAGCACAGAGTGGTGGGTCAGGGCAGGCAGGGGGGAGAAGCTGGGGCAGGCAGGCAGCTCTCTCCTCTCTCCCCTTGCACAGGCTGCTGCTGACTTCGTCAGGCAAGGTGGGCACCAGGCCCTGGAGCAGCACCAGAGCACCCCAGAACTGCAGGAGCGGGCACGAGCACTGCTGGCCATGGTTGGACAGCCCCAGGGAGCCTCCACCTTCAGTCCCTGCACGGCCACGCTGTCTGCCTTCTCCTAGGACACACCACCTCCCTCCTCTCCCCCTGCACTCTGAGGAGCAAACTGTTCACCCTGTGCCCTGCTTCCCCGAGGGCTGGGCAGGGGTCAAACACCAGCTGCCAGCACCAGTGGCTGCACGGGGACGCTGGTCCTTGGCAAGATATGGCTGTTCCCATCCTTGCAGTCACCTTCTGGGCACCCCCAGGCTGCTGTGTGCCCCCCAGAGCTCAGTGTGGGGGGCAGAGCTGAGCTGCAGCCCAGGCAGACAGGCTCCTGGAGCCAGGGAGGTGGGATAAACCCCCTTGGGTCAGCTCTTCCCTCCAGCAGCTCTTTTGGCCTTTAAACCCAACACGTGAAGCTCAGGGTAACGATGTCGTGTTTATGTGATTGATAAATTAAAAAATACACGTTTTTACATTAAACATCAGTCGAGTCTGCAGCACATGCACATTTACTGTCTCTCTTCAGACTTTGCTTTTCACAACATTCTCCAAGGCCTTGGCCACTTCGTCTGCGGAAAGGTTGTCCAGTGGCACACTCTTCTCCTTGCCAAACTCTGCAGGAAGGACAAAGGATGAGGGGGACAGGGGGCCTCGGTCCCTCTCTGGTGTCAGGACAACCCAAAGCCCTGCTTTAGCTTTCCCAAGGGCTGCTGGTGTCCCGGCCCAGGCTCCCATCACCACCTCTTCACACCCAGTGCTCCCCAGCACACCTTCCCGTGCCCAAGTTACCCTTCCCACTTTCTCTTCCTTCCCAGCCTTTCCCTTGGAGAGTAGCCAATGCAGACAAACATGTTCCCTTGCCTCTTCTTTGTTCACTTCTGCTGCACAGCAGCTCAGCAGAAGCCACCACCACATCCAAAAACAACCAAGATGCTCAGCAGCACTTTGGTAAAAGGGTGCTGGAAAAGGCACTGCCAAGGCCACCACTAAACCATGTCCCTCAGCACTACATCTACATGGCTTGGAAATCCCTCCAGGGATGGGAACTCCACCACCTCTGTGGGCAGCCTGTGTCAGGGCCTGACAACCCTTGCCATGAAGAAATTGTTCCTAATATCCAAGCTAAACCTCTCCTGAACAATTGAGCCCATTTCCTCTTGCCCTATGGCTTGTTCCTTGGGAGAAGAGACCAACCCCCCCTGGCTTCAACCTTCTCTCAGGCAGTTGCAGAGCCAGAAGGTCTCCCCTCAGCCTCCTTTGCTCCAGGCTCAACACCCCCAGCTCCCTCAGCGGCTCCTGCTCAGACTTGTGCTCCAGCCCCTTCCCCAGCTCCGTTGCCCTTCCCTGGACACGCTCCCGTAACACGCTTCACTGAAGCCCAGCCGCCCCTTGCCCAGGGACAGCTGCTCCGCCACTGTCCCTCACTATAACCGCAGCCCCCCCTGCCGCGGCCCGCGGGGCTCTGGCGCTGGCTCCCAGCTGTCCCCCGGTGGCGGTTCCCGGGCGGGCAACCCTGCACTTACCGTACCGAGCCCAGAGCTTGGGCTGCACACCGGAGCACTCGCGGATCAGGATAGGGAAATCTGGGTTTGCCTTCTTCAAGGTCACGTAGTGCTGCTCGATAAAGTCTCTGCGGAAGGAAGGAGGAACGGCGGGTTCCCGGGGCTGGGACCGGGCACGGCAGACGCGGCCAGGCTGTGGGGCTCCCGGCCCCGGCTCACCTCACGCCGCGGCTGCCCGCGGAGCGCTGGCACAGGTGGATGCGGAGCTCCCGCAGGCTACGGCCCAGCCCGCCCCCGATGCCCCTCACCGCCGCCGCCGCCATCTTCTCTCCGCTCCGGAAAACAACACGGGAGCGCGGTTACGGGGCCAGCCAATCGCAGCGCCCGTCTCCCGGTGGCTGGCCAATGCGAGCGGGGGGGCGGGCCGGCTGGCCGCGGGGATTGCTGGGAAGGGGAGCGGCGGTGCGGGGTCGTGGTGCGGAGCTGCTAGCGGGGCGCGATGCCGGAACGTGACAGTGAGTGCGGCGGGGACACGCGGGGGGACAGAAGGGGAACGCGGATACCCCGGGGACGGAGCAGCCTACCCTCGAGCGGGGAGGGTCGGGGGAATCGGGAAGCGATCCGATGGGGGCGGGCGGTGCAGGCCCAGCCCGTGCTGGGGGGTCACCGGGCTGCTGCGGGGGGACCCCCCCGGGGGGTCGCGGGGCACCCCCCAGCCTGGTGAGAGGAACGACCCTTGTTAGGGAAGGTTCCCAGCCGGACTTCCCGGGTAACCTCCCGGGTTGGGGCAACGGAGCAGCCCGGGAGGGAGGAGGCACTGGGGGGAGGCCCCGCTCGGGGCATGGGGCAGTGGGGTGTTTCTGGGGAGGAGGGGGTGCGGGCAGTCCGGGGGGGAGGGAGGACCCGGGGTGTGGGACCCCCGGAGACACCCACGGGAGGGCACAGAGTTACTTGGGTCGGGGAGTGGCCTGGTCTGTTGGTGGGCGGTGACAGCGGGACCCCCGGGTGCGGGCGGAGGAGCTGCTGCCTGCCTGGGCGGGAGCAGGGCCGGGCTGGAAGGGTCGGGGGGGTCGGGGCCATGCAGGCAGACTCTGAGCACCCCCCTCCTGCCCCCCAGATGAACCGTTCTCCAACCCTCTGGCCCCGGATGGCCACGATGTGGACGACTCGCACTCCTTCCACCAGTGAGTACGGCACTGGGGCACTGGGGTGGGACTGGGCCGGACCCAAGGCAGGTCCCCTCCTACAGAGGGTGGGAGGGGAGATTTACATTAGACATTAGGAGCGTGGTAAGACTCTGGCCCAGGTTGCCCAGAGAAGCTGTGGAGGCCCTATCCCTGGAAGTGTTCAAGGCCATGGAGATGATCCGAGGGCTGGAGCAGCTCTGCTCTGGAAACAGGCTGAGAGAGTTGGGGGTGTTCAACCTGGAGAAGAGAAGGTTCCAGGGAGACCTTGGAGCACCTTCCAGTGCCTGAAGGGGCTCCGGGAAAGCTGGGGTGGGGCTTTGGACAAGGGCAGGGAGGGATGGGATGAGGGGGAATGATTTCAAGCTGAAAGAGGAGAGATTTAGGTGAGATATTGGGAGGAGATTCTTCCCTGTGAGGGTGGTGAGACCCTGGCCCAGGTTGCCCAGAGAAGCTGTGGCTGCCCCATCCTTGGAAGCATTCAAGGGCAGGTTGGATGGGGCTTGGAGCAAGCTGGTCTAGTGGGAGGTGTCCCTGCCCATGCAGGGGAGGTTGGGACTGGATGATCTTTAAGGTCCTTTCCACCCCAAATCAGTCTGGGATTCCATGATCTCTGACTGTCTGGTGCAGCCTTTGGGCTCCCTCCACGGGGTCCCCAACACTGTCCCACAGCATGTGCTGGCAAACCCTCTGCCTCCTCAGGAGCTCTCAGGTTGCAGAAGCTCGCTGGGAGATGACAGTTTCTGTTTCCCCTCTCCCTCCCAGGTCCAAGCTGACCAATGAAGACTTCAGGAAGCTGCTGATGACCCCGCGGGCTGCGCCAACATCGGCGCCACCGTCCAAATCTCGCCACCATGAGTGAGTAGGACTGTGGGAGTGTCACAAGACTGTGGGACAAAGCATGGCTGCCTTCCCTCTGGGGCTCCCTTCCTACCTGACTCTGCCCCCCTGTGCTCTGCAGGGGTGGGAGAGAGTATTTAAAGGGGCTGTTGTTAATGGGTGTGGAGACGGGGTCTGAGGAGCAGACCTTGGCCCTGCTTTGTGCTGGGTCCAGGCAGGCTGGACACGGGTGTGGTAATTGGTGGGTCTGGATTGTTTTCAATAACAGAGCAAGTCCTGTGTGGCTTTTAAGACTCTTCATGCAGGAGGCAGATTTAGGTTTTGTTCAGTGAAAAATGAGTGTTCTCCCCCCTCTTTCCACTGATAGAGTGGACCTAGGGAGAAATGAGGCTGTGCTGCTCCCATATTTGAGCATCTCAGTGCCCTGCAGTGTCTGAGGGACCATGCTGTCCAGCTGCCCATGTCTATGTAGCTCTGCAGACTGTACGTGTGGTTTCTTGCCCTTTTCCAGGATGCCCCGGGAGTACAATGAAGATGAAGATCCAGCAGCTCGCAGAAGGAAGAAGAAAAGGTAAATGGGGAAAGCAATGCATCAGGACTTGTTTTCCTACGTTGTGTCCCTCACGTGGAAGAAGGCTCCGAGCTCATGGGCTACCAAAGAGGACCCTGAGTGGCCTGGATTATTTTGGGGCTTTGGAGCCAAGCAGAGTGAGAAGAGCTCAGACTGTCACTGCATGTGGGAGCAGCTGTGAGAGGGTGGCAGCTGCATGGGGGTGAAGCTTCACCTCTGGAAGAAGCAGGAGAGGCTCAGTGGGGGTTTGGCAGAGCGGGGCAGTGGTGGGACATCAGCACCAGTGACTGTCTTTTGGGCACATCTGGGCAGCAGGACTGCACTCAGCCTTTTCCCTTTGGAAGGGAAGACTGAGCTCCTCTTCGGAGAGCTCTGGCCCAGCGGTTCCATCTTGTCTGGTGTCCTCCAGGCATCTGATGTCCCATGGTGCTTTAGTACGTGTTTTGGGGCAGGGGTTGGGAGGAGAACAGGCATACGTGGGGCCTTGGGGACGTGTCCCTCTGACACCGAGCTGTTTTTCCAACCCCAGCTATTATGCAAAGCTGCGGCAGCAGGAGATCGAGCGTGAGAGGGAGCTGGCCGAGAAGTACCGGGATCGAGCCAAGGAGAGGAGAGATGGTGTGAACAAGGACTATGAGGAAACGGAGCTCATCAGCACAACAGCCAACTACAGAGCTGTGGGGCCAACTGCAGAGGCGTGCGTGAGACCACGGCCATGTCCTGCCCCCTCTGCTCCTGGGGGGGGCTGTCCCATAACTGGCATCATTTTTGTTGCACAGGGATAAATCTGCTGCGGAGAAGAGGAGACAGTTGATCCAGGAGTCCAAGTTCTTGGGTGGTGACATGGAGCACACTCACTTGGTGAAGGGTCTGGACTTTGCTCTGCTGCAGAAGGTGAGCACAGATCCTGCTTGGCTGCTCTGCTCCTGCAGGCAGAGGCGGGGGGGGGCAGAGGGAAGTAGCTGCTGCAGTCTTGTCAGTGTGGATTCCTCTCTCTGGGAAAGGTTTCTAAAGGATTGGGGTGCTGGTGGAAGTGGGTTTTACTGGATCTGATGGGCAGCAGTGGCTTGGATTGGTCTGTAATGCATGGATTTCCTCCGGGGCCAGGTACGGGCTGAGATTGCCAGCAAGGAGAAGGAAGAGGAGGAAATGATGGAGAAGCCCCAGAAGGAAACTAAGTGAGTGGTTGAGGATTTTGCACTCCGGGGTGCAGCTGCCCCCCAGAGAGGAGAAGACACTTAGCAGAATGTTTCTTTTCTGTTTCCCTTCAGGAAAGATGAAGATCCTGAGAACAAAATTGAATTTAAGACCCGGCTGGGTAAGGCTGTGTGGGTGTGAGTGTTCCCACCTTGTGTTGTGGATGTGGGAGAAATCCTGGGGGGGTGAATGGAGGAATGAAAACCTTTAGTCATTGGAGGAGAGAGCCTGAGATGTAGGTGTCCTGGATTTGAGGGCTGGAGGAAGCGTGGCTCTTGGGAGGTGATTCTGGTGTTTCTGAAGAGCTAAATGTGCTTCACTCCGGGGTCTCCTTCCCCTCCAGGTCGCAACATCTACCGCATCCTGTTCAAGAACAAGGCGTACGAGCGGAACGAGCTGTTCCTGCCGGGCAGGATGGCCTACGTGGTGGATCTGGACGACGAGTACGCAGACACCGACATCCCCACCACGCTGATCCGCAGCAAGGCTGACTGCCCCACCATGGAGGTACCCAGAAAGCCTCCTGGCTGCCTTGGGCTTACCAGGGGAGGTTCTCTCACCAGGGTGTCATCGGGTGCCTCGGGGGTTTCTCTTTCAGGCACAGACCACGCTGACCACCAATGACATTGTCATCAGCAAGCTGACACAGATCCTCTCCTATCTCAGGCAAGGGACCCGCAACAAGAAGCTGAAGAAGAAAGACAAAGGTAGGAGCTGAAGTGAATCAAGTAGAAGGACTTGGTGCTGGAAGCACATCCTGAGAGCAGGAGATGTGGGCTGGTTTGCTGCGTTCCCCTGTGCCGTGGGGCACTGGACTTAGAGAATGGTGACTTCCCAGAGCAGGCTGAAGGTGGGCTGGTTTGTGCTGGGGCCACAGAGGACTGGCTGATAAGAAACTGAGGGTGGCTCGTGCTGCTCTGCTCTTCCTGGTGAAGGGCTAGTTCCCTGGGGAAATGTCCCCTGTTAGAGAGGGACATAGTGGCTTCCTGAGGGGGCTAGATAGGACATGGGAACCAAAGAGGAAATCAGGAGGACAAAAAATAGTGACTTTTGGGGCATGGAAGCCAGATTGGGGATAGGGAAATGGTGCAGGTGGTGGAGTGGATGATGCACCTCTCACTGCTCTCATGTCCTTGCAGGGAAGCTGGATGAGAAGAAGCCCCCTGAAGCTGATATGAAGTAAGTGCCTCCCTGCCCACAGGCCGGGGGTCACGGCTCTTGGAGGGGGGGCTGGACTTAGTGCTCCTGGAGCCAGCTGCCTCTCTGCACCTGCGGTTTGCAGAACAAGGATGGAGGCAGACTCAGGGTTTTTACTTCAAGCTTGAGGCAGGCAAGGGCTGTCTCTTGTCCTGGTCTAGCAGAAGCAGGTCCAGGCAGCAGAAATGTGGCAAGAGCTCTGCCAGGTGTAGAACCCAGTTCCAGTGGGTGTCTTTAGCTCTCGGCTGAGTGGTCCTTCGTTGGGGTCCAGTTCAAAGGGAAGTGGTTGTGGCACCGCCCGTAACTGTGGGCTCTTTTCCACTTGCAGCATCTTTGAAGACATTGGGGATTACGTGCCCTCCACTGCAAAGATGCCACGGGAGAAGGAACGGGAGAGGTACCGTGAGAGAGAGCGGGACCGGGACCGAGAACGGGACAGGGAGCGGGAGAGGGACAGGGAGCGTGACCGTGAGCGGGAGGAGGAGAAGAAGAGGCACAGCTACTTTGAGAAGCCCAAGGCTGATGATGAGGTGAGCTTCTGCTCCTGGAGCCTGGTCTGTCCCACCTGATCCCTGCCCTGCAGGACTGCGGCTGTGGGGTTGGTGTGGTCACCCTGGTGGCTTTGGTTGTCTCTGGTGGCGCTCCCGCACGTGCCAGTGTTCAGCTCTTGTGAAGCTCTGTCTCTCCAGCCAGGGGCTGGTGGGTGGCTGGGTGCTTGTCCTCTCCTTCAGCAAGTGAGGCAGGACTAGCAGAAGCCGGGTGCTTTTATGGTTCATCTCTGGGCTTGCCACAGACAGTCTGGAAGTGGAGCTGCAAGTCGTGCAGCGATGTCACTTGCCTGCTCTCAGCCCTCCAGGTGACACGGTGTCTCTCTCTTCTTTGCAGCCCACAGACATCGACAAAGGTGAGCCAGGTGGGGTGGACGTTGGAGTGAGGCTGTACAGGGTTGCAGACCACAGAGCTGCTGGGCTCACTGGCCTGCCTGAGCTCCCTGCTCCCCAGAGACTGCTGTGATGGGGGGAATTGCTTGTGTGAGGGTTTGGGGCTGGAGGGTCTCGTGCCTACAGGCTGGTGTGTCCCAGGTTGAATGAGTCTGCAGATCCTTCCCTGGCAGCACAGCAGCTCCAACAACCTTCTGTTGGCTGTGAGCTGAGGGAGATTCAGGGTCTCCTGGGATCAGCCTGCCCCAGGCTGTGCTTCAGCTGGTTTGCAACTTCTCAGTATTCTCCTGCCTCCTCTTCTGCCTCATGTGCACCCTGTGCTGCCTGTTCCCCGTGGTGCAGGAGGGGCTCTGTCCAGCCTCTACTGCACTGAGCTGTTCTTGCCCCCAAACTCAGCCTGCTGCTCTCTCTGCCCCAGGACCCAGCTCAGCCAAGGAGCTCATTAAGTCCATCAACGAGAAGTTTGCTGGAGCTGCTGGCTGGGAAGGAGCAGAGTCATATCCTTTATGTCTGTGCCAGCCTGGCTGATGGCAGGGCCGGGCTTCCCTGGCAGGCAGGCCTCGCCCCAGCATGGCTGTGTAGCTCTCCTTCCTCACCGGGGACAGCTCTTCCTCCTGTGATGGAGAAATGCTGCCCAAACCCTGCTGCTTGCTCACCAAATAAAACTCTGCAGCCTCCAGTTCAGTTGTGTTGGGGCAGGAGAGGCTCCCCAGTTCATGAAGGACAAGGAACTACTGGAGGGAGTCCAGCACAGGCCACAAAGATGAGGGGGCTGGAGCATCTGCCCTGTGAGGAAAGGCTGGGAGAGCTGTGGCTGTTCAGCTGGAGAGGAGGAGACTGAGAGGGGATCTCATCAGTGCGGATCAGTATCTGCAGGGGGGTATCAGGAGGATGGGACCAGACTCTTCCCAGTGGTGTCCAGTGACAGGACAAGGGGCAATGGGCACAAGCTGGAGCACAGGAGGTTCAAGCTAAACATAAGGAAAAGCTTCTTTCCTGTGAGGGTAACAGAGCCCTGGGACAGGCTGCCCAGAGAGGTTGTGGAGTCTCCTTCTCTGCAGACATTCCAAACCCGTCTGGACATGTTCCTGTGGGATTTGCTGTAGGGGATCCTGCTTTGGCAGGGGCTTGGACTCTATGATCTCCAGAGGTCCCTTCCAACCCCCCCCCACTCTGACTCTGTGAGATGGCTCTGTGGCTGGCAGTGCCCAGCCCTCAGCTGTAAGGCCACAAGGTGTTGCTTTCCTTGACTGTCATCACTTTGAAGAAGCCAGAAGACAAGAAGCAGCTGGGGGACTTCTTTGGCATGTCCAACAGCTACGCCGAGTGCTACCCTGCCACGTAAGGAGGCAGCCAGAGGGTTGGAGTGGGCTGTGCCGAGGGGCTGCTGGGACTGGGACTGGGACATCAGCCCAGTGCTTGTTGGGAGGAGCAGGCTTGGCTCTGTCCAGGCTTGCAACCTGCTGTTCAGGTGCTCCCCGAGTCCTTGGTTCTGGCAGGCCTGGTCTTCTTACCTGGTCTCTGCTAAAAATGGGCACCTGGAGTCTGCTGCCCCTTAGTGCCAGGGGGAGGATGAGGTGGCTGGGGGTCTGCTGGGTCCAGTTCATGTGCTCCTTGAGCTCTGGACAGCAGAGGAGCAGCTTTCAGCCCGCAGAGTCATCTTAATGTTTGCAGTCTAAGAGGGCCTCGTGGTCCAGCTCACCTGCAGGGCCTGCAGTTGGAGGAGCTTCTCTCTGGTCCAGGAACTGAGTGCATTTGGTCTGAAGCCATGAGAGATGGACCGTGGAGCTGCTCCAAACCCTTTCCTTGCTTTGCTTTTCTCTACAGAATGGATGACATGGCTGTGGACAGCGATGAAGAGGTGGACTACAGCAAAATGGATCAGGTATGGCATCACCAGCTGTTAGGACTAGCTGGTGAACTGGGCATCAGTGCAGGCCAAGAGGATCCCACTGGGGAGAAGCAAGCTGGTGCAGAGGGGTTGGGTGCCCTGGAGCTGGGTGTTTGGTGTGCTTTGGGGTTTGCTGATCTGCTCCGTGCCTGGATCTGGGCAGGATCTATCATCCCAGGGAGCAACCGTGTGACTCTGGCACTTGACTGAGGAGCTGGGGAGATGTGCTAGTCCATCTCAGCTCCGTCTTCCACAGAATCCCCTGTTTAAGGCTTTCTGGGGAGGGGATCTCGGAGCCCAGGCCAGACTGGGTGCAGAAGCCCATTGAACTGGGGCCTGTGGGAGACAGAGATCTTGCCTGGGTGCTTGAGGCTCCATGAGAAGCCCTGGACAGCATCTGCTGAGGAGCTGCTCACATTCTCACCACTTCTGAGTCGTTCTTTCCTTGCAGGGTAACAAGAAAGGACCTCTGGGCCGCTGGGACTTTGACACCCAGGAGGAGTACAGCGAGTATATGAACAACAAAGAGGCTCTGCCCAAGTGAGTGCAGCCTCAGGGGGGCTGAGCAGGGATTCTGGGTGGGGGTGACAGGCCTGGCCAGACCAGGTCCTTGGGGAGCTTAAATCAAGAACCCCTGGTGAGGACCCCAGGAGGAGCTGTGGATCCTGGGCCTGGTGGCTTGTCCTTGCTCTTAGTGTCATTGTCAAGGACTCCTGCCCAGCCACTGCTCTCAGGGGCCCAAGCTGGGGCAGAGCAGCCGTGGCTGTGGATCTCCTGGCAGCACTGAGCTCTGTCTCCTTCCCAGGGCGGCTTTCCAGTACGGGATCAAGATGTCAGAGGGACGCAAGACCCGTCGCTTCAAGGAGACCAACGACAAGGCAGAGCTGGACCGGCAGTGGAAGAAGATCAGCGCGGTGCGTGCCTGGGGCTGGGCCTGGCTATGCTGTGAGCTGCTGGAGTAGCCCAGGAGAGCTCCCCCCTGGTACTGCCCTCCCTGGCCTGGTCTGGGCTCTTTGGCCCAGCCCATGACAGAAGGGGAGCCTGAGGAGGGGTCTCATCAACACTTACAAATATCTAAGTGGGGGTGTCAGGAGGACAGGGCCAGTCTCATTTCAGTGGTGCCCAGTGACAGGACAAGGGGCAATGGGACACAAGCTGGAGCACAGAAGGTTCAACCTAAACAAGGAAAAACGTCTTTACTGTGAGGGTAACCAGAGCCTTGGGACAGGCTGCCGAGGGAGGCTGTTAAGTCTCCTTCTCTGGAGACATTACAAACATTTCTGGATGTGTTCTTGTGGGATCTGCTGTAGGTGACGCTGCTCTGGCAGAGGGGTTGGACTAGATGGTCTCCAGAGGTCCTTTCCAACCCTTACCACTCTGTGTCTGTATGTCCTGGGAGCCAGGCAAGAGGATCAGCCAAATATTTGGGCCTTCAAAACTGTAGAGGCAGCTGGAGCTGCTGCCCCAAGAGCAGTCCCAATAAGGGGCTTTTTGCTCCAGGCTCTGCAGTCATGTCCAAATCCAGCAGCTCTGAGCTATCCAGGGGGGCCTGGAGGGGGCAGGGAATGTTGAGCAGCTCAGTTTTCTGACCCTCAGAGTTGGGGAATTCTCGTGGCAGGGTGAGCTGGCCATGAACCCCCCCAACAGAAGGGGATGGTCTAGGGGAGGGTGAGAACAAACGGTCCTTGATGGCCAAGATGGAGCAAAGGGGGAACAAGCCAAGCTTCTCCAGACTTCAGGCAGCTTGTGAATGGCTTTAGCTCCTCTTGGCTTGCTCTGGCCTGGCTCCAGCTCTCCCCTTGCACCCTACAACCATTTTGCTGCCATCCTGGGCAGTCAGCTCCCCTGAGGGTAACAGGAGTTTGTGCTTTCTCTGCAGATCATCGAGAAGAGGAAGAAGTTGGAGGCTGATGGGTCAGTAAAGTTGTCTGCTCTGGGGGCACTGCTGGGGCCTGGCTGTCTCCTGCCACCTCTCCCTGGGGCTGAAGTGGGCAGAGACCACCCTGCCAGCTCTGGGCAGCAGGGCTGTAAGGACAGAGGAGGACATTTGGTCCTCTCAGGGTGCTCTCTGCCCAGCTCAGCAAAGCTGGTGTGATTCCTCTCCCACCTCGGCACTGAGCTCTGGGTGGGAGTGGAACAGGGCTGCCTGCCCCCATCCTCACCTCCCTCCTGCCCGCATCCTCACCTCCCTCCTGCCCCTCTGTCTCTTCCAGGGTTGAGGTGAAACGGCCCAAGTACTGATGCCTCCAGTCTCTTCTCCTCCAGCTCCAGCCAGGTGCTGCCATCCCAGAGCTGGCTGCTGTTCCCTCCTTGTCCCTGCAGCCTCCATGCTCTGGACTGGGCAGCCAGTGCCCCAAGCCCTGTGCCTTGGGGCTCTCCCTGGGCTTTCTGTATAGCCTGTGATGTGTAAATGTTGTAGTGGTAATAAAACAACAGGAAATTTGCTTGAGGGTCTGTTTGTGAGGGCCCTGCCCAGATCTGCAGGGGTGCCAGGGCTCTTTCTGCCCCCCACCAGCTTGTGTGGGGCGAGCCCTGGCTATGGGTGCTTGTCATGGGAGCCTTTTGGGGTGGGGACCTCAACCTCCGTTGAGCCCTGAATAAAATCCACAAGCAAACCCGTTTGGGGGAAGTAATCCCAACTGAGCACCCTGTGCCTCGATGGGTGGGAAGGAATGGGACCGTTGTGTGGAGAGCCTCATGGCCCACGGGGTGGGAGTGTGACCATGTCCCCTGCATAAGCTCTGGCCGAGCTGCCCTGTTGGATGGCACTGGGGGGCTATGGGGGGCTGCACTTGGCATGGGTGTGGGGCTGACTGGGCCAGGGCCCTGGTCAGGAGCTAGAGGGGCCCTGGGCAGGAGCTAGAGGGGCCCTGGGCAGGAGTTTGGGCTGTCCAAAGCAGGAGCTTGGGGGTCCCTGTGCAGGAGTTTGGGGAGGCCCTGCCAGCCCCAGCCTTTGAAAAGGCACCGAAATGACCCTCGGTCCCCTGCCACCCGCTCCCCTGGGAGGCAGCCGGAGAAGGCTCCGCTGTTTCCCGTGGGGCAATTTGATGCGAGCGTGGGGGCTCCTACCGTGGAGCAGTTAAAAATGAGGCAAAACGGAGAGAAAAGAAAAATGGCCGGGGAGGATTACCGGTAAAATGGGCCAGAAGTGCCCGCGGGATCGAACCCCTCGCAAGGCGAGAAGCAAATTGAGAAACGCCGAAGTAACCGCTGGGCTATAGCCGGCCCACGACGAACTGTGTGCAGCGTGTGGTTCTGGAGGGTGAGACTGGCTGGTGACGCTAGGGGCGGGGTTATGCAAATAACCGTGTGGTTATTCAAATTAGCGCTGCGCCTGCGCACAGCGCCCACCCGCCATGGCGGCGCTGGGGGAGGTAAGCAGGGAAACGTGACCGGGGACCTGATTCTCCCGGCCCCGCCGCCCCCGGCCCCACCGCCCCGCTCTCCCCAGGGCTGCGCCGAGCCGGATCTGGGCAGGGAGCCGCGCCTGCGGGACACCCCTGAGGACATCTGCTTCGAGGCGACAGCCAACGCCATCGCCCTGCACCCGGGCCAGCCGCTGCTGGCGGCGGGGGACGTGGACGGCGACGTCTACTTGTGAGTGGGGCCGGGGGAGACCGGGGCGGGGAGTCCCGGGGGCAGGAACCGCCGGACAGGGCCTGGGCGGGGGTCCTGGGGACAGGAACCAACGGGCAGGGGATCCCGGGGGCAGGCACCGCCGGGCAGCTGCCATGGGGGCTCCCCCCGCGGGCCCCGGCCAGCCCAGCCACCTCCGGCAGGTACTCGTACTCCTGCACCGAGGGGGAGAACCGGCAGCTTTGGTCCTCGGGCCATCACCTCAAGTCGTGCCGGGACGTCGCCTTCTCTCAGGATGGGCAGAGTGAGTGCAGGGATGTGGGGTGGCACCGGGCTGGGGGGGACACTCACACGCTGGGGCTGGGGGTGCTGACGGGGATCCCCAGAGCTCTTCACCGTCTCCAAGGACAAGGCTGTTCACATCCTGACGGTAGAGGAGGGACGGCTGGAAACGCGCTTCCCCAAAGCCCACAGGTAGGGCTGGTGGAGTGGCTGGGCCCAGCTGGCCACTTCCTTCCCCAACAGGGCCACCCAGCCCCGTGCTGGGAGATCTGGGAGCCACTGGCCTGCAGTGTGAGCCGTGGTGACTGTGCTGGTGCGGGGTTGGGGTCTCCACAGCTCGGCCCTCAACTGCGTGCTGCCCATCAACCACCACCTCTTTGCCACGGGGGATGATGTCGGGGCGCTGAAGGTGTGGGACCTGCGTAAGAAGGGTGCCATCTTGGAGGCCCGTCAGCAGGAGGAGTACATCAGCGCCATGGCCGTGGATGGGAATGGGAAGATCCTGCTGACTGCCAGGTACTAGGGGCTCCAGGATCAGGCTCCCCCTGTGCCTGCCCAGAATCTTCCCTTAGACCGCAGGAAGTGTCCTGTGCCGTGTCTTGTACTCACGACGTGCCCCTTTGGTCCCCGGCAGCGGGGATGGCACCCTGGGCATCTTCAACGTGAAGAGGCGGCGCTTCGAGCTGCTCTCAGAGCCGCAGAATGGGGACCTAACGTCTGTCGTGCTGCTGAAGGTTGGTGCTGGGTCCTGCCACAGGGCAGGATCCTGCCCATCACTCCCCATGCCCATGGTTTCTTCTGCCTTTCCCTGACTGTCCTGCCCAGAGGGGGAGAAAAGTGGCGTGTGGCTCCAGTGAAGGCACCGTCTACCTCTTCAACTGGGACGGCTTTGGGGCCGCCAGCGACCGCTTCGCACTGAGGGCCGAGTCCATTGACTGCATGGTGCCCATCACGGACAGCATCGTGTGCGTGGGGTCCCTGGATGGAGTCATCAGGTCAGGCGGTGGAGTGGGATGGGATGGGATGGGGCTGGGAAAGGAGGCAGGATGGGGTGGAGAGGGGTGGGATGGGATGGGGTCAGGTAGGATGGGATGGGGAGGGTGTGGGATAGGGTGGGATGGTGAGGAGGTGGAGTGGGGTGGGGAGGGTTCAGGTTGGGAGGGGTGTAATAGAATGGGAAAGAGGTGCAATGAGATCAGCCTTGGTCCAGAAGGGGAGGGAGGGCACTAAGCCTGTGCTGGTGCAGGCAGGTGGTCTCATGGTGGACCAGGGAGGTCCACCATGGACACCGCCTCCCTGCAAGGTCCTCAGTGGGGTCGCCCCCCATCCCCAGGGCGGTGAACATCCTGCCGAACCGGGTGCTGGGCTGTGTGGGGCAGCACCTGGGGGAGCCCATCGAGCAGCTGGCGGTGGCCTCGGGCGGGCAGCTCCTGGCCAGCTGTGCCCATGACCAGAAGGTAAAGTTCTGGGACATCTCCACCCTGCGGGGGCTGGTGGTGGACGACTACCGGAAGAAGAAGAAGAAGGGGGGGCCGCTGCGGGCCCTCAGCAGCAAGGCGGTGGGCAGCGGGGAGGACTTCTTCGCCGACCTGCGGGACGAGGCCGAGCCAGAGGTGGCAGCAGGGAGCGACAGTGACAGCGACAGTGACTGAGGGGCTGGGACTAGGTGGGGGGGCACCGCGGGCGGTGCTGTCCCCCTCTCCACAGCAAGGGGGACTGGGGATGTTGTGGCTGCGGGTCCTGATATTGGGGGGGGGGGTGGTGTCCAGAGGTGGGAGGATGTGGCTGAGGGTTGTGGTCTGGGGGGGGGTGGTCCAGGAGTATGAGGGTCCTTGGTATGGGGGTGGGCAGGGGTCTGAGGGGTGGCGAGATGTGGCCAAGGGTCCCTGGTGTGAAAGGGGGGAGTCTGGGGGTGGGGGGTTGTGGCTGAGGATCTTGATATGGGGGGGGGGCATCCAGGGGTGGGGGGATGTGGCTGAGGGTCCCTGGTAGAAGGATTTGGGTGGGGGTCATGCCTGAGGATCCCTGGTGCGTGGGGAAGGGGGTGGCACTGAGATGGGAGGTCCCTGGTGGAGGTGGGGGGTTCCAGACAGGGTGGGGGGCATGGCTGGAGGTCCCTGGTGGGGCTGCAGCCCCAGGGGTGGGGCTGAGGCAGGAGTTTGCTGCTGTATTTGAGGGTCTTGGGATGGGGGTATGGGGGTGACAGGGGGTCCTGGGATGCCTGGCCTGGGCAAACAGGCCCATCCCTCCCCCAAGGGCCGGCCTGGCACCTGCTGTGCTGGCACCGCTGTCCCAGCAGCTGTGCCAATTAGCCTTTGTTAATTAATGTAGATGTCAATAAACCCAGTGCCTTTCAGTCCCTAGTGCCTGGTGCCAATGGTCTGGCTCACCCCAACTTGCTGGGCACCCCCCTACCAGGAACTGGGGTCAGCGAGGGGGGACACAGGGGGTGGTCCTGGGGAGTGTGCCCTGGTGTTGTGATGTGTCAGTGGCCAGGGGATGTCCTTGGGCTGCAGGTGGCTTGGCCATGGGCTGAGTGCTGGTCCCTGTTGGGTGGGGTGGCTGATGGCCAGGAAGATGGGTGACACTGCACCCACTGAGTGGCCCTGGCCAGACATGGTGCTCTGCCCTCATCCTGCTCTCCCCTCATCTCCTCTGCTTCGCTCTGGTGTGATCCTCCTCACTGTGCTGGGTCCAGTTCTGGAGCCCCCAACGAAAGAAGCTGTGGAAGAAGGGAGATTGAGATGAGATCTTAGGGAGAAATCCGTGGCTGTGAGGCTGATGAGACACTGGCCCAGGTTGCCTAGAGAAGCTGTGGCTGCCCCGTCCCTGGAAGTGTCCAAGGGCAGGATGGATGGGGCTTGGAGCAACCTGGTCTAGTGGGAGGAGGTTGGAGCTGGATGTCTTTTAAAGGTCCCTTCCAACCTAAACCAGTCTGCAATTCTGTGCCAGATCTACCTAGCAGCTGGTTTGTCCCGTTATCCCTGGTGGCTCCTGCACTTGCTTCATCTGGTTCCAGCTTATCTCCTGCCTCTGGATGTTGGAGGTTGGAGATGGAGGGAGGCTTGCAGTGTCACTGTCCCTAAGGGAACCTGTGGTGTCCCCAGCTTGCACCACCTGCCTGCAGTGCTCTGCCACAGCAGGGGCAGCTGCCCCAGAACGTCCTCGGCCCCGTCTGCCTCTGAGGCTCTGAACCCACTGGAGGTGGCTCAGTCCTGGCAGCTCCTGGCCTGACCTGCTGCTGCATCTCCTGCAAGGTCCTCAAGCGCTGCTGCCTCTGCAGCACCATCAAGAAGCTCACGCTGTTGGGCTTCACCTTCCCAACCCAGGTACTTCCTGGGCAGGGGTGGGGAGGAGCAGTCGAGCTGGGCTGTTCCCCTGCCTGCAGGCATTCTGCAGTCACACATGTGATGGGTGGCCAGATCTCTGCAGCTCCACCTCGGAGCAGTAGCAGGAAGAGGATCTACAGACCAGGATCCAGCAGAGCTCAGCTGTTCCTCTTGGCCCAGGGAGTCCTCCAGCATCCCCAAGCAGACATCTGTGGCCTCAGGGTGAAGAACGAGAAGATCATGTCCCATTTCCCCAACTCAGCTGAGGAGTAAGGTGGCCAGGACCACGTCCACTGGTGTTCCCCAGTGTCAAGGCTCAGAGCAAGTCCTTGGTGCCATCCCAGGCTTGGCAGTTGTGTCCCTGCTGGGACTATGCTGGTTTCCATCCGGCCTGCGGTCGATTGCCTGGCCATACTGCACCTGGAAGGACAGGTTGGACTTGGTGTTGGCACTGCAGATCTCCTGGATGCTGTCCACCTCAGACCTTGCACAGCGTGGTCTCCATTGCCTCATACCCCTACAAGACCAGTGCCCACATCCATGTAATCATAATCTGCTTATCTTCAAGATGCTCCAGCCTCTTAGGTGTCAGCTGCCACTGGGATTTCCCCTCAGCAGAGCCCTTCAGGTGGAAACCACCAGCAAGAGGATCAGGGCCCTTCACCACCACCTCCAGCGCCATCGTTCAGCCGCATGTCCAGGCTCCTCCTGTCGAGAGGAAGTTCTGATGTTTCTGTAGCTACATCCTGAGGTAGCTGTGAAGACTTGCTGTATCCATACGCAGTGGGTGCTGCTGACCATGGCTGCAGATGGGTGGACTTCCCAGGGATGGGGGGAGGGGCGGTCCCCTCTCTCCAGGGCACTTACTGAGGCCGGGCTCACTCTACTGTTGTAATAGAGAGACCTGGCTGCTTGATGAGCTGGGGTGACCCTGGGATGTGTCCTCAGGCCCAGCATGGCCCTTGAGGCCTCTGGGGGTGCCTCAAAAGGCACTAGTAGACCTTTGGGCAGCACAGAATGGCCCATGGAGGTCCTAGAGGAGGGTGTAGTGAGAAAAGGCACGTTGGAGCCCCTGCAGCACAACAAAAGGCACTGTGAAGACACCAAAATTTGCTCACATGCTCTTGGGGATGTGCAGATGGACAGGGAGGGTCCTGGTGTGTGTCAGGAGAGATGTGCAGATCTCTGGGGAGTGCAAAAAGGCACCTGAGGGGGCACCAAAAGGCTCTTGGGAGTATTGTCCCTGGGTATGTCCAGAAGGAACAAAGATGTCACTTGGGTGCTGCCAGAGGGAGCTGGAGGGTCCAGATCCACATCAGAAGGTACTGGTGGAGCTCTGGGAAGCAGACAGGCACATGGGACCACCTGAGGCACACCAAATGGACTTGGAGCCCCATAGGCCACATCCTCCAGATCCCACATGCTCTGGGAGGCCACTGGGACACTTCCAAAGGCAGTGGCTGGGTGTTGAGCATGGCCCTTGGTGGACATGTGAAGGCACTTGAGTTCCCCCGATGTTGCACTACAAGGCAGCTGGAGGCACCTGCGCTGCGTAGACAGACACATGGAGGTGCACCAAGATACACTGTGGACCCCAGTGAGTGCAACAAGGCCTTTGGAGGCCCCCCTGGGGCTTAAGAGCAAGGTCCTTAGCACAGAAGGGACTAGCAGAGCTCTGTACTCAAGAGACATCCAGGTGTGCCCCAAAATGCACTTGGAAGCCCATGGTGCTCAGCACAAACCCCTCATAGACCACTGGGCATGCTGAAAAGGCACTTGGAGGCCCAAAGAGCTGCCATGTCCCAGAGGTGCACCCAAAAGCACTCGGAGACCTCTGAGGGCTCATCACGAGGTGCTTGGAGGAGCCCGGGGCCCACCAAAAGGCACCGAGACCCCTCAGTGAGACACTGGGGCCATAAAGCTCCGGGTCCCAGGGGCTGCAGCTTCCCATGGTGTGGGGAACAGACCATGACACATGGGCCCAGCCAGGTGTGGCTCTGGAGCTTGGAGACTACAGGATGGATCCAAATCCCACCTTTCCCTTCTCCTGCTGCTGCCTGGTGTGGAGGGGGGGGGGGTCAGGCAGGGAGCTGAGGGTGCAGGACAAGAGATGACATGACCCAGCTGGTGCTTTCCAGGCTACTTTAATGCCAAGTGAACAGCGTGTGGCCGGGTCTCCTGGGCCGGAGGCATCATTCATAGACAGCTGCAACCCCACGGCCACCTTCCAGGACCCATGGACACTTCCCTCCTCAAAATGCAGCTTCACCAGCCCCTTCTTCAGGACAGTCCCCATCTATAGCCCTGTCCTCACTGGGGCCACGCACAGTCTTCGGGGAGCCAAGGCACTCCCCAAGGTCCCCTCCACGTCTCCAAGCAGCTGCTTCTTCTCCCAAGACCTGTACTGGGCCCCTCCATCGCAGCACATCAACACAAACCAACTCAAAAGAAGCCAAACTGGGCAGGTAAAAACCCATGTCCCCAAAAGCCAGAACTGTCCCCAAAAGCCAGAACTATCCCCAACGGCTGGCTGGGCACAGGGCAGCTGTCACGGACCAGGCCAGCAGCCCCATCCTCCCGAGCCAGCTCTCAAAACAAACCCAAACAAACTCAAGGCAACGCTGGAACAGGACCAGGTCCCCAGGGCACCTCGCGTGCCGCTGCTGCAGCTGGTGGCCCCGAGGCTGGTGGCTCAGGTTCAACTGGTGGTTCGGGCAGGACGGCCACCTATGTCTGCTGGCGCCCTGCAGTGGGGAGAAAAGCATCAGGCTCTGCAGTGCTGGGGGAGCAGCACCCCAAAATCCCCTCCCCTTGTGACCTCTGCTTCCAACCAGGAATCCCACCCGGAGTTCAGAGCCACCAGGATCACATCTGACAGGGGGGCCACAGTGTTTCAGCCCTGCCTGCCAGGCTGAGTCTCCCCCCACTATAAGCACCACAGCTCCACGCTCCCAGGAGATGCACCAAGACATTGGGAGAGGCAGGGGCTCAGCCCCACCACCGCATGAGGACTCACCTAGCATCTGGAGAACCTGCAGTGCCACCACGGCCTTGGCCTCCTCATGTCCACTCCTGCCTGGCCCATCCTGCTGGACCCATGCAAACCCACTGAAGGGCACAGGGCACCCTGGGATCACCACCTGGCACCAGAAACGCAGCCACCCATTGGGGGTGGTCTGGATGCACTTGGTGAGGAACAGGGGGGTGCCCAGGCACCGCCTCTGGCACAGGCTGTTGAGGTGGTCCACGGTGTTGTGCAGCACCAGAGACAGGGGTGCCTGCCGGGGGGCCCCCAAGTGCTTGCCCCCTTGCACCCGGCTGGATGATGACTTCTCCTGGCAGGACTGCAGCTTCTGTTTCAGATCCTGGTTCAGCCAGTCCACCCTCAGCTGTGTCCCACTGAGCTTTGTGTTCCCTAGGAGAGACCAGCAGCAGCAGTGGCAGGAGACACTCATCAGCCCCTCCAGTATCACCCCGTCCCACCTTGAGTTGTCCCCTAGCACCTGACAGTGACCACCACGGGTGGTCTGGCGCTGACCCACAGCATGGGAACCTCACAGGATCTTCTCCCCTGCCTCCACCAGCCCTCCCACTGCTTCTCCATCTCCTTTTGCTACCAAGGTGGGCTTGGGGCCAGGAGGCTCCAGGGAAGCAGCCTGCCTTCAGCGACAGGAGCAAAGACACCTGGCTGGAGCAGGAATGGGTACAAATCAGGACTCTGGAGGTTCCAGCTGGATGTCTGGGAAATGTGCCCCATCGGAGGGCAGTGCAATTACGGGACAGGGCACTGAGGGGAAGGGCATCTCCATCAGGACTGTTTAATAACTTGGTCAAAGCTCTGGATGCCCTGGACTGGTAGTGGTGATGCTCCTGCTCTGAGCAGGAAGGTGCCTGAAGACCTCCAGTAGCTCCTTTACCCCCCCCACCACTTGGTCTGCATGAGGACTGCCAAGGATCAGCCCTGTGGAGGACAGCCAGCCTCCCAGGGGACACAGGGAGAGAACAAAAGGCATCTCAAGGCTGAAATCACCTCACAGCTGATCTTGGAGGTGGGATCAGTCTTTCCTTACAGACACCAGGAAGACCAGCCCAAGCAGAACCCCAGCCTCCTGCTTACCTTCCATCAGGGTTTTCTTGGCCATGGCAGCAGCCTGGTGCGAGCTGTACTTCAGCAGAGCGAGCTGGCCCTGCTTCTGGCCAGGGCTGGCGTACAGGGCGACGCGGAGGACCCCCTGGGTGACCCGCCGCAGCGTGGCCTCCAGCTCCTGCTGGCTCACCGAGGCGGCCAGCCCGTCCACGCTCAGCTCGCACTTCTCCGTGCTCTTGCACACCACGATGGCGCAGCCCTCCCGCACCTGGAAGTTGTGGAAGGCAGCGATGGCCTCCCTGGCGCCGCGCCGGTCGCTGTACTTGGCGTAGGCGAAGCCCCGGTTGAGCCCACTGAAGGTCATCATGAGGCGGAACTCGTAGAGCTTGCCCACGCTCTGGAAGAGCGGGATCAGCACGTTCTCGTACATGTCCTGCGGCAGCTTCCCGATGAACACCTCCGTGCCAGCCGGTGGGGGGTCGCCCACCCAGTCTGCAGGCACATGGCGACACGGTGAGACCCACCTCACCGCTGTGTCCCCCCCCACAGGCCATGCTCCCAGGGCACCACGGTGCCAAGATGCTCCTCTCACATACCTGGGGGTGGGCCACCGTATCTCCTCTGCCCGTTGATCTGCACCAGGTGGATGCCGGTTTCTTTTGCCCAGGCCAGCAGGGCCACCTTATTGGCCTGGTTGATACTGTCGCTCCACGTCTGAGGAGGGAGATGAGGTTGGTGCTCATCTGGCCACAGAGTTTCCAACCTCCCAACTTCAGGCATACCAAACTCATGAAGCAACAACTGCAAGGCCTTAGCATTGGCCAGCAGGTGGAGAAACAAAGGCTGAGCCCTGAGGAAACCTGAGGACCCTTCCAACACTGCACATCCAAAGCCCTCCCATTACCCTGCTCATAGACTGCCCCACGTTACTAAATGCAGCAACTTTGGTAGAGCAGGAGAACACCAACAGCTCCCTTGTAGATGCCTGCAAGGACTTTGAGAGCAAAGACACAGCAGCAGGGGGCTGGTGCTGCAAGAGGGGGTTGGAGCATGAAGCCAGGGTGTCCCATCACATCACGAGGGTCCCACGCAGGCTGGGACCCCAAAACAGCCAACTTGCTTCTACCAGCATCTCCTCAGGTTTCTGTGGACACTGAGGAAAGGCTGGAGACACCATCCATGTGGCAACATCATCAGGTCTTAGTTCATTAAGTACTGCAAAGTCTCATTAGGGCCCCTGAAACCAAACAGTGGGTAGGATTAAAGCCATCCCACCTCAGGCTAAAATGCAGTCTGGCTGCACTGTCCCCTCGTGCATCCCCAGGAGGTGGCACCTTTCTATCTCCAGGTTTCCTGAAGATCAGAAAACACCTTGAGATGAAGGTAGGGACCCATAAGCGGGAAACCTCTGCTGAGAGGCTGCAGATATGTCCAGCCACGCCACACCAAGCCCCCACCATGGCTCTGCAATTCCCAGGGCTGCGGGCCCGCACAGGTCCTCTCCTTGTCCCCCGGCAGGGAGGGGTGCGGGGCAGGGATGTTCGAGGGCTCCGGAGAGGCAGGACCCGCCTCATCCCCAGCGGAGCCCGCAGCCCCCGACAACGCGGTGCCAACGGGGCTCATCACCACCCCCACGGGGCACCGGGGGGAAAGGGGTGGGATGGGGCCAGGGCCGGGCTGGGGACTAGCGAGCTCCGCGACTGGTCCTGGGGGCTCTGGTCTCGGCCCGAGGGCCCCGGGGGCCCCCCCGAGACACCCCCCTCCGGCGTCCCCGCTGGTGGAAGAGCCCCGCACCGCGGGTCCTCCTCGCCCCCCGCACCGCGGGCCGCCCCCTCTTACAGCACCCACCTCCGCTGCCATCGCCGCGGCAGCCGCTGCTCAGCCGGCTCCTGCGCCTCCTCCTCGCCGCCCGGGCCCAGTTCTGGAAGGTTCCAGCTCCACCCATGGCGCCGCTGCCGCTCCGCCCCGGCGGGGCAGGACAGGAGGGACCGGGCAGCAGCGCAAGCACCACCGCCGGACACGGGAGACCTTCCCCCCGGGGGAAACAAACCAACCCGGTTTGGGGCACGAAGCTGGGCGAGACGCGTGGGTCAGCAGCGAGGGGAGCTGGGGACGCGGACAGCCCCAGACGCCCCCAGGAGGAACCACTTCGGCCGTGGGAGCCCACCCCGGGCCGGTGGGCTGCAGAGGGCAGGAGGGAGCAGGGCTGCTGACGGAACATCCCCGGTGCCATTTCCAACCCAGCTCTCCTCGCTCAGCGAGGCAGGTGAACAAACCCCAGCCCCGAGTGGGAAGGAAGGGTCAGGAGGCACGGAGGGGGACAGACAAATTTATTACAGCGTTTACATTCTGCTCGGGATAAGGTCACATCCCTGCAGCCCGGAGTGGAGGGACAGGATGTTTATTCAGAGCGACGGGCACGAGAAGCTGCAGCCAAGGCCTGGGGGGCTGCTGCCAGCACGGGGCTCCTCGTGTCACCGCAGCCATGGCAGGCAGGGGGCCGGAGGTTCCCAGAGCCACTTGGCAAAACATCTTTCCAGCGACACACTCGGGGGCCAGGGCACGTCACAGGAGCTGGTGCAGCCTCTCTGCTGCCGCCGGGAAAGGGAGGGCACAAGACAAGAATAAATACAGCTTTGAAAGGCCCCCCGACCCCACACAGCTGCCATGTGGGCTGGTGAAGGCATTTCCAGGAGGAAATGTATCAGCCAGCATCCAACAACCCCGTGGATGTGTCCGGAAGGGATTAAGGCCGACTCGTTCGCATCCTGATCTCCTCAACCAGGCTCTCCCTGCGCACATTGACCTAGATGGGGGGAGCACAAAGTTGCTTCAATAAAACACGAGCAGCTTGATGTATCGTGACCTTCTCTGGTCCCAGAGGGATGGCCCCCACCGCATCCATGCCTTGGGAGATCACACCGTGGTGCTGGCACCAGTCCCTCCATGGGGATGGAGTGGGCTGCAGCACATGCACAGCTCAACCTCTGAGGGCAAGCACCTGCCTGCAACCTTGCCAAGACCTCTCCTGCCCAAAAACTCTTGTCACTCTTTTCTACTGGTTCCACAGCCAAGACCAGTGAACAGATCAGCACTGGTCCCACTTATTCCAAGAGGGCACCTCCCAGAGTCCCAGCAATGGTCCCGTGCCCTGGACAGAAAGCACAAGCAGCCACACAACCCACTGAATCACCTTTCCATGATCCAGGCTCCTGAACTGAGGAACAGCTGGGAGTTCAAGGAGGCCACACGATGGGAAACTACAAAGCTGCTGACAACAGTGTGAGGAACTGGGATGTGAGGTGTTGCAGAAGTCCCTGAGAGACCACTGCTTGAAAAGATCTAATGATCAATGTATAAAATCCCGAAAACCTGTTAGAAGAGGCTTGCCCCACTGACAGTGGGGCACGTGCTCCACAGCAGGTCAAGAAGGACTGAGGAAACTCACCTCACCCAGTTTGCAATGTCCACCACTACCCAGCTCTAACCTCCAGCCTGCCATCCCTAGCTCATGCCCCTCTTCCTGTTGCACGTGGAAAGCCTTCCCTCACCACACGTCTGCAGCTCTGTTACACCTTGGAGGCTCCTCCCATCAGGTGGAAGAACCTTACTCCTCTGATCTCCCCGTTGGGCACTACACTCACAAGGTGGGGCAGCAAAGCCACCTCACCGTGTACAACCACTGCTGCAGAGCGGGGTCCAGATGGGTCTGAAGGGCTGGGCAGAGCTGGGACAAAGGGTCAAGGAGTCACCCCCTCACACTGGGCTACCACGGGCCTTACCTCTTCTCTGGTTGCCACGACCCGCAGCTTGACGACTCCATCCTTGAGCTCCTGCTCGCCCACAATGGCAACCAGCGGGATGCCCGTGTCCTCACAGTACTGCAGCTGGTTCAGCAGCTTGGGGTTCTTCTTGTACAGCACTTCTGCCTGGAAGAGAACCACAGCACAATGGCACCATCACTGCAGCCCCTCAACCAGGAACTCCTGGGCCAGCCTGCTAACTGCTGTCTGGTGAGGATGGGGGAGATGGGCTCATGGAGAAGGCTGGGCACTAGAGAATCCCAGACTGGTTTGGGTTGGAAGGGACCTTCAAGATCATCTATTTCCAACCCCTCTGCATGGGCAGGGACACCTCCCACTAGACCAGGTTGCTCCAACCCCCATCCAACCTGCCCTTCAACACTTCCAGGGATGGGGCAGCCACAGCTTCTCTGGGCAACCTGGGCCAGGTTATCACATATTCCTGTTCTTCTATTTAAAAAACCAAACCAAACCAAACCTGCAAACTGCAGGCTCCTCAAATTTCTTCCCCCCTACTGCACAATTCCTTATGTGGCAAGTTCACATGAGAGCTAACATCATCACTGCCCATGGATGGGGTCCCACAGCCCAGCTGGCTGCACCAGGGGTCATGGGGCAGGAGGAAAGATCTGGGCCCAGATCTCCTAAACCTGGGCCACTGCACCCCCAAACGCTGCTCCTGATGAGTAACGCAGCATGGCTGGAAGGTGCTCACATGCTGCCCACCCTGGAGAGCACCAGGCCATGGCTCTACTCCATGACAGACCAGGGCTGACACCTGTGGTGTCCCTGCAGGGCCAGGAGACCTGCAGAGCACCCAGGCCTCCTCTGCTCACGGGAGGCTGCCCGCAGCAGCCAGCAGAGGACAGCTCGCGCTCCTCCCTGGCCCCACTCGCTCCTCCCCACAAGGCTCCGTGGTTTATTCCTGCTTTTTGTTGGAAGCAGCCTGGGATCCCACTGCCACACCTGCTTTGGGAATCTGTCCTGAGGTAATGGACACAGAGCAGCCCCCGCAGTGTCACAGGGCTAGACAAGTCGTGCTGCTGAGCCCCTGGAGAACACCCAATTGGGGACACTGAGAAGCATTCAGCAAGGCAGTCTGCTGTCCACCTTCTCCTTTCTGCCAAAGCAAAGCCAGATCTGGTTCATTCCTGGCACAAAGAGTGGTAGCTTTGTCATCAGCTGGTCATACCTTGATTCCAGCATCCCACAGCTCAGCAATGAGCTTCAGCCGCTCTTCCAGGAGCTTCTTTTGGGCAGAGGCCACCAGCACCTGTGTCTCTGTTGTCCTGATCTTTTCCTCAGAGGCCTAGAGAGGGGACAAGACTCAAAAGATGCCATGGGCTTACAGAGCTATCCAAAACCCTCTAAGCCAGGCCCATCAATTTAGTGGTGAAGAGGATCAGGCTCAGGGGAATGAACAGCATAAACTCAGGAGTCAGGGAGGCCCCACAGACCCCACCCTGGAGCAGAACCTCATCTTCTGTGGTTGTCCCACAATGGGGACTTAACCCAGTCTCCCTCCTGCACTGCAGGTGGGCACAGACTGGAGGATACTCTGAGAATGAGTGATTTCCCTGCCAGCTTCTGCCTAGAGCCTGCCCCTCCACACCCAAGGGCCTCCCAGAGATCCACTCCAAGCAGCAGAGGAGCAGCAAGCCTGGCAGAAGCTGGACATAGGCAACTGCCTGCTCTACAGCTGGGCTGGTAACTGAGGGTAAGGTTAACAGCAGGGAGCTGAGATGCTCCAGTGCTGTCAGGTGCCACCTGTTCCCATGGCAGACACTGGATAAAAGTGGCATTTTCCTGCCACTGCTTTTGCTGAAGGGAGAAGCCTTGAAAAGGTCACCTGCAGAGGAACAGACCTGGTCAGTTCTCGACGTGGTGGGGGAAGAAATCAGTTCCCACTTAAAAATGCTGGTTGTATCTGCCTGCCAGGAGAGAACTCCCCACAACCAGCCTCTGGGGAGGGGAATGTGCAGCAGTGGTTTGGGAGCCTGCAAAGACCTACCTAACACCCATCGACTGGGAGGGAGGACATCATCAGTACATACATACATCAGTAGAGCAACTCTGAGGAGGGGCAAAAGGAAGGGAACCCCCCTCCCCAGAGGCACTGTGCTCCCTGCCCTGGGACATCCCACCCCTGTCTGGCCTCTGGAGTCCTTGGGCAGGATGAGCAGACGTGCGGGGCTGTCACCCCCCTGCCAGCCCTGCAGGGCAGTGCCACCCTGCCCAGGAGGACAGGGCTCACACGGGTGCCCAGCACAGAGGGGAACACTGAGGCACCGTCTCCCTGGTGCTGCAGAGGATTAAAGTGCCCTCTCCAGCTGCAGCTGAACAAGCCATGCCTGAGGGCTGATGGAAGAGGGGTTTTGTCTCCATTGGGAGCTCCAGAGATTATCTCCCAAGCCAGAGAAAATTGGAGATGTCCTGGCTCTGACTTCTGCTGCAGAGCACTGTAGAGGCCTGGCTGGCTTCTCCACCAAAGACTGCAGCAAGGAAGACTCACTTCAGCATCTGCTGGACTGGGGAAGATGTAAATCCTTGTTCTTTCTCTGCACTTAGTACAGCCCCAAAGGCACCCACCTCCACTCTCTGCTCCAGGATGGAGAAGATCCGCTCGATCCCAATGCTGACCCCCACGCAGGGCACCTTCCGTCCCTTGGGGTCAAACATCCCCACCAGCCCGTCGTAGCGGCCGCCTCCGGCCACGCTCCCCACGCTGACGGGCTCCTCCACATGGTCGTTCTCCTGCTGCAGCAGGACAGCCTCAAAGATCACCCCCGTGTAATAGTCCAGGCCCCGCGCCAGGCTCAGGTCGAAGGAGATCTGCAGGACACCAGGGAAGCCCCGTCACGGGCACACACGGGGGGGCCCGGGCTGCCCGGCCACGAGGGCAGCGCCCGCCCCTGCCCCCGCCCCTCCTCACCTTCCCCGTGATGCCAAACAGCGCCAGGTACTCGAACAGCAGCTTCATGTCCCCCAGCCCCTCCTTGGCCAGCTTGTTCTGGGACAGCCTGGGGTCCTGGAGGAGCCGCTCAATCAGGTCCAGGCCGCCTGTGGGAAGGAGCCGTGCCTCAGGGCTGCCAGGGCCGGGCACCCCCTGGGGCTGGCCCTGCTGGGGCTGGCAGGACCAGGCCCAGGGCTCCAGCCCCCCGTGCTCACCGTGAAGCTGCACATACTCCCCGATGCGATCCGCAGCCTCGGGAGAGAGCCCCTTCTCTCCTACCATCTCGCTCCTCACTTCTTCCCATGGCATCTGCCAGGGGAAACAACAACACTCTCAACACTGCTCAGGACACATGTGCCCTCAACAGATCTTTCCTTAGCAGAACCCCATCAGGGTCAGCGTGGTCAGCATGAGTGAAGCAGCAGATCAAGTGCTTTCAGAGCATGGGCATATGGTCCTAACTAAATTTCTTGTACCTCTGTGCAGTCTGGTTGTATCCCAACCCTGTGGTCAGCAAAGCTGCCCAATACTTGAAGTCCCAGTGTGAATGCTTTGGTTTTGGTTTCTGGCCGGAAATCAAACACTGGTACTGCAAAAGCACTGGGTCTGAGGGAGCTCTGTCTGCTGTGGTTTTCCTGGCGAGGTACTTAGTCATCAACACCAGTCAAGAAAGTGCTGCTGGTCATGCCTACCACCTGGAAGGGTGTGAGGAGGTGGCTGGGCTGTGCACAATCCCAGCGGAAGCAGAACACGCTGCAGCTTTCCCCATGACCAAGGGGTCAAAAAGACCAGAGTCTTGATCCCATCCAGCTGCACTAACAGAAACACCACAGCCATTTCAGCATGAAAACAAGGGGAATGATCCCATTCTCAAAAAGCCCAGTCCTCCCTTCCTATTGCTTTTCCACACACACAGCCCCATAATACTGGATACTGGAGAGGAAAGCACAGTGTCCAGTTTGCCCGTGTGACTGCTGTGCCCTGCGTGCCTCCCCTCCAGAGAAAGGGTGGAACAAGAACAACTCCATGTTTATCAGCATTTTCCAGCCAGTTCTCATGGCCCATGGTAAGAGCAGCCCCGAGGGACACACAGACTCACTGACACCCCAGCAGTGGCAGCTGCAGCCCAGGGCTCCAGCCCATACCTTGTCCAGTTTGTCCACGCTGGAGCAAATTGTTCGGAACTTGCTGTCTGGGACACCACAAACCGCAAACATCCCATCGAGGATGCGCCGATCGTTGACCTGGCAGAGAGGGAGCAAGTCATTAAACCAAACTCCAACAGGTGCTTCAGCTCTGTCCACTTTCTCTCTTCTCTGGCGTTAAGCACAGAGGGGAACTAGCAGGGGTCTGCCAAGATCTTTTTGCTGTCTGCAATTTCTCTCTTCCCCACTGCCGGGGAGCCCAGCTGCCCCTCTGCCCACAGCAGGCCAGCCAGCAGGACTGACTGCTGCCAAGCCTGGAAGAGCCACCACACCCTCCTTCTACAGCCACAGACACCTCCATCAACAGAGAAGAAAAACCAAGGGGGCCTGTGAGTCCTCTTAAGTGGATGTGTGAAAATAGCTCAGGAACAGACCATGGACTAAGGAGATGACTTCAAGTGTGTTACCCTGTGTAAGAACATCGGGACACCTGATCATGTTAAAACCTCCTAAGGATTTATTGGATGGGGTTTTTTTAATAGCACAGTGAATTCTGAAGTTTAATTATGCTCTGTAATAGTAGGTAATTGAGGCCAAAGCCTGAGCTGGGTTCAACACTTCCATGGTTAGTAAGAACAACTATGATTAAATTAAACAGAAACAAAGACTGCTTGGGTGCCTGTAACCCTGCAGCAACATGAACCAGGCAGTGGGGCTCACGAAGACAAGAACAACCTCAGCAGGTTACTCTGCTGTTCCCCATTGCAGTGGTGCCTTCTCATCCTCACAGGCATCTGCTCTTACCACCCCAACACGCAGGAGCTGGACAGGCAGCTCCAGTGCACTGCCCTGCAGCTCATCCCAGGGCAGGTAACCAGCCCCCTGCTCAGCGGGGGCTGCACGCAGGAGCTCAGCACCCAACCCACACTGCAGAGCCCACTAATGTCCCACTCTGAGGTCCCACCACCCTCCTGCACATCAGGCACTCCCACCCACTGCTCTCCCACTGCTGTGCACCCCTCCCCATCCCACCCAACCCACACAGCCAGCACCATTTGCTGCCACAAAAAGATAACAGAGGTTTCAAAGCAAATAGCAAGTTCAACCTGCAGCAGGGCACGCATGACTCTTCTTCTGGAAGAGGCCTCAGCCCCAGGAAGGGCATGGTGGGACAGCAGGAGCGTGCAGACAACAGCACACACACTGAGCAGATGTCCCTACTAAGGGGGCAGCAGGAGCTGGGACAAGGGCAGGGATCCTGGGCTGCAGCCTGTGTTTTACTGCAGGCTGTGAAGGTGACAGTCACCCCGTTAAGTCACCTGGTTTGCAGGGGACTCTGGTCAGTGCCAGACAGAACCTACTTAACTGGCAGCAGTTAAACACAATCATTTAACACAACACCCAGAAACAGCATCCAGTGAGTTCTCAAGGGGGACATTTCATCTGGAGCTTCAGTTTTTGCAGTTTTTCCTTCTCTCTTCCACATCCAGTGGAATTCTTGCAAATTCCTTGCCAGCAGGTGGGATAAAACCCTGTAGCTGCATTCACAAACCAGCATTATCACTCCTTCACCTTCTTGTGTGCTCCTTGAAAATGGAGCAGCAGTTGGGACAGAGTTAAGGAGCACTTTATTCCTTGCTAAAAATAAGCTAAATTACTCTATCTGAGATTATCTGGAAGTCAGATGCTTTGAATTTGGGAAACGCATCAGTACTTGTAGAAGCACAGAATCATGGAATGGTTTGGGTTGGAAGGGACCTTCAAGATCATCTAGATCCAACCCCCCAGCATGGGCAGGGACACCTCCCACTAGACCAGCTTGCTCCAAGCCCCATCCAACCTGCCCTTGAACACTTCCAGGGATGGGGCAGCCACAGCTTCTCTGGGCAACCTGGGCCAGGGTCTCACCACCCTCACAGCAAAGAATTTCCTCCTCATGTCTCACCTAAATCTCCCCTCTTCCTGTTTTAATCCATCACCCCTTGTCCTGTCACTACAAGCCCTTGTCAAAAGTACCTCCCCAGCTTTCCTGGAGCCCCTTCAGTACTTGGCCACCTACCTTCAGAATCAGACACACACACTTGGAATACAATCATCAGTAGCACCTTCATCACTTAGAATCAACATTTGAACATAAACCAGAAGTATCTTTTTCAGGAACTTCAGCATCCTGAAAATTCTATTCTTTGTCCTATTTTTAAGATAAAGCATTTGAACCAATTTAAGACACCTAAACTTGGGCCTTGGGAGGCCTGCAGGCTTAGGAGACCTCCTAGCACTCCCAGCTGAAGGCAGGTCTGAGCTGAGGTCCAGCCTTTTGCCATCTGCACCACGAGGAAGCAGAGAGGTGGGATGAACTTCTAGATTAGGCCTTTGTAAGAGCAGGACCAGGTGCTGCTGCCTGAAGCCACAGGAACAGCCAGCACAGCTTCCCAGGATGGCTCAAAGAAACCTACTTGGTCTCACCTTAATGAGGAAGTCCCCGAGCTGCAGGTCGCTCAGGATCTCGTGCACGATCTTCAGGCACTCGGCGTCAGGAATCATGGGGTCGAACTGCCCGGCGATGTCGAAGTCCTGGGGCAGAAGAAGGGCAGTGAGCAGCTGGGCAGGGCTGGTGGGGCTGCAGCAGGGCAGCTCCACTGGGAGCAGCAGTTTGTTCCCAAAAAGCAACAGGAATGGGATGTAAAGGAGCACCAGCCCTGGCCAACAGGACCCCAAAGGGACAGGATGTGGGCCTCTCCGAAGGGGACTCAGCAGTGCTCTCCTGTCCCCTGCACTGCAAAGAGTTCCTGTTGTGTTGTGGGCTGGACTTGATGGTCTTAAAGGTCTTTTCCAGCCTTGGTGATTCTGTGGCCAGTGCAGACAGCCTGTGAGAAGCCATTCTGCTCCTCCCTGCTTCCTGCTCCTGGAGGTGTGTGACCTGCTCCCTGCCTCTGCCCTCCCTGCTGCATGATGCACTTTGAGGCAGAGATCCTTGAAAAACAACAAAAAGGAGACAGCAGAGCCACCAGCAGTAGTAAATAAATAGAACAAAGGAAGGGGAAGAGAAAACAACTTATTTGGTGTGACCTAAATGCCAAGTGTTTCGCCTTGATCCTTAGGATGTTCTTTTTTTAACACGCATGCCAATCAAGTTAATGATCAGGGAAGAAGACAAGAGAAGTGATCTCAACTGAGGCAAAACCAAAGTTTCAACGGCTGAAACAGGAAAAGAAATCAGAAAGCCTGAGGGGTCTCCACCAGTGGACTATCATGTAGAACTAAAGCCCATCATCAATGTTTGGAGAGAAATAAAACATGGAAGCAACAAGAGACTTCTTCTTCAACTCCCTTTTGGGAATTCCCAAATGCAAAGTCTTCAGTGAGATTCTGAGTACCAGAATAATTTTAATTAAGTGGGTAAATTCCAACGTGGCTTCACCAAGCTTCCAAAATAAACTGGGCCCATGGAGGAGAAGGAAAGAGATGAGATCACATCAGATGAGATCACAGCAGTCATTGCCCGATCAGCTGAGTGCAAGAAAGGCTGATGCAATCCCTGTGGAAGTTGGGCAAGGTTGGGCACAGTCAGGAAAGTGCCACTGCCACTGTACATGGCACAGGTGGAATCTCACTGAAAAAAAAAAAACAACCCACCCAAGGGCTGGTGAATTACCTCTAAGAAAAGATGCAGAAAAAGCTCCTGGGCTGAGCAAAGCATCTCCAGAAAGAGAAGGCTGATTTATGTGGCTCGAGAAGGGAAAGATTTCCCTAATCATTTCCCAAATGTTTATCTGGGAAGGGGGAAGAATCCATCTCAAGGGATGACAGCTACTGGCAAAAGAAGTAAATTATCAGACACAAGTAAGATTCACCTGGATATTAGAAAACTAGTTCTAACTATCTTAGGAGTGAGATCTTGGGCCCATCTTTTAGATGAGACAGCAGGCAAAAACTACAAGCTGCCTAGAAATGGGAGTTCACCAACCTGGAGCTGGAAGGTATCCATGGGAGTTGTGTGATGACACAGGAATACTCTCAAACAGGAATTAATTTACAATAAGAGGCCCTGGGGACTGCACTAGGACAGTGGAACCACGTCCTTTCTTGGGGCTACCACACTCATCTGAGAAAGCCACCAAGGAAATGGCTTTCTTTCCTGCTCTGTAATGTGGCCTCCAGGTTTTTCCTGTCCTTTGAAATAAAGATTGAGAGGGCACAGAGCAGATGTAGCACCTGCTGTGGCTGAGCCACCCGCTCGCCTGGTTCACGGGTCCTGCTGACACAGCCAGGAGCTCAACTGTTGCCTGATTTGGGATGAGAAGGGAACTCTTCCCCTCCACCACTGTGGGATGGAGCAAGGAGCTGCCCTCCTCCCCAGTGCGAGGCAGGTGGAGTCACCTGGGGTAGGTGGGGACTGTGGTCCCTGATACCCCAGCACCCTGTGCCATCGCCCTCACTCTCAAGCTGTTTTTCACACCTGTAAGGTGTGACACATTAGGGAGCAGATCGGTGGATCTCCTGAGGTTTCCACAGCCACAGGGACAGGCACTGCAGGGTGACACTGCCTTGGGGCCTAGGTTTCTAAGGTCCTACGTCCCCACAAGCACTGCCCAGCCACCCAGCAGTGTCCCTGCCCAGGGCCAGACTCACACACTGGTAGAACTCCCTGTAGCGGCCTCTGGTCATGGCTGGGTTGTCCCTCCTGTAGACCTTGGCGATGTGGTAGCGCTTGATGTTGGTGATCTTGTTCATGGCCAAATAGCGAGCAAAGGGCACCTGGGATGGTTGGGTTAAGGATGGGAATGGGGAGGGATCACCCCACCAGTTATCAGTCACAGGCAGCACTGAGTCCTCACCATCTCCCCAGCACCCTGTGGTGCACACCCCTGGGGAACAGCAACTGCTGAAACAGCTGGACTTGCTACAGCTGCCTGAGGTCTCCACAACCATCCCAGCCCACATGTGCTGCCATGAAGTGTCCCCACAGGCACATCCCAGCACCACTTCTGGCTGGGTCTCAGTTTCACATGGGCTGTGTACCACAGCAGCCTGGCCTGGGCACCCTGCTGCAGGAGAAACCCCACGTGCCACAGACCTTCCTCACCTCCACACACAAATGGTGCTTCACCAAACAGATACGACGGGCAGTAAGTAACTGAGCAAAGGTTCTGCACCCACTGAACCACGCTGCTTGTGCTCTCCCTGCCCTCCCTGCTCCTCCCTTGCCCCTCTGGACAGTGCTGCCCCAAAAGGAGGGTGGCAAAGGTGACATGGCTGTGCAGGATACTGTCAGGTCGTAGCGCAGGGACAGCAGCTCTCCCCCCTGATCTTTCAGATCATAAATGAGCTTCGAGTCTTCGCCGTATTTCCCTGTCAGCGTCTCCTGCAACAAAAGGACACAGGAACAAAGCACCTTCAGTGACAGGGGATCAGCCCCAGAGCACACAGGAAACAAGGAGATGGGAGAAGGAAACTCAGCTTTCCACATATGGCAAGCTTGCAGCTGCAGGATCCTCATCAGCTCAGCCAACTTGCTGCGTCCTCACTCACCTTCAGCTCAAACACTGGGGTATCAATGACTTCTGCTCCGTGGCGCTTGAAGCAGCTGATGATGGTGTTGAAGACTCTCTCCCGAATGGCCATTTGCTTGGGGCCGTAGTCCCGTGTGCCCTGGGGTGGGAGAAGGGAAAGGAGAGCAAAGGATGCTCTGGGTTAGGGGCATACAGGGCAGACAGATGTGAGAGGCAATGAATAACGTTGGGGTTTGAAAGAGACCTCTGGAGATCACCTAGCCCTGTCAGAGCATGGTCACACAGAGCAGGTTGCACAGGATGGTGTCCAGCTGGGTCTGGAATGTCTCTGCAGAAGGAGACTCCACAACGTCTCTGGGCAGCCTGTCCCAGGGCTCTCTTACCCTCACAAAGCCTGCCACTGGGTTTCTTTGGCTGGTGTGTGCTTTGCAGTTCCCTCACAACGAGCCTCACACCAGCAGATCTGCACTTTGCAGCACTTTGTGCTCGCCCAAACTACCAGCAGCTTCATCTGCTCCCTCCAGGTTAAGAGGAAACAGAAGCAGCTTGAGGATCCTTGATCCAGGAGAGCCAAAGTCTGTGGACAGTGCTACAAGAGCTGAAGAGCCTTAACCCTAAACATACTGAGGTTCATGACCTTACTTCAAATAGTGCAACCCAAACAGATACAAGATCTCTCATGCCAGGCAGCTGCAATGAAACTTGACCAAAAGGGACTTCCATTTCCTGACCACACCAGCTAGTGGCTGGCTTGTCACAAAAGCACCAGAAGGTCTTTAAGTTAGTTGGGGATGTGGGTCAGATGCTGTCAGAGATGTTTTCAGCCCTCTTTTGCTGTGCACAGGCAGGTGCTGGGCGGGCTGTGTGTGGCAGCAGGTTGGGCACTGAGGCACACAACTGTGTGTGCTGGGGGAAGTTACCTTTGGGGTCTTGAGCACAAACTTGTGTTTCCCCTCATCTCCCCCCAGCTGTGCCTTCATCTCCAGCAGCTTCGCCACCTCCTTTGCAATCTGGGGAGAACAAGGAGGGAGCTGGAGGTAAGTCCAGCCCACAGGCCTCCTCCGTGCCTTCAGCCTCAGCATTCCCAGTACACCCAGACCCCTCAGCCGCAAGACATCTGCTATTTCCAGTCTCCCCCAGTAACCAGAGGAGCATTTCCTGCTCCTCTCCAGTACACCCCACACCTGCAACACCCTCAACAACCCCACTGTTCTCTGACTCCCAGACCCTCGATTACCCTCAGCATCTGCCCCCCAGATCCCCCACCTCCCATCAGCAGCTCCTGCTACATGCACCGCAGCATCGGCAGCCTCCAGCATCCTCCTCCCAGTCCTAACACCCCCCGAACATCCTTTTCCCCAGTCTAACACCAGTATCACCAGTTCCCACTCCCAGTCTCCCTTGGATCGTCATCCCGGGAACCTCCAGCCCAGCCCAGTGCTCCCATTCTCCACAACATCCCTCTTTCCAGCGCCACCACCCCCAGCCCACACCAGTACTCCCAGTTCCCCATAGCACCTACCCTAAGTCCAGCAATCCCATCCCACACCCCAGTCACCTCAGAAGCCCAGCTTCAGCCCAACAGCCCCAGCACCCCACAAACCCCCTCTTGCCCATCCACCACCCCCAATGCCCCAGCCCACTCACCCCAGGGCTGCTCCCCCGTTCCCAGTCACATCAGTCTCCCAGCATCCCCATTCCCAGCAACCCCCGAGCCCTCGAAGCTCCGCCGAGCCCCTTCCCAGCTCCATAAGCAGGCGGGCGGGCGGGCACTGCGACCAACCACACCTCGTCGGGATCGGCCTGATCCTGCTTCAGCCGCCGCACGGCCTCGGCCTGCACCCGCACCGCCGCCTCCTCCGCCATAGCCGGGCCGCGCCTGCACGCTGCAGGGCTGCGCATGCGCGCTGCAGGGCTGCGCATGCGCACTGCGCCCGCCCGGCAGCGACTGCGCATGCTCCACACTGCTGCTGCGACGCTACCAGAGCCCCCTCCGCTACTGCGCATGCGCACTCCCGCCGCCGCGCATTCCCGCGGTTTCACACGGTCGTGCCTCACCTCAGCGGCCCCGCGCGGGGAGGCGCTGCCACTACCTAACTCACATAAATGCCTCAGAGTAGGGTTCTTTTGTTTTGTTTTGTCTTTTTTTTAGGTTTTGTTCTGGTTTAATAACGTATTGGGTCTATGCGGCGTGGTTTTGGTAGCATGGGGTGGGAGCTACCATAGTGAGTAGCTTCTGTGAAAAGCTGCCAGAAAGTTCCCCCATGTCCCATGTGCCCCCAGCTCCAACACAGACCCACCACCGGGCCAGTGATGGTAGTAGCACTGTATTTAATCAAGAAGGGGAAATAAACCCCTGGGCAATAGAAACCACAGTGGGAGAGGGCAGGAAGAGAAACAATGTGAGAAACAGGTCTGCAGCCATCAAAGTCAGTGAAGAAGGGGAGGAGGTGCTCCAGGCACAGAGATTCCCCTGCAGCCCGTGGAGGGCCATGATGGAGCAGATACCCACCTGCAGCCCATGGAGGACCCCTCATTGTAGCATGTGGATGCCCAAAGGAGGCTGTGACCCTGTGGGAATTCTGCACTGGAGCAGACTCCTAGCAGCACTTGTGACCCCACGGGGGACCCACACTGGAGCATTCTGTTCCTGATGAGGCTGTTCCCCTGGCAGGGATCTGTGCTGGAGCAGTTCCTGAAGAACTGGACCCCGTGGGAAGGATTCACATTGGAGCAGTTCTTGGAGGAGTGCCTCCTGGGGGAGGGACCCCACGCTGCACGGGCAGAGTGTGAGTCCTCCTCCTTGAGGAAGGAGAGAAACGTGTGATGAACTGAACGTGATGAACCCCCCACGGGGAGCAGGGGGTAGAGAATGTGGGAGTGAAGTTGAGCCTGGGAAGAAGGCAGGGGTGTGGGGAAGGTGTTTTAAGATTTGGTTTTATTTCTCATTATCCTTCTCTGATTTCATTGGCAAGAAATTAATTTCCCCAGGTTGAGCCTCTTCTGCCTGTGACCGTAATTGCCAAGTGATCAGATCTCAAACCACCAGCCTTTTGTTACATTTTCTCTCTCCTGCCCAGTGGCTTGGCTGGGCAACTCGTGTCCAGCCCATGTCAATCCACCACAAATATATAAAAACAGAGTTCCTCCAGGCTTGCCCCAGACAGAGCCTACCTGCACAGCCCCACCTGCCCCCTGCAGTGTCTCTCCCTGAGGGGGTCCCCGCACACCCCCCAGGCCGGTGCCACAGCCCAGGCTCATCCAGCCCCATCTGCGGTGGCAGAGTCCGGCTGCAGGCTGGGGCTGCAGCCCTTGGAAGGGCAGGAGTAGCCTCCCTGTGCCACCCTCTCCCTACATCCTGAGTCTGTGGGTGCTCAACACACCACAGTTCCCCACCCCGACGCTGGAGCTCAACCTGATCCTGCTTGAGCCACACCATGTCCATCTGTGCCTGTGCCACCACCGGGACCACCTACAGCACCTGGACATGACTCTGCAGTTACTGCAGTATCAGGAGCCCATGAGTTTGACCATCCCACAGAGCAGCTCACCAGGTGGTTAACTCCTGGTGCTTAACTCAGTGACTGCACTGTCCCCAACTTTGAAACCCCCCTTGCTCTGCCCCGAGCAGACGCCTGGTACTGACACTGCCTTGGTCCAGCCAATAGACGGTGACCAGACTTCAGCGGGAAGCAAATGGCTCTGGGCACTGGAGGGTTCCCGTTGCACAGCGGCTCAGTCAAGCAGTTCTGGCCAGAGATGTCCTAGGGCTCCAGCCGCCTTCTGATCTCATCAATCAGCTTCTCTCTCGGGATGTCAACCTACAAAGCAAGCGAGAGGAGGAGGTGGCAGCAGAGCGAGGTTCAGTCTGGTCCCCCGTGGACTGGCTGTGGACAGCAACACAGTTTGTGCTGGTTTTCTGGGGCACCTGAGAGATCCATGCTCCCCAAAGAAACACCATCTCTGAGGGAAAACCCAGGGCCTTTCAGGAATTGCTAGATTTTGGAATGGAAACCTGCTGTAAAAAGGCATCCTCACCTCCTCCCTCGTTGCAACATCTCGCAGCTTGACGACCCCGTCCGTCAGCTCTTGCTCCCCAACAATGGCAGCAAGGGGGATCCCCGTGTCCTCACAATACTGCAGCTGCTTCAGCAGCTTTGGATCCTTCTTGTACAGCATCTCTGCCTGGAAGGGAGAGGAGACAGACAATCATTAACATAGTTTGCTCTGATGGCTCCTGCAGCAAAACAGCCAGAGCCAAAACGCCACAGAAAGCTCCGCCTTGTTACTCCTGCACCAAGCAGCTGCCTTTAGTGCTCTCGACTCTTCTCCTTCTCTGCCTGATGGATCTCCGACAGGCCCAGATCTTGAAGAGACACACAACTGCTGGAGTTGGCCTTGCTGTGCTACAGCTCCCTTCAGACATTCTGTCCCTCACCTGTACCAAGCCCACATTTTTACCTTGATCCCTGCATCCCACAGCTCAGAGATGAGCTTCAGTCTTGCAGCAAGTAAGTGTTTCTGAGGTGTGGCCACCAGCACTTGTGTCTCAGTCGTCCGAACTTTCTCCCCAGAAGCCTGTGGGGACAGACACGCTCATGGGAGTGACTGGCCCTGAGGGAACCCACAACTGCAGCTCATCTCCCCTCACCTTTAGACCAGAGGTCTTAGCTCCCCAAAATCAGCCAGCCACCACCATTCCCTGAAGGTCACTGAGCAAGGTCAACCTTCCAGGAGCAAAAAGGATGCCCAGATGAGAGAGCCTGAGCGAGTTTAATGAGCCCCCCAGAGGATCTGCGCTCTGACACACTGCTGCATCATCTGCTGCTGTTCCCGTGGGACCATGGCCTGCCTTCCTCCCTCCTGGGTGAGATCTGGACAGCCTTCCCTGTCTCCTTTGATTCTTCAAGTACAAACACGTTGCAGCAGCCTCATTTAGCTCAGACTCAGAGCAGTGGATTTCCTCACAGGCTTTCCTGGGGTGCTCGTGGCAGAGCAGGTGCCAGAGCTGTTAACAAATTAATCATCTCACCATCCCCAGGACAGGAATCTTCACAGAGCCAGGACTAGAGCTCAGGGCTCATCTTGGACACCTCCTTGGCATTTGCTAGGGAATGCTCCCCTTGACTGACCATGACAGACCCTACAGGCTGCCAAAGAGACAGGGGCCATCTTCTTGGGATTCAGGCAGGAGAGGATTCACCTCCTCCGCAAAATCCCTTCCCTGCAAACATGGTTGAGCTGTGGAACTCTGCAGCAAACAGCCAGCCTCCTACAGCCCTGCCTTCCCCACACCACGCACTGCCTGCGGCACCCACCTCCACTCTCTGCTCCAGGATGGAGAAGATCCGCTCGATCCCAATGCTGACCCCCACGCAGGGCACCTTCCGTCCCTTGGGGTCAAACATCCCCACCAGCCCGTCGTAGCGGCCGCCTCCGGCCACGCTCCCCACGCTGACGGGCTCCTCCACATGGTCGTTCTCCTGCTGCAGCAGGACAGCCTCAAAGATCACCCCCGTGTAATAGTCCAGGCCCCGCGCCAGGCTCAGGTCGAAGGAGATCTGCAGGACACCAGGGAAGCCCCGTCACGGGCACACACGGGGGGGCCCGGGCTGCCCGGCCACGAGGGCAGCGCCCGCCCCTGCCCCCGCCCCTCCTCACCTTCCCCGTGATGCCAAACAGCGCCAGGTACTCGAACAGCAGCTTCATGTCCCCCAGCCCCTCCTTGGCCAGCTTGTTCTGGGACAGCCTGGGGTCCTGGAGGAGCCGCTCAATCAGGTCCAGGCCGCCTGTGGGAAGGAGCCGTGCCTCAGGGCTGCCAGGGCCGGGCACCCCCTGGGGCTGGCCCTGCTGGGGCTGGCAGGACCAGGCCCAGGGCTCCAGCCCCCCGTGCTCACCGTGAAGCTGCACATACTCCCCGATGCGATCCGCAGCCTCGGGAGAGAGCCCCTTCTCTCCTACCATCTCGCTCCTCACTTCTTCCCATGGCATCTGCCAGGGGAAACAACAACACTCTCAACACTGCTCAGGACACTCTTCTCACCCAGCATCTCTACCAGCCCATGTGTCCACAAGACTTGCAGGCAGACAGCAGTCTGCAACCTCACTAACCATCATGGAATTGGTCTGGTTGGAAAAGACCCTTAAGATCATTGACCCGAACCATAACCCAACTCTACTGAGTCCAGTGCTGAACCATGTCCCTCAGCACCGCATCTACTCAGCTTTTAAACTCCTCCAGGGATGGTGATTCAACTCCCTCCCTGGGCAGCCTATGCCAGTATTTAATGACCCTTCCAGTGAAGAAGTTTCTTCTAATATCCAATCTAAACCTCCCAAGGTGCAACTTGAGGCCATTTCCTCTTGTTCTGTTGCTTGCTACTAGGGAGAAGAGATCGATCCCCACCACACTCCAACCCTCCTTTCTCACAGGAATTATTAACAGACCCTACTGGAAATGCCAGGCTTTATTCTTAACCAGACCAAGAGCTCCCCAAACCCCTTACAAACAGCAACGGCTTCACTGCTGCAGCCTTCGTCATGATGGGAACAGCCACGGCACTGCCCAGCCTGATACACCCACCCCCCAGACTGGAAGCCATCTCCCCACGAGCACCACTCTTACCTTGTCCAGCTTGTCCACAGTGGAGCACGTCGTTATGAACTTGCTCTCCGGGATGCCGCAGACAGCAAACACACCCTTCAGAATCCGTCGGTCATTGACCTGGGCAGAGGTACAGGGAGCTCAGGGGAGACCCCCCTGCTGCCACTGCTCCTCCCTCAAGACTGTTGGCGTTTCCTCCTGCTGCCTCAATCCCATGGGAAGGGCAGGTGCCAAGATATGAAGACCACTCAGCTCCGGTCTCACCTTAATGAGGAAGTCCCCAAGCTGCAGGTCGCTCAGGACCTCGTGCACGACCTTCAGGCACTCGGCGTCAGGAATCATGGGGTCAAACTGCCCGGCGATGTCGAAGTCCTGGGGCAGAAGAAGTGGCAGAAGCTCCTGACATGGCTGATGGACCAGAGAGCCCGCAGCAGCTGACGGCATCCCTCGGAACAACCCACGGCAGCGCCGCGAGCAGTCCCGGCCCCCCCGCAGCCGCTCCCACCGCACTCACACACTGGTAGAACTCCCTGTAGCGGCCCCTGGTGGTGGCCGGGTTGTCCCTCCTGTAGACCTTGGCGACATGGTAACGCTTCATGTTGGTGATCTTGTTCATGGCCAAATAGCGAGCGAAGGGCACCTGGGGCCAGGAGTTAAGGATGGGAACGGGGAGACCCCTGAGCTGCCGAAAGCTGAACCTCAAAGCTCCCCATCCCCCTCCACCTTTGCTGCTTCTCCCTGATCTCCTGGGACTACAACGAACCATGCTGAGCTCCTCCAACACTGGGTCAACTCCATATCCTTCTTCTGAAACACAGGAGGTCAACACCTCACAAACACAGACCTTTTGCAGTCATTTCACCTTCTTATGGTGCCACCAGGATTTAACATACACCTATAGGTGTTAGGAGGAAGAGTGTTCTGGAGGTGGAGAAGGCTGGGGATAGACACCTTTGGCAAACACTGCTGCTCTCTGAGCAACTACTGAGGCACCACAGAGGTGGGATGGGCAGGACAGAGGTGAGGACTGTAACTGGGAGGAGGTAAAACCAGTACAGCGGGGCATACTGGTGCACCCACAGACAGTGGGATAGTGCTGTCCTGGCTGTGGGGCAGTCTGAGGTGGGGTCACACCAATGACAACCAGACCAGCCAGGGTGTCTGGTGGGTTCCAACAGCCGGACGGGACCTGCAGGTGGGGCAGGGTGACCTCGGAGGTGGAGGTGGCCGGGACCACGAGGTGTCCCCGTGCCCCCGAGGGCAGGATACAGTCAGGTCGTAGCGCAGGGCCAGCAGCTCCCCACCCTGATCCTGCAGCTGGTAGATGAGCTTCACCTCCTCCCCGTACTTCCCCATCAGCGTCTCCTGGGGAGGGACCAGAGGCTGGTGAGGGACCAGGGGTGGCCTGGGGGGGACAAGGACCCCGGGGAGAACAGAGCACAGAGCCCGGCCCCTCTCAGCCCCACAGGTCGAGCAGAGAGTGGGGACGGGGGTGACACATTCCTCCCTTCAGTCCCCTCTGACCCGGGGCAGAAGGGGGGTCCACGTCCCCATCCCCCCACAAAATGGGGCCCCAAAAAGGACTGTCCCGGCTGCCCCACCCCCCACGCGGTCCTCGGGAAAAGGGGGCGCTCTCCAGTCCCGCAGGAAGGGGGGATCCCACAAACCCTCCCAGCCCGCAGAGGGGGGGTCCCACAACACCCAAAGCCCCCGGGGGAGCAGAGGGGTGTCCCACGGCCCCGCTGGAGGTCACGCCCCCACCCTAGGGAGGAAAGGGGGGGCCCTGCCTCTTCACCTGTAGCTCCAGCGCGGGGGTGTCGATGGCGGCCGCCCCGTGCCGCTTGAAGACGGCCACCACGGCGGCGAGGAGCCGGTCGCGGAGCACCACGTGCGCGGGGCGATGATCGCGAGTGCCCTGGCCCGGGACGGAGAGCGGGGATCAGCGGCGAGCACAGCGCGGGAGTGGGGGGGAGGCGGGTGGAAACAACGCTCGGTAACCCCCCGGGTCCCGCTCCCCGCCGTTACCTTGGGCGTCTTCAGGGGCGGGCCCCGCCCGCCGCCGGCCCAGCGCGCTGCCGTCCGCACCTGCCGGCACAGGAGGCCGCGGTCCGCGGCCGGCCGGGGCGGCCAGGCCCGGCGGAGGCTCCCCCAGCCGCCGGTAGCGGCGAGCGGCCCCAGCCGCAGCATGGCCCGGCCACGCACACCAACTCGGAAGTGTGCGAGGACCACGTGACCGCGTGGCGCTCTAGCCTGCGGGCGGCGGCACTCATTGGTGCGCGGGAGGACTGCCTCGCTTTACGGCCCGGGCGCTGCCGTGTGACAGTTCCCGTTCCCTCGTCGCCTGCACCCCTCAACATGGCTTCGGGCAGCGGGGTAGGTGCTGGTGGCGGCTGGGCCGCGGCCGCTGCTCTCTTCTGCTCGGTAGGCCCTGGGCCGTGTCCGGGGCACGGCAGGGCAGGGCTGGGACGGGCCGGGCCGGCCCGGGGCGGCTGGGGTCGCTCTGGAGGGGCAGGAGGCAGGACGGGCTGCCCCGCGTCGGCCGGGCCTCGCTCGGGGCCTGCTGCCAGGCCGCGGGGTGAGGGACGCCTCCAGGAAGGGCCGCGGCGGGGCCTGGGGTGCTCGGGTGCTCAGAGGCCCGCGGGGAGGCCCCATCCTTGCCTGTCACACCTTCTGCGTGTGGGCGGTGGGAGGCTCCGATGTCTTCAAGGCGACAATGGGGGTAGTCCCCATCTCGGTCTTCCCTCCTAGGGCCGGGCCTCCCCCATGGGAGCCTCTGCTGCAGCCAGGCGAGGTGAGGAGATCCGAACCTGCACTAGCCCCCGGGGCGGGGGGATGTCCATCCGTCTTCAGCTTCGCGGGGGAACCAGCCTGTCCCCGGGGCTTCCAAGGGCCAGGCGATGTAGGGTGGTGGCAGCTGCTTCTTTCCCTTCACCTCTTGTCCTGGCCCGTTGCTTCTCGGTTCCTCTGGAAGAGGTTGCAGTTTCCCAGCTGTCTTTCATGCTGTCCTGCCTAGGTTGTTGCTTGTGGCCATCTGCCCTGCACTGAGAAACCACCCTTTCCGTGACCAGGATCCTGGAGTCTCTGATTGCTCCTGTGTAACTTGATTATTTTATTGACCTTGTTCAGTTTGTGTCACGTGGCAGTGAGGTCTCTGTGGATCCTGCAGGATTTGGTGTTGGGAATGCCAGGACTAGATAGGTGAGGTTGGTGTCACATGACTGGAGATCCAGACCAGTTGAAACACCTCCAGAGATACCCCAGGTAGCCCTCAGCACCACGGGGGCTGCTCTCCTCTGCTTTCTTGGCCCATCTTCCTAAACTGGAAGCCACTTGCTGAGAAGGGAGCAGTGCTGGGGGAGGTCAGGGTGCAGGATGGCTGCCCAGGAGGGATGGGGTGCTGGGGGTCATTCTCAGCTGGTTGTGTTCCTGTTGGATCCAGCCAAGCTTGAGGCTCCATTTTACAGGCTTTGATGCTGATATTGGGCAGGTCATTCGGTGCCCATTTCCAGAAGGAGCAGGGGGGCTGTGGGGCACTTCTGGTTTTTAATTGCAGTTACTCGTTTGGAAAATACTCTGTCATCCAAAGCAGGTCTTGGAAAAAGATTTTAGGGCTTGCAGGCACCTGTGCCTCCACCAGGTCAGTTAAGAAAAGTTCCTTTGGATAATGCCTGGCCAAGATCTTGTCACGCATTTGGGTTTCATTTCTTTTCCCTGTCCCTGGATGAGGGAGATGGGTAAAAAAGCTGCAAAAAAAGCTGCTTTCCTTTTTATTACAAGAGGAGAGTGAAGCAGCGAGTAAATCACCTCCCCCCAGGTTCCCACCAGCCACGGTGTGTGATAATGTGCTGGGCTGCAGGAGAGGCTGGAAAACACCCCCAAACGTTCATTTACACTGGGTGGTATTTTCTTTTCTGTGGCTCGGGGTGGTTAATAAGCCCTGTTATGACAGGCTTAAAGTGCTTAAGAAGCTCTGGGAATAAATGAGAATTTTTCTACGCCTCCCTAAGGCGTTTTCATTCCTATCAGTAGTTGTTGGTTCCATTTGAAGGATTGCCAGGGGAGAAAACGTTAAATGGCTCTGCTGCTGCTGTAGCTTCAAATGGGATTTATTTCCTTTGGATTGTGATTGGATTCTTGATTTGGCTGAGTGGAGAAGGCAGTGGGGGGTGGGGGGGGGGTCCTGCTTTCCTGGAGGTGTTTTAAAATACATCTGTCCTTTTTTTTTTTTTAATATGAAACTGAGAGGCTCTTGCTGCCACGCAGGGTGAAATGCAGTTGTCTGAGCAAACCAGAGTTGTCTTCTCGAGAAGATAAAAGTGTCTGAGGTGTCTGAGCCATGTGGGGTGCAGGGGCCTTGAGTGCTGCTGGACAGGACTGTGCTGGGCTGGTGAGGGTGGCTGTGGATGGAAGAGGGAATCTTGTCCAGTCCCTCCCACCCTCAGCACTGGTGAGGAGGTAGGAACAGAAAACAACAGTCTTTGTGTTTTTCAGCACCAGCTTCACCAGAACCCAGCTTCTCTTCCTGCAGCTTATCCTGTCCTTGCAGAGCAGAGGCTCAGGGGGCTGCCTCAGGGACCTTCCCTCCCTTCCCGGCCTGGCTGCAGCCCCAAGCTGTGGGAGCAGGACAGCTCATCCTGAGTTTCATACTGGTGCTTCCCTGACATCTCCCTCTGTGCCAGAGGGGGCTTCAGAGCTTTTTCTGGTATCATAGAATGGTTTGGGTTGGAAGGGACCTTCAAGATCATCTAGATCCAACCCCCCTGCATGGGCAGGGACACCTCCCACTAGACCAGGTTGCTCCAAGCCCCATCCAACCTGCCCTTGAACACTTCCAGGGATGGGGCAGCCACAGCTTCTCTGGGCAACCTGGGCCAGGGTCTCACCACCCTCACAGCAAAGAATTTCCTCCTCATGTCTCACCTAAATCTCCCCTCTTCCTGTTTTAATCCATCACCCCTTGTCCTGTCACTACAAGCCCTTGTCAAAAGTACCTCCCCAGCTTTCCTGGAGCCCCTTCAGTACTTGGCCACCTACCTTCAGAGTCAGACACACACACTTGGAATACAATCATCAGTAGCACCTTCATCACTTAGAATCAACGTTTTAACATAAACCAGAAGTATCTTTTCAGGAACTTCAGCATCCTGAAAATTCTATTCTTTGTCCTATTTTTAAGATAATAAATCTCCCCTCTTCGAGTTTTAATCCATCACCCCTTGTCCTCTCCCTACAGCCCTTGTCAGAAGTCCCTGTAACTGCCCTTTGTGTCTGGCCTCACAGCCAAAGCCCGGGTGATCACACCAGGAGCTATGAAGACAAACTCATTAGTTTTCTCAGTGCTTTGAGCTCCTTCTAGGAGAGGTAGATGCGGGTGTGCTGAGGGTTATTCCCTCAAGCTGCATCCTTAATCCCTGGATAGGAAAACGGAGGACATGGGGATGTAATGTGGTGCCCTGAATTTACTGCTGTGGCCTTGCTGGCCAAGTGATTCCACCTCTTTCCCCTGTCTCCCCTCGGAGCTGCTCCAACTGAACCATAAATGGTTTCATACCATCAAACGCTTTGTTTCCTTCTCAGACCAAGAACCTGGACTTCCGCCGGAAGTGGGACAAGGATGAGTATGAGAAGCTGGCGGAGAAGCGGCTCACGGAGGAGAGAGAGAAGAAAGATGGTGAGTAATGTCCAGACTCTGCTGGCCTGCCAGGGAGCCACCCAAACCCTGGGAGTTGGAGCAGCTAGGAGTGAAATCACACAGGGAATAGCAGTTCAAGGCTGGCTTCTTCCCATCCTTTTCCCTCTGCTTGCCACTGGAATGTATTTTTTGGTGACAAAAGCACTTACTGAGAACCTGTGCCTCGGTCTTCCTGTTCTTTGGGGAGGGAGAGGAGCAGTCAGCCCCTGGAAACAGGGAGATGGCAGAGCATGACCCACGTCAGAGCTGGAGATACCTCGCAGGCCTACCTGGTGCTAAGAGGAACCAGGGAATAGTGAGGAGTGAAATGAGACCTCTGTGGTCAGGCACTGGAACAGGCTGCCCAGGGGGGTCGTTTGGATGTGGTGTTGGTGGATATGGTTTAGGAGAGAACTTTGTAGAGTAGGGATGATGGTTGGACTTGATGGTCTTTTCCAACCTGAATGGTTCTATGATTCTATGAAATCTTTACTGGTTTAAATATAAAAAAGTGCCATTTCTGCATGAATCAGGCAGTTCCCAAGGTCCCAGCAGGCCCCTCTTCATCAAGGGCAAGGTGAAACCCAGCACCTCGAGCATGACCTTCTCTGACAAACACTTTGTTTTTCTGCTTGTGCTTCAGGCAAACCAGCCCAGCCCGTCAAAAGGGAACTGCTGCGGCACCGGGACTACAAAGTGGACCTGGAATCCAAGCTGGGGAAAACCATTGTCATCACCAAAACCACCCCCCAGTCCGAGATGGGAGGGTAGGTCCTGGTCTCTGGGGGGTCCCGGGGCTGTGGCACAGCAGTGAGCCCCTGCACTGCCTTGGGGGGTCCCTCCCCCTGCCCTTTGAGCTCACTGCTGTGGTGCTGTGTGTGTTGCACCTGAACTGGGTCTGCTGGGTCCTGTGCTGGAGGGGCATTGGGTGCTGAGCCCTCTGGAACATTGTCACTCTGTGCCAGGGCTGCTCTGCTCTCCTGAACAATCAACCAAGGCAGGAGGTCTCTGTTGCCTGCTCAGGTGGTGTTCCTCCCCAGGCCAACTTGCAGCAAGCCCCTCTCTGCTGCTGATCTGGGTTCCTGATCTGGGGTTCTGTGCACTGAGAATGGGAGAAGCATCCAGAAACAGAATCATACAGAGTTGTTCTGGTTGGAAAAGACCTTTAACATCATCAAGTCCAAACATGACCCAACTCTACCGACCATTAACCCAGTTTTACCAAGTCCAGTGCTGAATCATGTCCCTCAGCACCACATCTACACATGTCTTTAAACACCTCCAGGGATGGTGATTCAGGCCCCTCCCTGGGCAGCCTGGGCAGTGTTTAATGACCCTTTCAGTTAAGAAGTTTCTTCTAATATCCAATCTAAACCTCCCAAGGTGCAACTTGAGGCCATTTCCCCTTGTCCTCAAGCCTGTCCTTAGTGGTGTTTGGCCACTGTTCCTGTGGATCGTGTTTGGGCAAAGGCTGAAAGGATTCCCAGCTCATCCTAAGCCCCGGAAGAGCTTGAGGAGGATGCAGAGAGTTGGGAAGAGCACACCTGGCTGTCGTAGCCAGCAGTGCCAGGGGGATGCAGAGCCCTGAGCCCATCCAGGGCTGGAAGGGTGATACTGGGCTGGGTTTTTGCAGGAGCTCTGAGGATGGGCAGGGCTGGCGCTGCCTCCAGCGGGGAGGGGAGGACCTGCCTGGCAGCAGAGAGAACCCTCAGGGGCTGGGGACCCGGGCTGTGACCAGCCCTGCCGTGGGGGAGGGCAGCCCAGCCTGCCGTGTCACCGGGTCTGTCCCACCCTGGTGGTTGTGACTGGGAGGGGACAATGCTGTGGCTGCTGTACCACAGATCACCTCTATCAGTCCGAGCTGTGCACTTTTCTTTTCACTGGGGCTCTCGACTGGAAGCAGTCTGTCTTTTTGGTTTGTATTTTCCCCCCTGGAGAAAGGAGCTGTATCCCAAGTGCCAGGCAGTTTCCACGTTTCAGATGATCTCAACGGGTTGTCCTGTGAGGTGAGGTCTGTCTCGTGCTTCGGCGTTGATGTTTCCTCTCCCTTCTGCCAGGTATTACTGCAACGTCTGCGACTGCGTGGTGAAAGATTCCATCAACTTCCTGGATCACATCAATGGCAAAAAACGTAAGGATCATTGGAGGGTTGGAGTTGGAGGCTGCTGCAGCACTTGGGGCTGTTCCCTCCACACATCACCAGTGTCTTGAGTTATGATCCGTGGGTCAGGGTGTGCTCTGGAGATCAGGGTGGAGCTCATGAGCTGCTGCTTTGTCTCCTGGCACCTCCTTCAGGGTGCTGGACCATTCCTGTGGAATAAGTCCTGAAGAAGTAGTGACTGATTTACCCTGGGCAGGGGGAGATACTTTCCCCACACTCTGTGCTGCAAGGGTGGGCAAACCCTGATGTCTCCTTTCAAAAGATGGAATTGCTTTTTTTATGGAACCAAAACTTTAAAGGAATTCTTGGTAAGTAAAAGACTTTAGCCCCTTTTCTGATCAGAAGCTTCTCTTTGTAAAAGCTGGGCATGAAGCTCCAAAGTAGCTGGTCCCTGAGCTCCAGAGTATGGATCAGAGTTTCCAAGGGTGGAGGCTGTGGTTAGCTGAGGACGAGCAGAGACAGGAGTGGGGCAGAACAACCCTGGAGCTGGGACCAACCCTGTGGTGGTGTTGCTGTCCTGTGGCCCATCTCTGGTCCTTCTCTCCATTGCTGTAATGGTGCAGTCAACTCAGCCCAAGATAAGAGTTCCCAGTTTATCAGTGTGTTTCCTACTGTGTTTAACTGGAGGAAGAGGAGTGCACCCTCCTTCAACTGACCCCCTGACTGTGGGTGTTGCTGCTTGGTGTCCTCAGAGAGTGGAGAAAGAGGGGCCTAACCCATGTCCCTCAGCACCACATCTACACGGCTTTGGAATCTCCACAGGGATGGGGGACTCCACCACTGCCCTGGGCAGCCTGGGCCAGGGCCTGACAACCCTTTTGCTGAGGAAATTGTTCCCAAGATCCAACCTAAACGTCCTGAAGTGCTTTGTTTACATGTTGGCAGATGAGTACTAAGTCCACTTGAGAGAATCTGGAATCAAAAATCCTAGCATGACTTTGTGCCTGGGATGAAGGGTTGAGCTGAGGTTGGAAAGGGGCTGATGCATCACCCTTCTGTACAGTGTGATTTCCAGAGTAAGTCTGGGAGCTTTTGATCCTATCCATGAGTCTGGTTGAAACCTGCTGTCCTGAGAGCCCTGTACTGGTTCCTGGTGTGTAGTTGGAGCTTCCAAGTGCAGCTGCATCCCTGGGACAAACCTGTGCACTGCTGCTGGGGTCAACAGGCTGCTTGGATCCAGCAGGCAGTGCGGGCTGGAGACGTGGCCAGGGATGGCCCCTTCACCCTGGGCTTACTCACGAGCTGAAACCTGGGAGTCTGCCCCAAACAGCCACTGAGTCAGAGGCCTGGCTTCATATTCACACCTCTGCTTTAGCTGGAAATGTCCCATGTAGTCAGGATCCCTTCCTGAGACCGATGGTGCCTTGTTTATCTTCTCCCACAGCTGAGAGATGCCAGCTTCCTAGTTTTATTCTAGCCCCTTTTTCAACACTCTAACCCCTTTTTTTCCCCACTGGTCCAAGATTAAGTTGCCTGAAGTGTCAGAACACCAACATGGTGGGGAGCATCCTAACAGGGAACCTGGAAAGAAGAGGCTGTGTCCTCCTGGTCACAAGTAACTTTCAGTCACTGCCTGGTTTAGGGGAGGGTGTCCCCCTGAATCCCCTGAGAAATCCCAATCTATAGAGGAATGTGGGATCAGGAAGCACGTGGGACTCTGTGGGAGGAGGCACTGCTGCCTCACGTTCCCCAGCCAGGGTCTGGATTACCTGGCATGTCCCTGGAGAGACATGGTGTGGAGAGGAGTCATCGTGGAATCCCAGACTGGTTTGGGTTGGAAGGGACCTTCAAGATCATCCAGTCCCAACCCCCTGCCATGGGCAAGGACACCTCCCACTAGACCAGGTTGCTCCAAGCCCCATCCAACCTGCCCTTGAACACTTCCAGGGATGGGGCAGCCACAGCTTCTCTGGGCAACCTGGGCCAGGGTCTCACCACCCTCACACTAAAGAATTTCCTCCTCATGTCTCACCTAAATCTCCCCTCTTCCATTTTAAGCCATTCCCCCTCCTCCCATCACTCCCTTGGCCAAAGTCCCTCCCCAGCTTTCCTGGAGCCCCTTCAGGCACTGGAAGGTGCTTTAAGGTCTCCCTGGAGCCTTCTCTTCTCCAGGCTGAACAGCCCCAACTCTCTCAGCCTGTTTCCAGAGCAGAGCTGCTCCAGCCCTCGGATCATCTCTGTGGCCTCCTTTGGACTCTCTCCAGGAGCTCCATGTCCTTCTCATATTGGGGGCTCCAGACCTGGACACAGGGGTGGCAGGCAGGAAGAGGCTGCCTTGCTGAGGTGTTTAAATTTGGATCAGGACAGGGGCTGTGTGTGGATCTCTGAAGGAGAAGGGTCCTGCTGATGACACCTGGTTCTGCTCCTGTTCTCTAGACCAGAGAAATCTGGGCATGTCCATGCGGGTGGAGCGCTCCACGCTGGACCAGGTGAAGAAACGCTTTGAGGCGAACAAGAAGAAGATGGAGGAGAAGCAGAAGGACTATGACTTTGAGGAGAGGATGAAGGAGCTCCGTGAGGAGGTGAGTCTGAGCAACAGCTGATGAAGCCAAGCCCCCCAGAAACATGTTTTGTGAGGGAATCAGCTCTGGTTCCTAATCTTGTTCTACAGAAGCCTTGTTCTTGGTAGCAACTTGTCTGCTGCTGTGAGTGGGGCCTAGTTCTTTGCTTCTTTAAAAGTTTGCTGCTGCTGTCCCTGGAAGCCCCTGTTCCCTCTTTCTGTGTGAGGATCATTTGTGACACTTCAGGTTTCCAGGTTTTCCTGGGCGTGGGTGTCAGCTCCCTGACGTGGAGAAACCTGACAAAGTTCTCACAGTCGAGGAGCTTCTGTGGAGGCTTCTCCTCCATCAGCAGTTCACAGACAAACCAAAGGTTAAAAATCACTGCAAGTTGGAGTCTCCCTGCCCCAGCCCTGAGCTTTGCTGCACCACAGGGCTGCTCTGTCAGGGTGCTCTGCTCTGTCAGGGTGCTCTGCTCTGTTTGGAGGGTAGGAGACTGGTGCCCTGGCAGGGCTGGGGTTGAAAATCTGCTGCCAGTCATAGAACCATGGAATCATAGAAGGCTTTGGATTGGAAAGGACCTTTAAAGGTCATCTAGTCCAACCCCCCTTTAAATCGGTTTGCTCCAAGCCCTGTCAAGCCTGACCTTCAATGCCTCCAGGGATGGGGCCTCTACCACCTCTCTGGGCAACCTGTTCCAGTGCTTCACCTCCCACATTATAAAGAACTTCTTCCTGAAATCAAATCTGAATGTCCCCTGCTCTAGTTTAAGGCCATTGCCCCTCATCCTGTCACTAGGCACCCTGGTGCACAGTCCCTCCCCAGCTTTGCTGCAGGCTCCAGGCAATGTGTGGCCACAAAGGCACCAGCAGCAGCTTTTGGTGTGGCCCCTGCAGGGCAGGGCTGTCGCAGGAGCTGGGCCCAGTGGATGGTGCTGGGAATGGCAGGAGCAGTTGCTAAGTCAGGAGCTGAGGCCACGCTTCCACGTCTCCCAGCCTGGCACAGTTCCAAGGCTTGTGTTCCTTGCAGAGCAAAACCACTTTGATTAGAGCAGCACAAACACTTTGCTGCCAAAACCCCCCCAGAGCCTCTCGGAGCTTCAGCTTCTCTTCCAGTGAGCAGCTGATGCTCTGCCAGGCTGAGCACCAACAGGCAGCCACGCTGGGCACCACAGCCACTGGGACAGGGCATCCTAGGAGGGAAAGGCCTCCTGCTTTACAGGCAACTCTTTCTTGCCTCTGCATGGATTCCAGACAGAAATTCTGGAAGAGAGTTTCATAATGCATCTTATTGGCTACATCTTCTGTGAGACTCTGCTCTCGAGATGGTCTGGAGACAGTGGGGAAACCTCCTTCTGGGAGGCTGCAGTCCAGGATTGCTGCTGGCTGTTGGATTTCCTCAGACAGTGTGTGTGCTGGTCATAGAACCATAGAATGGTTTGGGTTGGAAGGGACCTTCAAGATCATCTAGGCCCAACACCCTGCCATGGGCAGGGACACCTCCCACTGGACCAGGTTGCTCCAAGCCCCATCCAACCTGCCCTTGAACACTTCCAGGGATGGGGCAGCCAGAGCTTCTCTGGGCAACCTGGGCCAGTGTCTCATCAGCCTCACACTAAAGAATTTCCTCCTAATGTCTAACCTAAATCTCTCCTCTTCCAGTTTTAATCCATTCCCCCTTGTCCTCTCACTACAAACCCTAGACAAAAGTCCCTCCCCAGCTTTCCTGGAGCCCCTTCAGGCACTGGAAGGTGCTCTAAGGTCTCCCTGGAGCCTTCTCCTCTCCAGGCTGAACATCCCAACTCTCAGCTGTTGGTAGGAGTGGGGTTACCTGTGCAGTGCCTGGGGTCTCTAGAGCTGGGCTCAGGAGGTTCAAGCCATTTTGCTGTTCTGTCCCTTGGTGCAGGAGGAGAAGGCCAAAGCCTACAAGAAAGAGAAGCAGAGAGAGAAGAAGAGGCGGGCGGAGGAAGACCTGACCTTTGAAGAGGATGATGAAATGGCAGCAGTGATGGGTTTCTCTGGTTTCGGCTCAACCAAAAAGAATCACTGAGCAGCTCTGGACTCTCCTCTTTCTTGAAACCGATTGTTTTTACCCAGGGGATTCTGGATATTTCTTAAAAGACTTGACTGAGGACTTGTATGTAAACCTCCCAGTAGAAGTCGGCTGGAGGAGTTGAAAAAGCAATTCCATGCTCTGCCTGTGCTGCAGAACCAGCCCCGCCTGTCATTAGCTTCCCATCTCCCCGTGTCCCAGATCTGGCTGCTCATCCCTGCTCCACAGCCTCCTGCACGCAGGGAGGTTGTTCTGCTGGGTGCCTTTTTGTGTCAGTGAAGTGCAGCAGTGCCGTGCAGGCAGCCTGGTTCAGGATTCATCTAGATGTCAACCAGGCGTGGTTGTTCCAGGCCCTGGTTGGTGTAGTTGTCACCCGGGCCATGTGGTTGAGATCCTGTTTCTGTTGGGCTCATGCAGCTGAAGGAAACGTGCCGCAGCGAGCGGTGCTGAGCAGTGCAGCCTGCATCTCCATGAGAGCTGGGGGCTGCCTGGAGCCTGGGGCGCCAAAACTTTCCTCTGTATTTCATTCTCCAAGGGATACTTCCCTGTTTCTCTTTGTGTTTCGTCCCATAACTTTGGTATCTTTAAGGCAGGGGAGAAATTCCTCCCCATGACTGATCTAGGGTGGAGCGGATGAAAGGAAGATGTGTGCAATTTGCCAGAAATAAATTGATTGTTTTACTGAGTCCTTTGGTGGGAGTTTGATTCCTTCTTTGCTTTGAGAGCTTCTGCTTCCCACCTGGAAGAGCTGCTGTTCCCTCCCAAGCTGGGCAGAGCTGGTGGTGGCCTTCTGGGGACCTCAATGGTGGCCACAGCAGGGCTTGTCACCCCCTCTCAGCGCAGCTGCCAGCTCCCCCCTGCGGGCAGGTGCTGTTGGTCTTCGCTTTTGAAAGTCTTTCTGGACATGGGTGTAAGAACATGGGAGGGGGGAGAGAAGAGAGGGGAGGGGATGACAGGGCTGGGGACCTGCATTTCCATCAGGCAGCCCAAGAGCAGGCTGGGCTATGTTCCAGAATTTACCAGCTTTAGTATATTAAGGGCCATTTTTTTCCTGTCTGCCTCCTGCCAGTGTCTTCTCACCTCTGCCCTCCCTGAAGTCCACTTCATTTCAGCTTCTATTTACCTCCCTCAGACCTGGTGTGACTCATTTCCCTCCACCACTCTGAGTTCTATTTTGCATGCCAGGCTTTTCATGGCTCCGACTCGCTCTCCCCTCTCTTTTCTGTGTACATGGATGAGCTCCTTGCTCTTGCCCTTCTCTGTACTCGTAAGAATTTCCCGACCCTGGGAAGGCTGCCGTGCGTTTCGCCTGCTCTTTCTAATACATCTAGAACAAATCCTGTAATGCTTTGCTGCTGTTTTAATTCCTTAATCTTGGGCTGCTGACAGCTTCATTGCCTCGGGTCTTTCCGCTTCAATTCAGATTATAATCCCCATTGAAGATGCTATTGAAATGATATATAGCCAGGCAGACACAGCTGTCCTTGGAGGTTTGACCCTTTTAACTTGGCAATCCTTTGACTTCGGCAAAGGCTGGAGCTGGAGAGGCCACTTTCATTCCAGCCACGTCCCCGGTGCTGCTCAGACTGCAGCACGTGGCTCCGGCTGAATGGGAGAGAGGAGAGGCTGGTGCCTCTGTGCCCTCCGGGGTGTGGAGGGGATGCTGCCGCCGTTCCATGCACATTAAAAGTTTAGGACGTTTCAGAGAAGATGAAGCAGCAGCCATTTTAGCCCAGCCACCAGCTCTGCAGACACCTAGACCCTCGCTGCTGCTGCCTGAATCCAGTTTGTGCTCCTGGGGAAGGGGCCAGGGCTGCCCTGCACCCTTCCTCCTCACCAGGCTGTGACCTTGGAGCTGGTGGCTGCTGCCCTGCTTCCTCCCGTGGAGCATCCCACCGTTCCTGTCCTCCCTGGAGCACCCAAGGGGTGAGGTGTGACATGGGCAGCCCCCAAAAAACCTTCTCGGGGAGACGGTGGCCGTTGTGCAGCCTGTCCTGGTGCCCCAGCGTGCGGATCTCCATCCTGGAAGAGGGAAAGGAAATCCCTCCCTGGCGCAGTGGGAATCTCACTGACAGGATTCCTCTTTGGTAAGAAGCCTGTGACCCCCAGGCTGCATCCCTGGGCCATCTGCACCCCCAGTGACCCCCAGGCTGCATCCCTGGGCCATCTGCACCCGCAGTGACCCCCAGGCTGCATCCCTGGGCCATCTGCACCCCCAGTGACCCCCAGGCTGCATCCCTGGGCCATATGCACCCCCAGTGACCCCCAGGCTGCATCCCTGGGCCATATGCACCCCCAGTGACCCCCAGGCTCTGTCCCCAGGCCATTTGCACCCCCAGGCTGAAACCCCAGTGTCTGGGGAGCTCGGCTCCACCTCGGCGCTCGCTGGGAGCAGTGGTGTGTGCGGCAGCAGATACAAGCTCCTGCCGGATTCCCAGCAGCGGGAGCTGCCTCTAGCCAAGGATGAAAAGCTGGTTTCATGGGAGGAAATAATATTTAGAGAAGAAAGGGATAACATTCCCTGCATCCACCGACTTAACCCTTTGCTCCCATCGAGGTTTAGTGCTGCTCTGGGGTGTTAACCCTTCCCTCGCTGCCTCCAGCACTGGAGCAGTGATTCTCCATGGTTTTCCATGGTCTCGGTGGTTTTCCATGGTTCTCCAGAGCTCTCTGTGGCAGCTCTTTAGTGCTCTCCACCTCCATGCTGGATTTTGAGGCTCCTGGATGTGTCCTGGTGGGTCAGGGCTTGGGGTTTTCACTGGGGGGAGGTCATAGAATCATAGAATCATAGAATCATAGAATCATAGAATCCTAGGGGTTGGAAGGGACCTCGAAAGATCATCTAGTCCAACCCCCCCTGCCAGAGCAGGGTCACCTAGAGCACATCACATAGGAACCCAGGTGGGTTTTGAATGCCTCCAGTGAAGGAGACTCCACAACCTCCCAGCTCTGCTCCCTGCTTTCCCCCCAGCAAGGGGCCAGGGTGCTCTGTGCCTGCTGATTCCCACTTCAATCCTGCCAAAAGGGGATGCAGCTCTTCCATAGGTGAAAACTGGGATCTGGTGGAGTAAGGAGGGACTTTTCTCATTGTTTCCACAGGCATCCTTTCTGGACTCACTGTGGAAGTGTTTGGAGGTGCCTGAAGCCAGCTTGGTGCTTGTTCTCAAGGCCTGGGCAGAGGGTCCAAGGCTCTGCCCTTCCAGCAGAGCAGCTCCTCACAGCTCAGAGGACCTGGGGGAAGGATCTCTCGGTTCAGCAGACCTGCACCCCCTCTGTGCCAGCGAGGCTGGGGGCCATGCCCAGCCTAAGCCAGGCTTCTGTGGCTCCATCCTATTCCATATTGGTGGCCACGTTTGAAGAAGCACTGTGGTGTCTGCTCAGCAGATCCTAGAGAAAACATCTTGTCCCCACCACTGCTTCTCTCCCAGCCATCTTCTTCCTGGGCCTCATCCTGGGAAGGGGGATGTGAAGGCGGGAAGAAGGAGTGAAGCCTCGTGGAGCAGCTGAGCACCAGCCCCCACCTTTCCTTCCTTCAGAGGGACCTGGGAGGCTCCTGGGGTCAGCCCTGCTCTCTCCTGCTGGCCCACCCTCCCCTTACTCTCTTCAGGTCTGGGACTAGATCGGCAGCCTGATCCAATCCAGCATTCCCACCATCCCAGTGAAATTACTGGGATCAGGGACCTGGAGAGATTCTGGAGAAGAAGGGGTCCCAGCCTGGTCCCCTGCATTGTTTTGCCTTGGCTGGCTGAATCATGACCTGCTCCAGTGACTTTCTTAGCAAGAAGACCCAGATTTTTGGTGATTTACCCCAGTTTTACATCCCTCCCTCCCAAAAAAGAGGTTTAAGAACTTGGAAGGAGCTCCAGTCCTCCACCTGCTCGGGCTAGAAGCCACCACTGCCCCAGTTAGGCAGCTGCTTTTCCCACTTGCCATCAAGTTAAACACCATCCATAGGAGCCTTGGCTCCTGCTGCACCATGACCCTGCATGGTGGTGCCAGGAGGATGCGCCACCAAAACCCTGCTCCCCTGGAGACAGGCTGTGGGGGTCCTGGGCCTCCAATGCCCCATCAGGAGATCTTCTGCTGTGGCACCATCTCACACAACCCTAGACCTCCCTCCAACTCTATGGACACACTGGTTACTGCATGCCACCTCAGTCAACCCTTGGCCCAAGCTGTAACCTCTCCCGCTTTCCTCATGTGGTGGGACAAGGTGTCCCTAGGGGACATCCCCATCTGTGTGTGGGCAAGGGTCCAGCCCCTGGTTGGAGCTGGCATTTCTGCAGAAGGGGTGGGAAGCAATGGGAGGCCGGGGAAGGGGAAGGTAGAGACCATGGACTGGAATTTGTTTGCTTCCCAAGGCCAAGAGGGAACAAACAGTGCTCTGGAGTGCTCCAAACTGGGAGAAAGGAGACAGCCCTGGTGGCTCCCCTCACCCCTGTCGGATCTGCTGGGTTGGGTTGGGCTGGAGGGCTGCTGGAAGGACGGATGGCTCCTGCAGGGCTCGGTGGTGGACTCCTGAGCAAAGGGGAGGTATTTCCTTGTCACAAGCAAAGTAGAAAACCATCATCAGCCAAAGAACAAACAGCTCCGGCTGGAGAAGGATCAGGGAGATGGGGAGGAGCTAGGAAATGTGGGGACAGAGCATCCGCAGAAGGTTGACTTGTGGTCTCCGAGCAAATTCCTGCTGTTGGCTCCGCACCAGCGGCACCAGCTCCGCAGCCCGTGCGTGCCGCCCGTCCCGCTCGGAGCCCGGGGGGCCGGGGCTGCTCTGCGGAGGGCTGCGGGAATACGGTCCCTGCTCGGAGAGCGTGTGATCTGACAGGCAGCGGGGAGCCCCGCGGGCACTGCCGTGCCTTTGTTCCTCCTTCTCTTTCTTTTCCACCTTCAGATTTTTTTTCCCCCTCTGCTTCCAGCCTGCTGTACATGCAGCACTCCCACCCCCACCCCCCCCCCCGCCCCTCGTTCCACCCTCAGTTCCTGTCTTGATTTCCCTTCCCCTCTCCAGACATGTGCTCCTTAGGCGTCTTCTCCCTGCCCGGCTCCCCACATCAGCGTTGCCTCCCCAAACTTCTCCTTCCCACCCCCCCCTGCCTCTTCTCCTTGTTTTCCCACAGGCTCTCCTCATCCCGCTCCTCTCCCCTTCCCTCCAGCCGCTCAGGCTCCCGTTCACTCACTCTCCGTCTCCCTTTCTCTGACATTTTGGGGGAAATCTGTCTGTGTCAACACACAAATTCCATTATTTATTGGATGAGCGGAGCGAGGTCCTACACTCGTCTGTAATTGTCTGCAGATCAAAGCACTTGCTGATGGCAGCTTTGCCTTCTCGCAGCAGAACCACCCCCAGCCTCCACGCTCCCCATCCTCCCGGGGGAGTCGGGTGCGTGCGTGTCGACACCCTCCATGACTGATCTCCCAGACAGGGAGGAAAGAAGTAGGGCTGGTGGGGGAGAAAAGGGAGACCTGGGGGATCTGCAGAGCTCCCGGGGGAAGATGAAGATGTTGGGGGGTGTCCCAGGGGGCCACACAGTCCCCAACAGGGGTTAGGGAAGGGTGGGAAGGTAGAGGTGGTCTCTGTCCTGGAAATAGGGACAGAGAAATGAAAAGGGGGATGGGGAAGCAGGACACATCTGTCCAGGACTTGAAGAATTGGAATTCCTTCTCCAGAGATGCATCCCCAGAGATCCAGAGTGGCTCCACAGAAGCAGATGGTTAAAAACTAGAAATGGGGACAGAGGAAAATGTGCCTTTTTCTACCTTTCGCTTCTGAAACCACCAACCCAGCCCAGGGATGTGGGACTTCAAAGGGAAATGCAGGCACCTGCTTGGAGTTTGGGTGTTGGTGCAAGGAGACATGTGGGGAGAGGGCAAGGAAACATCCACCCCAACTCCTGCCCCTTGGCCTCCTCAGTGGGGTCCCAACTCCAACATTTCCAGCTGCTATTTAGGGAGAGGAGAGGAGAGGAGAGGAGAGGAGAGGAGAGGAGAGGAGAGGAGAGGAGAGGAGAGGAGAGGAGAGGAGAGGAGAGGAGAGGAGAGGAGAGGAGAGGAGAGGAGAGGAGAGGAGAGGAGAGGAGAGGAGAGGAGAGGAGAGGAGAGAGGAGAGATTTCAGGATCTAAGCACAGGATCATGGAGTCCTGCCAAGGGAAGCTGTTAGGGTTACACCTGGGCTATGTTTGGGTTATAATCCCTTCGCTTGGAGCCCTTTGGAAGCTGACAAGGTTCTCCCTTGTGGCTACAGGACTTTCTTCTCACAGGAAAAAGCAGGTCAAATGTCTTGCAGGATCACCCACATGGAAGGGAGAGCTGCAGTGGTTTCTCTGCTGGAGGAGGCAAGGTCAATCCAAACCCCTCTCTCCCCTGGACCAGACTTCCCATTTCATCAAGACATACTGGGGAACTTGGGCTTGAGGAACCCACATCTTCTGTTCCACTTGGACCTGCAGACACCAAGAGACACAGACACTGCCAAAGGTTCCCCCCCCACTGTCCAAGGCATGAAGCTGTCTGGCTCAAGCTGTGGGTCTGCAGGCCTTTAACTGTCCTGTCACCCCCAGCTTTTCCTCCTTGTGACACCTCCCTGGCCCTACTGTCAACTCTCTTCTGGCTTCTTTTTGCACAGAGTTCAGGCAATTTCACTTGCGTTTCTCCCTGTGAAGGATTTTTCCAAGCTTTAAATCACTTTTTTAATCTTCTTTCAAAACTTCAGGCTCAGGCACTGTGCACACTGTTCCCAAGAGCAGTCACACTGGTGCCTGCTAGAGGAGAGGTGTCACCTCCTCTCCCCCACCACCTCTGCTCTTCCCCCATGCAAGCATCACACCATTGCCCACCCTGACCTTCCTGCTCACTGACTCCCTCTTCTCAGTCCTTCCCAGAGAAGAGGAGACATTCCCACAGGACATTTTAGAGGAGAACCTCTAAGAGGATGCCCAGGGCAGTACAAGTCCTGGCTCAGGGTAAGGGGGACACAGCCCCTCTTCTGCTTTGGGTCCAAAGTCTCTTCAAGGGAAACAAGACACCAGCCATGAAAGCAGCTCCCTTTGCAGGCTTGGGCTTGCAGGAAAATCCCCCCCTCTGAAGGAGTGGAGACTTCCTGAGCTGCCTCAGGAATGGCTTCCTGAGCTGCCAGTAAAGGCTGTGTCCTACAGGGAGCCAGAACTGGCTCACCCAGAAGCTGAGTGGATCTGGCCTCCCATGTCCTGAAAAAGCTCAGAAGCTGATCCCTTGGTGACCTCTTCACCTCTGGGTGAGTTGCTGCAGACTGGGGCTTTCCAAATCACGCATTTGTGTTGATCAGGTAGGAGATCCCTGGTACATTCGTGCTCGGAGCAGGGCCAGTAGATCAGGTTGCTCAGGAGGATCTCCAAGGGTGGCAACTCCTGCCCCAGCCTGGTTCCTGTGCCAGAGTTTTACCACCCTCATAGGGAGGGTTTTTCACTAATAAGAATTTCGCTCCTCCAGCTCTTGCTTATCACTGCTCTTCCTGCCCGTGTGCCTCTGACAGGGGACTGGGCATGTTCCATGTATGGCACCCCAGCACTCCAGGGCAGGCAGAGTGCCCCACCAGCCCTGATAAATACACCAAGACGGCCACCAACCCCTTCAGGGCACTGGTTTTCCCACCGAGGGAAGGCAGGGAGCCGAAGCTCTGGAGGGGAAGGACCTCTGACCTGCTCTGTGGCTTCCAAGACCGACCCCCCAGCGCCTGACCCTTCACAAGCAACCCGGGACTGACTTAACCAGCCGCCGGGGCCAGAGCTGCTCTCAGCTTTCACCCGGAGACCCCCCCTCCCGCCGCGGTTGCCCTCCTGGGCGCTGCAGACTGGAACTGCTCTCGCTCGGAGCGAGCAGGGAGCAGCAAACCCACATGCACGGCTGGGCAGCCGGGGGGGCGCTGGGGGAAGGGACACGCGGTCTGGCAGGGACAGCGTCTCTTGCAGACCCTCCTGCTGCCTGCAGCGGGCAGGAAAACAGAGTGAGGGTGGTAGCTGAGCAAGGTTTGGTGCCCGCGGGCAGCTGGTGGGGGCCCTTCCACCCTTTGTAGCTCTTCCAGGGAGGCTCGACCTGCGGCATCTCCTGCTCCATCCCACCCTGATCTCTCCGGCTGCCCTTGCCAAGGCACATCCGTGCCGACCTGCAGCAACCGGCCACCCGCTCGCCTGTATCAAGGCAGCTCAGACAGACACCCCCGCCTCCCCCCCTCGTCCTTCTCCTAGCTTCCAGCTTCTTCTGAAAACAAGCTTCTAGCTGCATCCTGATTCCTGAGAGAAGAGGCCTGGCAGCTGGAATCTCCCCTGGGTTCATCTGCAGGACATGAAGTGGGGTGTTAGCTGGGGTGACAGACTGTCCCCATCCCCATCCTACCTTCCTGTTATGCCCCCTCCCCAACAAGGCTCTTTTTTGGATCCCCCACCCCTCTGCAGCACCCCCACCCAGCCTGTGCCAATTCCTTCAGGAAAGGGATCCTCGGAACAAGCCTGTGCCCCTTCTCAAGCCCCTCACTTTTCAGCTCGGTTCTCTGGAATAGGTGGAGATGGGGGGCGGAGGACAGGGGGGGGGGCAGGAAGGGACCCCAAGGTTTGGGAAGGTGAGGAAAAAGAACAGGATGAGACTAGCCCTTGACGTCCCTTGGGTGTGTGGGGGGGCAGGGGGACACGGTTACACGGTTCCCTCCCGTTCCGGAGGGGAGCGGGGGAATCGTCGAGCAGAGCCTGAAAAGGGCAGGCAGGACCAAGCGGGGGGGCTCGGATCCTGCCGGCAGCAGGTTGCACCTGGAGGGGGGAGGATGAATATTTTAATCAAACAAAAGGGCGAGAACCGCTCCGGGGGTTTTCCCGGAACACACTTGATCGGAGACGGAAAAGGACTGAGGGGGAGCGGGAAGAGGGAGACACCCCCGAAAATCTCTGTGTCGAGTGTCGCCTCCCCTCCCGATCCCCCCCTGGCCTAAGCAGCCCTCGGGAGTCTCCCTGAGCAGCCCTGCCTCAGCCATCCCACCCGCGGGATCCCAGCCCCGGGCAGGGCTGGGGGATGATGCAGGGCGGGGAGGGGGGGCAGAGTGGGGGTGGTGGAGGGGGAAGATGGGGGGATGAGACAGAACCAGATCGGGGGTGACAACGACACCCAGGGGTGGCTGTGGCGTGGGAGATGGGGGGGCGGGCGGGATGGCTGTGACCGAGGCAGCCCAGGCTTCACTCACCGGGAACTGTCCCAGTGCCACCCGTAGGCGACCCGAGTCCACCTGTAAGCCAACTCGCCGGCCCCTCCACCCGCTCGCCCCGCGGGCCACCTCGCCCGCGCCTCTCCCTGACCGGAGCGTCCCGCCTAGATGCCGGGGACAAGCCCCCCTTCCCCAGCTCGACAAACCCCTCCAGCCCCGCCGCCTCCTGCTTCCTCCGGTCTCCCAGTCGCTCCTGGATCCTGCCTCCCACGCGGGTTCCCGTGGGGAGCTAAGGGGGGGCGGCGGGGGTGGGGGGCGGTTGAGGCCGGCCGTTCCCTTCCCAGCGGGGACAGGGAGGCAGAGACAAAGGCGGTGAAATATCAGTGCACGGCCAAAGCCGCTCCGAGCCCCGTCGAGCCCTTAACTAGATCGTTAGGGGATTATCCGCGCCCCCGGCAGCCGCGGGGCGACGGGAGGGGGGGGCGGCCGACCCGTCCCGGTACCGAACGCCCCCGGGAACGGCGCCGGTGGGAGGGGACGCGCGGAGCTGCCCAGGAGCGGCGCCCGCTGGAGACAGGTCTGCGGGGAGAACGGATCGGCCAGCGGAGGGACCGTGACCGGTACCGGGGCGGAGAAGGGCGGGGGGGGTCGCAGAGGGCTCCGTTTGTCCTCCTCCGGGAGCGTGTGGGGACCCGCGGCTGGGTACCCACCCGCCTCCCCCTCGCCTTTCGCAGGGGGCGGAAAGTTTGTGCCAGCGGGGGGAGCCACGGGGAGGGCGGGGGAGTAGGTCCTCGGGTCTCCGGCCCCGAGACCCCGTGGGGGGCTGGCAATGGGGTGCCCGCTGGGAGACCGGGATTAGAGGCGTGGGGCTGCGGGCAGGCGGGGTGCCGGGGTGGGAGCAGGCAGGGAAGGCGGGGGGGTCTTGGGGGGGTCTCTCGGTGCTTCCGCGCGGATGGGCTCAGCTTTATCCAGGGCTGTAATCCCCCCCTGCTCCGGTAATTAAAAACTCCGCATTACAAGGAAAACGGTGTGCGGGGAAATGTAATCAAGTCTGGAGGGGCTTAACCATCTGGTAAAGGTTAGGACCGGCACGGCGGGGGACGCGGCCGGGGGATTTGGCAGCCGCCGCGATCTAGGCTCTTCTTAATCTACCGCGGGGACGAGCGCAGCATCTGCGGGGTAATACCGGGGCCCCGGGCAGCGATCGGTCTCACCGGAGCTCCCACCGCCGTTAACGGGACGTCCCCGGGGCCAGCCCCCTCCTCAGGTTCCGGTCGACCTATTCCGGTGTGGCACCGGGGCCCGGTGCGCATCGCCTCCCCAGGGCCAGCAGCGAAGGGGTTAAGCGGCCGCCGGTGGTCGCTGCTCGGCCCCCCTCAGCTCCGCGCAGGTCTCTCCTCCGCCGCCCCCTGGAGCCACGAACTCTTTGGAAGTGCAGGGGGCGAGCAAAGGCGAGGGGGGGCTCGGCGGGTTGCCGGGAGGGCTGCGGGGCTATGGGGGCCGGGGCAGGCTCCGGGCGGGGGCAGCTCTTCCTCTTGTCCCTCCTCTTCCTCCTGCTGGCTGGGTCCCCGGCCCCGCGCCCGGCGGGCGGGCAGCTGCGCTACGCCGTACCGGAGGAGCTGGAGCACGGAGCCTTCGTGGCCAACCTGGGCGAGGACCTGGGGCTGGACGTGTCGACCCTGTCGGCGCGACGGTTCCGCATTGTGTCGCGGGCCGGGGCCAGGCAGCACCTGGAGGTGAACCTGGAGAACGGGATCCTCTTTGTGAACGAGCGGATCGACCGGGAGGAGGTGTGCGAGGCCGGGGGGACCTGCCTGCTCCACCTGCAGCTCCTTGTTGAGAGCCCGCTGGAGCTCTACCGTGTCGAGGTGGAGGTGCTGGACATCAACGACCACGCGCCCACCTTCCCTTGGCAAGAGTATGTGCTGGAGGTGGCTGAGTCTGCTGTGCTGGGTGCCCGCTTCCCTCTTGAGAGTGCTCAGGATCCCGACGTGGGCACCAACTCGGTGCATACCTACCGGCTCAGTCCCAACAGCTTCTTCTCCCTGGAGGTGCAGACACGCAGTGACTCCAGCAAGTTTGCAGAGCTGGTTCTGGAGCGCGCCCTGGACCGTGAGCAGCAGCGGGCGCACCGGGTGCTGCTCACCGCTCTTGACGGCGGTGTCCCCGCACGCTCAGGGACAGCTCACATCCTTGTCACCGTGCTGGACGCAAACGACAATGTGCCAGCCTTTGACCAGCCCTCATACGGCGTCAGCCTTCCTGAGGATGCCCCTGCTGGCACCCTGGTCATCCAGCTCAATGCCACTGACCTGGATGAGGGCCCCAACGGGGAGATCGAGTACGCCTTCAGCGGGCACGCACCACCGCGTGTCCGGGAGCTTTTCCACATAGAGCCCCGGAGTGGGCAGGTGCTGCTGAAGGGCTCTCTGGACTATGAGCGGGCAAGTCTCCATGAGCTCTACGTGCAAGCCAAGGACCGTGGGCCCTCGGCTGTGGCTGTGCACTGCCGGGTGCTTGTGCATCTCCTTGATGTGAATGACAATGCGCCGGAGGTGACCCTCACCTCTGTATCTACTCCTGTCCTGGAGGATGCTCCACCAGGCACTGTCATCGCTGTCATCAGCGTTCTGGATCGGGACTCTGGGGACAACGGGCGTGTGAGCTGCGAGGTCAGCCCCGATGTACCCTTTGAGCTCCGCTCCTCCTTCCGCAACTACTACACGCTGGTGACCACGCAGGCACTGGACCGGGAGGTCGTGCCCGAGTACAACGTAAGCATCATAGCACGGGACATGGGCTCCCCTGCCCTGGTGACCCACAGCACCCTCACTGTCCCCGTATCTGATGTCAACGACAACGCCCCACGCTTCCTCCAGCCCTCCTACAGCGTCTACGTGATGGAGAACAATGCGCCAGGTGCCTCTATCTGCTCTGTCAGTGCCTCAGACCCTGACTGCCAACAAAATGCCTACCTGTCCTACTCCATCGCTGACGGGCACATCCACGGCATGCCTGTGGGCACCTACGTGTCTATCAACTCAGACAGCGGGCACATGTACGCGCTGCGCTCCCTCGATTACGAGCAGATCCGCAGCTTCCAGATCCAGGTGCAAGCACAGGACGCAGGTTTCCCCCCCCTCAGCACCAATGTCACTGTCTACATCTTCGTGCTGGACCAGAACGACAACGCTCCAGTCATCGTTTCCCCCATGCTGCGCAACGGCTCCGTGGCCACCGAGCTGGTGCCTCGATCAGCCAGGCCTGGCTACCTCGTGGGCACAGTGTCGGCAGTGGATGCGGACGCAGGGCTGAACTCCCGCCTCTCCTACCAGCTCCTCCAGGCCACTGACTTCACCCTCTTCAGCGTGGCACCAGACACGGGTGAGCTGCGCACCCTCCGCTCCTTTCTGGAGCCGGATGCGACCCGGCAGCGGCTGGTGGTGCAGGTGCGGGATGGAGGGCAGCCAGCCCTCTCTGCCACCATCTCACTCCTGCTTTCGGTGGTGGAGACCATGCCTCAGACTCTCTCTGACTTCAGCGAGTTCAGCCTGCCCCCGGAGGCCTCGTCATCCTCCCCACTCACCCTCTACCTCCTTGTCTCCCTGGGCTCTATCTCCTTCACCTTCCTCCTTGCCATCCTCATCCTCACAGCCATTCGGTGCCGTGGAGATCGGCGCTCCCGCCAAGGGGGCGGCTGCTCACTGCCACGCTGCCACTGCTGCCCTGGCTCCAGACCCTCTTCTGATGGCCTGAAGACATCCAACCTGACAGCACAGCCCCCTGCAGGGACCACATCTGCCACCTCCCTTGACGTGCCGGGGGGTGGCCCCCCAGGCTACTGCTACAAGGTCTGCCTTGGTCCTGAGTCTGCCCAGAGTGACTTCATGTTCCTCAAACCCTGCAGCCCCCCCTGGAACAATGAGAAGGACCCCGGGAAGCGGTCCCAGCCTAGCCAGCATCTCCAGGTCTCCAAGCAGGTAACACCATGCCCGTTGGTGCTTACTGGTGCTCCACGGGTCTCCTCATCCCTCTCCCTCAGCCTCTGCCGTGAGAGAAACCAGGCGTGGCTTTTCCCAGAGAATAATGGGCGTCTTTGATCAGTGCAGGAATTAGGAGGCGTCAGGCAGTGGGAAACTCTCCACCGAGCTTCCTGGTGGGTCTAATTACCAGGGAAGTGTCAGGCTCAGCTGAGGCGAGAGGAAATCCCTTCCTGTCACCTTTTTCAACCATTAGAGGCAACAGAGATGTTCCAATGTCCCCATGCCCTGGAAGAATGGGATGGTGGGGGTGGCATCTTCTTCTTGTGGATGAGCAATTCACACTAGGAAAGCCTGAGCTGTCTGGGGATCTGCAGTGTCCCTCCACTGCGCTGGGGCTGCTCCTGGCCCCACTGGCCCCGCTCCTGTCCCCAGTTCTGGCACCCAGACCTGGGCACTGTGCCACACTGGGCCGCATGGGCGGGGAGGGAGTGGCGTTGTCAGGGCAGGATTTTGCTGTCAACATTTGTTAGGTATTGAAATGAGGAACATCTAATTTCCCTGATGAAAGACTCTTTCCGAAACGCGATTACAAGGATGGAGAGTGATGAGGCATCTAATCCACTTACGTTTGACTTTTAGTAAAACAGCCCTTCCAAAGAGAGCCCAGTACTTGCTGCCAAGAGGCTCTCCCCACGTGTCTCCTTGCACCTCTGGACTTGCCTCTCTGATACATTGATAGGATTGTCCCCTAGCTGTTTGCGACCCCCCTAGGACACTGGGTGTGCAGCCCGTTCCTGCACCTCTCACCCTTCAGTGCCTGAGGCCGGTACTGATTTACCATCGCATCTGCAAAACCAGCTTTTTAAAATGAAGAGAAATAGGAAAAGCCCTTCTCTCTCCCAGGAAGAGGGAGAGACAGAGAGCAAGCCACCAGACAACCCCAGTGTCTCAGGAAAACAGGCTGCTTCAACACTGCCTCAGTTTCCCTAAAATGGAAATGTCCTGTTTGCTTCTCCACAAAGGCTGTGGGAAAGGAAGAGATGGGGTCCTGTATCCCTGGCTACTGAAGCCTTGTGCTGGCGGGGCTGGGCTGATTCCCAGAGGGTCCCAATAACACTTCCCTGTGTTTTCCAGGTCAAGCAGCCCAACACGGACTGGCTGCCTCCAAGCACGCAGAGACCTGTCCTGAAGAGGTACCAAATCTGGCACTGCCGGAACAGAAGGAGAGGTGGAAGGGAGATGTGGGGATGGGGAGGTTACTTCTGACACAGCTTTGAACTGGTCTCTTCTCTTTAGCTCCCAGAGCCTGGAGGACGTGGGGGAAATCCGCAGAGCCCTTCAGAAGGAGCATGAGAGGCTGTGCACGCTGGTGACCCCTGTATCAGGTTAGTATTGAGGCACTGGGGTTGGGAAGGCCAGAGCCTCTTGCTGTTTGGTGGAGGTGCAGTGAGGGAGGACACATCCTTGCTCCTGGCAGTGGTTGGTTTGTGGGGTGGAAGGGGTGCCCAAGCTCCAGAAGGGAGGTTGGTGACACATGGGCACAGACTTGTCCCCTGGGCCATGGATGTGACCATCCCACTGAGCAATAGATGTGACCTCCCTTGAGCCAGTCTCACGCTCACCCTTTCTCCAGAGTTTCAGAAGGCTTCAGCAGGCGCCAACAGCATCTGGACACCCCAATTCAGCTCCTTATATCCGGGCCACATCCCAGCCCTTGATTATCAGCACAACGTCTACATCCCCGGCACCCCCACTCTGCTTTCAGGCAAGGACGGGCCCGTCTTCCTGGGCCGGGAGAACAAGAACAGCTTCTCCACCTTTGGCAAGAGGAAGAAGATGACAACTTACTGTGACATGCATGACAGCGTGGTTATCAACAATGACCTGAAATAGTGACCAGCCCTGGGCTGGCTCATGTTATTTCAGCTGCTATGTCCCCTCCCCAGCACATGGCTCCATGTCAGGACCACCCAGGACTCTGCGGGGCTGCTGAGATCGTGGTTCACCAGGGCAAGTGGAAAGGATTTCAGGAGCAACAGACTGAGAAGTGAAAGGGATGGGCAGATGGGGAGAAGGGAGCAGGGTGGAATTCTCCCATCTCATCCTGCAGAGCTGTGTTGGCAGCAAGTGCTGTTGGGGGTCTGTATGATCAGAGTTAAGTGAATCTGCCTGGAGTTTACCCCTTCTTGTGTCCCCTTAGGGTCCAACCATCTCTGTAAGCATTGTCTCCTCTTTGTCTTGTCTGGCTGTGTGAATGTACCAAGCTGCATGCCTGTATTTCTGCCCCATGGAAAATGTACACAGACCAAGCCTGGTTCAGTCAAGCCTGACCCCATGGACCAGGGCAGAGACCATTGCTCCATCCCTGAGATCTGGTGGGATGTGTTGCGTGTCCAGAGCAGCCATTGGGGTCTGGCTTCTCCGGGAAGTCAGTGCAGAACCCAGCCACTATGAGTGGTTCCCTTCAAACCCTGATGTGCAGGACTCGAGACCCGAAGTCCAGGACACAGCCAGGGTCCAGGACACAGCCAGTCTTTGCTCAGGAGCAGGGTGGGCTGGAGCACATACAGACTGGATGGCCAGAAGAGCTGTTAGCTGAAGCATCTGAGAGATGCACAAGATGAGGCCCTGCTGGGTAACTCTCTAGCCTAAGGCAACATCATCTGAAAGAATTTCCAGCCATCAGAGGGACCACTGCACAGGTGACAGTCCTCTTCCCTCCTCCTCCTGCCCTCTGTGCCATGGCTGTGATTGTTCTACTCCTGATCTCTGTTTTCCCCAAGTCCTGAGCCCCTGGGGGCAGAGGACAGACATTTCCCACTGTACCCTGCTTCTCTTTGAGGACTTTTAGCTGGCTGCCAGGAGCCCTCACGGGCAGGACTCCAGCCCCAGAACAGTCTCTCCCCCTGCCCTGCTCACCCTCCACCTGTCCAGCCAGTCTGTCTGCTGGCATTGCCAATCGCTCCTGTCACGGGACAGTTCATCTCCAACCCATCTGTGCAGAACATGACAGCTCTTTCTAAAGTGAGTTTGTTTCACAATGTCTGATTTGTACCAATAAATCATATTTTAATAACTCACCCTGTGTCCTGGCTGTCCCTGAGCTGCATGTGACAGCAGGAACTGCTGCTCAGCTCCTGGAGCAGGGCCCTGGGCTTCAGCAGACATGCATGTCCCTCTGGCCTCCTTAGTTGAGCAGCCCCAGAGAGCTCATTTTATTCACTTCACCTGACTGCTGGGGGGGTCAAGGTGCCCTTCCCTCTCTTCCTGGACTCAGGAGCACTCTGGGGTCATGGCCAGTGGAAGCCATGTGTTGGAGATCACGGAATCACAGACTGGTTTGGGTTGAAAGAAACCTTAAAGGTCACCCAGTTCCACCCCCTGCATGGACAGGGACACCTCCCACAAGACCAGGTTGCTCCAAGCCCCATCCAACCTGCCCTTGAACATTTCCAGGGATGGGGCAGCCACAGCTTCCCTGGGCAACCTGTCCCAGTGTCTCATCACCCTCACAGCAAAGAATTCCTCCCTAAGATGTCATCTCAATCTCCCCTCTTTCAGCTTGAAACCATCCCCCCTCATCCCATCCCTCCCTGCCTTTGCCAAAAGTCCCTCCCCAGCTTTTCTGGAGCCCCTTCAGGCACTGGACGGTGCTCTAAGGTCTCCCTGGAGCCTTCTCTTCTCCAGGCTGAACAGCCCCAACTCTCTCAGCCTGTTTCCAGAGCAGAGCTGCTCCAGCCCTTGGATCATCTTTGTGGTCCTGGGATGTCACACAGCTCCTTGCTCCATGCTCCAGTGTGAGCAGAGACTGTGCAGGGATTTGCACTGAAGCGTGGGCATAAAGGGCTTCAACCTGCCAGGGAGAGGGGCTGGATCTGGCAGTAACAGCTTATTGTTGTTATTGTGTGTTGCCTTCTGTCGTTCATTTAAGCTTTCCCATGGATGTTCACCACCCACCACCTTGCCTCTGGAGTCACAGTGATAACCTGGGGGTGTGCCTGGGAATAGGCAAGCCTGTGTCTGCTGGTGGTATGGCTCCTGACTTGATGTGAGAAGCAGTTCACCTTTGGATGAGGTGGCCATGCCATGGTTGTCCTTCTCCTGCCTCCTGCAATGCAGCTTTTGGGATTAACCAAGGAAAGTCCTTGTCTACAAGTGGGTAACGCGCTCTTCAGTGGCAGCGGGGGACAGGGAACACTCAAAGGGGTCCTGTGGGAGTCAGGGACCCAGGAGGACAGTGCTTGGGACATGAAAGGGACATGGCTGCTCACAGCCTGTCTGTCAGTAGATGAAACATTATTCCCTCTTGCAATTCGATGGTAGGATGAAGGATTTCGCGCTGCCAAGCGAATTCTTCAATGGTCTCTGCAGAATGTTAAGGGTGATGAAAGAACCCCAAAGAGCCACTGCCTGAGACTCCTGTACAGCATTAGCCTGTTCCACTGCTTCAAAAGAACAAGGGAATTATGTAAAGTGATACAATACAATTAATAACAGCCTCAAGAAGTAATAAAAGCATCAAATGGACCTGAGTCCCAGCAGGGTCAGCGAGCATCTCCCTCCCCCTGATTAGCTCTGGCACTATCTTCCCTGCCATTTTCAGGCAGTGCTGGTCAGGCAGCAGGAGTGGACTGCAGGCCATCTCCAGCCAGCCCAGGGGCTCAGCCACAGCCCCCCAGCAGCAGGGCCAAGCTGTTAGCTGAGGTTTAGCTCACACACCAAAAGCACCCAGTACACGTGCTGGTATCCAGGATCTAAACAAATGCATGGATTCCTGGGTGTGGCTTCCCAAAGGGAAGCTGGTCTCAAAATTGATCCCCAAAGCCATAGGCATGTGAAAGTGGCATTTTGCATCCCTGTCTTTGGAAATTCATGGGGTTGAGCAACCAAGTAGCGAGCTTTTGCCACCTCCCTGTGAGTGTGTCCCTCTCCAGTGTATTTTTTTGGCATCCAAAACCTCTACTTGACACCCAGTAAATGGTCTCCCTCTCCTCTCCTTTACCCCTGGCCATTCTCAGCCCAGGAGATGAGCCAGATTCACACACAACTCTGTGTCTCTTGCTGATCCCCAGGTTTGCATGTTCAGGTCAGGTCTCTTCTAAAAGGGATTTGAGGGTCCCCACAATGCCCAGCCCAGGCCCCAACACCCCGTGTTCCCTGAGGATCTCCTTTTGCTCAGTTGAAGGAAATCCTGCACTGACAACACAGCTCAGTTTCAATCTTTGCTTTCGAGTAACATATTGATAAAAAGGATGACAAAAAGGACAATAAAAAGGGACTTGTTTGAGAAGAGAGAGCACTTGCTTAAACCCAATTCAACCACACTACAATCCCTTCTTCAAAGGGCATGTCTGGTCAGAATTGTCCATCGAATAGATGAGATCTCCTTTGAAAATCTCCCACAGGGACAAGGGTGTCATTAAAAATGCAAGGTCTTTGCTCTACAACCAGTTATTTTTACAACTCTTCCTGTGCTTACATTCCTGCACAGTTCATGAGCATTATCTGGCTTCTGTAGTCTGGTAATGCACTGGATAGCAGAGCAGCTTTGGAGACACACTCAACAGAAGATCTCTACATACCCCTCTCGGATGTTCCAGCTCCATCAGAGATCCAGAGGCAAATCTGGCTTTCAGGGACCTGTCAGCCAGCTTGAGATTTCCTTCTACAACAGCAGAAAAGATGCTGTGTGGTGCAGTTGGCTGCAAAATGCTGCAGGCCATGCTAGGCAGGCACAGAGTGCTTCTGGGCACCACACAAACTGGAGGTTTTGTGCTCCTGCTATTGCTGAATAGACTCTTTGGATGGAAACATTACTTGTATCTCTGTAATGGCTTGAAAGCGTGTACCAGAGAAACAAAATGAACCCAGAGGTACAGAGAAAAGAGGCCAGAAAGAAAGGACCCAGAGGGGCTGGTGCTCAGCTCTGCTCTGGTCTGTCACGCATGAAGTCAAGCAGCAGCCAGTGGAGTCCCCAGGAAACCTCAGTGGGGACACAGCACCCTGCATGCAGGTTAGTCAGGTTAGGCTGGGTAGAGACACAAATACCTGTGGGCTCAGCTCCCCAGAGGGGATGGTATGGGCAGGACAGAGCTAAAATCCAGAGGGACCAGTGGGAGTCTGCACATTGACCTCGGAAGGTTATGGATCCAGCCCAAAGTCTGTGGCACTCGGTGGTTAATGACAGTCTCCTGAGATGCTAGGACCCTCTCCTCTCCTCTCCTCTCCTCTCCTCTCCTCTCCTCTCCTCTCCTCTCCTCTCCTCTCCTCTCCTCTCCTCTCCTCTCCTCTCCTCTCCTCTCCTCTCCTCTCCTCTCCTCTCCTCTCCTCTCCTCTCCTCTCCTCTCCTCTCCTCTCCTCTCCTCTCCTCTCCTCTCCTCTCCTCTCCTCTCCTCTCCTCTCCTCTCCTCTCCTCTCCTCTCCTCTCCTCTCCTCTCCTCTCCTCTCCTCTCCTCTCCTCTCCCTCATTTCTTTCTGTAGAAATAAATATCCTTTAGCTTTTGTCATAATAATTTAGCCTCTGCCACACTGACAAATGGTCGGAATGATTTTCACGCACCAATTTTCTCTGCTCCTTTGCACCTTTTCCTGTTTGTTTGGGGTTTTTTTTTTCTTTCCCTACTGCTCTGAAAACATCAGCTGCCAACCCCTCCTCAGAGCTGAAGGAAGAGGCCTGGGCTAAGTGAAGCTTTTGCCTCCCCAGTTTGTCCCTAATGCTTTTTCAATCTAAGTGGTGGAAATGTCACTGACTCTGTTTGCAGCATTCACTCGAGTGGAATTAATGCTTCTTGTTAGTGATAATATGACTTAATCAGCTTAATTATTGTGAGACATAAGTAGACACCTTTGTGTATTGAATAACTTACGACACGCTGGACCAAAAAGCATTAATTAAGGCTTTGAAAATAAATTAAATATGATCTCTAGTGCAGTCTGCACTTTGACTAATGATTCGTCTCCCATGAAATTCAATGATTTACAAATCTTAACGTTTGAATAAATGATACTTTTTTTTTGCATGTTTTAAACAATAGCAGCAATTCTGATTTCAGCATTCGGAATTCAAAGTGTTTCTCCAATGCTGGGAAGCAGGGCAAACAAGTTCATGTTAAACGGATTGAAAAATAAAACATTTGTTCAGTCAGCCATCAGCAATGCATCCAGAGGATCTGCAGGCATTTGGGATGAGGAATTTATTTTAATTCACTGCTAGGAACGTCTGCAACAACAGGTGAAAAAAATGCATTAGAAGGCATGAAAAGAGGGTGAAGATTCCCAGAAGGGTCACTAGGGTCTTCACATCAAATCTTTTCATTTCAGTAATGTCTACAACAGAAAAGATCATTAAATACCTCCAGAAATGTGTTCTGCCTGCACAGAAAATAAATCATATGAAGGAGAGAGATGCAGGAAAAGCAACCATCTATCAAGGCAATAATTTTGAGCATGAGTAGGGTTTCTGATAGGCCAAGAGGCAGAGACTCTGTGATAACAGGCTGCGTGTGAAATAGAAAAATTGGGGTTAAATTGGTATGTGAACCCAGAGAAAAAAATGAGCTGTCTGAATTTGTTCTGTTACAATGAGTCACTGAATTTCTGTGTCCAAATCTGCCCCTGAAAAGCACTGGAGTTCATTGTGGTGCAAACAATAGTGCAGAGCTCTACACAGGGACTTTTTCAGCCCAAGCCTCTCTGAAACTCAGAGGTTAGTTCAGGCTTTAGCATCACTGGGAAGCCTGGCTGGTTTGATGAGTCTCCTCTTAAGTCCATGTCCACATTTCTTGGTGTTTTAAGCAACAGAAAGTTCTTTTCATGCTGCCAAGGGTGAGGGCTGAGGGCTTTAGGTCTAATTCTGCTGTCAAAGAGCTGCTGCACTTTTGCACCCAGTTTGTTACAGCTCTTGCTTTGCAGTTGTTCACTCTGCATTGACAAAAATCCAGAGCTCCTTTGGGTACAGATACAATGTGTTCACCTGGGGATGTAAATGTAAGGAATCCCACCCACAGGATCCCTCTTGTCCCACCCCCAGTCTCCTGGCAAGTTATATTTAAGGAAGAACTTCAATATCATTTACCAGAAGTGGAAATGAAACCCTACATGGGTTTCTATGGGGCTCTGAGCAACCTGGTCTAGTGGGAGGGGTCCCTGCCCATGCAGGGGAGTTGGAACTCAATGATCTTTAAGGTGCCTTCCAATTCTAACCATTCTGTGATCCTATGATACATGCCCAGCACCGGTCAGTGACATTTTATCAGAGACCAGAGGAACAGATTTGCTCTTTTCTTTGAGTCTCCCCTAGAAGACCAAACCTCAGGAACACAATCCTAAAACTCAAGCTTAATTTTTATGTTCCCAGGAGATGCAATGTTATACTTAGTTCCCTTAGCTAAACCATCTTTTCTCTCTCTTAGTTTCCACCTGCAAAATAGTCTGGTAGTTGCCTTGGTATGTGATGTACAGCTGGGGCTGATTCCTTTTTCTATGTTCCCCAAGAGTCCTCTGGGCTGGTTGTGCCACACAACATGAGCCATTTGCCTCCCTCAGTGCCTGTCAGATCTTGCTCACCATGATGGTCACATGCCTTTGATATCTGAACAGACCTCAGCACGCTCCTCCTGTTGCTGTGGTGTCCACCCTCATACCCACTTTCCTGCCTCTCTTTTGGCTCAAGTTTTTTATCTGTTATAGTTCCCTAATGAGGCTGGATCACATCTGACCCCCCCCCCTCCCTTTGAGCAGAATCACTTCCAGGCATCCCTTTCAGTCTCAGGCATCATGTGAATCCATGAACATCCCATGCTGCAAACTGCCAAATCCCTCATGAAATGGTGTCCCTTCTGTGTTACCCACGTGATGCTCAACACCACCAGCACCCAACTGGGACAAAACCATCCCATCTGCTGTGCTGGAATCCACTGAGCCATCTCGTGTGCAGAGTTGTGTCTGAAAACCAGGGTGGATCTACGTGGGATATCACCTCTGACCAACAAGACACTTCCAGTCTTGCACAGAAGGAGCTAAAAGGTCATTTCGACTTCTCCTATCTTGGGGACCAACAAGGGCAAGGTACAGACTTTGTTTTATTGTTATATCTTATTTCAAAAGATAAAAAATAAATTAAAAAAACTCGGATCCGAGCTGCAGAGAGAAATCACAGCCCAGAGCTTGGGAACACAATAGGGACCCTCATGTCTTCCCAAAGCCTTTCTGGCTGTTTGCTGAAGGAATGAGGAAGTAAGACCACTCTGGGAGCCACTTGTGAAGAACTTGATTCCGTTGGCATGGAGAATTTTCTTCACAAAGGACCTCTTACATGCAAATGGAGATGGAATGGGAAATGAGCCCAGCGAAAAAAAAAAAAAATCACAGAAGTTTTTGCTGCCTGCAGGTGGAATTTGAGTGAAAAAGAGGGGAGAAAAAAGGAAGAAAGAAAAATGAAACTGCATAGATCACATTGCTGGAGAAGCTTTGAATCCTGCAAGGCATAACAGTTATCTGCTCAGAGGTTCCTTCCCTAGGGACTTTGCCTGGGATAGTTTCATCCATTTATCCCTGACTCCTGGCATTTGCATAACACACTCACAGAGAGAGTTATTAGTTTAATTTTCTTGTGAATTACACAGGGGCAGAGAGAATTAGAAGAGACTTCTTTTTTTTTATTATTATTATTATCATTACTTTTTGTTTTCCAGTTGAGAGATTGTAAATGAGGCTATTCATCCTGCTCACATCAGTAGGGACCCAAACCCAAGCCCTTCTGGGGTAATTGGTTTCTGATGAGCAATCACTTGTGAAACCAATAGCAAAGGCAAGAAGTGAAATATAAATTCTCCCTTTACACACCGAGCTCCTCGTTAGGATTCAGTGTCTGGTTTCCTTCTGGGATTCAGTGGAAAAGCCAAGAAGTGGTAAACAAGGCCTGATGAGGAGTTTGTATGAGTAAAAAATCAGAACAGCATTTCCTGATGTCCTTGGGAAGGGGTAAAGCAGCTGCAGGGTCCCTGTCTCGGGTGGAGTGACTGGCAGACCAGACGTACACGCAGCGTCCTGCTACAGCCCCTCAAGCTGCAGATTTCCAGTGAACCCTTTGGCCAAACTAAGGCCTTGGGCAGAAACCAGAGACACCAGATCTCAGAGGTATCTGTTTTCAGATGGGCCAGGTCTGGGTGTGCCTCTGCCCAAAAGAGACCAAAAGGTTGAGGAAGACCCCAAAAAAATTAGAGACCACAGGCAGGTGTCCATGCTACAAGGCTAACCAGGGTGGCTGATGGACATCTGGGGTTCCTGGTATCCTGCAGTTTGCAAAACCTAGCAAGCCTTGTTTTCTGGATTTGTTATAAGGGCTGAGGCTGTGAGTCAGGCTTCAGTTATCCTTTCCCCCCCCCCCCCCTCGTTCCAAATGAGGAGGCTGCTAATCTGCACCAGCTTTTGTTTCCCTGATGAACGTCATGGCGCTTAAGGCTTGATTGATTGATTGATTTTGGTGGCAAATTAAGTATCAATCTAGATGCAGCTTTCGGTGTTTTCTAGGCTGGGGTTGTGGGGTTGTCATTCATTGGCTTAACTGGATTGCTTGCTGCTTTATGGGCTGGGTTTTTTTCAGCAAAATCTTTTGGCATGCATCCAGCTGGCTGTGGCCTCAGAGATGAATAGAGAACAGCAGGCTCGACAGAGAACATCTTTAAGCTCATGTACACAGACCTCCAAAAACAAGAGTGATACAGACATTCCCCTAACAAAACAAACCAAGCAAAACTCTTCAAACAAATCCACTTTTTCAGCTTCCAAATGCTGAAAGCTGATCCCTAGGAACAAAAAAATAGGGAGTAAAATCTTGGATAGGTTTCGGTCCTGAGCAACCTGCTTTGAGCAGACAGGAGTGGATCAGATCATGGAATCACAGACTGGTTTGGGTTGGAAGGGACCTTCAAGATCATCCAGTCCCAACCCCACTGCATGGACAGGGACACCTCCCACTAGACCAGCTTGCTCCAAGCCCCATCCAACCTGCCCTTCAACACTCCCAGGGATGGGGCAGCCACAGCTTCTCTGGGCAACCTGGGCCAGGGTCTCACCACCCTCACAACAAAGAATTTCCTCTTAATGTCTGACCTTAATCTCCCCTCTTCCAGTTTAAAACCATTCTCACTCACCCTCTCACTCCCTGTCTTTGTCAAACGTCCCTCCCCAGCTTCCCTGGAGCCCCTTCAGGTACTGGAAGGTGCTCTAAGGTCTCCCTGGAGCCTTCTCTTCTCCAGGCTGAACAGCCCCAACTCTCTCAGCCTGTCTCCAGAGCAGAGCTGCTCCAGCCCTTGGATCATCTTCATGGCCTCCTCTGGACTTCCTCCAAGAGCTCCATGTCCTTCTTATTTTGGAGGGCTCCAGAACTGGACCCAGTGCTCCAGGAAGGGTCTCACGAGAGCAGAGTAGCAGGTGCTGTCCTCCAAACCTCTTCCAAACACAACTATTTTGTGATTTTCTGATCACAACCAGTCAGCTTCTTCCTCTCCTTAACCCAAAAGAGACAGACACGTTGCAATTGTCCCAGCAAGGAGACAATTCAGGCATTTCCATATTTGCATCATGTTTGCTTACAACATGTACCCCAATGCAATATTCTGTGTTGCTCTCAACCAAATCAGTTTCTTTGTCTCTCATTTTGTGCCAAGCTTCTCAGAAGGTTCACAAAGCCTGGATGTAGCCTCTACTAATCCAGGCTTGCTACCAGTTGCATCCCAGACAGGCTCTGCTTTTTGGCCTCCCATCTCAACCTCCAGACACCTTGTAATTTTGGTACTGCTGGAGCAGAAGCAAGTGTCTTTCCATTACAATCCCTGAGATCATTCAACTCAGCTTAAAAATTCAAAGTTGGGAGAATTTTGAGGCATTGAGAAGAGGTTTTAGCTAAGACTGTGGTGCCACCTAGGAGAGATGGAAGAAGACCAGCTGGTCCCAGTAGTTTTCCAACCTGCCCAAGCCCCTGGAATCACTGATGATGATTCAATCCTTTCTGCCTCTGTGGGCAGAGGTTTGTACCAGATACATACCTTAGAGAAAACTTGTGCAATGAGAGGCTTGTGCCCCCAGGTCAGACAGAATCACAGAATCACAATGTTGGGGGTTGGAAGGGACCTCCAAAGATCGTCGAATCCAATCCCCCCGCCAGAGCAGGACCAAAAACTAGGGCAGATCACTCAGAAAGGCATCCAGACAGGTCTTGAAGGTCTCCAGAGAAGGAGACTCCACAACTTCTCTGGGCAGCCTGTTCCAGTGCTCTGTGACCCTCACAATAAAGAAGTTCTTCCTCATGTTGAGGTGGAACTTCCTGTGCTCGAGTTTGGATCCATTGCCCCTCGTCCTATCAGACTGTGCAAGGACAACCCCCAGGGCCTGACCCTGCACCCTCATCACTGCTGGTGCCTGTTTGGAACCCTGTACAGGCACAAGCACATTCTGCAGGTAATGAACAGGTTTTTTCCTTCTGTTTCCCCATCTCTTTTGCTCTTTTCCAAATATTTCCACATGCCCTTGCTCTGGGGAGAGCTGCAATTCCCACCTGACTTCTCTTCTGCATGCATGCACTGGCTAATGGTTCAGAGCTTCTCTTTTGTCTTGATGGAGGTGTCTGTCTGTCCTCCAAGGGAAGAACAGTATGGCCAGGCTTTTCACTCTCAAGGCAATCACGAGGGAAAAAAGGGGAAAAAACTGCAGGAAGTGAATCCTTCTGACTCGGGTTTGTTTGTTACAAGGTTCTATTTTGCACTGTTGTTATTTTGGATATGCGTTGTATTTGCTTTTTTCTGAGTTTATTAATGAGGAGGTCAGGACTGAAAACTAGCAAAACAGCAACAGATCACGTCCTTACACATTCCCTTAAAATGTGTCTGCTCTTTAAAAAGATTTACTCACTGTGGTGACAATTGTCAGGGGCACAAAGTGGTGAGAGACTGAAGAACTTTTATCAACCCAGAAAACAATGTTGTTGCTGCTGCAGGTTTTGCTCCTTCTCTGCTTCATTCTGTGACCTGGCCTGGGAGGCTCATTGAGGACGAGTGTATTTGGGAGGTCTGTGACAGAAAAAAGAGGAGGTGGCATTTAGGACAGCAGCAAAGGGAAAGAAAAACAATTATGGGGGGAGATTTGTCTGATTTCTGAGCCTGTGAGAATTTCTGCCATGGGATAATATTTGCATTTGTTGTTACAGAAATAAGGGAGAAAAATGGGCAGGACAAAATAGGAACCCTGTTGGAATTTCCCTCCATTCCCTTTCTGGTGGACATTTCAGGGAATCTGTGGTATCAGGGAACCTATGGATAGGTAAGAAAATGGCTATGTAAGCAGGGTGCAAGGTATTATACAGTTTCCACCTGAAATGGCAAAGAGCTCAGCCTCTGATAGCCCACACTCCCCTTCACATCATGCTCACTGGCCATCTGAACACAACACAGAATCATAAAGTCATAGAATCATCAAGGTTGGAAAAGACCTTCAAGATCATCAAGTCCAACCATCCACCCTACAGCTCCTAACCATTAAACCAGCTTAAGAAACACCACCTCTACCCCTTTTTTTTGAACATCTCCAGGCATGGTGCCTCCACCACCTCCCTGGGCAGCCTGTCCCAAGGCCTCACCACTCTTTCTGTGAAGACATTTTTTCCAATATCCAGCCTGAACCTCCCCTGGCACAGCTTGACCCCATTTCCTCGTCCTGTCGCTGGTCACATCCCCAGCTTTTACATCCTGGGTCTCTTTCCCATGGCAAGCCTGGCTGGCATCGTGTGTCAGTCCCTCCCTGGTGCTGCAGAGCAAGGAGGAAGGAATTCTTTCCCCTGCAACTGCATAATTCTCTCACTTCATTTACAGAGGCTGAAGTGAGGAAAGCTCCCCCCTGCACTAAATCTGCTGGGCATGGGGAGCACGGTGAAAGCAAGGAAGTGGAATTATATTGCAAATGTCAGGAGCTATGAAAAATGTAACAGACTTTAATATTCTTCTGCTGTTATTGCTGAGAGTGTCTCTCACCTGTGTTCACAGAAAGTGAAGTGCCTTTTAACGAGCTCAGCTGCCAGTGAGCAGAAAAGATTTCCATGCCTCCGATTTTTGTTTTAGAAGTACACTACAGCCTGCATCCTGAGAATAAACGCACTTGCCCTCCAAACTCTCACTTTAACAACTAACCTTCAACTTCAGGACTTGATTTAAGCCCTTGGCCTTTAGGGTTAAATCCAGTATCACGCTCCACTAAACTTCAGCCCCAAATGCCCTGCTACTAATACTTCACAAGTGAATTCTATGTTCCAAATTATAAGCACAGGCCCTGCCTTCCATGGTGCCTTGACTGGTGCTGAGCCAGCCACCAGGATGCTGCTCTGACGATGTAAAACATTAACTGTGCCTCTCTCCATAGCTTGCTTTCCCGGGGGGGTGTGTTTCAAGGTAAGTGGTTTGCATAAGATCCCTCAGAGACTTGCATTTAGTTTATTCAGTAGTATAAACAACCTGCTGCTTTTGTGCTTCTCCCCACAGAGCAAAGAAAAGCCCATTTTATGCATTAAAATTGAACGCAATGTTGCTGAAAGGTCTTTGATGGCTTTTCCTGAAGCTCAGAGCATCCTATCTAGTTCCAGAGGGGTCTTGCAGGGCATAAGCAGTTTTTCCCTGCATATCCCCCTCCTCTCTTAAGACTGAGAGGGAGATGGGGTCACCAGCTCTCAGCTTTGCCTGTCTCACTGCCTGCACTGCCCAAGGCTGGAGGAATTCATGCCAAGGGCAGTATTGTTTTTCTTCACGGGGTTGTTTTAATTTCACCTTGATACAGTGATCCCCATGACTCAGAAAGCAGCTCCCAGACCTGGCCCTCAGCAGCCCAATTATCATAACTCTGGCAAGCAATGGGCATAAATCCCAACTCCTGCTGTTTTACTAGGAGTCACGACACATTGCTCCCTACCAGGCTAATGGGTGCTCTGGCTTCTAGCTCTGCTGTGGAGAGCAGCACTGTGGGGCTCCGATGGTGTTTCTGTGCTGGGTTGGTGGGGAGCAGGGCAGCCCCAGATGCAAGCAGCAGGGATTCTCCCCAGGACACAAAAGCTGGGAGGGCCAAACCAAGGCTGGCATCAGACCCTGTTCTGCTCCCAGATGCTTATCAGCAGGATCGGGGTGGGGGATGCACAAATTTCACCCTTTCCATCTGTGTCAGGATGGTGCTGGTAAGGCACTAAGAGGAGTAGTGCAAGATAAATGAACAGCTCCCCCATGCCAGGATTTGAGCAATCAGGAAATATAATCTGAGCTGGAAAGTGCCCAAGCATCTGTCAGGTTATTAATAAATTGTAGGCAATCTGTCCCGGATGAACCTCAGGATGGAGGGGAACCATCTGCTCCCAAGTGGTAGCTCTAATGGTGTCTGGAGAATGAATTTAGGAAATGAAAGGCAACAGGTTCAGCCAGGAGGGCGGGTTCCTGGTCTCCTCACAGCTTTTCCAGGTGGGGAAAACACAATGGCTCTCCCACCCCCAAGATAGGATCCCACACTGATGTACAGAGAACTGGGATTCAGACTGAGCATGGGCATCACCAGCTTGCAGGCTCAGCCAATCCCAGGGAAACTCACCCTCTCTTTTGAGATCCTTTCCAGAAACCAAAGGGTCTTGGGCTGGGGAGAGCCCTGCTCCCAGGTGGAATAACGAAATCACACAATCAATAGAGGATCTTTAAGGTCCCTCCCAACCCAACCCATTCTCTGATTCTACAATTCTATGAATCACGGAATGGTTTGGGTTGGAAGGGACCTTCAAGATCATCCAGTCCCAACCCCACTGCATGGGCAGGGACACCTCAGCTTGCTCCAAGCCCCATCCAACCTGCCCTTCAACACTCCCAGGGATGGGGCAGCCACAGCTTCTCTGGGCAACCTAGGCCAGGGTCTCACCACCCTCACAACAAAGAAGTTCCTCTTAATGTCTGACCTTAATCTCCCCTCTTCCAGTTTAAAACCATTCTCACTCACCCTCTCACTCCCTGTCTTTGTCAAACGTCCCTCCCCAGCTTCCCTGGAGCCCCTCCAGGCACTGGAAAGTGCTCTAAGGTCTCCCTGGAGCCTTCTCTTCTCCAGGCTGAACAGCCCCAACTCTCTCAGCCTGTCTCCAGAGCAGAGCTGCTCCAGCCCTTGGATCATCTTCATGGCCCTGGGATGCTCACAGGGAAGAATTTCTTCCTAAGATCTCATCTAAATCTCCACTCTTTCATCTTAAAACTGTTGTCTCTCACCCTATCATCAGGTGCCCTTGCAAAAAGTGCCTCCCCAGCTTTCCTATTGGCTCCCTGCAGCCTAAGGAAAAGCAGGTTTTGCCTTGTGTCCCCACCCCTGGACAGGGAAGCCAATGTCACCCACCCTTCTTCTCGTTCAGTGCTAATTGCTGCCCACAAATATTATTCTCCACAGAAATTACTGAATCATCATGGTTGGAAAGGACCTCTGGGATCACCAAACCCAACCATCAGCGCAAAAAAACCCGCAACCAACCAAACACAACCAACTACACACACTCCACCAAAAAACACCCACAAAAAAACCCACAATCTCAGCCACTATAGCATGCCCTGAAGTGACACATCTACACATTTCTTGAACACCTTCAAGGATGGTCACTCAACTACCTCCCTGGGCAGGCGCACCACTCTTTCAGTATAGAAATTCTTCATAATATCCAATCTGAACCTCCCCTGCTGCAACTTCAGGCCATTTCCTCTGGTCCTATTGTTATTCACTTGTGAGAAGAGGCCAACACCCACCTCCCTACAACCTCCTTTCAGGCAGTTGTAGAGGGCAATGAGATCTCCCCTCAGATTCCTGTTCTCCACACTAAACAACCCCAGTTCCCTCAGCTGCTCCTTGTATGACTTGTTCTCTAGACCCTTCACCAGCTTGGTAGCTCTCCTCTGGACACGCTCCAGCACCTCAATGTGCTTCTTGTAGTGAGGGGCCCAGAACTGCACACAATATTTGAGGTGCAGTCTCACCAGAGCTAAGTACAGAGGAACAATCACTTCCCTACTCCTGCTGGTCACACTATTTCTGATACAAGCCAGGATGCTGGTGGCCTTCTTGGCCACCTGGGCACACTGCTGGCTCATGTTCATCCAGCTGTCAACCAGCACCCCCAGGTCTTTTTCTGCTGGGCAGCTTTCTAGCCACTCTTCCTCACGTTTTATCCTCCACCATAAAGGGTGGCTGAGGTGTTGTCTCGGAGCAGCTGACGAGGATTTCCAGCCCAGCTCCTCCCAAGGTTGAAGTGATGCGCAGCTGCGGAGCCACTTGCGGGATGCTGTGAACGCCTAGATGTCATTTATGTTAATTGAGAAAGGCTGGGGGCCTGGAGGGGCTATCACGCGGGCTCTCATTGCGGGATGAATACCCAGAGTGTTAATTACTGGAGGATATCTCCACCTGACCGCGATCGGGTGGGTCTAAGGGACACACCTTCCCTTAGAGGAAGAAGCCAGAACCGGGCAGCAAGTCCCTGAAACACTTAACATGTAGGAAAACCCACGCTCCCGTAGCACTCTCTCAGAAACGCTCCAGCCTCGGTACGGGCCAGTTGAGGACGAAATCTCCAGCGACAAGACAGCGAGGCGGGAAGGAACAGCCGCGGCTCCGGCCGGGCTTCCGGGTCCGCACGGCCCTGCCCCACCGGCGGCCGCGAGCGGATGGAGCCGCCGCTTCCCCTTCACGGGGGTAAAGGAGAGCCCAGACCCTGCGGAGCAGCCCGGGCACGGCTGGCCGCTATCTGTCGCCAGTCCCGGCGGCAGCAGAGGCTGCCGGTACTTCCGGCGGGGGGGGAGGATGCGGAGCCCGACTCCGCCTGCTTTGCCGAGAGCGCTGCGGCGCCGCAGCGAGGTGTGGGGAGAGGCTCTATGCCCTCCCGGGGGGGGATGCGAAGGCCTGGGAGCGCCTTGGAAATGGCTGATTTTTTGAAATTATTTTTAGTTTTTTTTTTTTTCCATGGTACTTTCCAGCCGGAACCGCTATTCGCTTCCCGGGAGAGCACGACCGAGCCTGGAGCTGGGCCGCTCCTCCGGCGAGCGGCGGGAGGCAGGAGGAGCCGGGCTGGCAGCCGGTCGCTGGGCTTGCTGGAGGGTGCTGGGCGTCTGCAGGAAGGCGTCCTGTCGCCCCCCCTGTCACCCCCCTGTCACCCTGCGACGGGTCCTGCCACTGGCTGAGTCACGAGCTGAGCGCCAGCGGGTGGGTGCGCAGCAATAGGCATCGCTGGCAGCTTCCGAAAAACGTCGGAGGAGGGAGACTCCGGCACTGCCACACCGTCCTAAAGACAAAGATGGAAAGGGACGGATCTGGTGTCCCTTCCCGGCTCTCTGAGCCTGTCCCCGCTACATTAGGTGGTTGCTGAAGGTGATATACAGAAGGACCAAATCCGCCGGCGCTGAGCGACCAGGTCGCTCCCTCCGCCGGCGCTGCCCGGGGCGGGCTGCCCCGCTGAAGGACCGGTGGGAGCCCGTCGCTCTCTCGGTGATTAGGGCACTCTTGAATGGTGGGAGAGGCTGTTCTGAAAGCTTTCTGTCTCAGCAAGGCTTTGAACCCGAACCTCGGCTTTCTGCGCCGTGCTCTAACCGCTAAACTCCGTTAAAGGGGCGTGAAGGACCCGCTTCGCAGGAAGACAAATCCGACAGTGTGAGCTGGCGGCTACTTTGCCTTCAGGAGGGGATGGGTTCTTCTTTCTGGATCCCCGTCAATGGATCTGGAGCTGCCGTGCGGCACGTTCCATCTCAGGGGTGGTAAAGCTGGACGTGTCCCATGTCACGGCAGCAGTTCTGCCGGAGCTGCTGCTTTTCTTCCTCTCGCTGATGCTCCATTTCTTGTCTCATGCTGTAACTGAATTCATACATTGAGTTCAGCGGGAACTCAAACTAGAGCTTTCCAAATATCCCTGCAAGAGTCTTGCCTCTCCACTGTCTAAAGGACGAAAGGAGACGAAATTTTCGGCTGGTGTTTGTCATTGCCCCGTATTGCTCTTTTCTAACAATCCAGCATTCACTCTGGATCCAGCTCTGGATGGATGAACTGAACTTTGGATGTCGAAACTCGTGGGTTTTGGTTGTTTGTTATTTTTCTCCAACAATTTAAAATCCCTGTATAATGAAGGAGGCTCAGAGTAACGCCCGCGCACTTGATGGGCTGTCGGGGTGTGAAGGTAAGTAGCTCTTACTGATTTTTTCTGTGCGGATTGTTTCATGACGTGGATCACCACTTCTCACCTCGTGCTGCTTAGTCACAGGCACAGGGTATACTCTGAGACTGACCAAAGCTGGAGTAGCTACACCAAGCCTTCCACCAGCTCCGGTGCTTTTTGCCTGATCATCTCCGCTTTTTCCTACGACGTCGTGGCTTCTCATTATAGATACAGGTGGTATAAAAGGCAGCTTAGTTGTACATCTGTAGTAGCAGTGCAAAGCTACAATGCTTAAGGATTTGCCAGTGCCACCTGCTACCCTCACGCTGCTCAGGTAGTCGCTGGAGTTCATCAGAATATAAGAATTTCTCATGGACTGAATTTCAGTAATCAAGAAAACTCCTCCAACGTGCAGGTTATCCTGTTTGGGTTTTTATTTTATTTTTTTGTTGTTGTTTTGGGTTTTGTTGTTTCCGTTTTTTGCGGGTTTATTGTTGTGGGTGTTTTGTTTTTACACAAAATTCCCTTTATCCCTAGTTAAGCTTGAAGCTCCTTTATTATGAGACCGTTTATTTGGGCTGCTGCTCGATGGATATGTGAGTGACATAAGACCACAGGAAAATGGACTGTCCTGGAGTGCTTGTTATCTCGTTAACAACAATTTTACCGATTTAAGACACCCTGCTACATTTTACAGGAAGCTTAAGTTGGAGCCTAGCATGGCTCTACGGTGCTTGAAAATGGTGCTCTTTTTCTTGCCATCGGCATTATCTTTTCATCCCTACCAATATGACATTAAATATTCCTCCAGAGAACATCTACTTATTCCAGGTAAGTGGATTAACTTAGCAAGAGTAGGGAAAAAAAACCCAACCCACAAACCGATCCTGCTTAAACACCTCTCTTCCTGGACTCGCATGGAGAGGCTGATTAATTTGTTAATAGAAGGCCTGTCCCGGCATCTCTTCTATCCACGAGTCGGAGTGATCTCTACTCAAACTTTTACTTTCTTCTGCTACATGAATTTAAAACAAACAAACAAACAAACCTGCCAGGAAACTTGGAGATCGGGAATGTGTTTCCAGGTTAACTTGAGGAAAATCGTGCCTTAGAGAATCTCACTCGTTGGTTCTCTGTTCTTCTCAATTCTATCCTCCTCAATTCTGTCGCTTGCAGCTGGATGGAAGAAGTTAACAAATCCTGTTCTACTTGGTGGGATAGATTTGCTTCTGTCTGTCTTGTGGTCTATGGTAAGGACAGTGTGAGACTGCAGAAAATCCATGAGCAGGCGTAAACAAAGGAAGAGAAGGACAAAACCTGTGTGGGCGTTATGAATGCGGTAGGAGTGTGCTGATGGGCTTAATAAATCCGAGTCCTCGGAGCAGCAGTGTCTGTCTGAGGCCTCTTTTGCCGCTTATGGTGGGCTACTCCGCTCGAGAGCAACGCTGGACGGAAAGACTACTCTTCATCTTCAGTGGTTGAATGTCCACAAGGATTTGGGGTATGAAACATGATCTGTCTGAATGTCTTAATCGGGGAGAAAACCCAGTCGGGATAAGGAAATGCAGGTAAGTTACAAAGATGCAATAGGAAGAGTCCATCTTTGCGTTTTGCGTTTTGATGGCATAAGCTATGAAAAAAATGACTTCAGGGACAGATCTGGAATCAAGACGTCATTGCTGTCCATGGAAAGCCTGGCTGCTTTCAGCGGCACGTTTCCGTCTGAGCCGGCAGTGCTGGGATCGCTCGGGCAGGAAACAAAAAGGTCAGTGGGCACAATTCGTTTTGGATGTTATTCTGCACTGAGGTGTGTGTGTGTGTGTGTCCGTGAGCTGCAGAGGTAACGGTAGAAGTTGTTCTCATCCTTAGTCCAGCTGCTGGAAGTGGTTCCGGGTCCGGTGTGCCGCAGCCCGGCTGCCTGCGGGGCCCCGGAACCGGTAATGATGAGTGCGAACGAGGGCAGACGAGAGCTGTGTGGGCGGGCGGTGGATTTTGGAGACATTTCAAATGGTGGTAGAAAATCCTCCCGCAGCTGCGCCCCCGGCTTTGCTGGAGCGGGGGACGGTAACATTTATTCCATTATCCCGCGATACCGGAGGAACCTCCGGCAGAGGGTAAGCGCGACCGGAGACCACAGAGCAGAAAACTGAAGCCCTATCTCATTTAAAGGAAGGGTCACGCTCATGTCACTGATCTCTGCTGCTTCCTCCCAAGTGACTGGAGTCACTGCGCGCGTTGACAGCGTCTCCTCTCACCTCTCCCCACCCGTCTCCCCCCAGGTTCGAGTAGAGGTAAATTTGGAGTAACTTGCGTTTCTGCTGTCCTGCGTCTCCTTTCCGCTCAGCGTTTGGTAGAGGGTGGTCACTTGCGCTGTCAGCAGAGCTGCTGGGTTATGGGATCCTGGTACTAACGATCGTCGAATCATTGGACTCTGCTGTTCCCTCGGAGGGATGCTGGGGGGGGGGGGGGGGGGGGGGGGAAACCCAGCTCCTGCGAGAAGGGGATCCGTTTCCCGCTTTCCCTTTTCCTTCTACCCTCAATTCGTACAAGGCTTGTTCTCAGCACCAGCGTGTGAACGTCCTCACCAAAATGGCTTGATTATAAAACACTAATAGATACATTATGTGGCAAGAAATTTATAGAACTGCATGTGGAATGCACATGTTTTTGGGAAATCGTAAGTAAACCTCAGGGTTTCCAATGAAGAATCAACATTAGTGTAATCTTTGTACCTATAATGGTAATTTAAAAATACGTTCAGTATAATTTATAGCAAGACCAGGTCACTAGGAAAACAAGCGCGAAAGGTTAGATTTGGGCCACGTAAGCTAATGAAAGGGACTACAAATCAAGACGAGTTCAAGGGAACAATAACACCCCTCTCCGAGAACACTTGAAGGCTCGATGGGATTCTTCTGCCTGTTTTAACCCCAGGAAAAAAACAGGCCTCAAAATTAGCTGCAATTAGCAAAACCCACCGTATTTCAGACAAACCGACAGAAGCGCGCGGGGGAGAATAATGAGCTTCTCTTAAACCAGCACAATGAAAATGCTGCGGAGAGAAGTATTTGGGAAAAAAAAGTGAGAAAAACGTGAAGTACATAGAAGGGAAAGTGGAAAAGAAAAAGCACCGTGAAAAGCAGAGAACCAAGAGGCAATTCCCGGGGAGTGCCACATGATGCCGCTCTGACCTAATAAAAGTAGGATAAACCAGGGGAAGGGCGGGGAAACACCTCCCGATGCACAGAAAAAAAGATCGCAGAAAAGAAAAAAAGCAGCAGAGAAGAGGATGTGCAGCCCCTGAGAAAGGATCACCCGACCAGTGCCCGGCTGGAAACGTTCCGATCGAAAGATCGGTAACGACACGGCGGGAGAAGCAGGAATCGCTGACGATGATGGGAGGCTGTGGACCACGGCGGCAGTACTGGGGGCCCGTGGTGCGTGTGCTGGTGGTGCAGGCGGCCTGGGCGGTGGTGGGCGGGCAGGTGCGGTACTCGGTGCCGGAGGAAGCCAAGGCCGGGACGGTGGTGGGCCGGCTGGCGCAGGACCTGGGCCTGGAGGCGGGCGAGGCGGAGGCGCGGCGGCTGCGTCTGGTGTCGCAGGGCCGGCGGGCGAGCGTGGAGGTGAGCGGGGCGAGCGGGGCGCTGGTGGTGAGCTCGCGGCTGGACCGGGAGGAGCTGTGCGGGAAGAGCGCGCCGTGCGCGCTGCGGCTGGAGGTGCTGGTGGAGCGTCCGCTGCGGGTCTTCCACGTGGAGCTGGAGGTGACCGACATCAACGACAACGCCCCGCTCTTCCCCGCCGCCCGAAAAAACCTGAGTATATCGGAGAACTCCCCAGCCGGGTCTCGGTTCCCGCTGGAGGGCGCGTCGGATGCGGATATCGGCTCTAACGCGCAGCTCTCCTACACACTCAGCCCCAGCGAGCACTTCGCTCTGGATTTACAAAAAGCCGAGGAGGACGGTGAGTCCATTTTTCTAGTTCTCAGGAAACCTCTGGACCGCGAGGCGGTGCCGGTGCACCGTCTGGTGGTGACGGCGAGTGACGGGGGCCGTCCGTCTCTGACGGGCACGATGGAGCTGGTGATCTCGGTGCTGGATGCAAATGACAACGCGCCGCAGTTCAACCAGTCGGTGTATAAAGTGCAGCTGCCAGAAAACACGGAGCACGGAACTTTAGTGATCAGAGTAAATGCCACGGATTTGGACGAGGGGTCCAACAGGAATATCTCGTATTCGTTGCAGCACTTATTCCCTGCGGATAGAAGAAACGTGTTCGGGATCGACAGAAAGAGCGGGGAGATGCGTCTGAGGGGTGACTTAGACTTTGAGGATGTTGGTCTCTATCGCCTGCAAGTGGATGCAGCGGATCAGGGAAACCCTCCGCTTTCAGGTCACTGCAAGGTGGTGGTGGAGGTGCTGGACGTGAACGACAACGCGCCCGAGGTGCGGGTGACGTCGCTGTCGGTGCCGGTGCCGGAGGATGCGGCGGTGGGGACGGTGGTGGCCGTGCTGAGCGTGTCGGACCGGGACTCGGGGGCGAACGGGCGCGTGCGGTGCGCGGTGTGGCCGGCGTCGCCGTTCGGGCTGGTGGCGACGTTCGCGGGGTCGTACTCGCTGGTGCTGCGGGAGGCGCTGGACCGGGAGCGGGTGTCGGAGTACGAGGTGGAGGTGCGTGCGGAGGACGGCGGGGCGCCGCCGCTGTTTGGCCGGCTGGGGCTGCGGGTGTCGGTGTCGGACGTGAACGACAACGCGCCGTCGTTCGCGCAGGCGGTGTACACGGTGCTGGTGCGGGAGAACAACGCGGCGGGCGCGGAGCTGGCTTGGCTGTGGGCGCGGGACCCGGACGAGGCGGGCAACGGGCGCGTGAGGTACTCGGTGTGGGAGGGCGCGGGCGGGGGGTGGCGTTCGGCGTCGAGCTACGTGTCGGTGGAGGCGGAGAGCGGGCGCCTGTGGGCGCTGCAGGCGCTGGACTACGAGGAGGTGCAGGTGCTGGAGTTCGAGGTGCGGGCGGTGGACGCGGGGGAGCCGGCGCTGTGCGGCAACGCGACGGTGCAGCTGTTCGTGGTGGACGAGAACGACAACGCGCCGGCGGTGCTGGCGGTGGCGGGCGGCGGTGCGGGCCCCGGGTCGTCTGTGGAGGCGGGCTCGGGGGCGTTGTTGTGGGCGTGGGCGGCGTGGGGGGCGCCGGCGGGGCAGGTGGTGGCGAAGATCCGCGCGGTGGACGCGGACTCGGGCTACAACGCGTGGCTGCGCTACGAGCTGTGGGAGCCGCGGGGGAAGGGCCCGTTCCGCGTGGGGCTGTACAGCGGCGAGGTGAGCACGGCGCGGGCGCTGGAGGAGGCGGACGGCCCGCGGCAGAGGCTGGTGATCGTGGTGCGGGACCACGGGGAGCCGGCGCGCTCGGCCACGGCCACGCTGAGCGTGTCGCTGGTGGAGGGCGGCGAGGCGGCGGCGGCGGCGGGCTCGTCGCGGGCGGGGGCGGTGTCGGGGCTGGGTCCGGCGGAGGGCGGCGCGGCCGTGTCGGCCTTGGCGACGACGAACGTGTGGCTGGTGGTGGCCATCTGCGCGGTGTCGAGCGTGTTCGTGCTGGCGGTGGTGCTGTACGGGGCGTCGCGGTGGTCGCCGCGGGCGGGCGTGCTGTCGGGGCCCGGTCCGGCGACGCTGGTGTGCGCCAGCGAAGTGGGGAGCTGGTCGTACTCGCAGCGGCAGAGCCGGAGCGTGTGCGTGGCGGAGGGCGCGGGCAAGAGCGACCTGATGGTTTTCAGCCCCAACTTGCCGCCGGCGCCGCCCGGCCCCGCGGCGAAGGAGACGCAGCCGGAGGCGCCCGCTCTGCTGGACACGGTCAGTGGCCCTTCCTGTCCCGCCCCTTCCCCCGACGCCCCTTTTGGTTCTCCTCACATTTGAGATTTGGTGGTGGTAGTCTCCTATTTGCTATTTATTATCTTATTTGTGTACTGATTGTGGACCGTGCTGTTATCAAATACGGTTTGGTGTCCAAAATTCCGTCCCACTTCTGTTTGATTCTTTTTCATAAAAATATGTGATTCAAAGTGACATCTGGGACTTCAGCGCTTTCCCTCCCCATGGTTATCTCACCAGAGTTCTCAAGAAAGTAGGGAAGATCACACAGACTTTTGCTGTCTTCCTTTTTCAAGTATGTTTTACCTGTAGTTAGTTGTAATATGTGTTCAGGCAGAGGAGTGTGAAACAGGATGTGTTAGAAAAAGAGGAGGGTGATAGAAACAGGAATTTTCTTCTTCTCCCACTCCAGCTTTTCCCCAAAGAAGTGCTGTGACATATGCCAGTCTGTTTTCATGTTCTTTCTGCTCATCAGCAGCCACACAGTTATGAAATACCTTGAAAGCTTCTTTTTGTGATAATAAACAAGGAAAACCAGGACAACACACCCCCTCCAAAAACAACCCCCCAAACCTGAGTTCTCCGATACAGTCAAGCTGAACTATTACAGTGTTGTGCCCCTTCAAGATTGTCCCCACAGGATGACATCACTGGCATTGCTATTTAGAGCTATCCTAACATCACCTACCATAAGAGGACACCGTGCCTAGGATATCATCCATATGTTTTTTGTGGTGCTTTCATTGATGGAAGGGTCTGTAAAAGCTGGAGTGAGCCTTGAGGTGGTAAATTAAACAGTGGCATGTTTGTGGAGGTGAATGTGGCAGTGGCCTGGCTATGTCCTGGTGTGAAGGGTGACCTGGAGCAGTAGGAAGACTTGTCTGAATTGGAAATCCTTGGGAAGACCATGTTCTAAGACAAGAATTTGAGATTATTGGTTTGTCTCGAGAAGACATGTCACAGAGCAGGGAATGGAGGATGCCTGGAAGAAAGCATGAGGCTGGATGGGCACAGATTGTTCCTTCTCAGGATCCTTTTCCAGGCTCCAAGGTTCTGGAGCTGGAGGCCTTCTGGGTCTTGAGATAGTTACATGGTACTGAAATGCCCACAATGTCTTTTGAGGTCATGAATGTCTCCCACCAGAGACAGTCCCTTGTGCTGCTTCCTGCTGCTCTGGCAGGGGGGGTTGGACTAGATGATCTTTCGAGGTCCCTTCCAACCCCTAGGATTCTATGATTCTATGATTCTAATGTAGGCCATGCAGCACTGGAGAGTGAGATGCAGATGCTGAATATTTTCTGATTAACCTTTTTGCTGTTGTTTTGGGAAAGGTTTTGTGGGCGTGTTCAGTCTGCTTCAACCTGTTGTCCTTGTGTAGTGGTGGAGGTCCATTGTTACATCCAGAGCTGTTGATGTTGCCTTGATAGTTTTTTTTTTTTCCTCCTGAGGTGGGACTTGTAAACAGATCTGATCAGGTGGGTGTAATCTTTGAGCACTTGGCTTACCTCACTTGTTCCCTTGCACAGGTGACCTCCTAAGTGATGATGTATCCTTGTCAAGCTTCACTTGTTCAGATTTGCGCATGTATACACCAAATGTTCAGAGCAGCCCACCTCTGTTTTTCTGTGGTACAAATTCTCCCACCCAGTTGACATCGTGATGGTGTTTCTGCTTCAGCATTTGGTGTGGTTTTTCTCAAAGAACAAAATCCATGAGGACTGGGATCAGAACTTTCACAGCCCTAGTCACAGAATGTTTAAGAACTCAGTTCTTATGTGTACCTCCTCCAGACACTGTGGGGCTCTGCAGCCCTCCATGTGTTCTTCAGGCCAATCATGAGGGAAGGTGAGGATGTATGAAGACCCGTGTCCAAGACCAGGGTTTGGACCTGGAGTGTGTTGGGTGGAGCAGTTCCTGGGTACTGTGGCAGTGATCCTGTGAGCGGCTGAAGTAGGGTGTGGGCATGTGTCATGGGGAGTGTGACCTTGACTGAGGAAAAGTCTTACCTGTGGGAAATGGAGATGCTGGGCAGATCATGACCTGTGTCTTTGGGGCAGAAGTGGAGAATGTAACTTAGCTGGAGATGCCATTTCTCTGAGTGTGCTATAGAGGATGCTCAAACCAAAACACAGTAGAAAACTTTGTGCAGTGTCCTGGCAAACAATGCTACCTGCACAGGATCCTCTTGGAGACTCTGGAATTTCTGCATATCCTTGTGCCTTGTTTGTCTCTTGTTTCATTTCAATACAGAGGGATGGGATCCTTGGGTTTTTTCCCCCTCTTCTCACCAAAACCTCTCACCCTTTTTCATTCTGCTCTCACATTGGCAATGTGTTGGTAATGGTAGATGAGATGGAGATGATGGGATTTTGGCAGCTGTCAGGTGGCAGCGTTTCAGGCAGTTTACCACCACTGCTAAGGATGATTTTTACAGTCTCCTGAGCTGAGTTTGACGTTGAAAGAATGTCCTTAGCTCACAGGTCTCCCTCTTGCTTCCATTGTGATATGAGTGTGTAAGGGAGCACTGTGCTCTACTCAGCATTTTCAAGGCTTTTGAAGAACATGAGTAATTTTTTTGCTGTCCAGCCTCCCAAGCAATCTTTCATAATGTTTAGTGAAAACATTGATTAAAATTAATTCTTTTGTCCTTATGGGTAAGCTACTCATACCTAATTAAGATGTATTTTGAGAAACTGAGGTACTTTGGTTCCTGTTTTGTTGTGGTATCTTCATGTTCGAGTGACAGAATGTTTCCTGGATTGTAATGCCTATAGGTTTGGAGCAGCACAGCACCACTATCTGCTCTCATTCGTGTCCTGCTGCTTCAAGGCACAGTGTGAGCAGGTGAAAGCAAGGACAGATGGAAGAGGGACCCCAAAGCATTTCTCTGAATGGATGTGTTGGGTGACACAAGGATGGTGACTGTGGAACTGAGTGCACCCTCAGTGTGTTTGCTGACAACACCAGTGTGTGGTGAGGTTGACTCACTGGAGGGATGGGATGCCATCCGGTGGGACCTTGACAGCCTTGAGAGGTGGGCCTATACCAACCTCATGAAGTTCAACAGAAGCGAAGTGCAAGGTCCTGCATCTGGGTTGGTGCTATCCCAAGCACAAATACAGGTTGGGCAGAGAATGGATTGAGAACAGCCTTGAGGAGAAGGACCTGGGGGTGTTGGCTGATTAAAAGCTCGAAATGGGTCAGCGGTGTGTGCTTGCAGCCCAGAAACCAACCGTGTCCTGGGCTGCATCAACAGAAAATGTGGCCAGCAGGTTGAGAGATGTGATTCTGCCCCACTACTCTGCGCTTGTGAGACTCCACTTGGAGTACTGTGTCCAGTTCTGGAGCCTTCCAGGAAGGACATGGAAGTGTTAGAGCAAGTCCAGAGGAGGCCACAGAGATGATCCACAAGCTGAAGCAGCTCTGCTGTGGAGACAGGCTGAGAGAGTTGGCTCTGTTCAGCCTGGAGAAGCGAAGGCTCTGAGGAGACCTTATAGTTGCCTTCCAGTGCCTGAAGGGGCTACAGGAAAGCTGGGGTGGGGCTTTTTATCAGGGTGTGTAGTGATAGAAGGAGGGGTAATCGTTTTAAGCTGGAAGAGGGGAGATTTAGGTTAGATGTGAGGAGGAAATTCTTCATTATGATGGTGGTGAGATACTGGAACAGGTTGCCCAGGGAAGTTGTGGCTGCCCCATCCCTGGAAGTGTTCAAGGGCAGGTTGGATGGGGCTTGGAGCAACCTGGTCTAGTGGGAGGTGCCCTTGCCCATGCAGGGGGGTTGGAACTAGATGATCTTTAAGGTGCTTTCCAATCCAAACCATTCTATGATTCTATTATTTCCATCTGACGTAGCTGAAGCATTGCCAGTCCTAAAGGGTCAGCTGCAGGGTGTCTGGAGGGCACTGTGTATGTGATACCATCTCTGTATTTTTATGGTGCTCTGATGGATGGGAAGGGTCTGCAAAACCTGGAGTGAGCCCTGGGCTGGGAAAGAAAACTGTAGCATGTCACGGAGGTGAATGTGGCATTGACACTGAGCAGGGTCTGGCCATATCCTGATGTGAGAAGTGATTGTGAGCAGCAGGAAGACTTGTCTGCAGGAACTAGAAATCACTGGGAAGTCCATGTGCCATGTCATAAGAAGATGAGAATGGGAGATAATGAGCTTGTCCTGAGAACAGGTGACAGAGTGGGGAAGGGAGGATGTCTAGATGAAGGCATGAGGCAGGATGGTTATGGAGTCTTCTTGCCCAGGATCCTTTCCCACGCTCCCAAGCATCTGGAGTTGGAGGCCTGTCAGAGAAGGGCATAACTTCCATTGGAGGAATCCATCATGGGGAGGGTGATCTTGAATGAGGAAGGGTCTTGTGTGAGGAAATGGAGCTGCAGGGCAGAACACAGGCTGTGCCACTGGGGAAGAAATGGAGAATGTCCACTGAGTTGGAGATCGTGTTTCCCAAGGCATGGGAAAGAGGATGCCAGGAGACAACCTCAAGATGGGTGGCACACAGTGCTACTTGCTACCTGTCCACACCCCCAGCAATCTCTCAGAAAGTTAAGAAAAAACATCCCTTTAAACCAGTTCTCCTGTTCTGATTTCTTTTTTTTTTTTTAATTTTGAAGAACCAAGCAGTCATGCTACAGGTAGGTTACTCACACCCAAAGAAGATGTATTTTGAGAAACAGATGCACTTATTTCCTGTTCAGTTGTGGTATCTTCGTGTTGTATCAACCAAATGTCTGGGTTGTAATGCCTGTGGGTTTGGAGCAGCACAGCACCAGTCTGCTCTCCTTCCTGTCCTGCTGCTTCCAGGCACAGTGTGAGCAGGGAGCACTGGACTTGGATGGAGGAGGGACCCCAACGTGTTTCTTGGAGTAGATGTGTTGGGCATCAAGGGGATGTTCTCAGGAAAAATGCTGTGGCATCACTTTGGTGGCTCTGGTTTGGTTGTGTGGCATGTGGATCATGCTAACAAGGAAGAGGAATTCCGTGGGGGGTTAATGTCCTTGGGTATTTCTTGCTGCGTTGTTCTGGCATCTCATGCCTGCCTGAAAGGGGAAGCAAGAGCTTGGTATTCAACATCCAGGTGAAAAATGAGTCAGAAAGAGTGGCTCTATCTCAGGGTACATGAAGTGTGCTCGGGAGTGGAGGTCGCCCTGTGCTTCTTCAGCCTTCTTGAAGGATTGTTGTGCTGGGCTGTGATGGGTATAATTTCCCTAAGGAACGACTCCCCTGGGTGGTTTGGGTCTTTGGAGCCTGTTCGCACAGATGTCCAAGCACCTGGGGCTTGGGCTTGTGCTTCCAAGGGTGGTGGATTCTCTTCAGATGTAGCTGGTTGCCACATGATGGCCTTGGTCTGTTTTTTGTGGTGTCCTTGAGAAGACTGGAAGCAGAAGAGTGTGGCCTTCATGAAGGGAGATGTTGCTGGTGCACAGATCGGAGCAGGGCAGGAAGGTTGTTCCCTGCCCAGAGGGATGTAAACTGGTAAGGAAGATATGAGAGTTCTAGCTAAAGGGCACATTCGGGCTTCATGGTGGTGAGGGACACTCTTGCAAGGCTTGATGGAGAGTGGTGAGGAGGAGGAATGAGAGCCCTGGCCGAAGGACGTGTCCATGATTCATGGTGAGCATGGTGTAGACATTTGTAAAACATTTTGGTAAAGGAAAAAAAAAAGGAGAGACAAGGATGGAAAGGAAACAGGAGAGGAGATGAGGTAAAGTTAGGAGAGGGAAGAGAAGAAAAGAGAAGACGTAAGCAAAGAAGGGAATGAGAGGAAAAGGGAGAGAAAAAGAGAAGAGCAGAAGGAAATTAAGAAGGAAAGGGGGGAAAAAAGAAGAGGAAAATAAAGAAGAAGGAGTCTGTGCAAGTAAAGGAAAGTAAGCAAGCAAGCCAGGAAGGCAAGAATGAAAAGAAGAAACGGTAAAGGAGAAGACAAACACAAGTCGACGCTACTACCTTTGCTCGCTGGACAAATTTCGTCTCTATAAATTCTTCCCCGGGATTAGAGTACTGCTCTCCAGTGCTGCTGCCCGGTGATTAGCGCTGATGCCCCGTAATTACCGCTAATGCCTCCGTCTGTGATATTCGCCGCCGGCGGATATCGGTCTGTGATGTCCCACTAGGAGGGAGCTGTCAGGAGGGGTAAAGAGAGAAGGATTTAAAAAGAATTGAAAGAGGAGTATAGGATCGGGCACGGCAAAAACAAGAAACCAATGAAGGAAGAAAAGAACATAGACAAAAATGATTGAAAAGCAGAAAATAGAAAAAGATAAGAAAGGAAAGGATAGAAAGAAACCTATGAAAGAATAGAGCGAGCAAGAAAAAACAAAAAAGGAGGGGGGGGGGAGAAAAGAGAGAAAGAGGCGAAGAGGAGGGAGAGCTGAGGATATAGCCATGACGGAGCCGAAGACTCGGTCGGTGCCGGGGAGCGTGTGAGGCGGCGGAGCAGCACACGGTGTCGCTGCAGGCTCAGAAACGGCGGCGAGCGGCGGGGCGGCTCCGCCCTGGTGCGGCGGAGAGCCCGGCTGTGAGCGCAGGGGGGCTGCGCGGAGTCCCTCGGCAGGAGAACCGGTGCGAGCAGGCGGGCGGCGGCGGGGAGCCGTGCGGAGCCCAGGCGGGCAGCGGCGGCGATGGGCGTATGTTGGGGGCCCGTGGTGCGTGTGCTGGTGGTGCAGGCGGCCTGGGCGGTGGTGGGCGGGCAGGTGCGGTACTCGGTGCCGGAGGAAGCCAAGGCCGGGACGGTGGTGGGCCGGCTGGCGCAGGACCTGGGCCTGGAGGCGGGCGAGGCGGAGGCGCGGCGGCTGCGTCTGGTGTCGCAGGGCCGGCGGGCGAGCGCGGAGGTGAGCGGGGCGAGCGGGGCGCTGGTGGTGAGCTCGCGGCTGGACCGGGAGGAGCTGTGCGGGAAGAGCGCGCCGTGCGCGCTGCGGCTGGAGGTGCTGGTGGAGCGTCCGCTGCGGGTCTTCCACGTGGAGCTGGAGGTGACCGACATCAACGACAACGCCCCGCTCTTCCCCGCCGCCCGAAAAAACCTCAGCATCGCGGAATTCACAACGCTGCCGGGATCTCGGTTCCCGCTGGAGGGCGCGTCGGATGCGGATATCGGCTCTAACGCGCAGCTCTCCTACACACTCAGCCCCAGCGAGCATTTCACGATCGATGTTAAATCCTCTGACGAGAACAGGAAATCTCTATTCCTGGTTCTCAGGAAACCTCTGGACCGCGAGGCGGTGCCGGTGCACCGTCTGGTGGTGACGGCGAGTGACGGGGGCCGTCCGTCTCTGACGGGCACGATGGAGCTGGTGATCTCGGTGCTGGATGCAAATGACAACGCGCCGCAGTTCAACCAGTCGGTGTATAAAGTGCAGGTGCCGGAGAGCGCTGCAGAGGGGACGCTGGTGGTGCGGGTGAACGCCACGGATCTGGACGAGGATCTCAATAAGGAGTTCTCTTACAGCATCATCAGTTCGGTTCCTGTTGATAACGGAGATATTTTCACCATTGATCCAAAGACCGGTGAGATCCGTCTGACGGGCGCCCTAGACTTTGAAGACGTCCGTTTACACGAGTTGCAAATTGAAGCGAGAGACAAAGGCACCCCTCCGCTGTCGGGTCACTGCAGCGTGGAACTGGAGGTGCTGGACGTGAACGACAACGCGCCCGAGGTGCGGGTGACGTCGCTGTCGGTGCCGGTGCCGGAGGACGCGGCGGTGGGGACGGTGGTGGCCGTGCTGAGCGTGTCGGACCGGGACTCGGGGGCGAACGGGCGCGTGCGGTGCGCGGTGTGGCCGGCGTCGCCGTTCGGGCTGGTGGCGACGTTCGCGGGGTCGTACTCGCTGGTGCTGCGGGAGGCGCTGGACCGGGAGCGGGTGTCGGAGTACGAGGTGGAGGTGCGTGCGGAGGACGGCGGGGCGCCGCCGCTGTTTGGCCGGCTGGGGCTGCGGGTGTCGGTGTCGGACGTGAACGACAACGCGCCGTCGTTCGCGCAGGCGGTGTACACGGTGCTGGTGCGGGAGAACAACGCGGCGGGCGCGGAGCTGGCTTGGCTGTGGGCGCGGGACCCGGACGAGGCGGGCAACGGGCGCGTGAGGTACTCGGTGTGGGAGGGCGCGGGCGGGGGGTGGCGTTCGGCGTCGAGCTACGTGTCGGTGGAGGCGGAGAGCGGGCGCCTGTGGGCGCTGCAGGCGCTGGACTACGAGGAGGTGCAGGTGCTGGAGTTCGAGGTGCGGGCGGTGGACGCGGGGGAGCCGGCGCTGTGCGGCAACGCGACGGTGCAGCTGTTCGTGGTGGACGAGAACGACAACGCGCCGGCGGTGCTGGCGGTGGCGGGCGGCGGTGCGGGCCCCGGGTCGTCTGTGGAGGCGGGCTCGGGGGCGTTGTTGTGGGCGTGGGCGGCGTGGGGGCGCCGGCGGGGCAGGTGGTGGCGAAGATCCGCGCGGTGGACGCGGACTCGGGCTACAACGCGTGGCTGCGCTACGAGCTGTGGGAGCCGCGGGGGAAGGGCCCGTTCCGCGTGGGGCTGTACAGCGGCGAGGTGAGCACGGCGCGGGCGCTGGAGGAGGCGGACGGCCCGCGGCAGAGGCTGGTGATCGTGGTGCGGGACCACGGGGAGCCGGCGCGCTCGGCCACGGCCACGCTGAGCGTGTCGCTGGTGGAGGGCGGCGAGGCGGCGGCGGCGGCGGGCTCGTCGCGGGCGGGGGCGGTGTCGGGGCTGGGTCCGGCGGAGGGCGGCGCGGCCGTGTCGGCCTTGGCGACGACGAACGTGTGGCTGGTGGTGGCCATCTGCGCGGTGTCGAGCGTGTTCGTGCTGGCGGTGGTGCTGTACGGGGCGTCGCGGTGGTCGCCGCGGGCGGGCGTGCTGTCGGGGCCCGGTCCGGCGACGCTGGTGTGCGCCAGCGAAGTGGGGAGCTGGTCGTACTCGCAGCGGCAGAGCCGGAGCGTGTGCGTGGCGGAGGGCGCGGGCAAGAGCGACCTGATGGTTTTCAGCCCCACCTTGCCGCCGGCGCCGCCCGGCCCCGCGGCGAAGGAGACGCAGCCGGAGGCGCCCGCTCTGCTGGACACGGTCAGTGGCCCTTCCTGTCCCACCTCTCAGCCCTTCCCCCGTCCTCCCCAGTCACCCTCCTTTCCCCGCCCCCGATCTTGCGGGCTGGGCTCGTCCCGCGGGTGCTGCGGGTGGTGGGTGCTTGGGGGGTGCTTCCTGGTGTTAATGGGATCTTTGCATCTGCTTTGTTCTCATTTCCATAGCCCCCCGGCTGTTGTGTTAACCGGGAAGAGCCTCGCGGGGTGGGGAACAATAAAGGAAAATGTTGTCGCTTGTCGTCTGGTTTGATATTATGGGTGTGAGTTGTAGAATGAAATCAACACTCTTCCATACTGGTGTGTTGAATTTCTACCTGTATTTTTTGCAGGGATGCATGACATGTGGGCTGTTGTGGTGACAGGCCCCCTGGCAGTATTTGGAGCCTTATTTGCCTTTTCTTGCTGCTGACCGTGTTGTATTAGATGTGTCTTCTTGTTGAAAACCTCCTTCTTCTTTGATGATCTTCTGGATGATTGTGATTCAAGGTGACCCTGAAGTTCAGGGTTTTTTGTTTGTCCCACAAGAGTTATGATTAAAGTAGGGAAGGCAATTCGGACTTGTTCTTTTTCCAAGAATCTTTTTCCTCGGTAGTATCAAGCGTTCAGGATGAGCAATGTGATCCAAAGTTGGTGTCAGCAATGTGAATTTCCTTTTCATGGCCCCCAGAAATTGTGTGATAGATTTTGTTTCCTTTCTGGAGAAGTGACATGATATGCTGTAGGCTGTCCTGTTGTGATGTTCTTTCAATATTTGCATCAGCAGGGACAGCCTTAGGGCACCCTGGAAACCTCTTTTAGAAAAAAAGAAATAAAAAAAATCATATGCATCCTATTGTGTGTGGGAGTCAAACCACAACTCAAACCATATAAGGACTTCCTTTCCTGGCTGGAGAAGCGACCTGATGTGATGTGCACTTGCCTGTTGTTCCATATTCATAGAAACATTGACAGCCTTATGGAAGATCCAGACTTCTGTTTAAAAAACCCCAACACAAATTATCCCATATTTTAGGTATTATCCGTTATGGTGCTGTGCTTATCAGAGCACAGAGATGGAAATCTATGGCCATGGCCATTAAAGCCATCCTGGCACCATCTCTACAGATAGATGTGTAACTTTTGGACGTGTAATGGAGCTGCCAGGTGTGTAACATTTCCATGTGAGAGAGCCGAAGCATGGCAAACCGTGAAGGGTGAACTACCAAGAGTCTTCTGAGCACAGTGTATGTGACTCCATCAGTGTGGTTTTTATGGTGCTGTCATTGATGGGAGGGGTCGTGGACCTGTGTTCCTGGCCAGAAAAATGACGTGATGTGCACTAGATTGTTGTCATGTTCTTTCAATATTTGCATCAGCAGCAACACCCTTAACAAAACCCTTAGAAACCTGTTCAACAAAAATGCCACAGCAATTAAACCAACAAACAACAGCAAAAAACCCCACCTTGATAACAAAACCCCAAACCCAAATTCTCCTGCAGAGTCTGTGTAATCGATTAAATTTGGATGCTTGTCAACATTTGGGTTGTTCCCTACAGAATGGAGTCAATGCTGTTGCCATTTAGAGCAGTTCCAGCACCACCTTTAGAAAGAGAGAGATTCTGCTGGACACGGTCTGTGTGATACCATCTGTCTGGCTTTTATGCTGCTCTCACTGGTGGAAGGGTCTGCTTTTCTCAGTTTGGATCATGCTGCCAGCCTTCTCTGAACCTCTCCTTGGTTGCTTCTCTGGCCTCAATCTTGCTAGGGAGGGGAAGGAGTGGTCTCCATGTTGAAAAACCTGCCATTTCAATACAGTGGAATGGGATCCTTTGGTTTTCTTCCCTTATTTTACTATAACCCCCACCCTTCTGGATTTTAATTTATGTCATTGGGAATGTGTTGGTACTAGTGGATGAGGTGCAGATGGTGGAATTTGGGCAGCTGTCAGGCTGAAGTTTGTCCCAACTCTAATCACAAAATCGGTAACAACTCAGTTCTTACATGCTGCTCTGTGGTGTTTCCATCCAAGACTGCTGAAAAACCCAAAGCATTTGGGGTGAAGTTTATGCAACTGAGAAGAGTCTGCCAGATGTTGAGGGGCTTTGTGTCCCTCCATACGTTCTTAGTGGCAGTTGTGAGGGAAGGTGAGGATGTGTGAAGACCAGGGTCATGCGTAGAGTGGGTTTAATTGCGGGTTCATGCTGTAGTAGTGGAGCAATGTCTGGGTACTCTGCAATGATCCTGTGAGTGGTGGGGAGTAGAGCTTGGGGCTTCCATCATGGGGTGGGTGACTTTGAGTGGGAAAGAGGCTTCCCTGAGGAAATGGAGATGCTGTGTAGAACATGGACTACGTCTTTGGAAAAGGACTGGAGAATGTCTGCTTAGCTGGAAATGTCATAGAGGTTTCCAGTAGAAAACCTTGGGACAGATGCAGCCCATCACACAGGACTGATTGCCTGGGATCCTCCTGGGACCTCCAGAAGTACTGAATTTCCTTGTGTGTTGGTGTTCTCCATGCTCTTCCTTTCAGAGGAGAACATATCTACCATAGACAGCTTTGATCACTTGTTTCTGACGGGGAATGGTGTTGGTCAAACCAAAGCTTTTCCAAATTTCCATGAAATCTGGCCAGCCTTCTCTGAACCTGTCTTGGTTACTCTCTGCTCTTAGTCTTGCTAGGGATTGAAAGTTCTCTCCATATTCAACAAGTTGGCAAACTTTACATTTCAATGTGGTGGGATGGGATCCTTTGGTTTTCTTCTTTCCTCTTACCAGAAACTTCCGTCCTTTTTTTTGTTCTTCTCTCTCGATGACAATATGTTGGCAACAGTGGGTGAGATGCAGACTGATGGATTGTGGCAGCTGGTGGGGTGCAGAGTTCTGGGCAGTTGGCCATCAGTGTGTGGGAAGAGCATAAGGAGCCCTGTGCACTGTCCAGTGACTTCAAGGCTTTTGCAGAATGTTTCATTTCAGAAGAAACAATGAGTGGTGATTCAGGTAAGTTGCTCATACGTAGAGCAAGGTGAGTGTGAGTGACTTGTTCTGGTGTTGCCATGGTATCTTTATGTTGGATCAAGCGATTATTACCTGGACTGTGAGTCGGACTCAATGATCCTTACGGGTCCCTTTGAACTTGAGATATTCTATGATTCTATGATTGGAGCCGCACAGCCACACAGTCTGCCATCGTTCCCTTCCTGGTGCTTCCAGGCACAGTGTGAGCAGGAGGCAGCAAGCACAAGTGGAGGAGGGACCCGAATGCATTTCTTGGAGTGGATGTGTTGGACATTGAGGGGATGTTGTCAGTGAAAATGCGGTGATGTTACCTTGGTGGCTTTTCACTGGTGGATCATGCTAATGAGTGAGCAGGTTCTGTGGGGACTAATGCCCGTGGGTATGGAGGTTCTTGTGTTTGTTTCTGGCAGCTCATGCCTGCCTGAAAGGGGAAGGAAGAGGTTGACATTCATTGTGCAGGTGGAAAAGGAGGCTCTTCCTCAAGGTATATGAATAGTTGCTGGGAGCTGTCGTTGCCTCATGCTTTCTTAGCCTTTGTGAAGGATTGTCTTGCTGGGCTGTGATGGGTTTGAGTTCCCCAAAAGATTCCCCCGTGTGTGTTTGGACTCTCTGGCACCGTTTGGCACAGATGTTGCGGTATCTGGGACTTGGGCTTCTGTTTCCGTGGGTGGTGGGTTCTGTTCTGATGTAGCAGAGCTCTGCTTTGCCATAGGGTGCCCTTGCTCTGCTACTTGGGCTCTGTGGATTCTCTTTTATCAGACACTCAAGTATCTGGGGCTTGGGCTTGGGTTTCAGAGTGGTGGATTCTCTTGTGATGTCTTCCTCTGTTATGTGCCTGGTCCTTGAGCTGGCTGGGGTGCTGAAGAGTGTGTTCTTCTTCCAGAAGATGAGGGGAGCTGGAGATTCATAGACTGAGGGAAAGCAGGAAGGTTGTTGCCTGTATGGAAGAACGGAAGATGGTAAGGAAGAGGAATCTCTTTGCCAAAGCAGGTCTGTGCTTCATAGCAAGAGTGCTATAAAATTTTAAAAACCTTCTGATAACGGGAAAGTGAACAGAAGACACGAGGATGGAGTAGGGAATAGGAAGAGAATAGGAAGAGAATAGGAAGAGAATAGGAAAGAATAGGAAGCAAAGCTAAGGCATGAGGAAAAAAAGAAAAAAGAGATAGATAGGAAGAGCAAAAGGAGGAAGGAAAGAATCTACAGAAGAAGCAAGGAGGAAGGAAGAAAAAAAACAGAAAGAAGGAAGAGATGATAGAGGAGATTAGAAGGATTCACCAATTTTATATTGACAGGATGAATGGAATGGAGGAAAGAAGGAAGAGCAAAATGAGGAAGGAAAGAATCTACAGAAGAAGCAAGGAGGAAGGAAGAAAAAAAACAGAAAGAAGGAAGAGATGATAGAGGAGATTAGAAGGATTCACCAATTTATATTGACAGATGGAATGGAGGAGGAAGAAGGAAGAGACGATCATGGAAAGTACTGCCATTCAGTTTTTTAATACTCCAGGGGTGGTAACTCCATCACCTCCCGGGCAGCCCGTTCCAGTGCCTGACCACTCTTTGGGTAAAGAAATTCTTCCTAATATCCAGTCTAAACCTCCCCTGGTGCAGCTTCAAGCCATTTCCTCTGGTCCTATGGTTATTCACTTGGGAGAAGAGGCCAACACCCACCTCCCTATAACCTCCTTTCAGGTAGTTGCAGAGAGCAATTAGGTCTCCCCTCAGCCACTCTTCTCCAGACTAAACAATCCCAGTTACTCGGCCTCTCCTCTTGTTCTCCAGCCCCTACGCCAGCTTGGTTGCCCTTCTCTGAACTCCTAGCAACTCCTTGTCCTTCTCATAGTGAGGGGCCCAGAACTGCACACAGTGCTCGAGGTGCAGCCTCTCCAGTGCCAAGCACAGGGGCACGTTCACTTCCCTACTCCTGCTGGCCACACTATTGCTGATACAAGCCTTAATCCCTATAGATGTCCGTGTTCATTGCAAGCGTCATGTAGACATGTAGAAAATATTTTGGTTATGGAAAAAAAAGAAAGGAAGAGACAACAGCTGGGCTGATTTTCTATGGACAGGAAAGATGAGAAGGAAAAGTTGAGGCAGAGCAGGAAAAGAAGGAAACAGGTGACAGATGAAAGAGGGAGCAGCAGAAGAAAAGGTAAGCATCAGAGAATGGAGAAGGGACGTAAGAAGATAATGAAGGAAATTATGGAAGAACAAGAAAGGAAAACACGAAGAAGAAACGATGGAGAAAATGACCAGCAGACACCGACCTGACTTCTCTCTTGACGCTGAACGGAGCTGGTTCCTGGGAGCCTCCCCCGTGCATAGAGTACTGCGCTTCGGAGCTGACAGTTCGTAATTAGCGGGGATGGACCCGTAATTAGAGCTGATGGGTCCCTCTTTGATGGTCTCCGCCAGGGGTGTGGAGGCGAAAGGAGAGCTGCCAGCGGAGGTAAGAAGAGAGAAGGATGGAAAGAGGAAGGAAAGGGTAGGAAATAATCGGGAACGTCAGGGGAGGAGCGAGAAAGAACAGGAGAAAAAACCAAAGAAAAAAGAAAAGAGAAAGAGGAAGAAGGGACAGAAGGAACCTATCACAGCAAAGAGAGAGACGGCAAGAAAAAAATAAATAAGGAGGGGAAGAAGAAAAAGAAAGGGGCGTCCGGCAAGAGGGACGGGAGAGGAAATGACCGTGATGGAGCCGTTTTTTTGCTCGGTCTGTGCCGAGGAGAGCGTGTGAGGCGGCGGAGCAGCACACGTGTCGCTGCAGGCTCAGAAACGGCGGCGAGCGGCGAGGCGGCTCCGCCGCGGTGCGGCGGAGCCCGGCTGTGAGCGCGGGGGGGGGCGGGGTCCCCGGGCAGGAGAGCCGGTGAGGATGGGCGGACGGAGAGCGGGGCCCGGGCGGGCAGCGGCGGCGATGGGCGTATGTTGGGGGCCGTGGTGCGTGTGCTGGTGGTGCAGGCGGCCTGGGCGGTGGTGGGCGGGCAGGTGCGGTACTCGGTGCCGGAGGAAGCCAAGGCCGGGACGGTGGTGGGCCGGCTGGCGCAGGACCGGGCCTGGAGGCGGGCGAGGCGGAGGCGCGGCGGCTGCGTCTGGTGTCGCAGGGCCGGCGGGCGAGCGTGGAGGTGAGCGGGGCGAGCGGGGCGCTGGTGGTGAGCTCGCGGCTGGACCGGGAGGAGCTGTGCGGGAAGAGCGCGCCGTGCGCGCTGCGGCTGGAGGTGCTGGTGGAGCGTCCGCTGCGGGTCTTCCACGTGGAGCTGGAGGTGACCGACATCAACGACAACGCCCCGCTCTTCCCCGCCGCCCGAAAAAACCTCAGCATCGCGGAAACTCCCCAGCCGGGTCTCGGTTCCCGCTGGAGGGCGCGTCGGATGCGGATATCGGCTCTAACGCGCAGCTCTCCTACACACTCAGCCCCAGCGAGCACTTCGCTCTGGATTTACAAAAAGCCGAGGAGGACGGTGAGTCCATTTTCTGGTTCTCACGAAACCTCTGGACCGCGAGGCGGTGCCGGTGCACCGTCTGGTGGTGACGGCGAGTGACGGGGGCCGTCCGTCTCTGACGGGCACGATGGAGCTGGTGATCTCGGTGCTGGATGCAAATGACAACGCGCCGCAGTTCAACCAGTCGGTGTATAAAGCAGGTGCCGGAAACACGGAGCACGGAACTTTAGTGATCAGAGTGAACGCCACAGATCCGGATGAGGAATCAATGGGATATTATTCGTTGCACACCTTATTCCCTGCGGATAGAAGAAACGTGTTCGGGATCGACAGAAAGAGCGGGGAGATGCGTGCGGGTGACTTAGACTTTGAGGATGTTGGTCTCTATCGCCTGCAAGTGGATGCAGAGATAAGGCACCCCTCCGCTGTCGGGTCACTGCAAGGTGGTGGAGGTGCTGGACGTGAACGACAACGCGCCCGAGGTGCGGGTGACGTCGCTGTCGGTGCCGGTGCCGGAGGACGCGGCGGTGGGGACGGTGGTGGCCGTGCTGAGCGTGTCGGACCGGGACTCGGGGGCGAACGGGCGCGTGCGGTGCGCGGTGTGGCCGGCGTCGCCGTTCGGGCTGGTGGCGACGTTCGCGGGGTCGTACTCGCTGGTGCTGCGGGAGGCGCTGGACCGGGAGCGGGTGTCGGAGTACGAGGTGGAGGTGCGTGCGGAGGACGGCGGGGCGCCGCCGCTGTTTGGCCGGCTGGGGCTGCGGGTGTCGGTGTCGGACGTGAACGACAACGCGCCGTCGTTCGCGCAGGCGGTGTACACGGTGCTGGTGCGGGAGAACAACGCGGCGGGCGCGGAGCTGGCTTGGCTGTGGGCGCGGGACCCGGACGAGGCGGGCAACGGGCGCGTGAGGTACTCGGTGTGGGAGGGCGCGGGCGGGGGGTGGCGTTCGGCGTCGAGCTACGTGTCGGTGGAGGCGGAGAGCGGGCGCCTGTGGGCGCTGCAGGCGCTGGACTACGAGGAGGTGCAGGTGCTGGAGTTCGAGGTGCGGGCGGTGGACGCGGGGGAGCCGGCGCTGTGCGGCAACGCGACGGTGCAGCTGTTCGTGGTGGACGAGAACGACAACGCGCCGGCGGTGCTGGCGGTGGCGGGCGGCGGTGCGGGCCCCGGGTCGTCTGTGGAGGCGGGCTCGGGGGCGTTGTTGTGGGCGTGGGCGGCGTGGGGGCGCCGGCGGGGCAGGTGGTGGCGAAGATCCGCGCGGTGGACGCGGACTCGGGCTACAACGCGTGGCTGCGCTACGAGCTGTGGGAGCCGCGGGGGAAGGGCCCGTTCCGCGTGGGGCTGTACAGCGGCGAGGTGAGCACGGCGCGGGCGCTGGAGGAGGCGGACGGCCCGCGGCAGAGGCTGGTGATCGTGGTGCGGGACCACGGGGAGCCGGCGCGCTCGGCCACGGCCACGCTGAGCGTGTCGCTGGTGGAGGGCGGCGAGGCGGCGGCGGCGGCGGGCTCGTCGCGGGCGGGGGCGGTGTCGCGGCTGGGTCCGGGAGCGGGCGCGGAGGGCGTCTCGGCCTTGGCGACGACGAACGTGTGGCTGGTGGTGGCCATCTGCGCGGTGTCGAGCGTGTTCGTGCTGGCGGTGGTGCTGTACGGGGCGTCGCGGTGGTCGCCGCGGGCGGGCGTGCTGTCGGGGCCCGGTCCGGCGACGCTGGTGTGCGCCAGCGAAGTGGGGAGCTGGTCGTACTCGCAGCGGCAGAGCCGGAGCGTGTGCGTGGCGGAGGGCGCGGGCAAGAGCGACCTGATGGTTTTCAGCCCCAACTTGCCGCCGGCGCCGCCCGGCCCCGCGGCGAAGGAGACGCAGCCGGAGGCGCCCGCTCTGCTGGACACGGTCAGTGGCCCTCCCTGTTTCGCCCCTCACTCCTTCCTCCAGTATTCTTTCTGGTTCTTCTTGCTCTTTTGGCTCTTCTCGCCTTCCTTTCCCAGTCTCTGGTCAGGGTTTTTTAGGAGCTGGTATCTTTCTGGGGGTGGTGGTTGCTTGGTGGCTGCTTCCTTGTCTTCGTGGGACCTTTGCATCTGCCTTGGAGTCCTTTCTGGCCCCCCCCTGGTTATTGTTGTCGGTTAGGGGGAGATAATGAAAGGGATTGGCGCACTTCACAGCAGTTATCAATTTTCTGTTGTGGGTGTGAGGTTTTTCCCTTAGAACTGTTAATTGTGATGATGGTGCCACGGCATCATCTTTACAAGATGATGAATACCATTTACACCCGAGTTTGTTGAAGGAGTGTAAGACACTCAGCCTGTGGTGGTGACTGTCCCCCTGGTGTCATTTGTGGCCTCATTAGCTTTTCTAACTTAGGATAACAGCTGTGGTTTCTCATTAAAAGTTTGTCCTTGTCCCCTTTGATCCCCTTCTGCATGATGGAAGGGGACAATCGTGGCTTTAGGGTTTTCTTTCACAGTAATGTATTCTCCTTTTGATTCTCCCACCAGAGAGTCAGTAAGAAAGTAGGGCAATCATAGGTTCTTGTCCAAGTACTTTGTACTTAGTAATGCAGTGTTCAGAGAGATTATTGTGACCCAAGGTAGGTGAAAGAAACAGGAATTTTCTTTTCCCACCTCCCCAAACCTTGCTCTAGACTTCTATGCCTGACTGGAGAAGTGATGTGATAGGATGTACACTGGCCTTTTATGATGTTCTTCAACGTTTCTAGTAGCACTGACAGGCTTATGGCCCCCTGGAAGCCTTCACTGAAAAAAACCCCCAAATTATCTTTTACATCCCTTATGGTGCTGTGCTTTCCATGTGAGAGAGCTGAAGCATGGCAAACCATGAAGAGTGAACTACTGAGAGTCTGCTGAGCACAGTGTATGTGACACCATCTGTGGTTTTTGTGGTGCTGTCGTTGATGGGAGGGGTTGTGGACCTGTGTTCCTGGGCAAAGAAATGAGGTGATGTACACTGCAGTGTTATGATGTTCTTTTCATGTTTTCATCAGCAGACACACCCTTAACAAAAGCTGTAGAAACCTTCTGTTCAACAAAAATACCACAACAATTAAACAAACCAGACAACAAAAACCTAATGCCTTGATAACAAAACGCCAAGTCAAAATTCTTCTGCAGAGTCGGTGTAATCCTTTACATTGGGGTGCTTGTCAATGTTTGGGTTCTTCTCCTACAGCATGCAGTTTAGAGGTGTTCCAACAGCACCTTTAGAAAGAGAGAGACTCTGCTGGACACGGTCTCTGTGATACCATCTGTTTTTTATGGTGCTCTCCTTGGGGGGAGGGTCTACAAAAGCTGTAGTGAGCCCTGAGGTGGGAAAGGAAGCAGTGGTGTGTCACAGAGGTGAATGTGGCAGTGGTGCTGAGTATTGTCTGCCCATGTCCTGCTGTGAAGGGTGACCTTGGGCAATGGGAGGACTTGTATGATTGGAAGTCCTTAGGAAGACCATGGGCTATGCCATGAGGCAATAATGTGATGTGATTTGTGTGTCTTGAGAGCACATGTTGCAGAGTGGGGAATGGAGGATGCCTGGAGGGGAAAGCATGTGGCAAGATGGGCACAGAGTGTTCCTGCCCAGGATCTTTTTCTAGGCCCCAAGTGTCTGGAGCTGGAGGCCTCATGGATCTTGAGAGTGTGTGAGATATTGGAGTGCCCATAATGTCTTTTGAGGTCACGAATGTCTCCCACCAGAGACAGTCCCTTGTGCTGCTGCTGCCTGACATAGGCAGCATGTTGGTAAGAAGGGGTAACATGCAGACTGCTGGGTACTGCCTGATGGAGCTTTTCCCCTCTTACTTTGGGAAAGGTGTGGGAGGGCAGTGCTTCACCCTGCTGTCCTTGTGTAGTGGCGGGGATCCATAGTAGCTTCCACAACTGTTGATGGTTCCCTGCTCCTCCTCAGTCAAGATTTTAAGGCCCTGTGAGGAGGTGGGTGTAATGTGTGTGCAATTGACTTCCCTTCCTCGTGCACTGGCACAGTTGGCCTCAGCACAGATGGTGTGTCCACTCGTCATGCTTTACTCATTCAGGTTCACCCACGTACGCACCACACCCTGCAGAGTGGCTCACCTCCCTCTTTCTTACCCAGCTGATCTCATGAGTGCACTGACACTTTGGTATTTGGTGTTGTTCTCTTGAAGAGTAAAATCCATGTGGACTGGGATCAGAGGTGTCCCAGCTCTAAACACAGAATCCTTAAGAACTCTGATGTGCAGCTCTGTGGTGTTTCCATCTGGGATTGCTGAGAAGGCCCAGAGCTTTCACGGTGAAGTTCAGGCAGCTGGGAAGAGCCTGCCAGACCCTGTGTGGCTTTGCAGCCCTCCCTGTGTTCTCTGTGCCAATCGTGAGGGAAGGTGAGGATGTGCAAAGGCCGGGATCACCCGCAGAGCTGTGTTCAGAGCTGGGCATCTTGTTGGGGTTCAGAAAATGTGGAGTATTTTGCAGTGATCCTGTGTGTGGTACCAAGTGGAGCCTGTGCATGTGTCATGGGGAGGGTGACTTTGAGTAGGGAAGAGACTTGCCTGAGGGAAATGGAGATGCTGGGTGGAATAAGGTCTGGTATTGGTGAAGGACTGGAGAATATCTGCTTGGCTGTGGAGATGCCATTTCCCATGGTGTTTGTTAGAGGAGGCCAGCAGAAAACTCACCTCGGTGCCAAGTAAGGTCATGGAGCAGATCCTCCTGGAAAATGTGCTAAGGCACATTGAAAAGAAGGAGGTGATTTGTGACAGCCAGCATGGCTTCACGAAGGGGAAATAATGCCTGACCAATTTGGTGGCCTTCTGTGGCAAGGCTACAGAGATGGTGGATAATGGCAGAGCAACTGATGTCATCTACCTGGATTTGTGCAAGGCATTTGACACGGGCCCAACATGACATCCTGGTCTCCAAACTGACAAGACAAGGATTTGACTGATGGACCACTCGGTGGATCAGTAATTGGCTGGATGGCTGCACCCCGAGAGCTGTAGAAAACCTTGGGAAGAGGCCCAGAGCACAGGGCTGCTCTCTCAGGATCCACTTTGACTTCTGGATATTCTGCCTGTCTTCCTGCCCTGTTCTCTTTGGAATTAGTGCTTATGAAGGTAACTGCCATTCTCACCTTTAATCACTTGTTTTTGGTGTGGACTTGTTTTTGGTCAGACAGAAGCTTTTCCCAATTTGGATCATTCTCTGAACCTCTCCTTGGTGGCCTCTCTGGTCTTAGTCTTGCTAGGGAGGGGAAGGAGTGGTCCCTGTATTCAAGATGTTGGCAAACCTGGCATTTCAGTACAGTGGAATGGGATCCTTTGGTTTTTTCCCCTTCATTTACTAAGACCCCCGCACCCCCACTCGTGGTTTTCTGCTCTCTCCTTGGCCATGTGTTGGTACAAGTAGATGAAGTGCAGCTGATGGAATTTGGGCAGCTGTCAGGCTGCAGTTTGTCCTAACTCTAATGACAAAATGTGTAACAACTCAGTTCTTATGTGCTGCTCTGTGGTTTTTCCACCTGAGATGGCTGAAAAAGCCCAAAAGTGTTTAGGGTGAAGGTGAGAAGACCTTGCCTGACACTGTGTGTCTTGGCTTTGCATCCCTCCATATGTTCTCTGTGCCTGTTGTGAGGGTAGATGAGGACATGTGAGGTCGAGGGTCATGCTCAGAGTGGGTTTTAGGGCTGGTTCATGCTGTAGTGGTGGAGCACTGTCTGGGTGCTGTGGCAGCCATCCTGTGAGTGTCATGGAGTAGAGCTTGGGGTATCTGTAACAGTGAGGGTGGCTTTGAGTGGGGAAGGGTTTTCTTTGAGGAAATGGAGAAGCTGGGTAGAACATGGACTGGGTCTTTGCGGAAGAACTGAAGAAGCTGCAGTTGTAATTTCCTAGGGTTTGGGATAGAGGTTTCCAGTAGAAAACGTTGTGAAGGTGCCCATTGCATAGGGTTGCTTGCCTGGGAACCTTTCGGGACCTCCAGCATCCTTGTGTGTTGGTGTTTTCTGTGCTCTTCCTTCCAGAGGAGAAGACATCTACCATAGACAGCTTCGATCACTTGTTTCTGACAGGGAATGGTGTTGGTCAAACCGGAGCTTTTCCAAATTTCTGTCAAATCTGGCCAGCCTTCTCTGAACCTGTCTTTGGTTACCTCTCTGCTCTTAGTCTTGCTTGGGGGTGGAATAAGTTCTCTCCATATTCAACAAGTTGGCAAACTTTACATTTCAATGTGGTGGGATGGGATCCTTTGGTTTTCTTCTCTCCTGTTACCAGAAACTTCCATCATATTTTTTTTGTTCTTCTCTCTCGATGGACAATATGTTGGCAACAGTGGGTGAGATGCAGACTGATGGATCGTGGCAGCTGGTGGGGTGCAGAGTTCTGGGCAGTTGGCCATCAGTGTGTGGGAAGAGCATAAGGGAGCCCTGTGCACTGTCCAGTGACTTCAAGGTTTTTGCAGAATGTGGGTCCATTTTTCCTGTCCATCTTCCTTATCCCTCTCTGATAACAGTAAAGTAAATGTTCCTTAGAATCAATTACCCTGCCCTGAGAATATTTCTTGTCTGGAGAAGGAACCAGTGATGCTTCAGGTAAGTCTCTCCTACCTAAAGAAGATGAGTCTGAGAGAGGTGTTAATTTGTTCTGGTGTTGTCATGGTATCTTCATGTTGGATGGACCAAATGTTACTTGGACCAGGAGTTGGATACGATGGTCCTTATCAGTCTCCTCCATATTGAGATATCCCATGATTTTATGATGGGAGCAGCACTGTCTGCCATCATTCCCTTCCTGGTGCTTCCAGGCACAGTGTGAGCAGGAGGCAGCAAGCACAGGTGGAGGAGGGACCCAAATGCATTTCTTGGAGTGGATGTGTTGGACATTGAGGGGATGTTGTCAGTGAAAGTGCAGTGATGTTACCTTGGTGGCTTTTCAGTGGTGGATCATGCTTAATGAGTGAGCAGGTTCTGTGGGGACTAATGCCCGTGGGTATGGAGGTTCTGGGTGTGTTGTTCTGGCAGCTCATGCCTGCCTGAAAGGGGAAGCAAGAGCCTTTGGGTCTGTAAGGGGATGGAAGGAGGTGGGTGTTGTCTTTGTGTGCTCGACTCCTTCTACGTCTTCACTTGCTTAGTGGGCCCTAGTGGAGATGATGTGTCCTGTTGTTATCCTTAACTCTTTCAGACACATGCCCAGACAGACCAAACGAGAGCAGCCTAGCTCTGCTTTTCTGTGGTACAAATTATCCCACCCAGTTGGCAATGTGGGGGCACTTCTGCTTCAGCATTTGGTGTGGTTTCATAGAATCACAGAATGGTGAATGTTGGAAGGAACCTTAAAGATCATCAGGTTCCAACCTCCCTGCTACGAGCAGGGACACCTCCCACTAGACCAGGCTGCACAAGCCTCATCCAAGCTGGCCTTGAACACCTCCAGGGAGGAGGCATCCACAACCTCCCTAGGAAACATATTCCAGTTCCTTACTACCCTCACGGTGAAGAGTTTCTTCCTAATATCTAACCTAAATCTCCCCTCCTTCAGTTTAAAACCATTACCCCTTGTCATATTGCTGAACTCTCTGGTGAAAAGTTTCTCCCCATCTTTCCTGTAGCCCCTTCAGGCACTGGCAGGCTGCTGTAGGGTCTCCCGCTGAAGCCTTCTCTTCTCCAGGCTGAACAACTCCAACTCTCTCAGCTTGTCTTCATAGCAGAGCTGCTCCAGCACTTTGATCATCTCCATGCAGACAGGAATTGGAGTTGTCAAGCTCTAATAACAGATTCTTTAAGCTCTAATGCATAGCTCTGGTGTTCCCATCTGAGATTGCTTAAAAGTCACCAAACATTAACGGTAAAGTTGAGGTAGCTGGGAAGAGTCTGTCAGACCCTGGGAGGCTTTGAAGCCCTCCATGTGTCCTTTGTGCCCTTGGTGAGGGAAGGTGAGGATGTGTGAAGACCTGGGTCATGTTCAGACCAGGGTTTGGAGCTGGAGCTTGTTGTTGGGCTGGGGCACTTTCTGGGTATTGTGGCAGTGATCCTGTGAGCAGCTGAAGTTGGGCCTGGGCACGTGTCATGGGAAGTGTGACCCTGAGTGAGGAAAAGTCTTGCCTGAGTGTAACAGAGATGCTGGGTAGAACAAGGTGTGTGTCAGTGGGGGTGAAGTGGATGCTGTCACTTAGCTGGAGATGCCATTTCCCTGAGTGTGGTGTAGAGGATGCCAGTAGAAAACATCAAGAAGCGGCTCCACAGACAGTGTTACTTGCAGAGGATCCTGTGACTGCCTCCAGAATTTCTGCATATCTTTGTGCCCTGTTGCCCTCTTCTTGGGTACCAATGCAGTGGCATAGGATCCTTCAGTTGTCTTCTCTCCTCCTATCAGAAACTCCCACCCTTCTGTTTTTCCATCTCTCACTCTAGCAATGTGTCAGTAGCAGTGGATGACATAAAGGCAGTTGAATTTTTGGAGATTTCAATTTGTAGATATTTGGGATGTTTGTCATCAGTGCTGGGAATGGCTTTTCCACTCTCCTGAGCTGAGGTTGATGTTGACAGAATGTTCTTAGTTTTCATGTCTTCCTCCTTGTGACAGCAGTGTGTGAGGGAGCCCTGTGCATCACTGTCCAGTGGTTTCAAGGCCTTTGTAGAATGTGTGTCATTTTTTAATGTCCATATTCCCCAGGAATGTCTCATGATGTTAGATGAAAATGTCCCTTAAAAACATTTCTACTGTCCTGAATTTTTATATTTATTGTTTTTAAGAACCAACCAGTGATGCTTCAGGGAAGTCCTTCATTAAATAGAATGAGTTTGAGAGACAGATGCACTTTTGTTTCTGTTTTGTGGTGGTAACTTCATGTTGGATCGACTGAATGTTTCCTGGATTGTAATGCCTATAGGTGTGGAGCAGCACAGCACCACTGTCTGCTCTTGTTCCTGTCCTGCTACTTCCAGTCACAGTGTGATCAGATGGAAGCAAGGACAGAGTGAGGAGGGACCCGAATGCATTTTTCTGAATGGATGTGTTGGACACTGAGGGGATGTTCTCAGTGAAAATGCCATGATGTTACTACCCCCTTGGTTTTTGCTTGGATGTGATGGGTGGATCATCCAATTCCAATGGGGCTAATGTCCCCGGGTGCAGAGGTTGGTTCTTGGTGTTTTGTTCTGGCAGCACCTGCCTGCCTGAGTGGAAGAGGAACAGCTTGACATTCACGGTGCAGGTGGAAAATGGGCCTGGAAGAATCAAGGTACATGAAGCTGTGGTTGCCCTGTGCTTTTTCAGCCTTCATGGAGAGTTTTCATGCTGGGCTGTGATGGGTTTAAGTTCCTGAAGGAAAGACTGCCCTGTGTTGTTTGGACTCTGTGGATCCTTTTTGACCAGATGTCCTAATATCAGGAGCTTGTCTTCTTTCAGAGACTGGTGGATTTTTTTTTGCTGATGTATGATCTCCTTAATCTTGTAATAGTGGGTCCTTGAGGTGGCTGGTGTGCTGAAGAGTATGTTGTTCTTCCAGGAGATAAGGGGAGGTGGAGATTCACAGACTGAAAGAAAGCAGGAAGGTTGTTCCCAGTCTGGGAGAATGGCCATAGGGAAGAGGAACGAGAGGTCTTCCCAAAGGGCATGTCCGTGCTTCATGGAGAGTGTAGTGTAATAATTTAAAAAACTTTCTGATAATGGAAAAGTTATCAGAAGATACAAGGATGAAAGTAGAAGAAATCTGGAGTACTGGATGGTGCAGGAGAAAAAAGAGGAGACAAGAAGGAAGAGGAAAAGGAAGAAGGGAAGGAAGGAATCTATGGAAGTAAGAAGGAAGCAAGAAAAATAAGAAGAGAAGAAACTGGAAAGGAGGAAGAGGCAGTTGAGGAGGTTACCAGCATTCACGTGTTATATCAACAGGATGAATGGAGTGGAGGACCTCAGCATCCTCCCTCCTCTGGGGCTCTGTTAAGACTTGATGAAAACTGTTGAGGAAGAGGTCCCCCCTCTTGCCTGAGGGGATGTCCAAGCTTCATTGTGAGCGTGGTGTAGCCACTTAGAAACCGTTTTGGTAAAGATAAAAGAAAGGAAGAGAAAGATTAGGACGAAAAGATGAGGCAGGGCAAGGGAAGAAGGAAAGTGAAGAGGAAAGAGGGAAGGAAAGAGAAGATAAATGCCAGAGAAGAAAGAGTGGAGGAAAAAAAAAAAAGAAAGAAAAAGAGAGAGACAGAAGGGTCTGTAAGAAGACAAGGAATATATGGAATTAAAAGGGAAGTAAAAAGGGAGGAAGGAAGGAAATGACCAGCAGGCACCGACCTTGCCGCTACACTTACCGGTGCTGGTCCCTCAGAGCTTTCTCCATGGTCAGGGTCCTGCACTCCGCCCCTGATGGCCCGTAATTAACGCTGATGGCTTCATCTTTGATCGTCTGTGCCGCGGCGCCGAAGGCGAGTGGGAAGCTGGCAGACGGGTGGCAAGAAGAGAAGGATGGAAAGAGAAGGGAAAGGGGAGAAAAAGAATCGGGCAAGGCAGAGGAAGAACGAAAAAGAGAAGAAAGAGAACGAAGAGAAGGAGAAAAGAGACCAGAAAGACGGAAGGAAGACAAGCAAGTGGAAAATGATTTTTAAAGTAGGAAAGAGAAATTAAGGCAAAATAAGAAGGAAAAAAATGAAGCTACGCAAGCAAACAGCGACCAAGCAAGGAATAACAAATACAGACTGGGTGAAGAATACAAAACAAAAGGCAGAAGAAAAGGAAGGAGGCGAAGGGAAGGAAGCGAGGGCAGAGGAGTTGACCATGACGGAGCCGTTTGCGCAGTCGGTGCCGGGGAGCGTGTGAGGCGGCGGAGCAGCACACGGTGTCGCTGCAGGCTCAGAAACGGCGGCGAGCGGCGAGGCGGCTCCGCCCCGGTGCGGCGGAGAGCCCGGCTGTGAGCGCGGGGGGAGCGGCGAGGGGTCCCCGAGCAAGAGAGCCGGTGCGAGCAGGCGGGCGGCCGCGGGGAGCCGTGCGGAGCCCAGGCGGGCAGCGGCGGCGATGGGCGTATGTTGGGGGCCCGTGGTGCGTGTGCTGGTGGTGCAGGCGGCCTGGGCGGTGGTGGGCGGGCAGGTGCGGTACTCGGTGCCGGAGGAAGCCAAGGCCGGGACGGTGGTGGGCCGGCTGGCGCAGGACCTGGGCCTGGAGGCGGGCGAGGCGGAGGCGCGGCGGCTGCGTCTGGTGTCGCAGGGCCGGCGGGCGAGCGTGGAGGTGAGCGGGGCGAGCGGGGCACTGGTGGTGAGCTCGCGGCTGGACCGGGAGGAGCTGTGCGGGAAGAGCGCGCCGTGCGCGCTGCGGCTGGAGGTGCTGGTGGAGCGTCCGCTGCGGGTCTTCCACGTGGAGCTGGAGGTGACCGACATCAACGACAACGCCCCGCTCTTCCCCGCCGCCCGAAAAAACCTCAGCATCGCGGAATTGTCGCTGCCGGGGTCTCGGTTCCCGCTGGAGGGCGCGTCGGATGCGGATATCGGCTCTAACGCGCAGCTCTCCTACACACTCAGCCCCAGCGAGCACTTCGCTCTGGATTTACAAAAATCCAATCAGCGAAACACTGTACCCGATCTTGTATTAACGAAACCTCTGGACCGCGAGGCGGTGCCGGTGCACCGTCTGGTGGTGACGGCGAGTGACGGGGGCCGTCCGTCTCTGACGGGCACGATGGAGCTGGTGATCTCGGTGCTGGATGCAAATGACAACGCGCCCCAGTTCAACCAGTCGGTGTATAAAGTGCAGGTGCCGGAGAGCGGTGCAGAGGGGACGCTGGTGGTGCGGGTGAACGCCACGGATCCGGATGAGGGCACCAACAGCGAGGTGACCTACACGGCTACCAGTTTCTTTCCACTCAGTGGAAGAGATGTTTTCACCGTTAACCCGAAGACGGGTGAGATCCGTCTCACGGGCGCCCTAGACTTCGAAGAAGTCAGCGTATTTGATTTTCGTATTGAAGCGAGAGACAAAGGCACCCCTCCGCTGTCGGGTCACTGCAGCGTGGAACTGGAGGTGCTGGACGTGAACGACAACGCGCCCGAGGTGCGGGTGACGTCGCTGTCGGTGCCGGTGCCGGAGGACGCGGCGGTGGGGACGGTGGTGGCCGTGCTGAGCGTGTCGGACCGGGACTCGGGGGCGAACGGGCGCGTGCGGTGCGCGGTGTGGCCGGCGTCGCCGTTCGGGCTGGTGGCGACGTTCGCGGGGTCGTACTCGCTGGTGCTGCGGGAGGCGCTGGACCGGGAGCGGGTGTCGGAGTACGAGGTGGAGGTGCGTGCGGAGGACGGCGGGGCGCCGCCGCTGTTTGGCCGGCTGGGGCTGCGGGTGTCGGTGTCGGACGTGAACGACAACGCGCCGTCGTTCGCGCAGGCGGTGTACACGGTGCTGGTGCGGGAGAACAACGCGGCGGGCGCGGAGCTGGCTTGGCTGTGGGCGCGGGACCCGGACGAGGCGGGCAACGGGCGCGTGAGGTACTCGGTGTGGGAGGGCGCGGGCGGGGGGTGGCGTTCGGCGTCGAGCTACGTGTCGGTGGAGGCGGAGAGCGGGCGCCTGTGGGCGCTGCAGGCGCTGGACTACGAGGAGGTGCAGGTGCTGGAGTTCGAGGTGCGGGCGGTGGACGCGGGGGAGCCGGCGCTGTGCGGCAACGCGACGGTGCAGCTGTTCGTGGTGGACGAGAACGACAACGCGCCGGCGGTGCTGGCGGTGGCGGGCGGCGGTGCGGGCCCCGGGTCGTCTGTGGAGGCGGGCTCGGGGGCGTTGTTGTGGGCGTGGGCGGCGTGGGGGGCGCCGGCGGGGCAGGTGGTGGCGAAGATCCGCGCGGTGGACGCGGACTCGGGCTACAACGCGTGGCTGCGCTACGAGCTGTGGGAGCCGCGGGGGAAGGGCCCGTTCCGCGTGGGGCTGTACAGCGGCGAGGTGAGCACGGCGCGGGCGCTGGAGGAGGCGGACGGCCCGCGGCAGAGGCTGGTGATCGTGGTGCGGGACCACGGGGAGCCGGCGCGCTCGGCCACGGCCACGCTGAGCGTGTCGCTGGTGGAGGGCGGCGAGGCGGCGGCGGCGGCGGGCTCGTCGCGGGCGGGGGCGGTGTCGGGGCTGGGTCCGGCGGAGGGCGGCGCGGCCGTGTCGGCTTTGGCGACGACGAACGTGTGGCTGGTGGTGGCCATCTGCGCGGTGTCGAGCGTGTTCGTGCTGGCGGTGGTGCTGTACGGGGCGTCGCGGTGGTCGCCGCGGGCGGGCGTGCTGTCGGGGCCCGGTCCGGCGACGCTGGTGTGCGCCAGCGAAGTGGGGAGCTGGTCGTACTCGCAGCGGCAGAGCCGGAGCGTGTGCGTGGCGGAGGGCGCGGGCAAGAGCGACCTGATGGTTTTCAGCCCCAACTTGCCGCCGGCGCCGCCCGGCCCCGCGGCGAAGGAGACGCAGCCGGAGGCGCCCGCTCTGCTGGACACGGTCAGTGGCCCTTCCTGTGCCTCTACTCGCCCTTTCTCTCGACGCTCTTTTCGTTCCTCCTCACCCTCCTTGCTTGGCCCTTGGTCAGGGGCTGTTGGTAGCAGTGTCGTCCCGTGGGTGCTGGGGGTGGTGGGTGCTTGGTGGTTGCTTTCTGGTGTGAATGGAACATTTGCATTTTCCTTGTCCTACCTTCCGGAGTTCCCCAGCTCTTGTTTTAACCTGAGGCGGGGTGGGAATAATAAAGAGAAGTATTGTTAGTTACCGTCTGGTTTGATGTTATGGGCGTGACTTGTAAAATGAAATCAATCTTCTTCCCTACTGGTGTATAGCGTTACCTCCCGAGTTTGCTGAATGGTTGCAAGACACGTGGGCTGTGGTAGTGATAGTCCCCCCGGCACTCTTTGCAGCCTTATTTACCTTTCCTCAGTACTGACTATGTTGTTATTAGATGTGGCTTATTGTAAAAATCCTCCTTTGATAATCCTCTGGATAATTGTGATTCAAGGTGACCCTGAACTTCAGGGTTTTTTGTTTGTCCCACAAGAGTCATGATTAAAGTAGGGAAGGCAATTCGGACTTGTTCTTTTTCCAATAATCTTTTTCCTCGGTAGTATCAAGCGTTCAGGATGAGCAATACGATCCAAAGTTGGTGTCAGCAATGTGAATTTCCTTTTCATGGCCCCCAGAAATTGTGTGATAGATGTTGGTTCCTTTCTGGAGAAGTGACATGATATGCTGTAGGCTGTCCTGTTGTGATGTTCTTTCAATATTTGCATCAGCAGGGACAGCCTTAGGGCACCCTGGAAACCTCTTTTAGAAAAAAAAAAAAGACATAAAAAAAATCATATGCATCCTATTGTGTGTGGGAGTCAAACCACAACTAAAACCATATAAGGACTTCCTTTCCTGGCTGGAGAAGCAACCTGATGTGATGTGCACTTGCCTGTTGTTCCATATTCATAGAAACATTGACAGCCTTATGGAAGATCCAGACTTCTGTTTAAAAATCCCCAGCACAAATTATCCCATATACTAGATATCATTCATTTTGATGCTGTGCTCATCAGCATTAGAGTTACTCTCCCAGAGAAGGAAATCCATGGCCATTAGAGCTGTTCTGACACCATCTCCTCAAAGAGATGTGTACCATTTCCAACGTGTAATGGACCTCCCAGCTCTCAGGTGTGCAACCTTACCATGTGAGAGAGCTGAAGCATGGCAACCCATGAAGGGTGATCTACTGGTAGTCTGCTGAGCACAGTGTATGTGACACCATCTGTGTGGGTTTTATGGTGCTCTCACTGGGGGAAGAAATGAAATAGTGGTGAATAGAGACGAATGTGGCAGTGGCACTGAGTAGAGCCTGGCCATGTCCTGCTGTGAAGGGTGACCTTGAGCAGTGGGAAGACTTGTCTGAGAGAACTTGAAATCCTTGGGAAGACCATGGGCCATGTTTTAAGATTATTGGCTTGTGTTGAGAAAACATGTCATAGAGTGAGGAATGGAGGATGCCTGGAGGAAAGCATGAGGCAGGATGGGCACAGAGTGTTCTTGCTCAGCATCCTTTCCCAGGCCCCAAGTGTCTGGAGCTGGAGGCCTCATGGATCTTGAGAGTGTGTGAGATATTGGAGTGCCCATAATGTCTTTTGAGGTCATGAATGTCTCCCACCAGAGACAGTCCCTTGTGCTGCTGCTGCCTGACATAGGCAGCATGTTGGTAAGAAGGGGTAACATGCAGACTGCTGGGTACTGCCTGATGGAGCTTTTCCCCTCTTACTTTGGGAAAGGTGTGGGAGGGCAGTGCTTCACCCTGCTGTCTTTGTGTAGTGGCGGGGATCCATAGTAGCTTCTACAACTGTTGATGGTTCCCTGCTCCTCCTCAGTCAAGATTTTAAGGCCCTGTGAGGAGGTGGGTGTAATGTGTGTGCAATTGACTTCCCTTCCTTGTGCACTGGCACAGTTGGCCTCAGCACAGATGGTGTGTCCACTTGTCATGCTTTACTCATTCAGGTTCACCCACGTACGCACCACACCCTGCAGAGTGGCTCATCTCCCTCTTTCTTACCCAGCTGATCTCATGAGTGCACTGACACTTTGGTATTTGGTGTTGTTCTCTTGAAGAGTAAAATCCATGTGGGCTGGGATCAGAGGTGTCCCAGCTCTAAACACAGAATCCTTAAGAACTCTGATGTGCAGCTCTGTGGTGTTTCCATCTGGGATTGCTGAGAAGGCCCAGAGCTTTCACGGTGAAGTTCAGGCAGCTGGGAAGAGCCTGCCAGACCCTGTGTGGCTTTGCAGCCCTCCCTGTGTTCTCTGTGCCAATCGTGAGGGAAGGTGAGGATGTGCAAAGGCCGGGATCACCCGCAGAGCTGTGTTCAGAGCTGGGCATCTTGTTGGGGTTGAACAAAGTTTCTGTATTTTGGCAGTGATCCTGAGAGATGTGCTGACTAGAGCCTGGGCCTGTGTCATGGGGAGGTGTCTTTGAGTGGGGAAGAGACTTGCCTGAGGGAAATGGAGATGCTGGGTGGAATAAGGTCTGGTATTGGTGAAGGACTGGAGAATGTCTGCTTGGCTGTGGAGATGCCATTTCCCATGGTGTTTGTTAGAGGAGGCCAGCAGAAAATTCACCTCTGTGCCAAGTAAGGTCATGGAGCAGATCCTCCTGGAAAATGTGCTAAGGCACATTGAAAAGAAGGAGGTGATTTGTGACAGCCAGCATGGCTTCACAAAGGGGAAATAATGCCTGACCAATTTGGTGGCCTTCTGTGGCAAGGCTACAGAGATGGTGGATAATGGCAGAGCAACTGATGTCATCTACCTGGATTTGTGCAAGGCATTTGACACGGGCCCAACATGACATCCTGGTCTCCAAACTGACAAGACAAGGATTTGACTGATGGACCACTCGGTGGATCAGTAATTGGCTGGATGGCTGCACCCCGAGAGCTGTGGTCAATGGTTCAGTGTCCCAGTGGAGGCAAGGGATGGGTGGTGTTCCTCAGGGGTCAATATTGGGACCAGTACTGTTTAACATCTTTGTTGAAGACATCGTGGGATTGAGTGTATCCTCAGCAGGTCTGGTGACGATGCCCAGCTGTGTAGAGCAGTTGACACCCTAGAGGGAAGGGATGCCATCCAGAGGGACCTTGACAGGCTGGAGAGGTGGGCCAAGGCCAACCTCATGAAGATCAGCAAGGCCAAGTACAAGGTCCTGCAACTTGGTTGGCACAACACCAAGCATAAATAAAGGCTGGGGGGAGAATGGCTAGGTTGGATAAGGCTTTGTGCAGCCTGGTCTAGTGGGAGGTGTCCCTGCTCATAGCAGTGAGGTTGGAACCTGATGATCTTTAAGGTCCCATCCAACTTTAACCATTATATGATTCTATATTAAAACCTTGTGAAGAGGCCTGGAGCACAGGGCTGCTCTCCCAGGATCCTCTCAGAACCTCCAGAAGTTCTACATAGTCTCACACCCTGTTGTTCTCTGTGGAATTAGTGCTTGTGAAGGTAACTGCCATGCTCACCTTTAATCACTTGTTTTTGATGTGGAATTATTGTTGGTCAGACAGAAGCTTTTCCCAATTTGGATCATTCTCTGAACCTCTCCTCAGTGGCCTCTCTGGTCTTAGTCTTGCTAGGGAGGGGAAGGAGTGGTCCCTGTATTCAAGATGTTGGCAAACCTGGCATTTCAGTACAGTGGAATGGGATCCTTTGGTTTTTTCCCCTTCATTTACTAAGACCCCTGCACCCCCACCCGTGGTTTTCTGCTCTCTCCTTGGCCATGTGTTGGTACCAGTGGATGAAGTGCAGCTGATGGAATTTGGGCAGCTGTCAGGCTGCAGTTTGTCCCAACTCTAATGACAAAATGGGTAACAATTCAATTCTTATGTTCTGCTCTGTGGTGTTTCCACCTGAGATTGTTGTTCAGCCCAAAAGTATTCAGGGTGAAGTTTATGCAGCTGAGAAGACCTTGCCTGACACTGTGTGTCTTGGCTTTGCATCCCTCCATATGTTCTCTGTGCCTGTTGTGAGGGTAGATGAGGACATGTGAGGTCGAGGGTCATGCTCAGAGTGGGTTTTAGGGCTGGTTCATGCTGTAGTGGTGGAGCACTGTCTGGGTGCTGTGGTGGCCATCCTGCGAGTGTCACGGCGTAGGGGCTGGGGCATCTGTCATGGGGAGAGTGACTTTCAGCAGGGGGGAGTTTTCCCTGAGGAAATGGAGATGCTGTGTAGAACATGGACTGTGTCATTGGTGTGTTGGTGTTGTCCATGGTTTTCCTTTTAGATGAGAAGACATCTGCCATAGACAGCTTTGATCACTTGTTTTTGACAGGGAATGGTGTTGGTCAAACTGAAACTTTGCCAAATTTCCATTACATCTGGCCAGCCTTCTCTGAACCTGTCTTTGGTTACCTCTCTTCTCTTAGTCTTGCTAGAGAGTGGAAGAAGTTTTCTTCATATTCAAGAAGTTGGCAGACTTTACATGTCAGTGTGGTGGGATGGGAGCCTTTGGTGTTCTTCCCTCCTCCTATTATAAACTTCCATATTTTTTCTTCTTCTCTCTCACTTTTGGCAGCAGTGGGTGAGATGCAGACTGATGGATTGTGGCAGCTGGTGCGGTGCAGAGTTTTGGGCAGCTGGCCATCAGTGTGTGGGAAGGCTTCTGTGGTCTCCTGAGCTGAGGTTGATGTCCTCAGGTTTCAGGTGTCCCTCCTGCTTCCCCTGTGACAGAAGATCATAAGGGAGCCCTGTGCCCTGTCCAGTTATTTCAAGGCTTTTGCAGAATTTTCAAAATTGCAGAATGTTTCTTTTCTGAAGAAGCAACCAGTGATGCTTCAGGTAAGTCACTCCTGCCTAAAGAAGATGAGTCTGAGAGACAGATGCACTTTTCTTCCTGTTTAGTCATGCTGTCTTCACGTTGGGTTGGCCAAATGTTGTCTGTACCAGGAGTTGGATGCAATGATCCTTATGAGTCACTTCCAACTCAATATGATTCTATGGTGGGAGCAGCACAGCAGCACTATCTGCTCTCATTCCTTTCCTGGTGCTTCCAGGCAGTGTGAGCAGGTGGCAGCAAGCACGGATGGAGGAGGGACCCGAATGCATTTCTTGGAGTGGGTGTGTTGGACACTGAGGGGATGTTGTCAGTAAAAATGCCATGGTGTTAGCTTGGTGGCTTTTTTTTTTTTTTTTTTTGGCTATGTGATGGGTGGATCATTGTATTCCAAGGGGACTAATGTCCCTGGGTATGGAGGTTTTGCTGTGTTGTTCTGGTAGCTTGTGTCTGCCTGAAAGGCACAGGAGGAGCTTGACATTCATTATGCAGGTGGAAGATGAGTCAGGAAGACTGGTTCTTCCTCAAGGTACCTGAAGAATGCTTGGGAGGTGTGAGTGCCCTGTGCTTTTTTAGCCTTCATGAAGGATTGTCTCGTTGGGCTGTGGTGGGTTTGAGTTCCCAAATGAGAGACTCCCTTGGTTTGTTTGGACTCTTTGGTGGCTGTTGGCACAGATATCACAGTATCTGGAGCTTGGGCTTGTTTCAGAGAGTGGTGGATTCTTTGGTGATGTATGATCACCTTACTCTGTTATTTTCTGGTCCCTGAGCTGGCTGGGGTGCTGAAGTGTTTGTTCTTCTTCTAGATGATAAAGGGAGGTGGAGATGGATAGACTAGAGGAAAGCAGGGAGGTTGTTCTCTGTAAGACAGGATGGAAGGAGAAAGGGAAAAGGAATGAGAACTCTTGCCAAAGGGCAGGTCTGTGCTTCATGGTGAGAGTGGTATAAAATTTTAAAAACTTTCTGATAATGGGAAAATGAACAGAAGATACAAGGATAGAAATAGAAGAGAATGGGAAGGAAGGATAGGATTGGAGTAAAAAAAAGAAAATAAAAGGGACAGGAAGGAAGACCAAAAGGAAGAAGGAAAAGAAGGAATCTACGGAAGTAAGAAGCAAGGAGTAAGGGAGAAAGAAAATGAGAAAGGAAGAGAAGAAACCAAAAAGAAGGAAAAGACAATAGAGGAGATAACCAGTGTTCCCTGATGTTATATGGACAGGATGAATGGAGTGGAGGAAAGAAGGAATTAGAGAATCACAGAATTGTCATGGCTGGAAAAGAGCACCCAGTCCAACTCTCTGCCCTGGATGGCGAAAAAAAAAAAAAAAAAAGAAAAACAAACACCACCAAACAAAGAACAACACAATACCACCCACCATTCCCACTGGAGCATGTCTTCAAGTGCCATGTCTACACATTCTTTTAATACCTCCATACCTCCAGTGATGGTGACTTCACGACCTCCCTGGGCAGCCCGTTCCAGTGCCTGACCACTCTTTTGGTAAAGAAATTCTTCCTAATATCCAGCCTAAACCTTCCCTGGTGCAGCTTCAGCCCATTTCCTCTAGTCCTAGTGTTATTCACTAGGGAGAAGAGGCCACAACCCACCTCACTACAACCTCCTTTCAGGTAGTTGTAGGGGGCAATGAGGTCTCCCCTCAGCCTCCTCTTCTCCAAACTAAACAATTGCATTTCCTTCAGCCTCTCTTCATAGGACTTGCTCTCTAGACCCTTTACCACGTTGGTTGCTCTTCTCTGGACACACTCCAACAACTCAATGCCCTTCTTGTATTGAGGGGCTCAGAACTAAACATTTGAGGTGTGGCCTCACCAGTGCTGAGTACAGGGGCATGATCACTTCCCTAATCCTGCTGATCACACTATTTCTGATGGAGGCCAGGAAGTTGTGGCCTTCTTGCTGGACACTTTCCAACCACTCTGCCCCAAGACTGGAGCATTTCCTGGGGTTGTTGTGACTTAAATGCAGGACCTGACACTTGGACTTATTTAATGTCGTACAGTTGGCCTCGGCCTATCCATCCAACCTTCCCAGGTGCCTCTGCAGAGCCTTCCTACCTTTGAGCAGATCAACACTCAAGCCCAACTTGGTGCCATCTGCAAACTTACTGAGGGAGCACTCAATCCCCTCATCCTCATTGATAAAGATATGGAATAAGACTGGCTCTAAAACTGTGCCCCAGGGAACACTTCTTGAGACCAGCCACCAGCTGGATTTAACTCCATTCACTCTCTGGGCTTGGCCATCCAGCCAGGTTTTACCTAGGGAAGAGTAAACTTGTGTAAGCTATGAGCAGCAGCTTCTCTAGGAGAAAGCTGTGGGAGATGGTGTCAAAAGTTTTACTAAAATTCAGAGAGACAACATCCACAGCTTCTCATCCAGTGGGCAGGTCACCTGATCATAAAAGGAAATGAGGAAGAGACAGTAGAGGAGAGTACCAGCATTCACCAGTGGTACTTAGGCATGATGAGTGGAGCGAAGGACCTCAGCATCATCGGTGCTCAGGGACGCTGTGTAGGACCTGCTGAAAAGTAGTGAGGAAGAGGAATGAGATCTCGTGCCTGAGGGGTTGTCCTTGCTCCCTGCGAAAGTGGTTTATGTAGACACGTGGAAAATATTTTGGTTAAGGAGAAACAGAAACAGAACAACGGCTAAGCTGAAATTCTATAAACAGAAAAGATGAGGACGCAGAGATTAGGCAGGACAGGGAAAGAAGGAAAGAGAAAAGGAAAGGGTGAAGGGAAAAGGAAAGAGAAGAAAGAAGAAGGAAGGGAAGAGGAAAGAGAAGAAAGAAGAAGCAAGAGAAGACAGCACAGGAAACAAAAACAGAAAGGCAGAAGAGAAGTAACAAGAAGAGGATTAAATTTATGGAAATAAATAGGTAGAAATGAAGGAAGGAAGAAAGAAAAGAAGGGAAGAAGAAAGGAAGAGGAGATGACCAGCAGTCACCGATCTTATCGCTAGATGCTGAACGGAGCTGCTCCCTAAGAGCTTCCCTCTCGGTGAGAGTACCGCGCTCCGGCACTGATGGCCTGTAGTTATCGCTAACGGACACGTCATTAGCGCTGGTGACATGGACTTGGATGGTGTCCGTCGAGGCGCAAAGGCGCGAGGAGGATGGACAGAGAAGAAAATAGAGAGAGGAAGACAATAAAATAGAAAAAAAAATAAGATAAAAGAACACAGAAAAAGAAAGAAGGAAAGAAAGAAAAGAAACCATGCAAGAAAAGAGTGAGCAAGCAAGGGATAAAAAAATAAATGAAACAGGCGACCGGCACGAAGGGAGGACTGAGAAGTTGACCATGACGGAGCCGTTTGCGTAATCGGTGCCGGGGAGCGTGTGAGGCGGCGGAGCAGCACACGGTGTCGCTGCAGGCTCAGAAACGGCGGCGAGCGGCGAGGCGGCTCCGCCCCGGTGCTGCAGAGAGCCCGGCTGTGAGCGCGGGGGGGGGGCGGCGAGGGGTCCCCGAGCAGGAGAGCCGGTGCGAGCAGGCGGCGGCGGGGAGCAGTGCGGAGCCCGGGCGGGCGGCAGCGGCGGCGATGGGCGTATGTTGGGGGCCCGTGGTGCGTGTGCTGGTGGTGCAGGCGGCCTGGGTGGTGGTGGGCGGGCAGGTGCGGTACTCGGTGCCGGAGGAAGCCAAGGCCGGGACGGTGGTGGGTCGGCTGGCGCAGGACCTGGGCCTGGAGGCGGGCGAGGCGGAGGCGCGGCGGCTGCGTCTGGTGTCGCAGGGCCGGCGGGCGAGCGTGGAGGTGAGCGGGGCGAGCGGGGCGCTGGTGGTGAGCTCGCGGCTGGACCGGGAGGAGCTGTGCGGGAAGAGCGCGCCGTGCGCGCTGCGGCTGGAGGTGCTGGTGGAGCGTCCGCTGCGGGTCTTCCACGTGGAGCTGGAGGTGACCGACATCAACGACAACGCCCCGCTCTTCCCCGCCGCCCGAAAAAACCTGAGTATATCGGAGAACTCCCCAGCCGGGTCTCGGTTCCCGCTGGAGGGCGCGTCGGATGCGGATATCGGCTCTAACGCGCAGCTCTCCTACACACTCAGCCCCAGCGAGCACTTCGGTTTGGATTCACAAGACTCGAATGTGCGAAACACTGTACCCGATCTTGTATTAACGAAACCTCTGGACCGCGAGGCGGTGCCGGTGCACCGTCTGGTGGTGACGGCGAGTGACGGGGGCCGTCCGTCTCTGACGGGCACGATGGAGCTGGTGATCTCGGTGCTGGATGCCAATGACAACGCGCCGCAGTTCAACCAGTCGGTGTATAAAGTGCAGGTGCCGGAGAGCGCTGCAGAGGGGACGCTGGTTACCCGGGTGAACGCCACGGATCCGGATGAGGGCACCAACAGTGAGGTGACCTACACGGCTACCAGTTTCTTTCCCTTCAGTGGAAGAGATGTTTTCACCGTTAACCCGAAGACGGGTGAGATCCGTCTCACGGGCGCCCTAGACTTCGAAGAAGTCAGCGTATTTGATTTTCGTATTGAAGCGAGAGACCAGGGGACGCCGCCGCTGTCGGGTCACTGCAAGGTGGTGGTGGAGGTGCTGGACGTGAACGACAACGCGCCCGAGGTGCGGGTGACGTCGCTGTCGGTGCCGGTGCCGGAGGACGCGGCGGTGGGGACGGTGGTGGCCGTGCTGAGCGTGTCGGACCGGGACTCGGGGGCGAACGGGCGCGTGCGGTGCGCGGTGTGGCCGGCGTCGCCGTTCGGGCTGGTGGCGACGTTCGCGGGGTCGTACTCGCTGGTGCTGCGGGAGGCGCTGGACCGGGAGCGGGTGTCGGAGTACGAGGTGGAGGTGCGTGCGGAGGACGGCGGGGCGCCGCCGCTGTTTGGCCGGCTGGGGCTGCGGGTGTCGGTGTCGGACGTGAACGACAACGCGCCGTCGTTCGCGCAGGCGGTGTACACGGTGCTGGTGCGGGAGAACAACGCGGCGGGCGCGGAGCTGGCTTGGCTGTGGGCGCGGGACCCGGACGAGGCGGGCAACGGGCGCGTGAGGTACTCGGTGTGGGAGGGCGCGGGCGGGGGGGTGGCGTTCGGCGTCGAGCTACGTGTCGGTGGAGGCGGAGAGCGGGCGCCTGTGGGCGCTGCAGGCGCTGGACTACGAGGAGGTGCAGGTGCTGGAGTTCGAGGTGCGGGCGGTGGACGCGGGGGAGCCGGCGCTGTGCGGCAACGCGACGGTGCAGCTGTTCGTGGTGGACGAGAACGACAACGCGCCGGCGGTGCTGGCGGTGGCGGGCGGCGGTGCGGGCCCCGGGTCGTCTGTGGAGGCGGGCTCGGGGGCGTTGTTGTGGGCGTGGGCGGCGTGGGGGGCGCCGGCGGGGCAGGTGGTGGCGAAGATCCGCGCGGTGGACGCGGACTCGGGCTACAACGCGTGGCTGCGCTACGAGCTGTGGGAGCCGCGGGGGAAGGGCCCGTTCCGCGTGGGGCTGTACAGCGGCGAGGTGAGCACGGCGCGGGCGCTGGAGGAGGCGGACGGCCCGCGGCAGAGGCTGGTGATCGTGGTGCGGGACCACGGGGAGCCGGCGCGCTCGGCCACGGCCACGCTGAGCGTGTCGCTGGTGGAGGGCGGCGAGGCGGCGGCGGCGGCGGGCTCGTCGCGGGCGGGGGCGGTGTCGGGGCTGGGTCCGGGAGGGGGGCGCGGAGGGCGTCTCGGCCTTGGCGACGACGAACGTGTGGCTGGTGGTGGCCATCTGCGCGGTGTCGAGCGTGTTCGTGCTGGCGGTGGTGCTGTACGGGGCGTCGCGGTGGTCGCCGCGGGCGGGCGTGCTGTCGGGGCCCGGTCCGGCGACGCTGGTGTGCGCCAGCGAAGTGGGGAGCTGGTCGTACTCGCAGCGGCAGAGCCGGAGCGTGTGCGTGGCGGAGGGCGCGGGCAAGAGCGACCTGATGGTTTTCAGCCCCAACTTGCCGCCGGCGCCGCCCGGCCCCGCGGCGAAGGAGACGCAGCCGGAGGCGCCCGCTCTGCTGGACACGGTCAGTGGCCCTCCCTGTTTCGCCCCTCACTCCTTCCTCCAGTATTCTTTCTGGTTCTTCTTGCTCTTTTGGCTCTTCTCGCCTTCCTCTCCCAGTCTCTGGTCAGGTTTTTTTAGGAGCTGGTATCTTTCTGGGGGTGGTGGTTGCTTGGTGGCTGCTTCCTTGTCTTCGTGGGACCTTTGCATCTGCCTTGGAGTCCTTTCTGGCCCCCCCTGGTTATTGTTGTCGGTTAGGGGGAGATAATGAAAGGGATTGGCGCACTTCACAGCAGTTATCAGTTTTCTGTTGTGGGTGTGAGGTTTTTCCCTTAGAACTGTTAATTGTGATGATGGTGCCATGGCATCATCTTTACAAGATGATGAATACCATTTACACCCGAGTTTGTTGAAGGAGTGTAAGACACTCAGCCTGTGGTGGTGACTGTCCCCCTGGTGTCATTTGTGGCCTCATTAGCTTTTCTAACTTATGATAACAGCTGTGGTTTCTCATTAAAAGTTTGTCCTTGTCCCCTTTGATCCCCTTCTGCATGATGGAAGGGGACAATCGTGGCTTTAGGGTTTTCTTTCACAGTAATGTATTCTCCTTTTGATTCTCCCACCAGAGAGTCAGTAAGAAAGTAGGGCAATCATAGGTTCTTGTCCAAGTACTTTGTACTTAGTAATGCAGTGTTCAGAGAGATTATTGTGACCCAAGGTAGGTGAAAGAAACAGGAATTTTCTTTTCCCACCTCCCCAAACCTTGCTCTAGACTTCTATGCCTGACTGGAGAAGTGATGTGATAGGATGTACACTGGCCTTTTATGATGTTCTTCAACGTTTCTAGTAGCACTGACAGGCTTATGGCACCCTGGAAACCTTCACTGAAAAAAACCCCAAATTATCTTTTACATCCCTTATGGTGCTGTGCTTTCCATGTGAGAGAGCCGAAGCATGGCAAACCATGAAGAGTGAACTACTGAGAGTCTGCTGAGCACAGTGTATGTGACACCATCTGTGGTTTTTGTGATGCTGTCGTTGATGGGAGGGGTTGTGGACCTGGGCAAAGAAATGAGGTGATGTACACTGCAGTGTTATGATGTTCTTTTGATGTTTTCATCAGCAGACACACCCTTAACAAAAGCTGTAGAAACCTTCTGTTCAACAAAAATACCACAACAATTAAACAAACCAGACAACAAAAAACTAACGCCTTGATAACAAAACGCCAAGTCAAAATTCTTCTGCAGAGTCGGTGTAATCCTTTACATTGGGGTGCTTGTCAATGTTTGGGTTCTTCTCCTACAGCATGCAGTTTAGAGGTGTTCCAACAGCACCTTTAGAAAGAGAGAGACTCTGCTGGACACGGTCTCTGTGATACCATCTGTTTTTATGGTGCTCTCCTTGGGGGGAGGGTCTACAAAAGCTGTAGTGAGCCCTGAGGTGGGAAAGGAAGCAGTGGTGTGTCACAGAGGTGAATGTGGCAGTGGTACTGAGTATTGTCTGCCCATGTCCTGCTGTGAAGGGTGACCTTGGGCAATGGGAGGACTTGTATGATTGGAAGTCCTTAGGAAGACCATGGGCTATGCCATGAGGCAATAATGTGATGTGATTTGTGTGTCTTGAGAGCACACGTTGCAGAGTGGGGAATGGAGGATGCCTGGAGGGGAAAGCATGTGGCAAGATGGGCACAGAGTGTTCCTGTCCAGGATCCTTTTCTAGGCCCCAAGTGTCTGGAGCTGGAGGCCTCATGGATCTTGAGAGTGTGTGAGATATTGGAGTGCCCATAATGTCTTTTGAGGTCACGAATGTCTCCCACCAGAGACAGTCCCTTGTGCTGCTGCTGCCTGACATAGGCAGCATGTTGGTAAGAAGGGGTAACATGCAGACTGCTGGGTACTGCCTGATGGAGCTTTTCCCCTTCTTTTGGGAAAGGTATGGGAGGGCAGTGCTTCACCCTGCTGTCCTTGTGTAGTGGTGGGGATCCATAGTAGCTTCTCTGCTCCTCCTCAGTCAAGATTTTAAGGCCCTGTGAGGAGGTGGGTGTAATGTGTGTGCAATTGACTTCCCTTCCTTGTGCACTGGCACAGTTGGCCTCAGCAGAGATGCTGTGTCCACTTGTCATGCTTTACTCATTCAGGTTCACCCACGTACGCACCACACCCTGCAGAGTGGCTCATCTCCCTCTTTCTTACCCAGCTGATCTCATGAGTGCACTGACACTTTGGTATTTGGTGTTGTTCTCTTGAAGAGTAAAATCCATGTGGGCTGGGATCAGAGGTGTCCCAGCTCTAAACACAGAATCCTTAAGAACTCTGATGTGCAGCTCTGTGGTGTTTCCATCTGGGATTGCTGAGAAGGCCCAGAGCTTTCACGGTGAAGTTCAGGCAGCTGGGAAGAGCCTGCCAGACCCTGTGTGGCTTTGCAGCCCTCCCTGTGTTCTCTGTGCCAATCGTGAGGGAAGGTGAGGATGTGCAAAGGCTGGGATCACCCGCAGAGCTGTGTTCAGAGCTGGGCATCTTGTTGGGGTTGAACAAAGTTTCTGTATTTTGGCAGTGATCCTGAGAGATGTGCTGACTAGAGCCTGGGCCTGTGTCATGGGGAGGTGTCTTTGAGTGGGGAAGAGACTTGCCTGAGGGAAATGGAGATGCTGGGTGGAATAAGGTCTGGTATTGGTGAAGGACTGGAGAATGTCTGCTTGGCTGTGGAGATGCCATTTCCCATGGTGTTTGTTAGAGGAGGCCAGCAGAAAACTCACCTCTGTGCCAAGTAAGGTCATGGAGCAGATCCTCCTGGAAAATGTGCTAAGGCACATTGAAAAGAAGGAGGTGATTTGTGACAGCCAGCGTGGCTTCACAAAGGGGAAATAATGCCTGACCAATTTGGTGGCCTTCTATGACAAGGCTACAGAGATGGTGGATAATGGCAGAGCAACTGATGTCATCTACCTGGATTTGTGCAAGGCATTTGACACGGGCCCAACATGACATCCTGGTCTCCAAACTGACAAGACAAGGATTTGACAGATGGACCACTCGGTGGATCAGTAATTGGCTGGATGGCTGCACCCCGAGAGCTGTAGAAAACCTTGGGAAGAGGCCCAGAGCACAGGGCTGCTCTCTCAGGATCCACTTAGACTTCTGGATATTCTGCCTGTCTTCCTGCCCTGTTCTCTTTGGAATTAGTGCTTGTGAAGGTAACTGCCATTCTCACCTTTAATCACTTGTTTTTGGTGTGGACTTGTTTTTGGTCAAACAGAAGCTTTTCCCAATTTGGATAATTCTCTGAACCTCTCCTTGGTGGCCTCTCTGGTCTTAGTCTTGCTAGGGAGGGGAAGGAGTGGTCCCTGTATTCAAGATGTTGGCAAACCTGGCATTTCAGTACAGTGGAATGGGATCCTTTGGTTTTTTTCCCCTTCATTTACTAAGACCCCTGCACCCCCACCCGTGGTTTTCTGCTCTCTCCTTGGCCATGTGTTGGTACCAGTGGATGAAGTGCAGCTGATGGAATTTGGGCAGCTGTCAGGCTGCAGTTTGTCCTAACTCTAATGACAAAATGTGTAACAACTCAGTTCTTATGTGCTGCTCTGTGGTGTTTCCACCTGAGATGGCTGAAAAAGCCCAAAAGTGTTTAGGGTGAAGGTGAGAAGACCTTGCCTGACACTGTGTGTCTTGGCTTTGCATCCCTCCATATGTTCTCTGTGCCTGTTGTGAGGGTAGATGAGGACATGTGAGGTCGAGGGTCATGCTCAGAGTGGGTTTTAGGGCTGGTTCATGCTGTAGTGGTGGAGCACTGTCTAGGTGCTGTGGCAGCCATCCTGTGAGTGTCATGGAGTAGAGCTTGGGGTATCTGTAACAGTGAGGGTGGCTTTGAGTGGGGAAGGGTTTTCTTTGAGGAAATGGAGAAGCTGGGTAGAACATGGACTGGGTCTTTGCGGAAGAACTGAAGAAGCTGCAGTTGTAATTTCCTAGGGTTTGGGATAGAGGTTTCCAGTAGAAAACGTTGTGAAGGTGCCCATTGCATAGGGTTGCTTGCCTGGGAACCTTTCGGGACCTCCAGCATCCTTGTGTGTTGGTGTTTTCTGTGCTCTTCCTTCCAGAGGAGAAGACATCTACCATAGACAGCTTCGATCACTTGTTTCTGACAGGGAATGGTGTTGGTCAAACCGGAGCTTTTCCAAATTTCTGTCAAATCTGGCCAGCCTTCTCTGAACCTGTCTTTGGTTACCTCTCTGCTCTTAGTCTTGCTTGGGGATGGAATAAGTTCTCTCCATATTCAACAAGTTGGCAAACTTTACATTTCAATGTGGTGGGATGGGATCCTTTGGTTTTCTTCTCTCCTCTTACCAGAAACTTCCATCATATTTTTTTTGTTCTTCTCTCTCGATGGACAATATGTTGGCAACAGTGGGTGAGATGCAGACTGATGGATCGTGGCAGCTGGTGGGGTGCAGAGTTCTGGGCAGTTGGCCATCAGTGTGTGGGAAGAGCATAAGGGAGCCCTGTGCACTGTCCAGTGACTTCAAGGTTTTTGCAGAATGTGGGTCCATTTTTCCTGTCCATCTTCCTCATCCCTCTCTGATAACAGTAAAGTAAATGTTCCTTAGAATCAATTACCCTGCCCTGAGAATATTTCTTGTCTGGAGAAGGAACCAGTGATGCTTCAGGTAAGTCTCTCCTACCTAAAGAAGATGAGTCTGAGAGAGGTGTTAATTTGTTCTGGTGTTGTCATGGTATCTTCATGTTGGATGGACCAAATGTTACTTGGACCAGGAGTTGGATACGATGGTCCTTATCAGTCTCCTCCATATTGAGATATCCCATGATTTTATGATGGGAGCAGCACTGTCTGCCATCATTCCCTTCCTGGTGCTTCCAGGCACAGTGTGAGCAGGAGGCAGCAAGCACAGGTGGAGGAGGGACCCAAATGCATTTCTTGGAGTGGATGTGTTGGACATTGAGGGGATGTTGTCAGTGAAAGTGCAGTGATGTTACCTTGGTGGCTTTTCAGTGGTGGATCATGCTTAATGAGTGAGCAGGTTCTGTGGGGACTAATGCCCGTGGGTATGGAGGTTCTGGGTGTGTTGTTCTGGCAGCTCATGCCTGCCTGAAAGGGGAAGCAAGAGCCTTTGGGTCTGTAAGGGGATGGAAGGAGGTGGGTGTTGTCTTTGTGTGCTCGACTCCTTCTACGTCTTCACTTGCTTAGTGGGCCCTAGTGGAGATGATGTGTCCTGTTGTTATCCTTAACTCTTTCAGACACATGCCCAGACAGACCAAACGAGAGCAGCCTAGCTCTGCTTTTCTGTGGTACAAATTATCCCACCCAGTTGGCAATGTGGGGGCACTTCTGCTTCAGCATTTGGTGTGGTTTCATAGAATCACAGAATGGTGAATGTTGGAAGGAACCTTAAAGATCATCAGGTTCCAACCTCCCTGCTACGAGCAGGGACACCTCCCACTAGACCAGGCTGCACAAGCCTCATCCAAGCTGGCCTTGAACACCTCCAGGGAGGAGGCATCCACAACCTCCTTAGGAAACATATTCCAGTTCCTTACTACCCTCACGGTGAAGAGTTTCTTCCTAATATCTAACCTAAATCTCCCCTCCTTCAGTTTAAAACCATTACCCCTTGTCCTATTGCTGAACTCTCTGGTGAAAAGTTTCTCCCCATCTTTCCTGTAGCCCCTTCAGGCACTGGCAGGCTGCTGTAGGGTCTCCTGCTGAAGCCTTCTCTTCTCCAGGCTGAACAACTCCAACTCTCTCAGCTTGTCTTCATAGCAGAGCTGCTCCAGCACTTTGATCATCTCCATGCAGACAGGAATTGGAGTTGTCAAGCTCTAATAACAGATTCTTTAAGCTCTAATGCATAGCTCTGGTGTTCCCATCTGAGATTGCTTAAAAGTCACCAAACATTAACGGTAAAGTTGAGGTAGCTGGGAAGAGTCTGTCAGACCCTGGGAGGCTTTGAAGCCCTCCATGTGTCCTTTGTGCCCTTGGTGAGGGAAGGTGAGGATGTGTGAAGACCTGGGTCATGTTCAGACCAGGGTTTGGAGCTGGAGCTTGTTGTTGGGCTGGGGCACTTTCTGGGTATTGTGGCAGTGATCCTGTGAGCAGCTGAAGTTGGGCCTGGGCACGTGTCATGGGAAGTGTGACCTTGAGTGAGGAAAAGTCTTGACTGAGTGTAACAGAGATGCTGGGTAGAACAAGGTGTGTGTCAGTGGGGGTGAAGTGGATGATGTCACTTAGCTGGAGATGCCATTTCCCTGAGTGTGGTGTAGAGGATGCCAGTAGAAAACATCAAGAAGCGGCTCCACAGACAGTGTTACTTGCAGAGGATCCTGTGACTGCCTCCAGAATTTCTGCGTATCTTTGTGCCCTGTTGCCCTCTTCTTGGGTACCAATGCAGTGGCATAGGATCCTTCAGTTGTCTTCTCTCCTCCTATCAGAAACTCCCACCCTTCTGTTTTTCCATCTCTCACTCTAGCAATGTGTCAGTAGCAGTGGATGACATAAAGGCAGTTGAATTTTTGGAGATTTCAATTTGTAGATATTTGGGATGTTTGTCATCAGTGCTGGGAATGGCTTTTCCACTCTCCTGAGCTGAGGTTGATGTTGACAGAATGTTCTTAGTTTTCATGTCTCCCTCCTTGTGACAGCAGTGTGTGAGGGAGCCCTGTGCATCACTGTCCAGTGGTTTCAAGGCCTTTGTAGAATGTGTGTCATTTTTTAATGTCCATATTCCCCAGGAGTGTCTCATGATGTTAGATGAAAATGTCCCTTAAAAACATTTCTACTGTCCTGAATTTTTATATTTATTTTTTTTAAGAACCAACCAGTGATGCTTCAGGGAAGTCCTTCATTAAATAGAATGAGTTTGAGAGACAGATGCACTTTTGTTCCTGTTTTGTGGTGGTAACTTCATGTTGGATCGACTGAATGTTTCCTGGATTGTAATGCCTATAGGTGTGGAGCAGCACAGCACCACTGTCTGCTCTTGTTCCTGTCCTGCTACTTCCAGTCACAGTGTGATCGGATGGAAGCAAGGACAGAGTGAGGAGGGACCCGAATGCATTTTTCTGAATGGATGTGTTGGACGCTGAGGGGATGTTCTCAGTGAAAATGCCATGATGTTACTACCCCCTTGGTTTTTGCTTGGATGTGATGGGTGGATCATCCAATTCCAATGGGGCTAATGTCCCCGGGTACAGAGGTTGGTTCTTGGTGTTTTGTTCTGGCAGCACCTGCCTGCCTGAGTGGAAGAGGAACAGCTTGACATTCACGGTGCAGGTGGAAAATGGGCCTGGAAGAATCAAGGTACATGAAGCTGTGGTTGCCCTGTCCTTTTTCAGCCTTCATGGAGAGTTTTCATGCTGGGCTGTGATGGGTTTAAGTTCCTGAAGGAAAGACTGCCCTGTGTTGTTTGGACTCTGTGGATCCTTTTTGACCAGATGTCCTAATATCAGGAGCTTGTCTTCTTTCAGAGACTGGTGGATTTTTTTTTTCTGATGTATGATCTCCTTAATCTTGTAATAGTGGGTCCTTGAGGTGGCTGGTGTGCTGAAGAGTATGTTGTTCTTCCAGGAGATAAGGGGAGGTGGAGATTCACAGACTGAAAGAAAGCAGGAAGGTTGTTCCCAGTCTGGGAGAATGGCCATAGGGAAGAGGAACGAGAGGTCTTCCCAAAGGGCATGTCCGTGCTTCATGGAGAGTGTAGTGTAATAATTTAAAAAACTTTCTGATAATGGAAAAGTTATCAGAAGATACAAGGATGAAAGTAGAAGAAATCTGGAGTACTGGATGGTGCAGGAGAAAAAAGAGGAGACAAGAAGGAAGAGGAAAAGGAAGAAGGGAAGGAAGGAATCTATGGAAGTAAGAAGGAAGCAAGAAAAATAAGAAGAGAAGAAACTGGAAAGGAGGAAGAGGCAGTTGAGGAGGTTACCAGCATTCACGTGTTATATCAACAGGATGAATGGAGTGGAGGACCTCAGCATCCTCCCTCCTCTGGGGCTCTGTTAAGACTTGATGAAAACTGTTGAGGAAGAGGTCCCCCCTCTTGCCTGAGGGGATGTCCAAGCTTCATTGTGAGCGTGGTGTAGCCACTTAGAAACCGTTTTGGTAAAGATAAAAGAAAGGAAGAGACAGATTAGGATGAAAAGATGAGGCAGGGCAAGGGAAGAAGGAAAGTGAAGAGGAAAGGAAAGAGAAGATAAATGCCAGAGAAGAAAGAGTGGAGGAAAAAAAAAAAAGAAAGAAAAAGAGAGAGGCAGAAGGGTCTGTAAGAAGACAAGTAATATATGGAATTAAAAGGGAAGTAAAAAGGGAGGAAGGGAGGAAGGAAGGAAATGACCAGCAGGCACCGACCTTGCCGCTACACTTACCGGAGCTGGTCCCTCAGAGCTTTCTCCATGGTCAGGGTCCTGCACTCCGCCCCTGATGGCCCGTAATTAACGCTGATGGCTTCATCTTTGATCGTCTGTGCCGCGGCGCCGAAGGCGAGTGGGAAGCTGGCAGACGGGTGGCAAGAAGAGAAGGATGGAAAGAGAAGGGAAAGGGGAGAAAAAGAATCGGGCAAGGCAGAGGAAGAACGAAAAAGAGAAGAAAGAGAACGAAGAGAAGGAGAAAAGAGACCAGAAAGACGGAAGGAAGACAAGCAAGTGGAAAATGATTTTTAAAGTAGGAAAGAGAAATTAAGGCAAAATAAGAAGGAAAAAAATGAAGCTACGCAAGCAAACAGCGACCAAGAAAGGAATAACAAATACAGACTGGGTGAACAATACAAAAACAAAAGGCAGAAGAAAAGGAAGGAGGCGAAGGGAAGGAAGCGAGGGCAGAGGAGTTGACCATGACGGAGCCGTTTGCGTAGTCGGTGCCGGGGAGCGTGTGAGGCGGCGGAGCAGCACACGGTGTCGCTGCAGGCTCAGAAACGGCGGCGAGCGGCGAGGCGGCTCCGCCCTGGTGCGGCGGAGAGCCCGGCTGTGAGCGCGGGGGGGGCGGCGAGGGGTCCCCGGGCAGGAGAGCCGGTGCGAGCAGGCGGGCGGCGGCGGGGAGCCGTGCGGGAACCGGGCGGGCGGCAGCGGCGGCGATGGGCGTATGTTGGGGGCCCGTGGTGCGTGTGCTGGTGGTGCAGGCGGCCTGGGCGGTGGTGGGCGGGCAGGTGCGGTACTCGGTGCCGGAGGAAGCCAAGGCCGGGACGGTGGTGGGCCGGCTGGCGCAGGACCTGGGCCTGGAGGCGGGCGAGGCGGAGGCGCGGCGGCTGCGTCTGGTGTCGCAGGGCCGGCGGGCGAGCGTGGAGGTGAGCGGGGCGAGCGGGGCGCTGGTGGTGAGCTCGCGGCTGGACCGGGAGGAGCTGTGCGGGAAGAGCGCGCCGTGCGCGCTGCGGCTGGAGGTGCTGGTGGAGCGTCCGCTGCGGGTCTTCCACGTGGAGCTGGAGGTGACCGACATCAACGACAACGCCCCGCTCTTCCCCACCGCCCGAAAAAACCTGAGTATATCGGAGAACTCCCCAGCCGGGTCTCGGTTCCCGCTGGAGGGCGCGTCGGATGCGGATATCGGCTCTAACGCGCAGCTCTCCTACACACTCAGCCCCAGCGAGCACTTCGCTCTGGATTTACAAAAATCCAATCAGCGAAACACTGTACCCGATCTTGTATTAACGAAACCTCTGGACCGCGAGGCGGTGCCGGTGCACCGTCTGGTGGTGACGGCGAGTGACGGGGGCCGTCCGTCTCTGACGGGCACGATGGAGCTGGTGATCTCGGTGCTGGATGCCAATGACAACGCGCCGCAGTTCAACCAGTCGGTGTATAAAGTGCAGGTGCCGGAGAGCGCTGCAGAGGGGACGCTGGTGGTGCGGGTGAACGCCACGGATCCGGATGAGGGTACCAACAGTGAGGTGACCTACACGGCTACCAATTTCCTGCCCTTCAGTGGAAGAGATGTTTTCACCGTTAACCCGAAGACGGGTGAGATCCGTCTCACGGGCGCCCTAGACTTCGAAGAAGTCAGCGTATTTGATTTTCGTATTGAAGCGAGAGACCAGGGGACGCCGCCGCTTTCGGGTCACTGCAGCGTGGAACTGGAGGTGCTGGACGTGAACGACAACGCGCCCGAGGTGCGGGTGACGTCGCTGTCGGTGCCGGTGCCGGAGGACGCGGCGGTGGGGACGGTGGTGGCCGTGCTGAGCGTGTCGGACCGGGACTCGGGGGCGAACGGGCGCGTGCGGTGCGCGGTGTGGCCGGCGTCGCCGTTCGGGCTGGTGGCGACGTTCGCGGGGTCGTACTCGCTGGTGCTGCGGGAGGCGCTGGACCGGGAGCGGGTGTCGGAGTACGAGGTGGAGGTGCGTGCGGAGGACGGCGGGGCGCCGCCGCTGTTTGGCCGGCTGGGGCTGCGGGTGTCGGTGTCGGACGTGAACGACAACGCGCCGTCGTTCGCGCAGGCGGTGTACACGGTGCTGGTGCGGGAGAACAACGCGGCGGGCGCGGAGCTGGCTTGGCTGTGGGCGCGGGACCCGGACGAGGCGGGCAACGGGCGCGTGAGGTACTCGGTGTGGGAGGGCGCGGGCGGGGGGTGGCGTTCGGCGTCGAGCTACGTGTCGGTGGAGGCGGAGAGCGGGCGCCTGTGGGCGCTGCAGGCGCTGGACTACGAGGAGGTGCAGGTGCTGGAGTTCGAGGTGCGGGCGGTGGACGCGGGGGAGCCGGCGCTGTGCGGCAACGCGACGGTGCAGCTGTTCGTGGTGGACGAGAACGACAACGCGCCGGCGGTGCTGGCGGTGGCGGGCGGCGGTGCGGACCCCGGGTCGTCTGTGGAGGCGGGCTCGGGGGCGTTGTTGTGGGCGTGGGCGGCGTGGGGGGCGCCGGCGGGGCAGGTGGTGGCGAAGATCCGCGCGGTGGACGCGGACTCGGGCTACAACGCGTGGCTGCGCTACGAGCTGTGGGAGCCGCGGGGGAAGGGCCCGTTCCGCGTGGGGCTGTACAGCGGCGAGGTGAGCACGGCGCGGGCGCTGGAGGAGGCGGACGGCCCGCGGCAGAGGCTGGTGATCGTGGTGCGGGACCACGGGGAGCCGGCGCGCTCGGCCACGGCCACGCTGAGCGTGTCGCTGGTGGAGGGCGGCGAGGCGGCGGCGGCGGCGGGCTCGTCGCGGGCGGGGGCGGTGTCGGGGCTGGGTCCGGGAGCGGGCGCGGAGGGCGTCTCGGCCTTGGCGACGACGAACGTGTGGCTGGTGGTGGCCATCTGCGCGGTGTCGAGCGTGTTCGTGCTGGCGGTGGTGCTGTACGGGGCGTCGCGGTGGTCGCCGCGGGCGGGCGTGCTGTCGGGGCCCGGTCCGGCGACGCTGGTGTGCGCCAGCGAAGTGGGGAGCTGGTCGTACTCGCAGCGGCAGAGCCGGAGCGTGTGCGTGGCGGAGGGCGCGGGCAAGAGCGACCTGATGGTTTTCAGCCCCAACTTGCCGCCGGCGCCGCCCGGCCCCGCGGCGAAGGAGACGCAGCCGGAGGCGCCCGCTCTGCTGGACACGGTCAGTGGCCCTCCCTGTCCCCCCCCTTCCTCCGACGACTCTTGCATTCCTCCTTGGTCTCCTTTCTCCGCCCTTTGTTAGGCACTGTTGGGATCCGTTTTCCTCCCGCGGGTGATGGGGGCGGTGGGTGCGTGGCGGGTGCTTCCTGATTTTAACGGGTTCTTTTTATTTACCTTGGAGTCTCTTCCGTAGTCTCCCGGGCTCTTTCTTTGGGCGGGGAGAGGGGCGGGAGTGAAAACTGCATCAGTTCCCGTTCTGTGCTGAGGTTTTCTCTTGTGGTTGTGAGATGTTTTTTGGTGGAATAAAATCCCTGTCGATTGCGTTGAGATGCATGAGCTTTGCAGGACTTCTTGTTTGCTGGTTTGTAGCCTTTCTACCCGAATTCGCTGAAAGGGTTCAAGACACACAAGGCTATGCAGGTGAGAGTCTGAAACTATTTCCTGCCTTATTTACCTTTGCTGACTTCTGAGCGTGCTGGTATCAGACACAATTTCATATCGTAGACTTTCTCCTTGTTCTTTTTGATCCCCTTCTACAGGAGACATGATGCAAGAGTAGTTTGGGCTCGATGGTTTTCTCTCACTGTGTTATGTTTCCTCCCTTTTGATTCTCTCACCAGAGTAATTGAGAAAGTAGGGAAGGCTTTGTAGACTTTTCCTTTGTTCTTTTTCAAAGTATGTTGTTAATATTCAGTGGTATAAAGTGTTCATGGTGAGGAATGTGACCCAAGGTTGGTGTCAGAAATGGGAATTTTCTTTTCCCACCTCCCCAAACCATGTTCTAGATTTCGTCAGTTCCTGACTGGAGAAGTCACATGATATGAAGTACACTTGCCTTTTTTTATGTTCTTTCAGTGTTTGTTACAGCACTGACAGGCTGATGGCACCGTGGAAACCTTCATTTAAAAAAAAAAAACAACAAACAATTAACTGTTACATCCTTTATGGTGCAGTGCTCGTCAGTATTAGGGTTGTTCTCCTAGAGAAGGAATCCATGGGCATGGTCAGTAGAGCCATTGTGACATCATCTCCGCAGATAAATGTGTAACATTTCCGATATGTAATGGAGCTGCCAGGTTTGTAATGTTTCCATGTGAGAGAACTGAAGCATGGCAAACCATGAAGGGTGAACTACTGAGAACCTGCTGAGCACAGTGTCTGTGACACCATCTGTGTGGTTTTTATGCTGCTGCCATTGAAGGAAGGGTCTGAAAAAGTTGCAGTGGTGGGAGAGGAAACAGTGGCGTATCACAGAGGTGAATGTGGCAGTGGCACTGAGTACACTGAGTAGGGCCTGGCCATGTCCAGGTGTGAAGAATTACCTGGAGCAGTGGGAAGACTTGTCTGAATTGGAAATCTTTGGGAAGACCGTGGGCCATGTCATGAGGCAATAATGGGAGATGATCTGTTTGTCTTGAGAGCACGTGTTGCAGAGTGGGGAAGGGAAGATGTCTGCAGGAACGAAGCAGGATGGGGATGGAGTGTTCCTGCCGAGGATCCTTTTCTGGGCTTCAAGGTTCTGGAGCTGGAGGCTTTCTGGATCTTGAGATGGTTACATGATATTGGAACGTCCACAGAGTCTTTTGAGGTTGTGAATGTCTCCCAGTAGAGACAGTCCTTTGTGCTCCTCCCTGATGTAGACCATGCATCGCTAAAGAAAGGGTGAGTAGCAGATACTGAATATTTTCTGATTAACCTTTTTGCTGCTGTTTTGTAAAAGGTATTGTGGGAGGGTTCAGTCTGCTTCAACCTGCTGTCCTTGTGTAGTGGTGGGGATCCATAGTAATGTCCATAGTCATTAATGTTGTCATGATGGTTCCTTGCTCATCCTCAGTCAAGATTTTAAGGCCCTGTGATGAGGTGGGTGTAATCTGTGTGCACACAACTGCCCCTACTTGTGCTGTTGCACAGGTGGCCTCTGCAGAGGTGGTGTCCTCTTGTCAAGCTTCACTCATTTAGGTATGTGTATGTATACATGAAATTTCCCAAATAGCCTAGCTCTTACTTTGTGGTACAAATTCTCCCACCCAGTTGACATCGTGATGGTGTTTCTGCTTCAGCATTTGGTGTGGTTTTTCTCAAAGAACAAAATCCATGAGGACTGGGATCAGAGCTGTCACATCCCTAGTCACAGAATGTTTAAGAACTCCGTTCTTATGTGTACCTCCTCCAGACACTGTGGGGCTCTGAAGCCCTCCATGTGTTCTTCGGGCCAATCATGAGGGAAGGTGAGGATGTGTGAAGACCTGGGTCACGTCCAAGACCACGGTTTGAAGCTGGAGCATGTTGATGGGCTGGAGCAGTGCCTAGGTACTGTGGCAGTGATCCTGTGAGTGGCTGAAGTCGGTCCTGGGCACGTGTCATGGGGAGTGTGACCTTGAGTAGGTAAAGCCTTGCCTGAAGGAAATGGAGATGCTGGGTAGAACATGGTGTGTGTCAGTGGGGAGGAAGTGGAGAATGTAATTTAGCTGGAGATGCCATTTCCCTGAGCGTGGCATAGAGGATGCCAGTAGAAAACATCAAGTGGCTCTGCAGACAGTGCTACCTGCACAGGATTCCGTCAGGGCCTCCAGAACTTCTGCATGTCCTTGTGCCCTATTCTCTTCTTCCAATACAGTGGGATGGGATGCTCTGTTCTTCTTCTCTCATCTTACCAGAACTCACACCCTCTGCTTTTCCATCTCTCACTCTAGCAATGTGTCAGTAGCAGTGGATGACATAAAAGCAGTTGAATTTTTGGAGATTTCAATTTGTAGATAATTGGGATGTTTGTCATCAGTGCTGGGAATGGCTTTTCCACTCTCCTGAGCTGAGGTTGATGTTGGTAGAATGTCCTTAGTTTCCATGTCTCCCTCCTAGTTTCCTTGTGACAGCAGTGCATGAGGGAGCCCTGTGCACTGTCCAGTGGTTTCAAGGCTTTTGCAGAACGTTGGTATTTTTTTAATGTCCATCTTCCCCGGGCATCTCTCAAAATGTTAATTTGAAAATGTCCCTTAAAATGGCTTCTGCTGTCCTGAAATTGTGGGAGTTTTTTGTTGTTATTGTTGTTTTGTTGCGTTTTCTTTTGAAGAACCAACCGGTGAAACTTCAGGTAAATTGCTCATTAAAGATACTAAGTTTGAGAGACAGATGCACTTTTGTTCCTGTTTAGTCATAGTGTCTTCATGTTGGATCAACCAAATGTTGCCTGCAGGTTTGGAGCAACACAGCAACACTGCCTGCTCTTGTTCCTTTCCTGGTGCTTTCAGGCACAGTGTGAGCAGGTTGCAGCAAGCATGGGCGAAGAAGAGACCCAATTCATTGTCCTTGGACTGCATGTCTTGGGCCTCGAGGGGATGTTCTCAGTGAAAATGCAGTGGTGTTACCTTGGTGGGTTTTGTTTGTCTGTATGGTGGGTGGATTACTGTATTCCAAGGGAACAAAGGCCTCTGGGAATGGGGGTTTTTGCTGTGTTGTTCTGGCAGCTCATGTCTGCCTGAAAGGAAAAGGAAGGGCTTGACATTCATTGTGCAGGTGAAGGTGAGTAAGGCAGGATGGCTCTTCTTCAAGGTAAATGAAGAGTGCCTGGGAGCTGTGGGTGTCCTGTGTTTTTTCAGCCTTTCTGAAGGATTCTCTTGCTGGTGTGATGGGTTTGAGTTCCCCAAGAGGCTTCCCCCTCAGTGTGTTGTTTGGACTCTTTGGAGCCTGTTAGCACAGATATTGCAGTATCTGGCTTGGGCTTCTGTTTCCGTGGGTGGTGGGTTCTGTTCTGATGTAGCAGAGCTCTGCTTTGCCATAGGGTGCCCTTGCTCTGCTACTTGGGCTCTGTGGATTCTCTTTTATCAGACACTCAAGTGTCTGGGGCTTGGGCTTGTGTTTCAGAGTGGTGGATTCTTTTGTGATGTCTTCCTCTGTCATGTGCTGGGTCCTTGAGCTGGCTGGGGTGCTGAAGAGTGTGTTCTTCTTCCAGAAGATAGGGAGAGTTGGAGATTCACAGACAGAAGGAAAGCAAGAAGTTCCCTGTCTGGAATCATGGAAGGTGGTAAGGTAGAGGAATGAGAGCTCTTGCCAAAGGGCATGTCCGTGGTTCATGGCAAGGTGGTGTAGAAATTTTAAAAACTTTCTGATAATGGGAAAATGAATGGAAGATACAAGGATGGAAGTAGAAGAGAATAGGAAGCAAGGACAGCGAAGAAAGGGAAAAGAAAAAGAGACAGAAAAGAAAAAGGAAAGGAAGGAATCTATGGAAGTAAGAAGCAAGAAGGAAGGAAGAAGGAAAAAGAGAAGAACCCAGAAAGAAGGAAGAGATGATAGAGGAGATTAGCAAGATTCACCAGTGTTATATGGACAGGTTGAATGGAATGAAGGAAAGAAGGAAGATATGTTAGAGTACCAGAATCCACAGACATAATTTATGCATCCGCAGTGTTCTTTTAGGGACGTTCTGAAAAATGGGATGAAAAGTGGTGAGGAAGAGGAGCGAGAGCTGCTGCCTGGGGTGGTGTTCATGCTTCATTGCGAGGAAGATGTTGACATGTAGTAAACATTTTGATTACGGAGAAAAAGTAAGGAAGAGATGACATCTCAGCTGATTTTCTATAAACAGAAAAGTTGAGGGAGGGAGGGAGGGAGGGAGGGAGGGAGGGAGGGAGGGAGGGAGGGAGGGAGGAAAGGAGGATGACTAGCAGGCACCGACCTTACCTCTCTCTAGACGCTGAATGGAGCTGGTCCCTAAGAGCCTCCCCAGTGATTACAGTACTGCGCTTCGACGCTGAGAGTTCGTAATTAGCACTGATGGGTCCGTCTTTGTTGGTCTACGCCGGGGGCCCGGAGGCGAGTGGAGAGCTGCCGGCGGGGGTAAAGGAGAGAGAAGGATGGAAAGAGAAGGGAAAGGAGAAGAGAGGAAAAGAATAAGGCACGGATGAGCAAGAACGAAAAGGACAGGAAAAGAAAAGGAAGAGAAGGAGAAAAGAAGAGAGGGCAGAATTACAAGGAGGAAGACAAGAAAGTAGAAAAAAGAAATTAAAAATTAGGAAAGAGAAAAGAAGACAGAACACGGAACAAGGAAATAAAGGAATCTGTGAAAGCAAACACCGAGAAAGAAGAAAGAAATAAAGAGTAGGTGAAGAAAATGAGAAAAATAAAGAAAAGAACAGAGGTGACAGGCAGGAAGGGACGGGAGAGATGACCATGACGGAGCCGTTTGCGTGGTGGGAGCCGCGGAACAGCACACGGTGTCGCTGCAGGCTCAGAAACGGCGGCGAGCGGCGAGGCGGCTCCGCCCCGGTGCGGCGGAGAGCCCGGCTGTGAGCGCGGGGGGGGGCGGCGCGGGGTCCCCGAGCAAGAGAGCCGGTGCGAGCGGGGAGCCGTGCGGGAACCGGGCGGGCGGCGGTAGCAGCGGCGGCGATGGGCGTATGTTGGGGGCCCGTGGTGCGTGTGCTGGTGGTGCAGGCGGCCTGGGCGGTGGTGGGCGGGCAGGTGCGGTACTCGGTGCCGGAGGAAGCCAAGGCCGGGACGGTGGTGGGCCGGCTGGCGCAGGACCTGGGCCTGGAGGCGGGCGAGGCGGAGGCGCGGCGGCTGCGTCTGGTGTCGCAGGGCCGGCGGGCGAGCGTGGAGGTGAGCGGGGCGCTGGTGGTGAGCTCGCGGCTGGACCGGGAGGAGCTGTGCGGGAAGAGCGCGCCGTGCGCGCTGCGGCTGGAGGTGCTGGTGGAGCGTCCGCTGCGGGTCTTCCACGTGGAGCTGGAGGTGACCGACATCAACGACAACGCCCCGCTCTTCCCCGCCGCCCGAAAAAACCTCAGCATCGCGGAATTCACAACGCTGCCGGGATCTCGGTTCCCGCTGGAGGGCGCGTCGGATGCGGATATCGGCTCTAACGCGCAGCTCTTCTACACACTCAGCCCCAGCGAGCATTTTAAAATAGAGGAAGAGAACAGTAACTCGCATATTAAATCCCTGTTTCTGGTGCTCACGAAACCTCTGGACCGCGAGGCGGTGCCGGTGCACCGTCTGGTGGTGACGGCGAGTGACGGGGGCCGCCCGTCTCTGACGGGCACGATGGAGCTGGTGATCTCGGTGCTGGACGTGAACGACAACGCGCCGCAGTTCAACCAGTCGGTGTACAGCGTCGTTTTGTCCGAAGATACCTTAGAGGGGACACTGGTGACCCGGGTGAGCGCAACAGATATAGACTTGGGAATGTATGGTGAAGTGATTTACGAAATTGATACTGTTGTTCCTTCCTCGGCCTCGGATGTATTCAGCATGGATTCGAGCAGCGGGGAGATGAGACTGACGGGCGTACTGGACTTCGAGTCAGTTGCTTTCTACCACCTACACGTTAAAGCGAAAGACAAGGGGACGCCGCCGCTGTCGGGTCACTGCAAGGTGGTGGTGGAGGTGCTGGACGTGAACGACAACGCGCCCGAGGTGCGGGTGACGTCGCTGTCGGTGCCGGTGCCGGAGGACGCGGCGGTGGGGACGGTGGTGGCCGTGCTGAGCGTGTCGGACCGGGACTCGGGGGCGAACGGGCGCGTGCGGTGCGCGGTGTGGCCGGCGTCGCCGTTCGGGCTGGTGGCGACGTTCGCGGGGTCGTACTCGCTGGTGCTGCGGGAGGCGCTGGACCGGGAGCGGGTGTCGGAGTACGAGGTGGAGGTGCGTGCGGAGGACGGCGGGGCGCCGCCGCTGTTTGGCCGGCTGGGGCTGCGGGTGTCGGTGTCGGACGTGAACGACAACGCGCCGTCGTTCGCGCAGGCGGTGTACACGGTGCTGGTGCGGGAGAACAACGCGGCGGGCGCGGAGCTGGCTTGGCTGTGGGCGCGGGACCCGGACGAGGCGGGCAACGGGCGCGTGAGGTACTCGGTGTGGGAGGGCGCGGGCGGGGGGTGGCGTTCGGCGTCGAGCTACGTGTCGGTGGAGGCGGAGAGCGGGCGCCTGTGGGCGCTGCAGGCGCTGGACTACGAGGAGGTGCAGGTGCTGGAGTTCGAGGTGCGGGCGGTGGACGCGGGGGAGCCGGCGCTGTGCGGCAACGCGACGGTGCAGCTGTTCGTGGTGGACGAGAACGACAACGCGCCGGCGGTGCTGGCGGTGGCGGGCGGCGGTGCGGGCCCCGGGTCGTCTGTGGAGGCGGGCTCGGGGGCGTTGTTGTGGGCGTGGGCGGCGTGGGGGGCGCCGGCGGGGCAGGTGGTGGCGAAGATCCGCGCGGTGGACGCGGACTCGGGCTACAACGCGTGGCTGCGCTACGAGCTGTGGGAGCCGCGGGGGAAGGGCCCGTTCCGCGTGGGGCTGTACAGCGGCGAGGTGAGCACGGCGCGGGCGCTGGAGGAGGCGGACGGCCCGCGGCAGAGGCTGGTGATCGTGGTGCGGGACCACGGGGAGCCGGCGCGCTCGGCCACGGCCACGCTGAGCGTGTCGCTGGTGGAGGGCGGCGAGGCGGCGGCGGCGGCGGGCTCGTCGCGGGCGGGGGCGGTGTCGGGGCTGGGTCCGGCGGAGGGCGGCGCGGCCGTGTCGGCCTTGGCGACGACGAACGTGTGGCTGGTGGTGGCCATCTGCGCGGTGTCGAGCGTGTTCGTGCTGGCGGTGGTGCTGTACGGGGCGTCGCGGTGGTCGCCGCGGGCGGGCGTGCTGTCGGGGCCCGGTCCGGCGACGCTGGTGTGCGCCAGCGAAGTGGGGAGCTGGTCGTACTCGCAGCGGCAGAGCCGGAGCGTGTGCGTGGCGGAGGGCGCGGGCAAGAGCGACCTGATGGTTTTCAGCCCCAACTTGCCGCCGGCGCCGCCCGGCCCCGCGGCGAAGGAGACGCAGCCGGAGGCGCCCGCTCTGCTGGACACGGTCAGTGGCCCTTCCTGTACAACCCCTCGCTTCTTTGTTGCCCTTCTTTTCTTCATTTCCCGGTCCGTGGTCAGGGTCTGTTGGAAGCCGTTCTCTTTCCGTGCGTGTTGCTTAGCAGGTGCTTCCCGGTGTTAACGGGTCGTTTGTATCTGCCTTGGCATCCTTGCCGGAGCCCCCTGGCTCTTGCTTTGGGCGGGGAGAAAATTGAAATAAAGCCATTACCCCTTTGCACAGCAGTTAGTGTACTCAACTGAGGTTTGCTCTTGTGGGAATGTGTTATTCTTTCATAGAATAAAATTACTGTTGATTGTGATGATGGTGCATCACAGTTTTACAGGAGCTCTTGCCTACTGGTACGTAGCATTTTCACCAGAGTTTGTTGAAGGCGTGAAAGACACTCGGGTTTTGGTGGTGACAGTCTCTCCAGCACTATTTACTGCTTTATTCACATTTGCTGACTGCTGACCATGCTGGTATCAGATGTGGTTTTTTTTCCGAAACTCTCCCCCTCCTCTTTGGTTCATCTCTGAAAGAGACATGATTCAAGGTGACAATTGGGACTTCAGGGGTTTCTCTCCCCATGGTTGGCTCAGTGGAGTGATTAAAAAGTAGGGAAGACAATATGGATTATTCCTTTCTTCTCTGTCCAGATATGTTTTATATATAGGTAGTTGTATAAAGTGTTCAGGCAGAGGGGTGTGATGCAAGATAGGTGTTAGAAAAGGGAATTTTCTTCTTCTTTTCTTACTCAGCTTTTCCCTCTGGTTTGCAGGCTCACATTCCTGGCCAGACATGTGATGTACACCAGCCTGTTTTCATGTCCTTTTGGCTCATCACCAGCCACACAGCATCCAAAACCAAAACCCCAAACCTGACTTCTCCTACACTGTCCATAATAAACCATTACAGTGGTGTGCTCATCAGCATTTGGATTGTTCTAACAGCATGACATCACTGCCATTGCTATTTAGAGCTATCCTAACATCACCTACAGAAAGAGGAGAGAGTCTGCTGGACACCGTGCCTAGGATATCATCCATACGTTTTTTATGGTGCTTTCATTGGTGGGAGGGTCTGTAAAAGCTGGAGTGAGCCTTGAGGTGGTAAATTAAACAGTGGCATGTTTGTGGAGGTGAATGTGTCAGTGGCTTTGAGTAGGGCCTGGCCATGTCCTGGTGTGAAGGGTGACCTGGAGCAGTGGGAGGACTTGACCAAGGAAACACGAAATCCTTGGGAAGACCATAGGCCATGTCATAAGGCAGTAATGGGAGATGATCTGTTTGTCTTCAGAACACGTATCGTGGGGTGGGGAATGGAGGATGCCTGGAGGAAAGTGTGAGGCAGGATGGGCACAGAGTATTCCTTCCCAGGATCCTTTTCCAGGGTCCAAGGTTCTTGAGCTGGAGGCCTTCTGGATCTTGAGTGTGTGTGTGGTACTGAAATGCCCACAATGCCTTTTGAGGTCATGAATGTCTCCCACCAGAGACAGTCCCTTGTGCTGCTGCTGCCTGACATAGGCAGCATGTTGGTAAGAGGGGGTGAGATGCAGACTGCTGGGTACTGCCTGATGGAGCTTTTCCCTCTTACTTTGGGAAAAGTATGGGAGGGCAGTGCTTCACCCTGCTGTCCTTGTGTAGTGGTGGGGATCCATAGTAGCTTCCCTGCTCCTCCTCAGTCAAGATTTTAAGGCCCTGTGAGGAGGTGGGTGTAATGTGTGTGCAATTGACTTCCCTTCCTCGTGCACTGGCACAGTTGGCCTCAGCAGAGATGCTGTGTCCACTCGTCATGCTTTACTCATTCAGGTTCACCCACGTACGCACCACACCCTGCAGAGTGGCTCATCTCCCTCTTTCTTACCCAGCTGATCTCATGAGTGCACTGACACTTTGGTATTTGGTGTTGTTCTCTTGAAGAGTAAAATCCATGTGGGCTGGGATCAGAGGTGTCCCAGCTCTAAACACAGAATCCTTAAGAACTCTGATGTGCAGCTCTGTGGTGTTTCCATCTGGGATTGCTGAGAAGGCCCAGAGCTTTCACGGTGAAGTTCAGGCAGCTGGGAAGAGCCTGCCAGACCCTGTGTGGCTTTGCAGCCCTCCCTGTGTTCTCTGTGCCAATCGTGAGGGAAGGTGAGGATGTGCAAAGGCCGGGATCACCCGCAGAGCTGTGTTCAGAGCTGGGCATCTTGTTGGGGTTCAGAAAACGTGGAGTATTTCGCAGTGATCCTGTGTGTGGTACCAAGTAGAGCCTGTGCATGTGTCATCACTTTGAGTGGGGAAGAGACTTGCCTGAGGGAAATGGAGATGCTGGGTGGAATAAGGTCTGGTATTGGTGAAGGACTGGAGAATGTCTGCTTGGCTGTGGAGATGCCATTTCCCATGGTGTTTGTTAGAGGAGGCCAGCCGAAAAAAATTGAGAAGAAGCCCGGAGCACAGGGCAGGTCTCCTGGGATCCTGTCAGAACCTCCAGAAGTTCTGGATATCCTCATGCCATGTAGTTCTCTGTGGTATTAGTGCTTGTGAAGATAACTGCCATATTAGCCTTTAATCACTTGGTTTTGATGTGGAATTGTTGTTGGTCAGACAGCTTTTCTGAACCTGGATCCAGGCTCCCAGCCTTCTCTGAACCTCTCCTTGGTCCTTACTCTGCTCTTTGTCATGCTAGGGAGGGGAAGGAGTGCTCTCTCTTTTCAAGATGTTGGCAAACCTCACGTTTGAATACAGTGGAAAGGGATCCTTTGGTTGTCTTCTACCAGAAGCTCCCAGACTTTTGGGTTTTCTTCTTTCACATTGGCAATGTGTTGGTACCAGTGGATGAGGTGCAGGTGGTGAAATTTGGGCAGTTGTCAGGGTGCAGATGTTTTGGGAGTTTTCCATCCCTGTGTGGGAAGGGTTTTCCACTGTCCTGAGCTGTGATTGAAATTGAGAGAATGTCACTAGCTTTCAGATGTCCTGTCTGCTTCCCTTTTGAAGCATAAGGGATCACCACACACAGTCCAGATTTTTCAAGCCTTTTGCAGAACATAAGTAATTAATTTTTTTGTGCCCAGCATCCCCAGAAATCTGTGATACTTTTAAGGGAAAATGTCCCTCAAAACCATTTCTGCTGTCCTGCAAATACTTATTTTCTGAGGAAGCAACCAGAAATGCTACAGGTAAGTCTATGATACCTAAAGATGATGTGCTTGAGAGGAACATGTACTTTTGTTCTTGTTTAAACATGTTAACTTCATGTTGTATCAACCAAATGCTGCCCAGATTGAAATGCCTGTGGGTTTGGAGCAGCACAGCATCACTTCCTGCTCTGGTTCCTGTCCTGCTGTTGCCAGGCACAGTGTGAACAGGCAGCAGCAAGGGCAGATGGAGGAGGGACCCCAGTGCCTTTCTTAGAGTGGATGTGTTTGACATCGAGGGGATGTTTCATTTCCATAAGGAAATACTCCCCTGGGTTCTTTGGCCATATTGAAGCCTGTTTACACAGATGTCCAAGCACCTGGGGCTTAGGCTTGTGCTTCCAGGGGGTGGTAGACTGTGTTTTGATGTAGCAGAGTTGTTAGTTGTCATTTGATGGCCTTGCTCTGTGTATTTGCTGCATCTTTGAGAAGGCTGGAGGCAGAAGAGTGTGGCCTTATTCCTGATCAGAGGAGACGTTGCCGGTGCATGGATCAGAGGAAAGCAGTAAGGTTTTTCCCTGTCCAGAGGGATGGAAGGTGGTAGGGAAGAGGAATGAGAACTCTTGCTAAAGGGAACATTTGGGCTTCATGATGAAGGTGGAGACCTTTTACAATCATTTTGGTAAGGAAAAAAATGAACAGAAGAGACAAGTATGGAAGCAGAAGAGAAGGGGAGGCAAAGACAGTGCATAGTGAGGCAAGGGAAAAAAGAAGGAGAAAAGAAGAATGCAAGAGAAAAGACACAGGAAAGAAGTAAAAAAGTGAAGGAATCTTTGCAAGCAAGCAAGCAAGCAAGCAAGAAAGAAAGAAAGAGGGAAGAGACAATAGGGGAGATTACCAGCATGGACCAATGGTATATTGAGATGGTGAATGGAGTTGAGGCACTCTCTACATCCTAAGTACACAGGGACACTCCACAAGGCTTGATGGAGGGTGGTGGAGAGGGGGCATGAGAGCTCTTGCCAAGGGACGTGTCCATGCTTCACAGTGAGTGTGGTGTAGACATTTGGAAAACATTTTGGTAGACAAAAGAGAAGAGAAAAGTAAGAAAATGGAACAAGAAAGGAGGCAAAGATAGGAGAGGGAAGAGAAGGAAAGAGAACACATCAGGGAGGAGAGGAAGGGAAGAGAAGGGAAAGAGATAAAAAGAGAAGAGCAGAAGGAAATGCAGAAAGAAAAATAAAGGAAAGCCTCGATGTAGTTAAAGACAAGGCACAAAGCAAGTAAGGCAGAAAAGCAAGAAAGAAGAGATAGTAAAGGAGATGACCAGGACACATTGACCTACCTCTGCTTGATTGACGAATTTCGTCCCCAAAAAGCCTACCCCTGGGTCAGAGTACCGGGCACCGGCGCTGCTGCCCCGTAATTAACGCTTATGACAACGATTTTGATGAGCTCTGCCACCGTGCCCGGAGGCGAGTAGAGCTGCCAGTGGAGGTGAAGAAGAGAGAAAGGATGGAAAAGAGAAGGAAAAGGGGAGAAAAAAAATTAGACAAAGCAAGGAGAGAACGAAAAGAAGAAAGAGAAGAAGGAGATGGAACAGAAGAAAGAAGAAAGAGAAGGACGAGGAATGAGAAAAAGGTAGAAGAAAAATAGGAAAGAGAAAAGAAGAAAGAAACGATGAAAACGAGAGAACAGAAGGAAGAAAGACGAAGGAAGAAAGTAAGACAAAGAAAGAGGAAAATGGAAAGAAAGAAATGTATGCAAGCGCCGAGTAAGCAATAAGGAAAAACAGAGAAAGCGGCCACCGGGAGGAAGGGACGGGAGGAGAGTTGACCATGACGGAGCCGAAGACTCGGTCGATGCCGGGGAGCGTGTGAGGCGGCGGAGCAGCACACGGTGTCGCTGCAGGCTCAGAAACGGCGGCGAGCGGCGAGGCGGCTCCGCCCCGGTGCGGCGGAGAGCCCGGCTGTGAGCGCGGGGGGGGCGGCGAGGGGTCCCCGGGCAGGAGAGCCGGTGCGAGCAGGCGGGCGGCGGCGGGGAGCCGTGCGGGAACCGGGCGGGCGGCAGCGGCGGCGATGGGCGTATGTTGGGGGCCCGTGGTGCGTGTGCTGGTGGTGCAGGCGGCCTGGGCGGTGGTGGGCGGGCAGGTGCGGTACTCGGTGCCGGAGGAAGCCAAGGCCGGGACGGTGGTGGGCCGGCTGGCGCAGGACCTGGGCCTGGAGGCGGGCGAGGCGGAGGCGCGGCGGCTGCGTCTGGTGTCGCAGGGCCGGCGGGCGAGCGTGGAGGTGAGCGGGGCGAGCGGGGCGCTGGTGGTGAGCTCGCGGCTGGACCGGGAGGAGCTGTGCGGGAAGAGCGCGCCGTGCGCGCTGCGGCTGGAGGTGCTGGTGGAGCGTCCGCTGCGGGTCTTCCACGTGGAGCTGGAGGTGACCGACATCAACGACAACGCCCCGCTCTTCCCCGCCGCCCGAAAAAACCTCAGCATCGCGGAATTGTCGCTGCCGGGGTCTCGGTTCCCGCTGGAGGGCGCGTCGGATGCGGATATCGGCTCTAACGCGCAGCTCTCCTACACACTCAGCCCCAGCGAGCACTTCGCTCTGGATTTACAGCGCAGTGACGAATACCGGGAATCCCTGTTTCTGGTGCTCACGAAACCTCTGGACCGCGAGGCGGTGCCGGTGCACCGTCTGGTGGTGACGGCGAGTGACGGGGGCCGTCCGTCTCTGACGGGCACGATGGAGCTGGTGATCTCGGTGCTGGATGCAAATGACAACGCGCCGCAGTTCAACCAGTCGGTGTATAAAGTGCAGGTGCCGGAGAGCGCTGCAGAGGGGACGCTGGTGATGCGGGTGAACGCCACAGATCCGGATGAGGGAATCAATGGCGAAATTACATTCAGTGCGAGCAATACTTTTCCTCCCAAGGGATTAAACTTGTTCAGCTTAAATGCCAGGACGGGTGAGATCCGTCTGACGGGCGCCCTGGACTTTGAAGACGTCCGTTCATACGAGATCCAAATCGAAGCGACAGATAAGGGGACGCCTCCGCTGTCGGGTCACTGCAAGGTGGTGGTGGAGGTGCTGGACGTGAACGACAACGCGCCCGAGGTGCGGGTGACGTCGCTGTCGGTGCCGGTGCCGGAGGACGCAGCGGTGGGGACGGTGGTGGCCGTGCTGAGCGTGTCGGACCGGGACTCGGGGGCGAACGGGCGCGTGCGGTGCGCGGTGTGGCCGGCGTCGCCGTTCGGGCTGGTGGCGACGTTCGCGGGGTCGTACTCGCTGGTGCTGCGGGAGGCGCTGGACCGGGAGCGGGTGTCGGAGTACGAGGTGGAGGTGCGTGCGGAGGACGGCGGGGCGCCGCCGCTGTTTGGCCGGCTGGGGCTGCGGGTGTCGGTGTCGGACGTGAACGACAACGCGCCGTCGTTCGCGCAGGCGGTGTACACGGTGCTGGTGCGGGAGAACAACGCGGCGGGCGCGGAGCTGGCTTGGCTGTGGGCGCGGGACCCGGACGAGGCGGGCAACGGGCGCGTGAGGTACTCGGTGTGGGAGGGCGCGGGCGGGGGGTGGCGTTCGGCGTCGAGCTACGTGTCGGTGGAGGCGGAGAGCGGGCGCCTGTGGGCGCTGCAGGCGCTGGACTACGAGGAGGTGCAGGTGCTGGAGTTCGAGGTGCGGGCGGTGGACGCGGGGGGAGCCGGCGCTGTGCGGCAACGCGACGGTGCAGCTGTTCGTGGTGGACGAGAACGACAACGCGCCGGCGGTGCTGGCGGTGGCGGGCGGCGGTGCGGGCCCCGGGTCGTCTGTGGAGGCGGGCTCGGGGGCGTTGTTGTGGGCGTGGGCGGCGTGGGGGGCGCCGGCGGGGCAGGTGGTGGCGAAGATCCGCGCGGTGGACGCGGACTCGGGCTACAACGCGTGGCTGCGCTACGAGCTGTGGGAGCCGCGGGGGAAGGGCCCGTTCCGCGTGGGGCTGTACAGCGGCGAGGTGAGCACGGCGCGGGCGCTGGAGGAGGCGGACGGCCCGCGGCAGAGGCTGGTGATCGTGGTGCGGGACCACGGGGAGCCGGCGCGCTCGGCCACGGCCACGCTGAGCGTGTCGCTGGTGGAGGGCGGCGAGGCGGCGGCGGCGGCGGGCTCGTCGCGGGCGGGGGCGGTGTCGGGGCTGGGTCCGGCGGAGGGCGGCGCGACGGTGTCGGCTTTGGCGTCGCCGAACGTGTGGCTGGTGGTGGCCATCTGCGCGGTGTCGAGCGTGTTCGTGCTGGCGGTGGTGCTGTACGGGGCGTCGCGGTGTTCGCCGCGGGCGGGCGTGCTGTCGGGGCCCGGTCCGGCGACGCTGGTGTGCGCCAGCGAAGTGGGGAGCTGGTCGTACTCGCAGCGGCAGAGCCGGAGCGTGTGCGTGGCGGAGGGCGCGGGCAAGAGCGACCTGATGGTTTTCAGCCCCAACTTGCCGCCGGCGCCGCCCGGCCCCGCGGCGAAGGAGACGCAGCCAGAGGCGCCCGCTCTGCTGGACACGGTCAGTAGCACTCCTTGTCCCATCCTTGCTTCCGATGCCCCTCCTCATTTGGCCTCTGGGCTGGGAGCTGGTCTCTTCCCGCGGGTGCTGCGGGCGGTGGATTTCCAGGAGGTGCTTAATCTTTGACTGCTGACTGTAATGTTCCCTGTGTCGTCTTCGTCTGCGAGTTGTTGACATGCTGCTGTACTTTTATGACACTTTGTCATATTCGTTGGGCGCAGAAGTGCTTGGCGCCGTTTTGCAGCTATTTCCCATAGCGTGAACGTTCAGTCTGTCTCTAGCGGAGGTGTAAAGGGTTTAACTTTTTTTTTAGCACCTTGTATCTTTTTTGGGGGGATGCAGATTGACACGATAAGTTGGGATTTAAAGGATTTGTGGAAATGTCCAGTTAAAACCCATTCTGAAGGGTGGGCATGTTGAAGTTGGATGAGTTTTCTCATGGTGTTGTATGATCTAGTTTTTCATGTCTTTGCTCCCTATTCTTTATGTTCTTCTGCTCTGAAGACTTTTGTTGTATTCCCTTTTAGTGTTTGATTTTATATAGACAAGGAAATGATCCTCATAAAGAAGCTGCTGGAATTCTTTGGTCATCCTTCTGGCCTTCTCTAAAACTCCTCATCTTCTTTCTTATTGCCATGTTAAGGAGGGGAGGATCTCCACAAAATATTCAATGTCTTGGCGAACTGTCTATATGTGCAAATTGGAATGAAGTGCAATTTTTTTCTTCTGTGGTCTCCTAAGTCTTCCTTTTGCTATTTGCACTGAGAATGGGGCTGATATGTCCATGTCTGTCTTTTCTGGGCCAAAGATGTAACTATGACCCTTAAATGGTTGTTTCAGAGTCATTCACAGTCTCTGTTGTAGCCACATTTTCCTCATCTGCTCAGCTTCGTGGTTTCCTGCATGGAAAACCTTTTGCCATTTTACCACCTAGGTCTTCAGGGTCATCAGCTGTTTCTGCAGTACTTCTCAGCAGATCTGTATCGTTACTCTGCTTTGTAGTTTAGTATCTGCTGTAACTTTTGTTATATCACTCTCCGTGACTTTTTTAAGATCCTTTGACAAGCTATGGAATGGTACAGTTCTTGGCAAAGATCTCTCTGCTTGACTGCAGTGTTGACCTTATGATCTGGCTGAAGTAGTCAGTTTTGTTTTTCTGCTGTCTGTGTAGTTTATCACAACTCTTAAGTGCCTCTCTTGGTCTTCTTTCATTTTTCATGGAGTGTCTTCAGTTTTGTATGTTTTTGCACCTTGCAGGTAGAGCATTTTAAATGAACTGTTTGCTTTTGGCTGCTGTGAACTGCTGCTTTCCAGTCTAACCACAAGTCTGTCCTCTTTGATTCTCCTCTGAAATAGAGATCATGCCAGGTGACCACAGCTGGTACTCCAGCTTCTTTTCTGTTCACCTTGCATGGCATTTATTAGTTTGTGAAGTACTATAGAATTACTGTGAACATGGAAAAGATAATAGAAGCATTTTGCGTTGCCCCTTTCTAAGTGTATTGTAAATGTACTTTCTAATACAAAGTATTTAATGGCAGAAGATAACGAGCCAAGGTAAGTGTGAAAAATGTGCAGCTGTAGTGCTATATTAGGCAAGATGTGTTGCCACAGGGGTTTTTTTTGGGTGAATATGTTTGTAGAAGCACCTCATCTATGGTTCCTGACTCTGCTAGTTCCATGTACCCTGCTGTGGTAGGCTTTGTATTTCCTTTTTTTCTTTTTCTTTTTCTTTCCTTTATTTCCCCCTTCCTGAGAATACTTTTAAAAATAAACAGTATTTAGTGCCTGCGTGTGTTTGCACCTAATCATTATCATGCGAATACAAACTAGGATGAGACTTGATAGTCCTGATTCCCTTGTAGGCAGCGTGGCTTAGCTTGCCTTTCTCAGATGTGGCAATTGTGAACAAGAGCCATGCTGTAAAATAGTGCTGACTGCCTGATTTCAGAATTTGTGCCCCTGGCCGTGGCTGTGCTTCACTGTCTTGGAGTCTCTTAAGATGGTGTTTACCTCGAGAGAATACCATGAAATGTCAGGTTTAATTTCTGTATCCACTTCTGTGAAGGTGGAAACAGGAGTTCCACCTTCACAGAAGTGGATACAGAAACACTGGCAATACAGTGGGGATTTGAGTGGCTGAACAAAACCTGATTGTTTTTCCAGCCCTGCTTCTCTGAAACCATGAACAGCAATCCTTGAACTCGGCCCTGACAATGGGGACCTGGAAATAAATCAAGACACTGTTAGAATGGCAACAGGTGTAAATAAAGATGACCTATCGACAAACATACCTGGATTTTTTTTCTGCATTTGGTATCTTTATTTTGTCTTGACCTCCTGTTTAATCGTTGATGCTTCTGTGGCAGAACCAGCAATTCGTTGCTGTGTGAAATCATCCATTTTGTGCTGCTGCCTGGTCTGTGTGGCAGGGTAGCAGCAGTATCTGTATTTGGATCGAGGAGGGTCCGTGATGTGTTTATGACAGTGGATGAGGTGGGAGCTTGGGAATGTGTTGTAAAGTGAAGTGTACCTTGCCAGAGCAATGGTGCAGACCTTTTGTGGTGTCTTCAGTTATGAGATGGGTGGATGACTGTACTGTATCCTGCAGCAGCTCACCTCCATCAGTAATGGGCACTGTTTTGTTTTGTTGTTCTGTCAGTGCTGACCTACCTCAACAGGTAAGAAATAACTAACCATTCATTTGAACCTAAAACTGGGGAATAAAACCTACAGGAAATACTTTACTGAGACATGTAAAGGCTAATAGAGAGCTCAGTTCCCTGTGATAGTTCCCCCTTCCAAGAGGATTTGAGCTGTGTGGGTTACATGTAGACTGAGATACAGAGTCACTGGTAGAGTTCAAAGTCTCAGAATTTGTGCACATTGATAATTTCTTAGGTTGGATCTATACTTCAAAAGGTAAAACCAATCAGCTATGAACAGACACAGATATTCTTTCTAAGGTCCTCGCTCTATTATTTACTACATGGAAACAGAGGACAGTGCATGGGATTGCTCACCTACATCACTGTCACAAAGCCATGAAAAATAAGCTGTTTCTGCCTGGTTTTAGTGTTGCTACACTAGACACAAGAAGTTGCCATGTGAATTTGTTTGCAGACCTGAGCACTTTCCACAGAGGGAAGGTCAAGGATACAGTCTTCTGCAGTGGAAATGGCTGAACTCACTTTGCAAAGAAATAAATAAATGACCAAACTGAATCATGTCTCGTCAGCAATGTGTGGAGGAGACAAAGTCAGGAGATGAGAAAGGGGGTGGGTTCTCTTCAATGAAGACCTTCGTGGTTCTGATTTCTGGGTTAACATAGGTGTTTAGGAAACATTTTGGCAAGTACATATATAACAACTGGAGTGCCTTTAGGGAAGAGGTGAGGAAGAGAAGAAGAGAAGGAGAGCAAAGGAAGAGAAGAAAGAGAAGATAAAAGACGAGAGGAAAAGAGAGAAGCACCTATTACCGTTTTTGACGAAGGGAAATGTTCCGAAGGGAAATCGCGGAGGATGGCGGCGGAGCGGGAGGAGCCACCTTCACTCCTCCCTGGGGAGGGGGCCGCACCCGCAGCAGGAGCGCTCATCGGGCGCCAGGTGTCGCTGTTGGCTGCGGAGGCGCCGAGAACCTGAGGGTGGGCGGCAGCTCCTCCCTGAGCCGCGGTCTAGGAGACTGGAGGCGGTGGCTGGGCCGGGAGGCGGAGCGGGGACCGGCGGCTACCGGGAAGCCCTAAAGGCGAGCGGGCGGCGGCGGAGAGCCGTGCGGGAACCGGGCGGGCGGCAGCGGCGGCGATGGGCGTATGTTGGGGGCCCGTGGTGCGTGTGCTGGTGGTGCAGGCGGCCTGGGCGGTGGTGGGCGGGCAGGTGCGGTACTCGGTGCCGGAGGAAGCCAAGGCCGGGACGGTGGTGGGCCGGCTGGCGCAGGACCTGGGCCTGGAGGCGGGCGAGGCGGAGGCGCGGCGGCTGCGTCTGGTGTCGCAGGGCCGGCGGGCGAGCGTGGAGGTGAGCGGGGCGAGCGGGGCGCTGGTGGTGAGCTCGCGGCTGGACCGGGAGGAGCTGTGCGGGAAGAGCGCGCCGTGCGCGCTGCGGCTGGAGGTGCTGGTGGAGCGTCCGCTGCGGGTCTTCCACGTGGAGCTGGAGGTGACCGACATCAACGACAACGCCCCGCTCTTCCCCGTAAGCGAAGAAGCACTCACTATCGCGGAATTGTCGCTGCCGGGGTCTCGGTTCCCGCTGGAGGGCGCGTCGGATGCGGATATCGGCTCTAACGCGCAGCTCTCCTACACACTCAGCCCCAGCGAGCACTTCGCTCTTGATCATCAGGGGAATCATGATCAGGGCGCATCTTTGGGTCTTGTTTTAATGAAGCCGCTGGATCGCGAGGCGGTGCCGGTGCACCGTCTGGTGGTGACGGCGAGTGACGGGGGCCGTCCGTCTCTGACGGGCACGATGGAGCTGGTGATCTCGGTGCTGGATGCAAATGACAATGCGCCCCAGTTCAACGAGTCGGTGTATAAAGTAAAAATCTTAGAGGGTTCAGAGCTCGGGACTCCGTTAATCACGCTCACTGCCACGGATTTGGACGAAGGAATCAACAGTGATATTACGTATTTATTCAGTAGGCGCGTTGCTGCTCAAGTGAAAGAAATGTTCACTATCGAGGAAAACAAAGGAGAAATCAGACTTCGAGGGAAGTTAGACTACGAGGAAATGGATAGTTACGAGATCACGGTAGAAGCGAGAGACAAAGGCACCCCTCCGCTGTCGGGTCACTGCAAGGTGGTGGTGGAGGTGCTGGACGTGAACGACAACGCGCCCGAGGTGCGGGTGACGTCGCTGTCGGTGCCGGTGCCGGAGGACGCGGCGGTGGGGACGGTGGTGGCCGTGCTGAGCGTGTCGGACCGGGACTCGGGGGCGAACGGGCGCGTGCGGTGCGCCGTGTGGCCGGCGTCGCCGTTCGGGCTGGTGGCGACGTTCGCGGGGTCGTACTCGCTGGTGCTGCGGGAGGCGCTGGACCGGGAGCGGGTGTCGGAGTACGAGGTGGAGGTGCGTGCGGAGGACGGCGGGGCGCCGCCGCTGTTTGGCCGGCTGGGGCTGCGGGTGTCGGTGTCGGACGTGAACGACAACGCGCCGTCGTTCGCGCAGGCGGTGTACACGGTGCTGGTGCGGGAGAACAACGCGGCGGGCGCGGAGCTGGCTTGGCTGTGGGCGCGGGACCCGGACGAGGCGGGCAACGGGCGCGTGAGGTACTCGGTGTGGGAGGGCGCGGGCGGGGGGTGGCGTTCGGCGTCGAGCTACGTGTCGGTGGAGGCGGAGAGCGGGCGCCTGTGGGCGCTGCAGGCGCTGGACTACGAGGAGGTGCAGGTGCTGGAGTTCGAGGTGCGGGCGGTGGACGCGGGGGAGCCGGCGCTGTGCGGCAACGCGACGGTGCAGCTGTTCGTGGTGGACGAGAACGACAACGCGCCGGCGGTGCTGGCGGTGGCGGGCGGCGGTGCGGGCCCCGGGTCGTCTGTGGAGGCGGGCTCGGGGGCGTTGTTGTGGGCGTGGGCGGCGTGGGGGGCGCCGGCGGGGCAGGTGGTGGCGAAGATCCGCGCGGTGGACGCGGACTCGGGCTACAACGCGTGGCTGCGCTACGAGCTGTGGGAGCCGCGGGGGAAGGGCCCGTTCCGCGTGGGGCTGTACAGCGGCGAGGTGAGCACGGCGCGGGCGCTGGAGGAGGCGGACGGCCCGCGGCAGAGGCTGGTGATCGTGGTGCGGGACCACGGGGAGCCGGCGCGCTCGGCCACGGCCACGCTGAGCGTGTCGCTGGTGGAGGGCGGCGAGGCGGCGGCGGCGGCGGCGGGCTCGTCGCGGGCGGGGGCGGTGTCGGGGCTGGGTCCGGGAGCGGGCGCGGAGGGCGTCTCGGCCTTGGCGTCGCCGAACGTGTGGCTGGTGGTGGCCATCTGCGCGGTGTCGAGCGTGTTCGTGCTGGCGGTGGTGCTGTACGGGGCGTCGCGGTGGTCGCCGCGGGCGGGCGTGCTGTCGGGGCCCGGTCCGGCGACGCTGGTGTGCGCCAGCGAAGTGGGGAGCTGGTCGTACTCGCAGCGGCAGAGCCGGAGCGTGTGCGTGGCGGAGGGCGCGGGCAAGAGCGACCTGATGGTTTTCAGCCCCAACTTGCCGCCGGCGCCGCCCGGCCCCACAGTAGAAAACGGTTCTGTTGGGAATGGGCCATCTCTCTCCCTACTTTCTTCAGGCGCGGTAAGTTTGTTCGCAAATACCGTTGGTTTTTGTTTGTTTTGTGGTTTTTTAGTAGTTCTTTTTATCTGTCTTATTTCAGGGATTAACTGTGTATTAAAGCAGCTTTTCTCGTTTAAGAATTATGTAATGTAAGTCCTAGCTTTGTTTTGTGGTTGGGTATAACCGTAATGATTGAGGTTTTTTTTTTTTTTTTTTTTTTTTTTTTTTTTTTTTTCTTTTTTTTTCCTGCTCCTGGCGTCAAATGGCAGTAATAGGTGATTGCGGATCTTTTATTTCTCTTTTTTTGTCGTTTTTCAATGTGGGAAGGCACCCGAGACGTTCCCAGGAGTTTGTTGGGTCCCTCATTATGTAATTAGTAAGCGACAGGAATGGGACAGGAAAGTGGAGGAAAGAAATCTTGGTGGAGGTTGTAATGTTCTGTCTTTGGAAGTGTAAAGGAAACGTGGGGGAAAGTTGAGTGAGACACAGGATGCTTTAAGGAAATATTAAAGGGAAAGGTAATCCTCGGCCTTTCCCCATGATCTCAACCTGGTCTCTTTTAGTTTTGTGGCGTCTATTCTACCTGCTATTCTACCCCGGAAACATGGTGTGAAAAGGAGAGACGAAAAATTGGTTGAAGGCGAGAGAGGGAGGGAGAGCTGTTGAAGGGAAGATAGAAAGGAGGACTTTTTTCTGCAATATTGAGTAGTCTAGAGATGGTGGGTTAAAAACTTTTAGTTCTTCCAGTATTAGAGCAGAAGCTGGGAGACACAAATTCAGTTAGAGAAAATTTTTCGATGCTGGTTTCCACGTTGATTTTTGTGTGGAGAGTAATTTCTTATTTACCGGGCTGTTTTAACATCGTTCTCGAAGCAGCTAATCCATCAGCATGTACTGATGGCACTGAATCGACTCTGTTATCGAGACCACTTCCAAAGCACTCTTTGAGATGAGGTATTAGGATAATTTTTACGATTTCTTGTTCGATGTTAGAGTACTATTTCTACAGGGAAAAGTGACCAGAGTGACAGATGTGATTTTTATAGCGTAAAAACCAAGTCTGTAGGGCTGCTGGGATTTTAGGAACAAACAATAGTGTAATAAAATTATTTTTCGTGTTATGCACTCAGTTCGCCAAAGACACGCGTTTGGCTAGCTTCGACAGTGTTGTGGTACAGTGATATTTGTATCGCGGCAGGTTTCTTCTGAGAACGTACGTTTTGTTGGGTGATGTGATAATAGATTTTTTACACGAAGGACTAAAAAAATAAACTCGCAGATCGTTGGTTCAAAATAAGAAAGAATGGTGCTTAGAGGAGTACTGAAACACAGTAAAAAAAAGTTGAAAACTTCGTGACCGTTTAAAAAAAAAAATCTGAGTGTTTATCGCCCGCTGATCCATAGAAAAACGCGAGCGCGTTCCACGAGTTTATCTTTCCTTCCCGCATTTATTTTACATCCCTTTTCCAGGGCTTTAACTTTGAGTTAATTTGTGTATTTGCTGAGAATTGTGTTTCTAGTCTCCTTTGATGGTGCTCGATAGCTGATGTGCTTAGGGGGAGTGGGTCAGCATCTTTTAAGTACGCGTGAACCACTTTCACTTGTGAGTAGTAAGGCTTATTCCAGAGCTGTAGCTTTCTTCCCTTATTTTCCATGGATGTGACAGAAGGCAGGAACAGCAAACCGCGATCTCCTACAGGATAATCATCTGACTAAGTGTCTAAGAAGGTTCAACTAATTGTGGAAAAGAGGTTGGAAAAACATAGCACTTGTCCACGCTCGTTGCCTTGGGCTATAATTAAGATGATGTGGTGTCTCCTAATGCCGGTCGTTTGGGGCAGGGCTTCTGCTCGGCTTCTCTTGGGTTCTTTGACTGCAGCAGTGAATTGAAAATCTGAATGGGATTTACTATAGACACACACTGTCAGAGAATATGTCAATATTTCCTTTAGAAACACAAAGCAATATTAACTTCAGAAATAGAGCTCGTGATTGCTTTTCCTTCGTAGCAGAGTCTGGGCGGGAGTTGTTAACAGAAGGCACTAGAATATCAACTCAGTGTCATGACTAAAAAGAGCGATTTCGCGCAGGGCTGTCAGTCGCTGCCAGCCCAGGCTCTCATTCCCACCTCAGATTGTTTTGGAGAATATTGCTGATTAACAGCGGTGTTATCGGGCACGATGCGATCGTGGCAGCCGAGGCGGGGCTTGAAGCCGGCTGAGCTGCCGAGAGCTTCCGCGGGAGGCTCTGGGAGCGCCGGGGCGGGCGGGGGACCGGCAGCTGCAGCTCCCGCAGCGCCGTAGCGGCCGGAGGCTGTTTTACAGCCTCGGAACGGAGGATTTAACAGGCAGAAAAATGGCCGGCACTGGTGCCGGAGATATTGGGAGGGTCGCCGAGTGTTGGGCTCGGAGCTGTTCTGCCGTACCCGCTGTTACTGGTGCCCACCAGGCCCGGTGGTCTCTGACTGCGGGTAAATAAACCAATCTCCGCCCTCGCGTTCGAGAGGCGAGTTCTTGCGGGCGATATAGCGAATAGCCCGCTGTGAGTTCGGGTTTCTGAGGCTTGATGTGGTTAATGGGGATTTTCGTGGGTTTCGCTGAAATCTAGAATTCCTCTGCGTACGAGCTTGTTCTCCCGAGTTTTTTTCCGTCAGCTCCGCTCTCACTGTCCCCACGTAGTAGCTGCGAGCTCCCGTGGTTTCCTGAAGGGCATCCTGAGATCGCTACCCTCTCTGCCACCAGGCACAACCTGCCTCCACCGAGAGGGGGCGGGGGAAAGGTGTTGGATCTGCAGGAAAAAAGCGAATCAACCCGGTGCTGCGAGCAGCTGCAGACCTGCTCTGCCCCCTCCTTTCTCGGGGGGAGGCGCGGGGCTGAGAGTGAGGTGGCGCCGGGGGGACTCTCACGGACATTGCCCGCCACGCTGGGTCCCGAGCGGGATGACTCCGGTGTTTAGGGTCGCCGGGGGTATCGCAGTCCTTGCGCTCATCCCTGCTCGGGCGAGCCCAAAAGTGATAGCGCGTTTCCTGCGGCTCCGTCGGCGCCTCCGTGCTGACGGTTTGGGCTCGGTCCGAGGAGGAGCCCCTCTTTCTGGGATCAGTCTTCCTTAGCCTGTAGGCAGATCCTGTTTACTGTCGGGCTCCCGTCAGTGTACGAGCTTCTCACGTTCTCCTTCCAGGCGAGATGGAGGCTGGGGCTGCCAGTCTGTCGGGAGTCAATTGCTGGAGTGGGGAGCTCATCGGTTCCCCTCGGAGGAGAAGCCGCGGGGCTGTCCCTCCGTCTGCTCCCCCCAATGTATTCAGCCCGTTCTGCTGTCTCACTCTGAAGCGCTGTGTCCTAATTTAGTACCGTCGGGGACTCCTCGGTTTCTGGTGGGCGTCCCTGAGATTTTCCAAAGCCTGAGTAGGGAGCGGGACGTGTCCCGCAAACCTCCGCCGAAGGCACCGCTCCGCGTCTGCGCTGCCTCTGATGCATCGCTTGTGGAAACGGCGCTTTAAAATAATTGCTGACGTAGATGATGATGATCAAACAAGAATTGCTCTTCGTGTGGTGCAGCCATGTGCTCCACAGTCCCGAGGTAACACGCTTTTACTATTCACCTCTATTTATTTGCCTCCGTTCGCTTGTTAGCTTCTTCTGGCCACTACCATTGTTCCCAGCACAACGTGCACGGCTGAACTAATGATGTCTTATTGCCAGAGAAGGGGATGATTGGTTTAAATGTAAGACGGGGTGGGATAAAGAGTATGTAATGGATACTCGGGGCTCTGAGGAAGTTTAAATGCAGCGCTGCAGCCGCCTGATGGGAGGAGGAACGTGGGGGAAGCGCCGTGTGAGCGTCGGGGAGGGGGACATGATACGAGGGGTTGCGAGACCGTGGAGGTCCCTCGGGATCGCAAAAAAATTAATTCCTTGGCGAGTTGTCTCAAACCAGCTTTAAGAATGGGAAGGGAATTCGGAGACTGGCAGGTCGAAGGCAAAGATGAGACGTTTTGAAAATGAGATCAATGAGGAGGGGGTTTAAATGGTGATTATATCTGCTGTGATACCAAGAGAAGTGTGTACATTAAAGGTGTTTAATAAGACTTACGTGCAAATAACATAATTAGGGTGAGCGACTTGAAATGGAGAGGAGACCTTTGAGATCTTGAAAAGAGGGGTTAGGTGGAAGGGTAGCCAAACAAGAGTGAGAGTGGATAACCTGAGGCATCCTTGAGACCTTCGGGGCAGCTGAATGTGGGAGGCTGAGCATGAACGGGCCTGGGACTCTGCTGAGCTGAGCTTTGCACAAAGGGAAAGGCTGGATTTCGCCCCATGGCACGATGGCATTACTCCCTTCATGGCAGGAGTGGCTGTGGTGTAGCTGGCTGGGATATTTAACATTAAGCACTGGATTTTGGCCATGACTCAGGGCTGTCTGCCTGAGCACTGTGTGCATCAGGAGCTCGGTTAGGCTGGACTGGGAAAGCAGTGCATTAGGAGCTGGGTGTTGGGGTGGAACTGGCAACATGCATGTTCTGGTGCGTGAAGCTGCCATCACTATCCACAGCAGAGTGTGGAAAGAGATAATACGACAAGGGATGCCAAAAGACTGAAACAGAGATGTAAGGTTTAAAAATGTTTTAAAAAAAAAAAAAGTGACTTGAAGGCAGGTTGCCTTAGAGCCCTGCAGGCAAGCATTAGACCTCAGTAGTAAATGAGTGGTAAATGAGCAAATTAAAGACAAAATTGTTGTAGGCTGTCATATACTTCTCAAAAGGTGAGTATTTCTTGGGAAGAAGCAATGTATAATTACTTTGATTTTGGCCATTGGTCGTTAATCAGTTTCTGCCAGCACTGCTGGTACTTCAGGCAGCAGTAGACATAATGACAGCCTGTTGTTCCAATATGAAGATTTAAAGAAAATCTGCCTTTGAGGGGGTTTGTGTGTTCAACAGGAGGATCTGGGTGCCAAAATTACTGGGTTTCTATGTTGCAAACCCAGTCACAGATGGGTGAGTTGGGTCTGTGTGCTTTACCTGCTTGTGCAGCTGGGACACCAGTGCCTGTCTGCTGTAGCCTTCCCAGGCAGGTGGACTTATCCATGCTGCAGGCCAATCTCACAGAAATTTTATCAGTCTTTCCTGTCACTTTAAGGGTGCTTTGTTTGTTTGTTTGTTTGCATTGGTTCAGGGTGTTTATAATGACTGTACATCACTACAGAGTAGTAAAATCAACAACTTTTTCATACATTGTATAGACAACATCATGTCTTGGGCAAATTTGGTGCAGGAGTCTGGATGACCGTTTTACGGTGACTGGGTGTGAACTGGGAATTTCTGCATTTAGCAATCAAGAAAAAAACCCCAAACAACAAGGTAAACAGCATACTGTAAAAACTTACATTGTTTACTGTGTGCAGTGGTCCAGTGAACAAATGTACATAGTATGTGAGTTGAGGTGGATGCACACCAGATCTGCAGCTCCTGCCCTCAGCACCCTACCCCCTTCACCCCGCCAGCTCTAACCCGTGCTGTAGCGTCAACACAGTAGAAGTAAAATGTAACATTCAGGTGCTGCTGGGGGGTCTGGAGTTAAAAAATCACAATATCTGCAGATACTTGTGCTTGGACTGACCAAGGCTTGCTCTGGTGTGGGCAGGACAGGAACCTCACTGCGAGGTTTTGCTGAGTTGTGAGGATGCAAACAAATGTATCGATTTTTTAATTTAATATACATGTTTTGGCTGTACTCCTGATGCTCTTCTATTCTGAAAGGCTCTGATACTCCGTATAATTGAAATGTTATTTTTCACTTGCCCGGAAATTCTCAGCTGCATAAAGAAACACAGTGAATGCAAGAAGGGTTAAGAACTGTCCTTGTCACACATTTATAGCCTCTTGCTTTTGATCGATCAGGATCTCATGCTAACAAGATCTCACAGAGGGAAGCTGGAAATGAAGGAGGCCGGGGGGGGGGGGGGGGGGGTTGTCAGGACTTGAGGCTCATGTGTGTAGATTGCTGCCGAAGGTCGTCCCAGGAAGGTTTTCTAGGGTGGTATTTTGAAATGCTTTCTGCCCTCTCCCACCTGCTTAGGGGGTAGTTGCTGACTGTGCCCTCGGGGCAGGGGGTCCGAGGAGCAGAGAGCTTTGATCCGGTTTTATTTTCTGATTTGTTTGTGTTTTTTGTTGTTTGTTTGGTATTTTTTTTGCCGCTCTCTCTGTGTGATATCAGCCCCCCCCCAGTTTCTGGGCACGACCTAAATGCAAGACCTTTCTGGCGCCGATATTTACTTCTCTACAAGTAATTCGACTGCTGCAGTCCCCCACTTCCCCCCCGGCCACTCGAGCCATCTCCATCCTGCTTTGGCAGGCTGGATGGGAGTTCGTCCGTGGCTGCAGGCGACCCGAGTGGGGACTGGTAGAGGAGAGATCCTTCTGCTCTCCAATAATCTCTGTTAATGTACCTTGTCTGCGAGGCGAAGCAGGAAAAACTTCCCCCCCCCCCCTTTTTTTTTTAAGTTTAACAAGGGTAGTAGAGTTGACTGCCTCCTTTAATTGTGCTCTCAAAACCCCGCTGGGAAATGTTGTGCTCAGCCGGAGCTCGCCTAGATTGTGCTGACCCATGTTTAGCCGACGCCTGTCACTTCTCATCCGCGTTTCTCTTCCGCCGCTGTACCCTGGCAGCGGGCGGCAGCGCATCCTCTCCCTGACCCTCCTGCAAGGAGCGGAGGGAGGGAGCGAAGTCTGCTGGGTGTCTCCTTCAGAGGAACACATCCTTGCGGCGGATTCGGTGTCCCGGACCCGCTCCGGATCTCCGCCGGGGCTTTAAAAAAAAAAAAAAAGGCAGAGAGGGAAGGGGAAAGCAGCCGGTGGGGCGGTGGGGCGGAGCGGCGGGTGTAGCGCAGCCCCCTCCCCCGGCGGCGTAGGTGTCGCCGCAGCCTCTGGGTGGCGCCGCCGCCGCCGCCCGGGTCGGAGCCGCGCGGGGTCCCGCCGCACCGGTCACAGCGAGCGGCGGCGGGTGCAGCGCAGCGGAGCTGCCGCCTCTCCCCGCACGGCAGCCGGTGGGGGGGCGGGGGGTGGGGGGGCTTCGCCGTGGGGCCGGGACGCGTCCCGCGCCCCTGCAGTCAACTTCTTGCCGCTGCGCCCCGGTGCCCGTGCGCTTCTTGCCGCCGGTGAGCCCCGGTTCGCTTCGTGCTGGGCACTTCAAGGGGGTTTGGCGAAATTCTGGATTATGTTCCTGCTGAGCCGGTCTGCGGGGAGCTGAGCCAGGGGAGGAAGAATGCGGGTCTATTTAATGGTCTTTTGCCTTATTTGCTGCACCGCGGACGGGCAAGTTGTGTATTCCATCGCCGAGGGAACGGAGCGTGGAGCGTCTGTTGGGAACATAGCAAAGGATTTAGGAATAGATGCAGCTACGCTTTCAGCTCGGAAATTTCGCATGATCACCGGTTCAAGTAAGCAATATTTTAATATAAATGCAAGCACGGGGGCTTTGTCTGTTAATGAGCCCATAGACAGAGAGCAGCTTTGTGAATTGAAGTCTGCCTGTCTTCTGAATTATGAACTCGTGTTAGAAAACCCTCTAGAGCTTTATAGGATGGAATTTAAAGTCTTGGACATAAATGACAACTCTCCCAGCTTTCCCTTAAGTGAATATCATATAAACGTGCCTGAATTTTTGTCACCTGGGGCACGGTTTACACTCCCCTATGCCCAAGACCCAGATGAAGGTACCAACAGCGTCCAGAATTATACTCTGAGCCCTGATGAACATTTCCATTTGGAAATGCAGACACGCGGGGATGGGAGTAAATATCCTGAATTGGTGCTGAAGAAAGGCTTAGACAGGGAGCAGCAAGCCACTCACAAACTTGTCCTTACAGCCAAAGATGGTGGGAATCCTCCGAAGTCCGGCGATGTCCCGGTCATTGTGACTGTGCTGGATACTAATGACAATGCACCAGAATTTGAGCACTCAGTCTACAGGGCAAGTATCTTGGAAAACTCTCCCAGTGGCACTTTGGTAGTGCAAGTGCATGCCACAGACTTGGATGAAGGTCCAAATGGAGAGATCAGGTATTCATTTAGCAATACTACTTCTGCTGAGCTGCAGCGAATGTTCTTAATTCAGCCACACACTGGGGAGGTGACAGTCAACGGTGTTTTAGCTGTTCAGAGACCTCTCCTCGAGATGCTTATTGAAGCAAGGGATAACGGGGCATTTGGCATGTCCAGCACAGCTAAGCTGCTGGTGGAAATCACTGATGTGAACAATCATGGCCCAGAGATAACTATTACATCCCTTTCCAGTCCCATTCCTGAGGATGCTGTTCCTGGCACAGTGATAGCCCTGCTGAGTATAATCGATAAGGACCCTGGGGAGAATGGGAAAGTAAACTGCACTATTCCTGATAACCTTCCCTTCCAGTTAAAGCCTTCCCTGGAAAACTACTACAGCCTGGTCACCAGTGGGCTTCTGGACCGAGAGCTGATCAGTGAGTACAACATCACCATTACTGCCACAGACTTGGGCTCTCCACCCATCACCACTCAGAAGACCCTTTGGGTGCAAATTTCTGATGTGAATGATAATCCCCCTGTCTTCAGTGCTGACACACTTGATGTGTTTGTGGAGGAGAACAATCCACTCGGTGCTTTTCTTTACCAGGTCTCAGCATCTGACCCTGATATGGGGGAGAATGGACGGGTCTCTTACATGCTCAGGAATTCCACAGTTGCAGGAAGTGCCCTGGCCAGCTTTTTGTCTGTGAGCTTGGCCAACGGGAGCATCTATGCAACACGTGCCTTTGACTTTGAGCAGCTTAGGAGCTTCCATTTCCAAGTGGAAGCCAAGGACAATGGCTCACCAGCCTTGAGCACTGCCATAGCTGTGAATGTTTACATATCAGACCAGAATGACAATGCCCCAGCCATCCTGTACCCCACCAACCAGAATGGCTCAGTAGCTGTAGAGGTTGTGCCCCGCCTGGCTGATGAGGACTACCTGGTGACCAAAGTGGTGGCAGATGATGAGGACAATGCACAGAACGCCTGGCTCTCCTATCACCTTGCCTATTCCTCTGACTCCACCCTGTTCCGCTTGGCACCGCACTCTGGTGAGCTGCGCACCACGCGCTCCATGCGCTCCACTGACTTCCTCAAGCACAAGGTCGTTGTGGTGGTGCAGGACCACGGGGACCCACCGCTCTCCTCTACTGTGACTGTGGGCATCCTGCTGGCTGACACCCTGCCCCAGGTGCTGCCAGACTTTGATGACAGTGGGGAGCCACCACCACTGCTCAACGCTACAAATATCTACTTGATTGTTTCTCTTGCCTGTGTCTCCTTCATCTTTGCAGCGTTCCTCCTCTTTCTTGCCATCGTGCGGCTGTGCCACTGCCGTGCTTGCTGCTGCAGTGGTTGCTGCTGCCCAGCTGACGAGTATGAGAAGTACTGCTATAGTGTGCACATGCTTCCCAGCTCCCACCTCCCACCGGACATGCTGGAGGTCACTGGTGTGGGTAAACTCACTCATACCTACTTGTACAGGGCATCTCTAGGTCTTGGACCTAGTAACAGCAACATCCCAAATGGTGATACTGGGAACATTCCCAGTGGTGCAAGGTTACAAGTGCCAGGACCATGCATCCAAGTGCAGCAGGTCCAAAGTGATCACTTGAATGCTGTCCTCGTGGTAAGTACTTCTTTCTGTCACCTTTTTCTCCTGGGCACATGGCCTTGTGTCTACACTGGGTTGTTGGCAGTGCAGAAGGTACTGAGGGTACTCGCAGGAGAGCAGGTGTCATTTCACGGCATCTAGAGGAAACTTCAGTTCCTTTTGTATCTTTCCTAAAGCTGAAAGCCAAGATCTCTTTAGGTGAAACATGGTCAATATGGGGTGCCATAAGACTTTTTTTACCTCACAAATATTTTGGACCGTCAGACATAATTGAAGGTAAAGAAGATGTAAGTGAAAACTAAATACCTTGCAAGCTGAGCCATTGATTTCAGGTAGCTAAGTAGGGTCTGTGCCAGTTTCTAATCTATGGGTGGTTCTAATCTACACTGTATGGAGCCTGTGACTTCTGGGTTGGGGTTTTGTTTTGGCTTTTTAAAAATTATTTCCCACACCCGCAATTCCTGGGATTTTTTAATTGAAGGGTGATTAGTTTGCTGAGCCAAGATCCTGGTAATACCCAAGGTAAGCCTGTGGTGGGGTAGCAGGAATTAAATGTCCAGCACCTCTTTATGAAATGTAGTTTGTAGTGCTCATCTCTCTTTCCAAGCAATCCAGAGGTTTTGTGAATCTAAAATTTTCTTCTGAACAAGCTGGTTTCTTCTCATTTGGGTGATTGTGCAAGAGAAAATACCATACTTGAATCACAGTTTAGGGCTACAAGGTCTGCAGGTTTGATCTGTTCCTTTGTCACCTGTCCAAGATTCAGTTTTCTTATAGGCAAAATAACACTGGTTGTATTTTGGCTAGGTGCTGAGAGTTATCTTTATATTTTTGGAAAGGTTTGAGATGTTCTGCCTGCACATTGTCAAATTTCCTCAGTATGTAACAGTAACTAACCAGTATTGGCTTTGTCCAGGCCATTCTCGGTGGTGAGAACTGTTCCAGATATTTCTAAGATAAGAGGGAGATCCTGCGTTAGACAGACATTATATAATCTGCTTCCTGCAATAGTTTTAATCCTAATTTACAATGGTTAGAGGTTGTACTACATCCGTAATCATGTTTATTTTCATTTTTGAGATCATCGTTGTACCTTTAAGCACATGTAATTGGCCAACCCCTTTTTGAACCTTGATGTAAGGGTAGCTTCAGCAGCTGCTTTGGGGAATCAAATACATATCGAGCTGCATAGCTCTTCCTTTTACAATCCTTGAGTTTCCAAGTAGTGATTTTTAGTAAGTTTTCTATTCTTCTGGAAAAGATTCCTGATTTGCTCTTAGCTATGCAATTAGTTTATCATGCCTTCTCTTTATCTGTTGGGTGGAATTGGTTTGTGGATTGTGGATGGGTTTCCCCCCCCCCTCTTTTCTGAACACCATTTCCACATAAATATCACTGACAATGAAAGATGATTCCATGATTCTGTGATATGATTGAGCTATTCTCAACTATTTGTTATTTGATTTACTCATGATGGTTTACCTAGTATTTAATGAAAGTCATCATCAGTTTTAAGTTTTGTTCTCTGAAGTGGCAGAGGGTTGCATGTGTCCAGGGGGTCTCACAATGCAAAGGGAGAGGTTGGAATACATCTTGCAGAAGCAGAAGTGTCAGGTTCTTCCAGTAAGAAATTGTGGAGACCAGGAAAACAGCAGTTGGCGGTATGGAAAGAAGAATTTGTGCCTAATGCGTCGGTGCACATTGGGATTATCATTGATTATTTTGAGGCTCTAAAATAAAGGCTGAGTAAGAACCTTTGTACTGGGTAGTTAAAAACCTTTTAGGCAATCTCTTAACTCAAAGGGTGTCTGCAAGAACCCTGATAGTATCTTGGGGACTTATCCTTGGCTGGAGAGTAACTCATAATTGCAAAACTCCTGTAACAAAGGTGATATAAAAAAACCCCAAGTGAACCTTGGTGGGACTAATTTCCATGTTCCTATTAAGCACGATCTTGAAACTCAGGTTACCAACACATTAATAGACTGAATAAAATATGCAAATAAAAGATGCATAAAATACAAATGCTAAAGTATCCCTGAGCTCTGTATTGAGAAAAATCAGAATGTATCTCATTACATCTCCCTGTATTTCAGTCATTCAGGTGGATTTTTAAACATACAACATGAGACACTGGTTTAGGAGCTTTTAGTAGTGAGCAAAATAAATCCCAGGTGTCACCTTTGGCAATTTTAATTTATTAGCTCCTAATATGCAGAAATGGGTAACCATAGATGTGACCTATGTGGAAAATCCAAAGGCTGTGCATTAATGGAGCTGAGTAGGGGAGCAGAGGTAGAGACTGTGAAAACTTACCTACCCTGAGCAACAAAATTATGTCAGTTATTATTAATTTGCTGATGATGATTCCAGTGGCTGCTATACTGGAGAATCAACTACACAGATATATATGTGTATATATAATTTACGTATGTCTTGCAAAATATTGCAAGTTATTAACATGGCTTTCACTTGCAAATAATGAGCAGGCAGAAGCTGCAGTTTCTGTACTTCCATTTCTGTACATGCTTTAGATTCACTAAGATTTAAAATAAAGTATATTTATGTTTAAAAAAAAAGGCTTGGAAAAGAGTTTCCATTCATCTGAGGTGGGAAAGTGAACTATCACTCATGCCTGAAAGCTGTTCCTTAGTCCAAATCCCTGTGGATTTAAATACAATTTATATCGTATTTAGATCACACAAAGATCACACTTCATTAGTGAGAAATCTTTTTCCTTGTTTTGTGTTAAAATGAGAGGATTATAATTTTTCAGAATTTATCAGTAGAAATTTCGATAAAAAAATTAAAATTTAAGTTTGGGTGTTAACTAGATTTTATCTTTAAGTGCCTTCAGACTGACCCGTTTGGAGTTAAAAATATAAACATACGTGACCTTTTGAACTTCCGAGGGAGGGTTCATTGTATTGCTCCCTAAGAATATAAATGTGACAAAAAGAAAGCATCAAATATTTAAAAGGCACTGGGAAAACCCCCATACTTATAATTCAAAGCTCTGGTAACTACTCCTAAATTGCAATTTTAGCAGAACTTAAATATCCCTGATTATTTTTTTTTAATGGGGGAGATTACAGTTTTTATATGTGAAAGATAGAAAAGTTAACTGAAATTCCAGAAGTTAAATGTCTTTTCAAAATTTAGTTTAACTTCTTTATTCTTGGTCTTGAGGTGCTTGTGATAGGCCTGAATGATTTTTTTTTTTTTTACATATGCAGACACTGGAAAAGCTTTTGTGAGTTGACATCTTCTATTTGGGTTAGAGCTAAAAATGGAGTTGTGTGTGGCCATAATAACAGCATGTAGGAAACTGGAATCGTGGCTCTTCAGTGTTTTGCTGTGTCTTTGTGCAGTGTAGCATAAGTGACAGCTGAGGGAAAAGCATCTTGCAGTGTGACTCTGCTGGGCTGGTTCAGAGACAAAGACACTGGTGAGGTTAGTAAAGTAAGGAAGGAGCTCACTGAATATTTCTGGGCTCGTGATGGGACCACGGCTTGTTATAGTCCTTTTGTTTGCTTGGGTTGTCCATTGTGCTGCACAAAAAGCCTGGAAGATATTTCTACATTCAGAGTGTAGTGACCTCTCTTTGATTTGACATTCAATATTTAGGTTATATCCAAATATAGACACAAACCTGGCACTGGGGACTATGTCTTGCTGAACTGTAACAGGAGTGGAATAATTTTGTGCAGCGTGGCGTGCATTTCCAGGGACAAAAATGGATGCATTTACGTTGAGACAGTGGCATGCAATCCAGGCTGGACTGCTGCAGGCTAAGCAGCCTTACGTGCACAAGTGGAGACCAGCCATGTGAGTGAGCCCTCCCTGCACCTCCTTCTGATGGGACTATCCCCCCCTGATGTAGCCAGATACAAGTGTGAAGCACCTTCACATCTTTTTTTCTGTCTCTGCTCATAACAACCTGTGCAGAACCAGCAGTTTTATGCCCAAATTGTAAGAATTCAGTTTTGTAGGCAGGTTTCTTGGCTACAGAAGTTCCTTTTGGGGTCATGCCAAAAAAAATCCTAGAAAGAGCCATGATCAAAGAAAATTCAGCAGAGGAAACTGCTACAAATTTCCTTCTTTCTGAGCACTCCCATTCCTTTTTGCAACTCCAGTGTTCAATTCTCTGGTGAGAAATCTCCTGAAGTACTGTGTCCACTTTTGAGGCACAAGAAGGACATGGAGCTTTTGGATAGAGTCCAGAGGAGGACATGAAGATGGTCCAAGGACTGGAGCAGCTCTGCTCTGGATACAGGCTGAGGGAGTTGGGGGGTGTTCAGCCTGGAGAAGAGAAGGCTCCAGGGAGACCTTAGAGCACCTTCCAGTGCCTGAAGGGGCTCCAGGAAAGCTGGGGAGGGACTTTTGACATGGGCAGGGAATGTTGGGATGAGAGGGAATGGTTTCAGTCTGAAAGAGGGGAGATTTAGATTGGATATTGGGAATAAATTCTTTAGTGTGAGGGTGGTGAGACCCTGGCCCAGGTTGCCAGAGAAGCTGTGGCTGCCCCATCCCTGGAAGTGTTCAAGAGCAGGTTGAGTGGGGCTTGGAGCAACCTGGTCTGGTGGGAGGTGTCCCTGCCCATGCAGGGGGGTTGGGACTGGATGATCTTTAAGGTCCCTTCCAACCCAAACCATTCCATGATTCAACAGAACAACTGTCCAGGAATGGCTACAGAAGACTGGGCTGAAACTTTGCTTCTCTGATGTCTGCCTTGCAGTCTTATTTTTAGAGGTTATGGAAGGGAGAGTAACAAGGAGATCTTGAGACAAAGGGCTTGGGGGCCTGTGGAGAGTAATGTGACTGTATCTGGAGATGTGAAAGGCAAAGGCAATGGTGGGCAGGGAAGGATGAGACTGGATGGTAACCTGAGCTGAGGGAGGGTAGGTGCAAGTAACAATCCTTGCATGAAAGCATAGAACAAGAAAACACAGTTTGTATCCTGTCCTGTCCTTTCCTTTATCAGCTACCATTTAATCTCAAACTTTCAAAGATTTAAATTTTAATGGTAAAAATGCTCATTTGAATTGCAAAATTCTCTAGGTTGTGCCCACTATTCTTACTGGGAACATATTCCTCTAAGGCTTTGAAACCCTTTTTTGACATCCTGGAAGCAGTTATTTGTGGTGAATTTGTAGACATTTGTTCTTGTTCCACCAGCATCCTTTTATTGTAAGTAGTTCTTTTCCCTCTTTGGAACTCTTTGGAACTTCATAGTTTGGAGAGCAACCACATTATTTTTTTTTAGGCTTTGTTTGACTAAGCTAAACAAGTCAGCCTCTTTCAGTCTTCTTTCTAAGGTCACCTCTGCACTTCTCTGGTCCTGTTAATATCCCTTCTCTGCATCTCTTCTTCCCTTTGTGGAGATGTATTTCTTGCAAAGATGTGACCAGAATTCTTGGTGATACTTGAGACAAAGGGCCTCCTGCAGAGTGATGGGAACACTTCCCTGTCCAAGGGATGGGGAATACATCAGTCAACGCATCTTAGGTTGTCAGTTACCTTCTTCATGGCTGCAATATGTTGATTGATCAGTCATTTAAGTATTGCTGCAGATCTTTGGGATAGAGGTGAATGGGGGAAGGTTGATCCCTAAGATGGGGGTGGTTCTTCAGCCTAACTTCTAAATGCTTGTTATTTCTGCCTTAGATGTTAAAAAGTCACAACCACCTGCTGAGAGCAACTCATCCTGTTCATCTTAGACATAAGAGTTTAGACATAGTGCTGAGACTAGATGCACACTGTTAAATGACTGAAACTAGATGACATAAGTAGTACCTTCTGGAAGACTGCACTCTGGGTGATTGGGTGTCATCCGTTTCTGTGACAGGTGTCAAGTTGTTCCTGCAATGAATGATGCCAGGTGGTTGTCTTCTGCCAAAGGTGCTAGAATAACCCAGCTCCTTGTGCCATTGTCCACCTTTGCAGTGTAGCACAGGATGGAATGTGTTCCTGAGATCAGAATAGATGAGATGAAGTTCAGTTTATGTTTTCACTGAAGAGAATCTAAGAGCATCCTAGTAAATAGTTGTCTTCGATAAATCTATGTGAATTTTCCTGCCTTTTAAGTGTACCTTCATTTCTCATTTATTCCCTCCTCCAAATTTTTATCCAGGCAGGCAGCCTTGTGGCCACACAGGCTGTGTGTTACCATTCTAAATTACTGCATTGCAGTCGCTTTTCTCCAATCTGATTATTCGATTCCAGACTTGGCAGGTTGATCTTAAAAAAACCCCCAAAAAACCCCAAATCAAAACAAACCCTCCTCTGTTCTTTTAGAACTCTATGATGGGAATTGGGTAGTGTGGATTTGAGGATGCTTAACTCTCAGCATTTTAATTCTTCCTTGGTGGCAGCAATTTCCACTCCCTCAGAATAGTTTGTCACGTAGTCAACATCACACTCAAGACATTGAAAACAGAGGAAAATATAGATTTATTGTCCTAAGATGGGATGGTGCCTCAAGCAGATGATTGGTCCACCAGTGTCATGTTTTTTGTACTATGAGCTCGTGCATCATCTGTAACCTGTTGGAGAGAGGCTGCTGGGCTTTTAGTGTGGCACAATATGGCAGTCCTCATCCTGTGTACTTTTGGGATCACAAATAGCTTGTTTCAGTGGCATGGAAGGAATTCTGTGAAGCGTGTGACTTGCTGAGGACTGCTTGAAGTCACAATTAAAAGAATGGCAACAAAATCCAGCACCAGAACAGAACTGAAAAGGGAGGCAAGCAGGCAGGTGGGAATTCAGATATTTAGGTTGGATATCAGAAAAAACTTCTTTACAGAAAGGGTTGATGGGCACTGGAACAGGCTCCCCAGGGAGGTGGTTGAGCCACCATCCCTGAATGTGTTTGAAAGTCGTCTGGATGTGGTGCTTGGGGACATGGTTTAGTGGTGGGTCATCAGAAATAGGGTGATAGGGTTAGGATAAGGTTGGACTTGATGATCTTGAAGGTCTTTTCCAACCTGAACAATTCTATGATTCTATATTCAGTTGTGATTTGTAAGGCAAAGAAAAGGGCAACCCAAAGGTTTGATGCTGTCAGAGGCACTTGGAGAATAACAGCAAATTTGACAAATGTGGCAAGTGGAAAATAAATAATAGAGAAAGAAGGTACATTAAGAAATAAGAGATTTGTATTCTCTAGTCTTTGAGCAAGTCTCTCCAAGGAAAATGAGCACTTTTTTGTTCTTCGGACTCTTTCTTCTCCAAAGGAAAGGTTTTTATATTTGGAACTGTTATTTCTTCCATCCTCCCTGGGCTTGTCCCAGCCTGTAGGGTGTTGACACCTCATTTAGTGGCTTTTAATGTCTTCCTCATTCTGCAAAAGCTGCCTCCTCAAAGTCAAACATCTTTGCACAGTTGGTCTGCAAAATCAAAGTCTATGATGTTAATTTATGACACCTGAGGGTGTTGGTTCCCAAAAGTTCTGTGCTGCTCCTCATCCTTTTCCATTTCCTTTGTAAGAGGCAGAAGCCAAGCAAGGAAGTTTTACAGCTGAACGGGCTCTTCATCTTTTGAACTACGTTAACTGTTCCCTGTGTGTCTTGGGAATGTGTTTTAGATAGCTGCTAGACTCTGCTTTCTAGCCAATAGCTGTCTGGGAACTGGTGCAATACCCTTATGATTAGAGGCCTTTTCATGGCATGGTATGAAATTCACAGGGTTGTGACCATCGGCCCTGTAGTATTAAGACATGAAGATATTTCAACATAAACATTTCATCCTTCTAACTTTGAGGGACTCCACAAATCACATTACAAAAGTGATGTGGAGCTACTGGAGAGAGTCCAGGGAAGAGGCCCTGAATAACTAAGGGGCTGGAGCATCGTTCAGGTGAGGAAAGGCAGAGAGAGCTGGAACTCTTTGGCCAAGAGAGAAGAGGCTTGAGGGGGATCTAATTACTGTATGTAAATATCTGAAGGGAGGGTGGAAAGGTGATTGGAAAAGGTTCTATCTAAGCATAAGAAAACTTTATTTAAATTTTTAAATTTTTTTTTTGACTGTGAGATGCTGAGCATCACAGGTTGCCCAGAGAAGTTGTGGAATCTCCATCTTTGGAGATATTCAAAAGCCATCCAAACATGGTCCCAGACAACATATTTCAGTTGGCTCTGCTTGAGCAGTGGAGTTGGACAGGATGATCTCCAAAGGTCCCTTCCAACCTTGACCAGTCTGTGGTTCTGTGTTGTCCTTAATGGAGGAGTGTGCTGGGTGTGCCCTACCTTACAGAGCTGTGTGATGACAATGGAGAAAACTCCTTTGGGATGACGAGTATATCCTCTACTAGGTTTCCTGGTGGATAAAATACTCTTGGGCAGTTCCTGGTGGTGAGGATGGTGCTGGGCTACAGGCAGAAGAGAGGTGTTGCTAAAGTGTAAGTCCTTGAAGTTTGCAGAGGGAGATCATGGAATCCCAGACTGGTTTGGGCTGGAAGGGTCCTTAAACATCATGCAGTCCCAAACTCCTGCCATAGGCAGGGACACCTCCCACCAGACCAGGTTGCTCCAAGCCCCATCCAACCTGCCCTTCAACATTTCCAGGGATGAGGCATCCACCACGTCTCTGGGCAACCTGTTCCAGTGTCTCACCACCCTCACAGGAAAGAATTTCCTCTTTATGTCCAACCTCAATGTCCCCTCTTCCAGCATTTCCCCTTGTCCCCTCACTCCCTGCCCTTGTCCAAAGTCCCTCCCCAGCTTTCCTGGAGCCCCTTCAGGCACTGGAAGGTGCTCTAAGGTCTCCCTGGAGCCTTCTCTTCTCCAGGCTGGACAACCCCAACTCTCTCAGCCTGTCTCCAGAGCAGAGCTGCTCCAGCCCTTGGGTCATCTCTGTGGCCTCCTCTGGGCTCTCTCCAACAGCTCCATGTCCTTCTTTTGTTGGGGGCTCCAGAGCTGGACACAGTACTGCAGGGAGGTTCTTAGACTGGAGTAGAGGGGGAGAATGACCTCCCTTGACCTCCTGGCCACACTTCTTTTGATGCAGAGTTTGTTTGGGTTTGTTTGTTGTTTTTTTTTTTTTTTTTTGACGAGTTTCAGCTTTTGGTTCATCATAAGGGAAATAAGAATAATGAAATCAGGCCATTTTGAAGCTATGGAATTTAGCAAAGCTGTTGGTTTTCATGTTTGTGCCTACAATATGGACCAAGTGTGCTGGGCTATAAAAAAAAATAAAAAAATCAGTGTTTCTGGACATTTATTGCTCAGGGAAAATCAGTGCACTGGGGGGGACTGGGATAATGTAACAAAAGTTTATAGCAACTGAGTAGTCTGTGAAAGGATGAGCTATCCATAGGATCTGTGTTGCTAAGGAATTTTTGTCTGAACCATCACAGACTTCGATGAGAGTCAGTTTTTGTTTGTATGTACTTTGGGGGATCTTTTTTGGGCAGAAAAGGGGGAAAAAAATACCCAACTAAAATGAGGTGTTTGCTCAGGGAGACCTTTTCTGTGGTTTTCACTTGCAGTTGTCTTTAAATACCAAGAACACAGAACACCTGGTGTTTTGTTAGGGCTAAAAGAGCTGCAGAATCTGGGGAATTTTGTGTAGTAGAAAATGAAAAATTTATGCATAGTGATAAATGCCAGTAAAAGCACTTCTCAGGGTAATTGAGGAGATGAATGTTCAGTGACCAAATCTTGTGAAAGGGCAGGGATGGTGCAAAGAGCACCAGAATGCTAAGGGTGCTGAAACAGGAGTGACTTAATGTTTTATATTGTAAACAAAATGACCCCTGCAACAATGCAGGCTGAGGTGTTGGGGGTTTATTAAGGCTTTCAGATTTGTAGCCAGGATCCCACTTGTTTGTATTACCCACTTTTCCCATGCCCTGCACAACCCCTAAAAAAAAGAAACAGAAAGTCTAGACAAATTTATATAAAAAAAAAATCTTAATTCTGCTCTATATGGCAGCCTGCTATTTGTCTCCAATAGGTTTTCATCATGAGAAAATGTATAATATTTCAGGAATCATGAAAATGTGAACATATATCCTGCTGTTTTCTTCTTTGTGGAGTCCTAGTCTCATGGAACATGGCCTTTATAAATTCTGCTATCTATACATACTCCTTCAAGTGAAGCCTTCACTTGTTTGGCTTTGTTGTTGTTGTGGGGTTTTTTGTTTGTGTTTTTTTGTTTTGTTTTTTACTGGGCAATCATGAATATCCTTAAGATAATGGAACTCTAAAGCTATTTGTTTTCCATATCGTATTGGTAGGAAGGAAATTTGCTGGAAAAAAAAAAAAAGTGATTTCTTCTTTCCAGTCTGAGGAAATATAACCGCCCCCTTGGCTCAGCTTTTTTGGGCTTGTGAATTAACATCAGCCTAGTAAATGAGTTGTCTAATCTGAGCTGCCAGCTGGAATACCTTCAAAGGCTTTGGGGCTGTTGGTTTAGGACTGACATTAGCACTTTCATCTTCGTTTTAATTTCATTATCTATTTATCTAGGGATTAGAATTAGCGAGTTCCTGTCTTCTCTTTTACAACATCATGCTTCTCTGCAAGGCATTCCATCTCTTTAATGCATCTCACCTTATTTGAAAAACTACAAGAAAAATTAACCTGAGCTAATGCAGAACATGGAAAGGTGCCAGTTTGATCATGGTCAGGATGTAGCTGTAGAATACAAATCCACACTGAAGAATATTCACATTTTGGAGCTCTTCACCTGGTCAGGTCCTTTACTCCTGCAATGTTACATCTCATGGAAAAGCTTTTCTTCACTCAGGCTGCTCAAAGAGGAGCCAGAGGTTTTTGGATAAAATCTGAACTCGTCTATTGAGTCCTGGACCTGTAAGTCCCCATTTTATTAATTAATAGTTTACCACCAAGTTGATATCTTCTGCATTGTTTGTGTTCTCATCCAGGATATGGGGCCAGTGTTCTGTAATGTAGGTTCTTGGAAAACTCTGAAAATAGGTAATATTGGAGTTAAATTTGATTGGGGAAAAAAAAAAAACCAACAAACCCAAACCCCAACGAAGTCCCACCCCCCAACACACAAACGCACATGCACCCCCAAAAAAACCCACCCCTAACAAAAAACCAGGAGGTGGGAATTAACAGTAGTTTTAGGGCATTGCAGTGCTGGCAAGAGAGGAAATGGTTACAGGTTGCAGCAAAGGGAAAATCTTGTTGAACACGAGGAAGAAATTCTTCCTTGTGAGAGTGTTGTAAGCCAGGGACAGGACCCAGAGAGGTGCTGGGATCTCCATCCTCAGAAGTACTCAAAGGTTGACTGGACAAAGGTCCTGAGCAACATTATCTACGTGTTTAGCCCTCCTCCCTTTAAGTTGGAAGTTGAAGAGAGCTCCTGAGGTCCTTCCCAACCTAATTTTTTTCTGTGATCCTTTGAAATGTGGCAGAATGAAAACATTTAATAGTTGTGACAGCCTTTCAAAAATGATGCTTTATTCCATTTTCGAAAGCTGTACTGAGTTGTTTACAGGGATTCTGAAACTACTGCTTATTTCCCAGTAGATGCTCAAATCCCAGTATGAAAGATAAGAAGATCATACCAAGACATCTGAACTCCTCCCCTGTCAGAAGCACGGCTGGTGGCCTCCCCTCTGGTGGCCTCCCCTCTGGTGGCCTCCCCTCTGGTGGCCCCTGATGCTGACTTGTCCCCAGCTGCAGCTGCAGTGGTGATTGTACTCAGGTGACAAAAGCTTAGGAAGCTCTGCTTTGCCACACAAGCATGAGATCAGAACCACACATACCATACTTGAGGGAAAGGTTTTCTATCTCAACCAGTCAAAATGACTTTTGACTGCAAGCTTAAGTTCTCTGCTGAGGGAATCTTTTTCTGCAACAGAAAAACAGCTGTTTTCCTTTTCCAGAAAGCATTTCTGTTCATAATTCAGCTCCCACAGGAAGCCTAGATCTTACCTTTATCCTCAGCTACATGTAACTGAGGAGATGCACATTTTCTTCTCTTGCTCTTCAGTTCTAAAATAAAAAATTTCTTAGATAAAGCAGCATTATACAAATTATGAGCCTGGTGACAATGGTGAACCAGCTGTTGGTTGTGTGTGCTCATTGTTCCAGGATAACTGTAAACAGGGAAGAAAAGATATGCTTCTTGGTGTAGTATCCTGACTGGAAGCTGTGGAGGTAGCTCTACTATAGCTCTTAGTTTGTGGTGTACTACGTGAGTTTGTAGCTTATGTTACCTTTTGCAAGGAAATCCTCCTGTACCTTTCAAATCCTCCCTGCTGCAGAATTCACAGGTTCTGTCAGTCTGTCTGGAGCCTGTTGGTAGCTCTAGCACCCAAGCAAAGTTGATGGAAAGGGATCACAGTCTTTTTATTCTGGTTCACTGTTTGACAAAAGAAATGACGAGTGTTGTTGGGAAGCTGATTAGAACTAATGTCAGTTTTCATACATGGTACATACTCAATAATTTCATCTGAATAATTTCATCTTAGACACATGACCTGACTTGAAAGGGTGCCTCGTGTTAGTTTGTTGCTTCTCCTGGCTGACCTTTTGAGCACTGTTGAAAGCAAGACTAAAAAGGCAGACAAATTAATGGGGTAGCAATATCTGGCAGGTTAGAAATACCAGTAAGATAAAAGAACAAGTGGTGTGTTGTTTTTTTCTAGTGCACTTAGATGAAGTATCATTCTGATTTAATGTAAAAGTTTACTGGAAGTTATTAATACTTAAATGAACCTGTACCTGCACTGGATACCATCTGAGAGTTGACTGACTGTGATGGTGGCAACTGAACCCATCCTTCCAAACTGGAATCCTGTGTGGAATTTTTAATTCCTTTTCCCTTCTGCCAGATAGTGAAGAGGTTTTTGGAATAATTGATGAATCTCTTCTACAAATTATGAAATGATACTGCCATCCATAGATTTCCTTTGTAATGCCCTTTTGAATGGTCACTTACCTACTTGCAATCAAGACTCTTGATTAGTTTATCAGAATTTATGAATTCATTGTGTTTTTAAGTCTTGTGGCTAATAATACAAAGTATAGGGGAGAAAGAAAGAAACATTTGAGCACCTGAAAGTGTATTTCACTTCAGTTTGCAGCCACCTTCTTCTCCCCCCTCACAGGGGATTCTTATCTGAGATTACACTGTTGTGAGACTCCTGGAGAAGTTTAACTTTTATGCTGGATTTAGTATTCAAGATTAGACAGCTTGCAGAATTTCAGAGCTACCATTGATGCTAATCTCCCAAGGGAGGTGATAATTTGTTTAATGAGGCAGCTCTTGCTTCTGGACTTTGGAGGACTTTGGGAAGTCTTGGGTTCCAGCTCATGGCAGTCAAAACATTGAAAAAGCCAAAGGGACTTTTATATGTCCTTATTCCTTCTTAACTGATGCTGTGGAACAGAAATCATGTTAGAACAGAAGTAGCAGAATAACAGAGTGAGGGTTTTTTTCCTGAAAACATTGCATTTTTAAAAAATAATTTGTTAAAAAATAAATATATTGTCTCTAAATAAATCATGGTCTTGGCCTAAGTATTTTTCCTGGGGACTCTGGAAACTTTCCATTACTTGTGGCCATCTAAAACACATTAAAAAATCTCCAACAAGTGTATATTACATTATCTCCTGATGTATTTCATCCCTCTGTACCAAGGGCTTCCAGCCACCTCCACAGATGAAGCAGAATTACCCTTTTTATCAGCCATGATGCTGTACAATTAGACTGTTCCAAGTATATATTTGGCTCCTGCTAATGCTCAAGCCTGGTTTGCTTCCAGTAAAGCTTGGAGAATGTTTTATATATATATGTAAATATTCTGCCTGAAATACACTTTTTAGTTACTATGATAAGCAGTGTTGAGTCTCTTAACATCATGCATTTTTAATATGTTAAATGGTCCAGAAGGACTGGTTTTGAAAGTACAAGAAGCTGGACAGTAGGAATGACTGTGTATAGTAGCAGCTTGTGTTCAAACTTAATTTGCTTCTAGTAGCAAACCTGGATTGTTTATTTGGGGGAAATTTTGCTCAAACCAAAGGGAAGGTTAAGGTGCTAGCTGAAGAGAACTCTGTCATCTCAGTAACAGATGGAGGGAAGTTCAGCAGTGTGAGCAACTTTCAAGTTCCTCTTTTTTTGTTTGATAAAAGCAATTGCAATTGGTTATCTTGGAGCCATGGACTTCTGGATTTCCAGCTCTCTCCATTATTGAATGAATGAAAACCTCTCAGGGTTTCAGGCTGTGTTCATAGAACTGCTGACTATAAAACTGGTCTGATGGTATTTATTATAAACCCCTTTATTCTCTCAGGGTGGGGGGGTGTGTGACCAGGATTGCCTGTTAGACAAGTTCACTTGAAGAGTTTGGCCATTCCTCATTCTCGCCTAGAAATGTGATTGATCTTTCCAGCAAAAGCCTTGCTTAAGTATATTTTGGGAAAAGGACTTGATGTTTGTTCTGAAGTGGTCTTTCTGTCATGTTTGATAGCTATTCAGGTCTGCTAAGTTTGGCTGAGTTACAAGCTTTTGAGCAATTCTTGTTCACTGTACTTGGTAGATACTTGCTGGAAAGCTCAGTTCCCTCAGAGTCCTGCCAGCACAGAGCCCTGCTCCAGCCAAGAGCTGGCAGGACCTTCTTGTAATTGCCGTTGGATGATTGTGGCCCAGACAACAGTTGGGGCTGGAGCTGAGAACAGGAAGACTGGGAGCAAAAGACCCCAATGGCCTGTCTAGGACCAGGGTGCAGGGAAGGGGAGGGTCCATAATTTTGATGCAAGGCCTATAAAAATGTGTTGCACGGGAGGAGGTGGATCTCATGAGCAGAGCACTGAACTGGGTTGTAGGAGGCAAACAGGATGTGTTCTTGGTTCTCCTGCATGCTTCTGGCATGTCCTTTGCCATTGTGGGTAAATTTATGTCAGTCATCTTGATTGCTCCTTCGTTAAGCACTTTGAGATGTTCCCAAGCGAAGCACCAAATGTAACTGAAGTGTTGGTGAATATTCTTTAGTGTGAGGGTGGTGAGACACTGGCCCAGGTTGCCCAGAGAAGCTGTGGCTGCCCCATCCCTGGAAGTGTTCAAGGGCAGGTTGGATGGGGCTTGGAGCAACCTGGTCTAGTGGGAGGTGTCCCTGCCCATGCGGTGGGGTTGGGACTGGATGATCTTTAAGGTCCCTTCCAACCCAAACCATTCTATGATTCTACAATTATGGGTTTCAGGAAAGTCAGATGAGAACTGGCAGGAGGAAGAGAGAAAGCTGGGAGGTGACTTGTAGATGCAAATGAAGAAACTGCTGAAGGGAGGAAAGGAAGATGTGGAACAGGTGGCAAAAAATTAAAATAAAATTGGCACATGAGAATCCAAATCCAACAGCAAGTTATGTTAAGAGTTTCATCACATCAAGAGTGGTGTGTGTATTTGGGGAGATGCTGCATGTCATGTCATATTATGGAGTAGGTGGAAGGTGGCTTTATGAAGATTTCATTGACTGCAGTGATGTGTAGAACTTGAGGAGAAAGGCCATTTATTTGGACATCAGATAAAATTATTATCATATTAGAGAAGCTAGAGATGATGTTGAACAGAGAAATAAAGAACTGACTTTAAATTCCAGAGACTTGTACTAGAGTGGAAATTATCCAAAGGGATTTTTCTAAACTAGATCCTTCTGAAAGGTCACAACAGAAACAGTAAAAGTATGATTTTTTAAAAATACATAAATATAAAAGGTGCAGTTGCTGGGGAGGAAGGCTGGGCATGGCACACAGGGAGGAGGACACAGTCTGGAGCATTCAAATGAAATGTGGAAGGGTGGGGGTGTGGAGAGTGGCTGCTCCCTCAAAGGTATCTGGTCAAAGGAACCATAAACAAGAATGCACAGAGACAAACCTGATGGACAAATGATAAGGGAGGTGGTGATAAGAACCAATCTGGTCAGACACTGGGATTGGTAAGGTTGTGCGGGGTGTAAGAAGGTTTGTTTTTTCCAGTAGGATTGTGTGACTAAGGACCTTGCCAGTTTGAGTTGGCAAGGAAAGGGTGGGAGGCAAACACATGGAGACATAAAACCTGACCATAAGCATAACAAAGACAGTGACAGACAGACACAGACCTGTCAGTCCCGTCAGGGAACTGCAGGCAAACTGTGGCTTTGCTTCTGATGGGGAGCTAAAGCTGAGGTCCTAGCACCAGTGGTTCGAGGGGCCATGGCCCTCTGCATCTTGATGGGTCCTGCAGACTTTGTACCTGGACTGTTGACTCCTGGGGAGACCAGCATGAGTGGGCAGGGTGCCAGTTCCTAGAGTCAGAGCAGGGCTGTAGGTGCCTCTGGCCTGTAGTGACAGCAGCTGGACTGAGTGGGGGGTATAATGCAGCTAGTGGGGTGGGAATGGTGTCTATACCAGAAACCACATTACTGAGGGACTGGCATGAGTGAGGCAAATGAGGGGCTCAGCACCAATGGCTGGAGCAGGATGGCAGGTCACAGCCCATGTGCTTGGTGCTGGCTGCTGGGGGCAAGTGCCTCGTATCTTCCCCAAATGGGTGTCTGTGGGGTGGGCACGTGTGTTCATCAGAAAGCTTCAAGCTGGACAGTGAGGGAGACCTTGAATCCAGGCAGGCAGGGGCCGTGCTGGTATCCTGGAGGTCCCATAAGTGTGAGATGCCTGTTGGACAAGCATCTGAGCACTGCATGTTTGTAGTGAGTATCAAGCTGCACCAGCCAGAGAAGACCTGTGGGGGTCAGAGGGCTGGGGACTGTGCTGGTGCTTGAGGAATCCATGAAAGTGCAGATCCCAGAAAGCTGTGAATCCAGAGGTGGGGTGGAGTGTGCTTTCACTGGTGACCTGCTGTTTCTGCCAGGCCAGGAGAAGGGGACTTTGGTGTCTGTGCTTGTGTCTGATGCAAGTCCTGTAAGTGGGTGCTGGTGAACGCAGCACCTTGGCTGTGGCAGCCTGAGGGACCAGACAGGTCAGTGTCGTGTGTGTCTCTGGGACACGCTCAGTGTTATGGTTTGGGACACCCCGGCAGGGTGTCAGACACCTAGTGGAGAGGGAGGTTGCTTAGCACCCTGGCAGACTGGAAGGGTCAGGATTCCCGCCCCCTTCCTGTCCCAATCTATAAAAGCCAGGAGAGCTGGAAGCCGCTCTCCCCTTCCTCCTGCTCCCCTTCCTCCTGCTCCCCTTCCTCCTGCTCCCCTTCCCCTGCGGGGTGTGCTGCTGGTTTCCTTTGGCTTCCCACGTGCTCGCTCCAGAATCCAACTGCATTGGGTGCAGTGAGGAGTCGTGGACCTCTCCTGGAGCGGCCCTGCGTTCCCCATATCCTTGCCATCCTTGAGATCGGTTTTGTATATTTATATATAAATATTTACCCCCACCCCGTGTTTTACCTTTTTCCTTGTGTGATAGTAAACTTGTTTCTAGTTTCAATTTCCAAAGTTTAAGTCTCTCTTTCTTACCCCCTTTCTATCTTCCCTTGGGAGGGTGGAGGGGGGGAGGGTAATAAAGAGCAGTTCTATCCTCTGGTTTGTTTGGGCTTCACCTTTAATCACTCAGCTACTGGTTGAACCTGCAAATGGGAAAGCAGCAGCTGGGTACTAACCAAAAATCCCACCCTTAGGAATATGCAGATGGGGACAGTTAAATATTTACTACATCATTGTCCTCCAGTTGTCTCTTCCAATGATTGGTTATGTGTTTGGGCTGGACAAGGACAATTTTATTTTATTTTATTTTTTTTTTTTAAATCTATCTTAGGAGAAAATTCACCTCAAAATTTTAGAGGCTTGAAACTCTTTGAGGGTCAGTTGCCTCGTAGTGGAGATTTGGCAGCAGAAAATGTGACGTTGCTACTTGAATAAAAAGGGGACTAGATTCACATTATCACTAAAATCACATTGAAGGGGTGTAAGAAAATAAGAGAAATGAACAAATTGGAAGTACCAAAGGTGAAGATAAGTAGACAGAGCTTAACTAAGTCATTAGGTGATGCAACAGTATAGGAATTTAACAGAAGTATCATAGTGGAAGAGAAAATCTTCTCTATCTCAGAAATCTAATAGCTTCTTTCTTTTATTTTTTTATTTTTTACCTGGCGTGGAAGTGCTTTGTTTCAGAGAGATTCTAGTAGGAGTGAAAAGTGTGAAGGCTTTTGTATTGCTGCAGTATGAAAACCAGAAGATAACTCAGCAGTATTAACGTTTGGCAGAGTTCCTACTGGGGGTGGTTTTTTAGGTCCGAATTCCTGAAGGAAGGACTTAAAAAGAACTGCAAGTCTTTGGTGAAAGTCCAATGTCAAGATTGCTCCCAGTGTGTGCACAGCAGGGAGATAACTATGGTGTTCATGGTTGCAGGACTAAGTTTCCAAAGGAGAGGGATACTGATTGGGTTGTGCTTCTCTGTCTTTCTAAACCTTTTTTTCGCTCTTTCTACTTTCCTTTTGTCATCCCCAACCCTTCTCCCTCTTTCCTCACCTTCTCCTGGGATCTAGTTTCTACTCCCAGAAATGTTTTCAGATTATACTCTGATTTACAATATATAAACCCCTGAGAGAGGGACCAGATCCAGTCTCCTGATCCTACTCTGACCTTTCCAGGACACAGAACCAGGCTGCCTTTTTTGACCTCTGAAATCTTGACTTTCTGGGCTGGAAAATGGCTCTGTTTCCACAGAAATGCCTCCTCTGACCACTGTTGTAATGGTCTGGGGGGATATAGCCACCTTCTCACTGAGCTGTACTTGAAGGTCTCTAAGGGAAGGCAGAGGAGCAGGTGCTGATCTCTTCTCTCTGGTGACCAACGATAGGACCTGAGGGGATGGTAGAAAGATGTGCAGGGGGAGGTTTAGGTTGGACATTAGGAAGGGATTCTTCACCCAGAGGGTGGTGGAGCACTGGAATAGGCTCCTCAGGAAAGCAGTAATGGCACCAAGCCTGACAATATTCAAGAAACATTTGGACAATGCCCTCAGGGACATGGTGTGAACTTTGGGGTTGTCTTGTTCTGGGGCGGGAGTTGGACTTGGGGATCCAGGCTGTCTGAGGAGGTGTTTGAGCCACCATCCCTGGAGACATCTAAAAAGATGTGGTGCCAAGGTTTGGTGGTGGATGTGGCAGAGTTAGGGTAGTGGTTGGACTTGATGATCTTGAAGGTCTTTTCCATCCAGAATGATGATACTATGATACTAAACTTTGAGCCTTCAATGACTGTCCAGTGTGATAAAGAAACTCAGGAGGAACACTGGGGTTGCTGCTGGGTATTATTTTAGTTTTTTCTGAGCTATGTGGCCAGTAATAGTTTCTATTCCAAATGCTCAATCCCAAAATCTGTCTCCAAATAGGGCAGTTTAAAAAGAATATTAAATGAGAAGAATCAGGCTGAGACACTGCAGGTCTGTTTGGTTGTGAAGGACAATGTTTTGATTAGTACAAGGAGAGGGGATTGATTGCAGGGGGTACATTTGGTACCACTGCTTATCACTTGGCATCTCACATGTTCTGCTATGGTTTCTCTGCTCAAGGATGGAAGGAATACACTGAGCTCAGCCATGCTGTTAAAAGCTACAATACTCCAGATGTGGTCTTACAATGGCAGAGTAGAAGGGGAGGAGAACCTCCTTGGACCTGCTGGCCACACTGTTCTTAATGCATCCCAAGCTACTGTTGGCTCTCTTGGGCACATTGCTGCCTCATGGATAACTTGTCCACCAGGACCCCAAGGTCCTTCTCCATGGGGCTGCTTTCTAGCAGGTCAACCCCTAATCTCTACTGGTGCATGGTGTTTATTTTCCCCAGGTGCAGGACTCTACAATTATTCTTGTTGAACCTCATTAGGTTCATCTTTGCCCAGCTGCTCTGTAACAATTAATGAATGCTTTTCCTGTTAATCTTTATTTTGTATTTTCTTTATGTGCTTTCACATGTGCACAGTTATATTTCCTTCATACTAATCTTAAATACTTTTTCTTTTTTTTTTTTTTTTGCAAATCTCTGTGTGTAAAAGGAAAGCTAATAAACAGATACAGGTAAAATATTGTGGTTTACAAGAAGGAAAAACTTAGATTGGTTACAGGTAATGAACTTGAACTAGGGGCACAGCATTCACAAGAAGTGAGAAAGCAAAATTGTTGCTGGTTTTTTGGTTTGTTTTGGTTTTTTTCATGGAATTATTGGCAGAGAATCTTTTGGCACGTTGTCAGGCACTACTTGTAAGTGCACAGTTAGAATCCAATTGTCTGTGCTGTTCTGATAACCTTATTAAAGAGAAAATACAACTGAGATTGTAAAGGTGCACTCAAGGGCATAAAATGGCTGGACCATGATTACAAGTGAAGAGAGGAAAAACAAGCTTTTGCATCTCTGTTTAGGAGAAATGTGGGGGACAAGGAGGGTCTGGGTTCCCACTGTGTGTCAAGATCCTGAAGAGAAACACAAATATAAAACAAGATCATTGGCAGAGGGGGAAAGTCAGGGTTAAATACTGCTCCTGGTTCTGCTGAGTAAGAAAATCAATGGGACTTGTCCTGAGGGCAGATAATATCAGCAGGATCTGCAGTCTTAGCATTTTGCCCATCATATATGTGGCTATAGGTTAAAAATAGTCCAAGCACAGCACAGTTTGGGCAGATGGATTTTTTTTTTACTAGGATTTGAGGTAAAAATCTTCAAAGCTCAGAAATGGCTGCTGAGAATACACAGGCAAAAATATTTTCCTGCCCTACTTTCCCTGCTCAACCATTCCTGTGCAAACATGTGAAGTACAGAGAGCTGAGGAGCTGCTTACTGATCTCCTAAAAGTTCCTCACAGGTCCAGCATGTTTTATGGGGCCTGTGCTCTAATCTGCTTCTGCCTCTTTTATGGCTCTCAGCTGCTCTTTTTTAAAGAGTTGCAGGGTTTTCAGTTTCTGTACTTGAGGTCATGGTGAGTGTATCAGAGCTGCAGGCAAAGACCTGCAGCTGACAGTGCAATCAGAAGGCTGGTAAGAGTGGAGGTTGTTCAGTGTTCAACCATGTTGCTGAGCAAAGTTGTCCATCCACGCTCAAAGCTTGGTAGATTCTGTGATGGAGATTTTGCTCAATCATTTGTTCTTGGGGTGAAATTTCTTCCTTCCCAAGTACAGAGATTTGCAAGTCTAACCAATGACTAATCCTGAAAGCTCTTGGAAAGCTGGAGGCAGACATTCAGAGGGTCACTCCACACCAGATGTGGCTCTCCTGGCAGGGCAGACAACCTGTATGTGTTCTGGTGAACTCGGAAAGCCCAGAGCAACACCTTCTGTGTTTCTTTGGTTGCTCATCCATTCTGCAGCAAGGAACTTCCATGGTATCTAGACAGTTCTTACTCTGGCCTGGCGACAGTACCATAGTGGTGGCTGAACCTTTGGCTGCAGAAGGATGGGAATTGTCTCTGGGGTAGAGGTGATGATTTGCCCCACTTCTGTGTTTTAAAAAGCATAGCTCTGATGATTGAATTTCCTGGCAAATATGACTTTGACTTGTTGCAGCATGAAGAATACAGCAACTAAGCAGTTAATCCTAAAATATAACCTTGAAAAGGAAAGTAGTCTCCACTTTCTCACTCTAAACTCTGATTAAGTATAATTTGTTCTATTAATCTGAGAACTTGCTGATATTTAGGGCGGCTCTGAACAACTCAGTACAGGAGCATTTTGGGTCTGATTTTAGGCAGAGAAAATCTGTCCTTCAGCATTTCTGTGCTGCTTTACATATTTACCTTTGGGAGTGAGCTGTGTCTTGCTGCTGTGTGAGAACATTGTGGATATTTGAAAAATACCTTTGTAGCTCAGTGCTAACCTCCCATGTAGCTTTGGAGTGAAGATGTGCCAGGGAGGAAGAAAGGGCAGAACTGTGGGGAGGAAGGACAGAACTGTGACTCTCAGGGGCTGGAAGAAGTTTAGAGCAACCTGGAGACTGCTTGGTTGTAACCTTTGGATGATCCTTCCATCTTCACATTGTGCATCTTGGATTTCTGCCCTGTCTGGGCTGTCTGGAGTGGCCACTGGCAGTACAGTGAATGGATATTGGACTGCATTCCTGTATAGGGAAGAAACACCAAACTGTTAAGTCCCACTTAAGATGTCATATGGGACTGAAGTTGCACTCAGGAAGGTACATGCAAGCTTCAGCTGGTGGTGTATACTTTTTTGAAAACACCAGGAAGAAGAGCGGTAGTGGGTGCAGGAGAGGGGAGTCTGCTTTATTCATAGAATCATAGGATATCCTGAGTTGGGAGGGACCCATCAGGATCAAGTCCAACTCCTGTCCCTGTGTAGGGCACCCCAAGGATCACACCATGTGCCTGAGAGCATCATCTCCAACTCAGGCAGGCTTGGTGCCTATTGATTGATTTATTTTTTATTATTTTTATTTAGGCAGCAGATCTGCAACATTTTAGGTAAGCTGGAGATGGATTAAGGATGGGTTAGGTGGGCTAATAAAAGAAAATGGCAGTGACAGAATCTTTGAATAGCAAAAGCATGAGTTAATAATTCATACAAGTGTGATTCTGTGAAGGCCAGAGCAGAATAACTCTGCCAAGGAAAGATCTTCCCAATGTCCTTGTGTGCAGTTTTGTGGCTCTGAGTTGAATATGATTGACTAGATACAGAGCTCAAGAAATTAAACATTGAAATTAAAGCATAGGATGAGTTTTTATGTCTTTAATATGTATTTTCTAGCTTGGTATACTTTCACAAATTAAGAGAATTCATGGAGATCATAGAATTATAGAATGGTTTGGGTTGGAAGGGGACCTTCAAGATCCTCCAGTCCCAACGCCCCTGCCATGGGCAGGGACACCTCCCACTAGACCAGGTTGCTCCAAGCCCCATCCAACCTGGCCTTGAACACCTCCAGGAATGGGGCAGCCACAGCTTCCCTGGGCAACCTGGGCCAATGTCTCACCACCCTCACAGCAAAGAATTTCTTCTTTATGTCCAACATAAATCTCCCCTCTTCCAGTTTTAATCCATCCCTCCTTGTCCTCTCACTCCCTGCCCTTGTCCAAAGGCCCTCACCAGCTTTTCTGGAGCCCCTTCAGGCACTGGAAAGTGCTCTAAGGTCTCCCTGGAGCCTTCTCCTCTCCAGGATGGACAACCCCAACTCTCTCAGCCTGTCTCCAGAGCAGAGTTGCTCCAGCTCTTGGGCCATCTCTGTGGCCTCCTCTGGGCTCTCTCCAACAGCTCCATGTCCTTCTTTTGTTGGGGGCTCCAGAGCTGGACACAGCACTGCAGGAGGAGTCTCACAAGAGCAGAGTAGAGCAGGAGAATCCCTGGCTGACCACAGTTCTTTTGATGCAGCCCAGGACACGATGCTATTAGACCTGGAAATGTCTTTAGGTGAACAGTAGACCAGAGAGAAAGGTTGCAAATGAGGGAGGAGAAAGCACTGACCTTCCAAAAAGCAAAATCTGATCTAGCACAAGGTGTGCAGGTTGTAGTTAGGGCACTGAGAGTCAATACTTCCAGCATGCTCAAAGGCAAACTTAGGTCATCACTAAACCAGCATGATACCAAACCTTTGTGATTGCCAGCTCCTCTTCAGATCCACCCTGGGCAGTTTCAGATTTAGGTGGTTAACTTCACTTAGGAGTAAGCAGGGAGCAGAAATAAAGTGAATAGGTGTAACTCAGTGTATATTCTCAAGAGAGTGAGTACACTTGGGTACTTGAGTTGTCTTTTACCATGCAAATTTGACCTCTTTTACTTATTAAAGAGAGGTACTGTCAGACTATAAAGAAAATGCTGTCAGTCTTTCTCAGCAGTGAAGAAGGTGACTGTTCCTCATATTACTCCTCGTCCAAACTTTTGGTTCTTGCTATTTTTATACTTAGGTCTCTGTTTCCATTGGTTCTGTGCCACTGTTTAGTGCTTAGCTTCCTGTTTTACATGAGATGTGTAGACAAAAATTAAGGGAAAAGGAGACATCAGGATCCCTTATCAGCATCATTTTGGAACACTGGAAATTTCTTGTGTATCCAGAAGGACAAATGCAGGACGTTCAGGGGAAAGAAATGTAGAAAATCAACTTAAAGGGAGAAACTGAGGGAATGACCCAGGGAGAAACTGAGTGGATGACCCAGGGAAAAGTGAAAGAGGTTGGAGAATGGACTGAAATTGGAGCAGAAAATAGCTGAGTGGAGTAGAAGATGGAAAGGAAAGAGGAGACTATTCAGTGGAAAGAGATAAGAGGGAGAAAAATACAAAAACCAAGCAGAAAATAAAGGGGAGGATAGTATAGATAAACAATGGAAAATTGAAGTTAAGCTGTGGCTAGTAGGACAAAAAAAAACACATATGGAACAAATATTTAAGGAGAATAGGTAAACAGGAAAATAAGAAAAGGCTGGGTTGAAGAGCCAGGCTGTGAACAAGATGACAACACTGGCAGATTCAGAGCTGCCAGTCCAACTTGGATGTCCATGTAGGAGATGCTGGGAGTCATTACTAAAGAGCTGAACTGGTCGGACCATCTGAGTCTAGGAGGTCTTGTTTAATAGGATAAATAAAGCAATCTTTGAAGTAATTTTGTGCCAGAATGTCTCTGTTCCTTAGAAATATGGCTTACTGGCAGACCCTTCAGATTGGAGGTCTTCTCAAAGGAGGTTTAAAGTTAACAAAATACTAGTAGGCCTGAACTTGAGAATGATATGTATGAAATGCTTCATGTACAGGTATGAATGGGGCTCCCCAAAAAATAGGTCAAGGATTATCTGACTAATAATTAATTTTTGTGGATAGGGTGGGGAAAAGGTGACATAGATAAAATGAAATTACAACCAGAGAGCATTTATGTGTAAAAAAAAAATAAAATAAAAATTTACAACAATAGCGAATAATCAAAGGTGCTTTTGCAGATGTGGTGATACTGGTTAGGCATTTTTTATGACACAGTGTCATCAGGATCTGGTAAAATGAGCATTAAATGGTGTCACATAAAAAGGGAAAAGGTTTACAAGGTGGCTGGGGGAGCAACCACCTATAGTCAACGTTTGCCTGTCTCAGAGTCCCACCAGGACTGTCATGGAGGCAGCTTCGCAAAGTTGCCACTTCAGAGTCCCACCAAAAGAACTTCCACTGAAGCACTTTGCCCACCTCAGAGCCCCAACAAGGACTTTCAGTGAGACAGTTTAAAAGCAAAGTGAAGATAATGTATTGATGTGACAGCTGCAACAAATTCTGGATTGCTGCTGATAAATTCACTGGGTGCATAGATTTGAGGTGAAGATAGTAAAGACAAAATAAAACATCTGACAGAGTCAGAGTTGCAAATCTTACCAGAAGACATCCCTGTTTGGTGGAGAAGGGAGGATTGAGGCCCATCGACCCATCCGGAGAGCTGTTGTGCTCCTCCTGGCAAAAACAGAGGATTCTGAGGCTTACTTATACTTATTGATGAGCTGGGACTAGGTCATAATTTTCTGATTGGTACCTTTGCAGGATCTTACTGCTTATTAATTGAGGGGAGAGGAAAAGGACCAGTGTCCACTCCACCAAATTTGCAGTCAAGATGCCCACGCCTGGCATCTTACAGAATTTAATCTTGGCTGATACCTTGGGTAACACCTTCTGCCCCTTATCTGATGTAAGGATAAGCACAGTGATTTAGCCTGCAGTTTTGTGCAAGACAGTCCCTCTGTAGGGGGTAGGCAGACTGGCAGGACTGCATTGCTTTTGTTAAATTTTACCAAAAGGATCTGTTCTGTTCTCCCACAAATGGGAAGACTAGTGCTGTGAAGACAGTTTATCATCACCCACAAACAGAGGTGTGTATAAGAAGTAAGACAAAAGTTATAATCCCATCAGAACTAGCTCTGTCCCCAGGTGGTTTAGTATAAAGTTAGTAAAACTTCTTGGAGCAAAAAAATGGGTTTCTAGCATCTCCTCCTGCTTTCAAAGTGAGTACTGCAGGTAGTAGGGGACAGGATGGTACATCTTACATTGCTTCTTTGACCTAGAATGGCATAAAGTTTTGCCTTGTGTCTACAGGAGGTAGAGGACATGCAGTGGCTTATGATGGAGACACTTTCTAGGGACTGCTCTGACACGTCCATGCACAGTTTCAAGAGGGGGAAACTACTTTGTTCCAGTTCTCAAACTCCAAAGAGAGGCATGCAGCACATAGGAAGAGAAGCATGAGGTGAGGAGTAGCCAGAGCTAAGGAAACAAATGAAGTTGTTACGATCTGGAAGAGACTTGTTTGACTGGAGTGTGTCTCACAACCAGTTCCCTGAGCTGAAATTTAATGGTGATGGCTTGAGCTGAAGAGTCACAGCCTGCATAGAAGAGGGACAAAGCCTGTGGCTCTGAAGAGAGAGTATGGTGATAAGGAAAACAACCAAAACCTCCAAGAAAAAGCTTGGCAGCAGAAGTGGCACTTACAGGCTTTGTGGTGACGTTAGAAAGGTCAAAGTTACTTTGTCAATGTCCAAGTTGCTAGTGCCCTTCCATTTAGAATGGTGCAGTATGTGACATTATGGCCAATAAATTACTGAAAGGATTTTGAAGTCATCAGAAAAATATAGCAGAAGGCAAACAGAATGAGTCAGAGAGAGAGCAGATAGCCCTGCTTGAATTTTAGACTAGAAGTAAAAAATAATTGAATGTACACTGGGGACCAGGAGAAGCAAAGAAATGAATTTTTTTATGTATCTTTGTGATAGGAGGTTTGCCTGAAGTCAGGTTTATAGCACTGATTCCTCTCTCCACCCCACCCCACCACCCCTTTTTCTTTACATGCCCTTTTCTAGACTAACAGCAAGTACAGTACTGCAAAGAAATTGTGACCTAAATACAAACAGGATTTTTTCTGGCTGTTTAGCAGCCTTGGTTCCCTTAACAGCAATGTTCTAAATAGTCTGGCTTGAGATGTCTGGGATCAAAAAAAAAATATTTCTCACCAGTTAGTGAAAAATGGATTTGGGGAAAGCCAGGAAAGAACAGAGCCAATTCAGCTGAGCCATTTGACACCAGATGTATCTATTTCAAAGAAAGAAGAGGCAAGTTGCGTGTGGAAAGAGAACTTGTCAGGAAGTAATTCAAGTGTGGAAGATGAATTGAGCCTAGGAACCAAGAAGTTGAGTGTAGAAACAAGAAGTTTACATGACCCCAGGGAGGCATTTTGCAGTATTTTTAAGAAGAAGGGGAATCCTATGTCCCTAGAAAATCCCATGTGGAGGATGCAGACCATATGTTGAAAGAGATCTGGGCCAACTTCAGGGCTGTGTTTGGGGGGTTGCTCAATGGCTCTGGTCTGCCTGCAGAACCTGCTCTTGTACTTTGGAATCTCTGAGCTCAGATTGCTAAATTGAGATTGATGGAGGCTTGTCGGGCAGGGGGGTCTGAAGCATCTGAATCCCTGCACTCCTGCCTTTATGTTCCCTTACCTCTAGGTAGTATCTTCCTGGTCAGATAGTATTTGAGACATGGGAAGTCACCAAAACAATCCCATTCATATTCTCCTTCAGAAAAGAGTGGAGGGGGAGCATGACTGAACTAAGTAGGGTGCAGAAGTATCCAGAATCCCAAGAGAGTGAAGTGAAAGATGGGGTTGGACTGAAGAAGTAGTGTGAGCATCCCCTGTAATTATCAAGAGGTTTTTTCTGTAGATCTCATGAGTACCTCTGAGCTAGAAGATGGTGCTGCAGTCCCACCACCTCATTGGCAAAAAGACTGTGCATAGGAAACTACACGAAATTGAGTAATTCCTTTACAGATTCTCTAGACTTGTCTCCATCTTCTTGGACAAGGGATAATGGATTTAAACTGGAAGAGGGGAGATTTAGATTAGACATTAGGAGGAAATTCTTCACTATGATGGTGGTGAGACACTGGAACAGGTTGCCCAGGGAAGCTGTGGCTGCCCCATCCCTGGAAGTGTTCAAGGCCAAGTTGGATGGGGCTTGGAGCAACCTGGTCTAGTGGAAGGTGTCCCTGCCCATGCAGTGGGGTTGGGACTGGATGATCTTTAAGGTCCCTTCCAACCCAAACCAGTCTGGGATTCTTTCACACCCTGTTTTATCAGTGAGCAGAAGTTGGAAGTGCATTTCTGTGGTACAAAAGCAATCTCCTTGTTGCTAAAAACTTGCCTGCTGACAAGACTGCATGCAGAAATCTAAAGCCTGACCCCTGGAGCTGGTGACTTCCCACCATTTCAGAAAGGAGCTACATCATGCTACTGAGTCATTTGATACCATTTTTAAGGGATGTGAGTTACGGAAGGTGAAATTACTTACAGAGAAGCAAAATGTCTTTTCAGCTGTTGAAATACCTTGGAGTTCTTCAGTTAACATGTTGTGTTTTCACATCTTCCTGTTTTGTAATATGTTCTTCTCTCTCCTTTTGCTGTGTGAGACTCAGGTATAGCCAGAGGAAGGACTCTGCATAGTGTTCTGCAATGAAGCAGATTGTACACGGGTTTATTGCTGCTCAAGCAACCTTAGGTGATTCTAGTTACAATGTTATATAAAAACGTTCCATGTACAGGTGTGATTTGAAGTGGCTGAACTTTGCAAGGCCCTAAATACCTACAGACCTCCTAGTGAAATTGTATCTCTCCCAAGAGAAGTACCTGCACAGAAATATTTCTGTGGCACTGCACTACACTGCTTTGAATTATGGAATTGTCAGTTGGAAGAGACTTCTAGAGATCATCTAGTCCAACCCCCTGCTAAAGCTGGATCACCCAGAGTTCATTGCACAGGACTGCATCCAGGTGGGTCTGGAGTATCTCCAGAGGAGACTCCACAACCCCCCTGGGCAGCCTGTCCCAGGGCTCTGTCACCCTTGCTGTAAAGAAGTTTTTCCTCGTATTTAAATGGAACTTCCCATGTTCCAGCTTGTGCCCGTTGCCCCTCATCCTGTCCCTGGGCACTGCTGAGCAGAGTCTGGCTCCATCCTCCCTGCACCCACCCTTTAGATACTCACAGGCATTAATAAGGTCTCCCTTCAGCCTTCTCTTCTCCAGGCTGAACAGTTCCAGGTGTCTCAGACTTTCCTCATAAGAGAGATGCTCCAATCCCCCAATCATCTTCATTGCTCTCCACTGGACTGTCTCCAGCAGTTCCCTGTCTCTCTTGAACTGGGAAGCCCAGAACTGGACCCAATTCTCCAGATGTGGCCTCACCAGGGGAGAGTAGAGGGGCAGAATGACCTCTCTCGACCTACTGGCCACAGTCTTCCATATGCATCCCAGGATTCCACTGGCCTTCTTGGCAACAAGGGCACAATGCTGGCTCATGGATAATTTACTATCTACCAGGACTCCCAGATCCTTCTCCTCTGAACTGTTTTCCAGCAGTTCCACTCCTAACCTGTATTGGTGCCAATGCAGGCATATCTGTACGTAGAGGTGGTTCCAGGAAGATTTGTATTGGAATGTGAGAACTTTTCATACTAAAGTAGTTCTGTTACTACAACCAGTGTAGATCTATGTCAATGCATTACTGTCCTGATATACACTTAATTTTCTTCTGCAGGACTGGATAAAATCAGTGTATGATTTGCTGCACCTGTATGTTTGTACTCACATTAAAGGACTTGTACTGTTTAATTTAGCTCAGCTAATTAAATTGGTGCCATTTTTGTGTGTCAGCAAGGCCCAGCCAGTAGGCCTGTTGATAGATATGACGTACAGGCAGCGTCCAGTCACTCCAGGGGTGATCAGGTTTATCAGCAAATGGGTGTTTGGGCCTGGTGTGTTTTCTCAGCTGTTTTTGCTGCAGGGATGGATTCTGATCCACTTGCTCATGTGGACTGATCTGAACCCACTGAGTACATTTTTATTTAGTGAGCTTTGCAGGTCTTTTAAAATGTGATGCTTAGATTAATTTTCAAGAAAGCACCGGAAAACAACACTCTGGGAAAAAGAAAACCAGAAAGCTCCTGAGCCTCAATTCAGTGGAAACTGAAATGATGTTTTTCTGTGTTTCAATTTTTGCCTTTCACCAGAAAAATCAATGTTAGTACAGACCAGATCCTGAAGTGTTTTCTCAATGGAAGTTTTTCCTGAATTAAAAATTGAGGCCTGCAGGACTGACTCAGCATCACGACTGCAGCTGAGGGAAATCACTAAAACTATTGTGACCATCCATGAATTTTATATAGATTTAAGGGGACTCAGGGAACATTTAACCAGAACAGAGCAGGTTTCAGTTATACCACTTGTGAGCTGTGGAGACAGCATAAACTGTATAAAGCTAACATTTTGGGAAAGACTGTTACATTTGTACAGCGCTGCTGTAAATAAGCCAAACTACAGTATTAATTTGTAAAACGAAAATCAGAGTGCCTATTTTATTGGTGCTATAAAACTTAGAAAAAGGCAAGAAGCCAGACAACCCGAGCACTTACCATTCTGAAATTAGGAGCAATATTTTCTGAGAACCTGAGGTTTTGAAACATGTTTGATGGGAATGAAAATCCTATGGAATCTGTTCTTGGTGTCTGTGTCTGTGTGATCTCTGTTCAGGTTTGTGTTCTGTGGTGTTGTGCAAAACTTTGGATGTGCACATGGAAAGATGAACCGAGGTAGCACGTAACTAGTGAGGTGGGCCAGGATTTGGGTGTTTGTGAGCACTTCCTTGCTGGGGGACCAGCTGGAATGCACTAGAGCAGAGCCTGGGTGTCTATCAGAATTAAATCATTGAGGCCTAGGAACAGTGTGAAAGATTCCTCACTGGTATTAAAACCCCGTGGACATGTGATTGGTGTGTTTCATTTACACACCGTAAATAAAATCAATTTGTGGCCAGAAAGGCATTGCCTACAGAGATGAGTTTTGGTTACCCACCACCTCTTAGTGTGGGCATTGTCTGTTTCCAGGAGAGTCTGTACCAATATGTTCCCTAAGGAAGGGCCTTAGATGTTACCAGTGTTGCTGTGGCTTTTGGCCTTTCATTGCTGGTGTGTGTTTGTTACAGGACTTTGTGGCTGTAGCCATGGGTGGTGTGGGGCAGAGGTAATCCATGGGCTGTCTGGGTGAAACAACTGTTTGATTGTCTGGAAAAATGAGGGGTGTGTCCCTTCAGGCTTCTGGTTTGTATGATGACTGCAAGTTGTTCTGACACATGAACACGTAGTGTGTGTATTAGTGCTGCTCTTGCTTTTTCTAAATAGCTTTTAGCAAGGTGTTGTTTGGGGTTTGTTTGTTTTTTTTTTTGTGGTTGGTTTTCTCTGAGGGTTTTTTTGTGAGGCTGTCGAGGCATTTTGTCCTGAATTTGTGAATATTGTGATCTTGCAGGTGGGTAGCTAGCCAAAAATGTGAAGCTGATTTTTTTTTTTTTAAGTTTTTGGCTTCAGTTTAGACAACTGGATGAAATGGGCACATTTCCACATGTGCTAGGCACTTGGCATCTCTGTCTGCCCTTCTTGGGCTGCACAGACCTACATTTATCCTACTTAAAAAGATAAGCAGAGCTGGGTGGTTTTGCAGTGTTTGCAAACACTGGGGTACTGGCCACATGAGAATAAATATGTGGGCAAATATTTGGGCCATGAAAATGGGCTGAGAATCAAATTAACCCATTATCCAAAACAAAAATAGGGTAAACCTGCTCTTACTGTTGTCTCTGCTGATAATGATGGCCACTGATAAAAGCTGATAGGCTGGTAATAGTTCTTAGCAGTGAGGAGTCAGAATTAAGGCAATTGTTCTCAGGAGTTTGTGCATCAGGTACACTGTAGTAAAACGTTTGGGTTGTGCTCTCAAAAGCCACCTTATGTGGTGAAGGGTGCCCAGGCTCCAACAAGGGCAATGAAAGAGGTTTAAGCTGAATGTTGGGGTCACCCTCTCCCTTTGATAAACCAGCCCAATCCAGAGGGGATTTATTGGATGTTCCAAAAGACTTTGTGGGGTAAGCAAGGAAAAAAACAGGCAGAGACATCCTGGCAGAGGAGCAGTTTCTGCACGTGTAGGTACAACGTGGTTGCACCCCTGGAGGACTATGTCATAGAATACTAGATTGGAAGGCACCTCAAGGAACATCTGGTTCAGCGTTTCTGGTCTTGTGGTTTGTCTCATTAAATATGTCAACTTAGTGACTTAGATGTTGTATGAGTGAATGCTGAACTTTATTGTCTTTGCTGAGATTTGTGGCATTGGGGTGAAACTGCAGCACCTTCACCTCCACTGCTGATTCATGGCCCTGTTTGTCTGTCCTCCATCACAAGGGTGGAGGAGGAAAAAAGCTGTATCGTGTTGCATCTCCTCTCCAACTGCACTTGATCACCTTGAGTCTGTCTGTTGCATTGGATGAGAAATCGAAGCCCACCTTGAACGCTCAGAGCTCGTGGGTGTGACTTGCAGAATTTTACCAGCCCAGCTGCTGTCGGGGCACGGTGGCTGCAGCAAGGGTGAGAGGGAGGAGGGTGAAAGCTGGGCAGAGGGGACCCGCAGAGGTTGGCCAGAGAGACAGTGCTGCAGCAAGGATGAATCGCCGAAAGAGCAGAGGGGCAGGTCTCCAAGAAAGAGGTCGTCAAACATACTGCAGCAACGCACAGACGGCACCAGACCTGGCTGGAGGCCCATTTTTTTTCGGAGCCTTGCGCTGATTTAACCCTCCCAAGCGGATGTACTTTAGCACTGCAGCAGCAGGTCCAGAAGTGCGGGCGGTTTGCGGCCCTTCCCCCTCCCTCCTCCCTGCGCCCCCGAAGCTTCAGCAGCGAAGCCGGGGCGGAGACGAGGAGGCGGGGGCGGAACGAGAGCCGCTCCCCTCCCGGCTGGGCGCTGGGAGCCCGCGGCCACCGGGAGCGAGGGGCCCGACTCACCGCAACACGTGGGTGAGGACGGTGCGGCGAGGCAGGCAGCGGGGGTCCCGGGCAGGCAGCGGGGGTCCCGGGCAGGCAGCGGGGGTCCCGGGCAGGCAGCGGGGGTCCCGGGCAGGCAGCGGGTCCCGCAGGCGGCGCGCAGGGGCGGCTCGTTCCCTGTCGCTGTTCCCTGCCCAGGTGCTGAACCGGCGCCAGCCGCGGCTCAGCGTCCTCCCCCGCCTCCTCCCGCGCAGCAGCTGGAGCAGGAGAAAGCGGATCCGGCGAGCCCCGGTCCCTCCCTCCCTCCCTCCCTCCTCCTCCTCGGAGTCGCCGCCTCGGGCAGCCGCGAGCATGGACCGAGCGGCGGCGGGGCCGGATGCGGCCGGCGGCTGCTGCTCGCCGCTTGCATGAGGCGGCCGGGCGGCGGCGGGGAGTGAGGCCGGGCCAGGGCCGGACCAGGCGGCTCCGGGCTCCGGCAGCTCCCCCCACCCCGGCCATGGCGGCGGCTCCTCGGCGGAGCCGCGGCGGGGCGGTGGTGCCGGGCCTGCTGCTGCTGCTGCTGCTGGGGCTGTGCGGCGGGCGGGCGGCGGGCGGGCCGCTCCGCTACTCGGTGCGGGAGGAGCTGCCGCTCGGAGCCTTCGTGGGCAGCGTAGCGAGCGACCTGGGTGTGGATCCGCGGCGACTGGCGGCGAGGGGAGCCCGGCTGACCTCGGGCAGCGGCCGGCAGTACCTGGAGCTGGAGCTGGGCCGCGGGGCGCTGCTGGTGCGGGAGCGCATGGACCGCGAGGCCCTCTGCGAGCTGAGCCCCACCTGCTTCCTCAGCCTGGAGTTGGTCATCGAGCAGCCCATCGAGGTGCATAACGTGGAGGTGGAGGTGCTGGACATCAACGACAACGCACCGCGCTTCCCCCGCCAGGATTACCGGCTGGAGATCAGTGAGTCTGCCGTGCCCGGGGCCCGCTTCCACATTGAGAGTGCCCAGGACCCTGATGTGGGCACCAACTCTGTGCAGAGCTACCAGCTCAGCCCCAGCCGCCACTTTGCCCTGGACCTTAAAGGCTTCCAGAGTGGCAGCAAACTCCTGGAGCTGGTGCTGCAGCAGCCACTGGACCGGGAGCAGAGTGCCCTGCAGCAGCTGGTGCTCACAGCTGTGGATGGTGGGGACCCCCCCCAAGTCCGGGACAGCCCAGATCTCTGTGCGAGTTGTTGATACTAATGACAACCCACCTGCCTTTGACCGCTCCACCTACACTGTGAGCCTTTTGGAGAATGCTCCACCAGGCACACTAGTGGTTAAACTCAATGCCTCAGACCCTGATGAGGGCTCCAATGGGGATGTGATCTATTCCTTTGGCAGCTACACCCCACAGAAAGTGAGGCAGCTCTTTAGTGTGGACCCACACTCAGGGGAGGTGCGGGTTAATGGTACCTTGGACTATGAAGAGGCATCCTTCTATGAGATCTATGTGCAAGCCACTGATCAGGGCCCTGTCTCTATGGCTGGACACTGCAAGGTGCTGGTCAACATTGTGGATGCCAATGATAATGTTCCTGAGGTGGTCCTGACCTCCCTGTACAGCCCAGTGCCAGAGGATGCAAAGGCAGGAACTGTGGTGGCCCTGATGAGTGTCACTGACCAGGACTCAGGGCTGAACAAGCAGGTCAGTCTGCGTATTCCCCCTGGCCTCCCCTTCACACTTAACTCCTTCAAGAACTCCTACACCTTGATCACCCAGGGCAAACTGGACCACGAGAAAGCAGCAGCCTACAACATCACAGTTACTGCTACTGATTCTGGGAGCCCCCCTCTCTCCTCCCAGAAGGTGATCCATGTGGAGATCTCAGACATCAACGACAATCCTCCACACTTTGAGGAACCTGTGTATTCAGTTTACATCCCTGAGAACAACCCCATTGGAGCCTTGATGTGCACTATCAAAGCCACTGACCCAGATGTCGCTGAAAATGCCTACATATCCTATTCTCTACTAGATGGGGAGATTGAAGGGCTGCCTGTCACCTCCTATGTCTCCATTAAATCTGACAGTGGCAACATGTACGCTGTCAGGTCCTTTGACTATGAGACACTAAGGGAGTTCCAGGTGGTTGTCCAGGCTCAGGATGCCGGGATTCCCCCACTGAGCAGCACTGTTACTGTCTACATCTATGTGGTGGATGAGAATGACCACGCTCCACAGATTCTGTATCCTACCTCAACCAACACTTCAGCAGCCCTGGAGATGATCCCACGCTCGGCATATGCTGGATATTTGGTAACCAAAATTATAGCCATCGATGGGGACTCGGGACAAAATGCTTGGTTGTTCTTCCACCTGGTGCAAACCTCAGATCCAGGTTTGTTCAGGGTAGAGCTCCATACTGGGGAGATTAGGACTACTCGCAAACTGGGGGAGGATAGCACACCTACTTTCAACCTGACGGTGGAGGTGAGAGACAATGGAGAGCCACCGATGTCCTCATCAGTAGCCATCACTGTTGCCGTGGTGGACAGAGTTTCCAAAATCATCCCTGATACAAGAAGGCACTATAAAAGTCCCAGCACTTACTCAGAGATCACTCTTTATCTCATTATTGCTCTGAGCGCCATCTCCTTCGTTTTCCTTTTCACAATCATTGGGCTGGCTGTCATCAAGTGCTACAGATACAGCCTGTATGGGGGCTCCTGCTGTGCAGGAGGTTTCTGTGGGGTCAGAGAACGGAGCCCTGCTGAGTTGTACAAGCAGGCCAACAACAACATCGATGCCAGGCTGCCCCATGGTTTGAAAGTACAGCCCCATTTCATTGAGGTGAGGGGCAACGGGTCTCTCACCAAGACCTACTGCTATAAGGCATGCCTGACTGCAGGATCGGGGAGTGACACTTTTATGTTTTACAATACCTGTGGCCCACCAGGAACTGGTCCCTCTGCAGTGGTGACTGAGAGGCATCTGACAGGACAGAGTGGGCAGAGTGCACAAAACCTGATCCTACTTAAAAGTGACTCCGTTACTCCTAATGAGGTGAGGCTGTGGGGAGAAATGGTCAGCACGGTGCTCTGAGCAAAGCTGTGCTTCAGCAGAGGTTCCAGCTGGAAAACTGGGGTTGAGCGTGTTACTTTTGGGGCTCACTGACAGCTACAAAACATGGTGCTAACAAGTTCTAATCTGTGCAGTGCATTTTGTTTCTAGGTAACTACTGGGAATTTCAGGGCCCAGTTGGTAAGTTTGTGCGTCTGTTGTTTGAGATTCACTTTATTTTTGCAGCATGTGCTGTATAGAGTCTTGTCTCCATAGAGTATTACCTCCTTCCCTTTTCTCTTCCAGATCTGAAATTCCCTGCTACCACAGAGTACTGAGGAATGGCACGTGGTCTTCCATTTTTAACACTGAAACTAATAGTGCAGGAAAAAATAATTTTAAGAAGTGATTAGCCTGGAGATCAATAGATTACAGCAGCTATCGATGTTTGCTACTGCATTGATTTCACACCTAGGCAAAGCTGTTGAATTTAGCTCATTGCAATAATCTGCTTTGGGCATGTTTTAATTGTCTGAAAACTGCAGCCCCTCCTTTGATGATGTTTGTTCTCCCCAGTGCTGCATCTCCTGCTTTCTGGACAGTGACAATCCAGTGACATCTCTGTAGTGAATTACAGCAAGTCACCATCCTTCTGTTAAGGTGTCACAGCTTCCAACCTGTTGGGTTGCTATTGGAAATTGTTTAATAACTATGGTTTGGCCAGCAGTGTATTCACCTTTTCAATATTTTCCCCCGGTGAGGAAATGAGTGGTTGCTTTCTGCCTGCACACAGGCTGGCTGCAGATACTGTGTGGTTTGCCTGCCATACAGATTGCAATTAAACCCAGAAGCACTCACAGGAGGGACGCATTCTGAGTCACAAAAGGAAAATTTTGCAATTGCTGTGTGTTGTTTGTGCCCTAGGATCGTGGCAGATGTAAGATAGGTTTGTGTCTTAATGTGTGCTGTGCCTCCAGATGTGGCAAAGCTGGAGGAGTAACTGGTGGGATAGAAAGGAGCCTGACTTGTTGCCAGAGAAATCGAGCTGACTTCTTTATTTCTTTCTCCTTATTTACATATGAGGATGTTTGCAGCTGTTGTTTAGTTACACAAAGGTGCACAAATCTTAAGGATTACAGAGTTGTCCCTGAGCATGCTTTGAGGGAATAATGATCATTCAAAACTGAGCCACTGAAAATTGATGCAGTGTTTTTCCATAAATCAGAGTGGCAGGGGAGGGGAGAGGTATTTTTTTCTTTTTTTTTCTACACTATTTTTGTACCTTAAAATCTCTCTGAGTATATAGTAAAATGCTGGAATCTGTTTGATATAGGAAGGAACATGAATATATCAGCATGTATGCTGAAGAATCGAAGAGTGGAATATGCACCTTACACCTGATTTTCTGGGGAAAAAGAAGAGGAGCAACAATTGAAAATGTCTTCATTTTGGATGCCAGATGAGTAGGAAAGGAGTTTAATAGAGAGATTCCTATCACATTGTAGAGTTCACTTCACTGAATGCAGTGAATTAGCAAGTTTTGAACACCAGTGTGGCTCAGGCAGTGGCAGCAAAGCCAGCCCAAACTTTGAGCACCAAAGTAGGGAGATGTGTAGAACAAAGTGATGAATGCCTGCTGGTGTGGAGTTGTGAGCCAAAGGAGGATTTAATAATTCAAATTGTTCTATATGATATCAACAGAGAGGGAATCCTGACAAGTTCAGCTCATCACAAGCTCTTTTCTTAGGTTTCTGCTTCTTAAGCTGTCCTAGGGGTAGTACATGCTGTGATGATGCCAGGTGTGCATGATAAAATAGGTGCATGTAATGGCATTCACTAATTAGTAGTTCCTACCTAATTATGTAGTATAAACTCCTATCTTTCCCTTGTTCCAAGCTCAGCACACACATGGAATATGCCATCCATTGCTTAGCAACACCACCATTCTACTTTTTAAGGATAATGATCTCTCTGTTACTAAATCTTCAAAGAACTGTGTTTCTCTTTTTAGCTGAACTGACTTCTTAATCAGTTTTTTAATCCCACACCTTCACCTGTGAAGCAGAGCAATGGGCAGCTTTGTCCTGGCATTGATTTAGAAAGTTAATCTTTGATTTGTGTGTTCCTTTTGGATAATTTGAACAGGTCTTGGTTGTTGGTTTGTTTTTTTTTCCAGTTTCTGGAAATTGGTCTTCTGTTAATTGCTCAGTGATGAGGATGGGAACAGGTGACTGGTCTTTCTCTGTGTGGGTCTTCTACCCAGGGTTTCCCAGAGGCTAATATTTTGCAAATGCTTATACAGAGAGAGGAAAAGCGTTTCAAAGTTATTCAGGATTAATCTCAGTAACCCTCAAAGGTCTTAGTCCTTTTCATACTTACTAGCAAGGTCAAAGATGCTAATAATTACACTAAGTTGTGTTTGACTTCACTAGGTCATTAGAAGGATACAGAGGAAGGGAAAATCCAGTGTATTACAGTTAGGCAGGGAATTCTTTGTCTCTGTTGAAGTGCTGATTGTTGTGTGGCTATACTGGCTTGTGCTGCTGGTGTTGAGCTGGTGGGATGAGAGCTTGTTTCTGCAAGAGAGCCTGTGCTTCTGCATCCCCCTGGCTTGCCTGTGTGGGCCTTGGTGGGTTTATGAGAATATCTCACACCAAATGTGTTCTGGAAAAGAAGAAACGTGCTAACACAACTGCACTGAAAACCTTAGGAACCTTATTGCTGGCAGGAGGCTGGTGATAAGGATGTGATCGTTGGTGAATGGATATTGCTCTCTCATCAGCTCAATAACTCCTGTGGGGTGAGCAGGCAGGTGGTGTAGGGGACAGCAAAATACTGGGGCTTCCTTGCTGGTGCTGTGGGAGGTTATGGGCAGCCTGGGTTCCTGTCTTTTGACAGGAAAAGGGGTGTGCAGGTGGGAAGAGGGTGCATGAAGATGTCATTTGCATTACAAGGCACTGCTGCAGTGATGATCCATCATTTTCTGGAAAGATTTTGGGGCTTTAGCCTGGGTTCCTTTCCTCATATATCTGTGAGGGTGCCAAGTGATGCCGGAGTAGTTAGTGTCAGGTTCTTGGTTTGTTTGGGTTGTTTTCATTTCTCCCATCTTTTTCTTAACGTTTGGTGTGGTTAAGCTCATTTGTTGTGTCTTGCATCTCAGGACAACCTTTTCCCTTCAATGCAGGGGATAATAATCAAACCGACATCTGTTTTGACTGAAGTTTTCTGCCCAAAAAGGCAGCCTGGCACATTCCTAATCAGTGTGTGCAGTCTGGATTCTTGATAGAAAGAGATGCCAGCCCTTCTGACCATGCATTTCCTTATACTCTTTTTTTGTGTGGTGACACGTGAGGCTGACAAAATATGATTTTTCATGTGATGTTTGTAAATAAATTTGTATGGTGCTCTCTGTGCACTTCTCAGAAAGTGAAACAGAACCTGCACATTAGTGAGACCCAGGGTTCGCTGGAGTTTTGTGGCTGTTTGCTTCTGGCTCTCCCTCTGTATTTTGCACTTCAAAACCAGCTGGCTAAGCACATGGAAAAACAAATCCAAACAATGTTTGAGTTGAACACACCTTGACACTGCTTTAAAATGTGAGCGTGTGTTGACGTGTCTAAATCGTAAGCGCACAGCATTGTCTGGAGCAGACTTCCCAAGAGATTTCTCACAGAGGCTTTAAAAGGTATTAATGGGGGAATGTCTTTCAATCTCAGCTCAAGAGCTTAAGCCTTTAAGAAATTCCCCAGCGCAGCTGACATTGTAAAGGTTAACTGGAAATGTTTGTTCTTTTGTTTAGTGGCAGCATCTGAACCTGTTCTGCTAGGCAGGGACAGTGCTCTGTGCTTCAGGTTTGGTGCTTTCTGCTGTGCCAGCAGAAATTTGCATCCAATATTATACAGAGGAGTTTTCCTTCTCTTGGAACTCATTAAATATATTTTACAGGTGCACTTGCCTGTTCCCTTCACCTTAGCTTTCTCAGAGTTAGGAATGTATATGAACACTGCCAGGAAGAAAATCTTTGGGCTTCTGAATTATACCCTTTCTCGTTTCCATTCTGATTTTCTTGCATGATAAACACATGCTCAGTCTATAAATAGTTTGTTCTCCACATAAAATTAATTCTAAACATTTACAGAAGGAAATCAGGAATAGAAGCCTCTGTTTCTCCACATCTGTCAGCATCGTGTCACTGGAAAATAAGCAGAGCTGTAGGTGGTCAGGAGTTCTAAAAGGCCTTTTAGTTTTGCTTCAAAGTGAATCTATTTGGTAAATATACCTTGTGTCATTCTGTCTTGCCTTTGTGTGGAAACAGGAATGGAGTGGGATGTTTTTAGCAGTCTCATTGTCTGGTAACTGTAAATGTTTGATTCACACTTCTCCACCTCAGGCAGCCCCTGTTCTAACACCCACTGAAGTGAGCAGCAGGCTTTGCTTTGATTTTTCAGGAAGAGGGGATCAGGACAACATTAAAACATTTCAGAAATTCCTTCTATCTTTGGGACAAATCCTTACTGTGTTACAGTATTAGCTGAAAAAGTGAATTGAGCAAAACATTTGCAACTCAAATGTGTCTTTTCAACTCAATTTATTCTCCATGAAGCAATCAAATTATTATTCAATGAACCCACACTGTGCAATTTGAAAACAACTGCACGAGCTTTTTTGCTGAGGTGGCTCAATTTTGTATTACACATTCACTTTGTTGATCAAATAGGGTTGATTGTTCATGACTAGTCACATTCATGCTCGTGGTTATGTGGCTGGCAGAATGTGACCCTGGTGCCTGCAAGAACAAGGAGCAAAGTGTTGGTGTGAGGTGTTCACGTGGTGCAGTGACAACCACTTCCGTAGGCACCTGGGCAGACTTGGACACATCTCACAATTATGATGGTGCGTGCTGTTACTAAATCTGAAAAAGCAGGTGATGGGAGAAATAGGGAGTGTCTGAGGGACTTGGGGGTGTTCATCCTGGAGAAAAGGAGGCTGAGGGGAGGCCTTCTTGCTCTCTGCAATTCCCTGAAAAGAGGTTGTAGTAAGGTGTGGATTGGTCTCTTCTCCCTAATAACAAGCAACAGGACAAGAGGAAATGGTCTCGAGTCGCACCAGGGGAGGTTTAGATTGGATATTAGAAGAAACTGCTTCACTGAAAGGGTTATTTAGCACTGGCACAGGCTGCCCAGGGAGGTGGTTGAGTCTCCATCCCTGGAGATGTTTAAAAGCTGTGTAGATGTGGTGCTGAGGGACATGGTTTAGACATTAGACTTGGTAGAGTTTGGTTAATAGTTGGTAGAGTTATGTTACGGTTGGACTCGATGATCTTAAAGGTCTTTTCCAACCAGAAGGATTGTGTGATTCTGTGATTGCTTCTGTGCTGGATCGTGTGGCTTCCCTCACTTCTGATGAGTGGTAATGATAGGACCACTGGACTTGATGCATGACCTTGAAAAACCTCTGAGGGAAGTGGCAGGCTCATATTACCTTAAAGGCAGCAGAATGGGCTGGCATGTGATAAACAGCATCTTGCAATGGGCTGGGAGCTGGGGAGGGAAGAGGAACTATAATAACTTTGTCAGCATTGTATGACACAGCAAGAGTATGGGGTTATCCAGCTGGGAAGCTTGTGGACCAGTGCAGAGCCTGTGTTCCTCTGTGTGCTTCCTCCCTGTGCTCCTGCTTCCTGGCCAGCTGTACCTTGCCTGGTGGGCTTGGCCTGTGACACAGCTACACTTCTCCCAGCAGAGCCTGTGACAGGGCTTTGCAGAGGAGCGCCTTGATGGCTCCTGTGAAGACTCCTGTCCCCTGGGACTGTGCTGAAGACACTTTGACAGGGGCCATATCATGTCATGTCACAGTGCCTGTGTGCTGTGTGACAGCACATGGCAACCTGGCAGGTTTCAGTGGGTGGCCTGGTAAAGGTGGACTGTTCACAGCTAGAGAGATAAGCCAACCCAGCCTGCAGGCTGGGAAGGCCTGATGGATCTATAAGAAGCAACACTGCTGCATCTGAGCTGGGGAAGGGGATTACTGACCAGCTTTGCTGCTTCTACTGTGCTGTCACTTCTATGACTGGTCATACTTTTTTGCTTTTCTCTCTCCTATTTGCCCAATCTCATTTAAAAGTGAATTGAAACAGCTTTTCTCTTATGGCCAGAGAATCTTAAAGAATTGCAGTCTGCAGCAGAAAAAAAAAGGAGAAGCCAGTTACACTGGCAAAATTGGAACTTCTCCAATTTTGCCAGATGCAGGATGTTGACTTGTGGTAACACCAGTGTGGGGCAAATATGTGTCTCTTGCTGAGGTCTGAAAGTTCCGAGTCAAGCAGTGCACATGTGGTAGAACAGGGTGAGAACAGGTCTGGACAAAGGCAGACTGCTGCCCAACTGCCTGCTACTTCCTGTGAAGACTTCAAAAATAGAGAAGTCCAAGACATGGAATTTCTTACAGTTAAAAACAAAAAGCAGCCTCTGAAAGTGTGTGTGGCACTGTGGCAATAGATCTTTCCATCTCTAGAGCGTATTTTTCCAATCCAGTCCCATGCTTCCTTCCTCTGCCCCTCTGGTAGCAGCACTGCAGCCCTGGCTAAAGAGTGGTAGCAAAGAGAGAACTGCTTGGGAGTAGCCACAAGATGCCCCAGCCTCTGGGTAGTAACCCTAGAAAATACCTCAGTCTCCTACTTGCTGCTGTTTCTGTTGCATGGCCATGGGGAGTGTTGGTCCATGCCCGCAGAGTGAATGAATGATGATTTTCTAACTGATTAATTTCTCCTGCCATCATCACCTACTTTTATGATTTGGCATCTGAAAGTTCTGACTGCAACAAAATGTAGGTGTTCATCTTTCTAGCCAAGAGCTGGAAAACTCTCAGCTGAAAACCAAAAATCTCTCTCCTGTGAGCCACTTGCTATTTTCCTCTTCACACTCCTCTCCAACTCATGTCAGACTTTTCCAGCTCTTTGATGTAATCTCAATTCCTCTGTGTTTTGCCTGGGACTGTGGTAAGATTCCTCCTCCTCACACTTCTATGAGCCTATACAAATGAGAGACCTCTCCCATTGCACCAAAAGAGCAAAGGGGCTTTGCCCCCACCCCAACCCTGCAGCTCCCCTGCTGTAAGAAAACACCCAGCAGAGGAAAAGCCAAATCTTCTGCTGTCAGCACCCTCCATACATCAAGAAAAGTCAACTCAGGAGAGGGTCTGATCAGTGTGCATTATTTTGTATCCTCTTTCATTGACTGGCACTACATGGTTGACTTTAGAATGGCTTTGATATCCCTGGGACTGAGGCCAAAATGGAATGAATCAGGAAATACTGGAACCACACATAATGGGCTCCTTGTTAAGCCACTTTCTGCTAAGCTCAGCAGAACCAGAGCATGCCAGAGCACTGGGGGCTAAATGGGAAGGAAATGGCTAGGACAGATGTTTAATGTGTGGTTGCAAACAGCACCCTCCTCCCTTTTGTGTAACTCAGACCATAAAGAACACCAGGATGAGCATCATCCAAGAGCATCTCACTCTTGAGGGATGCTGGACCTGGGAAAGATGGTGATAGAGTGATAGTGTAAGTTGTAATTGCTCCATTTTTATTTGAATAAAACCTATTGATCCAGGGAAAAGCATACCCCTAGCCTCAAGAGGAAAGATAGAGTTGGCTTTAAATAATGCAGAGCATTCAACACTTTCTTTTTCTCTTTCAAGTAATGGCACCAAGTTCATTTCTGATCAGCCTCCAATAGCTTGAAGAGAATGAAACCATTACTGTCATATATTATTTGTGTGTTTGGCACAGTACAGCACACACCAGGAATGAATGTAGTCCATTATGTTTCTGGACATAAGACCTCTCATTGAATTCAAGTGCTTGAAGTTCAGCACTGGGTGAGATATCACCTACATGAAAATGTCTTGAGAATCCTGAGAAACAACCTTGTTGTGTGCTTTGGGCTTTATTTTAAAGGACCTGAGCTTACAGTCATTATTAGAGTTGAAAAGTATTGTAATGGTCCCGTGGGAATGCAAAAGATATTTTCTGGAGCAATTTTTGATCAACAGAGGATTTCTTAATTATCTCTTTATTAGCAAGCTGCTCTGCAGCAGGTCAGCATATGCTGAGGTTGGTTGGTCAGAGGGTCCTGCTGGCTTCCCCTTTCCCCTTCCACCTCTTATGCCCTCTCATGAATGTGGGGAACATGGTAGTTCTTGGTTTTATGAAAGGGCACATCTGCCTTTGATAAAAGACTTGCTGCAGTCTGCAAATCTGAGACAGTTTAGTGTAGTCCTCTGCAGTACCTTAAACAAGAGCAGAAACGTCTCAGCAGACAGACTGCCCCACGTCCCTGTCGTGACTTGGGACTAACAAGACAACAAAGAACCAGCCCCGTGGCCACTCACTCAACTCCCCCCCCCCCCCAAACCACACTGGGATGAGGAGCACAAACCCAACTAGAAGTAGAAGGTCATGGGTCGAGACAAAGGACAGGGAGGGTTCTTCACTGATTCAGGTCCCGGGCAAAACAGACTCAGCTTGGGGAAAAATAATAATTTAATTTCACACTGATCAAATGCCCACAGGACACAGACACACACAGAGCAGGGCTCACACACGTTACCCCTCCCCTCCCTTCTTCCCGGTTTCTCTCCCTCCTTCCCCCCAGCGGCACAGGGGGATGGGGATGGGGTTTAGAGTCACTTCACAGGCTGGTGGTTCCTGCTGCTCCTTCCTCCTCAGGGAGAAGGATTCCTCACATTCCTCCTCTGCTTCCCCACGGGGTTCCTCCCATGGCAGAGCGTCCTCCACGAACCTCTCCTCCATGAGTCCTTCCCACCAGGTCCGGAGCAGCTGCTCCAGCGCGGGCTGCCCACAGAGTCAGGGGCTGCTTCGGGAACAGGCACCTCCCCTGGCCCGGGGGCTTCCACAGCTGCATCAGCCGAGTCCACTGGCAGCAAATCCGAGTCCACTGGCCACAAAATCCGAGTCCACTGGCCAAGTTCACCCCTCCTGGCACCCCGAGGGAATGCTCCACCACGTTCCTCCATGAATGCAGGGGGACAGCTGCCATCTCGCCATAGGTTGCAGGGAAATTTCTGTTTGGGCACCTTCTTCCCCTTCTTCCTCACCAACCACGGGCACCGCTCTGCCTCTCTAGCTCAGCTCTTCTTTTTTACCTAGTAAGTGCTGGCTCTGCTCAGCTCTTCTCTCAGTTCTTTCGTATGTTAATGGCAGAGGCACATCTATTGTCCCTCTAATGGCTCCTTGGCTGGTTTTGGAACAGGAAGAGCACCTCAGCTTCTTAGCGGAGCCACCCCTGGGGCCCTTCCCCCTGTACCAAAAATCCAGCCAAACCAATCCAGCACAGTTCCCTTCACAGGGGGCTCCCTTTTATACATCCTCAGGCAGATGCTATTCCATGCAGGATTTCGAGTTTCCTCAGCTCATCAGGAAAACAAACAATGTGTATTATGGATTTATGATGTGGGGTTTTTTTTTTTCCCTATGCCCAGAATGTTGATGAATGGATGAAGTAGCTGTTCACCAGTTTCCAGCATTAGATGTCATTCCACAGAGATCTTCTCTAGCCAAAGGCCTTGGCATGCAAACAAGTTTGTTGCAGAGGCAATCTCTGTGTGTCCATTTGAAAGGTTTTGTGGTGGTTTTTTTTAACATTTCTAGGAGGATTTGGCAGTTCTGAATGTTCACGAAAACTGAGTAGCTCCATGTAGACTCTTCTGACACGGTCAGCCAGCTGCATATGCTTTTCAGTGTCTCTAACTTGCCTTAACAACCTTATCCTGGGCTTTTGTTTCTGCAGCCAAAACACCCCAATCCTGACTGGCGCTACTCTGCATCCCTAAGAGCAGGAATGCAAAGGTAGGTATGGTGTTTCCCCAATCATTCCCAAGGGGAATTCTGCCTTTGTCCTCTGTGGGAAGGACAAAGCTGGCTCTGAGGAAGGATATCTGTGCAGTGAAACGGAAAGCACCGAAGGTCTGCTGCTCTCACTTCCCATCTCTAAGTGTTAGAGACCCAGTCTGACTGCATCTCCTGCTGTTATTACACCATTATAATCTGTGCTTTTTTGTGTTTACCTCCTGCCTTTTTGTACATTGGTTGTCAAGGTGTAACGGCTCCAATTATTGAATTCTTTAATTGTGACGGCAGCCTCTTGGTTTACTTTAAGGCTCCCTGTAATCATCTTTGCTGATGCTTCAATAGACTCTCTGCAGCATTGATGCATTTTCTTGTTACCACAAAAGTAATAATGCTGCTCCTGCAGTTGGTTTATTAACCACATGGTGCAGTCAAGATGATTAACACAGGTTAAAGGACATTTTAAAGGTATGAGACAGAGTTTCAAAGAAGGAAAAGTGAGGCTGTGTCCAAATCTCCTTAGACACCTCTAAAAGTCCTCAGTCTAACATCGCAAGCAGGCTCTGCTATAATCTGCTACTCAGTATACCTAGAAAAAATATAATTACGTTGGTTTTGTAGAGCTTAAATAAAATAATATTTGTGCTCTTCCATGCTGAGCAGATTAGAAAACTGGTTACATATTCAGTTGTAATCTGACAGGATTAATGAGACTACTTTACAGGTCTGAATGCAGTTAAAAGGCTGCAGTAGTTCCCAGTGGCACTACAACATGCAGGATGGTGTGTTTTTTCCCAAAATTGTTGGTGCAATGGGACTACAGTCATCCACCACCTTTGATCTGTTATCCACAGGGCTGAAGAAGCTTCATAAGGTTGAAGTCCAGAACTCAGATTCAGACTGCTCGTGCTTGAGACTGTTTTTTAGGTGGCTGAGGGCACAGTGTGTCTCTCCAGCTGAGCCTAAACCTCAGGAATCAGGAGGCAAGGAAGAAAGAGCTAGCTTGAGTCTGTGGCCTGTTGGGCAAACTGGTTTCTTTCTTTCATGTTCCTGCTGTTGTTTATTTTTTTAATCCCTGACTGCTTACTGCAAAATGGATAAACTGGCTGGGGGCAAGATCCTGAAGCAGGAATTCTCCTGCCTGCCTGAGCATCTTATTTACCAGTCCTCAGAGTCAGGCTTCTCTTGTGTATTCCCAATGTGTCTATACATTCCTGTCTATACAGAGCTTAGGATCTTGCCTGGAATGATAAATGAAAGATCAGAGGTAATTTAAAACAATTCATTGCGCAAGCAGGTGAGCTAATGAAACCTTTCTGGGAAATTGTAGGTGTTCCTCTGTTCCCTCACATCACCAGTCCCAGTCCTTACCTTCAATCTCCCTGTATAACTGCCCAGCTCATGATATTCACAAAATGCTAATTTTTAATAAAAATGGGGGAATTTGGTATCTGTAGGACCCTTGACATCTGTCATTTGGTTGACACTGCTCATGAAGTTCAACTGGGAGTGTGGAAGGGAGCTGAGAAGCAGATAAGCAAAGAGAAGGGTCACAGTCACAGAATCCTGTTTCTCTAGGGAATTGCACACAAACAGATGCCTAGTTTTGCACTAAAAGTAGCAGATTTTTTTCCATCCGAGGTGCTGGCTGATACCCAAGTTGGTGCTTTCAAGGCCAAGTGCTCACGATGTGACGCTGTACAATTTGCTGGGTTAGCTCCTGCATTGGAGAACATATCTTTCTCTCTCTGAATTGCTCACGAGGAGCATGCAGCAACCCAGGATGGTGGGACCTGTTGAAGTAGGATAATGACAGAGCTCAGAACTCACTCCCAACAGCTTTTTATAATTTGCTTTAATGCTAGTACATCATAACAGCAAGGAAGGTGTGTAGCCTCGTTGTTAGTGACCTCCAGGCAGTGAAAGCAAAGTGCCCTGCAAATATTTGTTTTATAAATTATGCCACAACTGTGTTTTAGTAAATGATCAAAGATAACTTTAGTCAGTCGAAATAGCTAGATCTCCAGTGGTCCAGCAGACCTTGCTACCATCACACAATAAATACTACAGGAGTAGTTGCACAGCAACACTTACGACTTCTGAAGAGCAGCAAGGCAGGGAAATGTTTTAAAGCCCAGGGCAGAAGGGAGCTGTATCATCTAACTGTGATCTGTGCCCATGCAGTGCTGTGCACATGGAGGAAGCAGGAGTCCTACGTGGAGGACCAGGAGGACCTGATCAGCAGTGGCCAACAGTCTCCAGTGCTACCACAGGTAAGGCTGTGACAATCCAGAGTACATGTGAGGAACTCATGTTAACTGAGGTGGATTCCTAATGCTTCCCTTGTAGTTTTTGTTCTGGTTGGTGTCTCGGAGGGAAGTTCTTGTAAATTAATTTGTGGAATCTAAATAGAGGGGAATAATAAAGCATAAAAAGCATATTTTTCTTTACTCAGTCTCAGATGAGCACTGGAGATTAAGACCCCTCAGTGCCAGCTTTGACCCTGCCTTGGGGTGTTATTGGTTTGTGTAATAAAAGGGCTTCAGTTCTGATGTGTGTGTTCAGATTCAAAATGCCTGTGGGTCTTGAGGTGGTTGGCCCCCCATTTCAGAACAGTAAAACTGAGGTAGGAGCTTGTCAGTTCACCCTTTGTTATTTTTACAAACCTAGTAAGTCTATTTGAGTCTCTCTTTTCATTTTCTGTGGTGAAATCATACCTTTTTTTTTTTTTTTTCTGGTGGCTATTTTCATTCACAAGTACACGATGATGGAAATGAAACTGTTATTTACTTGGCAAAATAAATGCCCAAAAATACATGTCAGAGTGTAGCTTCATTTGCTCAGGGTGACTGGTGACTTCACAGCAGTCAATAGAATTGGCAAAAGGTCCTCATAGGGTTAAGAAAAAAATTCCCCTGTATATTTTGCAGTGCAGGCAATAAAATATTCTCCCTTTTTATGTTGGAGCAGGAATAATAGAGAGAGGTAGTGGAGCAGCCAGTCACTGGTGTGATCAGTGGTTCCAGTCATGTCCAAACTAAGCTGTCAACTTAGTGGATGTCCTGTGAAGGGCTGTGAGCCCTGTATGACAGCTCTGTGTCCTCCAGAAATTCAAATGAGAAGTGACACTCATATCACAGAGGCAGGTCAAAGGCCAAGAAGTGGGGTCTCCAGCAGAGATGATGTGAGAGCTCCTTTACTCAATCCTTTTTTTGCTGCAAAACTTTCCCTTGGTTTAAATGGGAGTTTTACATGGATAAAGGGCTGAGGAGCAACTTCAGGATTTGCAGTTACAAAGACAATGTATCCGGCAATTAATGGTGCCCAGCAATGTATCCAGCAATTAATGGTACCCTGGTGTTGCAGAAGGCTCGTCTGCAGAAACAGATTTGGAAATTAATATCATATATAGTGGGCCCCTGGGCTCTAATTATCTGGGTTTTGTGTGCTCATCCTTCTCTTGCAGCCTTTGCAGGAAGACACAACTTGGGCATGTTGAGAAGGGCACACAACTGTTGAGCTTGTGTTTGAAAATGTCACCACGTGTACACTCTGACCTTTCCAAGGGCTTCCCTCAGGCTTGCAGCTTCACTCATCATCCCTGAGTGAGCTCTTTGTGTCTTACCTTGTACCCAGTTCAGTATGAATGCAAATATTCAGATGCTTGCTTGCTGGCAATGCAACTTTCTAAGCACCTGAATGTAAATGCAAAGGTAGGATGGTCCTGTCTTCCGAGGAGGTCCATTGGCATTGGTCCATTGGGTTTCACTCTCCGGGCTCCTCTCTGCTCTTCTTTTTGCATCTCATCATTTTAGACTCACTCTGGGAAACCTGAACATCTTGTTGGTTGAGGAGCAGCACTAACCCTTGGCTCTTAGTGCCCATGCCCCCCATGACCATGCAATGAGGCACTTGTGCAGTGAGTGTTGCACCCACTGTTGCACACACCGCTCCGTGTGCTGGTGGCTCCAAAGGGTGGAGAAAACTAAGGCATAGTGAGAGGAGAAGCTGGCAGGAGGCCCTGGAGAGGTGACAGTCAGGGCCAAAGCTGTTTACTCTGACCCTTGGACTGAGCATTGTAGATCATTGTTTCTCTGTGGGTTTTATTTCTGGGTAATGTGTTCAAACAGGTTGTAAGCAATACCTTCAGCAACAGGAATTTTTTCTGCCATACAGGAAACGGGACTAATTAAAGTTGTGTTAGGGAATATCCATGCTAGTTACAGCTGCCTTTAAATCTAGTTTTTGTGGATCAGGTTCCTCATCAATGGATATCGCTTCCTGCTCGATGAAGACACATTCAGTTTGGCTTTGTCTTCTCCCAAGGGATTAGGGACCCTGACATAACATTAATTTGCTGGTTTTTAGCAGGTTTCAGGGAATGTTCTTCTGCATTCTTTGTAAACAAAAGCTACAGATATTCCTGGTCCTTAATAGCAAACAGGCAATTAAGAGGGAAATCACAGAATCCCAGACTGGTTTGGGTTGGAGGGACCTTAAAGATCATCCAGTCCCCACCCCCCCTGCATGGGCAGGGACACCTCCCACTAGACCAGGTTGCTCCAAGCCCCATCCAACCTGCCCTTGAACACTTCCAGGGATGGGGCAGCTACAGCTTCTCTGGGCAAAAATCTCAGTTAGGATTAATGATTGTGTTAATTAGCTTAATCATGCATCACATCTTCAGCAATTTACTACCACTGTTTTAGAATCCTACCCACAGTTTCCCACAGATATTTCTTTCAATGTTCCTTTCTTTTTTTCTGGCTTAGGTTCAAGACCTGTAATGTTTTTCATCAGGTTGACATACCCAACTGATGCTTTGCAGAAGAGATTAAACTCATTATGGTCAATTGCAGTCGATTGAGTTAACAAATACATTTGCTCCTGACCTATCACTTCCATATGCATGGAGTGCACCTGGGTCCAGATGAGCTCCCAGATAAGCTATTTATTATCTCTGTTATCATCAGTATATGGTGGCAGCTGCAGGTCTCCACTTCTGCCTACTAAAAACCACTTCCAAGCCCATTCTCTGCACACGTTCTCCATGCAGTTATTTTAGTCAATTGATTAATCCCAATCAGTTTGTCACTAAAGCATTCATTTAATTTAACAATCCACAAAAGCCACGGATAAGATGCTTCACGGAGCCAGATTCGGAGAGTTCATCAATGAGAGCATTCAAAGATGATGTCATAGGAGCACTTGAAGAAGGATGAACAAGTCAAATGTTCAATCAGGAGGTCCTTAATTCCTAATGCATAGCTGCACTCCACCATCACGTGATGTTTCAGGAAATATGTGTTGCCCAAGCAAAGCCTGGTCTACATTTGACTGACACCACTCCTGTTGACTAGAGCTCTTGGAGCGAGTCCAGAGGAGGCCACAATGATGATCCGAGGGCTGGAGCAGCTCTGCTCTGGAGACAGGCTGAGAGAGTTGGGGCTGTTCAGCCTGGAGAAGAGAAGGCTCCAGGGAGACCTTAGAGCACCTTCCAGTGCCTGAAGGGGCTCCAGGAAAACTGGTGAGGGACTTCGGACAAGGGCAGGGAGTGATGGGACAAGGAGGAATGGTTTCAAGCTGGAAGAGGGGAGATTGAGGTGAGATCTTCGGAAGAAATTCTGTGCTGTGAGGGTGGTGAGACACTGGCCCAGGTTGCCCAGGGAAGCTGTGGCTGCCCCATCCCTGGGAGTGTTGAAGGGCAGGTTGGATGGGGCTTGGAGCAGCCTGGTCTAGTGGGAAGTGTCCCTGCCCATGCAGGGGATTGGATCTAGATGATATATAAGGTCCTTTCCAACCCAAACCATTCTGTAGTTCTATGATTCAGACAACCGTGTAAACAAAAGAGGAAAGGACCTGATGGAAAAATCTACATCTCAAATTTGGAAGCATGTAGGCAAAGACCGTGGGTGGGATCCTGGCATCCCTGAAGCCCATGGCAGGCAGCCCACTGACTTGAAGGAGGTTGGGATTTCAGTGTCCAGCCTCACAAATATGCACAAGGAACAGAATTAAGGTTGCAAAGGCAAATGCAACCCTAAACCATGCTGATGTTATGCATCTGATCTTGCAGTGCTAACGTTCTTCTAAGGGTATCTGTTATTTCTGTTTCCTTTTCCCAAAGCTGGGGAAGAGAGACAGTGGCCTTGAGGGTTTTTTTTTAAGTGCTCTTATGAAAAAGGCAATTAATTTTTGTGAGAATGTACTGAGCTCAACATGGGCAGTTCTCCATGCCTGACATTCAAGGTGCATATGTTTATCCCTTCAACCAGCCAAGGAAACAGCAGTGGTAATATTGGCTGCTATTCCTTAAGAGAAGTAAGGAGGAGAGGCAGGGGAACATTATAACCAAGAAACCCAGAGGTCACCTCTAGGTCTGGAGAGGACTGGATGTGCTATATATGTATGTATACCTACCTTTTTTTTTAATATATACATATATGTGTGTATGTATGTTTGTATATGTACAAAATCAGTCTACAAAATTGTGTCATACCATCCCAAGTCTGACTCTTCCAATGGTTGTCCTCTGAAGTTTGTGTCTATCACAGCTTTCCCCCCCTTTATGAAGCTTTTTTTCTGCTCTTCCTTGCCTCCTGCCTAATAGTGACCTTTTTATCCATGCCCATAAACTCTCAGGCTGGTTTTATGCTGGGAACTGCAGTTGCTCTGGAATAGATTCGTGTTGCTCTGGGAAGATGGTTCCAGCTGCAGTCAGCTGGAATGCAGAAGAGGCCCATTGATGGGCTGTAGAATAAGGGATGAATACTGAAAATTAAATGAAAAGCAACTGTAAATATGGCAAATAATTAAAATCATTATAGAATCATGGAATGGTTTGGGTTGGAAGGGACATTAAAGATTATCTAGTTCAAACCCCTGCATAGGCAGGGACACCTCCCACTAGACCAGGTTGCTCCAAGCCCCATCCAACCTGCCCTTCAACACTTCCAGGGATGGGGCAGCCACAGCTTCCCTGGGCAACCTGGTCCAGTGTCTCACCACCCTCACAGCAAAGAATTTCTTCCTGATGACTAACCTAAATCAGTTGAAAACTAGTTAGCTTTTAACTCTTCCAGTTTAAAACCATTCCCCCTTGTCCTCTCACTCCCTGCCCTTGTCCAAAGTCCCTCACCAGCTTTCCTGGAGCCCCTTCAGGCCCTGGAAGGTGCTCTAAGGTCTCCCTGGAGCCTTCTCTTCTCCAGGTTGAACAGCCCCAACTCTCTCAGCCTGTCTCCAGAGCAGAGCTGCTCCAGCCCTTGCATCATCTTTGTGGCTTTCTCTGGGCTCTCTCCAACAGCTCCGTGTCCTCCATATGCTGGGATGTCCTTCTTATGTTGTTCTTTTCTGTGAGGGAATGTTGGTCTTTCTAGTACATTTTGTACTGCTGGTTTTGGGTAGAGTGTTGGGAATGGAATGACTATGGGAAAGCTGTAGAGAAGAGAAAAGGGAATGCTTGCATGGATTTTAACAAAAATGTCCAAGAATGCCTTGACAGGAGAAGAGATCATTACAATTATCTAGTGTAAGTTGTGCCATACACAACTCTCTGTTTCACAGACCAATCTGTATGTCAAGCAAATAAATGCAACTTGAAAAAGAATATTCTGTCAGAGGCAGTTGCTACCAACAGAAAAATATGAGAAGGGCCCCAATGAGAGATGGGACATTAGTGTGAGCAGGAGAGATCTGAGCAGAGATACGTAAGGACGTGAGGGGGTCAGGAATAAAAATCTTGGAGTCTTGGAATGTTCCCTTGGAAGGGAACAACTGGAAAGGGATCCTAGAAGGTCTACAGGAGGCAGAGAGCATTGGGAATGACATGATGTGGACTCTTCAGTGACTACTGAGCTATTGAGTCACTGCAAAGAATATTGGCATGGTGAGATTGTGATGGGTGGCAGAATGCCACACTGAAGTTAGTTGTTCTTTTCATGGAATAAGCATTTGATCTCTCAGTGTCTTTGAGTCCATTTAACATCAGCACAGAGGGAGTAAATGCCTTTTTTTTTTAAGTTTGACTCTCACTGTTGCAACAGGTGCTGTTCTTGAGATTCAGCAGGTGTCATGCTCCAGTAGAAGCTCTCAGGAGCCACAATACTGTCCCAAGGGTCTTGGCTTCTGAAGTAATTTCTTTTTAAAATTAGATATAAAGACAGCCTAAGAAAATAACTGGCTGCTCTAAGGCCTGAGATACAACATATTTAATTCCCTGGAGGTGTTCAAGGCCAGGTGGGATGAGGCTTTGTGCAGCCTGGTCCAGTGGGAGGTGTCCCTGCTCATAGCAGGGAGGTTGGAACCTGAGGATCTTTAAGGTCTCTTCCAAACTTAACCATTCTATGATACAGCTTTGCATTGTGGTTGTGAATAGAGAACAATTTCTCCTTAAGTGTCAGTGAGTTTCTATCCATCTTCAAATGACCTTCCTTATCCACAGAAAAAGGGGCCAATTAAGACTCATCAAAGCAGTCACTGCAAAGAATGTGCAGGGACCAAAAGTGCTGCTGCTTTGAGACAGTTAAAGGTTAATTTACAGATAACAGAACAGAACACTGGTCTGGCTTAGCTTTAGCAGCTCATTGATTAGAGCCATAAAAGATAATAACTAATTAGCAACCTCAGATACAAAACTGGGACCTCGGTTTGTCGCAGGATGTTGCAGCTGTTTCAAATGGAAGGAGGTAGAAAATGCAGCTGTGCACATCTGTATCCTCTATACTTCTTTTCATTATTAACCAGTTTCCTATGAAATTTCATAATTCAGACTTTCAAAACCAGAAATACCTACAGATCAAAATATCAGCTCTAAGAACTATATCCAAGTGGCCTAAGAACCACTGTGCTAATGTGGGGTATTTTTAAAGGAGAAAGAGAAAATACAGGACAGCCAAGTTATTTGTGCTTCTTGTCTTCAAATCAGTGATTTAATAAATCCCCAAAATGAAGGTCAAAAGGACTTTAACCAGTTCCTAAACCTACATAGTAAAGTATCATAGAGGTTTGTTTCACAGCCCCTTGCAATCATGGGGAAAAAATCATCTCCCTACAGCGTACTAAAATAAATATTGAAGGCTGCAGTATTTCTACCAGCTCTGGAGAGTCTGGAGAGGGAAATTAGGCCAGGTTTCTCACGTAGGTGCAGAGCAATGGTGCTGTACTGAAACAGAAATCATCTCCTAGGACCATGTAAGGCTAAATCCCTTTCTTTTGTCTCATGTTTTGACCTTGATCACTGAATTTTCAAGTTATTTCAGTGCGATGCACAGTCCCCAGTTTTGCCCCTACTCCCAGTAGGTGTTACTCCCAAGATACTCCCTGGATACTTCCTGCTCTTCAGCTTTCACTTCTGTTCCTCCATTTTCACATCTTGTTACTGATCTGGGTTGCCAAGTCTGCACCTCTCTCTTCCCTGTTTCTCTTAAAAACTTGTTTATTCTTTTCGTCTAACAACTCTGGTCTCTTCCTGCTCATCTGTCCATTGTCCCTCCCCTCTGTGTTGTTATTCCAGGGGTGTTGAATTGTAGATCACTGGCTTGGCCACACATCCCCTTTCCAAAATTTCACACCGAAGTAAGACTTGTCTGTGCCAAATGCTTCTCCTCTCTGACAGCCTCATGGAAGCTGGGGAAGGCTGAGCATTTCACATGCTGCTTGGGAGGAAGAAAAGCATTTTGAAATCGAAAGATTTTTTCACAAGAGCATGTGGAAAAAGAAACAACCAGTAAATATTTTTCTGACAGATGCAGCTTGACATAGTGATTAGTATTTTTTAAGAGCTGATGAGTGTTCTGACCAGGAACTCTCCTGCTTCACCACATGCAAACTATAGTTGAACCAGCAGTTTGGGCTTTCAGTATTTGCAGACAGGACTAGGTAAATTAATAGCTTAGTTTAGATTTCTGTTCAGCTGAGTGGACAAAGAAAGGAGGGGAAGAGAGATGATATCACACAGAAACTGCAGTCATGACTTGGCTATTGTTAAATTTACTTTCTATCATTTTGTTCTTTTCTTCTTAGCTCCAAGACCCCCACAACTGACCTGAAATAGCATTTGTGATCTTTATCCCTGGGTCCATTATTTTTAGTGGAGTGCACCAAGTAAATTAGATGACATGGATGAGAGGTTTAATAGTGTGTGATACCTCAGTCCTTGAAGACTCTAAGGAAAAAGGGAACTCATCAGAATTTGAAAAAGGTTCATGCTGCGAGCTTCGAAGTTGTGTGGTCCGTTTGTCTTGAGATATTTGACTAGGAGTTTGTTTTCATTTTGACTGTGAAAAAGACTGTTCTTTGAACAGTTTGTCTTTGGATACTGTGGAGAATTCTTGATTCCACCTGCTGGAAAGATTGGTGAGAGGACTGAACCTTTCTTGTAAGCCCCAGGCAATGCAGAATGCAGTTGTTCATCGAGCCATTTAGTCAAATCCCTGTGGTTGTCCCTGGCTGGAGCCACGTGTTGAATTTGCCAAAGTGGAGATGACCATGTCCAAGCTTCTCATCTCCACATGAGGTTCCTGCAAAAATTCTGAATCTGGAATAAAATAAGAGTAAAAGGCTGGTGTTCTCTGACTGAGGAATATGAAGCAGGTATTTCCAAACTGCAGACAAAAGCTGCTGCAGCTCAAGACTTTGTCATTTTAAGCAGTGATAAAGTAGATTTCACGCAAGCTGTTTGGCTGGCTATAACTTCTATATTTAGGTGCTGGGAGAAAGTTTAATGATAATAACTCCTTGTCTACTTAATTCATCCTTTCCTATAATAACCTCTTTGCTTCCTCAAATTGAAGTTACAATTGCTCCTAAAAATGTTTCGCATTTGATAACTGTTACTAACTAACAGAGTAACATCTCTTGGAAATTAACTTGCTTTCCACTATGGTTACCTTTGTTCTGTCAGTAACGGCCAATAGTTTAACTCCTTTGAATCAAACCCCCAACGTTCCAGCTAGTTTATCAGGTTTCCCCACCTATTTAACCCTCCATCTTTGGGCCTTGGGATTAGTCATACCCCAAATCATGTGGGAACTGAGCAACAAAAGGTGGGGGATAATCACAGAATCACAGAATGTTGGGGGTTGGAAGGGACCTCTGAAGATCATTGAGTCCAACCCCCCTGTCAGAGCAGGACCAAAAACTAGGGCAGATCACTCAGAAAGGCATCCAGACAGGTCTTGAAAGTCTCCAGAGAAGGAGACTCCACAACCTCTCTGGGCAGCCTGTTCCAGGACTCTGTCACCCTCACAGGAAAGAAGTTCTTCCTCGTGTTGAGGTGGAACTTCCTATGCTCAAGTTTGAATCTGTTGCCCCTCATCCTATCACAGGGCACAAGTGACAAGAGGTTGTCCTGCCTTCTTGACCTCCAGCCCTGATGTATTTATAGACATTAATTATATCCCCCCTCAGTCTTCTCCTCTCTAGACTGAAAAGCCCCAGGTCTCTCAGCCTTTCCTCCTAAGGCAGGTGTTCCAGTCCCTTCATCATCCTTGTAGCCTCTGTTGGTCTCTCAAGTAGATCCCTGTCCCTCTTGAACTGGGGAGCCCAGAGCTGGACACAATACTCCAAGTGAGGTCTCACCAGGGCTGAGTAGAGGGGGAGGAAAACCTCCCTCAACCTGCTGGACACACTCCTCCTAATGCACCCCAAGATACCACTGGCCTTCTTGGCCACAAGAGCACATTGTTGTCCCATGGACAACTTGTTGTCTACCAGGACTCCAAGGTCCTTCTCCAAGGAGCTGCTCTCTAGCAGATCACCTCCTAACCTGCATGTTGTTATTCCTGCCCAGGCACAGGACTCTGCATTTGCTCTTGTTGAACCTCATTATGTTCCTCTTTGCCCAGCTCTCCAGTCTGTCCAGATCTTGTTGAATGGCCATACAGCCAATCCTCCCAGCTTCATGTTATTAGCAAATTTGCTGATAACACTTCTTACCAAAAGAAATGGATTTGCCAGATGATGTGATTGGTTCCTAGACATCTGGTAGGAAATCATTTTGGAAATACAATCTGATTTTCAAACCTAAGACACTTTTTCACTCGCCCATTGCTCTAGGCATGTGCTGCTTGGTAACAATACCAGGAACTTGTCCTCACTACTGGTAATATTCTGTAGCAATGCATGAAACATGGATTTGGATTCCTGTCCCTATTATTTTCTCAGACGTTTCAAGAAATAAATAGAAAAACCACTCACTTGCAGCTGCACTACCTTGGGTTGTGATCTTGTCAGAACTTATAAGCTAAACAAGTTTTTATCTGGTCAGTACTTCAGGGAATTGATGGTAATCAAATTGTTTCCACGTGAGCTTACAGCTGTTTTATTTTCTCCCTGTTGTGCCTCCCTTTTGTGTGTGTGGTTTGGGTTTGTTTTTTCTTTCTCTACTGCTGTGGGCATAATTCCATTGTTTTTAGATTTATTGGTTTTCAAAGAAAATACACTCAAGTAAAGGTTAAAACAACCCATCGTATTCATGATCCCAGAGGAATTTCAATCCCGTTATCTCCTGCAATGTGCAATTCACTCTGTGGTGGAAAGTAGGTTGATAAAATAAGAAAGGATTTAAGCAATTCTATGAAGTTTTGACCTGAAATGCATTTCAGTTGCAAGGAATGGAAGGAGTGAAGAGGCTGAGGGAGAGCAGAGCACTCTGTGAGGTTCCATCCTCCCCTAATGGATGCCTGCCTGTGTGCTGCACTTTGCTGTACACAAGGGTCATGAATGTATTTTTAATGTGTTTATTTTTGTAACCGGGCGTTGCTTCAGCCTTTCTTCTGAATGTTGCAGGGTGGCAGGGCCCCTCAGGGCAGCTGGCACCACACAGGGCCCATACAAATGGCAAAAGACAAGCCTTGCCTTAAGGAACTTACCCACTTACATGAGCAGGGGAAAGGCTGGGAGCACAAGGGCGACGACATGATCCTCATCCTGGTTTAAAAAGGGGAAAAACAAGATGCAGAAAAAGGACGGTTCTTTTTTTTCTTGCAGAGTGCTCTGTGGGGATTTGGGGGGGCTGGGTCAGCACCAACCTGGCCCCAAACACTCTCACTGCGGGGGGGTGAGCAAAGAATAACAAAGGTGTCAGCCTTTTTTGGGGTGTTCTGCCCTGCTCTCCTCCATCCTGCTGAGCCCATTGGGTCAGGCCTTCCTGAACACTGTCAGTATTGTCTCAACCTTCATGTTGCCCTCCTCCTTTGCCTGCAGGGTCAGACCTTCAGCAGCTCACAAGCCCTGCTTTTAAGGAGGCAAAGGGAGGCTGCTGCACCAACACAAGAAGGACATGGAACTGTAGGAGCGGGTCCAGAGGAGGCCACAAAAATAATTCAAGGGCTGGAGCAGCTCTGCTCTGGAGACAGGCTGAGAGAGTTGGGGGTGTTCAGCCTGGAGAAGAGAAGGCTCTGGGGAGACCTTAGAGCACCTTCCAGTGCCTGAAGGAGCTCCAGGAAAACTGGTGAGAGACTTCTGACAAGAGCATGTAGCAATAGGACAAGGAGCAATGGCCTAAAACTAGAGCAGGATAGATTTAGACATCAGGAAGAAGTTCTTTGCTATGAGGGTGGTGAGACACTGACCCAGGTTGCCCAGAGAGTGGAGGCCCCATCCCTGGAGACATTCAAGGTCAGGCTTGATGGGACTCTGAGCAATGGGATCTAGTTAAAAAGGTCCCTGTGCACTGCAGAGTGGCTGGACTACATGACTTTGAAAGGTCCTTTCCAGCCCAATCCATTCTCTACAACTGCCCAAAAAGAGGTTGTAGTGAAGTGGGGATTGGTCTCTTCTCCCTAGTAACTAGTAGCAGGACAAGAAGAAATGGCCTCAAATTGCACCAAGGGAGGTTTAGATTGGATATTAGAAGAAAATTCTTCACTGAAAGGGTGATTAAACACTGCTCAGGCTGCCCAGGGAGGTGGTTGAATCCCCATCCCTTGAGGTGTTTAGAAGCTGTGTAGATGTGGTGCTGAGGGACATGGTTTAACACTGGACTTGGTAGAGTTGGGTTAATGGTTGGACTCAGTGATCTTAAGGGTCTTTTCCAACCAGAACAATCCTATGATTCCCCTTGTCTGTTGGTTCTCTCTTTGCACCTCCCTGCTCTCTTGGCTGTCTCCTTGCTTTGGGGGGACTGCCAGCACAGAACTGGGCTGCACAAAGCAGAGGAATCATCCCTGCAACACTGTGCTGATTTTTCCAGTGCACACTCAGACTGTTTATGTAATGTCGACCTAGAGATGCTGAATTTACTTTGAGAGCTAAACTCTGAACTCATTTGGTCATTACTTGTGTGCACTCAGGGGGTGTAATGAGAGATGTAAACCAGTAATAGTGGCATGCAAAGCCATCCCCTTCATTAGAGGGATTTAATTCTCAGAAAATCAAGGCTCTGGCTGTGGAGGGAGTGACTCTGAGTGCAGTTTCATTGCTCTTGTCTTGTATAATTACAGTCACCCATCCCTAAAAGCATCCCCTCTTAGCAGGCACACAGCTAGCAAAATAAATGGGATGATTAAGAAGAAAAAAAACCCCAAACATAAACCCTTTGTGGTCTGGTGGAAAGGTTTTCTGGGTGCTTATCCTGAGAAAAACAGGCTGCTGCTTCTACTTGCACAGGTAGGACAGGGTCAGAGAAGGCAGAGGGACTTGGTGCAGGCTGCAGGACCTTGTGCAGAGCCCACAGGCAGGTACCAAGGGCTGACCAGAGCAAAATGGTTAATAGCAGCAGCTCCTCCTACAGGAAACGCTCTCCAGGAGGCTGGAGCTAGAACAGAATTCATTGGTAGTGCTTTGAACATGATGAAATTAAATTGCTTCGATTTTGATTGAGTTTGTTAGTAGGAACAGAGCAAGGGCTTCATTCTCATTGGTAGTGGACCTGTTCTGTCTTGTGCCTGGCTCCTGGGACTTGGGTTTTTTTGGCTGTTAAGGAGCTGTTGAAAACACCTGTAAGATTTGTTGACCAACAAGAAAATCCTGTGCTGATGGATTCTCACACTGTCTTGGGGGGTGGAGGGGGGTGCTTTGCTGTCACATGGAGTGCAATGGGATTTGAGGGGCTGCGAAGGGAATTCAATCTCCATGTAGAGGGCAGATCTCAGGGGTATAATAGTGAGGCACGGACCAGACAGGCTGCTGCCCGGGCTGGGAGTGGCACCAATTAAATACCTAATTACGCAGCTAATCTCCTTAGGCTCACTGAGGCAGTTACTGGCAGGAGAGGTCCCCTGCCCTTCCCTCTCTGCATTTGTCCCTGGGTTACTAAAGCCATCTGAGGGATTTTGCCATAGGTTATACCTTCCTATCCTGTAATCACACCTCCTTGGCCTCATGCCTGGTCCTGTGGATTGCTTCTTCTAGCTTGATTATTCAAACCTTGAAAGAAAACCAACCACCAAAACTAGCTATTTCCAAGTAGCAAAGTCTGGTCTTCAAGTAATTTCAACAGGTTCTTCACAATGAGATTTTTAATACATTAGGAGGCACTTGGAAATCAAGAAACCATGGACAAGAGCTCAAAAAGTCTGAACCTTCTTTAGTTCTCTTGATTCAGTTTTCTGGCATTTTTCTTGCACATAATGACTTGAATCTCAGAGGTCCTTGCCAACCATGTGATTCTGTGATTCAGTGATTCTGTGAATATGGTAGCTGAGCTTCAAGGAAGAACAGAATGTTTTAAGGCTTAGAATAAAAGCAGAGGGGGTTTAGCAAAGGCAGTGAGTGAAAAAAGGCAAAGCCTGTATTAAAAATATTATAGTACTAACAAGTGCACAGTAAAACAATGCCAACCCCCCCCCCCCCCCCCCCCCCCCGCCCCAGGTTTCCTTCAAACTCTGCCTGCAGATCTTAGAACACTGCTTTTAAGACACAAAATCCAACCTGGGTTTTTCACTTACACATTAAACATATCTCAGGATCTGAATGCTGCAAAGATATTCTCCTCCCTCCTGCTCTCAGTTTTTCACTAGCTCGTGCTGCATTACTTTGTCATGCTCCTCTGTGCTCCCAGGAGCAAGAGGCTGTCATTTTAGAGGTAAATCAACTCACATGCCTGTAGTGGTGTTTAAGTGGTCATAATTAATAACTACAGCAACTGAATACTTTGTCTTCAGTGTTCACCAGACCGTTTCAAACTGCTCCCGTTGTCATCTCAGACAGGCTGTCAGGGTAAAGAGTGTCCTTTCCAAATGCCTGGAGTCAAATGTATTCAGTCACATATAGAGGATAAACTGGCACAAAAGAAGTTCCCTGCAGCTGTGGCAGACATAGACCATCAGTGGGAGGAGTGTGGTAGCACCACACTGCTCCTTAGGTTTACAGGGGATTTGTCTCTCTAGTTATCAGGCATAATATCTTTTATTCATGGCAAAAGTCACCTGTGCTTGGTAGATGATTATCTTGCTGCAAATTTATGCTAAGTTGGTAGCAGTCTCCCTCAGACGTGGCTGGAAACAGAAGAATTCAGTGAGTAAGGTTAGTGTCAGATTATCTGCCTCAGTTATTCCCAGACATCACTGCACTTGGGAGAGAAAAAGCACTGTGATCAATATCACCTTTTGCTTTTCATCGAGCTTGTTTCCTCTGGGGCAAGAAAGGTCACAGAGTTTCACAAGGACCATCCAGGTTGTGACCCACTCTGGACCATGAATTCCCCCTCTGGAGAGTGTGGGTGCAGTTATATGGTAAAACTATTTCCTGCAGTGAGGTTGGGAGACAGAACAATGTACATTTCTGTTGTTCTATGCTGGAAATTAGTATATCCACCTCAGTGTACAGACTTCCCAGCTGCAGCTTGAATCTAAAAGACCAGTTAATGGGAAAAAACCTACTGACTCCTGGGCCGACAGGCAATATAACGGGGTGATCCTGAGCCAGTTCCCCACTGGCAGTTTGTCCTGTCAGAGAAAACACTGTCACAACTGGAACTAAGGGGCAGCCCTGGCAGGGAGGTCACACAAACTAAATCCATGCAGGTCAGCTGCTGATCTTTTCTGAGGCATGTTGGCTAGACAGCAGGATGGAGCCCAGAGCATTTCTGTTGGCTTTGTGGCTGTTCTCAGAGGAAAATACATTCCCAGCCATGAGTAGCGATGCTGCGGTTGTTTATTTCTTGATACATTTTTATCAATCTTCAAATTATGTGTCAGCTATAATTTTAAAAGCTTCATCCTCACCAAGGTTTACACTTAACCTCCTTCTTCCTGCCTGGTGTTTCTCTTTTTACCATTCCCAGATTGTAACAGACATTGTGGAAACTGCATCTGGGTCCTTCATAGCTATGATGTGAGGTCAGCCCTGGCTGGAGATCCTTGATGAGAACTTCACTCTAATCTGCAGATTCTCCTTTCTATTTGTTTTTTTTCCCCTGCTTAATTTGAATTAAATACTAGTTTAAGAGCTCTTCATGGTTCCCTTATGTGGAGTGAAAAATCATCAGAGGATGGAATGGAGGTAAAAGTAAAATGTAGGTGTTTCTTCCTGCTTCATGCTGATCTTCCAGGCAGCCTTAGAGTGCACTCCACTTGTGATGGAAGGAGAGAATGAGGCAATTAAAGAGTTTTTGAAGTATCTCTTTAAGAAGAGCTGCAGCAACCCTGTGTTAACTGGTGCTCAGTACAAAACTGCTGCCAAGTTGGCCTGTGGAGTTGCTAGGAAACCAAAATAAAAATCCCTGCTTTGTGAAGCACAGTGATACCCTGAGCATGACAGATTTTTGCTGCTATTCCTTTTTTATTTTTTCTTTTTTGGTGATGGTTAAGCCAGGTTGTGGAGGATGGAGGGAGGAGAGAGAGGCTGCAAAAAGCAGAGTTGGGAGGAAACATTTCTGTCCTGATGTTTATAGTTCTACCTGTGTTACAGGCCTGCTGCAAGTAAGTTTAATCTTTAAAAAAGAGGTGTTTTTTTTATTTTGGAACAATGGGATAGTTCCCAGCGCTTTACCCAGCTTATATTCCAAGAAACATGGAGGCAGCTGGCAGGGAAGATAGTGGTGCTTGTAGCAGAGAAGAGCTTGCCTGCATTTCAGGGAGGTTGTGTGGCCTAAATAGATGGGCTGTGTGTTGTTCCATATCAGCTTCTATCACTCTGAGTCTGGGTTTTTTTGGTGGTTCTTTTTCCTGGAATCCCAGACTGGTTTGGGTTCAAAGGGACCTTAAAGATCATCCAGTCCCACCCCCCCCTGTGTGGGCAGGGACACCTCCCACTAGACCAGGTTCCTCCAAGCCCCATCCAAGCTGCCCTTGAACACTTTCAGGGGTGAGGCAGCCACAGCTTCTCTGGGCAACCTGGGCCAGTGTTTGACCACCCAGTTTCTTTCAGTTCTTGCCATACATTCCAGTCCTCTCTCAAATCAGCACTGTTTCTCCTCTGCCTAGAGAGTGACATGGTTCATGGAGCTGTTCTGCCTGAAAAGGCTTGTGTAAGCTTAATTTTCAACTCAATTAGCTGCTGCTCAGAACTAATACTGGCACAAAAAGGTGATGGGCTACCACAGACTAAATGGGTGGAATGAGGAGGGCCACAAAGATGATCTGAGGGCTGGAGCAGCTCTGCTATGAAGACAGGCTGAGAGCTGGGGGTGCTCAGCGAAGAAGAAGAGAAGAGAAGGCTCCTGGGAGACCTTAGAGCACCTTCCAGTGCCTGAAGGGAGCCTACATGAAAGATGGGGAGAAACTTTTCACTACAAAATGTAATGATAGAACAAGGGGTAATGGTTTTAAACTGAAAGAGGGGAGGAATTATTAGGAAGAAATTCTTCACCATGAGGGCAGTAAGGCACTGGAACTGGTTGCCCAGGGGGATTGTGGCTGCCCCCCTCCCTGGAGGTGTCCAAGGCCAGGTTGGATGAGGCTTGTGCAGCCTGGTCTAGTGGGAGGTGTCCCTGCTCATGGCAGGGAGGTTGGAACCTGATGATCTTTAAGGTCCCTTCCAACCTTCACCATTCTGTGATTCTACTCTGTGATTCTATGAACTGCATCCTCAGGACAAAGGACTGTTGTGTTTGTAGAGTATCAACATTGTGAAAACAGGGTGTCAGAAAGAGGAAACAAGAACTGATCTTGTGAAGTTGCTCATAACAGGTAATGAAGAGAAAAGGAAGATAAAGACTTTCATTATCTGGATGAGAACACAAACAATGAAAGAGATGCAATGTCCAAGAACAATGAAGCATTTGATAAGGGGTTTCAGAAGTATAGGGAATGAATTATTCTAAAATGTGTTCTTTTGAAGTCTATTTATGAAGTACAGTATTGACTAGATAGCTACATAAAGAACATGGAACTCCAGCACTGGAGAACACTGATTTCTGAAATAAGGGATGAGAGACAGACAGATTACAGCTGCCCTGTAACAATAGCTCAGGCTGTGCTCAGCTTGCCTGGCTCCTCCAGGCTGCAGTGAACTTGTACAAACACTGAACATTTCTCCCATTTGTGCTCCCCTGGTTTGCTTATGCAAAGGTGTGGGTAAGCATTGTGATGGCCAGTGAATCTGGCTTTGGGGCCACCCAAAAAAAAACAACCCAAAATGTCAGAAGAATCCTGGATGCAACAGCAGAGAAATGCTCAGGTCGGTAGGAGACGGAGCAACGTTTTGCTGGTATGAACACGACGCAACATGTTGACCTGGTGAGAAACTAAGAACCAGAGAGAAAACAGAGGGTGGGTTTTTGATTTGACTTTAGTCACCTGTGGTATAAATGATAGCATCCCAGTTAGTCACACAAACTTTTGAGCTCAAGTAAATTCTGGTGGAGAGTAATTACATCATTACATTTGGTTTTTCACTTCCTAGAGCAGGTAGCTAAACAGATCAGCTGAGTTATGTTCACCAAGTTCCTTTTTTGCTATTATCTGAGTAGCCTATCATGACCACCAGAAATGCTGACACCTGTGTTGTGGATGGAGGCCAAAAAACACAGGGCCATTACTTTTGAGACCTTCAAGGGCAGGTTGGACAGGGCTCTGAGCAACGTGATCTAGTTGAAGAGGTCAGTGCTTATTGCAGGGTGGATGGACTAGGTGAGCTTGAAAGATCCCTTCCAACCCAAACCATCCTGTGATTCTGTGGTCTTAGTTAAAACTAAGAACCCCGGGCTGGGAAATACAAGCAGTGACACTGTGTATGGAAATCAGTTTTCTCCAAGACTGGATACTGCAGCCATCCAGCCTCAGAAAAGCTAGGAACAAGTATCCACCTGGTGATATGGAAACGTAAATGGAGATGAGGCCTATGGTACGATTTTCACAGACCCAGTCATTCCCAGGAGATACATTAGTCAGAAGGACCTGCAGGCATTCATCTGCCCCGTGGGCAGTCAGACTGTTTGATCAATGACCAGTTCCATTTCAGATAGATTGTCCTGCCAGTTGCAATCAAATCAGCAATACTGATAAGCAGCAGGATTGGCTTGAGAACGTGAGCAAATGCTTGTGTTCAATATCAGAGCTACTGAATGTGAGTGGGCAGTTGCAGGTTGTAGAGGAGAAACCCACTAACCATGAGACACCCCTGCTTGGAATTTGTCATGGCAGGAAGTTTGAGCCTTGCGCGTGGTTGTAGTATTGCACGAGCTTATTCACAAGAAGAGAGGAGGGAGAACTCATCATCTCTTATTCTCCCCTTCCCACCACCTTCTAAGGATGTGTTCCTAAGAGGCAGCTGAAGTCAAAACCAAATCCACTGTGAGGTCCACGAAACTATGGAAATGCAGATGTCCATCAGATGGAGTAACACCACGGTAGAAAGAACAGAGTCCATGAAGAAGTGAAATTGTTGTATCCACTAAAATTAGCAAAATGGAAAGAATTCTTTGAAAACTTCGAGGTAAACTTGAGAATCAGCATTGCCAACTCATTGCAATCAACACCAGCTCTTTCCACCATCTGAGGACAAACTGATTTGCCCAAGGCAGCCTTTGCTGACTGTGGTGGAAGGGCTGTGTTCTGCCAGCCAGAGTGAGAGGACTCCTCAGAGTAGCTGGCTGCCTTTGGTGAGCATTTCTGGGACGAAATCCTCAAGGGTGTTAGAAAGATTTTTAGTATTGCTATAAGCAGACTCCAAGGAGCTGGATGGCACCCATGTGGAGAAATGGCACTAAATTACCATTTTAGTGGAAAAGGAAGAAAGCCTGGAGATAAATCCCCAATTCATACCCTAGAAATGCCTTTTTCTACTGATTGTAGGAAAGATGTAGCCAGCTGGCTCCCTTTCATTGCAGACTCAGCTTTCCAGTGTATCTGGGTGAGATTAAACCTGCCCCAAGACAGGAAAATTTGGCCAGGCAGGCAAGCTGAAAATGAGTGAGGCAGAAGAAATCTGAATAATGCCAAACTTCTTAAATCTGCAGCATTCCTCAGGAGGCTAAGAAGCTGAATGAAAAAGCCCACACCAAAGGACATGAAGGGAGTAAGCAGTTTATAGTGTCCTCAGCTGCCTTTCCAAATCCTGTCCTTTCCTGTCAGTGCTCAGGAAGCCCTTCAGATTGTTGAGTTGCAATAATGCGACAAGACCAGGTTCTTGAAAGAGTTAAAACAACTCCATCATTCAGAGTTCCTGCCTGTGTCCACTCTCCTTCCTACACTATTAACCCTTTCAGGTGCAGGTTTTTAATGATTTCTCAGTATAGAGGAGATCCTTGTGCACTGATCCTTCACTTTTAGTGCAGTTCTCCAGCTACGTGGCCGTACATTTTTTTCTGTAATCCACAGACGTGTTACACCTTGCTCTGGTTTTCTCTTTCCTCCACCCTGTTGAAGTGACAGTGCTGGTTTTGTGCAGTTGTATCTCACTTTTAGTTAGTCAGTGTTATCTTCATCCACTGAGCTACTGCTTTTTGCATCCTTAACATTTTCCTAAAAGAGGGGAAGGAGCTGAGTGGTGAGCAGAAAATAGGATATTTGTATTTTGTTCTCATTGAACCACAGCTTGTGCTCCTCTACCTTCCCAAGCCATGGTTGCCTCGTTGCCCTTCAGATTCCTTTCCAAGGACAGGGACTTCTGTTCCCCCTGGAGACATGACTAGCTAAGCTTATGGCAAGGAGTCTCAGCCCTGTGTTGGCCTGCTCTTCCTCATGGCATCTTGGAACCATTGTGGTTCCTGCACTGCACAGACTGTCACTGCACCTCATGCACTGGGAGCAGGCCTAGACCCAGACCAGTGAAACCTGGACTTCTCTGATGTTGCTTTCTTGTTACACAGAAATGAACAGGTTATCCACTTACTGCTGTGGGAAAGCCCACAGTTTTCTTCCAAATCCTTATGTGCTTTCCATGGAAAGTGAGGCTCTGCACTGCTCAAGCAAGTGGCTGTTCCCTCCTCACATGGGCTGGTCAGTCATCATCTTACCTGGACCTGCTCCTGCTGAAGAACTAAAATACTGAGGTTGTGTTGAGGGTTGTTGAGAGACTCCTTATTCCCTCTAGCTTTTTAAATTTTATTTTTAGCTCATTTATGGAGTGTAGATTTCCCAGTCTCGTTGATATCTTCCCTTAATGATACACAGTGCCTGGGAGGCCCAACTGGTGTTTTTTTTTCCAAACATTTCAAGAGTCTTTGATACTACTGCCTGGGATTTGAGTGGTATGCTGAGGGATTTCAGAAAAAGTGGGCAAGATGGCATTGGACTGCTCCTACATCTGCTTTTGAGGTACAGGCTGGGAATGGGAGAAACCAGTAATTAAATCATTGCTTTTCCATTTCAGCTTCACAGCAACAGCCTTTCCTTTGAGCTGTGCAGAACATTATACTCAAGAAATTACTTGAAAACTAATTAGCACCAGTCCTGTGTACAAAGCTCAGTATTCAAACATCCAAAGATCATCCAATTTAAAAAAAAAATTAAACTTCTTGTTTGGTTGGGTTTTTTCTCCATCATCAGAGTGATGATTTTGTTTTTCTTTCTTCTTCTCCCTCCCTCTCCTCCCTCCCAGCTTTTCCTAAAGCCCTAGGGATTATACATTTGATTTTATTAAATTCAGAGATTATCTAGTGCTGGAGCAGCATTTGAGCCTTCAAAAAGTCTAGCAGCCATCGTGCAGCACGCATGAAATTAGAGAACTGGCCATGGTGCACTTCCAAGTAATTACTGGTAAGAAGTGGAGCTGCATGAATTCCATGGCATTGCTTTTTGTGAACACAGAAATACAATTTTCTGTGACAGTTTTGGCACGTTAGTCAAAAATGTTCAACATCCAGTGATGCTGCTGAACTTTGAAATTGTAGATATCCTTAGATCTTACTTATGGATGCACAACTGCTCACTTCATCTGTTGGGTTAATAGTTAAGGTCAGCTCAGATGCTCAGAGTATTGTTTTTGAAACTGGGGAATAGAAACTGGAGCAGCTCTGCTCTGGAGACAGGCTGAGAGAGTTGGGGCTGTTCAACCTGGAGAAGAGAAGGCTCCAGGGAGACCTTAGAGCACCTTCCAGTGCCTGAAGGGGCTCCAGGAAAGCTGGTGAGAGACTTTGGACAAGGGCTTGTCCTCTCACTACAAAATGTAATGATAGAACAAGGGGTAATGGTTTTAAACTGAAAGAGGGGAGGAATTATTAGGAAGAAATTCTTCACCATGAGGGCAGTAAGGCACTGGAACTGGTTGCCCAGGGGGATTGTGGCTGCTCCCTCCCTGGAGGTGTTCAAGGCCAGGTTGGATGAGGCTTGTGCAGCCTGGTCTAGTGGGAGGTGTCCCTGCTCATGGCAGGGAGGTTGGAACCTGATGATCTTTAAGGTCCCTTCCAACCTCAACCATTCTATGATTCTATGATACTCCTGTAGAGTAGAACTTGCCACATTCTCAGTTTGTGGCCTTCTGAGCTTTATACAAATTCCTTCTACTTTCACAGAAGAACTGAGGAGACAGAGGAGCGTTTGTGTTTTGAAGGGCCTTTATTCAGTGAAAAGAGGCAACCCTTGCAGGCTTTTTCATACAGAACATGAGGTCTGAGACTGCAGTTCTGATGGTGAAGATGAAAAATATGTAATGTTGATTGAGATAATGGGAATATTTGATCACTGAGATAAATTTAGTATTTGTAAAAGGGGGGAAATTGTTGCACCTGGCAGTGAGGTCTCCTGTTGACTGCAGAGGAAAGGTGCTGGGTGGAAATCTCATACAATCACAGAGCAGTTTGAGTTGGAAGGGACCTTAAAGATCATCTAGTTCCAACCCCCTTGCATGGACAGGGACACCTTCAACCTCCTTTGCAGACCTGCTGGTGTTTCATCTTTGACCTGGAAGAATCAAAGCTAGGAGCCACTGGCTATTTCTTTTTTATGTGTTGATTGTTCTTTGATTTCTCTGCTGGGGTGGGCGGGTAGGGAACAAAATGTTGTAACTGGTTTTTGTGGTGTGGAGGTTTGTCCCTGCCACCACTTAACAGAGACCCATCACTTCCTACCACATAGGCTGGGAGGTGGAAGTGGCAGCAGAGGCTGGAGTCTGGAGGTGAAAGCTCTCAAGTCCTACTGATCACTGGAGAAACAGACATCCTAACAAACATGCAGCTGGGTTGTCAGGATTCCTCGGGTACACCTTTGTGCTGAGACAACATTTTGGATGTACAAACAGAGATTCCAGATGAGAATGTCACTGCCTAATCAGGAGAAACATATTCAGGTCAAGTGCCAGATACAGTTATGCCGAAGAACAGTGTTGGGCCACGCAGCCTTCAGGGAAGCAGCATAATACTGAAATGCTGGAAAAGAATCCAACAAACAGTGCACAGCTCTGAAGGAAGCCATCAAAGATGGTTTTCTGCCTTGCAGACCATGATTATTGATTACTCAGTGCTGTGATTCTCAGACCCGGGCTCTTCATTGTCTGAAGTTAGATTTGGGAAGGCAGTTGTTGGCTCTGCAGCAGAAGCACGTGCCTGGCATGTTCTGTTTGCCTCCCTGGGCAAGGGAGAGCATCTGGTGTTAGATGCATGATGGTGTAGAGAGTAGGATGGGTCAACAGCCCATGAACTTGCATCAGGTCAGTCCTGTGCTGCTGATCCCAAACTCTCAAACTTAATCCTCAAGTAGAGATTGTTTTAAAAATTACACTTTTTTTGTTTGTTTGTTTTTTCCTAAAGAATTAGTTCCTTTTATTTCTGGTGCATTAGGAGGCAAAGTAACTATTTCTTTTTTTCCCCTGTGAAACCTGAGATTCTTAGTCACAGAACTACTGATGTTTCAGCAAAGTGACAAATACTCTGAGAACTGGCAGGGTGAACAGGCATGCCATGATCCCACAGTGCCAAGACTAGAAACACAAAAAGCCCACATGGGTAGAAAAGCTACATGAGCAAATTGAGGCTGCAGTTTATGCTCTTTCATTATTTAATTGTGATTAAAATACAACAGCCACAAGAGAACAACCTTGATTCTGTTCTGTGTGTGTCAGACTATGGCAGTGCCACCTGCTCAGCATTTTTTTTTCTTCCTGCAGCTTTTTTACTGAGCCCAAAGCAGAATTACCTGGAGGAGCAGCAGATAACCTGCAGAGGCTTGTGATAGTTGAGGAGCAGGAGGCAGGGAACAGGGGATCCCCTTTGGCTTCTGAAAGCAAGCACTAAAACAAAGCTGGAGACAGGAGGGATATTTGGGAGGAGTACCAACTGATTCCCAAGTTATCATAGAATTGTTCAGGTTGGAAAAGACCTTCAAGATCATCAAGTCCAACCTTATCCTAACCCTATCACCCTATTTCTGATGACCCACCACTAAACCATGTCCCCAAGCACCACATCCAGACGACTTTCAAACACATTCAGGGATGGTGACTCAACCACCTCCCTGGGGAGCCTGTTCCAGTGCCCAACAATCCTTTCTGGAAAGAAGTTTTTTCTGATATCCAACCTAAATCTCTCCTGATGCAACTTCAGCCATTTCCTCTTGTCCTGTCATCAGCCACCAGTGAGAAGAGACCAACCCCACTCTCACTACAACCTCCTTTCAGGTATTTGTGAAGAGTGAGAAGGTCTCCCCTCAGCCTCCTCTTCCCCAGACTAAACAGCCCAAGCTCCCTCAGTCGTTCCTCACAGGGGATGTTTTCCAAACCCCTCACTAGCTCTGCTGCCCTTTTTTGGACCTGCTCCATCACCTCAATGTCCTTTTGGTATTGAGGTGCCCAAAACTGAACACAATACTCGAGGTGGGGCCTCACCAGTGCCCAGTACAGAGGCAGAATCACTTCCCTAGTCCTGCTAGACACACCATTTCTGATCCAAGCCAGGATGCCATTGGCCTTCTTGGCCACGTGGGCACACTGCTGGCTCCTATTCAGCCAACTGTCAATCCATACACCAAGGTCCTTTTCTGCCAGGCAGCTTTCCAGCCACTCTTCTCCAAGTTATTTATAGAGGAGGAAAATGGTGGAGTTTGCTATAAAGCTCTGCAAGTTTGGGTGCTGTTGCAGATGTAGTTGTCCAAACAGGTGACTTTGGGTCCCAGTGGGGCCTTGGATCAAGGAGTTTATCTCAGCTTCTTCAGTGAGGGGGAAGTCATCCCACCTGACACCATTTGGTGTACTTTGGTGAATGACTGGGATCATGAAGAGAGCAGCTGGGCAATTCACTGCTTGTTTTCAGTATTTATAAAAGTTGTTGCCATTTTATTGGCTTCTTGTTATATCTTTTTTTTTTTTTTAAACTGTGTTTGTACCACTAAAAAATATCATGTGCCAAAGGAAAGGCTCTGGCCCCTACAAAAGAGAAAAATAGATTAAAGCCCTCAAAATGTGTGTGTCTCAGATACCATAGGCAAGGCTGTATGGCTCATGTCAGTATTTGAGACCTCACCTGGAATATCGTGTCCAGCTCTGGAGCCCTGAGCACAAGAAAGATGTGGACCTGTTGGAATGTGTCCAGAGGAGGCCACGAAAATGATCTGAGAGCTGGAGCAGCTCTCTAATGAAGACAGGCTGAGGGAATTGGGGTTGTTCAGCCTGAAGAAAAGAAGGCTCCAGGAGGACCTCATAGCAGCATTCCAGTGTCTGAACAGACTACAGGAAAGCTGGGGAGGGACTTTTGACAAGGGCTTGTAGTGAGAGGACAAGGGCTAATGGCTTTAAACTGAAAGAGGAGAGATTTAGGTTAAAGATCAGAAGGAAATTCTTTAGTATGAGGGTGGTGAGACACTAGAATAGGATGCCCAGAGAAGTTGTGGAAGCTCCATCCATGGAAGCATTCAAGGCCAGGTTGGATGGGACCCTGAGCAACCTGATCTAATGGGAGGTGTCTCTGCCCATACAGGGGAGTTGGAACTATAATCTTTAAGGTCCCTTCGAACTCTAACCATTCTATGATTTGCTGTTGAGCCTAAATCTTTGTCCTCTCTCCAGGTATTGTCCCCTCCTGAAGGCTGACACATCGGCTCTAAGTGGCTGGCAGATTTGCTCATCCCCAGATACAAAATCTGTTCACTCAGCTGGGTCACTAGAGATGCATATTGGATAATTGCTGATGCAAAAATTGTTGATAGCTGCTTGTGAAAGGTCTGCAGGCACGATTATATTGGGTTTGCAGGGAGAGGCACTGAATATTAGTGCTAGGTTCAGTAAATGTGCACACAGAATGGTTGAGGTTGGAAGGGACCTTAAAGATCCTCAGGTTCCAACCTCCCTGCTATGAGCAGGGGCACCTCCCACTAGACCAGGCTGCACAAAGTAAAATTCAGAATCGTGTGCCTCTGGTGAGTGGAATGAACTAGATCAGGAACAGCATTTTCAAGCATCCTTTTGCTGTCTCTTCTCCTCCCTACACAGTTCATGTGCTTTATTGTGCTTCTTCCGGTCTTGAAGCCACTGTTGAAATTCCAGCCACTGAGCAGCTGTGTGTGTGCTTGCCTGAAGTGTGGTGCTGTTCCACGTGTCAGCAGGAGGAGATAAAAATAGAGCTTTTTTTCTCCTGCTTGTCACAAACTGTGTTTCTGCTGCCTGTACCCCTAAGCCATCTCCCCTTCAAGTCTGGTGTAAAGGGAATACGGGTGAGTGAGGTTCACTGTGGATCAGAGGGAGAATAGGGAGCAGTGGAAGGGCTGCAGCCATTTACACCTTGTGCTTAAAGGGACAAGGCCTATCAAGATAAATGAGGGGCTGCTCTTGCTGCTGTCCAGCCAACTGGTGTTTTGCTGCAGAAGTTGCCTTTTTTCCCCCCCTCCTTCTCAGTGAGGGATTGTATTGAAATAGCTGACAAAAATCCCCGTGTGGAACTGGCTGGTTTGACAGGATGAGTATGAAGCTCTGGTGGCTCTGTGCTCTGCTGCTGACACGTGTTGGGCTCACACCTCTGCAACGAGTTGCCAACTCATGCACCAAATACTGTCAGGTGAGAGATCAGGAGAGCTGGTGGGTGAGTTGGTTTGCCTGGCACCAGGGATCCCCAGTGGGGGACCAGTGTTCCCTGGTATAGCAGGAATATTCATGGATCATCATAACATAAGTAAACTTCACGAAATGCCAGGACCCTGTGAACTGGAGTGATGGTCTCTGTGGATTAAAGTGGACCAGGATATGATACCCATCAAGCCATTATTCCAGGCACAGAGTTGATAATGTAACCAGCCCTTTCCTCCATCACCTGACCTGGTCCCTGGTGACTGAGGAAAGATGCTGGGAAGGTAGAATCCAAAATGAGGTGGGAGAGGGCTTAGCCCACCTTGGGAAACACAAAGACTGGCTCAGAAGGCCCTAATTGCACAGTGCTCTGATGGGATTGCAAATAATGTGGTCTCACTTCACTTTTCCAACTCAAATAGATCTTCAAAGTGTTACTGAGGTGTAAGCATCTGCTTTGGGCACTGGTTTCAGAAAGAAACATTGTCTTTACATGGTGTATATCCACCTCTGTGCAAGGACTGCTGTGGGTATTAGCAGGTCAGCATTTATGCAAAGACTGTATCAACACACACACCTCTGTCCCCCCTTTCCCTTCTGCTAAAGAGGTGCCTTGCACAGGCTGACACTTCTTGGTGGTCCCTGTCACTGGCTGGGGTTGCTTCTGCACCCCTCTGAGTGCACTTGTATGTAGAGCAAATATGTAATAATTCCAAAGCCATCACTCACCTCCTCAGCACTCACAGAAATTCAAACCAAATGAGCCAATTGGATGTGAACATGTATGTGTGTGATTCTGTGATGACTCTACATGCACACAGTGACAATGGGAAAACAAAAGTTTAAAGTTTAATTCAGTGTTAAAATATTTCTTAAAATATTCTACATGCAGATCCCAGCAGATGGTAATTTAAAATTCCTTTTGAAGTGAAGGATTCAAGAAGCAAGAACATCACCTTTTAGCCTTTATAAGCATTAAGATCTTTTAAATGTCTCTGTTCTTTGACAGCTTGTCCTACTTACCTGGGCATGTGATACATTTCCTGGAAGGAAAATAACTGTGCTATCAATCCAGATACAGCCTGTCCTTAATTTTCTCCCTGCCTTTTAAATGAAAAGAATCACAGCTCTCAGAAAGGTGAATTTTCTAAAATTTAATCAGGATAGGATTTTTTCCCTAAGTCAGCCTCCATCAAGCAATAATGTAGAAATGAAGTTAATTTTCCTTAACTTTGCTCTCAGACATCCATTTTAAGTCCATTACACTCTATGTGTAATAATTCATTTCCCAGATTTGATCTTCCTGTGCATTTCAAGGCAGCTCTTGAATTTTTAATATTTCCTTCAGAAAAGTGAAATGGCAGCCATAGGATATAAATAACTTTCTGATATGCTGCTACAACTGTTTGAGCCTTTCTCAAAAGAGGAAAATTCATCAGCAAGTGAGGAGTTCCTGAGTACAAAGTAAAGCCTCAGTTTACATGGAAGGACAAGCCTGAGTTGTTCCTCCAGTTGTTCCATGGAGGGAACAATTCTTGGCATAAAGCACGACTGGGGCTATAAAATCAAAATAATTGAGATATAAAGAAGGTCATTTACTAACTCTCAAACTGGGATTACAAGGCCTCTATTCTGAAAAGGTGACAGTGATCAGAAATTAACTGAGGTGGCTCTACCCACTGTTTGTGTGATGAATATTTTAAGAACTGGTGGTCCTAAAGACACAAAAGGCACCTGGAACTTTGTTCAACTGTCTGCTGAAATGTGGTGCTGTCCATTCCAAGCAACTGCCAATTTTCAGCTCGTCTTTACTTAGGTAACCATGACTTAATAATCCATAATTATGTATTATCCCTGCTCAAGTAATCTCTTTGCTGATTTTATTTTGTTCTGGCATTATATGGCCTTCACAACTCATCACTGAGCACTTTCTGATTTCAGTTGATGTGACCAAGTAGAATCATAGAATGGAATCATAGAATGAATCATAGAATAAAGCACTGAACAAGTTAGGAGCTTCATAAACACATGAAATTGGCTTTCAGCAGCCAGGAGAGCAGAACTGAATGCAGATCTGTTACATTCAGCAGAACTACACAGATACACATCTGGTGAAAACCTCATGCAAACTTTTCATGGGATGGTTCAGGCAGGTCCTGACCTCTCAGAGAGGACACCTTTAGCTGCAGGGAAGGACAGAGAGGTAGAAGGCCTAGAGCCATGGTAGGTCCAGACTTCCAGGGCACTCAGTCTAGCTCATCTCATCAGTAGCAAAATAATCTGTTTTAAAGGCTTAAAGACCCAGATAACTCCAAATTATCAGTATCTGGATTTACCTACAACATAAGAAAAAGTCCTCCAATGTGGACCTTGCAGCCACTTGAAAGAGCAAAGCTATTTCTGCAGTAGGAGGATGAATGTGGGGAGTCTTCAGAAGGTCACCTCCATGTTCTGCTCAGAGAATGTTTAAAGGATTCTGAAACACAGAGAAATTGTGTAGCAGGCTTATCATATTGTATTAGCAGTTAGCCATCACATTTAATTAAGATTTTAGCTGATGTGAAATATTATTAGCTCCACTCATCCCAGTTCAGCAAAAAGGAATCATTATGGGATGTGATGGGAAGCTTGTGGAAAGGAAAGAGGGCTGTGGCTGCCAGACACTGTTTTGAGGCCTATGATGTCTTCAGTTTTACAGCCCTTTCCTGTGGACCCAGCTCTTTTAGGGCAGGTTGCTGGCTAACAGCCATGTTGGTGAGAGTCAAACCAGTGGTTACTAATTGGCTTTTGGAGGAGGAGAAGTTTGCAGAGGTTCAGTGATAAACCAGGCAGAGCAGGTGAGCTAAGGGATTTTGCAGGTCTGCATTAATTTTCTATACCTGTGTGCTATAGTTTACTTTTAAAATGAAGAAATGCCTCAACCAAACTAAACAAAACATTATTAGTACCTTTTCGTCCCCTCTTTGGTGCAGATGGAGAAAAGGCCAGTTTCAGCTTTCCCCCATAAAATACCAGGAAAATTATCCTTTTATTTATGATCAGAACTAGGGACCAGGTTCCAGCTCTGAGGTTCAGAGCACGGAGCCACCTTCAACCTCTGAGGGACAAGGCACTGCATTTTCCACCCTTTGAAGCTCTGTGTGGTTTTTTTTTTTTTGAAAGGATGGTTTGGGCTGCTGGGGTGGGAGCCATGAACAAGAGGAGTGGTTGAAGCCTGTGAGCTAAACACAGATGATGGAGAAATTTTTTTAAAGTTACCTTTTTAAGATCATTTCTTAAGTGTCGATGATCCATTACTATGGAATACTTTCTAAGTGGTGAAGCTCACACATTCATTCATGTTTAAAATAAGCACTGATATAAATGTGTCCCTTTTTCCTGCAGTACCACTTCAAGCATCCAATTAGTTGGTTAAAATTAGATTTTTCCTTCGAAAGACTAAAATTGATGCTTCCAGTTGCCATAGTTACTGTCATTGTATGAATTGTGCTCAGTTGGAAAGTGGGGATTCTCTTTTGCCTGCTGGCACTGGGCTTTGGCAGCCACAGTGGGCTCTTCCCTCTTTATGCACCAGCAGTGATATGGACTGTGCTAAGGGAAGGTCTCCTGCAGAAGGTTTCCAGAGCTGTAGAAACTGGGACTGAGTAAATAGTTTTGTTGAGAATGAGCAGAAGAGACTGAATTCAACTGACTTAGGAATGTTCAGTCTCCAAGGTGGACACAAAAACAAGCTAGTCCTGCCCAGGAGATCCAATGCTAGGAGAACATCTAGTCCTGCCTTCTCTCTTCCCTTCATGGAATCATAGAATTGTTTTGGTTGGAAAAGATCTTTAAGACCATCAAGTCCAACCATTAACCCAGCACTGTCAAGTCAACCACTAACCCATGTCCCTCAGCACCACATCCACACGGCTTCTTGATTTTGAGATGATCAATTACAAAGGTGAATATTGTATGTCTTGGCCTTTTTTCCAAATTATTAATCAATTGTCTTTCTCCAGCAATACAAAACTGGGAGCTTTCATATTGTATACAATAAATTAAGCCCTATTGGAAGAATAAATCCTTTCCCTTAAACTCTACCACTGCCTGGGGCAGCTTGTGCCAGTGCCTGAAAATCAAGTGATTTGAAATCCCCGACCTGAAATGTTCCTTCTTTGGGGAATCAATCACAGCCAGCCAGCGAGATGGGTGGGCAGAGGGTGGCTGTAATGGCTGTAGACAGGAGTCCCAAGTTGCTGGTCCTTTGACCACCCCATAGAAGCAGAGCGGCCTCCTGTGGTAGGAGGCAACCAGCCAGCACATCTGGGCTCTTGGCCTCCGTTCAATAGCTCATCTAGCAGAGGGCAAAGAAGGGCTTTGCTTGCTGCAAAATGCTGTTACAGGCTGCAGCAGCAGCAGCCAGGAAATGTTTCAGTCCTTTTCACCTTCACAGCAGGATTTATGATGGTCTGTGAACCTGTTGTCTTTCACAGGAAAACGCTTGTGTGTAAGAATTCAATTATCTTAATTGGACAGCACACAGTCACTACAGTTGGCTTTCCACAATACAGACTAGGCAGTGCACAGATCTCTCTCTTCTGCAATGGTTTGTGCTCTCTTTGCAATATTTCACATCTTCATGTAACAGAGGCAGCACCCCCACCCAGCACGAGTCAGCTGAGAGCAATGCCACCTCCCTCCTGGTCACATCCAGAGGGAGATTTGAGCCACAAAACTGACATCCTGTTTTTTTTAAAGATTTGTCTCAAAGTCCACATTTTTGGGATGTTTCACGTAGCAATCCTAAAACCAGCCCTCAGCAGAGGCCTGGGGAGCTGTTTGCTGCTGCAGTTTGTTCCATCCAGGGTATTCAAGGAGGCTGCACAGCCCTGGGTTGACAGGAAGGCAAAGAAAAGCCTTTTCTTTGGTGCAGGTGGGGTGGGTGGCAGCAAGGCCAACCCGCAGCAAGGCCAACCCACAACAAGTCCTTGGGGAAACACTGTCCCCAGCTGCTGCCCACACCCCCTCTCCCTTCCCAGGTACCCCCAGTGCCAAAATCCAGTTTTCCTGCACTATTCACTGCCTTTTCCTTGCAGTTTGCATTAAAACAAGGGCAGAAGGGCTGATGCTCTAAGCTGCCCACACTACATTGACAGCACCTTTATAAGATGAAAATCGTCTGGATTTTGGTATTTTTAACTTTTTTTTACTGTTTTCAGCTATGAACTCTTAAAAATGGTCACTGTGGGCCTGCAGACGTGGTGAAATGCCCAAAGAAAAAGCCATTGCAGGAGCAGTCTCTCCCTAACAACCCCTGCATATGGCACAAACATTCATATGCTGCATCCCCCAGAGTCCAGCATTGGATTAGAGCAAGGAAGATGATCCAGAGCATCCCAGCTGTGTGCACATGCTGTCTCAGTGATGCAGAAGATTAGTCCTTAGTTTGGAGAGAAAAGGGTTAAAGCTTGTGCTGAGCAAGCACTACCAGGTGCTTCCCAAGGCTAATTCTACTGGTGGGAGCAGGACTAGGCACAAGTGCAGCACTGGAAAGATATACCTGAGAAGGTTGATGTTTTTGTGGGAGGAAGAGCCTCTTTTAGTGAAAAGAGAGTGAGAGAAGATTGGGGCTGCAGACACTGTCTCTGTTTGCTTCTTCAGCAGCTGCAGGAAGCCATTTAGTCCTTGTGCTCTGGCCACAGCAGGCTGTGGTAGCAAACAAATCCATTTTTGCTTTCACATATCTCAGAAGATGCAGGCAGAGCTACTGAGACAATTGCTTGAGTACACAGCCATGTAAGATTGCTTTCTTATAATGAGACAGATAATCACTAATTCAATTCAATTTGAATGCCAGCAAGGACAGTAACCTGAGACTGAGCTGGCAGGGAGCTCCGGGCCACCCCCTGCCTTGGATCTGGATGTTGGAGCAGTGGGGGGTGCAGATCTCACACAACATATGTGCTGTAATTACCCTGTTTTATGTTACTGACTTTAAATCCAAGCAGTGGGTTAAAGCTGCAGGCTCCTGGGTGGGGAGGACTTTTCATTTTGTTTGTTCCTCCGGTCTGTGGAACAGACAGAACAGGTCAAACAGATGGAAGGGCAGAGAGTGTTGTTAAGACTCCAGATTGGCATAGTCCTTAGAGATGGTTGGGATTGTTTGGCAAACTGATAGTTAAAATATTTCATCTTTTTTTGACTGAGGAGTTTCTCTGTCTTTCCATTCAGTATCTGTCATTTTATCATACTGAGGATGGGTTTTTATTTGCTTCCTTTGTTGTCTTGTTGCTTGTGATTTTGTTTTTCAGTTGGTTTTGGTATTTTTTTATTTATTTTATTTTTCAAAAGAAAGATTAAATGGGCATTTTAATCCCCAAAAGGCTTAGGGATGATCAGTGAAGCCAGAACATCTGCAGAGATCCTCTGAATCACAGGGGGAGGGTTTTTTTTAGTGCACAGAGTTTGCATTTGATGTGCTGTTTTGGAATCAGTGCAGAATGTCTGACTCTTTCTAACAGTGAATATTCATTAAGCCTGCAAGAGGCTGGGGCTGCAGTCAGTACAGCATCAGTGCAGGAGGCAGGGAGGAGAGAAATCAGGTTAATGGCTGGCTTTCTCTGCAGTTTGCTTCCTGCTTATTGCCTGATCTTAGTTTTGAATTCATTCATTTAATTAATGTGTTTTGCTATTCTGACCTGAGCACGGAAGGGCCTGGGATTACTGCTGGGGTATTCCTAGTCTCACGGTAGCTTTAGTGGCATGTTCTGGTGTCTAGAAAAAAAAGGCATTGAAAAATATTTCCTTTAAACTTAATAATAATAAATAATAGATGGGTTTGGCTGAAAGCTTTTATCTAAATGATCTCCTGAGTCAAGAGCCATGAAATTTGTAAAGATAGGGACAAAGTGGGGAGGGCTGGAAGAGAGCTGACCGTAAGCTGCTGTCTTGGCTGAGCATGTCACGCAGTCAAAAAGATCTCTGCAGGGAGACAGAGCTGCACAAAAATGCTCTCCTCTTCTCCCCCTTGAGCAGGGGCACATCTGTTCCAACATGAGTTAGCCTTCTTCTGACAAAGGTTCTTTGGGGAAGCAGAAGCATGTGAGGAAGAGACAATGTACAAGGCGCTCAGAATGTACAGGCAACTCACGTTATGGGAAGGGAGCACCACCTGTTCCTGGGCAACAGCAGATTGGAGCTCTGGGGCTATACAGGGACAGGAAAAAAAACACATGCTCTCCACCCCACCCCCACCACCACCCCACCCACCACCACCGCCCCCCAAAAAAAAAAAAAAAAAAAAAAAAAAGAGAAAAACGTCAGTGAGATAGCAATTCCAGTCTTTGCCCAGACCTGATGGGAGATGGATCTGTGGGCTGAGGGATGGCATGTCCTGTGAGCAGGCACTTTGCCCCAGATTTAGAAGACGTCTCAGTTTCAGCCTGTTTGTACCCATCACTCGACATTTTGACTTTGTTCCACTTCCACATCAGCTGGGGTGGTTTTACACGCTGATGAAAGCCAACCCTTCACTTGAGGGAATTTGCAAATGCTGCATCTGAAAAGACAGCACTGTAAATCTCAGGGACAGATCTGTGCTTTGGAGTCTTGCAGCAGAGCATCACTCCAGACCTGCACTCATCTGGTGGCACTGCTGTCATAACTAAAAAGGGGCCTTTTAACTGGTGGAAATGGTGCAGCCTTAACAATATGGCTGAGCTTTCTCAGGTATTTCAACAGAGCATGCCAATGCCTGCCTAAATTAAAATCCTGTGAAGGGATTAGGGCTGAGAAAGTGGCCTCATCTTGCAAATAGTTGCACAGGATTTTTGTGCCTGTCATCATTAAAGAGATTAGTTTTAAACTTCTTTTTTTCTTAAATACTCTGGCATGGTCATTAACACAACATCTTCCAAGCCGTGATGCTGCTTAGCTTGCTCCTGAGGGTAGAATTCAGCTTCTTTTGCACTGGCCACCCAAAAGTTGAGCTGTCTAGTTTATCCAGGCTTTATCTGTAGTTGAGAAGCAAAGGTGATAGAGCTCCAGCAGAGAGAGGAACAAAGAAAATTCCTAGAGTCATAGAATAAAATAATAGAATGCCAGTTTGGAAGGGACCTCAAGGATCATCTGGTCCAACCTTTCTAGGTAATAATACAGTTGAAATGAGATGGCTCAGCACCCTGTCAAGCAAAACCGTCCAATGTGGGGGAATCCACCACTTCCATTGGGAGATTATTCCAATGTCTAACTCTTCTCATGGTGACAAATTTTCTTCTGGAGTCCAATTGGAATCTCCCCAGGAGTAACTTGCACCCATTACCCTTTGTCATTTCCAATTCAGTGCATCTAAAAATAGGTGTTGAAGCTGGGTGGGTTGAACTGCCTTCTGAGGGTGCCTGTCTCTCTTTAGACTGTAGCAAGAACTAAATTAGGCAGTTTAGAGTTGGGTGCCTCTGAAAGTCCCGTGTCTGAGAGCAGGACTGGCTGGAGCATGAGATGCTCTGTGCTCAACGAGGTGACACAGCTCACCTGCAGCCTTCTCCTGTCCTGGGATCCTGGAGCCTGTGATACCCACATTCCATTTTTATCTGACAGTGTGTGGAAAACCAGGTGCTTTCAGAGAAATGAGGACTTGTTGAACAAGTGCCTGTTGATGTGTATGTTTTTCAATCCTGCGAGAGGCAGAGGGCTATAGTGTATGACCCATACATGCCTGTGGAAGAGAAGAAAGTAGGTAGGCACCATACCCTGCTGCTTCAGGCTTTCAGAGGTGGGTGGGCTGTATGTGGATCTGTCCCTGCATTTCAGACAACAGTCACTGGATAGAAAAAGAAGTACTTGGACAGACAACCTAGAAGTCCTTTGCCAACTAAATATATGATATACTTGACTGCAGAGTCTGTGTTGCTCTAGATTCCATTTAAAGTCTACTGAGACACTTGTATTTCTGTGAGAGTACGAGGAAATGGAAGGGGTGAAAAGTTCATCTCCTATTTTAGCATGCAGGCACACAGGCGAGGGAGCATCAGGAGCTGCAGGTGCAGCCTAGATTTTGGGTTCTGCTGCATGCATTCATTAAAAATAAATCACTTGGTCATTGAACATGAAGGCTGCCATGTTCCTTGACAATAAAGTGAAGGGGCAGTCTTTCAAGTAATCCTTGGAGTTGCCCCAGGAAATTAATCTAAGAATCACAGAGTGGTCAGGGTTGGAAGGGACCTCACAAGATCATCTAATACAAACCCCTGCTAGAGCAGGATCCCCTAGAGCAGATCCCACAGGAACACGTCCAGATAGGTTTGGAATGTCTGCAGAGAAGGAGACTCCACACTCTCCCTGGGCAGCCTGTCCCAGGGCTCTGTTATCCTCACAGTAAAGGTGTTTTTCCTTACGTTTAGTTTGAACCTCCTGTGCTCCAGCTTGTGTCCCATTGCCCCTTGTCCTGTCATTGGGCACTGCTGGGAAATGGCCAGACTGCACTTTTATGTAGGAACTCTGGCAAAACCCCACTATGTAGATGTAGGAAGAGGAGAAGCATAATGTTTCAAATGAAGTGGTATAAATATAGCTGGCAGATTTATTTTATTTAGTTTTTCCTCTCAGTCTACTAAACAACTTGGAAGCATTCAGTAATACCCAGAAGATACACAAGAGAAATACAACTAATCCTGTTAAATGTAAAATAACATCTAAGTGGAAAGTTTTCGTTGTTAAATTCCTACCGATAAGAAACAGAAGGGATATTTAAGGGAGTTTTGGAAACTAGGTGGTAAGTGACATTTAGCCTTGATCTGAAATGCCTAAACATACAGAATTGTTAGTACAGCTGAACTGTGACCTTCCAGCCTGCCAATACAGATAACCACAAGTTATCAGGTAAATCAGGCAGAAGGGAAATTTCCTGAGGAGACTGTTGAAACCTTCATGGGAAATGGTGGCTGTTAACTCCTTAAGTTCTGTCTGTCTCTGTGGTTTTGTTTGTGAGCTCTCCACACAGCTCTAAGGATAATTAGTTGCCACTGGCTTAGTGATTATTAAGGAGTATTAAAATGCTGTATTTGTGCAGACAACAAACATGTTCAGGGACTGGGGAAAAACCACACAGAAATGCAAGCAAACCCCCTTAGTCTTTGGCTTGACAGAATCCTGCTTCTAGGGTTGATGTGATGGGTTTGTTGTGTTTGGATGCATTATGTCAGCTGGCTTTGTGATAAATGTTACTGACTTCATCTGGTGAGTGGATTTGTCTAGGCAGAACCAGATTAAAAGGTCAGTGTCCTGTTCTGAATTAGATTTCAATAATGCAGACACGTGTGTGCAGCCTGTTAGACTGCCACAAGTTCTCATGCAAGGAAAAAGAGTTACTGTACCTTAAGGATGCCCTCGATTCTTGCACATTATTGTGTTTGTGTGGTAAAATGGATAATGCAAAGTCACTGTCACTGTCTCATGTCCTGTCTTGAGTCATGCTGGAGGGAAGGGATGCCATCCAGAGGGACCTTGACAGGCTGGAGAGGTGAGCTCGTGCAAACTGCATGAAGTTCAACAAGGCCAAGTGCAAGGTTCTGCACCTGGGTCAGGGCAATCCCAAGCACAAGTACAAGCTGGGTGGAGAACAGATCAAAAACAGCCCTGAGGAGAAAGACTTGGGGGTGATGGTGGATGAGAAGCTCAACGTGAGCCAGCACCGTGCGCTGAAACCCAGAAACCAACCATGTCCTGGGCTGCATCAAAGGCAGCATGACCAGCAGGTCAAGGGAGGTGATTGTCACCCTTTAATCAGCTCTCATGAGACCCCACCTGGAGCACTTTGTCCAGCTCTCGAGCCCCCAACATAAGAAGGACATGATGCTCCTGCAGTGAGTCCAGAGGAGGCCATGGAGATGATCAGAGGGCTGGAGCAGCTCTGCTCTGGAGACAGGCTGAGAGAGTTGGGGCTGTTCAACCTGGAGAAGAGAAGGCTCCAGGGAGACCTTAGAGCACCTTCCAGTGCCTGAAGGGGCTCCAGGAAGGATGGGGAGGGGCTTTGGACAAGGCCTTGTAGTGAGAGGACAAGGGGGAATGGATTAAAACTGGAAGAGGGGAGATTTAGGTGAGACATTAAGAGGAAATTCTTTGCTGTGAGGGTGATGAGACACTGGCCCAGGTTGCCCAGAGAAGTTGTGGAAGCCCCATCCCTGGAAATGTTCAAGGCCAGGTTGGATGGGACTTGGAGAAACCTGGTCTAGTGGGAGGTGTCCCTGCCCATGCAGGGTGGGTTGGATCTAGATGATCTTTAAGGTCCCTTCCAACCCAAACCATTCTATGAATCAATAATACACACTGCGTTGTTTCAGCTGTGCTGTGGTGGCACTGTGAGAGTGTCATGTCCTTGTACACTTCAAAGCAGGTTTTGGATTATTCACTGCTGCAGGGCTCTTCCCAGCCAGAGCAAGGATGGTTTAAAAATGATTCGAGGTCATCTTCAGCTGTTTTTTTTATTCCTGTGAGGAACAGGAAATGGGCATTGGGTCTGGGCCAATGTTGCTTGGAATGAATATTGCAGGGACTAGTTGGGAAGGGGAAAGGATTTGTTTTCCCAGTAGGGCTTAATTTATTACATACAATAGGAAAGCTTACTTTTTTGTATTGCTGGAGAAAGACAATTGACTAATAATTTGGGAAAAGGCCAAGACACACAACATTCACCTTTGTAATTAATGATCATCTCAAAGAATCAAAATCAATATGAAAGGTAGCTGACCAGAATAATTTAGTAAGCAGATAAGTAAGATGGTTCATATTAACGTGTTTAGTATGAAAGGGACAATGACAAATGTGAAAAATCTGAAGTTGATAGTTAAGACCATAGGAAATTTACAGAAAAGCTACAACTAATGAAATAGAGGAACTTCCACATTAACAATAACTTCAGAAAAGATATTTCAGACTTGGGAGGTTAAGGTCACTAGAACAATTTCAGCTTTTCCTGGAAAGAAGATGAACTAAAAGTAAAATCTTCTTCATCATTAAATATAGTCTTAGGGGAAAAAATGAATGTTCAGGTTCTAATACTTGATTAAACATCACATTTTAATGTGGCTGGGAGTGTTCCTCCTTGACACTGGCCCAGGTTGCCCAGAGAAGCTGTGGCTGCCCCATCCCTGGAAGTGTTGAAGGGCAGGTTGGATGGGGCTTGGAACAACACGGTCTAGTGGGAGGTGTCCCTGCCCATGGCATGGGGGTGGGAACTAGGTGATCTTTAAGGTCTCTTCCAACCCAAACCAGTCTGGGATTCTGATTCCTTTACCTAGAATCCATGTGCCAAACCTCTTACACAGATGGTCTCAGAGACAGTTCTGATGTGTCATGTACACACATTTCTTTGGCTCTGTAACATGGACCTACTGTGTCAGTAGAAGCTCAAAAGGAATCATGCTGTCCAGTGGTGGTTATTTTACTGCCAGACAGGAGAAAGAAATTCAAGCAGCAAAATGTGTTGCTAAGCTTTTGAGCCTTATGTCTGTGCACATGACGTGCAATTTATTTCCTAAAATAGCAAAAAGGAAAACAGAAGATGAACACTCCCAGAAGAACACGAAGTACGGGAGGTGCTGTTCATTTCCTGAAATGGCTGCTAAAGGAAATGCAATATTCTTCATTGCTACTATGGGGATACTGAGCAGTCAGTAGCTGAGGTTTGCTGAACAGCACCTTCTGGTCTGGCAAAATGTTGGAGATCACCCTCTAGATTGGCTGCTTGGTTTATCTTCCTGCCCTCTTTCACCAGTAGGAGACCCACAACTTTTTCTTCTCCTCCCTTCTGTGCTCTTGCCTCCTCTTGCAAGGGATATGGAGTCCCTCTTGGCTGGTTTTCCAACACTTCCTTGTAACAATGCACATTCCACCTTCTTCTTTCCCCTGAACACCTTTACCTGTTCAGCTGGACAGCTCTGATGCACAGTATAGTGATGCTGTGACTTAATCAGATCAATGGTTTTGGCCTTGCTTCTGTGGTGCTGTAAGAATTTGTGTGTGGCTTGGAGTGTTCCAAGGGTGGCAGGTCCTCTGTTTGTGAGACTGCACTTTCAGAGGGTGGCTACAAATGTTTGCATCAGATTTGAGGGCTTTAGCATCAATGCATTGAGCTTTCCCCTGATCACAATCCCTTAAACACTTAAAATGATTCACTAAAATGGACATGCTGTTCCTGTGCAAAACTGGGAGTTCTGGAAATTACAAAGAATTTTCAAAGTTTAAGAAAAAAAACCACAAAACAACAGCCAAGTTTTAAGACTTCCTCTCATGGAAGAACCTGATCTGTGTTGTATCTTGTTGTGCTAGGAAATTGTCCTTGTCAGGACAACACACAGAAACGTTTCAATCTGATTAGCTCCATCTTGGCAAGGTCATGGAAATGAAATTAAAACTTGCTTCATGTTGCAAGCCTAAAGCTGGGGACAGAAATTCCCTTTATATTTGCCTGTATAAAATATTGTCATCTACCATTCTATGGTAGCAATTAAAAAAAACAAGAGTTAGTCACCAGTCTGGTGTTTTTCAGCCTTCACGTTGTGCTATTACAATAAGAAAAACAAAAGAAATGTAAGGAGTTTCACAGTTTGACAACTCACTGTGATATGATTTACTTTTGAACCATTCTTAACACCTTACCACAAATTTGGCACCCGCCCTGTCCAGTTTCCCATTTTGCTTTGAAGTTCATGGTTTAGAAAAACTTCACGGTTCCCTCACAAGAATCACCTCATTTCCTGGCAAAACGGAACAGGTTGTTTAGAGTCTGTTGGAGAAGACTATGAATATTTCTGAGACCAGATTGAAGAAGTCCTGCAGTATCTCTACCTGGGCAATTCAGTTAACACCTTTTTTTGCTTTAGGGCCACGTCTGCTGATCAGCCACATGGCCTACACACATACACAGACAGACAGACAGACCTACAGACCTACATACATAGTGAAATTCTTCACTAGGAAGGTGGTGAGACACTGGCCCTGGTTGCCCAGAGAAGCTGTGTCTGCCCCATCCCTGGAAATGTTCAACAGCAGGTTGGATGGGGCTTGGAGCAACCTGGTCAAGTGGGAGGTGGGCTGGGGTCAGAACTGGATGATTGTTAAGGTCCCTCCAACCCAAACCAGTCTGGGGTTCTGTGATTCTATGATACATGCATACAAATGTACATACTAGTTAGCTTTCAGATTCCTCTCTAGAATGCAGCAACTCATTCCACAAGGAATCCTGGACACAGCTGACAGGATGGTTTGCTAAGATACCCAGCATGGATGTGCCCACTGCCAAGGCCAACTCCCCTGCCCTGGACACTCCTCGAACCCTTTCCCAAAAGACTTGAAACCCTCAGACACACCCATGATTGTGTTTCATGCTATGAAACACTACAGTGGGCTGCATGACAGTGATCTTTTATTCCATGCACTTCCAATTCAAAGAAAAATAGAGAACAGTTGCATTTCAAGACACAATGTGGGATCCAGAGCACGATGGGCCCAGCAGTATGTGGAGTCAGTCAGTTCATACCAGCATTTGAGCAACCTGGACAAAAACCAGTCAATAACACCCAGATGAACAGCCAAGCAACCAAGAGTCAATGTAGAGCCAGGTGGAAGCCACAGCTTCCACACATGAAGCTGATACTCACTGAGCGCTTGTATTTAATGATGCTTTAAGGTTTTCTTGCTGTTTTGACTTTTTCAGAACCTGAGGCAGGAGAGGTGTCCCCCCCAGTGGGAGCTGGTGTGAACAGCAACAGCTGGACCTTTAAATTTGGACCGGGCAATCCCAAACAAGGTGGTCCTGGTGAGTTGCCAGACAAATTCATTATCCCAGGATCTCCTGCAATCATCTCCATTCGGCAGGAGCCACCCAACAGCCAAATTGACAAAAGTGACTTCATAACCTTTGGCAAGAAGGAAGAGACCAAGAAAAAGAAGAAAAAGAAGAAGGGAAACAAGACTCAGGAGAAAAAAGAAAAGGGCAACAGCACCACTGAGAACAGTGACCAGTGAGGGGTTTATACTGAGATAACCCACTTAGCCAGTTTTTGTAATAATGGCAGATTTCTCCTATGTAGCAACTCCCAACTTCTTCCTACTGTTAACAAATTTCCTGTATGTACAGACTTGAGAAAATCAGCAGGAAATTCACAGCGTCTGTCTAAAAATTGCTTAACAGGTTTTGTCTTAAAAGCTTTATTAAGTCTGGTGTTAACTCTTTTTCTCCACTCTGGCTTGTTTTCAGACTCTAAAAAGCAGACACAAGTTTCCTTTCTCCTACGCCGAAAAGGAGAATCTTCACAGTACAGCCAGTGAGAGGTTGGACTCTCTGCACTGTGGTTCCTGTGCTCCTGTCTTGATGACACTTACAGGGCAGGTTTAAAAGTTGTAATGTTGTTGCACCCTCTACCTGATTGGAAATATTTGTGTGCAGATGTCAGCTAGGTGGTATGAGATCAGGTTCTAAAATGCAAGAAGAGCTGGTAAATAAACAACAGAAGAAACACCTAATGAACCGAAAAGTTCAAAGATGTTCAGGCTGGGGAGGAAGTGTCTGAAAGGAGATGCCCAGACTTTTCAAATCTTGAGAAGTGACAGTGTGGGAATACTGAGTCCTATACATGACGTATTGTACACACTCCTGCAAATAAAACCTCACATTTACAGCTCTTTAAGCTACCATAAAATTTAGCTCTTACCAAGCAAGCCAATGGGAAAATTGTCCCTTAAGGCCCTGTGTTACCCTGGCAAGGCTGGCCCTCCGAGTGGGAGAAGGGCTGGGCTGACATCCCAGGAATGTAACTGACTGTGATGCTCTGTGTCCCTATTGCCACTCTGATGTTATTTTGCACATTCTGTCTCTGGAAGGGTCAGAGTTTTTCCACGACACTTATGCAAAAGAGAGAAAAAAAAGTTAACTATGCTATTTGTTATTTGAGATATTTATTTATAAAGAAATATAGCTGTAAATGTTAAAGAAATACGATGCCCTTTAACCCAAACAGAAGCAAATCTAGAGCCATTATAAATTATAATTGCTGCTATTAAAGTGCTTTAGAAAAATTGCCTGAAACATCTGTATTCTATCGGCCACTTGCCAATAACAGCTTTATTCTGTCGGGTGATTGAGGGCTGCCTCTTGCATGTATTACTAAATACAAGAATATCTTCTTTTTGTTTTTCTTTCTTTTTATTCTTTGCATTAATCTGCACTTTGAACACACCTTTGCAAACAAACTGTCCTAATATGAAGAAGCAGAAGCAAACTCCTCACCCAAATGGATTTACTGACCTGCTAGCTCTGTGCAGTACCTTGGTGTTACCTCCCACACAACCTTTTCTGATTTTAGTTTTACTTTTCTATGAGATTATGACTTTCCAACCCTACTAACACTAGTATGTAAAAATTCAAGTACTGTATGTATGCTGTATGCTCTTACAAGAATCCTGAAATATTTATTCTGTGCTTGTGTATGTGAATGTCAATGCAACTATTATTAGAGTGGACTTTAAGCTTTACTGTTGAATGTAAATCCATTATTTCTTTTTTTGTACACTTGTGAAAAAGTGGAGTAGTGTTAATTTTTTAAGCCACTGTTGATTATCAGTTTTTTGTGTATGAAACACAAGTAAAATATCTTTCTTAAATCAAGCCGTGCATGCATTTTGGGATTTATTGCTAAGGATCTGAGAAGCTGAAGCTCTGTGAATTACTGAACCTAAGGGTATAAATGGAGTCTTGAATGTGGCTGAGGATGTTGCTATAAAACCAATACATGTATTTTTAAATGCAATATAGCTGATGAGGGAATTCCAAGGAGTTTTCTACATTATTGTACATTCACAGAATAAAGCTCAAATGTCGTATTAATTGGAACTGTGTAAGAAACTACATAGCTCTAAAATTTCTCACAGGCCCTTTAATCTAGGATCAAAGAGAACAACTGGATTCCTTGAGACATGTCTTGGATGTTTTTAAGTTTCCAAACTGCTGACAGTTCAGAATAGGACAATTCCTATGCATTTTAAAGAACCTGCAGTAAGTCTTGAACCACCACAGAGGGGAAAAGCTCTAATAAAAGAATTCATATCTCAAAGCATGAACCACCAATGGCCTCATGTGGTCTCTCCAGAGTTTTCTTTTGCTACCAGTCTTGTCTTACTGGCAACGAAAAAGATGCTGCTTGAGACAGAGAATCCTCCCGGTTTTAAAGGCTAGCCAAAAGGAAGAAAGGTTCAGAGTTGGGGAGGGAGCTCGTTTTTTATGCAGGAACATTTAGAGTTGGGGGGATGGGGGCACAGGGTGTGAATTCGCACATTTTGCCACAGCTTTGGGGGTTACTGTTTAAATACCACACAACAATGGGAAGTGAGAATGGAGCTGGTGGGCAAGACAGACAAGAATCAAGAAACAAAGGTTTCTTTTATGCTCTTGGTGGCAATGAAGTGAGCCAGACAAAATACACTGCAGAATTTCTTAATAAGGAAATTACAATTTGGGAGCTTTTTACCACTTTATTCTTCTCAAAATCCATATATAGAACCATTAACATTGGAAAAAGACCTCCAAGTTCATTAAGTTCTGTGAGCATATTTTCTTTGGAAGTCTGAGGTTTATGCCTACCAGATCAGTGGCCAAACCCAATGGGCTTTTATGACTTTAAAGTCTGAGTTATGCTGTGTATTAATAACATCCAGTCATTAAAAAGAGACCTCATTTTACTTTAGGCTTCTGCAGCTTCATCTTGTGCAGTTTCTTCCTGCTCAGTATTTGGGTCATTGCACATCACAGCAGGGGAGCCAATTGAAGTTTTCCAGTGATCATAAGGGGAGGAATATAGCACCCAAAATGCATTTCCCAAATTTCATATCTCAAAATCCATTATGGAATTAATTGCAGCCAGCTTTGGTATCTTTTTGGATCATCTTTCATTTCCCCTCCTTCTTCAGGCATTTGATGTGTTTCAAGAACTGCTTCCATTTTTGGAAAAAGCTGTTACATGGTTAAATGACTTTGTCCCCAGGGGGAGTGGAGTGAGCTACCTTTATAGAGCAGTGCTTATTAGCACATGATACAGTGACTCCAGTTTCTCTAACATATATAATTCATGTTGGCTGGTCAAAAGCGTAGACCTGCCCATTCTGAGGCTTAACTGTCTCAAGGTTCCAATAAACAGCATTTTAGCCAGGAAACCTCATTTTATTAGCTCCCTAATCTCTAACATATTTAGGTACAAAATGAATCCATGATTCTTCCTGCCTCATTCCACCAAGCACTTCAGTTAGAGCTTTCTGTGTTCTCAAGCTGTAATTACATTCTTAAAATGTAAAGTCAATTACTGCCTTTCTTTCACACAGTTGGCCTCACTTACTCTAATCCAGCCTGTAGCCAAGCTTGTGTCAACAACTGAGTAAAATAAACTGTGTACAATCCTCCTTCCTTATCCTATTTTCCCTAGCAGCAGTTTTATGGCTCCTGTGTGAGACAGGCACTCGTTACCCTTGTTTGAGTCCTACCATAATCTGTAGGTTCCTCAATTTTTGTTTTTTGTTATTTAATTGTCAGGAAACTACTGGATGTTCCTTGACACAGACACTTTTTAAAGACATTGCCAAGAGCCCCGTGTTCTGTTAAAACTCCTGTAAATATGCAGAAGTTTCAGTTTGTCTTTGGTGAGTAGGTGTACACCGAAATCCTTTGGGGTCTCCCTTCACATGTTTTTGAAGGAGAAATGAGTGAACAGATAACATTTTTATATCATCACACATAGTTTTTGCATGAAGCAAATATATGCCTGGAAAGTATATGACAGGCTGAGGACTCTGAGCAATAAAATAAATCAATAAATTGTGCATATGAAGGGCTTGGCTGGAATGAATTAGGCCCTGTATGGTACTCGCACGTGCCCGAGTGGCTGGCTTTGCATGGTACTCACACAACTGGACATACCAAGAGTGCATAGAATAGCTGTAATAAAATAAATGCATTATCAGGTTTTAATGACCTTGTGCAGCCTCAACCTGCATGCTAGCAAATCAATGTTGCTGGCATAGACATTAATTTTCCATTAGCTCTTGGTATAGGGATGCTGCACTCTCCTGAGTCCTCTCTTCTCTCTGTGGCCTCCATCTCTCACTAGAGGATCCAGTGACACTGCTCTGCATTTGCAGATAGGTTGGTCTGTCTATCTATCTATCTATCTATCTATCTATCTATCTATCTATCTATCTATCTAATCTATCTATCATCTATCATCTATCAATATATATATGCAAGCATTTATATAGATGATTATGATGTCACAGAGGATGCTGCAGTGCTGTCAGTGGTGATCCTGCTCAGGTAAAGACTATTTTGCAAATCATAGAATCATAGAATCATAGAATCATAGAATCATAGAATCATAGGGGTTGGAAGGGACCTCGAAAGATCATCTAGTCCAACCCCCCCTGCCAGAGCAGGGTCACCTAGAGCACATCACACAGGAACGCATCCAGGCGGGTTTTGAATGTCTCCAGTGAAGGAGACTCCACAACCTCTCTGGGCAGCCTGTTCCAGTGCTCTGTCACTCTCACAGTAAAAAAGTTTTTTCTGATATTCACCTTGAACCTCCTATGCTCCAATTTGCACCCATTACCCCTTGTCCTATCACTGGTCATCACTGAGAAGAGCCTAACTCCATCTCCCTGACACTCACCCCTTACATATTTGTAAACATTGATGAGGTCACCCCTCAGCCTCCTTTTTTCCAAGCTAAAGAGACCCAGCTCCCTCAGCCTTTCCTCATAAGGGAGATGTTCCACTCCCTTAATCATCTTTGTGGCTCTGCGCTGGACTCTTTCAAGCAGTTCCCTGTCCTTCTTGAACTGAGGGGCCCAGAACTGGACACAATACTCCAGATGCGGCCTCACCAATGCAGAATAGAGGGGGAGGAGAACCTCTCTTGACCTACTAACCACACCCTTTCTAATGCACCCCAGGATGCCATTGGCCTTCTTGGCCACAAGGGCACATTGCTGGCTCATGGTCATCCTCCTGTCTACCAGGACCCCCAGGTCTCTTTCACCTACACTACTCTCCAGCAGGTCAGCCCCCAACCTATACTGGGACATCGTGTTGTTCTTTCCCAAATGCAAAACTCTACATTTCCCCTTGTTGAATTTCATCATGTTTCTCTCCGCCCAACTCTCCAGCCTGTCTAAGTCTCTCTGAATGGCAGCACAGCCTTCTGGTGTGTCAGCCACTCCTCCCAGCTTAGTGTCATCAGCAAACTTGCTGAGGGTACATTCTATACCCTCATCCAGGTCGTTGATGAAGATGTTGAACAACATCCGTCCCAGTACCGACCCCTGAGGGACTCCACTAGTCACAGACCTAAAAATCTACCTGATTTTTTGAGGTGATGCTACTGTGGTGATGTTAGGCATCTACTTCTTAGAGAACTAATGGAAGGAATCCTTCAGCATGGAGTACTGCAGAATTCCTTCTATCACAGGGTGAGAAGAACGTATCTCGCACTGCACCATGGATTCCCCTTGGTATCCCAGGACTGTCCCTGTTCAATCCCTCTGACACAGGTTTTAACATCGAAAGATGACAGAGGTGTAGTGAAGTAAACATCTCTCAGAAGCCACATAGCTTGGCAGATACTAAAAATGTGGTGCCCAGAGCTACATAACTGTTTTCTGAAAAAGGACAGCAAGTAACTCATCCACATTTAAGAACTGAAGTCTGGAGCACATTAGAAAGCAGACTTGCTAGGCTTGAAAACTAGATTTTTAACATCAGGACCCTGAGAAAGATTTGGAGGTATTAAACTGACCCTCAAACCAGGTAGAGCAGCCATAAATCTGTTGTCCCACTACTCAAGTCACTTGTTCCTCAAGTTCATGAGCTCCATTATAGGGAGGGGGGAGTGGGGCATGTCACAAAGAGATAACCCTGTGTCATGAAGACATGACCCCGTGTATGCTGCTGGTGGGAAATATTCTCCTACATCCCATTGCCCTAAGACACACACAGGGGGTGCTGGGCACACCAATGGGGCTTTGTGAAGGGTGAAAGCCCATGTCACCAGTGAACCATTCCAGCAGGAATAATACCTGAGCCTCCTACCAAATGTGAGACCCTGCAGGGCTGGTCTGTGGGCCCAGCAGTGGGTGTTGCATCAAGTGCTGGGGTGTCACACTGGACTTCAGGCTTCAGCACCAAGATGAGATAACATTAGAGGCAGCCCTGTTCCAGCTCCCATGGTCATATTTTATGGGCACTTCAAGTGTCTTGGCACCCACTGAGCTGCACCAAGGAGAATTAATTACTGGAATGGCATTGCACAGAAAGCCTGATGGGACGCAGTGATTTTTAAAACACATCAATCACACCCACCCTAGACTCTTAATCCTGTCATAATTTTCCTGTTAGATAAACCTTCAACTTTTCAGGGACTCAGCTTCCACTCCGTGCAGCCTCAGTGGGAAAAATGTCTGTGATTCTGGGGGAATCTAAATGGAAAATGTGTGTGGATGTAACCCCATGTCCTGCCTAAGCCCTCCTTCAGGAAGACACAAACCACTCCCTACCTTGAAGAACTTCTTTCTGTCAAGTGTTTAAATACTTCTCATTCCCATGGGCTGACACAGGAGGCTCAGACTCTGCCTGGAGCAGCTCTGCCAACCTGGGCCTTCCCAGATGCTGTGAACCTCAGCTGTGGGCAGCTTCAGCTGGCACCAGGGCAGCTTCAGCTGGCACCAGGGCCACATGGTGAAGGGATGAAGGGGCCAAACTTGTTCTCAACTCTCCACTTTGCAGTGTGGGAATTACCTGAGGTGCATGTTAGATAAGGGACAAGGCATGAAATTCTGCTTGGCTTCTTACATGCCTAAAAGGGGATCATAAAACATTTAGGTACTGACATTTGAGAAAGTGATCCATAAAGCTCCTTAAGGGTGTTTACCCAATAAAGAGGAGCTGCCTAACCCCAAGGGTGTGTAAATTGCCTTAGAGCAGTTACCTGTCGACTCAGAAAGTTCTTTGTAGGACAGAATTTAAGCTGCCACCAAGCCTCATGAAAGCCATCTTGATTTTCCAAAGCCACATGGAACAATCTCTTTTTAGTCTGCTTCAGTGCAGTTGCAACATAAACACAGTCCTGAAGAGCAGCTGCATCCTACCCTGAAGGGTGACTGCACTGAGAACTTGCAGGCCTCTGTTCTCAGGAAGTAAATGGCACAAAAAGGTTAAACCAGTTTTATTTTAGCCTCAGATTCCCTTTGCACACACAAAGGGAGGTCTCAGCTGACCACACAGGACCAGATTCTGGCCAGCAGCCCAAGCAAGGAGACATTTATTAGCCAGAATGTGGTAAGAGTGCTTTGTGAGTGAATTTTTCCACAACATTAGAAGACACCAGAGACTCAAAGTGTGACAGGTCAACCCAGGGCACTAAATGCACTTACTTGCAGTCAGAAGGAGGGGCTATTCCTCCTATAGATCTTGCTAATGGCCCCCTGGGTCAAGCACGCTTTCACAAAGGGACAGCCCATCCAATCTGCAAAGCTGTCAAATGTGCTGTTCTGCTGATGGCAGGAACTGCTGACCTGTGAGTTATGTTGCTCCAGTTGTTTGTGCCTGAGAAAAAAAAAAAAATTAAAATTCAAGGAAATCAATCAAGCAACTGCTTAGGCCTTTATTATGCTCTGCTGGGCTCCCCGTGTGAACCTGCCACGCCACGCCGTGTCAGTGCTGGCATTTCTTAATATGCACACAGGAGATTGCAGCACTGTGATGCCAAAGCCTTCACAACCAGATCGATGTTGATCTGGTGAGTTCTGCATTGATTAACTTTCAGAGTGAAACCCCTTCAGCAAGAGAGTTCTGTGGTGGGGCACTTGCTGCCACAGCATCTGCCAGAATCGTGTGGCTGTATAAAATAATAAATAGGTCACAGGGAAACTGCAGGTGTAAGCATAGAATCATAGAATCATAGAATGGTTAGAGTTGGAAAGGACCTTAAAGATCATCGAGTTCCAACTCTTCTGCATGGGCAGGGACCCCTCCCACTAGACCAGGTTGCTCAGAGCCCCATCCAACCTGAGCATGTGCAGTCCTCTGTACAATGGACACTTGCAGGACAGCTACATACCCTGCAGGGTAGGCTTTGGAAAAGTGTTCAGTTCTGCTAAGTGTTGTTCCTCCCCAACACAGAGGTATGGACCAAAAACTCTTAACCTCAGAGGCTCTTGTCCATGCTCCCTGACCTCACTCTGTAATGTCATGTGTATGCTCCACCTTACACATCTATATTGTTGACTGTAGAGGGTGGTGAGACACTGGAACAGTTGCCCAGAGAGGTGGTGGAGGCCCCATCCATGGAGATATAAAAGGTCAGGCTTGATGGAGCTCTGAGCAACTGGATGTAGTTAAAGAGGTCCTTGCTCACTGCAGGAGGGTTGGACTAGATGACCTGGAAAGGTCCCTTGCCACCCAAACCATTCTGTGGTTCTATGCCAGTGGGCTTTGGGCTGCTGGTACCTGCTCTCTGTAAAGGCCTGGGGCTGGCTCTAAAATCCATACATGCTCCCCATCAGTGGTGGGATTAGGGTGGCAAACGGGACACATGCCCTGATGCTCACCCTCCCACATGACAAACAGTGATTCACTTGTGCCCATCTTGAAAGCTTCCAAGGTCTCTTCATGTGTGTGCAGCTGCGTGAGGTCAGGGCCATCGTTCCTCTCCTCAACCGCAAGGCCTATGTCCTCTTTGAAATACACAGGGGAGGTTACATCTTTCTGTATTTTCTATACACTGCCAAAACCAATAAAAGAATTGGATGGTCAAAACCACACACTAGCTCCTCCTGCCCTAGGCCAACTCTCCATGCCTCCTCCAAACACTCATTTTAAACTGCAGAACTGGGCATGCTCAGCAAGACTGGGTTTATGCTCATGTACAGACACATCTTCAAGATAAAGAAACTGTCCAAATACTTCCTGTCTAAGCCTATCACCTCGGTTTCTCATCTGCTCTCCTACCCACCCACCTGCCCAAGCTCCATTTCAGAAAGCTGTTTAAAATCTTTTGAAAAGCCATGTGCCTTCCTTCCAGGGACCTGATGGCTCACGGGTTTTTAGGCCACTTTTAAAGCTGAGTGGCCATGGGCTGACACAGGCTGAGGAAGCAGATGTCTCCAACCTCCATCAACCAACATCCCAATCCTTCTCTGGCACTTCCATATCCAGGGACAATCCTAGCTGTCACACTGACCATAAGCTCCCAATGGAACTGCTTTGCTGGCTGGTCCAAAGCCCTTTTCAATACATGGCTGTTAGGGGTAAGGTTCCTCTAGTCAGACACATGACCTACATTCTTGATCTTATAAAATAATTAAAGCCAATCAAATTAATTGGATACAGTAAAATATATTTGTCTCAGTTGGTCTTCACCTTCCAAACCAGTTCAGGTTAGTCTGTGTGATTGACCTATGTGTCTCATTTTCAATTCTAATAGGATGTGCCATCTGTGTGTTTTTCCTTAAATAATCTTCTCTCTTCTACCACATTAGTAATTTTGCAGCATTTGGTGGAAAAGAAATCCCCTGGAGATGCACAGAAGATCCTAAAGAAAGATTTACACTTGCTTGCTGCATTCTATCTGTTCTAAGACATTTAGTAGCCACTTCACAGCTTTATTATATATTATCGCTGTTGTGTAAAACTAAAGCACACCAATTGATCATTTTTGTTAGCACATCTTTCTCTATAAATCAGGCCATTAAAAAATTGTATTGCATTTGTTTGCCAAGTCCCATTTTCATAAAACCATAGTCTTATTCTTTACTGTTCCATACTATACCAGTCTTTCCTTAATTTTTTCTGGCACAAATTTGAGGCCCATTTTTCCTATATTATATTTCCCCCTATATTTCCAATATTTTTGACCTATATTTTTCCAGCTCTTGCCATTTGGACTCTTTCACTGGTCTGTCTCCAGCGTTCCAAGAGGTGTTAAAATAATCAGTCACTGAAGGAACTGGACCCAGTTCTTGTGCTGTCCTTGAATGAAGACCTCTCTCCCCTGCCATCAGCTCCAGGTGCACTGACACATGCAGAAATGTGAACACATAAACAGACACTTGTTGCAATTTGTAGCATTTTACCTGTTTTGACTGTCATTACAGCAAAGGTTTCATTTATATTTAACATAGCAGAACAACCATTTCAGGTGGAGCTTCTGGGCCAACACCTCTTCTCCCATGAAGACAGGCTGAGAGAGTTAGGGGTGTTCAGCCTGGAGAAGAGAAGGCTCCAGGGAGACCTTAGAGCACCTTCCAGTGCCTGAAGGGGCTCCAGGAAAGCTGGGGAGAGACTTTGGACAAGGGCTGGGAGTGACAGGACGAGGGGCAATGGTCTTAAACTAGAGCAGGACAGATTCAGATTGGATATCAGGAAGTTCTTTACTATGAGGGTAGTGAAACACTGGCCCAGGCTGCCCAGAGAGATGGTGGAGGCCCCATCCCTGGAAACATTCAAGGTCAGGCTTGATGCAACTCTGAGCAACCTGATCTAGTCAAAAAGGTCCCTGCACACTGCAGGAGGGCTGGACTAGATGACCTTGAAAGGTCCTTTCCAACCCCACACATTCTATGATTCTATGGTCACAACGGAGGCTTATTTTATACTTAGCATGATAGATCAACCATTGCAGGTGAAGCTTCTGGGCCAATATTTGATGATCTTCAAGGTCTTTGCCAACCAGGTTGATTGGTTCTGTGATTCTGTAAAATAACAATAGCTAGTGACAATCCATACACATTAGAAACCTGTCTAGAAATGTTCTCATTCCTTACAGTCATTTTTTGGTAGATATTAATCCAGCAATTTCTCATCCCTCTCAAGGCTCTGTGGAATGAAGCTCCCACAGCTTCTCAGGGCTTGTTCCTTATCTCATAGTTACTCTTCCATTGACAGTGGGGGGTAGTGCAGCTAGAATTCTAATGAAATGTTTTGCTCAGGCCCCAGTGAAGTGTGATATTCAGAATAATGCCTCTGCCAAATGCAGTTTAGTGGAGGCAGAGACATGCCACAAATCTAATTGTCAAGGCCAGGTATGTGCTGCTGCAAACTGGGTCCTAAATCCTGCTTTCAAGTATCTCATCTCTCAGTCCCTGGTGCAAAGGACTAGAAATTTTGCAGTGGTTTCATTTTCAGTTGCTCACATAACCAGCACAGTCCTGAGCTGTTTGCTTTAATATGAAACTACAGACGTGACACACTTTCCCTTTTTTCTCAAGAGCCCCGATTGTCCTAGTCTCAGAAAACAGGCTCATAGAAAGTGTCAAAAATTATTAGAGAAGAATTGGAGCTTTTGACACATGAAAAGACATGGGAGGGAGTCGTAGACAAGTGAATGTAAATGTGAAGAGAAATGGAAGAGTTGAAGATACGGATTTTTGAACTATGAATATTTCATGTCACCATTTTCAGCTCTGTGATAGTTGGCCATTCACATTTCTGACTGGCTGGTGACTTAGGACAACCTCTTCAAAATGTGGACACGCTGTCAAGATCATCTTCTGTATGACAAGGACAAGCAGGAAACAACAGAAACGAAACGGGAATGTTGATCATGCAGTGGGCGAGTGGCACAAGGTCTTTCACCAGCATTTAGCTTTTAATAGTAATGAAATGTAACGTGCCACGACAAAAGCTGGGGGCAAGTTTGCAATCATTGGCATGTTTTGAAAACAGTGTATTATTGACTACTTTGCTTTGCTCAGTCAGTGCAAGATATTTTCTGCTACAGTCAGATAGATGAGCTTCTTCCTCAAATATGTCCAGCAAGGTCACTGTGTTCAGATCATTGCTTTTTTTTTTTTTTTTCCTAATATAATTTTTTCTCCCAGAATCCTAATCTAATTTTTTTCTCCTAATATGACTCCCTCTGAATATGGCTAAGAAAAGGCACACAGAGACTCGAGGCAGTAACAGGCAGTATTTCTTTTCCACCCGAGCAACGTTAATAACAAAGCATCTGTTCTTTGTAGGATTCTGCTGCAGGCAATGACCACACCAGATCCTTCAAAGAAATGTCTGTGTGACTACGGGCATCCTGCTGTTAGAGAAATGGTCCAGAACTGGCAATTTTAGGTAGCTGTCTGCATAAGAAGTCCAGCAGTATTGGAAAATATCTAATAGTACCACTGAGCATACACCACCAGGGTGTATTGTGTGGGACATCCCTTCCTGAGCAGTGAAACACAAATTTATACACATTTAATGATCTTTAATGTGGTTTTTTTTGTGTCTCAAACAGCTGATCTGGAAAACAAACACCATTGAGAGCAAAAGAGTTGCTCTGCTGGGCTTATTGTTTTGATTAAGATTAGAAACCTTACGTATTTTGCTAACCTAGCTTCTTCATTTGGTGACTTTATAATGTGATCCTTTAAGGTTTCATCTCATGCACTTCTTGCTCATGTAATTTTTTTAAAAGATAATACATTATTTTACAAAAGAATTCAGCATTTAATGGGCAGCTGGGCTCCTTTTACTGCACTGCTCAATATATTTCAGACAAGGAAAGAAGGTTATTCTGTGTCAAAACCCTGAGGACAGAGGAAGTGGGAAAAGTGCTTTTAACAAAAATGTAAGAGTTACTCAGTCACAATAGTGTTTGGAGGTTCCACATCTTAAATACCTAATACCTCACATTTTAGTGTTTCTGTGTAGGATAGCAATATTTTTTGCCATGAATTTGAACTTCTTTTGTTAGGTTTTTGAATCCTGGGGGAATGATTTTTCAAGCTTGTGAAGATCTACTTCTAACACTTAAAAACTGAAAGATGAGTGAACAGATAAGACATCCTCTAATAAGAAAGAGCATCTTGGGCCACAAAATACCTGTTTGTAGTTCTACTAGTGGGAGGTTGAATTTCAAACATTTATATCCTTCAAAATAAAGGATAGTGAAGATTTGGTCACAGGGCTTTCACCTCTGTAATGTGGACTTCTTGATATTTGCAATTCTGAAGTCTTTCCCTTATATCCCTGGAGTTGCCTTGCACTTCCATCCCTGCAGCCCCTGGGACCCAAAGTCCTCCAACCCTCCAGACTTTGCACTCTAAGTACCTGTTAGATCTGATATCTTGGATTTGTGGTGGGACACTGATGGGTGAATTGCCTTTTCTTTTCCACCTCCTGCTTTGTAGCTTTAGTCTAACACTACTAAGGCCCACATTGCTCAGTAGATAATGAGAGGAAACGGGTCATTTAAACAACTAATAAACATCACTCAGTGATGCGGGAGCACAAAGCCTAATGGGCAATTAGTGCTGCAGTGTCTGCACCTCATCAAAGCCTGCTCCAACCAACACCATCAGCCCGAACAGTGACCGTGAGGAGACTGAGCGAGGCCTGATGGATTGAAATTGGAAGAAGGGAAATTTAGGTTAGAGATCAGGAGGAAATTCTTTAGTGTGAGGGTGGTGAGACACTGGAACAGGTTGCCCAGAAAAGCTGTGGCTGACCCATCCCTGGAAGTGTTGAAGGGCAGGTTGGATGGGGCTCTGAGCAACCTGGTCTAGTGAAGGTGTCCCTGCCCATGCCGGGGGGGTTGGATCTAGATGATCTTTAAGGTCCCTTCCAACTCAAACCATTCTACAGTTCTATGAACTGTGGGGATGGGGGATTGCTGTAGGATTAATTACTAAGAAGATTCTTAAATATCTTCCTCTCTTTTTCTGTTAAATTAATGTCATATTAATTTGTTTAATCCTCTTATAAGACACAAGTTCTTGTGAGTTGGAGGTGTGTCTTCAGCTTTGCTCTTACTTTTTGGCAAGTAGCAGCTCTTGACTGCAACATAGAAGAAGTATTTTTGCATTTGAAGTCCACACTTTGCCTAGAGGGGAAAAGACAGAATTTAAAAGGAGGATAAAGTGCGTTCACCTAAACGAAATAATCTGAGATTGAAGGAAAAGAAATTGTTTAATTTTGCTTGTTCTCCCCAAGTCTGGTAGCAATGGTGCAGAGAAAACACATCAGCTCCAAAAGCAGGTGGACTGGGAGGAGGAGTGCCAGGGCAGCGGGAGAAACAGCGGAGCAAGGTGTGCTTTGGATTGATACTAATTGGTTAAAGTGTTTCAATTAAGATAACAAAGAGCCGGTTTGATCTCCGCCTATAAAAAGATACAGAATTGCTTATTCCTTTCTCTAAAGGGCGAGATGGAGGCTGAGGGAAAGTGGAAAGGATGGAAATATTCAGTGTTAAGAACAGAGAAGCCCCCTCTCACACACACACCCCCCCATCAAGCTGTCTGTGATTTTCACAGGTGATTTTCCTTTCCAAAAAAAAAAAAAAAAAAAAAAAAAAAAAAAAAAAAAAAAAAAAAAAGAGGGAAAATCTGTTGCTGTGTCGTTTCAAAACTGATTATTGCTTCAAAACCGGGCGGTTTCTCTACCTCAAAAAGGGATTAGATATTGGGCAGGTGTGGTAAGCAGTTACAAACAACCTGGTAATTCCTATTATTAAAACTAATTATAGAAGCAAGACTTTATGAAAGCCTGGCTCCCTTGTTTCTAATTGTAGACATCTTCAAGTGCGATGGTTATTCAAAGCTGCTTGCTTTTTTGTTTTCTTCCCTTTTATTTTGTTTATTCAATGTCACAAGTTAATTCAGAGCCACTTGACCGGTCTGCCTCTACAGTCAACAAAGCAGCTCAGCGTTGCTGGAGGGCAGCTCTTCGGAGGGCTTTTAGAAGAGCATTCTCACTTGCAGATGTTCATTCATCTTTTTTAAAGGATCAAAGGCCTTTTTCTTTTCCCTTTTCAGAAGGGGGGGTGTGTATGGGGAGGATTATTCAGATCAAGTAACCAACTACTTAACTGGCTAAAAGCATGCAAGAAATAGCTAAAATTCTGGCTGAGATTTGTTGATTACAAATAATAGGTCAGACACCAGGAAGAAATTCTTCACCATGAGGGTGGTAAGGCACTGGAATAGGTTGTCCAGGGAAGTTGTTGATGCCCCCCTCCCTGTAGGTGCTCAAGGCCAGGTTGGATGAGGTTTTGTGCAGCCTGGTCTGGTGTGAGGTGGTGGTCTTTAAGGTCTATTCCAACCTTAACCATTCTATAATTCTATACTGCTCTGACAAATTTACTGAAGGTATTAAAAAGGGAAGAGAGACACGGGTTAAGTTCCAAGATGATGTTCTCAGACTTTCCAGATTAGTCTCTTTTTTCTTTTCTGCAACAGTTTTTAAAATAATCCCTTATTTTTTTTTTACTGTAAAGAAAGCAAACATAGAAGTTTTACTGAAAAATAAATAGAATAAACCACTAATACAAACAGGGTAGTTTGAAGGATGGAGTCCTGTATATTGTGAATAAGACTGTTTCTTCATTTGTGTAATGAGTACTTGCATCTTTGGGCAAGCAACTGGAGACCTAATAGCTCTTTCTAGAGAAGATGAAGGTTTCAAAAATGCTGGGACTTGAAGGTGACTCTGGCCAAATCAGAGGCCTGTTGTAGCCCTGGCAGTAGGAGCTCAATAAGCAGGATACAATAAATAGCTTGTTATGAATCCAAACATGAGCACATTGATCTTGCATTGCCATCAAACAGTGTAGAAGCATTTTTGTGCCTAGTATCCTAGCAAAAATAGTATTGCCATTGCTAGGGGCAAATCTCAGGCTTTATAGTGGCTGTGCCAGACTCTGGCCTCTGCCTGTTTGGTTTGTTAGCAGCTTGTTTTTGTATGAACTTGAGCTTGAACTCATGTCTTTAGCTTTATACACAATTTAAATATAGGATAGTAGTGAAGGCCTTAAATGTGGGCACACATTGAAACAGAGCCCCCAGAACTAAGAGTCAGCAATGTGTTACCATTGGTGATGAAAAGGGCACGCCATGGAGAACTGGGAGAAGACTGCTTTTGCTGTGAGGTGGTGGGCAGAAACAGCAGCAGCTTATCAAGAGATTAAAAAAGAGAAACAAACAAACAAAAAAATCCCAGGAAAAAAAACAACCTACGGGCCAGGACACATGTAGCAGCCTGGGGAAGTAACACCTCCCTGCCCACTGCAGTGCACAAGTGAATGGCCAAGAATTGTCTAAAACCTGAAACATCTTCTAAAAGGAGAAAACCCTGAATTTAGGGATTCCAAAGAAAGAATGTTGCCCCTTTGTTCCAGCTTCCCCTTTCTCAAAAAACAATCACCTTCACCTCATGGGCTGAGCTCATCAAAGATAAGAGCCCTTGGCCCTGTACACAGAATCCTACAGAATCACACAGAACCCTAGGGGTTGGAAGGGACCTCGAAAGATCATCTAGTCCAACCCCCCTACCAGGCAGGTTCACCTAGAGTGCATCACACAGGACACACAGGACACTGACAGCTGATGTAGAGTAAGGTTGTTAAAATAAATGTTTGGAACATGTGGGGATGATTATTCACAAAAAGTACCAATAAACATTAGTTATGTTTATTGTTAGTATCAGGCAGGTCAAGTGGAGTTGATTTTTGAGTTTAAAGCTGCCTTGTTTATCTGTCTTCTGAATGGTCCCACCACAGTGGTCTCTGCTTCCCTGATCAGTACAATTCTACTCAGTTACAACATGGTAAGGGGTTCCACCAAGGAGTTCCATTCTCAGTAGTGAAGGAATCAAATATCTAACATTTAATACTATATTTAATATTTGTATCTTACGTAAGACAAATGGGAAATGTGTGGGCAAGATATAGAAAACCTACCGGGACTCATCTCACCCAACCTGAGAAGTCTGCAGCATAGATCCCTGCATTTGAGCTCATCTTCGAGTCTCCTTTCATATTCAGTGGATGGAAATAAGCTATTCTGAAATTCTAGTAATTTGTCTTATCTTCCAGTGAGATGAGGTGACCCTTGAAAGGCCAGTTGTTGTCTCTTTGTAAAGAGATCCCAGACAATGGGTTCCCAGGTGACAGCCTGCACCACAAACATCTCCATTTTGACGGGGGAATTTCCCCTTTGGCTATTAGAGATGTCTCTTCCTGGAAACTTGTCTAGCCAGACGTTCCTCTTTTGTCTCTTTACAGGGGAAGCTACTGAAATCTTACTTTAGGCTGAGGTTTTTTGCTATTCTTCAGCTTCTCCAAGCAATCCAGTTTTTTGGGGTCAAGTAGATCTTGATTAGTTATGAGTAAGTCCAGAGTAAATGTGTTATGCAAATCTTTCCTTCTTTGATTTTCTGCTTAAACTGGTGTTCCTCATCTCCTTCCTCCTTCAGCCTCCCCACCCCCAGTTTGGATCCCATCAGGGTATTGTTGGAGTGTAGGAGGAATGCAGGTTTCTGTGTTGATGAAAAGGTTAATAGGTGATTATTCTGGGGAGCAAGGCATGGTGGCAATGCAATTTATATGGGTAAAAGGAGAGGAGGACCAATGGAAGGAAATTCAGGCTCTTCTAGAGGTCACTAGCATGTGATATAGGACAAACAGACACAGAAAGGGAAAGTGCTGGAAAAGTGGGTATAGGGTAAGTAGCTGCCCTAGAAGAGGAGGCAGGGAACTATACCAGAGAGCAATGAGAGAGCCAGAAATGAGGCTGTGAAACTCCTGAGTCTGGGATCCTTTTCTCATGGTTGAAAAGAGATGGCTGACCCAACAAGCAGGACCTCGAGAGATGCAGACATGAAAGACCTGTACTAGGATGTGACCTGTACCAGCCCTGCTCCCAGCACAGGTTCTTGTGCTACTCCTTCCTCAGATCTTTCAGCTGCTGTGAGCCCAGTTCCACCTTAAACTCTACTAAGCTGCCTTAGCTACTGTTTTATGCCACAGGGGATGATCTGGGAGGAAAAATGATGCAGTGAGGAAAAGGAACACTGCAACAGGCCATAGATAAACAAAAACACATGAAAGGAAAAAAATATTTGCACCAGTTTCTAGCCTGTTGAAAGAACATAACATACATATGTAGGAGTGGACCTGTCATGCTGACTGCTCTTAGAAGCCTTGCTCAGAGCACACGTTCTTGCATTTGCACTAAAATAGCTTCCAGACAAGGGAAGAAATAAATTTCAAGTGACAGCTGTTAGAATTCAAGAGCTAGGAAAGACTCTAGGGATGTATTCTTCTACAGATTGCAGAGAGATTAAAGGCATGAAGCAAACACAAGTGGTTTACACCAGCTGTGCATTTGTGACTCGATGAACCAAAAAGTTACACTTCTTTTGCATATATTCCAGCTCCATCACCCTGTCCCTGACATGTACAACTTGGAACATGATGCTGTCCTCCTTCTTTGGCTTAAAATCTAAATTATGGTAAACCCACATGAAGGTTCAGCTAGTGAAATACTACAGGTCTTGTTAGAACATTTTCTGGCCCCTTCTTTCCCTCTCTGAGGGCTAGTGTGTGCCTTTGGAGTCTCTGAACAATTTCAGCTCCTGAAGCCCCTTGTCCCAGCTACCCTTCCCGAGCCTCCTGAAGTTAGGAACATTGTGGCCTCTGCAGACCTTAGTGTGGACTGGTCCTATCATACAAATACAATGGAACTCACTCCCATTATTATGGAAAAGAGTAAAGAGCACAACCCTCAGCCTGTCCTGTTTTAGTCCTGAGATGCTGCTGGTTTTTCTCTGAATTAATAACGTCAAACAAAAGCTGAAACTTTTGGATTGGAGCAAAGTGGTCATTCCTTGATGTAGTAAAGGGACTGGCAGGTGATTTAATGGCCAGTATTTAAAAAGAATCCTTTCCAGACCTAGAGCAAGGCACAGACTCTCCCAAAACTGTTTAAAAACAGCTTGTACTTGCTGGTATTCTTTGTGATTTCAGGGGGTTTTGTTCCCATAGTAGGGAAAAAACACACTGTTATACTTTGTTCCCGCTATGTATCTAAGGTCTTTGAGAGCACCTGATGGGACAGATTTCTTTTCACAAGCTTAAAACAATGAAATTGTATTTGTAAACCTCTGAGCTCTTCAGTCATTAAGTCCTGCAGTGACTGAGCTGCCCTGTGTTTGGGCCAGCCTGTTCTGGGGTGTCTTATGTGCCTTCTCTTCAGACTGCTTTGCTTGCTAGTTTTTTTTTGACAGATCTGTCTTATCATAAGTAGCTATTTAATTAAGTCTGCATGGACAATCTTTTCTTGCATCTCTATCCTGGTGTAATAATACTTGGCAGATATTCTTGCCTGTTATCTCCCAGCTTTTGTCTTGTGGTTGCAAGATGATGTGTCTGTTGGTAGCACAGTTCTCTCCTTGCTGTGCCCATCACTGGCTCCTTGTTAAAATAAGGGACCTGCAGTGCCCAAAAGTGAGAACTGGGGTTTTGAGAGGAGTGGATGAAGCAGCTATTAATCTTTGGACAAGAAAGCATGCAGTATGTTTTAAAAATCCTAGCAACTCTGCTCGTTACTGGCATCACACAATAACTGTCCCACAAACGAGAAAAAGATAATGAAAATTAAAGACTGTTCAGAGCTCAGTATAATCAGATTATGTTGATTTAAATTTAACTAAAGGGCTTGTATGTACCACTAGACACTTCTATACATTTTTGAAACATAAAAGCCAGCAAACTTAGTGTCCTTAGAAATCTGCAAATTTCCTTATTCCCCTGCAAAGTCAAAATCTCCTAAGCTTGGTGGAATTAAACCCACTAACCAAATTACATGTGGAGAGAGGTGATTCTACCCCTCTACTTTGGCCTGGTGAGACTTCACCTGGAATACTGTGTCCAGCTCTGGAGCCTCCAATATAAGAAAGATGTGGACCTGTTGGAAGGTGTCCAGAGGAGGGCCACAAAAATGATCCGAGGGCTGGAGCACCTCTCTAATGAGGACAGGTTGAGGAAGTTGAGGTTGTTCAGCCTGAAGGAGAGAAGGCTCTGGGGTGACCTCATAGAAGCCTTCTAGTACCTGAAGGGGCTACAGGAAAGATGTGGAGGGACTTTTTACAAGGGTTTGTAGTGAGAGGACAAGGGGTAATGGCTTCAAACTGAAAGAGAAGAGATTTGGGTTAGAGATCAGGAGGAAATTCTTTAGTGTGAAGGTGGTGAGACACTGGAACAGGTTGCCCAGAGAAGCTGTGGCTGCCCCATCCCTGGAAGCATTCAAGGGCAGGTTGGATGGGGCTCTGAGCAACCTGGTCTAGTGGGAGGTGTCCCTGCTCATGCAGGGGAGTTGGAACTTGATGATCTTTAAGGTCCCTTCCAACCCAAACCATTCTATGAACCCTACAAAGGATATAATTAAATACCACACAAGCACATGAGTTTAAAAAATTATTACTATGTATATTAACTTACAGGACTAAACTTTCCAAGCATTACTTAGTGTATATACATTGTTATTACATTTTCTCAGTAAGGAACTCACTCTCTTCCTTTCTGTTTCTGAAATGGCCACAGTATCAGCCTGACAGAGATGAATCTGTTGCTTGCTTGCTGCCAAACTGAAAGCTCGGAGAGTCTGCAAACTGAACTCAGAATGTTATTAGAGAATCAATATGTGTGGCCTCAGCTCTGATCTTCAGAGCAGATAACTGTCAAAGCCTTGCATTTAATTTCCTTCCAAATATTAGGCTATTCTACAATGATCTTTGTAACAGATTAGATTGCTGTAAACATTACTGTTGGTAAAATAAATGAGTAATTTTTTAACTTGAGCATTCTTTATTTGGTTGATATTATCTCTAGTGCTTGCCTTCAACCTTAGGAAACCTTTATCTGGAAACATTGTGGACTTGCACAGATAACTTCAGTGTTAACTAAAGTACAATTCAGGGGCCCAAAGTCACCAAACTTTGTCTTTCTTAAACCAAGTAGCGGGATGAGTTTGAGAGCTGAGAAGCATTGACTAAATATATTTTTCAACAAGGAGTAACCTGGAAGTCCTCTAGAGCTACTTTTTTGGGTCGTACCACAGCCTCAGCTGACATGAACAGCCAGAGGGTTGTTTGAGAAAATTACCAGTCTTTTAGGTTATAATTAAGTCCTTGCACTCAACTGAACATTGGCTGTGCTCCCTCCTGGTAAGTCCTGGCGTATTGACCATCCTAAAAAATAAATGGAAGCTGCTGACTAGTTTTTTCTCTTTGCAACCCAGCAACACTGCAAGGATAAAGCAGTAGAGAGGCTCTTTGTTGGCTGGGGATTTATTGAAGAAATAGTTCCTACTTAATTATCTACATGTGTATCCTCAATGTAGCTATCCATTGTATGTCCTTCCACCCAGATAGGACACTTGGCTACAGCATAAGGAACACCAGCCAAAAAAAGCTCCTAGATGCTTCAGAGTTTCTGTCCACTCTGATATTTGCTGAAAGGGCAACAGGGTGGGACAAAGCAAGCCAGGAGGTTTCTGGAGTGCATTAATGATAACTCCCTCATCCAGGTGGCTGAGGAATCAAGGAGAGAAAGTTCTTTGCTAGGCCTGGTACTTACAGAGATGGAACAACAAACTGGTTTGGAGTGTGAAGGCTGGGGCAGCCTTGGTTTTAGGGACCATACGATGGTGCAGTTGAGGATTCTGGGAGGAGGGAACAGGACAGATAGTAGCTTCTCAACCCAAGGTTTCAGCAGAGTAGTCCTTGGCCTGTTCAGGGACCTACTAGTAAGAATCCCATAGAAAATGGTCCTGAAGAGTACAGGATATTTCAAACCCTTCTCCAAGCTCCAGAAGGGTCCACCTGCATGTGTAGAAAGTCAAATGAAGGTGACAGAAAGCCTGCATAGATGATCAAGGAGCTCTTGGTACAAATCAAGCCTAAAAAGGAAGCATACAAAAGGTGAAAGAGGAGACAAGTGACCCCATAGGAATACAGAGACACTGTCCAAGATGCACACAAAAATGGAATAGGAAAGCCAAAGCCCATTTGGAGTTGAATGTGGTGAGGGATGGGAAAGGCAACAAGCTTTTACAGCTATACCAGCAGCATAAAGAAGACTAGTAAAATGTGAGCCCACTGCTGAATGACACAAGCTAGATGGTGACAAAGAACAAGGAGGCACTTGCTGCCTTCTTTGCCTTGGTCTTTATGAGCAGTGTTTGCATTCAGGAATCCCAGGTCTCTGGCAGCAGTTGGGAAGTGTGGAGTAATCAAGACTTACCTTTAGTGGAGGAGGGTCAGGCTAGAGAACATTTAAGCAAGCTGTGATACATCCATGAGCTGGCTGATGTCACTGCAAGGCCACTCAGTCTTTGAAAAGTCATGGTGTAGTGGACCATTAGAACAACATAGGAGTTGACCATTGGTTCACGATGCCCAGAGAGGTTGTGGAGTCACAATTCCTGGGAATACTCAAACCCCAACTTGCTGAAAGCCTGAGTAACCTGCTTTATGTTACCCAGCTTTGGGGTGTGTGGAGGGGTTGAACTAGATAATCTCCAAGTGGCATCTCCCTACCCCAACTGTTCTGTGGCTCTGTGAATGGCAGGAGAACTGGTTCCTGATAAAGCAGCTTGACAGTGACGTCCCAGGAAGAAAAGACAAGACCAGAACCAAAAAAAGAATTGGTCATATCTAGATAATGTATCATTTATGCCCTTTTAGGTAGAAGATGAGGCAGCAAGACATGGGAATTCATGTTTTGCTGGAAGTGGTGTATTAGTTGGCCAAAAGATATTAGGAGTAGGCAAATAGGTTTAATTTGATGAGGCTGAGTAAATAAAATTTTTATCTACACTTCATCCTTTTATTTCATATATTCATAGAACCATGGAAGAGTTTGGGTTGAAAGGGACCTTAAAGGTCATCAAGTTCCAACTCCCCTGCACGAGCAGGGACACCTCCCACTAGACCAGGTTGCTCCAAGCCCCATCCAACCTGCCCTTGAACACTTTCAGGGATGGGGCAGCCACAGCTTCTCTGGGCAAGCTGGGCCAGTGTCTCACCACCCACACACTAAAGAATTTCTTCCTAATGTCTAAACTAAATCTCCCCTCTTCCAGTCTTGATCCATTAACTCTTGTCCTCTCACTACAAGCCCTTGTAAAAAGTCCATCCTCAGCTTTCCTGGAGCCCCTTCAGATACTGGAGGTGCTTTAAGGTCTCCCTGGAGCCTTCTCTTCTCCAGGCTGAACACCCCCCATTCTCTTCTTTCAGAGCCAGCCCTTTCCTTTTGCAAGCTTTTCAGACCGTGTATCCCCTCATCGTTACCTTTCTGATTTAACAACATGCAGTACAGCCTGAATCATTTTCATGTCCACAGTTTCCCCCTGTGATATTTGTTACCAATGCGAAAAATTCTGTCAGATTTGATAGGAATCATCTCCCATGTGTGAATCCCACTGAGTCAAACTCTCCTTAATTAAATCATAACAGTCGAGCAGACCTGCTCCTCCTTGGCTGAGCTGTGTCCTCTGTTACCCTTCCTGCATTTTTTTTATTCCTGTATTTTTCTTAGTATAAAAGACAGGTGTTACACGTGTATCTTCTAAACATCTTCTTGCTTCCAGAAGTGTACTGAATGCATATGCTAATATTGGCCCAGTTCTTTTGGTACTTGCCTCAGGATTTTGGGATAGAGACTTTCTCATTTTGCACAGTTGCCTAATCTTCAAATGCTCTAATTTTTTTCCTCTCATTCTTTTTTTTATTTCTTCTAAGTACCATATCTGGCAAAATTCCCTTCACTGGGTTTTGTTTTCTAAAATAATATCATCTCTTCCTGGGACAAGTGGCTTGCTGTAATGGTTGTGGTTTTCAGTAGTTCCCATGGGTGTTTTTGTTTCCCATGTGGCTGAAGGGCTGTTGTCAGGCTGATATCGTGGTTCCTGCTCAACAGTCAGGCCATGGATCTTCATCAAAAACACATGCCAGCTGATCAAAACCAAACTTGTTAAAGGTACTATATATTTGCTGGTGATAAAAATCAGGTGGCAGCACAAACTCCCTTTGCATGATAATGAGCATTTAACAAATGATGCAGATCATACCTTTCCTTCTCTTTGCACACCTGGATAAATTTAAAGCTGAGCTTACACCTTGACTTTTGGTACTAGGAATGCTAATTTGTTTCAGTAACTGCAGCACTTTCTCTCAGATTTTGGGTACTTCCCTGTAAGCTTAATAGTTTTCTACCACAATTTGTAGTTGGAGGAAAGATGCTAGAAGGCAAATGATCAAGTAGGTCAAGAAGACTGATGGTTCTCTTTCATTGTTTCTATTTCTCAGCTTTACTCCAGAACATTCACAAAAAAACCTGCTATAATCAATTTTAGAGTGTGCTTTTATATGGAGATGATGTTTGGACTTGCAGGGATCTATATGTAAATAAACCCCAACTGTTCCTTAACATCTAGTTTACATCTTCCCCTGAGTCTTTTTTTGTGCACGTGCTTAGTTTTGTACCACTGTGCCTCTGCTCATCCTTGCCTCATTGTTGACACACTTTTGATTTTTGTAGACTTCTATCTCACCTTCTCATCTACTTCTCCCCACATTTTTAACTCTCTTTCCTCACATTTCATTTCCTTCAAGCCTTTTATCAGTTGGTAATGTTTCTTTGAATCAACTATGTTTATGACCACGTTGTATTTGAACTGGCCTCTGTGATGTGGCCGCCGGTTTATTATTAAACGGATATTATAGAAGCAGAATAAAAATCAGTCAGAATTACCCATGGACCTAGGGACTGCAGTTGATTAAAAATATTACAAAAGCTTCATGGCTGCTGTTTAGAAAACAGGAAGCTTGCTGGAAGTTCATTGTACTAAACAGAGTACAAAGTTTCTGGGGTGCATTTGAGCATTTTGTCTTTTTAATTTCCAGTGGGTGGTATAACAAACTAGAAGAACAAAGCAGCAAATGGTGATGTAGGAAACTGCCAAAATACATAATTGACTCACAGGGTCCATTGGCTTTTACCTTAGATTACACCAGCTAAAACCAAGGTAACAGCCCAGATGATACATGACTTCTCAGGATATTTCAGAAGTGCTTCACATAATCAGCGTGTACAGAGCAAGATAGAAAAGGCTTTTGTCTAAACTAGAAAGAACATACATATATATATGAACTTTGTTAGAATGAAAACCAGTTTAAACCAATTTATGAATTTACATTTTCTTTGGACTGGACAAACCAGTAATTATTAGCTGAATTATAGCAGAATTTACCCAGAAAACCTATTCTGGGGCTGACACCATACTGACATAGGTAGGTAGAAACACAAACAAAATGTGACTGTTGGGCCAAACAGCTGAAATTCCAAGTAGTAATTAACAACATTAGATGTTTTTCTATCTTTAGTGATACGTTTCCCCCTTTTGTGTCTTATGACATCTCAAAGTGCCTTTTAGCACAATAGATGTGACTTCAAAAACTTTAAGGCACAGAAACATCTCCTGAGGGATGCTGGTTTTGCCTCACAACCTCCTTGTGAACCACTCTGTGGATTTCTCTGGGGTTTCTGAGACATTATCGTTCCCTAGGTACATGTCCAAAGGTTTGCTACCTTTGTTATCTGCTCTTTCACTTTTTCTGGAAGTTTCATCTTCAATACAGTGAATTGACCTTAGAATCTTTCAGACCATACTGGACCAGTGATGCAGTTACTGGATCAAACTCTTGAATTTTTAGAAATGGGAAGTTGCACAGGGTAGGAATTGGAAGATGTTTGCTTTGAGAGATATTCTTCTGGACATCCAAGTGTCTAGAAGTCTAGACAACTCATAACACCTGGGACTGGTATATGATACCTCCAGGTGTAAGAGAGCTATGCATGATATCTTGGAGCATGAAAAGGCCCTGAATATTGGAATGAAGCTCACTAGGAAATTGGATTTGGGTGAAAGAGCTGTCTTCTTACAGATCCTGTCTAATCCTTCTATGAGTTCCTGGTGATTTTCATTATTTGTCCAGAACCTTCCCTGGGGACCTTCCACATGAGGAGAGAGAGAATGTAGAAACAGATTATGTCCAGAGTAGCTATATGAAGTTCACAGCCCTCTCTACTCCCCATTGCCATCCAGCTCCACACACATCAGCTACATCTGTTCAGACTTGGGGGAGAATGTAATAAGTAAGTTCAGGATTTGAAGCAACCTCACTTTGATTAATCCCCCTGCTCCTGTCATAGCTGGTCCTAACAGATATAACAGTATCACTAACAAGCAAGGGCTCCTTTTTCCATTTGCTCATGGGATTTTCCCTAGATTTTTGGGCAAAGGTTTTTGTGGTCTGGTGATGTGCAGAGATTTTTCTGCCTTTGCCCTGTGCTCCTTTATCTGCTCCTTCAGATCTTTCTGTGTGTAAAACGAAGATGTATATTGCTGAGGTTAATCACTCCTACAGAGCCACATGGAGATAAATGCCAGAGCTACCAGCTGGGGTACCAGGTCTTTGGAGAAATAAGAGACTGAGTAAGGGAAGGAAAGAGAGGGCCAGGAGCTGGCATGTCATACTTCTGGCAACCTAAATTAACAAGATGTCCAGCTGATAAGTAACCAGGATATATCAAACATCAGAACAGTTTCTGATTAGTAACCTTCTAAAGCAGCTTTGGCTTGAAGAGTTGTGTCTGGAGATTTAATTTTTTTAAATAGCAACTACTTATCTTTTTCTCTCAGTGCCATTTGCATTCTAGTATTTTGCTATTCAATATCTTCCAGAAGTTTCCTGAAACTTGGCTTTCATTAAGACAAAAGACAGAAAATGTAAAGGGGCGAATATCAGGACATGGAAAATCAGTGTCAAAACCAAACAATGCTATGACCTCTGGGGGAAGTAAGTTAATGTGGTCATTAGCAAAGGACACAATGAGTAATATCTGGTGACTGAAGATGTCCTTTTGGCTTCTAAATGGACCTTTGTGCTTTAACTTACACAAGAGGAATAAAACAGGAATATACAGATAGTGTTTTAAATAGAATAATCCTTTCTAGTTTGTAGGGGTTAGAGTTATAAACACGACCCTTGAGGAAACCCAGGTAATGGAATATTTCATCTTGCATGGGTAACATATTAAATCCTCCCTCCTGTTCCCTTTTGGTAGCATTTATGCTTTTGTGATTGCACAACCCTCCAAAGGAGCAACTGTTAATTTGTTTCATTACCACTCTACATCCCAGCCTGTTTTACCCACATCCTGATCACATTCCCTAGAAAGTTCTGCCCAACTTACTGCTGTAGTGAAGGGCAAATGACCCAGGACAGACCCCTGGTTTTCAAGGAGAGCCTCCTCAAAACACAAAGGGCCATTCTAACTGTTGGGAAGTCAGGCAGACATGGCAGAAACCAACATGAACAAGCAGCAAACTCCTGACTGAGCTCAAACATAAAAGGATTTACACAGTGAATGTGGGCACAGACTGCTCGAAAGCAATGTAGAGACCTGACTTGACCATGCTGAGGTCCAGTCAGTGGAACTGAAGCTGAGCTGGAGTGGGAACCAGTGAATGATATCACAGCAATGAGGAAGCTCCCAGAAGTACAATTACTGCAAAAAGAAGGCTAAGGAAAATGGGGGCCCAGTGGTTAGTGGGGCAGGCATTGTAGTGACAAAGGCCATGTCAAAGGCTTTCCTATTTCATTTCAGGCATCTTAAACTCATATTTAACTTTAAAAACCAAGGATAGAAATGCAGGATTTGAGAATCCCACGTTCACTGAACACAGATCAAACACATTCCAAGTATCAGCAAGAAGTAATATGTTTTCTATTACCAGAAACACCATTTCTGGTTCAAATCACGCTTTTTGCACTGTCTGGTAGATGGGTGCAACAGGAAAGATAATACATAGCACATCACATTGAATTTATTTTCATTATTTCAGAATATACAATGTCAGGGAAGCAGCTGGGTACAGCTGTTACTAAGGCCAGCATCTGGCCCTGCAGATGCAGCTTCATTAACACTTCACTTGGTATTTGTGGTACTGAACAGACAGAGCAGAGTTGGCTTCACAGGCCTCAAAGGACAAAAAAAAAAAAAAGCAGAATCAAATATAGCTAGAGGATCAGGTGGACATCTACTCTTCAGAAGACAACTGAAATTGAAAAGCAGTATTTCCAAAATAATAATGATAATAATAATAAACAACCCCAAGTTATTCTACTTAATACACGTGTGCAGTCCCTGAGGGACAGCACAGAGGTGGGTCTGTCGTTTGAAAGAATCCTGTGGGGAAATGAACTCACAGGAAGCAACATCTGATGTTCACAGATGTCTTGACCAGAAGGAAAGGGACTTGTGTGTGTTTCCAAAGGTATGAAGTGAAGTTTGAACTTTGTTTTGGTTTTGTCATTTCAGTAACTTCTGTGGAAATCTCTCATTGTGTTTATGTCTGCTAGGGGCACAGAGCAGAGCAAAAGCTGAATTTGTTTCATTACATTGTTTACAAATATTATTCCTGGGAATCTGGGTGTTAAGGAAAAGATGAGATTATTTTGAAAGCAAATAGTTAGGTGGTATTTGGGAATCAGATGTGGGGAGGCTAAATACAGAAGACATGAGATATCTTAGATAGCCATGGATGTATTTCACAGACATAAGATGAGTGTCGTGGTCATCTCCTCTGCCGTGTGTGTGGCATGCACCTCTTATTCGTATCCACTGCTCCCTGCAAGAAGACCACTGGCTTGGGACACATGACAAACCATCTTTAGGAAGATGTCACCTATTGACTTAAGGGTATCAGATGAGAGGTAACACACTATGTGCCTTGGCCACGTCCTCTTGGTGTTAGAAATTGCGCTTTATTCCCTGTTTTAATTTATTTCAACTTCTGGATCACAGCAGGGACCTGTCAGGTGTCCTTGCTAGGTTAAACAGACATCTAACAGAGGTCTGTTCATCAGGGTCTGATCAAACCACCTCCAACTTCACTGTGGTAAGTAGGAGACTGGAATTATTTCAGTCTGTGTCCTGTTCTCTAGACTAGTTATCATTCTCACTTTTCCTCTGAACTACCAACAATTTTGAAGCTCACACATGGAGGCTGTTACACAATGGTTTCCATCAAAGAAAGGCTCTGTTTCTATCCAGTGTTCTGGAATAATCCATGTTTGTCTTCCCAGATGTGTTCAAGAGATTGTCTACAGAAATTTTCAGCCTGCCAGTAGTTTCTGGAGCACTCTCCAGAGACGGGTCCTTGCATATGATTTCTTATTCCTGCAGGAATTACATTGTGGTTTATTGTATTAAAAAGCATCCCACAGCTCTGTGAACTGCTCCTTGGCTTTCTCGCTCATCACCATCCCAACAGTTATATAATCTGAAAGCTTTCCAAGAACAAATGTGTTTACATGATCATTCTATCTCTAGATCATTGCAAAAGAAGATTATGACTATATAGGAGCACAGCAGATAGTCTTAATAAGACATGACTAGTCTAATTGCAATTATGTGATGCAGCCACATGAATTGCAGTGAGACTATCGACTCAACAAATTTAATTGAATTCGGTATGTGCCATTCTGATTTTCCATGGTGTTTTGCTTGTTTTATCTGAACGTTGGAGGCATAAAGCCAGAAGTCTTAAAAAAATCTCATTATATCAGCAGTGCAGTCTCCTTTATCATTGATATTTGTAATCTTGTCAGAGAAAGATATCAAATCTCTCTGACATAATCTGCTTTCCATTACACTGCACTCTCCTCATTATACTTCTGATGAGAGTTTAAGCTGTTGCTACACAATGAGAGGAGTATCTGGAAGAAAGCAGTAAATAAGATATAATACAGTAGGAATTGAGGGGTTGACTTGTTCACTACCTCTGTTTCCCACTGGCTGAAGGCCCTTCTTTCCCCTTGCTTGTGACTTTTGCTACGTGTTTACCCTTGTGTCCAAGTCCAATAATTGTGTTTTAGAAGCAACAGAATCATTCTGGTTGGAAAAGACATTTATGATCATTGAGTCCTACCATAACCTAACTCCACCAACCATTAACCTAACTTTACCAAGTCCTGTGCTAAAACCATGTCACTAAGCACCACATCTAAGGGTCTTTTAAACACCTCCAGGGATGGTGATTCAACCACCAGACTCCTTTACCTGCTGATTGGCAGCCAGCACCATAAGCAACAGTAACTGGGATATCCATAGAGGGCTGGAGGATGTGACTGTGACTGTGGGGAATGGACAGTGACACAGGCTGTGTTGGAGACCCATGTCCTTCTGGCACTGAAGGCAAGGCCAGGTATCCTATATGCTGTATGTACATATCCACTGGGTACATCATGCTGGATTTCATCTTGCATCTTCAGTAGCTCTAGGCACCTCTGTGTAAGCACCAAATGTCACCCAACGTGCTCGCTCTGTCCTGCAGTTGTGTCCTGGAAGTGCCTTTTAGATCCAAATCACTGTCCTGGTGTGTCTAAGCTGGCATGTTGGAGGTCCTATTTCAGAGATGACTGGACATCACAGCTTCCACCAAGCTGTCCCCTCCTGCCCTTCTGATGACCTAGCAGTGACCACATGGAGTGGGCACTGGCAGAGGACCCTCTAGGAAGGGTGGAAAGGGCTAGGCCAGCTGAGCCTCCTGATGTGCTTCTAAGCAGAATCCTCTTTAGAAATCTAACAATGTGATCCCATAAGACTTGTAACAGAGGACCTCCCAGCACTGCAAGACAGGCAGGAGCAGAGCAATGGTAAATTTGGTGCTGGATCTCTCAGTGGAGATTACTGGGATCCACGGCAAGAGACAGGAAATCTCCAAGGCCCTGGCAGGGCCAAAGCAGCAGAGGCAAGGTCAGGGTGGTCCTCAGCATTGACACAGCCACCACCTAAATATTTTAAAATTATAGATAAGTATTTCATGGAGCAGCAAGTGAAGGAACCCATGACATGGGATGCTCCTGCTGTGAAATACACCACCTTTGCCAGCAGGGCTACCTTATCACATTCATTGAATATGTTTCAAAGAATTATATTTTTGACCTAACCACCAAAACATCAAGTTCAAACTGACATATGCTTCTATAACACTTTTAAAAATAATGGATTGACGTGGTTAAGGTAGTTGAATGTCTGCAAAATTTGACCTTTGGTGAAGTTCAGCTGCTTAGTTACAAAGCTAAGAGCCACATTGTAGCCTACTAGCTAATTTGGTTAATGCCTTGCCCCTCAACAGCCAGTGTCACTATTGTGGAGAACAGAAGAGTCATGGTGTGCTCACCTCTCCTTGTAGAGGAAGGCCTTTAGAGATCTTGTTCAGAATATGCCTCTCTCAAACAAAATCTGTGAATTCCTCACTTTTTTCTGGCAAAGAGTTGTCTATATAGGTGTCTATATTTCCATGACTGACATGGAAACGCACAGTGGTTTCTGTAGATTTTCTTTCAGAGGTTTTCCTGTGTTGTGTCTTAACTTCTCAATTCAGATAACGAAAGTAGTAAGAAACTAAAATTAAATGAAGTCCTAAGGAGCTAAAGGCTTGTAAGAATTTAGGAAATTTACCTCATTGGAAAAAAAAAAAAAAAAAAAGCGCCATTTCCTGTTTCCCTGTAAAAGTACACAAGAAAATGTATTCTTTAATACATAATATTATGAATACAATTTCTGCTCTGGGTACAGCATCTGTAGCCATTTCAGGAAGTTTACAATGTTCATTCAGAAAGCTTCAGAATAGTCTTAAGATTTTGTTCCTGTCGGCCAAGAAACCAGTACCTGCAGTCCTCTGAAAGGTCCTCAGTGTCTTTTGTTTCATTAACTGACAGAAGGTCCCTTTCCAAGCCTGATCTTATTATTAACTGTGTATAATCTCACACATTTTTATTTCAGAGGCAATTGCAAATGTCTGTTCAATAGGAAAGGGGTTTCTCCCCCCCTCCAATTTGATGTGCAACATCAAATGATGCATGAAGACCTTTTAATAGAACAGTACTTTGGCTTTTTTAAATAAATTCATATGACCATTCCTATCAAGTCTTTTTAATTTAAATATTTGAATGGATTGGTAGTTATACCAGCTTAGGGTCTTTTGGGTTTTTTTTTTTGTTTGGGGGCTTTTCTGAGGGAAAAAGTTTTCTGATTTCACCATTTATTTCAGCTCACACCACTTTATACCCAGTGGAAGCTTTAGGGTTTTGATTGATCCAGCTATAATAACAGAGTTCTGATACTCTCTTATATTTTTCTTCTTATTTCTCTTGAGATGGTATCTGCCTGGCGTTTATAAGTGCCTTCTCTTTGCTGGACAACATTACATTATACCTATTAATCATCATCTTAGTACAAAGCAAAGCTCTCTAAAGCTCCTGAAGCCTTAAAATACCCTACAGAAGGATCCAGCCTCTTCCATTCAGGGATTCTTTAAGTAGAATGTGCTTACTGGTATTAACCTTTGTGATGGGGTCATGAGAGCTCATGTATCTCTTACTAAAATTTATGCCCAGTATCATCCTAACTGCTCCCATATGCTACACCCAGCATGTGCTTTGTAATAATGTTACAGCTAGACTTCAAACTACTGACAAACTTGATGGCAGATGGATGGCTTCCATGTACCAGCAGAAAGCAGTTAATTTGTTTCAGAATCTGATATCTTTTTCCTAAAAGAATCTGTTTTAAAGACAGTGTAAGTCACAAGCTGCCTAACAGAGGCTGCCACTATTAATAGATCTGTATGGTTATTTTGTGTTCCTCAGAATTTCTTTTCCCCTCAGCTACAAACAAGCCTATTTTCTGTTGTTTTGAAAGATGCTAAATTAGTTTCCCAATTTCAGAGCTGCTGCTCTAATCCAGCTTCTATTATTGGTACAGGGCCTCACTGGTTATCTCCTTTGCAGCACCTTGGAACACATTGGATATTTCTTTGTGGAAACTGTTTTCCACCAGCTGTGCTTCACTGCTCTGAAGTTCAGGACCACTCGAGGCAACAACGACTTAAGAAGGAAAATGAGCAAATTAAAAATATCAGACTCTCAGAGGCAACATAAATGGGCTTGTGTGAAGCTAGGTGAACTAAAGGGCTGTTCTCATATTTGCTTTTATTTTTTCCTTGTAGGTCACCTTTAGGCAACACTGCCTTTAAGAAATTTTGGGCTTTATCCTAGTGATGCTGGAACCTCAATTATCTCTGCACATCAACATCTGTCTTGATTTTTCTGATGTTTTGCTATGAGGCATGTGCATAAGCAAGTGAAGGTTATATACAAAGCAAGAATCACCGCACAGGTTTATTCGGTTCAGCTTAAAGCTTTTGCCAAGTAGTTTTTCCTCATGTCTTTTTTGTTATGTGCATTTACTGGAAAGTGTTAATAAACAAGGAGCCTGGAGAGCTAAGAGTCTCTTGGTTTAGAACTTTTATGTAGAAGGAACTCATGCTCCATCTACCGGACAACAATGTAACGTTTATCTGTTCCTGTCGCTGTATCCAGTACCCTGATTTTACCCTCAGAATGGCAGGTGATGTGATTTATTGTGTGGGGTGTTTTTTTTCCATATTGTCAGAAAGAAACATTTTTAAACTCAGCTTTAGGATTTAAAAGTTCGTCTTAAGGGACATGGTGCTTATTCACAAAGGCAGCCTGTATTAATTCTTAGCCTCTTTGAGACACCCATGACTTTGTACCAGGTTTGGGCTTTGTTGTTTTGGGGTTATTTTGTTTGGGTTAGCTTGGGTTTGTTGTTTGGGTGGGGTTTTTTGTTTGTTTGTGTGTGTTTTTTTGTTTTGGTTTGGTTGGTTTTGGGTCTTAGCATTTCTTTCTTCAGCTACCTTGATTAATATGTGAAGAAATAGAATGAGGTAGATGAAAGAAATAAAACAAGGAAGCAAAGAGATACTGATTTAGTTGTGGACTACCACCTGCTGGTGTGTATTGCAGGCTTGCTTTATTTGTTTTGCACAAAATTTTTTTAAATAATAAAAAAAAAGGCAGACAAAAACTATTTTGCTTGTACATTAAATGGGAGATTTATAGTAGTGCATGATATGCTTGCCTCTTGAAAATCAGGTTTACTTACTGTACTCTGGCTGGAACTGATCTCTAATGCCTCAACATCACTCATCTTATTTTAAATTTTTGGCTTAAACTTTTTAAGAGGTATTTTCGTTAAGGTACTTTAGTGGATCAGTCATGGACAAACCTGTGAATTTCACTTTAAATTGAGGTTGTGATTAGGAATATTTATATATATATATATGAAATCCTGACAACTTTCTCTCTCTCTGAATTGGTTTGTATCCCCAGTGAAAACAGAAGGCAGGCATGCATTGATTAATGTGGACACAGTTCTTTAAGCATTTTTAAATGGCATAAATATTTTCTGCATTAGCCCCACAGGGCTGACAGGGCAGGGAGTTCAATGATTATTCAGCCCTTGTGTCTCCTCCAGCAATCCTTGATGCCCAGGGTTTAAGCTGGCTGCTGTCCTCACTTGCCCTGTAGTCCCAGTGCTGGGGGGACCAGCCCACTGCTCAATACTGCTGTACTTCATCCCTCGTCTGCAGCAAGGGCAGAAAGCCAGCAACAGGGAACCTCAGGGATAAACCATCCCCATGGCTGCTCTGTGACCTAAATCCTCACCCAAACCCAGCTCAGTCCCGAGTGCCGGGTCCCCCCCCAACCTCCCCGCCTCCCTAATGACCTTGGAACTCCCCTTTTCCTCCTGCGTTGAGCCTAAAACTCTATCTGAGCTTGTTTCCCTGGATCTGAGTATGTGTCCCTGCACAGAACAGTGCAACGGGAGCCAGCTCCTGTGGACAAGGATGCAGATGGACGGATAGATAGATAGATGGTAAATAGATGAACAGGTAAATAGACATAGGTAGGTAGACGAGTGGATGAATGGATAGATACACACAGAATAGAGACCTGCCTCTGTCCGGGAGCCTCTGTCCCTTGCCCTGCCGAACCCCGGTTGCTGCCGAGCCCGGTTGTTTCCAAGCCTTTTTCAGCCCCTCCTTTCCATGACTTGCAGGTTGGCCGCTCTGTGTTTCCGCGGTGGCGGCTGCCCTCCGCTGGTGCGGAGCAGGGATTGCAGCAGGAGATCCACGGGCGGCCCGGCCAGGGATGGGGCAGCCGGACCGGTCCCCGCTGTCTCTCCCTGGGCAGAACTCCGGGCACGGGCCGACTTGCTGGTCGACAAAAAAAACGCGTTTATGTGATCTCAAGATGTGCCCAAGACTCACCGCCTTTTTAGCTGGGTTTGAGCAGATAATATTTTAACATGTGACAGTGCTCATGGACTACATGTTGTTTTCTGTTAACCCTCTCTATCACTGATGGAATCCAGTATCTTTAATATAAAAATAGATTACTTTTTTTTTTTTCCCCTACCCCAGATTTATGAACCCAGAAGTAAAAGAATCTTGACATCAGAGGTGAGCTGCACCTGTCCAGGTATAAACTCTTTGAAAAGTAAATTAACTGTCATGTATTTTCAGCAGTACCTGCTAAATGCATTGCTTTCATAACTGTATGCTTTATAGTTATTGACTAGGAATTCTGTGTGTGTATCCATCTTTAACTTGGTATTAAGTTTTTCATTTCCAGTGTGTCCACTCTACTAGCTAATGCAATATTGGTGTGAGTATGTCTGTTGCCTAAACAATTAATAAACCTTTTTTTGATCTCTCCCCCTAGAATGGATGTTTTCTGCTGTGGAAATTTCCCTTCTTTCATGGTCTCTGCATGTCATTGGCCAGCAGCACCAAGCGTGTCAAAACATCATCAGGCAGAAAGATGGCTTTTCACAGCTCAGCTTTGACAAGATACAACAGGTATAAAATAAAATAGTCAAAATACAAGGGTATGTTAAGATTCTGAGACCCCAAATCTCACTACTTTGTGTAAAAGATGTCCCAGGAAATTCACTGTTCACCCTGTATTTCAGGGAATGGTTTAGTTATGTTAAAGACACAAGGGTCATTCTGTGGTCCTGGAGGGTGCCTAGTCTGCAGTTGCTGCTGGAACCATAATGTGAGAGGAAAGGACCTGCAGCTGAGTGCAGAGGATGTTAAACAAAGGACATAAAAAGCCTTTACTTCTCCAGATATCCTCCCAAAAGAGGGAGTTTGCTGCTTCTGTAAAGCACAGGCCAGATTTCTCTTATGCTGGGGTTATACAACCCTGAGCTTTTGGCTGTGCTTGGTTTATGAACAGTTCTGGCCACTTAGTGAGGCATGGGGCTGGCCACTGTGCCTTCAGAAGCACTAGACATGAAGTGGAAGGTGGTGCTCTCATGCTGACCCATCTTTGTTCACTGGTGACATGACTAAACATGACAACTCCCTTGGTGTGTATGTCCTTTGAAAGCCTCAGTTCAGAAGCTCTCTTTTCCTTCCAGGCAGTGACCACACAGTGCTTCAACCACTTCCCCACTGACCTCCCTTCCAGGTGGCACTGGGCCAGGTGTTTCCACCTTCTCAATATGTTCATCCCATCCAAGGGTTACAGGATTGGGAATTTGTCTTGAAGATGGACCAAGCCTGACATAGGGAGACAGGAAGTTGGGCACTGGTGCTTGCTTTCCCTGGGCACTTCATCCAGTTAAACTGGCCGAGATAGAGGGTTCCTTTTGGTATGCTGTTACTTTCCAATAATTTTCTTGCTCCCCGAGTGGAAAGAGACAGACACAGAGTGAGAAAGATGGAAAAGAGGATATCTAGGTCCTAGGCCAGACACTGAGAATGGGGGAAAGACTAACATAAACCTAAAGGACCGTATCTCAGCCTTTCTTCCTCCTCCCTTCCTCTCCTGCCTGTTCCTTCCTTTTTTCATGTCCCTTTTCACTCATTTTCTGATCCTTGTACTTGCTTTTACTTCCAACTGCAGCTACTGCCCTTCCTCCTTTTCTCCAGAATTCCCAATATCCTTTTCATTTTGACTGATTGGACCCCACTTTCCCTTTACTGATTTCTCATTCTGATTCTTTTCTTACAGGTGCTATACTGATAAGCTCCTCCTCAGTTGCCTTCAGGATGGATCCTACATGTATTTCTCTGTCCTTACTGTCCTTGACCAGCCTTGTCAATGAAACAGGTTGATGCTTGTCCTCTCTTGGCCCCTCTTGCATAGCAACTTCCCTCTTCAAACCATTGCTATGCCCCCTTCTGCTCTCCCTTTCTCTTCTTCACTTCCAAACCTGCTTCTCAGCTGAATCCCTGTTTCTCTCCTCAGATGACCAGAATTTCAAAATGAGCCTGTCGAAGACAAACTTCTTCCCATATCCTTTCCATCCTGACCTGTAAATTAAAGAGAAAATGTGCTATTTTTGTGCCCAGAACAACAGTCTGGGTGTTTCTCACTTTCTTATTATACTGCTTGACTGTTTTCCTACAATCATTTCTTGTTACTATGTTCAGGTTGCCAACTATAGAAACATTTCTGCCTTCACAAGCAGTTTCTTGCCCTTGTTCATGAAATGCCTGCATGGCACTTCTGTCCCTGAATTCTCTTTTTCAAGGCTATCCAAATGTCACTGAGAAAATAATTTTGTTCTCCTGTTGCTTCATGAAAAGCTCAAAGAAAGCCAAGACTGTTCACACAGTGGACTTGAATTGCCTGACAACCTTATGCTGCTTGACTGTTCACCATGTGACTTTCCATTTGTAAGTCTCCTCGTAGTCAATCAAAACAGCCACTGCAGGAAGCCATGGAAGAAATCCTACCAAAATTGGGCTCAAGAACACGAAAAAAAGATCTCAATAGATGATATTTTCCCCCACAAACTACTTGAACTTAGAGCTAGAAATGAATATACAATTTGTGGGCCATTTGAGACCTTGGGATACAAGAAAACACATGGTTCTAGGGATTATGAAGAAAATTGTTGAATATTTGACCTAGGGGTGAGGTTGAAGATGGAAAAATTGGATCCCAATAAGCACAAAGTTTATGAAGATGAGGTATTGGTAGTAGCAAAGTGTTGAAGCTGAGAAGGATTTCTTTTCAAACAGTAAGTATGGAGATTGTCATGGCTGGGGGGAAGAGAGCAGGAACTCATTGCCTTCAAAAGGTGTAGGATGGAAAAGATCTGGGTAGACACTTGGCAGGTATCTTCCATCCAGCACTATCTTTGGAGACTGGAGAGTGTAGAATGTTCCTGAGAAGGTATATGAACACAGACTTCTGGAGCAGAGAATTTCCCCTTACTCTTCAAAGTTGGAAGGTATACAGGGTGGATTTTATGGCAGATAACCTCACAACTTATATTAGTGGAAAGGAAATACTGCTGCCTAGGAGAAAATGAGGCTCACACTTTGAGAGGAATGAGCAGTATTTCTACCAAAATCCAGTCCTAACAGTAAAGGAGTCACTGGACCAAGAGGAAATCAGAGATCTATTTGCAGGGCAATACCTGCACTGTCGTCTTGAAGATATTATTTGAAAATCAGTTGCAGCTGATCCAAGAGGAGGTGGAGGTTCATGCTGCCATTAACACTGAATTGGTTCTTGGCTTCAGATTACGCTAGGAGAGGACGTACAACAGCCAGGTAGGTCTCCTTGTGAAATAGAAAAGATGCAAAACTCGGAGACTTCAGCAACCAGCCTGTGCTTGAAAAAGCCTCGGTTGTCTCTCAGACTTTTGACACATGAGCAATACTTGCTATGTTTGCCCCTAGGCCCCCATCTTTGTTAAGCACATTTGACAGAAGGTTCGTGTAGGACACCTTCTGTACTCGCCTAGATCATTAGTGGAAAACCACGTCTCAAAAAGGACTAAGAAAGTGCCAAAGACTTCAGGTGGGAAATGCGTTTCATCATTTGCCCTAGCAATAGCCAGAACCTAAGGGAGAAGTTAGGTGCTGAGGCTGGGGGAGGAGGGTGGGGACAGGCGCCCATGTGCAGTTCCTGCGTTGGACGCCCAGTGCCGCTGTTGGCCAGTGCTGGGCGTGTGTTGGTGCTGCTGGGGAGGGGCGGGGGAAGGAGCTCCCAAACAGCGAGAACCTAGTGAGCACCAGACAAATGCTGCGTGGCCGCCATCAGCAGGGAGCTCAGCTGAAACATCCCGGTTGCAAGGGAATACGCCCTATTTCAAAGCCTTTCCAAGGGATGTGCTGAGAACTGCCGCATGGAGAACAGCCTGGAAACGCCTAACAAGGCAGAACCGAGAACGTGAAGGAGGGAGGAGGTCTCCCAGCTCCACCCCTGGGGGATTTGGGAGGATTTCGTCGCAGGTGTGGGGTGAGTCAGGCAGAGCCCTTTGGTTGGTAAGCACCGAGTTAATACCGTGAGGAAGGAATGTTCGCATTGATCAGAGTGGTGGTGAAAGCGTTAATTGAGCTGAATGCAGACTGGGAGAGGAGGCTGAATGATCTCTTCGAAAAGGAACCACAAGCGGGGGATGTGCCAGTGGTATTTACAGCATGACGGAGAGCCGGAAGGGTGGGAACGATTCTCCCGGCTTTCCTCATGTTTGCATCCAGCGGAGAGCACAGGGCAACAGTTCTACAGGAGAGCTGGAAATTCAGGAGCTGTGTGAATGCTGGAGGCGACCTAAGAAATCCGTCCTGGGAGCTGGCTGGGAGTGAGAGCACAGGAACCTCGGTCCCTCTTCTCACTCGAGCATGGAAATTACAATGAACCCGGGGAAGCATCTGTGCTTTTGGTCTGCGGGCAACTTTGCAACTACTTCTCCCAAGGGACGCGATCCTCGGAATGTGCTGGAATGGATGGGCAGTGGCTCCTGGGGTGGGGAAGAAGCCTTTATCCAGGGAGGAACAAAACCCGGCATGAGGCCTCTGAGATTTCACTCGGCGGACCTGAATTCCCAGCTGAAAGACGAAGGACGGGGATTTTAGAAACTGAAATTGCTCAGGCTGCAGAAGTACGGGGAGAATCCTCTTTTAGGAGTGCTGTGTTCCGAAGTACAGAGATATACCAGGAACTGAGCAGAATATGCTGTTGTAGCTCTTTTCTAGCGGTGAGATGTAAATCTCAGACTAAAGAGGAGAACCGCTTTTCCGTCAGTTTAAGCTTCTTTCTTAGGATAAAGACGTCATCAGTAAACAAACAAACAAAAAAAAAAAACAACACCAAAAAACAACCAAGAAAGCCTGGAGCATCACTATGTTCTTAAGGGCATAACCGAATTCTCTGACACATTTATACAAATTACTTTCTATTAGGGCTATGGTTCCTTCGGCTGCACTAAAACACAGTGTGCCTTCATCTGGCAGTGCACATACTCCTTCTGTTTTTCCACTCATACACATCCATTTTATTGCTGTGACCCAACGGAAAACACCTGCACTAGCTATCCAGTGCTGCACGGTAAGTGACCCTCTTTATTTCCCATTTCTCTAAAATGTGAAAGATGATGAGCTTCAGTGTAAGAGCAAAAACACTGCTATAGCCAAGAGCTGTGTTAAGGATCACCGTTCCTCTTATAGCCTTCTACACCTGAGGCTGAACGACATCATTTATCTTCTGAAACGAGGGGAGGAACAATCGCCAGGTTACTTCTGTCAGGCTCGGAAAGTCTCTGTGGAAGATCTTCTCAGCTTGTGTCTGTTCCCTGCTGTGTAGTGGTGCCAAGGATTATGTTACGGAGAAGCAAATGTACCTTCCTCCCCGGAGGTGCCAAGAGCTGAGCAGGAGCACTGGCAAGGGCACGAAACAAGTGGATTTCAGCTGTCCCTGTTATTTTCACATGTCACAAATGCGGAGAGAAGCCAACGCATCTACTGCTGCATTTGGCCTATCATTGGCTTTCCATAGAATCATAGAATCCTAGGAGTTGGAAGGGACCTCGAAAGATCACCTAGTCCAACCCTCCATTAAGCTTCTGTGTTGGTGATAATCATAGAAAGTCGGGAGATGGACACGTCCTTGGAAAGGAAAGAAGAGCTGACCTGGCCTTGGGTGTACGCTACTCTTTTTTTAATCATGTCATGCTTCTAAGTCAAAGGGCGGTGAAAGGAAATCGCCTAAAATGGCTGCATCTGCGCCAAGTCCTCTGTTAGTAAAAATTCTGGGGAATCCTAAAGCCAGCTCAGGCTGTTACTTTCTCCTGATGATATGGTCAAGGAACCTTTAATTTTTTTAAAAAACGAAGGCATAATAGAATTTCTAGGACTTCGCCTGGTGAGTATATTTTGGGAGTGTCAGCCGGGAAATTAAAGGTGAGGTGTTTAAAATCCAGGAGGTTAGGAGACTGTCTACATAGAAAGAGAGCGTGGTTCCTTTTTAGAGAAAACATGAACTAAAAACTACTTGAATCAAACACAAATAGTGCAAGTAGTATCTTGTTTTCTAATATTTTTTTTTAATCCATGTTCATCTTCCCTTTTTTCCCCTCATCACTGGAAAGTTTCTGGTTTAACCTCTTGCCATTTACACTTCAATGGTTCAGCTAATGGCCCCTCGATTAGTGCCGTTAGATCCCTGGTATGTGTTGTTGTTTCCCTTAGGCCCCGCTCATCAGCATTTGTGTATGTGGGGGTTCCATTAGTGACCTCTCCTCGCCTTTGATATTAAATAGTTGTAGCCCGTTGATCTTTACACAGGTTCCAGAGATCAGGTTTGATCTCTGAGTACAGGAACCTCTGAAGTATTTCTACGTCTCTGCGGTAACACCAAAGGAGAAAGGACTGTAAAATACGGGAATTATTTGGGTTGGAAGGAACCTTAAAGATCATCTGCAGTGGTGTGTCCTTTAGATGAAGTGTGCTACACAATGTGAATTAAACAGCCTTAGGATGGCGTGTCCCAGGACAGCATCATCATGCCCGGGCGACCTGGGCTGAGGGTTTTTCTTTCGGGCCCTTTGCCTGTCAGCTCTCTGGCACCAGGTATCCAACAGCGATGCTTCCCTGACCAGCCCCACTTGTCAACTCTTTGTGCTGAGGAACAAGTGCAGAAGAGAAGGACAATCCCGATTGCAGCCTGTGCAAGTGGCAGGTCTCGCAATGCCGAAACAGCACAGAGGAAAAGCACGAGCTGTGCAGGAAGAGTTGGCGGTTTCGAGCTGGGAAGCGATGCCCAGAGCAGAGCTCTGGCTGCGGGGAGGAGGAAGAGCGTTTACACGGGCCTTTTCGGCTTCGGTTTGGCACGGGGAGTGCAGAGTCGAGCAGCCAAGTCCAAAGCAGCCGCGCTGGCCTGAAGAAGGCAGAGGAAAGATTCCGCCTTGCGACGCTGGGTGGGGGTGTTGGCCACGGAGCGGCAGGTTCCTCCGCCCGCCCCGCGTTTGCAGGCACAGGGAGACAGAAAGCAGCCGAGGGAGCTGCTCGGGAAGGGCGGCGGGGCACGGAGCCGGGGTGCTCGGGGGCTTGCAGAGCCCCTGATCCCGGGATTCCTGACCAATACCGCTCTGCCTCGGACGCCGCTTAGAAATGCTGGGAGCCTCGGAGGAGGGTGGAAGGCTTTTCTGGAGAGTGATGGCGAGTGGGAGACGGAGCGGAGGCAGCCAGAGGCAAGTGCTCTTGTTTCTCCTGTGCGTTTGCGTGTGTCAGAGCGGGGCCGAAACCCTCCGCTATTCTCTGGCGGAGGAAATGGAGAGGGACTCCTTTGTCGCCGATATCGCCAAGGACCTGGGGGTGTCAGCGAGCCAGCTGGCGGCTCGCAAGGCCCGCGTCGTGTCCGAGGGGAACGAGCAGCTTTTCCGCCTGGATCCGAGCACCGGCGTGCTGACGGTAAAGGAGTCGCTGGACCGAGAGCAGCTCTGTCCGCAGAGCGATTCCTGCACGCTCTCTTTTAAGGTATTCCTTGAAAATCCGTTGCAGCTGGTGCGAGGGGAGGTGGAGGTTCGTGACGTGAACGACAATTCTCCCGTCTTTCCGAAGAAGGAGATAGTTTTAGAGATTACTGAAACGACACCTCCCGGATCCCGTTTCCCTCTGCAAAACGCCCAGGACAGGGACGTGGGCAGTAACGGTTTGCAGAATTACAGCCTCGGCTCCAATCCGCATTTCTCCCTCGCAGTCGCAACAGGGGAAGACGGAGCCAAATACGTGGAAATGGTCCTAGAGCGGCAGCTGGACCGCGAAGAGCAGCGAGAGCTGAATTTAGTCCTCACGGCCACCGACGGGGGCTCGCCACCCCGGTCGGGCACGGCTCGCGTCCGGATCGTGGTGCTCGATGCCAATGACAACATCCCGGTCTTTGCTCGGGAGGTCTACGAGGTGCGGCTGGCCGAGAACAGCCCCCCGGAGCAGCTGGTGGTCAGAGTCGTGGCCACGGATCCCGACGAAGGGTCCTACGGAAACGTGCGTTACGCCTTTACCGAGACACCGGAACGGTCGCGGCAGCTTTTCGAGCTGGACCCCACCACGGGGGAGATTCGGGTGACGGGCAACCTCGACTTCGAGGAAACGAAGATGCACAAGCTGCTAGTGAAAGCCACCGACGGCGGGGGCCTGTCTGCGCATTGCAAAGTGCAGGTGGAGGTGCTGGACGTGAACGACAACGCCCCGGAGATAGCGCTCACCTCCCGCACCGCCTCCATCGCCGAGGACGCGCCGCCGCGCACCGTGGTGGCCCTGTTCAGCGTGCGGGACCGGGACTCCGGCGACAACGGCAGGACGGAGTGCTCGATCGACGGGGACTTGCCCTTCAGCCTCAGCCCCAGTTTCGACAACTACTACGAGCTCAGAACCAACGCGGCGCTGGACAGGGAGAGGACGGCGGAGTATAACATCAGCATCACGGCGCTGGACTGGGGCCGGACGCGGCTGAGCTCGCGGGAAAGCATCTTCGTGCAGATCTCGGACGTGAACGACAACGCCCCCGAGTTCGCGCAGCAGGTTTACACGCTGTCGGTCACGGAGAACAACAGCCCCATGGTCCGGATCGGCAGCGTGAAGGCCACGGACGCCGACGCGGGGGAGAACGCCCGCGTCAGCTACGCGCTGGTGCGGCAGGAGGGCAAGGAGCAGCCCGCCGTGTCGGTCAACCCTGCCAGCGGGGACGTTTACATCCTGCGGCCGCTGGACTACGAGAAGGTGCGCGCCCTGGAGGTGGCGGTGCGCGCCGCCGACGGCGGCTCGCCGCCGCTGAGCGCGCAGGCGGTGCTGCGCGTGGTGGTGCGCGACGAGAACGACAACGCGCCCGTGGTGCTGCACCCGGCCGCGGCGAGCAGCGCGGCGGCGGGCGAGCTGGTGCCGCGCGGGGCGGCGGCGGGCTACCTGGTGGCCAAGGTGGTGGCGGTGGACGCGGACGCGGGGCAGAACGCGTGGCTGTCGTACGAGCTGGCCAAGGCGACGGAGCCGGGGCTGTTCCGCGTGGGGCTGCACAGCGGCGAGGTGCGCACGGCGCGGGCCGTGGCGGAGAGGGACGCGCCCCGCCAGAGGCTCGTCGTGCTGGTGCGGGACCGCGGGCAGCCGCCGCGCTCCGCCAGCGCCACCCTGGCCATCGCCCTGGTGGACGGCTTCTCCGACGCCCATTTGCGGCGGAGCGAGGAGGCGCCGGCCGCCGAGCCCGACGGGCCCCTCACCCTCTACCTCATCGCCTCGCTGGCCTGCGTGTCGGCGCTCTTCCTGGCCAGCGCCGTGGCCGCCGTGGTGCTGAGGCTGCGGCGGGCCAGGGCCGAGACCTTGCCCACCTTCCCGGCGGCTGTGACGGAGAGCACGGCGGGCTCCCTGCCCCGCAGCTACGTCTACGACATCTGCTTCGCCGGCGGGACCGTCAACAGCGAGTTTCGCTTCCTCCGGCCCCTCTTGCCCTGCTTCCCCGCCGGGCTGCCCCCCGGCCCGGCCGAGCAGCGCAGCTCGGTGTGTTCGCAAGACGCCGCCAACCTCGGGGAGGAAGGCGACTGGGCTGCACAGGTGAGGGGCCTGGGCGGGACGAGGGAACGGTGGCAGGCGGGAGGAGCAGGGAGGGAGCTGCGTGGGGGAGGTGTTGTGTGGGGGTGTCATGACTGAAGGTGCTCAGCGGGCTTGAGCACCTCTCCTCTGAAGACAGGCTGAGAAAGTTGGTGTTGCCGAGAGAAGGCTGTGGGCAGACCTTAGTGCACCTTCCAGTACCTGAAGTATTTAGGATAGTATTTAGGAAGTGTTTAGGGATATTGTACGGTCATGTAGGAAGAGAATCAGACATACAAAAGCTCAACTAGAACTTAAACTAGCCATCTCTGTAAAGGATAATAAAAAATGCTTTTATAAATACATTAATAACAAAAGGAGGGTCAGGGAAAATCGTCATTCCTTATGGGATGAGGAGGGGAACTTAGTAACGGAGGACAAGGAAAAGGCTGAGGTGCTTAACACCTTCTTTGCCTCGGTCTTTAACAAAAAGACTAGCTACCCTCAGGACAACTGGGCTCCTGAGTTGGTAGACAGAGATGGGGAGCAGAATCTCCTTCCTGTAATCCAAGAGGAAGTAGTTAGGGACCTGCTGTGCCACTTCGATCCCAACAAGTCCATGGATCCGGATGGGATTCATCCTAGGGTGCTGAGGGAGCTGGCGGAAGAACTGGCTAAGCTGCTCTCAATCACTTATCACCAGTCCTGCCTCACTGGGGAGGTCCCAGATGACTGGAGGTTGGCCAATGTGACACCCATCACAAGAAGGACCGGGGAACTATAGGCCTGTCAGCCTGACCTCAGTGCCTGGCAAGACTATGGGACAGATCATCCTAAGTGCCATCAAGCGGCATGTGGAAGACAACAAGGAGATCAGGTTCAGCCCACATGGGTTTAGGGAAGGAAGGTCTTGCTTGACCTTCTATGACTGGGTGACCTGCCTAGTGGATGAGGGAAGGCTGTGGATGTGGTCTACCTTGACTTCAGCAAGGCCTTTGACAAAGTCTCCCACAGCATCCTCCTGGAGAAGCTAGCAATCCATGGCTTGGACAGGTGCACCCTTCGCTGCGTCAAAAACTGGTTGGATGACCTGGCCCAGAGAGTGATGGTGAATGGAGCTGCATCCAGCTGGTGTCTGGTGACCAGCGGTGTCCCCAGGGATCAGTACTGGGCCCAGTCCTATTCAGTATCTTTATTGATGACCTGGATGTGGGGATTGAGTCCACCCTCAGTAAATTTGCAGATGACACTAAGCTGGGGGGGAGTGTTGATCTGCCAGAGGGTAGGAAGAAGCTGGAGGAGGACCTGGACAGGCTGGATCGATGGACCGAGGCCAACGGCATGAAATTCAACAAGACCAGGTGCAGGGTCCTGCACTTTGGCCACAATAACCCCAGGCAGGGCTACAGGCTGGGGGAAGAGTGGCTGGAGAGCAGCCTGGCAGAGAGGGATCTGGGAGTACTGGTGGACAGCAGGTTGAACATGAGCCAGCAGTGTGCCCAGGTGGCCTGGAAGGCCAATGGCATCCTGGCTTGTATCAGGAATAGTGTGGCCAGCAGGAGCAGGGATGTGATTCTCCCCCTGTACTCAGCACTGGTGAGGCCTCACCTTGAGTCCTGTGTGCAGTTCTGGGCCCCAGACTTCAAGAAGGACGTTGAGGTGCTGGAGCACGTCCAGAGGAGAGCAACAAGGCTGGTGAAAGGACTAGAAGAAAAGTCTTCTAGGGAGAGGCTGAGGATGCTGGTGTTGTTTAGCCTGGAGAAGAGGAGACTCAGGGGGGACCTTATCACTCTCTTTTTCCTGGCAACCAGCGACAGGACAAGAGGGCACGGCCTGAAGCTGCTCCAAGGGAGGTTTAGGTTGGATATTAGGAAGTACTTCCTCACAGAGAGGGTGATTAGACATTGGAATAGACTTCCCAGGGAAGTGGTGGAGGCACCGTCCCTGGATGTGTTCAAGGCAAGGCTGGATGTGGCACTTAGTGCCATGCTCTAGATGGTGTGGTGGTGTTGGTCATAGGTTGGACTTGATCTTAAAGGTCTTTTCCAGCCTTCGTAGTTCTGTGATTCTGTCATTCTGTGAAAAGGGCCTACAAGAAAGCTGGGGGGGACTGTTTATAAAGTCATGTAGCAATAGGACAAAGGGGGATGATTTTTAAATGAGAGACGGGAGATTTAGGCTAGATATCAGGAAGAAATTTTTTACTATGAGCGTGCTGAGACACTGGAACAGGCTGCCCAGTGAAGCTGAATGAGGGAAATGCTGTGGGTGTTGTCTTGCTAGACTTCATGAAAGACTTTGACACCATCTCCCACAGCATTCTCCTAGAGAAGTAGTGGCTCATTGCTTAGATAGGTGCACTATTGTCTGGGTAAAACCTGGCTAGATGGAGTTAAATGCAGCTGGTGGCTGGTCACCAGTGGTGTTCCCCATTGCTCAGTTGTGGGGCCAGTCTCGTTTAGCATCTTTATGAATGCTCTGGATGAGGGAATTGAGTGCTCCCTCAGTAAATTTGCAGATGACATCAAATTGGACTAGAGTGTTGGTCTGCTGGAGGGTAGGAAGGCTCTACAGAGGGATCTGGAGACACTGGATCCATGGGCTGAGGTCAGTTATATGCAGTTCAACAAGGCTAAGTGCTGGGTCCTGCACTTGGCTCATAACAACTCCAAGGAATGCTACAGGCTTGAGGAGAAGTGTCTGGAAAGCTGCCCAGGGGAAAAGGACCTGGGGTTGCTGGTTGACAGCTGGCTTTCCATGAGCCAGCATGTGCCCTGTGGCCAAGAAGGTCACCAGCATCCTGGCTTGCATCAGGAATAGTGTGGATAGCAGGAGTAGGGAAGCCATTGTGCCCCTGTACTCAGCACTGGTGAGGCTGCATCTCGAGCACTGTGTTCAGTTCTGTGCCCCTCACCACAAGGATGACATTGAGGTGCTGCAGCGTGTCCAGAGAAGAGCAACCAAGATGGTCCAGGGTCTAGAGAACAAGTGCAATGAGGAGGGGCTGAGGGAACCATACTTGTTCAGTTTGGAGAAGAGGTGGCTGAGGGGACACCTCATCGGCCTCTACAACTACCTGAAAGGAGGTTGTAGGGAGGTGGGTGTTGGCCTCTTCTCCCAAGTGAAGAATGACAGGACCAGAGGAAATGGCCTGAAGTTGTGCCAGGGGAGGTTCAGATTGGCTACTAGGAGGAATTTCTTGTATGAAACGGTGGTTACCACTGGGAGAGGCTGTTCAGGAAGGTTGTGGAGTCACCATTCCTGGAGACAACCCAGAAATGTGTAGATGTGACATTCAGTGCATGCTGCAGTTGGCATGATGGATTTTTTTGATGGGTTGTGTGTGGTTGTTGGTTTTGTGACATGTTGCTTCTGGCAGTTTTTTTGGTTGTTTGGGTTTTTTGTGATTCTTTGGTTTGTTGTTTTTTGCTTTGATTATCCAACCATGATGATTCTGTGATTCTGTGATCATTGAAAGAGCTCTTTCTCTCCTCACTGTCCCACTGAGTCCAAGGCCCATCTAAACATGGGCTCTCTAGTTTCCAGGGGTCCATCTGGCTTTTCATGATAGTCCATATGATGAGCATATGTGAGGCTGAAGACCCACAAACACCACCTTACAGCCACCCCTTAACAGGTCTGCATTTCATAACCACTGATGACTTGGACTCACTTCAATGCAGGTTCTCAGAGCCACAGTCGCAGCTGCCTCAGGGGACCTGTTTCGATACATCACCACCAACTACATTGACTGTTTGTGAGAAAGTGGTTTTATTTGGGGCTCCTGCCATCTGAAATTACTCCCTGACACTCACAAAAGCTTTGCAGTAGTGCCTTGGTGATGTCCACAGTGGAGGATGGTTTCCAGGTTGAGGTTGTCGCTGTGCAGGTCAGAGACCCAGAGCCTGGTCCAACCTCCTCTTTGGCTCTGGGCAGAGCAGAGTGGTGTCCCACAGGCAGTGCTGTAAGACATGCCCTCTAAGGTTCTCACTGATGCCTGCTGACCTTCAGATGACAACGTCCCCTCTCTGTTCTTTGCAGGGCAGAGCTCCCCTCTCTGAAGACACGGGGCCCAGAGCTGTGGAAGCAGCTTGTGCTGGAAACCAGGGGATGGAGCTAAATGTCAGTTCTGATCCAAACCCTTGGCTCACCCATCAGTGAGGGAGGAGAAAGACAAGTCTGTCTGTCCTCACGGGCTAACGTCCTCACAGGGAAAAGAGAACAGAGAGACCAAACACCACCAAAAAGTACCAGGGAGGTACAAGTCTTCTTTGTGGGAGAGCAATCCCACTGTCCCCTTGAACAGTACTTTCTTCCTGTAGGTATTTTGTAATTGTGATGTGGATGGAGGAGGACTGTGTTGCATGCTGATTACACAGAGACTTGATGTATGATCGTGAGAGTGCTACTGCTTCTAGATGTCAAGGGAAATCCTGGCAAAAAGATCTTAGATCATCCAGACAACTTTCCTTTGTCACTTCTCCTGATTTGTTTTTGGGTTTTTGTTTCCTTAGGGAGGGAGCTCTGTAAGAATGTCTTAATTTTTAGCAGACTCTCCAATATCAGGCCAAACAGATTTTAAGCAAAGCTAATGATGCTTATGAAGTAATTCCTTAAAAAAAGGCAAATCTGATTCCATTAGACACGGCTGACATTGGCACCCTTTGCAGATATGACCAGGAGTTGAAGGTTCTCCATACTGTAAAGAGTGGCTTTTGAGCAATGTATCCTCTTTTGTTTTGGTCTGTTTGTTTTTTTGTTCTTCCTATAAATTTAAAATGAACACTTCCAGATGTTTTTAGTGCAGGGCAGTAGAGAATTAAATGTAGATTTTGTGTTTTTACAGTAAAATAGGCTTGAAACACTCTCAACAAACTTAAGGCCCTGCAGAATACAGGGAGTCCAGAAGCTTTCTGGTTTCTTTTCCTTCCGTTAATCGGTATTGATGGATAAAGTCATGTGATATTTCCTGTTGCTCACACAATTTTTAGAGTTAATTGCCTGACCACAGAAAACAATAAAACCCGCTTGGAACTCCCTCGGGTGAGTGTGCTGTCTCGAAGATCACTCGTCGCAGTCATGTCCGAGGAAATAGCCACCCAAGAGCAGGATTTCGGGAATAGATCCATGCCTTCTGAGTGGATTGTATGCAGGGGAAATCAGAGAGACCTGGGATCAGGCCCGGAGCGAGGTGGATGGGGGTTTTTCTGAGCCCAGCTGAGGCCAGCGCTGGGCGTGTGTTGTAGGGGCGGGGTGGAGAAAGCTCCCAAGCAGGGATTGACCAGTGTGCACCAGTCAGCTGCTGCGTGGCTGCCATCAGCTGGGAGCTCAGCTGACATATCTCGGTTGCCCTGTTCCCAGCCCTTCCAAGGCAGGGCCTGGGAATTGCTACATCGAGAACGGCGTGAAAATGCAGAGCAACGAAGAACCGGGGATGTGATAGAGGGAGGCGGTCTCGGATGTCCATGCCTGGGGGCTTTGGGAGGATTTCGCCCCATGTGTGGGGTGAGTCAGGCAGAGCCCGTTGGTTGGTAAGCACCGAGTTAATAACGCAAGAAAGCAATGTTTGCATTGATTAGAGTGGTGTGGAAAGCGTTACCTGGGCTGAATGCAGACTGGGAGAGGAGGCTGGATGGTACCTTAGAAAAGAAACCTAAATGGCATCTGTATCAGTGGTATTTCCCTCGCTCTCGCCTCCATCCTCCGTTTCCACACGACAGTTCCTCCCAGGTCCACTCTTGATCTCTTCCTTTTACTGATTGAGATCCTACCGCTAGACATCCCATATTAATAAGCTTTGCATATTCCTAGAACCCCCCACCTCTCAAACATCCCATAATCAAGTTGCTCTTTTCTGTGAGTCCATTTCAGAGAATCCATGGTCATCTTTCCTTTTTCCCCCTCATCGTTAACAAGTTTCTAGTTGACCCTCTTGCCGTTTACACTTGAATGGTTCCGTTAATGGCCCCTGGATTAGTGCCGTTAGGTCCCTGGTCTTTGCTGTTGTTTCCCTTAGGCCCAGCTCACCAGCATTTGTCTGTCTGGGGGTTTCCTTAGTGACCTCTCCTCGCCTTTGCTGTTAAATAGTTGTTGCCCGTTGGTCCTTACAGAGGTTCGGGAGTTCAGGTTTGAACTCTGAGTACAGGAACCTCTCAAGTATTTCTAAGCCTGTCTTGTAACACAAAAGAAGAAAGGACTGTAGAACCCTGGTGTAGAAAGGGATGTAGAATGGTTTGGTTTGGAAGGGACCTTAAAGATCATCTGGAGTGGGGTGTGCTTTGGGCGAGGTGTGCTAGTCAATGTGAATTAAACAGACTCAGGATGGTGTGTCCCGGGACACCATCATCATTCCGGCAGCGCTGGCCTGAAGAAGGCAGAGGAAAGATTCCGCCTTGCGACGCTGGGTGGGGGTGTTGGCCACGGAGCGGCAGGTTCCTCCGCCCGCCCCGCGTTTGCAGGCACAGGGAGACAGAAAGCAGCCGAGGGAGCTGCTCGGGAAGGGCGGCGGGGCACGGAGCCGGGGTGCTCGGGGGCTTGCAGAGCCCCTGATCCCGGGATTCCTGACCAATACCGCTCTGCCTCGGACGCCGCTTAGAAATGCTGGGAGCCTCGGAGGAGGGTGGAAGGCTTTTCTGGAGAGTGATGGCGAGTGGGAGACGGAGCGGAGGCAGCCAAAGGCAAGTGCTCTTGTTTCTCCTGTGCGTTTGCGTGTGTCAGAGCGGGGCCGAAACCCTCCGCTATTCTCTGGCGGAGGAAATGGAGAGGGACTCCTTTGTCGCCGATATCGCCAAGGACCTGGGGGTGTCAGCGAGCCAGCTGGCGGCTCGCAAGGCCCGCGTCGTGTCCGAGGGGAACGAGCAGCTTTTCCGCCTGGATCCGAGCACCGGCGTGCTGACGGTAAAGGAGTCGCTGGACCGAGAGCAGCTCTGTCCGCAGAGCGATTCCTGCACGCTCTTCTTTAAGGTATTCCTTGAAAATCCGTTGCAACTAATCCGAGGGGAGGTGGAGGTTCGTGACGTGAACGACAACTCCCCCGTGTTCCAGAAGAAGGAAATGGTATTAGAACTTCCCGAAACGACACCCCTGGGGTCTCGTTTCCCTCTGCAAAACGCCAGAGACAGGGACGTGGGCAGCAACGGTTTGCAGAACTACAGCCTCGGCTCCAATCCGCATTTCTCCCTCGCTGTCGCAACAGGGGAAGACGGAGCCAAATACGCGGAGCTGGTCCTAGAGCGGCAGCTGGACCGCGAAGAGCAGCGAGAGCTGAATTTAGTCCTCACGGCCACCGACGGGGGCTCGCCACCCCGGTCGGGCACGGCTCGCGTCCGGATCGTGGTGCTCGATATCAATGACAACATCCCGGTCTTTGCTCGGGAGGTCTACGAAGTACGGCTGGCCGAGAACAGCCCCCCGGGGCAGCTGGTGGTCAGAGTCGTGGCCACGGATCCCGACGAAGGGTCCAACGGAAACGTGCGTTACGCCTTTACCGAGACACCGGAGGAGTCCGTGCTGCTCTTTGAGCTGAACTCCGCCACGGGGGAGATTCGGGTGGCGGGCAACCTCGACTTCGAGGAGGTCAAAAACCACAAGTTGGTGGTGAGAGCCACCGACGGCGGGGGGTTTTCGGCGCATTGCAAAGTGCAGGTGGAGGTGCTGGACGTGAACGACAACGCCCCGGAGATAGCGCTCACCTCCCGCACCGCCTCCATCGCCGAGGACGCGCCGCCGCGCACCGTGGTGGCCCTGTTCAGCGTGCGGGACCGGGACTCCGGCGACAACGGCAGGACGGAGTGCTCGATCGACGGGGACTTGCCCTTCAGCCTCAGCCCCAGTTTCGACAACTACTACGAGCTCAGAACCAACGCGGCGCTGGACAGGGAGAGGACGGCGGAGTATAACATCAGCATCACGGCGCTGGACTGGGGCCGGACGCGGCTGAGCTCGCGGGAAAGCATCTTCGTGCAGATCTCGGACGTGAACGACAACGCCCCCGAGTTCGCGCAGCAGGTTTACACGCTGTCGGTCACGGAGAACAACAGCCCCATGGTCCGGATCGGCAGCGTGAAGGCCACGGACGCCGACGCGGGGGAGAACGCCCGCGTCAGCTACGCGCTGGTGCGGCAGGAGGGCAAGGAGCAGCCCGCCGTGTCGGTCAACCCTGCCAGCGGGGACGTTTACATCCTGCGGCCGCTGGACTACGAGAAGGTGCGCGCCCTGGAGGTGGCGGTGCGCGCCGCCGACGGCGGCTCGCCGCCGCTGAGCGCGCAGGCGGTGCTGCGCGTGGTGGTGCGCGACGAGAACGACAACGCGCCCGTGGTGCTGCACCCGGCCGCGGCGAGCAGCGCGGCGGCGGGCGAGCTGGTGCCGCGCGGGGCGGCGGCGGGCTACCTGGTGGCCAAGGTGGTGGCGGTGGACGCGGACGCGGGGCAGAACGCGTGGCTGTCGTACGAGCTGGCCAAGGCGACGGAGCCGGGGCTGTTCCGCGTGGGGCTGCACAGCGGCGAGGTGCGCACGGCGCGGGCCGTGGCGGAGAGGGACGCGCCCCGCCAGAGGCTCGTCGTGCTGGTGCGGGACCGCGGGCAGCCGCCGCGCTCCGCCAGCGCCACCCTGGCCATCGCCCTGGTGGACGGCTTCTCCGACGCCCATTTGCGGCGGAGCGAGGAGGCGCCGGCCGCCGAGCCCGACGGGCCCCTCACCCTCTACCTCATCGCCTCGCTGGCCTGCGTGTCGGCGCTCTTCCTGGCCAGCGCCGTGGCCGCCGTGGTGCTGAGGCTGCGGCGGGCCAGGGCCGAGACCTTGCCCACCTTCCCGGCGGCTGTGACGGAGAGCACGGCGGGCTCCCTGCCCCGCAGCTACGTCTACGACATCTGCTTCGCCGGCGGGACCGTCAACAGCGAGTTTCGCTTCCTCCGGCCCCTCTTGCCCTGCTTCCCCGCCGGGCTGCCCCCCGGCCCGGCCGAGCAGCGCAGCTCGGTGTGTTCGCAAGACGCCGCCAACCTCGGGGAGGAAGGCGACTGGGCTGCACAGGTGAGGGGCCTGGGCGGGACGAGGGAACGGTGGCAGGCGGGAGGAGCAGGGAGGGAGCTGCGTGGGGGAGGTGTTGTGTGGGGGTGTCATGACTGAAGGTGCTCAGCGGGCTTGAGCACCTCTCCTCTGAAGACAGGCTGAGAAAGTTGGTGTTGCCCAGAGAAGGCTGTGGGCAGACCTTAGTGCACCTTCCAGTACCTGAAGTATTTAGGATAGTATTTAGGAAGTGTTTAGGGATATTGTACGGTCATGTAGGAAGAGAATCAGACATACAAAAGCTCAACTAGAACTTAAACTAGCCATCTCTGTAAAGGATAATAAAAAATGCTTTTATAAATACATTAATAACAAAAGGAGGGTCAGGGAAAATCGTCATTCCTTATGGGATGAGGAGGGGAACTTAGTACGGAGGACAAGGAAAAGGCTGAGGTGCTTAACACCTTCTTTGCCTCGGTCTTTAACAAAAAGACTAGCTACTCTCAGGACAACTGGGCTCCTGAGTTGGTAGACAGAGATGGGGAGCAGAATCCCCTCCTGTAATCCAGGAGGAAGTAGTTAGGGACCTGCTGTGCCACTTCGATCCCAACAAGTCCATGGGTCCAGATGGATTCATCCTAGGGTGCTGAGGGAGCTGGCGGAAGAACTGGCTAAGCTGCTCTCAATCACTTATCACCAGTCCTGCCTCACTGGGGAGGTCCCAGATGACTGGAGGTTGGCCAATGTGACACCCATCACAAGAAGGACCGGGGAACTATAGGCCTGTCAGCCTGACCTCAGTGCCTGGCAAGACTATGGGACAGATCATCCTAAGTGCCATCAAGCAGCATGTGGAAGACAACAAGGGGATCAGGTTCAGCCCACATGGGTTTAGGAAAGGAAGGTCCTGCCTGACTAATCTCATCTACTTCTATGACTGGGTGACCTGTCTAGTGGATGAGGGGAAGGCTGTGGATGTGGTCTACCTTGACTTCAGCAAGGCCTTTGACACAGTCTCCCACAGCATCCTCCTGGAGAAGCTAGCAATCCATGGCTTGGACAGGTGCACCCTTCGCTGGGTCAAAAACTGGTTGGATGACAAGGCCCAGAGAGTGATGGTGAATGGAGCTGCATCCAGCTGGTGTCCGGTGACCAGCGGTGTCCCCCAGGGATCAGTACTGGGCCCAGTCCTATTCAGTATCTTTATTGATGACCTGGAGGTGGGGATTGAGTCCACCCTCAGTAAATTTGCAGATGACACCAAGCTGGGGGGGAGTGTTGATCTGCCAGAGGGTAGGAAGAAGCTGGAGGAGGACCTGGACAGGCTGGATCGATGGACCGAGGCCAACGGCATGAAATTCAACAAGACCAGGTGCAGGGTCCTGCACTTTGGCCACAATAACCCCAGGCAGGGCTACAGGCTGGGGGAAGAGTGGCTGGAGAGCAGCCTGGCAGAGAGGGACCTGGGAGTGCTGGTGGACAGCTGGTTGAACATGAGCCAGCAGTGTGCCCAGGTGGCCTGGAAGGCCAATGGCATCCTGGCTTGTATCAGGAATAGTGTGGCCAGCAGGAGCAGGGATGTGATTCTCCCCCTGTACACAGCACTGGTGAGGCCTCACCTTGAGTCCTGTGTGCAGTTCTGGGCCCCTGACTTCAAGAAGGATGTTGAGGTGCTGGAGCGGGTCCAGAGGAGAGCAACAAGGCTGGTGAAAGGACTAGAGGGAAAGTCTTCTAGGGAGAGGCTGAGGATGCTGGGGTTGTTTAGCCTGGAGAAGAGGGGACTCAGGGGGGACCTTATCACTCTCTTCAAATACCTGAAGGGAGGTTGTAGTCAGGCGGGGGCTGGGCTCTTTTTCCAGGCAACCAGTGACAGGACAAGAGGGCACGGCCTGAAGCTGCTCCAAGGGAGGCTTAGGTTGGATATTAGGAAGTACTTCCTCACAGAGAGGGTGATTAGACATTGGAATAGACTTCCCAGGTGGAGGCACCGTCCCTGGATGTGTTCAAGGCAAGGCTGGATGTGGCACTTAGTGCCATGCTCTAGATGGTGTGGTGGTGTTGGTCATAGGCTGGACTTGATCTTAAAGGTCTTTTCCAGCCTTCGTAGTTCTGTGATTCTGTCATTCTGTGAAAAGGGCCTACAAGAAAGCTGGGGGGGACTGTTTATAAAGTCATGTAGCAATAGGACAAAGGGGGATGATTTTTAAATGAGAGACGGGAGATTTAGGCTAGATATCAGGAAGAAATTTTTTACTATGAGCGTGCTGAGACACTGGAACAGGCTGCCCAGTGAAGCTGAATGAGGGAAATGCTGTGGGTGTTGTCTCACTAGACTTCAGTAAAGACTTTGACACCATCTCCCACAGCATTCTCCTAGAGAAGTAGTGGCTCATTGCTTAGACAGGTGCACTATTGTCTGGGTAAAACCTGGCTAGATGGAGTTAAATGCAGCTGGTGGCTGGTCACCAGTGGTGTTCCCCATTGCTCAGTTGTGGGGCCAGTCTCGTTTAGCATCTTTATGAATGCTCTGGATGAGGGAATTGAGTGCTCCCTCAGTAAATTTGCAGATGACATCAAATTGGACTAGAGTGTTGGTCTGCTGGAGGGTAGGAAGGCTCTACAGAGGGATCTGGAGACACTGGATCCATGGGCTGAGGTCAGTTATATGCAGTTCAACAAGGCTAAGTGCTGGGTCCTGCACTTGGCTCATAACAACTCCAAGGAATGCTACAGGCTTGAGGAAAGGAGTCTGGAAAGCTGCCCAGGGGAAAAGGACCTGGGGTTGCTGGTTGACAGCTGGCTTTCCATGAGCCAGCATGTGCCCTGTGGCCAAGAAAGTCACCAGCATCCTGGCTTGCATCAGGAATAGTGTGGATAGCAGGAGTAGGGAAGCCATTGTGCCCCTGTACTCAGCACTGGTGAGGCTGCATCTCGAGCACTGTGTTCAGTTCTGGGCCCCTCACCACAAGGATGACATTGAGGTGCTGCAGCGTATCCAGAGAAGAGCAAGCAAGATGGTCCAGGGTCTAGAGAACAAGTGCAATGAGGAGGGGCTGAGGGAACCAGACTTGTTCAGTTTGGAGAGGACGTGGCTGAGGGGACACCTCATCGACCTCTACAACTACCTGAAAGGAGGTTGTAGGGAGGTGGGTGTTGGCCTCTTCTCGCAAGTGAAGAATGACAGGACCAGAGGAAACGGCCTGAAGTTGTGCCAGGGGAGTTTCAGATTGGCTATTAGGAGGAATTTGTTGAATTAAACAGTGGTTAGCACTCTAAAAGGCTGTCCAGGAAGGTTGTACAATCACCATTACCAGAAGTTATCAAGAAACATGTAGATGTGGCACTTTAGGATGTGCTCTAGTTGGCATGATGGATTTTTGTGAGTTGAGTGTTGTTGTTGCTTTTGTGGGGTGTGTGGTTCCGTGTTTTTGTGGTTGTTTGGGTTTTTTGTGATGTGGATTGGTTGATTTGTTTTGGTTTGTATTGTTTTTGTTGGTTTTGGTTATCCAACCACGACGATTCTGTGATTCTGTGATCATCGAAAGAGCTCTTTCTCTCCTCTCTGTCCCAGTGAGTCCAAGGCCCATCTAAACATGGGCTCTTTAGTTTCCAGGGGTCCATCTAGCATTTCCTGATAGTCCAGATGATGAGCATATGTGAGGCTGAAGACCCACAAACACCACCTTACAGCCACCCCTTAACAGGTCTGCATTTCATAACCACTGATGACTTGGACTCACTTCAATGCAGGTTCTCAGAGCCACAGTCGCAGCTGCCTCAGGGGACCTGTTTCGATACATCACCACCAACTACATTGACTGTTTGTGAGAAAGTGGTTTTATTTGGGGCTCCTGCCATCTGAAATTACTCCCTGACACTCACAAAAGCTTTGCAGTAGTGCCTTGGTGATGTCCACAGTGGAGGATGGTTTCCAGGTTGAGGTTGTCGCTGTGCAGGTCAGAGACCCAGAGCCTGGTCCAACCTCCTCTTTGGCTCTGGGCAGAGCAGAGTGGTGTCCCACAGGCAGTGCTGTAAGACATGCCCTCTAAGGATCTCACTGATGCCTGCTGACCTTCAGATGACAACGTCCCCTCTCTGTTCTTTGCAGGGCAGAGCTCCCCTCTCTGAAGACACGGGGCCCAGAGCTGTGGAAGCAGCTTGTGCTGGAAACCAGGGGATGGAGCTAAATGTCAGTTCTGATCCAAACCCTTGGCTCACCCATCAGTGAGGGAGGAGCAAGACAAGTCTGTCTGTCCTCACGGGCTAACGTCCTCACAGGGAAAAGAGAACAGAGAGACCAAACACCACCAAAAAGTACCAGGGAGGTACAAGTCTTCTTTGTGGGAGAGCAATCCCACTGTCCCCTTGAACAGTACTTTCTTCCTGTAGGTATTTTGTAATTGTGATGTGGATGGAGGAGGACTGTGTTGCATGCTGATTACACAGAGACTTGATGTATGATCGTGAGAGTGCTACTGCTTCTACATGTCAAAAGAAATCCTGGCAAAAAGATCTTAGATCATCCAGACAACTTTCCTTTGTCACTTCTCCTGATTTGTTTTTGGTTTTTTGTTTCCTTAGGGAGAGAGCTCTGTAAGAATGTCTTAGTTTTTAGCAGACTCTCCAATATCAGGCCAAACAGATTTTAAGCAAAGCTAATGATGCTTATGAAGTAATTCCTTAAAAAAAGGCAAATCTGATTCCATTAGACACAGCTGACATTGGCACCCTTTGCAGATATGACCAGGAGTTGAAGGTTCTCCATACTGTAAAGAGTGGCTTTTGAGCAATGTATCCTCTTTTGTTTTGGTCTGGTTATTTTTTTCTTCTTCCTATAAATTTAAAATGAACACTTCCAGATGTTTTTAGTGCAGGGCACTAGAGAATTAAATGTAGATTTTGTGTTTTTACAGTAAAATAGGCTTGAAACACTCTCAACAAACTTAAGGCCCTGCAGAATACAGGGAGTCCAGAAGCTTTCTGGTTTCTTTTCCTTCCGTTAATCGGTATTGATGGATAAAGTCATGTGATATTTCCTGTTGCTCACACAGTTTTAAGAGTCAATTGCCTGACCACAGAAAACAATAAAACCCGCTTGGAACTCCCTCGGGTGAGTGTGCTGTCTCGAAGATCACTCGTCGCAGTCATTGCCGAGGAAATAGCCACCCAAGAGCAGGATTTCGGGAATAGATCCATGCCTTCTGAGTGGATTGTATGCAGGGGAAATCAGAGAGACCTGGGATCAGGCCCGGAGCGAGGTGGATGGGGGTTTTTCTGAGCCCAGCTGAGGCCAGCGCTGGGCGTGTGTTGTAGGGGCGGGGTGGAGAAAGCTCCCAAGCAGGGATTGACCAGTGTGCACCAGTCAGCTGCTGCGTGGCTGCCATCAGCTGGGAGCTCAGCTGACATATCTCGGTTGCCCTGTTCCCAGCCCTTCCAAGGCAGGGCCTGGGAATTGCTACATCGAGAACGGCGTGAAAATGCAGAGCAACGAAGAACCGGGGATGTGATAGAGGGAGGCGGTCTCGGATGTCCATGCCTGGGGGCTTTGGGAGGATTTCGCCCCATGTGTGGGGTGAGTCAGGCAGAGCCCGTTGGTTGGTAAGCACCGAGTTAACAACGCAAGAAAGCAATGTTTGCATTGATTAGAGTGGTGTGGAAAGCGTTACCTGGGCTGAATGCAGACTGGGAGAGGAGGCTGGATGGTACCTTAGAAAAGAAACCTAAATGGCATCTGTATCAGTGGTATTACCCTCGCTCTCGCCTCCATCCTCCGTTTCCACACGACAGTTCCTCCCAGGTCCACTCTTGATCTCTTCCTTTTACTGATTGAGATCCTACCGCTAGACATCCCATATTAATAAGCTTTGCATATTCCTAGAACCCCCCACCTCTCAAACATCCCGTAATCAAGTTGCTCTTTTCTGTGAGTCCATTTCAGAGAATCCATGGTCATCTTTCCTTTTTCCCCCTCATCGTTAACAAGTTTCTAGTTGACCCTCTTGCCGTTTACACTTGAATGGTTCCGTTAATGGCCCCTGGATTAGTGCCGTTAGGTCCCTGGTCTTTGCTGTTGTTTCCCTTAGGCCCAGCTCACCAGCATTTGTCTGTCTGGGGGTTTCCTTAGTGACCTCTCCTCGCCTTTGCTGTTAAATAGTTGTTGCCCGTTGGTCCTTACAGAGGTTCGGGAGTTCAGGTTTGAACTCTGAGTACAGGAACCTCTCAAGTATTTCTAAGCCTGTCTTGTAACACAAAAGAAGAAAGGACTGTAGAACCCTGGTGTAGAAAGGGATGTAGAATGGTTTGGTTTGGAAGGGACCTTAAAGATCATCTGGAGTGGGGTGTGCTTTGGGCGAGGTGTGCTAGTCAATGTGAATTAAACAGACTCAGGATGGTGTGTCCCGGGACACCATCATCATTCCGGCAGCGCTGGCCTGAAGAAGGCAGAGGAAAGATTCCGCCTTGCGACGCTGGGTGGGGGTGTTGGCCACGGAGCGGCAGGTTCCTCCGCCCGCCCCGCGTTTGCAGGCACAGGGAGACAGAAAGCAGCCGAGGGAGCTGCTCGGGAAGGGCGGCGGGGCACGGAGCCGGGGTGCTCGGGGGCTTGCAGAGCCCCTGATCCCGGGATTCCTGACCAATACCGCTCTGCCTCGGACGCCGCTTAGAAATGCTGGGAGCCTCGGAGGAGGGTGGAAGGCTTTTCTGGAGAGTGATGGCGAGTGGGAGACGGAGCGGAGGCAGCCAAAGGCAAGTGCTCTTGTTTCTCCTGTGCGTTTGCGTGTGTCAGAGCGGGGCCGAAACCCTCCGCTACTCTCTGGCGGAGGAAATGGAGAGGGACTCCTTTGTCGCCGATATCGCCAAGGACCTGGGGGTGTCAGCGAGCCAGCTGGCGGCTCGCAAGGCCCGCGTCGTGTCCGAGGGGAACGAGCAGCTTTTCCGCCTGGATCCGAGCACCGGCGTGCTGACGGTAAAGGAGTCGCTGGACCGAGAGCAGCTCTGTCCGCAGAGCGATTCCTGCACGCTCTCTTTTAAGGTATTCCTTGAAAATCCGTTGCAACTCGTCCGAGGGGAGGTGGAGGTTCGTGACGTGAACGACAATTCTCCCGTGTTTCCTAAGAAGGAAATAGTTTTAGAGATTCCTGAAACGGCATCGCCCGGGTCCCGTTTCCTTCTGGAAAGCGCCCACGACAGAGACGTGGGCAGCAACGGTTTGCAGAACTACAGCCTCGGCTCCAATCCGCATTTCTCCCTCGCTGTCGCAACAGGGGAAGACGGAGCCAAATACGCGGAGCTGGTCCTAGAGCGGCAGCTGGACCGCGAAGAGCAGCGAGAGCTGAATTTAGTCCTCACGGCCACCGACGGGGGCTCGCCTCCCCGGTCGAGCACGGCTCGCGTCCGGATCGTGGTGCTCGATATCAATGACAACATCCCGGTCTTTGCTCGGGAGGTCTACGAAGTACGGCTGGCCGAGAACAGCCCCCCGGGGCAGCTGGTGGTCAGAGTCGTGGCCACGGATCCCGACGAAGGGTCCAATGGAAACGTGCGTTACGCCTTTACCGAGACACCGGAGGAGTCCCGGCAACTCTTTGAGCTGAACCCTGCCACGGGGGAGATTCGGGTGGCGGGCAACCTCGACTTCGAGGAGGTCAAAAACCACAAGTTGGTGGTGAGAGCCACCGACGGCGGGGGGTTTTCGGCGCATTGCAAAGTGCAGGTGGAGGTGCTGGACGTGAACGACAACGCCCCGGAGATAGCGCTCACCTCCCGCACCGCCTCCATCGCCGAGGACGCGCCGCCGCGCACCGTGGTGGCCCTGTTCAGCGTGCGGGACCGGGACTCCGGCGACAACGGCAGGACGGAGTGCTCGATCGACGGGGACTTGCCCTTCAGCCTCAGCCCCAGTTTCGACAACTACTACGAGCTCAGAACCAACGCGGCGCTGGACAGGGAGGGGACGGCGGAGTATAACATCAGCATCACGGCGCTGGACTGGGGCCGGACGCGGCTGAGCTCGCGGGAAAGCATCTTCGTGCAGATCTCGGACGTGAACGACAACGCCCCCGAGTTCGCGCAGCAGGTTTACACGCTGTCGGTCACGGAGAACAACAGCCCCATGGTCCGGATCGGCAGCGTGAAGGCCACGGACGCCGACGCGGGGGAGAACGCCCGCGTCAGCTACGCGCTGGTGCGGCAGGAGGGCAAGGAGCAGCCCGCCGTGTCGGTCAACCCTGCCAGCGGGGACGTTTACATCCTGCGGCCGCTGGACTACGAGAAGGTGCGCGCCCTGGAGGTGGCGGTGCGCGCCGCCGACGGCGGCTCGCCGCCGCTGAGCGCGCAGGCGGTGCTGCGCGTGGTGGTGCGCGACGAGAACGACAACGCGCCCGTGGTGCTGCACCCGGCCGCGGCGAGCAGCGCGGCGGCGGGCGAGCTGGTGCCGCGCGGGGCGGCGGCGGGCTACCTGGTGGCCAAGGTGGTGGCGGTGGACGCGGACGCGGGGCAGAACGCGTGGCTGTCGTACGAGCTGGCCAAGGCGACGGAGCCGGGGCTGTTCCGCGTGGGGCTGCACAGCGGCGAGGTGCGCACGGCGCGGGCCGTGGCGGAGAGGGACGCGCCCCGCCAGAGGCTCGTCGTGCTGGTGCGGGACCGCGGGCAGCCGCCGCGCTCCGCCAGCGCCACCCTGGCCATCGCCCTGGTGGACGGCTTCTCCGACGCCCATTTGCGGCGGAGCGAGGAGGCGCCGGCCGCCGAGCCCGACGGGCCCCTCACCCTCTACCTCATCGCCTCGCTGGCCTGCGTGTCGGCGCTCTTCCTGGCCAGCGCCGTGGCCGCCGTGGTGCTGAGGCTGCGGCGGGCCAGGGCCGAGACCTTGCCCACCTTCCCGGCGGCTGTGACGGAGAGCACGGCGGGCTCCCTGCCCCGCAGCTACGTCTACGACATCTGCTTCGCCGGCGGGACCGTCAACAGCGAGTTTCGCTTCCTCCGGCCCCTCTTGCCCTGCTTCCCCGCCGGGCTGCCCCCCGGCCCGGCCGAGCAGCGCAGCTCGGTGTGTTCGCAAGACGCCGCCAACCTCGGGGAGGAAGGCGACTGGGCTGCACAGGTGAGGGGCCTGGGCGGGACGAGGGAACGGTGGCAGGCGGGAGGAGCAGGGAGGGAGCTGCGTGGGGGAGGTGTTGTGTGGGGGTGTCATGACTGAAGGTGCTCAGCGGGCTTGAGCACCTCTCCTCTGAAGACAGGCTGAGAAAGTTGGTGTTGCCCAGAGAAGGCTGTGGGCAGACCTTAGTGCACCTTCCAGTACCTGAAGTATTTAGGATAGTATTTAGGAAGTGTTTAGGGATATTGTACGGTCATGTAGGAAGAGAATCAGACATACAAAAGCTCAACTAGAACTTAAACTAGCCATCTGTTTAAAGGATAATAATAATGCTTTTATAAATTTATATATACATTAATAACGAAAGGAGGGTCAGGGAAAAGGTGCTTAACACCTTCTTTGCCTCGGTCTTTAACAAAAAGACTAGCTACCCTCAGGACAGAATCCCCCTCCTGTAATCCAGGAGGAAATAGTTAGTGACCTGCTGTGCCACTTCGATCCCAACAAGTCCATGGGTCCAGATGGATTCATCCTAGGGTGCTGAGGGAGCTGGCGGAAGAACTGGCTAAGTCGTTCTCAATCACTTATCACCAGTCCTGCCTCACTGGGGAGGTCCCAGATGACTGGAGGTTGGCCAATGTGACACCCATCACAAGAAGGACCGGGGAACTCTAGGCCTGTCAGCCTGACCTCGGTGCCTGGCAAGGTTATGGGACAGATCATCCTAAGTGCCATCAAGCAGCATGTGGAAGACAACAAGGGGATCAGGTTCAGCCCACATGGGTTTAGGAAAGGAAGGTCCTGCCTGACTAATCTCATCTCCTTCTATGACTGGGTGATCCACCTAGTGGATGAGGGGAAGGCTGTGGATGTGGTCTACCTTGACTTCAGCAAGGCCTTTGACACAGTCTCCCACAGCATCCTCCTGGAGAAGCTAGCAATCCATGGCTTGGACAGGTGCACCCTTCGCTGGGTCAAAAACTGGTTGGATGACCTGGCCCAGAGAGTGATGGTGAATGGAGCTGCATCCAGCTGGTGTCTGGTGACCAGCGGTGTCCCCCAGGGATCAGTACTGGGCCCAGTCCTATTCAGTATCTTTATTGATGACCTGGAGGTGGGGATTGAGTCCACCCTCAGTAAATTTGCAGATGACACCAAGCTGGGGGGGAGTGTTGATCTGCCAGAGGGTAGGAAGAAGCTGGAGGAGGACCTGGACAGGCTGGATAGATGGACCGAGGCCGACGGCATGAAATTCAACAAGACCAGGTGCAGGGTCCTGCACTTTGGCCACAATAACCCCAGGCAGGGCTACAGGCTGGGGGAAGAGTGGCTGGAGAGCAGCCTGGCAGAGAGGGACCTGGGAGTACTGGTGGACAGCTGGTTGAACATGAGCCAGCAGTGTGCCCAGGTGGCCTGGAAGGCCAATGGCATCCTGGCTTGTATCAGGAATAGTGTGGCCAGCAGGAGCAGGGATGTGATTCTCCCCCTGTACTCAGCACTGGTGAGGCCTCACCTTGAGTCCTGTGTGCAGTTCTGGGCCCCTGACTTCAAGAAGGATGTTGAGGTGCTGGAGCGGGTCCAGAGGAGAGCAACAAGGCTGGTGAAAGGACTAGAGGGAAAGTCTTCTAGGGAGAGGCTGAGGATGCTGGGGTTGTTTAGCCTGGAGAAGAGGGGACTCAGGGGGGACCTTATCACTCTCTTTAACTACCTGAAGGGAGGTTGTAGTCAGGTGGGGGCTGGGCTCTTTTTCCAGGCAACCAGTGACAGGTGTTGTCTTGTTAGACTTCAGTAAAGACTTTGACACCATCTCCCACAGCATTCTCCTAGAGAAGTAGTGGCTCATTGCTTAGACAGGTGCACTATTGTCTGGGTAAAACCTGGTTAGATGGAGTTAAATGCAGCTGGTGGCTGGTCACCAGTGGTGTTCCCCACTGCTCAGTTGTGGGGCCAGTCTCGTTTAGCATCTTTATGAATGCTCTGGATGAGGGAATTGAGTGCTCCCTCAGTAAATTTGCAGATGACATCAAATTGGACTAGAGTGTTGGTCTGCTGGAGGGTAGGAAGGCTCTACAGAGGGATCTGGAGACACTGGATCCATGGGCTGAGGTCAGTTATATGCAGTTCAACAAGGCTAAGTGCTGGGTCCTGCACTTGGCTCATAACAACTCCAAGGAATGTGACAGGCTTGAGGAAAAGTGTCTGGAAAGCTGCCCAGGGGAAAAGGACCTGGGGTTGCTGGTTGACAGCTGGCTTTCCATGAGCCAGCATGTGCCCTGTGGCCAAGAAAGTCACCAGCATCCTGGCTTGCATCAGGAATAGTGTGGCCAGCAGGAGTAGGGAAGCCATTGTGCCCCTGTACTCAGCACTGGTGAGGCTGCATCTCGAGCACTGTGTTCAGTTCTGGGCCCCTCACCACAAGGATGACATTGAGGTGCTGCAGCGTGTCCAGAGAAGAGCAACCAAGATGGTCCAGGGTCTAGAGAACAAGTGCAATGAGGAGGGGCTGAGGGAACCAGACTTGTTCAGTTTGGAGAAGAGGTGGCTGAGGGGACACCTCATCGGCCTCTACAACTACCTGAAAGGAGGTTGTAGGGAGGTGGGTGTTGGCCTCTTCTCCCAAGTGAAGAATGACAGGACCAGAGGAAACGGCCTGAAGTTGTGCCAGGGGAGGTTCAGATTGGCTATTAGGAGGAATTTCTTGAATGAAACGGTGGTTAGCACTGGGAGAGGCTGTCCAGGAAGGTTGTGGAGTCACCATTCCTGGAGACAACCCAGAAATGTGTAGATGTGACATTCAGTGCATGCTGCAGTTGGCATGATGGATTTTTTTGATGGGTTGTGTGTGGTTGTTGGTTTTGTGACATGTTGCTTCTGGCAGTTTTTTTTGGTTGTTTGGGTTTTTTGTGATTCTTTGGTTTGTTGTTTTTTGCTTTGATTATCCAACCATGATGATTCTGTGATTCTGTGATCATTGAAAGAGTTCTTTCTCTCCTCACTGTCCTACTGAGTCTAAGGCTGTCGCGATCCGGGCTTTGTCGAGTGTATTAATTTGGGCGCGACTGTGTTGGATGCGTGGAAGTATGTGTTTCGCGGACCAGGTTCTGGTGGAGCGGTATGTCTTTAAGCAAGCACGCACACTCGCTCTGCCTTACGCTCGATTATTCAAACACACTCTCGTCCGCGCTCTCCTTCCACGCCTTACGCTTCCTCCGTCACCGGCCGTTTCCCTCGCGGGAGAACGGAACCGCGGTTCGGGAGTCCACAATCGCTTCGCGGCTTGTGCCGCGTCTCAGCCTCTCACACACTCACTCGGTTATTGAAACAGCCCGAGAACGCGCACCCGGGGACTCGAGCGGTCAGTCCCGTTACTTAAGCGCTCATACAACCCCCCCCACGGGTATTTACGGAAAAACCGGTAGAAAGAAGGGCTCCGGAGACTACGGGCGATTTAAATTATGTGCTTTTTTACTTTATGATTAATTCGAGAACACAATAACATTAGATAACAACAATACAAATTATCCCAGGAACCAATAACCAATTAAGGGGATTGGACTTGGGCACCCGCGGCCGATTTTGGGAAAGGAGGGAAGGGACAAATGGATAGGGAAAGATTTTCCCCACCCCCCTCCCACCTCCCAGGGAGAATATGGGGTTTCAGGGGAAAGCGGGAAGGAGCGAGGTTTTGGGAAAATGTTCTTACGCTCCGGCCGTCCTGTGGGAGTCGGAGACCAGCTCCGGCTCTTGCTGGCCAGCGGCTTCCTTCGGCGTCTTTCTTCTGGGCGAGCTCCGCTCCCCTCAGCTCCGTTGACCCTTGAAAAAGGCTTTTAGGGAGCGGCTCGAGCCCTGATGGTTGCGGCGCGCGTTGGCTGGCAATCTTTGGCGTCTTCTCCCACGGCAGCTTCCCGGATCTCCTCGGTCTTCTTCCTCCTCAAGTGACCCCCCCGGCGAGTGGCAAAGTGGAGCTCACCTAGGCTCTTTTTATAGGGAATGGGCTGGCTGCTGATTGGTGGTGCAGTTTTCAATCCGCCAGCCCATTGGTCCATTTAGTGAAGCGGCGGCTGAGGCGGCTGAGGTGATAGCAACATTGTTTCATTTTTCCCGCCTCTTCTTGCTTGCTTCACTCAGTTCCCAACTTGGTCCGTTTTCCCCTTACTACCAACATGAGGATCATTAGTCTGTGGGGGCGTGGCTTGCAGTTCGTGACGGCAGGTCCGCCACAAAGGCCCATCTAAACATGGGGTCTCTAGTTTCCAGGGGTCCATCTGGCTTTTCATGACAGTCCAGATGATGAGCATATGTGAGGCTGAAGACCCACAAACACCACCTTACAGCCACCCCTTAACAGGTCTGCATTTCATAACCACTGATGACTTGGACTCACTTCAATGCAGGTTCTCAGAGCCACAGTCGCAGCTGCCTCAGGGGACCTGTTTCGATACATCACCACCAACTACATTGACTTTTTGTGAGAAAGTGGTTTTATTTGGGGCTCCTGCCATCTGAAATTACTCCCTGACACTCACAAAAGCTTTGCAGTAGTGCCTTGGTGATGTCCACCGTGGAGGATGGTTTCCAGGTTGAGGTTGTTGCTGTGCAGGTCAGAGACCCAGAGCCTGGTCCAACCTCCTCTTTGGCTCTGGGCAGAGCAGAGTGGTGTCCCACAGGCAGTGCTGTAAGACATGCCCTCTAAGGATCTCACTGATGCCTGCTGACCTTCAGATGAAAACGTCCCCTATCTGTTCTTTGCAGGGCAGAGCTCCCCTCTCCAAAGACACGGGGCCCAGAGCTGTGGAAGCAGCTTGTGCTGGAAACCAGGGGATGGAGCTAAATGTCAGTTCTGATCCAAACCCTTGGCTCACCCATCAGTGAGGGAGGAGAAAGACAAGTCTGTCTGTCCTCACGGGCTAACATCCTCACAGGGAAAAGAGAACAAAGAGACCAAACACCACCAAAAAAGTACCAGGGAGGTACAAATCTTCTTTGTGGGAGAGCAATCCCACTGTCCCCTTGAACAGTACTTTCTTCCTGTAGGTATTTTGTAATTGTGATGTGGATGGAGGAGGACTGTGTTGCATGCTGATTACACAGAGACTTGATGTATGATCGTGAGAGTGCTACTGCTTCTAGATGTCAAGGGAAATCCTGGCAAAAAGATCTTAGATCATCCAGACAACTTTCCTTTGTCACTTCTCCTGATTTGTTTTTGGTTTTTTGTTTCCTTAGGGAGGGAGCTCTGTAAGAATGTCTTAATTTTTAGCAGACTCTCCAATATCAGGCCAAACAGATTTTAAGCAAAGCTAATGATGCTTATGAAGTAATTCCTTAAAAAAAGGCAAAGCTGATTCCATTAGACACAGCTGACAATGGCACCCTTTGCAGATGTGACCAGGAGTTGAAGGTTCTCCATACTGTAAAGAGTGGCTTTTGAGCAATGTATCCTCTTTTGTTTTGGTCTGTTTATTTTTTTGTTCTTCCTATAAATTTAAAATGAACGCTCTCAACAAACTTAAGGCCCTGCAGAATACAGGGAGTCCAGAAGCTTTCTGGTTTCTTTTCCTTCCGTTAATCGGTATTGATGGATAAAGTCATGTGATATTTCCTGTTGCTCACGCAGTTTTAAGACTCAGTTGCCTGACCACAGAAAACAATAAACCCCACTTGGAACTCCCTCGGGTGAGTGTGCTGTCTCGAAGGTCACTCGTCGCAGTCATGTCCGACGAAATAACCACCCAAGAGCAGGATTTCGGGAATAGATCCATGCCTTCTGAGTGGATTGTATGCAGGGGAAATCAGAGAGACCTGGGATCAGGCCCGGAGCGAGGTGGATGGGGGTTTTTCTGAGCCCAGCTGAGGCCAGCGCTGGGCGTGTGTTGGAGGGGCGGGGTGGAGAAAGCTCCCAAGCAGGGATTGACCAGTGTGCACCAGTCAGCTGCTGCGTGGCTGCCATCAGCTGGGAGCTCAGCTGACATATCTCGGTTGCCCTGTTCCCAGCCCTTCCAAGGCAGGGCCTGGGAATTGCTACATCGAGAACGGCGTGAAAATGCAGAGCAACGAAGAACCGGGGATGTGATAGAGGGAGGCGGTCTCGGATGTCCATGCCTGGGGGCTTTGGGAGGATTTCGCCCCATGTGTGGGGTGAGTCAGGCAGAGCCCGTTGGTTGGTAAGCACCGAGTTAATCTCTCGAGAAAGCAATGTTTGCATTGATTAGAGTGGTGTGGAAAGCGTTACCTGGGCTGAATGCAGACTGGGAGAGGAGGCTGGATGGTACCTTAGCAAAGAAACCTAAATGGCATCTGTACCAGTGGTATTTCCCTCGCTCTCGCCTCCATCCTCCGTTTCCACACGACAGTTCCTCCCAGGTCCACTCTTGATCTCTTCCTTTTACTGATTGAGATCCTACCGCTAGACATTCCATATTAATAAGCTTTGCATATTCCTAGAACCCCCCACCTCTCAAACATCCCGTAATCAAGTTGCTCTTTTCCGTGAGACCATTTCAGAGAATCCATGGTCATCTTTCCTTTTTCCCCCTCATCGTTAACAAGTTTCTAGTTGACCCTCTTGCCGTTTACACTTGAATGGTTCCGTTAATGGCCCCTGGATCAGTGCCGTTAGATCCCTGGTCTTTGCTGTTGTTTCCCTTAGGCCCAGCTCACCAGCGTTTGTCTGTCTGGGGGTTTCCTTAGTGACCTCTCCTCGCCTTTGCTGTTAAATAGTTGTTGCCCGTTGGTCCTTACAGAGGTTCGGGAGTTCAGGTTTGAACTCTGAGTACAGGAACCTCTCAAGTATTTCTAAGCCTGTCTTGTAACACAAAAGAAGAAAGGACTGTAGAACCCTGGTGTAGAAAGGGATGTAGAATGGTTTGGTTTGGAAGGGACCTTAAAGATCATCTGGAGTGGGGTGTGCTTTGGGCGAGGTGTGCTAGTCAATGTGAATTAAACAGACTCAGGATGGTGTGTCCCGGGACACCATCATCATTCCGGCAGCGCTGGCCTGAAGAAGGCAGAGGAAAGATTCCGCCTTGCGACGCTGGGTGGGGGTGTTGGCCACGGAGCGGCAGGTTCCTCCGCCCGCCCCGCGTTTGCAGGCACAGGGAGACAGAAAGCAGCCGAGGGAGCTGCTCGGGAAGGGCGGCGGGGCACGGAGCCGGGGTGCTCGGGGGCTTGCAGAGCCCCTGATCCCGGGATTCCTGACCAATACCGCTCTGCCTCGGACGCCGCTTAGAAATGCTGGGAGCCTCGGAGGAGGGTGGAAGGCTTTTCTGGAGAGTGATGGCGAGTGGGAGACGGAGCGGAGGCAGCCAAAGGCAAGTGCTCTTGTTTCTCCTGTGCGTTTGCGTGTGTCAGAGCGGGGCCGAAACCCTCCGCTATTCTCTGGCGGAGGAAATGGAGAGGGACTCCTTTGTCGCCGATATCGCCAAGGACCTGGGGGTGTCAGCGAGCCAGCTGGCGGCTCGCAAGGCCCGCGTCGTGTCCGAGGGGAACGAGCAGCTTTTCCGCCTGGATCCGAGCACCGGCGTGCTGACGGTAAAGGAGTCGCTGGACCGAGAGCAGCTCTGTCCGCAGAGCGATTCCTGCACGCTCTCTTTTAAGGTATTCCTTGAAAATCCGTTGCAGCTGGTGCGAGGGGAGGTGGAGGTTCGTGACGTGAACGACAATTCTCCCGTCTTTCCGAAGAAGGAGATAGTTTTAGAGATTACTGAAACGACACCTCCCGGATCCCGTTTCCCTCTGCAAAACGCCCAGGACAGGGACGTGGGCAGTAACGGTTTGCAGAATTACAGCCTCGGCTCCAATCCGCATTTCTCCCTCGCAGTCGCAACAGGGGAAGACGGAGCCAAATACGTGGAAATGGTCCTAGAGCGGCAGCTGGACCGCGAAGAGCAGCGAGAGCTGAATTTAGTCCTCACGGCCACCGACGGGGGCTCGCCTCCCCGGTCGGGCACGGCTCGCGTCCGGATCGTGGTGCTCGATGCCAATGACAACATCCCGGTCTTTGCTCGGGAGGTCTACGAGGTGCGGCTGGCCGAGAACAGCCCCCCGGAGCAGCTGGTGGTCAGAGTCGTGGCCACGGATCCCGACGAAGGGTCCAACGGAAACGTGCGTTACGCCTTTACCGAGACACCGGAACGGTCGCGGCAGCTTTTCGAGCTGGACCCCACCACGGGGGAGATTCGGGTGGCGGGCAACCTCGACTTCGAGGAAACGAAGATGCACAAGCTGCTAGTGAAAGCCACCGACGGCGGGGGCCTGTCTGCGCATTGCAAAGTACAGGTGGAGGTGCTGGACGTGAACGACAACGCCCCGGAGATAGCGCTCACCTCCCGCACCGCCTCCATCGCCGAGGACGCGCCGCCGCGCACCGTGGTGGCCCTGTTCAGCGTGCGGGACCGGGACTCCGGCGACAACGGCAGGACGGAGTGCTCGATCGACGGGGACTTGCCCTTCAGCCTCAGCCCCAGTTTCGACAACTACTACGAGCTCAGAACCAACGCGGCGCTGGACAGGGAGGGGACGGCGGAGTATAACATCAGCATCACGGCGCTGGACTGGGGCCGGACGCGGCTGAGCTCGCGGGAAAGCATCTTCGTGCAGATCTCGGACGTGAACGACAACGCCCCCGAGTTCGCGCAGCAGGTTTACACGCTGTCGGTCACGGAGAACAACAGCCCCATGGTCCGGATCGGCAGCGTGAAGGCCACGGACGCCGACGCGGGGGAGAACGCCCGCGTCAGCTACGCGCTGGTGCGGCAGGAGGGCAAGGAGCAGCCCGCCGTGTCGGTCAACCCTGCCAGCGGGGACGTTTACATCCTGCGGCCGCTGGACTACGAGAAGGTGCGCGCCCTGGAGGTGGCGGTGCGCGCCGCCGACGGCGGCTCGCCGCCGCTGAGCGCGCAGGCGGTGCTGCGCGTGGTGGTGCGCGACGAGAACGACAACGCGCCCGTGGTGCTGCACCCGGCCGCGGCGAGCAGCGCGGCGGCGGGCGAGCTGGTGCCGCGCGGGGCGGCGGCGGGCTACCTGGTGGCCAAGGTGGTGGCGGTGGACGCGGACGCGGGGCAGAACGCGTGGCTGTCGTACGAGCTGGCCAAGGCGACGGAGCCGGGGCTGTTCCGCGTGGGGCTGCACAGCGGCGAGGTGCGCACGGCGCGGGCCGTGGCGGAGAGGGACGCGCCCCGCCAGAGGCTCGTCGTGCTGGTGCGGGACCGCGGGCAGCCGCCGCGCTCCGCCAGCGCCACCCTGGCCATCGCCCTGGTGGACGGCTTCTCCGACGCCCATTTGCGGCGGAGCGAGGAGGCGCCGGCCGCCGAGCCCGACGGGCCCCTCACCCTCTACCTCATCGCCTCGCTGGCCTGCGTGTCGGCGCTCTTCCTGGCCAGCGCCGTGGCCGCCGTGGTGCTGAGGCTGCGGCGGGCCAGGGCCGAGACCTTGCCCACCTTCCCGGCGGCTGTGACGGAGAGCACGGCGGGCTCCCTGCCCCGCAGCTACGTCTACGACATCTGCTTCGCCGGCGGGACCGTCAACAGCGAGTTTCGCTTCCTCCGGCCCCTCTTGCCCTGCTTCCCCGCCGGGCTGCCCCCCGGCCCGGCCGAGCAGCGCAGCTCGGTGTGTTCGCAAGACGCCGCCAACCTCGGGGAGGAAGGCGACTGGGCTGCACAGGTGAGGGGCCTGGGCGGGACGAGGGAACGGTGGCAGGCGGGAGGAGCAGGGAGGGAGCTGCGTGGGGGAGGTGTTGTGTGGGGGTGTCATGACTGAAGGTGCTCAGCGGGCTTGAGCACCTCTCCTCTGAAGACAGGCTGAGAAAGTTGGTGTTGCCCAGAGAAGGCTGTGGGCAGACCTTAGTGCACCTTCCAGTACCTGAAGTATTTAGGATAGTATTTAGGAAGTGTTTAGGGATATTGTACGGTCATGTAGGAAGAGAATCAGACATACAAAAGCTCAACTAGAACTTAAAATAGCCATCTCTGTAAAGGATAATAAAAAATGCTTTTATAAATACATTAATAACAAAAGAACGGTCAGGGAAAATCGTCATTCCTTATTGGATGAGGAGGGGAACTTAGTAACGGGGGACAAGGAAAAGGCTGAGGTGCTTAACACCTTCTTTGCCTCGGTCTTTAACAAAAAGACTAGCTACCCTCAGGACACTGGGCTCCTGAGTTGGTAGACAGGGATGGGGAGCAGAATCCCCCTCCTGTAATCCAGGAGGAAGTAGTTAGGGACCTGCTGTGCCACTTCGATCCCAACAAGTCCATGGGTCCAGATGGATTCATCCTAGGGTGCTGAGGGAGCTGGCGGAAGAACTGGCTAAGCTGCTCTCAATCACTTATCACCAGTCCTGCCTCACTGGGGAGGTCCCAGATGACTGGAGGTTGGCCAATGTGACACCCATCACAAGAAGGACCGGGGAACTCTAGGCCTGTCAGCCTGACCTCGGTGCCTGGCAAGGTTATGGGACAGATCATCCTAAGTGCCATCAAGCAGCATGTGGAAGACAACAAGGGGATCAGGTTCAGCCCACATAGGTTTAGGAAAGGAAGGTCCTGCCTGACTAATCTCATCTACTTCTATGACTGGGGAAGGTTGTGGATGGTCTACCTTGAGTTCAGCAAGGCCTTTGACAAAGTCTCCCACAGCATCCTCCTGGAGAAGCTAGCAATCCATGGCTTGGACAGGTGCACCCTTCGCTGGGTCAAAAACTGGTTGGATGACCTGGCCCAGAGAGTGATGGTGAATGGAGCTGCATCCAGCTGGTGTCCGGTGACCAGCGGTGTACCCAGGGATCAGTACTGGGCCCAGTCCTATTCAATATCTTTAATGATGACCTGGAGGTGGGGATTGAGTCCACCCTCAGTAAATTTGCAGATGACACTAAGTTGGGGGGGAGTGTTGATCTGCCAGAGGGCAGGAAGAAGCTGGAGGAGGACCTGGACAGGCTGGATCGATGGGCTGAGGCCAACAGCATGAAATTCAACAAGGCCAGGTGCAGGGTCCTGCACTTTGGCCACAATAACCCCAGGCAGGGCTACAGGCTGGGGGAAGAGTGGCTGGAGAGCAGCCTGGCAGAGAGGGACCTGGGAGTGCTGGTTGACAACCGGTTGAACATGAGCCAGCAGTGTGCCCAGGTGGCCTGGAAGGCCAATGGCATCCTGGCTTGTATCAGGAATAGTGTGGCCAGCAGGAGCAGGGATGTGATTCTCCCCCTGTACACAGCACTGGTGAGGCCTCACCTCAAGTCCTGTGTGCAGTTCTGGGCCCCTGACTTCAAGAAGGATGTTGAGGTGCTGGAGCGGGTCCAGAGGAGAGCATCAAGGCTGGTGAAAGGACTAGAGGGAAAGTCTTCTAGGGAGAGGCTGAGGATGCTGGGGTTGTTTAGCCTGGAGAAGAGGGGACTCAGGGGGGACCTTATCACTCTCTTCAAATACCTGAAGGGAGGTTGTAGTCAGGCGGGGGCTGGGCTCTTTTTCCAGGCAACCAGTGACAGGACAAGAGGGCACAGCCTGAAGCTGCTCCAAGGGAGGCTTAGGTTGGATATTAGGAAGTACTTCCTCACAGAGAGGGTGATTAGACATTGGAATAGACTTCCCAGGTGGAGGCACCGTCCCTGGATGTGTTCAAGGCAAGGCTGGATGTGGCACTTAGTGCCATGCTCTAGATGGTGTGGTGGTGTTGGTCATAGGTTGGACTTGATCTTAAAGGTCTTTTCCAGCCTTCGTAGTTCTGTGATTCTGTCATTCTGTGAAAAGGGCCTACAAGAAAGCTGGGGGGGACTGTTTATGAAGTCATGTAGCAATAGGACAAAGGGGGATGATTTTTAAATGAGAGACGGGAGATTTAGGCTAGATATCAGGAAGAAATTTTTTACTATGAGCGTGCTGAGACACTGGAACAGGCTGCCCAGTGAAGGTGGATGAAGGAAATGCTGTGGGTGTTTTCTCGCTAGACTTCAGTAAAGACTTTGACACCATCTCCCACAGCATTCTCCTAGAGAAGTAGTGGCTCGTTGCTTAGACAGGTGCACTATTGTCTGGGTAAAACCTGGCTAGATGGAGTTACATGTAGCTGGTGGCTGGTCACCAGTGGTGTTCCCCATTGCTCAGTTGTGGGGCCAGTCTCGTTTAGCATCTTTATGAATGCTCTGGATGAGGGAATTGAGTGCTCCCTCAGTAAATTTGCAGATGACATCAAATTGGACTAGAGTGTTGGTCTGCTGGAGGGTAGGAAGGCTCTACAGAGGGATCTGGAGACACTGGATCCATGGGCTGAGGTCAGTTATATGCAGTTCAACAAGGCTAAGTGCTGGGTCCTGCACTTGGCTCATAACAACTCCAAGGAATGTGACAGGCTTGAGGAAAGGAGTCTGGAAAGCTTCCCAGGGGAAAAGGACCTGGGGTTGCTGGTTGACAGCTGGCTTTCCATGAGCCAGCATGTGCCCTGTGGCCAAGAAAGTCACCAGCATCCTGGCTTGCATCAGGAATAGTGTGGCCAGCAGGAGTAGGGAAGCCATTGTGCCCCTGTACTCAGCACTGATGAAGCTGCATCTCGAGCACTGTGTTCAGTTCTGGGCCCCTCACCACAAGGATGACATTGAGGTGCTGCAGCGTATCCAGAGAAGAGCAACCAAGATGATCCAGGGTCTAGAGAACAAGTGCAATGAGGAGGGGCTGAGGGAACCAGACTTGTTCAGTTTGGAGAAGAGGTGGCTGAGGGGACACCTCATCGGCCTCTACAACTACCTGAAAGGAGGTTGTAGGGAGGTGGGTGTTGGCCTCTTCTCGCAAGTGAAGAATGACAGGACCAGAGGAAACGGCCTGAAGTTGTGCCAGGGGAGGTTCAGATAGGCTATTAGGAGGAATTTCTTGAATGAAACGGTGGTTAGCACTGGGAGAGGCTGTGCAGGGAGTCACCCTGTGTGGAGTCACCATTCCTGGAGACAACCCAGAAATGTGCAGATGTGGCATTCAGTGCATGCTCCAGTTAGCATGATGGATTTTTTTGATGGGTTGTGTGTGGTTATTTTTTTGTTCGGTTTGGTTTGTTGTTGTTTACCTTGATTATCCAACCATGACGATTCTGTGATTCTGTGATCATCGAAAGAGCTCTTTCTCTCCTCACTGTCCCACTGAGTCCAAGGGCCCTCTAAATATGGGGTCTCTAGTTTCCAGGGGTCCATCTAGCATTTCATGAGAGTCCAGATGATGAGCATATGTGAGGCTGAAGACCCACAAACACCACCTTACAGCCACCCCTTAAAAGGTCTTCATTCCATAACCACTGATGACTTGGACTCACTTCAATGCAGGTTCTCAGAGCCACAGTCGCAGCTGCCTCAGGAGACCTTCCTCAATACATCACCATTCAACTACATTTGCTGTTTGTGAGAAAGTGTTTGTATTTGGGGCTCTTGCCATCTGAAATTACTCCCTGACACTCACAAAAGCTTTGCAGTAGTGCCTTGGTGATGTCCACCGTGGAGGATGTTTGTTCCTGTGCAGGTCAGAGACCCAGAGCCTGGTCCAACCTCCTCTTTGGCTCTGGGCAGAGCAGAGTGGTGTCCCACAGGCAGTGCTGTAAGACATGCCCTCTAAGGTTCTCACTGATGCCTGCTGACCTTCAGATGACAACGTCCCCTCTCTGTTCTTTGCAGGGCAGAGCTCCCCTCTCTGAAGACACGGGGCCCAGAGCTGTGGAAGCAGCTTGTGCTGGAAACCAGGGGATGGAGCTAAATGTCAGTTCTGATCCAAACCCTTGGCTCACCCATCAGTGAGGGAGGAGAAAGACAAGTCTGTCTGTCCTCACGGGCTAACGTCCTCACAGGGAAAAGAGAACAGAGTGACCAAACACCACCAAAAAGTACCAGGGAGGTACAAGTTTTCTTTTTGGGAGAGCAATCCCACTGTCCCCTTGAACAGTACTTTCTTCCTGTAGGTATTTTGTAACTGTGATGTGGATGGAGGAGGACTGTGTTGCATGCTGATTACACAGAGACTTGATGTATGATCGTGAGAGTGCTACTGCTTCTAGATGTCAAAGGAAATCCTGGCAAAAAAAAATCTTAGATCATCCAGACAACTTTCCTTTGTCACTTCTCCTTATTTGTTTTTGGTTTTTTGTTTCCTTAGGGAGAGAGCTCTGTAAGAATGTCTTAATTTTTAGCAGACTCTCCAATATCAGGCCAAACAGATATTAAGCAAAGCTAATGATGCTTATGAAGTAATTCCTTAAAAAAAGGCAAAGCTGATTCCATTAGACACGGCTGACATTGGCACCCTTTGCAGATGTGACCAGGAGTTGAAGGTTCTCCATACTGTAAAGAGTGGCTTTTGAGCAATGTATCCTCTTTTGGTTTGTTTGTTTTGGTTTTTTTTCTTACTATGAATTTAAAATGAATACTTCCGGATTTTTTGGTGCAGGGCAGTAGAGAATTAAATGTACTAGTTCTGTTTTTGCAGTAAAATAGGCTGAAACACTCTCAACAAACTTAAGGCACTGTAGATTAATGATTCAAGAAGCTTTCTGGTTTTTTTTCCTCCCATTAATCATAATTGATCGATATGTGATACTTCCTGTTGCTCACACAGTTTTAAGAGTCAATTGCTTGACGACAGAAAACAATAAAACCCACTTGGAACTCCCTCGGGTGAGTGTGCTGTCTCGGAGTTCACTCGTCGCAGTCATGTCCGAGGAAATAGCCACCCAAGAGCAGGATTTCGGGAATAGATCCATGCCTTCTGAGTGCATTGTGTGGAGCGAAAATCAGAGAGACCTGGGATCAGGCCGTGGTCAGAACCCGGAGCGAGGTGGAGGGGGCTTTTCTGAGCCCAGCTGAGGCCACCGCTGGGCGTGTGTTGGTGCTGCTGGGAAGAGGCGGGGTCGGGGTAGCTCCTGAGGTGGAAGAGACCAGTGAGCACCAGTCACATGCTGCGTGGCTGCCATCAGCATGGGAGCTCATCTGAAATATTTCGGTTGCCCTGTTCAAAGATTTTCCAAGGAAGGGCTTGGGAATTGCCGCACCGAGAACCCCGTGAAAACGCACACAAGGCAGAACCGAAGGCGAGAAGAAGGGAGGCGGTCTCCGAGGTCCATGTCTGTGGGAAGTGGGAGGATTTTGCCGCAGGTGTGGGGTGAGTCAGGCAGAGCCCGTTGTTAGTAAGCACCGACTTAATTATGCGAAAAAGCAAAGCTTGCGTAAAGGAGAGTGGTGGAAAGAGTTACCTGGGCTGAATGCAGACTGGTAGAGGTGGCTGGATGACATGTTCGAAAATCAACCACAAATGGCATCTGTACCAGTGATATTTCCCTCGCTCTCCCCTCCTTCCTGCGTTTCTCCACGGTTCTTACTCCCAGATCTCTTCCTGACCTCTTCCTTTTAGCGAACTTCAACCTTCCTCTAATCATCACATAATCAGCTTTGCGTATTCCTACAACCCCTCCTCAAACATTCCGTCAACAAGTTGCTCCTTCCCGTGAGACCCTTTCCCATAATCCATGGTCATCTTTTCTTTTTTCACCTCACCGTTAACAACTTTCTGGTTGAACATCTTGCCGTTTAACACTTGAATGGTTCCGTTAATGGCCCCTCGATTAGTGCCATTAGATCCCTGGTGTTTTCTGTTTTCTCCATTAGCTGCCGCTCATCAGCATTAGTGTAGCTGGAGATTTCATTAGTGACCTCTCCTCGCCTTTAGCACTAAATCTCGCAATGCCAACACAACACAGAGGAAAAGCACGAGCTGTGCAGGAAGAGTTGGCGGTTTCGAGCTGGGAAGCGATGCCCAGAGCAGAGCTCTGGCTGCGGGGAGGAGGAAGAGCATTTACACTGGCTTTTTTGACTTCGGTTTGGCACGGGGAGTGCAGAGTCGAGCAGCCAAGTCCAAAGCAGCCGCGCTGGCCTGAAGAAGGCAGAGGAAAGATTCCGCCTTGCGACGCTGGGTGGGGGTGTTGGCCACGGAGCGGCAGGTTCCTCCGCCCGCCCCGCGTTTGCAGGCACAGGGAGACAGAAAGCAGCCGAGGGAGCTGCTCGGGAAGGGCGGCGGGGCACGGAGCCGGGGTGCTCGGGGGCTTGCAGAGCCCCTGATCCCGGGATTCCTGACCAATACCGCTCTGCCTCGGACGCCGCTTAGAAATGCTGGGAGCCTCGGAGGAGGGTGGAAGGCTTTTCTGGAGAGTGATGGCGAGTGGGAGACGGAGCGGAGGCAGCCAGAGGCAAGTGCTCTTGTTTCTCCTGTGCGTTTGCGTGTGTCAGAGCGGGGCCGAAACCCTCCGCTATTCTCTGGCGGAGGAAATGGAGAGGGACTCCTTTGTCGCCGATATCGCCAAGGACCTGGGGGTGTCAGCGAGCCAGCTGGCGGCTCGCAAGGCCCGCGTCGTGTCCGAGGGGAACGAGCAGCTTTTCCGCCTGGATCCGAGCACCGGCGTGCTGACGGTAAAGGAGTCGCTGGACCGAGAGCAGCTCTGTCCGCAGAGCGATTCCTGCACGCTCTTCTTTAAGGTATTCCTTGAAAATCCGTTGCAACTCGTCCGAGGGGAGGTGGAGGTTCGTGACGTGAACGACAACTCCCCCGTGTTCCCCGTGCAGGAGATGGTTTTAGAAATTTTGGAAACGGAAGCACCGGGGTCCCGTTTCCCTCTGAAAAGGGCTCAGGATAGGGACGTGGGCAGTAATGGTTTGCAAAACTACAACCTCGGCTCCAATTCGCATTTCTCCCTCGCTGTCGTAGAAGGGAAAAATGGAGCAAAATACGCAGAGCTGGTCCTAGAGCGACAGCTGGACCGCGAAGAGCAGCGAGAGCTGAATTTAGTCCTCACGGCCACCGACGGGGGCTCGCCAACCCGGTCGGGCACGGCTCGCGTCCGGATCGTGGTGCTCGATGCCAATGACAACAAGCCAGTGTTTGCTCGGGAGGTCTACGAGGTGCGGCTGGCCGAGAACAGCCCCCCGGAGCAGCTGGTGGTCAGAGTCGTGGCCAGGGATCCCGACGAAGGATCCAACGGAAACGTGCGTTACGCCTTTACCGAGACACCGGAGGAGTCCCGGCAACTCTTTGAGCTGAACCCCGCCACGGGGGAGATTCGGGTGGCGGGCAACCTCGACTTCGAGGAAGCCAAAATCCACGAGATGATGGTCAAAGCCACCGACGGCGGGGGCCTCTCTGCGCATTGCAAAGTGCAGGTGGAGGTGCTGGACGTGAACGACAACGCCCCGGAGATAGCGCTCACCTCCCGCACCGCCTCCATCGCCGAGGACGCGCCGCCGCGCACCGTGGTGGCCCTGTTCAGCGTGCGGGACCGGGACTCCGGCGACAACGGCAGGACGGAGTGCTCGATCGACGGGGACTTGCCCTTCAGCCTCAGCCCCAGTTTCGACAACTACTACGAGCTCAGAACCAACGCGGCGCTGGACAGGGAGGGGACGGCGGAGTATAACATCAGCATCACGGCGCTGGACTGGGGCCGGACGCGGCTGAGCTCGCGGGAAAGCATCTTCGTGCAGATCTCGGACGTGAACGACAACGCCCCCGAGTTCGCGCAGCAGGTTTACACGCTGTCGGTCACGGAGAACAACAGCCCCATGGTCCGGATCGGCAGCGTGAAGGCCACGGACGCCGACGCGGGGGAGAACGCCCGCGTCAGCTACGCGCTGGTGCGGCAGGAGGGCAAGGAGCAGCCCGCCGTGTCGGTCAACCCTGCCAGCGGGGACGTTTACATCCTGCGGCCGCTGGACTACGAGAAGGTGCGCGCCCTGGAGGTGGCGGTGCGCGCCGCCGACGGCGGCTCGCCGCCGCTGAGCGCGCAGGCGGTGCTGCGCGTGGTGGTGCGCGACGAGAACGACAACGCGCCCGTGGTGCTGCACCCGGCCGCGGCGAGCAGCGCGGCGGCGGGCGAGCTGGTGCCGCGCGGGGCGGCGGCGGGCTACCTGGTGGCCAAGGTGGTGGCGGTGGACGCGGACGCGGGGCAGAACGCGTGGCTGTCGTACGAGCTGGCCAAGGCGACGGAGCCGGGGCTGTTCCGCGTGGGGCTGCACAGCGGCGAGGTGCGCACGGCGCGGGCCGTGGCGGAGAGGGACGCGCCCCGCCAGAGGCTCGTCGTGCTGGTGCGGGACCGCGGGCAGCCGCCGCGCTCCGCCAGCGCCACCCTGGCCATCGCCCTGGTGGACGGCTTCTCCGACGCCCATTTGCGGCGGAGCGAGGAGGCGCCGGCCGCCGAGCCCGACGGGCCCCTCACCCTCTACCTCATCGCCTCGCTGGCCTGCGTGTCGGCGCTCTTCCTGGCCAGCGCCGTGGCCGCCGTGGTGCTGAGGCTGCGGCGGGCCAGGGCCGAGACCTTGCCCACCTTCCCGGCGGCTGTGACGGAGAGCACGGCGGGCTCCCTGCCCCGCAGCTACGTCTACGACATCTGCTTCGCCGGCGGGACCGTCAACAGCGAGTTTCGCTTCCTCCGGCCCCTCTTGCCCTGCTTCCCCGCCGGGCTGCCCCCCGGCCCGGCCGAGCAGCGCAGCTCGGTGTGTTCGCAAGACGCCGCCAACCTCGGGGAGGAAGGCGACTGGGCTGCACAGGTGAGGGGCCTGGGCGGGACGAGGGAACGGTGGCAGGCGGGAGGAGCAGGGAGGGAGCTGCGTGGGGGAGGTGTTGTGTGGGGGTGTCATGACTGAAGGTGCTCAGCGGGCTTGAGCACCTCTCCTCTGAAGACAGGCTGAGAAAGTTGGTGTTGCCCAGAGAAGGCTGTGGGCAGACCTTAGTGCACCTTCCAGTACCTGAAGTATTTAGGATAGTATTTAGGAAGTGTTTAGGGATATTGTACGGTCATGTAGGAAGAGAATCAGACATACAAAAGCTCAACTAGAACTTAAAATAGCCATCTCTGTAAAGGATAATAAAAAATGCTTTTATAAATACATTAATAACAAAAGAACGGTCAGGGAAAATCGTCATTCCTTATTGGACGAGGAGGGGAACTTAGTAACGGAGGACAAGGAAAAGGCTGAGGTGCTTAACACCTTCTTTGCCTCGGTCTTTAACAAAAAGACTAGCTACCCTCAGGACAGCTGGGCTCCTGAGTTGGTAGACAGGGATGGGGAGCAGAATCTCCTTCCTGTAATCCAAGAGGAAGTAGTTAGGGACCTGCTGTGCCACTTCGATCCCAACAAGTCCATGGGTCCAGATGGATTCATCCTAGGGTGCTGAGGGAGCTGGCGGAAGAACTGGCTAAGCTGCTCTCAATCACTTATCACCAGTCCTGCCTCACTGGGGAGGTCCCAGATGACTGGAGGTTGGCCAATGTGACACCCATCACAAGAAGGACCGGGGAACTCTAGGCCTGTCAGCCTGACCTCGGTGCCTGGCAAGGTTATGGGACAGATCATCCTAAGTGCCATCAAGCAGCATGTGGAAGACAACAAGGGGATCAGGTTCAGCCCACATGGGTTTAGGAAAGGAAGGTCCTGCCTGACTAATCTCATCTACTTCTATGACTGGGTGATCCACCTAGTGGATGAGGGGAAGGCTGTGGATGTGGTCTACCTTGACTTCAGCAAGGCCTTTGACACAGTCTCCCACAGCATCCTCCTGGAGAAGCTAGCAATCCATGGCTTGGACAGGTGCACCCTTCGCTGCGTCAAAAACTGGTTGGATGACAAGGCCCAAAGAGTGATGGTGAATGGAGCTGCATCCAGCTGGTGTCTGGTGACCAGCGGTGTCCCCAGGGATCAGTACTGGGCCCAGTCCTATTCAATATCTTTATTGATGACCTGGAGGTGGGGATTGAGTCCACCCTCAGTAAATTTGCAGATGACGCCAAACTGGGGGGGGGAGTGTTGATCTGCCAGAGGGTAGGAAGAAGCTGGAGGAGGACCTGGACAGGCTGGATAGATGGACCGAGGCCGACGGCATGAAATTCAACAAGACCAGGTGCAGGGTCCTGCACTTTGGCCACAATAACCCCAGGCAGGGCTACAGGCTGGGGGAAGAGTGGCTGGAGAGCAGCCTGGCAGAGAGGGACCTGGGAGTACTGGTGGACAGCTGGTTGAACATGAGCCAGCAGTGTGCCCAGGTGGCCTGGAAGGCCAATGGCATCCTGGCTTGTATCAGGAATAGTGTGGCCAGCAGGAGCAGGGATGTGATTCTCCCCCTGTACTCAGCACTGGTGAGGCCTCACCTTGAGTCCTGTGTGCAGTTCTGGGCCCCTGACTTCAAGAAGGATGTTGAGGTGCTGGAGCGGGTCCAGAGGGAGCAACAAGGCTGGTGAAAGGACTAGAGGAAAGTCTTATAGGGAGAGGCTGAGGATGCTGGGGTTGTTTAGCCTGGAGAAGAGGGGACTCAGGGGGGACCTTATCACTCTCTTTAACTACCTGAAGGGAGGTTGTAGTCAGGCGGGGGCTGGGCTCTTTTTCCAGGCAACCAGTGACAGGTGTTGTCTTGCTAGACTTCATTAAAGACTTTGACACCATCTCCCACAGCATTCTCCTAGAGAAGTAGTGGCTCATTGCTTAGACAGGTGCACTATTGTCTGGGTAAAACCTGGCTAGATGGAGTTAAATGCAGCTGGTGGCTGGTCACCAGTGGTGTTCCCCACTGCTCAGTTGTGGGGCCAGTCTCGTTTAGCATCTTTATGAATGCTCTGGATGAGGGAATTGAGTGCTCCCTCAGTAAATTTGCAGATGACATCAAATTGGACTAGAGTGTTGGTCTGCTGGAGGGTAGGAAGGCTCTACAGAGGGATCTGGAGACACTGGATCCATGGGCTGAGGTCAGTTGTGTGCCGTTCAAAAAGGCTAAGTGGCAGGTTCTGCAATTGGGTCATAACAACTCCAAGGAATGTGACAGGCTTGAGGAAAAGTGTCTGGAAAGCTGCCCAGGGGAAAAGGACCTGGGGTTGCTGGTTGACAGCTGGCTTTCCATGAGCCAGCATGTGCCCTGTGGCCAAGAAAGTCACCAGCATCCTGGCTTGCATCAGGAATAGTGTGGCCAGCAGGAGTAGGGAAGCCATTGTGCCCCTGTACTCAGCACTGGTGAGGCTGCATCTCGAGCACTGTGTTCAGTTCTGGGCCCCTCACCACAAGGATGACATTGAGGTGCTGCAGCGTGTCCAGAGAAGAGCAACCAAGATGGTCCAGGGTCTAGAGAACAAGTGCAATGAGGAGGGGCTGAGGGAACCAGACTTGTTCAGTTTGGAGAAGAGGTGGCTGAGGGGACACCTTATCGGCCTCTACAACTACCTGAAAGGAGGTGGGTGGCCTCTTCTCCCAAGTGAAGAATGACAGGATCATAGAATCATAGAATCATAGAATCATAGAATCATAGAATCATAGAATCATAGAATCATAGAATCATAGGGGTTGGAAGGGACCTCGAAAGATCATGTAGTCCAACCCCCCCTGCCAGAGCAGGGTCACCTAGAGCACATCACACAGGAACTTGTCCATGCGTGTTTTGAATGTCTCCAGCGAAGGAGACTCCACAACCTCTCTGGGCAGCCTGTTTCCAGTGCTCTGTCACTCTCACAGTAAAGAAGTTTTTTCTGATATTCACCTTGAACCTCCTATGCTCCAATTTCCACCCATTGCCCCTTGTCCTATCACTGGTCACCACTGAGGAAAGCTTAACTCCATCTTCCTGGCACTCACCCCTTACATATTTGTAAACATTGATGAGGTCACCCCTCACTCTCCTCTTCTCCAAGCTAAAGAGGCCCCAGCTCCTTCAGCCTTTCCTCATAAGGGAGATGTTCCGCTCCCTTAATCATCTTTGTAGCTCTGTGCTGGACTCTTTCAAGCAGTTCCCTGTCCTTCTTGATCAGAGGAAACGGCCTGAAGTTGTGCCAGGGGAGGTTCAGATTGGCTATTAGGAGGAATTTCTTGAATGAAACGGTAGTTGGTACTGGAAGAGGCTGTGCAGGGAGTCACCCTGTGTGGAGTCACCATTCCTGGAGACAACCCAGAAACGTGCAGATGGGGCATTCAGTGCATGCTCCAGTTAGCATGATGGATTTTTTGATGGGTTGTGTGTGGTTGTTTTTTTGTTCGGTTTGGTTTGTTGTTGTTTGCTTTGATTATCCAACCATGACGATTCTGTGATTCTGTGATCATTGAAAGAGCTCTTTCTCTCCTCACTGTCCCACTGAGTCCAAGGGCCCTCTAAATATGGGGTCTCTAGTTTCCAGGGGTCCATCTAGCATTTCCTGATAGTCCAGATGGTGAGCATATGTGAGGCTGAAGACCCACAAACACCACCTTACAGCCACCCCTTAACAGGTCTGCATTTCATAACCACTGATGACTTGGACTCACTTCAATGCAGGTTCTCAGAGCCACAGTCGCAGCTGCCTCAGGGGACCTGTTTCGATACATCACCACCAACTACATTGACTGTTTGTGAGAAAGTGGTTTTATTTGGGGCTCCTGCCATCTGAAATTACTCCCTGACACTCACAAAAGCTTTGCAGTAGTGCCTTGGTGATGTCCACCGTGGAGGATGGTTTCCAGGTTGAGGTTGTCGCTGTGCAGGTCAGAGACCCAGAGCCTGGTCCAACCTCCTCTTTGGCTCTGGGCAGAGCAGAGTGGTGTCCCACAGGCAGTGCTGTAAGACATGCCCTCTAAGGTTCTCACTGATGCCTGCTGACCTTCAGATGACAACGTCCCCTCTCTGTTCTTTGCAGGGCAGAGCTCCCCTCTCCAAAGACACGGGGCCCAGAGCTGTGGAAGCAGCTTGTGCTGGAAACCAGGGGATGGAGCTAAATGTCAGTTCTGATCCAAACCCTTGGCTCACCCATCAGTGAGGGAGGAGCAAGACAAGTCTGTCTGTCCTCACGGGCTAACGTCCTCACAGGGAAAAGAGAACAGAGAGACCAAACACCACCAAAAAGTACCAGGGAGGTACAAGTCTTCTTTGTGGGAGAGCAATCCCACTGTCCCCTTGAACAGTACTTTCTTCCTGTAGGTATTTTGTAATTGTGATGTGGATGGAGGAGGACTGTGTTGCATGCTGATTACACAGAGACTTGATGTATGATCGTGAGAGTGCTACTGCTTCTAGATGTCAAGGGAAATCCTGGCAAAAAGATCTTAGATCATCCAGACAACTTTCCTTTGTCACTTCTCCTTATTTGTTTTTGGTTTTTTGTTTCCTTAGGGAGAGAGCTCTGTAAAAATGTCTTAATTTTAGCAGACTCTCCAATATCAGGCCAAACAGATTTTAAGCAAAGCTAATGATGCTTATGAAGTAATTCCTTAAAAAAAGGCAAAGCTGATTCCATTAGACACAGCTGACAATGGCACCCTTTGCAGATGTGACCAGGAGTTGAAGGTTCTCCATACTGTAAAGAGTGGCTTTTGAGCAATGTATCCTCTTTTGTTTTGGTCTGTTTATTTTTTTGTTCTTCCTATAAATTTAAAATGAACGCTCTCAACAAACTTAAGGCCCTGCAGAATACAGGGATTCCAGAAGCTTTCTGGTTTCTTTTCCTTCCGTTAATCGGTATTGATGGATAAAATTATGTGATATTTCCTGTTGCTCACACAGTTTTAAGAGTCAATTGCCTGACCACAGAAAACAATAAACCCCACTTGGAACTCCCTCGGGTGAGTGTGCTGTCTCGAAGGTCACTCGTCGCAGTCATGTCCGACGAAATAACCACCCAAGAGCAGGATTTCGGGAATAGATCCATGCCTTCTGAGTGGATTGTATGCAGGGGAAATCAGAGAGACCTGGGATCAGGCCCGGAGCGAGGTGGATGGGGGTTTTTCTGAGCCCAGCTGAGGCCAGCGCTGGGCGTGTGTTGGAGGGGCGGGGTGGAGAAAGCTCCCAAGCAGGGATTGACCAGTGTGCACCAGTCAGCTGCTGCGTGGCTGCCATCAGCTGGGAGCTCAGCTGACATATCTCGGTTGCCCTGTTCCCAGCCCTTCCAAGGCAGGGCCTGGGAATTGCTACATCGAGAACGGCGTGAAAATGCAGAGCAACGAAGAACCGGGGATGTGATAGAGGGAGGCGGTCTCGGATGTCCATGCCTGGGGGCTTTGGGAGGATTTCGCCCCATGTGTGGGGTGAGTCAGGCAGAGCCCGTTGGTTGGTAAGCACCGAGTTAATCTCTCGAGAAAGCAATGTTTGCATTGATTAGAGTGGTGTGGAAAGCGTTACCTGGGCTGAATGCAGACTGGGAGAGGAGGCTGGATGGTACCTTAGCAAAGAAACCTAAATGGCATCTGTACCAGTGGTATTTCCCTCGCTCTCGCCTCCATCCTCCGTTTCCACACGACAGTTCCTCCCAGGTCCACTCTTGATCTCTTCCTTTTACTGATTGAGATCCTACCGCTAGACATCCCATATTAATAAGCTTTGCATATTCCTAGAACCCCCCACCTCTCAAACATCCCGTAATCAAGTTGCTCTTTTCCGTGAGACCATTTCAGAGAATCCATGGTCATCTTTCCTTTTTCCCCCTCATCGTTAACAAGTTTCTAGTTGACCCTCTTGCCGTTTACACTTGAATGGTTCCGTTAATGGCCCCTGGATCAGTGCCGTTAGGTCCCTGGTCTTTGCTGTTGTTTCCCTTAGGCCCAGCTCACCAGCATTTGTCTATCTGGGGGTTTCCTTAGTGACCTCTCCTCGCCTTTGCTGTTAAATAGTTGTTGCCCGTTGGTCCTTACAGAGGTTCGGGAGTTCAGGTTTGAACTCTGAGTACAGGAACCTCTCAAGTATTTCTAAGCCTGTCTTGTAACACAAAAGAAGAAAGGATTGTAGAACCCTGGTGTAGAAAGGGACGTAGATTGGTTTGGTTTGGAAGGGACCTTAAAGATCATCTGGAGTGGGGTGTGCTTTGGGCGAGGTGTGCTAGTCAATGTGAATTAAACAGACTCAGGATGGTGTGTCCCGGGACACCATCATCATTCCGGCAGCGCTGGCCTGAAGAAGGCAGAGGAAAGATTCCGCCTTGCGACGCTGGGTGGGGGTGTTGGCCACGGAGCGGCAGGTTCCTCCGCCCGCCCCGCGTTTGCAGGCACAGGGAGACAGAAAGCAGCCGAGGGAGCTGCTCGGGAAGGGCGGCGGGGCACGGAGCCGGGGTGCTCGGGGGCTTGCAGAGCCCCTGATCCCGGGATTCCTGACCAATACCGCTCTGCCTCGGACGCCGCTTAGAAATGCTGGGAGCCTCGGAGGAGGGTGGAAGGCTTTTCTGGAGAGTGATGGCGAGTGGGAGACGGAACGGAGGCAGCCAAAGGCAAGTGCTCTTGTTTCTCCTGTGCGTTTGCGTGTGTCAGAGCGGGGCCGAAACCCTCCGCTATTCTCTGGCGGAGGAAATGGAGAGGGACTCCTTTGTCGCCGATATCGCCAAGGACCTGGGGGTGTCAGCGAGCCAGCTGGCAGCTCGCAAGGCCCGCGTCGTGTCCGAGGGGAACGAGCAGCTTTTCCGCCTGGATCCGAGCACCGGCGTGCTGACGGTAAAGGAGTCGCTGGACCGAGAGCAGCTCTGTCCGCAGAGCGATTCCTGCACGCTCATGTTTAAGGTATTTCTTGAAAATCCGTTGCAGCTGGTTCGAGGGGAGGTGGAGGTTCGTGACGTGAATGACAATTCCCCCGTGTTCCCGAAGAAGGAGATAGTTTTAGAGGTTCCTGAAACTGAATCTCCCGGGTCCCGTTTCGTCCTGGAAAGCGCCCAGGACAGAGACGTAGGCAGCAACGGTTTGCAGAATTACAGCCTCGGCTCCAATCCGCATTTCTCCCTCGCTGTCGCAACAGGGGAAGACGGAGCCAAATACGCGGAGCTGGTCCTAGAGCGGCAGCTGGACCGCGAAGAGCAGCGAGAGCTGAATTTAGTCCTCACGGCCACCGACGGGGGCTCGCCACCCCGGTCAGGCACGGCTCGCATACGGATCGTGGTGCTCGATGCCAATGACAACAAGCCAGTGTTTGCTCGGGAGGTCTACGAAGTACGGCTGGCGGAGAACAGCCCCCCGGAGCAGCTGGTGGTCAGAGTCGTGGCCACGGATCCCGACGAAGGGTCCAACGGAAACGTGCGTTACGCCTTCGCCCGGATACAGGAGGAGTCCCGGCAACTCTTCGAACTGAACCCCGCCACGGGGGAGATTCGGGTGGCGGGCAACCTCGACTTCGAGGAAGCGAGGATGCACAAGCTGCTAGTGAAAGCCACCGACGGCGGGGGCCTGTCTGCGCATTGCAAAGTACAGGTGGAGGTGCTGGACGTGAACGACAACGCCCCGGAGATAGCGCTCACCTCCCGCACCGCCTCCATCGCCGAGGACGCGCCGCCGCGCACCGTGGTGGCCCTGTTCAGCGTGCGGGACCGGGACTCCGGCGACAACGGCAGGACGGAGTGCTCGATCGACGGGGACTTGCCCTTCAGCCTCAGCCCCAGTTTCGACAACTACTACGAGCTCAGAACCAACGCGGCGCTGGACAGGGAGAGGACGGCGGAGTATAACATCAGCATCACGGCGCTGGACTGGGGCCGGACGCGGCTGAGCTCGCGGGAAAGCATCTTCGTGCAGATCTCGGACGTGAACGACAACGCCCCCGAGTTCGCGCAGCAGGTTTACACGCTGTCGGTCACGGAGAACAACAGCCCCATGGTCCGGATCGGCAGCGTGAAGGCCACGGACGCCGACGCGGGGGAGAACGCCCGCGTCAGCTACGCGCTGGTGCGGCAGGAGGGCAAGGAGCAGCCCGCCGTGTCGGTCAACCCTGCCAGCGGGGACGTTTACATCCTGCGGCCGCTGGACTACGAGAAGGTGCGCGCCCTGGAGGTGGCGGTGCGCGCCGCCGACGGCGGCTCGCCGCCGCTGAGCGCGCAGGCGGTGCTGCGCGTGGTGGTGCGCGACGAGAACGACAACGCGCCCGTGGTGCTGCACCCGGCCGCGGCGAGCAGCGCGGCGGCGGGCGAGCTGGTGCCGCGCGGGGCGGCGGCGGGCTACCTGGTGGCCAAGGTGGTGGCGGTGGACGCGGACGCGGGGCAGAACGCGTGGCTGTCGTACGAGCTGGCCAAGGCGACGGAGCCGGGGCTGTTCCGCGTGGGGCTGCACAGCGGCGAGGTGCGCACGGCGCGGGCCGTGGCGGAGAGGGACGCGCCCCGCCAGAGGCTCGTCGTGCTGGTGCGGGACCGCGGGCAGCCGCCGCGCTCCGCCAGCGCCACCCTGGCCATCGCCCTGGTGGACGGCTTCTCCGACGCCCATTTGCGGCGGAGCGAGGAGGCGCCGGCCGCCGAGCCCGACGGGCCCCTCACCCTCTACCTCATCGCCTCGCTGGCCTGCGTGTCGGCGCTCTTCCTGGCCAGCGCCGTGGCCGCCGTGGTGCTGAGGCTGCGGCGGGCCAGGGCCGAGACCTTGCCCACCTTCCCGGCGGCTGTGACGGAGAGCACGGCGGGCTCCCTGCCCCGCAGCTACGTCTACGACATCTGCTTCGCCGGCGGGACCGTCAACAGCGAGTTTCGCTTCCTCCGGCCCCTCTTGCCCTGCTTCCCCGCCGGGCTGCCCCCCGGCCCGGCCGAGCAGCGCAGCTCGGTGTGTTCGCAAGACGCCGCCAACCTCGGGGAGGAAGGCGACTGGGCTGCACAGGTGAGGGGCCTGGGCGGGACGAGGGAACGGTGGCAGGCGGGAGGAGCAGGGAGGGAGCTGCGTGGGGGAGGTGTTGTGTGGGGGTGTCATGACTGAAGGTGCTCAGCGGGCTTGAGCACCTCTCCTCTGAAGACAGGCTGAGAAAGTTGGTGTTGCCGAGAGAAGGCTGTGGGCAGACCTTAGTGCACCTTCCAGTACTTGAAGTATTTAGGATAGTATTTAGGAAGTGTTTAGGGATATTGTACGGTCATGTAGGAAGAGAATCAGACATACAAAAGCTCAACTAGAACTTAAACTAGCCATCTGTTTAAAGGATAATAATAATGCTTTTATAAATTTATATATACATTAATAACGAAAGGAGGGTCAGGGAAAGGTGCTTAACACCTTCTTTGCCTCGGTCTTTAACAAAAAGACTAGCTACCCTCAGGACAGAATCCCCCTCCTGTAATCCAGGAGGAAGTAGTTAGGGACCTGCTGTGCCACTTCGATCCCAACAAGTCCATGGGTCCAGATGGATTCATCCTAGGGTGCTGAGGGAGCTGGCGGAAGAACTGGCTAAGCTGCTCTCAATCACTTATCACCAGTCCTGCCTCACTGGGGAGGTCCCAGATGACTGGAGGTTGGCCAATGTGACACCCATCACAAGAAGGACCGGGGAACTCTAGGCCTGTCAGCCTGACCTCGGTGCCTGGCAAGGTTATGGGACAGATCATCCTAAGTGCCATCAAGCAGCATGTGGAAGACAACAAGGGGATCAGGTTCAGCCCACATGGGTTTAGGAAAGGAAGGTCCTGCCTGACTAATCTCATCTACTTCTATGACTGGGTGATCCACCTAGTGGATGAGGGGAAGGCTGTGGATGTGGTCTACCTTGACTTCAGCAAGGCCTTTGACACAGTCTCCCACAGCATCCTCCTGGAGAAGCTAGCAATCCATGGCTTGGACAGGTGCACCCTTCGCTGCGTCAAAAACTGGTTGGATGACAAGGCCCAAAGAGTGATGGTGAATGGAGCTGCATCCAGCTGGTGTCTGGTGACCAGCGGTGTCCCCCAGGGATCAGTACTGGGCCCAGTCCTATTCAGTATCTTTATTGATGACCTGGAGGTGGGGATTGAGTCCACCCTCAGTAAATTTGCAGATGACACCAAGCTGGGGGGGAGTGTTGATCTGCCAGAGGGTAGGAAGAAGCTGGAGGAGGACCTGGACAGGCTGGATCGATGGGCTGAGGCCAACTGCATGAAATTCAACAAGGCCAGGTGCAGGGTCCTGCACTTTGGCCACAATAACCCCAGGCAGGGCTACAGGCTGGGGGAAGAGTGGCTGGAGAGCAGCCTGGCAGAGAGGGACCTGGGAGTGTGCTGGTTGACAACCGGTTGAACATGAGCCAGCAGTGTGCCCAGGTGGCCTGGAAGGCCAATGGCATCCTGGCTTGGATCAGGAATAGTGTGGCCAGCAGGAACAGGGATGTGATTCTCCCCCTGTACTCAGCACTGGTAAGGCCTCACCTCAAGTCCTGTGTGCAGTTCTGGGCCCCTGACTTCAAGAAGGATGTTGAGGTGCTGGAGCGGGTCCAGAGGAGAGCATCAAGGCTGGTGAAAGGACTAGAGGGAAAGTCTTCTAGGGAGAGGCTGAGGATGCTGGGGTTGTTTAGCCTGGAGAAGAGGGGACTCAGGGGGGACCTTATCACTCTCTTCAAATACCTGAAGGGAGGTTGTAGTCAGGCGGGGGCTGGGCTCTTTTTCCAGGCAACCAGTGACAGGACAAGAGGGCACAGCCTGAAGCTGCTCCAAGGGAGGTTAGGTTGGATATTAGGAAGTACTTCCTCACAGAGAGGGTGATTAGACATTGGAATAGACTTCCCAGGGAAGTGGTGGAGGCACCGTCCCTGGATGTGTTCAAGGCAAGGCTGGATGTGGCACTTAGTGCCATGCTCTAGATGGTGTGGTGGTGTTGGTCATAGGTTGGACTTGATCTTAAAGGTCTTTTCCAGCCTTCGTAGTTCTGTGATTCTGTCATTCTGTGAAAAGGGCCTACAAGAAAGCTGGGGGGGACTGTTTATAAAGTCATGTAGCAATAGGACAAAGGGAGATGATTTTTAAATGAGAGACGGGAGATTTAGGCTAGATATCAGGAAGAAATTTTTTACTATGAGCGTGCTGAGACACTGGAACAGGCTGCCCAGTGAAGGTGGATGAAGGAAATGCTGTGGGTGTTGTCTCACTAGACTTCAGTAAAGACTTGGACACCATCTCCCACAGCATTCTCCTAGAGAAGTAGTGGCTCGTTGCTTAGACAGGTGCACTATTGTCTGGGTAAAACCTGGCTAGATGGAGTTAAATGCAGCTGGTGGCTGGTCACCAGTGGTGTTCCCCATTGCTCAGTTGTGGGACCAGTCTCGTTTAGCATCTTTATGAATGCTCTGGATGAGGGAATTGAGTGCTCCCTCAGTAAATTTGCAGATGACATCAAATTGGACTAGAGTGTTGGTCTGCTGGAGGGTAGGAAGGCTCTACAGAGGGATCTGGAGACACTGGATCCATGGGCTGAGGTCAGTTATATGCAGTTCAACAAGGCTAAGTGCTGGGTCCTGCACTTGGCTCATAACAACTCCAAGGAATGCTACAGGCTTGAGGAAAGGAGTCTGGAAAGCTGCCCAGGGGAAAAGGACCTGGGGTTGCTGGTTGACAGCTGGCTTTCCATGAGCCAGCATGTGCCCTGTGGCCAAGATGGTCACCAGCATCCTGGCTTGCATCAGGAATAGTGTGGCCAGCAGGAGTAGGGAAGCCATTGTGCCCCTGTACTCAGCACTGGTGAGGCTGCATCTCGAGCACTGTGTTCAGTTCTGGGCCCCTCACCACTAGGATGACATTGAGGTGCTGCAGCGTGTCCAGAGAAGAGCAACCAAGATGGTCCAGGGTCTAGAGAACAAGTGCAATGAGGAGGGGCTGAGGGAACCAGACTTGTTCAGTTTGGAGAAGAGGTGGCTGAGAGGACATCTCATCAGCCTCTACAACTACCAGAAAGGAGATTGTAGGGAGGTGGGTGTTGGTCTCTTCTCCCAAGTGAAGAATGACAGGATCATAGAATCATAGAATCATAGAATCATAGGGGTTGGAAGGGACCTCGAAAGATCATCTAGTCCAAATCCCCCTGCCAGAGCAGGGTCACCTAGAGCATATCACACAGGAACTTGTCCATGTGGGTTTTGAATGTCTCCAGCGAAGGAGACTCCACAACCTCTCTGGGCAGCCTGTTCCAGTGCTCTGTCACTCTCACAGTAAAGAAGTTTTTTCTGATATTCACCTTGAACCTCCTATGCTCCAATTTGCACCCATTACCCCTTGTCCTATCACTGGTCACCACTGAGGAAAGCTTAACTCCATCTTCCTGGCACTCACCCCTTACATATTTGTAAACATTGATGAGGTCACCCCTCAGTCTCCTCTTCTCCAAGCTAAAGAGGCCCAGCTCCTTCAGCCTTTCCTCATAAGGGAGATGTTCCACTCCCTTAATCATCTTTGTAGCTCTGTGCTGGACTCTTTCGAGCAGTTCCCTGTCCTTCTTGATCAGAGGAAACGGCCTGAAGTTGTGCCAGGGGAGGTTCAGATTGGCTATTAGGAGGAATTTCTTGAATGAAACGGTAGTTGGTACTGGAAGAGGCTGTGCAGGGAGTCACCCTGTGTGGAGTCACCATTCCTGGAGACAACCCAGAAATGTGTAGATGTGGCATTCAGTGCATGCTCCAGTTAGCATGATGGATTTTTTTGATGGGTTGTGTGTGGTTGTTTTTTTGTTCGGTTTGGTTTGTTGTTGTTTGCTTTGATTATCCAACCATGACGATTCTGTGATTCTGTGATCATTGAAAGAGCTCTTTCTCTCCTCACTGTCCCACTGAGTCCAAGGGCCCTCTAAATATGGGGTCTCTAGTTTCCAGGGGTCCATCTAGCATTTCCTGATAGTCCAGATGGTGAGCATATGTGAGGCTGAAGACCCACAAACACCACCTTACAGCCACCCCTTAACAGGTCTGCATTTCATAACCACTGATGACTTGGACTCACTTCAATGCAGGTTCTCAGAGCCACAGTCGCAGCTGCCTCAGGGGACCTGTTTCGATACATCACCACCAACTACATTGACTGTTTGTGAGAAAGTGGTTTTATTTGGGGCTCCTGCCATCTGAAATTACTCCCTGACACTCACAAAAGCTTTGCAGTAGTGCCTTGGTGATGTCCACCGTGGAGGATGGTTTCCAGGTTGAGGTTGTCGCTGTGCAGGTCAGAGACCCAGAGCCTGGTCCAACCTCCTCTTTGGCTCTGGGCAGAGCAGAGTGGTGTCCCACAGGCAGTGCTGTAAGACATGCCCTCTAAGGTTCTCACTGATGCCTGCTGACCTTCAGATGACAACGTCCCCTCTCTGTTCTTTGCAGGGCAGAGCTCCCCTCTCTGAAGACACGGGGCCCAGAGCTGTGGAAGCAGCTTGTGCTGGAAACCAGGGGATGGAGCTAAATGTCAGTTCTGATCCAAACCCTTGGCTCACCCATCAGTGAGGGAGGAGCAAGACAAGTCTGTCTGTCCTCACGGGCTAACGTCCTCACAGGGAAAAGAGAACAGAGAGACCAAACACCACCAAAAAGTACCAGGGAGGTACAAGTCTTCTTTGTGGGAGAGCAATCCCACTGTCCCCTTGAACAGTACTTTCTTCCTGTAGGTATTTTGTAATTGTGATGTGGATGGAGGAGGACTGTGTTGCATGCTGATTACACAGAGACTTGATGTATGATCGTGAGAGTGCTACTGCTTCTAGATGTCAAGGGAAATCCTGGCAAAAAGATCTTAGATCATCCAGACAACTTTCCTTTGTCACTTCTCCTTATTTGTTTTTGGTTTTTTGTTTCCTTAGGGAGGGAGCTCTGTAAGAATGTCTTAATTTTTAGCAGACTCTCCAATATCAGGCCAAACAGATTTTAAGCAAAGCTAATGATGCTTATGAAGTAATTCCTTAAAAAAAGGCAAAGCTGATTCCATTAGACACGGCTGACATTGGCACCCTTTGCAGATGTGACCAGGAGTTGAAGGTTCTCCATACGTAAAGAGTGGCTTTTGAGCAATGTATCCTCTTTTGTTTTGGTCTGGTTATTTTTTTCTTCTTCCTATAAATTTAAAATGAACACTTCCAGATGTTTTTAGTGCAGGGCAGTAGAAAATTAAATGTAGATTTTGTGTTTTTACAGTAAAATAGGCTTGAAACACTCTCAACAAACTTAAGGCCCTGCAGAATACAGGGAGTCCAGAAGCTTTCTGGTTTCTTTTCCTTCCGTTAATCGGTATTGATGGATAAAGTCATGTGATATTTCCTGTTGCTCACACAGTTTTAAGAGTCAATTGCCTGACCACAGAAAACAATAAAACCCGCTTGGAACTCCCTCGGGTGAGTGTGCTGTCTCGAAGATCACTCGTCGCAGTCATGTCCGAGGAAATAACCACCCAAGAGCAGGATTTCGGGAATAGATCCATGCCTTCTGAGTGGATTGTATGCAGGGGAAATCAGAGAGACCTGGGATCAGGCCCGGAGCGAGGTGGATGGGGGTTTTTCTGAGCCCAGCTGAGGCCAGCGCTGGGCGTGTGTTGGAGGGGCGGGGTGGAGAAAGCTCCCAAGCAGGGATTGACCAGTGTGCACCAGTCAGCTGCTGCGTGGCTGCCATCAGCTGGGAGCTCAGCTGACATATCTCGGTTGCCCTGTTCCCAGCCCTTCCAAGGCAGGGCCTGGGAATTGCTACATCGAGAACGGCGTGAAAATGCAGAGCAACGAAGAACCGGGGATGTGATAGAGGGAGGCGGTCTCGGATGTCCATGCCTGGGGGCTTTGGGAGGATTTCGCCCCATGTGTGGGGTGAGTCAGGCAGAGCCCGTTGGCTGGTAAGCACCGAGTTAATCTCTCGAGAAAGCAATGTTTGCATTGATTAGAGTGGTGGAGAAAGCGTTACCTGGGCTGAATGCAGACTGGGAGAGGAGGCTGGATGGTACCTTAGAAAAGAAACCTAAATGGCATCTGTACCAGTGGTATTTCCCTCGCTCTCGCCTCCCTCCTCGGTTTCCGCACGATAGTTCATCCCAGGTCCACTCATGATCTCTTCCTTTTACTGATTGAGATCCTACCGCTAGACATTCCATATTAATAAGCTTTGCATATTCCTAGAACCCCCACGTCAAACATCCCGTAATCAAGTTGCTCTTTTCTGTGAGACCCTTTCCCATAATCCATGGTCATCTTTTCTTTTTTCCCCTCATCGTTAACAAGTTTCTAGTTGACCCTCTTGCTGTTTACACTTGAATGGCTCCGTTAATGGCCCCTCGATTAGTGCCATTAGATCCCTGGTGTTTTCTGTTTTCTCCATTAGCTGCCGCTCACCAGCATTAGTGTAGCTGGAGATTTCATTAGTGACCTTTCCTCGCCTTTAGCACTAAATCTCGCAATGCCAACACAACACAGAGGAAAAGCACGAGCTGTGCAGGAAGAGTTGGCGGTTTCGAGCTGGGAAGCGATGCCCAGAGCAGAGCTCTGGCTGCGGGGATGAGGAAGAGCGTTTACACGGGCCCTTTCGGCTTCGGTTTGGCACGGGGAGTGCAGAGTCGAGCAGCCAAGTCCAAAGCAGCAGCGCTGGCCTGAAGAAGGCAGAGGAAAGATTCCTCCTTGCGACGCTGGGTGGGGGTGTTGGCCACGGAGCGGCAGGTTCCTCCGCCCGCCCCGCGTTTGCAGGCACAGGGAGACAGAAAGCAGCCGAGGGAGCTGCTCGGGAAGGGCGGCGGGGCACGGAGCCGGGGTGCTCGGGGGCTTGCAGAGCCCCTGATCCCGGGATTCCTGACCAATACCGCTCTGCCTCGGACGCCGCTTAGAAATGCTGGGAGCCACGGAGGAGGGTGGAAGGCTTTTCTGGAGAGTGATGGCGAGTGGGAGACGGAGCGGAGGCAGCCAAAGGCAAGTGCTCTTGTTTCTCCTGTGCGTTTGCGTGTGTCAGAGCGGGGCCGAAACCCTCCGCTATTCTCTGGCGGAGGAAATGGAGAGGGACTCCTTTGTCGCCGATATCGCCAAGGACCTGGGGGTGTCAGCGAGCCAGCTGGCAGCTCGCAAGGCCCGCGTCGTGTCCGAGGGGAACGAGCAGCTTTTCCGCCTGGATCCGAGCACCGGCGTGCTGACGGTAAAGGAGTCGCTGGACCGAGAGCAGCTCTGTCCGCAGAGCGATTCCTGCACGCTCATGTTTAAGGTATTTCTTGAAAATCCGTTGCAGCTGGTTCGAGGGGAGGTGGAGGTTCGTGACGTGAATGACAATTCCCCCGTGTTCCCGAAGAAGGAGATAGTTTTAGAGGTTCCTGAAACTGAATCTCCCGGGTCCCGTTTCGTCCTGGAAAGCGCCCAGGACAGAGACGTAGGCAGCAACGGTTTGCAGAATTACAGCCTCGGCTCCAATCCGCATTTCTCCCTCGCTGTCGCAACAGGGGAAGACGGAGCCAAATACGCGGAGCTGGTCCTAGAGCGGCAGCTGGACCGCGAAGAGCAGCGAGAGCTGAATTTAGTCCTCACGGCCACCGACGGGGGCTCGCCACCCCGGTCAGGCACGGCTCGCATACGGATCGTGGTGCTCGATGCCAATGACAACAAGCCAGTGTTTGCTCGGGAGGTCTACGAAGTACGGCTGGCGGAGAACAGCCCCCCGGAGCAGCTGGTGGTCAGAGTCGTGGCCACGGATCCCGACGAAGGGTCCAACGGAAACGTGCGTTACGCCTTCGCCCGGATACAGGAGGAGTCCCGGCAACTCTTCGAACTGAACCCCGCCACGGGGGAGATTCGGGTGGCGGGCAACCTCGACTTCGAGGAAGCGAGGATGCACAAGCTGCTAGTGAAAGCCACCGACGGCGGGGGCCTGTCTGCGCATTGCAAAGTACAGGTGGAGGTGCTGGACGTGAACGACAACGCCCCGGAGATAGCGCTCACCTCCCGCTCCGCCTCCATCGCCGAGGACGCGCCGCCGCGCACCGTGGTGGCCCTGTTCAGCGTGCGGGACCGGGACTCCGGCGACAACGGCAGGACGGAGTGCTCGATCGACGGGGACTTGCCCTTCAGCCTCAGCCCCAGTTTCGACAACTACTACGAGCTCAGAACCAACGCGGCGCTGGACAGGGAGGGGACGGCGGAGTATAACATCAGCATCACGGCGCTGGACTGGGGCCGGACGCGGCTGAGCTCGCGGGAAAGCATCTTCGTGCAGATCTCGGACGTGAACGACAACGCCCCCGAGTTCGCGCAGCAGGTTTACACGCTGTCGGTCACGGAGAACAACAGCCCCATGGTCCGGATCGGCAGCGTGAAGGCCACGGACGCCGACGCGGGGGAGAACGCCCGCGTCAGCTACGCGCTGGTGCGGCAGGAGGGCAAGGAGCAGCCCGCCGTGTCGGTCAACCCTGCCAGCGGGGACGTTTACATCCTGCGGCCGCTGGACTACGAGAAGGTGCGCGCCCTGGAGGTGGCGGTGCGCGCCGCCGACGGCGGCTCGCCGCCGCTGAGCGCGCAGGCGGTGCTGCGCGTGGTGGTGCGCGACGAGAACGACAACGCGCCCGTGGTGCTGCACCCGGCCGCGGCGAGCAGCGCGGCGGCGGGCGAGCTGGTGCCGCGCGGGGCGGCGGCGGGCTACCTGGTGGCCAAGGTGGTGGCGGTGGACGCGGACGCGGGGCAGAACGCGTGGCTGTCGTACGAGCTGGCCAAGGCGACGGAGCCGGGGCTGTTCCGCGTGGGGCTGCACAGCGGCGAGGTGCGCACGGCGCGGGCCGTGGCGGAGAGGGACGCGCCCCGCCAGAGGCTCGTCGTGCTGGTGCGGGACCGCGGGCAGCCGCCGCGCTCCGCCAGCGCCACCCTGGCCATCGCCCTGGTGGACGGCTTCTCCGACGCCCATTTGCGGCGGAGCGAGGAGGCGCCGGCCGCCGAGCCCGACGGGCCCCTCACCCTCTACCTCATCGCCTCGCTGGCCTGCGTGTCGGCGCTCTTCCTGGCCAGCGCCGTGGCCGCCGTGGTGCTGAGGCTGCGGCGGGCCAGGGCCGAGACCTTGCCCACCTTCCCGGCGGCTGTGACGGAGAGCACGGCGGGCTCCCTGCCCCGCAGCTACGTCTACGACATCTGCTTCGCCGGCGGGACCGTCAACAGCGAGTTTCGCTTCCTCCGGCCCCTCTTGCCCTGCTTCCCCGCCGGGCTGCCCCCCGGCCCGGCCGAGCAGCGCAGCTCGGTGTGTTCGCAAGACGCCGCCAACCTCGGGGAGGAAGGCGACTGGGCTGCACAGGTGAGGGGCCTGGGCGGGACGAGGGAACGGAGGAGCAGGGAGGGAGCTGCGTGGGGGAGGTGGTGTGAAAGTTACTGACTGTAAGGTGATATAGCAACCGGACAAAGGGGAATGATTTTTAAATGAGTGACGGGAGATTTAGGTTAGATATTAGGAAGAAATTTTTTATTATGGGCACGCTGAGACACTGGAACAGGCTGCCCAGTGAAGATGGATGAGGGAAATGCTGTGGGTGTTGTCTCGCTAGACTTCAGGAAAGACTTGAACACCATCTCCCACAGCAGTCTCCTAGAGAAGCTGGTGGCTCATGACTTAGACAGGTGTCCTTCTTTCTAGGTAAAACCTGGATGGATGACCCAGTCCAGACAGTTCTGAATGGAATTAATCCATCTGCTGACTAGTCACCAGTGGTGTTTCCCATCGCTCAGTTGTGGGGCTACTCTTGTTTAGCATCCTTATGAACGCTCTGGATGAGGGAACCAATGCTCCCTCAGTAAAGTTACAGATGACATCAAATTGGACTAGAGTGTTGGTCTGCTGGAGGGTAGGAAGGCTCTACAGAGCGATCTGGAGACACTGGATCCATGGGCTGAGGTCAGTTATATGCAGTTCAACAAGGCTAAGTGCTGGGTCCTGCACTTGGCTCATAACAACTCCAAGGAATGTGACAGGCTTGAGGAAAGGAGTCTGGAAAGCTGCCCAGGGGAAAAGGACCTGGGGTTGCTGGTTGACAGCTGGCTTTCCATGAGCCAGCATGTGCCCTGTGGCCAAGAAAGTCACCAGCATCCTGGCTTGCATCAGGAATAGTGTGGCCAGCAGGAGTAAGGAAGCCATTGTGCCCCTGTACTCAGCACTGGTGAGGCTGCATCTCGAGCACTGTGTTCAGTTCTGGGCCCCTCACCACAAGGATGACGTTGAGGTGCTGCAGCGTGTCCAGAGAAGAGCAACCAAGATGGTCCAGGGTCTAGAGAACAAGTGCAATGAGGAGGGGCTGAGGGAACCATACTTGTTCAGTTTGGAGAAGAGGTGGCTGAGGGGACACCTCATCGGCCTCTACAACTACCTGAAAGGAGGTGGGTGGCCTCTTCTCCCAAGTGAAGAATGACAGGATCAGAGGAAATGGCCTGAAGTTGTGCCAGGGGAGGTTCAGATTGGCTATTAGGAGGAATTTGTTGAATGAAACGGTAGTTGATACTGGAAGACGCTGTGCAGGGAGGTGGTGGAATCACCATTCCTGGATACTACTGAGAAACATGTAGATGTGGCACTTCAGTGCATGCCGTAGCTGGCATGATAGACATTTTGTGTGTTGTTGGTTTTATTGGGTGTGTGGTTCTGGGCTTTTTCTTTGTTGGTTGGGGTATTTGTGATTTTGTTTGTTTGCTTGCTTTGTATTGTTTGATTTGGTTATCCAACCATGACAATTATGTCAACATCCTAAGAGCTCTTTCTCTCCTCACTGTCCCACTGAATCCAAGGCCCATCTAAACATGGGCTCTCTAGTTTCCAGGGGTCCATCTAGCATTTCATGAGAGTCCAGATGATGAGCATATGTGAGGCTGAAGACCCACAAACACCACCTTACAGCCACCCCTTAACAGGTCTGCATTTCATAACTACTGATGACTTGGACTCACTTCAATGCAGGTTCTCAGAGCCACAGTCACAGCTGCCTCAGGGGACCTACCTCAATATATCACCACCAACTACATTGACTGTTTGTGAGAAAGTGGTTTTATTTGGGGCTCCTGCCATCTGAAATTACTCCCTGACACTCACAAAAGCTTTGCAGTAGTGCCTTGGTGATGTCCACCGTGGAGAATGTTTGTTCCTGTGCAGGTCAGAGACCCAGAGCCTGGTCCAACCTCCTCTTTGGCTCTGGGCAGAGCAGAGTGGTGTCCCACAGGCAGTGCTGTAAGACATGCCCTCTAAGGTTCTCACTGATGCCTGCTGACCTTCAGATGACAACGTCCCCTCTCTGTTCTTTGCAGGGCAGAGCTCCCCTCTCTGAAGACACGGGGCCCAGAGCTGTGGAAGCAGCTTGTGCTGGAAACCAGGGGGATGGAGCTAAATGTCAGTTCTGATCCAAACCCTTGGCTCACCCATCAGTGAGGGAGGAGAAAGAAAAGCCTGTCTGTCCTCATGGGCTAACATCCTCACAGGGAAAAGAGAACAAACACCACCAAAATGTACCAGGGAGGTACAAGTCTTCTTTGTGGGAGAGCAATCCCACTGTCCCCTTGAACAGTACTTTCTTCCTGTAGGTATTTTGTAATTGTGATGTGGATGGAGGACTGTGTTGCATGCTGATTACACTGAGACTTGATGTGTGATTGTGGGAGTGCTACTACTTCTACAAGGCAGAGGAAATACCAACAATTATAAGTAGATTTTCAAGATAACTTTTTCCTACATCACCTTCCCTGCGTTTATTTTTCTTTCTCTTTCTTTTCCCTTATGGAAAGAGCTCTGTAAAAATGTCTTAATTTTCTGCAGACTCTCCAGTACTAGGCGAAACAGATGTTAAGAATAGTTTAGTGTTGCTTACAAAGTAATTCCTTAAAAACAAGCCGAATTTGATTTCATTAGACACGGCTGACATTGGCACCCTTTGCAGATATGACCAGGATTTTACAGGTTCTCCATATTGTAAAGAGTGGCCGTTGGGCAGTGTACTTCTTTGTTTTGGTTTGGGTTCTTTTGTTTGCTGTATTTTGGTTTATTGTTTTTTTTCTTACTGTAAAGCTGAACCGAACATTTCAGGATATTTTAGTACAAGGCAGTCGAGAAGTGAACATGCTGCTTGTGGTGTTACAGTAAAATAGGCGAAAAGTCTCTCAACAAACTTAAGGCACTGTAGATTATAGGACGTCAAAAATCTTTCTGATTTCTTTTCGTTCCATTAATCGGTACTGATCGATAAATCAGGTGATATTTCCTGTTGCTCACACATTTCAGAGTCAATTGTCTGATGACAGAAAACAATAAAACCCACTTGGAACTCCCTCGAGTTAGTGTGCTGTCTCTAAGATCTCTTGTCACAGTCATTGCCGAGGAAACAGCAAACCAAGAGCAGGATTTCGGGAACGAATCCATGGCTTCGGAGTGGATTGTATGCAGGGGAAATCAGAGAGACCTGGCATCAGGCCGTTTTCATGGGAGGGAGTGAGGTGGACGGGGCTTTTCTGAGCCAGGCTGCGGTCCGAGAGCTGCTGCCCCCAACTCCTTGTCTAGGGCTGCCAGCCTGAGAGGTCCTGGATCGAGGAAACAATCTCGGTCCATTCCAGAAACCCGCCCAAGAATTAGTACGGGGAACTACATGGCAATCGTTGCCGCGGTTCATGGATCAGCTCACTTCTAACGCCGGACACCTATACACAGCTTTTTAGCTAAACAGACTAGAAGATATTTCCTTGCAGTTCATCAACTGTTCAAACCGTTGAAGGAAGGGACATTAGAAAAAGCAGCTTTAAAGAAATCTGTTCTTCAAATAAATGTGAGCAGAAGCACTGCTCAGTCAACTAGTGGTTGTAATTTGAACGGAGTTGTACGGGCAGTTAAATCTGTATGTTCTGTCCTAGGAACAGAGAAAGAGAGAAGGTTCTCCCTGTTCTGCAGGCTTTGCTGTGGGAAATCTCCGCGTCCTTCCGCAGATCTGCCACCTGGTGCCGCTGCTGACCGCGGAGCCCCCGCGCAGCTCCCAGATCCACCTCCCTCGGGACTGCGGGGCTGCACCATCCCGGGCTGCTCCACTCGGAGGTCTGCAGGCTGGATCGACAGCTCTAATCCAGCTCGCGAAGGGAAGACGACCAGTTGTCTGGGAAGGAATGGAGCTGAGAAAGAGCGAGGAACCGTTCCCAGGGCTAGCGGTGGCTCTGTTTCTCCTCCTTTTCGTGCCGCGGATGAGAACAGAAACTGCCCGGTATTCCGTGCCCGAAGAGGCGGAGAGAGGCTTCTTTGTGGCGAATATCGCTAAGGATTTGGGACTGACCCGTGAGGAATTATCGGCTCGGCAGGCTCGGCTCGTTCCTGAAGGAGAAAAGCAGTATTTACATCTGAACCAACACACCGGGGATTTGGTGGTGCGAGAGCAGATGGACAGGGAGAAACTGTGCGGACAGAGCGAGCCCTGCCTGGTGCGTTTCGAGTTGCTGCTGGAGAGCCCACTGCAGTCCTTCCGAGCAGAGGTAAGCCTCACCGACATAAACGATCATGCTCCCGTGTTCTTAAATAAAGAGATAGTTTTAAAAATCCCGGAAACTGCAATGCCAGAAGCTCGATTTTTATTGGAAAGCGCTCAGGATCCTGATGTGGGGAACAATAGTCTTCAGCATTACAACATCAGCTCGAACAGCTATTTCCATATCCAGACCCGGAGGCGGAGTGATGGCAGGAGGTATGCCGAGCTGGTGTTGGACCGAGGGCTGGACCGGGAGCAGCAGGCAGAAGTGACTTTCAGTGTCACGGCTGTGGATGGTGGGTCTCCACCACTCTCTGGTACCGCCTTAATCCGTGTAGTAGTCCTGGATATAAATGACAACATCCCCGAATTTACGCGGAGTCTATATAAAGCTCGTGTATTAGAAAATAGCTCCAAGGATACATTAGTTGTGGCGGTTTCTGCTAGCGATTTAGATTCCGGAACAAATGGGGAAATATCCTATTCCATAGTTCAAAATTCAGAGGAAAATCTCCAGACCTTTAAAATTAATTCAGAGACGGGGCAGATTCGACTCAGAAAGTCAGTGGATTATGAAGAAACAAAATCCTACGAGATAGACGTCCAAGCCACAGACGGAGGGGGACTATCTGCTCACTGCAAGGTGGAGGTGCAGGTGGAGGACGTGAACGACAATGCCCCCGAGCTGATCATCACGTCCTTCACCAGCACCCTCTCGGAAGCCGCCCCGCCGAACACCGTGGTGGCCCTTTTCAACGTACGGGACCGGGACTCGGGAGACAACGGCAGGACAAGCTGCGAGCTGATAGGTGAGCAGCACTTCAGCACTGCACCGCTGGCGGCCGACGCCTACGCGCTGGTGACATCGGAGGCCCTGGACAGGGAAGAGGTGGCAGAGTACAACGTGACACTGCGGGCCCGAGACCAGGGCTCCCCCGCGCTCTCCACGTCGAAGACATTGCTCGTACGGCTCCTGGACGTGAATGACAACGCACCCACCTTCACCCAGGAGATTTACACAATGGTGCTGAGGGAAAACGAGCCCGCGGGGACGAGCCTGGGCCGCCTGAGTGCCACGGACGCCGACGAGGGGAAAAACGCTCACGTGAGATACGCGCTGGGGACAGCTCCGCCGGGAAAGCCCGCAGCGGCATCTTTCGTGTCTGTGGACGCCGAGAAGGGAATCGTGCGGGCGCTGCGGCCTCTGGACTACGAGAAGGTGCGCGCCCTGGAGGTGGCGGTGCGCGCTGTCGACGGCGGCTCGCCGCCGCTGAGCGCGCAGGCGGTGCTGCGCGTGGTGGTGCGCGACGAGAACGACAACGCGCCCGTGGTGCTGCACCCGGCCGCGGCGAGCAGCGCGGCGGCGGGGCGAGCTGGTGCCGCGCGGGGCGGCGGCGGGCTACCTGGTGGCCAAGGTGGTGGCGGTGGACGCGGACGCGGGGCAGAACGCGTGGCTGTCGTACGAGCTGGCCAAGGCGACGGAGCCGGGGCTGTTCCGCGTGGGGCTGCACAGCGGCGAGGTGCGCACGGCGCGGGCCGTGGCGGAGAGGGACGCGCCCCGCCAGAGGCTCGTCGTGTTGGTGCGGGACCGCGGGCAGCCGCCGCGCTCCGCCAGCGCCACCCTGGCCATCGCCCTGGTGGACGGCTTCTCCGACGCTTTCCTCCAGCTCAGCCGCGCTCCAGCTGGGAGGCAGCAGCCCGAGGTGGATGACGAGGACCTGCTCACCACCTATCTCATCGCCTCCCTGGTCTGCGTCTCCTCGGTCTTCCTCCTCTCCATACTGGTCCTCTCGGCGGCCAGGCTCTGCAAGGCCCGCCTCCGGCCACGCCTTTCGCCTTCCGCTGCCTGCTGCTACGCTGACGGGGACTTCGTCCCCGGCGGCGGGGACGTGAGCGGCACGGCCACTCTGTCGCCGGCTTACCGCTACGAAGTGTGCCTGACCACCGGCTCGGGGAGGAGCGACTTCCAGTTCGCGAGGCCCGTCCTTGCCATTTCGCAAAGCAGCGCTGAGGTGGGGCCGGGCCAGGACGAGGAACCGCTGTGCATCTCGCAGCCCAGGAGCGACAGGGAAGCCGCCCTGGGAAACCTAGTCCCTCCTGCCGTTGTGCAGCCGGACTGGCAGGCCGGCTGTCTCGTCCACGCCTGAGCCTTGCTGCGACCCGCCTCTCTTCCCCGTCCTCAGGATGACATTCCCCAGTAGTTATAGTTTCACGCGGTGCTGTTCCCTGTGTGCTGCTCCTGCGGCGGCTCCTGCCTGTCTTCTCCGGCCGCGGAAGTGTTTTCAGACCCTTCGCCCTCAGCCTCTGCCCCACGGTACCGCGGGAAACGTCTTGTGGTATTATTGCCGCCGTGTTTTCCCCTAGTACCGGGAGCGGGGACCGGGGCAGAGACGGGGGCCGCTGCTGGCTCTGCCCGTGCGCGTGGAGCCGACCGGCGGCCCCGCAGAGCTCTCTGCGCTTCCCTCACCGGCGCCGTGTGCGCACCTCCTTCGCGGGGCCTCGTCGCTGGCGCGCGTCGGCAGCCGCGGGCGTGCGGTCGGGGACCGGAGTGAGTTTGCGGCATTGGGCGGCGGGCGCAGTCCCGGCACTGCCGCAGGATGGCGGTCCCGGACAAGCGGCGCCGAGCGGCGGCGGGATGAGAGGCAGCCGAGCCCGGGCCGGCCCGGCCCTACCGGTCAGGCGGCAGCGGAGGCATCGGTGAGCTGCGGCCAGCGGTGCCCCAACCAGCCGCTGCCGAGCCAGGACGGCCGCGCTCCGGGCCGCCAGCCGCACTCGGCGAGAGACAGAGAGGGAGACAGGGCGCCCGCCCGCCCCCCCGGCCCGCCGCCTCTGCTGCCGGGCGCCGCTTTCCGCGGACGGGCCGTGAAACGGAGGCTGTCCACCGCCCCAGCATGGTGATCGCAAGGCAAGTGCTTTGTCTCTCTGCTCTCCTTTCCCTGCCGCACGCGTGCTCCGAGCCTCTCCACTACTCCGTAGCCGAGGAGGCGGTGAGCGGCTCAGTGGTATCCAACGTGGCGGAGAACGCCGGGCTGGCCCCGGCGCAGCTCTCGGCTCGCCACGCCCGCCTGACCCCGGAGGACGGCCCGCAGCGCTTTCGCTTAGACTGCGGCACCGGCCGCCTCATAGTGGCGGAGAGGTTGGATCGGGAGCAGCTGTGCCGGCAAGTCCGCTACCTGCACGCTCCCCTTCGAGCTGCTGCTGGCAAACCCCCTGCAGATCTTTCCTGTCGAGGTGTCCGTGCAGGACATCAATGACCATTCGCCCGCTTTCCCGGAGAAACAAGCCCCTTTTCGGATCCTGGAAACGAGCAACCCGGGCTCCCGTTTCCCGCTGGAGGGGGCTCGGGACCTGGATATTGGCAGCAACAGCATCCAGGCTTACAGTATCAAACACGAGAACGAATATTTTAGTGTCTTCTTTGGGAGCTGGAGTGAGGGTGACCACTATGTTGAACTGGTCTTGGAAAAGCCTCTGGACAGAGAGGAGCAGGCGGAGACGGGTTTCAGTCTCATTGCCGTGGACGGGGGCTCTCCACCCAGGAGTGGGACCTCCCAGATCCGCATTGTGGTTCTAGATGTGAATGACAACGCTCCTGTCTTCACACAGGAGCGGTACACTGATCGGGTTTTGGAAAGCACACCAGAGAGCTCTGTGGTTCTGAGATTGGTTGCAAATGATCTGGATGCAGGACCTAATGGGGAAATTTCCTACCAGTTCAGCCAAATGGTGGGTCAGAGCCACTCACCATTCTCCATTGACCCTAAGAGTGGTGAAATTAAACTCACAAAGGCTCTGGACTTTGAGGTGGCTGAGAATCATGAGCTCAGTGTTCAGGCCATGGATGGTGGGGGCCTCTCAGCAATCTGCAAGGTGTTGGTGCAGGTGGTGGATGTGAATGACAATGCTCCAGAGCTGGTTGTCAGTTCCTTCAGCAGCCCCATCCCTGAGAATGCGTTACCTGGGACAGTGATTGCTCTCTTTGCTGTCAGGGACCAGGATGCTGGTGCCAATGGGAAGATCTCCTGTGCCCTTGAGGACCAGCTGTCATTCTCCCTACGGCCAGCCTATGAGAATTACTATGAGCTGGTGACCGTGAGCCCACTGGACCGGGAGGAGATGGCACAGTACATTCTGACTGTCACAGCAGCAGATACAGGGTCACCTCCTTTCACGACCACCCAGACCTTCACGGTGGATATCTCTGATGTCAATGACAATGCACCTGTCTTCAATCAGACATCATACACCATGTATGTGCATGAGAACAATGTCCCCCCAGCCCTCATTGGAGCCATCAGTGCCTCTGATGCTGATGTGGGGCCCAATGCCAAGGTGACTTATTTCCTGACCCCAGTGCATCCCACAGAGCAGCCTCCCAGCTCCTGCATCTCCATGAACTCTGAGAATGGGCATGTGTTTGTGCTGCAGCCTCTGGACTATGAGCAGGTGAGGCACTTTGAGGTCTTGGTGACCTCCTCTGATGTGGGATCACCTCCCCTCAATGTCAACGTCACTGTTCACCTTGTGGTGGTGGATGAGAATGACAATGCGCCCTTGGTGCTGCAGCCAGCCCAGGACAGCAGCCCACCATCCAGCGAGCTGGTGCCCATGTCAGCTGAGACTGGCTACCTCATCACTAAGGTGGTGGCTGTTGACGCTGACTTGGGGCAGAACTCGTGGCTCTCATACCACCTGCTGAGGGCCACCACCCCCGGGCTGTTTGCTGTGGGTGCCCAAAGCGGGGAGGTGCGGCTGAATAGGCTGGTGACAGAGAGAGATGCCGTGAAGCAGAAACTGGTTGTCCTGGTGCGAGACAATGGGCAGCCACCGCTGTCAGCCACCGCGGCACTGACCACAGTCCCGTTCAATGACTTCTCAGACGTGTGCCTACGACCCAGCAGCCTGGGCACAGAGGAGGAGGGAGTCTCCCTGACAACCTATTTAATAATTTCCTTGGTCTTTTTTTCACTCCTTTTTGTTGCATCCATGGCAGCCTTCTTTGTAAGATGTGCAAGGGAAAAGATCTGAAGGGTGGGCACATGCTTTATGGTGCTGGTGACCTGCAGAGTGGCCTGGCCAATGCAGCTGCCATGGGAACCCTGCCCCACACCTATTGCTACGAGATCAGCCTCACGACGGGCTCAGGCAATAGCGAGTTCAAGTTCCTGAAGCCCATCCTCCCCAGCCTGCCACCACAGCACTGTGCCACGGGCAGGGGCACAGACCAGGCAATCCTGGAACACTCTCTGCAGAACAGTTCAATAGTCTTTCCTTTAACTAGTGTGGAGTCCACACAGCCAGAGGCTTTGTGCCTCAAGATATCAAAGGGATCTGGTCTACAACATGTGGCCATGGTTCCCCCTGGGCAAATCTGTATTTGCAGTTGTCAGTCAGGGAAGAATAGGTTTAATCTCTATTACAGCCATTACTGAAATTCTCCAACATTGGGGTTAGGTCCAGATCCCTCAGTTAACTTCTTGCCTAACTTGCCCTTAGGCAAGACCGTGGACCTCTGATTCTGTGCTCTAATGCAATGGTAAGGTCAGGCAGACAAATCCCAGGCTCACTAAAACGCACATAGGCTTTTTCATTGGTCTGGAAAGCCAAGGAATTGTGAGTACTGTGTTACAACGTGGTGCAAGCATGGGGCTCTTTCCTCCCTGTGTTCAGAGTGTCTCTGTCTGAGGTGGGTGGGTCTGTGTATCTTGCCTTCTGGTCACTACATCTGTCCACACAGCTGTTGTGTGTCTGTGTACTCTGCACAAGTGCTGCCCAGTGAAGCAGGGAGTTGCTCACACCTATTGAGATGTGCACAGTCCCAGCTCAGTGGGCAAGAAGGGCATTTTGACCCTCTGAGTACAGCAGCCTCATCTTTTTTAAAGGAGAAGAGCAAGACACACAAGATCTTCCTTAGGCCTATGAGACGGGGCTGGATGGGATGTCTGCTTGGGATTACATTGATAATAGAGCAACACAGACAGTGTTGGTATAGACTGTAACTGTACAGAGTTGTGAAAACACATTCATTGTATTTACGTGGAATTGAAAAAAAAACTCTGTAAGTGTCTTCAAAGGTCTTTGTCTGAAGGGAGAACAGAGATCGGAAAATGGCTGTTGAGTTTGCTCTTATCATTGTTGTTCCTGCATTTAGAGGCATCTTGATGGGAGTGGAAACCTGTCCCAACAGGATCTTCTGGGTTTGTGTTAGAGCATTTGCCCTTCCTCATTCTCTGTGAACCATGTTTCATCATTGTCTTACCCCTTTCTCTTCAGAAGGACTGTCACCACCTGTATATTAATGGTTTGTTTAACTAATGGCAGTGTGGCATGGAGTATCTGGAAACCCTCAGGCTATGTTATGCTGCAGTGATAACCTGTACTGCTATCAACTGGGATACCCTTGTGTGTAAAAGTGAAATAAAGAAAGCACTGGAATGCCTTGTGTGGAGACAGTCTTTGTGGGCATGTTCCTTCTGGAAAAGCTCTGTCAAAGTTTTTCAAAAGGGCAGTCTTATTTTGTCCCCCGGCTGAGCTAAAGTTCAGTGGGTACATTTCTTGTGTTTGACGTGAGGCCTAGAGAGCATTCAGGAAATTTTTCAGGAGCAGGGATTTGCTGGCACAGCTCTGTGGGTCTTCTGATCACTGAGCTTCTGGCTGTGACACAATCCAGGCCAGGGGAACCTGTTCCCTTCCCTTAGAGGGACCCTGGGTGTGCAAAGGCCTCTGCAAAGTAGCGAGGTGGGGGAGTGACCTATCCCATTCTCCCAACACCTCCAGTTGCGGATGGAAACTGTGAGGTGTTGGAGCACAAAGTATCTTGATTCTAGAGTTTTAGGGGGATGGATGGCCCAAGGACAGCACACATGCTTCTTTGGGGAAGAGTTTAGGGGAGCCCCAGGAGGTGGGCGTGATGTGGGTGAAAAAAGCTACCAGGGACAGGATTCACTCTCAGGAAATGCAGAGGACTACAGCCATCCCTTCCAGAAAGGCCTTGACAAAAAACTAAGTTCTGAGTTGGTGTAGTGATGGGGACCAGAAGACAGTTGTACATTGAGGATTGAGTGAATCACAGTTCTATCAACCCGGGAAGGCCCAGGCCTGTACTGTGCCGTGTTGTGCCACATAAGTCCCTGGTCAGCAGGATGAACTCAGCCAGCTCACTGGAACGAAGGAAGCTGCAGGCAGCTCCCACTTGCCACTGGTGAGGAAACTGCCTGTAAGCAAGAAGTCCACGTAGGAATTTCTTTTACTAAAAATTATGTATGGAATTGCACTGTTGCAGTGAAGTCCTCAAATGGCTTGAATGCCAGAAAAGGGGACACTCTTTGTTTTCTATGACCAGGGTCCTCATGGTATGCTGTATGTGCCTGGAGTCCTGTGTGAAGCTACTCTGCTCAGGGTTTTCCTCTGAACTCTGAACCCTCTGCTCAAGGTTCTGCTCAGGGTCCTCTTCTGAAGGGGTGAAGCAGTATCTATTATTATCTCTTCCAATTGTGTCAGCTACAATAAACAGTTCTGTATGACATCTCAGCAGAAGCTTCTGGTGAGCTCGTCAACATGGGAGATCATGTTGTCAAGAATGATGGCCAAGGTTCCTTTCAGGTACGTTTGTGTTTTGTTTTTTTTAAATAGCCTTCCTTCGTGTACAGTGCTTAGGGCAGCCAGAGCCATCTCAAAGTGCACAGCTCACAGCCTTGGAAATCTCATTTTACAATGATCACCAGCTCACGAAAATCACCCCCTGAACATGTGCTGAATCTGCTGTATGTGTTTTATGACTATATTCACTACTGGCTGGGACTGAGTTCATCTTATCTGTTTTTATCTAGGGCAGGAAGTTTCTGTTGCATGTGCAACTGCACAGAGAAATTTCAGACTCTGTGTCTTCCTCTGACACTTCCTTGAAACTTCTTAAGTACTTCCTAGTAGCCAGTTCCCAGAATTTCATTATCACTTCCTGTACTAGCTCTCAAATGCTGATAGAATTGGGTAGCCTAGTAATCAGCCTCTCTGAAATCTCAGGTTACTTGGAAATCTGCCTTCAACAAACAAATTAATCTATTCTACTTAAAGGAACTTAAGTTCCACAAATAGGTTTGTATTACCTGGTGAAAAATTCTACTGATACCCCATCAGGTTTTTTCCCAGAGCTGGTCTTCCTGACTTAACCGTTGGATTCAATACAAATGAAATTGACAATTAATGTACTGGTATTGACATCAAATATTTAATGGAATACAGATGAGAAATATTTTAAAACAAAATACAATTAATCACAGCCTGTTTATCTTGTGTCTAATTTCAGATTGTAAGTTAATCTGAGAATCTAAAATATTTTACTCCTTTGTTTTTTTATCGTATTAAAACATTTATTCCTGCCAAATATGCCGTTCTGTTCTGAAAGCATGTATACCAAACAGGCTTCCTTGAAAGCAGCTTTTTGTATTTCCTTCATTACTGATTTTTCATCATGGACATCAAGGCTTTTAGGACTCCAGGAATCTAAATAATGAATAATACTATGTTGTGCTATTGTTTGTTATTCTGCTTTTTAGCTGGTGATACATGGTAGTGTTGCAGTTAAAAAACCCAAACAACTAGAGGTACATAAAAAGTACTGCTTTCAGGTTGAGAGAAAATAATATTGCAAGGTTATCAGTGAAGGTCCACACAGATTTATTTTTTTTTTAATGTTGATCCTAGACCTTGTACTGGTGCTCATGTGTGTGGTGGGAACATTGTGGTTGTTACCAACTTCTGCTGCCATCCATCAGAGAAACCCACATGTGACATGCATGTGTGAAGAAAATATTTCCCTCTCTGATGCTGGCTGGTTCTTAGCTGTGTCCTTCAGGGACTTAACTGTGCTGTGGCTTGCAGGCTCGGGTAAAAGGGGAAAGAGCAAATCCTGGAACAAGAACACATCAATCTTCACTTGGAAACAGCAATTTGGAGGGTGCTTTGGTGTGTGAAGATCCATTAAAATGTGTGTCTGGTTTGGGCTACGGAATTCTTGCTACATAGGAAGCAGAGAATTATCCCCAACATGTGTAATCAGAGTCCCCCTGTCCTCTATATAAACATCCATTTCCTTCTCTTGGCCTCATATAGAGACACTTGGTTGCTACCCTTTGACACCTGAAACACTACAAATTCAAACCAAGAGCTCATTCTGATAGGTTATTCATTTGTTACCATGAGTTGTGTATAGGTGCAGCTGAAGGAAAAGAAAGTATTCTCCACTGGATGAATGTCCAGAATTAGCAGGAAAACGTTTTCTAATGGCACCTTACTGAGACGGGGAGGAGGTCTTCACAATGTCATCTACAGAGACTGAGCATTGGTGCGTATGCAAAATCCACTCCACCAGGTAGGTAGTGGGAAGGGTATTCTAACCTTTTCCTGACTTCTTCATAAGGGGCTTGGTGATATGGTCTTTCTTCAGGTATTTTTTTTTCACCATAAGAAAGACAAGGTTTAATTTATGGGTGAGATACAACGGCTTTTCATGAAGGATCTGTCTGGTTTCTCTTGGCTCGTTTGAGCAACAGTAACCCTTCACAACATTTGCCAGACAATATTTTTAAGGTTTGAGACCCGATGCAGTAAGAGCTGGCTTAGGAGATGAGAACATGTTTTGTCAGAGACACAGACAGAGGAAATTCGGGGTTGGGTTATATGGTACTATTAAGATGACGCTGGGTTTTGGACTTTGAAAGAGATGGGATCCATCACAGTTGTGGCCGCTGTAGTTTCCTAAGTGGCTGGGATCCCCGGCTTTTCTCGTCCATCAGTCATTACCATTCAAAGGAGGAAAGCTGAGTGCTAGCTCAGGATCTCCCAGCTATCGAAAATAAAACCATAATCTACGAGCAGCGTTTCAGCGTTTGTCCCGTCCTGCCATTTCTCTCCCTGTGGGAGACACGCCCACGCCTTCACCTTAGAGACCAGTGAGATCACTGTGAGGCAGGGTCAGAGATCCTGCCCCACGTCCTGCGAGCAACGGAGGAGGATTTGTCGTGCAGAAGACTTGCAAGGGTAAGGAATTCAGACAATACCAATTCCCTGATGCACCATGTCCGCACAGATACAAGTTTTCTGTTTCGCGCCCCTGACCATTATCTGCACGTTCCACGCCGAGGGTGAGTGCGATTTAAGGACGCATATACCAGGACCGTCAACCTCGGTCTCTTTTAAGGACGCGTATAGCCTTCGAGCCGTTCCCTTCCTCTCGGACGCTGCGGTTCTAAGGCATGGACTCAGGGTGTCACTGTTGGCCAAGACGGAGAAGCGGCTCCGCTGCCGGCTCCTCCCTGGCGCCCGCGCAGTGCCCCTCCGCACGGACCGGAGCTGGGAGAAGAGCAGGAGATGCCAGACTCAGCCTCATCCTCCGACCAGCAGCAGGGATTTCATAGATTTATTTATCTCAGGTGCTGATTCAGCTGCTCGGAAAGCCTAATTCAAAACCGTCTGCAGAATACGCTTCAGTGAAGCAGAGAATGGAGGTCCGACCGGCAGCGGGGGGCCGAGCAGCCGCCGGGCGGGTCGCGCTGTTGGCTGTGCTGCTGCCGGTGTGTTGCCGAGCGGCGCCGGAGCGGATCCGGTACGCCATCCCCGAGGAGCTGGGCAGAGGGTCGCTGGTGGGGCCGCTGGCGCGGGACCTGGGGCTGAGCCCGGCGGAGCTGCCGGCACGCAAGCTGCGGATAGTCTCTGGTGAAGAAAAGCAATACTTCACTCTCGGAGAAGATAATGCAAATCTGCGGGTAAACGAGAGGATAGACCGAGAGAGCATCTGCGGCGCTGTGTCGCCATGTGTCCTCAGTTTGGAGGCATTCGTGGAAAACCCTTTCAATATATTTCATGTGGGCGTTACTATCCAGGATATCAACGACAATGCGCCTCAATTTGACAGACAATTTGTTGCCATAGAAATGATCGAGTCCACGCCTCCTGGGGCCAAGTTCCCACTGGCCAGTGGCAGAGACCCCGACATTGGAACGAACTCATTACAAAATTACCAACTTACCCCCGACCCGCACTTCTCCCTTGTAGTGAGGGAGAGTCCTGATGGGAGGAAACACGCGGAACTGGTACTGGATAAAAGCTTAGATAGAGAAAAACAGAGAAATCACCATTTAACACTGACCGCGGTGGATGGCGGGGATCCAGTACGATCAGGGACCACTCAGATTAAGATTAACGTGACCGACGCAAATGACAACCCCCCGGTATTCACCAAAGAGATCTATAAGTTTCGGCTGCTGGAAAACCTGCCAGAGGGCTCCTTAGCCTTTCAGGTGAAAGCTACTGACAGTGACGAAGGTACAAATGCAGAAATTACCTACTCTTTCAGTAACATCGCCAAAAATGCTCGCCAGGTCTTCAGTTTGGACTCCAGGACAGGGGACGTGAAGATTACAGGCCCCTTAGATTACGAGGAGGGGAACTATTATGAAGCCAGTGTTGAAGGCAAGGACGGGGGTGGATTGAGTGCGCATGCCAAAGTGCACATAGACATTCTAGACCTCAATGACAATGCCCCAACTCTTACCGTCCTTCCAATCTTGAACCCGGTACCCGAAGATTCAGTACCGAGCACAGTTGTAGCTGTGATCAATGTTCGTGACAGAGACTCGGGGGACAACGGACAAGTGAGCTGCAACATCGACGGGGATCTGCCTTTCAGACTAGAATCGTCATCAGCGAACACATATAAACTAATAATAGCCAGTGGCCTGGACAGAGAAGAGATCTCTGCTTACAACATCACAATCACTGCCAAGGATCGGGGCAGCCCGTCGCTGTCGAGCCGCGCGGCGCTGGTGCTGGAGGTGTCGGACGTGAACGACAACGCGCCGGTGTTCGAGGAGGAGGCCTACAGCGCCTACGTGGCGGAGAACAACGCGGCGGGCGCGCCGGTGCTGCGCGTGCACGCGCGGGACGCGGACGCGGGCGCCAACGGGCGCGTGAGCTACTGGCTGGCGGGCGGCAGCGCGGGCGCGGCGCCGTACGTGTCGGTGGAGGCGCGGAGCGGCGCGGTGTACGCGCAGCGCTCCTTCGACTACGAGCAGTGCCGCGAGTTCGCGGTGGCGGTGCGGGCGCAGGACGGCGGGGCGCCGGCGCGGAGCTCGACGGCCACGGTGCGCGTCTTCGTGCTGGACCGCAACGACAACGCGCCGCGGGTGCTGTGGCCGGCGGCGGGCGCGGGGGAGGCGGGCGGGGCTGCGGCGGCGGCGCCGTTCGAGGTGGTGCCGCGGTCGGCCGAGGCCGGGTACCTGGTGGCCAAGGTGGTGGCGGTGGACGCGGACGCGGGGCGCAACGCGTGGCTGTCGTACGAGCTGGTGGCGGCGGCGGAGCCGGCGCTGTTCCGCGTGGGGCTGCACAGCGGCGAGGTGCGCACGGCGCGGGCCGTGTCGGAGCGGGACGCGGCCAAGCAGCGGCTGGTGGCCGTGGTGAAGGACCACGGGCAGCCGGCGCTGTCGGCCACGGCCACGCTGCACGTGGTGCTGGCCGAGAGCTTGCAGGAGGCGCTGCCGGAGCTGAGCGAGCGGGCGGCGGGCGCCGAGTCGCCGGCGGAGCTGCAGTTCTACCTGGTGCTGGCGCTGGCGCTGCTCTCGGCGCTCTTCCTGCTGAGCGTGGCGCTGGCCGTGCTGGCGCGGCTGCGCCGGGCCGGGCCGCCCGCCGTGCTGCGCTGCCTGGGCGCGCAGCGCTTCTCGGTGGCCGGCGCCGCCTTCCCGGCCGACTTCTGCGAGGGCACCTTGCCCTACTCCTACAACGTGTGCGTGGCGCCGGGCCGCGGCCTGCCCGAGCCCGCTTGGCTGCCGCCGCCGCTGCCCAGCCTGCCCGCGGAGGAGCTGCTCGTCGTGGAGGCGTGCGGGGAGCGGAGCCCGAGCAGCAGCGCCGGACCGGGAGAGCCGCCCGCCCGCCCCGACGCACCGCAGGTCTGTGAGCCCGCGCGCTCTCGCTCTTTTCTTTCGGCCTTTTTGGCCCCCCGGGGCGCGTGTTCCGCATAGCTAAGGGCAACTTCTGCAATCCCACAGTACTTTGTTGAAAACGTGTCCTACCAAGATGAGGATTCAAAGATTAGTTTAATACAATTAATTTAATGCAGTCCTTTACACCTTGAGTTCTGACCGGAGAGCCCCTTGCTAGTCCTTAAAGGTGTCGAATTAAGTGCAAATATGTGTAAACTATAGAAACCCCAAATTCATGTGGTCTAAAGGGAGAATAATCCACTGACGCTTGCTAACTTTCCTTTCTCATTTTTGCTGCATCTTGAGGTGTACCCACAGTTTAATGCTGTACTCACGAGCTCAGCGGATTCCCTGCAGCATTCCATTGCTTTTCTCCAGGTCGAATTTATTTCCAGAAAATATGTGTGTCAGGTAAATAGGCGTACCTGTTGTTATTCTTGCTGTACACGTAAAGCCATTTCCCCCGCAGCTCACGGGGGGACCATAGCGGGTGGTTCTGGGCAGGTTCACTCTTTAAATGTCTGATCTCAGTCAGTTGTGGTGAAGTTAATTTACACCGAGTTCCATATGAAAGAGTTTCTGCTGCTTGCGTTAAGGAGCCTGACACCTCTGGTTCTCCGCGGGTGTGTGTCTGAAGGTCAGGTTTTCATTTTAGACCAACCTTTGTATTTCTTTTTACTTTTTCATTTTTCTTCTGCTATCTGTGTATCAGACATTCAAGCCTTATTGCTAAATTTGTACTATTGGGAAAAGACGGATAATTGTTTTTATGTTAAGATTAGAAATTCCTTTAAGCATTGACAGAAGGAATGGAGTAACCCACCTCCACTCCGAGCAGGCAATAGGCATTAGTAACACGTCTCGATTTGTCGGCGGTGGCAGTTTCAGGTTGACCTACGAAGCTTGTGTTGTCTGAAATATCAGTATTGGTGAAGTCAGATTCTCACTGTGTAAAATGAAATCCGCGAATTCTACGGGAAAACGGAGCTGACGGTTCCTGTTGCATTTTTTCCGTCCTGAACGCTTTCTCCCAGTTGATATCTGAAAAAAATCCCCTTGGTAAATGGTGTTTTGGTGTTGGGCAGGCAAAGGGAAGTGCTTGAGGACAAGTTACAGATTCTTCCTCCTTCTCTCTATTCAGATCTAACGTTTTATTTTAGGGGTTAAGCCGTTAAAAGGGATTAAGAAAAATAATACTAAAATTGGATTGACCGTTGTTGATGAAGAGTTTTTCCTTCCGGAAACACGTGTGCTTTCTTCATGTAAAGAGAAGTAACAGATTGTTCCTCTAAGTTTAAGGAGGAGAGTGTCACTCATCTTTTGGGGGAAGGCTTCTGCAGAAATTGAAGCCCTAGTGGGGGGAGTTATTTGTCCAGGCGTTCTTTCTCGGTGCAGTTATTTATCTTTTAAATTTCTTCCGTCCTGTGTGGTAGTTCTCTGGGTTCTGTGGGTTGGGTGGATGGGGAGCGCTAGTGCGTATCTCCGGAAGGGACTGAGAGAATGGGGTAACTCCCTATGCAGGTTTTTGCGTTTTGGTTTTTTTGTGTGTGTGGGTTTTGTGTGTGTGCGGGGGGGCGCTGTTTGTTTCTTTTGGGGTTTGGTTTTGTTTTTCCGTCCTCTTTGATGGCTCCCTTTTTTGTGCAGTTTCCGATCAGCCTTTCATAAACAGGTGGAGGTGTAGAACGGGTGCCTTATTTTCTGATTCCCTGTTCCCGAAGAGATCTAGTTGATGGCGTTGAACGCGGCTATACTGAACTGAGGAATTCGGTCTCTGCCACTTTTTTGCAACAGTTGTTCTGTCTTCCTGTGCTCGCAGGGGAGGTCTTCACCCATTTTGAGGACATAGATATGCAAATGACAGCCATTAGGCACCTGAATAAAGGCCATTTCCACTTTTAACAATGCTTCGCATAGTTCAATGTGTGCAGTTGTACTTGTCTTCTGTCGTCTCAGAGAACTTTGTTGATAAGGTGTCCTACCAATATGAAGATTTAAAGATTGATGAATACTTTATTAAAGAAGATGCAATCCTTTACAAGTTGATTTCTGACAGAAGGAGAGCCACTTGCTAATCGTCCAAGCTGTCGAATTAATTAAGTGCAAATGTATTAGTTTAGAAATGTTAAGCCATTATCCCCGCAGTTTGTGGGGAGCCCAGCAGATTATTCTGGTTCTTGTTCAGTCTTTAAATGTCTGATCTCAGTCAATTGCGGTGGAGCTGACTTACACCGTGTTCTGTATGAAATATTTAAAACAGAGTTCGTGCCGCATGGGATAATTAACGTGATACTTCAGCGGGTGTGTGTCTGGAAATCACGTTTTTATTTCTTTTGCTATCTGTGTACCAGGAATTCGACCATGATTGCACCAGAAATTAGAGGTAGGGATAGTGGGTTTGGACTAATGGGAAAAGACTCGTAATACCTTTTATGTTAAAACGAGAAACAGCATTTTATTTTGCCTGTATTTCCATTTAACGTGTCTTTTAACTCGTGCGGCACACGTTTTACACTCATTGGGTACGCATAGTTGAAGAGAATCATGGCTTACAGAAAGACGATGCAGGAAATAAGCCGCTTTCATTTGAGGGAGGATCTTAATTCCTGCTCCTTTCTACTGGTCTGTATGTGGGGAACTCATGCACTTTTGATCTGCAGAAAGGGTGAGGGAAAATCCATTTCAAGCACGACTGAAAGAGTTGTGTAGTTCTTTATGGAGAATGTGATTTTCGACTATTGGGATAAGGTCAGTAATAATCTACAAGCCATATTTTAATTAACGTACATACAGCCATAAGGAACTACTGTTCCCCGCGCGGTACGGTATCTGACCCCGAGCTGCCGGGGAGCGGTGGGGCGGGCAGCGCTCGGCAGCGCTCGGTGCCTGCAGTGCCGGGAGGAGGCTGCGGGCGCCGCTGCTGACCGAGGAGGAGCGAGAGGAAGGCCGGAGCGCTGCAGGCAGCCCCGCCCGCTGCGGCCCGGCTCGCTCGCTCGCTCGCTGGCTGGCTCGGCGTCCGGGCGGTCTGCGAGCGTCCCCCGGTGCGGAGCCGTGCTGCGGAGAGGCGGAGGGCCAGGCGGCAACGGCGAGACGGGATCGGAGTCGTCTCGGGAGCAGGATCGGCGGTGGTACCAGCGGAGCTGCGGGCAATGTCGGGGAGGCGCTGGGGCCGGCGGGAGCGAACCCTGCTGTGGGGCGTGCTGGTGGCGGCGTGGGAGGCGGCGTGTGGGCAGCTGCGCTACTCGGTTCCCGAGGAGATGCCCAAGGGCTCGTTCGTGGGCGACGTGGCCAAGGACCTGGCGCTGGACCTGCCGGCGCTCCGCGACCGCGGCGTGCGTCTTGTCTCCCAAGGTAGGACGCAGAATTTCGCTCTGCACGGGAAGACGGGACATTTGGTGACGGCGGAGAGGATAGACCGAGAGCAGCTGTGCAGGCTGATGGAGAAATGCGTGCTGCGGTGTGAGCTGATAGCGGAGGGGGAAATGAAGGTTTACGGGATCGAAGTGGAAATCACGGACATTAACGACAACGCGCCCAGCTTCCGAGAGGCAGAAATGGAGCTGAGAATGAGCGAGATGACAGCCCCGGGGACGCGATTTCCCCTGCGGGATGCGCAAGACCCGGACGTGGGACGGAATTCTTTGCAGAAGTACGAGCTGAGCGGCGACGAGCACTTCTCGCTGGCCGTGCAGACGGGCCCCGGCGGCGATCAGCGGCCCGAGCTGGTGCTGGCGAAGGCGCTGGACCGGGAGGAGGCGGCGTTTCACGAGCTGGTGCTGAGGGCAATCGACGGCGGCGAGCCGGCGCGGACGGGCACGGCGCGGATCCGCGTGGCGGTGCTGGACGCGAACGACAACGCGCCCGTGTTCAGCGCGGAGGAGTACTCGGTGCGTGTGGCGGAGGACGTGCCCGTGGGCTCCACCCTCCTCACCCTCACAGCCACCGACGTCGACGACGGCGTGAACGGTCACGTCAAATACAGTTTCCATACAATTTCAGATGGGGCAGCTGATTTTTTTTACCTGGATCCTGAGACAGGAGAAATATCCCTTAAGGAGGTTTTGGACTTTGAGGAAATGTCCTCACATGAAATGGAGGTGCAGGCGCATGACGGAGGTGGTCTTTTTGACACAGCGAAGGTCGCGATTGCTGTGACAGACGTCAACGACAACGCTCCCCAGATTTCGGTGCGATCAGCGTTGAGCGAGATCTTAGAGGACGCCCCGTCGGGGACCGTGGTGGCCCTGCTGCAGGTGCACGACAGAGACTCGGGCGCCAACGGAGAGGTGCGGTGCAGCATCACCGACACCCTCCCGTTCCGGCTGGAGACGTCGTTTGATAATTACTACCAGGTGGTGACGACGCGGGAGCTGGACCGCGAGGAGGTGCCCGAGTACAACGTGACGGTGCGGGCGGCGGACGGCGGGTCGCCGGCGCTGTGGAGCAGCGCGGTGCTGGCGCTGCGGGTGCTGGACGTGAACGACAACGCGCCGGTGTTCGCGGAGGAGCGGTACAGCGCGCGGGTGTCGGAGAACAACGCGGCGGGCGCGCTGGTGCTGCGAGTGCGGGCGGCGGACGCGGACTGGGGGCAGAACGCGCGCGTGCGGTACCGGCTGCGGGAGGGGCGGGTGCGGGGCGCGCCGCTGTCGTCGTACGTGTCGGTGCAGGCGGAGACGGGCGCGCTGTACGCGCTGCGCTCCTTCGACTACGAGGAGGTGCGCGAGGTGGGGCTGTGGGTGGTGGCGGAGGACGGCGGCGCGCCGGCGCTGAGCAGCAACGTGTCGGTGCGGCTGGAGATCGTGGACGAGAACGACAACGCGCCGCAGGTGCTGTACCCGCCGGCGGCGGCGGCGGCGGCGTCGGGGTCGGCGTCGGGGTGGTCGGGCGTGGAGCTGGCGCCGCGTTCGGCGGAGCCCGGGGCGCTGGTGGCCAAGGTGGTGGCGGTGGACGCGGACGCGGGTCAGAACGCGTGGCTGTCGTACGAGCTGGCCAAGGCGACGGAGCCGGGGCTGTTCCGCGTGGGGCTGCACAGCGGCGAGGTGCGCACGGCGCGCTTCCCGCTGGCCCGCGACGCGGCGCGGCAGAGCCTGGTGGTGGTGGTGAAGGACCACGGGCGGCCGGCGCTGTCGGCCACGGCCACGCTGACGGTGGTGCTGGCCGAGAGCGTGGCCGAGCTGCTGTCGGAGCTGGGCAGCGCGGCAGCGGCGGCGCCGGGCGAGCCGGCCGGCAGCCTGACGCGGTGGCTGGTGGTGGCCGTGGCGGCCGTGTCCTGCCTCTTCCTCGCCTTCCTGCTGCTGCTGCTGGCGCTGCGCCTGCGGCGCTGGCGGCGCTCGCAGCTGCTGGCGGCGGGCAGCGGCGCCTTGCGCGGCGTCCCGGCCTCGCACTTCGTGGGCATCGACGGCGTCCGCGCCTTCCTGCACTCCTACTCGCACGAGGTGTCGCTCACCGCCGACTCGCGCAAGAGCCAGCTGCGCTTGTCGGGCGGCAGCTGCTGCGACACCCTGCCGGCCCGGCCGCCGCCCGACGAGCCCGCGCCGCTGCTCGGGGAGGACCCTGCCGGCGCCGACCCCGCCGCTGCCCTCCCGGTGAGTGCCTCTGACCGCCCTCTGCTTCCCTCCCTTCCCTGCCAGACTGTGCTACTTCTCGCCCCACTCCCTTTCCTCTTTGCTGGCAGATAAGGCACAGACCCTGTGTGCTCGTGCTTCTTGGTTACATCGTGCCGTGGCTGTGTTTTTCGTTCTGTGTTCAAGTTGAGGTGTAAGGCCAGAGAGGTGAGGGCACTTCTTAGTGCTGGCGTGTCTCTGTCATTTGGAGCTGATCTAAACATGACCGTAGTGGAAGAGGTGCCTTTGTGTGGAGCAGTGTGCGTGTTTTCAGGAGAGGAGGGGGATTCCTCCATTCCTCTAGTTCATTTCCCCAGTCTCTGCAGGAGAACCTTAGAGAACAAGACACCCCCCTTTTTGGGATGCTTCCAACACATGTTAATGCTGCGTGTTATAGAGAAATGGTGGAGTCACTTCTCCCTTGGATGATGTGTGCTTTCAAACTGTGAGGGTGAAAGAACAGAGTGTAACTTGTGAAGGGTTGGAGATTAGAATCCTGGAAGCTGTTTGTGAGGGGCTGTCGAAAGATGCAAGTGAGATGGTTTGCTCCTTTCCCTCCTCCATGCCCAGCTGTAGTATCAGTATGAGAAATGCCATAACAAGAGGTTTTGGAAGGTGCCAAGAGATCATTCATTCCCTGCTCATTACCTGCATTGTGTACCTCCCATGTCACTGTTATTGAGAAGACAATCCTGTGATCCTTTCCATTCTGCAGGTGCCTTGCTCCTTGTAATGAGCTAATGCTTGGTCGTTGTCTGTGATAGTCTGTGGAAGATCACATCTCACATATTTGTCTGACTGTCCTGTTCGTGCCTTTCATGTTCACAGCCATAAAGATAGGGACTTTCATGGACATGTCTCTTTAAAATGTTACTGGAAGAAATGCTCTTGCTTGTTGCATACTCATGGTGAGAAGTCAAATATTATCCATGATTATGAGAAGCTATTTGAACATGGTGTCTGCAAATTATTATGTTCATTGACAACCCTGCAATCTGTGAAGGGTTTGAGGAGGGCCTTGTGGGTGTTGTGAGTGAGGAGGTTCTCATGGAGACATGGCATTTGTTTTTTCAATTCCCAGGGTTTATTGTTGGCCTACAGAAAATTAATCTCAAGGTGTCTTATTTTTGGGTATCACATGGCTTGGACTTAAATGGCCAAGTTGTGAGTTCATCACTTTCCTGTTGCCTGAGGATTCCCACAGCTCTGGTTCCACACATTTTCCTTTTTTAATTGTCCAAAGAAATTACTTTGTGGAATTATGTCTGTGGTCTGTGGTGTGAGCCTCCAGTGGACTTCTTAGCAACTAATTACCTTCTCTGAGTACCTACTACAGTTGCTGTGTGCCAACCACCACTGCTAATTGAGTTTGGGCAGTGGCGGGTCCATCTTGGAACCAGCTGACACTGGCTCTGTCATACATGGGGGAAGCTTCTGACATTCTTCTCATAGAAACCACTCCTGTAGCCCCCTCTGCTACCAAAACCTTGCCACACAAACTTAATACATGAGATAAAGATTTTTATGTACTTCTCTCTCCCTAAAACGTTGCTAAATGACATGATCTTCTTTTACCTGTGGCTGACATGTGGCCAAAAGTTGGATAATGTCTCTGGTGCAATAAAGGCTGAGAATGCAGAACAAGGCGAATGGGAGGCGGGCTTGGAACGAGGAAAATCAGTGGGTCAGTGTGGTTTTGGCTGAGCAGTGGTTTCATTTCATAGCTGGTTCTAAGGCCATTCATGCTGTGATCCTGGTTTCCCTGTCCTAAATGCAATGGTAGTCCTCCAGCAAAGATAAAGTGTTTGCACAGTAACTGCACATGTAGAATGATGGTGGTTACAAGGAAATTGGAGACTCATTCACCAGCATGCTCTGTGCTGTTGACTCTTGCTCCAGGGGAGGTGAATGTGGGATTATCTTGAGATGCCTTTCTGCAGATTCGGGAGGTCATAAAAATGCACACAATCTGTGAAGGGTTTGAGAAGAGGGTGCTGTGTATGAGGAGGTATAGAAGTATAGAGTATGGAAAACTGGGCTTAAAGTGTCTTGTGTTTGGGTATCATGTAGTTTGGACTCCAACTGGCCAACTTGTGCATTCATTAGTTTTCTTTACTGTTACATGAGGTCTCCTCTGAATAGCAGTTTAATTCTTGCCTCACTTGTTGTGCTGAGGTAAAGATTTGCCTCTGTCTGATAATGTGTCACTAGAAAAAATGCTCTTACTTGTCATATAGGCATGTTGAGAAGCCCAAGTCATATTGGTGAGAGACTGGCCTGGACACAGGACAGAAGGAGGTTGTTTTCTGCCTGTGACTGGGCTGTGCTTTTTCTTCATGCCTGATGCCAAGGCCTCTAAGCCTGCCTTTACCAAATTCCTCAAGGGGATGACAATCCTCTGACAAATATGCCTCCAAGCAGCAACCATGAAAAAGCAAACAAGCCATGTGAAATCCCATTTTTCCATCTATATGTCCTTGTGATGTAGAGTTTTATCCTGGCTGACTAAAGTTTTCCCCAGCCTTGACCGACCTTCAAATGTAATTAATGACCTCATGTGAGGTAACTTCTGATGTACTCATGGTGGAAATGTCAGGAGTTTCTGCGTTTGGGGATTGTTATTTGAAGTATGTGTGAAGAAGTTACTAATTTTATGCACTGCTGTGCTGGATGCATCTTTTCCTGTGGATGGTGGTTATTTGGCTCAGATACAAACATTTCATTAACAGTTTCAGAGTCACGTATCTCCCAAATTGCCCATGTGCATGATGGTTTCTTTGAGCCTATACCAACAGCTGAGTCTTCGACTGAGCTGCAAGTCAATGATTCCCTTTAGAACATATTTACCTTTCTTTCTTCAAATGAGTGTGATGAACAGAGAAGTTCCTATGCATGCATCCATGTTGTGTTCCAGGACAGGTGGAAGAGTTAGCTGTGGTACAGACTGAAATGTCTAAAGGTAGGTGTAAATGTTCAGTTTCTCCTGGTTGTTATAGGGTCCCACAGTTGTGGTTCTGTGCATTTTCCTATTATTTCTGTCAACAGAAAATCCTTGGAGAGCTGTGGCTACTCTCTTTGTTGTAACCTCCTGTGTCACCCTCCTGTGTACTTTTTACCCAGTAGATACTCTCCTTGTGTACCTACTACAGTTGGCATAATGTGAAATGTTAAGCTCTGATGCCTTCACTTCTGTAGGTTTTATATTCCTTCCTTTCTTCTTCTTGTGTTCTAAAACTCGGCCTCAGTTTGGCTGGTAGTCTTTAAAAGTAGAGATCTATTAAAATTACCAGGCTGGAGGAACAGTTTCCATCCATAATGGGAAATCCTAAAGCTACCAGGGCAAGGATTTTTATATACTTATGTTTCCCTGAAATGTTGCTGAATTAAATGCTCTTTTCCTTTCACTGACACATGGCCAACAGTTGGGTGTTGTCCATGGTTTAGCTAAAGCTGTGAACTCAGAGGAAGGAGCGTGAGAGGTTGGCTTCCCACCAGGAAAATAGGTGGGTCAATTTGGTTTTGTCTGGGCAATGGTTTGATTTGATGTCTGGTGCCAAGGCCTGTGCCATTCATGTTATGATTGAAGCTTTGCTGTCCATTCAGGCAATGGTAGTCCTGAGACAATAAAGTGTTTGAGTATACTTGTGTACCTGGAATGATGCTGCTTGTACATCTTAAAATTCCTGTGTGAAACCTCCTTTATCCAGCTCTATGTCCCTGCAACACTGCAATTTAGAATATCCCCACAGGCCAGGTCAAGGAAGGTCAAGGTTGATGTTCCCCATTTCTGGACAGTGCTTTTGCATTTGAAACTATAAACACTTACTTCAGCCACATAAGTCAGAATTTGAGGTGTGATGAAAATGAAGCAAAAGCTAAACCAGGATCGCTTATGTGTTCTCTTAACTTGAGCAAGTGGCCCATGGTAAGTTGTTTACACTGAGAGCATTTTATTTGTAGGGAGGTTACAAGGTCACAGGGTTGAAAAAAATGGTTAAGAGCTCATTATTATTACTTAAAATGACTCCCCCTACTAGGTGTTCCAGAGTAACATTTTTAAGGTCACACTTGGAGCTTGAGACCTCAATCACGTTCAATGAATGATGAATTTCAATGGCCAGCCAGAAATGAAGACAGAGATGTCCTCCCAATGACTTTCCTCTGGCAACATTTTTTCTCTTTGGAATCTTCCTTGTGTTGCTTGTCTGACTCTTTCTTTCTTTCACTACTTTCTTTTTCCTGGTGTCTCATGTATCTAGGTTTCATTATAAGTACCAGGATATCTTCCGTTGTGTGTTTGTGCCTCTTGCTCGTGCTACAGCTGGTATGGAAGGCAGGAGATGTGAGGGTATATGTGTGTTATATTTTTGGTAGAGAGAGTAGAAGAAAGCATTACTGTAGCAGAAGTTGCATCTCTGTGGAACAGTGCATGTGTGATAAAAGCAGCATGGCCAGCAGGTAGAGGGAGGTGGTTCTCTCCCTCTATTTGGCTTTCATGAGACTGCACCTGGAGTTGTGACCCACACTACAAGAAAGGTATGGAACTGTTAAAATAGTTCCAGAGAAGAGCCACAAAAATGGTCAAATGGCTGGAATATTCTGCTATGAAGATGGGCTGGGAGAGCTGAGGTCCTTCAGCATGGACACCAGAAGGCTCTGCAGGGACCTTATTGTGCCTTTTCAATACATGAAGGGGGCTTATAAGAAATGCAGAGAGTGACTTTTTACCAGGGCTATTTGTGACAAGAGAAGGGGCAACAGTTTTAAACTGAAGGAGGGGAAGTTTAGATTGGACATGAGGAAGAAAATTTTATGATGAGGGTGGTGAGACACTGGACCAGATTGCCCAGAGAAGTTGTGCCACCATTGGAAGGGCTAATGGCCAGGCTGGCTGAGGCTTGCAACAACCTGGTCTAGTGGAAGGGGGGGTTGGAACTAGGTGATCTTTAAGGTGCCTTCAAACCCAAACCATTCTTTGGTTCTATGGAAGACTCAATGTGGCTTTGCACTTTCCCATTGGCAGCCTCTCAAGTATGGAGATGCAAGAGAAAGACCCAAACAGTAACGGAAAGGAAAAATCTCTTTACTGAAAGGGTTGTCAGTCACTGGAAGAGGGTGCCCAGAGAAGTGTTGGAGTCACCATCACCAGAGGAATTAAAAAGATGTGTAGTAGTGGTGCTGAGGGAGATGGTTTAGTGATGGACTTGGATCATCCACTTTATGATCTTCAAGATCTTCTCCAACAATAAAGATTCTATGATTCTTCTATGTCATAAATACTGCATTGTCTTCATCCACACCTTATGCATGGCTACAATGGCTTATAACCCCTGTGGGAAACCTCCTTTATCCATCTGTATCTCCCTGTAACATTGTGGTGTAGAGTAGCTTTACTGCTGTGATTAGACTTGTGTTCGGGCCTTTGTTTCCTGAAAGGTTATGGTTCCTTTTCCCCATTTCTGGACAGTGCTTTTGCATTTGAAACTGTATTGTTTTGCAGCAAATCCTTACTTCAGGCACCTAAGACAGAATTTGAGGTGTGAGGAGAATGAAGCAAAAGCTGAAATAGAATGTGTTCTACTTTCTCAGAAGACTGAGCTTGAGACAGAGGCCCTTGATAAGGCATATTAACTTAGAGCTTCATATTGGTGGGAAATGAGCAGGCCACAAAGTGGAAAAATTGATGAGAGCTTATGATTGCTTCATCATGTGTTAGTGCCTCTTCCTCAGGTTACAGCTGGTGTGGAAGGCAGGATATGTGAGGTGGATTCTAGTTTTGTTATGGGTAAATAGATGTCCATGTGAGGTTGGAAGTTGCATCTCTGTACCAGTGTGTGGGATAAAAGAGAAGAGATTCCCACCAACAGTGAAAGCAGATAATAGTATGGGTAAAACAGCTTATAATTCCTTCTTTATCCATCTGTATCTCCCTGTAATGATCTGGTAGAGTGTTTTATCAAAGGGGCAATGGCATTTTCTCACCCTTCATCTTCCTTGGGGCTTGAGAGTGTTGTTTTGCAGCAAATAGTGACTTGCCTTGACAGCCACACAAAGGCAGAACTTTATGTGTGAGGAAAACAAATCAGGAGCTAAATTCAAGCCTCTCAGAAGTCCTTATACTCAGACAAAAGCCTTTGATAAAGCATTTACACTTACGACTTCATATTGGTATGAGATGACCAGGCCACAAAGTAGAAAAACTCACAAGAACTGTCAAATTTCTAAAACCGAACCTCCTGTACTGTGTAGTTATGACTTCAGGGCCTCAACTGCAAGTTTGGACTTTGCTGATTTCCAAGTATTCTGGGATATGAATTCTGGAGGCAGAATTGTGGCAAAGCACCTGTACATTGCAGGAGTCCAATATTTACCTCAGTGGGCACAGTTGGAGCTTTTTGTTTTCTTAACAGATACAACTGAGAGATTTGAGCTTCTGCTTTGCAAGAAGGAACTCCTGGAGAACATTTGCAAAACCCCCTACCTATGGCTTACTCCAAGTCGATAACAAATATTAATCAAGATCAACAAGCATTATTACGCAGTGGCAGTCACCTCTGATCCCCCTCTGGCAAGCTGGCTCCTCAGAAACTTGGTACAGACTGGTGTAGAGTTCTGGTGTCTAAATCCCACCTCCCTGTAGGTATCTTATGTCTCTGAGGACTACAAGGTATGTGCCCCTCAGTGTGATTTCCTACAATGCAAAGGACTGGGTGTGTCATAGTAGTGAATAACCACTCCCATCTTAGTCAGTGTGGGGTATTTGTTTTGGCGTCCTTGGTTTAATTAAGTTAATCAATTGGCACAATGAATTTGATGCATTCAAGTTTTGTTGTTCTGGTAAAAGGAAGATCTGAAGCTCAGTAAAGTCCTTCTGTTCAGGCAAAAGAGACCTAGTAGCACTTTAAAAAACTACAGCTTGCCAAGTTTACTTCTGGAGGTTTCAGTGACCTTCCCAGGTGCTATGGAGATTAATTTTTAAGGCAGAGTGAAGGCACAGCAAAATCCTTCTAAGCATGAGACTGCGGATGATGTTCAAGTGAGTAGCGTCCCTGCTAAGAACTAAGCCAGTGCCTCTAATAGCCCGGATTCTACTAAGTGAGAGACCCCAGAGCCGGGTGCAGTCAGCAAAGGGGGTTGCACGCCCGGTCCCCCTAGCTCGGTTCACCGAGCCGGCTGCGGTGGCGTCGCGGCGCCTCCGGGTGCCGCTGTTGGCCGACGCGGAGCGGCGCTGGAGACGGAGCCGGAGCCGCAGCCGCCGCAGCGTCCTGCCCCCGCAGGCTGCTCGCTCGCACGGCGCCGGCCAGAGCGGCAGCGGCACGGGCAGCAGAGGCGAGAGCAGCGGCGTCCGAGGCGGCGCCGAGCTCGCTGCCCTCCGGCGGCCCCTGCGCGGGCTGCGGAAAGGGGCTGGGAAGGAGCGAGCGAGGGCAGCGGCAGGAGCGAGGAGCGCGGCGAGCGCTGGCGAGCATGGCGGGCAGGCAGAGGCCGAGGCGGCGGCGAGCAGGCGGGCGAGTGCTGCTGGGCGCCTTGCTGCTGGGCTTGTGCTGCCGGGCGGCGGCGGAGCGGATCCGCTACGCCATCCCCGAGGAGCTGGGCAGAGGGTCGCTGGTGGGGCCGCTGGCGCGGGACCTGGGGCTGAGCCCGGCGGAGCTGCCGGCACGCAAGCTGCGGCTGAGCGCCGAGAAGCAATACTTCGGCGTGAGCGGGGAGAGCGGGCAGCTGTACGTGAGCGAGCGGCTGGACCGGGAGGAGATGTGCGGCGAGGCGGCGTCCTGCTCCGTCAGCTTCGAGGCGCTGGTGCACAACCCGCTCAACGTCTTCCACGTCCAGGTGGACATCCACGACGTCAATGACAACGCACCGCGCTTTCCGCGTGACAACTTCCAGCTGGAGATCAACGAGTTAACTCTTCCCGGGGCCCGCTTTGCCGTGGGAGTCGCCGAAGACCCGGACGTGGGCAGCAACGCGCTGCAGGGCTACGAGCTGGAGGCCAACAAGTACTTCGCGGTGGAAGTGAAGGAGAGCGAAGACGGCAGCAAGTTCGCGGAGCTGGTGCTGCGCCGAGCGCTGGACCGGGAGAGCGAGCAGAGCCTGCGGCTGGTGCTGACGGCGCTGGATGGCGGCGACCCGCCCCGCAGCGGCACCGCCCAGCTCTGCATCAACGTCACCGACGCCAACGACAACCCGCCCGTGTTCGCGCAGGACCGGTACCGCGTAAGCGTGCGGGAAGACGCGCCACAGAGCTCGACGGTGCTGAAGGTCTCCGCCTCGGACGCCGACGCAGGCACCTACGCGCGCATCACCTATGGTTTCCGGGAATCTCCTGCTAAAGTGCTTGGGAAGTTCGTGATGGACGCGGAAAGCGGGACCATCACTCTGAAGGAAGCGCTGGACTATGAGGACACGCGAAGCTACACGCTGCTGGTGGAGGCGAGGGACGGCGGTGGTCTGGTGGCACAATGCAAGGTGGAGGTGGAGGTGCTGGACGTGAACGACAACGCCCCCGAGGTGACACTAACATCGGTGTCGAGCCCGGTGCCTGAGGATGCGGCAACCGGCACGGTGGTGGCCCTAGTGAAAGTGCGGGACAGAGACTCCGGCGAGAACGGCCAGGTGTGGCTGGAGCTGTCGGGCGAGGCGCCGCTGTCGCTGGTGGCGTCGTCGGGAGGCTCGTACAAGGTGGTGACGGCGAGCGCGCTGGACCGGGAGCAGGCGTCGGAGCACCGGGTGGAGGTGGTGGCCAGGGACCGGGGCAGCCCGTCGCTGTCGAGCCGCGCGGCGCTGGTGCTGGAGGTGTCGGACGTGAACGACAACGCGCCGGTGTTCGAGGAGGAGGCCTACAGCGCCTACGTGGCGGAGAACAACGCGGCGGGCGCGCCGGTGCTGCGCGTGCACGCGCGGGACGCGGACGCGGGCGCCAACGGGCGCGTGAGCTACTGGCTGGCGGGCGGCAGCGCGGGCGCGGCGCCGTACGTGTCGGTGGAGGCGCGGAGCGGCGCGGTGTACGCGCAGCGCTCCTTCGACTACGAGCAGTGCCGCGAGTTCGCGGTGGCGGTGCGGGCGCAGGACGGCGGGGCGCCGGCGCGGAGCTCGACGGCCACGGTGCGCGTCTTCGTGCTGGACCGCAACGACAACGCGCCGCGGGTGCTGTGGCCGGCGGCGGGCGCGGGGGAGGCGGGCGGGGCTGCGGCGGCGGCGCCGTTCGAGGTGGTGCCGCGGTCGGCCGAGGCCGGGTACCTGGTGGCCAAGGTGGTGGCGGTGGACGCGGACGCGGGGCGCAACGCGTGGCTGTCGTACGAGCTGGTGGCGGCGGCGGAGCCGGCGCTGTTCCGCGTGGGGCTGCACAGCGGCGAGGTGCGCACGGCGCGGGCCGTGTCGGAGCGGGACGCGGCCAAGCAGCGGCTGGTGGCCGTGGTGAAGGACCACGGGCAGCCGGCGCTGTCGGCCACGGCCACGCTGCACGTGGTGCTGGCCGAGAGCTTGCAGGAGGCGCTGCCGGAGCTGAGCGAGCGGGCGGCGGGCGCCGAGTCGCCGGCGGAGCTGCAGTTCTACCTGGTGCTGGCGCTGGCGCTGCTCTCGGCGCTCTTCCTGCTGAGCGTGGCGCTGGCCGTGCTGGCGCGGCTGCGCCGGGCCGGGCCGCCCGCCGTGCTGCGCTGCCTGGGCGCGCAGCGCTTCTCGGTGGCCGGCGCCGCCTTCCCGGCCGACTTCTGCGAGGGCACCTTGCCCTACTCCTACAACGTGTGCGTGGCGCCGGGCCGCGGCCTGCCCGAGCCCGCTTGGCTGCCGCCGCCGCTGCCCAGCCTGCCCGCGGAGGAGCTGCTCGTCGTGGAGGCGTGCGGGGAGCGGAGCCCGAGCAGCAGCGCCGGACCGGGAGAGCCGCCCGCCCGCCCCGACGCACCGCAGGTCTGTGAGCCCGCGCGCTCTCGCTCTTTCCTTCCGCCTCTTTGTCCCCCTGGGCTTTTCGTTCCGCGGGGTTTTCCGCAGGTGGTGTGGCTGGCGAGCTCTGGTGCGTGTTTGCAAGGAGGGAACGTAAAAATATGTTGACCGTCTTCCTCTGAAAGTGAGTACTTCGCCAGGGCACTGTTCACAATTTTAGATAACACAAGTGTTGAAGATAAAGACTCTCAGCTGAACAAGTGCCTAATGGCATATCTATGACCGCAGAATGGGACTGTGTTCTCTTTTTTTACCAATAGAGCTAAAGGTGTAGATTGCGTCTCAAGAAAAAAGAAAACTCTTGCCTTCTGTATTTCAGAACCTGTCTTGTTTATGCCCCTTTCTTTAAGAGAGGTGCTTGGACCTGGTTGATGGCGTCGAATGCCGGAATATTGAACCGAGGAATTCCATCTCTGTCTCCTTTTGCAACATTTCTTTTGGCTACCGGGCCTACCAGGAGACGTCTCTAACCATTCTGAGGGTTTAGATATGTAAATTAGAGCTATTAGCCACTTGAATATCTGTTCAATATGTCGAATTAATCAAGTATATATGTGTATAAACACTAGAGACCCTAAATTAATATGGTCTTTTAAAAAGGGAAAAAACAATCTGTTACCCTTCCTTTCTCGGTATGAGCTGCATGTTGAGGTGTTCGTCCAGATCAATTTTGTTGATTCTTCCATGGTTACATGTTCAACTGAGAGATCTGGACTACATGCTTCGTTCAAATTTGTAACTGTGAAAGCGGTAACTTACAGATTCCTCTAAGAGCAGGCAGTTCACCTCCCACTCCTCGGTTTATTGGCGGTGATAGCTTAAGGGTTCAACAGAGAGGTTTTGGCTTCAACACTTGTGTTGTCTAAAATAGTTTGTGTCAGTAACAGAGAAGGTGAATACTTCCTGTAGAGTGAGATCTGCTGTCTCTGTGCAATGGGGCTTGGGAAATGGGATGGAAGGTTGGTGCTGGAGGGTTTTTCCTTCCAGAAATGTGCGTGTGTTGTCCACGAAGGAAGAAGTAAAAGCTTGTTCCTCCCTAGTGAATGTTTGCATCTTCCGCCGTGTGCCATCTCATCTTTTAGATGAAGAATGTTCTGTACAGTATTCATTAATAGGGTGGATACATTTTATCATGGCCTGATTTTTCCCAGTTCGTTGTGCAGTTATTTTTTTTTTTCTTTCTCCTCTGTGTTAGCTCCCTCAGTTCCCTGTCCTTTGCAGTTCCTGATCAGCCCTTCTTAATCAGTGAAGGTGTAGAATGGGACCTCAAAAACAACAACAAAAACACATAAACTAACTAGGTTTGTCTGCTTTTTCTCTCCGCCTTTCCCGGAAAGGTACTTGGACCGAGTTGATCATGTTGAAAGGGGGAATACTGAACCGTGGAATTCGGCCTCTCAGCCACTTTTTGCAACTCTTTTTGTGGCTGCTGGTACTACCAGGAGAGGTCTCTACCCATTCTGAGGGCACAGATATACAAATGACAGCAATTAGGTACTTGAATGAAGTCCCTTTTCACCTTCACAAACAGTCCCCATAGAACAGGGTGTGTAGCTTCTGCCGTCCCACAGTATTTGTTGAAAAGGTGTCCTACCAAGATGAAGATTCAAGGATGAGATTAATACTTTATTAAAGAAGATGCAATTCTATATACCTTGGTTTCTGTTAAGAAAGCCCCTTGCTAGTCGTTCAAGCTGTCGAATTAATTTAGTGCAAATATGTATAAACTGTAGAAACCTTAAATCAGTCTGGTCTATTAAAAAGGGAAATCACCCAGCTGTTCACTTTGCTTTCTCATCAGCTTCATCATTAGCTGCATCTTGATGCGTTCCAATAGTTAAATATGTAGCCATTATCCCAGTAGCTTCACTGAAGCATTCCATTGCTCTCCTCCAGTTCAAAATACTATTCAGAAAAGGTGGATATCGGGAAAAAAGGCACACCTACTGTTTTAAATGTCTGATGTTAGTCAGCTGTGGTGAGAAGTTAACTTACAACGTGTTCCGTGTGGAGTATTTAAAGCTGAGTTCCTGCCGCTTGCGGTAATGAGCCTGATGCCTCTGATTCTGCCAGGGGTGTATATGTCTGAATATCATAGTTTCATTTCGGAGGTGAGTATTTATTTATTTCCACGTTTTTATTTATTTTGATACTGTATACCAAATATTTTTACTACGAAGCTATTGTTTTCTGAAATACTAGTATTGGTGAGGGCGGATCCTTACTGTGAGATCTGTGGTGGACGCTTGGGGTTGGAGATTTGTGAAAAGTAGAAGAGTCGAGAGTGAGGAGCTTTACATCAGGAGGACTCCTTTTGAGGGAGATTTTGTTGCTGCCTAGTGCATTTGGTCGGGGTTTGGGAGACTAATGTGGTGTCGAAGTAGGACGCTCAATCTGCAAAATAAAGCATGAGTAAAAAGTTTTTCAAGCTCGACAGCTAGAAAAAGGTGTGCAATTCGTGGCGGAGACTGTGGTTTTCAACTAATCGGATAAGGGTCCTGTTAATTTTGTGCGTAAAAAACAAGAGCTGGGCAGGTCGTCCCGGAGATGGTCCTTTTGTAGTACAGAAATTCCTGTTGAGGAGTATGGTTTTGAAATAATGGGAAAAGACTAATTTTTTTGCTTGAAAATTATAATCACTATTTTACTGTATGTATATCTCAATCAGCAGGTGATTTTACCACTGTGAAAGAAGCAACAAGCATCGTTAAAACTAAAGAAGAGTATAGGAATAAGTTAATAATATCGCACACGTCATATTTCCCTACACGTATATATCGCCATTCCGAATTGTTTTCCCCGCGCGGTACGGTATCTGTCCCCCGAGCTGCCGGGGGGCGGTGGGGCGGGCAGCGCTCGGCAGCGCTCGGTGCCTGCAGTGCCGGGAGGAGGCTGCGGGCGCCGCTGCTGACCGAGGAGGAGCGAGAGGAAGGCCGGAGCGCTGCAGGCAGCCCCGCCCGCTGCGGCCCGGCTCGCTCGCTCGCTCGCTGGCTGGCTCGGCGTCCGGGCGGTCTGCGAGCGTCCCCCGGTGTGGAGCCGTGCTGCGGCGAGGCGGAGGGGCCGGCGGCAGCGGCGAGACGGGATCGGAGTCGTCTCGGGAGCAGGATCGGCGGTGGTACCAGCGGAGCTGCGGGCAATGTCGGGGAGGCGCTGGGGCCGGCGGGAGCGAGCCCTGCTGTGGGGCGTGCTGGTGGCGGCGTGGGAGGCGGCGTGTGGGCAGCTGCGCTACTCGGTTCCCGAGGAGATGCCCAAGGGCTCGTTCGTGGGCGACGTGGCCAAGGACCTGGCGCTGGACCTGCCGGCGCTCCGCGACCGCGGCCTCCGTATCTTGGGCAGAGGTAGGACGCAGTATTTCGCTCTGCACGGGAAGACGGGACATTTGGTGACGGCGGAGAGGATAGACCGAGAGCAGCTGTGCGACAGTGTGCAGCAATGCGTGCTGCGGTGTGAGCTGATAGCGGAGGGGGAAATGAAGGTTTATGGAATAGATGTGGAAATCGCGGACATTAACGACAACGCGCCCAGCTACCAAGAGGCAGAAACGGAGCTGAGAATGAGCGAGATGACAGCCCTGGGGTCGCGATTTCCCTTGGCCGAGGCTCACGACCCGGATTCGGGGAAGAATTCTCTGCAGAAGTACGAGCTGAGCGGCGACGAGCACTTCTCGCTGGCCGTGCAGACGGGCCCCGGCGGCGATCAGCGGCCCGAGCTGGTGCTGGCGAAGGCGCTGGACCGGGAGGAGGCGGCGTTTCACGAGCTGGTGCTGAGGGCAATCGACGGCGGCGAGCCGGCGCGGACGGGCACGGCGCGGATCCGCGTGGCGGTGCTGGACGCGAACGACAACGCGCCCGTGTTCAGCGCGGCGGAGTACTCGGTGCGTGTGGCGGAGGACGTGCCCGTGGGCTCCACCCTCCTCACCCTCACAGCCAGCGACGCCGACGACGGCATCAACGGCCACGTCAAATACTTTTTGAAGAAAAGGAAGGACTTGGCTTCAAAATTTTTTCAGTTAGACGCCGAGACTGGAGCAATCATTGTGGTGCGGAGCCTGGACTTCGAGGAAGGACGCTCCTACGAACTGGGGGTGCAGGCAGAAGATGGTGGGGGACTTTTCGACACAGCGAAAGTCACGCTTACCGTGACAGACGTCAACGACAATGCGCCCGAACTCACAGTGTCCTCAGCTCTGAGCGAGATCTCAGAGGACGCTCCCTCGGGGACCGTGGTGGCCCTACTGCACGTGCACGACCGGGACTCGGGCGCCAACGGAGAGGTGCGGTGTTCGCTGGACGGCGGCGTCCCGTTCCGTCTGGAGAAGTCGTTTGATAATTACTACCGGGTGCTGACGACTCGGGAGCTGGACCGCGAGGAGGTGCCCGAGTACAACGTGACGGTGCGGGCGGCGGACGGCGGGTCGCCGGCGCTGTGGAGCAGCGCGGTGCTGGCGCTGCGGGTGCTGGACGTGAACGACAACGCGCCGGTGTTCGCCGAGGCGCGGTACAGCGCGCGGGTGTCGGAGAACAACGCGGCGGGCGCGCTGGTGCTGCGAGTGCGGGCGGCGGACGCGGACTGGGGGCAGAACGCGCGCGTGCGGTACCGGCTGCGGGAGGGGCGGGTGCGGGGCGCGCCGCTGTCGTCGTACGTGTCGGTGCAGGCGGAGACGGGCGCGCTGTACGCGCTGCGCTCCTTCGACTACGAGGAGGTGCGCGAGGTGGGGCTGTGGGTGGTGGCGGAGGACGGCGGCGCGCCGGCGCTGAGCAGCAACGTGTCGGTGCGGCTGGAGATCGTGGATGAGAACGACAACGCGCCGCAGGTGCTGTACCCGCCGGCGGCGGCGGCGTCGGGGTCGGCGTCGGGGTGGTCGGGCGTGGAGCTGGCGCCGCGTTCGGCGGAGCCCGGGGCGCTGGTGGCCAAGGTGGTGGCGGTGGACGCGGACGCGGGTCAGAACGCGTGGCTGTCGTACGAGCTGGCCAAGGCGACGGAGCCGGGGCTGTTCCGCGTGGGGCTGCACAGCGGCGAGGTGCGCACGGCGCGCTTCCCGCTGGCCCGCGACGCGGCGCGGCAGAGCCTGGTGGTGGTGGTGAAGGACCACGGGCGGCCGGCGCTGTCGGCCACGGCCACGCTGACGGTGGTGCTGGCCGAGAGCGTGGCCGAGCTGCTGTCGGAGCTGGGCAGCGCGGCAGCGGCGGCGCCGGGCGAGCCGGCCGGCAGCCTGACGCGGTGGCTGGTGGTGGCCGTGGCGGCCGTGTCCTGCCTCTTCCTCGCCTTCCTGCTGCTGCTGCTGGCGCTGCGCCTGCGGCGCTGGCGGCGCTCGCAGCTGCTGGCGGCGGGCAGCGGCGCCTTGCGCAGCGTCCCGGCCTCGCACTTCGTGGGCATCGACGGCGTCCGCGCCTTCCTGCACTCCTACTCGCACGAGGTGTCGCTCACCGCCGACTCGCGCAAGAGCCAGCTGCGCTTGTCGGGCGGCAGCTGCTGCGACACCCTGCCGGCCCGGCCGCCGCCCGACGAGCCCGCGCCGCTGCTCGGGGAGGACCCTGTCGGCGCCGACCCCGCCGCTGCCCTCCCGGTGAGTGCCTCTGACCGCCCTCTGCTGCCTTCCCTTCCCTGCCAGTCTGTGCTGCTTCTCTTTCCGCAGCCTTGCCTTGGTGCAGGCAGGTTAAAAGCTTCGTGCACAGACCCTGTGTTCTCGTGCCTCTTGTTCACATCGGCCTATAGATCTGTTTTTCATTCACCGTTCAACTTGGGGTGGAAGGCAGGAGAGGTGAGGGCCCTTGTTATTTCTGGCCTGTTTCTCTCAGGTGGAGTGGAAAAGGAGAAGGGGTGGGGACTCCCCCATTCCTGAAGAGAGTTCTGGCAGCTCTTTGTGAGGGACTGTTAAAGGACAGAAGCGAGATGGTTTGCTCCCTTCCCTGTTTCCTGCCCAACTGTAGTATCAGGCAATGGGATTTTGGTTTGCAGGTGGTTGTGGTGCTGAAGAGAAAGGGTTTTGGCAACCGGGCCTTTGGTGATACAGGCTTGAAAGTTATGACTGTCCACTCCATGCAAGGTGTGAAGGGTCAGAGGGTTGTGAGAGCTGTGTGTGAGGGAACTTGTTGCTGCACATAAGATAGAGAGTGTGCTCCTTTCCCTGTTCAGTGCCCAGCTGTAGGTTCATGCCATAATCTAAAAGATAATTCTATCATCCTTTCTGGTTTGTGTGTTTTAACTTCTTCCCTTGCTGGTTTCTAGGAAAAAAAAAATCCGTAGTTATGTTTCTTTAAACTCATACTGGAAGGAAGGCTCTTACTTATCACATACACATGGTGAGAAATTATATATTTTTTATGGTAAAGAAGAATTTTTCTGTGAAAATTTATTTTGATGGAGTCTAAACTATTAAGATCACTGACAACCATGCTATATGTGAAGGTTTTTAAGTAGAGTCTCAGACGTGCTCTGTGTGAGGAGGGTATAGATGGAGACATGACACGTTTCATTAATTCCCAGGGTTCATTGCTGGACTATATCGAGTGAGCCTGGAGGCATCTTAATTTTGCATATTGCCTTGCTTGAACTCTAACTGGCCAAGTTGTGTGTTCATCACTTTCCTGTTGCATGAGGGTTCCTGTGATTTAGGCCTAGAGATAAAATTAGCAATAGTGAGGTAGTGTAATGGATCTTCCAAGTTGTCCCTGTGCTGAAGCAGGCTGGTGTTGCCTTTGAGCTGATACTTGGATGACTGGGATGACTTGAATGATGGCTGCTAGAAAGTTTGATGTTTCTTCAAATTCTATGGGAGGAGCAGAAAACTCTTGTTGCACCCATCTCTTTTGCAATGCTTGAGTTCTGAGAAGTTGTTGGCACAACACTTCTTTCAATGGTGTCTGTGTAGGAAGGTTTCTTGTTGGGTTATATTTAGGCAGGATGAAGAGTTCTGTCTTTACAGAGGCAGGGCAGGTGGAAGACTTGCTGTGGTAAAGTTTGAAAGCCTAAAAGGAAGGTGTTAAAGATATATTTTTCCATTTTCAGATGAGGCCCACAGCTGTGCTTCCAAACTGCAAGCAGTTTCCTTTTTTTTATTTTCCAGGTAAATAACTTTGAGGAACTATGTGTATGGTGTGAGCTTCTGTGTGAGTCTCCTCTGGACTTGTAAACAACTTGTTACTTCTGCTGTGAGCCTCCTGCAATTGACACAATCTGAAATGGGAAGCTCTGGTTCATACACTTCCCTGGGTTTCCCATTGTGGCCTCGTTTTTTGCCTCATTGTGCCTGGCAATGCTTAAAGCACTAGAAGATCTCATGTGACTATCAGGCTGAGGGAGCAGTTTCGATCCATAGCTCAAAGGTGTTCAGCTGCCAAGGCAAAGACTTTGATAAACTTATGCTTTCCTAAAGGATCACTGAATGAAATGCTCTTTTGCCTGGGGCTGACAAATAACCAACAGTTGGGTATTGTCCATAGTTCAACTGTGAATGCAGAGCAAGGACGGTGAGAAGCTGGCCTAGAGCCATGAAAAAAGGTGGCTTGATATGTTTTTGTCTGGGGGTAATGGTTTGATTTCATGGCTGGTGCCAAGGCCTGTGCCATTCATGTTGTGATCCTGGTTTCCCTGTCCTGAAAGGGAATCATAGTCCTCTGATAAAAAAGTCTTTGTGGAAGAAGTGTGCATGAAGATTGATGATGCCTGGGTAGGACATCTTATAATTCCTGTGAGAAAAATCCTTGACCCACCTCTATCACCTTGGAAGGGTATAGGGTTTGTTAATTATTTATACTAGACTTTCTATCAGGCCTTTGTTTCCTGGGAGGTCAAGGTTCATCATTCCCCATTTCTGGACAGTGCTTTTGCATTTGAAATGAAAGTGGGGAGGCCACTGAGTAGAAAGAACTTGCTGAGAGCTGATGACTTTCATAAAATGAAGCCCCCTACTTGTAGTAAGTAACTAGAATAATCTTGTGGGTCGCACTTGTAACTTGAGAGAATGACTTCCGACTTCCAGGTGCTCTGGGGGATGAATTTCAGTGCCCGAAGTGGAGACCAAGAAGACTTTCTGGTGAGACAGTGTTTTGTCTTCTACTGCTTCCTTGCCTTGCTTGTCTGATTTACATTCTGTTTTTCTTTGCCTGCTCTACAGTGTCTGTAGGTTTATTGTAATGATCAGCAGAGCTTTGTTTAGACACATGTCGTGTGTTAGTGGCTCTTGCTGATGCTGCAGCAGGTGTGACAGACAGGAGATGTGAGGGTGTCTTTGTGTTCTGTTATTGCCAGGGGCAATAGATGGAAACATGACCTTAGCAGAAGTCACATCTCTGTGGAAGAGTGAATGTGATAAAAGGTGAGACTAGATTCTCCCTCAACTGTGAGTTTGATGACCCCTTCTCTGTTGGATGCCAGCCCACTTGAGTGAGCTCAGGAGACTTGAGCTTAAAGGTGTCTTAGGTTTGGACATCTCCTTGCTTGGACTCCAGCTGGCCAGGCTGTGTGTTCTGCAGTTTCCTTCCTATTGCCTGATGCTCCCTGTCAACAGTGGTGACATTCTTGCCTTGCTTGTCATGATGTGGTAAGGGTGGGCCTCTGTGTGTGTGATACTGTGTCTGCAAATGTTGCTTGAAGAAATGCTCTTGCTTGGTGTCTACACATGGTGAGAAGGCAGAGCAAGGTCAGTGAGACACTGGCCTGGAAGCAGGAAAAGAGGGTTGTATTCTCCATCTGGCTGAGTGGTGCTTAAACATCATGCCTAGTGGAGAGGGTGCTATTTCTAGTAATTGCTGTTGGAAACAAAATTTTTCCTCTTTATGTCCTTGTAAGACTGATGTAGAGTTTCATCCTGATTGTATTAATCTTTTCCCAATTTGACCAACCTTCAGATGCTATTGATGGCTCTTGCTCATGGGAAGTAACTGCTGATGTTTTGTCAGAATTAAGATTGTTGGGAATGTAGGGGATGGGAGGAAGTTTTAGTCAGGAATTTCTGGGTTTTGGGCCTGTTATTTGAAGTAGGTGTGAGGGAATTACTTCCTTTATGCACTGCCATGCTGGATACAGCTTTTCCTGTAGATGGTGGTTATTGGGTGCAGACATAAACATTGTATTAACGGTTGCAGAGTCAGATATCTCCCAAACTGCCCATGTGCATGATGGCATCTTTGAGCCAACAACCAACAACTGAACCTTTGACTGAGCTGCATATTGCTTATGCCCTCTGGAGGGAGTTACGTTTCTTCAATTGAGTGTTCCCCAGATCATGCTAGCCACTCAATTGGAGAGATGTGGGTTTGAGAGGTGGACTATTGGATGTAGAGGGAACTGGCTGAGTTGGTGGCAGCCAAAGAGTCACAGTCAATGGCTCAGTGTCCAAGTGGAAGCCAGCGATGCGTGGTGTCCCTCAAGGTTTCATCCTTGCACCAATACTATTTATATATCTCAGTTATATCAATGACGTCAGTTACAGAGACAGTGGCGTTGAATTGCACCCTCAGCAGGTTTGCAGATTACACCAAGCTAAATGGTGCCATTGATTTACTGAAGGGACATGATGCCATCCAGAGGGAACAAGGCATTGCTGGAGAGGAAGGCTTTCATAGACACAGTGTGCTCACCTAGGCACAGTTGGCTGTAGAGAAAGGAAGCAAAATCATCTCTGCTGCAGTCCTCCAAGTGCAGAGTGGCAAACCAGCCCAGCCACGGCTTCCACGAACAGACTGGGGGGCCAAGCTAAGGTGTCTTAGCTCGAAGAAAGATCACTGCTGTCTTAGCGGAGAGCTATACACATTGACTTTCAGGTATTATATGTATTATATCATCCGCACTGTGATGGTGTATTGTGGACCCATCTAGATTTTATTAAGAGAAGCACAGTTCCTTTCTTTATTGCTCTGCTGTGAATATTTTCTTCAGGTCTTCATTGAGACTCAAGGAGGTGGCCTAAAAGTACCTGAAAGAGCTTCTCAGATTTAAACGCTTTCGACTCGCAATAATCAAGCGCTTCTGCGATTTCTGATTGCAACAGAAGCGAGATCCCAGAGCCGGGAAGAGGCAGCCGCCCCCGTTTCCAGCCCGGTCCCCCTGGCTCGGTTCACCGAGCCGGCTGCGGTGGCGTCGCGGCGCCTCCGGGTGCCGCTGTTGGCCGACGCGGAGCGGCGCTGGAGACGGAGCCGGAGCCGCAGCCGCCGCAGCGTCCTGCCCCCGCAGGCTGCTCGCTCGCACGGCGCCGGCCAGAGCGGCAGCGGCACGGGCAGCAGAGGCGAGAGCAGCGGCGTCCGAGGCGGCGCCGAGCTCGCTGCCCTCCGGCGGCCCCTGCGCGGGCTGCGGAAAGGGGCTGGGAAGGAGCGAGCGAGGGCAGCGGCAGGAGCGAGGAGCGCGGCGAGCGCTGGCGAGCATGGCGGGCAGGCAGAGGCCGAGGCGGCGGCGAGCAGGCGGGCGAGTGCTGCTGGGCGCCTTGCTGCTGGGCTTGTGCTGCCGGGCGGCGGCGGAGCGGATCCGCTACGCCATCCCCGAGGAGCTGGGCAGAGGGTCGCTGGTGGGGCCGCTGGCGCGGGACCTGGGGCTGAGCCCGGCGGAGCTGCCGGCACGCAAGCTGCGGCTGAGCGCCGAGAAGCAATACTTCGGCGTGAGCGGGGAGAGCGGGCAGCTGTACGTGAGCGAGCGGCTGGACCGGGAGGAGATGTGCGGCGAGGCGGCGTCCTGCTCCGTCAGCTTCGAGGCGCTGGTGCACAACCCGCTCAACGTCTTCCACGTCCAGGTGGACATCCACGACATCAACGACAACGACCCGGTCTTCAGCAAGGCTGCCCTCGACCTCGAGATCGGTGAATGGATACTTCCCGGTGCTCGTTTTCCGCTGGAGACAGCGCGAGACCCGGACGTGGGCAGCAACTCGCAGCTGACCTACCAGCTCGCTGGCAACCCGTCCTTCTCCCTGGCGGTTGACGAGAGCCCGGGTGGGAAGAGGCAGCCGGAATTAGTGCTGGAGAGAGCTCTGGACCGTGAGGAGCAGAGCTCCTTTCAGCTGGTGCTGACGGCGGTGGATGGCGGAGACCCCGCGAGGTCCGGGACTGTCCAGATTCTCATCAACGTCACCGACGCCAACGACAACGCCCCCGTGTTCAGTAAAAAGATCTACGAGGCGCGAGTGCGGGAGAATGTGCCGGTGGGGTCGCTGGTGCTGCAGGTGCGAGCCACGGATGCGGACGCGGGCTCCAACGCGCGGGTCTCCTACGGCTTTGCGAACGTTCCGGAGAGTGTCCGAGCGTTGTTCAGTGTCGACAGCGAGAGCGGCGAGGTCAGGACGGCGGGACCCCTCGATTTCGAGGAGAAGAGCAAGTACAGCTTCGGCCTGGAGGCGAGGGATGGGAGCGGGCTCACGGCTCACTGTGAGGTTGAGATAGAAATCACGGACGAGAACGACAACGCGCCCGAAATCACGATATTGTCGGTGTCGAGCCCCGTGCCCGAAGACGTGCCGACCGGCACGGTAGTGGCCCTGGTGAAGGTAACCGACCCGGACTCCGGCGAGAACGGCCAGGTGTGGCTGGAGCTGTCGGGCGAGGCGCCGCTGTCGCTGGTGGCGTCGTCGGGCGGCTCGTACAAGGTGGTGACGGCGAGCGCGCTGGACCGGGAGCAGGCGTCGGAGCACCGGGTGGAGGTGGTGGCCAGGGACCGGGGCAGCCCGTCGCTGTCGAGCCGCGCGGCGCTGGTGCTGGAGGTGTCGGACGTGAACGACAACGCGCCGGTGTTCGAGGAGGAGGCCTACAGCGCCTACGTGGCGGAGAACAACGCGGCGGGCGCGCCGGTGCTGCGCGTGCACGCGCGGGACGCGGACGCGGGCGCCAACGGGCGCGTGAGCTACTGGCTGGCGGGCGGCAGCGCGGGCGCGGCGCCGTACGTGTCGGTGGAGGCGCGGAGCGGCGCGGTGTACGCGCAGCGCTCCTTCGACTACGAGCAGTGCCGCGAGTTCGCGGTGGCGGTGCGGGCGCAGGACGGCGGGGCGCCGGCGCGGAGCTCGACGGCCACGGTGCGCGTCTTCGTGCTGGACCGCAACGACAACGCGCCGCGGGTGCTGTGGCCGGCGGCGGGCGCGGGGGAGGCGGGCGGGGCTGCGGCGGCGGCGCCGTTCGAGGTGGTGCCGCGGTCGGCCGAGGCCGGGTACCTGGTGGCCAAGGTGGTGGCGGTGGACGCGGACGCGGGGCGCAACGCGTGGCTGTCGTACGAGCTGGTGGCGGCGGCGGAGCCGGCGCTGTTCCGCGTGGGGCTGCACAGCGGCGAGGTGCGCACGGCGCGGGCCGTGTCGGAGCGGGACGCGGCCAAGCAGCGGCTGGTGGCCGTGGTGAAGGACCACGGGCAGCCGGCGCTGTCGGCCACGGCCACGCTGCACGTGGTGCTGGCCGAGAGCTTGCAGGAGGCGCTGCCGGAGCTGAGCGAGCGGGCGGCGGGCGCCGAGTCGCCGGCGGAGCTGCAGTTCTACCTGGTGCTGGCGCTGGCGCTGCTCTCGGCGCTCTTCCTGCTGAGCGTGGCGCTGGCCGTGCTGGCGCGGCTGCGCCGGGCCGGGCCGCCCGCCGTGCTGCGCTGCCTGGGCGCGCAGCGCTTCTCGGTGGCCGGCGCCGCCTTCCCGGCCGACTTCTGCGAGGGCACCTTGCCCTACTCCTACAACGTGTGCGTGGCGCCGGGCCGCGGCCTGCCCGAGCCCGCTTGGCTGCCGCCGCCGCTGCCCAGCCTGCCCGCGGAGGAGCTGCTCGTCGTGGAGGCGTGCGGGGAGCGGAGCCCGAGCAGCAGCGCCGGACCGGGAGAGCCGCCCGCCCGCCCCGACGCACCGCAGGTCTGTGAGCCCGCGCGCTCTCGCTCTTTTCTTTCGGCCTTTTTGGCCCCCCGGGGCGCGTGTTCCGCGGGTGGGGTGCATGGGGTTGTGCTGGTGAGTGTGTCCGGTAGGCAGTGAAAGAGCGGGACAGTTTCCGTACGAGCAGGCAGTTCGCTGTGGCACTCTGCAGTTTATCGGTGGTGGCTCGTACGTTCAGGTTGAGCTGAGAGGTTTTGTTTTTAACACTTGTCTAAAATATTTTTTTCTTATGTAAAGGAGGGTCAGTCCTTCCTTTGTAGAATGAGATCTGGCGATGGTCCAATACGAAGTCCGGGAAATGGAATTGACACTTGGTGTTCGATAATTTTTCCTTCATGAAACGTGAGTGTTTCCTCAATGAAAGGAGAAATAACCGAGTATTCCTCTCAGACGAACGCGGAAAGTCTTCACTGACACAGAAATGAATGTGTGGAATGGGATCTAAAGCAAAACTCTCGCCTTTTGTATTTCAGAGCCTGTTTAGTTTTCAAATCCCCCTTTTTCCAATAGAGGTGGTTGGACCTGGTTGATCGCCTTGAACGTGTGAATACTAAACCGAGGTCTCTCTGCATCTTTTTTGCAACGCTTCTTATGGCTACTTGTGCTACCAGGAGAGGTCTCTACCCATTCTGAGGATATTAGATATGCCAATGACAGCAATTAGGCACTTGAATAAGCTCTATTTGAATATTTTCAAAATTTCCGCATAGACCAGGGTGCGCAGCTGTACTTGTTTTTGCGGTTTTACAGTAATTTGTGGAAAAGGTGCCAAGACTGAAGGATTAGGTGAACACTTTATGAAGGAAGATGCAATCCTGTAGACCTTGATTTCTGACCCGAGTGCCTTTTCTTAATAATTTAAGGCTCGCGAAATAATTAAATTCAAATATGTACAAAATATATAAACCCTAAAGTAATGCGGCCTCATAAGGGAATTCACCCATTGAAGTCCCTCTTTACGTTCTCAGTATTACCTTCATCATTAGATATTCGAACAGTTTAATATTGTATTCATGAGCTCAGTGGCTTCAGTGAAGCACTCCATTGCTCTTCTCCGCTTCAAAACACTGCTGAGAATAGACTAATATATGGAAAGATAAGATTACCTGTTCTTGTGCTTGGTACACATAAGTAGTTTTACTGACAGTTGCGGGAAGCTGGGCAGATGATAGTGGTCGGGTGGTATTAATTCCATCTTCAACATGTAACTGTCTGATCTAAGTAATTTGCCGAGTGTTTAAACCAGAGTTTCTGCAGCTTGCGTTAAAACTGGTAACTCATCGAGTGTGTTTCTGACTATCACATTTTAATTTCAGAGCTGTGTTTTTATTTCTTTTCAGGTTTCTATCTCTTATTCGATCTGTGTACCAGGAATTAAAGCACGATTGCTGCAGAAATTCGTGGTAGGGATTTTGAGCTAATGGAGAAGACTCCTAGTAGTCTTTACCTGAAAATGAGAAACAGTATTTTACTTTGCATTTCTTACCATTAACACGTCGTTTTACACATGTGGTAGGTGTTTTACATCCATTTTACACGCATCGCTGAAGGCAAGCACTGATTAGAGAAAGCCAATGCAGGAAATCACCGGTATTCATCTGAGGGAGGATCTTAATTGCTACTCCGTTCTGTGGGTCGGGGTGTGGCTATCTTTCCTGTCTCCGTTTGTGCTGCATCTTGAGGTATCCCCAAAGTTTAATGCAGTATTCATTAGCTCAGCGGCTTCACTGCAGCATTCCATTCCTTTTCTCCAGTTCAAATTTCTGTCCAGAAAATATGCATGCAAGGAAAAGAGGCGTACCTGTTGATATTTTTACTGTACAAGTAAAGCCATTTCCCCCGCAGCTTGCGGGACTCAGAGCGAGTAATTTTGGGTAGGTTCAGTCTTAAAATGTCTGATCTCGGTCAATTGTGGTGGAGAAGGGTAATTTACACCATGATTGGTCTGAAAGAGTTCCCGCTGCTTGCGTTAAGGAGCCTAATACCTCTGGTTCTCCGCGGGTGTGTATCTTAATATCAGGTTTTCATTTTAGACCAACCTTTTTATTTCTTTTTACTTTTTTACTTCTTCTGCTATCTGTGTATCAGACATTCAAGCCTGATTGCTAAATTTGTACTATTGGGAAAAGACGGATAATTGTCTTCATGTTAAGATTAGAAATTCCTTTAAGAATCGAAAGAAGGAATGGAGTAACTGTGTCGGTTTGGCATCGAGTTGGCAGTCTCTCGATTCAACCCTCCCCCCCTCCTTCCCCAAGGCAGGGAAAGAGGGAGAAAAATGATAAAGAGAGGCTCTCTGGGTTGAAAAGTGAAACAGATTTATTTTAATTATTGGTGACAAGGGAATATATATTTATAAAGGGATGTGCAACACCCGATCCCCTCCCTCCTCCCCTAACCACTCTCACGGTCTCCCAGCTGAAGGGGGGAGTGTCCGGGCGCACGGACGGGGTCTTCGGGTGTCGGCTGTGAAGAAAAATGGAAAAAAAAACAAAGAGAGAGATCCGAAGAGAGGGCGATAGAAGAGACAGTAAGCAGAAAAGTGAGAGAAAAAGGAAAACGAGAGGCTTGACTTCCGTGATATATTAGCCTATACTGAAAGCCAAATAGAGAAAATATTATGAGAAGGGAATAGTCTGGTTTGCTGATCCTGCCTTCAGTCTAATCTGCTCCCCCATAGCGGGGGGGAGGCTGCAGACAGTCAGAAGTGACCTTGGTTATTATCAGTCCACTGGCTCTGCTAAAAAGTTCACAGAAAGGAAGAAAAAACAACTGCAAAGAGCTTGCTCAAACCGTAACATTCCATCCCTATTCCATTCTCATAATATTTTACACAGAGACTGTAAGTTATTCCCCCAGTGTTAGGTTTCCTTGAGGTACATACTGAACCTCACCATCTTCCATCATTACACACCACGTATGTCCAGGTCCCTGAGCAAAAGCAACACCCTGGACAGGTTTGCCCTTGCCTAAAGCAGGATAAACCCAAACACTTTTCCACAATAGATTTCTTTCACATACCACTGGGACTTTGTCCCCATCCACTGTCTGCAAAAGATCTGACTGAGCAGGACCAGCTCTACTGATGGATCTCCTGGTATTAACTAGCCAAGTGGCCCTTGCTAGATGTTTGTCCCAATTCTTAAAGGTTCCACCTCCCATTGCCTTCAGGGTAGCTTTCAACAGACCATTGTACCTTTCAATCTTCCCCGAGGCTGGAGCATGGTACAGGATATGGTACATCCACTCAATACCGTGTTCTTTGGCCCAGTCAGTTACAAGATTGTTCTTGAAATGAGTCCCATTGTCTAACTCGATTCTCTCTGGGGTACCATGTCACCACAAGACCTGCTTCTCAAGGCCCAGGATGGTGTTCCGGGCTGTGGCATGAGGCACAGGATATGTTTCCAACCACCCTGTACTTGTTTCCACCACTGTAAGCACACAGCGCTTACCCTGGCGGGTCTGAGGCAGTGTGATGGAATCAACTTGCCAGGCCTCCCCATACCTGTACTTTGACCACCTCCCCTCATACCACAAAGGTTTTAACCTTTTAGCCTGCTTAATTGCGGCACATGTTTCACACTCATGAATCACCTGTGAAATAGTGTCCATGGTTATGTCCACCCCATGGTCAAGAGCCCATCTGTACTTTGCATCTCTGCCCTGATGACCTGAGGCATCATGGGCCCATCAAGCTAAAAACAGCTCACCTTTGTGTTCCCAGTCTAAGTCTATTTTAAACATTTGGGCAGCCTCATCTGCTCGTTGGTTGTGTTGATGTTCCTCATTAGCTCGACTCAGAGGCACGTGTGCATCTACATGATGCACTTTCACAGCCAATTTCCCTACCCGAGCAGCGATGTCTTTCCATAGGTCAGCCACCCAAATTGGCTTACCCTTTCGCTGCCGGTTGTTCTGCTGCCACTGTTTTAGCCACCCCCACAAGGCATTTGCTACCACCCATGAATCAGTGTAGAGATAGAGTCTTGGCCACCCTTCTCGTTCAGCAACATCTAAAGCCAGCTGGATGGCTTTTACTTCTGCGAACTGACTTCATTCTCCTTCTCCTTCATCTGCTTCTGCAACAAGCCATATAGGATTCCATACGGCAGCTTTCCACCTCCGACGGTTTCCTACAAGGCGGCAGGAGCCATCAGTGAACAGAGCATATTGCTTTTCAGCCTCAGGCAGTTGATTATATGGTGGGGCTTCTTCAGCTCGTTTCACCAGTTCTTGGGGTGGCATTCAAAAATGTGTGCCTTCTGGCCAGCCTGTAATAGCTTCTACGATTCCAGGACGATTTGGGTTCCCTACCCTAGCCCACTGGGTGATTAAAGCAATCCATTTACTCCAGGTAGCATTGGTGGCATGATGCATAGGAGGAGCATTACTCATGAACATCCAGTGCAGTATTGGTAATCGGGGCACCAGGAGGAGCTGCGCCTCAGTACCGATCACTTCCGAAGCAGCTCTAACTCCTTCATATGCTGCCAGTATCTCCTTTTCAGTTATGGTGTAATTGGCCTCGGAACCTCTGTAGCTCCTACGCCAAGATCCCAGGGGACGACCACGAGTTTCCCTTGGCACTTTCTGCCAGAGGCTCCGTGTAGGACCATTGTGCCCGGCTCCAGTGTAGAGTATATTTTTGATGTCTGGACCTGTTCGAATTCGTCCAAGGGCCACTGCATGCACAATCTCGTCTTTAATCTTCTCAAAAGCATCCTGTTGGTGGGCACCCCACTCAAAGTCATTCTTCTTCCGGGTCACCTTGTAGAGAGGTTGCACGATGTGACTATATTCAGGAATATGCATCCTCCAAAAACCGACTGTTCCTAAGAAAGTTTGAGTGTCCTTTTTGTTGGTCGGTGGTGCCATAGCTGCTATTTTGTTAATCACGTCCATTGGAATTTGGCGACGTCCATCTTGCCATCTAGTTCCCAGGAACTGGATCTCTCGGGAAGGTCCTTTGATCTTGCTCCTTTTGACAGCAAAGCCACCTCCACTCCGAGCAGGCAGTAGGCAATGACACTTCTTGGTTTGCCGGCAGTGACAGTTTCAAGTTCACCTACGAAGCTTGTGGTGTCTAACTATTGGTGAAGGCAGATTCTTACTGTGTAAAATGAGATCCACATATTTTATGGCTTCTACGAAAATGAAGGTGACGCTGTGGAGGCTTTTCTGTCCTGAAATCTTTCTCCCAGTTGACGTCTGAACAAACCCTCTTAGTAAATGGTGTTTCGGTGTTGGACAGGCAAAGGAAAATACATGTGGAGAAGTTAAAAGTTCTTCGTTCGACTCTCGAGTCTGATCTGAGGCTTAAGCCACTAAAAAAGATGAAAAAAAAAAAAACACCACCACAAAAAAACCCACAACGAAACAACAAACAAAACCCCAAAACCAACAACAAAGCAAGAAAAAACCCAAACATACAAATGGAAAAAAAAAAAAAAAGAAAAAACAAAAAGAAAAGGTGTAGTGGAAAAGGAGCATAATAGAGACTGATGGACTGTACCTCAACAGCTTCATTGCTGCCTTGTGGCATTAATGGAGTTTCTTAACTATTGTGGTATTGCGATAGGACCCTTAAGGTGAAAAAAAAGAGTGAAGAAAAAGTCCTTTAAGCTCGAGATGTACAAGGGATTCATGGTGGAGCCTGTGATTTTGAACTAATGGGATAAGGCTCCTGTTAATTTGGAGCGTGGGAAAAAAATATTTTTTAAAAAATTTATTTTTAACGTAAATGGGCATTCTGAATTTTTTTTTTTCCCCGATCGGTAGGATATCGGTCCCCCGAGCTGCCGGGGAGCGGTGGGGCGGGCAGCGCTCGGCAGCGCTCGGTGCCTGCAGTGCCGGGAGGAGGCTGCGGGCGCCGCTGCTGACCGAGGAGGAGCGAGAGGAAGGCCGGAGCGCTGCAGGCAGCCCCGCCCGCTGCGGCCCGGCTCGCTCGCTCGCTCGCTGGCTGGCTCGGCGTCCGGGCGGTCTGCGAGCGTCCCCCGGTGCGGAGCCGTGCTGCGGCGAGGCGGAGGGGCCGGCGGCAGCGGCAGACGGAGCCGGAGACGGGATCGGAGTCGTCTCGGGAGCAGGATCGGCGGTGGTACCAGCGGAGCTGCGGGCAATGTCGGGGAGGCGCTGGGGCCGGCGGGAGCGAGCCCTGCTGTGGGGCGTGCTGGTGGCGGCGTGGGAGGCGGCGTGTGGGCAGCTGCGCTACTCGGTTCCCGAGGAGATGCCCAAGGGCTCGTTCGTGGGCGACGTGGCCAAGGACCTGGCGCTGGACCTGCCGGCGCTCCGCGACCGCGGCGTGCGCCTTGTCTCCCAAGGTAGGACGCGGTATTTCTCTCTGCACGGGAAGACGGGACATTTGGTGACGGCGGAGAGGATAGACCGAGAGCAGCTGTGCGAGAGTGTGCAGCAATGCGTGCTGCGCTGTGAGCTGATAGCGGAGGGGGAAATGAAGATTTACAGGATCGAAGTAGAAATAATGGACATTAACGACAACGCTCCCAGCTTCCGAGAGGCAGAAGTGGAGCTGAGAATGAGCGAGATGACAGCCCCGGGGACGCGATTTCCCCTGCGGGATGCGCAAGATCCGGACGTGGGACGGAATTCTCTGCAGAAGTACGAGCTGAGCGGCGACGAGCACTTCTCGCTGGCCGTGCAGACGGGCCCCGGCGGCGATCAGCGGCCCGAGCTGGTGTTGGCGAAGGCGCTGGACCGGGAGGAGGCGGCGTTCCACGAGCTGGTGCTGAGGGCAATCGACGGCGGCGAGCGGGCGCGGACGGGCACGGCGCGGATCCGCGTGGCGGTACTGGACGCGAACGACAACGCGCCCGTGTTCAGCGCGGCGGAGTACTCGGTGCGTGTGGCGGAGGACGTGCCCGTGGGCTCCACCCTCCTCACCCTCACGGCCACCGATGCCGACGACGGAGTGAACGGACACATCAAATACTCGTTAAAGAAAATCACAGAGAAAGCCTCCAAGATTTTCCAGCTGGACTCCGAGACGGGAGCGATCACTTTGGTGTTGAGCTTGGACTTCGAGGAAGGCGATTCCTACGAACTTGAGGTGCAGGCGCATGATGGCGGGGGCCTTTTCGACGCGGCGAAAGTCTCGATAACCATGACAGACGTCAACGACAACGCGCCCGAAGTCACAGTGTCGTCGGCGCTGAGCGAGATCTCTGAGGACGCCCCGTCGGGGACCGTGGTGGCCCTACTGCACGTGCACGACCGGGACTCGGGCGCCAACGGAGAGGTGCGGTGCTCGCTGGACGGCGGCGTCCCGTTCCGTCTGGAGAAGTCTTTTGATAATTACTACAGCGTGGTGACAACTCGGGAGCTGGACCGCGAGGAGGTGCCCGAGTACAACGTGACGGTGCGGGCGGCGGACGGCGGGTCGCCGGCGCTGTGGAGCAGCGCGGTGCTGGCGCTGCGGGTGCTGGACGTGAACGACAACGCGCCGGTGTTCGCCGAGGCGCGGTACAGCGCGCGGGTGTCGGAGAACAACGCGGCGGGCGCGCTGGTGCTGCGGGTGCGGGCGGCGGACGCGGACTGGGGGCAGAACGCGCGCGTGCGGTACCGGCTGCGGGAGGGGCGGGTGCGGGGCGCGCCGCTGTCGTCGTACGTGTCGGTGCAGGCGGAGACGGGCGCGCTGTACGCGCTGCGCTCCTTCGACTACGAGGAGGTGCGCGAGGTGGGGCTGTGGGTGGTGGCGGAGGACGGCGGCGCGCCGGCGCTGAGCAGCAACGTGTCGGTGCGGCTGGAGATCGTGGACGAGAACGACAACGCGCCGCAGGTGCTGTACCCGCCGGCGGCGGCGTCGGCGGCGTCGGGGTCGGCGTCGGGGTGGTCGGGCGTGGAGCTGGCGCCGCGTTCGGCGGAGCCCGGGGCGCTGGTGGCCAAGGTGGTGGCGGTGGACGCGGACGCGGGTCAGAACGCGTGGCTGTCGTACGAGCTGGCCAAGGCGACGGAGCCGGGGCTGTTCCGCGTGGGGCTGCACAGCGGCGAGGTGCGCACGGCGCGCTTCCCGCTGGCCCGCGACGCGGCGCGGCAGAGCCTGGTGGTGGTGGTGAAGGACCACGGGCGGCCGGCGCTGTCGGCCACGGCCACGCTGACGGTGGTGCTGGCCGAGAGCGTGGCCGAGCTGCTGTCGGAGCTGGGCAGCGCGGCAGCGGCGGCGCCGGGCGAGCCGGCCGGCAGCCTGACGCGGTGGCTGGTGGTGGCCGTGGCGGCCGTGTCCTGCCTCTTCCTCGCCTTCCTGCTGCTGCTGCTGGCGCTGCGCCTGCGGCGCTGGCGGCGCTCGCAGCTGCTGGCGGCGGGCAGCGGCGCCTTGCGCGGCGTCCCGGCCTCGCACTTCGTGGGCATCGACGGCGTCCGCGCCTTCCTGCACTCCTACTCGCACGAGGTGTCGCTCACCGCCGACTCGCGCAAGAGCCAGCTGCGCTTGTCGGGCGGCAGCTGCTGCGACACCCTGCCGGCCCGGCCGCCGCCCGACGAGCCCGCGCCGCTGCTCGGGGAGGACCCTGCCGGCGCCGACCCCGCCGCTGCCCTCCCGGTGAGTGCCTCTGACCGCCCTCTGCTGCCTTCCCTTCCCTGCCAGTCTGTGCTGCTTCTCTTTCCATTACTCTGTGCGGGCAGGTAAGGCGAAGCCTTGTGCGCAGAGACTCTGTGTTGGTGACTTTTTTTTTATTCAGGGCATTTGCTGTAGTTTTCATCAGCTGGCGTGGAAGGCAGGAGAGGTGAGGGTACTTGGGTGTTGTGCCCTGTTACTAATGGTAGGTGTAAACTAGATGTGAATGTCTCAGAAGGGACGCTTCTAGATTTGTGTAATTTCTGTGATTTCAAACGTCTAAGAAATGTTCTACCCCTTCTGGTATACACCCATGTTCTGATCCTGGTTCAAGTTACAGGGAAGTGGTACTTGGGAATTGGTCTTTTGCTAAGAAGTTATTGCAAATTATGATGGTTAAAGAACACTTTAATTGTGAATGGTTGGAGATGAGTAATGTGGGAGCTCTTCATGAGATGTTGTTTATTTACAAAACAGAGATTATTTACTCCTTTCCCTGGTCAGTTCCCAGCTGTAGTTTAATGCAACATGAGTTTCATCTTTCCAAGTACATTTGACTCTGTGTTGGTGCCTTTTGTTTATTCAGGGCATTTGGTGTAGTTTTCATCAGCCTCATAGCTGGTGTGGAAGGCAGGAGAGGTGAGGGTGCTTTGTTATTCTGTCCTGTTACAGATGGTAGGTGTAAATTAGATCCAAACTATCAGAAGTAGCATGTCCATGCATTTCTCTGATTTTAAGTCTCTGAAAAAACACGGTTCCCCTTCTGGAATACACCCATGATCTGATCGTGGTAGAAGTTACAGGGAAGTGGTCTTGGCGAATTGGTGTTTTGGGAAGTTGTTCTTGAAAATGGAAGGTTAAAGAACATGATGCAATTGTGAAGAGTTGGTGATAAGTTCAAAGAGAGATGCTTTGCTCCTTTCCCAAGCTGATCAATGCTCAGCTGCAGTTTCATGCAACTTGATTTTCATCTTCCCAAGTACCCTAATACACGTTCCTCTGCTATATTGCATTGTTGGCAGGTGCCTTCTGTGTGTTTGCAGGTCATTTTTTATGTTTTTAATTAACAGGTGAAGTATGTACTTTTGACATGTGCCATAAGGGGAGCGTAGGGAGGAGCCAACAATATGTGAAGGGTTGGAGGAATGTGTCATATGAGCTCAGTGTGAGGAGCTACCAGTGTAGAAATGACAAGTGTTTTGTTCATTCCCAGGGCTCATTGCGAGATTACATCAAATGACTCTGAAGGTGTCTGATTTTTGCATATCAGCTTCTTGGGCTTCAACTGGCCAAGTTGTGGGTTCATCACTTTACATTCCTGGTGCCTGAGGAGATCTGTGAATGGTGGTTATGAGGCCTAGATGTGAACTTTGCATTAGTGTGTTAGTGTAATGGATCTTCTAAGTTATCCTTGTGCGGAAGAAGGCTGATGTTGCCTTTGAGCTGATAATTGGATGCCTGAGATTACTAGAATGGTGGCTGTTAGAACCTTTGATATTTCTTCAAATTCTATGGAAGGAGCAGAAAAATCTCTTTGCACCCATTTCTGTTGCAGTGCTGAGTTCTGAGAAGTTTAGTGTGCACAACCCTTCTTTCAATGGTGTCTGTGGAGGTAACAGCTGTGGTCCCATGCATTTTCCTCTTCTTACTCTCCAAAGAAATTACCTTGAGAACTGTGTCTATGGTTTGAGCTTCGGTGTGAGCCTCCTGTGGACTTGTAAGCAACTGGTGACCTTTGCTGTGAGCCTCCTGCAATTGAGACAATCTGAAAGGGGAAGCTCTGGTTGATACAGTTCCCTGGGTTTCCCATTCTGACCTTGTTTTTGTCAAGGAGCAGAGCTGGGCCTCACTGTGCCTGGCCATGCTGAAAGCACTACAAGATGTAATTATCAGGCTGAGGGAGCAGTCTCCATCCATAGCTCAAAGGTGTGCAAATGCTCTTTTGCCTGGGGCTGACAAATAACCAACAGTTGGGTATTGTCCATGGTTCAACTGTGAATGTGGAGCAAGGAGGGTGAGGGGCTGGCCTAGAACCATGCAAACAGGTGGGTCAATATAGTTTTGTCTGGGGGTAATGGTTTGATTTCATGGCTGGTGCCAAGGCCTGTGTCATTCATGTTGTGATCCTGGTTTTCCTGTCCTGACAGGGAATCATAGTCCTCTGATAAAAAAGCCTTCTTAAAAGAAGTGTGCACAAAGCTTGACTGTGGATAGGTATGACAATTTATAATGCCTGTGTAAAAACTCCCTTATCCATTGCTTCCCTCCTGGAAGAGTGTGAATTTCCTCATATTTCAAACTAGACTTTCTGTTAGGCCTTTGTATTCTGGGAAGGTTCATCTTCTCCATTTCTGGATGCATTTGAAATGGAGTGTTTTTCTACAGCAAAGACTTTCTTGTATTTGGCAAGCCCTCAGTCTCCTGAAGATTATGGTAGAAATTAAATGAAGCTGAAAGAAACCTTCTAATTTCTTATATGTCTTATGTTGAGGAAGAAGCCCATGATAATTTGTTTACACTTATGGCTTCATATCTGTGGGAGATGAGCAGGCCACAGTGTAAGGAGCAGCTTGGTGAGAGCTGATGCCTCTTTCATAGAGTGAACCCCCATACTTGTAGTCCTGAGTAAGATTGTGGGTGTGCTCTGGGGGAGGAATTTCACCACCTGCACTATAGACCAAGAAGACTTCCTGGTGAGTTTCTCTGAGAACACTTTTGTCTTCTACTGCTTCCTTGCCTTGCTTGTCTGTTGTATGTTTTGTTTTTTCTTTGCCTGCTCTACTGTGTCTGTAGGTTTATTGTAATGATCAGCAGAGCTTTGTTTAGACACGTGTCATGTGTTAGTGGCTCTTGCTGATGCTGCAGCAGGTGTGAAAGGCAGGAGATGTGAGGGTATCTTTGTGTTCTGTTATTGCCAGGGGCAATAGATGGAAACATGACCTTAGCAGAAGTCACATCCCTGTGGAAGAGTGAGTGTGATAAAAGGTGAGACTAGATTCTCCCTCAGCCATGAGTTTGATGACCCCTTCTCTGTTAGATGCCACCCCACTTGAGTCTGCTCACTATCCTGAGTGAGCTCAGCAGATGAGTCTGAAGGTGCTTTAGTTTTGGACATGTCCTTGCTTGGACTCCAGCTGGCCAGGCTGTGTGTTCTGCAGTTTCCTTCCCTATTGCCTGATGCTCCCTGTCAACAGTGGTGACATTCTTGCCTTGCTTGTCATGATGTGGTAAGGGTGGGCCTCTGTGTGTGTGATACTGTGTTTGCAAATGTTGCTTGAAGAAATGCTCTTGCTTGTTGTCTACACGTGGTGAGAAGGCAGAGCAAGGTCAGTGGGAGACTGGCCTGGAAGCAGGAAAAGAGGGTTGTATGCTGCATCTGGCTGGGTGGTGCTTTAGTGTCACTCCTAATGCCAAGGCCTCTGCTAATTAGACCAAGCCCCTTTTCCCACATCCTGAAAGGGGATGAGAATCCCCTAACAAGTCTGTCTGCAAGCAATGCCTATGGAAGTCCAAACATGCATCACGGGTGCTACTTCTAGTAATTTCTGAGGGAAATATCATTTTTCTGTCTATATGTCCTTGTAAGACTGTGATGTAGAGTTTCATCCTGGTTCTACTAATATTTCTCCAGCTTTGACCAACCTTCAGATGTTACTGATGGCTCTTGTTCCTATGAAGTAACAGCTGATGTTCTGTTGGTATTAAGACTGGAGTGAATGTAGGGATGGGAGGGTATTTTATCTGGGTGTGGGGCCTGTTACTTGAAGTATGTGTGAAGAAGTTACTCATTTTATGTCCTGCCATGCTGGATACAGGTTTTGCTGTGGATGGTGGTTATTGGGGTTTCACAGAAACATTGTATTAATGCTTGCAGTGTCCCATATCTCCCAGATTGCCCATATGCATGATGGAGTCTCTGACCTGATACTGATGCCTGAGTCTTTGACTGAGCTGGGTATCACTTATGCCCTTTGGAACATGTTGTGTTTCTTCACTTGGGAGTGATGAGCAGAGAAGTCTCTGTGCCTGCATCCATGTTGTGATCCTTGTTCTCCATGAAGAGGAGTTGTGTGTGGAAGGTTTCTCTCAGTGATGTCTGTTTGCAAAATTAGCTTTGCTGTTGTGTGATGGAGGAGCACACTGAAGCATTGTGTGTGCACAGAGACAGGGCAGGTGGGATACTTCACTGTGATACAGACTGAAATGTCTTACAGGTAGGTATCAATGTTTGGTTTCTCCTAGTTTTTTATGGGTCCCACAGTTGTAGTTCTGTGCCTTTCCCATTTCTTGTCGTCTGAAGAAAGTCCTTGGACAACTGTGACCACAGTCTTTGGTGTGATCTCCTGTGTGAGCATACACTTCTTTACCCAGTAGCTGCTCTTCTTGTGTTCCTACTGCAGTTGTTATAGTCTGAGATGTAAAGCTGTGATGCCTTCACTTCTGTAGGTTTCACATTCCTTCCACATTGCTTCTGCTGTTCTAAAACTGGGTCTTTGATACACTTCTCTTTTCCGAAAATGTTATTCAAAGAAATACCAGTGGTGCCAAGGCCTGTGCCACTCATGTTAGGATTGTAGCTTCACTGTCCTTAAAGGCAATGGTGCCTTTGAATATCTATGAGTTTGATGACCCAGCCTCTGCTGGATGACTGTTCCTTTGCCTTGGTGTGTGATCATGGTGTCTTATCCTCTCATGATATGTTTTTGCCCATTATGAGAAGGTGAAAAGCAAACCTGCAAGTTCTGTAGGTTTGGAGAGAAGACAGGGAAGCTCTGTTGGGGGGCTATAGAAGACCAGATGGTCATGTCCTTGTTTGCTGCTAACACAGCCATGTGCCTAATGGAGTACCATGCTGTCTGAGTTCATTCTGCTCAGAAGGTTTGGCCTAAGAAGTGTTATTCCACCATTTCTGTATCTTCCTGACACTTCCCTCGTTGTCATGGCATTGACCTCAGGGTGTCTGATCAAATGAGGAAGGTCACTTGTGTTCCCAGTGTCTGAGTGCAGGGGCAGTTCCCGTGCACAGCTTCGATGCTGACAGCTGTAGAGAGGAAGGCTTCCATAGACACGGTGTGCTCACCCAGGCACACTTGGGTGTAGAGAAAGGAGGCAAAACCATCTCTGCTGCAGTCCTCCAGGTGCAGAGTGGCAAGCCAGCCCAGCCATGGCTTCCATGAACAGGCTTGGGCAGTCAGAGGAAGAACATGTGCAGGGTGTCTCTGACAAGGTCTTTGAAATGATGCTGGCCACTGACTTGGAGAGATCAGGGTTTGAGAGGAGGATGTTTGGATGGAGAAGGAACAGGCTGGATGGAGAAGTTAGTGTCCTAAGGATTATAGTCAATGGCTGAGTGTGCAAGTGGAAACAAGTTTGTGTGGTGTCCCTCAAGGGTTTTTACTTGCACCAATATTATTTATAAATCTCAATAATATCTTCATCACTGACACATACAGTAGGGTTTGCAGATGACTCCAAGCTGAGTGGTGCCACTGATTTACTCAAGGGACAGGATGGCATCCAGGGAGACCATGACATGCTGGAAAATTGGATGCTCATGAAGCTTAACAAGGCCAAGTACAAGGTTCTGCATCTGGGTCAGGGCAATGTCCAGTTTCCACACAGACTGGGGGACTGAGAGCAGGCTTGTGGAGAAGATCTTGGGGTTCTGGTGGGTGACAAATGGGACATAAGCTGACAGTGTGCACTTGGTGCCTAGAAAGCCAGTTGTATCCTGCTGTGCATCAAAAGAAGCATGGCCAGCAGCAGGTCAAGGGAGGTGGTTCTCCCCATCTACTCAGATGGAGTTAAACCTGGCCAGGGACATCAAGGTTCATAAGAAGGGTTTCTACAGGTACATCAGTCATAAGAGACAGAACAGGGAAAATGTGAGCCCTCTCCAAAAGGAAACAGGAGACCTTGTCACGCAGGATATGGGGAAGTCTGAGGTACTCAACCACTTTTTTGCCTCAGTCTTCACTGTCAAGGGCTCTGGCCACACTGTCCAAGTCACAGAGGGCAAAATCGGAGACTGGGAAAAGGAAGGTCCACCTAATATAGAGGAAGAGTAGGTTTGAGACCACCTAAAGAACCTGAAAGTGCACACGTCCGTGAGACCTGACAAGATCCATCTGTGGCTCCTTAGGGAACTGGTGGATGAAGTTGCAGCACTGCTTTCCATCATATCTGAAAAGTCATGGCCGTCTAATGAAGTTCCCTCTTATGGGAAAAGGGGAAACTCAGGGAACTACAGACCAGTCACTCTCACCTCAGTGTCCAGCAAGATCATGGAGCAGATTTTCCTGAAGGCTCTGCTAAGGCACAAAGAATATGTGGAGGTTGGTGGTGGTAACCAACATGGCTTCACCAAGGGCAAATCACGCCTGACTAATCTGGTTGCCTGTTATGATGTGGTCACACCATTGGTGGACAAGGGAAGAAGAACTGATGTCATCGACCTGGACCTGTGTAAAGCTTTTGATACTGTCCCAGATGACATCCTGGTCTCAAAATTGGAACCATACAGACTCAATTGATGGACCACTCAGTGAAGAAGGAACTGGCTGGATGATCGCACTCAAAGAATAGTTGTCAATGGCTCAGTGTCCAAATGAAGAACAGTGAGAAGTGGCATTCCTCAGTGGTTGGTACTGGGACCAGTGCTGTTTAAGATTTTTGGACAATGGGACTGAGTGCACCCTCAGCAAGTTTTCTGATGGCACCAAGCTGTATTGTGTGGTTGACATGCTGGAGGATACCATCCAGAAGAACCTTGACAGGCTTGAGAGGTGGGCCCATACCAACCTCATGAAGTTGAACAAGGCCAAGTGCAAGGTCCCGTACTTGGGTCAGGGAATCTCCAGCACAATTACAGATTGGGAGGAGAATGGATAGAAAACAGCCTTGGGGACACCCTTGGGGGTGTTGGGTAATGAGAAGCTCAACGTGAGCTGTCACTGTGCACTGGCAGCTCAGAAACCAACTGCATCCTGCATCAAAAGAAGCATTTCCAGCAGGTCGAGGGAAGTGATTCTCCCCCTTTACTCAGCTCTGGTGACACCCCACCTGGAGTACTTTGTCCAGTTCTGGAGTCCCCAACACAGGAAGGACATAGAGCTCTTGAAGCAAGTCCAGAGAAGGGCCACAAAGATGGTCAAAGTGCTGGAGCACCTCTCCTACGAGGACAGGCTGAGAGAGTTGGGGTTGTTCAGCGTGGAGAAGAGAAGGCTCCAGGGAGACCTTAGAGCACCTTCCAGTGCCTGAAGGGGCTACAGAAAAGCTGGGAGGGGACTTTTGACAAGGACAGGCAGTGATAGGAGAAGGGATAATGGTCTTATGGAAGAGGGTAAATTTAGATTAGACATTAGGAATAAATTCTTTAGCATGAGGGTGGTGAGTCACTGGAACAGGTTGTGCAGGGAGGTGTGGATACCCCCTCTCTGGAAGTGTTCAAGGGCAGGTTGGATGGGGCTTGGAGCAACCTGGTCCAGTAGAAGGTGTCCCTGCCCATGCAGCCCCATGCAGGGTTGGGACTAGATGATTTTTAAGGTCCCTCCATCCCAATCCATTCCATGGTTCTGTGGCCTGTCAGTACTTAAAGGGGGCTTACAAGAGAGAAGGAGAGTTTCTACCAGGGTCTGTTATGACAGCAAAAGCGACAATTGTAAACTGAAAGAGAACAGGGTTAGATTGGACGTAAGGCTGTAACATTTTCTGATAAGGGTGGTGAGATACTGGACCTGGTTGCCCAGGGAAGTTGTGGGTGTGCCATTGTCGCAAGAGTTCAAGGACAGGTTGGATGGGGCTTTGAGCAACCGTGTCTAGGTAAGGATGTCTCTTGCCCACGGCAGAGGGGTGGACTAGATGATCATTAAAAGTCCCTTCCAACATTCTGTGATTCTGTAATACTGCATCATGCATGTATCCCTCGTGCTATTTGTCCCATGTAAGGGATAAAGAAATTAATGCAAACACTTAAGCAGCTACAAGAACCTGTATCACTCCTGTAGACCCCGCTAGATTTTATTAAGAGAAGCACAGTTCCTTTCTTTATTGCTCTGCTGTGAATATTTTCTTCAGGTCTTCATTGAGACTCAAGGAGGTGGCCTAAAAGTACCTGAAAGAGCTTCTCAGATTTAAACGCTTTCGACTCGCAATAATCAAGCGCTTCTGCGATTTCTGATTGCAACAGAAGCGAGATCCCAGAGCCGGGAAGAGGCAGCCGCCCCCGTTTCCAGCCCGGTCCCCCTGGCTCGGTTCACCGAGCCGGCTGCGGTGGCGTCGCGGCGCCTCCGGGTGCCGCTGTTGGCCGACGCGGAGCGGCGCTGGAGACGGAGCCGGAGCCGCAGCCGCCGCAGCGTCCTGCCCCCGCAGGCTGCTCGCTCGCACGGCGCCGGCCAGAGCGGCAGCGGCACGGGCAGCAGAGGCGAGAGCAGCGGCGTCCGAGGCGGCGCCGAGCTCGCTGCCCTCCGGCGGCCCCTGCGCGGGCTGCGGAAAGGGGCTGGGAAGGAGCGAGCGAGGGCAGCGGCAGGAGCGAGGAGCGCGGCGAGCGCTGGCGAGCATGGCGGGCAGGCAGAGGCCGAGGCGGCGGCGAGCAGGCGGGCGAGTGCTGCTGGGCGCCTTGCTGCTGGGCTTGTGCTGCCGGGCGGCGGCGGAGCGGATCCGCTACGCCATCCCCGAGGAGCTGGGCAGAGGGTCGCTGGTGGGGCCGCTGGCGCGGGACCTGGGGCTGAGCCCGGCGGAGCTGCCGGCACGCAAGCTGCGGCTGAGCGCCGAGAAGCAATACTTCGGCGTGAGCGGGGAGAGCGGGCAGCTGTACGTGAGCGAGCGGCTGGACCGGGAGGAGATGTGCGGCGAGGCGGCGTCCTGCTCCGTCAGCTTCGAGGCGCTGGTGCACAACCCGCTCAACGTCTTCCACGTCCAGGTGGACATCCACGACATCAACGACAACGACCCGGTCTTCAGCAAGGCTGCCCTCGACCTCGAGATCGGTGAATGGATACTTCCCGGTGCTCGTTTTCCGCTGGAGACAGCGCGAGACCCGGACGTGGGCAGCAACTCGCAGCTGACCTACCAGCTCACTGGCAACCCGTCCTTCTCCCTGGCCGTAAAGGAGATCCCAGATGGAAGCAAGCAGCCGGAATTAGTGCTGGAGAGAGCTTTGGACCGTGAGGAGCAGAGCTCCTTTCAGCTCGTGCTGACGGCGCTGGATGGCGGAGACCCCGCGAGGTCCGGGACTGTCCAGATTCTCATCAACGTCACCGACGCCAACGACAACGCCCCCGTGTTCAGTAAAAAGATCTACGAGGCGCGAGTGCAGGAGAATGTGCCGGTGGGGTCGCTGGTGCTGCAGGTGCGAGCCACGGATGCGGACGCGGGCTCCAACGCGCGGGTCTCCTACGGCTTTGCGAACGTTCCGGAGGGTGTCCGAGCGTTGTTCAGTGTCGACAGCGAGAGCGGCGAGGTCAGGACGGCGGGACCCCTCGATTTCGAGGAGAAGAGCAAGTACAGCTTCGGCCTGGAAGCGAGGGACGGCGGCGGTCTGGCGGCACACTGCAAGGTGCAGATAGACGTAACTGACGAGAACGACAACGCGCCCGAAATCACGATATTGTCGGTGTCGAGCCCCGTGCCCGAAGACGTGCCGACCGGCACGGTAGTGGCCCTGGTGAAGGTAACCGACCCGGACTCCGGCGAGAACGGCCAGGTGTGGCTGGAGCTGTCGGGCGAGGCGCCGCTGTCGCTGGTGGCGTCGTCGGGCGGCTCGTACAAGGTGGTGACGGCGAGCGCGCTGGACCGGGAGCAGGCGTCGGAGCACCGGGTGGAGGTGGTGGCCAGGGACCGGGGCAGCCCGTCGCTGTCGAGCCGCGCGGCGCTGGTGCTGGAGGTGTCGGACGTGAACGACAACGCGCCGGTGTTCGAGGAGGAGGCCTACAGCGCCTACGTGGCGGAGAACAACGCGGCGGGCGCGCCGGTGCTGCGCGTGCACGCGCGGGACGCGGACGCGGGCGCCAACGGGCGCGTGAGCTACTGGCTGGCGGGCGGCAGCGCGGGCGCGGCGCCGTACGTGTCGGTGGAGGCGCGGAGCGGCGCGGTGTACGCGCAGCGCTCCTTCGACTACGAGCAGTGCCGCGAGTTCGCGGTGGCGGTGCGGGCGCAGGACGGCGGGGCGCCGGCGCGGAGCTCGACGGCCACGGTGCGCGTCTTCGTGCTGGACCGCAACGACAACGCGCCGCGGGTGCTGTGGCCGGCGGCGGGCGCGGGGGAGGCGGGCGGGGCTGCGGCGGCGGCGCCGTTCGAGGTGGTGCCGCGGTCGGCCGAGGCCGGGTACCTGGTGGCCAAGGTGGTGGCGGTGGACGCGGACGCGGGGCGCAACGCGTGGCTGTCGTACGAGCTGGTGGCGGCGGCGGAGCCGGCGCTGTTCCGCGTGGGGCTGCACAGCGGCGAGGTGCGCACGGCGCGGGCCGTGTCGGAGCGGGACGCGGCCAAGCAGCGGCTGGTGGCCGTGGTGAAGGACCACGGGCAGCCGGCGCTGTCGGCCACGGCCACGCTGCACGTGGTGCTGGCCGAGAGCTTGCAGGAGGCGCTGCCGGAGCTGAGCGAGCGGGCGGCGGGCGCCGAGTCGCCGGCGGAGCTGCAGTTCTACCTGGTGCTGGCGCTGGCGCTGCTCTCGGCGCTCTTCCTGCTGAGCGTGGCGCTGGCCGTGCTGGCGCGGCTGCGCCGGGCCGGGCCGCCCGCCGTGCTGCGCTGCCTGGGCGCGCAGCGCTTCTCGGTGGCCGGCGCCGCCTTCCCGGCCGACTTCTGCGAGGGCACCTTGCCCTACTCCTACAACGTGTGCGTGGCGCCGGGCCGCGGCCTGCCCGAGCCCGCTTGGCTGCCGCCGCCGCTGCCCAGCCTGCCCGCGGAGGAGCTGCTCGTCGTGGAGGCGTGCGGGGAGCGGAGCCCGAGCAGCAGCGCCGGACCGGGAGAGCCGCCCGCCCGCCCCGACGCACCGCAGGTCTGTGAGCCCGCGCGCTCTCGCTCTTCTCCTTTGGGCTTTCTGTCCCCCCCGGGGCTTTGCGTTCCGCGGGCGGGTGGGGTGCGGAGCACTAGTGCGTGTCTGCGGGAGGGAGAGAACAATCCTTGTCACACCCTTCCCCTACTAGCATGTTGCCGGGGCACTCTTCATTTTACCGGTGGTGACAGGTTCAGGTTGAGCTGACAGGTTTTTGTCTTCGGTATTTGCGGACTCACTGTGTAGAATGAGATCTGCTGATTCTGCGTGACGGACTGTGGGAAATGGGATTGACCCTTGAGCCACTAGATACATTTCATGCAGGCAAATTTTTTTCCGAGTTAGTTATGTAGTTATTTCTCATTTCTTTCTTCTGTGTGTCAGTTCCCTCAGTTTCTTTTTGCAGTTTCTGGCCTGCCATTTATAAATGGGTGAAGGTGTAGAATAGGATTTAAAAAACAACAACAACAAAACCCCTGAACAAATCAGGTGCTTGGACCTGGTTGATGGCGTTCAAAGGGGAGATACTGAATCGATTAGTTCTGTTTCTCAGCCCCTTTTTGCAACAATTACTGTGGCTGCCTGTGCTACTAGGAGAGGTCTCTAACCATTCCGAGCACATAGATATGCATATGGAAGCAATTAGGCACTTGACTAAAGGCCATTTGCACATTTGTAATGGTCCACAAAGAGCAGGGTGTGCAGCTCTATTCTTCTCGTCCGTTTTACAGTCCTTTGTTTAAAAGGTTTCCTACCAAAATGAAGATTCAAGGATTTAGATTAATCATAATTAAACAAGTTACAATCCTTTGTATCTTTACATCCAACAGGAGAGGCCCTTCCTAGTCGTTCAATCTCTCTAATTAAGTGGAAATCTGTATTAACTCAAGAAACCCTAAATCAATGTGGTCTTTTAAAAAGGGCAACTGCCACTACATTTTCAGTAGGAGCTGCATGTTGAAATGTTCCAGCACTGTAATGATATAGGCATTATCTCAGTGGCTTCTCTAAAGCATTCCATTGCTCTTCTCCAGTTCACAATACTGTTGAGAATAGAGGAATACCAGGAAAACAGGCATACCTGTTATTGTTCTTGCATTACTTTCAAAGCCATTTTCCCAGCAGTTTTCAGGGAGCCAAGCGTATGATTCTGGCGAGGTGGGATTAATCCCACCTTGTTCGACCTTTAAATGTCTGATCTCAGTCAGTCGTGGTGGAAAATTCACACCGTGATCCATATGAGATATTTAAAGCAGAGTTCCTGCCGCTTGCGATAATGAGTCTGATAACTCTGCTTCTCTGCTGGTGCGTTTCTGAAAAACATATTTTATTTCAGAGGTATGTTTGTATTTATTTTCACGTTTTATTTAATTTAATATCTGTGTACTAGGAATTCAAACATGATTTTAATTGAATTTTTGGTAGCGGTGGTTTTGAACTAATGGGGAAAGATTCGAAACATTCTTTACATGAAAAGGAGAAACAGTATTTTACTTCACTATATATATTGCCATTAATACGTCCTTTTACCCGTGTGGTAGAGGTTTTACATCCATGTTACAGGCATCGTTAAAGAAAAGCACGGCTGAGAGAAAGGCAGTGCAGGAAATCCCCGGCGACTATCTGAGGCAGGATCTTCACTATGGGGATGTGGGGAATTACTGTGGCTGCATGAGGCACTTTAGGTCTGCAGAAAGGGAGAGGGAAAAGTAATTCAAGCACAACTGCTACAAAAGGTGTGTAGTCTTTATGGAGATTGTGCTTTTGGAGTATAGGAAAAAGTTAATAATATCCAACATGTCATATTTTTTTACACGTATATATCGCCATTTCGAATTGTTTTGCCTGAGCCCTACGAAAGCTGTCCCCCGAGCTGCCGGGGGGCGGTGGGGCGGGCAGCGCTCGGCAGCGCTCGGTGCCTGCAGTGCCGGGAGGAGGCTGCGGGCGCCGCTGCTGACCGAGGAGGAGCGAGAGGAAGGCCGGAGCGCTGCAGGCAGCCCCGCCCGCTGCGGCCCGGCTCGCTCGCTCGCTCGCTGGCTGGCTCGGCGTCCGGGCGGTCTGCGAGCGTCCCCCGGTGCGGAGCCGTGCTGCGGCGAGGCGGAGGGGCCGGCGGCAGCGGCGAGCGGCTAACCGGAGCGGAGTCGTCTCGGGAGCAGGATCGGCGGTGGTACCAGCGGAGCTGCGGGCAATGTCGGGGAGGCGCTGGGGCCGGCGGGAGCGAGCCCTGCTGTGGGGCGTGCTGGTGGCGGCGTGGGAGGCGGCGTGTGGGCAGCTGCGCTACTCGGTTCCCGAGGAGATGCCCAAGGGCTCGTTCGTGGGCGACGTGGCCAAGGACCTGGCGCTGGACCTGCCGGCGCTCCGCGACCGCGGCGTGCGCCTTGTCTCCGAAGGTAGGACGCAGTATTTCTCTCTGCACGGGAAGACGGGACATTTGGTGACGGCGGAGAGGATAGACCGAGAGCAGCTATGCCGGCTGGTGGAGAAATGCGTGCTGCGGTGTGAGCTGATAGCGGAGGGGGAAATGAAGGTTTATGACATCGAAGTAGAAATAGTGGACATTAACGACAACGCTCCCAGGTTCAAGGAAATTGAGCTGGAGGAGATAATAAGCGAGACGTCAGCCCCGGGATCGCGATTTCCCGTGGCCGAGGCTCACGACCCGGACTCGGGGAGAAATTCTTTGCAGAAGTACGAGCTGAGCGGCGACGAGCACTTCTCGCTGGCCGTGCAGACGGGCCCCGGCGGCGATCAGCGGCCCGAGCTGGTGCTGGCGAAGGCGCTGGACCGGGAGGAGGCGGCGTTTCACGAGCTGGTGCTGAGGGCGAGCGACGGCGGCGAGCCGGCGCGGACGGGCACGGCGCGGATCCGCGTGGCGGTGCTGGACGCGAACGACAACGCGCCCGTGTTCAGCGCGGCGGAGTACTCGGTGCGTGTGGCGGAGGACGTGCCCGTGGGCTCCACCCTCCTCACCCTCACGGCCACCGACGCCGACGAGGGCATGTACGGCCTCGTCAAATATTCCGTGAAGAAAGCGACAGACGTGGCTTCGGAGATTTTCCAGCTGCACTCCGAGACGGGAGTGATCACCCTGGTGCACAGCTTGGACTTTGAAGAAGGCGACTCCTACGAACTTGAGGTGCAAGCACGTGACGGAGGAGGCCTTTTCGACACGGCGAAAGTCTCGATCGCAGTGATAGATGTAAATGACAACGCGCCCCAGATTTCGGTGCGGTCGGCCCTTAGCGAGATCTCAGAGGACGCCCCGTCGGGGACCGTGGTGGCCCTGCTGCACGTGCACGACCGGGACTCGGGCGCCAACGGAGAGGTCCGGTGCTCGCTTGACCAGGGCGTCCCGTTCCGGCTGCGGAGCTCGCGGGGCAACTACTACAGCGTGGAGACGACGCGGGAGCTGGACCGCGAGGAGGTGCCCGAGTACAACGTGACGGTGCGGGCGGCGGACGGCGGGTCGCCGGCGCTGTGGAGCAGCGCGGTGCTGGCGCTGCGGGTGCTGGACGTGAACGACAACGCGCCGGTGTTCGCGGAGGAGCGGTACAGCGCGCGGATGTCGGAGAACAACGCGGCGGGCGCGCTGGTGCTGCGAGTGCGGGCGGCGGACGCGGACTGGGGGCAGAACGCGCGCGTGCGGTACCGGCTGCGGGAGGGGCGGGTGCGGGGCGCGCCGCTGTCGTCGTACGTGTCGGTGCAGGCGGAGACGGGCGCGCTGTACGCGCTGCGCTCCTTCGACTACGAGGAGGTGCGCGAGGTGGGGCTGTGGGTGGTGGCGGAGGACGGCGGCGCGCCGGCGCTGAGCAGCAACGTGTCGGTGCGGCTGGAGATCGTGGACGAGAACGACAACGCGCCGCAGGTGCTGTACCCGCCGGCGGCGTCGGGGTCGGCGTCGGGGTGGTCGGGCGTGGAGCTGGCGCCGCGTTCGGCGGAGCCCGGGGCGCTGGTGGCCAAGGTGGTGGCGGTGGACGCGGACGCGGGTCAGAACGCGTGGCTGTCGTACGAGCTGGCCAAGGCGACGGAGCCGGGGCTGTTCCGCGTGGGGCTGCACAGCGGCGAGGTGCGCACGGCGCGCTTCCCGCTGGCCCGCGACGCGGCGCGGCAGAGCCTGGTGGTGGTGGTGAAGGACCACGGGCGGCCGGCGCTGTCGGCCACGGCCACGCTGACGGTGGTGCTGGCCGAGAGCGTGGCCGAGCTGCTGTCGGAGCTGGGCAGCGCGGCAGCGGCGGCGCCGGGCGAGCCGGCCGGCAGCCTGACGCGGTGGCTGGTGGTGGCCGTGGCGGCCGTGTCCTGCCTCTTCCTCGCCTTCCTGCTGCTGCTGCTGGCGCTGCGCCTGCGGCGCTGGCGGCGCTCGCAGCTGCTGGCGGCGGGCAGCGGCGCCTTGCGCGGCGTCCCGGCCTCGCACTTCGTGGGCATCGACGGCGTCCGCGCCTTCCTGCACTCCTACTCGCACGAGGTGTCGCTCACCGCCGACTCGCGCAAGAGCCAGCTGCGCTTGTCGGGCGGCAGCTGCTGCGACACCCTGCCGGCCCGGCCGCCGCCCGACGAGCCCGCGCCGCTGCTCGGGGAGGACCCTGCCGGCGTCGACCCCGTCGCTGCCCTCCCGGTGAGTGCTTCTGACCGCCCTCTGCTGCCTTCCCTTCCCTGCCAGTTTGTGCTGCTTCTCTTTCCACTGTTTTCCTTGGTGCGTGGAGGATAACGCAAAGGCCTGTGTGCAGAAACTCTGTGTTGGTGCCTTTTGTTTATTCAGGGCATTTGGTGTAGTTTTCATCAGCCTCATAGCTGGTGTGGAAGGCAGGAGAAGTGAGGATGCTTCGTTATTCTGTCCTGTTACAGATGGTAGGTGTAAACTAGATCCAAACTATCAAAAGTAGCATGTCCATGCATTTCTCTGATTTTAAGTCTCTGAAAAAACACGGTTCCCCTTCTGGAATACACCCATGATCTGATCGTGGTAGAAGTTACAGGGAAGTGGTCTTGGCGAATTGGTGTTTTGAGAAGTTTTTCTTGAAAATGGAAGGTTAAAGAACACGATGCAATTGTGAAGAGTTGGTGATAAGTTCAAAGAGAGATGCTTTGCTCCTTTCCCAAGCTGATCAATGCTCAGCTGTAGTTTCATGCAACTTGATTTTCATCTTCCCAAGTACCCTAATACATGCTCCTCTGCTATATCGCATTGTTGGCAGGTGCCTTCTGTGGGTTTGCAGGTCATTTTTTATGTTTTTAATTAACAGGTGAAGTATGTACCTTTGACATGTGCCATAAGGGGAGCGTAGGGAGGAGCCAACAATATGTGAAAGGTTGGAGGAGTGTGTCATATGAGCCCCGTGTGAGGAGCTACCAGTGTAGAAATGACAAGTGTTTTGTTCATTCCCAGGGCTCATTGCGAGATTACATCAAATGACTCTGAAGGTGTCTGATTTTTGCATATCAGCTTCTTGGGCTTCAACTGGCCAAGTTGTGGGTTCATCACTTTACATTCCTGGTGCCTGAGGAGATCTGTGAATGGTGGTTATGAGGCCTAGATGTGAACTTTGCATTAGTGTGTTAGTGTAATGGATCTTCTAAGTTATCCTTGTGCGGAAGAAGGCTGATGTTGCCTTTGATCTGATAATTGGATGCCTGGGATGACTGGAATGGTGGCTGTTAGAACCTTTGATATTTCTTCAAATTCTATGGAAGGAGCAGAAAAATCTCTTTGCACCCATTTCTGTTGCAGTGCTTGAGTTCTGAGAAGTTTAGTGTGCACAACCCTTCTTTCAATGGTGTCTGTGGAGGTAACAGCTGTGGTCCCATGCATTTTCCTCTTCTTACTCTCCAAAGAAATTACCTTGAGAACTGTGTCTATGGTTTGAGCTTTGGTGTGAGCCTCCTGTGGACTTGTAAGCAACTGGTGACCTTTGCTGTGAGCCTCCTGCAATTGAGACAATCTGAAAGGGGAAGCTCTGGTTGATACAGTTCCCTGGGTTTCCCATTCTGGCCTTGTTTTTGTCAAGGAGCAGAGCTGGGCCTCACTGTGCTGAAAGCACTACAAGATGTAATTATCAGGCTGAGGGAGCAGTCTCCATCCATAGCTCAAAGGTGTGCAAATGCTCTTTTGCCTGGGGCTGACAAATAACCAACAGTTGGGTATTGTCCATGGTTCAACTGTGAATGTGGAGCAAGGAGGGTGAGGGGCTGGCCTAGAACCATGCAAACAGGTGGGTCAATATAGTTTTGTCTGGGGGTAATGGTTTGATTTCATGGCTGGTGCCAAGGCCTGTGTCATTCATGCTGTGATCCTGGTTTTCCTGTCCTGACAGGGAATAATAGTCCTCTGATAAAAAAGCCTTCTTAAAAGAAGTGTGCACAAAGCTTGACTGTGGATAGGTATGACAATTTATAATGCCTGTGTAAAAAACCCCTTATCCATTGCTTCCCTCCTGGAAGAGTGTGAATTTCCTCATATGTCTTATGTTGAGGAAGAAGCCCATGATAATTTGTTTACACTTATGGCTTCATATCTGTGGGAGATGAGCGGGCCACAGTGTAAGGAGCAGCTTGGTGAGAGCTGATGCCTCTTTCATAGAGTGAACCCCCATACTTGTAGTCCTGAGTAAGATTGTGGGTGTGCTCTGGGGGAGGAATTTCACCACCTGCACTATAGACCAAGAAGACTTCCTGGTGAGTTTCTCTGAGAACACTTTTGTCTTCTACTGCTTCCTTGCCTTGCTTGTCTGATTTATGTTTTGTTTTTCTTTTCCTGCTCTACTGTGTCTGTAGGTTTATTGTAATGATCAGCAGAGCTTTGTTTAGACACGTGTCGTGTGTTAGTGGCTCTTGCTGATGCTGCAGCAGGTGTGAAAGGCAGGAGATGTGAGGGTATCTTTGTGTTCTGTTATTGCCAGGGGCAATAGATGGAAACATGACCTTAGCAGAAGCCACATCCCTGTGGAAGAGTGACTGTGATAAAAGGTGAGACTAGATTCTCCCTCAGCCATGAGTTTGATGACCCCTTCTCTGTTAGATGCCACCCCACTTGAGTCTGCTCATTATTCTGAGTGAGCTCAGCAGACAAGTCTGAAGGTGCTTTAGTTTTGGACATGTCCTTGCTTGGACTCCAGCTGGCCAGGCTGTGTGTTCTGCAGTTTCCTTCCCTATTGCCTGATGCTCCCTGTCAACAGTGGTGACATTCTTGCCTTGCTTGTCATGATGTGGTAAGGGTGGGCCTCTCTGTGTGAGATAATGTGTCTGCAAATGTTGCTTGAAGAAATGCTCTTGCTTGTTGTCTACACGTGGTGAGAAGGCAGAGCAAGGTCAATGGGAGACTGGCCTAGAAGCAGGAAAAGAGGGTTGTATGTTCCATCTGGCTGGGTGGTGCTTTAGTGTCACTCCTAATGCCAAGGCCTCTGCTAATTAGACCAAGCCCCTTTTCCCACATCCTGAAAGGGGATGAGAATCCCCTAACAAGTCTGTCTGCAAGCAATGGCTATGGAAGTCCAAACATGCATCACGGGTGCTATTTCTAGTAATTTCTGAGGGAAACATAATTTCTCTATCTATATGTCCTTGTAAGACTGTGATGTAGAGTTTCATCCTGGTTGTACTAATATTTTTCCAGCTTTGACCAACCTTCAGATGTTACTGATGGCTCTTGTTCCTATGAAGTAACAGCTGATGTTCTGTTGGTATTAAGACTGATGTGAATGTAGGGATGGGAGGGTACAAGTTTTGCTGTGGATGGTGGTTATTGGGGTTTCACAGAAACATTGTATTAATGGTTGCAGTGTCCCGTATCTCCCAAATTGCCCATGTGCATGATGGAGTCTTTGAGCTGATACTGGTGCCTGAGTCTTTGACTAAGCTGAGTATCACTTATGCCCCTTGGAACATGTTGTGTTTCTTCACCTGGGAGTGATGATCAGAGAAGTCTCTGTGCCTGCATCCATGTTGTGATCCTTGTTCTCCATGAAGAGGAGTTGTGTGTGAAAGGTTTCTCTCAGTGATGTCTGTCTCCTAAGTTGGCTTTGCTGTTGTGTGATGCTGGAGCACACGGAAGCATTGTGTGTGCACAGAGACAGGGCAGGTCGATGAGTTTCCTGTGATACAGACTGAAGTGTCTGAAAGGTAGGTGTCAGTGTTCAGTTCCTCCTAGTTTTTTTATGGGTCCCGCAGTAGTGGTTCTGTGCATTTCCCATTTCTTGTTGTCTGAAGAAATTCTTTGGAGAACTGTGTTTACAGTCTCTGGTGTGAACTCGGATGATCCTCCTATGTACTTTTTTACCCAGTAGATGCTCGTCTTGTGTACCTACTGCAGTTGATGCAGTCTGAGATGTTAAGCTGTGATGCCTTCACTTCTGTAGGTTTCACATTCCTTCCTCGTTGGTTCTGCTGTCCTAAACCCATGCCTGTGATACATTTCTGTTTCCCTAAAATATTACAGCATTAAATATTACTGGTGCCGAGGCCTGTGCCACTCATACTAGGATTGTAGCTTCACTGTCCTTAAAGACAATGGTGCCTTTGAATTTGTGTGAGTTTGAAGATCGAGTCTCTGCTGGATGGCTGCTCCTCTTTTCCTTTGGCCATTTGTCATTTCTCTGTTTTAGAATCCTTCTATTTCTTCTGAGAATCATGCTGAGTAGGCAAATGTACCTGTCCTGGTGATGTGATTTTGGTGCATTATCATTTCATGGTAGACTGTTAAGCCATTCCTCCAAAATGTCTAATTGGAGAATAAGAGGAAAATAGTGGAAAAACCCAAGAAGGCCCATTTCTCACCAAGCAAATTCTTTTGTTTATCAGTTCCTTCTTATTTTGTCTCTGTTTTGGGCCTAGCTGTGGCTAGGCTGGTCTCTGTGTTCAACACCAGAGAACAGCTGGTGTTATGAAAGTCAACCTGGCCTTCTGATTGTACTTTCAAGGTTGCTACCAGCTCAGAGCTTGCCAGGCTCTTACCTTTCCCATGGGAATCTTTCCACTCCAGGCCTGGGCCTGTAAAATTGAGACACAAGGAGCAGTTGAAACTGAGGCAGGCATATTGAGAGATGGAGTGTCCTGCTACAATAATTTCTGTGCTTTAGAATCCTTTCAAGAATAGTGCTGAGCAGCGAAATGTACCTCCCTTGGTGGTGTGATCTTAGTGTATTATCCTCTCATTATGTGTTTTTTCCCCATTATAAGAAGGTCAGAAGCAAACCTGTGAGGTGTGTAGTGTTGGAGAGAAGACAAGGGAGCTCTATTTGGGGGGGCTATAGAAGACCAGATGGTCATGTCCTTGCTTGCTGCTACCACAACCATGTGTCTAAAGGAGTAGCATGCTATTTGAGTTCATTCTGCTCAGGAGATTTGGCCTAAGAAGTCCTATTCCACCAGATCCATTCATTTCCAATGTTCCTGACACTTCCCTTGCTTATTGTCAATCGTGTCCAGCATTGCATCACCTGTACCATGGCCACCAGCAGGTCAAGGAAGGTGGTTCTCCCACTCAACTCATGAGACCCCACATGCATGAAGCTCTGGGGCTAGTGGTCCAAAAAGACATGAGCATGTTAGAGTAGTAACAGAAAAGGACCTGAAAATGTTCAAAGTACTGAAACATCTCTACTAGGAAAAAGGGCTGAAAGGATTCTTCAGCCTGGATAAGAGAATGCTCCAGAGAGACCTTCCTCCAGCCTTTTGATAATTAAAGGGAGCTTACAAGAGAGATGTAGAAAGGGTTTTTACCTGGTCTTTTGAAGGATGTCCCTTGTCCATTATAGAGGTGTGCACTAGATGATCTTTAAATGTCTCTTCCAAACCATTATATGGAAGACTTGATGTGGCTTTGCACTTTCCATTGTCAGGCCTTCAAGTCTGGAAATGGAAAATAAACTCTTCTGCAACAGAAACAAAATCGTAAAGTTATCTTAGCTAGAGGCAAGATCACTGTTATCTTAGCTCAGAACGATACATGTTGCCTTGGGGCTGATATAATAGACAATGTAATTGTTCCCCTTCAAGAAAAACAGTGACACAAACATCAGGGACCTCGATGAACTAAAGGACGAAATGCAGGAAAGATGGAAACCCTTTTGATGGGCAGCATGAAAGGACTGAAATTACGTTTCCCACAATCTGTTTTTGATTACTAATTGATTGCTCCAACACGAATACTTCCTTCTTGGTATTTCTCTCATGTAAGAAAAGTAGAAAAAAAAAAGAGCCGTTCGCAGCTCTAAAATTAGGTCTTGCTCTTTTGGACACCTCCAGATTTTATTTTGAGAAGCTCATTTCCTTTCTTTATTGCTCTGCTCTAAGTATTTCCTTCAGGTATTAATTGAGACTCAAGGAGATGACCTAAAAGCACCTTAAAACACGTCTCACATTTCAACGCTTTTGGACTCGAAAGAATCACGCGCTTCTGGGATTTCTGATTCCAACAGAAGTGAGATCCCAGAGCTGAGAAGAGGCAGCGAGACCCGTTGCAATCCCAGTCCTCTAGCCCGGTCCCCCGAGCGCGGCCATCAGGCGGCTGCGGTGGCAGACCAACCTTCAGATGCTATTGATGGCTCTTGCTCATGGGAAGTAACTGCTGATGTTTTGTCAGAATTAAGATTGTTGGGAATGTAGGGGATGGGAGGAAGTTTTAGTCAGGAATTTCTGGGTTTTGGGCCTGTTATTTGAAGTAGGTGTGAGGGAATTACTCCCTTTATGCACTGCCATGCTGGATACAGCTTTTCCTGTGGATGGTGGTTATTGGGTGCAGACATAAACATTGTATTAACGGTTGCAGAGTCAGATATCTCCCAAACTGCCCATGTGCATGATGGCATCTTTGAGCCAACAACCAACAACTGAACCTTTGACTGAGCTGCATATTGCTTATGCCCTCTGGAGGGAGTTACGTTTCTTCAATTGAGTGTTCCCCAGATCATGCTAGCCACTCAATTGGAGAGATGTGGGTTTGAGAGGTGGACTATTGGATGTAGAGGGAACTGGCTGAGTTGGTGGCAGCCAAAGAGTCACAGTCAATGGCTCAGTGTCCAAGTGGAAGCCAGCGATGCGTGGTGTCCCTCAAGGTTTCATCCTTGCACCAATACTATTTATATATCTCAGTTATATCAATGACGTCAGTTACAGAGACAGTGGCGTTGAATTGCACCCTCAGCAGGTTTGCAGATTACACCAAGCTAAATGGTGCCATTGATTTACTGAAGGGACATGATGCCATCCAGAGGGAACAAGGCATTGCTGGAGAGGAAGGCTTTCATAGACAAAGTGTGCTCACCTAGGCACAGTTGGCTGTAGAGAAAGGAAGCAAAATCATCTCTGCTGCAGTCCTCCAAGTGCAGAGTGGCAAACCAGCCCAGCCACGGCTTCCACGAACAGACTGGGGGGCCAAGCTAAGGTGTCTTAGCTCGAAGAAAGATCACTGCTGTCTTAGCGGAGAGCTATACACATTGACTTTCAGGTATTATATGTATTATATCATCCGCACTGTGATGGTGTATTGTGGACCCATCTAGATTTTATTAAGAGAAGCACAGTTCCTTTCTTTATTGCTCTGCTGTGAATATTTTCTTCAGGTCTTCATTGAGACTCAAGGAGGTGGCCTAAAAGTACCTGAAAGAGCTTCTCAGATTTAAACGCTTTCGACTCGCAATAATCAAGCGCTTCTGCGATTTCTGATTGCAACAGAAGCGAGATCCCAGAGCCGGGAAGAGGCAGCCGCCCCCGTTTCCAGCCCGGTCCCCCTAGCTCGGTTCACCGAGCCGGCTGCGGTGGCGTCGCGGCGCCTCCGGGTGCCGCTGTTGGCCGACGCGGAGCGGCGCTGGAGACGGAGCCGGAGCCGCAGCCGCCGCAGCGTCCTGCCCCCGCAGGCTGCTCGCTCGCACGGCGCCGGCCAGAGCGGCAGCGGCACGGGCAGCAGAGGCGAGAGCAGCGGCGTCCGAGGCGGCGCCGAGCTCGCTGCCCTCCGGCGGCCCCTGCGCGGGCTGCGGAAAGGGGCTGGGAAGGAGCGAGCGAGGGCAGCGGCAGGAGCGAGGAGCGCGGCGAGCGCTGGCGAGCATGGCGGGCAGGCAGAGGCCGAGGCGGCGGCGAGCAGGCGGGCGAGTGCTGCTGGGCGCCTTGCTGCTGGGCTTGTGCTGCCGGGCGGCGGCGGAGCGGATCCGCTACGCCATCCCCGAGGAGCTGGGCAGAGGGTCGCTGGTGGGGCCGCTGGCGCGGGACCTGGGGCTGAGCCCGGCGGAGCTGCCGGCACGCAAGCTGCGGCTGAGCGCCGAGAAGCAATACTTCGGCGTGAGCGGGGAGAGCGGGCAGCTGTACGTGAGCGAGCGGCTGGACCGGGAGGAGATGTGCGGCGAGGCGGCGTCCTGCTCCGTCAGCTTCGAGGCGCTGGTGCACAACCCGCTCAACGTCTTCCACGTCCAGGTGGACATCCACGACATCAACGACAACGACCCGGTCTTCAGCAAGGCTGCCCTCGACCTCGAGATCCCAGAGCTGACGCTTCCCGGTGCTCGTTTTCCGCTGGAGACGGCGCGAGACCCGGACGTGGGCAGCAACTCGCAGCTGACCTACCAGCTCACTGGCAACCCGTCCTTCTCCCTGGCCGTTAATGAGAGTCCAGATGGGAGGAAGGAACCAGAATTAGTGCTGGAGAGAGCTTTGGACCGGGAGGAGCAGAGCTCCTTTCAGCTCGTGCTGACGGCGGTGGATGGCGGAGACCCCGCGAGGTCCGGGACTGTCCAGATTCTCATCAACGTCACCGACGCCAACGACAACGCCCCCGTGTTCAGTAAAAAGATCTACGAGGCGCGAGTGCAGGAGAATGTGCCGGTGGGGTCGCTGGTGCTGCAGGTGCGAGCCACGGATGCGGACGCGGGCTCCAACGCGCGGGTCTCCTACGGCTTTGCGAACGTTCCGGAGGGTGTCCGAGTATTGTTCAGTGTCGACAGCGAGAGCGGCGAGGTCAGGACGGCGGGACCCCTCGATTTCGAGGAGAAGAGCAAGTACAGCTTCGGCCTGGAAGCGAGGGACGGCGGCGGTCTGGCGGCACACTGCAAGGTGCAGATAGACGTAACTGACGAGAACGACAACGCGCCCGAAATCACGATATTGTCGGTGTCGAGTCCGGTGCCCGAGGACGCGCCAGCCGGCACGGTAGTGGCCCTGGTGAAGGTAACCGACCCGGACTCCGGCGAGAACGGCCAGGTGTGGCTGGAGCTGTCGGGCGAGGCGCCGCTGTCGCTGGTGGCGTCGTCGGGCGGCTCGTACAAGGTGGTGACGGCGAGCGCGCTGGACCGGGAGCAGGCGTCGGAGCACCGGGTGGAGGTGGTGGCCAGGGACCGGGGCAGCCCGTCGCTGTCGAGCCGCGCGGCGCTGGTGCTGGAGGTGTCGGACGTGAACGACAACGCGCCGGTGTTCGAGGAGGAGGCCTACAGCGCCTACGTGGCGGAGAACAACGCGGCGGGCGCGCCGGTGCTGCGCGTGCACGCGCGGGACGCGGACGCGGGCGCCAACGGGCGCGTGAGCTACTGGCTGGCGGGCGGCAGCGCGGGCGCGGCGCCGTACGTGTCGGTGGAGGCGCGGAGCGGCGCGGTGTACGCGCAGCGCTCCTTCGACTACGAGCAGTGCCGCGAGTTCGCGGTGGCGGTGCGGGCGCAGGACGGCGGGGCGCCGGCGCGGAGCTCGACGGCCACGGTGCGCGTCTTCGTGCTGGACCGCAACGACAACGCGCCGCGGGTGCTGTGGCCGGCGGCGGGCGCGGGGGAGGCGGGCGGGGCTGCGGCGGCGGCGCCGTTCGAGGTGGTGCCGCGGTCGGCCGAGGCCGGGTACCTGGTGGCCAAGGTGGTGGCGGTGGACGCGGACGCGGGGCGCAACGCGTGGCTGTCGTACGAGCTGGTGGCGGCGGCGGAGCCGGCGCTGTTCCGCGTGGGGCTGCACAGCGGCGAGGTGCGCACGGCGCGGGCCGTGTCGGAGCGGGACGCGGCCAAGCAGCGGCTGGTGGCCGTGGTGAAGGACCACGGGCAGCCGGCGCTGTCGGCCACGGCCACGCTGCACGTGGTGCTGGCCGAGAGCTTGCAGGAGGCGCTGCCGGAGCTGAGCGAGCGGGCGGCGGGCGCCGAGTCGCCGGCGGAGCTGCAGTTCTACCTGGTGCTGGCGCTGGCGCTGCTCTCGGCGCTCTTCCTGCTGAGCGTGGCGCTGGCCGTGCTGGCGCGGCTGCGCCGGGCCGGGCCGCCCGCCGTGCTGCGCTGCCTGGGCGCGCAGCGCTTCTCGGTGGCCGGCGCCGCCTTCCCGGCCGACTTCTGCGAGGGCACCTTGCCCTACTCCTACAACGTGTGCGTGGCGCCGGGCCGCGGCCTGCCCGAGCCCGCTTGGCTGCCGCCGCCGCTGCCCAGCCTGCCCGCGGAGGAGCTGCTCGTCGTGGAGGCGTGCGGGGAGCGGAGCCCGAGCAGCAGCGCCGGACCGGGAGAGCCGCCCGCCCGCCCCGACGCACCGCAGGTCTGTGAGCCCGCGCGCTCTCGCTCTTTTCTTTCGGCCTTTTTGGCCCCCCGGGGCGCGTGTTCCGCGGGTGGGGTTTTCCGCTGGTGGGGTGCATGGGCAGTGTGTCCGGGAGGGAGTGAAAGAGCGAGGTCGCTCTAGTAAGAGCAGGCAGTTCGCTGTGGCACTCTTCATTTTATCGGTGGTGACAGGTTCAGGTTGAGCTGAGAGGTTTTCTCTTCAACGCTTGTTTTGTCCGAAGTAGGTTTTGTCAGTAATGGAGAAAAAGAATCCTCTTTCTGTAGAATGAGATCTGCTGAATTTGCGTGATGGAGTCGGAAAAATGCGATAGACACTTGGTGATCGAGAGCGTTTCGTTCCTGCAGCGTGCGGGTTTTTTCATGAAAGTGTCGGAGTGTTCCTCCCCAGTGAATTTTCCGCCCTCTGACTTCTCATCTTCTGGATTAAGAGCATGTTGTAGAGTAGTCAGCTTTACTGGGGTGCTTCAGTTTTATTCAGGCCTGTTTCTTGCGAGTTCTTTTTAAAGTTATTTCTCATTTTTGTCTCCTGTATTTGAGTTTCCTCAGTTCCCCCTTTTGTGCAGTTCCTCATCAGCCTAAGCCTGATCAGCTTTTCCTAAACGGGTGAAGGTGTAGAATGGGATCCCAAACACAAAACACCTCAGCAAGCAAGATGTGTCGTCTTTTCCTATCCCTCTTTCCCAAAGAGAGGTCCTTGGACCTGGTTGATGGCGTTGAACATGGGAATACTGAACCGAGGAATTTGGTCTCTAAGATCCTTTTTTGCAACAGTTGTTGTGGCTGCCGGTGCTACCAGGAGAGGTCTCTACCCATTCTGAGGACATAGATATGCAAATGACAGCCATTAGGTATTTGAAGAAAGGCCATTTGCACGTTTACAAATGGTCCGCATAGCTCAGGGCAGCTTCTGCAGTCCCACAGTACTTTTGTTGAAAACGTGTCCTACCAAGATGAGGATTCAAAGATTAGTTTAATACAGTTAGTTTAATGCAGTCCTTTACACCTTGAGTTCTGACCGGAGAGCCCCTTGCTAGTCCTTAAAAGTGTCGAATTAAGTGCAAATGTGTGTAAACTATAGAAACCCCAAATTCATGTGGTCTAAAGAGGGAATAATCCACTGACGTTTGCTAACTTTCCTTTCTCATTTTTGCTGCATCTTGAGGTGTCCCCACAGTTTAATGCTGTACTCACGAGCTCAGCGGATTCCCTGCAGCATTCCATTGCTTTTCTCCAGGTCAAATTTCTGTCCAGAAAATATGTGTGTCAGGTAAATAGGCGTACCTGTTGTTATTCTTGCTGTACACGTAAAGCCATTTCCCCCGCAGCTCACGGGGGGACCATAGCGGGTGGTTCTGGGCAGGTTCACTCTTGAAATGTCTGATCTCAGTCAGTTGTGGTGAAGTTAATTTACACCGAGTTCCGTATGAAAGAGTTTCTGCTGCTCTCGTTAAGGAGCCTGATACCTCTGGTTCTCCGCGGGTGTGTGTCTGAAGGTCAGGTTTTCATTTTAGACCAACCTTTGTATTTCTTTTTACTTTTTCATTTTTCTTCTGCTATCTGTGTACCAGTCGTTCAAGCCTGACTCCTGAATTTGGACTTCCGAACCCTTTCCCCCAGTTGATGTCTGAACAAAACCCCCTTGGTAAATAGTGTTTCGGTGTTGGACAGGGGAAGGAAACTGAGTGTAGAGAAGTTACAGATTCTTCGTCTGCTTATCGATTCACATATGATGTTTTCTTCAGGGGTTAATCCGTTAAAAGGGATAAAACCAAGAAACTAAACCAAAAAGACAAAGCAAAAAACACCCAAACATACAAACAAAAAATACTCAAAACCAAATTATATAGTGGAAAAAGAACATAGTCGAGACTTACACGCTTTACCTCAGGAGCTTCATTGCTGCTTTGTGGTAGTGGTCGAGTTTCGGAACTATTGTGATATTGCTGTATGACGCTTAATGTGCAAAAACAGTGTGAAGAAAAAGTCCTTCAAGCTCGGGAGCTACAAACAGCCGAGAGATTCGTGGTGGAGCCTGTGACTTTGGACTAATGGATAACACTTCTGTTAATTTTGTGCGTCAGAAAAACAATTTATATTTACATAACTGGGCATTCCGAATTGTTTTCCCCGCGCGGTACGGTATCTGACCCCGAGCTGCCGGGGGGGCGGTGGGGCGGGCAGCGCTCGGCAGCGCTCGGTGCCTGCAGTGCCGGGAGGAGGCTGCGGGCGCCGCTGCTGACCGAGGAGGAGCGAGAGGAAGGCCGGAGCGCTGCAGGCAGCCCCGCCCGCTGCGGCCCGGCTCGCTCGCTCGCTCGCTGGCTGGCTCGGCGTCCGGGCGGTCTGCGAGCGTCCCCCGGTGCGGAGCCGTGCTGCGGCGAGGCGGAGGGGCCGGCGGCAGCGGCGAGCGGCTAACCGGAGCGGAGTCGTCTCGGGAGCAGGATCGGCGGTGGTACCAGCGGAGCTGCGGGCAATGTCGGGGAGGCGCTGGGGCCGGCGGGAGCGAGCCCTGCTGTGGGGCGTGCTGGTGGCGGCGTGGGAGGCGGCGTGTGGGCAGCTGCGCTACTCGGTTCCCGAGGAGATGCCCAAGGGCTCGTTCGTGGGCGACGTGGCCAAGGACCTGGCGCTGGACCTGCCGGCGCTCCGCGACCGCGGCGTGCGCCTTGTCTCCGAAGGTAGGACGCAGTATTTCGCTCTGCACGGGAAGACGGGACATTTGGTGACGGCGGAGAGGATAGACCGAGAGCAGCTGTGCGAGAGTGTGCAGCAATGCGTGCTGCGGTGTGAGCTGATAGCGGAGGGGGAAATGAAGGTTTATGACATCGAAGTGGAAATAATGGACATTAACGACAACGCGCCCAGGTTCAAGGAAATTGAGCTGGAGGAGAGAATAAGCGAGACGTCAGCCCCGGGATCGCGATTTCCCGTGGACGAGGCTCACGACCCGGACTCGGGGAGAAATTCTTTGCAGAAGTATGAGCTGAGCGGCGACGAGCACTTCTCGCTGGCCGTGCAGACGAGCCCCGGCGGCGATCAGCGGCCCGAGCTGGTGTTGGCGAAGGCGCTGGACCGGGAGGAGGCGGCGTTTCACGAGCTGGTGTTGAGGGCAATCGACGGTGGCGAGCCGGCGCGGACGGGCACGGCGCGGATCCGCGTGGCGGTGCTGGACGCGAACGACAACGCGCCCGTGTTCAGCGCGGCGGAGTACTCGGTGCGTGTGGCGGAGGACGTGCCCGTGGGCTCCACCCTCCTCACCCTTACGGCCACCGATGCCGACGAGGGCATGTACGGCCTCGTCAAATATTCCGTGAAGAAAGCGACAGACATGGCTTCGGAGATTTTCCAGCTGCACTCCGAGACGGGAGTGATCACCCTGGTGCACACCTTGGACTTTGAAGAAGGCGACTCCTACGAACTTGAGGTGCAAGCACGTGACGGAGGAGAGCTTTTCGACACGGCGAAAGTCTCGATCGCAGTGATAGATGTAAATGACAACGCGCCCCAGATTTCGGTGCGGTCGGCCCTTAGCGAGATCTCAGAGGACGCCCCGTCGGGGACCGTGGTGGCCCTGCTGCACGTGCACGACCGGGACTCGGGCGCCAACGGAGAGGTGCGGTGCTCGCTTGACCAGGGCGTCCCGTTCCGGCTGCGGAGCTCGCGGGGCAACTACTACAGCGTGGAGACGACGCGGGAGCTGGACCGCGAGGAGGTGCCCGAGTACAACGTGACGGTGCGGGCGGCGGACGGCGGGTCGCCGGCGCTGTGGAGCAGCGCGGTGCTGGCGCTGCGGGTGCTGGACGTGAACGACAACGCGCCGGTGTTCGCCGAGGCGCGGTACAGCGCGCGGGTGTCGGAGAACAACGCGGCGGGCGCGCTGGTGCTGCGAGTGCGGGCGGCGGACGCGGACTGGGGGCAGAACGCGCGCGTGCGGTACCGGCTGCGGGAGGGGCGGGTGCGGGGCGCGCCGCTGCCGTCGTACGTGTCGGTGCAGGCGGAGACGGGCGCGCTGTACGCGCTGCGCTCCTTCGACTACGAGGAGGTGCGCGAGGTGGGGCTGTGGGTGGTGGCGGAGGACGGCGGCGCGCCGGCGCTGAGCAGCAACGTGTCGGTGCGGCTGGAGATCGTGGACGAGAACGACAACGCGCCGCAGGTGCTGTACCCGCCGGCGGCGGCGTCGGCGGCGTCGGGGTCGGCGTCGGGGTGGTCGGGCGTGGAGCTGGCGCCGCGTTCGGCGGAGCCCGGGGCGCTGGTGGCCAAGGTGGTGGCGGTGGACGCGGACGCGGGTCAGAACGCGTGGCTGTCGTACGAGCTGGCCAAGGCGACGGAGCCGGGGCTGTTCCGCGTGGGGCTGCACAGCGGCGAGGTGCGCACGGCGCGCTTCCCGCTGGCCCGCGACGCGGCGCGGCAGAGCCTGGTGGTGGTGGTGAAGGACCACGGGCGGCCGGCGCTGTCGGCCACGGCCACGCTGACGGTGGTGCTGGCCGAGAGCGTGGCCGAGCTGCTGTCGGAGCTGGGCAGCGCGGCAGCGGCGGCGCCGGGCGAGCCGGCCGGCAGCCTGACGCGGTGGCTGGTGGTGGCCGTGGCGGCCGTGTCCTGCCTCTTCCTCGCCTTCCTGCTGCTGCTGCTGGCGCTGCGCCTGCGGCGCTGGCGGCGCTCGCAGCTGCTGGCGGCGGGCAGCGGCGCCTTGCGCGGCGTCCCGGCCTCGCACTTCGTGGGCATCGACGGCGTCCGCGCCTTCCTGCACTCCTACTCGCACGAGGTGTCGCTCACCGCCGACTCGCGCAAGAGCCAGCTGCGCTTGTCGGGCGGCAGCTGCTGCGACACCCTGCCGGCCCGGCCGCCGCCCGACGAGCCCGCGCCGCTGCTCGGGGAGGACCCTGCCGGCGCCGACCCCGCCGCTGCCCTCCCGGTGAGTGCCTCTGACCGCCCTCTGCTGCCTTCCCTTCCCTGCCAGTCTGTGCTGCTTGTCTTTCCACTGTTTTCCTTGGTGCGTGGAGGATAACGCAAAGGCCTGTGTGCAGAGACTCTGTGTTGGTGCCTTTTGTTTATTCAGGGCATTTGGTGTAGTTTTCATCAGCCTCATAGCTGGTGTGGAAGGCAGGAGAGGTGAGGGTGCTTTGTTATTCTGTCCTGTTACAGATGGTAGGTGTAAATTAGATCCAAACTATCAGAAGTAGCATATCCATGCATTTCTCTGATTTTAAGTCTCTGAAAAAACACGGTTCCCCTTGTGGAATACACCCATGATCTGATCGTGGTAGAAGTTACAGGGAAGTGGTCTTGGCGAATTGGTGTTTTGGGAAGTTGTTCTTGAAAATGGAAGGTTAAAGAACACGATGCAATTGTGAAGAGTTGGTGATAAGCTCAAAGAGAGATGCTTTGCTCCTTTCCCAAGCTGATCAATGCTCAGCTGTAGTTTCATGCAACTTGATTTTCATCTTCCCAAGTACCCTAATACACGTTCCTCTGCTATATTGCATTGTTGGCAGGTGCCTTCTGTGGGTTTGCAGGTCATTTTTTATGTTTTTAATTAACAGGTGAAGTATGTACCTTTGACATGTGCCATAAGGGGAGCGTAGGGAGGAGCCAACAATATGTGAAAGGTTGGAGGAATGTGTCATATGAGCCCCGTGTGAGGAGCTACCAGTGTAGAAATGACAAGTGTTTTGTTCATTCCCAGGGCTCATTGCGAGATTACATCAAATGACTCTGACGGTGTCTGATTTTTGCATATCAGCTTCTTGGGCTTCAACTGGCCAAGTTGTGGGTTCATCACTTTACATTCCTGGTGCCTGAGGAGTTCTGTGAATGGTGGTTATGAGGCCTAGATGTGAACTTTGCATTAGTGTGTTAGTGTAATGGATCTTCTAAGTTATCCTTGTGCGGAAGAAGGCTGATGTTGCCTTTGATCTGATAATTGGATGCCTGGGATGACTGGAATGGTGGCTGTTAGAACCCTTGATATTTCTTCAAATTCTATGGAAGGAGCAGAAAAATCTCTTTGCACCCATCTCTGTTGCAGTGCTTGAGTTCTGAGAATAGTGTGCACAACCCTTCTTTCAATGGTGTCTGTCTGTGGAGGTAACAGGTGTGGTCCCATGCATTTTCCTCTTCTTACTCTCCAAAGAAATTACCTTGAGAACTGTGTCTATGGTTTGAGCTTTGGTGTGAGCCTCCTGTGGACTTGTAAGCAACTGGTGACCTTTGCTGTGAGCCTCCTGCAATTGAGACAATCTGAAAGGGGAAGCTCTGGTTGATACAGTTCCCTGGGTTTCCCATTCTGGCCTTGTTTTTGTCAAGGAGCAGAGCTGGGCCTCACTGTGCTGAAAGCACTACAAGATGTAATTATCAGGCTGAGGGAGCAGTCTCCATCCATAGCTCAAAGGTGTGCAAATGCTCTTTTGCCTGGGGCTGACAAATAACCAACAGTTGGGTATTGTCCATGGTTCAACTGTGAATGTGGAGCAAGGAGGGTGAGGGGCTGGCCTAGAACCATGCAAACAGGTGGGTCAATATAGTTTTGTCTGGGGGTAATGGTTTGATTTCATGGCTGGTGCCAAGGCCTGTGTCATTCATGTTGTGATCCTGGTTTCCCAGTCCTGAAAGGGAATCATAGTCCTCTGATGACAAAGTCGTTGTGGAAGAAGTGTGCATGAAGATTGATGATGCTTGGGTAGGACAGCTTATAATGCCTTTGAGAAACCTCCCTTACTCACATCTATGTCCCTGGAAGAGTGTAGAGTTTCTTCATCATTTAAATTAGACTTCCTATCAGACCTTTGTATCCTAGGGAGGTTGTGGTTGATCTTCCCCATTTCTGGATAGTGCTTTTGCATTTGAAATGGAGTATCGTTCTACAGCAAAGACTTACTTGTGTTTGGCACAGCCTCAGTCACCTGAAGATTGAGGTAGAAGCCAACATGATAAGACCTAAAAGAGACCTTGTTGCAATTTCTTAGAAGACTTAGCTTGAGAAAGAGGTCTATAGTTTGATGTACTTTAACTTATGGCTTCCTGTTTGTGGGAGATGAGCAGGCCACACAGGAGAGAGAACTTGCTGAGAGCTGGTGACTCTTTCATAGCATTAACCTCCCTACTTGTAGTCCTGAGTAAGACGGTGGGTGGCCCTTGCATCTTGAGAGAATGACTTCCAGGTACTCTCAGGGACAAATTTCACTATCCGTAGTGAAGGCCAAGGAGACTACCTGGTGAGTTTCTCTGAAAACATTTTGTCTTCTACTGCTTCCTTGCCTTGCTTGTCTGTTGTATGTTTTGTTTTTCTTTGCCTGCTCTACTGTGTCTGTAGGTTTATTGTAATGATCAGCAGAGCTTTGTTTAGACACGTGTCATGTGTTAGTGGCTCTTGCTGATGCTGCAGCAGGTGTGAAAGGCAGGAGATGTGAGGGTGTCTTTGTGTTCTGTTATTGCCAGGGGCAATAGATGGAAACATGACCTTAGCAGAAGTCACATCCCTGTGGAAGAGTGAGTGTGATAAAAGGTGGGACTAGATTCTCCCTCAGCCATGAGTTTGATGACCCCTTCTCTGTTAGATGCCACCCCACTTGAGTCTGCTCATTATGCTGAGTGAGCTCAGCAGACAAGTCTGAAGGTGCTTTAGTTTTGGACATGTCCTTGCTTGGACTCCAGCTGGCCAGGCTGTGTGTTCTGCAGTTTCCTTCCCTATTGCCTGATGCTCCCTGTCAACAGTGGTGACATTCTTGCCTTGCTTGTCATGATGTGGTAAGGGTGGGCCTCTGTGTGTGTGTGATACTGTGTCTGCAAATGTTGCTTGAAGAAATGCTCTTGCTTGGTGTCTACACGTGGTGAGAAGGCAGAGCAAGGTCAGTGGGAGACTGGCCTGGAAGCAGGAAAAGAGGGTTGTATGTTCCATCTGGCTGGGTGGTGCTTTAGTGTCATTCCTAAAGCCAAGGCCTCTGCTAATTAGACCAAGCCCCTTTTCCCACATCCTGAAAGGGGATGAGAATCCCCTAACAAGTCTGTCAGCAAGCAATGGCTATGGAAGTGCAAACATGCATCACGGGTGCTATTTCTAGTGATCTCTGAGGGAAATATCATTTTTCTGTCTATATGTCCTTGTAAGACTGTGATGTAGAGTTTCATCCTGGTTTTATTAATATTTTTCCAGCTTTGACCAACCTTCAGATGTTACTGATGGCTCTTGTTCCTATGAAGTAACAGCTGATGTTCTGTTGGTATTAAGACTGGAATGAATGTAGCGATGGGAGGGTATTTTATCTGGGTGTGGGGCCTGTTACTTGAAGTATGTGTGAAGAAGTTACTCATTTTATGTCCTTCCATGCTGGATACAGCTTTTCCCATGGATGGTGGTTATTGGGGTTTCACAGAAACATTGTATTAATGGTTTCAGTGTCCCTTTGGAACATGTTGTGTTTCTTCACTTGGGAGTGATGAGCAGAGAAGTCTCTGTGCCTGCATCCATATTGTAAGCCCTTGTTCTCCATGAAGAGGAGTTGTGTGTGAAACATTTCTCTCAGTGATGTCTGTCTCCTAAGTTGGCTTTGCTGTTGTGTGATGGAGGAGCACACTGAAGCATTGTGTGTGCACAGAGACAGGGCAGGTGGGATACTTCACTGTGATACAGACTGAAATGTCTTACAGGTAGGTATCAATGTTTGGTTTCTCCTAGTTTTTTATGGGTCCCACAGTTGTAGTTCTGTGCCTTTCCCATTTCTTGTTGTCTGAAGAAAGTCCTTGGACAACTGTGACTACAGTCTTTGGTGTGATCTCCTGTGTGATCATACACTTCTTTACCCAGTAGCTGCTCTTCTTGTGTGCCTACTGCAGTTGATGTAGTCTGAGATGTTAAGCTGTGATGCCTTCACTTCTGTAGGTTTCACATTCCTTCCACATTGCTTCTGCTGTTCTAAAACTGGGTCTTTGATACACTTCTCTTTTCCAAAAATATTATTCAAAGAAATACCAGTGGTGCCAAGGCCTGTGCCACTCATGTTAGGATTGTAGCTTCACTGTCCTTAAAGGCAATGGTGCCTTTGAATATCTATGAGTTTGATGACCCAGCCTCTGCTGGATGACTGTTCCTTTGCCTTGGTGTGTGATCATGGTGTCTTATCCTCTCATGATATGTTTTTGCCCATTATGAGAAGGTGAAAAGCAAACCTGCAAGTTCTGTAGGTTTGGAGAGAAGACAGGGGAGCTCTGTTGGGGGGGCTATAGAAGACCAGATGGTCATGTCCTTGCTTGCTGCTAACACAGCCATGTGCCTAATGGAGTACCATGCTGTCTGAGTTCATTCTGCTCAGAAGGTTTGGCCTAAGAAGTGTTATTCCACCATTTCTGTATCTTCCTGACACTTCCCTCGTTGTCATGGCATTGACCTCAGGGTGTCTGATCAAATGAGGAAGGTCACTTGTGTTCCCAGTGTCTGAGTGCAGGGGCAGTTCCCGTGCACACCTTTGATGCTGACAGCTGTAGAGAGGAAGGCTTTCATAGACACGTTGTGCTCACCCAGGCACACTTGGGTGTAGAGAAAGGAGGCAAAACCATCTCTGCTGCAGTCCTCCAGGTGCAGAGTGGCAAGCCAGCCATGGCTTCCATGAACAGGCTTGGGCAGTCAGAGGAAGAACATGTGCAGGGTGTCTCTGACATGGTCTTTGAAATGATGCTGGCCACTGACTTGGAGAGATCCGGGATTGAGAGGAGGATGTTTGGATGGAGAAGGAACAGGCTGGATGGAGAAGTTAGTGTCCTAAGGATTATAGTCAATGGCTGAGTGTGCAAGTGGAAACAAGTTTGTGTGGTGTCCCTCAAGGGTTTTTACTTGCACCAATATTATTTATAAATCTCAATAATATCTTCATCACTGACACATACAGTAGGGTTTGCAGATGACTCCAAGCTGAGTGGTGCCACTGATTTACTCAAGGGACAGGATGGCATCCAGGGAGACCATGACATGCTGGAAAATTGGATGCTCATGAAGCTTAACAAGGCCAAGTACAAGGTTCTGCATCTGGGTCAGGGCAATGTCCAGTTTCCACACAGACTGGGGGACTGAGAGCAGGCTTGTGGAGAAGATCTTGGGGTTCTGGTGGGTGACAAATGGGACATAAGCTGACAGTGTGCACTTGGTGCCTAGAAAGCCAGTTGTATCCTGCTGTGCATCAAAAGAAGCATGGCCAGCAGCAGGTCAAGGGAGGTGGTTCTCCCCATCTACTCAGATGGAGTTAAACCTGGCCAGGGACATCAAGGTTCATAAGAAGGGTTTCTACAGGTACATCAGTCATAAGAGACAGAACAGGGAAAATGTGAGCCCTCTCCAAAAGGAAACAGGAGACCTTGTCACGCAGGATATGGGGAAGTCTGAGGTACTCAACCACTTTTTTGCCTCAGTCTTCACTGTCAAGGGCTCTGGCCACACTGTCCAAGTCACAGAGGGCAAAATCAGAGACTGGGAAAAGGAAGGTCCGCCTAATGGATGGAGAAGGCATTGTCCTGGAGATTATAGTAAATGGCTCAGTGTGCAAGTGGAAAGCCATGATGTGTGGTGTCCCTCAAGGGTTTTTACTTGCACCAGTACTATTTATATGACTCAATAATATCAGTGGCATAGACATCGGGATTGAGTGCACCCTCAGCAGTTTTGCAGATAACACCAAGATGAGTGGTGCAAAGTTAAAGAAGTTCAACAAGGCCAATTATAAGGTCCTGCACCTGGCTCGGGGCAATGCCCAGTTTCAATAGAGACTGGACGATTGAGAGCAGCTTATGGAAAAGGTCTTGGGGGTACTGGTGAGTGACAACTGGGACATGAGCTGTCAATGTGCACTTGCTGCCCAGAAAGCCAATTGTATCTTGCTCTGCATCACCAGAAGTGAAGCCAGCAGCAGGCTGAGGGAGGGGATTTTCACCCAGTTTCATGAGACCCCACCTGGAGTACTGCATCCAACTCTAGCACCCACAATCCAAAAAGACATGGATCTGTTAGAGTAGTTACACGGAAGAGCTATGAAACTGGTCAAAGGGCTGGAACACCTCTGCTATGAAGAAGAGGTGAAAGAATTGATGTTCTTCAGCCTGGAGAAGAGAATGCTTTAGGGAGACCTTTTCAAAATATAAAGGGGGCTTATTAGAAAGATGGAGAAAGTTTTTACCTGGGCAATTCATGACAAGAGAAGGGGTGATGATTTAACATGAAAGAGGGAAGTTTCAGATTGGACATGAGGAAGAAATGTTCTGTCATGAGGGTGGTGAGGCACTGGAAGAGGTTACCCAAAGAAGTTGTGGATGTGCCATCATTGGAAGGGTTCAAGGGTGAAGGCATGGACTGTGAAAAGGAGTATCTCCCCACTGTAGGGAAAGAGCAGGTTTGTGTTGGTCCGAAGGACCTGAAGGTGCACAGGTCTATGGGACCTGAAAGGAGTCATCCATGGCTCCTGAAAGAACTGGCTGACAAAGTTGCAAAGCCTCTGTCCATCATATTTGAAAAGTCTTGGCAGTCTGGAGAAATCCCCACTGACAGGAAAAGGGGAAACATAACTCCCATTTTCAAAAAGACCAACCGGCCCCATCTACCTGGACCTGTGCAAGGCCTTCGACAATGTCCAAGACGACATACTGGTATCAAAAGTGGAACAGTACAGTGGATGGGCCACTCATTGGGTAGGCAACTGGCTGGATGGTCACACTCAAAAAAGTGGTGATCAATGGCTTGATGTGACCAGTGGTGTTCCTCAAGGGTTGGTACTGGGACAGGTGCTGTTTAACATCTTTGTTGGTGACATGGACAGTGGCACTGAGTGCATCCTCAGCAAGATTGCTTGTGACACCAAAGTGTGTGCTGAGGTTGACATGCTAGAGGGAAGGGATGCCATTAAGAGGGACCTTGACAGGCTTGAGAAGTGAGGTCATGCAAATGGCATGAAATTCAACGAGGCCAAGTGCAAGGTCCTGCACCTGGGTTGAGGCAATCCCAAGCACAAATACAGGCTGGGTGGAGAATGGATCGAAAATAGGGAGTGGTGGTGGACAAGAAGCTCAACATGAGCTGGCAGTGTGCGCTTCCAGCCCAGAAAGCCAACAGTGTCCTGGGCTGCACCAAAAGAAGAGTGGCCAGCAGGGCCAGGGAGGTGATCCTCCCCCTTTACTCAGCTCTCATGAGACCCCACCTGCAGTACTGTGTCCAGTTCTGGAGACCCCAGTGTAAGAAGGACATGGAGCTCATGAAGAAAGTCCAGAGAAGGGCCACCAAGATGATCCGAGGGCTGGAGCACCTCTCCCATGATGACAGGCTGGGAGAGTTGAGGCTGTTCAGCCTGGAGAAGAGAAGACTCCTGGGAAACTTAAAGTACCTTATATTGCCTGAAGGGGCTCCAGGAAAGCTGGGGAGGGATTTTTTTTACAAGGGCTTGTAGTGATAGGACAAGAGTTAATGGATTAAAACTGGAAGAGGGGAGATTTAGGTGAGACATTAGGAGGAAAGTCTTCACTATGAGAGTGGTGAGACACTGGAACAGGTTGTCCAGTGAAGTTGTGGAAGCCTCATCGCTGGAGGTGTTCAAGAGCAGGTTGGATGGGGCTCTGAGCAACCTGATCTAGTGGGAGGTGTCCCTGCCCATGCAGGGGAGTTGGAACTAGATGATCTTTAAGGTTCCTTCCAAACCAGTCTATGATTCTATGATGACAGATTGGATGGGGCTTTAAGAAATATGCTCTAGTGAAGTATGTGCCTGCCGATGTCAGTGGTGGATTAGGTGATCTTTAACAGTCACTTTAATCACAAACGATTCTGTGGCTCTATGGAAGACTCGATGTGGCTTTACGCTTTCCCATTTTCAGCCCAGTTATTTTGCTATGTTAGCATAAAGCTATAAACATTGCCCTTGGGTTGACATCATTCTCTGTGTAATCATTCTTGTCCCTAAAATAATAACTATCAACGGGACAAAGATCAGACTTAGAAGAGCAAAGGGAAAAATGCAGAAAAGACAGAAAACCTTGACAGGTCCGGCATGGCAGGATTGCTATGACTTTTGCTTCATTCTGCTACTGATAAGTTATTTATTACTAGAACACTAATACTTCCTTCTTAGTATTCATCCCAGGTATGTAAAAATAAATTAAAATACTGAAAAACAGCTATAAAATTCGGGATTGCTCTTACAGATGTTACGAAGAGCCAGCAGAGTTTGTTTCTTTTTTGCTCTGCTACGAATTTATGCTTCTCGGTGTTCAGTCTGACTCAAGGATATAGACTAAAAGCAGGTAGCAGCACATGTCAGATTTAAACGCTTTTGGATTCAAGCACTTCAGCGCTTCTGTGATTCTCGATTCAAACAGAAGCGAGACTCCAGAGCCGAGAAGAGGCAGTGAGACCCGTTGCAATCCCGGTCCTCTAGCCCGGTCCCCCGAGCGCGGCCATCAGGCGGCTGCGGTGGCGTCGCGGCGCCTCCGGGTGCCGCTGTTGGCCGACGCGGAGCGGCGCTGGAGACGGAGCCGGAGCCGCAGCCGCCGCAGCGTCCTGCCCCCGCAGGCTGCTCGCTCGCACGGCGCCGGCCAGAGCGGCAGCGGCACGGGCAGCAGGGGCGAGAGCAGCGGCGTCCGAGGCGGCGCCGAGCTCGCTGCCCTCCGGCGGCCCCTGCGCGGGCTGCGGAAAGGGGCTGGGAAGGAGCGAGCGAGGGCAGCGGCAGGAGCGAGGAGCGCGGCGAGCGCTGGCGAGCATGGCGGGCAGGCAGAGGCCGAGGCGGCGGCGAGCAGGCGGGCGAGTGCTGCTGGGCGCCTTGCTGCTGGGCTTGTGCTGCCGGGCGGCGGCGGAGCGGATCCGCTACGCCATCCCCGAGGAGCTGGGCAGAGGGTCGCTGGTGGGGGCCGCTGGCGCGGGACCTGGGGCTGAGCCCGGCGGAGCTGCCGGCACGCAAGCTGCGGCTGAGCGCCGAGAAGCAATACTTCGGCGTGAGCGGGGAGAGCGGGCAGCTGTACGTGAGCGAGCGGCTGGACCGGGAGGAGATGTGCGGCGAGGCGGCGTCCTGCTCCGTCAGCTTCGAGGCGCTGGTGCACAACCCGCTCAACGTCTTCCATGTCCAGGTAGACATCCATGACGTCAATGACAACGCGCCCCGTTTCCTGCAAGATAATTTTCAGCTGGAGATAAACGAGTTGACTACTCCCGGAGCCCGGTTTTACTTGGGCATGGCAGAAGACCTGGACGTGGGCAGCAACTCGCTGCAGGGCTACGAGCTGGAGGCCAACAAGTACTTCGCGGTGGAAGTGACAGAGAGGCAAGACGGCAGCAAGTTCGCGGAGCTGGTGTTGCGTCGAGCGCTGGACCGGGAGAGCGAGCAGAGCCTGCGGCTGGTGCTGACGGCGCTGGACGGCGGCGACCCGCCCCGCAGCGGCACCGCCCAGCTCTGCATCAACGTCACCGACGCCAACGACAACCCGCCCGTGTTCGCGCAGGACCGGTACCGGGTGACCCTGCGGGAGGACACGCCACCGAGCTCAACGGTGCTGAACGTCTCCGCCTCGGACGCCGACGCCGGCACCAACGCGCGCATCACGTACGGCTTCGGAAAAATGCCGGCCAAGGTGCTTGAGAAGTTCGTGGTGGACGCGGAGAGCGGGACCATCACTCTGCAGGAGGCGCTGGACTATGAGGACACGCGCACGTTCATCCTGGCCGTCGAAGCGAAAGACGGCGGAGGTCTGGTGGCACACTGCAAGGTGGAGGTGGAGGTGCTGGACGTGAACGACAACGCGCCCGAGGTGACACTGACGTCGGTGTCGAGCCCGGTGCCTGAGGGTGTGCCAACAGGCACGGTGGTGGCCCTGGTGAAGGTGCGGGACAGAGACTCCGGCGAGAACGGTCAGGTGTGGCTGGAGCTGTCGGGCGAGGCGCCGCTGTCGCTGGTGGCGTCGTCGGGCGGCTCGTACAAGGTGGTGACGGCGAGCGCGCTGGACCGGGAGCAGGCGTCGGAGCACCGGGTGGAGGTGGTGGCCAGGGACCGGGGCAGCCCGTCGCTGTCGAGCCGCGCGGCGCTGGTGCTGGATGTGTCGGACGTGAACGACAACGCGCCGGTGTTCGAGGAGGAGGCCTACAGCGCCTACGTGGCGGAGAACAACGCGGCGGGCGCGCCGGTGCTGCGCGTGCACGCGCGGGACGCGGACGCGGGCGCCAACGGGCGCGTGAGCTACTGGCTGGCGGGCGGCAGCGCGGGCGCGGCGCCGTACGTGTCGGTGGAGGCGCGGAGCGGCGCGGTGTACGCGCAGCGCTCCTTCGACTACGAGCAGTGCCGCGAGTTCGCGGTGGCGGTGCGGGCGCAGGACGGCGGGGCGCCGGCGCGGAGCTCGACGGCCACGGTGCGCGTCTTCGTGCTGGACCGCAACGACAACGCGCCGCGGGTGCTGTGGCCGGCGGCGGGCGCGGGGGAGGCGGGCGGGGCTGCGGCGGCGGCGCCGTTCGAGGTGGTGCCGCGGTCGGCCGAGGCCGGGTACCTGGTGGCCAAGGTGGTGGCGGTGGACGCGGACGCGGGGCGCAACGCGTGGCTGTCGTACGAGCTGGTGGCGGCGGCGGAGCCGGCGCTGTTCCGCGTGGGGCTGCACAGCGGCGAGGTGCGCACGGCGCGGGCCGTGTCGGAGCGGGACGCGGCCAAGCAGCGGCTGGTGGCCGTGGTGAAGGACCACGGGCAGCCGGCGCTGTCGGCCACGGCCACGCTGCACGTGGTGCTGGCCGAGAGCTTGCAGGAGGCGCTGCCGGAGCTGAGCGAGCGGGCGGCGGGCGCCGAGTCGCCGGCGGAGCTGCAGTTCTACCTGGTGCTGGCGCTGGCGCTGCTCTCGGCGCTCTTCCTGCTGAGCGTGGCGCTGGCCGTGCTGGCGCGGCTGCGCCGGGCCGGGCCGCCCGCCGTGCTGCGCTGCCTGGGCGCGCAGCGCTTCTCGGTGGCCGGCGCCGCCTTCCCGGCCGACTTCTGCGAGGGCACCTTGCCCTACTCCTACAACGTGTGCGTGGCGCCGGGCCGCGGCCTGCCCGAGCCCGCTTGGCTGCCGCCGCCGCTGCCCAGCCTGCCCGCGGAGGAGCTGCTCGTCGTGGAGGCGTGCGGGGAGCGGAGCCCGAGCAGCAGCGCCGGACCGGGAGAGCCGCCCGCCCGCCCCGACGCACCGCAGGTCTGTGAGCCCGCGCGCTCTCGCTCTTCTCCTCCTGTTTTTCTGCCCCCCCGGGGCGCGTGTTCCGCGGGTGGGGTTTTCCGCTGGTGGGGTGCACGGGGTTGTGCTGGTGCGTGTGTCCGGGAGGGAGTGAAAGAGCGGGGTCGCTCTAGTAAGAGCAGGCAGTTCGCTGTGGCACTCTTCATTTTATCGGTGGTGACAGGTTCAGGTTGAGCTGAGAGGTTTTCTCTTCAACGCTTGTTTTGTCCGAAATAGGTTGTGTCAGTAATGGAGAAAAAGAATCCTCTTTCTGTAGAATGAGATCTGCTGAATTTGCGTGATGGAGTCGGGAAAATGCGATAGACACTTGGTGATCGAGAGCGTTTCCTTCCTGCAGCGTGCGTGTTTTTTCATGAAAGTGTCAGAGTGTTCCTCCCTAGTGAATTTTCCGCCCTGTGACTTCTCATCTTCTGGATTAAGAGCATGTTGTAGAGTAGTCAGCTTTACTGGGGTGCTTCAGTTTTATTCAGGCCTGTTTCTTGCGAGTTCTTTTTAAAGTTATTTCTCATTTTTGTCTCCTGTATTTGAGTTTCCTCAGTTCCCCCTTTTGTGCAGTTCCTCATCAGCCTAAGCCTGATCAGCTTTTCCTAAACGGGTGAAGGTGTAGAATGGGATCCCAAACACAAAACACCTCAGCAAGCAAGATGTGTCGTCTTTTCCTATCCCTCTTTCCCAAAGAGAGGTCCTTGGACCTGGTTGATGGCGTTCAACGTGGGAATACTGAACCGAGGAATTCGGTCTCTAAGATCCTTTTTTGCAACAGTTGTTGTGGCTGCCGATGCTACCAGGAGAGGTCTCTACCCATTCTGAGGACATAGATATGCAAATGACAGCCATTAGGTATTTGAAGAAAGGCCATTTGCACGTTTACAAATGGTCCGCATAGCTCAGGGCAGCTTCTGCAGTCCCACAGTACTTTTGTTGAAAACGTGTCCTACCAAGATGAGGATTCAAAGATTAGTTTAATACAATTAGTTTAATGCAGTCCTTTACACCTTGAGTTCTGACCGGAGAGCCCCTTGCTAGTCCTTAAAGGTGTCGAATTAAGTGCAAATGTGTGTAAACTATAGAAACAAGGGGTAATGGGTGTAAATTGGAGCATAGGAGGTTCAAGGTGAATATCAGAAAAAACTTCTTTACTGTGAGAGTGACAGAGCACTGGAACAGGCTGCCCAGAGAGGTTGTGGAGTCTCCTTCACTGGAGACATTCAAAACCCCCCTGGATGCGTTCCTATGTGATGTGCTCTAGGTGACCCTGCTCTGGCAGGGGGGGTTGGACTAGATGATCTTTCGAGGTCCCTTCCAACCCCTAGGATTCTATGATTCTATGATTCATGTGGTCTAAAGAGGGAATAATCCACTGACGTTTGCTAACTTTCCTTTCTCATTTTTGCTGCATCTTGAGGTGTACCCACAGTTTAATGCTGTACTCACGAGCTCAGCGGATTCCCTGCAGCATTCCATTGCTTTTCTCCAGGTCAAATTTCTGAAATTTCTGAAATTTTCGAAACTATTGTGATATTGCTGAATGACGCTTAATGTGCTTCAATTAATTTTGCGTGTCAGAAAAACAATTCATATTTACATAACTGGGCATTTCGAAAAGGCGCACATGTTAATGCTGTTTTGGTGTTGAAGCTGAGCAATTCGGTATGGAGACTGTGATTTTGGACTAAGGAGATCAGGATCGTGTTATTAAAAAATACATTTAAAATTTTATTTTTACTATAATTCGGGAATTCCGACTTGTTTTCCGTGTGAGGTACGATATGGATCCCAGCGAGCTGCCGGGGAGCGGTGGGGCGGGCAGCGCTCGGCAGCGCTCGGTGCCTGCAGTGCCGGGAGGAGGCTGCGGGCGCCGCTGCTGACCGAGGAGGAGCGAGAGGAAGGCCGGAGCGCTGCAGGCAGCCCCGCCCGCTGCGGCCCGGCTCGCTCGCTCGCTCGCTGGCTGGCTCGGCGTCCGGGCGGTCTGCGAGCGTCCCCCGGTGCGGAGCCGTGCTGCGGCGAGGCGGAGGGGCCGGCGGCAGCGGCAGACGGAGCCGGAGACGGGATCGGAGTCGGCTCGGGAGCAGGATCGGCGGTGGTACCAGCGGAGCTGCGGGCAATGTCGGGGAGGCGCTGGGGCCGGCGGGAGCGAGCCCTGCTGTGGGGCGTGCTGGTGGCGGCGTGGGAGGCGGCGTGTGGGCAGCTGCGCTACTCGGTTCCCGAGGAGATGCCCAAGGGCTCGTTCGTGGGCGACGTGGCCAAGGACCTGGCGCTGGACCTGCCGGCGCTCCGCGACCGCGGCGTGCGCCTTGTCTCCGAAGGTAGGACGCAGTATTTCTCTCTGCACGGGAAGACGGGACATTTGGTGACGGCGGAGAGGATAGACCGAGAGCAGCTGTGCGAGAGTGTGCAGCAATGCGTGCTGCGCTGTGAGCTGATAGCGGAGGGGGGAAATGAAGGTTTACGGGATCGAAGTGGAAATCACGGACATTAACGACAACGCTCCCAGCTTCCGAGAGGCAGAAATGGAGATGAAAATGAGTGAGACGACAGCCCCAGGCTGGCGTTTTCCCGTGGCCGAGGCTCACGACCCGGACGTGGGACGGAATTCCCTGCAGAAGTACGAGCTGAGCGGCGACGAGCACTTCTCGCTGGCCGTGCAGACGGGCCCCGGCGGCGATCAGCGGCCCGAGCTGGTGTTGGCGAAGGCGCTGGACCGGGAGGAGGCGGCGTTTCACGAGCTGGTGCTGAGGGCGAGCGACGGCGGCGAGCCGGCGCGGACGGGCACGGCGCGGATCCGCGTGGCGGTGCTGGACGCGAACGACAACGCGCCCGTGTTCAGCGCGGCGGAGTACTCGGTGCGTGTGGCGGAGGACGTGCCCGTGGGCTCCACCCTCCTCACCCTCACGGCCACCGACGCTGACGACGCCATGAATGGCCACGTCAAATACTTCTTAAAGAAAATCACAGAGAAAGCCTCCAAGATTTTCCAGCTGGACCCCGAGACGGGAGCGATCACTTTGGTGTTGAGCTTGGACTTCGAGGAAGGCTACTCCTACCACCTTGAGGTGCAGGCGCATGATGGCGCTGGCCTTTTCGACACAACGAAAGTCTCGGTCACTGTGACAGACGTCAACGACAACGCTCCCCAGATTTCGGTGCGATCAGCGCTGACCGAGATTTCTGAGGACGCCCCGTCGGGGATCGTGGTGGCCCTGATGCACGTGCACGACCGGGACTCGGGCGCCAACGGAGAGGTCCGGTGCTCACTTGACCAGGGCGTCCCGTTCCGGTTGGAGAAGTCGTTTGATAATTACTACCGGGTGCTGACGACGCGGGAGCTGGACCGCGAGGAGGTGCCCGAGTACAACGTGACGGTGCGGGCGGCGGACGGCGGGTCGCCGGCGCTGTGGAGCAGCGCGGTGCTGGCGCTGCGGGTGCTGGACGTGAACGACAACGCGCCGGTGTTCGCCGAGGCGCGGTACAGCGCGCGGGTGTCGGAGAACAACGCGGCGGGCGCGCTGGTGCTGCGAGTGCGGGCGGCGGACGCGGACTGGGGGCAGAACGCGCGCGTGCGGTACCGGCTGCGGGAGGGGCGGGTGCGGGGCGCGCCGCTGTCGTCGTACGTGTCGGTGCAGGCGGAGACGGGCGCGCTGTACGCGCTGCGCTCCTTCGACTACGAGGAGGTGCGCGAGGTGGGGCTGTGGGTGGTGGCGGAGGACGGCGGCGCGCCGGCGCTGAGCAGCAACGTGTCGGTGCGGCTGGAGATCGTGGACGAGAACGACAACGCGCCGCAGGTGCTGTACCCGCCGGCGGCGGCGGCGTCGGGGTCGGCGTCGGGGTGGTCGGGCGTGGAGCTGGCGCCGCGTTCGGCGGAGCCCGGGGCGCTGGTGGCCAAGGTGGTGGCGGTGGACGCGGACGCGGGTCAGAACGCGTGGCTGTCGTACGAGCTGGCCAAGGCGACGGAGCCGGGGCTGTTCCGCGTGGGGCTGCACAGCGGCGAGGTGCGCACGGCGCGCTTCCCGCTGGCCCGCGACGCGGCGCGGCAGAGCCTGGTGGTGGTGGTGAAGGACCACGGGCGGCCGGCGCTGTCGGCCACGGCCACGCTGACGGTGGTGCTGGCCGAGAGCGTGGCCGAGCTGCTGTCGGAGCTGGGCAGCGCGGCAGCGGCGGCGCCGGGCGAGCCGGCCGGCAGCCTGACGCGGTGGCTGGTGGTGGCCGTGGCGGCCGTGTCCTGCCTCTTCCTCGCCTTCCTGCTGCTGCTGCTGGCGCTGCGCCTGCGGCGCTGGCGGCGCTCGCAGCTGCTGGCGGCGGGCAGCGGCGCCTTGCGCGGCGTCCCGGCCTCGCACTTCGTGGGCATCGACGGCGTCCGCGCCTTCCTGCACTCCTACTCGCACGAGGTGTCGCTCACCGCCGACTCGCGCAAGAGCCAGCTGCGCTTGTCGGGCGGCAGCTGCTGCGACACCCTGCCGGCCCGGCCGCCGCCCGACGAGCCCGCGCCGCTGCTCGGGGAGGACCCTGCCGGCGCCGACCCCGCCGCTGCCCCCCCGGTAAGTGCCTTTGACCGCTCTTGCTTCGCGACGCTCATTCTTTTCCGCTTTCCTCTCCCCGTTTCTCCAGCATCTTGCCGAAGAGAGGGTTTTTTGGTTAAGGAGGAAGGAAAAGCGTCAGTCAGCAGCGCGGTGTGTGCGGTCGGCTCTTGCTGCAAGGGGATTGAACGTTGGGTCGTTGCTCTGCGTTACTGTTGGTGTGGGAGGAGGGAGAAGTGATGCTGCTGGTGGCTGGAGGTTCGTTAGAGCGGATTTTTTTTTTCATAGTAAGTGTGAGGTCGTTTCTCGTAGCGGTTTTCCTGTCGGAATTAGCTCTTCTGCACAGACTTTTTGCAGCGTTAGCAAAGGGCGGTCAGTGTTACTAGCAGGGTCGGGTACCTTTCTGGCGTTAATTGTGTTTGATTATGACCAGTAACCGAGCGTTAATGACCCCATGTGGTTTTTGGCTGCCCATCGTTTTTATTTTTCTAAGTCTTTCTGTATCTTCATGATAACGCAGTGAGCAACGGAATGTCCTTGTATTCGCCCATGCTTCCATCTTTTTTTCACGGTTGGTGGCATGGGCTGGGCAACAACTGGTCTCTTGATGATGTACGTTGTGTAGAAATACGAAAGAGGATAGTGAAATTTGTGATTATTCGAGATAGTCTTTGGGTGGCTGCATGTGAAGGGCAACTGGAGGAAACTGGAAGTGTATTTTGTTGATTTATCATCTTTTAAGGCTGAATTATTTATAACGGAGCTGGATGTGCTTTGGCTTGAAAGTACATACAATGGCAGGAGCCATACGAGGTCGGGAGGGGACAGATTCAAGGAGTCGGGGAAGATGCAAGGGCAGGGAGATCGCACCAGTGCAGATCTTCACTGACCCAGTCTTTATTGGAGGAACGCTTCTTTTTTCCATCTAGAACCTTGATGTTTCTTCTCCGAAGACATCTTTTTCCAGAGATACCTGTGTGATGTCAGTGGTGTGATGGTGGGCCATGCTGAAGAGAAATGGTCTGTGCAACTTTGCCATTTGATGACAGGTGCTTTTACATTATGAGTGTCAAAGAACACCATGCAAGGTGTGAAGGGTTGGAGAGGAGAGTCGTGAGAGCTGCGTGTGAGAGACTGTTGTTGTACACAAATGATACGGTTTGCTCCTTTCACTGTTCAATGCCTATCTGCAGGGTCATATAACGAGAGTTTCTTCTTCCCAAAGATTTATGTTAAAAGACACGTTACACCAGCTGTATTGGTAGCTTTGCGAAGTTCTTCCTCTGTGTTTACAGGTCGTTATCAGTTTTAACAATTTAATTATATTAATTAATTTAATTACATTAATTAATATATACAATTCCTTCATGAGATCCTTGGGAAGAGCAAACTGTGTATTCACTGCCTATTAAACGCCTTAATTATGCACCTACCCTAAGTGTCTTAATCCAGAGGTGTATGTATCCGTCCTTTGTGCAGGTGTTAACTTCTTGCTTTAATAGTTGTAATGATCTGCAGTTGGGCCTTTGTGTCTGATAACGTGTGGAAGATCTTATCTGTTACATTTGTCTAACTGCCCTAAGTGCCTGTCATGTTTCTACCTGCAAAGACAAAGACTTTCATAGATGTGTTCTCTTTTGTTTTCTTGAATGTGGCTCGACTAAATATTCTTGCTTGTCACATACACACAGTGAGAAGCCAAATGTTACTCACGGTAAGGAGAAGTTTTCTGTGCAAGATTTTTGTTAGGTTGGACTTTATCTGTACATGATGAAGATCATTCACAGCAATGCAAGATGAGACAGGTTTGAGGAGAGTCTTGGGGGTGCTGTGTGTGAGGAGGTACTGGTGGAGATATGGCATGTGTTGTAGTAATTCCCAAGGTTCATTGCTGGACAACATAAAATGAGTCTGAAGGTATTTAATTTTTGGCTATCACACTGGTCAGATTCCACCTGGCCAAGATACGGGTTCTTCAGTTTACTTTCTTGTATCATGTCTCATGAATGGCAGTTATTGAGCAGAGTCTTACACTTCACATTAACATTTGAGAGCCGTTTGTCTTCCAAGCTGCCCATGTGCTGAAGAGGGGTGATGGTGTCTTAGTTGATTCTTTGATGATGGTGCCTTTATCAGAGCTCTATATTGCTTATGCCCTTGAGAGCATTTTTAATTTATTCAAATTAGTGTGACGAGCAAAGAAACCTCTTGGTATCCATTTATGTGGAGATCCTTGTTCTCAGATAAGGAGAAGTTGTATGTACAACTTTTCCTTCTATGGTGTCTCTCCGCAAACGTAGCTTTGCTGTTGGGTGGTGTTTGGGCTGGGTGAAGAGTTCTGCCTGCCCAGAGACAGGGGAGGTGAAAAGGTTGGCTCTGGTATAATTTGAAATGTGTGAACAATTGACAGTTCATTTTCTCCTAGTTGTTAATATGGGGCCCACAGTTGTGGTTCCATGCATTTTCCCTATTTTGCTGTCTAAAGAAACTACATTAAGGAGCTGTGGCTACTGTCGATGGTATGAGTTCTAGTGTGAGCCTCCTGTGGACTTTTTACCACCTAGGTACCTTTCTTGTGTAGCTTCTACAGATGACATAATCTGAAAAATTTAGCTCCAATTCCTCCACTTCTGTAGCTTTCCCATTCTTGCTTTGTTTCTGACCAGGTCTAAAGCTGAGCATCGTTGTGGCTGGTAACCATGAAAACATGAAAAGATCTGTTAAAATTGTTGGGCTGAGGGAGCATTTTCCACTGAAGTCTCGAAGGTGCCAAACACTTTGCTGTACTTCTGTTTCCCCAAGATGTCGCTGAATGAAATTCTCTTTTGCCCATGCCTGATATGGCTGAAATCCTGGATATTGTCTGTGGTGCAACTAAAGGCTGTGAATGCAGAGCAAGAAGGGTGAGAGGCTGGCAGTAAACTAGGGAAATGGGTGGGTTAACGTGGTTTTGGCTGAACAATAGTTTCATTTCATGCCTGCTGCCTTTCATGCTGTTGTGTGGGTTTCTCTGTCCCGGAATGCAACAGACAGTCCTGCACCCATAAAGTATTTGTGCAGTAACTGTGCATGCAGAATCATGCAGAATCACAGAATACTTCTGGTTGGAAAAGACCTTTAAGATCAAGTCCAGCCATAACCCAGCTCTATCAACCATGTACTCCAAGGGTGATGCATGGGCAGAACGCCTTTTAATTCACAAGTGAAACCTCTTTTTCCATCTGCATCTTATCTACCTGTGACATTGCCATGTAGAGTTTCTTCACCGAAGATTTCGACTGAATTACTTCATGTTCAGCTGAGAAGTTTTATCTACAAAACCAATGCTGTCTCAAGTGGTTTGTTTTAATGATGGCAAACGGGGATTCTTACCCTGTAAAATACTATCCGCTAAACCTGCATGATGGAGTTTGGAAAACGGCTTAATACTAGGTCCTGGAGATGTCTTCTTTCTGATCGATTTTTCCAGAAGTGGTGCAGCTGGAGTTGTTCAGTAGCTGAAAAAAGGCGCACATGTTAATGCTGTTTTGGTGTTGAAGCTGAGCAATTCGGTATGGAGACTGTGATTTTGGAATAAGGAGATCAGGATCGTGTTATTAAAAAATACATTTAAAATGTTATTTTTACTATAATTCGGGAATTCCGACTTGTTTTCCCTGTGAGGTACGATATGGATCCCAGCGAGCTGCCGGGGGGCGGTGGGGCGGGCAGCGCTCGGCAGCGCTCGGTGCCTGCAGTGCCGGGAGGAGGCTGCGGGCGCCGCTGCTGACCGAGGAGGAGCGAGAGGAAGGCCGGAGCGCTGCAGGCAGCCCCGCCCGCTGCGGCCCGGCTCGCTCGCTCGCTCGCTGGCTGGCTCGGCGTCCGGGCGGTCTGCGAGCGTCCCCCGGTGCGGAGCCGTGCTGCGGCGAGGCGGAGGGGCCGGCGGCAGCGGCAGACGGAGCCGGAGACCGGAGCGGAGTCGGCTCGGGAGCAGGATCGGCGGTGGTACCAGCGGAGCTGCGGGCAATGTCGGGGAGGCGCTGGGGCCGGCGGGAGCGAGCCCTGCTGTGGGGCGTGCTGGTGGCGGCGTGGGAGGCGGCGTGTGGGCAGCTGCGCTACTCGGTTCCCGAGGAGATGCCCAAGGGCTCGTTCGTGGGCGACGTGGCCAAGGACCTGGCGCTGGACCTGCCGGCGCTCCGCGACCGCGGCGTGCGCATCATAGAGAGAGGTAGGACGCAGTATTTCTCTCTGCACGGGAAGACGGGACATTTGGTGACGGCGGAGAGGATAGACCGAGAGCAGCTGTGCGAGAGTGTGCAGCAATGCGTGCTGCGGTGTGAGCTGATAGCGGAGGGGGAAATGAAGGTTTATGAAATCGAAGTGGAAATCACGGACATAAACGACAACGCTCCCAGCTTCCGAGAGGCAGAAACGGAGCTGAGAATGAGCGAGATGACAGCCCCGGGTTCGCATATTCCCGTGGACGAGGCTCATGACACGGATGTCGGAAGGAATTCTCTGCAGAGCTACGAGCTGAGCGGCGACGAGCACTTCTCGCTGGCCGTGCAGACGGGCCCCGGCGGCGATCAGCGGCCCGAGCTGGTGTTGGCGAAGGCGCTGGACCGGGAGGAGGCGGCGTTTCACGAGCTGGTGCTGAGGGCAATCGACGGCGGCGAGCCGGCGCGGACGGGCACGGCGCGGATCCGCGTGGCGGTGCTGGACGCGAACGACAACGCGCCCGTGTTCAGCGCGGCGGAGTACTCGGTGCGTGTGGCGGAGGACGTGCCCGTGGGCTCCACCCTCCTCACACTTACGGCCACCGACGCCGACGCCGGCATGAACGGCCATGTCAAATACAGTTTTAAGAAAATTTCAGATCGCGCGTCAGAACTTTTTCACCTGGACGCTGAGACAGGGGAACTAACGGTTAAGAATTATCTGGATTTTGAGGAAAAGTCTTCACATGAACTGCAGCTGCAGGCACGAGACGGAGGAGAGCTTTTCGATACGACGAAAGTGTTCATCACTGTGATAGACGTCAACGACAACGCTCCTGAGCTCACCGTGACTTCTCAGCTGAGCGAGATCTCTGAGGACGCCCCGTCGGGGACCGTGGTGGCCCTGCTGTACGTGCACGACCGGGACTCGGGCGCCAACGGAGAGGTGCGGTGCTCGCTTGACCAGGGCGTCCCGTTCCGGCTGCGGAGCTCGCGGGGCAACTACTACAGCGTGGAGACGACGCGGGAGCTGGACCGCGAGGAGGTGCCCGAGTACAACGTGACGGTGCGGGCGGCGGACGGCGGGTCGCCGGCGCTGTGGAGCAGCGCGGTGCTGGCGCTGCGGGTGCTGGACGTGAACGACAACGCGCCGGTGTTCGCGGAGGAGCGGTACAGCGCGCGGGTGTCGGAGAACAACGCGGCGGGCGCGCTGGTGCTGCGAGTGCGGGCGGCGGACGCGGACTGGGGGCAGAACGCGCGCGTGCGGTACCGGCTGCGGGAGGGGCGGGTGCGGGGCGCGCCGCTGTCGTCGTACGTGTCGGTGCAGGCGGAGACGGGCGCGCTGTACGCGCTGCGCTCCTTCGACTACGAGGAGGTGCGCGAGGTGGGGCTGTGGGTGGTGGCGGAGGACGGCGGCGCGCCGGCGCTGAGCAGCAACGTGTCGGTGCGGCTGGAGATCGTGGACGAGAACGACAACGCGCCGCAGGTGCTGTACCCGCCGGCGGCGGCGGCGGCGGCGTCGGGGTCGGCGTCGGGGTGGTCGGGCGTGGAGCTGGCGCCGCGTTCGGCGGAGCCCGGGGCGCTGGTGGCCAAGGTGGTGGCGGTGGACGCGGACGCGGGTCAGAACGCGTGGCTGTCGTACGAGCTGGCCAAGGCGACGGAGCCGGGGCTGTTCCGCGTGGGGCTGCACAGCGGCGAGGTGCGCACGGCGCGCTTCCCGCTGGCCCGCGACGCGGCGCGGCAGAGCCTGGTGGTGGTGGTGAAGGACCACGGGCGGCCGGCGCTGTCGGCCACGGCCACGCTGACGGTGGTGCTGGCCGAGAGCGTGGCCGAGCTGCTGTCGGAGCTGGGCAGCGCGGCAGCGGCGGCGCCGGGCGAGCCGGCCGGCAGCCTGACGCGGTGGCTGGTGGTGGCCGTGGCGGCCGTGTCCTGCCTCTTCCTCGCCTTCCTGCTGCTGCTGCTGGCGCTGCGCCTGCGGCGCTGGCGGCGCTCGCAGCTGCTGGCGGCGGGCAGCGGCGCCTTGCGCGGCGTCCCGGCCTCGCACTTCGTGGGCATCGACGGCGTCCGCGCCTTCCTGCACTCCTACTCGCACGAGGTGTCGCTCACCGCCGACTCGCGCAAGAGCCAGCTGCGCTTGTCGGGCGGCAGCTGCTGCGACACCCTGCCGGCCCGGCCGCCGCCCGACGAGCCCGCGCCGCTGCTCGGGGAGGACCCTGCCGGCGCCGACCCCGCCGCTGCCCTCCCGGTGAGTGCCTCTGACCGCCCTCTGCTGCCTTCCCTTCCCTGCCAGTCTGTGCTGCTTCTCTTTCCACTGTTTTCCTTGGTGCGTGGAGGATAATGCAAAGGCCTGTGTGCAGAGACTCCCAAGTACCCTAATACACGTTCCTCTGCTATATTGCATTGTTGGCAGGTGCCTTCTGTGTGTTTGCAGGTCATTTTTTATGTTTTTAATTAACAGGTGAAGTATGTACTTTTGACATGTGCCATAAGGGGAGCATAGGGAGGAGCCAACAATATGTGAAGGGTTGGAGGAGTGTGTCATATGAGCCCCGTGTGAGGAGCTACCAGTGTAGAAATGACAAGTGTTTTGTTCATTCCCAGGGCTCATTGCGCGATTACATCAAATGACTCTGAAGGTGTCTGATTTTTGCATATCAGCTTCTTGGGCTTCAACTGGCCTAGTTGTGGGTTCATCACTTTACATTCCTGGTGCTTGAGGACTTCTGTGAATGGTGGTTATGAGGCCTAGATGTGAACTTTGCATTAGTGTGTTAGTGTAATGGATCTTCTAAGTTATCCTTGTGCGGAAGAAGGCTGATGTTGCCTTTGATCTGATAATTGGATGCCTGAGATGACTAGAATGGTGGCTGTTAGAACCTTTGATATTTCTTCAAATTCTATGGAAGGAGCAGAAAAATCTCTTTGCACCCATTTCTGTTGCAGTGCTTGAGTTCTGAGAAGTTTAGTGTGCACAACCCTTCTTTCAATGGTGTCTGTCTGTGGAGGTAACAGCTGTGGTCCCATGCATTTTCCTCTTCTTACTCTCCAAAGAAATTACCTTGAGAACTAAGTCTATGGTTTGAGCTTTGGTGTGAGCCTCCTGTGGACTTGTAAGCAACTGGTGACCTTTGCTGTGAGCCTTCTGCAACTGAGACAATCTGAAAGGGGAAGCTCTGGTTGATACAGTTCCCTGGGTTTCCCATTCTGGCCTTGTTTTTGTCAAGGAGCAGAGCTGGGCCTCACTGTGCCTGGCCATGCTGAAAACACTACAAGATGTAATTATCAGGCTGAGGGAGCAGTCTCCATCCATAGCTCAAAGGTGTGCAAATGCTCTTTTGCCTGGGGCTGACAAATAACCAACAGTTGGGTATTGTCCATGGTTCAACTGTGAATGTGGAGCAAGGAGGGTGAGGGGCTGGCCTAGAACCATGCAAACAGGTGGGTCAATATAGTTTTGTCTGGGGGTAATGGTTTGATTTCATGGCTGGTGCCAAGGCCTGTGTCATTCATGTTGTGATCCTGGTTTCCCAGTCCTGAAAGGGAATCATAGTCCTCTGATGACAAAGTCGTTGTGGAAGAAGTGTGCATGAAGATTGATGATGCTTGGGTAGGACTACTTATAATGCCTTTGAGAAACCTCCCTTACTCACATCTATGTCCCTGGAAGAGTGTAGAGTTTCTTCATCATTTAAATTAGACTTCCTATCAGACGTTTGTATCCTAGGGAGGTTGTGGTTGATCTTCCCCATTTCTGGATAGTGCTTTTGCATTTGAAATGGAGTATCGTTCTACAGCAAAGACTTACTTGTGTTTGGCACAGCCTCAGTCACCTGAAGATTGAGGTAGAAGCCAACATGATAAGACCTAAAAGAGACCTTGTTGCAATTTCTTAGAAGACTTAGCTTGAGAAAGAGGTCTATAGTTTGATGTACTTTAACTTATGGCTTCCTATTTGTGGGAGATGAGCAGGCCACACAGGAGAGAGAACTTGCTGAGAGCTGGTGACTCTTTCATAGCATTAACCTCCCTACTTGTAGTCCTGAGTAAGACGGTGGGTGGCCCTTGCATCTTGAGAGAATGACTTCCAGGTACTCTCAGGGACAAATTTCACTATCCGTAGTGAAGGCCAAGGAGACTACCTGGTGAGTTTCTCTGAAAACATTTTGTCTTCTACTGCTTCCTTGCCTTGCTTGTCTGTTGTATGTTTTGTTTTTCTTTGCCTGCTCTACTGTGTCTGTAGGTTTATTGTAATGATCAGCAGAGCTTTGTTTAGCAACGTGTCATGTGTTAGTGGCTCTTGCTGATGCTGCAGCAGGTGTGAAAGGCAGGAGATGTGAGGGTATCTTTGTGTTCTGTTATTGCCAGGGGCAATAGATGGAAAAATGACCTTAGCAGAAGTCACATCCCTGTGGAAGAGTGAGTGTGATAAAAGGTGAGACTAGATTCTCCCTCAGCCATGAGTTTGATGACCCCTTCTCTGTTAGATGCCACCCCACTTGAGTCTGCTCATTATGCTGAGTGAGCTCAGCAGACAAGTCTGAAGGTGCTTTAGTTTTGGACATGTCCTTGCTTGGACTCCAGCTGGCCAGGCTGTGTGTTCTGCAGTTTCCTTCCCTATTGCCTGATGCTCCCTGTCAACAGTGGTGACATTCTTGCCTTGCTTGTCATGATGTGGTAAGGGTGGGCCTCTGTGTGTGTGATACTGTGTCTGCAAATGTTGCTTGAAGAAATGCTCTTGCTTGTTGTCTACACGTGGTGAGAAGGCAGAGCAAGGTCAGTGGGAGACTGGCCTGGAAGCAGGAAAAAAGGGTTGTATGCTCCATCTGGCTGGGTGGTGCTTTAGTGTCACTCCTAATGCCAAGGCCTCTGCCTTGAGAATTGGATTTTTTGAATTGCCGAGAATGGATGAGAATCCCCTAACAAGTCTGTCTGCAAGCAATGGCTATGGAAGTGCAAACATGCATCACGGGTGCTATTTCTAGTGATTTCTGAGGGAAATATCATTTTTCTGTCTATATGTCCTTGTAAGACTGTGATGTAGAGTTTCATCCTGGTTCTACTAATATTTTTCCAGCTTTGACCAACCTTCAGATGTTACTGATGGCTCTTGTTCCTATGAAGTAACAGCTGATGTTCTGTAGGTATGAAGATTGGTATTAAGGGGATAGGAGGGTATTTTAGTCAAGATTTTCTGGGTGTGGGGCCTGTTACTTGAAGTATGTGTGAGGAAGTTACTTGTTTTATGCCCTGCCATGCTGGATAAATGTCTTCCTGTGGATGGTGATTATTTGGCTTAGACCTAAACATTGTATTAATGGCTGAAGAGTCATGTATCTCCCAAATTGCCCATGTGCACGAGGGTGTCTTTGAGCTGATACTGATGCTTGAGTCTTTGACTCAGCTGTGCATCACACCCTTTGGAACATGTTCTGTTTCTTCACTTTGGAGTGGTGAGCAGAGAAGTCTGAGAAGTCTCTGTGCCTGCATCCATGTTGTGATCCATGTTCTCCATAAGGAGTTGTGTGTGAAAGGTTTCTCTCAGTGATGTCTGTCTGCAAAATTAGCTTTGCTGTTGTGTGATGGAGGAGCACACTGAAGCATTGTGTGTGCACAGAGACAGGGCAGGTGGGATACTTCACTGTGATACAGACTGAAATGTCTTACAGGTAGGTATCAATGTTTGGTTTCTCCTAGTTTTTTATGGGTCCCACAGTTGTAGTTCTGTGCCTTTCCCATCTCTTGTCGTCTGAAGAAAGTCCTTGGACAACTGTGGCTACAGCCTTTGGTGTGATCTCCTGTGTGATCATACACTTCTTTACTCAGTAGCTGCTCTTCTTGTGTGCCTACTGCAGTTGATGTAGTCTGAGATGTTAAGCTGTGATGCCTTCACTTCTGTAGGTTTCACATTCCTTCCACATTGCTTCTACTGTTCTAAAACTGGGTTTTTGATACACTTCTCTTTTCCAAAAATGTTATTCAAAGAAATACCAGTGGTGCCAAGGCCTGTGCCACTCATATTAGGATTGTAGCTTCAATGTCCTTAAAGGCAATGGTGCCTTTGAATATCTATGAGTTTGATGACCCAGCCTCTGCTGGATGACTGTTCCTTTGCCTTGGTGTGTGATCATGGTGTCTTATCCTCTCATGGTATGTTTTTGCCACAAAGATGGTCAAAGTGCTGGAGCACCTCTCCTACGAGGACAGGCTGAGAGAGTTGGGGTTGTTCAGCGTGGAGAAGAGAAGGCTCCAGGGAGACCTTAGAGCACCTTCCAGTGCCTGAAGGGGCTACAGAAAAGCTGGGAGGGGACTTTTGACAAGGACAGGCAGTGATAGGAGAAGGGATAATGGTCTTATGGAAGAGGGTAAATTTAGATTAGACATTAGGAATAAATTCTTTAGCATGAGGGTGGTGAGTCACTGGAACAGGTTGTGCAGGGAGGTGTGGATACCCCCTCTCTGGAAGTGTTCAAGGGCAGGTTGGATGGGGCTTGGAGCAACCTGGTCCAGTAGAAGGTGTCCCTGCCCATGCAGCCCCATGCAGGGTTGGGACTAGATGATTTTTAAGGTCCCTCCATCCCAATCCATTCCATGGTTCTGTGGCCTGTCAGTACTTAAAGGGGGCTTACAAGAGAGAAGGAGAGAGAGTTTCTACCAGGGTCTGTTATGACAGCAAAAGCGACAATTGTAAACTGAAAGAGAACAGGGTTAGATTGGACGTAAGGCTGTAACATTTTCTGATAAGGGTGGTGAGATACTGGACCTGGTTGCCCAGGGAAGTTGTGGGTGTGCCATTGTCGCAAGAGTTCAAGGACAGGTTGGATGGGGCTTTGAGCAACCGTGTCTAGGTAAGGATGTCTCTTGCCCACGGCAGAGGGGTGGACTAGATGATCATTAAAAGTCCCTTCCAACATTCTGTGATTCTGTAATACTGCATCATGCATGTATCCCTCGTGCTATTTGTCCCATGTAAGGGATAAAGACATGAATGCAAACACTTAAGCAGCTATAAGAACCTGTATCACTCCTGTAGACCCCGCTAGATTTTATTAAGAGAAGCACAGTTCCTTTCTTTATTGCTCTGCTGTGAATATTTTCTTCAGGTCTTCATTGAGACTCAAGGAGGTGGCCTAAAAGTACCTGAAAGAGCTTCTCAGATTTAAACGCTTTCGACTCGCAATAATCAAGCGCTTCTGCGATTTCTGATTGCAACAGAAGCGAGATCCCAGAGCCGGGAAGAGGCAGCCGCCCCCGTTTCCAGCCCGGTCCCCCTGGCTCGGTTCACCGAGCCGGCTGCGGTGGCGTCGCGGCGCCTCCGGGTGCCGCTGTTGGCCGACGCGGAGCGGCGCTGGAGACGGAGCCGGAGCCGCAGCCGCCGCAGCGTCCTGCCCCCGCAGGCTGCTCGCTCGCACGGCGCCGGCCAGAGCGGCAGCGGCACGGGCAGCAGAGGCGAGAGCAGCGGCGTCCGAGGCGGCGCCGAGCTCGCTGCCCTCCGGCGGCCCCTGCGCGGGCTGCGGAAAGGGGCTGGGAAGGAGCGAGCGAGGGCAGCGGCAGGAGCGAGGAGCGCGGCGAGCGCTGGCGAGCATGGCGGGCAGGCAGAGGCCGAGGCGGCGGCGAGCAGGCGGGCGAGTGCTGCTGGGCGCCTTGCTGCTGGGCTTGTGCTGCCGGGCGGCGGCGGAGCGGATCCGCTACGCCATCCCCGAGGAGCTGGGCAGAGGGTCGCTGGTGGGGCCGCTGGCGCGGGACCTGGGGCTGAGCCCGGCGGAGCTGCCGGCACGCAAGCTGCGGCTGAGCGCCGAGAAGCAATACTTCGGCGTGAGCGGGGAGAGCGGGCAGCTGTACGTGAGCGAGCGGCTGGACCGGGAGGAGATGTGCGGCGAGGCGGCGTCCTGCTCCGTCAGCTTCGAGGCGCTGGTGCACAACCCGCTCAACGTCTTCCACGTCCAGGTGGACATCCACGACATCAATGACAACGACCCGGTCTTCAGCAAGGCTGCCCTCGACCTCGAGATCGGTGAATGGATACTTCCCGGTGCTCGTTTTCCGCTGGAGACAGCGCGAGACCCGGACGTGGGCAGCAACTCGCAGCTGACCTACCAGCTCACTAGCAACCCATCCTTCTCCCTGGCCGTTAATGAGAGTCCAGATGGGAGGAAGGAACCAGAATTAGTGCTGGAGAGAGCTTTGGACCGTGAGGAGCAGAGCTCCTTTCAGCTGGTGCTGACGGCGCTGGATGGCGGAGATCCCGCGAGGTCCGGGACTGTCCAGATTCTCATCAACGTCACCGACGCCAACGACAATGCGCCTTTGTTCAGTAAAAAGATCTACGAGGCGCGAGTGCAGGAGAATGTGCCGGTGGGGTCGCTGGTGCTGCAGGTGCGAGCCACGGATGCGGACGCGGGCTCCAACGCGCGGGTCTCCTACGGCTTTGCGAACGTTCCGGAGGGTGTCCGAGCGTTGTTCAGTGTCGACAGCGAGAGCGGCGAGGTTAGGACGGCGGGACCCCTCGATTTCGAGGAGAAGAGCAAGTACAGCTTCGGCCTGGAAGCGAGGGACGGCGGCGGTCTGGTGGCACACTGCAAGGTGCAGATAGACGTAACTGACGAGAACGACAACGCGCCCGAAATCACGATATTGTCGGTGTCGAGTCCGGTGCCCGAGGACGCGCCAGCCGGCACGGTAGTGGCCCTGGTGAAGGTAACCGACCCGGACTCCGGCGAGAACGGCCAGGTGTGGCTGGAGCTGTCGGGCGAGGCGCCGCTGTCGCTGGTGGCGTCGTCGGGCGGCTCGTACAAGGTGGTGACGGCGAGCGCGCTGGACCGGGAGCAGGCGTCGGAGCACCGGGTGGAGGTGGTGGCCAGGGACCGGGGCAGCCCGTCGCTGTCGAGCCGCGCGGCGCTGGTGCTGGAGGTGTCGGACGTGAACGACAACGCGCCGGTGTTCGAGGAGGAGGCCTACAGCGCCTACGTGGCGGAGAACAACGCGGCGGGCGCGCCGGTGCTGCGCGTGCACGCGCGGGACGCGGACGCGGGCGCCAACGGGCGCGTGAGCTACTGGCTGGCGGGCGGCAGCGCGGGCGCGGCGCCGTACGTGTCGGTGGAGGCGCGGAGCGGCGCGGTGTACGCGCAGCGCTCCTTCGACTACGAGCAGTGCCGCGAGTTCGCGGTGGCGGTGCGGGCGCAGGACGGCGGGGCGCCGGCGCGGAGCTCGACGGCCACGGTGCGCGTCTTCGTGCTGGACCGCAACGACAACGCGCCGCGGGTGCTGTGGCCGGCGGCGGGCGCGGGGGAGGCGGGCGGGGCTGCGGCGGCGGCGCCGTTCGAGGTGGTGCCGCGGTCGGCCGAGGCCGGGTACCTGGTGGCCAAGGTGGTGGCGGTGGACGCGGACGCGGGGCGCAACGCGTGGCTGTCGTACGAGCTGGTGGCGGCGGCGGAGCCGGCGCTGTTCCGCGTGGGGCTGCACAGCGGCGAGGTGCGCACGGCGCGGGCCGTGTCGGAGCGGGACGCGGCCAAGCAGCGGCTGGTGGCCGTGGTGAAGGACCACGGGCAGCCGGCGCTGTCGGCCACGGCCACGCTGCACGTGGTGCTGGCCGAGAGCTTGCAGGAGGCGCTGCCGGAGCTGAGCGAGCGGGCGGCGGGCGCCGAGTCGCCGGCGGAGCTGCAGTTCTACCTGGTGCTGGCGCTGGCGCTGCTCTCGGCGCTCTTCCTGCTGAGCGTGGCGCTGGCCGTGCTGGCGCGGCTGCGCCGGGCCGGGCCGCCCGCCGTGCTGCGCTGCCTGGGCGCGCAGCGCTTCTCGGTGGCCGGCGCCGCCTTCCCGGCCGACTTCTGCGAGGGCACCTTGCCCTACTCCTACAACGTGTGCGTGGCGCCGGGCCGCGGCCTGCCCGAGCCCGCTTGGCTGCCGCCGCCGCTGCCCAGCCTGCCCGCGGAGGAGCTGCTCGTCGTGGAGGCGTGCGGGGAGCGGAGCCCGAGCAGCAGCGCCGGACCGGGAGAGCCGCCCGCCCGCCCCGACGCACCGCAGGTCTGTGAGCCCGCGCGCTCTCGCTCTTCTCCTCCTGTTTTTCTGCCCCCCCGGGGCGCGTGTTCCGCGGGTGGGGTTTTCCGCTGGTGGGGTGCACGGGGTTGTGCTGGTGCGTGTGTCCGGGAGGGAGTGAAAGAGCGGGGTCGCTTTAGTAAGAGCAGGCAGTTCGCTGTGGCACTCTTCATTTTATCGGTGGTGACAGGTTCAGGTTGAGCTGAGAGGTTTTCTCTTCAACGCTTGTTTTCTCCGAAATAGGTTTTGTCAGTAATGGAGAAAAAGAATCCTCTTTCTGTAGAATGAGATCTGTTGAATTTGCGTGATGGAGTCGGGAAAATGCGATAGACACTTGGTGATCGAGAGCGTTTCCTTCCTGCAGCGTGCGTGTTTTTTCATGAAAGTGTCAGAGTGTTCCTCCCTAGTGAATTTTCCGCCCTCTGACTTCTCATCTTCTGGATTAATAACATGTTGTAGAGTAGTCAGCTTTACTGGGGTGCTTCAGTTTTATTCAGGCCTGTTTCTTGCGAGTTCTTTTTAAAGTTATTTCTCATTTTTGTCTCCTGTATTTGAGTTTCCTCAGTTCCCCCTTTTGTGCAGTTCCTCATCAGCCTAAGCCTGATCAGCTTTTCCTAAACGGGTGAAGGTGTAGAATGGGATCCCAAACACAAAACACCTCAGCAAGCAAGATGTGTCGTCTTTTCCTATCCCTCTTTCCCAAAGAGAGGTCCTTGGACCTGGCTGATGGCGTTGAACATGGGAATACTGAACCGAGGAATTCGGTCTCTAAGATCCTTTTTTGCAACAGTTGTTGTGGCTGCCGATGCTACCAGGAGAGGTCTCTACCCATTCTGAGGACATAGATATGCAAATGACAGCCATTAGGTATTTGAAGAAAGGCCATTTGCACGTTTACAAATGGTCCGCATAGCTCAGGGCAGCTTCTGCAGTCCCACAGTACTTTGTTGAAAACGTGTCCTACCAAGATGAGGATTCAAAGATTAGTTTAATACAGTTAGTTTAATGCAGTCCTTTACACCTTGAGTTCTGACCGGAGAGCCCCTTGCTAGTCCTTAAAGGTGTCGAATTAAGTGCAAATATGTGTAAACTATAGAAACCCCAAATTCATGTGGTCTAAAGGGGGAATAATCCACTGACGTTTGCTAACTTTCCTTTCTCATTTTTGCTGCATCTTGAGGTGTCCCCACAGTTTAATGCTGTACTCACGAGCTCAGCGGATTCCCTGCAGCATTCCATTGCTTTTCTCCAGGTCAAATTTCTGTCCAGAAAATATGTGTGTCAGGTAAATAGGCGTACCTGTTGTTATTCTTGCTGTACACGTAAAGCCATTTCCCCCGCAGCTCACTTTTTATTTCTCTTTACTTTCTCATTTTTCTTGACGTCTGAACAAAACCCCCTTGGTAAATGGTGTTTCGGTGTTGGACAGGTGAAGGAAACTGAGTGTAGAGAAGTTACAGATTCGTCGTCCGCTTATCGATTCAGATCTGACGTTTTCTTCAGGGGTTAATCCGTTAAAAGGGATAAAACCCAGAAACTAAACCAAAAAGACAAAGGTTTAAAAATACCACCCAAACATACAAACAAAAAATACTCAAAACTAAATGGTGTAGTGGGAAAGGAACATAGTCGAGACTTGAAGGGCTCAGGAGAATTGTTGATGCCTTGTGGCATTGGTCGAGTTTCGGAACTACTGTGATATTGCTGTATGACGCTTAATGTGCAAAAAAAGTGTGAAGAAAAAGTCCTTCAAGCTCGGGAGCTACAAAAAGCCGAGAGATTCGTGGTGGAGCCTGTGACTTTGGACTAATGGATAACACTTCTGTTAATTTTGTGCGTCAGAAAAACAATTTATATTTACATAACTGGGCATTCCGAATTGTTTTCCCCGCGCCGTACGGTATCTGTCCCCCGAGCTGCCGGGGAGCGGTGGGGCGGGCAGCGCTCGGCAGCGCTCGGTGCCTGCAGTGCCGGGAGGAGGCTGCGGGCGCCGCTGCTGACCGAGGAGGAGCGAGAGGAAGGCCGGAGCGCTGCAGGCAGCCCCGCCCGCTGCGGCCCGGCTCGCTCGCTCGCTCGCTGGCTGGCTCGGCGTCCGGGCGGTCTGCGAGCGTCCCCCGGTGCGGAGCCGTGCTGCGGCGAGGCGGAGGGGCCGGCGGCAGCGGCAGACGGAGCCGGAGACCGGAGCGGAGTCGTCTCGGGAGCAGGATCGGCGGTGGTACCAGCGGAGCTGCGGGCAATGTCGGGGAGGCGCTGGGGCCGGCGGGAGCGAGCCCTGCTGTGGGGCGTGCTGGTGGCGGCGTGGGAGGCGGCGTGTGGGCAGCTGCGCTACTCGGTTCCCGAGGAGATGCCCAAGGGCTCGTTCGTGGGCGACGTGGCCAAGGACCTGGCGCTGGACCTGCCGGCGCTCCGCGACCGCGGCGTGCGCATCATAGAGAGAGGTAGGACGCAGTATTTCTCTCTGCACGGGAAGACGGGACATTTGGTGACGGCGGAGAGGATAGACCGAGAGCAGCTGTGTCGGCTGGTGGAGAAATGCGTGCTGCGGTGTGAGCTGATAGCGGAGGGGGAAATGAAGGTTTACGGGATCGAAGTGGAAATCACGGACATTAACGACAACGCGCCCAGCTTCAAGGAAATTGAGCTGGAGGAGATAATAAGCGAGAATACAGCCCCGGGATCGCGGTTTCCCTTGGCTAGGGCTCATGACCCGGACGTGGGACGGAATTCTCTGCAGAGCTACGAGCTGAGCGGCGACGAGCACTTCTCGCTGGCCGTGCAGACGGGCCCCGGCGGCGATCAGCGGCCCGAGCTGGTGCTGGCGAAGGCGCTGGACCGGGAGGAGGCGGCGTTTCACGAGCTGGTGCTGAGGGCAATCGACGGCGGCGAGCCGGCGCGGACGGGCACGGCGCGGATCCGCGTGGCGGTGCTGGACGCGAACGACAACGCGCCCGTGTTCAGCGCGGCGGAGTACTCGGTGCGTGTGGCGGAGGACGTGCCCGTGGGCTCCACCCTCCTCACCCTCACAGCCACCGACGCCGACGACGGCATCAACGGCCACGTCCAATACAGTTTTAAGAAAACAAGGGACATGACTTCTGAGATTTTCCGGTTGGACGTCGAGATTGGAGCGATCACGCTGGTGCGGAGCCTGGACTTCGAAGAAGGAGACTCCTACGAACTGGAAATGCAGGCACGTGACGGCGGGGGCCTTTTCGACACGGCGAAAGTCTCGGTCACTGTCACAGACGTCAACGACAATGCCCCCGAGCTGACAGTGTCGTCGGCCCTGAGCGAGATCTCAGAGGACGCTCCCTCGGGGACCGTGGTGGCCCTGCTGTACGTGCACGACCGGGACTCGGGCGCCAACGGACAGGTGCGGTGCTCGCTTGACCAGGGCGTCCCGTTCCGGTTGGAGAAGTCGTTTGATAATTACTACCAGGTGGTGACGACGCGGGAGCTGGACCGCGAGGAGGTGCCCGAGTACAACGTGACGGTGCGGGCGGCGGACGGCGGGTCGCCGGCGCTGTGGAGCAGCGCGGTGCTGGCGCTGCGGGTGCTGGACGTGAACGACAACGCGCCGGTGTTCGCCGAGGCGCGGTACAGCGCGCGGGTGTCGGAGAACAACGCGGCGGGCGCGCTGGTGCTGCGGGTGCGGGCGGCGGACGCGGACTGGGGGCAGAACGCGCGCGTGCGGTACCGGCTGCGGGAGGGGCGGGTGCGGGGCGCGCCGCTGTCGTCGTACGTGTCGGTGCAGGCGGAGACGGGCGCGCTGTACGCGCTGCGCTCCTTCGACTACGAGGAGGTGCGCGAGGTGGGGCTGTGGGTGGTGGCGGAGGACGGCGGCGCGCCGGCGCTGAGCAGCAACGTGTCGGTGCGGCTGGAGATCGTGGACGAGAACGACAACGCGCCGCAGGTGCTGTACCCGCCGGCGGCGGCGGCGGCGGCGTCGGGGTCGGCGTCGGGGTGGTCGGGCGTGGAGCTGGCGCCGCGTTCGGCGGAGCCCGGGGCGCTGGTGGCCAAGGTGGTGGCGGTGGACGCGGACGCGGGTCAGAACGCGTGGCTGTCGTACGAGCTGGCCAAGGCGACGGAGCCGGGGCTGTTCCGCGTGGGGCTGCACAGCGGCGAGGTGCGCACGGCGCGCTTCCCGCTGGCCCGCGACGCGGCGCGGCAGAGCCTGGTGGTGGTGGTGAAGGACCACGGGCGGCCGGCGCTGTCGGCCACGGCCACGCTGACGGTGGTGCTGGCCGAGAGCGTGGCCGAGCTGCTGTCGGAGCTGGGCAGCGCGGCAGCGGCGGCGCCGGGCGAGCCGGCCGGCAGCCTGACGCGGTGGCTGGTGGTGGCCGTGGCGGCCGTGTCCTGCCTCTTCCTCGCCTTCCTGCTGCTGCTGCTGGCGCTGCGCCTGCGGCGCTGGCGGCGCTCGCAGCTGCTGGCGGCGGGCAGCGGCGCCTTGCGCGGCGTCCCGGCCTCGCACTTCGTGGGCATCGACGGCGTCCGCGCCTTCCTGCACTCCTACTCGCACGAGGTGTCGCTCACCGCCGACTCGCGCAAGAGCCAGCTGCGCTTGTCGGGCGGCAGCTGCTGCGACACCCTGCCGGCCCGGCCGCCGCCCGACGAGCCCGCGCCGCTGCTCGGGGAGGACCCTGCCGGCGCCGACCCCGCCGCTGCCCTCCCGGTGAGTGCCTCTGACTGCCCTCTGCTGCCTTCCCTTCCCTGCCAGTCTGTGCTGCTTCTCTTTCCATTACTCTGTGCGGGCAGGTAAGGCGAAGCCTTGTGCGCAGAGACTCTGTGTTGGTGACTTTTTTTTTATTCAGGGCATTTGCTGTAGTTTTCATCAGCTGGCGTGGAAGGCAGGAGAGGTGAGGGTACTTGCGTGTTGTGCCCTGTTACTAATGGTAGGTGTAAACTAGATGTGAATGTCTCAGAAGGGACGCTTCTAGATTTGTGTAATTTCTGTGATTTCAAACGTCTAAGAAATGTTCTACCCCTTCTGGTATACACCCATGTTCTGATCCTCGTTCAAGTTACAGGGAAGTGGTACTTGGGAATTGGTCTTTTGCTAAGAAGTTATTGCAAATTATGATGGTTAAAGAACACTTTAATTGTCAATGGTTGGAGATGAGTAATGTGGGAGCTCTTCATGAGATGTTGTTTATTTACAAAACAGAGATTATTTACTCCTTTCCCTGGTCAGTTCCCAGCTGTAGTTTAATGCAACATGAGTTCCATCTTTCCAAGTACATTTGGCCTTAGAAACATTGTTCTGCTCTATTGGGATCGTTGTGATGTTGGTCTTGTGTTTTTGCAGGTTATTGTGATGTTCTCATGTAACAGCTGAATTTTCTACTTATGACACGTGCCATCTTGGGAATTTAGGGAGGAGCCAACAGTGTTTTCATTACCTACAAAATACTTTCATTATCTGTCTACCCTAAGTGCCATAAAAATTTTACTATCCTTTTTGCTTTGTATGTTTTTATTTCTTGCCTTGCTGTTATTCATAGGAAACACTTTCATAGTTGTTTTTCCTTGAATTGACACTGGAAAAAAAGGCTGTTCCGTGTCACACATCCATGAAGTGAGAAGCCCTATATTTATTACTGTACAGGAGAAAGTTGTCTGTGCGATTTTCTTTTGATGGAGTCTATCTGTACACTATAAAGATCATTGACAAGCATGCAATATGTGAAGGGTTTGAGGAGAGTCTCAGAGTGCTGTGTGTGAGGAGATACTAGTGTAGTAATGATGTGTTTTGCTAATACCCAGGGCTCATTGCTGGACTAGATCAAATGAGCATGAAGGTGTCTTATTTCTGCATATCGCCTTGCTTGGACTCCAGCTGGCCAAGTTGTGAGTTTATCCTGTTCCTGTTGCATCTGGAGTCCTGTGATTTAGGCCTAGAGATAAAATTTTCATTAGTGTGTTAGAGTAATGGTTCTTCCATGTTGAACTTGTTCTGGAGAAGGCTGGTGTTGCCTTTGAGCTGATACTTGGATGGCTGGGCCTTGAATGATGGCTGTTAGAACCATTGATGTTTCTTCAGATTCTATGGGAGGAGTAGAAAACTCTCTTTGCACCCATCTGTGTTGCAGTGCTTGAGTTCTGAGTTGTGTGTGCAACATTTCTTTCAAATGTCTGTCTGTAAAAGGAGCTTTCCTGTTGTGTTTGAGCATGGTGAAGAATTCTGCCTTTACAGAGGCAGGGCAGTTGGAAGAGTTTGCTGTGGTAGAGTTTGAAATGGCTAAAAGAAGGTGTAAAAGTTCAGTTTGTCCTAATTTTCAGATGAGGCCCACAGCTGTGATTCCATGCAGTTTCCTTCTTTTTATTGTGCAGGTAAATTACTTAGTGGCACTATGTCTGTGGTGTGTGAGCCTCCTTTGAACTTGTTAGCAACTCATTACCTTTGTTGTGTGCCTACTGCACTTGACACAACCTGAAATGGGAAGCTCTGGGTCATACTTTTCCATGGGTTTCCATTGTTTTTTGTCAAGGAGCAGAGCTGGGCCTCATTGTGCCTGGCAATGCTTAAAGCACTAGAAGATCTCATGTGACTATCAGGCTGAGGGAGCAGTTTCGATCCATAGCTCAAAGGTGTTCAGCTGCCAAGGCAAAGACTTTGATAAACTTATGCTTCCCTAAAGAATCACTGAATGAAATGCTGTTTTGCCTGGGGCTGACAAATAACCAACAGTTGGGTATTGTCCATGGTTCAACTGAAAGCTGTGAATGCAGAGCAAGGAGGGTGAAGGGCTGGCCTAGAGCCATGAAAAAAGGTGGCTTGATATGTTTTTGTCTGGGGGTAATGGTTTGATTTCATGGCTGGTGCCAAGACCTCTGCCATTGATGCTGTGATCCTGGTTTCGCTGTCCTGAAAGGGAATCATAGTCCTCTGATAGAAAAGTCTTTGTTGAGGAAGTATGCATGAAGATTGATGATGCTTGGGTAGGACAGCTTATAATGCCTGTGAGAAACCTTCTTTATCCATTGCTACCCCCCTGGAAGAGTGTAGAGTTTTTTCATAATTTAAACTACACTTTCTATAAGGCCTTTGTGTCCTACGAAGGTTGTGGTTCATCTTCCCCATTTCTGGATGCATTTGAAATGGAGTATAGTTCTACAGCAAATGCTTACTTGTATGTAGGAAGCTCTCAGTCTCCTGAGGATTATGGTACAGAAGTTAAAGGAAGTAGAATCATTAAGAGACCTTGTTGAAATTTGTCCAAAGACTTAGCTTGAAGAAGAGGCCCAGGATAAGAGGTTTAAACCTATGGTTTAATATCTCGGGAAGATGGGAAGGCCACAGAGTAGAAATAGCTTGATGAGACCTGATGACTCTTTCACAGAATGAACTCCCCTACCTGTAAGTCCAGAGTAAGATTGTGGGTGGCCCTTGCGTCTTGAGAGAATGACTTCAGGTGCTCTGGAGAATGAATTTCAGTACCTGCAGTGAAGACCAAGAAGATTTCCATGTGAGTTTCTCTGAGAACACTTCTGTCTTCTACTACTTCCTTGCCTTGCTTGTCTGTTGTATGTTTTGTTTTTCTTTGCCTGCTCTACTGTGTCTGTAGGTTTATTGTAATGATCAGCAGAGCTTTGTTTAGCAACGTGTCATGTGTTAGTGGCTCTTGCTGATGCTGCAGCAGGTGTGAAAGGCAGGAGATGTGAGGGTATCTTTGTGTTCTGTTATTGCCTGGGGCAATAGATGGAAACATGACCCTAGCAGAAGTCACATCCCTGTGGAAGAGTGAGTGTGATAAAAGGTGAGACTAGATTCTCCCTCAGCCATGAGTTTGATGACCCCTTCTCTGTTAGATGCCACCCCACTTGAGTCTGCTCATTATGCTGAGTGAGCTCAGCAGACAAGTCTGAAGGTGCTTTAGTTTTGGACATGTCCTTGCTTGGACTCCAGCTGGCCAGGCTGTGTGTTCTGCAGTTTCCTTCCCTATTGCCTGATGCTCCCTGTCAACAGTGGTGACATTCTTGCCTTGCTTGTCATGATGTGGTAAGGGTGGGCCTCTCTGTGTGTGATACTGTGTCTGCAAATGTTGCTTGAAGAAATGCTCTTGCTTGTTGTCTACACGTGGTGAGAAGGCAGAGCAAGGTCAGTGGGAGACTGGCCTGGAAGCAGGAAAAGAAGGTTGTATGTTCCATCTGGCTGGGTGGTGCTTTAGTGTCACTCCTAATGCCAAGGCCTCTGCTAATTAGACCAAGCCCCATTTTCCCACATCCTGAAAGGGGATGAGAATCCCCTAACAAGTCTGTCTGCAAGCAATGCCTATGGAAGTGCAAACATGCATCACGGGTGCTATTTCTAGTAATTTCTGAGGGAAATATCATTTCTCTATCTATATGCCCTTGTAAGACTGTGATGTAGAGTTTCATCCTGGTTTTATTAATATTTTTCCAGCTTTGACCCACCTTCAGATGTTACTGATGGCTCTTGTTCCTATGAAGTAACAACTGATGTTCTGTAGGTATGAAGATTGGTATTAAGGGGATGGGAGGGTATTTTAGTCAAGATTTTCTGGGTGTGGGGCCTGTTACTTGAAGTATGTGTGAGGAAGTTACTCGTTTTATGCCCTGCCATGCTGGATACAGCTCTTCCTGTGGATGGTGATTATTTGGCTTAGACCTAAACATTGTATTAATGGCTGAAGAGTCATGTATCTCCCAAATTGCCCATGTGCACGAGGGTGTCTCTGACCTGATACTGATGCCTGAGTCTTTGACTGAGCTGGGTATCACTTATGCCCTTTGGAACATGTTCTGTTTCTTCACTTCAGAGTAATGAGCAGAGAAGTCTCTGTGCCTGCATCCATGTTGTGATCCTTGTTTTACATAAAGAGGAGTTGTGTGTGATTAGCATGAGTTTGATGACCCAGTCTCTGCTGGATGGCTGCTCCTCTTCTCATTTGGCCGTCTATAATTTCTGTGCTTTAGAATCCTTCTGTTTCTTCTTAGACTAGTGGTGAGAGGAGACAAGGGATCTTTATTGGGGGACTATAGAAGACCAGATGGTCATGTCCTTGCTTGCTGCTGCCACAACCATGTGTCTAAAGGAGTACCATGCTATCTGAGTTCATTCTGCTCCGAAGGTTTGGCCTAAGAAGTGTTATTCCACCTGAACCATTAAGTTTTGTATCTTCCTGACATTTCCCTTGCTTGTTCTCATGCAGTTGCCCTCAGGGTGTCTGATCAAATGAGGAAGGTCACTTGTGTTCCCAGTGTCTGAGTGCAGGGGCAGTTCCCGTGCACACCTTTGATGCTGACAGCTGTAGAGAGGAAGGCTTTCATAGACACGGTGTGCTCACCCAGGCACACTTGGGTGTAGAGAAAGGAGGCAAAACCATCTCTGCTGCAGTCCTCCAGGTGCAGAGTGGCGAGCCAGCCATGGCTTCCATGAACAGGCTGGGGGGTCAGAGGGAGAACACATGCAAAGTGTCCCCCAGACATTCACCGCCCAAATGGTAGCCACTCAATTGGAGAGATACAGGTTGATTTGCTTGATGGAGGGGATGCCATCTGGAGTGACAGGGACAGCCTGGAGAAGTAGACTCAAGTGAACCTCATGAAGTTCAACAAGGACAAGAGAAGGTCCTGCACCTGGGTAGGGGCAATGCCCAGTTGCAGTACATATTGAGTGTCCTGAAAGAAGCCCTGTGGAGAAGGCCTTAGGGGTTCTGGTGGGTGACAAATGGGACATGAGTTGCCAATGCGTACTTGGAACCCAGAAAACTAATTGTATCCTGGGCTGCATCAGCACTAGTGTGGCCACCAGGTTGTGGGAGGGGATTCTAGTCATCAGCTCTGCTTTCATGAGACCCCACCTGGACTAGTGCGTGCAGCTCTGGGGATGCCATTGAAAAAGACATGAATCTGTTAGAGTAGTACCAGAGGAGGATGTGAAAACAGTCAAAGAACTCGAACATCTCTGGTATGAGAAAGGGCTGAAGGAGTTGAGGTCATGCAGCATGCAGAAGAGAAGGCTCCAGGGAGACCTTAGTGCAGCCTCTCGGTATTAAAGGGGGCTTATAATAGAGGCAGAGAGAGTTTTTACCATGGTCTGCGATGACAGGACAAAGCACAACAGCGCATCTCAGATTGAAACGCCTTTGGGCTCAGGTACTTTAGAAAGCACGTATGCACTTTCAGATTCCAATAGAAGCAAGACCCGTTTCCAGCCCGGTCCCCCTGGCTCGGTTCACCGAGCCGGCTGCGGTGGCGTCGCGGCGCCTCCGGGTGCCGCTGTTGGCCGACGCGGAGCGGCGCTGGAGACGGAGCCGGAGCCGCAGCCGCCGCAGCGTCCTGCCCCCGCAGGCTGCTCGCTCGCACGGCGCCGGCCAGAGCGGCAGCGGCACGGGCAGCAGAGGCGAGAGCAGCGGCGTCCGAGGCGGCGCCGAGCTCGCTGCCCTCCGGCGGCCCCTGCGCGGGCTGCGGAAAGGGGCTGGGAAGGAGCGAGCGAGGGCAGCGGCAGGAGCGAGGAGCGCGGCGAGCGCTGGCGAGCATGGCGGGCAGGCAGAGGCCGAGGCGGCGGCGAGCAGGCGGGCGAGTGCTGCTGGGCGCCTTGCTGCTGGGCTTGTGCTGCCGGGCGGCGGCGGAGCGGATCCGCTACGCCATCCCCGAGGAGCTGGGCAGAGGGTCGCTGGTGGGGCCGCTGGCGCGGGACCTGGGGCTGAGCCCGGCGGAGCTGCCGGCACGCAAGCTGCGGCTGAGCGCCGAGAAGCAATACTTCGGCGTGAGCGGGGAGAGCGGGCAGCTGTACGTGAGCGAGCGGCTGGACCGGGAGGAGATGTGCGGCGAGGCGGCGTCCTGCTCCGTCAGCTTCGAGGCGCTGGTGCACAACCCGCTCAACGTTTTCCACGTCCAGGTGGACATCCACGACGTCAACGACAATGCACCGCGTTTCCTGCGAGATAATTTCCAGCTGGAGATCAACGAATTGACTTCTCCCGGCGCCCGCTTTGCCTTAGGCATGGCGGAAGACCCGGACGTGGGCAGCAACTCGCTGCAGGGCTACGAGCTGGAAACAAACAAGTACTTCGCGGTGGAGGTGAAGGAGAGCGAGGACGGCAGCAAGTTCGCGGAGCTGGTGCTGCGCCGAGCGCTGGACCGGGAGAGCGAGCAGAGCCTGCGGCTGGTGCTGACGGCGCTGGACGGCGGCGACCCGCCCCGCAGCGGCACCGCCCAGCTCTGCATCAACGTCACCGACGCCAACGACAACCCGCCCGTGTTCGTGCAGGACCGGTACCGGGTGAGCGTGCGGGAGGACGCGCCGCCGGGCTCGACGGTGCTAAACGTCTCCGCCTCGGACGTCGACGCCGGCACCAACGCGCGCATTACCTACGGTTTCGGGGAAATGCCGGCCAAGGTGATAAAGAAGTTCGTGGTGGACGCGGAGAGCGGGACCATAACGCTGGAGGAGGCGCTGGACTATGAGGACACGCGAGGCTACACGCTGCTGGTGGAGGCGAGGGACGGCGGAGGTCTGGTGGCGCACTGCGAAGTGGAGGTGGAGGTGCTGGACATGAACGACAACGCGCCCGAGGTGACACTGACGTCGGTGTCGAGCCCGGTGCCTGAGGGTGTGCCAACAGGCACGGTGGTGGCCCTGGTGAAGGTGCGGGACAGAGACTCCGGCGAGAACGGTCAGGTGTGGCTGGAGCTGTCGGGCGAGGCGCCGCTGTCGCTGGTGGCGTCGTCGGGCGGCTCGTACAAGGTGGTGACGGCGAGCGCGCTGGACCGGGAGCAGGCGTCGGAGCACCGGGTGGAGGTGGTGGCCAGGGACCGGGGCAGCCCGTCGCTGTCGAGCCGCGCGGCGCTGGTGCTGGAGGTGTCGGACGTGAACGACAACGCGCCGGTGTTCGAGGAGGAGGCCTACAGCGCCTACGTGGCGGAGAACAACGCGGCGGGCGCGCCGGTGCTGCGCGTGCACGCGCGGGACGCGGACGCGGGCGCCAACGGGCGCGTGAGCTACTGGCTGGCGGGCGGCAGCGCGGGCGCGGCGCCGTACGTGTCGGTGGAGGCGCGGAGCGGCGCGGTGTACGCGCAGCGCTCCTTCGACTACGAGCAGTGCCGCGAGTTCGCGGTGGCGGTGCGGGCGCAGGACGGCGGGGCGCCGGCGCGGAGCTCGACGGCCACGGTGCGCGTCTTCGTGCTGGACCGCAACGACAACGCGCCGCGGGTGCTGTGGCCGGCGGCGGGCGCGGGGGAGGCGGGCGGGGCTGCGGCGGCGGCGCCGTTCGAGGTGGTGCCGCGGTCGGCCGAGGCCGGGTACCTGGTGGCCAAGGTGGTGGCGGTGGACGCGGACGCGGGGCGCAACGCGTGGCTGTCGTACGAGCTGGTGGCGGCGGCGGAGCCGGCGCTGTTCCGCGTGGGGCTGCACAGCGGCGAGGTGCGCACGGCGCGGGCCGTGTCGGAGCGGGACGCGGCCAAGCAGCGGCTGGTGGCCGTGGTGAAGGACCACGGGCAGCCGGCGCTGTCGGCCACGGCCACGCTGCACGTGGTGCTGGCCGAGAGCTTGCAGGAGGCGCTGCCGGAGCTGAGCGAGCGGGCGGCGGGCGCCGAGTCGCCGGCGGAGCTGCAGTTCTACCTGGTGCTGGCGCTGGCGCTGCTCTCGGCGCTCTTCCTGCTGAGCGTGGCGCTGGCCGTGCTGGCGCGGCTGCGCCGGGCCGGGCCGCCCGCCGTGCTGCGCTGCCTGGGCGCGCAGCGCTTCTCGGTGGCCGGCGCCGCCTTCCCGGCCGACTTCTGCGAGGGCACCTTGCCCTACTCCTACAACGTGTGCGTGGCGCCGGGCCGCGGCCTGCCCGAGCCCGCTTGGCTGCCGCCGCCGCTGCCCAGCCTGCCCGCGGAGGAGCTGCTCGTCGTGGAGGCGTGCGGGGAGCGGAGCCCGAGCAGCAGCGCCGGACCGGGAGAGCCGCCCGCCCGCCCCGACGCACCGCAGGTCTGTGAGCCCGCGCGCTCTCGCTCTTCTCCTCCTGTTTTTCTGCCCCCCCGGGGCGCGTGTTCCGCGGGTGGGGTTTTCCGCTGGTGGGGTGCACGGGGTTGTGCTGGTGCGTGTGTCCGGGAGGGAGTGAAAGAGCGGGGTCGCTCTAGTAAGAGCAGGCAGTTCGCTGTGGCACTCTTCATTTTATCGGTGGTGACAGGTTCAGGTTGAGCTGAGAGGTTTTCTCTTCAGCGCTTGTTTTGTCTAAAATAGCTTGTGTCAGTAATGGAGAAGGTGGATCCTACCTTTGTAGGATGAGATCTGCTGAATCTGCGTGATAGAGTAGGGGAAATGGGACTGACGCTTGGTGTTGGAGATTTTTTCCTTCCTGAAACGTGCGTTTTTTCTCGATGAAATGGGGAGGTACAGACTGTTCCTCCCTAGTGAATTTTCTAATTTCCTCTCGTCTGCCCTGTTTTCTTTCGGATTAAGAACATGTTGTAGAGGTGTAAGCATTACCTATGTAATTCATACTATGTGAATCTTTCACGTGGTGATTGAGATCTGCTGATTCTGCGTGATAGAGTCAGGGAAATGGGATTGTCGCTTGGTTTTGGAGAGTTTTTCCTTCCTGAAATGTGACTGTTTTAAGGAGGACTTAGGGATTGTTCCTCCTTGATGAGAGAGGGTAGTGTCGCCCATCTTTTGGGGGAAGGCTTCTGCAGAAGTGGAAGCCCTAACGGGGCGAGTTATTTGTCCAGACATTCTTTCTCAGTGCAGTTATTTCTCTTTTAAATTTCTTCCGTCCTGTGTTGTATTTCTCTCTTTTTACCCTTCCTGATGAGCCAAAGCATCTGAGGGTGTAGCATTAGATCTCAAGAAAAAAAGAAACCCCTTGCCTTTCGAATTTCAGAGCTTTTTAATTTTCCTTGGGCCTGGTTGATGGTGTTGAACGGGGGAATACTGAACTGAGGAATTCGCTCTCTCAGCCGATTTTTGCAGCAATTCTTTTGGGTGCCTGTGCTAGCAGGAGAGGTCTCTATCCATTCTGAGGACACAGATATGCAAATGACAGGCATTAGGCACTTGAATAAAGACCATTTGCACTTTTACAAACGTCCCGCATAGACCAGGGTTTGCAGCTCTGCTCGTTTTCTGCGTCCTACAGTGCTTTGGTGAAAATGTGTCCTACCAAGATGAAGACTCAAGCATTAAATGAATGCTTTATTGAAGAATTTGCAACCCTTTATACTTTTCGTTCTGAAAAAAAAAAAAAAAAAAAAAAAAAAAGCAAAAAGCAAAAAAGCAGAGCTTTTTGGTAATCATTCCGGCTGTGGTATTAACTGTTTCAGTGTTAATGTGTATGAAGTATAGAAACCCTAAATAATTGTGTGCTATTAAAAAGGGAAATCACCCATTAAAGTCCGTTCACTTTCTTTTCTCAGTATTAGCTGCCTTTTGAGATGTTCCAACAGTTTAATGGTTGTAGCCATTACCTCAGTGGCTGCTTTGAAGCATTCCATTGCATCCTCCAGGCAAATTACTGTTCAGAAAACATGACTGTTGGGAAAATAGGCGTACCTGTTGTTATTCTTGCTGTAATCACGAAGATATTTCCCCCGCAGTCTTCTGAGAGCAGGGCAATAGCTTCTGGCCAGGTGAAAGATTCTGAGAATCTGGACAATTCTGGCCAAGCACTGGAACAGGCTGTCCAGGGAGGCTATAGAGTCTCTTTCTCTAGAGATATTCAAAACCCTCCTGGATGCAGTCCTGAGTAACGTGCATTTTACCAGTGTGACAGAAACAAGACTGTTAAAAAGGAAAAGCACTGGTTAGAGAAAGCCATTGCAGGAAATGACCAGTGACCATTTGAGGGAGGATTTCCATAACTGCTCCGTTCTACGGGTTGAGTTCTGGGGAATTACTGTGGTTCTATGAGGCACATAGATCGGCAGAGGGGGAGTGGGAAACGTCATTCCAGCAGCTGAAAAAGCTGTGTAGGTCGTGATGGCAATTGTGGGTTTCGTCCGTAATATCTCACACGTCATATTTTATTTAACGTATATCTTGGCATACTGAATTTTTTTTTTCCCCGCGCGGTACGGTATCTGACCCCGAGCTGCCGGGGGGCGGTGGGGCGGGCAGCGCTCGGCAGCGCTCGGTGCCTGCAGTGCCGGGAGGAGGCTGCGGGCGCCGCTGCTGACCGAGGAGGAGCGAGAGGAAGGCCGGAGCGCTGCAGGCAGCCCCGCCCGCTGCGGCCCGGCTCGCTCGCTCGCTCGCTGGCTGGCTCGGCGTCCGGGCGGTCTGCGAGCGTCCCCCGGTGCGGAGCCGTGCTGCGGCGAGGCGGAGGGGCCGGCGGCAGCGGCAGACGGAGCCGGAGACGGGATCGGAGTCGGCTCGGGAGCAGGATCGGCGGTGGTACCAGCGGAGCTGCGGGCAATGTCGGGGAGGCGCTGGGGCCGGCGGGAGCGAGCCCTGCTGTGGGGCGTGCTGGTGGCGGCGTGGGAGGCGGCGTGTGGGCAGCTGCGCTACTCGGTTCCCGAGGAGATGCCCAAGGGCTCGTTCGTGGGCGACGTGGCCAAGGACCTGGCGCTGGACCTGCCGGCGCTCCGCGACCGCGGCGTGCGCCTTGTCTCCGAAGGTAGGACGCGGTATTTCGCTCTGCACGGGAAGACGGGACATTTGGTGACGGCGGAGAGGATAGACCGAGAGCAGCTGTGCGACAGTGTGCAGCAATGCGTGCTGCGGTGTGAGCTGATAGCGGAGGGGGAAATGAAGTTTTATGAAATCGAAGTGGAAATAACAGACATTAACGACAACGCTCCCAGCTTCCGAGAGGCAGAAACGGAGCTGAGAATGAGCGAGATGACAGCCCCGGGGTCGAGATTTCCCGTGGACGAGGCTCACGACCCGGACTCGGGGAGAAATTCTTTGCAGAAGTACGAGCTGAGCGGCGACGAGCACTTCTCGCTGGCCGTGCAGACGGGCCCCGGCGGCGATCAGCGGCCCGAGCTGGTGCTGGCGAAGGCGCTGGACCGGGAGGAGGCGGCGTTTCACGAGCTGGTGCTGAGGGCAATCGACGGCGGCGAGCCGGCGCGGACGGGCACGGCGCGGATCCGCGTGGCGGTGCTGGACGCGAACGACAACGCGCCCGTGTTCAGCGCGGCGGAGTACTCGGTGCGTGTGGCGGAGGACGTGCCCGTGGGCTCCACCCTCCTCACCCTCACGGCCACCGACGCTGACGACGCCATGAATGGCCACGTCAAATACTTCTTAAAGAAAATCACAGAGAAAGCCTCCAAGATTTTCCAGCTGGACCCCGAGACGGGAGCGATCACTTTGGTGCGGAGCCTGGACTTCGAGGAAGGAGACTCCTACGAACTGGTGGTGCAGGCACATGACGGCGGAGGTCTTTTTGACACAGCGAAACTCTCCGTCATTGTTACAGACGTCAACGACAACGCGCCAGAGATTTCGGTTCGGTCAACGCTGAGCGAGATCTCCGAGGACGCCCCGTCGGGGACCGTGGTGGCCCTGCTGCACGTGCACGACCGGGACTCGGGCGCCAACGGAGAGGTGCGGTGCTCGCTTGACCAGGGCGTCCCGTTCCGGCTGCGGAGCTCGCGGGGCAGCTACTACAGCGTGGAGACGACGCGGGAGCTGGACCGTGAGGAGGTGCCCGAGTACAACGTGACGGTGCGGGCGGCGGACGGCGGGTCGCCGGCGCTGTGGAGCAGCGCGGTGCTGGCGCTGCGGGTGCTGGACGTGAACGACAACGCGCCGGTGTTCGCCGAGGCGCGGTACAGCGCGCGGGTGTCGGAGAACAACGCGGCGGGCGCGCTGGTGCTGCGGGTGCGGGCGGCGGACGCGGACTGGGGGCAGAACGCGCGCGTGCGGTACCGGCTGCGGGAGGGGCGGGTGCGGGGCGCGCCGCTGTCGTCGTACGTGTCGGTGCAGGCGGAGACGGGCGCGCTGTACGCGCTGCGCTCCTTCGACTACGAGGAGGTGCGCGAGGTGGGGCTGTGGGTGGTGGCGGAGGACGGCGGCGCGCCGGCGCTGAGCAGCAACGTGTCGGTGCGGCTGGAGATCGTGGACGAGAACGACAACGCGCCGCAGGTGCTGTACCCGCCGGCGGCGGCGGCGGCGGCGTCGGGGTCGGCGTCGGGGTGGTCGGGCGTGGAGCTGGCGCCGCGTTCGGCGGAGCCCGGGGCGCTGGTGGCCAAGGTGGTGGCGGTGGACGCGGACGCGGGTCAGAACGCGTGGCTGTCGTACGAGCTGGCCAAGGCGACGGAGCCGGGGCTGTTCCGCGTGGGGCTGCACAGCGGCGAGGTGCGCACGGCGCGCTTCCCGCTGGCCCGCGACGCGGCGCGGCAGAGCCTGGTGGTGGTGGTGAAGGACCACGGGCGGCCGGCGCTGTCGGCCACGGCCACGCTGACGGTGGTGCTGGCCGAGAGCGTGGCCGAGCTGCTGTCGGAGCTGGGCAGCGCGGCAGCGGCGGCGCCGGGCGAGCCGGCCGGCAGCCTGACGCGGTGGCTGGTGGTGGCCGTGGCGGCCGTGTCCTGCCTCTTCCTCGCCTTCCTGCTGCTGCTGCTGGCGCTGCGCCTGCGGCGCTGGCGGCGCTCGCAGCTGCTGGCGGCGGGCAGCGGCGCCTTGCGCGGCGTCCCGGCCTCGCACTTCGTGGGCATCGACGGCGTCCGCGCCTTCCTGCACTCCTACTCGCACGAGGTGTCGCTCACCGCCGACTCGCGCAAGAGCCAGCTGCGCTTGTCGGGCGGCAGCTGCTGCGACACCCTGCCGGCCCGGCCGCCGCCCGACGAGCCCGCGCCGCTGCTCGGGGAGGACCCTGCCGGCTCCGACCCCGCCGCTGCCCCCCCGGTGAGTGTCTGTGACCCCCTCTTGCTCCGCGACCCTTCTTTCCACTACCGCTTCCCTGTCCTGTACCCGCACAGCCGCGGTCCTGCCGAAGGGAGGGTACTTCCTTACTGTGTGGGGGGCTCTTGCTGCGGGGAGTGAAGGTGGGGTCGTTGCTCGGCGTTACCTTTTTTGTTGGAGGCCGGAGAAGTGGCCCTACTACTGGCTGGAGGCTAGTTAGAGCAGAGTTTTTTGTTGTTAGTACGTGCCAGGTCGTTTCTCATAACAGTTTTTCTATCGGAATGAGTTCTTTCGCACGCATGTGTTGCAGTATTAGCAAAGGGCAGTTTGCGTTATTAGCAGGGTCCGGTACCTTCCTGGCACCAATCGTGTTTGAGTAGGATCAGAAACGGAGCAGTAATTGCCCCGTGGTTAATTTTCCTCCTCATAGTTTCTATTCTTGTCAGCTTTCATTTTCTCCATGATAACACGGTGATCAATGAAATGCCTTTGTATTCATTTATGCTGCCATCTTTGTGCCTCGGGTGGTGGAATGGGCTGGGCAACAACTGGTCCCTTGACTATCTCTGTTTGGAGTTCAGAAATATGAAAGGAGATGGTAAAAGTTTTGACTAATTTAGAGAGTGTTTAAGTGGCTGCGTGTGACGAGCCACTGACGGAAGCTGGAGATGTATTTTGCTGATTCTCCATCTTTTAAGGCCGACTTATTTATAAGGACACTGGATGTGCCTTGGCTTGAAAGTATGTACAGTGGCAGGAGCATTACGAGATCGGCAGGGGAGAGATTCAAGTTACTCCAGCTGTATTGGGAGTCCTGGGTGGGTCTTTTTCTGTGTTTACATGTCCTTATCAGTTCTTAACTAACAGTTTAATAGTGTATTTGTGACAAATTGACTGCCTACATAACACCTTGATGATGTACGTAATTAAGGCGTTATCATCAAGAGGTGTATGTCCTGATCTGTTCCTTTGTGCAGGTGTTAAGTTCTGGCTTTGGTCGTTGTAATCATCTCAAGGTGGGCCTTTGTCTCTTACGATGGCAGAAGATCTTATCTATTCCATTTGTCTGACTGTCCTAATGTGCCTTTCATGTTTACAGCTGTGAGGAGAAAGACTTTCATAGACACGTTTCATTACAATATTCCTGGTAGAAATGCTCTTGGTTGTCACATGCACATGATGAGAAATCAAATATTAATAATGGTAAGGAGAAGTTGTCTGTGCAGCTTTTCTTTCAGTGGTTCTGTCTGGAAGTGATGATGATCAATGGCAACCATGCAGAAGAAGGGAGGCTGCTGGTAGCTGGAATTTCGTTAGAACTGGGTTTTGTGGTTTTATCATCTCCCGATCGTTTCTCATTCTGTTCCCTGCCATGTTTAATACCGATGGTCCTGTCAGTATTCGCTCTTCTGAATGGATGTGTTGAGTGTTAGCAAATGGCTGTTTGCTGTACAAGTAGGATCCGACATTTTCCCCGCAGCAATTGTTTTTGAGTAGGGTCAGAAATGGAGCGGTAATGGCCCCGTGTATGACCTGTCATTACGGATTAATTATTTGTCCCTTGTATGCAGCCTTATTGCTTGTTTCGTGTAATTTCCTGCTCGCAGAAAATGTAGCAGTCCTTCCTCTTCTATCTTTCGTTATTTATGGTTGCTGGACGCAGTGTGTGAGGAAGTGAGTACTACTATGCCCATAGCGCTAATGATTAGACAGTTCCTCTTCTTTTTCTGTGCTCCTTACCAGCCAGTGAGCAGTTTTACTCATACGATGGGTCTATTAGAAAGAAACAATAGTTTTTCTCGTGAACGGCGCGTTAATAGAGGTGTTTTTTTCAAGCCCATCTTTGGTTCACTTAATTGTTCCTTTCGCTACACCTTTTTTCATTACCAGCCATGATTTAGGGTGAATGTAAGCCATTATTTGGAATATACGTAGAGCTACTTGTTCCTGCTTCGGGGCACAGCTTTTGTGAAAGTTCTTCACACAGCGTGCTCCTCAGCCAGTGGTGACAGCTTGTGTGCCAGAATGCTGTGCGTTTTCCATGCAGGAGGCACTTTTCTTCAACTGAGAGACAGTTCCCAGCTGTTCTTGTTCCTTGTCGCTTGCGAGAATTTCCTCGGTTGGGTCAAAGTGAGGTCCAAGAGGGAGCTCCCTCCATTGAGGAAGTGGATGGAAAAGCAGGGAACTTACTTGTTGGTATGTGTTAAATTGTAAAATACACGTGCGTATGTGAGCAGTGGTTGCACACCTTGGTGGTGAGCCGCCACTGCGCCCTTCCAAAGATGGAGGGAAGTTGAAGAAGTCTGTGTTTTCAGATTGAGTGTTGTCCTTTTAGACTCTATGAGGCCTTCAAACTATGGGTGAAGTGCTAGAAAGTAGAGAATATTGTCGCAGTTTCTCCTGGGTTTGTTGACACGACACTTCAAGAAATGTCAAGATATCCTGGCAATGAAGGTTCATTAATTAGTGCTTTTTATGTCGACTAACAATTTGTTTCGTATCGATGACCCTCGTGTAGCAGCGCTTAAGTGTTATATGCTACGTGTTTAAATCGATGTTTTAGTGTTTAAAATCGAGACAAACCGTCAGAGTAGTGCTACGTTAACAGCATCAGTGGTTAGAGAGGTTGTTTTCTCCTTCTGTGCTCCTCACCAGCCCGTGAGCATAACCAGAGTCTTTCTGCAGCGGGAAAGACCTTGCTGGCCATGAGAAACCTGCTCCCACTGGAACTTGGGGGTGTCTTCTGCCAAAGGAGGGTTAATCTCCGAGGGATCGTTTTGAGGGATTAGCTGTTGCGGGAGCAGCGAGAGCGGCATAACCGGAAACTGAATGAACACCAGGACGCTGTGAACGAGCAGTGGTCATCCATGGAGTTGTAGTCTTGTCAGGAGCAATAGGTCTTGAATTCTGCTATTTCCTTTGAGCGTAGCTGAGAGGTGGTGTCAGTGTGCAAACAGGCACTGAGGAGGATCAAGTACTCAAGTACTTTCTCATAGGGTTTGATCCTTTCCATTGTCAGACCACCCAACACCTGAAGTATTCTGTGGATTTTTACAAAGTGCACGTCGCTGTGTTTGTGTCATGGACAAACTGCCTTCTCTCGTGCTGACATTCTGACTTTCCTTCTTGTGAATACTTTTGCCCATTTTTGTTCTTGTGGTTTTGTGTTGCTTGACTTTTTTTTCCCCCGAAAGGCAGCTGACATGTTGTAAACAGCTCAGGCATCACCACGAAAGAGTTTACAACTCCCCTTTACGATTCTCGAAATAACACATTAGTAATTGTAGTATCCGAGGCTCACGGGTACTTTTAGCGTTCATCCATGTGTGAGAACGAACTTACCTCTTTGACCAAAAGAAGCGATGTTTGAAAAAAAGGTTTTCACAGGTCGGTGTTCACAGTTTTAGAGCAAGGTGTTGTGGTGATCTCCGTGATTTGTAAGACTAGCAGCATATATTGATACTGCCGTTATAGACAAAAAGGCTTGCGGTGTACCCCAGAGAGAGTTTCAGTCCCTCTGAGAGGTACAGGAAATAAAATGGATACAAACTTGTATCTCCTCACAGGAAATGACGGGTTTGGTGCTGCTGTTCTACAACAGCTTATTCTGCAGGGTACTTTGTAGCTGCTGCTTCTCAGAGCTCGTAGGAATGACACAAAACAGCCGAGGAAAGACAACCGGCAGCGACAGTAGAAGCTGTTGGAATGTCAGACATCGGCTGTACAATATACCTGGTGGTACTTACCTATACTCATGGCAGCTCTGCTGCGCACGGTCTGCGCGCTCCTCCAACATTCGGTAACTCGTTCCCAGCCAGACTCTTCATTTCCACTGGTGACCAGAGCGGCTTGGTTCGCCTTTCCGCGGGGTTAAGAAAACTGGTCAGACCGGAGGCTGACTCGCGCATTTCGGCGGCGGACGGCGCCGACTCGCGGCAGATGCCGGCAGCGAGGCTGGGGGCGCGGGGACCGGCTGCGGTGGCGTCGCGGCGCCTCCGGGTGCCGCTGTTGGCCGACGCGGAGCGGCGCTGGAGACGGAGCCGGAGCCGCAGCCGCCGCAGCGTCCTGCCCCCGCAGGCTGCTCGCTCGCACGGCGCCGGCCAGAGCGGCAGCGGCACGGGCAGCAGAGGCGAGAGCAGCGGCGTCCGAGGCGGCGCCGAGCTCGCTGCCCTCCGGCGGCCCCTGCGCGGGCTGCGGAAAGGGGCTGGGAAGGAGCGAGCGAGGGCAGCGGCAGGAGCGAGGAGCGCGGCGAGCGCTGGCGAGCATGGCGGGCAGGCAGAGGCCGAGGCGGCGGCGAGCAGGCGGGCGAGTGCTGCTGGGCGCCTTGCTGCTGGGCTTGTGCTGCCGGGCGGCGGCGGAGCGGATCCGCTACGCCATCCCCGAGGAGCTGGGCAGAGGGTCGCTGGTGGGGCCGCTGGCGCGGGACCTGGGGCTGAGCCCGGCGGAGCTGCCGGCACGCAAGCTGCGGCTGAGCGCCGAGAAGCAATACTTCGGCGTGAGCGGGGAGAGCGGGCAGCTGTACGTGAGCGAGCGGCTGGACCGGGAGGAGATGTGCGGCGAGGCGGCGTCCTGCTCCGTCAGCTTCGAGGCGCTGGTGCACAACCCGCTCAACGTCTTCCACGTCCAGGTGGACATCCACGACATCAACGACAACGACCCGGTCTTCAGCAAGGCTGCCCTCGACCTCGAGATCCCAGAGCTGACGCTTCCCGGTGCTCGTTTTCCGCTGGAGACGGCGCGAGACCCGGACGTGGGCAGCAACTCGCAGCTGACCTACCAGCTCACTGGCAACCCGTCCTTCTCCCTGGCGGTGGACGAGAGCCTGGGTGGGAAGAGGCAGCCGGAATTAGTGCTGGAGAGAGCTTTGGACCGTGAGGAGCAGAGCTCCTTTCAGCTCGTGCTGACGGCGCTGGATGGCGGAGACCCCGCGAGGTCCGGGACTGTCCAGATTCTCATCAACGTCACCGACGCCAACGACAACGCCCCCGTGTTCAGTAAAAAGATCTACGAGGCGCGAGTGCGGGAGAATGTGCCGGTGGGGTCGCTGGTGCTGCAGGTGCGAGCCACGGATGCGGACGCGGGCTCCAACGCGCGGGTCTCCTACGGCTTTGCGAACGTTCCGGAGAGTGTCCGAGCGTTGTTCAGTGTCGACAGCGAGAACGGCGAGGTCAGGACGGCGGGACCCCTCGATTTCGAGGACAAGAGCAAGTACAGCTTCGGCCTGGAGGCGAGGGATGGGAGCGGGCTCACGGCTCACTGTGAGGTTGAGATAGAAATCACGGACGAGAACGACAACGCGCCCGAAATCACGATATTGTCGGTGTCGAGTCCGGTGCCCGAGGACGCGCCAGCCGGCACGGTAGTGGCCCTGGTGAAGGTAACCGACCCGGACTCCGGCGAGAACGGCCAGGTGTGGCTGGAGCTGTCGGGCGAGGCGCCGCTGTCGCTGGTGGCGTCGTCGGGCGGCTCGTACAAGGTGGTGACGGCGAGCGCGCTGGACCGGGAGCAGGCGTCGGAGCACCGGGTGGAGGTGGTGGCCAGGGACCGGGGCAGCCCGTCGCTGTCGAGCCGCGCGGCGCTGGTGCTGGAGGTGTCGGACGTGAACGACAACGCGCCGGTGTTCGAGGAGGAGGCCTACAGCGCCTACGTGGCGGAGAACAACGCGGCGGGCGCGCCGGTGCTGCGCGTGCACGCGCGGGACGCGGACGCGGGCGCCAACGGGCGCGTGAGCTACTGGCTGGCGGGCGGCAGCGCGGGCGCGGCGCCGTACGTGTCGGTGGAGGCGCGGAGCGGCGCGGTGTACGCGCAGCGCTCCTTCGACTACGAGCAGTGCCGCGAGTTCGCGGTGGCGGTGCGGGCGCAGGACGGCGGGGCGCCGGCGCGGAGCTCGACGGCCACGGTGCGCGTCTTCGTGCTGGACCGCAACGACAACGCGCCGCGGGTGCTGTGGCCGGCGGCGGGCGCGGGGGAGGCGGGCGGGGCTGCGGCGGCGGCGCCGTTCGAGGTGGTGCCGCGGTCGGCCGAGGCCGGGTACCTGGTGGCCAAGGTGGTGGCGGTGGACGCGGACGCGGGGCGCAACGCGTGGCTGTCGTACGAGCTGGTGGCGGCGGCGGAGCCGGCGCTGTTCCGCGTGGGGCTGCACAGCGGCGAGGTGCGCACGGCGCGGGCCGTGTCGGAGCGGGACGCGGCCAAGCAGCGGCTGGTGGCCGTGGTGAAGGACCACGGGCAGCCGGCGCTGTCGGCCACGGCCACGCTGCACGTGGTGCTGGCCGAGAGCTTGCAGGAGGCGCTGCCGGAGCTGAGCGAGCGGGCGGCGGGCGCCGAGTCGCCGGCGGAGCTGCAGTTCTACCTGGTGCTGGCGCTGGCGCTGCTCTCGGCGCTCTTCCTGCTGAGCGTGGCGCTGGCCGTGCTGGCGCGGCTGCGCCGGGCCGGGCCGCCCGCCGTGCTGCGCTGCCTGGGCGCGCAGCGCTTCTCGGTGGCCGGCGCCGCCTTCCCGGCCGACTTCTGCGAGGGCACCTTGCCCTACTCCTACAACGTGTGCGTGGCGCCGGGCCGCGGCCTGCCCGAGCCCGCTTGGCTGCCGCCGCCGCTGCCCAGCCTGCCCGCGGAGGAGCTGCTCGTCGTGGAGGCGTGCGGGGAGCGGAGCCCGAGCAGCAGCGCCGGACCGGGAGAGCCGCCCGCCCGCCCCGACGCACCGCAGGTCTGTGAGCCCGCGCGCTCTCGCTCTTCTCCTCCTGTTTTTCTGCCCCCCCCGGGGCGCGTGTTCCGCGGGTGGGGTTTTCCGCTGGTGGGGTGCACGGGGTTGTGCTGGTGAATGTGTCCGGGAGGGAGTGAAAGAGCGGGGTCGCTCTAGTAAGAGCAGGCAGTTCGCTGTGGCACCCTTCCGTTTATTGGTGGTGACAGGTTCAGGTTGAGCTGAGAGGTTTTCTCTTCAACGCTTGTTTTGTCCGAAATAGGTTGTGTCAGTAATGGAGAAGGTGGATCCTACCTTTGTAGGATGAGATCTGCTGAATCTGCGTGATAGAGTAGGGGAAATGGGACTGACGCTTGGTGTTGGAGATTTTTTCCTTCCTGAAACGTGCGTAATTGCCTTTTCCTGAGAGCAGGCAGTTTGCCGGTGGTGATTGGTATAGGTTGAACTGAGAGATGTCTGTCTTCAACATTTGTGAACTCCCTGTGTAGAATGAGATCTGCTGATTCTGAGTGATGGAGTCGGGGAAATGGATTGACCCTTGAGTCACTTAATGGGGGAGATAAATTTTATGCAGTCAAGTTTTTTTCGAGTTCCTTTTGTAGTTATTTCTCATTTCTTTAACCTGTGTGTCATTTTTCTCACTTCCTTAATTTGTGCAGTTCCTGGTCAGCCTGTCATAAACCGATGAGGGTGCAGAATGGGATCTCAAAAACAAAGAAACAAAAATACCTCTGACCAAACCAGGTGCTTGGACCTGGTTGATGGTGTTTGAAAGGGGAAATACTGAACCGAAGAGTTCTGTTTCTCAGCCCCTTTTTGCAGCAGTTGTTGGGGCTGCCTGTGCTATCAAGCAGAGGTCTCTAACCATTCCGAGGACGTAGACATGCAAATTACAGTGATTAGGCACTTGAATAAAGGCCATTTGCACATTTACAAAGGGTCAGCAAGGAGCAGGGTGTGCAGCTGTAATCCTTTCTGCTGTTTTACAGTCCTTTGTTTAAAAGGTTTCCTACCAAAATGAAGATTCAAGGATTTAGATTAATCATAATTAAACTAATTACAATCCTTTGTATCTTGACATCCGACAAGAGAGGCCCTTCCTAGTCGTTCAATCTCTCTAATTAAGTGGAAATCTGTATTAACTCTAGATACCCTAAATTAATGTGGTTTTTTTAAAAGGGCAACTGCCACTCCATTGCTCTTCCTTTTTCAGTAGGAACTGCATGTTGAAGTGTTCCAGCACTTTAGTGAGGTAGGCATTATCTCACTGGCTTCTCTAAAGCATTCCATTGCTCTTCTCCAGTTCACAATACTGTTGAGAATAGAGGAATATCAGGAAAATAGGCATATTCTTGCATTAGTCTCAAAGCCATTTTCCCAGCAGTTTGCAGGGAGCCAAGCGTATGATTCTGGCGAGGTGGGATTAATCCCACCTTGTTCGACCTTTAAATGTCTGATCTCAGTCACTCGTGGTGGAAAAGATAATTCACACCGTGATCCATATGAGATATTTAAAGCAGAGTTCCTGCCGCTTGCGATAATGAGCCTGATACCTCTGGTTCTCCGCGGGTCCGTCTGAATATCACATTTTTATTTCAGAGGCATGTTTGTATTTATTTTCACGTTTTATTTCTTTTGGTATCTGTGTACTAGGAATTCAAACATGATTTTAATTGAATTTGTGGTAGGGATGGTTTTGAACTAATGGGAAAGGATTCGAAATATTCTTTGCAAGAAAAGGAGAAACAGTATTTTACTTCGCCTTTATATTGTCATTAACACGTCCTTTTACCCGTGCGGCAGAGGTTTTAGAACCATGATATAGATACTGTTAAAGAAAAGCACGGCTAAGAGAAAGCCAGTGCAGGAAGTCACCTGTCTCCGTTTGAGGGAGTATCTTCATTCCAGTCGGGATGTGGGGAATTACTGTGGCTGCATGAGGCACTTTTGGTCCGCAGAAAGGAAGATGGAAAAGTAATTTAAGCACAAGTCCTACAAACGCTGTGCAGTTTCTACGGATATTGTGCTTCTGGAGTATAGGAAAAAGTTAGTAATATACCACACGTTTTATTTTTCTACACGTGTATGTCGCCATTCCGAATTGTTTTCCCCGCGCGGTACGGTATCTGTCCCCCGAGCTGCCGGGGGGCGGTGGGGCGGGCAGCGCTCGGCAGCGCTCGGTGCCTGCAGTGCCGGGAGGAGGCTGCGGGCGCCGCTGCTGACCGAGGAGGAGCGAGAGGAAGGCCGGAGCGCTGCAGGCAGCCCCGCCCGCTGCGGCCCGGCTCGCTCGCTCGCTCGCTGGCTGGCTCGGCGTCCGGGCGGTCTGCGAGCGTCCCCCGGTGCGGAGCCGTGCTGCGGCGAGGCGGAGGGGCCGGCGGCAGCGGCGAGCGGCTAACGGGATCGGAGTCGGCTCGGGAGCAGGATCGGCGGTGGTACCAGCGGAGCTGCGGGCAATGTCGGGGAGGCGCTGGGGCCGGCGGGAGCGAGCCCTGCTGTGGGGCGTGCTGGTGGCGGCGTGGGAGGCGGCGTGTGGGCAGCTGCGCTACTCGGTTCCCGAGGAGATGCCCAAGGGCTCGTTCGTGGGCGACGTGGCCAAGGACCTGGCGCTGGACCTGCCGGCGCTCCGCGACCGCGGCGTGCGCATCATAGAGAGAGGTAGGACGCAGTATTTCTCTCTGGACGAGAAAACGGGGCATTTGGTAACGGCGGAGAGGATAGACAGAGAGCAGCTGTGTCGGCTGGAGGAGAAATGCGTGCTGCGGTGTAAGCTGATAGCGGAGGGGGAAATGAAGTTTTATGACATCGAAATAGAAATCATGGACATTAACGACAACGTCCCCAGGTTCCAAACGGCAGAAACGGCGCTGAGAATGAGCGAGATGACAGCCCCGGGGTCGCGATTCCCCGTGGACGAGGCTCATGATCCGGACGTGGGACGGAATTCTCTGCAGAGCTACGAGCTGAGCGGCGACGAGCACTTCTCGCTGGCCGTGCAGACGGGCCCCGGCGGCGATCAGCGGCCCGAGCTGGTGCTGGCGAAGGCGCTGGACCGGGAGGAGGCGGCGTTTCACGAGCTGGTGCTGAGGGCGAGCGACGGCGGCGAGCCGGCGCGGACGGGCACGGCGCGGATCCGCGTGGCGGTGCTGGACGCGAACGACAACGCGCCCGTGTTCAGCGCGGCGGAGTACTCGGTGCGTGTGGCGGAGGACGTGCCCGTGGGCTCCACCCTCCTCACCCTCACGGCCACCGACGCCGACGAGGGCATGAACGGCCACGTCAAATACAGCTTCCATAAACTTTCAAACCGGTATTCAGAATTTTTTCACTTAGACGCTGAGACAGGGGAACTAACGGTTAAGGATTATCTGGATTTTGAGGAAATCTCCTCATTTGAAATGCACGTGCAGGCAAGGGACGGAGGAGAGCTTTTCGACACGGCGAAAGTCTCCATCACTGTGACAGACGTCAACGACAACGCTCCTGAGCTGACGGTGACATCTCAGCTGAGCGAGATCTCTGAGGACTCCCCGTCGGGGACCGTGGTGGCCCTGCTGTACGTGCACGACCGGGACTCGGGCGCCAACGGACAGGTGCGGTGCTCGCTTGACCAGGGCGTCCCGTTCCGGCTGCGGAGCTCGCGGGGCAGCTACTACAGCGTGGAGACGACGCGGGAGCTGGACCGCGAGGAGGTGCCCGAGTACAACGTGACGGTGCGGGCGGCGGACGGCGGGTCGCCGGCGCTGTGGAGCAGCGCGGTGCTGGCGCTGCGGGTGCTGGACGTGAACGACAACGCGCCGGTGTTCGCGGAGGAGCGGTACAGCGCGCGGGTGTCGGAGAACAACGCGGCGGGCGCGCTGGTGCTGCGAGTGCGGGCGGCGGACGCGGACTGGGGGCAGAACGCGCGCGTGCGGTACCGGCTGCGGGAGGGGCGGGTGCGGGGCGCGCCGCTGTCGTCGTACGTGTCGGTGCAGGCGGAGACGGGCGCGCTGTACGCGCTGCGCTCCTTCGACTACGAGGAGGTGCGCGAGGTGGGGCTGTGGGTGGTGGCGGAGGACGGCGGCGCGCCGGCGCTGAGCAGCAACGTGTCGGTGCGGCTGGAGATCGTGGACGAGAACGACAACGCGCCGCAGGTGCTGTACCCGCCGGCGGCGGCGGCGTCGGGGACGGCGTCGGGGTGGTCGGGCGTGGAGCTGGCGCCGCGTTCGGCGGAGCCCGGGGCGCTGGTGGCCAAGGTGGTGGCGGTGGACGCGGACGCGGGTCAGAACGCGTGGCTGTCGTACGAGCTGGCCAAGGCGACGGAGCCGGGGCTGTTCCGCGTGGGGCTGCACAGCGGCGAGGTGCGCACGGCGCGCTTCCCGCTGGCCCGCGACGCGGCGCGGCAGAGCCTGGTGGTGGTGGTGAAGGACCACGGGCGGCCGGCGCTGTCGGCCACGGCCACGCTGACGGTGGTGCTGGCCGAGAGCGTGGCCGAGCTGCTGTCGGAGCTGGGCAGCGCGGCAGCGGCGGCGCCGGGCGAGCCGGCCGGCAGCCTGACGCGGTGGCTGGTGGTGGCCGTGGCGGCCGTGTCCTGCCTCTTCCTCGCCTTCCTGCTGCTGCTGCTGGCGCTGCGCCTGCGGCGCTGGCGGCGCTCGCAGCTGCTGGCGGCGGGCAGCGGCGCCTTGCGCGGCGTCCCGGCCTCGCACTTCGTGGGCATCGACGGCGTCCGCGCCTTCCTGCACTCCTACTCGCACGAGGTGTCGCTCACCGCCGACTCGCGCAAGAGCCAGCTGCGCTTGTCGGGCGGCAGCTGCTGCGACACCCTGCCGGCCCGGCCGCCGCCCGACGAGCCCGCGCCGCTTCTCGGGGAGGACCCTGTCGGCGCCGACCCCGCCGCTGCCCTCCCGGTGAGTGTCTCTGACCGCCCTTGCTCCTTTGACGTTCCCCTGGCGTGTCCCTGCCTCTCCGCTGTCTTGCCGAAGGGTGGGTTCTTTGAGTACTGAAGGCGGCGTAGCGCCGCTCAGCAGCACGCTGGTGCGGGCGGCTCTTGCTGCAGGGGGATTGAACGTGGGGTGGTTGTTCAGCGTAACCATTGGTATGGGCGGCATGGAACGGAACGCTGCTGTTGTCTAGAGTTTCGTAAGAGCGGTGCTTTTTGTTCCTAGTATGTGCCAGGTCGTTTCTCATAACGGTTTGCTATTGGAATTAGCTCTTTCGCACGCATGTGTTGCAGTATTAGCAAAGGGCAGTTTGCGTTATTAGCAGGGTCCGGTACCTTCCCGGCACCAATATGGATCAGAAACGGAGCAGTAATGGCCCGGTGGTTAATTTTCCTCCTCATAGTTTCTATTCTTGTCAGCTTTCATTTTCTCCATGATAACACGGTGAGCGATGAAATGCCTTTGTATTAATTTATGCTGCCATCTTTGTGCCTCGGGTGGTGGAATGGGCTGGGCAACAACTGGTCCCTTGACTATCTCTGTTTGGAGTTCAGAAATATGAAAGGAGATGGTAAAAGTTGTGACTAATTTAGAGAGTGTTTAAGTGGCTGCGTGTGACGAGCCACTGACAGAAGCCGGAACCTTGATTGTTTTTTTTCTATGACTTTCACTGAGCACAGAAATATAACTTCACCTCAGTACAGAGATGCAAAGATACTCCTCTGAGTTCCGCGGGTGATCCTGATTCTGGCTGAACAGAAATGGTCTGGAAAAACGTCTGCTTCATGACATATGCTTGCAAATTCTGAGGGTCAAAAACTCCATGCAAGGTGTGAAGGGTTGGAGGATAGAGCTGTTGAGCTTTGTCTGAGTGGCTGTTGAAGGACCAAGAGATATTTTTTTTGCTCCTTTACATGTTCCATCTGTGGGATGATGCAATGTGAATTTCTTCTTAAAAAAAATATTTTTATAGGCAAGTCACTCCAGCTGTATTGGAGCCCTGCGGGGTTCTTTTTTCTGTGTTTGCATGTCCTTATCAATACTTAAATAACAGTTTAATTATGTAATTGTGACAAATACCATAATGAGAGCCTTGAGAAGAGCAAACTGTGTATTGACTACTTGCTTAACACCTTGATGATGTACCTAGCCAAGGTGCGATCATCAATAAGTTTATGTTCTTACTCCCTTCCTTTGTGCAGGTGTTAACTTCTGGCCTTGGTCGTTGTAATGATCTCAAGGTGGGCCTTCGTCTCTGATAATGGTGTAAGATCTTATCTATTCTATTTGTCTGACTGTCCTAACGTGCCTTTCATGTTTACAGCTGTGAGGAGAAAGACTTTCATAGACAAGTTTCTTTTACAATGTTACTGGTAGAAATGCTCTTGCTTGTGACATGTATGTGATGAGAAATCAAATATTATTAATGATAAGGAGAAGTTGTCTGTGCAGCTTTTCTTTCCACGGAGTCTGTCTGTAAGTGATGATGATCAGTGGCAACAATGTGGGAGAAGGGAGGTTTCAAGAGATGTCAAGATGTCCTGGGTATGAAGGGTCATTAATTAGTGCTTTTTATGTCGACTAACAATTTGTTTCGTATCGATGACCCTCGTGTAGCAGCGCTTAAGTGTTATATGCTACGTGTTTAAAATCGATGTTTTAGTGTTTAAAATCGAGACAAACCGTCAGAGTAGTGCTACGTTAACAGCATCAGTGGTTAGAGAGGTTGTTTTCTCCTTCTGTGCTCCTCACCAGCCCGTGAGCATAACCAGAGTCTTTCTGCAGCGGGAAAGACCTTGCTGGCCATGAGAAACCTGCTCCCACTGGAACTTGGGGGTGTCTTCTGCCAAAGGAGGGTTAATCTCCGAGGGATGATTTTTAGGGATTAGCTTTTGCGGGAGCAGCGAGAGCGGCATAACCGGAAACTGAATGATCACCAGGACGCTGTGAACGAGCAGTGGTCATCCATGGAGTTGTAGTCTTGTCAGGAGCAATAGGAGTGTTAGGAAAATCTGCAGTAGCTGTAGTTCCCAAACTCGTGGTCTGTGTAGAGCTTGAAAGAACTCAACGGGTCACAGTGTGCCCTCTTCTCCCCATGGTGATCAACCAAGGTCTGTCGGTTTGCAGAGGGTCTTGAATTCTGCTATTTCCTTTGAGCGTTGCTGAGAAGTGGTGTCAGTGTGCAGAGAGGCACTGAGGAGGATCAAGTACTCAAGTACTTTTTCAAAGGCAAAAGGGTTTTACTCTTTCCATTGTCACCACCCAACACCTGAAACGTTCTGTGCACGTCGCTGTGTTTGTGTCATGGGCAAACTGCCTTCTCTCGTGCTGATATTCTGACTTTTCTTCTTTTGCACGCTGTTGGTTTTTGTGGGTTTTTGTTTGTTTGTTTGTTTTGTGTGGGGTTTGGGTTTTTTTTCTTCCTTGGGGTTTTTGTTGGTTGCTTGATTTGGGTTTTTGTAGTTTTTGTTTTGTTTTTCTGGGGTTTTTTAAGACTCTGCCATGGAAAAGGCAGCTGACATGTTGTAAACAGCTCAGGCATCACCACGAAAGAGTTTACAACTCCCCTTTACGATTCTCGAAATAACACATTAGTAATTGTAGTATCCGAGGCTCACGGGTACTTTTACCATTCATCCATGTGTGAGAACGAACTTACCTCTTTGACCAAAAGAAGCGATGTTTGAAAAAAAGGTTTTCACAGGTCGGTGTTCACAGTTTTAGAGCAAGGTGTTGTGGTGATCTCCGTGATTTGTAAGACTAGCAGCATATATTGATACTGCCGTTATAGACCAAAAGGCTTGCGGTGTACCCCAGAGAGAGTTTCAGTCCCTCTGAGAGGTACAGGAAATAAAATGGATACAAACTTGTATCTCCTCACAGGAAATGACGGGTTTGGTGCTGCTGTTCTACAACAGCTTATTCTGCAGGGTACTTTGCAGCTGCTGCTTCTCAGAGCTCGTAGGAATGACACAAAACAGCCGAGGAAAGACAACCGGCAGCGACAGTAGAAGCTGTTGGAATGTCAGACATCGGCTGTACAATATACCTGGTGGTACTTACCTATACTCATGGCAGCTCTGCTGCGCACGGTCTGCGCGCTCCTCCAACATTCGGTAACTCGTTCCCAGCCAGACTCTTCATTTCCACTGGTGACCAGAGCGGCTTGGTTCGCCTTTCCGCGGGGTTAAGAAAACTGGTCAGACCGGAGGCTGACTCGCGCATTTCGGCGGCGGACGGCGCCGACTCGCGGCAGATGCCGGCAGCGAGGCTGGGGGCGCGGGGACCGGCTGCGGTGGCGTCGCGGCGCCTCCGGGTGCCGCTGTTGGCCGACGCGGAGCGGCGCTGGAGACGGAGCCGGAGCCGCAGCCGCCGCAGCGTCCTGCCCCCGCAGGCTGCTCGCTCGCACGGCGCCGGCCAGAGCGGCAGCGGCACGGGCAGCAGAGGCGAGAGCAGCGGCGTCCGAGGCGGCGCCGAGCTCGCTGCCCTCCGGCGGCCCCTGCGCGGGCTGCGGAAAGGGGCTGGGAAGGAGCGAGCGAGGGCAGCGGCAGGAGCGAGGAGCGCGGCGAGCGCTGGCGAGCATGGCGGGCAGGCAGAGGCCGAGGCGGCGGCGAGCAGGCGGGCGAGTGCTGCTGGGCGCCTTGCTGCTGGGCTTGTGCTGCCGGGCGGCGGCGGAGCGGATCCGCTACGCCATCCCCGAGGAGCTGGGCAGAGGGTCGCTGGTGGGGCCGCTGGCGCGGGACCTGGGGCTGAGCCCGGCGGAGCTGCCGGCACGCAAGCTGCGGGTGGTGTCTACCGCGAAAAAGCAGCTGAAATACTTCACGGTGGACGCGGAGAGCGGGCAGCTGTACGTGAGCGAGCGGCTGGACCGGGAGGAGATGTGCGGCGAGGCGGCGTCCTGCTCCGTCAGCTTCGAGGCGCTGGTGCACAACCCGCTCAACGTTTTCCACGTCCAGGTAGACATCCACGACGTCAACGACAACACACCGCGTTTCCTGCGAGATAATTTCCAGCTGGAGATCAACGAATTGACTTCTCCCGGCGCCCGCTTTGCCTTAGGCATGGCGGAAGACCCGGACGTGGGCAGCAACTCGCTGCAGGGCTACGAGCTGGAGGCCAACAAGTACTTCGCGGTGGAGGTGAAGGAGAGCGAGGACGGCAGCAAGTTCGCGGAGCTGGTGCTGCGCCGAGCGCTGGACCGGGAGAGCGAGCAGAGCCTGCGGCTGGTGCTGACGGCGCTGGACGGCGGCGACCCGCCCCGCAGCGGCACCGCCCAGCTCTGCATCAACGTCACCGACGCCAACGACAACCCGCCCGTGTTCGCGCAGGACCGGTACCGGGTGAGCGTGCGGGAGGACGCGCCGCCGGGCTCGACGGTGCTGAACGTCTCCGCCTCGGACGCCGACGCCGGCACCAACGCGCGCATTACCTACGGTTTCGGGGAAATGCCGGCCAAGGTGATAAAGAAGTTCGTGGTGGACGCGGAGAGCGGGACCATCACGCTGGAGGAGGCGCTGGACTATGAGGACACGCGAGGCTACACTCTGCTGGTGGAGGCGAGGGACGGGGGCGGGCTCACGACTCACTGCAAGGTGGAGGTGGAGGTGCTGGACGTGAACGATAACGCCCCTGAAATCACGATATTGTCGATGTCGAGCCCTGTTTCCGAGGATGCGCCTACCGGCACGGTGGTGTCCCTCCTGAACATAAACGACCCGGACTCCGGCGAGAACGGCCAGGTGTGGCTGGAGCTGTCGGGCGAGGCGCCGCTGGCGCTGGTGGCGTCGTCGGGCGGCTCGTACAAGGTGGTGACGGCGAGCGCGCTGGACCGGGAGCAGGCGTCGGAGCACCGGGTGGAGGTGGTGGCCAGGGACCGGGGCAGCCCGTCGCTGTCGAGCCGCGCGGCGCTGGTGCTGGAGGTGTCGGACGTGAACGACAACGCGCCGGTGTTCGAGGAGGAGGCCTACAGCGCCTACGTGGCGGAGAACAACGCGGCGGGCGCGCCGGTGCTGCGCGTGCACGCGCGGGACGCGGACGCGGGCGCCAACGGGCGCGTGAGCTACTGGCTGGCGGGCGGCAGCGCGGGCGCGGCGCCGTACGTGTCGGTGGAGGCGCGGAGCGGCGCGGTGTACGCGCAGCGCTCCTTCGACTACGAGCAGTGCCGCGAGTTCGCGGTGGCGGTGCGGGCGCAGGACGGCGGGGCGCCGGCGCGGAGCTCGACGGCCACGGTGCGCGTCTTCGTGCTGGACCGCAACGACAACGCGCCGCGGGTGCTGTGGCCGGCGGCGGGCGCGGGGGAGGCGGGCGGGGCTGCGGCGGCGGCGCCGTTCGAGGTGGTGCCGCGGTCGGCCGAGGCCGGGTACCTGGTGGCCAAGGTGGTGGCGGTGGACGCGGACGCGGGGCGCAACGCGTGGCTGTCGTACGAGCTGGTGGCGGCGGCGGAGCCGGCGCTGTTCCGCGTGGGGCTGCACAGCGGCGAGGTGCGCACGGCGCGGGCCGTGTCGGAGCGGGACGCGGCCAAGCAGCGGCTGGTGGCCGTGGTGAAGGACCACGGGCAGCCGGCGCTGTCGGCCACGGCCACGCTGCACGTGGTGCTGGCCGAGAGCTTGCAGGAGGCGCTGCCGGAGCTGAGCGACAGAGACGCTGTGTCCGAGCTGACGTCTGATCTAAACGTCATTCTCGTGGTGGCACTCGCTGCTGTGTCCTTATTATTCATTATGACAGTCATTTTTATGCTGGTTTTTAAATGTCGGCGGTCGAGGAGTCCTCCCATTTTTATAACTTCTGATAAGGAACTATATTCCAGCCTGGGCTCAAAAGCACCGTACAACTACTGCAGCAGTACGCTGCCCTTGCCCTACTCCTACGAGGCGTGTTTAGCCTCCGAGCCGGGCCAGAAGGACTTCGCATTTCTGAGACCAGGAACAGTAGCTCTGTCTGACCGACTTTTGGCCGGGGAATCTTCCAGCTCAGGCACTCACTCGGGGAAGGACCTTCCTAGCCCTGGGAGCTCGGCACAGGTGAGCTTCTGTTCCGGGGTCCTCTTTCTGTGGATTTGAGTGAATCTTCCTCTTCTCTTGCTCTGCCGCCAGATATCGGTGGGGAACCGGCAGAGCTAAACGTTGCGTACCGGCGCACTGCTCAGTAGCTCGGGGGAGGGGAGTGTATGTTCTTGAGTCTTCCCGTTTACCTGCCCAGTTTCATCCACGAATTATTGATTGTGCCCTAGAAGGGACTCTGTTGTCAGTACTATTTTCTGTCTGTCTGCGTTACTCCAGGTGCAAGTTTCACCGAGCTAGGGTGAATGGTGTGGACATGGGCTGGAGCTGGGGCAAAAGTGTGATGGGGTCCGAATTTGAGATAATCCTTTCATCTTGGTCTATGACTTCTTCATTTATTGTCTCTGCTTTCCTGTGGTAACGATGTGTGGTCTATCCCGGGGTGTTCACTCAGCGTGTGCAGCGCTTGTGTTGTCCTCTGTTTTCCCTTCCAGCTCGTTGTTGTTTTTTTTTTTTTTCACATTCTGAGCCTTTCAAAAGGAAAATGCTGTGTACATCCGTGGCTTAACATTTCCCCTTCGTCTGGGAACCCGGAGCTGGTGCCCCTCTGCAGCTCCGAGCCCGGAGCTTAACAGAAAGTGCTTTGGGTCGTCTGCTGCCACCGGCTTCCCTGGAGCCCCGGCAGAGCCGGGAATAGCGCCAGAGAGGCTCTGGCTGGGGTTTGGAAGGAATTCCAGGCGCAGAAGAAAGGCACCTTTCCCCCTTGAGCTATCGCACGTTTCCACTCCTCTCCCACTAAACGGTGCGTTCAGGAGCTCTGAGAAGTCGCCTTTAATATTCGGGTTTCCCGTCAAAGTGAGGGACACATAATGTCCCCAGATAAAGCGAGATCTGGGAGACGGAAATGTTCAGTTTTCCGTGCCTTTCCCGACTTCTCTGTACTTACCTCTCCGCTGCTTGATCACCTCTATGAGTCGTGTGTGGACTCATAGAGAAACTCCTTAAGACTTTGATATGAACGTTAGAGAAATCGCTCAGTAAACAGAGTTTAGGAAAGACATGAAATGGGCAGTGATCGGGGGGAAAAAAAAAGAAGAAAGATTCAGAGCTTATTTCAGAGAAAATAAGTGGCTGAAGGCTGTTTGGAGATTTATCTCGAAGGGAGCCGTGGATTTTCTTCTTTTTTAGATTATACTTAAAGAGAGAAAGGTAATTGGGATTTGTTTGCGTAAGAGCCTATGAGAAAAGAAATCCGCTGTCAGCACTGCGAGCCTGCAGGCAGGGGCTGTTACAGAAGCTCTCCAGATCGCACAGAGACTCACAACCGTTTGTACTTACGTGCACGATACAGCTGCGGGGGGGGGGGGGGGGGGGGGGTGTGTGTATTGGGGCGGTGAAGCATATCGTATTCCGTCTCAGTCTTTAAATTGCTGCAGAAGGAAATCCTATTAAAATCGGTATGAAGCCCATACTTTTATGACGTCCTGTGGACTGGTGATGGGAATGATAAGCAGCGCTGAACTGTTTCAGCAAGGATTTTTCGGTAGGAAAGGAAATAACTGAGCATGCAGAGAGGAAAGACTGTGCCGACACGTTTGATATCCTTGTCTCTTCACATATTGTCCTTCTGAGTGGATCCCGTGTGCTCATGGCAGTTGACAGGACAGGTTTTGACAGGGCTCCTGGCGCTCCCTTCCCAGTGCACCGAGAGCTGAGCAGTTGCGCGGGTGACGGGCAACGAACGCCGAAATTGCGGTATTTTTAGCTGCGTGGGCGCTCGAAACGTCGGAAAAGCCGACATATCGCGAGCTGTTGTGGACAGCAACAACCCCAAACGTAGGCAGGCAGCCCGGAACCTGTCTGCTTCTCGCCCAGGCGCTGCCGTTGCTGTGATCTACGCGGTGCCGGGACCTGCCGGGCTGTTCCTGCACTGGAACGGGAGCTGCTCCTCCCCTGGGTGAATCAGCACGTCACAGCCCATGATTTCACTGCGCCTCGTTGGTAGAAACAAGTACTGGGGAGCAAGCTAGGAGGTGGCGAGAGCAAGAGGGCGCATTAAATCGAGATTTCAAGGATATGTCGGGGGAGATGCCTGCTGGGACAGTGGTGGCGGTGGGAAGCAGGAGGGGTGATGTTCCTGGGAGTCCTGAGGCGGGAGCTGCCCCGCGGGGCAACGTGTGCTGCGGCTGGAGGAGCTGCTCGTAACTCGGCAGCACGGAATCCGCCTCGGTTTTTGCCGGCGACGCTGCTTTGGTGGCACGCAGAGGCGCGACGTCGCGATGTCAGGAAGGGGCTGACATCCCACTTGGGTGGGAGAGCGGGCATCCCGCGGGACACTCGGAGCTGGTGCGTTGTGCCGGGGCTGACTCTCTCCGGCTCACAGCGTGCCCTGGGCGACCCTCCCCACCCCGCCTCCCGCCCCCTCCACCTTCCCTCTTTGCTCCCGCTGCCTTTTCAACGAAGTTTTCCTGGGGGACACCTCCACCCTATTTCTATCTCGGCCCTTTTGGCGTCATCCTCTGCTCCAACTCTTACACCTTCCTGCCCTCACAAGCGTGCCCCAGCTACGCTGCCCCTTCCAGGGCTCTCCTAACCTGGCTGTCCTTGTCACTGGGTTTCTGGCAGGGCTGTGCCAGAAACCGGTCAGCCAGCTTGAGCCCCGCTGCCTTGGGGCTGGGATCGCCGCCCTCCCTCCGGGCGGTGCTCGGCGGGGTTCCAGTAGCCCCGCGGGGCTCCGGTAGCCCCGTGCTCTGTGCAGTTATTGGCCGGAACTCTGTGTGCCGCTGTCGGCCAATGATGGAGCGGGGGGGATCTGGCGGCCCGGCCCCGCTCGGAGCCGGGATGAGGCGCAGACGGTCTCAGAGAGAGCCGGGGAGTGAGTCACGGCGGAGCCCGCAAAGCGATGCCCCTTTCCCCGCCGGTCGCCGCTTCCCGGCTTGGGCAGCGGCATGACGGGGAGAGCTGAGGATTTCTAGCTGGGGCCGGGGGGGGGAAGCGGGGAGCGCGGCTGTCCTGTGCGATGAACGGCGTTGCTGTAAGGAGCCGCGGGGTGACGACGGGGCAGGTACTGAGCCTCTTGCTTTTGTTCGGCGTTTCCGACTGGGTTTCCGCCGCGATTCGCTATGCGATTCCCGAGGAGGCGCAGAGAGGCTCGGCGGTGGGGAACGTGGTAGCCGACCTGGCGCTGGACCTCGGGCGACTACCGGAGCGCCGGTTGCGGGTGGTGTCCGGCGGCAACAAGAAGTACTTCGGGGTGGATCTGACGAGCGGCGCGCTGCTAGTGAGGGAGCGGATAGACCGGGAGGAGCTCTGCGGTGCGCTCTCCCCCTGCTCCCTCAGCTTTGAGATAGTGGTGGAAAACCCGTTGGAGCTGTACAGCGGCACTGTGGAGATCCAGGACATCAATGACAACGACCCGGTTTTTCCCAACAGCCAGGCGAAGTTGGAAATCAGCGAGTCGGTGACGGCCGGAGCGCGCTTCCCGCTAGAGAGCGCGCAAGACCCCGATGTGGGAGTTAACTCTTTGCAGACCTACCAGCTCAGCGCCAACCCGCACTTTGCACTCGACGTGCAGACCAGGGTGGACGGCAGCAAGTACGCGGAGCTGGTGCTAGAGAAGGAGCTGGACAGGGAGGAGCAACGGGAGCTGCGCTTGGTCTTGACGGCGTTGGATGGAGGCAGCCCACCACGGTCGGCCCATGTGCAGATCCACATTGATGTCGTGGATGCCAACGATAATGCCCCGGTCTTCAACCAGTCAACCTACAAGGCAAGTGTGAGAGAGAACACACCCAGCGGTACCCTGGTTGCCAGGATCAGTGCGTACGATCTGGATGATGGGCCCAATGGAGACATTGTCTATTCCTTCAGCAGCCACACACCCGCCAAGGTACGAGAACTCTTTGCTCTTGACTCAGCCACAGGGGAGTTGAGGGTCAAGGGGCAGCTGGACTATGAGGAAATGAAGATGTACGAGATTTACTTACAGGCTAAAGACAAGGGCGTCGTTCCTGGTGTGGCACATTGCAAAGTGCTGGTGGAAGTGGTGGATGTGAATGACAACGCTCCAGAGGTGACAGTGACTTCGGTGTACAGCCCCGTGCCTGAAGATGCAGCCCCAGGGACAGTTGTAGCTCTGCTGAGCGTAACGGACTTGGACTCCCATGACAACGGTCTGGTGAACTGCTTCATTTCCCCTGGGATCCCGTTCATGCTCAGCTCCTCCCTCAAAAATTACTACACATTGAAAACAAAAGCAGCTCTGGACCGGGAAAAGGAATCAGACTATAACATCACTATCACAGCCAAGGACTCGGGTTCACCATCCTTGTCTGCAGTAAAACAAATCCTGGTGCAGGTGTCAGATGTCAATGACAACGCGCCCAAGTCTTCCCAGGAGTCCTATGATGTGTATGTGCTGGAGAACAATGTGCCTGGCATCCCCATCCTTAATGTGAGTGCCACAGATCCGGACCTTGGGCGCAATGCCCATCTCTCCTATACTCTCTTTCAGAGTGACCCCACTGTAGGCCACCTCTTCTCCATCAACCAGGAGAATGGCACCCTCTACCTGCTCACTTCCCTGGACCATGAGGACCAGGTGGAGTTCAGCATGATGGTGCAGGTCCAGGATGGCGGCTCTCCGCCTCTTGCCACTAATGTTTCAGTCAGTGTGTTTGTGACTGACCTCAATGACAATGCCCCAACTGTGCTGTACCCTCATCCCAACACCACTGCCACCTATACTGATGTGGTGGCACCAGGCACTCCTGCCGGGTACATGGTCACCAAGGTGGTGGCAGTGGACGCAGATGCAGGGTACAATGCCTGGATCTCCTATACCCTGTTGCAGGCCACTGACCCCAGCCTCTTCTCAGTTGGGCTGCACAGTGGGGAGGTCTTCACAGCCCGCCAGCTCCGGGAGGATGATGCTCCCCAGCACACACTAGTCATCCTGCTGAAAGACCATGGGGAGCCTGTGCTGTCCACCAGTGCCACTGTTTCCATCTCAGTGGCTGAGATGATCAAGGAGGTGCTCACTGACCTCACTGACATGACACCTGCCAACGATCCCAGAAGGCATGTGACTTTCTATCTCATCCTGGCTGTGATTTTGGTGTCAGCAGCTTTCTTCATCTCTATGTTGTCAGTGGGCATCTTCAAGTGCTACAAGTGGAGGCAGTCGAAGGAGATGTACAACAGCTCCAGGAGCACTCTGTACAGGACACCAGGGCCCTTCCACCACATTGATGCCGTGCGGGGTGGCTACACACCACCCAACTTCTACCACCAGGTCTATCTTACCACGGACTCTCACCAGAGTGATCTCCTGTCTAAAAAGCCCTTCACCTCCAGCCCCCTAGGGAGCCGCCAGAGCACCATGAGGAATGGTGAGCCAGGGCTCTACCACCAGATCGTGGGCACTGCCAGCCGGCTTCCCACTCCTGCTGAGGTAATGTAGCTCCTTCCTTGGCCTGTCCCAGTGCCAGGCAGAGCCATGGTTCCTTTATACCAGACACACATGGTAGTGGATATGGGCTTGGAGGGATGTCCAGTCATGCCAGGCCTCTAACAAGTGGTCAGCTATAGCTGAACAGGTCTTCTTCAGGGTCAAACGAGCCATCCTGAGTGTCGATGACATTTGTACTGTGGTGAGCAGGATCAAGTGAGTCAGTTTGCTCACGTGAGCAAACATACGTCTTTCTGATGCAGTTTTGGGTACGCCTTGTGTGAGTAACCAGTGGAGGCTGAGGTCAGCTTGCAATCACTTGCAAATCCTTGGCAGAAAGTTTGCTGCTAATGGTATTTTCTTCCATTTACAACATGAGAGCTGAGGGAAGCAGTTGTGGGGTCAGGTACTGGGAGGAGAACATAGCCTCTCTGCGTCATGCTGCGGTGTGGGCTGGGGAGGTGATGGTGCAAATGGGGCTGGGAGCCACCTCCTGCTTGTGGCAGATCATCACTTCCCACCGTGTAATATGCAAAGCTGAAGGATGGTGCTGGTTCCTCTAACAGCTCCTGGCCACAGAGCAGTCCCTCCCATCCGTGTCTCACCTCATGTTTGACTCCTGATCGTTCTGGTTCTGTTTCCATGGAAGCTTTGTGATTATGTTTGCTTCAGGGTGGGATTGCAAACTATCCCAGTCACTTGCAGGGCTCCGCTGGGCTGGGCTGTGGCTCTGAGCAGGATGGTGAATCCTCCATCCAGGTGTTGCTTCACAACCTTGTAACAAGCCCCACACGATTTGTAACATGCTGTCTCCCAGTGATGCCTGATGTCCTGACTGCAGCCAGGAAGGTGTCTGCGCATCGCAGGTAGCTTCTGTGCTTCTTCCCCGGTGGGAATTGTGCAGCTTAATTTGAGAGCTTTTAATTACAGGAAAGCTTTGATCCGCAGAGGTGAGGCTGGGTAGTGGATCCAGCAGAAGCAGGGAGGGGATCTGATGGATTTCCAAGGCGATTTGTGCTGGTAATGTGTCCCTTCCTGGCAGGCTGTGAGTAGGAGCGATGGGTTCCTTGGAGCAGAAGGAAGTGAGGTGCAGTGAGGAAGTGAGCTGTGCATGGGTGTGGGGCTGCATGTGCCGCCTGCTCACTGTGGCCAAATCACAGGCAGAGGCAGAAACCTCCCAGAAATATTTTATGCCTTCCCCCCCCCCCTCTCTTGTGTCGTTGCTCAGACTCAGCATTTCTGATTTGTGGCAGGTGGGAACGGCTGCAGCAGCTGCAGGAGCAAATGCTCCTCTGCGGTTGTGAGTCATGCTACAGCTGGGGACAGGGATGTCCCCTCTATTAAAGGGTCCTGGCAAGATGCCTCTGGGGGTGGGATAGTAAATGGTTTGAGAGTGGGGATGGAAGGAGGTGATAACAAGCAGGCAGGAAACTGCAATCCTAGCCATGGCTCTCTCGTACTCCCCAGTACTACACTGGAAAGGCACTGGCAGTGAGAATCCAGCTGGGCTGGTACTAGGTCCTGGATTTTCAGTCTTTGTGGTGACAGAAGATCTAGCCTAATGCCACAGACTGTGTCAAGCCTGCAAAGGCCTCACACCTCTTTGCTCTGCAAGGCAACACCCAAACCCCAAAACCAATGCAGTGGGGATGATGCTAGTCCCATCTGTGGCAGATGATGTGTCCTGCCATGAGGGATCCCACCTTGCAAGATCTCCAGTGATCTCTCACCTCCCTGGGTCCTATGGGTTAGAGCCTTTCCACAGGGTAAGCTCTGGCCCCCAAAATGGGGACATATTCTTATCCATCCTAGACAACCCATACCCTTCTTGCTTCGCCACCACCACCCTGGGCTTTGGCAGACCCAAGCAGCAGCAGAATCCCCCATGTGAAGCCCATCCCTGGCTCCAGACCCTTGGTGACTGAGCCACCTCGGGACACTGCATGGATTCTCCTAGACCATGTGAGCTTCACAGGATGTTTCTGCTGAGGCACTGCAGCAGCACCAAACCCATTCCCAGGGGTGCAGCACCCCATGTTACCTGACTGAGCTGCCTGGGGCCCTGCCTGGAATGGGGACAGGGCACATCCCAGAGTCAAGGTTACTATGACAGCTTCCTGCTGGTGGCACCCTCGGAAGCCCGTAGGGATTGAGTACATCGAAACAGGTACGGGTCTCTGGGTGCTAGGGAATCCACTTGTGCAGCATTTTCCTGGCTTGGCGCTTTAAGAATTCCCTCTCCCCACTCCTGGAGCAGGCAGTAGGTGGGACCCAAGCGGTTTTTTGCGCCAATCATGAGGTTCCTCGCTCGTCTCTCCCTGACAGGCAGCAGGATGGTCCCACCCCGTGGCTCATGGAACGGGCAAGGGGGGGATGCAGAGGGAAGGGAGGCCCCCGATGAAAGCATCGCTACCGGTTCTGTCCTCGCCCAGGGTGGACGGTGATAGGGACACAGTCCACCCTGCCAGGCACGGGTGCCCCCAGCCTCTCTCGCCTATTCCTTGCTGCTCGGGTGGTGGGGGGATGGGTAGGGTCTCCGGCAGGAGCTGACTCCCCTGCCTGTCACACTACTGTGGACCCCAGCCCACACGGTCTGCCTGCACCCAAGGGAGGTCAGAGTGGTGTGCACCAAGGGCAGGACTCCAGGGCATGACTGCACCAGGCTTCTGCAGGGATACGAATGGAGCTAACACCCTGCGGCTTGCCACCATCCTCTGGGATGGAGAGAGGGGGACATGACTGCTCTTCTTCCCCCTGGGGAAGCTGAGACCCCTGCATCTGGCCTCTGGGAGATCACTTGCCCACAAACCTGTGTCTGCCACAGAATGTCAGTATGTGTGTCTGCCAGGAGGGAAGCTTCAGCCTCCTTCCCACTCTGATATCCTGACCTGATGATGTTATCTGCTGGCAGTCTAGGGGGCTTGTTGGCTGGCTCTGTATGTTTGTGGTGACCGGGTACTGTGAAGACTGACCCCTTCCTTGTCTCAGGGTGGGGAAGGAGCATCCAGCTGGGTGTGAGTGGGGAGCAATTGGGTTCCAGCTTTGAGTGGTTCACTCATCTCTGCCTTCCCACCTTCTGCCTCCAACACCCACAGGGGGCTGAGAGGGGTGAGCATGGCTGATGGTGGTATTGGTGGCAGCAATGCCTCACTTAAAGAGGCAATTCTGGGGTCCGGGCAGCAGCCAAAGCATTAGCGGGGGGGGGAGAGAAAAGGGGTAGGAGAAGAGCCCCTGGCACCTCGGGACTCTAACAAGCACCTTTTCATCAGGCATGAAAAGTCCTTTGGCCTGCGCTCATGACAGCTGCCCTTTGTCTGTGGGCACGATGTGAAGCCACCATTGTGGAAGGGGGAGCACACAGGGAGGGCTTGTACCTAGCTTCCAGGCTGCTAGGACGTGCAGTTTCTCTGTGAACGGGGAGAGAGCTGTTGGAGCAAGTGACTCAGGCTGACGGAGGGGAGGCCGGGGGTGGCAGCCCTGCTGATGCCGGCTCAGGCCCCTGCTTCCCCCAGCTCCGGGGACCCAGTCCTGGCCGAGAGGGGATGGAGCTCTCGGCCAATTGGGCGCTGATCTAAAGCGGAGGGGGAGAAAGGGGGGGTGGGCAAATCTGCTTCTCCCCCCTCCATTCCACCTCCGCGCTGGGACTGTGATTCAGTTCCCCTCCCCCAGCCCACCCCCTCTGCTCGGAGGCTGACAGCCGGAGCCGCTGCCTGCCGGAGCCCCGGAGCTGTTTTCCAAGCAGTGGAAGAGAGATCCAGGGATATTTTAGCAGCTCCCCAGTGCCTGCTGCGTCCCGGGCCGGACGCGCGCGGACATGGAAAGTGTCAGCCTCCAGCGACCCGCCTGGAAATGGCAAGTACTGAGTTTGTTTTTGCTCTGCGGCTGGGGCTGGGTCTCCGGGCAGATCCGCTACTCGGTAGTTGAGGAATCAGAGGTGGGAACCGTGGTGGGGAATGTGGCCCGGGACCTGGGCTTGAAGGTGGAGGAGTTGCCGGGTCGTAGGCTGCGCCTGGGCTCAGAGGAGAGCCTGAGCCACTTCGCCGTGCGCCTGGACAGTGGTGAGCTGGTGGTGAGCCAGCAGCTGGACCGGGAGCGTCTCTGTGGAGCAGCTGCCAGCTGCGTGCTGTCGGTGCAGGTGGTGACAGAGAACCCCCTGCAGCTCTTCCGCCTGGAAGTGGAGATCCTGGACCTGAATGACAACTCCCCGAGCTTCCCCACTGCTCACCGCACCCTGCGTGTTGCTGAGTCTGCCACGGTGGCTGCGCGCTTCCCCCTGGAGAGCGCGCAGGACCCTGATGTGGGCACCAATGCTGTGGGCTTCTACCGGCTGAGCCCCAACTCCCACTTCTCCCTGGACGTCAAGCAGCAGCAGGATGGCAAACTCTTCCCGGAGCTGGTGCTGGAGCATGCCCTGGACAGGGAAGAGCAGCCAGAACTGCAGCTGGTGCTGACGGCCATGGACGGGGGAAGCCCATCCCGCTCAGGCACGGCACAGATAACGGTCCTGGTGCTGGATGTCAATGACAATGCACCCACCTTTGACCGCTCCATGTACAAGGTGCAAGTCCTGGAAAACACACCTGTGGGGGCCCTGCTCCTCCAGCTCAATGCATCTGACCCTGACGAGGGCCCCAATGGGGAGACGCAGTACTCCTTCGGGGTTCACACCTCCGACTGGGTCCGAAGGCTCTTTACCCTGGATCCCCGCAGTGGCGAGGTCCGGGTGAACGGGGCCCTGGACTTTGAGGAATCATCTTCCTATGAGATCTATGTGCGAGTCCACGATGGAGGGGTCCCAGAGATGGAGGGCCACTGTGTCCTACAGGTGGAAGTGGAGGATGTCAATGACAACCCCCCGGAGGTGCTGCTCACCTCCCTGCTGAACCCGGTGCCAGAAGACACCCCACCAATGACTGTCATTGGGCTCTTCAACGTAAGGGACCGAGATGCAGGGGCCAATGGGGTTGTGAACTTGGAGATCTCCCCCAGTGTTCCTTTCATCATCAGGTCCCTTCAGAACCACTTCTCCCTGGTCACCCGGGAGAGCCTGGATCGAGAGTCCACCTCCCAGTATGTAGTGGAGCTGATCGCCCAGGATGGTGGGTCTCCTGCCCTCACCACAACACTCACACTGCTCCTCAACATATCTGATGTGAATGACAACCCTCCACACTTCTTGCAGCCCTCCTACGATGCCTTCCTCCCAGAGAATAACCCACCTGGCTCACTGCTGTGCACTGTCTCTGCCTCAGACCCCGATGATGGGGATAACTCCCGTCTTGTTTACTCCATAGAGAACAGCCAAGTGCAGGGTGCCCCTACCTCTTCCTTTGTCCACATCAACCCTGACAATGGCAACCTCTACGCTCAGCGCACCTTTGACTTTGAGCTGCTGCAGGTTCTGCCGGTCCCTGTGGCTGTGCGGGACTCAGGGTCCCCCCCACTCCATGCCAACGTTACTGTCTACATCTTTGTGCTGGACCAGAATGACCACCCCCCCACCATCCTGCACCCTGCCAGCGACGGCGATGTCCCAGCACCTCAGAGGGTCCCACTGTCAGTCCCACCGGGCTACCTGGTCACCAAGGTGACAGCAGTGGATGCAGATGCTGGGCACAATGCCTGGCTCTCATACCGACTGCTGCCACAGTCCACTGACCCCTCCTTGTTCCACGTGTCACTGTACACCGGGGAGGTGCGGATGGCACGTGCCTTCCGGGACACCGACGTGGCAGAGCAGCAGCTTGTCATCCAGGTGACAGACAACGGTGACCCACCACTCTCCACCACTGTAACCATCACGGTGGCTCTGGAGGAGATGGCTCTGGAGGAGAGCTACAAGCCTCGGGATTCTCTGGCTGGTGCCAAGGAGAAGCCGGACCTGACCCTTTACCTGATCATCGCGCTGGCAGCTGTTAGCACTGTGGCACTTGCCACTGTCACTGTCCTGGCTGCCCGCTGCCTCCGTCGCAGGGGCCGTGCAGCCGCCTCACCCTACTGCTGCTGCTGGCTCAGCGAGTCGCCCTCCCGGGACTTCTTCAAGCACTCCAGCCCCAAGCTCCAGCTCAGCTCCGACGGCACCCTGAAGTACATGGAGGTCACCCTGCGACCCACCGACTCCCAGTCCCAGTGCTACAGCACCTGCTTCTCCCCCGGCTCCGACCGCAGCGACTTCACCTTCCTGCGGCCTTGCCCACCCCCCGCCACCCTCCCGAGGGAAACCAGAGCTTTCCTCTCGGCTACCGGTACCCTGCGGGACTCCGGCCAGGTGAGAGCCCAGGGGCGGGGGCAGGGGCTCGCTCGGCTCCCCGGGGCCGGTCCCGCTCGGCGCGGGGGGTGCGGGGCCGCCGCCGCCGCTCGGGGAAGCGCCGTCGGTTCGCGCCGCGCGGCAACGACCGTCGGGTTGCGATTGGCGCCGGTGTTGCTGTCCTGAGGAAGGAGCGCGGCGATTGGAGGAGCGGCGCGGCGCTCGGAGCCAATGGCGAGGCGGTTGCGCGGAGACCCGGCGCCCCCCCCCTCAACCCCCCCCTCTCAAACCGTGTCCGCCCCAAACAATGAATGGGAGCGGCGAGCGTTGAGCGCGGCCCCGCAGCGCGGAGGGCATCGCTCCCCGGCCGCCCACCCGGCCAGGATGCCGAGGGCAGGGAAGACGGGCCGGTCCCTGGGACTGCCGCGTGTGTTCTCCTTCTGTTTGTTCTTGCACAGCTCCTCGGCTCAGATCCGGTACAGCATCCCGGAGGAGCTCACCCGGGGCGCCTTCGTGGGCAATATTGCAAAGGACCTGGGCACTGATGTGGGGAAACTGGCGGCTGCCAACCTGCAGGTACTGTCCGATTCGGATTCCCAGTACTTCTCTGTCAATGTGAACACCGGTGTTATAATGGTCAGCGAGCGGATAGATCGGGAGCAGCTCTGTGGGCAGAACCCCCGCTGCTTCCTCCACCTGAAACTTGCCATCGAGAACCCAGTGGAGTTTTATCGCATTGAGGTGGAGATCCTGGATGTCAATGACAACCCCCCGGAGTTCCCCAGTGATGAGGTTTCCCTGCGCATCTATGAGCTGGCCTCTCTGGGTGCCCGCTTCCCCATCCAGCCTGCCCAGGACCCTGATGTGGGCACCAACACCTTGCAGACCTATCACCTGAGTGCCAATGAGAACTTCAACCTCAATGTGAAGGCACGCACAGACGGTGGCAAGTTCCCTGAGCTCGTGCTGGAGAAGGCCCTGGACCGGGAGCTCAGAGCTTTCCACCATCTGGTCCTGACTGCTGAAGATGGGGGTTCTCCTCCTCAGTCCAGCAAGGTACGCATCACTATTCAGGTCCTGGATGCCAACGACAACCACCCTGTCTTTGACAGACCATCATATGGAGCCCGCTTGGTGGAGAACTCACCACTGGGCACCCTCGTGGTAAAGTTAAATGCCACTGATGTGGATGAAGGGGCCAATGGAGACATCCGCTACTCCCTCAGCAGTCACAACTCAGCTGCCTTACGCCAGATCTTTGCCATCGATGAGCAAACTGGGGAGATTCGTGTCCAGGGTAACCTGGACTTTGAGGAGGCAACAGTGTATGAGATTGAAGTGGAGGCCAAGGACATGGGGTCACCCACGATGGAGGAGCACTGCAGCGTGGTGGTGGAAATCACCGACGTGAATGACAATGCCCCTGAAGTCATTCTTACCTCCTTCTCCAGCTCCCTGAGCGAGGATGCACCCCCAGGCACAGTGGTGGCTGTGATACATGTCAGAGACAGGGACTCTGGTGATCAGGGCAAGGTGCAGTGCCACGTGCCTCCAGATCTTCCCTTCCGGCTGCGCAAGGACTACGAACACCAGTACTCACTGCTAACCAGCACCCGTTTGGACCGGGAGCATGTTGCCTACTACAATGTCACCATCTCTGCCTCGGACCTGGGCAGTCCCCCACTCTCCCGCCACACCACCTTGCCAATCATCCTGGCAGATGTCAATGACAACGTGCCCCAATTTGAGCAAGCATCCTATGAAGTGCTGGTGGCAGAAAACAACCCCGTGGGCAGTGTGCTGGTTACAGTTTCTGCTACTGACCCGGACTCAGAGCACAATTCCCGCCTCTCCTACTCCATCCTGCGAGCTGGTGGGACAGATCCAGGCCTGGATCCAACTCGCTACCTCTCCATACATCCCACAAGTGGGCAGGTCTCTGCCAAACTCCCCTTTGACTATGAGCAAACCACTTATCTCCAGTTCCATGTGGAGGTCTCTGATGGTGGCTCCCCAGCCCTGAGGAACAGGACACTGGTTCATGTTTTTATAGTGGACCAGAATGACAATGCCCCACAGGTGCATTTCCCCAGGGCCGGGGAGGACTCTGCTACCCTGTTCCGAATCTCCCCCTCCATCACCCCTCCTGCTCTCATCACCAAGGTGATGGCAATAGATGCGGACTCGGGGCGCAATGCCTGGCTCTCCTACCACCTTGTGGAAGCCACAGACCCGGGGCTTTTCAGCGTGGCCCTGCGCTCCGGGGAGATCCGGATCACTCGGGTCCTGCAGGAGACGGATGCCTCTGCACACGAACTGCTGGTGGTGGTCCGGGATGCTGGGGACCCCCCCCCTCTCCACAGCCATCACGCTAGTGGTGCTGGTGGAGGAGAAGGGTCCAGAGGCTTTGCAGGGCTCCGAGGCTCGGGCCACCGATGGGGAGGGCTTACCCACGATTACGCTTTATCTGATCGTGTCCCTGGTGCTCATCTCCACTGTCTCACTGGTGGGACTGGCAGTGCTGGGCGTGCGGTGCTTCCGGAAGGGCTCTGCTCCTGCCACCCAGGGCTGCTGCGTGGAGACCGTGAACACCCTTCAGCCCCCTCCCAGCCACATTTTTGGGCATTTGCACTATGAACCAAAGCAAGGGGACACGGTGATGGGCGTCCAGGTGACGGCCACGGCCCCCCCCGCCCCGCGTTACCGCTCCTGCTTTTCGCCGGTCTCGGACATCAGCGAGTTCATGTTTGTGAAACCCTCGGCGGGTCCAGCCAACCCGCCGGATCCCACCCTGCGCAGCGAGGTGAGCTCAGGAGCATGTCCCCCCAGCCTGACCGCAGCCCTCGGGCTCGGCAACTCCCCCTGCGCAGCCGGCTTTGGGGAGGGGGTGCCCGCTCGGTCCACGTTCCCGGCCGCCGGGCGGTCGGGGAAGGTGGGGGGCGGGGGGGTTCCGGCTGCTGGGAGTCCCCGGAGCCCTCCCGGCGCTGCGGGGGTGGAGTGGCGGCGGTGGGGGGGGAGAGTTGTGTGCTACGCTGTGCGTATTTTGGGGAAGGCGGTGGAGAAGGGAGAGGGGGAGGGGGAGGGAGAAAAAGGAGGGGGAGGAGGAGGAGGAGGGGGCTGTGGAGAGACGTAAAACTGTCACTCGGTCCATCCCCTCCGCTCGCTGACTTTGTGTGCGTTTCCGTGCCGAGGAGAGGCTCAGCCGGCCGGTTTGTGATCGCCCCCCTTCCTTCCCCCCCACGCCCCCCCAATCCTTCCCTGCCCGGCTCCGGCGGCGGCTTCCTCCCGGTGCCTGCACACACCTCTCGGACCCCCCGGGTCCGCGGGGGTTCCGGCGCGGCGGTGGCTCCCCGGGGACGGGCAGGCGGGGGGAGGCTGCACGGACCCGCCGACGCTCCGCGCTGCTCCGCTCGCAACCCCCGGCACGGGATGTTCCGAGGACGGAGTTTGCCGTGGCAGCTGCCGCTGCTGCTCGCAGCCTTCTCCTGCCTGCCGGCTCCCAGCAGCTCCCAGCTCCGTTATTCCGTGCCCGAGGACCGGGAGCCGGGCTCCTGGGTAGGCGACCTGGCCAAGGACCTCGGGGTGGATTTGCGGAGCGTGGCCACCCGCAACCTGCGGCTGGTGAGCGAGGGTGGGCAGCGGCACTTCCACGTGGACCTTGCATCAGGCATGCTGCTCCTCGACAGCAGGCTGGACCGGGAGGCACTGTGTGGGCAGAGCCCCACGTGCTCCCTGCACCTCCAACTGGTTATGGAGCATCCTCTTCAGCTCCACCGGGTCGAGGTGGATGTCCTTGACGTCAATGACAACGCGCCTCAGTTCCCCAAGCCGGAGGTGGTCTTGGAGATCACTGAGGTAGCTAACCCTGGGACTCGGCTACCCCTGGAGGTAGCAGAAGACCCAGATATGGGCTCCAACTCCATCTCCACCTATGAGCTCAGCCCCAGTCAGCATTTTGCCCTGAGCATCAACGTGAGAGGAGATGGTGTTAAAATGCCCGAGATTGTACTTGAAAAAGCATTGGATAGAGAGAAAGTGGCTGTTCATCACCTGACACTGACAGCCCTGGATGGAGGGAATCCGGTGAAGTCTGGCACAGCCAAGGTTACCATCCATGTCCTGGATGCAAATGACAACCCTCCTGTCTGCGACCCACCCATATCCAAGGTACATCTGGAGGAGAATGTGCCAGTGGGCACTCTGGTCACCAAATTGAATGTCACCGATCTGGATGAAGGTCCCAACGGGGACGTGGAATATTCTTTCAAAGTTAGCAATAATGCACCTGGTAAATTCACCAAGCTGTTCTCCTTAGACCCTCGGACAGGGGAGATCAGAACCAAAGCCCCTCTGGATTATGAGGAATCCAGTGCTTACGAGATTGCGGTTCGAGCCAGGGACAAAGGATCCCCAGCCATGGAAGGACACTGTCACCTGCGAGTGGAATTAATTGATATCAATGATAACAGCCCAGAGATTGTGCTGACCTCTCTCTCCAGCCCAGTGCAGGAGGATGCAACCCCGGGCACTGTGATTGCCCTCATTGGTGTGAAGGACAGCGACTCTGGTGACAACGGGCAGGTCCGCCTGCAGATCACGAAAGAGCTCCCGTTTAAACTGGTGTCATCTTTTAAGGAGCATTTCTCCCTGGTCACAAATGGTCCCCTTGATCGGGAGAAGGCCAATGGATACAACATCACAGTGCGGGCTGTGGATTCAGGGTTCCCACAGAGGGCCACACAAAAGACCTTTTACCTCAGAATTGCTGACGTGAATGACAATGCACCGAATTTCTCCAGCCCTTTTGATACAGCTCATGTTCAGGAAAACTCCCTTCCTGGAACTTCTGTCTTTTCAGTGTCAGCATTTGATCCTGATGAGGGTAGCAATGCCAAGCTGTCTTACTCCATCTTGGACAATGGGATGCAGGATGTACCTGTCTCAACCTACTTCCGGATAGACCAGGACAACGGCACCATCTACACTGTGAGAGCTCTGGACTACGAGCAGGACAAGGTGTTCCAGGTGCCTGTGGAGGTGAAGGATGCTGGGTCTCCTGTGCTGAGTAGCACTGCTGTGGTCCATGTGTTTGTCCTGGATGAGAACGACAACGCCCCTACCATTGTCTACCCATCTGTCCCCAAAGGCTCTGCCTTCCACCAAACCATCCCGGCCTTGGCAGAACCTGGCTATCTGGTCACCAAAATTGTAGCTGTTGATGCCGATAGTGGCCATAATGCTTGGCTGTCCTACCAGCTGCAGGAGAGTGCTGAGGCTTTGCCTTTCCAAGTGGAACGCCGCTCTGGAGAGATAAGGGTTGCACAGACTCTCAGGGAGTCAGAAGATCCCCACAGGCTGGTGGTGGAAGTGAGGGACAATGGGACACCATCCCTTTCGGCCTCTGTGGTAATAGTCCTTTCTCCAGAGGAAAACAGCGTGCAGGACTTTGCCAAGTCCTTGGACCTCCCCAAATCTTCTCCCAAGGATACCAACCTAACGCTTTATCTTATCATCTCCCTGGTGTCCATTTCCCTTGTGTCCTGTGTCATGTTTGCTCTGGTGGTTGCTCGGTGTCTCAAAGCTGGCACTGCCAGCTGGACCTTTGCGGGTTGCTGCCGAGGGACTGGCCGCAAACCCGCTTCCCATTTCCATGGGCAGATGAAGCCAGATGGCTTCATCAAGTACCTGGACGTGGGAGGAGCGGGCTTGACCTCTCAAGCACAGAACTACACCTCTTGTTTCTCACCCATGTCTGACCAGAGCGACTTCCTCTTTGTAAAACCTTTCAGCCATTCTAGCACTGCGGAGACCATGGCTGCCTATGAGCAGGTGACCAGCACCTTAGCAAGTCCCTACGATGGGGTAAGATGGGGGTGTTTCTTATTGGCCTGTAATACAGTCCATGATATCCAGGCCAGTTGCCTGTTCTCTGTCTGTCCTTCCAAGTAGGAAGGTGCCTTCAGGAAACATGTGTCCCCATCATCTCCTGGGAGGTGGCAGGTGAAAGCTTTGGCTCAGTGTGATAGAGGTGGGGGAAGGGGCTGGGCAGCACTATAAAATCAAAGACTGTGTGTTCACAGAAGTGGGGAGTTTTCCTGTGGCCCCGTTCGTTCTCTTTTTTAAAAGTGATTCGTACCACGGTCAGGAATGTGATTTTGGGGTGTTTTAACTTCTTCATCCTGTTTAACCTCTTTATTCTGCACGGCATACGATCCCTGACACGGGAGGAGGGGATCTGACAGCAAAGTTTGTTGGTGTTTCTTTTGCTCTGTTTCAGAGGTGCATTGTAGAAATTACTCACTTCTTAACTCTCAGGTGTTATTAATTACTGACTGTGCCCTGGCAAGGGATCATTTTCCAGTTTGGTCATTTCGAGTGAGGGGCTCAATTCACTATAGAACAGTGACCTTTTTTGCAAAGATGCTGGTGACCTTACATGCCCTTGGGCTTGCAGAGCCTGAGGCAGCGGCGTGCTTTCAAAACTCTAGCCACTTGCACTTAGATGGCTAAATATGGATGTAGGTGACTGTGTTTAGCTGTAGCTTTTATTACTTTGGGATATAAAAAGGAAAGCAATCTCGTGTCAGGAATGCCTGCCCTAAATTTGAAAGTGGGAATTGCAACAGGAATTCAAAATACAGATGGGGAAGGGCTTATCTAGTGCGGGATTGTGTGTCAGAGGGTGCAGAAATGTATCTGAAATCTGGAGGCCAAGTGTTTAAACAGCTTAGTTTGCATGCAGCATGGGTACCAGTGGGGCCTGCGTTGTAGGGGAGTAATTTATTATAATATATTCTTTCATCAGAATCATCAAAGCTGTAGAGAAATTAGTGAAATCGCATCTGCTAAATAAAAATCTAGGTCAGCTGAACCCGTCTTCACTGTTCCTCAGTAATTGCATGTGCAAGCAGAATAATCCTATAAAATTGATGTTCCACTGTGTGGACTGGGAACTGCTCATTCCTAAGGTGACTGAGAGAAATGTTGGCCTTTCCAGGTAGCATGTTATCATTCTGGAGTTAATTCAGCAGATGATGATTTTGGGAAGTATGTGTCTTCCAGACAGGAAACAGTTCTACTATTTAGTGCTCTTCACAAAGGCTTGATTCAAACAGGAATACACCAGCCTGCTTCATGTCCTTCCTTATTTACAAAATGTCCATTGTCTGATGGTAAAATAACACGGGCAGAAAGCGATATGGGGGCTTATTAATGAAGTTACAAAGTGTGCTGCTGTGTCCCAAGTTCCTCGTGTTTCCTAAACAAACGATGCTTTTTTTCTTTTGCTGTCGGAAGTTTATTCTTCACTCTGCAGACAGAAAAATATTGTAGTGCTCCGAGGTCTCAGCATTTAGGGAAAGACATTCAGATACGATGTGTGAAATCAAGATCTCAGGCAGGCCTTTTTAAGGGCAGAAGAAGGACGGATTAGGAAGGTCTGTTATCGTTTTACCTTCTAGCATTAAGAGCATCTTTCTCAGTATCAATTAACTCTGCCACCCCCACCCCCGCACTCCCCCAGGCTCGTTGCTTTGGTGCCATTGCCTCTGCTGGATTGGTGCCCTTATCAGTTTATTTCATGCTTCATTTCTTTCACAGCCTGGTTTCCTGAGCCGCTTTGGAAGATTATTCACTGAACAGTTCTTTGTCATGCTTTTTAGTATTCCTGCTGGTTCAGAAATACTCAAGAAAGGGGGTGGGGGAAGCTTTCTTTTTGTTCTAATTGATTTGCTTGACTTGGAAAGAAGACATTGATATTCCAGGCTGAAATAATCCAGGATCAGTTCACTTTCATTTTCAAAGGCAAGAATGGAGGTATTAAAACTCTTCTATTTTCTCTGCAGCAAGCTCAACCCAACACAGACTGGCGCTTCTCTCAGACCCAGAGACCTGGAACAAGTGGGTAAGTGCCTCTTTCTCCATGTGTCTGGTGAAGGTTCCTTTCCTTTGCATGCAACTTTCAGTGCTGGAAAGTTCTTGACTGGCAGCTCTGAGGATGGGTGTTCCCTGTCATTGGTAGAATTGTCCAGCCAAAGAGTCAGAAATAGGGCTGCTTCTGGGTCAGCTCGGTTTGGTGGGGGTGTGACAGCTGTTGTCTGCAATGGTGTGTTGGGTTTTGGTGTCCTCAGCTCAAGGAGGACAGTCAGGAACTTGGGTTTTGGTGTCCTCAGCTCAAGGAGGACAGTCACGAACAGGGGGGAAATCCAGGTGAAGTTTTGAGATGGTTAAAGAACTGAAAAATATGCTTCACAGAGAAAGGCTTCTTCTCTAACACAGATTTTGAGCATTTAGACTAGATTTTGAGTACGAAATCTTCATTATTCTCCCTGCATGAAGGCTAGGGCCTTTACCAGCTGTGGAGCCTCAGGCTCTGTGCTGCTGAAGTGTATTATCTGCCTCTGGCTTAAGCACCTCAACTAAACCACTCTGTAAGCCCCTGTGGCTGCCAGAAGTTGAGTGGATGAACCTCAGGTCCCCAGGGGACCTGCTAGAGGAATGTGTCCCAGCCACATCTAACTCAGCAGGAGTGGGTCCCTCATGAAATGCCACTGTATGTGCTATCTCCTGTGGGCTAGTCTGGCTGAATCAGGGTAGGTAACCCTCGATCCAACTTTGTGGGGAAGTTTGGAACCTTTCTTGCATTCCTTGGGAAATGCCATCACCAACACAGGGTGGTTCAGCCAGGTGAGGAGCCCTCTGCACACTTCCCACTGGAGCTGGGCAACTGAGCAGAGGGAGGCTAAGGAAGAAGAAATTAAACCTAATGGGTCAGGAGTGTCACAGGAAGGATGTCTCCAAAAGTCTGGTCTTGCTGTCAAAACCATGGCTGAAGTTTTACCAGTTTGTGTGGGATGTCACAAAGCTAGGAAGCCCTGGGGCAGGGCAGAGACCTGCCTGCCAAGCAAGTACCCCTCTCTTGCCTGTGTGCTCTCTTGCCTCTGGCCCAACAAAGTTTGCTTTTCTTGGTCCACAGTGAGAAAGCATTGATAGGAAAATGTTGAGCAGGTGCACATCACCTCTCCCATCTGCCCTCCTGGTTCATAAGCAGGGGCCGGGACCCTCTTCAGAGGGTGAACTTCCCTGAGTACCATCAGGGTCAGAAAGGACTTAAACTGGGAGTTCTCCTTCTTCAGTGAATACCCCAACCAGAGGTTACGAGGAGACTGGCTCCAAGATCATTTATATGTGAAAAGATTATTTATTTTGGGGCACAGTCAAGGGTTATACCCTTGGAGCAACCAGGGCTAAATTTGGATGCTGTGCTTCCTTGGCTGGCTGGGTCAGGCACTGTTTCCCTGCAGAAAAGAGATGCCTCTGTGCTTTGTCAATCCCAGTGTCCACTCAGGCAGCTCCTGTGGAGGTTTCAGTGGTGCTGCAGGGAGCGTCGGGTCCCAGATTTTGGTGTAGGAGCTTGTAGTTAAACATCTGCAGCAGCTGGTTGTGTCTGAGACTTTCCCTGGTTCTGTCTTGGTAATTTAGCTTAGCAGAAAATTAAGACATTGTTATAACCAACTTGTGGTGGTGATTAAACATTGTTGCTAGGCTCTTTCAGCTGACAAAGCTAAAATGGAGTGAGGGCTTGATGTAAAGTAGCTAAAGCATTCCTACCAGAAATCAGCCTTGGACTTTAAAGCAAGGCTATTGCTGGAGCAGTTTTCTCAGAGGTCTGTTGAATTCCCCATCACTGACAACATTTTAATCAAGAAAGATCAGTCTAACCATTTGTGCTGTAGCTCAGATGACAATTAACAAAGTCCTGTTCATGTAGCAGCTGCTGTAATAGTTCTGCTACGAGCAGCAAGTAAATGAGCCCCATCAGAGCAAGCTCTATTGCTCCCTCTTCTAGCATCATGCTGGAGTTCTTCATGGCACTGAGCTGATCTGGTTCAGACCTACTTAACTCAATGACAGGGACCTTTTCTCAAGTCATGGGACAGTGATCCCCACCTCAGCTTCTGCCTGAAGCTCTTCACAAGCTGCAGCCCCTTCCCAGTGCCTAAACTGGGAGCAGCAGCATGTGGGGTGGGAGGAGAGAGGAAAGGCAGCCTCAGGCTTTGTTTGTGGGGAGCTGGACTGGCACAACATGTGAGTTCTGGTTCATCAGCCGTGATGGTCTGTGATCTGGGTGCCCACAGTGGTCTCTGAAACCCCCCCCAGGTGGCTGGTGCCAGGGCCTGTTGTAGCTGGGTTCCCAGAGCACGGGCTGCCCAAGCTGACCCTGGGTTTGCAGAGGAGCTTTGCCCAAGCACAGGCTGGTGCTGAGATAACTGTGGGTTTTAACTTCTGCTGGTTCTCCCTTCCTGCCTGTGTGCAGGCTCCATGTTTGCAATGAAACAGCTCCTGCTGACTTTTTTTTCTTTTAGTTTTTTTGTTTGTTTTGTTTGTTTGTTTTAATCCTGTTTTAAGTTAAATCACAGGAGATGTTTTTATTCCAAACCTGTGTTGCAGTGCTCAAGGATGGGGATGCAAAGTGCTCTCCTATGCCTGCTGTTACTCTCTCTGAGGTTACATACATACAACTGTGTCTCATGCTGACAGACCAACCTTTCCAGCACAGGCCACCTCTTAGCTGAAAAGTAAAAAAAAAAAAAGGATGTGCTCTTAGCTGCATTTGTCTGACCCAAATTAAATAGCAATAAAGACAAGGCAGCTTAGACCAGTGGTTTGAATGGATCCAGAAGGGAGTCCAGCATGGACCCTGAGCCAGGAAGCAGGTGTAAAGCAGGTTGTGATTTCTCCTTTGCTGCCTCCATGGGAGGTGGAGAAGGGACAATCCTGTGTTTTCTCAGCGTAGCCCTGCCCACAAAAACAAATCCCACATGTCTCTGAGCACCTGGAACTAGGCAAACTCAGGGTAAGCTCAATAAGCTGGGACTGTCTCTTGATCTCAAATATCTGTTCCAGGACAACAAAGAGAATTTGTTCTTTGTTCTGAGGCACAGGAGAGCTCTGGTGCATATGCTCAGGAAATAAGAGCTCAGACAATAGCCTCTGAAAATGTGGGAGGGAGTCAGACCTGAGTAGAGTGACTCTCAAATAATCTTGTTTGAGAGAAACAGGAGGATGGATTAATTCATTTAATGTTGTTTGTATTTTGCTTGCCCCAAAAAACCAACCAAACAAAAAGCACCCATGCTGTCTCTGGGCAAATGTAAAGGAATACAGGAGGATACTGAGCAGCAGATGCTGTTCCCAGACAAATCAGATCAGTGGCTGTTGTGGAGATTACAGTGATGAGTTGTCCAATGTGGAGGAGACAGGCAGTCCAGCAGTGTTGCTGGACATTCCTGTGGGATCATCAGCATGGGGATTCCTTGGGAGGGGGCAGGGTGTGGGGAGAGACTGCAGGGTTGGGGGCTGCTATGAGGGACCCATCTTGCTGCTTTTTCACTAGTTGCCAAAGCAACAGAGACAGGGCGTGTGCCCTGCAGGGTCATGGCACTTGCCTGACGTTTTGTTTTGATCTCTGTGTGATGGTTTAGTCAGGAAAACCCCGGGCTCAAGTCAGGATTTCCTTCCTGAAGGAATGGGGAGGGCTCCATGCTGCTCACAGGTGGGCACAGGAGTCTGAGACATCCCTGGCTAGGAAGAGCTGGCATGTCCTGGACAGCTCGTGGGAGGAGTGAGGACAATGTGGTGGCCGTGTGGGCAGGCTGGAAGGAGATCCCAGGCAGGAGGAACCCCAGAGACATGGTGTGGGGCTCACAAGGAGGTGGGGAGCACTGTGGGAATCCCCTGAGGAGGGAGGAGCAAAACCTGCGAAGAAGACAGTGTGTGCCATTTCACACCTCCTCTCCATTTATTTTCCCCACTCCTAAATCTCCCTGTGTTAGTGCTTTCCAAGGCTCCAGGCTGAACACAGCCAAGAGTGATGTTCCCTTCACTCATCTGTTAAACAGCATCACGGCTGCCTTGTCTGACCCTGGCCATCCTCACCCAGGCTGTGCTGAGGCAGGAGTGGGGGGGGCAGCAGCAAGAGTTTGGCTCCAGCAGTGAGATACTGCAGCAGTGCCCACAGCAGAATTGTGAAGGAAATGAGGTGTTTGTTGTTTTTTTTTTTCATTCTTTATTTCATTTTCACACCTGAGCTCCAAAAGGTAGGCTTGCAGAATTAATGGCAGTCTGCCTGTGTGTGGTGGAGATAAAAGGTGTCCCAAGAATAGTCCTTAAAGCTCTTGGGAGCATTCTTGGGGCTCAGAGCATGCAGGTACTGCCAAAGGGTGGCTGCAGCTCAGGGGGCTTCTAGTGTGCATTTGGGGTGGTCAGGAAGTCCTGCATGATGGAAGCACTACCATTTACCAGGACATGCTCTGGCCAAGGGGACCCCATATGTGTGTGTCTGGGTGGGCCACCCCAGAGCAGGCAGCAGCCGGGGACAGGGACAGAGGGACAGACCTTTTCATAGAATCACAGAGTCATTGAACAGTTTGGGTTGGAGGAACCTTAAAGATCATCTAGTTCCAACCCCCCTGTGTGGGCAGGGACACCTCCCACTAGACCAGGTTTCTCCAAGCCCCATCCAACTGTGTTCAAGGGATGGGGCAGCCACATCTTCCCTGTGCAACATGTTCTAGTGTCTCACCACCCTCACAGGAAATACTTTCTAATGTCTAACCTAACTCTCCCCTCTTCCAGGTTAAAACTGTTGCCCCTCATCCTACCACTACAGGCCCCGGTAAAGTCTTTCTCCATCTCTCTTAGAACCTCCTTTTATGTACTGAATTGCTTCAGTAAGGTGTCCCTGGAGCCTTCTGTTCTCCTGAGCTGAACAACCCCAACTCTCAGCCTCTCTCCATAGCAGAGCTGTCCCAGCCCTCGGGCCATGTCTGTGATCTCTGTGCCCACTACATTAAGTTCATGTTTTAGGAGGAGCAGCTGAGGGAGCTGGGGGTGTTCAGCCTGGAGAAAAGGAGGCTGAGGGGAGACCTTCTGGCTCTGCAACTGCCTGAGAGGAGGTTGGAGCCAGGGAGAGTCAGTCTGTTTTCCCAAGGAACAAGCAATAGGCCAAGAGGAAACAGCCTCAAGTTGCCCAGGGAGGTTTAGGTTGGATATTTGGAACAATTTCTTCATGGAAAGGGTTGTCAGGCCCTGGCCCAGGCTGCCCAGGGCAGTGCTGGAGTCTCCATCCCTAAAGGGATTTCAAAGCCGTGTAGATGTGATGCTGAGGGACATGGTTAGTGGTGGCCTTGGCAGTGCTGGGGTAATGGTTGGGCTGGATGATCTGAAAGGTCTTTTCCAACCACAATGATTCTGTGACTGTGGCTTCCTATCAAATGCTGCAGATAAAATGTTCCTGTAAAGCCTTAGGAGGCTGCTCAGAGCCTGGCTTTGCTTTGAGCAGGGGTGGATTTAGGTGCTGGGACAGGCAGGAGCTGTTTTGAAGCTGGGAGCATGAGTGGTCCCTGGATAACTGCTCTCCTTTCACATCTTCCTTTGGAGCTTAGCTGATCCTGGGACTGGAAGCTGAAGGTTTTGTAGTGATGTGTCCTGGTCCCATCTCACCACCCCTTCCACAGCCAGGAGACCACAGAGCTGGTCGCCTGTGCCCTCCATGATTCCTGTGAGCACTCCTGCTCCCAGGATTCATCCTTTTGTCTATTAACAGCCACAAACTCAGCAGATTCAGTATTTTGGCTTCTTTCTACATCACCTCTTCAGCTGCATGTTTCCTTCCCTTATTGACCATCCTGGCCAAATAATCCCTTTATCTGCATTTGTCACAGTCCTTGAAGTCTGAGTTATCGAGCTCCTGCCAGGTGGGATGAAAGCTGGGGAGTCTTTTATGGGGAAAAGGAAATATCCTAGTGATGGGATGTGTTTCTTGTTCTGGAAAGCTCCCAGAATACCATAAGTTTCATCATCACAGTGTTATGCATAGAAATGCTATTTTAGGTAATTTAGCAGGTGTTACATGTGTAAGGTTAATTTTTCTCCCTCCATCTGCTTCCTGGGCAGCTGAGCACATGCCACGGCTGGCTGCAGAGGCACAGGGATCCAACAAATAGGCACAATAAACTTTCCAAAGAATTTCTCAAAATATCCCTCCCGGCATGTTTGGGGCACGGATGGCGGCAGGATGGGCTGAGTGAAATAATACTGGTTTCAGGCCCAGCTTATCCAGGAGGGCTGGAAGAGTCCCTGGGATGGGGGGCACTGCTCCTGGTCCCTCTTTCTGAGACATTGTGGCCTTTTGTTTTGCCTCTGCCTGGTAGAGGAGTGTCCCAGCAGCTCCACTGGCTGGAAGTAAGGACTTGGAATCATAGAATCCCAGATGGGTTTGGGTTGGAAGGGACCTTAAAGATCATCTAGATCCAACCACCTGCCATGGGCAGGGACACCTCCCACTAGACCAGGCTGCTCCAAGCCCCATCCAACCTGGCCTTGAACACTTCCAGGGATGGGGCAGCCACAGCTTCTCTGCACAACCCATTCCAGTGTCTCACCACCCTCACAGTGAAAAATTTCTTCCTAATGTCTCTCCTAAATTTCCCCTCTTCCAGTTTTAATCCATTCCCCCTCTTCCCATCACTCCCTGCCCTTGTCCAAAGTCCCTCCCCAGCTTTCCTGGAGCCCCTTCAGGCACTGGAAGGAGCTCCAAGGTCTCCCTGCAGCCTTCTCCTCTCCAGGCTGAACAGCCCCAACTCTCCCAGCCTGTCTCCAGAGCAGAGCTGGTCCAGCCCTCTGATCACCTCTGTGGCCTCCTCTGGACTCTCTCCAACAGCTCCGTGTCCTTCCTGTGTTGGGGACCCCAGAGCTGGACCCAGCCCTGCAGGGGGGTCTCACCAGAGTAGAACAGAGGGGACCATCCTCTCCCTGGCCCTGCTGGTCACACTGCTGGGGATGCAGCCCAGGACACAGTTGATCCAGTGCACGGTGCTGGCTCATGGTGAGCTTCTCCTCACCCAACACCCCCAGGTCCTTGTCAGGGCTGTTTTCAATCCATTCCCTGCCCAGCTTGTGTCTGTGCTGGCGATTGCCCTGACCCAGCTGCAGGACCTTTCACTTGGGTGCTTCAGACTTGCTGGTACTTTGGGAGGCTGTAAATCTTCCCCCCTCTTGCCTGCAAACATTTTTCAATCCCAGCTTTGCAAAGTCATGATCTTAAAGCTGGGCCTCTTCCAGGCTCTCTCTCCAGCCCTTGGAATTGCATTACAGGAGCGGCAGGGAATGTGTGGAGCCAGGGGAGCGTGGGGGAAGGGCGAGCAGCATCCTCCGTTGAGGAGGCTGTTTGTGGAAGTTGTGAAAGGAATCGTGGCAATTTTGGAGCCGGTTCTGGGTTTTCAGAGGCGGTGGGACAGAGGGATTCTGGCCCTGGGGCTGCATCCTCAGCCGTGGGGCTGTCCCCGCAGCACGCCTGGAGCGAGACAGAGGCTCAGCACCGGGAGGGTCGGATCCGTTCCCTCCTCCTTGTCACTTTGCCAGCTGAGAAACGCGCAGGCTGAGATTTTTTTTTCTGCTGCTGCCTCCGGCTGGAGCTGTTTGTGGGAGGCAGGGGGGCAGGGAGGGCTTAGAGGAAGCTGGGAGAGGGGAAACAGCGGTGCAGGGGGGGTTAGGCAAGGGGGACAGCCGGGGGGGGGAGGGGGGGAACGACCAGGGGCTGCCTGGGAATAGGGCTGGAGGAATGGGCTTTGAAGATACCACCCTGACCCTGGGAGCTGGGGAGGGGGGAGACCGAGTGCTGTCCCAGCCAGGCTGTTGCAGGAGGTGGTGGCAGAGTGGGAGTAGCAATCAGGAGCAAACGGGAATGAAATGGGAGGACGCTGAGAGGAGAAACAAACCCCAGTCACCTCCTCCTTGGAGAGGAGAAGCCTGGGAGAAGCTGGTACCAAGGGGTTGGGAGCAGCGCTGGCTGGGGGGACCAGCTGCTATAGAAGCCCCAAATGAGACAGGAGGGAGGATGCTGAGATATCCCAGGAAAACACCCAGGCCAGCTACTGCCCCCAGACACCCCCGGGGGTGCAGGGGTCTCATCCACAGAGGGTTGGGCTGTCCTCCCCAGCCCCTGGGGCTCTGACAGCACCTCTCTGGCATAAAAAAAAAAACCTTCTTCAGTTTGTTGTGGCACTGCTATGGCTCTTCTTTCCAGCTGCAGAACGAGGAAACCAATTTTTCCAGCCTCCACCGAGCAGTTGTGCAACTAAATGTTTTCGAGCCCTTCGGCTGCCATGGCGACGAGCTCCATAGCAACCCCACAAGGAAATGAATAATTCTGTGCTCGGAGGAGAAGTTAAAAAGGGATATGGTGGCTGGGGGGGGCCTGCAAAGCAGCCGGTCAGCAAAGAGCCTGTGCTGCTCCAGATGGATGCTTCTGCAAGCCCTGGGTCTTGGGGCAGCCTCACTGTGGGGCCGTGTCAAGGGTTCAGGGCAAGGCTTTTGTTTCAGCATTTCCTGATTTCCACGTAGCCAGGTTTAATGGAGGTGTTCGCAGGTCATGGAGCACCTGTCCCTGCCTCTGCTGGGACAGCCCTGTCCCAATGCTCCGTGGCCACCACCCCCAGAGCCCCCTAAGCTGCTGCATCCCTGCGTTTGTCTCCAACGTGGGTTTCTTCCCTTCCTTCCAGTCCTAGCCACACTGGAAATGTTCCCAAAAATGCAAGCCAGATTTTTGCTGAGCTTTGAAGTGTGGAATAGAATTGAACAGAGAAAAAAAAAAAAACAAAACATCTATTCTGCGGGGGATGGGGTTTTTAGCAAAAAAACCCAACCCTATTTAATCAACAGCATTTGTATTAAAAACAGTCCTTGGAGTAATTTCCATAGGAACCAGCAACCCCCCCACGCCCCCAGCAGCACCCGAAGTTGTGGCTGAGCAGGGAGCAGTGCTGGAGGGGTCCCAGATCTGCCCAAAGCTGGGGAGCAGGGCAGGGCAGGCTGCTTGCTCTTGAGTGGGTGATTCACAGCTCTGATTCACAGCTCCATCCTGGTGGAAGACAGCCAGGTCTGGTCATGAGCTGGGTGCCTTTTTTCCAACACGAGAAGTTATTTTTGGGCATTTTAAGATGACAGCACTCTTCTTTATTTCTTTTTTTTTAATGTGCCTCTGAATTCTGGATGATTGCACTGTGAGTAATTGAGGCACTTGAATTTCCTGCTTAGAGAAGTGAGCTCAATACCAGGTTTTGCAGCCCTAAGGCTTTTCTAAAATAGCTTTTCTGTGTGGTGTCATGGGGAGCAGGCATGCAGCTTTGGGGCTGTTTGTGCAAAATTTGGGAATGCTGGGTGCAGGATGTTTGCAGAAAAGGAGCGGGGGGGCAGCAGGTTGAGCATGAGTCACCAGTGCACCCCGACTGTGATGAAGACTCACTGTTTACTGGGTTGTACTGGTAAGATGGTAGTCAGCAGGTCATGGGAAGAGATGGTTGCCCTCAATTTGGCACTTAGGGACCACGCTGGGAGCATTGTGCCTTGTTTTGGCCACCAAAATGATCAGAGGGCTGGAGCCAGAGGCAGGGGAGGAGAGGCTGAGTCCCTTCAGGCTGGAGGAGTGAGAGCCAAGAGAAGGGTCTTGTTGCTGTCTTCAGAGGTGCACAGTGAGAGGAGAGGGGCAATGGGTACGTGTTGTAACAAGACAGGACTCTGTCCAGAGGAGGCCACGAAGATGATTTGAGGCTGGAGCCCCTCTGCTCTGGAGACAGGCTGAGAGAGTTGGGGGTGTTCAGCCTGAAGAAGAGAAGGCTCCCCGGAGACCTTAGAGCACCTTCCAGTGCCTGAAGGGGCTCCAGGAAAGCTGGGGAGGGACTTTGGACAAGGGCAGGGAGTGAGAGGACAAGGGGTGTTGGATTAAAACTGGAAGAAGGGAGATTTAGGTGAGACATTAGGAAGAAAGTCTTTGTTGTGCGGGTGGTGAGACACTGGAACAGGTTTCCCAGAGAAGCTTTGACTGCCCCATCCCTGGAAGTGTTCAAAGCCAGGCTGGATGAGGCTTGGAGCAACCTGATCTAGAAGGAGGTGTCCCTGCCCATGCAGGGAGGTTGGATCTAGATGATCTTTAAGGTCCCTTCCAACCCAAACCATTCTATGATCCTATGTTCCGTGGTACAGCTGCTCCTCTTGGGCTGTGCACCAGAGGGGTTGGGCTGTGCTGCTCAGCCCCTCTCAGGCTGCAGGGACCAACTACAGCCCATTACCCCCCCTTTCCAACCCCCCTAGGCAAGTTGGGTGGCTGGTGGTGGCCAGCTCTCTTGTCTGTGCCTGTGTGTAGCCGTGGGGCCAAGGGCCATTGTGGGGAGGTCAGGAAGACCTGATTAGGAGCTCAGTGAGGTTGAGGCTCTTGGTGCCACCTCCAAGGTGATTGCCCTAACAGTAGGGTGGGCCTTTCCTTCTATGCCTTCCTGATGTCCTAGGGCATGGAGGCATGGCATGGCTTTGACCAAGGCAGGAGGAGCTTCTGCCCAGTACAGTCCATCGCCCAAAGGAGCAGTGAGAGGGAAGAGTCTTTCAGGAGGTGGAAAATGTGATGCTGGCACTGCAGTGTCAACGTAGGAGTTGAACCTGGGCCTCCGATTTCAAAACAGAGCTCAAAACACTGGAATATTGCAATTTGTAAGAAAATAAATTAAGAGGGATTTGGCCCTTCCTTGTGCTTTCCCTTTCCTTATCCCCAGATCCCATCTGCATGCTGGGGCAGCCCCCAGAGCCTGGAGCAGTGGCTGGAAGGCACTGGGATGTTTCTGGGCAGCTTTCCTGCAACCCTGAAAAACCTGGGAACCTCCCTCAGCTGCCAGCTTGGGGGGGGGGCAGCTGTTGGGGCAGGAGTTGCTGGGGTTAACTGGCAGCTGAATGGGTTGTGGCTTGCAATGGGGTTTAGGTTCCTAAGTCCTTTATTGGATCTAGCCCAGGGCTTTATTCCCAGCCCTGCTTGTGACATTAACAGGTCACTGCAGCCTCAGGGCTGTCCCCAACGTGTCCCCACAGCCAGGACGTGCCTGCATGCTGCTGGCTGGCACAACACAGGGCAGGGCAGCAGCACCAGCCTCAGCACAGCCATCACACAAACTCTGAAATCAATTTGCAAGCCTTGCTTCTGGCCTTCTTGAAACTGTGCCACCACACACGTCGCCGAGGATGGATATAAATAGTTTTTTGGGTTGCCCTGGGTTGCAGCAGACGGCAGGTATTGCAGGAGCGATGCTGCTGGCAGGGTCATTCCAGGGCAGCCTCTGCTACCTTAGGGATTGTTTGCATCCTCTGCAGATAAACTGGTTGGAGAGCAGAGCCCTGCACCTGGCTGGGGATGGACCAGGCAGGTGGTACCAGAGGGGAAGGGTTAGGTGGTCCTGGCACAGGTTCTCTATGCCTTTGGGCAAGTTGTTGGAGACCAGATTTTCTGCAGAGAACCTGGGAGCGTCCATACACACATCCTTACACTCAGATCTCTGATCATCTCGAATCCTGGGGTCAGTTCTGGGCCCCTCATGACAAGAAGGACATTGAGGGGCTGGAGCGTGTCCAGAGAAGGGCAACGAAGCTGGGGAAGGGGCTGGAGCACGAGTCTGAGCAGGAGCAGCTGAGGGACCTGGGGGTGTTCAGCCTGGAGCAAAGGAGGCTGAGGGGAGACCTTCTGGCTCTGCAACTGCCTGAGAGGAGGTTGGAGCCAGGGGGGGTTGGTCTCTGCTCCCAAGGCACAAGTGAGAGAACAAGAGGAAATGGGCTCAAGTTGTGCCAGGGGAGGTTTAGATTGGATCTTGGGAACAATTTCTTCATGGAAAGGGTTGTCAGGCCCTGGCACAGGCTGCCCAGGGGAGGTGGTGGAGTCCTCATCCCTGAAGGTTTTAAAGGCCATGTAGATGTGGTGCTGAGGGACATGGGTTAGCACAGTACTCCACAGAGTTGGGTGAATGATTGGACTCAATGATCTTAAAGGTCTTTTCCAACCAAAACTATTCTATGATTCTGTGATCTTGTGTTTCAACGGGAGTTTGCCCACATACTCCCCTCACTGGGCCCATACCAAGCTGTGTGACCAAGCAGGACCATGTGGGGCCCATGGGCACCCTTACCCATCCTGTGCATCTGCAGTTTTTCTTCCTGTGTGCAGGACACTTGCACAGGAAGGACGCAGAAAGCTCGTGTGCTTGCAGGGCTTCCCTCCTTGCAGAGCTGTGATGCAGCTGGGGCAGTACCTGCCCACACGACAAGGTCACCATGGAATATACAACCTTCAAGGATGTGCCTGGGGTCCATCCCATTTCCAAAATGGCCATATTGAGCCTGTCCTATGCGTGAGGGCTGCAGTGGGCACAGCTGGTGGAGACACTTGGGCAGCAGGATGCTTGGTATGGTGGTGAAGAACCCATCTACCACCCAGCATGTGGTGTTGAATTGGCACCAGCAGTGCCCAACATTGGCATTTGCAGCATGTGGGGTGCCAAGTGCTCAAGCATGGAGCTGCTGGCAGGATACTCCAGAGCTGGGGGAGATCTGGGCTGCTTCAGCACGGCTGAGCAGGGCTTTGGGGTCTGAGCAGAGCTGCTGGGTCTCACAGCTCCTGGGTGTGAGGGCTGGGACCTCTGTGCCTCACAGCCAGGGGGTTTGACTGCCTGCCTGAGAAACGGGCTCAGCTCTCTTCAAGGGGAAGGACTTTCAAATGGCCTCATCTCACTTCTGAAGAGCTCCCAGCTGCAGAAGAGGGGCAGCCCTGGTCCCAAGCAAACCAGCCCACAGCTAAGGGGCAGAGCTTGGCATCCTGGTGGGCAGCAAGAGCTGTGGGTGGTAAGAGCACTCAGATGGGAGAGGGGCATCCGTGGGTTGAGTGATGTGGCCACTTAGGGTCAGAGTAGAGGAGGACCCAGGAAGCTGGTGAGAAGTTTAGGTCTCTCTGCTGGAAGTGGGGAGGGTCTGGAGAGGCTCTGGAGAGGCTCTGGGAGCCCAGCCTTGACCTGTCCGAAAGGGAAGTGCCACCACCAGTGAGCAGTGGCCAAGCACAGCTGGCACCTGGCAAAAGTGAATGTGGGGCTTGTGAGACTGAGCACAGACTGTAGATTGTAAGCTTGGTCACAAACCCTCCTTTATCAAAGCCTGGTAGCAACCCCAGAGGTTTCCCAAGCAGATTTGTGGACCTCAGTCACTCCATCAGCCAGCCCCAGGGAACCAGGGTGGGTGCCTGCCTCCCTTCTCTCCTCTCCCTGTTGCTCCAGGCTCTCCAGAACTGTTCCTCCAGAACTGTTCTGTTCCACAGAACCTTCAGAGCAGGTTTTGTCTGGGCAGCTGGCTCCGTGCTGAACCCAAAGCCCAACACACTACGGGGTTTTCTCACCCTCCATCTTAGGAATGAAGCTGCAGAACAGAGCTGTAGCCTGAAAGAGCTTGAAAGCTTCATCCACTCCCATGGCCTGCCAGAGGAACATTGGGTCTGATTGTGTAAGTGGTGCCTGAAGCACAGGAAATTCTTTGCTGTGAGGAGGTTATGACACTGGCCCAGGTTGCCCAGAGAAGCTGTGGCTGCCCCATCCCTGGAGGTGTTCAAGCTCAGGTTGGATGGGGCTTGGAGCAACCTGGTCTAGTGGGAGGTGTCCCTGCCCATGGCAGGGGTGTTGGGACTAGATGATCTTTAAGGTCCTTTCCAACACAAACCAGTCTATGATCTCCAGGGCTCTAAGACCAGCGTTTTCTGTGGTATTACATTATATTGGTGGGATTTTGAGGTGATGAGGTGCTGTCTGAAGTCAGCAGGAGTTAAGTGGAAGCTGGAAGCACCATGGAGCCCTCAAGTGCTTTTGGTATTGGTGGTTATTCTTCAAAAGCCTGGAGAGGGGTGGAAACCTCTGAAAGTGTCTTGACTCTTGAGTGTTATTTAATAGTAGGATTTAAAGCCTGCAAACTCTTTTTCACCAGGGAACAAACCCCCAGCCTTGGCTTCTCGTGCTCTGACTCCTTCTGAACAAACTCTAGTAACTTTGCTGTTTGTTTTGTTTTTTTTTTTTTTCCCATAGCTCCCAGAATGGAGAGGAAGGTGGAGCCTGGCCAAACAACCAGTTTGACACGGAGATGCTCCAAGCCATGATCCTGGCCTCAGCAAATGGTTGGTTTCCATGGCGTGTGGGAAAACCCCACCTCGGGTGCTAGATAAGCTGCTGGTGGGACTTGAGTATCTGGGTTAACTGGGGTGGCTTCAAAGGTCCTTCTGCGACAGCTGCTGGTGGAAAAGCACTGCTGCCTGAGTTACAGGGGAGAAGGGTTGGGAAGGATTGAAGCAGAGGAGGTGCCAGGCAGGCATCAGCAGCAGGAACAGGGCTTCCTCTTCCACCCCACCTGTGTTACCTGTGTACTGGACAGGATGTTGTCTGGCTTGTGATGTGGTTGTGTTACATGAAATAGTTTGTTTTGAGATGATACTGCATAAATTACTTGGTTGCAGAAGGTAAAGGAAGTATTTGCTGTGTTGTAGCTTGCTGTAAGGTGAGGTGGGAGGAAGCCTGGTTGGATGGGGCTCTGAGCAACCTGGTCTAGTGGGAGGTGTCCCTGCTCATGCAGGGGAGTTGGAACTCAATGATCTTTAAGGTCCCTTCCAACTCTAACCATTCTATGATTCTATGATTTGCAGGTAGCTAAAGGCTGTTCCAGGGACACAGGAACTGCCTGACTCAGTATCCCCAACAAACCCTGTGTCCAGAGACACTGGTGTGATCTCCTTATCATGCTGGGTCCCTCCACCAAGCTGTGGGCTCACCAAGCTTTGCCCCTTCCCCAGCTGCTGCTGGCTCTTGGCGGTTTTAAGCACTAGGGTTTAGTTTGGGGTCATTTTGGGTTGGTTTGATCTGGTTTATGGCTGTGCCACGTGGGCAAGGAGGGGTGTTCCCACGCACCCTCTGTCTCCATGGCTTTGTAGAAGAGAAGTGCAATTATCGCTGCACAGTGTAAGGATAAAGAGCCTGGTTTTCATACAGCCTTTATTTATAAATACCTCCAAGTCTTCTCCCCTCTTGATTTAAAAATAGAAGCAACAACACAGCCATAAAACACTCTGCAAAATGCTTTGGATGTTTCCTTTGAGCTTTTGGGAGAGAAGGAATCTGGGGGAGGAGGGAAGGCTTTGGTGTTGCTTTCTTGGAAAGCTGCTGCAGCTGAACTGTGCTGCTCTGCAGACACCAGGCAGCCTGGAGACAGCTGCCCTGGCTGGAGAAGGGGACCAAGGTCTTGGCCAAGGGACTTGTTTACACTCAAGGGAAAGAAACAATGTGAAAATGTGTCTCTGCTCTAAAAAAACGACCATGGAAAAATAGCCTCTGGGAGTGCATGTGGATATCATCACCCCGTGCCTCCGGATCCGGTTTCCTTGCTCGCAAATAAAGATGTTTTTCTGATCAGCCCTGCAGCAGCCCCCGGGATCTGAGGGCTGAGCAGGTCCCTGCCAGGTTAAGCACCGACTTCCCTGTAGCCCCAGGCCCTATTGCAGCAAATCTCCCCCATCCACAGGTTTCAACCAGTCCTAACCTCTCCCACGGCTTCAGTCTTCCCAGGGGGTTCATTTGAATCAGATCCATCCCCTAGGAAAGGGCTTTCCCAGGGACAGGAGGGCTCCCTGCACTCCATCCTCTTCTTGCCCATGCTGGTCCCTTGCTGCACTGGATGGATGGATGGATGGATGGATGGATGGATGGATGGATGGATGGATGGATGGAGACACAGCACAAGCTGTTTCCACCAGCACTGTGTTTTCATGCCCCACCCTCTGTCCCCTTCTTTCCAGCTCTCACTCATTAAGCTAATAGTGTTGATTGGAGTAGGCTTTGATTAGTGGTGGTGCTAATTGCTCCTTAAGCTTTGTGCTGCCCATCCTTGGGTGATGTTTCCTGGCTATTTACACGATCCTTATCTCTTAGTGTCACCTCCTGAGCTCTGTTGGTGCTCCGGGGTGGCAGGTGGGACACCGTGACACAGGTGACAATGGCACCATGCCTTTTGCTCACCCAGTTCTGTGTGTGAGCTGCTCCTGCATGGAGCAGTCAATGCTGACTTGAAGGGCATCAAGCCCATGTTTCAGTCTGCATGAGAGGCAGAAGCTCCTTTGATGCTTCCAGTTTTAATCCATCCCCCTTGCCTCTCACTCCATGCCCTTGTAAACAGTCCCTCTCCAGCTTTCCTGGAGCCCCCTCAGGTACTGGAAGGTGCTCTCAGGTCTCCCCAGGGCTGGGAACCTCCCTCCCCTGGAGCTGAGAACAACAAGAAAGGCCAGTGTTTTGAGCCATCTGAAGGGAGAGAGGCAGCTGCTAAGGCAGACCAGGCAGCATAAATGCTTCAGGACACCAGACACTGCAGGGCAGACGTCCTGTCCTTAAAATACTCTGGCTTCCAGTGAAAGTTTATAGGGGTGCCATGAGATGGTGGGAGAGCAGATGGAAAGGCAGCCCGAGGAGGTCCTTCCCCCCAGCTCCTGCAGGCAGGGGCAGACATGCTGTATCAGGTTCTCCTGGAAGCCCCACCAGCAGCTGCAGCAGCTTGTGCTCAGGGGCTGGCTCCTGTGGGCTTCTCCTCCTCTGCTGAGAAGGGTGATGGAGCCACTATCTGGTTATTTCTGCCAAAGGGCAAATTCTTGGGGTTTTTTTGTCTTCCTCAGGACCGTTTGGGATAATGGCTGGCTGCTGGTAAAGGCACAGTGCAACCTTTCCAGCAATAAGAAGTGCTCTGCTTGGCAAGAGCAGCTTGGTGCCCATTTATAAACCTTTATTGTCCCTGTTCTCTCTTCTTTTCAGCCTTAATGTCACTGTTACCTAGAAACAGCCCTTTGCTCTTACCCTGCACCAACCAGCAGGCTGGGAACTTCACAGGTAGCTTTTTCTCCTCTGTGGAAGCTGTGCTGTGACTGCAAACCAGTTCCTGGACCAGTTGTCCTGGGTGCTGCTGGGAACCCCTGGTGCAGCTAGGATGGTCCAGAGGTGAAGTAGGGCAGAGGCACCCAGGAGAAGGTGCCCAAGCCCACCAACCCCCCAGCTGGGCTGTATCCAGCAGGGAGAGCCCAGAAAAAAAATCTCTACCGCTGCCTGAGGCCACAGTCTGGCCTGACAGCACATCTCCAACCATCCCCTCCTAAAACCCTGTTGGGTCTGGGGTTGACTTGGTTGGTAGTGAAACAAGCTGCTGAAAGGACATGAAGCTCCTGGAGTGAGTCCAGAGAAGGCCACGGATATGATCTGAGGCCTGGAGCAGCTCTGCTCTGCAGACAGGCTGAGAGAGTTGGGGCTGTTCAGCCTGGAGAAGAGAAGGCTCCAGGGAGACCTTAGAGCACCTTCCAGTGCCTGAAGGAAAGCTGGGGAGGGACATAGGACAAGGGCAGGGAGTGATGGGATGAGGGTGAATGAATTAAAACTTGAAGACGGGAGATTGAGATGAGATCTTAGGAAGAAATTCTTCACTATGAGTGTGGTGAGACACTGGCTCAGGTTGCCCAGAGAAGCTGTGGCTGCCCCATCCCTGGAAGCATTGAAGGGCAGGTTGGATGGGGCTTGGAGCAACCTGGTCGAGTGGGAGGTGTCCCTGCCCATGCAGGGGGGTTGGATCTAGATGGGCTTTAAGGTCCCTTCCAACCCAAACCATTCTATGATTTTATGTGCCCATCTCCTCCAGAGCAAGGTCCTCAAAGCCCACCTGGTCTGGGACTTACTTAATAGGGACTCTACAAAAATTCTCCTGCTGGTGAATGCTTCCACAGCAGAAAAGCCAAATTGCATTTCCCACCCCAGTTTGTACACTGTCCTGTGTGTCCCTGGGCCTTGGTGCACAATATCCTATCTGTTTTTGGCCTCACTGTGTGTTTTCCTCCCCCTGCTCCAGCAGCAGCTGGAGCTTTTCAAAGTGCAGCTGCTTCATCCTTCCGCTCTCTGCCAGGGGATGTGCACGCAGTGATATTTCAGGGGGTTGATGGGATGGGGCCCAGCGTTTTATGAAGCTTGCTGGCTGGCTGAGCCCCCTCTGCTCATGGGGAAGCTGAGGCAACACGGAGGCGTGTACAGATCTGGTCTGGAGTGAGGAAAACCACGAGGGGACAGGCCCACGTTTTCTGCTGGTTGTTTTTCTTTGTTCCCTCAGCCTCTCTGCCTGAGGAAGGAGGGAGCAGCAGCCCCGGACTTTGCCTCGGGCCCTTCAGGTGCCCTTGCTGGGTGTCTTCATCGTCCACAGCCACACACAGAGAACAGTTAAAAGGCTAAGATGGGATCCACAGTATCCAGGGCAGGGTTTTAACAAACCATTCCTGACCAGGGCTGGGCAAGGATCCCACCGGGAGCCGCGCACGGGCGGTCGCACCGGGGCAGATAATGCAGCAGCTCATGGCAACAGCATCGCTTCTGCCTTGCTGTCAAGCCCCCCCCGTGCTCATTTCTCCTCCTTTCCCCATCCATCCCCCCGTCTCCATCTGGTCTCTAGCCCCCAGCAACCCGGGGGGGATGGGCCCGGCGCCCTTCCCCACCTCCACGCTTGCTCTCTCCGTGCTGGAGCTTTGCAGCGAGGCAGGAATGAATTTCCCTTCCCCTCCCCCTGCTCCCAGATCTGGACCATCAGAAGCGCTTCAGCATGGATTTCCTTCGTGCTCGGCTTCCTAGAGCCATTTTGCGGTATTGCAGGGGAGGGATTTTCTTCCACATCTCATGTGCTCTGCTCCCTGAATAAACCTGGCTGGAGAGACACTGGGAGCAGGGTTCTAAATGCAGCAGGACTAATAATAATAATAATAATAATAATGGATTCCCCTGAATGCCTTACTAATGGTTGTGGCTGAGCAGTATGTTTGTAATGGGAGGCTCTAGAAAGGAGGGGTGGGGGTGTTTTTCTGTGGGGGCAGAGCAAACGGCGCCGGACAGGCAGGAAGGGACAGGCAGGAAGGGACAGGCAGCCCCATCGCTGCCGAGGGCAGGGGAGAGGTTGCCCTCTTCCCCTGGGCAGCTTCCAGCCCCGAATCCCTTTAGCAACGGTGTGAGATGTAAAGAAGGAATTGAGGTGCCGGCTCTGCCGTGCTCCCATGCACACGTGTTAGAGCCGTCCTGTGGCGTGATAGCACTGAAGGGTAGTGAGGGGTGGGGTGAAGGTTGGTGACCAGGGAGACTTTAGAGCACCTTGCAGTGCCTGAAGGGGCTGCAGGAAAGCTGGGGAGGGACACAGGACAAGGACAGGGAGTGATGGGATGAGGGTGAATGAATTAAAACTTGAAGACGGGAGATTGAGATGAGATCTTAGGAAGAAATTCTTCACTATGAGGGTGGTGAGACACTGGCTCAGGTTGCCCAGGGAAGCTGTGGCTGCCCCATCCCTGGAAGTGGTCAAGGGCAGGTTGGATGGGGCTTAGAGCAACCTGGTCTAGTGGGAGGTGTCCCTGCCCATGCAGGGCGATTGGAACTAGATGATCTTTAAGGTCCCTTCCAACCCAAACTGTTCTGTGATTCTGTGACACCAAGGTCCAGGTTTGACACCCTGGGCTGAGAGCCTTTTGGGGCTGCTGGGGCTTGAGGGGGGAGCTCTGACTGCCACTAACAACTTCTCTCTTCCTCCTCCCACAGAAGCTGCTGATGCCAACTCGACCCTGGGTGGTGGGACAGGCACCATGGGGCTGAGCGCCCGCTATGGCCCCCAGTTCACCCTGCAGCACGTCCCCGACTACCGGCAGAACGTTTACATCCCCGGCAGCACCGCCACCCTCACCAACGCCGCCGGCAAGCGTGACGCCAAGGCCGCCGCCCCCTCGGGAGGCAACAAGAAGAAATCCGGGAAGAAGGAGAAGAAGTAGAGAAGGAGACCTTCGAACTACAGGGCAGCCGGCTCCAGCACTCCCCACCCCCCAAACCACAGCCCAGGCCGGAGGACGAATGTCAATTTATTATTTTTTTGGGTTGTTTTTTCTTTTTGGTGATACAAAGAGTAGGAAACACTGCGAATGTATCTTGTCATCATCAGAGCTAGGAGCAGGGGTCCTGCTGCTGTTAGATCTCATGATGAAAACCAACCTGGGAGCTAAACCGAAAGCAAACAAGTGCCCTGTGAATACTTGCTCGTGTTTTATATGATCCCTTGGGTATTAGAATATGCAAGGGCAGAAGGTTTTCTGCCACCTTTTTGGATCTGATTTGCTCCCAGATGGTCTGAGGAAGGCACAAGGCTTGTGCTCAGTTTTGCCCAGTGTAAATAGTTCGGATGTGGATCTTTTAATTTCAAGACCTTCAGTCATTTTTTTGAAAGGGAAAGGCAGTTCCTAGCTTAGAGCCCAGATTTTTGCTCTGAAACTTCCTGTTAGTAAAATCCACTCCCCCAGTTAATCATAGTGATGGTTTTGTTGCTGAGAAGTTGGTAGGGAGTGCTTCAGTTCCTGCTTACCTGTTCCCCAGAAAAAAATATAATCAGTAAGTGTTTGTTTTGCATGAGTTAAAGGGAATATGGCAAAGCTGCACCCTAAACATTTTTTTTTCTTCTTTAAAGTACAACCACTGATGGCCTGAAATATGAGACAAAAGAAAACAACCCTTGTGATGTTTGAGGGGTAAGGAATGCAATGAGGAGCGTGCTGAGGTGCGCAGCAGCTGCCCCAGGGGTTCTAGGGATCTCCGAAGAGCAGACACATCTCATCCCTTCTTTGCAGTAAATATTTATATGTACAGTCATTGTTCTTCTGGAATTAAAGCTAAAAGAGTCTCTCTCCCCTGCGGCCAGGAGGCCATCTGGCCCAGTCCCCCGACGAGTGGCTCAGGGGACAGTGTGTCCCTGCTCTGCACACCGTGTCTGCATGCCCAGCCTTCACCCCCCCCTGCACTGGCACAGTTGAGCCCCACGGCACGGTCCCTGCATGCCCACGCAGCGTGGTGTGAGTGCAGCCCAGCTGGGGCTGCCCGGGGGAAAGGGGGGGGGGGAGAGGGGTGGGATGGGTCAAGATGGGATTGGGAGACTCATGGCTTCTTATTTGGGGTGTGGACCCCAATAAATGGGGGTTGTTCGGAATCTCAGCCAAAGGGGTGAGATCTGTGGAGCTGCTGTCACGTGGCTTTGGTGCAGAGTTGGTGACTGCGAAAGGGACAGTTGGTTTGGTGGCACTTGGGGACCAAACCTGCAGGAGGGACCTGGGAGCTGGAGGTGAGTACAGGGTGAAGCTGCAAAGCCAGTGGGATGGGGTGACAAGGGGGGAGACGTTGTGTGGGACCACACCGGGCCAGCCTGGAGGAAGTGATGCTCCCTCCCAGTGGCTTTGGGCTTTCCACCCCGCAGAGGGAATCAAAGGATGAGGAATGGAGTTTCTCCATGTGCCCATCACCCTTGCACCAGATCAGCTTCATCAAAAGCAGCTCCGAGTCCCCACCAGGGAAGCGGGGGGGGGGGGAGGGTTTGTGTAGCCAGGGGGGAGGAGTGGGGGGGCTGCAGGGTGGCCTGGAAGGGACCACACCAGCTTTCCCAGGGTATGTGTGTTGGTTTTTTTCCCCCCTTTTTTAATCACTAATACGTGACTCACCCAAGATCCAGCCCACTGGATCCAGCCCCAACCACCCCCCCACCTCCCCAAACCCAGGGCAGCAGGAGCAGCCACCGTGTTTTCATCCTGGATCCAGCCACCTTCGGCGCTGGCTGTGCTGGGAGGGTTCCCACCCTGTCCCCTGCAGCTGCCACCTGCCCCCCCTCCCCCTCCCCCCCTCTAGAAATGCTGTAGCTGAATCGTAGTCTTTATATTTCTTTTTAATCTGCAATCTGAGGTAGCGTAGTGAGTGTCGTGTATTTAGTGGCGTGTTATTTTTAATCTTTGGTAACTAACTCGTGGACACCAGTATTTTCCATTTTCTCTCTATCTTCTTTCCATGTGGTCTGTGCTCCGAGTGTACGTGAAATGAAAACACGTTTGCCCTTTCAATGTGTCTAATATTGAATTATACTTATATATTATATATATGCTTATATCCTTCTTATACCCATATAGACCAACGTCGATGTGTTACACGCAAGTTTTATACTCTAATATTTATATTGCTTTTTTTCTTTGGGAAAAAAAAAAAATAATAAAATGGTTTCTTCTGAAGAAATGGTGTTTTATTCCAATGGGAAGGGGGGGGGGTGGTTCCTGTCCATCCCGATGCTGCTGCTGTGCTGAGGCTGCCGGTGGGAGGTGGCTCCGGCAGCAGGAGCCCCCTCTTGGGGCACCCCTGTGCTCGGGTCCCTCAGGCCTTTGGGCAGAGTGTGACATGGCCATGGGTGACATGGCCATGGGTGGCACTGGTGTGCTCCTGGCTGGTGTTTCTGGGGAAGGGCAGGGCAGGTCCTGGCACATCCCACCAAGGAGACGATGTATTCATAGCTACAGCCCCTTCCCCAGCCCCAAGGGGATCCGATTATCCTTCCCCAATCCTAGGGGGATCTTGTCACCCTTCCTCAGTCCCTAGGGGATCTGATCACCCTTTCCCATCACTGCCAGGGAACTGATTACCTTTCTCCAGTTCTGGGGGGATCTGGTCTCCCTTTCCCAGCCCCACTGGGGATCTGATCACCCTTCCCCATCATTAGCAGGTTCTCCCTTTGTCAATCTACTTGACAGGACAAGAGGGCCTGGCTTGAAGCTGCTCCAGGGGAGGTTTAGGTTGGATGTTAGGAAGCACTTCCTCACGGAGAGGGTGATTAGACATTGGAATGGACTGCCCAGGGAAGTGGTGGAGTCACCATCCCTGGAGGTATTTAAGGAAAGACTGGATGTGACACTTAATGCCATGGTCTGGCTGATGTGGTGGTTGTAGGTTGGACTTGATGACCTCAGAGATCTTTTCCAGCCTCAATAATTTCTGTGATTCTGTGATTTTGTGAATCCTGAAGGGATCTGATCACCCTTCCTCAATCCCTGGGGGATCTGCTTGCCCTTTCCCAGCCCTGGGGGGATCCGATCACCCTTCCCCAATTCTGGGGGATCTGGTCACCCATCACCAGCAGGGATCCACTCTCCCTTCTCCAGCCCCAGTGTGATTTGCTTTTCATGATGCCTGGGCTCCCCTTTCTGCACTTGGGGGGGGGGTGCATGGGGTGGACACGGGTTGTGCCTGGGCCCCCCCGGCCAGGACGAGCCCCCACCCTGTGCCTGCAGGGGGTTGCGACACTGGCCGGGGAAGAACATCCCGTGACTTGGGGTGTCGCAACCGCAGAGGGAAAAATAAGCCGCTGTTGTCCAGATGTGGGGGATGGAGGGGGGGAGCGGGGGCGGAGCGGCCTCAAGAGACAGACAGAAAGATACACACACAGCCCGGGGAGGGGTTTTCGGAGGTGCGAGGGTGTCTGGTCCCCGTGTTAGCTGCTGGCAGGAGCTCCAGGAGCCCAAGGCACAGACCCCCTGCCCATGTCTTGCCCCCCCCGCGCCCCCCGCAGTGCCTCCGTCTGGGCTGCAGCTACATGGCCTCCGACACCGCCCCCCTCCCCCCCCCCCGCCTTCCCCCTGCCTCCGAAAACGCCCCCGAGACTTCCCTCACACACAAAGACTAACCTCCAGACCCCCTTACAGACCAACAGACCCAAATCTTCCTGCACCTCGCAAAGAGAGACACCTCCCCGCAGTCCTGCTGCACTCCCACAGACACTCCTGGAAATTCATCCCCCGCCCAAAAAAAATCCCCTGTAGCCCAGAGACCCAACCCTCTGTCCCCCCATGGGGACAGCCCTGCTCACACACACGCGGGTACATGTGCATACACACGTGTGCAGACACACATACATGCACACACGGGAGGTGCTTCCAACTAGAACACGGGGGGGGGGGGGGGGGGCGGGGAAGGGGGGGTCTGTGTGGTGACTGGGCAGGGATCTGGTGCTGTGGGGCCCCTGTCACGCTGTGCCTTCTGTCCCCAGCCCCGAGGCCACCGTCCCTCCCATGCTGGAGCACCTGGAGGGGCAGCTCTAGGGGGACAGTGATGGGGAACAACCACATCGACCCACCACCAATGAAGCCCAGGGATGCCCCCATCCAGGTGCCACCCGCGGGCCGTCCCCAGCATCCGCCCTAGCCGGGGGGGACATGGTCCCAGGGCACTGAGCACTGCTGCCCACTGTGCCTGTGATGCCACCGAGCTCCTGGAGCCGAGTGGTGGGGGTTGCTGGGAGAGAAGATGGGGCTGGTCAAGCCCCATCACTGGTGGGAAGCAAAGAGGCTTTGTGAAGCTTCAGAAGCCCTGCGCCCCGCGGTGTCCCCGTGTCCCCATCTGCTGGTGTCAGTGTAAGGATGTGAGGATGCGCTATTCTTTTCCTTTCATTCCTCCTCTCTGGTGCACTGACATCACCCCAGGGCACCGCTAAAACCGGGAAGGGAAAGGCACGGAGATACAAACCTGCCCAATTAGCACTTTAGGAAGGGAAGCCGGTCAGCCGTGTTAATTAGCAGGGACACACGGGAGTGGGAAGATCTTCATTGCGGCATGGTGAGCCGATGGACAACTTCCTAAGCCAGAGAAACAGAGCCCGAGTCACAGCCCTGACAAGAGGGACGCAAAGAGGTGACAAGACGGAGCCCCCAGCAGCGACTCGGGCTGAGTGACCCTAGGGGGGTTAGAGGCATTGCTCTCAGGAAGGGAAACTTAACCTTGGAAAGGAGTGGGATTATCCTAGATGGGGGATGGGAGTGAGTGAGCAGGTCAGGGGGACTTCCAGCTCCAGGGGGAGCCCCTCCAGACTGGGGGGCTCTGTGGGTTACAGCCCATGTTCCTGATGCTGGTTGCTGGGGGAGGGGGGGCGTGAGGAGCTGTGTTCCCCACCCCCAAACCAGGTGTGTGTGGGGGGATCTGCATGTGTATTCACCAGGAAACTTTTAGGTGGTCCAGTCCAGCAGAGAGGGCTGGGCCAAGGTATGAGGCAGGTTAGGGTCTTCACTAGGGTGCTCTGAACATCCCTCGACAGCCAGAAGGGGCTCATATCCTTCTTTACCCTGGTCCTCTCCTGCTGCTTCTTCCCTCTGCTTCTCCATCTCCTTCCTTCCCCCTCCTTGAGAGCAGCTCAGTTCCTCATCCCCCACTCCTGCTGTCCCTTGTCACCCTCCCAGGTACATCCATGGGACCAGGGCAGCCCTGGGCTCCTCCGTAGGCAGCTCAGCTGGACGCTCTTGGTGGTGCAGGAGCAGGTCACACCAGGGCTGCAGCCTGTTCTCCCAGGAATTGTCCCCACCTCACTGCCAGCTCCTGGCAGGGCTGGAGCCTGCGGATGCCGCAGGCAGTGGTGACCCCATCTCACCAGCTTGCAGATCCTTCCGTGTTCACAGCAGTCACTTTTTTTGGGCCAGTTGACCTTGAAAACCAAAAAAAACATCAACAATAAAAAAATGGGATTGAGCCAAGCCAGTTTTCCACTGGATGTGTGAACTGAGCTGGCTCGTGGTGACTGGGTCCTTGGGAGGGTTGGGTGGGGGCTGGCACCCTGCTAGCTGACGTGCTCCTTGGCACTGGGCTGTGGTCAGACTGAGTTCCATCAGGCAGATCCTCCAGCCATGACCTCACCCAGTAAAGAGTGGGGGGGGAGGGGGGTGGAAAAAATCACCAAAAAAGCTGAATTTTCACCCAAGTCCCTCTTGCCCACTCCTTTGGGGTCCTTGAAGGCAGTTGGGAGGTCAGCCCAGGTCTGACACTGGGAACTGCAGGGTTAGACAGGGCCTGGTGCACTGCCAAGAACCTGCAGCTGGATTTTGAGCCTGCAGCTGGATTTTGAGCCTGCCTCGAGCAGAAGAAACCCCTGGGAGCTGGCAGCAGTGGGGGGACTTCTCCCATAAATGCATTGCGGGGGGCAGGGGACCAGCCAATGCCATCAAGAAGCACTTCAAAATCCTGGTGCTTGGGATAGAAAAGGTCAAAAAGGGCTTTGCCAGGGCTGTGGGTCCAAATGGGAGAGGAGAGGGGGTGTCCATACCAGGGTGGGGTGGTGGGGAAGTCCTTCCCACAGCCGTTGCCACCCAGTTCCCCACCAGTCCCTCGCCACAACATCCCCTGGGATTTGATTTCCCCTAGAAGCAGCTTGCTCCTCTCCCAGCCTGACATTCCCAAGTTGTGACGAGAGGTATCTCACCATCCTTCCTGCTTTCCAGCACTTTGATTTATTTTATTGATTGCTTTTTTTTAACAGCTTCGGCCCAGTGTGCAGAAACAGAATAAAACTGGCTGAAACCTTGTGACTGCAGTGAAGGCAAAGGTGGTGGGAGGGCACTTGGTGGCTGCCAAGAGCTCATCCATCACTCTGAGGAGCCAGGCCAGCCCTCAGCCTCAGGTGCAGGAGACCAGGCAAAATAGGACAGGGTGGGATTTCACCCTTTTGTGACCCTGTGGTGGCCTCTGCCGTGCAGTGGCATGAGCTGCTTGGAGCCCGCTGTCTGTCTGTCTCTCCATCCTCTCCCACGGGGCAGAGCCCTCTCCCCAGCTGTGCTGGTGGTGGAGGAACTTGGCCTGGCCCTGGGGACCCAACAGCAACTGCAGCCAAGAACTGAGGTCATGGAGCTGGAGAGGGGGAAGGAGGGGGAGGCCAGGCAGGATGGAGACAAACTGGGGAGCGGGGAGGTGCTGTGGGCACTGCCATGGGCCACACACAGTGTGGCTGAAGGAGCTCAGGTCCAAGGGGACAGACGGTGCAGTCCCCCCCACCCCCGGAGCCCACATGCTCCACTGGATCTTGCTGTGGCCCCCTGAGATGCTGCGGGTGGCACCTGGCAGGGCCACTGTCCCCAGGGTGCTGGTGGAGGAGCCAGCCTACACACTGGGTCCCTGGGTCTGATGCTGCCTCTGCAGGCAGGGACAACCTCTGTCCCCCTGGAGCCCAGTGCTGGACCCCCAAACGTGTTCCCAGGGAGTGCCTGGGGACACACAGCCAGGCAGGGCTGATTTCTTCATGGATGGACCCAGCCCCCATCAGCCCCCAGGGATTCTGGGCAGAAGCAGCACTTTGGGAAACCCTCAGGCAAACAAAACAAGTCAAGACAAGCCATTCGTGACCATCATCTCACTCCAGCAGCACACGTGGAAAGGGCAGGGGCTGACAAAAGGGGCTGTGCCCAGCACGAGGAGAGGGTTTTGGGACCCTCTCCACACCAATGAGCAGCAATTATGAGCTGAACCACCCAGGGCTTTGGTGGGGTGGTTGGGAGCAGGAAGAGGAGTGGGGATGGCCTTGATGGGGCATGTCCCCCTTGCAGGGCATAGGGATGTGGGTGGCACGGACATCCTGCTGCCAAGGTTTGGAAGGTGCTACCTGTTTGGATAGGGGAGCAGAGAAACGTCCCAGGGACCTCCCTTCTTCTCTTACAGGGCTCACAACATGTGGGATTTTGGAGGGATTTTGGAGTCTTTTCTCCCAAGGAACAAGCAACAGAACAAGAGGAAATGGCCTCAAAGTGCCTGGGGGAGGTTTAGATTGGACTTTGGGAACAACTTCTTCATGGAAAGGGTTGTCAGCCCCTGGCCCAGGCTGCCCAGGGCAGTGGTGGAGTCCTCATCCCTGGAGGGATTTCAAAGCCGTGTAGATGTGGCGCTGAGGGACAGAGGTTAGTGGTGGCCTTGGCAGTGCTGGGGCAACAGTTGGACTGGATGATCTAAAAGGTATTTTCCAACCAGAACAAGTCTGGGGTTGTCTGATTGTATGACAGAGCTCATGGAACAGAAAGCAGCTGGTGAAGCCATGCCAGAGGGAATGTGCCCTCCCTTCGCCCTCCCGTGCCATTCCAGCTCCAGAGGGGTTCCAGAAGCAAGGCCCACCCCTCATCCTGTTGGCAGCTGCACGACCAGTCCCCAGAATGTGGATGGGCACCAGGGCCGGTGGGGGTGGGGACCCTGCCATCATCTCCATCACCTCTGCACCAGGGCACAGCCAGAGGTGTCCCTTCAAGCTGCAATGGGGCAACAGGGGGGCTTGGATCCCCTCCCCAGAGAGAGACAGAGCAGGAGGGTCCTTGTGCTGCAGAGGGAGATGGGATGGGTGCCAGGGAGGGAGAGCAGCCAGATGGGAGGAGAGGAAGAGGAAGAGGCAGACAAAGCTTCATTGTGAGGGGCAGAGTCTCGGGGGGGGGGGGGGAAGGGGAGATGTGGGGAAGGGGTGTCAGATGGGGCAAGGGGAGAGGGGGGTGGTGGGCTGGCTTCCTCTGCCCACATGGTCCCCAAAGCGGGGTGCACGAGATAGTCCCCTGGGGTTTGGGACGACAACAATTTTTGTACCATTCATAAATAAAGAAAACACTTTCAAACTAGTGATTTTTTTTTTTTTTCACCTCCACCCCATCCTTTTTTAACTCCTGGTTCAGTCTGTGTTTTGCAGTGCACGTGTTAGCCCAGCAGGATCCGTTGGTAATTTATCCAGCAATAAAGATATCACGGGGTCACCAGCAAAAATGTGGAGCCTGGGGCTGGTGGGTGCCCCGGGATGGTGGAATCCAGGTGTCCTCCCACAGCCTGGGTGATGTGGCACCTCTCCCTGAGGAACCCCACAAGGTCTCTGCTGGCCCCTGCTGAGCTTTGTGGGGGGGGGGTCCCCCACCCCCCCGACTGACCCCAGAGAGGCCACCCCAGCCCGGCTTGGCTCCATCCCCTGGTCCCTCTGGTCAGGCTCAGTGCCAGGTTCAGACAATTATTTTATCCCAGCTCTTTTCCCCCCCCCCGATTTTTTCCCAGGACAACACGGGCGCACTGAGCCATGGGGCACCCCGGGAGACCCCACTCCCTGCCCCACTACCCCAGTTTGGGGCCTCCCACTCCCCAATTAGCAACTTGTCATTGACGAGCTCATCAAAAGGCTGCTAAAGAGAAAAAAAGAGCTGAGATTTGACACAAACTAGGGCAATAATCAGGTCTCTGTCCTCATTTTTAAGTTATCCCAGCAGTTCCCTGTGTCCCTGCCCGTGGGGAGCAGCTCCCAAAAGCCCCGTGGAGCCAGCGCCACCAGCTGTCCCCATCCCACACCTGCTGCAGGAATGGGGACACCTCGAAGAGGAAAAGGGGGTTGGGAAAGACAGGGAAGTTTTGGAACATGGGCCTGGCTGATGGCCACGTCCCCCTGTGGGGGAAGGGGAAGGCATGGAAGAGGCTCGAGGATGAGGAGGAGATGCTGGTGGCAGCTCGCTGCAGCAAGAAGGGCTGGAGCAGTGCCAGGGGACACCAAAGACCCTCTTGGTGATGACCACCACCCCTTTTCCAAACCCATGGTGGCAGATGGGGATGGGGCTGGCCGCAGGGGGCATTCAGGTGCCCCATGGGGAACCTAGGAGGAGATGCCAGCAGAACTTCAGCAGCAGAAGAGCTGCTTCAAAGTGCATTTGGCTCCAGGATGAGGAACAGCCCCAGCTGGGCTGCCCACACATGAAAGATGTAGCCTTCCACCCTCAGCTCCAGCCCAATGCACAGAACCAGTCTCAAGGACAAACTCCTCCCATGTCACCAAGCCAGGGCCACCAGCATGTGGCAAAGCATTTGTCCCTCCAAAGTGGCCATCTGGGAGCACACAACCTTCATCCCAGCAGACAGCAGGGAGCTGCAACCCAGCCAGTTCTGGGCTTGACCTCAAAACTCGGCCAGGCTGGTGCTGCTCACACGAGAGCAAGGGCAGGAGGACCCCTCTGTGGTGTCACTAGGAGGGACACTGGTGGCACAGAGCTGCCACATAGGTGTGTACACTCTTGGGGACAAGAATGGCTTGAGCAGTGTCACCTGGGCTCTGCTTCCTGGGGAACATCCATCATGGCAAGTATTTGGACAGTGAAGGTGGCTCCTGTCCCCAGCAGCTTCCCACCCCTGTGGCTTTTCACCAGGGTGACATTTGGGCAGGGGTGACAGCTCCACCACTCAGAGCCTACTCCAGGTCTGGGCTCTCAGGGACCAGGCCAGGTTTGGCAAGGTGGATTTTCTGTGCAGGGAACAGGACTTGCAGCCTCCTCCTGGGACATGGTGGCAGTACCCAGCCCACCAGCAGGACAATGCTGCTCCAACTCCCCAGCAGCCCAGCCCAGGTCCCCGCTCAGTGCCACCAGGCTCCAGGTTCATCGTTGCACCACCACTGAAGCTCCATTATGGAGGCAAAGAAAGTCAAGATGGCATTTTTGCACCAAAAATAAAGTTTATTTCTCCATCTTTTGTACATACAAACTGTCGTGGCAACTCGGTGCTACCAGAACATCACGTGCCCACAGCTGCAAAGCCATGAAGAAGGCTTTATGTTAAGGGAACTGTTAGAGGAAAATTAAAGCTCTTGGGCAAAGCTCCAGGCTGGCTCGGGTGCAGCTCATGTCCCCATTTCTCTTTCATTTTGCAGCTTTCTGGGGCTGCTGAACACAGACAGAGGCAGCTCCTCCCTGTGCTCCCAGCCCTCAACCTGGCAGAGCCCACCACCACGCTGGTCACAGAATCATGGAATCATTTTGGTTGGAAAAGACCTTTCAGATCATCAAGTCCAGCCGTTCCCCCAGCACTGCCAAGGCCACCACTAACCATGTCCCTCAGTACCACATCTACATGGCTTTGAAATCCCTCCAGGGATGGGGACTCCACCACTGCCCTGGGCAGCCTGGGCCAGGGTCTGGTGTGAGGGGGACGCAGCTCTCTGGTCTGTGAGGAGCCTGGTGATGCCCCAGGCATGGAGAAGGCAGAGGAACCCATACCTGAAGTGTCCTAACTGCCCTTTTTGACTCCCTCAGCCCTCCCAGGGCCACGGGGCTGGTGGATGCCAGGGAAAGGGGCCAAGACTTGCTTCTACTGGGCTTCTGATTCACCCAGATATGAGTGCCCATGGCCAGCACCATCCTGCCTGCCCAACTGCTTGAGGCTGAACCAGAGCAACCCTCCCCCATCACAGAATCATGGAATTGTTGGGGTTGGAAGGGACCTCTAGAGATCATCTAGTCCAACCCCCCCACTAAATCAGAATTGTCTGGAGCGCATCACACAGGATGGCATCCAGGTGGGTCTTGAACATCTCCAGGGAAGGAGACTCCACGACCTCCCTGGGCAGCCTGTCCCAGGGCTCTGTCACTCTCACCATTAAGAATTTTTTCCTCATGTTCAGCTGGAACTTCCTGTGTTCTAGTTTATGCCCATTGCCCCTGGTCCTGTCACTGGGCTCTAATGAAAGGAGTCTGGCTCCATCCTCTTTGCACCCAGCCTTTAGGTATTTATAGACATTTATAAGGTCTCCCCTCAGCCTTCTCCAGGCTAAACAGCCCCAGCTCTCTCAGCCTTTTCTTCTAAGAGAGATGTTCCAATTCCCCAGTCATCTTTGTTGCCCTCCTCTGGACTCTCTCCAGTTGCACTCAGGCGGGCACAGGCTTCCCACAGGAAAGGGCCCATCCTGTGCTGGGTGACCCCAGCCATGCCAGAAGGTCCCCAGGCCCTGCTGTGGCTCTACCTGCCTTCCTGCCATCTGCTCCAGCACCAGAACTGCAGATTATGTGTGTCCTCCCCCCCCGCCCCCTTGGCTCAATCCTTTGACCCTTCAGTGTCCACAGGGACAGACCAAAGATTGGGCAAACACCACAAAACTGGCACAAACGGCCCCAGGAGCAAGAAGGAAAATAAATTGCTCTTCATAACCATGCACAGACCCCAGAGTGGAATTTTATTTTACTCACTGAAAGCCTTTGTAGGTCCAGCAGTTTCCTGTTGTTGCCCAGGGGAAACGTCCAGCTCAAGCAGCTGATGATCTCCATGGTCTCCTCAAGGATGCCTCCATCTCTCATCATCTAAACTTTGCTGGTCTTGCCTGGTTCTGAGAACAAGGTGTTGTTAAAAACAAGGGGAGAAGCACCCCAGGCCAGCTCTGGTACAGACCACCTGCCATGGGGACAGTGGCCAGCTGGGCCGGAGGAGCTCCCTGACCTCAAAACACTGGGGAACCGTGGAGTAGGACATAGGGGAACCAAGGAGTTCCCACCACATGGTCCAGGGCTGCAAAATTCACCACGTTAAGGCTTCAAACCTCAGTTTGCACTCACCCCAAGCCCAGAAAGCAGGCCCAGCTCCCCAAGAGGCAGCACCGGGACCCAACTAGGACTCCACACCTTCCACCCAGGGGACACCACCTCCTCTAGAGGCCCCTGTGCACCCCATGGGGGAGGACAGCAAGGGTGCAAGGAGGCCACTGCCCACCAGGATCTTGTGGAGCTGTGCTGGCAGGGGATTCCAGCCCCCCAAATCCCCCCCAGGCTCCACACTTTGACCTTATCCATATAAGCCTGGCATTGCCTTCCAGACACAGCTGGTGCTGGTGTCCCAGGACGGAGGCCCAGGCAGTGCCTGCCCTTAAGAAGCCTTTATAGCTTAAGGGCTGAGCTCATCCAGCTCAAGCTGAAAGCCCCGAATTAGAGCAGGAACCACCGGGGCCCTCGGTGGAGGAGGGCACGGGCAGGGACCTGCACGGGCAGGGACCGGCGCTGCCTGCACCAGCTCCTGCCTTCAGAGCCTGGGAAGATGCATTTTTTTTTTTTTCATGACTGGGAGGGGACGGCAGAAGGGAGGGACTATAAAGGGCTCAGGAATATAAAGCAGCAGCTGAATTACTGCAGGCAGGAGGAATTAACTCTTTCAGGACTGAAAACCTTTCTTGCTGTCAGCCCGTGCTTCTGAAATACCAAAGGCAGGCACATGAAATGGTGCAGAGACCAACTCCAGGTTCCTGAGCAGGATTTAAAAGCCTTTTGGGGACTTTGCTAAATACCTATGGCAAACCCAGCATCTCTCATCCTTTCTGTGCCCTGAAAATACCCCTCACCTCTCCCTCCTGCCTCTGCCTCTCCCTGCCCTATTCAAAGCCCCTTTCACCAGCAGCACAGTGGGCAGGAGACATCACTTATGGGTCTGTCCCTCATGTCCAAACCAGAAGAGCAAGAGAAACGTGAGCTGTGCACAGGAGATGGACAGGACAGCCCTTCTGCCGTCTGCACAGCAGGTCTGACTCACACAGATCACGAGCAGAACCTGGCTGGGAAGGGACCCACAGCCTCCAAATTCAGACACCGACCATCTCCTGCCCCCTTCAAGCTCTGCTAGCAAGATGTCCCCTGGGCAGGGTGGGCATTTTTCGGTGCTGGACCCTGGCGTGTGGAGCCTGTGTGGGTGCTGCTGCTAGGTCAGCCCCACCGGGTGGTCTCAGGTCCCCCACTGTGGTCTGGCAGCCTCTGGAGATGAAGCATTTCGGGGATGAAGCAGCATTCGGTTTGTGCAGACAACACAGGGAGCATTCAGAGCTGTCAGGCTTTGTGCACTGATCCCCTCGGGGCTCCAGCAGAAAGGAGAGGGATGTCCCCCCCTCCCGCCAGCTGGACCGGAGCGCAGCTACAGAGAGCAGAAAGCAGGAGCCCGGACTCAATGCACTGCTTGTCCTCCTTCCTCTGTCACCCCTCCTCTGACCCAGCAGCCCCTTCTCCCCCCAGGGCTCTCCCACGTCCCCCAGCCCCTCTCCTGAGCCCCAGCCCGCAGCAGCAGCTTCTCCTTGCCCCGGGCAGAGCCATCCTCCTCCCTCAGCCTTGCTCTCCCCCCCGGTTGAACCCCTTCCAAACACCCAGCACGACCCCAGCAACCTGCTCGCTCCCCCCTTCCCTCCACCTCCGCTCCTCGCAGGTCCCAAAGATTCCCTCTCGCCCCCGCTGACACTCTCATCTTTCTCAGTCAGTGCATTTCCTCACATCCTCCAACCTTTTTCTCCCACAAATCTAGTCCGTTGCTTTTTTTCAACCCCTGTAAACTCCCCCCCAACATCCTGTGCAGAGGAGGGCTGTGAAACTGCAGCTTGGCACTGAAACCTGCCGCTCCCGCCTTCATTCAAGCTCTTGTGGAAGAGACACAAACATCTCCAGCTTCTAATTTCATGCCCCTTTTCTGGATTAAGCAGCCCCAGGTCTACCCAGCCACTCCTGTTGCCTCCCTCTGCACCCTTCCTAGCTTATGATGTCCCTCTGCAGGCAGGGGAACCTCAACTGCAGGCAGGGGAACCCCAACTGCAGGCAGCACAACACACATAAAACAAAAAAAAAAGCCATGGCTGGGGTTGCTTTTCCTTCCTTTCCCAGGGATTCCTAGACATTGGATGGACATTTTTGGGTTTTGTGATGAGCTGGGAGCATCCCCCAGCTCATGGAGGTAAAAGGGAAAGACACAGAAGCAAAGAAAACCCCTCCAAGGTGCAACCACTAAGCATCAGGTGAAGTCCTTCTCCAGCCCTCCACAGCCTTTGGTTTTTTTCCTACTGAAATAGTCAGAAATATTCCTGCTGTTCACACTCCTCCTGATGTATTTTGCTTTCTGCCTTTTAGCCTGTTAAATAAGGGGTTAGCAGTCAGGTAGGAACCTCTCCACTCATCCCATGGGATCTTAGCTCCTTTAGGAGACCTCTCTGGAAATGCAGGTGGGTTTTATCAACCGGCACCTCATGCCAAAAGCAGCAGGAAAAAGGAAAACTGGAGCTACCAAACATTAACAGTATTTTGAGCAGTGAGTACTTATGGCTTGACCAAGGATCACTGGGCTGGAGACCCATGGCCAAAGATGCCATTTTTTGGTCATCCCCAGCAGATCTGGTCTGAGATTGCAGTGGCTTTATAGAGAACTGGCCAAAAAAAAAAACATTCCAGGAAGGCTCAGAAATTGCTGCCTCCTACCCAGATATGCAGATTTTTGCCCTGGTGTGGCTGCACCCAGGGGCAAAGGCTGCAGCCCAGCCTGGGTTGGGGGCTAGGTGACCATCACCATCCCCCACAAACCAGGAACAGCCTCAGCAATGGAACAATGAATATGGTGTCTGCTCTGTGCACCCCTGCTTCATCCTGTGTGAGGAAGAAGAATCACAGAGTCACAGACTGGTTTGGGTTGGAAGGGACCTTCAAGATCATCCTGGTTTACCCCCCTGCCATGGGCAGGGACACCTCCCACTAGACCAGGTTGCTCAGAGCCCCATCCAACCTGCTCTTCAACACTTCCAAGGATGGAGCAGCCACAGCTTCCCTGGGCAACCTGTCCCAGTGTCTCACCACCCTCACAGTGAAGAATTTCCTCCCAATGTCTAACCTGAATATCCCCTCTTCCAGTTTCAATCCATCCCCCCTCATCCCATCACTCCCTCAGAATCCCACATCCCACTTGTCAGAAGTCCCTCCCCAGCTTTTCTGGAGCCCCTTCAGGCACTGGAAGGTGCTCTAAGGTCTCCCTGGAGCCTTCTCTTCTCCAGGCTGAACAACCCCTTGCACCAAGCCTGGCTCAACCCTTGCTCTTCCCTTTGGAATCTTGAGCCTGCAGGGAGCTCGGGATGGATTCACAATGGATTTCCTGCCATCACTTTGCTGCGTGGCCGGGAGCAGATGGCACACGGGTGACGTCGAGGTGGCAGAAAAGGACACTGGTTAAGTCACTCGAACCACAAACCAATTTTGAACCATCTGGCTGAAGCTCTGTGGGTAGGACAAGTGCCCAGCCAGGCTGGAGTAGGACACTGAGCTCTTGTGTGTGTGCCCTGCTGAGGTCCCCACGCCTTTCTCACTCTGCTCCCCTTTCACTGACCTTGCCCACCCCTTTAAGCTGTTAAGCAGAAGCCTGGTGGTTTTTCCCATTCCTTGACAGTGTATGAATAGAGCTGCTCATGGCTGAATTGACACCAGCTGCCTGGGCAGGACGGGAGCTGGAGATCAGAGCTGACAAGGCTCGGGCTGAGCTCCCGCCCGTGCTCCTCGGCAGCCGTGACGGGGGATGGAGAAATGTCCTGACAACTGGAGAAGCACAAAACATCCCGCTGGGAAAGCTCCTGGGGACTGCAAAGCACCAGGCAGGAGGCTCCCAGGGACAAGGATTTGGAAAAGCACTGGCTGCAGCGGGATCCTCTGCGAATTCAGGCTGGTAGAGCAGCATGTGGCAATGCTAAAACCAGCACAGGCTTTGGGACCTGCTGAGGGTGGAGCCCAGTGGGCAGCTCCACCCCCCCCCAAATCAGAAGGGTTGAAGTGAGCCAACTCATGGGTTGAGATGAAGGCAGTTGAAGAGGTAAAGCAACAGCTGAGCCTGCAAGCAAAGCAAAATGAGGAATTCATTCACCACTTCCCATCTGTTCAGCTGTTTGGTGGCTGGGGGTGTTTAGATGCCCACCAAGGTGAAACCACGACAGGACCACACGGATACCACACTGAACAGAAACCACCTTCTGGGAAGAGGAAAAAAAGGGGAAACCCCAGAGGGCAGGGGAAGGAAATCCCTCAGCAAGAGGCAGAGTTCAGGCTCATGTGCCTGGGACCCCCCCCACCCCACTCCTACCCCCATGATTGTGGGGTCAGGGACCCCCCCCAGCCCTTGGCCCCTGCGGGCAGTGAGTCAGAGCCCCATGTTTTTGCAGATGTGGGCAGGGAAGTCCCCTCCAACCCAGGAAGCTGGGTCTGAGATGGCTGTGAGTGTCCCCCCAGGGTTTGGATCACAGCAGTAGAGCTTCCTGCCATCAGAGCAGACTGAAGGGAGGGGCCTGAAGGGTGAAGCCAAGTCGGGGAGATGTCACGGGGACACAGAGCATGCTGTCACCAGCAGCTGAGGTGGCCTAGGAGCACACGTGGGGCTGTGGTTAGATGTACCTTCAGGCTTGGGGCTGCTCACAGCCACGGTCCCATCACCCATGGGTGAACACAGACATCCTGCATGTCTAACAGCACCCAGACATGTCTGCCAGGTGGGCACCAGCCCCCCAGGGGCTGATGGGGCTGCAGAGCTGTGCTAACCACACCTCAGCCTTGGACCCTGGTGAGGCCAAGAGGCAGAGCAGCCTGTTACTTTCAACCCCTGCCCCTTTCTGCAGGTACAAGATGAGCCAACACCCCAGTGCCACAGCAGGCTGCTGAGCCTGAGTTGGAGGCTTCTCCTGACCCTCCTCCTCCTATATTTGAGACAGAAAAGTTGTAGCTTCATCTCGTCTACATCTCTACTCTGGTTTTCTTTTTCCAAATGCTTGGCTGAGAGATCTTCCCACCCCACTCTTCTGATCTGGTCACTGGCTTGCAGCCACCTCTGATTCAGCACCACGTGTCCTCCATCCCACTCTGGGTCCTGTTTTACCTCTGCTTTCTTTTCCACCCTGAGCACATCACATCCCTTGTACCCAGAATCTCCCATATAGGGACTTCCAGCAGCACATAAGCTGCTCTAAGATCTCCTTCACACTGTTCTCCTCAAACCACGTCATCTCTGAACCTGCTTCCAAGTTGTCTCCTTTTCCAAACCCTTTTGATCTCTCTCCCTTCCCACCCCTACCTCTTTTCCTGTAGCTGGGGGTATCCCACTACCACCTCAACTTGTTCCATCCCTGTGAGTCTTTCTGGAGAAGTGTAACAGTCCAGTCTTGATGACACTCGTGCACTTAAAAGGCACAACTCTGCCTCCTCAGGCTGAAAGAAGACTTTTAAGCAGGGTCTGCAGTGACAGGACAAGGGGTGATGGCTTTAAACTGGAAGAGGGGAGACTTGGACTAAAAATAAGGAAGAAATGTTTACAATGAGGGGGGTGATACACCAGAACAGGTTGCTCAGAGAGCAGGAATGCCTCCCTGGAGGTGTCAGGTTGGATAAGGAGTCCCTTCCAACCCAAACTGTTCTGTGATTTTATGATTCTGAGAAAGTCTGGTGTCCCAGTCCTCATCACTGGGCAGAACAACAGACAATGGAGGGGGGAAAGCACAGTGAAAGGTGCTGTGTGAATCAGCACAGAGGGGTGGAGAAGCTATTTTGGATATGGATTGAAAGGATGGAACACGTCAGCAAGTGCAGCAATACCAGCTGGGTATGTGAACCATGCCATGGTTTCCTTGACAGCTGAGAGGAAGGAACAAACACCACGTATCAATAGTAATCACCATTTTTTCCCCCTTTCCTTACCAGCCTTGCAGCTCCCGGCAGGAAGAAGAGCAGAGGTGGCACAGCCTGGTGAGCAGCACCCACCCTGCCACCTCCCCTGCTCCTGGGAGGCTTCCTGTAAAACATCCATCACTCTGGTCCTGTCTGTCACCTGCAAAAGAAACCACAAGATCCCGTGATACAGGAACAGGGAACAGAATCCAGCACCTGGACTCCTTCATGGAGGCTTTGTGAGAAACAGCCTCACCCCCTGCTCTGTGACAGAAACCAGCATCTTGTCTCCTGTGTCGTGGAAAGAGACAATAAATATTCCATATCCTGTTCCTCCATTTCTCTCAGGGTAAACCCAGTGTTTTTCACTCTAGATGCTTTGAGGGAATGTTTTCATGCCCCACGGGTATGACAGGGGGGTGGGAAGGCACCCACCCCCCCATCCCCCCCTCCTGGCTCTGGATGGGAGGGAACAGATTAGGACCCAGACTGCCTGGCAACATCTTCCTCCCGGAGGAAGAGGGGGTGGGGACTGTTCCACCAGGATTTTTGGACATGTTGTCTAAAGCCTTTCACTTCCTCAGAGATCCCAGCTGTTGGGCTATTTGCTGCCGATGGAGACCTCTCTGGCTCCTCTGCTGATCTCCCCCAGGGTCTTCTCCCTCTCAACTTGGCTCCTTGCTCCTCTCCAATGAGCATCCCGGGTTGCTACCACCCCCCTGTTCTCTAATCTCCCTTTCACTCTAGTGATGGTGCTCAGACCACTAAGCAGATTAACCCGGCCTCAGCTGCTCATCCTCCCTAGCAACAGGGCTGTCACCCCTGGGGGAGCCATGTGCAGGGGTGACACATGTGCTGCCACCACCGCAGTGGCAGTGAAGCTCCGATGCCCTCTCCTGCCCAGCCTCAGGCCCAAGGGAGGTGCTGCCACAGTGTAGGATGAGATGTGCTGGGACCAGGGATTTGCAGGACATCCTCTCCTCCTGGCTGGGAACATAGGAGACTTGCACTCATCCTTGCCTGCTCTCCCCTCCTTTGTGTAGGACTCTCCCAAGCTTGAAAAGGAGAGGCACAGGACACCCAGCTGGAATATGGAGCCCCCCCCCCCCCGCACCCTCCCAGGGCACAGCCTTGTGCTCCAACAGCACTGGAGCAGATTTTAAAAGGTCACCAAAACCCCCACACCTAAAGAAACCAGCCCATTGGACCTGCAAAGCCAGGCAGAGGTTGTGAGCTCCAGGCACAGATCCCCCCGCCAGCCTGGAACAGGAGCTCCCGGGGGCTGCTCGCAGCCTCTGCCGGCACCGAGAGGGTTAAGGCTGAGCCACGGACTTGTCCGCAGAGCTGGTTTCCCTGACAACAGCTCCTGATGGAACCTAGAGCTATAAAATCGCATTAAACATCTGCGAGAGCCTTGCCTGCCTGCGCTGCCTGCACAGGCTGCCACCTGCCGGCAACCCCCCTGCCAGCCCGGCCCCCCCCGGGGCACCCAGCACCCCCGAAACACGGCAGAGGGGGCAGGGGCAGCACCAGCAGGCTGGGGGAGGGCAGCCTGGGGCAGGAAACCTGGTTAGCAGACCCAGCTTTTGGGCCAGTGAAGGGAGCCCGTGAGGACTGAGGGTGTGGGCAGACAGGTCACGGGAGCCTCGGGGGGCTCCAAGGAGGGCACTTGACACCCATCACTGTGACTTTGGCTGGCTGAAGTGCTCCTCGGGGAGCAAACCAGTCCAGATTCACCCGTGGGGGCTCTGGGAGCTTTGAGGGCATGTTTGAATGACAGCAGCGAGTCACAGGCTCTACCAGGGCCTTCTGGTTTCTTACACTCACCCACCCACTTGTGCCAAGCCCAGGGGTGGGTCTGGGCCGCTGTGAAGGGTCTCCAAGGAAGAGACAGGGTGGTGGCCCAATGGGGACTTCAGACTGACCCCAGTCCAAGGCAGACAACGGGACTGGAAGGCTGAGGAAGAATGCCAGGACACTGAAGTTGGGGTCCCTGCCTCACCTCTTAATTTACTCCCTCTGGCTCTGGGATTTCCTTTGTACTTTACCTGATTTAAGAAGCTCAGTCTTTTCTCTCTCGGTGCTGCCACCACTGCCTGCAATAGGAAAAGGCACCAGGAGAAGGTGAGGAGGAAGGGAGGGAGGTGCTACATGTTTAAGGTGATGCTCCTGATGGCAGAGCTCCCCCGATGTGTTCCTGCTGTGGGTAGGAAAAGCAGCACTGAGTTTAGTCTGGTGGCACACCAGGGGCTCCCGGGGAACTGGGCAACAGGGCCCTGGCACTCAGGAGATCCCGAGGAGTTCCTGCTCCTCAGGGGGGGAGTGGGCTTGGAGAGAACAGATACTGTCCCACAAACTACAGCCACAGGGAAAACCAGTTCCCATGTGGCTGTTGCCGGGGCTCAGTGACCTTAGATGCCAGAACCTGGACACAGAGTGTCCAGGCTTATTATAACATGGATTATTATTATACTATATATAAAACCCACATATATTTAACAATATGTCAGTCTAATTACATCATAAGGCTCCTGCACGTGAAGCTGACTGCAGGACTGCTCACCCACAGATATTTGTGGGATCTTGCCCTGAGCTGTACCCCAAGTTGCTCCAGGGTCCAGAGGTGCAGCAGCTTTTCCTTCCACTTGCAAGAGCTGCTGCATGGCTTGGATCCTTGGGGAAGGATGGGGCAGGAAGCAAGCAGGGAGGGAACAGTGCCTTCTGCATCCCCTCCATGATCTGATGCCATCGTTGGAGGAAACCAGTCGCAGGGACTGGCAGCAGCAGGAGCCCTGGAAACTCTGGCATCTGTGGGAGCCAGGGGAATCCAAAGGGGCCAGGGATGAAAGCTGACACAGAAAGAAAACACGCTTTTTGAGCTACAATTGCTGGCACAGCTGCAGGCCAGACCCCCTTCCGAAAACTGAAACATGCCAGCGAGGGGATGGAAATCATTAACTTGTTCGTTTGTGTGATTTAACCGTTTCCATCTCCCCCTGGCCCTCGAATGAGCCCAGATTTCTGTAACATTCCCAGCACCCCGAAGCTGCAGGGACCCAGGGCTCCCAGAGAGAAAACCAGTAATGGAGAAGGCAGGGTTGCATCTCCCCTCCTCCTCCAAAGGCAGAAGCTGTGGGCAACACAGCTTTTCTGCAGGAGGAGATGTCCAGGAAAGAAGCCAACAGCACCCAGGAGAAACCCAGAGAGGCTGGATGCTCCTTTCCAAGCCTAGAGACTCAGAAAGGCATCAGCCCCAGAAGGGAAGAGGAAAAAAGCCTAAAGCCTTGGCTGAAATCTACAGGGTGATCAATGCTGAGGCAGGGTGGGGATCTCCACCAAGGGGAGCTGGGACATGCACTTAGTGGGCTGGCTAGTTTTGCTGTGGGAAGCCAAGCCCTGGAGGTTCCTGGGCTCTGCTCTAGGAACAGCAGGGGTCTGCAGCCTTCTCTGGATCAGGACCACCTCGTCAGAGGCAGCAAAGCAGTGGGAGGGAGGCAGGGAGGAATGTGAGAGCTTGCAAAGCATCCCACCACAGGAGTTCAAGCTGCCAGGAGGAGGGGATGCGTTTCAGGAAAGCCAAGGAGGCAGGAAATCAAGGGAGAGGGACAGTGATTGAGTCCAGATGTTGGAAGCAAAGAATGTGTCTGGTAGCAGGGAGCAGCCTGAGGGAGAAAGGCCACGCTGTGGGGACAGCACCGGGTGCTCGCAGAGCCACGTTAACCTCCTGAACCAAGCAGAAGGTTGAATTCAAACTAACCCCACTGCTGAGATGGGTCACTTGTCACTGCTGTGGACAACAGGGGCTGGAGCTGCAGTAGCAGCAGGTCAGGAGAACTCCAGCCTTAAAGTCATCAAAGTCCTAATGGAACAGGTAATGTGGCAAAACGGTGAAGGAAATGGCTGTTTTGTTACAAAGGGACACGGCTGGATCTACACCCATGTTGCTGAGCATGTATGGAGCTAGGAAGGAAAGGGGACAGCAGTGACACCAGAAGGTGGTTTTGCCATTCATCTGGCAAAGGGAGGGGTGTCAGGTCCCCTCTGCTCCCCAAATCCTACACTGCTGTTGTAGGATTCACTCACTCAGGGGTAAGGGCACAGCCTGAGGAACCTGGGTCAGCACAACCATCTCAAGGTGACCCCACAGAGGTTATCCCACTGGTTTTGGTGCTCTCAGGTCCAGGCTACAGCGCTGGGAAAGCTCATCAGACTGTTTATATCATAGAACGGTTTGGGTTGGAAGGGACCTTCAAGATTATCTAGATCCAACCTCCCTGCCATGGGTAGGGACACCTCCCACTAGACCAGGTTGCTCCAGGCTCCATCCAACCTGCCCTTGAACACTTCCAGGGATGGGGCAGCCCCAGCTTCTCTGGGCAACCTGGGCCAGTGTTTCACCACTCTCATAGTGAAGAATTTCCTCCTAAAGTCTCACTTAAATCTCCCCTCTTCCAGTTTTAATTCATGGCCCCTCTCTCCCTCCCCCCCTTTTACAATGTATTCACAAAGAAATCTGAAACGTGTGGTTGGAACAGAGGAGCCCAATGCCAGACTCCTGCACCAACAGAGCAGGGATGCTTTTTGGGAAGGGAGAAGAGCTCTGAGGCTCATACCCACCAGGCCTCCCAAGAAAACAAGGGAGGAGATGGAGTGCAGGGCTACAGCGCTGAAAGGCAGCACAGGCTTTTGGTGGGACACACAAACTGTTGCATGTCATACAGGCAATAAGCCTCTCAAGGTGGCCCTCGGGCCTGGCAAGGTTCCCTGCCTCTAAGTAGCTTTGCACATCACGTCAGATTGGTTTGTTGTGGCTCATCCAGCACCTCAGTGTAAAGCTCTGCAGCAAAATCTGCAAATTGCTGCTCTCAGGACTCACCCTGTCAGCAGAGCAGAGCTGCTCATGCCTGGGGATCCAGCTCCACAGCATTTTTCTCCTCACCTGTAGCTCTCCACACAAGGGCTAGTAGTAACCCTCGTGTAACCCTCAGTAACCCTTAGTAGGGCTGTGCAGCCACTTCAGGCCATGGAGATGATCCAAGGGCTGGAGCAGCTCTGCTCTGGAGACAGGCTGAGAGAGTTGGGGCTGTTCAGCCTGGAGAAGAGAAGGCTCCAGGGAGACCTTAGAGCACCTTCCAGGGCCTGAAGGGGCTCCAGAAAAGCTGGGGAGAGGCTTTGGACAAGGGCAGGGAGTGAGAGGACAAGGGGGAATGGCTTTAAATTGGAAGAGGGGAGATTGAGATGAGAGATTGGGAAGAAATTCTTTGCTGTGAGTGTGGTGAGACACTGGCCCAGGTTGCCCAGAGAAGCTGTGGCTGCCCCATCCCTGGAAGTGTTGAAGGGCAGGTTGGATGGGGCTTGGAGCAACCTGGTCTAGTGGGAGGTGTCCCTGCCCATGGCAGGGGATTGGGACTAGATGACCTTTCAGGTCTCTTCCACCCAAACCACTCAATGACTCAATCCAAAACTCCATCTCTCCCAAACACCCAGTTCCATCTCATACCTATGCTCATGTCTACCAGCTGCTCTCTCTGCTGCTGTCTCCTTCTTTGTCAGATTTGCCCGGTGTCCCACCTGCTTCATGCTGCTTCTGATTCTCCTTGACAGCTTCCTGGAGAACAGGAGAAACAGCTGCTTAGGGGCTGCAGGATGGAGAGGGTGGGGGAAAACCAAACAATTAACATCCCTCTTTGGAAGAGGGGCGGGGGGGGGGGTAAGAAGCATGGCAGATCTGAGCAGTGAAGGAAACAGTTAAGAATAAGAGGAGGAAAGGACATCTTGCTCACCAGGAATTTATTTCTGAAGTTACTCAGTCCCAGAAAGAAGCTGCCAGCAGCCAGTTTCTGGGGGTCAAACAGAAGATGTTGGCTCCATTCCATACAGAGTTTCTTTGTAACTTGTCAGGCTGTGTCCTGGCATCCCTAAGAAAGCTGCAAACCCCAGAAATCAAGGACCATAAACCAACCAGCAGGTGAAAACATCAGAGTGAGCATCAGACCACCAAGTATGGCAACATTCAGCTCTATCTGTGGTTCCTCTCTGCTCCAAGGCACCACCATCACCGGGCTGAGATGAACCCAGCTTACCTGGCTCAGTGTTTGGGTGAGGCTTACACCTCCTCACACCTCCTGCCCCAAAGGCCAAACGAAGCAATATGCCTCTGTCAAGAAGGCTCAGAATGACAGAGGTCCCTTGATGGCAGCAAAAAGCTCTGCAGGATCCCTCCCAGTTGCAGAAGAACCCTCCAGGGTGCACACCACAACAGAAAAGCCTTTTCCCACATGATGGGCCCTTCCCCTCTCTCCCTCTCCGAACTTTGCTGTGACCCATGAATCCCTCCTGGCACAGCTCACATCCACTTTGAAACGTTTTTCTTCCTAGGAGCAAAAGGATATTGTCATATTTTTTTTTGCCCACAAATTTGTCACTCTCATCTGTGTTGGCTGGAGAGTCCTGAATCCTCCACTGCACATTCCTGATCTGCACTTTCGTCCTGCTTCAGCTTTTCTTTCAGTTCTCGGCAGACACTAAAAGAAAAAAACCAAAACAAAAATACAGAAGGACATTCCTAAAATATTTGCTTTAAGCAGGAGCATAGTTCCTACCCTGCAACTGTCACCAGGACTCCAGACATTGCCTCCCTGAAAATACTTTTGACCTCACTGCCAGAAGCATGGATCATCCCTGCTCAGATCCAGGGAAATCACCCCCAGGTGATGCGCCCATGACCTGCTTCAGGCACACCTCAGTGCTCCCTCAGCAGCAGACCTCCCAGGAAATATGGTCCTTTCTGCTCCTGGATGGTCTGTGTGCTCAGACCAAGGGCAAAGCTTGGGGAAGGAGTTTTGAAAAAGGTTTGTAGTGAGAGGACGAGGGGGAATGGATTAAAATTGGAAGAGGGGAGATTACGTGAGACATGAGGAGGAAATTCTTCCCTGTGAGGGTGGTGAGACACTGGCCCAAGTTGCCCAGGGAAGCTGTGGCTGCCCCATCCCTGGAAGTGTTCAAGGCCAGGTTGGATGGGGCTCTGAGCAACCTGGTCTAGTGGGAGGTGTCCCTGCCCATGCAGGATGGGTGGGACTGGATGATTGTGAAGGTGCCTCCCAACCCAACCCATTCCATGACTCTATGAAACTCTCTCACCTGTCTGTGTGTTCCACGGGCCGATGGCAGAGCTCTGGGCATAAACACAAACCAAGTTTTACCAAGACTCTTCCCTCGATTTCCTTTTTTATTTTTTGCAGTATTTTGGTAAGGGATTGAACAGGACAGGAAAGGCCTGTGTGCTCCAACAATCTCCAGTCTCTAAAACGAGATAAAAAGCTGACTTGGGACCCATCATTTAAAGACTGAGCAGGGGGCAAAGACACCATGGAGTGACCCGTAGCACAGCAGGGTTGGCTCATCCCCGGGTGGAATGGAGTCATACTGGAGGTGTTACTGGATGTCAGAGGAAGGGTATTAGCTGGAGGGAAATGTTGGCCAAGGCAGGAGAAAGAGCAGAGCACAGGGGTGCAGGTGGGGAGCAGCCAGGTTCAGCAGAGCTTTCATCCTCTGTGCAAGGGACGGATACATCTGCAGTCCACATCCTGCTGCTGCCTCTGCTTTCCTTCCTCCAAGGACACTGACTCAGCACCACCAGGACAAAACAATCTGTGTCCTTCCTGCCAGGCATCACATCCGCACGTTTCATCCGTGCTTCTTTCCTTCACCACCCTGGGCAGTGCAGCACAGCCACAGCACTCATAAATAAAAATACCACCACAAATGTAGGATCTTTGGGATGCAGCCACAACAATGAGCCCAAACTGTCTTAGTTGGGAACAGCCAAGATCCAAACCCCCATCCCCAAGCCACAGCAAACATCTCACCTTCATTGGGATCACTTCTGATCCCAGGACTTTGTGTCTTGGAGCTGGTCATGAGAAAAGCTGCTGAGGGAAGCAGGAGGTACAGAAGGTGCTGGAAGCCCAGCCAGCAGGGAGTTCAGGTGCTGGAAATCCCCTGGATGTATTTCCTAGCCACCCACATGCAAATGGCTGAGAAATAAATCCAGAGGGGACCAACCAGCTCCCCAAGCTGCCCACGGAGAAGTCCTCACCTCGCAGAGAGCTGGTATCTCTAGTTCTGTACATAGAAACACAGACTGGTTTGGGTGGGAAGGGACCTTTAAAGGTCACCTAGTCCCACCCCCCTGCAGTGAGCAGGGACATCTTTTACTAGATTGGGTTGCTCAGAGCCCTGTCCAACCTGACCTGGAACACTTCCAGGGATGGGGCATCTACCTCCTCTCTGGGCAACCTGGGCCAGTGTCTCCCCACCCTCACTGCAAACAGTTCCTTCCCCAGATCTAGTCTAAATCTCCTCCCTCTCAGTTTGAAACCATCACCCCTTGTGTTATCAGGGACAGGGTACAGACCCACTCCACAGGCCCCAGGCTGTCCCAGAGCAGTATCTTCTTGGAGACCCCCCACGTTAGGTCCTGCTTTTACCTGGAGATGGAGTCCACACCCCCTGCCATGCTCAGGCCCACTCCACTAAGCAACAAAAGATAATTAAGTCTTAGTGGCAGAGGCAGCAGGTAAGTGAGCAGGTGTAGGACACATGCAGGCACTGGGGTTGGCAGGCAGCAAACTTCTTCCTTGCCATCACCAGCTCCTGCTTGTGAGATCAAGTGCAGCAAGCACTGGTGTCTACGGTCCCACAGATTTTAGACCTATTAGATTAGACATTAGGAGGAAGTTCTTCACCGAGGGTGGTGAGACCCTGGCCCAGGTTGCCCAGAGAAGCTGTAGCTGCCCCATCCCTGGGAGTGTTGAAGGGCAGGTTGGATGGGGCTTGGAGCAACCTGGTCTAGTGGGAGGTGCCCCTGTCCACACAGGGGAGTTGGGACAAGATGATTTTTAAGGTCCCTCCAACCCAAACCAGTCTGGGATTCTATCAAACACTTGTTTCCTGCTGACCTGAGCCAGAGTCCAACAGTGACAAGCACAGCAACCAGCAGGAGGAAAAGGCAGAACGAGGTGTTCAAGCACAGCTGAGGGGATGTTCCCTGGGGTGCATCAAGGGACTGTCACTGAGCACGTCCACGACACAGGGTCCTGCAGCAGCACAGGGTTGGCTCTGAAGCCTCTTGCTAGGCAGGACCTTCTGCTTTTTGGACTCCCACAGGACTGAATACAGGCAGTTACTGAAAAACAGCTGCTCATTACTCGTGCTGCTTCCCAGCCTGTTGCAGCAACCAGAACAATTCTCTGACCAGGCAGGTTCTGCCTCCAGAGCAGTTTTGTCTTCAGATCCCACCCTCAGGAAAGCTGTTGGGAAGGACAGTCATGGAATCACAGACTGGTTTGGGTTGGAAGGGACTTTAAAGATCATCTCATTCCAATCCTCCTGCATGGGCAGGGACACCTTCCACTAGACCAGGTTGCTCCAAGCCCCATCCAACCTGTCCTTGAACACTTCCAGGGATGGGGCAGCCACAGCTTCTCTGGGCAGCCTGGGCCAGTGTCTCACCACCCTCACACTGAAGAATTTCTTCCTAATATCTCATCTCAATCTCCCCTCTTTAGAAGATCTCAGACCAAATGTACTTTTATCATGTCTGGGAATGGACTTAAAAGGTTATCCAGGAGTTGAGGAGAAGAAAGGAGACTAAGTTCAGGCTGCAGACACTAGCCAGGTGACACAGCAGGAGATGCCTCCAGAAAGAGCATCAGCAAGGGCTGAGTGATGGCAGAATCATCACCCTTCTTGGAGAGGGTCCTTCTAAGCATCTTAACTGTAAAAATAGTTCTCTGATCAATAACATTCACAGGAATAGACATTTCTAAGGTATTTCATCCTTCCTGTGCTTTGTTGAGGACAAGATCAGATGTATTTTCCACTCCCCTGTTTCTGACAAGTAGCAGCACTCCAGCATTTGATGTCAAGGTGGTAACTCCAAGAGAGCTTGACCTCCAGGATCCATCAGACCCGGGGTCCTGCCCTTCTTTTTCCCCACCCTGGCAAGGTTCTCCTGCAGCAAGGCTACAGGGGACTGAGAAAATGGTTCTGCTAAAGGAGGTTTTTTAGTTCTGACAATGTGGAGACTTCTTGCACTGAAGAAAAGGGGCAGGGGGGGGAGAAAATCCTGATGGGAGTTTCCTACTGGCATTGCACAGCCACATTTTTATTTTCTTGGAATTAAAAGTGGCAGGAGAAAATGACTTAGTCTGTTGGAGTTTTACCAGGTGCTTTTGCATTTCAAACATCCAGTTTTTTTTCCTATGTGGAGAACCCAGAGTTCCTTGTCTCAAAAACAGGACGACTGAGACCTCCAAGCATTCAGGGGGGACAAACAGGGAGCTCTTAGCTCTTTATTTTATAAATTGCCTTTAAAAAAAAAGCAGAGATGTGTGAGGGGGTGTGAAGCCAAGTCACCACACACTTCATAAAAGCCTGGACACAGGGAACATGGACAGGGAGGACAGATTTTCTAGAACACAGAGGACAGATACTGTTTGGATCTTAAAAAAAAAATCCATCAAGTCCAAAATTTAATCCTCCAGACTCTCCCCAAATCAAAGTGAGATGATAAAGCTGCCTTCCCTACAGGAACAGAGTTTGGCTGTTTGGAAACTTAGGTAATAAAGCTGGTACTAAGCAGCCCAAAGAGAATTACTGCTGTTCAAGCAGGTTGAAGACATCGAGAGCTTTTTGTTTTTGATAAATTAAATATGGGATTTAAATTTATCACTGCTTGGTCATAAGGATGCTAAAAACCATTCTCAGGAAGCAGGATGAGGAAGAAGAGGAGACTACAGAAACAGAGTCCCTGCAGTGAGGCAGGGTGTGTGGCAGGCAGACCTGACCAAAGAGATTTTTCAGAGTTATTTACCTTGAGTGGAAGGGTTTACAAAACCAGACCTAGACCTGAGCCTACACACGGTGCCACGACCTAACTCAGAAGCCTCTTCCTTACCTCCCTCTTCCCTAAATGGTCTTTTCACTTACAGCCCAGGTCTGCTGTGCAATGCAGTGTGAAGCAATTAGACTAGAATAGTTAATTATCACCGATGGGAGAGCTGTTCTTCCTTTTCCTGCCCTTTGTGCTCAATCTGTAACCTCCTGCCAGGGACAAGGGTCACGGCCACAAGCACTGAACACCAAGGATGGGCAGCACGAAGCTGAACGGGCTCTTAGTGCTGCAACAGCTGCACCTGATCCCATTTCTTCCCCCTCCCCAAACGCCAAAAAGGCACTTTTGCTGCTGTGGTTGATGTTTACCCCCTAGCACCAGAGTCTGAGACTAAACCTGCCTGTGGGTTAGCCTGGCTCCTCATCTGCTGTGCAACACCAGGCAGGGGAAACACAGAGACACCGGGAGCGTGAAGTGGGAGGTGGAAAAGTTGGGCATCAGACAAGGACCAGAACTGTGACAAAAGCACTTCTTCTGTCAGGGAAAGCTGCTGATGTGATCTCTGTTTGTCTGACTAGAGGAAAAGTTACCAGAAACCCCAGACTGCTCATGCTCTGCCACACCTGCATTTTGCTGAGCTTCCCCAGCAGCTGGAGCAAGTTCTGCAAGAGAAGTGGACAGTGGGACAGAGCTGCCTGGACCAGCACCAGAGAGAAGCTCCAGAGCTGCTGAGGACAAAGAGCTCCCTCACCATCCACCTCTCCCATCCTTACACCAAAGGGCAGGCACAGGAACTCACCTGCACCATGGATTTCTTCACAGAGGGGTAGGGAGAGACCAGAGTGTGGCCCTCCCTGGTGTTCACAGATACGGACATGGGGGAATCCCCCAAAGAGTGAGAACACCTCACTAAAGCCAGCTCATAGAATTATGAAAGTGTTTTGGTTGAGAAAGACCTTTCAGATCATCAAGTCCAACCATTCCCCCAGCACTGCCAAGGCCAGACTAAACCAGGTCCCTCAGCACCACATCTACACAGCTTTGAAATCTCTCCAGGGATGGGAACTCCACCACTGCCCTGGGCAGCCTGGGCCAGGGGCTGACAGCCCTTGCCAGGAAGAAATTGTTCTCAAGATCAAATCTAAACCTCCCCCACCTTAAATTAACGCAGAGCCTTCAGGCCTGACAATATCCATAACACCCACCAGCACATCAAAGCTCAGTGCAAGGCACTGAACACCAAAGGATTTGCAGAGAGACAGGAGGAGAAGTGTTTCAGGGGACATGTTTGCAGCTTTGGTGCTGGAAAAGTGACCTAAAGATGCCCAACATCATCCCAGCACCCAGACTCTCTCACCCCTTGTTAACAGCCCCATCCTCTGTGCTGCACCAGGGTGAGACCCCTTCTTCAGGAGCATGGACAGTCCCACCAACACTCCTGAGGCTTGTACTGAGGAGCATAGACAGGGTTTGCAGCCTGTCCCTCTGCCAGCTCCATACCAGAGGAGGGACAACTGATGCACCCCACTGCTTCACCACAGGCTGAGACAAGCAGGGGTTCTGCACCCATCCCAGGTGGACCCTGAAAGCCAAGACACCCCTTCCTGCTCTACCCCAGCTCTGAGCAGGGGGAGAAGCAGCACAGACACCCCACCTTGGGCAGCTCTGCTCAGCATCCTGGGGAGGGCAAGAGCCCATGGCACCCCCAGCACTGCCCCCTGCAGCAGGACTCTCCATCTCAGTCTGCCTGCCTCAGTTTCCCCTTGGGATTCAGTTGCTCTGTCTCTCAGTTTTACAGCCCCTGGCCTGGAATGGAAAGATTCTCCTCTCCAGGCTGAACAGCCCCAACTCTCTCAGCCTGTCTCCAGAGCAGAGCTGCTCCAGCCCTCGGATCATCTCTGTGGCCTCCTCTGGACTCTCTCCAACAGCTCCATGTCCTTCTGATGTTGGGGGCTTCAGAACTGGACACAGCTCTCCAGTTGGGATCTCACCAGAGCCAAGAAAAGGGGAACAATCCCCTCCCTGGCTCTGCTGGTCCCACTGCTGGGGATGCAGCCCAGGACACAGTTGGCTTTCATATATATATATACACACAAATATATAGATACACTCATCTGCTATTTTGCCCCATTTGGGACACCCCCCACCCTGCTCCCAGTCCCTGAAGCAGTGTGCTGCCTGGAAACAAGGGAGGGGAGGCTGAGCATCCCCCCCCAGAGCTGACCTATGGCTGTGCCTCCCCCTGCAGCCAGGCTGACGCCCTGGGCAGCCAGCCCGGCTGCTGCCAGCACACAATCCCTGACCTATTTTCATAGATGCACAAGATCACAGACAAAGGGAGCTTTAGCTTAGGGTATTTAAAGGAAAAGACACTCATCTGACTACCCCCAGAAACCACAGTGGCTCTTGTGATGTTTATATTCCTGGGAAGCATCCTAGTGCATGGCTGTGGGAAGGAAAAGGAACAAGAGAAAAAGAAAAGCAGGGAGCAGTCGGGTACAAGTAAAACAAAAAGCTCCATTAAGCTGCAAAGTCACATTTCTAGGGAAGCAACAAAAGGGGATGTAAAAAATTGAGAAGAAACTGGGCCCTGGACTTGATAAGCCACCAGGACTCACCTACATGGAAGGAACAAATGTCTCTAACAAAGGAGGGCCTGAGCAGTCCTGCTGGGATGTCCCCCGCCTCCCTGTCACTGATGGATGAGCTGCTTGTGCAGACTCATCTAAACAGACTTTAAACAAGTCAGCTTTCCCAAGGGTTCTTGTTCCAGTTTGTTGATGGCCTTGGACTAAACTGCCAAGTTTTTGAGCTGGCAGCTTCAGCTGGTGTGAAGTTTGTTGGGTACATTTACAGCAGCTACTACCTCTGTGCCTGAATCTGTGAGGGTGGGGACCTTGCTGCTTGGTTCTCAGGTACTGAAAGAGCAGATGCCACAAAAGCAAACCCTGAAATTGCACTCCTTAATCTGCAAAAACACCCCAAACAAACCCAGGAGTCCTACAGAGGTTCCCAAAGCCAACAGCCCCTGACAGAAGGGAGAGATGAGCTGTGCCCGTGGCAGAGCAAGAGCCTGCAAAGAGGCAGCAACAGGGAGTGGGCCACAGATGTGAGTCCATCTCTGAGCCCACAGCATCCTTGTTGGGTTGGTTCAGAGAAATTCACTGTTGGAGGAGCCTCCAGCAGTTTGGATTGCTGGCTTGCTTCCTCTCTCTTGGGTTGGGAAATGCCTGCTGGCCCCTAAGAGCTCCACTGCACCACACGAAGGATGCAGTGACAAGTAAGACAAAAATGGTTGCTACAAATAGAGACACTGAACAATAAGTTGCTCAATGTCCCAGGCTGACAGCTCTCCTGGGGCTCTCCACACAGCTGGGGAAGGTGCTGCTGCCAGGATATGTTGGTTAACAAACCTGGGGCAACAACCCCCCACCTCCAATGTACACTGGCAGGAAGGAAAAAAAGGAGCAAGAATAGATCTCAGTGACCTGAACAATGAAAACAGGAAAGTCCCTCTGGTCTGGGGAGCCTGGACAAGAGCTGCTCTGCAGTGAAACCTTAGCTCCATCTCGCTTCCTCCCTCTTGTGGGGTCTGCTCAGCCTCCTATGGAAATGTGGGTTAGAAAAAGCAATATTGGAGCTAGAGCCTCCTCTGACAATGAGGGATGGAGGGATGGAGGGAGGGATGGAGGGCACCATCCAGCCCTGGGGGCTGGCAGGAGCTGGAGGTGTGCCCCAAGCAGTATTCCATCTGAAACACCATCTCTCTCTGCAGACGCCCCCCTCCCCAATCCTGGCATTCCCCCCACCCCCTGAGAGCCCCTCACTCTCCATCCCCCTGGGTACAACCTGGGGCTCACTGCCCCCCTGCCCCAGCCCCACATCCTACCCTAGCGATGAGAAAACCCCCACCAGGATCTGCCTCCACACATCCTGCCTCCCCCCCCCCCCCCCCCTTGCCAACATTTTTATTTTCTGCGTCAGAAACATAAAATGGAGACTGCAGGGGAGGAAACCACTTTGCCTAAGATGGCTGAGGGAGGAGGAGGATTTGCACAGCAGAGCATGAGCACCCTCTGCTGCTGGATGAGCTCCTTGGGGAAGGGGGGAAGCACCTCTCCAGCTCTGCTCCACAAGCTCCAAGCAGAAAAAGAGACCCCAACCAGCCCTCACTGGGTCATTTAAATTGTCCTTATAGCCAAAATATTTGCTTAAAAAAACTTCAGCAGCCTTGCTGCCTCCTGAGCTCTCCTGGTTGCCTCTCCCCACCACCCCATTTATGTTCTGCTTTACCTCACTGAGTTACAGTCACAATCCTTAGTAAAAGGACAGTATTTTGAATTAAAACCAGCATATTTCACACATGCAACTCCCAACACCTAAGGCTGCTGCCCTCCACATTTACATATTTTTTCCAGGTTTGAGAAAAACCCACCAAATTTCACCTGCATTAAGTCCCACATCAGGGTGAGGGCACAAAGCCCAGTGTCACCTCTTGTGGGAACACACCCAAAGCCCAGGGATGGGAGAAAGGGCTGAAGACAAACATAGGGGGAGAACCAGCACCCACCTGAATCAGGAGGCCCAGATGGTGTCCCTAGGGAAGGCTCAGGGACCAAAGGGTACATGCAAAACCAGCACAAGGGTATCTTGCAAGCTGCACCCCGAGCATTCCCCCTTTCAAGCCAGGAGTATGTCAGCATAGAGCCAAATCCAGCTGAATTGGAGGCTTAAATTCCCAGGTGAATCTTGCAGGCAGTTTTCCCAGTATTGGTTCAAAACGAATCAAAAAGCATCACTCAGCTGTGAGGCAAAAACCACCAGCAGATCCAGGGTCCCAAGTCCTGGGCAGTAACTTAAACACTGAGGAGGAGGAGGAAGGAAAGCAAGGAGTTTAAAAAAAGAAAATAAATTGAAAGGAAAAGACAGACAGAGAGAAAGTACTTCTAGAGGTGACTGCAGGTAAAATCCTAACCCCAGAGGATTAAATTCAGCCAGGAGGAGGGTGCTCAGCACACATTTCAGCTGCACCCATCCAGCCTGCAAGGACAGAGCCTGGCAAGGGCCTGTTCTGGGGGTACCAGCACTTACACACCATGCACACAAAGCCATGCTGGCTATATAATAAAATAAGAATTAAAATACCTCTCTAATGGCCTTTTCTGGGAGGGAACAGTCCTTTTTAGGGGAGCAGAGTGAGGCTGAGCCAGAGCTGGAGCTCTGTGGTGATGCTCCTGCTGCCTGGGTGCAGAGCATGGCACACTTGGGCTATCCAGGGAGGCTTGATTTTAGTCCTGTCACTCCTGCAGCTCCACAAACTACAGGCATGTCCCCCTGCGTGGCAGGAGGGAAGTGAGGCTGGCACTGGGATGGCAGGGAGCTCAGCAGGTCAGAGCTGGGGGGACCAGCACCGTGGTATGGGTATTTCTGCAGTGTTGCTGCAGAGGATGGGGCATCAGAAGATGAAGGGCCAGGACACCCCATCCTGAGAGCAATGGGTGGACTGGAAAAGAAAAAAAAAAGTGCAAACCACAGCTCTGGGGCTAGGAAACATGGGTGTTTTCCCAGCACAGCCTGGCTGACTCAGACTGGGAGGGCTGGGAAAGTGAGACATCAGGGTGGACCTCAGCCTGGTGAGATGGAGCCGTGGGGCAGAGCCTGGGGGAGCCCAGGACTGGGACACACTGGCACTGCCAGGCCTGGAATATCAGCAGGGAAGGGGGTTTGGGGGTTCAGGAAGAGAAGAACACTACAGCAGCACACCAGCAGTGGCTCAGAGCAGAGGGAAGGAATGGGGTGCACTGGAGAGATGGGGGGAACCCCACAACAGAGGGATGTGGGGAGCACAACGCTCCAGAGACCCCAATTCATTGACCAGCACAAAACCCTGCTAATCCCTGCACCCAGAACTAGGCACCCAAAAGGCTGGTGGTGGTCAGGGCTGGGGGGAAAGTGATGCCTTTGTCTGCCAGGGCAGGTGATTTCTCCCTGTGTCTCCACCTCCCCCCCCCCCCCCCCCCCCCCCAAAACCCCAGCAGCAGATGGGAGACCCCCCCTCCCAATTATGCTCTTGTTACAGGCAGAAAAAAGAAAGACAAATCACCCCAAAGCAGCTGTCTGACAGGACAAAGGAGCCTTGGAATAGGAGCTGAGCTGTTTTTTCCAGGTTCAGAACGGGGACGGAGGGAGGGGGGTGGTGGTGCTGGGGCTGCAGGGCAGGATGCGTGCGCAGCGGCACTTCCCGTCTTTGTCTGGAAAAGGAGGTCATGGGAGGGGGGGGATGCAGGGGGGGGGATACGGGGGGGGGGATGCAGGGCTGCGTCAGCCCCTCCGTCAGCAAGCAGCTGATCCCAGCTCCCAATCCGAATCCTCTGACCTCATCGCAGGGAACGGAGCCAACTCGGCTCAACTGCGCGCATCTGGCGGATGAAAACAGCACTGCAAGGGACCCGGGCGCATTCACACACAGCCGGGGGGGCACCGAGAAACCCCCCGGTTTTCCGAGCCAGAGAAGCCCCAACACTCACGTGAGGCCAAAAAATCCCTAGGACACCCCTGGCACTACCCTGGGGCTCAGCCAGGGGCCTCTCAAAGCCCAAATTGCAAATAAAATCCCTGCCCAGCACTGGTGCCCCAGAGAGAACTCAATGGGTGAGTGCAGCAAGCACCCCAGGCACAGCCCGGCTCCCAGTATGTCCCAGTAAGCACCACGCACCTGCACAGAGTCCACCAGTAACATCCCAAGTGCTTCTCGTGGCAGCAGCAGCCTGGGACAGGCAGGAGCTGCACCCCAGAGCTGGGTGCACCCGTCACCCACAGCACCCCCAAAAGCGAGCGCTGGCAGTGATGGCAGTGCCAGCACTGGGGGGGACACCAGCAGCTCCTCAGACCCCAGGAGGCAACCCTGGGTCACAGCAGAGGGGACACCAGCAGCTCCTCAGACCCCAGGAGGCAACCCTGGGTCACAGCAGAGGGGACACCAGCAGCTCCTCAGACCCCAGGAGGCAACCCTGGGTCACAGCAGAGGGGACACCAGCAGCTCCTCAGACCCCAGGAGACAACCCTGGGTCACAGCAGAGGGGACACCAGCAGCTCCTCAGACCCCAGGAGACAACCCTGGGTCACAGCAGAGGGGACACCAGCAGCTCCTCAGACCCCAGGAGACAACCCTGGGTCACAGCAGAGGGGACACCAGCAGCTCCTCAGACCCCAGGAGACAACCCTGGGTCACAGCAGAGGGGACACCAGCAGCTCCTCAGACCCAAGGAGACAACAACACTGGGTCACAGCAGGGGACACACCAGCCTCAGTCCCAAGGAGACAACCCTGGGTCACAGCAGAGGGGGCACCAGCAGCTCCTCAACTCCAAGAAGACCACCTTGGGTGGCCCCATCTCACTCTCACTGACTTTTCTACACATCTTCTGTTAGAAACATCACCTCCACCTCAAAACATCTGCACCAGGATGTCTGCTGCAGCTGAGCTAGTGCATGGGCACCAGCCAGGAGCCCTGGGGAGGGCACTGCAAGGGCAGGGAAAAAAATGGCAGGAAAAGTGCTGCTAGCCCAAAAGTGTAAGGAAAGGTCAGTCTGAGCTGTACAGGCACCACCACCACCTGCTGCCAGATGAACACAACTTCTAAAAGACACAGCTGTGCTACAGAAAGGTTCTGAGCTGGTCGTGGTTCCTCTCTCCAGACTCTGACACATGTGGGTGGGAAAGAGTAGGAACGTACCAACCCCTCCTGGAGCAGTCAGCACTGTACCTGTGCACATGGATCACCCAGGAGGAGTGACTTGGGTTTCTAGAAACTCCAGGGGACCAGCAGAAAACCCTCTCACAGGGGATGATCCAGGGAGTGGATACCCCACCTCTTTGGCAGAGATGAAACAGTTGGAAGATCCGGAGAGCAAGCTCTCCAAACAGGCTCGGTGTCCTCCAAAAAGCAGAACCCCACCCAGTTTCCCACCAGAACTGGTCCCAGAGCCCCAGCAAAGTACACTGGTGCTGTTAGTGTGTGCTCCCAGACACCATGCCAGGAGAAACGGGGAAGCAAGAGGAGGGAAAAGGTTAAGAAATAACAGCCACCAGCTCCAACAAGGGAAATTCTGCCCTGGTATAAGGAGGATTATTTTCACGAGGGTGGCTTAACACAGAGAAGGAGCCCAGTTAGGCCTAGAGAGCTGGGGGAGTTTCTGTGCTGGAAGAGACTCAAAAAAAAAAAAGAATACAAAAGGCCCTAAGAAGCCTCCAACTGTCAGGTCAGGCCTGCTTGGAGCAGGACCTGAGAACTCCAGGGAATCCTTGGAATCCAAACCATTCTGTGATACTGGAAGGACACCTGGTGAGTTTCTCCATTCACTCTCCTCAGCAGACACTTCTGAACCAGGATTTACCAGCTCCCAGGTTTGTTGACAGACCTTCCATTCTTTTTACCAAGCTGCAGAGAAAGAGAGAAGGTTCTGGCTCTGTTCACTGCTGCTTCTCAGTCACATATGGCACAACCCATATGGATGCTGGAGGAAAAGAGAAGCTCCAGCTGCAGAGTCCTGAAGGCCTCTGCCTCACCAGAGAGAGGTGATGGAGCTGGGGACACCGGGCTGGAGAAGGAAAAGGGAGGAAGATGGACAGAGGAGACACTTGTGCCAGGGATCCCTGCAGCAAGACACCTGTGAGGAAGAGGAAGGGATGCCTCCAAGTAGCCTGGAAAGCTGAGGATCCATGAAGAGCACCTGGGGAAGCCTTTAATGGATTTATGAGCTTCTGGAGGGTCCAGCTAACCAGCAATAGACATTTTGTGAGCTAGTCCACAGTGCTGGGCAGCATTTTCAGAAAAAAAAAACAGTTTCATTCTCGAGAGAAACTTTGGTTGGGGCCCACACAAGGTGTCCAGGGCCCTGACCCAGCCTGGGTGTATCAGGTCCCACCACCTGTTAATGGTAACTCACATTTCCGTCCCCTTGGAGCTAAACACCTTTCTGGATCTGGCCTTCGGGGTCCAAGGAGTCAGTGAGTGCCAGCAGAGCTCTGGTGCTTACCAAAAGGGTCAGAAATTGGCTGGATGGCTGCACACCAAGAGTTACAGTCCAGAGCTCAATGTCCAAACGGGAACCAGTAAGGAGTGGTGTCCCTCAAGGGCCCATAGTGACACCAATACTATTGAGCAGCTTTATTAATGACATTGACAGTGGGACTGATTTCACCCTCAGCCAGTCTGCAGATGGTACCAGTTCAGTGCTGTCCTAGAGTCCCTGGAGGGAAGGGAGACCATCCAGAAGGACCTGGAGAGGAGTGGGCTGTGCCAACCTCCTGAAGTTCAACATGGCCTGCACCTGGTGGGGCAACCCCAAGCACCAGTACAGGCTGGGGGAGTGAGATCAGCTCTGTGGGGAAGGACTGGGGGGTACTGGGGGGTGACAAATGGGACACGAGGTGGCAATGTGCACTTGCTGCCCAGAAAGCCCATTGTGTTCTGGCCTGCATAACAAGTAGTGTGGTCAGCAGACTGAGTGAGGGGCTCCTCCCTCTCTACTTCTGTGAGACCCCCCCCAGGACACTGTGCCAAGCTTTGGGGTGCCCAGCACAAGACAAACATGGACCTGTTAGAGCAGGTCCAGTGGAGGCCACAGAAATGGTCTGAGGACTGGAGCAGCTCTGCTATGGAGTCAGGCTGAAAGAGCTGGGGGTGTCCAGCCTGGAGAAGAGAAGGCTACAGAGAGAACTTATTGTGGCCTTGCAATATGGAAGGGGGCTCACAAGACAGATGGAGAAAGACTTTTTACCAGGGCCTGTCATGACAAGACAAGGGGCAACAGTTTTAAACTGAAAGAGGTGAGGGTTAAATGAGATATTAGGATGAAATTCTTTCCTGTGAAGGTGGTGAGACACTGGCCCAAGTTGCCCAGAGATGCTGTGGATGCCCTGACCCTGGAAGTGCTTTTAAAAGCCTTTGCACTGTATTTCAGGCCTCCTGAGACCAAAGGAATCCAACTTTTACCAGGTAACTGGTCTATAAACCCATGGTGCTCATTGTTGGATCAGATGTGCTGCCCTGCTGCGAATGCAGGAATCACACACATCAGGTTGGATGGGGCTCTGAGCAACCTCACCCAGTGGAAGATGTCCCTGCCCATGGGGGAGGGGTGTCAAGTGGATGCCAGGCCAAGCCAGCCCATGGTGTCTCAATATTACCACCTCCTGCCTCTGTCCATCACACCTACCAGAAAAGAAAAAGGATAAATACAGGAGGAACTTTTTCCACAGCCTGTTTCACATGGAAAACACCCCAATATAGACAAGGAGTCTATGCTCTGGAATGAGGTATTTGGGGCAGCCCTGGGGGGCTGGAGCACCCAGGCTGTCCTGGGATCCCTGCCCAGGCAGGGCAAGCACTGCCCAGGGCACAGCTCAGCTCAGCCTGGCTGCACCACGGGAGGGACCCCACAGACCACGGGAGGGACCCCACAGACCACGGGAGAACAGGGATTGGTGCCCCAGAGGGAATTTCAGGGGGACAGGGCTGTTGTGCCACAGCCATCATCAGGCCAGAAAGCTGCCCCCGATGGGGTCTGCACGGCACAGCACCCCCACACCTCTCCCCTTAGCACCGCCGCGACCCTGCTCCCCCCAAACACCCACCCCCAGACCTGCCCTTCCCTGGGACAGGCTTTGGAGCAGCGCTGCAAACCTCGGCTGCAGCAGGACACCAAAGCTCCCTGCAGAACCCAGAGCTCCAGCTGCCACCTGGTGCCCACCAGCAGCTCTGCACCGTGACCACAATATGCTGGGCCGGGAAGAGCTGAACCTGCCCAAAGGTCCAGGACATCCCATGGGGACCAGCAGCACCCCAGCCTGCTGCAGGCACATCCAGTGCCCCCCCGACCTGTCTCCAAAACCCTTGCACGGAGAGCAGAGCAACGCCGACCTGCAGGAGACACCCCAGGGCTGCCCTTTGCCTGGAGGACATTCTGTCCTAGCAGGAAACTGTGCCAGGATCCCAAGGCCTGGAGAGCAGCACGAACTTTGGAAATGAGGTTAAAAAAAAAGAAACAGGACCATCAGAAAACATCAGGAGGAAATTCCTCACCGTGAGGGTGGTGAGACACTTGCCCAGGTTGCCCAGAGAAGCTGTGGCTGCCCCATCCCTGGAAGTGTTCAAGGCCAGGTTGGATGGGTCTTAGAGCAACCAGGTGTAGTAGGAAGTGTCCCTAGATGATCTTTAAGGTCCCTTCCAACCCAAACCAGTCTGTGATTTTTATGAAAAGCAGCCTTCAACTTAGAAACCACAAGAAGAAGGGACACACAGGTACCAGCAGCTGCTGGGACTGAAGTTTGGGGATAAAACTCATCAGCAGAACAAGGAGCTGCTGATAATAAAGCAGCAGAAAATGGCCTTTAAAGTGACATCTTGCTGTCCCTGCAGCTGGTGCCACCACCATGGCAGCCCCTGCTCTGCTCCAACACCAGCATTTGTTCCCAGAAGCAGGATTTTGTAAGAAGGAGAAGACAACCCCACCACAGCCACACTGCACCTCAGCCTGGCAGTGTCTGTGCCTGCAGATGCAGCTGCCAAACCTTCTGCCCCCGTGGGCCTCCCAAGGCCTTCAGCCACCTTAGTCCTGTGTCCACACGTGGACCTGAACAGGTGAGCTCCTGTGCTAAGGCCTTGCAGAGCACTTGGGGTGCTCAGGATTTGACCTTACATCTTTTTGGAGATCAAACACCCAGAAGCTGAAGCAGAGAGAATTCAGGGCCCCAGGAAAAGGGTCACATGCAGACCACAAGCATCTCCTGCTGGGATCTGTTGACAGCCCTCTGTCCTGCTGCCCTCACCGTGCACTGCCAGGTTTCTCTGATGAACACAACACTCTTCCCTGACCAAGCTCAAAGCCATGAGCCTTTTCTCCCAACTTTTTCAGGAACAGAGCTTGGGGATGTCTGTGTTAATCACCTCCCAAGTTCTCCTCTACACCCTCTCCTGCACAGCCACAGGGCACTGGGACAGAACACAGTCCCAACCCTGTCCTCTGGGCAGGTCCCCTCCCAAGGGCAGGGCCTGAAGCTGCAGGCAGGTTTAAGGGCAGAGAGTGTGGGCAGGAGCTCTGCTTCTCCCCAGGTGATGCCCACACTGTGCCCAGGTCCTGCTGCCCTCCTGCCTCAGGTGCAAAGGGGGAAACAGCTCCATAGATGTTTAACAGACAGAGAGATGTTAGAGAGAGCACTGAGAGACCAGGGATGAAGGCTCCAGCATCTACCTGGTAGCACAGGAGGAAGGAGAGGGGATAAAACCAGTGAGAAAAGCCACAGTTGGCTGCACGTGGTGTCAGGACCTGCTGGGACAGGTAACCAAGCAGGAGTGAGGGGGACGGGGCAGGTATCAAGCAGGCAGGACAGTCTCTGTGCTCCAGAGGACAAATGGCACAGCTGGTGGAGCAGAGAGCAGCACACCACACTGTGCCACGTCCTGCCATCACCACAACCCCTGCCTGGCCAAGTCACACCCAACTGCACCAACCAAGCAGCCATGGGTCAGCCAGGAGAGCCCTCCCTCTCCTCAAAGCTAAAGAGAGCTTCATCATCTGGAAGGGTCTCCAGGTCTTCATGAGATCTTACTAAGGACTTTCCAGCTTATGCCAGCTTACAGTGGAGAGACACCTTAGGTCAATGGTGAAGACCTTCTGGTCCATCAGAGCCTTCAAAGGTGGCAGAGGAAAGCTCAGGCCAGCATGCTGCAAACCAGGCCTCCTGCATGGTTCCAGGAGGACCAAGCACTTGAGGTCCTGCGTGTTCTGCCCTGCCCTCCTGCGCCCAGAGGCAAAGAAGAAGTCACCTCCTTCTACAGAGGATTGGCTTTTCTCTGGAGTAGAGAAAGCAGGACCACGAAACCCCTCACCCAGGGTGCTGTGAGATGAGATCCAAGGGAAAGGATGAACTTGCTGGGGTGAAAGAACAAGGTGTAAAGTGGCCTTCAAAGTGTAGGTCCTACCTTAGTCCAGTGTGGTCTTCACCATTGTACAGCTGAGAATCTTCTTTGGAGATGATCGAGGTGCACAGGCTCCTCTGAATCCAAAGCCAAGAGCAGAAGGGGGAATACCCATTCCTCCTGGAGGTGGTGGGATGCCAGAACAATCTAGGAGCATAGGAGCTGGTGGGAAATCTCCAGAAACAGCCTCTGGTAGTCCAAGTGTGGTGGTGGCTGGATGTTCCCTGGAATGTCTGGAAGTGAAGCTGCAGGTAGGGAAGAAGAACCTGAAGCCATTCCTCTCTTTGTGCCTTCAAGATCTTCTTTCAGCCTCTCCATCTGAAGCAGAAACAAGAAGATGCTGGTGGTCAGCTCATGCTCAGTTGCCCAGAGCAAACAGGGCACCACCCTGAAGCACAACCCAAACGATCAGGTCTGTCCCACCTCAAATCCCCATCCTTCTCCTCCCAACTTCCCTTGTCAATGACAAATGAGCAGAAGGCAGCATAACAGGTGACCTGTACCATCACTGGGGGACTTGACGTCCTCCTCCTATGAGCTGATAGAGGGACAGAAGAGGTCTGGTGCACAAGCTACAGCTGGGAGCACAACAGTGAAGCAGAGTCTGCTCCCAACCCCAAAAGCCAGTGGTTGAAACAGGCCTCAGAGACATATGGTGGTTTATTGGGTGTGTCTCCACTGTTATGGAAGCTGGGAAGTACATCTGAAAGTGTCCCAGTGACCTACAAAGATCCAACAGGGTGCTAGAGAGACACTGTGCAGGGTAGAAAGGACACCCCAGGTCTCTGTTTGTACCATCCTGGTGTCAGAGAGGATAAACCAGGAAGAAAAACTGTGGATCTGCAGGCCAGGCAGAGCCTGTGATCGTAGGGTGGTGTGTCCACACCACTGCCAGCCCTTGGAGACCCTGACAGACCTTCTCATGTGCTGCACCACCCCTTGCCACCATGTGCCCTCCTCTCCCCTCCCAGCTTTTGACCTGACCCTGGCATCAGGCAGGACAAGCCTGGAGAGATGGAAACTCTTGTCCACCAGATCCAGTATCTCAGGAAGGAGAGGTGTCCCCTGGGAGCAGGGGCAGAGCAGGAGCTGCCACAACCAAGTGCCCAGCCCTGAGCAGCCCCAGGACCTGCAGCAAGACTGGTCAAACGTTTCCCTCCCTCCAGTCTTTGCCCTCCAGAGGGACAAGGCTCAACAACAGAGACATTTTCCTTCCTCCCCTCCACCAGAGGAGCTGCTTATGGAAGAATGTAGTCACCAAGAAAGGGATTTCTAGAGAACCTGGATTTCCAGACTGTTTTTTATAAACAAGTTCAAGCAGCTTTACCTTGCTCACCCCTGAGAAAAGTAACAGAAAAGCCCTCAATACTTTTCCAAAACAACCAGGGTGTGTTTTCTGTTCTCTCAGACAGCAGATTTAGGGGCAGAAATGTCCATAACTAAATTTAAAAGCTTCCTTAACAGTTTGGTCAAGCACACAGGGGCTGCCTGGGCTGAGCACAGCACTTGGTGCCTGAGCTGAGGACACCAACTAACATGGGGCATCCTGAACCTCACAGACCACAGGATTGCTGCTCTTTCCTGCCCCAGAGTTCTGTTAATGCAACAACAACAAAAAAAGCAACTCTGAGAACATGCTTATCCACTTCCAGGGGGAGTCTTTGTGTCCAGGGAAAAGCCAAGACACTCCAGGGTCAGTCCCACATCAGCCAGGTCTCTCCAGGGCAGATCTGGGTGATGCTGAGCTTCAAGGAGCACATCAGGGGGATGCTGGACAAAGGACAGGAGAGAAGGTTCGAGGCAGACAACTATTCAAATTAAATCTATGATTCAAACCTCTTTAGAGCACAACAAACCACCAGAGCTGCCTGTGGAGCTGGAGAGAAGGGTGAGAACCAGCCCAAGGAAAGCTGACTCAGAGGCTCTTTTTGGGCTAGGGAGAAATAAAGTAGTTATCTGTGGACTGATCCTGCTGGGCACTCAGGACCATAGCTACTGCAGCCAGAGCAGCACCAGTGCCATTCAGCATCTTCATCTTTCTCCTCTCTCTACCTGTTTGAGCCAGGGTGGCTCAGGGACTCCTGAGGGCACTCTCCAGATCTCTGGCCAGGGGAGCCCCTCACCATTGTTTCTCCTGCTTCCAGTGTCACCTCTCCAGAGAGGGACAGAGCTCTTTGAGAACAGTCTCTGAGCTGCTGTAACCCACCCCCAACCCATCAGCCCACGTCTCAGCCCAAGGACCTCCTCACTCAGATGGGACAGACTGCCTGCCAGCTCCTGCTTCTCCAGCCATCTGCTGCTTCTCCACCTCCAGCATCTCCTTCCCACCATGTGCACCAAGTAGTTTCTCCTCGAAGTCCCTTTTCCTCTTCATTTCAATCTGCAGCTCTTCCATGCAGTCAGTTCCAAGTCCAGCTGCAGAGGAAACAAACATCTGGGATGAGCAAGGAGTATGTATATAGCTAAAAGGATGGGGGGCATTCCTTGCTTTTCCTAAAATCCTCGACCACCCAGCCCTCGTGCTGTGCTCCAGTCACAATCAGAGATGAAGATTCATGCTTCTGCCTAACCCCAGAGGCAAAAAAACTCCCAACAGCCCATCTCCAGCCCAGCAGAAGGGTCCCCAAGTTTCCCCAGGCACCCCATTCACACTGAAACACAGGCAGTGCCACCTTCCGTGCTGGGAAGGATTCCCTGTGGATTGGGCCCCGTCTGGAGGCAGCACAGTGACAGGAATGGCCTTTTTCAACGACATCCCATCACAGCTCCAATTATTTCCTGCCTGGCAGAAACTGCAGGGGGTCATTTGCTTGCCATCTCAGGAGGCAGGGGAGCCCCACGCCCACCCCTCAGACGCTGTGACAACTGAAGCCCTTTTATTTTAAAATGTTTTCAGTTCAGCTGTAATCACAGGCTGTCAAGCAAGACCAGCACCACGAGTGCACTGATCATCCACGAGGCAGGATCAGGGAGAACAGGCTTTATTCTGACCCCTGCCAACCCAGCTGTTATCCAACCACACCAAAAAGCCTTTTCCTCCAGCCCCACCACCCTGCTTCCATTCTCTCCACCTCGGTTTTATCAATCCAGTTACCTGAAAAGGAAGGGAAACAAAATGAGGCAAAGCATTGCTGCAAACACCCCTCACCCTCCCCTTTTTCCTCCTCCAATACACCCCAGAAACCTCAGGATGCCCCACAGCCCTCACTGGAGAACCCCCATCTGCTACTGCAGAACCTCTGCCTGAAGACTGCCAGGCTCTTCTCTTCATGGGGGGCACCACCAGATAACGGTTTCTCCTGGAAGCTGCTGCCAACAGATCCACTAAATCCTGGCAGCACTTCCTGCCCCAACACAGCAGTGTCCTGGATTTGATTTGGGTGGAATCTCTACACCCAAGCAATGGGAGATGAGCTCCAAGTGAAGTAGGGGAGGCTGGCCTTGATCCTCATCCCACGTGTGGGGTGGACATGGGAGTGGTGGGGTTGATGAAAAGCTCAACATAGAATCATAGAGTAGAATCACAGAATGGTGAAGGTTGGAAGGGACCTTAAAGATCATCAGGTTCCAACCTCCCTGCCATGAGCAGGGACACCTCCCACTAGACCAGGCTGCACAAGCCTCATCCAACCTGGCCTTGGACACCTCCAGGGAGGTGGCAGCCACAACCTCCCTGGGCAACCTGTTCCAGTGCCTAACTACCCTCATGGTGAAGAATTCCTTCCTGTTGTCTGACCTAAATCTCCCCTCTTCCAGCTTAAAACCATCACCCCTTCTCCTATCACTGCCCTGTCTGGAGAAAAGTCCCTCCCCAACTTTCCTGGAGCCCCTTCAGGCACTGGAAGGTGCTCTAAGGTCTCCCTGGAGCCTTCTCTTCTCCAGGCTGAACACCTACAACTCTCTCAGCCTGTGAGCCAGCACCATGCACTGGAACCCAGAAACCAACCCTGTCCTGGGCTGCATCCCCAGCAGTGTGACCAAGCACAGCGACAGACACGGGGCACACACACAGATACAGAACCACAGAATGTTGGGGGTTGGAAGGGACCTCCAAAGACACTCAAATCCAAACCCCCTGCCAGAGCAGGACCAAAAACTAGGGCAGATCACTCAGAAAGGCATCCAGACAGGTCTTGAAAAGTCTCCAGAGAAGGAGACTCCACAACCTCTCTGGGTAGCCTGTTCCAGGGCTCTGTCACCCTCACAGTAAAGAAGTTCTTCCTCATGTTGAGGTGGAACTTCCTGTGCTCGAGTTTGAACCCATTGCCCCTCATCCTATCACAGGGCACAAGTGACAAGAGGTTGTCCTGCCTTCTTGATGCCCTCCTGTATTTATAGACATTAATTAGATCCCCCCTCAGTCTTCTCCTCTCTAGACTGAAAAGCCCCAGGTCTCTCAGCCTTTCCTCCTAAGGCAGGTGTTCCAGTCCCTTCATCATCCTCGTAGCCTCCGTTGGACTCTCAAGTAGATCCCTGTCCCTCTTGAACTGGGGAGCCCAGAAGTGGACACAATACTCCAAGTGAAGTCTCACCAGGGCCAAGTAGAGGGGGAGGAAAACCTCCCTCGATCTGCTGGACACACTCCTCCTAATGCACCCCAAGATACCATTGGCCTTCTTGGCCACGAGAGCACATTGTTGTCCCATGGACAACTTGTTGTCTACCAGGACTCCAAGGTCCTTCTCCAAGGAGCTGCTCTCTAGCAGATCACCTCCTAACCTGTACTGGTGCATGTTGTTGTTCCTACCCAGGTGCAGGACTCTGCTCCTGTTGAACCTCATGAGGTTCCTCTTTGCCCAACTCTCCAGTCTGTCCAGATCTTGCTGAATGGCTGCCCAGCCCTCAGGTCAATCAGCCAATCCTCCCAGCTCCGTGTCATCAGCAAACTTGCTCAGAAGATACTCTGTCCTCTCATCAACATTTTAAACTGTCTTTTTTAAAACTAATTCCAAGCAAGTTTAAGCTCTCAACAACCCTTTAGGTGAGCACCCCCTTTTTGCAGGAGGCTTTCCCTGGGGATCGTCTGCAAGACACTCCTTTTCTCCCTCTCTCCCCTAAAAAATATCCAGCCTCTCTCACCGTGGAAAAGAACAAAACCACTTCAACAACAACAGGAAGACCAACCAGCTGTGAAAACCAGAAAGCAACGCTGCCATTTTTGAAAGAGCCTTTTGGCAAAGCAGTGCCTGGCAAGAGGATCATTCCACAAAACTGGAGCCTTTTTCCTATTTTTTTCCTATTTTAACACCTCCTCAGACATAAGGCTCTGACTCTCCCTTAGTTTTCTCTCTTGCAAAGAGACAATTTTTAAAAAAAAAGGTTCTCAAGAAATCCCCAAAACATTCATCACCCTTTTTCCTTAGAGTAAAACACATTAAGCTTGAATAAAAGAGCGTTTTCAGGAAGTTGTATTAGAAGAAAAGATGCCACCATTGGCTGCACAATTTCATGGTTCCCTCTGGTCCTGTAAAACCAAGTAAAGGAAGTTGGCCAAATGGTGAAACAAGGGACAACTGAACCTTTATGACAAGTTCAGGTTGGCTGCATTACTGCCTGATCAACCACTTTCCTGGAAGCTTCCTGCAAGGCTTCAGAAAGCAACCAAAGACCCGTGGTGTCACACACCACCACCAGTAAGATTTACCACTTAGGTATGTCTAGGTAGGCCCATTTCTTTCCACTTACTCAAAGGACTCTGGTTTAGGTCTTCTTTTAACTTCTGAAGCTTCTGAAATTTGTATGTAGAAGCCAGGTTGGAGTTTTTACATGGCAGAGCCTGGAGTGTCTCCTCATGGAGTGTCTCCTCCTGGAGACCCCCATAAAGAACCAGCAGGGAGGGGCAGGGATACTCACAGCACAGGATGCAGGTTACAGGACACCACCTCCTCCAGACCATCACCTCCTTCTCTCTCTGAGGTTGCTGCTCCTCCTTGCTCAGGTCCATCTCCAGCTGCTGAAGGAAAACACACCAGTTTGTAAACACCCACACTGGTGAGCAAGCTCAGGAAGCAGAGCACCATTTCCAACACCAACTATTAGACAACTGTGGTGCAAATACAACTGATATTGAGCTTATCACACACCCATCAGATTTCAGTTTCATTAGGAGGATAAAACCCACCCTGACAGACACCTGAGATGAGGCTCTACCCAAAAACTGCTTTCAGCCCACTGAGGCAAGTTTGTTTTCCCTTTCCCTAAACCCCATCCTAAACAAATGGCTCCTCTGAAGGGGTTTAGGAGGTTTCAAAGAGAGGAACAGGCAGTTCACGTGCCATTAAAAAAACCAAACCCCAAAGGTACTCTACTCAGAGGTAGGAAAGGAAACTATTTAGAAAACACTCTTAAAGCAAATTAACCAAGTGGCAAACATCAAGGGGAAGACCCAGGAGTGGAATTAGAAAGCAAAATTGTCCTCAGCAGGTTCAGCCTCCACCAAGGACCACAAAGCCTGAGGCTGGGAAATGAGTGTCCCTGCTCCAGACACCTGTGCTGAGACCAGGAAGGGAAAAAGCAACATACTTCAAAGGCACAGAACTCCAGTGGGAGGGAATTTATGATTCCTGGAGATAAATTACCTGGCCAGCTGCAACACCTGCTTATCCAGAACACGCTGACTTCATCTAACTCCAGCTAGAAAAAGTTTTGCCATGCTGAGTGTGCAGTCTTGTGGGCTTACCAACCATTTGGTGACCTGAGTACAATCACCTACAGCTCTGGAGGTGCCCAAAAAACATCTGTGCCCTCGTGCTGCAGGGTCTTGCCCTGTGGAGGCATTCAGGAAGACATTTCTGGTGATTTATTCTTTTAACCCAGTTAAAAGCAGAGAGAGCCATTTAGGACCTGCTGGGAGCTGCATATTTAAGAGGCATTTGAGTTACATTACCATGACACATCCACTAAATACTTCCCTAGGCTAAAGGCTGACAACAGTCTACAAGAACAGTCTTTGCTGGACATCTAACTCTTGGGTGGAAACCTTAGAGACTTCCTTTATTTTCATCCATTAAATGCTACTCAGAAACCCAAGACTTTTATTACAAGCTTTTCAAACAGAGCACAGTTAAATAAAAAGCAATTAGACAAGCACAAGACCCCCCCGGGTGAGTCCATGAGGCACTAAAGAGGAAAGAAAGGTTTCCCTCAGCCCAAGATCAATGGAAGGGGCAAGAAGGGGCCACAAAAAAGGCTCAATGATGCCAGAGAACCAAAGCTCTCCTGGCATCACTGCAGCTCTTTGAGGCTTGCACAGCCCCTCGAGCACCCAAGCCCCCCTCCCAACACCCCAGCCCCTCTCACCTCTGCAGCCTCAGGAAAGGTGCATCACCCAGCTCAGACACCTGCAATAGGAAAAGCTGCATTTTTAACATGCTCAAAACGTACCTTCTCCCATCACCAGTGTGACCTAACAGGGCTGCAACTGGGCTGGAAGGGCTTGAGGTGTTTTCCACATCCTGAAAAGCAAAACCAGAAGAGGAAAAACTGCCTTCCAACCCACGTTAGGCTGTAAAGAGCAGACACAGAAAAATCCTCCCCAAGGCAGGAGTCGTGGCTCCCACTAAGGCTCCTGAGTGAGAGGAAAAACAAAGCACCATCATTTGCTTCTGTGTGCTGGTAAAAATGTTTACTCTGTAGTTTTCAGCCCTTTGTCCAGCCCAACAGGATCAGGGACTGGGAGAGAATTTTACAATCTCCATCACAGTTTGGAACCAACAAAGGCCACAGCACTCCCAAAATCCTGCCCATGCCAGAGTTCAGGAGTCAGGACCCTTGGGGAGGAGAAGAAACATTTACTATAATAATATCAGCAGCACAGAGAAAACTCATAGAATCACAGAATGGTTCAGGGTGGAAGAGACCATTAAAGGCCATCTAGTCCCACCCCCTGCAGTGAGCAGGGACACCTTTAACTACATCAGGTTGCTCAGAGCCCTGTCCAACCTGACCTGGAATGTTTCCAGAGATGGGGCATCTACCTCCTCTCTGGGCAACCTGGGCCAGTGTCTCCCCACCCTCAGCACAAAAAAATTTCTTCTTTATATCTAGTTTGAATCTCCCTTCTTTCACTTTAAAACCATCACCCCCTGTCCTGTCACTACAGGTCCTGCTAAAACGTTTGTCCCCGAAGACAAAAGACAAACTCCTTCAAGAGATTTTCTCACTAATTACCAGGCCCAACAGGAGCCTAGAGGAGATAACACATAATCACATCCCTTCCCCTCGTTAGAGGGGACAAAGGTTTAACCTCCAGTGCAGGCCAGAGAATCAGCAGCCTCAAAGCAGGCTCATGAATTCCAAAAGCCCAACAGCCCCGGGAGGGTGAGGGAAACAAAGAAACCACAGACCTGTCCTCAAGACAGCCAGGGTCTGCCTCAGCTTCCCATCACAGGAGCTCCTGGAAGGCTTCGGGTTGCACCCAGGAGCGTCCATCCACTAAAAGTGGAACATAAACCACATTATTTAATTCTGAACACACAGCAGCACAACTCGGGTCCTGTCCAGGCTCCCAGCCACGGTCTGGGCTGTTAGGAACTCACTGGGACAGATTTTTCACGCCGGGTTTGATGAGCACAGCGGGGCCCGCGGGCTGAGACGGTACCTCAAACCTGAGCTGCATCCAGGGATTAACTCAGCATTCCTGGATCCACCTGAAAAATGCAAAATGAAAGAATGCAAATATTGAAAGGAAATATATATACATATTTTAAAAAGAAAGCAGCAGTTTGCCAAGCTCCGGGTGTCCGCATCAAGCACCCAAGCAGCAACTCAACCAAAACCAACCCCCCAATAATAATAACAACACATCGAGCGGTTTTATAACGACCGCAGAGAACTTTTGGGGGAAAAAACCCGGGTTGCTTGTTCGCTCCTGGAAAAGCTGAAAGCACAAGAGGAGCCGGCGGGACCACCCGGCTCTTCCCGCAGAAGCGGGACCCCCAAAACCCTCCCGACCCGCCCCCCCAGCCCGCTCACCGTTGGCGCCACCGCCTCGAACCCGCGCAGGCAGTGTCGGTATTCAGCTCATTAATATTAATGTCCCGCCTTCCGGTCCCGCCCACCCCGCAGCAAGCCCCGCCCCCCGAGCAGCGCCACCGCCTGGTCCGGGCTGGGGAGGGGGCGACGAGGGGAAAGCAAGAAAAAACCAGCAAAGGAGGCAAAGCCCACGTTTTAGCACCCAAACGAGTGGTCACCCTGCCCTGCCCGCTGCCACCCGGCACTGCAGCCCGCGCAGGTGGTTCGGAGCTGGGCAGAGTGCCCGGGTGTGTGCCCCGGTGGCCGAGAAGACCACCAGCATCCTGGCTGGTGTCAGCACCAGTGTGGCCAGCAGGATCAGGGCAGGGATTGTCCCCCTGTGCTGGACACTGGTGGGGCTGCACCTCCAATCCTTGGGTCAGTTCTGGGCCCCTCATGACAAGAAGGACATTGAGGGGCTGGAGCGTGTCCAGAGAAGGGCAATGGAGCTGGGGAAGGGGCTGGAGCCATGGCCAGGAGCAGCTGAGGGAGCTGGGGGTGTTGAGCCTGGAGCCAAGGAGGCTGAGGGGAGACCTTCTGGCTCTGCAACTGCCTGAGAGGAGGTTGGAGCCAGGGGGGGTCGGTCTCTTCTCCCAAGGCACAAGTGAGAGGACAAGAGGAAATGGGCTCAAGTTGTGCCAGGGGAGGTTTAGGTTGGATCTTGGGAACAGTTTCTTCCTGGAAAGGGTTGTCAGGCCCTGGCCCAGGCTGCCCAGGGCAGTGGTGGAGTCTCCATCCCTGGAGGGATTTGAAAGCTGTGTAGATGTGGTGCTGAGGGACATGGGTTAGTGGTGGCCTTGGCAGTGCTGGGGGAACGGTTGGACTCCATCCTAAAAGTCTTTTCCAACCGAAATGATTCTATGATTCTAACTGTGTGTTCTCAAATGCCAGGAGTGCAGATTTGCTGCCCTGGCTGGGGTACTTGGGTGGGTGCAGGGGGTTTCAGCTCACCCTGGTCCTACCCTGGCATCAGGCATCCATGACAGGTCGATGCCAGGGGTACGTTTGTCTAAAACAGCTCCAGCAAAGTCAGATAGCAAGGGTGGTGCTTATTGTTTGGCAGCTCTGCAGCAGTGCAAAAACACAACTATAAGGAAAATAGAGAAATCAAATCAATCTTTACAGCCTGAACTTAGTTCTTAGCTAGTTCAAAACCCCAACCCATCCCCCAACACCCTGACCAAAAACCAAACCCCCAAACAAATCCACCTTTAGGTGTGAGCATTAAAGAGACAAACAACAGGTCAGGTAAGAAAAATAACTGCCTCTTCTTTTAATGTTTAAAGACATCAGTAAACAAACAGAACAGTACAGAGGCTCAACCCCTCCTGCCTCCCCAAACCACAACAGGTACCAGGTGATAACTCAGGAGAAGGAGCAGCAAAGTTTGGGATTTGAGGGATGGCCGAGAGGAATCTCTGCTGTGTGAGGGCAAGACAGGACTGGGAAGAAGCAGCTTCCCTCACCACGGGCAGAGGTGTCTCCTGGGCACGTCCAGAGGGAAAGGTTTCCACTCGGGGTGAGCAGCCCAGATCTCTTGCTAACACCCAGAGGGCCCACATGTGAACTTGGAAAACACAGCTGGAAGCTACATTAGAGGTGCAAGACACACTATGTACTGACCTTGGCAGCCAAACCTCTGTTCCACAGTGATTTTTAGCCTCTCAAAGAATCAAGAAAACAGAGAAGTCAGGTCCAGCTTGGGAAGTGCTGCAGGACTCGTTTGTGAACACAAAATTGAGTATAAGGGGAATGAACAAGACTCTGGTCTGGGAAGATTCTTCCACCCTGCTACTCCAAGCTGCTCCCAGGACACTCCCAACCCCTATCCCACAGCTGGCCTTGTCTTCTCAAATGGTTTTGCTGGAGCTGTGGAGCATCAGATGGTTCAAAGGGACATCAGGAAGCAACCCTCAGTGCAGGGTTCAAAGGACAATCCACTGGGTACCTGAGTGGAGGGCTGGGGGGGGCTGGGTGTGTCCAGGGCTGCTGCTGAGGAGAGGCAGAGATTGTAGGCACGGCTGCTCCAGCTCCCACCCTGCTGGCAGGAGCCTGCAAGGGAGCTTCCAGGGGTGACTTGACCCAGCTCTGGTCAGGCCCTGATGGCAGTCGCCAGCCAGTACACAGCACAATTCCAGCTCTACTTGAATTTCCATTTCCCAGGGAGGTGAAACTTGAACCGTGACACGTGGTGGAAAATCAGGAACCGATTTCCCTGCTCTCTGTCTCTCCAGGAGCAGAAGCCTGCAGTGGTGTGGCCACCACAAACAATCAAACACGAAGGGAGGGCTAACTGGCTCCTACACCACCCCGTGAACTGCACTCAGCACCAAGGTCCAATGTGGGCCCCCCCCCCCAAGAGTCCAGAGCCCCACAGCAGAGCCCTCAGATCTCCACATCACTCTCCTTGTCATTATCGTGGTCACCATCATAAAACTCGTTGGCAGCTTCAGGCCTGGGGGAAAGAAAAGCAGCATCAGTGAGGAGAGCCCTGACACCCTCAGGGCCAGAGAACACCCAGGTCACGCTGCCCAAGGTCACAAGATGCCCAGCACCCAAACAGCCCATGAAATATTATGTGAGGAGACCCCACATCTCTTGAGAGAGGCTCCCAAGATAAAACCAGGGACTCAGAAGTGACTTGGTGTCTGCTCTAGGACACAGAAGGTCTCCAGTGTATCTGTCACTATAGCCAGTACAGGTTGGGGGCTGACCTGCTGGAGAGCAGCCTGGAGGAGAAGGATCTTGGAGTCCTGGTAGACAGTAAGTTAACAATGAGCCAGCATTGTGCCCCTGTGGCCAAGAAGGCCAGTGGAATCCTGGGATGCATATGGAAGACTGACCAGTAGGTCGAGAGAGGTCATTCTGCCCCTCTGCTCTGCCCTGGTGAGGCTGCATCTGGAGAACTGGGTCCAGTTCTGGGCTCCCCAGTTCGAGAGAGACAGGGAACTGCTGGAGACAGTCCAGTGGAGAGAATTAAGATGATTTGGGGATTGGAGCATCTCTCTTATGAGGAAAGGCTGAGAGAGCTGGGACTGTTCAGCCTGGAGAAGAGAAGGCTGAGGGGAGACCTTATTAATGCCTGTGAGTATCTAAAGGGTGGGGGCAAGGAGGGTGGAGCCAGACTCTTCCCAGCAGTGCCCAGCAACTGAACAAGGGGCAACAGGCACAAACAGGAACATAGGAAGTTCCATCTGAACATGAGGAAAAACTTCTTTACTGTGAGGGTGACAAAGCACTGGAACAGGAAGGAAGGCTGTGGAGTCTCCTCTGGAGTCATCCCAAACCCTCCTGGATGCCATCCTGTGTGATGTGCTCTAGATAATCCTGCAGGGGGTTGGACTAGATGATCTCTAGAGGTCCCTTCCAAGCCCGATGCTTCAGTGATCACCTGCTCACCCTAGCAGGGATGGAAAGGGAAGCCCATTTCTCCAGAACAAGAGCTGGTACCTGTTGTAGTTCTCCTCGGAGCCTCTTTCCTCTGGATCAGGCTCATCCGTGCGATCGTAGCTGAGCAGGTCAGACGGGACATCGTGGATCTGCACGCTGGGGGCATGGTTCAGCATCTTCAGATTCTCAAAGATCGTCTGCCTGATCTGATCCAAGTACTGCACAGAGAGAGCAGAGGAGGAATCACCCCAGTGAGGCCTGGCAGGCTGCAGAGCCACAGCTGGCAGCACTGGGACCTGCCTGTGTCATCTCCAGGGTGGCCACAAGAAAGAAATCGGTACAAAAAATGATTTATCTGAGCAGGGCAGGTGGGGGAGTTCATTTAAAGCACAGACAGAGAAAACAGTGAGACAACCCAACAAGGGTTTTAAACACTATGAGACTTCCTGACAGCCCAGAGGAAAGGCTCTGCTTGTCCTTAGTCAGTTTTCTGTCCCACAAGTGTTCCTTGCCTGGGCTCCACCTGGTTTCAAAGTCCCCACGGGGCTTTGGGAGCTTCTGGTGATCCAGGAGTGGGGCTCCCAGCACTCACCTGCCTGGAGTTCTGATTTTCAATCCTTGTGCTGACATCAGGATGAAGGGTGAAGTCTGGAGCAAAGTATTCAAAGTACTCTGGGATGGAAGAAGAAAGAGGCAGGGTGCAGAGGTGAGGAGCTCACCCACCAGCTGCTCTGCAGAGAACAGAGCCCTCTCTCCCACCACACCAGGGGTGACCAGACCTTAAAAAGCTCAGTGAGGTACAGCTCTGCCACAGGGAGTTACATGAAACATCAAAGGGAGCAAAAATAATGCTCAGGTCACTAAACAGGAAAAGATCCAAATCAAATTATACATGACATGGTAAGGGGGTGTCTGACCAGCAAAGCCTACAAGTGGGAGGTAGGAGTCCAAGGCCATCTCCAAGATCAGGAAGTGGTTCCATTTTGGCCCTGATCTTATCTCTGGTCAATGGAGAAGTGTTAATTCTTCAGCTGATATAACAAATACTTTAGCTCAGCTAATAAGGAAGAAATGGAACTCCAGCTTACCACTGTATGGGAGCTCCTCACTAATGGCTTCATCTACAAGCAGTGACGTCTCGTAAGTCCTGAAAACATGGAATGAATGAGCTCAGGCCAGAGAGAGCTCCATGGTGAGTGCAGGGACAAAGCCCACAGCAACTGCTCAACCAGTGGCCTTCAACAAGCACAGGAGAGACTCACCAGCACCGTGCCACGTTGCGCACTGTGTAACCACCTCCTCCCAGTACCAGCAAGGGGATGTTGAAGCTCTTCACGTACTCCACGCACTCCCTAGAAACCCCAAACAACGAAAAAAGCTAGAGTTTTTAACTGTAGCACACACTCACGTGTCAGACATGCACCCAAACCCCAGCAGGGCTGGTGTGACACACCTGGAGCCCAGGGCTTCCCCCCTGCACCACGTGCTCCTCTGTGTAGCACCGCTCTGCCATGCTCATTCTCAGACCCCCCCTCCTGTCACACAGCTGTTACAAAAAGCCCCCAAAACACCTGTTGGTGCTGCTGGAAGGCTGAAGTTACAAGCTCAAGCCTCACAGCAGAGGACTCATGAGAGCCCTGCAGACTAAAGGACAGTCTTTCAACTCTCTGCCCCAGCCCCACCGTACTCACCCGTGTCCTCTTATACTGAGGTTGAAACAACCCAAACGGTCACACCCCAGAGAATCGGCACCGCACTGGGGAACAGAAAAAGGACACCTGAGTTTTGGCTATGGAGGCCTTGCTTTCCAGACACACATCAACATCCTCCAGGGTACACAGAGCAGCTGGGCTAGGACACCCCACCCCTGATTCCCTGGGAACAGCATGGAGACAGCCCCCTCCAACCTGCAGAGCTGGGGATGTGGGCAGAGCACTGCTTCCTCACCTGGAGCACGATGCAGGTGGGCTGATAGTAATCTACCACCTGGTTAATGACTGGCTGGAAGAGGTGTTTGTAACCTTTGGAGAGAAGGAGAGACTTGTCATGGCTGTGGAGCAGAAGGATGAGCAAACACCTGGGTGAAGGGGAAGGGTGAGGAACACCTACTTTGGTCATCAATGCCGTCCCGTAGGGGCACGTTGAGACAGTAGTAACGGCCACTCTCTGCACCAACCTCATACATGTCACCTGGGCAGGGAAAGGCAACAGAGTCACAACAGCCCTGAGGCTTCAGAGGCCTGGAAAGACAGATCTGGTCTGGGTTGAGATCTCTTAACCTAGCTAGGATCCCTCTTCCTTACAAATAACTACACTTCTGTTCCTCTCCAATTGTTTTTCCATGTTCTTTCTTCCATCATTTGTCCCTGCAGCTCTAATTTTGTGATCTTACACTTTCACACTCAAGCAGAGCTTTCAAAGGATTGAGAAGGCTGAGAGAGTTGGGGGTGTTCAGCCTGGAGAAGAGAAGGCTCCAGGGAGACCTTAGAGCACCTTCCAGTGCCTGAAGGGGCTCTAGAAAAGCTGGGGAGGGCCTTCTGACATGGGCAGGGAGTGATGGGACAAGGAGGAACGGTTTCAAGCTGAAAGAGGGGAGGATTGAGATGAGAGATTAGGAGGAAATTCTTTGCTGTGAGGGTGGTGAGACACTGGAACAGGTTTCCCAGAGAAGCTGTGGCTGCCCCATCCCTGGAAGTGTTGAAGGGCAGGTTGGATGGGGCTCTGAGCAACGTGGTCTAGTGGGAGGTGTCCCTGCCCATGCAGGGGGTTGGAACTAGATGATCTCTAAGGTCCCTTCCAACCCAAACCATTCCATGACTCTATCATTGCAAGGATGCTGAAGTGAGGCCAGGCTCATGCTACAAGGGAAAACACCCACCTGTACCAGGAAAGAAATAGTTCCCATATTTATGGAACGACACAGTCATGACACGGTCGGTCAAGTAGAAGGCCTCCTGCACCCCATCCCCATGGTGGATGTCAATGTCAATGTACAGAACACGTGGGTGGTACCTGTTGAACACAAAAAGAAACCCAGCATCACTCTCTGCCCCCCACCCAACCTCACTGCTCCCCACACACCTGGGTGCCTCCTGGCCCCCCGAAACCCACCACCAGGCTGACCAGCTGCTTCAGGTAGAAGACACTTCTGCACAAACACCCCTCACCACTACAGCATTTCCTTCTGATGTGCTGGGAAATGAGAGATTAGAACACAAGGCTTCTACCTGGGGACAGCAATATCTTGTCCCTACAAAGAGATGGCAAAAGAGAACCTATTTTAACCACATGGGGGTTAGAAAATAATGGGAATAGCTAGTTTTTGTTTCCTCTGCAACCAACCTGCTGGGAGTTAAACTTGCAGAGTGCCAGTGGTTTTCAGCCACATGTGGAAGTGAAGTGTCAAGGAGGAGGTAGGAACACTTACTCCCCTCCACGTGCCAGAGTACTGGCAGCACTGTGTCCCTGCTGCTTCACACCAGGAATGCCAGGCTGGACTGAATTTACTGGAGAAGCAGCCTGCTGGGTCACAGAGAGTGAAGGAGGGGAGATCATCACAGGTAAATGTGTTGGTGTCATGGTGAATGCTGCTGTACAGCACAGGAGATGTGGTCTAAGCCATCCCTGTCTGCCAGCTCCAGAGCTGCCTGCTTGGCTGGAGAGAACTTCCACTCTTGGCAAAGAAATACCAGCTCTGGTCAATCCCCAAGGAGCAGGGGATCTGGCATCCATGCCAAATCCCCAGGGGACTGGTGAAGGACCTGGAAGCAGCAGGACAACCTCGAAGAAGAGAGGAGCAGCACGTGGTTCGTGCCACCTGCTTCAAGCATGTCTGCAGTGCTCTGATCACACTGGCTGAGCCTCAGTCTCCCAAGAGAGACAAACTATTTAACAGGCCAGATTATTCATCCTGGAGACAGAACAACAGCAAGGAGAAGAAGGGGATGCAAACACACAGCTGTTGGACTCTGGTGAAGGGAGAAAGGGACCTCCCAAGAGCAGAGGCACCCCAGTGCTCCCATGGTGGAAGCAAACTCAAGTTTGCAGCCAGCTGCTGCAGAGACGATTTCCAAGAACAGAAAATAAAAGAATAAGGACTAATAAAAATGTCCCATGTGGGAGAACTGGGCTGTATTTCCAAGCCTCTGGCATATGTGACCCGTGTGAGACCAGAAAATGGGTGTACAGAGATACTCAGTGAAGACCTGAGGTTCCAAACACAGAGTAGGGAAGATTGGCAGAGAGGACAGAGGCAGCAGCAGCCCCAGAACATCCCATAAAGCTGAGAGTGAGTAAACTTGCCACCAGTCCTGGAAATATTGTCTGGTCAACACCAAATAGTGTTGTTTTTTTTAATTCCATAACATCTTGTCTGAGATTCAGTGACAAGGAGGGCATCTGAGAGCACAATTTAAAAAAACCCACCACAGATTAATCCACGAAATGGAAGGTATTTTGGTAACTCCTGTTTCCAGTCTGATTTATTTAAAATAAACAAACCACCACCACCCAACAAAAAACTGCCAAGATCTCACTCTTTTCTACTCAAAGCAGGTGTCCTTTGATCATCCATGTGTTGCTCAAGTCCTGTTCTTAAGCCACTCAAGCAAATCTAGAAAGATTCCTGTCATTTACCTGTCTCCACTGAGCCATAATTTGCATGTACCTACACCAGGCTCCATGTGGCAAAAACACTGAGCCTCAGGAGACCTGAAATGAGTCTTTCACAGATGGATAAGGAGAAATGGAATTGAAGCCCTTTCTGGATCACCTAAACACCTGAGAAGTTCAACACGGGCCAGCATGGTGTGCTGGAGCTCAGGAACCAACCGTGTCCTGGGCTGCATCCCCAGCAGTGTGACCAGCAGAGCCAGGGAGGGGATTGTCCCCTCTGCTCTGCTCTGGTGAGACCCCACCTGGAGAGCTGTGTCCAGTTCTGGAGCCCCCAACATCAGAAGGACATGGAGCTGTTGGAGCGAGTCCAGAGGAGGCCACAGAGATGATCTGAGGGCTGGAGCAGCTCTGCTCTGGAGACAGGCTGGGAGAGTTGGGGCTGTTCAGCCTGGAGAAGAGAAGGCTCCAGGGAGACCTTAGAGCACCTTCCAGGGCCTGAAGGGGCTCCAGAAAAGCTGGGGAGGGACTTGAGACAAGGGCAGGGAGTGAGAGGACAAGGGATAATGGTTTTAAACTGGAAGAGGGGAGATTTAGGTTGGACATTAGGAGGAAATATTTCACTGTGAGGGTGGTGAGACACTGTCCCAGGTTGCCCAGAGAAGCTGTAGCTGCCCCATCCCTGGAAGTGTTGAAAGCCAGGCTGGATGTGGCTCTGAGCAACCTGGTCTAGTGGGAGGTGTCCCTGCCCATGCAGGGGGGTTGGAACTAGGTGATCTTGAAGGTCCCATCCAACCCAAACCATTCCATGATTCTATGACACTGCATGCAACAAAACTGCCGTCAGGCATTCCAACTCTCAAATCCCCTCCTTGTGCCTGAAGGAAGAGGCCCAACATCAGGTTGTTGGTGTTCCTGGACTCCAGAAAACCAAACGATGGGGAAAAACAGAGAGGGAAGGGTGGTGCAGCAGAGGGAACCCACAGGCCAGGCAGGACAGCCCTGCAGTTGCCCCATGTCCTTACTTGAGCAGCTCCAGGATGCCAATCACGATGTCGTTGACGTAGCAGAACCCAGAGGCCTGTGGGACAGAGACAACCCAAGAGCATCAGAGCAGGATCAGCACAGAGCCTGGACCCCAAAGAGCAGGAGCACCCAGAGCTGCCTCCTTACCTCGAACTTTTTGGCATGATGCAGACCCCCTGCCCAGTTTATTGCAATATCACAGATCTAAGAAAGGAAAGATAAGCGAGTTTAAGGTGACAACATGGTGACAACCACCTTGCACCTACTTCAACCTGCCCAGTCCCATGGCCCACAAACACCTCCCTGTCCTTTTCTTCTTCTCCAGAGGGCTTTCTAAAGCTCCATCCTGCTTGTTAGCCCAGCCAACGGTGTGGGTTACATCGTGTCCTTACTGGATTAGTCCTGTTCATTAGTCCTACACTCCCTGTTAGACCAGAAAAGACCATCTCCCACCACCCCTGCTGCCCCTCCAGCCAGAAGCAGGCACGGATCATTTGCTCCTGCACTTGTCCTTCACACTCATTAGACCTTCCTCAGGTCTCCAGAGGACTCAAACCTCTGCAGGTTTGTTTCATACCCCCCCAAGGAGCCTCTTCTGCAGGATTCATTTAGTGCCTTTCCACAGCAGCCCTCCCCAGGTCTCCCAGCAGCTGGTTTCACCTGAGCATCCCAAGTCTGTCCCACAACACCAAGAGGACTTTGAGACTTGAGTATGAGCAGCATCAGTGTCCTCTGACTCCCCCAGACTAATCATCTCCTAAATGGCTGCCTTTGGCAACACAGGGATAGCCTCAAGCTTCACAGTCCTACAGCACGAGGTATTTACACTGCAACACAGGGCTTGGCATGTTGCTTCACACCATAAATCCATGAGTTTCTCCTTCAGCTGAAGACCAGCTGGCTTATGCTTCAGAAGAACATCAGCTCAGTTACCTTGTTGTTCAGCTGTGTTGCTCCCTGCAGGGAGGCCCCAGTGTAGCGAGAGCAAAATTCAAAGAGGCCTGGAAACACTGGGCTGAAAAGAGAGACCATGATTCCAACACAGAACTTCCCATTTCTCCACAGCAAAGTCAGGAATAAAACTGTCCAGGGACATTATCTGAGCGGGATTAAGACTCATTCTCTGTGAAACAGTTAATTTGGGATCACTCTGACCCTGCTTAGAATACACTGAGCACCTGCAGGTGAGCAATCCAGGTACAAACACAATGGGAAACTCCTTGGATTTGATAATCATCACCAAAGCTTCCCAGCTAGCCCTGAAAGGCTCTCCTGTGTGTGCCAGTCTGTCCTCTGTGGAGGGGCCTGGAACTGGGATACAGTGGGGGACCCTGCACCAGGAGAGGGGACACAGCTCTGCTCCTGGCCGTGTCTGCAAGATCCTGCTCCCTGCTCCTGCTGTGTCCACTGCAGGGACACTGCTCCTCAGGCAGGTCTGCTCCATCCCACCCTGCAGAGCCAGCCCAGGCAGGGGGACAGTGCAGACACACAGGACACATGGCCCCTGTGTCACCAGCTGGCTGGCATCATGTCCCAGGTTACGCAGGGACAAGCAATGGCTTAAAGACTGGGGGTTTCCCCCCCTTGAATTTCTGGTAAGATCCCAGACTGGTTTGGGTTGGAAGGGACCTTCAAGATCATCTAGATCCAACCCCCCTGAATGGGCAGGGACACCTCCCACTAGACCAGGTTGCTCCAAGCCCCATCCAACCTGCCCTTCAACACTTCCAGGGATGGGGCAGCCACAGCTTCTCTGGGCAACCTGTGCCAGTGTTGGCTTCTGACCATCAGAGCAGCAAGGTCATGGAACAGTCTTCTAATTCCCAGCGTAAATACTAAAATCCAGGTTATCCCAACCCCTGCTCGGGATCCAAACACTCCCTAGCTGATGTAGCTCCTCCCGTGCTGGTCCAGCTGGTCCCAGCTTTCCCCTCCACAGCACACATAGAACAGCCTCACTCTGACAGCCTTTGCAATCCCCAAGCAGTCCAGACACCCTGATGCTTCCTCGGGCACCCCCAGAGCCCTTCCACACGTTTCTTTCACCTCTCATGGGCATTTAAGACTGGAATTGAATAATTTCAACAAGATCTCACTCAGTTTTCTGCAGAAGCACAAGTATCTCCTCCTGAGTTCTACCTGAAAATCAGGCTCTCAAAGCTGTCTGGGATTGAACGTGCAGACAATTAAGGTAGCTAAAATGACTGGTAATTATTTTAAAATGACTGGGTGTGCAGTGACAGGACAAAGGGGAATGGTTTCAAGCTGGAAAAGGGGAGATTTAGGTTAGATATCAGGAAGAAATTCTTTGTTGTGAGGGTGGTGAGACACTGGAACAGGTTGCCCAGAGAAGCTGTGGCTGCCCCATCCCTGGAAGTGTTGAAGGGCAGGTTGGATGGGGCTTGGAGCAACCTGGTCTAGTGGGAGGTGTCCCTGCCCATGGCAGGGGGGGTGGGACTGGATGGTCGATAAGGTCCCTTCCAACCTGAGCCAGTTTGTGACTCTAGGATCCTATGAAAAAAAATAGCATGTTGAAGAACTGGAGGCTCTGGAAGAAGCAGCAGAGATACAGCCTGTAACCCAACAAGCTTCAATCACAGAATCACAGAATGCTGGGAGTTGGAAGGGACCTCCAAAGATCATTGAGCCCAACCTCCCTGCCAGAGCAGGACCAAAACCTAGGGCAGATCACTCAGAAAGGCATCCAGACAGGTCTTGAAAGTCTCCAGAGAAGGAGACTCCACAACCTCTCTGGGCAGCCTGTTCCAGGGCTCTGTCACCCTCACAGTAAAGAAGTTCTTCCTCATGTTGAGGTGGAACTTCCTGTGCTCGAGTTTGGATCCATTGCCCCTCATCCTATCACAGGGCACAAGTGAGAAGAGGCTGTCCCTGCCTTCTTGACCTCCAGCCCTCCTGTATTTATAGACATTTCATTCAAAATTAAATGTAGCTCTACAATGGAGAACTGCAAGACCTAAAGAGAAGGGAATTAAGGTGGTTCCTGCAACACACACAGGAGGGACGGGCAGCTCATCCTGCTTAAGAACAAATAAGAAATGGGACGCTGCAGAAGAGCTCCATGGACATGAGGGAAGCTCACCCTTCCCAGCTGTGGGCCCATGGAGCACTCACCAGTCATCTCCTACGTTGAAGGCGTTGAGGCTCTTGGTGAAGCCCTGCATGTTGTTGGGACTCACTCGCTGCAGGAAGTCGATGTAGTCCTCGGAGTGGAACCGGCACATGTCGTGCTGGGATGCCTGGTAGGGCTTGAAGACCTTCAGGAGAGAGAGGAAAGGCTTATTTCCCATCAAACTCAGGTTGGCTTTGGCTGGAAGGTACCTCAAGCTAACTGACAAACGACCTGCAGGAGGTAGATCAGCAAACCTTCCAGTCGGTTGGGTTCCTGACACTGGTGTTCACTGCAACTCCACCTGTTGCTCCTCAAACCCTGCTTTTCTGCCCACATGGCACCTTCAGCCACAAACCCACCTCCTGCTTCTCGTGATCACCACAGCTCTTGCCTCAGATCCCTTCCTTCCCCCCTGCACATGCAGCCCCCACCTTGGGAAGCCACACACATACTGGTTAGGGTTGGAAGGGACCTCTGCAGATCATCCAGTCCAAGCCCCTGCCAGAGCAGGGTCACCTACAGCAGATCCCACACGAACACATCCAGATGGGTTTGGAATGTCTCCAGGGATGGAGACTCCACAACCTCTCTGGGCAGCCTGTCCCAGGGCTCTGTTACCCTCCCAGTAAAGAAGTTTTTCTTTATGTTCAGGTTGACCCTCCTGCTCTCCAGTTTGTGCCCACTGCCCCTTGTCCTGTCACTGGGCACCACTGGGAAGAGTCTGCCCCCATCCTCCTGACACCCCCTGGAGATATTGAGCAGCACTGATGAGATCTCCCCTCAGTCTCCTCCTCTCCAGCTGAACAGCCCCAGCTCTCCCAGCCTTTCCTCATGGGGCAGATGCTCCAGTCCCCTCAGCATCTCCGTGCTCTGTGCTGGACTCTCTCCAGTAGCTCCTTGTCCTTCATGAACTGGGGAGCCCAGAACTGGACCCAGTTCTCCCAGTGAGGCCTCACTAGGGCAAAGCAGAGGAGAGGGAGAACCTCCCTGACCTGCTGGCCACACTCTCCTTCATACCCCCCTCAGCCACCACTGGCCTTCTTGCCCACTAGGGCACATTGTTGGCTCATGGTCAGTCTGTTGTCCACCAGGACCCCGAGCTGCTCTCCAGTAGGTCACCCCCAACCTGCAGGGATCCATGGGGAAGCCAGCAGAATAAAGCAGCTGGGTTGGAACTCCAGCTTCTCCTTCACTGGAGGGCACCATTCCCTTCTCACTCCCCAGCTTTCACATCACTTCAACACCTGGATACTGGGATGGCTTCAGTCCCTCTGCCACATTTGCCTGCCTGGTGGCTTCAAGTTATTTTGGAGCCAGCTCACAGACAGATGGAAGAGTTGCACAAGTTGTTTCCTTTGGAAAGGCAGCAAAAAAAATGCTGAGGGAACCGGATGGATTGAAATGAAGGATCTTGTGATGATCCAGGCTTGCCAGTTTGGCACGGAAGGCACATCCCTCAGCCTTGCAGGAAGTTAAACATTAACTCCATGTACCTGGCAAGAGGGAATTCAAGTTGCACCACAACCAGGAGATGGGGTTTTTTTTTTGTGTTTCCCAGTTTCTCTTCCTTCAGGGAAAAGGTGGAATAAGAAAATAAAACTGGAAGATGCACGAGCTTGTCTCCGAAGGGAAAAATGTTAAGGACAATTGCACCAAGGAGCCTGTTTTTTGGGGTAAGTGGGAAATGTGTTAATTGCCAGAGGCACAAAACACCCTCACAAACACGGTGTCTCCTTTCCTGACTTGGTCTCCAAGTGGCACGGTGGGTTTTCCACATGGATGCACTGGGTTTGGTGTTTCTCAGAGGCTGCTGCCTCCAACAACTCCAGTGAGGAGGAGGAGGAAACTCACAGGCAGGAGCCCTTAGTGCAGCTGCTAAGGGTGGAGGCAGGACCTGTTCCCTCTGCAGGAAGGGATCCTGCAGGATCCCAGGAATCCAGACACCTCAAAACCAAGGCTAAAGGATCATCATGGAGACAAAACAGCTCCCTGTGAATGTTCAGAGGCTCTCAGACACAAAAAGGAGGGACAAGTGACTCAAAACAAAAAGGGGAGGGGGGAAAAAAAGAAGGCCAAAAGCTTCAAGACTGACCCAGCTGCTGGCAGGAGAAACCTGCCCCCTTCCAGCCTGCTCCCAGCAATCCCACCCTCCTTCCCAAGCTCTGCCTCTCAGCCCCTCCACCCGTTGCCTCGTCTTGCTGACTCTGCAGGAAACTCTCCTGCCTTTCCCGAATTATTGCACCACTCCAGGCAGGGATCCAACCGCTTCCAGAGGCAGCAGAGGAGCAGGGAAGGCAAGGAGCAGGACAAGCCTCCCTCTTCCAGTGACACCAAGCCTCGGTTCCCTGTATCCTTGTGCACTACAGCCATGGATAAGCTGGGAAAGGCCTCCCAGTACCTGAAGGGGGCCACAGAAGGGCTGGGGACGGGCTTCTACAAGAGCACACAGTGAGAGGACAAGGGGTGATGGTTTGAAACTGCAGGAGGAGAGATTTAGGTTAGAGATCAGAAGGAAATTCTTGAGTGTGAGGGTGGTGAGACACTGGAACAGGTTGCCCAGGGAAGCTGTGGAGGCTCCATCCCTGGGGGTGTTCAAGCCCAGGTTGGATGGGGCTCTGAGCAACCTGGTCTAGTGGGAGGTGTTCCTGCTCATGCAGGGGAGTTGGACCTCAATGATCTTTAAGGACCCTTCCAACTCTAATCATTCTATGATTCTATGATTTGAAGGATGTAACCACAGCACCCAGTTAACGGGACCTTTCATAGTCACAACTGACCCTCATCCCCACTTTGATTTGGTTGTAACTTTGCTGGTCACTGGCTGTTCTAGGTGAAGCTTCCTCTGTGGTTCTCAGCTTCACCATGGTGTCTCGTGGAAACCACAACACCAACAAAAAGGGTTTTGAGACTAAAAAAACTTGGCAAACAGCTTAAAGCTCTGCCCACTGCCTCATTCAGATGTGGATTTAGGAGTGCTACCATAGAATCATGGAATGGCTTGGGTTGGAAGGGACCTTCAAGATCACCCAGCTCCAAACCCCTCTGCATGGGCAGCGACACCTCCCACTAGACCAGGTGGTCAGAAGATGCTTTTTGCTCTTTCTGCAAGGAAAATCCCAACTCTAGGGAAGCTACAGTAGAAATCTGACCACCAAATCCTGCCCAGACCCCACGTGCCCCGAGCACCCACCAGCAGGTCAGGGCAGCTGGATGTCATTTTACCAGGGAATTACATTAATTACCCAGGGAAGCTTTTCTGATGGTTAAACATACTGAAGCAATTCCAGATATTGCACCAGGAAACTGCCCCACTGGTCCAGGTTAGCACCTTCCTTCAAAACTAAACACTCTGCTTGAGTTTTGGGCCACCTGAGCTTCTGTTTGCTTTGGCTCAGTCCTCAAGTCTCTCACCACAAAGGGAGATGTGGTGGAACTGGGAGAGCTGGAACCTGAGCCCGTGCCCATCACCAGCACTTGAGCAGTGCAGATGGTGACAAAGCTGCCCAGAACCCATGGGCAGCTACAAAGCAGCTGAGATCCAGCTCTTCCCTCTGCCCCACTTGTTTGGCTGGTAAAGATTTTCCCCTAAAAAATAAAAAGCAGGACAACAGTATTGCTAGCAGGCTGGATCTTGCACCTTCTCCTTGTCCACGTGGTGGAGAAGACACTGCAAACATACCAGAATTAGAACTCCTGGTCTCATCCTGCTCTCCTGTGCTCACAGGGGAGCTCACAACTTGGATTTGAACATCGCCCAGTTCTCAAGTGCTTGAAAAGTGACCTTGAAGGACAAGAGGTTTGGGGCACCACACTAAGTATTTAATAGAATTCTAGAATGGTTTGGGTTGGAGGAACCTTAAAGATCATCCAGCCCCAAGCCCCCTGCATGGGGTCCCACTAGACCAGGTAGCTCCAAGCTCCATCCAACCTGCCCCTGAACACTTCCAGGGATGGGGCAGCCACAGCTTCCCTGAGCAACCTGGGACAGTGTCTCACCACCCTCATAGTGAAATATTTCCTCCTCATGTCCAACCTAAATCTCCCCTCTTCCAGTTTTAATCCATTCCCCCTCATCCCATCCCTCCCTGCCCTTGTCCCAAGTCCCTCCCCAGCTTTCCTGGAGCCCCTTCAGGCACTGGAAGGTGCTCTAAGGTCTCCCTGGAGCCTTCTCTTCTCCAGGCTGAACACCCCCAACTCTCTCAGCCTGTCTCCAGAGCAGAGCTGCTCCAGCCCTCAGATAATTTTTGTGGCCTCCTCTGGACTCTCTCCAGGAGTTCCATGTCCCCCTGTTTAGTCAGGTCTTTGAGGGCACAAAAGTTTTGCTGATGGTGGGGATGAGAGAGCCTGGGAAGCTGATGGCAGTCTGGAGAAAGGCCTGGTTGAGCTGGAGAGGGACTGGAACGTGCAGGTTTCTGTGACAGCTCTGCAGGACCACACCAGCTCATGTTGTATCCCTGAAGTGTGCTGCAGGTGTGAGCACACACCCCAGAGACAAGCTCATCACACCTTCTCCACAGCCCCACCATCAGCCCGACTCCATCTCCAGCTCCATGCAACCATCCACGACTCCCAGCAACAATCCAAGATCCAGTTGTCCAGCCATTCTGAGGGCACAGGCCTTCCAGCCACCTCTGGGCCATCCACCTCAGGCTCCCAGGGGAAGGGACCAGGTCACAGTGTCACCCAGAGCAGCAGGGTGAGGAACACACGAGCACTACAGGGGAGGAAGGGGGAGAGTCCCAACACCCCTCCTGGATCTAAGGACTGACACCCTTGTGCCTGTCTTTCCTACCAATGAACCATGATGGCTGTGACAGAAGGTCTCTGCCCTTCTTCTCCTGAGGCAATTCCCATGAGGACACCACAGACACACACAAGTTCATACAACCAGCGGCGCCTGGAGCCTACAATGTTTGGAAGAACATTCCAGGTTGTGGCTGTTCCCCAGGGCACATCAAACAGATCAGGGGCTGAGGAGACAATAGGCAGCAGCTACACCAGGCCTCTGGATCAGATAAGGAGACTTGGAATCACACCAGTCAGCCCAGGAATTAAACCACTCAACCATCCAGAACAGCTCTGAACCAATCCTGCCACTCCAAGAGGGAGGAGAAGCCAAGAGGAGACACAAGTTGCCCCACAAGGATCAGCAGCTGTAGGTGGCACATTCTGTGTGGCAAAAGCCACCCCAAAGGGGCAGGATGGTAGAAGGATTTTACCATTCCTGCCTTGATCTCATATCACGAGGCATTAAGTTACTCACTCTGTGCTCCCAAGAGCTTTTCCTTTGCTCTGGGCTGCAAAAATGGGCACAAAAGAGAACAAGGATTCTTGGGAAAGGAGCAGGGCTCAATCCTGCTTGCACCAAGTGCAAGAAAGACTTCAAAGGGACCTCTGGAGATCATCTGGTCCAACCCCCTGCCAGAGCAGGGTCACCTACAGCAGATCCCACACGAACACATCCAGATGGTTTTGGAATGTTTGCAGAGAAGGAGACTCCACAACCTCTCTGGGCAGCCTGTCCCAGGGCTCTGTTACCCTCACAGGAAAGATGTTTTTCCTTATGTTCAGGTTGACCCTCCTGTTCTCCAGTTTGTGCCCACTGCCCCTTGTCCTGTCACTGGACACCACTGGGAAGAGTCTGGCCCCACCGTCCAGATCAGCACTGATGAGATCTCCCCTCAGTCTCCTCCTCTCCAGTCTGACCAGCTCCAGCTCTCCCAGCCTTTCCTCATGGGGCAGATGCTCCAGTCCCCTCAGCATCTCAGTGTCCTGTGCTGGACTCTCTCCAGTAGCTCCTTGTCCTTCATGAACTGGGGAGCCCAGAACTGGACCCAGTTCTCCCGGTGAGGCCTCCCCAGGGCAGAGCAGAGGAGAGGGAGAACCTCCCTGACCTGCTGGCCACACTCTCCTTCATGCCCCCCAGGCCTTCTTGGCAACAAGGGCACATCCACAACCCCAAAACCAGTTCAGTTCTTGAAAGATGAAGATTTAACATTTTGTTTTGATTATCTCTACACGCTGAGCATGTTTGATCAGGTTTATACTGGAGGGCACTGGGCTGGACTGAGCTGGTTGGGCCACAAAGGCTCTGAGGAGCTGGACAATCACTGAGCAGGTATGAGGTGGGATCAGTGAACCCCCCCACCCCTTAAGGCATCGAGGTGAATTAGGAGCCTCTTGAGGCTCTTTTTTCACAAGAAACCACAAAGACATGACAATAGTGGTTTCAAGCTGGAAAAGAGGAGATTGAGATGAGATCTTAGGAATAAATAGTTTACTCTGGGGGTGGTGAGACACTGGAACAGGTTGCCCAGGGAAGCTGTGGCTGCTCCATCCTTGGAAGTGTTGAAGGGCAGGTTGGATGGGGCTTGGAGCAACCTGGTCTGGTGGGAGGTGTCCCTGCCCATGCAGGGGGTTGGAACTAGATGATCTATAAGGTTCCTTCAACCCAAACCAGTCTGGGATTCTATGATAAGGGACAAAAGGTACAAGTTGCACCAGGAGAGGTTTCATCTTGATATAAGAAAGACATTTTTTACAGTGAAAACAATCACTCTCTGGAAGAGCCTCCCCAGGAGATGGAAGAGTCCCCATTACTGGAGGTTTTCAAGATGCAATAAACCAGGGTGCTGGATAATCTCATCTAAGCTCCCTTTCCCACTGAAGCCTGGACCAGATGATCTTTGCCAGTCCCTTCCAATCTGGGCTGTCCTATGATTCCTATGGAGGCCGTGGCTGGAGGCAGCAGGACAGTGCCCATCTCTCCTGTACCTTTCCCATGTGTTGAAGCCTAAGATGGCCCCTCCGAGGGCTGCCCCCTCCCACGGCCCCCTCCCCCTGCATGGCCAGGGTGGGGGGTTCCTGTCAGACCCCAGCAGAAGCACTGCTTACGATCATCTTCTTGTAGAGGCCGTAGTGCAGGACCAGGCTGTGGGTCAGCGCCAGGCGATGGGGCTTCATGGGGTGCCCGGCTCCTGGAGGGGAAACGACACGGGGAGTCACGGCGGGGAGGGCACCAACCGCCCCCGGCCCCCGCGGCCGGGCCCAGTGCGGGGCCATGCTGGGACCTGCCAAGCTCCCCACACCAGGCCCGGGACAGGGTGAAGAGGGAGCAGGGTGAGGAGGGGGCAGGCACCACACCCCATCCCCAGAGCCCACTCCTTGCTCCCACACTCCCGCCCCACGCCCCTGCCTCAGGCCCCACTCGCCGGCCCCAGGCCCCACATCCCCCGCCTCCACGTCCCACCAACCTCCCGGCCCACCCCGGTCCCGGCCCCGCACGCCCCGTGGGCCGCTACTCCGGTCCCCTCCCGCCCCCCCGACGTCGTCGCCCTCACCGTAGTGGAAATTTCCTACGTCCGGGTCATAGAAATAGGCTACGGTCTTGGCCATGGCGGAGACCGGGACCCGCCGCGCGCCCCCCTGACGTCATCACGCCGCGCCGGCCGCCACGCCCGGTCGCGCGGGCCCGCTGAGAGCGATGGGCGGGGCCAGCGGGGCCGCCCCCCCCCCCCGCAGCCTCGCCATCCTCTTGCGGGGTCCCTGCGCCCGCCCGCCGCACCCCCGGTTGCCAGCTGGACTGTGTAGCCCCACAGCTGCTCACCAGTCACCCCCACTTGTCTCCCAGTCACCTCCAGCTGCTCCAGTCCCCCCCACTCACCCTCCAATCACTCCCAGTCCCCCCAGCAGCCACAGCCTGCCTGCTAAGGGCAGTGGGGTCCCACCCCGTACTGGGGACTCATCCCCTTCTGGGGAGCAGCCCCCTGAGCCTTGAGGGATGGAGGTGGCCACTGCTGGGGGTGCATGTCCCCACATGTTCCCCCCACGTTCAAAAGGAACCACCCGGGGGTGGCGGGAGCGGTGCCAGGGCGGCCGTGCCAGGCAGGAGGAGAACAAAAGCCGGGTGGAAAATTGCCAGGCAGCCATGAGGAACGGGGGAAAACCCCCCGCAGCTCAAGCGGAGCCGGCGAGGGAGCGGGACAGGGCGGTGCCCGGAGCAAATCTTTTCCCTGGGGGCTGGAAAGAAGCACGGATGAAAGGAGCAGGGAGCCTTGGCCAAAGGCTCGGCAAACAAAAGAGGCGACATGGCCACCTGGCGAAGGCCTGATCCTGCCCGTTCCCTCCCGAAGGTGGGAGCCTGGGAGCAAAGGGTGCTGTGCTGGAGGTGGGCACAGGGCGAGGCCCCCCGAGGGCACGCCACGACCGGCTGAGGATGGAGGCGGCGGCTCGGGTGGCACTGGGATGTCCCTCGGCTTCTCGGCGACGGGATTTTTACGGCGGGTAATAAACGTTTGGGGAGGGAAAGGACTCGGTGTGCAGCCAGGGGAGCTCCGGGGGGGGGGCATGGCCCGGGCTGGGGGACAGGATGGGACTTTGGGGGCTGTGCCGGGGCACAACCAGGCAAAAAAACCTTTTGTCAAGGCAGGATTAAACTAGAGGGTTTCTTAAATGACACTTCTGGCTGACTCTGCCACTTGCTGCGGGGACACTGCTCCCTCCTCGTGCCCTGCAGAGGTGTTTCCATGTAGGATACTGGCTCCTGAGCGTGATGCTCCGGGACCCCCTGGCCATGACCCCGCAGGGTACAGCTGTGGCTGGGGACACTCTCCCTCCCTCTCCCTCACTCACCCTCCTTGCACGGTGAGCCTTGAGCTCAGCTGAAATAAGTAAATAAAAGTCTGAACGTGCAAAAGCAGCAAAGCTCAGCTGAGGTCCCGTGACAATCGTCCCGTCGCTGTCACTGCTCCACAAGGTGCTGTCACCAGATAGCGACCGGCCGGGGCCACCGGGTCTGGGATGGGGGAACGGAGAGAGGGGGGAGAAACAGGCCCTTGCCTCCAGCTGGATTTACTTCTCTGGAGGCTTTGCCAAGCTTTTTGGAAGCTGGTCGCTGCTCCGGGTGTCTTCATGGGTCAAAGAAAACATTGGAGAGGGGTATTTTTAGATGCTCTTTGTGCCCAGAGAACAAGGTTTAAAGGCCATCAGCTTGCTGGGATGGTGGAAAAGCTTAAATAAGGCCTGAAGTGTGTTGGGTGCAATGGGATGTAGCGTTTTCACTGAGATAATGGCAATTTTTGGGCTGAGCATCATAGTGGAGACCCCAGGAGGAGCCAGCCAGCAGGACTGCTGGAGCTGGGGCATCTGGCCCGTTTAGCTGCCACGTGGACGGGGAGGACGGTCCCCGAGTGGACATGTTGCATTGTTCATGGGGTGACGTCTGCGGGAATGGCTGCGGAGGAGGTGCGGGAAGAGAGCGGCCGGCAGGTAACGTGGCGATACGCTGGGACTGGAGCCACCCATGGGACAAGGAGATGGGGGACAGTGCTGTCCCTCCACCCTCTGCTCCATCCTCTCCCACCCCAGCCACCTCTTAGGCTGGTGGGTTAATATTTATGGGCTTCCAGGCAGTGTCATGAGAGGGACTGAAGCCTCTGAGGTCCCTGCAGGATTCACACCCGTAACTAGTCAGGGAGCCCTGAGTGGGTGACCTGGAGCAGAAGGGCAAGGGGATGGTGACAGTGCTGCTCCAGAGCTCTGGCCATGTTGCTGTTGTGTCCCAGGTTCCTCAGGATGGGGACAGGAGCTGGAATGGGGTCAGGGGGCACACAGGAGGCAGAGCCAAGCCTCTGGACATGCCATGAGCATCTGCCCTACAGCGTTGTTTGCACCTCCCCAGCACGGTGTGGGGCTTAGCCTCGGGTGGGGACTGTCCCCTCTGGCCAGGATGTCTTTTTTTGGTCACCTGTGAGGGACAAGACTTACAGTCCAGCCATAAAAGTGCTAACAGGGTCCCACAGCAGGACGAGGACCAAGCAGCCCAGAGGGATGCTGAGGCCAGCGTGGTGGAAGCAGGATGGAGACCTGATGATGCCCAGAGGGAAGATTGGGAGGAGAAATGGATCGGTTGGGACAACCCAGCCACAGAGCTGGGCAGGAGCAGCTTGACAAGCCCCCTCCTCATCCTGGTTCACCCTGTGCAGGGCCAGGATCTGTCCCCAGGCCAGCCAGTGCATCATCCTCCCTCTCCCTGTCCTGTGATCCGTAGGTCGTGGAAATGCTTGGCCACCAGAGGCCATGGGAAAATGGGAATTGTCCCCTGAAGCAGGGAGGGCTGAGCCACCCAGGCTCACTCTGTCAGCTGGGCTAGAAGGGGGTAGGGTGCAGCAATGCCTGGGGTGGGTGGGAATGCTCGGGAGGAGACAGCCATTTATTGTGCAGGACAGGGTGTGTGGGCACAGGGAAATGCGAAGATGCTCACCATGACTGTGTCCTCTCAGGGCTCCAAGAAACCCAGGTTGAGGTCCACCTCTTGGAAGGAACAAGGGCAAGGGATGAACTGCCTTTAAGGTCTTGATCAGCAGAGATCAGCCTGATGCTGCAGCTTGTTGGTCCAGCATCAGGAGATGTTTCCTTAGCAAGGCACGGCAGGAGCAGTAAGTCTTGCTGCCGGTGGTCTTTTCTTGCCACAGTTGGTCCATCTTAGGGTCTGTCCACCTGCCAGGACAGCAGACAGATGGGTGGCACCTATGATGTGGTGACCTCCTGAAGTCACGGCGATGAAGGAGGCTCCTGAGCTCCTGAGAGTTGACCCTTAGCCAGTTGTGGAGAGGGGCAGGAGCCCAAATCGTTGCCTGGAGGAGTTGCAGGTTGCCTCACAGCAACTCAGAGTGTGCTGGGTTAATTCCCACAAAGGAATATTTATATAGATGGACACTGAGTTCTGCAGAGATGGGGTGGGAGGATGTGAAGGGTTGTCCCTGCTTTTCAAGGGGTGGGTGGAGAATGGGCAGGTGGGTGACGGACAGTGAGGACAGAGCCTAATTTGCAAGTAGCAGATAGTAGCTTAGGGTAATAGTAGCAAAGGAGATTTGGGTGAAGCCTCCCAGAGCGAGGATAACGTGGTAGAGATGAGGAGGTCACGGCTGGACGTCATCCCAAGCAGCTTAGCTGTCCCTTTTTTAAGAAGGAGGGAGAAACCATTAGCCTGGGGTGGGGTGTTGGGCTGTGCGGTCTCTCGGGGCCCCTTTTCTACCATCTCCTTGTGCTGTGATCACGGTGGGGGGGGCTGCACCCCTCTCCCCCTGCACGCACACACCAGTGTGGGACCAGTCCAGCTCTTGCTTCCCCCCCGCCCCACTTCCCCCCCTCTGCCCTCCCATCGCCGCGGCTCATCGCTCTAAAACCCCCCGAGAGCCTCCCAAACGCGGCTGCCGGGGGACACCGGTGCTGGCGAGGCTGGTTGCCCGGGGGCGGGCAGCAGTTTTCCAGAGCCGGCTTTCCCGAGCCGCGCTCCTCTTCGCTCCCCACTGCAGCCGCCGGCGGTTTCCGACGCTTCTCGCTGCACCGAAACCGCTTCGGAAAGAGCTTTTTTTTTTCCTCCCCCCCCCCTTTATTTATTTATTTTTTTCCGGGGTCGGGGACAAGCAAGTGCTCTGGCTGGCAGACAGCGGGCAGGCTGCCGCCAGCAGCAGCTTGGCTCCTTCCTTTGGAAGGAAGGTAGCCGGGAGCCCGGGGGGCTCGGAGGATGCTGGCGGCCGTCCCCAGCCGCGGGGATGCGGGGTTGCTAGGAGGCAGGTGAAGGTGAAGAAGACAACGCTGCGGAGGACCGCAGGCCCAGGTACCGCAGCGGGGACAGGGGACAGCCGGGGGGGTCCCTGCTTGAGCCGGGAAGGAAGAGCCGGCGAGCGGGCAGCCGAGCCCTGAAGCCCCCCACCCCGGGAAGGGAGACGGGAAAGCCCAGGGGAGCCGGGGCGGAGGGAACGAGCTCGGTTCTGAGGGAGGAGGATGCGGGAGCTGCCGGGCGGCTCGGCCCTCCGCCAGCCCGGCTGCCGCGGCTCCCTGCCTGCCCTGCCCTTGGCTTTGCCGGCGGAGGCCCCCGGCTGGGAGCACGGAGGGATGCGAGGGGGAGCGGGGAGATGCCAGGGGGAGCGGAGGGATGCTCGTCCTCCCGGCAAGGGCGAGGGTTGATGCCGCCCGCCCGTCGCAGAGCCCGAGAGAGGCCGGTGCCCGGTGCCCTTGGGAAGCCGGGGCCGGGGCAGCGCCGCAGCCCGGGGCCGGGCGGGCCTGCCGGGATGCTGCTGCCGCTGCCCTTGGGATGCCTCTTGCCCGGTGTCCTTGGGACACTGCCTCCAGCCTGTCCTCTCCTCTCCAGGGATCCCCGCCACGATGGACCTTGTGGGGCGAGAGATGAGCCCACCCTGAGCAGGGAGGTGGCTCTAGCCCCAGGCAGATGGGAGGAAGAGGAGGAGGATGGGCACGGGGAGCCTGGCAGGGGTGAGCACCAGGGTTTCTGATCCACCTTCCCCCTTCTCCTAGATCCGCATGTCAGACCAGAACAGCACCGACGATGGGGAGTCCGACCCCCAACACAGCCTGTCTATGGTCTTCCTCCTCGTCCTTGTCTTCTTCATCATGGGGCTGGTGGGCTTCCTGATCTGCCATGTCCTGAAGAAGAAGGGTTATCGGTGCCGGACGTTCCGGGATGAGCTCGACCCAGATAACAAAGACGTGCTGGCAGAGCTGCAGGCCAGTGAGTGCTGGGGGGGTGGGGGATCAGCAGGGGCTTGGGTGCTGCCCTTCACCTGCCATGGACCAATGCTCCTCAAACACGCTTCTGGGATGTGGGCTGGGGGTGGAGGGTTACCTGTCCCATGGGAAAAAGGGCTGGGGTGATGAGAGCAGTGCTGTGTTCCCCAGGGTTTGGGAGCATAGGGCCTGGAGAGCCCTCTGATCTGCTGCCCTGGAGAAGGCTGGTGGTGCAAGGGAGGTGGGAACCACCATTTGACCCTTCCCAAAGCTGCGTTGTCACCAAAAGATAATTCAGATGATCAGCCAGGACCTGCTGAATCCTCAGCCCCTGAATTATAACCCATGTCCCCCACAAGGACAGCGTCCTCCAGCCAAGGCACGAGCTATCCCCCTGCCACTTTGGGGTTAGGAGGTCTGGCATGGGGCCACAGTGGTGTCTTGAAAGGTCATGTCCTCTTCTAGTCTCTGTTGGGTTTCTGCAGCCCAGAGGAACAGGGGTGTTTCCTTGGGATCTCTGCCCCTCCACTGGAAGGGGATATTTAGGGATTGTTTCCATTGCTCTGGGCCACTGCAACTGGCTCTGGGGTGGTAGGAGTGGGAAGTCAGTGCAGTGTGGGAACAAGCCAGGGCTCAGTCCAAGCAAGCTCTGTTGCTTTGTGGTTTCATGAGGCCCTGAAATGGAGAAGACATGTTCCTCCAATGGCTAACTCTACCTGAAAATGGCCAAATGGTGCTACAAAACTCCTCCAGTTCCTCAGTGCCACTGTCAGCACTTGGGAGGGTCAACACCTCCCACTACCACTTCTTAGGCACAGGAGGGAAACGTGGCTCACTCAGGATGCAGTGGGAGCTTCCAGGAGGCCCTGGATATGCTCCTCTGGCTTCAGTGACTTGGCCGCATGTGACATGGAGGCAGTGTCCAAACCTTCCAGGATTGGCTTTGCCTTCTGGAGTTGCCACAGCCCTGGGAAACATCTCTGTGGGCTTCCAGGAGCCCCTGACTATAGTCCTTGAGGATGCTGCCTACCAGACCACAACTCTGACCTGCTCACAGGAACACGTGACACTGCAGACGGGGCTGAAGGTCCAGCCACCCCCATCTCCTGCATCCAACAGTGGCCCGAAGCAGGTTGTGATGAATACCACAATGGAGAGGACACCCAGCCAACTTTCCCCAGCACACTCTTTCAAGCTTGTAACAGCGTGTAGCTCCAGGGTCTTCTCCATCAGAGATGGTTTCTCCAAATCTAACAGGACGCAGTGGGTTTCTCCTCTGTGAACATGTCCCATTTACCCTTGAAGGCTTTTAGCATCACCTGGGGGCTCCAGGGCTGGACCTTCCCCATGAGGAGCTTTCTCTTTCAACTTGTTTCAAACCTGCTTCCCACCTGTTTCACGTGATGTTCTCCAGTTCTAAATGAGCAGCATAACCCCCTCTCCCAGCTCATAGCTGCTTCTTCAGCCACTTCTTTTCCCAGGGTGAGGGGTCTGGTGTTCCCGGTGTGATGGGGGACATCAGGCTCCTCCGACCCCTCTGTCGAGGTGGCTGCTTCTGGGGAGGGACTGGTGAGCTGAGTGTCCAAATCCCAGCCCTCAGCACCACGTTTTCTCTTTTCAGATGAAGAGGAGGAGCTGAACGAGGACACTGTGGAGAAGATTGTGAGATGCATCATCCAAAATGAAGGTGAGCATTTCCTAGGGCTGGCCCGGAGACGTGCTGACCACTTGGGCTGATACATTCCCTTTTTCCTCTCTCTTCAGCAAACGCAGAGGCCCTCAAGGAGATGCTAGGGGACAATGAAGGGGACATCCCAGTGCCAGTGCCCAGGTGAGGGAAGCTTATACCAGCCTGTGACTCTTGCAGAGTAAGGGAGAAGCAGCCTTTTGTATCGTCTTGGTCTGGAGACTTTGCAACCAGCACCTTTCTAGCTTGTTATAAAGCATCTTCCCAACAAGAAGTCCTGCTTCCCCTGAGAGCTGCAGCGAGTGCTTCACCCCATCACCCAGGGGAATAGTCCTCCACAGGAGATCCCCTCCAGAGCTGCTGCTTCTCAGGCCTTGCTGCAGTGAGGCTGCACCAACGTTTGGGAAGTCTCCTCCAGACAACACGACCTGTTGTGTCCTTCTCCTATTGCAGCCTTTGTCCTCACCGTAACAGCCAGGATGGGGGTCCACCACACCACCACACGGTGCACCTGGGCTCCACGCAGGCCCCCTGCATCCACTGCAGCAAGAGGAAGAGGCACCCACTGCACCGGCAAGGACGGTCCAAGGAAGGCAAAGGCAGGATGCATCCTGGAGAGACCACTGTCTTCTCAGTGGGCAGGTACCTAAATGAGCCCTGCCAGACATGGCCCATCTGTTCTGATGGACCTAAAATCATGGACAGTCTTCTCAGCTCCCCAGTTCCCCCCCCCTTCCCCACTTGCCCCCACCAGACACCCTCTTGCTCATCCCCTTTAGATGCCCCAGTAGCAGCTCTGCAGCTGGGAGTCTTATTAGAGAATGGTGAAGGTTGGAAGGGACCTTAGAGATCATCAGGTTCCAACCTCCCTGCTATGAGCAGGGACACCTCCCACTAGACCAGGCTGCACAAGCCTCATCCAACCTGGCCCTGAACACCTCCAGGGAGGGGGCAGCCACAACTTCCCTGGCAACCTCTTCCAGTCCCGAGGACCCAGGTGCCTCCTGCACCTGGAAATGCCTGTGGTATGTGGCAGGCCATGACACACCGGTGGCTCCCCTCCTCCTTCTCTGGGAAGGTGACTCAAGCCTGGGTTGTCCTGCTGACTCAGTGCTGGGTAGAGCCCCAAACCCTCGTCCTTCCAGAACCTGCTGTCCTGGCTACGTGTGAGCAGGGCTCCTGCTGCCCAACACGGGCAGTGACCCCACTTTTAGGGACCTCATTCGGAGGAGGAGGAGGTGACAGCAGGTCCCAGGTGCAAGTTAACCTGCCACCACCATCAGAATGAAAGACTGTCTACCCTCCTTCACCATCGTTGCCTCCAATGATGACTGTAATTAGATGCCAGGGGAGGAACAGAAGAACAAGGGACTGTACCTGACCCTTCCCACAAACGTTCTTCCAGTCCTCACCTATTCTCACCTCAAGGGACTTCCTGAGCTGCCTGTGGTCGATGTAGTCACTAACCTTTAGTACAGTCTGCAGTCTTGCCCAGGTTGCCCCATTCCCCAGCAGACAGGTTTAGCAAGGTCCTCCAGGGCACAGCTTCCCACTGCTGCAGTGACCAGGGCAACTGCTGGTCCCTGGATGGCCACCCCAGCGAGACACAAAGCTCTGCTGTGCTCAGATCCCACAGCAGGTCTTCATTCTGGGCCTGAGCCTTGATGAAGCTCCATATTGGGGTCCAGAGAGACAGTCCTTTCCTGGTGATGTTGAGGCCGATCAGGCATCAGGGTGTGTGGGTTGTTCCACCATCAAAACTAGGAGCCTCAGTAGGGAGGTGACTTTATGGGGACCTATTAAAGGGAAGAGACATGTTGGACCTCCCCATGCTGAACTGCAGCTAAGATCATACCTTCAGGAGACCGACAGCTTCTGGTGTCCTCTCTGCCTGTTGCTGTCAGCTCTCCTTGGTTTCAGGGGTGGCGTTTGGTCAGCCAGACCTCTGCACAGTCCCATATTCACAGCTAATATCATTCCCGGGCTGGTGCCCAGCTCCATCCACACCTCTGTGTCCTTCATCTCTGATGTTCTCAGTCTCACTCACCTCTGAGTGCTGGAGAAGGTGCTCTTCTCTCCTAGAGGCACCTTCCCTCAAATCTCAGTTTCTTCTGAGAACATCTGGTATCACATCAGCCTTCTCCATGGGACAGCAATTACAGTTCTCCAAGATTATGTTCTAAAAGTTTCTGCCTCCTGAATCTCCTGGGTGTGAGGTCCAGCTGCTAAGGGCCCTATGTGTCCATGAGGTGCAGAACTACCTCCAAATTTGGGTTCTCATTTCCTGGCCCTTTTGCTCCTTCAGATCCTGGGCAGCTTTTCTGGGACTGCTCTTGCTGGGTCTTGTTGATGATGAATATCCTGATTGCACCAAGTGTCTCGATCCACGAGTGCTCCTACCCACAAAAGCTCCTTTATCCCACCTCTTTGGTTGAAATCCTCAGGTCTTGCTCTTCTCTTTTTTAAAAAACCTTTTCCAATTTTTTCTATGGCTTTTGTTTTGAAAACAGTGGTTGAGGGTCCCCTTCCCTATCCCCTGCAGCCCCTTGATGGATTCTGGTCCCTGGCTGGTAGGTTCAGGCTCATCGCTAAAGAAAGGGAAGGAGTTAATTTAGTGGAGGTTCACCAAGACCATCAGAGAAGGTGGCATGGGAGGAGCTCCTGAGGGAACAGGGTTTGTTTAGTCTAAAGGGGTGGATCTGATTCCCCTCTACAACTGCTCAGAGGGGTGGGGGGAGTTTAGGTGAAGATGGAGCTGGGGTCTTCTCAGAGACCCACGGGGAAGGGTAAGAGGCAACGGCCACACATTGCAACAAGAGAAATCCTAAAAAGACTTAAGGAAAAACTGTGTCACTGGGAAAGGGTGCAGCCCTGGGACAAGGCCCAGGGGAGTGAAGGGATCTCCATCCTCGGGGACTCCCCAAACCAGACTGGACAGGGCCCTGAACAGCCTCACTAAGGGTGGGAGATGACCCAGTTTTGAGCAGAGGTTTGGAATGGAGACCTCCTGAGGACTCTTCCTTCCTTAAATTATTCTCTCCTTCTGAGACAATAAGGGTTGTACCATCTGTACTCTTCTACTATTGAATGATTTACCATTAGGCTTTCCCTAAACCAGTCATTGTCACTGTCACCATGTTTCTGGCCCTCCATCCTTCATCCCATCACCACAGCATGCCACCTCCTCCTGACTGGAGCACCTCAGGGATGCTGCCTGGGCAGAGAGCCTTCCCCTCACCTCCTGGGCCCCTTCCAGTCAGAATCCTGCCTGCTCTGTCGGATCTGCTCCTGGCTCTTCCAGGCTGCCATTGCTCCATGGCATTCCCATGAAATGACCCTGCCATGCATGCCTCCTCCCCGTCCCTCTCTGGGAATGGAACATTCTTTGGTCTTCCCGGATCACAGTGCTGGTGCCTTGTCTCCAAATATCTGGATAGACCTGAAAGGTCACCTGCTCAGCCTGACCTGAGCAGTCCTGTGGGTATCTTGTCTGGAGCTGGAGCACTTCCCTTCTTGATCCTTCCAATCATGAGCTGCAGTACTGACCGAGGGGTCTGCACTGCCCATAGACTGGTCTCACTCTCCTGGTGGTCTCCGCCACCTCTGGCATCTCATCTGGCATCTGTTCTTATCTCTCAGACCTTTCTTCTCAACTTCTTCCTTCAGAATGGCCACGCTGCCAAGACCTTTGGGTGTAGTTCTTTCCACCCCAGCAGTGCCTGAACGTTGCTGCTGAAATTGTATTTTGCCCAGACACTGGCTGGTGGCTGAACCTCAGCAGAGCCAGGGCCTTCTGCAGCATCTCCACATGTGACCAGTGCAGGGAGAGCAGGTGCTGGGAGAGACACATGCTGCACGAAGTCTCTGTGGTGGGATCAGCTTTCTTTGGCTGGTGGACACTAACTCACTATGGAAGAGGTTTCCCATCTGCTGGTCCAGCAGTGGCTTGCACTGCCTTATGAAGAGGAATCACAGCGTTAGTCACCACTGGCTCACTTTGCAATTGGGACCTTTAGGCTTTGCCTATGTGTCACCCCTCACGAATCCCAAAGCTGTGGTAGATCCCACACTTCAAACGAGGGCACCTCACACTGGTAGAGTCACAGAGTGGTCAAGGTTGGAAGGGACCTCACAAGATCATCCAGTCCAAGCCCCTGCCAGAGCAGGATCACCTAGAGCAGATCCCACAGGAACACATCCAGATGGGTTTGGAATGTCTGCAGAGAAGGAGACTCCACAACCTCTCTGGGCAGCCTGTCCCAGGGCTCTGTTACCCTCCCAGTAAAGAAGTTTTTCCTTATGTTCAGGTTGATCCTCCTGTGCTCCAGTTTGTGCCCATTGCCCCTTGTCCTGTCACTGGACCCTGCGAAAAAGAGTCTGGTCCCACCCTCCTGACACCCCCTGTAGATATTGATCAGCACTGATGAGATGCCCCCTCAGTCTCCTCCTCTCCAGTCTGACCAGCCCCAGCTCTCTCAGCCTTTCCTGACAGGGCAGACACCTCACCAGGTGTCAGACCATCTTCTGCAGTTGTTCTCCTGCCTACCCTGGAGTTCTCAGCTGGTACCTGGTACATGGTGGAATCTTGGTGAACCACCTAAAGTTCCATCCATCTCTCCAGGGGACAGCATGCAACGTGCTCTGGCAGATTTTAGCCTTTGATCCCTGTCCCCAGTATAGCTCCTCCTGCCAAAACCCTCTCCCTGTCCTCATTCAGGGTGTGCCAGCTGCCAAAAGCTCTGTCCACCCCTTTCTCACCAGGCTCAGCCACTTTGCCTTTCACCTTCTGGAGTTTCTCCACAAGCTCCTCCTCATCCAGGTCACATCTTGGAGCATTTCCAAGAGATGCAGGCAGGACAAGCTGGCAGAGGCTGCACCAGCCAACACCTGGATTGACCTTTTCACCCTTCTCTTTCTATTTGTTTTGCCAAAAAAAAAAAGAGGGGAAAATGGGGTTCAGTCGGGGGGGGGGGCATGGTTAGAGTTGGGGTTGGTGGTGCTGAATGGGTCTGAAAAGTTGGAGATCCACGCCAGTTCACAGAATGGTTTGGGTTGGAAGGGACCTTAAAGATCACCTAGTTCCAACCCCCCTGCATGGGCAGGGACACCTCCCACTAGACCAGGTTGCTCCAAGCCCCATCCAGCCTGGCCTTGAACACTTCCAGGGATGGGGCAGCCACAGCTTCTCATGATGTTGCTAAAAAAGCCTTCACAGCTTGTCATCAGTTGATGACAAACAGATCGGAGGCTGGAGGTGCAGGCAAGCTGGAAATACAGCCAGGGGAGAGGAAGGGAAAGGATTTTGATCTGTCCTGCTCCCATTCCAGATTCCGTGTCACGCACATCGGGAAGAAACCCACTTTCCACGAGCAGCAGGACGGGCCCCTGCCCGACGGCAGCCGGGAGCCGAGCACGGAGGAGCTGGAGCACAGCAGCGAGCGGCGCCAGCGGGAGCTCGCTCGCAACGGGACTGTCCCCGCGGGTGGCCTGCAGAACGGAGCTGTTCAGAGTGGCACCCAGAGTGGCAGAGGTGGGGAGCAGAGCCACTCCACCCCCCCGGCCCCCACCACACCAGCCACTTCCAGCAGTCACGGCAGCAGACGGGTGGGAAAGGGGTCCAGGGGGGCAGACTCGCTGCGCGATGCTGGCACTGCTCCCGGGAGCGGGAGCCACCAGCTCCGGAGCCATCAGTTGCTGGGAGGGTCGAGTCCCAGCATCCCAGGAGAGCTGGTGAAGGAAGGAGCCAGCATCTGTCTGGAGGAGATCGGACTGGGCTCGGCAGATGAGGTGTCGGATATCCACGGGAGCCTGAGCCTGCACGAACAGGCTGAGGGGCTGGGAGGAGACGACAGCAGCAGGAAACAGCCCGGAGCAGAGGACATGGGGCAGCAGGTAGGATCCTCCTCTTCCTTGTCCCCAGGCAGTCCCTTGGGCTGATGGCTCTGGGGGTTGTGGCACAGCACCCCAGGTCCTGCTGCCCACATGATGAAGCAGTGCTAGGGTGAGCTGTGCAGGGGGACAGACGAGCCCAGGCTTGCACCGGGGGGGCTGCGGTGTAGGACCTGCCCCGTCCTGCCCATCCTGGTTCTTAACTTTCCTGACTGCGGTTTCCCACCCATTTTCTGATGTCTGGGACATGCAGAGCCACTGTGACAGTTCCCACCCTGCTGGTGCCCACGCCGCAGCGGAAAGGCAGGTCACCAGCTGACTCGTGTGGGACCTGCTGCAGACCAGCAGCTCCTCGGGCAAGGGATGTGTTCTCCTCCCTGGCTGGGCTCTTCAGGGACATCCGTTTGTTTGTCCTGGGGGATTTATGCTGCTGCACATTGCTTGGTCTCTCCAAAACCAGAACCTGTCTGTGGTGCTGGGGCTCAACATGGCCAGCAATGTACAGGCAGGGCCAGATGTCTCCAGGACATTGATTCCAGGAGCCTTCCTTGCCTTGAAGGCTGGGAAATGGTGAAGCCAACTTGGTTGTTCTTCCCTGCCCCAGAGGGGCTGGTACTGGCTGTTCTCAGAGAGGACAGCCCACCCTGGCTGGAGCTCCCAGCACTCTGGTATCTCCCAACCTTCCCACCTCACTACCTTGCTCCAGGGCAGCACTGGTGAGGATGCCACCTGCTTGGCTGTCGATGCCACCCCCACCCCTTCCCAGTTTGGGGGATTTGCTCCCTGCCTCTGCCTCCAGGCTCTTACCACTGAGCAAGTGAGGCTGTTGGTGGTGGTAGTGGACAACCAACGCGTTCATTCACATAGGTGCTCCCCCGTGGTTCTGCAGTTGGGGAAAGATGGTTTTTGTAGAAGGGAGCTGAGAGACAGCAGCCGGTGAGATGTCAGCCCACCAGCCAAGAGCTGGCCTCTGCTTGCCCCACCAAACCAGCACCAGGGCACACGTGGCAAAGTCTCTGAGAGAAAAGGGAAGCAAACCAACCTGGATAAAAATCCCAGCATCTCTCAAAGCCAGGGACATGCCTCAGCACTGGCTCTGCTGGAGCTCCATGGGCCCGGAATGGCATGTGCCAGCAGCCCTTGGCATTGAGGTGGGACAGGGCAGGACTGGGTCAGCATGGGAGAGCCTGAGGAAAGGTGCTCAGCATAAGCTAAGGAAAAAGCAGGAACCTCCTGTGTGTATCTGCTCTCTGGTGGCTGGGCTGGAGGGGTCTGGGCTCCTCCAAGCTGGAAGTTTGAGCCTTTTCATGGAGAAAGGTAGCCCAAGGCAGCTGATGAGCTGCAGCCCTTCCCTGGAGAGCTGGTGACAGGTCCTCCATCCTCCCATGGCCCACCACACCTCAGGAGTTGGCCATGGCCCCTCTGATCTCCAGAGAAAGCTTTGCATGTAGAACAAGTCCAGGGACACAGATTTTTGCCTGTCCCTTCTGTGGTGCCAGGCTCTTTCCTCAGACCCTACTCCAGGCTTTGGGGTGTAGCTTCAGCATGCTCTGGGACACAGAGCCCCAGGAGAATGGTGATGGGACCTCACTGGGATGTTTGCCACTGAGCTCCAGCACTGCTTGGATGTTCCCTCATCCCTTAGGTCCCAGCCAGGGCCACCATGAGGGTTGTTACCTGTGCTCACCATGTCCTGCAGGCAATGGGGCTCGGGCTGTAGTCAGCTCTTGCAGCCTCAGCAGGTTGTGCCCACCTCCCTGTGGGTCACCACTGCCACCAACAGAGACCTGGCCCCCCACCCAACACTGACATCCACATCCCTCCTCCCTCCCTCCCTCCCGCAGGAGCCCAGCGCCGTGGTGCAGGACCAAGGAGCAACTGTGTGACGTGAGTGCTGGTCCCCAGCCCTGGGGCCATGGCTGGGATGGGGTGGGAAGGAGCTGGCAGTGTCCCTGCCCTAGTGATGGGGAGAAGCTGAACCCCTTCTCTAGGAAGGTCCATTCTCAGTACATGGGCAGGTCCTCTTGCCCATGTGGCCAAAAGCTGGCACAGCTCCGGGCAGACAGAGACAGTAGAGCCTGGTTGCAGCTAGTGGGGGACACCATGGCCATGGGGATGAGCCCCATCCTGCCCCTCTCCCTGCAGCTCCTCTTCGCTCTGGGCTGGAATGTGGACTGTAGGCCTACGGCCCCCAGCCCCCCCCCCCAAAAACTGGGCTGGGGGCTCTGCTGTAGGGGGGCTGCGGGGCAGCCGGCCCCGGTGGGCAGCTACGTGCTTGGCATGGCCAGAGCGACGCGCTGACAGACAGACACCCGCGCTGGGCGCCAGACCTCATCCCATTGGCAATAGGTACCCGACTCCCACCCTCTGCACCCGCCCTGGAGACCCCTCGGGCCTGGCAGGGGCAGGACAGCACCCGGTCCCCACCACCCACCCGGTCCCTGCAGCCCCCAGCACTGGGGGAAGGATCCATCGGATGAGGCTGCAACGGGGGGCATGGATGGAGACAGCAGCTCGAGTCCCCACCCGGAGTGGGGGGCAGCACCCCCCCACCCATCCGGTACATTCACTGCAGAGCACAGTCCCCCCCCCAGCCTCCCCGGGCACCCCCGTCACACAGAGCGGGCACGGGCACAAATCCTGCACCGGTGAGGGACCCTGCAGGTCCCTGGAGATGCCGGCGGAGAGGAGCCCCCCCCGGGCACAAGGAGGGGGGGAGCCCGGTGCGGGGGGGCGGGGCCGGAGCCTGGCCGGGGCAGCAGGCAGCCCCGGTGCCTGCGGGGAGCTTTGGGGTGGACCCGCACTGTACATAGACGAGCTAAAACCATTAAAGCTGCTGAACCTCTCGGCAGAGGCAACTGGCTTTATTGGGGCACAGCTCCCCCCTGCCTGCGGGGAGGTGTCCGGGGTACAGGCAGGACCCCTGGGCTGGGCAGAGCCCCCCCCGGGCTGCAGTGAGGGGTGGGGGGGGCATGGGCGATGCCAGGAAGGAGGGAGCTGGGTGAGATGGGGCACAGCCATGGCACCAAGCACCCCAACTAGGGGGGTGCCAGGATGCCCCGTGGTCTGTAGGGATGCAGAATGGCTCTGCAAGTGGTGCTGGGCAGGATGTGGCCCCCGGAGAGACCAGCTCGGGGCACAGGGGCTTACTCAGGGGAGCAAGGAGGGCTGGGGCGACTGGCAGGGTCAGCTGAAGCGCAGCTCAGGGTCAGGCTCTGGGGCTCTGCCTGGTGGTGGTGGTGGGGCACGAAGCTGTGGGGAGAGAAGCCCCCTTCAGACCCCTGTGAAGCACATAGGTGGCCCTGTTCCCCTCGGGTGAGGGAGACAGGTTTGGGGTGCATAGATGGGGCTTACCGGCCGGAGGCGGGTGGCTGCCAGGTCTGGAGAGCTCTGCCCGCTGCCCGTCCCATCCTGCCTGCAGCCTGGAAGGGTCGGGCAGCTCAGCCCAGCTCTCCACATCCCCCCCCCGCCCCAGCACCCCTCCCAACCCACCCCCCAGCCCTTTTTACCACCACTCACCTCCAAGTGGCACTTCAGGAGAGGAACTGGAGGCCACGCTGGCCCCGAGTGTGAGGCCGGGAGGGGAGAAGGGCGGCGGGGACGGCGAGGGCAGCTCCTGGGAAGACACAACCATGAGGTGGGAGCAGCAGGAAGGGGTTGTCTCCTCCTCCCCTAAAGGGGCTGCCCCATGCCAAGGGGACACAGCTACCCTCCTGCCACTGCCACTGACCTGCCCAGCCTCCCCCCGAGCCCCGGTGAGCTCCTCCACCACCAGGGAGGGGAAGACACCGATGCGGCCGTCGAAGTCGCCCGTCCAGAAGCCGTCGTCCACCTCACCGGGGGCACGGGGCAGCACCCGGATGATGGCCCCCTCAGGGAAACTCAGCTCCTCGGGGCTCTGCCCCTCGTAGTCGTACAGGGCTCGCACCAACCAGGCTGTGAAGAGGACAGGGAGGGGGGCTCAGCACCCCTGGGGACCTGTCCCCCTCCCTGGGGTGGGGGGGTGATGCCCCAGCACCCACCTCCAGGCTCCAGCACCAGCTCTGCGGCCATGATGCTGGAGAGCTGGCGGTGCAGGGCGGAGGGTCCCGGGGGGCCAGCCCCAGCCCCCTGCTCGCCACTCAGGGACAGCAGGTACTTTTCAGGGACATAGCCAACCTGGCCTGCCTTGTTCCGAGCCTGAAGGGGCAGAAAACGCACGATTGTCCCAGCCTCCAGGGCCAGGACAGCCCTGGGGACCTCTAAAACATGTCCCCCACTGCTTGGAGCTGGGGGGGGGGGTGCTCAGCCCTCTCCCACCTTCACCCACTCCTCTGCGTCACCGTCCTCGATGACCTCCAGCTCCTCGCCCTGGGTGATGGACAGCTCATCTGCTTGGCAGCCCTGCAGGGGACAGGGCACAAAGTAGCAGGGAGGCTGGGGGTGCAGGAGGGGGGTCAGATGGGGGGAAGGGGGGCATGCAGCCATGGCTGTACCTGGTACCCGAAGATCACCCGGCAGGTGTAGGGGTAGGTGCGGGCAGCGGGGCCAGGCCCATTGTCCTCATCTGGCTCGTCGCTGTCCTCATAGTCATCAAACTCAGCCGGATCCAGCCCCGTGGGTGCCTCCTCGCCCACCCCCACCATGGCCCCTGCCAGCCAGGCCTCCACGTCCAGCCCTGCTGCCCGCAGCAGTGCCAGCCGTGCCTCTGCCTTCACCCGGCTGACCTGGGGGAGCAGGGGAAGGACACTGTCAAGGTCTGAGGGGACATCTCTGGGGTGGGGGACAGCCCAACAAGCCTTGCTGCTCCAGGTCACTTGTCACGGTGGCCGAGCATCCCAGGCGCCACATCTGCAGCACCATGTCCCCATCCCTGTGCCTCCTCCTCCCCGGGAAGCTGACAAACCTCAAGGCCACCTTGATCCTCCTGCCCATGGGACCCACCTCCACCTTCCGGATGTTTTCCCTCACTTCTTCCACCTGCCGTTCCATGGCAGCCACCTCTGCCTCCGGGACCTGCTGCCGCCTGGTCTCCAGGTGCTGCAGCACCTGGGGGGCACCCGCAGGTCAGCGGGGTGGTGGGAATCATGGGGGGAGGGGGCTGGTAGGGGAAGCCCCTCCCAGAGCACCCCAGGACAGGACAGCACCCACCTCCTCGCAGTGTGCCTTGTTTTTGCGGTCCCGGGCCAGGCGCGTGGCCCAGCGCCGTGCCTCCTTCTCCAGGCTGGCTACATCGTCCCCAGGGGGCAGCAGGCATACCTGGGTGAGGGTGGGGGGCTAAGAAGGGCTCTGCGGACCCCCCCCTTGCCAGAATGTCACAGAATCATGGGATCATTTGGGTTGGAAAAGACCTTTTAGATCATCCAGTCCAACTGTTCCCCCAGCACTGCCAAGGCCACCATTAAACCATGTCCCTCAGCACCACATCTATATGGCTCTGAAATCCCTCCAGGGATGGGGACTCCACCACTGCCCTGGGCAGCCTGGGCCAGGGCCTGGCAACACTTTCCAGGAATAAATTGTTCCCAATGTCTAATCTAAACCTCCCCTGACAAGAAGCTGTTTCGTCTTGTTTTCTCAATTGTTCCTTGGGAGAAGAGACCAACCCCCCCTGGGAGAAGAGACCAACCCCCCCTGGCTCCAACCTCCTCTCAGGCAGTTGCAGAGCCAGAAGGTCTCCCCTCAGCCTCCTTTGCTCCAGGCTGAACACCCCCAGCTCCCTCAGCTGCTCCTGCTCAGACTTGTGCCCCCCCCCCCCCACCTACCTCCTCCACCCCGGCGAGCTGGAGGTGCTGCTGGGGGGCCAGGGTGAAGGCGGGGTGGTCCTGCAGGAAGAGGAAGAGGTCCTGCTCCCGGGACACCTGTGGCAGGGAACCAGTGTGGGGTCAGGGGGGCTAGCCGGTTCCCTCCTGCCTCCTCCCCGCTAGGAAAGGTGCCGTTACCCGCCCGGATGCCTCGGCAATGCCCTGGAACCATTCCTGTGTGGCCCGGCAGGTCTCCACCTCTGTCCGACTGGCCCCTGACAAGTGCTCCCGCAGCCGCTCGTACAGGTCACCATCCAGCGCCTGGGGGACAGCGGGTGGGAAACCCCCCCAGCACTGCCCAAACCGCCCCCTCTGCCCCCCCCGGGAACATCCCTCACCCCCTCCCAGGACAGCCAGCCCTGTCCTGGGACCCTCCCCACTGCCCCCCCCTTGCAGCAGCACTGGGGACATGCTTCTTGTGGGACCCCGGGAGGGACGCGGGGGGCCTGGGGGGGGTCTACCTGCATGGCGGCGGGCAGCTCGACCCGCTGGTAGTGCTGTAGGTGGGCAGTGGCAGCCACCAGGGCGAAGCTGTACTCATTCTGCACCCCCACCAGCTGCCTCGAGTGCTCGGCCAGCCGTGCCAAGAACTGCAGGGACACAGAGAGCCAGGGCTTGGTGACAGGGTGGGGGACACCACCTTGTGTCCCCCCGCAGCCCTGTGCTTGGGGACCTCAAGCACTGCTGACCTTGGCGCTGAGTTTTTGCAAGCTGGCTTTGGTGTGAAATATCCTCCGGTCGCTCTTGCGGAGCCTGGGAAGGTTGGGATTAATGTGAGACCACTTCACGGCCATGACAGCCCCCAACCATGGTCCTCTCTGCTCACCGAGCCTCCACATCCGCTGCCTTGTCCTTGGCCACCTCGCTGCTCCGCTGGAGGTGGCTGAACTGCTTCTTCGCCTTGTCCAGCTCCTTCATTGTCTCCAGCAGCTCTGCCTGCGCCTTCTGCAGCCTCTCGATGCCCTGTGGGGACCGTCAGGCGGAGCGGGGGAGGGTGTCCCCGCTGCCCAGGCACAGGGGACATGTCTTTGCTCCGGTACCTTCTTGAGCATCTGCTCCTTGGAGAGGCGGGCGGTGCGGGCGACCTCGGCAGCCAGGGCACGGTAGCTCTCCGAGGCGGTGACACGGACCTGCCCGGCGTGCGCCGTCCCCTCGATGACACCCTTCCAGACAGCGGCCACGCTCCTGTGGGCATGGGGGTTATAAGAGGACAGAGATCCTCTCCTGCTTCCCTGCCAGCTTTTGGGGACACCCGGCAGGACAGCCAGCACCCCCAGCCTGGGCTGTCCCCCTCCCAGTCAGTACCACACCCCTGGGGACATCCCACCCAGGGACACCCCAATCCTGGTTGGCATTTGGCCAGCTGGGAGACCCACGGATGGGCACAGCCAGTTCCAGCTGCTTGTCCCCGTTCTCTGTCCCGTGTCCACAGCCCACCTGGAGTCGCTGGCCTCGCCGCGGCCCCGCTGCCAGTCTCTCTTCACAAACTGGCTGGCCAGCCGCTGCAGCGCCTGTGGACAGAGCCAGTGTCACCCCGTGGGTGTCACACACACTCCCCCCACAGTGGCTGTGTCAGCAGGGACCCCATTCCGCTCCCTGCAGAAAGACCTTTTTTTTGGGAGCAGCCACCACCACCCTGCTGCAGCTTTTGGGACAGAGGACTAGGGAGGGGACACCAGTGAGGGACAGCAGCTGCAGAGGAGCTCCCAGCAAAGCCAAGCCCAGCAGGACCCCAACCCTGGGATACAGTTCCTTCCCAGCCTGGGGGGGAGCGGGGTAGGATGGCACCTTAGGGCAGGTGAGCAGGGAGGGCACCTCTGCTGCAGGGTGTCCCCAAGGGACATGGCAGGGATGTCTCAGGGAGCAAACCCAGGCTTGCCATTACAGTGCAGAGCCCTGCGATGACCCAGCAGACAGCAGAGCCAGGCGGTTTCCTCCCCCCTCTCCAAGGTTGTCCTTCCAGGCTCCCAAAGCACCCGAGGTCTGGGCCATGCTGTGCTCAGCAAAGCTCCCCAGCGGGTGCCCTGATGTGGCCTGTCCTTCCTGGCAGGGAAAATGCTGAGCCCACCCCCCACTGCCCTGCCCAGCCAGCACGGAGCAGCCAGGCCCTGCTCTGCTCTGAGAATTCCTGACGCTGCCGATCGCCAGGCTCAGCTCTGGAACACACCATGTGGAAAGGACGGGGCTCAGTGCTTGGTCCCCAAAGTGGTGGCACCTCCTTACCTGCCCATACTCCCTGTCGATGGCGGCCCTCTGCTTGCTGTAGGACCTGCGTGGAGAGGGGACATGGGGCAAGCAGGGAGCCACGTGCGGGGGACGGGGATAGGCCACTCCTGCCACCACCAGCCCCCTGCCACTATGACCCTCACTACCCCCTCCACTGCCATCACTTCCCTGCCACCACCAACCCCATCATCACCCCCTGTCACCACCACCCCTGCCACCACCGTACCCTGGGATGTCCCCACCTGGGTGACGGTGCCCATGATCGGGACATCCCTCTCTCTACAGGGAGCCCATGATCAGTGGCGGGCTCAAGGTGAGCCGTGCCTGGCAGGCTGGCCCCTGCCCCACTCGTGGCATGAGCTGGCCGGTCTCAACCCCGAGGTGGGGACACACACACACGCGTGGGGACCCTACCTGATGTCCTCCAGCAGCTCGGCGTCCCGCTGCTGCTTGCCCTGCAGGCCCGAGAGCTGCTCCAGGAGATGGACCCGCACCTCCTGGGTCAGCTTCACCTGCGGGGCGGGACGGCTCCGCTCAGCGCTCGGGAGGGATGCGGGGGGCGTCCGCTGCCCCCGGTGCTGCCCCCGGTGCTGCTCTCTGTCCCATTGCTCTTCCCCTCCCCCCGCCCCCGGGTGCCCCCGCCCAGCCGCGTCCCGCAACCCCAGCCCCGCTGAGGTTCCGCCGGGGGCAAGTCCCGATCGCGGCTGCCGGATCCGGCCCTGCTGGAGGACCCGGTGCCGGGAGCCGCTGCCCGCCCCAGCCCCGCGCTCACCTTGCGCGGCGGCGGCTGCATCGCTACGCTCCCCCGGCCCCGCTCCCGGTACCGCTCCCGATTCGCCACCCCCCCGACCCCAGCCCCGCGTGTGCGGAGCCCGGAACTACCGGGACCGGCCCCGCCCCGCCCCTGTAAGGCCCCGCCCCCGCCCGCTCCGCCCAATCAGTGACCCGCCCCAGCAACCCCCGCCCACCTCCCCCCCATCGCCCACCAGACAAGCCCCGCCCACCGCGGTTCCCCGGCAGCCGAGGCTGGACGTCCCGCCCGAACGCTGGGACATGGAAACATGGGGAAAGGGGACACAGGGACATGGGAACAGGGCAACACGGGGACGGGGGACATGGGTGCATGGGGACATAGGGACACGAGGACATGGGACGACAGGGGCATGGGGACGTGGGGAGAAAGGGAGATGAGGAAGGGGCACATGGAGACATCAGGAAAGGGGACACAGGAACATCAGGAGATGGGAACATGGGAACAGGGAGACATGGGGATGGGTGACACAGGTACATGGGGACATGGGGACAAGAGGACATGGAGACATGGGGAAAGGGAACCCAGGGACATGGGGACACAGGTTCTTCTCACTGCCCCTTTTGTCCCATTCTTGCGCTCTTCCTGGCATTTTTGGGGTCAGCTGTATACGTCCTGGTCCCCTGATGCTGGCCCAGGACTGTGTCACCAGCTCTGCTGTTCCCTCCACGGCTCCTCTGCTGCAGGAGGGAGCTGGAAATATGGTCCGGGGGCCACCCAGAACCCACTTGGGTGGCAGGAAGGGGACAACAGGGTGGGACAATGCAGGGTGGCCCTATCTACAGCGTGACATTAGTTTGTCAGCTCGACCAAGGTGATCAAGTCAGGGGGATGTCTGGTCCCAGCAGGGCTGGGCAGGCAGGGTGACTTGGGATGCTGTGCCACCAGACGTGGCACATGTCACCAGGCAGAGAGGTGGTTGTCACCTCCCTGCCCAGCTCCCCCCATCACGATTGTCTGTGAATATCTGCTCACATCTGCTTCTTCCCACCCACAGTGTCCCATCCCGTGTGATGGCTGGAAACCACCCCCGCCTCAGTGACATCCTCTGGGTGCTGACAGCAGGGCTGGCTGTCACCTCATGTTCCCCACCTCCCGTCTGACCACCAGGACCACGAGGATGCGGGCAGGACACTGGTGTGACGTGCAGGGAAAGAGGAAGAGTGACAGCGGGGAGAGGCTGTGCGCCTCTGACGCATGGCAGGGCCAGCTCTGCCCTACATTTGTGGGGACCCAGCTTGAGCCGAGGCCACTACCCAGAGATGTCCCAGCTGGTGCCTTCGCCCGGCTCTGCCACTGCCTGTGTCACCCTCCTGCTGGGCTGTGCCTGGCTTGGTTCAGCCACCCAAGTCTCTCAAAGTAAGTGCCCTGGTGGGGTGGGGGGAACGGGGAGGTGGGGAGGCTTTGTGGGGACACCCCGACATTGTGTCCTCTGACAGTGGGAGGGGGGCAGCTGGGTGTCACAGGGAAGGCTCAGGACACTGCCCTGCTGCCGTCCCTGGGCTCCATGTTGACCTGAAGACCTGAAGCTCTTCCGCCCCTTTCCCTTCCAGCAGCAAAAAACAGGTTATTGCTCTTGTAACCAGCATGTCCCCTGTCCCCTGGATGTGGAGAGGTGCCAGGGCTCTAAGAAACCTCTTGAATGTACCCTGGACTGTCCCCCAGGGGCTGGGAGTCCTGGGGACCACCTGGATGGAGCTTTTTGGCCCGGGGGTGACGTGCAGGGCAGCAGAGCCTGGTGGTGTTTTTTTTTAGCAAGCAGAAAAGGGATTTGATCCGGAGTTGTTTGTCTGGTGTGCTGGGACTTCCCTGTGCTGAGCGTGTGGTGAAAAGTGTCCGACCGCAGGAGGACAGGGAAGTGTGGGCAGCCCTGGCCCTGGGGGGGCTGAGCCAGGAGGGCTTCCTGGGGGGAGGAGAAGGAGGAGGCAGGAGGCCTGGTGGGAGAACATCTCTCATCCTGGCATGGGTGATTCTATCCCGACCCTGGGAAGGGCGAGGGCATCAGGGGCTTCTGTGTCCTGAGCTGCCCATGCCATGCTGGTGGCTCTTCAGGGATGGGTGACACCTCCTGCGTGGTCCCCAGTGGGAAGGGGCAGTGGGAGGGGGCTCTCAGCCAAGCCTGATGCCTTGTGTCCTCTGCAGTGGGTGGCAAAGGGCGCACCTTGATCTCCCTCACTCCCCAAGAGGAAGCCACATGTCCCAAGGCCTCCGTGGAAGCTTTTCTCAACAGCACCCTCACTACCCGTGTCCTCCCTGCCCTCTACTCTGTGGTCCTGCTTGTGGGTCTGCCAGCCAACGCTCTGGCCTGCTGGGTTCTGGTGATCAACTTCAGGAGATGTTCCAGCACCCTCTTCCTGCTCAACCTGGCCTGTGCCGACCTCCTTTTTGTCCTCCTGCTGCCCTTCAAGATCTCCTACCACCTCCTGGGCAATCACTGGCTCTTTGGAGATTACCTGTGCCGCACCATGGTGGCCTTCTTCTATGGGAACATGTATAGCTCCATCCTCTTCCTCACTTGCATTGGCCTGGAGCGCTACATCTCTCTGGTGCACCCGTTCCTGTGGAAAGGCTCCAGTTGTATGTGGGGCAGGGCGGGCATCTGTGTGGGCATCTGGCTGGTGGTGGGGCTGGGCATGAGCCCTCTGCTTTTGCACCCCCAGACAAAGCCAATCTCAAGCTTGAACATAACAACGTGCCATGATGTCCTAGAGAAGAAAGTGCACATGTCCCTCACATACTATTTCCTCTTCCTGGTGGGGCTGGGCTTTGGCTTGCCCTTCATGCTCATGACCATCTCCTACAGCTGCATCCTGGTGCGGCTGCTGGCCAAGGGGAAACACTATGGGCAGGTGGTACGTGTCCTGGTCCTGGTCCTCCTCGTCTTCATCCTCTGCTTCACCCCCAGCAACGTGCTGCTTTTCCTCCACTACCTGCTGGAGGCCACAGGGTGCCACAACATCACCTACATCTGGTACATCCTGGCCCTGCCGCTCGGTGCCTTCAACAACTGCTTCGATCCCTTTGTCTACTTCTACGTCTCCCGGGATTTTCGGGGCTGGGTCTGGGATGCAGGCAGATGCTGCCCGGGGGGGCTTAAGACCTCATCGGGGAGGGTCTCGGAGAAGGCAGCCTTGCCCCAGAGGTCCAGTGAGGAGAGCCAGCTGTAGGCAGGGCTGGGGGGGCACCTGGTTGTGTCCCCCCGCCTTGGAGAGGGGATCCTGTAGACCAATCCCCTGGGCACTACTCGGCTGGTACCATCCCAGGCTGGCAGCAGACTGAGACAGAAAATCCCCCCCCGGAGCTGAGGTTTGCTGGGACTTCACCTGGTTTTGCAGCTCCTCCATGGGATTTCCAGGCACGACACTTTCCTTGTCCCCTGGGTCCCCTGTCCCCCTGAGTCCCCTCGACCCCCCAGACCGTGGCATCCCTCACAGCTCATCCTGCAGTGACCAAACCCTCCAGAGTACAAATAAAGGTTTATTTCTCCCTGCCGGTGGAGGGCACAGGGATAAATACCCCAGCAGAGCAGGAGCCGTCCTCCCTCGCCAGGACCACACGCCGGGCACATGCGGCCAGCCCTGCTCCTCGTGACACCCCCCAAAAAATAAACCCATGCCGTGGTAGATGCAAGAAGGGAAGTGAGGGTGGCTTGCGTGTCCTGCCCCTGCCCCACAGGCCCAGCGCTGGGGACAGGACATGGTGCTGGTAGGCACCACGTGCCCCCCCTGCCTGACACCCTCCCACGCTGCCCACACGGGCAGTCTGGCTTTTATTGTCCCTTTTACGTGCTTCCCTTGGCACAGGGCCTGATGGCAGATGTGCCACCCGTGTGTGGCAGCACCCCCAGCCTTCCCAACAGCAGGGACCACCCCTCAGCATCCTGGTCCTCACCAGTCCTCTGGTCCCCACCAGTCCCCGCTCCCAGCATGGATCCAGGAGGAGGAGATGGGCTCCATGGGATGGGAATGTTGGGTACCCATCGTCACTGCCACTGGGCATGACTTGACCCCCCGGGTGGGTGGCTGTCCCTCGGGCACGAGGGGTCACGTCACGGGCTGGCCTGGTCCTGGCTCGCCTGGGCCCTCGTTCTTCCTGAGGATGATGCTGCTGAGCTCCTGGATGAGTTTGTCGTTGATGGGTGAGGGGGGCTGCACGTTCCTCTTCTTGGAGATCTCCACGGAGGTCTCTGTGCCAGGGCTGCTCCCTGGTGTGGCTGCCTGGTCCCAATCCCTGGCCAGTGCCAGGGAAGGCTCCACATTCCTCTCCAAAGATGCCGTTTTGGTGGGTTTGAGCCCCTGGGCTGGAGCTCTGTCGCTCTCCAGGTTCAAGCCCCTTTCGAGGGACACGGCTTTGGTGACAGAGGGACCTGCCACCCTCTGGGCTGGGCTTGGGGGCAGGGAGGAGCGCAGTGCCACTGCTGGGGGCTGCTCAGGAGGTGGGGCTGGCTTTTTGGATCTGTCCACGGGGGGCACAGCCGTCAGGTCTGCCAGCAGTCCCTGCCCCAGCTCCAGCGCCGCCAGCTCAGGGAAGTTGCCCACCTCCTCGTAGACAGGATCGGCGTCTGCCTCCTTCTCCTGCTGCTCCTCCAGGGAGTCCTGGTGCATCTTCATGGGCTGGGGAAGGGTGGGGGGGGTCGGTGTGAGGGGCACTGCCTGCAGTGTTCAGCCAGACCCCTCTGTCCCCCTCACCTTGCCTTCCCAGGGAACCTTGACCCCTCCTTGTGGATCTGAAGCCCACATGGGACCCACCCTCCATCAGGTCTCTTTGGTGCCCTCTCTTCTCCCATTGCTGATGGAGGGTTATGTTCCTGCCGAGGTAGGCACCTGGTGGCACCAGGCTGTGACACCAGCCCAGCATCCCCTGGCAGAGGTGGGGTGGGGAGGGCAGCTGGGTGCTCAACGCAGAGCACAGGAAGGTCCAGCCAGGAAACAACGTGATGGCCAGGAGGACCCAAACCTATTTCATGTTCAGCCCCTCTGGGCATAATTGGAGTGGAGCTGGGAGCTGGGAGCTGGGCTGGGCTGTCCTGGTCTTGCTGGCATACACCAGGACCATGGAGAGACCACTATGGGACAACACACAGAGCAATGGTCACCCCCTCCTCAGCCACGGGGTGTGGGCAGGGTGGCCTGGGCATGTCTTGGAGCACGGGTGGGATGTCACCAGGAGCCACGGTGCAAAGCCAGCAGCGAGCACAGGTACTTACAAAGAACATGGACAAAGTCCTTCGCGTGTGCAGGCGGCGCTGGAAACAGAGGAGAGGGGCAGAGGTAAGCGTGTGACAGCGCAGAGGAGCAGGCCCACGGGTGCCCCGGCAGGCAGGGGACAGGCAGCAGGACACAGCACCCTGTGTGCCCACACGGAGAGCTGCCACGGACACGAGCACGGCACGCAGCAGGCAGCACAAACCGCCAGCACGGGGACACGCACCCAGAGCATCCCCTGGGGCCCCGGGGAAGGGCGTGTGGACCCGGGTGGGTGCAGGAGCAGCTGTGGGTGTCTGCAGGGGCTTTACCAGGGTCTGGTTGGCGGAGAGCATGGTGGCATCGGTGCTGTCCCCGTGCAGGGGCACCAGTGGCATGGTACCGAACTTCTGCTTGGCCAGGTCTGAGGAGGAGCGCCGGCGCATGATCACGGGGCGCAGGTCGTCGTGCTGTGCACAGGGACAGGGCAGGGACAGGAGGGTCACACTGGGCTGCCCTGCCAGTCCCCTCCCAGCCCAGCCCAGCAGGGTGGCACAGCCAGCCTGCACCCACCTGAGCCTTGAGGATGCTGGTGGTCCAGTCCCACAGCTCAGCCTGCCCCGAGCACACCAGGTACCTGCAGGGGAGTCAGCGGAGAAGCTGCCAGGGAGCAGGGCCAGCGGGGCCCATGTCCCCTTGTGTCACCTTGTCTGTGAGCCCCTGGGCTGCCAGGCACAACAACGCCCTGCAGGGCTGCACCTCCAAAACTCTCCGTGTGCCCAAATCTCAAGGGCCCCATGAGGCACCTTGCTGCCCTTGGAAGAACATATCACCCCCATGCTGGGGGCAGGCAAGGTGTCCCAGCATGGGCAGTGTCAGGGGACAGGATCAGCAGGGTTCATGGGAGTGCCTGGGCACCCAGGGGTGCCAGGGAAGCCAGGGCAGGGCATGGGGTGCAGGAGGACCTGGTGTTGGGTGTGTAGGGACACAGAACATGATGGGGTGAAGGCTGTCAGGCAGCACAGCCAGGCAGGTGACACCGACACCTGGGCAGGGTGGGCAGGTCCCTCTGGAGTCTGGTGCTGGATGCTGAGAAGATGCAGAGGTGCTGGTGTGGATGGGGAGGTAGGGACACACCTCCCTAGGTAGGGAAGTAGATTGTCCATGCAGCCAGGGAGCCTTGTGGCCCCACCACTCTGTTCCTCAAGTGCCCCAGCCAGGCGCCAGCTCTGCCCTGAACCCCAGCACTGGCCCTGTCTGTCCCAGTCCTACTAAATCTGGGGACAGGTCTCAATGTCCCCACAGCCCCAGGATGGCAGGGACAGGTACTCACAGCTGCTGCTTGTCCAGGGTCAAGGTGAAACCCCACCTGCAGAAAGGAAGAGTCAGGCTGTGGGGCAGCACGGCTGAGCTCAGGCACAGCCCGGGGGCCCTGGGCAGGGGGTGGGGGGCTGAGCTTGCCCACGGGCCCTGGCTTGTCACCACTTTGGTGCAGGGCTCAACATGCTGGGGTCATGTGCCAGGTGCTGGGGGCAGGGACTGAAGGATGCGTGTCCCAGGCCACAGGCAGGGAAGGTGACACTTACTGGGCTGGTGGCTTCAGCTTCTTCCTAATGCCCATGTAAACCTTGGCAGCATCCAGGGGCCACTCGCGCTCTGGCTTGACACTCTGGGGAAGGAGATCCCTCAGGTCAGCCTAGCTTGGTACCAGCCTCCCTGCCAGGAGCACAGCCACCACCCTGCCGCTACTGTCCCCAGGCTCGCCCTCCCTGCCTGTCCTCCCGCCCTTGGGGTGCAGGTCCATCCCTGGGTACCCTCTTCTCCTTGAGCAGCAGCAGCCTCCGGTCCCGGATGACGAAGTAACGCTCCTGAAACTTGTTCCCCAGCAGCTTGGGGGGCTCCTCACGGCATTTCAGCAGCCCACACTTGGGGGTCTCCCTCTTGGCGCCTGCCCAGTGGGAGGAGATGGGAGTCAGAAGGGTTGGGGACATGTAAGAGTGGCTGTGGGTCTCAGGGATGTGTCCCTGATGGCTGCAGGGTGGTGGCCAGGACAAAAGGAAGGTGGGGCAGAGCTGGGGACATGCTAGGGTGACAGTGTGATTGTCTTACCGGTGAAGAGACAGCTGCCCTCACCAAGAGGGACCTTCCTCACCAGCAGGTAGGCAGAGCTGGGCTCTGGGAGCTTGCACCACTGCAAAGCCTGCTCCAGCACCTTCTCCTTGGGGTGCAAGGGCCGCTCTGGGGAGGCAGGGACACTCTCATCTTTGTGTCTCCTCTGCTGTGCCAGTCCCTGTCCCCACCATCACCAGCACCAAGGTGGCCCCTGTAACCCAACACCTCCTCCTCACCAAGCTGGTTGTGCCGAGAGCATCCCCCTGCCCTGTCCCCACCACACTCACCCAGCTCCCCGTTCTCCAGGGCCTCGAAGGTCAGCCAGATGTCCAGGCTGGCTGCCACGTTGCGCATCTCCAGCACCTGGTTCGTCAGCTCCTCCGCTGTCATTGTGGGGGACACCTGGGGCCGGACACACGGGGAGCTGTGGTGGGTGGTGGCAGGATGGGTCCCAGGGACAGGCTGTGCCAGGAGCCAGCATCCTTCCTGGCTTCCCCCAGCAAGGCACTCCTTTGGGACTCACCTTCAGGGTGACACAGCAGTCAGGCAGCTTCTGCTCCAGGTAGACCTCAATGATGAGGTCCCCTGCCTGAGAGAGCTGGGGATAGAGGGGATGGCATTGGTGCCATGCTGGCATTGGTGCTGTGCACGTCCCCTCACCCCAGGGGCTGGCGATGGTGTCCCAAGGAGCTGGGGCTGCTTCTCCCCTGGGCAGGAGCCTCAAGGTGATGGGTGAAGAGGAGACCAGTAGGGGTCCCCAAATATCTGGTGTGGGACAGTGGGGACCCAGGGTGGGCAGCTCCAGGCAGTCCCCCTCCTCCAGGCAGTCCCACCAGCCCAGGGGTCCTGGCATGCACATCCCAAGTACCTGGGTGTCCTTCCAGGTGGTGATCAGACTGTTCTCCAGATCCATCTGGGATACCTGGTCCTCATCAATCTGCCAGAGGAAGGGCACATGGAGTGAGAGGGGAGACACATGGGGTCAACATGGAGCAGAATATGACTTGAGGACATCTGGCCAGGACAGAAGGATGCAGGGGGAGGCAGAGATGGGAAGTATGGGGCGATACAAGAGGAGATCATAGAATAGAATCATGGAATTGTTTTGGTTGGCAAAGACCTTTCACATCATCCAGTCCAACCATTACCCCAGTACTGCCAAGGCCACCATTAAACCATGTCCCTCAGCACCACATCTACATGGCTTTGAAATCCCTCCAGGGATGGGGACTCCACCACTGCTCTGGGCAGCCTGGGCCAGGGCCTGACAACCCTTTCCAGGAAGAAATTGTTCCAAATATCTAATCCAAACCTTCCCTGACAAGAGGCTGTTTCCTCTTGTCCTGTCAGCTGTTCCCTGGGAGAAGAGGCTGACCTCCCCTGGCTCCAGCCTCCTCTCAGGCAGTTGCAGAGCCAGAAGGTCTCCCCTCAGCCTCCTTTGCTCCAGGCTCAACACCCCCAGCTCCCTCAGCTGCTCCTGCTCAGACTTGTGCTCCAGCCCCTTCCCCAGCTCCATTGCCCTTCTCTGGACACGCTCCAGCTCCTCAATGTCCTTCCTGTCATGAGGGGCCCAGAACTGACCCCAGGATTGGAGGTGCAGCTTCACCAGTGCCCAGCACAGGGGGATGATCCCTGCCCTGGTCCTGCTGGCCACACTAATGGACAGAACCATCGTGGGGGGGCTGGCAAGGACCCGCAAGGAGCTTACATTGAAGATGCTGACGTAGTTGTCAATGAGGTCTTCCATCACCTTGACCTCGTGCTCCCCTTTGCCATCGGTCTGGAAGAGGCTGGGTGCGAAGAGCAGCGACAGGTTCTTGGTGCTCATTTGGTTGAGATCTGCACATTTCTGCACCCTGGGGCAAGGAGCACAGCGGTGAGGAGCTGGCCCTGCTCTGGGTGGGGTCTCAGCCCCAGCCACCCTCCTCTGCCTTGTACAAACTTGCCTGAAAATCAGTCTGTTTTTACCCTCCTCCCCATCTCCCAAGGAGTAGGAACTTCAAGCCAGGCAGCTCCTGTTTCCAGGACTTCCAGCTGCCATCAAACCAGTAAACAGCCCTCATGCTCTGAGCTGAGATTGGAATTGGTTCTTTTCCTCTTTTTGGGTACTCAGGAGGCTTATGTCCTATGGTGGGTTGTCACCTGCTCCCTAACATCCTCCCAGTTTGTCCCACGGCAGGATGACTTTGGGAACGTTTGAGGTCCTCCAGAGCAGCGTGCTCCAGCACACCCCAGCACTGCCTGTCATGGACATTGGGTTCTCCTGGCTCACAGTGAGGGGACCCAGCATTCCCAAGGCAGTGGGGAGACCCCACGCTGCTGGCTGGCCTTGGGGAGCCGGGTTGGAACTGGGGACCCTGCAGGGAGTTGGCCCACTGACCGGTAGAGGTGCCCGATGAGCGCAGCCAAGGTCTTGCGGTTGAGGCGAGGCAGGCGATGGATGAGCTCCTTGTACCTCTCCAGGCGCTGGGGCTTTGAGGAGATTTCTGGAGGAATGAAAACAAGTCACGGAGCACTGCTGAACCCAGCAGTTCCAGACCTGACCTGGCAGCAGGGCTGGCACCAGGCACCAACCCTGAAGGACATCATCCCCAGGGGTCCCTGGCAGGCAGCCCAGTGTGGGATCAGGGTGAAGGAGGTACCTGCAGCCTCCTTCCACTGTGGGTGCAGCTCCAGGGTGAAGACGGGGTCTTCCAGCTCTCGGAAGAACCTCTTCAGCACGTCGGTGACATCCTCGATGAAGTTATCGTTGATGCGCAGCTTGACATTGCGGGCGTCCCGCCGGAACTCCTCCATCAGCACCTTGATCCGTGACTTGGCTCCGTTCTTACGGTAAATTCCCTCATGCCGGAGCCCTGGGGCAGGGACATGGGGTCACAGGGGTTCAGTCCTGCCCAGGGCTTGGTGTGATGCCTCATACCCGGACCCCTGTGCTGCCCGGTGTGTGCCAGGAGGAGCCACTATGGATGAATGGAGGATGGATGGAGCCCATCCACCCTGGAGGATGCTCAGGCTGTGCCACCTCTACATCGGGCTCACCATATTGGGTGATGAAGGCAATGCAGCTGTCCACAATGATGGGGATGTCCCCTCGGCTCAGCTGCTGGTCCCGCAGCGCGTTCCCTCGGCCCCCTGCCGATGCCTGGATGTCGCTGTACCAGGCTGCCGAGTCAGCCCGTGACAAGCCCTGCAGGTAAAATGTCCTGAGAACAACAAGGGCAGAGAAGAGGGAATGAAGGTTGCCGAGGGGGGCAGGTTGTCCTCTCCTGCCCGGGTTGTCCCCTCCTGCCCAGGTTGTCCCTTCCTGACCAGGTTATCCCCTCCTGCCCATAGGCACAGCCTGGCTTTGGGATAAGGAGCAAGGCACAGCCAGGCTGAGGGGCACCCTTCCCTGGTGAGGAACCCCAGGCCAGGGTAACCTATGAAAAGCCCTTGGCCACAGCCCTGCTGTCCCCACCATGGGATTGGGATCAGCATTGATCCTCCACACGAGTGCCTTTGCCCTGGGCAGCCTGCTGAAGTCCTTTGGCTCATTCCCCATCATTCCCGTGGCCAGGACTCACCTCCCCATCTCCACCAGAATCAGCATCTCCTTCTTCTCTGGCGTCTCTGCGGGAGGAACCAGACCTGGGGTGACAAGTAGAGGGGTCAGAGCCATGTACAGCCACCCAACACATGGTGACTGTCCCATCCCAGCACTCACTGAGCTCCTGCAGCCGCCGGAGGTTGATGCTGTCCTCAGCCCCGTTGTCCTCGGCGGGGCAGATGAAGAGGTGGGCTTTCTGCAGGATGAAGAAGGCCTGCTGCCACCGCTCAGGGTTGAGCATGCACTTGTAGCGCAGCTGGCCCACGCGCTGGAACTCGTAGCCCAGCAGGCAGTGACAGCTCACAGGAGTGAACCACTGTGGGACAGAGCAAGAGACAAGCTGGGTAAGGACAGGGCTTGGCCCACGAGCACAGACACCCACGGGGAAGGGGTCAGGTCACAGGGGAGGGTGGGAGCCCCTGCAAAGGGAAGGAGGGTGCTCACTACAGAGGGTGAAGAGCTTGGGGAGCTGGGAGGAATCAGAATCACAGACTGGTTTGGGTTGGAGGGGACGTAAAGCTCAACTAGATCAAACCTCTGCACGGGAAGGGACACCTCCCACTAGACCAGGTTGCTCCAAGCCCCATCCAACCTGCCCTTCAACACTTCCAGGGATGGGGCAGCCACAGCTTCTCTGGGCAACCTGGGCCAGTGTCTCACCACACTCACAGCCAAGAATGTCTTCCTGATATCTCATCTCAATCTCCCCTCTTGCAGTTTTAATCCATTCCCGCTCATCCCATCCCTCCCTGCCCTTGTCCAAAGTCCCTCCCCAGCTTTCCTGGAGCCCCTTCAGGCACTGGAAGGTGCTCTAAGGTCTCCCTGGAGCCTTCTCTTCTCCAGGCTGAACACCCCCTACTCTCTCAGCCCGTCTCCAGAGCAGAGCTGCTCCAGCCCTTGGACCATTTCCATGGCCTCCTCTGGACTTGCTCCAACAGCTCCATGTCCTTCTTGTGCTGTGGAGCCCAGAGCTGGACACAGAACTGCAGGGGGGTCTCACCAGGGCAGTGTAAATCACAACGGGGAGGTGGGGAAGGATCCCAGGGCTCCCCCAGCAGCAGGGGGTGCTGGGCTGGGGTGCTGTCTCACCTTGCCGATGGCGCTGGCCCAGGCCTGCAGCGTCTCTGGCCCGTCGGTCCCCAGCTGCTGCACTTTCTCCCCAGTGAGGAAGAGCTCGAGGGTGAAACGAAACCTGCAGAAGATGAACCAGCCCATCAGGGCAGCCCCCCCACCCCAAACCTGCACCCAGAGCCAGACCAGACCGTTGCACCAAGCAGTGCCCATCCCTGCCCTCTGCACACCCTTGGGCTCCCTGGGCGAGGAGGGGGGCAAGGCTGGGGGTACCTTTCGGTGGGGCTGGTGAGTGCCTGGGCTCTGCTCACACCCAGGGAGATGAGGTCCCCGCTCTCGATGTGGCCCAAGGGCTCAGGGCATTTCTCCGTCTCGAAGAAGAGCAGGGCTCTCTCCAGGGAGCACCAGGTGCGCTGGAAGTCTGTGGGACCGGGGGGTCAGTGGCATGGGGTGGGCACCCCGCTGGCTGCCCCCCACGCTCCCCACGCTCACCCTCTTTGCTCTTCTTGGCACCTGGGAGCTTGTGGGGGGCTGTGGCCCGGTACAGGTACCCGCTGTGGGTCACAGGCTGCGTGATCTCATTGTAGACACCCTCTGGACCCGGTTCCCGAGGTGGGGGAGGCCCTGTTGGGAAAAACACCAAAACATGGGTACTGGCAGCCTGGGAGACCCCAGTCCTGCAGGTAGGGTGCACCAGCCATGGAGTTCCCTGGAAAGGGGCTTCAGAGGAACCCACTGCCTCGCCCTATCCCAAAAAAGGGGTGTAGTGGAGTAGGTGGGTCCCCAGAGAGCCCCAGTGCCTGATGGTGTGTCTGTCCCCAGCCTTGGGGCATGCTGTGGAGGGCAGAGGCAAGGAGGAAGCCCCACCATTGCATCCAGATGGGGCTTGAGTGTCCTTGTTACCTGAATGGTTCCTGGGCCTTTTGATCTCTGGACCCCACCAAAGATCAGCCCCAGGGGCCACCTCACAGCTGGCAGGGTCAGCTGCCAGCCCAGCCTCCGAGGACGAGAAGAACTGCAGGATGGTCTTGAGGAGGGCTGGTCCTGCCACTGCAGCACACAGCGCCTGGGACAAGACAGGAGCCTTTAAGGACCACGTCCTGGCTTGTGGAGACCCCCACCCCACTGGCCATGGCTGCTCGAAGGCAGGTGAAGCAGGACACAAGCTCCCACCCCAGGCACTGCCTGGCACAGGTGTGCAGGCACCCACGACCAAGCAGGAGATGTTGGCATCTCCAACCCACAACTCTGGGGTGGCTCCCAGCACCCCACCCCCACCCCCCACACACCCCGAGGTGGTCCCTACCTGGAGCACGTCCTCCTGTGTGGCGTGGTGGGGATGGGGCAGGCGATACCGGCCCTCTCGGTACTTGCGGGAGATGAATTCCTGGCGCTGCTCGGGGCTGGCGTCCGGGCGGAGCGCCTCGGCAGCCGGCAGCCGGGCGGCCCAAAACCGGTTGGCTCGGTTATTTCCCAGCACGATGAAGAGCTGGAGGAGAGTCCCATGGTCACGGTGAGCTCCAGGACCAGCCAGGAGGAGCGGGATGCCTGGTGTACCCCGCATCCCAAAGGGAGAAGCAGGTTGGTCCCTGAGCATGCCGTGCCAGCCCTGGTACCCTGCCCTGAGTGTCTCTACCTGGACCATTTCGTTGGACCAGATGCTGGTGTCAAGCTTCAGGCTTTGCACCTTGGAAATGTTGGAGCCCAGGCTGCGGTGCTGCCCTGTGGGGAGGAGCAAAGTCAGCACCCCTTGATCCTGCCAGGGGAACCCGTACCCAAGTCACACCCATAGCCCAACCAGTAGCCCTCCAGGTGGGAAGGGAAAACTCTCCACCGCCAACTCTCTGTTGGGACATCTCTGCATTGAGACCTCTCTGTGCCAAGACATCTCTCTGCTGGGGCACCAGAACAGCCCTGTGTCATCTGCCAATCCATTGAGAGTTGTGCCAGTGCAGAGATGTCCCAGTGTAGAGATGTCCTGGCATAGAGACGTCCCGGCGGAGAGTTGTCCCATGGAGAGTTGGCGGCAGAGAGTTGTCTTAGAACCCCCATCCAGGATCCCCACGTGCCCCCCAGGGAGATGTACTGGCCTGCACACTGCTTGCAGATGACCACGCACAAGTTGATGGATGCCCAGTCAGGACTCGGAGCCCAACAGTCTGCACAGTATTTGTTGGCTTTGTTGGACCAGATCTTCTCGGCCACCTCGTAGTCATAGAGCATCTCAGCTATGGCCTCCTGCAGGGCCTGCATCCACTCCCGCTTCTCCCGCTCTGACTCCGCCATGAAGCTGTAAGCAGAAGCATAGCCAAAGCTCAGGGGCCTGGAGGAACCAGCACCCAGGTCCAGCACCCAGTTCCTTCCCCACCTCATCCTACCCCCACACCTGGGGTACCTGAATATTTTGAAGGGGGTGATGAGCTCAAAGCTGCGGTTCTTGGCTTCACGGATGGTGGAGCCGCGCATCTCGATCACGCAGATGCCGATGCCCATTTTAAAGAACTGTGATTCAGAAGGATGCTGGCATGAGCTCTCTGTCCCATAGTGGACATTCCACCCCAGACACGCTTGTGATGCTGCACCTGGTGCCCCCACTCCCATCACTGTTCCACTTGGACCAGTCAGACCCGGGTCTCTCAGCCAATCCCATGTGAGCTGACACAGAGCATCCAACAAGTATGTGATGCCTTCAAATGAAAGGCAAGTTCTGCCCACAGCTCCCAGAACCTGGCCCAGATCCTCAAATCAGGGGCTTTGAGTCCGGTCTGAGTCAGGCACTCTCATAAAGCAAGTACCAACTGGAGCAAACCCATGGAGGTTTGGTGCTGCTTAGCACACGCCAGGCAAACTGGAGATGAGTGACCAGGGAATAAAAGAGAGGGCTGGAGCAGCTCTGCTCTGGAGACAGGCTGGGAGAGTTGGGGTGTTCAGCCTGGAGAAGAGAAGGCTCCAGGGAGACCTTAGAGAACTTTCCAGTGCCTGAAGGGGCTCCAGGAAAGCTGGGGAGGGGCTTTGGACATGGGCAGGGAGTGATGGGATGAGGGGGAATGGATTCAAACTGGAAGAGGGGAGATTGAGCTATCAGGAAGAAATTCTTTGCTTTGAGGGTGGTGAGACCCTGGCCCAGGTCGCCCAGAAGCCCAGATGGCTGCCCCATCCCTGGAAGTGTTGAAGGGCAGGTTGGATGGGGCTTGGAGCAACCTGGTCTAGTGGGAGGTGTCCCTGCCTATGCAGGGGGGTTGGGACTTGATGGTGTTTAAGTTCCTTCCAACCCAAACCATTCTATTATTATGATTAAAATCCAGCAGGCAGGAGGTGGGGGTTTCCATGTGGGTGTGATGGGTCAGCAGAGGTCTGCTGACTCCCAGGAGTCAAGCCTGTGTTGCAGCAGGTCTCTTTGATGGTGATTTTTGTGGTCATTGATCCACCTGTCCTGGTATGGATTGGTGCCACTAAGACCTAAGTGCTGGGCTGAGATGAAGACAATTTAGTGACAGCGAGGTAGGGGGACCTGCTCCTGGTGGTCCCTGCATCTCCAAACCCCAGTTCCCACCACAGCTGCCCTGTGCAAGATCTCCAGATTCCTGCTCCACCATTCCCATCCTCCTGCCCATCATTTACCTCCCCGCTCTCCCTTTGGCACCCGCCTTGGCTAAGCTCCCTCCATCACCCCCACCCAACCCTCCATGCCAGCAGGGTGTCTCGGCTGGGCACGAACCTGCTCACTCTTGTACAGCCACATCTCGGGCAGGCTCAGGGCTGCAAAAACCTTGGACTTCTGGCCCTTCAGCTCCAAGGTTCCTGACTTCTGGCAGTGAGCGCTGTTGGCGGGCCGGGGTTGGGCCCCCGCCAGGCGCTGTTCTGTCACCTTCTTTTGCAGCGTGGAGCACCACTCGTTCCTCTGGGCTGTGGACCAGGCATTGAGGGAGAGGGTCTGAGCCCTTCCCTACAACCCTGGCATGGAGCAGAGCACCCTGCAGGCATAGCAGGGGAGAGGTCCCCTTGCTCCACGTGGCTGAGTGTTTTGGGGTTGGGGCGAAGGCTCTTCCTGGGATGTTCTGGCTGGAGGAGGGAGGCAGGGATGCTTCCCTGGGGACTGGTGGGCCCTGAACTGGGTCTTCACTTACCCTCGTTCTCGGCACGGAAGACAAAGATCCGATGGCTGGTGAAGACCTGGAACTTGTTGTCCTTGTTGGAGCGAGCCATCTCAATCACGGACAGCGGGATCACCCCCTTGGGGTAGGGCTCCTGGAATGAGCCCCCAGGCAGGGTTACCACCCTTTGCCCCCTCCTGTGGGGCACCTCCATAACCTCCCCATTGCTGCCATGGCCACAGGGATAAGGGGACATCCCCTTGCTGGGGATGCCAGCAAGGAGGAGCTAAGGGAACTGGGGGTGTTCAGCCTGGAGAAAAGGAGGCTGAGGGGAGACCTTCTGGCTCTGCAACTGCCTGAGAGGAGGTTGGAGCCAGGGGGGAGTCAATGTCTTCTCCCAAGGAACAAGTGAGAAAACGAGAGGAAATGGCCTTAAGTTGCACCAGGGCAGGTTTAGATTGGATCTTGGGAACAATTTCTTCCTGGCAAGGGTTGTCAGGCCCTGGCCCAGGTTGCCCAGGGCAGTGGTGGAGTCCCCATCCCTGGAGGGATTTGAAAGCTGTGTAGATGTGGTGCTGAGGGACATGGTTCTGTGGTGGCCTTGGCAGTGCTGGGTTGACGGTTGGACTTGATGGTCTGAAAGGTCTTTTCCAACCCAAACAATTCCATCATCCTATGATTCTGTGGAATAGTGGCTGATCCTGGGTCACGCATGGTACTTGTTTCTGACATGGGGCCAGCACGACTGGCTGTGCCTGGGGCAGCAGTGCCTGACAGGTTGTTGACTCATCCCACACACCTAACCCACAGTGCCAGCACCCGTGTAGCACCTCCTCCACGTCCCCTAGGTCCCAGTGGCACAGCCTGGGGGACACCCATGGCCAGGCAGGAGCAGAGGATGCAGGTAGGGATGGGTGTGTGGCCAGTACCCAGAGATCCCTCATTTGCTTGTGAGCCAGCAGGACCCTCCCCACCTGCTTCCTGCTGGCACAGGGACCCCTTCATACCTTCTCACTGCTGAAGTACATCAGGTTCTTCCCATCAAAACGGACGTAGCGCCTCTGGAAGACATAGTTCCTGTTGGGATGGCAGGAAAAAGGGGGTGGTTGGGAAGGGGGCAATACCTCCAAGGACCCCACATCTGCTCAGAGCCCCCCCTTCCCCTAAGGATGGCTGCCCAGGGACCTTTGCAGCATGACTGGGGCAGCCCAGAGGTTCCTCCTCCTGTCGGGAGGTCTGGAAGCCCCAGTAGCATGGTGACCAATGTGCCCACCTCACCAGCCTTGCCCAAGGGGGCTGTACCTACAGGGACTGTTCCACGGGTGGGCACGTACCCCTGTGGGGAGAGCTTGTCCAGCCAGCCGCTGAGCATGGTGGGTCGGGGCTCGGAGAGCGAGGTGAAGCTGGCGTAAGGGGAGATGGTGAGATCATCCAGCACCTCGTCGGGGTAGAGGTGGGCTGGCAGGCTGAACGGGGTCCCCTCGGCCCGTGGGGCCTCCACGGTGGAGTAGCCCTCGGTGTCGTTCTGGATGATGCGGTCAATGAGGCGGGAGCGTGTCTCCTCATCCTCACTCCTGCCCTCGCTGCTGCCCTCGCTGCTTGTCCTGTGGGGAATGGGGTGGTGAGGGAGCCCAGCCAGGACACCACGGTCCCTCAGTGACATCCCGTCTGGGACATCTCACACTGCTCCCAGCCCCATCCTGAGCTCCTCAGTGATGTGGGTGTTTGTAGCTCTGTGGGAGAAGGGCTCAGCACTCATGAGCACCATGGCCACCAGCAGCCCCAGGCTCAGCCAGTCCTACCTGATGGCAAGGCTGGGGGGAGCTGCCAAAATGGGCTTGTACCACCCAGGCCACCATCCATCTCCAGAGCCCTGGCATCACCTCCTTTCCCTCTTCACACCACAGGCAGCAAACCAAAGCCAGGGAGCTCCCTAGTCCCACATCCTGCTCCCACCCCAGCCACCTCCTCTCTAGGGTCTCAGCCCCATCTCTCCCTCTTTCCCTCTACTACTCCAGTGCTCATGGCACTGGGAAGATCCTTCTACCTTCCTGCCTGGACTTGTGTCCAGCCAAAATGGTTGTTTGCAAAGGGATTGGGATGGACAGATGGACCCATGGAGCTCCTGAATCCACCTCCTTTCCTTGGGAAGCCAACCCCTAGCCAGGCCTGGTGACACCATCCCACCCTAACAATACAAGGAAATAATAAAAATAAACCACTAAGCCTGCCCCTTCCCCCAGCCCTCTCAGCCAGACATTTTTCTCTCCCTGAAAAGGAAATGAGCTGGAAAATGTCTGACGGTTCCAGGAGCTCACAGGGGAGCAGCCCAGGTGCAATGATGATGGGCAGGAAGAGAGTCATGGCAGCCAGGACACCCCTGCACCAGCAGGAGAGCACCCGTGCCACTGGGGCACTGATGGCATCCAGTGCCACGATGAAGAAAAGCCTCCAAGAAAGGCAATGAGGATGAGCCGAGCCCCGGATGGTCCAGCTTCTGTCTGAGGAGCACCTGAGCAAGTTGGTCACCTCCAGTGGGGACAGAGTGAGTGCTGGGGGCAGGTTCCTGAAGTTATGAGCAGCATGAGGGGGGCAGAAAGGCATGTCCTGGACACTCTGCTTCAGTCACAGGAGCTGGGAGACATCAGATAAAGCCAGGAGGAGCAAGGTGAAGAACCACATGGGAAAGGAGCAGCTGACCAGTGGGACTCCTTGCCATGGGATGTTGTAGAAGGAGAAATTTATGGAAGAGAAACCCATTGGGGGGTTTCTAGATGGTCCTGGGCTTTGACCCTGGACCAGCACCTTCTGAGGCCATCGGACATCAGATGTCCCTGAACCATGTGGGACAGAAGCAGAACCTCAAGTCTGCCTGGGTAGATGTTGGGCTGGAGCCACCACTGCAAGGGGGTTGGCACTGGAGAAGTGAGAAGGTGTGAGGCGGAGGAGGTGGGTGGAGAAGGAAAATGGCCTGTTTGGCTCCTATGTTTGCAAGAAAGACAGAAAATGGCCAAGGGTGGCTTGGGGGCTCAGAGCACAACACAAATTGTGATTTTATGAGAAGACCAGAGCCTTGGCAGGGCCATTCATCTGGCTGGAGTCCCAGCCCTGTGTCCAGCTTCTTCAGGAGGGACTGGCCAGGGACTGGAGTGGCTGGAGGACTCTGTGCATCATAGAGCCTTGAGTGCCACAAGTGAGTGAGAGACAGACCCCCTGAGTGGGACAGAACAAGAGAAAAGAGTGGGAAAATATCCGTGACAGCCCCTTCCTGAGCCATGGAACCCACAAAGAGCTGGAGGACAAGCAGAACCTGGCAGGGACAAGCAAAGGCCACGGCCTGGCTGGAGTGGAGTCTCAGAATCATTCTGGTTGGAAAGACCTTCATAATATAATCGAGTCCAACCATAAGTCTCTCAGCATCCCAGGAGCCCAGCCCTGAGGACAGGGTTGGTGGATGGAGTCTCCAGGCAACAAGTCTGCAAAGGCCAAGTCATGTTCCTCAGCTGGTGACAGACAGTGAAGACAACGAACCTGCCCATGAGTCCCTAGGGCAAGGAGAGGGTGTTTCCAGGTCAGCTGAGCCTGGAGGGTGATGCCTGAGGTGCACCGAGTTGTGGCAGTCTCAGCTTCTCAGTGCTGACATGGGAGAGATGGTGGAGAATGGAGGACAGGTGATAGAAGAAAGGGTCTGCTGGTGGTGAGGGGACCAAGGAGCTGCTGATGGAGCTGGTTACTTCAGCTGGGGTCACGGGCCAGAGAATAAACCTGGAGGCAAGGACACACCATTCTCAGTGTTTCTTTTCCTGCAGGGAAGGTGCCTTGAAGTGTGGGCAGAAGCAGTCCAGGTAGGTATCTGCCTGAGGAACACCTCATGGGTCTTGATGCAAACCGGAGCAGGGTCCACCATCCTCACCGCAATGTCTGACAAGTGGCTGTCTGCCCCAGCCCCCTCAGCTCCATGGGGTGACATGGGCACTACTGTACCACCGTCCCTCTCCTGCTGAGACTGATGTCTGAAGTAGAGCAGATGTTCTCCTCCACACCAGCATTTCAGGGCACTGAGCATCACCAGCTTGGATGAAGGTGCTCAGCGTCAGGGCAGGCAAATCCCACCCTTCTCTCCAGGCTCTGATGGGCCTTCAGAGACCCAGCTCCCAGTTTTAAGGGGAATTTCACACTCCTTTTCCTCTTTGTTGAAGGTATCTGGCCAAGGTGGCTCTGCCCATCTATGTCACTGACCCTTACTGCCCCAACCCCAAGCCAGAGAGCAGCATGGTCCAGATGAAACTCCCCCAGAACAGGGCAGGAGGAGGTATCTCAGGTAGAAGGATGTTTGGGAGTGGGAAATATTTCCCATAATGAGTGGGTTTGTGGGCTGTGGGAGATGCTCGTATTGTCCCCAGTGACCAGGTGGCCAGTCAGCAGGATGAGGAACTGGAAAAACACCAGCCTTGAAGAGGAGGAGGGGGTGGTCCCACAGAAGCAGGGGCTAGAGTTGGCTGGCAGCAGCTCAACAGCTGAGGAGGAGCCCATAGTTCTGCTCCAGGGGGATCGTGGTGGGACTGGTGGAGCTGGTCTGGGGAGAAGAGCATTGGAGCAGATGGCCTATCCATCAGCAGGAGGCAAAAGGTCTTCCAAGGCTTTTCTGCCTCTTATTTAACTGCCTGCACCCCAACCATCTTATTGCTCAGGCTGGGAGAAAAGAACCTGCCTCTGCAAATATGCTGACGGTCCCATCCTGCCTCTTCTCAGCAAGACCAGGCTACAAAGTCCCTGGTGGGACCAGGGCTGCAAGTGCCTGGCTGATGCCCTCGGGATGCTCTGGATCCCAGCACCCTGGAAGCCTGGATGGAGGCTGTGACCCATGGGCCAACCCCCCAGCCCCCTCAGAACTGCAGATTCCAGCATTTTCAGTCTAGAGAGGAGAAGACTGAGAGGGGATCTAATTAATGTCTAAAAATACATGAGGGCTGGAGGTCAAGAAGGCAGGACAACCTCTTCTCACTTGTGCCCAGTGATAGGACGAGGGGCAATGGATCCAAACTCGAGCACAGGAAGTTCCACCTCAACATGAGGAAGAACTTCTTTACTGTGAGGGTGACAGAGCCCTGGGACAGGCTGCCCAGAGAGGTTGTGAAGTCTCCTTCTCTGAAGACTTTCAAGACCCGTCTGGATGCCTTTCTGAGTGATCTGCCCTGCTGTTCCCAGGTATCTGCAGCTCCCCACCCATGGCCCCTGTTGGTTCTCATCTGGTGACAACATCTGGCTGCCTGTGACACTGGATCAGGCCACACGGCTGTGACTTGCACCCAGAGCAGGAGATGGGCTGGACTGATCAAAACTGGGGCCAGAAAGGCTGGGCCATGGGGATACACTGGCCAGCAAGGCCATGGGTAGAGCTGAAGGACACGGAGCTGCTGCTTGCCTCCTCCTCTCTAAGCAACACAGGAAAAGGAACCCTCCCCATCTGAAATGGGAAGAGCAGCTTTCCTTCCTCTTTCTGAGATGCTATCAGGAGTTATGAAAAGTACATTTCAAAAGCATTTTCAAGGTGCCCCTCACAAGTGTCACTGTCCACCACAGTGTGACAGGTCAGCAAATGCTGATCTGACGATGCTGGAGCCTTTGGAGCTCACACATCCCTTCATCTGGAGCTCGGAGCCATCCCATTTCTGAGCAATCCCTGTCCCTCATGGTGTTTCCCTGCTCCCAGCAGCCAAATCCAGGTTCTGCCCAGTGTGCAGATGCCCGGTGCCACTGGCACTGCCCAGCTGTGCTTCCAGAGCATCTGTTGGCCAGCACTGTCCCCCTGAGGGCCACCCACCAGCATGGCTCCTTCTGATCTCTGAGCCCATCGGCACTTCTTGAGATTGCTGACCTGATCCCAGACACCCCTGATCAGCCCTACGGTGGGGGAAAAAGGCCCCACCACCTCTCAGGCTGTCTCTGGGGGTGTCCCCTGTCCCTCTTGCATGCAGAGCCTCATCCCAGCCCCTGCCACCCGCAGGATGTGACACCTACCTGCACACATCTCGCTCCAGGTCCAGCTCAGACACTGCCTCGTAGCTCTGATCAGAGGAGATGCCAATACCCTGGGAAGAGAGATTGGTCACATCTCCTCTCCCCTCTGCCCTCTCCCTTCCCAGACCTCCTCACCCTGCCTGTTCCACTGCACGGGGGGCTCAGCCTGTGACCCCCACCCCAGCCGGGCATTGCCAGGCACCACGGTTTCACCAGCTGCAGCTCCTGCCTTTGGGCAGCTGGTGGGATGCAGGGTGACAGTAGGGGACAGCCACTGTCCCCACAGCCTCCTCTCACCTTCTGCTCCCGGGATGGGGCTACACGCCCAAAGATGGTCTCACAGTAGGGGCTGACGGGCTGCTCCCCGACCTCTGTGGGCAGAGACATGGGAAGGAATCAGACAATCATGGAATTGTTTTGTTTGGAAAAGACCTTTCAGATCATCGAGTTCAATCATTAACCTAACTCTACCAAGTCCGGTGCTAACCCATGTCCCTCAGCACCACATCTACACAGCTTTCAAATCCCTTCAGGGATGGGGACTCCTGGGCAGCCTGGGCCAGGGCCTGACAACCCTTGACAGAGATAAACCTGGAAGATAAATTCTTATCCTGGAAGATAAATCTCTTCCAGAGATAAACCTGCCCTGGTGCAACTTAAGGCCATTTCCTCTTGTTTTCTCACTTGTTCCTTGGGAGGAGACATTGACTCCCCCCTGGCTCCAACCTCCTCTCAGGCAGTTGCAGAGCCAGAAGGTCTCCCCTCAGCCTCCTTTGCTCCAGGCTGAACACCCCTGGGTCCCTCAGTTGGTCCTCCTAAGACCTGTGCTCCAGAGCCTTCCCCAGGACAGGCAGTCAGTGGTGCCTGCTGCAGGGCAACGCCCAGCCAGGATGGCCAAACCTGGATGGGGACCCCCCCCTACCAATCCCACCATGTGTGCCCCAACACCTAGAATATCTGTCACGACAGAGATGCCAGACCAAATACGTGGGGGGCACCTTGGCTGGGGCCACCTTGGCCCCTGAGGGAGGCATGAGTACACAGGACCTGGGGGAGAGGCACGGTGTGCAGGTGTCACCCTCACTCCAATTCCTTGGGGACACCAGGAGGTCCCCACTGCCCAGTGATGTTCTGGGGGGTCTCACCTGGCTTGCTGTTAGGTCTCTGTGGGATGGGGGGGCAGGGCCCCACTGGGCCAGCTGGGACTGCTGGAAAACAGAAGAGCGGTTAGAATCAAAGAATCATGAAATAATTGAATTGTTTTAATTAGAAAAGACCTTTCAGATCATCCAGTCCAACTGTTCCCCCAGCAATGCCAAGGCCACCACTAAACCATGTCCCTCAGCACCACATCTACACAGCTTTCAAATCCCTCCAGGGATGGGGACTCCACCACTGCCCTGGGCAACCTGGGCCAGGGCCTGACAACCCTTTCCAGGAACAAATTGTTCCCAAGATCCAATCTAAACCTCCCCTGGCACAACTTGAGCCCATTCCCTCTTGTCCTATCTCTTGTTCCTTGGGAGAAGAGACCAACCTCCCCTGGCTCCAACCTCCTCTCAGGCAGTTGCAGAGCCAGAAGGTCTCCCCTCAGCCTCCTTTGCTCCAGGCTCAACACCCCCAGCTCCCTCAGCTGCTCCTGCTCAGACTTGTGCTCCAGCCCTTTCCCCAGCTCCATTGTTCTCTGGACACGCTCCAGCCCCTCAATATCCTTCTTGTCATGAGGGGCCCAGAACTGACCCCAGGATTGGAGGTGCAGCCTCACCAGTGCTGAGTTACTGCAGCTGGGCTGGGAGAGGTGGGACCCTGTGGGGTTTTCCCACCTTGTTTTCTCCTCTGGTTTCCATGGGCTGGAGGCTTCACCCAACCCAGGATGTGCAGCATCCCCCTCCCTGCTCCCAACACCTTCCTTGCTCCCTTGCCCTCACCACCCTGGGACCTGCGAGGCTGTGTTTGGGGCTGCTGGGTGTTTCCCATCCCAGCTCACCCCCTTCCATCATCTCCTACCCAGATCCCCCCATGAGTCAGCCCAGAGCCCCCACTCAGCCACCCCCCTACCATTCTGGGGAGCCCCAGCCTGGGTGGCAGAGGAGGGGAAGCAGGTTCTCCCCCCAACCAGAAGGAGCCATCCCTGGGCACAAGGGCCACCCTGTCAGCTCAGAGGGGTCCCAGATGCCCTGTGGGACCTCTCCATGGGGAGGGCATGGGAGGATGGAGAAAGCGGCTTTGGCAGCACCTAGAAGCAGGAAAGGCCAGGCTGGGAGTGAGGTCCTAGGGGTTGGGGTCTCTGGCCATTCTGCATCACCCCCCCCCCCCCGGCTCCCTGGGATGAGGGAAACCTTCTACTTACTCAGCTGTGTTGTCCAGCTGGGTCAGCTCCTGCAGTGACAGACCCTGGGAACCATCCTCCCTTCCCGAGCCCTCGGTGGGTGCTGATGGGGACTTGAGTCCTTCGTAGATGATGTTGGACACCATCTCCAACCTGCCCTGCCCTGGGCCCTGCTGCAGGGCTGCCCTGGGGCACGGCGAGGGATCCCTCCTGGCTGGGGTGGCCGCGGCAGGCAGGGAGGGGTTGGATGCAGTGTGACCCTCTGGCACACTCCCAGGGCTGGGCTCGGCTGCTGGGACCTTCTGGCTGTGCCGAGGTGGGACAGATGGGACGGATGGGGGGTGTTTCTCCCACGCCTTCAGGATCTGTCCATGATCAGGAGCTGGGGGGAGCCGTGTCTCCTCTTGAGCTCTCTCTCGCGCTCGCAGCCAGGATGCTCCCATGCCCATGGCCACAGTTCCTCCTGGCTCAGGGCTCTCCAAATCTGTGGAACTCTCCCCCGGCACAAACCCCTCCAGTACCACAAAGGCTGCAGGTGCCCCCTCACTGCCCAGGCCGTGGGCTGGCACTGCAGTGCATGCCAGTGGTGTGGGCACCGAGCCCTGCTCTGGCTTTGAGCGGGGGAAAACAGTCCTTGGCTTGGGAACTGGCTTCACCAGGGGAGGAGCAGGGTCCTTCTCTAGAGGTGATGCCTGGGCGGGTGTGGTGACATGCTGCTGTGTTGCCAAGGTGTCAGCCCCCCTTCCTGGCTCTGCTTTCATGGCATCCTCACCCACCTGTGGGGCTTCCAGGGCCTCGGTGACTAGGAGATGGATGTCTCCTGCTGCGGGTATCCCCTGGGATCGGCTGAGCATCCGTGTCTGCTGCACCAAGTTCAGGATCCTTTTGCGGTGCCCTGTGGCAGTGATGCCCATCTGCTGCAGGTGGTCACCATCCAGTGTGGTGGCATCTCTGGCCATATGGTATCCATGCTTCCTGAAGACATCCCGGTACCTCTCCAAGTGGATGGTAGCCAGCCAGTCTGCAATATCGGAGTCAGGACGGCACTGGGAGCTCATGGCCCTGGGGTCCCTCTGCGACGGATGCTCAGCCCATCATCTGTGGGGAAAGGGAGTGAGGAGGCGGCAGGAAGGGACAGGGGGCTTCAGCTACAGTGAAGGGCACAGATTCCATGGATGGGAGTGCAGGATGCTCCTGAAGGTCCCCCTGCCTCACCACTCTTCCTGGAGCCGCTCACCTCCCAGCTCAAGAAGCCGACATCCTGTTATTCCTCAGCCCCAAACCCCTCTGCCCCCCCCTGGAGCTGCCGGATCCCGGCCCTGCTTTGTTGGCGAGGCCGTGACCCCAGCCCAGCCGGGAGCCGAGCAGCCGGGGGCTCACAGGGGAGCGGGTTGGCCAGCAGATGCTGGGTGCTGGATCATCCCAGGCTCCGTGGTACGTGGGGCTGGGTGACGGGAGAACAAAAGCTGGGGGAGTCCTGGTGGAGGAGGCAGATAACGGGAGGAGAAGCTGGGCCCCTCCCTGGGGATGAGCTCCTGTGCCGGCCGGCTCGGGGAGGGCTCTGCGGCCGGAAGGGCCAGACCATAATCTCTCTCTGGCTGCTGGCGAGGGCATGGGAGAGGTCAGCATGACTCACGGGCAGGGGGACAGCCTCCCACCCCCCCGCCGGGATGGGCTCCACTGCCAGCACCGCAGGTCCAGACGGAGGGGCACGGTGCTCTGCACGGTGCCAGCTCTGGGGACCCCCATCCCCAAATTACTTCCTGGCACAGACCCGGGACAGAGCTGGGGTCTCTGTGGAGAGCTGAGGGCCTTTTTCCCATGAATCACGCTGCTCCGCGCTAAACCATCTGTGCTGACTGTGCTGCCACTGGGTCTTTTTCCAGTTCCTCCATTTCCCTCTATTGTCGGAGCAGGCTTCCTTCCTGCTGCCTGCACGCTCCCACGCATCCCCTGCTCCCTCCCGCCGGGCTCATGGCCCCACTCGCCCAGGGGCAGCTGTAGAAGTCTCCTGAACCCCTGAGCAGGCAGCTGCCTGCTCCTCACTGCTGCCTGCAAGGGCTGCATGAGTGGCACGGCGGGGGGGTGGGCGGGAAGGGCGGGTAGGTGGGTGGGATGGGGACACTCTTGACATGCTGTCAAGAGGCAGGGTGGGTGCTCACACGCATGGGTGTGCGTGTGCCCAGCCCCGTGTGTGCAGGGGTTTTGCCATGGGGTGACAAGGGACCGTCACATCGGAGCTGGCTGGGAGCGCAGGGCACAGGTACACGGCAGCTGTCTGTTGATGTAGGGCCTACAAGAAACGGCAGGGCAGGGGGGTGCAGAGGGTGATGTCCCGCAGTGTCCTGGGCTGGGTGTCTGCCGCGGGGTTAAAGGGCTCAACCCGCTTCTGCCCAGCAGCCTGAAATGGGGTTTCCCCCTCTCTTTTGCCTGTGTCACCCCAAGGGATGGGTGGCCAGCTCTGCCCGCTGCCTGCCCTGCCTGGCAGCCTCCCGCGGGGACCTGGCTCCCGAGACCTCCCCCTGGCCGGGCAGCGGGGCCGTGGTGCGGCCTTTCGGGGCAGTCCAGCCCTGCCCACGGGCAGTGGGGCTTTACAGGGGGGTGTGCACCATCCCTGTCCCTGCCAACCCACGTGGAGCAGTGGGGCATGGGCTGCCCCGCTCCTGCCTCTTCCCTCCCGGTCCCCAAGTCTGTCCTTGTCCGTGCATCCCCTCGGGGATCCCCTCACCTCTGGCCCCGCAGCGCGGTCCGCAGCCCCCGGGGCTGGCTCCGGCGGAGCAGCGCGGTGGCAGTGCCCCTGTGGGCTCCAGGGCTGCCCCGCTCCGGGCTCCAGGGCGGTGCCAAGGCGTCCCCGCCGGGCACGGGGCTCAGCAGGAACTGTTGTGGATTGCAGGCAGGCTTCACAGCACCCAGCCCGCGCCTCCCACTGCAGGTCCCTCCTCCAGACCAACCCTCCGGTCCCCATCCCCGTCCCATCCTCCCGTCCTGCCCCTTCCTAGGCATGACCCTGCCCCGCGCTTGGCTCCTGGCCTGGCTGCCCCGTGTCCTGCCCCTCGGCCAGGTTCTGCCGTCCTTCGGAAGCTGCCCCACACCCTTCCTGCTCAACCCCTCATGCTCCTTCTCTCACCTTCCCCACCACGAGACCTGCTCTGCCATGGGGCGGCCCGGCTGCCCTGCGACCCACTCCCCGAGGCTGCGGTGCCCAGAGAGAGCTTCGAAGTTCCTGGGTGCATCCCGATCTATCCACTGTTTGCCTCTGGCTGCAGGCAAGAGGAGATACTCACCATATCCACCATGGCCTGGGACTGGGCAGGTTGCGGGTGCTGCTAAATTGGAGCAAACAGGCTGGAACGAGGGGATTTGGGAGGGCTGGAATGGGGGAATATTGGGAGCCCAAACCCCAGCCCTGTGCTGCAGGGGTGCAGCACCCACCCACCCAGCTGCTGGGGCTCCGTGTCCAGGGGTATGTGGCAGAAAGGCAAGTGGGGTCTGGGGTGGCAGGGGGGATATCAGGAGGGTACTTCTCCTGCAAGGAGCCTGTGCTTTCCCCCTGGCCCACCTTGGCTTTCACCCAAGGCTTTTTGCAAGAGCTGGGCTGGCCGTTAGTCCTGCTTGGCTGTTGCCCAACCCTGCACCCAGAGGATGTCCCAGGCTGGTATCTCACAACACCCTTAGCCACACTCCTGATGACAAGACTGATAACTGCTCCCTGCCCTGGGGGGTGCAGCTCCCTGGAAAACCCTTTGCTCCAGCTCTGGGTGCCCCAACAATGCCCCCAAAAGCCATCGCAGGGGACTGGGAGTAGCTGGTATGGGATGGCCACCCTGTCCAAGTGTCTGTGTCTGCAAGTAGGTGTGGAAAAGCAGCTGCTTCTTCTCACAGGCTCACTGCTACAAAGCAGAAGCAGAACTCAGCTCGAGCCCAGCACTACTTTGCCTTCCTTCCCCCTTCCCTGTAGCTGCTTCAGTGGGGGGTGACACATCCCCTGTGCTGGGGATGGCATGGGTGGCTCCTTGGACCACCCTATAGGTGGAGTGCAGACCTGGGGACCTTCAAGGTGGGCAGGGACCCTCTGGACCAGCACCTGGACCATGCTGTCCCACAGAGCTCCCATCCCTGCCTCTTAGAAGAAGCTGTTTAGCTAAACATAAGTACTGTTGCTCACAGAGGTGTTGCTAAGGTCTGCAGCATGGATGCTGGGAGGCAGAGCAAAGGGTGCTGGTGGCACTGGTGACAGCCAGTATGCCATGGTTTCCACCCTTGTGTGCTGCAGGTGTTAGCACTGGTGAAGCACTCTCCTGCCTGGGGCCACATCCTGGCTTCTCGCTGCTCAGCACCCTGCAGCACCTCTGTGGACCTCTCACACCCTGCTGGGGGGAGCAGGGCTCCACTCTGCACACCGGGATGCTGGGGAGGGAAGCATTGTTCAAGGGCAGAAGGGACATCCCCAGAGTGGCCACAGTCCCATCTAGTGACCTGGAATGACCAAGAGCAGGGCCCAGCCCCTCAAGCCACATCCCGGTGGCTGCTGAGGGGGCAGTTTGGTGCAGAAAAGCTTCTCCCCAGCTCTCTTCTCCCTGGACAGTCACCCAAGTGCCAAGGTTGGGGCTTGGTTCCCCCTGGCAGGAGGAAAACCCCTGCTCAAGCACCTCTGCTGAGCCTCAGCATCTGGTTCCTGACAGGGGCTGCCCCTTTCCAGCCCCCAGCTGGGAGGACAGCGTGAGCTGGGGCCTCCCTCAGCCGTGGGACCACTCTGGGTCTGCAGAGCTGGCACAGGGCCACGTGGGAGGGGAGCAGGGCACGGCAGAGCACCAGGGCACCCTCAGGACACAGGCAGCCGAGCTGTATGTGCCAGGGCTGGGCTGTTTCCTGTGGGCTTCCTATTGACCCAGTTTCTACAAGGCAGGTTTCAAAGCCTCCACTTGATCTCTTTGGTGTCTGCCAACCTGCTGATGAGATCTATCTTTAGCTGCCAGTCTCCTTGGGCCAAGGCAGAGAGCCCTGTGTGTCTACCGGTTGGCACAGCAGAAGGTCTTGACTGGCCCCTGGAGAAGGCAGATGGGCAGGACTAGAAAACATCCCTCGAACACCAGGATTGGGCTTTGGGAGATGCTGACAAGGGCTGGAGGAAAGGAAGATGAAAGTGAAGGCTGGATCCTTCCAGCATATTGGCCTGTGCAGTCCTTCCCCTTTCTGGGCAGCACCCATGATGACACTGTCCCCCAAGGTCCATGTGTCCAGCTGACCGACCATCCATCCATCCATCCATCCATCCATCCATCCATCCATCCATCCATCCATCCATCCATCCCTCTCTCTCTTCCTCCTCCCTCCCTCTCCCTCTCTGGCCATCAGCCTTTGCTTCACCCTGGGGCAGCCTTTGCTCTGCCTTCAGGCCCTGGATCGAGCTGGGGATTGTGTGGTGGTGGTGGGAGCATCTCCTGGGAGCAGGACAGGGTGAGGAACACTACAGGCTCATACCTAGAGGGCAAATACCATGTTGGACACCTGGAAATGTGGGGTTGGGACTGAGCCTGGGGCGTTTGCTGGGACACAGCCCCTGGGAGGGCTTGGAGGGGGAGTGGGGAGGGGGAAGCTGGAGGCTCTTTTGTTTGGAGACCTGCTGGATTTCTCCAGGCAAGAGCCCTGCTGAAGGCAAGTCCATGAGAGAAGATGGGCTGTTGGAGGGCTCCCTGCTGGGCTCAGGGTCCTGGTGTGGGTGGTGGGGGTGCAAGAGCTGCTTAAGACCTATCCATGAGCTCAGGGGATGCAAAACATGAGAGTCCAGGGATGGGGCCACATCCTCCAGCAGCCGGGGCATGTTTGATGCACAGGCAGGACAAGGGGGCCCATGCCAGGCTCCTCCTGGCCCCCATTCATCGGGGAGGGAGGGACAGGTGACATCACTGCCTCTGAGATAATCTCTCCTCCAGCAGCAGTTTCCCGTTTCCTTTCCAATCTCTGCGCCTGGGGCGGCTCCTCTCCGCGCGGGGGCCAGACAGGAAGCCCCGTCCAGCTGGGCTCTGGTGTGGGGCCACAGCCCCCGCGTGCCTGGCCCTTGTCCTCCTGGGCCATGGGCCACCCTGCGAGGGGACCGGGGGGGCTCTGGTCGCCCCTCACGCTGCCTGTCCCCTCTCTCGCTCCAGCTCTTGGGGGATGCTGGCGTGTGGTCCCCTTCCTTTTTGTGCCCCAGGAGACCCAGCAGGGACAGCAAGAAACCCCCACACTGGGGCTCCTGGCACCCCACGGGTCCCCTCTCCAGCCCCCCAGGTTTCACCCCCCATCCCCAGCCCCACCCCCCGTTTTACCCCCAGCCTCCCAGGTTTCACCCTGCTCCCTGGCCGGAGTGATGCTGGGGGTCAGGAGCTGGATGTGGACCAGTGGTCCCACGGCCCCAGTGGCCCTTGTCCTCCCCACATACTTGAAGCCACCACCATCCTGGCCATTTTGAGCAGCATCCTGGGCTGAGATGTCACCCATCCCGGGGCTGGAGGGGGTGTGGGGACTCTGGCTGCTCAGGCAGCAGCTCCTCACACCTCCTTAGGGCTGGCTAAAAATAACCCGGCAGCAGAGCCGCAACCCGACTGCGGCAGAGAAACGTTCTGAGGGGGGGGAGGAGAAGAGATGAGGCTGCTCTGAGGGTCTGCAGGGTGGTCCTCACCCCAATGCCCTGTGGGTCGGGGTGCCAGGGGGCTCTGCCCAATCAGGGCAGCACCCAGGGGTGTTTCTCCTCCTTTATCTGCCCTGTGAGCCCTCAGTTTTTCCGCATTTTTCCCGGAGATGTGGCTTCTGCTTGTGTGTCCAGCCCTGCCCCAATGGCCAGGACCTCCTGTCCCCTCCCCAGCACTCTCTGCAATGGGAGACACACGTGTGATGTCCCCATGGAGCAGGGAAGGGAACTTATGTGACCTAATGGGGTGGCTGAAGGGGGACAGCCAGCATCCGTGCTCATGATGCTGGGGTGGGCATCTGGACAAACTGGGAAGGAGAAGCACAAGGTATGGGAGAAGCAAGAACAAAGGTGGGACCACAGTGGGCTGGGGTGACCAGGGAGTGTGACCTTGGGTGGGTCAGAGGGGCCCCAAAAGCCACTGTGGCTGGTGGCTCTGGGGGGGTCAGAGGGGCCTCAAATCCACCATCTCTTGTGGCTTTTGGAGGGTCAGAGGGACCCCAAAAGCTACAGTGGCTGGTGGCTCTGGGCAGGTACCCAGCCAGGGGGTTGTCTCCCACCACAGCTCTGGCTGTGAAAGCAGCTGCCACATCCTGGCCATGTCCCCATGTCTTTGCCTTGCCAGGAAGGGCTGGAGCTGTGTCTCCCAGCACTGTCAGCAGTGCCAGCCCCATGTGCCTGGCACAGCAGCCCAGCAGCTGCCAGCAGCCATGGAGTGTGGGACCCAACGGGTCAGTGGAAAACCCAACATTTGCCAGCATGTCCCACAGCTGTGCCTGTCCAGACTCTCCTCCCATTGCCCATTGGAAGGTGCCCAGTGCCCAGTGCCCACACACGCTCATCTGTGGGCGTGGGCAGAGCCCATCATCTGCTTGCCCTGCCCCACCACCAGACCCCTGCTCCCCACTGAGGGCACCTTTGGGTGCTGGGGCTGACTCTCCCATCTGACACGGGATCTGGCACTGGGGCAGCCCTGGGGAGGCTTGGTGCCAGCCTCCTCCCTGTCCCGTGCCAGCCCAAAGCTCTTGAACACACACCAACCCCTTTATTGTTGTGCTAGAAACCACAGCAGCAGCAAACAGCGAGGGGGTGGGGACAGACCCCACTGCCAGGACAAGCCCCACATCTGGGGAAGGGGTCCCCAGAGCCAGCTGGGCTATAGCCAGCCTGCCGAGCTGAGCCTGATGCCCAGGAGAAGACCTGGGGTGGCTCCCTGAGATGAGGGGGTCACATGAAGCCTGGGGGTGCTTGGTGGGCTGGAGGGGGTCCAGCCTGATGGCAGGGCTGGCAAAGCAGGACCTTGGGGCAGAGAGGGTTGGTCCAAGCCCTGTGCTGCTGCAAAGCCTGGGCAGGACCCCCAGAGACCCACCACTTCTGGACTTTTGAGGGACATCCACATAAGGTCTTACAGCAGCAAAGGGTTTCAGGATAAAGTTTGTACCCACCTCATGAAGGGTTGCCCCTCTCTTGCTCTGCCCAACTTCTCAGGGCACCCACACCCTCTGCCAGCTCTGCCTCCTGCCTGGGGACATCTCCATGGGTGCAGGGGAGATCGGGGTGCCCATCTGCCTTATTTGAAGGTTAAATCTGCCTTATGCTGAAGGTTCCCCTGGGTCAGCACCTTGCTGCCCAGGCCAGGGGTCTGTGACAAAGGAGTTGGAGAGCAGACGGGACTATTGGGGTACAGGGGGCCAAATTCCCACCCATGCCCCCCCCAGTGAGAGGGCTGTGGTGAGGGCTCAGGCCTCGTGGTCACTGGTGCTGAGGTGGTCCTCGGGCAGCCCTGTCTCATCGATGTTCTCCAGGGAGTCGGCGTGCTGCACCGAGAGCTCGGCCAGGCTGACGCTGGGCAGCGTGTTCTGCTCCGGGTACACCCAGGGCTTGTACTCGGGGTCGTGCTTGCGTTTCCACTCGGGGTACTTCAGCCCAGCCTTGTAGATCTTCTTCATGGCCTGTGGGCAGAGCGGGTACAGCCGTCATGGTGCCCCGAGACCCCAGTAGGGATGGAGCCACCCACCCATTGCTTGCTTTTTTGGGGGTGCTGGTAGGGGATGGGGGCCTGGCTTGGACCACACAGCCCCAGCAGGATGTCCAGTGCAGGCCCTGTGAGCCCAGGGTCACCCAGAACCCATCCAGTGAGCTCTGGGCCACCCAGCACCCATCCTGCCCCTTCCCTGGGGCTGTTTTGGGGCAGCTTGTCCCAGGTGCCCGCACATCCCCCCACTGACCCTGCTTACCTTTGGTGCCACAAACTGGGAGACACGGTTCACCACCCACTTTGGCAGCGACCCTGCAAGAGCCCAAAGCCCCATCACTCAGCTGGCCCTGGGGAGCCATCACGAGCCTGTGCAAGACTGAGGCCCCTGGGGCTGATGCCACCTGCCCCACCCTGTGCCCTGGGAGGAGACACTCTTCTTCCCCAGATTGTCCTCACTTCTCAGTGCCCTCTGGAGCTCTGGGTGCTGAAGTGAGTCCAGAGGGGCCACAAAGATCATCTGAGTGAGGGCTGGAGCAGCTCTGCTCTGGAGACAGGCTGAGAGAGTTGGGGCTGTTCAGCCTGGAGAAGAGGAGGCTCTGGGGAGACCTTAGAGCACCTTCCAGTGCCTGAAGGGACTCCAGGAAAGCTGGGGAGGGACTTTGGACAAGGGCAGGGAGTGACGGGATGAGGGGGAATGGATTCAAACTGGAAGAGGGGAGATTGAGATGAGATATCAGGAGGACATTCTTGGCTGTGAGGGTGGTGAGACACTGGCCCAGGTTGCCCAGAGAAGCTGTGGCTTCCCCATCCCTGGAAGTGTTCAAGGGCAGGTTGGATGGGGCTTGGAGCAACGTGGTCTAGTGGGAGGTGTCCCTGCCCATGCAGGGGGGTTGGAGCTGGATGATCTTGAAGGTCCCTTCCAACCCAAACCAGTCTGGCATTCTATGACTCTGTGGAAAGCTACAGTGGTTGATCTCTGGGGGTACAACGGGGCCCATCCCCAAGGAGACATGCTGCACCCTCCCCTCCTGCTTACACTCACCACGGGGGTCCACCTGGGTGAGATAATAGAGGACACAGGCGCCGGCGCCGTTGGCCTTGATCAGGTAACCTGTCTGCAGGGACACGGCCCTCACAAAATCCTTCCGGGGTGGGTATTTCTGCAGAGAGATGCCGTGAGCCTCAGAGCCTGCCCTGGGCCACTGTCCAGCACCCTTGGGCTCGTGCTGGCCGGGGGCTCACCGGGTGCTTGACGCTGTAGTTGATGATCATATAGTCATTGCCCAAGGGCAGCCAGGAGCGCAGGGTGACGAAGTCCCGGTTCTTCAGGGGACTCGGGCATTTCCCTGTGGACAGACCCTGTTACACTCATCCCCACAGCCCCACACCCATGCACGGGGCTGGGGGGAGTCAGGGAGGGGGTGTCCTAGGGGTCCCCAGGGGCTGCTCACAGGAGTAGTATCCCACGTCAGCATTGACTGTCAGGCGCCCGATGTCGTAGGTCTCGATCATGTTGGAGTCCCACTTCCTGCGGTAGCTGGTGTCGTGCAGGACATCATAGAGGGTCTCAGCAGGGACGTCCTTGCAGGAGATGCGAGTCTGTGGGGAGACAGGGAGTCGGGCAGGGTGGGGCAGGCAGCACCCACCCCCAGAGCAGGGGGGTGATATCTTCCTGATACCTCAATCTCCCCTCTTCCAGTTTGAATCCATTCCCCCTCATCCCATCACTCCCTGCCCTTGTCCAAAGTCCTTCCCCAGCTTTCCTGGAATCCCTTCAGGCACTGGAAGGTGCTCTAAGGTCTCCCTGGAGCCTTCTCTTCTCCAGGCTGAACAGCCCCCACTCTCTCAGCCTGTCTTCCTAGGAGAGGTGCTCCAAAATAAAAGCATGTGTGTGCACGTGTGTTGTGGAGGATGCTCTGCATGTGGTGCAGGACATGTCCCTGCTTCAGGACCACCAGCCCCGCTGCTGGCATGCAGGAGGTAGAAGAACCCTCTGCCTTCAAACGAAGCTACCTGGTGGTCCAGGCTCATGGTGCCTGGATACTTGAGCCCAGTCCTGTCCTCCCACCCCATGTTCCTGCAGGGTGAGCAAAGGGATGCTCCTGCCCTGGCATGATGCTCTGGAGCACTGGGTCCAGTGTAGGGAGGTTGGTAAGGCCCTGGCTGTAGAATCATCAAATCACAGACTGGTTTGGCTTGGAAGGGACCTTAAAGATCATCTAGTTCCAACCCCCTTGCCATGGGCAGGGACACCTTCCATGGGGGCAGGTTGCTTCAAGCCCCATCCAACCTGACCTGTAACAGAAGCTGTGGAGCTGCCCAGCTGTGCTGGTGGATGCATTATTGATGAGGCCAACCAGCTCTGCTCCTCTCAATGCCAGGAGGAAGGAGATGTCATCTGCTCCTTGTTAGAGGCTTTGCATCTTTGATGAGGTGCTCAGCCGTGCTGTGTAATCGGAGCCTGCCCCTCGAACGTGGCAGGTCCCATCAATCTCAGGCAAGCTTTCCCTGGTGGCCTGGGTGGTGGTTTCTGTCCAGCATGCTGGACTCATGCCCAGGACAGGCTGGGAGATGTGCTGCATTCCCCAGGGCACCGTGGAGGGGAGTGTGGGACCCCCGGCTGCCTCCTCCTGCTCTCCCTCCCCCGCCACCCCCTCCCAGCTGAGTCTGGAGGTGCTGCTGCAGAAGGAGGAAGGATGTCTCCAGCTGGAGGTGAAGCTCATGGTCCTCCTGGGCTCCTGGAAGCTCTGGTTCTCCCAGTAGGACCATCACAGCCTTGCACCCCTAAAATCCCCCACTAAAGCCTGTGTCTCCCCCTCTCAAGCCCTGGATGATCAGAGACTGTGCAACAGCTGCAGGTGCTCAGCTGGGACAGGGAAAGGACCAAGCCCCAACCCAGATCATCCATGGTGAATCCAGGTAGGGAAATATCCAAAGCTTCAACTGCTGGGATTAATGGAAAGGTCTTCTGACCTCCAAGCCCAGCCTGGGCAGCTCAGCTCTCCCACCTGGACTGGGTGACATCTTCCATCCCATATGTCAGGAAGGGTCCCTGGGGAGTGCTAAGCCCTGCATCATGCCCAGGCCCTCTCCAGAGCAGTGAAAAGCCACATCAAAGAACCCCATGCAATGAGGCGGGCTGGGTGATGGTGCTCAGACCCCCAGAACCTGCCTAAGGTCCCCTCTCTGTGGGGCTTGGTGGTGGCAAAGGGAGATGTAACTGCATCCCCTCCAGTGGGCTGTGCTTGTTGAACTTGGCTGGACCTCACAAGGGTCCTGCCAGCCTGTTCCTGCAGCCTGCCCAGGCCAGCAGCCTTGTCTCCAGCACTTCCAACACTCTCCACCTTTCAGTGCTGCCTGCAGATGGACTGAGAGAGCATCTGATCCCATCATCCCAGTCACAGGGTGGGACCCAGCCACTGGCCTGGGCTCTGCACTGGTGACCACCATGCCATCAGCCCTGTGGGGAGCTGGTTCTTCACCCGCCTCATCATCCACTTCTCCAGTCCAAATCTTGTGAATCTGGTGATGAGGAGACCATGGGAAGTGCTCTCTAAGGCTTTACTGAAGGCCAGGTACGTGGCTTCCACTGTTCTCTCCATACACACCAAGCCAGTCCTCTCGGTGTAGGAGGCAACCAGGCTGGGCAACCATGATTTGCCCTTGGTAGGTCCCTGCTGCTGTTCCCAGTGCCCTTGTCCATCAGGACGTGGCTTCCAGGGGGGATGTTCTCCATCATCCTCCCAGGGAGAGAGGTGACACAGCAGCCCATAGAGCCCTGGAGCATCCTTCTTGCCCTTCTGGAAGATGGATATGATGTTTGCCTCTTCCCAGTTATCAGGGACCTCCTGCAGTCACTGGGACTTTTCAAAGAGAGGTTGGCCAGCCCCATCAGCACCCCTGGGTGTGTTCTGCCTGGTTCTGTGGACTTGTGCGCACCCAAGTGCTCCCTGATCCTAGCCTAGGAGCTCTTTCCTGTCCCACCTCAGCAAGGCACCATGTATGGCACCTACACCTCCTCAGAGAGCACCACTCCTCCTCCTCACCTCAGCCCTGAAGGGCCTCCAGCCACACATGGCAACCCTGGTGTGCCCAACTCCTCCTCGTGTCTGCCCAGCTGCATGTGCTGGTGTGCAGGCACCCGAGACCAGCTGCTGGTCACTCTGTTCAGGAGAGCCATCCAGGGCCTCCTCCATCCTGATGGACCCTGGTGCCTTCCCTCTTCTTCAGGTTGTAGTAACCCTTCCCTGACACACCTAGTTGGAAGCTCTCTTATCAGGTTGGCTGTAGGTAAGATGCTCTGGCCCTGTGTGCTTAGGTGGATGTCATCCCTGCCCAGCAGTCCTGATCCTTGGTGGCCAGAAAAGCCAAAGCTTTGCCTTCAACACCAGCCATGAATCCAAGTGTTGTCCCACAAGATGCTCCCACGCAGGGCTTACCCCATGCTGAGAGAGCACCTGATCCCATCATCCCAGGCACAGGGAGGGACCCAGCTGCTGGCACCAACTGGGCTCTGCACTGGTGACCACTGAGCCATCAGCCTGGTAGGGAGCTGGTTCTCCACCTGCCTCATCATCCACTTCTCCAGTCCAGATCTCACGAATCTGGAGGGGTTCCCAGGCCCCTTGCCCCCAGCACACCATAATCACTCTTGATGTACTCAGGGTCACCTGGCAGTGCCATGTGGATAAGCAACAAGGTGGAACAGCCTGAGGGATGGTTGAACCCGTGCAGCATCCCAGATCTGGTCTCTGGCAAGAAGCAAACCTCCTGAGACAGCACAGGCGGCTTGGGGCTCTTGGGGATGCTCACCCAGCACAGGATGAGAGGTGCTGTGCCCCAGGGTGGTGTGGCTGGAGGACAGGCACCAGAGAGGGATCCTACCCTGCCCCGGGGGCTTCCAGCAAGGCCATCTCCATCACGTAACCGATCCCTGAGGCCTTCCCACCTGCACCAGGAGCAGCCGCAGCCTGAGCACATGTGGGGGCACAGTGGGCACCCCGGAGATCCACTGGGCAGAGCAGGCTGGGGAAGGGCCAGCTCTGGCATGTGGGGCAGAAACACCCCCAGGCAGGCTGGACCAGAGTGCTGTGCACCCCCAGGCAGGACCCAGCACCCCGGGGACCCTGGGGAGCCGCTGGGGCAGGGCCGGGCTGGAGGTGCCGCAGCCGCCGGTCTCCGCTTACCTTAATCTTCTGCACCGTGCAGCTTTCCTCCTGGCCCTGGCTCCAGACCGTCACTCCAGCTTTGTTGTACCGGCAGTGCCAGCCCTCCAGGCTCTCGCACTGATCCCTGAAGGAGCTGAAGTGGGAGTCGTCTGGGATATAAACCATCTCCCCTCCTCTGGACATGGAGCTGAGGTGCTGGCCCCAGGGCGCGGGCACCGGCTGCCGGGCAGGTTCCTTCTGCCTCCCCCTCCCGGGGAACCCGGCGCTGCCCTTGAGCTGCCGCCTGGCTGGGTGCCCGCTGCAGCTCACATCATCGTCCCAGCCCCCAGCCCGTGCCCTCCTCGGCGGGCACCGGCTACCCCGGCAGCCCGGGACGGGCAGAAAGCTCCGGCCGCCGCGCCGAGCAGCGGGGAGGAAGGCTCCGAGGAAGGCTCCGTCCCTGCAGTCGCTCTCCCAGCTGCCGGGAGCTCGGATGTCTTCCAGGATCACATTTCTCCCCGGCTGCCTCTCGGCTCCTCTATAATTCAGCAGGTAGCGGCCAGCGGGTGGCTCGGTTTTCAGGGCAGAGCTGGCCCTGGCCCCCCAAACCCCCCGAGCCCCTCGACCCCCCCGGCCCTGCTCTCCCCTGGCTGGCACAGAGGCAATCTCTGCGCCTGACTTTGCAGCACCAGCTCCCTGATGGGATCAGCTGATCACCTCGGTGTAAGCCATGGGCCTCAGCATCATCAGGATGTGTGCCTGGGATGGGGCCATGGTCCAGTGCACAGGATCTTGGCTGTCAAAGTATCCTGGGGCTGCAGGGTGGGCTCCTGTGGTGGGGAAGGGAGAGGATTTGCAGGTGGGGAGGTTGCCCCTCACTGGTGATGCTGGTGGGAAGGGACACCTAGGGGTCTCTAGATCACACCTGCTTGAAGCAGGACCACCAGCAGCACAGGGTAAGGTCAGCCATGGCTTTGCCCAGCTGTGTCTTGAAGGATGGACTCACCCCACCTCCCTGATGGCAGAGCTGCACCACCTTCCCTGGGAAAAAATAATTTCTACTGTCCAACCTGAAGCTGCAATTAATGTCCATTGCCCCTTGTTACATCTTGTGCCCTATGGAGACACCCTGGCACTGTCCCCTTTGCACCTACCCTCAGGTAGCTGCAGCCTGGTAGATGTTCTCAAGCCTCCTCCTGGCTGGCAGACCGCAGCCCCAGCCCTGCTGGCCTCTCCCCAGCCCCTCAATCCCTCCCCAGACTGAGGGGCCAGCCTGGGCACAGCACCAGATGTGGGGTCCCTGCTGCTGCCCAGAGGGGACCTCCCCTTCTCCCAGGTCACTGGCCACATGTCACCCAGGAGGCAGCTTGCCCCGTGTGTCCCCTTGTCCAGAAAGCTTCTCTGGGACCTTTTTCCAAGTCCTTTTCACTGGGACCCCACTTTGCCCCTCAGCTCCCAGCCTGGGCAAAACCTCAGGTTATCTGGCTCATCTTGTTGATGCCCACAAGGTTTCTGTTGACCTGGAATTAGGGTTTGGTGGGGTTCACCTGGCCTGAGGCTCTGCCATTTGCTGCACACCCCTCCTTCAGCCTCACCTGCAAGGCCAGGGTGCAGTTGGCTTCTCATCCAACCCTCTGATGAAGAACATGGCCCCAGGACTGATCCTGGGGTACCCCACCTGAGACCAGCTGCCAGATGGGCACAAAGGTGTGGGCAAAGCTCAGGGAAGGGAGCTGGGAGAAAGCTGGAAAACTGCAGCTTCTTGCAAGGTCTTGCCTGGGGAGGAAGGCTGCCTGCTGCTGCCTGCAGCTGCCCATGCTGTAGCATGGGGGACTGAGCTCATCCAGGCTGCACCTCGAATCCTGGGGTCAGTTCTGGGCCCCTCAGGACAAGAAGGACATTGAGGGGCTGGAGCGTGTCCAGAGAAGGGCAACGGAGCTGGGTAAGGGGCTGGAGCACAAGTCTGAGCAGGAGCAGCTGAGGGAGCTGGGGGTGTTGAGCCTGGAGCAAAGGAGGCTGAGGGGAGACCTTCTGGCTCTGCAACTGCCTGAGAGGAGGTTGGAGCCTGGGGGGGTTGGTCTCTGCTCCCAAGGAACAAGGGATAGGACAAGAGGAAATGGGCTCAAGTTGTGCCAGGGCAGGTTTAGATTGGATCTTGGGAACAATTTCTTCCTGGCAAGGGTTGTCAGGCCCTGGCCCAGGCTGTCCAGAGAAGTGGTGGAGTCTCCATCCCTGGAGGGATTTGAAAGCTGTTTAGATGTGGTGCTGAGGGACCTGGTTCAGTGGTGGCCTTGGCAGTGCTGGGCTAATGGTTGGTCTTGATGGTCTGAAAGGTCTTTTCCAACCAAAACTATTCAATGTTTCCATGATTCTTTGCAGACCAGCTTATGCTGGAGCTGCACATTTCCCAGCTTGGGCAACTCCAGGTGCTGTGGACGTGTGCTGGGGGCACAGGGCAGCCAAAGCCACGCTTGGTTAACGAGCTGCTGCAGCAGGCAGGGAGCTGCAGGTCTTGAGTTGGGGACAATGCGGACGAGAGACCTTGGGGTGTCCTTGGGGCTGCAGAGCAGGGAGGTAGTGAGGCTGGATGGATTTATGGCCTGGAACCACCTAAGGCCATTGCTGCAGTGTCCCTCAGGGTGCACTGGAGCGTGTGGGTGAGGATGTGCACACCTGTGTGTCCATGTGCAAGGGTGGGCAGTCACCCCAGCCCCTGCAGGAGCTGGGCACAGCCTGGAGACCTTGCTGTGTGGGTGCATGGGGGGAGGTGAGACCTGAGCTTAGGGGCTTTGTGGCTCTGAAGACTGTTCATGGGTGAAGGGAGGGAGGACATTGCAGTCCTGGGGATGGAGGAGCTCATCCACCGTATGGGAAGGAGCAGACTGCCAGCCCAGCATCACTGGAGCAGGAACCAGTCTGGCATGGCCACCTTTCTGCACCTAAGGGACAGGAGCATTCTTGGTGAATTAGGCTGGAAAGTTGAACAGAAAGGCCTTTCTTCTCTTCTGGAGCAGCCCCTTAGGTCAATGTTCAAGCTGGACAACAATGTGGCTACCCAAGAGCTCGCTGGTCACCACCACATGTCCCTTACAAGGTGCCTGCTAAGCTGAGGTGGGTTCCCATCACTCACTTGCCCTTGCAAGCACTTGGGGCTCAAACCAACCCCAGTTCCCACTGCCCTCAGCTCTTTTGGACCCCAGGCTTGGAGCTGGGTGCTGCTGCTGGGATCTCCTGGCCACCAAGGGAGAGGGATGGAGGTGACTGTACCAAATGTAAAGCCACATGTTAATGCCACCTTGCTCTGCCACCACATTTTGTTTAATTTCTCTTCACGAGCACTGAATATCAGATGTCCCATGGCTGGAGCCACCTGGAGCTCCTGGCCAGGCAGTGGCTATCTCAGGAGCAACGTGACACCATTTTGTGGGGTGTCCCTGAGATGTGACAGCCCCATCTGTCTTATCCTTTAGAAGCAGCTGGAGCTCAGCAGTGGGGAAGGAGGAAATAAGGGAAGCTTCTTTGAAGGCATCAGAGCCACCACTCTAGGAAGACCTGAGCCTGAGGAAGATGGACTTTATGGGATCATTTCACACAAGCATCAGTTAGCAAGGAGCTGGCTGGGCTTGGGGTGTGTCCCCACCCCATGGTGCCTTCCAGGCCCTGCACCCTGGGGTTAGTGGTGGTGTGACCCCACTGTCCTGCAGCATCCTGCAGTTGGCGGTGGCTTGTCATGCCTGGTTGAGTTGGACTTTGACTTTCATTAGCCATGAGTCTCCTGCAGCTTGTGGTGTCCCCATGGCTGGCCATGGAGTTATGCTCCCTGGGCTGAGAGTGTAGCAGCATCAGGTGATAGGCTGGCCCTTCACAAGGTTGTCCCATCTCTGGAATGCTCTTCCAGGCTTCTGCTGGGATGGGTCTGTCCAATGTGGGCACGCAGGGTCCTGCTCCTGACCACACTTTGTCACTGTGCATGGGTAGTGGGGGATGACATGGGGGACTGTCATTCCAGCAGCCCCTGGGTCCCTACAAGCCCCATGGCCACTGGCTTCATGAGCAGGGTCCTCTCCATAGCCTGGTGGAGCAAGGACATGCAGAAGGTCCTGGTGAAGGTACAGCAAGGGGGACACAGCTCCCATCCTGGCTGTGACCAGAGAAGGACTTTCTAATCCCTCCTGCCATCTCTTTTCAGTTTCCAGGTCAAATTCCCGAACTCTCCAGGTGTCTTTATAGACCCTGGAGCAGGGATGTGGAATTTACATACTGGGAATGGGGTCATGGGCTTTGTGTGTGGGTGTTCAGGGCTCTGTTACCCACCTTGGGTGCCTCAGCAGGATGAACATCCAGTCTCTGCAGAGGCTGGAGAAGAACATCCAATCCCCTCTAGAAGCGACTGCTCCTGCTCCTCTGGGAATTGGCTTTGAAAGGCTTGGCAAATTGAAATGAAAAATGTTTTTCCTACAGAAAACGGTTGTGCTTTGGCTTTCTGTGAAGCACAAGGCTGGCTCCCCTCAGATCCTCGTTCCACCAGGGTTTGTCTCCTGGGGAAAGAACGAGAGAGTTAGGAGGAAGAGCTGGAGATGAGCTGAGGGTTCCTGGTCCAGAGAAATCCAGCTGGAGCAGCAAGGAAGGGTTACAGCTGCCATATAGTGTTAGGAGATGGTGGCTCCAGGTGAAGATTTTTTCCCAGGATTAGAGCAGGAAAGTGTTCAGCCCCTGAAGGACATCAGGTCATGCCAGCTCTGGTCAGGCTGCCTCTCCTTTGGGGGACACAGGGAGAAGCAGGAAAGCCGGGGAAAAGTGAGATCCCAACCCAGGAGTGGTGCAAGGCATGAAACACCCTGGGGCTGCCAGGGTCTCTGGAGGGACCCCCAAGCCCTGGGGCTGCAGGGACCCACAGGGGGGCCAAGTGAGACCCCTGAGCCCTGGGGCTTCAGAGAATCCTGGGGCCCCCAGGGAGACCCCAGAGTCCCCATGACACCCAATGAAACCCCCAAAGCCTCAGAGCTGCAGGGACCCCCAGGGTCTTGGTAAGAGCCCAGAGCCTGGTGGCTGTGGGGACCCCCGACGTCCTGGAGACACCCCAGAGCCTGGGGGCTGCGGGGACCCCTGACATCCTGGAGACACCCCAGAGCCTGGGGGCTGCGGGGACCCCTGACATCCTGGAGACACCCCAGAGCCTGGGGGCTGCGGGGACCCCCGCAGCCATGTGGTCATCCAACCTAACCAAGTCAAACCCCAGCTTGGGCGGTGTCCCCCACACGGGGGACATCCCAGGCCAGGGCCACCGTGCCGGGAGCCCTGCTCCTGCTGTGCCACTCGACCGGCGCGTGCAGTCTGTCGGTCGCCCACTGGGTGTCACACGTGCTCCACGGGCGACAGCGACATGAGCATAAGGGAGAGGCCAGGAAAAGGGACAAGCCGAGCGACAGAGAGGAGCAGGGTCATGCCAGCGGTGGGGACAGCCCCAGCTCCCCTTGCAGCCCACTAGACGCAGAGGACATGGGTCCCCTGCTCCACGCCGGTGTCACCAGCTTGTCCACGAAGGTGGAGGTGGTGGCCGGGGGCTGTTCCTTACCTGGGTTGCCCACCCAAGTGCCAGGTGGGTGGTGACTGCTCCCCACATGCCTTCCCAGGGTGGCACTGGCAGTGTCTTTGGTGACCCACTCCCTGTGCTTGGGTGACAACCCAGGAACAGCCTGTCATTGCCAGCTCAAAGCTGAGAGTTTGAGGTGACTCCCACCTCCATTTCAACCTCTGGGGACACTCGGTGTTACTGGACCCAGTTAATGGTCCCCAGCACAGTGGGCACGCTGGGGACATGCTCCCCTCAGTGCCAAGGAACCCAGAGATGGGACACTGCCCATAAATTTTGCCAATAAGCAGAGGAGGGGACGAAGCCCTGGACACTTTCCTCTTCCTCCTTGTCCTTCAGAATAGCTGAGTTCATACTCAGTGGCCTCCTCAGCCACCCTGAGTCCTTCCAATGAAGTGGACAGGGCAGGGACATTGGTACCCTGCACCTGGGGACCACCAGCTCCTGCATGCTCTGGTGCAGACCTTTCTCTGCCACTTTGGGAGCTTCTGGGGTCAGGGAAAATGGGAGGGAGGGCTGTGGTTTGCTCCCCCCCAGCCCTCCTTGGAGGCTGGGAGCTGGCACAGCTGGGTCCCTTCCCTGTCCCCAGTGTGGGGACATGGTGGGTCTGCCCCATTGCAGATGGGTCAGAAGGTCCCGTGGGTGATGCAACTCCATTTCTGTCCTGAGTAACCGTGCTCCTCTGTGCCACTCCTCAGTGTTCTCCTACAACTGGGGCTGTGCTAGGGCAGGGTCCTGCCCTGGGATGCTCCCCCAGCTGCCTGCATCCCACATCCCTGTGTCACACAACTACACAGGACACTGCACAGGGACATGTGTCAGTGTGACACAAGGTGGCACACACGGAGCCATGTGGGACCCGCCCACGCCTGGACACAGCCACGGAGCAGTGACACTCTCACAGGATCCTGCCACATGCCTGGACACCCAACAGGCACCCATGGCTCCTCCACCCAACCGGTGGCACAGAAGCCACCACTGACACTGAGACCACACAGCAATGGCCCGTTTGGACACGTGTGTCAGTGACCCACTCATGCCCAGCTCACCAGCAGCACACACGTGGCAGCACATGCAGGTGGCACTGCACCAGCCCACGGGCACTGAGGACCCACACCCCCCTGCACATACATGTGCGTGCACACACGGAGGGGGGCAAACATGCTCTATACATACACAGACACGTGTGTGCACCCTGCAGTGGCTTTGGTGGGGACCCTGATGCTCCTCAAAGCCCCTTGGCTGCCAGCCCAGGGCTCGTTTGCACAGTACCCCAGCCAGGCATCAGGATGATTTAAAAGGACTGTGAAAAATGTAGTTATTTTTCCCCCTTTCAGCTCCAAGTCAATATCCAGGGAAGGATGTTTAATTATCTTCGTCACACTCCTAAATCTCTTTATGAGAGGGCTTGGCTGCAAATCTTCACATCGTTGCAAAGTTATTGGCTAGCGTGGTGGCACAGTAAATTAGCCACTCGTGGATGACCCCTCCCCATGCTGCCTGCACTGTGCACAGCCAGTCCCCCCACCCTGGGGCTGGTCCCTCCACCCTGGAGCTGTGCCAGGGCTGCTGGCAGCAGGGAAGCCCCCTGGGTCAGGACTGGTGGCTGCTCCAGGTGTGGACATCGTGCCCTGCTGGGATGTATACCCCATCCCTCTGGCCTGGCTGCAGTGGGAGATGCCACCCCTGCAGTCCAGGACCAGGCAGGGGACGTGGGACAGTCAGGGCCACTCCAGGGTGACCTTCTGCACTATCCTCCTCTCTGTGGTATGGTACCCCCAGCACAGCCTTGCTGCACCCCCTCCAGATGCTGACTCCAACCCAGGCCTGTGGCACAGGGTGTCCATCACCCCCATCCCCACAGGTGGCAGGGTCCCCTTGGGGTGAGCCAGTATCACCCCTGGCTGAGGGATCACAAAATCCCAAAGCGGTTTGGGTTGGAAGGGACCTTAAAGATCAGCCAGGTCTAACCCCCTGCGATGGGCAGGGACACCTCCCACTAGACCAGGTTGCTCCAAGCCCCATCCAACCTGCCCTTGAACACTTCCAGGGATGGGGCAGCCACAGCTTCTCTGGGAAACCTGGGCCAGGGTCTCACCACCCTCACTGCAAAGAACTTCCTAAGATCTCATCTCAATCTCCCCTCTTTCAGACTGAAACCATTCCCCCTCATCCCATCCCTCCCTGCCCTTGTCCAAAGTCCCTCCCCAGCTTTCCTGGAGCCCCTTCAGGCACTGGAAGGTGCTCTAAGGTCTCCCTGGAGCCTTCTCTTCTCCAGGCTGAACAGCCCCAACTCTCTCAGTCTGTCTCCAGAGCAGAGCTGCTCCAGCCCTCGTATCATCTTCGGATGGATCAGGATGGGTTGAGGCAACTGCACATCAAAGATGCTGGGTCCACTCGGCTGCTCTGAGACCCCAAAACTCCCCAACCCTCCCACTCGCACCCCCTCAAAGGCAGATGGCAGAGCAAGTGGGTGCACAGAGCCCCACCACGGTTGGAGCTGGGTGCTGCTGCCACCCCTGGGGCAGGGTGGGCACAGGGCTGGGTGGCTGGGGGCCAGCGAAGGCACAGGATGGCGAGTGGGCACTGCCGTGCTCCCCAGCTCCTCCTCTGTGGGGCAGCACAGACCATGGGGCGCAGCCCCTCACAGCAGCATCCCTCGCAGGCAGCACCCAGCACCCACCGTGCCCTGGGCCCCCCGCTCTCACGCAAAGCCAGCAGAGCCGGGCTGGAGGCCTGAGATACGCCAGAACAACCCCTCCCCTCACCTTCCCCATAATGCCTTTTATTGGACTAGGTGCCACGCAGGCTTTGAGGGATAGCAGGAGAATCCTCTCTGCTCATCCGCGGAAAGGATTTCCGCAGCCTTCCGGGAGTTCCTCCCTCCCGAGGCCCGGCTCTGCTCGCCGGGAGCTGAGCGCTGTCCCTGCGCTCTCGGTGCTGCTTAGGAAGATTACGCCGCCTTCGGATAAGCTCCGTGGAGCGCTGCCGCCGCCGCCTCAGACAGGGGCTAATCAGGAAATTAGCAGGGAAAGAAAACTTGGTGGCAGGAATTTATCTCCGGCGCGGGCGCGTGTGGCTCCGGCTGCCGCGGCTGCTGCTCCCGCGCCCGAGCTTGAGCCAAACTTCCCTGGGGCTGCAGGGGGGGAATCCTGCTGGAAACGAACGCCGGGTGTGAGGAGCTGGCGTGCAGGCAGCTCAGCGTGTGCGCACACACGAGCAAACACACGCAGCTTTACACGAGTGGCTTTGCGGGTGTGCAGGGTTAGACACGCACAAAGGGGTGCACGCGCCGGTGCACGTGCACACGCACAGACACGCACACGTACACGCTGTCTGTGTGCAGACACAGGCACACACACACCTGCACTTACAAGCATGGCCTTGCACACCTGCACGTAGCCCTACATATGTGAACAGCCGTGAGGAGAAGGACTTGGGGGTGATGGTTGGCAAGAAGCTCACCAGAAACCAACTGTGTCCTGGGCTGTACCCCCCAGCAGTGTGACCAGCAGGGCTAGGGAGGGGATTGTCCCCTCTGTTCTGCTCTGGTGAGACCTCCCCTGCAGGGCTGGGTCCAGGTTTGGGGTCCCCAACACAGGAAGGACATGGAGCTGTTGGAGTCTAGAGGAGGCCACAGAGATGATCTGAGGGCTGGAGCAGCTCTGCTCTGGAGACAGGCTGAGAGAGTTGGGGCTGTTCAGCCTGGAGAAGAGAAGGCTCCAGGGAGACCTTAGAGCACCTTCCAGGGCCTGAAGTGGGCTGGGGGGCAGGGAGATGGGGGGAGGGGGCGGAGTGATTAAAAAGGGGGTGATTAAAACTTGCTGTTCGTTTCATTGCAGCCCAATGGTCAGGGAGAGCTCCAAGGCACTGAGCTAGAAAACAGCATTTACAGAAGCCTCCTCCTGGCGCCCGCAGCCCTGACCTTTGCAGACTTCATTGGTGTGGCACATAGGTGTGTGCAGGTCCAGCCCGGGGGGGCAAGTATGTGGGGGAAGGGCAGGGACCCCTCCCCACATTCCCAAGCCCCGGCAGCTCCTCCTGAGTCCCCAAATGTGGGGCTGTCCATGGGATGCCCGAGCCCCCGCGGCTGAGGGCAGGGGGACATGGACAGCATTGGGACCCCCCCCAGTGTCCCCTGCGCTGCTGCCCCCAGGGCTGTGGCTAGTGCCGGGCAACGCTGCTGGCCATGCTTGGCCACCGCTACGTTTGGGGGACAGCTGGTCCAGCCTTAGCAACAGTTGCTACGATTCCCTTTTTCTATTCCCTTTTCCCAACTCCAGCGACTTCCCGTGGCAGCTCTGGCGCTGCCGGGGATGTGTTTACAGGCAATTAAAGCTCATTAATTGCGCAGAAGCAACAGAAGCCCCGCGCAACGTGCGGGGATGGGTCCTGCGGGGCAGAGAGCCATCCCCGGCCATTCCAAGAGCATCCAGGGCGGCGTGCGGGGCGGGGGGGGGGGGAGGAGAAAGGGGAGTCTGCACCCCCTTGAGGTGAGCTTGGCAGGAAGGATGTGGGACACGGGTGGGCGCTGTGATGGGGTTCACCCACACAGCCACCCCACGCGGATGTTATCCTGGGCACCAACCTCTGAGCAGCAGGAAGGGGGGTCAAGCCCCAACTGCTTCCTCCCTCGGGGGGTGCCAATCCAATTTTCAATCCCATCTTTCCCACTCCCCCGCCCCCCACCCCTCCAGAGCCCAGTGCTTTGCCGGGTGGGGTTCAATCAGCTCCACTCTTGGGCAAGTGGGAGCCAAGCAGCGGCTTGCTGGAAGCTCTCACCCCCACGTGTCTGAGCAGAGCTGGTGCCGAGCTGCTGCTCCCGAGCTGCTGCACCGCGGAAAAACAATGGCATTTGGTTGCGGGGGGGAGGGGGGTGTGCGGAAAAAACCTTCACTCGAACGGATTGAAATGGTGCTTTGATTGGGAACAGATGCAAGAAATAAGGGGGGAAGGCTGTAGCACCGGGGCAGCGCCAGCCTGATCCTTGCTGCAGGGGACAAAAGTGTCCCCGGAGGTGGAGGACAGTGTCCCCGGAGGTGGAAGAGTGTTCCCGGAGATGGCTGGTGCTTGGCTCCTCACCAAGGAGCCAGGTGCAGGTGCTGGCCAGGGATGGGGTGGGTGCAGGATGCAGGGGATGTGCCTGGCTGCTGGCTGCAGCCTTGGGCCACTGGGTGCTGCCATGGCAGGGTGTGGGTAGGGGACCCTCCGTCATGCCTGGGTGTCCCCCGGCTGGGTGAGGGTCACCAGGTTGGTGGGGAGGGGGGGTCCTGCAGCATCCTCACAGCACAGCTGGGGAGCTGCAAGACTGGCACTTATCCTGCCAGGGAGGATGTGGGGCTGTGACTGGGGGAGCTTGGCATCCTGCAGGATAAGCACCAGATGTGCTGCAGGTAGCACAATGTGGCCTCTCCCTTCTGTTCCTCTTCTTCCTCCTCCTACTCCCCCAGCAAGACCAGGCCCAGCCCCACCAGGCCAGGGCCGAGGGTGCAGTTGAAAATCAAGCCTAATTACTGGAATTCAGGCCATGGCCTCCTGGGTCCCACTCTGCCTTGAGGAGGCTGGTGCTGGAAGCAGGAGGGTTTGGAGCTGCCCACTGCTGGGCCTGGGTTTGTATGGACAAAAATGTCCTAACCCATGGGTGGGGGAGAAGAGAGCACCCACCTGCCCTTTGGAGACCACAAAAATTATCCAAGGGCTGGAATAGCTTTGCCCTGGAGACAGGCTGAGAGAGTTGGGGTTTTGCAGTCTGGAGAAGAGAAGGCTCTGGGGAGACCTTGGAGCACCTTCCAGGGCCTGAAGGGGCTCCAGGAAAGCTGGGGAGGGACTTTGGCCAGGGGCAGGGAGGGATGGGACAGGGGGGAATGGATTAAAACTGCAAGAGGGGAGATTTAGGTGAGATATTAGGAGGAAATTCTTCACTGCGTGGGTGGTGAGACCCTGTCCCATGTTGCCCTGAGAAGCTGTGGCTGCCCCATCCCTGGAAGTGTTCAAGGGCAGGTTGGATGGGGCTTGGAGCAACCTGGTCTGGTGGGAGGTGTCCCTGCCCATGCAGTGGGGTTGGAACTGGATGATCTTTAAGGTCCCTTCCAACCCAAACCAGTCTATGATTCTGTGAAGATAAATTATCCTGGCAAGACCTGCAGAGGGTCATCACCCACCTCTGAGGAGGTACAAGCCTTTTCCTCTCCTAAAAACCAGCTCCCAAGGCTGAGAGCTGGCTGTGCCTCCACTCCCTGGGAAAGGATGCAGCAGGGTGGGAACGCAGATGGATGCAGAGCTCCCCCAGCTCCTCCGCGAGGCAGCAGGCACCCACCCAGCCCCACACCACCCCAACTGCCCCCTGCCCTGTGCTCTGCCCCAGGGCTGGGCAAGGCAGAACTGCTGTAGAGCTGCTCGCTGATCCCCAGGACCCAGGTTGGGAGCTGGCAGGGCCACCCAGGAATACTTACATCAGGGTACCTGGCACCCTGGGAAGCTGGGAAAGGCTCCATCCTAGTGGGAGAAGGTGCCTGTCTCTTTTTAACCCTCTTCATGGCCCTGCTGTCTCCGTGGTGTGATTGGCAGGGGGCTGGGTCCCCCGGGCCCCCCGTCCCCCGCAGCAGCTGCAGCAGGGGGGGATCTGCAGGCGCCCGCTGCGGCGCGGCGCTTTTCTTCTCTAATCTTCTTATTTCATTTCAGCATTTACAGCGCCGGGAATCCTGACATCAAACACGCCACGCGCCTCACGAGCCGCCCCGACGTCAGCCTGCGCCAGCCCTGCCAGGAGCTGGCAGCTCCCACCTCTCCAGATAACAGGAGGAAGAAAGACAAGGAAAGCGGCTCTGTCAGTGTGACAACGGGCACCGGGCGCCCTGTCCTCCAGAGACACCCACAAGGTGCCCCTCGGGATCTCTCCGTGGGTGCTGGGCACAGTGGGTGCCTCTAGAGCCGGCAGGGCTGGGCTGAGTTGGGTGAGTGGGTTGTTCAGGGCAGTTTTTGTCTCTACTGAGAGGTTGGAAGTCGAAGTCCTCCAAGCTGCCAGCCCAGGAGGCAGGTGCAGAGCTGGGTGACCCTCCTGCTGCCCAGGCACCTTCCACCCCCTGGAGCTGCACACACCTCTGGGGCAATTGCAACGCAAACATATGCTGGAGAATTGTCCCAGCCCTCACCTTGATAGAATCACAGAATCCCAGACTGGTTTGGGTTGGAAGGGATCTTAAAGATCACCCAGGTCCAACCTGCCTGCCACTGGCAGGGACACCTCCCACTAGACCAGGTTGCTCCAAGCCCCATCACAACCTGCCCTTGAACACTTCCAGGGATGGGGCAGCCACAGCTTCCCTGGGCAACCTGGGCCAGGGTCTCACCACCCTCACAGGGAATAATTTTCTCCTCATGTCTAACTTTGCTCTGACCTCAAACCTTACCCAAGTAGCCTGGACACGGCAGCTGGACCTCGGCTGAGGCACCTGGGATAGAAATTTGGGTGGCAAACGGCTGCCAGGGACACCTTTCCCTGCTCCCACCAGGGCATTTCAACACCCATCTCACCACCATGGGACAGATCCACCAGCATTTGCCAAGTCCCTTGGAGTGGCTTTTTTTTTTATTTCTCCCCAGTTTTTCCCAGTACTGAGTTCCCAGCTGCTGGGAAATTCCTGGAGGTTTTGGGAGATGAAAGTCTTGGTGGAGCCGGGCTGGGGAGAGGCAGAACGGTCTGAGAAATCATTGAACCCACCCTCAAGCCCTGGTGAGGGTGGGACCCCTGCCCAGCTCTGTCTCAGGGTGGGGTCAGGGGACAAGACTTCATAGGATCATAAAATAGAATCTCGGAATGGTTTGGGTTGGAAGGGACCTTAAAGATCATCTGGTCACACCCCCCCTGCATGGGCAGGGACACCTCCCACTAGACCAGGTTGCTCCAAGCCCCATCCAACCTGCCCTTGAACACTTCCAGGGATGGGGCTTCACCATAGCAGAGCATCCCTGTGCCCAGATGGTGCCCTCCACATTTACCATCCTCTTCCTCAGCCCATGCAGCATGAACCAGCCCTGCCAAGATGGTGTCAGGGGACATGTAGAATGATACCTTGTCCAGGATGGCAGTGGCTCTAGTATCCCTTGGTCCTGCCAGCCCATTCCCTGGCATGCCAACACAGTGCCAGGCTTGCTGGGAGCAACTCTGCATGGAGATGGGCACCCCCGGAGGAACAGTCTCCGCTCTAATCCCCGTCTTGATATTGGGGATTTAATCAGCGCTGAACTAAGTAGCTTTTTTTTCCCCCCTCTTCTCAGGCAGAGAAGAGCTTCGACTCAATAGGAATTAATTTGCCTAATTAGCATCTCTGGGAAGCTCTCCCCCCAGGCGCATGCCCCCGTGGGGGGGATTTCAGGGCTCGGGGACACTCTGTGCTCAGTGGGGTGCTGCTGCCCATACCCCCCACTCCCAGCTCCATCCTGCACCGTATCCCTGCAGGATCCCACCGGGATGTGGATGGCAGGCAGGTGGCCGTGGTGGCAGTGGCACCCAGCAGCCCGGCTGGCCACGGTGGGCACGGGGGCAGCAAGTGACAGGGAAGATGAATGGTTTTAATCACAGCTCTTACAGGGCACCAGCTGAAGTTTCGTGTAAGTTATGATAGCGACAGTTTGCACGAAAATTGTATTTCCAGGCTTCATTGACTGGCTTAATGAGATTCTTTACGTGTCAGATATTAAATTAAGAAATTAAAGAGCTGTTTCGGTGTGTATAGACTCCTTCCCTCGCACTGAGCTGCTGCTTCCAGATCAATCAGGAACGCTCCTCTAGAAAAGATGGGAGAAGCCTTTGATTTTCTGTCACCAGGGAAGGGAATCTAATGTGCCTTGGCACCTAATTCATGTTTTATTAAAAGGCAGGAGGTGGAGGGGGCTGCCCCCTCCCCCTGAGCCTGCTGCCCTCTCTCCTCCTCCATGGCTCCAGGAGGAGGGAGCATCCCCAGTTCCACTGTCCTCAGGTCTCCATGCCACCTGGCTGTCACCCTGCATCCCAAATTCCAGCATGCCAGGGCTTGGGACCACGTGCCCTGACCAGTGGGTTTTGCTCTCTTGGCCAGGGATTAAGGTAAATTTGGAAAAGAACCCATGTTGGAGTCACCAGGTTGGAAAATGTCGCTGCTCTCCTGTGTGGCATCTCTGCTTTCGCTTCTGTGCCAGCTGAGCCTGACCTGAATTCACTGATTGCTTTGGTTTTCCCTCAAATTTTGCTGGAAATGTCACGCCACAGACACTGGAGATAAACACCCGGCACTGGGATACTGGAGAGTAACACCTGGAGCAGGGACCCCAAGGATAAATGTCCCCAGGAAGTGGCATCCAAGGACACCAGGGATAAATGTCCCCAGGCAGGGAATCCGGAGACCTCAGGGATAAAGGTCTCAGGACAGGGACATCCAGGGACCCCAGGGATAAATGTCCCCAGGTCAGGGGCATCCAGAGACCCCAACAAAAAATGTCCCTGGGAAGGGGCACCCAGTGACCCCAGGGATAACTGTCCTTGGGTGAGGGAATCTGGGGACACCAGAGACAAATGCCCCCATTCAGAAGCACCTAGGGACACTGGAGATAAGCCCTGGGGCAGGGACATGCTGGGACACTGCAGATAAGCTGGGGACACCACCTTCCTGTGGTCAGGAAGGGACACCAGCTGGGATGTCTCCCAGTTTCCTGATTCACCTGGTCCCTCCAACATGTTATGGAGGAGCCTGGGGCCTCCTTGGCCCCTGCCACCATCCCAGGTGTCCCCAGCAGGGGCACTGGGATCTCTCTGGCTGGAAGGGCTCTCCAGTGAGCCCCAGGCCCTGGAAGTCAGCATGCCTGGAGGGGGTCCTGCTGCCAGGGTACTCTCCAAGTCCCCTGAACACATCTCCACCATCCAAAGTAGAAGGTGAGGAGGGGCAGGCTGCCGTGGTGGCAAACTGTCTGTCACAGCAAGAAAAATCCCACCTCATGAGCACACCATCCATCTTGGGCTCTCCTTGCCAGCCCCAGCTTCTTGTGCGGGAAAAGTTTGAGTAAACAGCTTAATTTAGCACCAAAATGAGCAGAGCCATCGTTTGTGGTGTCAACTATTGATTTGCCTCCTCACGGCCCCATCAGTCATTCGGGCTTTTCAATTTTTGATATTACACTGGGAAGGGATAAACCTTCTAGCAGCCTCATACCTGTCCCCAAGCCTGGTGGCCAGGGACATCATGTCCCAGTGGGAGGCTGGTCCTGGTGCCATTAACCCCCTCCCTGCTGCCACTTGCAGCATTGCTCCCATGGGACACACATGTGGGTGCAAGAGGGGATGTGATCTGCTGTAGGTGATCCTGCTCTGGCCAGGGGGGTTGGGATCTTCAGAGGTCCCTTCCAACCCTGACCACTCTGTGATTCTGTGATGTGGGGGGTGCTGGAACCATGGTGTGCAACAAGAAGCTGCTACTAGGATGGGGCTGGTGCCCCGAGGACCCTTGGCCAGTTGAGGACAGGAGCAAGACAGGGAGGGCACCTGGATAGATTTAAACTAGAAGAGAGTAGGTTTACATTGTACATAAGGAAGACATTATTCACAATGAGGGTGGTGAAACTCTGGCCCAGGTTGCCCAGAGAGGTGGAAGATGCCTGGAAACATTCCAGGTCAAGGGGCTCTGAGCACAAAGGTGCTCTGGGATGACAGACAGGGATGGTGGTGGGTGCTGCTGTCACCCCCTGCCCATGTCCTCCTCCCCCCCCACCAACCTGCAGGGTGACACTGCACCTAGGTGCCTGGGGAGGCCTGGTGATGGGGAGACTGACCTGAGATATTGGGAAGAAATTCTTTAGTGTGAGGGTGGTGAGACACTGGAACAGGTTGCCCAGGGAAGCTGTGGCTGCCCCATCCCTGGAGCTGTTCAAGGGCAGGTTGGCTGGGGCTTGGAGCAACCTGGTCTAGTGGGAGGTGTCCCTGCCCATGGCAGGGGGGGTGGGACTGGATAATCCTTAAGGTCCCTCCAACTCAAACCCATCTGGGATTGGATGATGTGCAGCCCACCCCCCACGCTGTTCCCACAGGCTGTGGAGCATGCTGGAGGGATGCCAAGGCTCTGCCACTTGCCCTCTGCTGGCAGGGGGTCCCTCCAGCCCCAGGTGTGTCCCCAGGGCTGGCTGCAGTTGGAGTGACAGCCTGTCACCTTAATGAGCCCTGATGCCAGGTGGGGTGGCTGACACCCACCTCCACTGCCAGGCACCACTGGGTGAGGTTCAGGGCTGACCCTGGTGACATCCTTTCTCCTGAACACCAGCAGGAAGCTGCCTTGGTTTTCCGGAAACAGGCAGATTTGGGGCAACGATTGTCCTAGAAAACTCGAGGGCTCCAGGAGACACAGCCACGCTGCCCATGCAGGGTCATGCTGCCTGCCCTGACCCAGGCTCCTCAAGGACCAGTGACACTCTGACTGTCCCTAGCCATCCTGGTGTGTGCAGAAGGGCACGGAGAAAGGCTGAACCTGGCCAAGGATCAGACCTTGGTGGGCATGGGACACTCAGCCCTGATTCTAGAGCATCCTCGTTATGCCCCAGCATCAACCTCCTGCCTCGTCCCATCATTTCTGAAGCATCCTCCTGGCTTGGTACATCATTGTGTCCAGAGAAGGGCAACGGAGCTGGGGAAGGGGCTGGAGCACGAGTCTGAGCAGGAGCAGCTGAGGGAGCTGGGGGTGTTGAGCCTGGAGCAAAGGAGGCTGAGGGGAGACCTTCTGGCTCTGCAACTGCCTGAGAGGAGGTTGGAGCCAGGAGGGGTCGGTCTCTTCTCCCAAGGCACAAGGGATAGGACAAGAGGGAATGGGCTCAAGTTGTGCAAGGGGAGGTTTAGATTGGATCTTGGGAACAATTTCTTCATGGCAAGGGTTGTCAGGCCCTGACCCAGGTTGCCCAGGGGTGGAGTCTCCATCCCTGGAGGGATTTGAAAGCTGTTTAGATGCGGTGCTGAGGGACCTGGTTAGTGGTGATCTTGGCAATGCTGGGGAATGGTTGGTCTCCATGACCTTAAAAGTCTTTTCCAACCAAAATGACTCCATGACTCCATGAGTCTACAATTTCTGGAGCATCCTCTGTCTCAGCACCCCCATGTCTGGACCACCTTCCACACAGTGCCCCTGCAGGGCTGCAGCTGTGCCCCAGTGCCAGCTCCAGCTCCTGGCTCCAGGCTCTATGATGGCACCGGACCCTTGTTCCACCCTCGCCCGTCTCCTGACTCCTGCCTCTAACCTCTCTCCCCCTTCTTCCTACAGCTCCTTGCCCACTCCCTGGAAGATGCACAGATGCCTAACCTGCTTGTTAGCCTGGCCCTTCATCTAAAACCAATGTGCAGCCAATGCAGGAGATCATTAATTGATCAACTAGATAGAGAACTGCCCGGGCTTGTGCACCACAGGCATGTGGAGGGGGGGGGCTGTGCCAGCGTCGTCCCCAGCAGGTGTCCCTGTCCCTGCCAGCTGTGCTCCCTGGGTGCACCCAGCTGTGCACACCCAGATACACCCAGTTGTGCACACCCAGCTGTGCACATCCAGCCACACCCCCCCCCCCCCACCCTACACCTGCACACCCAGCTGTGCACACTCAGCCACACATGCCACCTACACCTGCATGCCACAGTTTGGAGGGTGCTGAGCACCGGTGCTGAGCTCACACACCACCGTACTACTGCACCCCCAGCTGGCAGGGTGGGCGCCTCAGCACCTCGGGGGGTCCCAGCTGGCAGGATGGGTGCCCCAGCATCCGGAGGGGGGGGACACAGGCAGGGTGGGTGCCCCAGCATCCAGGGGGGGTCCCAGCCAGCAGGGTGGATGCCCCATCACCTGGGGGGGACACAGGCAGGGTGGGTGCCCCAGCATCCCGGGGGGTCCCAGCTGGCAGCGTGGGTGCCCCAGCACCCGGAGGGGGTGACACGGGCAGGGCTGCCAGGGAGGCAGGGCTCTGCGGGGAGGTAAATAATGCAGCAAATCCTTGTCTGCCAACCCCCTCCTCCGCCGGCTTTGAAAAGCAACACATTACCCTGAGCTCCAGACATGAGTTTTTGTCACCAAACAGGGTGATGAGGCGACTTTGAAGCAAATACAAACACCGGGAGAGGGAATACACGAGCGGGGAGTCGCGTGTTCCCTTCAGAAAACAACCGCGGTGTCAACTCCCCGGAGCAGCTCCAGAGAGGGGGAGAGGCAACCGAGGCCCTGACAGCCCCAAAAGCCGGGAAATTCGCCTCAAAAATACAGAAATCCGGGCGGGGCCGCGGGGCCTTCCCCCTCCAGCCCTGCACTCCCGCCCCCCGTGCTGTCTGTGCACGCTGGGCCTTGCACAGGCACTCACGCCTTGCACACTCACACCCTGCACGCACTTTCATATGCTCTGGTGTCCTGTGCGTGCCCTCACACCTTGCACAGGTGCTCACACCTTGCACACTCAACCCCCCACACTTGCACGAGCACTTGTGCCCCTCATTCCTTGCACACCTTGCACACTCCCCCCCCTGCAGTGCTACACCTGCCCTGCCTGTGTGTTCCCCTCCCCCTGCCACGCTCCCTGGAGCAGCATAAATAAATAAATATATGCTGTGTATGTATATAAAAGCAGTGCTATATATAGTGTGGGAGATGTCACCATTTGGTGACAGGTCCCTCTCGGTGGCTGCCAGCTCCTGGTGGGTTTTGTTTGGGCATTTCAGGTGCTTGGCTCATTTGGGCAGGATTTGGGGGAGGGTGTGGGGGTCCCCCATGCAGGGAGGGCCACCAGCTGTGTGTCCTCTGGAGCTCAGGGCAGCCCCCCCAATGGGCTGTCCCCAAGGGCTGGGCTGGGGGCGCCTTTCGGGGGGGGGGGGGTCCTGCCACAAGGATGCCCGGAAGCTTTGGGGGGAAAGGGGGGCACCTTTGTGGAGCACAGTTGCCTCCTCGCCCTCCCATGCACATGTACTGGTGCTCTGCACATGCACTGCTGCCCTGGGCACACTCACAGCACATGCACACTGAGCCCTTGCACAAGCACTCCCACCCCACTCAACACTCACCCCTTGCACAAGCACTCCCACCCTGCTCACACCCTCTGCACGAGTGTCCCTGCCCTGTTCACACCCCCTGCACTCTTTGTACCCTCATTCACGCCTTGCACACACACTCCTCTCTCCCACTCACACTCAGGGCCTGCCTGTGCTCACACACCCCTTGCACGCCCCCCCCCCCCCCCCTTGCACGTGCACTCAGCCCCTGCGCGTGTGATCACCCCCCTCCCTCCTGCCCCCCTTGTGCCTTGCACACTCTGGCACACACTCAGGGGTCCCTCGCAGGCCTGCTCCCCCGCACACACCCCTGCCCATCCCTCACCCCTCCCTGCACCCCACACCTTGCTCAGAGACACGCTGTTCCCCCCCCCTCCTCCCCCGTTACTCTCCCCTCCCCATCCCTCTCCCCATTCCCTCCTTCCCGCTCTGCTCATCCCTCATCCCTCTACCCCCTCATCCATCCATCCGTCCATCCGTCCGCCCCCATCCCCGCTCTGGGTGCTGAGCACCCTTCTCCTCCTGCTTTATCTCCGGCTCCCAGCTGCTTCCCACCCCCCCCCTCCTCCGGCTCCCCCCATCCCTCCTTCTCCCAGCCCTGGCTCCCGCCGCCGTTATCGCTCCCCAGCACACAGCCCCGCTCCCTCCCTCCCCCCAGCCTCCTCTCAGCCTTTCGTCCCTCTCCCCGCCTTCCTTGTCACCTCCCTCGCTCATCCCCTGTCACCAGGCTGCTCCGCTTGCCACCCTGTCCTCCTTCTGCCACAACACCCGGGGACACCTTGTGGTCCAGCCTCCGTGCCACCACTCCGCCCGGCCACTCGTGTTCCCTGCATGTGATTGGCTCGTGTGTGTCCCTCGGCCCCTCCACATCCCCCGTGCCCCCCTTCGCTCTCCTGCCCCCTCATGCCCTCCACATGTCCCCAGTGTCCCCTTGGCTCATGCTCCCCCTCGGCACCTCCAAGACCCCCGTGTCCCCTTCGCTCACATGACCTCTCAGCACCTCCATCTCCCATCTCCCTCATGTCCCCTTCACTCACATGCCCCCTTGTCCCCTCCATGTCCCCAGTGTCCCCTTTGCTCACGTGCCCCCTTGTCCCCTCCATATCCCCTGTGTCCCCCATATCCTCTCGGCTCATGTGCCCCCTTGTCTCCCCCCAAGCCCCCCCACGTCCCCTTCACCCATGTGCTCCCTCATCCCCTCCACGTCCCCCACATGCTCCCTCACCCCCCCCACATCCCTGGTGTCCCCTTTGCTCATGTTCCCCCTTGTCCCCTCCGCGTCCCCGGTGTCCCCTTGGCTCACATGCCCCCACGACGCCCTGTTGTCCCCCGCTGCCGCAGCCTTTCAAGCCCACCCCCCCCCGGGCTGGAGGGGGGGGAGGAGAGGGCGGGGATGCTGCCCCTCCCGCTCCCAGCCCCGCGCCGCTGCGCTGCCACTCTCAGCGCTCCCGCCTTATAAATTTTACATTATTACCCTCTTTAAAGTATATAAAATAACTATTCATAAATTATTGAGGGGGAATTTAAAATACTACAAATGTTTATAAATGTTTATCAAGAGGTCTTCAGAAGCGAGCGAGAGGAGCCGGAGTGACTTCCCGTGGCTGACAGGAACTCGGCAGCCCCCCTGCCTGGGGGCGGGGGTTGGTGGGACCCTCAGCAGGAGAGTGTTGGGCTCCCACAGCCTCTTTAATTCCTTTCCCCGTGGATGCTGAGGAACGAATTGCTGTCCCTGTGGAACGAATTACCATCCCTGTGCTGGCTCCTTGTTCCAGAGGTGTCTGTGTCTGGGCAGCCCCAGCCCTTCCCATTGCCTGTTGCTGTGTGACCCCCCATGCTGGGGCTGCCCCTGAGCATGGGCAGATGGCTTGTCCTGCTGGGGACAGGGCTTGCCTTGCTGGGGACATGGCCTGCCCTGCTGGGGACATGGCTTGCCTTGCTGTGGACATCTCCTGCCCTGATAAGGACATGGCCTGCCCTGCTGGGGATATGGCCTGCCTTGCTGGGGATGGTGCCTGCCCTGCTGAGGACACTGCTGTCCTGCTAGGGACACATCCTACCCCACTGAAGATAGGTCCTGTCCTACTGGATTCATGGCTGACCCTGCTGAGGACATGTCCCACCCTGCTGAGGACATGGCCTGCCGCACTAGGGACATAGCCTGCTCCACTGGGGACACATCCTGCCCTGCTGTGGAGATGTCCTATTCAGCTCAAGGAGATGTCCTGTCCCACCAGGGATGTGTCCTGTCCACCAGCCCACTGCCTGCTGTGTCCCCAGGCCCCGGGCTGGCTCCAGGTCCCCAGCAGTGCAGGCACACAAACACTCCCACAGACACATGTGCAGTGCCAGCTGGCTCAGCCTTGGCACAACTGCAGCACTGCCAGACCAGCGCTGGTGCATCCAGGGCTGCTGGAACCCTGCAGTGCCATGGGAGCAGTGGTGTGGTGGCACTGAGCCATGCCAGGATGTCGGTGGCAGAATCTGGTACCTCCCTGGCAAGCACAGCAGCCAGCATGGCATGGCACAGTATGGCATGGCATGGTACAGTGCTGTGGGGATGCCACTGCTGAGCCTGAGCAGGCTAGACAGCCTGGCACAGTGTGGCAGGACAAGGCACAGCCCTGCAGGGATGGTTCTGCTGGGCCTGGCCAGCCTGCTTGGTATGGCATGGCACGGCATGGCATGGCATGGCATCACACTGCAGGGATGGCACCACTGAGCCTGGGCAGGCTGCACAGCATGGCATGGGGTGACAGTGCACAACACTGGAGGGGTGGCACCACCAAGCCTGGGCAGCCTGCTTGGCACAGCACGGCTTGGCATGGCACGGCATGGCACAGCATGTCCCTGCAGGGATGGCACTGCTGTGGCCAGGCAGCTGGCACAGCACAGCCCTGCCATAGCCATGGCACAGCCCAAGCAAACGTGCTGGCACAGCACAGGAGACCTGCACAACATTGGCTTCTCTTCTAGAGGGGTTCCAGCAGCCAGGGCTGGCCCACGGGCAGGGTGGCACTGCCAGCTGGTGCTGGCCAGGAGGGTGCCCGGAGGTCCCAGGAACTGGAACAGTCACATCCCCCTGCAGATGTTTGCAACGTGCTGCAGGACACGGCCACAGCCAAGACCACTGGGAAGGCACAAAGCTCCAGAGATGTCCCCCAGTGCCTACCTCAGTGGGAGCTGTGCCCACAGCAGGGTGACAAAGGAGCTCTGCTGCACCCATGGCCACCCTCTCTGTGCCTGTGCTCTGGATCCTGGAGCTGCTGAGAGGAGCTGCTGACAGGGATTGTGTTTGAAACGCCGGCTGATTGGGGTAATCATGGGAGCCCAGAGTGCATTAGCTGGGAAGGTTTATAAAGGCAAATTAAAATAAAATTGGATGTGACAGAAAAGTGCATGGAAAATTAGTGGAAGAATATGAATATTTATGGCGGCGGGAGCAGGCACCGGGAAAGTGCTGCTCCCTGCTCCGTGCCACCAGCCCGGGGCAGGTCCCAGAGGCAGCATCTGTCATCACTGAGCGCCTTTGGGGACACTTTGGGGGTGTTGGAGTCTGGGGTGACCCAGTTGCACCCGTGTGGCCCTTGGGGTGGCTGCAGGGCTGGCACATCCCGGTGCTGGTGGTGGCACTGGTGCACCCGGGTGCTTTGATGGCACGGGGGCAGGAGCAGCTCAGGAGCACGGCTGGTGGCAGAGGCGAGGGAGTTGACACCGGGTGGTGCTGGCAGGCACCGAGGCTGCTCAGGCAGGAATTAGGGCACTAGGACAGAGCCCAGGCTGCCAGGCTGGCAGGGCACAGCTCTCCTCCTGCCTGCTGGGGCTCTGCCCATCGGGGAGAGCCGCACCGGCCACCGGCAGCGCTTGGCACCGCTGCCTCCCGGGGCCGAGGCTGCCACCACCCTGCTGGGGACAACACGCTTCCCCCCAGCCCACCCTGAGCTGCCTGCTGCACCCCTGCGGACCCGGGGGCAGCCACCCCCCATCCCCCCACCCCGTCCCCTCCCGCTGTCACACTTAGAAGCCATTAAAATAATTGAATGCTTTAAATATTCAGCGCTCGGCTTAAATATTCATCAGCAAAGTTATTCTGATTGCAAAACTGCATCGGAGCAGGCTGGGAAACGCAGAGCTCCCCCCCACCCCGTGCACCCCCCTCGCACGTGGGCGTGTGCACACGCGTGTACACGTGAACACACACATGTGTGCATGCGTGCAGCTCTGCTCTGGCATGGATGGACATGGGCAGAAGGATGTAGCTAAACGTGCTGCCCGGGCAGGTGGGTGTGGACACTGGGAGCAATGGGAGAGGCACTGGGAGGCATTGGGAGCACATTTTGGTGGCTGATTTGTACCCCCCACCCAAGCTCTACCCCTGGCAAGGCTGAGGGGGGCTGCCAGCCTGGCACCAGCAGCCCGGACTCCACCCCAGCACCAGTCTGGGGTTGTCCTTCACACCCCGTGGCTGTGTCACCTGGGGTCCTGACACGGCCCGTGTCCCTCCACCCTGCAGAGGCTCTGGATGCTGGTCTCACCACTGAGTGTCCTTGAACTGGAGTTATTTAAGTGTTTTTATAAGGGGGGAGGACAGATTAAGGATCAGTTAATAAAAAAAATAGTGGGGAGGGACCATCCCGAGCTGAGAGGACATCACTTTGAGCCCCCCTAGCCACCCCAGCCCATGCCACTACCTGCTGGGGACAGGCCATGGAGTGGGGGAAAGGAGGGTTTGCTCCCAGCTCTGCTGGGCTGGCCCACCTAGCAGGTCCCACCAAAGCCATGTCTTTATCCTTCCAAAGTGGCACTGCATGATCCTGTCCTTCAGGCTGGCCCCAGGGGGGAGGCGACTCTCCCTGCCACCTCTGCCCATGTGGCACCAGATGACAGCAAGGAGAGCCCAGTCTTGGCCATACTGCCACATCCTGACAACCCGGTGTCACTCCGCTTCACCCTCTGCTGGGTCGTTTCTTGGCCCTTAAATGCTGACCAAGATGGCCTGGACTGAGGTGTGAAGGAGAAGAGGAGCAGTGGAGCATTCTCTGGGGTGGGGCAAAGTGGGGTGGAGGTGGGTAGGGGCTTGCACCGTGCTGGGGCTCTCCAGCTCCTCTTGTCTTCTGCTGAGCTTGACAGTGCTCTGCTATAATCTTCCATCAGGAGACAAAAGATCGTTGCTCAACACCTTTGTTCCTGAAACAGAGAAGAGCTAGAGGGGAATCAAGAGCAGGTCTAACCCATGGCTGGGTCAAAGGATGCCCTGAGAAGAAGAAAACAATTTGCCGTAGGCAGTGGAATGTCTGCCACTCCCCGGAGGCAGGTAAAATTTGAGCCAACATCCGCTTTGAAAAGGATTTTCCTTCTCCACGGAGCTTCAGGGAGGGGCAGAAGCTTGTGAGAACCTGTGGGGAGCCCACACTTCCCTGGCCAGGCTTGCATGCTGCTGCTTGTTCCACCTTCCCTCCTGGAGTCTGGCAAAAGGCAGGATCTGAAGTTCAACGCCTGCAGGAACTGGGGAACAAGTCCATCGTGTGAAGCCTCAGAGCCACCAGGTCCCCTAGTGGGCCTTTGCAGCCACCCAGCACCTTCCTGGGCAAAAGCTGCCAGCACTCCTGCACCCACAGCCCTGTCCTGAGGGTGTCATCCATCCATGAAGAGCTCTTCCCTGTCACAGGTGACACATTTTCTCTCCAGCAGCTGGCTGGCAGGGAGGGCGTTACATGTGGGTGCACAAGTGCATTCCCATGGGCACATGGGTGAGGGGGAAATGACCCTGGCAAAGCTGTGCCAGCAGCACCCATCAAATTGTCCCTCAAACCTCTACAGCAGGCTTAGGTTCAAGCAACCTGCCTCCCGAGAGGGCTCCCACATCCATTTCACTGCCTCTTTATGCACCCAGAGCTGCACCTTTAATCCCAAGGAATTGTGTGCTTCGGACCCATGGTTCCTACCCCAGTGGGCACCGGGGAGACAGGGCTGGTTGCTCCCCCTTGTGCTGCCAGCCCCGGGTGGCCCGATCCTGCCCTTGCCATGGCTCAAAACAGCACCAAAAAAGCAAAGCCCAGCAGGGCTGGCTGCCGAGCACTGGGAAGAGTCGCTGGTTTATCTATATACGATTTAATCAGCCCTATAATTAGATTAATTTGTTGATTTGATAGCAACCCATTTCTCGCTGTTAGATTTGTTTATGTGTGTTTTATGCTTCAGTTTGGCAATAAAATAGGAACTGAGGAGGTGGGAAAGTCCCTTCATGTGCCCCCTACAGAATGCCCGGGTTGGAGATGTGCGTGCAGGGGCTTTGCCAGCTCCTCGCCTGGGGCAGGAACAGGCAGGAAGGGCAGGAACAGGCAGGAAGGGCAGGAACAGGCAGGGCAGGCAGCTGTAGGGCTGCTGGCTCGAGGTGCATCCCTACAGGGGCAGCTGGGGGTGATGGAGGTGCCTAGGATGGTCCCTGTGCCAGGATGGACCCCATGCCCTTGGCTGGGCTCAGGGGACCCTAGGGGCTGCAGCCCCCCACTGGCTCCCCTCTGCCTGGGGTCTTTAGCAGGAAGTGGAGCTGCTTGTGGAAGCAAGTGCCCTCAACCTGCTGCAGTGTTTCCCTCTGCCTTTATCAGCAGAGGAGCTCCATCCAGACTCACCCCAGCCACCTTCCCAGGTCACAGAACCCCAGACTCATTTGGGTTCATGCAGTTCCACCTCCTGCATGGGCAGGGACACCTCCCAGTAGACCAGGTTGCTCCAAGCCCCATCCAACATGCCCTTCAACACTTCCAGGAATGGGGCAGCCACAGCTTCTCTGGGCAACCTGGGCCAGTGTCTCACCATCCTCACAGCAAAGAATTTCTTCCTAAGATCTCATCTCAATCTCCCCTCTTCCACTTTGAAATCATTCCCCTCATCCCATCACTCCCTGTCCCTCTCAAAAGTCCCTCCCCAGCTTTCCTGGAGCCCCTTCAGGCCCTGGAAGGTGCTCTAAGGTCTCCCTGGAGCCTTCTCTTCTCCAGGCTGAACAGCCCCAACCCTCTCAGCCCCTCTCCAGAGCAGAGTTGCTCCAGCCCCTGATCATGTCTGTGGCCTCCTCTGGACTCGCTCCAACTCACATCCTAAAACAGCATCACCTTAAAGGGGAAAAAATCTCCAGACTGTCCTTGTTCGAGGGCAGAGTGGCTGAGCTGCAGAGTGTGTTGCAAAACAGAGGATGCTGGTGCCAAGTTGATGTTCTGGGGGGAAGAGGGGCTTGGGAAAGGCTTTGCTCACCCCTCTGGGCTCTGCTGCTGGCCACAGCTCAGCACAGCATCCAGCAGCTTCTGCTGGTTGCTGCGGGTGGAGGTCGCCCTCTTGTACCCTCAGTGATGGGCCACACAGCCCCTGCCAGGGCCACCCCAGGAGGGAGTGAGCACCTTCCACGAGGTGGGAACAGCACGAGGGTGTGTACAGGGCAGGATGAGCCCCGACCCTCCTCATCCTCCTTCTCCTCCTCTCCCCATGGCTGCAGCAGGTGGAACGTGCATTGTATCACATCCCCACTGGGGCAGCCACGGCCCTCCTGCCACCATCCCACGGCCACCTCTATGGCAGATCCTTCCTTCCTTCACCATTCACCGTGCCCCAGCAGCCCTTCCCGGCTGCCTTGCAAAGGGAACAGGCTGAATAATTAAAATTAAAACTAATGATTTGGAGGAGGGGTGGGGAAGGCAGGCAGGAGGAAGGGGAGGCAGGAGAGACGTGGAGCGAGCGCGAAGGTTTGCCAGAGAAAACCAGCACGAGGAGCTCTTTGATGGGCAGTTCCTTTGATCCCAGCTCTGAATAGAGCCCTCACGTTTCCCCGCGTGAGCCCGCTGCCTAATTACCCCGCGGCGGGGCCGCTTGGAGGCCTCAGCACGTTTCTCTAATAGATTTCCCCATGTCCAGCCTGGAGAAGGACATCGATCCTCCCCGCAGCTGCAGCCTCATGCTGAACATTGCATCCTATTGATTTTTCCTTCCCCCCCTTCCCCCCTCCATCATCTCCCCCCCCCCCCCCGGCTTTTTCCTTTTTATTTTCTTTCTTTTTTTTTTTTTTAAAAAGAATTTTCTTTATTTTCATTAAATCATTAATCAAGGAGAAATCTACATTTTTATCATTTCTATGGCTGGAGAGGAAGAGAGGAAAGTTATATTGCCATAGAAACCGTTCCCTACCATTCTCAGCCTCGGAGCAGTCCCTCTTGTGCTGTCTCTTGTCAAAAGGCGTAATTGTTGCTCCTGATCTTCACTGCTCAATTAGCAGTGATGTCTCCCTTCAAGTTAATTGCTGGAGATGGGAGGAAGTAGGACAAATGTAACCTTTTAGATGAAAAGATCTTTCCCCCCCCCTTCCCTGCCTCCCCTCGCCTGCGTGCACTCGAGGCCTCTCTGCAGCGAGCTGTGGTGGGGGAGCCCCAGGGCCCAGGAGGAGTCACCATGATCTCCATCAGTCCCAGAGGGCTGGGCACCCCTCCTCATCTTCTTCATCCCATTATCCATGGCAGGACCCCTCTGTATCACCCCTCAGTTCCCTCTGCCTTTGCCAGAGGCATCACTGCCAACTCAGCATCTCCCCAGTCACCTCCATGCCACTGGTGTCACCCACTCCTGCATCTATTGGGCTGGAGCAACCCTTGTGGATGCTCTGGGATTGCTGGTCCAACTCACCTGGCATGATCACATGCTGTGGCAGAGCTGGGGTGGGCCCTCCTGCACCATCAACAGCTCTTGGTGGAATCATGTTGATGGGGTGGCCATGGTTTGGGAGCTGGGGGACCCCAAGACATCCTTGAGATCACTGCTGCATCTCCCTGGCATCATCCCATGTGAGGCAGAGCTAGGATGGACCTTCTGCACCACCAACAGCTTTTGGTGGGTTCATAAGGATGGGGTGGCCATGGTTCAGGAGTGGAGGGACCCCAAAGCAGCCCCTGCACATGCCCAAGGACTAAAAACTGATGGGCTGTGCATGGAGGGTTTAGATGGGTACCCAAGCATGAGGCTTCCCTCGTGCAGAGATCATCTGGAGCCCAGCTGGGGTGGATGGGAGCAGTGAGCCTGGAGAGCTCGGGAATCCCACCTGGGCAGAGGGGTTCTAGCCTGGAAGGAAGACAGACAAGGCATTGAGGAGAGGAGAAGTGTGGCAGCTGCCTGTACTTTTGCAGTCTGAAGAAGAGTGGAGTGTTTGTGAGGCACAGACCCCCACAAGCAGGCACCATGTGGAGGTCATGGACGCTGCCAGTCATGGGCACAGCAGGGACAGGCAGGGACATAGCCCCAAGGGTCACCCCAGAGCAGGCACAAGACAACCCAGCGACACCTGTGGCACAGGACCCCCTCCCCAGCTAATAAAATGAATGTGCTCTTGAAGCTCAGGAGGGTGGTGAAGGCATCATGGACAGCTGGTAACCAGGAGGAGATGGAGGGTGCCAGGGCATCCAAAGAGTTGTCTGGCAGCCAGGAGCTGGATGCAAGGAAAGAGGGTGTCACCACCCATAGGGGACACCATGGTGCCCTGTCAAGTCTGGAAGACCACTGAGAAGGTCCAGGGCAGATCCAGCTAGCAGAGGCTGACAGCAAGGAGAGCTGACACTGCTTCCTGTCAGTCCCTCACCCTGGATCTGCTGTTGCCAGCTCCATGCTAGGACATGGGGGGTCCCCTGTAGACCATCTCCCCACAGGGACCCTGGATGGCTGTTTTGGATCACAATCATGATGTCCCCAGCTGTCCTGAAGCACCCTCACGCTGGGGTATCCTTGGGACCCCACTGCACAGCCAGGACAGAGGGCACCAGATGGAAAGGGGCCTCTTGTCCAACCTCTCCTTCAGCACAACTCTGTCCCCAAAGCTGCATCCAGGCAAAACCACAGCTAGAAGTGCCCCAAGGATGCTCTAAGGAGAAGCTTGTGTCATTCCTAGAAGGTCTTGAGCTCAGATGAGAGACCTACCTCCTTCAGCAAGCCCAGGGCAGCAGAAGACCAAGCAAAATCCTGCTCAGAGTAACTAGCCTTCCTTAAAACCTTGCTGTCACACAGCAAACCACAGGCAAGAGGACCCTGCTGAGGCGAAGATGCTCATCCTGGGGTTGCACCCAGTGCCAGACTGGTTACTGTTTGGGTAGACCAGTGGAAAGGTTGGGAGCGAGGTGTGATGGTGGTGGGGCCAGCAGAAGTTGTGGCACAAGGGGAGCCCTTGCCTTGGGGTGCTGCAAGGGATGTGGGCACGGCTATTGGCACCCTCAGCAGTGGCAAGAGATGGTCACCAGCCCACAAAGTGATAGCCTGGCTGCTGGTGGGCTCAGACCCTTCTGCTGATCTTCTCCTTTGCCTTTCTGCTGAGACAGACACCAATGGCTCCCTTTCATCTCCCAGAGTAGAGACTGGGGGAGCCAGTCTCACAAACCCACAACTAGGTTCCTCTCCAGCTCCCATCCCTCGCAGGGTATACTGCTGAGCAGATCCACCCTCAGCCCCTGCTCCGTGGCAGTCCCTGTGTCACTGGCTGGAGCTCACCACGACCCTGCCTGGGTACTGCTAGCTTGAGGTCCTCCAGCTCCATCACTGTGTGTCCTGGCTCCTCCCGGGCTTGGTTGGCAGGTCCAAGGCAAGGACCCACCTCACCGGCCACCTTTCAAGCCCTGCCCCAGCCACACATGCACCTTCTCTAATGCTGATGATGCTCTGGAAAGTGTTTAAGCCAGAAAACAAACCATAAAAAGAGCCACGTGAGGCTGAAAAGAGGCATTTTGGGGGCTGAGGAATCACTCGAGGATGCTTCCCTGTGTGGATGAGCTCTTCCCAAGCCCCTCTGCTCCGGAAGGAGCAATCGGCAGGCTGGGGCTCGACTCCCGCTTCCCTTCCTCCGGATGCAAACAAGCCCTTAACATTTCAGCAAGTGCTCCCGGAGCCAGGCGGGGTGCCGAGGGCTTCTTCAGTGCCTCGTGATGCCAAGGTCAGGGAGGAGGGTGGCGGGGAGGTGAGCACCCAAAAGCACCAGGCAGCATCTCCCTCCGGAGGTGGTGGGAGGAGAGGACACCCGGCACCCTGCCCCAGCCCCCCGGCTTTGCCACTCGTGCCTCAGCTGCAATTAAAGCTCACCCTGGATTTTTGTTTTGGGCGTTTAATGTCAGGTTTGCATCTGCTTTCCCCTGCACCAGGTGAGGAGGGGCCAGCAGGCTTGGAGAAGGATCACACGTGGCAGCTTTTAATAGCAACCCGCCCGCCTGTCACCCGCGGCTCATCGCTCCTCTTGAAACGTTTGCTAATTACCAACGAGCTGGTGGTTGTGTTTGGGGTGTGACATTCCCCTCTGCAGCCCTGCTCCCCCTCACTCAAGCTGGTGGCAGCATTCAGGGGGCTTCAGGGAAGGTGGGACTTGCAGGGTGGGCTCCAGTATGGGCTTCCTTCTGGATCTGAACCCAGGAGTGGGAGGAGAATCACAGAATCCCAGACTGGTTTGGGTGGGAAGGGATCTTAAAGACCATCTAGTTCTAAGCCCCTGCCATGGGCAGGGGCATCTCCCACTAGACCAGGTTGCTCCAAGCCCCATCCAACCTGCCCTTGAACACTTCCAGGGATGGGGACACCCACAAATGGCTCCCTGCAGTTGCTCTCTTTCTGAGCCCCTTCTCTTCCCATTTTCATGGAAGGACATTTCCTCTGGAAGTGTCTGGAGAGGTTGAGTCCAGGCTATGAGATCCCCCCAGCCACCCCCTCCCACCCTGGTGATGCTCTGCTGGACCAGGATGCCATCCCACCTTGGGGCAGGATGAGCACCCATGTGCCAGGTTCAGCCTGCCCCACACCTCACCCCTCCAGGATCTTACCATGGGTCATGCCCAAGCTGGCAGGGACACAGGGATGTGAGGAGTACCACACACCTCAGCAGCACCAGGGTGTGTGAGAGGCTTTTCTAGCTGAGCTCTGGGCTGGAGCAGCTCTCATCCACCAGGTACTTCCCAGAGAGGTGCCACCTTTTTTCTCCCATGTGTGGCAGGGATGGGACAGGTACCTGCTGCCAGCAAGCCTTTGCAGGGACCAAGAAAGCCCATCCTCAGGAGCTCCAGCCCCGTGGGGCATCTCCGTGGCCTCCCAGCCTGTGTTTGGGATCCCTCTGGGGTAGTGGGAGCCATGGGGCTGGGGGAAGGTGCTGAATGGGAGAATATGGGATTGGGAATAGGTCTGGAGGGATGTCTGGGGCGGGGGGCAATGGTGGTCCCTCTGAACAGCCTCTCTTCCCCTAGGCACTGGGCCTTGCACCCTTCCCTGTGCCAGCTGTCCCCTGCTTGTGCCCAGTTTGCCATGGCAGTGAGTGCTCCAGCATCTCAACCTTGCCCACAGAAACCAAGGAGGGGCTGGAGAGGGGAGGATATTTGCTGAGCCCAGTTCCAACCCTTCCTAGTGCAGGGGATGCTATTTGGGACCCCCTCCCTGAGGTGGAACCCCCCTCTGCGAGGGCTCCTCCTGGTCCCCCTCATGTCCCCACTGCATGCAGAGCCCCATGTTATGACACGTGGGGTCTCTGGTGGCTCAGAAATACTCCTTTGACCCCGTTGCAAGTGGCTTCCCTCCTCTCCCCAGCCACTAGGGATGGTGATGGGGTGGGAGAAGCAGGGGAGCCCACCAACTTTACCCAAATATTAAGGCTGTTGGGAAGGGGCCAAGGAAGGCACTGGCTGGGCAGCCCACCTAACACAGGGAGAGACACCCCGAGGCACCCAAAGCACGCCAAGGCACCCAGCTCCTGCTGCCACCCAGGTGAGTGACAGCTCCCAGCCCCCTAGCCCACCTCCCCCCTTGTCAATCCACTGGGGAATTATTTATCCTGACAATAGCAATTGTCTGTGCAGGGCCCTTCCCCCTCCCCAGCACCTACCCCAACAAAGGAAATCATCCTGATATGAAAGGGAAAATTAAATTACCCCCAATAAAGACTTAGTGCTGCTTTAATGACATCACCAGACTCAGGCGCTAATTAGCTGAGTACAAAGGAAGCTAAATGTGAAAACGTGAATTTTTGTTCCCTTTTCTTCCTGTCGTAGATTCTCGGGAGCGGGAGTCTTGGCAGCAGGAGATGCTCCCGCCCGGGCAGCTGCCAGTGTGTGCCAGGCTCCAGAGTCGGGCACTGCCACTGCTGGGGGCACTGCCACTGCTGGGGGGCACTGTAGAGCAGCTGGAGCCCCTCTGGATCCAACAGGGGATCCCCAGGGTGCCAGCACCCTAATCGTGTCCTGTGACACCCCTGGCCACCCGACTGTCCCTCTGCCTTGGGCATGCAGCTGCATCCATGCACCTCGCATAGCGTATGGCACTGCCCTGCTCACACCTCCCTGCACTGCACTGCACTGCTCACATGTTCCTGCACTGCACTGCTCACACCTCCCTGCACTGCACTGCACTGCTCACATGTTCCTGCACTGCACTGCTCACACCTCCCTGCACTGCACTGCTCTGCTCACATGTTCCTGCACTGCCCTGCTCACATGTTCCTGCACTGCACTGCTCACACCTCCCTGCACTGCACTGCTCTGCTCACATGTTCCTGCACTGCACTGCTCACATGTTCCTGCACTGCACTGCTCACACCTCCCTGCATTGCACTGCACTGCTCACATGTTCCTGCACTGCACTGCTCACACCTCCCTGCACTGCACTGCACTGCTCACATGTTCCTGCACTGCACTGCTCACACCTCCCTGCACTGCACTGCTCACATGTCCCTGCACTGCACTGCTCACATGTCCCTGCACTGCACTGCTCACACCTCCCTGCACTGCACTGCACTGCACTGCACTGTTCACATGTCCCTGCACTACACTGCACTGCTCACACTTCCCTGCACTGCACAGCTGCACCTCCCACGGGGAGTATGCACTGCATGCACATGCCTCACACTGCACACTGCAGTGCACGCTCACCACTCACTGCACAGATCCCACGCTGCACACACCAGCTGCTCCCATGTCTCCTGCTGCCCTCTCAGCACAGCCACGTGCCACCCGCCCCATCCCTGAGCACAGGCACATCTCCCACCCGGAGCACCCACTTCTCCCATGCCCTCTGCACATCCCACACCTGCCGTGCACCCCTGCAGTGCACCAAGAAGCAGCTCACACTGCACACACCCTGTGCACACACCTCACCCCGCATGCAGTGCCCAGCTCCGTGCTCCTTGCCCCTGCTCCATGTCCTCTTGCTCTGGGCAAGCATCTGCAGATGGAAGGTGTCCCCAAGCCCTGTCCACATGACCGTGACACTCAGGACAGTGCCAGCACCTCCCTCCAGCCGTGCCGAAGCCGCCCTCCCTCCTCCCAGCCCTGCATCAAGGCATCATTTCTGCTTACAAGCGTGCAAGCGGGCCGTTTGCCAAGCCCCCCATGGCTGCAAACCCCCTCCCCGGGCACCTCGGCGCCTGGCACTCTCCCGGGTCATCCACTCACCGGTGCAGCTATGCTGGTTTTCCTCCAGTCCCATCGGCACGGCGACAGCGCTGAGCAGCGCAGCAGCCCCCGGGGGGACCTGGCAGCATCCCGCAGCTGCTGGGGGCTGTGTGGGACCCCGCCGACGGCTGGCCCAGGGGACACTCTGCAGCCCCACAGCAGGCAGTGAGTCGCGGCCCTCGGGCTGCCCCATGGGACTCAAGTCTCCCCCCCCGAACACACTCCTGGGTAGGGAGAGTGTGTGTGTGTGTGGGGTGTGTGTGTGTGTGTGTGTGCATTTTTGCATTCCTTTCTTTGCCTTCGTATTTGGGGCTGGTTTTTCCCCTTGGAGGTGCTGCTCTGTCTAAACCACCCCCTCCCGATGATTTCCCGGGGGGGCCGTGGCAATGCTGGGGGGGGACACCTCCGGCAGAGCCACCGAACTGCCCACAGGAGCCAGGACGCTGAGCAGCAGCACAAGCTGCAAGAAAGGCGGGGGCGGGGGGGGGCTGCCAAGAAATAAAGCTTCATTTTAATTAAAGCTTAAATTATCCAGAAAGCCGGGATATTGCTGCCCTCACCCTGAACCTCACCCCAGCCCTTGGTCAGCACTCACAGCCCCTCCCCATCTCAGGAAAATCTGAGGGGGGTGGAGGGGGACATGTATTGACCTCTGCTCCTTGCAGGCTATTCCCTGTCTCCTGCTGGGGCTGGGCTGGCAGCAGAGAAACGCTGCCCCAGTGCCACCAGTTGCTCCCAGCTGTCCCCGAGGGATGCTGGCCCCCGGGCACGCCCTGCCTGCTGCCCCCCCTGCAGAGGTGGCAGTGCCGGGGACCATCTAGGAGTTAGGGGGATCCAAGCCACCCCCCCGCCCCCCCCCCGCTCCCCTCTCCTCCCGCTGCCGGGTTCATCAGAGAGGGCTGGGTGCGGATGCTTCCTTAAAATGACATAGCTAGTCTCCATGGCAACCCTTCTTTGCCTTTCGCCTCAGACCAAGAGCATCATCGGCTCGTTATCCCTGCAGGCCAGCGCCCGGCCGCCCCCGGGGAGGGGCTGAAGGGGCTGCGGGGCTGAGGGACCCCCGCCTGCCCCACGCCGGTAGAAATGCCAGCCTGCCCCACTCCCTGGGCCTGCTGGAGGAGGGGACCCTGCTGGCTGCAGCATCCCCGTCCCCAGCCACCCTCCCTCATCATCCTCTGGCAGACGCCTCCGCCCCTTCCCACTGCGGCCAGTGCTGCGGGATGCCCGGCGTGGCCACGGCACAGCCAAGGCTGTGTCCAGATGGAGCCAGTGATGCTGTGTGGGCCCCCACCCCCCCGAAAGCTCACAAATTCACAGCTAAGACCCCAGTGAGCGGGTAGGCACACGGCGGTGGGGAGGGCGGGGGGGGGGGTGCGGCTGGGGAAGGGGGGCGCTGGGTGGCAGATGAGCATCCCCGGGATCTGGAGCACGAGGGATCTGGAGCGGGGTGGATCTGCGATCCCAACCTGTCCATCAACCGCTCACACCCTGCCGGGAAAATAATGGGATGGAGAGTGGAGCGCCGGGGAAAGAGCTCAACACTCCAACAAATCCCACCACCCGGGGCTGGCCTCGGCCTCCCACCCGGCACGGCCCTGCCTTTCTCTTAAACCTCGCCGAGCCTCGGCGGGATGGCAGCCTGCCGGGAGCAGCCGGGCTGCCAGAGCCGCGGCTGAACGGATCCATCCAGCCCCGGGGAGGAACGGCCCTGGGCATGTGGCCCCGGGCGGTGCGAGGGGTGTTTTTGGTGGGGATGTATCGGGGAGAAGGGAGAGGGTGGGTGTGGAGGTGCAGGAGGGCTAAGACCTGAGCAGGAGGAGGGACGGTGATACAGGAGGAGCTACGGTGCTGGGACACGCTGGGACAAAGGGGGTGACACAGGGGGAAAGGGCAGTTTGCATGCACAGAGGGGTTCATGCCGGGATGGAGACACGTGTGTGCACACACGGGGACACGTATGTGTACACGTGTGTGTGTACAGTGGAGCGTGTGCCATGGGGTGGGTGCATGGAGGCATGAGTGTCCCCTCCAGATGTTGTGCCACTTCAGACACCCCCCTGCCCAGGGCTTTGGGCCCCCCCAGCCCTGCCTGTGCCCGGCTGCCCCGGGAACTGCCCTCCTCCGGATTCCTGCTCTAGCGGGTGAAGCTTCCGAACACCCACGGCATTTCCCCTTGCACAGTCTCGTCCCGTTTGTCTCTCCCCGCCGCCTCCCCCTCCCCCCCCCCCCCCCCCAGCATCCCGCTGTGCCGCCGTGTGTGGGTGTGTTTATTCATAGGGCTGGTGCAGAGCCGGCGTGCTGCGGGGGGGGGCACCGCACCCCCGGACCGGCTGGGCTCCCTTCCTGCTTCCCAGGGTGGGCACACGCCTGTCCCCGTGTCCCAGTGCCTGCAACTCACAGAGTCACAGGGTGGTTGGGTTGGAAGGGACCACTGGAGATCTAATTCCACCCCCCTGCCATGGGCAAGGACACCTCCCACTAGACCAGGTTGCTCCAAGCCCCATCCAACCTGCCCTTCAACACTTCCAGGGATGGGGCAGCCACAGCTTCTCTGGGCAACCTGGGCCGGTGTCTCACCACCCTCACTGCAAAGAATTTCTTTCTAAGATCTCATCCCAGTGTCCCCTCTTTCAGCTTGAAATCATTCCCCTTGTCCCACCACCCCCCACCCTTGTCAAAAATCTCTCCCCAGCTTTCCTGGAGCCCCTCTAAGGTCTCCCTGGAGCCTTCTCTTCTCCTGGCTGAACAGCCCCAACTCTCCAGAGCAGAGCTGCTCCAGCCCTCGGATCACCTCCATGGCTTTCTGTGGACTTGCTCAAACAGGTCCATGTCCTTCCTGTGTTGTGAACCCCAGACCTGGACCCAGCCCTACCAGGGGGGTCTCACCAGAGTGGAGCAGAGGGGGAGGATCCCCTCCCTGGCCCTGCTGGCCATACTCTTCTTCATGCACCCCAGGACACCGTTGGCTTTCTTGGCCACAAGAGCATGTTGCTGGCTCATGGTGAACTTGTCTGCCAGGACTCCCATGTCCTTCTCCATAGATTTGCTGCCCAGCTGATCACCCCCTAACCTGTCCTGGTGCATGGGGTAATTCCTCCCCAGGTGCAGGACCCTGCGCTTGCTTTTGTTGAACCTCATCAGGTTCCTCTCCACCTGACTCTCCAGCCTGTCCAGCTCCTGCTGAATGGCAGCACAGCCCTCTGGTGAACCAGCCACTCCTTCCAGTTTGGTATCATCAGCAAACCTGCTGAGGGGACACTCTGTCCCTCCATCCAGGCCATGGATGCTGGTGTTGAACAAGACTGGACCCAGAACTGGCCCCTGGGAACACCATTATCTACAGGCTTCCAAGGACACCCTACACTGTTGAACACAACCCTCTGAGCTCTGCCCTTGAGGCAGTTTTTAGTCCAGCTCAAAATCTCCAAATCTACTCACAGAGGGAGTTTATAACCTGGGCTGGGCTGGCTCCAGCACTTTCTCCTGGGAGCACCTTCTTATCTGCTCTTCTACCCCTTGTTCCCATCTCACTCAACCCCTCTGCTGCCTCCACACTTGCCAAGGTCCTGCTGCTGGGTTAAACTTTCCTTTTGGGAGGCGAAGTCTTCTCCTGTACCCCTTCCTCAAGCCTCACTTGACTTGTCCTGCCCACCCTGCTCCCACAATGGCACTTCCTTGTGCTCAGGGACATGCTGCTGCAGCCTGCAGTGTGTTTGCCCAGGCCACTGGTCTGTTTGCCTTCAGATTACAGGGAGACATGGAAAAGCTACCTGGGGATGGCCAGGAGAAGAACTCCTTCCCTGCCTGTGCATGGAATGTAAAGCACCCAAGTGACTGTTTTTGAGTCCTGTGGTGCAGCTGGGTGGGTGCTGCCAGGGTGAGGACACCAAGGGCACAATCCACATGCCATGGGATGCTATGGAGGTGATGAAGGGTAACTGGAGGCTCAGCCCACATGGGGAGAGCCATATGACCTCGAGCTCTCCTCCTTGCAATGAGACAGGCTATGGGGGTGATGGCAGGGGAGGACAGGACTTTGTTTTAGGGGCACTCCGAGGTGATGGAGCGCAAAGATCCAGCCCCCAAAAGGACTTGGCAAGGGGATGGGTGAGGGGCTGCCAGGAGGGTGCATGAGGGGTGGTACCCTGTGCCCTGTGGGGCACAGGCTGCTGTGGGGGGGGGCATGATGGGGGCTGGACAAGCTCTGCCCTGATGCCAGGACTCCCTGGCACGGGTGGGGTGAGCTTCTGCATCCCCCTCCTCATGCCCCAGTGAGAGCAGTCACTGGATCACTGAGGGCACTGGGCCAGAGCCAGCAAGGGCAGGGTCCGGATGCCCCTGCCCAGCCCCGCGCTGGCTGGCCTCTCGTTTGTTCTCATTAAAGGCTGGCAGGGCGTCTAATTAGGCAGCACGAGTGCCAGCGCCCTGCTGGCAGACACCTGTGCAGACAGCCCTCTTCCTCGGCCTGCCTCCTCATTAGCCAGCAGGACGCTGCTGCCCGCCCGGCAGGACCTGCTCAGCTCTGGCACCGGGAAGAGAAGCTGGTCCTGGCCGGGACATGGCACGGGGCCAGGCCACCTTGACGGCCACCGGGGCTGTGGCACGCCTGGCACTGCAGCCCATGGTGGCCGTGGCATCCCGAGGGGGCAATGTCCCTGCATCCTGCTCCCCCGGGGGCCCACCAGCACCCCCGGCCACATGCCGGTGCCTCCGGGGGTCAGATGCCCAGGGCAGAGTCACCTCCCATGGACACCCAGCTGCTGTGCCCCCTTATTTGCCCCAGGGCATTGCCCCGGGGGCACCATGGATCTATAGGTCTCCGTGCTTACTCTTGTGCCCCCACCCACCTTCTCGTGGCTGAGGACGGGGCTCCTCTGTGAACTGTGCAGGGATAATGAGCCAGCAGCCGCTTTAATTAGATTAATTGGCTCCCGTTCGACTCCAGAAGAGCTGTCAGGCTGCGAGCGCATTCCTGCCGTACCTAGCTAATTACAGCACGGTGGCCACCACTCTGCAGTGCTTGTGGCCACCGAGAGCCAGAGCTGGGCAAAACCGAGGTGTGGGGGGAGAGATGCTGCAGGGCAAGGGGTGCTAAAATAAATTACTAAAATAAATTGGAGACCAAGAGGGTCTCCCCCAAGATCAGGGGGTCCTGAGTATGCTCCAGGGCCAGGGGAAGGGACAGAGCTGCTGGTGAGGAAGGGCTGGATCCTGTGAAGAGCTGGAGAGCAGGGCTGGGGGAGCAGAGAATGGGGAGCAGGGCTGGGGATGGTGTTGGGGCAGGAGCCAGACAACAGGGTGCCCAGGGTGGGGGGATGGCATCTGGAGCACCCAGGTGAGCACAGGGGGATGCTGTTGCCCATATGCTGGGGGTGGCAAGGAGGGGTGGGTGGGTGGTGGGATGTGGCTCTGTCCCTGCTGCAGGAAGGGTCTTTCCCAGCTCTGTTGGGCACGGGCACACAGAGCTCCTGCCTGGCACTGGAGCCACTCAGAGTCACTGGCTATTTATAAAAGCCACCCACAAGAGAAGCAAGGAGGGGACAGCCTAAAAATAGCCACCTGGGCTGGGGTGGCCAGGCAGCACTTCCCCACAGACTGTGGAGGGGGAGGCTGTACCAGGGGTTATTTTTATCCCTCTTGTCCTCAGGCTGTTATTAGCCCACTGGCCTGCAGTGCCCACTGCAGCTGGAACTGCAGCCTTGGCCCACACAGGTGGCCCATCCTGCAGGATCATTTTTCCTGGAACACCACCCACTGATGGGCAAGGCTGGGAGTGCAAATAGGCCAGTGAGCAGGAGCTGAGCAGCTCCAGGAGGGAAATAATGTGCCAGACATCCCCCCATATCCCCTGAAAGACCCCCCCACAACCCCCTTGGGAAGCAGGGCTACTGCAGGTGGCTGGTACCCCAGGATGTGCTCAGCTGTGGGATGCCAGCAGCTCCCCAGGGTGTCTCCCAGGAGAGAGGCAACGACTGTGCACAGGGGTTGGGAAGCCACATGCACATGGATGCATGGAGCATCCAGCTGATCCTACACATGGCCTGGTGATGTGACACCAGTGTGTGACACAGGGACTAGCTGGTCCTCGCAGGCACAGGGGACACCCACCCACTGCAGAGGGGGGACAGGCTTGTACCCCTGCCTGCCATCTGCATCAGTGTTGTCCTGGCACCCTGGAGTGCTGGGCACACCTTGCCCCATCCATGGGGCATTGTGGGGGGGGTTCATCACACAGCTCAGCAATGAGCCCCCAAGCCCTGCTGCAGCTCTCCAGGATGCTCTGAGCACCCATATGGATCCTGAAGTCCTCAAGCCCAACATGGCCCTGTAAGATCATGGAATCCCAGACTGGTTTGGGTTGGAGGGAACTTAAAGACCATCCAGTCCCCCCCTTGCCATGGACAGGGACACTTCCCACTAGACCAGCTTGCTCCAAGCCCCATCCAACCTGCCCTTGAACACTTCCAGGGATGGGGCAGCCACAACTTCTTTGGGCAACCTGGGCCAGGGTCTCACCACCCTCAGAGGAACAAGATACCAACCTGCAAATCTCCTGACCACAGCACAGGACACCACACAGTGCTGGGTGCCAAGGATGCCTGCACAGCCTCCGAACCCCACCACACATCCCTGTCACCCACCTGTCCCTGTCACACTTGCAAATCCCCAAGTGATGCCCACACAGACCCCGCGCCCCGGCACTGGTCCCCCTGTGGTGTGTCTAGGGGAGGTGGTGGCACTGCCAGGAGACGGGCAGAGGACAGCGAGGAGGGGAAGAGGGTCGGTGCTTGTAGGCCACGTTCAGCTGGGAGCTTGTTAGCCCAGCCACGAGCAGCCCTTGCAAAGAGCTGACGTGGCTGCAGCTCACACATCCCCGGGGCTCCCGGGGGAGCCTGCGCTCCGCTTCGTGCCGCACACACGGCCCCGGCGCAGAGGCAGCTTGGAGAGAGTGATATTTTTTTTTGCTGGTGAACGTTAATCCTGGCTCATCTCATGCCTCTGCAGCGCCTGGCTTGGCCCAGCCCCCCAGCCTGGCTGCCACCCACAGCACGAGTGGGGCAGGCTCATCCTGTGGCTCATCTGGGGATGCTCATGGGAAACCGCTGTGCCCGGCATGGGGGGTAAAAGGAGGAGGGGGAGTTGCCCACCCATGTCTGGCACCGAAGGGGGTGTGAGCCCCCAGGTCTGCTTTATAAGGGGGGGTACATCCTCAGTGTGGGGCCACGGGGCTTTTCCATGCCCGTGGGGATGGTGGGGTTGGCTGTCAGGGGTGGGGTGGGGGGTTGATACCTCTGGCTCTGGCCCCACAGGATGCGGAAAAATGCAGGATGATGGGAGAGGAAAAAGGGCTTCCCTGGCCGATGAGGAGGATGTAGTTGTAGGATATGGACTGAGGCTGTTGGGCGTCCCTCTGGCTGCGCATTCTGGGCTGCCTTCCCCGGGAATGATGAATAACAGCCCGGAGACGAGGGAAGAACAGGGACGGGCCAGGCAGCGGTTTCCTACTGGATGGGTTTGGAACCGCAGCCGCCCTGATGCCATCGTGCTTCCCCCCCCACGGCTCTGCCAGGGAAACGCCGGCAGGGGAAATGCAGGCAGGGGAAATGCAGGCAGGGGAAAGAGGCAGGGGAAATGCAGGCAGGGGAAACGCAGGCAGCTCCAGGTCAGAGTAGGCAGCGGGGGCAGAGCCCAGGCTGGCAGCAGGGCAGTGACAGTCCCATCCCACGGGACCCACCAGGCCCTGCTTCAGCGTCCAGGCAATGCCTGGTGCTTTTCCTTTCATCCTGTGTTTAACTTCGTTTCTACTAAACCTTTAGAGGAGTGAACCAAACCCCAGCATGCTGCCTGTCCCTGCTCAGCAAGGTTGGGATGCAGGTCATTCCAGCATTGCAGGTCATTCCATCTCCTGCTTTGCCCAGGATTTGGGACATCCCTGCCAGGCAGGAGAGGGGAGTGAGGTGGGGACCCTGGGCAGCCCAGACAGCTGAAGTTTCCACGTGGGTTTAGCTGAGCTAAAACCAGCTCTGGGAGGAAGCTGGGCCACTTTTGGAGATGTAATTATGTGTAAAAAAAGCTTGGCCTTGTCCCTGTGGGAATGAGCTGGATCTGGCTTTGCTGCTCATGATGTGCTGGGACCTGAGGGGACCGTGCCAGCCTTTGGGGACCCCAGGCTCTGGTATGGCCATGGCAAGGGGGTCTTTCCCCTCTGCCTAGCCAGGCTGCGGGCAGGGGGATGCTCGAGGCTGGTGGCTTGTCCTGGATTACCCTCTTCCCACGGACGGGAGGGGGAAGAGCTTGCCCAGTGCCAGATGGTGCCTTTTATGTTTATTCTGGGTGAGACTTGAATCTGTTTGTGCCCGTGAGCAGGACCCCGAGAGGCAGAGGCAGGCAGTGCTGGGCTGAGAGCCCTCCTGCCTGTGGGCTCAGCTATTTCTCATCTAGAAACCGGAGCTTTGCAGCCAGGACTATTCCTCAAAGCATCTTCCAAGGCTTTTCCTGGCTCCCCTCGCTGCACAGGGTGACTGAGCATGGTGGCTCCAGACCCTTTTTGGTTGATTTTTTTTCCTTCTTCTCCCTGCCTGCACCTTTGCCTGCTTGCCTACTATCCACAAGAGCTGAGGAATGGGGTCGGCTTGAGGGCCCCGAGGAGGAGGAGGAAGGAGTGAGGAAGGCAGGAGCTGTGGGCAGAGGCAGGGCTGGGGCAGCACAGGTGCTGCCTGACAGATTGCTGCCCATGGCCTCTGCCAGGCTCCCAATTATCTGGGGTAATGGCAGGGGAGGGTGACCCAGATAGCACGGGGAGGCGGAGAATAAGGAAGATGTCAGGGAGGCTTTGGGAATGGGAAACAGGGACAGGGGGTGCACGGGAGGGTGACAAGAGGAGCTCCAGGGTGAACCCTGAGCTGGGAGGTTGACCTGGCACAGCCCAGAGCATCCCCATGGAGTATGTTAGCCCAAATCCAGGCAACGTACTTACATACTGGTAAGCTAAAATATTCCCTCCTGGATTTATGGATCTGTATGGTTTGGGATGGAAAAAGAGGTAGGCAGAGGTCAGGACCAGCAGCGTCATCTCCCAAGCAAAATCTTCCTTTCCCAGTGAGCATACCTGGCTGGGATGATCTGAGAGGCTGGGAGGGGCTGGACATTGCTGTGCTGCCCTGGCCAGCTCTGCTCAGCTTGCAGAAGGGACACAGCTCAGGACAGGGCCACCTGCTGTCCCCAGGGCCAGGTGTCAGACAGCTCTGGGGGCTTTGTTGGAGGGCACCTTGCAGGAAAGCACCTGTGAGGTGGGGTGGGGGTGCTCTTGCCTTTGTTGAGCACCTTTCCTCCTTGCCAAGGGTCCACACAGCAGTTCTGGGACCTGGCTGGAGCACACCAAGCGATATTTCCTTATAAATCTTCCAGCCTGCTCCCATCATCCCAGCTCCAGGAAGAGCTGAGGAAGCAGAGATCTGAGCCAGTGCTCGTCCATCACTGTGGAGAGGTGTCCCCATGCTGCTGCCACCTGCTCCGGCCACCTTGGCAACCTGCTGTGGCCATTTCCCCAGGGGACACAGTGTCTGTTCACTGCCTTTGGGCTGCAGCTCCTCTCCGTGACTCAATTACCTCTCTGACCCATCCTGGCCCAGGTCAGAGCTCATCTCTCCCCCTCCCAGTTGGGTTTGAGGTTGATTTTCCCAGCTCAACCATGAGGAGGACGAACAGTGGGGCCTGCCCACCTGAGCCCAGCACTGGTGGCTTCCAGCACTTGCTGGGTTCTGCATTTCAAATGCAGAAATCTGGGGATGGTGTGGGAATGAGTCAATGGATCCTACAGCAGGAGGACAACCCCCAAGCTGTTCCCAGCCAGGGGACACATGTCCTCAGCCTGCAGCCAGCAGTGCTTAAGGTGAAAACCAAGGGTTTTTGTCCCAGCATAGTGAGATATAGTCCTGGTGGTGACACATCCATGACGTGGAGGAAAGTTTCAGGTTGTGTCAGTGCTTGGCTCTGATCTGCAGACCCCAGCAGGGGACAGAGTGGCATTTGAGGCTGGTTTTGGGGAGCAGAGTCTGCCCTGAGCCTGCAGCAGGAACAGGAGGAGCAGTTCCAGGATGGGGAGCTGCAGATAAGGGACCTTCTTCTCTATCAGCAGGTTGTGAGGGTGCTGGGTGACCCCAGAGGAGTGTTTTGGCTGGGTGGGTGTTTGCTGGCTGCAGGTGGGTAGAGGAGAACATCGCTAAGGGGATCAGTGAGGAGCTGGGGAACAAGGACCAGCGGAGCAGCCCTGGCATTTCCAAGCAATCTGGGCTCATCATCGCAGAATATTTTAAGTGGCAGAAAAGAAAATAGAACAGACAAGGGAGGGTGGGAGAGAGGATGTGCTGGAGGGAGGGGAGGAGCTGCCCCCCTTCCCCCCTGTGCAGCCCCATGGTTTTGGGGGAGCTGGGGTGATTCTGGTGGGAGGCTGGGGAAGGGGCTTTTGGTGGGCTGGGTTTCCAAGGGGAGGCTCGACGGCCACAGGCTCACCATGTCTTCTGCGACAGGCTCGAGTGTGACTCAACGTCACCTACTTTCCACCATGGCAACTTCTGCTGCTCCATCTTCTCGGCACAAATCTGGGGCTGGGAGAGCTGGAAATGTGGCTGGGGAGGGGGCTAAGGGGAGGGGGCCGTGCTGGAGAAGAGGATGTGCTTCTTCCTCCTTCAATCTCCTCCCAAGCTGTCCCCGAAGGTGCCTCCACCCCCGGGGAAGGGAGCACGGTGAGCCCTGCAAAGCCACCCTTTCATTAATTGAATATTCAATTTTCAAAATAACCTTGAGGAACTAAATGAAGAGGCTGGGAAGAGATAGCTAATTGTCAGCTGCACCTGCTCAGCACGCAACCACAAAAATGCTGCTTCCAGCTTCCTCCCAGCCCACTCACACAATGTATTTATTTATTTATTTCCCCCCCCCCCCCCAAGCTGTTACGTCAATGCAGAGGGCACAGCAGCCTTGCAGGGCACGGGGAGCACAGTGGGCCCTGCTGCAAGGGGTGTGACAAGGTGACCAGGGCTGTAAAAGCCAGCGAGTGCCTTGCCTGGCCCAGTGGGATGCTTTTTTTGGCAGGACTGGGCTGTGCATGGGGGGGCGGCCCCAGCGGGGGGGGGCAGGCAGGCATGTTTGTGGGTGCTGCATCTCGGGGTGCTGCCCAAGGTGGCAGGGACAGGGGCACCCTGTGATATGCATGGGGGCTGTGCATGGACCTGTGCCACAGAACAGGGCTCTGCAACTTTGCTAAAGCATCTGGCTGCCCCCAGTGACTGCCCACAGCTCCAGTGCTGGCTTCTCCCTCCTTCCTCCAGGAAACCTGCCCCTGCATCCCAGCCACACCACAGAATCATGGAATGGTTTGGGTTGGAAGGGACCACTGGAGACCTAATTCTACCCTCCCTGCCATGGGCAGGGACACCTCCCACTAGACCAGGTTGCTTCAAGCCCCATCCAACCTGCCCTTGAACACTTCCAGGGATGGGGCAGCTACAGCTTCTCTGGGCAACCTGGCCCAGCATCTCACCACCCTCACAGCAAAGAATTTCCTGCCAATGTCTCACCTCAATCTCCTCTCTTCCAGTCTGAAACCATCCCCCCTCAACTCATAATTCCCTGCCCTTGTCCAAAGTCCCTCCCCAGCTTTCCTGGAGCCCCTTCAGGCACTGGAAGGTGCTCTAGGGTCTCCCTGAAGCCTTCTCTTCTCCAGGCTGAACAGCCCCAACTCTCTCAGCCTGTCTCCAGACCAGAGCTGCTCCAGCCCTCAGATAATTTTTGTGGCCTCCTCTGGACTTACCTCCAGGAGCTCCATGTCCTTCTTGTGTTGTGAACCCCAAAACTGGACCCAGCCCTGCAGGGGGGTCCCAGCAGAGCGGAGAAGCAGGGGACAATCCCCTCCGTGTACTCCTGCCCTCACCCCAGAAAAGAACCATTACCCCTCCGTGGCATTTATCACCATCCCTGGGTTGTTTTATCGGGGTGCTGAGCTCCCCATCCTGGGGGTCCCGAGGCAGAAGGTGTCCTGCACACCCAAGCCAGGAACTACGGGTGCAGGAAGGAGCACGGGGCAGTTCTGCATGCCAGGGGCAGGCAGGACTCTGCTCCACCCTGCAGGCAGGGACACGGCTTCGGGACAGCAGCCCTGTCCGTACGCTGCCTTCCAGAGGCACCAGCCGGGCCGGTCTCTCCAAACCTCTCGCTGCCTCCACACTTGGCTGCATTAATCACCAGCCGGCGGGTGGGGAAGGATTTACCAGCTGTTTTTTTGTGACTCCGTTGGCCTCAGATAAATCAGGGAGGGGTTGTCGCCCGGTGCCTGATGGATGGTGCCCAGCGAGAGGATGGCTGGCACGCTGACACTCGCAGGCTCTGTCACCTCGGCGGCTGGAGGGGGATTAATGTCCCCAGCCAAGCAGAGAGGGATGGCCGCGGTGGTCCTCCGCCCACCCCTGGCCGCGGCATCGCCCTGCAGCTCCGCCAGCCCCGGCTGCAGGGTGCGGGAGGGATATTAGCTCTGAAGAGCTGAGCAGACATAATATTTCCCCAGCAATTGCAAGCGAAGCAGGGAGCAGCTGGGGGCTGCCTGGCAGCCTCCCGCAATGCCGGCAACATCTGGAGGCGGCAGATGTGCCGGCGAGTGAAACCTGTTCGGGGTGAGGGGGAAGGGTGCGGGACCCCTCCCGGCGGGTGAGGAGAAACCTGCCTCCAGCTTCAGGGCTCTGCTCGGGGTAATTCTCCGGAGGCAGCACCGCCTCCCTTGATGCCCCCTCTCGGCACCCACCGCCCCGGGAGGGTTCTCATCCCTGTTCTCTGGGTGCGGCGCAGCCTTAGCCATGGGGCCGTGGCACATTGCAGAGGGCCACCGTCCCCTGGTGGCCCGTGGTCCCTGTCGCGCAGGACCTCCCCCCACCCCCCCAGGAGGGGCTGGGTGCCGCAGCCCAGCTCTGCTCGGAGCATCGCGGGAGCTGGAGCATGGCTTGGAGGAGACAATTCCAGTGAGGAGGAACCCGAGGGGCTGCAGCTTGGGCGTAGCAGTGGGCCACCCACTGCATGCACAGCCCCACTGCACGTTGCCCTGACCCACTGCGTGCACTGCCCCACTGCACAACCCTCCCACTGCACACTCACTGCCCCACTGCTCCCCTCCCCCACTGCAAAGGGCCCATCTCCCAGTGACACTTCTCCTGCCAAGAAGCAGGGTGGCAGCAGGGCCCGGGTGCTGCACAGGACTGCCAGCAGGCTCTTTTTTGAAGCCAAAGCAAATGAATTATTCCATTTCATCTGGGGACACAAAGAGTAGCTCAGGCAGCAGCACCCCGTGCCACCCTGCACCCCCCAGCACCCTGTTTGTAAGACTCTGTCCATGTCCCCGGGTCCTGCCACCCCCCTGCCCCCCCCCCTTGGGCTGTGACAGTGGCTGCATGGGTGCAAAGCCATTGCCCAGCTGTGACAGGGTGGTGCAAGAGGACAGCATCAAGCAGGTGGCCTTGTGCCCATGCACAGGCACTTAGCTGGGCAGCAGGGACAGAGGCTGCAGCTCCTGGGTGTCCTCAGCTGTGGTGGCAGTGCCAGCCCCTGGGCAGATGAGCTGGAGGAGGGCACATGCTGTGCCCAGCACAGCTCAGCCATCCCCAGGTGGGGCAGCTGGGTACACTGCTCAGGTGAACTCCTGGCCAGGCTCCTGGCTTTGATCTCCCTGCCTTCTCTGGGAGGATGTGCCCAGCTCTGATTGCCACCTCCTCTTTGCTCAGCTCAGGGCCTGGTGAAATATTTACACTGTGCTCCCCTTTGAAGACCAAGGTGATTTCCAGCCCCGAGTCCCCTCAGCCTGCTCCCCCCTCTGCTCAGCTGCAGGCCTGGAGCTCAGCCCCTTGCATCATCCCTGCACTGGAAAGGCTCGTGGCCGGGATGAGCCACATTACCTCCCACTGAGCCCACCAGCCTTGCTCCTTGCCCCCACACTATGGGGTGAAGAGGATGCTGTGGTGCAGCCCAGAGGTTTCTTCCATCATAGAATCATGGAATCGTTTTGGTTGGAAAAGACCTTTTGGATCATCAAGTCCAACCATTTCCCCAGCACTGCCAAGGCCACCACTAACCCAGGTCCCTCAGCACCACATCTACAAGGCTTTGAAATCCCTCCAGGGATGGAGACTCCACCACTACCCTGGGCAACCTGGGCCAGGGCCTGACAACCCCTTTCCATGATGAAATTGTTCCCAAGATCCAATCTAAACCTCCCCTGGCACAACTTGAGCCCATTTCTTCTTGTCCTATCCCTTATTCCTTGAGAGAAGAGACCGACCCCCCCTGGCTCCAACCTCCTCTCAGGCAGTTGCAGAGCCAGCAGGTCTCCCCTCAGCCTCCTTTGCTCCAGGCTGAACACCCTCAGCTCCCTCAGCTGCTCCTCATAGGACTTGGGCCACTCTCCTGCACCCTGCAACTAGGGGCTCTTTCCAGCCTCCCTCCTTCAGCCAAGCATCTAAATTTTGAGGGGTTCTTCCAGTCCATCCAGCCTCCCCTGGATCACAGGAAGCTCCTGACAACCCTGGTGCCCCCTCCCACCCTCCTCCCTGGGGTGGGGAGGGTCAGGCACGGAGCAGGAGAGCTGCTAATTGCAGCAGAGGAGTGAACCTCCCTGACTGATGGCTCGGCGACAGGAAAGCTTCGCATGGCTGCGGAGGGAGCTCACCCGCCTCCGAAACAAGGTTAAATAACGAGCTAATGGGAGCGCTGGGTGATCCTGCAGCACATGCTCACACGAGCCACACTCATGGTGACACGGTGCCACAGGCAGCCACACCCAGTGTCACCCCCCCTCCACCCCAGTGATGCGGAGGGATGCTCCCAGCCCCACGGGGCTGCCCACAAACGCTGTGACACTCCCAGTCACACCAGCACCATGCACCCCGTGAGAGCCCAGGGAGTGCCCAGAGCAGCTGTAAAGCAGCTGGAAAGATCCTGTGCCTTGAGTGGGACATTGGGGACGTGGAGCTGGAGCTGCTCTGCCTGAGGCAAGACATGTGTGGGTGTCCCAGGAACAAGGAGAGGAGCAGCAATGAGGTGCAGGGCATGGCTGCAGCAGCTCCCAGTTCTCGCTCTGGTTACCCCCAGCTCCAGACGTGTCCACCGGGGATGGGGTGGCAATGGCCCCAGTGCTGTCCTCTCCATCCAGGGATGGAGGGGGTGGGCAGGGGGAAGGGTGCTGCTGGGGTTGCTGTGACTCCTCACACTGTCACCTGCTGTGGTGCTACACAGCATCGCCACTGGCTGCTCCCACCGGGGCTGCATCAAGAGGATTGTGCCAGAGCAGGGAATTGCCAGCCCGGTGGGGGGTTACAGAGCATCCCAGCCCTGCAGCAACATTCCCGGGGAGGAGGGAGGGTTGAAATCCCCTTCCCTGGATCACCTCAGCCAGCTCTGGCCAGCCCCCAGCCGTGGCAGTAGGGCTTGAAGCACCCATGGAAGCATCCCCAGAGGAAGCAAAGGTGCCCTGGGGAGCTGCCAGCCTGCGCAGGGCACAGAGCCAGGCTGGGGCAGCTGCACACCAGTGGGGTGCTGAGGGGCAGGAGGAGGGGGACACACTGCGAGCCGGCCCCTGGTTGGGCTGGCAGAGCTTTCCCACCAGGCTGGCAGCCCTGGCACGATTTCAGAACTTTTGTTCTCAGCATAAATCTGTCTCTAGGAGTGTGGTGGATGGATTCTGTGCCGTGCTGTGCTGGCAGCCACCTGCTCGTGCTCCACCAGCAGGGTCCTCACACTCGTGACCACCCTCCAGCACCTGGGGAGGTGGCAGACAGGGGACAGGGACCCCTAGGGCCTCTGCTCTGGCACCTGAGCTGCATGCCCTGTGAAGCCAGGTGCTCCTCGAGATGGATGACGAGGGGGTGGGAAGAGGAACTTGAGGGTTTACATGCAGGAATTGAGGTATGGATGCTTCCTATATCTGCAGCTGAGCCATGGAGCTATGGAGGAAGCAAGCGTCCCCAGCAGAGAGGAGGGAGAAGGGACCAGCAACCATAGCTGAGCTGAAGCTGGGGATGGGGATCAGCTCCTGGCTGGGAGCTGTGGACCAGGCAGGATGGGGATGGAGCTGAGCAAAGCAGCAGAAGGGCTGCCGGTGACCTGGCCAGGCAGGACGAGGACACCCCCATCCCTCACCCAGGCCCACCACCCAGCTCAGCATCCACCTCCCACCTCCTCCATCCCGGCGGGTGACAGTACCCAGCGGGCAGTGCCAGGCAGGTGACACCCCGGCCACATTTCCACCCCACAAAAGGGCCGGATCGGTGAAGGCGGGTGCGGGGCTGGGGGGGGGGGATAACCCAGCCCTTGCTGCCGGGAGCTGCTCCCCCGTAATTGCGGTGTGTTTGCTGCACTCCCGCTTTGCCATGGCAACGCTTGCCTGGTGCCTGAGTGAGCCTCGCAGCACATATTGTTTCCGAAAGGTCACTGCTGAGTGGTGGTGGGCTCTGCAGAGAGCGCCGATGGGATATCTCCATATTTATGAAGGGGGAGTTGGGAGGTAATTCACCAGAATTAGTCTCAGGATGGGCTGGTGCGTTGGTGGGGACAAGCCCCCCGGGGTGGACGTGGGGGGCTGAGCCTTGCTGCAGGCACACACCAGGCAGTGGGCATGGCACAGCACAGCATGGCATGGCATGGTGGTGGGACGTAGCACCGGGAAGGGACAACTCTCCACCACCAACTCTCAGCTGGGACATCTCTGTGCCGGGACATTTCTATGCTGGGAGATCTCTATGCTGGGACACCAATACAGTCCTATGTCATCTGCCAGTCCATGGAGAGTTGTTCTGGTGTAGAGGTGTCCCAGTGCAGAGATGTCCCAGTGCAGAGATGTCTCAGCAGAGAGTTGTCCTAGAACCTGCAGCATTGCAAGGCACCCTGGGGTGTGGGACACCACCTGTGGGACCATGGGGCACTGTAGGTCACCATGGGATGGGTGCTCCATGAGGTACCACAGGGTGTGGCATCATGGGATACTGTGGGACAGCCACAGGCAGCCCCAGCACTGCCCTCCTGCCTCTCCAGCAGCTGGTAATTAAAGATGACCCAACGATAGGGGGCAACTGGAACACAGGAAGTTCCACCTCAACATGAGGAAAAACTTCTTTACTTTAAGGGTGACGGGAGCACAGGAACAGGCTGCCCAGAGAGGTTGTGGAGTCTCCTACTCTGAAGACTTTCAAGATCCATCTCGATGTGTTTCTGTGTGACCTGCCCCAGGTGGTCCTGCTTTGGCAGGAGGTTGGACTCGATGATCTCCAGAGGTGTCTTCCAACCCTGACCATTCTATGATTCCATGGGTGGCAGTGCCACTGGTTCCCCTGTTGCCCCAAGGGACCCGATGTCTCTTTCTGAGTGCCCAAGGATGGACCCGACAGAGCCCTGGCTCCCTGCACAGGCCTGACCAGGGATGGAGCAGCACCCCAGGGCTGCCAAAACAGGATCTGACCAGGCTTGGGAGGAACATCCCAGCCCAAACCAAAGTGTCACCCAGGCCTAAGAGCCATCCTGCCCCATGCAGGCATGGCTTGGGTTCAGGGAGCTCAGCACCAATCCTGCCAGCCCAGCAGTCTGGTAGGAGAAGAAGGGTGAGAAGAAGGGGCCTCCCCCTCTGCAATAATCCAATCCCCTTTTCTGGCATTCCCTCCAGGCTCCCCACAGCCCTCCCAGCACCCAGGGAACCATCAGGGTTAAATATTCCAGAGAACTCACTGGGCACATTTGGTAAAGATCAAGATTCCAGGTCTGCAGAGTTACTCACAACTCACTTCCCTGCTGCGGGGATGCGGCACCATCATTAGTTGGCAGAATGATACATTTTTAAAGTCATTATTTCCGGACATGTTCAAATTTACAGCATTTTCTCTGCTCCAGTTGCCCGGGTGGCTTCCTCAGTGTGCCCCCCTCGCCCCTGCAGGGGGGGACCTGCACCCCACCGGTGTGACACTGAGAGGGGGGTCACCTGGCAGCAATGGGACATGTGGGGAGGAAGGCTGGGGACATGGGAGGCTGTGGGGATGGAGCAAGGAGGGGTCCCCGAGGATATGGACACCCCGGTCTCCTCCCTGCCCTGATACTGGCAACTACATGGCCTAGGGGCTATGGGGACACTGATCCCTGCCTGGGGCTATGGGGACACTGATCCCTGCCCTGCCTGGGGACATAGGGACACTGAACCTTGATCTGCCTGGGGCTATGGGGACACTGATCCCTGCCCTGCCTGGGGACACAGGGACACTGGTCCCTGCCCTGCCTGGGGCTATGGGGACACTGGTCCCTGCCCTGCCTGGGGCCATGGGAACACTGATCCCTGCCCTGCCTGGGGCCATGGGGACCGTGCTCTGTGCCCTGCCCGGGGCAGTGCAGGCAGCACTGGCAGCGCAGCAGCAGCTCTCCTGGCCCTTGGCAGGCAGCGCAGGCAGGTGCAGGAGCAGCCCGGAGCCCCCCCCGCAGAGCTGGCATTTCCCGCCCCAGCCCAGCAGCCCCCCCCCCCGGTAATTGTGGGTCTGCCTGCGCTTAATCACAGCCCTGGAGTCAGGCGGAGCAGCGGCCGGGAAGTGCCGCCCACCCCACCTCCCCATCCTGCTGTCCAGCCCACCACCCCTGCTCACAGCCCCTCCCCATTGTCCCCTCTTCTTCTGCCCCTGCCCCGCTCCGGCCCCTGGTTCCTGCTTGGGAACACAACAGAATTTTTTCAGGTTTCAAGAGATCATGGAATCACAGAATGGTTTGGTTGGGAGGGGACCTTGAAGACCACCTAGTTCCATCCCCCTGCATGAGCAGGGACACCTCCCATTAGACCAGGTTTCTCCAAGCCCCATCCAACCTGCCCTTCAACACTTCCAGGGATGGAGAAACCACAGCTTCTCTGGGCAACCAGTTCCAGTGTCTCACCACCCCCACAGCAAAGGCTTTCTTCCTAAATATTCAAGACATCTGAGCTCAGGGGCTTTCCATGGAAATATGGGGCAATGGGGCTTTGATGCACCAGCTGGGAACAAGACCTGGGAGAGGAATTTGGGGAGTGGTGATGCACACAATGTGCCCCCCCCGATATCCCTGTGCTGCCCTCCTTCTGCTACTGTCACACATGGACTCGCAGTGTGACCTGCATGTGTCCCAAGCCTGTCCCCAGTCCTCACCCTCCACCCAGATGTGGGCAGCTGCCCCTTGCCTTTGTGCTGGCAGGTTGGCCCCATGGCAGGCTCACTGTGAGCTTCTACGTGGTCTCAGGACCTGCATCCAGGGAGGAGCCTGGGGTCACCAGGCACCCATGATGCCAACCTGGGTGCTGGATGATCCTGCAAACTCATCTCTGTGCTGTGAGACTACCTTATCCATACACACCTTTTAGGGACATTTCTCAGCTTCTCCACAGTCCTAGAAGCTGCTGGATCCATAGTCTTCCCCACACAGAGTCTGGCAACTTTGGAGGAGGTTATTATGGGCATGAAGATCTTTGTAACCATCTCACCTGCCTTCCCTCCAACCCAGGGAGGGGACTTGGGGCACTTCCACATGCAGTGGCACTTGCCATCTGTAACCCCATGCAGCGTGTCTCCACACATGGTCATCAAGGTGGGACCTGCTAGGTGCTAACAAACACTAGACTGCTGCAGGAAGCCCTTCCTCATGGGTTGTTTGTGGTGGCTGTGACCTGCGAGACAACAGTGGTGTGGCCAACTGATTCACCACTCCATGTGAGCAGAGGGTGGCACATCTTGTTCATGGCAAGCTATGGGATCAAACTGTACCTGGGCTGACCCAGGGGAGATGATGACGTGGAAGGGTGGTGGGTAGCAGGGCTTGCTTGGGCTTCCCACCTGGCTACTCAATACCTGTGCAGGGCACCTAGGAGATGCCTGGGCTCCACTATGCACCCAAAAACCTGGCATCTCCATCAGCACTGGTGACCAGTGGAGAGGCCTGTGCTCTCCTGAGTTTGCTGGGAAGGAGCTTGGGATGCACTTGGCAGTTGACAGCAGGACCATTCCAGTGCTGTTGCTGCCAGGACACCTTGGTGTGGTTCTGGGGGAGGAAGGGTAGGTGAAGTCCATCACGTGGGGGCTCTCTTCTCCCATGGATTTGTGTCCCCCACCACTGTCTTAGACCTGGCTTTGCCAGGACCCTCAGGCTGGGGTGCAGGGTGAGGTGTACCAGGAAGGGTCTGTAGCTGAATCACTGAACTGCCTGCATTGTGATGGAGAGATAACTCGGGGGCCTCCAGGCCCTGGGTTCATTATCTCTCCTGTATGTTCATTAATCAACAATCCTTATGTAAACAGACGCATCCCCAGTGCTCTGCTTCCCATCACCCTGGCAACAGCACAGCACAGCTGACCTTCCTCTTAGGAGGTGCTCTGGGCTCCCACCCCCTCCACAGCCCTGTCTGCAACTTCCTGCCCGCTCCTTTCTCTCCCACACCTTTTTTCTCCCACAGGGCCTGAATGATCAAGTCTTTGATCTCCTCTCGCCCAGCATTGGACCCTGGACCTCCCCACCTCCATCAGCTGCTGAGGCAAGGAGCAGGGAAGCAGCAGTGTGATGGGGATTGGACCTGGCTGCTCACAGGCCTGGTTGGTGCATGGCCAGGACTTGGTGAACAGCCCGCAAGGATGAAAGGTGGCTACAGGCATCATCATCCATCAACAGGCTGGATCGATGGCCAAAGTCAAGTGCTGGGTCCTACACTTGGGTCACAACAACCCCAGGCTTGAGGCAGAGTGGCTGGAAAGTGCCTGGTGGAAAAGGGCCTGGGGGGATTGGCCAACAAGAGCTCAATATGAGCCAGAGTTAGCCCAGGTGGCCAAGAAGGCCACCAGCATCCTGGCTTGTGTCAGCACCAGTGTGGCCAGCAGGACCAGGGCAGGGATTGTCCCCCTGTGCTGGGCACTGGTGAGGCTGCACCTCCAATCCTGGAGTCAGTTCTGGGCCCCTCATGACAAGAAGGAGATTGAGGGGCTGGAGCGTGTCCAGAGAAGGGCAATGGAGCTGGGGAAGGGGCTGGAGCACGAGTCTGAGCAGGAGCAGCTGAGGGAGCTGGGGGTGTTGAGCCTGGAGCAAAGGAGGCTGAGGGGAGACCTTCTGGCTCTGCAACTGCCTGAGAGGAGGTTGGAGCCAGGGGGGGGGTTGGTCTCTTCTCCCAAGGCACAAGTGAGAGGACAAGAGGAAATAGTCTCAAGTTGTGCCAGAGGAGGTTTAGATTGGATCTTAGGAACAATTTCATCATGGAAAGGGTTGTCAGTCCCTGACCCAGGCTGCCCAGGGCAGTGGTGGAGTCTCCATCCCTGGAAGGATTTGAAAGCCGTATAGATGTGGTGCTGAGGGCCATGGGTTAGTGGTGGCCTTGGCAGTGCTGGGGAAATGGTTGGACTTGATTATCTTAAAAGTCTTTTCCAACCAAAACAATCCATGATTCTATGATCATGGCAGAGGCCACCAGACCCACTGTGATGCTGCAGAAGCCAAAGTTGGGCTCACATAGTGCTGTGGGTCAGATGGGTGGTGGGCAGCCACCCATCCCGGGGTCCCACTGAGCTGCATGGGGTGAGCCAGGGCAGGGAGAAGTGACGAGTGTCTGGGGATGGGTTCAGAGATGCCTGCCCTCTTCCAGCTCAGATGGTCTCCCTGGGAATCTCTCCAGATGCAACAAGCATATATTCCATCCTGCTGATTCCACCAGGACCCTCTGCCAGGGCAAGAACAAATCCTGGATCTCCCTCAGGATCTAACCAGGAGCGTGCTGCAGGCAGGGGACTCCCAGTGCTGCCCTCCCCCAGCAGGACAGCTCTGGTGTGGAAGTGAAAAGTCCTGCATGGAAACTGAGAGAAGCCAGAGGAGCCCAAGTCATTTAAGGTTGAAGAGAAATGTTAAAGCCAGCAGGAGAAGCAAACATTAGTGGTAGCCATGCGGGTAAGGGGAATAGGAAGGGTTTTTACAAATATATCAAGGGGAAAAGGAAATACTGGAGAGTCAAGACAAAGTAGGCCCATTAATAAATGAGGAAGGATATTAAATTAATGATGATTCTCAAATGGCTGAGTTAGTGAACTACTTACTGAGATCTGCCTTTAACAAGAACAACAAGGGAAAGTGGTTGAGACAATCAGAAAGCAGTGAAGGATGCTGAAATTGTCCTAGATGGAGCAAAAGGAAGGGGGGCAGCTGCACTACGAGCCCTGGATGGCAAGTGCTCAGGGCCAAGGAGTGCTAGAGGAGCCCACCCCATCCATCTCTCTCCCATGAGCTGCAGAGTTTGAGGCAGAATGATGCTTGGCAAAAGGCCCAGAGCACTAAGGGGTCTTGGGGGACCATGACTCCTAGACTTGGAGCAGGATGAGGCCATGGCAGAGCTGGAAGGGGGAATCTGGAGAGGCCCAGGTGCTCCTGGGTTCAGGAGTGAAGCAGATCCAGCTTGGGGACTGCTGGGGAATATTAAATATGGAGCCTGGACTGTACAAGGAGGGGGAAGAGGTCCAGCTGGTTGGGCCTTAGTCCTCTCAGCTCATTAAAGATTGTCCTTGTAAACAAGAGCCTCTGCCATTAGCTTTGCACTCAATCAACTAGTAACTGCTCAGTCCAGGGTTGCTCCTGTGCCCGTATCTCCTCCACCAACAGGAAGAGCTCTGGGAAGGAGATTTTCTGTCCCTCTGGGAAACTTGAGCAATCTGAAAAGACCCCTCGGCTGCTGCTGTCTGAGAAGGGCTGGTTGGATGCCTGGGACCAAACCAAGGCAGCATTGACCCCTGCTTGTGCATCCCCTGGGCTCTGAGCTGTGCCTGCCAATGAGGAGCAGGAGCTGATGCAGCCTGAGCCATGGCTGCAGACACTGTCCCATATATGAGACATGTCCCCATGTGTGTGGTGTGTGTCCCACACATGGGGAAAGGTGTCTAGTGTCCACCTGGGGAGCCTAAGGTGGGTCCTGTAGGATGGGATGGGGTGGGGTAGGATGGGGTGGGATGAGATGGGATGGGGGCATGTCCCTCAGTGCAGATGGGCAGAGATGTGGGGCAGGACCCACGCTCCTGAGACCTGGGAGCTTAGCACAGCTCCACTGGGCACCTCCTGCCCCTGCTTGGGCTGCTTCAAGCATCCCGGGGCTGCCCAGGGTGGGCACACTCGGGGTGACCCATCCTTCCCCCCAAAAAAATGGGGGTCCAGGGTGGCATCATGGCCACCTGGGAGCACATGGCCCACGGATACACCCTCTGACAAGGGGGTCTGTGGGGGACCACGTCTGGGAAACGAAGGCCCCTGTCAATGTTTTATGGGCCCAGGCATCCCCAGGGTGTGTTTACGGGGCAGTAAATTAAAGCACTCAGCCAAGTGACATTTGTGTTCTGCAAATGTGATTATTATGCATGATTAGCAGCCAAGTGCTCTGCAAAACCCACACTCGCAGGAGCGGGACGCTCGCCTGGCCTGCCTGAGGCCCCTCGCTCCCGAGATGCATCCTCAGGCCAGGCACCTTCTCCCTGGAAAAACCTCTCCAGGGAACAACACACAGAGAGGAGCCCAGTGCCAGCATGCACAGGGACCCCTGGCACCACCACCCTGCTCCTCAGCTGGGTGCCCCTGGCCCTGCCACCCTCCCCAGTCCCTGTGTGCTGGGGATGGGATGTGCCAGCTGAGGAGTTAAAAGATTTTCTTCCCAGCTGCTGACCCGACTTTCCAGAGGAATGCATCCAAACCCACTTTTTAGCTTTAATTATTTATCTGTAACCAATTTGGCAGGAAAACCAATTAAACGAATGGGTGATTAACGACCTGCTGATTTGCACAGGTACCTAATTTAAATGTCTATGTAATATATAAGAGCATTTTGGAGATGCTTCCATGGCTCGGTTCTGTCCAGAGCTGCTTGGACTTGTGCAGGATGGCACCTTGGTGAGGCAGTGCCACCATGGAGCTGGAGCATCTCATGCATCCCGCTGGGGCTGTTTGCCCCAGGAATGCCCCCGGGCTTGCTCTGTGGCCAGAGCTGGGCTCACCAAGTTGTCTCCTTTGCCAGCATTTCTCACCGAGGAAGGGCTGACCCAGATGGAAAGGAGCTGCCGGGACAGAGGAGGGTGCCATCTCCTGGGCAAAGTGCCCTGAGCTTGAGCCAGGGAGAGACAGGCTGGAGCAGCACCTGACATGGGCTGGAGCTGGTGTCAGACTGGCCTCTCAGCCCCCAGGACATTGGGAAGGGGCTTTTGTGACTTGGACCACCACTGACAGCTCAGCTGGGCACAGATTTTGATTGTCACTGACTGGTCTGCACAGCAGAGCCAGCCAGGCCCTTCCCTCCTGGTCCCTGTGGCTCAGAGCGTCCCTCTTCTCCCCAAAATGACCCACCTTCCCACCTCTTGACTGTCCAGGAGAGTGTGTACACAGACTCCTTGGCATCCCAACAAGTGACCTGATGCCACCAGACTGGGAACATGCCCACTCAACCCCTTGCAGCCCTCAACCCTGGCTCCTGGAGGCACACAGGCCCTGCAGATGGACAGATGCCCTGTGGATGGACAGCAGGACCTGGGGTTTCTCCACGGCTGCTCCCCACTGTCTGGGCTGAGGCCAAGGGCTGCCAGACACTGTAGCCTCCCCAGATCTCTGCAAAGCAGTGTTGGGACACCTTGGGGATGGAGGCAAGGGGATGCACCCCGTGGCAAGGGGGAGGAGCTGGGAATGGGACCTCTGTTGCAATAGAAATGGTAAATCCATTAATCTTTAGGAACACAATTCACCGTGCAAAACGGAGAGGAAAAGAGACACCTCATTTGTTATCAGGTGCATTGTGAGAGTCGGGTTCTTTAATTATCTCACCAAATTCTACAGCCCATTCATCAAGTTGCCACCACCAACCTGCCGAGATTACCACCCACAGACCATCTGGGGAGCTGCGGGGTGTGTGGGGAGGGGATGGGCAGACTGCAGTGTGGGCACAGACACTGCTGGGGCTGCTCCTGGTCCCCTGCACCTCCCCAGGGCAGTGCTGGGGGCTGCGGTGGCAGAGCAGCCCCTCTCCCTGCCCAAAGTCTATCTCCCCAGGAGCATTGGGCAACCCAGCACTGCCCGGTGTGTTAGAAATCCCTCCAGGGATGTGGGACCCCACCACTGCCCTGGGCAGCCTGGGCCAGGGCCTGACAACCCTTGCCATGAAGAAATTGTTCCTAAGATCCAATCTAAACCTTCCCTGGCACAACTTGAGCCCATTTCCTCTTGTCCTCTCACTTGTGCCTTGGGAAAAGAGACCAACTCCCCCTGGCTCCAACCTCCTCTCAGGCAGTTGCAGAGCCAGAAGGTCTCCCCTCAGCCTCCTTTGCTCCAGGCTCAACACCCCCAGCTCCCTCAGCTGCTCCTGGTCAGACTCGTGCTCCAGCCCCTTCCCCAGCTCCATTGTTCTCTGGACACGCTCCAGCCCCTCAATGTCCTTCCTGTCATGAGGGGCCCAGAACTGACCCCAGGATTGGAGGTGCAGCCTCACCAGTGCCCGGCACAGGGGGGACAAGAAGGGATGGAAGGGATGCAGGGATGGAGGGGACTACAGGAGGAGGTGGGATGAGCCCAGTCTCCCTCCTTAGCTGTCTATTAAATCTGTCACACTGGGTGGAAATGCCCAAAAGAAGAGGCCAACTAGGGTGTTGGTCTGGGACAGAGGCAGCCCCAGCTCCTGGGGAACTGGTCTTTGGCTGCAAAATCCCACCATGCCCAGCAGAGCTTGCAGCTTGCAGCTTGCTCCTGGGTTTTGGGGAGCCCTTGTCTTGCTCTGACCCAGCTCCATGCAGGCCTTGATCAGCATCTGACATGGGGACAGGGTGGCCAGAGCTGGGCAGGACATAGCAGAGGGGGAGGGCTCCTGCCTGCCCTGTGGGGAGAAGATGTTGGTGGGATAGACACAGGGAAGCAGAAGATGGTTGCAGCAGCAGGAAGATGAACAAGAAAGATGGAAAGGGGTCTGGGATGCTGGTAAATTAGAGACCTCTCCCTAAGCAGGAATGCTCCTCCTCCACAATGTGCTGCTGCCCTCCAGAAGTCCTGGGACCTGGGGAGCACCCCAGCTTCTGGAAGAGAAGGATGGAGCCGAGGGAGCTGGTCTGGGAGTTCCCGGGGTGCTGGTCTTTGGGAGGGCTGGAGAAGGCTCCTGGCCTCATGCCACCTTCCCCCAAACCTCCTGTGAGCAAAACTGGTTCCGGCCCATCTGGAGCCCAGATCGGCTCCAGTGAGTAATCCGGCAGTGGGAGGGAAGGCAGACGTCTCCCCGCTCTCCCCGGCAGCGCGGAGGAGAGAACAGACTATCCTGGGAGAGCAGCTGTGGTGGCACAGCACGATGTGCCAGGGCCACTTAACCCTGCCGCTGCCAAACAGGGCCCAGGGAGGTGGCCATGATGGCCAGACCTCAGCCTTCATCTCCTGTTACTTTTCCAAGAGGGCTGGGAGGAGACCTGCCACCCTGGACACCCTAGGAGAAGCCACGGTGATGGCCACAGGGCTGGGTCCTCGAGTCTGGGTGATGTCCCATGCCCATGGGTTGTGGTTCTGAGCTGCTCTTCAGCTCGAGCCATGTCTGGGGACAGGAGAGGTGAAAAGCAGAGCAGACACCCTCAGCAAACCCTGCCTTCAGTGTGAAATCTCCAGCAGAAGCAGCTTTGCAAAGGCCACAGGCAGCCAGCGTGGGGAGAGGTGTCTAGGCAGCGCTGTCACTGAAGTCACCTCCTTTTCCCCCAAGGCGCCAAGGGAGGATATTTTAAGGCCTGGCAGAAAGCCAAGCTTCTCCTGGGTGCAGCGATCACACAGCAGTTGTGCCAGGTCCCAGCAAGCAGGAAAAGGATCGTAGAATCATGGAATGGTTTGGGTTGGAAGGGATCTTAAAGATCATCCAGTTCCAGCCCCCCTGCATGGGCAGGGGCACCTCCCACTAGACCAGGTTGCTCAGAGCCCCATCCAACCTGCCCTTCAACACTTCCAGTGAGGGGGCAGCCACCACCTCCCTGGGCAACCTGATGCTTCCCCTTCAGGATGTTGGAGGACCTCAGCCCTCCATCAACACGGCTTGCTCCAGGGCACTGCCCTCCAACCATATGCTTGTCCCCCTCTGAGATAGGAACTCCACCAAGGTCCCGGAGCTGCCACATGGTGTGTTCAACTCAGACAGGTCCTCGCATGTCCCTGGGGCTGCCATGTCCCCATTGGAATGGTATTATCCCAGTGCTGTCTCCTCCAGTTTGGGATGCAGAAGCCAAGTGTCTTTTGCCATGAATATTTGTTCTTTTCTCCTTTTTTTTTTTTTCTTTTCTTTTTTTTTTTTTTTGGTCAAATGAAAACATTTCTGCAGGGAATAACTGTGACTGATTATATTTGTCAGGGTTTTTATCAAGCAATTGAAAAAGCTGGCGATTTTTGGAAACCAAATAAGTGAAATATTTTGGCTGGTCAAAATTGTTTCCAGTAAAAATCTCCAGAAAAAAGCGGAGAGAAACGGTTGTAGAAAATTTGCAGCAGAGATTAAAATATGTTTGGGTTTTTTTTTCCAAGGGAAAGCAGCTATGGGGAAAAATGAATGTCTTGGCACTATTGCTGGCAGGATGCTCCATGCTGAAGGCATCTCCTTGTGAGAGCACCCTAAGAAGAAGGTCCTGGCCACCCCAAGGGTGATGGGACCTGGATGGCAGTGCCAGCCCAGGGACAGTGGGTCTTGTTCTTGCCCTCACTTAGCTGGAAAATAACTGCCCAGATTTTACTCCCATTTTCCCCAAAATGTCACATTTAGGCCCCAGTGAAGATCTTGGGCTGTGTCTGGCAGAAGTGGCCTCCTGTGCAGGGGGCTGGGGAGGGAGCAGGTGGAGGTGACAGGGTGGGGACACCCTTGGGCTGACCCCAGGCTGGTCACACAATCACAAGATGGTCTGAGTTCGAAGGGACCTTCAAGACCATCCAGTCCCAACCTCCTGCCATGGGCAGGGACACCTCCCACTAGAACAGGTTGCTCCAAGCTCCATCCAAGCTGCCCTTGAACACTTCCAGGGAACTTCTCCCTAATGTCTAACCTTAATCTACCCACACCACTCCCCACTTGTCCCACCCCACCACGGGGCTGTGCCACGCCCTGTGGACCCTGTGCCATTCCCACCGTGGGGCTGAGCACCCTGAGCTGGGTCTGGGGGAGCTGAGCACCCTCCCCAGCATCGTCTTCTGCTGGTGTGGACAGTTGGCATGCCTGGAACCTCCAGCAAGGGGATGGATAAATCACAGAGCCCCAGGTTGTGGTTCTGGGTACCAGACATTGCAGCTGCCACCGTCACAGTCCCCATGATGGTGATTTGACCAACCCCAAAATCATAGAATCCCAGATTGGTTCGTGGTTGAAGGGACCTTAAAGATCACTCAGTTCCAAACCCTTGCATGGGCAGGGACACCTCCCACTAGACCAGGTTGCTCCAAGCCCCATCCAACCTGCCCTTGAACACTTCCAGGGACAGAGCAGCCACACCTTCTTGGGGGCCACCTGGGCCAGTGTCACACCACCATGCCACCCCAGGAGAGGGCAAACCAGTTATTTTGAGCAACCCGGGTTCTCCACCCCTGAGAATGCCTTGGCAGCCTGTGCCCCTGAGGACAAACCATTTGCCAGCTCTGGGGAAACACTCTGGATGTCAGACGTACAGCTCCTGCGGGCACAGCAATAGTCAGGAAGAGCCAGAGCACTCCATGGGCAGAGAGAGTCATGTGAAAAATGCTCTTGTTCCCTCTTAAGATGCTTGGAAGCAGCCTGAGGGCTTTAGCACTGTGCCGCTTTGGTTTAAGTTTCTCTAATGAGGTTTGCCTTCTATTACTGTCAGGGAACATTTTTCATTGTTGAAGCCACTGTAAATGCAAAGCCTTAAAAATGAGTTTCCATTTCAGATCTGACAGCTCAGCTGCTAATGTAAAATAGAGAAAAACCACAGATCAGGCTGCCTTTTAGTGCAATTAGCCCTCCAAATGGAGCAATTTACATTGGCACACTTGTGTATCTTCCTGCAGAAGGAGAGGGGGAAAAAAAAAAGCTCATTACTTAAGCTCAGACCTTTATGAACAGAAATGAGGGGAAGGGAGAAAAAACACACTAGGGACTGGAGCTCTGGGATGTGCTCGTCCTCGTGCTGCTGGCTGTGTGCTGGGGAGCCCCTGGGACTGTCCCCCAGTGGCAGGCTGGCTTTGCACACAGTGTCACCTCCTTGGTGTGCTTGGCTGGTGCCTCTCCTGGTGCATGTGGTTTTCATGGTGCCATTGGTGTGTCCCCCTCGGCACGCCGGCATTTGTCACCGCAAACCTTCCCAGTGCCAAAAGCTCCCACATCCCTCCTCTGCTGTGGGAGTTCACCCGTTAGAGGCTCTCATCAATATTTCAGTCCCTGCAGTGCCCTGGTGCCACGGCTGTCACACACGAGGGGGGGCTGGCAGCAGGGCCGCCGTGGGGGGTGGCAGGTCCTCCCAAAACACATCCCCAGGGGAGCTGCTGTTTGCTCATCAACAGCCTCACTCCCAGCTCCTGCACACTTCATACCCACCCGAGGTCATGGCCCAGTGGCCCTGGCCTCTCTCCAAATAAAATCAGGTCTCTCCAAGGTCTCAGAGCTCTGCTTCAGGGATTGTTCTGGCCTCTCTTGCCCTCCTCACTCCATCCCTCCAGCTCACGAGGCCGGAGCAGCTCTGTGCAGCAGCTCTGCCAGCAACCCCTGGTCTGCTGGGGGAGAGCAGATCTGGAGACATGATCCAGCTGCAGCCAACTCCAACTGCCCCTCCCTGCTTTTATTAATAATACCCTTTGCGAGGCTGAGAGCAGCAGCCTGGAGAGAAGGAGGCAGGCAGGACATCTCCTTGCAGGCAGAGCTGGGGACAACTGGAGCTGGCTCTGTGGGCTGGATGTGCTGCAGCTCCGGGTGGTGAGAAATCAGCATTAGCTGAGCTGCTTAGGAGCTGCTTTGAACTTGGGGACAGCCTGGGAGCTCTGCCCACTGCCCCCGTAGAGCACGGGGCTGAGCCTGGTGTGCTGCAGCCCAGGGTGGTCAGCATGGCCCAGATCACAGAATCACAGACTGGTTGAAGGGACCTTAAAGATAATTTAGTTCTAACCCCTTGCATGGGCAGGGACACCTCCCACTAGACCAGGTTGCTCCAAGCCCCATCCAACCTGCCCTTCAACACCTCCAGGGATGGGGCAGCCACAGCTTCTCTGGGCAACCTGGGCCAGTGTCTCACCACCCTCACACTAAAGAATGTCTTCCTAATGTCTCACCTAAATCTCCCCTCTTCTAGTTTAAAGCCATTCCCCCTTCTCCTCTCACTCCCTGCCCTTGTCCAAAGTCCCTCCCCAGCTTTCCTGGAGCCCCTTCAGGCACTGGAAGGTGCTCTAAGGTCTCCCTGGAGCCTTCTCTTCTCCAGGCTGAACACCCCAACTCTTTCAGCCTGTCTCCAAAGCAGAGCTGCTCCAACCCTCAGATCATCTTCATGGTCTCCTCTGGACTCACTCCAATAGCTCCATGTCCTTTCTGTGTTGGGGATGCCAGCCTTTCTCTCCATCTGATCATCTGACCTCTCTTCCTGGGCATCCTGTACCCAAATCCATTGCTGTTCTTGCCCTTCCAGCTGCCAGCACAGGGTTTTGACCCACAGGTCTCCATTCCAAGCTGGCTGGGGATGCAGTAGCCATCCGTGTGTGAGAGCAGGCTGTATGGCTGAGGACTCTGGCAGGATCAGCCCTTTGGCTCAGGGATTTTGGCATCTCCTGGGTGGCTGCCCTGGCCTTGGGGCTCTCCCCAAAGCCCCTGTGTCCCCTTTGGGGACCAAGGAGCCAGGCTTGTGGCTCAGCTGGAGGGTGCAGGAAGGATGAGGGGTGGTTCTCCAGCTCATAAGCAAGGAGAAGTAACCCCAGAGGTCTGCACCTTTGGCCATCAAAATGGTCTCACACCCCCAAAATGATCCTGTCAAGGTGACACCACAAACCTTGGCACTGGTTACACCACCTTCCACTGCTCCTCCTCCATCAAGCCCTGTACAAGCCGCTCTGTGGCACTGCTGGGGACAGATGTCATGCTGACCTTTTCAAAACCTGGCACCACACCCGCCTGCCTCCACCTCCCCTCACACCTCCCTGCTGCCCACCTGCAGGATGCAGAACTCTCCATCCTCCCCACTCCCTGTCCTCCACCTCCACCCATCACCCCCCACCAGCCGAAAGTTCCTCCTCATGCCACCCGGCCAGACCCCGGGGCAGGGCACTGCAGGTCCCCAGCCGCACTCCCCAACCTCGCTGCTGACGTGGTGTCCCAATGTGTCCCACAGGTGTCCCAACGCTGCTTCCCATTGTCTCCCACGGGTGTTTTGTCACTTTGTGAGGCTGGAAATGATCAGCTTCCTGTCCCCCCCCCATCGCTGCCTGTCGCTGCTTTCATTCTCTACAGCTGGTTTTACTTTTGTCTCCCGCTTTTCTTAACAGGCCTCTGCTCTCCTGATTGAGGGATTGTCTCTTCGGGTAGCGGGGAAAAGTATCCTTCACAGCTCAGAATTATGATTCAAATTTTTCAGATTAAATGTGCTCTTCCAGCTGATTCAGCTCATAATTGTTTCCAGCTTTTTGGAGTCGGCCCTGCTTGACGCCGCTTGCATGTTCAGCATCAGGGGAGCTCGATCCGAGCCACGCCGTGGCCACTTGCACCTAAGCAACCGCTGCTTTTTAGCTCTGAGATCAATTCCTCTTTATCTGCCAAGATGGGTCTGATCCAGACCTCCCAGGGCTGCAGGAAACTTTTTTATTATTGAGGGTATTGATTTATGAATCCGTGGCCCCTTCGAACACCAGCAAGCTGTGAGATGCTTGCAGGACATCACATTTTAAATACTCTCATGCTGTCCTTCCCCCACCATGCAAGAAACATTTAAGGAGTGGGTCGTTCACCTCCCAGCATTCCCAGCTTTGCTGCCTGGCAAGTAGGATCACCCCAAAACCCAGGGAGAGGGACCTGCTGGTGCCACCTCCTGAACTCGGTGTCTGAAGGTTGCGCCTGAACAGCACTTCTCTGCTGGGCATTCAGAAGTGTCAGGGTGATGTTCTACCACAGTCCTCTCTGCTCCAGGCACTGAGCAGGCAACTGCTTTCTCCTTCCCATCCCATTCCATCCCAGGGTACTCATGCCCTGGTAGACCCTGGTGCTGAGCCCCCAGCCAGATCTGGAGATGGCCTGGAGGATGCAGGGTGCCACATGGCTCCATCAGTGTGAAGCCCAGCCTGTCCTTGCAATGCACATAGCTCCTGGCCCTGGCATGTGCTGATCTAGGAGTTACCTGGTTTTGGACCCAATCTGGGGTGTCTGGCATCAGTTCCAGACCCAGGACCATGTCCCCAGGAGAAGGACCATCATGCCATCACAGGAGGACAGGGCACTCACCCCCTCCATGCTCTCCCTTGGGACCATGCTGGAGCTCCCATTTCCTCAGCCCTCACTTCAGAGGCTCCAGAAAAGCTCTTCATTGGTGTGGCACATCTACACGTGCACCACATCTGGACCAAAGCAGCACACAGGCTTGCTCCACCTCTGCCTGGGGGCTTTGCAGCTCCTTGAGGTTCCTCAGTCCAGGGGGACTGGGCTACCAGTAGGTCCCAGTTGACATTTGGACCTGCATTCCTTGTCTGCTGGTTGCCTGCTTTGGGTCTGACCTAGAAAGGGTCAGACCTGGAAAGGGTCAGACCTGGAAAAAAAACACACCAGCTTTGCCTTCCTGGCACTGACTCTGCCTGGCACCAGCCCTCCCCTCCTTCCGGCCCCATGAGATTCCCATTGCCTGTTGAATTCCCACTGTCCTCTCCTAAGCTTTAAGATGGTTTTTTTTTTTTGCTCTTTCCTTTTGCCAATCCATCCCTGTCCTCCCCTGGCAGAAGTTCTCCCCACCCCACAGCTATTTGCCTCCTCCAGCCAGTGCTGCCCCGTGCCATGGTCACTGCCTGAAAACTCTCCTGGGGGCTTCAGCATCATCCTCCCAGGGTCTTCAGCATCATCCTCCCAGGGTCTATAGCATCCTGCTGGTGGCTTTAGTATCCTCCCAGGGGTTTCAGCATCTTCTCAGGGGCTTCAGCATCCTTTTAGGAGCCACGGGGTCTGCTGCAGACCCTTTCCCAAATCACCAGGGTGCAGGGGCCGAGGAGGGGGGACAGCATGGGGTGGCATCATGTGCACACGCATCCCCATGTGATGGGGCTCCAGAAAGTGCTTTCTGTGCCTTTTCTGAACTTCATGAGGCTATTCACGTTATTTATACTATTTATGTTATTTATGGTCTTCCTGCAGCGTGTCACCCCTGCCTGGGAGGAGGCTGGAGATGGGATTAGGCACAAGGCTCATCCCCCACCTGGCAGGGCTGGGGTGACATGGGGCAGGGGACTTGGCTGGGGTGGCCCTAACTCCCCTGTGCCTTCCCGCGGAGCTGGCTGAGGATGGATCTGTCCCTCTCCTGGCACCAAACCTGAGAATTCAGAGCTAAAACCACTTCCATGTACAAGGCAACGGGTGGCTGCATTTTTCATGAGCCAGATGACTCCAAACAAAACAAGGCGTTTCCAAACAGGGGGACAACCGGGCCTGGCTTCGGCTGCCGCTGCCAGTCACGGTCACTAAGCAAATGAGCGAGGAGCTGATTTGACAGGCATCGTGTTCCCGCGACCCACTGACAGGATCCGTCCTCACTCCCCAGCTCCCAGGCAGCTTCTCACACCGCTGGGCTCCCCGGGGACACAGCGGGGCCACCGACACCGGCGCACACACGTGAGCAGCAGCGACACGTCCCTCTGCCTGGCACCCTCCTTGCCCAGTCCCCCCCCGACCAGCACCAGCTCCAGGCTGGGCTGCCCCGTGGGAGGAGCTGCCTGCCTTGTTGCTGGGTTTTTTTATTCTTTTCTTTTGTTTTTCTTGTTTTAATTTTGACACAATTAATTAAACCCAGTGATCATCTCCCAAAAGACGTGGAAAAGCAGAAACCATGGAGCAGCCAGGCTGTCAGGAGGTGCAGGGATCATAGAATCACAGACTGGTTTGGGTTGGAAGGGATCTTAAAGATCATCCAGTTCCAACCCCCTGCATGGGCAGGGACACCTCCCACCAGACCAGGTTGCTTCAAGCCCCATCCAACCTGCCCTTCAACACCTCCAGGGATGGGGCAGCCACAGCTTCTCTGGGCAACCTGGGCCAGTGTCCCACCACCCTCACAGCAAAGAATGTCTTCCTAATGTCTCACCTAAATCTCCCCTCTTCTAGCTTAAAGCCATTCCCCCTTGTCCTCTCACTCCCTGCCCTTATCCAAAGTCCCTCCCCAGCTTTCCTGGAGCCCCTTCAGGCACTGGAAGGTGCTCTAAGGTCTCCCTGGAGCCTTCCCTTCTCCAGGCTGAACAGCCCCAACTCTCTCAGCCTGTCTCCAGAGCAGAGTTGCTCCAGCCCTCGGATCATCTTCATAGCCTCCTCTGGACTCCCTCCAACAGCCCCAAGTCCTTCCTGTGTTGAGGACCACAGAGCTGGACCCAACCCTGCAGGGGAGTCTTACAGGAGCAGGGCAGAGGGGGACAATCTCCTCCCTCGACCTGTTGATCATGGTGCTGGGGATGCAGCCCAGGATACTTTTGGTTTCTGGGCTCCAACACATGGTGCCTGCTCATGGTGAGCTTCTCATCATGCCAACACCCTCAAGTCCTTTTCCTCAGGGCTGCTCTCAACCCATTCCCTGCCCAGCCTGGATTTGTGCCCTCATGCCCCTAGGTGTTTCACCATGCTGAAGGTAGAGGTTGGGGTGCTGTGCTGTGCACCCCTGGGGTGGCCATCACTGCCCAAGGCACAGACAAACCCTGCCAGCATCCTGCCAGCTCCAAGGCAGGATGCCACCAGGTCTCAGAGCTGCCTCCATCCCAGGTTGGCTCTCCATCAGTGGAGCTTTGTAGACACCTCCAGGCATGCCTGTTCCCAGTAGCACTGAGCATCCAGGACCATCCCTCTGGAGCCAGTGGTGAGCGTGGGGATGCAGTGGTGGCCAGGCAGGGTGCAGTGAGGCCAGGGGCTGAGTCACCCACCAACCTCCAGGCCTTTGATTTTGGTGCTGTCTAGACAGGAGCGCATATCAAAGCACAGAAGCTGAGTGCATTTGGTAGAGGGACCTGACAAGAGCATGCAGCATACCTCCAGAGTCAGCCTCAAAAGCTTTTTGACTCAGAAACTAATGAGCAGGTTCCCTAATGACTTCTGGAAATTTTGCCAGAGCCCAAAGTGAAGTGCCAGGAGCCTGGGAAGGGACCCAATAGGTTGTTATTTCCTACAGAAGAGGGACTTTGAGCACAGGTCTCCATGGACATGATGGAGATGTTCTCCTGGGTGGATGGGATGAGGACACGGCATGGAGTGGGTGGGATGTGCAGTGTGGAGCCTCACTGTGGTCTTTAAACAGGGACTGGGCTGTGGTCTGACTGCAACCTGTTCAGAGGGGTCATCAGAGAGCGTGGGGTGACTTCACCCCACCTTGCTCCCCTGCTTCATCCAAAGTGATATCTGGATCCGGATTTTCATGATAAATAGGCACAGGACCACCAGGCCACCAGTGAGTGACGAGCTTCCACCCATCATCTTCATGGCACCAGCCCCAGTGTGTGCCCCTCAGACATCCCAGGGAAAAGAGCCTGCTCCATAAAACCAATGAGGCAGGATGCCCTGGATCTTCTCCCACCCAGCCTCGGGGAGGTCCAGGGGTACCCCAACCTGTCCTATGCCAAACATCACTGGGGGGACACCATGGCTTGGGTGCTGCTGGGCACTCACCAGGTCTCCAACTAGCAACCAACCCATTTGGAGCAGTGGGAAGAGTGTGGCTAAGCTGGGGTGTGGGGTTTGGCTGACTGATCTGTTTTCAGGCAGAGCCTCCCTGATGCAAAAATCAATGCTGGCAGGAAGGCAACAGCTCCACACCTGCAGTGGGAATGGTTTAAGCCCCAGGGCGGGATCTGGGCCCCCAGAGGTGACAAGCAGCATGTCCTCAGCTGACAGCACCTCCAGAGGTACCCCTGGGGTGGGGCACAGCCCCCATGGGCACCCCCGGTGTTGAATGCCTTGTCTTCATCCCTTGGGTGGTGCTGGCAGCCCCTGGGGTGGGTGGGAAGGCTTTTGAGCAGTGCCCAGTGAGCCAGCCCTCCCCAAGGGCTTCAATGCTGCTGAATTTGGGGCTTCTCTGCTGTCACCTCCTCACCAGGGGACAATCCCCCTGAGCCTATGGTCCCCATGCAGCAGCACCAAGCTCCAAATGCAGGAAGACTTTCAGGGCTCTGATGGGATGAGGAGGTTTACAATGGTTTGGGGGACCAGGGAGGGGTTTTTGGGGGATGAAATGATTTTGGGGACCAGCAGCAGTCCAGTGGAAAGTTTTGAGGACCAGCAGTGGTTTTGGGGACTAGCAGGAGATTTTGGGGACGAGTGGAAAGTTTTGGGAGATGCAACAGTTTTGGGGACTAGTGGGAGGTTTTGGGGACTAGCAGGAGGTTTTGGGAGATGCAATGGTTTTGGGGACCAGCAGCAAGTTTTGGGGACCAGTGGGAAGCTTTGGGGGCACAATGGTTTTGGGGACCAGCAGCAAGTTTTGGGGACCAGTGGGAAGCTTTGGGGGATGCAATGGTTTTGGGGACCAGCAGCTGTGGATGAACTGCCCATGGCTATGGGTGTGTGCAGCTCTGCAGCCAGAGCACGGAGTGTCACAGGTGCTCTGGACACATGGCTGGGCATAGCTGGGTGCCAGCACAGCTCAATCTGTGCAAGCTGGGGACAATCTGCACCCGTGACACCCCCGTGGCACCCATTCCAGCTGCAGAGGCCATCCTGATGGGAGTCCCAGGAGCCTGAAGCCTTCTCCTGCCCCTTCCCAGGGCAGTGCCTTACCATCCCCCACGGTGCAGAAGTGCCACGGCAGCAGAATGCTGTGCATGAAGCCTGCTGGAGGATCCTCGGGGCCCTGGGGGCTGCTCTCAGCTCGGGTGCAGCAGGTCTGGGGGGCCCTTAGCAACAAGCAGGCGCCTTTGTGCCCATTCAGAGGGAAATGGAGCTGCCAGAGTGAGAGTAAATAATTAAAGTTGTTAACTACGGAGGAGAAGGCAGAGATAACAGAGGGAGCTCAAGCGGAAAACATGAGACTCGCTGCTGCCAGCTCTCCTGGACACAGTCACCCTGGTGCCCAGTGTCCCCAGGTGCCACCCCTGCTGCCTCCCCATTGTCCCCCTGCCTAGCACAGCTTTGCCATCTCCCCTCCGTTTTCACACCTCGGACACCAGCCTTCACACTGGGCTTTCCTCCTGCTGCCAAGCACGGCTCGCTCCATCTGCCCCCACTCTTCTCCCTCCTCCATCCCCCTCCTCCTCCTCACTAGGGTGTCCACCCTCAGCCCCCTTCCCCCCCACTCCCCCACGCCGGGAACCTCCCCCCCCCCAATCCCACCCCACGTCCACGCCTATTGATTCGTCTTGTTTTGCTGCTCCCTCCTGTGCTTCATAAATGTCAACTTTTTTCTCTGACAAAGAGAATTTTGTGGTAATGACTCTTTGTGCCGCTTCTAAATCCCCAATTACATAAGGAGCAGCAGCACAAAGCCATTCCCTTTGGTGGAAATCTCCGCGTAATCCCTTTTCCAGAGAAGCAGCCCGCCAGTGACACGCTTCTAACTCTTTGTTTGTTCTTTTGGATCAAATCTAACTGATTGCTGTGACTAATTAACTTTCCCTTTCTTCGGGTCTCTGTTGTCTTAATTAATTTCACAAATAACTCTGTTCCCAGCTCCCAGCCAACAGGCTTGGTGGTGCAAATCGCCGAGTGGCGAGGCGGGTGCCTCCGGCGGGGCTCGCAGCGTGCCAGCACCTGGGGACAGGGTGACCTTGTGGCTTGGTGTGGTGTCATGGCACAGATGTCCACCCGGTGCCAGCGAGCACCCTGGGGAGCTGGTGTGAGTGCATCCAAGGTGGCGGGGCAGGAAGCAGCTCATGGGAGGTGTTCATGGGTACATCACAGCCTGCTGATGCCTCTGGGGCTGTGCAGGGCTTAATTTGGGTCCTCTCCCCCTTCCAGCACTTTCCATATCTCAGTTTTCACCTCTTCTGCCCCCCAAGCCCCTCCTGAGTCAATGACAGCCCCTGGACAGCAAAGTCTTGCTCCCAAGGAGCAGCTTTGTGAGAGCTTGCCCCATTCCCTTCCTATTTGATCCTGGTGCAGTGGCCATCCCCACTGTCCTCCCCAGCTGCCACCCCAGGTCCCCTGATGCCTGTGGCAACCCCCCACCATCACTCCCAGACAAGCAGCAGGGGACACAGCCCATGTTCTGCAGCAAGTGGGTCTTGGGGCTAGTTCTTCCATGGTGTAGATGCACATCTGTCTGTGGTTGTCCTCCAGGCTGGCTTTTTGGGGACAAGAGCACTAAAACCTTTCCCCTTGTCCCAGCCAGCAATGCACAATGGAGCTGCATGTCCATGAAGCCAGGGCATTATACAGCTAATGCCTGGTGTGTGCAGCAATCTTGGAGATCCTATCTGCTTTTTCAAGCAGCCCCTTGTGTTTGTTATCAGTTGGTATCTGGAGGTCTGCCCTGGATGAATAAACATCTTCCACTCAAAGGCACTCCATCTGTGGAGTGCAGGGAGAGATGCTCAGTGGAGATGTTGGGCAGCCCAGCAGCTGGCAGGGACAAGAAGCTGAGGGGCTGCAGCCTGGGCTGAGATGCTGCCAGCCTTTCTGTGCTGATTGTCCTGGTCACCCCTCGGGAGGGCTTCTCTCCCTGGGGAGGTCACAAGTCTTTGGAGAACATGGGACAGGGGAGCAGGGGAACACACCTTGGTGACTACTCCAGCCCTTGATGGGGCAGAGCTGTGGGGCCACTGTATCCCATGTGGCAGGGGATGGCAGGGCCATGAGCATGGCAGGTGTTGGAGGATGGATCTCATGTGGCAGAGCTGTGAGGCCACCACGTCCCACGTGGCAGGGGATGATGGGGTCGTGCTGGAGGTGCTGGAGGATCCCATTGGCTTGATGGATCTGTTGGAGATCTGGCAGAGCATGGGCATCCTGGAGGCAATAGCAGCATCGTGCAGGGCAGTAAGGGGGGGCAGGGGGAAGGCTGTGAGCTCTGTATCTGCATTGAAAGGGGGAACCCTCTTTGCCTTCAAGACCTTTGGTAGCAAACTAAAAAGTTGGAGGAAATCCAGGAGCTTGGAGGGGCTGCTGGGGGGGGAGGGTGAGTGGGGTAGCCCATCACCCCAGCAGGTTCTGGGGTCTCTGAGGGATCTGCGCTTTGGAAAGCATGAAGCATTAGTGGAATAGATGGTTTGGTCCTCAGGCTGCTGGGAGAAATCTGATCCTTAGCAGAGGGTGGATTGAATCTCTTTGCAGGGGAGCTGTGTTTCAGCCAGAATCTGTGGATCAGGGAGAGGAATCACCGGTTGTGCTGCCACACTAGCACCTGTGGATCTCCCAGGGCAGCACCCACCCCTCAAGGAACCAGCTTGCACTCCCAGGAAGCTCTTTTCCCTGTCACAATGCTGGTAGCTCCCAAGCTTGTCTCACTCCACAGAAGGGCACTTGGCCTCTGGGGACAGACGCTTCGGCACCGCGGCTCGGCTGGCAAACAGGGGTAGAGCTTCAGAGGAAAGGGCTAAGGACAAATTTGAAGAGATTTGGTCTCCCTTTGTAGACACCTTTGATCAAACCCTGGCAGCTGGGATCAAACTGGTGCTCATCTCCCTGGCCTCCCATCACCTGCTGCTTCTTCATTTCCCTCCCTTCTGGCTTTATCTTCTTCTTCTTTTTTTTTTTTTTCTTCCTTCGTGTTCTCCCCTTACTTTGGGAGGGAGCAGGTCAATCAATAAATAAACCAACAGGAATGCTATTTCTCTGGTGAGAGGCTCCTTGAAGTTCATCAGCAAGAACAATTCCAACCCCTTGTGCATGGAAAAAGAAGAAAAGGGAGAAGGGAAGAGCTTAGTCCCTGGGGAGAAGCACCAGTGCAACACGTTGGGCCTGTTTGGGCAGTGGGTTGACAGTCTAACAGCAGCTTTTGAGGTTTTTTTCCCTCAGTGGCTCGAAGAATTTGACATGAAAGGGGCACCAGTCAGACGAACAGAAGGTTCATCTTGCAGGATTAAATGTCCTTGTCACTAACCCATCAAAACAAGGCATTATTTTGAAAGGACAAATCGCGCCGAGGAGTTTACAGCAGATTAAACCTGAAATTCCAGGGGATATTTGACGGATAAAACCGCCACAGGTGGCATCAGTGTTGCAGGAACATTGGGTGACTGAGCGTTGAGCCCTGACACAACTCGTCCCCAGGAGGATGAGGATCTGCCAGGCCCTGCAGGGAGCCCCAGCCCTTCATCTGACATGCAAAGGAGCATGTAAAGCCCTGGAGGTGCTTCCAAATCGACTCAAAGCTTTCTCCAGAGGACGGGTGAATTAAAAAAATCCAAAGTTTACATAACCCAGCATGGTGAGTCAGGATCTTGGGGCTTGACGGCCATCAGAAGGGTCCCAAACTACCACTGGGAAGAGTTTGCAGAGAAAAGGCTCCTGCAGACATCCCCAGGCTGACACCTGTGTCCTTACAAAGCCAAAGCTGTCTGGGTTCATTCCAGAGATGAGGCATGTCCTGTGTCCCACCAGCAAGGACAGGCTGCCCAGAGCACAAGCCCCCAGACTACAACCAGAGAATGAAGGCTGTGTGTGGGGCATGTCCACAGTCCCTCAGCCCTGCTCCAACCTCTTCTTGGGAAGGGTGGGAGTCCGGGTGGAGGTGGACAGGACCCTCCTGGTCTTTGCCCTGCCACAGATGAGCTCTGGTTGTGTTTGACCCAACGAGGAAGAAGGTTTAGGGAGGAACCATCCAGGGGAGTGCACGGTGGGGGGTCTGCCAGGACAGCCTGCCATGGTGCTGGTGAGGCACAATGGGGCAGTGATGTGTGTCCTGGAACATGGTGGAAATTAGGTGTATCCCTGGCTCTGAAGCATTAAACCAACTCCTCCGCAGGTGCAGGTGTTAGAATCATAGTATCATAGACTCATGAAGGTTGGAAAAGCCCTCTGAGATCATCAAGTCCAATCATCATCCCAACACCACCATGCCAACTAAACTATGTCCAGAAGTGCTATATCCACAAGTTTTTTGAACACCTCCAGGGATCGTGACTCTACCACTTCCCTGGGCAGCCCCTTCCAATGCCTGACCGCTCTTCCAGTAGAGAAGTTTTTCCTAATATCCAATCTGAACCTCCCCTGGTGCAACTTGAGGATGTTTCCTCTCATCCTATCACTGGTTACGTGGGAGAAGAGACTGAACCCTCCTCGCTCCAACCTCCTTTCAGGCAGTTGTTGATGGGAGCTTGGCTGAGAGTCTTGCATGAATGATAGGAAGCTAATCTAAGTTATTGGCCATGGATCAGCAGCACCAGCAGTGGCTGAGGAGAATGAAACCTGGCGTGGCAGGAACTGGGGTTTCTCCCTCTGCAGCAGGCTGTCACAGAGAACATCGTGTCGTCCTCCACTGTCCCTCACGGGCTGCAGCAATAACAACCTCCTGACCTGCTTCTTCTCCCTGGTGAGGCTGAACCATTCATGGCCCAGCTAAGCGGCACTCAGGGAAATTCAACGTGGGGGCAGGTGCTCCACCCAGAGGGCTCTTTGATATGGAAAAATCACAGGGATACCTTGCAGAGGGGCTATTAGCACCATCTTCCAGTCCTTGCTGGCAGAAGGAGACAGCAAGCTACTTGGTGAGCAGCTATTGCTGTCAGTTAGTTGACAATAAAAGATTTGAGTGCAAAGTCTACCCCATGACCTGTTCCACAGAAAGATGCCGGTAGCTTGGAAAAGAGCTGTAGCAATTGTTAAATGTCTTCCAGGAGGAGATGCCTTCCAGGGAAATGGAATTTTCCTCCTCTTCCAGGAGGAAATGTCTTCCAGGGACTTTTGATAAGGGTGTGGAGCGAAAGGACGAGGGGGACTGGAAGAGGGGAGATTTAGGTGAGACATTAGGAAGAAATTCTTTGCTGTGAGGGTGGTGAGACACTGGAACAGGTTGTCCCAAGAAATTATGGTTGCCTCATCCCTGGAAGTGTTCAAGGGTAGGTTGGATGGGGCTTGGAGCAACCTGGTCTAGCGGGAGGTGTGGGAGCCCCAGCTTTCCTGTAGGCTTCCTTGCTAAATGCTCTATGTTTGCTACCTCCACATCTCCATCTGCAGGGATGCTGTGGTGGGGCCCTGGAGAAGCAAGGGGTTGTGGAAGAGCCTGGACCTCCCAGAAACAGCAGCTGCAAAATACAAGCGTGAGGTGTAAAATGTGCAGGGGACATACAACCAGATTGCAAAGTATTCTGCCATTTTCCACACTCCAACAAGGAGAGGGAAGAGCAACACTTCCTGCTGACAGGCACAAGCATCTCGTGGAGCTGAGGAACCTGGGAATGACAACACTGCCCATTAGGCTAATGTGACATTCATGCTCCACGTCACGGAGCCTGGAGGGCCCGTGGTGAGCCTGCAACCTGAGAGCAGCAGAAAAAACACCCACTGTAGCCCTTGGGAGATGACAGAGACACCCCCCCAGCTGTGGCAGCCTCACCCCCTCCTAAACACACACACATCTGGGGTGCCCCACACCACCCCCCCGGAAACTTCTGCTCCGTCACGAGATCGCTGCTGTAGCAGTAAATGAAATGTTATTGCCCCATTACAGGCAGGATATGACTCGAAATTGACTGGTTTATAGTCCTGGGTAATTTAATTTTTTGATGTAGTGAATGGCTCGCCATGTGCCCCCTGCCTGAGGGACACGGCTCTCCCAGGGCTCTGACACAGCTGCTCTCTGAGAAGGGCTCCTGTTGCTTGTGCAGGCAGAGGAGCCATCCAGAGACTCTCGAGGGAGACCAAGACTGAGAAGCAACCTGTGGGTAGATGATCCAGCAGTGAGGCACATGGTCCTGAGAGAGGGACCAGCAGGGTGACAATGGGTGTGGTGTGTGCACCTGGTTCTGCCAGGCTGGGTGTGTGGGGACTGGGCAGCTGGGGCTGGCAGGAGGACCATAGAACAACAAATTGGTTTGGGTTGGAAGGGGCCTTGAAGTTCATCTAGTCCACCCCCTCTGCCGTGGGCAGAGACACCTCCCGCTAGACCAGGTTGCTCCAAGCTCCATCCAACCTGCCCTTGAACACTTCCAGGGATGGGGCAGCCACAGCTTCTCTGGGCAACCTGGGCCAGTGTCATAATATCTTCCTAAGGTCTTATCTCCATCTCCCCTCTTTCAGCTTGAAACCATTCCCCCTTGTTGCATCACTCCCTGTCCTTGTCCAAAGTCCCTCCCCAGCTTCCTGGAGCCCCTTCAGGCACTGGAAGGTGCTCTAAGGTCTCCCCAGAGCCTTTTCTTCTCCAGGCTGAACACCCCCAACTCTCTCAGCCTGTCTCCAGAGCAGAGCTTCTCCAGCCCTCAGATCATCTTTGTGGCCTCCTCTGGACTTGCTCCAACAGCTCCATGTCCTTCCTATGTTGGGAACCCCAGAACTGGACCCAGCCCTGCAAGGAGGTCTCACCAGAGCAGAGCAGAAGGGGACAATCCCCTCCCTGGCCCTGCTGGTCATGCTGCTGGTGACAGCCCAGGGCACAGTTGGTTTCTGGGCTCCAGCGCACGGTGCCAGCTCATGGTGAGCTTCTCCTCACCCAACACCCCCAAGCCCTTTTCCTCAGGGATTCTGATGTGCACCCAGAGCTGTAGCACAGGGCTGGAAGCTCAGAACACTGGGACAGAGGCTGTATTTTGGGCTGTGTGTGCTTAACAACCCCCCTGGTTGGGCAGTCATCCTATCTCATCCTCCTGCAAGCATCGCCACCCACCCCTGGGCCAGCAGCATCCCCAGGGCTCGTGGGGAGCAGAAGGATTTTCCAGCCCTACTCTGATCCTCTGAAAACCAAGGGTGGATGGTGAGAAAAGGAAACAGTGGGGTGATGAGAAACCCCCCCAACAGCAGCTATCTGTCTTGCTCAGTCTCTCTGCACCACGGGGCTCCCCCTCCCAGGGACTCAGGCCGTGATTCGGATCATTTTCTCCTAAATGGCCTGGCTGTGTTTTTCCAAGTGGATCGTGTTCTGCCTCCCACTGCTCGCAGTCTCAGCAGGACCCTCTCCCTGTGTCCCCTCTCCTCCTTGGTATTTTGAGCTCTTCTCCAATGTATTTTCATCTGCAGATTTCAGGGATGTGTCATTTAGGAGAGCCGTGTCTCTTATTTCACTTGGTAATATTGCTCCTCTTTCTGTTTTTAAATCATTTTCTCCACCGTTCTGCAAAACTAATGATTTTTTTTTTTCCCAGATTATTTTTTCAGCTAAATTGGGAGAAAACATTTCCTATACGACTCGTCCTAGTGCACATTATGTGAACAGGGAGTTCATGGGGTGATTTTGCTTTGCTCCGTTATGGGTTGCTTCGAGACCTGATATGGGATGTCCCCGAGACCAAACAGCCATGGAAAGCATCACGGGACATGTCATGTAAGAAGTTTTTCTTTATCCTGTGCCTCACTCCATGTCCTCTATGAAAGCAGACAGGACATGGCACCTCTTATAGTTGCCCAGCAAATATCAGCTGCAGGCTTGGGGGTTCCAGGGCACCGCAGACACATGGACAATCCCATCCCAGGCACAGATCTGGCCATTGCGTTTGTCTGTGGCCTCCAGCACCCCTCAGGAAACCTTCTGGTGTTGTCTTTTTAAGTCAGAGAAGAAAAGGTTATGAGTAAAATGGTTGTCCTAAGATCTTGAGAGCTTTAGGACTCAAAGCCATTTGTACAAGTACCCAAGGGCTGGGAAAAATCCAACCCCAGCCAAATGTTGCTTTCCTGCTGGAAAGTACCTGCGAATTCCTTGCAGTTGGTTCTTCTGTTCCCTCTCTCTGCCAAGATTATTAACAAGCCAACCCAGCCCTGCTCCCTGTAGCTCCTCCTGACACTGCCTGATGTTTCTAATTGTCCTTTGTTCTCAGCTTTGAGGATGGTTAGAGCACCTTGTTGACACAGAGGTACCGGCACGTTCATGAGCAAAGGCTTCCCAGTGGAGAGGCAGATTTTATTGGGGCAGGTGGTGCCACATGGAGCAGGGCAGCAGGTGAGGAGCAACAGAGAGTGTCTCATCCTAAAAGTGTCTCTCTGTGGCAGCTCTGGGACAGAGAGGACCAAGCTTGAGGTCCCCTGGCACTGAGACAAGTCAAGCAGCTGCGAGGATGCACCAGAAGCTCAAGAGAAAGCTGGGGAGGGACTTTTTACAAGGGCATGGAGTGATAGAACAAGGGGGAATGACTTTAAACTGGAAGAGGAGAGCATCTTCCCAACAACAGCAGCTCTCTCCATGAATCCCTGGCTCCAGCAATCAGCTGTGACCTTGGGAACGGGAGGGGAAAGCCAGGAATTTCTTGTTGTTCCACACCCCTGGTGTGTTCGCTGGAGGCTGGGGACCTCCATCAGGTCTCCACCATTGCTGTCCTCCCGGTGGGTCTGTCCTCCCTTCCCTGCTCAGGTCTCCCAGCCACGAAGGGAGTTGCTGAGCACCCATGGACTTTTCTAGAGGGGAAAAGAGGGTGTCTGTCCCCGGGTTGCCAGGTCCCCATCCCTGCTTCCCCTCACCCCCACAGCCTGAGTGGCGGGGCAGTGCCAGGAAGCTGTGAGGCATCTCCTGGGCTCATTAGCGTGATGAGCATGCGTGCCCTGCTCCCTGGGCATCGATCTGAGACATGAAGAGCTGCTGATGGTATTTGCTACCCTTTTAAGTGTTAAAATAACATTTTAGTGAAATATGAGCAGGTCAGAACTGAGCTGCCCCCTTTCATCTCGCAGCACAAAGCAGGCTGGCTGGGGAGAGGGGGAGCTGCGCAGATCCCTGGAGGAGGCTCCCAGGTCCTGAGGGCAGATACAGTCGGGATTGTACCCAAGCAATGCCCACGTGTCTGTGGGAGAGGATGAGGAGGAACTGTGGGTGTGCAGGTGTCAGTGAAGGCAGGATGCTGCATGGACAAGTGCAGAGGTTTGGCTGTGCACAACACTTGGCCGTGGGGACAACGAGGAAGACCCAAACCCATACAAACCACAGTGCAAAGTTTCCCAGGTTCCAAACTCCTACAGGGCCAGAGCTTTTTGGGAAACTTTAGTAACTCATGGCTGCTCCTTGAATCTTTCTGGGTCTTCTTCTCCCCAGGGAAGTGGTGGATTCCCCAACATTAGATGCTTTCAAGCTTCTGTTGGACTGGGTGCTGGGCCATCTTGTCCAGACAGTGCTTTTGCCAAGAAAGACTGTACCAGATGATTCTTGAGTTCCTTTCCAGCCTGGTGTTCTATTCTATGATTCCTTTTGCAATTCCTGTGTGGAAATGAAACGACTTGCATTTGCCCAGGGCAGTGGTGGAGTCCCCATCCCTGGAGGGATTTCAAAGCCACGTAGATGTGGTGCTGAGGGACATGGGTTAGTGGTGGCCTTGGCAGTGCTGGGGGAACGGTTGGACTTGATGATCTGAAAGGTCTTTTCCAACCAAAACAATTCTGTGATGTTATGAATCTATGGCTTGTGCTGGGGATTGGGAAATTAAATTACATTGTCCTTGAGCTCGGCCCTACTCAGAGAGGCCCCTGTGCACTCAGCCACTCAGGCCCCTGCCTGCCATGGAGATGAGGGCTGAATGTGAGGGAAACCCAAGCCCACATGAAAAATGTGGGTTTGCAGCCTAGTTAAACTAATCTATAAGATGGATTGGATGAGGGGAAAAAAAAAAAACAACCAAGGAAAATGCTCACTGGGTTGCAAAATGATACGCTGCAAATTGGAGTCTATCACTGACAGTTGCTCTTGATGGAGGCCAATGTGTCAAGAAAAGAAGTGGCAGTGGTAGTGTGTTTGGCAGGTCCTGGGGGATCCTTAGGCATCCTGCCCTGTTCCTGGGGGCCTGATGGCCTGACCCCCCCTCATCTGGGGTATCCAGCCCTTTTCTGGCCTGGAGCATCAACTGGACCTGGTGACTGCAGGGAGTGAGTACCAGTTTCACACCCTTTACACAAATGGTCCCTTCAATGCCCAAGACTTCTGGAAGCTGGCTGGAGCTCCCTTGTGCCCCCTTCCCCTGCCCACCTAATGGCCCCTTCCCCTGCCCACCTAATGGCCCCTTCCCCTGCCCATCTCATGCACCCTTCCCTTGCCCATCTCATGCCCCCTTCCCCTGCCCATCTCATGCACCCTTCCCTTGCCCATCTCATGCCCTCTTCCCCTGCCCATCTCATGAACCCTTCCCTTGCCCATCTCATGCCCTCTTCCCCTGCCCATCTCATGCCCCCTTCTCCTGCCCATCTCATGCCCCCTTCTCCTGCCTACCTCATGCAACTTTCCCCTGCCCATCTCATGCCTCCTTCCCCTGCCCATCTCAGACACCCTTTCCCTGACCATCTCATGCCTCCTTTCCCTGCCCATCTCATGCCCCCTTTCCCCTGCCCATCACCCTTCATGGCCCTTTGGTTTCCCCTCCTTCCCCTGCCTGCAGCCAAGCAGATCTTCTGGATTTGCATCCCCTCTCTCCAGCCAGCTGAGTCTGGCTCAGCCTCGGGCCCCAGCCCCCCTTTCCACCTCGTTGCCCAATGTCTCTTCCTTCACCACATCTCTGGAGTATGATTACTCCACGCCCTGGGTGAGAGCAAGAGAAATATGTGCTGAGATGACATTTCAGTTATACATGATGCTATTAAAATATGATAAGAATGCTATTAACATTAATAATCCTTTTCATTGTATCATTTAGGGAGCAAAACAAGCCATTAAATATTACGGAGTCATTGGTGCTTTGATGGCTTCAGGGAGGGGAGCATTTGGCCATATTTGTCTACATGCACTCTGAGAATATAACATTATCTCTGGGAAATGGGTTTCTCTGGGCTTGTCATCTCCTGTGGCTTGGAGGGTCCGGGCCAGTCTCCAACGTGCTGGGGTGGGAAGAAGGGGCAGGGTGGGAGGGCTGGGTTCTGGGTGAGGCAGAAGTGTGGAGATGGCTCCCATGTACCCTTCTTGGTGCACAGGGGGAGCAGACAGGCCAGGACACCCCTGCAGGGGCTGCCTGCATGTGAGGAGGCTGAGATGGAGAAGCCACGTGTTGCTTGTACCCAAGGAGAGGTGATTGCATGGGCTGGGAAGGGCTGCTCACCCCAGGGCAGGGTTGCAGACAGTTACAGGTACCTGGTTTCCAGTTTAACTCCCACTGCCCCCATGCCTGCTTCCTCCTCCGGGCTATCTGCAGAGGTTACAGCAGAGGAACCACTTGAATTGCCCAACTCTAACGGTGTGGTCCAGGCCAGAAACTCCCAGGGTGGGCTCAGCTCTTGGAGCAGGCAGCTCCCTTTGCATGCCTAGCCTGCTGCTCGGTGCTCCCAGCCCTGTCAAACAACCTTCAAGCTCACTACAATGTACCCAAACCTCAGCATAAATCTACCTGCTCTCCCTGCTGCTGTGCTCAGCCCCAAAGTTCATCCATGTGGGAGTTACCTGGACACTGAAGCATTAGCTCTTAAATGCTCTGAAAAGCACCTCGCTCCCAGCCAGGTCCCTGGAGAGGACCAGTTTCTGCATGCCTGATGCTCTGCCTGCACTGGTTAGGTTCAGGCTGAAGCCTGGTGACAGCACCATTCCCTTTCTGCACAGTCATCCAGGGACCTGAGCTCCTTGCTCTTCTCTTCTCTTTTCTTTTCTTTTTTTTTTAACCTGGAAAATCCTCATTGTGGGACACTTGCCAAGTGTTCAACCCACCAGCTCCACCAGATGTCTACACCTGGACAGGAGCCACCCCCTGCTCCTTGCCCAACCCGTCCCCAGGGTCCGGCCACACCAAGTCCAGGTTGTGAAGTGTCACCAGGGCATGGGGCCAGCATGGTGCTCTGATCTTAAGGGCTGAGCAGCCCTTTGATGCCCACAGGCTGGTTGGTGATTGTCCTGTGTGTGGCCAGCCCAGGGCAGTGGGGCAGGCAGATGGTCTGTGCCAGGCTCGGGATGCAGCCCTGAATCCCCAGTGATGGCTCAGCATGCCGGGCATGGACCACGCAGCAGAGCCAAGGCCCCTGAGCTGCTCAAATGCCACCAGTGCTGTTGTTATCTGGATGTTTCCCCATGGTGACAGAAGCAAATGAGGGAGAGAACTGAAAAATGTGCAGGAGCTTTTGACAGGACTGTCAGAGCAGCCAGTGAGTGCTAACAAGGACAAGTGTGGGCTCTTTAAACAAATCACTGTCATGTTGCAGGCATATCATTGCTTAACTCAGCCACCACAAGTCACCAGAAAAGGTTAAAGCAAGAATGGAAGACTTAGTCCTAGGGAATATGTCAGAGCCCAGCTGTCCTCAGGACTGATGGCTTCCTCCCTGCTCCCCAGCTGGCTTTAGGTCTGGAGTCTGTGGTCCTTGGAGCATCCTTGGAATGGATGTGCCTCAGTGCTTGGTGGTGGAAAGACTCCCCTGGGCAGGTGTGATGCTCACAGTGGGCAAACCAACAAAAGGAACTGCACTACACCTATTCCCTCTGGCCTGCACCTGTGAAGGGCTGGGGCCCTAGATATTGACTCAGATGCAACCACGTGCCTGCAACAACACCCCTGGGATGCTCCAGGGATGTGACCCAGACAGCTCTGGGAAGGACATGTTGCCCAGTAAGCTCGGAGCCCCTAAGGTTTGCCTGAGAAGGCCTTGCTGGCCTTCTTGCAGTTGTCCAGCATCCATCATTCCGGGAGCCTCAGGTGGCTTCAACATCATGGGTTTTCTCCATGGGGACCAGTGCCCTGCTCACAGCTGTGCACGGCTCTGCAGGACCAAGGGCTTGGGTGTGGGACAGTGGGGTCTTATCACAGCTGGCCACAGCCCTGCTCCATCCACCCTAGCTGTGGGGACATGACAGGAAAGGGAGGGGAGATATGCCAAATGGACAGGGACCTCCTGGGTGGGATGAGATGCTGCAAACCCAAACCCTGCAGCATGTCCCCCCCCCGGCACGGCGGATGACTGGGAGATACGAAAGTGTCTCTGCCCTGGGGGACTTTCATGGCTCAGCTAGCTGTGACCATGGCCTCAGCTAGTGTTGGATACAGTCCCAGGAGAGGACCAGGGACCTCCAAGGAGCCTTCCCACCCGCACAGGATTCTGTGCAGAGAAAAACATCCCAGTGATATGAGCCATAACTCTTTTTAAAGTGTAAGAAATGAAATAGCGGAGGTTGCTCGCTGACACCCAGGGTCACTGCATGCAATTCATGAGAAGCCACTCACCGGGCAGAACCAAATGTTCCTGCCTATGAAAATCATATGCCAAGGTCACATCAGCCATCCGGACTCCGACCTTAGCACTCTGCTCACGTGCAAACCATTAGGCAAGGAAATACATAACAAACAACACCCCAAAGATCCTAAAGGCCCTACACGGCTCCTCCAATGCCTAGCGAGTCTCCTCGATCCATCACGTAGGGTCTCCCAGAGCAGTGCATCAAACTTTAATATCTTACTCTTAGTCACACAAAGGCTGGAACAAGCCTGGCCTTTCATGCTACACAATCCACCAAATCAAAGGCGCCTTGACAGAACAGAGCACCTGAATATCATCTGCCTCTCTCATCTAAATCTCATCTGTCTCAGGGCTCTGCATACCCCTCCTCACTGTGAGACACACCAGCCTTGCCAAACGGCCCGTTTCCCCACTGTGTGAAACAATTGGGCCTGTTTCTAATTAGATAAATGTCATTAGGCATCAGGCTATTGTTGGGGAGATGAAGGAAACCCCGATGTGGAACCAGAGCTGCGGAACCACGGTGCTCCAGCTGCAATCACTGCTTCCTCCATCCCTCCCCAAACACCACGCTGTGGGGCACTTGGCCCGTATTTCCCAAGGTAAAAAGCACACGGAGCTCAGTCCTGGGGGTGAAAACCATTGTAGGGAATCCAGGCAAAAAGAAAAAAATAGGGGGGGGGGGAAATAAATAAAGGATGTGAAGGAAATGTCTTCAAAATGGCTGCAAATTAGCAACGTTAAGGCTGAGTCCTGGCTGCCAGGGAAGGCACAGCTTAGAGGTCTTGTAGAGGGAGATTTCTCTTTCAGTCTGGAGAGGAGAAGGCTCCGAGGAGACCTTATTGTGGCCTTTCAGTATGTGAAGGGGGCCTACAAGAAAGCTGGAGCTGGTGAAGGACTTTTTAGGATGTCGGATAGTGATAGGACATGGGGGAGTGGGTACAAACTAGAGGAGGGTAGATTTAGATTAGACATTAGGAAGAAGTTCTTCACCACGAGGGTGGTGAGACACTGGAACAGGTTGCCCAGAGAGGTGGTGGAAGGCCCATCTCTGGAAGTTTTTAAGGCCAGGCTGGATGAGGCTCTGAGCAACCTGATCTAGTGGGAGGCATCCCTGCCCATGGCACGGGGGTTGGAACTAAATGATGTTAAGAGTCCCTTCCAACCCTGACAATTCTATGATTCTATGACTTGGGAGAGTGGGAACAAGTGTGTTTCCCTACAAGAAAGGGTGGTGCAGGGATGTGTCACTGCCGTGGCCAGGCACTGCCCACCCGTGCTGGCTGCTGGGTCACTGCTGGCTCCCCACATGCCATGTGGAGACTCAGGCAAGCAGCCTGACCCCTGATGTCAGGGTTTTCCCCTTGGACAAAGTATCCAGAGAGGGAGAAGGTGACTCAGACAAGCAATGAGCTACGATTCTAAGATCCCATGAAGACAGGGCATTGCATGGCCCCTGAAGGAGGTGGCTGGCAGAGCAAAGCAACACCTTTGGTGTTGGAGCTGCCTGGCCCCATTTCCCATCCCACAGACAGAGCATCCCACAGCTGGGCATGTCCTGGATCCCACACACAGCCTGTGTCCACCTGTACCCCATCCCCTAAGCACACAGCAGTGAGGACCAGCTCTGCCCAGCTGGAGACCCTGCATTCTACCCTGGTTCCCAGAGGGGTGTTCGGGCCCTCTGCTCTGCCACAGGAGCTTTAATGGGATGGGGGTATCTCTGCCTGTTTAGTGCCATGACTTTGCTTTGCTGGGCTCTTTGCTGGGCCCCAGGCTCCCCAGGAGGGGGTGGCAGGGCTGGGGTGGTGGTGGAGAGCAGGAAGACGTCATTAAGATTCACCATCTGCATCCATCCCTGCTCAGGTCCCTGCACAGCAGCAAAGCGTCTGGATTTGTGCAGCTGGCAGAGCAATCCCATGATCCCAGTGAATCAGAGATTATCAAGGGGGGAAAACTCGGGGCTTAGGTGGGATCAGGAGGAGGAGAGGAGGATTTGGAGCTGGTCCGATGGGTTAAGCCACTTGTACTGGCTGAGATTAGGCAGAGAAGAAGTCTGATTTAGATGTGAAATCTGCTGCCACCTCCTCTGAGCCCTACCCACGCACTCCAGCAGCTCACAGAGCAGGTGGGTGCCAGCTCGTCCCAAAACAACATAGCTCAAAGGGCAGGAGTGGGACCTGGAGGCTCTTCCCTGCTCTCTCAGGGGCTCTCACGAGTGGTTAAAAATGTTCCCATCCTCAGCAATCCCTTCTATGGTAGGACATCTGTCTTGATGTCTTCCTGTCAGGCGCTGTCTCCCCTCCGCCCTGTCTCTCTATCCTCTGGACAAGCCCCTTTCTAAGCCTGTGGATGGAGAGAGATGCAAATAACTGGCATTTACTGCTTCTCTTTCCCTGCAGAAATCCATCACAGAAGCTTCACAGCTTTCTTTTCTACACCTCCAGCCCTGTCCAAGAAAAGGTCACCTCCATGCCTGCTTCCCTGCTCTGGTGGGATCCAATTCACTTCTTGCCTTGAAGGACTGCCTGCCTGCAGGGCCAGGCAGCACTGGATCCTGCTGGCTCCCACAGGGATGCTCTGCTGCCCAGGCTTGCCACTGTTTTCCAGGACCTCCGATCTCCTCTCCTCTCCTGGTTACCCAGCCAGGAGTTGCTCCTGAGGGTCTCAGCCCCATAGCACCAGCCCTTGCCATGGGGTCCCTGCTGGGACCTGGGTGCTGCTACAGACACCTCGGTGCCTTGGCATGTGGCTGCTGGGACACAGCATGGCACCCTGCCAGCTTCAGAGCAGAGATTGGGCTAGTGGGTGCCCTCCATGCCCAAGGGTGGCAAGACCTTGGAGATCCTCAAAGGTGAGGAGAGGATGAAGGAATCCTAAAAGAGAGCCAGAAATGTGAAACAGCTGCTGGAAGCAAAAAAGAAGTGGTCAGTAATGACAACACGTCCTGGCACTGTCCTTTCTGTGGCACATTCAGGGAGTGTCCCTCCACTGCTGTGCAGACAGTTCTGGGAGGAGATCCCAGGTGCTGGGAACACAGAGCAACTTCCCATGGGTGCTGGGAGAAGAAAGCAAAAGGGACCTTGTGTAGCTGCCAGAGGCAGCCTGGAAAGGAGATGCAAAATGGGGCTCTGAAAGCAATCCCCGTGCCTGGCGTTGGCCAAGGGTGGCAAAACAGCCCTGCAAGTGGCCACCATCACCAGGATAGCCCAGTCAGCAGACAGCCTGGATCCTGGGACTCACCCTTGAAAACCCTCTGGAGAGGCAGGAACCCACACAGGAGAGCCCAGAGTGCCACTGGAGGAGGCTCTGGGTGGCAAATCCCTGAGTGCAGCCCTGAGCTTCCTTTTGGAGTCCCTATGGCCCCTGGAGGCTGGTGAAGCCCCTCTCCCTGGTGCTCTGGCACCGCCTGGCAGCAGGACTTTCATGAGCCAAGAGAGCCAAAGGGTGTGAAGACCCTGGATTTAGTTGTAGTGAAGCCCTAGGAGCACAAGATCAAAGTGCCAGCAGCCCTGAATGTGCCCCTGGTCCCCATGCAGCAAGGGGGACCACCTGGGCAAAGCAGGACAGGTGATGGGCAGGGCCCTGGTGTCTGCAGCAGGGCAGATGCCTTCTGCATCCCCAAGACACAGGGCTGGGTTTGCTTCATGCTTGTCCCCCTCTCTGTGCCCTGGGCATGGAGAGCTGTCCCACAGGAGCAGGACATGACAGTGGGAGGAGAAACACAGCCCCAGGTCCCAGAGCAGCACCCCATCAGTGCCATCTCCAGCCACCAGCTGCCTCCCCAGGAGAAAAAGAAAGGAGTGTCTCCTTCTGGGGATCAAGAGCACCAGCCCTGCAGGAGCCAGCAGCGGGAGCTGAGTGCTCACAGAGGAAGGAGTCCTAATGAGGTGCTTTATTAATTGCGCTGTGAACTTTTCATTTAATGATTCTCCCCTCAACTCCCTCTAGTTAAAGCTAATGGCCTGTAGCCTGTTCAGCAGATGGATGACCCATGGGTGCCCAGCAGCTGGGCCCAGCTGACAGAGGGGTGCGTGGGGGCTGCCAGCCAGGCAGACACAGCACCCTCTGCGTCCTGGTGTCCCCAGGTCCCACAGCACTCTGGGGGCTCTGCTGGACCCCCCGGACAGGGGGGCTGCTCCAATGGGACACCCTCTCCTTGCCCCATCACAGCCTATGGCAGTGATGCTGGGATCTCTCTCAAGGTGGGTATCCCCCCTTGCTGGGAGTCATGGTGGGAGGCTTGCTGTGCTTCATTGCCCCACGCCATGAATGTGGCTCAGCTGGGACCCTGGTGCAGGGCAGTTTTTCCTCCTTTGCTTCTGCCTAAGGCAGAGCTTGATCTGGAGATGGCAAGAAAAGCCCCACCTGGGAGCAGTAGCAGCACCTAGTCTTGCAAACCTGGGTGCAGCAGAGTTGTACGTGGTGGCCAGTGGGCAACCACCTCCACTCACCCCAGGGTGCTAGTCTGGGAGCTTCACAGAGCCCACTCAAATTCAAAGTGGGAATTATTTAAAGTATTTAAAGTAAACTATAGTGACTGCTCCCCCAAAATGACCACATGCCACCAGCTGATGCTGATATCCAGTCCCTGAAGAACAGCTTGTGCTTCTCTGTCCTGGGCTGCCCCTGGCAGAGCAGGATGAGTTTTCCAGTAAGCCCAGGATGTTGATTTCTATCAGCTCTGAACTGTGGGGGTCACAGCCACCAGCTGCACAACCCAAACGTGGCCAACAAGCTGCTGCCCTCAGAGCAGAGAGTGGAGCTCCAGAAAAACTCCTGTGGCTGCCATGGATGGATTCATGATTCGGGAAAGAGACACAGCAGTGCAGCATGGTCCCAGGCTCCCACCTGAGCCCTGTGTGGTTTAGCCAGGGGTTGTTCTTCCACCAACCTTCTCCAGGTATCTCTCCATCAGCTAACACCATGTCTTAGAGCTGCATCCTGCCCTGCATCCATCCCTTCAGCTCTTCCCATGCTCTCCCCTTTTTTCCCTGCCCCTCCTTGCCATGTTCTCCTGGCATCCCTTCAGCTCTTCCCATGCTCTCCCCTTTTTCTTTTTGCCATCCTGCCATGTTCTCCTGGCATCCCTTCAGCTCTTCCCATGCTCTCCCCTTTTTCCCTACCATCAGGGCTGCTCTTTTCCTGGTGCACAGTGGAGATGAGGAGGGTGGGCACGGGCAGCTCTGGAGCTGGCTGCTGGGGCTCATCACACATGCTGGGGCATGTCTGCAGGCTGAGCAGCAGGAAGGGGAATAAATTAGCAGCTTCAAGTGGAGCTGGAGGTTTCCACGTGGGAGTTTGCTTCGTTTCCAAAGCAGGCACTGGTGGAGGCTCTGCATTTCAGCCTGTCCACGTCCCATTAGTGAGTAACGAGGATGTGTCTGTGTTTAGTGTTGGTATTAATTAGTGGTGGGAGACGGGGTGAGGGGGAGCTCCAGCTCTTCCCAGACAAGGTGACTTATCCAGCCCCTCTTCTTTCTGCTGCAGCTCCGTTCCCCCCAGCCCCCTGCACCCAGGGAACCCCTGCAGAGCAGCTCACCCATGGCCCTGCAGACCCCATGGTGGTCAGTGCAGGATGAAATTCCCTCCCCAGCTCTGGCTGCTGCCACAAGATGAGCCTGTTGCTTTGCTGCCTGGGTCTGCACTGAAAGGTGACAGTGTTTTTAGTCCTGGACCAATTTTCCACAAAGGCACCGGCCTATATGTGGGTCTCATGTAGGACCAGGTGAGTCTCCTGCAGCTGGAGATCTTCACAGCCGTGTCAGGGTGTTGAGGACTCCAAAGGTCCCCAGAGCAACATCCTCTCTGAGCCCTGCAACCATGATGCTGCTCCTGGGGGTATTCTGAGGGGTTTGTTCCCAAGCTTGTGCCCTCCACCATGCTCACCCTGGTGTTTCAGGCAGGCACAGAGGGCAAGGCATGGTCCAGGAGGCTGTGGAGATGGTGTGGGAAGGTCTGGGCACTGCAACCCCCCTGCAGCCCTCCAGCCTGCACCAGCCCATGGTCTCTGCTAAGCCCCAGATGGTGGGAGTGGGTTGGGTCTAGGGAAGGGATGGGGCAGAATGGCTCAGCCTGGGGGAGCCTGTGGCACAGCAGGGCTGGGGGCTGCCCAGAGGGACAGGGAGCCAGCAGGGAGCTGGGGGGGCTGCTTGGGGGCAGGGGAAGTGACATTTATTGAGATGGAGGTACAGGCCCACAGCAGATGGGGTCGGGGGGGCTTTAAAAAACAGTATATCCTCTGTTCTGCCTCTCTCTGAGGTCTCTGTGCCTGAAGCCAACCTCCTTTGTGCTGAAACAAAGCCTGGGGTAGAAGTTTACAGAACCAGAATCACAGAATGCCAGGCTGGAAGGGACCTCAGGGATCATCTGGGCCAACCTTTCTAGGTACTACTATAGTTGGCTCAGCACCCTGTCAAGCTGAGACTTAAAACTGTCCAGCATGTGAGTTTAGACTCTCTCTGGGTCATGTAGGTGGGCAGACCCACTGCCCAGGTGCTGCAGGGCAGGGAAGGGCTGAAGGATGGTGACAGGGCAGCAGGACAGGCAGACTGTGGGCTGGCATCCACACCAGCACCCATGGGATGAGCCAGGAGTGGGCTGAAAGCAGGCTCAGAGGGTGTCCTGCATGGAGCCCACCACTCTTGGTCAATGACTACCACCACCCAGAATCTGGGGACCCCTAAGCTCTCCATGGTTTCCCAGAAATGGCCCAGAATCCTCCTTTACCATGCACACATCCCTTTTAGATCCCCATCACCCCAGTTTAGGGGTTGGGGAGGGAGCTGTAGGACAGCCCAGCATCTCCAGGTGGCTGTAGTGAGAAAGACCATCTCTCTGTGGTGGACATCACAAAGTACTTCCCCAGCCCAGCTTATTGCTTGGACCACATATCCAGAAGAAATCACCACACCTTAATGAAAGGTGAGGATGTCCACAGAGAGCAAGGCCATGTCCTCCACTTGGAAGTTCCTTCACGGCACAGAGCTTGGTCAGGCTCAACCTCTCCCAGCCATCAGCAAATGTGGAGCTGCAGAGGATACTTAGCTCTGCCCTGATAGGGATGGCCACTAGCTTTCCTTGGTGGCCCAGGAAAGGCAAATCCCCCCAGGCTCCTCCCTTGGCAGCAGAGCAGAGCAAACCCCCCCAGCCATCTCCATAGAAAGGCAGAGAAAAAGCAGGAGGTCACAGACACCAGCCCAAGGGACCTTCATGTCCCTGTGTCCCATGAGAGCCTGTTTCCTGCCTCTTGAACACAAAGCAGCTGGCTTGGTTTTGCTTCCCCCCCGCCCCCCCCCCCCCCCCTCCTATAGCTGGAATTTTGCTGAATGTTTTCTCCTGGAGCAGCTGAAAATAGCTCCAGTCAATCTTAACAATTCATAAGCTCAGTTTGGTCATGAAAACTGTTGCTGCTGTTGCTGGTGCAGGAGGAGAAGGGCTCTGGGGTGGCAGAGCCCCCGCGTTTGGCTGCCAGAGCTTCCCTGCAGGCTGCTCTTCCCTGGGGCTCTGGCTTCAAAGGCAATTTCCATGAGCTGCCCTTGCCTGACCCCGATCCTGGCATTCATGCTGTGCTCTTTTGATGTGATCCAAGGCAATTAGCTCACCCATTATCCTGATGTCTCTCCCAATACCAGAGTGGCATCTTCCCAGCTTGTGCCCGGGTACCTTTCCTGGGGGATCTCTTTCCCTAAGAGATCAGGCCAACCCTCTGGGCAGCATCCAGAGACATTCCAAACCCACCTGGATGTGTTCCTGTGGGATCTACTGTAGGTGATCCTGCTCTAGCAGAGGGTTGGACTAGATGATCTTCAGAGGTCCCTTCCAACCCTGATGACTCTATAACCCTTAGCATGGTGGGTTGGGTTGAGGTGGCTTTTTTTTAGTTTTTGAGCTATCTTGGTCTAGCAGCATCTGTTGAGAGCAAGGTGAGCTAACCCAGCACACTCTTTTCTTCTAGCCTTCCATTATCCCTGCTCAACCCTGCGTCCTGAAGGAGCACGGCCATGCTTGAGACCTTCACAGCTCCAGCTTTGTGCCTCTGCAGTGCCCAGTGGCAGGACAAGGGGCAATGGGCACAAGCTGGAGCACAGGAGGTTCAAGCTAAACAGAAGGAAAAACTTTTTCACTGTGAGGGTAACAGAGCCCTGGGACAGGCTGCCCAGAGAGGCTGTGGAGTCTCCTTCTCTGCAGACATTCCAAACCCATCTGGACGTGTTCCTGTGGGATCTACCATAGGTGATCTTGCTCTAGCAGGGGGTTGGACTGGATGATCTTCAGAGATCCCTTCCAACCCCCACTACTCTGTGACTCTGTGACTCTCCCCCCTTCCCACACGGGGAGCTGGGGTTTCATTACCAGCCGTGTCCTCTCCCGGCTGCCCTTATATTTATGACAGTCCTTCTTTTTTATAGCCAATTTTGTAGAGTGCCCAGCAGTTAGCTCAACTGCTTCCTTTCATTTCGGCATTATTGCCAATTTCCTGTTCCCCAGACTAAATTTATCACGTCTTTAATTGTTTGATAACTCCTAGAACCAGCTTAAAGTCACCCTTCCCTATCCCTGTGTGCAGGATCGGTGCTCCCATCCTCAGCACGTGCCTTAGTCCCCTCCCAGCACGGATCTGCAAAGCAGATTCCAGCCAGACAACCACCAACCCTGGGGTGCTTTTGGCCTCCTTTCTTTCAGTTTAATTTGCCAGTTCCATCTTAGCTCAGCATCCAAACTTTGGGCCATTGCCAGTTTATCCTGGGATTCCTTGCAGTGTGCGTGGAGGTCTTCCTCCTGCCAGCCAAGGTGGCTTTATCCAACAGGCCTTAGCTCTGAGCTGTGGCCTTCTCAACTCAGGCTTGTCCCAAAGCAGATGCCAGGACTTCTGCCAGATGTGAGTAACCTCTGGCAGGGGTAGGTTGGTGGCACCCACTAGCTGCCTGCATTTGGGCTGCGAGGTGAGCAAGAGAGAGGAGGAAGGATGCTGTTGTGTTGGGACACCCTGGTCCTTCTAGGAGAGTGGTCCAGCCTGTGCTCTGAGGTTGAGGGCTGGTCTTGGACCAGAGTGCAATAAAATGAAACCATTTCTCATTTTAGCTCCGAAAGTGCTGGTGTTTGTTCGTTTCTGGGAGCTCTTTGGCAGTCTCTGATGAGTCTTTTGGTCCCTGGTGCCCCAAAGCCCCTGAACCAACAGCATCCTGGCTGCTGGCTGTGTCCTCAGTCCAGCCCACAGGGAGCTCTGCAGACCAGCAGCTCGAGCTGCTTCCTGGTGGGTTCTGCTCCAGCAAAGATTTCCCTCCTGACTGCAGGCTGCTTTGCAAGCTTTTCTGGGAAAGCTTCCAGTTTTTCTCCTAGATGAAATTTTTGCCAGACTTCTAACATCTCCAACTCTTGCTCTGGGTTTGTTTCGGTTCTGCCAGCCTCTCTGGCTGCTGGAGATTTGTGTGGATGCTTTGGGGTGCCCACTCCCTCTTGGAGTCTCAGCACCATATGCAGGGGTGCACAGCCCCTGGACCTCCTTCAGTAGGGTGCCAGTCCCCTGGCACCAGGTGGTGTCCTGCTCCCAGGTGCCCATCCCCAAATCCTGCAGCAAGTGGGTGCTGTGCAGGCTGGATGCCTGAAGCCCAAGGCTGAGCCCCACAATTTTTAGTGTCTTGGTGTGGAGGTTGTGGGGCCTCCTGGAGAGTTTGAAGGCATCAGTGTGAAGAGCAGCTCAGGGGGCTGAGGCACACATGCCCCACAGATCCCCCCGTGCCAAGTTCCCCATCCCAGGGGCTCCCTTCCTTGTCTAATCACAGCTCAGAGACACCAGGCAAGCTTAAAGCCAGGACTTCCCACTGGAAAACATCCCAACATCCCGAGCATGTGCCCCACTGCCCGGCAGCCTGGGGGGGGGGTTGAGGAGCCCCTCTGTGTGGAGCCACTGCTCCTTGGCAGGAAGGGTCCTTGTCCCCTGCAATGTCCATCCATCCCTTTGGGATCCATTTGCTGCTCTTGTTGCTTCAGGCTGCCTTTGATAACACAAACTAGATGAGGCTCAGGGCTGTGCCCCATTCACACCTAATTGTCTAAAAGCCCCAAAACCCAGGGGGGAGGAGGGGTCCTCATTGCAGTTCTGCACCAGTCTTGACCCCCCCCACCCCCTCGAAGCAGCCCCAGCCCCTCAGTGACAAGTGACTTTTAAGGGTAATTTGGAGGCATGAAATTACCAGGGGGGCTTCACGCCTCGCGTTGTTAGTGCTTGTCAAATATTTATGAAAAAACAATCTGGGGATAATTAATTGGGCAGCAACGGCAAAGCCCGGCTGAGGTTGATGAGGTGGATATGACTGGAGCACGGACAGAGCTCTGCCAGGTCCAGAGAAAGGTGTAATCAATAATAGATTTGTCAATAGATGAAAACATCATGAGATAAGCGAGTCTTGAGTGCCACCTGGCCAGCACCTGAGAGGTGTGCTCCAACCTGCCCCACAGCTCCCAGTGCCACCCCTCTGGGCTGGAATCCCAGTGGCTGGTGGCAGCAGACCAGCAAGATCATCTCCAGAGCCACTCCACGCAGCTGGCCCCACAGGGGACAAGGGGTGGGACACAGGGGAAGGGGCTGGGGGGGAAGGAGCCCCGGCCCTGGCCGTGTGCCATCGCTGCTCCGTTTGGTGTCACCGCCCTCCCCAGGGGAGCCCCTGCTCTGGGATCCATGGCACAAAGGCGACCTTGAGGGCCATGCTCTTTCCCTGAATAGCTGCCCCGCCGCGCCGTGCCCACGGGGTACCCCTGACCCCGCTCTGGGGCTGCAGGCTTTGGCGGGGGGCTGTGCACACTGAGCCCATTCATCCCCCAGAAAGGAGCCCTTGTTCCCTGCAGACAGGCTGGAGGGGCCGGGCCAGCTGTGGGGACAGGGGCCACCCAGGGCAGGACCAGCCCGAGGCGGTCGGCAGCCGAGTTGGCTCCTGCGAGGCTGGCCAAGGAGCTGTGCCATGTTTCCCGTTTCTGGCAGCTGCAGGCAGGGGTGCAGGCAGGGCTCTGCAGCCCTCCACCCACCCTCCAAGGCTGGGGCAGGCTCTGCTGGGACATTCCTGATGAAGTGGGCAGGGACCAGACCCTGCTGCTCTGCTGAATCCGGGCAGCCAAGGGTCCCCTTCTGCTCCACGAGCCACAGGGGGCTGACACAGACCAGATCAGGTGGAAGCAGGAGGGATGTCAGGGGGTGATGTGCTGGTGACCCCACCTGTCCTGCAGCCTCTCCCCACTGATATTCCTGCTCTTCTCCCCACCTTCCCTGGGGCATCCCCTTATTCAGGGGGTGCTGGGCTTGCCCAGACCCAGGGGCCCATGCCACCCTGGGCAGGGTTGCCCCTGGTCCCCATGGCCATGGGGGCTCCTGGGCCTCTGGCTCAGGCTGCTTCTCATCCATCTGCTCTCCTGTCACATCCCCATCTCCCTGATTATTTTAATGAGGATAATGATTCACACCTGGGCAATTCAAACCCGCTAACAATAACAATTTTAATTAGTTTCCACTACAAATCTGAAACGTCGTCATTAACATTTAAAACGCTTGCGATTGGCAACCGGGGGTAAAGCGGGGCCCGGGTGGGCTGGGGGGAGCTGTGGGAGGGGTGGGCAAGGCTCAGGGGTGCAGGTGGGGTGGGGGGCAAGGCCAGACACCCCCTCACCGTGGCCCTGGGCTGTTTGGCTCTGCTCCAGTTAGAGCCCAGCCCAACACGTGGGCGGGTGGCAGGGAAACACGTCAGCCAGGCGCTCTGGGGAGTGCCAGCACCTGGCACTTTGTGGCACCTCGGCTGGTGGCAGTGGCATGTGTGCCACAGCCTTTGGGGACCCACGTGGGCAGGCAGAGCCACGGTGAGGGGCACCCACCACCCCAGCAGAGGTGTGAACCTAGGCAGGGGCACCTCTGTGCCAAGCACTGCAGGTCGTCCTGCCCCACGCCATCCACACAGGCCACCAGCAGAAGGGGACACATCCCAGAGGCTCACCCCACTCCCCCAAGACTCTCTTGAACACCAGAAAGCCTCTGCTGCTCCCAAAGAGCTTGGATACAGATTTTCTACTACTCCACAGCATCTGAAGTCCATGAGGATGGAGTTTCTACACCCCACTGAGCGCCCCACAGCAGCCCCATGGCTCTCTCTCCTGGTAGCCCCCTCCAGCCCCAGCACAGTTCTGCCCAGCTGCCCTGCAGAGGGTGGGGAAGACCTTGGAGGGGACCAGACACAGGTGCAAACAGACCCCTCTCTCACATGAGGTGTAAGATTGACCAGGAAAGATGTGGTGGTGCCCTGGAGGTAGGGAAAGGGGCCTTTTCAGGGGGGTGGGAAGAGACATCGCCCTGGACAGCAGAGCAGGGCTGAGCAGGCTCTGGGTGCTGCAGTCCATGTGCAGATCATAGAATCAGAGAACCACAGACTGGTTTGGGTCAGAAGGGACCTTAAAGACCATCTCATTCCAACAGAGCCACAGAGACCTGCTGCTGTCACTCAGCACACACTGGGGTCCCTGCACAGCAGGGGGCTTCCTGCTTGCCCTGGCTCCTCAGCAGCCTGACACCAGCTACTCAGCTTTCTTGAGACCCCTCCTCAAGTATTGTGTCCAGTTCTGGGGTCCCCAACATAAGAAGACCATGGAGCTGTTGGAGCGAGTCCAGAGGAAATTATGATAAAAGGGCTGGAGCAGCTCTGCTCTGGAGATGGGCTGAGAGAGTTGGGGCTGTACAGCCTGGAGAAGAAAAGGCTCCAGGGAGACCTTAGAGCACCTTCCAGTGCCTGAAGGGGCTCCAGGAAAGCTGGGGAGGGACTTTGGACAAGGGCAGGGAGGGATGGGATGAGGGGGGATGGTTTCAGACTGGAAGAGGGAAGATTGAGATGAGGTACTGGGAAGAAATTCTTTGCTGGGAGGGTGGTGAGACCCTGGCCCAGGTTGCCTGGAGAATCTGTGGCTGCCCCATCCCTGGAAGTGTTGAAGGGCAGGTTGGATGGGGCTCTGAGCAACCTGGTCTAGTGGGAAGTGTCCCTGCCCATGGCAGGGGAGTTGGATCTAGATGACCTTTAAGGTCCCTCCAACCCAAACAATCCTGTGATTCAATGATTTATCACTTCTCTCCATGCACAGGGAGAAGTCAAGACAAGTGCTTTTGCAGAGTGGACATGGGCAGGCTTAGGGTAGGGTGGGCAGCTGAGCCCTTTGTCACCATGCAGGGAACCCTGGGCAGACCTGAGTGCTGCAGAGCATCCCGCCCTCACTGGCCCACAGCAGAGAGGAAGACCACAGCAGACACGGGATGATGAAGCCAACACAGAGGCCTGAAAATACAGCGGTAGCACCACGGCTGAAAGCCCTGGACCATCTTGCAGCCAGACCCTGGCCAAAGGCTGGTTCAGCAGGTTCCTGAGGGGCTGCAGAAAGTGTGAGTGAAGATTACAGCCACCTCCTCTCCCTTCCTCAGCTACACCGGCTGTTGTCTTAGTGTAAACAAGGTATTTAATATGCAGAAGCACTCATTAGCATCTCCTGGTTTCAGCGGCGCCGTGTCTGCAGCTGGACTCACGGGACATGTCACAGGAAATCTCTACACACAACTTTTAATTACAGACAAATGGGTGGACACGTTGTCATTACCAGCTCCCAGAGCTTCCCACCATTCTGGCTCTGCCTCCTCTCCAGGGGAGCCCGTGGCCAGGCTGGGGCTGCCTGAGCTGGGGGGGGGGTGGAGGGTGGTCCTGGAGATGGGGTGGGGGTGGTGGGGACCTGGGGGGTAAACAGGGACCTTCCAGCAGCAGAGATGGAGTCCTGGCATTGTTGGCTTGAGCGGTGTGGAGCTGGGTGTAGGAGCTCTGTCCCCACTTTTAAGGCTGGGGTCTTGGCAGGGTGGGTCCAACCCTGGTGAGCACGTGGGGGGAGACATGGATGGAGCCTCCCCTCCTTCCCCTGGAGCCTCACAGACCCTGCTTTGGGGTGTTTAAATCTCCCTGTCCTTAATAAATTCTTGCTGGACCACAGCCATGGACTGTCACCATCCTTGACACCTTGGGGTCCTGTGGCTCATGATGACAAGGGGACAAGGAAATAATCAGCCCTTGGCTGGGCTCAAACTGGAGGATCCCAGGACAGACCCTGTTCTTCCCAATATGCCAAGGGGGAGCCAGCTGTGTCTGCTTGAAGGTCATGGTGCAGACAGATGGCCACTGCTCATCCAGAAGCAGAGGTGTTGGTCCAACCTGGACCCTGCGGCATCCCAGTGCATTTCCAGAGCCCAGAGGTGGACAGCCAGGTCCCACCAGTGGCTGTACAGAGGAGCAGGAGGAAGAGGGTGGCTGGATGGAAGAGCTGCATCCTTAGAGGGAGCAGCGTGCAGGCAGGTGCCAGGGCTGGTGCTGAGTCACCTCATGAGGTGGGGACAGCAGCCCTATGGCTGACCCACAGCCTGCAGCCTGCTCTGCAGCCAGGCATGGGTGGGGGGAAACCAAGGGACTCCTCCTGCACAGCCCAGCTTTGCTCTGTGCTGCTGGAGCCCAGCAGACCTCCTCTTCCCTGGTCCTGGTGTCAAGGTGGAGCCCAGCAGACCTCCTCTTCTCTGGTCCTGGTGTCAAGGTGGAGCCCAGCAGACCTCCTCTTCTCTGGTCCTGGTGTCAAGGTGGAGCCCAGCAGACCTCCTCTTCTCTGGTCCTGGTGTCAAGGTGGAGCCCAGCAGACCTCCTCTTCTCTGGTCCTGGTGTCAAGGTGGAGCCCAGCAGACCTCCTCTTCTCTGGTCCTGGTGTCAAGGTGGAGCCCAGCAGACCTCCTCCTCTCTGGTCCTGGTGTCAAGGTGGAGCCCAGCAGACCTCCTCCTCTCTGGTCCTGGTGTCAAGGTGGAGCCCAGCAGACCTCCTCCTCTCTGGTCCTGGTGTCAAGGTGGAGCCCAGCAGACCTCCTCCTCTCTGGTCCTGGTGTCAAGGTGGAGCCCAGCAGACCTCCTCTTCTCTGGTCCTGGTGTCAAGGTGGAGCCCAGCAGACCTCCTCTTCTCTGGTCCTGGTGTCAAGCTCTTTTCCTGGGCAGCAACTTGGCCTGGGGTAAAGGCAGCTGTGTTAATCACTCTTCCTACCTCAGAAGGAAACCATCTGAGCTCCAAGTCTGGTTTCTGTTGCTGGGTTTAGAAAGCACCTCTTGTCCTCCAGATTCACCTCTGAGTTCTGGGGCATCACTCAGCTCCTGGGCAGGGTCTGCCTGCTCCCGAGCAGCACTTTTGGAAAGCAATCTCAGGCAGGTTTGCTTTTGTGAGCAACTAAGGGGTGGATGATTTCTCACTTACTTCCCCTGGGGGCCTCCTGTGTGCTGAGGGAGGGCACAGAGGGAGGTGCAGGCATTTTTGCTCCCAACCTGTGGATGTTTTGAAGGCTCCAGAGAGCTATGCTCAGGCTGTGCTGACACAGGGTGTAGCAGGCAGCTGGCACCAGTGCCCACAGATGCTCCAGGGCCCTGCCCTGGCCCTGCTGCTCCCAGGCTGGTGCCACCACGGGGAGGCAGCTGGACAACAGCAGGTTATCATCTCCCTTCCTGCAAAGCTGCTAGCAAAAGCCTTTTGTTGGCTACAGGAGTTATCTGCAATACCATCCCAGCCATGAAATGCCTCTCCTGAGGTGGGCAGCAGGCAGCAACCTGGTAGCTGAAAGGGTGCCCTGGTCACTCTGGCACCAGCCTTCCCATCCCAGCACATCCTGCAGGCTGGGATGTGGGGTGCAGGGTGCAGCCTGGGATCTCTGCAGCTTTGCAAGGAGGAACTGGCTCATCCACATGTACTTTGGGCATCTCTGTGTTGCATGGCACGGGGACAGTTGTGCCTTCCCCTTGTTCCCTTGGAGGGCCCAAACAGGGGGGACACAGAGGGACCAAAATCTTGGGGTCGAGTTGGATTTCAGGAATCCAGATGAGAGCACAGATCACCAGCTTTATGATCTGCAAGGCCAGGAGGGAGTTACAGCAACTTCCCCAGGGCACAGCCCTCAACACCCACAGCATCCCCGTCTGTCAGGGTACCAGCCACATCCCTCATACCCTCAGCCCAGAGGAGGCCATCTCCTTCTCCTCTTCCTCATCCTCATCCTCCCCCTCCTCCTAGCCAGGGCTGAGCCTGCTGCTGGCACCACTTTGCTGCATCCTCCCCAGGGGCCAAGCCAAGCTCTGCAGCCGGGGGGGTCACTGGAGGTGAGCAGAGAGGTGATGTGCATCATGTGTCCTCTCCTCCTGACATAGCCTGGGTGCTCTCCCCTTCCCTATTGTCCTCCCCTGACTGCAGAATGAGCTGGGATCCCCTGCAAAAGTCAGATAAAAAAGGAATCCTGTCCATCTGCCTGCTCCTTCCCCTCTCCAAACTGCAGCCTGCTCTGCCTTACATTGCACTGCCCAGCTGATCCTCACTGCCAGCCACATCCCAAAACAACCTGCCTTAAAAATAACCCTCCCAAAAAGCCCAGCCTGGCTTGGCACACGCACAGGGAGTGAGCAGAGGGAGCCGGGGTGTGGATGCAGCTCTTGTGCCCTCTTGGCTGCCTGGATGGGTGTGGGCACTTAAAACTTTCATGTCTCTCCAGCCTCCACCATCCTGGAGTTGCCATTTCCTCCCTCAGTGCTGGCACTGAGGCCAGGTAGTCACATGGCTGCCAGGGTGACACCTCTCCCAAGGCACCGTGGTCCCCTTCCCAGGGGACAGGCAGGGAGGGATGGAGCAATGCCAGGTGCCACCTGGGGAGGAGCGGGGGATTTGGGGGCATTGGGGCTGGCTGAGGGGGGGGACTGTTTGGGGGTGGCTGTGGTGGCTTTGGGTGGAGGTGCGGATGGATGAGGACTGTCCCAGGAGGGAGGATGATGAAATCCAGGCTGGGAAAGCCTGAGGCCACTGGGAAAACCAGCAGGAGTGGGAAAATTGAGAGAGAGAGGGCTGGGAGGAGGGTCTCACCCAGGACAGGGGGGAGAAGAAGGGCTCTGTGGTGCTCTCCATAGCAACTGCCAGAGCCAGAGGAGGGAGGGCTGGGAGGAGGATTGTTTTGGCCTTGCTGATCCTAAAAGCTATTGCCTGAAGGTCTGTGAAGTGTGATGGGTGTCTCTGTGGCTCCGTGTGCCCTTTGGAATGTTGCTTCCAGTGCTGCAGAGGGGCATCTGGCTGCTGCTTGGCAGGGGGCTGCACCAGCATCTGACCTGACAGCAGAGATGGGGGTGGTCTGGGGGCAAAAACACCCAGTGCCTCCCAAAACCCAACAGCAGAGCATCTCCAGCATCCTCTGGCTGCTGCCCCCGGGTTAGGCCCTGCCCTGGTGGGGATAACCCTCCTCGGCCACTGCCTGGGTCTGACTCTGGCAGTTTCTGATGCTCACGGCCTTGCAGCATTGCTGCTCTCCCAAAACATGGGCTCCTTCCAGTCTCTGTGTCCCACAGGATCTGTTCCCATGTGCCCAGCAATCACATGGACTCATGAGCAAAGCCAGAGGTGTCCCAGCTCTGGCAAGAGCCAGGCTGGGAGCACCTCCCTCACCCCACGTCACCACCACTACTGACCTGGATTCCTCCCTGAGACACGAGCCAGTGACCTCAGCAATAAACAAAGAAGTGGAATAAAACCAGGGCAAGATAGATGCCTGCTTTATAGGCTTTTTAAAAGCTTTTGACTCATTCTGGCAGTCAGGACTAACCTTAAATTGCTATGTGATGGAACTGGTGGAAAATCAGCTGGCAACATCGAAGCCATGCACCGATCCATCAAGAGCAGGATAAAAATAAACAGCTCTCAAACAGGCCCCGGGGCTGGTGGGAAGAGCAGGACCCTGGACTTAACCTCCACACCACAGCACCCTCCTTTTGCTGGGCTGGGTATCCTCAGTCCCCTTATGGACAGGAGGGCTCGGCCCTGTGCAGGATAGGGCCCGAGGGCTGGCATTTGCACTCTACAAGGTTTCCCAGTAGAAATGTCCTTGGCTGGCATCCCACCACGGTGCCTGGGACTCTGCATTGCCCCTGGGACTCAAAGCTGGCATATGTGCATCCCTGGTTTATAAATAGAGCCAGGGTAAATGTCCTGCTCTGAGGAGGAGCCTGGTTCCTAAACAGAGCTGGGATGCCTGCTTTGGAGAGGGGGCACATCCCAGCTGAACCCATCCTCTTCCAGGGCCAAGGCAACAAGGAACATTTCCCAACCTTCACTCAGCATCTGGCTGGACGTTCTGTGTGCCAGAAAGGCAGAAGAAACCCAACCCCATGAGCATGTCTGGCTGTGCATGGTGAGGGGTCACTCAGGATGTCACCTCCCCATGGGGTCCCACTGCCCTGACAGCAGCATCCCCTGCTCCTGGCTGCAGCCTCAGGTGTAACCCTGTGTGCAGCCCCCGGGTCTGACCTGCCCCCAGCACCCAGGGGTGACTGAGCAGGAGCATCCACACCAGAGCTGCAACCACACAGACACACCAGGGCTGGGACCTGCAAGGGGCTGGGTGCAGGGCTGGGTTGCATCTCCACTTACCTGTGGGTGCTGAGACTTTCACAGGACATGACACTTGTGCCAGCACACCCAGGGCCAGGGTGGATGCGAGGTCCTGGCACCAGCCAGCAGGCACTGTGGTGGCCAGTGACCCCATGGGGACACTGTGCTGGGAGCACCCGGGTGCCTGCCTGCTTTGCCTGCCTTCCAGCAGAGAGCATTTGCAGCATCAGAGGGGCTGCTCTGATCTGGAGGGCTTTAAAGCAGCTTCTAATGCATTTCTAATTCCTGCTTATCGCTGGAGCCTGTCGGAGCTTGTCTCCCCAGCCCCGTTCAGTGCAGTGCTCTCAGCTCAGCTCCATCATGGAAAGAGCTCAGCTTCAGACCTGTATTTTCCTCCGGGAAAATCTCCCCACAAGCCGTTGCTCACACCGTGTCGGCTCCCTGCCTGTCCCCCTCCCACTCCCTGCACCCCCTCGCACTGGGTGGGATGAGGTCCTGGCATTGCTGGGCTGGCAGGTATCCCTCACACACACCCACCCTGACCATAGGCCAGGTGACCTCTAGGAGCTGGGGGGATGAACTCTGCAATCCTTCTCCAACCAGAGTCCCTAAGAGACCTTCGAGGGGTGACAAAAAGTTCCCAGTGGAGAGGACAAGTAAAATGCCACCTCTGCCAGGGCACTGTCTGCCCCAGAGCCATGCATGCCCTTGAGGCAGGGAGCTGGCTCCCAGCCCCCGTGCCCTCGCTTTTCTTCCCCTGGCACTGGTGGGATGGTAGTGGAAGGGGCAGCCTTGGCATCCTGCACCAGCCAGAGCTCCTGGATGAGGTGCCTCCCCGCTCCTCACATCTCCCGTGGTGGAGAAACAGCTGAGTGCAAAGCGCTTTGAGCCTGCGGATGGGAAGTGCCCTCCGCTCCGTGCTGAAAGCTGTTATCAGCGCTAATGGCTCTTTTGCTGGGGATATTCAAATAGCAACCACTCCATTTTCATGGCAAATCTCCCTCCCCCCCCTCCCCCGCTTCCCCCGCCAAGAGGACAAAGGCTCCTCACTGCAGAGTCCCAGCAAAGCCGCTCCGAGGACGCGCAGCTCCCAGGGACATGATGCTGGAGCCCAGGCTGCAAGACACACGGCCTGGATGTTTGCAAAGGAAAGGTCCAAAGCGGCTGCTAAACCAGCACTGGGGGAGCAAACAAAGCTCCCTTGTGCCAGGAGCAGCTGCACCAGGCAGAGGAGGGAGGCACACACACGGCCCCGCCGGGGCACGGGCACCAGTGGGCACCAGATGCTCAGCAGCACATAGCACCTCTCCCCTTGGTACCCCACAGCCCCAGGGGTGGGGTGGGCTCGGGGGTCGTTCCCTTGGTCCTCCCAGCCCTGTATTTGCATTTCTGGGATTATCCGAAAATGACAGTGGGTTGTTTTTTTTTTTTGTTTGTTTTTTTTTTTTTTTTTTGTTTTTGTTTTTTTTTTTTTTTTATTTTATTTTTTTTTTAGTTTTTTTCACTTAGTAAGCACAGAGTTTATCTTAGTTGAAAATTGACTCAATAAATATTTCAGCCGGTGTTTTAGCTGCATGCACGGGCTTCAAAGGCTATTAGGGGAACAGATTTATACAAACTGGCACTGGATCACACTGGCCAGAGCACATTATGGACCGAAATATGAAGAAGACAGCTCCTGGGGGAGCTGTTCTTGCTGCTGCCCGGCCTGGATAAAGCAACTTCTGCAAACTGTTAGGGACGGGACAAGGGGTGGGCACCACTCACTGGGGAGAATGTTGAGCTGGGGGGTTGCAGCACGGTGCTGCCTTGCTCTGGGGAAGCTGGTGTGATCCATGGGATCCCTTTGGGACCTGCCGCCAAGGGGTGAGGAGCCCTGGGTGCTGCTCTGTGCCTGGGGGGGGGCCTGAGGCACTAGGGGGGCCGGTCCTGCTGCTGCCGGGGGGCTCCCGGGAGCTGCAGAAAGGAGCTGAGCAGCGGCAGGGGAGGGCGCAAAGCCCTGGGGGGATCATCTTCCTCCCGCCTGGTGGGGGAGAGGGAGGCAATTACCTCCAGCCCTCCCACCACCCCCCCGTCTGAGCACTGAAATAGCCCCCGGGCAGGCAGCCAGACGTGCGTGGCTTGGCCAGCTCGGGCTCTGCAGCTCCCGGCATCGCTCCCTCCCTGTCAGCAGCTCCGTCCCAGCGAGGCGCAGGCTTTGGAGAAAGCAGGGAGCTGGTTTGGGGCACCTTGACAACCCCTGTCACCCCCACCGGACACTCTGCCCCCCCCCTCTCTCAGCCTGCCTCCCCGGGCTGGAACCCAGCAGAGCTGGAAATGCTAGCAGCCAGCCAGACAAGTGGAAACCTCTCCCTCTCCATTTGGAAATTAAACGGGAGCTTTAAATATTGCTGAAGTCAATCGATGGGGTGGGCAGGAGCCCAGCATGGCCCTTGCCAAGGGCTATCCAGAAGGGAGGGGAGAGGGCTCTGGTGCCCAGCTGCCTCAGCCACAGCCCCAGCAGTGTCACCTCGGGTGTCCCCACCCCCGTCCCCCTCAGGTGCACGGTTGCACCAGGTCACCCCAAGCTCTCCCTGGTGGCCACAGCATCCCTGGGGTGACTGGCTGAGGGTGACCCCGGTCCATCGGTGCCCAGAGCTGCACCTCTGACCCCTGATGCAGATCACTTACAGCTCGGGTGGTGTTGGGGGGGGGTGGGCAGGGAGCCCTGGCCGGGATTAGAGCAGTTTGTTCTGGGATTAAGGCACCGTGTAGCCATGGCACAGCGCGGTAACCCCGCTCTGCCTCCCTGAGCTCCACGGGATTAATATTTTGTTTCAGAGGATTAGGGCGATTACGAGTGTCGTGGGGGGTGCTGCGGGTTGGTGTGCCGGTGCCACACAGCAAACAACCACTGAGCCAAAACCTCTCAGTCCCTCGACTGGCTGGGAGGGCTCCAGAGATGTCCTAAACCTGTGCTACCATCTCCAAGGGCTGCTGGTCCTTTGTGGGGTCCATGCCCAGAGCATCAGAGCCATGCATGGAGCTGCAGAAAATCACTCTGCCTAGCCCCCCCTGGTGGGTTCAAACCCACCCTGTGCTGAACCCAAGCCTGGCCTGACCCCCCCTTCTCCACCCACGTGGCTCAGCTGCCTGTCACCCCATTCCTGCACAACCTTGGCCCAGAGACCCGTGCAGGAGGCAGAGAGCAGAAGCAACATGTGGGAAGCCCTTGGAGGCCAGGGAAATGTGAAAAAACAAGGTTATGAGCTGTCCCCAAGCCCAGGGGGACAGCTCCTGGCCTCATGCAGCCCTCCATGGTGGGGATGCTGAAGCAGACAGAGCTGCTGCCTTCATCCATGCTCACTTCCCACCACTCGAGGCTGCTGGGCATGTGAGGAGCTCTCTCTCCCTGGTTCCCCAGAGATCTGAGATGCTCCAGTAAATCCCTTGCTCCCTGAGCTGTCCCTGAAGACCTCAGCTCCTTCTCCAAAACACCACACTGGGGTGGGAACTGCTGAAGCCCGGTGCAAGGAGTTCAGGGGGCTGGAAGCAGGACCACAGTTCTCCCCAAGTCCATCAGTGCAGGACTGAAGCTAAAATTACAAACTCCACCCAAGAGTAGAAGATGGAAAAGCCAAGGAATGGCAGTTGGAGGCTTCAACCCCGGGTCCCAGATGGGTGGTGGGATGCTCCATGTCAGTGGGTGTGAAGGCCAGCAGCCCTGCATGGTGGTGGCAGTGCCAGGGACAGTTTCTAGGCTCCCACCTCTCAGCTCTCATCCTCTGCCAATGAATTTTTCTGCTTGCTGCGTTGTGCTGCAGCCCAGATCACTGAATTGATCCAGCCACGGAGGACTTGGCTCCATTCCTGGCACTGCCTGCGGTGAGCGAGGGGAGTGCAGTGGGACCCCCACCCTGCAGCTCCTGGTGGCTGATGCCCCTGGGTCAGCAGCACTGGAGCTTGGGGGGGCTGCAGGGAGCAGAGCAACCCCCAGACCTCTGCTCCTTGCCTGCAGCCAAGACCTCAAAATCCCATCTGTCCTTACCATCTTGGATGGACACAAAGCTGGGGTCCCACCACCCTCTTCTCTCCCTTCACTGTCCTGCTAACACCCGGTGCAGGGGCTACAAGCTCTCACTGGCCCACAACCCACATTGCACAAGGTGTGGCTGTGGAATTGGGGCTGGTTTAGATGGGCAGGAGGTAGCAAAGAACAGCACGCAGCTATCTAAAGAGAAGTGGCAAAGATGTTGGAGGTGAACCTCTCCGTGGTGGCAGATGGCAGCCTGGGCAGTCAGAGGCTGCACCTCGGCACCTTGTGCTGGGGGTAAGGAAAACTTCTGGAGAAGGTCTGCAGAGGAGGGAGGGTTGGGTTGGGTCAGGGCAGGGGGGGGGACACACAACACTGCCTGGGGGCTGGGCTAAGTGGAGACGGCTTCCATCCTCTCCCCTCCTCCCGTCTGTAAGGAGAGCTTTATTTTAAACCCTTTTCCACTGCTCACTCCTCCCGCCGGAGCTCGCACCGTGCTGGAATGGTTTAATATTGGAGAGACAAATGAGTGACTCATGCACACACACAGGGGATAAAAATACTCAGGGCTCGTGTGTCCCACAGCCTGGACCTGCATGGAGTGGCCATGCAGAGCTGGGCAACTTGGAGGTAACCTTCCCACTCCTGCTCCAGGGACTCATCTGGTTAATACCACTCTCACCCCAAGGGGTCCCAGCTCTGCTGGCCGTGAATGGGAGGGATCAAGGGCCACGTGCTGCAGGGAGGTGGCCGGTGCTCATGTGGACTTTGTGTCCTTCATGAAGCAGAGGAAGCTGCAGGTTTTGCAGTGATGCTGGATCCCACCTCTGTGTGAGCACCAATGTGCTACGCCACGTTGCAGGACCAGCAGCAGGTACACACATCCTGGCAGTGTTATTCACACAAACACAGAGTCATTTGGGTTGGAAAAGATCTTTCAGATCACTAAGTCCAACTGTTTCCCCAGCACTGCCAAGGCCACCACTAACCCATGTCCCTCAGCACCACATCTACACAGCTTTGAAATCCCTCCAGGGATGGGGACTCCACCACTGCCCTGGGCAGCCTGTGCAACCTGAAAACCCTTTCCATGATGAAATTGTTCCCAAGATCCAATCTAAACCTTCTCTGGTCAACTTGAGGCCATTTCTTTTTAACCTATCCCTTGTTCCTTGGGAGAAGAGACTGACCTGCCACTGCTCCAACCTCCTCTCAGGCAGTTGCAGAGCCAGAAGGTCTCCCCTCAGCCTCCTTTGCTCCAGCCTGAACACCCCCAGCTCCCTCAGCTGCTCTTGGTCAGCCTTGTTCTCCAGACCCCTCTACCAGCTCCATTGCATCCCAGGAACAGCCACAGGGCAGGGTCTTGTCTCCTCTGGCCTCTGGAGGGGTAACCCAGCCCTTTTGGGCAGTGTCAGCAAGGTTCAGCCCTGCTTTGGGTACCACCCTGCCCTGCCACCAGGGCTCAGCCTGGCACTTGCTGGTGGTACTAACCCTGGCTGTCCTGTTCCCAGGTGGAGGGAGGAAGTTTGAAAGCAGAGACTCGGCTTTGCATTTGTCTTTTGCATAGTCCTTTTTGATGATGGGACATTTTGTCATGTTTTTGCATGCTTTATGATGGAAGAGTCCCATGTTGGTGAGTCCACACACTGCTGTCAATGCCCCAGAGACCATCCCTGCCTATCCCTCCTCCAGTGCAGAGCAGATGGGTGACAGTTGTCCCGTTCCCTTGCAGTGCTGGTGTCAGGCAGCGGCAGGATTGGGTGGAGACATCACCCAGATACCTCTGGAGGCTGGTCAGACCCCGTTGAGCTGCAGAGCATGGCACTGCCCAGACAGGAGGACCACAGGAGGCACAGGGGGCTTTGCGTGGGGGTGGTTTGTGCAGGTCTGTATGCAGGGAATGGGCAGAGAAACACCCCAGAAAAATGGGCTGTGACTTACAATCCACAGGCAGTGATCAACACTAGCTGGGAATGATGAGAACAAGGGATTGTGTCAGGTTGGGTGAAGGTTTCCAGGACCTTTCCTGGTGGAGCTCCCTGCTGGAGGGTGGCTGGTGGCTTCTGGTCCCCTGCTTCCCTCTTGGCCAAGGAAGAGGATGCCGGTGACAGGAGCAATTGCAGATGTCCCCACAGTGCCCCAAGATATGTGGGTGCTGAAGTGGGAGTCACTGGTGGCAGTGTGCTCTGTCCCCAGGTCCCCACAATAACTGATTTCCCATTGGATTCTCAGCCCGAGGGTCAATGGGGGGTGGGGGTATGAGGATGGGGTCTAAGGACCCCACGGTGCCCATGCCCAAGTCACCCACACCTTGGCCATTACTCATGAATTTCCAGGGGGGGGATGACCACCAGTGATGTGCCCAGGGAAGGGTTATGTGAGGAGCAGGAGTCTCTTCTGCCTTGGGTGTGATCTTCAGGATTTTTAGGGTCCTGCCCTGTTGCCCCCAACTCCTTTGAACAATGAGCAGCCTCAGCCTGCTGGTGCCCATCAAGGGGTCTTCTCACAAGCAGCTTTGAAGCTCAGCAAGCTCTGGTGGGTTTTGCCTCACCAAAAAAGTTCCCAGGCATGGGGAGAAGGGAGGCCTGGGTGCTCACAGCAGTGGGACCACCAGTCCTGCACCAAAGATGAGCCCTGGACCCCCCCAGCCGCCCCACTGCCACAGCAGAGGCAGGAAAAAACGTCCCTCCCATCCCTCCAGGTCCCTCACAACCTGGCAGGCTCCGGAGATCACGTTTCTGGCATTTAGTTGGAAGCTTGAAGTGCAGGAGCCGAGGCTCTGGCAGGGATCCCAACCCTCTCCTCTTTACTGGGAAAGGGGAGGAGGATGCTCTCGCAGGGATGCAGCCCTGGGAGCTGTCTGGAGTGGGAGAGGGCAGAAAGCAGGGTGGGAAAGCAAGGCAGGGTGCCAGGGAGGAGCGGCGGTGAGGTGGGAGCGGCAGGAGGCTGGGCAGAGCCCCGGCGCCTGAGCGGAGAGATGCAAATTGCTCCAGCCCTGCTCGCCCGCTCCGCTCCGCGCAGCCCTGCTCCATGGCTCCCTGCACACGCCCGCTCTCCCCAAGGGGGATGCGAGGAAGCAGAGGCTGGTTGTCAGCCTCTTTAAACCTGTGTGCCCAACAGACTGAGAGCAGCTCACCTCCATCCCAGCGGAGGAGGTCGGAGGAGACCAAGCAACCTTTTGACAAGGGCTTGTAGCGACAGGACAAGGGGGAATGGATTAAAACTGGAAGAGGGGAGGTTTAGGTGAGACATGAGGAGGAAATTCTTCAGTGTGAGGGTGGTGAGACACTAGCCCAGGTTGCCCAGGGAAGCTGTGGCTGCCCCATTCCTGGAAGTGATGAAGGGCAGGTTGGATGGGGCTTGGAGCAACCTGGTCTAGTGGGAGGTGTCCCTGCCCATGCAGGGGGGGGTTGGATCGAGACGATCTTTAAGGTCCCTTCACACCCAAACCGTTCTGTGCTTCTATGAGCCAACTGCCAGGGTCATTCCTACTCCAGCCACAGCAGCTTTGTGATTTTGTGGGTGCCCTGTGCTGGAAGAGTCTCTGAGCACTGCCAGCCTTGCCCACCCTGCTGGCAGTGGTGACAGAGGTGGCATTTCCTGCTGTGCTGATCCCAGAGCAGGCACGGATGGAGCAGCTGGGGCAGGGTGGGACAGCGCTGGGTTCTCCAGCTCCTGGTTGGGTGCTCCCAGGGAACATCAGAAGGCTTGGCTGGGTGTTGTGCAGGGGCCCAGCTTGCAGAACTAAGCCAGGCTAAAATACATGTATATATATGGCAAAAGAAAGGACTATTTTTAGTCTGGATTAGCTCCTGGATCTGGATCTGACCTGCCTGGCAGGATGCATGGCTGCACCCAGGTGCTGGGTGACACCAGGGCAGGAGTGGGGGGATGTGGGACAGGGTACCCTAGCCTGGCATGGGTGCCAGAGCAGGCAGGGCACACCAGAGCACAGGGTCACCTCCCAGGGACATCTACAGCAGCCTGCTTGAGCCAGCTGAGCACCAGAAGGGCCTGAGCTGCCATGCCACCTTGTCCCTACCTGCATGGTCCTGCCACTCCAACTCATGACAACACAGACATGTCAGTTCAGTGAAAAAAACACCCCTTTTCTCTTTTTCCCTTTGCTGTATCCCTCCCTAGCCAGGCAGTCTGCTGAGCTGCCTCTCCACAGCCTTTCCCAATGGGAAATCGGGTGCTGTGGGGACCTGTGGACAGAGCACAGGAGAGAGTGAGACTGGTTGTCCTTGGGGCAGATGGACATTCCCTGCAGGTGGGAGCATCTCTGTAGCCTTTTCTCTAGGGCTCCCTGATCCCACTGCTTTCTTCCTCTTCAGGACAACTTCTCTGTCTTTCATGGGAACTTGAACCCATCTTGGCAGCCAGGGCTTGGCCAATGCTCCAGCCTGAGGTGCACAGGGAGGGAAGGAATCTCCTGCCTGGGGTGCCAAGGAGCTGACAAGGAAATCCATGGCTCCTTAGAGGGTACTGCATGTCACATCAGCTGTTTGGCACCACGGGCACCCCTGCCCTGCCATGCTCAGCTCACCAGCAGGTGTGATGAACCCTTGGCCAGGACTGTGCTGCTGGAGCAGGTGCAAACATCTACCTTGTCTTTCTGGGTGGCTTGGCTATCTTCTCCAGGGCAGGTGGGTTCACTGGTGTGGAGCTGGGTGCACCTTTGAGAAAGCCAAGACCCAGCACTTTGAACCTCACATGCCACCTTGGGTAGAAGCTGAGACTCAGCATTTCTCAGCACACACATGAGCCACCCAGAGCTGCTCTGCCCTCCTCTACCCAGGCCCCCCAGCTCTCTCCAGACATGGCTGCTCACTTGCCACGGCTCCCACGTATTTCTTCTCAAAACACCCAGCTCATTTTGGCAAGAACAGCCTGCACTGCTTGTTCCTAGTTGTAACTCTCAGCTGGTTGCATTAAGCAGGGTGGTTGGATCAGCCCGAGCTGGGCTGAAGGCTGCTGTCTCCTCACCACTATTTACTGCTCTGCCAGGCTCGGGTGTCAGCTGCAAATATTAGCAGCAAAATTGCAGATTTACTTCCAGACCAGTGGTGAAAAGAGGGCATAGCAATGAGCAGCACTTTTGCTGGGCTCCACATCCTCCAGGGAAGGTTGAAGCGTGAAGGTTTCAGGGCTCAGGGGTGGATTGACAAGGGGATGGGGCCACAACCCCTCCACACACACACCCTACCTGGCCCCGGGGGTGACCTCGTTGCCTGTGTGAAGCTGCTGCCAGGCCATAAATCCCTGCTCAGCCTCTGGAGGAGACCCCAGACCTGCTCATGGGGGCTGTCTCCTGCTGTGGAGGTTCAGCAGCTGCTTCACCAGCAGTACAACCAGTCTGGCAGTGCAGCAGAGGGTGGAGCAGGGACAGGAAACACTGCCCTCTAATTAGCCCACCCGGGGGGGTGAATCAGCCTTTCCTAACCCCGGCTATTCAACTGCAGAATAAACATGCCATCCTAACAGCTCATAACCTGTACAGTGGCACCCATTCTGTGTGGGTGCCCTGATCCCGGAGCAGATACAAGCACAAGGCATTTGGGCTGCTCTGTCCCCAGCAGGAATGTCTCTGCAGGTGAGGAACTTCCAGCTAGGCTGGGTAGACCCTGGACCAGGAGGAGCCATAGAATCACAGAAAGGTTTGGGTGGGAATCAATCTCCCCTCTTTCAGTTTGAATCCCCTCATCCCATCACTCCCTGCCCTTGTCAAAAGCCCCTCCCCAGCTTTCCGGGAGCCCCTTCAGGCCCTGGAAGGTGCTCTAAGGTCTCCCTGGAGCCTTCTCTTCAGGCTGAACAGCCCCAACTCTCTCAGCCTGTCTCCAGAGCAGAGCTGCTCCCTCCCTCGGATCACCTTTGTGGCCTCCTCTGGACTCGCTCCAATGGCCCATGTCCTTCCTGTGTTGGGGACCCCAGAACTGGACCCAGCCCTGCAGGGGAGGTCTCACCAGAGCAGAACAGAGGGGACAATCCCCTCCCTGGCCCTGCTGGTCACACTGCTGGGGATGCAGCCCAGGACATTGCCAAACAACAAGGTTTGTTCCTGGGCTCCAGTGCACGGTGCTGGCTCATGGTGAGCTTCTCCTCACCCAAGACCCCCAGGACCTTCTCCTCAGGGCTGCTCTCAGTCCATTTTTTCCACCTGTTTGTGCTGGAGATTGCCACATCAGCCACTTGGTGCCCACCATGCCACCAGCACACACTTCAGCATCATTGCTGTGTGCAAGAAAGGAAAACCTAGTTCTTGTTTTTTTTTTGTTTTGTTTTGTTTTCCATGTCCATTATCCAGGAGAGGGCAAGCCAGGCTGCATGACTCAGTCCTGTGCAATGCAGCTCCTCGGTCCTGTGGCTTCCTGTGACCAGAGGACTGCCACTGGCTGAGGGTCCTGCAGCTGAGGGTCCTACATGGGTTTTTGTCTTTCCAGCTACATTCCTCCTCTGTGGGAAACACGGGGTCCTCCAGGCTTGACTTCCCCTGGGCAAACTGCCTGATCTTTTGGAGGATGGGGTGGGCTTGTGTGGGACCCCAGGTCTCACAAACACCCTCAGCAGGACACAAAACCCAGAATCCATGGAGGATGTATGGGGGAAGAAGGGTCACACCTGGGGAGCGAAGCACAACCCAAGCAAAGCCCTCCTGAGCAAGAGCTTGCCTGCAGCTTCCCAAGGGGCTTGGGGTGCTGCTCCTCTGGTGCCCGGGTGCTGCTGCAGGAGGGTGTGGGCTTCCTGGTGATGGTGGGACACGTGCTGCTTGCTGGGGCTTGCTTGAATGTTCTCAAGGTGGGCATTGAGAGCAGGTTTACTCCGTGGGTCTGGTGGGAAGTGCAGCAGGCGTTTTCATGCACTGATAAGCTGTAACAATAGGGTGAAAAATCTCTGTTGCATTGTTGTCAAGTTTCAAAGCTTCCATGGATTGGAACAGAGACAAAGCTCTTCTGGTTTCCTCCTTTTCCATCTCTCATCATTCAGGCTGAGTGGGCAGATCTCTCCAGAGCAAGGCAGGCAGGGAGCTGCAAGATGTTTTCTAGTTTCATGCTCTTTACACCGGGATGTGTCCTCTAGGACTTCTTGTTTCCATTTTGTTGGATGAAAGGCCGTGTGTGGCCCATCACTCCCCTTCAGATCCATTCCCTGAGGTTCCAGGTGTTTATCTGAGCAAGGGGAGCTGAAGGGAGCAGCTCCAGCATACCCAGCCCCTGTGCTTCCCACAGCTCCCAAGGTGCTGCCCACCTGGAGATCAGAGGGATTTCAGTCTGTATTGACCATCCCTCAGGGTGCAGGAGCTTTTCAGGGAGCAAATCTTGCTGTTTCTGGGCACTTTGATGAGTGCTGGTCAGAGGGAGGGGAGGGGTTGAGCTTGCAGGGTCTGCCTGGGGTTGGGAGTGCCATGCAGGGCTGGCACCAGCAGCTCCTGCTCCACCTGCACCTCCATGCATCTCCATACCTCCCTGTGCTGCCCAGGCCCCCTTGCTTCCTGGGCCTCCACAGCCCTTCCCTGCAGCCACTGGTGGGAAGGTGCCATCTCCACCATCTAGAACTGGGGATACATTGCCCAGGGTGTTGCAGGCTCAGGGGCATCTCCCCTGTCCTCATCCCCACAACTTCATCCTCCACCTCCAGCACAGGACAGGCTGCACCAACCCAGCAGAGGTCCCTGCCCCAACCCCACTGCAACGCCTCTGCTGTGGCCCCCACTGCAACACCCTGACCACACCACCAATGTCCCCCCACCACCAACGTCCCCCCACACCGATGTCCCCCCACCACTGCAGCATCCCCACCAACTCCATCAGCCCAACGTCCTTGCTGACCCATTTCCCCCCACTGGGAGGTTCCTCTCTGCCACTCTGGGTGGGAGACAGGGAAGGATATAACCCCCCAGGGATTTTCTGAGCCAGGATCTGTAGCTCCCACCATGTCTGGAGGCAGCAACCTCAGCCTGTTCACCCACCTCTGCTGCTAGAACCCACACCAGCAGCACCAGACCACACCAGAGCCCACACCTCCAGCACCAGGTCACACTGTGAGACTCATTTCTACTCCACAGCGTGTAGTGGGGTCCTGTCTCTGCTCGGGGGGGCTCTGGCTCTCCTCTAGCAGGTGGCCTATGGGGTTTGCTGGCAGGGGAGGGTATTTTTAGCTTTCCACTCCCTCTTGCTGTGGGCGGTATGTGGCGTTTATTTGTCGTTAAAAGTATTTGTAATGAGGGTGGCAGGCTGCTTCCATGGCAGGAGCTATGGCTTGGACCTGAAACCATCACTAACGCCCAAGCCCTGGCTGCTGGGTCCTGCAGGTTCTCCCTGCTCCCACAGCCAAAGGTCCAGTTGACTATCCCAGCATCAGAGGGGAGCTGCATGGCTTGGTTGAGAGACCCAAGCCAGATGGTTCTGAGCTGCAGACAGAAGCAGAGATGAACTCCCAGGGTGACAAATCCATCCCCATTTAGCACCATTGAGGATGTGTTCAGGCTCTGAGTGAAAGCATTTCAGTGACCTGCACACCTGGGAGATGCCATCTCTAACCAGGCAAGAGCTCCCTCCTCTTTCTAGCCTCCACGCCCAGTTTGTACCCACTTTTTCTCATGCCCAGTCCCTTGGCTCAACTCCTGGTATTCCGAGGCCTGCATCCAAGCTCCCTGCCTGCCCCTCCTGCTCCTCCATGCCTGTGTCTGCACCTCCCACACACGTGTCTGGGAAGAAAACACCTTGTAGCTGTGAAATGGTGCCCTGCAGGAAAATGCTACCCAACCTGCTGGGGTAGAACCATAGAATCATAGAATGAGTAAGTTTGGAAGAGACCTTCAAGATCATCGAGCCCAACCACTATCCAGCTACCACAACCACTAAACTATATCCTGAAGCACCACATCTAAATGCTTCTTGAACACTTCCAGGGATGGTGACTCCACCACCTCCCTGGGAAGCCTGTTCCAAGGCCTCACCACTCTTTCAGTAAAGAAATTTTTCTTAATATCCAACCTAAACCTCCCCAGGCACAACTTAACCCCATTTCCTCTTGTCCTATCGCTAGTTACCTGGGAGAAGAGACCAACACCAGCCTCTCTATGACCTCCCTTCAGGTATCTGTAGAGAGCAATAACATCTCCCCTGAGCCTTCTCTTCTTCATACTAAACAACCCCAGTTCCCTCAGCCTCTCCTCATATGACGTGCCCTCCAAACCCCTCACCACCCTCGTTGCTCTTCTCTGGACACACTCCAGGATCTCCATGTCTTTCTTACACTGTGGCGCCCAGAATTGAACACTGTAGTCAAGCTGTGGCCTCACCAGGGCTGAGTACAAGGGCATGATCACTTCCCTACTCCTGCTGGACACACTGGTTTTGATACAGGCCAGGATGCTGTTGGCCTTCTTGGCCACCTGGGCACACTGCTGGCTCATGTTCAGCTGGCCATCTACCAGTACTTCCAGATCCTTCTCCACCAAGCTGCTTTCCAGCCACTCTTCCACCAGCCTGTAGCATTGCTTGGGGTTATTGTGACCAAAGTGCAGGACCTGGCACTTGGTCTTTTTAAAATTCATCCTGTTGACCTCAGCCCATCGACCTAACCCGTCGAGATGTCTCTGCAGTGTAGCTCCCTGCAGGGAGCCCCGTGCCTCTCCTCAACCTCTGCAGGCTCAGGGCTGGGTCCTGCACTTGGGTCCCAACAACCCCACTAAACACTCCAGGCTTGAGGAAGGGTGGCTGGAAAGGGCCCCGTGGAAAAGGATCTGGGGGTGTTGGGTGACAGCAGCTGAACATGAGCCAGCTTGTGCCCAGGTGGCCAAGAAGGCCACCAGCATCCTGGCTTGTATCAGCACTACTGTGGCCAGCAGGACCAGGGCAGGGACTGTCACCCTGTGCTGGGCACTGGTGAGGCTGTACCTCCAGTCCTGGGGTCAGTTCTGGGCCCCTCATGACAAGAAGGACATTGAGGGGCTGGAGAGTGTCCAGAGAAGGGGAGTGGAGCTGGGGAAGGGGCTGGAGCCATGGCCAGGAGCAGCTGATAGAAATCAGGTTGTTCAGCCTGGAGCAAAGGAGGCTGAGGGGAGACCTTCTGGCTCTGCAACTGCCTGAGAGGAGGTTGGAGCTGGGGGCGGTTGGTCTCTTCTCCCAAGGAACAAGGGATAGGACAAGAGGGAATGGGCTCAAGTTGTGCCAGAGAAAGTTTAGATTGGATCTTGGGAACAATTTCTTCCTGGCAAGGGTTGTCAGGCCCTGGCCCAGGCTGCCTGGGGCAGTGGTGGAGTCCCCATCCCTGGAGGGATTTCAAAGCCATGTAGATGTTGTGCTGAGGGACCTGGGTTAGTGGTGGCTTTGGCAGTGCTGGGGGAACAGTTGGACTTGGTGATCTGAAAGGTCTTTTCCAACCCAAACAATTCCATGATTCTACTCTGGGCTGCCAGGTGAAATCCTTGCTGCAAGGATCATGAAGTGCTGCAGCTCCTCATGCTGGTGTCAGAAACCTGGGTCAGAGTCTAGGAGAGCATGAAGCAGTGTTCCAGAGTAGCAGCTGTGGGAACTAGTAGGAACTGAGTCCAGGGGAGAACACAGGGGCTGGGAAAACAGGTGCCAAGATGAACTTTTGAGACATCTCCCAGAGCTGAACAGGAGGATGGTCTGGTTGTTTTGGTTGTCTGGACCTTCTGTCTCTCACCCCAGGGTACAACATGTGCTTGCACATACTCTGTGTGGGCACGCGGGTGTGTGTCCCAGCTCACAGGTGTGTCCCTGCTGTGCCACAGCTCTGGGGAATGTCCACCTTAGAGAGGACCTGTTGCAGTAGCCTCTCCAGTGCCTGCCTAACAGAGAGCAGACAGGAGGGACTGACTCACTGCAGGTCCAGACACCGTGGGAGGGCTGGTTTCAGGTCCTGGCTCCACCAGGCTCCCAGTGTGACCAACGATGGTTCCTGGCTTCTGAACCCAGGTTCAAGGGTGATGTCTCACAGTCACATTGCTTGGTGGGGCTCCACCTGAGAGCCTCCACGTTGCCTAGGAAGAACTGAGGGCCACATTTCTGCCAAATGGTAATGCTTTTGGTCCCAGCATGGCCAAACATCATCTCCATATGGGTGGGAGCTTCTTGTGGATCCATGTGAGTGTTTCCTCAGGAGCTCAGCCAGCACCGATGCATCAACACCACCAGTGTCCATGTGCACACAGTGGAGCAGCAGAAACATGGCCATGGCAGGTGTCTGCATGTTCTCAGCAAGCCAGGCTGCATCCCAGGGTAGTCAGGCATCATGAGCAACCAAGAAAGACCCTCACCCTGTGGACCCACAAGCCTCCTGCTCTTGTTGCAGCTGGGTTGCTGCAGTGCTGGGTCTGCAGCAATGCCCCACCAGTGCTGGGTGATGGATGAGCAGGCAGAGAAACCTTCCTGCTGCAGGATGATGCAGTAACCGTGGATACCAGCAAGGTAATTGGTGAGAAAGGGAAAAATCTGAGCAAGGCACCTGCTGCTGGATTCAGCCATCGTGAAGCTCTTTGAGGTAGCTGCCGATTAACACATCAAAAGAGGAAGCTGAGAAAAGCCAGCCCAAAGGTTGCAGCTGAACTGTGCTCAGGTCCTCACCCAGATGGCTACTGGCCTTGGCAGATGGGGTAGGACGTGTCCCTCCCAGCTCCAACTGCCTCCCCATTGAGTCTGCTCTGACTTGTCCCTTTGTAGGCTATGGGGGAGACGGACACCTCTGGAAGGCAATTTGTGACATTCTCAGGTAGCTCCAGGACAGGTCTCTAACGTACTTCTGGAGCAGCCTGTGGATGCAGATCCCAGGGCTTGCCTAGGTGAGGGAACAACCGGTGGGATGGGAAGCACCACTGCAAAGTTTTACTGGCCAGGGATCCCACACGTGTGTGGCAGGACAGAAACCATCCCTGATACCTCAGCTGCCATCATAGGGGTTGTTTTCCTTGGCTTTTTGCCTTGTCCCAAGGCAAAAGTCCTTGTCCCTTCATGAAGGAACGGGCAGTGGAAGGGGCATTCCCCACCCAGGGTGCTTGTACCTTCCAAGTCCCATGGGTTCTCTTTTGCCCTCCCACCATCAATGACTTAATGGAGATCTGGCACCATGTGCACACCCCGAGCAGATCAGGATAAATGGGATTGCTCCCTGTACCATGGAGACAAAAAGCTCTCTGAAGGGTTGGCTGGAACCAGCCAAATGTTGCCACCATAATTTTGTAGGCCAAAATAATCTCCGATAAAGCAGATTTTGGACCATCAGCAGTTTCAGTTACAGCTCCTTCTTCTGCTCTTGGAGCTTGGAGGACAACAAGAACAGGGTGCAGAAGGAGAAGGCTGAGAAGCTGTTCCACAAGGGACCTCTCCTGGAACTGGCTTCATCCTGTACATGGCAGGGCTGGCAGTGGGGTGGGAACAGAGGATCCTCTGCAGATCCAGGCTCAGCATCTCGGGCTGCAGCACTCCAGGATGACAACCATGATTCCTGTGGTGTTTTACAACCTGTCAGTGGGGCAGATTGGCTCTTGAGGTCCTGCTGAGGGGGGAAGGCATGGCCTGGTCCCCATCTGCTGTTGGCTTTGTCCATCCAGCTTGAGTCTCATTTCCCAGCTGATCTTCACATGCCCTGGGATTTTGACCAACAGCTCTGCCTTTGCTGGGAGGTTGTTCTCCTCCAGCAGCCTGCACTGCCTTTTCCAAAAACCAGGACAGCTTCTCTGGCACGAAGGTTGGGGCTAGGATGAAGCCTCCACTGAGATCTTGGTGCTCTCAAGGGATGCACTTTTTCACACTGGCCCCATCAGGCCTGACCATGGAGCTTCCAGATAGGAAGCCTCACAGAAGCTGTTTGCCAAGTACCACAAAACCAACCACAGCCCATGACGCCCGCGTGTCCTCCTCCAGAGACGTAGGGACAGATGTCCAAGCCCCACCATCGAGTGAGAAGAGCATCGACCCATCCTGGGAAGAGCATCCAGGATTCCTGAGACCTACCACAACCGGGCGAAACCAGAAGCCCCGCTTGGAAACCAGGACCAGGATGGAGATCTCTGCTCCTCCCCAGGAGCAGGGGGGGTGGTCGGGGGGGGCCTGACAAGGGGGTGGGGGCCGTGTGACCCACCCTTGGGTGCAGCCCCCAGTAACAGCCAGCCTGGAGCCCGTGTATTAGCCGTGAATTAATGTCCTGCAGAGACTGGGAAGCAGGATCATGCGGGGATTAAAGAGGCATTACCCCTTTGTTAAAGCTGATGTTTTGGGGATAATCTGGAAGCTTTAGCTAATACATTATTACAGGAACTCCTTCAATCACAGCAGCAGACAGTAAGCAGATTTGGATATTACTGCAGAGCTGCACACAGACCTGCTGCCACTGTTCTTCTCCTCCTGGGCAGCACCATGGTGCCTCCAGTCCTGTGTGCAGTTCTGGGCCCCTGACTTCAAGAAGGATGTTGAGGTGCTGGAGCGGGTCCAGAGGAGAGCATCAAGGCTGGTGAAAGGACTAGAGGGAAAGTCTTATAGGGAGAGGCTGAGGATGCTGGGGTTGTTTAGCCTGGAGAAGAGGGGACTCAGGGGGGACCTTATCACTCTCTTCAACTACCTGAAGGGAGGTTGTAGTCAGGCGGGGGCTGGGCTCTTTTTCCAGGCAACCAGTGACAGGACAAGAGGGCACAGCCTGAAGCTGCTCCAAGGGAGGTTTAGGTTGGATATTAGGAAGCACTTCCTCATGGAGAGGGTGATTAGACATTGGAATAGACTTCCCAGGGAAGTGGTGGAGGCACCGTCCCTGGATGTGTTCAAGGCAAGGCTGGATGTGGCACTTAGTGCCATGGTCTAGATGGTGTGGTGGTGTTGGTCATAGGCTGGACTTGATGATCTTAAAGGTCTTTTCCAGCCTTCATAGTTCTGTGTGATTCTGTTCTGTGTATGGCACAGCCTCCCCTGTGTCCTGCCCTGGGAGCTCTGCTGAGACCCTGTGGTGGCCTTGAGATCCCTGTCTGGAGATGTTACACACACACACAACTGAAGGCAGGTTGTTTCCTGGCCTGGGTGGTCAGGGCTCTGCTGGGGAAATCAGCTGCTTTGGAGCCGATGAGTTCAACAAGGCCAAGTGCAAGGTCCTGTAGAAGGGGTGGGGCAATTCCCACAACAAACATGGGCTGGGTGAAGAATGGATTGAAAACAGCCCTGAGGAGAAGTCCTTGAGGGTGTTGAGTGATGAGAAGCTCACCATGAGCCAGCACCGTGCACTGAAGCCCTGAAACCAACCATGTCCTGGGCTGCATCCCCAGCAGTGTGACCAGCAGGGCCAGGGAGGGGATTGTCCCCTCTGTTCTGCTTTGGTGAGACCTCCCCTGCAAGGCTGGGTCCAGCTCTGAGGTCTCCAACACAAGAATGACATTGGAGCTGCTGGAGCAAGAGCAGAGGAGGCCATGGAGATGATCCAAGGGTGGGAGCAGCTCTGCTCTGAAGGCAGGCTGAGACAGTTGAGGTTGCTCAGCCTGGAGAAGAGAAGGTTTCGGGGAGACCTTAGAGCACCTTCCAGGGCCCAAAGGGGCTCCAGGAAAGCTGGGGAGGGACTTTGGACAAGGGCAAGGAGGGATGGGATGAGGCGGAAGAGTTTCAAGCTGGAAGAGGGGAGATTGAGACAAGATACTGGGAAGGAATTCTTTGCTGGGAGGGTGGTGAGACACTGGAACAGGTGGCCTAGAGAATCTGTGGCTGCCCCATCCCTGGAAGTGTTCAAGGGCAGGTTGGATGGGGCTTGGAGCAACCTGGACTAGTGGGAGGTGTCCCTGCCCATGGGACATTCCAATCTGGGATTCTATGATTCAAGAGACACTGTCCATGGAAAAGAGCACTGGGAGCTCCAGCCTGGGTAGCTGGATCCCCAGACCAAGCAGCATGAAGCACCTCTGAAGCAGGGGGAAGCTGTTGCTGGTGGGAAACATCTCCCTTCGTGCTGCTGCCCCATTGGATCTGCTGCTGCTTGGACCCCAAAACTGCTCCCTTGAGTTTTCTCCAGATCTGCAGGAGGTCTGACACAAGACATCCTCTCTTCATCCCAATGTGGACAGAACCACCATGAGTTGGGGCCCACAGGCAGCCATTTTGAAGACCATGCTCCCAGAGGTTCTAAGTGTGCAGGACTTCACAGGTGGCTTCTTGGCAACACATTCTGAAGCTTTATTGGGATTTTGGTGGAGACACATTCCCAGTTTTCTGTTACTCCCTCACGTATTGTGTCTCCCCAAGTGTGATCCCACAGGACACAGGGTGTTGCCAGGGATGCTCTCCCAGCTTCTGACAGTTTGGGAGGGTTTGGGAAGCTCATGTGTCCTACAGCTCATTGCTGACTTGGACTCTGCACGTGCGGCCAGGCCCTCAGGTGCTCAGCAGACTTCATGGCCAGACACTGACAGTCTGCAATGTCCCTCTCCTCTGGCTGAAGATGCTGGTGCTCTGCAAGCAACCTGTCTTCCTGGGAGACCTCCACAGGTTCCTGCCTGCTGGCAGACCATCCTGAAGCTCAGCACATCCCTCCACACAGGCTCATGGAAATGGGAAAGTCGTGGAGAAAAATCCCTCAAAAAAGCCATGAACTTTGATGGCAATTCCTGCCTGTGCCTTTGCCTCTGGTCCTGCCTCTCAGGGGTGCTGTGACTCCCACAAAGCCACCCCGGAGACGTGGAGGCAGGTGATTACACCTGCCTCACCTGGGATTGAAGGGAGGGCAGGTCACATCTCCTAGGAATGGTGGATGGAGATGCAAGAGGCTCCAGGCTGGCCCTGCAGAGCTGCGGGAAAGGCAGAGACCGGAATGTGGCAGCGTGCAACGTGATGGGACTCAGGCTTGAGTGCTTTGGGGACAACTGGGAAGAGAAACAGGGAAGGTTCATGTTGCTCTTCTGGCAGATGCCTGAGATTGATTGAGCCACGTTCTGTTGAGAAAGTAGATATTAAGCTCCTGAGAGCCAGCAGAAAGGAAGAGAAAAATGCAGCGGGTAAAACATGGGATGGAAACTGGGAGGTGGCAACGGCTGAGAGCACATGGAACTGCTGCACAGCAGGCACGGGGCATGGAGGAGAGGTGGTGGAGCTGCAGGGCCAAGCAGGGGGCATCCTGAAATGAAATCGTCCCGCAGGGAGCCGTGTTCCCAAATTTGTCCTCTCCAAGCGGGGAAGCAAAAGGCAGAGATGGAGGATTCAAAGCAGCCATGCTGGAACACACAAAAGGCAGCAAATCCCCGAGCCCAGATGACACATCTGGAGTCCTCAAAGAGCTAAAAACCAAGTGACTAAGCTCTCAGCAATAACACACAAATTCACGTCCTCCAACTATTGGACCGGGGGCACTAAATGCTGGGCCTACATTTGAAAGAAGGCCCTGGGGTGTGCTAGGGATTACAAACCAATAAGCTTTGCTTCAGAGCAAGGAAATGGTTGAAACAATTATGCAGAAACGTAATTAGGAATCTCATCGAGCTGAGGTTCCTGAGCTGCCGTATCCAGCCACTCCAAAGGAGTGTGCAGCACTCGAGTGGGTCCTCTTCTCTAGGCCAGTTGATTTGGTCCCCTCATGGGCACCCAGCTTGAGAGGCCAGGCTGGAGGGGCTGGCAGAGCTGCCACTGATGCTGTGAGCAGATCCCAGGGCCTCAGGGGCAGCAGGACCCTCATCAAACAGAGGGGTTTGGACTCTGCCAAGCTGCTGGCATCCAGGCTACCAGCAGCAGGTCAGATCCAGAATAGCTCAGAGAAGCTGTGGATGCCTGATCCCTGGAAGTGGAACATGTAGCTGTTGGAATGAGTCCAGAGGAGGCCATGGAGATGATCCGAGGGCTGGAGCAGCTCTGCTCTGGGGACAGGCTGAGAGAGTTGGGGTTGTTCAGCCTGGAGAAGAGGAGGCTCCAGGGAGACCTTAGAGCACCTTCCAGGGCCTGAAGGGGCTCCAGGAAAGTTGGGGAGGGACTTTGGACGAGGGCAGGGAGCAAGAGGACAGGGGTTGATGAATAACAACTGGAAGAGGGGTGATTGAGATTGGACATTAGGAGGAAATTCTTTGCTGGGAGGGTGGTGAGACACTGGCCCAGGTTGCCCAGAGAAGCTGTGGCTGCCCCATCCCTGGAAGTGTTGAAGGGCAGTTTGGATGGGGCTTGGAGTAACCTGGTCTGGTGGGAGGTGTCCCTGCCCATGGCAGCAGGGGGGGGTGGAACTGGGTGATTTTAAGATTTCTTCCAACCCAAACCAGTCTGGGATTGCCTGTTCACTTCCCCAGGATGCTGCACCCTGGGCAGATGCTCCACACAAACAAGGGAAGGGAGGAAGGACCACATGTGAGCATGGAAGGGAACCAACTGCTCATGCCCAGACAAGGGAGAGGCCACAGGAGCAGCTCCATCCCTGGCGTTTCTGCATGTCTGCACATCAGGATCCAGCCCCTGAGAACTGTCCCCCGTGGCTACTGCAGTGCTGGGAAGGTGCTGCCAGGCCTGCAGGACATTGTCTTCCATTCCTGTTGTGTCTTTTCCACCTTCAGGGCACTTTTCCCCCCTCCCACCCCCAGCTGCCAATTCTGGAGACTCCTGAAGGAAGATAAATCCCGCAGAGTTCCCCCATGTTGGTGGGATCAGCCAAGAGCTGAAGTCTCCTCATTTCCTTAGAAAACCAGGCAGAAGTAACATAAACCAAAACACCCAAGTGACCCAACAGCCAGCAGTGCCCTGCAGCCAGGCAGGATGTGTCCCAGAGGGCTGGTTTCCTGCAGGGATTGGGTGTGCTGCCTTCCATTGATGCTGGTGTGGGGTTGTGTTTTTTCAGTGCTAACAATGGGATTGCAAAACAAAACCAGATATTTTGGGATTTGTTTTATCACTTCCTCCCCTCTCACTTTCCTAAATAGGTGGAGGGGCACGGAGAGGTCCATGGGGCTTTAAATACCTGACTCAGAATGAAAAAATAAACCAAAACCACCCCCCAAAAAAAAAACAGCTGGTTCCTTTGGGACCCAGCCCTGTAGAAGGAACCTCAGGCCCTTGGGACTTGTCAGCAGAGGTTCTGATGCTCAGAGATCACCTCTGTGCCTGCTCCAGTTCTTTGGAGCTCCCTGTGCTCCCAAACCAGTCCCCCTGAGCCCCCCTGTTGGTATGAGGTGGGGGTACAGGCAGCACAGATGAATGTTTCTGCCCTGGGCTTTTCTTGGCAGCAAGAAGAGCAAGCACCTCCCTCAGGGGCCTTCTCTGCCTGCCTGGTGCCCCGGGGCGTTCATGCACCTTTCTCCAGAGCATTTGCACAGGGCACCAAGGAGACCACAGGCTGATCTGGAGGGATCCGGGGCTGGAAATTCCCACTGCAGCTTCCTACGGTGTATGCCAAGGGGCCTGAGGACAAGAAATCAGGAGGGACCCCCCCCCCCCTGCTCTTAACTGCTAAAAAAGTAGGACAGGTCTCCCAGGCTCTCCTGTGCTCCTTCCATCACTCCCAGCAACTCCCCAGCTCACTCCTGCCTAACCCTGCCCTCTCCTACTCCACCAGTATAATCCTCTAACTCCATATTTTCCCCAATTTAGCTGCACCCCCTTTGAGCTGGGCTTGTCTGAATACTGCAGGCATGGAATCACAAGGAGCAGAAGAAGGGCAAGGAAGAGGAACACACTGCCCAGCCTGGGAACTGCCCCTTCAGCCCAGATACAAGTGCCTCTGCAGCAGCTTGGGAGCATCTTGGGGCTCTTGCACTCTCAGGCATCTCCCAGATAGACCATACACAACACCAGGGATCTGGTGCTGGTGTCCATGGGGGACTGAAGTGGTGGAGAGATGGTGTTAGGATGGCCCTGTCCTCCCCAAATCTTCTACTGCACCATCACAACCCTCTGTGGGGTCACCCAGAAGCAGAGCAGGTTTTGTAGAGGGACCGATAGCTGAGCTTTCAGTTGGAACCAGCCCTGCTTCAGCCTGATGGGTTTTGAACCCACAGGGCAGCCCCTGCACGGGGTAGGGGAGCAGGGGGGAGCACAAGGTCCCCTTCCCACCTGCATTTCACCAGCCTGTGTGCTGGCTGTGCCTTGCATCCTCCCCCCCGGGCTGCCACCTCCCACCACTGAGAACCCTATCCCACCAAGGAGCACCCTGTCCCACCACTGAGCACCCTATCCCACCACGGAGCACTCTGTCCCAGCACAGAGCATCCTGTCTCACCACTCTGGCCACAGGGGGGTAACAGGGAGAACATGTCCCATGGTGGTGACTGTCCCCATCATTCCCTACAGAGGGAGGGACTGCCCTGAGAGCCCAGTCCTCATCCTCTCCAGTCCCCACCCTTTGCAGTCCCCATGTGTCTCTTTACCTTCTGCATCCCACCAGTCTCTTGAATTTTGTCATTTCACAGCTCTAAAACCCAGGCACACTCCAGCCATTTCCCAAACAAGCCCAGCCTGGAGCTGGGTGCAGCACCTGGGCCACCACACCATCTCTTGGGCCACTACACCATGGCCTGGGCCATCACACCATCACTCCTCAAGCATCCACACCAGACAAGCTGCTTGTCTTCCTCCCAGACCCTGGTAAGGAGATACCTCCTTGTCACCCTTCGCTGTCCCAGGTGCCTGGAGGTGGCCACCCCATTTCCCAGGAGCTGAGACAGCCTGTCTCTGGGTCACCCCACAGCATTTCTGGCCCTGGCAGAGGGCAGGGACAGGTTCCAGCAGTGCAAGGCCAGCTCCTGTCCTGTGGCTGGCCACCAGTGCTGCAGGTTGCAGGTGGTGGCCATGGACTTGTTTGCCTGACCTCATTTCTCACACCCTTGCTTGCCAGGCTTACAGGCACGTGGGCTGTGATGCCTCCCAGGGACCCTTGCACCGTGCCAAGGGAGCTCTTCTTATCTTCACAGGAATGAAAACCTTTCTCAAATCAAAGTGCTCGGGTGGCTTTGAAGAGTTTCCTCGGGAGATGAAATCAGGCTCTTTGCAAGCATGAGCAGTCGATGCTGAAGCTGGAGCTCCTGGTGGGACAGTGGCTTGGGCTGCAGGTGAGCACTGGACCAGGTCAGTGGTCCTGGGGCTACCCCAAACTGGGTGCTTTGGTGACCTCAGCAGGCTTGAGGCCCAAGGAGCCATCCTGCAGGCTGAAACTTCCCCCCTCAGACAAAGCCCACCAGGCTGCACGCTGGCAATTGTGTGCCATGAAAGGCAGCCAGCAAGGGAACGTTTTTGAGGATTATGTAGAGATGCCAGAGCTGTTCAAAGGGCACCCTGTGCTTCACAAATCCTCAGGTCCCCAGGACCCACAGGGCCCTTCTGGAGGGGGAAAAAATAAATGCAAGTCCCTTTGCAGCAAATGAGTCTGAAGACAACCTCACCTCCTGGAGGAAAGTGCCCAGACTGGGTTGTTGTCCTTTGAGATGCAGGATGAATGGTGGATGTGGAGGGACTAGAGACAACCTTACAATGGGCTTGGGGACAGGCAGACAATGCTTATGTGATCTGGAAGTCACCAGCATAGGCTGTACCTGCCAGCATGCCCTGGGGAGCACAGAAGGCTTGGGAAGCCACTGTGCATGTAGATTATTTGTTGTTTGATATTTTCCCTTTAATGCTTTTGTCCTAAAATAAATACACAAAAGTTCAGGGCCCTGCAGGTTGTGTCTGTTAGCAGGAGGAACGGATGGCTGAGCCAGTTATTGCTCTGGAGCAATCCATGCTCTTTGTTTACCAGAATGGGCAAAGTCTGGCCTCCTCGTGGACCTGTCCCAAAGCTGTCTTGTCACCTGGCCAACCCTCCTCTGCCTCCCTGGAAGAGCCCACTCCCCTGCATGGCACCAAGCTGATGGGGACTAGGGGGTCTGCTGGGCTTTGGGGAGACAAGGCAAGGGGGGTGAAGGCCCACAGTGGGTCACAGGCAGGGGGGGTGATGCTGAGGGACCAGGGGGAGGAGGATGGGCAGGTTCTGTGGGCTCTGTGTCACCGATGCTTCCGTCACCCAGGCACAAGCAGGGACAGCGACTGGCAGACCCCAGCACAGTGATGCTCACCGTGTCCACCCCCCCCTTCCCCAGCCTGCCACCCACTGCACCTCTGCTCTACCTGGGCCCCACACCAGCACAGGCTCCCTGGCACATCCAGCACCTTCAGGTGCCCCAGCCCCACCTGGAGATCCCAACATAAGGATCTCACATTCAGGGCTTGCAGACCTCTTAGACCTCTTAGGCTCATTCTGTCCCTTGGGAACATCCTAGTTGTGCATGGGGCTGGATCAGGCCCGTTGTGGCCAGTCCTGCCATGCAGGGCTCCCACTGCTGCCAGCCATGTCCCATGCCAGAAGGTCTAGATTAGACCTTCCCAGCACAGCCCAACTTGTTTGTCACTTGTTTGCCTCTGCAGTCCCCCTGGAGCCTCCCTCAGATGTCTCTGGATTTTGCCCTGGAGGAGTGTTAGCTCTGGGATATTGCAAAGCAAACAAAGATAAAGGGACAAGATCGTTCCCTCAGAGCACACACGGCTCTCCAGCTGCCATCCCACCTACTGCCAAGACCCTGCAGGGCCACCACTGCCCTGACCTCCCACCCCAGCCCCTCACTGGCCCCAAGCCCTGTCTGCTCGGGCAGGGAGGCCATGTGCCAGCCCCAGCAGGCAGCACACTGATGTCCCACCAGATACTGCCCAGATGCCCTCAAGTACTTCTCCATCCCCAGCCCATGCTGCCCTGGTCTCCCCCATCCATGAGGTTCCCAGTGTAAGGTCTGCCTGTTCCTACCTCCGTGCTCACAATGGTCTTGTCTCTATCCTGCTGATGCTCAAGGCACCTCAGGGTCCCTGTCCTCCACCTCCCTTCTCCTTTGCTGTCTCTCCATCCACTCACCTTACCTTGGGCCTTCACCTCTGTCCCTGCCATCTCCTGCCAAGTCAATCCTGACCCCAAGTTCTCCATCTTCTGGTGTGCATGTGCATGGTCTCTCTGCCTCTGCCATGATCCTGGCCCCACCGTTTTTACCCAGCACCCTCCCTGCCATGATGTCCTCAGTGCAACCCAGAGGCCCACAGAAGCACAGCCCTGTACAGCTGCCCAGGGCTCCCCAGGACATGTCTGTCCTGCCAGGAGCAGGGGAGAGAGGAGCCCAGTCTCTCCCTTCCTCTGTAGTCAGAGCAGCTCCTCTCCTGCCCAGCCCAGTCTCCATGGGCAAGTCAGAGCATGAGCCCAGTTTCCTGCTGGTGTGTCTCCTGTCTCCAGTGTAAGTCACGCCAGACAGGGCAGGTGTGGTCTGGTCTCCTTTCCCCAGGTTTCCTCCTGTCTCCCTTAGGCTTACTGAAAAGGCAGGATCTTGCAGGGAGAGGTCACAGCTGCCCCAACAGCCAACAACTCCTGTTCTGAGGATGTAGATACCTCCTTCCACCAGTGCCAACTCGCAGAGACTGTCTCCAGGGCTGGGCCATCTCCCAGCAGCAGCTGGAAGCTGCCTGGAGGTGGGCTTACAAGCAGGAGACCCTAACAAAGGCAGGAGAAGGGTGTCATTGACCTTGTGGAGGAGGTATGAACAGCAGATCCCCCAGAGGAGGTGAAACCAGCTTAGAAAGCAGCAGGGATGTGGCAGATTCAGCTGATTCCATCAAAGCTGTGCTTCTAGAGAGCTTCCCTCTTCCTGCTCCTCTCAAGCCTCTCCTCCCTTTGGACCAGCTCTGCCAGACCCTCAGCAGCCCCTGTGCTGGCAGAACATGGACCTGTCGGTGTCCTGGGCAGGGTATGGCTACGGGCCAAAGCAGGCAGTGAGAGGAACCTCTGAGGGGCCAGCTCTGAGACTGCACCCAGCCAGGGCTGGGGGCACAGGGGTGGGGAGGCAGCGAGGGGGGCCAAAGGACCCCCCATATCTCATGCACAGCACAACTCCCCTGCTGAGCCACATCAGCAAGAATTTAGAACCATGGAATCATTTTGGTTGGAAAAGACCTTTCAGATTATGAAGACCAACTATTAACCCAGCACTGCCAAGGCCACCACTGAACCATGTCCCTCAGCACCACATCTACGTGGCTTTGAAATCCCTCCAGGGATGGGGACTCCACCACTGCCCTGGGCAGCCTGGGCCAGGGCCTGACAGCCCTTTCTGTGAAGAAGTTGTTCCCAAGATCCAATCTAAACCTCCCCTGGCACAACTTGAGCCCATTTCCTCTTGTCCTATCCCTTGTGCCTTGGGAGCAGAGACCGACCCCCCCTGGCTCCAATCTCCTCTCAGGCAGTTGCAGAGCCAGAAGGTCTCCCCTCAGCCTCCTTTGCTCCAGGCTCAACACCCCCAGCTCCCTCAGCTGCTCCTGCTCAGACTTGTGCTCCAGCCCCTTCCCCAGGTCCACTGCCCTTCTCTGGATGTGCTCCAGCCCCTCAATGTCCTTCTTGTCATGAGGGGCCCAGAACTGACCCCAGGATTGGAGGTGCAGCCTCACCAGTGCCCAGCACAGGGGGACAATCCCTGCCCTGGTTCTGCTGGCCACAATTTGAGTCTTTAGGGAAATAAACAGGGTGCAAGAGGCAGAAGAGGGGAGAGGGGCCAACACAGCCCAAGTCCCTGGCATAGGTATGGTGCTAGGAGCTGCCACTCAGGGGTGGCTTACAGCCCAGGGAAGCTGAGCATCCCTGTGGGCTTCTGATAGTCTCTGGAAAGCTCCTCTAGAGTCTGAATCCCAAGATCAGCTCAGGCTTTGAGCACCAAAGCTCAGTTTGCCAGCAGGGTTTCCTTTTTGGTGCTCTGCTGTTTGTACTTGAAGAAATTTCTAGTGCTGGAGATTGGAGAAACCTTCCTGTTCTCCGCAGAAGTCCACCTGAACCCTGAAGCAAGAGATTGATTAATCATTGTTTGAATAATTGCAGGGCACTGCAGACAATCTGTTCCTAACGGCCTGTGAATGGAAGGGATGAGGTGCACCGTTGGGCCAGGGGAGGTCACTCACCCCAGTCCATTTGCACATCAGCTTCAGAGTTGCTCACAGAAGCTGGATTAATGGTTTCTTTTTTTTAAAAAAGAAAGATATTTAATCTCTTTACAAAAGCTTGAGCAGTTCTGTGAGCCCATCATCTCCCTGTGAAAAGCTCTTCCAGCCTTCAAATGCTTTCACTGCTAGGACATTGGCTTTCAATTCCAGGGTGGATCTGTCTCTCTTCAGCTCTTGTTACTGTTTCTGTGGGATTTAACGGTTCCCCACTATTGTTTCCACCTGGGAGGACATAGGCTAGGTCCTCAGATCATCTGATAATGTGGGTTTTAATGAGTATCACATAATTAGGCCTGACTTTCCAGTCTGTGTCAGATCTTTGGTGCTCCTTCAAGCTCTCCTGGTATTTCCCTGCCTTCCCAAGTGTGGGTGCTCCTCTCCCCATTCACACCCCCAGGGCAGGGCATACTGAGGTCACTTCGGGGTCACTCTTCATGCTGATCCCTATTTCCTCTTCCATGGGCAACTCCGCATGGCTGGATGAGGGAAATACTCCTGGGAGAGCTTCAAATGAGCTCTCCTGGTTGCTGTGTTCACATCTCCACCCTGCACGGGCATGCCTGGAGTCACTGCTTTCCAAGATCTAGCCTGCAGGCTTAACATGCAAGCTTCATTTCCAGATATATTCCCGTGTTTATCTATATGCAAATGCACCCTGACCATTTAACCAGGTGATTCAGCATGAAACCAGCCTCATTTCTTTCTACCTCATCACTCTCGGTGTCATTTTCAAGCTTTACCAGCAAAGACTTCATATCTTCATCTACATCGAGAAAAAAATGTTTAATAGCAGTGGACGAAGGAGTCCCTGGGGGGAGGTAGGTAGAAATAGTACTGCTTACTGATATCTACCCATTAGCAACCACCTCTGAGATCTGCCAGGGAAGCAGTTTTAATCCATCTAATATGTGCCCTGTTAATTCCTTATAATGCAAGTTTTAATCAAAATGTCAGGTGGAAGTAAGTCAAATGCCTCGGAGAGATCCGAGTGTACTATATCAATGCAACTGCCTTTCTCAACCAGCTCGGTAATCCTGTCAGAAGAAAAGACAACAGGTCTGTGTGACAAGCCCTGCCATCCGTGCCACCATGCTGGCTGCAGCTCCTGGCTTTTGGGGACCTCACACCACCATTTGTTTCTTGATCCAGGGATCCACATGTGGTCCAAAAACCCACCAGAGACCAGCAAACCCTCCTGAGCGATACCTTCTCTTAGCTCATCCCCATGTTTCCTTCTCATTTGGTGGTCCTGAGGAAAGGGATGAGTTTTTGAGGCTGAAAGAGAAGGTGTGTGGTCCTCAGCCCCAAGGGTCGATCCCAGGAGGAGCTTCCAGTGTGTCAATGGTGGGGCCTGTTTGGCCCAGAGATGAGAGGTGGGCTGAGCACAGTGGGAGGACGAGAGAAGCTCAGGGGCTTCCCCGGCTTGCAGGATCTTTAATCCTCCGTCACCACAAAGCCCGGGCAGATCTGTGTTTGCAGCAGCCCACAGAAGCTGCCTCTGTTGTCTTATTTTTGTTATTTTTGAGAGGATATTTTAGCACTGAGCACATTCCCTCCTGTTGCCATGGCAGCCGTGACAGGGGTTATATACCGTGAGAAAAATACCAAAATTAATGAGTGAGTGAAAGTGCAGCTGAGAGAAAAACAAGGTTAAAAAAAGAGTTAAAACAGTAATAAAAACCAGCTCCCAATAATTCAGCAGCAAACGTCCCACAGGCAAGAGCAGCTGTGACCATCTGAGCTGCTCAGCCCCTCCACTGATCCCAGCATGGGGATCAGCACATCCCACGTCCCCTGGCCAGCACATCCCACATCCCCAGGCCAGCACATCCCGCATCCCAGGACCAGCATATCCCACATCCCCTGGCCAGCACATCCCACATCCCCTGGCCAGCACATCCCACATCCCAGGGCCAACACATCCTGCATCCCCAGGCCAGCACATCCCAAATCCCCTGGCCAGAGCATCCCGCATCCTATGACCAGCACATCTCACATCCCTTGGCTAATATATCCCACATCCCTTGGCCAGCACACCCCATATGCCCTGGCCAGCACATCCCGCATCCCCTGGCCAGTATATCCCACATTCCCCACCCAGCACATCCCACATCCCGGCTGTGCTCTCCCACACGGGGCGCTCTGAGGGCTGTGCCTCTCCCTCCGCATCCCGTGTACTCTCCAGAGCAGGCTGAAACCGCCCGGCCCCTTCCCCCGCAGCCCTTGGTGAGGCGTCAGGCAGGCGGAGGAGAAGTTCTTTAATGTGCTCATTTCCTTGCATTCGGGCTGTGAGGAGCTTTTTGTTTTTAATTGTAGAAACAAGCGAATTGTCAGAACATCTGTGGTATTAGCATTTGCTGCCCAAATCCGCGCTGCTGCTTCTCCTGCCGAGCCCAGAGCTGATGAGAGAGAGAACAGAAGAGCCTTTGAACTCCTTGCAGCAGACGGCAGCCAGGTTGCTGCGTGTGTGTGTTGGGGAGGGGGTATTTATCCTCTTGTAAGGTTCATTTGCTCTCCGTGTTTTCCCTTTCTTCTCGTTTTCCCGGAGATTTAGCTGGATGCTCTTCCCTCGCAGGCTTTGTTCTGCTGACGAGGCCCCACGGGCACGTTGAGGCAGCTGTCTCCGCGTGAAGCCAGAGCATCCTGGCACGGGGCACCCTCTGTAGGGGGCACAGCAGCCCCTCCAGCAGCATCTCCAGGGTGGTGGCACTGCCAGTGCTGGGCACAGGCGGGTGGGAAGGATCCAGAGGGTCTGACCAAATAACTCTGAGGCTAAAGCTGCCATTTGATGGTTTCCTGTTGTTTGGCTGCTCCTGCTTTTTGGGAAACGGTGAAGACAAGGTAAGGATCTGTGACTGAATCAGTGACACTCAAGCAAAGAGAGGACAGGGAAGGGCAATGCCAGCAACAGGCTTTCCTTGCTGGCTGAAGGCAAGGAGCACCCTGGGAGGAGCCTGGCCACCTCCAAAGGCAGTGGTAGAGAAGGAGGGCAGAGACAAACAAATTGTTCCTGGGGTGCCAGGCCCTTGGTGACCTGGACATGGTGTCCTACCAGCTTCCCTGGCCATCAGTTGCTGCTGGCTCTCCTATGGGCTGGAGAGAGATGGCTGTCCTCAGGCCAGGACACTTCTTCCCTCCACACTTTTACAGCCAGAGCTGCCCCTCAGGAATGTGCCCAAGCAGAGGTTGTGGATGGCAGGCACTGATCCCCCCAGGCAGACAGCACCCAGTAAACCACGTGTGTGCACAGTCCCCCTGCAGCTCCCTGCACAGCACAGAGCCCCACGGTGCCTGTCTCCCGACCACCTGCACCTCTCATGACACAGAAACCCTTGGTCACCAGACATCTTTCCAGTCTACCTTCACTGCTTCACAGACTGCCTTGGATCCAGAGATTCACTTGCTCCGTTCTTCCTGTTGCTATTACAGCTCTCCAGCCCTCCAAGGAGGGCTGCCAGTGACTGGTGAGTTAAATCATAGAAGCATTTTGGTTGGAAAAGATCTTTAAGGTCATCTAGTCTAACTGTTCCCCCAGCACTAACTCATATCCCTCAGCACCCCATCTACATGGCTTTGAAATCCCTCCAGGGACAGGGACCCCACCACCGCCTTGGGCAGCCTGTTCCAGGGCCTGGCAACTCTTGCCATGAAGAAATTGTTCCTAATATCCAATCTAAACCTGCCCTGACACAATTTGAGGCTGTTTTCTCTTGTTCTATCTGTTGTCTCCATGGAACTTAATTCCCCCTCTGTCCAGATCCCCAGTTCATAGTGTATCAGCAGGGTAGACCGTGACAAACCCCACAGCTCCTTTCCTGTCCTTCCACGATGGGCTTTGACCTTCCCTGTGTTTTCACTTCACATCTTCTGCTCAATTGGCTTCATAAGAATTGACCAAAAACTCACCAGAGACCAGCAAACCCCCCTGAGCAATACCTTCTCCTAGCTCATCCCCGTGTTTCCTCCTCATTTGCAGTGACGTGTTGGGGAAGGTGGTCCCTGAGAAAAGGGATGAGTTTTTGAGGCCAAACTTGGAGATCTGCAGTCCTCAGCCCCAAGGATTTGTCCTAGGAGGAGCTTCCAGTGTGTCAGTGGTGGAATCTGTGCAGCCCCAAGATGAGAGGTGAGCTTAGCACTTTATCAGCAGGATAAACCCTGACAAACCCCACAGCTCCTTTTTCTGCCCTTCCACAGTGGGCTTTGACCTTCCCTGGCTTCTCACTTCACATCTCCTGCTCAATTGGCTTCATGAGAATTGACACCCAGAAAAAAACCCCACCACACGGACACGGAGAAGCCTGCAGGAGCAGAGGTGGTCTTGCTACAGGAAAGCTTGTGACGAGAGCAGGGTTTTCCACTCAGAGGGAATGATTCTCCAGCCCCTTCCTCCTGCTCAGCAGGAGGCAGGGGTTGAGCGCCGTTATTTGGGGGGGCGAAGCGGGGTACTGGGGCAGAGCCGGAGCCAGGGCTGCTCGGAGCAGGCCGGCGCAGCCTCTAGATGGTGCAGCGATCGCAGCCGAGCTGAGCATGTGTGTGTGCGGCGACGGGAGCTGCGCAACAGGTCAGCGTGGAGCAGCGGGAAGCGGCAGCACCGCTCCCATCCCCGCGCTGCGGAGAAGCGGGAAGGACTTCCCAGCATCTTGGCGAGAAATCTGCACTGCAACCGATCCTGGTGAGGGCCCCTGGGGTGCCCGGACCTTGCAGGGTGCCGAGAGCCACCCCAGCATCTCCATCCTTGGGCAGGGCTCCGCTGCAGATCCAGCGGGGAACACTGGCTGTCCTCGCACGGACACAGAGGCCATCGGGGGATGGAGCACGCTGTCCCCAGGCCCCCTGGGACTTGCTGTCGCCCACCTGAGGTCCCAGGGTGGCCAGCGGGTGCCCAGCTGAGGTAGCAGAGCTTGCGAAGGAGCAAGCCAGGAGCTCGCAAGGTGCTTTTGGGAGCCCACCAGCTGTTTTTAGGAGCCCACCAGGTGTTTATAGGAGGTCACAAGGTATTTTGGGGAGCTCACAAGGCGCTTTTAGGAGCTTGCAGGTTGGTTTGAGAGCTTGCAGGTGCTCTCTGCTCCCCAGCACCCCGCAATAAAGGCAATGATTCACCGAGGTGTGACGGGAGGGGACAGTTGGTTTTCCAGGCCTCGATGCCTCACCCCGGGCAGGGCTGCCTTTGCTTGGAGCCTTGCCAAGAGCCTTGCGCGGTTGGGGAGAGCCGGGGAAGGGTGGGCACAGCCCCCCCGGTGGGTTTGCTCCCACGGAGGGACTCTTTCCTTAACAGAGCGGGGTGCACGGCCGGGCGGGTCCCCTCTTCCCATGTAGCGGGGCTGGGGGGAGGTGTGCGAAGTGCCGGCTAGAAAAAGAAATGAATGAATGACTAAACAAGAGCACCGAGAAGGAAGCAAAGGGAGACCCGTCCCTCACGTGAGCGAAGGTGGTGAGGAGATCCCGGGGGGCTGTGGGGACCCCCTTCCCCACCGCCACGGGGCGTAACGCGGTGTCCCTGCCCGGAGCCGAGAAGGGGTCGGCTCTGCCCGGCAGCCGGTGCCCGGCTCGTCCCGGCCCGGCCGGTCTCTGGATCTGATAAGGAGCCGGAGCTCCACCTCCCCGTGGTGGCGGCGAGAGGCGGAGGCAGCGGGGCGGGGGGGGGGGAAAGGGGCCGTGCCTGCGCTGCGCTTCCCTTGCACATCCTCACACACACCGAGGGACGGAGGCGGGCACGGACGGAGCTGCCCACCGGGGCTGCCGCCAGCCCTGCCGCCACCGCTCCGCCGGAGGAGCCGCAGCCCCGGCTCGGGGGAGGGGGGCGGTTCCCACCGGACTGTTTTTTTATCTCCCCCCCGTCCCTTTTTTTTTTTTTTTTTTTCATTTTTAAAAAATTTGGTTTTCACCGGTGGATAACGATCGAGAGGAGCCGGGGGGGTGGGGGGAGCCCGGTCCCGGCGGGGAGGAGGCGATGCAGACGCCGCTGGATCAGCGCGCACGGAGCCGGCACCGAGCGCCGCGCCGACCGCATCCAAGTAAGAGCTGCTGCACGGCCGGGAGCCCCCGCTCGCGGCCGCGGAGAGCCGCGGAGAGCTGCGCAGCGGTGCGGAGAGCCGCGGAGTGGTGCGGAAGCCCCAGCCACTGTGCGGGAGCGCGGGGCCGGGCGGCGGGGGCTGCGATGCTGGGCGAGCATCCCGCTCCACTCCGCGCCGGGCTGCGCGGTCGGGCGAGCGGCGGCAGCGGGGCTCGTGGGCTCCGCGGGCTCCTGGTTACCGGTCCTGCCCGGCGCTGCCACTTGTTGTGCGGCGGGGAGCGGGGCCGGCCGGGTTGTTGGGTTTTTTTGGTTTTTTTTTTGTCCCGGTCGCGGGTGGCACTGGGTGTGTGTGTCCCCCTTCCAGCCCCGGGTGTGCGCGCCCGGGAGGCGAGCGCGGCTCGGGGTGCGTGGGAGCGAGAGAAGTTGCGGGTAAGCTGGGAGCGGGGCTGTGCTCTGTGTGGGTCTACGAGAGGAGCAGGGTGCGGGGGGCTGGCGGGGATGGGGGGCAAGCCCGTGTTCCTGCCGGGGGGTTGTCTCTGCCTGGGTGTGCGTGTGCCACCGGGGTGCGGGAGCGGTGCGCGGGGCTGCGTGTGCGTGCGGGGAGCGAGTCGGTGTTGGGGTGCATGACAGGGGTGCGTGTGTGGGGGAGGGTGGGAGCGGGGCGTGAGTCCCTGCCGCCCCCCCCGAAAATCCCGGTTTCCCTGCCGAGTGCGTGAAGCCGGTGCCGGGAGTCCGTCTCCCGTGTGTTTTCCGCGGGTGTGCGGGGTGTGTGTGTGCGGAGTGTATGTGTGTTTGTGTGTGCACGGGGTGTGTGTGTGCGGGGCTGGCGGGAGGCCCCCCCGTTCATCCCTCGGGGCTCGCCGGGGAGCGGTGGAGCGAGTCGCGCCGTGCCCGGAGCCGGCTCCGCTGGGGCTCCTCCGGCTGCGGGAGCCTCAGCCCGGGCAATCCCGCGGGGGCCGGAGAGCGGAGCACGGCCTCCATCCTCTCTACCAGCCGGCGTGGTACGGGAGCTGCGGCTCCCCCCGGCACCCCTGCGGGATTGGGGGTCTCTGTCCCCACTCCCCAAGCTCCCTCTCGCCCAGCCCCTCCGGGCTGCGGTCCTTGAGAAGAGCCGCTCCCGCTGCCGCTGGCTCCCTGCGGCCCTGCCGGGGTGCTTCAGGCCCGCGACATTTTTGCCTTCCCCCAGGACCCCGCTCCAAGCCGGGATGGTAGGGTGGTGGCGGGGGGGGGGGGGCGGAGCCCGCAGGATCCCGGAGGGGCTGGGGAAGACCCCCGGGGTGGAAGGATGGAGGCTGCTGCCCTGAGAAGGCTCTGACAGGTTTCTGCCTCTCTGGCTGCTAGAGTTGGAAAGGATGTGGAGAAGAAGGCAGGAGAAGGGAGGGCCCCGGGCTGCGCCCTTTTTCTATCACTGCATGGCTCCTAAGAGATTATTTTAGGGATAAAACTGTTCACAAGCGAGTGGGGTTCCTCGTCGCGGGGTGCTCCGGCTCGGGGTGCTTGGGCCCAGCCTGCATAAATGCCGAGCAGCCGCAGTGGCAGCTAGAGCCGAAGGAAACCGTAGGACGTGCCACAAAATGCCCAGGATTCAACCCATCTCTGCCTTCCATGCAGGGCTGAAGATCACTGGCCCTTTTTTTGGAAAATCTGTTCCTTGATCCCAGCCTTTTGCGCCGAGTGGAGCCGTAATGAGCCTTTGCTGCTTGATCGGATGTTGCTCCAGCTCCGAGCGTCGGAGCAGAGCTTGGGGGGAGTCGGGGAAGGGGGGGATTAGTACTTGTGTGCTCAGTGCAGGGTTTGGATCGACTTGGAAGCATGGCTCCGAGCCACGCAATCAGCCGTTGGGAGCAATAGGAGGGTGGACTTTGGTGCCCGTTCCCGGAGCGGTGCTGCCTTCTGTGGAACGGGGCCAAAGGGCTGTGGGAATCACAGGGAGCACGGGCTTGTTCCAGCAGTTGCTTAAATTCTCGGCGCTTTATAACCTCCCTCTCATTAGGGCGCTTTCCCCCCCCCCCTCTCTTTTTCTTTTTTCTATTATTTTAATTTTTTTTTGGTTGTTTTTTTCTGGGGAGGGCTGAATTTTGTAGGATTTTGCATGCCACTGTCCTCCGAGAGCTTCCCAGTCATGCATTAAGCAGCGTGACTAACGCCTCTCTCATGTGGTTCAGTCTCTCTCACACTCTCCCCGTAGGGAGAATTGTGTGTGCGGAGGAATAGTTGTTTTGGGAGGGGTTTTTATTTTTAAGTGCTCTGTGCTCTGCCAGCAGGTCGGAAAAAAAGGTGCCTGGCACTGGAGAAGACAGTGTGGGATGGTCCTTAGATCCCATGGGAAAATAGCCCCATGCCTTGGACTGGCCCCTGGGAAGCCTCTGTCTCCTGCACAGACGTGCTTTTCCCTGGTGGTGGAGGCTTCCTCCTCCTCCTCCTCACGCCCAGCTCTGGGCTCTCACGTCTGCGCTGTGTCATTCGCACCCCGGGGCAGGATTCGTCACCCCGGCGAACCCGGGGCCCCTCATGCCCGCCGGCACTCCCTGAGCCTGCCGGCACTCCCTGGCGGGGTGATGGTCCCTCTTGGCTTCCCAGCCCCTCTCTTCTTCTTGCTTCAGAGATTTCCTTCACCTGCGGGAACGGGGCTTGGGTTCAGGCTCCAGCCTCTTTTTTCCGAGCAGAAGGTGTGGGTGCTGGGCACCTATGGGTGACTCCCTTCCTCCTCCAGCCTGGCGCAGGGCTCCGGGGCTGTTTCCTGCTCCCGGGGCCCTCCCTCCCAGCTCAGTCAGGGCCATGTGAGGCATCACCCCGTGTTGGGACTTTCACCTTTACCTGCCACCCTCCACCTCACTACGAGGCTGCGTCATCGGCAGCACAGCCCAGCCTCGTGCAAACAGACTTGTGCAAACAGCCTGGCGGCAGGCCCGGGCATCCTCTGGGACTACCTTCCCAGCGGCCAGGACATCCTCTGGGACCACCCTCCCAGCGGCCAGGGCATCCTCTAGGTCCACCTTCCCAGTGGCCATGGCCATCTTCTCCTTCTCCCTGTCCTCGCCATTTCCAACACAAATGGGCAGAGCATTTCCAAAGGGAAATTTTGGCATGGCCATTTCCGAAGGGAGTGCAGGGCAATGGGGTGATGAAGCTCAGAGTAGGTTTGGTCACCCCATGAAGGCAGGTGGGCGTGTAAGGGGGGGGGGGGGTGTGTGTCTGCAAGTGTTGTGGGCAGACACACGCGTGTGACCCTGCTGGGGTGTGCACACACAATCAGTGCAAGGCCCCCACCTGGGGTGACATCACCCAGCTGCACCGGGTGGTGACAGGGACATGCGCACACGCTGCCCCGCTCAGGCACACGCGTGGCTCGGTGCACGCACACGTGCACTGGGTGCAGGAATGCCAGCTCGTGGTGCACATGGGTGCAGGGGCTCTCCTGCTGCAGCCACGGGTGGGGTCCTTGCAGTGCGTGCACGCGGGTGGCACACGTGCACACCTTGCTAGTGCACGCGGACACTTTCTCCTGTGGACACACAGTTGTGCCTTGGGCAGGTGCACACGCACCCAGCTGCTCATAGTGCACAGATATGTGCACACTCAGTGCAGACACACGTTGATGGGTTTTGGACGTCTTGAGATGTTGTGTTTCTGCTCAGTTTCTTACCTCCTCCATCCCGTGCAGGGATGGCAGAAGCCTTGTTTGCCTCTTCCCTTCCTCCTGGGGCTGTACTTCCCAGAGGTAACCACACAGACCACCAGTCTGGGCAGTTCTACGTGCCCTCAGCGAGGTGGGAGTACCTTCTCCCTGCAGGCAGGATGCGTGCAGGACAAGGGAGCAGAGGCTTCAGGACCATCATTTTGTCTCCAGAACCAGAGAAGTATTTTCACCTGCGGAGGGAGAGCTTTTCTCTTCCGTACCACCAATGAGGCAGACGTCCATGGGGAAGCAAAGGGGTGGAGGGACTGGGAGCTGCCAGCTTGTGGGAAGTACCCGGGTGGACAGTGCAGGATGCTCCACTTGTTGAGGAGCTGTGAGATGCCGGGATTGATGCCAGGAATTAGGCACTTGCTACGTGGCACCACGGAGGGGAGATGGTGGAGATGGCTCATCCATCCCACTGGCTGGGTGCAGGCTGTGGAGAGAGGGAGTGGTGGGAGTGGTGAGAGAGGGTGGCTGATGGGGGGCAGGTGCTTGTGGCTGGTGTTTTTTGGAGCATCTAACCAGTGGGTGTTTTGGGTGCTGGTGAGCTGGGTTGTGTCCCTTCCCCCTGCACCCTTTCCCCTTGCACCCCTTCCCCCTGCATCCCTCCCTGCTCACAGCCAGTAGAAGCTGCATGGGTGCACCCAGGCACTGGAGGAGGAAGGGATGTTCCCAGAACAGAAAGCAGGGACAGGAAAGCTGGTGTCCAGGCACAGCACTAGGCAGAGGCTTGGTGACAGGGCGTGTGACTTGGCACAGAAGGGGATGGTCTGTGGGGCTGGCGGAGCGCCTGGCACTGCCTCTGCAGTGTGTGGGTACTGGGAGGAGGTTTGCAGTGGCTGGGTGCCTGCGGTGCAGCGTGTGCAGTGTGCCTCTCTGCAATGCAGGGGGGCCGTGCTCCTGTCACTGCCTGCGCAGCAGGTGGGGGGACGGTGGCACTGGGTGGGCACCCAGTGAGGTGTCCCAGTGTGGGGTGAAGGGAATAGGAAGGAACAGTGTGTCTGCAGTGAGCGATGGGAACAGCATTTGCTTGCGCAGGGTGTGAGGTTGCCTGGTGACTGTGCAGCAGAGGGGGGATGCTATGCCCACTGCTGCAGTGTGCCGGGGCTGTGCAGTGCTGCTGCTCCCTGGGGGGGCACAGGCATGACAGCACTGCAGTGCAGGGTGGGCAGCAGCTCTGGGTGCCCTTAACACAGGGGTGGGCAGTGCTTCTCTTCTGCAAGGGGATGGCAGTGCCCCGCGTGCAGAGCAGGATGGATGATGTCCAGGGCTCCTGCACCTCTGCGGTGCCGGGTGGGTGGTGCTGTCATACATGTCAGTGCAGTGTGAGGCTGGCAGTGCAGGGAGGGCAGTGCTGCTCTGTCCCTGACGTGGCAGTGCCTGCTGTCCTAGCAGTGATGGATGGGTGACATTCCTGCAGCACAGGCAGTGCCCGGTGTCCCTGCAGTGATGAATTGTTGGAATTCCTGCAGTGCAGGCAGTGCCTGGTGTCCCTGCAGTGATGAATTGTTGGTATTCCTGCAGCGCAGGCAGTGCCCAGCATTCCTGCAGTGATGAGTGGGCAGTAGCTCTGTATCCTGGCATTCCCCCATTCCTTGCCATGTGAGTGGCTGGCAGCCCTGCATCCCTGCAGTGTGGGTGGGTGGCATCCCGGCATTCCTGCAGTGCCCTGTGTCCCTGCAGTGCAGGGGAGTGGCAGCCCTGCATCTCTGCAGTGCCCCGTGTCCCTGCAGTGTGGGTGGGTGGCATCCCAGCATCCCTGCAGGGCAGACAGAGCCCCCACCCCCCCTTTGGTGCTCCTGTTCCCACAGGGCTGGCAGTGGTGTGCAGTGCCCTGTGTCCCTGTCCTGCCTGGTGGGCAGTGGCCCTGCAGTGCATAGCGCACAAGGTCCTGTGTTGAGCCTGGCTGACTCCCATCAGGCTGCTCTTGGTGTGCCTCGTTGGGTCTAATTACAGCTTGCGTGGTGACAAAGAAGGTGGACAGTGGCAGGAGTGGTTTCCTGTCACCTGCAGGAAGCCAGGGCTGAGGTTTCAATGACTGGGTGGCTCACTCCAGGGCGGTGCAGGAACCTGGTGCAAGCTGGGACTGGTCCTCCTGGGCACTTGCTTGTGGAGGCTGCCAGGGCTGGGGCCAGCTCTGCCAGGGGAGCCTCCAAAGCCCTGTCCCTTTGGAGGGCTGCTTTGGGACCCTGCACACGTGGCTGCACCCAAAAGGATGCTCTGCGGGGCGTGGGCTGGGGCAGAGCAGGGCGGGAGGCCCTGGGCTGCCTGACCTCTGGTGTCTGTGTCTCCTTCCAGCTCCCCCGCAGCGCAGGATGGAACCGCTGGCATCCTGCCTGGGCCTGTGGCTCCTCTTACAGCTCCCTGCCCTGGTCTCCGGGACTCGCGTGGTCTACAAAGTGCAGGAGGAACAACCCCCCAACACCCTCATAGGGAGCCTGGCCTCCGACTATGGCTTCCCAGATGTGGGGCATCTCTACAAGCTGGAAGTGGGGGCCCCGTACCTACGTGTGGAAGGCAAGACTGGGGACATCTATACCACAGAGACCTCCATCGACCGGGAGAGCTTGCATGAGTGCCAGCACCTCCTGCACGGAGAGCCCTGCTTCCTGGAGTTTGAAGTGTCCATCACCGACCTGATCTTGAACAGCAGCCCCCGCCTGCTTGAGGGGCAGATAGAGGTGCTCGATATCAATGACAACACCCCCAACTTTGCCTCACCTGTTCTCACCCTCTCCATCCCCGAAAACACCAACCTCGGGACACTCTTCCCCATCCCCTTGGCCATGGACCGGGACTCGGGTCCCAACGGCGTTGCCTCCTATGAGCTGACGGCTGGTCCGGAGGCACAGGAGCTCTTTGGGCTGCAAGTGGCAGAGGATCAGGACGAGAAGCAGCCGCAGCTTATTGTCATGGGGAACCTGGACCGGGAGCAGTGGGACTCTTACGATCTGACCATCAAGGTGCAGGATGGAGGCAACCCACCACGGGCCAGCAGCGCCCTGCTGCGCATCACCATCCTGGACATGAACGACAACGCACCCAAGTTTGAGAAGGCCCTCTACGAGGCAGAGCTCTCTGAAAACAGTCCTGTGGGGCACTCTGTTCTCCAGGTGAGCGTGGGGGCTTGCTTCTTTTGCCCAGCTCCTGCCCTGGCTGTGTCAGGGACAAGCTGGGGAGCTTGTTGCCACTTGCTGCTACGGTTCCCCAAGGGAGGAGGGAGCCTGGAAGGGTTGCAAGCCGTTGGAGGCCACAGCACCACCCAGGGCCAGCGGGCAGACAAGTCCCTGGGATGTCACATATGAGTATGTGCAAGGACATGCAGCTGGAGTGGGGGCTGCAGGACACGGCTGGGGGGCAGCAGCAGGGCTGGGGGGTGTGTGGGAGCAAGGCTTTGGGTTACAGGGAGGGCTGGGACCCAAGGGCTACGGAGGCTCTGGCTTCGTGCCCAGCTGGTCTCAATGCTGCCCGCAGACAAGACATAGACCCTTTCATAAGTCGCATTCCCTTGGTGGCTCCATGGAAACTCGGGCTCACACAGGCAATGGGGGCAGGCAACATCCCCGCTGCCTGTCTGGGGGGGGCTGCCCGTGGCTCCGGGGGTGCCCTCCTCTCTGCAGGGGCCAGGAGCTCTGCCCAGTCTCAGGCAGTGGGGCAAACTGGCCCGGGGAGCCCGAGGGGGTTGGATCTTGGTGGATTTGGCTTGGAGGGGGCATTGAGATGATAGTAGCTGACATCTGTTTATCTGCAGCTGCCATCTTAATAAGCGAGCGTGGCCAGCTCTCATCTGCTTGCTAATTCTGATGTGAATGTTTTAAGAATTCATTTTTCACTGTTAAGAGAATGGAAGTTGGAAAGCAGATAAGGGAGCTGCACGGCCGGGAGGAGAATGGGCTGAGATGCCGCTGTTGCCATTGCTCAGCTTTTATCTTTCAGGGGGAAAATGACTTCCGCCTTTTTTTGTGAGTGGAGGTAAAAGGTGGAATTTACATTTAACAACTTTTCGTTCTCCATCCAAATCTGCTGAGCAAGATAACGGTGGAGCAGCAAATGGTGCAGAGAAGAGGCTGCTCGGGGAGCCGATTAGGGAGGCAAATGTTAGACAAACCTCATCTTCTTTAGGAAGCAAATAATAGGCGCAGAGGCAGGTTTGTGGGAGTGCAGAGCTCCTGACGGGCAGGCAGGGATGGCTGGGGCTGTGTGGAGCTTCGGCAGCCCCGTTCCCTGCTCGGCTGCATCCCTGAATGCTGGGATGGAGCTGCTGCAGCTCCGCACATCCTCCCCTCCCTCCTCCTCACTCTCCCCTCACCCAGGCAGCTGCTCGAGCCCCTCTTTGGGGAGGGTTTGGGGGAGCACGCACAGCTGGAGACTTCCCTCCCTGCTGCTGCTTGGGTCACAGTGGCACGGCACGGGTTCCTGGAGGATTCCCTGCGTGCTGAAGCTGGCCGGGAGGGGAGCACGGCCAACCGGCCCAGCCGGTTTCTCCGGAAGAGCAAGGAAAAGCCTGGGTGCCAGAGGCCCCTCCCAGCTGCTCTGCCGGTCTCAGGCTCTTTGCCCCATAGTCCTTGGCCCCAGAAGAGGAAATCCTGGTTTTTCCCCCCCAGCTGTCCCCAGAGGAGGCTGCAGTGGTGTGTGGAGATGCCAGCACCGCCTTGCTCTCCTGCTCACCCGTTCTCCCTCCACCCCGCAGGTGAAAGCCAACGACTCGGACCAGGGTGCCAACGCCGAAATCGATTACTCCTTCCACCAGGCCTCGGACATGGTGCGCCGGCTGCTGCGCCTGGACCGCGCCACGGGGCTCATCACCGTCCAGGGGCCCATCGACCGTGAGGATGTCGGCACCCTCAAGTTCTCAGTCATGGCCAAGGACAAGGGTGCCAACCCCAAGAGCGCCCGCGCCCAGGTGGTGGTCACCATCAAGGACATGAACGACAATGCGCCATCCATAGAGATTCGGGGCATTGGGCTCGTCACCCACCAGGACGGCATGGCAAACATCTCGGAGGACGTGCCAATAGAGACAGCAGTGGCTCTGGTGCAAGTGTCCGACCGAGATGAGGGCGAAAACGCCGTGGTGACCTGCGTGGTGGCTGGTGATGTCCCGTTCCAGCTGCGGCAGGCTAGTGAAACAGGGAGTGACAGCAAGAAGAAATACTTCCTGCAGACCACCACGCCGCTGGACTATGAGTCGGTGAAGGAGTACACTATTGAAATTGTGGCGGTGGACTCGGGGAACCCGCCCCTTTCCAGCACCAACTCCTTGAAGGTGCAGGTGGTGGATGTGAATGACAATGCGCCTGTCTTCAGCCAGAGCTTCACCGAGGTAGCCTTCCCTGAGAACAATGAGCCCGATGATCTGGTGATGGAGGTGAGCGCCAGCGATGCCGACAGCGGCTCCAACGCCCAGCTGGTTTATTCCCTGGTGATGGATCCCTCCTCCAAGGGCTCCTTCAGCATTGACCCTGACTCTGGAGAGATCCGGGTGAAGGCGGTGCTGGACCGAGAGCAGCGGGAACGCTACGAGTTCTTGGTGGTGGCAGCAGACAAGGGCAGCCCCAGCCTCAAGGGCACAGCGTCTGTGGCCATCAACGTCATGGACCGGAATGACAACGACCCCAAATTCATGCTGAGTGGCTACAACTTCTCAGTGATGGAGAACATGCCACCTCTCAGCCCTGTGGGCATGGTGACGGTGATTGATGCTGACAAAGGAGAAAACGCCCGCATCCAGCTGTCGGTGGAGCAAGACAACGGGGATTTTGTCATCCAGAATGGCACTGGCACCATCCTCTCCAGCATCTCTTTTGACCGGGAGCAGCAGAGCACGTACACTTTCCGACTCAAGGCGGTGGATGGTGGGGATCCTCCCAGGTCTGCCTATGTGGGGGTGACCATCAACGTCTTGGATGAGAACGATAATGCCCCCTTCATCACTTCACCCTCCAATGCCACCTACAAACACATCCTGCCCCACACCAGCCCTGGCCAGCAGGTGAGCAAAGTCAAGGCGGAAGACATCGACTCTGGAGTCAATGCAGAGCTGATCTACAGCATCACAGGAGGCAACCCCTTTGAGCTCTTCCAGATCTCCCCGCACAGTGGAGACATCACCCTGGAGAAGGAAATCCTGCGCAAGCACCACGGCCTGCACCGCTTGGTCGTGCGCGTCAACGACAAGGGCAAGCCCTCGCGGCACGGCACGGCGCTGGTTCACTTCTACGTCAATGAGACGCTGGCCAACCGCACGCTGCTGGACACGCTGGTGGGCCACAGCCTGGACACGCCACTCGACATTGACATCGCCGGAGACCCTGAATATGAGCGCAGCAAGCAGCGAAGCAACATCCTCTTCGGAGTCATTGCTGGCATCGTGGCCGTCACTCTGGTCATTGTGCTGGTCGTTCTCGTGCGCTACTGCAGGCAGCGGGAGGCCAAGAGTGGCTACCAGGCAGGCAAGAAGGAGACCAAGGACCTGTACACACCCAAGCAGGCCAACAAGAGTGGTAAGAGCAAGAGCAAGGTGAAGAAGAGCAAGTCTCCGAAGCCACCCAAGCCCACAGAGGATGAGGAGGAGACAGGGCTGCAGAAATCGCTCAAGTTCAACCTCATGAATGACTCTGTCAGTGACAGCCCCCGAATCCACCTGCCCCTCAACTACCCCCCGGGCAGCCCAGACCTGGGTCGCCACTACCGCTCCAACTCGCCGCTGCCCTCCATCCAGCTCCAGCCTCAGTCACCCTCGGCCTCCAAGAAGCACCAAGTGGTGCAGGACCTGCCGGCCACCAACACCTTTGTTGGCACCGGGGACAACAACTCGACAGGCTCCGAGCAGTACTCGGACTACAGCTACCGCACCAATCCCCAGAAATACACCAACAAGCAGGTAGGAGAGCTCATCCTGCGGCCGGCAGCGGCTCCACCCCTGCACCGGGGAGCCATCTGGACAGAGGTGTGGGAGTGAGCCTGGACTGGCCCCCAGCCCTGCATGCCTGGCCTGGGGGGGCTGGCGGAGGACTACCCTGGAGCCGAGCCACGGAGCCTGGGCATGGGGAGGGGGACGGGGCTGGTGAGAAGGGGGAGGCCAAAAAAAATCCCCCACCCCAACTGTTGGGGCCTTTGTCAGAGCGCCCGGGGCTGGGTCCTGGTGGCTCTGCCTGGGTGACGGTGGCGCGAAGGGTGCTGCATGTGTGTGCCTTTGCATGTGGAGCTCCAGGGAGGGAATTCCACCTGCCCAGGTCCCCTCTGGGACCGGGTCGAAGAGCACTGAGGAGGGCAGTGCCCACCCTCCTGTCCCTCCATCCTTCCACCCCTCCTCTTGGCCTGGCTCAGGCGCAGGCAGGAGTGGTGCTGGGCAGCCTGTCCCCAGCCCTGCCCGGGCCGGGGAGCTGTGAGGAAGGTGTTAGTTGTGCTGTTGCCAGCTCGGCTCGGCTGGTGTGGCCGAATCTTTCACCATCCTTGTGCAAAGCTGCCCCAAAGGGAGTTTTGCACCCGCCGTGGCTGCCCGGGCAGGTGGGGCTGGGTGGAGGAGCAAAACTCTGCCGTTTTCCCAGGCTCGGGCTCTGGCTTCCCCCAGGCTTGGGCCCTCTGCCATAGCCAGCGCGGTGAAAACCGGCCTTCCCTTAGTGCCAGCATCGGGCCCGGAGCTACGGCTCTGCGGGAGCCGTGCTGCCAAGGAGGGGGAGAGTGGATCCTGGTTGCCAGGCGGCACGGCACGGGTCCGGCTGTGTGCCGGGGCTGGAGGAGGGGGCATGGGGGGCTCTGCTGCCGTTGGGTCACTGCTCTTGGTCCAGCTGGGGGTTTCTGCTGCGTGCGGGGCAGGGCAGAGGTCGGTCTTGGCTGCGGACTGGGCAGGGATGGGCTGCTGGCTGGTGTGCACTGGAGCTTGGAGCTGTTCCTGGAGGTCATGGGATGAGCCCAGAGCTTGCAGGACCCTCTTTCCTCAGGCTGTCTCCCAGTTAGCTTGCACCACGTCTCTGCTTTGGCGCCTGTCGGGTCTGTCCTTCACTAGCTAGGGAGGGAGAGGGGGGATGAGTGCCTGTGGCTTTGCCTTCTTCCTGGGGCACTGTGGGTGAGGAGCACCCACTGCCCCACTGCGCTGTACCCTCGGTGCCCCATGGAGACCCCTGCTCCCATCTTTGTACCCCGATGAGCGGCAGGCTGGGCTCCTGCCGTGGGGCCGAGCTCAACTGCCCTGTTGGATTTGACTTCAATAAAGTTTTCTATTTTTGACCAGTTGTGCCTTATTTTCCCTGCTGCCCCTGAAGATGTTCTTGCTCCCAGGCAATTTCCCAGGGATATTTTCCATGTCCTAGGCCATCGGAGCACTCAGGCCCCGCAGCGCCCAGAAGTGATGCTCACATGGGCCAGCCATCTCCACAAGTCCCAGTGTGGCCAGTCCCCAGGCCTCGTGGTACTGATCCCCCTCCCCAGATTGACGTGTCCCATCTCCAGTCACTTCCTGGTCCTCTGAGGAGACCCCTCCCTCCAGGATATAGTTCACAGCACATGCATGTCCACAGACACACATGAACATGCGTGGACATTGAGGCAGTCCAAGCTATGGACCAGCCAGCCCAGCTTTCTTCCACCCCATCATCCCACTGTGTAGCTTTTCCTGGTTCATCCTCAGGTCCTTTTGAGACCCAGCCATGTTCCAAAGCCGGTGTGTGGAGGAGCAGGTTGATCCCTGCCTGGCATGACCTGAATCCTGCCGGCAGGGCTGGAAGACGCCTGCCTCTCCTCCATTGCGCTGCTGGAATGAGGACACGCGCGGGTGCAGACGGAACCTGGGTGTGTCAGCAGCACCCAAAGCCAGGTGCTCCCCCCCACCTGCGGGTGCGATGGGCACCCTTGCAGCGAGGGAGGGGTCCTTCCAGGCAGGCGTGCTGGTGGGAGGGCAATGGAGCCCCCCTGCTCCCCGTGAAAGTGGCTCTGCCCCTCCTGGTGGGCAGGTTGGGGGTGATGCTGCTGCCGTGGGGCTTGCTCAGGCTCTTGTCTCCAGTGCATTGAAGAGATCATAGAAGCCCAGACTGGTTTGGGTTGGAAGGGACCTTAAAGATCATCTAGTTCTAAACCCCTCTGCAGGGGCAGGGACACCTCTCACTAAACCAGGTTGCTCCAAGCCCCATTCAACCTGCCCTTCAACACTTCCAGGGATGGGGCAGCCACAGCTTCTCTGGGCAACCTGGGCCAGTGTCTCACCACCCTCACAGCCAAGAATTTCTTCCTGCTGGATCTTGGATCCAGCACCCCTTCCCCAGGCCCTGGATGGGGCTGTCCTACGCCCCTCTCCCTCCAGGCAAGCATCACATCTCAGGGATGACCCTCCACATCCACTCCTCCCACTTTCTCATGTTTTTCCTTTCAAACTGGGGCAGACACCCCTGTGCCTGTCACACCAGCTTCACCTCTTCCCCAGGGCCTCCAACCAGCTGCACCAGGCTGCTGGAGAAGAGAAGCTCTGGCGCTGGAGGAGATTAGATCATCTGGGGAAACCAGTGGTTCTGGCTTCAGTGGTTTCAGCCCTGTGCCAGCCTTGGCTCTCACAGCCTCCTAGTTTGTTTTGCTAACAGCATAAGGTTTTATCTTGAACCATCCAGGAAGCGTCTGGGCCTCCTAGGCAGGCAGGGCTGGGACCTGCGGGGAGATGCGATGGCTGCAGAGGAGGAAAGGAGACACCAGCAACCACCTAAATAACTAGTCCCCGCAGGGCTGGGCAGGGCAGTCTGGGGGCTTGGCTCAGCCTTGCTATCTACTTCCCTTTGGGAACTTTCTGAGAGAAGTTTCCCTTCCTTTCCTTGTCCTCGGCAGCTCTTTGATGAACCTGGAGCAAGAACACCACCTCTGAGGCACTGGAGTGGGGAGCGTCTCTTTCTTCTGCCTGTCTCCCAGGCTCCCTCCTTTAGGGCATTTTTTTGTACTGGGTGGGGAAGGGGGTGGTGGGGGGGTTATGCTACATTCTTTCCCAGCTGCACAAACCCAAAACTGCTCCAGGTCCTTCCAGCCCCCCACCATCTGAGCAGCTGGTTGGAGTGGTGTGCATTTGAGTGTGCTCAGCAGAGGTGCCTGCACCTGCCCGCAGGCTCAGGAGCACAGGGCAGTATTAATTACTCTTTGCAGGGGGGGGGGGAGGAAGAGGAATATTTTAACTGTAATGGACAGAAATGAAATTGTCTTGTTTCAGAATTTAGCTTAGAGTCTCCATAAATTGCAGGTTTAGGTGCTGGCAGATGTCTGGGAAAGTGTCCTACTGTCCCGGGTCATTGGATTTTCTCAAGGTTGCTCGCGTGGAATGAGCTGATAAATGGATCCAGTAATGAGCCACAGATGGAGCTGAGGGTTCATGGGGGACCTGCCCTGTTTTTCCCCAGTTTCAGAAAGTCATTGGGCTGGGAGCAGTTCCCAGGCACTGCAAACCAGCTCCTGCTCCCAGGATCTGTTGCACTTGGTTCTGATTTGACTCCAGCATGTGGAGACCAAACAAGGGAGCGTATTGGTGAGGTCCTGAGGGGCTGTGCTGGGGAGGGTGGCTGGGCTGTGCAAAACAACTGGGGATTCAGTGGTTTGTGAGCATCAATGGGTGCTTGTGGGAGCAAATTGGGGCAAGGGGTGGGTTGTATGTGCTGGCTTCTGGGGGGCTGGTGAGACGGCAAAGAGCTCCACCAGCAAGGCAGGACTGCGCAGTGGCTCCTGGCACGGCTGTGGTGGGGGACTTTGGTTTCTGGTGGGGAGCAGTGCCCACACCTGGGAGGGCACCATGAGGCATTTGGGATCTCAGAATGGAGAGCTTCAGCCAGGGAAGATGAGCTGGTACAGCCAGAGACAGCGTGGGAAGTGACAGCGGGGTGTACCCAGCCTGTGCTCCATGTGTGGCAGGAGACAGAAAGGAGCTCACAGCTGGGACCCCATGGAGGGATGTGGAGGTGGTGGGGGGTACAGGCTGTGGGGCAGAAGAAGGCACGGGGGGTACCCATCTGGTACCACGGGGAGGGGTGGCATGGGGCTGTGTGCAGTGTGGAGTGGTGGCAGCTGGTGTAAGTGGCCTGTGCATGGCAGGAGCTGACAGCAGGGTGGACACAGTGTGCAGCCTTGGGCAGGTGACAACTCCTCTGCAAGCAGTGTGTCTCTGCAAGGAGGTGGTGGTGGCACTTACTGTCCCTGTCCCATTGAGGAGAGCATCAGGTCTCTCCTGCCTGCCAGTCCCTGGCCCCACCAGTCCCTGGCTCCCTCGAAGGCTAGCCCAGCCTGTGCTACCCACCTGGGGCTCCTTGAGTCAGGCCAGGCTGCCTGGTGGCTGGCAGCTCTGGCCACTTCTCTTCCCACCCTGCTGAGCCAGATGCTGCTCATTCCTCCCTGCCCTCCTCTTCCTCTCACTCCTCTGATCCCCCACCCTCACCCTGCCTGATGCATTTGGAGCTAGTGTTGGTCTGTGGTGCGCACAGGTTTCCTCAGCTTGGATCTGGGTGACTTCTCCTGTTCTCCTGCCTTCACCTTCCCTTTTCTTCTTTCACAATTGTATCTGCTTCTCTTCATCCCCCTCTCCTGATGTTTCCCCCTGCTCTGCTCAGGCAGTGACCTCCCCCTTCCCCACCGGTGTCTCCTGTCTGCTGGCCCTGGTGTAGAGGGATGCTGAGACCCGGCAGGCTCCAGCAGCCGAGCCATGGATGCAATGAAAGCTCTGGCTGTGTGGGCAGCCGCCCGCTCCAAGCTGCCCTGATTGATATTCCCAGCACTGCTCTGCCCGCTCGGCCGGGCTCTCAGCTGCAGGGCTGCTCCCTGCCAGCACAGACCCGGCAGGACTGGGGCCCAGCCCTGCTCCAACCCTCCCCCAAATCCCGGGGCAAAACCTGGTGCTGTCACGAGGTGTGTCCCCAGGGACTTGGTGGTCCCTCCGCTCCGAAAGTGGCTGCGGGTGGGATGGGGATGAAGGGTGGAGGGTGGGATGCGGGTGGAGGGTGGGGTGAAAACAGAGCTGGGATGTTCTGGGGCAGGATGGAGGAGGCTGGGGTAATGAGAGGGAGGGATGGAGGAGGCTGGGGTAATGAGAGGGTGCGTGATGTAGGGCAGGATGGGGTGGGGTGTTGCGGGGGAGAGCAAGGGCTATAGGACATGTGGAGCAAAGGGGCTCTGCCCCTGCAAACTGTGTCAGCTGGAGGTGGGGAGGGCCGCCCCAGGAGGGTGTGGGGCAGCAGTGAAGAGGTGGATACTGTGGTTTTGTATCCCCAGAACTGGTGTCCACTCAGGACCCCTCGTGTGAATTGTGTGCAAGGCTCTCAAGGGGCTGTGCTGGGGTGGGTCGCAAAGAGCAGGAGCTCCTTGTCATGGTTTGTGGGGTCTTGGATGTTCAGCCCCTGCAGTGCACTGCCAGATTTCTCTCTTGCCATTATGTTCTTTTGAATGCTGTCCCTGGAGCTGAGCCCTGTGCCAAGCCCAAAGCTCCTTCCTTGCCCTCCACCCTTCATCCCCACACATACTTGTCCTGTAAGAGCACCTGCCCATGAAACCCCGGGCACAACCCATCGCCGCAGGAGAGCCCTGCAAGCCGGTCTGTCCAAGCTGCAATTACTCAACCCAAGCTCTGCTCTTGGGAGAAACCAAGATGGTCAATGGAGATTACTCCAAAATGGATTATTCTCACAGTTCTCTGCTCATTCAGTGCCCTAGGAAGCAGATAGTCTGCTTGGCTGAGGCAGAGAAGGGGGAGCCTTGCTGCAGGGGCACAGGCCACCTCTGGCACCTTGGTCTCCCTCTTCTTCTTGGTCCCCCTTGGTCCCTCTAACCTTCTGACATGGAGCTCTTGGAATGAGTACAGAGGAAGCGATGGAAGATTACCAGGTGCTGGAGCAGCTCTGCTCTGGAGACAGGCTGAGAGAGTTGGAGGTGTTCAGTTTGGAGAAGAGAAGGCTCCAGAGAGATCCCAGAGCACCTTCCAGTGCCTGAAGGGGCTACAGGAAAGCTGGGGAGGGACTTTGACAAGGGCAGGGAGTGATGGGACAAGGGGGAACAGTTCCAAGTTGAAAGAGGGCAGATTTAGATCAGGTCTTAGGAAGAAATTCTTGGCTGTGAGGGTGGTGAGACACTGGCTCAGGTTGCCCAGGGAAGCTGTGGCTGCCCCATCCCTGAAAGTGTTCAAGGGCAGGTTGGATGGGGCTCTGAGCAACCTGGTCTAGTGGGAGGTGTCCCTGCCCATGGCAGGGGGGTTAGAACTAGATGATCTTTAAGATCCCTTCCAACCCAAACCAGTCTGTGATTCTATGATTCATGTCACCTGGGATGATAGCTGCAGTGTCCAACCTGGATGAAGCTCAGTCTCGGTTTCAGCTCTGGGAACCAAGGTCACCTGTGACTCAGACCCACTCGCTTCCCCCCAGCAGGTCCCCCATAGACCTTGTTATCTCTTTGACTTTCTGAATTTCTCTGGAGGTCTCATTCTACACCATCAAGGGCCTGCTTTCCATATCCTACCAGTAGTGTAGGTTTCTTTTCCTCGTGGAATTCCTGACTCAACCCTGTGGTTGAGAACACAAGAGGCAGAGGAGGTCAGACAAAGGAACAGAAAGAAAACAACTCCCAACATCCCTTCAAAACATCTCCTAGTTGTTTTGCTTCAATGTCTTCCTGTGGTGTAAGCTGTTTACTGCCTCAGTCCTTCAGATGCTCACAGGAAGGAGTGGGTGGGAGAGTAGGTTTGTGGCCATGACCTGTAGGAGGGCAGGAGAAAGCTTGTACGTTATCTCATCCATTTTGGCATTCACGGCCATGCCTTGTGGGTCCTGCCCAAAGATCCCCACAGGTGCCCCTGCCCCAGGAGGTAAACATCCTTCTTCACTTGTGAAACACCCACCTCCTGATCTACTATCTGAACATGGCACCGCTGGGCAGCCACTGATCTTGGAGGGGTGTCACCAAACCTGTCTTTGGAGCCATCATTTTGGGAGGGCAGCGCATCACCACCTCTCCCTTGGAGCTGATCCTGTTCTGTAGCCAAGTTGTCGGAGCAGAGTGCCCTGATTCAGCTCCTCCAAGACGTCTCCAAAGGCCCCAGCAACCTGAAAGCCTGGAGCTATTTAGTTCCCACGTGGCCTGGTTTTCACATGCTCCCAACTCCTTCAGCAGCTGCAGAGCTGCTGCCAGGGAGGCTCTGCCAGAGCCATCCCTGCTGGGGGGGGTGGAACTTGTCTGAGCTCAGGACTCAGATCGTGTTCTACGCCTCGTGCTAATGTGATGTCTGATGTTCCTCTTACACTAATCTGTTAATCTTCCTGCTCCTTCATCAAAAGCACTCAAGCCCAGAAGAAAGCAAAATCAGATGTTTGAAGAGCCCTTCGTTATTATTCAGGCTGGGCAAGACCTTTCGGGTTGTTGTGATTCAAGGCCCTGGGAGTGCCTGGAGGAGCTTGGGCTGGTTTTTTTTCAAGGATTTCAAGTAGATCACAGTTTGTTAGGGACTATTCAGGATGCCTCTTGCCTAGAGAAGAGAGCTCAGAAACCTTCTCTAATGTTCAGGAAATTTTTCTTGAGCCAGGATCTGCAAGGTCTGGCCCAAGGACTTGACAGGTCACCCAGGGGTCCTGTGTCAGTAAGACCAGTGCAGCCAAGATAAGTGGCCTTAACGAGCCTTAAAATACCACTTGTCTTACTTGCTTGGTCTCTCCAGATGAAGGCTTGTCTTACCTGGTATCATCATCCATCATCTGGTGCAGGTTGGTTGCAGACCACTGGCGTGAGGGCTCTGCTGATATCTAGAGCATGTTGGTGCACAGACTTATGGAAAAGCCACAAGGTGGTTAGAGAACAGGGTCGATCAGAGGAAAATATTCCATTTGAGAACAATCAGCAATAACTGACTTTTTTCTCCCTAGTTTGGCTCCAGCCAATCAACAAATATAGATGGATAAATAACACTTATATAAATTTCCTAATAATTTCTAAAGGTCTGATTCTGACTGACCCTTTTGCATTTAGCTTCACAATGAATACTTGGCTTGACTTCTGACGTGCAAGTTACCTTTGCAAGAGCATCAGATTTTCATTATTACATGTCAGCAAAGATACCCTCCCTGAGCCAACTTTGAAACAAGGAACTCACTTGAAAAATGATCTGATTTCAACAAATTGGCTTTTTTTTTCCTCCCCCATGCAAAATCTTCCATTGAAGCATTCCTGGTTATCTCTCTCTTTTTTTTTTTTAAGTCCTGAGTGTACAGCTTGGCCCTCCCTGCTCTCCCCAGAGCTTTCAGTACTATCTGTCAGCTCCACTGGGTGCAACTGGGAGCCAGATTAGCTCATTATTCTCCCAGCATTATTTTCTCACTCTACAGCTGTTGGACTCCTTGAGGGCTTTATTCAAAGTGTTACTCCCAGTCCTGGAACCTTTTCCTCCCTGGGATCTTTCAGATGGTTTTAATGTGATTATGAGACCACCTTCTGTGTCCTGAGCAATTTCCTCTCCATACCAACTATCTACAAAATGGCTCTATTATCAGCTTGAAGGTGATAGACATTTCAGGGCACCACGGTCAGTTCAATTTAGACATTATTCCATGAAGATTATGACCCCTTTAGATTTGATGATTCACCCTTTGAGTGATTTATTTCCGTATTTTCCTTTCCAGTCTTCATTTCAACCAAAGAAAAGCCAAATTGCACATCCTGGAGGGGCTCAGAGCTCTGATAGGCTGAGAGGTTGGTCCACCTCTGTCCTGAGGCTGTCTAAATGGGTTTCTAATTACGTTAGATCTTGCTATGAGTTAGATAAATTCAATCTGAGCAGGCAGGTTGGCACCAGGCTTTGGCGGCTTCTTTGAGCATCATGCAAATTTCAGGAGGCTTCAGGGCACCTATGTGGAGTCAGACCACATTTTACCCAGATTTATTCATTAAATAATGCCTCGGGACCCGATGTCCATTTTAGGATGGCTGTTCTGCTGTCATTATTTCAGCAGGATGTGTAGCACCTCTCTTATGACTGCAAGGTCAGCACTTGCTAATTGTCAGCAGTGGAAGCCATGGAACAGCCACCCAGAAGAGTTGCTTTCCAGATAATGCCTCACAAGAGTTGCTCTCCAGATGATACCTGGGATTGGGAGGTGTGGTTCACATGGATTCCTTTGCTCCAGTTGGGGATTCCTCCTGTAGCTTCATTTGTCACCAGTGAGAGAGCTAAAGGGTGGTTGGGAACAACCCTCACTTCAGAGACTGGGGTGGGGATGGACATGAAGATTTGCCATCAAGCAAGACCTCATGAGCATCAAATGGACCACAACAGTCAGCCCCGTTGCTAGTGTGCCTTGTGCAGCCACAATAGCTGTGGTGGAGGTGACCCCAGCAAATCATTAGATGGATCAGAAAACTGGGCCTTTAAGTCTTCTAGTAGTCCTATCTGGAGTTGTCAGTGCTTGTTGAGAGACACCACCTTCAATGACAAAATTTTGGGAAGGCTTGAATGTTTCTTTTGCACGCAGGAGAGGTGTGCATAGACACCTTTGCTCAGAGCTTGGTCCATCTTTCTCTCTCCTTTGCTTGTGCTGGCTGGAGCTCCACGCAGGCAGTTGTCCTGCCTGGTTGCTCCAACACTCCCTTGTCCAAAGCAGGCAGAGCCTGTGGGACTTGTTCCCTTCCTCTGTGCCAGTTCCTTCTTCAATTTCTTTGTGTTTGCTAAAAGGGAGCAATCCAGGACTGGTGGCAACTGCAGCTCTGGCGTGGTTTGGCCCATGTTACAAAGTTATAATTAGTCCTTGTGCCTTGGAAAGTCTGGACCTGAGGAAGCTGTGGCAGGGCAGGGACAAGTCTCTAGGGACCAGAGTGGCACAGAAGGGAGAAGCACAGTCCTCGAGGAACAGAAGGTTCCTGTAGGTGCCAGGAGGCTGACCCAGAGCCAGGGCTGTGTTTGCCTTTGCTGTTGGTCTGCAAACACTCTCCCTCATGGGGCTGCCACGTAATCTTGTGAGCTCTCACATCACATCACGTGCAGGTACGGCCTCTTGGGGGGTTTCTTCTCCAAAAGTCAGTGCAGCAGTTGGACAGTGTGGAAAGGGATGGGAAGAACTATCTGCTCTGCCCCCCTTCTCACCCCAAAACACTGGCAGAAGCACATGCTGTTGCTCAGACCAGCTGTAAAATGGTCAACTCCTCCTGTCCACGAGCTGAGCTCATGTCCTGTTGCCTAGAGCTAGAGCATTGCCCTGGATGGTCCTTGGCAATTCAGGTCCAGCTTTTCTCTAGACTTGCTCTGGTTTCCATGGACATGATATTCCCCTCAGCCTCTTGCTCCTAAGCCTGTGTTGTGTTGAGCTGGAGCCGTGCTCCTCCCCAGATGTGACACTAGCAAGTAATTCCCACTCACAGCAAAGCCTCATGAAAAGCTGGATCTGTGTAGTTTGGGGCATGGTCCCTGGGCTTTTATATATATATTTATATATATATATATTTTTATTTTTATTTTTTTTTCAGTAACCAGGGATGTTGCATAGCTCCAGGTTGGTTTCCAAAGAGAGGGGGCTCATGAATTCATCCCAAGTTGACTAACCCGTGTGCCACAATGGCTCCCTTGTCACTTATTTTTACATTCTGGGCAGTGGGTCTGACATTGCCTTTCCCGTTCAGCCCTGTGAGTTGCTGCATTGTGGTGGCTGTTGGGGAAGCAAGAGCCTTTGGCAGGCGGCTGAGAGGCCGTGAAGGCTCCTGGCATGTGGGGAGGAGGCGCGGGAGCTGGCGGGGGCTGCCAGATGAGCCCGTTAGCGCGGATCTTCCTGTGGGAGCAGCAGCGCCGTGGTTAACCATGGGGATATTTCCACCACTCCTGCAACACTCAGCGCTGGGGGGGGGGGGGTGGGGAGAAGGGCAGCTCATCATTCAACGCCGGGTTGGATGGGGCTTGGAGCAGGTTGGTCTGGTGGGAGGTGTCCCTGCCCATGGAGGCGGTTGGGACTAGATGATGTTTAAGGTCCCTTCCAACCCCAGCTAGTCTGGGATTCTATGATTCCATGATCTCCTTGGGGACTGTTGCACTGCACCATTTCTGTCGGCAGGAAAAGGGTACCAGGGGTGGATTTTCAGTTTTCAGGTGTGAACAGACCGATTCCTGGTGGGTCAGATGGGACCACATCTCCTGCCAGCTGGTCCACTCCTCTGCACAGAGGGTGATGCTGTGGGGGGGTGGTGCAGTGTGACTCCTGGCTGAGCTTGTTTTCCCTGGATTTAGCAAGGAAAATCAGCTTGGTACAGGTCCTGATGAAAGCTTGGAGCTGTTTGTGATGGAAGAGGCAGGAGGGAGCAGAGTGGGGCTGAGAAGGGAAAGGGTCCCCTTAGTCAACCTCCAGCACTGCTGGGTGGGACCCTCATGATCAAGGGCATCAATATAGAGGAGCCCTTTGCCAGGAACTGGTGTAGGGGGGTTTTGGGGTGTGCAGCCAGGACCAGGCAGGCTGGGGACAGCTGTTGGGGAGAGCCCGAGCGAATTTCTCATCAATACAAGTCCCTGCTGCTGCCAGATAAACCCCAGCACTGGAACCAAGGGTGCGACCCCAGGCTTCCCCAGTGTGGAAAGGTTGTGGCAGAGCTGGGACAGGCATGGAGAAGGGCAGCAGAGCAGGGAGCAGCGTGGAGAAGGGCAGCAGAGCAGGAACCAGCATGGAGAAGGGCAGCAGAGCAGGAACCAGCATGGAGAAGGGCAGCAGAGCAGGAACCAGCATGGAGAAGGGCAGCAGAGCAGGAACCAGCATGGAGAAGGGCAGCAGAGCTGGAACCAGCATGGAGAAGGGCAGCAGAGCAGGAACCAGCATGGAGAAGGGCAGCAGAGCAGGAACCAGCCTGGAGAAGGGCAGCAGAGCTGGAACCAGCCTGGAGAAGGGCAGCAGAGCAGGAACCAGCATGGAGAAGGGCAGCAGAGCTGGAACCAGCATGGAGAAGGGCAGCAGAGCTGGCCCAACCTGCCCGGTGTCTGCGGGAGGACAGGCTGCACGTCCTCACAGAGGATGCAGGCTGCAGCACGGATCTGTGAAATTGGAGAGGGGTAGAGCAGGGTGCAATTACTCATGTTTTCTCATAACCCTGCAGGCAGGAGAAGTTCAAGGAAAAATTAACAGGCAGCAGATGTAAAAGCAAAGGGAAGTGCTTCTCCATGGAGCGCATGGGCAGAGAGTTCATTGCTGCAGGATGCCAGGGAGGCCAAAAGCAGGCATGGAATCAAAAAGGTGTGAGAGCACTTCACAGAGGATGGGGGTCATGAAACGGGCGAGCTGCAAAGGATTCCTTGCTCAGGAAAAAGAACCTGAGCTGCGGCACGACAGAAACCCACAAGATTTACCAGGGGATGAATGTCTTCATCAGAGCATCCACCGTTGCTGGAGGCAGCCGTCGGTGCTGGTGCTCCCTGGGGGATTTGAGGGATGGGGTTGGCTCCTGAAGGTTGGCACAGGCAGGTCTCTCCATTAGGAATCAGCAAGCACTGGGGAGCCCTCAAAAGGAGTTCTTTTGTTTCAGAGCCACAATTCCTCAGCTAAGAAAATAGCTTTGCCCCAGATCCCATCCTAGTGCAGTGGCAGAGGGGAGACAGCAGTTAGAAAAGGGGAAAAAAAACCAATAAATGAGGGGGGGAAGGGAAAAGGGAAGGAGTGTATAGCAATTAGTAGAAAGGATTCGTTATGGAGTGTAGAAAATTGACAAGGAAAGCCGAAAACATTGTGGGAAAATCAATTTGGACAAGCTAAACACGATGAGGAGTGCTTTAAAAAATGGGCTAGGAAGAGGTGGAATCCAGTAACTGTCATTCCCACACGGAGACTGCAAAATTGTTAATTATGTAGCAAACTGCAAAAGTGTGCAATAAATAATTCTGGTAATTTGGACTGAGACGTAACACCATAGGATGCAGCACCTGCCGATGTGTTGGTAACCAGCAAAGACATTCAAAAGATCAGCTCCTTGAAATAGTGGTATTTGGAAGAATGGAATAAAATAATTTGCACCAGAGTCTTCGAAAGTCTGGAGTAGGAGCGCTCTGATCTGGGGGTGTTGATGGAGCTGGGGACCACAGGGTGGGCTGGGAGGAGTGGGAGGGCAACTGGAATAGTGATGGGGACACTGTGTGCACCTCACTGACCTCGCCAGCCCCAGGGAACAACTGGATTAGTGGCTGAGGCAGGAAGCTCGATGATGGAAATAGCATTGACGTCAGTCACCGTAGTTTGATGGGACACTGGGCACTGGCAGGACGTGACAGGTCCAGCTCTTCAACCTTTCCCTAGGCGCCTGCTCCCGGCCACTGTGAGGAACAGGATCTGCTCTGGCCACACCTGTGGGGTTGAAGCAGCAGAACTGGTTTGGTGTTGGTATGAGGTTACAGAGTGTAGCCCATCAACTTGGAGATTGATGCCTCATTGATAATATGTTTTTATATAACTGAATGGTAGGGGTTGGAAGGGACCTCTGGAGGTCATCGAGTCCAGCCCTCTGCCAGAGCAGGGCAGGTCACACAGGAACACATCCAGGTGTGTTTGGAATGTCTCCAGAGAAGGAGACACCACAACCTCTTTGGGCAGCCTGTTCTGGTGCTCCATCACCTTCATAGTAAAGAAGTTTTTCCTCATGTTGAGGTGGAACTTCCTGTGCTCCAGTTTTTGTCTGTTGCCCCTTGTCTTATCACAGGGCACCACTGAAAAGAGATACATTATTATTATTGTTGTTGTAGTTATTATTATTGTGGACTAACACTACTCATTAGAAGTAAAGCATTGCTAGGTAGATGAAGATCTGGTTTATCAACAGCTCAGGGAAGAAAAGCAGGCATTGGTTGGAAGTCCTTGTGGAACATGGTTCTCCTGGAGGAGCTCTTTGGCAGCAGGACTGTGCCTGCTGCCATTCAACGTTGTAATCAATGGTCTGGAAGTAAATCTGAAATCACCACTGATAAAATTTGCAGCTGACACAGAGATTGGTGAAGTGGGAGATCATGATGAGGACAGAGCAGTCATGCAGAGTGATCTTGTAAACTGGGCCCATTTAAACAAAGTGCATTTTAACACAGTCAAATGCAAAGCTCTCCATTGAGAAGTGGAGGACACTGGTTTAGATCCTGGGAAGCACTGACTTTAAAAGGGATTTAAAGGTCACACTGCAGGAGTAGCTCAGCGTGTGCTACTACAGTCCTCAGGTGGCAGGAGGAGCAGTAGGGCTGTGCAGAAGGCCCTATGAGATGGTTCTGCAGGGATGGCCTCTGGTAAGGAATGGGGAAAAACTGGGGCAAGCAAAGATGAGGGCCACAAAGCTGGTCTGCTGGCTTGAAGGTTGAGATTTAAGGAACCGGGATTGCTTAACTTCTCAAAAAGAAGACAGAGGGGTGTGTGGATTGTGCTGTACAAGCAACTGCTTGTGTAGAAAAATGCTGTGTGCTGCAAGGCTCTCTAACCCAGCAGAGGAAGGTCAAACAAAACTCAATTTCTCTGAGCCAGTGCCAGACAAATGGCTCCAGTGTATTTCCATGACTCCAGAACAACGGTCTCTGGGTAGAAAGCTTCAGCCAGACACAAGCTGCTGTTATTTTTGAAGTGTGTTGGTCACAGTGTGGTGGGGACTGCACTGAGGATGAGGTGGGCATTAGCCCCCATCAGCACCATGCTGCTCCACGGGGCTGGAGGGGATGAAGTGAGGAGAAAAGCCCTTCAGGGGCTGCCCTGCAGGATCTGATATGTAAGGGAGGTGGGTTTTAGGTAAAAGTGTTGCTCATTGGAAGGCTCCTCAGAGGAAGGAAAGTAGCTGTCCCAGGCTGGGTTTCTGAGGCTGTTTGTATGTGTCAGTGCAGGCACCCCCAGGAGCCCCAGTTGATTGTCTGGGGTTTTACCAGCACAGAGTGCAAGCAGAGCCTTGGAGTTCAGGCTGAGCCATGGAGATGGAGGAAAGCAGCTTGACACAGGCAGGCAGGGGCAAGAGGAGGCTGGGGGACATCCTGGCCTGGCAGGTGACAGCGTGCAGCGAAGGCTTTGCCCAGCCTACAACAGGGGCTGGGAAGTGACCTCTGGAGACCTGTGCACAATTCTGCTGTGGGCAGGACTGCCTTGACCTCCAGAGCTCCCCCAGAGCTGTACACGAAGACTTCCTGAGAGGTTCTTGCCTGTCCCTTCATGGCAGAGATTGCACCGTCTGCTTGGGCAATCCATTGCACTTGGTTGAACTTACCATGGAGGTTTTTCCAAGTGTTCAACCTCACCTTCCCTGCTGCAGATGGAGGTCTTTCCTTCCTGCCTGTCCATGGTCAAAAGCAGCAGCCTCCTCTTTGCAGAAGGCTTTTATAAGCTTGAAGTCTGCTGCCTTTGCCTTCTCCTCCACAAAGCAGTTTCCTCAGGCATCTCTTGGTTTGTCATTATTTCTAGCAGCTGCTTGTCTCTGTTCCTTTCTGTTTAACTGGTGTTTAACTGGTGTTGAACTGGTGTTCAACTGTTGTTCTTGAAAGTAGAGCCCAGACTGGCTGTGGCTGTGCCTCTGATGTCCTACTGGAGCCCAGCAAGGCAGACATAGAATCACAGAATCACAGAATGGTTGGGGTTGGAAGGGATCTCTGGAGATCATCGAGTCCAACCCCCTGCCAGAACAGGATCACCTGGGGCAGGTCACACAGGAACACATCCAGATGTGTCTTGAAAGTCTCCAGAGAAGAAGACTCTACAACCTCTCTGGGCAGCCTGTTCCAGTGCTCCATCACCCTTAAAGTAAAGAAGTTTTTCCTCATGTTGAGGTGGGACTTCCTGTGTTCCAGCTTGTGTCCATTGCCCTTTGTCTTATCACAGGGCACCACTAAAAAGAGATTGGCCCCTTCTTCTGACACCCACCCTTCAGATATTTGTAAACATTAATTAGATCCCCTCTCAGTCTTCTCCAGACTAAACAGCCCCAGGTCTCTCAGCCTTTCCTCATCAGACAGATGTTCCAGTCCCTTAATCATCCTCGTATCCCTCCGTTGGACTCTCTCTAGTCTATCCCTGGCCCTCTTGAACTGGGGAGCCCAGAACTGGACCCAGTACTCTAGATGTGGTCTCACTAGGGCAGAACAGAGGAGGAGAACCTCCCTCAACCTCCTGGCCACACTCTTCTTAATGCACCCAGATCCTTTGTGACTCAAAGCCAACACTCCTGTTTAGGCATCCCAATACAGATGCATTTTTTTGGTGAGAGATCGACACGGTTGATGGACAGCCAACCTCTTGTAACCCCCCCATCCTTCAGCCAGCCTGCTGCTGGCAGGGTGATTATTTTTCCCAAGTGTGCAAATGTGACAGATCCCCTCCACATCTGTCATCCCAGCGGTTAATGAAAATACAGGCAGGCAATGGGCTCAGGACACAACCCAGAGAGTTTCATTTGATCCATCATCCTGGCTGCAAGGCCTGTCTTCAGGAATTACTTTTGGAATACACCTTGCTAAACGCATCCACCCTGCAGTGAATCACACTAGGTTCCCCAAGCCCTGTGCTGCACCTACACGGCTTTTCCTGCATTGCTTAGGAGAACAGAATCAAAAAGAGTGTCAAAAAAACTCCCTAAAGTCAAGGTATAACATTTGCTGCTGCTCCTCCTCCTCCATCCACGAGGCCTGCTGTCTTTTCAAAGGGAGAAGTTCAATGGCTTGACATGTTTGTTTGTGACAAACCTACAGTGGCTGTTACTCATTTCCTTGTTATCTTGTAGGTACTTACAAAGAGTTCTTTTATCTGCTTCAGTATTTTTCCAGGAACTGAAATTAAGCTAACTGTTTTATAATTCTCCAGCTCTTCTTTTTTCTCATCTTTAAAGACAGGTGCTATTTTGGCTCACTTCTAGTCTTCTGGAAGCTCTCTGATTCTCTACAAATCCTTTAAAAAAAAGTATATTTAAAAGAAAAAAAAAACAACCCAAACCCCTAACAGCTCTGAAGCTTAAATCAGGTCTGTGAGCACCTGGGGTGAATTTAATCAGGTCCAACCAACCCAAAAGCAGCTGGCTCATTTGAATGCTCCCTGTGTCATGGCAGGGGGTTGGAACTAGGTGATCTTTAAGGTCCCTTCCAACCTAAACCAGTCTGTGTCTTCCTCCCCTGGGTTAGGCTGGATCCCGTCCTCGTGGGTGGTGGCTCTGTGGGACACCTGATTGCCACTCACTTGTAGTAAAGGCACCAGGAAAAAAGGTATTTGCACACATGTGGTGTGTTGGTTCCTCTCTCCTGATCTCCTTCAGATCCCCATCAAATAGCTCATTTCTTGAGCTCCTTCCTACATTCATGGGTGGTTTTGTCTTTTTCTCTCTCTTAGTGTTTGTGATTCATTCTCTGTGCTCCTGCTCTTGCCCGATGAATTGTGCTCTCCTTTCTTTCCACTCCTTGGTGATCACCACAAAGCAGGATTCTGTGGAAGGATTAAGAGGAGGATAAGGATGTAGCTTAATGGCAGGGATCTCCTCCCAAGCTTGAGGCAAAGCTGGGGGGGAGAAAGTGTGAAGTAGGGTCTTTGAAATGTTTAACGAGCTGACAAAGGAGGTGATGGAGAACCTCTTAGGATGGGAGATGGTGTCAGGCCAGAGGCTGGAAGGTGAGGGATGATGTCACTGTAGCTCTGTGCTGGGCAGTGATCCCATTAGAGAGGCTCTTGGAAGAGGTGGGCCTGGCCAGGAGGGTCTCTGAGAGCACCAAGGGTGCTTGCAGAGTCTGAGGGCAAAGTGGAGACCCCAGGTGAAGGGTGAGGGGGCAATAATTCAGGACGCTTTGCTAATGGGGAACCTTTCTGGAGCCTGTCTGTTATGGGAGGGGCCAGCTGGTTGTCTCTGGGTGGAAGAGGAGGCTGGGGCACAAACAGTGGAGGGAGCTGCTGGGTTGGGGGGTGGAGGTACCATGCAAGGTGTGCTCCTCACATGGGGGGTGACTGGTGGGATGCTCTTGGCTGGGGTGGAGCCTGGTGCTGTGTCTGTGGGAGCTGGTGCTGGACCCTGCTGGTGCTGGGAGTGCTGGGCAGGAGCATTCTGCCTCTGCTTAGGGGTCAGGTTTGATGACCTCCCCTTTGCCTTCATCCGCTGGGTGGGTGATGCAACAGCTTTTCTCTTCTCTCCCAGTTACCTCATCGCCGAGTGACGTTCTCTGCAGCCAGTCAGGCTCAGGACCTGCAGGATCCCTCCCAGCACAGCTACTACGACAGCGGGCTGGAGGAATCAGAGACCCCCAGCAGCAAATCATCCTCGGGGCCCCGCATCGGGCCGCTGGCCCTGCCTGAGGACCACTACGAACGCACCACGCCCGACGGCAGCATCGGGGAGATGGAGCACCCCGAGAACGGTAGGTCCTGGTGGCACGTGTGCTTGTCCATGCCCCGGGGACCCTGCACCCGAGGCTCTTCATCCTCAACGCTGCACCTGCTCTAGGGTGGGTGAGGTGGGGCCAAGAGCTCGGTTGGGACAGGCTTGCCATGCTTCAAGGCTGGTGGGGCTAGGAGGCTGGAGAAGAGATGGGGCTCAGAGCAAGGGAGCAGCAAGGAGGAGAGGGGGAGGGGAGAGGTGGGTAAGGGGGAGGGGTCTAAGGGGGAGGAGGTCTAGGAGGTGTGGGAGTGGGAAGAGTTGAGGAGGCAGATGATGGGTTTGGCATGGTGTAGACAAGGCCCCCAAGGTGATGGTTGGAGATGGCAGCATACAAAGATGCTTGCAGCCCAGCCAAAGGTGAGTTTGTGGCTGCAGCCAGGATGTCCCATGGGTGCCTGACCCTACAGCAGGAAAAGGGTGTGGGGACATGATGCAGCTCTCCATGCTGTGGTGGGTGTTGGAGCCATGGGATGTCCCTGGAGAGCAGAAGGGTGAGAGCAGGTTTAGTGGCACAAACTGGGGTGGAGAGAGACATGGGGTGGAGGATCAGAAAGCCTAGTGGTGGCAAACCTGAGAGCAATGTGTCCTTCATTGGGCCCTTCATGTCACCTCCTGCTCAGGTCCACCTTTGCCTGGGAGCCCTACCAGAGGTGTCTGCACTCTCACCATGGGAGAGCTGACTTTCCCCCTCCCTGGCACAGCTTCAGCCCCAGTTCTGCTCCTTGTGCTGCCTCTGTGCTGCCTGCCTGACCACCCTCCACCAGCCCACTCCCCAAGCTGTCTTCTCTGGTCAGCTTAAGTTGCTTCCTTGGACTTGGCTCTGGCTGTGCACATAACATCTACTTTTCTGCTTTCTTCTGTGCTCTTGTCCTGAAGGGAGGTCACAGTTCAAAGAAACCTCCGGGAGGGAAAAAGAGGAGGTGCAAAGGGTTCTCCTGAAGTCTCCTCCTACTTTGGGGAGCAACTTTGACTTTGGGACAGGGCCTGGATGTGGTGTGAAAATGTGTTCAGCTGGTCTAGGGAGCTGCAAACCTGCTGGGTGCCCCTACTAAGGAACACAAGGGGGCCAGGGTAATTTGTGGTCTTGAAGGTCTAGTGGAACGACTCTCCCTTCTTCCCACGTTAGTTCCTGGAGTAACGCCGGAGTTTGTTGTGCTGCGACCATCGAAGCAAGGTGTGGTGGTGCCAGGTCTGGCAGGGTTCCCAAATCCATTTGTTGCTTCTGTATAGGAGTGTCATGCAGGTCACTTTCTTCCCAAAAGTACCAGCCAGTCAACTGTGAAGAGCAGTGTGGAGAGGTTCCTGGAGTTCTGGTGCAGGATGACACTACTGGACTTCCCAAGTGCCCTTGAGTACCAGCCAGGTGCTTGCAAGAGAGGCTTGAGGGACACATGGGCAAGGAGATGCTGTATGGCTGTGCTGGGGGCTAGAGCATGGCAGTGGTGGTGATGATGGGGCTGCAAGAGGAAAGTCTGAGCCCCTGAAGGTGACAGGGAGCCCAGAGGTGATGAGGGAGGTGCAAAGCTAAAACTAGGAAGAGGAGAGAGAGAGGAGACCTGGAGAACCTGCAGGAGGAGATGGAAGGCATAGAGGGCTGCCTGTAGTCCCCTGCTGATGGGGATGATCAGACCTGAGGAAGGCTCAGGGACACTGTCTGGAGCAGTGGCACTCAGAGACAGAGCACCCAGGCATGGCTTCCTGCCCACAGCATCACCAGCCCAACCTCTCCTGCAGATTAGGCAGCTCCTTCCTTTGCACAAGAGCCCCCGGGTATGTTCACAGCCCCAGAGGCAGAAATTCCCACACACCTCTCCATGAACAAATCCACACGTGTCAGACTCGTGCAGGGGCTCCCAGGGGGTAACTGTGAACCTGTTCTGCTTGCCAACCCCCAGCCTGGCCTGTCTTGGCTCCCTTCACATGCCAGTGGTTGGGAATCAAGCTCTGATGCCTCCAGCAGCCATCCTGGCCTGGTTAAACCCAGTCTGGGGCCCATGGCAGGCCAAGGCTCTGGGGAATCCACCAGGGTTAACTCCAGTCGGTCCTGGTGCTCTGCAGATAACGTTTGATGAACTTGAGCCACTGGGGTCAGGGTCGTGATCCATTAAACAGACTATTTAGGGGTCCCTGGCACCAGGCCAGGTGATTTGGAGATGACGAGTTACTGGTGGTGTTAGACCAGTTCATCCCAGTTGTGTTTCCCATGGCCCGCCTGCCCCAGCTGGGGCACGCCAGACCTCTCCGTGGCGCCAATGAGACCTCCCTGCCTTGTTTGTCCAAGGAAGGGTCATGTCTTCATGTCTTGCTTCCTGCAAAGCTTCTCCAGCGATGTGGGACCATCATGACCTTTTGGGGGACTGTCTCACGGTGCCCTTGTCTTGGCTTCTCCAGCTGCTTAAGCACCAGCAGCCCCTCAAAGAGATCAGATTGGGTGTTCTGCTGTGAAGCTGGGAAGATGAAGCCATTCTTGACCTTATATTAAACTGAAGAGACTAATTGGATCCCACACACCCCATCTCGTGGCACGAGCACAAGACTGACACGACTGTGCATTTTCTAGGCTTTCATCTAGTTATAAATATCCAACATAACAGGGCTTCCATTGCTTTCTCCAGGAGATTATCCCTGCAGCCGAACCAATCTGATAAGCAAGTATGCAAGGCTATTTATAGCTTCTTCAACTGGAAGACAGATCCATGCCTTTTCTTTGTAGATGGTGCTTCACTTGATTAACACACATATCAGTGTCCTCCTTTTTTGGACACCTTTTACTGTGCAGACTGCAGTAAAATGCTGTATTGCAGGGGCTGAGCCAGGTCCTTTTCAGGAGGAATGATGACGTTTCTGATGAAGACTTCTCCAGTCTCTTGGCATGGATGTGGCAGCTCCTCAATCATCCCAGGCATTTGTCATCCCTGGTATTTTACCTCGCTGCCCACTGTTTCCTCCCCAACGTTTTGCTGTGCTGTTACCCACTCCTGGGGGGTACACTGAGCTAGGAACTGAGCTTAGTCCCCCGCTTGGCCACCCGTTGCTTTCGCTGGAGACATCTGCTCCCCCTGGAGCACAGATTTGCTTTAGTTGGATGGAGCCTGGGAGTGGTGGAGCTCTGCAGAGGATCTGCCCTGCCATACTGAACACGGAGCTTGGATCAGGGAACTGCCAGTCTCCCTCCACCGATGATGGAGAGAATTTAGTAAGATTACAGGACAGTTTGGGAAACGTTACATGAAGCCTGTTTCACTCTGCCCCTCTGTGGTACAAAGGTACCTGAGATGATGATATCTTGGATGACTGACTTCTGGATTGTGTTCTGCAGCCCACAGAACAGGGGCAAATGTTTCATCTGGTTTATCCCCATTATTGAAAGTAGGGACCCCCATGCCATTTAACCCCACACTGAATATGTAATTAACAACCATCTCACGAGCTTTTGCAATGCACTTAGTGCAGTAGTATCTGTGCTTCACAGATGGTAACGGGTTTATCCTCACAGCTCCTCTTCCAGGGAAGAAATTCCACCCTAGGTGGGGAATGAAATAGAAAATGATCATCTGCATTTCTGAGAAGTCTGCTGGCTTTGGGTGACCCCCTGGGTGAGCTGGCAGCTCCTCAGTCTGCTCATTTTGGAAGGCAAGAGCTACTGTAGGGTTCTGGTGCCTCTGAGCCACCAGGCAGGTCTCCAGCTGCTCTTGGACATTGAAGCCGGGGCTGCACCAGCCACCCCTGGCAGCTGTGACACATGAGTGGCCTGGCTTTGGGACCTGGTGGCAAAGCTACATGTGAAACCCTCTCGCCTGGTTCATAGCCACAGGCTTTTCTCACAAGACCAGCTTTTTTCCATGGTCTCCTACTTCCTCCATACACCTCAGCACAGCGTCACCAAACGAGCTGAGGTGCCATTGCCAGGGTTTGTCTGCTGGTCTTAATAAACCCCTTTCAGTTCAGATTTTCCTTTGTTTTGAGATAGATTGGTGGATTGATGCACTGTAAAGCCAGAAGGAGCAGCTTGTCTAAGCCCTGCGTGACACAGGCCATAAAACCTCACCCTGTGATTTCTGCTCCTCGCCGTGGCTGAGCAGGAGCGCTCCTCTGAGAAGGTCCCACGTTGACAGCAGATTGCAAATGGTGGCAAGTGTGAGGGACCTCTGGGGAGCCCTTCCAGTGGCAGATCCCCTCTGCCCCCCTTTCACAAGCCCACACTGAAATTCTGCTCAACCTGCTCTAGCTCCCATTTCTGTCCATTGAATTATAGAACATTAGAAGACACCTCCCTTGATCCATACTTGTAGCTCACACACAAGCCGTTCAACACATTAAGTTCTCTTTGATATACTCAAAACCTGAGTCAAGTCCTTACTGTGAGCAGAGCCAAGGCGAGACATTTTGGCAGCTGGGTCTCTCTTCCTTCCCTCCCACCCTTCCTTGGGCTCCTCCCAGCCATTGCCATCTGCTCATGACGCCACGACAGACCTGCAGCCCCATTTCTGGGCAGCAGCAACATCTGGCACGTCTTGGATGCATGTGCTGCTTTTTGGCAACCTTTATGAAGAAAGCCTGGGGAGATTTTTTTTCCTCCCACTCCCCTTTGCTGCACTTCTGATTAGAGTTCAAGTCTTCCATTCCTTTGTATCATTTTCTCCCTGCATGATGGTCAATTTGCCAACAACCTTTTAGCAGTGTGGCTGTGTCCAGATGATAGCCTGCAGCTTTCCAGCAGCCCTTGGTGGCATCCACAGCAGCACCAGGCACAGATGTAATGCGACTGCTGGTGCTTGTCTTCATCATCTCCCACCAGGTGTGTCTGTGTCCAGCCCATGCAGGCAGAGCTGTGTCTGGCGAGCTCTGGGCTGTGCAGGCACCCTCAAGATCACAGCACCTTGAGTAGGTGGGGAGCTCAGAAGAGGACTCCCAAGCCAACGATCCCTTCTCACTGGTGGTGGTGATGAGGTGGATTTTCAGCATTGGGCAGCCACCACCTGCTGTCTTCTGCTTAGTGTCAGTTTGGTCACAAGCTTCTTTCTAAGGTTCTCACTGCTGTTGTTGTTCAGTTCCTTCCAGCCAGCAGATGGGACAAAAAAAATTACTCTTTGTCTCCTCCTTTGGCAGAGTGAAGTCTCAAAACCTTTTTTTTTTTTTTTGGCATTATCTTTAACTGTCCCTTTTGTCTTGCATAAAGTGTTCCAGGCACATGTTCAGTCTGCAGATTTTTTTTCCCAAACGTCCCCTGCAGCATTTTTGCTTTCTTGCAGAGGAATGCTTCTGCCTGGGCTCCATCTGGGCTGCAGGGTTGGAGCTAGCTCTGTGCCATTCCTGGTCAAACACTGGTGAGCCCAGATGGGATGTCTGATCCACGGACATCTTTTGTTGCAGAAAGATCTCACACCTTGTGGGAGAAAACTGAGGGTAGGGCATAGGGTAGGATAAATGCTGCTGCCCATGAAGAAAGATGGTCTCTGGCTGGCACTGGTCTCCCCTTTGCTGGCTGAGAACGTGCAGGTCACACATCTGATGGGCTGAGGACCAGTGGCTTGCATCTGGCTGGTGCTTGGGCTCCTCTCTAGTTGAGATGTGGGACTTTTTAAAACTGATCTGCAGCCCTTTCCTTGTGAACATTGACTGTTGTCATCAGGGCTGCAGTTCCTTATCATGGAATCATACAATCACCTTGGTTGAATAAGCCCTTAAAGATCATTGAGTCCAACCCTTAACCTAACACTGACAAGTCCTTAACTAAACCATATCCCTAAGTGCTTATCGTGGATGTTTTGTTATGACTATTAGTTCCCAAGCTCTGCTCTCATGTAGGGTTTGTGTAATGAAGATCTCTCTGTGTCACCATCTTCTGCATCTCATCTACTTCTACAAATTACGTCTGGGTTTCTCAGTAACCCTCAGCTCTGCAGGCAGCTGCATTTCTTTGTAAGAAATGGTGAGCTTCTCTGCTTTCTTCACTTAATGTGGGTTCCTCCCCAAAGACAGCTTCTGATTTTCCTAATTGCTGCCACAGAGAGATGTGGGAAAAGATTCTTATCAGGAGAGACAGATTGCAAATGGCCATGGATTACACCATCTTGGTTTCAACACACCATTTCTGGCTGAGCTGTAATTTCAAACTCATTCTCACCCTGTTTCTTCTTTTCCCTATTTTCCAGCAGCCACGTCTGGGTAAACTCTCTCTTATGAAAGAGCTGCTCAGGTCAGAGCAGTCCTGGCATGCCACGTCAACCAGGTCACCTTCCTTAATTGTACCAAGGATCCCAGGGTGAAGAGGGTACAGCTGTTTTTTCTTCCCCAGACTAACAAGTACATTGATACCAGCTACAGAGAATGCCTTTAATCCTCTCAAGACCTTCTAAGAAGGATGCTACTTGCTTCACAGGTTGTCCAAAATAGCTTTAATAATGTATTTGACAGTGACTTCCTTGTCTCACAGGATTATGCGGTAGTGCGCATTTAAGGTTGTCCTCAAGTTCTCCAAAGATCCTTGGCAGGTCTTGGGTATCTTTAGAGGAGTTATTGGAGGGAACTAAATTTCCCTGTTGGACTCTGATGGCTTTTTTCACCCCACAGTCCCTGAACTGTGGCTGCAGCTTATGAGAAATCCAGGCAGGACAGTAGTTCTAAATCAATGCCCAAGAGACAAAAAGCTTCATATTTCAGGAGGAAGGTGCCTTCTCTTGTAGGATATATAGGTCCCCGTGGCTCTGTGTGCGCCTCCTGCATTTGAGATGGAATTTTCTGAGTTTTCTCCTGTTCTTTGTGATCCTGGGCTGAGCTGTGACATCTTCCATTCCTTCTTGCTGTCTGTGGCAAGATGATGGAAATCAACAAATGTCCTCTCTTTTCTTTTCTGTCCTTCACATTCTTCCTGCTCTGAACTTGCTGGATGGAGAAGATGCTGTCATTTTTTGGAATCTTTATTCCGACTTTGATTTGGAAGCCCTACCCAACACAGTCCTCTCCCTCCTCTCTCATGAATCCACCTATCAGGGAGGTGACCCTGCTCTAAATTTGCTGATTTACTGAGCAGTACTGCAGAGACCACAGGGCTTGGAGGAGATGCTGAGAGCTAGACCAAAACTCACCGTGCTTATTCAAACCACTCTTCCCTGTTCACCTGGCTTGGAAGCTCCACAGCAAACTTGGAGTTTTCATTTTCTTACAGGAACCAACTGCAAACAGGTGGGAGCATAGGATTTTTTTTTCCTAAGAACTATAAATGAGCTTGTAGAATGAAGGTGAAGGTTGGAAGGGACGTTAAAGATCATCAGGTCCCAACCTCCCTGCTATGAGCAGGGACACCTCCCACCAGACCAGGCTGCACAAAGCCTCATCCAGCCTGGCCTTGGACACCTCCAGAGAGGGGGCATCCACAGCTTCCTTGGGCAACCTGTTCCAGCACCTTCCTACCCTCATGGTGAAGAATTCCTTCCTGATGTCTAACCTAAATCTCCCCTCTTCCAGCTTAAAACCATTACCCCTTGTCCTACCACTACACTCTCTGGTGAAAAGTTTCTCCCCATCTTTCCTGTAGGCTCCCTTCAGGTGTTGGAAGGCTTCTACAAGGTCTCCCCAGAGCCTTCTCTTATGCAGGGAAGATGACTTCTACTGTCCCAGGGAAGAGATTTCCCAGTCTCCCAGGCCAGGGACACCAAGCAGTGTCATGTACATCTTCAGGTCCAGGGCAGGAACATTTTCCACTACAATTTCATCTCAGCAAGCCTGGGGCTGGGTTGTAGCTCTCTTCTGGCAGGACATGCACTCCTGCAGCCCCAGTGACATTAAAACAGGCAACTCTTCACCTTCACAAGGTGGCTGCAAGGTGAGATACGTGTTAAATGCCACACAGTGTCAGGTTTTTGCTTTTGCCTGGCAATGGTTGCAAATGCCCATGCAGGTGCCCCTGGAAATGGTCATGCACAGCTACTCTTATCTGTGCCAACTCTAAACATCTCTCCTTTCGTGTAGTCTGTTTTTTGCAAAGAGCAGTTTATGCCATCCTCAAATTAGTCCTGGGCTCAACTTGAGTTCACTAAATGGTGTTGCAGGAAGAAGCTCTCAGAGTTACATCTGTGAAAGGACCAGGAGGGTGGGTCCCTTCCTCTTTGGTATCATGTTGCTCTCCAGGGAGGATGTTTCCTCAGAATGAGGGGTTGGATGAAGCTCCTTCAGACTCTTCTTGTGTGTTTTCTCTAACATCGTACAAGATGCATTTAAGACCCAGTGTCCTGCCTTCAGGCTTGGAGCACTTGTAGATGGTCCATGTGATACCCACGGGGGAGACCCAGCAGCTGAGTTATGAGCATTTCTGTTGATGAACCTGTTAAGGCCTGTGAGTTTCATTAACACGAGTGCCAAAGGAGGCAGCTTCCCTCCTCTTCCATCTTGGTTTGCTCATCCCTGTCCCTGTGCTGTGTGCTCCGTTGTGCCAACACAGCTGTTTGCCCAGCTGCGTGGGGAGCTGGATCAGGGAGCTGAGCAGGCTGAAGTTTTGCTGGATCTTTTTTTTTTTTTTTCCTTTGGCCAGATTGCTCTTCAGTCAGGGCAATTGTCCTAACCTGACTACTCTGTGGCTCCTCAAAGAGCTGAACTTGCAGAAAGCAAAGGTTTTGCAGCAGGGCAGTGAGCAGCCAGGTGAGGTCGGCGTTCAGGTTTAGAAAATGTCGAAACCAGAAAAAGCAACCAAGTGTCAAAGCCACAGACAACCAGGATCCCTCAGCAGTCCCAGACTATTTGTTGTTTTCAAAGCCCTGCTTCCTTAGAAAGCTCCTTTTGAAGTAATTTGACGTGCCATTTCCAGCTCCTGTGTGATCTAACTCAGTTATTTCCCCTTTATCTGCCTCTGAATGCTCCTGAATGTCTCTGTAAACCTTCCTGCTTGGCAGTACCTCTTCCCATGTAAAGGGACCTGCATTAGTGTGGGATTTAAACTTAATGCTAGAGGAGCTTAGGGAGTCTCCCATTTGAGCTTCTTGAAGACTTCACACTGCATTTTCTTTCTTAAAAAAATAGCAGGTGCCTGAGTTTGAAGGATTGGTCAGGTGTAGATCCCTTAGGTGGAAAATCTCTCTCCCAGGCATGAGCCAGAGGATAAGGGATTCATTCCCGTCCCCAGTGAAATCAATGTGAGCTTTGCTACTGAGACAGGTCAAATGTCAGGCTCAGTTGTTGGCTCTTCCCTGGGATTTTATCCTTTGTGCTCTCGCTATCAATGAATCTCTCTTCCTGTCTCCTTCCCACAAGCTCTCATCCATCCTGATTTGAAGTCACCTCCATTAAGTGGCTGTAACGCCAGCTCTTTGCTTTACTTGCAGAGAGGACACTCCATAAATCTAACATTAGTCATGGCAGCTGGTGAGAGATGCCAAGGATAGGCTGCTTTGACTCAGGGGTTATCTAACCGTGTCAGCCCCCGCCTTTGCCTTCCCTTGCAGAGAGCTGAGGTTCCCCTGCAGGAACCAGGGCTCATTTCATGTGAGCTGATGCAGTCTGCTCCGGACCAGTGCTGACACAACAGCAGTCAAGGGAAGCCACGTGGTGGCCAGCTGCTTCTTCTCTGGGTAGTGTGGTTGGACCTGGGCTCCCTTTCTCAGCCCTCTGTCTGGTCTGAGCAGGACAATAAGCTTTCAACAAGCAGAAATGGGGGAAGCTCGTGTGCTCTGTAGCTGGCAAGCTCGATTTTCCTAGGCAGGAACATATTCACAGGTCTCAGAATCATGCAGTGACAAATTGTCTGTTTGTTGCAGCTGGAGACCAGAATGGGCTGGAGAAGGGGCTGTGCCCTTGCACCGGGTGCAGGCTTCCCAGATCATCTCTTCTGTGGGCTTCAGCCACACTCCTTGTGGGAAAGGAGGGCTGCACTGATGGAAGAATGGGACTGACCAGGGTCTGATGGATCCTGAGCCCTACATGGGTGCTCTGTCCACTGCAGTATCATAGAATCACAGACTGGTTTGGGTTGGAAGGGACCTTAAAGATCACCTAGTTCCAACTCCCCTGCCATGGACAGGGACACCTCCCACTAGACCAGGTTGCTCCAAGCCCCATCCAACCTGCCCTTGAACACTTCCAGGGATGGGGCAGCCACAGCTTCTCTGGGCAACCCGGGCCAGTGTCTCACCACCCTCACACTAAAGAATTTCTTCTTAATGTCTCACCTAAATCTCCCCTCTTCCAGTTGGAAACCATTTCCCCCTCATCCCATCCCTCCCTGCCCTTGTCCAAAGTCCCTCCCCAGCTTTCCTGGAGCCCCTTCAGGCACTGGAAGGTGCTCTAAGGTCTCCCCAGAGCCTCCTCTTCTCCAGGCTGAACATTCCAACTCTCTCAGCCTGTCTCCAGAGCAGAGCTGCTCCAGCCCTCAGACCATCTTCATGGTCTCCTCTGGACTCACTCCAATAGCTCCATGTCCTTCCTGTGTTGGGAATGCCAGAACTGGACCCAGCCCTGCAGGGGGGTCTCACCAGAGTGGATTAGAGGGGGAAGATCCCCTCCCTTGACCTGCTGGTCGGGCTGCTGGTGATGCAGCCCTAAACACAAAGAGCCACAACTTGCTCTTGGGCTTTTAGGCCAATTGCCCCAGCACAGCTCATGGCCACTGAGCTAAACTCTTCCAGTGAGGGTTGTTTCATCCTCCCTGCCCATGGGGAAGGTAATGTTCAGCCCCAAACTGTGCCAGGGCTCTGTCTGTCAGGGAGGTGCTGTGCACCGGGCAAAAGCAGGCTAACCTCAACGTGAGGCAGATGAGGAGAACGACCTGGTCTAGTGGGAGGTGTCCCTGCCCATGCAGAGGGACTGAAACTAGATGATCTTTAAGGTCTCTTCCAATCCAAACCATTCTATGATATGACAACGGTGGGACGTGGAGATGCTTAGGTTTGCATTCAGAACCCTTACTCCAGCAGAAGAGCAGCATTACCAGGTTTAACTTAGTTCACTTTTAAAATAATTTAGGGTAAACTGGCAAAAAAAGCTGTGAGTCAGGAGTTAACCAGCTCAGAGGGCCCCTGTGTGAGAGGACGTGTGCCTCTGTGTTGGTCCATCTGTGCTCATACACTTAATTACATATATCAGGTAAAACGTTCTCACGTGGATGGCCATAAACCCCCTGTACAAGAAACCCTTGGAGAGGCTGGGGAAGGGATCCAGGAGGGAAGAGCAGGATGCTGGAGGACATGGGCAGAGGTTCCTAAAACCAGAACTTCTCCTTCAGTTCTGTGTCTGTTTTCAAGTCTTGCTTGGAAGTGAAAAAAGGAGGAGGCAGCAAGAGGAAGGAAGGAGGGGGTTTGGGTATGATCTTTGTTCAGGGATGTGTCAGAACAGCATGTTGTGTTGTTTTATAGCTCGGAGGGAAGAGAAGATGGAGTAGGGTATGTAAAATGACAGAGAGTGAGTAGATGTGATATTTGCCTGATGTATTTTGCTGGTAATTAGTGTAATGCCAATTAGACGTAAGTAATCTTTCTTTTTTTTTCTGTGGCTGTATAAGTTATTGCTTGAAAATACGCCAGCTAAAACCAAGATATTAAACTTTGAGGGATATGGAGATCTCTATTCCTTGAGGATCTCTAGATGAAATTACCCAGACAACAGGGATCTCGACAAAAGCAAGAGTTATATCTCAAAAGAAAATGAATCACAGGAAAAGAAATTGTGTATTCCATGTCTAGCGTCTTGCTGCTTATTAGCCACACAGGAAGGGGCACCCGCAGAGATGCAGATAAATCAGTGAGGGAAGGCAAATACTTTGCCTTTCCTGAAAACAATGCTGCTTCCATGGTGTTGTTCACCTTATCAGCTTCCCTCTGCAGCCAGATCCTGAACCCTTCCCGTGTTCTGGCAGTTCCAGGTAAACCCTGCTGCACACAGACATGTTATTTTTTCCTTCTCCAAGCCCTGTGTTCTCTCTTTGCTAACCCATATCAGAAGACACTGGGCTCGTGTTGTTTTGCCTCTTGATCTCTCGGGACATAAAGCTCCTTAATGATGACTAGTGGCTTCCTTCCAAGGGTCAATTGCTGATCCTGGACTCTCAAATCCCAGCTCCTTTTCAGCTCTCTACCTGCTCAGCTCCGGGCTGCTCTTTCAAGCAGGTTTCCACTGCTTTGCTCAATGCTACACACTTATTTTCTATTGCTATGGACGGTGCATAAGGAGCAGACCTGCTATTAACTGTCATCTCCCTTTTTGAAAAATAATCTGTAAAAATTACGCCCTTGGACCGATTCTGGAAGTTCTCGTACATCTCTGTTGGGCTGTGAAATCAAAATCTTCTCATGATCATCCTGCTGTTCCCTTGTGCTTTGGGGGTGACGGAGCTGGCAAATCCCCTTGGCCTCTAATTCGGGAGGATGATGGAGCCCCGTTGTCCTGCCGGGATGTTTGGCAGCAGGTTTAATCCTCCCTCCTTCTTTAAAGGGGGTTTTATTCTCTCCAAGCCTTTAGGACTGCCTCTGGCAGGTCTCCCTGGAGTGCTGCAAACTTGATTGCATCTAACCTCCAGCAGTCTGTAAACTGCAGCACCCAGGGGTAGCTGGAGGTTGATATTCCCTATCGGAAATGATTATCCTTCTTTTTCCCACTCTCCCCCAGGAGTGCCTTTCTGCCATCCTGATAACAAACACAGGGCAGAGCAGTTCTCATCAGGATCTGGGGATTTTTTGCCTGGGGTCACCTGAACAAGCCACAATCCATCTGCCCTGTTGCTAAAATCAGCACCCTGATGTCCTCCTCTTCACTCAGAGCTGCACCGTTGGTGTTGATACCTCCTATCTTCATGTGAGGAGGTGACTTCTCCCTGGCCGTGGCCATCAGGGCTGGAAATCTTTTCAGTGTCTGGGTGGGGAATGATGCCAGCAAGATGGCAAGTGGTTCAGTTCAGAAATGTTAACCACCTGGGCTGATTTCTTGCCTTGCAATTTGGCTGCACCACAGGAGGATCTGACCAGTGCAAATCGTGCTTCTGCCATGTGCCAGCCACAAAATCTCTCCCCATTTTGCTTCAGCCACAGATTTTTCAGCTCCTGAGTCTGTGGGTGTTTGAGGTGTCAATAATGTGCATTTTCAGCGGTTTTAGGGCATGTCCCTTCACAGCAGAGAAATGGGCTGGGTAGTTCAGAGGTTCAGGCTCTCCTGCATGGGCTGCTCTTGATTCTCAAGCAATCAGCAGTCAGACACCCTCGTTTGGTGTCAGATCATTCCTCCAAATTTCCATTACCCTGGTCTAATGCTCACAAAGCTGCTGTGTGTCGGTTTTCACATGCATTTGGTTCTCTTTGGCTGGGTGTGGATCTATATATGCATCCTCCAGCAGCAGACAGACATTTCCTCCTCAGGGCAGCCCGAGAGCATCAGCCCTGGATTTAGTGCCCATCCCTTTGATCCTTCAAATACCCATAGCAAATTGTGGCAAGGATCTGGCCGTGTCTGCATTCTGGTTCAGGCAACCAGCCTGTTTCTACAGTTGGAAGAGACAGTAAAGAAGCTGAAATGACAAGTGAATGTGTTCACTTTACTCTGAAGCAGCTCAGGAAAGATCTGTGGGAAGAAAACAAAGGGTATGCATGCAAATCCATCCTGTCATTTCCGCTCCCAGTTTCCTTGGGGTTTGGCTTGACTCTCTTCCAAGGGCTCTTGTTCTCCCCTGCTCTGCCTCTCTCCGAGTGGTCTCGGTTTCCTTTGTTTCCAGGTCCCCTTGTTGAGGCAAGGCCTTTTCATGAAGTTGTGATTTCTTTTGTCAGTTAAACACCTATGTGACTTCAAAGGCTTTGAACAGCGCTGTGCTTTGTGCCTCACAGCCCCCCTGCAAGAATAATTTCCCCCCGATTCATTGTCCTGCTAGTGACAGATTATTAAATTGTTGATGGAGCTTAACAATGGTTTCGTTCAAAGGCAGACATGCGTGTGCCAGTTCTTTTCTCCTTGACACAAGAGCTTTCATGCAAGTGTACAATGAAAAGCAGCCACCAAGGAGCAAACACAGGGAGTGTTCATAAATCCAGAGCTGTATTCCCAAGTGATTGTGTGGATGAACTGGTGCACCTTGCAGCACACTCCCAGGCTCTGACAGGAGCCTGTAGGTGAGGTGAAAATCACAGGACCACAGAATTACCTTGGCTGGAAGAGACCTTCAAGATCACTGTGTCCAACCCTTAACCTAACGCTGATAAGTCCTTAACTAAACCATATCCCCAAGTACTATGTCTATATGACTCTTAAATCCCTCCAGGGATGGTGACTCCACCACTGCCCTGGGCAGCCTGTCCCAATGCCTGATAACCCTTTTGGGTAAGAAATTCTTCCCAACATCCAATCTAAACCTCCCCTGGCACAACTTGAGCCCGTTCCCTCTTCTGCTGTCACTTGTAACTTCATTGAACAGCCCAATCCCACCTCTTTACAACCTCCGGAAAACTCCCCTTGCTGAAAAATACTTAAAAAACCCAAAAAATGTAATACTCCTTGCTCACACAATTGGGACACTTGAGGAACTGGGAGGTGAGCAACGGTGGGAGGGGACCACCCTTTTCAGGAGCAGTGGGAGGACTGTGTGCTGAAACACTTAAATCATAGCAAAAAATAATTCAGATTGGAAAAGAGCCTTAAGATCCTCGAGTCCAACCATAAACCTACCACTGCCAAGGCCACCACTAAACCATGTTCCTGATGCTATTTCCTTGCTCACCATGTTCCTCCCGCTCGGATCCTGCCAAGCACACGCATCCATCTCCCAACCACAGCAGCTTTGGGAACCTGCACTGAGGATCATTATACAGCCTGTGCAGCCTGGGGCTGCTTGACATTCTGTATTAGACAGACTTCTTCTCTATTCCTTATCACTTCAGCAGATTTCCAACAGTAAAACTTAAATTTTCCATGCTGGGTTTCCCTCAGGTTGATTTCTTTCGCTTTCTGAAGTTTTAGCAGAGGTGTTCCAGCTGGTTTTTGAGAACAAGACATGTCGGCTCAGCCCTGCTGACAAACTGCTTATAAGAATTTCTTTTCAAGAGCCATTAGCTTAACCAGCCTTTGGAAGAGAGGTGTGGAATTTGGCACGGAGGCTGTCAGCATCGGTCGGGGGTTTTTCTCCCCAAAATGGCTGAGTCTCTTGTTGAGTGCCTGCCAGCCTGCATCCCTGTGTAGCTCTGCCCACACACCATTGTGTGGACCTCAAACAGTGGCATTTCTCAGGGCTTACACACCCTTGTCCTCCCTCAGAGACCTGATGTAGGAGCTTGCTGCAGTTGCTGTTGCTTGGTGGACATCTCTGCTGTTGCCTCCTTGATGGGCACAGAATCCCAGACTGGTTTGGGTTGGAAGGGACCTTAAAGATCATCTAGTTCCACCCCCCCTGCCATGGACAGGGACACTTCCCACTAGACCAGGTTGCTCCAAGCCCCATCCATCCTGCCCTTGAACATTTCCAAACGTGGGGCAGCCCCAGTTGCCCACAGTGTCTCACCACCTTCAAAGCAAATAATTTCTTCCTAAATTCTCATCTCAATCTTCCCTCTTCCAGTTTTGATCCATTACCCCCCATCCCACCACCCCCTGCTCTTGTCCAAAGTCCCTCCCCAGCTTTCCTGGAGCCCCTTCAGGCACTGGAAGGTGTTCTAAGGTCTCCCTGGAGCCTTCTCTTCTCCAGGCTGAACAACCCCAACTCTCTCAGCCTGTCTCCAGAGCAGGGGTCCTCCAGCCACTGATCATCCTGGTGGCCCTCCTGTTCCTTGATGGCATCCCTTCTGGACATGCCCCTTCCCCTTACTCTGGGCCCCCCCCAGTGTTCTTTTGGGTGCTGGGTGCTGCTGGCACAGGTTGTTCCTTGCTGGCAGGAGGTTGGAGCGTGGCTCCCCTGCTGGGACACGTGGCACACAGGGGCTCTGTGTCAGGGTGCATCTGCCTTGCTGGGAGACCTGCTTTGGGGCAGGGTGGGGATCCAGGGCCCTGCTCCTGCTGGATGATGGAGCTGGCCTGTCTCCCTGGAGCGAAGGCAGCTTTCTCACCTCCCTCCCAGGCTGACATCTCAGAGGTCCACCCAGAACTGAGAGGCCTCTACATCCCCCCACCCATAGCACAAGGGCTGGGTCCCTTCCCTGGGCTGCCAGCACAAAACGACTGGTTCTTTATCTTTTCTCCCTTTTCTTGTCCTTCCTGGGACACATTCCCTGCTCTTCTTCTTCCTTGGCAAACTGGTAGAGGCTGCCTCAAGCTCCAGTGCCCTCCCTGATGAGCTGCTGCCAGGAAGGGAAGCACGGCTGCAGCTTTAATTAAATGATAAGGGCAGAGCCCCGGAAGTGGGGAGATAAGGGCAGCGGTGGTGTCTGCCACCACACTTGCCCAGGTTCTTTCTAATTAGCTTTGAGAAGCTCAGATTAACCCTCGGGAGGAGGCTGGCTGGAGCGGTGGGGCTGGGGCAGAGGGAGGGGACTGAGGCCAGTTCCAGGGGTGGAGGTTGGGATTCACCTGAAAGCCTGTGTGGGACATGGGCTGGAGGGGACCCCTCTGTGCTCCTCCCCCTGCACCTGAGCAGGGGGGCTTGGGCAGAGGGGGTGGGGGTGACCCCAGCCTTTCACAGGCTCAGGCACAAGGTAAAGCTCAAGGATTAGCTGCCCAGGTGCCTTCTGTAAGAAGCATTTGGTGCTTTAACACCTATTCCTGGCAGCTCTGGGGTGGCCTTGGGGCATCTGGGTTGCAGAGCTTGTCCCAGTGGCTGCCCCAAGGGTTTTAGTGCAAGCGGAGGAGTGTCCCCAACCCCTGGAGCAGTGGCAGGAGCACAGGACACAATCCTCCTGTAGGAGCCATGGGACAGGTCTCTAGTGCCCTCCAGAAGTCATGGTGTGTCTCAGTGATGCCCTGCGAGGGGAGAAGGGAGATGGGGTAAGAGCACCCATAATAAAATGGACCAGGAGCTCCTCAGGACCAGCTGGCACAAGGGCCACAAGCTCTTCTCTCCTGCCATGCTCCCAGGCACAGCAGATCCCAGCCTGAGAGCACATTGCTCTGGAGGGCTGGGCAAGGACTCCTTAGCTGTAGGCACCATGTGGTGGGGTCACTGGGTGCCCACGGCTCTGATGGCACAGGTGGCACTGCTCCTGGCCCTGGTGGCCTGGCCCCTTCTGCCATGGGCTGGCAGCACTGCGGTACCCAGGGCATGTCAGGAGCCCCTGGGCAATGCATCCCTGTGTCCTTGGGAGCCCCTGGATGGACAGAGGGACAGGCCAACCTCACCAGGAGGGTTTGGGAGGAATCCTAGGCACGGCAGGCATGGCAAAAGCAAGGTGGGAATGGGGCAGGAGCAATTGCATAGGTATTTGGGTAGCAGGAATGTGCATACAAGGCATGCATGAGCTGAGAGCCCCTGGGGAGAGCAGGTGCTGTGGATTTACAGAGCAACATTAGCCCTTGCAAGAGAGGACTCGAAAGGCAGAAGAGCCTTGTGCTCCTCTTCGAGGTGGGTGGGCTTGGGGTAGAAGGGTGGCTGCTCTGCTGCCCGAAACTCCTTGTCAAGACCTTTGGGCACTCCTGAAGGTGCTACTGGAGTTGTCACTCACCTGGATACTGCAGGAGCAAATAATGAGACTGGTGTGGTTACTGCACAGGTTGGTTTGGTTGCTGCGTGACTCTTTGACCTTTCTGGTGGGTATTTGTGGCATGTCTGATGTCTGTAGGTGTCATGAGAAGCTCTTGGTTGGCCAGAGGACAGTGTTTGGATATTATAGCAACCAGGATTTCATTTTGGAGCTAGACTTGTCACTGTGTTTTGTACAACGTGGGTGAAGAGGATTGCCCAGTAATGCCCATTACCTGGCTTTGTTTTCAGTTGCTTGAAGTTTAGACACTTTACTTGCAAAGGCACCATTTTATTTTAATTTTATTTAGTGGATATATGCCACTTGCTGAGCATTTTTTGAAAAGTGGCAGTGAAATCTGCCCAGATATTTCACTTTGAAAAGGAGGCAGGAAAGGAAATTGCTAGGTTTTTACACAATAGTAAAACAATCCCCTTATCCTCCAGCCCCATGATTCAGAGAGGTAATTCCCGGTGATCTCTTGACCTTTTAATTGCACCTTCCCTAATTTCTGCAGCCTGTGGGGTGGAGTCTCACTGGAAAAGCCTCTTCTTCCCAAAAAGCCTGAGGTATCTCTCGGGTGCTTCAGTCCTCTCCCCCGGAGGCAGTCCACCTCCCCCAGAGGTGGAAAATATTTTTCACCAGATTGTAATTCTGGTCTGTGTCATGAAGCAGACTTCCATGAAGTGAATTAAGCCTGCATGGACAATCCTAATTTTGGCATTTCCTAACCCTTGAACCCTGTAATCCTATTAAGGTAGTTCTTAACATAATTATTCAGTAGTTTAATGTAATAATTCTGCTTTTTATAGTCCAGTGAAGGTTGAAGCCCCACTGTGCCAGGGTAAGAGATCATGTAAGTGGCACCACAAGCACAAAATCTGTTACAGAGGAAATGAATTGTTCAGCCTGGAAAAGAGAAGGCTCTGGGGAGACCTTAGAGCACCTTCCAGTACCTGAAGCAGCTACAGGAAAGCTGGGGAGGGACTCTTTACAAGGGCAGGGAGTGGGAGGACAAGGGAGAATGGATTAAAACAGGAAGAGGGGAGATTTAGGTGAGACATTAGAAAGGAGTTCTTTGCTGTGAGGGTGGTGAGACACTGGAACAGGTTGCCCAGAGAAGCTGTGGCTGCCCCATCCCTGGAAGTGTTCAAGGGCAGTTTGGATGGGGCTTGGAGCAACCTGGTCTAGTGGGAGGTGTCCCTGCCCATGGCAGGGGGTTGGAACGGGATGATCTTTAAGGTCCCTTCCAACCTGAACCATTCTATGATTCTATGAATTTGTTTCACTGCGTATCAGGGCTTGCAGTGAAGTCCAGGGTGGGTGGGGGGCAGATGGTGGTTTTCAGAGTCCTGTGGGTGCTATAGTCTGTTCCTGAGCCCTCTGAGCTCTGACTGGTCCCTGCAGGAACACTGTCAGTGTCCAGAGCCAATGGTCTGAGCACTCCCAGGGGTGCAGGGCAGGGATGGGATCCCGTTGCTCTGGTGATGCGATGTCTGCGCTTCCCAGCCGCAGCCATCTGCACTTTGCAGCAGCAGGGAGGTGGCTCCTCAAGCCCCACGAGCGAGGGAAGAACATGTCCCCTGGGAGCCTGGGCTCAGCCCCTCACTGCCGACAAAGTGTTTTCACGCCGTGCTACCTGTGCTGGTGAGGCTGAGGCTGGTGGGTGCATCTGTCCACATTCATTACGTGCTGGTTCTGCTGCGATACCCTTGGCAGGATCTGGGAAGTCATTTGCTTCAGTGCTGCAGTTACTGTGAGCCCTTGTAATGTACTCCAGGGGCCACGGTTTGATCCGTGCATGCATCTGTGGGGGCTGACAGGCCATTAACTTTGGAGCAAGCTGCCTGTACCAGGGGTTTAGATGCTATTGTTTAGCAAGAGGGAAGAGATGCTGAGTGCTGCGGGGTCTGGGGGAGATGGCTGTACGCGTGATATCGCTCGACTTCGGTGCTGAGGAGAAATCCATCTGTGTGCTGGCAGCACCACTGGCTCTGAGGGTCTTTCTGGGTATGGATTGTACAGGGGGGTGTTGCTTGGGGTTGCCCCCCAGAGCTGTAGGTGTGGCAGTAACCAGCGTTCTGGGCAGTGCCGGGTGGGTCTCGGATCCCAGCAGCCATCTGTCCAGGCGGTAGCGGCGGTGTTAAGTTTGGAAAGCCATCTGTCTGGGTGTTGTAGTGCGAGGAGCGGTCCCCCAAGCCGTCTGTCTGGGTGTTGTAGTGCTAGGGATGGTCCTGCAAACCGTCTGCCTGGGTGTCGTAGGGATGGTGTTAGCTCAGTCTAGGAAAAATAGGGCCTGACGTGGAGCCACGGGGAGCTCTGCTTGCGCTTGCAGCTTCCCCTGTTGCTGTGCTCATCGATCGCTGGAGCAGCGCTGTGGAAACGGGCAGCAGCCCAGCAGCCTTCCCCAAGGCCTGGAAAGTGGAATTGGTGTCGTGCTTGTGCTGCTCTGACCACATCCATGTGTGACAGGAATCAGAGACCAGAAAGGAGATGGACTGGGGAGCTGCTGTATCCAGAATGTGGGCATTCCCTGCTGGGGGTAATGGCACTGGCCGTGCCCACCTCATCTGGGGACTTTGACTGGGAACCTTGTGTCTGGGCTTTGCAAAGGAGATCACGGCTCCACCGCTACCTCCGGCACAGCTTCCACCCTCCCCAAAGCCCTTGCAAGGGGAAGATGTGCTGGGAAAGGGCCACTGAGCTCCTGTGCACCAAGAGAAGCCCATGCTGGGCTGGCCAGGGATGGGGGCAATAGGCACTTGAGCATCTCACTGCCAATGTGAGGGGGCTCCTCCAGGCTCTTGGGGTGGGCACGGTGCTGGGGGAGAAAGGCACAGAGGGGGGAGTCAGGGGAGGCAATAGTACAAGGAACTCATCCCAGCATGGCTGGGTTGCAAAGATATTAAAAATAAAAGAATAGAATGGGAGAGGAGGAGAGGAGAGGAAGAGGAAGAGGAAGAGGAAGAGGAAGAGGAAGAGGAAGAGGAAGAGGAAGAGGAAGAGGAAGAGGAAGAGGAAGAGGAAGAGGAAGAGGAAGAGGAAGAGGAAGAGGAAGAGGAGAGGAGAGGAAGAGGGGAGGAGAGGAAGAGGGGAGGAGAGGAAGAGGGGAGGAGAGGGAGAGGGGAGGAGGGGAGAGGAGAGGAGAGGAGAGGAGAGGAGAGGAGAGGAGAGGAGAGGAGAGGAAGAGGAGAGGAAAAGAAGAGGAAGAGAAGAGGAAGAGAAGAGGCTGCTGGTATAAAAAAATGAGATGTTGGGGCACAGTATCCAAATAGCTGTGCCATTGAGCTGTAGTGAAGAGGGAACAGCTCCCGAAGCAGTGGTGCCTGGAGGAGGCAGCACGGCAGGGGAGTGATATCTGGAGGGAACAGCCCTTTAAAACATGGTACCTGGAGGAAACGGCACAGTGAGAGCAGCGGTGCCTGGAGAGAAGAGAGCAGCAGGGGGAGGCAGCACCTGGAGGGAGTAGCAGCACAGAACATGTCACCTGGAGGACATGACACCCTGGGGGACCACTACCTGTAGGCAGTGGCACCGTGGAGGAATGGTGCTTCCCGGGATTGGCGCGGTGGGGGAACGGCACCTGTAGGGAGCAACACCACGGGAGAGGGGTACCTCTGGGAACCACATCGGGGGGGATGGTACCTGCAAGGAGCAGTGCTGGGGGTTCCATACCTGGAGGTAGTGGTGCTGGAAGGGGGTGGTACCTGTAGAGAAGAGGGACATGGGGGAATGGTAACTGTCAGCAGCACCATGGGAGGGAATGGAGCCTGGAGGACAAAACACTGTGGGAGATGGTGCCTGTAGGTGTGAGGGGCAGCTGGAGGAGCCGTGGTGGAGTAGGGGAATGGTGCCTGCTCTCAGGAGCTGTGTTGTGGAAGGAGCAGCACCAAACAGGGGACTGTTCCCATCGAATGGATGCTGTAAGGGCAGGCAGGGAGGAGAGTGCTGCTGGGATATGATGTCCTGGGAGGTCACCACTGTGGGATGTCCCAGGAGTGGTTTGCAGAGTCCTGAGGGGTGCAGTGTGGGAGAAGGGGTGTCTCCAGGCATTGCACTGGGGCAATAGAGGTGATAAAGCTGCCTGCACTGGAAACACTGCATCCTTCCCTGGCTGGAAGAGCCATTTTGGAAGAAATACTTTGCATCCATCACTCTGCAGCATGGAGTGTGCTCCACCCTCCCACCCCCGAGCCAGGCTAGGAGAGGTGTTTTTGGGCTCTGAACAGGGCTAGCTGGTTGATTTTAGTGACCAGTATAAGGAGGATGAGTCTTTCTGATCTAATGCTTCAGGAAATCATCTCGCTTTGCCTCCAAGCTGCTCTCTCCATATTTCTCCATACCACTGAACCTCTCCAGTCCCTCCTAGCATGCTGCCCTTCCCTCCTCCTCCCTTCTGGGCTTCTCTGCATCCGCTGCTGTGCTCTGCTGTGTCATGTCCCCACAGTCCCGCTGGCTTTCCCTCCCAGAGCTGCTCTGCTACATCCCCTCACCCACAGGATCTGGCCTCCTGAGCTGCAGGATCCCTGCTCAGCACCCCACGCTGAGGGTGCTGAGGTCTGACATGAGTGGAAGACAGGGACAGACAAACCAGGCTGCGTGCCTTGCAGATGGTGGCAAAAAAAAAAAAAAAAGGTTGAGGTTGGCTCTCAGCCCCTGCTTGAAGGTACATGGCTTGCAGTGAACCTCAGCACATCTACTGCATGAGATGGAAGTCCCTGCTGGATGAAGCTGCCTGCTTTTGTCTCCTAGGAGTGCTCAGGTGCACTATTGAAATCCCCCATGAAGAGCAATAATACTCTTAGAGGAGCCCTTGCAAGTGGCTGCAACAGAATGTGTTCCTGCCCTGCGTGGGGAGAGAGAGAGAAATAATTAGCAGCAACACCAAGATGTGCCTCTTCCCAGAGGAGACAGCCTGGCCCCATCTCCTTCACAAAGAGCAGAGGTGCCCTGGATGTCAGGAGCCCAGAAAAGCCATGGAGAACAGAGCAGGGGCTTCTGCTGCAGCCTGAAGGAGGGCCCTGGGTGCATTCCTGAATGGTGCAAAGCCCCCACCGTGCCCCCTTTTCATCTGGAAAAAGTTCAAAGGGATGCAGGCAGTAAAACCTGGATTCATTCCTGTGCAATGTGCCCCAGGCAGCTGACAAGAGGATCCAGATAAATGCAAAGCTACAAAAAGAGGGGAGCCAGAAACCTGTGAGGGCTGTAAATGCCCCATGCAACCCTCCCGGTGGTGGGGTGCAGCCTTCTGGTGTGGAAATGGGAGTAAGAGGATGGGCCAGCCCTCTGGAGATGGTAAAGCTCAGGGCCCCACAAAGGCTGCACAGACATTGCTTGTACTTCACGTGGCCAGGATGCTGTGGAGGAATGAGATGCTGGAGGGGCCCCGGCCATCTTCGTGGTGGAACTTTGTCACCTTGCAGGGGCTCAGAGTCACAAAACTGTGTTCCTGGGGTGGAGGAAGGATCTGAGATCCTGAGTACACTTTGTAAGGTGAAGTGGCCACCTGGACCCCGGGGTGAGGTTTGGGCTCAGCCTCCTCACCACTCCACAGGGCATCCAGAAGCACCTCGCGGGCAACGTTTCCACTTGTGTTTACCCCCAAAGAAGGATTTCTGCTTGTCTGTGGTGGCACACTGAAGTCTCTGGCCCACTAGCGGGCGTTGAGAATTAGGCCATAGGGTCGTGTTTGCTCTAAATCACAGCTATTCAGGACTGACACCCTGCCCTGTTCCCGGGCTCTTGAAGCAGAGCTGGTTGTGCTCATGGCACATAATACTCTCCTTTAGCAGCAGGGCTCTGATGCCAGCAGCTTGCTGCAAGCGGAGGGACAACGCTGGAAAAAGCCTTCAGTGCCAGGAACAGACAATGGGAAAAGCAGAATAAAAGCCCCTGAACACAGCGTTCCTGCTTGATCCTGAGCTTCCTGAGCTGCTGTTGGCGTGAGGAAATCCCCATAGCTTTGTTCCCTGGAGAGGTAGCTTTTCTTTTGGTCCTGCCAGTACCCTCTGGAGATTCAGCAAAGCACCTTCCGCTGGAGCAAGAGGAGGTGGCACTCGCTCACTCCCACCCTGGGAGCTCACAGCACTGAGGAATTTTGGGAAGGGGAAGTGATGCTGAGCCCTCCCATTCATCTGGTGGGGAAGCAGATGAGAGAGAGACAGTGATACTGCATCTTGAAGTGAAAAACAACAGAACGTAACCTCAACGTGACCAAGCTGATGGCCACCGGGGCATCCCATCATGCTGAGAGGAAGACTTGGTGGATCATCACAGGCCTCACCCTCTTGACTTGCACAAAGTAGAGATGAAAACTGACCTGCCTTGCCTCTGGTTTCGTCTCTTGCTTTCTATCTGTAGCCAGGAGAAAGAAATGAGGCAGCTTTCCACATGCTCAGGAAATAGGACAGTTGGCCTTTGGCCAGCCCTGAGAATGACCTCACAGACGAGCTGTTCTCTCACACTGCCCTGGGCGGGCATCTTGTCCCTTGCCATGCTTGGGCTCCTGCTTTTGCATCCTGCAGTGTGAGCGTGGCTGTCCCCTGCCCCCAGCTGGTTGGAGGGTGCTGGTCTGGGGTGCCCCAGCACACTGGTGCTCATCCACCCATGTGTGTGCCCAGCCTTGTGCCCTCCATACCCAGTGGCTTGGGGATGGGCACCAGGCCTGGGGGATTCAAGCTTTGCCTCAGGTTCCCCTGCGAGTCCTGCAAGGGTCAGTGGGTGCCAGGGGAGACAGGACAAGGCTGGAGAAACTAGTGAGAGATGAGCAGTGGTGACCAAGCAGCCTCAAGGAGGCAGGAGCAGGGCTAGGAGAGGCTGAGGGACTCCTGAGGGCAGTGGGTACCCGAGGGATGCTGAGGGGCTCAGTGCAATGTGATGGGGAGGCTGAAGGGTCCAGGAGGGTCCTGAGGGTGGGTGTGGAGGCTGGGGGCTGTGCAATGATGTGACCCTCTCGTCCTTTTTCTGCCCCTCATTAGAGTCCCCTGAGCGGAGCAGGCTGTGAAGGGGGCTGCGCTCAGGTATGTCTGGATGGCTTCGGCCAGGATGTCACAGCTCATCTGTGTGCACCAGAGGATGGGACATGGGAATGTGCTCCCAGCACCGGGAGCAGCGTGGGGGCCAGAGCCTCTGCAGGAACCAGGGGGAAAAACTGGAGTGCCTCAGCCCCCAGAGAATTTGAGATACAGTCACTGGGGGTTGTTTTTAGGGCAAGATACCGTCACGCACTGGTTTGCTGCAAACTTTGCCCCTTCTCCCGTGCCCATCTCATCAGTTCTCACTTTCCACGCTTGTCAGCCCTTCCCAGCATTGTATGTAGCCTTCTCCTGCAGAGATCATCCTTGCATCCTGGGGTTGCCTGTGTGGGAAAGTTGTGCCAGGGTGATGCCTATGTCTGAGACCCCCAAACTGGTGGCAAGAAGGAGAAGGTGACAAGGGCTGAGCCCCCAGCATGGTGTGAATGGCTCCAGTTTGCTTCTTCCCAGGGCTGAGGCAGTGCCAGTGGGTCTGTCCTTTTTTTTGGGAAGAGGAGGTTATGTGTCCCAGGGTGTATCTGGTGGGAAGAATCATGCCCTGAGCTGGGGAAAGCCCCCTATGTCTCAGGTCCCCAGAGCTCCTTAGTATCTCCCTCCATCAGCCTGCAGGGCTGTTTGTTGGTGAGGCAGAGGAGTGAGCTCCTGGCTGGAGAGATGGAAAGGACTTCTGTCAACCAGAAGGGACATCTGCAAATCAGAGCAGTCACAAGGCCAAGAGCAGAGCCCTTCTTCATACCAGCATCAGCACCAGGCTTGATCTGCCAGCAGGTGCTTGTGGTAGTGAGCAGTGATGTGTCCCAGGCAAGGGATGGCTTGTTCCTGGGATGGCTCTTGAGGGACACACACCTCTGCATGGAAATGCCAAGTTCTGGCCTCTGAAGACTTGTGGCAGGTACTCCCTGTGTCAATGGTGCATGGCTCAGGAGGGTCTTGTAGTGTCTGGGGTAGAGGGTGGCTGGTGTGTGGGGACACCAGACCATGACCTGGTGTAGCTGATGGTCAGAGTTTCCCAACTATGCCAGGAGCAGGCAACTATTGATGCCCTCAGATTCCTTGGTCTCTCAGAGGCAGGTGTTTGGTGCACAGAGAGGCTTGGGCACTCCTGGAGCAGGGACTCAGGATCATCAGAGCTGTCCAGCCTCCCTGCAGGTAGACATGGCTTTGCCCACACATACTTTGCTGTGCTTGAAGATTTGAGTCTCCCTGGGAGACCAGTCAATATCTGAGGACTTGTGGCTGGGCTTGGGGCTCCTGCTGATGGGTGCCTGGGGAGGCTGGCAGGTGGCCTGGAGTACCTGACAGTGGGCAGGGTGGGGCTGCCTGAGGATGGTGCTCAGGAAATCTGGTTGTACCTCAGGGCAGTGAAGAGCCTGATGGTGTTGAGGGCAGTTCCCTGTCTTTGTGTGGTGAAGCTGTCAGCGGTACCCAAGGGTGCTGAACCAAGGAGGTTCCTGGGGCCTAGCAGAGCCCTGGTGGCACCCACAGTTGTGGGGTTACCAGTCTGGTGGCAGCCTGTGTCCTGCTGTGCAAATCCAGGAGCTCTTCCTGTGCAATGTGCACCTCCAAAGGGGGTGGGCTCTGTGATGGGCTCTGCTTCCTGCTGTAGGGAGGCTGTGTGTCCAGGGGGAGCTGGCCTGGGAGCTGGGACAGGAGGCATCGGCTGCCAGAGCCTTAGGTTTGCCTCACAGCTCTGCCTTTTCTCCTTGGGTGGCCGTGGGTCCAGCTCTCAGGATGACCATGGGTCCAGCTCCCAGAATAGCTATGGGACTGGCTCCCTGGGTGGCCATGGGTCTGGCTCTCTGGGTGGCCATGAGTCCAGCTCCCTGGATTGCCATGGGTCCAGCTCCCCTGGTGGCTGTGGGTCCAGCTCCCTGAGTGACCATGGGTCCAGCTTCGTGGGTGACCATGGGTCTGGTCCATCTGTGCCCTCCCACCATAGGAGGGTATGGGTAGGATGGAGATGTCCAGGCTCTGCTGCTCATCCCTGTGCTCCATCCTCCCATCCTGAGCTGGTGGCAGCCAGGAGTCCTAACCATGCTCCCACTTGCTTCCCTGCAGATCTCCGGCCTCTGCCTGATGTAGCCATGACTGGGACCTGTACCCGGGAGTGCACAGAGTTTGGCCACTCCGATACCTGCTGGATGCCCGGCCAGTCCTCCCCCAGCCGCAGGCCCAAGAACGCCCTCAAACTCTCCACTTTTGTGCCTTACCAAGACAGAGGGAGTCAAGAGCAAGTCGGGAATGGCAGCCCCAGACTCTCAGAAGAGCGCAGCACCAAAATGGCCAACCTCCGCCTGCTCCCCACGTACAGTGCCTTCTCCAATAGTAGCCATGAGCCCTGCAAGGACTCTCCCATGGAGGAAATTCCTCTCACCCAGACCTCGGACTTCCAACCAGCCACCACCCCCTCCTCCCAGACCACCAAGAGGGAGATCTACCTGTGAGGCTGGGTGAGAGGGGTAGGGAGCGGATGCGCTTCTGGGGCCAGCGTCCAGAGGAACATTTTAAATTTCAATGCTTTATGGCTCCGGCGGCCGGTTCTCCAGGTGGTGGGCTCAGAGGCCAGCTGGGCAGGGCAAGGCAGGGATGAGAGGAGCAGCTTTTTGGTTTTTTGACCCCTTGTTTTCCTGGGGCCAGTGGGGAGGGGTGGGTGGGAAGGATGAAAGCATCCGAAACACCCAGTTTCCGAGCACTTGCGGGTGCGTGTCTCTGAACTGCTGCATCGCTGGGGAGGGGCTGGGCAGGCTCCTGGTGTGGAGGGCACAGCTGGGGAGAAGGGCTTATGTACCAAAGGTCCACGCAGAGCTGGTGGAGTTCCTGGGGCAATAGGACGAGGGGCATCCCCATGCACGGGGAGCGAACTGCCTGTCTCTTTGCTGTAGACTCCTGTAAATACGAACCTTAGGAATGACATTCAAGTCCTGCCTGATCGAAACTTTTTATTGTCCTTGAAACAAAAGACTTTTAAAGAAAAACAAAACAAAACAAAAAAAAAAGGAAAACAAGAAAAAAAAAAAAAAGGGAAAAAAAAACGAAACAGAAAACAAACCACAGGGAGCAAGTTCTAGCTTTGAATGGTTTGTTGCGTGGAAGAGCCCGTGGGAGCGCAGCCTCCGGCCCACACTCATGTTCTATATTGTAAATAGAGATGTGACAGGTCCCTGAAACAGCAGCTGGGGAGCTGGAGGAGAGGGGCAGCGTCCTCGCCAGACTGCAGGGACTTTGCTATTTTTCAGCCTGGATCTCTTTCTGAACGTTGTCACTGTGCCCACAAGCTGCAGGGTCCCTAGGGACTACCTGGTGCCATAGGCAGGGTCTGGGGTTGGGGGGGTGGGGTGTCCCCAAAGGTGTCCCTGTGCCGGTGGGTGGAGGAGGGATGGGGAAACCACCGGTCCAGGGACCGGCTGGGTCCGGAGAAGCCCTCAGTCCGACTCTGCTGGCAGGGAGGTTGTCATCAGTGACTCAGCCCATCGCCTGGTGCCTCCTCTGGGGCAGGGGATGCCCATGAGGCCGGCTGTGCCATGCCTTGGACCTCCGTCCCGTCTGCCTGTAAGCCACCATTGCCTTTGTGAGGAGGAGCTTTGTCTCAGGGTCACACCGGGGGCCGCCGAGCCCCTGCCCGCTGGAGTCCCACTTGCCCTTAGGCCACAGGGCCACTCTCATGGGATCCAGCTTTCTCTTCCATTGTCAAAGGTTGACCAGTCTCCCCAGCGGGTCCACGCTGCCCCGGCACCCTTGGCTCACCCTTGCAGGTCACCCAAATGGGGTGACCTTAGATGGTACCCCCTCGCCCCTCCAGAGGCTTCCCTGAGGGGGACACCTGGGCGCTTTCCTGAGCCTCTCTGCTCCCACAGTCCTGTTTTGGGGGGGCTCCGTGTGCACCCCTGGTAGGGGGGGGGCCAGGAGACTCATGGCTCCCCCCTGGGTTGCCCTTCCCAGCCCTTCCCCACCAGGTCGCAGGGAGGGGCTGTGCTGCACCATCGTTCTTCCCGTACTCGCGCGCGTCAGTCGTCTTCATCTCTGGGATCTTCCTTGGGGACCAAAGCCAGTGGTAGCTGCAGGATGGTTCCCTCCCCGCGGGCTCATCCTGGGGCCACATGGTCGGTCCATCACCGCAGGACTCATGGGTGGCTCTGCTGGGCTCAACAGGCACGGGGACACCACAGGGACAGGGCAGGGACAGGGCAGAGGCTGCCCTGCCATTGCTGTAGTGTCTGTCAGGGCTCAGAGCACCAGGGACCCCCGTGCCCAGTCTCCTTCCCCCCCTCCAGCATCCCCTTCTCTGAGCAGCTCCTCTCCCTTTGCTTCGGAAGTGGTGGTGAGATGTGGGCAGCTCCCCAGGGTGGCTCCAGGTGACCCGAGGGGACACGGCGCAAGCTGAGCCCAGGTGACAAGGGAAGGGCAGCAGAAGGCACCTGCTGGCACCCACTCCCTCCTGCTCCTCACCTTCCCTGGGTGGCACCATGCCACGCTGCATTGCCTGCGGCCCCGGCTCCTCAGAGGGGTCACCTCGGGGGGTCACCTGGAGGAGGCAGGACCCTCCTCCTGGCCTCCCGCTGCCGGCGGTCCCTCGGGGCGGGCACCATGCTCTGATGGATGTCCACCCACCCCTCCGGGCATCCCTGCTCGACCCTCGCCCACCCGGTGGGGCCCACGTCCCCCTGGCCTGGCTGCTTGAGCAGGTCATGCTCCTCAACTTGTTTTTATTGTAGCTCTGTAGTTTCAGGGCCAAACTGGGCAGAATGTGCAATTTGGCCACGCTGGCCAGGATCTTTGACTCCACTGCCAACTCGACTGCTCACACAGTGCAGTGTCCAGTGCCCCTCTTGGGGACCCCCTGGCAGAGCCACGTAGCCACGTCTGAGGGGTGCTTGTCCACGACTGCCTTTCCCCCATCACCTCGCCCATGGGTGGGCTCCCCACCTTCTGCTGGGGGGTCACCCTGGAGCTAGAAGCCCTGTGGCTGAGGTTGCTGTCTTGTCTCCTGGAGCACCTGGCAATGTTCTCCGTGCAAGCGTGGTGCGAGGGGTGGGGGTGAGTGCTGAGGGGGTCCCTTAGGGGTGTCAGGGAGGGGTGGGTGCTGGGGATGTGAGCCATGGGGAGGGAGAGTGGGGTGGGATGAGTCTCGTGGGGGTACACAGAGGGATGGTGGGATGGGAGAGGACATGGCTGTTTTGGGGGTACAGAGGGTGATGTGTGTCCGGGGGGGGGATGAGGGTGGATCTGTGGGTCAGAGTAGAAGGGGCAGTGGGTGTGGGTCCTCAGTGGGGTGCCAAGGGGTGTGTGTTGGGGGGAGGGCGTGTTGTGTAGGGTGCAGTGGGGATGGGTCCCTGGGGAGGGAGCCAGGGATGGGTCCTGGGAAATGGAGGGCTGAGGGTTTGTCCCGGGGTGAAGTGGCCAGTGCCACTGAGGGTCAGTCTGGGAGGGGGGGGGACCGAGGATGAGGTGCTGTGGAAAGAAGCTCATTTGCACAATTATAAGCCAGAAGGATAAAGCCTCTGTGCACGTGGGGGGGGGAGGGAGGGGAGGCTCCCCACGGGCTTCAGTCTAGACAAGCACAGGGAAGAGGAGGGGAGTTCAGCGCCCCTGCAGGGGGGTTCACTGGATCTCCCCCTGCACTAGGACAAGCCAGGGGTAAAACCAAAGGTGGGAGCCAGGGAGCAGGCGGGCTGCGTGGGAAGGATCTAAGTGACCCCTTTGTAGCTCTTCAGTGTTGGTTCTATTTATACGAGATTTCATTTCCTTGCTTGTGATGCCTTGTTTTTTTGTACAGTTTTATGTACATGCAGGTGTAGCTTTTCTAAAGGAGATAATCCTATGGCAGAGTAAAGTACCCAACTATTTTTCAGATGGTGACCTGTGTCTAAGGCAATGCCTCTTGCTAAGGTTGTATTGCTCAATGTGTGATGCATTTCCCTGTGCGGGGAAGGCTTTGGGCCTTGGGCTTGGTTTTCCCCGGGCGCTGTGAGCACAATTGATTCCCTTGTAATTCTTTCTGTTCAGAGCAGTGAGCATGACACCGTCGTGATCCCCTTTCCATTCTCTCCTGTTCTGTTTGTTTGCTGAGCTGTCAGATGACCAACTCCATTGTAATTAGCCCTTCCTAAAGCTTTACAATAAAAGTGTGAAAACCCGGGTGCCTGTGCCTGATGGATTCTTCCCATGCGTCACATCCTTGGGGGTGGCCTGGGGCATCCTTGGAGGGGGGGGGGAAGACCATGTGGAGCCAATGAAGAGCCTTGGTGGCTGTGGGGAGATACCTGGTCCCCCCCTAAGGAGCCCTGGTGTGGCTGCCCTGGTCTCCCCGCTACAACGGGTGTGTAGTGAGAGGACAAGGAGCAGTGGTTTGAAGCTTAAAGAGGGGGGATTCAGGTTGGACCTTAGGAAAAAGTTCTTTCCTGTGAGGGTGGTGAGATGCTGGAACAGGTTGTCCAGGGAGGTTGTGGATGCCCGCTCCCTGGAGGTCTTCAAGGCCAGGTTGGATGGGGCCTTGAGCAACCTGATTTAGTAGGAGGTGTCCCTGGCCATGCAGGAGGGTTGGATCTAGATGACCTTTAAGGTCCCTTTCAACCCAAACCATTCTAAGATTCTATGATTCTATGAACTTTCCAGCTTAATCACAGAATTACCTTGGTTGGAAAAGACCTTCAAGATCACCAAGTCCAACCATCAACCTAATGCTGACAAGTCCTTAACTAAACCATGTCCCTCAGTACAACGTCTGTACAACTCTTAGCACTGCCCTGGGCAGCCTGTGCTAGGGCCTGACAACCCTTTCAGTGAAGAAGAATGTTTCTGCTCAGGTTTGAGTAAGATAACCCCACAAAGCAGTTGGGCACTGACCAGTCTCCTTTATTGAAAACCAAAATGTTTCCCTGAAAAGACATCTTCAGCCCCAAGGTTGCCTGTGCTTGTATCACCAGCTGAGGTGGGAGCAGGACATATCCCGCCAGGCAGCTCCAGACCCCTTCCCACCTCCATCACTGCTCCTTGGAGACCATTTCCCACCATTTCATCATCTCCTTTACCAAGCATGGGCTTGGGTTTGTTTTGTTCTGTTGGGTTTTTTTTTTAGGTAATTTAGAGCTTTGGTAAAGAATCAGACCACTTCAAACCAGGGCACGTTTCTGGCTACTTCCTACCTGCAGCCACGGGGAGCTTGCTCAGCTGGAGATGTTGGGTTTTCCTGCTGGCCTTTGCACAAAACTGTTCTAAGAAGGTCCATAGCTGCATCAGGCAAAGGCAAGACCCACCCACAGCTTGGAAGACACCTCCAGACAAGCATCCCTTGGGAAGGATGAGTTCCCAAGTGAAGATGTAAACCATTGTTCCCTTGGTGGGGTTTTGTAAAGCCTCCTTTTCTACCATCCCCCTTCTCCCTGGGCTGTCCTCTGGGCCATGGGGAGAGCAAATAATGCTGCCCCACTCCTGAGGAATCATGTCCTCATGGGTGAGGGGGTGGAGGGCTCTCAGCTGGGCAACAGGGATGTGTCCCAAGGGATCCTGGAGGACCAAGTGGCCCTGCTGCGTGCTGATGCCCCATGATGAGGATCCAAATGTTGAGGATGGTTCCAGGCTCCTACACCTGGCATAGAGGGGCAGGTAGCACCCAGGCAGACCTGTCAGAACCCAGGATCATCAAACTGTGTCATCCTAAGCAGAGACAATCCCAGGACCCCCCTTTCCCTCTGGCCTTGTGCCATGCCCTGCAATTGCTCCTCACACTCTCTCCTCCTCCCCTGTCAGTCCAGGCTGTGCAGACCCACCGCCCCCATGCCCCCTATTTGTGCCTCCTTCTCCTCCTCTGCTCTACCCTCCTCTGTCTCCCCAGCATGCCCCATCCCACTCACCCCTCCGTTCCCTCTTTGCCTCTCCTCCCTCACTCCCTTGTGCTTCCCCCAGCACCCCCTGCCCTCCCCTCCACCTTTCTGCCCCAGCCCATCAAACCTTCTGGCTCCCCTGGCACAGCCCAGAGCATCACACACAGCCCACAATGAGCTGGGCTGGAAACCTTTTGGTTCCCACAGCAGCATACATCCATTCCAGGGTGGGAAGGGACTGTTGGTGAGGATTCTGTGGCTGCCCACCATGGCTTGGGGTTTGGACACGAGGGTCCCTTGTCAATGTTGTTCTCAGGATGGGTTTTGGTGCCCAGGTGGATGTGGAAGGAGTATTTTCCACCCCAGGATGGTCCCACCAGGCTGAGCCTCAGAAGCAACTTGAAATGGCATTGAGTGATGTGGCCTTGGTGTCCCTGCTGAGTCCACTGGTCCTTGGAATTTTGCACAGCCTGGAGCTCCACCAGAATCATTCCTAGGCTGAGGTGGAAGAGACAGGGAGCTGCTCCTCCTGCCTGCTCCTTGGTGGCCTCCTGAAGGGGAGGGCATCTGCAAAGAGGGGCCGTGGTTCGACTGGCTGCTGGGTGAAGGAAGATGGGCTGGGCAAGGAACCACTTGCTGCACAAGCTTTGTTCTGACCTGGGTTTGTCGAGTACATCTGGTTTAACAGGGTCCTTGGCTTACAGCAGCAACTGGGAGTGTGCCAGGCCAGGGCCATCCGTTTTGATGGAAAACCTAATTCTGGTGTCTCCTGAGGGCCTGACCTTGCAGCTTCAGCTGTCCAGCTGCCTGCACAGATCTGGCAGATTCATGTGCAGTGCTTGCATGGCAAAGTGGGTGAGGTCTGGGATCTCTTTCTGGCTCCAACCAGGAGTGACCAGGTGCAGCAGCACCATCTTCCTCGTGGAGGCTGCCCTTCCTGGGGCCTTTTCCCAGCCTGGCTTTGCTCGGTAAGAGCACCATGAGGTTTAAAGCAGTGCAGTCAGTATGTGCTTGCTTGGTTCTTTGTCTCAGTTCCTCACTTCTAGAGCAATGGGCATTTCTGCAAGCTAGAGACAGGGACCCAGGTGGAGAACTCAGAAGTGCCTGATCTATTTTCACTGAATGCTTAAGGAAAGAAAATGATCCTGAGATGGTTCCAAGGCAGAACAGAGCTGGTGGGAAGGCAAAGTGAGCCAGCAGAGCTCTGCACAGAGCTGGCTGAAGTGGCCAGACAGTGAGTTCCCACCGGGGTGGCTTTTATGCTAGGGTGAGGGGACAGCAAGGCCTTTGCAGCCTAGCTGTGCTGGGATGGTGGCCACACATGCACTCCTGGTGTGGGAGCAGGACCATGGCTGTGCCAGCCAAACGCTCAGAGTAGAAGTTCAAAAAGAGCTGAAATCAGTGTAAAAGCTGATAGGGGTTGTTTTTTTTGTCACAAAGCCCAGCTGTGGAGCCACAAGAGCAGGGCTGGCCATGGAGATGGCAGCGGTGGGCTTCAAGAACCACACCCCCAGGGTGAGACTCTGCAGGGAGCAGAGCCCACTGTGCAGGAGGAGCAGGACCATGGTGCAAGGAAGCTGCAAAGCATGTTGGCCGTGCCCTGCCCATCCCTCTCATGCACTGTCCTTAATGCGATGAGCAGAGTGGCCTCTGCTTGCCACAGCCTTGGAGCTCGACCCTACATATGTTGTGGCGGCCCCTGGGGGAGATTGGATATTGTGCTCCAGGAGAAGCCCCTGTAATCACCCACAGGATGATTGAGATTTGTGAGCAGCTCGGGGGAGGCGGGGGGGGGGAAGCCCAAGCAGTTTGCTTCGGTCTCTCTGGTTGTCTGGCAGTGTGATGAAGGGGATTAGGAGATTTAGAGAAAGCCCAGCCCCCCACTCCAGGGGGCTCTCCAACCCAAGCCCCAGCAGAACATGTAGCTCCCACAGGCAGGTTGGTAGAGAGAAGGCTGGGATGCTGTGAACAGCACCTCATCAAAGAGCAGAAGCTTTTCCCCCCTCTGCTAGCAAGGAACTGGCACCATCCAAGAAAAGGAGAGGAGAGTCTCTCCCTTTCCCCCAAGGCCAGGTGATCAGCCCTCAGCAATTTCCACCACAAGTTGCTGTTCCCACCCCTTCCTTGAGCTACTCGGAAAAGTGCTGCACCCTTGAGCCTGGGCTGAAGCTCCCAGCTCCCACACCAGGATGACCTGGCATTGTGTTTTAATCACACAAGGAGGCACAGTTGGTAGGGCCGTGCTCTCCTTCCCCATCTGCTCGTGGTGGTGGGAGAGCTGAGCCTGGCCCACACCAAAGCAGACACTCTCTGGTCAAGGGAGCACTGAAAGGGACCAACAGACCTAATGGGATTAGCACAATCAGGAGCCACGCTCTGCTCCAGCAGGGAGGGAAGCTGCCCCTCCTCCCTGAGCTCACCTTTCCCTCCCCTCATGTCTGTCAGCCCCCAGCAGGGTGCTGGTCACCAGATCTCAGCACCCATTCTCCTCACAACAGGCACAACAGGTTATAAAACTCACCATCTTGGGCTCCTCCAAATTAACAAGTGTGATGGTTCAGATATCTCAGCTCCCTGAGCCTGTCTTTCTGCCCAGTTTCTGCTGCAGAACCCAGCTGAGTCCCACTTTCACTTGTGAAACAGTCCCACATTACCAGATTTGACCCTGGAGAGGGAAGTTTTTTTCAAAACTCTTTAAAATGGCCGTTTGTATTGTCTGGATGGATGCCAGACCCTGCCTTGGAATCACGGAATCATGGAACTGTCAGAGTTGGAAGGGACCTCTACACATCATCTAGTAGGATCCCCTGGAGCACATTCCACAGGATTGCATCCAGGTGGGTCTTGAACACCTCCAGAGAAGGAGACTCCACAATCTCTCTGGGCAGCCCATCTGTCACCCTCATTGTAAAGAAGTTTCTCCTCATATTTAAAGCAACTTCCCATGTTCCAGCTTGTGCCCGTTGCCCCTCGTCCTGTCACAGGGAACTACTGAAAAGAGTCTGGGTCCATTCTCCCTGCACCCACCCTTTGGACACTTACAGGCATCAATAAAGTCTCCCCTCAGCCTTCTCTTCTCCAGGCTAAAGAATCCCAGCTCTCTCAGCCTTTCCTCATAAGAGAGATGCTCCAATCCCCCAGTCATCTTTGTTGCCCTCAGCTCTCTCTTTGCAGCAGCCTGGTCCCAGCTCCAGTACTCTGGGGAGATGGGATGCTCTGGAGCCCCGTGGTGCTCAGCTTGTCTTCCTGGACAGTGTGGAAAGGGTCTGGAGGACTGAGTCAGTGTTGCACTAACACCCAGGCTCCGACCATGAACCACTGCCGTGTTATGCTCAGCAGCAGAAAATTTTTCTTCTCTGGCAGTGCCACACTGATGAGATTTACAGAATCCCAGAATTTTTCTGGTTGGAAAAAACCTTGAAGATCATCGAGTCCGACTATTAGGGATGACCAGGGGAAGCAATGAGGCAGAAGTAAGACACAGGAGAAAGGGAGCAGGAAGGTGCCAGAGGGATGGAACCTTCTTTCCCTACCTCATCTGACCTCAAACTGAAGTTCTTCTCCATGTTCTCTGTCCTGTCCCACTCACTGCTCTGCTCCTGGACCAGGTTGGACTCCCCCATGCACACACTGAGCAGCTTCCATGTGCCATTCTCACTTGCTGCAAGCTTTCCCCTCACTGCTGTGTGGGAGACCCCCCACCCATCTCCCCCATTAGGTCTATCACAGCCCAGGAGCCACCAGCATGCATGGCTGTGAGACCACAGCATTCCTTTCCCGGGATAAGCTGTGCTCATCTCAGCTCTTTCCAAACTTGCTGGAAAGGATGGCATCTTTCTCAGGGCCTCTCTGGCTGCCAGAGAAAGTCTGCCATGGCACAGGTCCCTCACCCTGTGAACAAGCTCATCTGAGATGCTGATGAAAACATCTGCACCCCCAAAATGCTTTGCTGGGGGTACAGCGTGTGGGGGAGGACTGGCCAAAAAGCAAAGGAGGGGCTGTTTTCCCTGCCTTGCATAGCTCTCCCTAACCTGAGGAATTATGCTCATGACTCAAATTTGCAGGAGATGAAGAGATGATAAAATCCTGCTTGCTGTGGCAGGACTCCTCCTCCAGCCTGCTGCGATGCTGGCACATGTTCCAAGAGCAGAGCCACCAACAATGCTGGAACCCTCTGCAAGTGTCAAAGAGCCTTTGGGACATGGCGAGATCCCAAATGGGTCACAGACATGAAATCATATCAGCACTAGAGGAACCTTCTGGGCAAGGGGAAAAATTGTAGAATCCCAGACTGGTTTGTGTTGGAAGGGACTTCAAAGATCATCCAGTTCCCACCTGCTGCCATGGGCAGGGACACCTCCCACTAGTCCAGGCTGCTCTAAGCCCCATCCAACCTGCCCTTGAACACCTCCAGGGATGGGGCAGCCACAGCTTCCCTGGGCAACCTGTGCCAGTGTCTCAACACCCTCACAGAAAATAATTTCTTCCTAATGTCTAACCTAAATCTCCCCTCTTACAATTTTAAGCCATTCCTCCCTTGTCCTCTCACTCCATGCCCTTGTAAAAAGTCCACATCAGCCTGGGTACCGTGGTACCCCCACCCACTGGGGACAGTGACAAGCACCAACCAGTGTGTGGGCAGCACGTCCTGAGTGGGCACACGTGTGCCACCCTCTCCCGGAGCCGGGAGCTCTCCCTGGGGCTGGCACCAGGGCTGTGCGTGCGTGCAGGGATGCTGTGCCTGTGACCATATGTGCGGGGGGGGGGGGGGGCTGAGCATGTGGCCACCCCCAGGGCATGTCCCCACGTGTCCTCTCTGGGCACGGGGTGGGGGGACACTCACACACGCTGCCTTTGCCCACACCCGCAGCCTCGGGCAGGTGCGTGTGCTGCATTTGGCCAGGGGTGGTTATTATTCTTTATTAGTTTTCCTGTCCGTCTGACATATTCTTTATCACTCTGTCTCAATCTTTCACTCGTCCTCCTTCTCTCCCTCAATCATCCTCGATTAGTTTTTCTGCCTGCCTCCCATTCCCGGATTCTTCACCAGACACTCCTTCTCCCGCCCTCCCCCGCTCTCCCCCTCCTCCTCTCTCCCTCTCCCCTCCACGCAGCTTTCCTCCCTCCCGTCTCATTTCCCCACTGCCGCGGGAGCCCGTGCGTGGTCAGGAAGTGTGGGGACATCGTGGCTCTTTCCCAGGGGGTCGGTGGCTGCTCCGTCTCCATCGCTGCCCAGAGCTGGGGATTTTCCCAGCTGCCAGGAGCAGGCTGGGGATGCTGAGTGCCTCCGGCCTCCCTGCTGGCTCGGATGCTGCTGTGCTGCTCAATCGGTTGCAAATTAAGCTCCTGGCTCCAAGCAGCCCAGGAGGCGATCGAGAGGGAGCAGATCCCCTTGGATGCTTGTTGCTGTCCGCTTTCCCATCCCTCTGCTCCTCCTCCAGTCCATCCCAGTATGCATCCTCCATCAGGGGAAGCTCTCGTGCCTCATCTCCTTTCCCCTTCCACCCTGCTTGTGCTGGTGCTGGAGGACTCATCTGTGAGGCTCAAGGCAGCTTGCCAGCTGCCAGAAGAGGCCCTGGCCAACAGTCCCAGGCCGATTCCCAGCCTTTATTGCCTCTTATCCCAGTGACTGTGCTGCTTCCACTGGGATGCCCCTGTCTGCATGGTTACCAACCACAGTTACCCCTGCTTGGAGCAGGGGTATGAGCATGGGGTGGGAGGGAGTGGCATGGCCAGGGACTATGGAGACCAAACAGAGCAGAGATGCTGGTGGACCTTGTACTTTGATGCACGGGGAGAAAGCACAGGGTGGAGGGAAGCTCTGGAAGGCACCTTAGGCTAAAGACAGGGCTCTGGCTAAGACATGTCCTGCATCCCCCAGCAAGGGCAGGCACAGATATTTCGCCTCTCCATCCCTTTGGAGGCCACAAGGTGAAAGTCTGGAGAGCTGGAGGACTTGGGGAAGTGAAACAGGCTGTCAGTGCCTGCCATGCCCCAGGCACCTAGAGGAATCGATTGACCCAGACTGATGCAGCTACACCTGGAGATGGTATCTGCTCCGTTCCTGTCTTCCCCTGACCCTGAAGGAAGAGGGTGCCCCACAGGACCCGGTGCTGGTTGCAGCTGGCAGCTCTCTGCATTCTTGTCCTGCCTCCCAGCATGGAGAAAATCAGAGCTGGTGTAGCAGGAAAGACCCTCATTGCCCCAGCACACCCCTCTGCTGCCGGTGGGTGTCTTGACCCTTCAGTCGGCGCAAGCACAGGGTTGGTGCAGCCCGTGGGCTCGGCACGGTGCTCAGTTTTGGGAGCGAGCCATCCTCTCTAGGCTCTGATTTCCCAGCACTGCGCTTGCTCCTCTTGCCGGCTGAGAAGCCTCGTCACTGCCCAGCCCCAGAGCTGCCTTTAAGAGGTGTCAGAAAAACCCATTTCAAAGGGTGGTGGGGAGCTGAGTTGCAGTTGGGAAGCCACATGGGATGGGACATCTCACTGGCACCCAGCACCCTGGCTGCAGGGCTGCCAGAACACCTCTCAGCAGAGGGGTGCTGCGAGAGGCACCGGTGGGTCCTGCAGCGCGGCTGCTGCTGCTGCTGATGTATGTGACAGGCGCGGGGGTTGCCAGGAGACAGCATCCTCCTCCTCCTCCTCCTCCTCCTCCTCCTCCTCCTCCTCGGGCTCTGCGCAGCTCTGCGCCGCTGATGTAATGCTCCTCCGGCAGCTCTCACTGCCGGCCTGCCCTGCCAGCCACCGAAGGGAAGCTGCAAAAAGCCTTTCCAGACATCCCCCTGGCCTTCCTCCACCTGCCTCGCACTCCCTCCCCTCCCACGGGTGTGCAGAAACTCAGCGTGGGCACCCAAAGTGCTCTTGCACCCATCCAGCCCCCTCTCCCAGTGCGCCAGGTCCGGCACCGACCTCCCCCCAGTCGGGATTTGCCTCCGAGCCGACAGTCCACGGCAAGATCCAAAAAGGTCTTCATGGTTTGTGCAGATCTGGGGGAGAGGGAGAGGCAGATGGCCACTCCTGCACGCAGAGGCTCATTGAATAAATATCTGACTACAAATTATCTGCTGATCTAATAAAAAAGATATTACCCACCTCTACAAACCTAGTTTCAAATTATTCCTTCTGCTCTGCTCAGGAGCCTACTGGGAGATCACTGGCAGGTTAATTTGCTATTGAACGGGTCCCAACTGGAATTAGCACTTCAGCCTGCCTCTGGTTTCACTTGACAGTTAATGAAAGTCGCTGCTATTCACTCCTGGCTCTGAACTTTATGCACTGCACCATGTTGCACGAGTGGGAAAGAGCTGACCAGGATATTTTGATTTGGACTCGTGGGGTATTCAATGCTTGCAAGACCCAAAAGGTGCTGAGATGGAAAATAAACTGTCATTTGTGTGCTTTTACATCAGAACTTGGTGTGTTCCTAACAAAAGTGGCCTTTATCTGGGGACTGTCAGTTTGATTATTTTCTATGTGTACAGTGCCCCAGAGGTGTGCATAGAAAATGAAAACAGATAAAGAGCCTGAATGAGGCAGAGCTCTGCCAGAGGCCCTAATAAACCAGCAGGCTGGGATGGGGGGGGTGGGAGGGGGGCCTGCATGGGGGGGAGGGGTGTGTGTGTGGGGGGGCAGTTGAAATGATCAGTCCTGCAAAGCCAGGGCTGCTACTGGCTCTGCAGCAGGGGAGGGTGGTGTGGAGAGCAGCAGGGCTGGTCCGTGGAGCTGGGAGATGTGGGTGCTACCAGGGAGGAGTGATGGCACCCAAACCCCGTCCCCCCTCAGCACCAACTGGACTGAGCTCTCTCCGTGATGATGATGACTTGGGTGACCTTGTGACTGCCCCATCCCTGGAAGTGTTCAAGGGCAGACTGGATGGGGCTTGGAGCAACCTGGTCTAGTGGGAAGTGTCCCTGACCGTGGCAGGGATAGGGACTAGATGATCTTGAAGGTCCCTCCCAACCCAAACCATTCTGTCATTCATTCTATATGATTCTGTGACCTCTGTCCCTGTGGTATCTGAAGAGTGTACATCTGGGGAATGTGCTTGGACTGGTGCACAGAGGATCACCTTCCCCTGTGCTGGGCTCTCCCACCACAGCTTCTGCCCCAAAATCTCTAGGACAGGCAGCTGACTGAGGCAAGCTCCATGCAGGCGTGATGGCACCATCCCATGGAGCCATCTTGCCAAAGTTAAGGTCTATAGCAACAGAGAGGCAATAGAAAGTGCAATTATTGTGGTTGCTTATCAGCCCCATCTCACCTTCTTCACCCTGCTGCTCTCCTTGCACAGTCTCCTTATCCCACCATGTTCTCCTTGCTCCATCACCCTCCCCTCACCCCATACACAATTTCTGCAGACCTCTTTGACCAGCCAGCCCTGGGCCAGGAGCTTCCCTGGCAGCCCAGGCATGGCTTGGTTGGGGCTCAGTCCCATCTCTTGCCCCTGAGGACCCGTCACGAAGAGCAGAAAGAGCTGAATCAGCATCACCAATATTCCTCTTCCCCCTCTGACACCCCCCAAGTCCCCTAAGTAATTTCCTTTTCCCTCAGAGTTTGCACCCTTCAGGCACTCGGAGACAGTTATCTGGCTCCTGCCTGCATGATTGATCAGCAAAGCTAGACAGATTTAGTTCATTTAATCTGCCTCCTAAATCCCATCCTTCAGCCCCTTCATCATTTCCCTGGTGTCTCTCTGTTGTGTCTGTATCTCCTCGGGACAGCAGTGCCTCCAGCTGTGCCCAGCTGTGCCCAGGCACACCCCCCCACAGGCAGGGGCTGCTGGTGCCACTGCAATGCCTGGCAGGCCTGCTGCATTGTGGCACCCCATGTCCCCAGGGTCCCCAAGGATGCTAGGGGGACACCTTGCATGTCAGGCACTGTTAGTCTCTGGTTACCCCTTCTGAACTCTCCTTTGCAAACGCTGCAGCAAGGCCAAACCCCTCTGATGAGTTGGGCAGCCCTCAGTGCCTTCTCCAGGCCCCTCTTATCTCTTGCTTCTTGACAAGGAGGCCATGGAGATGATCTGCGGGCTGGAGGAGCTGGAGAAGCTCTGCTCTAGAGACAGGCTGAGAGAGTTGGGGGTGTTCAGCCTGGAGAAGAGAAGGCTCCAGGGAGACCTTAGAGCACCTTCCAGTGCCTGAAGGGGCTCCAGGAAAGCTGGGGAGGGACTTTGGACAAGGGGAGTGATGGGAAAAAGGCAAAGGGTTTCAAGCTGGAAGAGGGGAGATGGAGATTGGACAGTAGGAGGAAATTCTTCACTGTGAGGGTGGTGAGACCCTGGCCCAGGTTGCCCAGAGAAGCTGTGGCTGCCCCATCCCTGGAAGTGTTCAAGGGCAGGTTGGATGGGGCTTGGAGCAACCTGGTCTAGTGGGAGGTGTTTCTGTCCGTGGAGGGGGCTGGATCTAGATGATCTTTAAGTCCTTTCCACCCCAAACCAGTCTGGGATTCTATGAAGAACAAGAAAAGACCTGCCAAAGCAGGAAGCAGCAGGGCCAGGAGAGGAGGCACGGGACATGGCTGCAGTCACCCAGCTCTCCGTGCTGGTGCACCCCCCAGGGTCTGCTCCATCCCCAGCCAAGTAGTGGGCACTGCAGAGCTTCTTCTGGGCAAGCCCAGGGCTCTGCTTTCACAAGCACTCAGCGCTGCCGAGTTTTGTCTCTGCAAAATTCGGGCCAAAGTCTCTGCTCCAGGCTAAACCCAGCAACGCTTCTCATACTTGCAGAGAAAAATCTCCTGACGATGAGGATGTGTGACTGCTCTAGAGAGGCTTGCTAGAGCCTGCAGAGCCCAGGACTACAGGTCGTGGAGCAGGAACCTGTCCTGCCCCTGGGCCTGGGCCTCGGGGGCTCCTCCCTGTGTAACGAGACATTTTGTCCAGATGACCTAGAATTCAACATTTCTGTCCCAGATTCATCTAACAGATGTACCTATCATCACTGTTTCTACCTCTCTATTTGATTAGGACCTTCCTGGCTGCCTCTGTCACATTTCCACCACCACCATCCCAGTGTGTCTCCACTTGAAGCTCTTGAGACCCCCAGAGCTCCTCAAGGAAGGATCCTGAAAGCAGAACCCACATCTCCTCAACCACTAGGACCGCCTTTTGCACCAGCCCTTTGGTTACTGGCACAAAAGACTGTGTAGGGAGGCCAGGAGTGCCCGGGGTAAGTCAGGGGGGCAAAACCACTTGCACAACCTGCAGAGCCTGGGATCCGACCCCCCTGCCCTCCCACTCCTGCCAGACACTGTCCCAATTTTCTTCTTTTCCACAAGTCTCCCTGGCTATCGGCTCTATTGTTGGCTTGAAGATGGAGCCGTAAAGTTATCGCTGCTGGGATCACTGTCTTTTCATGAAGGCTGGTGTATTTCCTTTTTCCAAATCCTCTGGTAATTTCCTGCTTCTCTGTAACTTAAACAACTCTATTGTCAGTCTCTGCTTTATTCCAGAAGCTCAGTCCCACCCCGTCCCCTGCTGCCTCCCCCCCCGCCCTGCTGAGCCAGGCAGGTTCACCCGACCTTTGCTCAAGAATTATATTGGACAATTTGACAAGGTTTTCTTTGTTTTCTTATTGTCTGTAGATGCTCTTTAGCTTTTGCTTTTGCTTTTTGGGTTAAAGGCAGATTTTAGAAGGCTGTGAAGCAATTCAGCCATTTGAGAGTCATCATTAATTTAATCTTCTTCCTAATTTATTAATGGCTTCTACTTTCTCGCCACTATTTGAGGCTCCCTTGATATATTTGTAAAAACCATTTTATTCCCCTTAAACTCCTTGGCAGGACTTGCTGGGAGCTACCTTCTTGTCAAGGGAAGATGTCAGGCTCTCCCCATGCCCCCCCCAAAAAATAACACCCTTTGCTCCTCAGGTCTCTTTGAGCAGGCAGGGGGTTGTGTGGGGGTGGGGGGAGGTGGGCATGGTTCAGTTCTGTATCTTGCTGCTTTATTAATTACAGCCCAGCAAAGGTGCAGCCTGCCCTGAGCTGCTACAGCAGCCCTAGACATGGAGGAGAAATCTCTCCTCATCAACTGTACTCTGCAGGCAAGCCCTGGAGCTGCTGGCACACACCAGCCAACTCATGATAAATGGGGTAAACTGATAAGCAAACATCATTTAAAGAGCAGGAGAAAGTGCCGAGACTGACCTGCAACAATAAATTTATTAGGCTTAATCCATCACTGGTCCAAGTCTCCTGTAAGGCACAAGATGGAGATGAGAAGGCTTCAGAGAGACCTTAGAGCACCTTCCAGTGCCTGAAGGGGCTCCAGGAAAGCTGGGGAGGGACTTTGGACAAGGGCAGGGAGTGAGAGGACAAGGGGGAATGGATTAAACCTGAAAGAGGGGAGATTTAGGTGAGACATGAGGAGGAAATTCTTTGCTGTGAGGGTGGTGAGACACTGGCCCAGGTTGCCCAGGGAAGCTGTGGCTGCCCCATCCCTGGAAGTGTTCAAGGGCAGGTTGGATGGGGCTCTGAGCAACGTGGTCTGGTGGGAGGTGTCCCTGCCCATGGTAGAGCGGTTGGATCTAGGTGATCTTGAAGGTCCCTTCCAACCCAAACCTTTCAATGATTCTATGATCCTATGAAGATCCCAGTAGCTGCAAATCCCTCTGAAGTGCTGCAGCCCCCCCCCCGCCCAAGCTCCTTGGAACTTGAAACATGGGAATAACTGATCTACCAGTCACCAAGCAAGCTTGTAGGAACTGGCTCTTACCAAAGAGCTGCTGAGAGAACAATGGGTGGTATCTGCTGGGGGTGGCTTCTGCTCCAAAGCCATCCATGGGGGGCAGATTGGAGCAGACTGGGCTGTTCCACTGCTGGAGACCTGGCCAGGCAGGTCTTGGAAGCACCTCAACCTCTCAGCTCTGCCCAGCTGCTTCCAGCATCCACGTCCCACCACCCTCCTCCACCTCATGGACTTGGCACCAACACCCTCACTTGCCAAGCACCCACAGCCAAGAAGCAGCTGGTAACCCCATGGAGACAGCATCCCACATCTGCTCCATGAAGCCTTGGAGACCACGGGGAGAAGGGAAGGAGCTGCATTTTTACACAAAATGCTGAGGATGTGGCTATTTTTTTTAAGTCTTATTTTTTCTTCATTTGCAAACAAAACAGGCCCATCAAAGTCAGATTTTTTTTCTAGAAATGAAGTTCTGGAAGCCTTTCTTTTGGATCAGTCCAAATGTTCAGTGTCAACAAAGCCAAAATACGTCATTGCAATTTGGACTTTTTCAAACAGAAGTAGAAAGAACACTTAAATTAAATTTGTCCATAAATGTCATTTTGAACAAAGAGATAAATTCCTCAGCCTGGAAATGTTGAAACAGACATTTTGATAGCACTGGAATAGTTAATCCTATTAAAATAAGATGGGAATAGACACTTTTTATTCCATTTTTTGATTTTATTTGGGCTAAACCCCCATAAAAGATAAAAGATCTGATTTTTTCAGAGAGCTATTTAGAAGTATGTGCTCCAAGCATAGTGATGGGACCCCAGCTCTGTGCTGGAGGAATCTGGGGCTGTAGTCAGGAGAGGGGATGCACTTATGGGGGTCCAGCACCCCCCATCCCACAGGATGCTGTGCTGGGAGGTGCCAGCTCTGCCCACAGCCTCTTGGCTGTCCCCAGCAGCTCAGTGTCACAGCGTGGCCACGGCACGCTGGGCTGGTCCGGTGTTCCTGAAATAATCCACCTGAAAAAAACATCCCATTTTGGGGGACACGTCATGAAACGCTGAGTTGTTTTGCTTGGGTTTTGTTTGGGTCTGGCAAATTTTCACCAGCACTGCAGTGAAATTCCTTGTGTGCCCCCGGCCTGCCCCACAGCCAAGTCTTTCCCCAGTGCCACCTCTCAAGGACACTCCAGGCTTGTAAGACTGATGAACTTCTGTGGCAGTTCATTACAGAGCAAGATCAAGTTAGGAGGGAAAAAAGAAAATATTGCCATGAACTAGAGCTGTCAAAGCACCAATTGTGTTCCCAGATTGCAAGAAATGAGCACAATGGAGTCGGGTGGGAAGCAGATGGGGCTCCTCACCCTGCTGTCCACTCAGGGTTGGTTTTGGTCTCTCCCTGCCATGCAGCTGCCCTGCCCTTGCTGCAAAATGGGATGTGTGGGGCAGCCCCTGGCATCTGCAGGTACTGTCCCCCCAGGGTGGTGGGTGTTCTGTCCCCTCTTCCCCTCCAGTACCCTGGCTTTGAGCCTGGTCACCCAACAGGTCTCATCTTCAGCACCCTGGCTTTGGGCCCGGTCACTCAACAGGTCTCATCTTCAGCACCCTGGCTTTGAGCCTGGTCACCCAACAGGTCTCATCTTCAGTCCTCAGTGGGATTAGCCCCCTCACAACCACTCCTGGCTGTGGAGCACCAAAAACCCCCATCTGTCCCACTACCATGTCTCTCTGCCTCCAGTCCCCTCCCAGGTTTTCTATCTGTTGACCAATAACTTCAAACACTTTTTGGTTTGGTTTGTGGTTGTTTTTTTTTTTCACTCCAAGTTTAATGAACACACAAATATTCTGTGGTATTAAACACAGGGTATTTAGCCAACATTTTGACTGCACTGATGCCATTTTCCAATTAACTTCCTCCTGGCTGTAAAACGCAGCCCCCTGCACACCCACCACCCCCTGCCTGCACATTGCTGCCTGGACCTGCCTGCATTGCCCTGCCCTGTACCTGTGTTGGTACCATTCACTTCTCTGCACCTGGGATTCTGGTCAGAAGCCAGATGGGAGCCTGTCTCTCACGTTATCATTTCCTTACTGGCCACCAATGCATTTGCAAATCTTCTGCCACGCTCAAGATGCTGAAAAGACTCCGGGTCCTATTCCCAGAGCATCCCCTGGAAGGGCAAATGGGAGAGGGATGAGCACAGGGCAAAGACCTTCTCCCATCCATGCAGCAGCACAGAGCATCTCTTATTTTCACAACCAGCAGCAGAGGTGGCTTGGGCAGCTTGGGGACAGCTGCCCCCCCCTCCTCCCAGTGCTCCTCAGGAGTGACAGGCATCTGGCTGCTGCATGAACTGGTGCCAGGGCTGGCGTGTCACTGTGTTCATTCATTATAGCTTTGTGGGTTGTTGTTTTTTTTTTTTTCAGATGGATAAAAGCAGAAATCAACAGCACTTGGACTGGAATGCCCTGTGGTTGCTTGACAGCAGAAGCCAACCTCCGACATGGCCACACAAACAGTGAACACACAATGAGAAGATCTAATTATAGAGAGGAGGAAAGCAGGCAGCTAAGCAGGCGAAGATCTGTGTTTCTGCTGGCAGGCTCCAAGTGGAAGGTGGGAGGACAAAAGAAACAGAGAAACGCTGCTCTGGGCTGACTCACAGTTCACTTGACCCCAAAGAACAAATGTCCTCGTCTGCAGGAGTGAGCACACACAGTGATGACAAGCAGGTGTCACCTGGATGCCAGCAGGTGCCTGAGTCACCAGCTGTGCCTCTCCCCACTCGCCCTTCCCTACCCTGGCACAGGCAGCCAGGCATCCTTCCAGTGCCTCCTAACCCACCCACCAATATTTAACTCCATGGAAAAACATCCATCTCTGCAGAATGGGCTCTGAAGGCCATAAAGGACTCGCTCCCAGCTCTGGGATGCTCTCAGGGAGTACCCTTGCACCCTAGCTCCAAACCTGCTTCTCACTTAGCCCTGTTTCTTCTCATGTACTTGGGGATATACAGCAAGTAATGAATCACAGAAGCATGGAATGGTTTGGGTGGGAAGGGACCTTCAAGATCACCTAGATCCAACCCCCCTGGGACATCTCCCACTAGACCAGGTTGCTCAGAGCCCCATCCAACCTGCCCTTCAACACTTCCAGGGATGGGGCAGCCACAGCTTCTCTGGGCAACCTGAGCCAGTGTCTCACCACCCTCACACTGAAGAATTTCCTCCTAATGTCTAACCTAAATCTCCCCTCTTCCAGCTTTAATCCATTACCCCTTGTCCTCTCACTCCCTGCCCTTGTCCAAAGTCCCTCCCCAGCTTTCCTGGAGCCCCTTCAGGCACTGGAAGGTGCTCTAAGGTCTCCCTGGAGCCTTCTCTTCTCCAGGCTGAACAGCCCCAACTCTCTCAGCCTGTCTCCAGAGCAGAGCTGCTCCAGCCCTCAGATCATCTCCATGGCCTCCCCTGGACTTGCTCCAACATCTCCATGTCCTTCCTGTGTTGAGGACTCCCGAACTGGACCCAGCCCTGCAGGGGGGTCTCGGCAGAGCAGAACAGAGGGGGAAAATCCATGTTTTCAGCCCTAAAATGTGGAGTAAATATGCATTAGAGGAGGGGTGAGAGACCCTTCTGGGAGGAGAGAAGGGTTCCTGACAGTCCCTGTCACCAGCCTGATGAAGATGCACAGGCTTTCTCCAAGAGCTGATGTCCATGGGGTCTCAAGTCAAGGAGCTTCTGCTGCTGCTGCCAGTGCTGGAGTGCTGGCCCAAGAGGAGTGGTGAAGTGGAAGTAGAAACATCTGCACCAGCACTGGGACCTGCTGCACTTGGTGAGTGGCATGTGGGTCCTGCCAGCCCCACTGAAAGTCCTAAGCTGTCAGGTTGGGTAGAGAATTGTCAGGTCGGTGGAGAAGTGTCAGGTCAGATGGAGAAGTACCACATCAGCTTCATCATGTCACATCGTGGGCAGAAGGCAGGATGTCAGCAGCATCATGTGCAGCTCTCACCAGCTTCAGGGTCTCAAGCGACTTCGAGGAGGCTGAAAGAAGTGACATTGTGAAGGGATGAGGCTTGGCACAGGGAGGTGGGGTTTTCAGCAGGGATGGGGGCAGCTGAGCTCCACGCCTGCATGGGCCTGCTGGTGTTTTATCACTCATCAGTAGAAACCAAGACATTCCCATTCTCAACAACCATACATGGAGGAGATTTGGCCAACACTGAGACTGGGTCACCATGTCACTAGTGGCTTGCCTTGTCAGGTTTGACGAAGAGGCTGAGTGTGTGGCAGGTGACACACTTGGACAGCTGCACTTTGTACCCACTTGGTGCCAAATCTCTGGGCATCAGGCAGGGAACAGAGCAGTGAGGCACCAGAACGACAGCAGGAGACCAGCCAGGTCATGCATGCAAGCCTGTGTGATCTGCTGTAGGTGATCCTGCTCTAGCAGGAGGTTGGACTAGGTGACCTTCAGAGGTCCCTTCCAACCCTGATGTCTCTATGACTAAGCCTGGAATTCAGAGCTCAGCAGCTCTGGATGTTCACAGAGATGGAGGTCACTGGGGGGGCAGAAGAACCATGGGGTCCCAGCCTCCTTCCAGCCTTTTCACCATGATGTGTTGCCCATCACACAAACTGCTCAATACCCTTTGCTGTGACTTTTCATCCCTGTGCTGCTTGAAGCTTGCTCCAGAACTGCCCCAACAGACTCATGGCTTGCTCAGTACTATTTTCCTTTGTGTCAATGTCACCCATTGGCTTTAAAGATTCTCCTCCCTGAGCCTTGGTGGAGCATTTTTGGGGAGCAGGATGCCCTCTGAGACATCCTGGTGGTCAGGCAGGCCAAACTCTTCCAAAGATGGGGAGGAGGCCATGTTAGGAGCCTCAGAGCCATCAGGACTGGTAAGATTGCTCCTGGTGAGGCCTCACTAATGTACCTTCTGCAGCATTGGTGGGTTTCTGTCTCCAGGAGATCTTGCAGGTCAGCTCACACGTGCCTTTTTCACCACTGAGCCAACCTGGCAGTTTATGGCCCTACAGTGACCGACCCCCCCAGCAAACTCCTCATGCTTTTCATTTGCTTCCAGCTGCAGCTGAAGTTCCTCCATCAGTCCCTGACCTCCCATCTGTTCTCCTGAATTCCCTTCCAGGTCTCACCGCAGTCTTTTAAGGTCACCCAATCACTTCTGGTTGACATTCCCCTGCTGCCATGCCTTGGCCTCCTCCTTTCAATCCTCAGTGGGTTTTATCAGCAGTCTCCTACCTTTTGTGCAAAGATCATTAGTGGAAATATTAAGCAAAATCAGATCCCAAATGGATCTTTGAGGAGCTCCATTAGCAGCCTGCCTGCAGCTCCCTGCTTGCTGTTCCAACACTACCCATTGCTGCCTCCCCTCCAGCCATTTCCCGTCTTACCCCTGTTCCTTATCATTTCTCCATTAATCCCCATCTTCACCAGTTTAATTAATAATTTCTCATGTGCATTACATCAAATGCTTGGCTGAGGTTCAGGGAGATGAGATCTACCTCAATTCTTTTGTCTGGGAAAGCAGATACCTCCTGAAAGCAACCTAGGAAGCCAACCTGCTACTGTTCTAAATCCATGTGGTATTTGATACTGTTTTCTTTTTACTTCAATGCTTTTAATTACAATTTCCTTTCAAATCTATTCTAAAGCCTGGCCTATTACTGAGGTCAGGTCTCAAGTCACCTCTTCTCCAAATCCTGTTTTTCCCTCTTTCTGGTCAGTCAGCTCTTCAGCCCAGTGAGAGACTCCTGTGGTACCAGCACTGATGTAGTCCAGAAGAAAGCTGTTGGAAATGCAGTCTGGGCAAGGGAACCACCACACATCTGAATCTCTCCAGGATGATGGAGCCTCTTGCCCAGGAGCAGTTCCCCACCGTGTGCTGTGCAGGGAACAGGGTGTCTATACAGGGTGCTGGGGAGCTGGGAGTCCAGGTCAGCATGTGTCTGCAGTAGGTGATGGTGCCTGTTGGTGCTGCAAAGATCACACATCTGCAGATGATACCTGCAGGGCTCTAGGGGATCAAGCTTGGCATGTTGGACAGGATCAATCACCAGGTGACAGCAGAGTAAGGCTGGAAGGACCCTCATAATCTCTACATCTACTTTCAATACCCAGGGAGAAGAATTAAAAAAAAAAAGAAAGGAATGAATGGACATCCAAGAGAGAGAAAGTGTGGACAGTTGTAAGGACAGTCCCCAGATGGATCCCTGCTGAGGAAAGCAGGGTCTAACTCAGTCCAGAGACCTACAGAGCTTGGAAAGAAGAGACTGGTAGCAGTATAATGAGACAAGGAACCTAAGGGAGGAGGAACCAGGACAGCTTGTGCAGCACAGGAGATGGGACACCACAAAGGTACCCTCATTTCCCTCTCCTGGACCCCCCCGAGATTCTCATCTGCTGGAAACCAGTGCAGGGATGCACTGTGCCCACAGGGTTCTCTTCAACAGTGGGTAACACTGTCCTGCCTCTTTGTGTTGGTATTTCACGAGGCTGTTGAGCCCCTTCCTTTGGGGGATGTTCTCCTCCCTTTGCACCTGAGGCTGCTCGGACCACGTGCTCACCAGAGCCACCAGCCTTGCAGTAGGCTTCTCCTGGCTCAGCTCATGTTTAAACCATGGGACTGCCCCGGAATGTTTAACCCAGAAAAATGATGGTTGAAAGATATGAGATAGCTCTCTATAAATATTTTTGGGAGAAAAAGAGGGAGGGAAAGGTAAACAGCAGCATGGCTGCTTGTTATTTAAACTAGAGGCCAGTGTTGGCACAGGAGCAAATGGGATAAGCTATTCATGAATGTATTTTGAGTAGAAATTGGAAAAACTGCTGAAGCCATCAGAAGATCAGGGTAGCTGTGGAAAAGCCTCCCCAGAGGAGCTGGGAAGGGTTGGCTCAGAGCCTTTTTGCTGTTTATGACAAGAGCCCCAGAGCCTCTTGGGTTGTGCAGGTCACCCTGCTCCCACGGGCAAGGAGGGAGGGTCCCACAGCCCAGGGGTCCACACAGGAGGAGCTGCACCATGCCCTGTTGCTTCCCCCCCAACTCTTCCCCCTTCTCAGGTGCCATCAGTGCCCCAGGTGCCTTGTGCTGTGCCTGGCTGTGGGCTCAAAGCTTTCCTCTGGATGGGTGGGGACCAGCACCCCTGGAATTACCAAGTCTGAACATTACCCTTTCCTTATTTATCCAGCTCTTGGTTTTCTTTGCTTAAGAAAAGGGAACATTTTCTTTCCTAGAAATGTCTCCCCTCTAAGCTGAGGTCTCTGTTCAATCAGGACAAGCAAGACTATGTCAAATTCCTAAACTCTTTGCTGGGAAAGGGACTCCTGAAACACAGGTGGGTGCACCAGTGAGGGACAGAGGTGGTGGTCACTTAGTGGGAGAGGAGCCACTGTCACTGTCACCCAGAAGGGGTCAGAAATCCTTCCCAAGGAGCTCTTTGGGTTTGGTATGAGGCCCTGTGGTCCTGGTGATGGGTGAGGAGAGGACAGGGTGTCCCACAGGGCATGGCTCTGAAGGATCCCCCCGTGATTGGAGGTCACTCTCACACCACCACTGTGTCCAGACTGTCCCCCCACAGCAGGACAGGAATGAGGTGGCAGGCCTGGATCTCTTCCCAAACACATTACCTGACAGCATGAGGCACCTGCCACAGGCACTGGGGGTGAAAAATCATCTCCCTGGATGCTCCTGCCTGAGCTTTGTGTGGAAGACATGTTCTCATCTCCAGTGTTGAATAAGGGCATCAAATCTTTGCAGCAGCAGCTACAACCATCCCTTGGAATATGTCTGAGGAGGAGCAGCTGAGGGAGTTGGGGGTGTTCAGGCTGGAGCAAAGGAGGCTGAGGGGAGACCTTCTGGCTCTGAGAGGAGGTTGGAGCCAGGGGGGTCGGTCTCTTCTCCCAAGGAACAAGTGAGAGGACAAGAGGAAATGGGCTCAAGTTGTGCCAGGGGAGGTTTAGATTGGATCTTGGGAACAATTTCTTCCTGGCAAGGGTTGTCAGGCCCTGGCCCAGGCTGCCCAGGGCAGTGGTGGAGTCCCCATCCCTGGAGGGATTTCAAAGCCATGTAGATGTGGTGCTGAGGGACATGGGTTAGCGGTGGCCTTGGCAGTGCTGGTGGAATGGTTGGACTGGATGATCTGAAAGGTCTTTTCCAACCAAAATGATTCTACGGTTCTATAAGATGCACTCCAGACTGGAGACCTTCCAAGAAGCCCCTGTCCTCCCCAGTCCTGCACCCTGCCTGCCCTTGTCCCTCCATCCTCCCTACCCTTCTCCCTCCATCCTCCCTACCCTTCTCCCTGCACTTCCTTGCTCTGTTTTCCTGGGACACTGGCACAGCTGGGACAGGTGCCAGCTCTGCTAGGCCTGGTCTGAGCTTGCTCCTGCCCTTCATCTGATGGATTCATGGAGAGGTTCTCCTCACCCTGCACCCAGCTCCCAGCAGGCTTGACTATGGGATGACCATGCAGGGTACATCCAACAGGTCATCTCCCAGCTTCAGGGACCCCTATCCCAAATCAACAGAAGTGCCTGTGAACCAGAAACTGAAATACTGTGTTTATATTTATGGCTTTTTCTTTTTTTCCCCAGCAACATATGTTTAGCAGCAGATGCTTCCTATGGGAATGTGACCAAAGGAGGGACGCCTTTGCCTGACCCTCTTTCCACACTGTGCAGACCCAAGGGGAAAACAAAAAGCAAACATTTGTTTTCAGAGGTTCAGGAAGCTGTGTTTCCACCCGTTGGAAAGTCTCTCTGTGTTTGCAAAGGTCTGTGCTTAACAGCCCTGGTGCATAAACAACCGTGTCCTCTTCCCAGCTTGTATTTATCTCCCAACAAAACTCAGATGCAGATTATACACAAATGAGGTGTAGCTGAGGAGTTCTTGGTTAGTTCCCAAAGCAGCCTGATGTGTTGAAAACATCCCATGTCTTTGAACTAGGGAATGAAAGAGTCAGGGGAGTTCCTGGAGCTTCTCCAGAGCTTGGGTCCTGGACACCTGTCACTAATATATGTTCTTCAGACACTAAGAATTTGCCAGCTCTTCTGAATAAAAGCTTGAAAATGCCTTTTAACAGGAGCAAACCCTGGCCCCTGAAGCCTGGGATCATAGGGAGCTCCAAAGCAGGGGCTACTCATGGGGAGCAGCTTCTCCCTGGTCCAGGAGCACATCTCCATCCCTGGGCTGGTGTCCCATTCCCTGTGTGGATCCTCTTCCATTTCGCCTCCTCATTGTCCCTGGTCATGGTTAAACACCAAAGGTGGAAGTTTGGTATGTCCCAGTATGTCCCAGTATGGGTGACTGGAGGGGCAGGACAGGGGTGGAAAATTCAGCCTGTGCGTGCAGATCCCAGATAGCTCCTTGATCATCTCTGGAGTTTGTCCAGGTGACTTTGTTGTCTTTAGAGTTTGCAGCCATGTGCTGGGGCTAAACCACGTGCTCCAGGCTAAAACCATGAAACTCCTCTCCAGCTGCAGAACCACAGCTGCTGGAAGGAAAAGAGGGATTCTCTGACTCTGCCTGTGCTGTGGTGGCAGCAGCTCCAGGGCAGGGCCTCCAGCAGTGAGCTGCAGCCATGAGAAATGCTGGGAGGACCCTTCATGCCAACAACATCTCTTCCCTTGGCAAAAGGAGCCCGGCTTTTGTCACTTCTCATTTCTCAGCTTGCAAAAACGGGCCGTTCAACTTGGCAGTCTCCTGCTGACCCCTTTATGTTCCCCATTGCCACCTCTGAACAGGAACCAATGTTTTGGAGCAGCTGGTGGCAGCAGGTCTTGTACCCTGGTCCAAGCATGCCTGAGCCCAGCCCCGGCTCTCGGGGTTCACTGACTCACAGGATGGTAGGGTTTGGAACGAACCTCTGGAGATCATCTAGTCCAACCCCCCTGCTAGAGCAGGATCACCTACAGCAGATCCCACAGGAACACATCCAGATGGGTTTGGAATGTCTGCAGAGATGGAGCCTCCACCTTCCCGGGCAGCCTGTTCCAGGGCTTTGTTACCCTCAGAGTAAAGAAGTATTTTCTCATATTCAGGTTGACTCTCCTGTGTGCCAGTTAGTGACCATTACCCTCTGTCCTGTTTTTCATTCTGTGAAAAGTTAGGTTGACCCTCCTGTTCTCCATCTTGTGCCCATTGCCCCTTGTCCTGTCACTGGACACCACTGAGAAGAATCTGGCCCCATCCTCCTGACACCCCCTGTAGATACTGATCAGCACTGATGAGATCTCCCCTCAGTCTCCTCCTCTCCAGTCTGACCAGCCCCAGCTCTCCCAGCCTTTCCTCATGAGGCAGATGCTCCAGTCCCCTCAGCATCTCAGTGTCCTGTGCTGGACTCTCTCCAGTAGCTCCTTGTCCTTCCTGAACTGGGGAGCCCAGAACTGTACACAGTGCTCCAGGTGAGGCCTCACCAAGGCAGAGGCAGAGGGGCAGGAGAACTGCTCTTGACATGCTGGACACACTGTTCTTCATGCACCCCAAGGCACCACTGGCCTTCTTGGCCACAAGGTCGCATTGTTGGCTCCTAGATCTTTGCAGCTGCAATCGCCTGGTGTAGAAGCAAGCACCAAGAGTGGGGTTTATTGAACTAAAAGTGCTCTTCAGTGGAGCTCCTGAGTGTGAAATGACAACCATGGGACTTCTCAGCTGAGCTGAGCTCTGCCATTGCTCTTCAGGGAGGTAAACCCTGCAGGCAGCTGCAGTAACAACTCATGGGCAGGGCTGTGCTTTCTGAGCTGGGGGCACTTCTGCCCTGGGAGAGCTTCATCTGTGCAAGGAGTGTTGGTGGTACAACGTGTCAGTATGTGTGTCCCAGCGAGGCTCTCCTCCTGTTGAAAATACCCCTTGAGACATTACGAAACCAGCAGCTTAACCGTGGTGCTAACCTCAGTCAGGTGGCAACAGGCAGCTGCCTGCTCGTGTAACCTCACCCATGTGCCTTCATCTCTCTGGTTTTCAGTAATGAAATAGGATCCACCAAAAACATGTAGCCTCAAAGCTTGATACTGCAGCGATTTGCTGTCTGTCCAAAGGCCACAGTTTCACCAGAGGTTCAGGGACAGCAGGGGGAAAAAGCTGCATCTGCGGGCCTGGGAAGGAAAGGAGCCTTCTCCTCCACAAGAGTGAGCTCTTTGAACTATAAACCCATTTGACCAAGCACCCTCATTCGTAGGAAGGTTCCCATGGCAGCAACTACCTCCCAGGAGAGAGAACAGATTTATCAGTTCAGGTCCTGAAGTCAGATTTGGGAAAGAAAACTCCTCTGGGATGACTGTCAAAGTCTACCTGTGACATCCAAGTCCCCCAGCTCACAAACAGCATTCGAGGAGCCTTGCAGGCCAATGGCTGGAAATAACAATCCTGCCAGGAGGCAACATGCCTCAGAGAGGTACTCAAAGGGCTTTTGTGGCTCCATGCCACCACCTGGTCCACCATCCCAGGAGGCTGCCAGCACGTTCCTGCAGGCTCCAGAGATTTTTTGCTCATTCTCCTTTGGCAGGTCTTGCTAAAAGCCAGGGTCTGCTTAAAGAATTGCAAAATATGGTCACTGGTGACAACACAGAGGAGTGCCTGCAATCCTTGCTTCAGGTCTTGTGGTTGTAATTAGCACAAATGTACTTCCATGAGCTATTTTAGACAGAGTCTCCTCATGACAATCTGTCAAACTCTGAACATAAAGTCCTCCAAATCACACAAGCTGATGCCAGCACAGAAACCCTCTATCTGTAGAATTGCCTGTGATTTAAGGATGAGATTTTAAGGTGCTCCAGACTCACTTTTCTCTGCTCCTTCCCATCAGCCCAGAACTTCCATCTCACAGACAACTTTGCCTGCTGTGTTCCCTACAGCTCCCGTATATCTTGGTTTTGCTGGGATGGTCCCAGCTCTCAGAAGTGGCACAAATGTTTTGGAGTTTCTTGGCAATGTATTGGGCGTGTTCATCTCCTCAACCTCAGCACTTGACTTCTTAAATATGATCTGTCAGCAGCTGCAGAGATGTTTGTGTTGGAGGCATAGCCCCCTCGCAGGGCAGCCAGCTCTGAGATGACAGGAGCAAGCTCCTCGGGGTGACAAGCATTCTGGGTCACGAGCAGTGAAGGAGCTGTGATGTTTTAAGCCCAGGTTGGCATGCTTCTACAAACTGACCTCATACTCTTGGTCTGCTTTCCAGAGCCTCCAGAGCCACCAGAAACTCCCCAGGCCAAGCAATCTGCCCATCTTCCTGAGGAAGCTGACAATCTCATGTCCAAAAGACATACAAAAAAACACATGCATTTAGAGGGACACAAAAAGGTGCCTTTCTGCTTCATCTGCCCCATAATTTGGAGGCCAGAGTGCTTCTTTTCCCTTCAAACCTGTTCTCTGCTTTATGTCACGTGCTGTAAACCCAACATGTCCAGCAGACCCACCTTGTCATTTCCCTTGAGCAGGACACCAAAGGCAATGTCCTCACTGGTGGCACGAAGCCATTCCCAGGTGTACTTCAGACATCCCATCGTGCAGCTTGGGGCTCACTGGGTCCTGCCCTGGCTCTTGCAGAGGAGCTGCCAGCAATGGGGCTCTGGCTGAAGAGCTCCCTTGGCTTGTGGTCAGCCACACATGGGTAGAAATTGGATCTGTGCAGGTCTGCAGAGGGGTCTGCACTGGGAAACGTTGGGGTGACCTCATGGGCAGGGCTGAAAACTAACTAGCTGTCATGGGGGATTTTAATAGCCAAGGAGGCATTTTGGGAAGCCCCACAGAAGTCCAGCAGGGACCACCCCACCCAGAAGCTTCCCATACTCCCTCAGGCCTGCTGCTCTTGCAAACCTCAGAGTCCACCAGGCACCCTGAGAAATGCCCATCTCTGGATTCCTTTTCATTTTCAAGATGTCAATAACAACTGTTTGATCCTAGATGTTTTTTTTTTTTCTTTTGCTTCAGGCTTTTCTTTTATTTCTTGTGAAACTGAGTAATTTTGCAACCAGACAGGAACCTGGACCTGCTCTGAGCCTACAAACACAGCAGGAGCTGATCACAGAATCATAGAATGGTTTGAGTTGGAAGGGACCTTAAAGATCATCTCGTTCCAACCCCCCCTGCATGGGCAGGGACACCTCCCACTAGACCAGGTTGCTCAGTTATGTATTTAATTAATTAATTAATCAGTTAATTAAGTAGTTAATTAATACCAACACTGCTGCAGCCCTTGGCTCCCTGCCTGACCCTGCTGCCCACGTGTGTCCCCACGGGACATCACCACTGCTGGAGCCCCTGGGGATGGGACAGCCTCCTCTCAGCAAGGGTGGTCACCTGCCAACCAGCTGCTCCCGGCGTCTGTACGTGGAATTAATCACGATGAAATTTGGGGCAGTTCTGATGTCTCCCCCACCTCATCACCCCTCCCCTTCACCTCCCAGCCCTTGGCACTTCTCACACGTCTGCTCTCATCACCATTACCCTGGCTGCAGCTCCCAGGCACTCCCCAGGCACCCTGGTGCACCCTGTGGCTGAGCTCCCACCCTGGTTGTTCAGCTGCCCAGACCTACAAGAAGACCACGGGGCCACTGCCCACATGGTATTTGCTGTCTCTGCTCTGCTCCTGCCCATCTCCCCAGCGGGGCAGTGCCTGGCCTTGATGTTTGTGACACTCTGGCCTGGCTGGCTTGGAACTAATAACATTCGTTTCACAGTGCCAGGATTTCGCTGAACCCGTTTCCTTATTTTTCACTTGATTGCCAATCTCTTTTGTTTCACTTGCCGAGTCCAACAATTTCTCTAACTGTCCAAAAGGATCATTAATCAAATGAGCAACCCCTGCTCCATTCTGTACGTGAGAAACATCCATGTGCACAGCCCCGTGGAAGTCAGCTTCTCCTTGGCATGGCTGGGCTCTAGCTCTGCAGCACATCCTGCAGCCCCACCATGGCTCCTGCTCCTCTATGGACTCTGGCTGCCCCCCCAGGCTGTGGTTCACAGCCTGCAAACCCAGCTGTGCTGCTCTGCTGTGCCCCTCTACCCCCTGGCCAGGTAGAAGTCCTGCTGAACATGGCCTCTGTTGAGTCCAGACCCAGGCAGGCTGTCATCTGGCAGCATGCAAGGATCAGTGCCAGCTCAGGATCTGCCAGGCCAGGGGAATTTCTGCAGTGTCATCAGGCTTGGCTGCTCAGCCTAGAATCAGCCCCATGCCTGCTCTGTCCCCCTCTATGGTTCATCTCCCTGCCTACTCCTGCCTGGTCCATCCTCTGCCTGGTTCATCCCCTGCCTGGTTCATCTCCCTTCCTGGTTCATCTCCCCACCTGCCCCCACTTGGTTCATCTCCCTGCCTGCCCTTCCCTGGGTCATCTTCCCTTCGGGTTCATCCCCCTTCCCTGGTCCATCCCTCTGCCTGCCCATTTGAACTGCAGCACAGATCTGAGCCACTATTGCATGGAGGGGGGTTCTAGCAGTGGGAAGAGAAAGGGGTGCCCTGCACCCCCGGGGGGACAGCCTGCCTGCTCTGCTGTGGGGTGCAGAGAGGGCAGAAAGCTCAGGGGTTGTCTTGCCTTAGCCAGGTTTGCCAGGTGGGCTGTGCTGATGGTTGGAGGTGCTTTGGCAGCCCTCAGGTAAGTACACAAGGCAGCTCTCTGGGCCCCTCAGCTCTTAGCAGGTGCCAGGGAGGCCAGGACATGCTGGCTTTAGTCTGCTTTCATGAAGCTTTATGGTTCCAGTGAGACATGTCAGGGGTCAGGTCCTCAACCCCCTTTGCCAGCCACGGTTGGGCAGTTTGAGGCTGCACTTGAAACTCTGCCTGAACATCTGAGCCCTCAGCAGAGCTTCGACTTCCAGGCAATTGGCTTTGACCTCTTTGTAGCTGTAGGGTATCTCTCTGTGTCTCCTAGAAAGCCTCTAGAAGGAGCTTGAACTCCTTCCAGCCCTCCTAGATGTTTTTCATAGGCTTTAGCTATTTTCTTCCTCTCCATTAAGGAATAAGACCTCAGACAGAGTGTTTGTACAGCCTCTGTTTTTTGTCACCCGACCTCCTTGCAAAATGCTTCCTGGAAAGATGAAACTAGGCACAGGCTCAGTCTAAGCTGCCCAGAGGTAGGCATCCTCACCTGAGTCAATCACCCTGGGCTTCTCTTGCAGTTGGTTTGGGGTATGTGCCAAGCAGATCAGCAATATCTTGCCTGGAAGTTTATTTTTCTCTGCAGTGAGTGCAAATGAACCAGAACTGAGTGGCCCAGTTGGCAGGATGTACACTACAGACATCAAAAGCCAGGTGAGATGAGCTCTGCCCAGGCATCTGAGCACACTCCTCCTCCTGCACACTCACCCCCACATGCCCACAGCACCACAGCAGGCAGGGCAACAGCTTTTTCCAGGAACCACAGCACAAGATCAGCTCCTGCAGAGGGGAACTCAGCAGCAAAGCATTGATTTTTTTGCAGGGCTTTTTAGCTAATGGATGTCCTGCTCTCACCCATTCCCAACCCACATGTCCCTCATTCCAGAGGCACTGCCTTGTCTTCCCAAGGCTGAATGTTTTCTCATTTGCTAGGGAAGATCTGAAAGACTTTGTCTAGTGCCCCAACGGAGCAGCTGTGGCACAAAACCTTAGCTAATAATGTGGGGGAAAAGGGCAACAGTGACCTCGCATAGGACACAAATAATAAAGGCAAATTAGGCCTGGAGAAGCACGAGGAGAATCACCTGAGGGGGTAAATAGGAGCACCAGCAAGAGAAAGAGCATGCACTGGAGAAAAGAGGGGAGCATGAAATCATGTGCCATGGTCATGGTTCACCATGGACATCCTCCTCCACTCACACCCTCTTTGATCAGGAGCCCACCAACCACACCAAGACACAGAAGAAATGGGATGGTAGATGCTATGGATCTGTTTTTGTGCTGGAGGTTGTGCAAAAGCTGGCACAGACATGGTCCTTGGGTTGCAGCTGATGACAGGCTCAGGTGAAGCTCACAAGTTGGATTTCTTCCAGGCAAATTGTAAGGAACAGTGAGATGTTCCCATTTGTCATGTTACATGGGATCAGCCAATGTCAGGGTGATGGAAGTGCTGCACCTCAGGGACTTGGGAAAGGGCTGGGATCATTTTGTCTGGGGAAGAGATGATGAGGTTCAGGGAACCTGTTCATTGCAGGTGTCATGTCACAAACAGCCTGTCTGCCTGTTTGCCTTTTCTCAAAGTGGAAAAGGAAGTGCCAGGCCATTAAACTAGAAGGCAACCTAATTAAAATTGATAAAAGGAAACAGTTTCATATGTAGAGCAAAAGCTTAGCTGGAGGGACTCATGGCCACAAGGCATGCCTAAGGATGTGGGTTTAGCAGGAATCAGAAGAGGGTTAGATCTCTAAATGGCTTAGATGAGGTCCCTGGAGGCCACCCTTGGACAGGATCATGCGTTTGGCTTAACCAGGAGATAAGCCTCAGTGCTTTGGGCCATAAACCAACCACGTGCTCATGCTCTCAGGCACCTGCAAAGAAAGGGATTCCAGCCTGGGGATAGGGCAGAACTTTGAAGACAAGGCCAGACAAGATCCTGAAGAGGAGACATTGGCTACAATGGCAGCACTTGAGACTGGGAAAAGAAATGAGAGGGTCCTGGGGAAGAGCAGCAAAGCTGGACTGTCCCACTGAAGACAGGACCTGACCACTGATCCCTGGATCCAACACATGCCTCACTCCTCCTGTGGGATCTTGAGGGCTGCCAGCTCCCTCTTCCTGGGGAAAACTGGTTGTTAGCTGAGATGTGGAGAGAGGAGAACAAGAATCTTCTTCTGACTGCAGAAAAGAGGAGGGAAGAAAAAACAGGAGCTGGTTTCTGAGTGGGATGTGGCTGTCATAAGCAGTGGGACTCTGAGCAGGGTGGCAAAAGCCCTGGTGGTGCAGGGGTGGACCCATGGCAGGACAGGCCCATGTGGACAGGACAATCCAGCTGTGTTTACACATCCTAAAGATGGGGAAACCCCAAGAGTTAAAGGGGATGGAAACACCCCTGGCACACAAGTCAGGCTGCACAGACTGAGCCTTGTAGCTGCCAGTGTCAGTGCCCATCCCTGGGAGGAGTCCTGACATCCTCATGGACATCTAGGACCACGCAAATTCAGTGCTGCTTTTAGACCTGGTAGAGCAGAGTCACCAGATGAGCTCTGGTGAATCATGGAATCATGGAACTGTTTTGGTTGGAAAAGACCTTTCAGATCACTAAGTCTAACCATTAACCCAGCACTGCCAAGGTCACCGCTAACCCATGTCCCTCAGCACCACATCTAAACAGCTTTCAAATCCCTCCAGGGATGGGGACTCCACCACTGCCCTGGGCAGCCTGGGCCTGACAACCCTTTCCATGAAGGAATTGTTCCAAATATCCAATTTAAACCTCCCCTGACACAACTTGAGCCATTTCCTCTTGTTCTGTTGCTTGTTCCTTGGGAAAAAGAAACTGACCCCCCCCGGCTCCAATCTCCTCTCAGGCAGTTGCAGAGCCAGAAGGTCTCCCCTCAGCCTCCTTTGCTCCAGGCTGAACACCCCCAGCTCCCTGAGTCGGGGGTCACAGAGCCCCTTGGGATGATGCCTACAGCAGGATCCCTTCAGCCAGGGGGGGAAGCAAAGGGTACCTCCAGCCCCAGCCCAGAGAAAGCTCCACACAGAACGAGCTGAGCCAGTGGCAAATCTATACAAAATCCTTTCTAAACACAAACAGGCAGAACATCATATGAAAGAGCTTTAAAGAATAGAGAAAGGCACACTAATAACTCTTGGTAGGAGCCATGACCCCGGCGATGAAAGCGTCAGGCTGGCTATTGGAATCACAGGGATTTTCAAAGGGACTCTGAGTGTGGCAGGGACCCACAGGCACTGCAGAAAGGGGGAGATGTGAATGGCAAAGTTTGGGCTGCTTTGACACGCCAGCCACTGCGGCGCGGATAAAGGATCTCTTTCTAATCAGCAGTGCTGGGACCCAGCGGAGCACACGCAGAGCAGGGGTTCCCAGGGTACATTATGAACATTGAATTCACACACCAAATAGCAAGCGAAAGGAGGTGGGGAAAAGAAAAAGAAAAAAAAAAAAAAAAAAAAAAAAGAAAGGAAGAAAAAAAGCAGTTCATCTAATTCAACTGCGACTGAAGAGGGAAACAGCCCCGGCGCTGGGTGAGCTGGGGAGTGCTGGAGTCAGGCAGCTGGAAAGAGGGGATGTGGGGGGTGGGGAGGAGCAATTGTGGTAAAAAACCTGGAAAATTCATTTTGAACAAACTCATTAGAAGGTTTGCAGCCCTTTCCTCAGAGGGGCAGAGGAAGAACTATTGTAGAGAGTTATTGTGCAGCTCAGGAAGGACTCTGGGCTGCAATGGCACCAGGCTACGGGAGGCGGATGGCCGGGCTCCAGGGCTCTCCGTGCTGGCAGTGCTCTGGCCTCTCAGGCCAGCAGCTCCAAGGAGCAGGTGGATTAGGAATTTCCTTGGACGCAGAGCAGCCACACATGGGGGATTTGTCCTATGGAGCTGTTGTGCTGGCCACTGCTGAGCACTCCTGTTTAGAAGCTGTCTCTTTGCCACCTTCACAGCTGCCCACCAGCGTGGGCTGGCAGTGTGGATCCAGCACTTTTACCAGGGGCACAGGGGCTGAAGATATTGACAGAAGCACTGAGAAAGAACAGAGCGGGACCCCAAGAGAAGGCAGTTGTTCCAGTTTAACCTGCTTGAACCACTGCTTTACCCCCAGAATCCAGCTAGAACATGTTTTTCCTCCCTGTAGCCCTGTGCCTGTTGTCTCACTGCAAAGCTTTTAGCCGTGAGGGTTGGCACTGCTCCAGGCTGCCTGGTGCACCATCCCCAGGGCACACCACCAGCAGACTGGGGGAACTGGAGAGCCCATCGCCCCAGATCTCTGCTATGCATGCTTAGGTTTGGTACACAGGACCCCAAACTGGCTGTTTATCCCACCAGGGTAATATCTATCTATCTATCTATCTATCTATCTATCTATCTATCTATCTATCTATCTACCTACCTACCTACCTACCTACCTACCTACCTACCTACCTACCTATTTTTATGAGGTGTCCATGTCCATGTCTGTTATAAATTGGACAGTATAAAAGGGGACTCCCCTTGTCACCTGGGAGATGTTGAGCACCCAGGGTTGCATCTAAGGGGTAAAAACTCCTTGCAGGTGTTGACAGGAGGCCAGGAGGTTTAACTGCAATCTCCAGCAATGCTGCAGGGTGCTGGTGTGGTGGGGACCTTCCACTTCACCTGTCAGCAGCGACCTGTACACAACCAAACCTCCACATCAGGAGGTGAAATGAGACTCACAGCTTAGACCTGACTCCAAGGAACTGATCCTATCTCCTCTGATTTCCCACCATGTGCAGGTGGGGAGCAGAGCTGGCAATAAAGGATGATCTGCCCTGTGGTATCGTGGCATGGTTTATAGGGGGAATTAACCAGTGACTGGGGGTGGTTTTACTGGCCTGATGATCTCTGCCATGAGGTTTCTCACTGGAGGCAATTCAAACCATGCTTTATGCCACCTTCTCTTCTGGCTTTTTTGAGCAGCAACACGAGGAGGAGATATGATGGAAGCATCTGGGCTGGGAGTACATGTAACTGCTGCTGAGTTTCAGTGCAAAACTTTATTGCCAGGAGGAACTGCAGAACAGCTGCTGTTGCTCTGACAACAGCTGAAGCAGCCTCGTCCCTGGGTGAGGAGGATGTGGACTTGGTGTGAGCTGCAGCAGTGTGTCTACCAGTGCCATCAGCTCAGGTGCACTCGCTGAAGACACAGGATGTACCTTTCCTTGCCCCAGCAGATGATAAAATCTCTGGCCTTATGAACGTCTACTTTTTGGAGCACACCATACCTCAGGGACATTAAAAAAGCTCCAGTCCTTGAAAAAACCCCCCTGGTTCCAGGGTGATCTAGCTGCCAGCTCAGCCACACAGTGCTGCATTAGTCAGAAGGTGCCATGTGAAGGTCCACCTAAACCCAGGGTAGATGTCTCTGTCTGGGGACCCCTCTCTCCAACCCAGGGCTCCTTTCTAGAGACAAGCTGGTGAAAAGAAACATCCAAAACCTCTACAGACCCCCATATGGGTCTATAACTCCTTCACCACTGGTTTAAACAAAAGAACAGGTCTGGGTGCACCACCAGACTTCATGATGCATCCTACCCAGCAACACAACAGGGCTTGAAACCATGATGTCTTCCACTTGGCCAGGGCTGGGCAGTGCCCATTGGCAGTGCCACTTGTCCCCATTCACTGTGGAGGAAGCCTACGTGTTTCATGCTGGGTTTGGTTTCCAAGTCACTATGAGTGTGGCTGTGCCTAGGTCACTGATGTGGCTGTGCAGCCTTCAAAACTCCAGACCATGAGCACCAAAACCACCATCATTTTGGAATGCTGAACTCATTGGTCTCCTGAGTGTTGGAAAAAACTGTCTCCAAATTAATTTACTACACAGCAGTGTCTGGCAAGCATTCGTTGTGCGCCAGCTTCTTGGGTCTTGTTCCTGCACCATTCTTCTCCTCCACAGATCCACCATCAGATGAGTTGTGCTGTCAATGCTGGAGTGCATGGAAACCCCAGAACTATGGGCTTGGTCAGAGACAGAGCCTGTCAGCTCCAGAACCCTGACTTTGGTGTCCTTCTTCCATACCAAACACTGGCTGAATTTCCTTCATGTTCTGGGTTTTCCCCAGGACCATTCCCAGCATTGTGGACATTCCTAGGGCAACCTATGGTGAGAGTGGCAAAGTGGAGACCAAGTAATTGCCAGCAACCTTTCAGGAAAAGCTTCCCTAGAGGAAAAAGGACCAAGAGCAATCAGTCTGATTCCACAGGGTGCTGTGCTAAATCTCAAATATCCCTTCAGCTGACCACAGTAAACACATGGCCAACCTCAGTAGGGCAACAGTAGCTAACTAACAAAAGATAAATGTGTGTTTTATAAAGGGCTTTCCAGGCCCATACAAGACTTCCACCAGGTCAGGTATCTCCAGTGGTTCAGGTAAGAAGAGATGGGATCATGGTAGGAGTTTGAGATCATGAGGACCTTGGGATCACCTCAGCCTGCTGGTGGAGATCAGGACAAATCCCCAAGAACTGGGGAGATCCTGCCTCAAATTTGAGACAGAAAGGGTAGACAAAGGCATAGAGGGACACAGGTTGTGACCATGCTGCAGAGCAGAGGGGAGAAGGTGGAGAAGAGTTTTGCTGGAGCTGATCAGTCTGTACCAGGAAGGAGAGGGGTACATCTCAGGCAGAGGGACCCAAGGTGGGCTGCTCCCCTAGAGTATTTTCATTCAGGTTTCCTTCCCTGCTGAGCTTGATGCTTCCTCAGCATGAGCAGGGCCTGACACACAAAGATGGGGCAGCAAATCCCAGACTGCTTCTTTCAGCCACATTATGGATGGCTACAGGGATTTGTCCCCTCCGGAGCGTCGATGCGCTGCCGGGAATGTCATTAAGAACATGCTCATCTGCCATCAGCACTGAAGTGGTCATTGCACATGGAGGGGACAGGAGGCAGGAAGGCCTGATCTTAACTGCCTGGGTTACAAGAATGTCATTTACTTTTCCCAGGGGACAGGGGACAGCTCGAGTGACAAATGTGTCAGCGCTTAGTCAGAGCGTTGCTGGATCGGTCGCTCGCTAAGGGACTGTGGAGCTCAGCACTGCAAGTCTGCTGGTGTCCCACAGGTCTGGGCCGTGGGACTGCTTCAGAACCCTCTGGACTAACTATGAACTGACAACATTTAGATGTTTTTAAAAAGTGATGATGTTCACCTGGCAGGAGGCTCTACCCTGGCTGGAGAGAAAGCAAAAGGTGATGGAGAGACTGTGGAAGAGCATACCAAATTATACTGAACTCAGCCACAAGGTGAGAAAAGCCATGATCCAGGGTCAAAAGACTCATCTGATTGAATTTCAGCATGGACCTGGCTCCAATGGAGACCTACTCAGTCTTGCTGAGTGTGTAGTTCTGTTGGTCTCAGCTAGGTTGGACAAACCACTGCCTGCTCCTCCTGGCTGACTGGAAGCCGACAAGCAGAACTCTAGCCCTGGAATTTACACAACAAAAGCTGGATGAGATCCCATCTTACCCTTGAGCTGGCAGAGAGAAAAGAGGAAGTGGAAACAGTACAGGCGGGTTGCCTGCTCTCCCTACCTGCTCACCAGCCAGGTACCAGCTCCTGCAGGAGCTTTGGAGCCACAGACTGGACCCTGGGGTCCTCCTGGCACTGCTCCATGTGGTGCTTGCCCAGGCAGTGTTGTGGCCAGAGCTGAGCACCACCCTGCACATCAGCTCTGGGCCTGGCCTGTTTGTCTGGCACTACAGTTCCCAGAAGGTTTCCTGGTCATTTCAGCTCCATCCATGCTGCTCAACATCCAAATATCCATGGATACAAGATATCACCTTCACCAAGGCTTTCCTGCATGGAAGACAGTGCCCTCTACACTCTGGCAACAGTGAGCTGCACATTTTTGACCTCCGGGCTCAATTACTGCAGCTCATTATATCTGGGAATGGAGCCAAGCAGGCTGAGAAAGCTTCCACTGGTGCAAAACGTAGCAGCCTGCGTGCTCAGACGCCTGGGGGCTGTGATCCATCAGCCTGCAGCTCCTGCTTCTTTACCCATATTCCCAATTAACCCACCACCCCTGCCAGGCTCCAGCCCAGGAGCTGAAGCATCTCCCACCTTGCTGAGAACAGCTTTTTCCCAGCAGTGGGCTCCTCAGCTTTCCATGTCTGGGGCTGAAAGGGGAGATCATGGCAGAAGACAGGGCCTTCCCAGGGAGAGGGACAATGTCCACCTCTCCTGGTGGACCCTGTCACCTCTCTTGCTTGCTCTGTTCTGGTCTTGAGGTCTTTTCCCAGGAGATGTGGGGTTCTCTGGTCTCAGCATGAGGTCAGGCACCCTGGCAGAAGGAGGGGATGGTGGCAGGGACAGAGAATGGGGCAGCTGTAGGAACAGAGGAGATGGCAGAGAAGGCCAGGTGAAGCAGCCCTGGCAGTTTTGTGGTCCTGTCAGACCATGAATCCTTACAGCCAAGGCAGCCAGGTCCCCTGCTCCTGGGTCTCTCTTGACTCAGGAGAGCAGGAACCACCACTAACACCCCTGGTCTTCCCTCAGGGATGGGGATAGCCCAGATTCCCATTTGGACATGCAGCTCCCGTGGAGATTGGCAGGAGGAGCTGGGTGCCTCTCCTTGATCTTCAGGGTCCCTCTCTGCCTTTGGTCTCATCTTCCTTCTGCCTCCTGCTTCCCTCTCTTCCGACTTTGTGGGTCCAACGGTGAACACGGCTGCATGGCCAGAGCAAGAGTGGGATGGTGGCATCCCTTTCACCCCCCTGCCACCCCCTCCTCTCATCCCCTCCCCTCCCCCAGCCTCACTAACTCACTCTCCTGCTAGTTTATGGCCAGAACATTTTGTTTGCAAAGTGCTGTCAGATGCGACATTAAGAGGCGCAGTAAATCAGCGCGCAGGGGCCTCTCCAAGCCTCTGCAGATGAAAACCTTTTATCACAATTTGGATCTGTTTGCACTGGTATGAAAATTATGGCTCCAGTTTAGCATCAACTTCCCATTATTCATGTCCCTGTGAGCAGCGTCTGCTAAATTGGATTGTTTCAAGCCTCCCCACCCTGCTGGCCCTGAGAACCCGGCAGATCCCGCCCGGCTTCCCATCCTCACCTTGATGTCCTCTCCTGGTGGGATGTGAGCAGGAGGGAGGATGATGCATGCTGTGCATGCTCTGGTTGGAGGAGGGTTTGGGAACCAGGAGAGGAGGGATGCTGGAGCAGGAGGAGTGCTGGCATCCCGTGCTGGAGCACATGCATCATCCCTGCTCCAAGCTGGAGCTCTAGTCCTGCCACCCCCCAAGTGGGAAGTGCAGGTGGTTGCTCCATGTACATCCCCTCCTCTGTGCCCAGGAACTTTCTGGCTACTGGGAAGTGTTTGGAGGGAGAAGCAAAGTTGACAGGTTTGGGGAGGAGGGAAGGAAGAGGGAGAAAGCTCTAGCAAGGATGAAGATGGAGCTCAAAGGAAAAGGAGTGATTTTCAGCCACGCTTTAATGGTTGTTCTAAGAAATCAGGCTGTGCCTCCTCCCCACCCTGCCAATGAGGCCACCCAGGGGATTCCTCAGGGCACAGAGGGACAGTGGCCAGGTGTAGGGACAAAGAGGGGGGCAGGCTGGAAGGGTGGCCTCTCTCCTGTGGGTGCTGTCCCAAGCCAGAGCTGTCCCAAGCAGTGCTCAGCCCTGGTGGGGACCTGTGCTTTGCGTTGGCCAAGGGAGGCTGTGGCTCTTCCCAGTGGCAACAGAACAAATGTGTCCCCCAACCCAGGGGCTTTGCCTGTCTCAATCCTGGTGCTGCAAGGGTGGCAGGTTTGGGGTGGGCACGTTAAGACTTACTGAGGGTCCCTGAGTCATGGCAAATCCTTAGGGACAACAGATGATAAGGTCTGAGGGGGCAGCCCAGCACAGGGCACGTACTGATCCAGGCAGTGGTCCCCAAGCTGACCAGGCTTAACATGGGTTAACATGGGATGCCCCAAGGAGCCCAGACGAGTGAAACCTTTGGGATGTGGGGAGGGAGTCCTCTGATCTCCCCCTAGCATCTGGAAGTGCATCTCTTACCAGCACCACTGTCCTGGCCAACTGGAAAGCCCTGGAAACCCAGTACATGCTCGTTTCTACTCAAAACACTGAGGTTCATGGTAATAAGGCACAAGATTTTCTTTGCAAAAACTTACCTTAAAACCTCCCTTGGGAGGTAGGTAGAGGCACCACAGAACCCCAGTTGAAAGTGTGGGATGTTTCTGCCACTCTTAGCCCAGGCTCCACAGAAAGACCAGTTAAATATTCCACTGAACAGCACCAGCTGGAACACTATGAAATCATCATCCAAGGAGACGATGACCCCTAAAAGGAGACCCACTGACAGTTACCTCTTGTAAGCAGGGTTTGTGGTGGTTGGGGAGCATGAAGGACTGGCCACATGCCCCTGCGTGTGCTTGGGATTTGCATGTGCATGTGAGAGATGGAGAAGGAGCCACCACCCCTGAAGGGATTTCAAAGCTGTATAGGTGTGGTGCTGAGGGACATGGTTTAGTGGTGCCCTTGGCCATGCTGGGTTAATGGTTGGACTTGATCATCTTAAAGGTCTTTTCCCACCTAAACAATTTGATGATTCTATGAAAATCAAGAGTGAGCAGCCCCAGAATGAGAAGATCAGCAATGTGTGTGATGCCAGGAGGAGAAGAGGAGGAGAAGCTTCTTCCAGATAAGGCTGGCTGGCCGCTCAGATCGGTTTCATGTGGCTGGCAGCCTCCTGCCAACGTTGGTGCTTGCTGAGTTGAGGCACTCAGCCCTGCAGGTCTGTTCTTGCTGCCTAAACGGGACTGTGCCTGCATGTCACCATGCCCTGCTACCATCCATGCCACACAACAACCCTAGAAAATTGCTCAGCCACCCCACAGCCACGTCCACCTGAACGAGAAGCTGTGAAGGAAGACCCATCTTGCAGCTACTGCTCAGCCACCTGAGGTCCCACCATGGGAAGCACCATACCCCAGCCCTCACAGCCCTCTGGATTTTACCCTTTGTACTGGGGAGCTGGAGTAGCAGCTGCCAAGACTTGGTTCTCAAGAACCAGGGAGCCAGTGCAAGGCCGTTCAGATCAGCAGACTTCCTGACACAGCTGGGAATATTTATTTCCTTTTTTGCACCTCGCTGCAGAAATCTCGCCACAATTGTAATTGCACATATTTTTTTTAGCTAATAGGGGCAGATGCTCTCCAAACAAACCTAAAAGCCTGTTGTTGCAAGGCAATAGGTATTTTAATTTTAACTTAATACCAGTGTGACTGCTCAGAACGAGACAATGTCACCGTCCAACAAATCCCTCAGGGTTTCTCTCCCACAGACAGATTTGGAGTGAGTTTTGCTGAGCAGGTGACCATCCCAATAAACCTGGGCATTTCTTGTGTGGGTTTTTTTTTATTATTTTATTAACACTCACCCTGTGCTTGGCCCCCAGGCTATCATCTCATTCCAGTCAAGTCCATGCTAAAGATTCCCATCTTCTGTCAATCTCAGGAGAAGTGAGATGACACTAATAAATCCGCTTGCAATCCTGTGAGTCTCTGGTGCTCTCTCTGTCCTCCCTTGCATTGCAGGCTGCTCAGAGCAAGACTGGCTTTATTTCTCTCTCGTGCATCACTGATTTGCTACACTGTCAGAGTTCAACAATAGCAGTAATAATTAACCATTTAATCTGAAGCAGACACTGGGTCTTGTTTGCTCTTGCTCTATATAAGAGCGAAAACAGTTGCAGAGATCAGATTCTGATCTTCCTCAGCTTAGTGTTAAGTGTCTTGACTCTGCAAAATTGCTCGGAGTCTTTCATTTTGCTCTTTAAGCTCATTAGTCCAAATTAAAAACAGCATTCATTCTCATTTCAGCGTCTTGAAATCCCTCCAAGATCAGTGCCATTATTCTTTTCAAAAGCCTTGGGAGCAGAGCTAGCACCAAAAGACATTCACTGACATTCCTGATGTCCAAATGGTTTAATAAAAGCCACTGACTTCAACTTACTGATCCTGTCATCCACCTTGCCAAAGTGCCCATCGTGCTTCTCCCGACAGCTTCCCTGCCATGTCTGTGATGTCCTCACTGCCTGCTGCTCTCTCTGAAGGTTTGTGGTCAATCACGTGGATTTATGCCCTCTAATTTGATTTCCCACCTCAGAATTGATCGGGTGTGTGCGTGGGGCTTTGTCTGTTCACTAGCACACAATTTTTGAATTTTGTTTGGGGTTAAGTTGAGCTCGTAGGGAGAATGGGTTTCTCTTGGTCACTGGACTTTGTGAGACCCCACCCAGAGTACTGTGTCCAGCTCTGGGATCCCCAGCACAGAAAGGATATGGAGATCTTGGAGCAAGTCCAGAAGAGACCATGGAGATGATTTGAGGGCTGGAGCAGCTCTGCTCTGGAGACAGGCTGAGAGAGTTGGGGCTGTTCAGCCTGGAGAAGAGAAGGCTCCAGGGAGACCTTAGAGCACCTTCCAGTGCCTGAAGGGGCTCCAGGAAAGCTGGGGAGGGACTTTGGACAAGGGCAGGGAATTATGAGTTGAGGGGGGATGGTTTCAAACTGGAAGAGGGGAGATTGAGGTGAGACATTAGGAAGAAATTCTTTGCTGTGAGGGTGGTGAGACACTGGAACAGGTTGCCCAGGGAAGCTGTGGCTGTCCCATTCCTGGGAGTATTGAAGGGCAGGTTGGATGGGGCTTGGAGCAACCTGGTGCAGTGGGAGGCATCCCTGCCCATGGCAGGGGGTTGGAACTGGGTGGTCTTTAGGGTCCCTTTCCACCCAAACCATTCTATGATTCTATGATGTTTTCATTATTCTGGAGCCATCCATCCTCCTACGGGTTGCACCATCAGGAGAGGACATGGAGAGCTCGACCAAGCTACTTCTGCTCTGCAGCTCTGCTCCAACAGCAAGTAAGAATCTTAAAATCCTGTATGTGTTGTGGGTCTGGGGTCACAAACAGGGTGTCAGAGAAGCTTCAGCCTCACATGGGCTGTGGATGTAGTCTCACATGCACCTCTTTCTCCACCACAGCACAGAATGCTGTTATCCCACCAGGCATTAGTCCTTAGTCTTGAAATGGTCCATCAAGCTGGCGCTCACTGGGTCATGCAAACCCAGTTTAAAGTAGAGGGAGTCAGTGAGTCAGGCAGGGTTTACAGTCTTTTCCTGAGGGATGTTCAGCTTTGTTTCATGAACTAATAAAGTTGGGCAATGAAGGGACAGGAATGTCTTAGGAGAAAAGCTGCAGTCACGAACCAGCCCTTGGCAGGCAGGCAGTTTAGAAGAGACCCTGGACAAAGACAGGGTGGGGGGGAGAAATCCAGAGGCTGTTCAGTGTCTGTTGATGCTGTTCTGTATCAAAATCCCTCATGGTGGGAGCCAGGAGAGCCACGGGGATGCCTTTCCAAGCTGACTCCTCTTTTCCTCTCTGCCCAGAAGATCAGCAGCCCAGCTAAGGGTGCTGACAATGTCCAGCCTGGGGAGACATCATGAGTCAACACTCAGTAAACTGCTGGGAGATTTTGAAAGAGTTTCCTGGATGCCCTCACATACAGCCTGCAGATCCCACAGCAAGGAACCCCTCTCTGAGAGCAATCCATTGCTCCAGGACTTTTCATACCAGCTCAGCAGGCAGCTGCTCTGTCTCCATCCACAAACTAATTCCTCACCCCATCCTGCTCTTATTAAAGAGGCATCCCAAAAGCTGGCCCGTCAGCTTCTCACCACACTGGCCTTTTCCTGGAGGAGAGCGGTGAGGGTTGTCCTGGGGAGAGGGGCAGCTCTGACAAGGGCTCTCTAGCCTTGCACAGGTGGAGCTTGAGCTCCTCTCCAGCTTTTGAGGAGCTGGAGAAGGAGACAGGCAGCAGGGAAGGTGTTGGAAGGTACCAACTCAGTACAGCTGCACAAGAGGAGTGAGAATAGGGAGCAAATGGCAGGAAGGTCTTCTGTTCATCAAGATCGTATATTCATATATTCTTAGACTGGTTTGGATGCAAAATGAACTTAAAAACCATCTAGTTCCAACCTTTTGCCATGGGCAGGGACACCTCCCACTAGACCAGGTTGCTCCAAGCCCCATTCCAACCTGCCCTTCAACACTTCCAGGGATGGGGCAGCCACAGCTTCTCTGGGCCACCTGAGCCAGTATCTCACCACTCTCAGTGAAGAATTTCTTCCCCATTCTCATCTTGATCTCCCCTCTTTCAGCTTGAAACTATTCCCTCTTGTCTCATCCCTCCCTGCCCTTGTCAAAAGACCCTCCCCAGCTTTCCTGGAGCCCCTTCAGGCACTGGAAGGTGCTCTAAGGTCTCCCTGGAGCCTTCTCTTCTCCAGGCTGAACACCCCCAACTCTCTCAGTCTGTCTCCAGAGCAGAGCTGCTCCGGTCCTTGGGTCATCTCTGTGGCCTCCTCTGGACTCACTAGGTGCACAAAGATACACTAGTGAAAGTAATATAGAGAGTCACATCTGCCTCCAAGTCTTGTGTAGCCTTTGGAAAGCTCAACAGAAGATGGAAATTATGAGTCTAGTTAATACCTATTTTACATGTATAGTCTATAATATGTTGCTATAGTCTTGAAAATGTTGTGACTTGGAAGCCATAAAAGCTGGAAGGAACATGCTAATTGAGAACACAATCAGGCTATAAATCCGAAGAAGATACTGGAGCTGGCAGGAGAGAAACCCAGTCCCAGGGAAAAAGGGAGGGGCAGGAACTCAGCTAGAGAGAAATTAAAGAGAAAGGGGAAAGAGGGAGAAAATGGGACTCCTCAGTTCCCCAAGGCTGGCTTAGCCTCAGGTAACACTTCAGGTGAGTATTAGAAAATCAAAGTAATTGATTCAAATGGAAGTGCCATTAGAAGAGAGACTTTAGAACAAATTGGCAACGTGAATAGGAGCTAATTGCCAGAACCAGGGAGATTCACCCAAAAATGATATGGATAGAAAAGATGACATTTCCCATCTACCAACTGTAATACGTAACCCATCCCCTAAAATGGTCTCTGTAGCAAATTAAGGGAAGGAATCAAATGTGACACTGGGGGTTTTGTGGGTTTTTTTTTTAAAGTATTAAATGGGATGTAGAATCTTACAGAGCAGTAGGTCAGGCTTCAGTGTCAAGAAAATGGGTAGAAATTGTAACAAAGAACAGAGCTATTGGGTAAATGAATAAGTGGGATGTAAAAGGGGAAAGTTTCTTCAGTTTCTGTGGAAGGAAATCACGCATCAGAAATCCATTAATGTTCACTGAAGGGATCAATATGTGCACAGGGGTGATGTGGTCAATATCATCTGTTAGGATTTTCAACATGCTTTTGGGCAATGTCCCTGATCAGAGACTGATCGGGAAATTAACTTGTTATGGGTCAAAAAGGAAATTCCTCCCATGGGAAAGTCTCCTGATTGAAAAAAAGGAATGAAAGAGTACAAAAAATCAGTAATTTTCACAGGTGGGAGGGAGTTGGCCCATGAAGCCAAGTGAGGAGCTGGGCTGTGGGGCTCAGGACAGGCAGAAATGGTCTGGGAAGGCAGGGAGCAGTGAGGCTGCAGAACTCACTGATGGCATAAAGTTAATTTGGGCAAGCAAACAAAATCTGACTGCGAGGAGCTGCCAAATGTTGTTGTGGGACTGAGTGCCTGGGCCAGAAAATGAGCTGCTGACATTCGACTGCAGTGGAAAGTAATGGTGCACGGGAGACAAAACTGTCTCACCTGTACGTGCCAAGCACAAGGAAGGGGCCTTGGAGTTCCAGCACCTGTTTCCAGCAAAAAGATCCACCTTGATGCACGGTGGTGGCAGGAAAACAAAGGAAGTTCTGAGAGCTGTCATGAAAGAAATGCAAAGCAAAATGCACAGCTTTTGTTTGCTGCTTTATAAATGAAAAGTGGAGCCAGCTTTGAAGAGTTGAGTGGGAACCAGTTGGAGAACTCATGTGTTGCATGGGAAAGACAAGCAGCAATGATTACCCAGAAGTCAGAGTTTTAGAAAAAAGATTTAAAATGGTGCTGTAGCATGACCAGAACTGGCAGATGGGTGAGAGGCAGCAACCCCATGCTCAGCTTGGACCTGTTTTGTGCTGCGGGAGGATGCCATGAACCAGCTGACTGTCTCCAAGAGGGACATCATCTCCCAATTTTCAGGGAGTTCAACCTCTAATTCAAGTCAGAAAAATACAATCTCATGCATGTCTTGTAAAAACTAATCTGTCTTCATCACTTTGGATAGGTTGTCAGCACCTGCATGGTGTCTACCTGGCTCTTGGGAAGGCTTTCAGGTATCTTCCCTGCAGGTTGAACTCCAAAAATTATACCTGGGGTTAGCTACTCACAGAAAACAGCCCTCTCCACCCCTGTGGGCTGGCAAAGCCCCAGCAGTCTGCAACCCTTCCATCTTTTTTAGCTGCCTTTGAATTCTCATTGGGGTCTTATTAATGGATATAAGTATCTGAAGGGTGGGTGCCAAGAAGGAAGGGCCAATCTCTTTTCAGTCATGCCCTGTGATAGGACGAGGGGCAATGGATGCAAACTAGAACACAGGAAGTTCCACCTCAACATGAAGAAAAACTTTACTGTGAGGGTTACGGAGCACTGGGACAGGCTGCCCAGATAGGTTGTGGAGTCTCCTTCTCTGGAGGCTTTCAAGACCTTTCTGGGCACATTTCTGTGTGACCTGCCCTAGATTCTGTGGTGGTCCTGCTCCGTCAGGGGGGTTGGACTCGATGATCTCCAGAGGTCCCTTCCAACCCCAACCATTCTGTGATTCTGTGACTTTCAATCAGGGAGATGCTAACGCAGTGGCTGTAGCTGTGTGACCGAAGGGGATGTCCTGGAGGAGCCTGTCCCCTTGGACAGTGTTGCTGCTGGTGGCACTGTCCCTGCAGCAGCAGCCATGCTCAGTACAGCGCTGCTCACGCTGGGGCTGATGCAATCCCTGCTCCAAGCAGGCAGTGTGTGCTGGCAGTCTGAGAGCTCCCACGGGAGAGCTGCTCTGCACGGAGCAGACTGAGAGCAGAGCAGTGCAGAACAATCACGAGAGCGTGACACGGGCACAAGGCTGAGCAGCCCGGCCACCAGCCTGCTGATGGGTGTTAGAGCATGCAAAGCAGAAGGGTGCAGTCCCAGACTGGTTTGGGTTGGAAGGGACCTTCAAGATCATCCAGTCCCAACCCCCTGCATGGGCGGGGACACCTCCCACTAGACCAGGTTGCTCCAAGCCCCATCCAACCTGCCCTTGGACACTTCCAGGGATGGGGCAGCCACAGCTTCCCTGGGCAACCTGGGCCAGTGTCTCACCACCCTCATAGTGAAATATTTCCTCCTCATGTCCAACCTAAATCTCCCCTCTTCCAGTTTTAATCCATTCCCTCTCAATCCTCTCACTCCCTGCCCTTGTCCAAAGTCCCTCCCCAGCTTTCCTGGAGCCCCTTCAGGCACTGGAAGGTGCTCTAAGGTCTCCCTGGAACCTTCTCTCCTCCAGACTGAACAACGCCATCAACAGAAGGTTTAAAGAGGTTAAGAAACATCTGAGATTTATAGAGGTCCTTCTCTCATCCTTCCCCCGGGATCCCACAAGCAGCATTTGCAGGAGCTTTCAGAGCTGTAAGCTGGACCCAGATCAACATGTTCAGTGTTGTGGCTCTTCAGTGCTAATCTCTTCTCAGATGGGTTTACGGTTTTGGCCCCTGCCTCCTCCCAGGGCAATGAGCTGCAGGTTTTAATTATGCAAGGAAGAAATCGGTGTACTCAGGCTGCTGCTCATCCAGAGTGCTGGGACTGGTTATTGAATAGTTGCTCTTGGTCCCTTTCTCATGCTCATCCCCTTTGGTGTCCTCCTTCCCCACTCTCTCTTTAGGCTCTTTCAGTGCCTGCAGGATGAACCCTGCACAGGCCCCATCTCTGTAGAATGCAGGGGGAGGGTGGGAAAGCACCTACAGTTCTTGGTCTATTGAGGCAGCAGTGATGTTCTTGACTCCTTTCCTAATAATCCCTCACCACCGAGTGGCTGTTTTGCCCACCCTAGGGTGACATTTTGAGAGCACCCTTCATGTTGATCCCTGAGTCTCCTTCCTGAGCCATGTGCTGGCTGGGCTCTGGAGAACCGGTTTTCCTCACATGCCTGGACCTTCAGTGAATCATTCTGGTTGCTTGTAGTCCATCTATCCTCAGTGAACTCATCTATTAAGCTCCAGTTTGGCCCCGTGTTCAAAATGTGAAGATGGCAGCTGCCTTGGGCCTAGAGTGAGCCCACCTGGACACCATCTTCAACACCCTGTGGGGCTGGTTGGCAGTGCTAGTTACTTGCCTGTCAGGTCCTTTGCAGTCTTTCATGGGCTGACTATTTTACAGGCAAGAGTGAATATTGTGTGCAGCTGTACAACCCCCCAGAAACATCCCAGAACACGCCTGGGGTAGGAGGAAACTGTGGCGTGCACCCCAGGGCAGAGCCTGCACCCTTCTCCTCCTGCTCTCTCAAACTGGATTGGGCCAGATCAGCAGGACCAGGGCAGGAGTTGTCCCCCTGTGCTCAGCAATGGTGAGGCCAGTCCTCAAATCCTGGGGTTATTTTTGGGTCCCTCACAACAAGAAGGACATTGAGGGGCTGGAGCATGTCCAGAGGGGCTGGAGCACAAGTCTGATGAGGAGCTGGGGATGTTCTGCCTGCAGAAAAGGAGGCTGAGGGGAGACCTCCTCACTCTCTGCAACTGTCTGAAAGGAGGTGGGAACAAGGGGTGGTTGGTCTCTTCTCCCATGGAACAAGCAACAGAACAAGAAGAAGCCACCTCAAGTTGCACCAGAGGAGGTTTAGATTGGATCTTGGGACCAATTTCTTCCTGGGAAGGGTTTTCAGGGCCTGGCACAGGCTGCCAAGGGCAGTAGCAGAGTCCCCATCCCTGGAGGGATTTGAAAGCCATCTAGATGTGGTGCTGAGGGACATGGTTAGTGATGGCCTTGGCAGTGCTGGGTTTACCATTGGACTTGAAGATCTGAAAGGTCTTTTCCAACCAGAATGACTCTGTGATTCTGGGGTTGCCTTCCCCTCCACCCTGTGTTAGATGCAGTAATAGCTGTTGGCAACCTCCCTTGCCTGCCTCTCATTTCCCTGCACTGCTCCCACCAGGGACCAGCTGCAGACCCTCTCTCAGGCTCTCCCAGTCATCCCCCTGCTGCTTTCTGCCTCCCTCAATACCCCCAAAAGTGCTGCCTAAGCAGCCCCTGCCCCACGTGCCACGGTGGCACCTCCAAGTTGATGCTTCAGGCAGCTGCCTCACTCACGGCCCAGGTCCCTGGAGAATCTGGGAAAGGGTTGGAAGCCCTTTCCTGGGTGCTCCAGGGACCAGGGCCGTGAGTGAGGCAGAGTTCCTCAGGGAAGCTGCTGCTCACGTGATTTCCTCCCTATTTCCAAAGACCAAACTGCATGTCCAAGAAGCAAAACATACATTAAACAACCCGGGGATGTCAGAGCAAGGGAACTGCTGTGGGGGATGTTCTGGGAGAGAGAAGGAGAAACAGCTGGTCCATCCAGGAACAAGGAGAAGGGGGAGGAGATGGTGGGGGTGTAGGGATGGGGTCTGTGGTAGCAGAGATGAGGGAAAAGGGGTAGGTGTCCTGGGATGAACATGGCCTCTGCTGTGACTGTGGGTGGTGGTGAATCCCATCCCAGGTGGGTGGGATGTTCTGCACGTGCCCCCCGCCTGTCCTCTGCTCCAGTGCCAAACAGGAAACAACAGTCATGCCAGAACCCTCCCAGGGGAAAGTGAAGCTGAACGTATGGACAAATCCCAGCAAATATCTATTGCCTTTCTGTGGCAGATAGTGACACATCCTCAGAGTCCTCCAGCAACCATCCCAGGAAAGCCAAGCCTTTGAGAGCCGGGCTGAGCTCGTCCTTGGATTCCGGCTGTAAATTCCCACGGTGCCATTTATCCAAGCATGCTGCAGGAAGCAACTGGAGATTCCCACCAGCAGCAGCACTGCTCCACTGCAGCCTGCTGCTGTGTCCCGAGGCAGGGGCAGTCCAGGGCAGGGCCAGCTCCCATGGGTGTGCTGGAGGGCACCTCTGGATTCATCACTTCCCACTGGGCACTTGTGCAGACTCGGAGCAGGTGAACCTTCCTGACTGTCTGCTCCTTCCTTGTCACATCCATCGTTCCCATCTCCTCCCTGGCGATGAGTCAGGAGTTTTTATTTTTCCCCAGGTGGCTTTTGTGTTTTGTTCCTGTTTGATGCTCGTTATGGGGAGCTCTACAGACAAGCACAGCCACTGAATTCCCACCTTTGCAACACCTAAGGGAGTTGAGGAGAAGGCACAAGGAGGAGTGTGGAGGTGAGCAGGCTCCCTACTTGGCGTGCTGAATTACCTCATGAGGGCTTGCCATTGTTTAAGAGAAAAATTGAAAAGTAATAATCTCAGGCAAGCAGAAGGAGAGGCCCCAGGGGTCCAGTGGAGCAGCAGAGGGGGAGCCTTGCAGATCCACATGGATGAGAGTGTGAGAGGGATGAGCAGGATAAAAAAAGAGGGATGATGAGATGGAGAGGAGTACGTGAAGGATGGATGGGACCACGGGGGGTCAGCAGTGCCACCCATGGCATAGGCATGGGGACACCAGCAGCCTGGCTGCAGGAGGGGGACATGTCCCTCAGTGCTGGAGCACCTTGTGGTGCCTTGTGCTTCCTCCTCGGTCACCCTTCGTGGGCTGATGGGGACAGATGGGGTGGCTGTTGTGGTCTGCTCTGCACTCCCACACAACACACAGCTCTGACCAGGGCACCAGCAGTACTTGCTGCCCACATCTGCTCCTAAGCTCCAGCAAAGGTCCTTCCTGCACCATCAACTCCACATCCTTCCACTCGGCACCTGCTCTGGGTGCCTGGAAGCAAGCTGCTCACCCGTGCTTCCCTGGCTGGGTTCCTGCAGGCAGCTGGAGTGCAGGGAAAGGAGCAGCAATGGGGTTCACAGCCCCGTGCTGAGACATCCCCCTGCTCCAGCATGGCCAGAGTCCAAGGGAAGGGGGGGTCCCAAGATGCAAGGCGAGGGGTAGGAAGGAGGGAGGGGTGTCTTCCTGCATGGACCCTTCCTCTGGCCCTGGGCTATTGTGCTGCTTCCTTCCTCCTCCCCAAGGCCTGCAAAGGAGCAGGGCATTATCAAGGCACTGCATCGGACTGGGTAATCCAGCCCACAGCTGCTTCCTGCCTCGCCTGAGACATCACTCCGGAGCAGGAGGGAAGGAGATTAATAAGACACTCTGCTGCTGGGAAACCCCAGCCAGGGACAGCGTGGGATTGCACTCCCCCTCACCAGCCAGAGCACAAATCCTCCTTTCTGGGTTTTTCTGCTGCCTCTCTACCACCCAGCACACATCAGTTATCCCAAACAGGGAGCACTCGGCTAAAACCCTGCTAATAGACTTCAGCAGGAGCCTGGGTCTGGGGCTAATTAGCTGCCTGATAGCTCCTCTGGGTTGGACACGCTCCATTCTCTGGTGCACAAGGTGTGTGATGGGCTCCGTCCTCCTCCCAGACCTGCCTGTGCTCATGTGGGATTAGAGAGCTGGGTGGGATGGAAACCCCAGGGCTGGAGGAGATCAACAGGTTTAGGAGCAAGCAGAAGCTGTGCTGAGACTGGTAGGTGGCTAAAGTTGGGAGTTTAGCCCTGGTCCCCTGCTGTTGGAGGCAGTCATAGAGTCATAGGATCACAGTCCTGCACCTGAGTCAGGGCAATCCCAAGCACAGACACAGGGTGGTTGGGGAATGGGTTGACAGCAGCTCTGAGGATGACCTGGGGTGATTGGGTGACAAGAAGCTCACCATGAGCTGACACTGTGCTCTGGAGCCCAGAAACCAACCATGTCCTGGACTGCATCCCCAGCAGCATGACCAGAAGGGCCAGGGAGGGGATTGTCCCCTCTGTTCTGCTCTGGGGAGACCCCCTGCAGGGCTGGGTCCAGTTCTGGGGTCCTCAACACAGGAAGGACATGGGGCTGTTGGACTAAGCCCAGAGGAGGCCACAGAGATGATCAGAGGTCTGGAGCAGCTCTGCTCTGGAGACAGGCTAAGGGAATTGAGGGTGTTCAGCCTGGAGAAGAGAAGGTTCCAGGGAGACCTTAGAGCACCTTCCAGTGCCTGAAGGGGCTCCAGAAAAGCTGGGGAGGGACTTTGGACAACGGCAGGGAATGAAGGGACAAGGGGAAATGGTTTCAAACTGGAAGAGGGGAGATTTAGGTGAGACATTAGGAAGAAATTCTTTGCTGTGAGGGTGGTGAGACACTGGAACAGGTGGCCCAGAGAAGCTGTGGCTGCCCCATCCCTGGAACTGTTGAAGGGCAGGTTGGATGGGGGGCCACCAACATCATGTCCTTCCAAGATCCTCCTTCCTTAACTGTGGGATCCACCCTCAATCTGAAAAACCCACTTCAGGACTAAAAGCCTTTACAGAAAGTCTTGGGAGAAAAAAAATTGCCAAGGCAACTTGAGCACAAAAACACAAGGACCAATTTGGGAATTGTATGTGCACTGCATGGCAGGAGCAACAAAGTTGGGGCAAATCATATTGATCTTGATACCCTCCACAAAGCACCTGGGCTAGATGGGCTATTGGTCTGAGCCATTCTAAGCATTCCTGCATCCTCCTGTGATTTTTTTCCTGAACAGCATCGACAAAAAATCCCACGTATCTCCACCTCTGGGCTGACTTCTGGCAGACTGTCTTTTTCTGATGTTGAGATGTTTGCACCAAAAGCTCCCTGTGGAATTTGGTGGCTGAGAGTCCGTGCAGCTCTGCTGTGCCCGGATGCCTGCCTGCCCTGCAGCAGTTCTTGCACACATCAGCACTGCCCTGGTGGTTTTCTGCCCATATTCATCCACTGCTCTCCACATGTCCCTGCCCATCCATCAACTTGCACCAATGGATACTTCCTGCAGCAGGTTGGTTGGGGGAGATTACACCAAACCCCTGCCTTGTTTCTGACCAGGCCCCTCCTTGCAGTGGTTGCACTGCCAGCCAGAAGCCCCCTGAGGATACAGACTGAGACCTCACTCTATCATAACATTTGGAAGCTTTCCAAGAGCCACCCTAAACATCTCTTTTCTCCAGCACCCCCTGTGAGATGCACCTTTGCATGCTGTTTATTTTTATCCCGTGCCTGATGGATCGGTGCACGGGTTCAAGTGCTGTCAGATGATTTTCTACCAGTTCCTTCATGCAGCAATTTTGTCATTTCTTTTTTGTGTGTGTGATCTCTGAGGCAGGCGAACACCTCCCTCTGTTTGTAATTGAACATCTGGAGGCTGTAGACTCGGTTGCTGGGTTGTTCTGGGGGAGGGACCCAACTGGGCTGTAATGGATGATGGGGTTTGCTGCGGGACCATTTGCTGGTGCTGCTGCTCCCCCCGGGGCTCCTCCGGCTGGCCCCGCACCCTCCACCTCGCTGCTTCTCCAGGGATGTGCCCCTCTGGACAGGCCAGGATGACATCCTGGAGGTGTGCAGGGATGCATGTCAGCATCTCGGCTACGGCCGAGCTGGGGTGTGAGGTTTCCTGTGTCGGACCTGGCTGAGCCCTCCCTTTTACTCCTGCATTGTGTCGGCGTCCCAGGAGTAATCAGCCGCGTATGTAAATGGCATTGTTTTTCCAAGGATGCTGTTTTGTTTCAGGGGTCAGGTTTCCGGGTCAGATTCCTTTCAGGAAGGTTGGGCTTCTCATCTCTTTGTCTGGTTCCATTCTTCCTAGAAGGACCGGGGGAGCTGGTACAACGTATTGTTTTTTTTTTTCCCCCTGTCCGTTCCTTGTTCTCTGACACTGATTTTCTAGAGGACTGTTGATCCGCAGCCCTGTGGGGTGTGGGGGTAGCATATGGGAGTCCCTGTGCTGTGTGTTGGAAGGAACACTTGCTTTTCCCCAGCTGTGCTTGTATCAAAGCAATTGTTTTCCATTCCCCCTCTTGTTCTGGGTTCCTTCCCGCCCTATTGCCGCGGGCTAAAAAATTGCTTTGCTGCCCTTGTGAAACTTCTGTGGCCGTGTTAACACTGTTTGAAGTATTGCCATAATGTTTGTTTAAAAACATATTAATTAGGTTTTCAGTAATTGGGGTTTTCAGGGCTCTCTCTCATATTGTTCTCTGCTATAATTTGTTCTATTGATGATCTTCCTGGAGATAGAACTCAGAGCCAATCTGCAGCCAGGCAGCAGTGTGCAGCTCGCTGCTGCTGCTGCTGCTGCTCGGCCTGATTTGTTTGCCCACGGGGCTGGTGGCCCGTGGGCTGCTGAGCGTGGCCGTGTTCTGACTCTCAGCCCATTCCCCTCACAGCAAACCAGATCTGATGGCTTTTTCCAGCTCCCCAGTCCGTCCCGGGGAGAGGCACGGCTGCCTCGGTGCAGGGGTGTGGTGGGCACCCCGGGGGCCGGGGGAGGGGGGGTCGGAGACAGGATCACATCCTGCTCCCGTCGCTTTTCTCTCCCACCGACCCAGAGACACTGTGGCTGTGGCTCCTGCTGCGGCGCGGCTCAGCGATGGGTTTCCATGGTAACCCCGAGGCTCGTTCCCCGACTCCAGGTTTTTTTCTAAAGCGAAAATTTTCGTTTCCATCAAAAGAGCCTTTTCTGCCGGCAGCCCCGGCGCCACCTCCCCCCTCCACCACCACCCCCTTCCCCACCAGCCCCGAGGCTGCCAGCTAATAAGCCCAGCCTGGGGAGCCGGGTGCCCTCAGCCTGGCCTCAAGGAAGCTCTTTCCCCAGCAACCTGCCCTGGTCCTGCCCTGGATGCCCTCTCCCAGCACCCCTGCTGCAGAATAGAGATCACACACCACGGGGCTAGGCTCGTGGTGAGCCCCTCACTCCCTCCATGGTCAACGAGTTGCTTTCCCCAGCATCCTTGCTGGGTCCCCAACCTTGCCTGTGTGTCTCTCTCCAGCAGGACCAGGGTGGGATGATGGTCCCCAGTCTCCTCACCACCACTCCTGCCAGCAGCATCTGGCTCCTAAACCCCTCCCTGGGCATCTTCACTTCTGTCCCAGAGCACCTGGCAAGGACCTGAGATCAGGTAGAGCTGTCACCATCCTTCTGCCAGCAGACACAATACATTCCCAAACAATAGTCATTGCACAACTCATCCTCTACATTTAACAGAATTTTACAGGCAGAATAAATCTCTGGGCCTCCATAAATCTTGTCGAGGAGATAAGGAATGTGCATCCAGAGCCTCGAGTCGAGTAAATCCTGCCCAGCTCCAAGACACAGGAAGGAGGAGCATCATGTATTTCACACCTGCTTTGGAGCCCAATGAGAGATTTATGAGCTTCAGAAATGAAACCACTCCACTTGGCAAAGCCTCCACGTGCCCTGGCCCACACTGGGACACTCCCAGTTGACAGGAGGATGGAAAATAAGATTTCCCAGACTTACTGGCAAGGTCCACTGGGCTTTGCAGTGTGGAGATGGAGGGAAAAGATCTTTTCCAGCCTTGGTGATTCTGTGATTCTGTGAAAATCCCTGTTTTTCACAAGTTCTAGGCCAGTGCTGCCATGTTTACAATCTGCAGTGAGGGTTCAAGCAAAATCTGAGTGGCCACATCTGCTTCACATGGTCTCACATATCCATGGTGTCCTCAGGGGTTCTCTTTGTGGTGCCCAGTCTAACCATGGAAACTGCTCTGGACCCAGGGGTTTCTGGTGGATGATGGAGACCACCAGGACTTTTGGCATGTGAGCTGCTGTGTGAAGCCATTAGCTCATCTTTCTGGCCTGCTCATGAAAGAAACATCTAGCAGTGTCCTCTCCTAAGAATATATAAGGGTATTATAAGAATAAGAATATTATAAGAATATTATAAGAGTAAGAATGGAAGAATAAGAGTAAGAATGGAAGAATAAGAATAAGAATAAGAATAAGAATAAGAATAAGAATAAGAATAAGAATAAGAATAAGAATAAGAATAAGAATAAGAATAAAAACAAGGGAACTACAGTCTGTGGCAAGAGGCATGGAAGTGTTTTCAGGTCCTCACCTCTGCCCAGGCATTCCTGAAACTGCAGGTCTCAGCCTGCAATCCGAAGGGAGCAGCAGGATGGGCAGGCCAGGAAAGGTTTTGTGGGCCAATCCTGGGAGCTGCTACCCCCTGCCTAAGAAAATGCATTGCAGGCATGGCCCAACGGGTGGTTTGCAATTCCAACAATGCTGTGGTTTGCTCTGTGGCTGAGAAGTCATGCTAATTTCCTCAGTTTTCCAGCCCAAGATCTCCCCTTCGGAGAGAGCAAATTACTGGAAGTTTGAGCCTTTCCACAAATTATCTCGCTGGGGAAGATCTGAGCTGACCCGTATGCTGGGTATGCTTGGAGGCAGAGCTGGGACATATGCTTGGGAAATAGTGGTGGTGGATGGGCTTGGGTGGAGAGGGAGTGGAGAGGTGTCTGGAGGGCGGGATCATGCTCTAGTTTCACTCCTCTGGTGTTTTAGCTGCTGCAAGGGGAAGGATGCAGGAGAAAAGACTGAGGGATTGGCAAGGAAGATGGAAAAGAGAAAGTAACTGAATCCAGGAAGCTCTGGAAGGGTGAAGAAAAGGTGGGGGACACCTCACTGGTCCCAGAGCCATGACCAGAGTTTCTTACTCAGATTGGGCATGGGTAAGAATCAGGCACAGAGCCTGAAACGATAGTCCCACCAGCACTGGGGCTGAGCCACGGGGTGGGAACACTTCACACACTGTCACGTGTAGGAACCTGTGGGTGCAAAAAGCTGTGGGAAGGAGAGAGGTGCCCGGAGTATCGGCTGGTAGAGGAGCTTGAGGCAAGTCCCCTCTGCTGAGGGACACAGGATTCAGAGTGTTTTTTGAAATAGGATTACAACCAAGAAATGTGACTTTCTAATCCATTCTCTCGCTAACAAAAATAAATCTCAGTGAGTGGCTCAGGTCAGGAGAAAGCACTAATCTCTACAGCATCCCTGTGCTTAGGTCTGGCAGACCTAGACTGCCTGGAAATGCCTCAGCTTTCTGCAGCAGAGGGAAGGCAAAAGCTCAGTGAATGGGACAAAGTTGCAGAAGTGAAAAGAAATGAGCCTGTGGTGTCCTGATCCTCTCACGCAGTTTCTTGGGAGCTGAGCGGTGGGCATGGACATGGGCTGAGCTTCCCTTCCCACTTTGAAAGGAATGAGGTGCTGGTGTGGGTCAGCCCAGAGCACTGCAGTGCTCTTGGAGATCCAGTTCCTCCCAGGTGTGGGCATGGGGTGATGCCTGCAGCTCCTCATGCTGGTGGAGTGGTTGGGGTTGCTGGGAACACCTGAAAGCCAACGACAGGAGGCCCAAACACCCCACAGCAATCTGCGTGGAGCTCTGGCAATCCAGCCTGGGGCTTCCCTGTGCCTGGGATGCAGCGGGAGAGCAGTGGCTGAGCTGGGGATAGGGCAGGGTGGTACTTCTCCTCCCCCTGACATGAGCTATCATTCCTCCTGAGCTTTTTCTGAAGGGGCAATGATAGTTTTCTCTGCTTTTTACTGTAGAAACCTGACCCTGACAGACACTGAACCCAGGCGAGAGGCTCCAGGGTCTTATTTCAACCCGTCTTCTCCACCCTCTGTGCCTACACTATCTGATGCCATGCAAATGCTCCCAGGCTCCATGAATCCTTTTTCCCTTTCTCAGTCCCATCTCTGATTTCCACGGCACATCAGAAAAGAAGTGGCAGCTTCCCTGGCTTCCCTGCTGTGCCTTCATTTCGACCTGTGAAGGGGAAGTGCAAAGTGCGCAGAGAACACGGGGACATTAAAAATTCTCACAGGTTCAAGGGCAGATGAGATGATGGAGGAGAAGTCCACAGAGGGATCTTAACTCTCAGTAATAATGACTAGCCCAGGAAGTCCTGGAGTTGCAGATTGAGGGAGGATGGGGGGTGGTTAGAGGGGAACATTGTGTGTCCTTGCTTGGGCTTTATTCTTCTTCCCTGGCTCTGGGCTGTTGGAGTACTGTGCCACCCAGCCTCTCCTGTGTCCTACTCAGCAGCACCACAGAAGGGAGATCCCAAAAATGTCCTGTGCTTGGAGGGAGAAGCAGATGAAGTGTCAGGATATGCATCATCCCCAAACCATAAACCATGTTCCTGCACCTCCCAGGGCTGCTTAAACAGTCCTCCCCCTCCTGTCGCTTCCCCTCCTTTCCTCAGCTGCCAGCACGACTGTAGGGAACAGTCACTAAAATGACTTTTTTGAATGATTTTTTTATTTTTATTTTTTTTTTTTTACCCCAGATCAATGCAGAGAGATGTCCAGTCCATCTAGAGACTTCCCCAAGGGCGTGTCTTGCTGCCCACCCTGCCCTTATGCACTCAGAGCACTGAAGGCGTGGTGGGACATCCTGATGTTGCCACTTCAGGCAAAAATAAATTGATTTTCTGGGGGAAAACAACAAAACAAAACAAACCTGTTAAGATGCCAGGAAATGGAAATCACCAGAGCCCTGGGGCGTGGGGTTAATTGCCCTCTAGATTTCTGTATCTATTCTGAATTTGCCAACGTGCTACTTCTGGCTCTGGATCTCCTGCTGCTTTGGTTCTTAGACCAAAAATCAGTCTTTCCCCGTGGTGCACACCAAAGGTGAGGGTCTTGCAGCAACACAGTTGGACCCAGCCCCGTGGTTTGCCTTTACAAAGCTCAGGATGTTGGCAGTGGTGCCCGTGGGCTCAGTTCCCAGAGCATTTTGTAAGGGCAGATGGTTGGGAGGCAGGAGGCACGAGTGTCAGCACACGCTGGATGGAGAGATGGTCGGGGGGGGAGAGGAAAAGCTGGAGGAGGTTTCAGGGCAGAGATGAGCTCCCGTTGCATCTGCCACTGGAATCCCCTCCTGCCCCCCTGCACACCCTGCAGTGCTGACCTTTTCTTGCTCTTAGACTTGTCAACATGACCCATTAACTGAACTAGGAATGATTTCCCGCTGATAGATGAAAAGTTCTTGGGAATGTCAATTTTTTTTTTTTTCCCCCTCTTGTTTATTTTTTTATTCAGCAATTAACTGAATTTCAGCCAGTCCTTCCATTTTAGCAGGAGCTGTGGGCTGCTGGTTCACCTGCCAGTGCCAATTTGACCCCGATTCTGTTTGAATACATGATCACATTTCTGTCACAACTGCAACAAGGAGCAACGTGCTCTTTATTCCAACTTCCCCCTGGCTACACGCTGCCTGCAAAAGGGCAGGCAAGGTGAGAGGTGGCAGGAAGTTTGCTGGGGAACAGCAAATCCCACCCAATGCTTTGAAGAGATGAACCCTTCGAGTGAGTTTGTGCTGGATCAGGGCTCCGTGAGCAGCCGTGATTCTGGCTGACATCAGATGTGTCATCTTACAAAGCCCTCTGACGCCAACAGCAAGATCTCAACGTGCAACTTCCTGCATGCTGTTATATGCAGCATATGTACCACCAAAAGGTCTTCTCCATACACGAGGTGACAGTGAAATTACAGTTTGTTGGCTTTCCTAGAGAGCCTAGGCATGAAGAAAATTACCAAACAGATGACAGAGTTGGGAAAAGACCCTTGGACTAAAAGCATCCAACTCTTCTTTCCTACAGAAGGTTCTCCAAACTCTGAGCTGTGAGGAGGGTGTCCATCTTCTCAATAACTCTGCTTCAGCAGAGCTGCAGGACAGCAAATATTTATTGAAGAATCATCTTACCACTTGAGAAATCCAGGGGTAATAGATTAAAACTGGAAGAGGGGAGATTTAGGTGAGACATTAGGAAAAAATTATTTAGTGTGAGGGTGGTGAGACACTGGAACAGGTTGCCCAGAGAAGCTGTGGAAGCTCCATCCCTGGAAGTATTCAAGGGCAGGTTGGATGGGGCTTGGAGCAACCTGGTCTAATGGGAGGTGTCCCTGCCCATGCAGGGAGGTTGGAACTAGGTGATCTTGAAGTTCCCTTCCAACCCAAACCCTTCTATGATTCTCTGATCCTAAAGGACTTTCTGAAAGATGTTCCCAGAATTGCATAAAGCTTTTGAAATTCCCTGTGTGTATCTCACCTCCCCACACACCTTCACACATTGCTTCTCTTGGTCTGACTCCTCCAAAAGCAGGTGACAGGCTATCCCTGGAGAGATAAGAAGGGCCAAATCCTCCTTCTCCACCCTCCCAACAGCTGCACACTTTGTGCTGCTCCAGCCTCCACTGTCTTCCCTTCCTGATAGACTCCCTAGTGTGAGTTTCCCACCTTGGTCTTCTTTGGGGGACAGGCCTCCAGCCCTGATGGCGGGTGCTTGGAGCTGGATGGAGACATCTCAAAGGGATAACTCCCCAGGCAATTCCTGAGTGGGAATATAATTGGAGAGAGAATTATTACTGCCCACCTGACAGCCAGGCAGTGTTTGGGCCGAGTGCCCAGCCAACAACTTTTAGTAGAGCCCCAACAGAAGAAGCCAGCCCCCTTGGACAGAGAAGGACCAAGCCCACCCTCCAGCTGCAGGGATGGCAGCAGGACCATCAGGGTTTCCAAGGTTTTCCAAAGGGCAGTGCCAGGCCAAGGGCAGGGAGGGACCAGATGGCTGATGATGAGAGCAGGGAGGAGCAGCTTCATTGGGTTGGAGGCAGGGACAAGGGACCCAAGAGACACCGTGGATGGTTGCTGGAAACCATGAAAGCTGCTAGACTGAGAACAAGCCTAGAAGAAAACATGAAGCCCCCTGGACAGTGGGCAGGGCAAGACTTCTTTACAACCTCTTTTATTTTGATTCTCACTCCAGCCAAACAGAATTCTCACCATTTTTTATAGCTCTCTCACATCCTGCTACAAGCTGACTTTGAAACACTTTGGGCACGTGCCCCTCAGAGCTCTGGCCAGGCTGGGGGGGCCCTGCCTGCTCTGCCCAGCGTGTGCAAACACAAGGGGTCAGAGCAGACACCCCAGGCTGCAGGGCACTTTGGCTGGGGTCAGGCCCCTGGGATTTTCTTTCCAGACAGGTCTGTCAGCTGGCAATGATACATCATTCCTCCTTACTTTCTAATTCCTCCTCTGATGGATGCAGCCAGCCCTTCTCCAAACCTGACATTTATAGCACCAGTTTTCTCTGGGTATAAATATAACCTGAATGCGTTGGAGTAGCAGGAAAATCGTTTAAATGTTCCCTTTGACAGCAAGTTTGAAGATTGCTGACACTAAAACCACTTACTTATATTGTTCTGTATCATCCTGCACTCAGCCTTCAATCATCCTCATTACAGGTGTGCCAGGCACTGTGCACGGGCTGCAGGCATGAGCTCACCCTCCCACCCATCACCCAGCCCATCACACCTCCTCCAAGCCCAGAGACCCTCAGATTTCCAGAAAATAAAGAGCAGACTGAACAGCTGGACAAGTGGATGAGCACGTGTGGGAATGCTGAAGTCACTGCAAGTGCTCAAGTCCCAGGGGGAGCAGGAGGCTACGCCAAAGCCTCCAGTGGTTGTGAGATGGATGGATGAGATGCACACAGCCACACTCTCCAGTGTCCCTGCTTGGACACCTTTTCCCTCTCTTAGTGCAAACGAGGGGAGGGAGGGGACAGCAGCCCTGGCTGGATTTGATACCCAAAGTCCTCAGCTATGTCCAGCCTCCAACATTCAGGTAGTGACACTAATGGCACAGGAATGTGAGAGAAAGATTCCAATATGGATTCAGTGTTCCCAGGATAGAATCACAGAAGCTTAGGATGGTTTGGGTTGGAAGGGACCTTAAAGATCATCCAGTTCCACCCCCTGCTTGGACAGGGACACCTCCCACTAGACCAGGTTGCTCCAAGCCCCATCCAACCTGCCCTTCAACACTTCCAGGGATGGGGCAGCCACAGCTTCCCTGGGCAACGTGTGCCAGTGTCTCACCACCCTCACAGTGAAGAATTTCTTCCCAATATCTCCTCTCAACCTCCCCTCTTTCAGCTTAAATATGCAGCTAGAGGATTTACAAATCCTGATGTGGTTCAGCATCCCTTGGACTGTCTCTGATATCTGACTGTGTACCCACCTTGTGGTCTTGTAGGAGCACAGAAGCGGTGGAGGACCCACCATGCAAGCATGAAAGCACCTGGGAATGGCCAAAACTCAGACATGGGGCCATTTCTCCCCAGCACTGGCAGCTGCAGGTTGTCCAGGCACACCATGAGCAGTGGGGAGCGTGCTGCTCCTCCAAGGAACTGGCCATCCTGCCTGCTTCTGACTGAGGAGAAGGCCATGTTCACGTGGACACGTGCAGATCCATCATGGGATGCAAGCACCACGCTGTCACCATGCTGCCAGTGACCCTTGTCATGACAGAATGGAAGCAGAAGACCTCTCTCCACAGGAATATTAAAGCAGCTCTTGGGCAACTGGTCTTGAAGAGGAGGTTCCTCCACTGCTCCCTCTCCCAGAGCCTGTCACTGGGTGAGGTGGGGGGGCTGCAGGCACTGAAGGAGGAGCAGGGAACTAACAGGCATGGTGGCAGGTAACAACCCATCAAGCTGATGCACTGGCTTCTGCAGACACAAGCCAGTGATGAGACAAGTACAAGGCTTTAAAAGCTGGGTGGAGAGATGAGCCCTCAGGTGCTGTGTGTTCTTGTGACTGAGACAAAAGCCAGCCAGAGGATGATATGCAACGGGAATCCAAAGATCTTAAAAAAGATGAGGAGAAATGCACCTCCCTGCCCATCCACAATGGCTTTCTGGGCCACATGAATGACAACACAGCTCTGCCAGGGCTCATGGAGGAGCAATGCTGAAGGATCTCCACCAGAGCTGTCCAGAGGTGGGAAACACAAGAGCAAAAACACTGCAGGAGAAGAAGCAGTTCTAAAAGACACAGACATTAAAGGAAGAGATTGTGATGAAAAGGAGTGTCAAACGCCTGGTGACACAGCAAAGGAGATGAGCATTTCATGGAAAGTTTGCAGCAAACTGCTCTGCAATTAAGTCTCCTCAGGACCAGATAGATCAGGCTGGGCTCTGCTTTCAGGCATTTTTATGCTAGTGGTGCCCTGAAGGATGGTATTTTCCCCTCCCAAGTCCCAAGGTGATGGAAAAGGATGTCATTCTGTCCTGACACAAGGCTGGGGTGAGGTCCTGGCTGGGGGTGCAGGTGGTGGCCGGGCTCACCTGGCAGTGACCTGCGTCCTTAGGCTGCTGGAGCTGGTTCCCAAGGAAGAGATCACTCAACGTGTGTCCTTGTCTCTGGTTATGCCAGGTGATGTTCTTTCCTGTAAACATAAGGAGAGATGACATATGCTTTGCTTTCTGCTTGGCTGGCTCTAAAGCTCTGTGTGGTTAATCCTCCACTGAGGTGACACGCTGCGCACTATGGGCCAGAATCTGAGGTGACATGAGTGGTGGTGTAAGTGACATGTCGGTGAGCCAGGGTAAGCGAGTGGAAGGTGGTGTAAAACTCGGTGTTGCTGAGATGCCAGCAGGCAGTGAGAGGCAGGGAGCAGGACACCCAGCCACCTGGAGAAGTGAGGAAGGAAAGGCAGCACGTACAGAGCCTCTTGCTTGACAGACTCCCGCCAAGACCCAGCACCGGTCCCTGCCTTGGTGGGAAACGAGGGGGATGCCAACATGCACTGCAGGTTGCACCCTTGGGGAGGGAGGTCAGAGCAACATCTTGACCCCCAACATTTTAAATGGCAAGCTGAGATCCCTTGGAGAACTCTCAAACCCCAACCTCCAGGAGGGAGGAGTGAGGAAGGCTGCTCCAGTGGCTGCTGATGCCAGCATCCCTCTCCCCTGCCCCTCCACACACCGAGCTCTACCAAAATGCTGCCACAAAAGGTGCTGGCTCAGCAAGGTGGTGGCAGCCAGTGGCAGCTGAGGCCTTTTGGTCATTTACCCCAGCTTCAGTGGTGTCTCCTCACACACAGTCTTGCAGACAAATGTGTCACCTTGGTTTAAAAACAGCCAGACTTGGTGCTGGGGTTTTCTCAAATGAAATAAAACCTTGTGGGCTACATAGCCTCATGAAGGAGACTCCACACAGCCCTTCATTAACATTCCTGGGATATTCTGGATGAAAACAGGATTCTCTCCATCAACATTTGGGCACTGATGTCTCACCATGCTGCTACTGGGCATTCCTTTTTGCAGCATTTTCCTTTATTGATGGCAACTCACACGCAACGCTGCTGTAACCCCACATTCTGGTCTTCCCACACATGATTCCCCATCCACAACCAGAAAGATTCCCACCTCCTTTTAACATGAGGATGCTTCCTCCATGCAAGCTTCTTGCACAGCACCCCCTCTAAGCCCTCATCCACAGAGCAGTGGCACCACACTGGGAAAATCCACATATTGTTACTGCTTCTCCATGGAAGGCAGAGTTGTGGCCCCTCCACCAAGCATTTTCTGCACCATCCTGGACATTATTTTGCTCTGCTTTCCTCAAACACCTTAGCAGAGCAGGTCCTGGCAAAAGCACTTTTTTCTGCTCAGCTGGAGGATAACTCAACCACCCCCAGAGGGGCAACACAATCTTCTCCCTCTTCTGTGGGGCTGCCTCTGCTCTCAGGCTGGACCAGTAGAGCTCAGATGGGGGGAGATCACAAGTGCAGCTTCATGATAGCTAGAGTAGGATGCAATGATGAAAGAAGGAGAACCTAGGAACAGCTTGAGTGGCCTGGATGCTTGCAGGTATCTGTCTAGGCTTTCAGGGTAACTTTTTTCCCCATATAACTCATAAAATGAGATCTCACCCCTACCAGAACGAGGACCCTCATGAGAGAGCTGCTCACAAAGTCCAGCTGTGGGCCACCAGGAGAGAAGCAGGCAGAGAACAGCTGAAAGCCCAGCTGTACACAGGCTTGATAGCACTTGGCATCATGGGGTTCTGTTGGAAAAGGAGGGCTTATCATTCCCAGGGCTTTTGGGAAGCTGCTTGTGTTCCCCAGGGAGATCTGTTCCATATAATAGAATCACAGACTCCAAGAATGGTTTGGGTTGGAAGGGACCTTAAAGATACCCAGTCCCAGCTCCTCTGTCATGAGCAGGGACACCTAACCCTAAACCAGGTTGCTCCAAGCCCCACCCAACTTGCTCTTGAGCACTTCCAGGGATGGGACAGCCCCAGCTTCCCTGGGCAACCTGTTCCAGTGTCTCACCACCCTCACAGCAAAGAATTTCTTCCTAAGATCTCATCTCAATCTCCCCTCTTCCAGTTTGAAACCATTCCCTCTCATCCCATCACTCCATGCCTTTGTAAAAAGTTCTTCTCCAGCCTGGGATAATGGAGGAGAGTCCCAGATTGGATGGAGGTGCCTGTCAATCCAGGACTCTCTGAGGAGCAGACTGTTCTGCCCTCCCATTTGCTGCTCCTGCTGGCTACAGGAGTCTTGCCACCCTTTCCCTCTTCCTCAGCTCATTCCCCCTCAACCCTCCCTGTAGCAGCCCCTCACCTGCCCCAGCAGAGATGCTCTAAGGGACACACTGAGGGCCTGGTGAAGGATCCAAGCTGGCTTAAAACACACACTGCCAAAACAAGGATTGATCTCCTGGAGCCAGTGGAGTCTCTTGACCCTGTTCTGAGGCACCAGATCCCCCAGGCTGATGTGACCATCAGCACAGACCCTCCTCCTCTGATGCCTTCTGGGTACTGGCTGCACCCCGAGCTCAGCTGCCAGCCATGTGGTGGTGACTCTGCTGGAGCCTCCAGCTTCAAGACATGTCTGTGTCCTCCCTGCTGGGACATCCCAGGCCCTGAGCTGCTGCATGTTTTCCTGGGGTGCAAGACATGAGAAGCCACCAGCTCAGAGACACGAGTGCATCCAGCTTCCCTTTCTCCCCCCTGAGACCATCCCATCACCTCATTTCCCTGCCTGCACTCAGGCTCCTTAGTGATGTAGTAGGAGATAAGAGCCATGGGAGACTCTGTCTGGGGCTCTGAGCCACGGCGAGGGGGCGGGGGGGGGGGGGTAGTTTTATTGCTAGATTAATAATTTAACAGGACAAAATGAAATTCACGGCACTGAGAATTGGAGAGATTCGTACAGGGCTGAGCTTGCCCACTCCTCACCCAGCAAGCTGCTGCTCCCATCTCCCAGCAGCCAGAGGGTTTTGTGCTCCCCACCTCGCTCCTCCAAGCCCCCCCATTTCCAATCTTCCCCCCCTCCTCCTGGAGACAGACCCTCCCCACGGCATTTCCCGCAGCAGCTCCCAGCTTTGGGAGGAGCTGGATGCTGCTGCTGCTCCTGAGATGTGCTACCCTGGCCAAGCAGATTTGTTGGCACTGAAAAGGAGACAATTCACAGCCAAGATGACTTACCTGGATGGAATTAATCACATCCAGCAGCAGTAACTTTCTCAGCTCGCTGACAGCGCCTGCACGTACGGCTGCGCCCAGCTGAACGCGGGCGTGCGAGCACAGGCCACAAGCAGGAGATTGGCACAACTTGCTGATAATAAATCATGCAGAGAACAGCAAGAAAGGGGTGGGGGGGAAATCCTGACTTTGATGTGCAGGCATAAGAACTATCTTCCATCTCTGGAGCAGCCTGGAGTGGCCCTCACCAGCCTGCTCCCTGTTCTGGGCAGATGAGGACGGATATTGTGAACGAGGAGAAAATGGATCGCACTGGAAATGCCTGCAAGGTGCATTTTGGGTGGAAAATTGGGTGACAAGTTCTCGTCAGGAACTCTTGGATTCATTGCCATGAGTCCTGAGCAAAAAGTCTGGGTGCTGCTGCCAAGGTGGGCTGAAAATTTGGCTTAAGCAGAGGCAGAGAAAATAGCGAGAGGGCCCAACACCTTATGCCAGTAGAGCAAGGAAACTCATTTAGAAATGAGGAATAAGAATACTAGTTGCTACTTAGTGGTTAACTCACTAGTTAGCAGTGTTAGAACATGCAGCCCACTGCCACAAAAACTACCTGGGGCAGATCTGACCCAGAAAGCCAGGCCAGAAGGCTACTAAGATTACAAAACTCAGCTGCCAGCAGACAGCGTCAGCTCATTTCTTTCCTGGATGAATGATGGTTTATCATAAGAGAAATTTGGTTTCTTAATCCCACTCCTCTCAGGAGGAGGCAGTTTAGGAGCTCACTGCTCCAGTGCTAGAAAGATGCTACCAATTTCCAGCTGGGATTTCACGGTCCCTTCACCCCCATATCAATATTCTCCTTAAATGGCATTGGGGTTTATTTTCCTTGTGTTATAAATGGCGCTTGAACTCCTGCTTAGCTGCTCTGAAATATTGCTGTGAAAATCAAGGATATGAGCTGACTTATCAGGAGAAAAAAATACCAGAAGGACTAATGTCTGGCTCAGGCACTGCCCAGCTGCTGAAGGACAGAATTTCTCCTGAAAGGCAGGATCCTGGGGCAGGGGTGGATGTTGGGAGACTGTGGGCATTACCAGGGAAGCACAACCTCCAGCCAAGTAAAGGAAAGGCCATGCAAGCATTTTCTAAGAGCAATTTCCAGGTTTTTCTAAGCCCTGGGCAAGCTGTCCAGTCTTAGGAAGAGACTCTGCAGAGATGCTAGACCCTCCATGCTGCCATATTCTCCATCATGCCCAGGCTGTGTTCATGAGGTTTTGCTTCCAGCAACCTGCATGCTCAGTTCCTTTGGTCTGAGGACAATTTGTCTTGCCTCACGCAACACAAAAGGTGAGGAACATTCAACATAATGTCCAACATAAGAAGGACATGGAGCTGTTGGAGCAAGTCCAGGGGAGGCCACAAAGATGATCCGAGGGCCGGAGCAGGTGAAGACAGGCTGAGAGAGTTGGGGTGTTCAGCCTGGAGAAGAGAAGGCTCCAGGGAGACCTTAGAGCACCTTCCAGTGCCTGAAGGGGCTCCAGGAAAGCTGGGGAGGGACTTTGGACAAGGGCAGGGAATTATGAGTTGAGGGGGGATGGTTTCAAACTGGAAGAGGGGAGATTGAGGTGAGACATTAGGAAGAAATTCTTTGCTGTGAGGGTGGTGAGACACTGGCCCAGGTTGCCCAGAGAAGCTGTGGCTGCCCCATCCCTGGAAGTGTTCAAGGGTAGGTTAGATGGAGCTTGGAGCGACCTGGTCTAGTGGGAGGTGTCCCCACCCATGGCAGGGTGGAACTAGATGATCTTTAAGGTCCCTTCCAACCCAAACCAGCCTGGAATTCTATGACTTTGAGTGGTGAGTGCAGTCAAACCCCTTTCCAGGGTGCACACCCACCAGGATGCACCTGGTGCAGTGTTCCTCTCAGCAGCAGTTCTTGTGCTTGTTGCAGCTGGAGGAGGTCACAGCAGAAAACATTAGAGTAGGCTGGTGTGCTGGCATGTGCAGACACATAATGCAACAGAGATTTAAGAACACAGTATCACACAGAGCAGGAGCAGAATGTGTTACTCATCATCAAGGTAACACTAACAAGATGAGAGCATTTAGTTCTTCAATGTTGGAAAGCAGAGGGGTGGGGGGGGAGAGGGAAGACCATTCCCATGTAAAGAACTTAGCTACTGTGTTCTACAAACAAACCTCTTTTACACTCAGCTCAAGGTGCCACACAGTTGCATGTTCCTCAGAAGATGAAGCCAAAGCATGATTTTTGAGAGGCTCTTTGGTGGTGGTGGCCCCTCTGTTATCCCCATGGGAAGATCCAGCTCGTGTTCCCCAAGCAGGGTGCAGGAGGAGGGGGGAAGCCTCCAGGCTGTGGTTAGGGGAAAACAAGGTGGGATTCCCCCACCCTGGGAGCCCATGGGGCATCCCTCCCAGCCCAAGGGAGGTCAGGGCAGTGACAGGGGCTGCTCTTGCTCCCACGACAGGAGCCATGGATATTCCTCTTCTGGTCACCCAAAGGCAGGTAAATTGCAGTCCACGTGCCTAACACACCAACCATCACCCCTGTGCCTCAGTTTCCCCATTGCATGACTACTAACAAAGACTGAAGCATCCTGGGAGCATTTCCTAACACAGCAAGCTTGCAGCATGCCACGGCTTCATTTGCTGGAATCAAACCAGAAGATGTTTTGAGTCAGCAGCCAGGTCACTGCTTTGCTTCTCCTGAACCCCGGGGTTCCAGCTGGGTGTCCCTCAGCCAGGGACCTCTGTGTCCATGGGGCCAGAGCAGTGTAACAGGGACAAAAACACTGCAGGGACATTTATCCCAGGACTGTCAAGGTCTATGGCAACACAACAGTCAACAAGACATACGCCCTCAGGCAGACCTCAAATATTAAATTCCCCAGTGTAGTGGAGTTCCCAGCTTTAATAATTATACTTACCCAGTTCAGCAAAGGCCCTTGAAATCTTCTGATGGAAAGTGCATAATTTAAGTGCAAGGTACTTGTGTTGTTGTTAGTGGTTAGTGGTTAGATCTGTGCCAGGTCTGCTCTCCTTTAACATCTTCATTTGATCTGAAAGAGGGAGGGTAAAGAGCATGTTAATTAAATTTGCAGAGGATATGAAATGGGAAGGTGCTGCAAATCCTGGTGAGGACAAAGAGCTAAAAGATAATGCACTGGGAAAGAAGGGTCAGGCATAGGAAGGAAATAGCCAAATGAAATTCATTCTGAACAAATGCAAAGTAATCCAGCTGGGGAAATATAATTTAACACCATGGAGACTGGGAGAGAGACATTTGGAAAGCAGTAATACCGAGTGGCCTGAGGGACAGCAAATTACATTGGGATTTGTGATACATTATGGTGGGCTGTGGAACAGGAGGCTGTATCCAGACATCTTCCAAGCTTTCCTGACCAGAAAGGAAGGTTTTCTGGTTTCATCTTTTGGGTGCCATGAGGTGTTACACTGCCTTTGTGCGCTGAGTGGCCAGGAGGCCAAAAGGTCCCATTGCTTCAGTGAAACTGGGGATGTTGGGTTCAAGGTAGCCCAGGGCCAATTTGGGGCCACAGCGAGGCACAGGATCCAGGAGAGTACCCCAAATCCCCCGTGGCCCCTTCCCCACTGCATGCCCACATCCACAGCCCCACACTTGGCTCACATGGAGCTGGGGGAACACCAGGGCTGAGCATCAGCTCAGTGCTGGAGAGGTCTCTCAGCAGCCTGTACCTGTCACTGGGCTCAGCACAGGCTCATTCCAAACCTCCTGAGCACAAGGCAGGTGGCAGCTCCCAGCATGTCACAGTGTCCAGGAAGCCCACATCACCACTCTCTCTCACCCTGCAGCCACCACCTCAACACCTCAGGCATCACCTGCCAGGGAAGTCTGCCACAAACACCTCCACCTTACCCACCACCTCCCTCTCCATCACCTCCCACCCTGTCAGTGTGGCCCCTCTGTCCCCAGCACTGCCTGTACCATCATCACAGCACCAACACAAGCACCATCATCTCATCAGATCTGGTCACATCCCAACTTGGGGCCAGCTGCTCCTGAGGCACGGGTTTATGGCACTGCACTGTCACCATAGCAGTCTGGCCACCCTCAGGCTCAGTCCCCTGTCCCTCTGGGACACCATCTGCACAGGCCATGCTCCCCATCCTTCTCAGGGGTAAAACATCACACAGGTGTGAACATCACACAGAATCACACACACACAGAATCGCAGAATGTCAGGGGTTGGAAGGGACCTCTGAAGATCATCAAGTCCAACCCCCCTGCCAGAGCAGCACCAAAAACTAGGGCAGATCACTCAGAAAGGCATCCAGACAGTTCCTGAAAGTTTCCAGAGAAGGAGACTCCACAACCTCTCTGGGGAGGTGGGCACTTCTGCTTCCCAGCCTCTCGTCAGCCCTGCAGGACCCTGCTCCCTCCCTCCCATCACACCCAGGCAGCCGTGCAGAGCAGACAGCTCCGTTTAAGACATGCAACAAGTTTCCAAGAAATCCTGCTGCCTTCAAAGAGAGGTTGGCATGAATATTTCAGTGCAGCTGCATGGCTCCAGGTACCACGCTCCGGGAGCAGTCCTTACAGGGGCTTCTGTGTCCAAAGCTGATGCCAGCACCCCGGAAACTGCATGCTGTGCCCCATGGGACGCCTGATCCAGGCTTTTCCCAGCCCCATCCCGCATCCCTGCCCCTGATGGGGTAGCACCAGGGTCTTGGCTCCTGCTGTCACCTCCCCACAGCAGGACCCAGGAGCTCCCACCCAGCCCATACCCAGCCCCAGGGATGTGCCCGGCTCCTGCCTTCGGTGCCCTGCACTCCAGAGGCCCCGGGGCCGTGCACGGGCTGTCACTCTTGTTCTGTAGACAAGTCCCCTTTGCCAAAGTCGCAGCTTGGCAGCTCGACTGCAGCCCGTCTCCATCCCCACCCCCTCTCTCCGCACCCCCCCCCCCCGCCCGCAGCTCCCGTTCATGCCCCTCCGCTTCCCCCGCTCGGCTCCTGCCGTCGTCCCCTTCCCAGGATCGGCAGGGCTGGGCTGCCCATGGCCTTGAGGGGCCGTGCTGCCTGCCAGCTCCTCTCTGCCTGCCAGCTCCTGCCCGCGCTACAACAGGCAGCTCGTGAGCCCATCCGCACGTCTGCGGGGATGCGGGGGACGGATGGAGGGGGCCGGGCGGCAGGACTGGGGTGGGGGAACCAATGCACCGTTCATTAGCCTCACTCTGCCTGTCCTAATTGCCTGTTCAGGCTGAAACAATTGTGTTAGAGGCTGCTCTGCCTAATTATTATTGTTCTTCTAAAAATAATGGGGGAGGGAGAGGCGGGGGGTGGGGGGGGGAGAGAGAGAAGAGGGGAAGGGAAGAGGAGGGAGGGAGCAGGAGGGCAGGGGCAAAGGGAAAGCAGGAGGAGCCGAGGAGAGGGGATACGGCAGCTTGCAGACTAAGTGACTTGTTTAATGACTGTGAGCTCCGAGGCTGGTAGGGAATAAACAGGTCTGAAATTGGTCAGCCCCCACCCCTCTTTCTGCCTCCCCCCTCCCCGCTCCCGCTCGCTCTGTTTATTTCCGAGTGATCAGAGGGAGAATAAAAGCCCATCTAGTGTAATAGAGGGAGAGGATTTAATCTGTGTGCCGGGGACTTCAGTAAACTGCAAACATCGATCCAAGCCGGTGGGGAAAGAAAAGAAATTTACAGACCAATAAAAGTAAATTAAAAAACTTCCCCCGTCCTTTTGTCTGGGGAGGGGCGGGGGGAATGCCGCGGGGCTGCTGGGGGCTGCAGCCGGGGGGGGAGGAGGCCATTCATGTGACATGTACCCACCCAGGGGGGCTGTTGGGGGTTGGCTCGGAACTGGGGGGCAGCAAGTGGTCCCGGGAGCTCCCTGCGCTTGCCTAGGGGTGCTGCGGGCCAGGGGGCTGAGAAGCAAAGGGTCTGGCAGCCAGTCTGACACTTAAGGAATTAGCTCTGCATCATTTGGAGTTTTCTGCTCTACTAATTTTCAGCCAGCTCCTCATTTGCGTCTTTTTTCCCCCCACGTTTTAAAGGAGCAGCGTCCCGGATTCCCAGGAGCTCCCCCCGGGACCTGAGCGGCAGAGCTCGGCCCCGCTGCCAGCCGGCTCACATCCTCTGCTGGCAAAAAATGGCCGATTTCATCCTCCTCTCCAGCAACCTCCTCCCTTCCACGGGTTGTGCATCGTGTTTCCTTCCCTTCCTGGCATTTACACAGTCCTGGGACCCTCCTGCTGGGCAGCACCTCACCATCCCTGCACCCAAAATCTCCGGGGGAGACCTTGGTCTCCAGGCTGGTCAAACAAATCTACCCAGCTCTGCCTTTGCCCTTTGGTGTTTGCTTGTGACTAACACTCGACTTCTCATCTGCATTGGCCTGTCGGTGGATGAAAATGAAATTTCAGTCCTCTGTTGACTGACGGTGCACTTTAGACTTTCCTGGGGGAGAAGGAGGGAATACTTGATCAGAGATTTGCATTCACCACACACAGCTCACTCTGCCAAGGAGGGGGTGGGGTAAAATACTGCCCAGGCCTGGGAGACTGGGAAAACAGGGTGCATTTACACCTATTTCTTGCCTTTATCATTTTGTGGAGCAATCTGCCTGCCTGTGGCAGAGAGGCAGAGATAAGAGTATCCTAAATCCCTGCTGCCCATCCCCACAGGTTGTCCCTGCTCCCAGAACATGGCTGGTGGGGTGGCATCCAGACCCCTCTCATCCCAGCTACAGCTTCCACAAGCTGATCAGTCCTGGCTTCAACCCCCCGTGTTGGCTCCAGCCCTCACTCTGATTTAATGCTCGGTAAAGGGAAGGGACCATTCTCAGCTCTGCTGAAGACAATGTCTCAGCCCATTGTGGGGACAGTGGCACTGCAGATGACAGAGCCCAGGGAGTGGCAGGAGCCTGCCTGGCAGTGGGAAGAGGCCCCACACAAGGCAGATGGACCCAGAGGCTGTCTGACCTTTAGAGCTTTGCCTTTCCACCACCAGAGCATGTCGAGGACACGATGTTCAAATCAGCCCTATCATTTTCCTCCCCTCATCCAGCAGAACCCAGCACTGATCAACCCATTAACAGTTACCAGCCAAGCTAACAAAGGAAATCAATTAAAGTTTTTTAAAAAATAAATAAATCCAAGCCAAACCCCAGTGGTAGGCACAGTTGTTATCCCGCATGAGGAGAAGTACCAGAGATTCCCCACAGTTGGCTGGAGGCTTTGCAGCACACTATTGATCTGGCATTGACAGCTTCCAGCCCCTGCTGCCATGGGAGGGCAGAGAAATAATCCCAGATCAGCCTCAAAACCACAGTCTGGGGACCCCCAACCACTGCCAAAAAATGCCATCGCCAGCACTGAGCCCTTCTGCAGGGCACTGCTCTGGCTACAAGTGCACGGTCGCAGAGGGGCTGTCCGAGCAGCCCATCCCTCAGCTGGGCTGGCAGGTCCCCTGCACCCCAGCCCCGATGTCCCCATTGAAGCCAGACCTTAATGCTGTGCATCCCCAAACCTTCATAGAATTCCTGACTGGTTTGGGTTGGAAGAGACCTTAGAAACCATCCAGTTTCAACCTCCCTGCATGGGCAGGGACACCTCCTACTAGACCAGGTTGCTCCAAGCCCCATCCAACCTGCCCTTGAACACTTCCAGGGATGGGGCAGCCACAGCTTCCCTGGGCAACCTGGGCCAGTGTCTCACCACCCTCACACTAAGGAATTTCTTCCTAATGTCTCACCCAAATCTCTTCTCTTCCAGTTTGAAACTGTTCCCAATCCCCTTTTCAACCTCCTTTTTTTAAACATGCGTCCATCTCTATGTCACTTAACTTTCACCTCCAGGCTTGTGCTGGTGGGCATTCCCTATTGCTCCTCTAAATCTGCTGCTCCTTGGTGCCTTGGCTGTTTGGTCTGCTCCAGCAGCCTAGCTCTGGCTCTTCATTAACTTGTGTATTGCTGGAACAAGCAAGAAAGAGGAGCACTTTCTGCCCACCCATCTTCTCCCTCTCAGCATCCCTCTTCTGGAAGCTCTTCCAGCCTTGGCTCCTGGAGGTGGTTGTCTCAGCTCTCTGCCAAGCAGCTGCTTCCATCCAGGCTGACCCTCCACACACAAGCTGCCGAGTCACAGTCCAGAGTTTGTCACTTAACATCTTGATTACTGTCACTTCTGTGACCAGGAGAGTCACTGCCAGCCGTGCCCCACTCTGCTCGATTTCTGTTGCATGCTTCACCACTTCCACGCAGAGATAATCACATCAGTGAGCATGAGGATGGCCCCATGGACCTGGAGCCAAGGTTTCACTGGGCAGAGAGCAGCCAGGAGTGGGTGATTAGGGAAGAAGGTGAGAAACTCGGATGATCCCTCCTCTGGTCACCTCAGCCCAGCTGTGGAGGCTGTTCCAGAGACTCGTGTTTGAGCTGTTCCCTGTGGGTTTCTGAACACATCCGATGGCAGTGAGTTCCTCAACATGACAATGCACCATAGGAGAAGGTAATTCCTTTTGTTTGTCTTAAAAGAGTTGGGGGATAATTTCATTTTGCTCATACCTAATGAGAAGTTATGAATAATCACTCAGTAATCACTTTCTCTGTGTTAGCCATGGCTCTACAAAACTCCAATCACATCCCTCTTTAGTCATCTCCGTTCAAGGCCAAAGCTCTTATTATTTAATCTTACAAGGAAAGGTCTATTCTTCCAGCCTGCCTTGTTCCCTGTCTCTGTGATGCTTCCACAACCCCTGCACCCTCAGGGTGTGTCCACCCCCCCATGCTTCTCCCCTTTCACCCCAGGCCTGGCTCCACCAGCACCCCAGATATGTCCTGGGTCCAGCCTGGCTCTGCTCAGTTCCCTTGCTGGGACACTCAGAGCAGAGCCTGAGGGGTTCACCCCTTGCCCAGGAACAACCTCTACCTGGACAGAGATACAGAACATGATCCCAGGAAGCCATGTCTCAGGAGGAACATGAGGATAGGGCAGGGCATGGTGTGTCCCCAGGCATGGTCAGCAACTCCATGGCCAGTGGTGTTGCCTTCACAGCAACTTCTAAGGGGAGAATTTGGCCCCTCTTCACCCAGACACTGCCAGCTCCCATAACCAGAGAAGGAGGCATGGAAGAGCATCTCTCCAGTCATCCCTGGGTCTCTGGAGCTGGCTGCCTGCTGCTCCAGCAGGAGCCAGAAGCTTCATGCCCTGTGGCTATGACCAGAGCACTCAGCCAGATGGGACAATGACTTGGAAACAGGCCTTAAGTGGTTAATAAAACAGCATTTGCTCCAGTGAAAGGGAGCCCCATATCTCCCCTCGGGGGAATTTTCTTTCCCTCTCCTCTGGGGCAGATGTTTGCCCTGGTGACATTGCCTCGTGGAGGGATAGCACAGCAGGGGTGGCACTGGTGCCCGCGGAGGGCCCAGCCTGTGTAAGGGAACAAGGCTGTGCCTGGAGAGCACTGTGGGAATTGCAGCCTGCACGCCAGGGCAGGTTTGCTGGGGATGTTCATAGTGTTGTCTGGCCCATGGGGCTTTGCAAAGCAACCTCCTGGGCACGGGACATGAGCAGGACTAGAGGCTGGAAAGGACAAAGCAGGTCAGAGGCACAGGGGCACCAGTGGCGGGGCAGGAGGGGCTGGCAGGGCTGTGGGGAGCAGGTACCTTTGGGATGAAGGGATGTGTGAATGGGCATGAGGGTGATGCCATAGGACGTGGGTTGCTGGGATCAAATCCCAACAGGAGCACACAGTATCCCATGGGCACTCTAACAAGAGGGAGGGGGTCAGCAGGCAGCTGCCCTCAGGGCTCAGCCAAAAAGGGGCATTTCAGTGTTAAGTGTCTTCTCCTATGGAGACAGGCTGACAGATTTGGTGTTGTTCAGCCTGGAGAAGAGAAGGCTCCAGGAAGACCTTAGAGCACCTTCCAGTGCCTGAAGGGGCTACAGGAAAGCTGGGGAGGGACTTTGAACAAGGGCAGGGAGCGAGAGGATTAGGGGGAATGGTTTCAAGCTGAAAAAGGGGATATTGAGATGAGACCTTAGGAAGAAATTCTTTACTGTCAGGGACACTGGCCCAGGTTGCCTAGAGAAGCTGTGGCTGCCCCATCCCTAGAAGTGTTGAAGGGCAGGTTGGATGGAGCTTGGAGCAACCTGGTCTAGTGGGAGGTGTCCCTGCCCATGCAGGGGGGGTTGGAACTAGATGATCTTGACCATCCCTTCCAACCCAAACCAGTCTCTGATTCTAAGACAGCTAGGAAGAAACAAGGAGGAATCCAAGCAGATGGAGGTGCCATCATTATCATCAGCTAAAGAGGTGGTTAAACAGGAGCTGCAGACAAAGAGGGCCTCTTCACCCCATGTCCCAACGACACATGCTGAGGAATATATGCGGTCTAGTTTCCAGGAATATGAGCCTCAGCTTTGCACTAAGCTGTGGGAACTGTTCTGCAGACCGAAGATGCAGCCTCAAGCGTTGGCTCTGCAGTGTGAAAAATGCGCTCTGCGTTTCGCAGGGAAAAGAGCTGAATCGCTGTGTCCTTCTCCCACCCACCACCCTTGTGTTGTGGCAGCAGAATCCAGGGACGGGTGACCCAAAAGGATGTGAAGCTGGGTCAGAAGATTGGGTTTTTGTTTGAAGCCAGCCTGCAGCATGCTGTGGTGTTTTGTGTCCTCCAGGGCAGATGTGGCCAGGGGACACCTGCAGCAAGTATTGATGACTTTGACAGCAACCTCCCCCACTTCTGTTTTGAGGGTTTAGTTATAGCCTGCAGATGACTGCAGTGCTCTGGCTCCAGGTACACCAGAGGTAGATCTTTGAATTTCTTCAGTTTAAAGATTTTGCACATCTGAAGTTATTTTGCCTTTCCAAGTTTAAAAAAAAAGGAAAAGATCAATGTTTTCGGCATTATGAGCTGCACAGAAAATCTAGTGCAGACCAGCTGCATAAGTTCCTGTAGCCCAGGTGATTTTCCAAGCATTCAGTCCAGCTTATTTCACTTAGGATTTAAAGAGATGCTTGGCCTTTAACTGTGTGTTTGAAACCTCTGAATTGATCGATTGATGGATTTGGGTAAATCTTTCATCAAGCTGGATGTCCTCATTGATGCTCAACTTGCCAGGGTGCAAAGTGTTCAATTGGAGGAGGCAGGTCCCTGACCTCCCAAAGGCCATTTGGGACAACTCAGCACATCGGGGCTCATGAACTGCACAAAGCTCTTGCCATGTCATCAGAAGGACCACCCGTGAGGGTGGTAGGTTCAACAGGCCACAGCAGATGATGAAAAAAAAGCATCTCTAAAAAATGAGTTCATACGAGAAGGAGAAATTTGTCCTCCAAGAGCTGACATGGAAGAGATTTAGTTCACTTCAGCAAGTGATGCTTTAGCAAAGTGACATTACAGATATTCAGATGCTTTCATGAAGTGATGGGTTTCCCAGCTCATTTCACTGCCCAGCTCCATGTCCTCAGCAGTGTCAGACAAATTGCTCTGGTAGGGCTACAGACAGAGATGGGGGTGCTGTGGGCTGGATTTCATACATGTAGCTGGGATCACAGAGAGTTTAACTGGTTAATTTGTGATGGGAAACTGGGGAGATAGCAGGGCAGGATGGAGGGAGTTGAGGGAGCTGCAGAGACTGTGATAGTGATGGTCTCATCTGAGGTGATATCAGGTGCCTCTCCATGGCCCTGAAGCCCAGCAGGAGCTTCTTTCACCATGTCTGGCTTTGCACAGCTTCTGAGCTACCCCAGGGGCTTCCCAGGGCTCATCTCCAACAACACTGAGATTATGGAGTACACAAATGAGAAGGACACTTGATACAACACTCGGTAATAGGAAAAGGATAGTGTAAGATAAATACAAAGCATTTTCAGGTAAGTGGAGGGTATTCAGCTCAGCAGAAATCCAGGCAATTAACTCACCCTGGAGGTGGTGGCTGGGGTGGATCCATGAGCAATTACACACCAGGAGCCATGCAGGACACAGGGTTTCAAGGACTAGCATGGACCAACACTAGTGTTTCACCTTGCAGCAGAGCCCCTGGTTGGACACACACACTAGCACGTCCCAGTCCAGCTCCCAACAGTGCAGAAATCATGGAAGCAGATAATAGACCTTGTGCCTGGCAGCACCCACTGGAGATGATAAACATGACTCAACAGGAAGCCATCAGCAATCAATATTCAAGCCAACCTAATTCGTTGCTTATTTGAAAATAAGCTAACTAGGTGGCAGAAATGATCTGAATAATGAGTAATAACAAAAGATTTCTTTCATCTTGGAGGAGCCCTTCACAGACTGGCAGGGGAGCAATGGGGCAGGGCATGGCAGCTGGTTCTGGAGGGGCTCTGCAACAGCCATAGGGAGCAAAAACGATGTGACAGCCAGCTGGCATGGCAGGGGAATTTCAGGTAGCAGGAGACACTCTGCCAACCCGACCTCTGGCCACCACACAGAAGCTAATAGCCCTGCTCTGGTGAGGTGTATCCTCACCTAAAAATAGCACAACCAAAGATGTAGCAGCTCTGAGGCTGGACACATTCCCATTGCAGATCACTGCAGGCTCCAGGGCCTGCATCCCCCCAGGGATGTTCTCGTGTCATTCAAGACCTGCCCAAGCTCTGCTGTTTAGCTTGCAAAATTTGACAAGGGTAGTATGGATGCAAATAAATAGGCAGGGTATATAGGCTTCAGTGTCCACATGTGCTGGAAGGGAATTCATGCCTGAACATGACTCCTACAGATGCAGGCCAGAGCTCCAGCAAGATTCCTAACACATTTTCCTGCAACGTGATCTCAGTAAACTAGGGGAGGTGGTGACACAGACCAAGCTCTTCTAAAATCATAGAATCAAAGGATGGTTTGGGTTGGGAGGGACCTTTGAGATCACCTAGTTCCAATGCCCTGCATGGGCAGGGACATCTCCCACTAGACCAGGTTGCTCCAAGCCCCATCCAACCTGGCCTTCAACACTTCCAGGGATGGGGCAGCCACAGCTTCTCTGGGCAACCTGTTCCAGTGTCTCACCACCCTCACACTAAAGAATTTCTTCCTAAGGTCTCACCTAAACCTCCTCTATGAGCCCAGCACCAGGCACAGCTCTGGAAGAGGCTCCTCAGCAGCGTGCAGTGGGTGATGGAAGGGTTTGCTAAGACAACCATTTAATTATCAGGTGAATTAATGGAGGTGAAATCCTCCCTTTCCTCCAAGATGGAGAATCCCCTGTGACACACAGGGTGCCAGCATTCCCAGCTACTCTGCCCTGGGCTCCCCAAAGAGCAGATACAACATTCCATGGATGGACTGGCTGTGCTCTGGAAGGTTTGCAGCAGCCCCTTCTGTCCCTGGCCACCTCCATCCCCATCAGACCCTTCAGCATCGTGGAGGGACCCAGCCATTCCCAAGGGGAACAACCTGTCCTGCATGGAGCAGAGGAGCACCTCAATGCATTTGAGGCTATAAGACAGAGGCTGAGCAAGGTTTCCAAGTCTGCTTTGCAGCCACGGGAGTCATCCAAAGTGGCAAAAGGCTGCTAGGAGAAACAGAAGCCAAAAGCCTTTTCCATTTCAGCTGTCTGAAGGCCCATTCCCACATCTCCTAAAAATCTCTTGGGAAGAGACAAACTCATGATCTAGAAGGGTGTTTTTGGGATGAGAACCCCTCTGCTCTCCCACGTGTCTCACCTCCTCAACTAGCTGGGGAGAAACTGGTGCTCAGGAGCCCAGCCCCTGTCTGGGAAGAGCTGCCAGCTCATACCAAGCTCAGGGACACTCCACAGTTCAGTGCTTTTGGAGACATCCCTAACAGTATCACTGCAATTATCCTGTTGTTTAGGTGTCCCTGAGGAATGAAGAGACTCTCATTAGCTGGCAGACAGAAGCTTTGGATGTGCAGGGGATGTCAAAGTGAATTTTGAATGCGAAGCCCTGGGAACAGATCCCATCCATCCACCTATTCATCCTCGTTCCCACTGCCCCTAACGAAGGCACCAGTCACAAACCAGTCCAAGCCAAAAGAAAAGAGAGGGATGCACACTAAGCTCTGGAAGGGTTAACCTGCTCTCAAGCATGGTTCAGTGAAATAGTCAAAAAATCCCTTCTGACAAATTGCCTGAGAAGAGAGTGAAAAATACAAAGAGCCGAGTGCATGGTAATGATTTCTGAAAAGTTCCCCAGCACCAAAACGGCAAAAAACCATTAGCTAAGCAAAGCGTGTTTTGTGCACATAATTCACACCAGAACCCAGGATCTGGGCGGCCTTGCTCTCTGTTATTAAGAGGACAGCATGCCAAGTCATCTAGAAAGCTCTCCTCGTGCTGCTGGTGATGCAGGGCAGGGCCAGGCTCTGCTCCAGGGAGGGCAGCTCCAGCCCCCCTGCTTCCCCCCCTGCCCTGCCCCTCAGAATCCCAGCATCAGGAATCATTCTGGATGGAAAAGACCTTTCACATCATAGAATGGTTAAGGTGAGAAAGGACCTTAAAGATCATCTAGATCCAACCCCCCTGCATTGGCAGGGACACCTCCCACTAGACCAGGTTGCTCCAAGCCCCATCCAACCTGCTTTAGAACACTTCCAGGGATGGGGCAGCCACAGCTTCTCTGGGCAACCTGTTCCAGTGTCTCACCACCCTCACAGCAAAGACTTTCCTCCTAATGTCCAATCTCAATCACCCCTCTTCCAGTTGTAATTCATTAACCCCTGTCCTCTCGCTCCCTGCCCTTGTCCAAAGTCCCTCCCCAGCTTTCCTGGAGCCCCTTCAGGCACTGGAAGGTGCTCTAAGGTCTCCCTGGAGCCTTCTCTTCTCCAGGCTGAACACCCACAACTCTCTCAGCCTGTCTCCAGGGCAGAGCTGCTCCAGCCCTCAGATCATCTTCATGGCCTGCTCTGGCCTTCCTCCTGGATCTCCATGTCCGTCTTATGCTGGGGGATCCAGATCAAGTCCAACCATTAATCCAACTCTACCAAGTCCAGAGCTAAACCGTATCCCTCAGCACCACATCTATGCTTCTTCTAAACACCTGCAGGGATAGTGATTCAACCACCTCTCTGGGCAGTGGTAGAGGGGGATGAGGTCTCCTCACAGACAGACCCCCTTGAAGGGGTGGGAAATGGCACGGGGTTCACCATGCATGGCTGGTCTGGGGGTGCAAACCTTGCTCCAAACAGTGTTTGTGTCCCCAAGCTTCGTGCCTGCTGCCAAGACTGGGCTCCCAGCACAGACCAGCTTTTATCGCTCCCCTTAGAGGTTTGGGAGTGGCCCTTCAAAGCAGGGTGCATGCAGGACACTGACTTTCCAGATCTCATTTTCCTTCTCTTTTTGATCCGTGGTGCTGCCGGGAGCCCGCAGCCAGCTCTTTGCATGTCCCCGGCCCCGCCGGTGCCTCCCAGCCAGCCCAGCCCCACGGAGCCGCGCTCCACCCCGGCTGCCCAAGCTCCTTCTCAAGCTCTCCCCGGCTGACTAAGTGCCTTGCTGAGCAGCTACCAGACAGATTGACTCCAGATGCTTACAGACAAACCTTACCCGGCGTGCTCAGAGGCCCGGCTCTGACACATTCCTGGCGTGCCCAACACCCCCAGGAAAAACATTATTCAGATGAGGCCGGTGCGTGCCGCTCGCGGAGAGCTGGATTATAGGACGTGGGTTAAAAATATTACCTGGGCTTGTGCAAGCTGCTCTGGGGATGCTCTGCTTGATGGTTCTGCTTTTGAGCACAGGGCAGGGCAGAGGAAGCATTGTCAGATGGAGAGCCAGCAGCTCCTGGCCGTACTGCGTGCGATTCCTTGCTTTGCCATGGAGCAAAAAGAAACAACGGCAGCACTGCAGCTCCCAGGGCTTGTGGCAGGACTGGCCCAGTGAAAGCTCCAGCTGAAGGCCAGGGTGGGCTTCTGCTTCTCTCTGTCTTTTAGCTGGTTCTTCTCCTCCTCTCCCAGGCTGGTGTCCCAGCAGGCCAGGGCTGTCCTCAGCCATGTGCTGCTGCACCTGGCAGAGAGAACCATGGATCACAGAATGGTTCGGGTTGGAAGGGGCCTTTAAAAGTCACCTAGTGCCATCCCCCACAGTGAGCAGAACAGCTTCAACTAGACCAGGTTGCTCAGAACCCTGTCCAACCAGACCTTGAATGTTTCCAGGGATGGAGCATCTCCCATCTCTCTGGGCAACCTGGGCCAGTGTTTCACCACCCTCATTGTAAAAAACGTCTTCCTTATATCTTCTCTAAATCTCCCCTCTTTCAGTTTACAACCATCACCCTTCAATACAAGCCCTGCTAGAAAGTTTGTCCCCAAGCTTTTGTGCACTGTGACAGCCCTGCAGTGCACTGGGACACCAGCCCAAAGGGTGAGAAGGGGCAAGGGCAGCCCATGAGGTACAGGGCAGGCAGCTGCCTTTCCCCTGCTAGCACTCAGCTGCCCAGATGTGTGCAGATGTTGACATTGAGATGTTGAGATGCTAAGATGCTAGAACAGGTTGCCCAGAGAAGCTATAGATGCCTCATCACTTGGAAGTGTTGAAGGGCAGGTTGGATGGGGCTTGGAGCAATCTGGTCTAGTGGGAGGTGTCCCTGCCCATGGCAGGGGAGTTGGAACTGGGTGATCTTTAGGATCCCTCCCACACGAACCATTCTATGTTGGGGACACTCAGGGAGTGATGGCTCAGTGGAGGGTCCTGGAGAGAAAGGACGTTGTGGGAGTTGCAGCTGACACTTCCCCAGGTCCTTTACCACAGGAACCTCAGCCATCCCCGCTCCCACTAAGGCTGGGAACAGCTTTAACTAGAGCAGCCAGGCTGGATTTTGGTCAGGGAAAAGCTCTGTAATTCATTAGCTGTGCCCCAGGACAGGCAGGATTGTAATAAACACCTTCTTTGAGTCCTGTAGATAGAAGTTACATGAAAATTACCTACTTTAAAAGGAACATTAGCATTTCAAAGTCAAACATTAGGAGAGTGTGGAGCACAATGACTGTGCTCACTGGCAAGATTGTGCTTTGCCTCCTTACATGCTGGGGTGCTTTTCATCTCAATATTGTACGTTGTTCCCGACGGGATGGGCCACAGGGTTGGGTACAGGACCTCCCAAACCACTCCCCAGGCTTCCACTGTTGGATGGAGAAGAAGAAATTACTAACAGCAGGTCGTTGTGCTATTTGGCTTCAAAAGAACAGTGGAGCAAGCTCCTTCAGCAGGTTAGGCAGCAGCAGAGGATGAGCCAAGGTTGTATTCCTGGGTCTGGGTGATGAAAAAGCATTTCTCTGCCCCAGTGTAAAGTCTTGCAGCATTCAAGTCCCAAGCAGTCCTTGCAGTCTTGGTGCTCTGATCTCCAAAGCACTTGTCAGCAGCAGAAGAGGTGCAGAGGAGGAAGATGGCAGTGACAGGGGACATGAAACAGCTGCTGTTGGAAAGAAGCTGAGCAAATGAGATCTGTCTGAAAGTGAGGTGGAAGATGACTTGGGAATGGGTTTTACCTGTTAACTATTGAGGAAGAACTAGGGAGATCAAATTAAATGAGGGAGCATCAGGACTAATGCATGCAAAAATCTTCTCCACAGCCCCCAGGATCCCCCTGATGGGTGGCCGTGGGGATGACAGGACCCTGTGGTCCTGTAGAGGTGAGCCCAGAGAGCAGTTACATAAATTCCCAACACAGAGATTCGTGGGGGAGCTGAAAACAAAGCAACAGATGCAATCTCTGCCTTGGGAAGCCTTTACACAGAAGCTGGCTTGTCGCTGCTGGAGGGGATAATCAGGAAAGCTATAACTGGTGGCTTACCCTGCTCACAAACCCTTCCTCAGCACTTTCTGACACCAGCCTGTGTGGAAGCCAAGAGTTGGGATGCACCTCGTGCATATTCAGTGCAGCTTTTCCCCATTCCCACATGCAGGCTTCCCAAGGAGAGATGGAGGGGTAGATAGGACAGTGCCCTAACCCGAACTCCTGTAGGGCGTGGGATCTTAGATAGCAGAACACAACACTGGAAATATCTTTGATCAACACAGCCAGAAGCTCAGAAAAAATAAAACAACAAACCAACAACCCCAAAGGTTAAAGGGAGTGTAGAGCCCTCCTGGTTTTCATCTTGCTAATGGAGAAGATGCCCAGCAAACACTGGTGGTGAGAAGACCCAGTGGTGCCAAATGAGAGCCTGGTAAGGAAGCCAGTTTCCCTGCACGCTGCTGGGAGATGTATGTTTGCCTTCTTCAGCGTTAAATAGCTTGTGCTAATAATACCACCTTGCCTTGTGCAGATTAAGGCAATTTTACAGAAGTAATTAAAGATACAACAGTCCCAACAGCACGATGGTATTCCTAATGCACCAAACCCCATTTTGTGTGGAGACACCATGTGCGGGTGACCCAAACTTCCTTTGCAACCCAGCGCCTAAACAGAGGCAAGGAAAGTGAGTGTTATCTCCTGACAGGCTAATTACTTCTTGTTTTTCAAAAAGATAATATTCCTCATATTTGAATATGGCTATTTCTCCTGCTCGCCTACTGCAGCTCTGAAGATTGTGCTGCTGTCATATATGAGTTCTTATCTCTTATCTGTATTCTTTTATCTTTCCCACTCATTTAAATGTGCCGAAGGTTCTGAGCAGAGGCTTGTCTCTCTTCTCCAGAGAGCCTGGTTCTTCTGCCCAACTCCAGTGAGCAGGGCCTGTGGCAGCCTCTCCACAGTGCTATGTCACCAGCATGCCGTGTTACCCACCTGGGATGAGACCTTCAACAACTCATTTTCTTTCTAAAATGGATTATAGTCTCAATTCTTGCTTCTGGGACTCTTCCTCAGCCGTTTGCTCTCCAGGCTCTGGCAAGCTGAGGTTTGCAGGCACTGGACTCAGGAATGGCATGTGGTGCTTGGGCACTGGTGGGCCTGGTGGCTGGGAAATGAATATTTTGAGGGGGAGTGGGGCTCAGCTCAAGGCATGAGCAGGACTAAGGTGCCAGAGGAGCACTTGCAGTAGCAGGAGAGTAAAATTCAGTGCAGTTTGCAGGCAGGCGGCGGGGGGGGAGGGTGTCAAGCTCTCCTGGCCTAATGCTGAGGGGGCAAGCAGGGGGCCAAACCTGCCTGCAGCTCCTCAGGCAGGCTGCCATTCAAAAGCTGGGTCTAGCTTCTCTCCCTGGCCAGTCACACAACATCCATCTGCCAGGCTCAGCCTTCATCCACATACATTAAAGCCTCTGGTGGCAAAGCACCCTGTTAGCCCTCCCAGTTTCCCTGCTCCTGCTCTCCTAGGATTGGGGTGGGTGCAGCCCAGGGGGAAAAGGGGAATTAGGAGCCAACAGCACCGTGGGGCTGAGCCCCTTGTCCCATCAAGATGCCCACAGCCCAAGCATGGGGACAGGCTGCTGCTCCCCAAGGAGACAGCCAGGATGCTCCTCCCACAGCTCAACTCTCCAGAACCTGGCTCCCCATGTCAGGTCGGATTTCTCCGTGGGGAGCCAGCAGGCAGGGATTATTGCTGGGGATCATTACCCGGGCTGTAACACTAACACAGAAACCCTGCCTCGGCAGGCAGGTTTCCCAGGGCTTTCTGCTGCCTGTTCCCTGGCAGAGCCAGGGGCGAGCCATGGACCAGATCTGAGGACACTCTGGGTTAGAAACAGGATGGCTTTTTCCTTCCCTCAAATTAAAAAAATATCCTGTGCATCCATCTAGCCTGCCAAGGGAGGCATTTTGCAGCCGCCATAAGAGATCTAGAGCTAGGAACCAGAAGATAAAATAATTTACTAATTGGAAGTGGCACCAAACATTTTGCCTCTTGCCCCTTCGGTGATCTCGGTGGCAAGTGGCTGGCAGCTGGCCAGGAGAAGGAGCAAAAGGGACAGCCAAGACCAGGAAGGTGGCTGGGGTGTGACTCCCAGAGACTCACCCTATTGTTTTCCTGGCACCCTGTCACCTTTAATTAACACGAGAGATGCCCATCAAAGGCAGAGCTGGGTGCAAGGCTGAGGAGGAGTGACAGGGCTGGTGCAGAGGAATTTCACAAAACAGTCCAGGCATTTTCTAGCTCACTGAGTCGTTTTCCCTTTTTTCTTTTTTTCAGATGCCTTTGCACTTGGCAGACCTCAGCAGCCTGGCACATGGGGAGGGTGCAGCTTTCTCTACAGCCAGAAGAAGCCAAAAGTCTTCATTCACTCACTCCACAACATACATTTATTTACTGGTGCCAGCACTCTGCAGCAAAGGATGCTCTGACACGGGCTCAGCCAGAGCAAGCAGAAGAGCAGCCATCCAGCACCATTTGCAGTGACCAGCTGCTGTCACAACTGCTGGTGCCACAGCCACCAAGTCTCCTACATCAAGGTGGCCTCTCCAAGCCAGCATTACCAGTGCTGAGTACCTGGAGAGGAAGATTTTTAAGAGCTGGGACTGCCTTTCTGCATCTCTGCAATGTCTGGTAGGACAGGACCAGAGGATTGTCCCCACTGTGATGCCTCTGTATCCCCATGGAGGTGGCTGCCCACCATCTGTCACCCTCTTCTGCTACCCAGGAGGGGGATGCAGATCTCTCTGGCTTTCCTGTGAGGACCTACAGAAACCTCACCATTTCAGGCATTTAACCAGAGCTTGCTGCCTTGAAGGTGTTGCTCTGTAAGCCTAAGGTCTACCTAGAAATACTGGCTGCACCCCATTCTCAAGGATCTTTTGGGGTACCTACTCTGAAGGCGAGCCCCAAAACTCACCTGTGTACTGACCTGTGTGATTCTCAGCAGCTCAGAGGAGGGCAGGGAACAGCAGGATGAGGATGAGCAGGAGATGAAGGAAATGGTGCGTAGAACAAGGGGAGATTTTGCCAGCAAAGATGGAGCTAGAAAGACGGAAGGGACATGTAGTGGGACCCCATCCTCTGCCTCCCACAGGAGACATCACAGCTCCTGGTCCAAACACCTCACATTTCCTGCAGGAGCCAAGGCACTGCTTGGAGATGCAGAGCAGGAGCACAGCCCAGGTCTGGATCTCAGCAGCATTTCCCAGTCCCTGTTTAGACACAGCAAAGGGACTAATTGGGTTTGTGGCTCCATGACATTTCCACTGAAGTAAAACAGGTGGAGACTTAACCTTCCCATTTGAGAGGGAAACGATGAGAAATCCTTGCAGAAGGCTCCCCCACAACCTGGCCCAACCTGGCATTTGTCTGGTTCACAACAGCATCGTCTTGAATTAATCAAAATTCAGTCCATCATCTGCTCCCACTCCCACGCCTTTCTGCCCAGCCAGCGTTCCCGAAGCCACGCCGCTCTCAGATGGATAAATACTTGTCTTAAGTTGCCATCTAGGGGAGCAGAAAAAGTCAGTTGCTCTGAGGTAAGTTATAAAACAGAGTCTGCTGAAAGCCTCGAGGTGCTTTGCATTTAGAGGGCAACTGCCACCATGGAAGCAGGCACCAGGAATCAGAATGAAGTTACTTAAAACATAAAATATAGCACAGCAGCGTCGCTGTAAACATGTGCTTCAGTTTGGGAAGCCTGAGACAGCCCAAGGAAAGGCTTTCTGGGCTGCTACAGAGCTGCTTTGATGGCCAGAGGGGGATGCTCTGTGCAGGGATTTTCTCCCAGGAAAGGACAGGATTTAGGGTCCAATACTGGGAAATACTTGGATGTGGAAAACCCTCGGAGCTGTCTCCAGATCTCCTCTTGCTTTCCAGGCTCCTGGTGTTTGTACTGGGGAGGGAGAGTGTCCCAGAGCAAGGAGGAGCAGGGAGCTGGTGCAGCAGGACACTCTCATTGCCATATTTACCAGGAGAGCTTTCCCTGGAATCCTCCATTCTCTGTTCCACTGGGATCAGCCTGGGTGTGTTAGCACAGGTTTTTATACAGAGTCATTTTGTTTTGTTGAAAAGGGAACATAAAAAAAACCAGAGGTTAGATCAATGCAAGATCTCCAGTGAGGCTAAATCCAGGTTAAATCCAGGTAGGCACAGGATGGAAGCAAAATTCTGTGGCCCTCAGAAGAACAAAGGGGAAAAAAAATATCCCAGGAACAAGAGAGACACAATCTCATGGAGAAAAAGGGGTGAGGGTGGCTGGGTTGAGCTGCTGAGTGGTGAAGTCCTCAAGCCACCACTGCCCCAGAGAACCAAAGTCCTTTCCCAGGCCCCAGCCTCCCCCAGCAAGGCTGCAGAGCTGCCGTTCTTCCGTGGAAGCTGCTCCCAGCTCCTCAGACAAAAGGTTCCCTCTATCTGCATTTCTAAAGTGCTTATCACAGTGGTGCCTCTGCTCCGAGCCCTTTCCTAGAGAAGGGCAGAGTGTTTCTATTGTTGTTACACAAATAGCTTCCCCTGCCAGTTCCTTTCCTTCCAGGCTACTGAGTGGAGCTTGGCTCGGCTCCCTCTGGACTAATTTGATGAGAGATAATTATCTTGTTAATATCATCTTATTTTCATAAGTCCCAGCCTCTCCTTTATTAATTCTGTCAGTTCCTGGTTGTGTTGCTCTTAGGTCCGTGTCTTTTCAAAACAGTAGAACAGACACTTCTGGGAGAAAGTGGTAAAAGAACAACTTAACTTTGAGAATGTAAATATTGACATTTTTCACAATGGACATTTTTAATCTGTTTCTTCTCCCAGCGCTGGCCCCTGTGGGAACTGCTCGGACACTGAATATGGGTGGGATGCAGCTGCAGGGGGAGATGATACAGGACTCCCTCATGAAGGACAGCAGAGGAGCAAGGGCAGGAGGGGTGGGTGCTCCACAGCAGAACCAGACATGGAGATGCCTCAAGACATGCAAAGCGAGGTGCACCCTGGCAAGGGTCCCTTCTGTGTCCCATCTTTGGGCAGAATCACAGAATTGTCACGGTTGGAGAAGACTTCTAAGATCAGCTAGTCCAACTGTCCAACCAGAGAAGATGGGGAGGGAAGAGAACAACACAACCACCCAAACAACAACAAAAAAACCCACAACCACACACCCCACAAAACTAACAACACACAACCCACAAAAAACCCACCATACCCACTAGAGCATGCCCTGAAGTGCCACATCTACACATTTCTTGAATACCTCCAGGGATGGTGACTCCACCACCTCTCTGGACAGCCTGTTCCAGTGCCTGACCAGCAGGCAAAGGACAGAAAATGAGAAAGAAGCATGGATGTGGGTTGGCTTAAATGGAAAGGCTCAGTTTCAGCTCTCCAAACAGCTGAGGATGCAAGATAATGTGCCTGTCCTGCCACACAGTAGCTGACCCCAAGTCAGGGAAACCTATGCAGAGAGACAGTATGGGCAGTGGAGCACCCCAGGGTGCCCACAAAATGCTTCAAAGTCTTTCAGAGCTCATTATCCTTTGCAATAACATTCATGGTTATTCCTCAAGTTAGCAGTGCAATTGTATTATCTCATATAATCATAGCACATGACTCATTATGAAGCCACAGCCTGTAAGTGCAGTAGATGCCCCAGAGCACTGTCCCTCTGCCCTTGTCCTGCACTCATGGGCTGGTATGCCAAGGAGGACCCCATATCCCCCTGGCAACACTGACCTCCAGACATGACACCTACCTACAACCCTCCACATCAAGGGAACATTCTGTGGGGATGCTCATGCCCTGGGCAGGCCCTGAAGGGCACCCAAAGGATGCCTGGATCCCTGTAGCACCAGCCGTAGGTGCTCAGCTCTGGGGCAAAAAGAGGAATTTTAGCATCAACTGAAGTTGGCAGAGGTATCTTCCTCATTGAGGCAACTCAAATAGGATTTTGAGAAAGACCTTAGTTTTTAATTTCTTTCCTGGAATTATTTCCAATACCTGAAGGGAAAAGATGGGGAGAAACTTTTCACCAGAGAGTGTAGTGATAGGACAAGGGGTAATGGCTTTAAGCTAGAAGGGAGATTTAGGTTAGACATCAGGAAAGAATTCTTCACTATGAGGGTAGGAAGGTGCTGGAATAGGCAGCCCAGGGAGGTAGTGGCTGCCCCCTCCCTGGAGGTGTCCAAGGCCAGGTTGGATGAGGCTTGTGCAGCCTGGTCTGGTGGGAGGTGTCCCTGCTCATGGCAGGGAGGTTGGAACCTGATGATCTTTAAGGTCCCTTCCAGCCTTCACCGTTCTGTGATTTTGCATTAGCCACACAAGCTTTCTCCCAGTCACACTTTAGGTACCTCAGACTATTTTTTTTTCCCTTGGATCTGCTCCTCAAGCCCTGTAAAACAAAGCCCTCGTGCAAATGCTCTACTCTAAGCATAGGTTTAAAGTTAAGCAGGTTCTCAAGTGATTTTCTGAATCAGGATGTAAAGGCAAACCTCTTCTCTCTAACTTGCCTTTTCTTCACTAACACAGATATCAAACTCATTCAGCAGAGAGGGAGAGAAAACGAGTGGGTCGGGCAGACTTCCTCTCTGCCTGGAACTGCATCACATTAAGCCTGCTCATGACTCTTTGCAGGAAGGAGCTTTTTTTGTTCTAGTTTGTACAAGTGCTCACACTGTGCTTGTCACTGTAGCATCCAAGAGCTTTCCAGTATTGGATTAAACAATGTGACTAATATCTGCAGCATGCTCGTAAGCTGGGGATTTCAAGTCCAGAGCTTAGGCTCATTTATTCAAGGGACCAAACTCATTCAACGACAGAGTAAGGAAGTGTTTTCAGGAGCAGATGTACTCCCAGCGTTGAATCATGCAGGCAAGAATCCCATTCTTCAGCTGGTATGTCATACTCCACAGTAGTGTCCTTTAACTGGGTCCTCTGCTGCCCCACATGGTCTGAGGTCACCCTGCAGACTCCACTGTGCTGAGGGAAACTGGTTAATAAGCTGTTAAAAATAAACTCGGAAAAATGATTCAGTGCTTCAAGTCATGTTGTGAGAAGACTCGGGGGGTTGAAACATTCTGATAAGCAGCCTTGGGTCAATAATTTGGCCATCTGAATGGTAAAAGGTAAAGAGAAACAGAAAGATGAAAGGAGGTGCTAGAAGATGACGACCAAGGCAAGAGAGCAGAGTAAAAAGGGTAAGAAAGAGAAGAAGATGGAGGGTTTCTGAAGTTCCCCTGGGGATGCAGACATGGAGGGAATCACAGCTTGGTGGTTCCTTGCTCTTCAGGCAGATTGGTAGGGCTTCAGGAGAAGGCTTGCTCTGTTTGTGTGCTAATCACAGCCTTCTTGGGATGCCAGGTCTGCTGCTCAGCTCCAGTAGCTCAATAAAAGAGGCCCACATCCAAGGAGAAACTGCTATTGGGCCCTGCCACCAATCAGCCCTGTGGAAGCCCCAGTAGAAAGGATCCATCTCTATATTGTTGCAGTGTAACATATACAATGCAACTATTGTGTAGACCAAGGCATTTAAAATAGGCTACAGGATGTAGCCTACACTGGCCCAGGTTGCCCAGGGAAGCTGTGGCTGCCCCATCCCTGGAAGTGTTCAAAACCAGGTTGAATGGGGCTTGGAGCAACCTGGTCTAGTGGGAGGTGTCCCTGCCCATGCAGGGGGCTGGAACTGGATGATCTTCAAGGTCCCTTCCAAGCCAAACCATTCTCTGATTTAAGATTCTATGTAAGGAGCAGCAACATTTGGATCCCTGGCTCAAGCCTGTGGTTTCCTGAAGCAGTGGAGCACACTTATCTTGATGCTACACCCCTGGAGGTGGTGTTTGTGCAAGGCAGGCAGGGTCACTGTGCTTCAGCAGCAGCACTGGTGACATGACAGACTTGTCTGCTCAGTCCTCATGTCAGGAGCTTATGCTTCTCCAAGCAGAGGAGCCCTGGTAACATCTGGTTGTCTAGGAAGAAGAATCCCTGGCTGGATTGCAGCAGACCAAGTGAGATGCTGAAGACTTGCAATGATTCATATGGACAAGCTGAAATCAGAGCTCAGATGTCTTTGCCCTGCAGCTTTCACCCAGAACTGAAAAGTGGTTTCATGAGTGCCTTTGACCCAGAGTTTCTCAAGAACTTAAAGTCCCCAAATCCTCTGCTGAGTCACCTCAAAACTTTGCTGCAAAGCAAGTAGGTGCCTGAGAGCACCAAGGCAGGTGATGATGGCTGCAGACTGGCCAAGCATCCATCAGCTGCTGATCCTTGGTCACCCCACCCCCATAATCCCACCTGCTCACACCCATACCTCATGGGGATGTGAGACTTATCCCTGGTCTACAAGCTCTGTGGCAGGGATGTAGCACAGGACCAACTGGGATTTGGCTGCCTGGCCACCAAGGCAAATGAACACCCTTCGTATGGAGCAGAACCAGCAGCTCAGCATGAGGCCTCCTGCACAGGAACGGCCCTTCCCAATCTAGCACCTCCTTCCTATTTTGTTTTCTCCTCATTTTTCAGTACACAACTTAATACCTTCTTTGCTGCCCACTGTCCTAGTCATGCAACAAACAAAGAAATATTCATGTCCTCATCTGCTCTCCTATGAAACTCATCATTCTCGTACCCAAGTGCTTCACAGACATTCAAGAATGCATTTGCACAAGATTCTGTACTGTGAAGGGGTTTATGAAGATTAAATACATCCATTAGTTGTAGAAACCCATCTGAGACACCTGGTCCGTGTTGTAGTTTTTGTTTTGTTCATAACTTTTTTCCAGCACAGTTATTACAAGGATTGAGAGCAGCCCTGAGGAGAAGGACTCATGGGTGTTGGGTGAGGAGAAGCTCACCATGAGCCAGTATGCACTGGAGCCAAAAAACCAACCATGTCCTGGGCTGCATCCCCAGCAGTATCACCAGCAGGGCCAGGGAGGAAGTTGTCCCTGCTGTTCTGCTCTGCTGAGACCTCCCTGCAGGGCTGGGTCCAACTCTGGGGTCCCCAACACTAGAAGGACATGGGGCTGTTGGAGCAAGTTCAGAAGAGGCCACAGAGATCATCTGAGGGCTGGAGCAGCTCTGCTCTGGAGACAGGCTGGGAGAGGTGGGGGTGTTCAGCCTGGAGAAGGCTCTGGGGAGACCTTAGAGCACCTTCCAGTGCCTGAAAAGGGCTCCAGGAAAGCTGGGGAGGGACTTTGGACAAGGGCAGGGAGTGAGAGGACAATGAGGGATGGTTTCAAACTGGAAGAGGGGAGATTGGATGAGGTCTTAGGAAGAAACTTTTTGCTGTGACGGTGGTGAGACACTAGAACGGGTTGCCCAGGGAAGCTGTGGCTGCCCCATCCCTGGAAGTGTTGAAGGGCAGGTTGGATGGGGTTTGGAGAAACCTGGTCTAGTGGGAGGTGTCCCTGCCCATGGCAGGGGGTTGGATCTAGATGATCTTAAAGGTCCTTTCCAACACAAACTATCGTGTGATTCTATGAAGGATGGCTCAAAAGTTCCAAGCAAGGCTCCTACTGCCTCCAGGTGTAGCACAACCCCTCAGACTTAAGCAATCCCAGTAGCAGGATGTCTGGCCAGGTGCTGGGAAATGAGAAACACATCAGAAATCACCAGTGAAATATCTGGTACACAGGACTTGCCAGCTATCAGATGGGAGCCCTTCAGTAGAGGCAAGAATAAGATGTAGTCCTCCAAGGTGGCATCTTGTCACATGAATTTCCCCTTCCCACAACAACTTCCCTTCTTCCCTAACACTTTCCCAGTTTTGCAACTGATGAGGGGTCCTACAGCCCACAAGGATAAGCCCTGACTTGCCCTCCCAGCACAGCTGCTGTGCTCCCAGTGTGTTGGACCTAGAGAAGAAAGAAAATGATGACTGTAGGAAAAAATCTTGGTCACCGTGCTCATCCAGAAGGCAGATGGATTCAAGTTGGTGCTGATCACCTCCACTGTTGCTCTCACCTTCAATGCCTTATTTTGAAACCTTCATCTTTGTTACTGATGTTTTCTGGGGTCTTGAAAAATAAACTAATAAAGGAGAATTTAATCATACCTCACCAGATTAATCCCTCCTGGGTTCATCCAGGGACTTCTACATGTGCCACACGGTGGTGGCCACTTCTCCTTTCAGGCACTGCCTCCCTCTGGAAGGCAGATGCCCCCCGAGGCCCTGCCACATGCTTGGTCATTTCAAAGCCAGCCAATGTGGATGCCACACGTTTTCCTGAGCCTGCTTCTTCCAAACAGGGGGGTTGAATTAATTCCAGGCAATTTATCACCCAGGCAGCACAGCAGGTGGCAAGTACAACACTGCAGCCCAGTGATCAAAGAGCACCCAGTGGGTCTACACGTGCTGGTATCTTAGGAGCCAAGACACAACACACGGTGAACGTTCCAGCTCCCCATACAGGGCATCAATCATTTTCCTGTTGGTTATCATTTTCTATCATGCGTCTCTTGTGCATTTTTAATTGGTTAATTACTTTATTCATACACTAAGCACACCCTCAAGCTCCAATTATTATCAGCATTAAGTGCCGGGTTCATCTTATACATCTTTTCAAGGCTATATTTGGCTGTTTCCTGGTCCACACTTCCTTCTCCTACAATACCACAGGGGTCCTGTGGATACCTGAGCTAGTCCTCTGACAGACTACAGCCAACCTGCTCATTAGTCTATTATCTAGCTGCTTATCAGCCCCACTCCCAAGCTCCTCATTACTGCAGTTGCAATTACAATAGCGAACAATTCTCCTTTCAGCCCTCAAAGTACCACTTCACTTCCAACAAGCCAGCTAACAGCTCCCCACAGCAATAGGAGTTGACTTTCCTACATCAGCCAACACCTACACTGCCTTAATGAACAGCAGAGCTCTTCACTTTGTTTGTTCACACTTGGCTGTGGGTATTGTGTGTTGTGTCTTCGGCTAAAGGCTCTGGCTGGGCCCCAGGAAGGAAATCCAACTCTTTCCTCACCCTTGCTGCTGCTTGCTGCTTAGTTTGGAAAAGAACTGAAGTTGCTGTTTTCTCCAGAGCAACTCTGAGCACCTTTGTCTGAAGGAAGGTTCTAGAGCTGCTTTCAAGCTGCTGTGAGGTACAGGAGTTGCGAGGCTGCCCCCGCTCGTGGATTTGGACTGGAAGGGTGAAGCAGGACTCCCACATCGACCACTGGGGGAATGAAGAGTTGCTGGAGGGGCTATTCCCATCCTGCCACCCACCAGGATTTCCCCTCCACTCTTGGAGAGCTACCATCAGATTGTGAGCAAGCTGAAAAGCCTTGTCAGGTGTGCTTCCATCATCCCTGCCATACCTGTTTGCAGGACATGACCCCGAGAGCTGCTTTGCTTCAACTCCCTGCTCATCCTCCAGCAGGCTGGGAGCTCAGGACCCACAGCACAAGGCAGTGTCCTGCTCCTTCCCAAGGGACCTGATGGCTGTGTCCACGAGCCAAAACTTGTGCTAGAAATAGGGTGAACTAAAGCACTGGATATAGGGCCTCTGAGCTTTCCCATGGCTCTGCTGACCCTGGAATACAACCCTCCCCACCCAATTGGGAAAAGCAGCTGGCACAGAGGGGCTATTTTCTGCATTTAAAGGACTGTCTTCCATGCCTGCACTATCACCCTGTGTGCAATATTAATTATCCAGCTAACACTGTTGCCATGACACTCCTTAAAGCCATCAAAGCCAACAGAAGCATAGCAGACCTCCACCCCACCCTTCCTATTCGCTCCTGGCCTCAGACAAATCCCAGTGCCAAGTGTTTGTGGCAGGGAAGGGAAAGGCACCAACCATCTCAAGGGTTACCCAGCCCTCTGCACGGCACAAGAAAAGTCCAGATTTGGACTTTTGGGAAGTTGTGTCTAATTCTGAAGCTGCATTCCAAGAACTGACTGAATCCAAACATGCCAATTTTTAGGTCGAGCCGCAAAATTACTTTTTCCTTATCTCAACGTTGTCCTATCTTTAAAAGCTAAAAGGGATGATTAGAGTTATAAAGAGAAAGGAAGAAAGAAATGAAGGGGGTGGGGTGCATAAACTGATCCAGAACCCAGAAAAATAGACAAATATGAGATCAAAAGAGAATAAGCCAAATTCTGAATAACCTGATATATGCAGCATTTACATCCCTGAGTGGCTGACACTTAAGAAACCCCACAGGCAGCAACAAAACAGATCTGGGTCCTTTCCCCTTGCACCAGGAGTACATCCTAAATAATGAAGGCAACCCTTTTATACCTCCAAAACCATTACCCCTTGTGCCATCATTCCCTGCGCTTGTCCAAAATCCCTCCCCAGTTTTCCTGGAGCCCCTTCAGGCACTGGAAGGTGCTCTAAGGTCTCCCTGGAGCCTTCTCTTCTCCAGGCTGAACACCCCCAACTCTCTCAGTCTGTCTCCAGAGCAGAGCTGCTCCAGCCCTTGGATCATCTTGGTGGTCTCCTCTGGACTCTCTCCAGGAGCTTCATGTCCTTCTTATACTGGGAGCTCCAGAACTGGACACAGTTCTCCAGGTGGGGTCTCATCAGAGCCCAGCAGGGTTTGAGTAATCTCAGGGTTCAGCAGGTAGAAAAGTTAGTGCAGCCATGAGCTGCAGATATCACTGGGGTTTTTTTTTGGTTTGTTTGTTTTTATCTCACACATCAGTCTTGCATGCAAGGGGATGTGCTGCATGGCTAAACCAGGGAATGAAGGCAAGAAGGGTGGGGAGAAACCAAGACTCTGCTCTGCTTGCCTTACTTGTCTCATTGCCCCTTTGGGATGTACCCTGCCTCCTTCTGAAGGAGCTGGAAGACACTCACCAGTGCTCTGCTGAACCTCTCCGTATGATGCAGGAGCTTCCTTGATGGCCTTGGATGTGTCCCTCAGTGTGAAGAAGCAGCAAGAACAGGGCTGCTCCTGAGTGAGGGGGAAACCAGTGGCAGGGCACCACCGAGGGACAGATCTCATAGTGACTGAATGAGACTGGGCTGGTGGCAAAGTCAGGTCCATCAGCAGTCCCAAATGAGATGACAAAACAGGTCCAGGGTTTAGCTAGGAAGATCAGCCAGGGCTAGGAACAGAAACATCCACAACAGAGCTGAGAGAAGGATTAGAGTCTCAGGCCTGAACTTAAATAGAGATGCTGGATGTGTGGGTGGGTGTGTGGGTGGGTGTGTGGGTGGGGACCCCAGCTGGACCAGCTAAAGCCTATTAGTGCTCCTGGGTCCGTGACATTCAGGTTATGCCAGGTGGAGAAACTGGTTTTTCCCTGCAGGAGCAGGGATGCTCCTGGAGCTGGGAAAGGAGCACTGCCTGCAGATGGGTGGCAGAGTATGGGTTGCACTGTGTCCCCAAGCATCCCTTCCTAGAGCTGGGAACTTGACAGCAACCCTCTGTATGGGGTGGTGGGGCATTAGGTGGCCTTCTAGATTTGTTGTAAGCTGTTCCTTCTGCAGATCCGTTCCAGCCACCCTAGGATGAGAGAGCTTTAGTACCATTTTTTTCCCCATACTTTATTTTAGGACTCATCTTAGGTTCTTTCCCTAACTTAGAGTCACAGAGTCACCAGGATTGGAAGGGACCTCTGAAGATCATCTAGTTCAACCCCCTACTAGAGCAGGATCACCTACAGCAGATGCCACAGGAACACGTCCAGATAGGTTTGGAATATCTCCAGAGAAGGAGACTCCAAAACCTGTCTGGGCAGCCTGTTCCAGGGCTCTGTTACCCTCACAGTAAAAAAGATTTTCCTTCTGTTTAGCTTGAACCTCCTGTGCTTCAGTTTGTGCCCATTGCCCCTTGTCCTGTCACTGGGCACTGTGGAAATGAGACTGGACCCATCCTCCTGTCCCCAGCCCCAAATTCCTTAGTGTGCCAGGATTAGATAACCACACATTGTCCCACTGCAGGAGGACAGCAGGCCAACACAAAAGCAAAATGCTTATTCCCTAAGAACTCATATGAGATGTTGTCCCTGAGGAGGAAACCTTTCAGGTTTGTCTCTACCTCCTCTGCCAACATTTGGGTGCAAAACTAGGGATGGGGAGCAGGGAACTGTAAAGCAAGGAGCTACACAGGAAAGAGCTACAGAGTAAGGAGCTGCTAAGCAAGGAGCTGCTTCATTTGCTGCAGAAGGAGATACGAGTCGATCTTTTACTTCTGCTTATGAAATCCCATTTCTGACAACATTCACACCTACAAGCAGCTGGCACCCTTCTCCTTGTGCCAGAGGCTCTACTGGTGATGAGCTTCTGGCTGGGAGCATTACCACTCACAACTGATATGTTAATGCAATTAGAGGCAGTGCCAAGTGCAAAGCAGTATTTGTCCTGATATTATTGGTGATAAAGGAGCCTCCTGTGTGAGAAGCAAGTCCATTTCCAATCCATCTGTATCTATGTCTAAAAAAGCTTTCATTTTCCCCAGCACTGCAGCAGATTCCCGTGATAAATTGCTGCCATATCTTAGCTCCCCACTACATTACATCCTATTCAAATCCCCTTCATTATAACAAGGAGCAAGATGACACCAAAAGCTTGTCTCAGGAATTTATGACACAGTGGAGACTCTTAGATCCACTAAACCCCATTAAAACCCTCTCCCTTATAAAACATACACCTTATTATGCACTGCAGCAGCGGGCAGCAGGTTGTCTTCTGCCAGGGCTCTTATTACCTGTGCAAGGGAGCTACAAGGAGCCCATGAAACAATTGAGTCCCTGCTGGAAGCCTGGGGCTGGCACCAGCTCTGTGCCTCCTGCCTGGCACATGTCAGTCATGGGGAGGGCTTTGTACAGTCATCTCTCTTTTTTTTCAGGTTTGCTTACTAAGCCAAGACAAAAAAAACAACCCAAAACAACCACTTGTTGGCTAAAACCAGCCTTTCTTTCCTTTTTATTCAGGTCTCTTTCTGCCACAAAGCCTCCACAAATGGGATCGGGGGTGGAATGAAATGTTACGTCCAATCTGAACGGAAAAGTTGTGCTTTGTTTTCTTTCAAGCCTTTTAATTGCAAGAAATTTACTCTCAAAAATCTCTTTCGAAAAAGTATAACCTGGGGTTTCAACAATGGAGCAACAGGGTGTGCTGATTTCTTAGTCTTGTCTTTCAAACATGCTCCCTGCTTTGTAAATGTACCTTGTGTCAGTCTTCATTTCAGAGAGGGGTTTCTGTTCCCAGCACTGTTGCCTGGGTGTGCTTGGAGCACCTTTGTAGAATCATCATAGAATAATCATAGAATGGTTTGGGTTGGAAGGGACCTTCAAGGTCAACTCATTCCCACCCCCCTGCCATGGGCAGGGACACCTCCCACTAGACCAGGTTGCTCCAAGCCCCATCCAACCTGCCCTTCAACACTTCCAGCGATGGGGCAGCCACAGCTTCCCTGGGCAACATGGGCCAGTGTCTCCCTGGCTTCTTGAGCCAGGGAAGCAGGAGAAGAGGGGAGAGATGTAAGGGTGCTGGTGAAGCATCTGACCAGGTTGCTTTGCAGGTTCATGCCTCTCTGATCTCCTCCATCCGATACCTACAACCTCCCTGCAGCTCACACCATCCATGCTCAGCTTCTGTTGGAGAAGTGAATGCCACCAAGCGGTACCAAGGAGCAGGACAGATGACCCTTTGGAGCTGAGAAGATATGGCATCTCTCATCCCTGAGAAAGTGCTTTTGCTTGTCTCCCATGCCACATCGATGCTCCTCACCCACTTCTCACCTCCTAGCTCTTCCACCCAGCACCAGGCTGTGCCCTTCAGGAGTCCAGGAGACCACTCATGGCTGATCAGCGTGCTGCTCATTAGACTAGGTAAATACATTGGTGTTTTCCTCTTTTTTATCCCTCATTTGGTCTCATCTGGCTGTGTTTGCTGTACTGGATTATGCAAATAAATATATATAACCAATACTGCAAACAGGAAGGTAAGCAAAGCTTGTGCCCACTCTTCTGGACCATGTCAAGGACAGGAGTGCAGGCTCCTAGCATGTCAGGATGGAGTCACCTCTGAACTACTGAGCCTGGTGCCAGGGTGAGTTTGTCCTGCTTCTCTCCTGGGAGTGATCCAGCCTCCTCCCAGCACTGACTGTGCACCCCAAATCAGCCAAAGCAGGATGGCTGGTCCCAATCACAAGCATCCTGTTGCAGGGCCAACTGAGTCCGCCTCAGGACTCATCTCAATCTTGCTGCTGCTTCCCAAAGACTTTGGATGGTCCTTCTGGGGGTGTGTCATGAGTGCAGCTGTGCTCAGCACAGTGATGCCTTAGGATAGCTGCCCCTCAGTGTACCAAGTCTCCATGAGGCTGAGGGAGCTGGCTGGGGAAATGGATTCACTCTGCTTTGAGGTGGGTGATTTTATCCCAGAGGTGCCAGGGAGGCAAGCAGGAAGGTGAAATCCTGGAGAAGAGATGCAGCAGGAGATCTGCCTGGAGCACACACCCATGGAACAGAAGAAGAGCATGACACAGAGCTATTGCATGCAGTGGAGTAACCTGTAAATAGCTTAAGGAAGCTCGAGTGCAAGTAGACATGGCTGTGTGCCTTTGAAAGTCACGTAGATCAAGATGAGCAAATGTCTCTGTGATAGGATCTCATGGATTATTGACGCTGAGGCCATAAAGGCCACTCTGTCCTCCTTCATCACCAAGGCCAGAGAGTTTTACCAAGTGATTCCTGTGTCAAACCAATTTCTGGCTGAGTTAGGGCAGCTCTTTTAGAGAGACATCCAGTTTCAAGTAAAAAAAACTCCAAGGGAGGAAGTATCAACCATCTCCTCTGCATGTTACCTAATGGCTAATTCCCTTCACTATTGGAATGTATCTTCTTTTCAGGTCTAATTTGTCTAATTTCAGCTCCCAGCCACCAGATCTTGTTACATCTTTGATCCCCAGATTAAAGTGCTCTCTGGTCTCAAATATATTCTCTTCTGCTGGGTACTTGTGTCGAGGAACTATATGAAGTGCTTGTAATGAAATCTTTCATTATAAAACAAGGGGGTTGGGTGGTTGTTTTTTTTTTTTCAGTTTCACAAACTTTTGTACCTCTTTCTTGGGCTCTTTCCATGTTTTCATTATGTGTGACCCTGGAACTGGACGTGGAGCACGTGAGTACATTTATTAAGGCAAAGCACAGTCCCATATGCATGTGACTCCAGTGTGTGTTCCCTCTGTTGTTCTCCTCTTCAGGGACTTCAGGTTCAGAAGGTGTCCACCTGATCCCACTACACTTTTCTAATCCAGGCTCTGTACCACAGTCCCAACTAGTGTCTATATCTTTGTTCCTAGATGCATGGTTCTCTATTTCATTGCCCCAAAATTCAGACCTCTGGGACAAATTCAGCCCACCCACTGACTGATGCTGCCTTGGTGACATTTGTTGACATGGTGGGATTTACATCCTCTTGAATTCTTATCTCTAAAGACTTTACACTCCCCATCAGGTCATCGATAAATGCTGGCCTGCTGGCTATCTTCTAGCACAGACCTGATGATTTGCCATGGAAACCACTGGAGGGTGGTTTCCACAGTCTCTGTAGAATCATGCATTCTCTACCATCTAGACTGTACCTTTGGACTTACCATAGAATCATATCATACAATGGTTTGTGTGGGAAGGGACCTTAAAGATAATCTCATTCCAACCCACCTGCATGGGCAGGGACATCTCCCACTAGACCAGGTTGCTCCAAGCACCATCCAACCTACTCTTCAACACTTCCAGGGATGGGGCAGCCACAGCTTCTCTGGGCAACCTGTTCCAGTGTCTCACCACCCTCACACTAAAAAATTTCCTTCTAATTTCTCACCTAAATCTCCCCTCTTCCAGTTTTAATCCATTCTCCCATGTCCTCTCGCTACAAGCCCTTGTCAAAAGCCCCTCCCTGTCTTCCCTTTAGCCCCTTTAGGTACTGGAAGGTGCTCTAAGGTCTCCTCAGAGCCCTCCTTTCTCCAGGCTGAACAACTCCAATTCCCTCAGCCTGTCCTCATAGGAGATGGTCACCTTATAGTTTACCCATCATCAAGTGGGTAATGTAGTGGTAGGAAAAGGGGTGATGGTTTTAAACTGAAAGAGGGGAGATTTAGGTTAGACGTCAGGAAGAAATTCTTCACCATGAGGGTAGTAAGGCTCTGAAATATGTTGCCCAGATAGGTTGTGGGTGCCTTCTCCCTGGAGGTGTTCAAGGCCAGGTTGGATGAGGCTTGTGCAGCCTGGTCTAGTGGGAGGTGTCCCTGCTTATAGCAGGGATGTTGGAACCTGATGATCTTTAAGGTCCCTTCCAACCTTCACCATTCTATTATTCTATGATCACCTGCCAGAACATCCCACAACTTCTGTGTGGACAAAGAACTGAGTTGACCGATGGAATGGACACCAGTGTTTGGACAAAGAGGGGTGGATGTGTGTGTACAAGTCCTGCACTAGTAGGAATGTGAAATGTGGTTTGCCTTGGACCTGGAAATTGCTCCCAGAGTCTGTAGGACAGATGTAGGGTTTTAATTACAATTCAAGAAAGCAAAAGGTAGAGGCTCTAAAGAAGGAGAAGAGAGGCATACAAATAAGGTCTGACAAGTTTGTCTGGAAAAGAAACAGCTCAATCTGAGTTAGCTGTTCCAAAGTTAAATATAAATGCAAAGAGGGTGAGTGTGCAGTGAGTGTACGTGTTGTGCCGGCAGGAAGAAGAGGACTGTGGGGACTTCCAACCCCACGCAGGGTTTGACATCCAAAGGCTCCATCTGCAGCCAGCAGTGAGGCAGGTTCCTCCAGGGACAGGTCAGGAAGCAGGAAATCCTAACAGCAGAGACTTAAACCTGCAGAGATGATCTCTCTCCGTTAAGGCAACGAGGAAACCCGTGTGGTTTCTGGAGAGAGCAATTCTCCCATCTGTTTGGTGTTACATTTTGGGATTCCTCCAGCATGGTAAACGAAGACTATTTATCTGCAAAGTTTCTCTTTAATTATTCTGCTATTCCACAGTGAAAGCAGCAATCCCACAAAGTCTTGCTGCAACTTAGGAAGCAGTAGCAGAAACAAGATGCAATCCTACAGCATCACTAAAAACTCCTTGGGGTGATGGAGAAGGTAGACGAAGACTCTTCTGGAGGTGCACACCAAAGTTGGAGAAGCAACAGGCACAATGTGCAAGGGAAATCCCAGCCAGACCTGAGGAAAAGATCCTTTACTGTGAGACAGGTCAAGCAATAGGTCAATGGCTCAAGGGAGTGGAGAGATCTTCATCCTTGCAGATGTTGCAAATTCAACAGGGAAATGCCCTGAGCAACCTGACTTGGTTTTGAAGCTGGCCCTGTTTTGAGCAGAAGGTTGAACTGGAGAACTCTTAAGGTCTCTCTGGAACATGTTGCCCAGGGAAGCTGTGGCTGCCCCATCCCTGGAAGTGTTCAAAACCAGGTTGGATGGGGCTTGGAGCAACCTGGTCTAGTGGGAGGTGTCCCTGCCCATGCAGGGATGTTGAATCTAGATGATCTTTAAGGTCCTTTCCAACCCAAACCATTCTCTGATTCTATGATTTTGTGATTTTATAACAGTTTCAGAAGTGGCTTTTCCAGCAGCCTAGAACTTTCTCCACAGCTAGAACTGTAGCACCACACAGGCCACCAGTGTACTGGGGTGCAAACTGAATTATCCCAGCATTCTCAGATATCTGCATTACTCAGATACTCATTACATATTCTGTTGGGCTGAGACCCCGCACTGCCCCAGAAAGTAGACTTCAAGATGGTCTCCAAATCATCCTGACACCCCTGGAATCTCCAGTCCTGCAGCTGATACTCCAAACCTGGCACTCTGCTTGCACAGGGAAGAACTCGACTGCATTAAAAAATGCAAACACCCACTGAATTGGAGGCAGAAATGTTGTATTCCCGGGTTGCAAAAGTCTAACATCTACATTTTTGATTTTGGATGAGATCGATCTTGGCACCGCACCGAAACACTCAGCTAAAGGTTGCGGGGTCCTCTTTGGAATTGCCCAAAATGGCTGGAGCAGCTCAGCTCCCCATAGCAAGCACAGTTTGCAACCAGAAAATAAAAAAAAACCCCACCAACCCCAGAAGGTGATGATTTTCCTGAAATGGCTTCTAGCGGTGAAAGTTAATTTCTCATTGTTATACTTCAGAGTCTGCATCCCCTTAGGTGAGCACGAGCAATTCAAGGCGATTCCCCCTCCCAGACAAACCTAGCTCCCAATTCGAAAATGTTCTTGCTGTGTCAAGATTCAAACAATAACATTTGAAGCCTGCGAGCTTAAAAAATGTGAGGCAGGGGTGGGGGGAAGGCTCTGCAGCAGCACAGGAAGCCCTGCTAATGATGTCAGTAAATTGTATCAGAAGGATTCTCTCATTTTGGGAAGAGAGATGTAATAGCACCAGCTATTCTCACCGGCACTAAACTCATTAGTTTGTTTACAGTGTTGCCTCCCTGCCCCGCTCTCTGCTTCGCTGAAAATCTGCGTTTGCCTTCGATGTTTGGAGTCAGAAAGAGCAGGGAGGAGGCAGAGATTCCCAGCAACCTTTGATCCTGTCCATGGTGTGTTTGTTTTTACAAGGGGCTTGTTGAGGCTTGACCGCTGGTCAAGGTAGCGCTGGGGAAGCGCCTCGTTGAGGAGGAGGATGTGTGGGATGGTGACTGCTGCCTGGCAGGGGGCAATGGTGGGAGGCCTGGGGGCAAGGCCTGATGGACAAGAGAAGGGTGAGGGCATGTTCTGGGTGTGCAGTGGCTGTAGGGAGGTGCCAAGGGCTGGAGGAGAGCTCAGTGTCGGCAGGAGGTGGTGGCTGATGGGCTATGCAGGAGTCCATTAGAGAGTGGACCCCCTTGAGAGCACCCAATGGCCAGGGGTGAGGCTTCAGATCATAGAATCCCAGACTGGTTTGGGTTGGAAGGCACCTTAGAGATCATCCAGTCCCACTCCCTTGCCACGGGCAGGGGAACCTCCCACTAGACCAGGCTGTTCCAAGGCCCATCCAACCTGCCCTTGAACACTTCCAGGGATGGAGCAGCCACAGGTTCCCTGGGCAACCTGGGCCAGTGTCTCACCACCCTCACAGCAAAGAATTGCTTCCCAATATCTCAATCCTCCCTCCATCAGCTTTAGAAAAAAAATCCCCCTCATCCCATCCCTCCCTGCCCTTGTCAAAACTCCTTCCCCAGCTTTCCTGGAGCCCCTTCAGGCACTGGAAGGTGCTCTAAGGTCTCCCTGGAGCCTTCTCTTCTCCAGGCTGAACACCCCCAACTCTCCCAGCCTGTCTCCAGAGCAGAGCTGCTTCAGCCCTCGGATCATCTCTGTGGCCTCCTCTGGACTCGCTCCAACAGCGAGTCCTTCCTGTGTTGCAGACCCCAAAACTGCACCCAGCCCTGCAGGGGGGTCTCCCCAGAGCAGAACAGAGGGGACAATCCCCTCCCGGCCCTGCTGGTCACACTGCTGGGGGTACAGCCCAGGACACAGTTGGTTTCTGGGCTCCAGCGCACGGTGCTGGCTCCTGGTGAGCTTCTTGCCAACCATCACCCCCAAGTCCTTCTCCTCATGGATGGCCTCAGCTGAGAGGCACGAGGGCTGAGAGAGGTGAGACAGAGAAAGCTTTGGTTCTGCATGGCCAGACTGTGCCAAGCACTGGCCAGGGAGAGAGAGCTGGCTGTGCTGTGTCCCAGCTGCCATCAGCTGTGTCCTCTCTGAGGCAGGCAGGCAGCTCTGCCTGCACATCTGCACCTGCTGCCTGCCACCAGAAAGCCTTATCTGCCTCCCTCAGCCTCTGGAGCTTGGTGCTCTCCAAGCACATGGCTGCCTTCCCCATTCCTCATCCTGCTCTGCAGCGGGAGGTGGGAGCTGCCTGTGCCAACCACAACTGCACCAACAGACAGGAGCAGCAGGACTCCCTGTCCCAGGAGCTGGCTCTGTGACACAACGTTTCTTCCCCCCTTTTATTCAAACCTGGATGCCTGGTCGGGAATGTGGTGGGTTTCCAGCATTTAAAATTAGTTCTGCTGATACCTGCAGGTGCTCAGAACCAGTGGGAGCTCAGACCTGAGGACACTGCTGTGAGTCAGTGTCATTCAACAGCAGCTGCCCATACTTGACAGAGCTCTGCTTGGGCTGCAGCTCATACAACCTGCATGGAAGAAGCTCTGGGATGGATCCAGATGCCAGGTCCTCCATGTTCTCACCCTGGGAAGCTGAGCCCTCCTCACCAGGAATGAAACAAATGATTGAAGGAACTCTGACCATCCCATCAATGTGAAGATGACTTCTGTGCTCCTTGCCCAGGAGCTCTGGTACTGATCTACACCAGACAACCAAAAGCCTATTATCATCATCAAATAAATCTCTGAGCTCTGGTGGGCCTGACCCCTGCTCTAGGGGTGGGGTTTGCATGGAGGTGTGAAGTCATTGCACAGCAGCTCCCTGGGGCTCTCCTCCTGCTGGGGCCTCCCAGTGCTCCCAGCTCCAGTAACCAAGTCCTGGTGGCTGCTCTGTGGCTTCTTGGTGTATGAACCATAGAATCGTTTTGGTTGGAAAAGACTTTCCAGATCATCAAATCCAACCATGAACCCAGCACTGCCAAGGCCACCACTAACCAGGTCCCTCAGCACCACATCTACACGGCTTTGAAACCCCTCCAGGGATGGGGACTCCACCACTGCCCTGGGCAGCCTATTCCAGCTCTCCATCCCCTGCAGCAGTGTGGGAGTGAGGAAAGGGGCCAGAATTCATGCAGGGTTGATGGACTGATGACCCTGAAGAGCCTTTCCGTGATAGCTCAGGGGTGCCAGTCTGCTACCAGGGAAGGCAAGGGTGTTTATTGGAGTCTGTGGCCCCAGCAAGAGAAGACACTCCTACCTCCAGTCATAAACCATCACCTGCCAGAGCAGGGACTCTGATGAAGCTGTCTCAAGGAGGGTGTGAGATTAAGCAACCCTGCAAGAAGGCAAATGAGACTACTGAGTGAGCTGGAGAGGCTCCATCCTGCTGACACCTCCTGGCCCTTGTGAAACTCCTGTTGGATGAGGTGTGTCTGAGCCCCTAGCATTAATGAGTTTCACATTTCCTTGGTCTAGGAGCACATTTCTCCTTGGCCTCCTTGGCAAGATTTCCTTAGGGTCGTGCTCGGGAGGGAAGACTTGCTCCCAGCCTCCACCACAGTGAATGTGGCCATATAACACCATCAGCTTGCAGGGTTACTTACTCATCTCATTATCCAGGCATAAACCCTGGGCAGACAAATACAAAGCAAAACAAGGTTTATGCCTTATGGAGAAAGCTTATTACATCTCCTAAATTGGAATAAAAGATCTACAGGTGAAATATGTTGCTACTGTTACAACAGTGCTTGCAGTGGAACGGGAAGGGCTCCCACTGGAATGAGACCAGTAGAGTCAAGGAGCAGCCAGCCCAGTGCTGGCATGAGAAGGTTGCAACCAGGGCAGTTGTGACCTACAGTGGCAGGGGGATGTGCTCATGGCAGAAGTGGGATATCTGCTCCTGTGGCCTCTGCTCCTGTGTGTCTGCCTCAGTTTCCCAAGTGAATGACAGTGCTTGCTCCCTTGGCAGCAGTTAATGAGATCATGTTTGGACATGGCTGTGAACACAACTGCTTCTGCAACATGTAAGTGCTAAGTGTTATTAGCAACTACCAGCAGCTCTCCTCTGGTTCAGGGCTCTGCTGCCTTTGCCTGAGGCCATTCCAGTCCAGTGAAGCATCACCCACAACAGCACTACCTGTGCTGTGGCAGACCTCCACAGCCAGCACACCCCACCCTGCTCTGGAAACCAGCTGGAGATGGAGCTGCCAGTCCAGAATCAAGTGCCTGGCTTTATCTGGGCTGAGGGGTGTTGGAGTAGGAGATCAGGCTGATGGGGAGATGGGAGAGACACCATCACTGGGTAGGAGGGTGAAGGAAGGCATCCCACCAGCGAGGTGGGACAGGCAGGGGCTGGCATCTGCAGACCTACCTGGCTGCTCTGGGGAGAACATTGTCAATGGAATGTGTCTGGAGGGAGGACACGGTCTGGCCCAGGTTGCCCAGAGAAGCTGTGGCTGCCCCGAGAAGCTGTGGCTGCCCCATCCCTGGAAGTGCTAAAGGCCAGTTTGGATGGGACTTGGAGCAACCTGGTCTAGGGGGAGGTGTCCCTGTCCATGGCAGGGAGTTGGAATGAGATGATCTTTAAGGTTCCTTCCAACACAAACCAGCCTGGGATTCTATGAATGTACTCTTGCCAGCTGGGCTAGGTTGCAGTGTAGCCTGCAGACACCTGTATGCAAGGCTGGAGGTAGAGCTGTCCCCAGAACCGAGGCAAACCAGCAGAGGATGTCCCTCACTGGGCTGGCCTTGCCCTGCAGCTGCCTGCTGCACCCCCCTCTCTGCCTCAGCACCCTCCATGTTCACCCTTTCTCCTGTTCCTCTCCATCCTTCCCCCTCACTCTACCTGATCATCTCCACGCTGGATCCTGCCTGGAGACAGATGGTGTGCTGGGCAGGAATGGCAAAGTTGATTAAGTTGGGGTGGGAAGCTCTGGCAGGCTGGGTTCACAATTAGGCTCCCAAAGGCAAGATCATAAAGCATTCAGACACTTGGGATACAGGGCTGATTACCAGCATCTTTCATCATTAAATATTAACACCAAGGCTGCTTAAAGGCCAGTGCAAGAATTATAGAATTTAATACCTATCAGGCTCTATCAATAGGCCGGGAGAAATATGGTCCTTTCGCCTATGGTTTTTTTTTTAATGCTTCAATGTAAACTAGAAGACTGGCAAAATTAAACAGCACAATTCTTGGTTAGAAGCCACTGGGAATTGCAAACAGGGAGCACCAGGGATCAGACTTGTTTGATATGCTAGGGGAGCGAGCTCATTAAAGCATAGGCATTGGTACCAGAAGGAGAGGAAATTAAAGCATCATTTAAGGAAAGAAATCCATCTATGGTGAGTGGCTCCAGCCCCTAGCACTGCCCTGGGTGGCTCCCTGGGACCACAGTCAGCTCCAGCCTGGTGGTGTGGACATGAGGAGCATCTGCACCCACCTCTGCCAAGCTGTCCTGCCTGCGCTGAGCTGTGGTCTCCCCAAACCCCTTGGCCATTGTAAGCACGTGGAGGTGATGGCAAGGACACACATCTGGGGCTCCCCACCAGTGCTCACAGCTCCTTTACCCTGAGCAGAAAGTTGGGAAAAGTCCTGGAAGCCTCCTAAAAAAAGATCATGCTCCGACTGGGAATTGGGGAACAGTTTCAAGGTGAAAGAGAGGAGACTTCGATGAGATGTTAGGAAGAATATCACTGAGCCTGCCCAAACGACCTGAAAACAGGGAGGAAACTGGTTGTGGAGTCAGAAAGGCAAATCCAGACTCAGCTGACTCCAGGGAGCCTGATTGAAATAACTAATTAGGTTCTCACAACCCTCCACTTTGCAAGAACAAGGCCATATCCCGCTCCATATTTTCCAATGAATCCCACTCAAAGATTTTTAACCAATTGTTTAATGGACTTCTCAGTGTTTCTGGGATGTAGCACCAGCCTGGCCCTCTGCAGCCACCCCAGATGCTGGGGAAGCTTTTAATCCTCCCTCAAATTTACCTTTCCCTGCTGGCACGCAGGATTTTTAAGCTTCCCACCATCATAGTGCAAATTCCACCTCCTGGTGCCATCCAAAACAATTCCCCTCCTTCCCCTGTTTACTCTATTTCAACACATACAGATGGTTATAATTTTTCTTCTCTTTTGAACCTCTCCCAGGGAATCTAAACAGGTGAATTCTCTCTCCCCTGCATGGCACAGCCCCCAGTGGCCCCACAAACTGACTCCAGGCCTCCGGAATCCCGTTCCACATCCTAGGAGCTGCATTCCCATCACCCACAAATACTCCAAGTCCCACAAACCTTTAGAGCTACAAACATCTTCCCAGCTACAGAAAGCTCTGCTGAGCTCAGGAGGTCTGCCTGTAAATAACAGCATTCCTGTGTAGAAGTATTAGGCATATTTTGATCAAATCATCTATTTTAATTGTTATTTGCAAAGCCACTCACTCTGCAGTGATTTTTCTTTTTTAAATTATATTGTTTATTGTTTCTTCCTCTATTATCTTGTAGCTGTGTGGAGATGGAGGATTTTTATTATTTTTTTTTAATCAGTGCTGTTATTTCACTTGTGGCTAAGGTCATACTAACTTAGGAGAGTTGCCAAAATCATGTTTCTTTCTCTAGATGCATTTTAATACCCAGGCTTGACTTTTTCTAGTGTTTTATTCTTCTCCATTGCATGTAGCTTTCCCCAGGGAATTGCCAGTGTGGCAATAAATCACTGCTAATTCTCTTCACTGCTACTCACACCTCTTCTTTATACAAATCTAATTTTTCACACATTCATTTGTATCCTGCTTATGAAAAATGCTTTTTTTAAAAAAAAAAAAGAAAAGAACTTAGCCTTTTCTTAGTCACCCATTTTTTTCCCTTCCCCTCTTCTATTCCCTTGGAATGAAGTAGCCCAACACCTTGGGGCTGACAGTGAATTCACACCCCTCCTTATTACACCACAACAGCTTTGATTTTCCCCTAAAATACTTTTGCAGAAGGTCTCTTTGCTGTGCTGCACACCCGTGGCTGCACCATTAGCTTCTGCAGCTGCTTTGCCTGTTATTTTTATTCCTGCAAGGGGTAAGAAATTCCAAGTCACCTCCTGCTATTCCATCTTGGCCAGGAGTTTTGCAAAGCTTGGCTCCTTGAGTGCCCCCACTGAAGTCATACTGTCCCTGTCTTTTCTTCTTGCATCTCCCTCTCACTGTTGTGAGCTCTGTTGTGACTTAATTATAATGACTTTTCAGATGCCTCTGGGAGCTGTGGCACTTCTGGACTGTAATATCCCACCCATGACAACATTGTCATTAGTTTTATTACTTCTACTACTATGATTAGTTTATTAGGGGCAGGACAAGTGTTTCCATCCAGGTCAGACATATCCCTGATTCAAGCATTTTAATCTAAGATATCCAAGGCAGGCAGTAATTGAAGCTGGAGAGGCTATGGCCACATGCTGGAACAGAAGCCACCTCTGGCATGAATAAATTGCAGCATGGTTGGAAGCCAGGCTCCTGCTGCCTGGGATGCTGCTGGGGAGGACAGAAACAAGAAGCTGGGATGACAGGATTGTTTAGGTTGGAAAAGACATTTAAGATCATCCAGTCCAACTGTTCCCCCAGCACTGCCAAGGCCACCACTGACCCATGTCCCTCAGCACCACATCTACATGGCTTTGAAATCCCTCCAGGGATGGGGACTCCACCACTGCCCTGGGCAGCCTGGGCCAGGGCCTGACAACACTTTCCAGGAATAAATTGTTCCCAAGATCCAATCTAAACCTCCCCTGGCACAACTTGAGGCTGTTTGCTCTTGTTCTCTCACTTGTTCCTTGGGAGAAGAGACCAACCCACCCTGGCTCCAACTTCCTGTCAGGAGGTTTTAGAGTATTATAGGATGTTGCAGCAAGACACGGGGGGGGGGCAGAGCCAGCATGCCCAGCCACTGCTGAGGAGGACAGAGTTCCCCAGGGATGTGTTTAAAGAGTATTTCACCCAGTGTGACTCTCCCCATGTCATACAGGGCCCTGCCCCTGTGGCTGGGTGGGCAGGAGCACCTTGCAGCAAGGCTCAACATCAGGACCTTCAATCACTCATGCTGCACATAACCTGGGTGCTGTGCCTTGCTTCCTAACTCCATGTAGAGAGCAGAGGTGGCCAAAATGGTTTTCAGGGAATAAAAATATTCATTATATTGCCAGGCCCTTTCTGTCTCGCTGGGGTTCTGCACCTCCACAGCCCCAGTGAAGGAAAGCTGCTGCCCTGGGTGCCACTTGGGCACCTTAAAGCTTTCAGAGTCACCCAGCTTTTTTGCTAAAATAATAAAGTCCAACCCCCTCTCTGTGGGCTGCATGTTAATCTCCATGCTCAGCTAGGGGGATCCAGGCTGGAGGCACAGGGATGCTCCAAAGGAGCCAGCTGGAGCTTGCTCTGCCCTCAAGGGCCAAAAAACCACCAGTCCTACCAGAACATATTGTGGGTTTCCAAACCTATGCCCACTGCTCAGCTGCTGCCCCTTCTGAGAAATCCTGGGGGAAAATAGCCAGATTTCTTTTTTCTGGACAATAGTTCTGTAGAGGTGAAGATATCCAAGGAAATCCTCATGTGGGATAATGTGAGAGCAGCAAAGCAAAGCAGATTGTGTGCTGGCTGAGGTTCTCACCCTCAACAGAAACCACTGCCACACAAGGGGGATTTTCAGCAGCAGAAACTGGGGAAATTCCTCTTCTGAACAACACGGATGGTGCTATTGTATCTCCCAACAACATTCACCAAAAAAATAGGGACCAAGGTGAAGAGATGCTAAAGAATAGGAAATTCCATGAAGAGCCCTTCCATTTCTACAAGTGAAAAAAAAAAAAACCAAACCCACAACACAGGCAGTCAAAGATTAAATGGCAGTTTGAAGAGACATTCAGAGGCACTTCAAGGAACAGCTTCAATATAGAAAATAAGAAAAGAACATTTCTGAGAACTTCAATTAAATACAAGGTAACTTGGAACCATTCCCATCCGTTCCTTAAATTTTCCAGACTATCTTTTTCTCTTTTATTTTATGTATGGCTCTCAGAAAGGCTCTGCTACATCAAAGATACTTTTTGTCTCCTTTGTTCCAATGTATAAATTTGCCCACAAAAACTAGAAATATCATCAACAGCGAAAAATAATTTATTTGTAAAAAGGAACTAACTTGTGTTTGAACTAGAGCTGGGAATTGAGATAATGTCTATGAATATGTGGAATGAATAGATGGAAGTATCTGAATTTATGGAAATACATGAATTCTCCTTTGCTGATAGAAAATTACAGTCAGGGCCCATTGCGAGGCAAATTAATATTCAACATAATCGCATTCCCACACAGGGACCCAAAGAGACAATTGATCTTGTTTCCACTAAAATCAATGGGAAAAAACTCCTGGAGAAGGTCTTTCAAGAGTGAAGCTCAGCCAGCACGACACCTGAGCTAAGGCAGATTCACACCTTCTGCCTTTGTTACTCCTCGAATTTGATTTGGATTTATGATCCCATGCCAGGTCCTTAGCTTTTTGCTTTAAGTCACATCCAGAAAGCTTTGTGGGAGCATCAGTAATTATGCTTATCACCCAGAGGTCACCTTTTTAGATGTGCTTTCTAGATCTTCAATCTCCCTCTAAAGGAAGATGTTTTTCTTAATCAAGGCTGCCACGAGAAGCTCGGCACTCACAGCCTCGCATGGAGGAATATTAGCACTACCAGACATTATTTTTTATTTCTCTTTCAAATGCATTGATTTTTTATCTATTTTATTCCAGGAAGGAGCTAGGGCACCTATTTTACATTCCGAGTCTGCCTCAGGAGTTGTAATAACTTGATGCTGGAGCCAGTGTGTAGCTGGAGGAGAGTTGGATTCATGGCTGGTCCTGCCAGCTCGATGCCCTCAACATCTGCTGAGGAAAGGGAAAAATGTGGCATCTTGCAGCCTCCTGGGCCAGAAGGGTGGTTGGGCCCAGAAGTTAGGGTCTCTGGGCACATAGTGGGGATGAGCAGCATTCCTCCCCACCAGGGCTGCTGATTTATTCATGTAGCAGCTCAAATCAAACCAGCACGGGAGTGGCGAAGTGAGCTCCAGCCAAGGCAGGGATGCTAAAGGCAGGCAGCTTCTCTCCTTGATATATCAGCAACCTCCACTCCTCCAAACACTCCCCAAACAGCATCACCCAGAGGAGAAAGATCCCCAAAAAGGGGACACAATTAGACTTTTGTCTGGTAGAGAGTTACACTTGCATAATAGGCAGAGAGGAGAACGGGGTTTTTCTGAATTGGGTGATGATGCTAGCAAAAAAAAAAAAAATCCATTTAGAACCTAACTGCAGTGACCCAGGGTTATGAAATAAACAGTGACAGTCACCTGCAGGCTCCCAGCAACCTCTCATCCTGGCTGCAAAACACTCTGGGCTTTGTCACGGGAGGAGCTCGCTGCTGGCAAACCTTTCTTCTCATGTTTGAGGTGCTCGTGTGTGGGCGCTGGGCCCAAATCTCCACACAGATAGAACAAAACAAAACAGTGCCAGGGAAAATGAGTGCTTCAAGTGCCAGCCTCGTTGTTTGGGGACAATCAGGCTGGGATAAGACACTAAAATAACAGCTTATTTTCCCAGCCTTTCCAACCAGGCGTGGACCTGCTGGGTTTCAAGACCCTTTTGCCGGAGCAGGAGGTTGTTTGAGCAGGCCAAGGGGATTTGCCTCCTGCCCGGGTGTCCAGCAGTGCCTGGGTGGTGGGTGGGTACCTGGGAAGCTGCAGATGGGCCTTAGGGCCACCACAGTAAAAAGTGGGTAACCCTAGAGAAGGTATTTCAGCCTAAAAAAAAAAAGGGGGGGGGGGGGAGAACAGAAAACATGGATGCCTCTAGAGCTTGAGAAAAAGGAAAAGAGCAGGAGCTTGAAACAGGCAGCAGAGGGAAAACAGACCTGGAGTGGGGAGCTGGAACCAAAAGCAAGCTCCATCTGTCACTCCTGGTGCACACTTTGACTCAACAGTACTTAGAGATTGGTGGCTTTGGAAGAGAAACCACAAGTGATTAACCTTGGCCTGCTAATGGGTCAGCTGAGCTGAGAGCACTGGTTTTGCTGATGGGGATTGTGTAAAGATTAACAACCAATACAGGCAGCAGGGGCTGAAAGATGGAATAAGGAGGATCTGAGAGTAAGTTTGGTGGGTAAATAGTGATGGAGAAGTTCATCGTGGCTGGAGCTGGGAGCTTGCACTGCAGCTGTCAAACCTGATGTAGATGTGGCAGGGATCCATGGAGGGGGTGCACTTATGAGGTGCCACCCCCTTCTGCCAAGAGCACACCAGTCCTGCCTCCACCAGTGCAGGTCCTGAGGCTTGACAGTCCCAGTCTTCCCACTTCAAAGAGATGATCAAGGTCTTCTGTGGCTATGTCCACTCCAGAACCTCAGTTCTAGATGCAGAGGTTGAAAGGAACAGGCCAGATCTCATTCACCTTGTACCAAAGCCTTCAAAGGAGTGTTTCAAGGTGTGCATGGGGTGTATTAGAAACCAGTCCAGGATGGGTGCAATGCATTTCAGGAACTGTCTTCTACAGCATGCTTGGGGCCACTGAGAAGCCTAAAGGCTCATGAGCATCTCTGCAATGCCCCCCCATTAGCTAGGCCAGCAGTCCAGAGCACTCTGTCTTCGACTAAAGATCTTGGACATCAAACAAGAGCTGTTGAGGAGAGAGGACATTCTCCTGACACAAGGGAGATTACTAGAGTTATGACAATTACTAAAGACAGGACTTCAGCATAAAAGGACCACTGGTCTGGACCACTACGATCATCCTTTTGCTACACTGTTGGGAAGATGGGAAAGACTGCAGATAATAAAAACCATCGTGGTATGTTCTGGGTAAAAGAATAAATCTTTAAGGACCTCCTGCAATGTCTTGTGCACGGTTATTCATCACAGTTCTTCTTGGCTCCCCAGTTCATGAAGGTCAAGGAACTGCTGCAGAGAGTCCAGCCCAGGCCACCAAGATGCTGAAGGGACTGGAGCATCTGCCCCATGAGGAAAGGCTGGGAGAGCTGGGGCTGTTCAGCTGGAGAGGAGGAGACTGAGGGGAGATCTCATCAGTGTTGATCAATATCTACAGGGGGTGTCAGGAGGATGGGACCAGACTCTTCTCAGTGGTGCCCAGTGACAGGACAAGGGGCAATGGACACAAGCTGGAGCATGGGAGGTTCAAGCTAAACATAAGGAAAAACTTCTTTAGTGTGAGAGTAACAGAGCACTGGAACAGGATGCCTAGAGAGGTTCTGGAGTCTTCTTCCCTGGAGACATTCCAAACCCATCTGGGCATATTCCTGTGGGATCTGCTGTAGGTGATCCTGCTCTAGCAGTGGGGTTGGACTGGATGATTTTCAGAGGTCCCTTCCAACCCTGACCATCCTATGATTCTATAATCCTGTTTGGTAAGCAGCAAGACCATCCGCATGACCATGTGTCTCCTGCCTCAGCAACAGACTTGTCTTGATCAGGAAAAATAGCCAAGTTTGAGCCAGGGGTTACACATGTCAACCCACCTCTCTTACATCTGTTCCCAAGCACACATGTGGACCTGTCCCTTTAAACTGATTAGAGTGAATCCTGTCCTTGGAACATCTTGTCATGCCCAGAAGAATGTCAAGGTGGAAATCTGTGTCTGGGCAGGTGCTAACATGGGGCTTGGCACATCCGAGTCCCTTGACCACTCTGCTTGAGGGGCTGCTGAGGCAGCTCCCGTTCCTCATGAGGCCACAAGATAAAACATCACTCCATGTTCCAGCTTTCCCTCCACTGTCCTCCAACATGGCACCAAGTGGTGCAGGAGGCAGAAAATATGACATCCTTTTTCTTTCAAAAGGGCATAAAGAGCTGGAGACAAGTAAGTGGTCTTTCAGTATCTGAAGGGGGCCTACAAGACAGCTGGTGAAGGACTTTTTAGGATGTTGGGTAGTGACAGGACTAGGGGGAATTGATACAAACTAGAGCAGGGTAGATTTAGATTAGACCTTAGGAAGAAGTGGTGAGACACTGGAACAGGTTGCCCAGAGAGGTGGTGGAAGCCCATTCCTGGAAGTTTTTAAGGCCAGGATGGATAAGGCCCTGAGCAACCTGATCTAGTGGGACGCATCCCTGCCCATAGCAGGGGGGTTGGAACTAGATAATCTTAAAGGTCCCTTCCAACCCTGACAATTCTATAATTCTATGAAGTGTTTTCTGTGACAGGCAAATCAGAAGAAGCCAGAATGTACAACAGAATTAACTGGACCCTTGAATAGATCTGGATATATTGGGAAGGAGTCAACATGGCTTCTCCAGGGGAAGTAATTTCTCATAAATCTATTAGATTTCTTTGAAGGTGTCACCACAGGTTCAGGCAAGGATTAGTTGGCTGCCATAGTCAAAGTGCATTTTCCAAAAGTTACGTGCAAGGTCTCTCACAAAAGGCACTGGGAGACACTAGGTTATTATGGAGTACGAGAGGAAATTCAACCCCCTCCCCAGATTTATAAGAGGTTAAAAACATGCAGCCAAGGGAAGGATAGCTGACTGGTGACCACGCTGGTCAAAGACAGTCACCAGGTCCCTGGGAGGCCTGTCCTGGGGTCCATACCACACACCACCTGTCAATGATCCAGAAAAGTGGTGAATAATGAAGTGACAGTGTTTGCCTACGCGACAAAATTATTCAGGATCAGGAAATCTAACACTGACAGTGAAAAGCTCTGGAGGATCTTCTGAGACTGAGTTACTGACAATAAAGCAGAAGATGAAATTCAGTGTAAATAAATGTAAGGTAATGGCAGAGAAGGTGAAAAAAAATCCACAACTGTGACCAAGTTTAAACAGACAGTGATGAGCTCTGAATTAGCTACCATGGCTCATCAAAGAGCTCATAGAGCCCCGTGGGAGGTGCCCTGGGAAGGCTGCTCAGTCTCGTGCCAGGGTCAACAAGCAAGGAGGACATTAGGCAGATAAGATGACAACAGTAGAGGAATTGTCCTCATAACCAACACGGAGATCCACGGTCCATCTTTACTTCAAACCCTGAGTATGTGTCTGATCTTACACCTCATAAAAGGCACAGTAGGAAAAACAAAGGAAAAGTGAAAAGGCTGAGCCAGGGATGTTCCTGGTGCTGAGAGACAGGCCAGAGCAAGGTTATCCAGCTTGGGCAGACTGTGGAAGCAGAGCTGTAGCTCACCTGGCCTCAGCAGAAATGCTGTAGCAATCTGCTTCAAGTTCAAACCTAATGCAAGGTGGGAGAACGTAGTTGAGGAGCACAGCAAAGGAAACCTTTATTTTTCTCCTGCATGAAGGGGAAAGAGGAAAAAGGATTTTTTTTTTAATAAAGACCAGAATTATTCGAACAGAAATGTGCTGCAGAAGGTAGGTCTATAGACAAAACCCCAGAGGAATGGCACTGTAGACTCAGAGTTGGAAGGTACCTCTGCAGATCATCCAGTCCAATCCCCTGCCAGAGCAGGGTCACCTACAGCAGATCCCACAGGGACACATCCAGATGGGTTTGGAATGTCTGCAGAGAAGGAGACTCCACAAACTCTGAGGGCAGCCTGTCCCAGGGCTCTGCTACCCTCACAGTAAAGACATTTATCCCTATGTTTTACTTGAGCCTCCTGTGCTCCAGCACTGAGAGGTTGCACAACAAGAGGCCACCTTTGCTGCCCCATCTCCACAGGCCAGGCAGGAGGGACATCAGCCCGTCCTACTCGCTGCTGAACTGCCGAGTTCCTCTTCAGGATGCTGAGGTAGCACACAGCTCCCCTCTATTTGGCTCTCCTCTATGCAAGAATTAAATAATCCCTTCCTTTCTTCTCTTTTCCAGAGAGACACAATTAGAAATAACCCGTCAGAGTAAAATAACCAAAACCTCCCATTCTGTCTAAAAGTCTGTTTCAAGAAGAAAGAAGATTGCGTGTGAAGAAAGCGCTCACCAGTGAGGTTCAACATCAAAAGAATGTTTTGCATGGACTAAATAGAAGTATTCATTTTTCATACATGCCCAGATCCACACTGACACCAGTTAGACTTGCAGACGAGCACACTTTGTTTACTTAAAAGCTTGAAGGAAGGGAAAATGTCACAACTGCTCATGTAAGGCTGCCTGTGCGCCAATCGGACACATCCAGCATGGCTGTTTGTACAAGCAAAGATCTCCCAATAGGCCAAGAAGCTCTCGCATAAATCACCTGCCCAATCATTTAAGAGGATGAATAATTCATGGAAAGGCAAATGTGTTCACAAGCAGTTCGTATGAAGAGCCAGGAGCTACGTTCAAGGAAAGGATTTGCTCTTTGCTGTCTCTGTGAGCCTGAACATGCTTTTCCTTGGCTCCCGACTTTTATAAGGGAAGTCAAACCCGGAGCAATTCTGAAGCTCCATCCCTCCAAAGGTCAGTGATTGTCCCCCATCCCGAGCTGCTTGTCCACTCCCTGCCCATCCCAACAGATGAAACCCACAGTGTCTCCCACAAGCAGTGGTACCAGTTGCTATGACACATCTCAATGATTTAATGGGAATAATTTCATTTCTTTCTTCATTTCTTAATTCTTGAGGCTGGCAGTGGAGGCACAGAATTGTTCTGCTTGAGACTTGTGTCTGTCCACCTCCAGAGTATGCCACTGCTCTGCCCTGTGGTTTCTCTGTTTCTCCAGCTGTGAAATGGTGAGCAACTGGAAAAATTGTTTATATCCAGATGGAACACAGTCTTTGTAGGAGCCAAGCTCTACTCTTACCCCCAGTCCTATCTGAAGCTAAAGGTGGTGGGGCAGTGCAGGGACAGACAAGCAGGCAGAAGTGCCCCTTGCAGTGCTGGCTCTACCTTCTGCCCCAAGCTCTTGCCTCCAGCACCACCAGCAGAGCTAAGGGGGCTCTATCAGTGTCCCCTCATCTAGAGAAACAGCCTTTAAGAGGGTGATGACAGGGATACCAGTCAGCAGGAACTCTCTCAGGCACCCTTGATACCTCTAGTCACATCTTTTGGAAGAAAACTGGGGTTTGTTTCCCCCACCCCCTCCCTCCACTGTCAGGCACAGCAGAACTGGCCCAGTTCTCCTTAGTCTTGCATGAGATGCAAAATACAAATAGGAGCAAAAGGTTTCCTATAGCTGTATATCTGTCCTCCAGAAGATTTGCTGTGCAGCCTCAAGTAATTTTGCACACTCAGCTATCAATTCTGGTTCTCAGGATCATTCCTAAATCTTCAGGGAAAATATTGCAGGGAGAAGTGTGTTTATCCTGCAGCTGCCCAGATCCCCAACCATTCCTAGAAATCCAACCTGCCTTTCCGCCAAGGAAACACTCTCATGGAGAGATGGATGCCACATTTAGGATCTTTCAGGCCCAGTATCAATGGTCTTCACCAGTGTGGAAGCTGCCCTGGTCCTGCTGTCCACCTGCACAACCAGCTGCTGATGGTCTAGTCCCCGACGTTCAGAAACGCTGGTTACACCGAGAGCTGATGAAATACAATTACATTTTTCTCTTCGTTAAATATGATCTAGAATCACCATTCACACCTATAAAATTGTTTTATTCCTTTTCCCTGTTTGCTTTGGAATCAGTTCCTGGTCTTGACAATGTAGGTTTAGCAAGGCTGACTCTTGGGCAGAGCCAGTCAGCCGCCAGTACCCTGCAATTTTAATGATCTAATCCGACAGCTAGCATGCTTTAATTTAAAGTTTTATTAACGACTGCTTTCTACCCTCAAAGACTATATTAAAATTTGTTAATGGAATTGGAGATTATAAATGCCCCACTGCAAGGCCCACTTGTGCTGTTCTGCACCACCCCCTTTAGAATTCAGAGCAATCCTATTAACTCTTCTTTATGCTTTGTATAGGTCATTTTGATTGCAGGGTTTTTTGTGTACTTCCCTTATGAGATAGTGTTCCCCCAATCTCAGCATTTGAAAGAATATAATTTTACAAAAGATCACATATTTCAGATTCATTATCCTTCAATAGTGAGCTTAAAATTTAATTTCTTTAACTTATTGCAAATTTTTTTTATTTTTAATCTACCAGGGCAATGGAAATGGATTTCACGAGCAGCATCAGAGTGTGTGACAGAAATGACAGAATCTACCCCAACTGCTGTTGGAAAAGGAGAGGGAGATGGAGGAGGATGCAAAGACATGTGCCATTCATAGGCAGAAAGTGGCAGGATCAGGACAATCATACAATCATAGAATGGTTTGGGTTAGAACAGACCTAAAAGATGTAGATCTACCTCCCTGCATGGGCAGGGACACCTCCCACTAGACCAGGTTGCTGCAAGCTCCATCCAACCTGCCCTTCAACACTTCCAGGGATGGGGCAGCCACAGCTTCCCTGGGCAACCTGAGCCAGTGTCTCACCACCCTCACACTAAAGAATTTCCTCCTCATGTCTAAACTAAATCACCCCTCTTCCAGTTTTAATCCATTCCTCCTTATCCTCTCACTACAAGCCCTTGTCAAAAGTCCCTCCCTAGGACAACCAGTTGCCCTCTACCTGCTTGGAAGTGTGAAGCTCTTGACATAAAACCCTTTGCTTTTTCACACCCCCTTGACTACATCAAGGTAGTAACCTGGTCTTCTAATGAGCATCTTGAGACCCTTCACTAGGTCCTTCAGACTGCTCTTGTGCATCAGGGCCCTGTGTTTGTTGTGCCATGAAAGGGATCCCCCTTACCCATTCTTTATTTTATGCAAGGAGTCAACAAAGCACCACCAGTCCCTAAATCCCCACAGATCCCAGCACCAAGCATTATGGTTCACAGGAAATGCACTATTAACCATTTGTCCTATAGACAGAATTCCTCCCAATCCTCCCCTCTTTATTTTCTGTTGCTGTTGTTCCTTTCTCCTGCTTCAACATTTCAGCCACCCAGTGAAAAGGCAGAAACAACATCAGGTTCTCAAGAGACCACACAACCACCAGCTTCACAGTGGGACTGAATGGGAGCAGCAGGGCAGCTACCTGTTGTTGGAATATCACTCTCACCCCACAGCCTTGGCCAGTGGACAGAAGCAGCAACTATTCACAGGAAAACGAGGTGGGTGAAGGACACAGGGGGATTTCTAGGTGGAAATTTTTGCATTAGAGATGTTTACACTCGAGTTACTCATCTGGTCTCCTTTTACAGCTGATGAAGAGACAGTGAAACGTAGGGTGCAACTTGTCTGACACAGTTGAAATATCAACCCTGGGACAAAGTGACCCAGCTGTGCTGTGAAGAGCCCATTTCTCTCCATTCTTCCCTAAAAATAACCTCAGCAGTTGGACAGGGTACAGGTAGACCTTTAAAGTCAGGGAAAATGTACTCCCCGCTCTGCTGGGAGTGGGGAGCACATTCAGGTCCTCAAGGAAAGGGTTTTCCCAGCTGGCACATAAATCCCACTGCCCCATCCCTGGGTCCTCCAGGCTTTGTGCACCAACTGAGTTCACTAGACTAGGTAGAACATCCATACAAGAGCCATACAACACCCTTTACAACAGATTTACACGATTTATTGTTTGCCTACCTCCTGTTTGGTTGTGACAGCCCACAGTGTCAAATAGATCTGTATTGCTGGTGGGTGGTCCTCTCCATCTTCCCTTCCCCAACTTCATACTCATCATCATTCACAGTGTTGTTCTTCAGTTGAGCCTTTTGTACTGCTGAGGATTGGCCCTTCCACTGTGGCCCTCACATATTCAGTCCTTGGGTGGCTCTCTCCTGTACCCACTTCACCACCACCAAAGCTCTTGTAACTCACAGCAGTAGACCTCAGGCCCACCTCACTTCTCCCTTTTTATTCTGAGATCCTTCCAAACTGCCAACAGCTGTGCCTCCAAACCACCTGTGACAAGGGTGAGGTTCCCATTACAGAGGCAGCCTCCTCTTGGGAATGCTCCTGTTGCTTAGGGTTTAGTATTTTCCCCATCCCTAGGTCCTGATCTCATTATGGTCCTTACAAAGTCAGGTAGACCTTCCTCTGGTTGCCTGTGCTTAGCTTAGTTCCATGCAAGCTGTTTGCCATGAGGACATGCAGCCAGAAGACAGAGAAGAAGTGTAGAGAAAAATCACCTGGACCTCCCAGTCTTGATGCTGTGTGACCCAAAATCAAGGCTACTGAAACCCTCAGTGGTGGGACATACAACAAGTTGGGGATTTCACAGAATCACAGGATGGTTGGGGCTAGAAGGGACCTCTGAAGACCATCCAGTCCAACCCCCCTGCTAGAGCAGGATCACCTACAGTACATCCCATAGGAACATGCACAGACGGGTTGGGAGAAGGAGATTCCACAGCATCTCTGGGCAGCCTGTCCCACTGCTCTGTCACCCTCACAGTAAAGTTTTTCCTTATGTTTAGCTTAAATCTCTTGTGTTTCAGATTGTGCCCATTGCCACCTGTCCTGTCACTGGGCACCACTGAGAAAAGTCTGGTTTCATCCTCCCTGTAGATATTGACCAGCACTGGTGCAGTCCCCCCTCAGCCTGCTCTTCTCCAGGCTTCTCCTGATGACCGAACGCTCCTGCAGGTTGGTTCTTGTTGCTGGTTCCTCCCCAGCCCTTGAAGCCCAGGGTTGGAATTTCATCACTGCTGAACCCATCCTATTCCTGCCCTGCGTGGCCTTGGAGCAGCCTGTTCCACTCTCAGGTAACATGGAGCAGCTCACCACTTCAGGAGCACAGCTCACCAGCCCCAGCATCCCCGTTTGCACGTGCCAGACCTCATGTCCTGATTTACTTCTCTCACTCACACCCAACAAGCCCATTAAATTGGTGTATTTGTTTCATTTGCTGGCTCCTTATCCAGCACCCGACTAGGGCCTGGGAACACATGACAGCAGAATTCAAGTCAAGATGCTGGGAATTGTGAGCACGCAGTTCAGGATTTATCTTTTGTGAATATTTGTGTGTTAAAGTTACGGATTTGCTTTTTCACCGCATTTGCAATAGCACTCCTCAAATATTTGTGGAGACTGAGCACAGTCTAATTGAAATTCAGTTGAATTCAAATTAATATTCATGGCTTTTTTTTTTTTTTTTTTGCCTTCCACTCGTCATTCTGCTCTAAATGGAAGGAGGTTCCTGCTGTGGAGAGGGCAGCTGGAAGCTGGTAGACTCCTGTAAGGGTGAGAAGTTTTGGCAATCCAATTTGAATTTCTCGAAGCAGCCCCATGCTGGATGTCACAGCCATCCACGTCGTTTGCATGTGTTGACAGGCAGGTCTTGAGCTGGCTCAGTTGGTGCCTGCGTGGGGTGGGTGCTGATTGCTGGAGATGTGCTGCACCTCCCTTGGCATTGCAACTCCCACCACCTGCTCCTTTCCCCTTGGCACCCAGCTCCATCACGGCACTGGTGCCCTCTGCCCCGTTGATCCCTCCAGCTCGCCACTCTGTGCCTGTGCCAAGGCTGCCCTCCAAACAGCAGCATCAACTTTCCATGAATCCACTTCCCATGAGAGAGTTGGAGGTGTTCAGCCTGGAGAAGAGAAGGCTCCGGGGAGACCTTGGAGCACCTTCTGGTACCTGAAAGGGCCCCAGAAAAGCTGGGGAGGGACTTTTGACAAGGTCAGGGAGGGATGGAACAAGAGGTCATGGATTAAAACTGGAGTAGGGGAGATTTAGGTGAGACATTAAGAAGAAATTCTTCACTGTGAGGGTGGTGGAACCTGGAACAGGTTGCCCAGGGAAGTTGTGGAAGCTCCATCCCTGGAAGTGTTCAAGGGCAGGTTGGATGGTGCTCGGAGCAACCTGGTCTAGTGGGAGGTGTCCCTGCCCATGCAGGGGGGTTGGATCTAGATGATCTTTAAGGTTCCTTCAAACCCAAACTATCCCATGAGTCCATTAATCCACCTCCCCTGAAAGGCAGGAGCCTGCTGACAGCATTCAGCAAGTGGGACTTCTCCAGGAGGGAGGGACAGAGATTTGTGGCTCTGTGTAAGTGGAGACGGATTTGGGGATGTGCCTTGTTTTAGCTGTGCAGGAGCAGGACTGAGCTGCTGGAGACCTCAAGCCCAACAATTGCTTTCATGATTACAGGGGCCTACAGGAAAGCTGAGGAGGGACCGTTCACAATGGCATGTAGCAATAGAATGAGGGGCAATGGCCTTGAACTAGAGCAGGGTAGATTTAGACTGGATATCAAGAGGAAGTTCTTTAGTATGAGGGTGGTGGATAACTGGAACAGGTTGTCCAGAGTGGTGGTGGAGGTTCCATCCCTGGAGACATTCAGGCTTGATGAGGCTCTGAGCAACCTGATCTAGTTAAAAAGGTCCATGCTCATTGCAGCGGGGGCTGGACTAGATGACCTTTAAAGGTCCCTGCCAACCCCACACATTCTATAATGATTCTATGATGATTTCTGTCAATAGGAGCTGATATTTTGAGCAGAACGTGATGCAACTGCACCCCTCCATAAAGCACCATTTCCAGACCTTATCCACATTCCCGTGTCTAGTCTGGCTGCTGCTCTCTGTCTGCCACGAAGGAAATCTTGCACAGGGAGATTAGGGTTGCCTGGCACAGTAAAACCTTCCTCCAGTCACCCAGGAAACATCAGTCATTTTTCTTCTTCTTTGGATAAAACATGGAAATTAAATTGGAAGCACTACATGATGCAGCTCTACCCAGATGAACCCAGACTGTCAGGATGCAGATGTTCCCGTGGACTATTACTGCTCACACGCTTCTCAGAGCATCCCAGGTAGTCTGAAAGTGCTTTTCATCAGGTATTTATGGTCCCCAGTAAAGCACTAAGCTAGAAATATTATAAACCACACATTTAACAAGAAAAACACAGGAATGGCAAGAATACCTAGAGGCACTGCAATGTTTTGAAAGATCTTGGAATCATCTCATGATTTTTTTTTTTTTCCAAAGATGGGCTTTTACTACCACCGACCCTGCACATAATCACAAATACTGTTTGTTTTCCTCCTGGTTTTTCATTTTTCATATGCCTCATGGCTGCAACACCTAAAGGAAACGGAGGCAGGTGCAGCAGCAAGCCAGCGTTTCTCCTCAGCTGCAGAAGTCCTTGCAGCAAAGAGATTTTACAGCTCCCAAGTGCCCTACCCCTTCCCTGCCTCAGCCAGGAGAAAAGCACCAGGCAAATTTATCACTCCTCTAAACACCGGCGTAGCTGAACACGGGTTTTAAAAAGCCACCATAGTCCTCCAGCCCCAGCCGTGCCCCTGTGGCAAATCCTCACCACAAATCAGGGATCGGGTTTCTCAAGCATCGTATTTGCATTTCCACGGCAGAGAGAACCATGATGCCCCCAGGCTCTGAAACCCGACCTGAAATGCCACCCTAGAGCAAAGGATAAAGGCCAGGGCGGGTGGGTGGGGGGGCAGGGGAAGGGATGCCCAGGAATTACAAAATATCCCTTTTCATGCTGTGATTTTATAACCAGGTTTCATGTTTGGGTGGGGAGTTTCCACTCTGGTTGTGCCTCATGGAAGTCAGTGTCTCAACCAGGGCACCGGCACCATGGGGCTGCATCGGCCCAGGGATCCCTCTAAGCCAGAAAAATCTCTCTGGCATCAAACGTTTCAGGGAAACATGCAGGACCTCTCAAGTAAGCCGCTCAGAGGTGGCTTATCACCAAAGAAACTTTTTTCGACTCCTCAAACACCTGCACCCCTAGATTCAGGGTCAGGAGGGTGGCAGCACCAATGGAGTGAGTTGTCACAAGCTGGAAAGAGGAGATTGTACCAGGAAAATGAATTGTCTGGAATACATTTGTAATCATCTCCCTAGCTGCCTGTGTGTCTGGCCATCTGGGCTTCCTCTGCAGCCAGAGACCTTTGGAGGAAGACTCCTACGGTCACGGGGTAATTCAGGCTGGAAGGGGATTCTGGATGTCACCTAGCCTGACTCCACCCCACCTTTCTTAGTTGCCTGTCTTTAGGTGTTAAGAAATGTTATTTGAAGGCACAGCAAGCTCCCTTTTAGGAAGCAAACTCGAGGGGAATTGAACCATGCCATGTAATATACGTGCACAAAGGGTTGAGCAGGCAGCCTGAAATCTGAATAATTTTTCTGCCTCAATACATTTTCTATCTTTCCACTTTAGCTAGTCTTTCGTCTCCTCTGGGGAAATTTCTAAAGGAAAGAAGTTGCAAGACCGAGACATCTCCTAAGCTGCTGCCACCTGATCTCTGTGATCCTGAAGCCCTGTGAATACAAAGGGAGTAAGAAAGGGTGAAAGCAGTGAACAAAAAGCAACGAGATGGATCTGGCCACGCCTAGGTACCCTCAGCATCACAAGGAAGGATGGCAGCTGGGGGGGGCTTTGCCACCCCCCCTTGCATCCACCACTTCACCCGTGTCTCTGGAACTGACACTGGAGAGCAGCTTCTGGATTTCTCCGTGTTTCTTCACCAAACACAGGCAGAGAATTGCTGCTGCCCTCCAGCCCTCTGATCCCTCGCTTGCTTTGGCAGCCAGATGAATATTGTTGCAGCTCACCCAGCAGCTCAGCCACTGTATTATTAGGTTTCTTCAAAACCCCTGAATGTCCCATCTAGACCCAATGACTTAATATTTTTTAAATTACCTATTTGCACCGGCACCTCTTCATTTGATACCTTAATCCTTAATAGCAACTCACCTTTATTACCAGAAAGGAGCAAGTCAAGAGCAGATCTCTCCCAACATCCCCCGAGGTGAGAACTTATGAAATGAAATCATTTCACTTCTCAGCTGTGTCCTCATCTCCTTAATTGTTCTCTTTAACTCCTGGGGAGCCAGCAGGCCTGTCTCACTCCTTTGCAGGCTTTCCTCTTCCTGGCAGACTTGAATTATCTATTGTTTGATTTCATTCCTACCAAGCCTTGCTATTTCTTGCCATCTTCCTGTTTCCCCTCTTTCATGTTGCATTTTCTGCTCCTGTTTACTGACCTCACTAAGGTTGGATTTCCATTTTTTGAAGGCCCATTGTGTGGCCCCAACACCTCCCTGAACCCTGCCATTTACCTGCCTCCTTCCCGCCCTCACCCAGCAGACCCACGCGGGCAGCTGAAGCCCCTTTGCCACTGTCGGGCCCAGCTATAACTAAGCATATGCTAAAAACTCATTAATGGCAATTAAAGTTGAACCTGTGGTTAAGTACCTCGCAGAAGGCAGCTGCTTTGCTATGTCACTCCTTAAAGAGCATCCACCCCAATTTTTTGAATTTTAATCTCTTTACTTTTGACTCTTGACGCTGCCGGCTGGCTTCCTCATTTGGTTGAAATCTCTCCATCTAAAGGTTAGCATCACTCCGAGAGGATTCAAGCCTCTTCTTTCCCGAGGATGATGAATATAATTACATTCTTAACAAGTGAATGAAATTACAGCACGATTTTTTCTAACAATGAGCCCTCTCCCTGCAACGTGCTGGAAGTGGCGGAGCTGCTGCTCGCCGGAGCCTCGTGTTTCAGAATGAGGGAATTCTCTCAATTCTATTCCACGCGTTATTGGGGCTGTAAAAATTATGTCTTATTCATCTATTGATGACAGTGGCCTCTTGGGTGTAAATTGAAGCAATTACGAAGGATCATGCAAATTAATCAATTATTTTCAGATTATTACATTCGAGCAGTAGTCCTGCTCTTCGATTTAGTTAAACTCTGCCTCTGAGTCAATTTTCAAACCTCCAAATTAAGCTATTTATTAGCTAAGAAGATCTGGGGAGAGAAAAAAAAGTTACACTCACAAATTGAATGGCAGCAGGGGTCATTTTAAAAAGGGTTTAACACATAAACTGTGATATTTAAGAAGAAACAGAAGTGCCAGCCCTGACCCCAGCGTGAGTGGGATGTTTGGGATCATGTAAAACGCAGCAGGAGCATCCTGGCTCCACGTGCAAATCTCACAACAAAGCAACATTTTGCAGTGTTTTAATGGAAAGTCTCCCTGCTGCTGGGAGGTGAGGGACACAGAAAGGACCCCATGGGCCAAGGGGACATGGGACCATGGTGGGACAGATGCCCTCTGCTCCTGCTTGCTGTGGGTGGATGCTTCAGGAACCAGCCCCACCACCAGCTCCAGGGATTACTGAAAGCCTACAGAGAAGGTGACACCAATCCTGCAACCCCAGGGACCCCCAAGCTGGGGACAGGACCCCCTCAAAGTGTTACAGATGCTCCTGTCCCAGCTCTTAACTTCTCCCCTGTGGCTTTAATTGGCCATCCATAATGGATTACCACGGCTCTTCCAGACTCACCCAATTAATGCAAGTACTGATGATAGCTAAAAGGAAATGAGAATTGGGAGGCCAGCTGAGGAGCTCCTCATCCATGATCCCAGTCCTGTGGACACTGTGCAAAGCCCACTGCTTGCCCACACTCCAAATCCTCTGCCCACCACTCAGGCAGAGGGGTTACAGGGTGGCTGAAGGCTTTTGAGTTTTAATTTCAGTGATTCTAAACCAGCTTTGGGTTGATAGCTAATAAGACATTAGTATGCTAATTAAATTATCCATGGAGTGGTATAAAGAGGCCTTCCTGAAGTTTAATGGCTGTGTAAAAGGTAACTCTACTTGCGATGTAATTAATTCATGGAACAATAAATGTATAATTAGATTCTTATTAATATCGGAGAGGCTTTTCCTGCATTAGGAATGAAGTGGAGGGACTGGTCATTTTTGCTTTCAACGTGGGAGAAAGGAGATGGCAGATCCTGATGGCAAAGCACCTCCACCCTTGGCAGCATCATCCCTGCATCCACATCTTCTCCATCCTGGCCACCAGAGCCAGGCAAAGATTCACTCCCACAGGCTTTTTTCTGCCATCACAGGAGGCAGAAGGAAGCACCCATGCATGAGCTTTCCCATGCATGCTCTCCTGGGACTGCTCAGATGAGGGATGATTTCTTTTTTAAGAGCTTCCTCAGAAAATCCAACCCTGCCTTCAACTCAAGTGACCAGGAAAAAACAACAGTAGCCCCTCTTGAGAAAGCAGGTGCTCCAGCTAATCCTGGTTTTCTGTGAAGTCTACTCTGCCCTCCTGAGACCCCCCACCTGGAGTACTATGTCCAGTCTGGATCTTGCAACATAAGAAGGACATGGAGCTCCTGGAGTAAGTCCAGAGGAGGCCCCAAAGATGATCAGAGGACTGGAGCAGCTCTGCTCTGGAGACAGGCTGAGAGAGTTGGGGCTGTTCAGCATGGAGAAGAGGAGGCTCCAGGGAGACCTTAGAGCACCTTCCAGTGCCTGAAGGGGCTCCAGGAAAGCTGGGGAGGGACTTTGACAGGGACAGGGAGTGAGAAGACAAGGGGGATGGATTAAAAACTGGCAGAGGGGAGATTTAGGTGAGACATTAGGAAGAAATTATTCACTGTGAGGGTGGTGAGACACTGGCCCAGGTTGCCCAGAGAAGCTGTGGCTGCCCCATCCCTGGAAGTGTTCACAGACAGGTTTGATGGGGTTCGGAGCAACCTGATCTAGTGGGAGGTGTCCCTGCCCATGCAGAAGGATTGGATCTAGATGATCTTGAAGGTCCCACCCAACCCACACCGTTCCATGATTCTGTGATTATATGAAGTCTTCCAAGCACAGAGAGGGATGAAAATCTGTATTTCTTGGCTGGAAAGTGAGAGGTATGACCTCACAGCTCCAGGAAACCTCAGAGGACCTGCTGTGTCTGTCAGCAGAGCAGCCCTCCCAACACACCTGCTGTGATCTGATCCGCAATGTCCTGGATGGTCACCCCACCAGCTGCTCTACTGCCTGGCCAGCCCCACGGCACTCACAGCAATCTGCCATCCCCATGGGATTTCTGAACTAAAAAGCTGAGTTCCAATTGCATATCAAAGGGGAAGCATCAGTTATAGAATCATAAAATGGTTAAGGTTGGAAGGGACCTTAAAGATCATCAGGTTCCAACCCCCTCTGCATGGGCAGGGACACCTCACACTGGACCAGGTTGCTCCAAACCCCATCCAACCTGCCCTTGAGCACCTCCAGGAAGGGGACATCAACAACCTCCCTGGGCAACCTGTTCCAGTGCCTGAAGTTTTCATGGAGATCAGCCCAGAAGTTGCAGGATCTGGCAGCAAGGAAACAAAAACTCTGCCTTCACCCACCGTGTCCTCCTGTTCTGTCCTGCTCACAGCCAACCTGGGGCTTTTCTGGGCATTGCATTCCTATCTCAGCCCTCCCTGCAATCCCTGGGACCTGCTGGCTTTGGAGGTCTTCTTAGGCATCCCCCCACCAGGCTTGACCACAGGAGGGACAGCCCCAGAGGAAACAACCACCCACCCTGCAGGGGCTTCTTTGTGCCCCAAGGAGCACAGAAAATGTTCTGAGAACAAACAGATCAAACCCACCCTCTGGCTCAGTCCTGTCAGTGGGGAAAAGGGTCCTTGTATGGAGGATACAATTTCTGGGCAGCACCCACCCAGGCTGATCTGTTCCTGCTGCCACTCAGCATCTCTCCTGTCCCTGGGTACCACCTCTCTGTCCAGGGAGATTTCCTCCACCTGCACACAGACAGGTCTCCTCACCCACTATCTGCCCATGGTCCAAGCCAACGCCAGGAGAACAGCTATCACCATGCTCAGAGCAGACTGGCCAAAGCCACAGCACCAGCCACCCTGCCTCCAGGAGAAAACACAACATGTGGGTGTGAGTTACCTCTTCCAGAGAGTTTTGCAGAGAGCCAGGGTGAGACACAAAGCTCCTTCTTTGGGGTAATTCTCCCCCTCTACTCCACTCTTATGAGACTCCCCCTGCAGTCTTGTGTCCAGATCTGGGATCCCCAGCACAAGAAGGACATGGAGCTGTTGGAACGAGTCCAGAGGAGAGCACAGAGATGACCTGAGGGCTGGAGCAGCTCTGCTCTGGAGACAGGCTGTTGGGGCTGTTCAGCCTGGAGAAGAGAAGGCTCCAGGGAGACCTTAGAGCACCTTCCAGTGCCTGAAGGGGCTCCAGGAAAGCTGGGGAGGGACTTTGGACAAGGGCAGGGAGTGATGGGATGAGGGGAATGGATTAAAACTGGAAGAGGGGAGATGAGATATCGGAAGCAATTTTTTGCTGTGAGGATGGTGAGACACTGGCCCAGGTTGCCCAGAGAAGCTGTGGCTGCTCCATCCCTGGGGCAGGTTGCATGGGGCTCTGAGCAACCTGGTCTGGTGGGAGGTGTCCCTGCCCATGGCAGAGGGTTTGGAACTAGATGGTCTATAAGGTACCTTCCAACTCAAACCAGTCTGGGATTCTATGGTTCTCTCTGAAGCTGAACCCCAGGGTTTCCATGATAAACATGACTTGCAGCAGCTCTGGCCTGGGACATACCTTTCTGAAATGGTGGCTGAGGGTCAGCACATTGCAGCTGAACAGAAAGCTCTTCAAAACCAGCCAGTTTCCTGGTGATCTCAGGAGAGGAGAGGCAGAAAGCCCAGGGCAAATGCCACAATAGAAAATCAAATCTGGTTTTTGTAAGGGAAGTGAAACTGCCTAGAGGGAAGAGGAACAGCACAGGTGGGGGCTGGGGAGCTCCTGGGACAATAGGCATCCCGGGAGCATCCAGGGGTTTGCACTGATCCAGCCACTTCAGGAGTGAGTCAGCATCCCTGGAAACCTTGCTGCTAGCCAGGAGATGAGTAATTGTGCCTCGTCAAACAGCACTGATGAGTTTATCTAACACGGATGCAGCAGGATGGGAAACAGACCGATGTCTTCCTCGTGCTACCGGACCACGCTGCCTCCTGCAGTTCCTGCTGGTTGATGCTCCTTCCTCAAAAAGTGTCTACTGCCCTGAGGGTGACCTGACAGGGTAGTGATGCAGAAGGCTGAGCACCTTTCCAGACAGTCCCATGCCATCAGGGGCTGTTTGTTGGTTCTGGGGCCCCAAACCCTTGCTGGGCTCCTGTAGAAATAACCTGAGTGGAAGGGAGGGCATTCCAGTGAGACCAGCAACCCACAGAGCCTCTGCTCAGCTTCCTGCCCTGCTGGGCAGGCAATGCTCATCATTAGCAATTAATTGCCTTTGGTTCATCACAACATCTTGCCAGACCCGTGACTCAAAAGCTGACAGTCACCCCGCTGCGAGTGGCTGAGCTGGCCTCACAGCTCACTGTTCCAGAACAGGGAAATCTCGTGGTCCCTCCAGCCCTGCTCCTCTCTTGTCCCTGCCAGCATGCTCAGGAGACCTGGGTGTTCAATGGTCACATGGGTAACTGGCATAAGAAGCTTTGCTCTCCACCTGATCAGCAGTGTCCAGGGCAGCTCACGGGGGAGGAGGACAGCAGGACACCTCGATGCCCCCGGCTGCAGCTCAGTGAAGCTCATGCAAATGCCCTTCGTTGTGACCTGCAACCTGTTCCCCACTCAGCAAACAGAAAGTCAAAACAAACACAGGTGAGAGCCACCAGAAATGTTCAGTTTGAGGACATCCATCACACAAAATTTGCACAGTCTTGCCAGGATTTGGAGGCAGCAGAGTGAGTTTTCTCCCCAGTGCCCAGTCTCCTCCCTGCTCCACAGCTCCAGCTTCAGCAGCTTCCCCCCCATGAGTCCTGATCCCTGCTCCAGCCATGTGTCATTTCTGGAAGATAACCCCCAGCATGGAGGCAGGGCAGCCTTTGGGGCACTGTTTGCTCCAGGAGCCAGGCTGCTGCCTGCCATCACCTCTGGCTCCCAGCCCTGAATAAGGAGAAAAGGGAAACTGGGGCACACGAGGTCCTCAGTCACCACCAAACCTAGAGAGGTTTGCACTTGAAGGGGTGGCAACTTGTTTTCCTTGCCCGTGGACTCAGCTGGATCTGAAGCTCACTCAGACTGAGAGAAAAATCAGCTGTTTTGCAGGGCACAGAATGTGACAACAGGAAGCAAATATGGCTTCTGAGACCCCCAGTGCCATCAGCACCCTGGCAAAAGCCCAGGACTTCTCCAGGAAGGGTTGGAGCAGGTGGGCTCTCATCAGTGTTTACAGAGCACGCATCAGAGGCTGGCTCTCTTTCCAGAGGATATCTGCACAGGGATCAGTTCCCAGGTTTCTTCAACACTGCCCCAGGACTTGTTCTCCAGAGGTACATGGGATACTGGGGTGGGATAAATTCCTGCCCCCATAGCTCTGTGGCCCCACAATGGCAAGAGCAGTTCCTCACTGACAAGGAATCTTGGGGGTGTTCAAGCTCAGGTTGGATGGGGCTCTGAGAAACCTGGTCTAGTGGGAGGTGTCCCTGCTCATGCAGGGGAGTTGGAACTAGATGATCTTTAAGGTCCCTCCAACCCAAACCATTCTATGAATCTCGTTTTCTCTTTTCCCTTTTTTAATTTTTTTTTTAAATTTTTCTCTACTAATAAATTATTTTATTTAGGACATAACCATATTTTCTGCTTCCAGAGTCTTTCTCTTTTCTCCCCACAAAAAGCCTATTCAGGCAGATTTGAAAAAAACAACAAAACCAAAACCACCACCACTATTACAAATCCCCAGCAAATCATTCCCCCATCTCAGACTCGAGAGGAGAAGCAACATTCATTTCCTTTCCATTTCTGCACACATCAAACACTTCCCAGCTCTGGTCCAGCCCCAGCTGACTCAGTGAGCTGGAGAAATGTGCATTCAGATGCAAGGATGAGCAAAGAGTGCCCGGGGCTGAGGCAGCCTGGGGATGGCACTGGGGGGAAGAGCCCATGGGGAGGGATGGGGATCATGCCTGACGTTCCCCACCTCTCTGCAGGGAGCTGGGAGCAGGTGCTGCTCCGCTCTCCTCTCCAGGTGGTTTCTTTGCCCCTTGAAAGTGGCTTTTGTGGCATTTCTTGGCTGATCCTTGAAGAAAAAAGATGGGGCAGGAGGCGGTTTGCTGCCTGCCACTGTGGACCTCCTCCACCCCATCAGCACCCATTCCTGGGGAGGGAGGAGAAGCAGGAGAAACACCCGAGGGGCTCCAGCCCCAGGGACATTCCTGCTGCTAACCCGAGCTGGCAGAGCAGGAGCAGGGCTGACAGGAGGTGTCTTTCCCCATCCCATCAGCTCTGCCACACCACAGGGCAAGGGTTGGCACCTCTGAGCTGCCCATGGTTATCTCTCCCAGAGCTGCTCACAGCAGCAATAGGTCTTTTCTTCTAATTTGTAGGGTTTTTTGCTGCCCTGAATCTACTCTCATGGTCATGCTGTGGAGTAGGGATGGATGACTGCCCAACACATCTCCCTGCTCACCAGACCCATCTCCTTCAGAGGCAGGAGAAACCTTCCACACATTGTCCTGCCCAGTGCTGTGCTGAAATTCAGGGAGATGAAATCTATGGCATTTTCCTTCCATACTATAAAATAAATAAAACAATCCATCCTTTATCTTTCCCCAAACGACACGGCAGGTTTATCTCACTTGATCTTCTTCTGGTAAAGCCACACAACGTTTTATTCTGTTTCCTATTTACGTTCATATACCTCCCTCCCCTTTCTGTTATTGTTTCCTCTGTCCTAAACCTTCCACATTCTTTTAGGCCAGCACAAAAGCTACCAGGACTTTGGGGTTAAATTTTTCTTCTTCCTTAGCAGCAAGGCGTTTGTTCTTCAGTCAGTTGCCACTAATTAGATTATATCAGATTTATTAAAAAAACTTCTCCCCTCATCCATGCACCTGTGACCCCATTCTCCCCGTTGCTGCTCCTCTTCTGTGTCCCTGCGTTGACTGCAGCGGGAAAGCTCAAACATCCTCAGGGCTTCCAGTCCCCTGGAACTAACTTTAAAAGCCATCTACCAGGATGTCTCCCGTTGCTACTGTGACTTTCCTGCCTGCTGGCTTGTCTGCAGATGCAGCCGAGATGCTGCTCCCTCTCTGCGGGGCACAGGGGAGATTGTCACCACGTTTCATAACAGCCGCTGCCAGTCGGACTCCGATTTGGAAGAGACTTTCTGCCTTGCTCCTGGAGGGAAATTAATTTCTCTTAAATGTGCTGATGTTGGGCTAATTGGCCCGCAGACCCAGCAGATTTGCAGTCAGCAGGCTGCTCTGGCCAGTGCCAGAGAGCAGAGTGTCACGCCAGACCATGTCGAACGTCTTCTGAGTGATGGGGCTTTGGTCTTGGAAAGGCACCCGGTGCTATCAGTCCTTCACAGACTCCTCTGGAGACAGCCCGTGGGAGAGGAACAGCCCCCAAACCCCAGCCATGCCCACCCAATGAGGAGCCCTCCTCTCTGCCAAGCAGACTGGGTTCCCAGGTGCTCCACCCCCTCCCCAACAAAGGCTTTGTTGCTCTTCAGGGAAAAACCGTGTAGATGAGGCACTTCAGGACATCCTCTAGTGGGTCGGGTTTTTTTGTTTGGTTGGTTTTTTGGGGGGTGGGTGGGGGGTTGACAGTTGGACGTGGTGATCTTAGAGGTCTTTTCCAATTGTGACAGCTCTGCGATTCTTCAGCCCATTTCTAACACCTCTCCCACCAGTAACCTGTGGTGGCAGCTGGAGCACAGCTCCCACAGAGCAACTGCTTTGAACATCACAGCTCTGAGAGATAACGCTGTGCTGACCCCAAGGAGGATGGAGTCCCTGGGGAAACTGGCCAAGTGGCCATCGATGACAACTCTGCAGGTATTCCTGCCAAGGCAAACCAGCATTTTGAGGTTCTCTGGAAGCTGCAGCTGACTCTTCATCAGGAAGCCAGCTCAGCAAAGCCCTCGCCCCTGCCATTTTTGGACACTGCAGAGTGCCTCTGTCTCTACAGATTTCCACTCACCCAGATGGTTTCTTTTGTCTTTAGCATCCTCACATCTGGAAGGTGACTCTCCCAGGCATATTGGGACACTCATGTTCCCAGCAAGCTACTTCATCAGAGAAAAATCCAGCAGACCCAGCCAAGACCACCTATTCCTCTACCTAGAACCACCACCCTGAGAAAAGGTGAGAAAAAGAGGTGTTTGGAGTAAATCTAACTAGGTTACTGGAGTAAATATAACTAGGTTGTGAATTACTCACCCATTTTCTAGCACCTTCACCACTCTGCTTCTACTCAAAGTGAGCCCATCTGGGAAACAGAAGATTTTCCTAGGTGTCACATCCCCCAGCTTGGCAGCATGGAGGCCTTTGGAGACACTTCTGATCCATTTCCAGGATGCTTCAACACTGCCCCAGGACTCGCTCTGCAAAGATATGAGGGATACTGGTGTGGGCTGCAGCACCAGCAGTGTGGCCAGCAGGGCCAAGGAGAGGACTGGCCCCCTCTGCTCCACTCTGGTGAGACCCCCCTAGAGGGCTGGGCCCAGCTCTGGGGTCCACAGCACAAGAAGTACATGGAGCTGTTGGAGTGAATCCAGAGGAGACCACGGAGATGATCTGAGGGCTGGAGCAGCTCTGCTCTGGAGACAGGCTGAGAGTTGGGGCTGTTCAGCCTGGAGAAGAGAAGGCTCCAGGGAGACCTTAGAGCACCTTCCAGTGCCTGAAGGGGCTCCAGGAAAGCTGGGGAGGGACTTTGGACAAGGGCAGGGAGTGAGAGGACAAGGGAGAATGGATTAAAACTGGAAGAGGGGAGATTTAGGTGAGACATTAGGAGGAAATTCTTCAGTGTGAGGGTGGTGAGACACTGGAACAAGTTGTCCTGAGAAGTTGTGGCTGCCCCATCCCTGGGAGTGCTGAAGGGCAGGTTGGATGGGGCTTGGAGCAACCTGGTCTAGTGGGAGGTGTTCCTGCCCATGCAGGGGGTTGGATCTAAATGATCTTTAAGGTTCCTTCTCACCCAAACTAGTCTGTGCGTCTATGATTCATGGTTGCATTTGGGTTGCCCCTAATTTCTGATCACAGCCATAACTTCTAGCCCAAGGAGGAATGTTGGTTACATGCTCTTCCATGAAGAGATGTTAATATCCCTGCCTCTTGCTCTGGGGTCCCCTGGCACACAGACCCAGCAGGCTGCACTGCAGGGGCAGAGAGCTGCGGGGTGAACTGGGAGGCAGTGGGAGAAGAACATCATCCCAGAGGGTGATTCCTATGGAGAAGGGTCATACCAAAGACAGAGGAAGCTGCTGGGATGTGGGAAGGGAGCACATCCCACTGTGAACAGTGAAAGGGAGAGGGATGCTGACCAAACAAGCCCAGCACAGCTGACCAACAGCCACCTGAAATAAAGACCAAAGCAGGAATCCACATCCAGGTGTACTTCTCCTTAGTCCATGCAGTGGTGTGTTTGCTGCTGCTTTGTGCTCACTGATCTTGAGAACCCACTGAGCATCTTGAAGTTGGTGTTGAAAGAAGTCACAAAGGTAGGTAGAAGGTGTGGAGGCTGGAAGCTGCAGTAGATAGATCAGATCTTACCCCTGGACACCAGAACTGCACAAGTCACACATGGAAATAATGTTTTACTACCAAAAGGTGGGAATCCTCTATTTCCATGCCTATTCAGGAGAAGGATGGTGATCAACCAGTAACAGGAAGGGTTGTCCCAGCTACATAGCCTAAGAGCTTGGAACTTCTCCGTCAACAATAAAGCGTCCCTGCTTGATATGATGAACAATGAATGGAATTTCAAGAACAAGGTAATACAGAACCTGTTAGGGAAAGAGCTGGGCTTTTTTTTCCTTCAGTAATTGAACAAAAGATGTTTGTTCTACTGCGAGACCTCATGGCACCAGTCAGAGCAGGTGAAACTCAGTTTAATGTTCTCATTAAGGCATCGAGTTATTTTTATTCACCGGAGAAAAATGTCCTTTCTAATAGATTTTGAGAGTCTGCGTGGGGTGAAAAGTTCTGTGGATAAAGAGCCAGCTAAAAGGTTACTTTTTTTTTTTTTTTTTTTTTTTTTAAGTGCTGGTGTGCTCGTGTCCCTCTGCAGGTCACTTGGCACCGGAGGCATGCAGGTAGGCCACCAGCAGAGGGGGAAACCCTGGAGCACAAAATTGTGAAGAACAGCCAAAAGCCGTGCAAACTGCAGCACAGATTTCGGGGGGGGTGGCCACTGCAGCTCGACAGCACTGTCACACAGCCCATTTTAAGTTGTCACATGAAAAAAAAAGGCTTTGAATAGACAAGCTGCCTCTCCAGGAAGGATCAGCTTTGATCCTGTTGGGGAATCAAGCAGCTATTGCGAAGATGCAAATTTATGAAATTCCAACACCTGGTGTGTTCATGTGTAGGGAGTATATTAAGAAATCATAACATCTAAGAGCACTCCCAGCAGTGGGAAACCCGACCAAATTGTTCCTGTGTGCTCCCTTCCCCAGAACCAGCAAGATCTGAAGATTTTCCTAAGCTCCTCTTGCCTCTCAGCTCCCGGCATTGAAAGACCATGACAGCTTGGGGAGCTGCTTTGCAGAGGGTCTCCCTAGACAACTGCCATACACCCCCCACCCCACTCGCCCCTTCTGAGGGGTTTCTAGACTCAGAAGTGGGGTTTTATTTGAATTTCAAGGGGAAAGGTTCACTTGGTAAGCAGAGAGCCCCCAAAGTGGCAGAGTTTGGTAGCAGGGAAGTAAAAAGGCTTTTTGGTCACCTCTCCCCTTGGCCACTGTGTCCTCAGAGGTGGGTCCTCCTGTCCTGGGCTGCTCACAGCCAACATGGTGACATTAGGCTCCTACCCCAAACCTCAAGGGAGGTGTCTGTGCTCTGTTCCTCCTCAAGATCCCCAGGACTGCAGGTGTTGAGGGTTTCCCTGGGTATCCCCCCCACCCATCCATCCCTACCACCTCCTTGAGCACAGCACACAGAGCTATGCAATGGAAGGGATGCACACCAGGGGAGGTTCTGCCAGGTCCTCCTGGCAAATCCCAACACAAAAAGGTGTTGGACCCCAAGGCCGGTCATGCCTGACCAGCTTCCCTAAAACACAACTAGAGAATCCAACTGGGGAACAAGCCATGTGAGGACACTGGCACCAGCCAGAGGGACAGCTAGGAAACAGCAGGCATGAAATATCTGGATCCTGTGACAAATTTCATACCTCTTGTTCTCTTCTCAAGGGAAGAAACCCTCCAGAAGAAGGACACTTAGTTTTTCTGTTGACTACCTCAATACAGACATCACCAGCCAATGGTGGCTCTGCCCAATCCGCCCAAAGGGGTTTGGGATGCTTTCTGGCAGCTGAGTCACCCAAAAGCCCCATGCAGGGCATCTGTGCCCCATTGCAGGCACTCTGGAGCTGCCTACCCCCCAAGATACTTCTCTGAGCCTCCTCAAAACCCAGATCACTCAGGGAGGGTGGAATGCAAAGGGTTGGACCCCCTGGAGACCAACTGCTCTCTAGGCTGGATGGATGGAAACAGACTTTGCTGGAGAGGTGACCCCATGGAAGAGAAGACCCTCCCCTTGGTCTTTTGCTGTAGGTGCAAAGGGCAGCTATCTTCTCCCACCCAGCTTCCAGGCTGACCAAACAGCTCTTAGAATCAGAGAACAGTTAAGGTTGGAAGGGACCTTAAAGATCATCAGGTTGCAACTTCCCTGCCATGAACAGGGACACCTCCCACTAGACCAGGCTGCACAAGCCTCATCCAACCTGGCCTTGAACACCTCCAGGGAGGGGGCAGCCACAACCTCCCCGGGCAACTTATTCTAGTGCCTCACTGCCCTCATGGTGAAGAATTTCTTCCTGACGTCTAACCTAAATATCCCCTCTTTCAGTTTAAAACCATCACCCCTTTTCCTATCACTGCCCTCCCAGGTGAAAAGCCCCTCCCCAGCTTTCCTGTAGCCCCTTCAGGCACTGGAAGGTGCTCTAAGGTCTCCCTGGAGCCTTCTCTTCTCCAGGCTGAACACCCCCAACTCTCTCAGCCTGTCTCCAGAGCAGAGCTGCTCCAGCCCTCGGATCATCTTTGTGGGCCTTCTCTGGACCCTCTTGAACAGCTCCATGTCTCTTCTGTGCTGAGGGCTCCAGAACTGGACACAGTTCTCCAGGTGGGGTCTAACCAGAGCAGAGCAGAGGGGCAGAATCCTCTCCCTGGCCCTGCTGGCCACACTTCATTTGCTGCAGCCCAGGACACAATTGGACCTCTGGGCTCCAGTGCTCACCGGCAGCTCATGTCCAGCTTCTCATCTGCTACCAGCCCCAAGTCCTCTTCCACACTCAGGCAGCCACCTCAACCCCAGCTGCTTTTTCAGGAGCCAGGGCCTTCTTCCTTCTGCAGGCACGGTGGGACTGATTAGCTTGTGCCCTGCAGAAAGCAAAGTGGACTTGCTGTAACCTTGAGCTACTTCCCCAGGAACAGGCTTGACCCCCGTTTTGTAAGTGGGAGAGCAAGTGTGCTGAGGAGCACTTGCTGCTCAACCTCTTCTTTGACCTTGGAGCACGGTCAGCCTGTGTTGCCCCTGCACATCACTGGGAAAGGCAAATCCACGGTGTTCTGCAAATCTCTTCGTCTAACAGGCTCGTCTCTTCTCAAGAATTCATTTCAGAGGGATTCAGTGGCATTGACAGAGGTGGCACTGGTAATTTCACTGCTCATAATCAGGATGTAGCATTTCATCCTTTGCCCTACAAGTGGGTTACCCGGTGAATTGCTCTGGGCTTCAAGTTGCAGAGCCTGAATTATTCTGGCTGTGGGACACCAGAGCTCTCCACCAGAGCTCAGCTAGCTTTGAGATTGCATCAGGGTTCACCAGCAGCACAAGGAGCTTGTAACTCCAGCACTTGCTTCAAGCTTCTGCGGCTGCAAAAGGCAAAATACTCAGAAAGCTTCACGTGGGTGCTAGAGCTCCTGACATATGCTCAGAAGAAAACTGAGACCTCTTCCAACACAGCTTAGTATGTCACCAAACCTCCAGCAGGTTAAAGAGGGAAAAGGAGATGAAAGGGTACTCCTTACTGTTTCTTGCGTGAGGAGCTGCTTCTTTCACCAAGAAGGGGGCTTGGCTGAGGAGCACTCTCACACATGGGGTCTCCCAATGCTCCTGCAGATGCATGGAGCCCTTGCACCCAGCACAGCCCAAGGGCCCTGGGGACAAACCCAGCAGCTTCATGCTCCAAGCCAGGCAAGACCTGTCCTCAAACACACAGCTCTTCACGTGCTAAATAGAGACACCCAGCACAGAGGCAATGAAGGTGCAGAGGGAATCCCCAGTTGGACTTAGCTGGCAGGTCCCAAGGACTCTGCACATGAGAGCTCACCAAGGGTCTAGAAGTCATTGCAACTGGTTGCAAATCCTGGGTTTTAGGATGGGAAGGGACTCACCCTTGTCACTTGTGCCCTACTGTGCAGATGTTTGGAGCCAGCAGCACTCCTGGCACTGATGGACCCCCTGAACCTGAACACAGGAGACCTGCAGGGCAGCATCTCACCGGGGCCACCCATCTGTTTGCTCCATGCTTGTCACTTGTTCCTTGCTGTGTCCTTGTTGTTACTAATCTTGTAACCTCTCACTACACATACCTGCCCACTCCTCTTTCTCCAGCCAGTTTGTCTGGTTTTGGTAGGACTTGTCCAGCATTTTTCTGTCAGAGATGTCCACACAGCAGCTCCTGCATTGCACAGTGCCCTGGCTGCCCCAGGGCAGACCTGAGGGAGCTCTTCCCCATGATGGTGGAGGCATAGGAGACTTTTCCACTCCTTGTCCTAATCTTCTCTGGGCAACTCATGACCTGGGATGCTCTGTCATGAGCAGCCCCTTGGGATGCCATTTATTTCTTGGACTACAATGGCTGTGAACTCCAGCTGCCCAAGGGTACTGGCAGGCTAAAGTACCAGGTGCAGCCTCAGGAGAAGAGCAGCTCCAGCAAGTACATTGCTGCCTGTCAAGCCCTTGCTCTCCCTGCAGCTTCATCCCTGGAGGACTGCTGGCAAACAGATTTCACAATTACAGGAGCAGAAGAAGGAGCTGAGGGCTCCTGAAACACCAGCTTCTGCTGCAGTGAGCTGACAGGCAGCATGATGCTCTCTCTCTCAGCCATTTGCTCCTTAAGAAATGGGGAGCCTGCTCCTCCACTGCTGCCCAAAATCCAGTGTCCCAGCTCCACACATGTGCAGGGCCTGTCACACCCAGACCAAGATTCCATCCATCCCTGGTGCTATGGGGCCACAGCAGGAAGCAGAGATGGCTGATCTCAGGCCACACACCAGCAAGGTCAGAGCTGCTGGTGCTCACCAGCTTCTTCATCAAAAAACATGATACACAGAGAGTCTCTCTCTGGTCCCTTTAGAAGGACAAGGTGTCTAAACAACATGTCAGAGCAGTGGGGACAGTCCCAGGAGAACAGGTTTGGGTGGACCATCCCAGAGGCTCTTCCAAAGAGTGCTCCAAGCACAAGCTTGGTGGGAAGCAGAAGGCAATACTGCATTTTCACAGGGTGGGTCTAACACATGAAACCACAGGAGCCTGGAAGACAGCTGGGAAGGGGGACAGCCACCTGGCCTCACATCCTGGGCCGCAGTGGAGTTGGTGGGCTCTCTCCAGGGTGACACAGCCCCTGCCAGGTTGATGAGGCTGGAGGTTAAGGCTTTGACAGAGCAGGAGTTAACATCGGGCTGTCGTCAAGCTGGTGCCCCCTTTCTCTGGCAGCTGTGTTCCTCGTATCTTGGCCATGACCCTCCACAAGATCCCCAGGACTGGGGAGGCCAAAGGCTGACCAGGCATGGGATCTGCATGCTGGGCTCCCATGCTCCCTGTCCCTTGGCAGGGTCAGGGCAGGAGAAGGCTCCAAGGGCTGCTCCCAAGACCCACCTCCACTCTTTGGGTGACCACTGCACAGCACACTGCGACTGCAAGGATACCTAAAAATAACAAAGCACATGTCTGCTGTGTTTCCTCTTCCTTCCCTTCCTCCATCCTCCTGGGCCATCACCACTGCCATCCTGTCCTACTTATTCCCTCCAGTTCTTCCTTTATCTTTCTCAGTTCCCACCCCCCATGCCCAGGACTGGGCAGTCCCCACACAAGCCCTGTCCTCACCTCTCTGCTTGGCCTGCTGCTTCCCATGGATCTTCTCAAGTTCTCTGGGACCCAGAGTCACCTGACCCACATCCTCCTTGGGATTCAGGGAAGTAACAAGGGCCTCTTCCTGCCCCCACCATGCAATTCCTCTGGGTCTGCAACTCACAATAGCAGCGACTACAAGCTCCTACTTGGCAGAGCAAGTGTTCTCTGCCCAAGGCTACAGCTCTCCAGGTGTTTCACTTCCATTGAATTCGGCTTCGGGGTTGTTTTCCCCACAACACAGGAGCTGCACTCATCAGGGCTGGTTTGCATTGTCACTGCCTCCCCACAGATCCAATCTCTCCCGGTTCCTTTGTGTTCACACTTCACACTGGAGTTTGCATCTTCTCAGTTCGGATGTAGCTGCAAATGTAATTAACGAGCTGCTACATCATTACTGCTCCCCCAGTTGGAGTTTAGTATCTTTTCCCACCCCCCCCCTCCCCTACTCCTGACTATCAAGAGACATCAAAAGCCTGTTGAGATCAGTGCACAGATGAGAAGGTTAACCCCTAAACCAAACCACAGGAATTATTCCTTTCCATTCTCCCTATCTTTGGGGCAACTTTCTTTATCCGAGCTGCTCCCACTGGCTGCCAGGCTGGTTGTGTGTGGGTCACACCTGGAGCAGGGCTGCAGCATCCAACACCACCAGCTTTAGTCTCCAGCACCTTTGCAACCCGGCTGAGTCCAGTTGCCCAAGGCATCCAACTCACCTTTCCTGCCGAGATTTGCCCTCGACTCCGAGCATTTCCCACCATTAATTTGAGCCACTCGCCCGGGGGAGTGTGAGGGGGTGAGTTGCTAAACCTGAAAGGTAAGCAGGCAGCAAGGGGTTAAAATTCTGCATTCCCAACAGGGCCCCTAGCACAGCTCTTGATAAGCAAGGCTGGAGTCTAGAAGAGTTTGTACCAGGATTTTTGGAGCAGTTATTATTTCCAAAAATACAAAGTCATTCCTTTGAAAAAAAAAAAGGAAAAAAAGGAAAAGAAAAAAAAAAAAAAGAAAAACACAAGAGCTCTAATCTCCTCACTGTAGAGTTTCACCTTCTGCTTCTCAGCCTCTCTCCCAGCACTGATGAAACTGGCAGGAGGGGAGCATGGTGGTGGCCCAGGTCTCCCTGGCACTGCCAGCATGGCCAGTGACACCAGCAGCAGAGCAGAGGGACAGGGCTGGCACCCCAGGGGGGGCTGAGTCCCCACACCAGGACCACAAAGGCTAAACCACAGTGTGGGGCAACTCCTGTGCACTGAAGCTGAGGTGACTTGGGCTCAGTGAAGACCACGGCCCAGCAACCCCCACTCCCCCCACTTTGGCCGCTCCAGGCCAGCTCTGAGAAGCTCTGCAAAGGAGATGTGATCCCCGTGAGAGCCCTCCAGGCAGTGGCTCATCCTCCCACTCAGCTCCTCTCCGTGCTCTGCAGCATGGCCTCTTGTTATCTGAGCACTTGAAGTTCATCAGCACAGGCTCTGAGCACCCTGTGCTGCAGCACCCCTGGGTGATGGCCAGGATGCTTCTCACTGCCATCCCCATGAAGCTTTTCCCCTCTTCCAGGGAATTACCACCCACGGCTGATTTGGCTGTGGAAGAACCAAACTGCTGGGTGAGGTGGGAGACACAGAGGTGCCCCCAGCTCCAGTCCCAGCTTTGTCTTTGGTTACCTGGCCGTGGGCAGCATCAAGCCCTTTCTCACAAGGACATCTAGTGGCACCATGACAGATGGCACGTGGAACCCTGGCCACTCTGCACCTCTGTCTCCCTTGACCCAACCTTGCTATTGGAGTAAGTCCAGAGGAGACCTTGGAGATGATCCGAGGGCTGGAGCAGCTCTGCTCTGGAGACAGGCTGAGAGAGTTATGGGTGTTCAACCTGGAGAAGAGAAGGCTCCAGGGAGACCTTAGAGCACCTTCCAGCCCTGAAGGGGCTCCAGGAAAGCCGGGGAGGGACTTTGGACAAGGACAGGGAGTGAGAGGACAAGGGGGAACGGTTTTAAGCTGGAAGAGGGGAGATTTAGGTGAGATATTGGGAAGAAATTCTTTAGTGTGAAGATGGCAAGACACTGGCCTAGGTTGCCCAGGGAAGCTGTGGCTGGCTCATCCCTGGCAGTGTTGAAGGGCAGGTTATATGGGGCTTGGAGCAACCTGGTCTGGTGGGAGGTGTCCCTGCCCATGCAGGGGAGTTGGAATGAGATGATCTTTAAGGTCCCTTCACACCCAGAGCAGTCTGGGATTCTATGATGGGACGTGGTTAATCACTAAGATAGGGACTTATCCAGGAGCAAGACGAGCCCAATGCCAGGTTGAGTGTGAGAGCCCAGGAGGCTCCTGTCCCCAGCAGAGAGGTGTGCACACAAACCCTAGGTCCATTGGGGAAAAGTCCATCCCAGACAGCCAGAGAGCAGGGTGGGAGGCACTGGTGAAGGGTGTCCCACTGGAACAAAGACAGCATACACCGGGACAGTGCAGGAGACCTCATCATGCTGTGAGCCAGAGTAGGCCAGTTCTCCTGTGCAGCCAGGGAGCTGGAGGAAGGATGAAGGGAGAGATGGGGAAAGCCCTGACCCCAACATGAAGGGAAAAGCTTGCAGAGACCTACAAAAGACAACCATGAGGTTCAGCTGCAGCACCCCAGGTGCTCCTGGTGTGCAGGGAGCTGGGACAAGAGGTGACCTCAGCAACGCTGTTACCCCTAACCCCAAGCTCAGCCTTCCTTCTGGTCAGGGTTTTAGTTTCTCTTGAGCTTTTCCAGTGCTTAAAAGCACCTTCCAAAAGTCTGGTAAGTAGGACTGAAGGGGAACTCTGCTCAGACCACCTCATGAACTGCTGGAGAAGCTGAGACACTCCAGAGCAGAAAAACGTGCCCATAGACCCATACTTATGAGAAAACAGGAGCCATCTGCATCCAGCCCCACACTCTTGGGTAACATGCATCCAGCCATGGAACGAGCCCCAGGCAGCATCTGAGGACACCCAGCTACTTCCTGAGCAATCCTCTTCAGATTGTAACGACCATGGATGGTTTGGACTTGAAGAGCATTTCTATTACAAAAAGGGCAGATCATCTGCTGCCTTTATTCAAATGAAAGCAGTAATGAAATCACTGCTGCCTAAATACAGACGCACTTGGGTAGGTATTTGCTTTTTTGTTTGGGTTTTTTTTTTTTTTTTTGCTTTTCTGTTTCATGGTCAACATCTCTGCGTGGCTGTCAGAAAAATGGCTTTAATTTTCCATTCTGTTTCAACGTCCTTTGCGAAAAACAAGAAGTATTATCCACGGCAGAACTGTGAATCGACTCCATCTAATATCTTCAGAGCAGAGCTAACACCAAATGGCATTCACTTGCATTTTTAATGTAGAGATGAAGTCACAGAAATCACTAACTTAGAGGCTAGGTCATCACATTTTTCTTGCTAAAGCATGCCCCATGGCTGCTACTCTGACACTTTCTCCTCTGGAGAACCTGGTTGTCACTTCTTCAACAATTTCCATTGGCTGGTATGAACATTTTGAGGCTTGACATGAGTAATGTGGATGGATGGATTTCTAGACTTCACTTGGCTGTTCATTTATAGTGTCAGAATGAGTCTGAAGTCCTGGTGGGTTGCTTGGTATTTTTCCCTTTTGCTGGCTCTTAACACTCATGTCCTCCCTAGTGTGTATGACCTTAGTGATGCTACAGGTACACCCAACCTCCTGGACCACCACATCTATCCTTTCCCTAAGTACCAACTGGCCAAGGCTATTGTGTTTGTAGAATCATGGAACAGTTTGGGTTGGAAGGGAAATTCAAGATCATCTAGATCCAACCCACTTGCATGGGCAGAGACACCTCCCACCAGACCAGACTGCACCAAGCCCCAGCCAACCTGCCCTTGAACACTTCCAGGGATGGGGCAGCCACAACTTCTCTGGGAAATCTGGGCCAGTGTCTCACCACCCTCACACTGAAGAATTTCTTCTTAATGTCTCACCTAAATCTCCCCTCTTCCAGCTCGAAACCATCCCTCCTTGTCCTACTACTCCCTGCCCTTGCCAAAAGTCCCTCCCCAGCTTTCCTGGAGCCCCTTCAGGCACTGGAAGGTGCTCTAAGGTCTCCCTGGAGCCTTCTCTTCTCCAGGCTGAACAACCCCAACTCTCTCAGCCTGTCTCCAGAGCAGAGCTGCTCCAGCCCTTGGATCACCTCTGTGGCCTCCCCTGGACTTTCTTCAGGGGTTTCATGTCCTTCCTATGTTGGGGGCTCCAGAACTGGACACAGCACTCCTAGACTGTGTTCTCCTAGAAGCAGCAACAACCACCCTGAAAGACAATTTTTCCAGGTTTTCTGGTTGCACCTCCCAGCACAACCCCCTACACCCCAGGTGGTTACCCAGCACACAGCCAGCTTTGTATCTGTTACACCAAGTCTCTATTGCAGAGTCAGCAGATGATTCTGTGCAAGAGAGTGATCCCTCTGGACAACACCACACTAATGTATTCTCTTGGCTAAAACGTTGGACAAGCCTGGCTCTGGAGGAATCACAGAATGTTAGGGGTTGGAAGGGAGCTCTGAAGATCGAGTCCAACCCCCTGCCAGAGCAGGAACAAAAACTAGGGCAGATCACTCAGAAAGGCATCCAGACAGGTCTTGAAAAGTCTCCAGAGAAGGAGACTCCACAGCCTCTCTGGGCAGCCTGTTCCAGGGCTCTGTCACCCTCACAGTAAAGAAGTTCTTCCTCATGTTGAGGTGGAACTTCCTGTGCTCAAGTTTGAATCCATGGCCTCGTCCTATCACTGGGCACAAGTGGCAAGAGGTTGTCCCTGCCTTCTTGACCTCCAGCCCTCATGTATTTATAGACATTCATTAGATCCCCCCTCAGTCTTCTCATCTCTAGACTGAAAAGCCCCAGGTCTCTCAGCCTTTCCTCCTAAGGCAGGTGTTCCAGTCCCTTCATCATCCTCGTAGCCTCCGTTGGACTCTCTCAAGTAGATCCCTGTCCCTCTTGAACTGGGGAGCCCAGAGCTGGACACAATACTCCAAGTGAGGTCTCACCAGGGCTGAGTAGAACAGGAGAAGAACCCCTCTCGATCTGCTGGACACACTCCTCCTAATGCACCCCAAGATACCATTGACCTTCTTGGCCACAAGGGCACCTTGCTGCCCCATGGATAATGTTTGTCTACCAAGACTCTAACGTCCTTCTCCACGGAGCTGCTCTCTAGCAGATCACCTCCTAACCTGTATTGGTGCATTTTATTGTTCCTACCCAGATGCAGGACTCTGCTCCTGTTGACACTCATGAGGTTCCTCTTTGCCCAAGAAACAAAGGACAAAAGCCAAATGTGCTCCTTTTTCCTCTTTTCTCTCTGCTTGGAAATGCTTTGATTTGAAGGATGGGGACAGGCAGCTCTTTGGTGCTGGGTCACTCTCCTGCTCTCCCCGGGCAGCAGACACAGGAGGAAGGGGAACAGCCCAGCTTGGGGCTGCAGCAGGAGAGAAATGAAGGAGCTGCTCAAGAGCCCAGCAGCTCCTTGCAGCACCCAGCAGCACAGCTTGTGTAGCTGGAAATGGGGGATAAGGCACCACCAAAAAGCTCAATGCAAACATTGCCTGTCAAGGGTGGAGGAACACAACTCTAAACCCTCTGAAACCCTTCACTGATGCAACCAGCATTGAGGGCTCAAATGCAACATAGGTTTCACCCTCAAGACCCAAGTGTTGCTCATTGACATGGGTCATGGAAGGTCCCTAGGGATGGAGGATGTGGGCATTCTGCTTGCTCTTGCAAGATCTCTTCTAGCTGTCTCAAAAGCTCTTTTCATTTCTTCTGATCTGTCCACCAGTCATACCATGACAGTGGTGTCACAAGCTTTACAGCCAGCAAGCTTCCACAGGCCTCTTGCTGAAGGAGATTTTTTTTCTCTTCTGGTGTGTTATTCAGTGATAACCAGACATAAAACTGGCCTTTACAAACCCAGTAGGAGACACTGCACCCCCTCTTCAACACTTCATGACATGTGTTGAGCACTGGCAATCCATGGGGACTCATTTCCAACTGAGGCAGGAATAACACTGCAAGACTATGCAAACTGCTATGGGAAAATAAGTTCTCCTGCCTCAGTCTTGCTTACTAGAGGGGTTCCTACTGTCAGGGGTCAGTAATGGCCACCTGCTCCCTAAGGGAAGGGGAGCCAGGAGCTGAGGACAACCCCAGCATTGGCAGTGTCCTCACCAACAGGCATCATCCCACAGGAGGTAGAACCAGCTGCTGGCAACAGGGTTCAAAAGCACAAAAGCAACCCCAGACTTACTCAGCAATGAACTGGGTCCAAGGTCCAGCCACAGGTGCAGAAGGAAATGAAGTCAGCCAGGACTGAGCTCCAGCAAAGGTCCAAGGTCCATCCAGGAGGCAGGGACAGAGAGGCCCAATTACAATGTAGCTCAGACAGAGAAAGATGGGCCAGGGCTGCTTTTAAATAGGACGTGTGGGTGGGGCCCAGGTGAAGTCGATCAGGGCCATTAAGGTCTATTGGTGCAGTCAAGGACCTGCCACCTACCAGGGCCAATGACTTTTTGTGATTGTGTGGCCAAGGCAATTGGAGATCCTCTGAGATTAGGTTTTCCTTCAGAGTTTTCTTCTAACCATGAGTATCTGAGCCGATTTCAGTTTGAAGATGCACCTTTGGCAGCAGGATACAATATCATGATGAGTTCAGTGATCGAGTCAGAGGAGAGGTCAAACAATCCTGGTGCCAAAACCAACATTATCTAAAACCAAGGTGAGCTGAAGGACTGAAGTAAAGGGGTAGAAACTGCTTGTGGTTTGGCAACTCAGGGCTGGAGGCACCAGAGAAATTCTGTGTGACAAATATCTGAGTCCAGAAAGAAACCCACAGGCACCCCCTGAATGTCTCCAGGGCAGGAAGTCCCCATTTTTACATCTGCTAGTGCAGTGCTCCCTGGGAGGGGAAGGACATTGAGGCCCTGAGCTCAAGGCACATCCTCACCATCAGATCAGGCACCTGACCACATCTGAGCAAGCAGGGCAACACGTGTAGACATGGTGGAGGGTATTTCCCACCACTCCCACGTGGGTGGATGCTGTTGAGCCTGTAGCTTGTGTTTAGATGACAGCAAATCTCTTCAATTATCATTTAAAGTTGGATTCAGCACATCCCTAGGTGAGCAGTTTCAGGAGTTAATTACCCTTTCTGTGAAACATTTGTATCTTAATTCCAACTTGAATTTTTCTTACTTTGGTTCCACCTGTCAGCCACTGAGTCTTGTCTTTTTCTGCAGGATTAAAGGACCCTCTGCTATCAGAAATCTCCTCCCTGGAAGTACTTAGAGACCATGATCAAGTCACCTCTCAACTTGCTCTCTGATGAGCTAAATAGATTGAAGTCCTTAAGCCTATCATCTCACCGCAGGTTTTTCAGACCTTTTCTCATTCTTGCAGCTCTTCTCTGAGCTCTCTCTAATATATTTTTATCCATGATAAAAGCATGGATGCCAGAATTTGATACAATATTCAGTAATGCTCTCCCCACACTTCATATCATTTTTCCATTCTCCCTAATGGCCCTTCAAAATATGTAACTGTCACATGCAGCCACATTAATTACAAGTTGGACTGGTGTCCTGCTTATCTGGCTTCCTAAGCCCTCTCTGCACCACTGGTTTTGCTGGAACACTCCCAAATCTCCATGTGTAGATGATATTCTTCGTTGCAAGAACTACAGCACTGTCTTGGATTTCTAAAAGGCACATGGCTCATTTGTGTCCCACCTAACAAACCAGCTCACAGCTTCATTGGTTTAAATAGTTGCTTTTCTCCCACTGTTACTGCTTCACATCTGGATCTAGATACGGGTTAAAAATTCTTCTACTCTGCTGAGCTGGTCCCCAGCGTCAGGGCATCTCCTTCTCAGCCCTGGGAAGTTCATGACTTTGGGTGGAACTGCAACATTAAAACACAGCCAACAGCACTGCAGGCTTGCCAGCTGCTGGAGATGTCCTTCACCAGGAAATGCCACAGTTCTTCCCTTGTTTATCCCATCCTGTGGTCCCAGCACAGGACTCATGCAACCTTGCACTGCAGCCCTAAACACTAACAACAACAAATAAAAAGGAAAACAAGGCGTTTTCAAGACTTTTCCAGCTGCTTTCTTTCTCCTCAGCTCCCCTCCCAGCAAGCTGCTATGTAGGACACACAACCAGTGCATGAAATCACTTCTTCCGCCTCCGTTCCAAGGCCACCATTGCTGGTCCAACCCAAGGCAGAGGAGGCAGCTTTGTGGGAGGTAATTAGCAGGGCTGCCTTTAGTCCTGGCACAGCACACACGTGGACAAGGCTCCAGGTGTCCCAGGGAACCTGAAGCAAGAGGCAGCTGTGACAGGTCCATCTGGGCTGGAGTGCCTGAGGATGGGCTGGGGCTGGGAGGATGCACAAGGATGAACGGGGACACGTCATTAGATGGATGGATTCCCAACAGGGATGCTGGAAAGTGTGCTCACTCTGTGCATCTCGGTGACCCACTTCCCAGCCTTCCTCTTCCCTGAGTGGAATCTCCTTCAATTTAGAACCACTCTGCCTCTTCCCTGCCATTCAGAAGTTGTTATCACCGTGCCCACCCCAGGCCCTCTCAGCTGACTCTAGGTGCCACTTCTTTTTATTGTAACGATAATAACCCACCAACCAGCTGGGCCTGCCAGCAGAAAGGAGAGATTTAGCAGGGCAGCCATTTCCTGACATGTTGCAGGAAAACCAAAATATTCTGGATCACTTGGATAACCAGGGTTATCCGAGACCACAGGCTCCTCAGTTCCTTGTGTTGGTTCCCTGGGTTGTCCTGTCAGCCAGTGATAGAGCCCTGGGAAGTCCCATGGGACTAGTGGGCATCCCAGCAGAAGCATGAACCAAGATGTGAAGATTTTGGTAGGAAATTCACAGATTGGCAGGTGAGTAGAAGTGCTGGGGTGTGAAAGGAGCAGAGATAGGGCAGAAGAGGGACATGGGAATGGCAGACGTGATGGCCTCCATGTGTGGTCAGCAAAGCCACAGAACATCTCCATCCACTGCAATGGAAAAAGGGTCAGGCAGATTGAAACAAGAGCTGGGCAGAAGCCATAGAAGGAGAGCAGAGCAGGAAAATAAAGACAAGGACTGGAGGCATAAGATAGCCAGGTAGACAGGCAAAAGGCAAGGAATGGCAAAAGGCAAAGTTGTGGCTGCCCCATCCCTGGAAGTGTTGAAGGGCAGGTTGGATGGGGCTTGGAGCAACCTGGTCTAGTGGGAGATGCCCCTGCCCATGCAGGGGGTTGGGACTGGATGGTCTTTAAGGTACCTTCCCATCCAAACCATTCTGGGATTCTGTGATTCTATGAATAAACCAGCATTGCTGTCCAGTGGCTCACATGGGTGGCACAGAGTGGACACACAGGAGGTCACCATCACTGGTAGCGCACACAAGGTACCAAAAGTTCACCCCAAATCATGTGTCCTTCTTCTTCCTAAGAAGAAGCCAGACAGCAGGAAGGGGACCTCAAAGCTAGCATCTCTAATGTCTCTGTGTCACAGCAAGTACAGTGGAGAGATGACATGGATACAGGCATCCTGAAACTTGTGAATATGTGAGCATAAGGGAATGCATGTGAGAGAAATCAGTTTCATTTTGAAACAAACCCTTTATCTCCTATATGGACCTTCTGCTGAGCTTCATGACATTAACGGAGCTCTGTTGCCATGATGTTACAGCAGAGATACTTCAGACTCCAGATATTTTGCATTTTCTGTCTATTTGTAGTAATAATGACAACAATAATCCATAACAAAATAATTCTTACCGTTTTTTTTACCTAAATCGAAATGCCTCCCAAATGTTTTGTTGAATATATTCTGGTTATCATTATGTACACTGAAGTAGTGGATATGTACCCTCCTGGCTTATTCCTGCAGGGCATCCACTCCTCTGGAGAACCATCTTCCCTGTCTAAAAGAGTTTCCAACTGCAAAAATGATGATGGGGCTGATGATTGTGAGAACGGTTTCTCGGTGGAAAAAGAAATAAGATCTAGAAACATGCTGAAACACAGTCAGATCTGAGAGTGCAATTCAGTAATAATTTAAATTAAAAACATTAAGGACGTACGTTGTCGTTACCAAAACACAAATTGCAGCCATGCCATGCAATAATCAATTATAAAATTCAATTGAAATAGAAATAATTGATTGTTTATTCTCTGGTTTCGGATTAGGGTACAATTGTTTTAACAAATGTGCCAGCTCTTTTGAGATGATTTTTTTTTTTTTGCCTGTAGTGAAGCTCTGCCCTTCATGCAGCAAGATCTGGCTGGCCAGACCTCTCAGGCAGCCTCAGGAGATACTGGATTCATAGACATTCCCAAAAGCAGGGCAGATTAAAGTGGTGAATGCAAGACCTCAGCATTGCAAATCATTTGTCTTCCTGCTCAAGACCCTCTCCAAACCCATACCCAGCACACAAAAACTTCATAGAATCATGGAATGGTTTGGGTTGGAAGGGACCTTAAAGATCATTTAGATCCAACCCCCCTGCATGGGCACCTCCCACTAGATCAGGTTGCTCCAAGCCCCATCCAACCTGCCCTTCAACACTTCCAGGGATGGGGCAGCCACAGCTTCTCTGGGCAACCTGAGCCAGTGTCTCACCACCCACATAGTGAAGAATTTCCTCCTAATGTCTCATCTAAATCTCCCCTCTTCCAGCTTAAAACCATTCCCTCTTGTCCTCTCACTCCCTGCCCTTGTCCAAAGTCCCTTCCCAGTTTTCCTGGAGCCCCTTCAGGCACTGGAAGGTGCTCTAAGGTCTCACCAGAGCCTTCTCTTCTCCAGGCTGAACACCCCCAACTCTCCCAGCCTGTCTCCAGAGCAGAGCTGCTCCAGCTCTCAGATCATCTCTGTGTTATCCACTGGACTCTCTCCAGGAGCTCCATGTCTTTCTTATGCTGGGGACCCCAGAGCTGGACACAGGTGGGGTCTCATGACTTGAGAGCTCTCCTGGCTTCTCCACTGTGACTGTAGTTGTTGAGCAGACCATTTTGACAAGATGGATTTACTTACAACCATCCATTGGTTCCAGCCCCTTTTATAACATCAACATCATTTTCTGAGAGTGGATGTGGCCCAATCTGTATGGATGCTGCCCAATAATAACAGATTCCTTGGTTTCAGCTAAAGAAAAAATGTTCAGTAATGAAGACCAGCCAAAGAAAATGACCATTACTTATTTTATTTCATTTCAAACTTACATTCAAGCACGATTTCAGAGAGTTCATATTACAGGAACTCTGCAGCATCTGTATTATTCTCCGGCGAGGGCACGAGGCACATGAAATAACCCACACATAATGCTAGATTTGTTAGGGGATGTGCCATTAACTACCATTAATCATGAGCCACATTTCTTCTGCAAGGTCAGAAGCCCGTTCTGTATTCAAAAAAATAAGTATTGTACATTTGGGTTGGATGAAATCTCTTCTTCACGGGTATGTGTCCAATTGAGGACAATAGAAACCCGCTGCTGCCCAGAGCTGCAGAAAGAGCCTCCCTATATATCCTTTAGACATCACAGTGACAAAACCCCAGGTGATCACACAACTGAAGCAATAAGAGGCTAAAAGTTACAACAGGGCAATTACACTGTTATGTCTCCACTTTCTGCTGCTGCTCCGTCCAACACAAAGGCAATCTGGCACCCAGGCAAGGGCTATTTCTCTCATATTATTTTTTGTTATCATTAGCTCTAAAGAATCAGATGTGTCCCTTGTACATACTCCAGCACATAGCAGCATTTCTTCCATCACAGCCGTGCCATTAACCCATTGTTAGACTGTCTGCCTCCAAAAACTCCTTCCCAAGCCAAAAAAAATATCCCCAAAGTGGACCCGCAGGCTGGTTTTCTGGGCTGTTTGTGACACCACCTTGGTATTTTTGACTGGGAATTGCAGGAGCTGGAGAAATACAAGGTTTGCATGAGGAGGTTTGCCATCCTGAGTGTATCACCAGCTTTATCATCGGGGATTATAGGTCAGAAACTGGGCTCCAAACGTGTTACCTACTGCTTGGCATGCATTAGTCATCCTTCCCCTCTCCAAATCGCTGTGAAAGGCACCCGATGAGAGGGCATGAATAGCAAGCAGCGTGTGCTGGAAGGCAGCAGGCAGTGGGGTGAGGGGGGGGCTGAAATGTGTTCATCCCAAGTAGCAGGCAAACACATTCGAGCACCAAAGAAATCAGGGTGTATTCACAAATCGAACAAACGGTGGAAATTCAGGATAAATTAGTTCCCTTGAGGGCGTGTGATCAGAGCTGCCCTCAATCTACCTTTCCTCTCCTGCTTGCTGTGCTTGAGGACAGCAGCATCTGGCTGACTGGCTGTGCTAAGGGGTTGGTGATGGCCAGCAGTTGTCTGTCTGTCTGTCCCGGGGGGGCTGCTCCCTCCTTCCCATCAGACACTGCCTGCCCAGTGGCATCCACCTCTGCAGAGATGCTCCTGCATGGATGCTCACCCTTCCCAATATCTGGAAAAATATTTGCCCGTGCTGATGCTCTCTTGCAATTCAGGCAGGTGCTTTGCTGTTCCATCCAGCATGTCCCACGCTCCCCAAAGCCATCAGATAAAAATGCTTCTTGGATGTAGGTTGGGGATGAAGCACCCTGTGGGTGGGAGCAGCAGCTCAGCCAGATTCCATGGATCAGCAGCAGGAGGTTGGGCATTCCTGCCCATCCCCAGGCTTTGCAGAGCTGCTCTCCTGACTGTGCTGATGTGAGAGAGTGAAAATTGCTTCATCTGAACCCAAAAGCCCAGGAGGGCTGCTACAAAGCCTGGCTACACCCAGGGCACTGCTCTTCCAAGCACCCTCCAAGGCTCTGCGCCCACCTGCTAGCTCCCAACAAAGCACCAAGGGCTCTTTACTGAGCTTGGAGCACCAGTGAAGCTTCCTCATGCTCTCACACAGAGGCTGAATCACAAATGAGAGGAAAAAAGGAACACAGGCCCCCGGTGAGTGTTTTCACATCAGCCAGGAGGGAAGGTGTTGTCCCAAAATGGGGCTCATCAACGCTCTGTGCAAGTCAATAAAACCCAGAGTGAAGAGATTAGCAATTTATTAGCAGTTGAGCACAGAAAAAGGTGCTGGGGGGTATCCCCACAAAGCTGGCACACACAGCACTGGAACAGTCATACATTTATACCTCGTAAATTAACATGTTTAGCATATTCATTGCTCACTAGGTTTTCACTGGTGCTTTCAATCCTTTTACTTAAAGCTGATTGGGGTAGGGTATCCTCACCTTCATTTAAAGGTACAGTTTCTTTTAATTTTACTGTCCAAGCTCAGTGGGTGGGGGTCTTCAAGCAGAGGTGGCTCTCTCTTAACTTCTGGAGGTGTGGTTTTCATATTAGTCAAGTTTACCTAAAGGGCACATTTTTGAGTGTGTCCAGCAGGTTGAGGGAAGTTCTCATCCCTCTCTACTCTGCCTTGGTGATGCCTCACCTGGAGAACTGTGGGCAGTTCTGGGCTCCCCAGCTCAGGAAGGACAAGAAACTGCTGGAGAGAGTCCAGTCCAGGGCCACAAAGATGCTGAGGGAACTGGAACAGCTGTCCTGTGAGGAAAGGCTGGGAGAGCTGGGGCTGTTCAGCTGGAAAGGAGGAGACTGAGGGGGGATCTTATCAGTGCTGATCAATATCGACAGGGGGTGTCAGGAGGATGGGACCAGACTCTTCTCAGAACCTTCTCTTCTGTTACCTTCAGAGTAAAGAGGTTTTTCCTTACCTTTAGCTTGAACCTCTTGTATTCCAGCTTGTGCCCATTGACCCTTGTCCTGTCACCAGACTCTGCAAAAAAGAGAGTGGTCCATCCTCCTGACACCCCCTGTAGATACTGATCAGCACTGATGAGATCCCCCCTCAGCCTCCTCCTCACCAGACTGAGCAGCTCTCTCAGGCTTTCCTCAGCAGGCAGATCTTCCAGTCCCCTCATCTTTGTGGCCCTGTGCTGCGCTCATTCCAGTAGTTCCTTGTCCTTCATAAACTGGGGAGCCCAGAATTGGGTCTTCCCCATCCTTTCATTTCATGGCATGAGGCTGCACCCACCCCAAACGTGGCATTGGCAGCACTCAAGCTCCCCAGATCCCGCTGCCGAAGGTGGGTGCGAGCAGCTGGGCCGGGCTCAGCAGCAGCAGCAGCTCCAGCTGGGAAGCAGAGGGTCTGATGGAGAGGCATGGAAGCATTGTTTACAAGGGCCTGTAGCCATAGGACAAGGGGCAATGGTCTTAAACTAGAGCAGGGAAGATTTAGATTGGGTATCAGGAAGAAATCCTTTACTATGAGGGTGGTGAAGCACAAGAACGGGTTGCCCAGAGAGGTAGTGGAGGTTCCATCCCTGAAGACATTCAAGGTCAGGCTTGACAAGGCTCTGAGCAACCTATCTAGTCAAAAGGTTCCTGTGCACTGCAGGGGGGTTGGACTAGATGACCTTTAAAGGGGTCCAACCCCACACATTTTATGATTCTATGACATTCTACAATTCTATGACTTTTGTGTCCATGCACATCTACTGCTGAGCAAAGAGGCATTAACAAGCTCCATGCTGTGGTTCTTCACCAACTCAGAGATGCCAAAGGCAGAGGGATCACTGTCCTCCATGGCCCAGGCAGCTTACCCAAAGCACTTCACATCCAGCCCCTGTCTCACGGGTCAGCAAGCTCAGGGTTGGTTTTTTCAGACGCAGCACAGCCCTAATTTACAATCCAGCCATGCATGGGAACCTGACATTTCTCAGAGTGCCTCTTTCCAATAGGTAATGCTGCACTTCATGAAAATTTGTTTGCCCTTCCTAATCTCCATCGCTGGCACAACCTTTTGTGTGCCTCTGCCTTGGCTGCAAGCAGAGGACTTCTCTCCATGTCTGATCCCACCAACCTTAACATTTGTTAAGGCTCTGGTACCTGCCTTCATAATCTTGCCCAGGAGTCCTCAAGCAGCCTGTGCATATGGATGAGGCTCCTTTGACTCAGAGGAGAGGGACACAGAGGTGTTCATATCCACAGGGACCTCAATCAAGGGACTCCTCCTTCCAAGGCATCCCACTGCCAGATCCCAGCTGTGAATCCCACCAGCCTGACATGGCAGCTTTTCCAGCCCAGCCTCTGTCAGTCCCTTGGATTGCAGGAGGCAAAAGTGCAGGTGAGCACGTCGCACTAGAAGTATCTGTCATCAGTGTGTCCCATCTCCTGAGCAAATTATCATCATTTTCCTCCATCTACCTTCTGCTCCTTTTTTAAACAATTTCTCTCTCCAGGTTTCCTTTCACTCCTCCATACTGAAAGTAGAGATTCAGAGACCAAAGATGCATCTCCTCAGGCATCAGAACAGCAATTGCCCCATCACGCTTTTCCCAGCTGCTTTTCTTGTCTCTTCCAGAGCTGCAGGTGTAAGAGCAGAGATAACAGTGGTGCAGGGGTGGCATTGGAGCTGCTGGCTGTCACAGCAGTGCCCCCACGTGAGACCCTGGTGGCTGTGCTGGTGCCTGGGCCACCAGGATGTCTCCATCTCCTGCGGCAGTGCCGCAGCAGGATAAGTACATGTATAAATAAATCATCAGGGCCCCGATGACAGGGCTTAATCCCAGAAAAGTGATCAAATATTTATTTTAAAGCAGAGAAATAAATAGAAAAAAACACTGATGGAGGACATTCTGCCCTGGTGTCAGTCCCTGTGCTGGGCACTGCTTGGTGGCTGGGGAAACACACTCAACCAGTGTGGCCAACAGTGCTGGTGGCCCAGCAGAACAGCAGCCAGGAGCCACCAGAAAGGAGGAATCCTCCTCCTGCCTCCCCACAGCCTGCCAGGCAGCCTCTGCCCCAGGCCCACCTCACCCTCTGTCACCTCTCCCTCCTGGAGTCCTCTGGGCTTTGCTAATATTTGAGCTGCCCAGGTCTGGCAGCCCCATCATCACGAGGACCAAGCCATTAATCATAGAATGGTTAAGGCTGGAAGGGACCTTAAAGATCATCAGGTTCCAACCACCCTGCTATGAGCAGGGACACCTCCCACCAGACCAGGCTGCACAAGCCTCATCCAACCTGGCCTTGAACACCTCCAGGGAGGGGGCAGCCACAACCTCCCTGGGCAACCTGTTCCAGCACCCTCATGGTGAAGAATTCCTTCCTGACGTCTAACCTAAATCTCCCCTCTTCCAGTTTAAAACCATCACCCCTTGTCCTATCACCATGCCATAAATACCCTACACTACATAAATATCACTTCACAATAAAATCTCATGTGATACTTTAATTGAATTCTGCTCATTTAGAATGCATACTTTCAGGAGTACCCCTTGGCCTGCAGAGCAAGAATACCTTGCTCAGGGTGGTGGTACTGAGGGAGACCCATCCCTTCCCCTACCAGAAACCCCCAGCTGTACCTCCACCTTGCTGAGGTCAGGTATTTAATGTGGTGAATGGGTAGTTTCTACTTGGTGACTCCTGGGGGTCTGTGTGAAGCCAGCTGAGATGCCTGTGCTGTGCTCTGAGCCAGGGGACACCGTTCCGTCACGCTCCAGTGTGTCGGGAAAATAAATCTCTAAGCAAACCCAGACCCAAAGCATCTCTGCTCAGCTTACAGGGCCTGTGGTTATTCCAGAGATCAATCAGGGCGATGAAATGCTTCTCTCCCAAATCAATGAGCTCCACTAAACAGCACCTATTCATTACTGGAGCTCAAGCTTGGCCTCATTGCACTGGCGGAACAAAAAACCTCTCTGATAACGATAACTACAAGGCAGTGGCTGGGGAAAAGAATTGTCCACCCTTCACGGGGTGTTACGATGGGAGACATCAGGTGTTGGGGCTTGAGAGCTTCTCAATCATCTCATGCTTCTGGAGACAATATTTCACACCTAAATATCAGCATCTTTTCCTTCCGTGCCTCTGCGAAGTGCATTAAATATGGACACGTCTCTGTTTCGTTTTTAGGCAGAAGGAATTGACACAAAATGCCACAAACAACCCAGAGCTGGGGAGAAAAACTCCTTTCTCTCTTTATTGCTTGTGTGGGAGGAAACCAGCTAGCAGCATTCTTCCTACCTTCTGAAATTGCCTAAAGAACAAAGAATTGGGGGGAATATTTTAGTTCTGCTAAGTTGGTACAGGCTTGGCAGTAACAGATTTCCTACAGGTCGAGTCACCTGGATCCCTTCTCCAGGGAAAAAAACGTTCCCAGATTTTGATGAAACACCACTTACATCAGATCTCATGAATTTTTGGTGAGCCATTTGCTGCTCTTCCTCAAACCCTACACGCTGGTGACAAAATGAATGTATAAAAATCTCAACTTGATTTTTTTTTTAATATATTTGTAATTACATTTCTGTCTGTCAGAGTTACTGATTTATTTATTTTTTTTCCTAAGTGCAGCCAGGACATCCTGACAATCTGTGCAGATGTCTTGACTTGAAAGCTTCTGCCTGGGTTTCTCTGGAGAGCAGCTCTCTGGGTGACAGTATTGGGTCTACAGAGCATTTCATGGGACAGAGAGGGAAGAACCAGGACTTGCTGGTCCCCTTATGGGGACCCTTCCCTGCAGCACAGGATTTTGCTGCAGCCTGAATTCCTCTTCCCCTTCACACCTGGGATGTCCTGTTCCACCTGTCCTGCCACACTGCTGGTCTCCTGCCTTCAGTTAGTCTATTCCTGCCTGGTCAAACCCCACAGGTCTTCCCCACAGGAAGAAAAACCACACACAACACCCCTCCCCCAACAAAACAAAGCACCACTCCAAAACCAAACCAGCTTCCTAAATGATTTGCAACCAACCATCCACATCCCAGCTTTCCCCTCCCCATGCCACATATGCCTCAGACAGCAAAGATGCAGGTGAGCTGGGAGATGTCCAGGGGTGAGCATCAGCAAAGACATTCATGCAGAAAACAGGATAAAAGAATATTGCCCTGGATCTTCCCTGGATGCAACAGAGGAACCGACCCCTCAAGAGATGCTCACTGGGGTTACACACATGGTGCCACGAAGCTACTTAGACCACACTGGGAGGAATGTCCTGTTTTTGTCAACTTCTGTGAAGGGAGATATTTTTGTGTGGGAGAGAGCACAGTGTAAAGTCATTTAAACAATAAAGGAGTGACAGGATTTCCACAGGAGAAGAGATTAACCAAAGTGGGATTATTTTGTTCTGAGAGAAGATGATTAAGAGGTGGCATGACTGAAGTATTTAAACTGGCTCAGGGCTCTTATCAAATTAAGCTGTGTTGGAGATTGCTGGGCAGCCATCACTCAGGGGCAGAGCAGAGGGCTTTGCAGCAGCCTCTCTCCTAGCAGGGGGCATGGTTTTGGCTGGTCCAGAAGAAGAGCCATGAATGGAGAAAGATGTGTGCCACCAGACAGAGGCTTGAGTGGGCTGGAGACCTGCCTGTTGCTTACAGATGACCTTAACCTTGGCACCATCCTTGTTTGATCATCAGAACCCAACTTGCACGTTTTTTTTTTCCTCCATGCTTCCCCCATAGATGGTCTCATCATCTGCAGCAGCACTGTCTTTTGCTCCTGCAAATTACTGTGAAGTCCTGCACTTCTGCCACCTCTCCTCTGCAGGCTGCCAGGACCAGGGACTGCCTCCTGGTGCCAGCAAACACTTGCCAAGTGAGGAGACAGACTGAGGTCTTACACCTTTTCTGTATTCCAGACACAGCCCCAGTTTGGGCATTGCTGCCTGGTGTTTCTCCTGGTCTCCAGCACCAGCTCTGCCTGTGTTTGTCTCACTGCTCCTCTCATGCTACTTTCTCTGCTGTGCCCACTGTGCCAAAACCAGGACAGTCCCCTATAACCTTCAGACCAGACTAAGTGGTTTTCTTGGATTAGCAAAATAATTGCCCTAAGAGGGTTAATTTAGACTCTTCCTGCCATCTCAGTATTTAAAATTTTGGTCCCAGGTGACAATCAGATTTCAGCCTCTTACTGAAGCTTCAGCACCTATAATTGCAAAACAGACTCTTCAGACCTTGATGAGCTGCAAATTCCTCCATGGTTTCACCTTGTTTTATATGCTCCAGTGAAGAAGCTCTTCTCATCTGCATCGTTTTCTTGTCAAGTGGAGCTCTCAGATTTCTTCAATAGGCCTTCAATATTATTTGCCTGTTCCCGAGTTAACTAAGGAGTGTTAAGCCACCCAGTGCTTCAAGACACACTATTGTCAGTGCAGAAGCTGCTTTTATAGCTTCTTTTGGCCAACCTGTTTTTGATCTTCTCCTGCTGTTTCTCACATTCCCAGGGAAATTCAGCTGACTGCTGAGAGGGCTTCAGACTGCTCCTTCTTCTCATCTTCCAAGTTCCTCTTTACCTCCAGACCCAATTGGGGGGGCCATGCAGAGGTAATTCTGAATTTAGGCTGGCATTAGTTGCAAAATGAGATCTGCTCCTTCAGGCCAGGTTGCCACCAGACTCACTCTGTACCTCTGCTCCTCCATCACTCCAGGCATATTTCAAGGCAGGTTGGGTGGGGCTCTGAGCAACCTGATCTAGAGGGAGGTGTCTCTTCTCATGCAGGAGGGTTGGAACTAGACAATCTTTAAGGTCACTTCCAATTCAAACCATTCCAAGATCTATGCTGCTACCACAGACTGGGAAGAACCTTTCTCATGCCTGGATCATGCTGGGTGTCACCAAAGCAACTGTTGGCTGCTGCTGAGGGATGAAGGTGGGGAGCACAGGAGATGAAGTGCTGTGAGGGCTTCCCTGGAACAGACCTCAGCCCCTTTTTGGTGAGGAACATGAATGGATGCAAGCCTGACCCACATGCCAGGCACGGCCAAGCATCCCATATAGAGCCTTTTTACCTCTTGCTGCAGTAGCATCCAGGGCAGGTCAGAAGAATCCCACCCCAGAGGTGATCTTCTCTCCCCATTCATTCAAAGACTGCATAGACAACTGGTCTGCAGGTGACAGCCAAGCTGCCAGCACCAGCTGTGTCACACCAGCTTCACCCATGGGCTCAGACTGCAGCAGGTTTCCCCTGTCTTTCCACACACACCCCACCCCTGCCTGAGATCACATGTTCCAAAACACCTTGGGGCTTTGGCTGAGGACAAAGCAGCCTACAAATAACTTTTCTTCTTGATTGACAGTAGGTTTTTTTTTTCCATGAGAACAGAAGCAAAGGGGACAAACTCAGGCTCACCATCTTGCACAGGAGCCTTCTCCAAGCTGCCTTCTGTTGCGTGCAGAGAGATGAGGGCTGGTGCTTGGGAGGATGGGCAAAGCAGCTCCTCAGAGCTCCCCAGCATCTGCCCAGCCTAGCTGGGAAACAGGGGGTGAATGCTTAAAAAGGGCACTGGAGCACAAAACCTGTTCTGCCCCGCTGGGCTGGTAACAAAAGCAATTAGCTGGTGGAGGTGGGAGCAGGGACTTTGGGCTCTGCTTATGCAGCTGATTAGGGGATCATCTGTCAGTCTTGGCCTCTCCTCAAAGCAATCCCCCAGCCACGGCTGCGAGCCAGAGGAGAGAACAGCTCTGAAAGGCCAAGGCTTGGCATCCCTCTGCCAGGCCAGAGAGTTCCCACTGGCTCTGCAGCTCCATGGGGGGAACTGGCCAGTGTATTTGCATACTTGGAGCTACCAGGAAGAAGCTACACAGGGTGAGGGTTGTTGGGGGTCTTTTTTGCACTTTTTTCCACAAAATTGTCTTCTTTCCTGCTAGGATGCTCATTCCAGTTCTTTCCAATCTTACTTTGACCGTTATCCTGCTGAAGCTCCAACTTCCTGGGAACACCAGCTCCAGGGCCCCTTCTTGCAGAGCAAGGTGGGAAAAGCCATGCCTGGTGCAGTCATCACCATCTGATGAGTGCACACCACTCACCTCCAGCTGACTCCTCTGCCCCGTGCCCCAGCACAGGCTCCTCCTTGCATCTTCCCACCAGGACCCCATCAGAGGGACACCAAATCTCTCAGTGCCTTCGGTATGTCTCCTCCCTTCCCAGTGCCAGGGCAGCTGCTCCCAATGGATTTGCATTGGGGCCAACCTTAGAGAGGCCTCTAGTCATTCAGCCTTAGTGTCCTCCTGGCACTGCCCTCTCTGCCCTTGATGAGCTTGGACACCGTGGTAGGCCAGAATGATGCCCAAGTCACCCAGGTGTGGCTCCATCGAGGCCTGTGCCTATGGATGCTTTGGGAGCTAGATATACTCTTGCATGGGGATTCTCCATGCATCTCAGGGGTGGCCTCTATCCATGGTGGATGGGAGACCTGTTTACCAAGAAGATGGTGATCTGAGGACTTACTTGAGTCAGGGTCTTTTACCATCTTCTGGTGGAACTTGGTCTGGATGGCCTCCATGATCCAGTTTTAGCCCCAGGTCAACCTGTCTCACCACCTCTGGGGTGAGAATGCCTGAGGCTCGCTGGCTCCACCAGCCACTCCCAGTTGTTGTGGGTAAATTGAAATCTACCCTGGCTCTTCCCAAAATCCTAAAGGACACAGGCAATGCTGAGGTCCTCTCATGCCATCTCCTCCTACATGGGGAAGGTTTTCTGGGCAGGGCTGAAGACACCTTCCCAGAGACCTAGCAAGTCACAAGCATCACTCCTTGGATGGTCAGGCCAGCATCACTTCTTCTACCATCATCTTGGTGTTTCTTGGGAGCTGGATTCATTTTGAGCTCAATGAGTTGGACAGCCCATGGTTTCAGGCAAACAGAGCCTTGTTCTGCAGCAGCAGGAAGATCTCAACGCCAAGGTTTATCAACAAGGGGACACCTTCTGCTAACCTCAAAACATCACCATCTGCTGAGTCTGTGCTGGTACGTTCACCAAGAAATGGGGTAAAGAAACTGCTGGAGAGGTCACTGCACTGTGGGGGATCAGGAAGGCATAATCCATAGAAGGACCAGCTTTTTGTCTAGGAGACAGGGAGGAGAATAATCCCAGCCTTGGGGTAACTTCAGAGCATCCTGCTGAGAGGAAGAGGCTCTGACAGAAACATTGGTACAACCATCAGTACGTATGCACAGGCGGACCCAGGCTCTTGGGGTTGCCACCAAGCAGCAGAGAGCCCAAGAAGAAGGGATCAAGGGCCCATCAGGACCATCAGAGTCCTGCAGCAAGGGATGGAGGGAAGGACTTCAGGGCCATGGCAGGTGGGGCTGGGGGAGGTGGCAGAGCACATACAGGGGTGAGGAGTCCAAGGGGAAGGACCACAGTTCACTCAAACCCTCCTAGAGGGTGGAGGAGGAGGAAGGGCTGCCCTTGGAGCTACAGAGCTTTCTTTTTCCCCTTCCCCCACCTGACATTTAGAGTGTGAACATCTCCGTGTTTGGTGCTTGTGGAGATCATTTCTCCTGGAAGGAGAAGGAGGTGCCGACAGCAGCAGCCGCAGGGACACAGCTTTCCTCTAATGAACTAGAAAATAGTTTCCCTTTAATACTGATTATCCTGGAAGCCAGCTGAAGTGAATGCAATTTACATAAAGATGAACCCACTCAGCACAGTTGTCCTCGGCAGCAGCAGCAGCAGCACAGGCTGAGAGGCTCTGCAGCATCCTGGTGTAAGCAGCTCTGCCCGCTGCCTCTGCTTCCCAACAGGCAGGAGGGAGCTGGTCCCTGCTCCAGCAGCTCACTCTGCCTCTGCCAGCACTTAGATCCCACCACAGGGGTTTGCTGCAACCCCCCAGCTGGCTGGCCCATCCCACCTCAGCCTGGCTCCTAGGTGTGATATGCTCCTGGGTGTTGCTGCCACCCACCTCACAACCCCAGCAGGAGCCCCCAGCTGCAGCAGGCAAGTCTGTGGCCACACAAGAAACCAGGCTGGGAAAAAACAAACCAACACCACCAAGACCCATGACCCAGCTCCCCACATGAACACCAGTGCCAATCCAGGGGAAGGAGGGGGAACAAGAAGATCAGCAGCAGCCTGGCCCATATCATGAGCTGAGAATCCAGTTCAAGTCACCCCCCGGGGGACCAGGGTATACAAAGAGCAGAGTTCCTCAGATATTTTCCTCTCAGCCTCCCCCACATTACATCCATGGCCAAACTTTCACCACAGTTTTACACCTTCCACAACTGTTACCTGCTGGGAGTGGAACTCATCCCCCTCAGATGACAGGAGCACTGAAGAGGTGGCTCAGCTCTCTCTCTGCTGGCCCTTCCCCACATGTTAATGCTTCTCCCCAGGCCTGTGCAGCTCCCCAGCACAATGATGTGCAGGCTCTGTGCCAGCTTAGCCCCTGCTCTCCCAGGCTGCCTGCACCACAAGTGGCAGCTCAGCACTGCCTTTCCACCCTCCTGAGCTCTGCAATCCTTTGCACCTGAAGACACCTTTTCAGCTGCAACCACTATTGGATTTCACACCCTGCAAAGCTCAAGCCAGCCATCCCCCAGCCTGTGTGAGCGCCTGCCTGCAGCCGGGGTGCAGATGGTTGCAGGCTGGCAGATCTTGGATGGGTTGTACATGAAGGAGAAGCCTGGCTGCAGAGTTTCTGCATGGTGTTTGTCCCTGCTGGTGCAGACATCCTTCTCGCCTGTACCACCAGCGTGTTTGTGGCTCGTGTATGACCGATCATGGTGCTGCTGTGCACAGAGCATATGTGCCCCATATGACCCACCATATGTGACAAATTACAGGGGGGAAGGGACGTCTACACGAGCCCTTCAAACAACCAGGCAGTCAATCTGGCTGCCCAAAGCACAGTGTGTGCCCCCAGCCCCAGCAGGTACCACCTGCAGACCCTGGGCTGGGTGCTGGGGGGCCCGGTGCTCCCCATCCCCGGGCCCTGGGCCTGGGTCAGCACTCCTGGCTTCCCCTCCCATGGATTATGTTGTCGACTAATAACCACATAAAATATTCAGGAGCTTCCTGCTCTGCCCGAGGCACAGAGGGGATGAGTGTGCCAGGAGATGGATGGGCTGTGGGCCTGGAAAGCTCACTCTGCACCCAGAGCTTGGGGGGCTGCTTTGGGTGCACGTGGCTGGGCTCAGCTTTCAGGAAGGGGATTTATTCTCTAAGCAGCAGCCCAGTCCTGCTGCACACAGAGGTGTTGCTGCTCTGCCTCTTCCTCCTGGAGGGAGAGCAATTAGTAGGGAGCTGCTTCTGAAGGGGAGGGAGCAGGGAGCACAGTCACTTGCAGTCCCATCCCTGCTCCCAGGATCCTTGTCCATATTAAATTCACCCATAGCTCTCTCTGGTATAGGGACAGAAAGCCTTGGGAAGACTCTGACCACCAGTGAGGGACCAGCCCTTGGAGGTGGGTCCCCAGTCTCCAAAATTCTCCAGGCTGGATGCCAGCACCATGACATCCTCTGCCCAAGTCCAGACTTGGGACCCTCTCACCACCTGGGCAGTCACAGGGACCATGGATGGTCTCCAGTGACTTTTCTTTCTACCAAGATCACAGATGTCTTGAGGGGCTGGATCCAAGGATGAGATGCTCCAGAGTCAGATACTGTGGCAGCTGTGGCACAGTGCTGGTTGTTGCAGAGGTGGAAAAGGCTCCAGAGCAGGCAACGGTGTTTGGACCCATGTGCTGGAAGCTGCTGCCCAGCTCAGGCAGGAGAAGCTCCTGGAGGTGGTAGGGCTGGTCGCTCTCATGCTGCTTCTCCATCAGCTCCCTCAGAGCCGTATCCTATCTCCCTGTCTGCAGGTCACCTATGACAAACGCCAGAAACTCTCCCATCATCTGGAAGCAGCAGCAGCTGTCACAGCGTTGGGCACAGCTGGGGTCCCTGCCCTGAGCCCTGCTGTCCCCACAGCCCAGCACCGAGCCCTCTGCTGGCAGCTGCTGCCCAGGGAGCGCCCGCAGGGTCCCCATGGGTGGTTGGGGAGGAGAGACCAGAGCCAGCATGGTCCCTGCCATGGGCTGGCATGTTCAGCAGATGTTGTCGTTGCTTTTTGAAGCAGGGCTGTCTGCATCTCAGCAGGGTGAGGTGCCCTAGGGTGGCCAGAAGGGACAAGAGCCCAGCGAGTGAGCCTTCACCGCAGATAAGTGATGGGACAGAGGGAGATTAGAAATTAGTCCCCTGCCTGTCTCCCTCCTGCAAGGAAGAGTTAACTGGACAGCTGCTTTCCTGCTTACATTACATCCTGGAAGGATCTGGTTTGGGTAGTTTGGTCTCTTCTTGGGCACAGAAGGAAAGGCACATTAGTCTTCACATCACAAAAAGTCCAGAGGGGCTCCCAGGCCAGCAGCACTCCTGGCACCCCTGGAGGTGGGGATGGAAGTGGGTGTTCCCGTGGCCTTTCACCCATCCTGCCCAGGTGCATTACCTGTACTTGGTGCTTGGACAAGGCCTCCTGCCCAGCACCAGGATCCCAAAGAAGAGCTGCAGGAAGCTCTCACCACTTCCCACACTCTGTCTGCAGCTCTCAACTCACTTTTGAGCCAGTCTATCAGGCCCTTCACAGCATCACAACCATCCATGGGGCACTGAAGGACAGTTGTGAGGTCAAGTGTTTTTTCCATGATGTAAACTGCCCAACTCTTTTCCCCTCCCCTGATGCCAGAATCTCCAAGGGACACATCTCCAACACTCAGGTCCTTCCTACTGGCTCTCAGCCTTGCCAGTGCACTGGCACAAACTGTAGCAGATGCAGCCAAGGAGTGAAGTTGATCAGGATCACCTTTTACCTGCACCTTGCTCCACATGCATCTTTGCATCTCCCTCCCACAGCTCTTCCTCCAAGGAATGGGGGCTCTGCAACCCCCCCCCAAAACCATCCCATCTTGTGGGTTGAGGTGAGTTGGGGGTTCCGGGCATGCACAAGCACCTTGTGCCTGGAAAAGTGTGGGACAGGGGGCACTGGGGTTTAGTAAAATGTATCACCCAGCCATGGCACTGCAGGGGGATTTTGTGTTGTAGAAGGATTTATTCATAAAGCCACAGCAGCAGCAAAGCAATCCTTGTCCTGCGGGCCCTGCAACGTGTGTATAAAGTAAATTAGAACAAGGTCTGCATGTGAAGGTTAGAAACTAACAGAATACTGGTTAGGACTGGGGAGGGAGAGAAAGAGGAGGAGGGAGAAAGAAAAAGGCAGAGGAAAAGGGAGGGGAGAGCCCTTTCATAATTCACAGCTCCTGAAATAAAAATAAGGCTGGCATCATGTTTTGGGTAGAAGGGAAAGTGTGTAGGAAGTGTATACTTGCCAATCTGCCAAAAAAAAAAAAAAAAAAAGTTGCTTTTTATTTTCTTAAGAAGGCAATTATGTATTTTTGTTACCCACTTCCTACTTTGAAGCAGTTGAACCTGCTTTGCTCAAACTTCCCAGAACAATTTGCCCTCAGGCTACTGCCAGAACTGCAACACTTACACCCCAAAGATGAAAGCAGGGAGTGTCACGGCACTGGCTCCACATATGCCCAGCAGAGGCACCTGCAAAGGGGTCCTATTGGCCCCTCCATCTCATGGGGCTGGGAGCTACCAGCTCCTCTCACCCGTCCAACTGTGTTTTGCAAAACAAGGGGACGCTGGAAACTTCAGTTTGTCTTGACTGAGGTCAGAAGCTCATGAGAGGAATGCAGGGATTCAGTGTGACTCCAAAGTCACTGCATCTCCACTGCAAACTCCGTCCCCTGCTGCTTCTTCTCCTTAATGTTCCCACCTTGGGAGATAAGGATGGAGGACAAAGCACGTCTGAACTCGGGTCCCAGCTGGTGCTCAGCAAACCCTAGCCATGGGCTTCTCAGGGTCCAGTGTTGAAGTCCTCATTTACAGAGGACAATTTGAGGCTGCTCAAGTACTTTCAGCCCCATCTCAGTGCCTGCTCCTCTCCACCCCAAGTCCCTGACCCTTTCCTGGCCTCCCTGCCTCTTTATGAAGCACTGAAGGACTTTGACTCTTTCCCTTGCTGGATGGCACAGGGTGGAACTGCACGGGTTGGACCTGAGCTACATGGCAACTTGCAGTCCCACGAGGACTTGTAGAGTCTCAACAAGATTTGCTCACTGTTGGACTCCTGTGTCTCCAACTCTGCTGTGTCAGTGGCCCTCATTCTTACTTGAGTTTTCTTCAGTTTAAAGGAAGACGAGAAAGCCATTGGAGACAGCAGGTTTCCCAGATCTAAGGGTGTCATTTCACAGCTGGCCTTCAACAGAAAATGAAATGGGTTTGGTTTTTTTTTGGTGATGTGACTTCGCAGCTTGAGCAGCAGGTTGTTTTGACTGTGCAGAGTTGCTGTAGCTGATGCCAGAAAGATAAGGCTGCAAGCAAGAGGAGAGGAAGCAGTTTGGTCTTACACGGTCTGAGTTGACCAGGTAAGAGCATCCTAAAGCCCCCCAGTTCCGTATGCAGCTCACCACGCTGATTCCTGCCACTGCTCCTTGCCTCACCCTGCCTGCAATCCCAAATGCTGCCTATAAATTACTAATAACAAGGACACGTCCCTTGTAAAACAAGCTAGTGCCTGTGGGTGGGATGGGATCAATTTTCTAACTCGATGTAAACAGCACAGTAACTCTGATATTCATGATATTCATATCCACAAGGCAGTGGTTGGGCATTAAGGTCACCAGATAGCAGCAGTACAAGGAGCACATTACAAAGATGCATGGGCTGGAAAGCCTGAGTGGAGATAGGAGTGACCAGGCCATGCAGCCCTGCCTGCTGTGACAGCTCTATCTGTCTCCCCTTGTCCCACACACAGCCTTAATGCTGCCTTGTGCTAATAAATATGACAAATAGGGACCTGTGTCAGGGCTGGTCCTGGGGGCAGAGAGAGCTGTGCTGCAGGGAATCGTAGAATCACAGAGTGGTTTGGGTCGGGAGGGACCTCAAAGATCATCTAGATCCACCCCCCTGGCATTGGCAGAGACACCTCCCACTAGACCAGGTTGCTCCAAGTCCCATCCAACCTGGCCTTGGACACTTCCAGGGATGGGGCAGCCATCCTGGGTGCATGGAATGGCACCCAGGTACAGGTCCTGCCATGGTCGAGGCCAGGGGGGAGCCCTGGGGCTGGAGATGGATCACAATAAGGGACAAGGCAATGGGGAGGCAGTTCAGCAGCTGCCTCATGAGAGGAACCACCTGTCTCGCTGAGTATCTGAAAGACAAACTGAAAAACAAACTGAAAAAGGCATCCTGTGATAATCAAGAAATGCACTAATTAGAGCTGTGCTACAAATGTGATGTGACTCACAGAACACCTGCAGTGCAAACCAGGCTGTCCCTTCACAATCCATATAGAACCATCAAAGAATGGTTTGAGTTGGAAGGGACCTTAAAAATCATCCAATCTCACCCTCTTGCCATGAGCAGGGACACCTCCCACTAGATCAGGTTTCTCCAAGCTCCATCCAACCTGCCCTTCAACACTCCCAGGGATGGGGCTTCCACAACTGTGGAACTGTACAACCTGTTCCAGTGTCTCACCACCCTCACAGCAAAGAATTTCTTCCTAATGTCTAACCTACGTCTCCCCTCTTTCAGTTTGAAATCATTCCCCCTCTTCCTGGTGCTTCCTGTCCCTGTCAAACGTCCCTCCCCAGTTTTCCTGGAGTCCCTTTAGGCACTGGAAGGTGCTCTAAGGTCTCCCTGGAACCTTCTCTTCTCCAGGCTGAACAGCCCCAACTCTCTCAGCCTGTCTCCAGAGCAGAGCTGCTCCAGCCCCTGGTCATCTCTGTGGTCCTTACTAGTCCTCCATGGACTAGTTTTTTTGTTTTCTACAAGACCATTCTTTCTGGTGCACTTATTCTTATAAAAAAGTGAAGGCTGCAGAGAAGAAGCAAAACTGATGAGGAGAAGGGTGTGAGCATGAGTATCATGATGAGGAGAAGGCAGCTGTAAATGAACTTAATGTTTGCAGTAATTAAGTAACTGTCTAAATTCCTAAATCCTGATTTTGAAATCGTTTGGTTGACTTGACACGTCCAAGTCCCAGAGCTTTTAATTCAAATATAAAGCTTGATTGGCAAATTAATAAAAGGCTATGAATGAAATTAATGAGAGATTAAAGACCAACAGCTCATGCTGATATAAAAATTACCCCTCCAAAATAGGTTATGCAATAATTAGAATAAGTTACCACTATGTTAATATTAATTCTGATATAACATTTATTCATCGATTAGATTTACTGATTCACAACAAAGTTCTAAAACCTTATATACATTTGTTGAATCTTTGCAGGCACCATTCATCATCTTTATTTTCCATTCCATAATGCCTAAAATTACTATAAAGCGAATTTTCATTAATAAATTGTATATTTGAGCACTTGAGCTCACAGTTTTGCTAAGCAAAATGAGATCTAAAGAGCTATTAGGACCATGGAATGGGTAATTGATTAACTAAAATGACTTGGTCAATGCTCTCCAAAGCTTCCAACTAGCACACGGATTCCCTGTCAGCTTCCACATCTCCTGTTTGCTGGGAAAATTGATAAAAGGGACAATCTGAGAGAGTTTTCTTCTGGGTTTTGTTAGGGAAGCCAAGCAGCCTGGAGAGTTTTGCATTTAGACTTGGAGAATTTGTGTCTCCGGCGGGTGGTTGTCGGTTCATCGCCCTTGTCAGGAAAAAAGAATATTCAAAAAAGATATTTTTTCTGGGGTGGGATTGGGGGGAAGGGCTGCAGCAGGCAGCTGGTTTGCAGAGATTTAGTGTGTCCCTTTAATTGGCCTGGAGGTTCCAGCAGGGGTGGTAAAAACACGGAGTGATCTGATGGGAAAGCAAGGCCTCGGTACTCCTGCTTCCCAAACGTGACCCGGCTAGGATTTGTTGCCAAATTCAAGCTTGTTTCTGCTTTTCCTCACTTTAATGAGGATATTGTTTCATCTAACCACCTAAACTGTAGATCAGCAACCGAGCATATCCCCGTATTTTAAAATAAATCCTTTTTCTTTAATAATTACGTTCAGCTTTATCATTACCTGTTGTCTGCTCTGCAGCACTTCTGTTAATACGCTGGAATTTTTATGGACTGTGGGATTTATTGCAATGCTTCTCTCTCAGTCTTGCTTTTTGTCAGCTGATAACTAAATTCTTTTGTTTCTGATCACTTATTCTTGTTTTATAGTGCAATAAAAAATAAAAACACCCCAATAAATGGTGTAAATGGAGTGTATACAGCTGCCTATACCTGTTTTTTGCTTGCTGGATGGCTGCCTGCACACATCCCTGCAGCCTCAGCCCACGCTGAGCTTCCTCCAGGTTTCAGCTGCAATGGGGAAGAAAAGGATCAGCTTTGCTCTGGTTCTTGAACCTCAGCCCCATCTTGGCTGACCCAGGCTGCCTAAATCCACTTTGCCTGGCCATGCTCTTCAAAGGCCTGTTCACAAAATAAAAACCTAAAAAGCAACTTGTTCTGGTTGTTATCTCAACCAGATACAATCAGCATCTCCTCTCTTCAACCCTTTGACATCTGCACGTGCATGGTGTGGACACAGCTAGCCCCTGGGGCTTGCCCTTGGGATGTTCTCCAGCTGTTTCCCAACTCCAAAGTCATGTTACAAGCTCTGGTCCCCAGTCTCAAGGCATGGCCGTTCTCTGCACCTAAGAACATGGAGCACTCTCATGCTCCATTTTGGGAGGGGACAGAAACTGGTGATGATGGAGACCTGAAAGCCCTCCCACCCGCTACATCTGCTCGAGCAAGCCCTGGCTCTGAGCTTTCCATCTCCTGTGCCAGGACCTGCCTGTCCACACCGGTGGGGGCAGAGCAGAAACCTGTTGTGGAAGATACAATCATGTCCTGCAGCTCACAGCTGCAGCTCACATCTCAGCAGAAGATGATTTCTACCTTCCTTGTAACTAATGGAAAACCCTTCCATTCAATGTGTTGACAGTGAAGCTCAAGCTGAAGATCTCTTCCCTGGAATACAAATGGAAATAGAACCCATGCTTTTCCTGCTAAAAACAGTTTGAAAGGACTGGTTCATTTTTGCTGTGGCTTTACCCTGTATTGGTTTGTTTAATAACAAAATAGCAGAGAAGGTGAAATTTCTCTGGCTAAAATCAGATGTCTCTATTAAGGTCAGATCTGTCCCAAACTCTGTCTTGACAGTACAGATGACTAAATCCCAGCCTACTTGAGATGGCAGAGGTCTGGCTGGCACTATGCAGTTCTCCAGGACTTTACCAGGACAGCTCCAGGCCTTTCTGCTGAAACATGTTTCCTGACCAGGCACGGAGCAGAACATTTGATCCTACCAACCATCTCCCTTTCCCTGCTCCTGCCTACACCCCTCAGCTGCAAAAGACCCCACCTACCAAGACCCCACCTATCTGCTATTTTTGGGATCTGGTCTGCTGGTAGACCTTATTTTGGAAGGATCTCCATATTATCTGCTAGGAGGAAGCCAGGTGCCCTCTACCTGTTTGAAGAAGCAAATGATGACATTACCCTGCACCCTTCAACCCCAAGTTCACCTTGTGTGAACAACTCCTACAATCACAGAGGAGAGAAGAATTGTTGCATTTCTTGGAAAGGTGCTTGGGAGCAGCTGATGTGAATCACTGCCAAGCATAAAGACATTTAACATGGCTTTGGATACCTTCTAGTTTAGTAAGATGAATCATAGTCATCGTGACCTCTACGTGTGCCTGGCAAGTTGTTCTCTTGTTACCTAGTGAACAATCTGTTTTTCATGAACCCAAAATAACAATGTTTAGGAATATGTGTTGGGGTTTTTTTCTTCCCAAGCTCTGTGTGAGTCACTCGCATGGAAGCAAAGAAGGAGGAATCCTCTACACAGCCATGCACACGGCTGGGGATCAGGGACTTCTGAACAGGGAGCAGTCCAGTGTCCCAGGGACATCCTCTCCTTTTCTGGGATGACCAACTTGGCCCAAATGTTGTGAATCCAGAGTCCCCACTGCCAGCCCCATGTTGTGTGCACCTCTTCATCCCCAGACCATCTCCTGCTCTTCCTCCTGCCTCATTTGCCTCCCTAACAAGTGTCTGGCTTGGATTCCACTCTGGCTGCTGCCAGTCCTCTGCCAAAACCTTCCTCTCAAATCTGAAACAAGAGCAGGTTGCAGCCTTGACATTTTTCAGCGACTAAGCCAAAGGAGACAGGAAATGATATTTTTACCTTTTTTCTCTGTGCCCTTTTCCTTCCTCGTGCCTGTTTGCTTCAGTCTTCCTTTGCCTCACCAAAAAAGAAAAAAAAAAATCAACAACAAAACCACAGAAAGAAGAAAAAAAAATAAATCAAAATCAAGCATCTCCAATTCAATAACTGCCCTTTCAATATGTGCTGGTCCAAGATGGCTCCCAGCAACAGGGCTGCAGGGTCAAAGACTTGCCCTTAGAGACTCTTTAAGCAAAAGGAATGAGCTGCAGTGGTATTTTGAATGTTGAAAACTGCATGTTTTCTCCCTTCTTTTCATAAGCATTTCCTAGGCATTTACTGACAGTTCAGCTCCTCCACGGCTGTTTGTTTGCAGTGGAGGTGTGCTAGCTGTAACTTAGATGCAGTTAAATATTTCATGCAAAACCAGGATCGTTTCCCTTCTGTGACCACCCCACAACAGCCAGGGGCAGGGTGACCTACAGGTGAGATTCACCCCTCCAGCTGCTGGTGCCAGCAGGAGCCCCTTGGGCAGCACAGAGGCAGGAGCTCAGGTTTCTGGGAAGGCTTCCTTTTTTTTTTTTTGGCAACTTTTTCTCTACAAGAACAAAAAAAATAATCTGAAGCAACCAGAAAGCTGAACTTCTCTGTTTAAAGAAGCATTCGGTAGCAGCAGATGGACAAGGTAAGGGGTAGCAATGCTGTGTCCCTGCCCATGGCAGAGGGGGTTGGAACTAGATGGTCTTTAAAATCATGAAGATAAGAGCAGGGGGAAGGGTTTCAAACTGGAAGAGGGGAGATTTCAATGAGATCTCTGGAAGAAACTCTTCACTGTGAGGGTGGTGAGACACTGGCCCAGGTTGCCCGGAGAATCTGTGGCTGCCCCATCCCTGGAAGTGTTGAAGGGCAGGTTGGATGGGGCTTGGAGCAACCTGATCTAGTGGGAAGTGTCTCTGCCCATGGCATGGTGGTGGAACTGGATGATCCTTAAGGTCCCTCCAACCCAAACCAGTCTGGGATTCTATGAAATGGGACAAACAGAGCAAAGCAACGACATGAGGTCCAGAACCAGGCCCTGTGTTTGTGCATCTGTGTCTAAACAGGTAGTTGGGTTTTTGGTGGCACTTTGGCCTCCCTGAAGGGCCCAGCCCAGCAGCCCAGAGCCCAGACCAGGTGCTCAGGGACCAAAGCCCAGTCCCACTGTACTGGTGTGCCCTGCACATGTAGGCAGTGGCTGCAGAGTCCCGCGGTGTCACGGATTAACTGAAAAGTGAAATTACTAAAAAGAAAATCGGTTCTGTCCTAGCTCAAGCCAGAACACAGCTCAAGCCCCAAAACCCCTCCAGATCCCTTCTGCATCCTCACTTTCTCTTGCAAAGGGGGCCGGGCTTATCCCCCTGAGACCTTTTTCCCCCATCCCAAGGAGGGAAGGGGCCAGATTTTGACCTGCCAACATTCCCAGCCCAGGGCTGGGCTGTGTCCCCCTCCCCAGGGAAGGTCAGAGGGTTCTTTTCACCAGGACACACCCGGCAGGCACAGGGCAGGTTTGCCAGGGATGTGGCACCCAAGGAGCCTGGCAGCATCCCCTGCCAGGTAGCCCTGTGCCAGCAGAGCTCAGGCCATGATGGGCAGCTACAGAGAGAACCAGAAATGCTCCTTATTTATACAGAAATTTATGCTGCCTATAAAATACACTCGCAAGTGACACATTTAGTAACCCAATTAATACTCCACAACAGACATTTTAGTGTAACTAATTCTAGTCTCTGTGCTGCCTTTACAGGGATATAAATGGCTTGATGTTGGGCTATTGATCTCTATGACCAGAGGATCTCGCAGCCATCCCAGATACCCCAGGAAGGTCCATGGGCTTCCAATCCCCCTGGAAGTAATTCACCCCAGGGGTGCACGGTGGGGAAAGGGGAGCCCCAGGGAAAAAGGGCAGCATCCACCCCTCTGGGAGGGTGTGGGCTGGGGGTTTGGCAGATGATGGGATGGGATGGGGTGAGATGGGATGGGATGGGATGGGATGGGATGTGTGGTTCCAGCCCCATGTCCCCTCCTCTTTGGAGCTGGCTCCAGCCCACTGGTCTCCAGCCTCTTGCCCAGTGCTATGCAGTGATGGGGAGGAGGCTGTTTTGTCTAGAAACCATCACCCAGGCAGGGACTCCCCACCTGTCTGCAGTGATGGGGGCCATGGTGCTTCCAGCTCCCTGGCAGCGTTGCCATGGAAACCAATACTGTTGATTTTTTCTGCTCTTCAAACCCAGCCCGTGGCATCAGTGCTCCCATCCACAGCACCCAGGGGAGATGCCCCTAACAGCAGCTGATAGGGGGCAGTTACTCCCCCCACTCACTCCACGGCCCCATGTCTGCCCCCAGCAAAGCCCACCCCAGCTCTGAGTGTGAGCACAGCCACGCTCCTCTCACATCCTTGCAGCTTTCCACTGCTTCCCAGCAATCCACACGGGATACCCTGGTGGGACATCACATCACACCTCCCCTCCTCACCCTCAGAAACACCCCCTTGGCAAACATCACCCCCAGCAGCCTGCCAAGCTGTCCCCTCACCCCCAACACAACATCAAGGGCTCAGGCAGGAGGGTCAGCAGAGAAGACCACCAGCACCTTCCTGGAGGAGGTGCTGGCAACAGGGTCTGAAGGCAAGAGAAGATACCAGAGCTCATCGGAGCGATGGCAGGTGAAGGGCAGATGTGCTGGATTTTTGCAGAAGGAGGATGGATGAGGTGCTGGCTCTGGGCAGGGACATGTCAGGAGCCAGCACTGGGGACAGGGACGTGTGGGAAAGACATGCATTGCAGAGAGGTGTCTTCATGCAGAGCACTCACTCTCTGCCTCCCTACTTCCCTACATCCAAAGGCTGAGTTTTCATTATTAATCCCCCTTCAGGGGAACTATCTCATCATAATAAAAATGTCAGAAGGAATACACAAATACATGCATACACTGAACGAGGACCTGCCACACCGTGCAGGGAGCCGTGGTGATTTACAGGCCCTTGGGCTGCCACCTTGGTTCCCCCCATGCTGTGGCAGTGGTCCTCTGGCCCAGACATGGGAGGCTGTGTGCAGGGAGGTCAGGGGAGATGCCCACAGTGGCCCTCAACCTTGAGGCAGGCTCCTGGCTACCAGGGATCTCTGCATTCATTGTCCAAAGTTCCAGCTTGGCTTCAGGCTGTGCTGCATCCCAATAGCTTTGGTGCTCCTTTCTCCCACTCTCTTTATTCCTGGCCTAAGCTGGAGTTGAGTAACTCAAACTGCCCAGGCTGCAGCAAAGCTCTGCTCTGCAAACCCAGAGGTGATGCATGGAAGTGTCCCCATCAGTGACAGCAGCTCAAGGTTGGGACACCAAAGCTTGATCCAGCATGGGCCCACCAGGAGCCCTCTTGTTCTACATGAGCATGTGCCCCAAGTCATAGAATCCCAGACTGGTTTGGGTTGGAAAGCACCTTCAAGATCATCTAGATCCAACCCCCCTGCATGGACAGGGACACCTCCCACTAGACCAGGTTGCTCCAAGCCCCATCCAACCTGCCCTTGAACACTCCCAGGAACGGGGTTCCCACAACTCCCCTGGGGAACCTGCTCCAGGTTCCACCACCCTCACACTGAAGAATTTCTTCCTCATGTCTCACCTAAATCTCCCCTCTTCCAGTTTTAATCCATCCCCCCTTGTCCTCTCACTCCCTGCCCTTGTTCAAAGTCCCCCCTCAGCTTTCCTGAAGCCCCCTCAGGTACTGGAAGGTGCTCTAAGGTCTCCCTGGAGCCTTCTCTTCTCCAGGCTGAACACCCCCAACTCTCTCAGCCTGTCTCCAGAGCAGAGCTGCTCCAGCCCTTGGATCATCTTCGTGGCCTGCTCTGGGATGGTGGCATGAAGAAGTCACCAAGCACACACATGCACCTGGATCCATGCTGGGGCTGCTGAGCACTTGCTGCCCTCTCAGTTGGCTGCTCAGGAGCCCTGTGAGTAGCACAGCAGCTCCAAGGACCACGCAGCAGGGAAGAACTCGGATGAGGCCCTTGTCCCAGTCTCCCTGTGTGTATCTGCAGGGATGCTTGGGGTGCCTGGCCACACACAAAGCCCACGTGAGTGTGTGTGGGGGGTGTGTCTCTCCTGTGCTTGGAGGCACACTCAGGCTATGCTGCATGTCTATGTTGGTGTCACCATGTGTCCAGGCACACGTCTGTGCCCACATGCATGAAGCAGGGCAGGGAGGTGGCAGCTCCTCAAAGGGATTTGCTGAGGAGCTCCCTGTTGCAGGCTTGCTTTTTCCTGGTGAACAATAATCCCTTCACCCAGAGCTGGGCACACATAGAGTTAAAGCTGAGTGCACATGTTGATGATAAACCAGTTGATTTATCAGAGCTGTCACCCACTAATCGCTGGGGGAACTGGAGCACTCGAGCTCCCCCCGAGCTGCAGCACGAACACCACGCTCCTCCTGCAGATTTGCAATGCAGCCCCATGCCAAGAAAACCCTGGCATGTACAGGAGAGGCATGAACTGCAGAGGAGCAGCACACATCTGGCCAGCTGCAGCAGCCCCCTCACCCCAGGGAAGAAGGTGGTTCCCATGGGGAAGGGAAAAGCAAGGAGATCTCAGCAGAGGTCATGAGTTTCCTGAGACACAGGGCAATAGCTATTGGAAAGTTGTTTGGGATAAGGATCTTGAGAGAGCAAAGGTTGGGTTTCCAAGTGGCTTTGGCTGCAGATCCGGTCTTTCCCATCAGGCAGTGATGACCCTTCATCTGCTCCAATGGTGATGGATATCCCTGGGCACCTGGGGAGACATCACAAGGTCCTTCATCCCAAGGAGGCACCAGCTACTGTCCCTGTCAGAAGCAGCATGCTCCCTCCAATGTGGCTGGCACTCCGTGCAGACTGAACCAAAGAGGGACATCACCAGCCCCACATCCAGTTCTGTGGTGGTTGCAGTAGGTCTCCTCACTCCCCGTGCCATGGGGCACCTTGCTGGATTCACCACCCCCAGATGTCCCTTGTTCATGGTGGCAACTCTGGGCAAAGTGACAGAGTGAGGGTCCCCTGGTCAGAGCAAGACCTAGATAAACAGTGGCACCCATGTTCTTGCAGTGTCCCTCATCCTGGTGGGACTGACCATGACCACAAAGAACCCGCCACCCACCGTGCACTGGGGTGCAGCTCCTCATTCAATGAACTTCCATACCCAGCAGCCCTGGAGAAGAAGAAAACCCTCTTGTGATGGAGTTTAGCCTTCGTGCAATGCTGTGGGCAGAGGTGGATCCCCTGGGTATTGTAGAACAACATCTGTTTTCACCTCAAGCCATCAGCTCTGGTTACCAGCAGATCTTTGCAAAAATCAGTTTTATCCAGCGTAGGAGTGGAGGGAAGCTGCCAGACCTCTGCCTAATGCAGCTTGTTTGTACTTGAGTGCAAATTATGTCAAAAGCAGAGAAGAAAAAAATCCTTGCCAAGCAAACTTTCAAGTACATCTGAGGTCCTTCCTGCTAAATCAATATTGGCAATTCCTGCTGCTCTCCACCTGGGATGGCAAGAGAGAAAAGCAGCAGAGGCTCTGACTTTTCTCTAATATTGCTTTGGATGTCACCTGTTCCTCAAAGCAAATATTTCATAATTCAAGGTTTCTGAGAGATCTTCAGTTATATTGTGACCAAAACTCCCACCCGAAAGGGCATTTGGTGCTTCCTTTGCTAGGCTAACACTTACTTCTTGAATAATTTCTTGAGTAACTTTTGAGTAGCTACTTACAGGCCCTTCAAAAGTGTAAGGCTTTGTGTTCTCGCCGTCTTCAACTTGAGTTTCAACATCTCTTTGCTGAAGAGGGCTCTTGGACCAGACTGACCATGCATCTACTTGCTGCCTGATTTCCACACAAAACATAGAGGCTGAGAAAGAAAAAAAAAGCCCCCATTTCTGCTGAGCAGGTGCATGTGCTTGGTCTGAGGAGTCTTTGCCAGACTTTAGCAGCTCATTTGAGTAGATGCCAGGAAGAAGCTCCTTGGTTGCTGCATCACTCTCCCATTCCCAGCTTGGCATTTATGTAGAGACCTGGCCAAAGAATAATGCTTGAGCAAATACGTTTTCCTTCACAGTGCAATTCTGCTCGTTCTGTTGATGGTGTTTCACTGCATTTTGGGGTGAGAAAATGCCCACTGATCTGCTCAGTCTGCAGGCAGCAAAGTGCATAACTTCATGCAAGAAGCAGTGGTTGAATGGAGACATCAAACGCACCTTCAGGTGTCACTGGGAGGACACCCAGACAAAGCCTCATCCCATCTGGCCAGCAGGTCAAGGGAGGTATTTATCCCCCTCTCCTGAGGCCCCACTTGGAAAACTGTGTCCAATTCTGTTGTCCCCAACACAAGGACATGGGGCTGTTGGAGCAAGTCCAGAGGCCACAGAGATGATCCGAGGGCTGGAGCAGCTCTGCTCTGGAGACAGGCTGAGAGAGTTGGGGGTGTTCAACCTGGAGAAGAGAAGGCTCCAGGGAGACCTTAGAGCACCTTCCAGTGCCTGAAGGGGCTCCAGAAAAGCTGGGGAAGGACTTTGACAAGGACAGGGAGTGAGAGGACAAGGGGGAATGGATTAAAAACTGGCAGAGGGGAGATTTAGGTGAGACATTAGGAGGAAACTCTTCAGTGTGAAGGTGGTGAGACACTGGAACAGGTTGCCCAGGGAACCTGTGGCTGCCCCATCCCTGGAAGTGTTGAAGGGCAGGTTGGATGGGGCTTGGAGCAACCTGGTCTAGTGGGAGGTGTCCCTGCCCATGCAGGGGGATTGGAAATAGGTGATCTTGAAGGTCTCTTCCAACCCAAACCATTCTATGATACGATCTGATTTTTTTCTCCTGGGTTGCTTTTTTTTTTTTTTTTTTTGGGGGGGGGGGTTGTTTGTTTGTTTTGTTGTTGTTTTGGTTTGTTGGTTGGTTTTTTTTTCCAGCAACGTAAACAGCATCAAGACCTTTGGAAATGGCAGAGGGGATATAACCTGGAATTTGATGGGCTGTTTACAGTTATCCAGTCCTTGATTGACAGCTCAGAGCCACACGGTCACGGGAATATACTTTGTGAGATCTTGCCTAGACTACAAGGGGATTAATGGCAGGGGAAGATTTTCTTTGTCTTAGTGATTTTTTGACAACTTCAGTCAATTGCAGTAAGCCTGGATAACTGCTGCCTGTGGCTCTTCCCCAGATCCTATTAACAGTGGTAAATTTAACAGTTTCTATAAACAAAAAAGGTGAAGATGGACCCGTTCTTCTTCTTCTGAGGCAGCAGCTGGAGCATCAGGAGCTGTTGGCAGACATCACATCTGTAGATGGGGTGTGTTTCCAGGGGTTGCACATCCATTCCCTCCCTCCACGGCTGCTTCTCCCTCCTGACCAATGTGGAAGCTACAGAAAACTCTTCACAGCAAACTCACACCCACTAAAACACACTTTGCTGCTGCTGACCACAGGGCTTGTAATAAACTGTCTTCCCAACGTGGCTTTTTGTTCAAATCTCCCTGCTCGCAAGCTTTTAGGTCCAGAAAAGCAAGTATAAATGATTAACACAAGTTTTAATAAATCCTGATGGGGTCTTTTAGACTGATAGATCACCAGAGGTTGTTTATCACTATGGCTTGTAAATCATATAACATACTTTATTACCGTGCTTACAGCCGTGTATAAAATGTCTGCAACACACTTCACTGTAGACTAAAGCTTCAGGTACTCACTGGGAGGTGAAACCAAAAGTTTCACCCTTGATTTTTTGGAAGTAGGAAGTCTTCTGTCCCTCTTCCTGTCTGCTGGTCTTGGCATGGCCAAGTATGCCATCCCCATACTGCTCTCAGTGGGGAAAGTGGAGCACGGGGAAGAGCAGCCCCAGGGAGCTGGAAAAGGGGCTGTTTTTACAGTGTACACTCAGGTCCAGATTGGTTGTGTTGTGACCAGATGCCCACTACCTCCAGCCAAAGGCAGGGAGGACCCTCCTGGGAGTGCTGAGCATCCTGCTAGATTTTACAGTGAGGCAAGTGTGAGGGTCCAGCCCTCAGGACTCACACTTTGGGGAAGTGGTGTCCAAACACCACTGTAAACCCTCCAACATCCTTTGCATCCCAAAAGGCCTGTCTGAGAGGATGGAGACAACGATGATGGCCTGCACATGGTCCAGTGCCTGCATATACAATGGTTGAGATAATGATGCTCAATGGTGGGAGGTCTCAACCATGCTTACTCATCCTTGGGAAATGATTGTTTGAGTGCAACAGGCCTCTGGAAGGAGAAGCTGTGATGGTGGGCTTGGGGAGCCCCAGTAACACCAGCTTCTCCCCTAGTGGCTGGCCCAGGGCCGGATCCAGGACTGGGGATTCTCTGTTATCTATCCCTCTAACTTTTCTTCTCCCATTTGCTCTTTCTCCCCCTCTCTTTTCCCTCATAAAATGATTTAGTAATATAAAAGCCCAACCTCGATATTTTTTCTCAGGTTGTGCAGCTTAAACATATATGTAACTGTGTCTTTTCTGATCTAAACAATCAGCCTTTATGATGGTCTAGCCTGATATAATAACTGAAGTATCAGTATTCCTTGTATCATTTTAATTACACCTAATATTCAAATACAGACCTTGAGTGTTGTTTCACCTTGTTCTGATCAGGGGGTCTCTAACAGCCCAGCATTTCCTCACACTGTCACATTTTAATCACTCTCCCTGGAAGGACCAGGTCTGCAGCTGAGGTTAGATCCAGCTGCACTGGGGCTCCTCTCTGAGAAGGATTTTGGAAAGCAAAGGGGTCCAATCTGAATCTCCCTGGGTTGCCCTCCCCAGGTCGTGACAGGAAAGAGGAGGCTTTTCTTTTTCAGTGTGACTGATGTCAGCATTTGGCAAAAATAGCAGCAGCACCATCCTGGCTGCCCAGCCCGATGTCTGGAGGCTGCCACACACATGTTGGGATCAAAATGTGTCTTCCAGAGAGAGGGAATTATACAGCAGGGCTACAACACGGATTTAACTTCCATTTTATATGCTGTGGCTCCAGCAAGAAGTTGCAGCTAAAAAAGCAAGCAAAGCAATTAATTCCCAATGTGTTGTTTGGTGTAGGACCAGAATGAGAGAGAAAAAAAGGTGGAGAGCACTGCAGTCCCCCCAGGAAAACAGGGCCTGATGTCTACTTCTGCTGACATGCTCCAGCATCAGAGAGTGTTTGTTCCTGTGAGCTGAAGAGACAGTGAGGCTTGACTAAATAATAAAAGGGAAAAGGAAGGAAGCCTTAAGAGAGCAGGGCCACAAAGATGATCTGAGAGTTGAAGCAGCTCTGCTCTGGAGACAGGCTGAGAGAGTTGGGGGTGTTCAGCCTGGAGAAGAGAAGGCTCCAGGGAGACCTTAGAGCACCTTCCAGTGCCTGAAGGGGCTCCAGGAAAACTGGGAAGGGACTTTGGACAAGGGCAGGGAGTGATGGGGAATGGTTCCAAGCTGAAAGAGGGGAGATTGAGATGAGATATTGGGAAGAAATTCTTCACTGTGAGGGTAGTGAGACACTGGCCCAGGTTGCCCAGAAAAGCTGTGGCTGCCCCATCCCTGGAAGTGTTCAAGGGCAGGTTGGATGGGGCTTGGAGCAACCTGGTGTAGTGGGAGGTGTCTCTGCCCATGGCAGCAGGGTTAGGACTAGATGGTCTTTCAAGTCCCTTCTAACCCAAACCATCTGATGGTTTCTAGTGAGTGGGCAATACAAACCAGCCCTGTCCTTCAGGAGCAGCTCACACCTCTCATGGACAGGCTGGCTCACTTCTAGGATGCCTGTGAACTCAGCAGGAGTTAAAGCAGACAAACATGTTTAAGGAAAAAACCAACCAAACCAAACCAAACAAACAAAAAAAAAAACCTCACAAAGACAAAAGCCAAACAGACAAAAAGAACAGCAGAGAAGTAAGAATACTTTAAAACTCCCAGCATCGTGATTGTCTTCCTGCAGTCAAGGCAGCATCTTTGAGTGGCTGAAGCCAAAGCCCCAGATGTCTCCTTCAAACCAGAGTTTTTCCCCTTCCCAAGCTAACCCCTGGGTGGTGCTGGGCTGGCTGGTCCTTGCCAGGGAAGGGAGGAAAGGAAGATGACAGCGTGTGATGTTGCCCATAGTAACTAGGAGACATCTGGCAGCTGTTTTATGAGTCCATGGTGGTTTCCCAGCCATCCATCCCCCTGGCCAGGCTGGGATGAGCTGGAGAGCCCAGCTGCTCACAGCAGCCACCGGTGACACGTCGAAGGACGTGTTTTTCCCCCAGTTTATTCAGTGCATCAACTTCAGAATGGAAAGCCTTGTTGAGTCTTTAAATAATAGCAATTTTGTATGCATTTGACTATTTCTGCCCTGTATGAGCCAGTATAAACTCTCTCTCATTTATCAATTAGCATTTATAAAGTCCTTATCACCATGGAATCAAAACACTGTAAATGGATTAAAAAACAAGCAGGCTGCCTGGGGGAGTCAGTAACTTCATCTCCTTTGAATGTTGTGAAGCTGTGTGATCTCATCGGGGTGACAGGGACATGCCCAATTTTTAGACACTTCACAAAATTGGGGGAAGGAGTCATTGAAAATAATTAGAGGGAATTAGCCCAGAATTAAGCAGCTCTTTTTTTCTGGAACTGAAAGCTCGTGCAGGGAACTATTCTGGAAGAGCTCTTCTGGAAGACTTCATTCTCCTGGAGCTCTGCTTCCACTAAATAACCTTAACAGCCTCACCTCCGGATGTGTTCCCACTGTGGAGCCTTTCCTGTCGATGCAAAGTGCCCGTGAAGTGATGCCAACACAGGCTGATGATGTTTCCAGCCACTTCCAAGTGGAGTAACTGCAGCAAAACGAAGGTAGTGGTCCTGCTGTCATTAGGAGATGTCCCCAGGTGCTCCATAACTTCACCTTAAGGGGAGAGTAGTCATTCTTAGGGTTTGTGGGGTTTTTTCTAGTGCTTGGTAAAGGGAGACACCAAGTAGAGCTGAACACTGGCCTGGACAAGTGACCCTCCACAGGAGGACACTTTTGCTGTTCTAACAAAGTGCCACACAGTGTCACCCCAAACTGTCAACAGAGGAAAAAAGCACGAGGAGAATTTATAAAAGGCATATTACTATTCTAGGGATGTGTTAGGTATATTCATGCAAAATCATTTCTTTACCCAAGTAGCCTTGAGCAGCCATCAGTGAAGGAGTGGACTCTTAGTAGCCACAAGTCAATATTTGTCCAATATTAGCAGAGCAGAAGTGGTCATTTGGGGCACTAAACTAGTCACCACACTTTGATTTCAGAGAAATCTGCGTGGTTCCCTGCTGGGGTGTAAAAACCCCAACTTTTGTAAATCCTGCCTGTCACATCAAGGACAGAGGGCCCAGGAGCTAAGAGGCTGTTCACGTTGTGTTTACACACTGAGCATTTTCATGCTAAATTGGCTTCAGGATGTAGGTGCCAGATGAAATCCACCACAGCCCTGTGATGCTAATTGCTAATGAAGAGCAGAAGCACACAGGCTTTAAATCTGCTTTAGAGACACAGATGGGTTAACTGCATCCTGGGCCAAGCACTGTGTCCACACCAGAGTGCTCTTCAATCTCCCACATAGCTCCTAAGCTTCTCCACTTGCCTGTTGCTGCCCATTTGATGCCTCATGCTTGATGTCTCCCTCTGCTCTGGGAACAGGCTGAGAGAGTTGGGGGTATTCAGCCTGGAGAAGAGAAGGCTCTGGGGAGACCTTAGAGCACCTTCCAGTGCCTTGAAGGGGCTCCAGGAAAGCTGGGGGAGAAGCTTTTAACAAGGGCGGGGAGTCATAGGACAAGGGGGAAGGGTTTCAGACTGGAAGAGGGGAGACAAAATTGGTATCTTAGGAAGAAATTCTTCACTGTGAGGGTGGCGAGACACTGGAACAGGTTGCCCAGGGAAGCTGTGGCTGCCCCATCCCTGGAAGTGTTGAAGGGCAGGTTGGATGGGGCTTGGAGCAACCTGGTTTAGTGGGGGGTGTCCCTGTCCTGCAGTGGAGGTTGGGACTAGATGAGCTTTAAGGTCCCTTCCAACCCAAACCAGTCTGTGATCCCATGATCCTCCCACAGACATAGGCTGGGCACCCTTGTGCCTGACCTTTCTCCTCGGGTACTCACAGGGTCTAATTTTTTTTTGCCTCTTTGCAGTGGGCTCACATCAGATCTTGGAGCATGATGACACTGTCCTGGATGCTCACCTTGGGCTGAACAGTTTCAGCCAGACCAGATCCCATCGTTCATCACCCCAGGCAGCAGCAACGCACCAGCAGCAGAGCCCAACTTCCAAGGAGCAGTTTTTCCTGCCTGAAAAGTACCAGCAGCCACAACCAAACCCACACCACTGAGGGGATGGGCACCCACCACCACCCTGAGAGCTGTTTTGTGGTGGCAAAGGGCAGGGGGGGGGGGGTGAGTGGGGCAGCCATGAGCAGATCTGAGACAAAGAGCTGTAAAGGGGCAGGGAGATGTCTGCCGTGCAGCCCAGGCAGGGGGGAGAAGGCAGAAGGGCACTGGGAAAGAGCTGAGTGCGCTGGAAAAATCCAGTTCTCCTGTCAGGAAGCATCCCCAGCTGCCAGCACTGCTGCCTCAGCCCCACATCCCCCCCACCCCTTCTTCCTTGATCCACCCTGCTGGCCATCCCCCTGCATCCTGCACTCTCTCCATCCTCAGCTGATGGAATCACTGAGATTCCAAGACCTTCTTCATCCAGCTGCCCTCCCCCCCTCCTCCTTCAGCCCCCTCAGGCTTGAAGTTCACACTTCCTGAGTCTGCACTTCATGCCCGAGCAGACCCTTGCTCTCAGGAGCCCGTTGTATTAGACACCATAGAATGGTTTGAGTTAGAAGGAACCTTACAGATTATCGAGTTCCAACTCCCCTGCACAAGCAGAGACACCTCCCACTAGACCAGGTTGCTCAGAGCCCCATCCAACCTGGCCTTGAACACCAGAGAAGGGGCTGCAGGTCAACCTCCCGAGAAGGAAACGCACAGAAGATTTTTATTTCATTTCCTTCTTAATGCACGATGAGAGTTTGTATCTAGGTGACAGATGAAGCAATACAGTGCTGGAGCTTCCCTAATACCTTTTTTTTCCTTTGGTGGGTGTACGATCTTTGCTTAAGCCTCAGGTCACTCTGCTCCTCTTTGAGGTGCCTTGCAATCCTTCTTCTTCTGCTCACAGAGAGGAGAGGGTAAGGCAAGAAAACGGGGTCCTGCTGCAAAGGACAAAAGCCCACCACAAGAAACAGCTCTTTCCACCTCACCCCACCCTGTGGCAGCTGCCACCCAAGGGTGCTCCCTGGGTGCAAATGCTCTCAGGAGCCAGAGCAATTGGGCAGGGATGCCATGGGCTGCATCAAGCCACACTGCCATCACCCAGCCAGAGCTGAAGGCACAGACATGAAGACACAGAATGAGGCACAGAATTACCTTGGTTGGAAAAAGACCTTCAAGATCACCAAGGCCAATCATTAACCTAACACTGACAAGTCCTTAACTAAACCATATCTCTCAGTACTATGTCTATACAACTCAAATACCTTCAGGGATGGTGACTCCACCACTGCCTTGGGCAGCCTGTCCCAATGCCTGGTAACACTTTTGGGTAAGAAATTCTTCCCAACATCCAATCTAAACCTCCCCTGGCACAACTGGAGCCCATTCCCTCTTTTTCTGTGTCTTGTAACTTCGTTGAACAGCCCCATCGCCACCTCTTTACAACCTCCTTTCAGGTAGTTGCAGAGAGTGGAATGTCTCCCCTCAGCCTCCTTTTCTCCAGGCTGAACACCCCCAGGTGCCTCAGCTGCTGCTCATCAGACTTGTTGTCCAGACCCTTCCCCAACTTTCTTGCCCTTTTCTGGACATGCTCTAGTAGCTCAACAACCCTTCTGTTCTGAGGGCCCCAAAACTGCACACAGTGCTCTAGGTACAACCTCACCAGTGCCCAGCACAGGGGTACGATCACCTCCCTGGTCCTGCTGGGCAGATTATTCCTTACACAGACCAGGATGCCATAGGCCCACTTGGCCACCTTGGCACACTGCTGGCTCATGTTCAGCCAGCTGTCAATCAGCACACCCAGGTCCCTCTCTGTTGGGCAGCTCTCCAGCCACCCCTACCCAAGCCTGTAGTGCTGCTGGGGGTTGTTGTAGCCAAAGTGCAGTATCATAGACTGGTTTGGGTTGGAAAAAACCTTCAAGATCATCTAGATCCAACCCCCCTGCATGGGCAGGGACACCTCCCACTAGACCAGGTTGCTCCAAGCCCCATCCAACCTGCCCTTCAGCACTCCCAGGGATGGAGCAGCCACAGGTTCCCTGGGCAACCTGTGCCAGTGTCTCACCACCCTCACACTGAAGAGTTTCCTCCTTATGTCTCACCTAAATCTCCCCTCTTCCAGTTTAAAATCATGATCCCTTGTCCTCTCACTCCCTGCCCTTGTCAAAGTCCCTCCCCAGCTTTCCTGGAGCCCCTTCAGGCACTGGAAGGTGCTCTAAGGTCTCCCTAGAGCCTTCTCTTCTCCAGGCTGAACACCCCCAACTCTCTCAGCCTGTCTCCAGAGCAGAGCTGCTCCAGACCTCTGAGTACCCAATCTTTGGCCTTATTGAAACTCATGCAATTGACCTTAGCCCATGAAGCACGTGCAGAAGGACAAAGGGTCACCTTTGGTCAGGGAAGGGCAGGAGACAGGGTGCACACCACTGCTCTGTGTTGGGGAGGGTCTGCATGAATCACAGAATCACCAAGGCTGGAAAAGACCTTTAAGATCATCAAGTCCAGCCTATGACCAACACCACCACACCATCTAGACCATGGCACTAAGTGCCACATCCAGCCTTGCCTTGAACACATCCAGGGACGGTGCCTCCACCACTTCCCTGGGCAGTCCATTCCAATGTCTAATCACCCTCTCTGTGAGGAAGTGCTTCCTAATATCCAACCTAAACCTCCCTTGGAGCAACTTCAGGCTCTGATGCCTACTGGGCATCAATGAAGCAATTATAAATCAGCATAATTTTACCAATTAGCACCAATGGATCACTGTGCCAGGCTACAAAGCAGCAAAGAGCAAGCTTGTCCCAGTCCAAAACCTGGGGCAGCTCCTGCCTGGTGCTCAGCTGGGCACCTGCTGTGCTATGCAAAAAGCAGCAGCAGCAACACATCCCTCTCCTTAACTCAGACAAAAAGCAGCAGATCCCCATGATGGGGAAGTTTTACCAGGATAACTGGCCAGAGACACAGGTTCCCTGCAGTGGTGGCATGGCCAGCTGTGTCTGGAAGCAAATGCTAAGGGGGAAAAAAAAACCCAACAGCAACACTCTGCTGCTTTCTGCACTTCCACTGTGACCCTGAAACTGCAGCTTACAGTGACAAATTCTTTGCAGAAGGTGACCCAGCAACAGGCACCCAACCACAGCAGCACAGCCCAGCACTGCCTGATCGATGGAGGAACTGTTAGAGGCACAAAGACCTGCTCAGTCACACCTGGAGCTGCAGGGAAGGGGTTTTTCCTCTCCTCTCACCTTCCTGATAGTTTTCGTGCTGTTTTGGAGTTCTTGCTGTGGACTCCAGGCTCCAGCCAGCTCATTTTCTTCCTCTCCAACCCAGTGTTGGAAAGTGAGTGCTGTCTGCTGAGGTGTGCATGGCTGGGGTATGGAAAGAGCCTCCCTGATGCCAGCTGGATATGCTGGTCCTTGATCTCCAGGCTGGCTGCCCACCACATCCTCCAGCCCCCCCAGTCACCCTCTCTTCCCACAGCAGTTTTCTCTCTCTCAGACTGGGCTGGAGAGCTTCAATTCTCTCTTCTTTGCCACAATCATCCTGGCAAACCTGGTTCATCACCACCTGTGGTTCTGGATCCTCAGGGAGCAGCATCAGGGAGACTTGGTGACAAATGACCTCCTTAAAGCAAAGGAGAATTTTTGACAAAAAAAAATGAAGTAGCACTTGGAAAAAAATAATAAAAACAGCCACGCTTCCAGCTCCTGAAATGGAAACCACACCACTCTGCAGGTGTTCAGCCTGGAGAAGAGAAGGCTCTGGGGAGACCTTAGAGCACCTTCCAGTGCCTGAAGGGGCTGCAGGAAAGCTGGGGAGGGACTTTGGACAAGGGCAGGGAGGGATGGGACAAGGGGGAATGGATTGAAACTGGAAGAGGGGAGATTTAGGTGAGACATGAGGAGGAAAGTCTTTGCTGTGAGGGTGGTGAGACACTGGAACAGGTTGCCCAGGGAACCTGTGGCTGCCCCATCCCTGGCAGTGTTGAAGGGCAGGTTGGATGGGGCTTGGAGCAACCTGGTCTAGTGGGAGGTGTCCCTGCCCATGCAGGTGTTGGGACAAGATGATCTTGGAGGTCCCCTCCAATCCAAACCAATCTGTGATTCCATGTGCTGCTCCTTCCTAAGGAGAAGGCAGCAAGGGTAGGCTGGGATGAGTCCAGGACCAGGGGAAGGAGCCTACTCTGCCAGCAGGGCAGATGCACCCAGCACCAACAACACCCTCACCAACGCCAGGAGAAACACCAAGAAGATGGCACAAGCTGACACCCAAATGAAAGCCTGAATCTTAAGGCCACAAACCAGCCTCCCTGGAGGTGACCAGGGGCAACCGTATACACCTGGCATCAACCAGTTTGGAGGTGGGCTCCATGGCTTTCCCACCCTAATGCAAAGTAAGGCCTTCTTCTGGCGAGTTGATCAGGCTTCTTGAGAAGGAGAAAAGTGTCCATGAATCCACCAGGCTCTGCCTCAGCAGCAAGGCTGAAGGCCAAACACACCAAAGACATTGAGAACTACACCGACTTTGCAAACCCCAGTTGGGCCCCGGGGCTGTCACCATTTAACACCTGAAATACTCCAACCTTCTCAGGGTCAGTTGTTTCCTCACTAGATTTGCACTCAGTCCTTCTGAGCTATCGGATGCTTCTCTATCCCAAATTTACTGTTAGAGAAGCTCTCTGGACCCAGCTGAAAGATAATAATTGAATAATATGCAACATTACACTCAGGTTTCATTCATTTTCACACTTACAGGATCTGTAAAATCTAAAATGAGGTATCGTCTTCCAACTGTCATCCTGCCCAGCAACAGCAAATTTAAACAAAAAGGTAAAATATTTCCAATCAAAACCTGCAAATTATCTCAAACAATCTTCTTCACAATTTTATTCCCTTTTCAGGGTACAGCTCCTACAGTAAATTAATAAGACATAAGCTTGCAATATTTTCGATAGGTTGTTACGGCAGCATTTTTCATTTCAATTAGTAAGATCTAAGAACACTTGGAGTCCTCAGCCACGGCTGGAAAGGAAACACATTATTTCCTGGGGGTGAAGAACTTCCCAGTATTCATGAAGATTCACATCTTTGGGATCTTCTGCCAGGTTAGCCCTTAAGCAAACTGGTTGCCAGTGGAAGTTGCTGGCACCAGGGAAAGGCTTTATAACTGTATTCCCCAAATAATCTTCTCTGCCCCTGAAGGGAGAGGGGAACCAGACCTGTCTCAGCAACATTATTCTTCCTTTCCCAGCTTGCTGAGTTTCCTTTTTACAGGTCTGGTCCAGGCCTGAGGAAGGTGGAGGAGCTGCTTGGAGAGGGCACACAAGGGTTCCTCCTCTCAGCATTCAGTACCAGATTCCTCTCCAGAAGTCTGGGACCCTCTCCCAGCTCTTGGGATCAGGAAAATATTTGGCATCCAAGTATCACAGGACAAAAATCAAGGTCAAGCAAATCATGCAATGGTTTGGGTTGGAAGGAGCCTTCAAGATCATCTAGATTCAGGCCTCCTGCATGAGCAGGGACACCTCCCACTAGACCAGGTTGCTCCGAGCCCCATCCAACCTGCCCTTCAACACGTCCAGGGATGGGGCAGCCACAGCTTCTCTGGACAACCTGTTCCAGTGTCTCACCACCCTCACACTAAAGAATTTCCTCCTAATGTCTAACCTACATCTCCACTCTTCCAGTTTTAATCCATTGCCCCTTGTCCTCTGGCTACAAGCCCTTGTCCAAAGTCCCTCTCCAGCTTTTCTGGAGCCCCTTCAGGCACTGGAAGGTGCTCTAAGGTCTCATCAGAGCCTTCTCTTCTCCAGACTGAACTCCAACCCTCTCAGGCTGCCTTAAAAATGCTGAGGTTTTTTGTTTTGGGTTTTTTTTTGTGTTTTTTTTTTTTTTTTAATTGTTTTCTTCAACCCTTGCCTGAGGACCAATCCTGAACCCTCCCCTTTGGTTCTCATGTCTATCTCCCAGCCTATGGCATGCACAGCTGAACCCCAGCTCTGCACTGGAGATGGATGTGGAGACCAGCAGGGACATATACTGGCCCATCCCCATTTTCTCCCCACTAATTCAGCAGATCTCAAGTCCCCTGGGCAAGCACACTGTCAAAACCAGATCAGGGGATAGCAGGAGCATGGGGAGGAATCAACAATTTCTGTAGAGCAGAGCAGCCATGGGCATAAAATGAAGAGCAGGTCAGAGCTTCTTTCCCAAGCCAGGGGAGTGCAGCAGGGGAAGCTGCAGCTAAGAAAGTCTTTCAACTCATTGTTTTTCTCTAAAACATCATAGTGTATCTTTACTTGTGGTGTAACTTCAAGCTGCATCTTTTGAATTTGCTGATCTCAAGCAGCATTGGTTTGAGAGAATTTTCACTTCTCTCAGGTCTTAGCTCAGCCAGTTTTATGGTTTTGACCATAAATGGTGTAGGAGAAGCTTACAGAACTTGCAAGTTGGGGAGAAAAGTCACAATTATCAAAAAATCTCTTCTCTACTTCAAGAAGTTTAGCACCTGGCAGCTGGAGTTCACCATTTTAATATGAAATAAAGCAAAGCTTTGGATTTAAGAAGCTGGGCTAAGCTAGTCTCAAGGCTTAGGTTATGCAAGTTGGCAGAGGAGAAGCTCCATGTGCAAGTCCTGCCCTTGCACAAAGGTGCTGGGAGAGCAGGGAAAAAAACCATCATGAAGTTTTGTGTAATATAACAACCAGGGAATTCCTTCTTAGAAAGAAAACAAGCACAAAAATCCAACCTCTGCATAGCTGCAGGCCCCAAGGCCAGTGGCTCCTGCCATCCCACCCATGTGTGTTTGGCCAAGGGAAGTCAGTCTTGCTGCAGGAGGCTTTGACATCATGGAGCTTGGGAGGCTCAGCCAAGTCATCCAGTGAAATGTCCAGCCCTGCAGAGGAGCCAGCAGGCTGGGTGGTCAGGCAGAGCAGACATCTGCCCCACATCAGCACTTTGAGCAAGGGGTCTACAGCATCACTTACCCCGAGGAAAAGTGATTCAGGAGCTGGGGGACAAATTTCAGCCAAATCAAGAGAAGCCACAGCAAGGGGCACTTGAAAAGACAGTGGGGAAAAAGCCAGGGGCTGGAAGAGCAAGATGAAGTCACAGGACCACAACATCATCACCTGGAGGACAAGACAGAATATGACAAAAATGATATGGAAAAGGCAAACATTTTTACTAAACCTTCCTCTTGGGGCAGGATGCAGAGAAGAGAGACAGACCTTCTGCACAAACACTGTAGAGCTAAGAAATAAGACACGATAACCAGAAATATCAAGGGGAAGGCAATGAACCAGTGATGGCCATGACCTCTGAAGAACATGACTGGTTTGGGGTTGTGACAGCAGGCTCTTTGAAGGTGTCCGTTCAGTGCACAGACAAGAAAAAACCCAAAGAATGGAAATGCTGGGAGGTACTGGGTGAGGAACTGAGAAGAACCCACAGCAACAGCACACCACAGTGCAAGCTCTGCCTCTGTAGCACTGGTGCCCTCAGCAAGATCCCCACCATCAATGGACAACTGCCCAACCCTAGGAGAGAGGGAAAGGGGACGGTGACGAGCAGGGATGAGGGACCAGCCACATATCTCACACCTGGAGACATTTCACACGACCATTTTTGCAACATTAATGTGCCTTTCTGTCCCACACCAGGCACGTGTTTTCTTGGGGGAAGCACAACACGTGCAGCATCTCAACCAACTTGGAATGTCTTGGCACTAGAAGCCATCAGCTGCCATACTGGGTTGCCCATTTCAGGGCTGCTTTGAGACAGAAAAGACTCAGCCAGACCTCAGTTGAAACTTTGGCTCATTTACTGCAATCACCTCAGCAGGAGGGCTTGGACCCAGAGGTGAAGCTGGCAGAATTAACACCTGGGCTTGTTCCAGACTAAGAATAACATAAGGCCACAAGTCTATGGTCTTGAATTTGCCAATCTCAGAATGTCCTGAAAAAAAGTAGATTTTCACCTGACCAGAGCTCCTGGTTTTGAGCTGCTGGATCCTTGCACAGCAGTTTTGGGGCTGTTTGGCTGAAGAACATCTCAGGCACTGAGACAGGGAGAGTTACCAGGTCAAAATGGACCATGGAAAACTATGAGTCTTCTCCTCCCAATTGCTCCATGCTAACTAGCAGGCAGACAGCAATGACTTCACTCAATTTCCCAAATTTCCCCACAAATATACACAGGCAACTAGATCAGGAAGTCAAAAGTGTGCAATTTTACAGTCAAATTTGATTCAATCAGGCAAGCAAATTAAAAGAGCTTCTTGGGCAAAATATGTCAGCCGTAATTTCTGCCTCAGCTGGCGACCATCAGGAACAAAAATCTGGTCTGCAAACATCCTCTCCAAGCAGCCTTGCTCCAGAAGCAGTTTCCATTTTCCCCGTGCCTAAATAATGCCCTGGCACGCTTTGCAGGAGCAGCTCAGCAGCACAGCTAAAGCTTCCTCAAAACATCAAAGAAGCAGAACAGTAAAACCCATCAAAATTTCACTAATCAAAACTACATGTAATTGTCAAGCGACGGCAGATAACAGAGCTCGGGCAGTCTCTGTGAACCCTCAGCTTCACTCAGACTTAGCAATTAAGCAGCAACTGCTGCTGCCAGAGTAACTGCAAGACCGTGGGGTAAAAGCCACAGCTCACCAGCACCAATTAGCTGCTAATGAACATCAGCAATCCCCTGGTGATGGGAGCTTGAGACAAAACAAGGCCCAAAATACCACCCACGCTTTCTGCCACCATGAACTGGCACCTCAGTGGCAGGAGGATGCTCTGCATCCCTGTCCAGCTGCATCCATGTGGCTGGGCAAGGGAGCCCATTGGATCCAACCCAAGTGGAGGAGAAAAGGTTGGATTTGAAGCTTTGCTTCTCCCAGGTCAGGCAGAGGGAGGGAGCCAGCCTAGAATAATTTCAGCAGTACATGTGAAATCACAGCCTTAAAGGAAGTCAGTCAATTTAAACCCATTCCTGAAGGGGAATAATTAAACACTGCAAAGATGTGGGAGAATTTTAAGCAGTCAGCAAGGATTTAAGACAACATATCATTTCTATCCAGAATTAAAAGGGAAAAAAAAAGATAAGATGTAGGCAGGCAAAGCAGCCTGCTCATTGCTGACTGAAGGGAGCTTCTTCAAGAGAAGCTTCAGTCGATCAAAATTGGTTCACCTTTCCAGGCTGGAGAGAGAGTGAAGTTTTGACAAGCCCAAGGCTGCGTGGTCTGGCTCAAAAATAGAGACACAGAACCTGAAAGGTGATGGAAAAGTCTCAGGAACAGGAGAATCTAAACACAACTCCAGAAACATGTGGAAGAACCCTTAGGAAAGGCAAAGGGAAGAAAGCCAAGGGGCTTCCAAGGGAATTGTTGCCCTGGTGATGCAGACGTGTCCAGTGGGAGGTCTTGGAGAGACAGGAAAAGCTGTGACCTAGCTTGGATCATCTCATGTAAGAACAGTCTGCAGAGGCAGCAAGAAGCACCCTGCAGAGGAAAGGCTAATGGGGAAGGAGTGCAAGGAGTTTTCCAAGTCTCAGAAAACACTTGACTGCTAGTTTCTGCAGACTGCAGAAGGAACTTCACATCCTCCCAGCTAGGAAAAGCCATGAGGATGCAAAGCACCAAACATCCTCACTTATCCCTTTATCAGGACCATGGGGAAAAGAAGTCTGAGCACATCATGGAGCCAAAGCCACCCATGTCCTGGGCTGCATCAAAAGCAGAGTGGCCAGCTGGTCAAGGGAGTTGTTTCTCCTCCTCTGCTGTTGTGAGACCACACCTGGAGTACTGTGTCCAATTCTGGAGCCCCCAACATAAGGACATGGAGCTTCAGGAGCAAGTCCAGAGGAGGCCACAAAGATGACCCGAGGGCTGGAGCAGCTCTGCTCTGGAGACAAGCTGAGAGAGTTGGGGCTGTTCAGCCTGGAGAAGAGGAGGCTCCAGGGAGACCTTAGAGCACCTTCCAGTGCCTGGAGGGGCTCCATAAAAGCTGGGGAGGGACTTTTGACAAAGGCTTGTGGCAAGAGGACAAGGGATAATAGAGTAAAGCTGGAAGAGGGGAAATTTAGAGAAGACATTAAGAAGAAAGACTTTGCTGTGAGGGTGGTGAGACACTGGAACAGGTTGTCCAGAGAAGCTGTGGCTGCCCCATCCCTGGACGTGTTGAAGGACAGGTTGGATGGGGCTTGGAGCAACCTGGTCTGGTGGGACTGGATGATCTTGAAGGTCCCTTCCAACCCAAACCAGTCTGGGATTCTATGATTTGCCAGGCATCTCTCAAATACTACCACCTTGTTTCTATATGTAAATGAAATTCCTCCACTATTTTCATTAGCCACTTTCTAACTAATCAGCTTGGACTTCCTCATTAAGCTGAGGGAAGCTCCCACATGTGGAGCATATTTGCAGGGGGAGGTGAGGAGGCCGTGGTCCCTAGGGAAAATGAGACTAAAACAGTCAGCACCTTTCAGTGTTTCAAATACCTGCGTGCAAGAGGGATTATAGAAAGGTGCCTCTTTGAGCATTATTTGGTGGCAATAATTCAGTTTTTGCACTACTGTGAAGGACTGATCCAAGACTCCAAAGATCCCTGAACACTGAGCACAAGGCTCTGTAACCACAGCGATGTCCAAGAAGAAATCACAGAGAGCAAGAGAAATCTGGACATTTATGAAATCCAAGCTCTGTGTAAGCTTTTTGAAGGTAATTAATACATTTGGGCATCTCAGCCATGTCTGACACAGCAGATAATATGCTGGGCTCTGGGAGAAATGAAACAGTTGCATGGGGTGACCAGAAAGGCAGCTCACCATGCTCTGAGCATTATGCCCCAAACAGGTGTTGACCTAGATAGAAATGAGAAAATAGCTGGAAATATCAAAGCTTTTGTGTTAAGGGAACTTTTGCTCTTTCTGAATCTCTCAAAGCACTACTGAACTCTTCAAATTGGTGAATAAGTGAGAATTCTTGGAACAGGCATGAAGGAAATAAATTATGCCAATCCAGAGATCACTGCAGAAGATAGAAACAAAGATCTTGCAGGAGGAGGGGAGGAAGGAGCATGAACTCTTCAGGAAGTCAATGACTTTTCCTCCAGAGGGGTAAAAGCAATCTATTAGATCACACACTCACAAAAATAAACAGACATTTCTTGTTGATGGGGGATGAACATCTAGCCAGAGATAAAGAAAATATCTCCAGGCTTCACCCATTTCAGAATGCCCTTAGAAAGAACAAGAAGATAAAATGGCAAAAAAAGGAACATTTTTACAGGCAGTCTAAGGGCACGGTCCAGGACCCATCAGCATTTACAGATTCTCCAAGGGCTTTGAAGATCTGTCATGTTGCAACATCTCGACTTCACTGATCTCAAGCTAGCATTCAAGGATAGTCAAATGAAAGACAATGACAACACTCAAGGAGACTGTGACATGAGCAGTAGCAATGATTTGAATCCCAGGGTTCATTGATCAAGTTTGCCCAAAGCTCAGCTGGGCTGAGCCCATGAAGCTCCAGGGAATGGGCTTCCTGGGTAGAGGGGTAAAGAAATGCATTCATGCCTACTATGTGTAACCAACAGGTCAATGGAGGGGATTGTCCTTCTCTGCTCTGGTGAGTCTTACTGAAGGGCTGGGTCCAGTTCTGGGGTCCCCAACACGAGGACATGGAGCTGTTGGAGTGAGTCCAGAGGAGGCCATGGAGCTGTTCTGAGGGCTGGAGCAGCTCTGCTCTTGAGATAGGCTGAGAGAGTTGGGGCTGTTCAGTCTGGAGAAGAGGAGGCTACAAAGAGATCTTAGAGCACCTTCCAGTACCTGAAGGGGCTCCAGGAAAGCTGGGGACGGACTTTGGACAAGGGCAGGGAGTGAGAGGACAAGGGGGAATGGATGAAAACTGGAAGAGGGGAGATTGAGGTGAGACATTAGGAGGAAACTCTTTGCTGTGAGGGTGGTGAGACACTGGAACAGGTTGTGTAGGGAAGCTGTGGCTGCCCCATCCCTGGAAGTGTTGAAGGGCAGGTTGGATGGGGCTTGGAACAACCTGGTCTAGTGGAAGGTGTCCCTGTCCATGCAGGGGGGTTGGATCTAGAGGATCTTGAAGGTCCCTTTCAACCCAAACCAGCCTGGGATTCTATACCACTCCTCCCAGTGCACACCAAGGACTTCCCATGTGAAGGAGAATAGTTGCATGGCTGCACACAGGGCCCTTCATCCACTCAGCACTTGCATCCAAGCTCTGCTCCCTCATGGATGGTCCCTAATAGAAGCTTCACTTGCAGCAGTGGGTGCACTGCAGCCAGCTTAGCAAGGTCACCAGTTGACACTGGAGTAAACAGAGCTTAGGGCTCCTAACACCAGCTGAAAAACACCCCAGCGTTATGATGCAGACAGCTGATCTGACATGAACTCACTCTTCCAGTCCAAAAACGCTGACAGGTTCTAGGCTGGTCAGGTCTCTTCTGGCTGTGGCCCTTCATGGTGGACACCAATACCATAAAACCAGGATAAAATCCTGAAGCTGGCATAAGGCCTGTGCTACATCTGCTGGCTTCACCAGCTGATCCAGCTGGGATTTGCATGCTGGGGTGTCCCAGTGATGCAGAGATTTGGTTGAGTGATGGCAGAAGATGGTCAGACACTACTACTGGGTTCCCTGCTCATGGCAGGGGGGTTGGAACTTGATGATCTTTAAGGTCCCTTCCAATCTTAATGATTCTACGATTCTACTGAAGAGAGCTACTCTAAGCTCAATGCTAACACAAGATTAAACCTCTAGACAGCACTGGTGAACACGTTGCAGCCCATGAGTACCATAGGCTTCACCAACACCTTTGGGGACTGTCCCTTACCTTCTGAGGGCCCCATCTGGCACTCTGGAGTGCCTCATTCCTGCAAGCACCAGGGCTCAACGATTCTAAGCGCTCTTGGCAGCATCCATGGTTGCTATTACCACAGACTCCAGTCCAATTTTTCTTACTGTCTCCCACTCCAGCACAATCCAAATGCTTGTGGAAGGGGGTTAATTTCTTAATTTAAGAATCATTAGTGAGAGAAATTGCACTGCGCAGCTGTCTCAGGTCTTTACTAAAATGTCTCTACCAGCTGAGGGTTTGTGATTCAAGTTGACCAGCTTTGTTCTCATATATTTGACACCAGCAGCAATAGTCATTTTCGGTCAATTAAATGTTTTCTTCTTTGTTTATCACCAGAAGTCTTTATAATATATCTGGCAGCATTAGTCCATCTGAAGAGGAGGACACAGCATCCATGATGTAGGGGAGCTTGCAAATCACAAACCAGGGGATAAAGACCAAGATCACAAACAAGGGGATATATACCAAGAAGCCTGGCGTTCCCATCTGAATTCCTCATCTCCCCAGTTCTTTGCTCACCCATCTAAGGGCCCAGCAGCAGCCTTAGGTGCAGGGCTTGCCTTCCCCTAATGATTTCAAATACAGTTCTTAATTTCTCCTTTGTGCCCCTGAGAAGCCAGCTCTGTCAGCACAAAATCAGGTGTGATTACCCAGCAAAAACAAACCCTGTTGCTGCCTGCGCTGGCCTGTCCGGCCTCGCTCCACCAAACCAGCCCAGGCAAGAGGGGCAGCCAAGATGCAGGAGCATCCAGGTCTCTTCCTCAGGAGCTTTTGCTCTGCTTGTTAGCAGGAGTTAATACCCACGTTAGTGCTATTGTTCCTGTGCCCTAGAGCCAGCGTGGTTCCAGCAGCAGCCACTGCAACCGCTCCTTCATTTGGTTGAGGAGGCATGTCTGCTGTTGCAGTTAATAACCTCAGACTTGGCCTTCATTCAACACAGCCAGGTTGATCAAGCTTTTGACACTGTCTCCCTCAGCATTCTCATTTGGAAGCTGAGGAAGTAGGGGCTGGATGAAAGGCCTATTAGATGGCTGGAAAATCGGCTGGGCTGCCAGGCTCCAAGCGGGGTAATCAATGGCTCAACATCTGGTTGGCAGCCAGTAATAAGCAGAGTGCCTCAGGGGTCAATACTGGGGCTGATATTGCTCGATATCTTCATCAGCTACCTGGGTGATGAGACAGAGAGCACCCTCAGCAGAACTGCAGGCAGTTCTAAATTAGAGAGGGCGATTGGCACCAGCAAGCAGCAGAGCTCCAAATCCAGAGGGACCTTGAGAAACTTGAGGATGGGGCCAACAGAAACTCCATGGAGTCGAACAAGAAGTGCAAAAAATTATGCATGGGGGTCGTCATCACACCTGGCATCAGGCCAGGCCTGGAACTGACAGTCTGCCAGGGCAAACAAACCTCCAGCACACTCTCTTCCTCAATAATGCAACCTCATCCTGGGCTGCCCTAGGATGAACAAGGCCAGTAGACTGCAAGAAGTTACCATCCTCTCTGCTCAGAGCTGGAGAGGCCACATCTCAATGCCACTGCCACTTTTGGGCCCTCAAGTTCAGGAGAGACATGGGGAAAGCAGTGATGAGCCAGCAGAGGCTGTCAAGATGATTGGGGTCTGTGGGTTATGGGCTATCTGGAAAGGCTAGGGGAGACAGGCCAGTCTAATCTGGCCAAGAGTAGGCTCAGGGGTGATTTAACTATAGCCTTCACCTACCTGAAGGACAGGCAGGAAGAGGGAGACATTCTTCTCAATGGTGTCAGATGATGTTACAACAGCCAAACATAGCAGCGTTGGAGGCTCAGGCTGGACCTTAGACAAGCCCAGCCCCCAGGTAGATGGTGGCCTCCAGGGCAGGATCCTCAGAGAACTCCCTCCAGAGGTTCCAAGGCTTGACTGGACAACACCATGACCTGATCTAGCATGAGCAGTAGCTCTGCTCCAAGCAATCAATTCAACTACAGACTTCCAGAGTAGCCTTCTCACCAACACCTCCACAACTAATCAGATGGTCTACATTTATGAAGGTTTTTTTCAAAAAGGCAGCACACCTTCAGAAGTGTTGAGAAGATAATTTTGATGATCATATTCACTACCTGCCAAACCAGAGCCCTACCAACCCCTGCCTTATCACAAGAGCTGCTGGTTGCAGGAGAGAGGCAGATGTTCTAGGAAGATGCATTAATCTCAAATCAGAGGCAAGTAAGAGAGATACTCACTTCCCAAGCTGATTTACTGTGCTAGAAATGTGCATTTCTCATTTAAACTTTTGCTAGCTCCTCATCCAGCCACAGAAATATGACATTGTTTCATTCTGTGAATAAAGTTTTCTTCCACTATCAGCCAGGGGAGATAATCAGAACCCTTATCAGCGTCCTAATCTCATTATAAAACTTCCTTCAAGTATCGACAATTTCTTTTGTCACAAATCATATACCCATAGATACACCAGATTTTACCACCTGTTCACATTTGGAAGTAATTTAACTAAGGAAAAAAAACCACAACAGGATTTAATCTCCCCTGAGTTCTAAGGCAAGTTATTGCTTATAAAACCTTTCTTTCCTATGTCCCTGGACTCCACAAAGAATTTCTTGGCTGAAATACAATAGCTCTTCCTAATGGTTACAGCACTGGCCACATGGCCACCAGGCCCCAACTTTTTCCAGTTTTATGCCTGTGTGACACCTCTGAGCCTCAGCTCTTGGGGCCAAAAGCCACTGGGCACCCTGGGAGCAGCAAAAGGTGGATTGTCTCCACCATATGGGCGTCAAAAAGAAAATGTAATTAGGAAACCAGAATGCCTTCAGCACCCTCCTTGGGGGATTTGATGGCACCAGCAGAAGAACCCACCCCACAGCTTTGCAAGAGTGGCTGTGCTGCTGCTGGAGCCCCAGGGATTGGTGTGCCAAGCCTGAATGCTTCCCAAAATCCCACCTTGCAGCTACTCTTGGCAATGATGTTTTGACCTCTGGGAATAAACACTGCAAATTAATGTTCTAACTCCGCATCCCTCCACAAATTAATTCTGTTGAGACAGGAGATGATATTCCAGCAATAACCCACCTCTCCCACTCTTTCTTCCACAATAAATCACTGACAGGATCTCCTGATGCGCTTTTAAATAGGAGAGATCAAATTATATGTTTGCAAGTAATCATTTAAAAATTATAATATCTTTGGAAAATCTACAGCATTGTTACAGAACAATGGGTTTAATTATTGAGAAATGAGCTATTTGCAAGCAATTTCACTCCTTGCCACGGCTGATCCTGGGCAATTCTGAAGGGTAAGAAAATTGGAAAAAGCTCTCAGAGGGTAATTTGAGTCCCCACATGTGATGAAGTGAAAAGAAGAGGGTTTGGTTTTTTTTCTTGAGGACGAGGCACAATTGGGAAAGGTTGTCACCAGGGTTCAAGGCCCAGTCCCATTTACAGCCACACAGGTGGAAGAGCTGGGGTAATCATCTCAGGATGACGAAGCTCAGTCTCCCAGTTTGGGAGCCAGGCTGTGTTATTGGGAAAATTCACATCCCTTTGTCGCACGTAGGGGAAAATTTAGGCATTATGAGCACACAAGCACATTTTAGTCCAGAGCTCTGCTATGTTTTAAATGTTTATCCTTAGAAGAGGATCTAAACAAGCTGTTTCACTCCCTCGTGCTCCAAAAATGGAGTGCAAATCACAACCCCCTTCTGAGAAGGGCACTGCTGAAAGACAACAGAAGGTTCCCACTGCCACAACTCACGCTTTCTGCTGTAACTCCTGCTGCCCCACTCCCATGTACATTTATGCTTCATTTAATTCTTAAAGCTTAATCATATCTCCAAAATCAGCTGCAGTCAGGAAACTCGGGGCTGTCCAAGCTCTTCCCTCCCCGCCCCTCCTGCAGTGTCTGGCTCACAGCCTTTGCAAGCACATGCTCCCAGCTTTGCCTGAGAAATTTTCCAAATCAAGGTTGCCCGTTTCCTGCTCCCTCCCCTGAAGGCCCTTGCAGTCAAAAGTAGTAACAGAAGGATGGAAGGACACCTTCTTATCCATTGCCTCCTTTATTTTCTGCCTGGCACCAAGTTCCTGGTTCTCCTTTTGTTTTGACAGCACCATATTTTTAATTCATTATGCCACTGCTTAGGAGAGCCTCATCAGGCTCTGGGCTCGATGCAATGCTCCTCATTCTGTCAGCTCTGAACTGCTCCAGAGCTCTCTTCAGATCATCTCCACCACAGCAGGGTACTGGACCACATCAAGTCCAGTTACAGCCTTGACTGCTGCTTCTGCACAGCCTGCTTGATGCTAGGTTGGGATTAATAGAATGGTTTGGGTTGGAAGGGACCTTCAAGATCATCCAGTCTCAACCCCCCTTGCATGGGCAGGGACACCTCCCACTAGACCAGATTGCTCCAAGCCCCATCCAACCTGCCCTTGAACACTTCCAGGGATGGGGCAGCCACAACTTATCTGGGAAATCTGGGCCAATGTCTCACCAGCCTCACAGCCAATAATTTCTTCCTGAATCATCTCTGTGGCCTCCTCTGGACTCACTCCAACAGCCCCATGTCCTTCCTGTGTTGGGGACTCCAGAAATGGACCCAGGCCTGCAGGGAGATTTCACCAGAGTGGAGCAAGGAGGGGACAATCACCTCCCTCAACCTGCCAGTTGAGTAGTGAAGAATTTCCTCCTAATGTCTAATCTAAATATCCCCCTTTCAAGTTTTAAGCCATTTTTTGTCTGCACACAATGGCTTTGTGTTAGTGGCTCCTTCCTGCTCTGCCAAACCCACAGAAACATCTCCACTGCTGTGTGGCACCCCAGGAGAGAGGACACCATTGTGAGGACCCTCTTGCTGCAGTGCACCATGGCTCACAGTGCACCACGCTCAGGCATCATCTCATCTGCCAGAAGTACACCCAGCTTTCTGATCATCATCTCCACTCAAGAGCCTTCCAGCTATCCCTTCTGCCACAAACTGGGATCATAATGTCCTGTAATCACCTAATTCCTGTCAGTAGAAGTAAACAAGAACGGCTGAGTGATTTCCAAACACCACACTAATGGCCAAAGTAGAAAAATTCTCCTGCTTTGCTTCTCTTCAAATCTTACTTGAAGCAGCCTTTTACTGTTCATATTTATTGGAGGTTTTTTTCCTCATTTTTAGGTTTATTTACCCAGAGCTAATGAATAATGTGGTGAACATGTGCTATAAAACACCATTAAGATGAAATTTGGAGAAAAGAAAATCACTTTGGTGTGAGAACCGAGAGGAGGCAGAACTAGTAAATTGCCCAGTACAGATATTTGAAGGCTTCTTAGGAGAGGTCTCCTGAGACTCCTCGGTCAAATAAAATGATGCATTCTGTAGGAATTACCTCTTTTCAAAGTTATACTCATTTTTCTAAGTTTGATGCAGATGCTGTTCAGGCAAAAGAGTCTACTCTGGACTTTTTCCACATTGAAGCCTTTGTATCTCATTTTTACTGATTACCACAGCTGTTAGAAGCAGCAAGGTAAGCAGCACCAGCAGATGATTACCTGGTACACCAATTTTAACCTGGATTTTGACCACCTTTCAATAAACTCTTGTAAGCAAATATATAAATACAGCAGCAAAAGAAACATTTGGGAAGAATTTAGTACAGGGCGAGCACAAAACTTGCTGGAACCTTGGGTTTGCAGAGGAGCTATGAGTGAGTCAGAGTCAGGATGAAAGACATCAAAGAGGCTTTTTCCAAAGCACATCTGTAATATTATTCAACTTTTCATTAGTGACCTGGATGCTGCTCTGCAGAGGTTGCTTATTAAACTGGCTGGTAAAAAGGCCAGGAGGAGCTGCATACATATTGGAGGACAGGATTAGAGCCCAGAATAAGTCTGAAAAGGATTTCTTTTATTATTATTAAAATGACACTGTCCAATGGGATAAGTGAAAGGCTCTCTGCTGTGCTTGCAGAGTGTTAGGCTACACTAGCTCCTAAGCAACTGCTGAATAATGGCAGTACAAGCAGGATCTGAAGTCCATTTCAGCAAACATCTGTTGACTTCCAGTAGACCTTGAGAACCTGGTGGCCATAAAGGATGCAAGAAACAGGCAGGGAAAGCTAATCAGCTTGAGACAGTCCCTATGTCTGCCAGCTCTTGAGTAAAAATGTCCAAATCCAGGACCAGGCATTTGAAGTAATACAAAATACCATTGAGACATGGGGACTCAGCAAGCCAAGAAGCAGCTGGAGCTGCAGAGCCAGGCACATTAACTTGGGGTTCAAAGGTGAAGCTGCCAGAAACCCTTGGCAAGCAGCACAAGGCAGCAGCCAAGCAACTGCAGCACACATGGCAGAGACAAGCATCAGGACGTGGGATGGAGGGCTTGCTCTGAGAAGTCAATCATCCTGGCAGGTACACAAGCAGGAACAGCTTCCAGAGGACACCTGAAGGCCTCTGGGGCAGAGAGCAGTCTTATGTACATGTAACAGCTCAATAAAAGACCTGAAGGGAGTCTCCAGACACAGCTCCTTTGCCTCTCCTCAGAGGTGCAGCATGTTTAAGCACACAAAGACCTTTCCTGATCAAACCAGAGCCATTTACTGCTTTTAGGTGGTGAGGTCTGAGCTGTTCTCTGGGTGTTTTTTGGAAAAAAGTTATTCCCCAGTTCTCCTGGTGGGGATAAGCTGTGAAATCTCTCAGGCTCTGAAAGGAGAGGCTGCACTTGCCTGTTGAATTCAGAATGTATTTTGGTATGATCTCAACTATTGATTACTTTCCTCAGTCTAATATTGCTGCTCATGTTTCTGGAGTCACATCAGTCATGGAACAACAAGCACCTTTTAAACACAACTGTATCTTCTGTCGTTTTAACTGAGGCACAGGAGGTGGAAGAGGGGAAACCTCCAACAACTAGGATGTGATTCAGGGGTTTTTTGGGGGATTCCAGATGACAGTACAGAAAGTTAAGCCTGTTCGACAGCTGCAGAGGAGCTAAATGGAGGAATACCTTTCTTGGAGTAACTGCTGGTTTTCCTAGGTCTGAAGGAGATGCCAGACTAGTTTTCCTTACTGCCACCCCAAGCCAATGGTCAGTCACTTGAGCAAGAGTGCTTTTTGCCATGCTACTGCCAAAACAAAGGCAAAGCAACTCGGTCCAGTGAAATCACCTGGCAAGCCCCAGTCAAGAGCATTCTCCAAGGGAATCAGCAGCCCTGTGGGAGGTCTGGCCCCAGTGAAGGCCAGGGGCTGACCTCCAGGCAGGCAGGTGCAGCTTTCCAAGACACCTGCCCCCCACCCCTCCACTTCCTGGGGATGTTGAGGCACCAGAGCCCAAGGTTTTCCCTTCCCAGGTCACACTGTTCCACCATACAAGCTGGATATTTGGCTGCTTTGGGAGCTTCCTCCTTCCCCTGCACCCAGCAGAGTGTAGCCAGATTTCCAACCCACCTCCCACTGCCTGAGGTGCAGGCACTGGCCCAGCCTCTGTGACCCAGGGCTTTTAATCTTGCCTTTCAGAAGATATTTTCCAGCTTTGCTTATTGCAGCTAGAGTCAAATTCAGTGGCATAGACCAAGCAACTGTGAAACCTTCTGTGTTTACATAGATGCCAGAGTTTTCAAACAGAAAACCCAATTCCAAACATCTCTGCAGTCTCATTTGCTTTATGTCCAGCTATGCTGACTGTGGTACCAGCTGTTTGTGTTCCAAACTTGATTTCTGCCAGCATTGTTTCCTTGCCTTTTTCCTCAAGCAATACCATAAAAAGCTCTAGCTTCATTTTCTTCCTTTCATCCTCACATTAGCTCTGTAAACAGACTCCTTGCTTCCTACTCCAGCAAACTCTTTGTCTGGAAGCCTCAGCTGTCTGGGACCAGCATTTTGTTTCTTCTGGTTGTAGCTGCTGTTTTGTTTGTTCATTAATGCCACTCTGCTCCTTGCTGTGATCCTGCCTCACTTTCTTCTTTGCTAACAGGGTTCTAAAGTTAACCCTTGGGGAGTTTTCTGGGAAGGCTGAGCAGCAGAATCCTGTGCACAGGGTCAGCAGCAGACTCAGGAGAAGCATCCAGCTCAAGAGGTGCTTGTACCTGGAGAGGCATTCAGGAGTGCACAGCTCAAGCAACACCAAATGGCCAAATAATTATTTCTTTTTTTTTACTCCCAGTGATGGCCAACTCAGTTTCTCCAAGAGCCACTGTCCCAGTTTGGACTCCTTGTACTGTCAGGGGCTCCAGGAAAGCTGGGGAGGGACTTTTTGCAAGGGCTTGTAACAAGAGGACAAGGGGGAATGGATTAAAACTGGAAGAGGGGAGATTTAGGTGAGACATGAGGAGGAAATTCTTTGCTGTGAGGGTGGTTGCCCAGAGAAGCTGTGGCTGCCCCATCCCTGGAAGTGTTCAAAGGCAGGTTGGATGGGGCTTGGAGCAACCTGGTCTGGTGGGAGGTGTCCCTGCCCATGCAGGGGAGTTGGAACTAGATGATCTTGAAGGTCCCTTCCAACCCAAACTAGCCTGGGATTCTATGATTCTCTCAGCTCTGCTTAAAAAAATGTCTTGTGCTGGTCTGGTATGTTCAGTGGTTTTAGCCTCTTGGCAACATTCAACATCTCTTGCTATTGTGAAAGGAAGAGAAACAACTGCTAGGTCATTACCAAGGTTTGTAAATGGTCCCCCTGGAACAAGAACAGGTAGACTTTCCATACCACTTTTGGAGACTGTAAAACCTACATCACAGCTTTGTTGTCATTCCAACATGTGTTACAGGGAAACTCATTGCAACTCTTCTTACAGAAGCCCCAACCCTCCAGGTCTTGCCCCACACTTGGCACCACAAAAAGGCTCTTCCACTCTGAGGAGCCCTGTTATCACCCTCAATGAAGACAATGTTGTCTCACCCTCAGTGCAGTTTCTCAGTGGTTCCTACAATGGGCTGGGGATGGTTCACAGCTGCCTCTGCCCAAGCATGAGTGTCCTCTGCACAACTAGAACTTAAACTGAAGTTTGACAATATCCAAAGCTATGTTAAACCCTTTATCACTTAGTAAATAAGTTGAGCTCACTGTGTAATGTTGCTACAGACCTATCTCATCTTCCTGCCCTCACACCAAGCCATCAGACTGATGGTTTACAGGCAGCTAGTGGGAGATGCCTGGTTTATTCCTCCATGGCCCTTACATTTTGAAACACTTGTGTGCCATGAGGGCTGTGAGCAACTCATTAGCACAGCCTCAGTGGAAAAACATCACTCTGGACACTGCAGCCCAGATTAATAGTACAGGGATGTGACAGCAGCAGCTGAAATGCCCTTGGCCAGGGTTAGAGATCAGGCCTTTACACTCCTGAGGTCACCAGTCTAACACACCAGTGTCCTTCAAGTTCAAATAGATACTAGTCCATCCTTTTTGATACCCCTACCAATATTCCTATAAAAAGGTTCCACAACCCCTGGAAAAGCCAAAAAACCACCTCACCCATTAACTTGCTACACACTCTATTCTCCAGACCAGTTTTCCACAGCAAACATTTCAATACAGGACCATGCCTCCAAACCCACTGGGAGGCATCTCCTCCCTCCTACAAAGACCTGCACCTAGTTCCTGCAGAGGTCTTCCAGAAGGGAGCCTGGATCCCACCTCTCTACACTGGTTCCCATCCCCAGCACTCCCTGCTCACACCTCCATCTTACAGCTGCTGGCCAAATGGCTACTATGTTTGCCACATCACTGGCTTGACCATTGCCAGCCCCAAATGTCACCTCCTTCCTTTCCCCCATCCCTCCAGCCAGTCCCTCAAAATAGTTCCCCCTTTCCATAACCACCCACAGATCTTCCAACCGTGGCTGTGCCTGTTTTGCTCCTTTTTCTTCTCCTTACCTTTTTTTGCTGCAGCATCCTCCCAGTCCAACAGGAAAAGCACCTACATGACCAAATAGCATCTTCTGGGGCCCTACAAGCCCACTAGCTGTACTGCCTTGCTGCACAGCCTGAGGCCTTCAAGCTCCCATAGTGGTGGGTGGAAGCACCATCTCTGGATGTGTTCAAGGCAAGGCTGCATGTGGCACTTAGTGCCATGCTCTAGATGGTGTGGTGGTGTTGGTCATAGGCTGGACTTGATGATCTTAAAGGTCTTTTCCAGCCTTGGTGATTCTGTGATTCTGTGACAGGCACCCTTCATCTGGCATGCAGGTAACAAGAATCTCTAGCTCCTCTTCTACCCCAGCAAGCCCTCTTCAAAGACTCCCAGTCCCATCCTTGCCTTCCTCACCCCCCATTCCTTCCTTTAGGCTACAAGCCTAAAAGAGACCAGTTCAGAGAACCCTACTAACCCACTTCCTACTCCAGGTTTATTCTCTGCTTGTCCTCAGGCTTAGGACAAGAGACCTTCCCTCACCAACAACCACCTGGAAGCACCAGAAACCATAACAACATCCACCCTCCTAAAACACCAGCCTCTCCTCATGCTATCAGCTTTTATAGAGCCCAAACAGCTGCTCAGTAGGAGGGCCTGGCCATTATAAGCCTCCCCTCTCCATCCCCAGCTTTTCCCTCTCTTCCTAATAGTCACCCATTATGGTTCTTGATGACCAGGTTGTTGTTGTCACCTGCTGGTGTTTTCCTCCCCTGCCCCAAGCCCATCAGGAGTGGGGAAGCAGCAGTGAAGTTCTAACCTGGCCTGCAAAGCAAGTGGGAGTTGGTGGCTGCTCTCCTCCTCTTCTCTGAATATGTGCTACTGGAATTTTAAACAGATTATGTAAGTGGCTCTCCTTTAATCCATCTGAACTCTCCTCTTTTAATCACAGGCGAGATCAAAGCGGCGACTCTGAGATGAGTGGGGAGCAGCAGAGCCTCTGCTCCCCTGTGCAAGCAGCTGAGGAGGGGACAGGCTGTGGGAACACATGCAGGGCATGATGCTTTTTCAGGATTTTTTGTATGTTTTAAAGTACTCAATAACAATACGAGAAGTCCAAGTGCTGCTGTCACCTTCTGTGTGTTTCTCCTGGTCCTTCCTCCATCCCAGAGATGCAGGACACACCTGTGCCATGGATGTGGGGACATGGTGGCTTGGCTGGGAAGCTGTTCATCAAAGGGAAAGCAGCTCGCTCCCCGAGATTTATATAGTTTACCTTTTTCATTTCTTCTCCTCAAGTCTGACATTTAAAAATGTGTAATTGTGTTTATCCCTGGCAAGCTGTGAATGGCTCCCCGGGCTGCCCGTGCCTCCTGCACCTCTGTATAAATTACACTGACAACCCCTTATTACAAAGGGAAAAATAAGTTAATGGAAAAGCAAAGCAGAAATAGATGCATAAAAATCCCAAAGTGCCCAAGTCAGCAGAATTGCCCCCACGTGACAGTCATTGCCAGTATTTAATTAAACAGAGATCGATCGTGTGGGTGAGTGTGAGCTGGTGTGTGTGCACGTGCAGGGGAGGGATCGGTGCCTTCACCCTGTATTTCTTTTTTTGGTAGTAAAGAGCTATTGATACTACACTGAAGGCTGCCCTGGCAGTGTGAGGAGCCATGTGCAGGATCCTCATCCCTCCTCTCATCCCAGGCAGCCCCTCCTGGCTGGCAGGGAGCTGAAATGCCTGCCCATACGTTGGAAAGAGAGCTTGGGTGCTGCAGAAGTGCCAGGGCCATCACGGCTGGGTTTCCTCTGTGGAGGCAGGGCTCTGGGAGCTGCAGCACAGGTGAGGCTTGAAATCCTCTTGCCCCAAGGTGTGAGCAGCAGATCTGCAGAAATAGAAATGCTGTTGCCTCCCAGAGCAGCCCAGGATGCTTTTGGGAATTGGTGTGTTTAGATGGAGACTCGGGGAGATGTGTGAAGAGCCAGGAGGGTCAGACCCCCCCACACCCCCTGAGTCGCTCCTGCAGGAGGGTGAGGGGTATATGTGGAGAGGAACATAGAGCAACACGAGCTGAGGTGTGGGATCTTAAGGCCAGGACTTGGGGAGCTTCTGAGGGCTGGGACATCCTGAGGACGCTGTGAACAAATGGGCTCTCAGGGGTATGTGGAACTCACCACTTTTAACAGCCTCCATGGCACACTGGAGGTGACCCAGGCAGCAGACATGGAGCTGGGGAGCTCACAAGGACCCTGAAACCCTTCAGGATGGCCATGGGAGAGAGGGCTGGAGCTGGGAAAGCTGTTTGGCTCTGCCTAAACCTCCTAATTCAGCTTATAACGAAATGCTGGGATCTCAAAAGCTGCTGGCTTTGGGATTCAAATTTCCTGTTATTCATGGCCAATTTGGGTCTCTCCTGAAGCTGGGAGACCTCTGACAAGGCTCTTCATCCCTGTGCTTCCCCACTTGGTCGCACGAAACACAACCCCTGGGATAAAATGCCAGTCACCAATCAGTATCCAAGTAGGCTGCTGGTGGAAATCAGGATCAGGGTTTGAAAAAGTGGCGTGTTTGAAGCAAAATGACCAGGCAGAGGTGGAAATGCTTGGTTGGAAATGCTCACCTCTGCCAACAGGAGCTGGAAATGTTTCCTCCTGGGACACTTGTCCAGGAACTGCCACTGCTGAGTCCCTCATCCAACCCTGGCAGTCTCCACATCATTCCCATGGGCAGTGGTCCTTGACCTTTGGGGTTTGGCCAAAAAAGTTGTGTAAAGCTGTAAGTGAAGATGTGCAGATTTGAGCGTGGGCTCCGCAGCCAGATCGATTCAGATCCAACCATCCTGGGAGCAGAGCAAAGAAGTTAACAGCTGCTGGAAATTGCAGAAGGCTCCTTTCATTTCCACACATTTTTCTTGCCTAATTGGAGCGAGCTGAGTGCTGGAGCAGGAGCTGCAGGAGGCTGGGAGCTGGACACCAGCTCTTTGACTCATTCCTGCAGAAAGGGAGGGATTGCTCACTGCTTGGGGTACCAGTTGCACCAGTCTGTTTTTTCTGGGTGGAGAGGCAGAAGAAACTCCACATGTTATTTGCACCACATGGGATTTAAAAAAAAGTCTTTCTGGTCTTTCTGCTCCCCAGCCCTTTCTCTGCCCACGTGCTCTGTGCTGCTGCTCTAGTTTTTTATCCCTCCCCCTCTGCAGCCACAGCCAGGTTTGGCTTCTGTAAATGTTACCCAAGAGTTCAACACCAAGGCAATAAAACCCCCTCTCAAAAAAACCAAGAGGAATAATTTCTATTTTTGTTCCCTTTTAAGATCAGTCTCACAGCCCTGACATCTTCCAGATAATGACTGAAAATCCCTTCTCCCTGCAGTCTGGACACCAATCAATACTCCACGAGCAATTTCCAGTGCTGGGCTGGCTTGTTAAAGACCTAACGTTCCCTTTCCTCGACAAGTGGGTGGCACAGTGAGTCACAGAGAGCTCAGCAGGATGCTGCTTCTACCTGATGCAACGCTGAAACCAGGTTGGAAATCACAAACCATCCAGAAAAGCTATTTTTCTCAGCCTAGGACTGAATTTCAAAGGCTAGACTGGAGAGGCCTGAGGAGTCTTGCTGGGCAGCAGGTCTCAGAGGTCCTGATGGTATCCCCCTTCGTGGTCCAGCACTGGAGAACAAGTGATGGGGACCCCATCCTGATGTCTGAGGTTTTCAAAATGTGCTTGTGACACATGTCCATCACAGGTGGCCACTCCTGCTCCTTCCAGCAGAGTGATGTGGCATGTAGCCATTTGCTCCATGCAGAGGCATGGATGTATGTGAGATTTAGCAAGGCTGGGCTCCAGCACCATCTGTCCATCAACCCTGGTCCCCCTCCTCTCCCCCACACTGCTGAGGAGGGTGGAGAGCTGGAACAGACTGTCCAGGGAGGTGGTAGAGTCACTATCTCTGGAGGGATTTAAAAGCCATGAAGATGTGGTGCTGAGGGACCTAATGTAGTGGTGGCCTTGGTAGTGCTGGATTAACGGTTTGACTTAGTGATCTGAAAGGTATTTTCCAACTAAACATTTCTATGGTTCTATATGGTGAGACACTGGCCCAGGTTGCCCAGAGAAGCTGTAGCTGCCCCATCCCTGGCAGTGTTGAAGGGCAGGTTGGATGGGGCTTGGAGCAACCTGGTCTAGTGGTTGCCCATGGCAGTTGGGGTTGAAATTAGATGATATTCAAGGTTCCTCCAACCCAAACCAGTCTGGGATTCTGTTCTATTAGGCCTTTTGTGGGGGGAGGCATCAAGCTGCTGCAGAACCCTAACTCTCCTGTCAAGGACAATGAGTTCATCAGCTTCTGTAGGGGCTTTTCTGGGACCCAGAGCCTGGCCCTGGCAGACAGTGTCCCAGCTTGGACGTGGCTGCAGTGGGCAGCTTGTAGAACACCCATCTGCCTGCCAGAACCCTCACAGCAGGGGAACCACCAAGGGAGCTCCTCAGACTGACAAAATGCCTTTCTTTTAAAGTTGCTTTGCTTAATTACTCTGGGACATGTTTAAAAATATGATGTGCCACAAGCCTTTGAAGTTCAGAGAGACTTTAGCAGGTGCAGTAATCCCCTTATTCTAATCCTGATGACCAAGATATGTTGGCTGCCCTTCCTCACGGTCTAGTGGGACTCAGGCAGTTTAAAACATGGAGCCTTTGTCTGCTCTCCTCAGGTGAGACTTTCAGAATGGCACTGGCCTGTCTTCACGTTGGGTGGACCAAACAAAGTGTTTGTGGACAGTTGTGGTTTATTTATGTCTTCCTAAAATCTCAGGTGAGCTCCTGGGAGCTGGGAGCACAGTGGTTATCATTGAATCCCAGACTGGTTTGGGTTGGAAGGGACCTTCAAGATCCTCCAGTCCCACCCCCCTGCATGGCCAGGGACACCTCCCACTAGACCAGGTTGCTCCAAGCCCCATCCAACCTGCCCTTCAACACTCCCAGGGATGGGATGGCCACAGCTTCTCTGGGCAACCTGTTCCAGTGTCTCACCACCCTCACACTAAAGAATTTCTTCCTAATGTCTCACCTAAATCTCCCCTCTGCCAGTTTAAAATCATTATCCCTTGTCCTCTCACTCCCTGCCCTTGTCCAAAGTCCCTCCCCAGCTTTTCTGGAGCCCCTTCAGGCACTGGAAGGTGCTCTAAGGTCTCCCTGGAGCCTTCTCTTCTCCAGGCTGAACAGCCCCAACTCTCTCAGCCTGTCTCCAGAGCAGAGCTGCTCCAGCCCTCGGATCATCTCCGTGGCCTTGAACACTTTATTCTTCTAGCTGGGCTTGCATCATCAGGCTGATCCTGCTGAAGGAGGAGAAAGGGTTGATTCCTCCCCAGAGGAAGACCCTGCTGCTCCCTCAGCGGTCAGGGAGAGCACTGCAAAAGCTGGGCGTTGCTGCCATCCTTCAGTCAGAGCGAGCAGGGGAAGATAGAATTTCTCTTCTGCAACCGACAGGAGCTGTGGCCTCAAAGCACTGGCCGTGAGTGAGGCTTATGAAGAGCTGAGCCCCCTGCACGAAAGAGCTAAATGGATGTTGCTTAGTTAGAGAGGTCTACGGACCTGCCTGTTGGAGGGTGGGGGGGCACAACAGAAACAATCAGGAGCAGTCAAGAGTGGCCAAAGCAACACTTTGCAGCCCTAATTCCAGAGAAAGCCGAGACAGGGATTTTTGGGCAGTGTTTACTCAGAGAAGTTGTGGAAGCCCCATCCCTGGAAGCGTTCAAGGGCAGGTTGGACGGGGCTCTGAGCAACCTGGTCTAATGGGAGGTCTCCCTGCCCATGCAGGGAGGTTGGATCTAGGTGATCTTGAAGGTCCCTCCCAGCCCAAACCAGTCTGGGATTCTATGTGATTCTGTGTTGGCTGGAGAACGAGGTTTGGGAAGCCCTGGTGGGATCAGCATCTCCAGCTGCACCTTGTCTCAAGGACGGGGTCATTGACAGCAATGGTTTTGCATGGAAAATAAATTCCACCAGAAATACCTTGCAAGTTCCCTCCGTATTGTAAAGAGCTGCCAAAAATCCAGTCTGAGCATTAGCTAATGACTTCAATCTACTGGCATAACTACATGATGTTGAGTAAGCTGAGAAATAAAGTCAATTGTCGAGTAACAAACGATGTATTCACTGCAGTAGAGGTGCTCCAGCTTTCAAAGCTTACCAAATGTCTTCCCTTTTTTTTTTTTTTCAAAAATTAGATTTCCTTGAAATCAATGTATTCCCATGGAAATTTTTTATTACAACAAAATACCATTGAAATGCCATTTTCTGGTGGAAATGCTCTGTTGGGGTGTTGTTGACATGGTTTGATTACTGCACTTGCAGGAGCGATGTGCCAGACAAACAGCACCCGGGGCACTTCCCTCTTTTCCTCCAGTCAGTCTTTTGTGTCCCCATGGATTTAATGGCTGGACTCCAGGCCAGGCTAGGAGGATTCATCTGGCATGTTTGGACACATTCTGGGTGCAGAAGTCCCTCTCTGAGGAAGATCTCCAGACTCCTCTACCCTCTCGGGTTCATCCAGGACCATTCACATGATGAGGTCAAGTCCTCTCTCAGGACTAGCTCTGCTCATGTTGAACCCTATGACAGATATGAGGGCTGAACCCAGCCATAATGTGTGTTGAGCCCTGATGAAGGAGAGGCACCTAGACCTGTTGAGTTTCTCCTTCAGGCATGGGAGTCATCCATTTGACTCCCATCTCATGCTCTTCCAGCAACAGATTTGCATCTTCTGCTTTTGCATTTCAGCCGTGTGATTTCTCATGCTCTGGGGATCCCACATGCCCTGTAAGGTTGTCACCAGACTGGTTTATACCCAGCCTGCCTGGTTTTGTCCCAAAACACCCTGGACCTGTTGGAATCACAGCCCTTTCCAGGCTGCCCAGTGCTCAGCAGCTCCATGCTCCATGCTCATTGTATTTTTTAATCTAGGAGACCTGGGTAAACATCACACCTCCTTTGAAAGGGACCACACCAGCTCCTGCCCCACCAGGCACCCAACATCTCCAGTATGGTCACTGTCTCCTTCGTGTGTGAATGGTGGCATTCATGGCTAGGAAGCATGGGTGCAGTGGGTGGGAGCAGAAGCTGCCTGTTCCCCATCTCTGGTGTGAGCTCTGTGGAAATGAGGCAGCATTTTTTCTCTCATAGTTGGAAAGTAATTTCTCATCTCCTCCTGCCTGGTCCAGCTCAGACAGGGAAGCTCTTGAGTGTAATAAGATGGTTTCTTTTACTCTCGGAGTGGTTGAACACTCAGAGTTCACAGGTTGCCCCAAGAGGTTGTGATGTCTCCATCCTTGGAGATAAAACCCACCTGAATGTGGGCCTTTTCCAGTCAGAATGATTCTGTGTGATTCCATGTGTTTCTTGGTCACAGCTTGTGTTGGATCACCAGGTTCTTGCAGTTTCTTCTCAGAAATAAACCGAGTAACCCACAGACAGAGGGCAAACTTAAAGGAGCTATTTAACTCTGCAGATACACTCAGCTCCTTTTTCTTTTTAATTTATTACTTTTTTTTTCCAGGTTTGGCAGTTCATTAAGAACAGCCCACTGGTACAGAGGCAAACATCCCACCAAGCAATCAGCACCACACCGCCAGCATCCTCGGGAGGGTGGTGGTGGCTTTGCTGAAAGGGAAAAGGAAAGAAAAAGGAGGAAAAAAAATAACAAAAAAGGTCCATTGGGCCACAGAAATGCAGGTTTCCAGGGACGGGCAGCCAAGCAAGTCACAGCAAACACTTGATGTGATTCATTTAGCCCTTTCTCTTCTTAGGAGACATTTGCAGCCTTCATTTGGAGCCACAGGTATTCGTTGATGAGCCAGCTCTGTTAATCACTCGTGTTCAAGTCCCTGTGTGTTCTTAGCCTCTTTTTTTTTTTTTCTTTTTTCTTTTCTGCTCACTCTGGTGCCTCAAATTTGGGAATTCAGCTTTCCAGGCTGTGCCTGACTTATGGTTTCCTTTGTATATTCTTGTGCAGAGAAATGGTCTTGAATCATTACTTGAGGGACTGAAATGAAAAGGAGTCAAAGGAAAAGATTAGAGCAGGAAGATTACAGTGCGAAATGACTGATTTTTATTTAACACATTAACCAATATACTTTTTCAAATATAGGCTCAAGCCTATTTAAGGCAAAGTTCAAGCTAATATTGATATTTGAAGGAAGAAGCACTTCCATATTAATCACCTAACTATTAAGTGTCTGTTATGAGACAGAGCTCATGGGCGACGTCTCCAGACGCGTTTTCAGATGGTTCAGGATAACTTTGATCCTTCTTAATGATGGGGAGCAATTCAGAAAGACTTGGAAGGCACCCATTTGTGCTGGGTTTTGTGGTTTGTTTGTTTTTTTTCTCAGTGGTGTCAGATAATACCTCAATAACATTTCTGGGGAGCAAAACCGACCATCCTTGGTTTCGCGCTCTGTTTTTTGCTTTGCAGCCTCAGATAAAATCGCAGCCGGCCAGAGTTTGCGTGGAACAGCCGAGTGACAAAGGTGCTGCAGAGGTGCACAAAGCCCTGCGGGCTTCTCCTCCGGGCAGGGATGCGCAGCGTTGTCCAGCAGCGGTGGGAAGGAGCCGGGAAGCGTTATCCGCGGCTGCCGAGTGGTCCAGGCCCTGGGCTCCCCCGTTGCCATGGCAACCGCATCCGTCAGGGCAGTGGAGATGGTGAGAAAACCCAGCGCTGGAGCAGCTCGGCTCAGAGCGAGCCCGGCGGAGGCTGGGAACGCAGCGGGGCTGGGGGGAGCTGGGGGGAGCGTGGGCTTGGGGGGGCGGAGGCTGTGGGCGAGGGGAGGGGCTGCGGTGGGACAGGGGGGTGAACGGGGGCGGAACGGCCGGGGAAAGCGGGACGTGTGTGTGTGTGTGTGTGTACATGTGTGTGCACATGGGTGTGTGTACACGCATGCGTGTGCATGTGTGTGCGTGTGTGAGTACACGTGTGTGTGTAAGTGACCACACGCACATGTGTGTCTGTACGTGTGTGCAGGTGCATGTATTCATGTGCACATGGGGGGGTGTGCATACATCTGTGCATGTGTGTGTGTGTGCGCATGTATGCATATGTGTGCATGTATGTGTGCATGTGCACAGGTGTGCGTACATATATGCATGTGCAGGTGCACTATGGGGTGTGTACATGCATGTCCGTGTGTGTGTACACGTGTGCATATGCACGCAGGTGTGTGGACACGTGTGCCTGTGTCTATAGCGTGTGTGTGTTCATTTGTATGTGCACGTCTGTGTGCATGTGTGTACATACGTGTGCGCATGCGCAGCGGTCTGGGTGCCCGTGTGCACATTTGCACCCCCCACCCCCCCACACCCACTCGTGTCGGTGCAGGGCACCGCTGTGAATCCCCCCCCCCCGCCCGCCCCCTGCGTGCCCCCCACCCGTACCCGCGGCTGCGGGGGCTAGGGGGTGTCGCGGTGCCTGTGCTCTGCCCCCCCCCCAGCGGGGGCTGCAGCACGGGGGTGGGTGTTCAACACTGAGGTGACAGCCCTTGCTGTCCCCGTCAGAGGGCAGCGCTGGCAGCGGCGCGGGGAGGACAGAGGGGACAGGCTCCCGCTCGGAGCGCCCACCCTCCATCAGTGCTGCTCGTTCTGCCTGAGCACCCAGCTGGGTCTGCGGGGGGGTGCTGGGTGCTGTGGCCTGCGGGGACACGGAGAAGCCTCACACCCCCAGTGAACCGTCGAATGATGGACTGGTTTGGGTTGGGAGGGAACCTTCGAGATCATCTAGATCCACCCCCCTGCATGGGCAGGGACACCTCCCACTAGACCAGGTTGCTCCAAGCCCCATCCAACCTGCCCTTGAACACGTCCAGGGGTGGAAATGCCCCTCCAGGTATGCGAGAGCCAGTGTGATTTTGAGATCCCAAACCATGCAGGGAGTGGCAGCCAGCCCCTCACCCCCCTGCCATTTAGCAGAGCTCAACAAGTCATGCCACTGCTCCCCTGGAGCAGAACCAAGTGTCATGAGGCTGGGAGTCACCCCCGTCCAAGGTGGGCATCCTGACTGTATCTCATCTCCACACTGGACCAGCATGCTGGGATGCATCAGCTCTCCCTGTCCTTGGGTTTCCAAAGGGACGAAAGAAGGTTGGAGCAAGGTGGGGTCAATCTCTTTTCCCAAGTGACAAGCAAGGAAATGGCCTCAAATTGCACCAGGGGAGGTTTAGATGGGACGTTGGGAACAATATTTTCATGGAAAGGGTTGTCAGGCCCTGGCACAGGCTGCCAAGGGAGGTGGTAGAGTCCCCATCCCTGGAGATGTTTAAAAGCCGTAGAGATGTGGTCCTGAGTGACATGGTTTAGTGGTGGCCTTGGCAGTGCTGGGTTAATGGATGGACTGGATAATCTTGAAAGTCTTTTCCAACCAAAACAACTCCATTATTCTGTTCTCTGATTCTATGAAACCCCGTGGCAGGGGCTGGGGGAAGCAGCAATATGAGGGAACCACAGCTGCTGGCTCCTTCAACACCCACCTAAGCAAGGCAGGTCCCTCCTTCTGCAAGCCCCTTTCTTCATCTCTGTCCCTTTGCCACAGCAGCTGCTCTGCAATGACCAGGTCCCTGTCCTAGGAGGCCCCCACCAAGGAGGTCCATGCTGCATTTGGCTGCAGGCACAAGCTGCAGCTGCCTGGTCCCATCCTGCAGCCCTCAGCATCACTTTCAGCTCTTTGGGTAGGATCAGCATCAAGCCTCAGCACCACAAAAGAAGTAGGGATGGGTTAAAAGCCTCATTTTACACCTCTTGGCCCTGCCTGTCCTCCAGGTGAAAGAGGGGAGATTGCGCAGTGAGTAGGTTGGGAACCCAGAAAATGAGCTGCTGCTGGGGCAGAGAGCACCCAGGAGGTGAGGTACAGCTGCACGGGGCCCTTCTCAGCCCAAGGCCCTGTTTCCTCCTGTCCTGCACATGAATCATGTCCTGTGCATTAGAGGCTGCACATCCCAGCAGCATCTTCTTCCTCTGATAAGGTCTCAGGTCCAGCACACGGGGTCAGGGAAAGGGGTGACGCTGGGATAGATGGGCAAGAAAGGAGGCAAAGCTTCTGGCAAGCAGGAAGGCAGCAGAGCTTCCCACAGCCAACTGTCACACTTGGAGGGGAAATGATGGTTATTAGACACATTTTTTTAACCTGAAATGCAGTCTTTTCTTTCAAAAACAGAGGTAGTTTTTTCTTCAATATCGACACTTTCAAATGCAGCTGTTTGAATGGTGACATCGACAGCAGGATCCCAGCACCAAACCCCCAAAATCCAAAAGTGAGCATGTATCAGTACGAGGTTCTCCATCTGTCATGGACATGCACCTCACAGTTTGATTAATTTAAAGCCAGCCCTGACCTCTCTGGACCTGACTCAGCTTTCCCTGGCAGGACTGCGGTAGCACAGCCGGGCTGCCTGGTTCAGGAGCTCCAGGCTCAAATTCCATATGCAGGAGAAAGAGACATGCAGAAAAAATATATTATGGCATTTGTCAGAGGTGTCCACTCACCTCACCTGCTGGAACAGCGACCAAGGCTTTGGCCAGGTGCAAATTTGCAAGCTCTGGGTTCTGTGACCTCTTCTAAAACAGGGGGGGGCCTCAGGATGCATTTGAAGCAGTTTTTGTTTCACAGCTGCTCTGGTTTTATACCTTGGATACTCCTCTTTTGGTGGGAAGGGCAGAGGAATGCAAAATTAACCAACTCACCCACTGCCTTTGGAAAAGCTCCTGGATTTGTACAAATGTCCCACCTGAAAGAGTCCAGCACAGAGCCACAAAGATGATTAAGGGAGTGGAACATCTCCCTTATGAGGAAAGGCTGAGGGAGCTGGGTCTCTTTAGCTTGGAGAGGAGGAGGCTGAGGGGTGACCTCATCAATGTTTACAAATATGTAAGGGGTGAGTGTCAGGGAGATGGAGTTAAGCTTTTCTCAGTGGTGACCAGTGATAGGACAAGGGGTAATGGGTGCAAATTGGAGCATAGGAGGTTCAAGGTGAATATCAGAAAAAACTTTTTTACTGTGAGAGTGACAGAGCACTGGAACAGGCTGCCCAGGGAGGTTGTGGAGTCTCCTTCACTGGAGACATTCAAAACCCGCCTGGATGCGTTCCTGCGTGATGTGCTCTAGGTGACCCTGCTCTGGCAGGGGGGGTTGGACTAGATGATCTTTCGAGGTCCCTTCCAACCCCTAGGATTCTATGATTCTATGATTCCTCTGCAGTGTTCAGAACAGTGCAAGGGGAAGGAAAGCAGCTCCCATCCTGTGCAGCAGCCAACCCCCCACCAGGCACTGCACAGACACACGGGCACTTTTCCCAGGAGAATTCCCACCCCGAGGGCTGTCCAGGCTGCAGTGTCCCATGCCCACCTCCCGCGTGGCTGGTCGTAGAGTCTTCAGTCCTTCAAGCCCAAGGCAATGCAGGGAGCTCTCTCCACTGGCAAACCCAGGTGCTCCCTATGGTCACTGGCAAGTGGGTACACAGATACCATCAGCTGTCTGAAAGCACCAGGTGGATACACCAAGGGTAGACAGGGATACTCTGGGAAGGCCACAGAACAGAGGAGGTCTGATGGTATCCCACACAGAATCACAGAATCATTCTGGTTGGAAAAGACCTTTAAAACCATCAAGTTGAGCCATTCCCCCAGCACTGCCAAGGCCATCACTAACCCCTGACCCTCAGCACCACATTTACACATCTCTGAAATCCCTCCAGGGATGGGGACTCCACCATGGGCAGCTTGTGCCAGGACCTGACAACCCTTGCCATGAAGAAATTGTTCCTAATATGCAACCTGATCCTGCTGCCACCAGCCTCTGCCAAGCAGCTTCAGCAGAGCATGGGAACCAATGTATGTCATCTAAGCAGACGGAACTTCTTGGGTTCCAGCTGCTCCTCATGCTACTTGAAGATGTAGGGATCTTGGTGTGTGAGATGCTATCAGTTGCATCACTCCATCTTTACAAAGTGGTGCATCCTGAAGCAGCCTCCAGCATTACTGCAGCCCCTTAGGAGGGTCTGGAGAAGGTTGTACATCAATGAAGGAAAAACTGCAGCAGTCATTGCGGAGTGTCCCTGAGCTGCAGGTAGAGCAGGGCTGGGGTAGAGGAACCCCTGGAGATGTGTTGGGCCCAGAAAACCTCAAGTGGTGGCTGTGAAGTGTAGGTCCCCCAGGTGAGACCACCATTCTCATCTCTCAACCTCATCCTTGTCTCCACGTTCACAGCTCATGAAGTTGCCTTTAGGTAAAAGGTTTTGGGGAGCTGGAGGTGCCATTTTGCTCCCAAGCTGCTGGTCCCTGTGTGGCTGTGTGCTAGTGGCCAAGAATGGAATGGTGTGGTCACAGGAATGAAGCCTCAGAGGCTGCACCCACAGGGACCCTTTGGGTGGCATCTGTGGAGCCAAGTGATGTGCTGCCATCCCTCTGGCTTTCGCCAGGAGGGCACATGAAACATGAGAGAGCATTTAAGCCACTTCCAAAGCTGTGTAAGACTGTAAACCCTTTGTGTCACATAAGGACTTAAATGCCTTAAGACTGTAGCATCTCTCCTAAGAGTTAAAGAGACATAAGCCTCCTTCAGCCTCCCTGGTCCTCAAAGGGAGGTCTTAGGCCATCCCAAGGGTTCCTATTTTTAGGCCTCACAAAACCAGGCTTCCAGGGAGTTGTGCCCTCTGCCAGGCTGCTCTGAAGGCTCCCTGCATCAGGCTGTGTGCATGTGGCAGGTCTTTTCTCCTGCCTTCACCAGGTTTGGATACCTCAGGGAGACATGGGACCAGTGTCTTCCTAGTGTCTAACCTAAATCTCCCCTCTTCCAGTTTTAATCCACTACCCCTTGTCCTCTCACCACAAGCCCTTGTAAAAAGTCCCTCCTCAGGTTTCCTCCCCTTTCCTTGGTTGTGGCTTTGAAGAAGCAAATCCAGGTGCACCCTGTGTGTCTGGGAGAGGAGGAGGATGCTGCTAAGGTAAAGTAAGAACCTCCCCCAGCTGGCACAGACACAGGGCCCAAGCACAGAGGCAGAAACACACATCTCAGCAGCAAGGGCCAAGGTCAGGAGGACCCAGGAGGTGGGCAGATGAGCACACCCCATGCAAACCCCCATGCCCTGATCCATAGGGCTTATCACAGCCTATAAAGACACATTTTGTGGAAAGCCCTGTTAAGATACTGGCTGCACATCGCTGCTTTAAGCCCCTACAGCAACTTAAACTGGCTATAATGTTAAGCTGTTCGAGTATTTTGAAGTGCTTAGATTGCTCAAAAGACCAGCTTAATCTTAAACTGCAGTGCAGCTGCTTAAACACTTTAAGCTGATCTAAAAGCTCGCAGGAACACAGAGAGCCTGAACTGTGCTCAGCCCTGCTTGTTGACTGAAGAGCAGGGCCAGCCCTGTCACCCCAATGTGACACTGGGGCTGATACATCAGCTGTTTTCCTAAGTAGACCTTGCAGAGTCTGGGGGAGATAAAAGACCTTCTATTATCCTTTCCCAGCACCAGGGGTGCTCATCGTTCCCCTTCAGCTCCCCAAGGAGAGGAAGGTCTCCAGGCACCACGTCCTCAGCTCTGGAGCTGCACAGCATGGTGGGGATTGTCACCTCTATTCATTTATTTTTTTTTTCGGTCTTTGCAGTCAGAGTTTTGCAGGGAAAGGTGCTCAGGAGTTGGGTTATTAATGGTGCTTTCTGGCCCAGCCCAGCAGGAGTGAATGTTGGTTATCATCTTTCTCTAAAATAAGTAATTGCTGGAGTCTCCAGCTGTGAGGACAGAGGACAATGCTCCACCCTCACGCAGGATGAAGCCACATCTAAACTGACACCTTGTTCACCACTGAGTCAGCCCAGTCCTGTGACTCTCTCCCCAACAGAGCCATTTTTTTCCCATTCCCCCAGAGAAAGCCCAGGGACTGTTTATTTTTTTATTAAGCTTTCCCCCCCCCCCCAGTTTCTCAGTTGTTTTCCTCTTTTTTAACACCCGCAAATGCAGCCAAGGACTTGTGCAGCCTGTGCATTGGCTTGGGAAGAAGGAGTAATTCTCCAACGTGCCTGAAGTCTGGCTGAAAAGCTTGCCCAGGTATAAAAAAAAACAACCACAGGTAAAAATACAAATTATTTTAGGCTCAGCAGAAGCAATGCCCAGTGGATCAACTCGCTTGATATTCTCAGATACTCATGTGAAATTCTCCATTTTCCCTCTCCTCGTGATATTCGGAAGAAAAAATGAAACAAAGCATTACCTGCCCCCCCTGGAAACCCGTGGAAACCTTGTGTTGTAATTTTATTGCCCACTGGAATATTTAATGTTCCTGTTCGTGTGAGTGGATGTTGACAGGGGAGACTGCACAACCTGCAAAGGAATTTGCACCTTTTTTCTCCACATGCGACTTTGACAACATGTAAGTGCACAATTTTGACATATTTATCAGTCAGGGAGCTTAAATTGAACGTGCCTGTTAGTTTGTTTTTCCTGATGCAGGTTCTACCAAGACCTGTGCAGTCCTGTCCCTCCTCCTGGTGCTATCTAACTGGCCTGAACGGTCCTCTGGTGCTTTTGTGGTGTCAGCTCTTTCCTAATAACTGGCTACAATCTGCTCAGCAGCACCATAGTGGTGCTTGCACACTGTGTGTTGACACACACACACACACACACTGAAGGGACATCACTGCTAAGGACAATTCTCCAACACAGCAAAGGTTGTGAAATGCTGCAGGGCTCCAGGAACACATCCCCGCTGTCCGTGTACTCACCCAGCCCTTGCAATGTGCTGGAAGTCCAGGGCTGTCTCTGATAACATCTGAAGCTATTTCACGGGGTCTTGTTGAGATGTGAAAATCTAAAAATAGGATCACGATCTGTAGAGGGGCCTGAAGGCACCAGAGGAAAGGCCAGGAGTGTCCCTGCTCCTGCTGACGAGCTCAGCACGGGTTAGAGCTCAGCACATCATCCCACCACCCTCCCGGCAGCACCCAATGCCCAGCTCACACACCTCTGCTGGCCCCGGGGGAGGTTGTGCCCTGTGGGAAATGCCATCCCCCCCCTTCCTTTCCTGCCCACCGAGGCACCAGCTGCCAGACCATGAGCCCAGCACCAGAGCCTTGATGCTCAGCACAGCCTGATCCATCCCCTCTCTGTCCTCCAGCCCCTCTCCCTGGTGCGCTGGGAGCATCTGGGACTCCTGAACTCACTCGCTGGCTTCCTCACATAGGAATCATTATCATTTATTGATAGGACATCATCTGCAAGCTTCAGGGCTCTGGTGCAGACTTCCAGGCTGGGCACGTGTGACTTCAGAGCACCCGTGGCACAGGAGGAGTTGCTGCATGCAGAGATGTTACAAAACCATCTTGGCCAGGAAGCAAAAAGCAGTTTCTCAGTGTGCTCGTAGCAGCTGCAGCAGAATTCCTGCCTGGCCAGCCCAAACCATTCTATGATTCCATGAACAACATGGGCAGGAGCCACACGCTTTGCCAGGGCTGGGAGCAGGACTCTTGGGAATCACACTGGGCTCCTCTCTGCACAGGGTGCACCATGCAGAGCATCATTCCAACAGCACTATTCCAACCCCATCGAGCCCATCCCCAACTCCTGGAGACCCTCACCCCAGCCAACCCACACTTACCCATGTGTTTACCCCAGTCCTACCCCACACTCCTCACATCACCCCGAGTGTCCCTCATGCAGCATCTCCACCAGCTCTGTCAGCCTCTCTAACCCCAACTTCTGCCCTGGGCAGAATGAGAGAAACTCATGATCCAAATTCCTCAGGTCTCAACCTCAAGAGAAGGACTGTGAACTGTGGTGTGTGTTGAGCAGGTTTTCTGGGCAGTTTAAGGTATTAAGGCAACACAATATCTATGTTTGATGGTTGGAGCAGAAATGCAACAGCTTCTCAGCTTGCCTTGAGTTCTGCTAGGAGAAGACATTGCAGTGGTGATCAGAAATGGAGTGACTCAGAGAAATGCAACATTTCCAATAAATGGGCAATGAAACGAGCTTGAGGTCACAGAAAAGCTGCCAACTCTTTCTAATGGGTTGCTCCAAAGTGCAGATTTGTCCTTGGGACTAAAGTTTTAAGGTCATTTCTGCCCATTGAAGGCTCCAGGGAGGAGGTGCCAAAGCTCTTGAGGATTCTGAGATGCCTGATGGCATTTGGACAGATTGCAATGCTGTCCTCGTGGCACTAGGGTGGGCCACGTGGAGATGGAGATGACAGCCCTAGGGTCAGCATGGGCCAACAAGGACATGGATGTGACCTGGAGGTAAGTCAGTACCAAAGGCTGAGGGAAGATGTTCTCCTGAGGAACACCATCAAGTTAGCTTCATGTCGCTGGTTTAGCCAGGACTTGAGGGAGACTTGTGGACATCTTGTGAAGAGACATGGGCAGCAGCAGGCTTTGATTTACTGCAGCCAACACACACTTCTCTCACCTCTGAGAAACGTGAGCCTACCCTGCCACCAGCCACCAACACGTCCTCTCCCAGGGCCCCAGCTCCTGCGTCTGAGCAGCACGGAGACAGTGTCCTCCCCTAACTGGGTTAGGGGAGATTGGATTAGCAATTTGTGAGTTAGTAAAAGTCTAAGAATGGAAGATAAAACAAAGTGTGACAGGCTAAGCAGCCCTTGTCACCGGGGATTGATCACGGTGCTAATAGCCAGCGACAGCCACACATTAATAACACAATAACCCAGCTTTGGATATTGGCACTATCACAACCCTTTAACCTGGTAATAACTCATTGGGAAAATGCTAACGGTGTCATAGCCAACGTGTCCCTGCTGCTCACACCCCCCTCTACCTCACAGAGGCAGCAGGACCCTGCTGGGGTCATGGGCTCTGCCCTGAGGGCAGGTGGCGGGTCCCATCCGCAGCCCCGTGGTGGCCTTTGGGACCATGGGCACTGGTGTGGCTGGAGCTGGGCAGGAAGGGATGGAGATGTTCAGGGTTAGACCCACAATGGTGACATCCCCTCCTGCAGTGGTGATGTCCCCTCCCTGGAAGTGTTGAAGGACAGGTTGGATGGGGCTTGGAGCAACCTGATCTAGTGGGAGGTGTCCCGGCCTATTCAGGGGGTCTTTGAGGTCCCTTCCAACCCAAACCAGTCTGGGATTCTGGGATTCCATGACACAGCAAGGGACAGGAGGAGCCAGGCTGTGGATACTGGTGGAGTCAGGGGAACTGGGACACAGCTCCAGCTCAGAGCAGTCGCAGAATCACAGAATCACAGAATCACCAAGGCTGGAAAAGACCTTTAAGATCATCAAGTCCAGGTCAGTAGTGGCAGCTCAACACCAAGGAATCTGGGGATTCTTTTAATTATTTTTTTTTTTCAAATATACAGCATTTTAGTGACACCAACCACTCCCAGTTTGCCTGGGAAGCCTTCTGCTGCTACTATGGGCCATGGTGGGAGAAGAGACTCTGGGGAAGTTGTAAAAAAGTAAATAAATCTGGGTTTTTCAGAAAACGGAGAATGAAATTCAAGATAGAGCTTTTTGAAAAATGTAGCTCAAAATTGGGAGGGGGGGGGAAACTAAACCCTGTTTTAAGGCAGGCAGCTTTGTTTTGTATCCAAAAGCTTTTCCCAACGTGGCTGCAAGTCAGGGAGCAGGAGGAGAGGTGGAGAAATGTCGTTGCTGTTTCAGTGTAAGGCTGAGAGCAACCAGTTTAACCAGTTTAAGCAATTTAACCAATTCCATGGATCCAAAAGGCAGCAACTCCAGAGTGCCAGCCACAGGGGAGTGGGGCTGTGGCACCTGCCCCCACAGAGGAGCTCTTACCTCCAGCAGGGACCAGCTGGTTGTCACTGAGTGTGCTTAAAACCCACAAGGTGCCTGTGCCAGGCAGGGGAAGCACCAGGGCTGGGTCTACCAACACCTCTACAGCAGCAGGTGGATTTGGAGCCATGAAGTAGTGTTGTCACCCAGTTTTGGGCCAGGTCAGCAGTCTGGGATTGCTGATGGTGGATGACAGCCCTGGGCTGTTCAACACATCTTCCCAGCAGACCCAGCTGTCCTCAGTTTTGGCCCAGACAATCCTGGAAATGTCCCTGTGTGCCAGTGCAGTCCTGCCATGGAGGAGGAGATGCTGGTGAAGGAGGGGGGGTCCTGTGCCATAGTGCCATTTCCAGGGGGGGCTGCCAGTGCCTCCTGCAACCCATCATCTCTGCTGGGAACAAGACATCAACCCCCTCATTTCCTGTCAAGAAACACAACACAAAGGCAGAGAAACCTCCAGCTGTTGTAAAATGCAGTTACCAGCAGGGCATGATCTGCTCCCCCTCCCCATCAGTGGCTCAAACCCTTCTTTGGAGTCTTGGCCACTTTAGCCCATTGTGTCCAGCTCTGGGCTCCCCAGTTCAAGAGGGACAGGGATCTACTTGAGAGAGTCCAACAGAGGCTATGAGGATGATGAAGGGACTGGAACACCTGCCTTAGGAGGAAAGGCTGAGAGACCTGGGGCTTTTTAGTCTAGAGAGGAGAAGACTGAGGGGGGATCTAATTAATGTCTATAAATACAGGAGGGCTGGAGGTCAAGAAGGCAGGACAACCTCGTGTCACTTGTGCCCAGTGATAGGGCAAGGGGCAATGGATCCAAACTCGAGCACAGGAAGTTCCACCCCAACATGAGGAAGAACTTCTTTACTGTGAGGGTGACAGAGCACTGGGACAGGCTGCCCAGAGAGGTTCTGGAGTCTCCTTCTCTGCAGACTTTCAAGACCTGTCTGGATGCTTTTCTAAGTGATCTGCCCTAGTTTTTGTTCCTGCTCTGGCAGGGGGGGTGGACTTGATGATCTTCAGAGGTCCCTTCCAACCCCAACATTGATTCTATGATTCTGGGTCACTGAGCCAGCAAGGGGGCAAACAGAGCAAAATCTGAGGAGGGTTACCTGGCTGTGCCCTGGAGGAGTGCAAATCCCTCCTAACCACAGCTCCCTTCAGCAGGCCAGGGGAGAGGCAACTTTCCTTCCTTCCCAACGGGATCTTCCCCCCATGCTGCTGCTTCCCATCGTTTTGGGGCAGAAGGCAGACCTAAATAAAATAAATTCAGAAGTTGGAAATGCAATTTAATTCGAAGGATCCCCTGACTGATTTGTTTTGGAGGCCTTGCCTGTGGTTACTCTGACAAGAAAGGACCCCTTGGAGCCTCACAGCCAAACAGGGGCATTTTTCCCAAGGGAGCAAGGACTGGAAAAATGGTTGGGAGATAAGATATCCCGATGCTCCCATCCTGTCTGACTGTTTTTTTTCTCCACAGGTGCTCCAACGAGGGGATTTGCTGCAGTGTAGCTCTGCTGCATGCAAGGGCCATGCATCACCAGTGAAAAAGGGAGGGCTCAGCTTGTTTGCCTTAATTAGAATAATGAAGCTGTGAGCCTAATAGGAGGAGGTTGGGAGTGTTGAGGCTGTAATTGGCAGAGATTGGGAAGCGTGAGGCTGTCGGCTGGCAGCCATATGGAAGCAGCAAAGTGAGAGCAGTGAGTGACAGCCCGAACCTGTGGCGTGCTCATTAATTCCAACAGCAGAGCTGTGATTGATGTGTCAGCTCCCTGCTGCTCTGCTGCTCCAGAGCCTGCTTCCACCTCACTGCTGCTGCTGCTGCTGCAGCCCGGGCTGGGGAACGGAAAGATGGAGAGGGGAGAAGAGGAGGAAAATATGTAAAAGAGGGGAAAATTAAAAGAGGTGGAACAGGAGAAAGGTTTCAGGGTGGGGTGGGATGGAGGGATGGATGGAGAGATGGATGGATGGATGGATGGATGGATGGATGGATGGATGGATGGATGGTCCACATAATGTCCAACCTAAGAAGGATGTGGAGCTCCTGGAGCAAGTCCAGAGGAGGCCACAAAGATGATCAGAGGGCTGGAACAGCTCTGCTACAAGGACACGCTGAGGGAGTTAGTGATGTTCGGCCTGGAGAAGAGAAGGCTCCGGGGAGACCTTAGAGCACCTTCCAGTGCCTGAAGGGGCTCCAGGAAAGCTGGGGAGGGACTTTGGACAAGGGCAGGGAGTGAGAGGACAAGGGGAAATGGATTAAAACTGCAAGAGGGGAGATGTAGGTTAGGCATTAGGAGGAAATTCTTCAGTGTGAGGGTGATGAGACACTGGCCCAGGTTGCCCAGGGAAGCTGTGGCTGCTCCATCCCTGGAAGTGTTGAAGGGCAGGTTGGATGGGGCTTGGAGCAACTTGGTCTAGTGGGAGGTGTCCCTGTCCATGCAGAGGGGTTGGATCTATATGATCTTTAAGGACCCTTCTAACCCAATCCATCCTGTGATTCCATGATTCTATGTTACAATGAAAGCATTGGTATCTGTAAAGCCTGGTCAGCCCCAACAATTCAGGCTTTCATTCCAGGTTCAGGTTTTTGACCCAGGAGTCACACTGCATTGGAGTCACAAGTGTTTCCTAGCCCCCAGGACCCACTGGCTCTGTCCCTGCTTGTGCTCTTGGAAGTTGTGCCAGGCTGCAGGCAAACTGGCAGGCTGGGCTGCCAACCTTGGCCCCTCTGCCTGCACAGCAGGATGACCTGCTGGGTCCTCACGTGCTTGTCCTCCTGCTGAGAGACATCCCACCAGGGCTGGACAGATGGACAGCCTATGGGTATGAGGCAGCAGCATGTCAGTGCTCTGACTCTACCAGTATCCCCAGTCCTGGGCTGAGACCACAAAACTGGTGTGTCTGAGGTGTAGGTATCTACAGACCCATGAAGATTTTGCCAGGCAGAGTCTTAGCTTGAGGCTGGAGAGACTCACCCTCTCTCCCACCATAAGGTCACTGTGAACCTGCTCAGACCCCTTTTGTTATCACCCTCAAGCTTCTGCCATGCTCCTGACAGGGTTACAGTAACACCAGTGCAACCAGCTCACCAGCTTTAGCTGCCTCATCTTTCTGCAGCTCTTCCACCTTCAGCTCCAACCATGTCCATATGTGTGGGATGCAAACCAGAGGCAAACAGTCGAGACACGGATGAAAGGGGAAATATCTGTCTGCACATCCCATGTGCCATGTTCCTTCAGGCAGCTCATCCAAGGAGTGTGCAGGGATGAGGGAGGAGCATCCCTATCCCAGGGGAGGGAGTGGGTCTGCTCAGGGAAAGGTGTTTGTAGGATACAGCCTGTGGATACACCCAGAGACCATGGCTGGGAAGGGTTTGAATGAGACCAGAGCCATGTTCATGGGCTGTGAACTCCAGTGATAGCTGGAACAATTACCCCTCTACTGGCAGGGGGTGGTGATATGCAAACCCTATTGAATTTTGGTTCTGTCTGGTCCAGTCGTTTGGATTCTTTTCCATTAAAACAGCTAATTCTTGCAGTTCTCCAAAAGCCAGCTTTCCTAGTTTCAATGTCCTTCTCTTTAGGGAAGGCAGCAAGTCATGGCTGTGGGAGCCTGTGGGACTGAAGGCCAGGAGGGTCCTGTCTGTGGCACCCTGGGCTGATGTTTCCTCTAGCATTGCCTGCCTGCAAGAATCAAGACTTCTCATCCCTCCCTCTGAGGAAAGCAGCTGCCCATGGAGGGGAACGGAGGATAAACTGCCAAGATGATAACTCATTTGGGGAAGGCTATCAAGGCTCATTTGCTTTGCCCTGTTGCCTTCATGAAGGAGTGTGCAAAATGAAGGATTAGCCTATGGAGAACAAAACTTCAGCTTTAGCCTCTCCACGCAGTCCCCTGGTCCTAGGTGGGGGGAAGCTGAGGTGAAACCTCAGCCCAGGGCTGGCTCCTACCTGCTGGAAAGCTAATGGGGAAAAGTAGTTGCCTCTTTCTCTGGGCAACTCCACTGAAAGCACACAGCCACTCCACTAATTTGAAGAAGCAAGGAGAGCAAGATGGAGAAGGAAAATTGGGTTTGATTGCAGAGCTCCAGCCGTGGAGTTCCTCTACCAGGAAAAGAAGTAAGAGTCTGGGTAGCCAGAAGCTTTGTATCCAGTACAGTCAGTTTTTTCTAGTAGGTATTCACTTGTACAATGAAGACCATTAGGTAAAGTGTCTCAGAATAACTCTCATTTGCAGACTACATGGTGAGGAGGTGGTTTCTCAGCAACTGGTACCTCCTACACAGCGACTGCAACTGTTCCTGGAGTAGGATGAGGCTTTTGCTCATGATGATGCTGAGATGTGCTTCATGCAGCTCTACTCCAGTCTGGGTGGCTTCCTCAGTGTCTCTGTCCTAGCTGGACATGCAGAAATCTGAATGGCAAGGGCCACATTTGAACTGAAGGAAAGGTCCTCTGCCTGCTCCCTGCCAGGCTGTCCCTAGTGCAGTGTCTGTTGGGGAACCACAAAGCCCCAGTGAAGCATTAAGCTTCTCTGGGAGTTTGGGTCCAGCAAGCTGTTCTGGAACCCCTTTGTTCTTCAATAAGTAGGTTTCCTAACACCACTTCACCCCCAAGCTGGAGAAAACAGACTGCCACCAGCTGTCCTCACACCTGTGCCTGATCATTTGCTCCCAGGGACAACCCTGACCCTGTTTCTGTAGGATTGATCACCAGTGCAAAAGCTGTGCAATGTCCAGGGCTGGCATCTGAGCCGGATCACCAGCCCACAGCTGGCTCTGCTGTCACCTGTGAGGGGACAAGCTGTCCCACAGCCTTTGCCTGCTTGCTGCTTGCTTGGCCAAGACAGCCACAGGCAGGTTTGGCTGATGCCAGTGCAAAGCCAGACCTGCCTCCAGATCCCTGCTGGCAGCTCCAGGCCAGCCATGTGGGAGCCACCAGGGTCCTCAGCCCAAGTGAAAGCATGGCAACAATCCCAGATCTGAGCAGGTTCAGCAGAAAGCAGCTCTGATCCTGGACAGGAGCTGTGCTTTGGTAGAGCAGTGAAGAAATTAATTAGAAGGATGTGCCAGCAACCAAACACAGCAACTCTGTCAGATTTTTCCAACGTTTCCCTTTCTACAGGTATTTCCAGGGGCTGAAAGGCAGCCCTGAGAGTCTGTGATGCCATTTCCAAGATTCTGTCCCTACACCTCTGCTTACAGTCAACCTGTCTTCCAGTTACCATAGCTGAGCAGATGAGATGAGTGCTGATGCTAAGATCTCTGGAGCTTCACAGGTCCTGCATGGGTGGTAGACAACAGAAGGCAGCATTTGTTGAGTAGTCAAGAGAAGAGAAATAACTCCATGACAGCTCATGATTTGTCCTCTATGCCCATCTCAGTGTTTCTAAAGCTCGTGAGGGAGCAGCAGACTGATGTGGAGCAGGGATGTGCATGAGAGGTGGTTGGTTTGTGCTGGCCCAGGCACAGCCAGCTAATCAACCACAGCAGCCCTCACATGGCTGGGATGCTCTGGGCTCCTTCTGTGGTCCATCTGGGGCTGGAGAGGATTTAAGGACTTGTGAGTGAGGTCTGAAGAACCATTGTGGCCCCCACAATAATGAGATAGAAAAGTAGGAAGATGGTCCCAGCATCCCATGTGTTGGCTCAGTAAGAAGCCCCTCATTCCTGGCAATGTCTCCCATGTGGCTCCAGGCTTAGCACATGCTAAGGGTGGCCAGGTACAGTGGCCAAGCTAGGACCCCTCTGCTGGGTGTCAGGGATGTGGACCTGGGAGGCAGCAGGTCCTCAACACCATTGCTCCAGATGCTGAGTGCCAGGGATTGGGCTGTGGGAGAGCTTCTACTCCACCTTTTTCCACTGGTGTCTAGCAGTGAAATGGGCAGAAAACAGCACCTGCACAGCAGCTGTATCTCTGCTGGGACGCTGACATCTGAGGCAAAAAAATGGAGCTGCTTCCTAACCTGCTGCTCCCTGATAGGAGTCCAGATTTATTCCTTGCTCCTGTCCCTGTGCATCCGTGCAGGGGGAACTGAGGCTGAACACCAGCATGTTCCTCACCCTGGCAATCCATCACCCTTGCTCCTGCTCCACAGCATCCTGTGCTGGCGTTGCCACCAGGCTGCCAGCACTGCTCAGCAGGAGACAACACCCAGACCCTGCAGACACCTAACTGCAGGGGACAGCTGGAGAAAACTGCACCAGTGACAAGCCAGTCTGTGCAGATTTTGGATACCAGGCACTGGAACACGATGCTTTGCTGAAGCATCCCAGGATCCAATCCTGACTCTGGCCCTTGGTGCCAGAAAGCTGCACGTTCCTGGGAACCACCACCTGGCTGTAACCTGGATCATTTGGGAATGCTGAGCACAAGCCAGCCTCACTGACTGGGGACTTTCCAGACCCCTTCAATGGCTTCAGCTGGCATCCAGGCTCTGCCATGGAGTTTCCCCATTTTAAGTTACAGACACAGAGGTGCTGATCTCCCTGGTCCCTGTTTCCTCTGGATTGTTTTCAGCAGGTTTGTGAGGACCACCAAGTGTCCTCTTGGCAGAGCTCTGGGGGAACCCACAGAGCAGATCCCTGCAGAGGCATCCCAACAGGCTGGAGAAGGACACAGAGGGGATCCTAATCCTCTTGGCTGACCCTTCTTCCAGACACTAAATGGATATTGTGTTCTTCCCAAGGTCACCTTTCCCTGCCAAAATGCCCAGGTGTTACCAGCTGATCCAAGGGACCAGGAGAGGGACCATGTTTCTTTTCCTCCCTGAGCAGTACTGACACGGTGGGGTCATTTTCCATGTTGCCTCAACCACTACTGACCATTGCTTCTCTTTCTCTCCACCATTTATTCCCAGCATGGTGTAGTATCTTCTGCTTTCAGGGCTTCCACACCGAGGTGTTCAGGGATAATGGTGCATTCACTGTAGCAAGAACAGCCAAGAACAGCTCCAAGGAGGGTCACTCTGGGGTCCAGTGTTTCTCAGGGAGCTTAGATGAGAGAAACCGGGGCTTTGAGCAACCTGGTCTAGTAGAAGGTGTCCCTGCCCATGAGTTGGGGTTGCAACAAGATGATCTATGATTCTATGATCTTTAAGGTCCCTTCCAACCCAAACCATTCTATGGTTCTGTATGATTCTATGAAAACTCCATCCTACTTCTATCCCTAAGCATGATTATGGGCAACCATCATCACCTCCCAGGGCCTTTCCCAGCATTTCCTCCAGGCACAGCATCCCACGGTGCTGCTGTCACTGTCTCTGCTGCAGGCAGGGACTTTACAGCTTTTCTCTCCTCAGTCTGGGGTTTTATTAACCCCACCTCACTGTCCTGAAGGACTTTCTGCTCTGTGCATCGCCTGCTCGGCAGCTCCTGTTGGTGAACATGTTAATTCCAAGGGGAATTTGGGCATGGGGACATGTGCCTCTGTCAGGAGCTGCCTGCTGACCACCCTTAATGATCTTCCATAAAACTGGAAGTGTTTTGACTGCAAACAAGCCTCGTGATGTGGGTCTGCTTCTTAATCACATCAGACTCCTCAGGTTTCCAGCGTGAACGCTCGTAAGTTCAGAATTCCTGTCTGAAACACCCGCTGCTGCATCTTTGTGTGGAAAACCTTCCTGTTGGCAAGCTCTGCAGGAGTGCTTCTAGAGAACAAATACCAAAGTGTGACAAGCAGGGCTGATTACAAATAGCAGGAACATTTGCAGAGTGATGCTCTGCAGTGCTGGCCCAGTGCACGGGGCTGCTCCAGCTGCCCTCGGAGCCCAGGTGTTCCCCAGGGATGCTCCAGCTCTCAGCGTTGCTGCCCACGAGCTGCAGAGCTGATCCCACTCACCAGGGCTGGGAAAAAGAGGATGAAATGGATAAGCAGGGTGGCGTCAATGGATCAGGGAGAAATACATGACAGGAAATGAATTGTGAAAGGAGAAGCACTGCTAGTGGGAAAGGAGAAGAACTTGGTTCCTGCTGGAGCCTGCACAAACGCAGGATGATGGTCATGCAGGAGTTATTCTTGTGCTGCCTTTTTAAAGCTGGAACAAGGAACAGGTCAAGCAACCTCTTCATCTCAGTGCTGCAGAACACCCTGTCCCATGCCAGGACTGCAAATCCCACTTCAAAATACCAGAACCTGTTCCTACAACAAAACAAAACACCTCGTTGAGGTTTTTCCGGACACATTTGCATGGTGACTTTAAATATCTTTGCAAAGTCCGTCGCCTTGGGTAGTCTGTTTGCATCCACGTCAGGATAGCTGTGGTGAACTTGGCCTGCCTTGCATCAGACTGCATGATGGGCTGTGGGTTTTCTGGGAAACTATGAGGCAATCCAGAGAATTTCTTCCTGGATGTCACTGAGAAAGTGGTGATGCAGTAATAGCACCACAGCCTGCTGGCAGCCACTGCTCGCAGATATTAAACAAATGTTCACGGGCAATTTTCAGGGTACGTGTTGTACCATCTGTCAGAGCAGCACTGGTAGGTTTTAATTATGGTTTATACTCTGTCTTCAAGCACCTGGATTCATTTTTTCAGCCTGTCTATTATTCATGATGAGCTGCTAAACAGGGCCTTCCTTCTGCTTTCTGCTGTTCCCTTTCAGCAGCTGGGCCAGGATTATAGATGGGAAGGTGTCAAAGGTGGGCAGTAAGTGAGGACATTGCTTGTCACTTGCCAGTGAGGGGGCCAATTCCATGACCATGTCTAGATTCATCTTTGGAATCGTTTGGATAAATGATTTGCAGGGAGAAAATGGATCACAGCAGTTTTTCCAAGAGGAAGGAGATCTCCATGAAGAAACAACCTGGCCCAAGTCTAGTAATCCTAGCCAGTCCCTGCTAGGAACACAGCTCCTTGCTTTCTGTCTCCTACAACCTGGATATTTCAAACCAATTTGCTCTTGTCAACTCAGCTGTGAGACAGCTGGTGGTGGAGGTTTGCAGCTCTGTTATTGAAGTTACTGCCTGTGGGTTGTGAGCGTGGAGGGATGGCTCTGAAATCATCACTGAGTTGCAGTGAAAACTGTCTTCAAGCTGCACTAAAGCAAGAGAAGGCTCTAGGGAGACTGCATAGTGACCTTCCAGCACCTGAAGGAGCTACAAGAAAACTGGGGAGGGACTTTTGACAAGGGCAGGGAGTGATGGAATGAGAGGTAATGGATTAAGGGTGGAAGAGGGGAGATTGAGGTGAGAAATTAGGAAGATATTTGCCACTGTGAGGGTGGTGAGACACTGGAACAGGTTGCCCAGGGAAGCTGTGGCTGCCCCATCCCTGGAAGTGTTGAAGGGCAGGTTGGATGGGGCTTGGAGCAACCTGGTCTAGTGGGAGGTGTCCCTGCCCATGGCAGGGGGGTTAGATCTAGATGATCTTTAAGGTCTCTTCCAACCCAAACCATTCTATGATTCTATGTTTCTGTGAAGCTGGGCTCAGGGGAGTAGCTGTGGTGCCACAACAGAAGGTATGGCAGGAGCACGGCTCAGAGAGGACCTGCTGGTTCCATGGTGGGGCCAGGTGGGATGGCATCACCTTCCAGTGGCTTCTCCAGCAACAAAGTGTAGTCCTGAATTTTAGCAGAACATGCCCACTACCCTCCACAGCTCACAGAACAAAGGTGTGGTCTCACAGTGTGGTCTCACAGGCTGAGAGATTTGGGGTTGTTCAGCCTGGAGAAGACAAGGCCTTAGAGCACTTTCCAGTGCCTGAAGGTACTCCAGGAAAGCTGGAAAGGGAATTTGGACAGGGGCAGGGAGTGATGGGACCAGGGGGAATGGTTTTATACTGGAAGAGGGGAGATGGAGATGAGATGTTAGGAAGAAATTCTTTACTGTGAGGGTGGTGAGACACTGGAACAGGTTGCCCAGAGAAGCTGTGGCTGCCCCATCTCTGGAAGCAAGGCAGCCTGGTGGAACTGGGTGATCTTTAAGGTTGCTCCAACCCAAACCAGTCTGGGCTTCTATGATTAACCTCAGAGTTTACAGTCTGTACAGATGGAGAAACCCCACTGTGGAGGTGCACTTTTAGAGCAAGCTGTAGATTTGGGGGGCATCATCCTGTTGGGGGAAGAAGAGGCGGGACAAACACGGGTGAAACAGAGCAAGAGGATTGGGGGTGGGTTTGCCAACCTTGGGGTCATCACAATGGACAGCCAGGAGCTCACACCTGATCCTCCAGGCTCCTGAAAACAGCCTCTGTGGACCTGCTCCGTGCACAGAGCAAGGCCTAGGAGAGAGCCCAGGCTGTGGATAGACAACCCCTCCTGATGCTGAGCAACTGAACATGGGTTTGGGACTTTGGTGGCTCGTTCTTTGATCGATGCTCTAAAAAGTGTGTGTGCACACACGTAATTATTACGATGACTTTGCAGCTCTTTTGGGCTGTTTTTAAGAGTTCCATCATACCTGCTTGTGACTTCTCGAAGTCCTGTGTGCAGTTACATGTTTGTTGCTGTTCAATTAGCAATAAGGAGATAAGACAGGTATCACTAACGTTTAAACGGAGTAGAAGAAAACAGCAATTTGCATAAATTAATTAAGAGACTGACCTCGTTCCCCAGTACTCCTCAGAGAGCAAGCAAAAAAAGCCCCCAGTTCATTAAGTCAATACTTAGTTTGACACCTGAATCAAGTTTTCCCAAATCAAATGACGAAATTAATCCACAGCAAAATGCACCTCAAGTCCCTTCCCTTCAGTCATTTATTTTTTTAAGCTATCCCAGCAATTTATTTTTAAACATATCAGTACGTTATGTTCCATGACATTTCACATCTACAAAAACACCATATGTATTGGCAAGTGATTACTCATTGAAAGTGCCACATCATGGATGCAAGTGGATTTGGCAGCCTGGGTTTTCCCCACCTCTTTTGGGTCTATGCCCTCATTGTCTCATGGACATTTTCTTTATTGGGCAAGTTGGCTCAGTGTCTATTTTATCCCATGGTGAGGATACATTGGAATTTTCTGTGGACACTCATAGAATCCTAGACTGGTTTGAGTTGGAAGGGACCTTCAAGATCATTTAGATCCAACCCCCTGCATGGGCAGGGACACCTCCCACTAGACCAGGTTGCTCCAAGTCCCATCCAACCTGCCCTTCAACACTTCCAGGGATGGGGCAGCCACAGCTTCCCTGGGCAACCTGGGCCAGTGTCTCACCATCCACACACTAAAGAATTTCTTCCTAAGGTCTCACCTAAACCTCCTCTATGAGCCCAGCACCAGGCACAGCTCTGGAAGAGGCTCCTCAGCAGCGTGCAGTGGGTGATGGAAGGGTTTGCTAAGACAACCATTTAATTATCAGGTGAATTAATGGAGGTGAAATCCTCCCTTCCCTCCACGATGGAGAATCCCCTGTGGCACACAGGGTGCCAGCATTCCCAGCTACTCTGCCCTGGGCTCCAAAAAGAGCAAATACAACATTCCATGGATGGACTGGCTGTGCTCTGGAAGCTTTGCAGCAGCCCCTTCTTGTCCCTGGCCACCTCCAAGGGACCTTCAAGATCATCCAGTTCCAACCCCCCTGCCATGGGCAGGGACACCTCCCACTAGACCAGGTTGCTTCAAGCCCCATCCAACCTGCCCTTCAACACTTCCAGGGATGGGGCTGCCACACCTTCTCTAGGCAACCTGGGCCAGTGTCTCACCACCCTCACAGCAAAGGATTTCTGCCTCATGTCTAACCTCAATCTCCCCTCTTCCAGCTTGAAACCATTTCCCCCTCATCCCATCAGTCCCTGTCCTTGTCCAAGTCCCTCCCCAGCTTTTCTGGAGCCCCTTCAGGCACTGGAAGGTGCTCTAAGGTCTCCCTAGAGCCTCCTCTTCTCCAGGCTGAACAGCCCCAACTCTCTCAGCCTGTCTCCAGAGCAGAGCTGCTCCAGCCCTTGGACCATCTCCATGGCCTCCTCTGGACTCCCTCCAACAGCTCCTTGTCCTTCTTGTGTTTGGGATCCCAGAACTGGATCCAGCACTGAAGGGGGGTCTCACCAGAGGGGTGCAGAGTGGGACAATCCCCTCCCTGGCCTTGCTGGTCATGCAGAATGAGGAGCTCTTAGATGTCATCCAGGCTCTGGGAAGAGCTGTAATGAAGAGCAGGGTGCTACAGGGATGGGCAGGATGGCACCCCTCGGTTTCCAGCCTGTGGTCATGGAAATAATAGTGCAAATTATGCAAATTCCTGCACCACAGGGATCAGGAATGAGGAAATGGGCTGGGATAAGGTTACAGGCACCTGCCAGCTTCAGTCACTGCAGGGGGAGCATTGCACCCCACACCCTGATTGTTCCTTCTCCTGTGCCCTACCCATGGGTTGTTTGTGGAGGAGAAAACTCTTCAAGATACCCCAAAAAAATCACACCTGTATTAATTTTGCTATTGAAACACTCCAGGTAGCATTTGATGGGTTGTTTTGTTTGTTTGTGTATTTTTCCCTGAAACTTCTTTTACATGCTTTTGATGAAGGCTCAAGCAAGAAAACAAAGCTGGTAGGGCAGGAAATAATCCCAGGGAAGGGAAAGGAGTCCAAGTGATGCCAGAGCAGCTGCACAGAGACAATTCGGGGGGGTTTTGTAAGGATTTTATCACCCTCAGAGAGCACAACCTGGATTGGCTGGAAGCTGTAGGGAGCTGGGTCCATGCAGGTGTCCGAGGAAAATCGACCTGTTTCCTGATGGGAGAGACTATGGAACCAGTCAGCAAACAGCCAGTGTGCATTTCCAGGAATTTTAGAGGATAATTTGTCACAATTTCCTTTGGATCTTTTTATTTCTTCTGTGAGAAAGAGGAAAAAAGTTACAGGTTTCATTTAAAAAAAAAAAAAAATATAATAAACTATTTGGGCACAAAATTGCTGGGTTCTGGGAGAAATGATGCACAGATTTTAAACCTGAGTTCTAGGCTGCTTGTTTGTTTTGTGTGGCTTCCTGAAGAAAACCTCTTTTGTGCAAGACTACAAAGCCTCCAGCATCATTTCGGAGAGGTCTTCGTGGTTTGTTCCCTTCTCTTTTACTCTTTTTTTGAAGGGAACCATTTGAAAATTTGGCCGAGGTGAAAAAATAAAATAAAATGTGAGCAAATAAAAATTAAAAGAAAAAAAAAAATGAAATCACAGAAGCTCTTTCTGGCATGAAAGTTACTTTTCCTGGCAAAAAAGAAAGGCAGATATGATGACAGCAAGGCAGCCTTGGCTGTGCAGAAGGGAAGCAGGCTCAGCCCAGCAGGAGAGCTGAAGGGAGGGACTGGAGCTGGCCCATTCCTGCTCTGAAGGCACAGCAGGTTTCCCACATCTCCGGTGCTTTTTAAGGAGTGGGGTAAATAAGGGAGCTGCTTTTCCCTATGAAAATAGTCTGTGGTTTTGCAAGCTGCTCTCCTGCCTCCCCCAACCTACCCCCCGAGGCTCTTCTCTCCAATCCATCGCATCCTCCCCACCCTTCCCCCCAGGATTAACTTGTATTTCTCTGTCTGGAGCTGGGCAGGGGCTGCAGGGGAGCTTGTCCCCATGCCTCCTTCCACATCGTGCCCACAGAGCATGAGTAACACTGTCCACCCAGCCCTGGGTGCTCTGGGCTGCAGGGGGATATGCTCACTGGTGGAAGCAGGATGAAGAGTGGGTGTGGACCACTGATGCAGCTTGGGGAAGGTGTCCTTATCACCCAGGCTGTGATGGGTGCTCAAATGCCCGTGTCCTTGCTGTGAGCTGGGCTCTCCTGATGGTTTGTGGTGGTTTAGGCTGCACACAAGTGCTTTCACAAGTGGGTCTGGAGATGTTGGACATGCCCTAAGCCACCTCCTTATCTCCAGCTACAGCCTCAGGAAGCATACTCTCTAATTTGTCATAGAATCCCAAATTGGTTTGGGTTGGAGGGACCTTAAAGATCATCTAATTCCAACCCCCCTGCCTTGGGCAGGGACACCTCCCACCAGACCAGGCTGCTTCAAGCCCCATCCAACCTGCCCTTCAACACTTCCAGGGATGGGGCAGCAGCCACAGCTTCTCTGGGCAACCTGTTCCAGTGTCTCACCACCCTCACAGCAAAGAATTTCTTCCTATATCTAACCTAAATCTCCCCTCTTTCAATTTGAAACCACTCCCCTTTGTCCCATCACTGCCCTTGTCCAAAGTCCCTCTGCAGCTTTCCTGGAGCCCCTTCAGGCACTGGAAGGTGCTCTAAGGTCTCCCTAAATGTCTGTCTCCATACAAACATTGGGGAGGGGGGTTGAGTCAGGAGCTTTTTTATCATGCTCTAGACCCCTCCATTCTGGTAATTCCAGCCTCCTGAAGCAGCCATGTGCCAGCCAACCCTGCTGCAGGGCTCAGAGCCTGCCAGCACATCCAGACATCTACAGCTGGACTGTCCAGTGCAGGTGTTTTCATCCTAAGCAACATCCCTGAGCACTTCTCACCTGCTCCAGAGCAAAGCCAAACGGTTTTGCTTAAAATAAATCCCAGCTCTGCTGGCGGAGCCGCTGCTGGGAGCTGCACGGAGGGGCTGAGCACACGCGGGTACCTCCAGCACGGAGAAAAATTTGGTGTTCCAGCAAAGTGTGAGACTGTGGGAAGCGTCTGGACCCATGGAGGCTCCACTGTGGCTGGCAGGGAGTCGCTGGGTGCCAGCCTGGCAGCCAGCTGCCACCTTCCTTATGGCTCTGCCCACATGCATCCCCTCTGCAGCGATTCCGGAATGTGCAATATCAACATTGCAGGAGCAGAGGCTTTTTGCATGTCATTATCCTAAAGGTTTCTTTGAATCAAAAGATTGGGGGCGAGGGAGGGAGGGAGGGGAGGAGCCCAACTAAATCTTGCAGATCATGCAAAGTCTAGCAGCTCTGCTAGCAGAGCTTGGAGATGCCAATAGACAGTTCGGAGCACAGACAGAGCCATGGCTGTGTTTGCTTTGAAGCGTGCTGCTGAAACATGTTGCCATTGAGATTCCTAAGCCCCACATTTTAAAATATTCATTGCCACAGCCCAGATTCTCTCCCGAGGAGCAGAAATCCAGGCAGAGACAAGAATCTATCTGGCATCCCCTTGTGGCTTTGCTTCTCCCTGCTGCAACAAGGGAGACCAAGGTGTAAAACCAAAAGCCTTCCCAGATCTTTGTGGGTCTGAGCCAGACCTCATGGCAGAGAGGAGAGTGTCCTCCAGTAGTTGTCTCTTCAACAGCTGCAACATCTGGGATAATGATCAAGGAGGGATTCATAATAAGGGATCCTTGAGGAATATCCATGCTCCTAAGAGGTAGAGCAAGGAGCCATAGCCAGGGGGTGTGGGCAGAGTCCTTCAATGATACCTTCACTGCCTCTGCTTGCTGCTGCCACCCAGGGAAGTCATGTGTAGCTTTAAGTAAGAAAAATACATGCACTTGCTCTTGACCTACAACTATGCCCATCAAGCTTTATCCTCCCCGAGTTTTCCCCAAGAGCTTGGTCACACAGAGCCCCTTTTGGAAAGACTCAATGCATGGGGCATGGCCTTGAGGTGACCACAGGTGCTCCAAAATGACCTTATTTGGGGATATGGGTCCTGTTCCAGAAGAGTCCAGGTGCTTTGCTGGATGTACAAGGACCAGCTCAGCAGCAGCCCCATGAAAAGGCTGAGATCAGGAGGTGCCCCAAGGGTTCAAACTCTGCCTATAAATTGTGAAGTGCAGCTGTTCCTCCCACACACACTCCTCCCAGCAATCTGCAGACCAAACCATCATTTTTGTAGGTCAAATTATGTTAAGAAAGGCCGGGTGCTTCTAAGACATTTAACATTTGTCTCTGGTTATTGTCCTGGTGATTTACATAATGGATTAGTACAGATTAGCCCAGCATTCGGAGAGTCACTGGGTTGCTTTGCATGCACCATAGGCAAAGGATTCAGGCTGTAAATGGGATGATCTAATAACAAGCATAATTGCTGTTTTATAGACTATAAGTACTGCCATGTCAGGAGCTCATCTAACTCTGCAGTGAGGCCATTGTACAAATATAAATCCCCCCATCACCAAATAGCTCTTCAAAGGCTTCTCCGTGCAACAGCTACAGCAAGTGTCCTCAGACTAACTTAGATACACCCAGGGAGCTGAACACCTCGATTACCAGCCACCAGCAGCAAATTAATTGTTGCAGCCCTTTAAAACCGTGAGGCTGAGCATCAGAAGACACGAGGCTCCCTCTGTGCAACTATTTATGCTTTCCCAAGACCCAGAGTGATGCTGGGGGAGAAACTGAGGCAGGAGCACAAGGTGGCCCTTTGGCAGCAGAGCCCAGGATATAGGGTGGGGTTCCCTTATCCTCCCAGTGCTTTTCTCTCCAATTCACTGAGGTGTCAATTCAGGGTCCAGCAATTAATTTGTATCTCAGGTGCTTTGCACCTCTCAGGAGTGAGTGAGCCAACCCCACACTGTTAATATTACAAAGCTTTCGAGAAAAGGAGAGTCTGGCAACTGCACCAGCATTTTTGAATCATTCATAATTTTGCACAGGGGCAAGTTCTGTAAGTGTCTTGTTTCCTGTGTGTTTGGAATGTTTCAGGACTAAAAATAACGAGGAATTGCTGTTCGAAATGTAAGTGAGGAATTAGAGCTGTGAAAAAAAAACGGAGAGTGAAACTGTAGCGGAGGACATCAGAGCTTTCCCACAGCCACAACTACAAATCCAATTAATCCTGGGTTAGGCAGAATGCAAACGTGCAGCTGGAGAGATTTGCAGTGAATGCTCTGAAACAGCTTTCATTTCCCTCCCAAGCAATATGCAGATAAGGATGAGGAATTATTTTGGAAAATGGGTTTGAGCTGATGTGCGACCATGAGCACAGTGACGCTGTCACCCTCACCACAAGGCCACCTGAGCACCCAGGGTGCCTTTCGGGGTAGAAAAGTGATGCTTTGGGGCATTGGAGCTGCACGCCTGCTCCTGCCACGTGCTGCCCATGTGGGGTTACCCCCATCCCTCTGACCAAAACACTGAAGTGGTTTAAACTGCTATTCTTGGATCTCCTCCAGCAGATGGGCTGCGGTGTCCTTGCTGGAGCTGCCTGGGTTCGTTCAGCATTGACAGCTTGGGGATGGGACTTAAGGCTGCATGGGGAGCATGGCCTTGCATGCATGGAGGCACCACAGCTTCAGGAAACCAAAAGCAAGGCAGTCTGGAGAGCTGGAAGTGGAGCAGACCCCTGTGGTGGCATGGGAACAGGACACGGGGCTGGTGATCCTGCCCAGAGGATGCTTACAAATATCTACAAGCAAGGCAGAGGGGGGGACAGCAGCATAAAATCATAGAATGTGTGGGGTTGGAAGGGACCTTTAAAGGCCATCTAGTCCAGCACCCCTGCAGTGAGCAGGGACATCAGGTTGCTCAGAGTCCCATCAAGCCTAACCTTGAATGTTTCCAGGGACGGGGCCTCCACCACCTCTCTGGGTGACCTGTGCCAGTGTCTCACCACCCTCACACTGAAGAATTTCCTCCTAATGCCTAACCTAAATCTACCCTGCTCTAGTTTAAGACCATTGTCCCTCATCCCATCCCTCCCTGCCCTTGTCCAAAGTCCCTCCCCAGCTTTCCTGGAGCCCCTTCAGATACTGGAAGGTGCTCTAAGGTCTCCCCAGAGTCTTTTCCTCTTGAGGCTGAACTACCCCAGCTCTCTCAGCCTGTCTTCACAGAAGAGGTGCTCCACCCCTGGGATCATTTTTGTAGCCCTCCTCTGGCATCTCAGGGTCATGGACAGAACATCTGCAGGGGACCATTGGCATGTCCCCACCCAAAACTGCTCAGGGTCCTGAGACAAGCTGAGGTGGTGTGGGTGGACACCCCCTCCCAACCCAGCCCCTGTTCCTGGTGTCCCTGTGCTCTCCATCCCCCTGCGCTTCCCAAGCACGTTGCCATGCCCACCTCCTCCCAGCCCTCCTCCATCGTTGGGGTCTGCTTAAACTCATCTCCTAATGATTTCCACGCTGAGCTCTCCTCTGAGCCAAGGGGATGGGAAGAATTCACATCCTGGAAGTTTCAGCCTCTTATTTCAGAATTAATTTTGCAAGCTGCTCCTCGGACCAAGCTCTCTGCGGGCTCAGGCATAACAGGGCCAGTGAGAGAGGAAAGTCATGTTGCTGGTTAAATCTCCAAAGCAAAAATAATCCATTTTAATGAAGGTTCACAATCTGCAATGAATGTGAAACAATGTTGTCAGCTAAGCTGTTGCATTATTCACTTTTATTTGTACAAGGTCCTTCCATTAATATTTGACTACAAGAGAATGCAATTAAAAATTTTCTACTTGAATAAACCTCTCACCACTGTGTTAGTTAAAGGATAAAAACCTTTTACGTTGCTGGAGCAGGGAATTTAGCACACTGGCTCCGTGCACGTGGGTCACACACCAACTCCTTTAGCTTCCTGCACCCTGTGATTTGTTCTCTGCTCCTGTTCCTTCACGGTGTCTTCCCCTCAGCCCTCACCCCGCATCGGCTCCTCTCTGCTTCCCTTCTCCCAAAGTGGAGTATCCCAAAGCAATCGTTGCCTTCCAAGTGGAGCCAAACTGAGCAGGGAGGCAGGAAACATCCCACCTCAGTCCGTGATTCCCAGTTATTCCACAAAACTAATGGTATCCTGGCCCCACCTTGCAGGAAGAAGGGCTTTACGTTCCTGTGCACGGGTGTTTCCTGGCAGGGAGTGATGATTTATTATTTAAATATTTGCACGCGTGGGTGGGCACTGAATGAGTTGTGATCTCCCAGGGAGGCAGGGAAAAAAAAACCCTTCCAGGATCCTGGAAGTTCAGCAAAGGCACGAGGTGGGCTGGCAGACCAAAGGGAAGCTGTTAGGAACAAGGGAAAGAAGGATGAGGTTCCATACGTAAGCGTGATGCACTGCTTCTCCCTTTCCAGAGCATCCTAGAAAAAAGAGCATTTTGTGAAAAGAAACAGAGTTGAGGTGGGCACAGATGTGAACACAGGTGGTTTGTAGAGCTTGATCTGACAGGAAATAGGTCTGTGTGTGTAGCTGGTTGCAGAGAAGAGGACAAACCCTGTGTGTGGGGAAGAGCTGAAGCAGGAGGGCTGAAGTGTTGGCTCTTTTGAAAAGGCTTCCCTGCCTCCCAGGTAATTCCAGGAGCTGTGATGTACAAAGAGGAGACCAACACTTTATCCTGCTCTAACTCATCTCCTGCAGGCTCTGACACTGTCTGCCTGTGACTGGGGCTGTTGGGGGAAGCAGCTGATGGCAAAAGGGAAGTTCTCCCATGATTTAGGAGGCTGAAAGCCAGAAGTGGATGGGATAGAAGGAGTAGGCATGGGGGCATACCTAGAAGAGGAATCTCTGTCCTTAGGTTTCTAGCAGAGGTTTGGAGCCAGGGCTTTTGGAGTAGAAATTCAGGGCAAAGAGGGCCAACCTTGGGGGCAGATGGCAAGGGGCAGATGACCAGTGCTTTGGGTCAGATGTAGAAGAGGCACTAGGACCAAGTCAATCAGCACCTCAATAAATGACTTTTAAGGGAAAAGTACCCCCATGAGAGTTTTCACCACTCCAGGGATCTCTAGATAAGCAGAGGAGCAAACAGAGCTGATTGTGGGGGATGGAGGCTCTGGTTCAGCAGGTCCAGGTCCAGCGTCCTGTAGATCACCATAAGCTTTTTGGAAGATCTGCTGGAGCACACTGTGGAGAGCCAGCTGTTCTCAGAGGTGATGTATAACCCCATCACATGGCAAAACCTCACTGGTCCCTGTGGGAAATCCATACACTGACCATTAAACATGACCCAGGAACATGGTAACATTGGTAGATCTACATCTGCCTCCTTTCAGTGCCAAGCAGGCACCTTACTGCTCTGCAACAAAATCCATGCCATGGTCACCACCCCCGGGGGTATTTCAAAGCCATGCAGATGTAGTGCTGAGGGACATGGGTTAGTGGTGGCCTTGGCAGTGCTGGGGTAATGGTTGGTCTTGATAATCCGAAAGGTCTTTTCCAATCAAAAGAATTTTATGATTTTATGTGTAAGAAGCTACCAGCACTATCCTCCTCTTCCTGTGATGGACAGTGTCCCATTTCTGTGACAAACACAGCTTCAGAGCTAGGTGTCCTTCACTGAGCAACTGAGATCTGTTGCTGAGGTTGGAGCAGCCCATGTACATGGATCCTGGAGCAGAAGGACGCAGCAAAAAATGAACCAGCAGCAATTGCAATAGATAACCAAGGAGTGTTCTGCTGTTCCATCATCTCCTGATCTCAGAGGTGGACCCTTTCCTGGTTGCTGGTGGGGAAGGTTGCAATGACATCCAGAACTCATGGAGAAGCTGCTGGCAACATCTGTGGGCTCTGCTGAGATGCTCCAGCTGCACGCCTGGAGATCTCACAGCCCTCAGCAGCTCCTGCAAGGGGGAATGAGCTCATCTAGTGCTAAGTCATCTGTCGATCCAACATTAACCACCTAAAGCAGCTCTTTGGAGTCTCAGATTGCACAACCATATACAGGAGAATCTTTGGACCTTAAATGCTCTATGCTTCAGCTCTTCCCTGATAAAATGAGGATTAAGAAGCCCATTCATCTCAGAGAGTGCTGTGAAAAATCAGTCCATCAGTTTGCGTCCCATTAATGTTATCTAGGCCAAGGAGATGAATAATTCTGTCCCCAGCAGAAGATTTGTATAGTGAGCAGCATAGAAGACAAGGGACCAGACCAAACAATAAAGCTCAAGCGAGATGTTGAGAAATGGTTGGTTAAGTGTGTGCCATTTATCCCAGCACAGGGGCAGGGGTGGCTTGGAGGAGCAGATCGTGGGTTTAGGCAGAGGCTGTGGTGGGGTGCATGCACACGGGGCCCGTGTTCAAGCTGGGATGTGTCCCACCTGGCTGGTGAACAATTTGACACCTATGTATTGTTGTGTTTTGGTTTGGTTTTTTAAATGCTGTGGTTTTCTGCATAATAACCTCAAGAGCTCTAATCCTTCTTAAGCAGCAGCTGCTCACCAGGGAGCACAGGAGCAAGGTCCTGGGCATCAGCCACCCTGGCCAAGATGAGATGTCTCCAAATAGCTGGGGTAGCGCTGAGCCATGCAGCTGCACACCAACCCCACCACAGAATCATGGAATGGTTTGGGTTGGAAGGGACCTTAAAGCTCATCCAGTCCCACCCCCTGCCATGGGCAGGGACACCTCCCACTAGACCAGGTTGCTCCAAGCCCCATCCAACCCGCCCTTCAACACTTCCAGGGATGGGGCTTCCACAACTTCCCTGGGCAACCTATTCCAGTGTCTCACCACCCCCACAGCAAAGAATTTCTTCCTAAGGTCTTATCTCAATCTCCCCTGGTGCAGTTTGAAACCATCCCCCTCATCCCATCACTCCCTGCCCTTGCCGCAAGTCCCTCCCCAGTTTATATACATATATATATAAAGATAAAAAGAAATATTTTCCTTTCATTCAGAATACCTCTATGAGTTACTAGTTGCCCTTTTAGCAGAGACTAATGTGGAAAAATCTCCATGCAGAGAGGCAGCCTGAAAAAATTAAAAGGAAATGGAAAAGGCAGTGGCTGAACAGGAGCTGGCAACTAATCTGATCTTCAGCGAGCCCCCCTTGAACAGGTACAGAGCTGCCTGGGAAGCACGAAAGGTGCTAAAATATGATGTTTATTGAATGATCAAGGAGTACTGCATTGGCTGTTCAGGAAGATTTATTCTCCATCTGTGCTTGTTTTTATTCTACTGGCATGCCTAATAAATACCAACTCTTTTAAACAAAAGCATCTCCATTTGCAAACATGTTCGCAAACCTTGGGCATTTCCCAATGATTTTGCCTCCAACCTGCCCGCCTGGAGGCCCAGGACTTGCCAGGATTTCTCAGGCTTGGGGGTGGGGTGTGGATCTGGAGGTCCCTTGGGTTTGTTCCTCCCCTTGTTGCCTGATTAAAAAAAAAAAACACCCCAAAAATCTCTCTTTTTTTTTTTTTTTTCAGATGCACTCACAGGTGACTCCCAATGATCCAGGGAATTTTAGAAAGCAATTACTGAGTGAAAGGTGGATATTACACCAGGGCTCAGAAACCTTTTCCGTGCAATGAGGGAAGAAACAAAAAATAAAAAAAAAATTTAAATGAACAATTTCAAGGAATCACCAAATCCCAGTGCCCTGGGAGGCAGTAAGTAAAGTTTGGCAACTTCCAAATGCACAGCCCGTTGTTACAAGCTGTTCCATGTGGCTCCCCAGAGGGTTGGTCCATAAAGGATAACAACCTTTGCCTGCTGGGAGCTATTAGCTTAAATGGTAGAGGCTGCTGCAGCATTTAAGCCTGATTATAATAGTGTCGTTGGATTTGTGTGTGCTAGGATCCATGCAGATGGATTTCACAAAAAATTTGAAGAAATTACATCCAGGAAAGGGAGTTAAAGGGATGTCTCTGTGCATGGCGAGTGCTGGCTGACTGAAACTGCAAATACAGGATTGCCAGGGAAAAAATAAATCAATATATATATATATAAAAAACCTCCAAGTAAGTGAAATAAGGTTCAACATTGTGATGGGGAAGTGAGGAGCAGAAATGTTTTCCAGGCTCTGGAATCTGCCGGAACGGGCAGATATATTAGTGATCAAAATGCCCACACCTCTCTTCTTTTTTTTAGCATTGCATTGATATTATTTTATTAAGACAGCCTACGGGTGCCTGCACATTCATTAGGTATGGGAGCCCATTAAATCCTTGGCTGTGTTACACATGGTGTTGCACGAAATGTGGCAGGTATCGGAACCCTCCGTGCAGGTGTTATCTGTAGATTAGCACTTCTCCCTTCCCCTCATTTCCAGGGATTCAGCAGACAGACTTCAAGCCAGGAAATCTCATCAGATCAGGTAGCAAAACCTGAATTTCCACATCCTGGAAGCAAGCTGGTGATTTATAACTGGGTAAAGCATCAGATCTTGTACCATTCATCTGTCTGCCTTTGACATGCAAACAGGGCACATTGCCATCAACTCTTCTCTCCTTCTCTGGGTTGGGAAGGTGGATTATGTTCTTGCAGCATCTTCTGCTCAAGGCTTTTTGTTTTCTGTTATCATAGAATCATAGAATGGTTAAGGCTGGAAGGGACCTTAAAGATCATCACGTTCCACCCTCCCTGCTATGAGCAGGGACACCTCCCACTGGACCAGGCTGCACAAGCCTCATCCAACCTGGCCTTGAACACCTCCAGGGAGGGGGCAGCCACAACCTCCCTGGGCAACCTATTCCAGTGCCTACCCTCATGGTGAAGAATTTCTTCCTGATGTCTAACCTAACTCTCCCCTCTTCCAGTTTAAAACCATTACCTCTTGTCCCACCACTACACTCTCTGGTAAAAAGCCTCCCCCCATCTTTCCTGTAGGCTCCCTTTAGGTATTGGAAGGTGCTCTACTGTCTCCCTGGAGCCTTTTCTTCTTCAGGCTGAGCAACCCCAACTGTCTCAGCTTGTGCTCTTCTTGGGTCACACACTGACCTCCTGAGTGGCTCTTCCCATCTGTTTTCTCAGCCACGGCCCCGCACTGCTCCCCAGCTTCCCAGCAGGACATCCTACTGCTGCTGGGATGTGGCCAATGGAGCTGGGCTTCCCCAGCCACCATGGACATGGCAGGCAATGCCACAGACGCTCACCTCAGCAAACCCAACCCCCAGCACGGTGCAGCTGGGAGGCACTGAGCTTTCCAGCACTTTCCTTGTTTACAGAGCCATTTATAAGCTTCCAATTAAGATAATCACTAATAAGCCTGGCGTCGTAGCAGAAGCAGCCTGCATTCTTCTTGCAGCCTCCTGCTCCCAGTTTCCAAAGCCATTTCCTTGGCTCAGGCATGATTTATTGGGGATGTTGGAAGGAAGGAAAGGATGAGCAAGAGCCACGACTCCAGACAGCCTGATGCCAGCCTGGAACAACCGGATGATAATGTTCATTTTCAGAGCCAAGCTTCAGCATCCCCACCACATGTCCATCCATGCAAGGAGGCGGTCAGAGCAGGTATGGAGGGGCAAAGCACCTACCCCCCATGCCCTCAGACAAGTGGGGAGCCCTCAAATTTCACCCCCACTCCCAGAGCAGCAATCCTTGACTCTACAGCCTGGGCCAGGGCAAGCTATCTGACCTCAACAGCTCTGACCCTTCATCACCTCTCCAAACCTCCACCGCTTGGACAGACAGGGCCTCATTGCCCAGTAATCCTTTTTTAACATTTTGCAAACTCTCTCCCTCCTTCTAAAGGCTTAAGGAGAACAAAAAAAAAAAAAAACAAAAAAAAAAGCAGCACATTCCCTATTTAGAGACATTCTTGTGATGTTTATTGGAATGGGCTGAAAGAGCTGAGGTTTGAAAATTAGTATCTGGCAAGGAAACAGTGTCCTCAGGGGCCAGAGAACAAGCCGCACTGGGAGGAAAGTGATGGGACCAGCCTTTAAAGGCTGGAAAATTGCAAACCAAGTGTGCTCAGCAGTATTTTCCTTTATGCAGTTCTTTTATTCTTAAGATGAAAATTGCTCAGGACAAAAGCATCGGCCTGATACCTGGGACAGTCTGCTCCTTACTCTTCCTTTTCCTGAGAAAATACGTGGTTCTTTGAAGAGGAGAAATGTTCAGCAAGAAGCAAATGCCAACGTGACTATTTTTAATGCAAATTCTCCCAGATCTCTCTAATACTGCGCAGGAAATCAGGGCTGTCACTCTGAGAGGAACAAGGGCCCAGGGTGCTTTTACACGATGAGAAGCTGCCTTGTTCATGTTCAAGCCTCAGGTCCCACCTTGTAGGTTTCTTCCACCCCTCTCTGGTTCTTGCCATGTAGCTGTTCAGGGGTTTTAATGGGTGGACAAAGCTGATGCTCCCACGGACAGAGGTGGCCACAGTGTCTGTGGGGGGAGGCACTGAGGAATGTCCTGCACCCCCCACAGGCATCATGCACAGAGTTAAGCCCCTTGCTGCTGTTCCCGGGGGGGCTTGTGCTTCAGCTGCCCTCCCGGCTCCAGGCTCTGGGGACACGGGCGGTGACTTTCCCAGCAGTTCTTCCCACACTCTCGCTCCGGCGGGACCCAGGGTTGCTCCACGGAGCATCACACTGAGCCAGCAGTTCCCACAGCCCACGCTGGGGGGAGGGGGGAGGAGGAGGAACAGGAGGAAGAGGAGGAGGAGGCACAGCCCATCGAATGTAGCCCCTGGGAGCCACAAATGCCACCAGGTCCTGTGCTGGTGTGCACCCCGACAGCGGATGCTGCACCAGCAGCCGTACCCCTGAGCCCACCCCATGGCTCACTCAGGGAGGCTGTGGGATTAGAATCCCAGAATTGTTCTGGTTGGAAAAGACCTTTAAGATAAAAGGAATCCAACCATTAACCTCACTCTACTGTGTCCAGTGCTAAACCGTGTCCCTCAGCACCACATCTAACAGCTTTTAAACACCTCCAGGGATGGTGATTCAAACACCTCCCTGGGCAGCCTGTGCCAGTGTTTGATAACACTTTCAGTGATTAAGTTTCTTCTAAAATCCTCAAATACGTTCTATATCAGAGGATATTAGATTAGGTGCATGCAGCTTGTGCTTTCCCATGAGTGCCCACGTTCCTATTCAATATCCCCTTCCAGCACCCACCCTGCCCAAACCAGCCCCGTGCTGGTGGAACTCTGCTCACCCACTTCACCATCACCTCAGCCCCAGCATTCAGCATCGTGCTGTTGCACACAAGTGGGCAAACCCAGGGGGGAGCAGTGCCTCTGGCTGACTGCTCCTCTGGCAAACAAATCACACCCTGGCTAACAATCCCTTGCCCACCAACACACCCCTTTGGTCACAGCCCTGACCTGCTCATCCACCCCCATGGCCACAGGCACCAGGGCTGTCCATCCACGTAGATGCTGGAGGAGCACGGGAGCTCATCCATCATCAGTATGGTTGGGCTTGATGATCTTAGAGTTCTTTTCCAACCTTGATGATTCTACGATTTGGGCATTCAGGCCAGCTTCTTCAAGCCCTTCTCCAGTCTTTCCCCCTCATGCTAACTGGGATGACTCCTCTGCCCCAGAAATGTCAGTCCTGACTGCAGCTGCAGTGGGAATAATGGCTGTGGTGGTTCAGCAAAAGATGATTCACAGCTTCCCAGTGCTTTAGTAGTATTAATTAATTCATACTCATTAATTAGCCCCATCTGGTCAGCATGCAGCTGAGTGTGTAGGATGCCTGCAGGAAAGGTCATTTCCACCAGGTGCCTGTACACCTTGTCTTTCCTGTGGAGACAACACTCCCCAACCAGGAAAGTGCTGGGATGGAGGCAGAAGAGCCTGTGACCAGTACCCACTGGTCAACCCCACTAGGAGAGGGTTCTTCCTGCAAGATGAGGAGACTCCAGTGCAGACCAGGAATGCCCAAGCCAATTTTCCCACATGAGAGGTGTGAAAGAAGGTGGGAAGAGAAGCCCAGCCACTGTTCCCAGCTGCCAGGATGCCCAAGCCAATGGGAAGGTAATGGAAACCCCTTGGGAATTTAAAACCCACTGAGCTGTATCCCAGCACGCTTGGCTGTTTAATGCTGCTTATTGCAGCCCTCAGTTCTTCCTCTCCCTGCAAGACAAATGTGATCACTGTTCCGTGTGCTCCACTAGCCTTCCCCAGCAACATTCAATTCACCGCTGAGTTTTGCTGGGGGGCAGGATAAGATTGTGCAGATATAATAACTCCATTCATCACCGCCGAGCAGGGGTGGGCAAACAGAGCTTTGTAAATGACTGGGGCAGTTTGGCAGCTCAGATCTCACCAATCTCCCTGACAGGCAATCCCAGCCTGCCCTCCAGCCCTGGCACAGCACAGCCAGAGGAGCCAGAGCTGCTGCCACCATGCCAGCATGGCCCCTGCCCCCCTGCCGTGCCACTTGGAGGGACACAGAGGAGGTGGAGGAGAAACTTCTCACCACCTGGCTTCTCCCAGGGAAAATGCTCATAGCAGTGGGAGCAGCAGGTTTTGGGGGCTGGTACCCCAGCAGTGGTGCCCCAGCCATGAGTGATGGTTAGTGCACCTACAGCTCCCAGTAAGACCCAAAAGGAAAAGCCTCAAGTTGCACCAGGGGAGGTTGAGATTGGATGTGACCTTTAACTAGACGTTAAATTAGAGCAGGGTAGATTTAGATTGGATATCAGGAAGAAGTTCTTTACTACAAGGGTGGTGGATCACTGGAACAGGTTGCCCAGAGAGGTGGTGGAGGCCCCATCCCTGGAGACATTAAAGGTCAGGCTTGATGGGGCTCTGAACAACCTGATCTAGTCAAAAAGGTCCCTGTGCACTGCAGAGGGGGCTGGACTAGATCGCCTTTAAAGATCCCTCCTAACCCCACACATTCTATGATCTTAGAAGAAACTTCTTCACTGAAAGGGTCATTGAACACTGGCACAGGCTGCCCAGGGAGGTGTTTGAATCACCATCCTTGGAGGTATTTAAAAGCTATTAGATGTGGTGCTGAGCAACATGGTTTAACTCTGGGCCTGGTAGAGTTGGCTTCATGATTGAACTTGATGATCACAGAATCAGAGAATCCCAGACTGGTTTGGGTTGGAAGGGACCTTAAAGACCACCTAGTTCCAACCCCAGTCTAGATGATCTTTAAGGTCCCTTCCAACCCAAACAATTCTGTGATTCTGTGATATGATTAGAAGGGTGGCATCTGCTAAAGGAAATCCAAGGGTCTGACTTTTTCTTTCTTGACACAAACCAGCCTTTCCAGAGCTTAATAGAATTTTGAGTAAGGTGCACGCTGCGAAGGACACACAAAAAAATGGATTTAGTGCCTTCACGTTCATTAATTATTTTTTGCAAAATATTTCCAGGGGTGAAATTCCCTGTGTTTGTTTTCAGCCGAGTTTGCAGAAATGTGCTAAGATGCTTCTCAGTAGAAGGGTGATTACCAGTGCCCGTTGGATGAAGAAAAGACCAGGTTCTTAGGACTATTTGCATTTCACAAGCTATTAGAAAACTGTTGCAGCTTCCTCCAGAAATACCCTATCGTGTGAGTATCTCTCCACAAAACACGTAGCACATCTAGTAGTGTGTAGAAGTGTAGAAGAACTACTAGAAGCACCTCTGGTGGGCTTGGAAGGAAGAAGAAATAAAGAAAGAAAGGAACAGATGACGCAAATCATTATCAAAATGCCTTTGAGCAGTTTATATTCCAGCAGAGTAATGAAGTCAGGTAGGCATTGTACTCCGTCAAGCCAAACAACTCACTTTTAGTATTCCTCCAGTGCTTTCTTCCAAGCAAGCACTATATTTACTTATATATTACTATATATATTTACTTATATATTTCCTCCACTTTTCATATTTCAAGGAAACAGCTTTACAGGTACATCACAGCAGGGGATGGAGAAGCACTACCCAGAACATGCAAATCAATCCATGATCAGATCTGCTCTGCAATGCCCGTTTCCCACCATCCCGAGGGGATGTGGTGAGGGTCTCCTGCCATGGTTCTTTGGTCTGAGAAACCCAGGCATGCAGCTGGGACAGCCACAGTGGGGACAGCCTCAGTGCTTGGGGCAACTTCCCGGCCATAACACATGAGGAGATTTACACAGTGAGTAGAGAGGAGAGGTTTCAGGCACAAGAGGAATTGCCAAGTTCTTCTTACAAACCGCTGACAACTTATTTTTATTGCTATTCTTCTTCCCTGTACTGGAATGGGAGGGAATTACTCACAAAGAGAATAAAATAGGATGATGCTCCTTCCATGGAGTGGGACCTTCCACGCCAGAAAGAGTTGGAAGTCCTCACCACTCTGCTGAGCATTGGGTTGGGATGAAGTTTCAGGGAAGTGATCTCATGAACTGGAGCTAGAAAGTGGTCAGCACTGTAAAGCAGTCTGGGGACACAGCACATACAGCTGTGACTGGTCTGGACTGGGCATACTGGGAGGAACAGCTCAACAGCAGGCAGGGCAGGAGCAGAGCTCTAGGAAATCCAGACAGAAAATGTTCTGGACATGTGCAGAGACACCAGGTAACAGCGTGTCTTTGAGCAATAACCAACTGGGAAAGCCACATCCAAATCCATATCCCACGTGTGCCCACGGAAAATAGAAACCTGCAGCAGGATACAAGGGTCATCAGACCAAAATTCAAGGACTTCTGGCAGGGCAGCTTCATTTTTAAGAAAACTTTAGATTTTTATTGCTACATGAAGTGTACTATGTGCATTTATTTCCTGACATAGCTGGACACTTTCCCAGGGGCTGTGGCCTCTCCTGAGCAGACCGACAGATGCTGGGAACATCAGTCTCATCCCTGAACCTTTGAGCCCTGAAGCAACCTGTGAGCAGAGCCTAGACTAAGACGTGAGCTGGGACCACCATGGGGAGCTGAAGATCATATGACACCCAGGACCAACATGGCATTGACTCCATTCAGTCTTGGCAATTATTTTTCCTCTCTTCTCTTCCAGCTTCACTGGAGGTGTGGATGGCTCAGGGACATTTGGCAAGGAGACAGGGCAGCCTGGTAAACACCTAGAGGTGGAGATCTGGACCACCAGTGGGGTCCTCTGAGCAGCAAGATCAAGCTTCTAAAAACTACAGAAACAAAACCAGCCATAAACTGGAAAATAACCCTTTCTCTCTGATGGAAAGGATGCAAATCTCAGAGGCTGCAATGACGTTTGATGCCAACGTTCTAATGAAGCACAAGAAGAGACACATTTCTGACTATGGCTGTAAAAGAGACATTTGCATAATGTTTGTCTGCAGATTGGGGTGTTCCGCTATGATGGCTTTAGAGGAAGGACAGGCTGTCCTCTTGAAAGTGTCACTGAAAAATGTGCTTCCTTCAGAGACTGAGGGACAGCATTTGTATTCTTTAGTAGGTGGGAAATAAGCAGCCCAGAGGCTGCTTGGTGAGATGTTCACCAGGTCACCTTGTGCCTCGGGGCAGCAGCAAGGGGGCAGAAAGTTGCCCACCACCTTCCCAACTGACTCCCAGTCTGCAAGGAGCTGGGAGCACTGTGCCAGGTCAGGTCCCAGGACACATGGGAGCAGTCAGGGGCAGATGGTGACAAGCACAGCTGAAAACAGTAACCAAGAGCCCAGGAAGATGACACTGAGGATAAGCAGCCTGGAGACCTCCAATAAGGCCCTTCCTTTCTGGGGAGGGACTTTTTACAAGGCTGTGTAGTGATTGGATGAGGGGTGATGGTTTTAAACTGGAAGAAGAGAGATTTAGATTGGACATTAGGAAGAAATCCTTTGCTGTGAGGGTGGTGAGACCCTGGCCCAGGTTGCCCAGAGAAGCTGTGGCTGCCCCATCCCTGGGAGTGTTCAAGGGCAGGTTGGATGGGGCTTGAAGCAGCCTGGCCTGGTGGGAGGTGTCCCTGCCCATGGCAGGAGGGTTGGATCTACATGATCTTTAAGGTCCTTGCCAACCCAAACCATTCCATGGTTCTGTGATTTATAATGAAAGATATTTTTCTGAACAAGCCTGGGTGTAGGGAGGGAAAGGATTTGTCAGCCAGATATTGGGAGGCAGGAGTGAGATGTCAGGAAAGGACTAGGGCAGCCAAGAAGGTTGCCCAGGTGGATGACCATCCTTGTGCTCACGATGTTGGTTTTGTGGGAAATGATCTTCTGGTGGGATTTTACACAATGAAACTGGCTGGAAGCAGCTGGCATTTCTGTGCTTGATTGGGGAGTGTAACAGAATGGGAGCTGGTTACTGGCTGCAACCTGAGGATTAAAAACAGCCAGAAAGTCAGCACTTGAAATGCTGCTTTCACTGGCCTGCCTGCTCCAACAGAGGATGGAAAAGGCGGTGGTGGTACCACCAAACCCACCCCTCCCCATGCTTGGGAAAGGGAACATGTGCATCCTGAGCTCAGTGAAACCAGAGCCCTACCCAGCTCTTGCTACCTGCTAAACCAGCAGCAGGGCTCTTATTTACAAAACCTGGGCTTCCTCATCAATTCTAGCAACTAGAATAGAGGAGCTCAGAGCAGACACCAAAATGGACCTTTTTTAAACAGATTTTTTTAACAGCTCTAGACTTGGAAGTCTCCTGATGGACGTCAAGGTGGACCTGTTACTCTGTGCTCTTGAGATGATTTATGAATTACAGGCAGATTTACAGCAAAACTGCAGCTCCCTCCATCCTGGTGATTTGTGTGGGAGTGGGAAAAACTTCACCGTTTGCAGGAATAAACCCCATGTGCCAAGCCAAAAAAAGGGAATGTAGTCCTTAAAAGACTACACATACACACAGAGACACAAACACACACATATCTGTTCAGAAATATGTAGAGCTTTTGGTGATGTGTCTCACGCTTCAGGACTGAATCTATTTTTATGCTTTCATAAATGACCATGGAAGAACATTTCAAATGAATCTCAAAGAAGAACAGCCTTTTGTTCCCAGGCAGAGATACACACAGAATGGACTTGGCTGAAAAATAAAATCAGACTTTGGAAGAAGATGAAAGTTACTTTAACAGCTACAAGCTCAGAGCTTCTCATCTTGTTGTCACGGCAGGAGAAATTTCTCTAGTTTGTAGAAAGAATTCTGGGTCCCATTTGAGAAGGATACAAAGGACAATATAAAATCTCCTTCCAATTCTGAATGAAAAGAGGCATTTGATACTGTTTGGGAAGTACTTAAATGCTGTGGATGCTTATAGAGATATGTTGATTGCAGAGTACCTGCTTCTGGGTGAGACACTGGCCCAGGTTGCCCAGAGAAGCTGTGGCTGCCCCATCCCTGGAAGTGTTGAAGGGCAGGTTGGATGGGGCTTGGAGCAACCTGGTCTAGTGGGAGGTGTCTCTGCCCATGGCGGGGGAGTTGGAATGAGATGGTCTTGAAGATTCCTTCCAACCCAAATCCTTGTGTGATTCTGGGATTCTGGCTACATGGAAGCTCAGCCATGGAAGATATTTTAGTATATTCAGAGATACAGCAGGAGTGGACACACCGAAAACTCGGTCAGGAGGTGGACTCCTGCTCTTTCTTAAACTTGAAGGGACTTGGAGGAAGAAGCTGATATTGTTCCTTACTGACCAAATCAGGCAGTAGATCTCAGCTTTATTTCTCCAGAAGCAGGGCAGGTACACCTGGTATGAACATAGCAGCAGGCATTGTTTTCTAGACAAATATTTCGGATGCTCATGGTGTGACATGAACACTCAACAGGCTGGTGGAAGCAAAAGGTCAGGTTAGAGAATTTTTTTGGTGGTTGTCTTGACTAATCAATCCCCAGTGTGGTCTGTACCCCGTGGTACCCCTTGACAGCCAAGTGCTGGGTGCAGGCTGGGAAGGGCTGGGGCTGAAGACAGCCCGAGGGCACCTCTGCACATCTCTGTGCTCAGTACCTGCTGCTCAAGCTTCCTCTGAAGAAATCACTCCAGATAATGCATCTTTATTTGTTTTGGAGGAATTAAATTTAAATCCCCAAGGAAATTCAATGGAACTTCATAATAGACAGCACAAAGCCCACGAGCCCCAGCTCCGCGTGCCTTCAGACCAGAACAAAATCCATCTTTTCAAAACTCAGGTATTACAAACTGGGAGAAGGTTTTTTTTTGTGAGGACGACTCCTGGACTGGAGCCAGGTCTCCAAACAACCAGGACGCAGCCTGACCTGTTGTTCCTAAATAAGGATTTAACAAATACAGCTTCTAGCCAAGAAAGCTGTGAGACCCAGAGCATTTGTATGTAAGATCCAAAGTCAGGATCTTAAATTCCTTTTCATGAACATCAGCAGGAGGAGGACCAAATGAAATCTGTCACTATTAATTTTCTTGTTGTCATTAGGTGGTTACAAGTGAAAGCAGAATGGGCCTTTTGCATCAGAAGATATAATACAATCTGTAGGTGTCCTAGGAAGAAAGAGAGAAGAATAAGCAGAAGGGGAGGCAGGGAAGACAAGTGGAAAATTACAGAAAAACTCAACAGTTGAAGCCATTTTGGGCAATATGGTTATCAGGAAAGAGAAAACCCATCAAGGTTGGGTCTGAATTGCTGTGCTTGGTGGCATCCATGCAGAGAAAGCCTGTCCCTGGGGCTGTCCCTGGGGCTGTCCCAGGGCTGACATTCTCAGGCCAGGCTTAGGGAGCAGGTTGGGTTGAATTTCTGCCTTCCAACAGGGGATGACAGAGGATGCGAGGCCCTAAAAGGTACCTCCAGCCTGTCTGAGCTTCAGGAGCTGGAAAGTGACTGGATCTAGCACAGGTTTTCCAAATTTCTTGAACCCAGAGGTGCTATCACCATCCCTGCTGCAAGGTGGGATTAATCCTGCTGCCCCTGTGGGGCTCCTCTGCAGGGATGTCTCTCTCATCACTCAAGAAGGTTTGAGAGGTGGGCTCGTGCAAACTGCATAAAGTTCAACAAAGCCAAGCACAAGGTTCTACAGGCTGGGTGGAGAATGGATCAATAACAGCTCTGAGAAGAAGGACTCGGGGGTGATGGTGGATGAGAAGCTGAACATGAGCTGGCAACATGCACTGGAGCCCAGAAACCACCCATGTCCTCGGCTGCATCAAAAGCAGCATAACCAGCAGGGCCAGGGAGGGGATTGTCCCCCTCTGCTCCGCTCTTGTGAGACCCCACCTGGAGAACTGTGTCCAGTTCTGGAGCCCCCAAAACAAGAAGAACCTGGAGCTCCTGGAGCAAGTCCAGAGGAGGCCACAAAGATGATCTGAGGGCTGGAGCAGCTCTGCTCTGGAGACAGGCTGAGAGAGTTGGGGGCATTCAGCCTGGAGAAGAGAAGGCTCCAGGGAGATCTTAGGGCACCTTCCAGTGCCTGAAGGGGCTCCAGAAAAGCTGGGGAGGGACTTTTGACAAGGGCAGGGAGTGAGAGGACAAGGGATAATGGGTTAAAACTGCAAGAGGGGAGATTTAGGTTAGACATTAGGAGGAAATTCTTCACAGTGAGGGTGGTGAGACACTGCAACAGGGAAGCTGTAGCTGCCCCATCCCTGGAAGTGTTCAAGGGCAGGTTGGATGGGGCTTGGAGCAACCTGGTCTAGAGGGAGGTGTCCCTTCTGATGCAGGAGGGTTGGATCTAGATGATCTTTAAGGTCCCTTCCAACCCAAACCAGTCTGGGATTCCATGAAGTCTGCTTGGATGACACTAGGCAAAGGGACAAGCCCTGTGAGAGTCCCTGCAGGGATCCATGGACCTTGTTGGTGAGGTGGGACAGGATGGTGGGTGCTCTCCCAAGCAGCAGACGTTGGGTGTTAGGGCAGCAGCCGAGCTAAAAGCTGGAGTAAAAGCACCAAAGTGCCAAGTGTGGCTGAGCTGCGGGGCAGGAGGGGGAAGCACCACACGTGGAATTGATTCCATTAAAAAGTAATCTCAAATTTAATAAAAGTTATGATTTTATTAAAGCCATAGAACCGGAGGGCAGGGAAGGGAGTGAGCAGAGGGAGGTGGGGGAGGCAGGGGGGAGGGGGAGGGCAGCTCTCAGGTCTGGCTGAGCCTCCAGAATTGCTCTCCCAGCCTGCCTGGACACACAGCCTGTCTCCCAACACTTCTGTCCCTGCCTCCATCCCCCTGACCATCACTGTGCTGAGCTCCTCTGTCTCCACAGGCAGGGGAAGGTGATGGACCTGGGCAGGTTGGGGGAGCACCATAGGGCAGCTCAACCAAATCATGGCAGTATTTGTGAAAACAGAACCTCAGCATGGTTGGATGAATGCAGAGAAGCCCTTATGACTCCTAGAGGATGCTCTTGCTTTCCTGAAGCTTTCTGCACAGCTTCTCTGTGCAAACCCACCTACTCCACTCTGACCTAGCTTCTCCAGCCAGGCAGCACCAGCCCCTGCCTTCCCCTGCAGATGAGTCCTACCTTCCCTCTGGCCATTCTGACTGCCAGAGGGGCAGAAAGACTTGGTGGTTTGGGGCAACCTGCCCACACCAGGACCAGCAGAGGCTGAGCTGAACCAGGTGGCTGCTGGTACAGCCCAGATGCCAGGGAGGAGCTGGTGAAGGTGATACCTCGAGTGCCCTCAGCTGTGACATATTTGAAGCCTTTAAAAGCTGACCTTGCCCCTAAGTACTGCTTGTAAGAGTGTTCCTTTCCTCTGGTTCTGGTGAAGGGACAAGCCCTGGTCCCAGAGTGTCCTCTCCTGGTAAGCTGAAGGGGATGTGGTTGGGAGGGATGTGTCAGGGTAACACCAGCAGAAGGGTGATGTGGGACACGGGGGCAGGTGGGGACCAGCCTGATGTTGATATAGACCCCTTGTTTCCACGGGGATACAATTGTTTCCCCATGGTTTTGGAATGAAAGTTGCCTGGGGTGGGGAAGAGAGGGCCCAGGGTGGGAAGATGCTCCATTGCTTTCTCACAACATTAGTGCTGAGCAAAGCTGGTGGTGAAGGAAAACCTAAAGGAACTTGCATGTTCCTAAGAGGTTTTTCTTGCCCATTCCATTAGATACCAAAGGCCCACGGTTCTGCTGGGTGAAATAAATAAATAAGTACAAATTGATTTGGGTGTTAGAGTGATGGAACAGCCCAACCCCTGTCAAAAAGGAGCAGTCACTTGCTTGGTGGGTCCATGTCTGTTCTGAAATCGTGTCTGCCCCCCTCTCTGGTTTCTCTGCTCATGTTAGAAGGTTGGCAGCTGGATGGCTGCCAGTGTCTTGACAGTAAATGTGTATGAATGATAGAGGTACCTACCTAATATTGTTAGATATTGTAGCTAAAGGTGTTCCTGTAACTGTAGGTGACAGGCAGTGGCTGTTAGTGCAGACATATATGCATGCACATATAGAAAGGGAAGAGAATAATTAATATAATACCAATTACCTGGGTTTTACCTTTTAAGCTGAGCTATTATGTTATTTGAAAGCATGTGGTTAGGGAAGTAAAGAACAAAAGAAGGAAATAAAAATGTGTTAGGACTAAAAGCAATCTGATATTAGGATTTAAAAGGAATCTAATGCTGGTGTAAGGCCCACTACTGAGTGGGCATGATAAAATTGATGGCAGTGTTACTGAAAAGTCAAATATGCTCCAAAAATATTTCTGCTTGATAATTAAAAAAAAAAAAAGGCAGCATATTGGAAGTTTACAGAGCTAATGAGATATTTTTCATTCTAAACTGTAACTAGCTGTGGTGCTGGTTATTAAATTGTATTATTGAGTCAAATGCATTTAAATTAGAGATGCTGTGCAATGGGCTTCCAAGTGTTTTGGAGAAACTCCTGGGGAACTTGTGGCTTAATAATCTGTACTGTGATAATGTGAGATACAGAGAGAGCTTCAGAGGGTGGGGAGAGGGGAACACTGGGCCAAAACAAAGCACAGAACAAAATTGCTGAAGTTACTTTACTGAACACTCATCCTACATAAAATAGCAGGAGAGCTGGTAAAAGATATAGCTACTAATTAATTGAGACTATAATATTATTATAATAGTATATTATGGCCCCTCAGCAGGCTTTTCTGTGTGTCTCTGGTGGAGGATTTGTAGATCAGTGAGGATAACCACTGGAGTGATGTCCTCCAGTTCCTCTCCTTGTGTTGTGTGGTGGGGACACAGGAGTGCAGGGGGGGCTTGGGCAACTCTGCCATGGAAACTAAATCCAGGAGGATTCAGAGGAACATTCTGGAGCTTCAAAAGGCATAGATCATCCTCCAACATACTTTAATGTCCTTAACTCCAAGTCTAAAATAGCAACTACTACAAAAAACAGTGTGTCAGAGGTAGAAAGCAGGACTGAGTGTTGTCAGTGCTGCAGCAACAGGGCATTTTCCCAGGTGATCTTTGATAGTGTGATGCCCTCTTAAAAGGGGGACAAATGTGGAGGCATCCCTATGATCCTTGACATAAGGGAAACCTCCTCCTTGGTCCCAAACCTGGTGATCAGGTTAATCCTGGGTATGGGGACAAGATGCATCTTACCATGCCTGATCCACCTTTATTTGTGGCTCCTTGCTGATGCTTCAGAAGGTAAACCCAAAATCCAAATTATACATCAAGAGGCAAAAATAGTAATCCTTCCTGATCTTCAGGATCCCAGGGTTCTATGGAGCCTGAGCATGGCATACTAAATAAATCTCCTTTAATACCCTATGTAGATACACCAAGAAACTGTACATCCATGATCACACATGGTGAGGTCTCACCATCTCTTGCCTGGAGGAGGAGGGTTGGTGTCCAGAGTTGGCTGGGATGAGGTAGTGGTGTAGGTTTGAGTGCTGCCTGGCCTGCAGAAGTGCTGGGTAGATGGGAGGGACCACTGGAGGGGAGCCTGGGGTGGTGGGTGCTCTGCTGATGTCTGACAGCCCTGGGGCATGGTGGCCTTGGGGGGAGGCAGGATGACTCAATTGGTGGCTGCTTCCACCAAGAAATTCCACAGAGGGACTTGATAAGAGTATTGGTGCATTTTGGGAGAGGAGCAGCTGGTTGCTGCCTGCTCATCATCCCATTTGCTTTTCCTCCTCGGTCCTCAGCCCAGGGCTGCTCTGCAGAGCACTGACTCACCCACCACCTCCCAGTGGGAAAGAGCAGCTTGCCACCAACTCCAGGCAGCTTAACTTCCAGATTTTGATCAGGACTTGGTTTATCAGGAAGGCTAGAAGCCAGAGCTGGCCCGTGGGTGCAGACTGGGGGTGATGGTTGATGGACATGTGCCCTTCTCCAAGTCCTTCACGCAGTGAGCCAGCTCTGCTGCAGGAATGCTGCACAGCTCCTTTTTTAGTTATGGGTTTGTGGGGTTTTGGCATCTTGTCAACTATTCTTGAGACAGTTTCCAATTATACTCCTTTTCTTCATGGCTTGCTTTTTTAAAAAAAAAAAAAACTCGTTTTTTGCAGACAGTTGGTGTGCAAGTGTTCCTGAGTATATGAAACAGGCTCTTACAAGGCTTTCAAGTAAATACTTGTCTGGATGGATTTGCACTTGATTCTTCTGCTTGTAGCTGAGTCATTGAAACTGAACCATGGTCACAAAAAATGTTTGCTTCTGTGGCTTTGTTTTTATCTGTGAAGATGGTGTCTGGTCTAGAGTGGGACAGGGCACTCTCTACATTAAGTGACAGCCCATAATAATGTCATGAATCCTTCAGTTACTTGAGCCCTGGCAGGGTGAGAGTGCTGAGAGATGAGCAGGACAGCAAGGTCTGGGTGTAGGAAGGTGGCTGGTCCAGTCACTGAGCTCCATGTTCCCACTGCTCAAAATGAGGTTTGACTCTAAGAGCCAGGATGACCCTCAGACAATCAAAGGGCTGCTTCTAGAGAAGGAGCAGTTAATCCCCAGCAGGAGACCTCTGCCTTGATGTCTCCAGAGAGGCACAGGAATCTTTGGTTTCACCCCTGAGTGCTGCACCTGATGATCACTAATTTTGCCAATAGTCAGGCAGCCGAGGCTCCTGCCAGAGGCACAAGTGCTAATGAGGGAGAATTCTCATCAACTTGCCTGAAAATGCACATGGTCCTTATCTCAGCAGCCTTTGTGCAAAGATGAAGCCACCTTTACTGCTGTCATGGTTTAACACAGCAGGCAAACAAGTCCCATGCAGCTGCTTGCTCAGAATCAGAAAGGTAAAGAGACTTGTGGATTGAGATAAAAACAATTGAATAATTGAAATAAAATAATAAGAGAATATACAAACAGGTGATGCCTGGTGCAACTGCTCATCACCCCCTGGCCAGTGCCCAGCCCACCCCTGGCTGGTGATCCCAGAGGAGAGAAATCCAGAAGCCACAATCCCAGAAGACAGCTTCCTGGCCAACCCTCACCTACACACAGATACACACTGTAACAGGTGATGTGTGATATGGAATAGCCCATCACCCAGTCTGGATCCATTGCCCTGGCTGTGCTCCCTCCCAGCTTCTGGTGCACCCACACACCAACAAACCATGGCAGGCTGAAAAATCCTGGGTTTCTCAGCACCAACTGAAACCATTCTCAACATTCTTCTCATACCAAGTGTCCTGGGTTGAGCCAGGATGAAGCTAATTTTCCTTTTACTGTTTTTTTTTTCCTTCAGTAAGCTCTCTTTTAACTAGCAACAAGTGTTCCAGCCAGTGGGCTGATAACACTGGAATGTTTGTTACTGCTGAGACTCCAAGGTCACTTCTTAGCTCTGCTGCTACAGAGGCTACCAGGGCAGGAGAATTGTATCTGTGACCCCCCCTGTAGGGGAGCTGGACTAGACAGACAGAACTGACCAAAGGGATTCCATCCCATAGATCTACGTAAGCTCTGAGGAAGGTCAGAGATCACAGAAGACAACTTCCTTCCTTCTCTTCTGTCCATGGCCAGTGTCTGGGGAGGACTCCATCCACCCATCACTGTTGACCCCAGGCTCTGACCTCATACCCCTCATACCCCAGCCCCTGTCTGCTCTCCTTATCTCCTGCCTGTGGGCTGAGACACCTCGGGACTGCTCACAGCTCAGGAGCTGCTGGGGGTGGGGGGAGGCAAGAGCCTTTTGCACATTCCTGAACATACCTGTATATAATTGTACATATCATGAAAGCTGTCTAGTTTAGTTTTCAATCTCTCTTCTCAATTCTCTCTGCTTCTCTACCTGGGTGGGAGGGGATTGAGAGCACTGTTGTCTCTGGCTTATTTGCTGACCCTGAGTCAAACCCTGACACCAAGTCTTGCACTAAATCCAAAACATGGCCCTGTCCTAGCTGCCAAGAAGCAAACTGGCTCTACCCCAGCCAAAACCAAGGTGACTCCCCACGTCCTTGCACCCACGAACTAATGCAATATTTTGTGCATTTTAGCAACTCTGACCCCAGGGTTTTATTCAAAACCTGATCTCTGGGCTGTGCTGCAGGGCCCTTGTTTGGGGTGTTGAGTTTTCCCTCTTATTTTGCAGTGCCTGCAGATTCCTGGGGAAATGCCATGTTTTTATCAGGCACTGATTTTGCTACTGAAGCAAAATCCTTCCTGTCACTCACTTAACATGTCGTGCTGTCACAACACTTCTTTGGACCTGGCTTTTTTTTTTAATTCATTATTGATCATGGGAAATTGTTTCTAGAAGTGGGATGTAATTTATTTATTACCCAGTCTTCCAGTGGCATGTGATTTGTGCTCAAGTCCTTTTCCCTGGATCGTGCTGTGGCAAACATGAGAAGATGTTGGAAGTAGGACAGCTTTGATGCTGAAGAGTTGCTCTTAACATCCCAAATAAGCTGTTGTAAATGTGGCTGTGCCCTCCCCTCTGTGCTTTATTCCTGCTGGTGCCAGAGGCTCCTCACTTCTGCCTCTTAAAATCTGAGCTGTCTCCCTCTGCCATTGGTGGCATCTCTGAAGCTTATTAGACCCACTATCACCTCAATATTATTACCCTTGATAAACTAATAGGAAGTATGTTAGGCAGAATAAACTTTTGTAGAAGGAAGTCAGGAAATGAAATTTCACACATGTAATAAAGGCTACTTGCTGGCCAGTAAATAGAGTTTTTAAGTACAGAACGATCCCTGATTTTAGGATTCAGAACATTTTTGTGTGTCAGTGTGTTCATCTTCCCCACGAGGGTCAGTGGGTTGAGGGGAAAAAATGGGATTGGATTACTCCCAGGCAACTAATATTTGCTGGCATCCACTGCTCTGAGAGCATCCACAAGAGTCTCTTCCAGCCACAGACATATTATGAGCTCCAAAGATGATCTGCCTAGAAGGGGGAAAGCTCCTAAAACTGCTGTTATAATCTGTAACACTAGAAAAGCTTTCTTCATCTTCCTTGATCTTTTTCTTTTTTTTACATGGGAAAATGCCACCTCTCTCATTTCCTCCACTCTCCCTCTCTTATGATTTACTTTTTTTTCCCCCATAAAAGTCTGAAATGTCCTCTTGCACTTTTGCTACCATTGTACCCAGGATTTTAGTGGGAACATTTGAAAAATAAATACTAGCCAAGGAGCCCATTCATTTTTTTATTATAGCTATTCTCTCTGCATATGCGATGGGTGAATTAACTCAATTTCTGCAAGTCTCTTGATTTTTTTATGTATCAGTGGAGAGTAGCTGAGGCCATAAAGCTTGTTTGGACCTGTAGACATTTGTGTTCTTAAATATGTAAAGATACCCCAGTGGAGCCCATACTGCTCCTCTATTTCTTTGTGCAATTCTATTTTAGTGCGTGTGTTGCTCACCATTTCCATTTGGTTTAATTCTCTTTAAAAGCTGGGAAAAAAAATCTCTCCAAATCTGTTTCTCTTCCTATTTCTGAGCCTGCCTGCTATTGTTGCAGAGTTATAGCATGACAGTGCCTGAATATAGGCAATTTTCTACTGCAAACATGTTATCATTATTCTGTCAATGAATTTATTGCTTCAGAACCTCTGGGGCAGCAGTTGCTTTGCTCTAGTGAGCACCAGAGATAGCAAACACTTGGCTGGTCCTGCAGCTTTCAAATAGGTGCCCTGGTCCATATAACACTGGGGCATTTAGGCAAAACCTCTGTCTACCTAAGAAACATTTTCCCTTCCTTTTTTTTTTTTTTTTGACCTGATCCCAACGTATCCCTGGGTTTGTAGCTCATGGATGTACAGACTTGAGCTCGGTGCCTTGTTTATTGAGTTACTTTTTATGGTGGCTTCTATCCTTCTGTCTTAATCTCATATTATGTCTTTTTTCCTCCCCCTGTCTCCCTAGCAGTAGCTCTCTCTGATATTTAAATACCTACATATGTGATCAGTGGATCTTAAGGGTAATATTTTTATCTCGTCCATTTAGTAAATGCTGGGTAGAGTTTTCCAAGTAATTCTGGCCTCTGTGATGCTCACATTGCATGGTCTGCTCTTCAGTGGTCACAACAGTAATAAATAGGTTTATTGCTGTTGTCAGAGACATATGTTTTAAGGCCAGCAGGGCCTTTATGATTATTTGGTTGGAGATTATGGATTGCTCAGAGCAGAATTCCAAGCGCTGAGTCAAACTTAATAACGTGGAGAGGAGTAGGTGTGATCTGAATACATTGGTGGGAAGACAGGGCCTTTTGTGGGTGTCACCTGGGTGTGATGTGTGAGCATGAACTTGGCTTCAGTGGTGTGAGCAGACATCTCCCTTCTCAAAGCCCACGGTGCTTTCCAAAATCGGGTCTCCTGGACTGGAGGTGATGAGCTTCAGAGTTTTCTTTGCACCATGAAGAAGCTGCCCTGGGAAGTTGTGGCTGCCCCATCCCTGGAAGTGTTGAAGGGCAGATTGGATGGGGCTTGGAGCAACCTGGTCTAGTGGGACGTCTCCCTGCCCATGCAGGGGGGTTGGAACTAGGTGATCTTTTTTCCTTCCAACCCAAACCATTCTATGATTATTTCCAGTTTGTATTCCTGCAGCAACTACACCTTGGACTGACAGTGTCTGTCAGTGAGCTGGCTAAAGTCTCTTAATAAGTATTACATGAATCACTGCACCCTGATGGTGCTGAAGACTCTCTTTTTCTGAAGGAACTGCTGTTCCTAAAGATGCCATCTCAAAATGACACGTCTCCCCCAGAAAAGCACATTCCTCAAGGTGTCTTTAGAGCCACTCTGCTGCACTCAGGCCCTGCTGAGTTGCGTGGCTGATTATGATGCTCTGCAAAGACTCGTTTCACAACTATGATTTTCCAATTACTTAAATCACCTGGAACTGCAAACTAAACCTGAATTCCCTGTTCTTTTTTTTTTTTCCTATTTGTTTGGAGTGGAGCTTTTAGTCCCATTTTGCTTCCTCCAGAGAGCACCTGTCTAATGCCTAGTCTCCTTATCTGGGTGGAGATGTGCAGTCTCACCCACTCTATTGCAGGTGGGCTTCAATTTACAGAATCACACCATCAGAGAATCACTCTGGTTAGAAAAGACCTTTAAGATTGAGTCCATCCATAATCTAACTCTACCAACCATCAACCCAACTCTACCAAGTCCAGTGCTTAAGCCTGGTGAACGTAGGTGTTTCTAACGGCATCTCTGTCTTTTAAACACCTCCAGGGATGGTGATTTAAGCATCTCCATGAGAGGTGGGTGCACTGCTGTCACAATGACCATGATGGGATTTGCAGGGCACACAGATACACACCAGGAAGCTGAATTTCAGTGCCACAATCTCCAGCTCAACCTCAGTCTCCAGCTCAAACACACCCTTTCCACGTGGGCTGCATTTCTCCTGCTGGAACCAAGTGAAAGAGAGATGGTCCCTTTGGCACCTGTTGGACCAACTCTTTTAGGAGGTCACAGCTGAAGGGATTAGTAGAGTGACCCAAAGGCATGGTTTTATAGGCAGCCACAGCAAACAGGAGGACCTCTGCCCAGCCCAGCCTGCCTGGCCCCAAGGACCTCTCTCCAGCCCCAGGCCCTGAGTTTCCCAGAGCTTTGAGGTGGATCTGCCCAGACCTTCTCATCCCAGGAGACCTTCCCTTTCCACTTTCTCCTAGGCCTGGTTCTTTGACCCCTGTCCCTCACTTACTCTAACATGGCCTGGGTTGTAACTTCCCAGTTCCACCAGCCCAACTTTGATACTTTCCCATCCCCTCCAGCACCTCCTCCCTGAAGCAGGCTCAGCAGCAATTTGCCCTCCTTCCATGGTATCCCACCTGATCCAAACTTCTTTCAGGAAGGGGAGATAGCTGTGAATGTTTCTTCCCCATCCCAGGTGCTTCATGGAGGTCCTGGTGCTAGCAGAGGGTAGGTGAGTGTGCAGTTGGGTAAATTCCCATGACAACTATACATTGTCTCTAGCAGGCAGAGGGACAAGACTGGGTAAGGATTTAATACAGAGCAGGTCAGATCTTTTTGAGAAAGGAAGTCTAATTATCTGAGGAATTAGGTAATTACCAGCCCTTTTATAGTACACACTCCTAAAGGCAGCTGGAACTTGGAATTACCTATCCAGAGCAGTTCACCATATTGTTGCTTCTGTGAGAACAATATGTTATAAACCACATACCAGTTAAGTTGTTTTAATTAACCAATTATCTATTCCAAGTTTCTTGTAGCTCTCTTTATCTCTGTTGTTTAGCTACAGTATAATATGTAAATCAGAGTAAATTAAAGCACTTTATTAGACAAAATAGAATTAACAAAGAAAAAAAGAAGTTGCAGTGAACAAAGCCCAGGCCACCTGATTGGGCTTGAAACATGTAAAACGAGAACTTTAACTCTGTTAAAGCTGTTAAAACAGATGAAGGATAATGAAAGAAATCAGTTAATCCAAGTCATCCAGCAGCTGGGTTACCAGATGAAGCTGTATTTGCACTCTGCTGGTGGGGCAGATGACTTCTGGAGCGTGCAGGCTTCTCACCAGCACCAGACCACCTTACTGTGGCCTGCAGGAGACCGTCTGTGCCTTGGCCCACATCAGGATTGCACTGGAAGTGGGACCTGGGGTGGTGCAGGCAGCTTGTATCAAAGTGCCCCTAAAGCCATGGTCTGTCCCTTGTGGGTCACTCATAAAATAACTCTCCAGACAAGGTCCAGCTCTCAAACCAAAGCCAGAGGATCCCCCCATCTCTTTCTTCCACACCTTCTGAAATGATCCTGTTATCAGAGCACTCCTTTGGGGCCCAGGGAAAAGCCCACCCTTGCCTGAGGGCACAAACACATCCTCCACCTCCGGGCTGTCTGTTATTCCCTGGATGAGCTCTTTAGCAGTGCTGAATAAGGCACCTAAAATCACGATGGCCAGACAGGGTTGAATAGGGTTGCTTCTCTCCATGGCTTTTCTCCTGGCCTCCCCTGTGGGACAACCCACCTGGGGCCAGAAACTCTTGGCTCAGGTTTTTCACACCAGGACCACTGTGTGGAGGCAGGCAGTGGCATTCCCTGGGAGCAGGTTTTTACCACCAAGAACAAGGTGTGTGCTGAGCAAGCACTGGCTGTGAACAGAGCACATGAGGCAGACTCAAGGACAGGATTGTTGTCAGGCTTCATGTTCACAGGATGTTCTTCACGTTGGCGTTGCCCCCACCCCACAGCAGCTCCTCTCCTTGTGGATCAAGGAGAGCATGAAAAACTGAAGTCCCTTGCAAGGCTTTACCTCAGGTGTGTGCTTTCAAAGAGGTATTTGGACACAAAGAGTCGTCTTGTCACTTGGGTAAACAAGACACAACTATCAGGCTCAGTTTGGGGCTTATCAATTGGAACCAGCATGAAAGCGACTTCTCCAGCTCCAGCTCGCCGTAGCAATGACTGGTTTCTCAAGATAAACTGAAAGTGCATTCAAGTACTTTTCTCTCAAAGTGATATGAAAGTCACATTGTTGTTATTCCATATCTTATGAGCTGGTTCCTTAAATAGGATTTCAGAGAAACAAAGTTACCGGGATGCTCGTCTTGGATGTGATTAAAGGCGTTACTGGATGGATTGGTGGCTGCTGCCCCTCGCTGCTCCCCCCTCCCTCAGCTTTTCTGGGGGTGTCTTGTGCTCCAGAGTTGAGCAAAGCACACGTGTCAGTCAGTCTCTTACAGGCAATACCTGTCATGTTCCTCCTCTTGGCAAAGCTGGTATTCCCTAATCATAGATTCATAGAATGGTTTGTGTTGGAAGGGACCTTAAAGATCATCTAGATCCAATTCCCTTTCCATGGGCAGGGACACCTCCCACTAGACCAGGTTGCTCCAAGCCCCATCCAACCTGCCCTTCAACACTGCCAGGGATGGGGCAGCCACAACTTCTCTGGGCAACCTGGGCCAGTGTCTCACCACCCTCACACTAAAGAATTTCCTCCTAATGTCTAACTTAAATTTCTCCTCTTCCAGTTTTAATCCATTCCCCCTTGTCCTCTTGCTCCCTGCCCTTGTTGAAAGTCCCTCTCCAGCTTTTCTGGAGCCCCTTCAGGCACTGGAAGGTGCTCTAAGGTCTCCCTGGAGCCTTCTCTTCTCCAGGCTGAACACCCCCAACCCTCTCAGCCTGTCTCCAGAGCAGAGCTGCTCCAGCCCCTGATCATCTCCATGGCCTCCTCTGGACTTGCTGCAGGAGCTCCATGTCCTCCTTATGAGGGGGGCTCCAGAACTGGACACAGTGCTCCAGGTCAGAAAGTTATCAGATCTATGGGGAAAAAAGGAGATGTCCACCTGTGCTTTGTCTGCTTCCTCTTTCTGGGAATATAAAAGGAGATGCATCTACCAGTTTGGGTAAGCCAGCTCCAGCCATCTCTGCCCTCTGATTAATTGTACAGCTGCAAGTTATTCTGGGCTGTCTGTTAATTGGGGCACTTACCAGTAATGACTTGTGCAAGGTGCAGACATGATGACCTGCTCACTGTGAGGCCACCCGAGCTGTCCCCAGACATCCTCCTTCAGCGTGTTCAGACCTCAGCCCTGGCCAGAGATCTCCATTTCAAACCCATAACAAGGTCCCCTGATGATTCTCTCCCTGCTCACGGGGATGTTGCTGGTGGTGGGGAGTCAGCAGCCACCTCTGTCCTGTTGCCCCTTGGCTCTGCCTCACCTGCCTGTTAGACCCAAAATGTCATTCGAGGTAAAATGGGAACGCCTCCTCTGTGGAGCTACAGATTTATTATCAGTCTAGTTACAGTCTTAACAGTCTATAATCAAAATATAATAAATGGTTATTATTCCAGTTGCAATAATACTAATGCTCTGAATTTATCTGGAAAGGCATTATTAATAATACAGCCATAAAAGCCCTGCTGGTATCTGGTACCTGCTGGTATGAGTCTCAGGTTGTGTTCACCCTTCTGCAGGTCCTGAGCCTGGGGTCACTGGTGGTCCTGGAGTGGAAAATGGGTCTGGGTATCAAATGGCTGAGTGGCATCTCAAGCCCTTCACCAGGGTGAGCTCAGGGTGGCTGAAAGGGCCCAGTCCCCAGGGTGCTTGGGGTCACTTTTACACCTTCTCTTAACACAGCCTGCTTGCTTGTCACTGCTGGTGTCTGCAAGGTGCACAGAAGCCTCAATTAATGCAGAGGGATGGTGGTCATGCAATCACCACTGAGGCTTCAGGGAATCACAGACTGGTTTGGGTTGGAAGGGACCTTCAAGATCATCTAGTTTCAGCCCCCTGCCATGGGCAGGGACACCTCCCACTAGACCAGGTTGCTCCAAGCCCCATCCAACCTGCCCTTCAACACTTCCAGGGATGGGGCAGCCACAGCTTCCCTGGGCAACCTGTTCCAGTGTCTCACCACCCTCACAGTGAAGAATTTCCTCCTCATGTCTAAACTAAATCTCCCCTTTTCCAGTTTTAATCCATCCCCCTCACCCTATCCCTCCCTGCTCTTTTCAGAAGTCCCTCCCAGATTTCCTGTAGCCCCTTCAGGTACCAGAAGGTGATCTAAGATCTGCACCATCCCCATGTAGCACCTGCAGAGCTCGGCTGGAAGTTAGGCAGTAGCTGCTGACAGTGGTGATTGCAGCCACAAGGAGTTCAAACCAGCTCATGGGTCAAGGAGGGCCCAGCAAGACCCACCACCCTGCTCTCCAAGTGCCAGAGGATGTTCCCAGGCCTTGTGCAGTGAAAAACCAATTTTAAAAGCCAGGATTTGGTGTTTCCAGTAGCAATATTATTAGTGATAGTTAATGGAAATCTCAAGGCAGTAAACAAGCCCTTTTACTTCTTCATGAATATCCAGTGCTGCTTTGGATATTGTTCCTTAGGTTAATAATAACATTAATTTTAGTTCCCTTTAATGTTATATTGCTTATTTAATAGGTTATATATATATTAAATAAATTAATATAAACATTTTATCTTCCTGCACTTTTAGGAGTTATCAAATATTAGAGCCAGGTAGCTTTAAAAATTTATTTTTTCTATCAAAATGCTGTTTTGTCAATAATAAGCTTTAAATTGCAGTGGGGCTCTTTAAATGTTATAAGAATTTAATCAGGGAAAGTCAAGATGATGGCTTTTGGTTTCCAAGTAACTTTTTTTACAGTAGCTTTTTATTTATGGCCGACTATAACACCAAGATTTTTAATGCTGAAATGATATCAGGATGATTTGTCACAGCTGGTTTAATCCAGTCCCTGTTCTGGCTTTTAAATGTGATGGGCACTGAGATTGTAGAGGTATAAGGGTGCTGTGGGAACTGGCTTTTGTCTGAAGTTGTTCTGCCTGTGGGCCTTGAGTTGCCAGCATCAGTAGATGTTCCTTGAGGACCGAGCTCGATGGATATGGGGTAATTATGAAATCTGAAAGGGCTCCCTTATGTCTCTGCTCCTCCAGCCCTGATTTCAATGCCTGCAAGGGAGTTTCATGCACTGCACAGGAATTTTCATGGACTCCCTGATTTTTGTGCCAGGAAGTGCACATTACATCCCACAGTCTGATACTCTTCAAACCAGGGGTTGCTGTCTGGGATCACAAAACCTTTCCCAAAAAGCAAGGAGGGTCACAGAAAGCAGCTGTTTCAAAGCTGAGGGGTGAGAGCTTGTTTTAATAATGTATTGCAAGCGTTCACACTACCCAAGCATCTGCTAACTGCCCTCAATTTTAGGTAGAAAATCATGGACTTTTTCCAGGGAGAAGTGCATGTTTATAACCCTAGGCAATAATTAGAGGCTGGTGATTCAAGGTATTACAAAAGGAATAGGAATTAAAAAAAAAAAAATCTACAGGGAAAAAGAGCTGAAAATTACTCAAGTGCTTGTTCTAGGATAAATTTAACCTTCCTGAATTTTATCCAAGGTGAGCTTTTCCCACCTCTAGAGGGACCCAGTAGGGTTGTCGTAAGAAGTTCTATCTGTTCTCCGTGGTTTTCCTGGTCCTGCATCTGGGAAGCACCTGCAGGATGAGCAAATCTGTTGGGCAGCAGGTCACCTTGGGATGAGGTTGCCCAGGTTGGATGGGACTCTGAGCAACCTGGTCTAGTGGGAGGTGTCCCTGCCCATGGCACGGAGGTTGGAAATAGATGATCTTTAAAGTCCTCTCCAACCCAAACCACTCTGTGATTCTGTGAAGGAGGTGGGGGGACCTCTCTCTGCTTCTGGGTTAGAAAGAGCTGGGTCGTTTCTCCAGCACCTTTGGCTCCATCTCCATCAAGGAGATGGGTTTGCATCATGGTGCACAGGATTGCAAGAGACCCTCTGATGGACAGCCCAAAATCTAGTTGGGTGAATCCCTGTCTCCCCATTTTCCCATGTGCAGCCCTTGATCTGCTCCTCTGGGCCAGACACTTCGATCTTCACCTTGTGCTCTACAAACACACGTTCCCAAGTTTCTATCAAACTTTTAATAGCTGATCCAAACAGGCTGGGAGCAAGGTTTCTGAACAAGCAGTAGGGCTTGACCAGCACTATTAAATAGTGATTTTATCCATGTTTACACAGGTTTTGGATGAGGGACTGGAGAGTACATAGCATAAAACAGATTTATTCTCTTTTTTTTTCTTTTTTACAGGAGCTTTAGATTAAATAAGTTTGTGGTTGCCAGTAGGAAAAATTAGATGGGAGCTGGTGAGAGATAGCAGGGAGGATTAGTGGGCACTTTTAGCAATAATGTAGAGCAGGTCTGAGGTGAGAAATGTTGCCCAGTAAGTGGGGGGACCTTGGCTCCATGGGAGAAGAACCAGGGCTAGGGTTGGGGAAGGACTGGGCTAAAGATCTTTTTCTACATGAGCAGTGGTGGTCACCATCTGTTTTGCACATCACAGTGTGATGGTCACATCCTCTGCTCTGCAACTGGAGAGTCCCTTTCTCTTTACTTTTTCCAGGGGTGTGGAGCAATCTGGCAGAATCTTGCTTGTGAAATCTGTAAAGAAATCCGGGCGAGAACATTAATTCTCTTCATCAGATCACTGCCCTTTAAGTGTGCTCATGAAGTCATTTTCCTCTTGCATTTCCTTACAATACCTACAGAGAGAGGCACTTACACACAACTATTTCTTTTTCCTCTGACCTTCTCCTTCACATTGTCATCGTTTGCACGTCAAGAAAAACATTTGTCACCCAATTCTTTGCATTTCACCTTCACACTTTGAAGGAACTTCTTCAGTCCTCCCATTGCTCAAGACTTGTTTGGGGAACACAGCCTTCACTAACCCTGCAGATGTCCAGACCCTTGGCAGTACCCACCACTTTACTTTTGTTGCCTTTGCTTGACCTGGTTAGTTGGACCAGAGAAGTCACTCTAATTAGCCTGTTAACTACTTAAACTCATTTGGGGCTGATTAAATTCAGCTCTAACCTGCTGTCTCCCTGCTGCACAGTTTCTCTCAAGGCAAGTCTGCCTTTCCCAAACCATGTTTTAGCTTTGACTGTAGCATCTGTGACAACACAGAGCCATTTTCTAAGGAACATGAAGATGTGCTGCAGACCTCCTGATGCCTCAAGGCTTGCTTGTGGCCTTCTGCGAAGGGACTTAGCTGGTCTTGCAGCTTTTTTTTCAAAAAGCACTAAAACACACCGAAGAAGATCCAGAGTGTGCATGTATGGAGAGCTTACTGGAGGCTTGTAGTGCCTCCCAGTTGCTGACCAAGTGCTGGCAGAGTGATCCCGTGCCCTGAAGTGGGGTGATGTTGATGACTGACCCAGAAAGCCACCACCATGTCTACCACAGCGCTGACTCTGGTTTTGATCAGAGCTGCTGCACACAAAGGTTAGATGGTACCTTTTATCTTGCCAAGAGGCTCTTTCACTCAGGTTGATTTCTTGATTTCTTTTAGACTTAGTGTGTTCAAACTGCTCTGTGCAGGCTTAGACCAAAGCTGGAGAGGTAGAGAAGAGGAAACCAGGTCATGCTGGTAGTCAGGTAGGTGGCAGAAGGAGCTGTGTCCATTAGTATAAATCAACTGAAGAGAAGGTGACAGTGGCATTGCTTCTCTATACATAGCAGCCTGCACATGAAGCTTTCTTCCAATGGTGAACCTTGGCTGACCTGTGTCATGACCTCAAAAGATCTTCAGTGAGAAAAACCCATCCCCACACTCTTGGTTTTGAAGTCCCCTGCACAACACAGGTGCAGCCCAAGGAGAATGTAGCAGTGTGGTTTCATACGTGTCCATGACCTCTGTGTTCACACTGATGGACCCTCTAAGCCTCATCCCTCAGGTCTTTGTCCTGGACCTGTCACAGTGGTGACAGGACAACACAGTCCTCCAGAAGTGTCTAGATATGAGACTCTTGGCTGGGTCAATTTTTAGTGCAACAGTTTTGCAGCTAAAAGCTGGGAAACTTGGCTTATTGAGGACGTTGGGAACGTGCTAGCTCCTTTTGGCATCCAAAACCAACATAACCAAAGAGTGGTGTGGCCCCTTGCCCCGAGGTCCCTGTGCCTTCAGCAGAGGAGCTGCCCTTTCTGAAGGGGGGAGGAGATGGAAGAGCAAAAGGGCAGAAAATCTGAGTGATGGAGAGATTTGTAGGTAGCAACACAGCTCTCCAGCCACGCCTTGACATCAAACCCCTCGTTTTCCATCTCATTTAGGGTGTTACTTTCACTGGGACTGCAGGAGGCCCCCACAGATCTTCCCATCTCTGGGGATGAATGTGGGATTCCCAAAGCTCAAGTCAGCCTCATCTCGTGGGGCATGACACCAACCTCTTTCTTTCCATGCCACTTATCTCTGCAGGCTGCCCTGAGGAGCGAGAGGACAGGAGCTGTTTTGGGTGGTGAAAGGCTGGTTTGACACGTTCCTGCAGAGAACCTCCCCCAGCCCCTGCTGAACTGCGGCGAGCTGTCAGAGAGGAGCTTGTTAATTAGCAAAGATCCTCATGCCACAGCCGAGAGCAGAAAGGGTGTCTGTGAGCACAGCACTGACAGCTTCACCTCTGCTAGTCTGTCCTGGCTTGGGTTTCTTTATTGAAACTTCACCTAGATGTGGAAAATGCACAATTAGAGGCTGTTATGTGATTGATTTCTGGGCACCGGGGCCTTTCGTCCCTGCCTGGAAGGTCTGGCAGGTATTATTTAAAGAGCTAATGAATGTTAATGGGCACATTATTTGCAAATCTTGAAGTGGAATATTAGATCAGGGCTCCTGTGTGTCATGGTAATCAGCTTTCCCTCGCTCGCTCTGGCTCAGGGGGGGAAACACCCTGCAGTTGCTTTGTTGTACGCTTTTCAGATTAATATCCTTTTTCCAATCCAGCAGCTTTTCTCTGGGTGTTTTAGTCACAGAAGCAGATGGTTCACATGCTGGTATTTGCTGCCTGACCAAAGGGATTGTCCTGCTCAAAACCACCCCGTCGGGAGCGAGGAGAGAGTTTCCTGCTTTCTCTTCACCTGAGGGGGGAAAACAAAAGCTGCCTGGAAGGAGGCAGGGTCGGGCCAGCTTGTCCACAATATGGCAGCATGACTGTCATAGAATCCCAGACTGGTTTGGGTTGGAAGGGACCTTCAAGATCATCCAGTCCCAACCCCTGCCATGGGCAGAGACACCTCCCACTAGACCAGGTTGCTCCAAGCCCCATCCAACCTGCCCTTCAACACTTCCAGGGATGGGGCAGCCACAGCTTCCCTGGGCAACCTGGGCCAGTGTCTCACCACCCTCACACTAAAGAATTTCCTCCTCATGTCTAAACTAAATCTCCCCTTTTCCAGTTTTAATCCATTCCCCCTTGTCCTCTCACTCCCTGCCCTTGTCAAAATTCACTCCCCAGCTTTTCTGGAGCCCCTTCAGGCACTGGAAGGCTGCTAAAAAAGGTGAATTGTGAGGTTGGACAACCTCTGGGTGACATGACATTCTGATTTAGGGGTTAAGCTCTCTGAGTGTTGCTGCACACATGGAAGGGAGGTGAGCTCCAGGGAGCTGACTGCTGCCTAGGTGCAAGGACATGATGGGGAAGGCAAGAAAAGTGCTGCAACACCAGCATGTGAACAATGATAGAGGAGGCAGAACCTACCTATATATTTCCAGTGTCCTTCTTGGTGAATCAGGAGGGTTTCTGTGTAAGAAAATGGGGGGAAGAGGTTTCTAGTTGGTAGTATACCCTTTATGCTGTCTCCAGACTCCTCATCATCTACCCACCCATTCTCCTCAGCTCACTGGTGCCAACCTACTCTGGATTATCAGCAATTCAGATGTTAACAGCTCCTGTCCATGTTAGGCAAAAAGAAGCTTAATACAAGTATATGATTTCTGTATGAGCATTGTATAAATGATGCTCGGCGATGTCTTCAGCGAAAATAACAATATCCACTTTTATCCAATCCTGATACGTTTATAAATATATTTAAATGGATATAAATATTTATAAATAGTTTCTGTAATCTTCTGTAATTAGGCTTTAAGCTGGGTGACAGGCAGCAGCTGTTTGATCTGCGTGTGCTCTCGGGGTGTGTGTGTGTCAGGCTGCTCTAATGAAAGTGTTGGAGTCAGGCAGGTGCCTCTGAAGGGAGCTGGGGCACTTTGCTCCTTCCCTCCTGGGAAAACCTGGACCAGCACCCCTGGTGCAAGAGGAGGAGAAGAAAAGCTAGGTGTCTGCAGACCCATGCCCAGGGGTTGCAGAGGGGAGCAGGGGGGGGATGGAAGGACCAAGAGCCCAGGGAGCAGTGGGGCTGATGCTGCAGCTCTGCGGGTCGTTGTCAGCTGGAACTGGGCCTTGGGGGGGGACCAGCCTGGCCAGGATGTGGTGGGTGGGGAAGCTGTTCATAAACCCCTTTTATTTCTACTCATAACTCTTTTTATTTCTGCTCTGTTTGACTTGGTTGCTTCAAGCTATCTTCATTTCAGGAGAAAAGAAAGTGTCTTACTATATAGTGGAATAAAACCAGCCCTTTGTGCTCTAAAAGCCTTTTGGAGATGCTCCCTACCCAAAGGAAATGGGGTGGGTTTTCCTCAGGGCTACGAACATCTCCTTGCTCCTCAGGACCAACTGCTGAGCATGCTGGCAGCAGAGCAGGACTATCCCAGCCACACAATGTCCCCAGGAGCTCCCACAGGTACCACCCCAGCACTCGGGTCCCAAAGCATCTGCTGGGACAGAGCTGGGTGCCTTGTGTGGACTGCTCCAGGTTTGACTTCTACAGCTTGGAACAGGGTGATGCTGCTCAGATGCCTCCTGGCTTTTCAGGGCACACTGTACAGTAACACAACACAGAGGAGGATGTTTGGACTGCCCCACAAAAGGATCACACAGGGGCTCCAGTAAGACAGAGGACATCTGCTTGGTGTCAGGGTGGCTTGATGGGTGTGTTTGGTGACAGAAACAGGCACTGCAAAAAGTTATACTGGGCACATCCTTTTTTTTTTTGCTGGAGAATTCTGTCTGGGGATGATGACACAGGCCATACCCTGGAGAAATGCTACCAAATGTCCTAAGCTCAGTGGGCACAAGTGAGATGAGGAGAGGGAGAGGCTGAGTTTGCTCAGTCCAGCTCAGATGGGTTCCCTGGAGGGTGCTCACACACAAGGCTTTGACCCCTTTGATCCCAGCCTTTACTGGAGGGATGTCCCTGGTTCCCACAGGTACCACTCTTTGTTCCCCCACTACACATGTTGCTTTGGTGATGGTGGACATGTCCCCTCCTCTTGCCCCATTTGCCCAACCAGCCCAGCTGGTGCATGAGAAGAGCATGTTTTGCCCGTGGTCTTGGGGAAAAATATTCTTTTGGGGAAGATGGAGGGACCTTTGCTATCATCCAGGCTGAGGAAGAGAACGTGGAGGGGAATGAGGATGTTTGTATGTGTGGGGTGGAGACATGGGTCAGAATGGGAGAAAAAGAGAAAGTAAGGCAGGTCAGAGCAGAACCAGACTGAAAGAGGGGCCTGGGACTGTGTAGGAGTGGGAGACTCACCCAGGAAAACCCTTAGGAATTGGTACTGACCTGACTCTGTTTCCAGTCCTGCTCTCAACTGGGGGTGCTATGATGGTCTGTGCTAGATGATGGTCTGTGCTGGATGATGGTCTCTTCCAGTTTACATGTTTAAAAATGCAGAACTGACTGAAAAAAAAAATACATAATCGAATAGCAAACTGAGAAGTTGCACCATGATCTTTGTTTTGCAGCTTTGACTCGGGCCCTGCCTGGGTATCCTTCATCTTTCACAAGTCTTTAATCACAAGGAAATCTGGTTTAGCCCTAGAGCCCGGGGTCTCAGCCTGTGCTGGGAAAACTGGAGCCTCCAGGAGGAGATTGCACAGAGATGAGCCAACGTGTGGCTGTAGCTGGAGGGGACAAGGATGTCACCACCCAGCAAGGACCAGGAACCCTGTCCAGCAGGAGTGTGGTTGCCCATGGTTATGGGTCTGGATGCAGAGGAAGAGAAGTGATGCTGGAGGCGTGGATGGGGCAGAAGTGAAAGTGTGACAGTTGTGAAGGACTGAGCAGGCTGAGTGTTTTAAAAGGGAAAACTGAGCAGGGCCACAGAGATGATCCGAGGGCTGGAGCAGCTCTGCTCTGGAGACAGGCTGAGAGAGTTGGGGCTGTTCAGCCTGGAGAAGAGAAGGCTCCAGGGAGACCTTAGAGCACCTTCCAGTGCCTGAAGGGGCTCCAGGAAAGCTGGGGAGGGACTTTGGACAAGGGCTTGTAGCAAGAGGACAAGGGGTAATGGGTTAAAACTGGAAGAGGGGAGATTTAGGTGAGACATTAGGGGGAAATTCTTCACAGTGAGGGTGGTGAGACACTGGCCCAGGTTGCCCAGAGAAGCTGTGGCTGCCCCATCCCTGGAAGTCTTGAAGGGCAGGTTGGATGGGGCTTGGAGCAACCTGGTCTAGTGGGAGATGTCTCTGCCCATGCAGGGGGTTGGGACTGGATGATTTTTAAGGTCCCTTCCAACCCAAACCAGTCTGGGATTTTGTAAAAAGCCCCGAGAAACATTGTCCACAGTCACCTGGAGGGAAACTTGCTGGTTCTTGTGAGCCTGGATTGATTCAGAGGTGATAATGAGGATGTGCAGGGGGTTGGTTTTTCTTTCAGAAACTGGTCAGCATGGCTTGCTAAGAGACCACACAAAGCAAGGAGAAAACATGAAAGCCCCTTGGAGCCTGTGCAACCCCTCAGCTCCCCAGCACCACTGCTTCTGTACAAGCAAAGCCAGCCCCACCAGAGCCACTTTTTGGTTCAAAGCTGAGGGCATCTCCTTCAAGCCCTGCTGGGACAAATATTTTTGCATGAAGAAGGCTTTCCCCACTGTCCAAATGGAGAGCAGATTGGCTTTACCAATGTTTTCAGGGAGAGCTGGACAGGGAAGACACTGATCCCACTGGCTCTCCTCAGAGAAGGACCTGCTGCTACCCAGTTCCTGCTGCTGGGGTTCCCCCCCTTGTTGAATGTTTCTGGCTGTTTTTCACTGTGATAAAAAGCTCAGAGGAAACATCAAGACCTGGAAATAATCCTGCCTAAAGCGTGGGAGGGGGAAAGGTACCTGGATTTTCACAGCCTGCCCTCGTGCCATCACACACAGCTCCTCTGAGGCTGGTGGGATGTGAGGGGCCACCACGGCCTTTGCAGACAGTATTTCTGGTCACGGGGTAAGCTGGCAAGTTGCAATCCTAAAAACAACCCTGAAAAACACTTAATATCCTTTAAAAAGTTGCATTTTTGGTTTGTTTTTTTGTTGGTTCGTTGTTGTGGGGGTTTTTTTGATATTCCCTTACACAGCAGCTGTGGTTTGAATTTTATGACCTGAGAAGTAGGGAGGAGGGCTCTGGTTTTTTAATTTAGAAATGTCAAAAACACGTTTGGGCAAATTTAAATAACTTTTTCTGCTCAGGTGCAACCCGAGGCTTTTAATTGGTTTGTGATGTTGCCTCACTTATCTGGAATAACTGTTTTCTCAACAAAAAATACAGTCTGGTGAGAGGCTTGGGCTCTCGAGCTGCCCAGAACAGAGGGATGAGCTGCTGGAGCTGGGTCCCAGCAAAGTTCCCAGCCTGGGACCCATTGACCCTCTGCAGCACTTGGACATGGTCCTGGCTCCCAGGGATGGCTCAGGAGAACCAGGAGGAAATGGCACTGCTTGGCCAGCCAGTGGCACCCAGGGGCTGCAGGGGGGGAGCAACACTCAGGCATCTGCACAAGTTGGAGTTGCCCCAAAAGATGTCCCAGCCCAGAGCCCATCCGAGCAGGTGGCTGGAGGAGAGGAGAGATCTGGGTCACCACCAGGACAACTTTGTGGACATCCTAAAGAGAGGTGAGACCTCCCCAGAACATTTAGGTGCCCCATAGCTGCTATTTCATGAGAGGCTCGGGTAGTGCCTGGTCCTCCCAACCTCCCTCTGTCCCTGCTGCTGTCCCCTGTGTGATGGGACAGTGTCAATGGGAGCTAACAGGGCAGCTCTGCAGGGCCCATCCATGGAAGTTGCTCTAGGCATCCATGTCTGTGCACCTGGGCTCATTTTCCAACAGCTCAGCTCCCCGTTGGAGTTTTACTGGCTACCAGGACCAGCAGGGCTGGCAGCAGGAATGCAGAGGCAGGTGGGCTTGGAAAGAAAGTGGTGGGATTGGCTTAAGGAGCATGGGACATCACCTGAATCTTGCCCAGGTGTATGCCTTGGGGTGAAAGCCATCCAAGGTGCAGCCAGGAACATGTCCTACCACTTGAGATCAGACAGAAGGGCCAGATAACTGGGGCATGCTGGAGTGAGGTCTTCATGACCCCGATTCTCCGGCCTGGGTCTGAGGAGCTGAAGTGAAACACCACAAATGTGGAAGCAGCCTTCTTCATCAGGAAGACCTGTGAGGTTTTTTGGGGCTTGCTAGCCCTCTCTTAAACTTTGTTATCAGTAAGATAAGCTTCCCTTTGCTAGACTTGAACTTATTCTATTTTAGATTTCTTTGGCATCTCACATGAATCTAGATAAAGCCACAGGATCATGAACACACCAGTCCTTAGGAGCAACAGTTCAAGCTCCAGTGGGCAACTCTCCCAGACTTTTATTTTGGGAAAGGGAGATCCTGGATGTCCCTTTTCTCCAGCTAAAAAGGTCAGTGCAGGACCCTACTGAGGTTTTATCCCAGCCCATAGGTTTTCTGTGAAAACGACTCCTTCTCAGGACATCTTGAAGAAGCAATGCTGGATGTCATCCTGAGCAGGCCACAAGGCTAATTTAAGATGGTTTTTTTTGAAGAGTCCCTTTGTAAAAGTGCCTCCAACGTACTTCAACTCAGGAACATGGTAGGAATTCAAAAAAATAAAAACTGAAGAAGTTCATTGCATCATCATTTCAAAAAGACTCTCCACATAAAAGGGGAGAGGCTTGTTAAAAAGAAATTAAAAGCAGCCACCAAAAGGGTAAAATTTTTCCAGGGGACACAGACGTTCTGTTAGATGATGAGAGCAAATCTATACAATTATCAACAAAGAGACTTGAAAAGGGTAAAAAAATTAGCTGTTCTCATTAAAGAACCAACTAAAAGAGCCTGTCAGAGGTAAAATAGTATCTTTCAAAAAGCACAGTCATGTCCAAGTGAGGAAAATAAATAAAAAAAGAGCATGAGAGGACAAATTAAAGGTAAAACTATGACAAAGGAGACAAACTTTTTTTTTTTATGAGCAGCTTTCCAAGGTGTGGAAATCTAATAAATGACCCTTTTTCTCAAACCTGTTGGCACCTGAGAAGCTGCCTTAGTTCTTCCCACCATGGAAGACTCATCAGCCGTCCCAGAATCATAAAATGGTTTGGGTTGGAAGATCATCTAGATCCAACCCCGACGTGGTCAGGCTGATGGGTCCCAAACCATCTCACTGCACCTCCCAGCAGACAAAGAGTCTCCTTCCATGTAATCTCTCCACCCACAGAACCATTCCCCAACCCTCATCATTCCAACTCTGCATTTTTTCTAGTCTCTTGGGCTACTTTCCTGCCTTTTTGTTTCTTCCTTCCAGTGGAGGGAACAGATTTGCAAACACTATGTAAGTAGCAGGTGAATTATTGATCTGCGCAATGACAAATTGATCCCTTCTGGTTTGCTTAACACTTTTCCTCTTGAAATTTCCACACTCAATTTACTTTTTAGGCTATCACAGATCACCAAGGTGGTGTTTTCATAACACTACCCGCAACGTGGCTGCGCCAGGACCAAGTTCTCTTTCCTGAGCAGTAATAGCTCATGTAAGGCTTGTGACTGGTGGATGGCCACATAGGTTGTTTCACTCGTGTGTGATTTGGCACATCTTGCTGCTGAATTTCACTCTTGTTCTACTTTCCAGTTGCTCAGGATGGAGGGAGCCTGCCATAGCTTTTCACCATCAATTCTGAATATTGAAATATTGTCAGCAACTTCATCCCCTGTTTTCCTTTCCTTCTCCAGGTCATTTCCTGATCTGGAGATGATGCTCCACAAAGGTCCCTCTTGGCACCTTTATTCCACTGCAAAATCTGCTCAATAATTCCTAATTTGGGCTTCATGCTCTTAAGCAGCTATTAGACAGAGAAGGACTTTCTCTTCTACACTACAGTGGTTTAATTTCCTTAAGAGCCTCCAATGAAGACAGTTTTCCAAAGGTTTACATGAATGGGCCTCCTGCTCTGCAAGCCCTTCATCTCTCCAAAGACTCACAGGTTCCTTCTGAAAAATCTACACTGACTCTTCCCCACTACTTCACAGAATCCCAGACTGGTTTGGGTGTGAAGGAACCTTAAAGATTTATCTCATTCCAACCCCCTTCATGGGCAGGGACACCTCCCACTAGACCAGGTTGCTCCAAGCCCCATCCAACCTGCCCTTCAACACTTCCAGGGATGGGGCAGCCACAGCTTCTCTGGGCAACCTGGGCCAGTGTCTCACCAGCCTCACAGCAAAGAATTTATTCCTAAGATCTCATTTAATCTACTCTTTTTTAGTTTCATATTTATTTTTGTGTCTACTGACACCTTGGTTATATCTTCTCAACCATCATATTTACCACCTTCAGCTCCTTTGGTCTGTGGTTACTTTAAGCAGTGCCTTGCACAGCTCTGCTAAATGGCTCTTTCATACCAGATCATCCTTCAGGCTTTGGGGTGAAAGTTGCCTGCTCCTTTTTTCCCCAACCTTTTCTCTCCTCTTAATTTCCCCAACCTCTTCCAATGACCTCTCCCCCTCTACTCTGCTCTTGTGAGCCCCCACCTGCAGTGCTGTGTCCAATTCTGGAGCCCCAACATAAGGAGGACACGGAGTGAGTCCAGAGGAGGCCATGGAGATGATCTGAGGGCTGGAGCAGCTCTGCTCTGGAGACAGGCTGAGAGAGTTGGGGCTGTTCAGCCTGGAGAAGAGAAGGCTCCAGGGAGACCTTAGAGCACCTTCCAGTGCCTGAAGGGGCTCCAGGAAAGCTGGGGAGGGACTTTGGACAAGGGCAGGGAGGGATGGGATGAGAGGGAATGGATTCAAGATTAAAGAGGGGAGATTGAGATGAGATATTGGAAAGAAATTCTTCACAGTGAGGGTGGTGAGACACTGGCACAGGTTGCCCAGAGAAGCTGTGGCTGCCCCATCCCTGGAAGTGTTGAAGGGCAGGTTGGATGGGGCTTGGAGCAACCTGGCCTAGTGGGAGGTGTCTCTGCCCATGGAAAGGGGGTTGGAACTGGATGATCTTGAAGGTCCCTTCCAACCCAAACCAGTCTGTCTATGATTCTATGATCCTTTGCAGAGTTGTGCTGGGTGCCAGCTGAAACCTGGCAGGTCATCAAACACTGGCAGGAGAAAGAAAACAACAGGGCACAGCTTCAAGGCACACTTCTAAAACAAAGTGGGACTCAAAGCACGTTTTCACTACAGCACTGGGGGAAAAAAATTAAATATATATATATATTTCTATATTTTGCTTACAGACTGCAGTTCTGCCACATTCAGGTTTAAACCATCGGCCGCGGAGCAGCCGTGCAGAACCACAGTGCTGTAATTTTTCATTCTACTGTCCTGAAGATGGTTCAACCATCGTTTGTTCAAGGCTAAACAACCCAACAGAATTTCCTCTTGTGCTGAGTAGAAATAGGCAGATTTTCTGCATGAAGAGTGAAATGCATAAAGTTTTGAATACTCGGCATTTGAATGCAAATTCTTGCAGGGTCTGAGCCCTGATGATGGTGTGGTTGTCATGGGAAATTATAGAACTACAGTATCCCAGATCATCTCGTTTCCAACCCCCCTGCCATGGGCAGGGACACCTCCCACCAGACCAGGTTGCTCCAAGCCCCATCCAACCTGCCCTTCAACACTTCCAGGGATGGGGCAGCCACAGCTTCTCTGGGAAACCTGTTCCAGTGTCTCACCACCCTCACTGTGAAGAATTTCCCCCTAATGTCTCACCTAACTCTCCCCTCTTCCAGTTTTAACCCATTATCCCTTGTCCTCTCACTCCCTGCCCTTGTCAGAAGTCCCTCCCCAGCTTTCCTGGAGCCCCTTCAGGCACTGGAAGGTGCCCTAAGGTCTCCCTGGAGCCTTCTCTTCTCCAGGCTGAACACCCCCAACTCTCTCAGCCTGTCTCCAGAGCAGAGCTGCTCCAGCCCTCGGATCATCTCTGTGGCCCTGCTCAGTTTTCCCTTTTAAAACACTCAGCCTGCTCAGTCCTTCACAACTGTCACACTTTCACTTCTGCCCCAGCCGTGTAACACCAGGGCAAAGTTTCTGGTGTGTTAGCTGGCCCGTGGGATGTGAAGAAACACACTATTTTTTTTCCCTCTGTTCCTCCTGCCCACCCCACAGCATTTCAGCCACAATCTGCTGCCTGGGATGCTCTGGGCAGGGAGATGCCAGGTCAACTCATTCTGCAAGAGAACATCTATTCTGATGTATGAATTTATAACCACTGTAGATCAGGATCTAGGAACCTAAGGTGATTTTTGGTCCTGAGGCCAGGCCAGAGTGCACAGCAGGGATTAACCACCCTATTCAGATGCAACACCCAGGCAGAAGCCCTTAGCAAAATGCTCTGGCCACTTCTCCCAGATGCAGCCCCTTTTTATAGCTCGCTCCACTGATTCATTGGAAAACCCAAATGTCTCAAATTCCCAGAGAATTAAATGCCTTTTGTTTTGGTTCCTTCTTGACAGGCGTATTTATGATGATCACAAAGAAAAGATCACAACAACTGCCAAAAAAAAAAAACACAAGGGAAGAAAAAGAGCGAGCTGAGCTACAGATAATAAGTAACAAATCAGAAAAGGGAGAAGGAAAATGGTCGTGATTAAAAATCAGATGCTATGAAATAAAGAACAATGGACATGAGGAGTAAAAGCAAGCATTAAAAAAAAATAATAATAATCCATAGCCAAATGTGTCATAGACAACAAGAAAGCATTTTTAAATTATCTGGAACAAAAGAAATTCTAGCAAAATGGCAGTGTTATAGATCCCTCTTTCACTAGGTGCAGGAAGGCTGTCAATAATAATGCAGACGATGCAGAAAAGCCCAAAAACCTGCTCTGTGAAATGATGAAGGCAACACATTCCCAGCTCTCAGGCTCCATCTTCCCCAATTCCAACAGCAACTGCGTCACGGCTCCCAAACTGTTACCCATCTAAAACCAAATTGTTAAGCTGCACCCTTAATTAACTGAAATAATTATGAATTTTTTAAAAGCTTTCGATTAATTTTTAAACCCGTTTTCATCTGCGAGATCAACCAACTTGTCTCTAAGTTTGTGGAGAAAATCACTGAATATTTTAAAAGAGTGGCAGAATAAGGCTGGTGTCACCGAGGTGTGGAGAAGAATGTGAAAAAAATGGGGCTATGGGACATCATCAACCTTTGTGACACCAGTTTGGGTGTGTCACTTGTGTCCCCACCTGCCCCCCCCATACCCCCCTGCTCCCCAGGAAGCTGAGGATGGGTCTATGGTATCAACACCCTCCTTGGGTTTCTCCTCAGCATCAAATGTACAATTCTTTTTAGCAGCTGGGGAAAAAAAAATGAAAGAAAAAGGATGTATTTCCAAAAGCATCTTGCAAGCCTTGGGGTTTGTCTTTGGAGCAGAAGTTTATTGTCCTTGTTATTCTGGAACAGAAAAGTTTTGAGACGTTTTAGTTTGTCGGGTTGCGGCAGGTGGAAGGTGACATGGAAGGTTTGATTTGTTGTTTGTGAGATTAAGGGTTATTTGGGGGTTTGCTCTCAGTTAAACCACCACAAGGCAAGCAGAAGATCAGCACAATGGTTGCAGGGTCACCATGACCCTTGTTTTATGAGAAATCTAGAAGCAATACCAGGGAACTGATGTTTAACCTGGGGAATTACCAGCCCAGCTCTACTCCGAAACAAGAGCAAACAAGAGTGCAAACCAGGTGATTGGGGCTCCAAAAGAGCATCTTAAAGAAATAACTCCCTGGAGCTTGTCCTTCCTTCCAGCACAGCACTTAAGCCAGGCTGGGGGGGCTTTGCTATAGGAAAGGGGGGATAAATTGCTGGTGGGGCTTTTTTAGGAGGGTTGTTTGGGTGGGAGAAGGAGCACTGGAAGAGGTTGCCCAGGGAACCTGTGGCTGCCCCATCCCTGGAAGTGTTGAAGGTCAGGTTGGATGGGGCTTGGAGCAACCTGGTCTAGTGGGAGGTGTCCCTGCCCATGCAGGGGGGTTGGAACTACATGATCTTGAAGGTCCCTTCCAACCCAAACCAGTCTGTGATTCTATGATTTTGATGCAGCTGCTGCTTCATTTCTGCCCAAGTGAGCCCAGACCTTTCTGTGACAACTTCCAACGTGACGAGTTGGAGTCCAACTACCCAAAGCAGCACATGTTCTTTAAGATTTGTCTAATCTCACGCTAACCAGGCAGTGAACTGGCCTGGAAGGGCCCCTGTGCTGCTGCAGAAGGAATTAACCCCCACTGGGGTCAGCTGGCATCCCTACCCCAGGAACCATGGATTTGGCATTCCCAGCAGGGCTTTGCACAGTGGTGTCCTGGCTTGTAGCACTGAGCCATGGTGGGAATAGCTGGAGGGACATCAAACATCCCCCAGGGCAAAGCCACCGCTGGGTGAGAGCACCACAGGGAGCTTTAATCCAGAAGCACAGCTTGCTCCTGTCCTGCTGCTCCCAGGAATTGTGTGAGATCCAGTAATTTGGGTTATATGGGACCAGCAGACTCTTGGCTACGTCTGCCCTGAGGTTATCAGGGGGTCTGAGTCCTTGCCCAGCTGCAAGGTCATCACAGAATCATAGAACAGTTTGGATTGGAAAGGACCTTGAAGATCATCTAGATCCAACCCTCTCCATGGGCAGGGACACCCCCCACTAGACCAGGTTGCTCCAAGCCCCATCCAACCTGCCCTTGAACACTTCCAGGGATGGGGCAGCCACATCTTGGGTGAGTGATAGAGAGACCAGGGCAGGGATGCATGGGCTGAAGCCAAAGATTCAGCATGCTGCTGGGCCAGGAGAAGGCCTGCCCGAGGTGCAAATGGGACAGTAATATCCATGCATTGATCTCAGGTGGTCACCAGCCACCGCCTGGTGTTATAAGGGCATGGGTACACCCAGGCAGAAGATGCTCCTCGATGAAAAGTTCATCAACAGAAGCATTAGCTGGAAAGTTTCTCGAGGTTTTAGCATCTTCCTTCTGGTCCCTCTCACTAATATTGGAGACATTCACCACCTTTTGGCAATTCAGTGTTTTCCAAGGCAGTCCAGACACGTGACATCACTCATTTTGATGCAGTACAAACATTAGAGATTTTTTTTTCCTCTTCTTTGCCATAATGGGTTTCATTTTGCATCGAGTTTGCTGAGTTGAAATATCTTCCATAGCAGGCAAGTGTGTTTTCCTGAACTGAAGCCAAGTATTTTGTCCCCTGCACCCTGGGCTGAAGCCACAAACTCCAACTGGAGCTGCACCCTCTGCTTGTCCCCACTCAGAGGCAGGGCTCTCAGGTCCCTGTGTCTGGGGGGGGACACCATAGAACCATAGAATCACACAAAGGTTTGGGTGGGAAGGGACCTTCAAGATCATCCAACTCCCCCTGCATGGGCAGGGACACCTCCCACTAGACCAGGTTGCTCCAAGCCCCATCCAACCTGCCCTTCAACACTCCCAGGGATGGGGCAGCCACAGCTTCCCTGGGCCACCTGGGGCAGTCTCTCACTGGAATGATGGGTTAGTGAGGAGGAACTGCTGCTCTTTGAGCAAGCTTGGCTGGAGGGTCATCAAGATGGCACCTGCTTGGGTGTTTGATAAGAAACCACAGTGTCCTGTGCCTTCTTCATCTTGTCCCCAGGGAACGTACCAGCTGGGATGGGCACAGATTAAATTGATCTCTCAGGCATCTGTAAGAACTGTTGCTCATTTTTTGCAGCTTCTCCTTGCACGCACAAAGGCAAGAGGTACATTTGGTGGAGTAGAAGAGGTTCATGGACCTTTGTGTGAGGCCTCATTCCTTGGCCAACTCTGTCCTATCCCAATGCTTTTCCTGCAGGCAACAGGAAAGGCTGTTGTCTCGTGTCCCTCCAGGCATTGAGCATCCCACTTCCCTGGCCCCAAACTCACCCCTGGAGGGATGTGTTCATGAAGTCTTCCCCAAGCTAAAGCCCTATTTCAAACCCTCCTCCACCAGCATTTGAAAACAAGTGGCCTGAATTGAGCTCTTATCTCCCCACTTCCCAAAGCCCAGGAGAACAGCTCAGAAAACATCAGCTTCTCCATTTCCACTCTGGTCAAGCTTGTAGAAAAAAAACAGAAAACCATAAAAATAGAATCATAGAATATGCTGAGTTGGAAGGGAACCATCAGGATCATCGAGTCCAACTCCTGACCCTGTGTAGGGCACCCCAAGAATCACCCCTTCCAATAGGAAGTTCTCCAGCCTCTGCAGCAGTGGTTGTTACTCACCATCACTGGTGCACCCCTCAGCCTGATCCCACACCCTGAGACAGGCCACCCGGGGCACACCCAATGCCCAGCACCCAAGGAGAGCAGAGCTGACAGCATGTTCACACCTTGCACAGCACCAACCTTGCCAGAGAAGGACCAGCCCTTTGCCCCTGGGCTGATGCTCATCCCAGGTAGATGCTCTCCAGCTGGGAAGAGTGGGAGGGGGCTCAGGTGCTTCTGGTCATCAGCAGAGTCTTTAAATTCCCACCAGTGGGGCAACAGTTTAAATTGCAAGGGATGTGTGGAAGGATAAGCTCCCCTTGGCCATGCTGGAGTGTTGATATTGTACTCACAAGGACCTGGGCTGCCTTGTCCACCTGTTTGCCTAACTGGTGATGGTTTGATAGCTGCAGCAGGGAGCTTGTTAATTGAATTCCAAAGGGACTAATTAGGGCAGGAATAAGAGAGCTCTCTGTCATCTCACAGGTTTTTTCCACACATCTGAACTTGAGGAGCCTGCAGGAGCTGGGGCTTGTTGGCAAGAGGCAGCTGGAGGAGCTGTGTTGCCCCAGGTTGTGGCCTCCTGCTGGGCTCAAGGTGATGGCAGGTTCTGGGGAGATGCCACCAGTTCTTGCCCTTTTCCAGGCACCGGTTTGGTGCTCAGCTCACCAGGGACAGTGGGGTGTGAAGGTAAGTGGGAGGAGATGGGTGCAACACGTGGACCCCTCCAGCTCTGGGGCATTTTGAGTCCTGCAGTGTGTCTCCTGTGGTTCTGTTTGGTGGCTCTGGGCTGGGTTCTTCCAGCTCTTTGGCTAAAAATGGCACAAAAAAGAACCCCAAGCAATGGTGTGGGTGGTCCCCCAAGCCCAGGAGAAGGGGCATCTCTGGGCAGGGGGGATTAGGGGCTGCCTTGGCAACGGGTATTTCTGAGCATCCCCACCAGGGCAGGGCTCGATGCAACTGGACGTGGATAGAAGCAGCCCCAGGCTTGCCAGGACCTGTCCCTGCTGCAGAGGGGGTGTCCCCTGGCCCTGACCCCCAGGGCTGCCCCTTCCCAGCCATTCTCCTTGCTCTGCATCCTGCAGCCACCCCATCCTGGCCACAGAAGTGGGGAGAGGAGCCTCAGGGAGTGATGGGAATGACCTGGCTTTAAAAACATGTATTTTGATACGTGTGTCTGTGTGTGTGTGTGTGTATATATATATATTGGAGCACAACTTCTTCCTGCTTTCAGCAGGCAGCCCTGACTCCAGCTGTGCCAGTGACACCGTTCACAGCACAGACCCTCAGGCAGGGGCACTTGCTGCTGGAGAAGCAGTGAAGGGGGTGAAGGACTTTGCCAACCACCTCAGTGGCTGGGAAAAGAATACATACTGTGCTGCTACAACCTAAACCAACTCTCAGCCCTGCCTATTTGACTTTACTGACTGATCCACCTGGCATAAGAGGATGCCTGGCTATTAAATGGCTTTACTGCAGTCGGGGGGTCACATCCCAGCAGGGACGTGCATTTTCAGCCAGCCCTGGCTGGATGTTTTGGGGACATGGTGGCAGTTTGGGGGTGCCTGGGGGCAGGTGCCCCGGGTACTATTGCCCAGTGCTGCTGCTACAAGGGTACAAAGTGATATTTTTTTTTTTTTTCATAGGGCAAGGAAAAGATTGGTCCTCCCAGAGAGCTGGGATAAAATTTGGAGTACCCTATGCTCAAAGGTTGGGCTGTGAGTCTCCTTCCACTGAAGGCAGCAAGGGCATCACTGGCCCTTGGGGCTGAGAGAGTCTGTGCTGGTCATGGTTTGGAGCAGTGGGAGCAGGACCCACATCTCTGGAACAAGTTGCCCAGAGAAGTTGTGGCTGCCCCATCCCTGGAAGTGTTGAAGGGCAGGTTGGATGGGGCTTGGAGCAACCTGGTCTGGTGGGAGGTGTCCCTGTCCATGCAGAGGGGTTGGGACCAGATGATCTTTAAGGTCCCTTCCAACCCAAACCAGTCGTCTGTGACTCTGGCAGCCTCAGCCACGACCCCAGATGTGTCTGGCTGGGGTCAGCCCCTCTGCTGATTGGTCTCCTGGTAGAGCTTATGGCTCCCTGGATGCCACTGCCATGGCCAATCTCATACAGCAGCCCCACCCCTCTTAAGCTGGAGGTTGCACATGTCTCAGTGCTTTGAAAAGGGAGTTACTGGAAGGTTTGCAAGGGCTATGGCAGAGGTGGTTGTTGTAGACTGTTGGTTCCCCAGCCTTCACATTTTTGGGAAAGGAAAAGTGTACAAGGCAGCCCAGACTGCCCCAGTTGTGCTTCCAGGTTGCTTGATTGTGCTGGGATTTCAAGCACTCAAATGAGGGACCTCTCAGGATAGGCACCTGCAGCAGCTCTGGATAAACCTCATGGCAAGATGAGCTGCCCCAGAGACTCAAATTTGGGCAGGAGGAGCTTCAGTCCAGTGGAACCCTCAGACCATGGGGTGTATCCAGGAAGAAGCTCCTGCCTGCACGGGCTGGCAGCAGCCTGGCCTGGCCTGGGGAAGAGGAAGAAAGAGGATTATAGACCCAGGAGCTACAATTGGGTCCCACCTTGGTGACTCCAGGACCCTCAAGGACAATAGGAAGGACAACTCTTAATGTAGAAAACACCTTCCTGGGGTAAAAAAGAAAGGCAAAGGGTGAATTTACTGTAGCCAAAGCTTAACAGAAAAGGGAGTAAAGTTAGAGACAGCTGTAGAGAAGGAAAAAGTCCATTTTTTTAATGGATTTGCCTGTGTTTCAGAGTGGTTCCAAAAAGCTTGGAGTGATCTGGGTAACAAGGTAGTAAGTTGCTGAGAAATTTTTTGACTGCTTCTGGAGAGGACTATGGTCTGGGATATTAATTTGATTGGGAGGGGGATCTTGCAGATAAGCTTCCATTTCTTTCCTTCTGCTTATCATCAAATTCTGAGCATTTTAACTTTTTTTTCCCCCAAAAGGTTTCTTATAATTTCTATTTTGGGGCATCTCCCCCACTTTAAAGCAAAGAAAGGGGCTTTTCCACAGAGCCAGCAAGGCTGTGTGGGGGTGTGGTTACCCAGGGAGTGGCTGGAGGGTTGTAGGTTTGAAACCAAACCTGAAAGAAAGGACCTACCTGCCAGGGGAGAACATTTCTGTCTCATTCTGTGTTTTCTGGAACTGAAGAAGTCCAGGTGTTCTAATAAACCCCATCTCTTGGGTTTGGGGCTTTTCCTTGGGGAAAAGGTGCAGGCAGGTTTTCCTAAAGCCCAGCTCAGGGACCTGCTGGGTTTTTTGCTGCCTTGTTACCAATAATTGAGATGCTGGTAATGAAACACCTCCAGGAGCTTCAGGTTTTGTTTCTCCTGCAGCTTGTCTCTCTCCAAGTAAACTGTAACATTGCCACTATGGAGTGAAGGGTTGTTTGAAAGTCTCAAGGCTTCAGTTCATCACAGGTCATGTTTTATTTGATTTTGGCCAGTTCCCTGTGTTTGCATCTGCTCCTGGCAGTAAATGTCTTTGTGGTTTCTGTGCCAGTCCCAGCAGCAGCCAAAGGCTTTCCAGGTTCCCAGGGATGTGTGGGATCTCCAGCACTGCTCTGCCTCGAGGCTGGGGACCAGAAAAGATCCTGAGTCCCACTTCTGAAGCCTGACACTGAGCCTTTTCCAGCATTTTCTGGTTTCCAGGCAGGAGTACCAGGATCCAAGTCTCAGATGGAGCAAAACTACTTGAACCCAATAGGAAAAAACCCTTATTGTGCACAGACCTCTCAGCTCACTGCAGCACAATGTACCCCCGTGGTCCCTGGCTGATCTGTGCACTTATGGTGACTGAAGCCCCCTGGGCACCTGGAAGAAGGAATGGGGGGCAGGAGTACTCAGCATTGATCTGTGGGTGCCTTCCAGTGCCCACAGTGGTCTTGCACCTGCACAAGATGTGTTTTCTGCCCTGGGAAATGCTGGATTTGTTTCAAATCAACTGTCCATGGGCAGTGAATCCAACCTGAGCATGTTGAACACGTCAGTTTTTGGGTCCTGCCAGTGATGTCAGTCCTCTGGGAGATGTGAAAACCCTGCAAAATCTTTGTGTCCTTTAGAGTGATAGCAGAGTGGAAAAAAAGATTGCTCAGAAGCTAAGAACCAAATCATAGAATCTCAGACTGGTTTGGGTTGGAAGGGACCTTCAAGATCATCTAGATCCAACCCCCCTGCATGGGCAGGGACACCTCCCACTAGACCAGGTTGCTCCAAGCCCCATCCAACCTGCCCTTGAACACTTCCAGGGATGGGGCAGCCACAGCTTCTCTGGGCAACCTGGGCCAGTGTCTCACCACCCTCATAGAGAAGAATTTCCTCCTAATGTCTAACCAGCATCTCCCCTCTTCCAGTTTAAAACCATGACTCCCTGTCCTCTTGCTACATGCCCTTGTCAAAAGTCCTCCCATCTTTCCTGTAGCCCCTTCAAGCACTGGAAGGCTGCTATGAGGTCTCCCCAGAGCCTTCTCTTCTCCAAGAATAATTGGTTTTACATTATCTTCTGAAGATTTAGGTTTCCAAGCTGTGGTTTTCAGATTTAAACATTAAAAAAATCTAGCTGGGGGGGGAGGGGGTGGAAGGCACATTTCATAAAGGGTTCAGTGCTGCCCAAAGCATGATAGCAAGCCTTGGGAGCAGCCCTGCTGTGCTCCCTTCCTGGAGGACTGCAACATCACTGCAAACTTGAGCACCTGGGCTGGAGATCTGCTTCTCCATCCCCATCTCAGCTCCTTGCACAGGGCAGGTTGTTGTCAGGCACTGTTTGCATCTCTCACTTTCTGACCAATGATTGTTGCTGTCAGCTTGCTCTGATCCCAGTTATTATATAGGTTGCTTTATTTGTTTTTATTGTTTCTTTCTCCTTTCATCTAATCAAGGTGCCTTTATTTTTTTCAGTGCTGTTTTTAATCAGCGTGGCTCTTTTGGAACACATTTAGGGCATCTTTTTAAAGGGTCTCCAACAACTCTAAATTATTCACTCCAATTATTCCAATAATTTTCCTCCCAGTTCCTACATGTTTTCAGTAGGGCCCTTTTCTGGCCAAGGTATGAGCCTGTATCTGTGCCCAGGCACATTTTGTCTTTGGGCAAAGCAATAAAATCAGGGTGTAGTGGATGACTGTTCATAAGGGGGTTTGTTTGGTGACCAGCTCACCCTAATCTATTAGAAAAGGGGCTAAGGCAGCAATATTCTGAAGGGGATGAATATTTCGAGTTGTCAAATCATCAGCTTTGAGGAGGTGTGGTGAGGAGCCACCTCAGGAGCTGAGCATGGGGCTGTATTATCTCCCTCTGGGCTTTGTGAAACCAGAGTCAGTCCAACTGTGTCACTGCCTTTAGGGCACAGTGTGGGGACAAGCAGGAAAATCCTCCTCCTTTTGAAGAGGCTGCTCAAAAAAAATCCCCAGTCCACCAGCACAGGCTGAGGAGCAGCAAGTTACCATGTGTCAGGTGTCTTATGTGAGATGCTGGGGGCTGGCTCCTGCCTCCTGGCTCTTTCTTAAAGAGAAAATAAATCTTGAATTACCTTGTTTTCCTTTCCAATAAAACTGCACGTTGGCAGTTGCCTTGGAGCTAATAATCTGACACGGTGCTGTGCATCTGTGAATGTTTGTAGCATGGGTGTGCTGGTTCTGTGCCTGAGACTGACAGTGCAGCATCAGACTGTTGTTTTCCTACCACTAGATCGTGTTCCCAGGGCATCATCATAAAAAGAAACATGAAGGTGGGAGATTTATCATAATACAAAAATAAAAGGCGTAATAATGTAAATTATGCACATCATTAACCCCAACTGTGGCTCTAAAATTGACATAAATTCTGTGGGAAAATTATCTTTAGGTTGAGCTGTAAGAATTTTCTTTGAAGGGCTTCTCTACAGGTCCTGGAAGATGTGTGTCCTCTTCTTTCCTGTAGCTGCTGGAAGATCCATGTGTCCTCTTCTTCCCTACGGGTGCTGGAAGATCCATGTGTCCTCTTCTTCCCTACATGTGCTGGAGGATCCATGTGTCCTCTTCTTCCCTGTAGCTGCTGGAAGATCCGTGTGTCCTCTTCTTCCCTACAGGTGCTGGAAGATCCATGTGTCCTCTTCTTCCCTACAGGTGCTGGAAGATCCATGTGTCCTCTTCTTCCCTACAGGTGCTAGAAGATCCATGTGTCCTCTTCTTCCCTACAGGTGCTGGAAGATCCATGTGTCCTCTTCTTCCCTGTAGCTGCTGGAAGATCCATGTGTCCTCTTCTTCCCTACAGATGATGGAATATCTGTGTCCTCTTCTTCCCTACAGGTGCTGGAAGATCCACGTGTCCTCTTCTTCCCTACAGGTGCTGGAAGATCCACGTGTCCTCTTCTTCCCTACAGGTGCTGGAAGATCCATGTGTCCTCTTCTTCCCCACAGGTGCTGTTAGATCCATGTTCCTCTTCCCATGCCAAATTACTGTGTTTTTAAGAAATATAAGAGGGTGGGGGGAAAACTGGTGTTCAATTCCTCCTCCTTTCCAATTTCTCCCCTTCCTTTCTGCTCATTCTTTACCCTGTTCAAGGAGGAAAGAGTCAGTATAAGCTCTTTCCTCAGGTCACCTTCATCAAAGGCAAGGGGGCTGCAGCCTGAGTGGGATTTCCCAGCCCCCTCCCATCTCCCAGAACCCTAAAGCTGATTTAAAGCAACTTAAAACCTTCCTGCGTAGAATTTTCCCTTGCAAAAATTAGGCCTCATGAAAATAAATAATTCCCAGAGGAAATTTGAATTTGATTACAAATATTGACTTGCTTGGGGGAAGTTGTTGGTGCTTTTTTTAAAGTAAAAATCCGTTTGGAATCAACATTTTCCAATTAAACATGTATGTTCACTCTGTTATAGTACATAACTGGGAAAAAATACAAATTTCATTTCCAGTGGTCGGGGATTTTAGGAGTTTCTTCCACCCATATTTTTCTGCTAGAGCTGAACAAAAGCTATGCCTTAAAATTGGGCAGAGCAGGGGAAAGATTTGTTTAAATTTTAAAGGATTAAAAAAAAATGTAATACGGAATGTTGTAAATCATTTTCATGCTTCTAAAAACCCCATAAAAATGCATAAATGTGTATTAAAGCTGCAGCCCCGGGAGGTGCCTGAGCTGAAGAAGCACCAGGCAGGTTAGACATGATGGGTGCTGTTCCTCTGCTGTCATTCAGATGGTCTCCATCACCCCACTGCTCCCATTTCCAGGAGGTTGGGAGTCATTTTTGGAAGGATGTGGCAGCCAGGAGATGTGAGAGATGAGCAGACAGTTGGGAGGAACCTGGTGGTCCACTGGCTTAGTGATGGCACCAAGCTGTGCATGGACTCCCCATAGTTCCTGGGTTGAACCCATGAGCATGGTGACCCTCAGCACCTACAGCTTCTTCCCAAGAGGCACCTGGGCCAGCAAATGTTTATAACTTAGAATGGTTTGGGTTGGAAGGGACCTTAGAGATCATTTAGATCCAAGCCACCTGGGACATATCCCACTAGACCAGGTTGCTCATATGGGTCATTGAACAATATTTTGGGCTTCACACCCCACCAAAGTTGCACTTCAAGCACCCTCTCTGCTCTTCTGGGGTTTGGTCCTGCTGGACAAAGCAAAACCCAACTGCTTAGAATGTATTTTTGTTTTTCCCCCCCAGATCCTCTGTTTCTCCATGGAGAGTGATCCTTCTGCTCTTGGAAGTGCTGAAGTTGAGCTGAAACACTTTGGAAACCTCACACATCTCAGGACATGGGGTGCTCAGGTGGGAAGGTGTGCTGCTTTTGCTGTTTATGGAGTCAAAAAAGGTAAGAAACCAACTTTGCTGCATCCAATCTAGGAACTTGGTCAGGGGAGAGGGACAAATTGTTCTTTATAGGAAAAGACCCTGGTGAGCTCTGTGTCCTGCTTGTTTTTGGAGGGGAAGGAGTGGGTAGGAGGAAGAAGGAGCTGGAGGAACAGCAGATTTCTTCTGATGCAGGCAAAGTCTCCATGCACTGACATTTGTACTGTGGGAGGTATTGAGGGGGTCCAGCCTTCTGCCAAACACTCCTCTGCCAAAACAAAACAAACCCATTTATTTTAAAACTGAGAAATCATCATCGTTAAGTGACCCTGCCTGGAGTTGGGGGCTCTCTTGAAGCCTGAATCAGGGGACAGGAGGGTTAAGGTCTCCCCAGACCACCCCAGGTCCCCAGCAGCTGAAGCTGAGCAAGCTGATGGTCCCCCCATGCCGGGTGTTTGTCCATTTTTGTGATGAGGTTGGACCCTGATTCCTCAATGCTCCTTCTCAAAACAATCATGCTTCAGACCCAAGCTCTGTGCAGACATGATTAAGCTGTTTAGGACGGCAGATGTTGCCAATGAGGAGAACCTCTCCTCAGGTTAATCAATCATTTGTAAACTGACCTTTGGATGCGTCCATTATTCATCAGCACTCCTGAACTAACAGGCCAGATCATTTGCAGCCACTGGGTTTTTTTGGCAAAGTCTTTAGTTACTGCATAACTGGGGGCAGCTGCTGAAGCACAGGGAGGGCCGTGCCCCTGGGTGCCATGTCCTTAAGCCACCTCCCCTGGACCACAGCCCTGGTTTAGGCAGCTGGACCACAGCCTGACAGCAGCTTTTCTTCCCCACCTGAGTATTTTCTTCCTTGAAGCCTGACTGACCTTAAACTATGGTGAAACCTCCTCTCCAGGAGCTTGACATTTAAAAGTGCAGTGACAGAAAATAACAACTTCTAAAAATACGTGTAACTTATTTACCAGCGTGAGGAGAGGGCGAGAAGAATTCAAATGAAGGCAGTGACATACCCATCACACTGCTCCAGTGTGGCTTTTTGCTCATGCCACATGTTAGCACCTCTGTCTCCTCCAGCAAAGCTGCTCCCTAAGTTATGGAGACATGAAGGGCTTTTCCCCCGTGTCCAAACCTGGGATAAGGGGAGAGGGGTTCCCTGTGTCCCTGCTGAGGCTGCGGGGAGAGCACAGGGCAAGGCTCCAGTCTGGAGGGCCCCAAGGAGCTCACTGAACATCTCACAGCCACCAGAAGTGGAAGGGAGGAGAAGACAAGCCAGTATTTATGGCGAAAACACCCCATGGATCGTTCTTTGTCAGAAAACATAAATGAAGAAGGAAAACAACAAAAAAAAAACACAACAGAGAGAGAGAAAAATAAATCAAAGGGTAAACGCTGCACAAATTGGTGAGCTCACTATTCAGGAAACTGTTGGTATCTCCATGGGGAAAAGCTTCCTGCACCCCATGTCCTCCCACGCGAGAGAAAATGGGCTCTTCACCCCCTTCCCCACCCAAAACAGCAGCGTAGCCGTGGGGGAGTCTCCAGAACGTGAGGCCTTCATGTATCTTTAATTATTGTTTCAGCCACATAAATCCATGCGGAATTAAAATTCATGATGGTTCTAGGGTACAAGTGCAAACAATTTGTTCAGTAAACTTTGCTCTAATTGGCATTCTGAAAATTTCCTGTTAATCAAGCCCCTTGGGCTCAGTTTACCAGTGTAGTTCTGCCTGGGAATGTCAGTGCTGGGAGGGTGCACATGTGTATGCCGATTTCAAGGGTCTTTATACGATATTAACTCACCCACCTTGTCCTCACATTAATTTGCAAGTAATTTTTTAACAACCTTCTGTGCCCCCTGTCTTTTATCTCCCTGCTTCATTACTCGAGGCGAGTGAGGGAGCCGAAGAGCAGTTGTAAAACCCAAAACCAAATTGCACTCAGGAAAGGTCTGGGATCTGAAGGGGGGGCACCTGAAATTCCTCCCTGCAGGAGCTGTGTTTCCAGCAGCACTTGACTCCAAGTGGCCATGGGTGAAAGGAGAAGACGTTCAGAGCAGCGTGGTAAATGTCAGGGGTGCAAACGGTGCTGCTGCTTGGAGGTGTCAGCCAAATGAGCCCAGAAATGGGGCTACAGAGGTGGGTAACACTGGTGTCCTCTTGAGATGAGGGAATGAACATCACCTGAAGGGTCAAGGCATGAGCAGAGCTTGGTTTTCATAGAATCATAGAATGGTTTGGGTTGGAAGGGACCTTAAAGATCATCTAGACCCAACCTCCCTACCATGGACAGGGACACCTCCCACTAGACCAGGTTGCTCCAAGCCCCATCCAACCTGCCCTTGAACACTTCCAGGGATGGGGCAGCCACACGTTCCCTGGGCAACCTGTTCCAGTGTCTCACCACCCTCACACTGAAGAATTTCCTCCTCATGTCTAAACTAAATCTCCCCTCTTCCAGTTTTAATCCATTCCCCCTTGTCCTCTCACTACAAGCCCTTCTAAAAAGTCCCTCCCCAGCTTTCCTGTAGTTCATCCCATCCCCATGTGCAAGGAGAGTATCAGAAATGCCTCTAGGAGATGTCAGGGTCTGGGGAGGGTCCTGCCACAGGCCCCTGCTTTCCCCCCTGCCACACAACATGGACTGATTGCCCAATTCTGGATTTTCAGTAACACTTTGCAGCAATGCCCAGTTGGTCCCACCTGGGACCACTGCCAGGAGGATTTTAGGAGCTTTCAGCACTGCTTCAGTTTTGCAGCCTTATCAGGCTAGTCCTTCACTTACATCCCAAGAGACCTGGGAATAGCAGAAGTGATGTATAACCTGGCTGTGTCTTCCTACTGGTGCAGAGTAGAAATAACAAAATAATGAGCATCTGACAGAGATTGGGGAAGTGGTGGAGAAGATCTCGTGGATGGAAATAGGCAGTAAGGAAATGTATAAGAACTGGCAGTTCCCAGAAGAGACCAAAGCTGGTGCACAACAACAAACTGCTCCCCTGTGAAGGCAGATAAGAAGCATAATTAGATGGCATTACAGCAGCAGCAGGGTCTGGAAGCTGGTAAGAAATCGTATGGAAAGTTGAAACAAGCACGTGCTGGGGTGGGGAACTGAGGAATAATACAGGTTCACAGCGTGGGAGCAGCTAAGTCTGCATGCATGAGGCTTCGGAGGCAACCAGCAAGAGTCTGCAAAGGAATTAGATGTAAAGTGGGAACAGCAAGATGTGTAAGGCTGGATGTGGCTGGGGAAGGAGGATGGACTGAGCCTTCAACGCAGGAGTTTGACCATTGCTCGTTTGCGTCTTTATGAAAAGGTTGATTGTGAAAAAACAGGCTTTGGAGGGGACAGTGGAGAAGGTCAGCGTGGGGAAAAAAGTGTAAAGCTGTTTGGATGTGTCAAACCCATTCAAAATGTGAGGATCTGATGAAATGCACCCAAGAACGTTGAACCCTTGGTGGTTATCTTCAAAATCTATGAAGGCAGAGATCTCTGGAGATGAGACCACCTCGCTTTAAAGTGGATACTTCATGCCATTTTTTTTAAAATGGGGTTTTTTTAATCATCATCATCTCAATTCCCTGAAAGAGGCTGGAAGAAAGTTTTAAATGAGCAACTTGTAAAGTGTAAAACGATGAATAAAATCAAAGAACATGGGTTTGTCAGGAACCAGACATGTCAACCCAATTTAATTTCCTTCTTTGATGAGGCAACAGGCGTATTTGATGGTGGGGAAGCAGCACACACACGAGTGAGGTCTTTTGCATTTCCCCACGGGACAGCCTCAACCAAGCTGAGAAAACACCCTGTGAAAACTCCCTCTGCTTTGGCAGTCCTCAGCTTTGCCCAAGGACAGCTCCTTGCCCAAGGAAAGCTGAGACAAAAGCTTTGTTATGCTGATTTCCAGCATCTTGCTTCAGTTTATCCTTCATTTCCCCATGACATCAGCATCCCCACGCGTATGTAAGCAGAACCATTTGGATGCAGCACATCCAATTATCCCATCTTAATGCCCGACGCTGGCATCGAGCCAAGAAGATGATTTTGATGGAGCTTCCATCACTTCACCCTGTTTGGAAACACTGCAAATCCGGACAAGCAGCCTGCAAAGCCTGACTCTGAGCTTGGAAATGAGCCCCCAACAAAAGAAGGACATGGAGCTCCTGGAGATAAGTCCAGAGGAGGCCACTGAGATGATCCGAGGGCTGGAGCAGCTCTGCTCTGGAAAAAGGCTGAGAGAGTTGGGGCTGTTCAGCCTGGAGAAGAGAAGGCTCCAGGGAGACCTTAGAGCACCTTCCAGTGCCTGAAGGGGCTCCAGGAAAGCTGGGGAGGGACTTTGGACAAGGGCAGGGAGTGAGAGGACAAGGGGGGATGGATTGAAACTGCAAGAGGGGAGACTCAGATGAGATTATTGGAAAGAAATTCTTCACAGTGAGGGTGGTGAGACACTGGAACAGGTTGCCCAGGGAGGGTGTGGAAGCCTCATCCCTGGAAGTGTTGAAGGGCAGGTTGGATGGGGCTTGGAGCAACCTAGTCTAGTGGGAAGTGTCCCTGCCCATGCAGGGGGTTGGATCTGGATGATCTTGAAGGTCCCTTCCAACTCAAACCATTCTATGATTCTATGGAGACTTTGCTGCTCCTCCAGATGGACAGATGGACTGATGGATGGGGACCCTTCCAAGCCCCAATCAAGGGACTTTGTGAGCTGTACTAACAGCTGCTGGAGGAATTCAGCAACAGAAGCTTTTGATACAGTTTCAAACAATGTGTAATTATCAGGTAGCTGAAAATTAGCCCATCTGTGCCTCGGGAAAAGACAATGAGAAGTTGTGTGTTACTAATGGCTGAAAAGCGCTGGCAACACAAAACAGGGAATGTTCAGAAAACTTTTTTCTTAAGGTAATGTAATTACACGGCAAAATCCCCAAATCTCCTGACTTTTTGGTAGGGTTTGATAAAGCTTAGGAGGTCTTCATCCTCCTTTCTTTTTCCCTCTCCTGCTTGCACTTGCCAGTGATTGGCATTTTGAGCAGTGCCAGCATCTGGCTGGGCCACCAAAAGCAGCAGATGTGGGTAACATCGACCGCCTTCCCACCAGAGGAGCTAACAACATGGATCAGGTTCTTCTAAAGGAGACTGTGAAGACTCATCATGCCTTTGCCACAGCCTCACTCTCTGAATACAAAGCACCCAAGCTCCTAATATCATTTTGGACAACGTTTCTGTGCTGGTAGAGTTGACCAGGCAGTGTGTCTGGGTGTCACATGTCATCAGGGTGTCTGATCCAGGTCAACACACGTGGAAGCGTGGTGCAGATTTAGGACCTCTTTTGGTTTTTCTTCTGTGTTTGTTCCCTGCTGGTTCATGCAAAAAAACACCCAAACAAACCCCAAAACCAACCCTGTGCTTTCTTTAAGTGTCTTGAGGATCCAGCGATAAGGTCTTTGGAGGTTGGTGAAGCAAAACTGGACTAGCATAAAACTCATGCAAACAGTCCAGGCAGAGTAAATAGCTCATGATTTTTTTATTCATACTTTTGTCTGTGGAATAACTGGGAGCAAATTGCTTTTTCCTTTCCCAGTACAAATTATTCAGAGAATTTTTCTGCTGATTTTTGCTATTCTCCCTTTTGAGAGCGTTTACTCTCCAAGACGACCCGCTCGGCTCTGAATGGAAAGCAAATGTTGCCTTCACCTTCGGTGAACTTGGAAGCAATTGAGTTTTACCAGCATAAAAGACGAGCTGAGAAGTGACAGCTCCTGGGCTTTGGGGGAGGAGGAATTGTTGCCACTTTACAACTGTCCGTGCAGGAGGATACAGGCATCCCAGAAGAAAGATAGATGCTCTTTCAAGTCATCCCTGCTCAGCCACCAGCCCTTGCCCCTTTCACACGTGGGGTCCCCGGATCGCCAGCGTCTCTGCAGCCACCACGCAGATGCTTGAAGCCACTCAGAACAGGGAGGACTCCAAGGCAAATGATTCTTGCTAGTTTTTATCTGGTAATCTGAGGTCAGGAAAAGAAACTGCTTCCTCTCTGCTCTCCCCAGTGCTGCGGTGAGAAATGCAGCCAAGCTCCAGCACCGAGTATAAAGGCAGAGTTGGCACAAACACAGGAGCTTCTTAAACGAGTTTGCCATTAGCCGGAAGGGCTGCAAATTGAAGCAAAGATAAGCCCCTTAGCATTTCCCTTCTTTAATCCAAGCCTCATAAAAGCAGAGACGTGTTCCTATTCAGTGGGCTTTATACAGAGGCAGGTATTTCATTTACCCAAAAAACCCCTGGATCGGATAAATTATTAATGTTATTTATAAAGGCAATTCTGCCATTCAGCAACTTCTTTTGGATCCCTACGCTTAATCTCGCTGCTTAGCATAAGATACACTCCAGTTAAAAGGCAAAATCACGTTCCCTTACAAGGCATGCAAAACAAGAGAGTGCTGAGGTGCCTGGAAAAGGCTGGTAGTTTAAATTCTGCTTTAAAGACTAATACATTTATCAGTGGCAAACATAAGCCCTGACTTCCCCTCGCTCGTGCCCTCCCTGCGTGCTGGATGTGGCGCCTCACCCGCAGCATCAGGAGCCGCCGAAGCCGCTCAGGAGAATGATGGAGATGCAAATCATGGAGGTGCAAATCATGAGGATGCAAATCATGGAGGTGCAAATCACCCCTCTGAGCCTCCTCGGTAAGGTGGTTTGGTGGCTGTGTGAAACCCTGTGGTGAGCCAGCAGGCGACCCTGCACAGGAAAGACATGGACCTGTTAGAGAGGATCCAGAGGAGGCCACAAAGATGATCTGAGGGCTGGAGCAGCTCTGCTCTGGAGACAGGCTGAGAGAGTTGGGGCTGTTCAGCCTGGAGAAGAGAAGGCTCCAGGGAGACCTTAGAGCACCTTCCAGTGCCTGAAGGGGCTCCAGGAAAGCTGGGGAGGGCTTTGGACAAGGGCAGGGAGTGAGAGGACAAGGGGGAATGGATTAAAACTGGAAGAGGGGAGATGTGGGTTAGATATTTGGAAGAAATTCTTGACCATGAGGGTAGTTAGGCACTGGAATGGGTTGCCCAGAGAAGCTGCCCCATCCCTGGAGGTGTTCAAGATCAGGTTGACTGAGGCTTTGTGCCTGGTCTGGTGTGAGGTGTCCCTGCTCACAGTAGGGGGGTTGGAACCTGATGATTTTTAAGGTTCTGTCCAACCTTAACCATTCTATGATTCTAAGTCCTACAATGTGTCCTGCTCTGGGACACCCACAGCTACGACTTCTGCAGGCTCAGCCCAACACCCCCTCCATGGATCAGCCTGTTATCAAGGGCAGACACCCCACAAGAAATACCCAAATGTCTCACTGAGCAGAGCCATGGGGTCATGCAGTCTGATGAGGGAGTCAGGATGCTGGGAGTCCCTAACCAGATCCTCAGAGACTCTGGGAGAGCTGCCACCATGGTGACGTTGTGGTTCTTGACCCCCAGAAAAAAAAACAGTATAGCACATACCCAAGAGGAGCAAGGGACTAACCAGGAGAACCCGGGAGCCCCAGTGCATGGACAACATGGCCATTTCTGCTGCACCAGAGGGACACGACAGAGCAGTTCCCATGGCAGAGTGCCAGCACTGCCAGGTAAAGCAGCACCCCTCTCCTCAGCAGGGTGGCAATGGGCATCTGGGGGTTAAATGAGGAAGAGGAGAAACAGCACCTCCCAAAACAGATGTGCTCAAGCCTCTAGGAGGGGAACAATAGCTCCTTGCGCCCACATCAGGACTACAGGTGGAATTACAGAACCACAGAATCGTTCTGGTTGGAAAAGACCTTTAAGGTCATTGAGTCCAACCATAACCCAACTCCACCAACCACTAACCCATGAGCCATCTCCAGCCATAAGCTGTCCTCCAAATTTGAGGGCAAGGCACATCTTGCATGGGAATGGCAGTGCAGGGAAGCACAGGGAGGTCTGAAAAACTTTCTCATGAAACATTTTCTCCACGCAACGCCTGTATGTTCCCTGAAATCCTTTTTTTCCAGCATTTTCCTCTCCAAAGGCAGCACGACAAACTGTTTAATTGAGCTGATGTTTTGTTTGAGCATGATACGAACCAAGGCAGAGTAGTTTTGTTTGCTAAACTCACTCAACCTTTTCACAGGAGGGTTAGGGCAGCAATGTCTATTTCTCCTAGCTGGTGGTGCCTCTAGGGAAGAAGCACTTGGGAGGTTCAGGATCCATCCTTGCTCCTGGGCTGGGTGCTGGGGACAAGCAGCAGCTCCTGGGTGGCAGCAGGGTTTGCCTTTGATCAGCCAGGAGCAGGGAGGGCTCCTGCAGCTGCACTTGAAGCTGGAAATGTCTAAGCTATGGGCACCACCGAGCAGCACACTTTTATGTCAAAATGACTTAGAATAAGATATTTTTATTTTTTTTTAAGTTTGTTTAGGGAGCTGGAATGAAATATTTAAACACAGCATCATCGTAGCGTGTTATTCTCATGAAAACGCTGAAATGCCACTTGCAAATCAGAAATGCTTTAACACTTGCTTTGAAATAACAGCCTCTTTATGCAACTGTTTTGTTGTTGTGTTTTGCTGTTGTTTTTTTCTTTCCAGGAAGAAACAAATGGGGGGGAAAAAAGCTGAGATCTTGGCCATTTCCTCACAAATGAGACGTCTGCTTTTCAGTCTGTTCTGGTGAGGCTGGAGCCATCATTCCCATTTGGAGCAGGGAGAATCAGCCCTGAGAGCAGCCTCTGTTGCTGCAGCCAGCATTCAAATTACATTATCTTTGTTTCTTACACTGACGAGGAGACATTTAGGTTGGAGGACTCCACTGGGCATTAGAGCTGCTCTGAAGGGTTTGCATGATTTGAAATAAATGTCATAGAAGAAACAGCAAGTTCTTGTCTAAAAGCACAGCTGTGCTTTTTTATTTTTTTTTTCATGGGGGCAGTTTTCACCTTCTTTAGGTTCTGTTTATTCATTTGTAGTTCTTAATTTCCCTATTTCTGTGTGTATGTATATATATATATATCATCTTGTTAAAAATAAGAGGTGAGCTTGCTTCAGTCCCTCCTCAAGACTCTGATTGTTTCTTATCCAACTCCTTGCTGCTCCCAAGCAGAGCATGGCTCCAGGCAGGTATCCCAGAGCTTTCAAGCTCTTTGGTGCCTGGTTCTGGGGTGGTGTTTGAGCCGTACCAAAATTCAGTCCCTTTCAGTAAATGACTTTTGAGAAGTGAACTAAACTATTTTCAAGAGGAAAAACAGTTGTTCTGGCTGAATTTGGCATTTGAGGTTCAAAACACGACTGAGAAAGGGTTATTCTACAACAGTGACCAAATTATGCTTGAATTCAGAATCTTAGCAAGATCAAAAAGCCCCCAAATCCTTTCAGATGATGTCTGACTTTAAAAGAAGACCTTACAATTTGTATACAGCTTGTTCCTAGGGGGTTTTTTAATACAAAAGTCAAAGAACTGTAAGGATAAAATGTTGGCAAGTCACATAAAAAAAAAAACCTGCTTCAAAATAACATGTGAAAGTGTCAGAAGACATGTTTATCATTTCTCCAAAACACTGAGGATTCAAAATAGCTGCTATGATTGAAAAGAGAAGTAAGCATAAGAAAATCCTTCAGAGATGAAGGCAGGTCTAAACAGAGTGTAGACAGAGGCACGTCCCTGCCAGTTAAATGTACAGTGATAATCACTCTGGATTTTAAGGCACAAAAGGCAGCTTGGGAGACCAGACTTGGGGATTTTCTAGTCCTCAGGCTGCAGGGGAAGTTATGGTGATCCTAAGTGTCTCTTCAGCTCAGGCTGTCCTGTATGTAACCAATGTTTATGAGGCCAGCAGATCTCCAGTCTGAAAATGTTTCTCTTCTAAATCCTCCCTGAGATTTGATCCAAATATGTCACTGCAAAGGAAGAGAGAATCACAGAATCATCTGGGTTGGAAGGGACCTCTAGAGATCATCTACTCCAACTCCCTGTTAAAGCAGGATTGCCTGGAGCACATCACACAGGATGGCATCCAGGTGGGTTTTTAGTATCTCCAGAGACAGAGACTCCACAGCCTCCCTGGGCAGCCTGTCCCAGTGCCTTGTCACCCTCACAGTAAAGAAGTTTTTCCTCAAGTTCGGATGAAACTTCTTGTGCTTCGGCTTGTGTCCTTTGCCCCTTTTCCTGTCACCAGGCACTACTGAAAAGAGTCTGGCTCCATCCTCCTGACACCCCCTTCAGATATTTATAGGCATTGATAAGTTCTCCTCTCAGTCCTCTCCTCCACAGGCTAAACAGTCCCAGCTTTCTCAACCTTTCCTCATAAGAGAGATGCTCCAGTCCCCTGACCATCTTTGTTGCCCTCCCCTGGACTCTCTCCAGCAGTTCCTTGTCTCCCTTGAACTGGGGAGCCCAGCATCAGCCTTTTTTTAGCAATGTAACAAGCAGCAGCTCCCACAATCTCCAGCTGATGCCAGCTTTCCAATGAGTTCACCAGCTTGCTGGTGTTTCAGGCCCTGATTTCTTGCTGCTGAAGCTGCCATTCCCAGCACCTGAGCCTGCACCAGCCTCTCTTGTTCTTCTCTCAGAGCCCACCTGTGTCTCCCAGACAAGTAAATCTGGCTGCGCCTTCTTGTGTCCCAAAAGCAGATCCTAAACAACCATCTCCCCACCATATGGAGGGAGCAGGACTTAAAATGGAGAGGTGCTTGGAAACCTACACACAACTGGTGGAGTGTTAGCCTGTGGTTTTGGCTGGGTGCCTTCCCCACTCACCTGCTTCTTGCTGTGACAGAGGGAGGCAAAACTCCTGTGATCATCGTGCAGGTGATGAAAGGAAACTGCACTGCTGAAGCACTCGGTGGCTGCAGCTGAGCTTCAGCTCCTGCCTTGCCTGCTGGGAAGCTGCCAGAGAGAGGGAAGTGTAGGCATAAAATGAATAGCAGAAGAGATTGCAGGTAATTATGCTTCTTAAGCTGTTAACAGGATTGGCCATTTGATAAATGAGAGGATTTGGGAATGTTTTGTCATTGACAAGCCATTGTAAGATCCGAGTGGGAACAGGAGCCTTTCTCTTCCGCGGTGTGAACAAGAAGGAAGCTCTCCCGGGACGCTTACGCACCGTGAAATTCAGCTGAAACCTGGATGGCAGCACATGCAGGTGAAATGACAGATACAGGACTCCTTCTGCTGAAAAAAAAAGAAAGAATCAGGTCTCTTACACATGCTATTAATTTGATTTTGATGCCCATCCTGTGTCTCCAGAGCGCCTGTCCTCTTATGATGCCCCCAATCCCTCTACGTGGTTTTTGGTGCCACCAGGACCCCTCAAATCCCTCCATCTGTTCTTCAGTGCCCTGAATCCCTCTGGCTCCCCCAACCTCTTGGGGGTTCTTTTTGCAGTTCCCTGGCTGGCTGGAGAGGCAAAAGGGACACCAGCACTGCTGTTTGTCCCTCTGCTCCAACAAGTGCCCCCTCAGGGTGGTTTTGGGTACCCCTGGAGACCCTGTGTTTGTTTTTTTCTTGTGCCCTCAAGGGCCTTCAGGGTGCCCCAGAGCTTCCAATCTGATTTTTGGTGCCCCATGCCCCTGGAAATCTGGTTGTTTGGTGCCCCCAGGGGTCCTCCATGTGCTCTGTAGGTCTCAGAACTATCACTTCCATGATACAGCAGGGAGACAAGGGCAGGACCCATGGTCTCAGAGCCATCTGCATAGGGACAGGACACAGGGACATGTTCTTAAGCCATTTGCCAATGAGTTGGTCTGAAGCAGGACAGGATGAGAGCTGGACCTGCTCCAGGGGAGGGGAACCAGGACTCACCTCAGGGACAGCACAGGAGGCTGCTCTGGTGTGAAGGGTTTTGTTCTGCAGCGAGGGAAGGTGGTGTCAGCAAAGTGAGTCACACGGGTTAAAATTGTGCTAAAAATCACCTTAGATGTCAGGGCTGGGTGGCTGGTGGCTCTGGGCATCTCCTGTGGACATGGTCCTCTCTTCTGTGACCCCTGGGGCCTACCATCCTTCCTGGTACAGATCTCACTTCCACTGCAGAGCCCAGCCCTGGAGGTCAGGGAAAGTGATAAGCAAAGAACAAAGAAAACTTCCTAAACCTGATCCCTTGTGCTGTGTTCCAGGCTGCCTCCCCCAGACAGGGCAGGATCTCTGCAGGATCAGGGCCCAGGGCAGTCCCTGTTTGTGTACAAGAGCAAAGGAAGAGGGGAGGGGTCCCCCAAATCTCCATCACAGCTTTTCACTTCTTTGCTTTAGCTGGTTCTTAGCAGCCAAAGGCAGGTTATTTATATCGTTTTGGTTTCCCTGCAGGGAAAGGGTTGCTGGGAAGAAGCTGGTGCCCCTCAACTCTCATTTTCCCAAGCAGAGCCTGGGCAATGGGCAGAGGAGACACACTTCTTGTTTCAGTCCTGGAGCAAGGGTTGGGTGCCCAGAAGCAGAATCATAGAATGGTTAGAGTTGGAAGGGACCTTAAAGATCATTGAGTTCCAACCCCCTGCATGAGCAGGGACACCTCCCACTAGACCAGGTTGCTCCAAGCCCCATTCAACCTGGGCTTGAACACCCCCAGGGATGGAGCCTCCACAGCTTCTCTGGGCAACCTGTTCCAGTGTCTCACCACCCTCACACTAAAGGATGAGGGCAGTAAAGCTCTTTCCTTTGTAGCATGTCCTGCACTGGGCAAGTGACAGCAGAAATCCATCCAGACAGCCTGGACATGCACACAGCCCCACCGTGTCCCCAGGGACTGGATGAGCAGCCCCCTCTGCAGTGCCCCTATCTGGGGAAGAAGCTTCTGTGATCCTGCCTGGCCAGCATTCCCAGCAGGCACTGGCTGCCTGTCCCTGAGGAGGTAGGTAAAGCAGCAGCTGCCTCTTTGGGAGATGCAGGTAGTAGGAGACACAAGTAAGTTCCTGCAGTTTTATATTTCAGTTTTTCCCAAGAGCAAAGTGGTGATTCAGCCTGACCAGACCTCCTGGGTAGGAAGAGGAGCCATGTTTTGACCTCAGCTGCATTAGTTTGTAGCAGCATCCCAGAGGGACACAGCCTTGGTGGCTCTGCCCTGGTGGCAGGTCCCCAAGCAGAGCAGTGTCCTGCCCATGAGCCATCCTGCAATTAGCCTGTTTCTTTACCAACTGCAAACATCCCCAAAAACTGCACAGGGATTCCCTTCTGGGAAATAGCTTTGGTCTGTTAATACACTCTGCTCCAGCACCCAGGGCTCTAAACAACAGTGACTGCTGCAGAAACTGGGTTATGTGGAGGCAGAAACCCTGAGTGATGTTTTTACCCCCACACAACTCACTTGGACTGTGGAGTGAGGTCTTACAGCCACTGTCACCCCCCTGCCTCGTCCCCTCTGGTGGGGCCTGCCCCCCCCTCACCTCTATGCTTAAGCCTCATCTCATTACCCAGTAAAATAAATATTATTAGAGACTTCTCTTAAAGGTCCCTTAATAAAGGAAGTCTTAGAGACTTCTCTTAGAGAGTAACAAGATGAGACTTTAGTGTAGAGGTGAGTGGAGGGCAAGGCCCAACTGAAGAAGATGACATTGCAGGACTGTGCCCCCCAGCCAACGTGAATGGTTTAGGCCCCAAAAAAACCACTTGGCTTTGTTGCCCTCACACAGCTCAGTCTCTGCAGCAATCACTGTTCAACCTCCAGCTAAGCTGGGGTGTCCTTCTTCTTCCAGGTGCCCTACTACCCTCCCCCTGAACAAGCACCTTCTACCCTCCATGTGATGGCCACGGAGCATATTGGAACGAGGACTTCAGCAGCTAAAGCTGTGTTTGCTGCACCCTTGCTGAGATGGACTAAAGTGAAGACAGCATCTGTGAGGGCAGAGAAACAGCCCCTTCCAGCACTTACCCACTGCAAGGAAACAAGAACTGCTGCAGCAAGACAGCCATGGCTGTTGGCTGCTCCCTTTTAGCTCCAGCAGCACAGCAACAAGCTCTTCCTGGTGCAGGAGCTGTGGGACGAGCTGAGGATGAGGAGCAGGGCAAGGTCTGCTCCAGAAATCTGTTGCCAGGGATTAAGTAAACAATGCATTGAATAAACCAAAATCCACTTTGTCTCAGTTGTGGCTTGCTCCATCTTTTTATTTCTAAGAGGAAAACTAACCCAGTGTGCTGCTAGCATGTTTGATTCCTGCTCAGCACTTCCTGAAGCTCAGCCCCCCCAGCGAGGGCTCCAGAGATCTGGCAAACACAGGCCCCTTCCTCCTGTGGCAGCTCCTTATGGAGCAAATGAAGGCCAAAAATCCAGTTCCTGCTCCTTTAAACAGGGGCTCTGGAAAACAAGGTCACTTACTCTTTGCAGCTCCAGCTAAAGTCTTAAAATGGTGGCCCCAAGCAATGGGTGGAGGGCAGGCAAGAGGTGAAATAGCACTTACTCATAGCAGTGTGCACCTAGGAAAAGAAAATGAGAAACTGCAGGAATAGAAACTCCAGTTGCTTTTCCTCTACAAACAGTAGGACCCAACCTCCCAGTTTTCAGCCAAGCAGGGGCAGGTGTGCAGATGTGCACACTGGATTTGTGCCCCCTTGCTCCAGCAGCCCCCAACCCAGCCCAAGGCTTCATTTCTCCACACACAGTTGGGGCTGGAGCTTCAGCCACAGCTGGGGAAGGCAAAAGCTCTCCCAAAGCTCACCTGAAAGCACAGGGCAGCCACAGGAACACAACTGCCACCTGGAGTGGGTTGTAGCTCAGGCACAGAGAGGTTTGTTTTTGCCAGCATATTAGGAAAGGCAGCTGGTTTGCCAACCTACTCCTGGGGTGAATGGATGGGAAAGACTTCTCAAAGGGTTGACCTGCAGTGGCAGCCTTTGCCATTTAAAAACCCCTTGCCAGCCATGGGAACTTGAATGATTAGGAAAAGCTTTTATCTACAACAAAGAGCATCTGACAAGGGCAGGCTGAGCCAGCTGCTGCCTTTAGTCCCAGCCAGCCCTACCAGACATGCCCACAGGCAACCCCAGCACCACCAAGACAATCTCAGTGCAGAAGCCAACCACTCCAAACAGCCTCAGCTCAGCAGCTGAGCCCCTGGAGGGCAGCTCTCCTGCAGCCCCACACCCCTGGTGGGAGGCACCAGCCCCTCTGGGTGTCCCTCTCAAACAGTGACTGGGAAACAAGCTCTTCAGCTCACATTTAACTGTTCTCCTCCTTTGTTGACCCCCATCAACCTTCCCCATGGGGAGAGCACATTCCAGCTGCTGTCTCTGCAGTGCAGCACCCAGTGCTCTCACTGCAGAGCCCTGAGAGCAGCCCCACACCCACCACCTTAGCCAAGGGGGCCTTGCAGAAGAGCTTAGGACCATCGTGCCTCTGTCTGGCAGCAAGGGATCCCCTCCAGGTCCCCCTCACTGGACCTCCCAGGCACAACCAACCCAGCAGGAATGGGATACACAGGCCCCCAAAACCTCCTCGGGGTTTAGCTTTGGTCACTCACCATGTCAGGGCACTGACATCTCCTCCCCTGCCCAGATCCTAACTTGTTCCCCCTATCATCAGGGTTGTGCTCCACACCAGGGACTTCTGATGCTTCTTTGCAGCAACACAGCATCATCTCTGCTGAAAGAAAAAGCTCCTTGTGAGTAAATGAGGGCACAGTCAGACAACATGAATCTTTCCAACACCTCAGGTCAGTCTCCTGCTCTGCAAACTCCAACCTAACAAATGCTGTTTGGAAACTGGCTGGCTGCTGGGGAAGAGTCCAAAATCCCAGCAGCTTCCCAGAAAGCCCTGTCTGACAGGGAATAGCATGCACCATGTCCCAGCTGATGGGACCTCTCTTGTACCCTGCACAGAGCTGCATGCCCACCATGCACCCTGCCACACAGACCCCTGGAGATACCTGCAGGGACCCCAGATCACCCCTGCACCACGGAACAGGACACACTTCATCTCTCCTTTTCTTCCAGAAGTCATGCTCGGGTGGGATTTTCATGCAGGGGCCAACAGCAGCATACCTCAGCTCTCACACAGGGATCCTCCCCAGCTCTCAGCACCCTCTTGCCCAGAGGCTCCCCAACTTCCAGCCACCCTCCGTGGGGTCTCCAGCCCAGGGGATGAGCCCTGGGTGCTTCAGGCTCAGCCCCAGCAACCAGGAGCTCTCTCACCCCAGTGCAATGTTGCTCATGGTGGCTCCATTCCCATCAGGAACTGGACCCACAGCCCATTTGGGGGCAGAGATGATGCTCCTGATGACACAGGCATCCACCAGGTCTGCTCAGCCACCCTTCTCTCTGCCACATACCCCTGCAATCCAAAAATGCCCACAGGCCCTAACAGGGAACCAAGCAATCACACACAGAGGAATGAAACTCCCCATCTCCTGAGTCAAGTTGGAAGAGTAACAAACAAGCAACCTCTTTGCAGCCCCCTGAAGCCCTGGCACCATCCTGGGTGGACAGTTGGACTAGGTGATCTTAGAGGTCTTTTCCAACCATAACAATTCTGTGATTCTGTGATCCACTACAGCCCTCACACTGTCCCAGCATGTTTGAGAGATGCTGTGGAGACCAGGCACTTCTGCAACACCTGAAGACAAACCCTGCAGAAAAAAAGTGAGAGGGGCAAAGAGCCTCAGGCAGGGAGAGTGTGTCTCAGCACAGGATGCAGAAGTCCTTGTGGCAGCCTTGGGGAAGAGCCTCTGCTGAGGCAGAGGGATGTCTGCCCCTAGGAACAAAGAAGCTGCTCCAGCTCCAAGGAGAGGTGCTTAAAACTATTGCAGTTTCCAGAGAGAGAAAGAAAAAGACCAACATGACCACCTGATGCTGTACTTGCTCCAGAAGGGCAGTGGGAACTCAGGGCAGGGCATTGACTGATGTGAGAAGAGGCCAGCCAGCAAGGCCCTGGAGGTGAGAAGGTGCAACACTACCAGTTCGTTTTTACAGAGGAGGAAAAGGCAATACTGTAAAACTTGCTTCTAACAACACACAAAAAGAAATAAAAAGGACTTTAAAAGGTGCAGCACAGATTTACACACGTGTGCGATTCATCTGACTCCCTTCAGAAGATTGTTCCCAAAAAAAGAAGGAAAACCACCCTTCATCTGTAGCTGTTCCACCATCTCCAGAGGCACAGCAGCACCCAGCCAGCCCGGCTCTTCCCCCAGCCCCTGGGCTCTGGGATGTGGTTCCAGAATGAACCATGGAATGGTTTGAGTTGGAAGGGACCAGCAGCAGCACTACACCCCACCTGGTGTACTGTGTTCAGTTCTGGAGTCCTCAACATAAGAAGGACATGGATGTCATGGAGAAAGTCCAGAGAAGAGCCACAAAGATGATCTGAGGGCTGGAGCAGATCTGCTCTGGAGACAGGCTGAGAGAGTTGGGGTTGTTCAGCCTGGAGAAGAGAAGGCTCCAGGGAGACCTTAGAGCACCTTCCAGTGCCTGAAGGGGCTCCAGGAAGCTGGGGAGGGACTTCTGACAAGGGCAGGGAGTGAGAGGACAAGGGGTAATAGACTAAAGCTGAAAGAGGGGAGATGTAGGTTAGATATCAGGAGGAAATTCTTCAGTGTGAGGGTGGTGAGACACTGGCACAGGTTGCCCAGGGAAGCTGTGGCTGCCCCATCCCTGGAAGTGTTGAAGGGCAGGTTGGATGGGGCTTGGAGTAGCCTGGTCTAGTGGGAGGTGTCCCTGCCCATGCAGGGGAGTTGGATCTAGATGATCTTTAAGGTCCCTCCCAACCCAAACCACTCTATGTCTTCATGTCTTCTTGACAGAATAACTGAGACTTTCTAGTTAATCTAGCAGAAAGCATTTTGAAACAACTTGAAAGAAGAACCATGAATATGCAGCAAACACAGTCAAAACCTGCTGTCTATTGAAATGGCTCATTAATACCACCCAGACAAAGCCAATGAGTGATGCTCACTGCAGAGCTCCCAGTGAACATCTCTGTGCTCGGATTATCGAAGCAGCGCAGAATATTTCACCCCATATGGTTTGCCTGAAGAGGCCGTTTCAGATAATGGTTCTCATGTTGTTTCCATGGAATTTCAATATTCCCCAGAAGATACTCACTGGAGCACTCCACAGCAACCTTGTGGCATTTGGTGCCATGTGAGCCAGCAGAATGCTGGGTACTTACAATTAAAAGAGGATTAGAGAAAAATAATAATGAAGTTCAAATTTGGAAAAAAAAAAAAAAAACAAAAAGGGGGAGCATAAAGTGTTTTCACTGGAATCAGGTTAGCAAAGCTAACTTTCAACATCATTTTTTTTCATGGGAAGTGTCACTCACAACATAATTTTATGTATCATGGATAAAATTAATCAAAACCAGTGGAAGAAAAGGAGGGCAAGATTTAGTACCCACAAAATGTGCTTAGGCACCAGAGATCTCTTGGCAGGAAGGATGGAAGGGAAGAACTGGGACTCATGCTCCATCTGCTAATAATGAAAATGAAGAGAGACTGTGGTGGGAGACAGAGAAAGGTTCACACAGGAAAAGCCTTTCAGATCGAAAGCACTGTAAGTGTAGTGAGGAGCAAAGAAAGCCACTGGGCTTTAAGGTACAAAGAACACAAAACCCATCCTAATCAGGCTCATCAAAGGGCCACAGACTCCATCTGCCCACACCTAGTGACCTGCAGTGGGTGCTGTGGAATAACCTTCCAGCACAGGAGAAGCACAGATCCTTTGCCTGGATAATTTTCTGGATTGGGAGTTAACAGCCTGTGGTAACCAAAATGTGCAGTCCAAGTGAACAGGGGGAGAGGATACAGCCCCGTGTCAGGGCTTTGAGAGCCCATGCAGGAGTAGCTGCATGCACCTATCTCTACATGCATGTATCTCTACATGTATGTACATCTACATGCATGTTCCTCTGCATGTTTACCTGCCCATACACTCCAGCCAGGGACAGCACAATGGTCTGAGAGGAGGCTGGTGTGAAGAAGAGATAACAGTTTGGATAAAGGAATGAGGATCTGTGACACATGGTGATGAAGCACAGGGTATCCAAGAGTCTGGGGAGCATTAGTAGCTTTGGAAAGAGAAGACAGATCTGCCACCTGACCTCCAGTGACTGTGTCATAACCTGTGACCCCTTTGTTAGTCCTTGCCTTACCTGCAGCCCTGCTGATGTGGTGTCAGGATGTGTCTCCAGGAGGAGGGAGCACAAGTAGCCCTTTCACAGAGCTCTTCCCCAGATACTGGTCTCCTCATCCCCTTCTGTGGCCTGGTATCTGCAAATAAAGAGGTTACTGATATAAAAGATAACAACATCCTACTGTTCAAGACCTTAAGCAGACTGAGTCTGAACACACATGCTGTGCTGGAGGTTTCATGTATTTGCTGCCAGACCTGCACAGGAGGTGGTGCTGGGCTCCATTCCACATTCTTTACAGGCAACACACTTCAATGAGCACAGATCTTTCCACCTCTATCCTGTGGACTTCCCCTGGCCCTACCTGTGTCTGACCAGCTATTTTTATTTATTTTCCTACCTTATATCTATTTACCTTGTAAATCCCCCCCTCTGCCCCAGTGCTGGGATCTGCCAGCACGTACTGGCTCCTCTGCTGTGCACTGCAGGTAACATCCTGCTCCTGCCTGAAGCCAGGAGTAGTGCTTCTTGTTGGACAAGCTCTCTTTGGAACACAGCACTGGATGCTGGTGAGTCTCAGCTGAACATACATAGACTGACACAGGGAGAGACATGTCAGATTTCAAAGGAAAAGAAAAAATGCACATCCTTCCCCAGCCTTATTAATTTCCTACATTTCAAGCCCTTAATTCAAATGTTAAGACTCTGGCTTGTCAAAATTGGACTATATTCTGGGGAGACCTCAGAGCAACCTTCCACTGCCTGGAGGGGCTCCAGGAAAGCTGGGGAGGGACTTTGGACAAGGGCAGGGAGTGATGGGATGAGGGAGAAGGGTTTAAAACTAGAAGAGGGAAGATTTAGGAGGAGGAAATTCTTCGCTGTGAGGTTGGTGAGACACTGGCACAGGTTGCCCAGAGAAGCTGTGGCTGCCCCATCCCTGGAAGTGTTCAAGGGCAGGTTGGATGGGGCTTGGAGCAACCTGGTCTAGTGGGAGGTGTCCCTGCCCATGCAGGGGGGTTGGAACTGGATGATCTTGAAGGTCCTTTCCAACCCAAACCAGTCTGGGATTCTATGATATGGCATTGCCATTAGGATTTTTATTTATATATCATACGTACATATATATATATCACACATTACAAAGATATATGTATTTAAAACACTGGAATAAGACATCTTCTTCCTAATCCTTTTGCCATTTTACCTGACACTTTAAAAAACATTAAAAATATCACACTGAGTCAAACACTCAAGACGAAATCTTAAAACAATTGACTCATGTGGTTAAAGTTTGGTGGTGATATCAGCAAAGAAAAACAAAGACAGAAATGTCAGACACTAGTGCTGCATAGAACTAGTTGTAAATCAATAGCCAGGAAAGCTCCTGACCTACATGAATAGAGGCATGAAAGAAAGAAACCTCACAATAAAATCCATGGCTGACAGAGCTTAGCACAAGAAAGTTGTGTTTGCAAAAGAAATCCTAGCAACAGTACAGGGTCACTGCTCAGTGCAGACAGGAGAACTGTGAGGGATTATGCAGAAAATGCAGAAGTGTTCAAACAGACTCCTAGTTGGTATTTGGAAAGAAGGATGATTTGCTTTCATTGCTTGAAAATGATGAAACACTTTCCAGTCTATTAGTAACTGAGAGAGTTGTTAGAATCTATCAGCAATGAACGTTTTCAAATCAGCAGGCTCAGAAGCTCCAGCATAGCTGGCAGAGAAGCTCTTGGGTCCACTAATGTTGAATGTTAATAGCAGCAAATCTGTAAGTGCCCAACTTATAAAAATCTGTTAAATGAGAAGGGAAGCAAAGGGAATCAATGAACCATCAGAGGAAAGAGCAACTCCAGGTCAAAGCAAGGGAGGAGTGTTTTTCTATCCTATCTGTTGTAAGAACAGCCAAGGGTAACATGGAGTCCAGTTCCCCTAACAAACTGGAGCCACCAGCTTTCCCCTGGTGGCTGTCACCGAGTCAATGGCAACTTCTTGGTAGGAAAACCTGGACTTCTGGGTTAGCTTGAAACCTTCTGCTGGAGTTAAGAGCCAAATAAAAGAGGATGAAGAGACATGGCTCGAGCTCTGCTCCCTGTTACTGCCCACATCCAAGGTCAGATAGTTTTTTAACCAGGATGTAGGTTTTGGGGAAGCTTTGCTGTGGGTGTGTACTTGTCCCAGTGACTGTGCATGAGAAGCAGCTGGCTTGTGGCCAGGAAATGTCCCAAGTGGGCACACAGAAGCTGGGGGAGCAGCACCCAGCAGTGCAGTGCTGTGCCTGGCACCCTGCCTCTCCCAAAGCACACAGGCACCCACGCCTCTGCTGCCTTCCAGTGCCAGCAAGAAACCTACTTCAAACAAGCTCAACTCCCTCTTCTTTGTAACAAGCTGCAGTTACAAGTGAATTCAATCAGTGAACACTTTGCACCACCATGCAAGCTAATTCCAACAAGTGAGTGGGGCTGGAAAGCATTTTCAGGTACTAGAAGCCATCACTGCTTCAGGATAGCACCAAAATATATTATACACACCCAACTCTGCACAAAACTTTGTCTTCAGAACTTCCTGATGTTTTCAACCCCCAAAAAAGTGTTGCACTAAACAAGCCAGTACCCAGTGGAAGTTGTAACACGCTCTGTTTGATCTCCCATTTAAGGTAATGGGGCTTCACTAAGAAAGAAGAACAGCAACAAAAAAAAAAAGATTAATCAATATCCTATGTGAATTTATTTATGGGCCACAAAAAATGTTTCTAGAATATCCAAGACATGGCTGAGGGATAAAGTTAGATGAAGTTAGGATTTATCTCGATTACCTAACCTGGCATTAAAATCCTTTCCACTGATCAGCAAACAGAGGGATAAAAAGATTTCAGAGACATTATGTAGGTCTGGAATAATTCCCAGTACGAGTTCCTATAAGATGAGGAATTGTGGGAGGAATACAAATATTAATCAGAAGAAAAGGTTCTAAATTGGGCAACTGTTCTGGCAATGAGACAAAAGTCTAAGTCATTAGTGTAACAACCTTTAATCCCTATCAGAGCAGCCAGTCTCATGACAGAGATGGACGTGAAATGGCTTTCTCCACAAATATTTCAGTTTTGATTAATTCCAACATTCTGCATCTGGATGGAACAAATATGTTGTGAAACATATCATGAAACAACAGAGACATTTGGCTGAACAACCCAGAACGGTGTAGAAAACTCATTTTCTAGGAAACAGAGAAACAAATTTTAAAGCTGCTTTCTTCTTAACTCAATGCAGAAAATTCCCCAGTGTCCAACTCTTTAAAATAACTTCTCCCCAAAAAAGCAGCCTATCTAATTAAGTCCAAAGCCATGGTACTATTTTGACCCTAATTTCCATTGGCAACTCCCTGACAGGCACCAAAATACCTTATTACATTTTTCCAGGGATAGAAGTTCTGATTTATTAAAAAAAAAAACAACAAACAAACACAAATGAGTAAATATTTTCTAGGTCAGAAAAGGCAAGAATAGTCCTGTGGTCCCAGAATTCAAATGGAGCATCAGGCTGTAAGCTCCAAGTCCTGCTCTGGTGACAAGTGCTCATGTAAAGCAGATCATCCCTATCCAGAGACTGATAGAACATCCATATGCATACCAAAGCTCAGAGATTACTCACAGCACTCTCTTTTTTGTGTGTGTAATTACAAATCTTTTCCTTTCAGAGGCTGTGCCAGCACAAGAAGCTGCTGTGACAGCCCCACCGTTGTGACAGGGCAGCTGTGCTGGGGCTACATCCAGACGTGGATCAAGGTGGATCCTAGGGAAGAACAGCCTTGTTTTGGGGACAGTTATTTTTTAGGCAGCCTCATTCTCTGTCCCAGGTTTCTGGGCAGCCCCATCGTGATCAAAATACTGTGTCCAGTTCTGGACCCTTCAACACAAGGAGGACATAGAGCTCTTGGAGTGAGTACGGAGAAGGCCAGAAAGATGATCCAAGGGCTGGAGCAGATCTCCTACAAGGACAGGCTGAGAGAGTTGGGGCTGTTCAGCCTGGAGAAGAGAAGGCTCCAGGGAGACCTTAGAGCACCTTCCAGGGCCTGAAGGGGCTCCAGGAAAGCTGGGGAGGGACTTTGGACAAGGGCAGGGAGGGATGGGAAGAAGGGGAATGGATTAAAGATGGAGGAAGGGAGATGTAGGTTAGACATTAGGAGGAAATTATTTGCTGTGAGGGTGGTGAGACACTGGAACAGGTTGCCCAGAGAAACTGTGGCTGCCCCATCCCTGGAACTGTTCAAGGGCAGGTTGGATGGGGCTTGGAGCAACCTGGTCTGGTGGGAGGTGTCCCTGCCCATGCAGGGGGTTGGATCAAGATGATCTTGGAGGCCCCTTCCAACCCAAACCAGTCTGTGATTCTATGAAAAGGACTTGGGGACAGAAGAGGGTGCAAACCACTCACATCTCACACTGGCACTGGCAGAAATGCACTTGTAGTCACAGTCTTTGGTTGAGGGGCTTAATAAAGCAGGAATTTCATGCAGGAGCAGGAGGCTGCAGTGTTCTTCCACCAGGCTCATGGACATGGGGCTCAGGGTGTTCTGGGAGAGGATGGTACTTCCTCAATCCACGTCAGAACTCACACATTCTTACAGTAAGTTTCACTAAAAAAAAAAAAGACATTTTAAAAAAATCCTCAAAGTACTAATGGATTTTAGCATGTTACAGCTCAGACTGCTTTATAATAAAGGATATAAAAGTTGCCATCAAATTTACCCTCATTTAAAGGTTTCCACTTGTGATGTTATTACTGGCTTCTTATGTAATCCTGGAGTGTATTTTCAAGACAGCTGCACCAGATTCCAATTTTGCTTTTAAGTAGTGCTACCAATCTAATTAAATCATCATCCTCTGAGTTTGCACCCTGCAGATGAGCAATCCTGCTTTCCAGAGTACTCTGAGTCCTTCTGAGGTCTGCAGAGCCAAATTCCTGGCTGCCTAGGCACACAGAAAATACCTGCAACCATTTAAAGCCAGGTGGAAAGACCCTGAGGACAGCCAGGGGAGTCACTCCAAACAGAAACAAGTGTTTTTCTAAAGCTCAACATGAATGATGAAAATACATTCAAACTAAATGGTAAACAAGAGCAGGATTGAAAGAGGCAGTTTGGAACCACTATACACATCTTTATGCTAAACTAAACTGATCTACAGTGGTGCCACATTCATCATTTAGCTCCCCTCCCCAATACTGGAGAGCTGGAGATGTTCTCCAGCCTTACTCTCCACAGCCCTGCATTCCTTGTTAGCTTTTCTTAGAGGTAATCCATCCAAACTGAGCACGTTTGGGTCATTACTGATGGCATTCAGGATCCCACCTGCAACTTCAGCAATGACTGGAATACCTCTGGCCAGTGAAACCCCAGGAGTTTGGCCAGAGCAAGATAAGCTGGGCTGAAAGTGGCTGGTAGCAATTTAAGTCTTCAAAACCCACTAGAGCATTGCTCTTAAAAAGACTAGATTTAGCAAGTGAATTCTAGTACCTGCATTTCAAGCCCAAGGCAGGAGAAGAACCAGCCACAAGCCCTGGGAATGGCTCTACTGCTCATGGCCTCTAGGATTTTCTTCATACAGTGAGCTCGGACGTGGTGAAATCATGAGCTATGAAAAGTGCTGCTTGTTCCCATGTTCTGGACATGCCCTGTGCTAATGGCTATTTTTTTATGGCTATCATCAGTCTCCCTCATTTCCTAAACTTTCTGCACAGGATTTCTTTCCCTCTCCCTCCCCCAAAGTCTACCTTGGAGTATACCACAAGTGCTACTTGTGAGGTCACAGTATCATAGAATCATGGAATGGTTTGGGGTAGTAAGGACCTTCAAGATCATCTAGATCCAACCCCCCTGCATGGGCAGAGAGGGACACCTCCCACTAGACCAGGTTGCTCCAAGCCCCATCCAACCTGCCCTTCAACACTTCCAGGGATGGGGCAGCCACAGCTTCCCTGGGCAACCTGGGCCAGTGTCTCACCACCCTCATAGAGAAGAATTTCCTCCTAATGTCTAACCAGCATCTCCCCTCTTCCAGTTTAAAGGCATGACTCCTTGTCCTCTTCCTACAAGCCTTTGTCAAAAGATCCCAGCTGTGGTTCTCTCTTCATGGTGTCCCACTGACCATAAGAAGAGCTATTTCTGGGGGCTCGCCAGTTTCTCACGCATCATCTCTCTTCTGGCCTAGAACTTGCTTTTATTATCCTACTGAGTTGCCTCAGAGTCCTTCCCATGTGCCTTGACCTGGCTTTTGACAGTTGAACAAGCCTCTGGAATTCTGTTTGGTAGGACACTGGCTCCCCATCAGCCTTCCAGAAATCCTTAATTCATTTGTACTTTTGACCTACACAACAGACTGGCAATAAATCTTCCAATTTAATAGTAGGTCATATGAGAACATATGACTTTCTGGTTTAGATCTGATGCTTAATATCACGAGGTACCCCTATATTCTCCTATTCTTAAAAAGAATACCCACCCCCTCCTTCATTGCTCCTAGCTCACCAGGAGATCTCAAGATCTCTGTCCCATGCCTGACTCTTTTCTCTGTCTTGATATGAAAACCATTCTGTCCTCATCCACTTTCTGTGGGTGGAATTCAGATTAAAAAGCTTTGATTTAGTGTTGGAGTTTCAATATCTGCCTCTTAGATTGACACCTCCAGGTAGAAACCTAAATTTAGGTGTCTAAATCTCTGAACTAAATAACTCCCACCCATCTTTTTTAGTTCTATTTTATTCTTTATGAGACAGGGTGAACTGAACTGAACATATTAATCCGTGTGTGGGTTTGCCAAACATTTATACAGTGACATAATCACATAATCATGTTTTTCTTTCTTTTTTTTCCTTTTCTAAAAATTTCCCTCATTCAGTTTGAATTTTTTATTGCTGTGGTCACTGCATCAATGTTTTTGTAGGAGTTATCCTCCAGCAGCTCTATTTCTGAGTGATAAGAACACAATGTTCAATCAGTAACTGAGTAAGGATCACATAGCATAGAACCATAGAATCACAGACTGGTTTGGGTTGTAAAAGACCTTCAAGATCATCTAGATCTAACCCCCCTGCATGGGCAGGGACACCTCCCACTAGACCAGGTTGCTCCAAGCTCCATCCAACCTGCCCTTCAACACTTCCAGGGATGGGGCAGCCACAGCTTCTCTGGGCAACCTGGGCCAGTGTCTCACCACACTCACAGCAAAGAATTTCCTCCTAATGTCTCACCTAAATCTCCCCTTTCAGACTGAAACCCTTCCCCCTCATCCCATCACTCCCTGCCCTTGTCCAACATCCCTCCCCAGCTTTCCTGGAGCCCCTTCAGGCACTGGCAGGAGCTCTAAGCTCTCCCTTCTCTTCTCCAGGCTGAACAACCCCAACTCTCTCAGCCTTTCCTTATAGCAGAGGTGCTCCAGCCCTTGGATCATCTCTTCATGCCCCTCCTTTGGACTCACTCCAACAGTTCCATGTCCCTACTCACCACAGCTGAGTAAAGGAGGACAATCCCCTCCCTTGACCTGCTGGCCATGCTGCTTTTGATGTAGCCCAGGACACATTTGATTTCTGGGCTGCAAGTTCATACATATAATTGAATATGTCTATTTCCAGACTAACTACTTTGCATGTATTAGCATTGACTTTCACATGCCATTCCTGACACAGTCACTCACTGCCATGAGAACCATCTGCCTCTCTTCTCAGGGTCACATTTGACTGTCAGCTAATTCTGTGTCATCCCCAAACCTTGTCACTGCCACACTCACCCCCTTTCCAAACCACTTCTAAGGACATTGAAAAGCACAGGACCTAAAGCAGTTGCATTACTGAGCTGTGGAGCTCCTTTCCCTGGGAAAACTGATCTTTCCTTCCACTTCTTGTCCCATTTTGTCTCCGTCTTATTTACTTACAAGAGGACATCTTATTATCTCAACTTAACTACTTTAAGAGTCTTTGCAGAAAGACTTATTGACATTTGTTTGGAAGTCCATACGCACTTTATCAACTAGATCAGCCTTACCTACAAGCTTGTTGACATCTTCAAAGAGTTCAAATAGATTTATGGGACACAGTCTCCTTCTGCAAGAACTGTAATGACTTTTTCCAAATAAATCACATTTATGAATATGTCCACTGGTTCTCTTCTTTATTATTGCAGTTTTTACCCAGTTACTCAGTTTGGAAGTGAGATTTACTGATCTGTGGTTTTCCACATTTGTCCTGGAGTCCTTTTTCTCAAGGCTGAAGACACATTTGCCACTTCCCATCCTTCTTGCAGTGTGGTCCACTTAAATGACACTTTTCATGCTACATTTAGCTTTCTCTTAATCTAGTGTTTGAGGTCTTTCAAAACTCTTGACCGAGTATCATCTTATCTTGGTGCTTTCTTACTGTTCATTTTATTGATTTGTTCCAAAATGTCCTCTGCTGAAACTTCATTTAGGGACAATCCCTCATGCTCTCCACTGCTTCACCACTAATGTACCCCTCTCCAGCCTTCCTCTATCATTTGTTCCCTATGATTACAGTTTCCTACCCTTCTGCCAAGTTTCGGAGGCATTTATTATGTCGATAACTTCCTTTAAAATCAGACATTCTAGTTCACCTCTTTTAGGCTTCAGAGTTGCAGCATTTGTATGGATGTATTTCTACATTTTTTATTGATCTAGCTGCCCATTTTTCAGGGGGCCTGCTTAGCTGGGACTTTAATTGCTGAGACCATTCTTTGCTGTTTCCTTCCTCGACGTTATTGATTTCGGTTCCTTCCATTTTTCTAAATTACAAGAATTTTCTTCTCTCTCTTGGAGTTGCAATCCTGAACCATGTGCTGCTGCTGATTTGGTGAGTTTCCACGACTGTCAAGTATAAAAATACCTCACTGCTTTTGAATGTTCAAACCTTGCCATCCAGTCTCACATTGATCTATATAGCTTATCTCCCTTGTAAAAACAACCTCACCAGTGACTCAGAATCTGCTTGTCTGCTCCTGTGACAATTCAAAACACTCTAATGCCACTTTCCAAACTCCTTTCCTGCTGTCCTCACTACCCACATCATTCCCAACACCAGCTCCTTCAGGCTCTAAGAGCTGGACGGAGAAAGTCCAGCAAAGGCCTCAACAGAACTGCAGAAAATGAGACTTCCTCCCATGTTTTAATAACACATTTCATTAACACCTCCCAGCAGGAGACTTGCTCACTCATGTTTCATTTTTTATTTCCTCTAATTCCCAAATCTTTTCTTGGCATGCTTCAGGCAGGCAGTCATCCTGAAATATACAACAACAACCAAAAAAAAGGTATTTGTTTCCTCTTTCATAAATGGGGCACACAGCACTTACTTCTTTTTTATTTCATACTGCTGATTTCTGGACCACTTTCTCCAGTTTCTCAAGATCATTACAAGTCTAATCCTGACCTTCAAAACACATCTTGCCTTATCCACAAATTTTATCAGTGAGTTTTTTGTTAAATTATATAGGCAAGTAATTAAAAAACTGAACAGGACTGTGCCCAGGACATAGGCCAGCAGGGCTCCAGTCCAAATAACCTCCCAGTCTGACAGTGCACCATTGCCACCCACGTTCCAGGAATATCACACACCTTCTAAATGATGAACTTCAAGCTATGAACTGCACAGGGCCTGCCAGGACAGTGAATTTGGCTGTGGTTTCCCTCACCCCTTTCTGGATCCAGCCTGGCCTCCAGAGGGAGGAGGGCTGCCTGCTGGATGGACTATTTTGACTACCCTGCAGGCCATCTTTGCTGGGAGCCCACTTAGTGCCTCTGATCATGGCAGTAGGTGAATCTGTCTGCACAGATGCAATAAATCTCACTGCCCCAGGAAGCCCTGGCTTTTCTACACTTGTACAATACAGTTATGCATGAGAGGAAGGGCTACAACATATGGTCTCTCCCTTATACAGAAACAAGGTAAGTGACTCGCCCAGCCAGAAACGCTGGGCACACTGATACAGACCATATTTCTTTAGTCTGCTTCTGAGAGAATCATGTGGAACAGACTCAAAAGCTTTCCTAAAGCAAAATATGTCCCATCTGCTGCCTCCTTTTCATCTACTAGACATTTTTTTTCTACAAAGAAGGAAATTAGAGTAAGATCGCATGATTTATTCTTGGTAAATCTATGCCTTTTTTGTTTTTTCTTTTCCTTTTTATCTTCTATTTGCTTTCAATTCATCATGTAATCTTTTTTTCCGACTTCTTTCTGGGAAGAGTGCTCTCTGATTCCCCTTTTTCAAAAAACTGAACTGTGCTTGCCTTTCTGTAGAGCTCAGTGATCTCACCTGCCTTCCAAGAGCTTCCAGGGTGGTCACTAATGCTTCAGTAATTGCTCCAGCTCCTGTCTTCATTGCCCACATGGCTCTCACAGCTCATACCCAGAGCAGTTTGAGGTCAGAGCTTCTGAACTGGTGGGACAAAGAGAGAACAATGAAGGCACAAAACCACTGTAAAAGGGCAGGAGGGACTAGGCCAAGCTCCCTGCTTGCTCTCCTGTCCCCTGCGAGGAGGCTCAGGCTCCTCTCACAATGGATGGTTTAGCACAGCCCAGCAGAGCACAGCCCAGCATTAGCCTGGCAGGAACCTGCCTTCCAGCTGAGGAAAAACAAGCTGACAACTCCAGGGAGCCTGGATCTGAAAATACATTTTCAGCTGAGAACTTTTGGTCTACTGTGCTGATGGGAATTTAAATACCAGGAGCATACCAGCAGCTGTGCATGAGATGACAGAGATTTGCTGCCTTGTAGGGCAGAATATGAAGGGGTCTTTCATGAGACACCTTGGTGGATGCCAGCAAGTGCTGGGGAGGTGCATGAGGTCCTACTGCATGTCACCAATTTGAAAGGGAAATGCAAGCAAAGGATCCTGGAAGGCAAAGTCAGACTGCTGGCTAGAAGATTCAGCCTCAGGGCAGTGTTGACAGTTTCTCTGAAATCCTTCCAGTAATATACACAACTCCAATTAGGCAGAGGGGAAGGAGGCACTATCTGGAGGTGATAGTCTCCATCAAAAGTCAAAAGTGAAACCAGACTTTTCACAAGGAAAACATACATGATGCATTTAATTAAGTGGGAGCTGGGGGAAATCTGTCAGGAGCTAAGGCAAACAGCTTGCTGAGGGCTGGCAAAACAAAAATACTCTGTATCCAGCTAGTTCAGAGAAAAAGCTTACTACAGGGATAGGAAGAGTTCAGAGGTGAAACTGTATTAGATCAAGATGACATTGGACTAAGAAGCTAAAAAAAGGTGCACCCCAAAGTAAGAACTATAAAAACATGCATGTAATGTAAAAATTTTTAACAAAAAGGAAAAGAAAAAAACCAAACAACCACAACAAACTAGATTAAATAAAGCCCAGGTAATGTAATCAGATCTTGACACAGCAGAAAACGGTCCATCCCAGTGACAAAACCAATGGTATGTCATAGCACGTGGCCATAAACTACAGAAAAGAGAGTATAAGTCATAAAAGTGAAAGAAAATGTTTTAAGGAATCTAGTCAGACTAAAATTCTCACTGGAAAAAGCTACACACTAAAACTGTCTGGCAGTCAGAATGTAAATATATGAGTCGAGTTATCCCATCAGTCACCAGAGAAAGACTGAGTGCTTAATGTTGAGAGGTGAAATACTAAACGTGGGGACCTCCATTATTCATAAATAAATTGATATAAAGGCACAAAGGAAAAAAAATATTAGAGCACCAATCTACAGAAACCCGGCAGGACTGCTGTTCAGAATGATTAGATCCTGAACATCCAAGCAGAGAGGCTGCTCTCTACTTAATCATATGCAAGGTACAAGAGGAATGAGTTCAAGAAGAGGCAGTCAATGAACCAGCAGAGAATATGGGCTGCTCTTAGAGAACAGGAAACTCTATCTTGGAGTGCAATGGTTATGACTTACAAGGTCTTAATGGGCAAGGAGCTCACCACAAACGCCCAAGGTAAAAGCAGGATAAAATGGGAGAAGTGATTAGAAATAAGGAATCCGTTCAACCTCTGGGTACAGCATCATTGAGAGCACTAGTCTATCCAATTCTGGTGTGCACATTAAAGCTGTTGAAAGATTAGATTGGGGGCAGAAAAGAGCCATAAAAAGTATATGAGGAGAGGAGAACATGGAACTGGCAAACTTAAACAGCTCAATTGTGAGGCGATTCGATAAATACTTTCACAAGGGGAAAATATCAACCAACACTTTTTTAATCTAGCAGAGACAGAAGAAAGACTAAGGGCTGAAAAATGAAAGTGATTCAAACCAGAAATGAAACACACATTTTTTAACAGCAGTGATGATTAAATTTGGGAACAAACTACCACCTGAAGTGATGGATTTTGCAGCTCCTGACATCTGGAACACACGCTCCCGTGAAAAGTTCAAGTTTTGATAAATAAGAATTTTTTTTCCCCCTGAAAAACAATTTTGTCAGAAAATTCTTAGCCACTATTTGGATGCCTTGTCTATCTTAAAGCACCAGAGGAACAGCTTTGTACATTGAAAGTTGGTCAAATTGATAATTAGAAGAATAGTGGAACCCCTAGATAAGGAGCATCATATGGTAGGAGCTAATTATCACAGTGTCTGCAATGAAAATTTTGCAGCACTGCTATTTTTGAATTATTTGAACAAACCTTTATCAAAATTACCAAAAAGGAACTGCTTGACATCCTCTACTTGAACATTCAAGAGGCTTCTGACAGTCCTTTGGAGGCAGGGCCTATTCCAGAAGAATCCTGCATGGCCAGATATTGCAGATGCTACAAGGAAGCCAAGCACAGGCCAACTGTAACAGCCAGAAAACTGCCTAAAATATCACAAACAGGTATTTCACTGCAAGCTTTGGCTTTTATGCAGAGGTGCTAAGTGGCTTTATTCCAAGTATAATTTTTGTAATTGCAATCAAGGCACCAAGAACCCTTGCATAAGTGCTTTTAATACACTACAGGAATGAAATATGACACGTAAGGTGCTGACAACTTAACATCATTAAATACACCACAATCATTAACAAATGTGCCAAGGAAGCCTAGTACATCTGTATGCAATTCAAGCAGAGGAGCTGGGCTCCACATTATTTTTTTTTTTTTTTTTTTTTTGAGCACAATACTTCAGAAGACTCCTGCTTATCCTGCCTCGATAGACCACGAAGCATCATTGAAAAAAAAAAAATATATATATATACTCCTGGGATTTGTCATGGGACTGGGAATTGTGGCACTTCTCAGTAAATGTCAGGCTTATCAGTGTGGTGAGTAAGCATCAGTAGGCTCTCAAACAAGCTGACTCTGTTCATTTTTCTCAGAACTGTATGTAATATTCTCCTGGCAAGGAACAACTCTCTTAGCAGACTGCAGCACAAATTTGCAAAAGAAGCTTGTCTCAGCTCTGATCCAAAAACCCAAAGAGATCAAGAATAGATTAGATGGCTGGAGGAAGATCTGCTTTTTTGACTACAAACCTGGGATCACTTGGAGTTAAAGGCATACCAGAAATGCAAATTTCTCCTTTTCAGATGATAACAGATGCAGTAATTGTATGAAAACATCCTTCTTAATACCTGTTTACCTACTTCAAATTACATCAGTAGCTTCAAGTACATTTTTGACCTGTGAGTGTTTAACGACATCAACATTTGCAACACATTTCCATCCCTTCATAAAGATCCTTTCTTTGTTTCCTCCGTGTAGCTTCTCTCTTTATATTGCTAGATGAGACCTAGCAGCATCGTGGTGAGATCTTCATTAGCATTCCAATAAAAATTCATTGTCTGCTTGTACAGTGAGGAGATGGGTTCAGTGTTCACTGCTCAGTGCTCACTGTTACCATCACAAGTGTTTACATTCAGATCTGTGTTTCATTTTCTCTTGACAGAGCATAACAAAGCACGAGAAAGAACTGCACTGGGTCAGATCTACTGCAGCCTCAGGTTTTCCATACAGGTGCCTGGGGAAGGAGTTTAGGAGCACACCAGGCATGCAGGCACACTGCACCAGGATGCAGTGGTGCTTTCCTGGAATATTCTTCTGTTTTTCCAAGAATATGTGCCTTGGGATATTGAGAGCCACAATCCTTGGGTTTACTATTTGACAGGTTATGCTTTAACTTCTCCCCATTAACTTTTCCTGTTACTCCCAGAGCACAAGTAAACTTTGAGCATCCATAATATCCTATGGGAAGGGATTTTACAGCACAATTACAAGTTGTGTGGAGAACCATCAACCAGATTAAATTGATTCCTAGTCGTTTCTTTGGAAAAGACACTTCTCTCAGTTTGGAGAGAAGGCAGAGAGGGGAATGTGAGCAAGACATAAAAAGCAGGGTCACAGCAACAACAGGTGGACAGTGCAGGTGGGTGGACCACTGGTCTGACCCACTAGAGCATTTCTGATGTTGCTGTGACTAGGTTATCTTAGCTGCATCTTCAGAACCCTTTCAGGAGTCACAGAATCACAGGATGGTCGGGGTTGGAAGGGATCTCTGAAGATCATCTAGTCCAGCCCCCTGCTAGAGCAGGATCACCTACAGCAGATCCCACAGGAACAGAGCTCTAATAAATTTGTGAAATGTGGTTTCTCACTAGAAAAAGTTGGGGTTTATCTGTTTCAGAATCTTCTTCTTCTAATTTCTACTCACTTGCTCAGTGCAGACTCCAGTGTGATGGTCTGCAGTCCTCACTTGGCTCCTGGGGAGCTTCCCAGGGACTGTTGTCCCATTTCCCATCTTCCATCCCTCCTGCAGGGAGACTGAATTAAGTGATGGGTTACACACTATAGTAGCTCCATAACTGCATATTTGTTTTCCTCCAGAGCTCTTGAGTGATTACCATATGGTCTTGGCAATCTCTGACTCTTCATCTTATCAATTAGTCCTAAAATGCATTTTAATGTCATTTAATTTGAGACAGTTCCTTACACTTGTCCCCAGAACTTTGGCTCTCATGAGACAATAACCTCCCTCAAGCACAGTGAGCACCACCACAAAGCTTCAGTTTATTTTTCCACAGCAGTTTTCCTCTCTTCCAGTAATCCTTTTAGAGACTGGCCATCTGTGGACCAAACCCCTAGAAAAATACCCAATTCTGGCAATTCTGAAAATATTTTTACTAGTATTTTTATTATTCCTTTAGTGAGTTTGCACCTTAAAAATTTCCCTTGCCTGCCCTCCAGACTTAGCTTCACAGTTAATGCTTTTTTTTTTCCCCTCCATTTTCTTTATTTGCTCAGAAATCCCAGATTTTGAACACTCTCTTCTACACTGCTGTTAGAATATTGCCTTTTTGGTCCCTTGTAGAGTTATTTCACTTAGTGATATATTGTTCTGAGCTTCACACAGAGTGTTTTTATCTAGTTTCTCATCTTCTGCTTCCTTATAGCAGCTGCTTTTAATTTCCTTTTAAGAAGCTCCCTCACTTTTGAGTAGGTCTCATTTTTAAGTAAGGTATTACTGTGAGGTAGTAGTGGGGGAAAAGCAAATAGTCCTAAGATCCTCTGTCATGAATCCCTCTGAAAAAAAAAAGACAGGTATCACAAAATCATAGAATCCCAGACTGGTTTGGGTTGGAAGGGACCTTCAAGATCATCCAGTTCCAACCCCTGCATGGGCAGGGACACCTCCCACTAGATCAGGTTGCTCCAACCCCCATCCAACCTGCCCTTCAACACTTCCAGGGATGGGGCAGCCACAGCTTCTCTGGGCAACCTGGGCCAGTGTCTCACCACCCTCACAGTGAAGAATTTCCTCCTCATGTCTAACCTAAATCTCCCCTATTCCAGTTTTAATCCATGACTCCTTGTCCTCTCACTCCCTGCCCTTGTCAAAAGTCCCTCCCCAGCTTTTATGTAGCCCCTTCAGGCCACTGGAAGGCTGCTATGAGGTCTCCCTGGAGCCTTGTCTTCTCCAGGTATCCACCAAGGTGTTATCAAACAAGGGAGGCTTTGGAGGGAAGGGGAGATCTAACACCTCCAGCTGGAAGGGGAAGGGTGGGGAGGGCTCTGCCACAGCACTGCAGGAGCAGGGACCTAGGTGAGGTGGGCAGGGGCACCTCTAGCACCAAGCTTTGGAAAGGACCTGTGAGGAGGCTGTAAAAGACAGGTAGGGAATGCAGAGAAGCAACTCCCAAAGGAGGATTCACATTTAAAGCAGGAATGTGCCTGTGCCAGCAGAATGATGTGAACTCAGGGAGCTGGGAAGATCCTCTGTTATTCCAGGCTCTCTGTGCTCACACAGGCAGGGCACATGGAGCAGGGCTGTCCAATGTGGCCTTCCTTCAGCATGTCAGATCACCCTACTGCTCGGTGGGAATTAATGGACTCAGGGATGGAATTAATGACTCAGGGATGATGGAAAACCTGTGTTGTTTTTCTGGGTGGCTGGCATCCAGAAGAAACAACTGCACACCAAAAAAAAAAAAAAAAGAGAGGCCACTCCCCATGGGATGCAGGGTGGGCCACTCACCTTGACCTACAAGGCCAAGCACGCAGGCAGGACAGCTCTCCAGGTGCTATGTCACTGACTGGTGTCATCCCACACCTGGACATGACAGCAGTTGGTCAACCTCAAGGTACTTCAGTCTGTCCAGGCAGCTTTCTGCTCCCAGATGTAGGTGTTCCAGCACAGCAGCACCCTGTCCACGGGGACAGGCTCTCTTCACACAGACTTTACAAAATGCAATCTAAATGGAATGGAAAGCAGGCAGCTGGCAGGAGCCAGGCAGGCCCACGGATCCACCACGACTCATAGAAACAAACCTACCAGATGTTCCAGCCCCACCAGGGAGCCAGGCGCCTGTCCTACTGCAGGAATTGTGTTTCTCCTCCTGTTGGGTTGGCTTCCTGCAAGAACGCTGGAAAACACTGGTGGCTTGAGAGTTGCTTTCCCTGCCTAGGACTGGTGCTACCCCAGGTTTGTGTCGTCAGTGAACACCAACACGAAATCAATCAGAGCTTGGAGAAATGCTGCTCTCCACTCTTCCTCCAGCGTGCCTTGTTTACGCTGCTGAGCTGCAATCTGAAAAATGCCATCTAGGATGAATACCAAAGAGTGGGAGGCTTTTCCTCAGCAACGTGTTACTAAACCTGATTGCTGTGCAGCATAATATGCTGGGAGAGAGTGGGGGGCTTGGCTGTGCTTCTCAGTTTCATGCAGTCATAGAAACTGTCAAGCTTAGGTGCCTCCGTGATCTCCTAGCAGCATGCCTCCCTACACCCTTTCCTAGCTACCCATTTCTTTTTTAAATGTTCCATTGTTACAGCAGCTCAGTTCTTTCAGCCTATTTTAATGTCCCTATTATTTCTGTCTCTTTTGAATGTATCTACTTATGCAATTTTCTTCTTCTTTTTTTTTTCCCCCCAGCCAATTCATAGTGATATGTTAACAGCTGCCTTGTAGTGAAATCACCCAGAGTTACTGCTCAAAAGCCTATTAAGAAATGACTCACCTCAGTGTTAAAAAATCTGAGCTTCATTGCCCTGCACCCCTGTCCTCAGGGTATTCACATGTGTCTCTGCTTCATCACAAAGCTCATTTCCAACCTTGTGGTGGAGGGTACATGCAAAACCAAAGGATACCAGGAAGGGAGAACACTTTTCCACACACAGATGACTTCTAGAGTACTTGTACAGCTCCTTAAGCTTAAAGGACCAGGAAGCAGAAGGGGACCTATCTTGCAGAAGATGGTGAAAAGAAGAAAGGGTCATGACAGGGCCCACACACACACTTCAAAATTCCTGCAGCCAACATGCAATACATCTGCCTCTATTTTGAGAGGTTGATGACACTTGTGATTTCCCTCCCCTGCCAGCAGTTCCATCTTCCAAACAGCTCAAGGCACAACCATGATGATAACTCTACATAATAAAATGCACAGTGGAAATGGTACTGACCCAAAGGCTTGGTAAGGCACAGCACAGAAAAGGGTTTGGTGGGTGGTATTTTTTTGCCCTTTGGAATGCTGAATTCAGGCAAAATCAAAGTGTCTGAAAACCAGCAAAACCTTCATACCAAGGATTCCTTCTTCCTTGACTCATACATTGGAGTGTTCATATAAATACACATACACTTCCCATCCACACAGTATCAAACACTCCAGCAAAAGTGCTACAAGACAAAGTACAACACCTTGTGGTGGGAAGATCAAACTTAAGAGTCACGAGGGCCCTGGAACAGGAGATACTAAAACTTATCACACAGGCACTTCTCACTGAGCTGTGCAAAGGTTATTCTGTTCTGTCAATAAGCCCATGTCAACAGTGAGCATATATTAGAGTTCAGAAAACACTGCTGAGGAGATCCAAGCTTCCTGGGTTAAAAGGTTATGAAATTTAGCCTAATCTCTACTTCTGTTTTCTTAGATGTTCACTACCAACCTACTATAGGCAAAAGAAGTCAGTGCAGCCCAAAATTAAAGTTTCCCGACTTCTTTTACACCACCCTGACCATATTTCTACAAGACTGTTCAGACTTGTTCAAACTGTCCAGAATTCTCTCAAGCTAGCCTGAAATCTTTTTTAAATTAAGCTGATTTGCATCGTAATGTCTCAGACTGAAATCAAATAATGTGTTTTTGTGAAAATGTTCCTCCTACCACTCTCCTGAGAACTGTTTGTGCCTCTGTGCTTCATCACAGGAACTCCACATTTGGCACAGGGTTTCTCCTGCTGAGAGGTTTGTATCTGTTGCCTGTACAACTGTCCCCAAAGTTCTCACACTTCCAAACATCCTGGTCACCTTCTAGAACTCAAGCAGAATAACTAAGATACCAAAAGATTTAACATCCAGGAAAAGACTGACACTAGAATAATCTGAATGATTTCTAAGAGCACAGAAACTAATCAAGGAGATTCATGTTGTCAACACGAATTCCTCACAAATGAAACAACTGACTCAATCTGATTTGCCTCCCTGATGGTCAGGACTTTGTGGATAGAGAAGCAGCAGATACCACGTACCTCAATGTCAATGCAAGAATGCCCTGGCTGAGGTCTTGACACAAATCTGGTTGGAAACTGCACTCTGAGAGTAGTTTCCAAGGGTTCACTGTGAAATTTCAAGGACAAACTGAATGGTTACTCAGCTGTTCATAAGTCCCATTCAATATTTTATTGATAACCTGGACAAGGGAATGGACTGTGTGTTTATTAAATCTGCCAAGATTAAATCTGTGAGGAGTGGCTACAAATACAGGGGGGATTGCAGAATTAAAAACTTCTGACAACTTGGACAAGTTGTCTATAAATATAGGAGTCATCTCCACTGTAAAAAGCATTGTGTTTTAACTCAGGCAGGAGTACAGTGCACAAACACAGGACAGACATCAGCTGGGCAGAAAGCAGTCTGGGAAAATAACTAAATAAAAAAAAAACAAACCTGAAGGTTCTGATAGATCACATGCTGGACAGGGGTTATTGTCCTGAGCAAAGAGAAAACACTAAACAGATGTATCAACAGAAGAATTACCTGCAAGACGTCTTAGACTCATAGAATTCCATGGATGGGATTCCACAGCTTTCCTGGACAACCTGTTCCAGTGTCTCACCACCCTCACACTAAAGAATTTGATCCTAAAACCTCACCTAAATCTCCCCTCTTTCAGGTTTAATCCATTCCCCCTTGTCCTCTCACTCCCTACCCTTGTCCAAAGTCCCTCCCCAGCTTTCCTGGAGCCCCTTCAGGCACTGGAAGGTGCTCTAAGGTCTCCCTGGAGCCTTCTCTTCTCCAGGCTGAACAGCCCCAACTCTCTCAGCCTGTCTCCAGAGCAGAGCTGCTCCAGCCCTCAGATCATCTCCATGGCCTCCTCTGGACTCGCTGCAGGAGCTCCATGTCCTTCTGATGTTGGGGGCTCCAGAATTGGACATAGTTCTCCAGGTGGGGTCTCACAAGAGCCAAGTAAAGATCCTTTTGCTGTACTAAGTCTTAGTAACACCTCAGTGCAGAGGCAGGTCCAGTCTTGGGTACTGCTCCTCAGGAAAGGCTGACAGGCTAAGCAGCAAGAATAACAGTGATGGTTAGAGGTCTGGAAAACACGACCTGAATCAAAATACTGGGAACACGAGGTGCTCAAAAGAAAGAAGACCACAGAGAGGAGCACTAACAGTCCTGACTGACTCAGATGGGTGCAGTAACAGTCCTGCAGCAGACAAAATGGAAGAGGAACAACAATTTTGCATATGCCAAGGTTGTCATAAGCAGATCTGATCCTGTTGTGGAGGAAGGAGATGGATGAAGTGATCCTCTGAGATTTCTTCCAGCTTCACTTTCCAATGATGCTGGGCTCAGCTGATGCTGATTAGAGATTGTCTCTACTCAATTTGTCCTGATGTACCCCAGTGACTTCATACAGCAATTGCTCACACACATCTACATCATTTCTGCATTAACATCATCATTAAGGTTACAATGTTTTACGTCCATCTTACCATCTTAAGACTAACAAATACCTTATCAAAGTGCTATTTGCCAAACCAGCTTGACTCACAACTCATTAATCAAAAGCCATTTGAACAATTAGTCTGCAAATAGCAATTCAATCAAATCTTTGTATCTTGATTTTCCTTTCTAACCAAAGCAATGGGCAAAAGGTTTGTAATCAGCTGGCACCACCACTCTCAGACTCAGAGGATCTAGATGAAGGCTGCTGGTGCCAGTCTCCCATCCCTCTGCCATAATTGTGGAAACTATTACAATTTTAGGAAACATTGTATACACCTTGGGCCTCAGTTCCAGGTTCTTACAGAAGACACCACTCCCACTGGTCAGGGGGGGCAGCTTCCTGACATGACTGCTGCTTAGTCACAATTACCTACTCCGGGTGCCAAGGGAAAGCAGTGCTGCCTTATCAAAGAATTATAATCAATTACCAATATTGCTCAGAACCAGCTGAGCTTCCCACAGGATCCATCAAATCAAGTGGCTGTACTGCTGGAAGGAGAACAAAGACCCTTGTGAAGCTATGCAGGTGCTGAGATTTATGAAAATGCAGCTCAACTTCCCGGCATACAAGCAGTTAAATCAACATCAGATAAAAACAGAAATAACACAAGCCAATATTTTTAGCTCTCTGTACCCTTACACCATTGTTAAATCGAGTTGATGTGTCAGAGAGTGGAAACCCAAAAGATTTATCATCTTAATACTTTATATTTCTTCTCAAGAATTCATAGAATGGTTTGGGTTGGAAGGGACCTTCAAGATCACCCAGTTCCAGCTCCCCTTCACACTGCTCTCATTTCTTCTTCCATTTTGATTACCTTCTTTGTAACACACTGGCTTCCTTACTTTTACTGAACAATTCCTTAATTATTATACTAATAATTAGGCATGCCTTTACATCAGCTAGCAGCTAATTACTCCTGTTCCTACCCAGCTTGCTCAGAAAACAGTCAATTCATCTGCACCTGTATCACTCTCCCTGTTGCTAAGCAGTCAGAGCCAGGCAGCCCTTGCCCTGTAGCCTCTCTCGTGTGGTTCACCCTGATTTAAGTGCACTTTGCAGAAACTTTCGACCCCCAAGGCAATGTTTTGCACTGGTGAGCAAGCTTCAGGCACAGGTTGAGGTGCAGCACCTGCTTGGCAAAGACTGCTTATCCCCACCAGTATCAGAACAGCTTTGGAGCTGTAAGCAAGCAGCTACTCCTCACTGCAAGGAGCAGTCTGGAATTGGAGACACCTGAAAAGAATCAGCCTCTGTCATCAACAGTCTTAGTCCTTTTGTGGTCAGACCTTTTCCCAGATTTCATAGAATCATAGACTGGTGTGGGTTGGAAGGGACATTAAAGATCATCTAGATCCAACCCCATGCCCATGGCAGGGACACCTCCCACTAGACCAGGTTGCTCAGAGCCCCATCCAACCTGCCCTTCAACACTTCCAGGGATGGGGCAGCCACAACTTCCCTGGGCAACCTGGGCCAGTGTCTCCCCATCCTCACACTGAAGAATTTCTTCCTAAAATCTCAATCTCCCCTCTTCCAGGTTAAAACCATTCCCCCTTGTCCTCTCACTCCCTGCCCTTGTCTAAAGTCCCTCCCCAGCTTTCCTGGAGCCCCTTCAGGCACTGGAAGGTGCTCTAAGGTCTCCCTGGAGCCTTCTCTTCTCCAGGCTGAACACCCCCACCTCTGTCTCCAGAGCAGAGCTGCTCCAGCCCTTGGATTATTTTTGAGGCCTTCTCTGGACCCAGTCCAAATGGTCCACATCTTTTTCATGAGCTGAGACAAATTCACACCCCATGAATTTGGGCAGCTCAGTTTAGTTTATGTCCTGCAGCCTTGCAAAGGAACCTTTTGGAGAGTAACTCAATTTCCATGAAAAAGCCCTATCCATACACTTCAAAAGAATCAAACCTGCCTTACCATGGCTATGTCCTTTTACTGAGCAGAGGGACTCCACACCAAGCCCTGGAGATGGCCCCTAAAAGAGCATTTCAGGGTGACTCTATCTCACTCTGGTTCCCACCAGCACAGCAGAGATGGGCTCTGCCCAAAACACTCCAGCTAGTTAGTAACTAATTTCAGTGATGTGGTGACAAATCAGCCTGGATTGCTTTTCTCCCAGTTACCTGGCCTTTGATCTGTTGTAGGTTGGAGAGAGAAGCTGATGTTCCAGGGCAGGAATCCCCACCACCTTTAGCCCTAGCAAGCCACTTCCTTCCCTGGTTCTCAGTTAATAAAACCAGTGAAACTTCAATTAGTGCCATGTTAATGGCTGGTATTTCTAGCCTTCCTAGAGACTAGATTAGGCCAAAACCCTTAATCCTTTCATCTAACTCATGACTACATACTCTGAACCAAAGAAACGTTGGCAAAGGCAGTGGTTGTGCTTGATTCCAGGGAAAGGGAATTAAAAAATTAGGAAACCTGTTTAAAAAAAGGCTGAGAGTGGCAGACAGAAAGGTAAAATGTTTTCAAATGGCAGGTAGACTATTTTAGGATTCTGTATTGGAAGCTCAAAGCAAATGCATATAACCTGTCAAAAAAGACTTGAGAGAAACCCAACAAGCTAGCACTACAAAATAGCAGGATCAGGGAGGCTGCTGGAAGTTAAAAGGTAGCCTGCAAAAAGCTGGGGTAGTGTCTGAACAAGGAAAACCAAAAAGAACATAAATTCTGGCAGACTAAATGTAACAGCACAGTAACATGGACTGAAGGAAGAGCTCAGAAGCAGTTTGCTCAAGAAATTTTTTTAAAAATCCCATAAATCCTGCTTGAACACATCAAGAGTAAGAAGCTTGCAAGAGTCAGCCAGCTAAACAGGTGTGAAAGAAGCAGTCAGAAAACATAATGCCATGGCAAAAAAAAAAAAAAATAAAAATCAATCCCAAACTCTTCTTTTTAAAAATCTCTGCTCACCTGGAGAATCTCAGAGAAACTGTGTCTTGTCTCTAAGGCATTCACAGAAGCTTGTCTGAATTTAAGGTCGTTAAGAGTAGATTACAGAGCAGACAAAATGAATAACAAGGTATCACTGGGTGCAGATGATATTCATCCCCGAGTTTTACAGCATGTTAAACAGGAATCAGCTGAGCTAACACCCTCAGTACATAACCTTTTGCTGGAAATTGCTGCAATTATCAAAGGACTGGAAGGTAACTAATAAGAAATTAGTTTTTAAAAATAAATCCAATGGCGATTCAAGAAACCATAGATCACTAAGTCCAATGTCCATATTTGTCATATTGGCAGAAGCTCCAGTAAAGAACAGAATTAGTGAATACATGAATAAAAGTAACACATTAAGGAAAAGTAAATATGACTTTTGTAAAAGGAATCTGAGCCTCCTAAATCTGCTGGAATTCTTTGAAGGAGTCAAAAGCATGTAAATAACAGAGATCAAGCTGAGAAATTTTCCCTGTCTTTCCAACTCACCCCAAGCTTCCAGAAACATCAGACACTGAAGGTCTCATCAAAGGCTCTTAAATAAACTAAACAGCTGGGGACTACAGGTAAGTACCTCAGAGAGTTAAATAATAGTTTAATATTGGAAAAAGAAGATAAGACTAAAGGATGAGTTTTCACAGTGGAAGATGCTCATCAATGGAGTCCCGTGGGGATCAAGGTCCATGGTGTTCAATGTGTTCAGAAGTGATCTGGAAAGTAGGTGGAATGGTGAAGATTTCTGATGAAAACTAAATTAATTAGGATAATATTTACTACAAAAACTTCAAGATCTCATGGCATTGAGCAGCCTCATGATAAAGTGGAAGATAAATTTCAGCCCTGACAACTATAATCTGGCTATCTACAGAAAGCAACACTAACTTTACACACAGAGTGATGGGCTCTGGGCTAGTTTGCACAATTTAGGAAATCCATCCTGACATTCCAATAGCTAGTTCTATGAATATATCACTTCACTGCTCAATAGCAGTCAAAAAAAAGAAAATCAACAGTTCAGAATTCTTAGGAGAGAAAAGTATGACTTTGCCACTGTATGAATTCATGGTGCATCTGCTTCTTGAATGCCAAGTGCAGTTCTGGTAACCTCACCTCAAAAAATCAAGGCATCACAGAATCCCAGACTGGTTTGGGTTGGAAAGGACCTTCAAGATCATCCAGTCCCAACCCCTGCCATGGGCACCTCCCACTAGACCAGGTTGCTCCAAGCCCCATCCAACCTGCCCTTGAACACTTCCAGGGATGGGGCAGCCACAGCTTCTCTGGGCAACCTGGGCCAGTGTCTCACCACCCTCACTGCAAAGAATTTCTTCCTAATGTCTAACCTACATCCCTCCTCTTCCAGTTCAAAACGATCCCCCATGTTCCTCTCACTCCCTGCCCCTGTCCAAAGTCCCTCCCCAGCTTTCCTGGAGCCCCTTCAGGCACTGGAAGGTGCTCTAAGGTCTCCCTGGAGCCTTCTCTTCTCCAGGCTGAACACCCCCAACTGTCTCAGCCTATCTCCAGAACAGAGGGGCTCCAAAAAAGAAAAGAAAAGAAAAACAACCCAACAAACAAATAAAAACAAGAGAAAAAAACCCAAAACACCACAGAAAAGATCCATGGCAGAATGACAAACATGATAAGTATAAAACTGCTTCCCTGGGAGAAACAAAGTTAGCACACAGAAGTTGAATAGGAAGTGATCACTTGCCATTTGTCTTCCCCAATTGTTCTCAGCAGGCCAGGTGCCAGAGAAGGGAGATGGACACAGCATCAGAGCTCTGTCTGTCACTCTGTGCCTCTCTTGTTCAGCTGCTGCAGCCCTCACATTCTGTCAGACAAGAATTTCAAGCATTGGGTGAGAACTGCAACACCTCAGTCTCATACACAATCCCAGCGCGTTTTCAGGAAAAAAATGTAAGAGAGGAAAGGAGGAACAAAAGACTGCTGCACTTGCAGTACTTTATGTTTCCATGACTTCTAAATCATAATTCATTAGAGGTCTCCACTTCCTTTCCCTTCTGCCCATCCCAAGCTGCAATTTCAGAACTAAAACAAATAAAACCCCACTTGGGCAGCATTTACTAACACCTGACTGTGGCAACCATAATGCTTGCCAGCCTCCGCAGTGATGCATTTTAACACAGCTCCTCTCACCTTTTTTACATTTCTCCCATTTTTCAGACTCCTTTGAGCATTGTGTTCAGGCTGTTAACTCAGCTCCTTCAAGGACAGCACTACTTTTCATGCAGTTGTGCAGAGGCTAGCACCAATTGGTCCCAGATGTAATAACAGCCTTAAACTACTGGTGAGCTATTAATAATACGCGAGCAATCATTTTAATTGCAACCGGGTGGCTAGAATTTAGGAGCTGGATGAAGAGTTCCCTCTCTCTCAAATATTATTGTCCCATTGTGCACTTTGGAGTTTAGCTCTCATTAAAGGTAATAGAGGGAAATAGTCTGTAGCAAACAGAATGTGTTTGTTTTCACAGCTCACCTCCTGCTCCTCTACACTAAAACACACTCTCACTCAGTGACAAGACCACAGCTGTTGCCATCTTTTACTTACCTGCTGAGTGCAATATTTAGCTTGAGGGACACTGAAGTTTTCTGTTTGTTAGTTATCAGGTCAATAACTCTCACCTTATCACTTCAGTTTCCACTCTGCTGATAAAACCTGTCAGCCTTCCTTGAGCGGTTCCTGGCCCTCAGAAGAAATCACATTAAATTGGCACAACCAAGTAAATCTGTAAGGGATGTGCTCCTGACTTACCAAAGGGAAGGGGGGGGAGGGCCTGCATTTCTATCCCTCTTCCTCCTTGCAGGGCTCCAGTGTCCAAGTGCTTAGAGCTGTCTTGAAACCCTCCCTCTGGATTCAGCAGTTCAAGTCAGCTCAGTTCTTTGAATATGGCCCAGAGGAGATGTCTGCGGAGCCGAAATTGATATGTTTAAGTGCAAGAGACAATAATCATTTCTTCCAGTATAAGCTAAAAATACCCCGAAGAAAGTGGAATTCATAATGGAGATTTTAAAGATCTGTGACATACTCGAGTCTGCACGAGGGTTTTAATGAGAGGGAAGCCAATTTAATTGGTCAGTGCGAGCAGATGCTTTGCTGGGTGAGCGGGCTCCAAGGTCTCCCATCCCTGTGGAAGGCCTGGAGCATCACCGTGGTGCTCAGCATGGCTGTGACAAGCCCATGTCAGAGCAGAGCAGCATCACAACTGGGGAGAACCTGGAGAATCAACCTCTCTGCACTGCCAGATCACAGAGCCCAGCCACGAGGAGAAAGCACGGAAAAGAGGAGGCAAATGCTGACAAAGGAACCTTTCTAAAGGTAATTGCATGACTGACTGTCCCCACTTGTCATTTCTTTAATTATTCTGCCAGGCATGAAGCTAAAACAGCCCGTGAAGTTTTAAAGTCTGTGAAGGCTGCCAGGGAGCAACTCCTGCTTCCCAGGGAGTTGCTGAGTACCAGGGTTAGAACCTGTGGTCTCCCCTGCAAAAACACTCCTGGAGTGGATGTCACCCCTCACAGGAAACCCAGAAATAACTTCCACAGACCATTCAATTACAGGCAATCACCACCCAGAGCTCCCACTTCTTGTGGCATGGCTCATCAATCAGCTCTGCTGTCACCATGTCTCTTCTCATAGCAGTCACCAGAAGGCTCTGAGCTCCCTCCGAATCCATGTGACATTTACTGTCAAGGGGCTGTCAACACCAACAGATTCTCCCAGGGCCTCTGATTTCATCACAAAGCAACAAGATGTATCCCCAAAGTGTGCTCCTGGTTCCAGCTCTGGATTACAATGACTGACTGAGGGGCTCTGCAGCAGTCAGGGAACAGTGAACTGGCAGTGAGAGCTACAGCTCCTGCCCACACACCTTCCCTGCCTTATTTTCTTGTTAGAAAGGTACAACCACATTAGGAGAGGTTTTAGAATCACAGAATCCCAGACTGGTTTGGGTTGGAAAGGACCTTCAAGATCATCTCGATCCAGCCCCCCTGCATGAGCAGAGACACCTCCCACTAGACCAGGTTGCTCCAAGCCCCATCCAACCTGCCCTTCAACACTTCCAGGGATGGGGCAGCCACAGCTTCTCTGGGCAACCTGGGCCAGGGTCTCACCACCCTCACACTAAAGAACTTCTTCCTAAGATCTCATCTCAATCTCCCTTCTCCCAGTTTTAATCCATTCCCCCTTGTCCTCTCGCTACAAATCCTTGTCAGAAGTCCCTCCCCAGCTTTCCTGGAGCCCCTTCAGGCACTGGAAGGTGCTCTAAGGTCTCCCTGGAGCCTTCTCTTCTCCAGGCTGAACACCCCCAACTCTCCCAGCCTGTCTCCAGAGCAGAGCTGCTCCAGCCCTCAGATCATCTCCGTGGCCTCCTCTGGACTCTCTCCAGAAGCTCCACGTCCTTCTTATGTTGGGGACTCCAGAACTGGACACAATGAGGCCCATGATTAACTAAGACTTCCTCAAAAATGCCCTTAAAACTTCTCAGAAGAAAGATCAAACTGTTGACTGTGAAATTCAGCCCTCTCATCTTTAGCATTGATCCTGCATTCAGTGTCTGCTGAAGAATACAGCGACCTAGTGGAAAAAATGGATAAAACTTAATAAATTGCAGTTGGCAGTATTGACAGAGTGTGCGTGTGCACATTTGTTGTTGTATGAACGTATTATGAGAAATCTAATAACGTAAAACAAACACATTTTCTTTGTCTGTGAGCTGTGAAACTAGATCACCTGTAATTACAATGTTTCAGGAACACTTGGTCAAAGTCACAGGGTGAGGTGTTTCTTCAGCCTTAAATTTCTGGCTAGAGGAAAAAGCCCCACTGTTGTGTATCAAAGCTTCTGTGCTCCACTAAATTACTTTGCTCAAGATGCAGAAAAAGAAAAACACAAATGAAAACCTAACTTACCAGAAGACCACTATGAGGCAAGAGGACACAGCTCCAGTACCCAGGGAATAAAGTTCCAGTAGCAAAAGTGTCTCAAAGATAGAATCAAGAACTTGGGGAGAGGTTGATACTGTCTCCCATAACACCCTTGTAGGAAAACTCAAGAAATGTGGGATAGATGACCAGACTGTGAGGTGGATTGAAAAGTGGCTCAACAACAGAGTTCAGGGGGTTGTGATCAGCAGCACAGACTCAAGTTGGAGGCTGGTGGCCAGTGGTGTTCCTCAGGGATCAGTGCTGGGCCCAGTTTTGTTCAATATTTTCATCAACGACCTGGATCGTAGAATCATAGGATCATGGAATGGTTTGGGTTGGAAGGGACCTAGCAGATAATCTACTTTCAACCCCCTGCATGGGCAGGGACACTTCCCACTAGACCAGGTTGCTCCAAGCCCTGTCCAACCTGCCCTTGAACACCTCCAGGATGAGGGGACAGAGCAAGTTAGCTGATGATATGGAACTGTGAGGGGTGGCTGACACACCAGGGGACTGTGCTGCCATCCAACGAGACCTAGACAGGCTGGAGAGCTGGGCAAAGGTGATCCTCATGAAGTTCAATAAGGACAAGTGTAGAGTCCTGTATCTGGGGAGGAATAACACCAGGCACCAGTACAGATTAGGAGTCATCCTGCTGGAAAGCAGCTCCATGGAGAAAGACCTTAAAATCCTAGTGGACAGTAAGTTATCCATGGGACAGCAACGTGCCCTTATGGCCAAGAGGGCCAATGGTATTCGGGGGTGCATTAAGAAAAGTGTGTCCAGCAGGTCTAAGGAGGTTCTCCTCCCCCTCTACTCTGCCCTGGTGAGACTACACCCAGAATACTGTATCCAGTTTTGGGCTCCTCCATTCAAGAGACAGGGATCTACTGGAGAGAGTCCAACAGAGAGCTATGAGGATGATTAAGAGTCTGGAACATCTCTCCTATGAAGAGAGGCTGAGAGAGCTGGGACTGTTTAGTCTTGAGAAGTGAAGGCTGAGAGGGGATCTTATTAATGTCTATAAATATCTGAGGGGTGGGTGTCAAGAGGAAGGGGCCAGTCTCTTTTCAGTGGTGCCCAGTAATAGGACAAGGAACAATGGGCATAAGCTAGAACACAGGAAGTTCCACCTCAACATGAGAAGAAACTTCTTTACTGTGAGGGTGACAGAGCCCTGGGACAGGCTGCTCAGAGAGGTGGTGGAGTCTCCTTCTCTGGAGACTTTCATGACCCGCCTGGATGGGTTTCTGTGTGACCTGCCCCAGGTGATCCTGCTCTGGCAGGGGGGTTGGACTAAATGATCTCTAGAGGTCCCTTCCAACCCCAACCATTCTGTGATTCTATGATTCCCTGGACTGTCACAGGGGACTGGCATTAATGAGCGTTTACATCAGTTAATAAGAGTGCTTTCAATGACAAGGTTTTTAAAAGACCTCAGAATGTGTATAACCTCCTAGAATGTTCATGGTTGTTTTTAACTCGCTTTCTACAATGTCTGGTGTCCTCTTTCCACCAAAATAAATATATTCCTTAAGGAGGCCAGTATTTATTTCCCTAAGGAGCAAAGTGTCTATTTTCCTAAAATTATCATGTGAAAACAAACCCAGCTTTCACAGCCTCTTCTTGTACACTCTGTGTGCTAGCCCACAGATCACCATCTTCTGAGCCCAACAGCCCAGGCAATATTCCAGCCACTTTCCCAATCCACATCTCACCAGTTTGGCAAGCTGGTACTACGGGAGACCATACCAAAGCCCTTGCTAAAGTCAAGATATTCAGCAGCCACTGCTCTCTTATCTACAACTCCCTGAAAGGAGGTTGTAGTGAGGTGGGTGTTGGCCTCTTCTCCCTAGAGACCAGCGATAGGACAAGAGGAAATGGGGTCAAGTTGCACCAGGAGAGGTTCAGGTTGGATATTAGGACAAATTCTTCACAGAAAGAGTGGTGAGGTATCAGAACAGGCTGCCCAGGGAGGTGGTGGAGGCACCGTTCAAAAAACGGGTGGGTGTGGTGCTTCAGGAGATGGTTTAGGGGTCACAGAGGTGTAGGGCTGACGGTTGGACTTGATGATCTTGAAGGTCTTTCCAACCTTAATGATTCTATGAGTCTCTCCCCTTGTCCTCTGAGCTGGTCACAGAAGGCAATCGGGTCAGTTAGGTGTGACTGCTCTTGTCAGATCCATGCTGGCTGTTCCAAAACACCTTCTTATGCTCCACACACTTAAAGCAAAGCTTCCAGGAGAAGCTGTGCCATCACCTCCCAGAGACCCAGGCTAAAGAGAGTGGTTTAGAGCCGCCAACCCTTCTTCTTACCCTTCTCAAATGGGTGTATGAAGGACATGAACTATCCAAGCTGGAAAGGCAGGAGAAGCAGCCCTGGCACAGAATGTTGCTGCCCTCCTGCCTGCCCAGCTCCAGCCACTGCTCTCCACAACATTTATTTACTCCTTTAGCCACGTTACTCCATGCCAACCTATGTCTCTGATCCTTGCCACCTCAGCTTAGTTCTTGCTCTGGGCAGCCCCCATCCTATTCTCTCAGAACCTTCATCAAGCTATTTTCCTTCTGCAGGGTAAAACCATAGAATCACAGAATCCCAGACTGGTTTGGGTTGGAAGGGACCTTAAACATCATCAAGTTCCAACCCCCTGCATGGGCAGGGACACCTCCCACCAGACCAGGTTGCTCCAAGCCCTATCCAACCTGCCCTTCAACACTTCCAGGGATGGGGCAGCCTGGAACAACCTTCCCTGGGCAACCTGTGCCAGTGTCTCACCAGCCTCACAGTGAAGAATTTCTACCTAATGTCTCACCTAAATCTCCCCTCTTCCAGTTTGATCCATTCTCCCTCGTCTCACCATCCCCTGCCCTTGTCCAAAGCCCCTCCCCAGCTTTCCTGGAGCCCTTTCAGGCACTGGAAGGTGCTCTAAGGTCTCCTGGAGCCTTCTCTTCTCCAACCCTTCTCTGTCTGAGAGAGAGCAGACAGGCTGAGCAGAGCTGCTCCAGTCCTCAGATCATCTTCATGTCCTCCTCTGGACTCTCTCCAGGAGCTCCATGTGACACAAAACACACAACAACTGCACAACTGCCATCGTTCAACTCCTGCGACACCCTCACGAGGTGAATCCAAACAGATTAGCAATGCTATAGACTTGCCAGTTGCAGAAAAGACAGAGAGGATCACACACCAAATGGCTGGGGACTTGAAAAAAACCTACAACTAATGGAATTAAAAAGGCAGTGATTAGCTGAGACGATCTTGGATGAACCAATCCCAACAAATGCAGTTTAAGTTTTTGGAGCATTAATTACTGATATCAACTTGATGAGTGAGAAAATTAGGGCAAGATTATAGAGTACAGATGCTGATATTTCTATTTTGCATGTAAATTTCCTTCCCAAACAAACTGTAGTAGCTTAGGAAATACCAGCCTACTAACATGAGACAATTACAAACACAGTTACTAAAACAGACAACTAAATGACTTTGTAATTAAGGTATTAAGCCAAATCTGGGGTAAAAAGGATAAAGGATTTGTATCCCACATGACACTACCAAATAAAAAAATAAATACATACATACATACAAGCTATGGAAAACCCAACAGAAATTCAGTAGTTTACAACAAGCATTTAGGCTGATGAAAGAGAGCGGTTACATATCTCCTGGAAAGCCACACTTGGAGCTAAACTTGCTGCCAGCCAAACATAAAACATAGATAATACTGAACAAGAACTACAAGTCCATAAAAGGAATTCCCAGCAAAGAGAAAACCATATTGTGGAAAGGGAGACAAACTGCCAAAATGACCAAGAATTTCTGTGCCTATGGAACAAAGAAATAAATATGAAAGCACACTGCTGAGCTGGAATGAGCACAGGGGCTGCAATATTCCCACTTCTGAAGGAAGCCACTGGGGTAAGGAGAATAAAAAGCCTATCTTTTCTCACACTGGCATGCCAGGCTCTGGGTTGGGAACTCTGCCATCTCCTGTTACAGCACCGGAGAAAAAAACACCTCGACATCCAGCAGGTATCAGCCAAGAAGTCCTCTGCCAGGGTGATCCATCACAGGACCAGGCTGACTGCCCACAAGACAAGGCTGCAGGTCCATGCACAACCCAAACCACGACGGCACACCTTAATGCATTTTTCACACCCTCCCATTCACAAATCTTTCACGTTTATACCCATTTCCCAAACATAATTAAGCACATCGCTGATTACAGGAAGATTAACTGGCTGAGTTTCTGATCGCACCTGAAATGTTTTTTTTGCTGTATGAGAAGTACTTTGCAGCAGGCAGCTTCTTGTCTAAACCCATCCAGGGCATCCAGTGTCCACCAGCCCTGCCGGTGCTGGCCATTCTGGGTCAGGAAAAGCTTTATCAGGTTTATGAGGTGATAACAGGCTCGGGTGGACCTCAGCACTTCCCACTCCTAATTTGGTTCCTGCGTTCTAAGTCCTCTCCCTCGGGCCTCACCTCGGGCTTCAGGGACCCCTCAGAGAAGCCCCAGACCTGCAGCACAGCCGCCTCCCCCCCCCCGGACTGTGCTTTCCAAGGGGAATTTATCCCCCCGAGTTACGGGGGATCCCCAGAGACCCTCCGCAGGACACCCACGCGGGACCCCTCGGGCCTTCAGGGAGCCCCCACCACCCGCTACAAGGTACCCCGGTCCACATGGGGACGCCCTGTGCTTACATCCCCGCCCCTCAGCGCGTCCCTTCCCGGGGAGCTGCGCCAGCCCCGTCGTTCCCGCGCTCCGCCGGGGCGGCTGGGGGCGGGCCGGGCCGGGTGCCGCTCTAGCCCCGCTCTATGGTATGGCGCCGCTCTATCCGTACCCGCCCGCTGGGCTCAGGCCGCCCCAAGCTGCTCCTCGGTGCCCTGCCCGTGCTGGCTCCGCTCTCCCCTTCGCCCGGTCCGGGGGACGCCGCCGCCGGCCCGCGAAAGGCCCGTCGGGACTCGCCGTTCCCCTCGGCCCTTTCCTCCTCTCTATGGCCCGGGCCGCCGTCGCTCGGCAACGCGCCCGCTCTGTGGTGCCGCGGGCGGGATGTGGCGGCTGCTGCTGGGCCGCGGCCTGGGCCGCTGCTGGCCGCCCCCCGCCCGCCCGGCCTGTGCCGCCGGCCCCGCCGCCCCAGCCGACCCCGGCAGTGAGCGGTGAGTGCGGCCCAGCCCGCCGGGCCGCGGTGCCGGTCTGCAGCGAGAGCCAGGCGTCCCCGTGCCCTCAGCGCGCTGCTGGTGGCGGGGGTGCGGTGTGGGTCTGAGGGCTGATCTCGGGCTTTACGGTGTTTTGTGGTTGTTTCAGGGCGCCCGGCTGTCAGGATGGACGGCCCCGGGATGGCCGGGAGCGAGAAGGAAGGCAGCAGCCCCTGCCCGGCCTGGTGCCCCGCTACTCCATGCTGGAGGCCGTCACCTGGGTGAGGAGCCGCAGGCAGGGCCGGGTGGCCCTGGCCGGGAGGGAAGACCCCGGCACAGCGGGAGCCCCCAGGGGAGGGGAGCCGCGGTGGGGGAGCTGTCCGAAACGGAGCTGTGGCCAAGCTGGAAATGGGACCAAGGACAGAGTGGGACGGTTTTCCTTGACTTGTGTCTGCTTTTCCTCAGGGAGCACTCGGCGCGCTGCTGCTGCAGCTGGTCAGACAGATCTCATGGCTGAGGTCGCTGCCGGACACCAGGAAAGAGCACAGGGCTCTCTGGCTTTCTTCGTTGCCCTCTGAGCAGACAGGTTTGTGAGGACCTCTGAGCTCTGGCTTGTGAGGACGGGTCTGCCTCCTGATATATGAACCATGACTGGAAGAGAGCTGTTACGAGAAGCTGACAACCAGCTTTCAGGCTCTTTGGGGAGAATGAGGGCTGGTTGGAGTCTCACTGTTTCTTAGCAGTTTGGTGCAATCCCACTTTGCATCCCGCATGCCCTTACCTTTGTGTTCCATTCTGGACTCTGCTCTCTGAACTTTCCTCCTGCCTGGCTTTGTGGTCAGAGCAGAGAAGGACACTGGGTAGATTCAGAGTTCAGTGTTGTCTGCTAGAGCAGGCACTGCACAGCTAACAGAACTGCTCTGCACTCTGTGTTCCAGGGGTGACTGAAGCCTCAACCAGCTGTCCCAGTTCACAGCTGGGATCCCACTTCCTGCAGAAAGGAAGTTCAGAGGTTGTACCAGAGAACTCATCCTCAGGCATCCCCTCAGGGCAAGGAGAGAGCCAGCCCTGGGCAGAAGCAGGTATGTGCAAGGTGCTGCAGGGCAGGATTCCTGTGGTAGAAGGACTTCTGAGTCTCTCAAGTCTCCCCAGGGCAAAGCTGGGAGCCAAGAAGTGTGTAGCCAATTATTGACCCTGAGGAGATAGGTTAGAGTGAAATGACAGAACTTCAGAGGGATGAATCAGGAGTCCAGGGACAGGAGGAAAAAAGCTCCTGAAGGCAAGGAGGAGCCTGGGCTGTAACTGTGCAGGTGACATCAGCTTTACCACCACTGATCTACCTGAGCAACCTGTTTTCTTTCCTTGTGGGCAGATGTTTGCAGTCAGAAGGATTCAGGAGAATAGTGTGCCATCCATCTGGGAGACTTGTGTACGTTGTGTGAAGCTAAAGGAATCTTTTTCTTCCTGGAAGATGAGGATGTGTTTCCAAGTGCTTACGTTGTAGCTAAGACAGTGGAAGGAGGAACCCTGGAACAGGTTGCCCAGAGAAGTTGTAGAAGCTCCATCCCTGGAAGTGTTCAAGGGCAGGTTGGGTGGGGCTTGGAGAAGCCTGGTCTAGTGGGAGGTGTCCCTGCCCATGCAGGAGGGTTGGGACTAGATGATCTTGAAGGTCCCTTCCAACCCAAACCATTCCATGATTCTATGAGTTATCAAAGATATTTTTATAACGATGAGTTTCACACAAATAGGAAGATAGACTTCAAAAAAATGGGAGTCTCATCCAGGATAGCATGTCTTCCCATGTCAAATTTAAAGTCATGCCAAGGAAGATCAGCTGAGGCCTACAGCAGGGCTGCTCACCAGATGTATAGACACCAACAATGGCTTTAGGGAAGTTGTTAGAGGCAGGAGCCTTCAGCAGGTAGAAAGGGTATGGTCATGGTGTCAAAGAGAGACACAAAAATCCATCCCACAGATGCTGACTGGATGATGTTGGGTGCTGCAGGAAAGGTCACAGGGGTTCATTCCCTTTTCTTTACTTCCTTGCAGGTTTTTTTTGTCTGTCTTCTGTGCTGATTTAAGGTACTGCCCATCACTGCTTATCAAACCCATCTCCTGCCAGAGGTTACCATTCCCATCAGTTGGCAAATGGAGCATTTTGTTTCCATGTCTCCTAATTAGCTCCAGGAAAAGAGCCAGGTTAATTTACCTAAACTGCCAGTTAGACTGTTTAACCCATCTGCTTTTGCCTGGAGCATATTAGGAAGTGCTCAAACACACTGCCTTGCTGGCAGATCATTGGGCATGGACCTCTGGGAGAAGTGGTGGGGAGTAAGTGGAGACAGTGATGCCTTCAGTTGGCACAGCAGAATGTGCAGGAGTGAGTGTGTGTCTGTGGCTGACAAACAGTTCCCTACTGAGAGTCAACAGGAGGAGCTTTTAGGCAAACTGATAAATTGAACAGTGGCAAGTCACTGAGGCCACATGCTCTTTGTTCAGATGTTCTTCAGAAGCTCTGAGCCTCTAACGATGATCTATAAACCGTGCTTAAATCTGCTGGATGGCCAGAAAAATGAACACTGACAGACTGGACACTGGCTTTTAAAAGGGGGGGTCGTTTGAGCCACAGAACTGCAAAAAACAGTAATTTGAAGTTGATAGAAACTGTGTTACAGAATAGAGGTGTTGGATACCTGGATGAGTGTGCTATATCAAAGAGTCAAAGGTCTTGGAAGGATTTAGGAAGCCATTTCTCAGACCAGCTCTCTCCAGTGCAGAGACCTGAGAGAGCTGTAAATCTATTAAGAGTTCTTTGGAGAAGTCGAGAGGCATGTGGAGCAAGATTATCCAGCTTTTAGCTTTCTGAAAGTCTTTCAGCCAGGACCAAAAAACAAAGCTATCTGGAGAAATAAAGCTGATGTGAGGGAAGGCAGAGGGGCTACTCTTGGGCTAGTAACTCCTTTAAATTCAAAAAGTAGTTTTCAAAACGAAGAGCTGTTACTGTTGGGTTCCCTGAAGTCCCTTTTTTGAGACCTGTTCTGTTCAGCACAGTCAGCAGTGATTTGGAAAAAGAGAGGTGACGAGTGAGGTGGCAGAAGAAGCAAATGGTCCAGAATTATTCAGGACAGTCAACTGTGAAAGTCACAGCAAATGATTGCACAAGAACTAAAGCCAGGGTAATCCCAAGGTAGGTTAAATTAGTAAACACAGGGGAATGTGGCTGTAAATACACATACAGAACGGGGAGTGCTGAATGAATAACTATATTGCAGAGGGAACGTTGAAAGTCACTGTGGATTTGGTTTTGATAAGGTTGAGTCAGTGCTCAGCAGCAGTGAGGCCAATTAAATGTTAATTATTGTGAAGGAAGGAGCTGAGGACAAGACAGCATCAGAGGTTTGTGTGAGGCTGAGATGCAGCCACTTCTGGAACACTTAAGGAAAAGACACTGGCTTAAAAACAGTAACAAAGATGGCGAAGAAAAGGATGACAAGGAGACAGTGGGATCCAAATAGAGACTGACTCTTCAGCTTAACAAAGAAGAGGCAGCAGGTGTGCTGGTGCTCTGTGAGACTAAAAGTGTTGAGGGAAGCTGAACAGGGACAATATTTTTCATTATACATGTTACTGAGCATCACAGAAATGCTCGGGTAGCAAGTCTGAAAAACAGCAGAAGACAGGACATGGTTGGCCAGGGCACAGGTCAGCTGTGGAACTCACTGCTACAAAGCAGAAGTTTAAATGGGTTCCAAGAAGTGATGAGGTTAAAATTACACATTCAAATTAAACTTAATTGGTCCAGCAGAAGCCTCCTGCTCAGAAGATCACAGAACACCTGATTGCTAGAAAGTTCTGCCAGGAAAAGTGTGACTCTCTAATCCCTGTTCCTTACACTTTCTGCCCAAGCATCTGCAACTGTCAGTTGTCAGAGATAATGTGTGTCAGAAATAATTTGATTGTGCTCAATAAATAAATCCTGAGGTTACATTCTCACATTATGTTGTGCATCCATTTCGTGGGCATTTCTTGAGAGAAACTAGGGTGAAGAGACTTGAGTAAATTTCCCTGAAGAGTCTGAAAAAATGGAGGCTTGTCATGTGATAAGTCTTAGGAATCTTTCCATGGGAAGTTTTAATGTGAAGCTTGGTGATATCTTTCTCTCAGAGTGTGTTTTGCTTTCTGCAGAAAAAGCTGCCTAAGGTTTAGGATATTTTTTTTTCTGGTGTTTAGCTACTGAGAGAGAATGAGGCTGAATGAAAATGCAGGAAGGAGCTGGGGAGAGCAGAAGGCAGGGAAGGACAGACGCCTGGCAGATGATGCAGGGGAATCTGGAAGCAAAGTCTTGCCATTAGAGAACAGCCCTCCAGAACTCAGAGTGGAGCAGAACGTACCTTCACTTCTCCAGTTTGCTCTTGGCAGCAATGGCAAAGAACCTTCTAGAGAGAATTTCATGTCCTCACCCTTTGTTTCAGTGAATTTCCAGCCTTGCTGGTGCTGGTCTGTGTGTACAGTGACAATCTGCTCTTGCTGTCAGCTGCTTCCTTACCTCAGATAGCAAAGATCTTTGTGATGGAGCCAAACATCCCAGCTTTGCAGATGAGCCATCCCAGTTTTAACATAACACAATATGATAGAATCTATTACTTTTAGTGTGTTTAAAAAGAAAACTCTTGGAAATTCATTTAAAAGTTGCTATAAATAGCATTCTGGATATTACTGTCAGCAAGTCCTCAGCTGCATAATCACATCCTATTTTTTTTTTTTTTTTATTTATTTCATGGAATTTGTGCCTCACTGGAAGCTTTTTTTGCTGCAAGTTAAAGGCACATAGTGAACAAGCAGGTGATTACAGCCAGTCTCAGTGTTACAGCAGCTGAATGCTGCCCTGGGGAGTTGTATTTTACCCCTGGCAGAACTGTAAAATTCGTTATTTCAATTCTGAGATTACAGACATTGCAGAAGTGTGTTTTCATTTCAAAGCACAATGAAACCAATTGGAAACACTAAAATTTTCCATGAGGCAGAAATCCTGGATTCAGTCCAGCTCTTGTTGTGAGTTCATTCTTGTGGAGCGCTTGGATGTTGTGGGATGAGCAATCTAGACTGTGTAAGAGAAGATTATTAATTCCTCATTTGGAGCTAGCTTTGAGCAACATTTGATTAGTACAGGATGAGCAGGGGGGAAATTAAAAATATTTGTTAGCTGCTGCATATGTGAGTGTTGGGCATCCAGCACACCAAGAGCTGCAAGATTGCATGGGAACAAGGATGCACAGTCATGTTACATCACAGCCCATGTTTGAAGATTGTCCTGAGAAGCTGTGGCTGCCCCATCCTTGGAAGTGTTCAAGGGCAGGTTGGATAGAGCCTGGAGCAACCTGGTCTAGTGGGAGGTGTCCCTGCCCATGCAGGGGGGTTGGATCTAGATGATCTTGAAGGTCCCTTCCAACCCAAACCAGTCTGCGATTCTGCGGAATAAAGTTGCATGGAAAATTCCAACTGTGGTATTCCCAGCTTCTCTGTGCTTTGAACCTACAACCTTAAGAGTAACTGAATATGGTTCTGTGTGTCTGATGCAGCAATGAATTATGTTGCATGAAGTTGTGCTGAGGCTTGACCATTCTTTGGGAAACAAGAATCAAAGAGTTGGGGTGACCTTGTGTCAACTAATGTCAGGTTGAAGGTTCATCTAAGCTGGTTGTCCTGTTCTGAGTTGGGGGGTGGATTCTGTGCTGCCAGGGGCTGCTTTTATTCCTCAGTTTACTGCTGAAGGAACCCAAGCATTGTGTTCAGATGGTCTGCCTGGTGTTGGGGCAGCTGCAAGTCTTAAATATCCACAAAGAATTTTGGTTTGAGGCTTTCCCAGCCTCAAAGGTGAATTCTGAGAGGATTCATCCATCTAGTCCTTCAGGAGATGGGACTGGGGGCCAGGATCAGTTAGTCCCTGTGTTTTCTTGCAGATGACCTTATGCTCTCTGGGAGTGGTAACTCCATTCTGGGGAGCTTACTGGGATTTGGGTGAGGAGGGATTTCCAGTGGGAAAGGGGCATGACCCAGTTTTGCAAGCTGATAAAATTCCCCATTAGTTTCTGTTTGTTTTTCATGGGGCAGTTGTTTGTCCACAGAACAGCTTATTTTCTCAGTAAATGGTGAATCTCTCATTTAGGAGGAAATGTCTCTGCCAAATGTGAAGTTTCTTGAAAGCCTGCATGTACTGATGTGGTGCAAACAAAACAGTTGGGAGAATTTTTAATGCACAATGTATTTATTTTTTTTTCATAAGATTTGCTGTTGTATGGATGGCAAAAAAAACCCAAATGAAGTCATGAGGGAGATACCTGAAGGAGGAGAGTCTTACCCTGAGGAAGATCAGATAACTTTCTGCTCAATCTGAAAACAAATGTAAAGCACAACTAATAAATTCATAGATGATATTATTTTTGATGGGATGATGAATAGGAGCTGGGTTTGCCACAGCAGTCTTGCTTGTTGGGTGAGTGGGGCTTGTTCAGATAAAGCACATTTTAATACAGCCAGAGGGGAATTGTTTATCTGGGAATAATAAGGCTGCAGCAGGAACACGGGGCACTGCAAGCAGCAGTCCTGCTGGTTGCACACTCCTTTCTGCTGCTGGGCTGGCACAAGTGCCGTATAGTGCCAGGAATCAAGGAATTGGGCTCCCAAAAGGACTGATTTTTCACTCCTATTATCTCTGCTCAGCAGCCACACAGCTTGAGAGGGGGACAGGGAGACATGGGGAGGGCACAGCTGCATTAGCAGCACTGCCTTGGAGTCCTCCAGGCTTCAGCACCTGGTGTTAGGTGGGATCCAGCTGCTCGTGGTGGTTCAGGTTAAAAATAATCGGCCTCAGTCAGTCCTGGCCTCTCTGTCCTCTTGGCTGGAGGTCACTATCCTCTGAGAGGAGCTGGCAAAAATGCCTGGGTGATCACATCCAGCACCTCACTGTTCAGAGCAAGGTGGCTCAGCTTTTGCTGTAGGTCTTTTTTTGTTAGATTATTCTGATGGAAACCAGTCGGACAGTGGGTGAACACAGGGTTGTGGCAGCGTGTTTAAGAGGGCAGAGATGAGCAAGGGGGGTACTCTGGGGTGATAACCTAAGCCTGCATCCAGTGCAGGCAGAATGGCACATCTGATCTGCCTCTTGCAGAAGCAGAACTACACCCTGGAAAGAAATGATCTGGAAAAGGAGCTAAGGAGGTGAGCACCTGAGAGTGAGATCTCGGGGTGATGCTCTGGGCAATGGGAATTGGAGCACAGTTCTGATAGATGCAAACTAGGCAGTTACAAATTCCACTAAGGAGACAATCTCACCCTTCCTGTGACAGTGGTGAGAGGGTCCATACTTCAATAACAATGTTGAAAATTCAGGAACAGTGACAAAAGTCATAAAATTATTCAACCCGGGAAGAAAAGTACTTCATTTGAAAGACATGAGCAGCACAGTCTGTTTAGAATCACAGACAGGAATCAAGAGGGGTTGATTAGTTGGATCAGGACTTTCAAAGGGAGAATGGGCTTTTTAGTACAGAGCAAAAAAAAGCCTGGAAAAGCCAGTGCCTGGGAGCAGAAACCAGTTGTATTTTAATTTGAAATGAGGCACAGAGGTTTAAAGCATCAATTACAAGTTGCTGGAACAAACTTTGAGAAGAAGTGGGAGATTCTCTGCCTTTTGGTGTCTTCAGATCAAGACTGGGGGCCTTTCTAGAGGAGGTGCATCAGGCAGTTGCAGATTGCAGGGCCCTTTTCTTGTGGCACTTGGTGGCTTTTGATACAAAGGTCAGACTGGTTGGTGTTTCTTCTGTTCTTAATGTCCCTGGCTGGGTGGGAGATTGGTCCTCTAGGAAAGAGCTGTGGAGTAGAGAAGATGGGTAAAGGAAGAAGAGGTGAAGATACAGCATTGCTTAACGCTGCTTTTTTTGTTATTTATGTTTTTTAATGTAGGGGAGTTCCAAATCCCTGAGAGGTCCAGCCTGGGGCCAGCTCTCCACAGTGCAAAGGTAGGCTTTGATTTTTTCACACTCTCCATCTGCACCTGAGGCCTCTTCCCAACAGGAGGACATCTCAGTGCCACCCCAAGCACAGCCTGAGCAATCCACTCCCACCAAAAAGACACTTTTCAGCCCTGCACAGCTGGAGGCCAGGAGAAAGGAAGATATGATGTGCTGCCCTCTGCTTTAGCCAGAGCCAAATTCCAAGAAGTACAAGCTGGCATCTCCATCCTTTAAGATGTCTGTGCAGCAGGGTTGCTGGTAGAGAAGCACTGAAAGGAAATGGCAAAAAACAAACTGACAAAACAAACAACCCCCCCCCATCCAGGAGCCCTTGTGTATTTATTTGCTTGTTGATGCAGTCCTTCCCGAGGTGATTGCACACTGTTGCTATTTTGGTTTTGACCAGATAACCCATGACTGGAGCAGGTGGTATCACTCCTCCCAAAGCTGCAAATCAGGACTGGCTCTTGTCAGTTCTAGAGAGGAAGACACTTGGGGCTTGAAGAGGGTACATCAGCTTGAGAGTCACAAGGCCATAAATTATTGTTCTTGTTGTGATTAAACCTGCTAATTCCTTGCAATTCACAGTCTTAGGTGCAGATAGTTCCCCATTTTAAAAATCAGTCAGCTGAGCAATTCCTCAAGGACACTGTGACACAGTGGAAATAAATTCAGTATTTAACTGTGGGGGATCCTCTCTTTGACATGGCCATGACCTCTGCTCCCCCACCAGGAAGGCATTGGCTTGATTCTGGAGCTCCTAACATAAGAAGGACATGGAACTCCTGGAGCAAGTCCAGAGGAGGCCACGGAGATGATCTAAGGGCTGGAGCAGCTCTGCTCTGGAGACTGAAGGAGTTGAGGGTGTTCAGCCTGGAGAAGAGAAGGCTCCAGGGAGACCTTAGAGCACCTTCCAGTGCCTGAAGGGGCTCCAGGAAAGCTGGGGAGGGACTTGGGACAAGGGCAGGGAGTGACAGGAACAGGGGGGATGGTTTTAAACTGGAAGAGGGGAGATGCTGGTTAGACATTAGAAGGAAATTCTTCAGTGTGAGGGTGGTGAGACACTGGAACAGGTTGCCCAGGGAAGCTGTGGCTGCCCCATCCTTGGAAGTTTTGAAGAGCGGGTTGGATGGGGCTTGGAGCAACCTGATCTAGTGGGAGGTGTCCCTGTCAATGCAGGGGGGGTGGATCTAGATGATCTTTAAGGTCCCTTCCACCCCAAACCATTTAATGATTCTGTAATTGATCAGCTGAGGGAATGAGCGTCCGACTCCCCATCCTGGGAGGTGCCACTTTCTGCGGGGCCTGTAGGAAGCGTCTCCAGCTCGTTTGTCAGTCGTGGGGCAGTGCTCAGGAGGCTCTGCCATGTCCTCTGTGAGCAGCTCCGAGCCCTGGTTGAGCACTAAGGCTGCTGGGTGGCAGGGGACATTTTTGCTGCCTGACTTCCCTGGGTGTGGAGGCCTCTCAGCTGGTGTGCAGCGTGCGCTGCTGCCACTCGGTGGCACCAAATGTGTAGACAAGCTGGGAAGCCAAAGCTGCAGGGCAGGCTAATCTGCCTCCCAGAGCTGTGCTCAAGTAAAAAATACTGTTCATTACCGAGGAGGAGAAGACATAGTCTCTGCTGTGCAGGATTTTATTAGGAGCTTGCAGTGCTCGGTAAGCTGACAATGTGGGCTCAGCTGGAGTTGTGTAAAACATATACAAAGATGTCAGTGCAGCCTTGGCAGAGACAGTTTGTGCTGTTGGCATGATGTGGAGGGTGAGCAAGGGCTTTTACTTTTGAGGGGGGGGACTTGGGAGTGGTGTTGGGCATTTGCTGAATTCTGAAAAGCCTGATGATACCTGAGAGGCTACACCAAGCTCCCTGGCCAGAGGGAAGGCCAGCAATGTCCACACAGCTTCCCTAACTGGGAAGGACAGGGAGATTTTTTTGTGGGCACATGACACCAGATTACATCACCCTCTGATAACTATAGCTCAGTGCAAATGTCTCACTGCTCAGTTTCCCAGAAAGAATCTCCTGTAAGGTTTGTATGGTTTTGCTGTCTTCATAGCTTTCTTCTTTAACTCCTCAGGGTGACCCAGCTCAGCGAGGCCATTTAGAGGAAGCTGCTTTCCAGTTGCAGCAGATTTTCCGGATTGACATTTCCATTGCATTGAATATCCTTGGTAATGTGGACTTGGATTTGGTTTTGTCCTTAAACCTGGCAAAATACCTCTTCTTGGAGGACCTCCGAATCGTTGCAGGCCTTGTGCAAAGGCAGAGATGGCATATACCCAAGCTGAAACCTCCTTTCAGCAATTTCAACTGTGCTTTGAGAGATTTATTGCCCTTTGTCCCATCCTGCCACCTGATTTATATCAGCATATTTAAATCCAGGCTTGGTTGAAGCCTGCACTGTTGTCCTGACATCTGTAGTTGGAAATTGAGCCATCTCTTGTCTTTTTTGCAACACGAGCTGACACATCCCTGTATCCTTTTTCATTGTCTGAGATCTCAGTCTTCCTGGCAAGCTGAAAAAGCAATTGCAAAATTGCACCTCTGAGAAGAACAGAAGGAAGATGCAATGATCCAGGAAAAAAAAAAAAAATCCCTGCCCTATATACACCACTAGTTGCAGCCCTAAAAAAGCAAGATGCTTCTCTGCAAACCATACGTTGTGTTAGCCCATGATCCTGCTTTGTGGTGAGACTAGAAGGACTTCCTAAAAGGCAGCGTTGCCATTATTTCCTTTGGAAACTTGGTCCTGTGGAGTGAGGGGTGGTGAGGCCACCAGGAGTGGAGCAGAGCACTTGGCATGGGCCAGGGAAGGCCCAGGAGCTGGCAGGGTTTGGGGAGGTTGCTGCATTCGAGGCTGCACGCTGCCTGTTTTCTTTTCCCCTGTTTTGATGTTGTGTTCTTCTCAGGGATTGAAAGCATGAGGGCAGGCCATGCCAGGATAGCCTACACCTGCTTCAAACTGGCAGCAGATCGAGGCTACAGCAAAGCCCAGTTCAACGTGGGGCTGTGTTACGAGCATGGCAGAGGCACAGAAAGAGACTTGGAAAAGGTATCCACGGCTTGTAGGGTTGTATCTGTGTAGCCCAGAGCAGGAGAGTGGGCTTTGTTAGGTGCACAGGCCCTTTTCTCCTTTTGCCTGGGTGTGACAGTCTCTGAAGTGTCATTAGAAGCTGCTGGAAAGAATTCAAACTGCAGGTTTGCAGAGCTGGCTTCAGTGTCAGAGATCCCCCCGGAGATGTGCTCCTGAATCCCCTTTCTCATAGCTTCTGAGGTCTTCTCCTAGGTACACAGGCTGTGCTACTAGCACCCAGGAGAGTGCCGAGGAGAAACCTGTCATGTTACTGTATTTAAAACACCGCTGCACATCCCAGGGCTTCTTTCCATCTCCAGCCATCCTGTTCGGGTGCCTGAACTCCAGCTGCCACCTAGTGCGTGCTGCCGGAGCCAGCATCTTCTGTCGCCGGGAAGATCTGCAGAGGCGGCTCCTTTGGAGTCACTGTGCAGGTCCCCGTTGGCACGGACTGAGCTGGGGTGGTTGTTGGCCCAGTGCCACCCCCTGCAGCACGGGGAGTTTGGGCTGGAGAAGGCAGCCTGGTTGGAGGGCTCTGGTGGCGTCACAGTCCCCTGTCTCACTGAAACAATCCCCTGTTCTTCAGCAGGGAGAGCTGCTGGAGAAAGAGCGTGCAGCTTCTGATAGATCTAGACAGGTTAAGCTTGTCCTGGCCAGAGGGCAGTCATGTCATGTTTGAGGGCTTGTATCACCTGAATCACACGACTGTGTTTCTCTTTTCCCAGGCAGCTTTTTATTACTACCAGGCAGCCAGCAAGTGTCACCCCATGGCCCAGTACCGCTACGCCAGGTACCTCTTGTGCCACAGACCCCAGAAGGAGTGGGACAGGCATCAGAAGGCAGTGGTTTTCCTGGAGCAAGCAGCAATGGCTGGGATTACAGAGGTTAGTGTCCACAGTGTGGGAGTTCATAGGACAGAGCCAGCAGAGAGCACTGTCTGAAGGATTTGAACCACAAGACATCCCATCTGTGGGACTGGAACCAGAATTTTTTCTACGTATCCCAGTCTTTTTTCAGTGGTGCCCAGTGACAGAACAAGAGGGTATGGGCACAAACTTGGGCATAGGAAGTTCCATCTAGACATGAGGAGGAAATTCCTTACTTTGGGGGTTGGCAGAGCACTGGAACAGGCTGCCCAGTCTCCATCTCTAGAGACATTCCAAACCCGCCTGGATGCCATCCTGTGCAACCTGCTCCAGGTGACCCTGCTCTGGCAGAGGGCTTGGACTAGATGATCTCCAGAGGTCCCTTCCAACCCCCAACATTCCGTGATTCTGTGATATTTATATTTCTGACAGTGCATGGGAGACAACCCTGCCTGCACGTGGGACATGGCCAGGTACCCACTGTGTCAGCAGTGTTGTTTGTCTGTTGTGCTGTTGGGCTTTTTAATGTGGCTCTTAGATCAGACACCTAAATTAGACATTGGCTTAGGAAACCTGACCCACAGTTGAAAATGTAGCTCTTGTGTTTCATCTCCTCACCATTCCAAGAGAACAGGTTGCTTTGGTGGAGGAACTTCCACGAGATGCTGGAAGTCAGATCCTCATATCATATCTGTGACTTTTCAAGATGATCCATCTGCATGGATCTGTGTACCCTGCCCTCCTTTCCCACTCTTCAGGAGATGCACTTAGGCACGTGCCACCTTGTGCTGCCAATGCCAGTCGTTCTGGCAGTGACTGTGTCTCATGGAGCACACTGCTTCCTGGAAGTTCATCTGATGGATCTGATGGACAGCTCATGAGTAGGAGCTGTTCTTTGGCTCCGACTTCCACAGTGCAGTTGGAAATGCTATTCTGGGTCTTACAGTGTTAATGTGGTGGTGTTAACTGCACGTATAGAGGAGTTCTATAGATAAAATGTGATTTTCTTGGTGTGTTCCTCACGTCAGACTGATTCTTCTTGGGTCATCCCCCCCGTGTCTCAGCAGGCTCTGCAGCAGGCAGGGCACTGAGCACACTCCTCTTGCTGCAGCCACCCCAGCATTTCAGCAACTTGCAAGATCAATAAAAGAACTGGAGTAATTAAGGGGGGAAATCCTGGTTGATTTGTACCTGGTGGTGGTTTTGTTGCAGGCACAGGCTTATCTTGGAGTGTTCTACATGAAGGAGCTGCAACCTAAGGAAAAGAGAGGTCTGAAGTACCTGCTGCTGGCAGCGAAGAACGGAGTAAGTAACCTCTTTGTGAGCTATGATTGTTCTCAGTTTAGGATCATTGCAGGTGGCAGATTTCAGGGCTTCTTGGAAGTAGGAGCAAGTGTCAGGATTTTACTGCACAGTCTGAAAGGACAGAGTGAAGCCTTGGTGCACCTTGGAGAGGAAACAGGCCCTGGGGCACAGACCCTACAAAACAGAAATGTGGAAACAGCCCTCTGAGCTTGGAGTAGTTCTTACAGCACCAGTGCTCATATTCTTCTGGTATCATTTCACAGGTTTCACATTGTGGAGCATCTACACCCTCTTCAGTCAAACTCTTTCACTACTGTATCATTTTGAGAACTTTGTTGTGTCTGTCTTCAATCTTTCTTCAAAATTGGTGCGTTATTTCTTGCCTTCTATAGAGGGGATGAAAAGACTTATTTCTGTTTCTTTTCAGGGACCTTTAACATACTTAAAATACTTGAGTCCCCATTCAGCCCTCACCTGTTGTTTGAGTTTCTCCTCACACCTCATGTTGTCTAGATCCCAACAATTTTGAACTTTCTGCAAGTGACCCAGGCTTATTTTTTTGAGGGGCAGTGCCACAGTCTCAGCACAGTCCTGCTCCTGAATGCTCACCAGCACTTCGACTAGTAGGAGTATGACATCCCATGTCTTGCACCCAGGTTTCTGCATCCCACAGCTCTGTGTCTTTACAGCACTGTGACATTGTTCCCTCGTTTTCAGATGGCACTGCATTGTAATAGCCAGGGTTGTTTGTTTTTTTTCTGAACTTGTTCATTTTCACTTCAGTTCCCACAGCTTTTGTGTACTGGAAAATAATGAATAGCTATTCCCTTTCTTCTGGCTAATACTTCTGATTCTGTTGCCCTTTAGTGTGTCCTCTCTGAGTCATTTCTTTTGCAGGCTGCAGAGAGCTAGTTTAGTTTGTCTCTCAATGTAGTTAAGCTGTTCCATTTTGCTTGTCAGTCTTTTCTCTATTTTTCTAATTCTCCTTTGACCATTTTAGGATGCTTGGACTAAAACTGGACCCAAGGTGGAGGCATGCCAGGAATCTCACATAATGACACCCTCTGCTTTGTTCTGTATTTCTTTCCAATAATTCCTAATATTGTCTGTCCTTTTGCCTGCCACTGAGGAGTGATTTGGTGATTTGAGGGAACTAACACAGTGGCTGACAAACTTCTTTCTACAAGCACTATTTTCCATTTTTCAACACTGATTTTCTTCTGTGATGGTGTTGCCCACTCTAAGTCTTGTGAGTTCTTCTCTAATTAATTCTTAACAGTAAGTTTGATCACTCTGAATGACATTGCATCACTTGCAAACTTTGCCACTTCAGTTTTCACCCCCTTTTAAGAATCCAGGTGCTGTCAGGTGGCTGGTGGGACCAGACCTGACTGGCCACAGCAGCTCAGATCTCATGAGACAGTATTTAATTCCAAATCTGCTAAAGATCTCCCATAAGCTGCATCACTGACTCTTTTCTTCCAGGCTGATGTCAGCTGTGTGTGCTGTGCAGTATAACAATGAGTTATCTCATTAACCAGATGATTGCTGTTTACTGAATGCCTAGCAAGCCCTTCACAACAGAAAATCTAGCAGGTTACTGCAGGTCCCAGGGGTAGATCCGTGTTTTGGTCACAGCCATGACAATTCTCAAACCCCAGTCCATCTTTCCCCATCTCTGCTTCCCAATGGATCTACCACAGCCTCTTCCTTGGTGACAGGCTTGTGCATAGGCTCCGTGGGATGTTCTGCTTAGGAGAAGGCCTCCATGAGTTTGTGCGTTTCCTATGACCTTGGAGTATGAATTTATGTTTAGTTAGTTGAAAGAATACTGGATATGGGTGAAGCAAGGACAGCACTACTTAGCTACAGCTCCAAAACAAGGAAAACAGGCACAAAAAGTCATGGGTTCAGTGTTTCTCTCTCAGGTTGTTGCTCTGTGCTAGGGCTGAGGAGGGAGCTCTGACAAATGTTCTTCCAAACGCAAGGACACTTCAGACAACTACCTAGTACTTTGGTTACCACGTTGTATCCTCCCTCATTTGATGCATGCAACCATGGAATAGAAAAACCATTTTTAAAGGGGGTTGTTGGAGAGCTGAGGCTAACCTTCAGATTTCAGAGTATATCACAGTCACTAATGCCATGCTAATTTGGGGATCTCTTCTGCTTGTGGTCTTGTCTTTGAGGTGTTCATCATGTAAGAGATGGCTAGTGGAACACTTCACACTTCTTCGACCCCGTCTCGTGTCACATCTGAAGTGTCAATCCTTCAACACGTTCCTCTCATCTCTAAAGGAGTTTATTGCTGTCATAAACTGAGATTTCCAACATTTTGCAAAGCACCCACTCACTGAGTTCTTTGCTTTCCTCTACCAGCTACATCCCAGACAGCAACATTTGCAATATGTTCTTTTTTCATGGCTTTATTAAAACTTGATGCTTACTTGCTTTCTTCTTTTATTTCCCCTTCTTTGCAAAGCCTTGTTTAAGTCATGTTTCTGGCAGTCTCACTCCTCAAGTTAAGTTGCTTGGTTTTGGCTGGAAAGGTCCATGTGCCCACTAGCCCATGTGGTCTTTCCAATATCTTCAGGACCATCGTCCTGCTTTCTTGCTCTCTGTGAGACCCTTTTCCTCCTGTTGGATCCCAAGGACAATAGACACATAAACATATGACAGGTTTGGACTTGGCTCCACTGACCCTCTGCAGTGACATCTCTACTTTCTAGCTCACTCTCAGCACTTACACATCTGAGCAGCTTAGGTGCTTTTTCCTAGCACTTACTTGCTTGACATCATCTCTGCTCTTTGAGTTTTCTTCTGGAATATAATTAGGTGGGGCTGAGCAAGATAGTGGGGCATGTGGTGTCAGTCCTGATGGCCTGATGCTGCCCAGGGCAGTCTTCCAGCCCTTGGCAGCAGGTGCCTCTCTGGCATTTGTTATGTTTTTACAAGACTTCACATGAACTGTGGTAGGAACCTCAGGGCGTGCTCAAGAGTTTGGGCGTCATCAGGATGTGGGTGCAGTCAAGACTGCCCAGGTCCTGTTGGCTCTGACCCCTGAGACAATTGGGATGCTCTGCAGAGACAGCAGTTCCTTTGTTCCCATGATGCAGACCTGAATGTCAAAGGGAAATCAGTGAATTTAACTGGAAAGGGATACGTAGGATCTGAGTCAAGAGACAGATGAGAAGAGGGGAGATTGAGGTGAGACATTAGGAATAAATTCTTCCCTGTGAGGGTGGTGAGACACTGGAACAGGTTTGCCCAGAGAAGCTGTGGCTGCCCCATCCCTGGAAGTGTTCAAGGGCAGGTTGGATGGGGCTTGGAGCAACCTGGTCTAGTGGGAGGTGTCCCTGCCCATCCAGGGGGATTTGAACTAGATGATCTTGAAGGTCCCTTCCAACCCAAACCAGTCTCTGATTCTATGATTCTAAAAAATTCTGCTTCACTACGTGCTCAGAGAAGGGACTAAATTACTGAAGAGAGGCTCTGAGGGACAGAAGTAAACGTTCAAGGAGGTGACCAAAGATAGAGCAGTAAACTCTAAAGAAGGTGTTAAAGACTCTCTGTTCTCCTTTCATGCGCTGTCGTCACTTCTCCGTGGTGTGGAGCTGATTGCTGTGCTTTCTCCTGTGGCTAGGATGCCCAAAGCAGGTACCACGTGGGCGTTTGCTATGAGAAGGGTCTTGGAGTGCAGCAGAACCTGGCAGAAGCGAGGAGGCACTACCAGCAATCTGCTGCTGCGGGGAACCGGAGCGCTCGGGAGAGACTGCGCCTGTTGGAAGCGGAGGTGGAAGGTACCAGGAGCAGGGGGAATGAGGTGGGGGGCTGTGGGGGGGGTGACTCCATAGAAGCAGAGGCCATGTTGCCAGAGGAGAGGTAGGACAGAGCCATGGCAAGAAGAAAGAGCACTTTTCTTCATCGCATCATAGAATGGTGAAGGCTGGAAGGGACCTTAAAGATCATCAGGTTCCAACCTCCCTGCTATGAGCAGGGACACCTCCCACCAGACCAGGCTGCACAAGCCTCATCCAACCTGGCCTTGGACACCTCCAGGGAGGGGGCAGCCACAACCTCTCTGGGCAGCCTATTCTAGCACCTTACTACCCTCATGGTGAAGAATTTCTTCCTGATGTCTAACCTAAATCTCCCCTCTTTCAGTTTAAAACCATCACCCCTTGCCCTATCACTCCCCTCTCTGGAGAAAAGTTTCTCCCCAACTTTCCTGGAGCCCCTTCAGGCCCTGGAAGGTGCTCTAAGGTCTCCCCAGAGCCTTCTCTTCTCCAGGCTGAACAGCCCCAACTCTCTCAGCCTGTCTCCAGAGCAGAAGTTCTTCCTCAGTTCTTTCCACTTCTTACCAGCTATTTCTCATAGTGTGGTGTGTCATTAATATCTTGGTTTCATGTACTTTCAGATCTGCAAACAAAGCCTCCGTTCCCTTCTGGAATAAGAACCTCTTCCTCCAGCCCCTGTTTCTGGGCTGTGGAGCATGTTCCTGCAGGCCTCCAGGCCAGCCAGCTCAGACAATCCCCCTTCTCCCTGCCCCACTCCTGGAGTGCAGATGGACTCCACATGATGATGCTCAGCAGTGCAGGATGGAGCCAGGCCCTCGGGAACAGAGCAACACCGCGGGAACTGCAGTGCTTGGAGCCCCACCTCTGCTGGTACTAGAGCAGCAGGTGAGTGACACCAGCAGGCAGGAGGGACAGCAGCCCTTCTCAGTCTGCATGGGGCTGGAAGCAGGCTAGCAGGGAGTGGGAAGAGAAAGCTTTCTGTTCATGGAGCAGGAGCCACTTTTAAATGCCAGGGTTTTGAGAACAAACCTTGTCACATCTCCTAGAGCACCATGTCTTCTGGCCCTCTTACCTTCCCATACAAAGACCTTTCTTATGCTGCTGCAGTTCCCTGTAAACTCCCACCATGCCACAGTGATATGATTTGGGGCTGTAATTCCAGTAGCCCTGCACATCTTGCACGTGGTCAAGGTTTACAAGCCACCACGTGGTGATGTTGGCAGCAGGCTCTGTGATGGGCCTGGCCTGCACCCTCAGAGGCAATTGGATCTCCCTTCAGGGCTGATTGTTCCCACAGTGGTTCTGCTACCAGCACAAGCTGGGCTTGTCTCTGCATTGCCATGGAGGCAGTTTAGTCTGCTCTCAAACCTGTGCAAGCCAGGGAGTGAATTCTAATTATGAGGGGTTTTGTGGAATGTAGCTTATGGATCCAGCTGTACTGCTGAGAGTAACAGCTGTCCTCTGCCATCCTGCACCACCATCAGTGTCCTTTGGTCCCAGGTTATTTTTGCTCCAGCTCTGGCAGTGAGCTGCTCCCTTGGGTACAGCCCTTTGGGTTACAAGGTGTGCTTTAAAATTTATATTGTAAGTGTTTGCTAAGCACACCAGCTCCTCTGCCCTGCAGTGGGTATGGGGTGCTCCCAGCAGACAGCAGCCCCCTGTCAGGCAGACAGCAGCCCCCTGTCAGGCAGACAGCAGCCCCTGTCAGGCAGACAGCAGCCCCCTGTCAGGCAGACAGCAGCCCCCTGTCAGGCAGACAGCAGCCCCTGTCAGGCAGACAGCAGCCCCTGTCAGGCAGACAGCAGCCCCTGTCAGGCAGACAGCAGCCCCTGTCAGGCAGACAGCAGCAGGCAGCTGGGGTGGTTGTTCTTTCCACGGGGGCAGCTCAATCCGGAAAAAGACGTTTGTCCACACCAGTGTAAACTGGTTCAAGGGCATCTGTACAAACTATCCAGCTTCCTGTAGCCACGGTGCTCTGGTGCTTTGTGTTGATCAGGCTCTGGAAAACAAAGGCAATGGCCCCATCCTGAACTTGCTGTGGGCTCCATTCAGCAAGGGAGGGGCACAGCCAGAGCTCAACACATCTGATTGATTGTTCTCCTAGTCTGGTCTCTCTTTCTCCTCAGACCAAACTTTCTTAGACCATTTCCTTTATCAAGCAGGATACAATTAGCAGGAAATTCCTCGGGTGGACTTCCTATTCTGTGATAATCCACACCATGCTTACGCATTCCTCAGGACAGGAGGGGGGGTAAGGATGGAGGGAGGGGGTTGAAAGCAGTTTGCAGAATCAGGAAATTGAACCAAGAGAGAGGAATTTGTCTCCTTTTCAATCTGCTTCTTATAGTGTATTTTTGTGCAAAGACTGTCCTTCGACAGGCACATCAAAGTACCTTCCCAGAGGGAGACGTGAGGCTGTGCCATGTCTGTGTGTGTGTGTGTCCTCTGTGTGCATTCCCGGGATGCAGAGGAATCCAGGGCTGCCTCCCCTCCCAGCCACCCAGTGCCTCCCTGGTGGTTTGCACAGCTGCATCTCAGGCAGACCTTGGCTGGCTGTCATTGTTTTGGTGCAGGAGCCTGTTTTGTTTGTCAAACAAAGCAGCAAGACGTTTCTGTCAGCAGCCTGGAGGTATCAGCAGGCTGGGTCAGACCCCTCAGTCTAGTTCATTGCCAGAGATGGGGTCATCAGTAAAGGACTTGGTGACTAAGTACAACAGTGGACATTTTGGATCTTACAAAGTCTACCTGGGGAAATCCTCCTCAGTTGCTTTTGCCATTTGGTCCCAAAAGGAACAGAAAGGGAGAACTTTTTCATTTACCCTGCTTTAAATTATCTGTATGATTGTCTGCTGCTGTGGTACATGTGTGTGTGTGTGTGTGCACAAGACAGGGCACTGTCACCTCTACCTGCATGGAAAGGAGCACAAATAGGATGCTCTTGAGATGCTCCAGGATAATGTCTGCAGGGTTGTGCTGCCTGTCCTTTTTCAATGTGACCTACAAGAAAGCTGGGGAGGGGTGTTTGACAAGAGTGATGGGACAAGGGGTAATGGCTGAAAACTGGAAGAGGGGAGATTTAGGTGAGACATTAGGAAGAAATTCTTTAGTGTGAGGGTGGTGAGACACTGGAACAGGTTGCCCAGAGAAGCTGTGGAAGCCCCATCCCTGGAAGTGTTCAAGGGCAGGTTGGATGGGGCTTGGAGCAACCTGGTCTAGTGGGAGGTGTCCCTGCCCATGCAGGCGGTTGGGGCTAGATGATCTTTAAGGTCCCTTCACACCCAAACCAGTCTGTGAACTTAACAGTAAAATGAAAGCCAAAAATACCACCCAAAGACACCTGATGCCACAGCCCCACCATCAGATTAGACTTGAAGAGACCTGCGTTGAGAACTGCAGTATCTGTGGAGAGGGGAGGGCAGTGTTTGTAACTTAAAGGTGGTAAAGGAAAGCAAGCAGTGTGTGAGCACTGCAGGCAGGGGTGTCTGCCCAGCACTGCAGGCAGGGGGGGTGAGCACTGCAGGCAGGGGGGTGAGCACTGCAGGCAGGGGGGGGTGAGCACTGCAGGCAGGGGGGTGAGCACTGCAGGCAGGGGGGTGTGTGCCCAGCACTGCAGGCAGGGGGGTGAGCACTGCAGGCAGGGGGGGGTGTGCCCAGCACTGCAGGCAGGGGGGTGAGCACTGCAGGCAGGGGGGGTGTGCCCAGCACTGCAGGCAGGGGGATGAGCACTGCAGGCAGGGGGGTGAGCACTGCAGGCAGGGGGGTGTGTGCCCAGCACTGCAGGCAGGGGGGTGAGCACTGCAGGCAGGGGGGTGAGCACTGCAGGCAGGGGGGGTGAGCACTGCAGGCAGGGGGGTGAGCACTGCAGGCAGGGGGGTGTGTGCCCAGCACTGCAGGCAGGGGGGTGAGCACTGCAGGCAGGGGGGGGTGTGCCCAGCACTGCAGGCAGGGGGGTGAGCACTGCAGGCAGGGGGGGTGTGCCCAGCACTGCAGGCAGGGGGATGAGCACTGCAGGCAGGGGGGTGAGCACTGCAGGCAGGGGGGTGTGTGCCCAGCACTGCAGGCAGGGGGGTGAGCACTGCAGGCAGGGGGGGTGTGCCCAGCACTGCAGGCAGGGGGGTGAGCACTGCAGGCAGGGGGGGGTGTGCCCAGCACTGCAGGCAGGGGGATGAGCACTGCAGGCAGGGGGTGTGTGCCCAGCACTGCAGGCAGGGGGGGTGTGCCCAGCACTGCAGGCAGGGGGGGTGAGCACTGCAGGCAGGGGGGGTGAGCACTGCAGGCAGGGGGGGGTGTGCCCAGCACTGCAGTGAGTTGGGCGTTGCCAGCAGTGGAGGGGACAGCTCACCCCCACACCCTGCCACCTGTACAGCCACTTTGCCAGCCTGCCCCAGAGTTGCTCTGGTGTTTCATAGCCCAGCTGGAAGGCACAGACTGTGCTACAGAAGAGCCCTACGTGTGCTCCAGCCAGAAGCACTTCCCTGCCACCCGTGCCCCGACACGTGCGCTCCAGCTGCTGGTGGCCCTGCTGTCCTTCCAGTCTCTGGGAGTGCAAATCCCCGTGGTTAACACCACCTGTGTCCTTCTCCCTGAGAGCTGTAGCTTGGTTTTCCTACACACATTATTATCATAAAATTATCTTACAGCTCACATGCATCCAGATCAAAGTGAAAGCCCATAATATGGTTGAAGCTGAATATTTCAAAACAGTGTTTTCACGCTTCCCTTTTCCTAGGTTACCTTTGGCAGACTCCAGCCATCTGCTGTCTGCTTCTGGGTAAGGACTACATGCCAAAATCCAATGGCCTTAAAAGAGAGCATGGAGAAGGAAATTGTGGGCACCTAAGGCAGCTATAGCAGAGTTGCCAGAGCAGCAGTGCTGAGTTTGGGGTGTTTTACAGAATGCCAAGTTCATGGTGATAGAACCACAAAAGCTGAAAGGACCAGTGGAAGACAACCCACAAAGTTCCCTTTCAGAGTTGCCATTTCAGGCTTTCTGCAGATACATCATTATGCCACCTATAGTGCACCTTGGTCCAGAGATGGTACTGTTAGAAAAAAACAGTTTTATTTAAATAAGAACTGAGATCCTGGAGCCCAACTCTGCAGCACGGTGGAAAGTCCATGACTGGTGTTTTTATCGTCCCTGGCGCAGTCAGTGATCATGGGGATGTAGCTGTGCTGTGGTTGATCTAACAACCCCCCCTTGATCAGCCTGCCCTGGGAGGAAAGGACTCTCCTCCTGTTGGGTGACTTGAGCATGATGGTAAGGTGAAAGATGAGGGTGGAAGAGGAGGAGAGCTAGGAAGGCAAGGTAGGAGAGAACTAAAGGTGAAATGGGTCATGGAGAAATGTAATGAGGTGAGGCAAAGGGAGAGGTGTGCCTGTCGTGATCAGTCCAGACACAGAGGATACAATGACCCTGTTAAAGCACACGTGTGCTCCTCAAACACAGAAAGCTTTATCTGACTCTTATCTCCTGATCACAGCCACCAAGCTGCCTACAGAGCAGGAGCACTGTCTTCCAGCCCAAGACTCTTCCCACGTGCCGACAGCTGCCGGAGAAGCCCCGAGCCTGTTTCATTGTGGACTTGGACCTTCTGGGATAAAATCATTTCAAAGAGGGTGCTCATCTCTGAAAGGAAAGTGCTGGCCAGTCTTGTCCCAGCAGCATTGGAGTCAGCCCCAGCACCTTTGCCAAAGGTCTCAAAGGTCCTTGGTTTCTCCTGCCTTGCAGCTTCCTCATCCTGAGGGGAATGGAGAGAGTCGGGGGAGAAGATGTTGTCCTTGTAACTGCTGGTGAGGGGCAAGGAGAGCCGAGCCACCCAGGCTGGGTCAGCAGCAGTCAGCCTCTTGAGGGCCAGCTCTGGAGGGAGTGAAAACAAGAACTGTCGGTGAGACGTGGACCAGGGGAGACCACAGGAGAGAGAAGAGGGGTAAAAAGAAGAAAAAAGGGGGAAAAAAAAAAATGTGATAAATGCAGAGACTTCCTGAAATCAGCTGTGAGAAGACTGATTGTAAACAGGTCTAGAGATAAGCTACCAGCATTCAAACCAGCAGCTTAAAAAAAACCCCAACCAACCAAACTAGAACTGCTTTAAAACTACTGGGTTTTTTTGTCTTGTTTTTTTGTGTAATAACCATTAAGCTCACTTTGCTTTCTCATCTGCTGCAGCCTCAAGTGGTACTTTACTACAGTGTTAGCAAAGCCAGAGAAAGTGAAGGCTTAGGACTGGCTGAAGGGGAGGGGACAGTGGGAAGCTTTCAAGGGGGAAGTATTGGACAGAAGAAAGGTCAGTAGTGGACTTCCCTTCAGGGACACCCTAGGGTGGGAAGTTGCTGCCAAGCAGGCATTCTGGGACTGGAAAGAAATGGGTTATTATGAAAACAATAACAACAGAAGTAGAATGAAATTCTGGATTGTAAAATGCACAGCTGGGTGGTTGAAGACTAGGAGCAAAAAATTGAGCTATAAAGTAGTTGTTCATCAATTGGAAGCAGATGAGGAGCAGTGGGAGCCTGGTGTGGGTGTTGGCTGCAGGCTCCTTAATGTGCCAGTAATGTGATTCTGCCCCAAAATGGGCAAAGGAAATCACACAGTGTGCTGGTCAAGGTATTCCCTGTTGGCCTGAAGACACATCTGTGGTGTGGTTACTAGGTCTGGTGAGACCTGATTAGGAGTGTTACGTACAAATCTGATTATCCCTCCGTGGGGGAGAGGAGCTAAAATGGCAGCAGTGCAGAGAAAACTGTTGAGATGAAACCAGGGGTGAGTCCAGGCTTCCATGACCCAAAGAGGTAGGGATTGCTCAGCCTTAAGGAAGCAAATGCTCCCTGGAGATCTGACTCCAACATCATTATGCTGATGAGATAAGCACCAACAAAGGAAATCTTTATGCTTAAAATAGTGTTGGCAAAAGAAGAAGTGATTATTACTGTCCACAAGTTAAACATAAACTGGAAATAAAAGGAAGGACCCCATAGCAGGGTGAGCCTGGAATAGCTTCCTCATCAGACAGCAGAAAAGGAAATGGGGTTCTTGTTTTTAAGGCAGAGCTTTGCAGTTGGTAAACAAGCCTGGGGGAGGTGGTGCACAGCCCCACGTTGCTTCATTCCCAAAGGGTAACCAAGAACCACGAGGAGCTCCCAAGCAGCCACCAGGTTTGGGAAACACTTTTAAGAGTCAGACAGCAACAAACCAAATAACTTTGGTCTGGGAACAAAACACCCCACACCACACCAGTCCCAACCTGAGGGCAAGAGCTGGTGTCCTTGTAATAATTCTGTGGCTCTGACTTGTAGAGTGACCTCCCAAAGGAGGGTCTCCATACTCCTGCACTTCTGCTGCTTCCAGAAAATGATGGATACCCTGCCACAGCCTGGGACACGTGGTCCTCAGTCCAGGGCTAGTCAGTCCCTGAGACAAGTCTCCTTCCTCAGCCAACTACATAATTAGGCCTTTTTCTCTGAAAAACAACCGTGTCCTGGGGTGGGATGGGGTGAGGGCTGGGATTCATACCTGGTAAGGAGAGAAGGGCAGACACATCACTTAGATTTTTGTTCCAGCCAAAGCCTCAAAACTCTTTTGTGTTGCTAAACTTCTAGGATTTCTTTCTACAGTCTCAGTCTTTTCTTTCAGTTGCAGGGACTGGTCCTGAAGAGATCTCCCAAGTGTGCTGACATCCCGTATTTTTGCTCTGAAACATCCCCAGTTTCCTCCTCCCCAGCCCCCAAGAAGCCATTGCATTCCCTGAGTATTTCCATGCTGCAGCACTGGAGCAGGGCACAGCAGCTCGGGCTGAGGGTCTCGTGCCCATGAAACCCTATCATTAGGTGTGGTTAATTTGGCTGATGACTCTTCACTGCCTTCTTTCAACAGTGTTTCAGCAAGGGGGGTGGTTTTGGAATCAATAAAAATTCTGTCTCTCATCTGCTGCTGTGATGGTTTCTCTGGTGGGGGAGTAGGTGTTCATAGAGCTGAGAGCTCCCCTGGGCTCGGGGCTCCCAGCATCAACACCCCTGAGCTGCTGGGACTGATTATTTGCTCAGTTCTCCCCACTGTGAAGAGCACAAAGACCCAGACAGGCTCAGCCAGCTGGTCCCACACTCCAGAGCACAAGCAAGGCTTCCTTCCTCCCTCTCTCAGGATGTGAAGTCCACTTCTCTGTTTGTGTTTGGGAGAGGAGGAAGGAGTCCAGCAGCTCCATCGTCTTTGCCCTTTCAGGAAGGTCTGGGCTCCTGGCTAGGGCTGTTCTTCAGCTCTGGGGCAGGGCAGGCTCTGGTGTCATGTCCAGCACTGCTGATGGACAGGAAGCCACTCCAGCCTGCACTGCTCCTGCTCTCTGGCATTCCAGCCATTTGGCAAACATGAGGTTTTCCCTGTCAGATCCAAGAAGCACGGGAGATGGCACTTCATGGACGTGCCTGGCTGTAACACTGGTTTTCTAGGATGCCACTGTCTGAGCAGGACTCAATCCAAACAGATCTGCTGAGCAGGTTGTCCTGCTTTTAGAGCCAGAATAGAACCTATTTTCTCTCTAGTCATTTTACTCTTCAGTTAATTCTATAAATTTGTATATTTTTCATTCTTTTCTTTCTCATCATTACTGTTCCCTTAAAGCAGTGCAGTTTAGTTTCCAACCCCTGAGTCTCTCTTCCTTATTATTAGGGGTAATAGAGAGCATCTACCATTAGCTTAATTACCAGCCCAGCATTAAACCATGACACAGGTCCACCAGTCCCTTTGCTGGGATAGTGTGTGTCAGTTCACCCGTGGGATGGAGCAGCCTGGTCACTCCCTTGGCTGCAGGACCTTGAAACCCAAGGCAGCTTTGCAGCTCTCCTGTCCCCCATCCCTTCCTTTGCTCCTTACTGGAATAAAAAGGCCAAGAAGTGGAGAGAAGCAGCCTGGTTTTCCCTCTTAGAAAGAGGACAGAAAATGCCCAACTCTGGAATTCAACAGCAAACCTCAATGAGTCCTTCATACTGTGGAGGAGCTCAGAGGCTCCACAAAGAAATTTCTGCGACAGGACGCGAGTCAGCCCGACTCTTCCAAATTGAAATGCCAGTAGAAGAGATTTTTCAGAACAAATCAATAAAAGGAACATGCAGAAAATGTCAGGCCCAGATGGTATTCACCCTGGAGTGCTAGAGGAACTCGGACATGAAATTGCTTGGTTTATTAACTGCAGTTCGTTAACTACTGCTTCAAATGAGTACGGTAGCAGAGGAAGGGAAGGTAGAAGTTGTGACATGAGGTTTTAAATGTGTGAATCTGGTGTGGGCAGAGCCACAAAACTCATTATAGGGGAGACTCAGCAGATAACTGAGCAGCTGCTACTTGGACAGGGCCTGACGTGGTACTAGCAAGGCAGGGAATTGCAGTTTGCAAAGTTCTTGGTGTCTTTGGAAGAGGTAGATGAAGAGTCCTGCTTGCCAGAGGACACCTGAGCTTGCAGAAGAGCAGCAACCAGGCTGACAGGGGACCTGAGCTGGCCCTGAATTCACAGCCAGGTTCTGTCGGGGACTAACAAGGGTTAAAAGCCAGGAAGTGATGGTAGGAATAAATAATCTTCCCCACAAAGGGAGGTCATTTAGTCATAGAGTCATCAGGGTTGGAAGGGACCTCTGAAGATCATTGATTCCACCCCCCCTCCAGAGCAGGATCCCACAGGATCACATCCAGATAGGTCTGGAATGTCTGCAAAGAAGGAGACCCCACAATCTCTCTGGGCAGCCTGTCCCAGGGCTCTGTTACCCTCACAGTGAAGAAGTTTTTCCTTATGTTTAACTTGACCCTCCTGTGCTCCAGCTTGTGCCCATTGCCCCTTGTCCTTGAAGAACAAGCCAGAAGACCTCATACCACCAGAAGAACAAGCCAGAAGACCTCATACCACCAGAAGACCTCCTTATATACAGTGTAGATGTATCCTATTCTGGTCACCACACCTCAATAAAATGCACTAAAATTAGTAACAGGATGATCCCAGGAGATGGGACTAGTTCAGCCTGGTAGGAAACAGGAGCCTAACAGGGCCCAAAGGGTCCACAGCATCATGAGGGGCTCAACAAGGGCAACTCTTCACCTTTCTCACTCTGCATGGACTAGGAGACCATGAAATGAAGGGGCTCAGGTCAGCACGGGAAGCAGTTCACACAGTGCATCGTTAAACTGGGCTTCACCCACACACAACAACAGAGGACAGCCTCTTGGATGAGCTCAACAGCAGCACATACATCCATGGGAGGAAAGATCTACCAAGATTAAACACATGAAAAATAATCCAACATGAAGCTCAGCAAGTCCCTTTGCTGTAAGCTGCCTGGTCCCAACAGCATAGGATGGTCCATAGATGCTGTCCCAAGCATCTGCCACTGTCAGAGCCACCCTAGGAGGTGAGATGTCTCTGCAGGCCAGCCAGTTTTATCTTCTGAATGGGCTTAGTGTGTTATTTGAGGAGACCCCACCGCTGGAACCTCCCCCACCAGCCCCAGCCTGCTCCCAGCAGCGAGGCCACCTCACCTGCCTGTGGCTCCAGGAGGGTCTCCAGCTCCTCTCCCACCAGCTGCTGCACGGAGAGCTCGAAGCCGCTGTCGGAGTCACGGTCCTCGGCCTCGCTCTCCCCGTGCCCACTGTCCTTCGTGCTCAGGCCATCGTTGTCCAGCCCCGCAGCCCTGAACCAGGGACAGAACTCAGGTCACACCTCAGCCCCTAGCACCACCCTGCCCCAACCATTACCTTGAAGGTGGTTGTCCTCATCCCCCACCCCTAAAATCACCCAGCGGTGGGGTACGGGCATCATCCTGGGGCACCATTCACGGCACCAATCCTTGTAGGCCCCACCAATTCAGGAGTTTTATGGGGTTTTTTTTTGAAAACAACACCACATGAACAAAAGCACTGGGACCGGGAGTGCCATGGACCCTCTCGAAGCTGGGCCCCAGCTGGGTGCTGAGCTACATGTGGGGCTGGTCCACATTTCTTGTCCAAGAGAGTTTTAACCTTCTGCAGGGAGCAGGCAAGGAGCTGCTGGCTCTTCCCTGTGGATTCAGAGGAGCTGCCCATGAGCAGGACCAGGAGAGAAGCATCAGAGCCCAGCCCTGCCCTAGAGCAGCTCTTCCTCCCTCTCCAACCTCAGCAGATGGAGATGATGGTGAGAAGGCAGTGAAAGCTGTGTCTGCCCATGGCCTGGGCAGGGGAGACATGGCAGGGCAGTGGTGAAGCCCTGGCACCTTCAGGGGGGTTCACCCAGAGATGTCAACAGCCCAATTTAATGGGAATGCCAGAAAGTTTGTCAATGGCAACATCTTCAGCACACAGTGGGGATATCTCAGTCCTTCCCACCCTTGGTTGGCTTCCTGGCCTGGGGACTGATGCCCTGAACTCATGTCAACAGGCAACAGCATCTCTAAGTACCCAGAGCCATGAAAAAACTCATGCTTGTGCTGGTGTCTCCAGAGCTGGACCCTCTGTGCTCATGAGGGCACCTTTCCATCACACTTGGACACATTGGTGTTCCTCTAGCAAGGATGGGCAGATGGTTCATGGCTGTGAGGGAGCTCAGGTAGGTATGGAAGGAGCTACCAAAGGTACCCCAGGAAGGAGGCAAAGAGCAGCCCTATCACAGAATCACAGAATGCTTCTGGGTGTAAAAGACCTTTAAGATCATCAAGTCCAACCATAACTGAACTCTACCAACCATTAATCCAATTCTACCAAGTCCAGAGCTAAACCATGTCCCTCAGCACCACATCTAACAGCTTTTAAACACCCCCAGAGGTGGCGATTCAACCCCCTCCCTGGGCAGCCTGGGCAGTGTTTGATGACCCTTTCAGCAAATAATTTTCTTTTAATATCTAATCTAAACCTCCCCTGGAGCAACTTGAGAGCATTTCCTCTTGTTCTGGAGAAGGTAGCTGGACACCAGTGGGAAGGCCTGACCAGAGGAGCCCAGCCACTCCTGAAGGGAGGACCTTCCTCCCCAAAGTCAGGTCCACAAAACCAATGACAAGGTTTTCCCTTGTGTGCCTGCTCTCCTGGTGTCTCCTGCCCTTGGAAGCTCTTGGGGCCAGCGAGGCTGAAGGAGAGGGACACAGAGGACATGGTGAAGGGCCGGAGCTGGCCTTACCTGCTGCCGTTCTTGGCCGTGTACTTGTTCCCCCTGTGGTTGGTTTTGGGCTGGAACTGGCCCTGGTGCAGCAGGGAGAGCAGCTGGGAGATTTGCTGCAAGGCAGGAAAAGCTTGTTGAGCCCCGGTGGTGGCCACTCAAGCTGCTTCCTGCCAGGACGTCCCCTCCAAACCCCCCCCCCCCTTCCCCACCCCGGCCTTTTTATAGCGTTTCCTCCTCCTGCAGATGGTTCAGCATCCCCATGGGGGGGCAGACGAGGGGCCAGGCACAGCTCACCTGGCCCCAGCGCTTCCCCTGCGCCACCCCCACCCACACATTCCCCTGGGAAGTGACCACTGGATTTGACCCCTTCCCCATGTCACAGCCATTCTTCACCCAGCTCCCCGGGCATCCTGGCGGGCATGGGGAGACCCTGCTCGTGGTGGGGTCCATCCTACACAGCCCCAACTCCTGGGGCAGCTGTGCCCAGGGCTGGGAGAAGAGACCAACCAAAGACCAGCAGGTTGCACGTTCCCACCACCCCAAGGTGTGCAAGACCTGGGTGAGGAAGGATTGGGGGGGACCGGGGGGGTCCACACCTCCAGCAACACACGGGGCAGCTCCTACCTGCACTGGGGGTGATTCCATGGCGAACTCCCCAGTGGGGCTCTGCTCTGCCAGTGCCACCAGTGACAGCCGGACCAGACTCCTGAGGATGTGCTGGTGGGGCTGGGGCTGCTCAGGTCCCCCGGACCCCATGGGCTGGCCAGGTGGCTCTCCCACAGGCCCCTGTGGTGGCTTCACCAAGGTCTTGCAGTGTGCTGGTGCATCTGGGGGGCTCACAGCCTCTTTGGCTGAATTTTTGGGTCTCTGGGACTGGCAGGGCCGGCGCTGCAGGATGGGCAGGTTGAAGGTCCCCCCCCTGCTCATCTGAGTCTTTTTGGGTCCTCTGATTTCTCAGGGTCCTGTAGAGAGTGGGCGTGAGGTGGAGAGGAGCCTGTGGGGAGCCCCCCGGCACAGGGGGCAGATCCTGCTGGCTGGGACGGGGGGGTTCAGCCTCCCGGGACCGACCCCGGAGCAGGGGGACAAGGTGGATGTCGGTCTTCTGGATCTGCCTGTGGGGCTTCTTGAGCTGCTGCTGCCTGCGGGCATCCTCTGCCTCCCTGCAGTTGTAGGCCATGCCATCCTTCTTCTCCTTCTTACGCAGAGACAGGGTTAAAGCCAAGAGGAGGAGACACCCACCCAGGAGAGCAGCCAGGCAGATAATGGCCACCACCGAGGGGCTCGGCCATCCCGGTTCCCAGGCTGAGATTTTGGAGAATGCCCCGTGATGCCGGAAAACTAAGCGGACCTGGGCCAGGGTGTGCAGGGGGATGTCCCCCCCATCACTCACCTGGACCACCAGCTCCCGCTGGGTGCCGGCCAGGCTGCTGGCATTGCTGGCATTGAGGAAAACCTGCCCCAAGAGAGGGTCCAGGATGAAGAGCCCAGAGTCATGCCCACCCACCAGATCATACCGGAGAGCCCCGTTAATGCCAGAGTCCACGTCCTGGGCTGTGATGGTGAAGAGGAAGGGAGCACCAGCACACGATGTGAGTGTTGCATTGACCACTGCTGCTATCCCTTGGGTGCTCCCGTTCCCAGGAGCCACCCAGAAGCACCCTGTCTCCTCATTGACCAGGACAGAGAGCGTGGCCGTGCCTCCCACCAGCACCGGTGAGGTGATGATGGGTGCGTTGTCATTCCGGTCGAGCACAGCCACCCTGATGGAGACACTGGATGCCAGCTTGGGCTGACCACCATCCTCTGCAGTCACCAGGAACTCCAGGCTCCTCATCTGCTCATAATCAAAAGCTTGAAGGGCAAAAACTTCCCCAGTGGTCGGGTTGATTGAGACCAGACCCAAAGTGGAGGAGTCCAGGATGCTGTAGGTGATTTTCCCATTGAAACCCAGGTCGGGGTCGGTGGCCTGGACGGTGAGCAAGAAGGCAGGTGCTAAACTGTTCTCAGCAATGGCAACCTCATAGGTGGCCTTCTCGAAGGTCGGGGCATTGTCATTGACATCACTGATGCAGATAGTGAGGTGCTTCAGCACGGCCAAGGAGAGGTCTCCATGGTCCCGCACCACCAGTGTCAGGTTGTACTCAGCCCGCAGCTCCCTGTCCAGTGTGGCATTGGTCATCAGCATGTAGCTGTGGCTGTTGGTCCTCTTCAGCCTGAAGTGCTCGTACCCTTGACTGAGGGAGCAGTGCACCTGCCCGTTGCTGCCCGAATCGGGGTCGCTGGCTGTCACCAGAGCCACGAAGCTGTCCTTGGGGAGAGCTTCGGAGAGCACAGGCACCCGCGTGGCCCAGGTGACGTGGACCTCGGGAGCGTTGTCATTGACATCCAGAACTTTGACCAGGATCTTGCAGTGAGCTGGGATGGGGTTGGCACCCAGGTCCCGGGCTTGCACATCCAGCTGGTAGGTGTGGGTCTCCTCGTAGTCCAGCGGGTGCCTGAGGCTGAGGCTGCCCGTGCGGGCATCGATGGAGAAAGCCCTCAGCACCTCCGGGGGCGCGTGCCTGCTCAGGCTGTACTCAATCTCCCCGTTGGGGCCCTGGTCGGGGTCAGTGGCTGTCACCATCACAAGGAGGGTCCCGGGCAGAGCATCCTCCCGCACCTCCACCGTCAAAGAGCTCTCTGCAAAGACGGGGCTGTTATCATTGGAGTCAAGGACGATGACTTTAATTAAAGCAGTACCTGATTTTGGCGGCTGCCCGTGGTCAGTGGCCGTCAGCACGAGGTCGAAGGAAGAGTGCAGCTCCCGGTCCACTTCTTTAACCACCACCAGCTCCGTGTGCCTCGTCCCATCGGAGCTGGAGACGACCTCCAGAGCAAAGTGCTCACTGTGGGAGAGGGTGTAGGAGCAGTGAGCGTTGGGGCCGGCATCAGCGTCCAGGGCTCGGTCCAGCGGGATCCGGGTCCGCAGGGATGCGCTCTCCGACATCTCCAGCTCCAGCTCAGGCGTGGGGAACCGTGGCGCGTTGTCGTTGATGTCCAGCACTTGGACCTCCACGTGAATGAGAGCCAGGTTCCGGGCAGCCAGCACGTCAAACGAGACCCAGCAGGGATCGCTGTGCCGGCACAGCTGCTCCCTGTCCACCCGCCCAGCCGTGCTGAGCTCCCCGTCCCCGCTCCCCACGTGCAGCGGGAACCTCCCAGGGGTCTCCATCAGCTGGAAAGCATCTGCCATTTCTCCACTCTCACCCCCCTCAAAATGCTGGGCCAGGGTCCCTATCACCGTTCCCGGCGGCACCTCCTCGAACACCCGGTAGTGCACCGTGAAGGTGGCCACCTCCTGGGCATCGGCACAGAGGAACAGGTACCACCAGAGGGCTGGGAGGTGGAGAGCAGAGCAGCTCAGCAGCAGCATGCTGCCGGCCAAGCCCACCGCCCCGCTGCCCCGGCACGCCACCACCGGCTCGCCCGCCGGCCGCCACATCCCCGAGAGCTCCTCACAGCGATCCCAAACCCTCGGCATCCTCTCCCATCACCAAGTCCCATAGGTGCCAGCCACAGGTTGGAAAGGAGGAGGTATCACGAGCGAGTCCAGCGGTTGTCCCCTGTATCTCCATCACCAGGGGTGGCCGGCAGAGCCAGCAGCTCCCCGGGCTGGAGCGCTCAGCCCGGAGCAGAGGGGACGGCCACCGCCGCAGCTGCAGCCGGGAGCCGCGTCCGGCCGGGCCGGGAGGTGGACCAGCCGTGTTTCCTATGGAAACCCCACCTACAGGAAAAGGGAGGACTGGGCTGGTACAATGCCTGGGCGGGATAGGGGGCTTGGGGGGGCGGCACCTTTCCCAGCTGGGAGAGGGGTGTGGAGGTGCCCTGGGTTTCCAACCTGCAGGGACCATCGCTGCTGCCACCTGGAAAACGTGTTTCACAGAGGGTGCAATTCCTGCCCACAGCCCCAACCCACCTGCGAAGCCCTCAGGAAGATGTCTGCAAGCACCAGCAACGATGATGATGGGTTTCTGCTCTTCCGTTACCCCACACGGTTTGATTTCTGACCTACTCTCATTCACTTTCATTTTGCCTAAATCCAGTGCTCATCCCCAGGCCTTGCTCTGCCTTTTGCTGCCGGGCTGGAGGGCAACGCACCCGCGTCACCTTTTCCAGCACATGGCTTGGGATTATGTCACTGCTCCGTTTGCATCTGGACACACCACAACGAGCTAATGAATCACCGGGAGAGCTGCCACATCAAACACAGGCACGTGGATGCAAGGGAAGAAAGGAGGCTCCAGCAGATGCCAGCTGTGTCCCGCTGTCCCCATCCCCTCCGTCCCTCCATCCTGGCCTGCTCTTCCCATCTTGGCACATGCTCCATCCCCAGATCAGCAGAGTTTTGACTTCCCCATTGTGACTTCTCACCCAGCACAGATTTTGCACCACCCAAATCCCTTCTTTACCTTATTTCAACCCAAGCTGGGCTGTACTTTGGGTCTCAAGGTGATTGAAGGCACTGGGGATAGGGAAGGTCACTGCAGAAGTTTTCTTGGCTGTTTCTGAGAACAGAGCATCTTCATGGTGGGGATCAAGTCCCACCAGCCACATCACCTTTGCCATGACCCCCACATCTCCCAGGCAGCCTCCAGCAGCCCCACTGGTGTCCCATGCCCGCCCTGCCCCTCACCTCCTGCTTCTCCAGCCTCGCTGGGTGCCTCCATGCCCCCATCCTCTTCCCACCCTTCCCTGCTCCCCTCACAGCTCTGGTTTTCCCATCACCTGCATCCCTGCACTCAGCACTTTTCTTACTATAAACATTAATGCCACAATGAACAGGAAAAGCAAAACCACCCCAGTGCCAACCTGCTGTCCCACCCCGGGGAGCTGAGGGCCACCACTTGGCACACCAGGAGGAAGGGATGGGGCAGCTCAGCCATGGCAGGAGACCCAGTGCTACTCCTGGGCTCGGTGCCAGCTCCAGGTGACCTTTGCCAAGTCATTTCCCTGCTTTGTGCTCTCACTTCCTCCTCAGCCAAGAAAAGCAAATCCATGGATCCTGCTGGAGGGATGCTCTCCTGCTGGAGGGATGGCTCTCCCATTCCCCAGCTGCCCGTGGAGCTGTGGAAGAAGAAGCAGATGTCTCCCAGCCCATGCCCTGCTTTCAGGTGGGAAGGCTGCTTCCTTCTTGAGGAAGTCTCATCCTTCCACCTCCCCTTTTTTTGGGCCTCTTCTTTTCAGGGGTGGAGAGGAACAGAAGAACCACATTGAAATATCACCAAAGAAAGGAAATAAATGTGATGCCTGAGAACTGGGGGGGGGTCCCCAAAGAGTCCTGCAAGACGTGTCCTTCCCCATCACCTCCCAAGCCATCTGCAGAACAAGCCAACCTCACCAAGTGCCCCACACTTAACCCACCCCTGCTCTGCCAGGAGATCTATTCCCCCCACCACCCCGACACCAGCACCCACCAGTGTCCCCACCCTACTGGCTGGAGGGCGGATGCCCCTGGAGGCTGCTGCAGCCCCAAACAGCTCCTTTTTCTCCCCATTTTGAGCCCCAGTTTGCTCAGCCACTGTAGGAAAAGGCAGTGGGACAAGTCACAGTCCCTAAGCAGAGGGTTGTGACCCCCTCCCAAGCACCACCACCCCCCACCCCCCCCCAGCCCCCTCCAGCTGTATGGATACCAGCCCTGGTGACAAATCCAGACAGCCCAGGAGAACAGGAGCTGGAGGATCTAATGCTTTCATTATTACACTGCTTCAGGAATAAATCCCTGCAGACCAGAGCTGTGACCCTGTGCTGTCAGGACAGTGGCAGGGACAGCTGAGGGACACTGCAAAAACATCCCTGAGCAGCAGAGCACACCAGCCTTGGGAAGGTGGGCAAAGGGAAGCTGAGGGAGAAAAAAAGGGCAGAAAAATGGGGTTGAGCTGAGAGCTGCCAGGAGCACTGATAGTAAAGCAAGAGCTGGTGCTAAAAACAAACCACGTCTCCTCCTGTTTCCTGTTCACACACAGGCAGGTTTCCACTGTGCAGGTGCTTCAAGACCTCCATAGACACTGTTGTGTCTATGAACATAACATTCCCCCCCTAGGAGGTTGGCTGCACCTAAAACCTTTCATTTAAAGCTCAGGAAGAGCATCATTTGTGTTCAATTATTGCAGCAGCGCTCTTCAGCTTCTGCATGATGCTGTTAGTGCCCAAAGCAGATGTAAATGCTATTGGCTGGTGGGAAAACCTGGCTCTGCTGAAGCTCAGCTGCCCTCCAGGCTCCCGAGCAAGACACGGACACAGGGGACAGCCCAACCTCCCAGGGGTGAGGAGCCACCCCCGAGGCTCCCTGTCCATCCAGCCCCACCACGTTACCTCCAGCCCACGGCCCCAGTACCACTTGTGCTCTAAATGCAACCGTGGGCGACCATCCAGAGGGGGGAAGTTTGTTCTCCACTTCCAGCTGCGAGTTCCTGCAGCATCTTTTTGTGCCTTGTTCCGAGCCGGCTAAAAACTAACTCCAGAAAGGGGAAAAAAGTTAAAAAATAAAAATATCACAGTGACGAGTTCTGTGTGTCCCCTCGCACCCGCCCCCAGCGATGCCTGCCTTGCACCCGGGACCCCAAACACAATCTCACCCCGGCTGCGAGCCCATCGATGCTGGAGAGAGGCAGAATTCACCACCCTGGCTTGTTGCCCGCAGCCCTGCCTGTCCCCCCTGCAGCCCTGCCTGCCCTCCCTGCCTGCCCCCCTGCAGCCCTGCCTGCCCCCCCTGCCTGCCCTCCCTGCCTGTCCCTCCTGCAGCCCTGCCTGCCCTCCCTGCCTGCCCCCCTGCCTGCCCCCCCTGCCTGCCCCCCCTGCCTGCCCCCCCTGCAGCCCTGCCTGCCCCCCCTGCCTGCCCTCCCTGCCTGTCCCCCCTGCAGCCCTGCCTGCCCCCCCTGCCTGCCCTCCCTGCCTGTCCCCCCTGCCTGCCCTCCCTGCCTGCCCTCCCTGCCTGCCCCCCCTGCCTGCCCTCCCTGCCTGCCCTCCCTGCCTGCCCCCCCTGCCTGCCCTCCCTGCCTGTCCCCCCTGCAGCCCTGCCTGCCCCCCCTGCCTGCCCTCCCTGCCTGTCCCCCCTGCAGCCCTGCCTGCCCCCCCTGCCTGCCCTCCCTGCCTGCCCCCCCTGCCTGCCCTCCCTGCCTGCCCTCCCTGCCTGCCCCCCCTGCCTGCCCTCCCTGCCTGTCCCCCCTGCAGCCCTGCCTGCCCCCCCTGCCTGCCCTCCCTGCCTGTCCCCCCCTGCCTGCCCTCCCTGCCTGCCCTCCCTGCCTGCCCCCCCTGCCTGCCCTCCCTGCCTGCCCTCCCTGCCTGCCCCCCCTGCCTGCCCTCCCTGCCTGTCCCCCCTGCAGCCCTGCCTGCCCCCCCTGCCTGCCCTCCCTGCCTGTCCCCCCTGCAGCCCTGCCTGCCCCCCCTGCCTGCCCTCCCTGCCTGCCCCCCCTGCCTGCCCTCCCTGCCTGCCCTCCCTGCCTGCCCCCCCTGCCTGCCCTCCCTGCCTGTCCCCCCTGCAGCCCTGCCTGCCCTCCCTGCCTGCCCTCCCTGCCTGTCCCCCCTGCAGCCCTGCCTGCCCTCCCTGCCTGTCCCCCCTGCAGCCCTGCCTGCCCTCCCTGCCTGCCCTCCCTGCTTGTCCCCCCTGCAGCCCTGCCTGCCCTCCCTGCCTGCCCTCCCTGCCTGCAGCCCTGCCTGCAGTTGGCCGGCTCCACCAGCAGAGCCCACTGCTGCTCCGCGCTGGCCCCCGGGCCCTGCCCAGCCCCCCGCGGGGTGCCGAGGGCCACCCAGCTCCGAGGGAGCAGCGAACCTCCCCGAGGGTCCCGGCCAGCGACCCCGCCCGGGCTCAGCTCTCCCCGCTTTGCAGGATTCGGGGCAGCCCTGGAGCACCACGAGCTGAGGCTCCTGCGGGCCCCGCTGCCAAACCCCAGCAAACACTGTGGAATCACAGAATCCCAGGCTGGTTTGGGTGTGAAGGGACCTTCAAGATCATCCAGTTCCAAGCCCCCTGCATGGGCAGGGACACCTCCCACTAGACCAGGTTGCTCCAAGCCCCATCCAACCTGCCCTTGAACACCTCCAGGGATGGGGCAGCCACAGCTTCCCTGGGCAACCTGGGCCAGTGTCTCACCACCCTCACACTAAAGAATTTCTTCCCAAAATCTCATCTCAATCTCCCCTCTTTCAGGTTTAATCCATTCCCCCTTGTCCTCTCACTCCCTGCCCTTGTCCAAAGTCCCTCCCCAGCTTTCCTGGAGCCACTTCAGGCACTGGAAGGTGCTCTAAGGTCTCCTGGAGCCTTTTCTCCAGGCTGAACAGCCCCAACTCTCTCAGCCTATTCAGCAGCAGGTGAACACCCTAATTAGGAGGGCAATTAAAGGAGCTGCAAGCAATCCCTAATCAGGACAGAGTTAATAGGTGGTGCAGGAGGCTCTAAGAGCTTCCTAAGGCAGCAGTCAGGCTCTGAGGAAAACCACTAACCACAAAGTCTCTGCCAGCTCCTGCTTGCTGTGCTCCAGGAGCTCCCCTGCTCAGAGGAGGGAGATAAGGAGAGTTATTGTTACTCTGTGTTCATAGAAAGATTCTTGTTAAGGAGGGGAAGAAAGTCAGAAGTGAAATAAATAAATTGGAACAAGCTCTGTGTTTGAATAGAGAATAATAATGTTGGGATAATTTGCATGTGCAGTCTCTGCCACCCAAGACCCCAAATGTATTTTACAAAGTCTTGTGCTACAAAGAGCAACCCTACAAGCAGACAGCAGCAGAGCTGGGGAATCTGCAAAGAAATGACATTTTATTGTGTAGGAAAAAGCAATGAGAAGCTGTGTTGGAATATAAGCCTTGGTGTCCTCCCAGAGGAGAAAGCTGGGACAAGATTGTCACTTGTTCATAGGCTCCAGTTTGTTGTCATGAGTCTTACAGCAATTTTAAACTTTTCTTTCATCATAGAATCATGGAATGGTTTGGGTTGGAAGGGACCTTAAAGATCATCTAGATCCAACCCCCCTGCATGGGCAGGGACACCTCCCAAAAGACCAGGTTGCTCCAAGCCCCATCCAACCTGCCCTTCAACACTTCCAGGGATGTGGCAGCCACAGCTTCCCTGGGCAACCTGGGCCAGGGTCTCACCACCCTCACAGTGAAGAATTTCTTCCCAAAAATCTCATGTCAGTCTCCCCTCTTCCAGTTTCAATCCAGTCCCCCTTGTCCTCTCACTCCTTGCCCTTGTCCAAAGCCCCTCCACAGCTTTCCTGCATGCTACAAAGTCCCTCTCTCTCTAGCTAAACATCTGTTTGCAAATTAAATACATGGGGAAAAAAATCCTGAAGGCCAGAACTTCAATACTACCTCTTTCCAGAAAAGGTCATACAGGAGAAGGGGCCACTCACAGCTCCTGGACTGGGCTGGAGGCATCAGGACACAGGGCAAAGGGGGGGGATCTGGAGCTCCACCAGCACCACCCTTCCCTGCCACTTGGGTTTGCTTTGACAGCCTGAAGCACCTGAACAGTGGCAAAGTGTTTTGCAGAGGTGGGGTTTCCCCAGCTCCTCCAGTGTGTAAGTGATAGATCCAGGCCACAGCTCACTGCAACACCCAGCAGGCCTCTGCAAGTCCCCAGCGGCTGCAAATCAATGAGTTCTAGCAATAATTACCCATTTTATCTTTCTCTTTATTCACATTTAGACGTTTTTAATCTTTTCTTTGCAAACACAATGTTTCCCTGCTGTGGTTGTCCTTCAGCAGAAGCTGCTGTGAAAGCTCCTGTTTCTCTGATTAAAGTCTTTGTCTTGATCCAAGCTGCTCCCTGATCTGAAATGACACAACCACAAAAACCAGGTGACAGGTGACACCACCTCAGCCACAGCTGGTGTCCCCCAGAGGTGAGGTGGCCAGGCTGGATGGCACAATGCAGCTCTAGGGATGGCTGGAAGTGATGAGGCCTCACCATGGATCACCACAACCTCCAGCCATCCTTTAAAGAGGTGTCCCTGCTGCTAATCAGGGATGTATAAAACAAAAAAATAAGCCCTGTGTTGACGTGTGAAGGGAGGTGGGACTCTGGGTGGTTTTCAGGTGAGATGATAGACATTATCTCCTCTAACACAGGCCTGGGAAAGCTGATACTGCTCTATCACCTCTGGAAAACAAAAGGGGGAAAATACCAAAACAGAAAAAACCCCTCAAAGAAAAAAGGACTATAAATTACATTTATTGTGAAGACCAAACTTTTCCAGCAAGTCCAACCACTACTTAGCTTTTAAGTAAGTGGGAGGAAGGACACTGGAGCATCTGCCATGCCAGAAGCAGCTCCAGTGCCCAGAGAAACAAGTAAAAGACCCCATTTCTTGTCCAACAATGCACAGAGGGATCTGTGCTGGGATGTGGCTCAGGATGGACATGGATCTGGCCTTCCTGTTCTGGGGTGGGGAGGGGTGGGAATCACATTTTGACTTCTGGGACTATTCAGCAGAAGGTATTCTTGAGGGCGACCCCAGAGGCTGCTCCCCACCCCAGGGACTGTCCTCTGAGCCCACACACCAACAACAGGCTTTCATGTCCAGCTTCCATTGAGTGAGGAGAAACCGAGACCAACTTATTGTCCAAAGAAATGCCTGGTGCCTCCAGCAGCAGAAAGACTCCCAGGGCTGAGCAGGTCACCATGGTCTGCTACCACCAGAAGCCTTATGGGGTGCAGGACATTCTACCTCTCCATCTGCTCCCTTGGTGCCACCTCAACGAGCTTCTGCCTAGTGTGACCAAGCCACATCAACATCCATCCCACCATGGTTGGCTACACCAACCCCAGCATCGCTCCCTCCTCAGCTTCTTCCAACTCTGAAACCACCCGAGTCCCCAGGTCCTCAAGCAGAGATTCCCTTGGCACAGGGACAGCAGACAGTGGTGGGGACAATGAAGATGGCCACAATGAAGGTGACCTCAGGTCATAGAATCATAGAATGGTTAGAGTTGGAAGGAACCTTAAAGATCATTGAGTTCCAACCCCCTGCATGAGCAGGGACACCTTCCACTAGACCGGGTTGCTCCAAGCCCCATCCAACCTGGGCTTGAACACCCCCAGGGATGGAGCCTCCACAACTTCTCTGGGCAACCTGTTCCAGTGTCTCACTACCCTCACACTAAAGAATCTCCTGATCTCTAACCTAAATCTCTCCTCCTGCAGTTTCAAGGTCTCCCCATCCCTGCTATTGTGCAGGCTGTGCCCAGAGATGCACACGTTCCTCCACCAGTGCCAACACCTTGAGGTGGCTGATGTGCTGTTGTCACCTCTCCTACCTCTACTGTGTCACCTCTTCTCTCACCCACCTCCACTGGGGGACCAGACATGATGTCCTCTGCTGCTGGCTCCACTGCTGAAATACCAACATGTGGAAACATCTTTAAATTTAAGCAACTCCAGATGATGTAAATTCCAGCTCCTGCCCCAGGGGCTGAGCATACACCCAGAGCTCCCCAGCTGGGGCCAGGACCCAGACAGCTCTCCTGGACACTCCCAGACAGTGTGGAACAGGGAAAACCAGGGTGAGAAAAACCAGAAGAGGTGCTAACACTGTCCCACGCAGGCTGACCCAGCCCCAGGGCCTGGGCTGGGGTCTCAGCTCTTGCCTGGGGACAGTGGCATCCCCCAGGCTGGACTTCTGGGGGCTGATGACGGGTCACCACAGTGATCCTCAACCTCCTGGCTGAGCCTACCTGGGGAGAGACACAATCCTAGGGAGCAACAACCTCCGTGTGTGGGAATCAGTGGGTCTCAGGCTAAGCTAACATCCCAGTCACTATTGTTCCAGTGGGACACGGTTCCTTGAGTCCCACCCTGGTGGCCCACAGCCTTGTCACAGGTATGTGATCTCAATGACATTGGGCTCAGCATTCCCACAGGGAAGGTGATGCTTGCAGGGGCACTGGCAGCTCACACCAGCCACATCCATGCCAGCCAGCTCCTGCTGGTAGGGCTGGACAGGCAGCTTCTTCTGGGAGCCCAGCATCTTCCAGTTCATGAGGTGCACCACATCATCCAGGTCCTGTGGCATGGGCTCGTGGTAGAGGGTGACCTGGACAGTGCGGAGGTGAGGGCCGTAGTGCACCACGATGATGATGAAGACAGCCAGGAGGACAAAGATGACAACGATGATGGAGATCATGGGCAGGGCATCAGATTTCTTCGTCACGCTCCTGACAATGGAGGTGGGAGTGAAGGCGGCCGTGTCCTCGGGCTCGGGCTGTCTCAGCTGGCTGCTGGGCACAGACGTGTTCATGGCTGAGCAGGCTGACCTGGGACAGAGAAACGCAGCATGGAAAGGGGTGACCACTGAACAGAGACCATCTGATGTCCGTATCTCCTGTCCTCCAGTCAGCAGCTCCTGCCTGCACTTTAAGCTACCTAGGAATGGGTCAGTCCTGTAAGTGCTCCCTCCCTGGGGCTTGCAGGACAGGATAAATCTTAGTGGTTCTATCTGGGGTTGTAGGACAGTGCCCTGGACACACTGAGCTGGAGAGGGGATGCCCAGTGTCCCCCTGTCCTGGACACCTTCTGTGTGAGGCTCCCCACCACAACTTGCTCCCTGGTGGGAGCCCTCCATCGTCCCCTCTTCACCCCGAGCCCCATGGAGCTAATCCAAGACCAAACCCCCCCAGGGGACCTCCCTGGGAGACCCAACCCCACCAAAACACACCACGAGGCACCCCTCGCCACGGCCACACGATCTCGTGGGAGCCGGCACGGGTGGGAGCGGAGGGAGAGGCAGGAGGGGGAGCCCTCCCCAGCCCCCAGGGGTACCTGGCCGTCCCCTCTGCACGGGAATCATCATCTCCAGCGGCGAGGCTGGGAAGCCGAGGGCAGGAGCAGCAGCAGCACCTCCGGGATGGTTGGATCTCCGTGGAGGTGCAGCCAGGCTCACCCCGGAGGCTGCCACGTCAGGGCTCCACACCCCCCGGGACTCCCCGGGGCAGAGGAGGAAGCGCCGGCTCATCCACCCCGCGGGCAGCAGAGCTGCTCCCTCACCAGCCGGTGCCACATCAGCGCCACCGACCCCTCCCTTGCTGGGGAAAAAAAACCAAACCCTTCCTCTCCCCCGCTGCAAGACAAGAGCCCTTTTGTTCGGGGAGAACTTGCCTACCGCCCCTTCGGCTGCAACCCCCGGCCCCTGGCTGCAGGAAACCTCCCTCCTTCCACCCACTCGGCGTTAAACTGTCATGAGGTTACAAAATGGGTGTAAAAAAAAAAAAAAATATATATATATATATCCCCCTTAGGCACGTGAGCTGTTTGCAGAGCCCGGCAGAGGGTACCCACGGAAGGCAGGTGGGGACCGTCCCTCCCCGGGGCGGGGATGCCGTGGGGTCAGACCCTCTGCCAGCTGGAGTGACACTGAGGACATCCCAGGGCAGGAAAGATGGATCCTCTGCAGTTGTAGCCATGACAAAAGACGTCGCTCCATCTTTCCATCCCCAAACAACACTGCTCTTACCTGGAGGCTCTCAGCAGACAAGCTGGGGTGAATATCTGGGCTCTGTCCTTCCTGCAAGGGGGGAGGATGGGGTGGGAAATGCCTCTTGCCCCATCCAGCCGGGCGTCCAGAGGAGATCTGGCCACACGTTAGAGCTTCTGAGAATTTGCAGTCGTTTCAGGATTTAGTAAAACCTTAATCTACAGCGTAATCTCTGAGGGTCACATCTGTGCGAGGGACAGAAAAACCCACGGGGGAGGCTGGAGCAGAGGTTCTGTAAAAGCAGAGGCTGCTCTGGGGTGGTGGCTGCTTTGGGCCCAACGGCTTGCTTGGGGTTTTGGAGGTGTTTGAAGAGACCCACTGAAATGCACGGAGCTGGGCAGTGCATGGGAGATCTCTCCCTCCATTCCTGTCCCCATCTCCTGGTGGTGGAAAGCAAGGACCTTGATGGCAGCAGAAGACATGCCACTTGATGCAGCTCTGCTGCCCTTGGCTGAGCCTCTCTGACTTTCCATGGGGCTGCAAAAGGGGGCTGGACCAGCCCCTCAAGCCATGAAACAAAATCCTGTGCATTTGCATCCTGAACACCCACACAGACCCACCAGGATGGGCAGACACGGGAGCCTTTCCCACAGGGGGACACTAGGATCCTTCTTCCCCCAAACACCCCTTCACCTCCCACACAGGGCAACTTGTCACCTCTGAAGTTCAAGCTCTGCCAGCAAGGGACAGACTGACAGGATGTGCACAGACAAGTGCACCACAAGGTCAGGGCCAAGAAACCAAATGCCCCAAACCCCTTGGGCTGGATAGGGAGCAGAACTGGCCCTATTTTCCAGTTCCTTCCCTTGTCAAGGAACAGGGTTAGGCTATGTCAAAGCCTGCAGTGTGCTCTGCCTCCTGTGGGGAAGGCTGCTGCTACCTGAAAACCAGCACCCCAAAGGATGCTCATGAAAACCAGCACATCTTGGTGCCCAGACTCATTGGAGCTGCACGGGGCAGCACCAGCTGCTGAGTTACCCTGGCCCCACAAGGAAAAAATACTTCCAGATCCCTCCTGGAGATGTTCAGAAATCGCCTCCAAGGTGGGAGGGGAAGACCAGCTCCTCCAGCACCAGGTCCTTGCCCAGGGAGGACCAACACAGCCTGCAGCCCTTGGGATTGATACAGAGCAGATGGGGCCTGGGGTGCACTTCCTCACCACAAACAGCATCTCCCACAAAACCCAAGCACCACCAAGAAGCTCCTGAAGCCCAAGGCAGGGCAGGCCCATGGTTTTCTGCCCTGCTCCAAGAGCCAAACCCCCAACACACTGATGGCGAGGCTTCCTTTGCCGTCGGTAAGCGATGTCTCACATCCTCTCCGACCATAATGGGCTGAAAAACACAGTTCCCTTGTGGATTCAGCCCGTTTCCTTCTATTCTTTAACAGGAAGCTCTGTGAGAGTCAGCCCAGGCAGGCAAATCACTCCTCACCCTCCTGGGATGGACAGAGCTGGAGTGGGGCTGTGGAGCCACAAGCTGCTGAGAAGATGCTGGCTCCGTCCGTCCATCCGCTCCTCTGGCTGTTTGGCTGCGTGCTGTTCAGAGGTGAGACACTCTGCTTGCACCCCGGGAGGGGGAACTGTGCTGGGAAGGGGGACTGGGGAGCCTGGCTTCACGGGGGGGTTCCATTGGAACATGTTGTAGCTGCCAGTGGAAAGCTCAGCCTTTCAACTGAGGGGTGGCAGGCGTCAGGGCGCTGGGAAAAACGTGGCCATTGCAGGTTTATAGGGGTTCTTTGACAGCTCTGGGATAAAGGAACCCGTTTCCTGGAAAACAAAAGGAGTGTTTCTGCTGGGGGTTGTGATGCTGAGGTGTTTAGTAAGTGACTTTTGTGAAATAGCAACAGAGGTAGAACATTTAATGCCCAGGACATTATTTTCCTCAAAGGTATTTTTCCTTGGCTGTATTTCGTTTTTCCTTTTGTTGATACAAACACAAGCACCACGTGCAGGACTCTTGCAGGCCCTGCTCAGGGACATGGTTTAGTGGTGGACGTGGCAGTGTTACGTTTACAGTTGGACCCGACCTAAATCCAGTCTAAATGTAAGAATTCTGCTCCCCTGGGATAACTCTGCTTTAGCTTCTTTCCCACGTGAGGGGCAGCGTGGGACGAAGGAGCCGGTTTCCTGCTCTGAAGGGTGACAGGTTGTTTTTTCCTGCACCATCAGACACCTCTTGTGTTGCTGACAGCTGTAGTAGCTGGGAGCTGGAAAACATCTGAAGGGACATAGACTGCAATGTCATCACTGCTTCTAATAGACAACCACCTGAAAATAACATGTCTCCAATCCAAAGGTAGCATTAAAGCATAAACTCATAGGCTGGTTTGGGTTGGAAGGGACCTTCAAGATCATCCAGTCCCAACCCCCCTGCATGGGCAGGGACACCTCCCACCAGACCAGGTTGCTCCAAGCCCCATCCAACCTGCCCTTCAACACTTCCAGGGATGGGGCAGCCACAGCTTCTCTGGGCAACCTCTTCCACTGCCTCACCACCCTCACTGCAAAGAATCTCATACCAAATTCTCACCTAAATCTCCCCTCTTCCAGTTTTAATCCATTTCCCCCTTGTCCTCTCCTCCCTGTCCTTGTCCAAAGCCTCTCCCCAGCTTTCCTGGATCCCCTTCAGGCACTGGAAGGTGCTCTAAGGTCTCCCTGGAGCCTTTTCTTCTCCAGGCTGAACAGCCCCAACTCTCAGCCTGTCTCCAGAGCAGAGCTGCTCCAGACCTCAGATCATCTCTGTGGCCTCCTCTGGACTCACTCCAAGAGCTCCATGTCCTTCTTATGTTGGGGGGCTCCAGAACTGGACACAGCTCTCCAGGTGGGGTCTCACTAGAGGGAAGCAGAGGGGACAATCCCCTCCCTGGCTCTGCTGGTCACACTGCTGGGGATGCAGCCCAGGACACAGTTGGTTCCTGGGCACCATGCTGGTGGCCTTCCCCCATCATGTATCCTGCCTCTTTTTGCATTGATCTGGCAGTTCTGAAATGGCTTTAATTTCATTTATAAATGCTTAGCAAAGTCACTAAGGGGGTGGAAAGCAGCTGAGCAAGGCAAAGCAGCAGGTCAGCAGAGACAGGGTGTCACACCACTGGGTTCCCAGCACACAGGCACCTGGAGAAGGAAACTGGAGGTCTTTGATCAAGACAGAAGAGCTGAAAGGTCTCCCTGCACCTGAAGAGGTGGAAGGAACCTTGCAGGAGAGACAGAATTTGCTTTGGCAGGAAAATGATTCCTGCCTGTTTCCACATAGGCTTTTTTTAAATTTTTTTCACCTTGTGTGAGTTCCTTAATTTATTAATGAATTTATTATTTCTTCATTTAAACGTCTAAGCTCTCGCCGTTCTTTCTAAAAGAAGGTTCAATTACTGTTATTTTCAAATTACTGAAGTGGGAGGGCTTGGACCATTTCCAACCTGTTTTTCCTCCCCCAGAAACACTTAACAGAAAATTTGTCCAAACAAACCTCTTCCTATGAAGAGTTTCCATTACAATGGGGCAGGCATTTCCCAGACAAAAGATCTGCACTGAAAAATCCCTCCTTGAAGCTGGTGAGAACCCAGCAGGATTTTCCCACTGCTGCTCCATCCACTGCTCTCCTCATCTGTGCCACAGCCAGTGGATGGGTAGTGCCATGAGGAGCACAGTGTATTAAAAACTTTAATGTATCAAAAGACATATTTTTGTATAGAATTGAGAACATGGGGTGCAGCTGGAGGACAGAGACTGAGTTACCAGGAGACCTCCCAGACACGGTGCTTGCATCCTAAAGCTGATTCCTTGGCCAAAAAGGAGTGGCAAATGCAACCCTGACCTAGAGAAGAAGGAAGAGAAAGCAGGAGGTGGTTAGAAATGTTTGTTCACAAACAAACTGCTCCCTTCTAGTAACATGAAACCCCACAGATCACTCTGCAAATCCGACTGGAGTGGCCAGAGATGGTTTCCAGGAATTATATCCCATTTACAATAGGTGAGTCAACAACAGGTGTCCTTGGAGGCAATGGTGCTGGTAACCCAACGCCAGGAACGCTCCTGCTGGGAAAGCCAAGACTAGAAAAGGGAGATCTTGTAGCAACACCAGCAAAAGGCACTACTGACAAGCCTCAGCTAGAAGGTCTCATGGCCCCACTGCCCAGAGGAGCCCACTCAGCACAGCCCCACCACCACCACAAGGAGGAAACTCCCATTTGGTCTTCTTTTGTAGAGCTATGGCCAGGGGGGCTGTTTTCACCTTTCAGCTGAATCATCCCAGCACAGCAGAAAGGAGCAAAGTCCCCTCTGGTATCTCTGATTGTGGTGGTGTTTGGAGTTTAAAAAGTTTCAAGGAGACTTTACCCCTCAGGCCAGTAGCTCATGAAACTTTGTACAAACCTGGTGAAACATCAAGGATGTGGTTAACTAGCACCTGGTTTCACAGGTTAGGGAGAATCTCCTCATCACTGGCTGGTGAGAAACCACTGGATTGGGACCCAGTTCCCTGAGATCAAGGTTGCTGATCCAAGACACAGTGATGGGACAGGGACATCATAGTACAGAAGCAAAGCTAGTGGCCTGGGCTTGCTACCCTACATAAAGAGGAGGCAGAGAGCTCACACAGAGCTGTTGGTTGCAGAAATGTGGAAGAGGGGGCTGTGGAGGTGTGGAGCACCTCTGTCCACCCTTCAGAGCAAGGCAAACCCTCCTGGCACTGGGGACAGCCACCACTGGTTCTATGCAATGGTGTCCCCCATCCTTCCTACCACCATCAGGCACAACTGCTGACTCTGCAGACTCCTGAGGGCCCCACAGCTCTGGGTGAGCAGCCTCAGACATGCAATTCAACCAGCTCCTCTCACACCTTAGCTGGAAGTGACTCTGGAGTTGCTAAAGAGGATGGAATCACACTGGAAATTAGTGTGAGTGGGAATGAAGGAGAAACCTGTCCCAGGTGATGATGCACAGGAAGGAGACACACAACCTTTGTGTGGCTTTGTGTCTGCCACTTACCACAGCCACATAATGCTCCTGTGCCTTCTTTTCCCCAGATATGAAATGGGGATAATAAAATTCTCTCTTCCATAAAGTGCTTCGAAAACTGGGAATAAAACCCAGGTGATATCACCAGGGTCACTCACCCCGAATCAGGGCTCAGATGGAGCTTGTCAGGCCAAGCTGCTTCACCTGCCCTTGGGCTGCCACTTCTGCAAGACTCAGCACTCCAGGCAGCAGCTGCAGGTTCCTGCTCAGCACCAACGTGCTGAAAGGACTCCATCCAGGCAGGAATGTCCTTCAGCTGCTCCCCTGGGGTGCAAGCCAGGAGGCTCGAGGAGAGAAAGTGGAAAGAACTGGAATTATGATAAATCCCTTTGCAACCAGCCCCTTACACCCCTTATCTCCTGGGTCACTAGGTGGGAACTGAACCCAGCAGATCATGTTCCTGCATGGTGGTTCATGAACACCACACAGCCTGGCTGCTACCAGCAATGCCCAAATAAACCTGGGGAAGCTTGGAATTACTGGAAAGAATAATAAATTTATTAATAAGCTTGGAAACAGTAGCAAGGAGCCTCCATGAACTTGGGGGAAGGAAGAGGTGTGTGGTAGACACCTACCAGTGATCCACCATGTTGGCTGTGCTGCTGCAGGGGATGGTAATGCCTGTGCTGTCACAGGGCTCTGTGGACTCCTGTCCAGAGGGGCAGTGTAGAAACAAACAGCAGCTCATCTCCTGCAGCAGCTGGAGCACACAAACCTTTGGAACAAAAGCATACAAACTGGTGAGGAGCTCCTGTGAAGTAGCCTGGGCAACAGCAGGACCTCCCTGGCAGCCCCCCCAAGGTGCAAAGCAGTGCTGCTGAGCTAGACTGCAACTCCAGACACTTCCCCCGTGCCTCAGTTTCCCCATCTGCAGAAAACAAAGCAGAGCTAACACCACCCCTCTCCTCTGGGAAGTGCTTTGAGATCAGATGAATAATTTTATTTTCTTTTAACATAGGTAGGCAAAAAGCACACACTGGGTTCTGGCTCCCATCAGGCCTGGGGAGGTGGTCACCCTCATCTTTCATTTGAACTGGGCACGGAGTGATTTCCTCCTCCAAACCCTAAGAGCAGCATAGCCAGGAGAAGGGCAGGACCCCCTTCTCCTGCACAATGGAGACCAGGAGTGACAAAGAGCTCTAAACCAAGCAGCTCATGGAGGAAACTGGAACCAGTAAGCAGCTGGGAGGGTGATGGCACAGCAGCCTGACAGAGCAGGTGTTCACTCTCCAAACACCACAGAGGTGGTGCAGCCAGGAGAAATGTCCTGCTGCTTTCCTCCTCCAGGAACAACCACTTTGCATCTCAAAACCAGACCTCAGCACACACAGAGATGTGGCAGAGCCTACTCCATGCACGTGGTTTCCCCACACTGTTTGTCTCCCAGCTTGTTTTCTCCATTTAATTAGTTTTTAATTGTCTTCCACTAAGATCTGCTTCCAGGACAGCTCACCAGCATGGAGCAGAGAGCACAATGCTCAGAGAGGATGCCCGGGCCTGGGTGCAGCCCTTGAGGAGGAGCAGAGAAAGGCAAAGATTGATTTTAATTGCTGCTGAGATCCGGGTTTAATTCCTGACTCTCCAAACTTTCCATAACACTTTGGCCAAGTCATTACAATTCAGAACCACTTGGCAGTGAGCTGCCAAACTCCCCATGTCATTTGGGAATTAGACACTTCAACACCTCTGTGGATCTGGGACCTGATTTAGGCTGTCAGTCATCCAGCCTACACAATGATGCTTTTCCTCTCTCTCCTCTACCATTTCCACCTTCCCTGTCCTGCTGTCTGACCCTCAAGGCAGAGCCACTTTTTTAGGTGCTTAATAAAATGGGACCTAGGCAGAGCTCTCTGCTTGCCATGTTTCCTAATTCAGGATTTCTTTTTTCCCATGTGAAAGCCCTAAGAATTGGGTGTTGCTGCTCTTTGCTTCTTCAGCAGCTGCTGTGCCTCCCCCAGGAAACAGCTGCACTTGCATTAAGCCTTCAGTATATTTTTGTCATGGGTGGTTTGATGGAAGTGCCAATATAGGAATTGAAAAGTCTAATTTTAGGTGCCTAGGTCTCTTCTGAAAGCATTTGTTCCCCCAAGCTGCAAGCAGAGAGTGAGGCTGAGGTTGGTACACAGCTCCCTGCCATGCAGTGTGCTACCTGGGGACAGGCTGGACATCACCACATCTCCCCCAGAACTGCCAGGGAAGGAGGGTCCAGGGTTACACATTATCAGGGATAGATGGTCTCTCTCTACCACCAGTTCTCTGAGTGGCTGGGACCAGTCCCAGTGCCTTCATACTGGTGCCAGGGACCCTCCCCTGTGACTCCATCCCTCTATGAACATGGACTGGGCAGCACGAGCCCTTCTTGAGCCTCTGAAGTGCTTCCAGCAGGTGGTCCAGGTCTCTGCCACAGCAGTGCTGCCATCCTTGGATGTAAAGTTTGGGGGTTTTAAATGTCAGGGCCTCTTTGGTCAGCAGCTGGAGAAACCACTATTCAAATACTACAATCGCCAAAAATAATACCGGAGCAGAAATACCAACAAGTCACCTTTTTTCATTTGTTTTACATCTTTTTGAGCCGAGGAGTGAGCAGGACAAGCTGCTGGCTCTGGGAACACCTCAGCTGCCATGTAAGAAGGCTCCACAGAAAGACCCCTGTGCTCTCAGTCTAACACTCGTATCTAAGCTCACAGAACTACTGCAAACAACAGAAATCCAAAATTACCCTGGAAAAATCAACGAAAAAACATAACTCTGAGTTAGAGCTGAGATGCCTCTGCAGCTGACATGCTCTTCTGCAGCTCTGGTGGGTTAATCAGGAGTTTCCCATTACAGTAAGAACAGAATTTCCCATCGTAAATCCCTCAGCAAGCTCCCTGTCTCCACCTAGGACTGCACAACCCGGCTGTAAATCACCTGCACCCAAACACAACAAATATCTTGGCAGGGCTCACGCTCAGTGGGGAGTCACTTGAATGGCTTTGATGTTTATTGCCCTTGCAGCTGTGCTGGCTGCGTCCTCCGTATTATTGCTCCCTGTTTATACAGCCAGGGCCCTCCGTGGAGGGGAGTGGGGCTGTGCTGGCAGCAGCACCAGGAGGAAGCAGCTTCCATTTGCACCAGAGTTCCCCGGGGACATCTGCAGGGAGCCACGACACGTGGCACTTCTTTGTTCCTACCCATCTTGCTGTCCCACCCCACAACATGACTTCGGGCTCTTCCTGCTCCACGCACGTCCATCCCCCTCTGGTGTAACTCAGCCGGGATGCTGAGCACCTTCACCAAAAGAAAACACCTCATAGAACAGGAGTTTTGATTATTTGAGCTGGCAGGGAAGGCACAACAAGCAGCAGTGGCCAGAAGTCAGAGCCAGACTTGCTCTGCTTTGAAATAACGTGTGGTTGTGTTTATAGAGCCAGGGCCAGTTATTCCTGAGCAAACTGCCAGAAGGGGATCTCCATCCCTTGGCCTCTTCTCAGCAAAGATCAAACACAGCAGACCAGGGCAAGCATCTGCTTGGTCTGGTGAACTCCAGGGACTGAGCACTGGAAAAAAAAACACCCTGCTTATTCATCTTAGTTACAGTAACCCCAAAGTTTAGTGTTGCAAACAGAGAACTCCTCATGAGCCAGTGCTCTGGTGTGACCTTCAGCAAATGCTGGGCTGTGGTGGAGGGAAGAGTGGAGTATGATCTTCTTCCTCCTGCCCTAGCAGCAGGGATGCTGAAGCCAGCCCATGGGATGGTCCCATCAGGGATGGAAGTGCAGGCAACATCTCCCTTGCCCTCAGCTTCCTCCCATCCCTAGAGGCTCCATTCAGGCTCTCAGATTTCTCCTCAGCTGCACCAAAACCAGTGGAATAAACTCCCAGCTCAGCACCTTTATCCACCTTTTCCTTTGACAAAGACTAAGTGTAGACACTAGCTCTTCCTTCAGCAATTCTCAATGCTTTCATGAGCCACATACACTAAAAAGCACCTGTGATTATCCAAAAAAGAAAATGTGTTACAAGCAGCTACTTGTCCCCATGGAAGAACAAGACAACAGCCTCTGCAAGGAGAAAGAGGAGCTGTTTGGGTTTGGCAGCTGCTAGAAGATACTGGCCCCCAAGATGACCTCAGCACATTATTTTTTGTGCTGAATGCATACAGAGAACCTTAAGGCATTTCCCAGCCAACATCCAGACACTGTGCTGCAAAGCTGTTGAAGAGGAGGAAGCCCAGCAGCAAAGTGAAAATTTGGTAAACTCTGGGGATGGATGGAAGCAGCCTAAGTCACTGCTCTGACTCTCCATGGAGTCACTGGGCCCCTGGGGAGCAGGCAGTGCTCCACAGCACCCCAGGAGACAGAGCTGCAAAGGGGTGATCCCCCTTCCTCAAAAGCAGCACCTCTACCTCTTTAAGAAGGGCAACCATGTGCCCCAAAGATCTCGACATCCTTATGTCCAGACAGTTTCCTATTGCCCAGCCTCCCCTCTCCTTGCTGCAGTTTAAGTCCCCGGTTTCTGGTCCTTTTCCCAATGGATTTAGGAAACTAATTAGTCCCTTCCTCTCTATGCAATTAAAGACCTGATCATGCCTCCTCTTTAGCAGACAAAGAAAGTCAGGCTTTGCCAGCCTGCTGTCCAGTAAGCTAGAAGAGAAAAGCATGGAAAACATCTGAAAAGCCAGGTCTGATTTTCACAGCCAAATCCTATCTGTAAAGAGGCCATGTTTTATTATGCATTCCCCATAATTTACACACTGTTCAGGTCCCTGCTTGGCTGCAGTCATTGTCATAAAGCCTCAGACAAAAAAAAAACAGCGATGGCTCCAACACCATTACATGAGAAAAATGCAATAAATCAGGAGCTCTCTACAGCCAGACAGTCCTGTGGGGTGGGCTCTGAGCCAAGCCCTGATAACCCAAGTACACTGGATGCTAAAGACCTCATTCCAGACACACACCACGCCCAGGACATCCATCTGACCTCTTTCAAGCACCTACTGCAGAGTTCAGCACCTGCACCCCCTCTACGGCTGCTGGTAAAAAAGGGGATGTTGCAGGTTGTGGCTCCTCTCGCCACAGCTCGAGTGAGGTAGAGACCTGAAACAGGTCAGAGCAGGAGGCTTTTAGAAGTACCTGGTCCTCTCTTTGGTGAGAAAGGGCCTAGAGATGAGGTCTCTTGCAGGCTGGCTCATGAGATGTAAAGCAGCAGGTGAGATGAATCTCACATACAGGGAGGACAGATACTTACAGAAGGACAGTGAGCAGGAAGGATTCGGCCTTCACTGCTGCACCTTTTTGTCCAAAACCTTTAGCTGTCATGGGACTCTGGTGAGATGGATCACCAGTGGGACCTGGTTCCTCTAACGTAATTTGTTTCCTTAACTACAGGCAGCACCAGGATCACCAGCAATAACCATTTAAAAATACTAATTAGAACATGCATTTCCAAATGACACGCTCAAAGTCACCTTCTCAAAGTCACACCAGTTGTGTTTAAGTATTGAAAGTGCATTTACGTTTTCCAAGTCTTATCCCCAAATATGGGAACTGACATTCCCACTGACATTTCCCATTTTAAATGGCAGCACTGTTGGCATCTCATCTAATCATAGGACTTCAGGAGCTGGGGCTTGAAGAAAAACACCAGAGATCCTGAGAGTTGGTAACAGGGAGGATTGGTGCAGGGTTGCTTTGTCATAAATCCAAAACAAACATTAAAAAAACCAAACGAAAATGCCTTTCAGTTGAGAAACCAGGGACTCAGTGCAACACCTACAATCCCAGGAGAGCAAAGCTAGAGGCTTTGGACCTAGAGGACTACCCACCACGACCAGGAAAGACAGCTCCAAGTCAGTCCCCCAGCTTCCCAGGATACAAATACATGGGACAGAAGGATCACAGGGAAGAGACAGAAAGAAAAACCAGTCCCATCAGCTCCTGGAAGCCTTTACAAACCTCATCCATCCACTCATTAAGGTCTTAAGGGAACAAAACGTTCACATGTGTCTTACCTCTCCACACAGCTCCAGAACACAGGTCACAGCCTTTGCCTGCCAAGACCAAGCCGAGGGCAAACAGCTCCTGGGGAGAAAACAACTCCAATGATTTGTAAGGCCTTGAATTTTCCCTGCCCCAGAAACAGAGGCTCTCTGAAGGCTTTGGCTCCATCTGGGGAGGAGGGCATTTATCCTGCTTGAATGAACTAATTTACTCAGAACCTGATGGTTTTGCACTTGCCTTTGCCAATGCTGTTGGGGAACTCATGTATTTCAAAGTCATTCCTGCAGAAGATGAGGAAAACCCAAACCACACTACCAGCAGGAACACTAATTTGTTGGTGACAGTCAGATTATCACTACTAATACTCTTATTCTTTCATTTCAGGTACTACAGCCTCCACAAACTCCTCTGTCCACGCTGTAACAGGTACCTCCTGGGTTGGGATCTGCTTTGTGTCTATTTGGATGTGGATGCACATGCCCACGTGGGGATGCAAATGGAGGGTCATATCATACCATAGAATCATGGAATGGTTTGGGTTGGAAGGGACCTTAAGGATCATCTAGTTTCAACCCCCACCATGGGCAGAGACACCTCCCACTAGATCAGGTTGCTCCAAGCCCCATCCAACCTGCCCTTGGACGCTTCCAGGGATGGGGCAGCCACAGCTTCCCTGGGCAACCTGGGCCAGGGTCTCACCACCCTCACAGGAAAGAATTGCCTCCTAATGTCTCATCTAAAACTCCCATCTGCTGAAACATCTCCATCCATCATCATTCACCCCCAGCTCTCCAGGGGTGGTGCCCCAGGGGGATGACCATGCCTGGCTCTTTGTCTGGAAGAGAGCAATGTGGTGTCCAGGAAGCCTAGGAAAAACAGAGGGATCCTGCCTCACCTTTGCTCCCTGCCTCCCCCAGCTGCTTCCTAGCAGTGACCATGCTCTCCTCCATGGATCCAAGAGCCAAGGTGCCTTTGCCCAGAGGTTCCTATACCACACCAATGACAAACCCTCTCCTAAGCATATCTTGGCCCCATCACCTTTTCAGTTCTTCCTGGCCACAATGGCCCCTTTCCAGCCCATCCTTCAACCCTCCCTATAGGGATCCCACCAACAAGGAGCACATGTAAGAGATGTCACCTCCATTTCTCTCTGCTTGTGTTCCAGGTCAATCCCAATCAACACCACACAGCCCTGAAGTGAAGAACCATACCTCAGGTAACACTCATCCAGAGGGAGACATCCTCAGAGGCACCCTGGCTTGTAACTGGTCTGACCCCCAGTATGACCCAGCAATAAAGGGGGCAGTGCAGCACCAGGGTAGATGGGAGCAGTGCTGAGGAAGAAGGAAATTCTGTCTTGTTAGAGCTACTGATCCAGCCAGCTCACCCCAAAGGGGTGAAGGCACAGGCCTGAGTAAGAACAAGGAAAAATAACTATATTGGACAGGGATAAAAACTTCCAGTGCTTCACACACCCTCAGCACCTCCCACACAACAGGTCAACACCTTCCCCACTTCTCCAAGAGGAAAAGGGGAAGCTTGAAGAGGCTTGTCCTAAGCTGTCAATGTTTGTGCCAGCACAGGGACTGAAGACTGCCTCAGCTCCACTTCAGTGATCCACACTGGGGGTTTTGCTTTGTCATCCACCTCCATGGAAACAGCAAGCACTCATTAGGGCAGAAGAATATTTAAAAGTTAAATGAACCTTTGAGGAACTCCCTTCCTGTGCTCTTTTTCCTGTTCTCCCCCTCTGCTGAAACCACCTTCAGGACACTACGATGCATCCATGCTCAGACAGGAGCCCTGGGAGGGGGTGTTGGGAAGTGTCAGCAGAAAGTTACGTGTTTGGGTCTGAAAAGACAAAACCAAACACACAAGAAGGGATCTCTCCAACTCCAGATCCATATCTGTTACTCTACTTGGATATTTGGAGACAGATCTCTTCCTGCTATGTTTGGGGCAAAAAAAAAAAAAAAAGTCTTTCTAAGCATAGCTACCCCTCCAAAGGGAGCCCAAAAAGATAAAGGATGGTAAAAAGATCTCAGATTCTGCTCCTGACTGTGAGCAGGACAAAGGGCTGTTTCCTTGTCCATTCATGCCCATGCTTTCCCCAGCAGATTATCCATAACTCCCACAGAGTGTGAGGACTCTTTGCAGGAGCCATGCCTCCTCTAAGCTGTTTCTGAGCAGAGCTCTTTGAAGTAACCCTGTGCTTCCTCTGCAGAGCCTTCAGTAAAATCAATACCACCAGCTGACTTGAAGTCCACCTCTGTGGCTCAAACTACCACAGCCATGTTCTCTTCTGTGGCCACAACACTGCCAGCATCAACTGTGACAGGTAAGTGTGCAAAACTCACAGGTTTGCTCAGGCAGGACCTGTTCGTGCATCCCTCCTCATCCAAACAAAACCAGGGCATCAGGAAGCCTGGGCTAGTCCACACCACATTACTTATTCAGTAGCACCAACTTTTGAATCTGAGTCTTTGCTGCAAGAGCAGCTCCTTCTGCCTCCCCAAAAGCCCTGGGCTGGACGCAACCAGGACCTACACAGCCCCTAGCAGAAAAAAGTGACCCTGCTTTACCAAGTGATGTTGTGTGGAAGAGCTACAGGCACCCCAGCAGACCTCTCCCAAGCTCACCTCTCATGTGGCCTCTCCAAACTGACTGCACAGCTTCCTAGCTGGATCTCTTGACCTTTGTTTGGAGGGGAAGTCTCATGCAAGTGAAGTTTTTCACCCCATGGAAACACCACATCTCTCCTGAGCACAATTAGAAGAAGCTTCAAGAGTTAATTCTCCTTCCCATGTTTTCTTTATGCAGATGAAAAGTCTAATGGAAGCAGAAGCACAGCAGCTTCACCATCTCAAGGTACTTTGTCCTTTTGTAGAGTAACAATAAGATTAGATCATTTCATGACAATTCATTTACTTGTTTTACATCATGCAGGTTACCTAAGCACTAGTCTTTATCTTGGGGTTGAACCCAAAAATCATGTCTGTTGCCCTCACAAGCAGTGATAAAAAACAAGACTGAATGCACTTAACATCCTCTGCCTGGGATGAACTTCAACAGTTGAAAGACTGGTTGATGTTCAGGAAAAAAAAAGCCCTTTTAACATCCTTTAAAAATAAAATCTGCTTTTGACAGTTTGCTTAACCCAGCCTGTGAGCAAAAATTGGAAATTCAGTACGAGTTTTCTGAGAGTAAGGGCAGAATCCAAAAGAGTGGGAAGACTGCAATCTGACAGCTGAGCTGATTGTCCATTGAAGATTCACCCTCAAATACCTGCAATGGTCAAGACAGACACTGCTCTGCCTCTCCAAGCCCCTCTCAGATCTTCTCTAACACAAGCAAGGTTAAAAACCCATGGTCAGCTCTGCCTGCACAGATGTCCAACCAGCATGTCTGTGCCCAGCCCAGCCAAGAGCCCTTTGCAGCAGAGCAGATTGCTATTAATTATAACCCTGCATTAGATCTGAAAAGCTCCATACATCTTTGACTAGAGCAACGCTGCTGATGTTTCCAAAAGTGATGTCTCCTGTTGTGTGAGACCAAACATATCCCAGGGACAAGGAATCCATGCCAGGCTCAGCAAACCGCAGCTCCTGCCCACCCCCTGTGGTGAGAACAATTTCAGATTGAAACAAAGGGTTTGATGAGCAGTGAAAAAATTACACAGCAGTAGTCCCTGCTTCTCAGGCCTGTTCTGCTCCTTGTGGTTTCTGAACCAGCTACCTTTGTTGTTTCATATCTTTTCCCCTTTTCATCCAGTTTCCCCTTTTCCTTCTGACTTTTGGCAAAATGAACCTTCTGAAGCAGGGATGTTTTCTGCAAGGCAGGAGCCCCAGTTTGAGCTGCACGCCCTGCACAGTGCCAGGAGCTGTTTCACTTCTGAAGCACTAAAATATCATTTTAAGCCTCCTGACAGGGTCTGTAGCTCTTCATGAAGGTCAATGCAGGTTATCTGGCCACCCATCAGGCAGCAAAGGGTTTTTCCTCTCTGCACAAGTGAAACACACAGGCCAGCTTTAAATTTGCTTGCACAGGCATTGGAAGCAGCTGCCACAAACCAAACAGCTTCATGTGAGCCAGTTGATCCCACTGAGAACTGGTTGCTCAAACCAACCTCTGTGCTGCCACAGCTAGACTACATATGGTGTACAAGTGACCCAACTCAAACTAGCTTAATTGCTTCTAGATGACCCAAGACAGCACACCCACTAATTCCAGCCTCAGGGACAAGCTGAACAGTCAGTCCTCACCCATATTCTGCAGAATTTCTTCCCCAAGCAGATTTTTTTTTTAAGTCTCAACATGTATGAGCAATAGCAAATCTATAACCTTCCCAGTTCACTCTTCCAGTATTCAACCACTGTATCTGCCCAAAATTTGCCCATGGAAGCTGTAGCTGCCCCATCCCTGGAAGTGTTGAAGGGCAGGTTGGATGGGGCTTGGAGCAACCTGGTCTGGTGGGAGGTGTCCCTGCCCATGCAGGGGGGTTGGAACTGGATGATCTGTAAGGTCCCTTCCAACCCAAACCCTTCTATGAGTCTATGATTCTATGAAAAGTGCATCTGGGACTGCAGACCCTGAAGAGTTTATACAAGAGTGTTTGAATTTTGGTTCCCTGAGTTTCTGTTTGGACATGGAAAATAGCACAAGGTGTGTTTTGTGGGAAGGCTTTAGCTCAAGTACGAGTTCCATGTTTTCCCAGGTCTCACCAGCATCACTGGGAATCATTCTCCCCAGCATGCCCATGAATCCCTTTGGGTATCAGCTGACACTCAAGGATGAGACTCACATTCTGCATTTCTCTGCACAGGTCAGGAGCCCAAGAGAAGCAAGACCACCACCACACAAGCAACTCAAGGGGCTTTCTCCCTTCTCCCAGAGAGAGGTGAGTAGCCCTAGATATCTTCTAGCCCTTTTCACAGCCAACAGCAAGGCCATCACACTGCTGTCTTCAGGGCAGCACAGTGACTGGCCAATGAGTACCTGAGGGACACTGGCCATCCCATCTAGCCCTTGAAAAGCCTATGAAGCTCCACAGAAACAGTATTTTGGGGCAACATCTTAAGCCTGAGAATGGCGGTTGTGAAACACAGCAGGGAAGGTGCCACTATAGCAAAAGGAAGAAAGATTTTATCTAAAACTATCTTTTTTCCCCTCTTGTAGGCACCTCAAAGCCAGTCACCCCAACACCAGAGACCTCTGGCTACTTGCCTGTGCCCACTCCCACAGATGACAAATCACCACTGACAGTGGCAGCTTTTGGTAAGGTCTCGTGCAACCTGGGGAGGAGGAAGGGAGGTTTGTTTTGCCAGGCCATGCTGTTTGGGACACCCAGCTTCAAAGATGCTTCCCTGGAGATGGCTCCACAGTTTTCTTCTTCAGCATGCCTGATCCTGGAGTTTCCAAAGTGCAAGGGAAAACCCTCAAGAAAAAGACTTGTCACCAGCAGGCAATAAGGCACCTAATAAATACTCCCAGTATACAAGGGGCAGACAATTTGAAAGTCCACCTGAGCTTGGGATCTTGCTCCAGCACCAGTGTTTGCCCCAGCTCCACATTAGGACAAAACATGGGCACATGGTCTCTGACAGGGTCTAGGTTAAACATACTTGTAAACAATTGTTCTTCCCTGCAAGCCTGTTGGGACTGCATTCCCACCCTGCCTTACTGCTCTCCCTTCTACAGCTGCACCCTGCTTGGCAGGAAGCAACCAAGTCCTCTGCATCCTTCAGACTGTGGAAAGATGGAGCAAGAGGTGCCAGACCTTAACCTGGCAACAGATTTGAAGACAGGCACAGGGCAGATTTCAGAGACCTGCTCTGCCTTGGCCCAGCCTGTTCCCCTCCTATGAGGACCAGCAAAAAACCCAATTTGCTCACTTCTACCAGACTACAGAAAAAAGTGTTATTTCAGAAGCATTTTTAAAAATCAAGTGTTAACCTGATAAGTATAATTTGTTGATACACACCCCAAGGGAAGCCACAAGAGGTCCTGAAACAGCCTGAACAGGACAAGATTCCTGCAAAGACTAGTTTGATTTATGGAGACCAGATGTCACAATCAAATCAGCACTTGGCCACTGGCTTATGAGACACAAGATCATTCAGTCTTTAGCTTGTCCCTCCCCATTATATTATGTATTTATCTGACTTTATACACCTTTAGGATAAGATCTACCAACTGTAGTAGGGATGCATTGACTTCAATCAATCCCCACAGTAATCAGCTGTCTTCTGCCCTCCTGGCATTGCCTTACCAATTAAGTAATCATCAGACAGCCCTTTGAGGCTACAACACAAGAGCATAAAACCATTCACTCTAGTGACTATTTCTCTGCCTATTACGTACCATGCTCATGGGTAGGAAATCAATATTTTCATTAACAAGTTTTGATGACAGTCACAAGTCTCTCCACCACCCCAGAAGCTGAGAACAGACTTGTTGCTGTATCAATCACAGCCAGTTCTTTCCTCCATCCCCAGGTGTCATCAGCTTCATAGTTATCCTGATAGTGGTTGTCATCATTCTGGTCAGCGTGGTCAGCCTGAGGTTCAAGTGTAACCGCTCCAAGGACTCAGAAGGTATTTGCTTGGGACAATCTGTCTCTCCCTCATCAAAAAGTCATCCAAGGTGGATCTGGCCATTTCTAAAAACTGCTTTTAAAAAGCTCACACGGGGGGGGAAGGTTTTGGAGCCACACTGGAACACAGATTCAGCAGTTAGGAATGTCGTGCGACCACCCCTTTAGAGCCCTAGCCCAGCCCCATCTGCGCAAGGAAACGCTCCCAAGTTTGCAGCAGTTAACTGTGCAGATTTCCAGAGGTGGGCAGCCCTTCCAGCAAAAGTCATTGAGTTTGCCACTCCTTTTCCCTGGAAACCCCATTCCCCGCTAAGCAGTGCCCACTAGAGGGCAAGGCTGCTCTGCAGCAAGGCGCTGACTGCCAGAAGACCAAAGGATGCCAGAGACACAACAGGCAGCAGAGCATTCCGGCCTGTGTGCCACGTTACTTGAAGAATTGTCTCTAATCAACTCCCAAGTATCCCCCCGTGGTGTCTCTAATGTCATCTGGATTTCATTTACAAGCCTGTACAACGTCATTCTGCAATATAGCTGACTCATTTTATTGCTTGGCTGTGATGTTTCCTCACCTGTACATCAGCAACTGCCTTTCTCCCTCCAGACAAACAGAAACCAGGGACCTCCATGGTGTCTGAGAGGTAAGGCTGCTCACACCCTTCACATCCCATTGCAAATGCCAACTTGATTCCAGAATGAATCTTAGCTTTGGTTATTTCAGGTGGAAGGAAGCATTTCAAGAAATCTTTGAGACAGGTAAAAATCAATTAGCATTGATAGCACCTCATCCTCTGCCTGATGGAGTCAGAGGCAGAAGTTCAATATCCAGGGGCCTCGTTTCAAAGCTGCACTGAACCTCAGCACCTTCCAAACACAGTTTGCTTGTCTGTTTTTGCTGAGTTACAGACTTGAGGTGTCAACTTGGGTTTCTGGATCTGAAAGCAGCCTCAGTGAGACAAAATCAGGCCCCTAAAAATATCTTCCAAGACACCTATTTACGTTACCTAGCCAGAGCAGGATAACAGGGTCCCAATTCAGAGACCTCTGGAAGAGAGCCTCCAAGTGGAGGATGATCCAGCTGAACTCCATGGTCCATCACTGCTACCCAAGAGGCTGCACACGGGAAAGCAGCAGGAAACAAGTTAAAAGACACCAAAACATGTTGCTCCCCCTTTTCCACCTAAGTTTCCTATCAAAGTAATAAACCTTGCTTAGGAAAGAGGGGAGGGACAGCAGGAGCAAAGTCTCTGGTGCCCAGTTTACATCACTGGTTCCCAAATATCATTAATGGTCATGATCCAAGTGATCTGCAACCACTGAGGCAGGACACACCAGAGCACAGGATGGTGACCCTGAGGCATCCTAGTCCCCAAAGTCATCCAGTCTCCACTGGCACTAAATGCAAACCCCAGTCCTCAAGTTACACTGGTAACTCCCACTCTTAAGAGATGCTGGCAATCCCCGAGCAGCACCATCAAATGTAAAAATATCCAGAGCTCCCTTTGTGTGACAAATCAGGGCATGGGACAGAAGGATATGGCAGTGGCTCCTTCTGTTCCAGTTCTGCTGATGGCTGCAGGGCTAGAAAGCATTTTGGTCACTGAGAACCAGATCCCAACTGCTCCCTGATTCTGCCTACAAGGGACAATGGTGTTTGCCTCCAGTTGTGCACAAAGAAACTCACTTCTCTCATTTTCCAGAGTGGCTAATGCTGCCTTTCTTCTCAACAGCTGCTCCGCAGGCACAAGCCAGAAGGACAACAGCATCACTCTGATCTCCATGAAGAACATCAACATGAACAACAGCATGGGTTACCCACCGTCAGAAAAGGTTGCTCCCCTGTTAAGGCTTGCTTTTTAGAGATTTAGCTGGGGATTCTCTCTCTTGCTGGATAAGAGCATGCCTTTGAGATATTTCTTTGCTCTCTTATTCCTTCAGAAAGCTACTAACAAAACAGCTGCCATCAAACTCCTGGAGGTCCAGATGGGTTCCAATGAACCCGGTGAAGGTTTAGGTTCATCTCAGGTTTATCCAAGCTGCCTGAACTCAAGGTGTCAATTACACCTCATGAATGAATATAGGTGCTAGAGTGCTTGTCATTAAATGTAAACAAGCCAGCCTTAGCCAAGTCAAAGTGTCACCCCCCAGGCCCAGCTCCCCACACTCCTGCTCCACAGGTGATGGTGGAGCACTTTCCCATCAGTACATCCACTCCACACAAGTAATGCACATCATGTTGTTTCAAAGCTAAACACTAAAGCTAGCACTAGGATTGGGTTGGAGGGAACACTTTGCTTACCTTCTTCTGCCAGCCCAGCCAGGCTGCTGATGCACCATGTTTTGTTCCTTTTGCAGGTGCTTTGAAGCCAAGGACCCCGAGCTTGAAGCTGAGTGTGACAACTAGCAGTGACTTTGTAGGTTCTTTTTTTTCCCCCTTGGGGAAAGAGAAAGGGTGGACTTTATAGATAAGTTATTATGTCCTTTCTGATCAGTACTTTTACAGTAGCATCCCACATAGCTTCCTCACCTGGGGTCTAAGGGCCTTCTACCAGTTACAGCCTTCCATGCTCAACAGTTATCTGTTTTTTTAATATGCCTTCAAACCCTCAGATTATTCCAGCAGCAAGGAGCACCAAGAAACCATCTACTTTGCTAATAAACTGCTGCCTTAGATTAATGGCCTTTACAGTCTGTGCCAGCCAGTCATAGGCTCGTTAATCAGCACAGCCCCACACTGAGTCAAACCCCTGCATTGGAAAAGCACCATCTGAAGCTGACAGCCTAATGGGACACAAATGGCCAAGGGCTGGGACAAATCCCAGCACAATTGCTCCAAGCCCCTTATCCTCGGTGCTCTCATTGTCCCCACAGCAGTGGGGATGATCATATCCACCTACCTCACAGGGTTGTTGTGAGGCCACATTAATCAACATCTGTAAAGCATTTGGAGAGCTATGAATTAAAGGTGCTGCTGAAATGCAAATTGCCACCATAAATCCTTCCTTATTAATAACTGAGCTTTGGGCAGGGAAGTCGCTATCTTCCCACAGGGCCAACATGCTCCAAGAAGACTCATCTCAAGTGTAAAGAACAAGGTCTCTGCACAGGCAGGGTTTTACCTGAGTGTTGAAAGAAGTGGCTACAAGCAAAATGCTGAGCTACCTCAGCTCCTGAAGTTTGGTAGCCAGAGTCTGCTGGGAGAGCTCCCATCTCCTGTACCATGGCTTTCCCAGAGCTTCCTAGTAGACCAGAAAAGCACCCACCTTATTCCAGCAACAGGAACTACCAGTGCACCCCAAACCACCACAATAATGAGAACAGTCCTCCATCAGGCTCCACAGTGCAAAAACTCATGTTTGGATGGCTCCAGGGGTGATGGAGACATCATCACTCAGCCTGCACGTGACCATCTGAGAAACAACACACTACTGGGAATCTCTGGACATCTCAGCTGCCTTATTCTGCAGCATAATGCACTAACCATACCACTAGAATCATAGAATCCCAGACTGGTTTGGGTTGCAAGGGACCTTCAAGATCATCAACAACCCCCACCATGGGCAGGGACACTTCCCACTAGACCAGGTTGCTCCAAGCCTCATCCAACCTGCCCTTGAACACTTCCAGGGATGGGGCAGCCACAGCTTCACTGGGCAACCTGGGCCAGGGTCTCACCACCCTCACAGCAAAGCATTTATTACTAATGTCTAACCTAAATCTAGGAAGAAGCTACAGGAGAAGCCCTTGAGAGGTTTTGGACAGGAGGTGTGGAGCAGCCATTTCTCAGCCTCACCACAACGACACAAGCCCCTCTCCTACGGCCCTGCCAACCCAGCGCTACTGCCGAAGGCGCCTTCAGCGCCCGGACAGTGAAGTCACCCCCTGAAGCTCTGGTCACAGCCCTGACCTCACCCCGGGGTGGCCCGGGACACGCTGCGGCAGGGAAGAGAGCGGCTGAGGCGCAGCCCAGCTCTGGGGAGGCCCGGCCCGACTCCTGCAGCCGCCGCGTCCCCCTCTCCCCTCAGGGCGCTGCCTACGGCGTCACGAGCCCCCCTGCACCCCCACGGCCCCTATTTAAGTGCCTCCCCCGCGCGGTGCCTGCTGGGTACTGTAGTCCGCGCGCCGCCGGTGGGCTCTGGGGACTCGCCTACCCAGAGGCCCCCGCGCGGCCGCCGCCTCCGCGCACAACATGGCGGCGCGGGCGGGCCGGGGCTGCGGGCTGTGAGGGGAGCGCGGGCGGGCGGCCCCGGGGCCCGCCGCGGCCGCTATGACATACACGGCGGAGCAGCTGGATGGCGTGCGGCGGTGAGCGGGGGCTCCGCTGGGCCGGGGGCTGTGGAGGGGACTGCCTGAGGGGGGAGGTGGCTCGGTGACAGGCGACGGGGCTGTGGTGGGGGCTTGCGGCGGTATCTGGCGGGTGACAGGCCGGTGGAGGTAAGCTTGTGTTTGTCTTCTAGAATAAAGAGGTGTCGGAACTACTATGAAATCCTGGGGGTAGAGAGGGACGCCAGCGAAGAGGACCTGAAGAAAGCCTATCGCAAACTGGCCCTGAAATTCCACCCGGACAAGAACCGCGCTCCCGGGGCCACCGAGGCTTTCAAAGGTGAGGTGGGGGCTGCCACTGTTCCCAAAGTCCTAAAGCAAGATGAAAATGGGGACAGACTGCATCAGACGTACAGTTCTGCACCTTATGTAAAGGCATCCTACAGGCCCATAGAGCTTGTCATGGTTATTGACAGATATGTGCACCTCAGAATCCCACTGCTGGTTAGCAAGATTTGCCTTTTAATCTTCGGAATACAAATTTCGTTTAGAAGCAAAGGGAAGCATATCCCACGTCTTATTCCTGGATGCTGCTATTCAGAGCAATGCTTGGAAATTATACTGGCCATGCAGGAGAGTGTGGGGTTGTGTAATCAATAATTGCTCTGTGTCTCAAATCAAATTCTATTCAGATATCTAAGCATATGAAATTCTAGTCTAATATTCTGCGTCTGGACTCTTCAGTAATGCAATCTAAGCCCATATCAACAATGTTAGCATCTAAACTCTTAAATCTTTTGTCTTCTCCATGCTGTGTTGCAGCTGTCAGCAACAGCACTGTAAGGCAGCACGAGGAAAGGAAGATATTAATTCACAGGCTTATTAGAATAAGGAGTTTTTGAAGGGCTTTTCTTTATTATTTTTCTGTGTGTTAGGGTTGTATCTCTTTATGAACTTGTTTACAGCTGTGTTCTGTCAAAGATGAAGGATGAACCAAACAAATACTTCAGGGTGGTTTGACATAAAGTGTGAGACAGATAAGCTGTACAGGTTCACAACCATCTCTGCCAACAGAAAAAACTTGGAATATGGTTCTGCATTTTAATTAGCCTTTGCAGTGACTAACTTTGTATTTTAACTGTGTATGATACATGTAGGTGCACTTCTGTATCAGTGCTTAGTTTGCTCTAATAAAATGTGACATTCTCACTTAATCTCTTGGCTGAAGTGCATGCTCTCCCCTCAGTTTCACAAATATTTCAAGTCTTTCCATGTACTTTAAGACTTTAGTCTTTCTCCTGGTATCAGTGACAGCAGGAAGCAGGCCCCACCACAGGTGATGCCAGCCTTGTGACCCTTTTTTTTACAGAGGCAGGTCGTACAAAAGTAACTCAATCTTGGGTCAAGCACAAATTTCGGGGTTTTTTGAAACAAACAAACAAAAAAAAAGCCTTATCAAAGTCTGAGACTTGGAAACTGTGTGATATGCCTGTGTAACACCTCTTTTCATCCCCTCCCCAGCAATAGGCAATGCTTTTGCAGTTCTGAGCAACCCTGAGAAACGATTACGGTACGATGAATTCGGCAGTGACCAAGAGCATGTCAGCACTGGCCAGGCCAGGCATTATGATTATTACACAGAATTTGAAGCAGACATTACACCAGAAGAAATATTCAACGTGTTTTTTGGTGGGCACTTTCCTACAGGTCAGTATATCTGTCTGCAGTGGTTTGGAAGTGCAGTGAACTGGCACTTGACTGCAAAAGAAGTTCAGCTTCTCTTGGGACTGGTGGGTTGAGTACTGGTACTGAGTCGATGTTCAATCAACTCAGGTTTGAGTTTGAGAGCAAACATGGTTTTGGATTTACTCTTTTCTCCCTTCTAGCTCTTCATGCCTGGAAAAGCTCCCTAACAGAGTTTAAACTTCATATTTTAACAGCTCTGATCCCCCAGAACAGCTGAAAGCCCAGCCTTGCTGTCCAGGAGTGCTCCCAGAGGGCAGAGCTGCCAGTGGGGTGATGGCTGTTGCTACCAGGGTTTGTTCCTAACCTCCCAGCCTCTTGAAAAATTCTGACACTACTAGTTAGGGGTAAGAACATTTTAGTCTGTCAGGGGGTTAGGCTGTTTGATTCTTGGGTAGGCAACATGTTAGTACCAGCTGCAGCTGAAGACTTTTCTTTTTGTTATTGCTTTTATTCCCTCTGTTGTCTGAAGCCAGCAATGGTGGGGGAGGTAAAATAAGGTGTGAGTTGAAGGGATCAGAGGTATCTCTGCTGATGGCCTTGTACTTGAGACACCTCACTGCCTTCCAGCACAGCAGAACTCCTGGCACTGTGGTCTCAGTGCCCCTGTAACTAGGAAGGAGTCCATTCGGCTTGCAGCAGCTTTTGCAGAGTGTAAAGAAATTAAAAGTTGTTAATTAAAAAGTGCTGCCTGCCAGGAAAGGCTGTCACTGGATAGGCAGCAGCCAGGGACTGAACAGTGGGTCTGTACCTGTGTGTCCCAGTCCAGCCTTGGCTTTTTATTGGGGGTAAAAACAGGAAGATGCTGCAAGGTTGATGGAACACAGGTTTGGATTAGAAGTAAATCTGAAGGGTAGGGTGAGCTCTAGGGTCCTCCTGGCAGTATCTGACAAATTGCATTAGCACTTGTGAACCTCCTCACCTCCAGGGCGTGGGGTAAAGCAGCATCCCTGCCAACTGCTACAGCCCAAAGCCACAGGTACAGGTGGTTACTTACAAGCTCCCCATAACCTTTAGTGTGAGGGTGGTGAGACACTGGAACAGGCTGCCCTGAGAAGTTGTGGAAGCCCCATCCCTGGAAGTGGTTCAAGGGCAGGTTGGATGGGGCTTGGAGCAACCTGGTCTAGTGGGAGGTGTCCCTGCCCATGCAGGGGGGTTGGAACTGGATGATCTTTAGGGTCCTTTCCAACCCAAACCACTCTATGATTCTAGGATTCTGTGATTCTCAGCACCCTTCAGAAGCTGGTCTTCCCTTTCCCCACTTCTGGTTTTTCATAGGTTGATAAAATATTCTCTGAGCAGTGTTGAATGATAGAAACAAACCTGCCTAGACCCTTGGAAAAACCTTTTGAACAAGCAACAAAACAGATGTTTTAGCACAGTAACAAAGGTCACTTCCTCCTAGGTTTCCTGCAGAATTCTTTGGGAAATTCAGAGAAAGGACAGTATAAGACTGTAAAATAATGTGATGTCTTTCCCAGGGCTTAAAATAAATTTGTGTTTCTGTTGTGGTGATAAGGCCATACATTTCAGTTCTGTAACATAAAGACATTCTGAATTTCAAAGGAGGAGAGCACAGCTGTTATTAAGATATTCATAAGGTGATAAAATCAGAATTGAAACTTCAAATCAGAACAGCACATACAATTCTTCCCTCATATTAGGTTTTTTAAAAATAAACCAACTACATTCAGTGTGCAAGAAAGGAAATCCTGAATTGTACTCTTTTTTTTTTTTTAAATCCTTTTTTTAATCTCTATTATTATTATAAAATTATTAAGTGAAACTATTAATAAACTTGAAGGACCAGGAAGTAGAAATATATGTAGAAGAGCATATTCAGTCATTATGGGAAGCTTTAATTCATGGCCTGAGTCTGGTGAAGCAAATTAATTTTCCTGCTTAGAGCCTGGGGATGCAACACGAGCTGTGGCTTTGCAAGTGAATGTGACAGCAAGAAAATGTGAGGTACAATAATAAAATCATTGCATGTTTCTACAATTTGATTTAAATCAAGATGGACTTGGGGCAAACCTTACAACTGGTATGCCTTTTGGAAGGACATACTATTTTGGCATTTAAATCTGAGGTGTGTTTGCTCCTGTTAATCTGAGGTCTCTCCATAGTAATTCAGGCCACACATGGAAATCTTATAGGAGATCTTATAGCACCTTCCAGTACTTGAAAGGGGCCTACAGGAAAGCTGGGGAGGGGTTTTCATCAGAGAAGATAGTGATAGGACAAGGGGTAATGGTTTTAAACTAAAAGAGGGGAGATTGAGGTTAGATATTAGGAAGAAATTCTTCACTAACAGGGTGGTGAGGAACTGGAATGGGTTGCCCAGGGAGGTTGTGGCTGCCCCATCCCTGGAGGTGTTCAAGGGCAGGTTGGATGAGGCTTGTGCAACCTGGTCTGGTGGTAGGGTCCCTGCTCATGACAGGGGGGTTGGAACTTGATGGTCTTTAAGGTCCCTTCCAACCTTAGTGATTCTATGATTCTATGAAATTCAACCAGAAACTCCCAGAAATGCAGGTGAGTACCAGCAACTGGATGAACATCATGACTCTTGGTGTCTTTTAACAGGAAATATCCATATGTTCTCAAATGTAGCCAGGGATGCCCACTATTATCCACGGAGGCACCGAAATGAAAGAGCATGGACACAGGAGCAGGAAGAGGAAGAAAACAGGCCACAGGTAGCCAGAGGGGATCTCTTGGGCTTAACTGTTTCCCCAGGGTGAGGGGTCTGCTTACAGATCTGAAGCCAGGACACTTTCTCATGCTTAAATGCTCAGTGTTTATCCTCAAGTGCCAAAAGAGTTGTTTTCAAAAGTAACTAAGTCTTTTATTAACCCCTACTTTACAAATACATTGTATTGATAGGATTACAGGCCCTGGAGTTTCTGTCACCAAGTGTTTTGCTGGTGCTTGCTTTTTGCAGGCTCTAGTGGTTTGGGAATCCAACAACCATCAGTCCCACTGTGGACTGACAAGGGATACAGAAGTGCTGGCTTGTCCCCGTGGGGTATTTGATCCTTCTGTCAATCAGCACACACTTGCTGCCCAGATGCTGCACAGGCCTTTTCCAGCCTGGGGCAGGATGGGTCTGGGATGCTTTTCTACCATCTGAAACCTCCAGGTGAGACACAAGGTGTCATTTGTTGCTAGCACACATACACACATGCCACCTGGAAAAATCTTCAGTCCGTTAACCTAAGGAGATCATTCTCCAAGGAGGATTAATTTTTCCCTGTGAGTCTCTTGTATTCAGGCTCTGAGAAAAGCCTGGTACAGCCTGTAGGAACCCACCTGCTTCTGCTTCAGGTATTCTTGCTGCTATCCCAGGGCAGAGAACAAACTCTAAGTTGCTGCATGTTGTGTTTTGTTCCTGATTAGAAAAGGCACCTTAGAAGGACAGTTTAAAAACCATATGAAGAGCAGAAGTAAAGATCTGTGTCTTGTCTGTGGCTACCAGAACTCTTTCCTCCTTTGATATTTTCTCCCACTCTTTTGTTCTACTAAATTCAAACAAAACAACCAAGTTCTTGCATCCTGTCCCAATACAGTCTCTTAAGCCTTTACTTTTCAGTCATTTTATCCAGTGTTTGAACACAGACTGAGATTTTTAGAATGCATTAGGACATGGCAGGAGATGCATGGAAAGCTGCAGGCACAAGTGGGAACTGCAGTGTCTTCCTTCAGGTTGCATTGTCACTGATAGGTACAGCACAGTGGGAATCTGTCACCTTGTGAAGGAAGCTGTAGATGAAAGAAATGTCAGGAGAAGATAATTGAAAGAAAGTGGCTTTAAAGAGCTTTCTGAGATTATCAGTAAAGGTTATTTTGAAGTTATAAAATGTCATCCCTCAAATATTGAAAGTACTTTTTCTTCCTTTCCAGTTTATATTTAATACATTGTTGGTCTATGATAGATAGTCCTGGTTTCTGTGAACAGATGCATCCTTTTCCATCTGTATCTTGACTACTGACTATTGTTGTCCTTTTCAGAATTCATACTCTGCATTTATTCAGTTGATGCCAGTGTTCATCATCATCATCGTGTCAGTTATAACTCAACTGATGGCCACAAACCCACCCTACAGCCTGTTCTACAAATCGTAAGTCATTTAAAAACACGTTTTTCTGAGCTTTAGTGCTTGAGATAAGGAGGTAGATGGAACTGGGCTTGATAGCAGAGCACATGGCAGTGTTCTGTTCTGCCCTCCCCAGCAAGTGTTATCAATTTGTAAATAAGGAAATGCCAACAGCCTCCATTGACAAGTTCTCCTGAGCCTTGTCACCCTGGAGGTCGCTGTGCTGGGCTCCAGTGTGCTGAACAAACAGAGGCACCAGGCCAGGAGGCTTTTCCCAACGGGTGTGAAATGTTTTTGCACAGAGAGAGAGTAGCAGGAATGTGGGTGTTGCTCAGCTGCAGGGCTGGTCAGCTGCCCCCCTGCCCAGCCCCCAGGGATCTGTCAGCCACCCTCAGGTTCCTGTGGAAAGCAATTAAAAGTGAAGCCTGCTGTTTGCAGTGTAAATCCAGATCTGCTCTGGAGCCTCAATTCCACTGGAAAAGGTGTCAAGCTCCATAAATCCTTGAAACTAAATCCTTGAGTTTGTGGGGCAGAGGAGAAAGCCTGCTTGCTCCTCTCAGCATCCAGCAGCTGTGCAGTGGGAAAGACCTGACCAGTTCAGTCACCCTCACTGGCTCCCACAGAGGTAGGAGTGGGGGTCAGCAGGCTGTGGACAACCTGCAGCACACAGAGTGCTCCAGACACTCCCCTTGGCTCCTTTCTTTTTGCCAGAAGCCAAACTACCCAGGTTTAGGTGTGTATACTCCACTCTCACAGTAGCCCAACGCCTTTTATCTTTTTATACCACGAGGTGTCAGTGTGTAGGCCTAGCATAAGAACAAGACGGGGGTTGTTATTTTAGTTTTGGGTTGGTTTTTTTCACGGAATGTTTCTGCTATCTGCCAGCCCCATGTGAAACCTCCCACGCTGCCCCCAGAGCAGCTAATCTCTCCTGCTTTTCTGCACTACCTCCCCTTCTCCTGTCAATTGGAGATAGTCAGGCCTGAGCCTGGGAAACAGTCTAAATCATATCCTTAAAAAACATAACAGCTTAAAAGTCAAAAGAAATTGTTTCTCTAAGGAGAGCATACACCTCTGAGACATGGGGAGAGAGGAGGAGGAGTCCAGGAAATACAAGGGGCCAACTGGATTCCATTGAGTAGAGTGTAACCTTTGTGTTTTGGCTGCCTGCCTCTTGCTCTGGGCAGTGATTTGAAAAAATGCTTGGGTATCTTTGCACAAATAAGGAAATTCAGTATAAGAGTATAATTTCATCCAGTGGCTGTGTCAGAGTGGCCAATTCTACCTGCAGGATGTTCTTCAGGATATTCTGTGCCCCACCTGGCTTACTGGTGATTATAAAAACCTAAAGGCAAGTGGAACAAGAATCTCCCCTGCAAATGCTTATTTCTACTAAAGGATCCAGCAACCAGGAAAATCCAGATCCAATTGCATTATGCCCTAAGCAATACAAGGGCCATATGCCTTTCCTATAATCTCTGTGTTTGTCCTCAGTTCCCACTGATTTCTGGACCTTTCTTGCCAGAAATGACCAGCAAACATAATAAAGTATGTGGAGCTTCTGTTGACAGATTAATTTTGCTCTTATCTTTGGGAGGTGTCTTGACTGAGTTGTTAAAAGCAAACACAGTATTTGGATGGAGCAGGGTCAGCTCTGAGTCAGTTCTTTGTAGATATCTCCAAACATTAGATATTTTCCTGTGGTTTTTAGGGAAGAGTGTGGGTTTTGTGTGTGGTGCACAGCTTGCTGTGCCTGAAATGTGTAATTTCCTTACTGGATGGTTGAGGGAGCTGTAGCCCCACTGAAATTAACTGTAAAGAAGTTGTAAATACTGTCCCTTGGAAATGCTGGTATGGAGGAACATCTCTTGATTTCTTTATATTGGAACTGCTTAAGAATCTGTTTTCTCTGTGCTGTTTTCCCAGGTCCATAGGCCATGTTGTTAGCAGAGAAACAGAGAACTTGCAGGTGCCTTACTACGTTGATAAAAACTTTGAAAAGAATTATCAAGGAGCAGAACTTCAAGAGCTAGAGAAAACTGTTGAAAAAGATTACATAGACTATATTCAAACCAGCTGCTGGAAGGAGAAACAGCAAAGTAAGTTATTTTTGTCACCAGTGTGTGCCTGCAACCCAGCAGCAGTTGTACAATGGTTATGCTTCACAAAGCACTGCCATTTTTAGCCTCATTTGCCAGTGCTTACAACATCTCAAACCTTGCACTGTTTTTTTGTCTCACATCTGCTCCTAACACCGAATTTGCTGCTCTTCAGGGTCTGTCAAAATCCATTTCAGGTGATTCTGAGATAGTAGATTTCACCAGTTGAGACATTTTTTTCCACCCAGTTTTTACGCTTGAATAACTCTTAGTGACGATGTTTTAAACGAGTAATCCACCACATTTATCTAGCTCTGACAGGTTGTGAGGGCTGGAAAAGATCTTCAGACATCACCTAGTCCACGTTTCCTTGGCTAGAGCACGATCATTTTTCCTTTGACTGGCTCTGTGAGGAGATTATTTCACTTTTTCTTCACAACCTCATCAGGAGGAGAGCCCACAGCCTATGAGGTGCCTGTGGTGATCTTGCAGGCTGTTGCTGGTATCAGTTTTCAAAGAGCCTGCTTCTGTACTTGTTCTGTGCACTTATTTGCATTTTCTATCTTTAGATGAGTTTGAAATCATGTTTTCCACCCTAGTCCAGATTGTCTTTTAAAAAACAAGAACTGAATGCAGAAAGGGAGTCCAACACACAAGGGAAGCATTCAGAATCATCATTCTCATAGAATCATAGAATTGTTCAGGTTGGAAAAGACCTTTAAGAACATTGAGTCCAACCTTCTCACCTCAGTCCTAAGTCACTCAGCAGCATTTTAACCCCTTATTGTATGATTTGTTAATTACTACTCTTGTAGTTCATTTCAAGTGGAACAATGCCCTGCTTCTTTTGTAACTGCACAGAAGAACAGAAATCAAATTACAAGGACTAGCTGGAGTTGGGATGATGTGAGTGATTTCTTTCCAACTGAAGAACTCATCACCTTAAAATGAGTCAATGCAAACTACTGGGGCACAGAAAGGAAACTGGTTGAAGTTCTTTCTGTGTGAACGTTTCACAGTAGCAGGCAAGCTGCTTTTACACACCCTGGCAGGGCTTTGTGCCCCATGTAAAACAGCCCTCAGCACACCACTAAAAACTGACATTGCCCTTGTTTACAGTTTCTTTACCAATTGCATCATTATGGAAGCATAAACTTGGTCTAGACAAGACTTGTTTGATCCTGTGCTAGAGGTAACAATAGTGTTGCTGACTCCAAGCTAGGTACAGGTTTTTGATGGGAAGGCTTGTTTTGTTTCCATCCAGAGACTGTTTTGGTTTATTTGAAAGGAAAGTTACCCATCTTGCTTTCAAAGAGAAATATACAGATGTAGGCTCTGAAGGTAAAAAATAAAAGAGCCCATAATATAAGACCATAAAAATCATAGAATCATAGAGTGGTTAAGGTTGGAAAGGACCTTAAAGATCATAAAGTAAATCCCTTGGTTTTTGGTGTGCTTGTGATCTCTGAGCATCTCTGACTGGCAGTAGCAGCCTCTAGGTACAATGTGGCTGCTAATAACCATAAATGTAGGCTTTCTGTGTAGGCTTGCTATAGGGATAGATTTTATTTCTTATGGAAAAATCCTTTTAATTGACCTTGTGCAACTGCAAGTTGTCATCTTGTCTCATTCCTGTAGAGCTTGAGCTAAGGAGTGAGAGCCCTGCCCCAAAATGGGCACCAGGGTTTGCAAGTCTGAGAGAGACTGGTGGTCAGAGAGGGGAAGATGATTTAGAGATGAGCAGATATATTTACAAGGTCCACAATTAGCAGTAGCCTGAGGAGACCACTGTAATTAAAAAAAAAAACCTTTTCAGAGTGATTACTGTCTAGCAGGTAATGAGCACAGCAGAGACAGTGCTAACTTTAATACAGCCAGGTTTGTAAAAATAAACTGAATACAAGATGGAGTGCTGGGGAAAAGGTCTCTGGAGATGCTGACACAGTTCTTAGCTGGCTGGTGTATCATCACTTTGGTCCATTATTCTTGTTTAACTTCATGTGGTCAACTTTTTTTATTTTTTTGTCAGTTGAATGTCTGTGCACAGCAGGTTGGTTTTGTTTGCTGAGGGTGCATTCCTCTTGAGCACCAACAGAATGGCCAGAGATTAGTTACACAGGAACAGACTGATTTTTAAAGTCCTCAATTTTATGACCTGAGAAGTGGTACCTGGTGTCCAGCTACCTTAAAGAAACCTTCAAAAGCAACTGATGTCTTGGGAACTTGTTCAGCCTGTCACTGATAGAATAGACAGTCCCTCCCTTCACAGCAGAACAGTGAGTAAGAGCTGCCTACACTGTGGTTTGTGTTCTTCTGGAATCTTTGATACAGTTAAGTACAAAAAGCACATCCCAGGTCTCTTCAGGAGACTGCTCAGCTGTGGTAGCACAACTGTGACACTACAAAGAGCTCAGAGTTGTAGAAAATTACAAGGAGGCAACTGCAAACAGAGGGAAGAAGGACGTGTGGTCAGAACTGGGTATTTTAGGAGTTCCTTAAAAAAATCATATAGACTGGTTTGTGTTGGAAGGGACCTTCAAGATCATCTAGTTCCAACCCCCACCATGGGCAGGGACACCTCCCACCAGACCAGGTTGCTCCAAGCCCCATCCAACCTGCCCTTGAACACTTCCAGGGATGGGGCAGCCACAGCTTCTCTGGGCAGCCTGGGCCAGTGTCTCACCACCCTCACAGCAAAGAATTTCCTCCTAATGTCTAATCTAAACCTTCCCTCTCCAAGGGAACAACTCTATAATAAAGATTGAAAACCACAAGCAACCACATGACAAAACCAATGCTGGTTTGATAAGCATTTGCTGCAAATGTTTTTGCTCAGTTGGATGAGTGTAAACCAAGGTTCCTCACTACAGAACTCCAGGGACTCTGGACTCAGAGACAATTACCCAGTCCCGTTTTGCTGAAGGTTTGTCAAGGCCATGTGCCCAGCACCACCTGAGAGGCCGTTTTAAAAGCTGAAAATTGGTTTCTGATCCAAAAGAAAATGTATATTGCCTGTCAGTTGGGGAAGCTTTTCAATAAACCGGTGGAGGGTTAAATGGCTTTAAATGTCAGTGGGACAGGGACAGAGGATGTAAGGCATGAAAGGGCCTATTGAAGTTCTTTCCACTCTGAATGATTTTGTAAATTGAGGGACTTGTGAGAAGTATAAAAGCTCTTTGAAAAACAGGGTGTCATCAGGTAGCCTGTGCTTAGGGAAATTTTGACCTCTTCAGAAACAAATTACTGCTATTCTCTTAGGTGCATCTAATCCTGGATCTAAATTACTCCTCAGGGAGAAAGCTGTATTAAGACTTCCTCAGCTAATCAGCAAAAGAAGCTTCTCTGAATGGCTGGGGGGAAGTAATTTAAACAATGGGATTATTTCAGTTTTGAGAAGCAGGGTAAAAATACGCAAAGTACATTTGAGATTGTGTTGTTAATGAAAGGGCACAGAGGCCTTTCAGACAAGTCCCTCAGCTTGCTGTTCACCTTCCTGTAATCAATTAAAAAAACCAAAATAATTTATAATGCCTTCTGGGCAAAGCTCTTGCCAGACAGAGTTGGAATTCCGAGAAGTGCAACATCAAACAAAGCCATTATCTGGACCTGAAGGTGTGTATTTGGATGGGCTCTCTGGGCCCTTGCAGAGTGGCTCTGCCAGAACAACTGCATTTCTCAGTGACTTGGGCAGGGATGGACCTCTGGTAATTCCTGCTGCACTTATGAGGGAGACAGTGCTACGTAGGGGATCCAGTGGTATCCTGCTAGCCCCTCTCTATGCCCTTAGTTTAAAAATATATAAGTATATTTTAAAGCAATCACCTATTCTTTACATCATTAACACAATTTTCAATCTTATGTGACATCTAAGCTGTATTTTTCTAGTTGGTGTTTTCTTTGTAGTCAGCAATAATCAGTCTGTCTTTTTGTTTTGCTTGTTCTACTAGTGCACTGGCAGAGAGGGTTATTAGAGATGTTTGAGTTTTCCAGCAATTATGAAAATACTGTTTTCTTAAGTAGCTAGCCTGGTTAAACCTGATGGCCTCTCTCTAAAGAAAGTGGTGAACATGCCCAGTTTCACTGAAACGTGGTGAATTAAATCCATGCCACGAGGTTAATGAAGCACTGAGAAACAGTTACTCAAAGTAGGCTCCTGGCTTCATCCTAATTTCTATTTTTTTCATCTTTCAGAGTCTGATTTGTCAAATTTGGCCAAGCTCTACCGAGATGAGCGGTTAAAACAGAAAGCAGAGTCACTGAAACTTGAGCACTGTGAGAAGCTCTCCAGTCTGATTGGGATGCACAAAGGGGGCTGACCAGGACACACACATCCTGTAGTTTTATTTATTGCTGGTTTAATTATGTTTATATTTTCCTTTGTATAAAAAGGGAAGGAGTCCATTGTAAAGAGTTGGAACACTGGATGTCTTCTGCCTGTAGTGCAGAGGTGGGCCAACACAGGCTGTAGAGCTCGTGTTTGCTGTAATGTACTGTACACTGTCTTGGGTTCCAAGGACCAGTGGCACCTTGTAAATGAGTTCCCTGGGCAACGCTGTGAGTTTGGAACCTCTCTTCTTGGGTAGTTTGTCTGCCATCCAAACAGTAAGTCCTTCCCAGGAGAGCAGACCAATGTCTTTGCTTTCTGTGTTTCACATGGACCTGCAGTTCACTGGCTCGTGGGGACAGCGCAGCTCTCGGTGTCAGGTGCTCTGACCTTCTGGGACTGAGGCTGGGCAGCTGTCCTTCCTGCTGCAGCACTTTGTCAGGGGGATTGAGATGGAAGGGGTTCCTCTTGGAGTTAACACACGGTGCTTAATCCAGAGGAGTCAAGTACCTGCTGGAGGGGAGCACCTGGGCAGGCTCCCAGCCCTCCCTGCTGTCCCTGTCCTCACCTGGCTGGAGGGCCATGCCCGTCCCATCCCCTGGTGGGACAAGACACTGAGATGCCAACAGCAACAGTGAACAAGAAGATGAGAGTCTGTGAATTGCACAAATTCCAGTGTCTGCCAAACTGTAGAGGCAGAACAACTGTATTTATTTTCTCATCTGTTTTCAGTGGCATATTTTTAAGCTGGCTGTTCAATTCTGATTTTTATCTGCAAACTCTTCTCCAGCTGTTACAGGGGGCCTGCTTTTTCTGGTACAGTTTTGATGTAGCATATTTTTACTCTGTTGAGCAGTTATGAATGTTTCACTGTATAGATTAGTATTGTAAAGAAACAGATCCATGTGGTAGTGTCCTGTTTTTTTTCTTGATTCCTCCTTTACAAAACCAGGCATTTAAAGGCAGGTTGAGGATGGGTTGTACTCATCACACAGCAGCAGAGAACAGGGTGTTGTTACTCCAGTTGAGCATCATTAACCTCCTGAGGCAGTTTCTCTGGTGGGGTGCCACGAGTGTGTCCCACACGTGGAACAAACTGTACAAAGGACATCTCCAGGCAGCCCAGGTGCTGGAGGTGCAGGCTGCTGCCTTCCCTCCCTGATGAGGGGACTCCCTGCTCACCTCTCTGACCTAGAGGCACGTGTCTCTTAAAACTGAACGACTCTCTTCTTTCCCCATTCCCAAAACTCACCACAAGTAGCACAGGATGCCACAGATGGCCTTGGCTTAAACCTAGCAAGCAAAGTGCTCAACAGTTTGAGAAATGCCAGAATTAAAATTGCATTTAAAGCTTAGGCTTCGGGTCTCCAGGTGCCTGGGAGTTATGGTGCACTCACATCATGGTGCTCTGTCTCATGGGCACGTTGTACCAGACAATTGGTACTGAGAGCAGGAACTGAGACCACAGGTACCAGAAAGTGTCCCCTTGGTGTCCCCATCCATTACAGAGAGGTGGGAGGTTGGCAGCAAACAGGTGGGAGCTGCAGGAAGAGAAGCTAAAAAAAACAACTAGAAAACAACACGGTGACTCCTTAAAACAACAATTTTGTGTTAACATTTGTTCCCCATTGGGCAACTTCCTAGGAGCTCTTGGGGAAGCTCATCAGCCCCTCGGGGTAGGAAGAGTACCAGAAAAAAAGGCACTTAGAGGGGGTTGTTGTGAAACACTTTCACTGTGAGAGTGTAAGGGCAAAATGACTTGATTTGGTTACTCTGGATTGGAAATATGTCTGGCAGTAGGACAGGCAGCCTTAGTTCTGGTATTTCCCAGTTTTGAGCACATAATAGGAGTGTGTATGAAAAGCAAAATTATTTTAATGTTGCTTTCTATACACTAAATAGTTTTTAGAATATATGTGAAATATATTAAAGTGGTGAACTTTGTTCCAGGTTTGGTATCTTCTCTGTCATTCCTGTTTGACTCCCATGGCTATGAAGTGCCACCATAGGTGGGGAGACCAAACATGACATTATTGGACCTGTGATGTCCTGCACGGAGCTTGAATTCATACGTTGTATTTTGCACTTAAAAATTGATTGCACCTTTCATCCAAAGATCTCAAAATGTGTTATGGAGGTGGATGACCACCTGTGAGAAGCACAGTGATTTTAAGAGTCTTCTCTGCAACTGGGGAGAAGGCAAGGATGAAGCCGGAGATGAGACTGGAAGGTAAAAATAATTCAAAAAGCAGTAAGATGGTCTTTGTTCCCGATCACAGTCAAGGGTGTTACAAATGATGATCTGCATGCTGGTGCTGGGGGCTCTAAGGGCATTTGGTGCTAAAATGTCTTCAGTGAGAAACACAAGCACCTCTTTTTGTAAAGTGATGGCATCCTACCTGATACAGGGGACGGGGGGAAGGAGAATTGTTATCTCGTGGCTGTTGGAATGCACTGCTGTCATGAACCAAAGGTTACTTGCCAAAATGCGACTGATTTGGAATTGTTTCTTGGGTCTCTGACGGGGGAAGAAGGTGTTGTCTGCACGGCCTGGTTCTTTTGGAGCAGGCACCCGGTGCTGCCGGCTGGTGCAGCAGGATGCTCTCCTTTCCTCGGCGGTACTCTGGACGTGCAAAGGGGTTTTTATATATATTTATTTAATTATTTATTTTCCAATGAAAGACTTACATGTCTGTGCCTGTCTGTCCCGTGGTAAAAGCCTGACTCGAACCATGAGCGAATCGTATCCTCTGCCAGTTTGTTCTACGCGAAATGGCCGCGCGGCAGCATCCGCCGGGATGGCCGAGGAGCTGATCGCTGTCCCCGCAGCCACAGCCCGCCCGGCCGGCGCCTGGCCCGGGAGAACCGGGCCGCGGGACTGCCCGGAGCTTTCCCCGAGCTCCGGGGCCCTGGCCCCGCCGCTGTGCCGGGGCTGGGGGCGCGGGGGGATTGGCGGCGCGGCCGCGTTAAGATGGCGGTGGGGGCGTTGCTAGGAGACGGGAGGGCCCGGCCGCGGCGGCCGCCATTTGCCGCGGGGGTGCGGGACATGGTGGCGGGTCCCGAGAGCTTGGGCTACCAAGCGCGGCGGGATCCCCGCTCCATGTCTGAGCAGGGGAAGCGGCTCATCGGAGCTGCTCAGGGGCCAGGCCCTCCCTGCGGCCCTCAGCTCGGGCAGGGGCTCGGGCAGCCGGGCCTGACCCTGCCTGTCATGGCCCCAAAATAACACCTGCGGGATCGGCGGCACCCTTCCTGCTCCGCCCTGTGCCCAGCCGGGGCCCGCGCTCTGGCACCTTGGAAGTACCGCCTCGGCAGACCCGAGCTTCTGGGCTACCTGCGGCTGCAGACCCGCGTTCTGGCTCAAGCATCAGCCCTTGCACCGTGGCCGGGCAGCATCATCCGTGCCATGGAGTCCTTGCAGAGCCTCGGAGGTCGATCCGTTTGCAGGCTTGGGCCCCCCAGGCTGTTTGTGTCTGCCCCAGGCTCACAGATCCCACCCTTGGGTCCCAAAGCACTTAAGATTTGTCAGAGCTGCTGCCGTGTTTTGGCTGCCCAGTTCCCTTCCAAACAAACCTCAGAGGTGGCTTTGAAAGCCTCTGCCAAGCTGGGCCGGTGTTTCTTGCTCCTCTAGAGTTGCAAAAAGATCTCCAGCGTGGGAGAGCCACGTCCTGCTTTCGGCAGCCACTGACAGCTGCTGTCCTCACTGCCTCCCTTCCAGGCTTGCCAGCATTGAGGTGAGCACGCACGGAGCTGGCACAGAAAACAAGTTAATAAGCAAATGCAATGGTGAGTCTAAACATAAAAGTGGTCAGTAATTAATTAGCAAGTCTGGCTCAGCCTGGGTCCACCCATTGCTCTCTAACATGTTTATGCCCTAACAGGCTGCTCCCACACACACCCTGAGCTGCTTTGCGTGCTGAAAGACAGGTTTACACCTCTCAACCTAAAATGGTTGTATTTTGGTTGGTAAGCAGGACCCTGGGGTTCTCCACCATGCCCTCCTCTCTCTGTGCTGTGTAGAGATCACGAGTCCCACCGAGGAAGAGGAGATGCAGCCCGGCAGGTTCCCAGCAGCCTCAGGCTGCATCCAGGGCGGGTGAGATGGAGCTGCCCAGCCAGTTCCCTCGGCTTCAGCAACACACCCAGACCGGTTGTTCGTGGCAGCCTTGGGGGTGTTGGAAGGAGCCAGCCAAGCCGGCAGTGCTTGCTGCCACCCGGCTGTGCTTTTCCATACAGCTGGCCCGATGGAGTGTTTGGGGCTGTCTTGTCTCCTGCAGCACTGGAAGCAGGTGTTGGGGAAGGGGATGAATGGCTGGGACGTGGCCATGCTTCCCAGCCGCCCTCGCAGCCTCCAGTATTGCTGGGCACTTGTTGCAGCTGTTGACACCCTGACCATTTCAGTTTTGGCAGGACCTGGGTGTCAGAGGTGTAGCAGCAGCAAGAACTGTGCCTAGTGCCAGTGCTGGGGACGAGGCAGGGGAAAGGTTTAAAGCAGTTATGTGAGTCATTGCCCTAAATCTGCTTCACACCCTCTGCCAGGACAACAGGACCTGCAGGCAGCAGAGCAAGAACCTTTCCCTTCGTGCCCAGGGAGAGCTGCAGCAATCCTCCCAGCAGGTTGATTATTTTACCTTATCCAGAGCTTCGCCAGCTCCCACAGCCCATGGTGCCTCTTGTGCCTTCTCTGCCCTTCCCCCTTCCCCTCAATAATAGTGCCCTGGATGCACGAAAGGCACCAGCAGGGCACCTCAGGCAGCTCAGCTGGGCATCGTAACCCTGGGATGGACCTACCTCCCTTTCCCACCAACTGCCTTGGGACCCTGGACATGACCCTCAGTGGAGCAGAGGGAATGGAACAGAAGCTCTCTGCGTTCTGGACTAGCCAAGGACTGAGGAGCCAGCTCAGGAACTGCACCCCCTCCCCGTTGTGGGTCTGTACATCCCCCTTGGCACTGCAAATTCAGCTGCAGGCTGGGGCTGTGTGTGTTGCATGTCCCTGCACTCCTGGCTGGGCCGTGCTGGGGCCAGAGCCAGCAGTGACTCAGCAAGCACCCACCAGGCTGCGGTGCCACCGGGCCCAGGGGCTTGGGGACAGGCCTGGCCAGCCCCACGCTGAGAGCTGGGTCTCCTCGTCTGGAGACCACAGGGTGGCTGCAGCACCCAATCAGCAGCCCAAGGTTTTGGGGTGGCGTGTGCCATCCGGGTGGCAAAGGGGGTTCCTCCACTGGCAGCTGCATTCCACTGGCTCCCTGCAAATCCTGTAGGGATTTGGGGATTTGAAATCCCACACACGTACTCTTGCACAAGGCCACCCAGGATGCTGGGAAGTGCTGCCCACGGCAGGTCTCCTCTGCTCCCCAGGTCTCCTCCACTCCCCGTGGCCACAAACACCATCTGCAAAACAGCCCCGCTCAGCAGCAAAGGGTTAAGCACCAGGCCATCTATCAGGGGAGCTTTCCTCTCCTCCTTTTCCTTGCCAAGGTTTAAATTTAGTCCCTGCATGAACCCAAACGACTCGGGCATCAGGTTGCTCTGGGGCTGGCAGAGCTTGGGAGCACCTGCTACTGCTGCTTCACTGCAAAAAATCCCACTGAAAGCCGAGGCTGAGCTCTGCCAGCAGTGGGCAGGGCCGGCAAGCTGAGGAGACCCTTGTTCCATGCTGGCTGCTTGCTTCGGGCCCCCCTGAGAAAGGCAGATAGTAGGTGTCCATCGTTTGGCTCTTGTGAGTCCTGCAAGTGCCTGGGTTGATTTCAAGCCTTGGTTTTGCTATTGGCCGCTTGCAATTTGTTCTGGGGGATCTGCTGCTTGGGGCAGGGTGTTTTTTGGGGAAGTTCCCAGGATGGGAACACACCAACCCTTGTGGCAAGGAGGCAAAGGAACGGTGGCCAACCTGGGGCCCAGTCCTGCCCTCAGGGCTGAGCATGGGACATCCCCAGAGGGGTCTGTGTGTCCCGCAGCCCTTGGAGCAACCCAGCCCTCTGCGCCAGGGGGCACAGCCCAGGTACCCTGTGGGGTGCAGGGACACCCTGGCACCTCACCTGCAGGTTTGGGGAGCAGTGGTGCAGGGTGAGGGGGCAGGGGGCGGTGCTGGCAGCCCCCCGGCAGACCCCTAAGGCGGGGGGCGGCGGTGGCATCCCTGCAATGCACTTGGCATCACCTCCCCCGGGCTGGCACTCGCTGGTGTCCATGTGATCGTCCCTCCGTCCCGCTGCCGGGTCCAGCCACCAGGTCCAGCCGCCGGCAGCCAGAAGGTCGAGCCAACGTCCCCAGCAGAGCGTCACCAGCACCGAGGAGGGTCCCCCGGCTCCGGCTGGTACCCCAGGGGTCACCCCTGCCATGATGCCCCGTGGGAAGAGGGACCCCGTCCTGCTGTCCCACGCCGAGCTGTCCGGCACCGATGGCGAGGGTCCCCGCAGCGGCGGCGAGGGCCGGCGATCCACGTCGGAGGAGGAGGGCCACCTCCCCGGCCTCCCTCGCGATGACCTGGCCAAGAGCATGTCGGGCTCCTCCGTCTCCTCCTACCACTCCGCCCTGTGCTCAGAGGGGACGGAGACCTTCAAGGACTGCCTGGAGTTTCTGGATGAGGAGGGGACAGCTTCCCAGGACGTGGGGCGGCGGGGCAGCCGTGCCGAAGGGGCTGCCTCGGGACACTGGGCTCCGGTGGGGGCCCCCCGCGTCCCCCCGCCGCCCGGCCCCCTCGCCCGCCCGCGGCAGGCTCAGCTGTCCATCGCAGCTAAGAATAGCCCAGCGCCAGGGCAGGGGGGCAGGATGGGTCCCCTCGGTGGGGACCGGCAGCCTGCCAACGCTGCCACCACGTCCAGCAGGGAGCTGGCTCTGCCTCGGCAGCCCGGGGGGATGCTCGGTGGGGTGCCCAGCGATTCGGACGAGGCGGACGGCGAGGTGCGAGCACTGACAGCCAGGGCTTTCCGCAGCCTCTCGGGTCTCCCTGGCACCCACCTCGACATGTGCAGCTCCCACACCTCCTCCAGCCTCTCCAACTCGCTGTCAGAGGATGGTGGGCGGCCACGGCAGTGGCCAGCAGCTGGCAGCGAGTCCCGGGGCACAGTGGCAGCCCTCCATGGCAGGGTGGGCTGGCCCTTCCCCGCCGGCATGGATGGGGAGCTGCTGGGCTTACTGGGGAAGGAGCAGTTCGAGTGTGTGGATGTGGAGCTGGAGAGCGGGGAGGCCAGGAAGGGCCACAGCAAGAAGAGGACTGTCCCCAAGCGCCAGATCCTGCTGAAGAGGAAGGAGAGGAAGGAGACAGGTTTCGGCCCCTGGGGTGATGGCCAAGCCCCCCAACCCCTGGCCCCTGTGAGGAAGGAGCCCCCCAGCAAGGGCAGGGGCATCGGAGAGGACTTCAGGCTCAACTACAAGCAGTTCATGAAGATGGCCTCCCTGGATGCCAACGACAAGACCAGGGCAGCCTCTTGCCTGGTTAAAAACGTCCTCGCCAAGAAAATGCAGTATGAGCAGAGGATCAAGATGGAGCAGAAGGGGCTGTGGGGCAGCTCGACCTCCTCTGGGCCATCCTCCGCTGGCACTGACCTGCTGGGGGATGGCCTGGAGGGCAAGTCCAGCTCACTTTCCCGCTCAGACTGCAGCTTCTCAGCCGAGGACCTGCAGGGCGGCGGGATGCCGGTGGCTGCGGTGGCCATGGGAGATGCCACCACCACCCGTCCTGCCAAGGGGGTGGTGCTGAGCGAGGCGACAAGGGAGAGTGTCTGCAAGCTGAAGAAAACCTTCAATGAACTCAACGAGAGGATGAAGTACCAGGAGGTGCTGGAAGGCCACCGGCTGCCGAGTACCACTGAGAAACCGGCATCAGAGCGGATCTGCTACCGGCAAGCGCGCGCCTTGTTTGAAGCTCACCCCGAGGTGGGGAAAGGGCTGGATGTTGCCCCCAGATTTCAGAGAGGACCGAGGCCGTGGCCCAGCTTGAAGCAACGAGCCATCCGCCCCAGCCGCCCCCAGACCCTCCCCTTGCAGGCCAACAGCCTGGCGCTCCCCGCTGCGCCGCCCCAGCGCCTCTTCACCTCCCAGGCGCAGGAGGTGAAGCTGGTGCCGCAGAGCCGGCGGGAGGAGAAGCCACCAGCAGTGCCCCACCAGCCACCCAGCCCCATCACCCCAAACCGGGGGTCCCCACCACCTGTCCCCCCCAAGAAGGATGATAAGGGGAAGGGGCGCATCCCCCAGCCCCGGGACGTGCGCAAGCTGGTGAAGAGCAGCTACAGCCTCTGCTTCGGGACCACCAGTGCATCCCACAGCACCACGGCACCGGTGAGTGGTGGGGACCCGGCACCCACCGCCCCGCTCGTCATCCACTGCACCTCGGTCTGCCGACGGGAGTCGGGAACCAAGCCGGGGCACAGGGAAGCACGGGCAGTTGCCGGCCCAGAGCCAGCCCCGGCACGCACCGAGGGCCCCGCAAAGCCCACCAGCACCCAGCCCTCACCCACCCACAGCTCCCCCATCCACATCACCAGGGTCCAGGCCACGCAGAGGGGGGCGGCTGCCACAGAAGGAGCAGCAGCGTCCCCACCCCCGCGCCAGGAGCGGAGCGAGCTCAGGGTGCCACCACGCGTGCCGACGGCCGAGGGGGTGCCACGCATGGAGACCCACCTCCATGTCCTGGTAGGCCAGCGGTCCCCAGTAGTGGCCGAGGAGGGCTTCCCAGCTCAGAGCAGGACTGTGCTTCGGACGGAGAAGACGGTTCTCCTCCCACCACCGAGTCCCACAGAGGGAAAGGACATATGTGGCCAGGGTGGCCCCAGAGGGCTCCACGCTGCCGAGGGGCTGCAGCCAGCGGTGCAGCAGCATGGTGGCAGTGATGGCAGAGACCCCCAAGCCGGATCCCTGGCCAGCAGCAACGTGCACCCCCAGCCCGGGAAACCAGCGGAGAGAAGCGCACCCAAGCCACCCATAAGCGAGCAGGTGGTGGGGAGCAGCAGCTCTGCGGGCAGCACCGGCCCCAGCGCCCCGATTCGAGCTGGGGCGGCCAGTGAAGGTCCCTCTGGCCAATTGCCAGAGCCAAGGGAGGCCTGGGAGCATTCACCACAGTGGCCAGCAGCCCCCGAGCCGCACCTTCCTGCCTCCCCAGCGGAGAACTCCAACTATTTAGCAATTCCTTTGAAAGCCTCCAAAACTTCTCTGATGCCAAAGCTGCCCTCAGCCTCCAACCCAGCCACTGTGTCCTTCGGGACCCCCTTGGTCCCCAACCCAGTCAGCACATCCTTCAGAACCCCCATGGTCACCAGTCCAGCCAGCACCTCCTTTGGGACCCCTTTGATCCCCAATGCGGCCAGTGCATCCTTTGGGACCCCTGTAGTCCCCACTCCAGTTAGCATGTCCTTTGGGACCCCCGAAGTCCCCAGCATGACCAACTCATCTTTTGGCTACTCATCGGCCTCCAGCCTGGTCAGCACATCATTTGGGGCTCCTTTGGTCTCCAACACCACCAACAAGTCTTTTGGGACTCCCCTGATGCCTAATCCATCCATCGCATCCTTTGGAACCCCCTTGGCCTCCAATCCATCCATTGCATCCTTTGGGACGCCCTTAGCCCCCAATCCATCCATCACATCCTTTGGGACTCCCCTGGTGCCCAATCCATCCATCACATCCTTTGGGACCCCCTTGGCCCCCAATCTATCCATTGCATCCTTTGGGACTCCCCTGGTGCCAAATCCATCCATCACATCCTTTGCGACCCCCTTGGTCCCAAATCCATCCATTGCATCCTTGGGGACTCCCTTGGCCCCCAATCCACCCAGAGCATCCTTTGGGACCCCCTTAGTCCCCAGTCCATCCATCTCATCCTTTGGGACCCCTTTGGCCTCAAATCCATCCAGCATATCCTTTGGAACGCCCTTGATCCCAAATCCATCCATCACATCCTTTAGGACCCCCTTGGCCCCCAACCCATCCTGCACATCCTTTGGGACTCCCCTGATCCCAAATCCATCCATCGCATCCTTTGAGACCCCCTTGGCCTCCAATCCATCCTGCGCATCCTTTGGGACCCCCTTGATCCCCAATCCACCGAGCGCGTCCTTTGGGACCCCTTTAGTCCCTAATCCAGCCAACTCATCACTTGGGATCCCCACGGTCCTCAACCCAGCCAGCTCATCTTTTGGGTCCCCTTTGGTCACCAACCCAGTTCCTCCTTCCCTTGGATACCCATCCGTCTCCACCATGGCCAGCTCATCCTTTGGAACCCCTTTGGTCCCCAACCTGGCTGGTGCTCCACTGGGGACTGGTGTGTGTCCCCTGGTCAGTGGGGAAGTGGCCTGGAGAAAACCCAGCCCTGACCTCCCCCTGCCCCAGCCCCCCGAGGGCCTGGTGCCGCTGCCCCCCGCCCAGCCCCAGCCTCACCTTGAGGACACTCCCTCTTTCCTAAGGAGGATGGATGGTGCCTCACTGAGCAGTAAGAGCACACCGAGCTCCACCAAGCCCTTTGCTCCCCACCTGCCCACGCACCGGAGGATGCTGGTTGATCCTGACAGTGGGAAATGCTACTACATGGAGCCTCCACGGCAGCCCCAGCTGAAAACACTCTACGACCCTGAGACAGGGCAGTACCTGGAGGTGCTCATCCCACCAGTGGCATCCCATGCTGGGCTCTACCAGGCTCCTTTCAACCCCCTGGTCATGGCCTCAGGGGGCTACACTCCAGCCTACGTGCCCTACAGCAGCTTCCCAGGGCTCCCAGGACCCCCGCAACCCGCTGCCCCCTCCCCAGCACATCCCGACCCGCCAGCTGCTGAAAACCCCAACTTCTCCGGGACCTTCAGCCCTGCTCCCACAGGCGAGGGGCCACCTGCTGCAGGGGGTCCTGACTGCGGGTACCTGGAGAGCCTGTACTACATCCCCACTGGGATGCAGGCCAGCCCTGGCCCCAGCCCCGGCCAGCCCCCTGCCCGTGCCAGCCCTGAGAAGGGACCGCAGCTCCCCATGTGACAGTTCTCCAAGAGGACAGACCGCATGGTATGGCCCCTCCCAAGCGGCCGGGCTTTAACTCCAAAGGCAGCACCACCCCCTGCCCACAGCTGAGCTGCTGAAGCACCGAGGGGTAACAGGCACCAGCTGGACCCCACTGGCTCCTCCTGGGAATGGGGAGAAAAAGGGTATTTTTCCAATGTGAGTACCTGGCAGCCCCCAGGGGGGCTTCAAGTCATGGGCCCTGGCTGGCAAAGGGACCAGATGCACAGCCCCCTCTTTCTCCAGTACTGCTGGTCCTGTCCTGAGGGTGACCGGGGCTGGTCGGCACAGGGGGACAATGGCCCGGCCACCACCAGCCCCCCCCAGCCATGGCTGCAGCACAGACTGCCTGAAATTGTAATAAAAATGCTGAGACAGCATTAAATCCTGCATCTTCCTCCCGTGGTCGTGTGGTCTGTCCAGGTGAGTGCAGGGGGCTCCCGCAGCCCCATCAGGGCAGCTGAGGCACTCAGACCCTGCAGTCTGTCCCTCTGTCCTGGAGCAGGACAGAATCTCTGGTCCCCAGGGTCAGGAGAGGACTCTGCAATCAGTGGTGATCTCTGAACCCCAGCCCTGAGCCCCAAACCCCAGCCCTGAGCCTCACATCCCAGCCTTGAACCCCAAAACCCAGCCCTGAACCCCAAATCCCAGCCCTGAATCCCAAAATCCAGCCCTGAACCCCAGCCCTGAGCCCCAAACCCCAGCCCCAGCCCAGGAGGGTCCACACCATCCTAGGGAGGGTTTGGGTGCAGGAGGAGAGCTCAGGACTGAATTACACCAAAACCCTCCTGGAGAGGGGACAGTCAGTCAGGGCCACCCCACATACCCCCCCAACCCCCGCCCTGATGCCCCGGGGGTGGATGGGGCCGTGTCAGCCGGATGCAGCTGCCATCGGCCACGCACCATCGCCCGCCCGCCGGCCCCGGGGGTTTATAGACACCCCCACGTCACCTCCCCAGCACTTCTGGCATCGCGGCAGGATGCGGCTGGTGGTGTGGCTGGCCCTGGGCCTGCTGGCAAGGACGGGGGCCGAGGAGATGTGTGGGGGCCCCCCCGACCCATCCCGCTCCATCCCCGCACCCCAGTTCAGCCCCGAGGAGCGGCTCTCGCCCCACATGCCCGAAGCCCTGCGCTGTGACGCCTGCCAAGCAATCGCCTTCCAGGTGGGAAATGGGGAGATAGCACCCCAAAACCGGGGTGGGGAGCCCTCACGGGGATGCTCTGGCTTGGGGAGATGCTACCAGCTCCCTCAGAGCACCCTAAAAAAGCCCTTTGGGGCCAGTGAGCCCCTTGCAGCCACCCATGGACCCACAAACCCCCTGCAAAAGTGCTTCAGCTGCCGGGGCCACAAGGAAGGGGGTGTGGATCCCATCCCTGCTCAGGAGCAGGGGCAGAGGGGAGCTGCCACCCTTCACTGGCAGGTTTCTGCCCTTTTTTACCCCAGATTGAGGAGCAACTGCGCAGGGCAGAGGGGAAGATGGGCAGGAAGGCGCTGAGGGAGTCCGACTACATGGAGGTGCTGGAAAGGAGCTGCTCGCAGGGCTGGGAGAGGTGAGCAGGGCACCCCTGGGGACAGAGGGGTGTCCCCAGGGATGCCGCCAACCCCTGCCTCTCCCCGCAGCTACGGGTTGCAGGAGTTGGACGGGGAGAAGCGGCTGGTGGGGCCAGGGCTGCTGACACAGGAGGCCATGACAGTGATGGTGACAGGGGGACCGTGGCCGGGCAGGTAAGTCACGGGGGTTGGCAGTGCGGGGGCACTGTCTCCTTGCCGCCATGGCAGAGGGACGCAGCATGACCCTCTCTGGCTCCACACAGGCTGTCCAAGATGTGCCACAGCTACGTGGGGGAGCAGGGAGAGGCGCAGATCTATGGGGCGCATCGGCGGGGCCCGGCCGCCCTGCGGGAGCTGCTCTGCCACGGGGAGAAAGGGGCCTGCACCGGCAGCAAGGCTGGGGGGCCAGCCCCCCCCAAGGCCACGCAGAACGAGCTGTAGCCCCGGCGTGGTTAATGCTTAATGCCCCAGCGACCTTCGGAGCCGACTTCGTCCCCAGCGGGAGCCAACGTGTGCCGGGAGGTGGGCACCTTCCCGGCGTCGCCCATCACCGGTGTCGCGACTGTCCCTCTACGCCCAGCCCGGCCGTGCCGGGGCGAAGCTGCTGGCAGCTGCTGTCCAGCACCACCGGACCCCCTGCAAACCGGCAATTACTCTGTAACCCTCTGGCTCTAATGTTCTACCAACGGGATGCTCACAGCGGGAGCGCCCTGGCCCCACCAGCGGTGCCAGCCCTAATTAAAGGAGTTAATGGCTGATCCGTCCCCAAGGCAGCACTCCCCTGTTTCACAACCCGCAACCAATGGCCACCTCCCTGCCCGGGTGGTGACTAAAGTCCTTCCCACGACCATAAAACCCCCGAGCAGTGACATCGCTGCCAGGGACGCTTTGCTGCAGGATGGGGACCCGCTCGGGAGACCTGGCTCAGCCCCAGGTGAATGCAGCCCCTGTCCCCCTCCCCATCCCTCTTCCTGTCCCCTCCTCTGCCATATCCTGGGGCAGTGGGAGGGAAGGGGGTGGCCAGGAATACCATCCCCAAAAGATGGCCAGCTCAGGCCATGATGCCCAGCCAGGGCTGGCAAGGGATGGGATGACTGGGAGGGCTGTGGTGAAGCCCGGGACCAAGGGGACACACTGGGATGCTGCAGCTGGGACTGGCTGTGCCATCCTTCCTGGCACCTGTGGGGTGGTCCAGGCACTCCAGGGCCAATGCCCCCCCCCCCCAATCCTTCCCTGGGGACAAACCATTGCATAGGGACAGCAGGTTTTAGAGCCCAGACCCCTCTTGGGGGCGCAGAGCCAGTGCCAGGTGGGGCTGACTGGCCACACGTGCTGAGCCGTGGCCTGGTGGCCCTTGTGTCACTGGGGCAGAGCCCATCCCCATGGGACACCCAGAACAACACTGACCCAGCTCCCACCTCACCCTTGCTGCCAGAATGGGAACTCAGCCCCAGCCCCCGGCATCCCCCGGCATCCCCCTGGGAAGGAGCTGCCTGCAGCAGGCAGGGTGAGTACCGGGACACCCCCCAAACCCTTCAGTAATGGACCATTGGATGGAGACCAGCCCACCGGGACCCCTTCCCACCCCCAAGAGGGCCAGGGCTCCCATGAGGCCGTCTGTGCCACCCACGGAGACAGCACAGAGTGTTCCCAGCCCCTGGGGTAAGCTGGGGCTGAGCTGTGACCCCCTGCATGCCAGGACCCCTGGACAGCTGCCGGGCCCCCCCGGCCAGAGGTGGACATGCTCTACAGGATTGAGGACGTGCCTCCCTGGTACCTCTGCATCCTGCTTGGCTTCCAGGTATGGCCTGGAAGGGGGGTACACCCCACCATGGCAGGGCCTGAGTCCCCACTCCCCAAAGCGTGGAGCACCCCACAGCACCCCGGCCTGCTGAGCTCCCCCTTGCCCCCCAGCACTACCTGACCTGCTTCAGTGGCACCATCGCCGTCCCCTTCCTGCTGGCTGAGAGCCTGTGCGTGGGCAAGGACCAGCTCACCGTCAGCTACCTCATTGGCACCATCTTCACCTGCGTTGGCATCACCACCCTCATCCAGACCACCGTGGGCATCAGGTAGAGCCTCGGCCCTGGTGGAGACCCCCTCGCCCATCCCCAAGCCCTGGGCGCAGGTGTCCCCTCTCGTCCCCTCCCCAGGCTGCCCCTCTTCCAGGCGAGTGCCCTGGCCTTCCTCGTCCCTGCCAAGTCCATCCTGGCTCTGGAGAAGTGGCGATGCCCACCTGAAGGTGAGGGCAGAGGTGGTGCAGGGGGGTATCCAGCCACTCCCCCTCCCCACCTCAGGGCCCCACCTCACCCCCCCTCCATCCCCAGAGCAGATCTACGGCAACTGGACACTGCCCCTCAACACCTCCCACATCTGGCAGCCCCGCATGCAGGAGGTACGCCCCGCCGCCATCCCCAGGGGACCCCAAAATCACCAGCAGGGTGCTGACCCCTTCCTTCTCCATGCCCTGCAGATCCAGGGGGCCATTGTGGTCTCCAGCCTGGTGGAGGTGGCCATCGGGCTGCTGGGGCTCCCCGGGGCACTGCTCAGCTACATCGGGCCGCTGACCGTCACCCCCACCGTCTCCCTCATCGGCCTCTCCGTCTTCCAGGCAGCCGGCGAGCGGGCCGGCTCCCACTGGGGCATCGCCGCGCTGTACGGCACGGGGACAGGGGGACAAGGGGGTAGGGGTGACCCCCGTGGAGCCAGCAGCACGCTGGGGGCATGAGGGACCTTGTCTTTCCCTCTCCCCTCCCACCCAGGACCATCTTCCTGATCATCCTGTTTGCCCAGTACCTGCGGCACATCACCATCTGCCTGCCCGGCTACCGGCGGGGCCGCGGCTTCGTCCTGCTCCGCGTCCAGATCTTCAAGTTGTTCCCGGTAGGGACTGCCCGGGAGCGGCTGGGTCCTTGGGGAGAGGTCCCAAAAATACACCCCCCTCCTCCCAGTTTTACCACAGATGGGTTTGTAAGTGACATGGGGCGTTCCCCGGTCTCTGCCCCCACAGATCATCCTGGCCATCATGGTGGTGTGGCTGCTCTGCTACGTGCTGACACGCACCAGCATCTTCCCCAGCCAGCCTGAGGCCTATGGCTACAAGGCCAGGACAGACGCCCGGGGAGAGATCTTGTCTGTGGCACCCTGGTTTCGGGTCCCCTACCCCTGTGAGTGCCAGGCAGCCCTGTGGCACGTGGGACCCCCAAAACACCCTTTCACCCCTGGGGATGTGGGAACCCGGCATGGCATCACCAGGGCTGGGAGCACCTGGGACAGCCCCAAAGCAGCACTGGTGAGCACCACGGGGGCCAGGTCCCAAGGTGCCCCCCACCCTGACACCCTGCTCTGCCCCCCGAGCAGGCCAGTGGGGTCTGCCCACGGTGACCTCAGCGGCCGTGCTGGGCATGTTCAGTGCCACGCTGGCGGGCATCATTGAGTCCATCGGGGACTACTACTCCTGCGCCCGGCTGGCAGGAGCTCCCCCGCCCCCCGTGCACGCCATTAACAGGTACAGCCAGCTGCCGGTACCCTGCCCAGGCTGTGGCAACCCTGGGCACTGGGCAGGGCCACCACAGGAGAGCAGCAGCAAGGACCAGCCCGTTTGTGTTGTTCCCCAGGGGCATTTTCACTGAAGGCATCTCCTGCATCATCGCGGGGCTGCTGGGGACTGGCAATGGCTCCACCTCCTCCAGCCCCAACATTGGCGTCCTGGGCATCACAAAGGTACTGGGGCTGGGGCGGGATCGTGACTCAGGCCTGGGGGACAGGTGCTGTCACCTGCTGCTGGTCTGTCCGTGCAGGTGGGGAGCAGGAGGGTGATCCAGTACGGGGCCGGCATCATGCTGGTGCTGGGGACCGTCGGCAAGTTCACGGCGCTGTTCGCCTCCCTGCCCGACCCCATCCTCGGCGGGATGTTCTGCACCTTATTCGGTAACCTCAGCATGTCAAACCCAGGGACCTACCATCATCAGCCCTGGGCCATTTCCCAGGGGATTCCAGGGGCTGGAGAGCCCAAGGGTGGGCTTCGAGGGATTGGGTTGAAGCACGGCTGGGTTGGAGAGCCCTCTGCGGGCAGCCCACCCCATGGCTGCGCTGCCGGCCTGCAAAGCAGCCGCCATCTCTGCTGGCAGGCATGATCACCGCCGTCGGCCTCTCCAACCTGCAGTTCGTCGACATGAACTCCTCCCGCAACCTCTTCGTGCTGGGTTTTGCCATGTTTTTTGGGCTGACGCTGCCCAACTACCTGGATTCCCACCCCAAGGCCATTAACACAGGTACCAGCCCACCACAAAAAAGAACAGTTTTGGGTATTTAGAGAGAGAGGGGAGGGCAGAGCGGGTAAGCACTGATTAATTAGGCAAATCCAGCTTATCGCAGCATGCCCAGCTCAGTCCCCGTGCTCTCGCAGGTGTCCCCGAGCTGGACCAGATACTGACAGTGCTGTTAACCACTGAGATGTTCGTTGGGGGAACCATCGCCTTCATCCTGGACAACACCATCCCGGGTAATTAAAGCCTATGGAGCAAGGGGAAGGAAGCGGGGGGGTTTGGAAGCAGATTAATTTTGGTTTAGAGCTGCAAGAGGGGATGGCAGGATGAGGGGGGTGCTGCTGGGCAGGCAGGGGCCGGGGACTGGGCTGCCATGGTGCCGGCTGCTGCAGGGACGCAGGAGGAGCGAGGGCTGGTGCAGTGGAAGGCGGGAGCGCACTCGGACAGCACGGCCAGAGCCAGCCTGAGGAGCTACGACTTCCCCTTCGGGATGAGCGCAGTGAGGAGGAGCCGGTGGCTGAAGCACGTGCCCATCTGCCCGGTGTTCACCGGGTTCAAGGCCCGGGGGAAGGGCAGCGAGGCGGCGGCCGCGGATGTGCCGGATGGCGCAGACGGGCTCTCTGTGTGCACCAAGGTCTGAGCCAGGGGAGCGCTCGTGGCCCGGCGCCGGAGAAGCCAAGCTGAGCTCCTGTGGGTGCTGTCGGAGTTCCTTAGCATCTGCCAAGTCCAAAGGCAAAGCTTCTGGTGCTCGTCTTCAACACAGGGCTAGGGAAACCCAAGGGTGCCTTTTGGGGACATCCCCAGCTCCTGGGGTACTGGCTTGGGGACCCCCACCCTTCATGTCATTGCTCCACCTCAAGCTGTAGCTGGTCAAGACTCGCCCAGCACTTGCTGAAGCTCATCAGACACCACCAGAGCCAGCCAGAGCCCCCAGAGCCACCAGCTCCCACCCAGGGCCAGGGGTTCCCCTGCTGTGCCCCTGGCTTTGACAGGGCAGCCCAGCAGCCAACGTGAGCGCTGGGCAGGGCTCAGTGTCCAGCCCAGTGCTGAGATGCCTATTTTGAGATCATACATTAAAAAAAAAATAAATTAAAAATTCAAGCCCACTTGCTCTACCAGTGCCTTTCCTGTGTCCTGCACCACTCCCTCATCCCTTCTGCGTTTCAGAGGCTCCAGCAGCTTTCCATGCTCCCTCCCGGGCTGCCCAACACAGACACAGTAGATGTTGTCCAGCCCTAGCTCCTGTGTGCTCAGTGGGCTTCTGCCCCAACCCGGGTGCAGGGGGAGGTGGCTCAGCACAAGCTCTTGGCAAACCCATCCTGCTTTGGGGAATGCTCGGTGGTGGCTCCATCCTGGCTGCTCTGGTGAAGCTGCCTGGAGCAGCCGGGTGGTTTCCAGGAGCAGGCACAGGAGGCAGCAACTCACCTCAATGGCTGACAGAGCCAAACCCACTTCTGGGCTTGGGTTTAGCACCAAAGTTGAAGCCAGCACTGGATATCCCTGTCACAGTCTGTCTGTGGTGGCATGGCCACATGCTCACTCCCTGGCCAGAGCAGAGTAGAAGTGAGAAAACCCATGGCTCGAGACACAAAGAGTTTAATAAGTGAAGAAGGGAAAAAAATAACCACCCAAACGTCCCAAATGATGCACTCACCACCTCCCACAACCACAGCAATGGCTCTGGGCAGCAGAAGAGTCCTCTCTCCCCTCCTCTTGTCCCAGTTTGTTGCTCTACAATACCTTCTTGGTCAGCTGAGTCCCCTCCCAGCTCCTTGACCACTTCCAGCCTGCTCTTTGGGGCTGGAGCAGGAGAAAGAGAAACCTCCCCATGGTACAAGTGCCATCCAGCAACAGCCAAAACACCGGGCTGCTGTCACCTCTGCTGCAGTGACAAAGCCCAGGGGCTGCCAGGGAGACCAGCAGCTCTTTCCCAGCAGAGACCAGTTCACCTCCTCAATAAACCTCCCTGGGTTATGGAGCCGGCTGGGGTTCAGCAGGAAAAAAAGCCAAAGCAAAGGCACCCAAGTGTGGTGAGGCTGGTGGTTTCACAAGGAGCTGGCTCCCAGCTGCAGCAACTCAGCTGCCAATTGCACCCAGGCCCAAACCCCCCTGAGGAAGCTCAGCAACAGCAACTGCTGCTGGGTTCTCTGGTGGAACTCCTGCTATAAATAAGCCAGGGTACAGTAGGATGTTATTTCCTGACCTTCTGTCTTTCGGTGCTCAAGTCTAAACTATTTCCAAGTCAGTGGAAACACCAGAGCAATTTTGCTCCTTCCAGGATCTCAGGTTAGGAAGGGAGAAGGGAACGCTCTGGAAGGAGCCTGGGATAATTGCAATTAGCATTTGGCAGAGCAAAAGCAAAATGAGTTGGCCTGAGTTCCTCCAAGGGGTTCCTCCACCTGGAGCAAGCCCTGCTGAGGGATGTGGTCAGGCTGTGGCTACCACCTGTGGGAAGGCTTCGCCTGGCTCCCCCCTGTCCTGCAGGATCTCTGAAGTGTTTCCATCTGCTTTAATCAGAACTTAAAAAAAAAAAAAGATATTACAGCGAGGTTGGGCAAAGTGATGAAGCAAGAATGGATCAGACTGGTGCCCAAGGACTGGCCCACACCCTCCCACAGCTCCCTGGCAGCCCTGTGCCGAGGGGCCCGGCAGCACCCGCCAGGCAGCCATGGCTTTATGCAAGTGCCAGCAGCAGGGGAGCTGGATGGGGATGAGCAGCTGGGAGAACGAAGGAAAATAAGCCCAGGCAAACACATGAAGCAGCAGAAAGAAAAGAGCAGGCCCAGTCCACCCTCAGAGGAACGTTTTGGGCTATCCTGTTACAAACCGCCCGAGAGGCGCCGCATCCCTAATGCCAGCCCTGTCCCTGCCAGAGGAGCTGCCACGTGAGGTGCAGAATCAGGAGCCAGCCACCACATCAGTTCTACTATTATTTATTTTTTTAAATATTTTTGAAAAAATATAATTTTTTTACAATATTTTCAACTTAAACACTATTCACACTGAACACGTATGGCAGCTTAACCTACCCGAATATGAAGTTTAAGAAGCCAAAACTGTTCTAGCTTTATTAAAAGAAAAATAAACCAAAAACAAATGAAAAAAAAAAACAACAAAACAAACCAAAACCAAAACAAAAAGTTGTTGTGCTGTAGACTATTGTGTAGTGATGATTAAACAAAGCAAGGGAAAAGCACCACTCAAATCACTAATGCTAGGGTTTCCTTGGTTAAATCCAGCTATGATCAAGTTGTATGCTAAAAGTTACATAGGCAGCACTATGTACCCTCGGGGTTCCTGGAAGAAATTGGGATGAAACTCACATCTCCTGTGACCTGATTAGGAAGTGACACCTTTCTAACATGATCACACACTGCAAAGGTACAGGGAATTCCTTCCTTCTGGTCGCTGGGATGTTAGTTCAGTAGCTGAGATCTACGACTCTGCACAGGTCTGTAACGTTTCTGTTAAAGCTCATGCTGCTCAAAAGGAGCATGAAGTTTTTGAAGGGGGAAAATTAACATTAGTAACAATACTGGTATTCCAAAGGAAAGTTAGCTAATTTGCATAACAATCAGATAATTCTTGCTTTCGCTTTTAAGTTAAGGCATGATCAGGTGCAAACTAGCACCAGTTAACACATCTTTAGTTTAAAAACAGACCATCCTTAGCAAATTCCGAGTCCTGTTTAAAAAGACAGAGTCTGCAGAAGGTTTTATAAACGTGGTACTTTGTCTCAACTTGATTAGTGCTTCTTACCTCACTGTCCCCTCTCCAGAACCAGGATCCAATTAAGTTTCCATTAAACTTTTGACAGATTTACTTAGTAACAGTCTCAGCACTTTAATTGAGCATGCAAGACTAACAAAACTTTGGCAATGCATAAGTGTAACACAGTGACAAGAAGAGAGCTTTTACAATTAAATCTTCTAATACTGGCTTCACAGTGTGGAAATTGTGCTACATCCACCAAGAGAGGGCCCAGTCTACTCAAATATTTAAGTACTTCACCCCAGGAACAAACTCCTTTGCATTTGGATTCAGATTACTCTTGACCTGAGGAAGGGAAAAACAGAAGAGCAGCTGGATCATTATTTTCATCTTACGTTTTCAAGCTGTATACAATTCCAGGGGGATTTCCAGGATTAGAACAGTTTACAGATTTGGAGTCACAATCAGGCACAGATTAGGGTTTCTGCATAAACCCAAAGCCCTTGTAATCACTAGAAGAGCCCACTCCCCTGTGCTAGCACCAGAATTATCCACCCTTCCCTAGCACCACCTGGGTGTTTCAGTCAGGTAAGGGCTCAGGGAATAAGACACAAGAAAACCATGGGCATGCACCCAAACCAGCAACTTTGCTTGGTGCTGAAATAGCTTTTTCTGAAGCTGAGCTGTCTTAATGTGCCATGAGGTTTTTAGATGTTGCTTATAAAGGCAAAAGGAGACTTGGTCCAGGAACTTCAGTCCCTTCTGGGAATTAAACATATATGAGCAGTGTGCTGATGTGTCTGTGACTGCCCTGCAGCTCCAGGGGGGCAGCCAGTGCCTCCAAAATGAGCTCTTGATCATAAAGAAATGGAGGATTAGGCTTCCATGCTCTTAATTGAGTCTAAAACTGCTGCCTGCAGCTGCTTAAGCTTAGAAAAGTCGAGGTTTGCATCTGAATTTCACAGCAGTTAGGTGACATGATGCTTTTTGTACTCTGCACTTCGTTAGGGAAAATCACGGTTCATACCTACCCAACACCTTAACTGTTGAGAGATGCTGAATTAAGTTTCTGCAGTCCTGTCACCACATGGCACCTCACAGGGTCAGTGTGCCCTCCTCACTGCCCTTCCTTCACAACCTGCTATGCACACCCAAAGCCACTGGAATTTATGCCATGGGCTAGGAAAGGCACCGTGTGGTTACGAAGAAAACTACTGAATAGTCACACCACCTGAGGACACATCCCTCACCCAACCATTCCACAACTCCTCCTCCACCCCAGCCAGGCACCGTTTGAGAGTCTCTGGCCTACGTGCAGAGGGTTTTTGTCTTGCCATTCTTAACAGGAAAAAAATCAGCTTTGGACTAAGAGAGATGTCAAGTTTTAGTGTATGATGAGAAACTGAATTTACCACCAGATCCTCCAGTGATGAGCTGTCACTGATAACAAGGTCATTGAACTGGTCCTGGATTTGATCCATTGTTTGTGGGAGATCACGGGCTGGAATAAACCATTCGTGCTCCTCCTCTTCTTCCAGCATCTCCTGGAAGCAGCGCTCAATAAATTCTTCTTCCCACAACTCCTCTTCAATCTATACAATGAGAAGAAACTGCTTCATCAACAGACTTACTGAGAGCTGGTATCTTCATGCACCCGGCTGACTTTTCTAGCTGTGCAACAGAACTTCTAGCAGAACCTCATGCTTGTGCTGCAGGGAGGCAGGGGGCTTTGGTTTGTTAATGTAGACCAGTGCTTTGCTGCAGGAACTTGGGCTGCAGTTAAAAGGGAGTGGCAGAAGCCCCCAGCCCTAGCTGCTTTGTCTGCAGCTTGCTATAAGCTCAAGGAGAAGGAAAATAATGATTCCAGGTGAAAATTTCAGGTGTATCGACTTGGCTGGACTGAACTCACTGCAAGTATGAGGAAAGGAACCAGGGACAACACATGCAGCCAGGCACACTCCTCAGGAAAGTGTCCTGCAAGACTCCTGGGAAAAAATAACCACTGGCTGTCACTTGGAATGGGCAACAAGCAGCATCTACTCGGCTGTGGATTATGAGTCCACCCAATATAGTTCTCCTAAGGAGCTCCACATGATCTTAGCAGTTGTTAAGAACACTGACCTACTGTACTATAAGCAGGAGAAATCAACTGATGCAGAACTGACACGCAATGCAAAGACTAAAGGAAAGTTTTGCCTGGTTGTTCAGTAAACAAGCTTTGGAGGGAGTTCATCCTGACAAATTTTCCATGTCCTGCATCACAGTTCCTGAGAGTGGAAAGCAGGGAAACAGAAGCTGGTGTGATGAGTTGCCAGACACAGGGGAGTGGAAAAATGATTCAGGACAGATGTAAAAGTTCACTCAGTGGAAGCTCAAACAAGTTTTTCTATCCACCCTTCACTCTGAAATTGAACACGTTCTTGATCTGGAAGTGGAAATGCAGTTCCATACCACAGATACCCAATCCAAGGAGGTCATCCCAGAGTTCAGGATTCCTGTCAAACCTGGGTCTCTGGGGCTTGGGGCAAACACACCAGCTCACCTGGTGCTCAGGATGCTCAGCTTCAGGGAACAGGGACTCATCTCTGTCTGCTCTACGACACTGTCCAGACAAACCCCACACGAAACACCAACTCAGGAATTTCCCCATTAAGCACCCCAGCCAGGACAGCAGTCTCCCAACAATCCTCCTCTCCCCTGTGTGGGCACCAGGTAGCCCTGGGCACGCAGCCACAAGCCAGCATTACAGCAGGGGTGGCCCAGCTCCACGTTTTTTGTCACACGGTTGTTCACCTACAGATGTCTCCAATGGCAGCTCCAGAAATAATGTTTAAAACCTCCAACGTCTTGAAATTAATATTGCCTGCTCGTATATTCCAGCCCAAATTTAACCTGTTCAGGTTCCCACAGAGATTATGTGCCTGCAGCAGCAGGGGACCAGGCTGCCATGTGGTGTTTGCCTGAATAAGATTCTCCCCCTTGTGCTCCCATCTTTCCTCTCTGAAAAAGTACCTGAAAAAATATTCATGGCACAACTCCTCTCCTTCCTCAAGGACTACACATCCTGTATGCCAGCTACATTATAGCTCCCAAGGAGGAAAAACCCACCAAACAGGAAACAACACTGAGACCATCCTGGCGTGTGCACCAGAGAATTTAGATTTTGTGAGCAACCTGCATTTCAGACTAGCTTTGGGCCCTGCTGGCACGCTAAAGAGAGCAGCAGGCATCTCCTGTTTCAGAAGCTCCAACTTCACACAGCCACCCTGTGCAGGAGTGCAGAGAGAGCAGCCACCTGAGTACAAAGATCAAGCTCTGATTAGGAAAGGGGCAGTAGGAAGAGGCAGCCCGAGAACTGCGTGTCCAGCTGCAAGGTGACTGAGGAAGCTGAGGTCTCCTTCCAACCTGGCTGCAAAGACCAGCTGTGAGACACTCAAGTGTTAAGCAACAAAGAGGACTGTCACCCAACAGCTATGTTCCCCAACTCCCTGGGGAACAACAGCCCTGTTGAGAAGGCAGGTAAGCACCTGCACGTATCCAGGTCAGCCCCACCACAGCCGGCATGTCCGCACGTGTGCAGCCTCCGCAGCTCAGCGGGATCCTTCCCTGCCAAAGTGCCACATAAAGGCTGTCAACTATTTTTCTTCCTCCCTCCTGCAGAAGTAGGGAATCAATGGGTGCATTACAACATGCCCCACTTTCTGTATTTCCCACCAAGAGTACAGGAAATAGGCATTTATTGCCAGAGAAACTGAGATCTGTCTGCTCCCCCCATGGTCCTAGCAAGCCTGCCTCAAAACCCCGTCTCCAAGGGATTCCCAGCCTTGCACCCCGGCCACTGGGCCACAGCACCTCTCCCTTCAGCTGGAGGATGGGAAGGCACATCACGAGACATTTACTGAGGGAAATGACTTGCCTGCCTGTTGAACTCCTCTTCGTTCTCCATCCACATGTACTCCGCAAAGGGATTGTCATCTTCATGGGAATGACCATTTATGATCACATCTTCACTGATGATGCTGGGGCTGGTACTGCTGCGGCTTGGGTCTTTCATGGCTGCGCCTGTGACTGGAAGTCTGCAATTAGGAAATGCAGCCACTGAGGATGTGCAGCCTGGCTCATCACCCTGCTTCTGCACGGCCTGCCCAAGGGAGGGCTGCACCCCCAGGCTCCAGGTATCCTCACCGTGAGGGCAGCAGAGGAGCTCTGCTCATCCCAGCAACTAAGAGAGTATCAAAACGCTGTTTCCATAGCATATGAATTCCAGGAACAAACCATTTCCCAAATGGAACCTCACCAAATCAGCCAATGCCAAGCACCAAGACCAAAGAAAAGTGACAGGGAAAAAAAAAAAAAATTAAAAAAACCCAAACAAGCAAGAGGAAAGTATTTAAGGCAATGTCTGAGAAACAAAAGCAAAATGTTTTCTGAAATAAAGCTCCCACCTGACTTCCAACAAAGTCCCCTGGAAACAAACTGCCCAGTGCCCGCAGTGGGCAGCACGCCAGGGGAATTTCCAAGGATACCCATGGTAGAGGAAACCTGGTGTGACTTTCAGTCTATGCAAACTGAGTTATGGGATGTTCTCTGTGATCTCATGAACCAATGTCCACAGCCTTTTCCCTGCTGGGAAACCTCACAAGTGCAGCAGAAACCACGATACACCAGTTCCTCCCAGCATCAGGCTGGCACAGCAGTACCTACAGCCAGCTTGCTGGCAAAAGCTCATGGACTGGGGAGCTTCAGGTAAAGGCACTGGAAGACAGGATGTGCTTTCCACTCATCCCACATCGTTAACATGGATGGAGTCAGGCATGGAGAGCATCCAACGTTCCTGTGTGTCCACGATAGGTGGTATCACACCATCCTGAACTCCAGAGCGAAGGCACGGTGGGAGAGGGTGCTCTGTTCCACCTCACCCCAGCCAAAAGCAGGACAATTCCCACACCTTGGTCTGTAGGAATGGCACTGCAGCCTTTCCAGCAGGCTCACATGCCTACATCACCCTTGAAACTTCGAGTTCAGAGCCCCAAGCCTGCTCAGAGCCCAGGTTCTGACCCAAACCCTTACTGTCTTGTACAGCAAATGAGGCAGTGCTGCTGTTTTTCCTGTACCACGCCAAAGTACAGAGCTCAATACTGGAAAAGGTCACTATTTGTGAATACTAATAGTGCCATTGTTGGGGTTTTTTTTTTTCAAACATTATACAAAGCATGTGAGGTAATGAGCTCAAAAAAAAAAAATCAAACTTCAATGTTTCTCTAGTGCTAAAAACTCGCAATGAAACGACGCAGGAGAGTGAAAATATATTTATTTTCCTCTCAAATCAGTGTTTTAGCTCCTTGGCTGCATATCAAAAAATTACTTATGTGGAGAACAGGGTATCAAAATACAGCCTCCATTGTTATTAGAACACAAGGGCTTATCGTGTAGTGGCTATTTTCTCTTTTTATTTCAGCCGGTCCCGTTATCTATGGAATTAATAAAAGTTTTGGTTCAAAATGTTTTCTTGCTGATACCAGGTCAAAGGCTTGTCACATCCAATGAAGAAATACACAGAGTTTGCCTGGTTTGCTCTGTCCAAGGTTTTAAAATCAAAGGCAAATCCAAGTACGGAAGTCACTTCAGCTCCCCGGGAAGTACAACAAATGAGAGCAGAACCCGGGTATTCCAGCAAGAGAAAACAGGTTCTTTTTGATGTTCTTTCAAAACAAACTCACAAAGGATTCCTGGCAGCATTTAACATAAAACAGGAAAAGACATTGCATTTAACATCCCAATTCAAGCTTGAAACCCTTTAAGCAACTTCAGCTGTTCACAAGCTATCAAACAGGATGGAATAATAGAAATTAAATCCCTCACAGCCTAAAAAGCCCAATTTATTTATTTACTAAAAACTGATTTTCACCTTTTTGTGTGTGGAGTGGATCTTGATGTTAATATTCCCCTGGGCTTTCTGCACACCAGCAATTCACAGGTAGCTAACTCTGCACTGAGAGTGTGAGGTGCACAGGCCAAATTCCAGGCAACTTGTGTACCAAGACAACTGCCCCCAGACAAGTCCATGAAGGTACAATAACTAAAACATCCCACCTGCTTGTGTAAAACCTGGAAAGGTTCATTTGTTGAACCACGGGCTCGTTCTTAAAACGTTCCTGTAGAACATGAGCTATTTGCTCTAAGAGGGAGGGAAGAGAAGTTCAGTGTTTCCCATTTGGACTGAAACAACTGCTTCTGTTCCTGCTCAAGGACAAGGTGGGTAACTATCTTCAAGGAACATCGAGGCTCAACCTGAACACCTGAAGTTTATCTGATGAAGGCCTAAGTCCACTAATGTTTTCCCACAGGAAAATATGTCAACACACACTTACCCTGCATGAACAGTTAGGAAGCCCCAGGCCAGTCCCTTACTCACAGCTCTCCCTGTCATTTGATTTTCTGCTACTTGTAATAAAACACCCCGTACAGGGAGCTTGCTGTTTCCCCAGTTCCAGACACAAAGCAGTTGGCTTTCTGTGCTAATTTGTGAGGACAGGATTAATCTCGTTTCACCAGCATTAGATACAGGGGTTTTAGTCATGAGCTACTGGCAATTCTGAGCAGGAGAACCAAATGCCACTTTAGTCTTGCAAAAAAGTCACAATGTAAGAAGGCTGCTGCAGAAAACGAGCCACAGTGACAGACAACACTACTGCTGTGATTAAAAATAATACATTTTCCATCTGGGAGTAGGTGGAAAGCAGTGGATCTCAAAGCTCCTTACACTAGAACAAGAAATATATTAGTAGTGCTAAGGAACAGAAAATATGGAGAATTCTGCCATAATGAGGCGAACTAGATGATCCCTAGAGGTCCCTTCCAACTCTGACAATTCCGTGATTCCATAATGGTATGGTTGAAAATCAAGCCCCAAATTATTCCAGGATTTTGGCAGGGGTGATATAGGAAGAACAGTCTAAGTGCATAAGTAAATACGCTAAAAAATAGGATTTGTATGTTAGGAATGAAGTCAGAAATTAAAAATCTTGTAACAACAGGACTTTCAGTTAATTCAAAGGGTTTTCTGTATGCAGTGTGGAACTTGTTACTCCAGAACACCATTAAGGTCCATTACCTTACCCAATTATCTGAATTTTGCTGCATTTATAGCAACAAAGAGCCCTACACCAACCACCAGAAAAATGCAAAGCTTTGTGATTGAAGATTTTGCATTTAAACCCCAATCATAAAGAAGATTATCTAACGCCTACTTCAGAAGATAAGATCAACGGGCCTCAGTCCATATAGCAAACCCAGGTCCTTACCCTTGAATTAAAAAAAAATAGAGGAAAAAATGTAAGATATTTGCTTCAAGTACCCAAAAGCAACACAGCCCAGCAAGCCGGACAGTGGGATTTCAGCAGCAGCTGAAGTTTAAGCCAAGGTGTTGCAATGCAGCAGGGAGTGCCCTGAACTTCTGCAGAGATGGTGTTATTTGTTTATTAAGCAGAGCCTACTCCCCGACTCAGGAGAACGGGCCGAGCTTCTTGTTATCTAACGAGATTAGCAAGTGGCAGTTATCAAATAAACCGATTATACACCGTGTAATAAATAGATTTCTCAATCAAATTCGTGCGGGGTGCCAGCGCTATCTGATAGAAACACTTCAGAGCGCTGCAGTTTACTTGAGAACAGCCGACGCGTTTACACAGCGTGCTAGCACCCACACTTAAAACAGCAGTTGGGTGAAGAGCAGAGCCCCGGGCAGCTCTGCGGGAGCAGACACTCTGCTCGGTACCGATATTTTCGGAAACCAGGAGCGCCGAGGCCGGCGGAGCCACTCGGCGGCAGAGGGAACGGGGCGAGCGCACCAGGTGAAGCTCGGCTCGGCCACTCTCCGCTGACACCGTCCGGGTGATGGAGGCGGACCGGGCTCTGCCTCAGCGACGGGCCCCCCGAACGGCAGCCCCCGGCCCCCCCCCGCCCGCTTTGTTCGCCCACAAGGGCCGCCCCCGCGGCGGGGGCTCCGTCCCGTCAGGCCCCGCGCCGCCCGGCGCCCCCCCCCCCCCAGGACCCGGATGGAGCTGCAGACAATAAAGACGGCGCCACGGGGCGGCCCCGTCGCGCAGGCCCCACCGCCCCGGGAGGGGGGCGAAGAAGGGGGGGGGACACTGCCCAGCGCCGCCTCAGGGGAAGGGGCGGCTCCCCCGCCCTCCGCAGACGGCAGCGGCGGCCCGGGGCTGCGCGCCAATTCTCCCCCCCCCCCGCGGCGCCTTACCTGCGCGCTTAGGGAAGGGTCGCGGGTGACGCACGCCGGATCCGAGCTGCTCCGCTGCCGCCTCCGCCTTGTCCCCGCTCGCTCCCGGCTCCGCTCCGCTCCGCCGCCCCGCTCCCCTCCGAGCGCCGCAGCCGCCGGACGTGAAATCACTTCCGGTACCTGTGTGACCTCACAGACACGGGCCCCTCCCCCGGAAGCAGCGGCGCGGGGCATGCTGGGAGTTGTAGTCCCGCCTGGCTGCCATTTCGTGTGCCCGTGGCGGCGCGGGGCACGCCGGGAAGCGTAGTCCCGCCGGGGAAGACAAGCCTCCATCTTGTGGCGCCGGCCGGGATGGAGGCGGCGGAGAAGCCTCCGGAGCTCAGCCAGGGGAGAGCCTGAACGGGCAGTCGTGCTAATAACGGGGTAGCCCCAAACACCCTCCCGCTGCAGGGCAAACCTGCCCCGCTTGCAGCGGCGCTGGTGCGGGAAGGGGGAACGCCTCGGGGAGCGGCATCACAGGAGGAAAGGTGCTGTGCTCTGGCTCAGGGGCACCTGATCCGTTCCCTGCCTCCCTTAGGGGGCACCAGCCCACCCAGCGTCGCTGAAGGAAATCGAGTACTTTCTGAAAAACACACCTGCTACAAAACAAATGTTTCCACGCTATACTCATGCTTTTTTTTAACGCTCTGCATTAGGAAGGTGGATGTGATGAACACTTCTGGGACAACCTATTTGCAAAATGGGGTGAAAAGACAGTATTTTATTTTCTTTTTGATTCTCCACCCTCTTCTACTTCAGGTGGAAATGACAGTCTCCGTTAGACACTACCTTCTTCAACTGGTGCTCAGAGGTTTTTAGCAAAGATCAGAGCCGTGCTGTACCCATCCTCCCAAACATTCTGCCTAAGGTACAGGCTTTTCCAGTCCCCTGATCTCCAGAAGCTCTTAAAAATGAAAGAAACCAGACAACGACAGAGTTAAAAGCCCTTTGTTCTGTCCAAGCCACCGATGAGCACAATCTGACTTGATTTGGCATCAAGACAGTGTCACAAAACCACCCCTGCCTCGTTAGGAGAGACATGCAAGCTCACTGCCACAAAAAGCAGGAAATCTGCCCCAACAGCAAGTATGCCAGAAAAACCTTTTTATGTGCAACTGCAAACCCAACAGTGTGTGTTACTGAAGACCAAGTTGCATTAAAATAAGTAACCTTGGATAACCCCGTAAGTCATTCTGCACCCATTCCAAAATACCCATTAGTGGCTGAAGAGTTACCAAACACGAGCAGATCTTTTCAGGCTGAGGAGCAGTTAGTGAGCCAGGCGTGTGCAGAGGGACTTGCTCAGCTTTCTCTTTGCATTTCACCACCTGTTAAGGCTGCAAAGTCTCCTGTGCTATCAGAACACTGGCGTGGGCTGCCTGGTAAGCAGGAAGGGGGCTAAGGATAATGATTTCATTAACATTTCTCTGCTCAGCCCTTTAGTTCCTTCCTTCCTCCTGAATCTTAGTAAGGGATAACCAACTCTACAGAGTTTTCTCAGATTTCCTGGGGGCCGATTCTCCCTTGAATCACACTGTTTACATTTATTGCATTAGTCAGTATTACTAATGTGTTCCCAAGGCTGAAGAGCTTTCTCCATGACCTGTCACACACTCACTGAATGCTTCCCTGCTAGCCAAGCACACCTGAAAATACCCCTGCAAGCATCCTCCTAAAAAAAAAAATTAATCAAAACTACTCTGCTCTTACCCCTCTTCCCTCCTCCACTATTTCCAACTCAAAATTTTAATTAATCCAGCACAACAAATGGCTCTCTCATCTATAATGGATGTTTTTCTTTCTGCTTACTCCCCAGCAGTGTTCAGCAAGCCCAGGGCCTTGCTGCACCTCTGTGGGACTTACAGACACAGCACAGGGGCAAAGCCCCCAGGGTTACTCTTCTGAATGGAAATCCATCTATGAAAGCTGGCATCGAAATTGCAGCCTAGTACTTCACAGTCTAGGTCTCATGCTCTGCCTGACATCCCCTCACCCCTTTACAGCACAGATACAATTATTTCCAAATAATTGGAAGCCTAGTGGCAAGCACACGTGTCAATCTGCCACTGAAGTACATTCCTGCCATCTGTCCCTCAAGACCAAGGTATTCTGATGCCTTCTTTTCAGCAGAAGTCAGTGTAAGGCACGTGTTCTCTATCTCCCTGCCCTTTGCATGTCAACACCAGACACCTCCCAGCAGCAGAGGTCTGACTTCCTTTCTGATGTATAAAGCATCATGTTGCACAGGTACAGGTGTGAAGACCTGCATACACTAGAATGCCAGACTTTTGACAGTACCTAACACCCACTGCTACCACCAAGACTTGATGGGAACAAGAGATTTTTTTTTTTACTCTGCGGTTAAATTATGTTGCTACTTCTTTACATCTGGGAATTCTGTTTAGACACTAAAGCTGATCCAACACCCTCCTACAGTTTAATCCCCAGCAGTTACACAGGGACAGGCTGAGGACACAAGGTGCAGGATCACTGAACTGCACAGCTATTTAGGATGCAGGCAATAGCTAAGGAAAAGCTACTTTAAAAATAAATCATACAAAGCTGTAGTATTTAAATACATTAACCTTAACTGCATGTTGTAAGGAAACTTAAAATACCAGGAAGAGGAAGAGACCTTCAAAATAAATTCTTCTCTACCATCTTTAGAGAGCAGGGGGGTGACTGCCAAACACTGAGTGACTGCTTTTAAGTCAGGTCCTCTGCTTGGCTGGTCAACTCAGCAGCCTTTTGGAGACAGATGAGTGACAAGTGTCATCATAAGCAAGTGGGGGTCCAAGTACATCCTTCTGACTTAATCAAAATAGAACTGACTGCAGGGCTGCTGTTGCTGGCCTAGGGAAGCTGTAGAGCAGTTTTAAGACTGCATCACTACATTACATTAAAATGATTTCATAAAACCACAAAGCTTTGCATACTAATAAGTGCCACGTACAAAGCAGTAACTTATCCTGGTAGAAGTGCAAGAATGAGTCACTGCATGATAAGATTTTTATAATTTGGATATGCTATTTAAATAATATCTGGGCCATTAGCTGCTTATTAGCATTTCATCACCCTGTACAGCCCCCAGAGAAACTGCCAGCAGATGTTTGAAGTTATGCTTAATCCCTGCACCAATGGGACTGCACACCTCCCTTCTGTGAGGGTGCCACAGCAGGAACCTGCGACTGGGAAGGTCAGTTAAAGATTCACTTCCACAAAACACACCATCTTGTGTCTGCTAGATGTATTCACTGAAGTAAATTAACTTCATCAAGGTTCAGCCTCCTAAATTGGAAAACCCTTTCTCAGCACTGAAGCCTCCTGTTGGCCAAGAGGCTCAGGTTGAAAGAATTGTCCTTAGTCATTTTCATCCACGTGAACACCATGTGGCTTGAACTTCACCTTTGGTGAAAATACCATAAAACTCAAGAAATACAACTGTCAGCAGAATATACCTACCAGCGTTTAACAAGTGATATTTTAATTTGTTTGGAAACAAGAGGTTTTAGGAAAGAGAAAGAAAAGTTATGCAGTAAGCTGCTAAATCACAGGTTAACACATGCAAATTTTCAAGGAAGAGCTAGAGTTTCAGTGTGGCACCATGAGCACAGGAGTAAAGAGTTCAGTAGACACATTGGTTAACATGCCAAACATCTATAACAAATCACTGTTGCCTAGCTGTTTATTGGTAAATCACTTTAGTAACCTGGATTCACAAATAAGCAGTAAATAACAAAAACTACAGATAAACACAGGTTACACATGCAAGTTCCTGTTCACATATCACATGTGTAGGTACAATAAGAGCACAGTTCTAAAGATCCTTGACAAAACTGGATTTTAACAAAAATGGTTTTAAAATGCAGGTATGAAAAAATTACATGTGAGGAATATAAAGATACCTTTTTACATTTCAGGACTCAAATGCTGCTTCTGAATATACTAGATGGGTGACAGCAACGAGATTCAAGTAAAAGCAGGAAGAGCTCAAGGAAATAATACTGGTGGGAGGAGAATGGGCATTACTTCTCACTAAAAATACACAGAATAGCTGAGTAGGAAAGTCTATCAAGAGCTTTGGGAAAAAAGAAATCACAAAATTGTAAAGCTGACTAATCACTAATTTTCCTATTTGCTATATAACAGCAATGACATTAAAAGAAACTGCAATTCAACATTTAAAAATGCAACTTACATTTAAAGACTTTTTAAAGTGAAATGCAATGACAGCCTTACACTCCAAATTAAATATCTGCTAGGCTCAGACTGAAATATGGAATGTTCTAGATAAAATAAAAATACAGTGTTACTTTTTATTTTTTATTGAGAATGGAATTGAAAGACAATTTCTGAAGCTTGGAAGTAGTCAATTCCACCTAAATGAAGTTTTCTTCCCATAGATGAGCGTTCCACAAGGGTGCAAGTTTTCTTTAATAGCTTGAAGTGTCAAAACAAAAACTTGTTGCCATTCTCACACTAAGAACAAATTTCTGTCATTAACTTAACTGCATATGCTTTTTTGCTACAACACTTAACACATGAACAGACCTATAATGCCTACTGTATTTCACTAAAACAAAAAAGAATACAGTATTTCCATCTACTACTTGTACTGCTCTTAAAAAAGATTAACATTAAAAACAAAACCACTTTTCCTTACATCCTTGCTTCCTTCTAAGCTTCCTTCTTTTGTCTGTGGTCTTCCGCCATTTTATCCAGAATTTTCTGTCAAAAGAAAGCAATCAGATTTGGGATATATTTAAGAGTTTCTCACAGTCACAGCATCAAGAACAGAAACAAATCCAATTTTCAAGTAGGAAAATCTGTGAATATTAACTGCAAAGGCCTCAACTAACGGGACTGGCACTTCTCCACCTACAGAAGTGGAGCTCCTCTGAAGCACCACATCATCACTGTGTCACCCAACCTGCAGCTCACCACCAGTGAACACCAAATGGGTGCCTCTGCAAGCAGCCTCCTGGCCCTGCCATCCACCCCTTCCCAACAGGCTGCTGAGCCAAGGGGGCTAGTTTCCATTTGGTCATGGACTCATGACAGCAGCTGTGCCACTTACCTGCTTGGAATTTGCCATCTAGAGCTAGGGACACAACATTTCCCCAGGGAAGGGTTATTTTGACAAGCTGAGGAATTTGTTACCACTTTAATTGATACTGCTACCAAATGTCATTGATCTATTAATTCTTGCTGCTCCCCAAGGGATGAGACTCCCAGCTAGAGAAGTGCCTTGCCACTGGGAAATAAAAGCTGCATTTCCACCCTGCTTTCTTCCCCAATTCTAAAACCACACCAATGTTAAAGTCATTCAAGAGCAGCTTGCTAGTCATTTGTGCCATGGAAAAAGCAAATCAAATCATGTTGCATTCAAGTAAATTAATAAATTTGGATTATTTCCCCCACTTCCCCTTTTACATCAAGTTCCATAATCAAGTACCTTGATGGAAAAAAAAGAAAAAAAAGCTATGGGTGATGGATGAGGTGGGTTTTTCTTACTACAGGATTCTGCATGGTAATTGATTTTTCTGATCTACTCCTTGATAATGTTGTTTGCTTTGTGCCATTTATTTGTGCCACCTGCCTTTCAGGGCCCTGTATTGGTTTAGGGTTCCCTATTACTGTAAGGGAGAGAGCAAACATTTTGAGTCTGAGATGCCACCTTCTTACTTGCTATGGAACCCCCCCCTGGTTTGTTTTCAGCTCCATAACTGACCTGTATGAAATCAGTTTATGTGAACACTGCATTATATGTTATCAGAACCTCATTTAGGATTTCCTTTCTTGGAGGTGGTATTTAAAAGCAGCTCACAGTACCCAGAGATAACAGCAGCAGCATTATCATTCATGCCATGCAATCATGTGATACCTAATCCAACTGGAAATTTGAAAACATGCTCACAAAATCAGAAGTTGCAAATATGGATTTTTGTTTTTCTTCTTTAAAGATATAAAACCTTCAGCTCTGTTGACTGGTTAAAAATATTCTCAAAGGGACAACTGGAAGGTGTTTGGGTCACCTGTAGCTCCTCTGCACCACTACTTCTAAGCCTGGCCTTCAGTCCAATCAGACTGCCCTCTTTAATCCAAATTTATCAAAAATGCTGGAGCCCATCTTTAAAATGTGTATATTAGTTTCAAAATATGAAGTTTTGGCAAGGTCTAACTTGTGTTAAAAAGTTATAGAATAAGCCAATTTCCACTGCCTGAAAGCTTTTTTTTTCCCTCTCCTCAGTCCAGTCTCACTCAGATCTACTCCCCAGGAAAGAATCACGCCATTTAAAATGAACAAGTTTTTGCCTTACCTTCAACTTTTGATAATGAGGAAGGCTGCTGCAATGGGTCTTTTTTGCAACATCTTCATTTGTGTAGAACAGGGAACACAATTTGCAATAAAACCCTGTTTTGGGTACCACATAATTCACACCTAGAGAAGTAAACACCACAAAATAAACTAAGAGATCTACTCTACATCAGTTCTTTTAATGTCATATGTCATTTCAGCTAAATCTTAAAACCATAATTCACTTTACATTAAAAGCTGCTTTATCTTTAAAAGTCCTTGTTTTAGTTTATTCAAGCCGGGGCCTAGTAATAACTAAATATGTGCAGGCTTTTTCTTTTTTAATTTAAAATCAACCTTTTAGATTAAGGGTCCATTTTATTGGTTCCTTCAACAGGACTAATAACGTTCTGTGATCAGTTTCTGAGCATTTAGTATGAATCTGAACTAATATTGCAATCTGTGCTACTGACTGAATTTGTGTTGCCAGAATTTACCTCTTCCAACTTAATTGCTGCCTAAGGAAAAGTGGTATGGAGAACTGATTTATGAAAAGAAGGGGAAAAAAGAAAGAAAATCCTAGGGTTAGGGAAGGAGTGAAGAAAGGGAGAAGAGTGGGAAGCCCTAAAATGAAAGGCTCAGAGGCCATGTGTTGCCAGAAATAAAAGTCAAATGAAATGAGAAACGCTACTGCGATGCATAGCTTAGGATTTGAAAAAGAACCAGAAACAGCCTTACCAACAGGAACGTTTGGCTGGTATGGCCCAATCCTAAACTCATCTGGAACAAGGGATTTCTCTTGGGCATTCTTTGTCTCCTGTTCATCCTGGGTGTCTGTATTTTCATGGGCATTTTTCTCAGCATCCGGCGCTGTTGCAGTATCAGAAGCTTCCTCAGTTTCAGCCTTCGGATTATCTTCGGCTTTGGTTCCATTTTCTAAAGTTTCATTTTCCTGCTCTGGCTCCTCAATCTTGTCCACCTTGATTCCTGCCAAATTATCCTCGTTTTTGGCAGCAGGTTTTACTGCCAAACCTGCCTTGCGGAGTTTCTGATGATCCGAGTCTTCTTCATCACCAACCTCATCCAGAGTGACGAAACCTTCCATGCTCCGTGGAAAGCCACCCACGTATCGCTGTGGAGAAAATGTTTTCCTCATGTCAGCTTATTCTGAAATGTTTCCCTCAAACTCTCAAATTTCAGAAGAGAAATAGCTTCTCCAAATTCTCTGGAAAAACGCTCAAATAAACCCTTCCAGACCTACCTCACCCATTTCAAATGTTACTCGAGCATGCAAAAAATAACAAGCTCTTCTTAAACATACTCCATGTGTTCAATTTCAGAACAAGGGTTTTTTGGCATCAGGAGGGTTCACTGTTTTATCATATCAACAATATTCAGCTTGACAATTTCACTACCTTTTTGCTCTATTGTTACTTTGCAAGTCCTTTAACACAAGTATTTTCATTTTAAAGTGGAAGCAATCTTGGAACGCTCAGTTTGAGCCAGTCCCACAAGATCCTCAAATTCATTCCCGGATAAAGTTTAAACTCACACCGGAGTGCTCCTGTGCCCACGACTAGTATGAACATTTTTGAAAAAAATAAAAATTAAGAGCTTTTTTTTTTCCAGCCAGTGGAAAGTTTGGAGCTTCTGCATTAAAAAACCCAAACAAAACCACTGACAACCAAAACTGTGGAGGGCTCCTAAGATCCAGCTTCATTAAAAGACAGTGAATCTGTCTTGAATCCTGATTTTTTTTTTAGACATTCCTGCTGATATGGAGAAACCAGTACTCCACATGCTTATCAGCAAACTGATTAGTACTGAAAGAGCATTCACTTTACATCTGTGCTCCAAGGACGTGGGTCTTCAGGAAACAAGTTTGGGTTTTGAGGCAGTTTATCCAGTTGGATACCCAGATCACTGCTGTTTGCCTTGGCAGCATTAATCCCAACACCATCCAACTACACTCCTGACAGAAGGATCCCACAGCACTGACAACCATGCACACTTCATTCATTAAGAATAAGGAACATGCCTTACTTTTTTTGCAAAACAACATTTCAAGTCAATCAAGTTCCTAAAACTTTGCCTGTTGCCTCACAGAGCCAAGTATGATTTAAACAGGAAAAAGCTGCATGAAGAACCATGAGAGTGGGATCATGGGGTGAGAAAAAGTCAGTCCCCAGCCAGTAGCCTATGACTGAAGAGACAATAAAACTGATGTTTTAATTTTCTTTCCCTCCAATTGGAAATGGGCCCTGGCTAACCTTACATGGACTTGCCTACCTTCTGGATAAGCATAGAGAGTAGATGTACATACAATTTTGACTAAGTCTAGAGCTGCCTCAAGCCCCAAATAACTTTTTTAATGTAGTTTTCTGCTCTGTGCTCCAAAGAGTAACTAATCACAGTCTCATGAGAAACTGCTCAGGAGAAAACACTTCCTGGTAGCTTAGTATTAGTCAAAAAAGGTGAGAAAAGAAAGGCAAGAAAAACCCCAAGGAAGCAACACGGGTAGAAGCCCCCAGGCTAACAGTTTCTGCCAAACAGAAACAGTGAATTAGGAATGATGTTGCATCCAATGGGATCTTCTATTTTCTTCACAGGAGCTTTAACAGCTCTCTCTCTTCAGGTGAAGAGAAACTCTCCATGCCTTTGTTTTAAAGACCTACAGAAAAGGACCTGGAACAGGATGTACAGTGGTGTGCTATGGAAGTCACACAGGGTTTTCCACACTCAGATACCTTTGCTATTACCTTTTTAAGCTTTTTCTTTGCTGCTGGATTGGCCACAACATTCCCCTCCGTTTTTACAGTCACCTCCTCAGTCGTGGCCTTCTTCTCTTCAGTATTCACATCAGCTAAATTGGCAACATCTGCATCATCTCCTGCTGAGCTGCCACTTTCTAGGAGTGCTGCTGCTTCCTCCTCATCCACTAGCAGCTCATCTTCAGATTCAAGGAGTAAACTAGGCTCATCCTGGTCTGCCTGTTCACTGCTTTTAGTGCCCGATGGCTCAGCAGCTTCATCTTGTTTCTCCTCTTTCCCTTTTTCTTCTACAGTGCCACTTTCAGGTTTCTGGGTAGCATCTGGTTTAGGCTTCTTATCACTTGGAGAATCTTTGCTGTCTGGAGAGTATGTTCTCTTTCTGCAAAGAACAAAAGAATACTTGCTTGTATACCTGGAGAGCCCAGAAATTACTAAGAAAAGGTAGTTTATATTTTTCCAGAGAAGCCTGAAAAGGACTATATTTTAGTTCAGGAAATGCAAGGTTGAGGGAATCCTTCAGAAATATACAAAAGGCTGCTGCAAGGAGGAACTGTCCTTAGAAGACAGGACAACTGCTCATTGGTTTAAATGGCAGGAAGGCAAGGCTAATAAAGGACTGGGAAAGACTTCCTGAGGAGGTTGAAGAGGTTTTAAAATCTCATCATTAGAGGAAGAGGGTAGGTAGCATATTAGAAACAGTTAATCTCAGGGCACAACAAACATTTTGATCTCAGAGCTTGCCTGACTCCTTTAGTACAATTTCTATACTCTGGAAAATATATTTTCATATTTCTTTTTAACATTGTGCTTTAGCAACAGGAAATTACCTAGTTTTATCCTTTTTCAGCAGTTCAACTCCTTTGTTTGGAATCTAAAAGAAAATAAAGAGCAATCTGTAAGTCACAGTAAATTATTATTTATACAACTGTAGCAGCATTAATTCAGACCAGACAGCACAATCTAGCCAAGCCCTTCAGTTATGTTAATCCACAGGTACTTTTTTACCATGCCCATCTAACAACCAGTTAATAAAAAGCTGTTATGTTAGACAGGACCTTGCCAGTCTAGAAATCTCAAATCTCATGTATCTCATGTCTTTATTGCCACTAATTATAATTTACTCAGTACAGGGATATCCTGCTCCAGAAAAATCACATACAAATCCTCTTTTGTTTGTGAGCTGATAGTGTGGTGCAGGTAATGGCACAAATCAGTCTCAATCTACCCTCTTCTCCCTGTCATTAGTAGTGGGCTACATAGAAAGCTTTTGAAGACTCAAAACACTTATTTAGGAGTTACTGCATAGGAAATTCCACTTGTGTGGTAGTAACATGGAAAACTATTCAATGCATGGGTCAAATATTTGAGTTTGTCACAAATTGTTCATTTTCAGTGTACGATCATGTGCACCAGTAAGATTTCTTCATACTCCACAACAGAATGTTATTTTGAGACAGTTTGACAGTTCAGTTTTCTGCTGCTTTTCTATCTTAGTGTCCTAGTCTGACAGAGCAAGTCTTCTGACTGCAATAGTGTAAGCCTGGTGTCATGGCAAAAAAACCCCAACAGAACCAGCTATCAGCCAACTCTTCCCTCCTTGATACAAGCTGCACATGGAAAGGTGAAGTTACATCACAGGGTTTTCACAAAACTTATTCTTAAAAATGAGATCATAAAAGACTACATCTATCTAGGTAGTTGGGATTAGTGTCCACAACAGAGATCAAAAAGCTTTCTGGTGCTAAAGAAAAAAGGTTTTTGAAGGCATCTGACACAGGAAACACATTTAGTTGTAAAACTTCATAGTTTAGAGTCTAACAACATTGTCTTTGTTCTGCACACAGGAGTACAACAAACAGGACAAGCTGACCAGCAGCAGGGAACAGCCAGGAACTCAGCACACCAGAGGTGTGAGTACACAGTTCTGCCACTCGGGTGGATTTTTCTGCTCATTTTCAGAGAGGAAAGTGAGGAAAAGAAAGAACCCCCACCACAGAACAATCTGAATGGAGAAATTTTATTTCAAATCAACACCAATTACTCCAAAATCTGAATTCTAGTAGCTGTTTGGGTTTTGTTTCATCTGAAATGCAAGTTCTTTTCCTTTGTTCAAGGCCTCCTAAAAACCACATTCATGCTGAAGTAACTGCATTTGAGTAGCCAGAAAGTGCTGAAGCAAATCCCTGCATTTCACCAGCAGCAGTGAACTCTCAGGAAGCAGTAGCTGTCTTCTGCTTCACTTTACACCTTTAACTACAGTTAAAAACCTAAACACACCACTTACCCTTAACACCAGTTTCTTGTATTTCTCAGATAAATCCACTTTCACACATCTGCCTTGGAACCAAAGTGCTTTGTTGGCACAATGTTCGACCATGGCTAAAGCATCTTCTCTGGTCTCCATCTCAATGAAAGCCTGAAAAAGATAAAAACAGACATTAAAAACAACAATGAAATTCACAACACTTCTGCAAAGCTGTGTAACTTCACACATAGCATTTCTAAATGGTGAAACAAGATTATGAGACTCAGCTATAGCCATCCTCTCCAAACTAGCTGTGTATTTTAAAATCTACCCAAGTGCTCTATATACCCCAGCTTGTCAATGCAGTAATACCTGCCCCACAGAAAGTTCTGGAACAAAACAACAGGCATTTAAATAATCTGAAAAAAACCCCAACAACCAACAGCTCACCATGAAGTGAAACAGTATTCCAAACAAAAAGCATCTAGACAATGAAACTTCTTTATTTGGTGTTTATTTTAAGCATCTGGGAATTCCAGGGTAGCCAAGAGACTACCCCAGTATCTTAGATTTACTTTTTGAGAGGAACTTGAAACAGAAAGGCAGCAGCTGCTGGTCTATCAGCACTGCTTTGTGAGGTGCTCCTCCAAGAAACAAGCCCATGACACATTTAGTTTGCTGAACAAGCTTTTAAGAACACCTCTGAGCTAGGGTGTCATTGGCAGACAGAAGAAAGCTGTTCCTGCATCCAACTTAAGACAGCAAAGGATTTCATTTTTCCATGGAAATAAGGTCAGGGAGGACTTTCTAGGGGTTATACAAGAGATACTAGTAATTTTTTATTCCACAAGTGTGGCATTAGGGGATTCAGACTCATGTCTTTGAAAAAGCACTGGAATTTCCTATTTAACTCAAGGGAGCAACACAAACTAAGACAAAGCTGAAAAAAAAATAGAACTAAATACTTTAAACTCCGGTGTATTTACATACATGCACATCCAAAGCCTTTTACTATACACATGTATTGCATATCTTCAACATTTCTTTTAAAGTTAAGAGACCCACAGCAGGACTGCTTTTGTTTAGTTTTAAAGAAGGAAAAACAAAGGGTAAATGAGAGAAATGTGTAAGAGCAGAAAATATTTGTTCAGGTTTCACAGGTAGTGGTTTATTTTCAGCCTTAAAAAAGTTCCAAGCTCCTAGAAATCTGCATAACAAAAGAAACAAAACCTCAGTGCTAAATATACCTTTCCTCACTGCTGAGGCTCTTTTTTTTTTGAAGCAGCTCACATTACAGGAACAGTTCACAGCCATCCAGATAGCAAAACACCACCTACACAGCTCAAGAACGATTTCCACACCTGCACTAAGGCAGAAAGTCTACACACATGCACCAATTAGAGGCACAGAATTTCTTCACAGTTAAAACCTCTGGTTTCAAATCTTCCCACATGTCCCCACGGGCAGTTACCTGGCTTTTCATTCTCATGAGTATGTAGTTCTTGATTTTGCCATAGGGCTCAGCCAGCTTGAGCACGGCGTTGTCAGAGTACCCCGAGTGAGGTAAATTGCTGAGGTGAATCACACGGCCAAGTTCCGGTTTGGGCGGCTCAGTTTTTTGGTCGGGTTTACCCTCAGGTTTCTAAAATTAAAAAGGGAATTAAACTTTTGAAGTACATACTACACAAAGCACACATGGATAACTGTGTCTTGGTTAAGATGATACAGGTGAGGAGTACATAAATTAAGAGTAACTTCAATGCAACAGCCTCAAAACAGTGACTGCCCCAGGTGGAAGTAAAGCAACGTTAAAAAAGCAGTACCTTTATTCTTTTGTATTTCTGTGACAAGTGGACTCTGACTGGTTTTCCAAATACCAGTGCAGGTGTTGTGGAATAGTATTCCACTGCAGCCTGGGCATCTTCAGTGGTTGACATTTCAATAAATGCCTGAAATCATATAAAAACACGTGAAGAGTTACTCGGTCAAGAATGAGTATTGTTGTTTAAAATCTGAAGCTCTTCCTTGCTTTGGTTTGTTTACATTCCACCTAGATCTGGATTTGGAGCATTCAACTGCTTCCTGCTTTTTCCCTTCTTTGATACTGGCTTTCCCCACACTTCAAAATCTGACAATGTATAATACAAACTAAGACCAAATATGTTTTCAAAGAATATTAGAACAAGAACAGAATTTACAAGAACAATGTATTTTTGAGAAAGTGATGAACAACCAACAAGGATTTTTTTAAACAGTGTTTAAGGTGAAATGGTTTACTACAGCATTTCTGGAGAGAAACAGTTTCACACATCACATTGGTGACACATGTGTCATCTTGGTAGCTGATTAAATCCTTTTACAAAAATTAAGCTCAGACTAAGCACACTAAAGGCACAGAGCAGTGCCAACAGCAGTGCTAGATAGAGGGCCTCATCTCACCTCATTGATTTTGTTGAGGATCAGGTGATTTGTAATTATTCCAAATGGTTCAACAAGCTGAAGCAGCTGATATCTCAAGTTCTTTCCCCTCTGGAAATCCATGATGTGAACAACTCTGCTAGTTTCCTGTGGAAGACAAAGCATTCATACACATGAAAAGAAAACATGTCTTAGCTAAGCTAAAAGGAAAGTCTGTTAAGACTCTGTCCAATTTGTGTATGTATGTTTTTTAATTTTAAATCTTCAGTATTAACCCAAACAAGATGCATAAAGAAAAGGCACAAAACCTCCAGGGATTTCCAGAGGAAGATGACTGCCATGCCAACATTGCCTTTCTGTATGTTCATGTACCACAGCTTCAGCACAAAAGATGTTTAATTAGGGTCTGCACACTTTTGAAACAAGTATTTTGTAGAGTACTTGGCACAACAAAACCCCAACCTTATTCCAAAGCTTCAGTTTTTCCACACACATCTTAGTATCTCATTTATAAAAACAAGCCATTCTTTATTAAGAAAGCCAAAAGCTTCAGAAAGCAAACAAAAAGCACATACCAAAATTGTGGTGTTTAAAAAACCCCAAGTTTTTAATACTAACCACTCTGCCCTTCTGCATGTGTCTCGGTCCCTGCATATTCCCATTTCCAGCTCCTTTAAAAAATTCAAAGAACAAGCAAGTTTAGTTCAACCTGTAAGACAGGTATTACATGTCTCCTCACAAGTTCTTCAGAGATAGAAGTCACTTGTAATATTAAATCAGAATGACATCAAGTCGATAGGATATTGAATTCTTGGAAATTGCACATTAAAACCCACCAACTTGTAGCTAAGTGGAAAACAAAGTAAAAACAAAACCTTCTAGATAGGCACAAAAGATGAAAAAGCCAGTCAGAATAACGTGGCTGGTAGTTGACAGATGGTGGAAAGGTGACTGTGTGGGAACTGAGTACCAGTCTTTGGCAGAGGGACTAATGTATTTCAGTTCCACTGCTCAGACTTAGTTTTGTTGTTCTAGAATACTAGTAAACTAAAACAAGGGGGAAAAAAGCAAGATCTTAAGTTCTATAAAAGCAGGTGCCTGTTACTGTTACCTCTTGGCCCAACAGGAGGTCCTCCAAGGTGAAATGGAGGCGGTGGTGGTCCCAGAATTCCTGGTGCAGGGTTTGTGGACTGCTGCAACATAAAGGGATCACCCCTAGAAAGACGGGGAAAAACATCTTAAACAAAAAACCTGTGAAGCTTTCATTCTAAAAAACCCACAAATTAATTTCTGCAGAGCATTCAAGGAGATGTTGACTTTAGCTCCTTTTACTGCTGCTCTTGAGCTAGCAGGAACAAAGGGAGCCTTCCCATTTGAAGAAAAGGAGGTATGATGTTCCACATAAACATGTCCTCTGCATCATATAAAATACAAAAAATACTTTAAAATTAATTGCTACTTACATTCCATGTCCTGAATCACTGTCAGGATTCCATTCTGGGTATCTTAAAAGAAACAAAAAGTAGTAAGAAAAATAGTCTCCTCTACCTATGTAGTAATTTTCATACAAGCAGCAGTACCTTTACACGTTCAGGCAGATAAAACACATGGTAACACTGCCCACTACAGACCACACTACAGGAGACATGAGCAGCATCTACTGACAGACTTGAAGTACTCTTAATGAGAAACTTCCTTCACTACACGTAACCAGTCTGCTGACTTACAGTGCAAATTGTACAGTTTGTTTTACAACAAGAACTTAGTAGTTGGTATAAGGGAGTAGTAAAAAATTACACTAGATTCTCAACTGTTAAGACCCAGCTCTTTAAACATACAGATCAGTAGGATTCAAGTTATGAACTGAGATCCCTTTTTGGTTCAGAAGATGCTCTTTTAAGTTGGCTGTTTTCATTCCTCACAAGCACAGGGTGTTTTCTAAACCTGCTTTGTGCAACAGCATCAACTGCTGGTCAGTTGTACATGCCCTCATGCCACAAGAAGGTTTACTGTATTCATACATTTCGAGCAGCAGCTGACAGCGTCGGCTGTGAGTCGCTCCATTGATATGATGGTTCCACTCCTGCAGCAAAGTAAATAATGAAAAATTAACAGCCACATTCAGCAAGCCATTTTTAACAAAATCATGTTGCAGAGCGCAGTATCTACTCTCCTAAGCTGAAGTAGCAAAGCTACATACAGAGCTAATGAAATGCTTTGCTTTAAGAGACACTGAAATTGGACCTACCTCTCAACTCCTAACCTGGGTGAAAAGGTGTCTGATGACAAAAGTCTTGCAACCTATGGGCTTGATCCTGCCTCGGAGGTGCAAAGCTTACCAGGGAGTAACTGCCACAGCATACATGTGCATCAGTACAATTTCAACTGTTAAGACTGGATGCAGATAATTTATTTTTTTTTCCTTCAGGGATTTGAGAATTTCCTCCACTCTCTGCTTCATTCCTCAGACTTTTAAAGATCAATGTGAACTAAACACTCAAGTTTTTAGAGCCATAAAGAAGCCAAGAAAATGGCAAGGAAGTCAGAAAGGAAAGACTAAAATAAATGAAAGTGCATAGCTAGGACAAATTACAAGTATACGGGTGACAAAAATAGATGACTATTTGGGGGGGGGAATCATCAAGAAAAAAAAGGAGATCTAATCCAAGATGGTAGGAGGAGGAATAATGGAATTAAACTAAATCAGGTAAAATTCCTTCTGGTTCTGGCTTTAGCACTAGAAAGGAATGAGGGTTTTCTGCTTTTTCTCTGCAGATTATTTTGATTACAAAGGGAGTTATTTATCTGATAAAGGAGGAGTCCCTGTGCCTTCTCTTCAGAGGGCCTGATCTCCATATCCTTACAAGTAACAGTACTAGTTTGTGCTATACTAGTATTTGTCAAGTGACAGAACTCCCACCCCTGCACATCTGTGAGCCACGGCACAATTTCCACTCTGCTGCTCTTCAGTGAGCAAAGGGATCAGCAGAGACATGGGACAGGTTAGTCTTGGGTCCACAGGGAAATGAAAGGGACAGTAATTAGAGATCTTAGGGGGCAGTTTAACCACTGAAGGTTCTCTCTTGCTGGCTACACTGTGAACACGTGTAGTGCACTGGCCAGCTGTACTGCATGTCTCCTCTTTCATGTGCATTTCCACTTGGCACCCATAATTTTTTCCTAATCCTTCAATCTTGCCCAATTTTTAGTTTCTGACACACTACAGCCATCCTTCTGGATCCAGTGAGACACTCCTGAGGGTTACTGTAGTGCTTCCATATGCTAAAGGCCTACCTTCAACTTTCCACAAAGGAGAAAAACATGGATTTAAGTGTCTCCCATAAAGTACTGTCATTAAGCTCCATTACAATATTACTCCACGATACACAGAATATAACATGGAGCAAGATGAAACTTCATTCATTTTATCAAGAAGTTGTAAAATGAGGGCACTACTTTTTCTTGTTTACTGCAGAAGATGTAGGCTCTGCAACTCTAAATTAATAAATGTGCTGGCAATTAGGATGAAATAACCCACCAAAAAAACCCACAGAAACCAAGCTATGAAATAGTCAATACTTAAAACAGTCCTTTAAACACTAAAACACCCTCCAGATTTGGGTGCACCATCTGTAAAGCCTCAGTGGCTGATTCAGCTAGACACACCACACTTTGAAGCTGTCTTAACATGTAATTTAAAATTATTATAAACTGAAATAGAAATTATCTGCAAACTAGAGGTAAAGTTTGGAAGATCTAATTCTCATACTTCAAATGCTTTTAAACTGGCAAAAAAGGGAGCTCTGACATAAAATTTAAGATTTTTTTTTTTCCCCCCGAAGAAAGTTTTCAGAACAATGGCTCATCTACATTATTAACTTTTTATTAAATACAATTTTTAATCTGCACTTCCCTTCCCTCCCTGCCTCTACCCAGTCTGAAGTGTCACTCCTCTGAGGTTGCAGGGCACTAGGTATTTACAGACACTAATTAACATGAATGCCCAAAGTTAAACTGGAGAAAATCTGAACTGAGTTTCTTGAATCGATGCAAGCAGGAGGACACACCGTTCTTCAGAAAATTAGGACAAACTTAAGTACCTAATTTTAGAGAGCTCTCTATTAGGGACATGGCCATGCTTTTCCTTGGAGATGTATCACTGTTTCAAGCATTTAACCTCCAAACTCATCTGCTCACGTTGCATCAGCCTTTTTTTGTGGCAGGGGAAACAATCCCTCCACATGGAACACCTCATTCCTTGATAAAGGGATCGGGATCGACAAAATGCCTGAAAATGGGGCAGGATTTACTTCACAATTAGAAAACAAACTGGGTCTTACAATACATGCCCATCAAATTAAAGAAGCAATTATGAACACTGCTAAAAAAGAAAACAGGACTAGTCTGCCAGCTGAAGTTACAATAAAGGTGTTTAACCCCTTGCTTGGGCTTAAAATATACACTGCTTTATCATACATTTTTAAGAAATCTTCTATGTTTTTTTTTTATTTGGGGGTGGGGAAAATAAGACTTTGATACTGCAGTAAATGTACATTGTCCCAGCTAAGAAAAGCATTCCCTTTCTGCTTTCCATAGATTTTGGTTCAGATCAGATTACTTTAAAAGTTAAAGTTCTACTTGATTCCATTTTGTGGAAGACACAAAATAAGAAAATCTGTAACTGTTAGGTATGCAAAGCAGAGGAAAAAAGGAGAGAAAGAGAAAAATTCTTGTAGTGACATGATTTCTGGAATTAGAAACAAAGCCCAAACTTGGGTCATAAGAAACAGATGATCCAATTTCAAATATTTTATGGAGTACCAGCAGTTTAAGTCAAAGCATATTCCTAAAAAAAGACTTTTTTTTTAACATGTTACAAGAAGTTAGCCACTTAAGTTACGCTGTCAAAAGAATTTGGTATTTCTCATACCTGGAAAGATATTTCATGCTGGATATCCTTTCAACAGATCTTCATAGCAAAGCAAACTAAGAACCACGAGGCTTTAAAATAAAGTGCTAAAAAGAACCCTACTTACAGGATTACTGGTTGTCATCTTCAAGGGCCTCAGAAGTTTATGCTTTCAATCTAACCAAATGAAGTCCTTTTACAGAACTGAGCATGGCATCTAAACTGTTAACACTTCAAACCTTGTATGAAAATGCATGTCAAACACAGGAGACAAGAAACCCGGATTACTGTGATTATTTTATATAAAAATTAAAGCAACACAAGTTCATAAACTGTTAGATCAGCTGGAGTCATTCAGTGTGTGCTCTAAAACTGGTCTGATTGTTTCCTTGCAGGGACAGAACAATTCCTTGTGTTTCAAAAAGATTAGATGTACAGAAGCAGCACTTCTGGAAAGGTAACTGTAAAGAAATGGTTAGTAACAGCAATTCCACAGTGTATCAATTTTACAGTAATAGCATGTATTATATTTTCAGTTGAAGGCCTTCAAGCTAATCAGCCACTAATTGTGACAAGAAGGGCACTGTATTAGCCAATTAGCCAATTAAATTGCCTAGTATACTGAAAATCAGCAAGATGAGTGAAATTGGAAAAGCTGAAAGTGAGAAGGCTCTGAAAACAACATCTGAACAAACAGGCCGTTTGGAGTAACCTCTGCAGAGAGCTGAACTCTCCTGAATAAACTAAGAGGGAAGCCTGAGCACAACCGACCATACCCGAAGATCCACTCTACCAAGTAAAGAACACTACTAGGAACAGAGCAGGACACTGCAACAGCAGACTGATTGCTCGGAGAGTCTACAGGGATAGATGCAACATGTGACAATAAAAAGTGAGTCTGAAGTGTCTAAGAAAGTTGTGAAAAGGGAGAAAAATGACGACAAATTTCAGCCATAGTATGAGATAGTGTTAAAAGTGAAATTAAAAAGGCAAGAATGAGCTCATCTAAAACGTGGTTTTTACTTTTGCAAATAAGTTCCAGGGCTCTACATTAACTCTTTCCCTCTGGACAGGGAAAAAGCGGAACTGTGCAAGAATGCATCTTAACTACATATAAATCAGCAATCAAGACAGATGTGGAGGAGAGCTGAAACTAGCTTCCTGAATAGCACAGCAGATACACTGCAAAAAACCCCCAAACAAAAAATAAAAAACCCACCCAAAAACTGCTTGAATGCCAGATGTTTGTGGTTAAGAGAATATGTAGATGTAAAATATAAATAAGATATCCCAGTAGATGATAGCTGTTTGACTTGAAGTTAAGCAATCTGGGCAAACAAAATACATTAATGTAAAGCCCTGGTTTACAGTGTTTGTTAACAATTACCTTGCAAATAAACCAAGTGCCTTTTTCACTCTCAAACCAAATTTCAGATCATTTCAAAAGCAACCAGGCTATAGAAATAATTAAAGAAATAGGTAAAAACAGAACAGATACTACAACGTAAAGGAAAATAGAAGTATCTGGTGCATAACTCACCTTATTAGAATGAACTGGCATATCACATATAGAGCACAGATGGGGATAACCCTTCGGTAAGAATCCATGGAAGTCTTCAATATTGCTATTTGGAGGAGCACCTCTCTTTTTCTCAAAGAGAGATCTCTCAGGACCAGGACCACGACCCATTCTGTCATACTCACTGTCAAATTTATGATAGTTATGCGAAGTCTCACCATAAAAAGATTCATCCCTACACCTTTCTCCATCTCTTAATCTGTCATCTTCATAATCCATTCTGTCATAATAACCAGATTCTTGAGAACGACTTCCATGGTCATAGTCAACCACTGGGTTGAGACTAGGACCACGATCATCAAAGCTATCTCTTCTAAAATGCCTTTTTTCTTCCCAATCGTCCCTAGGTACTCTGTATGGTGGTTCCCGTGTGGATGATCTGCCATCTCTACCATAACCTTCTTCAGCTCTCCTCCTTTTAAGTTGTAGAAGGATCTGAGGCAAGTTTTCAGGAGTGATCTTGTCCTCGGGATAGCGACTCAGTTCATCTAAGTCTCTAGCAGACAGACCAAAGCTGGCCAAAATGTTAGTGGCCTGGTCTGCATCTCCACGGTGCTGAGAAGACAAAGGGAGCGGACCTCTACTTCCAATGTTAAATATAGACTGCAAATTATGGGAAGAGGTACTACCAGAAGACAGTGCACTATGAGATCCTTGTTGGTTCAATGAAGAACTCATTCCAAGATTCATTAAGCTAGCAAGGCGTGCAGTACCCTGGTTCATCCTTCCAAGAGATGCTGGCATATTTAAAGACTGGGTAGCAGCAGCAAGAAGGCCTATTCCTGCAGAGAGGTCACGCCCATGACCTTGTGAATCCCTACTCAGAGATGACTGCTGGAATGACTTGGACATTGTAGAACTATAGCTTGTCTACTTTATGGATCAAAAATTTTTTTTTTTCTTTTTTTACAAGATGGCTGAAAAGAGAGCTCACACTAGAAAGCTAGGCAAAGTTCACTTCAAAAATGGTAACGCCAAGAAAGAGGATCAATAATGACTGCAGATCTTCTTCAAGCTGAGAAACACCAGACAATTCTGTAGAAAAACAAGCAGTTTTAGTCATAAATCCCTTTAAACAGATGCAGTTTTAAACTTATGCATCATGTTGATCTAAAAACATTAAAGATCTCAATCTTACAAGGCTTTTATTACATCACTTAACAGATTCAAGAGGTACCCAGAACCTACATATATTATTTCAGATAAAAATACAGCAGTGGTTCCTATACATACTACTCTTTTTCTACAAAAAGCTACTTCCATACTGAAGACAAGTGAATTGCAGAAGTTTGGGATGTCTGAAAGTATCTAAGGTTTACTTGCACATAAGCCTTGATCTCTGGTTAATGGTCTTGTTTATGCCCTACGTTACTGTACTGTGTCTATGAGAAGACCACAAAAAACTTAAGCCCTCAGAATCCAAGATGACTTTGGCATATAACACATATTTGAAAATGAAACCTATACCACCACAGAGCAGGACGAAAGGAAGTTAAAAGTCACTGAAGTTTGGGCAAAAAGTTTCTGCTGTAAGATCTGGTAAATAAGACCAAACGTAATATTCAATCTTTACACAGTAACATTCAAATTACTGATGTGAAGACAGATGTGAACAAGAAAAATAAGTTTTAAATTTTGCAGGAACTAAACAAGACCTCTTTCTCAAATTGCAGTTATACGGATAACAGCACTTAAGAAGTGATTCTTTATTGTTTTATTGCAGTCGTGACATCAGCCTGTACTGGCAGACCTCAAGCTACACAAGTTCAGGCTTAGTTCTGGGATGGGAGACCCAAGGAAAACCCTACTCCTGCAGGAAGAGACACTAGGTGAGTCAGGAGATGGCACTTCACCCCAGCCAGCCCTGCAGACAGCACGTCCGTGTGTCTTACCAGCAAACTGCTGCTGCCTTGGTTCAGCTCTGACACTTTCACACCATGACCACAAGTGGTAGTTAAAGATTCTGAAACAACACTCATAAGAGACAGACATCTGCCCCAGGTCCCATGAAAATCCCAACATATTTGGTTCAACTGCATGTACTTGAAGTTTTAATTCAGCAGTGTATCAATACCCACAGTGTATTTTATGGTGCAACAGATATTTATTTTTTTTCAGTGCAGATCAGAAATAATTGTCACACTTTTCCCCATACTCTTTCAGCCTTGGGATAGATGCACAACACAAAGCAATTCAACACACATGAAAACACTCCACCAGGAATATATTGTTCTTGGGTCCCTGATGCAGTAAAGCCCTTTCAGATCTCTGCAGAGCAGCTCAGCTTCTCCAGCACTGCCACTCAGATGCACATAAAACACAGTCACTTGAAAAAGAAACAGGCACAAATTGCATAGCTCCAAGTGAAATCAGCTCCTAAGAGAACAGGTATGTTGGGGTAGGAATGGAAAGGACAAAATGAAAGCAAGGATTTTTTCCTCCAAGAGACCAGTTCTGCAGAAGGCAATTTCTCTTGCACTGGAAACAGAAGAAAAAAGGTCAAGGTTATGAGCACATCTCTACCCCAACTGCCTATTCAAACCAGACCAGCCCTCTTTGAACAGCACAGAATGTTCTTCCTACTTTAAGATGAGATGCACTTGGGTTTTCTGTCTCCATAGCAGCCTGTTAGTAAATTATGCATTTATGTAGAAAAATAATGGATTCTGAGAGATACATAAAGCACACAAACCCCAAACAGCTCCATCTTTGAATAGTGATTGCTTTACAGTTTGCTACATATTCTCAGTACATCCAAACTCCTATTTCAGCCATGCTTTTAAGATCCACATGCGTTGGAGTCAAAGTAAGCTTAATTGTGTAACATTTGGTTAAGAATAAGAGACTGAGAAACATGGGAATGAAAATAAGTCTAAAAGTGTCTGAGGAGGAAGACAGAAAAGCACTGCAGAAAGCTTCAGAGGGAAACGGTAAGAACACAGGGAGAGCAGATGAGGGCAAATTCTAAGTGAGATATCCAGGACAACTGAAGAACACCTGAACAGAAAGTATTTAAGAACTATATTGTAAAAATCAAGTTTTGAGTGCAAACATGAGAGAAATGCAAATATTCACCTGCATACCATGTTTTATCTTGCGTACAACCAGTAATTTTCAAAGCACCTTATGACAACTTTGTATGTTTACAATCCTTACTCCTTCCATTTTTACACAATTTCCTTCTAGTTCATTCACACATTTACAGAATGGTTGAAAACCAAACTTACTAGATTCTTCATAAAATCAGATATTCCAGGGTGTTTACAAGCCTGACCACACCAGTGGTTCAGCAGACAACCACGTGGTTAGGAAAGGCACGGTGCATCCTGCTGTTAATGCAAGGACCTGCACTATTCAAGTTTCCATTAAATCAGGAAAGTTCTCCTCTCTTCAAAAATACCCTCTCTCTTTGAACAGATGCTCACTAAGCCTTCCTGTCACAATTTTCAGTTGGCAGTTCATTGTCTGCTGCTCTGGAGAGATTAGCAGAGAACAAAACCCATCCCTGCCTGGCAGGGACCTGGGCTGCAGAGAACCAGATTACATGCAGAGAGGTTTTACATAACACACCGTGCTGCTGCTGCTGCTGCTGCAAACACCCAGGGAAGGAAGGGGCACAGGGGAAAATAAAGCCAGGAAAGACGGGGGGAAAACAAGACAAAGAGACAGAAAGGGACAATCTTATGAAATAGCATGAAGTGAGACAGTAAGACATTTGTATGATGAAACACACAGCTGGCAGTTGGGACAGCCAGTAAGCTGCCGACAGCCTCAACAGGTGCTCAGGTGGGGTCCTTACAAAAACTAAGTTTCTGAGCTATCCTCCAAAATCACTATTTATCACGTCACCATCCCCTTGCAGTTGCTGCTGTGCTCTACTCCTAACCATCCCCATTAAGAGCAGATGAAGACAACAACAAAACAAGGTGGGGAAGAGCTCTAGAAATCATACCAAAGAATGTTTAACTTCCACGTGGTCAGGTCTGATATGTGATTCTAAGATGGCATTTCTTGCCTTGAGCACTTGTGAAAGATTTCAGCTCAGTATCTGATAGAGACAGGCTCCCACGGACCAGTGCCAGCTTGGAAGGGAGTGTGCCATCGACTGAGTCACAGCAACAAGAGGAGTGTGACTGAGCAGAGCTGCCTAAAGATCCAGACACGATTTAGCCGAGTTGAAAGCGTTATGCTAATTGTTCTCCGTGTAATTTCAGCTATACTGGAACAGACAGGCTTTAGATAACACTTTTGTTAAGATCTGTGGACAGAAATTTGGCCGTATTAAGATTTGAAAATATATAATACAAAGCAATCTTGAAATAAGTTGAAAGGCAAAATGTTACTAGATCTCCAGACAAATGCAGACAATGGAAAAACACTTCATATCTATGGGTTGCACAAGAGTTTTCTGTAAAGGCAGACAACAAAAATAGGAAATCTGAATCCTACCGAATACTAATCCTACCAAATAAAGGCCAAAATGAGGTTGATTTTCAAGCACTACAGAAGGATTTTCTTTTTTGTGCAAAACGATTATAAACTCTTTTCAATAAATCTTATAGAACTCTTGCTCCACATAACAGTAATTTTGTTCATGAAAACAGTTTAAATTGGTGAATTCTTAGGTTTTATTAACCCTGCTGAACACCACCTTAGATTACCATTTTATGGAACACCAGTAGGCTGAAAATAATTTAGCTCCCTATTCCTTTTATCACTGAGGGTTTTTTTTAACCTGTGTATACATATTATAGCTTGAATATTAATCCTGTTGTTAGAATAACTCATCTTTTACCCATTCAAATTCCACTATTTATTGAAAAGTCTCAAAACCAAGAAATAACTGGTTTTACTTTCTAGTCAGTTTCACTTTCACTTCAAAACCAAAATTACTTGAAACACATTGAATTTAAATAAACTCAGTTATGATAAAACCATAAAATAATCTACAAGCTGAAAAACACACCCTCAGTTTGTAACCAAACAAGACTTTTGAAGACAGCACACCCCGGGGAAAAAAAAGTCTTGAGGAATTTTCACAGCCACAGTCCCAGCTTTTTGGATAATAATCTACAGCTTTTTCTCCTCCTCCCTGACATGTCACCCTCAGCACAGCAATCCCTCTTGCAGCAATCCATTCTGCTAGGGAAGAATTCCTTTTGTTTCTTGGCAAAACTGCCTCCAATGAACCAAGGTAAAGAAAGATTATCAACAGAAGAGATCAAATTCAGACAGACAGCTCCCCACGTTGCTCTGAGAAATAATGGTAGTAAAACCCAGAACTTGCAAGGAAATGAGAAGCAGATGTTCTCAAGCAGCTGCATGGCCCAGTGCAATGGATTTGGAGTCTATGGGATTATTTTAACTCGGCCAACACAGAAAAGGCCACTGTCTTTCCAAAGGCTGAGGAGAAGCAGTCCAGCAGCCCTAGACAGAGAAAATGCAGATTATCATCCATTTCAGGTACCAGTATTCACAGGTTATTTAATACTGCATGTGAAAAAAAAAAAGCAAGAACACAATTCAGCTTGTTCAACTGATCTTCAAAGGCCATGACCTAAAAAATTTAAGCAGCACCTGGCACACTGGATGCATGTGCCTTTTTGTGTGCTGATTATAGACAGTCTGGTACAGGCCTTGCAGAACAGTGGGAAGAGTTTCATATTTTAGGACTATGTTCAGCTTCATCTCAGCAACTTGCCTAATCAGAGAAAGACAAAATAATCCCAGGTCTGAAGTTACTATAACAGAAGATTGCTTCAGAAAAGAAGTATTACATATGAAAAAGACTTACTTATAAATGGGAATTAAAATTATTAGTTTAGCAATTAAGAACCTCACAAGAACTCACAGATTTCAATATTTCAATGCAGAACACTTGAAAAGGTGCTGACTTCCCATTTCTGCTCATTATATAATTTACTATATCCAAGCATCCCTCTTCGTATCAGAAATGTATGGGAAAAAAGTGCATTTATTCTTCTACAGAAACAACAGAGGCAAAAAGAGGTTTGAAGGTACACTACAGAAAGAGTAGAAGAGGCAAAAAAGGTGTATAATTAGATAAGGAAAACAGAAACAGCCATAACCATATGGAGTAACTGCTGTCACGTGCACTGACTGCTCCATAAACACACCACTACCTCGACAGCTTCCACACACTCCTTGCTACTACTTTTAAGTCCACCACCTTCAGAGCTCCAACTCTACAAGAGGGATGCACAGGTTCTGGCACCCATGAAAAGCTCCATGAAGCCAGTGAGACTTGGTTCAACAGAAGGGGTCTGCCAAAACCAGAGTCACTGCAGAATGACGCAGGATCTCAGCCTGGAAGCTCTGCTAACAATGACCCTGTATGTTCATACACTTGGCAGACAGAGAAGACAATCACTAGTCATTCCCATCAGTTCTGGACATGAATAGCCTTGTAGGCACCAAAACTTTGACAAAAATCACAGAAAATACCATAATTATTTTTAAATAGGTCATACATAAAGTGATCTAAAGACAGACCAAAGCAGAGAGTTAATCACTGTAACAGAGAACCAATTTTACCTTTTCTTTTAAAAATAAACCCAAAACAAAACAGAACACTTCTGTATTCTGATCTGGTAAGTGATCAAAAAGCCTTCCAACTAATCAGCAAATGCAAGTCTGCCTCCAGGCGTTTCCAGAGCTGGGATAAAATGGCATTCTTTCCCAGCTGCAATCTTGCACGAGGTTGTTGAGATGTATTCTAGCTGCAGAGAGGAATCAAGGGACTGTTGGCCTCTTTTTGTGTTCAGAATAAACCCCCTCTTGTTTAAGTTACCAATACACAATATGGTACTTAAACACTTGCAAGCTACATTAGTTCAGAAATACTGAGGTGTTTGTTTTTGCCTCCAAGACTTGTTGGCTTAGAGCACTGAGGAAGAATGCAAGCAGCAGAAAGGCTACAAAAATACACATAATTTAACAAACAGAATAGAAATAATTTCTTTGCAGCTTTGCTTACAACAGCATTATTTGCATTCACCAAAACTCAGCAGAGATGTGGGCAAGCCACAGAGAAGAGCACTAGACAGTACTTAGTACTTCATTTCACACCAAATTAATGATCATTTTTATTTAAGTGCAGCCCTGAATAAACCAGATGGCAATCATATTTCAGTTGTATGGATCGTAATACCATGGATCCTTAATTTATTTAGGAGCCTCAAAGACTCTTCTTCCCTCCTTACTTAGTTTTTAGTTTTTTTACCTTTAGGAACATGGATATTTGCATTTTAAGGATGCATCCAGGAATTTCTCAGGGTGGTTCTTCCCACCATTTAGTGCTGGGATGTACAGAACACCTACGTGTGTGCAAAACACTGGGAAGCTTTCAATACACAGTCACTTCAGACAGCTTCTCTAAAACACACAGGGAGGCTCGTGACAATTCAAGTGTCACCAGAATCACTAAAAAGCAATCAGAATTCTTGGATTTCTTGTTCAGATTTCATTCTTTACAATGCAGAAGTACAGACACTGGGTGACCACCGAGCAAACACATGTACAAGGCTCGACTGCCAGTATCCTCACTTCAATTTATATTATGGAACTCAGGAATCAATAATTTTGTGGTTTTTTAAATATAATTCAAGACAGAAGCCCACTAATCTCTTAGTAAGACATTAATGTTAGTATATGTTTGATTTTGAAAAAATAGTTTACGATTTTAATATATTAAGAAATTTTCTGTGTATCAAAGTGTTTAAAATTCAGGAAGATTAAACCATTTGATAGATTCTTCATGAAAAAGTACCAGAAAATGCTCCCATTTCCTCTTCTGAGAGATGAAAACTACACAGACTGCTCTGAGAGATGTTTCCAACAAGAGGTGCTCCCTACTTATCTTACTTCAGGAAGCCAAGACCACCTACTCCAAGGACAGTTAAAAAAATCTCAAGAATTTAAGGCTGAGTAAAAAGAATAAAGACTATTCAATAGTTCAAAGCAGTATCAGATAACTTTTTCCCAAAGGTATGCTTCGTGGAAAGGAAAAAAAGGCACATTTAAAAGAGGGATTTTTTTCAGCTTTCTCTCAACAGCATAAATGGTTCATTTATCAGAACAAAGTTATTCAGGTTGCCAGAAATATCTTTTTAACCTGTGCTTATTTTCAGCATAGGTGAAATTTACATTTCATTACTTTGACTCTGGAAACAAAATACATATATAAAAAACATAGAACGTTATTAAACCCTCACAGGAGGGAAAAAATATCCCCGCAGCATGACTTGCAACCACAACTTCAATTATATGAAAGTGAAACTGAGTAGAAAGAAGAGTCAAAAGGATGCCTCCACTGCCGGTTTTCTAAATGTTCGACTCATTGATTCTTAACGCCAGGTAAGCATCAAAACCAGCAGTTTCTGAGACTAACGGCCTGCAGAGCCGCTGAGAAGGCACGCACGTTACTGCCACGCTGCTTAGCTTCCGAGGGGATGTTTCTGGGGGCTGGGGAGGAAAGATGCGGACTCTGAGGCCTCAGCTGGAAGCAGAAGCGCTAGCGGGGCGCTCCGGTGAAGTTCCAGCGGAGAGGGAAGCGTGGTTTCAGCTGAGGTCACCCCTGAGAACAGGTTTTACGTGCTGAAACACTGAGCAGCCGAGAAGAAACGCCTCGCCCTGCCCTCATCAAGCGCCGGGCAGTACCGGCGGGGAGGGGGACCCGGCCCTGGCGGAGCAGGCTACGCACCGCCGCCGGAGCGGATCCTTCTCGGCGAGCGGCTGGGCCGCGGCGCAGCAAAGGGAGCTGCGGGGCTTTGTTCGGGCCCGCCGGAGGCGGCGCGGCCCGGCCGCAGTACCGCCAGGCGGCGGGCGGGGGCGCCGGGCGGGGGCGCCGGGAGGCCCGCGGGGCAGCCAGCGGGCCCGCCGCACCCGCTGGGCCAGGCCCGCAGCTCCCGACGCGCAGCAACGTGCGCCGGGCCCGCTCCCCCCCGCGGCCGATCCTAACCGCCGCTTACCGCCGCCCCCCCCCCACCGCCCCCCTCGCGGAGAGGCCGCCGCCGGCGGTTCCTAACATGGCGGCGGGCCGGGGGTGGGCGCAGCGCCGCTCCTACCTGCGGGCCGGGGGCGGCGGGAAAGGAGTGCGGCGGCGCCTCCCGTTCGCTGTCGCACCAGCGGCGGGGGAGGGGAGGACGACGGGACTGAGGGAGGGAGGGAAGAAGGGAGGCGACTGCGCGAACCCCGCGCACGTCTCGCCGCGCTCGCGAGAGCTCGCCCGCCCGCTGCCCGCCCGCTCACGTGCCCGGCGGCGGCCGCCCCGCCTCGGTCCGCGCCGTTTGCCTCCACTCGCCAGCCGCAGCCGCCCGCCCCGCCCGCCGTGTGAGGATGTGGCCGGGGAGGGGGGAGAGAGTCAGGAGGAGGAGGAAGAAGAGAAGGCGGCGCCGCTGGGCCAGGTCTCGCGAGAGGTTGGAGCCACTTACCCAGCTCTCGCGAGAGTCCCGCCGCGCCGCACGGCGCCAGCCCGCCGCCCACCGCCTCATTGTCCGCGCGCTCCCGCGGGGGCGGATGGGAAGGCGCTGGGGCGGGGCGAGGCTCCGCCCCCCTGTCCCTGTCCCCGCCCCCTGGCTCGCGCTGAGCCGCGGCGGGAGGAAATGGGGGGGGGGGGCGGTGGTGCTGCGGGTCGCGAGTTCGCAGCCGCCTTCAGTCTCCTCAGCGCCTCCCGCCCCCCCCCGGCCCCCGTCTCCCCTCGCCACGGTAGGCGCGACGCGGGGTGACAGCCGGAGGGGCAGTGTCGGGGGCTCCGTGCTCTATGAAGCCTGGGTTCCCCCAGGAAGAAAACGTGTCCCCAGCCCCGGCGGAGGCAAACCAAAGCCAGGGCTCCCGTCAGGGCCCGCCAGCCGCCACCTCTCGCCTTTCCGTGGCTGGAAACAGGAACGGGTAACGGTAGCCAGGCGCTGTAGCGTGTCTTTGCCCGAGTTAATGAGGATTCCTCGCTGCCACTTGGCTCTCCTCACCTACAAAGCGTCGTTACCTTCATAGTAGGGCAGACGCTCATAGTCCCTGCAGCTCCCTAGGCCGGGCTCCTGGCAACCAGTGCGGCCAGGCTCTGCCAGCCCGAGCCTAAGGACTGCTCTCCTCAGCAGAATGAAGATGTTACCATCTCTAAAATATTTAAGACAATGGGCTATTAGGTACATTAGAAGATTCTGGCAAAAAAAAAAAAAAAAAAAGCCCCACAGCTGATGTGCGAGGCTTTCCTTTTCATCTAAGCCAATATTGCCACCTTGCGCTGGTGTGAGGGAAGTTCACCTCTACTGTGCTCTCCTTCCATTTGTTGATTTTTATGACCAAAACAGTACTTGTAGAACCCGGCAAGTACTATTTATCATTTAAAAACCTCTCATAGTCCATATCTTTCCAGACTGATGTGTGGGTAAAGACTTTCTCCATCCTCTTGGAAGCTGCAGTGTTCCAGCAGCTTTGCAAAGGTGAGGGAGTTGCAGCTGAATCCAGTCTCCAGGGGAAAGGAAAAATCCGCCTTTTGAATTCATCACAGGCTGATTTTTCTTTTGTATATGTGGCTGGAGAGCACAATGAAACAATAACACACAAGGTGTTTGAAAAAAAAAATGGTATTGGTACAAAATACGTGTTGAAATAATATGAAAGTGCTCAGAGAAGAATCACAAGAAATGCAGCTCTTTTAACAAGCTGAGGATAAAAAACAATTAAGTGCTCAAAAACAAACACATACATCTAAGTTAACAGCACTTCTGTGCTCCAGTACTGCAGAGCAGTAAAAGCAGAGCAAAGCACCGTGATGAAATGTAAAGCAATCCAGCCACTTTTGCCCAGTAAAAGTCATATATAGATTACAAAACGTATGGTGCTAATAAACAGACTCATCAATCACACTAGCATTTCCTGAGGACAAAAGCAAGCCTTGCTCTATTTCCCTGACTTTATTTCAACACCAGTATTTTGTTCCTCTCAGACCACACGGGTTCTCTCTCAATTTCCTTTGTTGTCCTCTGGTCAAGGCACTGAAGTGGCTGTGAGGTGGATGGGTTTGACCTTTATTGATTGCATTTGTGCTGCAGAAGGAGCCACACAGCACTGACCATCGCAGCTGCTGCTCTAACACACAGGGCTCCAGTTCCCTAAGCCTGTACTCATAGTGATCACTGGAGAACGTTTATGGCATTCCTCTGTTTCTCTCTTCCAATACGTGCACAAAGCCTGGTGGATTTGGGTAAAAATTGCTACCTCTCCAGCTGCCTGAGAGCTGCAGCTCCTCAGAAGAGCTCTCATAGTACACGAGGCATCCCCAGAGCAGAGCTCTGCAGCTGCTTCTGAGTGCTCCCAGGGAGAACCACTGCTGCCAGCAGGTCTCCATCCTTTTCTGCTGCCTTCTTTGTTAAAGCACAACCAGCCCTACAAGTCTTGGGTTCAGCCCTGTGTCAAATGTAGGGGAGCTTTATTGCAGAAACAGTTTTTCAAGGAAATAAGCCAGTCAGCATGTATTTATTGTCCATTTAGCACATGCTTTACGTGTCTGTCATACGAGTGTATATTCCTTGTTTTTTTGCCAATTTCAAACATACCTGGTCCAGAAGCAGAGCCCCCTGACGGTGTTCCTTGGCAGCCAGCAGGCAAGAGCCCACACCCACCCTGAGGGCAGCAGGCAGGCACCCATTTTAAGACACCCATCGTAGGGCAACCATCACTGCCCTCCTGGGTGAGTCCCAGGAGAGAGGAAGATGGCTGGGCAAGATGTAAACCCAACCTGTTCCTGAAGAACCAGTAGAATTATTAATTATTATATATCCAGGCACAAATACAGGCTTGGGGGGGGAGAATGGCTACAGTCCCAAGGAAAAGGACTTGGGGTGGTAGCAGATGAGAAGCTGGACATGAGCTGCTTGGTGACAATGACCCGAGGGCTGGAGCAGCTCTGCTCTGGTGACAGGCTGAGAGAGTTGGGCTGTTCACCTGGAGAAGAGAAGGCTCCAGGGAGACCTTAGAGCACCTTCCAGTGCCTGAAGGGGCTCCAGGAAAGCTGGGGAGGGGCTTTTCACCAGAGAGGGCAGTGATAGGATGACAAGGGGTGATGGTTTTAAACTGAAAGAGGGGAGATTTAGGTTAGAAGTCAGGAAGAAATTCTTCACCATGAGGTTAATAAGGCACTGGAACAGGTTGCCCAGAGAGGTTGTTGATGCCCCCTCCCTGGAGGTGTTCAAGGCCAGGCTGGATGAGGCTTGTGCAGCCTGGTCTGGTGGGAGGTGTCCCTGCTCATAACAGGGAGGTTGGAACCTGATGATCTTTAAGGTCCCTTCCAGCCTTAACCATTCTATGATTCAATGAAGAAAAGTGCTCTTTCTTCTTGCCATGGCTCTGTCCTACCTCTCCTCTGGCAACATGGCCTCTGCTTCTATGGAGTCACTCCCCCCACAGCCCCCCACCCTCATTCCCCCTGCTCCTGGTACCTCACTGCTCCTGGACCCCACTCCTGCCTCCTCAGTCTCCCACAGACAAGAACTCAATGAGACTTTCAAATCCTGCTGCACCCCACAGCCTTATGATTTAATGAAAAACAAAAGGAGCAAGTTTAAATATAAATAAGTTTAATAAATAGAAGCCACTGAAAAAACACATGTTAAACAAGCAGTGAGGGGATTTACAATTCAAAAATTGTGTATGTAATTCATGTTATACCTTGCCCCCAGCCACCTCTGATGTTTCAAGTTACCACATCCATATCCTGAAAACAAGTACTTCCCCAGTAGTGCCACGGAAATTGTGGTCTGGAAATGTCCATCTTCTCAATCTCTTTCAAATGGGGATCTTCAGAACAGCACCAGCAACACTATTTCTTTCCTTCTGACACTGCAGTGAGCCCCCCCCTGCAGCAGAACATGACAACCATTTGCCTGTAATTAAAAAACATACAGTTAACAGGAGTCAAAATACCCAATTCAGCCCTGACCAGTTAATTAGCTGGCCTTCATTTTTATACAAAAGATGCAATATTAAACAAAACGTCTACAACAGGTTAGATTTTTTTTTAAATGTTCTGACTGTACATTGTCTGCATCCAATCTAGGATTAACTCCACTGAGGAGTTACTCCACTCTCCAGCATGCAGAGTGCTGCCAGACCTGGCACCCTCCAGCACCAGAACAGCACCGGCGGTGCCAGCAGCCACTCAGCAGCACGTTTCTCTCCCAGCAGCATAACACTATCCCAGGCACTGAGCAGCAACGGGTAGCTGACTACCGCTGGAGAAAACAGAACTTCAACCGGAATTTTTAAAGGACAGAAGGAAGTACAAGCACAAAAGCACATCCCTCTGGTGATGCAAGCCTCGCTCCTAAGACTTCTCTCATCGAGGGCTTCCTCTCGCCACAGGAAGCACTGCCGGCTTTGTTAGATGAACCAGGTTATTATTTCCACCCCAGAGCCCAGAGGCTGGCACAACAGCCTGCTCACAAGTCAGCAGAGGCCATTTGTTTTACTCAGTAAGGCAGAACGAGCAGCCTTTCGGCCCATCTCCCCTCATTATTTTGTGGAGAGAACTCACCCATGTGGCTCAAAGGCTCCTGAGCAACCCCTGTGCCTCGCGTGGAGGTTATTCCTTCACATCTCCTCCCCACAGGGTCACACTACTGGCGAACTCGGGGGTTTGATATACGAAGGACACCCGCGAGGGCTGTATCTTCCAGACTGCTCTTTGCTACCCCAGACCTCCGAGCTACACTCATCCATTCTCACACACTTAAGCCACAGATCAGCTGGGAGCCCTAAAGAGAGCACAAGAGAAACATCGCTTCAAATATTCAATTAATTAAATCTGTATTAATAGAACTAAACAGCTGGGATCGGGCTTGCAGAAGAGGAAAAAAAAAATCAAACCGAATATTAAGCTGAGAAATTAATTCTAAACGGCACAGCCTGAACCAAGTACCCTCCGGTCCCAAGGCCTCACAGGCTATCAGTCAGAGCGGGCCGCGCGGCACGACCGACTTTCGGCCACTAAAAACAATTTAAAGAAAAGGGGGGGGGGGGAAATATTAAACGGGGCGTTTCCCTTTTCCAGAGCCCGGGGTGGGGGGGCGGGGGGTGAGACACGCCAGGCCTTCCGCCCCGCTGCCCCTCACCTCCACGGCGGCCGGGGCGGGGGAGACCCGGCGCCTGCCCCTCACCTCACGGCGGCAGGGAAGGGGGCAGGCCCGGCACCTCACCTCATGGCGGCCGCTCCGGCCCAGCACCTCTGCCTTCCCCCGCGGCGCTCGGCGTTCAAAGAGAACGAGTCCCGCCGCGCCGCCGAGGTGGTTCCGCAGGCACCGCCCCGCTGGCCTCGGCCGCTCCCCTCGGGGCGGGCCCGGTGCGGCTCAGGGGGCGGGTAGGTAGCGGGGCTGGGCAGGCTCGGGGCAGGCTCCTCCGGGGGGGCTGGGGGACAATAAACTGAATAATCTCCTGAAAGAGAAGAAAAGGTAGCAAAAACCGCGCGCTTCGCCCTCCATCGCCTCTGTTCGAGGGCCGAAAAAAATGCTGGTGTCGAATATTGGCTTGTATCTCCTCGTGCAATGCTTGTAGGAACAAATAAAGCGTGTTACCATCGCCAGTCCCCAGCTGTGGCAGACAATAAATGTTACAGAAGTGCTTTTCAGCAGAGCCCAGCTGCTGCCCCAGCGCTGCTCTGCGGTGGGGCTGGATGCTACAGCCACGGTACGTGTGGCAGCCACGGCCCAGGGAACTGGCACGGGCTGACACAGCACGTGTGTGCAGAACTTTTCTTGCAGCGATTTACTGAACTTACTTCCCTGTCCCACAGCATTGCTCTTTCTTCTGCTCAGGGGGCTGTCTGTGCAGCACAGATGTTGGTGAGCCATGGTCTGATAGGTACGGAAGAATCACAGTACTGAGCCTCTGGAGCTGGAGATGAGTTAGGGGACCCGGGGCAGGGAGTGACTCCACAGGCACTGAGAGTTTTGGAGCTGAGGATAACAGTAAAGCATCGCATTGGCTTTTGCAGGAGCTCCAGACGTTGATCTGTCCCATCCTAGGCTTGTAGCACACATTTTTGAAGCCTTACGGCTCCATGCTACTGCAGGTCCCTCAAGCGGATGAGCTGTGCCAGCAGGGAGCAGTTCATGTTCAGTTTTAACCCATCCTGCTAATTTATGGGAGCAGAATCTCTTGGCTGTGATCCCTCCTTTATTCTGTAACTGAGCATTTACTCAACAGGGGTTAAAGATGTTTCTGGAGCCCATTGGGTTGCTTTGAACACAAACTGCAGGGCTGCTCTGGGGTGCAGGGAGCTTGAGGGAGGCTGTGTCTAGACTAGAGGAGCTCTCTGAGGGCTGGCTGTGCTTTAGCTTTGTGGTAATTTATATCTCTAATCTGGCTTGAAGGAAAGCCTCTCAGTCCCTTCAGTCCCCAGTACAGCACTTGCAGGAGAAAAGGACAATGTATTTAGCTTCCACCAAGCTACAATGAACAACAGGCCAAGCTGGGATGTCGGTATCAAAGAACAACGTGGTGTTTGCTGACACCAGCTATGTCCTGGGAGAGGGGGAAGGCCAACACAGCCAAGCAGATGGAACCACCATGAAACCAGCTCTTAGATGGTCAAGGCTCTTGGCTGTTGGCAGCCCACAGCTGCTTCTGAGCTGGCTCTTCCTCCCTCTTGTGTCTGAAGTGCAGTATTAGGGGTAAGCAGAGAGCCGGCTCACCTGCACCCCTGTTCCCCTCTAGCTAGGGCTTGATTTCATTTGTTCCAACTTCACAGGTCCTGTGTTTCCTGCACCGGTTCTCCATGCACCTCTGTGTGTATCTCAGCATTGAGGTTTCTGTGGATGCTTATAGCAAAGTTCATCTTGCTGAACTCTCCAGCTTCAATCCAGGAAGAAAAGTATCTTTACTGCTTGGCTATAGCACTTTGAACCAGAGGTTCTTCCACTGCAGCTCATCACACAGGTGGTACTGCATCCTTCCACACTAAGATGGAAGATTAGCCCTCAGCACCCAAGGAGAGACACAAGTCAGATTCTTCAGCCTGGAAAAAACTGCTTTTGTAGGCAGATAATTGAAGTAGAGAGAAATATTAACTGAATGGATCATTTTCACTCTCTCAAAGCAAGAATAGGAATTTTTCTGTTAGAGACAAATTTTCTCTTGTCCTCTGACTTCTTAAACTGGGGTGCTGCTGGGCTTTCTACCCAACTGAACAGTAGCCAGGCGTTTCATCCCACTCCAGAGGGGACCCTGCAATTTCCATTTCCCAGCTATCATCACAAGATGGCATTACAGACTGAAAAGCTGAGCCGGCTCAGGTAATGCTTGGAGATCCTTCCCAGAGCCCGGGGTATGCAACCCCAGAAGAAGCTGTGGACTTAACCCTGCCAGCTGAGCTCCTCTGCCAGGTCTCAGCCCCTGACTCTTGCTTTTAATCACGTCTCTTTAACATCCAGGCTGTGCTTTAAGCCCACGGCGTGTGGAATGGAAAGCTGCTGCTGTCACTCCTGTAACCAGCAAGCCATCTAATTGCACAGGTTTAAGCTAGTTATAGTTCTGACAGTTACTGGCATGCAGAGTGCTTTAGTCTTGACCAGCAACAACTCTGGCTCTTCCAGAGCCTCCCCTGACCCGAGGAGATGCTGCTAATCAGACCAAGTGGTGAAGCAATTTAAGATGTGGCCAAAGGGAGCCAGGGGCAAATCATGAGCCAAACACACCTGACTCAATTTGTTGCAAAGCACTGTCAAAATTAGAACTGCCTTTTGTTTGCCCAAGAGTGAATTGGGAGAGCAATGGCAAGTCTTTCAATGATTTACAGCTTTAAAATAATGACAAAAAGAGAAAAATCACTCTTCTCAGATATGTTTTTTTAAAACATAGTGTTCATTTTGAGTTAGGTGTGTAAAGACCCAGTGCAGGGTGATATTCCCTCTGTATCCCTCCTGCTACCTCTGCCCTCCTGGAAATGCAGCCTGCCCACCCATGGCATGGCCCACAGCTCAGCTTGGTCCCCTGGTAAGGAAACCCCAGCCCCACAGGCTGCCCCATCAGCTCAGGAGAGGGCACCAGCCATGGTCTTGGCTCATGTGGCACTGCACTCCCCGTAGCCCTTGTCACTGTCATCAAAGCAGGCAGCACTTTGCCCAGGCTGGGCTACCCCAGTTGTGCTCACTTGATGGGTAGTTTCTGTTTGCTGAGGGTGACATGCAGCTTGGATCAGCCCCAAGGGACTAACAGCCCTTGATGGCCCTGACCAGCCTCACCTGACCTCCCTTCACCCATAGGTCAGGAGCCCCATTTAAGCTCAGCCTTGATGCTTTATTCTTCCTGAGTGATGGTGCTTCTGGAGTGCCTGGCTTCAGCCCTGTCTCTGGCCCTGCTCCTGAATGGACTCCTTGGCTCCTGGAAGGATCTTTAGACATACATTGTAGTTGTGTCTTTGGCTGGACTTTCCAGATGAACTTCAGATGCATGTCCTTAGCTCACCTCTTCTTGCTTCTGGGTTAGCTCTGGACCTGGGTCATTGCAAGCTGGACCTGGGACTGCTGCTGGACCCTGTCACCAGCACCAGGCTGTGCTCAGAACTAGTGGGACCGTGTCTGCTGGTGATGATGTGTCTACTGGAGCAATCTTGGCTTCCCTTCCCTTAGGGAGCAGCTGGCCCTTCCTGCTCCCTCCTGGGCCCAACATCTTGTTTCAAGAGAGTAAGTACAAAACCTCTTGATCTCTATGCTGACCCTGCTACCTGTGGCCCTTCCTGGTACCTGCTGGGAGGAAGCTGGTTTGCTGTGGTACAAGGTGGCTGTGGCAGGAGAGGAAGGTGCAGGGCTGGGTTAATGTGAGGCTTGTTGTTGGATGCTCCAGGCTTCATCCACCAGTCACTTCCTGTGAGAAGCATCCATGATTTAACTGCATCTCCTTCCCTGGCCAAGGGCCCTGCAGCCTCCCACCAGGGCTTAGTATTTGTCTGTCTCAGATGGGTGGCTGTGCTGTCTCCTGGGGTGACAGCTCTCCCTGGTGTGCTGTCCTGGGGGCGGCAGTGGGACAAGATCTGTCGCTGAGCTGCCTCTGAGGCTGTAGCTGGATGCGTCCCTCTGGGCAGTGCAGTGAAATGCCAGTCAGGCTGCTCCCTTCCCTGCGGAGCTGGAGAGCAGCCTCCCTCGGCCCAAAGGAAAGAGCAGTCAGAAGAGGTTGTATTAAACTGAACTCCGCCCGCCGGAGGGGCGGACAGCGAGGGCAGTGCCGCTGCAGTGTGGCTGGGCACGGAGCCTGCCCCCCCTGCCCGCGGCCGCTCTCCCTGCAGACCTGCCCGGGTTTCATCTCGCTGCCCGAGCCTGGCTCTTTCTGTTGTTCAAAACGTGCTCGGGCAGCACGAGGAGCCTGTGCAGTTCCCCTCTGTTTTTGGCTGCAACTGCTGCAGAGCAGTTTCTTTTTCTCTTTCGTGTCTGGCAGAGCCCTGCGGCTCCGTTCTCTTCCCCTGCCGTCCTTCCTGGCTTCCTGCTGAGCTCGCCCCTGGCCAAGTCCCCTTCCAGCTCCTCTTCAACCCCCGGTTTTTCTCTTCTCTCCCTCCATCGGTTCTCCCATCCAGAAGACAGATTGCAAACTGTGACCTCTGTTACTCAGTGCCTTTCATCTAACAGATCCTAAACTGCTGTCTCAGTGTGCTAAATGGGATCTGCTAATCCTATGGAGGGGATCACCAGGGACACAAGACACCTCTGGGTTCTCTGGCAGATCTGGTATTGAGCTGCAGGATCTGTCTTGCTTGCAAATGGACAAATGGTAAAGTAGCTGCCTTGCTCCTGAGCATGAGCATCACAACTTGCTCTGCACCCCAGATCCTCTTCATCTTAGGAATTTACATATGCAGCAAGGCTAACCAGAGCAGATCTTCCTCCTTTTGGTGGTCCAACAGGTTCCTTCCCAGCAAGGAAGAAGCTCTGTGGGGCAAGGAACAAGATTTGGGATTAAGTATGTGGAGGTAACTTGGGAAGAGGGTGTGCAAGCACTGATCTGAGCACTCAGGTGGGCTGCTCTGGATCTCTAATTACTCTAAAACATAGTATGATAATAACCCACAGTTACTCTTAAGTGCCATTTTGCCGGTGCAGGTTTAATTCTGTGAGATCTTGTAAAGTCTGGCTGGTGCTCTGGAGGGGTTCATCCAGTGCTGGCACCTGGAGCAGGGTGGTGTGAGCATTGTCCATGCACCCAGGGTTGTGTGGTGGGTAGAGATGAGAATGGACACCCCAGGAAAAGCACACCCCAGCATTTTAGAGTAGAGATAGCTAGAAACAGCTTATTCCATTAAAAGAGTGGAAAAAAATTTTCTTAATTAGGACAGAAACTCCCAGATAGGCTTTTTTAAAGAAAAAGCCTAAAAATATCATTTTTGCTTTGTTTTGGAACTATATTTGCTCTTCAGATTGTAAGATAGAACATGTTTGAATTGATTATGCATTTCACAACAAAAGTATACCCCTTTTCATCCTGAAAATGCAGAAATGGGTTGTATCAAAATTTTTAACCTTTTCCCCCCCTTTTTCTTTACACCCCTTTTTCTTAACCCAGAACTTTTAATTTAGCTGAAATGTCCTTTTTTTGAAAGGAAACTCTCAATTACATTTTTTCCCCCCAACTTTAATTACAAATAACAATTACAGCTGATTCTTAGCTGGGTGATAAACAGCTAGACTGAATCCACTCCTCAGCCCTCTCTGCTCTGGGACTTCCAAACAAGCTCCAGCACTAGGAGGAGTTTAGCCCTCCACAACATTTTAGCCTCACCTACTCACTGGAATTTATTTTTCTTTCTTTTCCCCCCCCCCTACTCTTTTTCCTCTGAGGATTATTTTTTTACCAGTGCAGCATCCCTAACAGTCAGGAAACTTCACAGTGAGTTGAAGTCACATTGATTTCTCAAGGAAGATGCTGCATACTAATTTTCCCTATTTTCCTCCCCTGAGGAAAGCAGGTAACAGCTTCAGGAAGGCAACTGGATTTGTAGATACTATGTTCACCTGCTGGATGACAGGAAGGTCTGTGGGATTGGGTGGGGAAAGAAGGAGACCTTGGCTGGGAGTGAAGCTGGTGTTGGCTGGTAAAGGGAAGCACATGGGATTAAAGCAGGACAGGCTAAGTTTGAGAAAAGCATTAGGTGAGGATCAAGGGATGGATCAGCCTAGAAAAAGGCTAGGAAGGGCATCCTGCTTAAACCTGCCCCCCACTGGCAGAGGGGTACCCTTGCTTGTCGTGCACAGGATGATGCTTGCTGTAGGCAGCAGCTCAGGACCCCCAGGGCAGGGGCTAATTCTGGGCAGCTCTGGACCTGCTGGCCCAAGCTGTTGTGTTTGCTGCCTCTGCAGCAAAACCTGTCCATTGGCTGGAGGGTTCCTGGGCTTGTGGCCACCCTGGAGGCTCTTCAAATCTCTGCTTCATGTGCCCAGGCAGATTTGTCCAGACTCCCCAGGCAACCTTCAGAGAGCCAACAGATGCTGGGGTATCCTCCTTTGCTGAGACCAGTGTCCCCAGTGCCCACCACAGTTCTCCTGCTGCTGGTCCAGCACTTGTCATTTTTGCTCATCTCTGTGTTGGCTTGTTGCTGTCAAGGTCTGATCACTTCTCCCTGGAAACAAACCCACAGCTTCAGCCTGTCCCACCTCATGCCTCCTACTCCCCTGCCAAGCAGGTGTTACCATCTTGGATGATCTTGAGACAGTATTAACTGAGAGGGAGGCTTCCATATAAAAGTCTCCCTGTGATGAATGGATTATGAGATTTTTGTGAAAACTGAAGCCTTTCTTCCTAGTTTACACTTTCAGCTCTTCAGCTGTTGCTTTTTCCCTTCTATTTGAATACAGAAATCCTCATTGCTTGCCCCATTTTTTTTGCTAGTGTTTTCTCCCTGTGCTGACCTGGAGATGTGGCTGGCAGTACCCACTGCCCTGTGCCACCCAGTTTCCCCAAAAGCTTCACCCTGCTGAGCCCCCAGCAGACCCTGCCAGTCCCAGGCCAGTGGCTGCAGAGAGCAGGGTGCTGTGGCCATGGCTTAGCTATATACAAAACCAACCCTGGAGAGGGGCTGTAAATACCTCTTTATTTCCATATTTATCACTGCAGCTCAGATGGATGAGGAATCTGGTGGAAAGTTTAGGTGAAGCAGAGAGGAAATGAAAAAGTGTCAGGAAGCAGCAGCTCAGCCCAGAGCCCGGCAGCCTCCAGGGCTTCCACCAGCAAAAAGGCTTTCAATTACCCTGCTGTGCTGCTGCTTGATAACATCTTCATTTCCTCAGCCACTGGGATGGATGGGACAGCTGGTTGTTATGGGGATACAGAGCTGAGACCCTAAAAAGAAAGCTTGGTTTTGTTGGTGTTTTACAGGGCTGTTTCCTTCCTAAATGCTGGTGGGAAGCCTGAGCCAGCAGCAGGATGTGATAAATATCTCCAGGTAATGAGCATCGGGGTCTCTTACAGGCACTGTGGTGGAAGGGAGTTGCAGAGGCTTTGCTGGAAAACTTGGGAGCATCCAGTGCTGGGCACTGGTGATGGACAATGATTTAAAGCCCATTTTTGCAGGGAATAGCTGCTCACAACTGACCCCTCTCCTTTAAGTGTGCAACACCACCGAGATTTAAGGTCTCCTGGTTTCCACAGTATGGGAAGTGTTGTGTGAACTGCCCTGCACTCACTCCCGAGCCCCGTGTGCTTCAAGCGCAGTGAGGAGGAGGAGGCAGCGTGGGATGCGGCTCCTGGGGGTAGCAGCTGGAGTGGCAGGGATGGGAGCTTCCTGGGAGCTTTCCAAGGATGTGAAACCTTCAGCCCTGCGATGAAGTGTCTGCTCCCGGGCCAGGGGAGCTTGGTTCAGCCTGGGCTGCTCTGCTAGGGCATAACCAGGACTGTGAAAGGGTCCCTGGAGAATCTGCTGCCTGTGCAGTCCCAGCCCGTTCACAGCTGGAAACTCAAGATCCCCTTCACACCAGTTATGCACTTGCCAGGTCCCTCTGCTCCTGCTACAGACTTTATTCCCCTCTCTGTTTCTGAGTCATTTGAGCATGGCTTCCTAGGAAAGCAGCTCTGGATTGATCACCATTGCCACCTTATCTAATTTAATCCAAACCTGGTATCAGATGGGAGCGAGGGAAGCCCGGTGGGAAGCCCGCATGTGGCAAACCACTTGGCTGTGATGAACGGTGGTGTTATAACCCATCATGAAATGCTGGAGTCATCTGGCACTGTTGGGCTCTTGAAATAAGGCAGAGCCTGCCCTCACCCCCCCAGATGAAGCTGCCAGGCTCCCATGAGAGCTGAGCTGTCCTGTGGATGTGTTCAAGAGGGAGAAGAGTCATCACAGACTGATACCCACTGGGATCCCAACCCTGAGCTGTGCTACTGCTGCAGCTCACCTGGAAACCCTCGTGCTTTGCCCCTGGCCCCCCTGGCAGGGCCTCCCTGTGAGTGGGAATGGCCCCTTGGCTCATCACATCCCTTTTACCTCTCTGGAGCCTGTCCCAACTGGGGTGACAGAACAGATGAGATGTATATTTACTGCAAACAGCACCAGGATCTTAACTATTGAACTGGAAAGGCACAAGCACAACTGGATTGTGGGGGAGTTCAGGGTAGCAGAACAGAATGTCAATAATGCAAAAAGGTGTCTTAACCATGAAATGGACAACTAATAGTCAGGTAGTTGGCAAAGGTTAACCATTTAAATGCTTGCAACTTGCTTAATAGGTCTTATACTAGATCTAGAATAATTATTAAAGTAATACCTGGCCAGATGATAATACTTAAAGTGCACTTATCTAAAAATTTAAAACTTCCCAATAAAAGATTGCTTAATGTCACTTTAAGTAATGAAGACATAGGGAGTTAATATCTCTCACCCTCTTATGGCCACAGCTGGGTGTTCCTTATCCCATTCCCCAACTCTGGAGAATTAATCACTCAAGTCCCTGCAGGAGGGGAGAAGGTCCAGCAATCTCCTGGAAAGTGCCCAGCAGTCTCCCTGATCAAAGATGGGACCAGGCTTTTATAGAATAAAGTGGATTGACCACTGTCATTTAACTACTTCCAAAATCTCTCATTGGAGAATAAAAGGAAAACAGTGGAAAAACCCAAGAAGACCCTTTTCCCACCAAGCAAACTCCTTTGTTTATCTGTTCATTCTTACTTTCTCTGTTTTGGGCCTGGTTGTGGCTGGGCTCTGTGTTCTTCAACACTGGACAGCAGCTGGTGTTATGGACATCAACTTGGCCTCTGTTTGTACCTTTCAAGGTTGTTACCAGCTCAGAGCTTGCTGGGCCCTTTCCTTTCCCATGGGAATCTTTCCACTCCAGGCCCAGGGCTGCAAAACTGAGAGAGCAATTAAATCATAAAGGGAAACTGAGGCAGGCAGACTGAGATGGAGTAGAGCCTCTGAGGGATTGATAGAAAAAGCCCTTGGATGAGTCTTTCTTTTTTTGATGGCAAATGAAATAGCATTTGGGCTGGTGGTGATGAGAAGCTTCCAGTCTGATCCTTAGGGTAATTCAGAGAGGATGGTGCTGATGTGGCAGAACTGGTCCTGCAGAAGCTCCCAGGTCCCAGTACACAAAATGAGGGAGAAAAAGCATTCTTACAAGCAAGCAGGGTAACCCTGCAGCTGCAGTGCCACCCCCATCTCAAGCTGGGGTTCACTTCTGTCCTCTGCATGTATCTGCACTGCAGAAACCATCTGTTCTGAACTCTGGCTGGGTCACAACTTGCTTCTTGAGTTGTAAAGACAAATTTCATCATCTCAGCATGGAAAGTGGCCTCTGGCAGCGGTGGGGCAGGCTGGGAGGCAGCACAGCACCAGAGCTGCAGGTTGTTAAACAATTACACCTGCTGGAGCCTGAGTTTCATCTAATTTTTTGGAGCTGCAGCATGACACAGGTTGAGCAGAAGAAAGAGAGGAAAGGTACTTCAGACAGCAGTTGTCTTCCCAGTGACCTTCTGGCCACAACTTCCATCTGTTTTGGTGTGAGTGTGGAGTGCAAAGCCTGGACCTGCCACCCAGAAACTCAACCTAATGTGTCTCCTGAACCTGTGAATTTTATTATTCAGGAGAAAGACACCTTTCATCCTTTGTGGTCCTCCTCCCTGGCCTGCCTTGGGACTGGGATGAGAGTGAACCCATGCTAACCTGGGGCGCCCTGGAAAAGGCTTCCCTGGCCATGAGAGCAGCTTCTCCTCTCCTGGTGTCCTCCCAGGGGGACAAGGGCAACTGAACCTTCCTGGTGACAGCTATTCTGTGCAGGAGCCCTTTGAACATGGTGCCACCACTGAGCTGCTGGAGAAGCTGGATGGTGCTGAGGAGGGGAGGTAGCTCCAGCTGAGTACACTGTGGTCCTGGGCACAAACCTATGTGCCTTTTCCTGGAGAAAATCTGCATTTCTGATGGCCCAAGAGTCACCTCAGTGCTGTTCCTGCAGTGATTGCACTGTCTCAGCTCCAGCTCCTGCCCAAGAGGCAGCAAATATTCCTTGAAATCAAGTAATTAGGGCCAGTCACAAAGGCAAGGAAAAGTTTTATTGACTTGCTCTTGACAGTGAATCACACTGTGGTGTCAAGTTATTGATCTGGGCTTGGGCTGAGGAAGGGCAGAGCTCGTACAATCCTGCCCAGGGGGAACCAAGCTCTGCTTTGCTGCTGCTGAGGTGTAGGACTGCAAGTGTCAAGTACTGCATCTGGGGAGGAACAACCCCATGGATCAGCACAGGTTGGGGGCTGACCTCCTGGAGAGCAGCTCTGTTGAAAATAACCTTGGGGTCCTGGTGGACAACAGGCTGACCATGAGCCAGCAATGTGCCCTGGTAGCCAAGAAGGCCAGTGGTGTTCTAGGGGGGCATTAAGAAGAGTGTGGCCAGTAGGTTGAAGGTTATCCTCCCCCTCTGTTCTGCCCTGGTGAGGCTGCATCTGGAATCCTGTATCCAATTCTGGGCTCCCCAGTTCACAAAGGATAAGGAACTACTGGAGAGAGTCCAGCACAGGGCCACAAAGAGGAATGAAGCTTCTGCTCCATGAGGAAAGGCTGGGAGAACTGGGACTGTTCAGCCTGGAGAGGAGGAGATTGAGGGGGGATCTCATCAGTGCTGATCAGTATCTACAGGAGGTGTCAGGAGGATGGAACCAGTGTCTTCTCAGTGATGCCCAGTGACAGGACAAGGGGCAATGGGCACAAGCTGGAGAACAGGAGGGTCAACCTGAACATAAGGAAAAACTTATTTACTGTGAGGGTAACAGAGCCCTGGGACAGGCTGCCCCAGAGAGGTTGTGGAGTCTCCTCTGCAGACATTCCAAACCCCTCTGGATGTGTTCCTGTGGGATCTACTGTAGGTGACCCTGCTCTGGCAGGGGGTTGGACCAGATGATCTCCAGAGGTCCCTTCCAACCCCCACCACTCCGTGACTGCCCTGACTCCTCCGTGCCCTTAGCCCAGCTCAAAGCCAAGCAGCTTTGAGCAAAGCTTACCCTTAAAAGCAGGTATTTAAACACGAGGAATCGATTGCATTAAGTGGAAATTCACCCGTTGATGTTGCTGTCTGGGGGCAGAGCGGTGGGCGGTGCTGCAGGGATCAGTGCACTGTGCTCATCAACGCTCTGGGCCACTAACGATGCCCAGAAGTGGCTGGAAACAAAGACAACTGAAGTCTGATGGATTCATGCTGCCTCCCACCAATGCAGCCCACGATCCATCAATTACCTATCTGCTTAGTCCTTTTCTCCGTCTTTTTACCATCTAAATAGCACATTTTATAGTCACTGCTAAGTGATGTGATCAACATCAATTACCTACTAAAAGAGAATCAAGTCTTGATTTAAAATTAAGTGCTGCATTTTGCCATGTTCTTTATATGTAGCCAACAGAATAATTGCAGTGACATAAAAACTAATTACACAACTCCACAATTAGGCCTCCCTCCTAGTGCTGTGATTGTCTTTAAGTACATTGATGAAAAATTACTCCCAGCCCTAAATTACTCTCTCACACCCATCTTCTCCGATACCTTTGGGAAAAAAAACCCTCCACCCTGTCAGATCAAACAGAAGAACTTGAAATGCAAAAGATAACAGATGCAGAGCGTGTTTTCGAATCTCTTTGATGTGTGTTTCAGACGGTGGGATTAGGCTGGTGTAGCCCGAGGATGCAGCAGCCCTCCTCTCTGGACCAAGCAGCTCAGCCAGACTTCCCAAACCGCCTGGGGCTGGCGTGGGCCTTGAGGGCACCCTGCTGCATCACCATTCCAGAGAAGCTCCTCTTCCCTGCCCCCCACCTGACGTCTGCCTCTTGGATTTGCAAGCATAGGAGAGGACAGCCCTGCCCGGCTGCTGGCTGGGGGGTTTGGTGCATGAAGGGGTTTTACTGCTCCTGCTGGGCCTGGAAGGAGAGGCTCACTATGGCTTCAGAGAGATGGCTGATGGAATGTCTTGGGTTGGAAGGGACCTCTAAAGGTCATCTAGTCCAACCCCCCTACAAAAAGCAGGGACACTGGAACAGATGGCTCAGAGCCCCATGAAGCCTGACCTTTAATGTCTCCACAGATGGGGCCTTCACCACCCACCACCCTTATATTAAAGAACTTTTTCCTAATGTCCAACCTAAATCTCCCCTTTTCTAGCTTAAAACCATTACCCCTCATCCTATTGTTACATGCCCCTGTGAACAGCTCTTCCCCAGCCTTCTTATGGGCACCCTTCAGGTAGTGGAAGGTTGCTGTAATCATCCCATTAGTGCTGTTCCACCTGGCAGAAACAAGGGGAAGAGCTGGATCCAGCTCTCCTGCCCCACAGGAGACACCATGGCAGGGTTTGGGCAGAGGTGGATGGACAAGCCCTGTCCTGAGTTGGTGGCAATGCTGCTCCAGGAGCCAAGAGGGTCCAGGGCCCCAAAGGGAGAAGGAAGAGGCTGGAGTACAGCAGTGCTTTCATGCATCCGAAGGCCAGGAGTTACATCTTGCCAGAAATCACCTAGCTGCCTGAGAAATGCTGCCATTAAATGGATTCTGATTTTGAGGTGCTTATATCCAACCTGGACAGACTGCAAACAATTCATTTTCTGGAAATGAAAGCTGAGATTTGCTCACAATCAGTCTCCTGCCTCCAGGATTTTTGTGGGTGCCAGCAACAGAGCTCAGTGCCCAGGTGAGCAGAGGCTTGGGTACAGAGGCCCAAGGGACAGAGTGGACACACAGCTTCCCACTGGTCCCCTTACACTGTGCCATCCTGTCAGTTGTCACTTGCTGTCACTGAGCCTCCTTTGCTGAACAATTAAGCATTGCAGGTTTAATTTTGTGGCTGGCAGAGTGTTTTTGGCTGCTGCCTGGTGCGCCGTGGAGGCGTTGCTGGGGAGGGGGGTGGCACAGCTTGTGGCTGTGGCTTTTCCATCATTTGTTCAGTGCCATCACTCAGTCACCAGCTGGGAGACAGGTGGGAAATGTTTTGGCACCTGATTTTAATCAGCACAGGGCTGCGAGCTAACAAGGCAGGAGGGACCTGTGGGCTCACACCTGTCCCAGCTTTCTCACCTCTTCTTCAGCAGGGTCCAGGGGAAGGTGCCAAGGCTATGAATTAACACCCTTGTATTTACCTGAAACTTCACCACCTCCCTCAAAAGGTGTGAAAAATAAAGGGGGTGCTGAAGCAGCCTGTGGCAGGGATGATGGCTCAGGCCAACCTCTTCTCATGAATCTTGTGAATGTCACCTCCTTCTTCCCCACCACCTGTCTAGTGCAGGGAATAGGGGGCTTGGGACGCTGGGCATAGGTCAAGGCTGGAAGAGGGAAGGCCCACAGGACAATCAACCTCCTCTGGCTGCACCACTGATTTCTGGGGCCTCAGGGCTGTCCCTGTGCCTCTCCTGCTGCTATCCCAGCCCCCCAGCAGAGCCCCTGGGGCTGTCTGGAGGACAATGGAGAAGGGTGATTCCTGAGAGGCCACACAAGCTCATGGGATGACACATCACGAGGGAATGTCCTGGTGCTCAGAGTCCACGTGCAAAGAGCTGTGGTGTATGGCCAACCCACAAGAAATCAGATGTCATTTAGAAAAGCCATTTATTCTGCCCTTTTTCATTGAATCACAGAATGGTTTAGGTTGGAAGGGACTTCAAATGTCATCCACCACCCCTGCTATGGGCAGGGATGCCTTCCAATAGACCAGCTTGCTCAGAGCCCCATCCAACCTGCCCTTCAACACTTCCAGGGATGGGGCAGCCACAGCTTCCCTGGGCAGCCTGGGCCAGTGTCTCAGCACCCTCACAGTGAAGAATTTCTTCCTAAGGTCTCACCTAAATCTCCCCTCTTCCAGTTTTCATCTATTCCCCCTTGTCCTGTCACTCCCTGCCCTTGTCCAAAGTCCCTCCCCAGCTTTCCTGGAGCCCCTTCAGGCCCTGGAATGTGCTCTAAGGTCTCCCTGAAGCCTTCTCCAGCCTGTCTCCAGAGCAGAGCTGCTCCAGCCCTCGGATCATCTCCGTGGCCCTAAAACCAATCCGGGAAGGTGACAGTGATCAGTCCCGCCCTCAGTGTGACTGGGTTTCTTCAGGGCCCGGCCCCGCCTCAGCGGGACAGGCCGTTTGCCCACAGCTGGGGCGTCTCCCGGACCCCCAGCGAGTCCCGCTGCGCTACCCGACCCGCTCCCGACGGCCCCGCTCGGTGCCGCCTCACGGGGACACAGGGCGGGCCCGGGGGCGGGGCCGGGCCGGGGGCGGGGCCGCGGCAGACGCCGGCGTGGATTGGCGGGGCGGGGCCGCGCGGGGCGTGCGCAGTGCGGAGCGGTGAGTGGGGGGGCGGCCCGGCCGGGTGGGAGGGCGCCGCCATGACACCCCCGGGCGGGGCGCCGCTCGGGGTCGGGCACCGGGCCACGCACGGGTCCCTGTGGGCTTGGGTCGCCGCCTCCCGCAATGGAGAGTGCCCTGGCGGTGTCCTCGTTCGAGGGGAGCCGGCGGCGAGGCCTGGCCGCGGCGGGGTTGCCTGCCGCTCGGCTTTCCCACAGAGGGGGCCCTGCCCAGGCTGCTAGGGCGCGGGGCCCGGAGAGCTGCATCTGAGGTGGAGTAACGGCGTTTGCCCCAGACCCGGAGGGTGGAGGCCTGCCTTGGGCAGGGCTGGGCAGTAGAGACAGCTGGCTAGGCTGTCGTGTTCTAGAAGTGACTGAAAATTGGGGCCTTGTGTCGGGCACCTACCCACAAAGTGCAGGGCAGACAAGGGTCCCTTACACTGAGGGGTTTTAAATACAAATTCAACAAAATGAGAGCAGTTTGGATTCTGCCTCGAGTGCAAGGACAGGTTGGGTGATCTCAGCCCCCTTTTGCACCTGGGCAGTTACAGGATAACAGTGTCCTGGTACCTGTGGTGTAGGTCTGGGCCATTAAAATGTTTTTTCATCAGGGTATACTCTCACTAAGACGAGGCCTGCATTTTAAAAGTGTTTAATTATTTTGGTACAAGCTTGCATATGGCTCTCTTGCCAGGGAACTAGTGAAATTTCTTGGTGCCCAAAGCCAAGGAGTGAAAACTGAGCAAATGAGATTTTGTATATAAACATTATTTGGAATATTGCCTTAAGATATGTAACTTTGGTGGTTGACTAACACTTGTATTAGAAGTAATCTTTGACAAATAATCAACACTACCCGCCTCTCAAGATGGCCTAAGTTTACACTGACAACTTCTGTAGACACAATTTCTGAGGGGCAAGTTATTTATTTTACAGTGTTTTGCTGATAGAACTAACCTAGTACAGCTATGGCTTAGAGGCAGAAAGTATGACTTCACTGATAGTGTTTAATTTGCTTGCCAAAGCTGTTTAATCTGCAGAGGCATTTCTGTTGGTGGAGCTGTCTGTGAGGAGGCTGCTTGGTATACAGCCACGGTAGGAAACCTTTTAAGTGCAGATAAGTCCCCATGGTGTTAGAAGCTGATGACACACCCTGTCACTTACCCAATGTGCTACTGCAGTGTTTCTGCTCCGTGTGATCCTTTTGAATTCATTTCTGCTCTGGGAGTAGCATTAGTAAGGAATGGACTTATTTTTTTCTCTCTTTCCTTCAATCCTGCCTTAAAATGATCAGCCTGGACCACACTGGTATTTTTCAGCAGCCTCCAAGGCATTCCTCTGGTGGAAGTATCCCAAATGTTGCCCAGAAACTTTAATGTAGAAATACAGCTAGCAGAGGTGAGAGCTGCCTTGGGTCTGCTATCTGTGTGACCACCCATTTACCAGATTTGAAGGGATACAAATATGTGGCTACAAAGAAGATGGAGACTCCCTTTGAACAAGGAGTCACATGGAAAAGACAAGGGGTCATGGGTACAAGTTACTCCTGGGGAGATTCCAGTTGGACTCCAGAAGGAAATTTTCACCATGAGAACAGTCAGACATTGGAATGGTCTCCCAAGGGAAGTGATGGAATCCCCTACCTCAGACAGGGTGCTGAGCCATCTCATTTAAACTATATTAGTACCTAGAAAGGTTGGACCAGATGATCCTTGAGGTCACTTCCAACCTGTCTTTCTGTGATTCTATGATCCTCTTAAAGAAATAGGCTGGAAACTGGCAATTCCTAATGGGTTGTCAGAAGAGCCCTTGAACCTGGAACATTGTGCCCTAAAGCAGCACAAGGGCAGGGCTAGTGCTGCTGCTGCCACCTTCTACTTTGTTACAGATGAGGATTTATTTAGCCTGAGCAATAAAACACCTGAAGAACATTCCAGCACCCCCAAACCCTCTGTCTGCTCTTACCTGGCAAGGAAATGGAAGACTTAAGTGCAGGTGTGGTGAAGACAGGTCACCTGTACCCTGAGACTTTGCAAGGCAGTGGGTTGTTGGGGTAAATTTAGGGGTAACAGCCTTTCTAGGTGTTAATCCTCTCTGCTACTGATTCCCTCTGTGGCTTTTACAACCCACCTCAGCTCTCTCACTGCTCAGCTTTCCCTTCTGAGGAACAGTCTTTAACTTGCACTCGTAAAATAGGTGAATCAGCTGTAATTAAGATTTGTTGAGCGCTTTGTTGAGAAGTTCCCCATAAAGCTGGTTATTATTTTTGATTAACACACAGATATTCTTAGCACCTGAAGTGAAAAATGACACAACAGTGAGGATCTCTGGGAAGCAGCCCTGTGGGGAGGAGGCGGCGCGTGCGATCGGTGGCTTTGTCAAATCCCTCCTGGCTGTGGTACACGAGGCAGCCTGCTTCTAAAGCTCTGACTCAAAAATAAAATCCCCTTGAGTCACTTGGAAATCTTAAATGTTGCTGGGAAGTTAAGCTCTGCTTTTGCACGAGATTTGTAGATCTTGCCCCCTTTGCTGGGTTTGGTGCTGAGCCTTCAGCTGGGATTTGGTGCAGCTGGGTGTGTATGGTGTCTGCTGCGCAGGCACAGCTGCTCTTGCCTGCTCTGAAACACCTCGTTTGGGTGATTTCAGTGGCTTTCAGCAATCATGGCTTCAAATGATTCCACCTGGGGCAGGGAGGGCTTGCCTGAGCAGCTGGATGGAGACCCTTATGGGCTACAGCTCATTTCAGGGGTTGGTGGGGCTGTTTGGGAGTAAGAGGAGAGGAGGAGGAGAGCTTTGCCCTCCTCCATGGGCAGCCTAGGTCAGCATCCCTCCTACTACAGTGTGGGCAGGCTGTCTTCACTGCTAAAGTAGCTTGGTGACAAATTGAGCTGAAGAGCTTCGTTTATGAAAGGTAATGAAGATGAGAACTGAAACAGTTAAGGCCGTGCTTGTTCTGTTCTGTGTGGGTGCCCTTTCAGCAGCATTAGGAGCTCTATTGTATTTTGGGGAAGAGAAGGCTGTTAATTTAGCTCTGTCACTGCTGTAGCAGTCTAGCAGTGGCTAGATGGAGGATGCTAAAATGCAGTCCAGTGCTGGAAAAGCCTCCTTTTCCACCCCCCAGTCCTGAGGCTCCAGGCTGGACAGTGGTGGATGTTAGTGCAAATGTGGGCTGGGGCAAGTTTCTTCTGGGACTTGATGAAATCCTGGTCTTGGACAACTTGTTATCTCAACTAACTTGTTCTTGCAGCAGATTAAGCAGGCTGCTGTGTCTCTTGTCTTCAGAGAATGGTTGTCCTTGTGAACAGCTATTAGATGCCAACCAAAAGCTGATAATGAGTCCGGAGGGGAGCAGGAATGCAGAAACCCTTCAACAGCTGCTAAGGGGCTCTGTGGTTTACACCACTGAGGCTCCACTTGTTCCCTGGACCCTCCAGTTTGTCTGTGACTTTCTTAGGGGCAGTACCCAGCCCTGTGTATGGCCTTCCAACCCAGAATTAGGAATTGTATGTTCTTAAATCCCAGAATGATGTTTAGCTCTTTGCAGCTGGAGCTGTGGTGTCACAACACTGACACACGTCACATTTTTCATCCGGTCCCTGATTTCCTTCAGTGTTACCTCTCTCCAGAGCTCTTTCCCCCATGCTGTATTTGTGTGCTTGATCTTTTTTTTTTTTTTTTTTTTTTTCTGTTTCCAAGTGCAGTTCCTTGCATTGTTTTCCTTGCTTTTTATTGATTTGTGGGTGTTTTTGGAACTTTTCATCAGATTATCAATTCTGATCATGACCTCCAGAGTGCTTCCAGCTCTTAACTGCTGGGCATCCTTTCAGGTTTTATAAAACTACTTTTTCTTTCATTGCTCAGGCCATTAATGAGAAGGATAAATAGAAGCAGACCTGGACTGAACTCTGAGGCCCCAGATGTGTGGTTTTCTTGCCTTGTGACAGGGAATTGTTGATAGATACCCCTAAAGTGTGTGTGGGGAGGACTTGCTTTGGCTTTTTTTCTTGGTGTTTTTGTTTTTCTTAGTAGTGAGCACTGTGCCTCACGAAGGTGAGCTCACCTAGTCCAAGTTCCTCTGGTTTGCCTGATGGTGTTGGATGGATGGAATGAAAAGCCTGCTTTAAATCACTGTGCTGGCTGGAGGTGTGATGGGCAGATCTCTGTAGATGGGGATCTCTGCCCCATTTCTGAAGACTTGAATGATTTTCAAGACCTTTCATGAACCTCATTCTTGCTGGCCCTTTGTAAGGGCCTCTGTAAGCTCCCCTTACAGAGGACCTTGCTAGGACTAGCCTTGCTCAGAGGCAATCCTCCTTTCCATCCACAGCTCCCCAGGTGTGTCTGCCTTGGCAGCAGAGGAGTTTGCACGAGGCAATTCACATCCATAGTGTCTTGCTTCCCTTTGTTTCTCTGTGGGTCTGTCCTCAGTGGGAGTTAAGTTTGCCTGTATGTGACTAAGGTAGTGAACATTAATTTTTCTCCTCAAGCAGTTCGAAGTTCCTTGTGTGGTTATTCTGCTCTGGGAAAAAATAAAAATCATTTGCTCTGGAAAAATTAATTACACTCATTTTTATCCCCGAATAGTGTCGCTGTGGGAGCAGTTGCACACCTTGTTCCACCAGGGCTCTGCTGGTCACCTTCTCAGCACAAACTAAGCTAAAGGAAGAGGAGTTGCTTTAACTGAGACACATTTATCTGAAGAAAACGTCACTGTCCAAACAGGCCCAGCTCTAACCACCCCCAAGCTCTGTAAGTACTGAGCTGCTGTGTTCAGTTTTTGAATTTTATGAGGCTGATCCTTTTCTGAAGGGCACTGCCACCCACTGTACCATCCTTCTTGGCACATTGGTGTAACTGTGGGGTGAAGTTTGAGCCCCACTGAATTCAAAGACAACACAGGGTTGGCTTTCATCTCTTTCACCTCTCAAGGCTGGCACCTTGACATACCTGGCCACAGTTGTGTGCTCAGCCTGAGCTTCAAGGACATGGTCAATGAGGTGGTGAAGCTGTGCCCTGTTTGTTCTCCTTTATTGGCTCACAGCTGGTGATGGGTGTCCTGATCAAATTTCAGTTCCAGGGGAGAAAATTCAGCCTCCATAAACCATTCCTGTGGTTTTTGTTGCATTTTTCCTTACTTCTCTCTGGGGGACTGTGTGCTGTAGTTAAATACTGGAAGGAGGGTTGTGTTCCACTTTGGATTGTGACTGAATCTTGGTAGTGGATAAATTGCAACCCGAGTTCAGTTTGCAAAGCTCTTTGGGCTTCGTGGGATGCAAGAAGCTGTATTTTATTCTAGATGTGTGTTTGCTGATAATTCCATAGGATTTTCAGTGAGCAGGTTGTAAGAGTCCTTATTATACAGGTTCTCTGCGCAGTCAGACTCCTTGCCCATAGGATTCAAAAGCCTGCTGCAGAGGGAGGGAAAGGAAGATGGGAGGATAATTTGGAAACCTCTGGGTCACTGGAATAGATGGGAAGAAGATGCATGTGTTGATCTGAAGGAGATGCTGAGCCAGGTATATGCCTTTCAGGATCTAAAGAAAGGTCGGGGGTTTTTTAACATCTGCCTCCTTTAAACGCAAATAGTTTCTTTAATGAGAGTTTTTAAAGGTTTAACTGTTAATTTTAGAATTTTTATTTCAAGCATGCTTCCATAAAATTAACTTTTTCAATGCAAAACACTTTAATGTCTTCCATGTTGGTGCTCATTTGAGCACAATTATTTCTTATGTACCAGTTAAATCTATCAGCCAACAGATGTCAAGTGTAGCAAAAATGCTATAATAATATTATGGTCTAATAATAGTTATAATGATTCTAATTACCTGGAGCAGCTTTTGAGAGAGGCAGACTCAGAAATGAATGCAAAGGAGAGGTTTAACCTTGAACTGCAGAAGCACTTCCAGAAGTGTCAGGGCTGCATCCCCTCCTCCCTATTGGATGTCCCGTTCCCGTTGTTTCCTCCAGCAAACTGGGAGTAGCAGTCTGGTCTGCTTTCCATGTTCAGAGCTCATTCTTGGTGTGTTCTGAGGTGGTGAAAGGTGCTGAGGAGCTGGAGATGAGCACACTTCTTGAAATCCCCGTGGCAGGAAGTATGGCCATTTTTAAGCTGTCCAGCTGCCCGAGGCTCAGTGCTCCCTGGGGAGTATGGGGCACAGAGATCACTTGCTCCTCGGGGGGGCTGCAGGAGGCTCAGCACCCTGCATCTTTCATGCAAGCCAGTTGTGCTGCTTTTAAGTGTCAGGAAGGCTTTGCCCACAGCCTGGAATGCACAAAGCAGCCTGAATCTGCTGCCAGGCAGCTTTCCTGCTGTCTGCTGGTGGGAGAGTGGGTGTGAGTTGGTGATCCTGATGGAGGCTTTGGAGTGGGAAGTGAGGAGGTGATGTCAGCAGGTGGGAGCCACCTGGTGCATGAGTGCTGTGCTTTGCCTTCTGCAGCTTGGACCCCCACAGCCTTGTTGGAGTCTCCTTCTCCAGTCCAGCTCTTTTATATCACTCCCAATGCCCCCATTCCATCATATTTTTCCTGTAGGAAGGATTCAGGGCTGTATTTTCTATATTCCAGCAGTTTTTGCCCAACCTTGCCCTGTGCTGTCCAGTGTCTTGGGGCCACAGTGCTCATTATTGTTGTAGGTCCAATAAGGTGATGATGCATAATGGATCACCTCCTGCAGCAGCTGTTCATTTTAATTTTGTGAGGTGGACTTGGTGAGAAGTGCCTGATTTACAGGTAAGGATCCTTTCTGCAGAGGAAGCCTCGCATAGGCTGGAAGTTGACAGCTTTTAATGATTATATGCCAGGCTGAACGTTTTTCCTTTAAATAATAGAATCAGCATGCTGGTGAGAACTCAGCAGGCCCTACAGGAATTCAGCTGTTGGTTGCTGATCCCTGATGTGGGCAATAGATGTAAATCTTTTACCATCTTCCTGTAAAATAGATCCAGGGGTGTCCTTGCAAGGTTTTCTTCTTCTTTCCCAGCCCACTTGTAGCCTGGCACGCTTCGCATCTCAGGAGTGCCCTGCCTGCCAGTGCTTGGCACACACAGCCCACCTTTCCCCAGGGCTCACACTGGTGGGGGCTCTGCCATCTTCAGCCTTTTCTTTGGGGAGGTTGGCCTTCTTGCTGGAGGTGGTACTTCCATTGGTGCATCACCATGGAGATGGGGCTGCAGGGCACAGCCTTTTCCAGGCCAGTGTGAAGAAGGATGCGGTAACAGGCTGCGCTTGTTTAGGGAAAATTATTTCTTGGAGTAAATAATTTGTCAAAGAACACTTGGCTTTGCCCCAGATGCTATTAAGGAAAAGACAAATCTTGGATCTCTTCAAGCCTGAGCTGAAAGGCTCATGCAATATTCACTTGCTTTTTAACATGCTGCTTTGATTTGTTCAACATCAGGCGTTACTGCCATGACCAACACTGACTCACTAACTTGCTTGTGCTTTTACTTACCCTGAGAAACCAAAGCTCCCTTTGTTTTCTGTTTCTGGTAAATATTAGCAGTCTGTTTCTCATCCTGCCACAAGAGCACCTTTCTGCATCCCTTTTCTCAGCCTATTGAGTCCAGATTCTCACTGCTCTTAGTTGCAAAGGTTTGCTTCCCTAAGACTGGTACATCTCCAGGTTTCCAAAGGAACACAAAGGGTTGCTGAGCATGCAGAGGAGTGCAGGCACCTCCCTGGCTTGTCAGAATGTGCCAGCACATCCCAGACCCCTGAGCTTGTGCTGACATCCTTGGGGATTTGGGGATGCTGCCCCTTCTGCTCACCTGGCACAGGCACACTCCTCCTTCCTCTAGTTCCTAGTACGGAGAACTGTATTGATAAGGTCTGGAAGAGCCCTCCAGCACCTCTCTGCCTCATTGCCTCCACGTCTCATTACAGACTTCATCTGTAAACATCCCTTTGCCCTTGCTAAACACCGTGTCTCTTAATTTCTCTCTGCAAGAGTATTATTTAATTTGTAAATGTTTTAGGACATTATTTGAAAAATATGATACGAAGCTGTATGTCATTTGTTGTAATGATCCACTAATGCAGGCATATTTCAAAGGCAGCCTATGCAGTGCTGTGGGGTTTAATTAAATTTTGTTTTTCAAGTAAGCATCAATAGACAGACAATAACAAATGGTGGACAGTATGCATGCAGAACAAACTCACTCCATTTTCTTTTCCAAGACTGTGGAAGTGAAAATGTATAGCCCTTAAAATGTGCTTGGCCTGCACACGACTGCTGCTTTAGTGCAGTTACTCACTTTAGGGGGATTTTTTTTTTCTTTTTACTCTGACTAATTAGTTTTCTTTATCTCTTCCTGCCCACAAAATAAACTTATGCTATGGAAAATTTCCAGCAGAAGCCTTGGGTGAGCTAGGTTCTGCTGCAAGCTCTGGACTTAGCTTTGAATATGGTGTTGCTTAATGCCTTGTGGCTTGTAGGGATGGGTCCTTGTGAGAGTTACAGAACCAAAGGGCTGGATCTGAGGTTCTTGTTCCTTCACTTGGAAATGCCTGTCTCTGGTGGCTGGATGTGGTGTGTGCCAGCACTGAGGTTGCTGGGAAGTAGAAATGATGTTGTTGCATTTGACAGTGTTGTACTCAAATTGGGAATAAGCAAGTGGCTCTCGAGTCCCTTTCATTCCCTTTCTTCCAGCAAGTGTGGGGTAGTCAAGTATAAAATGTATGCAGAGAAGCTTGGAAAGTCTGTTCAGTGGCAGTGGGAGGCTGTTGGGAATCGTAATGGCACAAACCAGAGTGGCACTTGCACAGGCTTTCTTGGGGTAAAGAAATTCATTGCTGAGGATGTAAACAGGCTCCTTTGTTTGGGTTTGTGCAGAGCATAGCTTCAGGAGCAGAGTGAGATTGCTGACTAGAGCATCGTTGGGTTCTGACTGGTTTCTGGTGGTTAGTGTGAGTTTTGTTCTAAGTGTTGGGGAAATTTCACTGTTTCCCCAACTGTTGTTTAGAGACAACCAGAATTTGCTGAGGAAATCAGTGCGGGTGCCCTAGGCTCCTGCAGCATTCCAGCCCTTTGATTTCTCCCTCAAATCTCTCCAAGTCAGAGAGCTGAAAAAAGGGTAAATTTTTCAGAGAGCAACCCCCCGTCCTTCATTCAGAGCTGTGACTTCAAGCTGTGTCCTGGATTGATGCCTAAAGCTTTGCCTGCTTAACCTGCCTGCAAACGGATCCTGGGTGGCTGGGGGCGAGGGCTGGCTGTGCCTGGTGCTGGCTCTGCTCCCTGCTGGCTGACCCAAGATGGGTCACTGTCCAAAGGGCTGTTGGGTGGAAACTGGAGCATGTAAAGCCTGGGAGAGGCTGTGGGAAGCTGGCTCTTGACTCATGGCTCTGCAGCTGTGCCTGAAAAGCATGGCTGTAAATGACAGACTTGTGTCTGCTAACCTCCTCTTCCAGGAGATCTGGGTTTAACGCTTCCCATGTTGCAGCCCGTGTTTTGCTCCTTGCTGGGAAGCAGCTCCACGAGTGCTTTACAGCTCTTCTGATGCACGCTTGGGCTGGTGGTGTTCTCTGTGCTGGATGGGATGCTCATAGGAAACAACAATCCTGTCCAAGTAAGGCTGGCAAGATGATGTCCTGTGCTTGATGCCAGTCCCAGTGGCTGGAGAGGAGTCTTGGTACAGATAAAACAGTGTCTAAATATAACTTGTCATAAGGCAGCAGATGCTCTTTAAATAAATTCTGGAAAAAGCCCCGCGCAGCTGAGGTTTGTGCCGGTACTACCGATACCGAGGGGAATGCCCTGTGCCTGCCACTTTGTTCTTCCCTTGTTCCTTGCTTTAGGCTGCCAGGTTTTCCCTTTTCTCATTTCTTTTGGTTGACATGTAGTGTCACTCGAGGCTCTGTTGCTGGGTTTTGGAGCAGGCAGTTGCTTTTTGGTGACTTGAGGCAGTGTCTCCTACTTCTCTCATCCTCCCTTTGGATCTCCTGCCCTTCTCCTGTTCAGTCTCACTGCAATGAGCTAACACTTTGTGGGCTGGTCAAGCTTCCCATCCAGGAACCTCAGGCATGCACGCTCTTCTGAGGTCATTATTTATGTTCTGTGGAAGGAGCTGTGGTGGGGCTCAGGTGGCTGACCTGAGATAAAGCACTCTGGCATCTGGAACATCTGGAGCCAGCTGCTGAGCCCTGTGCTGAGAGATTTGCCCTCTCTGCAGACCAGTATTGCTTGAACCTGGTTTTTGCAGGAGCAGGTGGGTGATTTGGGTTCCCCACAGTACTGGCTGGCATGATGAAATCTTGCAGATGTTCCCAGAGCAGGTTTGTGGGCTTCTTCTCCTGCCCAGCAGGATAACAGAGAGAGAAGAGTATGTCCCACAGCAGAACCAGCACTGGGGAGTCCAGGGCCTGTGCTTTGATGGCTCTTGCAGATCTGTGCAGCAAACAAAGGACTCACCCACAAGGGGCCTTGAGACAAGGTCTGGAATGACAGCAGCCCAGGGCTGCGATAGTGCTCGGGAATGAACAAAAAAATAAAAGACTCTAGGACTATTCAAAATAAAGTAATCTGTAATGTGTTTTTGGAGGAATTCACTTCTACTGAGAGAGTACAAGACTGGCTGGGAGGGGAAGGGAGAGTGTGCTCAAATGGATGATAATCCATCGCAGCCCTTTCCATCGCCAAGGCTCTTGGACAAACATTAGCCTTCTTAATGCCTCCCTTGGATGAGTGATATGCTGGGCTGCTGGATGAGGAACATGAGGTTTCTGGACTATGAGGAGCTTCAGCCCGGAGTGATAATTTAAACATCAAATTCTTTTTAATAATGGATATTGTTGATGGCTGCCTTGTATGGGAGCGCTGCACAGGAACAGATTGTGTTGTACTGATGTGTTTTAAAAATGAAAAGTGTGCTGGTCTTCATAAGCACTTGGTTCTGACACCGGCCAGCTAGGTTTCTTGGATTTCTCCTTTGGAGTTTGGCAGCCGTCTGCTTCGGGGAGCACACTGGTCTCACAAGAGTTTATTTGATCTGACACATGACAAATTGTTTCTGCTGGCGGGCACTCCAGGCGCAGTCTGAGCTGGCAGCCGGGGCTGCGCGGGTGCCGGGGAAGTTGGGGCAGGCACGCCTGCCCTCCTCCTCCTCTTAGTGTCAGTGGAGGGAATGCTGCCTGAGCCCACCTCCCATTCCAGCCTCCTTTCTGCTGGTTGTTGTATTGTTCCATTTGCATAGATTATTAGTGTTGCTTATGTGCTGGGTGTTCCTGCAGGTGCTTGCTGTGCTTTGGTGGGCAGGGGAGGAGAGCCTGCATCTCTGGAACTGGACCCAGTTGCCATTACAGACTCTTTGTTAAGTTCCTTTTTTTAGGGCACCCTTTTAACTCTGTAATGAGGAGTGGAATACTACATTCCTCAGCAGAATAAAAAGTACACGTCCCCTGTGAGATACTGTAAATAGATTTTATCTGTTCTATTACCTGCAGTTTCAAGAATATGTCCCCTAAGCATTTTAATCTTGTTTTCCAGAGTTGTCTCAGGGTGAGGAATTGCTCCTATTTGCAACTTTGGGAATAATTACTAAGTTCATTAATTTCTTCTCCTTCCTGCTGTCCATCTATTATTGCTTCTGAAAGAAAAAAACAACCTCTCTAAATCTCCACCAAAACTCTGTGATTAGAAGGAGGGTTGTGTGCTAGAGGTGTGTGTGGGGGGGAGCATCTCGTGGCTGTGTGTGGACAGACCCACTGGAATGTTCTGGCTCCTGCAGCACCACTGCAAAGCACTTGGACACACAGAGCCCGCCAGATGCCCGGGCAGGCTCAGCCCTCTCTACCATTAAAGAAGAAAGCACCCCAGAGGCAGCACGTTTCTGGGCAGTTGTGGCACACCTGGAGCACTGTGGTGAGGCAGGAGGCTGAAGGTCAGGTCTGCTCAGCCACCCAAGCTGTGCTTTGCCTCCTGAAGTGCTTTGCCTGCAGTGTCTGGCTGCTGTTACGAAATAGAAATTAGCCAGGACAATGAGGGAAGTGGTTCATCAGCTGACCCTCTTTTGTCCAGCAACTAAAAGCCAGTTCAGAGATTTTTGTGGAAGTGCTGTTTCCTTTGGTCCTTTTTTGCTTTTTCTTTAAGTACAGACTGAAAGAGCTGGAGACTGGAGGCCACTGTAATTATTATTTCTTCCTGAACAGCAGAATAAATTTGCCATTTAGTGCACAAATGACAGGGCCCTTGCCTCGGAAAAAATATGTGGTCTGACCCTGATGCTGCAAACCCTTTGACATGTGAGTAACTGTCCCTGCCTGGTTCTAGGTGCATGGAGATTTCTCACTCCCTGGGTTGGGGTCGGTGCCAAAACTTGTTTGAACACGTGATGTCTGTGGCCACTGGAAGTCACTGTGGAGGCTGTCATTGAAACAGCCTTGAGTCGTGTGGCCGCTGTGTTTAGGTGGCAGCTGGTGCAGAAGCTCTGCAGAAGAGTTTGTCCAGTGTGTGATAAAATCTGCCTTGCAGGAGGGGACAGCTGAAGTCTGTGGTCCTCATGGGAGAAGCCCCCTCTGTACAAATGTGGCCTGGCAGTCCTGTGATGGACTTGTCATCTCCACACCTGATGAGGCTGTGGCACCACCAGGATGTGGAGGAAGCTGCTCAGGGTGTTCAGCTCTCTGAGCAGAGAGAAAGGTGCTGCAGATGCATCTGTCATCAGAGGTTGAAGAGTGTGAGTGGCTGAGAGCCTGCTGTTAGCTCTTCCAGCAGGCAGGGAGGTTTTGAGAGTGCTCCTTGGCTTTGCAACTAGCTGCATAGCAAAGGCCAAGAAATGGAGAGTGAAAATCACTGTGTCCTTTGGCTGCTGCTTTCCCACTTGGGTGTGTTGTGTGGTGTTTGCACAGGTAGTAACTGCGGTGACAGCTAGGACTGCCAAAGAAAGGACCCTTGGTGGACTGGTGGCTGCTCAGCTACTGAGATATGCCAGCCCATTCTATGGGTCTTCAAGGCTATTGTCTAACAAAAGGATGTTCCTTCTAAGTGGCTAGGTCTCCTGCTCCAATGAGAAACATTGGGTCCAATGGGACAAAGGTCCAAGCTCCTAATGAGAAACAGTGGGTCTTGTCTTTCTGGACTGAAGGGTGTGAGGGTTACAAACACAGTCATTGTCCCTTGGGAGAAAGGACCACAGAGGAAAACCACTCACTTCTGGTCACATCCCTGTTTTCCTCTTTCCCCAGTCTAGGTTTTGGGCTGCCGAGGCTTTTGCTGTGGCTGAGGGGCAGTGGGACAGAGCTAAGATACTGCTTCTGTGTGAACCCTGCTGCTCTGAAGAGCAGTGAGCATGGTCATGGTGCTCAGGAGGGACCTGTGGGCTGGAAGCAGTCCTACTTGGAAGTTTTCCTGCTTCTTTGGGTCTCTCTCTGTGACTCTTCACTGTGCATGCTTATAAGGGCCAGACTTCCAGTGGCCACAGTGAAAGTTGCTGGAGTCTTCCCTGTGGAGAGGAACCACGTGGACCTCACAGCCCTCGAGTGTGGTGGCCAGCACAGCTCCCATGGCACACGCAGGCTCCTGTGGTGGCTGAGGCATTCACAGAAATCCTGCTTAATAACCTCTGCTGGATAAGTGAGATGTACAGAGACACATTTCCTGATTTGTCACCGTGTCATAAGGATTTAAAGTCAAGGGGCTCTCTGAAGCACCAATACAGCCTGTTATGACATGACAAGGTGGAGATGAGTGCCAGTATGACTCCTCTTCCCCAAGGAAAACGTTCTTCTGCACAGATCACAGGCCATGGCTCTGCTGCTGTTAGACCAGACAAATTGCAGAGACGGGCGCTCTGTGCAACATCAAAGTCTGCCTGTCTGAAGCAGAAATGCTCAGGAACTCCAGCTTGGTGTCCTTCATGTCTAGGCAGCAAAAGGAAAAGGAGGTCTCTGAACCAAGAGTCACTTGGGGGATCAAAGCTCTGCTTAGCAGAGGCTGATGAGGCGAAAGGCAGGACGACAGCAGGAAGGTCACAGGCCATGCAGATGATCTGCACCATCTAATAATGGCAGTCAGGCTTCCAGAGGGGTCTGTGAAACCTTTTCCTCTGCTGCAAGTCTCGGGCCTGCATCTAGCCCTGTGCAGTGTCCAGTGCCTGCAGTGGGCTGGTGCCTGAGGGATTGTTCAATAAGAGGACACTGCACTGTTACATTATAGACTATCTTTTCCATACCTTGCTGCAAGAAATATCTAAAATAGTTCTCCCTGTCTGACAAGAGATGAGAGAAGAAACGTATTTTTTAGCTATGGACTCCTTGCTTTTCATGGTACTTCATGTGCAGGCAGTTTCCTTGCTTCTTCCCTAATTTTTCTCAAGCTGAAAGCAGTGCCCAAGGACCAACGAAGACTGGAGCATCTTGATCCTGGGTGCAGTGAGAGCACGTGTCAGTCCATAATGATCTCACAAGCAGAAATGCAAAAAAACCCATGCCCCAAAGTAGAGGTGGCAGATGCTGAAGAACAGGAGAGGGAAGGAATTATATTCTTTCAGCTTCCTCTGTCTGTGCATTTACTTCTGCACTTGCAGCCCCTCCTGAAGCTTTTTGCTATTTTAAATTTCCTTGGGAAACAAGCTGCTGACCCAGTGCTGCTGGCTGCTGTTCTGCTCTGGTTTTGGACTGGGGAGGCTCTTGTGCTTGGGGAGCAAGATTCACTTGTAGATTCCCTAGTGTTGGTGGGAAATGCCTGGGTAGAATAGAAATAATGGCCAGAGTAACTTCTGGATGATTGTACTGGTAGTTTCTGTTCTCTCTTCATACTCATTGCTGTCCCAGGGCTTTTTTTAATTGCTTATGAAAGGCATCTTCTGAGACCACTTTAAAAGTACTAATGAAGTGAAAAAAAAAAAAAAGGCATAATAATGCCTTTATCCAAGCATGTGAAGATACTGCTGCAGACCTTAGTGGCAGGAAACCCATGGTTCTGGTTCTAACTGTGGGGTCAGTCAGGAGTGGAACAACTGAGCCCTGGCATGGGGAAGGACTTGCCTAGGTTCCTACAGGGAGTTGGGACAAAGCCAGGAGCAGTGCCCAGGGGAACCTGCTTGGAAGGAGGTTACGTTCATCCTCAGAGAGCTCCTTGTTCAGGGGAGGGTTTGAGATTCTTGTTTGGGCTTTATGCTGAGTTTTGATGCTGATGACCAATCTGGCAGCTCCTGGGTGGGTTCAGACCATGAGGCAGATCCCAGCAGCTTTTCAACTGGGAACTTGCCACAACAGTGCACGCTTGGGATAGCCCAGCTCGTTTGCAGGAGAGGTCCTGAGCTGAACGTCCTGCCAAGCGTCCCCCACAGTTAATCCCATGGGTGTGCAGCACTGTGTCAATCCTGGCCAGGCAGCCTGCCCTGGGCAAGCCAGATGTTTGCTGCCCTGCTGCTCCCTGTGTGACCTGAGCCCGTGGGTGTCACTCCCACTAGGAGCTGCCAGCGCTGCCTGCCGCGCTGTAGTGAGGTGAGGAAATGCATTTGTCATCAACTTTGCAGCTCGCTGTTTCTGGGGGATCGATAGAGCTGCTGGAGAGGCCCTTCACTTGCCTGCTGTCGGGGCAGCCTGTGCTGGGCGCCCTCAGCTTGGGAGAGATGGCAATCCCGATGGGAAACCTATGGCTGGAGCCAGCAGCAAGGGTCTTGGCAGGGACAGGCTGAGATACTGACGTGGGGGAGAGGTGCTTGTGCTGGGGCGTGGTGCGAGGGCTGCTGCGGGGGCTGTGTGCCTGATCCATCGGTGTCGGGTTTCTACAATACTGAGCCTGAATTGTGCACAGTTTTTTAACCTCTTAATTGAGGCCCTCTGTAGGGAAGCCAGCACCTGAGAAGGGAAGGAGGTGGTTGTTCGATGTGAGAGCCACAAGTGAACAGCAGGAACTTGGAAAATACAAAAAGCTGTTTCCAGAGAGGCTGGGACTGTGCCAATTAAATCTTTGGCTCTTTGTGGACCCAACTATAACAGGATGTCAGGGTGCCCCGTGCCCTGGTTAATGTGGTGTGAGCTTTCTTTCCTGTTAGATCCTCCAAGCTTGGGAAGCTTTTACCCCTCAAGAGGGGGTAAAAAGAGTATACTGCATAGTGGCAGACTCCCAGGTGAGTCTGAGCTAAGGTGTCACCTTGCAAATAAGGGCTGATGGAAATTGTAGATACATGTAGTGGGGAGAATATCAATTGTGTGTGCTGTGCATGGGCAATTGCAGCAAGGAGCTGGAGGAGGGAATAGGTGTGGGCAGGAGGCGTTTTCAGCTGGGGTTTGGGGTGTTGCGGTAGCAATGAGGAAGGGAAAGCCTTTCCCTGTGGTTGAAGGTCAGGCAGCGTGGCAGCTTACAGAAAGATGTTTGTCCTGAGGGTCCCTGTGCATCTCCTCTCTCCAGGCAAGTCCTAAATTGTTGCAAATCCGTCCCCGTGCTCTGATATGGGCTGGAACGTGCCCGCCTAGCCCCGAGGCTCTGCAGAGGGTGTCGTGTGTGCAGGCAGGGTTCAGAGCCCTGCGAGAGCAGCTGCCAGACATATAGATAGATGCATTTTTTATAAATGATAAATTGAGTTATGTGATCTCCGAGGCACTGTATGCTTTTGTACACTCCATCCTGAGTGGAGCAGAAGATATCCCCCCCATCCTGGACCCGGGGCTCTCCAGAGTGGAGGATCTAAGGACTGCTGGAGTCGCCGTGGCTGCAGCCCCTGGAATGGGGATCCTGCTGAGCCATGTGGAGAGTGGCCCCTTCTGCTGTCGCCACGAATAAGCAAGCAGGCAGAGAGGATGACAGCAGCCTTGCTCAGGCTTCAGACCACTGAAGTATAGCTGCCCTCTGGACAGCAGCATTTTCTGTGAATGCTGGTTTCCGAAGGAGTTCATTAACTAAATTTAATTGATAGACTAAATGAAGTTCAACGTTAAACTGCATGGTGGTGTTTGTGTGAGCAACAGGGCTGGAGTTGCAGTGGTGAGGCAGAAGGGACGATGCATTTATCTGTAAATGACCCACAGCAGCCCATTCCTCTGCCCTTCTGTGGAGCCACGGCTGGTGCTGGTGAAGGCACCAGGTGCCAAGAGCTGCCCTTGCCGTGCTGAGTGCTGCTCTGCTGTCTCCTGTCGCTGGATGCATCCCTCCCTGCTCTGCTCTCACTTGCCTCAGCACCCAGCAACACTTGTAGGAAAGACCAGCGTTGGGTGGCATCGTGGCTGAGCTGCTGCTGGAGAGGCTGATGTCAGCTGGTGGCTAAGCAGGTAGCCTGTAGGGGTTATTAATATTTATTGTTACTATTTGCTCGTGGTGGTTATGGAAGTTGCATGATTGTACAGTAGGCTCTGTAAACACATGTTTCTGCCGTGGTTATCCTCCTGCCTCCCCAGCCCCACCAGGCTGTGTCAAAATTCCTCCCCGTGCCCTGGCTGCAGTGCAGGGCGGTGCCTCTGGGGTGGGTCGGAGCAGGACCTGGGCCAGGCTGTGCCTCACCAGCGGGGCTCCCGCTGCCGTTTATTCCTCTAAACCTGAAAGCCTGGCCTCCTTGCTGCGTGGGTTCTCTGTAGGCAGCCAAATACGAGAAGGTGTTCCCACAACTTTTCCCTTGAGTGGGAGTGTTTTTAACACACCAGAGTAGACTCCTGGTAGGAGTAAATGATGAGAAGCAAGCAAGAAAAATAAATGGCATTTTAAGCAATTTCATAAGCGGCTGAAACGGGACAGTCTGTGTTGCAGCTGCGCCCTCTCTGCTGAAGTCTTGGTAGTGTGAGGGTGTTTGCAGACAAGTGGTGCTCACTGTCCTGTCTTTCACTCATGCATGTGGGGCTTTGTGCCCAGGTGGGATCCTCCAGCAGGCTTTAGGGGCTCCACAGTGGGTTCCAGCAGATACTCTCTGGATGCACACGTGTGCTTTTCCAGCAGCAGGACGCCAGGAGGAGCAGAACTGCTGAGAGCTCTGGTGGGACCATACTCAGAAAAGAGTGTTCCTGCCTGATTTGTCCTGGGAGAACTGAGGACTGGGTCCCTGAATGAAGCTCCTTGTTATGTTTGGTTTTGCCATTCAGGGCTCTTCTCTTGCTTTGTGTAAGGTGTTAGGTTCATTATTATTATTTTATTCTGTTTTTATTATTAATTTTTATTCAGATCCAGTTCTTTGATCAGTCAAGTGTATCCAGGTCTCTTGCAGAATCTTTGTAGTTTTAATACTGGCTTTAATGAGGAGGAAATTTCTCTCCTGGCTCCTTTTGGAAGTGTTGCTGATTCAGATCTGTCTGCAGCAGGAGGGAGCTCAGACAGACACAGGAGCAGGAGGTCCCTGCTAAGCAGGCATATGGTCATCTGGGCCTGTGTCCACCCAAACATGAGCATTTCCAGGCTGGCTTTTCTTAGCTTGGTTTGTACTTAACGAGCCCTTTTGACTCTGTGCCTCTGTGAAGAAGAGAGGATGGTCATGTTTGCAGGTTGGTCCTGCTCATCTGTTTGAAAGCAGAGGGTAGTGCAGACCCAACTGTAATGAACTGGGGAAGGGCAGAGTGTCCTGTGGTCTCCTAATAATCCTCCTTTTGTCCATCACCTGTTTCCTTTCTTACAGACTGAATTTCAGATTAAAATCTCTTTTGCCTGTTACTGTAGCTGCACAGTCATCAGGGGAGGAGGGACTGCTGGCCAGGGGAAGTTCCCAAGGTGTCTGACTGACACTGCTCTTCAGTAGCAAGTCAGCAAAAACGGGTGTTCATTGCAGACCTGGGGACCTTATTGCTGAGAGGAAGACAATTTCAGGTCAGCTAAATTTCCTTCTGTTTCTCTGTTGTGTTGCACGTCACTCAGCACGTCGTGCTGGTCTCAGCCATAGATGCCAGTGTCATTAAAATGACATTGTGTTTGAGCAGGGATCTTGACACTGATTGTAGTGTGTGTCCTGAGTGTGTCTCTTCAATCAGACATCCCAATTTACACGTCTGTCTTTAAAACAGTTGCCTTAGCTGTTATTGCTAATCAAACTTTGGCTTCAGCCTGAGAGCCTGGAGGTGCTTGGAGGTCTTCATGTCACCAGTTCAGGGGCAGGGTGCTCAGGCTGTGTGCCTCTGTGTCTTTCATTATTTGATTGTCCTCCAGTGCTGCCCAACACTTGGCAAGGCCACCTCTGTGTATTAATTGTGCCCATAGATGTGCAAAGTGCTGTTGGTGCTTTCATTACCACTGGCTATCTCAACAAAAGGTGGCTGGACAGGTACTCTGCCTGAACTAGTACATTTGCAGACAATTTTGCCTGGCTTGTAATTCCTGTGCAGCTCCCTTGATGCCTAGATAAGAACAAGGATTAGCTTATTGTTTCCCATTGGCTGTAAAACCAGAGCCTAGCAATAGGGCTCAGGAGCTCTCTGGGATGTCTGTATGCTCTCCTGGAGCAGTGGATCAGAATTCAGATGAGGCTTCAGTTGGATTTATTGGAGTGGCACAGTATATGCAGCTTGGGCTTTGAGTTAGGACATGAAAGAGTGGTGTGTTCCCAGCAGCAGAAGGCATTAATGAAATATGTTCCTCTTACTGACTGGCTTTGAACTGTCACCTGTGACTACAGCAGCCACATTCACGGGGCTGTGCAGCACTTAGTGATGCACAGCTGGTAAAATCAGTAAAAATGTCCTTGCTAATAGAGAACACAATGGCAGTGCTATTGTTTCAGTGGCCACTGGTGCAGGACGGGCATTTCTGGACCTGTGGAGCAGAACCTCCCTGTGCTGTGAAGCCAAGAACATGGCTTGCTCTGATGGGAGGATCACTGCCAGGAACAGAGGCTTCGAGTGTGACTCTTTGCTCTTTCTCTAGTACCTGATTTTCTTTGTCATAAGAGGATTATTCGGGGAAAAAAAAACAACCCACCCACTCCGCACAAGTGGAATTTGTGATTCTCCTGTAGTGGTTCTGGTGCTGACAGGCTGCAGCTGCACATGTTTGCTGCTGGATCTAAACTGATGTCCTTAAATTGGACCTAAATGCTCTCCACGCAGCTGGGATCATGGCTACCACCCGTTCTGCTTTGCAAGCTGCAAGGGTTGTTTGTAAAAAGGCATTGTATCCACATAAGGTGTGGTTTGGAAATCCTCTCACGCCCTGGGTGTGGGTCTGTCTGGTAACGAGATGTCAGGCTGCACAGGCATCTCTCCCGGAGCTTCAAACCCCCGTGTTTCACTTATTAGCTTCTTCTGCCTACCTGGGACCTAAGCAAACTGCTAATTGTTGTGCAGATGTCATCTTCCAGGCAGGCATGAGGTTGTAGGCTTTAAAGAGCCTGTACTGTCATTTGCTACCAGCCTTCTCAGTACACGTGAGCTCTATTTTTATGGGAGTGTGCGTTTTCTTTTAGCCACTGCTTTGTTGAATTTCTTTTTCTTCTTTTCTCTTTTTATTTGCAGGCTTGCAGGTGAAGTTTTAGGGATACATCTATTTTTCATTATCCCAGTTTTTTCCACTTGTTATAAAACTAAAAGAAAACAACCCAAAACCTGTTTCCTAAGTAAAAAGCATCAGTTTGTTCTGAGGTAATACGAGGGGAGGACTGTACGTCTTGGTCTGTCTGAGGTTGAGGTCCTGCCTGTGGCATTGGCCTGAAGGGTATGTTGATCTTCTGGGAGCAGGTGGAGTTTGAGCCCATGAGCTCTGCTCTGGGTTTTCCAGCTCAGGAGCCTGCGTGTTAATTGCAGCCTGGTTGCACTTGGAAGTGCCCCGAGAGAGACGGAGGCTTTAGGGCACAGTTTGTCTTTGCTGTTTTCTGAAAACAAAGAGCTTTTTTTCTATTCCAGTTGTACTTTAAGGGCTTGTGGGTCTCAGTGTTTCCTTGACCCTTTAGAAAAGAGGAGGATGTTGAAGGAGGGTATCAAGCACCAGGTCAGAAGTGCAAGGTGGTATGTCATGCACGGTGCAAATTAAGCGGTGGAACTTATTGCTGACTTGCTGTGGGTGTCAGAAGTCCAGATCTGATTCAAAAGCAATTAATAGGAAAAAGAAAAATCCAGTTAATCTGGATTTGAGTTCAGAGGCTGCTCTCCAGGAAGACTCTGGGCTGGGAGTTTTTTGAAGATGCAGAAATGCATCAGATGTATTACTATTTGTGCTCCCTGCTCAGCTGCTTTTTCCTAGATGTCCACCACTAACCAGCACAATGCAGTGGTTTTATTTGCTTTTTTTTTTTTTTTTTTGGCTAAAGCAAAAAACAAGAAGAGAAAGAAGTAATGGAGTGGGGAGACAAGATAGCAGCAAAGGAGTGGGAGAGGACTCCATTCCCTCCATGTCCCTGAAGTTTTTTTGGGGGAGAGCTCCTTTGGTGGCAGGAGTTAGTGCTGGGTGTGCCTGTGAGCGTATTTTCTGCCTTGTGGAACAGAAGATGGTTACTTCAGAGAAGCAAAAAATCTGCCATGTGGTGTGCCATCCTGATGGACAACACGGACAGAAAGAAAGATATTTTGGACTGCATGTATGGGAGGACATTCTTTAAAACCTGGCTAGGAGTAGGACCAGACTTGATGGAGGGATGGGTAATGAAGGAGTGTTTGAACGGAACTAATCAGTCCCATCTTCTTTCAAAAGACCTCATTTAGTTTAATTTAGCAGAGTGTAAATTTAGAGCCAATCAAAGGAAATACTTCTCCAGCCTCTGTGCTGGCAGGCTGCTCTGTTCCCTACCCCAGCATGAGGAGCTGAAAGCTGTAGGTGGGTTTGAAGGCTCGTGTTGTGAGGCAGAGGGGGGCACGTGTGCCTGGTTACACACCTAGTGGGGAGGGATACCAGTACCAGGGTGGCTGACAGGCACAAGAGCAGGACCCTTCCTTCCCCCTCCCCACCCTTGTTCAGCAGGTGGTTTGTGGTTAGTCAGGGTGGCTGTGTGCCACGGGGCTCTTCGTGGTCCACTGCAAGTGTGGGCAGAGCCTGCTTATGGTTCAGGTGGGCTGGTGGTCTGAGCAGTGGGGAGAGCCTCGTGCTGTCAGAACCACCAAATAAACCTTGTTGGCCTCTGCAAAATGTTGTTTTCCTTGAGAAGAGCCTACATATGGATTTAGATGAACCCCTGATCCTTTGATGGCTGGTAGTTTTGTTTAATTTGAATTAATGCAGCTACTTCTGTGCTTAAAATGAGGCACAGGCATAAAAAAAAGCCTTTGCAAGGTTGCACTGATTTTTATTTTTCCCTATAGTTGTTATCCGTGGCACTAACACAGTGATGTTAAACAAGACTTGCAGGTCTCTTCATATTTTCCAGCAGAGAGATAAGCCCCTGCGGGGTCAATAGAAGCTGCTTTGGTGTTACCTGTCATAAGCTCCATTAGCAGTAAAATTGGCACCCCTTGCTACCTGCTGCCCCCAGAGAGACCCACGTGCCAACACCTCAAGGTGTTCTGTTTCCTGCTGTGTCACACCCCTGAACCCATGCTGCATTGCAAAATGGTGTGTAAAGAGCGCTGAAACCTGTCAAAACATGGACTAAAATATTGTTGCCCTTGTTTCTGTCTGCATTTCAGGCTGGTGGCAATGTCTCTCTGGGCTGGTCTCCTCTCCACCGCAGCCAAAGTCAACCTGGTGGTCTTGGTGGTTTCTGTGGTGTTTTCCTGGTCGAGCCTAAGCGACAGAGTTCCCGTAAGTGTTGGCTGCTCCTGCTGAGAGCTGGGCTTGCAAAGGGCTGTCCAGCCACTGGAGTCTGTGGTGGGGCCACAGCCCTACCTGATCCCCCTGTAGGGTCATGTAGGGTGTTGTAGCAGTTGGTGAATCATCTCTCCTCAACACTGGGTCTTCAATAACTGCATTTCAGAAGGGCTTCTGTGTTAGGACTGCTTGCCTCATCCCAGGAAATCCAGAATATCCTCAGTCCAGAGGGTTTGCAACAGGAGCAGTGCCACTTGGGCAGCTATCTTGTTTGCTAGATGTCACCTTTTCTATTTGGAGTTGTCACACGTTCCCCCTGTGGCAAGAGGCAAAGCTAATTATGTGGTCTAGTGGCAAGAAGGAGGAAGAGGTGGCCTCGACTAGGTTCCTAGCTGTGCCTTGAGTCACTGCAAGTGAGTCAGGTTTAGAAGAGCATCCTCTCACTTCCTTGCATCCCTCGCATGGATTGTGCTACTTGTAGTGTTACTGTGAAGCTGCTGGTGAGGTGAGGGGATCCTGTCTGCCCCTTTGCACTTGTACAGGTGTGCACAGCTCCCCCAATTTGGATTCTGCTGCTGAGCCCCAGCTACCAAGCCCTGCTAGATTAGCAGATCTGGAAAGCTTCCTTGAGGAACGTCGAGCAGTAGGGAGTGGTGGGTTTTTAGTTTAATTAACGTTGGCTTAAAACAGGGGGGACCCCAGCAGCACTGGTGTAGGGGGTCACGGCCCCATGTCCTTGGACACTCACTCCTGCCTTTGCATTGCAGCTTTGCTGGTCTGTTGGTGTGGTGCAGCTGTTTGGGGGCTGAGCAAACACAAGGGATAGATTACAGAATAAGCACTGTAGGCCAGTGCCTCTGACCCACCTGGAGTCATGGAGCAATGAGATCATTTGTCTTTATTTCAGGGAGGGAGGGAGGAGGCTGGAGATGGAGCACCGTCATCCCAGCTGGAGAACAAGCCCTGGGGCAGCCACCCAGTGACACGTGCCTGAATTGGCAGGCTGCCCGACCCCGGGGTTCAGGCAGGATTAATGGCACGGGGGGTTAACTCTGCCCTCACCTGCTCCCACACCCCCCCTGCCACGGCTCCTTGGTGGCCACGTCCCTCCTTCGTTGCAAACAGGCTGCGGGTTGTCTCAGACCCTCCCTGCTGAGGCTTTTCAGCTTATTGAGGTTGATTTCAGACTGATACAGGAAGGAGGCCTTTTTGCCTTGAAGGAAATTTCCGTGGTCCTTCAGAAAACATCATCTTTCTACCCTTTTCATCGTGAAAACAAACCAAAACCGATTTTACTCAATTTCTGCATAAGTGAAGAATTGCTTGTGCGTTGTTGCCTGTTTTTGCCAGAAATACTAATGAAAACAGGGTATGGCAAAGCAGTTGTGGGCCAAGCAGTGGCATTTAAATGAACCAAGTCACATCCTTTTATCCTTACTGAACATTTAGACCATGGCCTCAGCAGAGCAAGTAAACATCAGCCATCTCCATTACTTGTTTCAACAGACACAACACTCAGAAAGGCCTGTTGGTAAATTTATGAGGGCCTGCATCAAGGCTTTCTTGGATGATAATATAGTAGTGTAAACAAGCTAACTAATAACTGCTTTAACTCATTTATTTTAGTCCTGTTGCCTCTTAGCTCACAAAATGTTAACACTGATTTTCATCAGTAGAACCTGGCTTTTTATGTTTGTGATTGTTCCTGAGTTTTAACCATTTGTCATAATTTTAACATTTTCAAGCCTCTGATGCACTAAGTGAAATCAGGAGTGAAGCTCTGTTTTTCAGTGGATTTCCGAAATTTCAGTCCTTTTTGACAGAGAAAATAAAAACATTCTCTAGCTTTGTCAACCACCTTCATGTGTTACCGCTGTCAGTGCCAATTGTATGTGTTTTGCTCTGGCTGACATTTCCCTTGCTCAGAAACACTCTCCTAGGCTGGATAATGGATATTTATATGCAAAGCACCCAGATTCTGCCAGAAAATATGCAGGCATTTTTTCCAAGAAGTGGAAGAAGTGAGGGCAGAACATGGCCTAAAATTTCCAGTTAACCTCTTAATTGACTTCTTTTTTTTCCCTGTGAAAGTGTTCTAAGGATTAATATCAAAACACTTCATGAAATGAGCTGTAACTCTTATTCTAATTGCCAACAATTAGGAAGAATCTTTCCCTATAGACTGGTTATTCGAAATTATTCAGTCCTTGGCGATACCAGAAGCTGATAATACTCCCTGCAACAGAAACTGAGCTGTCTGCACAATTAACCTGGACCAGCTTATCTGTTCCTGTGAAAACCAGAATAGCAAAGACCTGCTTCCCAAGCAGTTAATAGCCTGGTGTGAGATAGAATTATTGAGAGTGCTTAGTAACAACCTCATACTATCTGTTGCATTTTTACATGACTCCCACCAGCTCCCTAGGGAGACTTTCCAGTGAGCAGTGAGGTTTCCCTTGCAGCAAGGGTTTATTTTTTTTTTTCCTGCTTTTCATCCTCCTTTTTTCCTTTGCATAACATCCTACCACTCGTGCTAGCTCATCTACCACACCTCTGCCATTCACATGCTGCAATTGAGACGTGGGTGGTGATCAAATCGCTGCCTCATTGTTTTAAAAGACTTGGGAGGACACTGGGAACAGGTGGAGAAAAGGATGCTCGTGTTTTATTGTGTAGGCAATACCATGTGTTTTCTCTCTGTCCTATTTTGGAAATAACTGAACTATTTTAGCTGAAATCTTCTCCAAGCCTGAAATAAGTGCATTAAAAAAAAACAAACCCACAATAAACCAAACAACAAAAAAACCCAACAAACAATGCTTGAGGCGTTCCACTCGTGTGGAAAATTGCAGCTGAAAAAGTTAAAAGTTTTGACATATTTTTAGGCAAGGGGAAACAGGGTCTTGCAACGTTATACAACCCTAATCACAGTCAGGGCTCCTGACTCTGAGTGTGATATAGGAGAGACTCTGCTTAAACCTGCAGCCTGCACTGGAATAGGAAATAAGCTGCATTGCTTTGTTCAGCACAAATGTCATGCTAGTTATGCATGTTTAACCTTTAATATACTTTAAATCTAAATTTAACCATGTGGAAAGAATCTCGGATGTCAAAAAGAAAAAAATCTGCTGGCGAGGGAAAAAATTTTGTATTCTCAGCCAGCACTAAATTATCCAGATGCAATTGCTAATGAGCTGAATCTTTTCTATCCGAAAGGAGTTTGCCCTTACAAAAATAGAAGAGAGCGACATAAAAGATGACGGCGGGAAAGAGCCAATAGCAGAAGATGATGCTGATCCTGAGGACCTGGAAGTGTTTTACCCCACACATCAGTGGCAAACCATCCGTCCAGGTAACATGCTGGTGACTCATTAATAGTGTCCCTCTGAAACCCCACCTGACAGCAGCCTTGCAGGAGCTCAGAATACCTGTTTGTTCCCTTGACGCTGTGTTCTTTGACTGGTGTTCAGCCACAGAGGCACAGACCCAGGGGCCTGAGACAGGAGACCATCACGGAACTGGCTGGCAGTGGGAGCAGTTGCTAAAGTGCTGGAGTTCACTGGAGTGGGTGGAGCAGGCTGCCTGTCACATTGCAGATGGTGATGTGTCACTGTCACCAGCCCAGAAGCCCTTTCTCTCTTTGCACACCCGTCGAGGGACAGATTTTGTAGTGGTTGTTGTCACATGGTGACCCAGGTTGTGGTGTGGGCTGGTGAAATTCTGCTGTGGCAAGCTAATACAGGATCAGCAGTGTAAAGCTACACAGCTTTTTAACAATGGGTTTTCTGTTCCTTGGCTGTTTGAAATCCAGCTTTTATCCCTATCCGTGCATCCCACAGAAAAAAGCCTCTTCCTTTTTGTTGGGTTGGTATCTTTTACTAGATGTCTGTGGCACATGTATGGTGAGAAAACACCAACTGAGCAGGCAAAAACCCATGTGCTGGAGAAGGCTCTGGAGAGGATAATCCCATATAAACACACACACATGCATGTGTGCACACATTTCAGCAATTAGGGTGATCAGTAAGGGTCCTGGGCAAGGTCTTTAATCCACTTGTGCTTTGGTGTCCTCATGTATATGCAGGTGTAATACCTTCCCACCTCAGAAGGGTGAACTAAGTAGTAATTAATTTTTATAAAGTGCTCTGAATTTAAAAGAGCTTTATCCTGTGCTCAGTATTATCACTGAATGAATAAATACGGGATCCATTTGTCTTGAAATTTCTGCCAGATAGAGCAGAATTGCTTTTCCAAATGTAAATCTTTGTATAATGTAAATGTCTAGCAAAAGCCCCTAAATTTCACAAAGCTGCAGTATATACTTATCTTCCATTTTTATACCATTATGTATGGAAGGCATGCCACTTCCCTGCTTTTAGTATTCAGGCTGGCAGATCCTCACCACCCTTGTTGAGGTATAAGATGTATATGTATATGACTTGCAGTCATTATAAACATCGTTGCTGGTTGTGTTCAGAAGCACCTTCCCCATTGCTTGGGTGTCTTTGTTCCACTTTGTTTTTGTAGCAATTCCAGGTTGGGCATGTGCCAGTGAGAAGGGCTTGTGGAAGTGGGGAGCTTGTCAGCACTCAGAGAAGAAAAGAATTTCAGTTACTCATGTAAAAGGCTGAAAGGGTGGCCTGTCTCCTTGGCTGGTCACTGCAGACCCTGAGCTCCGCCTGCAGGTTTGGGTGGAAGCACGTCAGGGAGAGGACTCTTCCTTGGTCTTCTTGCCAGCCTTGGTGTTTGTCTCTGGTGGGTTTCTCTGAAGCAGAATCCTGTGTGTGGGCTGTAACTCACACTGTGACATGTGTGTTACCTGGAGCAAGGCTGGGGACCCTGCTGCCTTCAGGAGCCTGTGGCCTCTACCCTTGAGGGTTACCCCCTTGCTAGCACAGGTCCCTGCTGGGGGAGGAGCTGACCTGCAGTCCAAGGGAAGCAGCCAGCATGTGCCTTTTGGTTCTGTACAGCAGAGGTGCACGTGTTGGCAGTGTGTCTAACCCAGTGGGTCTGCATCTTCCCATGTTCCCTGATGTTTTCACTGGCTCTTCCTGGCTGGCCCAGCTGGTGTGTGCTCAGCACAGGCCAACATGAACAGCAGCACGATGCTCAGAGGTTTGCTTTCTGCTGCCCGCCCATCCAATTTGCCCCCATGCTGTCTTCCTTTGTATCCGGGCAGCAAGTGGAGCCAGTTTCTCCTGGGAAAGCAAATGTTTTGATTTAAAATCTGGATCTTCAGTTTCAAATAGCAGAAGGGAGCTCAGTGTTGCATTCCCCCCCATTGCACTCCTGTTTCACCTGATTCCTGCTCTGAGCTCAACACGGGATTTTTGTGCTTCTGTCCAGTCCCACAGTTGCTCATCTTTCATCACAGCTATTTCCAGGTTTACTCTTGTGGTTTTCTAGCTTCCTGTTGCTAACTGCCTCAAACCACATTTCCACCAAGGCTGCAGCAGTGTCCTCAACCTGTAACCTGTCAGATCCCTCCACCAAATGCAGTTGTTACTGCATACATAGCACTGCTTCGTGTGCTCGCTCCCTCTCTGCCTACAGTGTCAGCTGGGTTTTGATCAAGTGCTTCCTTGCACTTGGAGTGTGCTTCAAGCTGCTGCAGGTAGCTGGATGCAAACAGAGACAGACAGTTACCCTAAGAGCTCTGCCACCTAAAATCTGGAAGCAAACAGATCAGTTGTCTCTTCTGCCTGCCAGTCCAGAAGCTGACAGGCTGTGGAAAGGTTAGTGAAACTTCACAAAGTCCTCTAACACTTTGTTAGGCATCTCTTCTTTCCCACTTGACACTAAATAATGCACCAGGCATGGCTGGGCTTGACAGAAGGATAGGTGTGCCTTGGAAAGTCTCCCAGCCCCTCCATTGTTTCAGGTGTTTTTGGTGTTGTCTGAGGAAACAATGAAGATGTCTGCAGGGCTTTGTGCTCTCTTTGTGGCTGGTGTCTATGACCTTACAGGCTGCTTGGGGTTTAACAGGTGGGATTGCAAGGCCCTCTGAATGGATGTTCACGCCCTGGGTTAGATCTCTTCTCATGGTCAGGTGTCTGTTCCTCTGCAGATGCAGAATTTTTTTGAAGCTCTCCTTCCTCTGGTGTCTTTTTCCTTTCTAAATGAACTTTTCCCAGGTGATAGTATGGGTAGTACCCTTGTGAGCTGGAAGCTCTCTGGGGAAGCATAGCAGAGCTGACTTGCTTTTGTTGCAGCCTATGTTAAGCTCTTCCAAGCATATGGAGATGAGTCTGTCAACACACAAAAACATCCCACCACTTTTCAAGGTGATCTTGCCTGATGGTTATGGCAACCAAAGGCTGATCCTCAGTCTTTGGGGTGGTAGAGATGAATGGAAGGATTGGATGGTGTTGCTGGTCCTCTCTGTCAGTCTGACAGTTTTCTTGGGAGTTCTGTATATAAAGGCATTTCTTCCATGTTTCCAGGTGACCTCAAATCTGCCACGCAAGATCCTAGAACATGTGAATGCTTAATTTCCTGGGAATTACCTCCTTTTGTTATTTGGGTACCTTTTTTCCCTCCATTCCATTCAGCATTCCTGATGATGACTGAAAGTCAGATTGCTCTGACCATTTAACCACATCACTGAGCAGCAGATTTTCCACCTGACTCTAGGGTCAGAACTGGCTCCTCAGAGAAGACATTGCTGTGAAGATTAAGAAAAAGGATGTAAGAGGCAAGGGTTTAATTGGCAAAGAAAAAGGGAGTTAATCACCCTCTTAGCAGCAACCAGCACTGTGGGGAGCCTGGGCTGTGCAGTGCCTCTGCAGACAGGCTCTGTCCACCTCCCTGGCAGCAGCACTTTCCTGCTGGACACTCACTGACAGTTTGAAGTTGGGAATTAATGTGTCCAGTTTCCAAGTCCGGATGGACCAAGTAAAAGCCCTATCTCCCTGAAATATCAAAATATTTACAATCTACTCTGCATGCTTTCTACTTGAGAGGAGCCAACACTGGGGCACAGCAAGGCTTCCTTGGTCCAGAGCAGCTCCCTGCAGGATGGAGAAATGAAGGAAACTCTTGCACTGGCAGTGGACACGTTGCAGCGTTGGATCTCTCAGGTTTGGATAGTGTGACTCAGGATCTAGCTGGGCAGAGCATGTGTTACAGGAGCTCTGCTGGCTTGTACCTTCAGCTGTGGTTAAACTTGTGGCTTGCAGAGCTCCGTGTGGTTACCTGCAGTTACTCTGCAGCATTTGTACTGTTCAGAGTAATTTTCCTAAGTGCCTAATTATATTGCAGTTAAAAAATAAGAAGCCATGACTGCTGCTGTTGATCAAACTGCCAGAGCGAAGCTGATGTGAGCACGCTGTTGTTGCTCCTTCTGCAAAGATGAAACCACCTCACGTTCAGCAGGGAGCTGATGATACATAGCTCAGCATTTAAATATCCATGGCTGCAGCTTCCAAGGTCCTCGGGCTGCTTTCTCTGTTGGTAACAGTCTTTGCTGTTCTTACACGTTCAGGTCTTCCCCTGTCTCAGTTGCTGCACAAAGAAGGTTTTTCACATGTGCAAACAGTTCTCAAAGGAAGTGTTGATGTGGGGGAGGTAGTTTCAGAAGCTGCTCTGGAGGACTTGCTGTGGTGTCACTGGAAGGAGCAGGGATGGGGAATAACTCGGACCAGTTTCATTGCCAGTCTTTGTCTTTCAAGAGATTTCAGTGGCTGAATGAGCCCACACTGCTCTAAGCCACAAAGAGGTTTTTAAAGCCAGAAGGAGAAGGTAATAGCAGGAGGGACCCCTTTGGCTCAGGAGTCCTGTGCCAGGGCCTGTCCCACAGCCTGTCTGGATGACATGGTGGCCAGTGAGGATTGCCCTAAACCTTGTCAGTGGGTAACTTGCTCCTGCTGCTCACCGGGGGGGGTCCTGTGCTGCACCAGCTCCTGCTAATTGTTTTGCTGAATTAATGAGCCTGTCCAAACCATTGCCTCTGGGTGCCCTAGACCTAACTCAAACAGTTGTGTGCAGGTGTCTGAAATACTGATGTCAGCATGGGCAAGAGAGGGCTGTGACACACGGTGTTTAACCACCAGGGTAGGCTCGTTTTTCCAGAGCTTGACGTGTGTAATCCAGGAGATAGGAGCCTCATCAGATCAGCACAGATTTGCATGAAGAGGGAAGGCAAATGGGATTTTAAAAACCTCAATTATACCAGATGAAATGCTGCTTTTCCAGGTTTTTTGGTGGTTTTTTTTTTTTTTTTTATAAAAAGCTTGTTACTGATGTGAAAAGGGGAAAAATCTGCCTGGCATTATTGTAATCTTCTCTGGCCAGCAACAGGGAGAGCTGCAGGTAGGAAAGCTCAGGCAGAGTGGAGAGCAGTTGCACATGTTCAGTGCATGGCTGTAGAGTTATGGCCACTAGTAGATCTCCCTCTGTTTGATTCCCTCTGACCTCTTGTGTACGAGGCTTTTGATGTCTTAAATGTATCACGTGCAGGTCTTCCTGTTTATTACCAGTTCCCCATCCTTGGGGGCTTTCCTTGACTCCTCACCTGTGCATCACAGGATGTGTGGTCTCTAACACTGGCTTGTGCTTCATTCCTCCTTACACTGAGACTCTCCTCTGGCAAAAGTGGCAAAGCTGAAGCTTCATGTGCTGCTCTGGTGTGGGGCACCAGAGGGCAGACATGTAAAATGTCAGAAGACAGGCTGAGAGAGTTGGGGTTGTTCAGCCTGGAGAAGAGAAGGCTCCAGGGAGACCTTAGAGCACCTTCCAGTGCCTGAAGGGGCTCCAGGAAAGCTGGGGAGGGGCTTTTGAGAAGGGCAGGGAGTGAGAAGATGAGGGGGAATGGATTAAAACTGGAAGAGGGGAGATTTAGGTTGGACATTAGGAGGAAAGTCTTTAATGTGAAGGGGGTGAGACACTGTCCCAGGTTGCCCAGGGAAGCTGTGGCTGCCCCATCCCTGGAAGTGTTGAAGGGCAGGCTGGGTGGGGCTTGGAGCAACCTGGTCTAGTGGGGAGGTGTCCAGAGGGTTGGAACTGGATGATCTTTAAGGTCCCTTCCAACCCAAACCATTCTATAATTCTATGAAAATAAAGCAAATTCTTTTGCCTCGCTCCTGATGTGTGTAAGAGGGATTACTGGGATTACTGTTTCCCTGCCTGTTGCTGGTGAGAGGGGAAGATTGGGACTGCTTGAGAGAGGGCTGGAGATCTTGCAGACAGGAGGTATCTCAACCCTCTGTTTGAGTAGGGCGTTGGAAGGATGACAGCTTTTGGATGTGGAGATATTTTCTGAGCGATCTTTCCCTCCGGCTCAGCCGTGCAGATGAGAGCAGTGCTGTTACCTGTCTCCAGCCATGCTCTGCATTATCCACTTGGATTTTCTTTACCAGCAGGTTCCCTGAGCTGGGAAGTCAGAGGGTGCCCACTGGGGATGCACACCTGGTCCTTGTCAAACTGTCTCTTCCATGTGCAGACAAGGGCAGTGCTGCTGGGGGAGCAGGATGGCTTCCCAGCTGGAGGCAGGCCTGGGCTGCTGGAAGCCACTGCCAGCTTCCCAACGAGGTGCCACTCTAGTTGGGATGCTGGGAGCATGGAGCCTCTGACCTGCACAGTCAAAACACTCATGAATATTAGTGGGCTGGGCCCTTGGGCACAAAACTGACCTTTTCAAGGAGAGGACAGGGCTGCAGAGCCTTTGTCGTTTACACGAAGAAATGGGAAACTGTAGCAAAGAACAGAAATTTACAGGCCAGTAACTGAATGTGCACATTAAAAAAAAAAGACTCCCACATTATAAAAAAACCACTCTCCTCCTCTAAATTGTCAAGTGTAGTAATGCAGTTTTGATTATGTATTTTGTAGCATGTTGTAAATGCAGTATATATATATATATATTTAAATTTTAATAGTGCAAGGCCTCAGAACTTTATAGCTCCCTGTACTCAATTATTCCTGGGAGCTGGGCAGAAATGGGCTGTTGTGTGTCAGTGCACTTAACTTGCAGGTTTTAATTAAGAATCTGAGGGGTTGGTGGCTGTGCCCAGTGTGGCACCACTCGGGGCAGTGGGATGGGTGGGAAGGTGCCCCTTGGTGGGAGCTTGGTGGGATTTGTTCAGCTTGGCCAGGCACCTGTCTGGCTCACAGGGTTGTTCCCCATGTTTCTCATCTGCTTCTCCATGACCCAGGATGCTTTGCAGTTGTTTTCCCAGCAGGTCCATGAAGGTGTCAGGTTGGGTATCTGTGAAATGAACTGAGAGGCAATTTTTTTTCCACTCTAAACCCTGATAAAACTTGTGTTGTCTCTGTCCCTTCTTGAGCTACTGGTCTCCAGGCAGCAGCAGTGTTGGTGAGAATAAACTCTACATCTACAGCTTGGATTGCTCAGGCTTGGGAGCAGAGTGGGGCTGAGCTGGATTTTCAGCATGTTGGGATGAATACTGTCCCTTACTGGCTGTGCTCTTACTGGTTTCATTAAACAAGCTGGTTATGGAATTCTTCTGCAGTGCTGCACGTATCACCAAAACCTAACTGTGCTTCTGAGCAGCAGAGAGAAAAGTTTGCAGCTTCTCTAACACAGAGCTTGGATGTTGGGCATAACCAAAACAAGGGTGACTTGATGTATTTTCACATGAGACAAGCTGGGAGTCCTGCTAGGTGTGCCTGTGACTCCATGCCCCACAGTGTGTGCAGGTCAGATAGAAACCAGGTGATGGAGGTGTCTGAGAATCAAGTGGCTTTTTTTTTTTTTTCATGCAACAGGAGGAAGTTAGGCTGCATTTTTCAAGATATTTTCAAACTTAGCTTTAATGATGCTCTGGCTGGTGGTGTTGTAGGTGTAGCATTAACAAAGAGAAAAGTTTATCAGCTGGATTGCAGTAGATAGAAGCAGTGGGAATCATTCATGTGGTTAAATTCACAGTGTTGGGAGGGGAAAAAGTGCTTTGCAAGAAGACAGACTGTTTCCCAGAGAAGACATCTCTCATTTCTCTCTTTTACCTTCTTTCTGCCAAGCCAGGGATGCAGTGAGCCTGAGAGATGCTTAAATGGGTGCTGGGTGATGAGGAATAGCTTGCTATGCTTTTTTGTGCATGCATGCAATATTTTCTGCAATAACATTAATAACATTCATGTGACTGTTTAGAAGGATGAACCACATTAAAAAATAGGTATCTAATAAGGGGTCTATTTTTATCTCTGTCTTTATCTAGCAGTCTGTGCATTTATTTCAAGCTTGTAACAGTGCTTTGGAAGAAAAATGTTTTCCCTCCTGGAAAATGTTTTGGGAGTGCATCCAGCCCTTTTTATCTCGAATTTCCAATCTGAGTGTCTTTCTTCTTCCTTCTAGAGCAAGCAGGCCTTACCAGGACCTTGGCATTTGTGTCAGCTGTTATGGTGGAGTGTTTTTCAGTAAGTGTGACTTGGGTTCCAGAGTCTCTTAAATAGCTCTGAAGGTTGGCACAAATACAATGAGAGTGACAGCCTCATGCTTCAAATGCATGATCTTGTTTAGTGGGACAAACCTTCCAAGCATTTGCAGCCTGTGCTTGCTTAGCCATGGGTTGGACCTCTGTCCCATGAAACTGAAGGTTGTTTCTGTGGCCAGGAAAGCATTGAATTCCTCCCAAAGCACCACCGTGGCTGCTGGGGAACAGGCAAATCATCCAGCACCTGCTGCAGCCGCTTGGTGGAGAGGCTGCTGCTGCACACCCTGAGCTGGGGGGGAAGCCTCCTTGTGCCAGCAGAGCTCAGTGCTTCCTCATCACCTTCTGAAGTGGTCCTTCTCTCTCCTTTGGTGACAGGAGGTTCCCAGAGCAATTATTTTCACTGGGGATTGTTTTCCCAGGCTGTGGTGGGAGGGTGGAGCAGTGCTGCTCCTGGGGCAGGGGGCTGTGGGATGTGTTTGCCCACACGCTCATGGAGAGGTTGGCAGAAAGTTCTAGAGGTCAGGCCTGCTTGCAGAGTCAATGCTTTTCTACATTTGCAATTTCATGATGTAATTTCATGAATTAATCCCTGACCCTTTAATGTAATGCAGACTGTTTTCAGAGTGCTCTCCTGTGTTTAATCTCATTTGCTGCCTGAGGTTGGCCATGATGGAGGTGGTCTGCCTTGTCCCCAGGGGGATGTGCTGTTACTCCAGTTCCTTCCCCATCCATCCCTTTAGCCCCACAGGCTCTGCATCCAGACTGCCTGCCTTCCCTGAGTGCTTCTCAGAGCAGAAGTGCCTGTTACCCCCCTCAGAACAGCAGTGCCCAGAATGACCACTCCTGAACCCTTTTCCCAAGACCCGTGTGTGACCATGTGCTCTGAGAGCTTGTGGGTTTGGTCCCTGCTGGGTATTTGACACTTGCTACAAAACATCTGGCTCTGAGACCTAAACTCTCCCTTCCTCTGAAGTTCAGTCTGGATTGTGTACCTCACTAAAACAGTGTTTCACAGTGTTACCCTTTTCATAATAAGGAAGAAAGGCTTTTTCCCCATGGTCCTGCTCTGGCCATTCCTTCCTGCAGTCTTAGCTCAGACCCCACTTACTAAGATTCCTACAAAACTGATTCTAGGTGGGTGTGCTCAAAGTCAGGTATTTTTTTTCAGACAGCATGCGGTCAGATGGCTTCTGTGAGGAATATTTCATCCTGGTTCTTCACAGTTCATGCCTGCAAATTAGTGCTCTTACTGAGCCTGGGCTGCAGGGCTTTTTTTTTTTAAATTTTATTTTCTCTATATATTTATTCAGGGGGTCCCACTAGCAACAGATCATCTTTTCCCACAAACCATTTTCAGAGCCATGTGCTCTGCCTCCTCCATTCTGGCTTAAAAGCACCTTACTTTTTTGAGGAAAACTTGAAATATCCATCATGCTGTCCTGATTTAGTGAGGCATTTTCTCTGATCTCTGCCCTCTATTCATTTTAGAATCTACAGTCAATTTGGGACGTAAATTAAAAAGCTGTTCGATGTTTCTTGAGGTCTAGAAGCTTGTTTTGCATTTGTTCTTGCTTGAACACACACTGAAACAAATGTCTCCACTTTACTGAAACAGCTTCCTTTAGCATCTCAAGGAAGCTTCTGAGTTAAAAAATAAATCTATCTCTTTTTCTAGCTCTGCCTTACTAGTGTGAGCTTGGGCAAGGAATGTAATCTCCTTGGGTCTGTCTTGGTGTTTTGTAGAACTAATTCCCATTTATTGTAAGAACTCTTACAACACTATGTTCAAGTTTAATTTTTTATTACTTGTTTGCCTTTTGGAAGGAGTAAGTGTGGTGGTGTTGGAAATTCTAATGAAGGATAACATTTGGGATTCAAAAGATCTTTCATCAGTCCACAGATTCTTTTTCCTCTCTCCTCATTTTCTCCCTGCTCCTTAAGACTGCAGGAAGTTTTGCTTGGGTCGTTCACTTGCAACAGGATGTTATCTGAATACTCAATTAATGTGTGCAGTCTGTCACTTGGTGTTTCTTCTGTTCTTCTGCTGGAGATCTCCCAGGGTTGCAATGACCTTGCAAGTGGCAATGGCACTAACAGGAATGTGCCTGTGATCCTGCAAAGCAAAGGAAAAAGCACCAGGCTGCATCTCTTCCATCACTGCAGGGTGTGAATAAATAGATCTAATCAACAATTTACATTTTAACCCCAGACCAGCTTTTATTTTTAGAATCTGTTGTTCAGCCCAAGTGAAACCTTTCTGTTTCTGTCTGGTGGTGTTACTAAAAGCACCTTTAAGTTATCACCAAGGCTGTATTTTAAGGTGCATTTACATTTTGATATAATCTGCTGCTTTTCTTATCCGGAACAAGGCCCACCTATTTTTCATTAATTATACCATCCTTGAACCTGCTACCCAGGTTGGTACTAATTACAGTTATCTCACTGTTCTGCCCTTGATAATATGTAGGAATGAGGAGACCTCTCTGGATCTTGATGAACTGGAGCTGTAACAAGGTGGCAGGCTGTGAAGGCTTGTTATCTACAGACTGGATGAGATAGAGCTGGGAGGAGTGGCTGCTGTGCAGAGGAGCTCTGCAGCAACAACTGAAACAGAAGTTTAAACAGAGAATAAACTGTTTTACTCCAGGGGGATTGAACACCCGAGGAGGTCAGCTCCACCAGAGGGGTTGTGGAGTCTCCATCCTAGGAGACAGTCAAAACAGCTGGACACAGTCTTGTGCAACCTGCTTGAGGTGACCCTGATTGAGCAGGGTTTGGACGGGATGATCTCCAGAGTAGTCTTCCAACCTCAACTGAACTATGACACTCTGACACTGTATGGCAGTTAGGATAGAGGATCTCATGGTGGCCTCCACAGAGAGCTGCAAATCCTGATGGTGGTGCTGACTGTTCCCCCTTGCTAACATCATCTGAAATCTGAATGGAGCAAACATGGGAAGAGTCGCTGGAGACTTCTCTGAAGAGAGGAAGCAGAAAGTGGTGTCTGAGACCAGCTACTGGGGAGTTGTGGGTTCAGCAGGGCTGGGGCCAGGAGCCAGAGGCTGGAGCAAAGGTGTCCCACAGGGCCAGAGCCTTTGCTGAAAGCTAAACCAAGAGGCTTTTCACTTGAGCCCTGTTTTATCATCTTTCCATCCACTTTGATCTCTTCAGATGCTCTCCAAACCTTTGGATTACATCCTGAAGAGGAAAGGACGTGTCCTGAAGGAGGAGCAGAGCAAAGCTGCTGACAGAAGAGAGCTTGTACCTCAGCCCGTGGGGAAAGCCTGGTTCTGCTGGCAAGCAAGAGAGGAGGAAGAGCTTCCAAATCAAGCTGTGTTGGTCAGAGGTGTTCACGTAACTGCTCTGTGAAGAGAAATTTTATATTCTCTCCTTCATCCACTCCAACACAGATCCTCAGGTTAGGTGAAACCACCTCCACTGGCTATTTTTACTGTTTGTGCTCTGCTATACTTGATACACTGATCTGTGGGTGGGGGTTTGTTAGGGTTTTGTGGTTTGTTTTTTTTTTTTTCATGAAGTGGACTAGAGGTTGTTTGTGTAATTTCTTTTGTCTCTGCAGTGCAGATGAGTGCAGGGATGGGAAAATAGCATCTTTGTGCTTGTCAAGTGTCTATCCATAACCCAAAGTGCTGCCTGTGTACAACGTGAGTGCAAAGTTGGACTAGTTGGGGGTTGGACTAGATGATCTTTTGAGGTCCCTTCCAACCCCTAGGATTCTGTGTGTGTGAAAGGTGATTTCCTGAGAGACTTAAACAAGACACTCAATGAGGACCACGCTCAAGAAAGATTGTGTCTGTGGTCTAAAAGCCAGAAATGGAGTCACTGAAGTGTGCATCATAGTGATAGCAGAGCTGGGACCTCTGGAAGGGGAGATTTCCTAGCATGAGGAACTGGAGGACCTCTGGTTCTCTGTGGTTCTCCATGAGAACCTCCCAATGCCTTGCATAGAGCTTGCTGGGACAGTGGGCAGGAGCTCTGGGTGGGCTGCTCTGCCAGCCACCCACCTGAGAGAGGAGGAGACAGTCTGTACTCTCCTGTGCATTGCCTGGGCAGGACTGGTTTAATCATTTGTCCCTGTTCATGCCACCAAAGCTTTATGGCATGTGGAGATGTGTGTGTTTGGGGGGAGGTTAACCCCAACCCTTAGCTTGTCAGGTGTCAGGCAGGATTTGCAACACTGGCAGCTGGGGAGAAAAACTGTGAAGTGTAATGTGGCACCTTGGATACAGAGAGCATGGGGAGACTATAAATACAGACTTCTATAATGTCATTTTATAGTGTCACTCTTCAGAATTTATGAAGACTTAGTTGCAGTGGTGCCTGCAGCTTCTTCTCCGGGTTGAATGGGTAAATTCTGTTCATTATCTCCAGCACTTGTTTTGACCTGCTGTGTTTTAAAAAAGAGGAAATACTGGAGGCTTAGGGGCACCCTAATTACTTTCTTTGGCAACTGGGTTTGTGGGTGTAGATCCAGCTTTTCCCAGGGTTGCTGCTAACACCTCAGTCAGTGCTTGTCTGAGCAGAGGGACCTGAAATGTGAAGCACAGAGAAGCACAGGGACCGGTGACCTGCCTTAATCAGCGGCAGCGGGAAGAGAAGAGCTGTGACAAGGAGGGATGTGACTGTCATCACTGTCTTGTCATCCCACCCTGGGACCCCTCCAGCGTGTGGACAGGCTGAGGATGGCTGAAGGTGGAAAAGGGTTCAGCAGACACTCCCTGATGACAAAAAGGTGGTTGCTACAGCCATGGGCTCAAAGAACAGTTTGCTGTCGCTTCTCTGCGGCAGCAGCCACTTGGTTGCTGTTGGGAGCTCACTGCCTTGCTGCTGCTGGGAATGGCACCAGGGTCTTTCAAGAGTTCCTCAGTCTACAATTGTGTCAACTTCACCCATTTTTTTTGTCAAGCACAAATCACAGCAGCAGCATGTTTGTGTAATTTTACCCCCAAGCTTAGCATGTAGCTCTCCAGGATGGAAGAAAATGAGTTCAAGCCCCACCTTCTGGTAATTGATTATGTTCCTTGTGCTTAAGGGCAAAATTTAAGTTGCCAAAAGCAGATGTTTGCTTGCTCCTTTTTTAGTTCTCAGAGTACTTTCTGCATGCTTGATTGATGGACGTCCCTGTTACATTAATAGTTGGGCTTTGCAGAAAGCTGTTATTACCAGGAGAATCTGGTGTGGGTTTCAGTTTTTCGTCTTGTATTGAAAATCCATTATTAATGTATTTTTGAGGGGAAAAAAAAGGCTTCAATTCCAGCATTTTGCTTTGCTCTCTCAAGTTCCTTTGCAGCTGTCCTCTGTGAGGCACTTTCACAATCAATATTACAAGTGTTCTTTATATTTCAGTGTGTGCTTGAGGGTTTCTGCCTCTTGCTATTGATTTCTAATTGTGTTGCAGGACATTTGGGTGCCATGCGCTGGATTATTTTACATGTGTCTTCCCCATCATCACTGAGTTGGCTTTTTGCCTTTTCCCTCTTGAAGGATGCTGCTGCTGAGCCTGGAAGCTGCCAGGGGAGCTTTGCTGGCTTGTAGGCCATTAGTGCAATCTTCAGACACTGAACTTGTGACCGTGCATTTAATTTTGGTTTTATATTGCATACAGAGGTATGCTTGTGAGGTCTTCTCCTTCATGTGGTCTTCTCACAGCTGTTCTGCCCTGGCTTATTGGGCATATTTGTGTTTTGAATTGTAGGAACTTTACAGGTTGTCTTAGTTTTGTTTGGGTTGGTCATAATGCATGTTCAGCTCTTTGGATCAGTGCTGGCCTGAGCTCTGCTGTTGCCCCTTGGATCAACTCTGCTAACAGGTCTTGACATTTCAGAGGTGCAAAGTCCAAGTCTCAGTGAAAGAATATGGAAACACTGGCCACATCTGTAGCTGCTCTGAAGTTGGATTTGCAGATATGGGTGCTTGGAAATGTCAGTGTTGATGGCATATCTGTGTGAGAGCCTGATGGGACCAAAGGAGGGTATGAGGAGTGACACAACTGTCACCAGCAGAGACACTCCAGAATGCAGCCATTGCTGCAGGTAGGCTGCAGCAGAGGAAGAGCGTGTGCTGGAGATTGTGCACGTGTCAGGTCCTAAAAGCATGAAGGAGAAAGAGAGCAGCAGGAGTTTTCCATGTAGAGAGGGCTTGCATGTGCTTCAAGCTCTTGTGGAGCGGAGTGGTGAGCAGTCCTGCTCCAGGGCTCTCCAGGCAGGTGTGGACATGTTTGTTGCTTGACCAGCCTGTGGGCAGGCTGCTTCCAAGCCCTGTGTGCATTGGCACCAAGGCTCCACATCTGCTGGGTGCTTTGATTGTTGCAATGTGCATTATAGGTGGTCAATATGCAGTAAATTGCTGCCAGCTGGATTGGGGAGTTTGCTTGTCAGGCTTATCTTCTGTAACATTCAGCTCCTAGGCACAGAAAACACGCTGGGCTTCATGGAGGTCAGTTTTAGCTCCTCAGCAATTAGTTTTAATTTATCCATCTGTGCTGGGGACCAGAACAAAAAGGTGGCAGAGACACTGGTACCATGCCTCGGGAGGAGCAGCAGAGTTCTGGGTACGTTAACCACAGGGACAGCCTGAGATATTAGGAAGGTATTAGGATATTAGGAAGAAATTTTTCACCATGAGGGTAGGAAGGTGCTGGAACAGGTTGCCCAGGGAGGTTGTGGCTGCCCCCTCCCTGGAGGTGTTCAAGGCCAGGTTGGATGAGGCTTGTGCAGCCTGGTCTGGTGGGAGGTGTCCCTGCTCATAGCAGGGAGGTTGGAACCTGATGATCTTTAAGATCCCTTCCAGCCTTCACCATTCTGTGATTCCGTGAGATCCTCAGGGGCCCAGCAGTGCTGCTGTGGGCAGTTGGGAAGGGGTTACAGACATAACTATGGGCAGGCTTTGACCTTGTCACTGGAACTTAGTTAGCAATTCTGTTGATGTTCTGGAAGCAAAAATATAATTCAGGCCATTTTCTCCAAGCTGACCCTGGGAGTCTGGGAGAAGAACAACTACTCAATAATTAGGATCCTTTTTTTCCCCCTGTTTGTCAGAGTTACTGCTCAGCATTGAACTGCTCTGTAAAGTGTCATTAGTTTCCTTGAACTTATTGGTCCAAGTGTACTTTGCATTAATATAATTACGTAAATTGCAGCCTCATTAATCACAGCGTGCTGCAGCGTGTCACTGTCTCGCCTTCTGTTGCGGGTGGTTTGGCCGGTGGGAGAACCATGTAACGCCAGCCAGGGGGCGCAGGCTGTGGCTGTACCACTGCCCCTGTACTCCTGTGGTCGTTTTAGCTCCTGCTTCGTGTTTGCACACCCTGTGAGATCCGGGAGCTTTTGCCAGCCCTGCCACGGCTGTAGAAACAGCCACAGTGCTGAGGAGCAGGGCAGGTGGGACACAGCAGGGGAAAGGTAGGTCCATTGTGAGGGAGCCTTGCTGTACCACATCCTTGCTGCTGTGGTTTTGTTCTGGGTCTGTAGAGGTCCTGGCGTGGTGGAGCCCAGGCTCCTGGCATTGCAATAAATACCCAGAGCCTGAGCTCTTGTACAGGGGAACACTGCAGGGATGTTTGATGATGCTGTTGCTCCTGTCTCTGTGGCAGAGCTCTCAGCCTTCCTGGCAATGTAAATTCTTCTAGCTGCATGCTGAAATTACACTGAGTTATTGATTTATCTTTGAGAGGATTTCCTTCCCAAGGGACATTTCTGGCTGTTGTAATGATTGAGTTCTTCTGTGAGTGCAGAATCCATGGCAGAGCAGAGCCACCCTCCTGCCCACCAGCCTGCAGCCCAGGGCTGTGCCCCCACAGGCTTCCTCCAGAGCTGATTTCTGCTCCAAAGCCAAGGTTATGCTCCTGTTACCTCTGAGAGACAACTGCAAATAAAAGGGCATTTTCAACTTTTCAGTGAGGAAGCTGCAACTCTCAGATTAACCTTTACACCACAGCCCCAGCTTGGGTATCTTGGACTTGTTGCAAAGGCAGCTCAGGGGCTGGCATGTGGGAAGTGGGAAGCCATGCCAGCATTAATGCACCTGGGCTCCTTTAAAGCAGGGTATGATGGGAGCAGGGTCATGCAATTTTTTTTTCTTGGAGATGCAGGGTACAGCCTCTCTTGTATTCACTTTCTGCTGGCTTGCCTGTGGAGCTTCTCTAAAATCAGGCCAGGCAAGTTTGATTTCAATTTCCTGCTTGCACTCCAGAGGGGGCAAAGCCAATTCTCTACTTCTACCATGAGTTTTCTCCCCTTAGCCCTGAAATCACAGGCTGTGGCTCAGCTGGTGAGCAGCATCTGTAGAAGGGTCTCCTTCAGGGGTTGGGCTAAATGTTTTACCAAATATCTCTGGAAGGGAAACGACGGGCTCTGTGTCCCTGGGTGCCCATCTCCAGTGAAGGCCCATCTAAAGCACCTCCCTAAGGGATCCTGTATCTAATCCCATGGTGGATTTGGATCCAACCTCAGCTGTAGTGGGAGCACTGATAAAATGTGAGGCTGCTCACATGCGCAGTGTTGTAAAACAGCATCTCCTGATGAGACCCAGGGAGAACATCAATTTATTTTCCTGTGAACCAAGTGTGGCACAACCACTTTCTTTCTTAGTGATCTATCTGCAAGATAAACCCAGTCCTTAGCATCTATCTTAAATACTGCAGTGTTGACAAGTCCTCTTGACAAAAATTAGGCTAATGTCCCCTATGACTGCATTAGCTATGAAACAAGACTTTAAATTGAAGCTTAGGAAAGCACTATGCCAACGCTCTCTCCAAGGCATCTTCTCATTCCAGCTCTTATTATTCAAATTCTTTCTCACTATAGCTTGGCAGCAGAGCTGGCAGACAAGTTTATCCAATACCAGTCTCGCAGCCAGGCGGGTCGGATCAGGCACCTTTTAGTGTTGGACTGGGGAGCTGTTGTCCAGCAGCCTGTGGACCTGGGCCCTCTTGGCTCTGGGGGATGCTGCACGCTTGGGGAATCGTTGGTGCTGGGATGTTGCTGCAGGTGCTGGTGTCAGAGCGTGTGCTGAGCCAGCTGACACCCGACGGGTAGAGATGTAATCTGAGGCAACAAACTGCACGCTTTGCCAGCAGTACAGCCTGTCCTGAAATGCTCCTGGTGGTGGCTGGAGCTGGGACAACAGGGAGTTCAGTTTTCCTCTGTTGTATGTGTCTTTTCTGTTTCAGCCTCGACTGAGTTATAAACACACAAGCTGAGGACAGGAACAGAGATTGCTGAGACCTCATCATGAAGATCCCTTATTGAGCTTCCCAGCCTTCCCCTTGAAAGTAGTTTATTTTTTCCCCTTTTTACTCCTGTTGCACAATCTTAGGCTTCAACTCCTTGTTTCCAACCATGGATTAGCCATGGTCAGCTAAGACCTCCTGATTCTCACCCTGGTGTTGGTCCTGACGGATCATCCCTCCCTCAAGAGCAGTTGTGTCCTTTCCATGCCTTTGCATTGCTGGATTCTTTGGGGGTGGTTTTCTCTGCTCTTGTGTTCATCTGTGGTGGCCATCTCAGCAGTGACTGGAGGGAGGAAGGGAGGCTCTCTGAGAGTGACAGCTGTGGTTGATGGTGTTCTGGAGGCACTAATCGCTGTCAGAGTAAAGAAGCCAATGGTGCCTGGCTCAAAAAGGTATTAGATGCCTAAAATTCAGCAGGATAAATTTCATCCTCTTTTCCTTTTGTCAGATTCTCAATTCTCCTGGTCATCCCCCTTGTCCTTCTCTGCTTACATTCTGCATTGATCTTCTCTCAACATAGCTAAAGCCTTCAGCATCCCGGATGGGCTTTCTACTGTAACAAGTACACCTGTGGGATGACAATTATTGAATAGGCTGTAGTGACATTATGAAGTAGTAAAGGCTTAGGGCTAAATAACTTAGTGAGCTGGAGAGGGATTAGAAGTGGCTTTTGTAAATAATGTTTCTTTTGGATGATGACTTGGCGACATGGTGAGACAAAGGTCACTGCAGTGTCTGTGCAGCCTGGCATGCAGCTTGATAGCTGAAATAATCAGTGTGGCTGGACACCTTCAGTCTCCACTCTTCCTCTGCTGCACAGACCTTTGTGGGATTAAACTCTCTAAACTGCTACAGTTCACAGGATCTAGCCCAATATCAAAAGAGAAAATAAATTAAGGGTTTCATGTAGAAGCATTAGGCACATGTATCATGCTGTAACCGAGGGTGTGTGGTAATGCATAAGAAATGACTGGCCCGAAATTGGAGAGAAGGGTTTGCTTATAAAGTGCAAACGTGTTTTTGCCAATTTTACAACAGGGTAATCCTTCCTCCTCCTTCCCTGCTATTATTTTTTCCTGCTGTATTTTCTGCTGTTGCAGTGCAAGGGAAGCCTTTGCAGAGAGGGAGGTGGAAGGGCAGACGCACTTGTTGCAAGGAGCTCTTTGCCATATGAAGCGTTTCTCTGTTGGCAGCAGCAGAGATCCACCAACAGATGCTGCAGCACTGGCTCCCGGCAGAGAGGCACCATATGTCTTCTCCCGAGCCTTTCCTCTTTCCTTAAGAGCCTTCCTCCCCGGGCACCTCGCTCGCATCCGCCTTCGCTTCCATGGCTATCCCCGAGCATCCCGGGAAGCAGCGGGCACCTCTCCGTGCTCTGCCCTGCGCCTGCCGCCGGCCCTTTCGTCCTCGGGAGTTCCGGTGCCACGAGGGGTGGAGATGGGACGGGTTTTCAGCTGCTCGGCTCTGCGCCGGCCCTGCGGGACGCTGGGCTGCCTGCAGAATGATCTTTGTGGCCGCTGGCGGTGGTAGGAGGGAGTTAAACCCACCTGCTCCGACAGCGTCAGCCGGGGTCCCTCGCCTGTCACCACCGGGTCCGCCCGCCTCGCCTCCCCCCCCGCGGGAGGCCGGAGCCGGGGGCGAAGCCGAGCGGCGGCAGCGGGTGGATGTGGCCAGAGGCGGCAGGAGCCGGAGCCTGGTGCTCCTGGGGTGCTGCCGGTTTGAATAACCGGGCTGGCAGCCCCCGGTGCTGGCTGATCCGTTGAGAGCACAAATACCTGTGCCGTGGGAGAGCGCTGGATCCGCTCAGATTGGCAGCCCTGAGTGATTGTCCAACCGAGTGTCCAAACGTAACTGGTGCTTTCGTGTGTCTAACAAAGTATTACTTACTGGAAAGCCCCTTCCTGGCGCTGCTTTGTTCTCCGCTAGCTGCGGATCCAGCCGCAGGAGGAGGGATTGGAGTCTGGCGTCGTTTTAAAAACGTTTTTCATTGTATTTGCTGAGGGAAACAAATTACAGAGAAGACCTCTCAGCACTGGGACAAAAGAATGGCTCTAAAATCCTTTTCAGACGACCAAATGTTTGAGCTGTAGGCCTGATGGATGGTGTTTAAAGGACATGGTTATTACTGCAGCAAGCAAGCAGTTGGCATTAAAAATAATAGGATGCAAAAAAGAAAGTTTTCCCAAGAGAACTGTAGGCACTTGCCACCCTGTAATCCTGGTTGTGCAGAGCCCTTGAGCACCCTGAGTCCACACAGTGATCTCCATGGCGTTGGCTGTAGGAAAACAGTAGCCCAGTGAGCACCAGTAGGTAGCTTCTCTCTTACTAAAGAAGAAGCTGGGATGGAAATGGCTCTTTCTCTGCATCCTGTTGGAGTAGGGTTCAAGTCCAGCAGAAAGCAGTGCTGCTGCTTTGGGACACAAGGAACCTGGCAGAAGCCAAGATGGTGGCACTTTGTGTTGGGATGTGTCAGTGTGGTGATTTTAGGGTTTTCCCGGGGATGTCTTTGCCACCACCAGCAGTGCTGGTGTTGAACTGGGAACAGATTTGTCCCTGCAAAGCTTGAAAGCATTTCAGGTGGCTTCTGTCCTTGCAGAATTGGTGTTGGAGATGTTATATTCAGACATGACTATTTAGACAGGCTGAATTGCAGGATGTTTATTAGCATGGCTTGCAGTATTATATAAAGATTTGTCAGATAAACTGACCAGCTGGAGTGCCCTACATGAAACATCCTTGACTTTGTTGAGGTTTTTTGTGCTGTTCATTCAGTCTCTCAGCAATTTATTGTGTTCAGGCATTTCTGGAAGACAGTGGTGTGAGTTGCTGCCAAGAGCAAAATACCAGTGGCTTGTGGATCAGGCCGTCCTGCTCAGTGTTTGTCTGCCTGCTCTGGGAGGCAGAAGAAAATGGCAATTTGAGTTGTTTGCTTGTGCTGTAGGGACAAAAATCCTCTATCATGGTTTCTTCCATAGTCCCAGGAAGGGAAGGACATCTCCTTATCCTTGCCAGCCCTCTGCACAGCAGGATCTTTGCCCATATCAAGGGGCAATGATAAGACAAAATAATGGTGATAACACCAGCTTGATGCCACCAGGACTTTTGATTTGCAGGCAGAGGAGCATGGCTGCCTTCAGCCCTGGGGCAGGCAGCAGCTGAGAGAGGTGACACAATGGGAATGGCCACGGTGGGTCACAGCAGGGCTTCATCCAGCACCACATCCCCTACAGATGCTGCAAGCACGTGCTTAAGGAACAGTTCATGAACATAATCAATGTCTGGTCAACACGCAGTGATTACTAAAGAGTTTTCTCCATAATTAATTACAATAGATAATCAGAGCCCCTGCTGTCACTGATGGTGTGGACCTGAGAAATCCAGGAGCACCAGGCAGTGACCAGGATGGTGCTTCTCACACCACTTCGTGTGCATCTCTCACCTCTGCTCTGTGCTTCTGCTGGGAAACCACAGCTGCCTGTTGAGAGCAGCACACGAAGTGGCTCTGTAAAGCATTTCACCCAGCATTGCAGGAGTTGCTGCTTGAGCTGTGGACACAGGTGCCCAAGCTGTCACTGCCTGTGCTGCAGGCGGGGTACAGGGGGACACACTGGGGGATGCTGGGGCAGCTTCTGGGGGGGAGCTAAACATCTCTGCCAGCTATCTGCAGGAGGTGATATATAGCATATTAATGACCTTTTCCAGTGGCACTTAATTGGGAGGAGCAGTGAGTGCCAGAAAGCGAACTGATACAAAAGGCAGTAGATGAGTGAAAAAGGGGCAGGAAGCAGCAAAATGAGATGCAGGCTCAGGGCTTCCTCTTCCCATCAGTAATCCATCTCTTCTTGACCTGTGTCTTCTCCACATCTTCCTTTCCTTTTGTATGTAAAAATGTTCTGTTTTGAAATAGCAAGCAATCCAAGGAGTGGGATGACTCACCCTTATAGGGGAAAAAAAAAACCAACCAAGAAGCCAGGCTTTGCTGCTTCCTTGCTTGACAGCACTAAGTGGGGAGTCCAGAGTCGGAGCACGCTCCGAGCCCCTCTGGACCGGGGCTGGTTCGTCTGTTTTCCTCTAAGCCCAGCATTCAGCTTGAGAAACAGCAGCTTCGTGCAGCCAGAGCACCATGCTGGTGTGAAATCCCATCCTCTTCCCAGGCAGAGCCTGCAGCAGCCTGGGCAAGTGCCAGGGCAGTTGTCCCCCAGCACGGGATGCCCCAGTGTCTCCCATTTACCCCCGTCCCTGGCACTGGTGGCTTCTGGAGCTGGCACCACCAGTGCTGCGGCAGAGGGGAGCTCTGCTGCTTCCTGGGATTTCTCTCCTTGTGGTTTGTTTTTAATCATTATTTTATTAAAGGAGTAGGTACGATGCCATCAGATAACTTCTTGCAGATGCTCTGTCAGTCTTGTGCAGCCTTATTATTTTTAATATTGCAGCACTGCTGGCTTGTTTTGCTGGGAACATTCACTTATTGATTCATGGATTCTTTTGTCACCTGCATGAGAAAGAAAGTCCCTTTCCCCTCGATCCCCTGTGCTGAGAGAAACAAAGAGTAAAGGAGGGTAGATGCTATCAAACACTTGCTCAGATACCAAGGTGATTTCTGAGAACTGCAGCTTCAGTTACTGACTCATAACTGGGGTTTGTGTTCTCACTGTTAATGGGGCTATTTATTTATTTATTTTTTCAATGGCAAATGAGGATGCTCATTTGGGGAAAAACCAGGGGATCTGCCTTGGCCAGTGGGTCACCCTTTTTTTCAGCTTGCAGAAGCCTTCTCAAGAGAATGCTTGTCTGCCATAGGGGAAAAAGTGGTGCCAGAAGGGGCTTCTGGAGGGGGAGAATCTCATGCTCCCCTTGGGCATCTCTTGCTGGGCAGGTCGATGGGTGGGCTGCTCAGGGGCCCAAGGGGTGGATAGGGGATGGGAAGGCTGCTACCAGGATCATCCTGAGTTCTTGCATGGTCTTGGTATGAGATTTGCATGTGTATGTATGATGTAAAACTTCCCCAGTCATTGTTAATGCCTGTTGCTGTGCAGTGAGTTGGAGCTGAGCCTTGTCCCTGTGAAAAGATGCAAACCTACTTGTGGCCAGTACTAAATGGGATAATGTACTGGAAAGGAGCTGAGCAGGATGAGACCTTTCTCATTTTAGTTGGTCATTTGGCTGGCCTAGGAAAGGAGAGATGGGATTCCTTGGATACTCCTACATGATGTGTATTCAGCACAGCAGCCTGCTGCTTGTAGTTATCCTGTATAGAACATGCCTGATTCTTGCCTTGGTTGTGAGGGTGGTAGAGAAGCACATTCTGTTTTCCATTTGTTTATTTATTTATCATCTTGGTTTCAACCTCTGCAAAGCTTGGTATAAGTATAGAGCTTAAGAAACGTACACATACCAGAATAACAGATAACTGTGATTTGGTTACAAGGCAATAATTTAAGTCGACAGGTTTAGCTGATAACATAAAGCACAAGAGAGAAATAGGATCAGTTTATAAATGTCAGCAGAACCCCTGCGAGCAAGTTGCTGCCTTAAAGCCAGCTCTGGTGCTGTTATTCCCATCTAATATATTGTAAGGAGAAATAAGTGAATGTCTGAAAAAAATCTGGCTGACCAAGATTAAAAGAAGAGGGCTACAAATTAAATTCTTACTCAGTGTCACTGGAAGCAACTTTTGGGACAGACTGAGGAAGTAAGAGGAACCCTGATGCACCGGGAAGACCCCCAAGTGTTTTTGGGCAGTGGATGCTCTGACACGGGGCAGCACCCAGGCAGGATGAGGGTTTGTCTGGGGAGTGGCCTGGGTCAGGGAGTGGCCTGGGTCGGGAAGCAGCCGTACTCCAGCTCGGGCAGGAGAGCTAAGCCCGTCCCCGCGCTCCTGCAGCTGCAGCGGGTGCCAGTAGATAAAGGGATTAAACCAAGAACAGGAATAACATTGTCACAGCAGTGTGTTGCCACAGGATCAGCTTGGAAAATAAATGCTGTCGCTTTGCTTTGACACTTATTCCCAATAAATACCTTGTCATCCGTGCAGTGGCAAGGGCTTGTTATCCTCTGGAAGTATGTTGGCCACTGGCTTTTGGCTGCCAGGTGAAGGGCTGAGTGATTGAGGGGCAGGCAGCACCTTCGTTCAGTAACACAGGCAAGGCATGCCCATCTGGATAGAAAATCATCTGCTTTTCTAAGGTGTCAAGTAGAAAAGTGCTGAAATATGAAGCTGGTTTTATATTTTTTCAATTGAGTTTTCTTTCCTAATGACAACTTAATACAAACAGTAAGTACAAAATTAATTCCTCTAGGAAAAAAAAAGCTATAAAGAGTGTGATTCTGTATCAACAGCATGTGAAGCTGTGTAATTGCTTACACATGTATTGCTCTGGTGTGTGCTCCCCGTCGCTGAATCCTATAATTTGATACTATTCAAAGAGAATCAACTGTTTTTAAGGGAAATGCCTAGGAGCTACGTATAGAAACATGATTAAAATTCAGGATTTCCAGCTTGCTCGTTTAAATCAGCAATTTTAATCACATTATTCCAATCAACCCACCCTCAAACATACTTTATGAATAATACTTCGAAATAGCCCAAAATAAACAAGACCAAAGACCTCATCCTGTCTCAAACATCTGGAATATTTTAAGTGTCTAGCCCAATCTTTTTACTGAAAACAGAGACATCGTTCTTGCTTTATTTAATAAAGCAGCACATTTATCCTGCTGTGCCATGAACCTGCTCTGCTGTGCACAGTGGCAAGAAGAAATCCTGGTAGCAATGAAAGCTGCTTCAATACGTCAGGGCTGAGATTTCATGACGTTTGCATGGTCTGGGTCAAATCTCGTTTAGGAAAGTGTGAAGAAGCAGGAAAGGTTTGGGTTTTCTCTGTTGCCAGCTCCCTTATTTCAGTTTTGCTGGTTTGTGAGCTCGTGCACGCTGGGGTTCGTGTTTTCTTTTATTTGCTGCTGGCTGAAAATAGGAAGGAGGAGGGCTCAGCCCTTCTGGAGGCTGCTGCCTTGCTTTCCCTTTTGATGTATCCTTTAAGCAAAGCCCATCAGCCTCATTCCTCTCCCCTGGCAACCGAGTGAACTAATGTGGCCAGATGCACCAGGAGCACGACAGCCACAATATACTGTTCTCTTCTAATGGGGACGTTTATTTCTGGCTGTGCTTGACGATTCGGGCCTTGGTGCAGCGAGTGCTGTGGCAGTGACCTGGGCTGTCCCAGTGCTTGTGACCTGGCCAGGAAAGCTGCTGGCTTGGGGAAGGGAAGGACTCAGCTCATCCCTCACTTTCTCCTCAAAGTGGTGTTTGTGCCCGTGGAGGAGGAAAACATCCTCACAAAATACGATTTTATAATTCTGTTGTTTTTCCTTGCTGGCAGCCCCCTGCCTCAGTGTCTCCTGAGACAGGGAGAGGGGTGTTGTCCTTTTCATGGAGATCCTACAAACTCTTTTTTTGACCAGCACATCCAGGCTGGGTTGCTTGCAGGGAGGCCAGCTCTGCTCTCACAGGAATGCAGAGCTCACCTTCTGAATGGGGGGGGGATGCTCCTCTAGATAGAAATAGAGATTAAAGCTCCCATGTACCACAAGTGAAGGAGCAGGAGCAGGGTTGGGTCCATTGGTGGAAAGCGTGCCAAGTGTGCAGGAGGCACATCTAGCTTGTCCTTGCATAGTTGAAGATGGGAAGATAGGAAGATAGTCGGGTCTGTCCCCTTGCATATCCAACCACCACAACTTGCTATGGACAGGGTATGGTGGAGACAAAGAGGAGCTATCAGAAATGCTCCTTGTTTTAATAGGAAATCGTCCCAAATGGATTTTCCAGGTTTTTCTCAATGCATTTATATCTGCTGGATGGCTTTGGGCTTTGGAATGCTTTTGTCTGAATTGTGACAAACATCCCAGTGTTATGTAGGAAGCAGCAGGTCCTTTGATCAGTGCAATATCTCTTTGGTCTCAGGGGATCAATCCAGTCGTTCCATAGACTTGAGGATTTTGTCTTGGAGAACATGTATGTATTGTACAAAATAATTATCCTTGTCTTTGCTTGTGTTTGGTAGGAGATGCTGCCTGTCTCCTACCTGCTGTGGTATTTTATCCCAGGTGTCTTTTTAAGTAAAAGGAAACGCTGAATAGGGAAACCTCGTCAAGAGAGAGGAGCATGAGCAGCTGTCTGTCTGTCCATCCCTGTGCAGCTGAGATCTCCACATTCATTCTCCAGTCACCTCTCCAACCCAAGCAGGCAGATTTCTTGCAGTACAAGAAGAGGAAGGACGTGAAGAAGCAGCAACCAAATGCTGCCCCCTTCCCCACCCCTCTGCACCCACTGCCCACCAGGACGTGCTTGTGGGGAACTGTGACCAAGAACAAACACTCTGAATTTCCCATCTTTTCTGCATTTAAAACCAAAGCTTAATGTATTCTGTGTGTTTTTGCTGGCAGATAGTAGTGATCAGACATTCCTTTTCATACAGCATTTCCAAGCCTGGGATACATACAGCACAGCCTGGCCTCGGTACGCTTGATGTTCAGCATACCTGGCCGTACCCTGCAGGATGCTTTGATTCCACTTTGGCAGCTGTGTTTTATACTCTCCACCTCAATCAGCAACCAATTCTCCTTTCTCTAAGCAGTCTCCAAATCCTCTCCTAATGTAAGGTTTTAGTGCTTTCTTAGGAATTGGCCTGGGAGGGAAGAGGGAGCCAGTGCTTTGCTCAGCTCAGGGTCCCTCCTCCCCGGTGGCACGGAGCCAGCCCGGCTGCATGGGGACACGTGTGGTGGGGTCAGGGTGGCATTTCTGCGAGGTTGAGATGGCACTTGGGTTAAAAGGACATTGCTGGAGGGGAGGGTAGTCATCATTGGAGAGCCTGCTCCCCCTCCCCATGTGGGACAAGGCTTTCCTGTCTTCTGGGTGGGAGTGCGTGCCCTCAGCTCGCCCTTCCTGCACAAAGCTGAGGTAACACACGGGCCCTAAAATAGCCCAACCTTTATTTGTAGGTCAAGCTGTTCCTGCAGGGTCACACGTGCGATTAAATCTGCAGACAGGAGACAGAGAAGCCAAGCTCCCAGATAGTGAAAATGGTAAAAGTGACACGAGAGAAGAGAGAAGAAGAAAAAGGTACAGTGATGCACAGCGTCAGGGGTGGGTGGGCTGGGGGATTCTTGCCTTTGTATAGAGGCTGGGTTCCCTGGTGCACTTGGCTGCTCTCTCTTCCAAAGACTCAGTTGCTGGTTTGCAAGTTCAGCAGTGCTGAAAACTGAGCCCTGTCCTCTGTCACCCCTTCGGGATGGTTGTACTAGTGCCCTGAGTTGCATATTCAGGGACACCTTCATGGCTTCTCGTGCTGTGACAGTGAAATGGAATTTGCAATGTGGTTTATTCCTTATTCCTAACGTTGTTTTAAGTCAGTGCAGTCAGCAGGCTTTGCAGCATTCATTTGCACATCAGTTATTGCCAGTGTTCTCCTTAGATCACACAGTCTTCCCTGCACCCCCATTTTCAAATTTGTTTTAAAAGTTCCACTGCTACTGACTTTCCCCTTGGCACCCTCCTAAAAAACACAGGTTTTAGGAACTTCCTTTCCTAAATTGTGTGGGATTTACCACTGCTTCACTTGATCCCCTGTTACTCCTGTTTGGAGGATAGAGAGGCTCTTTAGCTTCATGATGCCTCAACAGTTGGCTTTCCTTTTTTCTGTGCGAGACTGTGGCCTAGATAAACACTCTCTGAACCAGTGAGATAGGTGTAAAAAACAACACAACACATTTTTTAGCATTTCTGTGTAATTTCTGCTTGGATTTACCCCTGCCCTAACTTTCTGTCTGATGATCATCACAACTTCAGCTGTAGATCTGTGTGTTAAAGCCTGCAAGTCCTCAGCAGTGATTCAGCAGCACAGTGGTGCTTTTTTGTTTTTCCTCTGAAACCTTCCCTGCTTTTCTGTATTGCTACAGGAAATTCAGAGGCATAAATTAATCAGCTATTTTTATTGTGTTAGGACTTGAGGTTTTAAGTCAGCGTTGCAGATTGCAGAGCCTGTTTTGATTGTCAGGGCAGAGGTGTCTGCAAACTACACACAAAATTCAGCACTCAGACTAATCTCTGTGAACGTGGAGGTTTTGTGTGTGTTTTAAGTGAGATGTGTGGAAATCCAGCACTCTTGTCCCCTTTCCTCCTGACATTATCCATTGCTGGTGTATCACAATGAAAATATTATTGGTACAATTGTTCACTCATAACATGTTTTGTTTTGTTTCCACTGCAAGGCTGGGCAAGGTGGATGTTGACTCTAATTCATTCACATCCCAGGAGCTCAAAAAGGCATTGGCTAAAATGAAGGAAAGTGAGAAAGCAGAAAGAAAGGTAAGGAGAGTTCCCTGTTTCTCAAGCAATGCACGGTACACAGATGCAAACACCCTGTGTTACATGACTCAGAAATAGGATGGTTAAAGTAATTGCTTGGGAAAATACTGTACAGACTAATTTTCTAGTGAATATGGACATAAAATGCCTCTGCTGTTAGTGTTAGAGTTCCCTGGGAAACTTGTACTCATCCTGGATTTTCTGTAAAAATTGAAACCTTTTCTTCAGGTCCTTTTTATTAATTTCAAATTTAAAGACCTTGTGTTTCAAGCTACTTGTAAGTACTTAAGTATATTCTCACAGTTCAGGGTGTTCAGTGGTAATAAATTATCCCGTGGGCTGTGTGGGGAGAGGGGCTGTGGTGCTGGAGTGGGGTCAGCAGGTTAGCCATCAGATGCTGCTGCTTTTGTGATCTTTACTCGGGTGGGATCTCAACTTGCAAACCAGATGCAGTGTCCACATAACTGTCCTTGAGAGCCATCCAGACACCAAAATTCTTGTTGCCATTCTTGGTGTACTGATGCCAAAGCAAAGCTGTGGGATCCTTCCTGTGACCCCAGAGCAGGTCTGGTCAGTAAGCTCTCCAGTGTGATGCTGCTCCCCTGATTTTTTTAATACCCATGTGATTAGCCCTGAATTCATAATACAAAAAAAGGTACTTGCAAACACTTGTGTGAACCCAGGGGCTCATTTGCTTTCCATTGGATGGTATTTTAGCCATTGTTTTGATTTCCTTATTCAACTGCCACTTGGTTCACAAAGATGCCTGCAGACCCCCAAAGTGGACTGGATTGAAGCATGATGGTGTTTGTAAAGGAATTTACTTTGCTGTTCACTGTCCTCCTTGATTTAGGTTTCTAATCTCATGCCCTGGGTAATAAAACCCAAACAGCTGTGGTGAAGCACAGGCTAAAGTTTCCTTATGTAAGTTTTAAGTTTCCCATTTAGTTACAAATAGTCCATGATCCAAAAGATAAAAGGGAATATAATGCTGCTTCCAGCCCTCCTCAGGCTTGGAGCTGGTCCCCAGCTGCTGGCATGTCACTGGTGGGATGATACACAGCTCATCAGGTGGATCACAGCCTTGTTCCCCTCTCCACTCAGCATTATTGCCTTAGGCCCTAATTCCTTCTTGCTGCCTCTCACTCGAAGGAAAACTGAGGAAGGGGTCAAGGCTGGGAAGTTTTGGAGCTGCAGAAAATCTTTCCTTCCTCTATTTGGCACCAGGGCATTATTTCATTTTCTGTAAGTTTATTTGTGTAGCAGCCACCATTACTGATAGCAGGACTTCTTGAAATGAGTGTAATTTAAATGCAAAAACTAGTGATACTCTATTATGTGAAAATAAGCCATATTTTAAAAAACCCTGTTAGAATAGCTATTGTCCCAGCAACTGGGCTAAAACCAGCTACATCTAATGGACCTAAAGTACTCCATTTAAAATCCCACCTGCAGGGAGCAAATTCATCCTTGAAGTAACTGTGTCAAAGTAAATTGAGTTACACCAAGTGTGTTCCCATCTATGCTCTTGCAAAAGCAATTCTGCAGCTGGGGGGGTGGCATTCTGGTACCTGTCGTAATTAGGCCAGTAGTCATTAGTGCCCATTGTGTGGCTGCCATCAGATTGACAGGCTTTACTGCCATCACTCTTTTTTTTTTCTCCTCTGATGGTTGGAGCCCTCAGGTTCTCTTCACAGGTGGGGGAGCAGGGCAGTGCTTGCAGGGGGAGCACTGCACCTGCAAACCCTCTAGCTGGGGCTCACTCCTAGATAAAAAACACATTTTGGTGTTTTTCTTGGTGGTAGAATCCCTTTCCAAGGGGGCCTTCTTACCTTCTCCTGCTGCAGCCCATCTTCAGCCTGGTCTCTCTGCTTTGTCTGTCCCTGCCTGCCCCAGTGCCACCAGTGCTGATGCTGGAGAACTGGTCCCTGCCAGCTCTGGGGCTCTCCCAGATCTCTAGCAGAGCCTTTTCCTTCTCACCACGCACCCTTCCGCAGCTCTCGGTTCATCACAGCCCTTGGGTGCTGTTTGTAGGAGGGGGATGAGCCACCCTGCAGGACGAGCTGTCTCCTGGCCAAGCCCTGTGGCAGGAGGACACCTCAGCTGCACCCATCTTATCTGATCCTATCATATCATAGAATGGTTTGGGTTTGAAGGGACCTCAGAGATCATCTAGATCCAACCCCCATGCCATGGGCAGGGACACCTCCCACTAGACCAGGTTGCTCCAAGCCCCATCCAACCTGCCCTTCAACACTTCCAGGGATGGGGCTTCCACAATTTCCCTGGGCAACCTGTTCCAGTGTCTCACCACCCTCACAGCAAAGCATTTCTTCCCCATGTCTCACCTGAATCTCCCCTCTTCCAGTTTTAATCCATTACCCACATCTGGTTTCCTCCTCCTGTTTTCAAGGCTCACGAGGAAGAGGTGAGGAAGAAGTTCCGGCCCATAGAGCAGCTGAAGGAAGAGTTTGAAAAGCTGCATGTGAAGATGGAAACGGATTATGAAATTATGGTTAAATTAATCAGCAAATTCAACAGCTCTGCCTCCACGCTGGATGAAAAAGTAGCAGCTCTTTATGATCTTGAATATTATGTTCACCAGGTAACAAAAATGCATTAGTAACTACCATGTAAAATCCAGGAGATACGGTGTCATAAATGTGGGTTTATATTTCTTATCGGTATCAGGTAATACAAATTGCTTAATTATCATAATCCTGGGACAATAACAGACAGCAGAGGGCTACTGCAGGCTCATTTTATATCCAAACTAGAATAAATCATCACTCGTACCAGTAGCGAGCTGTTTCCTAGGGGTTAGTGTTGCCTGATTTGTTGTCTGCTCTCAGGCCTTTTTTCTTGCCATATCTTTTTTTCCTTGATATGCTAAATGTTACAAAATGGGATTTTATCTGCCATTTTTGGGTAAATATAGTGATGGCTGCTAAAAAAACTGATTATTTTCTTGCTTCTGTGGAAAGCAACTGTGGCTGCAGGTAGATCCCATTACAGGAGTTCACAGAGAATGTCTTTGTACCAGAGAAGGCAACAGCCACCCAAAAAAACCTGTATTTTGTCTTGGCATGAGTAAGAAACAGCCTGTAGAACCTCTCTCACAGCTGGGCTGGTGGCAGAAAAGCCTGAAGAGGCTCAGGCAAATGGCAGGTTGCTGAGTGTCAGCTGAGCCATGCTCATCGGCTCTGCGTGAGGTTGAATGTATTTCCTGAAATCTCACTTCCTCAGGTTGATGCTCACACCTTCTCCCCCTCCTCTGATCCCTCTTGCTCTGCTTTCAGCTCACACATTTTTACCTCCCGTTGGGTGCAGGCTCTGGGCACGCTGCTCTCCTCCTTCGTGCTTGTGCCTTCCCACACTCAGCAGCTTGGGTGAGTGTCTGGGCATCAAGGCTGTGTTCTCCCTCGTGGGAAAGGACTGGGCTTCTCCCTCCACGGTGACTGGGAGAGTCTGGAGTGGACTGGGAGGGCTTTTAGTGTCGTTCTCAGTAACTTCATCATTTCAGAAGGTGAATGGGGCAATTCTTGGGAGATGCCACCACGAGACCTTTCACTGGACTGGCACTGCTAAAAGCCCAGCCTGCTATTCTGGGGAAAGGAAGCTGAAGGAATGTGCTGCTGAGAGAGGGAGTCCATGCACCAACTAATAGAAGTGTTATTTCCAGGGCTCTTTGTCTTGAATTTCCACACTAAATCTGTGTCATACTCATGCAGAGGCTTCCTTGCTGTTTGTTCTCAATGCTTTTGTTTCACTGACGGCATCTGTCTGACTCAGAGAATAAGGGTGAACAATGGGTGCCCAAAGAGCTTCATATTTATACTCAGGGCTAATTCTTTCTGGTTAAGGGTGCCAAAGCATCAAGCCAGCATGCTAAAAAGCAAGCCCCAAACTCCCTGGGATTCTTTGGATTCTGGCATAATGGGTCTGGACTATTCCAGCACAAAATCCTGCCTGCTTGCAGCACGGGATGGGGCAAACAATTTTGGAAGGGTGAGAGGAGCAGGGAAGCAGTCCCTGCTCCCTGTGTGGGGACTGGAGCATCAAAGGGAATCACATCCAGCATCAAAGGGGTTGGAAAGGGGGAAATGGCAGGGAGGCTGGCAGGGAGCACAGAGGCCTCTTTTGTGCATCCATCACAAGGTTGCTCTGTGCCCGCGCTGTCGGGGCAGATGGCTGGGCAGCACCTTCTCATCAGGCAGGAAGCTGATAAGAAATATGACTTGTCTCTAAGCCAGCGTGGCTTTTCCTCCTCTTTCTTCTTCCAGCCAGTTGAATGCATCCAGAGCATTATCTCTGCTTGGTACTGACTTTAGCAGCACTGGCTTAATGTAATTACTGAATAGCAGCCAAATAAGCTTGTACTGCATAACCCGGGAAGGGCTGAACTTGTCAGGAGTCCTCTGTGGCAAGCCATAGCATGCTGCTGGAGGACAGGGATCCTTGCAGGCATGGGTGGCCCAGGGCACTGTGCACCCACGTGTGGGACCAGTGCTGGCTCTGCTGTTCCCTCTTCCCCCAGCCTGCCTCTGGATGGTAACGTGCCACAGCTTTTGATAATCGTTTGGCTCCCAGCTGTCCTGCTGCTGCTGCCTCTGGGGCACAAAACACCCTGTCAAGTGGAAAATGCCATGGCCTGGAGGGTCTGCAAGCAAAGGGTGCTCTCTGCTCCATGGCGTGGTCATGAGCCCCCAGGAGTGCTGGGATGTGAAGCAGCGCGTGTCTCTGAGCTGGCTGCGAGGCAGCCGAGGGGAAGCGGTGGCCAGGCCTTAACCAGGGGAGAGATGCTCCCTCCTGCTCCTGAAGAGTCAGCCCCAGGGCTCTGTGTTTGCTCAGCTTTTGGTTGCCAGCTCTGGTTTGCTTCTCATCAGTCAGGATTCAACTTGGCATGTTTGGGAGCCCATCTTGGAGAAAGAGCAGGGAGATTTGGCTTGCTAGGTTATCTGTAATGCATAAAAACCAAATGCAAATGTGAAAAGGCCAGAGCATAACTCATTTATAAACAGAATTCATGGTGCTTGCACAGCAGTGTGAGGAGCCAAGACCCATTCTCACGCATTGCAGGCTCTTTCTCTCAATTATTTACTCTCCTTATCTTCCTCTCTCCCCTTCTCTGACATGCTACACCATTTCTCACTGCTAATTTCCTCCCCGTCGTGTTCAGCTGACATGCTGCTTCTTCCTTGCTTTCGTTTTCTAACATTTTCTCTCTCACTTCCCCTCCTCTTTTTCTTTCTCCTCCAATTCGCAGCAGCTCCCTGAATAACTGTTGTCATATTTGCTCTTCTCCCACCCCTCTCCTCACCCACCTTCCCTGTGTACTTTACTCAAGAGCTCTTTTGATCTTTGGCTTCCTTCCATGCTGTTTTCCGTGGACTGAAGCGAGGCACGAGCTGCTGCCTCACAGCATCCGCCACTCTCCAGAGAGGTGGATACGTTCAAGTTGTGGAGTTTGGGGGGTTTTGTTGGTTTATAACAGTGAGTGAAGGCAGGAGCTCTCACAACAGACTCCAGTTAAAAAATGATAAATACATCTTCAAAATCAGGTTTACAGCACACTTTATATTCTGCGGTCTCGGTGTCTCGATGACACTGGCCTGAAGGACTCCAGTGCTGATGAAGATACAGTGGCAGTTGGTTTTACCACGACTGATGCTGGATGCAAACTTCTGCCTGTCTATGCATTCCCTCTTGAGCAGAAGTCAATGTCAAATTCCAGAATTAAAACAGCCTCAGAGTTTTGACAGAGGCTGAGCAACAAAAGCACCCACTGGTAGCTGAAATTGGGTTGCTGCATAGATTTCTTTTTAGACACAAATGGGCCTGCAGAAAAGTAAGAGGCAGGTGCAGTTTATAGGGACAGTTAAAAGAATGGGATCTGAAAAGATACAAAAGCTGCTGCAAATTCTGAATCAGCCCCAGTGGACCTGCAGAGATCAGCTTTCTGTCACCAGCTTTGCAGAGGGACAGCAAGTGGTGGGTATTGTCCTGTTGGGGACAAGAGAGGCGCTGTAGCTCCCCAGGTCCTGCTTTGGTAACAAAGTACCTGTAGGACATAAAGCTAAGCAGCTTCTTCATTCTCTTGGGTACCTAAAATATCTGGCTTGTGACCAGTTGTGGTGAAGGCACATGGCTGAGGCAAAAATAACATTGAGCATGAAGTCACTCTTGACTGAAAGGGCTCTCAAGCTGGAGCGCGGTGACTGAGACCAACATTACCTGCACACCTTATGGTGTTTGTCCTGTCTCACCCCATTGCTGAAGCTGGGGAGCTTGCTTTGCCCAGCTGATAAATCATATTTAGGTTCTATTTCCATCTACCAACATATGCTGTTGTCTCCCTGCCTTTCTGGGAGGAGAAATGTTGGAATTCTAAAACCGAATTTTTTTGCACACTCAATTCTGAGAGTTCATCACATTTCCCTTTAAACTGCAAAAAAGAAATAAAAAATCATTGAAAACTAAAATGTTGTACTTGAAGCACTTTGTGCTGTTTCTCTAAATTTTGTTTGGGAGCCACTTGGAGCCCTTTTCTAATCTCCTCTCAGAGAACAGATGCCCACTGCTGTTTGTGCCTGGTTAGCCCTGAGTTTGGCTAAAGTCAAAGCCTGATAAATCCCCACTGACGTTTAAACTTTCCTCTGCTGGCACTTAGTCTTATTAGTCAGTCTGCTTGAGGAAAGTCATTGCTCATTCTGCCCTGAGGAGGAGCTCCTGGCTGACCCTTCCAAGCATGGACTGGCTTTTTCTTTTCATGTCCACATGCAGCTGTTGATGAGGAAAACACCCAGAGCAGCCTGAGGGCTTCGCTGTGAGCAGAGGTGATACTGCCTGGGTACCATCGCTGCTGACAGGCTCCAAAACATCCCTCACTCCTAGTGCTACAATTACAACATCAATTAATTAATTGCATTTGCAAAATATACAATTCCCTGGGTTCCCAGTAGTGGCCTGCTCAGGTGAGACAGCAAAGAACTGGGGTTTTTTGGCACCACCAGATTTGCTGTTTTTTTATGTTACCTGAGTTACCAAGATACATGTCCAGAATAGTTTTGATAGCTAATAAAAATATTTGATTTTTCAGCGATGCCTTCTGTATGTAATAATAGCCACCTGTCAGTAGACTGTGCTTCTGCAACCATGGCATGGGCTGCTCACAGGCAGTCTTGTACAAAATTCAAACCACGGTCGTTCCCTAGTCGTTTTTAATTGCTTTTAAAACTCAGCGCTGGTTCGACTAGGAGGGGAGAGATGCTGTGCTTTCTGAAGCAAGGTGCTCTTCAGGAGTTGTTGAGTGGAATCTGGCTGGGGGTTTCGTACTGATGGGGACCTGCTCTCTCCCAGGTGGACAATGCTAAGGACTTCCTCTCCATGGGTGGACTCCAGCTGGTGATCGAGGGGCTGAACAGCACCGAGGCCGCGCTGAAGGAGCACGCTGCCTTCGTCCTGGGAGCTGCGCTGTCTGGGTGAGCTCTCTTCCACCAGCCTGGCAGGGTGAAAGCCTTGGGAGACCAGACTGGCTTTGTGCTTCTCTTCAGCTCTCTCCAGTTCTAATAGCTGGAGCTGAGAGCTTCTCTCATCCTGCCACACACCAAATTGTCTTCTTCCCTGCCTAGCCCCTCCCTTACAGCACCACTTACCCTAGTCTTCTTGTCGGTGTGTCCTCACCCAGCTCATTAGACTTAGCCAGAAGTAATTCAGCTTGGAAGCTATGATTGTTTCTTGATTTCCCTGGGCTTCTTGTTTTTACAAAGTTTGAGGGGAGTAGTTCAAGCCTCCCCTTCTCTTTCCTTGGCAGCCCTCGCCGGGGGTGGATCTGGAGGATGGTGTGGTGATGAGCCTTCCAGGGAGCACCTTTCTCCCTCCTGCTCCTTGCTCCCAGGCTGCTTTAGGATAGTGAGATGCTGACTTTGGAAATATGTCAACTCTTGTGGTCTTTGGAGGGGGTTTTTAGCCCCATGGACACGTGCCTCTAACCCACAGGCATAACCAAAGGGATGTCAGTTAGACACAGGGTTGGGAAGGGGGTCTGCATGTCGCATCAAGAGAAAACTGTACAGAAGGTTGTTTGTGGTTCACTGGAAGGTGGCAGTTGCCCAAAGGAGCCCCAGTTGGCCTCATCCTCAAGCATAACTGTAGTGCTACAGGTGGTGCCATGTGGGCTCAATGGGTTTTATTGGTGTCCTTTTTGGTTTAAGGGTTTTGGGGCTTTCAGGGGTGCATGTGTTGCACATTCAAGTGTGCAGAGACTATTAGAAATGCATTGGATGGACCCAAACTTCAAGGTCAAAGTGCAGAGTGAAGACTGAAAGTCAGGACTGTTATGTCTGCATATTTCTATGTCTGAAAATACAGTCACCTTCTCCACCATTATAAATTATTTATCACTTGTTCTACAAATCTGCATTTCTTTTGCAATCTTGTATATGTTGCCTTTGGTCCTCAGCATGTATGAAGTAATATGGCTTCATGGACAGCAGCAGGTACACAGATTTACACCAGGAAAGGATCCAGTTTACGTTCTGAAACAGTTTGACTTGTTGATCACAAGGTGTGCTCTTTCCCATCAGAAAGACAGACCTGCTCTTCATATTCTGGTGTATCTTAATATTTGAAGTAATATTGTAATTGTTTCCTTTGGTTCTTTAATAGCATGGAGACTCTTAATAATATGTTTCAGAGAGAGAAAATCATATAGAGGCTCTGGAAACATTTGCAGGTAACTTGTGAAATGACAAGGGGTATTAAATCACTTACTTCCTGATTTAGCTAATGTGACATGATCAGGACTCCAGAGATTCATTGTCTCATGTTATGAGTGTGTAGCAATGGCCACAAAACTAATGGTTTTATACAGTATTCCTTAATTAATGGCAAATGGCTTCCTTTGGACAGAAACAATCTCTTTTCTAATATGGCAATATTAAAATACTGCTTTGGAAACTTTCAGACCTTTTTTTCTTGAAAGGACATTCTGACAGATGGTGATTTTGAGTGGTTTGGATGATGTATTATCTGAGAGCTTGGTTCCAAAATGTGAGGAATATTATGCCTGTTTTTTGGGTTTGCTTTTTTCCCCCCTTGCTGTGCTTAAGCTTTCTCAATAGACACCTACATGCCAACTCATCTGCTTTGTGCTATCTGCTTAATTTGTTTGTTCATACATTTTCTCAGCTTACTCCATGCTCCATTTAAACTGCCGCGGGCATTTGAAGTACTTCACGCTAAAGCATTTTCTGATGTCTTGTGTTTCTGAGAGGTTGTTGTTGATTTCCTTCAGTCATGGTTGTTCTTATGGGCCTCAGTTAGGTGGTAGGACTTTCCAGTAAATGCCCAGAGGTGTCACAGCTCACTGGGCTGTAGGATCACAGTCTGATCTGTGCCTGGGGCTGGTATCAGATCCTACGCTGGATGCTGAGCCATGCCTGGACAAGAGGCCATGGTCTGCTGTTCACCAAATGGGTCTGTGGCCACCTCCCAGGTCTTTTCAGCCAGGTTGGCTCAGGCCAGCAGTTTCAAGCCAGGCAAACCTTCCCAGAGGAAAATCAGGGCATGATCATAGCAGCTCCTCAGCCCAGCCCAGGAGGTCATTAACTCCTGGTGCAGCTAAATCTGGCAGAGGGAATTTGGGGTTGTCTGTAGGCGAGTTGTTTTCTGCAGGAGAAGCCTGCAGAAATGCTGAGTGGTTTCAGGTGTGCTTGGATCTCATCCAGAGCTTTTCAGCTCTTAAAAATACCCAAGTCTTCTCCAGATTTGTGTTGTCTTTGATCAGGTAGTGAAGCAGGTAAGGGGTGGAGAAATCAGCTGCATCACTCAGGTCTTGCCTGCTTGTAGTCAGGCTGGGACCTGGCTCAGAGGCCTGGCCATGCTGCAAACCCAGTGGGCATAAAAGGGCTTTTAAGTGGAGCAGCTCCTTGAGCCAACGGGCCAGGTGGCTGGCCAAGACATTGGATCAGCAAAGGCAGGAGGAGGAGGAGGCACAGAAAGGGGCATTTCTCCCTCCTGATTTCACTCCTGTTTATTTGGCTTACACCGGTCTTGAGCAACTTTAGCACAGGAGAGTTTGTTTTTCAAGGCAGAGGGTCCCAAGGTGCTGCCTGCACAGACGCTGCCCTCCTGGTGTCCATCTGCCTCTGTGAGCCTCTGCCGTGGAGGAGGGTGATCTGCAATGCAGGAAATCAAAGTTTCATCTCTTGATTCTCTTCTGTGCCCTCCATTTTAGGCATTTGGGGTTTAATCGCCGAGCGCGACCACATCAAACATCGTTCCATCTGGTAGAGTTTTCTGAAGTGCTGCCCTTATTGCAACTCTGCAGCCTCATCACAGTCCTACTGGTTTTAAACCTTTAACAAACTGTTTTCTGTTCGGCAGTTTGCAAAAGTAAACTTCATTTGAACAATCCTCAAGTGCTCTGATTGCAAATAAAAGTTAAATGCACTAAGAAAAATAATTGCTAGGCATGTGGGATTGTACATTTAGGTATCCATAATTTACTAACAGTGTATGCCAATACACAACATTATCTGGATTTTCAGTGATTGCATTAGCATAAAAGCATGTTAGCATTTATCCGGTGGTACTAACATTTAAATATATATAAGTATGAAATATTAAGAAACAGCATTTTGGAGGCAAGTAAAACTACTGTCTGTAAAATGTTCTTGCGTATTTTTGAAGGTACGCTCTAGGATCTTGGGGTTGACAATCAGCACTCGCACCATTGGGTCCAAATGCTGCAAAAATGTCAATGTTTTATGCAAAGAGGAGCTATATTAAGCTAAAAAAGATTGCTGATGAGAGAAGTGTCTTCTGATGTCCTCTAAGCTATTTACAGGCAGCATCTTCCTTTGTTCCTAGCACAACCAGGCCTCTGTGCAATTTGGATCTAGATGCTTCACAAGGCTGGAAATGTTAGCCAGAAAGGATTATGCTTCTGATTAAAAACCTCAATTTTTAAAAAACTTTACCTCCAGGAAACGTTTTTCCACACCACTAATTTGAACATTTTAATATTTTGTAATAAAAGGATTTTTGTAATCCGTTTAGAAGGGGAATAATAATTTATGTCAAATACATTCTTGAAGCTTTATCCCAGATGCTCCCCGTGTGCTTAGGGGTGAGTTGGAGGTGAGGGTGGAGAGAAGCCAAGCCATGGGACTTTCAAGGCAAGGATTGCATTTCAATGCAGTTTGCATTTCATGGAGAGAGGGCAGAAAGTGCAAAAGGGGAGATTTTGGCATGGATGAAGTGGGGAGCCAGGAGGAAAGCCACTTGTGCAGAGAACTCTGTGGTGTTTTGGCCAGTCCTTTAAAAACCCAAGTGCTGTTCAAGTGGGCAGGCGGTGGCAGGATGTGTCTGATGGTCCCACTTGTGTTTGCCATCGGTCCCAGCAGGAGGCAGGGCAGTCCCCAGCACAGCCTCTTCAAGGAGCCCAGCGCCGCGGGATCTCGCTGTTCCCTGCTTTGGCCCTGAGGGATACAGCAGGTGTTACAGGACTTGGTAAAGACCTGAGAGCAAACTCATCACGGGTAATAACTCGAGCAGCATCTTGTGGAAACACTCGAGAGCTTCCTAGGGATTACTCACATCAGGGTATTGCTTGTCTTAACCGTTTCCCATGAGATTTAATCCCTTAAATGATGCTAGTGTGCACCACAAACATCCCAGTCACCATTATTCCTGGGTGCTGTCTCCTGTCCCTGCTCTATCTGTCAGTATTTCGGTGGTGTCCCTTCTCCTGGGGTTCACCACTTCTGTCTTTTGTCAGAGAAGCACCAGCTTCTTCAGGGTGTCTTTGTCAAGAGGGAAAAGCTTCCACCAGATGTAACGACATCAAATGAAGTCCAGCTTCACAGTGAAACTGGTTGACACTCACTGCTGTTAAAGAACATTAAGGCCCAAGCAACAAACCCAGGAAAAGTAAAATTAAAGACCTTGCTTCAATGCTGTCTTGTAAGGACATAAGAATTCCCGGGCAGAGAAATAAATCTAGTTAGCTTAACAAGCACTGTCCCTACCCATTTATTTCAAATCCATCTTCATGTTCTTCCCTTCCTCCTCCAGCTTCTCATTTTGCATCCTACAATCTTTGCCCATCTCTTTGTCCATTTCCCCTGTTTTTTTCAGTGGTCCTGTTTGCCAACAGGCAAGTAACAGGTAGTCATTCCAGCTCGACTCCCTGCCCACTTGTAATTCCTTGCTTTGTAGATTGTCTCTTCTATTTTTATTTGAACTCTTGACTTGCATGGAGTTATCAGCCTCGCTGCACTTAATTTCAAATGAATTTGATTGGGTCACCTCATTTATTTTTGCTGTAACAATAATGAACTCAACCTATTTAGCCTTTCCCCATTATGAATAACCTTAACAAAAAACTGCAGTGTGGTAGAAAATGGTGTTTCATCATTATGCTTAATTACACAAGAGTAAATCCCTAAACATTTTTTCAGCACCTGAAATCTAACAAGAAAGTGTAATTAACAATTAAAGAGTAAACTGCCATCCTTGTGCTCTCAGGAAGGCCAGGAGAGCAGACCACACGAGAAAAATCTAGAATCCAAGGTTTGCTCCTGGTTTTGTTTGGGAATTGCTTTGGGAATTTCAGTGCTGGGGAGATGCTGGTCCAGAAGCAATGCAGGGTTGGGTGTTCATCCTGTGCCAGGGATGCTCTCCCCAGGTGTCTGCAATTGCTGGAGAGTTGACAAGGTGGGATGGACATCTTAGCCTCACCCCGTGGGATGGGTTTTAGGTGAAGGATGTTGTCACTTCTCTAAAATGTGGGAATTCTGGAGCGAGTTACCCCATCCAGGGGGTCTGGGTTGAGCTGGTGGTGCTAGAGAGGAGGACAAAGAGGTTAAGCAGTGAGGATGTGGATTGCTGAAATTGGGGTGTCTGGCCTCACATCACACTTCAGCAGTGAGCAAACCTGCAGGGTTCCCCCAGCACCAGGACCGTTGAGTTTTCTCAGTTATCCTGGGGATATCCCATCCTCAGGGGTGCCGGTGGTCTCTTCCTCGTGTGCCCTTCACACAGAGATGGGTGTACCCAGGGCCAGACACTGGCTGGAGCACTGTGGGAACAGGGAGCTTGTTCCAAGACCTGCGTGAGGTGGCCTGCCCTGAAAACACAGGCAGAAGGTGCTGCTGGGGCCGTGGCAGGGCTTGGGAGGGCCGGGAAGCCGCTCCAGCGGGGAGACTGGTGACACAACCTGCGGGAAAAACTCATCGCAGCCAGGAGGTCGTATGTTATATAAAACACATTGTTTCTGTCTCTTCTCATTTGGTAAATGCTCTCCACTAAAGCATTTGGGTTATTGTGGTGGTTTCCATTTAAAATATGCATTTGGAATGGTTACCTAACCACTTTCTGCAAAAAAAAACCCACCCGAGCCCAAACTTGCTGTTTCTTAGTGTAGTCCTGGTTTTCTCACTGGACACAACACATATTCCTCTTTCTCTTCAGCTCCTACTTATTCATCATCCATGTTCTCTTGTTTATCCTTTCTACTCCAGCCTGTGCAGTCAGCTAATGGCTTCACAAGCTTCAAAGATTTTCCTGCCTGGCACCTCCATTATTCTCCTGACCTGCTGTGACTTTCCCATGTCGCGTGTTCTCGGCGTTCCCTCCCAGTAATAGGTGCGAAACGCTCCACAAAGAAGCAGCATCTGTGTCTGCTCTTTAATCACGGCTACAGGAGGCTGTAGCAGCCCGTGGTTAATGTGTTTCAGAAGGGAGGTTGAAAAAGTGTATTGAAGAGAACAAAGCAGCAAAGAATGGGAGGAAGATGAACAATGAGAGCAGGAAATGGAGGATCCAGCCCCAATTACGTACCTGCTCCCAGCAGGGTTTGGGGTGGACAGGACTGAGCCAGCGATTAGGATTACAGCCGTTGTCTGGGTTTGTGGAGGAGGATCCAGACCCCGGCCCTTCCTTGGCACTTCCTGCTGTGTGTGCCCTCCTGCCCCTTTCCTGATGGTGGCTTTTGTTGGGTTTAATGGCTGGCAGGCAGGACGCAGCCCGGGGGCAAAGGCAGATCCAGGGAGGTTTGCAGTGTGACTGGCAGAATTGGGCTTTCAGGGGGGTCTTGAGGGGCTGCCCTTTGCTCTTGCGAGCTGTCTTCTGGATTTAGCTACGTTACTCACTGTCCCTCTGTTCCTCTGCTCTTCCCCTTGTGACTTGGAGAGGAAGACAGAGCTGCTGGACCCAGAGCTTGCACAGGAGGCAAAATAATGGGCCAGCAGCCACAGGCTTTCATGGCATCTAAGACTGGCCCTTGCCTGTCCTGATTGAAGAGGGATCAAGTCCCAGCAAGTGACCTTGTTCCCAGGTTGGCATCTTCCAGCCTACCTATTCTAATACAGGGTTTTGGTAAGTTTTTCCTCATCTGTCTATTGGTGTGCTTTAAGAATCAGTGGAACAGTTGATTATTCCTCCAGGAAGATATTTCCTCAGGTCTTCCACCAGATTGCTGCCAACCTCTGCCCCTTCAAGGCTCTCCAAGTGTTTGAACAGGGTGATGTGGAGAAAGGAAAAAAAAAAAACCAGCTTTCTGGAAATTACCTCCTTCTGAAGAAACTCATCATCACTGTTGACTACTTGCTTTTCACCCAGTTGCTGACATTTTGTGTCGTCTTGTGAGCTGGATTTTGATCTCTCTATTTTAGATGATCCTATTTCTGCTTAAAAGGACACGTCCACGTGAGGATTTGAAGCTGCCTGGCATGTTTTGGAAGGAGATGACTGCCTGCCTCAGCTGTGTAAGAAGCTGTGTGGACCTCTGAGCCCTGCTGGTCAGGGCAGCTGTCTGTGGCCATGGGACATCTCTGGGGAGCTGGCAGCCCCCTCCCCATGGGACAGTTTGGAATCATCACATGAGTTGGAGAAATGCTATTGCAGCTGCTTCCCACCAAGTCTTAGCCCCTTGATGCCACAGCATGAGACCTGAATAGATTTGAAAACTAATTTGCTGCTCAGAGCATTCAGTAGATGTGCGTCACTTGTCCTTTCTGCTGCATTTAATGAGTTTCCAAGGTGCTGCAGCCAGTTCTAGAAGGCAACCATCAAAGGACTGTGTCTTCACTTCCATCAGAAGTGTCTGGCTGTCCCTCCAGCACATGTTGGTTCTAACAAATTCTCACTGTTTGTCTCATGAATTTAATGTGGAGTGCATCATATAATTTCTTGCAGCCATCCTTTGCAAACTCTGCTTTTTTTAATAGGTTTTGTGTTGGTTTTTTTTCTTAAATGCCCTGAAAATAGGGGCTGGGAAAGAGCAAGGACTCTTCCCACAGTCAGGTGCTGTTAGCTGGAGCCCAGGTGATATGTGGGTCCTGGTAAATGTCCTGTCACACTGCTGCTCTCCAGGTTCATGACTCTTTCTCAGTTTTCTCCTGTTGCCCAGCCATACCTGTTCCCTTCTGTTCATCATCCTGGAGCTGGCCTGTGCTTCGAGCACCCCTGCCTGCAGCAGCCTCTGGCCCAGGTGGGACCCCATCTTTGTGGGGGTGAGGAGCAAGGGAGCATGTTGGTGCTGCTGCACCGACAGCCAGGAGATGATGGGCACAGCCCCGCGGTGGCTGTTTCGAAGGACAGGTCGTTAATCCTTAGCTCCATCTGCCAAGATCAATAATTAGGGCTGTTGCTTTGTATAAACCACCAGATCAACATAGGAATTGCCTTATTAAAGGAGACGTGCAGGCCTGGCTGGTTGGAAAGCCCCTGTGGCTGCATTTGCAGAGGTAGGAGCAGACAACCCGGGGTGGTAACGGTACCATAACATGCAAATGAGATTTCCCTGAGCCTTAAGCAGCTAAAACCTGCCATACGTGATGAACCACAAGGGCTCTCGGGTTTTTTATCTATTTCTGTCAGTGCAACGTGGAGGGATGAGAAGGGTTTCTGGATTCTGGTCCATGCCTGGTGCAGCAGGGTGTCTGCTGCCAGAATCCCTCTGGTCGGCAGCTGCACACGTGAGCACTTCTGATCTTCCTCTGCATGTTCCTCACCTCCCCTTGGAAGGAGGTTGTGTTACATTCCCATACATACTCTGTCATAAAAGCCTATAAATATGATGTTAGTGTGTTTGCGTGTCTTGCAACGAGCAGGAATTCACCTAAGTTGTTTTCCAAATTAATACCCCCACTGCTTTTACTTAACACGATCTTTTTCCAAGCTGCGAATGGTAACGAGACTGAAATTTTCTTCTTAAAAAATGTATTTTCCTCTTGGGCACTTCATATTGAAATCTGTCTTAATTTCAGTTCAGCTAGTGTGTGAAAACACACGGTGAGGCATTATTAGTCCCTGAAGGAATAAAGACAGATGGAGCCCAAAATAGAATTTGCTTTATGATTAATTGAAACCTTCAGGAGTGGAATGGAGTCAGGGCTTGGTCCTACCCCAGCAGTGTCTGGAGCTCAGTTCAGCTGGTGTGAATCTCCACAAGTGCTGGCTGAAGAGCTCAGAGGGAGACACACAGGTGTCATTTGGTAGAGCCAGCCCTGGGTTGTCCCTCTCAGTGTGGGACCTGTTGCTGGAGGAGCTCATGGAGGGGACCGGCTGTCGGAGCGGTGGGAGTGGCGCGTGGGTCGGGGTGGCAGGGAGGGGACCCAAGGGCATATCGGGGTCCTTGGCAGGTGGGGATGTGCTCTAGTCATGAGCTGCTGTTTCTGCCCTTGAGCTTCCCACAGCTGTGCATGGTGGCTCGTGTGACTGCCACGATGGAGAGCAGAGCTGGGAGGAGAGGAATATTCTGCGACATGCTGCAAAACACTCGGGAACAGGGATGTGAAGGTGTGGAAGTGGCACGGAGGGGAGCAGAGAGTTCAGGCTCTGTTCCAAGCTTCTGCTCCACGTGTGACCTGTGTAATTGCGTCAGGGGCTGTGGTTTCACATCCTTGTGAGATGTGGAGGGTGGATTTGCCTCTCAAAAGGAATAGTGGAGAAATACCAGGTGGTGTTATCTGCACTGGCTTTGGCATTAGTGGATGTTTCTGGAGTCTGTAGCTACAGAACATGACAGCATTTATAACATAGCTGCTGGAAAGGAGAAAGTGAAGATGTTGCAAAAAGGAGATCTCTCCGTCATGTTTTGGGAGCTAGTCCTCCCCATGCAAGAAGCTGGCTGTACAGCTCAGCCCTTGACCATGCTTGCATAGGCAGCAAGCTATGGAGCTATAAGCAGCAAGTGAAGGCAGAGACAGTTTGCAAAGGCAAACCCAGGTCAGTTATGGAGTTGTGTCAGCACAACGAGGGGGTGGTTAAGTGTGATGGTGGCAGTCCCAGGAGATGACCACGGCTCGGTGCTCACAGCTGATCTCTCTGTTACAGGATTGTGCTGGCATGGGGCACACTTTCCAAAGAGAGGATTGGGGTTGCCTCCACCTTAGCTAGCTGAATGAGGCAGGGGGGTCTGAAGTAATTTAAAGAAGGATTTGGTGTAGAAGGTTGATGTTGCCCATGGAGATCGTGGCTTAAGGTATGCAAACTGGCCAAGGACCCGTGCTTGGCAGGTCTGTGCTCCCTGCACCCTTCCCATACCCCAAGAGCAAGGGTACATTGAACCCATCTTCCTGGGGCAAAATGGATGAGGAGCATTGTCCACGGGTGCATGTGAGCTGGGAAGAAGGTACAGAGGGACACAGCTCATAGGTCCAGCCAGGACAGTCTTTCACCAGTCCCAGTACCTCTTCCTGTAGTGCCGCAGCAAAGCTTCTGAGTTAAGAACCTGACTTGCTAATTGTCCTAACAAGTGGCAGGGCTGCTGCAAATGAGCTGCTGCTGCACATCCATGGGGAGCTGAGCAAACACGTGAGGCATCACACCAGCACCTCGCAAAACATCTGTTGTTCTCACTTATTCTGACAAGTGCAATTTCGTTTTTGTTATCCCTGATACCCCCTTGCCCAGCAGCATTTTCTGAGGTGTATTTTGTAAAGGGGAGAAGGCTCCACAGTGTGACCTCTTTCTGCAGGGCCTGGCCAGGAAACCTTAGAGAAATAGTATAAGGCTGCTGTGGATTTTCTTTTCTTTTCTTTCCCCGGGGACTCTGGGGATTGCAGATCAGCGGATTGTGGATTAGTGGATCAGGAATTAAAATGCATTTTTCATTCTTGTGTTACACACTAATGAACTGACAAATTTAATTTCTTTAAATCCAGCTGCTTTTAGCTAGAATGACTGAAGTTGTCTTTTGTGTCTTTTGGTAACTCAGGAAGGGTTGAATCGTGATCTCTCTGGGTGTCACATCATCCCAGTTCAGTTCTTTCTCTTTAGCCTGTGGCTGTTGGGAAAGTACAGTCCATTGGTAAGGAAGAGCCCATCACCTGTGGATGGTCCAGAGCAGTACAGTGGCTCATCAGGGGGCTGCAGCTCTCCACCAGCCAGGTATTGCCTTGCCACTGCAAGGGGGTGCACCTTTCACCAGGGAGGGGAGCTGGCTTTGCACCAGGCAGGTGGCCCCAGTTTCAGTGCCTGAGCCAGCTCAGGTGTCCCTGGAGCAGTTGCTCCTGGGCAGACACCCCTATAAATCCCAGAGCTGGGGCTCCACCAAGTGCCCCCGCAGCACAGTGCTGTGTGTTTGCTGGGCTCCAGGTCTGAGATGTGCTGGGCTGCTTCTTCTGGCATTTGTCTTGCCCTTGGGCCCATTCCTGTGAATGAAGCTGGGGTCTTCCTCCCTCTTTTGGGATCCCTCTGTGGGGAGGGTTCTAGTGCCTTGGGCAGCCCCCTCTGCTGTAGTTTGGGAAACGCCAGTGCCAGAGGATGCTCAGGCTGCAGCGGGCTCCATGTGCCTCTCCTTCAGCTGCACTGCTCCTCAGGTCTTGTGGTATGTGCCTCCCTACCCAAAACCTGTGCCAGGGACACAGAGCACAAAAGGCATTTATGTCATTAAAAAGCCTAACGGGCCGCGCCGTGGGACCCGATCTGCAGGGGGAAACCAGCTCCATCATTACCCAGTCACTCTGCAGAGCTTTAAATGAGAGCTAAACAAACGGGCCTTGGCTCTCCAGAGCAGGCTCTATTCATGCACTTTGTGGTGCTGGAAGTGGGTCTGAAACACGGCGGCCTCTTGAGGTGAACCCCTGGCAGAGCCGGGGGCTGGTGCCTGCTGAGAGAGCTGCTCTGCTGCCGGGACAGGCACAGCCCATGCCGGGCTGGAGGAGAGCTCTGGGGCAGCAGTTACTCCCCTTAACTGATGGCAAATGGATTTTGGGCTGTGCTTGTAATATCTTGATTAACAATTAACATGATGGAACTGGAAAATACATCTCGTTTCTCTCCCTGGATCCGACAGTTGAGGATATATGTTTCCTGGTTGATTGCTGTGCCTTGTTATAGGCTATTTACAATTGATTGAAAAGCAGAGGCTTTGTATGAAGAGAGACCTTTAATCTTCTGGCAGAGCTGAGTGCGTTTCCCTTCAGGAAGCATTCCTTCTCTTCTGCTTCTCTCTAGCCCCCACATTAAACTTGAACCTGGCAGAGGCCAGAAAGAAGGCAGGATGAAAGCAAAAATAATGAGGGTCTCTGGCTTCTGTGGGCAGTCTGAACCTGTTATTCTTTCTTACTAACTAGTTATTCCTAAATAACTCTTGCAAGAGACAATTCAGCAGTTGCAGCATCTTCTTGATGAAAGGCACTCAAATGTAATAACCATGGCAACAGTTGCTGAGGGCCGGCGCAATGAGGGGCAGAGATGTGGTCTCTAAAGGACAACGGGCCCAACTTTACTGACAAATGACACCATAAAGCACCAAGAAGGTGATGTATGATGAGCTCCAGGTCTTGGCTGTTGTCCTGGTGGGGACCCAGCCACATGTGCTGTGCTGGGGGTGTGGGTTACCCCACTGCACTCAATAACGAGCCACGCTTCACTATTGGTGGCCATCTTCCCCTCTAGCTGACAGGGGAGCTCATAACCTGACAGCTGAGAGAGAATCATAGGGATGTTCCATCAGGAGGGAAAGGCCAGGGGGAGATACCACCTCTGATCCCAAAGTCACAGATGACTTCCCAGGGTTTGGCTGCTCTGGGAAGGACTGCATCTTTCTGCTGGTTGTCTCCACCCAGCCTGATCAGGGGTCTAGACTGGTATTGATAATCAGTACTTGACATGTTTAATTTCAGAGTTGCTTCTTTGTAAGCCATCTTCAAGACCATGTTTGAAGCCCTACAGGAGAGATGCCAAAAGCCACGTGGTGTTGCAGGTGGAGGAGTTGGTAAGAAATGGGGTATTTTGGCTTGAAGAGTTGGCCCTTGGTGTGTGGCAGGGGAGAGCGCAGGAATTGGCAGCGCCTGGACTGAGCCCGGAGAGAGTTTGCTGCCAGGCTTCTTCACCTCTGGCTCATGTTCTCCTCTTTCCTGGGGGTCTTCTGAGTGCTCACTGTTAGGACAGCCCTGGAAAGACTTCTCCAAACACTCAGGTCTGAATCTCAGGTTGGGAGCACCTTTATGAGATCAAGGCTTCTCAAATAGCTTTGTGGAGATCATGATACTTTTATCAGGCAATATTCTCTCTCATCTTATAAGCCTGAAAAGTAAGAGAAGGAAACTCTCTAATGTTCACCAGAAGAACAGAGGAGCCTGCTGAAAGGCAGCATTTTTACAGATTTCCGAGAAGGAGGCAGTAAATACTCCACCTCTGCTTAATAATAATAATAGGCAGGCCAAGTATCTCTAAAAATAGGAAATAATGTGGGCCTGTTTGGAGTAGTCAACATCCTTATCAGCCTGCTGCCATCTCTGCAAGCAAGACTCACTAGAGATTCTGGGCATGATTTTCAATGGCTCGGAGCAGCTGGAGCTTCTTTGACTTCAGTGGAAAGTCTGAGTGCTTGGCACGGCAGCAAACCAAGCCTCTTCCTTTCTGCTTCAAATTGGGTCTTGATTCTAAGTGAGATGAATTTTCTCCTCCTGATAATTCTGTGCATCTGAAGTGATTACAGCTCTGCCTGAGTGCTCTTTTAGATTTGAATGCGGCGTTTTCTTCCGTCTTAAAAAGGTTCCTCCAAGCCTTATGATTCTGGAGAAGAGGGGCAAAAATAAATCCTGGTGGAAGCCGTTGCATCTTCCTATGCAGATTAGAGATCAAAACTTTTATTTTTATAAAACATACGGGGGCTAAATGGGAAAACTTCTGTTCAGGCGAGCGGGTTTTGGCTGGTGGCAACGTGCTGCTAAATTCTTCTCTGGCGGTGGAGAGGCAGAGCCAGTGATGGTATTATTTGGAGTTCTTAGAGAGTGAGCTTTAATGTTTGCTTAACTCCACTAAAAATAGACGCCACCCTCTTTCCCTAATAGGCGGCATTTGTCACACTTGATTCATTTCCTCTCCCAAACTGAGTTCCTTCATGAATATTCATCTCCACTCCCCAGGAATCTGCCTGTCCTCAGAAGTTGTACTCACGGGCGGCCGTGCCGTAACAATGCAAATCAACACTTCAGAGCTCACCCAATACCTGGCTCGAGCTGGCAAAATGTTGCGATACCAGCAGCTCTCAGATTTCTGCCTTCTCTGTCATCAGTGATTGCTCGTTATCCCTCTCGATGAGACCCTTAACGAGTCTCCCGTTCCTGTTGTCATAGCAGCACCGCATTGCCCGGTATGGCAAAGTCTCTGTCACTGTTAATTGTGAGCTGGGAGGATCAGCTTGGCAGTTTTTCTAGTGGGGATTAGGCCAAAAGGTCCCTTCTGAACTGTGATGAATGTGGTTTCCTTCAGAAGATGCTAGAACTTGGTAGTTACAGAAAATATCTGAAGAGGGAAACTTTACATAGCAAAGAGAGGGACAGCAGTCCTCACAGAGCTCTTCCCATTTGTGCTCAGCCACCACCTAAAGCAGGAGAAAAGCAACCTGAAATGCCAAAGGGGAATATAAAGGGTTGATTCATGGTTAAGGAAGTCTGTCAGTACCTCAGACCTTCTAACCTTGGAGGTCCAAAGCATGTTGAAGGTCCCTGCTACTGTCATGCTCCAAGTTACTGCTGGATTGGGAGAAATCTGCTGCTACTTAGTGCTGAGGAAGCAGAGGGCTGATGTGATGGTGGAAGAATGTGAGTCCAGTAAAGCTGCTGGACCATGGACCCTGCAACCCTTGGCCAACAGGTATATGAGGAGGTGTGTGTGGAAGGGCATCTGTAGGATCCTGTGATAGCTGACTGTGTGTTTTGCTCAGCAGGGACCAAGGAAAAGACTTAGGCTCATAGAATCATGGAATGGTTTGTGTTGGAGGGACCTTAAAGGTCATCTGGTTCCAACCCCTTGCCATGGGAAGGGACACCTCCCACTAGACCAGGTTGCTCCAAGCCCCATCCAACCTGGCCTTGAACACTTCCAGGGATGGGACACTGGGACGAGTGCTGTGCCAGTGGTGTGGTGATATTCCTGTGTGCTGTGTGAAGGGGGGGGCTGGTGGTTCCCCACACCTGCATGATGCCTACCAGCACATCAGGCTGCAGGTCTGTTCCCTGACACTTCATCCTCACTCCCTTCACTATGTTAACACCTTTCAACGTTGCTAATTGTTAAAGCAATTCAAGGACTAAAACTGATAATATCTCAGCAGGGTGTTGTCTGCTGGGCTTGTGAGGACCACCCAGTGAGCGGACTTCTGTTGCCAGTGGGGTCTTTACCATCAAGGAAGACCGTGTTGATTTTCAGCAATGTGCTAGAAGAGTTCTGTAGGGGCTGCTGTGGTATTGTGGGTGAGAAATCTGTGTAGCAAAAGGATGATCTCATCACACTTTTCATCCTGTGTTGCCCTGTTGCAGTGGGATGTAGCCACGGGTGGTTGAAGAGGGCCAAGAGAGGCTGGTTGCTGTTGGTGGCTCAACCCAGAGGAGTTATTTATCAGTGACAATGCCATCATTAACTGGCTGGACCTGTCCAAGACACTGGGTCGGTGCCTTGCCAGGTCATCTCTGCTCTTGTTTGCCCAGCAATGGTAGGGCCAGTGGTTGTATGTCATCTCCAGGGATGACAGGTCATCTGCAGGCTCGCTGCTGGCTCAGCAGAGGCAGAGAACAAGGGCTGTTCTGTACATGGTTTTCTCTGTTTCCCACATGCCAAGGGATGGGGGATCAGCTCTTCCTGTTCCCAACAACCTCCTCTGTTAATACACAGATTTGTCCTCCATGTGTGTCAGGGGGTTTATTCCAAAATGCTGAAACGAAGCCAAAATAATCTGTGACCTAAACATGGGCACGAGTGGTGGCTTTGGAGAATGAAAAAACAACCAAAAAAATCCTTACCCCCCTCAACCTTTTTCCCCAAACTCAAAGCCTCTGCTGGCCAAGCCCTGCAAATGAGTTGTAGGGTTTTTTCAGGATGTGCAGCCAGGAGCCAGGTTGCTAAAGGCTGGCTTTCAGTTTTCCAGGCGTTTATTATAGGCATGAATAATTGCTGGCACCGCGTTACCGCTGCTGTTGTTTGCTCTTACGGTTTAGGCCAATTACAAATGTAAGCCCCTGATTTACAAGCAAAAGCAGAACTAAAGTAGCTTTGTGGCCTACATTTCAAGAGCGAGTAATGTGTCCACAGTCAGCTGTAGGTCCCTGGCTTTCTGCTGTGAAACATGGAGGTCCATTGCCATAAATACGTGGGCCCGGGTTATCCAAGGCTTTGTGCGCCGCGTGCTGCCGCAGCACAGCGTGAAGGACATCAACGTGGATGGGCATTTGAGGAGAGGAAACTTGCCCAGATTTGCTTTCCCATGGCAAGCGAGCTAGAGGATTCGTGCTGCATTTGGGGAATTCACAGAGGACACACAAAAGAGGGACAATTGGAACTAAACATAATGGTTCTGCAAAATGGACTTGAGCAAAGCCTGTCCAGGCCCTGTTTGAAAACATCTATTTGTCTCCAACTCTTACTTTTCAGTGAGCCCTCCTGGGGGAGAAGAGTAGGTGACATCCAGTGCTGAGTTTCAGATTGATCAACTGAGATGAAACTGAGGTTTTTCTTCTGCTTTTGGAGTGGGAAGGAAGTAGGTCAGTGTGTTGACTGATGGTTTCCAACCAGCTGCTTGGACAGGTCATGTCAGCCACGACAGCTGTTGACCTGGACTCTGTATTGCCCAGCCTGGGGGATGTGTCACCTTGCTGTGCTGGTACCACTTGATACAGCAGCTCTGGGGTAAGGTGAAGAGCCAGCCCATACCTTGGGGGAGTCGCAGAGTCGTTTGGGTTGGAAATGACCTTCAGAGTCATTTTGACTCTGTGACTCTCCCAACGTATGGGCTGGCTGTGCTGATCCTCTTGAACAGGTGGCAAGCTGGTGTCCTCGCTGCTAGGGGGGGAGCAGAAAGGGAAGGATGTGAGTCAGGAGAGAAGGAAGGATGTTTGTGGACGCTGATCTCATCATCACAAATCAGTAGTGAATATTGTCTGTGGGAGGTAGCAGCAGCTCCCCTCAGGAAGGAGGCCAGCACTTCACACACCAGGGGATGGCCAGGGGAGGATGATGTGCTCAGGTCATTAGTCATTAGCACAGAGCGGGTGGCTTCTCATCTTGGAAGGTTTGTGTACTCAGCTGGAGGCCGTGGCAACCTCCTTTGTGTGAACGGCCCAAAATCAGGCTGACTGTGTGCCGAGCTGATGGACGTTGGCAAGGAGACACTCTGCACCAGCTCAGTTCCCATGTGGATTCACAAATGTCCATCCGGGCAGGAAGCATCAGTTTAGGACCATCAGTTTCTGAAGTGATTTCCTGAAGCACCTGCAGCTTCTGAAGGCAGGCACAGCACCCCATCACCCCCAGGGCAGGCGGACCACCCAGCTCCACGCGTCGTGCCCTCAGCAGATCCATTGGGCAGTGGGTCCCCTCTCCCTTTGGGACAAGGCAGATGGAAACGCAGCCCCAGATTTGTTTACTAGGCTGTGAGCGACTGGGGTTTTACACCCCGGCAATTACTGGCAAGTCTTCTCTCCTCCTGCGCCTTGGCAGCACATGTGTGAACTTCTGGTTGTGTCACCTCCTCGTCCCCTCCTCACGAAGTCTAGCAGTGGGAAGTGATCATCACAACTAACATTTGCTTGGCGTATGTCTTTCCACAGTTCCAGAGCGTTGAACAAATTGAACCCCGCTTCCTCCTTCATTCTTAGCATCCAAGCTGTTCCTGAGTCCAGGCATCTCATCTTGCACAACCACTCTCAGCTCTCAGGGCTTTCTTCTGCCCTGGTGATTAAGTCCTTACCTCCTGCCTCACAGAACCTACCTCTGATGCCTGGATCACTGCTCTCCATTACAGAGACAGTGTTAATCTCATGATCTTCCTGGCTTTTCCCAACCATTTTGTTGCCAGGCTAACTCTGTCTGTTGGCTCCCTCCTCCACCGCAGTAGATGAGGGCTTTTTCTCTCTGCCTTTAGGGTCATTAAAACTTAATTGGCATGTCAGCTTTCTTTGTCGAGGTATCTGTTCTCTCCATCCATCAGTGATGCAGGACACGCTGTTGAAATTCCCCTCTCTGTGCATAATTATCTTACTCCACTGCATCCAAAAATTCCTCTCCTTGCTCCAGCCCTTCCTGAGCATCCAGTTTAGCTGTGGTACCTGCCATGGCTTTGTTTCTTACATGTGCACATTCATTCATTGCATTAGTAACATATTTCATTAGCTAGCTTGGTCATTTTAACTCCTTGACAGCTTGACTCAGTCATTTGTAGGTGTTTTCTTCACCCTCTCTCTCAGGATGGGATCCAGATCACCTAGCTTCAGTCTTCTTTCATGAGTGTCCACTCTCCAGGTTCCATCTCCAACCAGGGAAAAGAGACATATCGTCCCGCTGTAAGACAGAAGTCAAAGACAGTCTCATCTCCCATGGGGAAAATCATCATTCCTGCTGGTGACCATGAATTCCTCAGGCACTTTTCAAAATAGATGCAGCCCCCTTTAGAGTGGATCTAAAGCCATGAACCCTTGACTTGCCTTTCTGGATTAGCCTGGGCAGAGCCTGTGGAAACACAGGAACAGTGGTTGGGTCTCCAGGGATGTGCAGGTTGGAACATCTTAGGCAGCTTGTCTGAGCTACATGTCTTAATTTTAGGTGTCTAATGTTAAGTGAGATGAATGTGACACTTAGGAAGGTTTGGGAAAATGTTTGTCTTATTTTGTGTTTAGAAAATATAAAGGTATATAGTGAATGTTTAAAAACCAAGAATAACAGTAATAACAGTAATTAGAGGTGGGTGCAATTTTCCTTTATCTCTTAGCTGAGGCTGCTAGAAAAATTCCTGCTGTGCTGATATTTGGCAGGGACACGATGTGAGTACCTGCTTGTTTCTGAAAAATGCCGTTGGATTTTTAATGACCATCAGCAGCACAACCTTGATTTTTAAATGTCATCCTAAATGTAGCAGTTCCAGCCTCCTCTGCTGTGGCATGTGGGTGTTTGAGTAGGGATGAATCAGAAAGCAGAAAGAATTGCTGGTGCTTTCTGTGACTCCCAAGTTTTCCTTGAGGGCTTCCCACCCAGGAACTGGCTTGAATCTTCCGTGGGTTGTGTTGCAGCGTGGCAGTCCCTGCTCCCCTGGTGCACTCCTGCTGCCACTGTCCCCCCTATTAATGCCAGATTAGGTCTCTTGATGCAGAAGGGGTTTGTTAGATTCCTCCAGGAGCTGGTGTTCCACAGGTCATGCTTTCTGTTTATGAAAAGCAGATTAAAAAAAAAAAAGGTTTCCCAGCTTCTGCAGATGCAGCTTTTCCATTCTCCCTCTGTCTGGAAGCGTTCCCCAGGCTTCGCTTTTGGAGCTGAAATCTGTGCTTGGCATTTGCAAGGTGGTGATTTGCTTTTGTAACTGGAGCAAAGTCTCATTTTTGAATCATGACTCAGTGAAACAAATCTCCTTTTCTAGTCTAAAATTATTCTAATAGCTCTGTTAAACCTGGTGGGACTAGGAACAGTTTAAAGCATGACATGGCAGTGGGGTTGAGTCTCTCCCTGTGATCCAACATCTTCCCTTCCCTGTAGAGGAGCAGGGGGGATTGAGATGAGGCTTGTCAGCGATGGGTGGATCAGGTGTCTAAGAGCAAGACCTTCCAAGGTGGCACCCGGGGTGCTCAGGGCCACATCCATAAGCAAAACGGGAGGGAGAGGCTAGAAAGATCTGCTTGATGTAACACGCTGCCTTCCTCGGTGACGGGAGGAGCGCCGAGAGCTGCGGAACAGATGGCAGGGTTAAAATAGGAGAGAGCATCGTGGAAATGCTGCTGGGAGGGAGAGAAGTGAAGTGCCTGTTCTCACACTTCGCTTTGTGTCTCGTGGAAGAGCTGGAGAGTGCCTGTGCTCTGCTGGCGTTCCCAACAGGGACATGCCAGGCAAAGGCTTGCTTTTCTTTTTTAAAATATTATCAGCACTCGTCTTAAAGAAAAATCGGCTCAAATAAGCAAGCAGACAAGTAAATAACAATGGAAGATCTTAGCCTCAGATCACCTTTTAAAGTCTCCAGATTATTAGTGGGATGTGTTAGGTAGGCATCCAGTGCCACTGGAGAATAAGAGCCTGGTGGATAGCAGTAAGGCTTTCTTGTGGTGCTTTCAGACAGCTGTCTGCAGTGTTTTGCTGTGACCTAAGGCGTGTTAATAGGTTTTGTTGGGATATTTGAGTGAGTTTGCATGCTGTGAATTAGGCTTGGTGTGATGTGGCAGACCCCACGGGGAGGCTGCCCTGCCAAGCTGCCCCACTGCCACCCTCACAGAAGGGTCTTGTTCAGGGTCCTGCAGCTGCAGCAAAGGGCTCAGTAGGACCTTGGGTGTTCTTACCTTCCCATCCTAGGCTGGTCCAGTTTTGCAGCCGGAAGGCTGGAGAAGTGCAGAGAAAAGGAGTGTGAGGAGGGGAGGAGCAGGGCAGCAGGAGCCCAGCACTCACGCTTGCACCCTGGTGTGGCTGCCCGTGCTCCTGGGAGCCCTTTGGTTTCCCCAGCTATAAATCAGGGAGTGCTGTGAAGTCTCTGTGATGAAAAACACTGGATGAGCTCAAGGACGTGGTATTAGTCCTGCAATATTGTTCTTGTTCCTTGCTGTGTTGTGATTTTTGAAAAGAAATCAACACCATTTTTGTGGGCTGTGGCTAAAGTGGCATGGCAATGAATGAGTTCTGCTTGCACTCGTAGAGAATCACTCACTTTTTATTAATGCAGCCTCTGATGAAGCAGACCCCATCCTCAGGCACCGATATGTGTTTGACCTTACGGTAAAATAATTGGCTCTCAGAAGTGCCCAGGGAGTGTTTTGGAAGCACGGCACAAATAGCCTTAAGGTTGATTTATGCCTCAAAAGAAAGCATTGGTTTCGGTGATTGAGTGCTGGGGGGTGGTCCTGGGATGTCCTCTATGCACCGTGGAGCACTTGCTCATATCTACCTGGAAGGATCAGTCATTCAACACAGAGTGGACTGCAGGGGCCCATCCCTCACTGTCAGAGGGGAGAAGATGGGCCAGCCTTGACAGGGCTGCTTCATACCTTTCCCTGTGCTGGCTCTGCCAGCTCCATGCTGACAAGGTGATGGCAATAGCCCCAAGAATCCAAAAACCTTTGCTTTTTCTTCATAAAATGGTTTGAGGATCTTTGATTCAACTCATGGAAGCTGAGCTGATATTCAGGGCTCGAGAGCTGCACTCCTGCCCTTGCCCTGGCGTTGGTGGGTGCTTTGGGTGCACAACCTCCAAGCCAACCAGGGGGTCACTGGCCATCAGCAACAATGTTCCCATAGCTGGGGGGCATGAGCTGGCACCGAAGTAAAGCTCAGAGCATGAAGTCGAGGGTCAGGAGAAGAGAGGTGCTCCGGGGGTCCTTGAGAGGGGCTTGCTTTGGTACTGTGTGCCATCTCCAGCCTGGTTTCGTGGCACCTGTTTTTCTACAGATATAAATACAGCCTGTCAGGTGGTTGGGGTTTTGTTGTGCGTGTGCATTCAGCAGAATAATCTGGTGTGGTTGATTTTCTTTTGGAATCTAAGATTTTATTGTCCAGAGCTGGTATTCACTCTCTACGCTGCTCTGCCAAGAGGTGAGGATGAGGAGGGGTTTCATTGCAACTCCAGTCAGTTCCTCCATTTCCATCACTCCTCTCTGGAGCACTCGTGCTTTGGGCAGCTCCTGGTTGTGGCTGACTCAAACAGGGGCCTTGGCCCCACCACCTGCACCCTGCAGCACCCTGCAGCTGGGGTGCTGGGTCCTGGCTGCGGGGGCTTTCTGCACCCCTGCGAGGCTTCTTGCTGCAGCAGATTCACTATTTATATTTTTATTGAATTACTTTTACAGCTCTTCATATAAATCAAATTATCCATCTGTTATGCTAGGTTACAGCACTGGAGCTCGTCTGATTTGTTTTCCTGTTCCAAAATATTAGCTGCCTTGGCCTTGCCCTGTCTGGGTTCAGGTGAGCCAGGCCTCCTCCCCACGGGGCTCCTGATACCTCTCAACCTTGGCCATGCCACCAGAACTATCTCTGTCTGCACTTCCTGCTCCAACCTGTTGTGACTGCAAAGGGCCAGAAGCTCATGCTGTGTAATTCCCACTTCATCAAGTACCTGAGAGCAGAGTTCTCCCTGGTTAAACCCAACGTCACTGTGTCTCTAGGGAGCTCGAGGCTTCTTTGTAATGGGATATAGCCCTCCTGCTTTCAGCAGGGATGTTGCAGGGCTCATAAGAGGCTCAGCTATCTTATGCCAGTGCCTGGGACATGTGTAGATGGTCGATGGCAAGCCAAGGTTCCCCCAGTTTTCTCAGGCAGGTTTCCGTGCTATTTCTGCATCTCTGGGGTGACTCACACTCCCTTGGTTTAAGTGTCACATTAGCCCATCAAAATCACACAATCACGTACTCAGCTCCAACTTATTCTCTGCTGTTCTATTCTCCTCTTAGCAACAAATACTCACTAACCTAATAGCTCATTAAAAACCATGCTCCCATCTATGCAATCCATTGTGCCACGCTGAGACGTGTTGCTCTCCCAGGGATGCTGCTGCTCCCCCAGCACTGCGGTGAGCGCCTGGCTTGGTAGAAAGTGAGAAGGCAGCATTGCATTGAAGTGGAGATTTTCATCTTCTTGAGATTTATTTTTTTTTTATGTCTCTCCTATATTCTGTGCTTTTGAACATCTAACATCTCTTTTATGCTTCACATCTTTCATACGAAATTGTTGTATTGTGTTGCCTATTGAAACCTAGTTTTCCTTTTGTCAGGTTTCCCCCTTCACCCCTGCTTTCTTCTTCGCTGTATTTTGATCGGCACAACTGCTTAGGGTTCCATTTTTCTGGGTGGTTTTTAATCTCCTTAAGTCCCAGCTCTGAAGGCCTTTGTCTGTGATAAACTCAGGTTTGAGAAGAGGTTTTCTAGGACAGTTCTGCTGCATGTGGGCCTCAGTGGGGGCTTGGGGGGGGGTGTCTGTGCTTCATCCCTCCTCCTTCTAACTCTGAATAGTCACAGGCAGCCTTGTTGGGCTTAGGGTTATTTTATTATTACCTTGTGCATCTCATTTTGTGTGTGCAAGTGTCCTTTTCCATAGCATGGGGCTGTGCAACAATGGAAAGCCTCTGTGTCAAATATGTATTTTTGTAAGAGTTTCAGTTCAGCGTCGTTTGCTGGCATCCTGCACCAGAGCCAGGGGGTGGGGGCTGCAGGGGCCTGCAGAAATGTTCCCCTTGAGTTGTCCCAGTTATCCTCCCCTTAAGAACAGTTTGGAAGGTGACGTGGCCAGCTGGTGCATACCTGGGAAGTTCTGGGTTTGGAGCAAGAAGCTGCTCCACAGCATTTATGATAAGGGTAGTTGATGTCTTAGCCAGTGCTTGGAGTGCAGTAGGAAAGGGTGTTCTACCCCATGTGTAATTTCTCACTTGGGACTATTTTCATGCTTTTGTTTTTTTTAAAATCTTTTTTTCTTAAACCTGCCATCTAAAATTCAATTGTGCAAGTATTAAGGGGCTGCTGATCATCCTGCCTCTTCTTTCTGCCCTTTTTCAGAGTCTCAGATTTACAGCTATGGTTCGGGCTGGAATTACTGAATTCCAGTCAAACCTTTAAAGGTTGACACCGTAATGATCAGTTTTATCTCTCTATCTATTATTTGTCAGGTAATGTTAAGATTAATATACTTACAAGAGCTGTCAGAAATCCTCCAAGTGCAGAGTTCTCTGAAAAGGTCGTTGGCCTTTTCACATGTCACCCTGCTTGTATTGCTTCTGGTTTCCAGGCCTCACAGAAACGACCTTTTCCCCAGCACCTTTTAAATTCTCACCCAGGTGTGACAGTTTGAGAGGCACAAGAAGCCAGGCAAGGCCTGGAGCTGTGGTGCCATTGTGGGCACGTGTCAGTCCTGGGCCACCTCAGTCCTGCACGCAGAGTGTTGGTCACTCTCATTTCCTTCATTAACAGGTTCTGGAGTGAAAACTGGGAAGGGGGAGGGCAAGGTAAGCCATGCTGCCTTGCAGCCTGTTTCTGATCCTCAGGTTTTAGCACAAGCTAAATAGACTATACTAAATTTTTTAGGCTGTTTCACAGACTTACAGACTTTGATCCCTGGCTTTGATTTCCCAGGAGGCATCGCAGGCTGCTGGTTCTGATGAGAGAAGAGGCCCATTAAGTCCTGTCTAGCCCCCTGATTATCATGCCTTTTCACCATCACACCAGGCTTCCATCAAAGCCCCAGCTCTCCAGCCTCACCCTGCTGTGTCAGGAACAGGATCCTGGTGTAGCTCCACGGCTGGTGGCCATGGGAGTGGGTGTACAGCCACCCCTTCAGCAGGGCACACTCCAGTGGGGCAGGAGAAGCTCTGTGCTCAGCACCCTGCTCCTGCTGGGCACCCACACTCCCCCATCCCCACCCCTTTTTGGTCTTTCCCTGCCTGGCTTCAGCAGGATGCTAGGAGTAAGGAGGTGACCCTTTTTTTTTTTTTTGAGCATCTCGTGCAGTTTGTACAACAAGCAGGCCAAGAAATAAATATTCTCTGTGTGTTCTTGCCAGAGCAATAGAGACAAGGGCGTTTGCCAGCCTGCCCTGCTCTGTGCTTCCGAGTCCCCAGCTCCCTCCGCACCACTTGGCTTTCCGTTTTTTTTTAATTTAAATCTAATTTTGCTGCTGTATTGCAAGTTCCTGTCTAGCTCAGGAGCTGCTGTTGCCTCGGGGCCGTGTTGCTGCTTTTCAGTCTTCCCACGCCCCTCGCTTGTGCCATCTGGAAAAACTTGGAAAAGTCTCTCCTAAATTGGTGCACGTGTGCTTGGGGTCATCCTAGGAGGAACAGCATGAGGGTCTCCTTCAATGGATAATGCTCTTTAAAAATCCCTTCTTCAGCTGCTTCCATGTAATGAGTTTGCCAGTGAAAATGGCAGAGAAGCCCGTGCTGGATCTTCAGGAGCAACAACTACATCTCCTGTGCTAGTGCTGCTCCTTAGCATGCCCAAAACGACATCCAGGGAGAAATGGCAGCCATCCCATGGGCAGGACCTACCAGCCCAACGGTGAGGTGTGGGGGAATTGTGAACAGCAGCACCTGAGGATGCTGTTTGGAGCGCTCTGATCCCAGTTTGTGAGACTACGTCTCCTCCAGGAAGTCTCCATCATGCTGATGGGTCCTCTGGCCAGTCATCCCCACCCTAAGTTCTTGCTGCTTCCACGAAGAGCTTTAATGGAAGAAAAAAAAGAGGAAAAAAGGAACATCCTGGCCCGGCAGCTTGTGGAAGGTGTTGGATCCCATCTCTGCCTTCACCACCCACCCACAGCAGGACCAAAAGAAGCATGGCCAGCAGATCAAGAGAGGTGGCTCTGCTCTGGTGAGACCCCACCTGAAGTACTTGCGTCCAGCTCTGCAACCCTCAACACAAGAAGGACATGGACCTGCTGGAGTGGGTCCAGAGGAGGCCACAAAAATGATCAGGAGGCTGGAGCAGCTCTGCTCTGGAAACTTGGGGCTGTTCAGTCTGGGGAGGAGAAGGCTCCAGGGAGACCTTAGAGCACCTTCCAGTGCCTGAAGGGGCTCCAGGAAAGCTGGGGAGGGACTTTGGACAAGGGCAGGAAGTGAGAGGACAAGGGGCAATGGTCTTACACTAAAGCAGGGTAGATTTAGATTAGACATCAGGAAGAAGTTCTTTATTATGAGGGTGGTGAGACACTGGCCCAGGTTGCCCAGAAGGGCGGTGGAGGCCCCATCCCAGGAGACATTCAAGGTCAGGCTTAATGGGGCTCTGAGCAACCTGATCTAGTTAGAGATCTCTGCTCACTGCAGGGGGGGTTGGACTAGATGACCTTTAAAGGTCCCTTCCAACCCAACACATTCTATGATTCTATGACCTGCCACCAGTCCCCGGGGCACTGCGGCCACTTCATTCCAGTTTTGCTCCCATAGTGCTGCTCACAGCCCCTCAGCCCTTGGGTTTCTTCCTTTTGCCCCCCTCTCCACGTGCTGTTGAGGCTGGCAGTGTTCTGGCAAACAAGCCTTGACTGCAATTGTTCCTGGCCTCTTGTGGGAAATTGTAACTCCAACGCAGTGAAATACCAACTGGCAGAGAATGGAGAGTTTCCTTCTGCCGTTGTGAGCTGCAGCAGGCAGGCTCAGATGGAGGTTTTCTCTTGGCTTTCCCTCCCCTGCTTTTGTTTTTTCCCTGAAGCCATGGTCACCCTTCTCCAGCCACCGAGAGGGAAAGGCTGATGAAATGGCACGTTGAATTTGTGCTTGGCAAAGTCACAGCTCCAGGAGCTTCAGAAGGAGGCAGCACTGGGAAACACCAACGTGGTTTGTCTGGTGGTCAAAAGGGCACATCTCAAGACCTGTGGTGTGCCCAGAACTGGACACAGTATTCGAGGTGTGGCCTCACCAATGCTGAGTACAGAGGGACAATCACCTCCCTGGTCCTGCTGGCCACGCTACTTCTAATCCAGGCCAGGATGCCATTGGCCTTCTTGGCCACCTGGGCACACTGCTGGCTCATGTTCAGCCCCCTATTGATCTGAACCCCCAGGTCCCCTTCTGCTGGACAGCTTTCCAGCCACTAAAGAAGAAGTTCAGGGACTTCTGCCCAAGAGCAAAGCCCACCTTTCAAGGGACAGAGCTTTCCCAGGAGCTGCTCAGAAAGGATGGTGTGGGCACCTGCAGGCAGTAGGGATTCCAGGCAGTAGGGATTCCTGCCAGTCTCTCCGAGCTCCTCACCCCTGCTCAACACACCTTGGTCAGTGTGAACACCAGCAGCATGCCCATTAACTCCAGCCCATCCCAGTGCCCAGGTGGTTTCTTGCATGGCTCAATCACCCACCATGAGCCTGTGCCAGCCTTGTTTTCTGCTCTTCAGGGTCAGAATGAGAGAGAGATGGCTGTGATGGACATGGGCCATGTGGCTTGGAAGCACAAGGACCTCAGAGGTGTGGTGAGGGTCACATCTGGAGGGGATGCAGTGGGTCCTGCCGGGACGAACCGGGCAGTGTTAGGACACAGGGATCTCTCTTGGGAAGCTGCTTGAACCTGAGCATGGTGCCTGTGTCAAGCCCCCATAGCCTTGTGGGTGTTCCTCACCGGGGTTTGAGGCTGGGTGGCCTCATCCATTGAGCACCCAAATCTCTGCCATCACTGCGGCATCACGGGAAGTTGTTTGTCATGGGCTGTCTCTCCCCAGCCTCAGCATTTCATTTCAGCAAATTTCCTTGCTGGAGCCACCATCCCCTTATCCATTAGCAGATTAGCACAGGTTGAATTTCCCATGCGAGCACTCCACACTCCGTCTCATTGTATTTATTTTGTTGAGGCTGCTTTTCCCTGGGCTTGACAGTGTAATTTGTGCAGATCTGTGCTGAGTTTTCCAAACCCTCAAATGAGCTTTTTTTTTTTGTTAGTGTGAAGCCTGGACTATTGATGGTAGAGACATTAACAACAGAAATATTGAGCAGTGAGCAGTACGGCCAGCATCCAGGAAGGCTTCCTAACTTCCAGAGGTGCTCCTTGGCAAAAACACCATGGTTCAGAGGTTTTAATTAGATCGAATCCTCCAGGTGACCAACCAAGCACTAAAAGGCATACCAATTTTTCAGTTGTGTCCCTTGCTGTAAGAGTTTTTATTATTTATTTTGGATAGATGTGACAAAAGATTGTGGATATCCCAAACTTCAGGTTTTCCTTGAATGGCACTAAGAGGTCTCCAGCACAGGAGAGTCTCCTTTCAGTGCAGTCCTACTCAGAGAAGGGCCTGCCTGCAAATTGTTCCACACTTAGTCTGGTCTCCCTTGCCTGGTGTGACTTACATGTGAAATTTGGTTGAGTTTTTGGATCAGAAGTTGTATTTTCTGATTGTCAGCTCCTCCTCGGGGTCTGGAAATGCAGCTGTGGTTTCTTCACCTCTTGTTTGCACCATTCATGGAGCCCCAGTGTTGAAAACCTGCCTGACAGTGTGCTCCACAGTGTGCCAGGCAGAGCTGAACCTCCTCACCGTGCCTTCCTCAAGGAATGCACGACCCAACTGTACACAAAGGCAGAAACCAAAGCTGTCATGGCTGGAAAAACAGAGCTGGAAAAAAAACCCTCTTCTTCCCCCTCCTTCCTGGTTTGCAGCAGAGCCTGGCACAGCAGGAGGGAGCTCTGCCCATCTCCTGTAGCAGCTAGGTGGGCTTGGGAGATGCGCAGGGTCATGGCCCTGGCAGCTGGGGTATGTTAGATCTTCAGCCAACCCTGGGTTCTCTGGGAAGCATTTGTCTCCATCCCACGTTGTGCTCTTCCTGTCTTTGCCCTGGGAGAAGTGGCTGAGGCTGGGCAGGGTGCTGTGATGCTGTGGGGCTCCAGCACTGTCCCTGTGCCCATGCTGGAGGGGCCATGGTTGCCCATGAGACTGCAGCTACGGCTGGAAGTGAGAGCAATCTTGGGGGGGGGGGAATCTCCCTTGTGTCCACTGGTTGCCTGGGGGCAGCTGAAGGTTTTGGGGATGATGCTGCATTGACTCCCAACTCTCCAAAATCAGAGCCAGGCCACCAGAGATGCCATTGCTCCTCTGCAGGAGGAGGTGGGTCATTTCCCATGGTCCTGAGGTAGAAAATAACATCCTGTTGCTGCAGGAGGAGTCTCTGCTGCACCTGTTGACATGGTGAGGATGGGGGGTAAACACATCTTGGTATGTGTATCAGATCCCACCTGGACTATCAGGTTTGCTCCCAGGGATGCTGGGGCTGCCACAGTGTCAGCACACGGGGGCTGAGGGTGCAAGTGTGGACCACGCTGCAGAAGTCTCTTCTGCAGGAGGATCCTGGAGCCCCTGGGTTCCTTCTTTCTCCTTCCTGCCTTGTCTGGGTGGGTCACAGATGTCCCCCTCCTTGGACGGGTGCCTGCGCTGTAGCTCTGCCTTGGTACCTGCCACAGCAGGCAGGTGAGGAAGGACAAATCAAAGGTGACTTTCAGTTCCTCCCCTTTTCCTGCCCTGAGGTCAGCCTGGTAATTGCAGTGAGCGACCCACACAGTGGATCTGCCACCTCTGAGCCGTGGATGACTCCAAACAGTCTGAGAAGCAAAGCCTGGATGGAGCAGGGAGGGTTGGAGAGATTGCCTGGCACATTGGCTGACACAGATGAGCTTTGTGTTTGGCTGTTTCTGGGAGTGACAGGTTTAATTCAAAGCTGCTCCCTGCCTGAGTCCATTTGTCTTCTGTTTTTGTTTTTTTCTATGACCCTGTCTGCTTCTGTCTCTGTTATTTCTTGGCCGATGCTTGGCACTGGCTGCTCCAGCAGCTTTCTGGTAAGGGTGAGAGCTGTGGGTGTTTTGCTGCAGCAGGGATGCCTGACCTTTGTCTGGCCACAGTGCAATTGCTGCTTCAAAGTGGAGCAGAGGCTGAATAGCTGGAGCAACTCCTCGGAGCACGAGAGACCTGGGATCAGGGATGTAGACAGTCAGTTTGTTGTGCTCTGACTGCAAAAGCCCTGGCAAAGTGGGAGCCTGTAGCACCCAACCTCTCCACTGCCTCCAAAGATGTACTAGAAGCAGGTTTGCAAAGTGTCTGCGTGGCCAAGGTGCCCCTGCCCAGGGGCAGCTGGGCAGCCAAGGCTTGTCTTCATCTGCCTGCGTCTGGGGCAGCTGCTCACATCCAGACCTGAAAGTTTAGCCCAGTTCTTGCAGACAGAGGGATGGATTTAGCCATTTGTAGTCCTTGGAGCAAAGCGCTCGATGCCAGAGGTGTGTGAGTGGTGAGACCAGGTGTAATTTGTGATTCAGAGGCTCTGGGACACACAGGACCTTCCTCCAGGGGAGCTGCAGCACAGGAGAGTTTAAATAAATCAGCACATTAACAGCAGGCGAGGGGGGGAAAAGTGGGAGCCGAAATAACAGGCTGTTAGCAGGAATGTACAGAGAGGATTAATGGCTGCGAGGGGAACACAGAGGAGGGCTCCTTGCCAGGGGAAGATGGGAAGGACAAGGGCACGTGGTGGGGTGATGTGGATGACCCAACATGCCCTTTCCCAGCCCTGTTGTCAATGCTCCTGTGCAGTGTTTGGGTGGCTTGCAGGGCTTCCTAGCTTCTTCATAACGGCAATCGCAGCTGGTGGGAGCTGGGGGGTTTGCTCTGGGATCAGGCTGGGGGTGTCTGCTGCTGGGTGCTGCCCCAGGCAGACCCGGGGTCCCTCCCACCCTGCCGTGTCCCACTCTGTTGGTGACCCTCCTTTGCTTTTATCCCTGCAGCAACCCCAGAGTCCAGATAGAAGCGATCGAGGGCGGCGCGCTGCAGAAGCTCCTGGTTATTCTGGCTACGGAACAGCCCCTGCCCGTCAAGAAGAAGGTGAGGACGTGGGGACACACCTCTGGGTAAAGCCATTTTTGTGCTGAACTCAGTGCGAGAGCTTCTCGGGACATGGCTGACAGCGCCAGGCTGTGGGACCCTGTGCTGCCCCCAGCCCGGGGGTGGGTCCCAGGGTGCCGGCCCACCCCGGCCCCCGGCGCTGCGGGTCCCAGCAGCGGCAGGGACGGCAGCTCTGCCAGCCTCAGGGGACAGGGCTCGCTGCTGCGGCTCCTCTGGCAGCAGAGGCGGGGGTCCCCGGGCAGGCGTGCCCATCAGAGGCTAACAAACATGGGAGCTGACGTTTGGAAGCAGCTAATTGCTGGAGCCAGCCCCGTGTCCTGCCTGTGGCGGTGGCTTTGGAGCAAGCCGAGCAGCGCGAGAGCCCCCAGCCAAATGTGCAGTGCTGTCCGTCGGGATGGGGGCTTCCTCACCACCTCCCCCCACGCTCCTCGCTGTACTCCCTGGAGCATGAGATCTCGTTACCCTTGCTGCAGCGTGCCGTGCCACCTCTGCTCACGGGCTGTGAAATTACCTGGCTGCTGCCGAGCACCCAGCCCCACCATTTAATGCACTGACCTCCTGACAGAGATGGGGGTGGGACCACCGGCCCTTTCATTTGTCTGGAAGGCACTTGGGGTTGTGTGAGCAGCAGTGCACAGCCAGCGTGTTAACAGGCTCCACAAACACATTCCCCTTCAGTCCATGTTAAGGGTCCTCCAGCAGGTGAAAGGCCTGGGAGGGGCTGCGGGGACCCCTTTGCCTTCAGCCACAGGTGGGAGGAGGTCCTAGCCAGAGAGGTGCACTACAGAATGCTCTGTGCTCAGAAATTCCTCCTAGGAGTGCCCATGGCTTGATCTGGAGTTTGTTTTAGGGTGGGAAGGGATGGCTGATGGTTCAGCATCACCTGAACCCCTGGGTGGTGGGTGTGGGACAGTTCTTTCCAGCAAGCCTGAATGTGTCCTGCCGGTAGCTCCTGGAGAAGAGCGAGAGGGATGAGCTCAGTATTGTCAGCATTTACATTTGGTCTTATGAGAGCCTCTGAGGATTGAACCCCCTTGTCCAGGAGGACAGACACTTTTAATTTCCAGATACTATGCTGCATAGGATCTTCCATCCCTCCCTAGGCCAGGATCCTGAGGACAGGTCGGTGCCACAGCCCCTTCCCACATGGGCCAGCAGCCCACAGCTCCCACTCGGGCGGGTTTTCTACCCCAGTGCACAGCAGCGGTGCCCGGGAGCGAGGCCAAAAGTGTGTTTCTTCCCCCCCTGTCCTTTGGCCTGTGCTTGGAGACAGAAACACCCTCCGAGTCGAAGGATAGAAAGAAATGGGACTGGGGAGGACACGGCTGTCAGCTCGGATCAGTCCGTGGAGAGCCAGGGCCACGTGCTCCACCTCACTGTGCAGGGGAGCTGGCCCGGCTGGCTGCCAGCGCCCGGCTGAGCATCCCGGTCCCTGCTGGGGCAGAGCCCTGCCCCGGGCAGTGTCAGCCTGTCCCCTCCACAAACCATGCTCCTCAGAAGCAGACAAGTGTAAAATTCAGTGGTTGGCCCCTAATTGCCTCCTTGGCATTAGCCTCGTGCTGCTGGAGGCCCAGGAGGCAAGTGCAGCCCTGCTGGTGGCTCCCGCTGGCCGTGTGGGATGCTGCACCATCACAGACCCTGTCTGGGGGCCATGTCCTGGGAAACAGCATGATCTTGTCCTCCAGCCACGTGGGTGCAAGGGAGAGGATGTTCCTCAGGTGTCTCAATAATTTCAAGGGGATTGGATTGGGCTCTGCTGAGGGGTGCTGGACCCCACTTTGCCCCATCCTCAGCCTGTAGCTGGGCTCTGTACTGGTAGGTGTGAACTGGGAGGAGAAGCAATGGCGTTGGGTCCATTCAGGTGCTGGCCACAGGTCCCTCTGGGTTATTGTTCTAGTGATCACAGTGACACTGTGGGTTGGAGTTTGGGTGGAAGTCTCAAAGTCACCCAAGTTTGGGCAACCTTGCAGTGCTGGGGAGGGTTGGGATCAGGAGAAAAGGGGGCTCTTGGAGACACCCCTCAGTGAGGAAAGGTTTGAGTGCATATGCTGAGGAGCTTAAGGATTCATACGGAGCTGGGGAGCTCTGACCAAATGGGTCGGAGCATTTCTCTTGTCCCATGGGATGCCACAAAGGGAGGTGGCAGCTGTGGCCACCGTGCTGATCGACCTCTCTCCCCACCAGGCTCTCTTTGCACTGTCCTCCATGCTGAGACACTTCCCCTACGCCCAGCAGCAGTTCCTCAAGCTGGGTGGCCTCCAGGTCCTCAGGAGCCTCTTCAGGCAGAAGGGGATGGAGACCCTCCACGTCCGTGTGGTGACGCTCCTCTACGACCTCATGGTGGAGAAGGTGAGGAGCTGGGAGGGATGGGACCCAGCCAGGTTCTCCCCCCCCCTTCAGCCCCTTGCTGAGCCAAAGGGGCCTTTGAGCCACAGGATGAGGAGGGGCCAATCCATCATTGGTGCTGGTCTGTGCTGTTGTGACAGGGCCACTGTTGCAGGGGACAAGTGCCCAGAGCGAGCTTGGACCTTTATTTTTCACTAAACCACCATCGCCGTTTCCACCCGAGGGCGTTTAAATAACAAACCAGCCAGGACAGGAGTAGGGAACAGAGGCACTGGACCGTGGTGAGCTTGGCTGTGGGGCCTGGGGGACCAGCCAGGTGATGGGGGACCAGCCACTTGCCAGGGGACCAGCCACCAGGGCGGTGTCCCTGCCTGCTGCAGAGCCCTCACCTGCCTGCGCGGCCCTCGCTGCGGCCAAGCCCACAACGTTCAGTGTTCTGCTTTCCAATACCTTGGGTGACTGCTGCACACGTCAGGGCAAACCCCATCTTTCCGTGCCAGCACTTGTTGTTCAGCCTGTGTGTTTCTCTTACTCCAGAGAATTGGAATCAAATCCACTTTCACTCCGTTTATAAGCCAATTCGTCCCGCACATTATTGCTGCCGTAGCACTTGGGTTTCAGGCACCGCAGGGCAACGTCGGTGTTCTCGGTTTCAAAACCTTTGTAAAGGTGCAAACTGTTTTAGGGGGTGTGAAACCGGATCAGGTGCTGGCTTCAAGGAGCAGTGATCCCCTCTGCCTGCTCGGATGGGCAGGGAGCACCCGTGGGCATTGCACCCCAGCTGCTCCCCTCCACCCCTGCCGCCTGTTTCGGGGCCACCCTGCCTGTCCCCTGCTCTGCCCTGGCTGGGGACAGCCGCAGGCCCAGCAGATTCTTGGGTTTATGTTAAAACCATGATTTTTCCTTGCCTTTCAGACTGGGAATGCCATGTATCAATCCCAGCCCCTTCACGGAGGAGATGGGAGAGCCCAGGGTGCCTGGTGGGGAGCAGGGGTGGCCCATTTGGGGTGGGCCGGGTGACAGGCAAACAGGTGGGCTGGAAAATGAGGAACTACCATGGCAGCTCTGGCACTGACACACAAGCTGCCAGGGCTCTGAGCAGCTTTTTCTGCCACTTCCTTCCCTTTTCACCCCACCTCCTCTGTGGCCAGCTGGGGGGGTGGCAGGCAGCTCTCTGGGGGCAGTGGGAATGGGGAGGTCTCCTCAGGGTTGTGCCTCCTGGTCCTCACTATGTCCCATAAACCAGTGGGATAAACCAGCAGGGCTGAGCTCCCCACAGCAGCGCCCGGGGGGGCCAGAGCCCATCGAGCTGAGGGACAGGGTGGAGAAAATGCTGTGGGGGCCCTTGGGGAGCCACGTGGCCTCAGGAACAGGGTTGTCCCATCACCTCTCCTGGTGGCTTCTGGGCACGCTGGCTGTCCCCTCCCTTCCCCAGGCTGGGGTTCTGCTCACCAGGCTCGCAGAAGCCCCTCTCCGCCATCAGCAGTGTGAGGTGAGCAGCCTGCTCCCAGCTAATTAGTGAAGCATGGACACAGTAATTATCAGAGGGGGCCACCAGCCAAGCTGGGGGAGTGCTCCATGGGGGAACAGAGCCACTCCACCAGCCAAGCCTGGAGAGGTGTTGGGATGGGGCAGGAGGCTTCCCTTCCTCCCTGGCCCCTGCTCAGAGCAGGTCTCTGTGGCTGGGAGGGAGCTGGTAACCCTGGCCACCCCCATGCCCATGGGGGCCTGTCTGCCCCGGCACCATCGCTGCAGTATTTAGAGTTTTCTGGACCTGTCTGAGAAGGTCAGGCCAGAGCTTGAGGAGTCAGAGGTCTCTGTCTCTTCCATAGAGCAGCACAGAGCCAAGTGGTGATGTTTCTGAGGTGCTGAAGGAGCTTGTCCAGCAGCCCAGAGACTTCAGAGGTCTTCTGCTGAACTTTCTCCCCCTTGAATCCCCTTTCAGCACCATGTCATATGGAACCTCCTGGGCACCAAGAGTTTTCCAGGGTGGACAACCAGCCTCTGTGACCAACTTCATGCAGAGGCAACAGGGAGCTGGGTCACAGCCTCATCTTGGCTTTCCATTGAAAGTCACCTTCCCAGACAGGTGTTACGGGACATGCATCCTATTCTCCAGAGAGATGTCACCTCCTGGCAGCGGTCATTCTCCAATAGGGATATTAATTCATGTTCCACCACTTCCTGCAGATGCTGCTTGAGGACTCACAGCATGGAGATCAAATGGAAGAGAAAATCCAGCAGTACCAGCAAGTGAAGCTGGTCCCAGCGGTGGTGGAGCAGGACTGGTGCGTGGTTGTTTCCAACCTGCTGGCCATGCCGGAGCACGACACACGGGAGAAGGTCCTCAAGACGGTGGGAGTGCTGATGGCCTTCTGCAAGGAGCACTACCGGGGGGACCAGGCCCTCAGCAGCACCCTCAGCCTCCTGCGCAGCGAGTACGAGGAGCTGGCGGCGGAGGAGCAGCGGGAAGGAGACAAAGATGGCTACTTCAAGGAACTCCTGGGCTCGGTAAACACCATCATTCAAGAATTAAGATGAAAGTAGCTGTGGATGGAGTCCGATTGCAGATGGTTCGGGGCAGCGGCGTGAGTTTTGATGGCACCAATGTAAATGCACCTTTGAATAAATTGGGTGGACTAAATGAGCTCCCACCAGCGAGTGGTGCCAAGGGCTTCGTTATCAAACCACAGGCACTGGGGGCACGTTGTCTTTGGCGTGGGGCACTGCTGGAGAAACTGAGTATGTACCTGAAAGGGAACCAGGTGGAGTCTCAGCTTACGTGGCCTTGTGAGTGTTCTTAGTCTGTCTGCAGGACTGTTGAGGTGGGAAGAGCTGGGGGATGTGGGAGTGTCCTCGCTGGGCAGCTCTGCTGCACAAAGGGAAGCGTTGGTGCCTGCAGCTCTGAGCTGCCTTTGTTCTTGCCTGGCTCATGTGTGGTTGCTCCTGCATCGTGGCGCTCGGGCAGCGCCGTCTGCTGTGGCTGGTTCTGTGCTTGTGTGTGGAGGACTGAGCGTGGTTTCCTTGAGACCTCGGTTGGAGGGGTTCTGTGGAGGTCCCTACTCCAGCCTTTGCTTGGAGCAGGACTATCCCTTGGATGAGTTGGTGTGGCTGTGACTACCTCCAAGCCACCCAGCTCCACCGCCCCTCTATGGAGGTCATGTAGCTCCACCGTGGCAGCTCTTCTGCAGCCCCTCTCTGCTTGGAGGCCAGTCCCAGTGCTCTGGGAGTCAGACACTGATGGAAGCCCTGGTGTGGAACAGCCATGGAGCTGCTCCTGCCAGCACAGGGGCCAACCAATGGTGAAACACTTTGCCTTGCATCTAACCGTTGAGTAATTTGTCTTGTGTTCTTCTTTCCCTTGGAGAAGGCTTTGGAGATGCTAATGGAACTGAGGGCAAGGCCAGGGACTTCCTAGGGAAGGGAATTGCTAGAGCTTGAGGTTGGCCAGCCAAGGGCTGTTCAGCTGTGCCCTACAGCCTGCTCTCCTGGCTGGGCTGGGCCTCTCCATTCACACACCTCTTCCAGGTGCAGCTTCTCCTCCTTTTCCTCTAGGCTCAGGTCCCCCTCCTGCTTCCAGCACGCCAAGGAGGCAATTATTTCTAATCCTGGATTCACTTTCAAAATTGCTCTCTGGCAATAACAGGTATTTCAATCCCTGCTTGGCCGCTGCCGGGGGCTGCAGCACCAACCTTACCAACACCAGGGCAGGAAAGAAAATTTAAACAGCCAGGCTGGTGCCCCCGCCCTGAGGTGAGGCTGGTGCAGCCTCCCGGGGCTTTGTGATTTACCCACCCCCCGACCCGGGCAGGCCCCTCCCCGGGCAGCGCGGCAGCCCAGGACCCGTCAGGCAGTTGCAGGGCTCTTAGCCCTTCTGGCTGCTAAAATATTGCTGGCTGCTGCTCCCAGTGTGGCAGTTGTCACTGTTAAATCGCAGGAGTAATTATACATATTGATTTTTCTTTTCTTTTTTTCCCCCCTTCTTTCTGGGTTTCGGTTCAGGCTGTTTTGCTGGGATCAAAAATCATATTTATTTATTTATTTATTTTCTTTCAGAAATTCATTTCCCAGCCAGTCCTGCCAGGGTTTTGCTTTTTTTTGCTGTGTAGGTTAAAAAATAATCTGATGTCAACGGCCAGGGTGAGCTCGGGAAGGGGCTTTTCTGCGTGAAGCCTGAACCCCCAGGGTGTGGGGAAGAGGGGCTCCAGCTGGGGAGCAGAGCTGGTGCAGGGGATATTGGAGCATGGATTTCTCCTGCCCTGCTTGGCCTTGTAGGTGTGTCCCAGCGGGATCTGGTGAATGAGGGGAAGGGCTGACACTGAGCTAAGGGTGGAGCAGGGAGAAAACCAGCAGCGTGGCTGGGCCAACCCACCCTGGTAACCCCCTCCCAAAGCTAACCCCCTTGTCGGTCCCACCCTCCGCCAGGGCTGGCTCTGGCAGGGAAGAGACCTTGCCATGGCTCCTGGGGTTTGCCAGCACATAATATTAAAAGAAAGCAAAAAAGAAGTAAAATTACAACATTCCTGGCACTGTTTATCACCAGCCCTTTGGCAGCTCGCTGGGGACACTTGCAAAGGCTCTCTGAGGGCCTCTGGCACTGCTGATGCTCCGTGACCTTTGCATCCAGCATCTGGGTCCAAACCCCACATCCTCCTTTCCCAAAGGGCTCCAGGCTCTGTGCCTGGGGGGGTGAGAGTGTGGATGGGAGCCCCAGGACACCCTGTAACAGTGTTGGGCTGAGTCCTGGCTGTGGCTGCCGGCCCAGGCTGACGTCCCCACTGCTGCCAGGCTCCTGAGCTGGTGGTGCTGGTAATGACAGGGCTGCTGCCTGCCTCTGCTTTGGCAGCCCTGGGCAGGACAATGACAGGGACAGGCTGGCCCAGCTGTGCCACCAGGGCGGTGGCCACTGGGGCAGGGAGCAGCAGCATTACTGCTGTGACTCACGTCCTGCTGACCCGAATTCCAGGGATACAGACTTCCTCGTTGGTTTTGGAGTAGACAGGATTTCCACCCCGGGACCTCCAAGGTGGGGTGTAGGCGTTAATCACCTGTCTGACTGGGCCAGCGTGGTCCACGTGCCTGGGCAGTGTTATTTCCTCTGGCACCCCTGAAGGCAGCAGGAAGGGTCGTGCTGGCCCAGCCCCACACCCAGCCAGCAGCAGAGAGGGGACTTGGAGCAGAGGCCACCAGCTGTGCTTCCCAGGGCTGCTCACCAGCCTCCAGAACCCACAGCACTGCTGCGTCCTGAGCCCTTAGTGCTGGAGCATGATGAGCCTTAATGGCTTTCCTTCCCCACCCATTTGTTGGGGATTTTCGACCCCACACACCCCCCTCACCACCCACTCTGCCCTCCCTGTAATTGCTTCTCTGAAGTTTGGCAGCCTGCTGCTGCCCAGCCTACCCTCTTGGACCTCCCCAGCAGCCAGGAAAGCCCCTGCCTGGGGTTGGCCTTGGAGGTGGGAAGCAGCAAAGCTGGTGGGGGTGAAGGGAGAGTGCTGAATGGAAAAGGCGTTTGTTAAATGGCATTAAAACCTCAGTGCGAGGCCTTCACACACAATTAAAGCAGCATAAATTCAACGTGGTTTGATTCACCACTGAATTGAATTAAGAGCACTTTAAATTTGGAGTAAGACAATCTCCTGGGGCTTTAATGTGGTTTCACTGATACATTGTAGAAGACAATGTGGGTTCATCTTCCTGAGCGTCCCTACGCAGGCAGGGCCCCGCTGCCGGGGCGGGCAGGAGGGCTCCTGGGCTCTGGCACAGCCTCACCGGGTGCTGCTGTCCCACGGCAGTGCAAAAAGAGCCCCAGATCCCTCCTGGGTGACCAGTATGTTGGCGTGTTTTGGGAGCAGCTGTGCCCTGCTTGGCCCATGCACTCTGGTGGGCAGCAAGGTCCTGTAGCCCTTCCCTGCCCAAAGCCACCGCAGGTCCCCTCTGGCCACGGCCTCTGGAGCCCCCTGGTTTCCTCTCCTGTTGCCCGGGGAGTGATGCCGCGTGGGACGGGGCAGGGAGGAGCCTCTCCCCACGGACCATCGGGAAGGGGCTGAGGAGCTTCCCCACCTCCTGCCCTCGCAGCTGCTACAACCCGAGGCGGCCGTGCTTGCTCCTTCCTGGTGGAGGAGAGCTGCCCTCCAGCAGCCGGCGGGGGCCACCCCCACGAGCCCTTCCCCAGCGCTTAATTACATCCAGCAGTAATTGCTGGCTAATAAAGTCACAGCTTCACCCCTGCCTGGACCCCCCACCCCCCCGGGGCAGTGCAGTGCCGCTGCCCTGATATGGTGCTGCTGCTGCCACACGGGAGGGTTTGGTCAAGACACATGATCGGGCACATGGAGACCAGCCCATTTCTGTTGGTGTGAAGCTACAGCCATTCATGATGTACCTCCTTGGGCCTCTCCTCTGCAAATGCTGTTCCCAGCGGAGCAGCAACTCCTGGATCCAAAGGATGGGTGAGTTGGGCCTCTGGCCTCCTGTCCCCAGTGCTGCGAGGTCAGTGACAGTTCCCTCCCTCCAGCTGCACTGTCAAACCAGCTTCCCTCAGGTGGAGCAGTATTTTAATTTGCTGCTGACTTGATGCTCAAAGTTCGTAGCATAAACCCCACCCCCCCCATTTATTTACAATTAAATACATTCAAATTTGTCTATATAGCTAAAGAGATTTTTTTTTTTTTTAAAAGCTCATTCATGAGGTGTATTTTGAGGTGAGTGATGTATATATTTTGTAGCTAGCCCATGAATAGCCCAGGGAAGGTAAGATGGTAAGGTTAGAGCCTTTAAGATAATTATATCAATACCAGAAGAGATGAGTGTGCTATTGTATAAAAGCAGTTGTTACATATAATAATAATTACATACATAGGTATATAGAAGTATATATAGTAGTGTGTTTTCTTCTATCATCTATCTATGCATCCATCCATCCATCCATCTATCCTATCCATCATCTGTCCATCTATCTATCTATCCATCTGTGCATCTCTCTATGCATCCATCCATCATCTATCCATCATATATCCATGCAGCCATCCATCATCTGTCCATCTATCATCTGTCCATCCATCCATCTAATCTATCCTCTATCTCTCCTATATCTATCCCTCCCTCCATCCATCTATGCATCCATTATCTACCTATCTATCCATTATCCATTATCTATCTATCCATCTGTCCATCTATCCGTCCATCCATCTATGCATCTATCCATCCATCTGTCCATCTATCCATCCATCCATCCATCTATCCATCCATCTATGCATCTATCTATCCATCTGTCCATCTATTATCTGTTATCTATCCATCCATCTGTCCATCTATCCATCCATCCATCTATCCATCCATCTATGCATCTATCTATCCATCTGTCCATCTATTATCTGTTATCTATCCATCCATCTGTCCATCTATCCATCCATCCATCTATCCATCCATCCATCTATGCATCTATCTATCCATCTGTCCATCTATTATCTGTTATCTATCCATTCATCTGTCCATCTATCCATCCGTCCATCCATCCATCTATGCATCTATCTATCCATCTGTCCATGTATTATCTATCCATCTATTATCCATTATCTATCCATCTAATCTATTCATCTATCATCCATCCTCTATCCATCCATCTATGCATCCATTATCTATCCATCTATCTGTCTATCCATCTATCATCTATCTGTCCATCTATCCTTCCAACCTATCCATCCCTCCATCCATCAGCTTACAGCTTTCATTACTGCTGGAACGTCAGAGCAAGGACCACCCTGGCCCACCTCCCCCCCCCAGCAGGACCCTCTTCAGCTGTTTATGGGCATATGAAAAATAGGAACTAAATCAGCTGTTTATCATTTGTAGTCAAGAGGCTAAAATGCTTGAAAACATAATACATTTGGCCAAAATATCCCAAGAACTATTTAGCTGAATTCTAATCAGTGTTTTGGTAACAGGGTGGCAATAACCTTGATATAGTAAATTATAAGCTGATCAAAATAAATAAAAGTATAATGTAACACTGCCAAGGATTGGCTTTAAAATTGAGCTGCAGTTTAAAACACTAACTGCAGCACAGGCTGCTTTCCCTGGTAATGGATGGGTTGCAGAACCAGGATCCGTGGCTCTGCCCTGCGCACGCGCGGCTGCGCCAGCACTGGACTTTATTGGTACGTGTAAAACACACTGAAATTCATAAAATTTAAATAAGACAGCGAAATTATACCTTGTAGCTATAGTTATCACAAATAATGTATAGTCTAAATTGCAGCCTGAGCAAACATGACTTGCTGGGTGCCTTTGGAAGCCCAAGGCGGGATGCAGAGCAATTATGAGCAATGAGTACAAAGCCCATTTGCATCTGAATGGCGATGGGGGGGGGCAGGGACGGGCTGAGCGGCGCGTTCAGGGCAACACAATCCCCTGCCACTCACAGCACAACCCACCGGCTGGTAAAAGCAACTTTATTAGTGCCTCGCAGCAAAATACATTAGTAATTTGTAACCAGGCATTCGAGCTCCCGTCCCGTGTCACACAGCAGTAACCGGCTGCCTGCGCCCTTGGACCTTTCACTGGACGTGCTCTGGGCTCTGCCCCAGCAGGGACGGGTGTGAAACCCCCTCCGAGGTGGCCGCTGGTGAAGGACCCCATGGGTGCCCCATCCACTGGGTGGCCTGTCCCCTGGGAACGCACGGAAACCACCCCCGGGCAAAGCAGCACCACAAAACCCTGCACCCCAAGCACGTCTGCAACCATGTCCCCTCCCACCACCACGCCCAGCAGGGGTATATGGTTTTTCCAGATGTTTTCCAGCTGTGGTCACTAGCCCCTGCTGTATTTTCATTCTCCTTTGAGCAGACAGAGCGTGTTCCCTCTCCAACCCAACAGCAGGAACACACTAATACATACAAGACTGTGATTAATTATTTTTTGAGTGAAAAAAACCTCCTTTTCCTCTCTTGAGCGCAATGCAAACCTGCAGTCTCTGAGCAGCATGATTCAACTGCCAGTGTGAACTGTTAGTGTTACTGTCAAATCCTCTTTGGTTATAGAATGTTTTATTGAAAGCAAGATTATACAAAATCATTTTCTGCTAGAAGTACAACCCTGGAATCTAAAAGCAATCTAAATTGGCACACGTCCACAGGCTGAGGCTACACTGGTAGGACGTAGGCATTTGAGTAGCATCTCCCCAGGTAATCTAAACAAAGTTATCAAAATTATATTAAGTAAATACACTTTGAGGAAGAATAAACTTTTGAAAAAATCCTTAGAATATTCAAAGTAGAGTTCTGGAAGTAGCAGTAGTGGGCTAGAGAAAAAAAAAACAACCACCAAGACCCAGAGACCGCTCGTTAAATACTCTCCATGGCCTTGAACTCGCTGAGGGCCTGCACCGGGTTCACGTGTTTCTTCTGGGATGCTCTCTTGATTTTCGTTTGGGTTTCGTCTTGTTTCTCCCTCTTGACCAGAGGTTTCTTCTCTGGAGCCTTCATCTTCCAGGAGACAGCGGGCAGGTTGAGCGAGGCCATGCCCTGGGACTTCTGGTACTTGGTGGATGCCACGTAGGAGGCCTTCACGGTTTGCACCACCGCGTTCATCAGGTTCTTGGCTGCTTGGATGAGGGACATGGCACTGTCCACCTGCCAAACCAGGACACGTGTTACAGGCTGTAAAACCCACACAAACACAGTGTTCCAGAAAACATGATATCCCTGGGGTGTAAAAGCACTTGAAACCTGATTTTTTCTGGGTTTTCTTTCAGGATCTGAGGGTCCAAGGCAGTATTTCTCTTTGGACACTAAAAACTTGACTTGTGCCACCAAGAAAAAGTTTGCCCACGATCTGTGCCTCTTCCATATTAATGGCAATTTGAAATATTTGTATGCTGCTGTTGGCTTTTGTGACTAAGCTTTAACAGTAGCTTATCCTCTAATTAAATACATTAAAGCTGTAGTAATATCTTAATCACTGATAGTAAATATTTAAACCAGTTTAGAATATTAAGTTGCATTGGAAAGGAAGGAGCACAACTGCATCTTCAGCCAGGCCTGAGCCCTTCCCCAGGTGGTTCCTGATTTACAAGAGCATTAAAATGAGAAAAACAAATGCATTTAGCATGTGGCAAAGATGAAGAGCCACAGATGGGGCATGGTGGAAGAAAAGAGAGGGGGACCCCTGAGGTGGCCTCAGGGAACCCCAGTTCTCTGGGTTCCAGTGCCCTGCTCCAGGTGGGACCCTGGCCTGTGAACACCAACGGTCTGGGCAGGATTTCTGCATCTCTGCCAAGATCAGCTGCCTCTACACACTTAAATCCCAGTGTTGTGGACATCTAAGGAAGGTTTTGGGAGAAAGCTTGAAGCCACTGCTTATCTAGCAGCACAATAAAAGGAGCAGGAGGCTGGTTGCTCTCATGGTGCTGGTGGCTTCCTCTCCATCATGCTGGGCTTTCAGTCCCACACGGCAGGTTGGATCTGCCCCCTCCAGCCAACCAGTGTCATCTGCTTTCCTCACCCCAGTCATCACTCTGGAAAACACTTTCTTTACATTTCACTGTTTTCATGAATCGTCACAGCAGGAAGAATCATGTGAAATGCAATGAAGGCAAGGAGGCACTTTTCCAAATGAGCTGTCAGATTGCTTAGGGTGCAAGCTCTTACTGCCTCTGTTACAGCTCTGCTGTCACAAAATCCCTGCACTACATGGATGGGGGAGGATGTTAAAGACAATTTTACTTTTAGGTGAAGCCCCTGGACTGGCAGAGGGCTTCATCTGATAATCTGGCAGCAGCTTAATGCCAGTACTGGCAGCATTCAGCCCCAGTGGACAGACCCGTGGAGAACAGCTAAAAGTAGGAGATTAGGACTACAGATGCCAGCCTGTTCATATAACTAATTTATGGCAGAAGGGAACGTGCATTCTGAGACACAATAACTGCAGTAAAACCCTGGAGTACATATCATTGCATAAGGACACATCTACTCCCCTGACAGCACGGTGCCTCCAGCCTGCCAGCTACCAGGACATCAGACATGCAGCAGGGACACAGCAACACGTTTCATTCCATCTCATCACTGGGCTCTGCCAGGCTGGAAACAGGAGCCTGTGGGGCTGGGAGCAGCAGGAGGGGCAGCAGAGGAGCCTGTCTGCCTGCTGAGGTGCTGAGCACGTGTGGGCCATCACCACCAGTGCTGCTGCAGGCCTGCCTGTGTGGCTGCTGTCCCAAAGCACTCCCTCTACAATTCTAGCTTGTCTGGGGCAGGAGGGAAGATGTGCTAATACATGTAAGCATCTGAATTACCTAAATGGCAGAAGGTGGTAAGGTTTTTTTCTATTTGCTTTTAAGGATTCAGATGGCAATGTTGGACTATCAGCCATTTCTGTCCCTTAAAACCTCCTACCTCACTCATGACATGGATGGGCACCAGTGATCAAACATACCTGTCTAGGGCAAGGAAGATGCCAGAAGAAACTAAGAATTTAGCTCTACTTCCCTCTCCCCAAATATGTCTCACATGGATTCCTCTTAGGAGGAAGCATTTCATGAACTACAGTGAAAAAATTATTTGCTAAGTAACATCTGGCCTAAGGGAGCAGGCTGGCCTGGGGCAGCTTTCAGCTGTCACAAACCAGAGCAGCCAGCAAAAATCCCTGCACTCTTCAGGGCACAGCTATTCTGAAATATTAACATCTCTAGAGCACTGCAGGATCCCCACATGTTCCAAGGCTGTGCCAAGACATGGGGTAGGTTTAGCTATGCTGTTTAAAGTGATTTAACCTCACTAAGAGGGAAAAACAGTCTGGCAAACCAGTAGGTTACACAAAGGTGAAGTGGATCCATCTACAAACACCGCTGAGTAAGGACAAGTGACGTCTCTCTTCTGCCCTCTTTCAAACAATACACATTTTCTCCAAGAACAACAAGGCTGCAAGGCAGTATTATAACCTTTGCATCCATTAAAACTTTGACTGAATGCTCCACAACCTCCTGTCTCTATTCTGCAATGTTTAGCATAAAAGCTTAGCTTGGAATAATTGTTACCCCTGGGAGAAAACCAGCCCAGACTGGACACGTCATAGCTCGTACCTACCCCAGACACAACCAGCTCCCCCCCGAGGTTCTGAACTTCAGCCTTCACTTTGCTGCAGATGTTCAGCTGGTGGCAGTAGAGGGCGATGCGCTGCAGGTAGGCCAGGAGGTCCTGCTTGCAGGCAGAATCCGGGCACTGCAAAAAACAAAGGGCAAGACTGACTTTGCAATCACCAGAACTGGAACGGAAATGGTTCAGGGAGAAAGCAGGCGACTCGGCTCTGTAACATGAGTGTGCTCCAGAGATCATCCCCCTTCCTGTTGAGCTTTGGTTTTCCAAAGACAACTGAGCAGTACATGGGCATCACTAAAGACATAAAGAACCAGAAGCAACAGACATGGATTATCAGAACATGGCTGGGATCCTTTCAGCTGCACGGCTGCCCTTGAGCTCCCTGTGAGTAGGAGGAGGAAAGCTACCTAACCTTTCCAGAGCAGGTTTGTTACCTACATAAGGTCCTTCCTGCACGCTGTGTAGGACACAGCAGCAAGGATTTGCCATCCAAGATCTCCAGTCACAACTAGCAGATGTTACAAAATCCAGCCTCAATTCCCCATCTCTGGCATTTGAAGCTAGGAAACAATAAACCTGACAGTTACTCAATTATATCCAGCAAAATAGATATTTTCCCTGACTTCTGCTCCCATTCCTTAGCAGTGTGAAAACTAGATTCCTCACCAGGCAGGAAATGTTTAAAGTGCTTGCTGGAGCACTCATCTGTAAGATAAAAGGAACTTTTTCAGCTTTGCAACTGAAAGACCAGGCAGGTACCAGAAAGCTGCTTTCTCAGGCAGAAACGAGGGGCCATCCCTTGGCTGGCAGAGCTGAGTGAGGAGGTGATTAATGAACCAGCCTCACGCTGGAGTTCAAAACAAGAGGAGCCCTATTGGGGGGCAGTCACAGTCCAAAACAGGAGCTGCAGTGTAAGACAAAAGGCTGTGAGAAGCCTTTTACTCCCCACACCAGCCCTGCAGTATCTTCAAAAGGGCAGTGAGCATGGTGGCCAGCACGGCTTCCCTGGGGAGCAACGGCCCAGCTCACATCTCCTGGCCTGCTCTGGCTGCACAGAGCCCAGTGAACAGAGCAGCTGGCATGCACTGAGCTCCACAAACCCTCTGCCACCAGCCTCTCGTGGTGAAGAAACCCAGGGGCACGTGTGCCACACACAAGTGGGGCACCAAGGCCTGCCTGCCCCCAGTGTGGGACACCAAATATAGAACAATAGAATGTCTTGGGTTGGGAGGCACCTCTAAAGGTCATCTAGTCCAACCCTACTACAATAAACAAGGACATCTCACACTGGAACAGATGGCTCAGAGCCCCATCAAGCCTGACCTTGAATGTCTCCATGGATGGGGCCTCCAACACCTCTCTCCACCATCCACCACCCTTATATTAAAGAGCTTTTTCCTAATGTCCAACCTAAATCTCCCCTTTTCTAGCTTAAAACCATTACCCCTCATCCTATTGTTACATGCCCCTGTGAACAGCTCTTCCCCAGCCTTCTTATGGGCACCCTTCAGGTAGTGGAAGGTCACTATAAGGTCCCCCCAGACTCTTCTTCAGGCTGAACAACCCCAACTCTCCCAGCCTGTCTTCATAAGACATCCCATGACTGGGTGACTACTCAGGCCCAGCTCTGGCCTCCAGGTGTCACTGGCTGTGCTGCAAGCAGTGCCCAGGATGTCACCATTTTAAACCAGGCTGGATATAGTCACGACAGTAGAAGCTATCATGATAGGGATGCTGGGGATATTATGGTACAACAGGTCATGTTCTGATCGACCAAATCCAGAGCAAAGGCAGACCCTGCAGTGATCTGCATCCTCCCTAGATGGCTGCACCCCATCCAGAAACTCCTTACAGCTCCAGCCCCAGGGCCTTGGCACACAGGCCCCATCACAAAACGCAGCCTTTCCAGCACCTCCCCCCCACACTCACCTGCAAAATCCAAACTCTCTCCCTGGCCCCTCAATGTAGCTGACCCTGTGGTCACCCCCCAGGCAGTGTGTCACCTGCAGGTCTGCCTGACCAGCTGGGCACTGGCTGCCTCCAGACAAGCCCCAAACACTTCCCAGAAACCACAGCAGCTCCTGCAATTTACCCATGTTAGACATGACAAGGAGAGAAGAGTCTCACTCTCAGCACCATTTGCTTCTCCTCACCCACACCTGCTCGTTCTCCCCACCAACCAGACCCTGCTGGATTCAGGGAGCTGCACAGTCTCTGAGAGCTCTTCTCCACACACCCATTGGCAGCAAAATCCCACCTCATCTACTGCCTTCATCCCAGACCAGGCCATCAAATGAAGATTCATAATGGACACGGTATGCTTGGAAGAATAACCTTTCACATGTGGCACCAATTTACTACTTAAAGCTTCCCTGAAGCTCAGGTTTGTTGCTTACAGCCACACTGCCTCCCTCTCCTTTCAGAGCAAGGCAAAAATCCCCTCGTGGGTGTCAGCAGTGGGGTCTGAGCCCTAATTCCCATTGCAGACCTTCTCTCCTTAGCTGCAAGATGGAAACAGGAACCAAAGCTTCCCTGTGCATAAAAGGCACAAAAGCAGACTGCACCAGAACAGATCATGGTGTTGCACAGGCAGGGTGTGCAAATAGGGGGTCACATCCACGTGAAGTGTTTGCTCCCCACAATAGGAACTGATCTGAGCAGCTAATAAATACACTTGTTTTTTCCTCTGCGGGCTGAGGCAACACACACACACAGACACACACACACACAGACACACACACAATGTGCCACAGGGGCTAAGGCAACACACAGACACACACACAGACACAATGTGCCACAAGGGCTAAGGCAGCACACACACACAGGCAGACACAGGCAGACACAGGCAGACACAGGCAGACACAGGCAGACACAGGCAGACACAGGCAGACACAGGCAGACAAACACACACAGACACACAGACACACACAGACACACCAGCTGGGATGAGCACATCAGGCTGTGGAACACAGGCCATGGAGATCTGGATGGCTTTATGGGCATCTGATCTGGTGTGTCTGTAAACTAACAGATACCACCTTCTTAGTCCTGAGGGAGGTAATGGAACACCCAAAGTACCTGCACGTTGCTTCCATCAGTGGAGTGGAAACCGTGAGTAACAAAGCAGCAAAGCTTGCAGGTTAATTTTTTAAGCTAATCAATATTAGTCAGCAGTACAAGATGTTTTAGAGAAAGTCCACAAATAGCATTGGCCAAAGAGCTAATGAAAAGCTGAAATTACCGTTTTGGAAAACACTCTCCATCTCCCAAACAGCTCATCTGACAGAGCAACGAGCAGCACAGCAGCAGATGGAATTGAACGCTGACAAATGCACAATAGGGCCCGTCAGAAGGACTGCTGAACAATTCCAGGTGCTTTATGGGGTCTGAGCTTATGGAAAACGCTTCAGGAAAGACACTCTCAAGGAGAGAGGCTGCCACATGTTTAGCAACGGGTGAAGGAGGCAGCAAAACATCAGTGGGGGAAAAAGTGGAACAGGAAATATTTGGTTGTGTATATCAGAATGACATGAGTTGCAAAGCCACATCCCATAGTGTGAACGCTACTTCTACAAGCGGATCAGAGAATTCGGTTCAAAGACAGATGATGTTAGAAAAGAGATGTAACACAAGAGATAAAAGAACATCAACAAAAGACACTGTGGATGCCTGGATGAGCCACATCTTCTGCTATGCAGGAACACTCAGATAAAAACCAAAATACCCAAAAGGCAACAATTCCAACAGTGATTAAGAAAGATGACATTATTGTATTAACTTACAGCAGCTGTAGACACAAAATGCAGAGCTAGCTTGGGAGGATTCCCACAAAAGGGTCACAGCAGATAGCTGCACTGTAGATAGAAACAGATGTGTGTTGGGGGACACCCCCACCTCCCCAGGCCCCCCAGATGAGATGCTCAGTGGTGCTTGTAGGCAAAAGATAAGCTGGCTGCTCCATGTCAAACCCAGGCTCCATCCCAGGCAGAGCAAACACACATGCACATTCGCTTCCTCGGCCCCAGCTGAGCCTGCAGAGGCACAATCACCTTTTTCTCCCTTTCTGCAAAGAAAAGGGGCAGGGAAAGACAGAAGAGCTCTCCCACAGTGTGTGCTGATTAAGACAAGCACACAACCCCCATCCCCACGTGTCTGGTAGGTGTAAGCAAGCAACCAGAGAGACTTTTCTTCCTCCCACTGCATCTCCAGTTTCGGGGTGAGCGCTGCTGTAACAGTAACTCACCTCAGCCCCATGGAACAGCTGGGCTCAGCACTGCTTGGTTACAGAACCTGAAAGCTGACATTTAGGGGAAGCAGCTACTGTGGCAGGACAGGCACGTGGCATTGTGTGCCAGCAGCCACCACCCAGGACAGCTGCCACCCAGGACAGCCAGCAGCCTCTGCCTGGAGCACATCCCTGGACCAACCTCTACAGCACATCAACAGCAGCAGCCTGCTGGAGCATTTTTCTGGGAAGCAGGACAATCCCTACTCTTCCCTCCAGCTCCTTTCAATTTAATGATCAGATACTGATACAACCTCCCACCACTAACAAAAAGAAAAAGCAACAACATTTTTCTTTTGCTTTGTCAGTATTTCAACATCGAGAAAAAATATTAATACAGAGAATCATTGTCTTGCTGCAGATCATTTCCATTTGTGTTGTACTCTTAACTTCCTCACATTCCCACTCCCAAGCAGGCTGCTGCTCTGAGTGAAAGATGGAACACCTTTGGGAAAATCCACTGGCTGATGGCTAGGCACTTTCCAACAGACGTGAAATACCTCGGATAACAGCTTTTATGGTTTCAAAGGAAATGTGCTGTAAAACTGCCTGACAGCAGGAGTTAGGAGCTCCTGACACACTAACACGAGGGGTCATGATTCAGCTGGTGTCACACGGTGAAGAGCACATAAAACCCCACCCGTTTGTTAGGCACAGGAAGGCATCAGTGCTCTGCCAAAATGGTTGTGTTGTAGTCCTCTGTAACTGTCAGATAGTTCCACGTTGACAGATCACTACAAGTTCCTAAGGAGTATGTAAGCACATCTAATGAAACATGCAAGCTGAAAGTATTAGCAGGGTATGGAGTTGGGGAGAAAAAAAAAGCTATATTCTTGTCAAAATGAGTAACTGTACAGTCCTGCTCATATTTATCTTCAAACATGGGCTTCATCTTTTACATTTTCAAGGACCTTACTTCTACTAAAAGGAGCCATTTAGTTTTCTTCTGTATTTTGAAATGACTCAGAGCAGAAAACCATACACCAAGTTGGCATAAAACATGTGAATTAAAAAAAACAAAAAGGATTGTAAACCTTCAGGCCAAGATCCCCTGAGATCCAGAACACAAATTGCTCCTTGCTTCATTTACCTAAGGCAGCAGTGCACCTGATTCTGCCAGCAAAATGGTTGTCAAAACACCACAGCAAGGAGACCCATTTCAAAAAACACTTTTCAACTTTCTCTCCTCCTCAAACGTTTCTTGCTGCAGCATTAATAAATCAGGGTGGAGACAACACCCTCTGCATGCAACATTTAAAGAGAAATCTACACTACAAAGATTGACTTCCAAAGTGACAGGGGTTTGTTTAAACCCTTGTGTTGCTAATTTACAGTCAGAGAAGGACTGAAAAGAAAGCAGCAGCTGTACAAAATGAAGTTTAGTCCATGAGCTCAGACTCGACCTACCTGCATTTCAGGGTCTTTCTTGAAGGCAGAATATTATTACTAAAGCTGATGTTTCTCTGCAGTGTGGGTGTGGACCAAGGCTGAGAGAGCTTCTGCTTGGCCCAGCCCAGTTTCTGGAGTGGCTGAGGACAGGCAGATGCATTGCATAAACCCCCCAGCTGGCCCATACTCCTTCAGTCCTACAGAACTCTTTTAAACTGCCTGTGTACATGGAGTACACCACCACACACCACAGCCTGGGACAGCACAGAAAATGCCTGGGTCACCACGTGTCTTGCTCCATCAACTCTGACTAGACAATGAGAAAAATACCAGAGAGTTCTGACCATCTCACCACCCTTCAGTCTGTGGGGCTTCTGAAAATTGCTAATATTAAAAAGCTGTCTCAAAAATAATATTAAAGGTTGTGCAACAGGCCACGTGCAGTAATTACAGTGCTGCCTACACAGGCTCCTCATTGCTTTGGCAAGTACTGGGCATGTTCTGAGGATGACAGAAATGACACAAATCCAGTTTCAATCCTGTTCAGTTAGAGAAACTGGCCTAGATCCTCTGTGACACGGAGCAGTGCTGCCATACTGCTACCTTCACATGGCAGGTGCCTGATTTAAGCCAAGGAGCAGCTGGTGTTACTGCTGGGCATGTTTAGCTGCTTACACTTCTTAGGGTGGCAGGAGAGCAGCTAGAAAGAAAAGGCCAGAATTTTCCAGCAGTAAATCTGGAAAATCAGTTTAAAAAAAAGCCCCAAGTCTCAAAACTAAACACATTTTTTTTTTCTGTTCATCATGTTTGCAGTACTGGAAATGCTGGAGGCTTATGAAGATGAATTGTGACTCACATGGTCAGCAATAGTCCGTCCCAGCTTGTCCATCCTTGACCCAGCCTCTGCAATCTTCTTGGCTGCACTAATCACATCTGATGTATTTTTCAATGGACCTTTACCTCTGCCAAACAGAACAGAGTCTACCTTTTAGCACCAGAAAACCAGCAGAGTGAACTAGATATTGCTTTACTCATCCTGTTCCACATAGTACTGGAAGAGATCCCTCACCCAACCTCCTTGGATAAGGTTGCACAGAAATAGGCAGGTGTAACCATTACAGCACCTTCAGTCCCAAGGCAGTTTCCCCCTTCCAGCCCCTCCCCATATTTAGGTTAAAACTAGGAATAAAAACATCTTAAATTTTACTGTTTTAAGCAACCTCGTGATGATAAGAGAGAACATTTGAGAGGACAGATTTGCAATTTCCATGGAATGCAACGTCAAGTTTAAAAAAACCGTGTTGCATAAAACTTGGTAAATGAATTTCAAAAGGCATCAAAACCTCTTTCTTTCTTTTGCAATAACTGTACTAGGAACTATTTCTGCAGCACAGCAATATCAAGAAGCCCATAGAATTTAACACTGAAAGGAACTCAACAGATTTTTTATACATATATATACACACACACACACATATATATATATATTCCTTGGGACAAAAATCACCCTTAGGGAAGACAGGCAATAACTGCTGTGTATCTATAGATCCATTTAAACAGTTATTACCACCCAGTCACTGCATAGTAATGCATCTCCCAAGCTAATATGCAGGCTTTAATAGGGTAACATTTAAAGGAAATTAAAGGTAGTAAGACTCTTAAGAGTACTTGCAAAATATTTCATTGAAAGCTCAGCATCCCAGCCACTTCTGAGAGAAGGTGTTGTGTGCACGAATTAAAAAGACTCACCTGGTGAAGTCTGTCATTTCCATCATAATCATACACATTTGTTTTGCCAGAACAATGATATCATTACCACTGTCATCCCATTTTGATACTTCAGCATCCAATTTACTCTTTTCTTCCTGGAAGCTTGCAACTTGCTCAGCAATCTTAGCTTTCTGCTCTTGAGGGAGCTGAGCCATGATAGCCTGAAAGAGAAAGTTTTCTCACTTAGCTTTATGCCACCACTTGTAGGAGGCTTTTTGGAGTGTTTCATTAATATCCAATTTCAGTCACGTGGGTGGGGGATAAAATAGAAATCCTCTACCTAGAGTTTTTACAGAACCATCTCCTTCCCATTTTGAACCAAATTCTATGCTCTGCCTTAAGAAGAGTGCCCAGAAAGCCAAGCTGATATCTGAAACATGAGCGTTTGCATGATAAAATAATAGAATCATGGAATGGTTTGGGTTGGAAGGGACCTTAGATCATCTAGACCCAACCTCCTGCATGGGCAGGGACACCTCCCACTAGACCAGGTTGCTCCAAGCCCCATCCAACCTGCCCTTCAACACTTCCAGGGATGGGGCAGCTACAGCTTCCCTGGGCAACCTGTTCCAGTGTCTTTAAAATTTAAATTTGTTAAAATTTTAAATGTTTAAGACACTGAACAAGTTTGCCAGATATTAACAACCATCAAAGAAAAAAAACCCTGCATGGAGAAAGGGGCTTTGCCTTTTCTACAAAATTTAAGAGTTTTAAAAGGTATCTTTTTTGGTATCTTTCACTTTGGTATCTTTCAGTGTTGCAATGCACAGAAGAAATATTACAAGTCTCCTCCCTGCAAAAAGCTAGATGTACAATTTTGAAACATGCAAACTGAGGAAAGAGTAAGTGACAATAAAGAGTATGGGCTTACTCCTGAATAAAATCTATTAGCCTGGGTTTACAGCCTGTATGAGACTAAAATCTATTAGCCTGGGTTTACAGCCTGTATGAGACTCAATGAGGATTCATGCCTCCAGGAGCTGGTGAAAAGGAGTCTACAGTAAAAAAAAAAAAGCCTCCTAAAAGGTAAAATTAGAAATGTCTCCGCTTAAATAAAAGGGGAGAGAGGAATAGAGGAATAGAGAGTGCCTGTAGAAGGAAGGAGAGCATAAAAAATACTCTCAGTTAGTGTAATTCCAAAGCCAATGTGGCAGAAGTTTGATAAATAAGGCCCAGCTACTTCTTGGCTAGTTTCAGGCTAGAAGAGCCTTCACAAAAAATCTTTCATGGCACTTGCCCAAGAGTGTAAATTGTTATTGATCCAGAAGGGGAAACGTCAAATAAAAACAATAGGTAAGGCCTGTTTTTCCTTCAGTGTACCAATTTTAAGTTTTCACCTATTAATGATTCTATATTGCCTATCAATGCTTTCATTTTTAACAGTCATGGGAAATGCAGTTGGTTTAAATGATTTCATTTTTGAGCTCCTCTCAACATTGTCTTGATTAAATGCTCAGAAGCCAAACACACACCAACATGTGCATGAGGAGACATTCTGTACCAAATGCCTGAGCTGCAGGATTATCTACTTCTTGCCCACAAACTTAGTCTTTGCGTGTTCAAAATAACGTTAGGGCAAGGGAATTATTTGCCCTTTATCTCCCTGCTCACCTGCTTAACTAAATGTCTGTGTCTACAGTGTCTGGAATGTCAAAGCACGTAGGAGTTCATTAGTATTGGAAGGGCTTTGATCTTCCAGAGCATTGAAAATAAACCACAGAGGTTTCTATCATCCATCAGACCAACACAGGCTACATTTCACCCAACCTCCTTTTCAGAAGAAAACTGGAAACCAAGAACACCAGTTTTCTGGTCCAACTGCAACCCCCCAAAATGTAACCTGAATTTTCAAAGCAAGTTGAACTGTTCCCTGAAGGTGGGCCATTAATTCTGTAATACTCAGGGTTCCCTCCTTACCCTTGCACTTTGTCCAGCAATGAGCTGATCATCTTCAGTCTGAATACTTGTTCTGCTTCGGACATCAAAGTCCTCAGTCTCAAAGTCAGAATCATCCAGCTCTTCAGGAGTCTGAGGAAAGAGTAACTGAGTCAAACAACAGATTCCATGGCTCTAAAAGATCAACAAGAATATTGGTTTTCATGCAGGGAGAATGGAAAGAAGGTACAAATTTCTCAATGTTTTCAACCAGAAGATAAATACAGGGACTGTATCCAGCTTGTGAACACATGTGATTATAGATGCTTGACTGCTCATGTTAAACACCACGGGGATCCCCAGAATTACACACCAGTACCTAAACATCTGCCATGTGTCAGGACACCAATGCACTCAGGATGTGAAACGGGGAAAAAAAAGTTTTAACAAAACGAACAGGATCTTTTGCAACTCAGTTAAATGTAAAAGCTTCACTTGAGGGTCTGGAGCTAAAATTACACACAGCTTGAAGGCCTGGTTCAAAACCACAGACGTCGTCTTTAGCACAATTATGAATCAAAGCACTGACTAAATTAACAACAGAGAAAATAGATCGAAATTTATTCTTCTCCCCCAGGAAAAGCTGAAATTTTTTAGCAAGTAAGGAAGGGCCAGCTTTTGTGCTGTAGGCTAAACACATCTGACCCAGTTCCTGCTTGCCTAGGATTTATTTTTGCTGCTGCCAGTCTGTAGCTGGCAAACTTTTTATAAAGCTTATCAAGTTTAAACAGTATGTTTGTCAAAATACTACATCTTTGCCTCAAGTGGCACTTCATGACAATTTTGCAGAGCTGGATCAACAAAGAACTTCACTGATAAATTCAATAAATTGTGATTAACAGATAAGGTGCAAATAAAATCCCTGTTCTTCACATTGCTTTCCCATGATTTGAATTTTACCAACTCGTTTTCTGGTACAAACCTCTCGTGATACAGTTAAAATAATGATGGATATGCAAAATAGTTGCCAAAAAGCAAAGGTGAGTATGCTGACAATCAAGACCTAGGGTATTTCAGCCACCATCTCCTCTCCATGCCTTGAAGAACAGAGTGTATCCACAAAATCAACATAAGGACATACACTAACGAGTAGCTCAGTGTATCAATGTTTTAAAAATCAAAAAAATAAAGAAAACAGTTATGTTGCATCTTTAGAAATGGCTTCTCAAATCCCCTTCTCTGCCCATCCATCCCAAAGCCCAAATCACCTGAGTTACACAAGGTGTGATTCTGCCTTTCAGCCTGTCATCAAGGGCCAAATCTCCTCTGGGGGGGGGGTGAGAGATGTCTGGGGACCAGGGAGGAAAGAGCTTTACTTCGATCAGATTGGGTGAGGTTTTAGTTTCGAAAATACAAAAATTAGATGTCTGAGTGACTTTTCCTTCTGGTTTCTGTAAAGAACAAGTGCCACCTGACAAAGTCTCAAGTGAATCAGCTCTTTTACCCCAGCTGAGCTTAGCAGCATCCCCCTGGGAGCACAGTTACTGCTGTGGTCCAGTTTGAGTCAACGAGCTGGAGAACTGGTGGCCTGGCATCTCCATTTGGATGGCTCTCTTATCCTAAAATACATTCCATACCTTACAGCCCTTTGGACAACCAGTCCTAACCTTTCACTTTTTTAGAGGTGGCCTGTGTGTCAGCCATGAGCTGCTGGAGCTGCTGGAGCTGCAGCAGAGCTGTGGCACCCTGACATTCCGTGGAACCCTCAGCACTGCTGGCACCGCCAGCTCGGCTCATTACTGCCGACGTGGAGTTGGCAGTCATGCTTCCCTGCCCTGAATAACAAGGACTTTAGCAGGGGGTGAATCCAATTAGCTTGTCTGCATAGCAGGAAAGCACTGATATCTTCATCTATCACTGGTTGTCTATCAATCCCAAGCTTGGAAAAAAATGGTGGGGAGAGCACGTATGTGCTTGTCAGCTTTCCTTCTGATTTTCCATTTGATTCTGTGCTTTAGGCAGCAGTCACAGAAGTTACTACTGCAATGGTTACTGTAATCACATATATTCTGGGGCTGTATGTCCTTAATTTACCTATCACCAAAATGTATCTGCCATGGTTACCATTCTGAAAGAAGAACTTTCTTTGCAAGGCATTTATATTTGAGTCAGAGGGGTACATGGAAAAAAGGAAAGAAAGGAATAAAACCCTTATGTGTGTTTTTGCTGAGACTGGCTCCTGACCATTTTTACCACACTAAGACTCAAGAAATAAGCCCACAGATCAGCCTCAACCAGAACTTTCTTTTCTGCCTCCCTTCAAGCAAATGCAGGAGCTGTCTGTGCCTTCCCTGCACACCTTCTTCCAGACTAGTGCAGCCTGACCTACCAGGAATTAGGGCTTCCAAGTCCCACTCACTGCACCTGAAACATGCAAGCACAGAAGAGACAAAGCCCCTATGAACTGATCCCTATTTACTGAGGTTAGCCAATTAATGAATTACAGGCTCTAGGGACTACAGACTGAACTCATCTAAACCTGTTTTTTACTATCCAGCATTAATTCTCAAAATTTACTTAACAAAAAGCCATCAGGTTTTATTTCTAAGCTCTCAAACCATCAAAAAGCATCTACAGTTGAGAATCCACTTGCTGTTGTTAAATCAAAGGTCGCTGATTTTAGCACGTTGATGAGCAAGGCACTAACATGAAATTACAAAAGATGCATGAAGGGTGTTCAGCATCACAACTCTGGCGATCATTGATGCTCAGATCTGTTTAATGAATCTGAATAAAAACGTACTTCTGATGTACTCCACAGAGTGATTAGCCATTTTTAAGGCTCAGAATGCTAATTTGAGCTAAACGGAAATCTGAGGCTGTCTGCTCCCAGTAGAGCTGATGTCAGTTCAGCAGAGGTGGGGGCAGACAAGCAGGAAGCTGTTGGAGCTGTGCTCACCCTGATCATCAGCACGGCCTTCCTGATGTCTCGTATTCCATCGTACACCAGTCGGGAAGCATCAATAAATTCATTTTCATCCATTGGCTGGGCAGGGTCTGAACTCAGTGCTTCCACAGCAGCTTCTACTTGCTCAGTAAACCGGGGCATAACTGAAGTAAGAACACAAAATAACAGTCAAGCCTCACCCCACTGCCATTTTTGGCTTTATGCTCCCATAAGAGAGGGGTGTGTGTGTGTCTCCTTGTTAACCATCCCTGCAAACTGTGCCGTGGTTCCACTGAAAGACAGAACATTTGTGATAGGACACCAAGCTCAAGTCTTATGTTCACCTCAACTGCTGTTTACTCATCTGCTATTTGTTTCTTTTCCCCTTACACAGTGAAAAGTTTATCACACCCTTCTAGTGGAGATGGAAAAAACACCTAGGGAAGCAAATAGAAATTATGGGATAAAATATTAAGCACTTGTTTAATATTCCCTATAGATGCACATAATTTTTTTGGGGAAAAAACACCAATATTACCACCACAAAGCTCAAGTTTACCAAGGCATTGGAAGAGGGCAGGTTGCACTGCTGTGCTTCAGTGACTCACTGCACCCCAGGAAGAACATCACAGACCCATTTACAGTCTGTTTCTTCAGTGTCACCCTTGATTCTTCAGCAAAGTTGTAATTAAAGCAAAAACAACAACTAATAGGTGGCACAGCACTCCTTCAAGCAGAATCATTCCTTACCCTATATGGATGTCACCAGCTAGTTCACAGGAAGCACTCTGATTCATTGTTTAGGGGTGGGTCACTGCAACATTTTTTGAACAAGTTACAAAGATATTTTACAAAATATACCCTAAATTATTACAGAACATTTATTTGTCTGGGCCCATGTGGCAAAAACCTTCTTTCTGGATCCTGAACACTGACAGAGCCTGGTACTGGCTGATCAGCAGAACCTCCAAGCCTGACTCACTGTTTGGGACTTACTTCCCTGGTGTTACAGCTTTGTCCAGCTCAGTCAGTGACAGCAAACACATTCAGGGGGACCTTGTGCACTGCTGAGTTTTAAGCCAGTTAACAAAGCAAAATCACGTTTCTCACTTTGCAAGAGCTTGGCAAGTAACTCCTACTAATTTTCATTACAGCATGTAAATAGAGTCTTTAACAGATTTCACAGGTACACTAGTATTGGGTCGCCCAGGGCCCTTGTGAGCACTATGAATTCAGGGATCTTGGGAGTACTCAACTCTTACCTGTGTTGGACAGTAACTTTGTGGCTTCCAACACCTTCTCAGTGTAGACTCCAGGCTCGTAGTTATCCATTTCAGAAGTGACTACATGAATGACTCTAGCGGCACGTCCTCGAATTGCACCAGCTGTGCGGTCTAAACCATCAACATCTTTTTCTTGGAGAGCAATGACACATTTGTTTACATCTTCTAAAATATGATTCTCTGGTGGTAAAAGGAGGAGGATTTAGATGTTAATATCTTCTTTTTGTTGCAGTCATCAGAATTGCAGTGTCTGTTTGTGTTCTGCTCTATAAAACCTCCAGTGAGATGCTGTAAAGCATTAATTTTTAAGCTTGCTATGACCAGCAAACAGCTGCCCTTCCAAACCAGGTGTCAAAAAAACCATTCACTTGCTGGCATCCAAGCTTCTTCTTGCCCCCGTCTGTAATCAGTTTTATCCAACAGAAAAGGTGTGTTCAGCTGAATTCTCCCCAAACGTGTTCCTTTCCATAATCTTCCCCTGGACTGTCCAAGCCCTTATTCCAAACACTTACAAGCCACTCCCCTGTCATTTCACGTGTGTGAGGCAATGAGGCTCCCACCCAACACCACACCTCATCCACTCCATGTTTCAATAGACAGGGCTCTTGCTGCATGTTTCTGGCTTCCTACACACTGCTTTCCTACAACCACACACATACCATCCGAGGGTATTAAACTGTTGGGTCTCTTTACAAACTTAAGGCACAAAACACACGCAGTGACTGATGCAGAAAGTGTTCCAGCAACAGAGTATTCCTCATTGCCTCTTCAGAAAAAAAATAAAGCCAAGGCCTCTGGTTGTGATTTCCTTCTAGAATACACATTTTTGGTTTTATACAGAGATATTTTCCCACATTTATCGAGTCCAGGAAGCCCATAATGAGTAAAAACCCTGAAATATTACTGAAGATGCCTGAAGAGGTTGGGATCCTCATTTGGGGGGAACCAAACTCTGATAGAAACCTCTTTAATGTATCAGTACCAACACTTGGACAGTGCCATCTGACATCAGTATTTAGGCTGCTTGGTAAGAAATCAACTTGGAAAGGTTTCTGCTCTGTCACTGAAAATAGTTTCCAGCATTACTTACCATCAACCTCATCAGGCTACACTGCCAATCCATACCACTGAAGTGGCTTTTATTCCCTGTGCAGGTAGTAAAAGAGCCATTTTGCAAGAGTTTGTAGAGACAAGAAGCACATAGAGTTGACTGAGAGAGAATTTGTATAAACGGGCTGAAAAGATTGCTGGAAGAGCTACACTTAATTAACGTAAAATTAACAGAGCCAGGTTCAATATTGTGAAACTTCTGTAAGGAGCCTGGGCAAAAAAAATACACTTGTGAAATATCTCTGAAGAAACTCAGCCTGAACAAGTTCAGCTGAGGGCAGGATGTGGCCCCAAGAGAGAGAAGCACAGGTTCATTAGTGATTTGACAAGTCAGTGAGCAGGCAGCCAAGGTACAAGAGCTTCAGTGAGGAGCACACAGAGTGTTGGTATTTAAAGCAAGAGACAGACATCCCTGCAGGTTGCAACAGGAAAAAGAAAAGCATAGGCATCAGGCCAAAACACAGACTGTTTATTGCTTGGGTTCCTTAACGAATAAATTAAGCCACAGACAATTTAAAAGCCTCTTTGGATTATATGAACTTTAATGAAAGCCATGGACAAAAAGAGGATGAATATTTAAATGCCTGCCGATCATTGAATGCCTTTTGCAGACGCCAAGTTGCCAGAAAGATGCTTCTGTGGAAAGGTAATCCCTCACAGGGCAGTCTGGGACTGTCAGGCAGATCCACTCTAGTTATATTCTCCAGTTGGACAGCAAGAAATCAGATTTGACATTGTTCTGTGTGCTTCTTGTGTATACACACACTGCTACCTGTCCTACAGGCATACGGACCACAAGCGCCAGGTACAAAATGCCATCTGCTGAGGCCAGGGTGGCAGAGCCCAAGAAATGCTGAGGCACAGGTTCACCAGCACCTTTGGGGACATGGTGATGCTGTCCTGTACCTAAGAGAACAGCCTCCCTGGGGCTGAGCTGGAGAAAAATCTCACAGCAATAGAATATAACAGAATGTAACACAGGAAACAGCAACAGATCTTGTCCTTTTTCCCTGTAGAGAAAAAATGGTGTGGTTTGGCAGCAAGGTAAGAGGAAAGATAACATTTTTTCCAGTGAAAAGGATTTTTAGAGCAAACAGGGAAATATGAAAAGCTAACAGAATTCAAAGTGCTCCACAACTGTCAATCCATCCCCACCAAACACCTTCCACCTCCACCCACCTCCCCATTAAAGGGATAAAGAAATGATTTTCCAGACATCCCAAGAAGTCTGCAAGGGAGTCTGGGGGCTACAGGAGATCAAAACCTAAGAGCAACAGTCAGGAGATAAAGCCACAGATGCACAAATATAACTCTGCTTCTCTGCTGGGTGCCCCGTGGAAGGTCTTAGGGCAATTTCCATGCTGCACTGTCCCTTGACAAGGGATGCTGGTGGAGCCAGGTCAAGCAGCCGTGTCAGCAGACACAGTTATAGAACAAATACTTGAGTGTTCATACACTCCTCAGCACAGCATTCATCTTGTAATGAAGAAGGACAATGATCAGGCCCAGGCAATATTCATCTGGAGGCTCTTAAGATGAAATAGCTCTGCTGTGATGGGCAGGCTCTTGCGTAAACCTCTGTCTGCAGCAGAGGAACAGAAAGGAGCAACTGGAATTACTTTTTCAGAGGATTTCAAAGGAGATCCAGGTAATTTCAGAACATTGAATTTGACAATTACATGGTGCTATCAGCAACTGCTCTAAAGAACAGAGATAGTGGGCACATAAACACACCCTGAGTGCTTAGGGAAGGCACTGACAAGAGGGATAAGAATTACACAAAGTACAGAAGAGCTTTGAAATGAGGAATAATGAAACAGGCAAAGACACTGCAGTCAGGAAAGAGATGACTGACTAAGCTTACGACAGAAGTCTGTACATTTCCAAACAGCATGAAGAAAGCAAATAGGGAAAAAAAACCTCTTTGCTGTCTTCTAATACAACTAGGGGCATCAAATGAAGGAAGTAGGTGACACTGCAAAAACCAGGAGGTTCTTCACACTGAGCTGTGAATTTTAGGCAAGATGCTGGAGATGCCAGAGGTTTATAATAGTTGAAAGAGCAACTAACACAAGCTTAAATTGGAAAAATCTGTCAAGAACTGTTCAGCAGGTAGCATGTCCTATGCTGGAGCTCCCTGAGCTGCAGTCACTCCTGGCTGGGAGGTCTACAGGGCTGTTCTTTTATTAATCTCCCATGGACTGATAATTACCCACTGGCTGACTGTTGTCCTAACTCAACAGGGCCCTTCCTGTGCTACGCCCTTCATAAAATGTTGTAACTTCTTGTTGTTGTCCCTGCCCATGCCAGGGGGGTTGGATCTAGAGGATGTCTAAGGTCCCTTCCAATCCTAAGTGTTCTATGATTCTAGTAGTGAGAGGACAAGGGGGAACGGATTAAAACTGGAAGAGGGGAGATTAAGGTGAGACATTAGGAGGAAATTCTTCACTACGAGGATGGTGAGACACTGGAACAGGTTGCTCAGAGAAGCTGTGGCTGTCCTGTCCTTGGAAGTGTTCAAGGGCAGGTTGGATGGGGCTCTATGGGAGGTGTCCCTGCCCATACAGGGGAGTTGGAACTAGATGATCTTTAAGGTCCTTCCAACCCAAACCATTCTATGATTCTATCAACTTGCAAGCTTATCTGCAACACTATACATTTAAGTATCCATATTCCTGTAAGATATTCTGCTATTCTCTAAACCAAACATCTCTTTCATCGAGCCTTTACTTGTGCATAATTAATACAATTCTGTAGCACAAGCTGAACAATGAAGCCTGTACCTCATGCTGGACAGCACGGCACACTGAAGGAACGTGGTCTTTTTATATATGTATACACACACAGAGATATATACAAACACACAGACACTGACCCACAAGAGCACTCTTTAATTCTGCTTACAGCCCAGCTAGCAGTTGATACAAACCCTACTATGCACAAACATCCTAATAACCCTGAAAGGAATCTGGTATAAATCATACCCGTCACGGTTTTATCTAACGAGATGTTTAGACTTTAAGCAGACAATTGGAGCTGTGGCATTTATATGGAAAACATTTATCTAAGTTCAAACAAATCATATTTAAGGCAATATTTATTGCTTTAATATTTTTCTAACATCTCTTTGATAACCCAGCACATACAAACAATTACTGAATGCACTTGAGCATCTTAAGCAGTCTCAAACTACGGCATTTCTGTGGCATCATTTGGGTGGCAATCATTCAAGGTGAGCCCTTTCCTGTCACCACCCTCTTATTCCCAAGCCCTTGAAACTCTTCACAGCAACTCAACAGTGGCCCAACTGCACCACCTGTCCCCTCAAAGGCCAAGTACCCATCTCCTCGAATGACCTGTACGAGGATGGAGACCACCCCATTCCAGTGGCTCGACCCATTTTGAGCCACACCTGGAAGTGAAATGCAGTGAAGCAGCTTTTGCACGGACTGCGTTTTCACAGAGTAACAGCTTTTTCTCTTTCAAATGTTTGGAACACTTGTAGGCAAACTCAAAGTGAAGCCGTGAACTTCAGCAGGCAATTCTCTCTAAATATATTTCCCCAGAAATAGGCTCCTCGCAGCTGTGCAATTCCAACCACTGCTGCAACGATGAGCAGGCAGACAGATACAAAGAACTAGGACATTCAATTGACTAATAAGTTTATGCTCACTCATTGCAGAGAAAATTTTTACTCAGAAGCCAGGGAATCACAACACAACATGTATGATAATACAGGTGACTCACCATAGAAACATTACTTGGTTTTTTTTTCTTTTTTAATCTTAAAAAAGATGGTATTTTAATTTAAGCCTGCAAGTTGTTGTCTACATTTTCTAGACATGTTCACCTGGTACTTCTGATGCCACACACCTTCCTGTGAAATCTCTCTTTACAGAGTTCTTAGGTCACTTAAGATGCCCAAGTCTGTTCACATCAGGACAATTAGACCCTCAGTTTGCAGTGGTAACTTGTGAACACTACTGCAGACACAATTAGAATCATAGACTGGTTTGGGTTGGAAGGGACCTTCAAGATCATCTAGTTCCACACCCCCACCATGGGCAGGGACACCTCCCACTAGACCAGGTTGCTCCAAGGCCCATCCAACCTGCCCTTGTACATTTCTAGGGATGGGGCTTCCACAACCTCCCTGGGCAACCTGTTCCAGTGTCTTATGTGGTTTTATCACCACGTCCTCTGACTAGAGCAGATATCGAGGATGTGGAAAGAAAAACGTCCCCCCTCATTTGTAGGTCACAGCAGCTAATAGTGCATCTTTATCAATGATGCTGATAGAACAGATTAACTTGGCAAGCACTTTGCCAAATGGAATTACTGATCTTTTGTAATCTTGTAATCTTTTATAAAAACTTCAAAAACTTTTCTCAAGCTGACATGGCTGAAAATAGTCACAAAACATTTGCTGAAGGAACAGTTTTATTTTAATGAACTCATATGACCACGGTTTGGTATTCATTTTTGTTCACATAAGAAGAGTCTAAGGTGAATTGAGGGATTGTCTTTTTTGCTAGTTCATAACTTGAACACAAACATATTCTATTTTCCCCAGTGAGGTTTGTCTTCAGCAGCTAGGATGACAAATACACCCAGAGGTGAGCTAGGAATTCAAAATCTTGACACCTGAAGTGTCTTTCCCTACGTGTCAGCTGATCTGCTGACATGAAAACGTAAACATTCATGCATGCACACACAGTGACAGCTTTCTAGAGTACCTGCTGAACTAAACTATCAGTGCTTGCACACTATCAAAATACCTCTTCTCCTCGTGCCAAGATTTCCTGCTCTATTTTCACACCTTGCTCAGTTGAAGATGACACTTGCCAGATGACATGTACAAACACCATCCCTTCCAAAAACTCAGGAAGACTCCAGAACACGTGTAGAAATCACCCATTTCCAGGCATAAGCTCAGTGATGAGAATGATTATTTCTGAGCTGGAGGCCCTGATTACCTGATACAGCCAGGAAGTCATCAATGGAAGTGATGTCATCGACAGCATCCGTCAGCACGCGGACCTGCTTCTCCCACTGCTCTTTGAAGAGATCCATGTTTTCTTGAGCCAGCTTGCTTTGGGGTTTAGCAGCCAGAGCCAGTGCAGCATTAATGACCTGTAAAACACCTCTGGATTGTTAAAACTTACCCTTTGCAATTTCTTCCCATGTGTTTATCCGATGAGCTCAACAGTAAACAAAGCAAGTTTAATAAGTTGTCAGGAACTCGATGTTTAAACACAAAAGTGTTTATTCTGTTGCTCTCACATCCTACTCATACCTGCCTCCACATTTATTAGGATTAGTTAGTACAAGCATGAACATTTGGCAAGTATTTATATGAGCTAGCTTCACCTTTCTCTAACAACTCATGTTAAAAGGTGTTGCTTTCTGAGTGCAAGTTGTGTTGTGGAATATTTTAAGACAGGCTGACGTTTAATACATTGGAAGCTGCAGTTCCTAAGTTACTTGCCAGACTCTGAGAAAAAAAGGTCAAAAAAGAATTAATCTCACACAGTCTGAAGTAGAAACAATATGCATATAAAAATGAAAGATAAATTTTGCATTTATCTTCTTCTCCTTAAAGCTTTACTCTGTACCTTGCCAGTAATTGTCACAGTACCTTAAGATTTCGGTTATGGTTGGAAGAGCTAGGGTTTAGCCAGGGATTAGGATTAGCCAGGGAACAGGAGGAGACAATACTATTTGGTGCTCCTCCTGAACACTTTCTTCAGACCCTTATGACTGCAATTTGCTTCAGATGCTTCTTTTTCTAAGCAGAACAAATGCTACACCTACTGCTAGGTAACAAAGTTTACATTGTGCCAATGAATGCGTCGGTTAAATGACCAAAAAAGCCTCTCTGGGTGCAGGAAGAAGCAGTCTCAAGCCCCTGCTCCAGTTCTTGCTGCACTGTGCTCCAGCAGAATCACCTGGAAACGTGCCAGGGATAAGAAACCATCTGCAGTCAGACTGATATGACAATCCTGACCTTGTTTTCAAGCACCTGAGAGTCAGGACTAATAAACTTGAAAGTTCCGTGTGTAATTTTCCTCCTTATCTTAGGATTGTATTAATTTCACAAAGTTGTAGAACAAAATGTGCAACTCCAGATGTTCTTGGTTTTCCAAAAATCTACTTTCTCTACCAGCTTCACTTAAAAGTGTCACAAAGCATTAAAAAAACTATATATAGATATATATAACTGACAAAACATGGAAATGATGGTGATGTCAAATGTATCACGATGGCACTGAATGAATCAGGCAGGAGAAGGAGGCTGATTCACCCGAGGGATGCCAGAAATTAGCAGTGACTGAGGCAAATCCACAAAAAGCTCTCCATGCTACCACCCTGCCTCTGGAGGTGCAAGCTGCAGCTCTGGGTCACAAATCAAAAGGAGCTCGAGGGGTCTGATAACACAGACAGATGTGAGAAATGATTTGGCATGAGCTGCCACCTGCTCAGGAGACCTGTGGGGATGAAGCATGCCTCTGAACCCTGGCAGTAACCACAGTGCCCCTGTCCTCCCTGGAGAACATGGATGGCCTCTGCTGCTTGCATTTCCTCAGACCAGACACTACAGTCACACCTTTGGTGTAGGGAGCTGCAGGAATCAGGATTTCCCTTCAGAGAGAGACTTGCTGACAACCACACTGCCCATTAAGATCATGGTTCTCAAGTTGTAAAAGCTCAGAAAAAAAGCCTTGCAACACTCAAGAAAATGATGCTGAAAAATTTAAAATCAAATTGCAACAGAAGTTTTAGAAAGGGAAACCTGTCCTCTGCTCAACACACCATTTCTTGCCTCAGTCTGGTTGATGCAATGAAGTATCCACCTATCAATCAAAATCTACAAATCCAAAGTTTTATGAAGGTGCATCCAAGTAACGAGTGTCCTGCAAACCAAAAGGGTAAAACAGACAATGTTCCAGAAACCTGCTCTCAGCTTTATCCTGCTAAAACTGTAACTACTGAAAGAGAGAAGACGGTGACACCAAAGGTCAAGACATTTTCTCCTCTCTCTTCTAGCTACCTGGGCTGGAATCAGATAGGAGAACATCTGTTAAGCACTGTGACAGGTCAGTGTTAATGTTGAAGGAACATATGGCCTGTGTACCTGCGTGATGGACGTCTGGACAGCAGCAGCTGCCTCAACAATTAATCTTTGTCAACAGCACATGTCCAACCCCAGATGCCCACAGTAGGCAACTGTTCACTTGTAATGGAAGAGCTGTCACAGATACAGGGCTCTGAGAGGGCTCAAGAAACTCAGACAGGGCGCTGCCACCAAACCCAAGTTCAGAAGGCACAAGCTGCACCATCATCCTCCTAACAGGCAGCTTGTCCAACTGAAAAAGGGGACATGTTTTTCTATGTTACGACAGCCAAGGCAAACCTATTTTTAAAACTGGCCAAGCAAAACTGGCACGTGAGACCTCCCTTAGGAGTCTGCATCAGAGATGAGGACAAACTAGTGGGGAAATCAAAGGCTACTGAGTGTCCCTTTGGAGCTGAAGACAAAACTACAGCTCAGGAAACCCACACAGGTATGTGTGCACTCAGGAAGAAATTCAAGAGAGCAGATGCACCTCACCAGTCCTTTTTTGCTGTACACACTCCAGCTCCATGTGCAAAGTGGTTCCAATATTTTGGCAGAGGTGATCAGACCCTGCACTCCACCAAGTGTGCACAGCTTGGCATTGACGCAGGCAAGTTATCCTGGACATGTCTCACACATCTGCTTGGGGCAATGTCAAAACCCTACAAATTATCTATTTGAGTAAATATGCTCTGACATGATGCCTGGCATCCAGTACTGAATGACTGGTTTCTTTTCCAACAGATGCTTAGATAGATGTGGAAAAAGGACAGGGATGCTGGATCTTAAATAGTCTGTGTACAGAGCAGGACTGTGACTCCTTTATTATCTGGAAACGAACACTTGTGCGGAAGGGGAAGGGACTGATCAAAACACACTATTGCTTCTCCAAAGACATGAGGCATTGGGCAATTAATTAAAAAACATGAGTAACTCTAACAGGAAGGAGATATATCTATATATAAAATTCAAAAAATAGGAAGAACATGGCCAGACTACCTGAAATGTAGCTGCTTCTATGTAAAACATTTGGCAATTTCAGGGAAATATTCTGTATTTCTGAGCTTTTCAAAATGCTGCCGGAGCACTGAGACCACAATGAGTCTCTGAAGTCACACAAAGAAAAGAATCAAACAGGGACAGTTTGAGACTATCCAGAAGGAAATGAAGCATGGCAAGAAAATCCACTCTCTTTTATCAGTGCTTTGTTTCATGCAGCAGTTGCAATGTTCAAGTCAAACAGCCCAATGCTCTGTATCGTGGCTCCAGCCAGTTACTTGGAGCCTTTCTGCTCCACCTCGCAGCTTCCCATGGGAAGAGGCAGGACTTGGCACCATAAGCCTTGGAGAGGCTTAAGATTCAAAAGACTTGCAATTGATGTCTCAGTTTGTACCTCATATCCTCTCCTCATGTCTTTCACGGGAGGAAGCTGCCTCTTTTTACCTTCCCTATTGAATCCCAAGATGTTGAACTGGATTTATAGGTTTATACCTCTGCAGAGCAAGACTCTCTAACCTCCCCTGAAGAGTGACTTCTGCCTGGGTTACAAGACTGTGGCTCCTTTGCCCAGAAGCTCTCTTAAAAAGCACAGCTATTAGAGGACAGAGAACACCTTAACCTTAGATACACTTGCTGGTAAATTCAAGCCACTGGGTTGCCCTGAATCAGCTCTTTTAGAATTTCAGAATGTGTGGTGTCAGAAGGGACCTTTAAAGGTCCTCTAGTCCAGCCCCCCTGCAGTTCACAGGGACCTTCTGACTAGATCAGGTTGCTCAGAGGTCCATCAAGCCTGACCTTGAGTGTCTCCAGGGCTGGGGCCTCCACCACCTCTCCGGGCAACCTGTTGCAGTGCTTCACCACCCTCACTGTCAAGATCTTCTTTCTGATACCTAATCTGAATCTAACCTGCTCTAGTTAAAGGCCATTGCCCCTCATCCTTTTGCTACACACCCTTGTCAACAGTCCCTCCGCAGCTTTCCTGTAGCCCCTTCTGGCAGTAGAAGGTGCTCTAAGGTCTCCCCAGAGCCTTCTCTTCTCCAGGCTGAATAACATCAACTCTCCAGCCCTCTGATCATCTTCGTGGCCCTTGTCTGGACTCATTTAGGCTCACTTTAGGATGGCTTCCAGTCTCACCTTTATAGCACCCTATCTTAAAGACTGACAGAGGCTCATATGTGGTGGTGTTCCTATAAGGAACAGTTTTGAACACTTGGCTGGGACAGCCAAAGGCAGAACCAGCACTCAGAAGAAGAAAACTATCACCTAGTTATTTTGCATTGCAATCCCTACCTGTTGTATCTTAATATTGTCTGTCAGCCACACAACTCTCTAGTTCTACGGCTATAGGCACTTTTTATTTTATGCCTCAATCTTTCTGAGAGGGATTTTTTGCTTTTTACAGGAGGCTGTTCTTTCAGCAGCTGCTTTAACTGTGCCCTGGTTCCTGCAGTATCTGTCTTAGGCTGGTACTGTGCCACAAGAAGGGTTTTCAGTTTCAAAAGCTCTCAAACAAACACCCAGTCCTCTCTCCCCTCACCACACACCTCTTCTCTAGAACTAACATATCTGCTGTTCCTAAGTAACTCACTTGCTTTTTGTTTTTAAATAAAGATCTTCATTAACCAGCTTCCTTGTAGCATTTGGGTAATGAGCTGGAAAGTAGATTCATGACCTTCAACTCCAGCATATTTTGCCTTCGCAAAAAAAAAAATAAAGCTAATAAAACAAGCACCCAACCATCAGCTATCATCTTAGGGGTGAAGGAAAACGGGAAACACACAAACTGAGCCCCAGCTGGGATGTGAAAATCAGTTTTATTCCAGAGTGGGTGAAAAGCAACTTGTCAAGCAGACAGCAGAATCAAATTTGCTTTGGGAGGAAGATCCAAGAGTAAGCAAGGGTAGAAGTAGTTGATCCAAGCTTTGCCTTTTGGAGTAACCTCACTGCAAGGCTGAGTGAAAGGATTCTCATTCAACCTGCCAAAACTGGTAATGGCACCACAGTGTCCCCCTTTGCTCTATTTTATTGCTGCCTCACGAGCACTCGTGTGACACTGAGAGCAAGTTGTGAAGTAGAAGCCAAGGCATGATTTTCGGATTGCAGGGCTCCCAACAGTCAACACATGAATTCATGACCTTACCAAAGCTGCCACACCAGCTTAGGCCAGCCAGGAATTCCCTTGCTCAGGTGGATTTTAGCATCTGCATTTTTCCATATTCACAAAAGCACAGCTTACTTACTGGCAGTTTGTTAGAAGCTGCTCATAATTTAATTTTACATATGCCAGATGCCAAAGTTATCTCCAGTGTTCACCCTACTCACATCTCCTTCCCTGCTCCTAATTGCATTTTACTCAGACTGGAAAAAAGGTTCATAAGCAGGACATTTAAGTCTCTTCCAGTTACATCCAACCACAGGTTTGCATCCACATGTCTACATGTTCTAACCCTCTACCCACTCCAATACAGCAAAAAGCACTCTGCAGACTCTCAGCAGCCAAAATGCCTGGAAGCAAAACACATAGAAACTGTTTTGCACTTTCTCCAGCTATAATGGCAGTGACCAGCAAGTGTACATAGACAGATACACCACAGGAAGAAGGAAAAGTTTCCTTTCCTTTCCAATACTTTGCTCCAATGTACAAAAGGTACTTGAATGCTTTCCTGCAAGTTACACAGAGAGTAACTGCAGGCATCTCTGCAGAGGTATTTGCTCCTGTTGTTACAGTGCTATAATGACACACAGATACACACTTCTACTGGAATAACATCACCTTTTCCAGTTTAGCATATACTACTGTCAAAGTATTTACTATTTGCATATTGTGTACAGATAATTATCTTATCAGCTTCCCCATATATGCAGAAAGCATTTTTATTTGTAGCTGAGGACTGATATTATAGTAGCAGCCAATGCAGAAGCTGCAAGAATTGGGGGGCCCTTTGGTTTGGTGTCCATTTGTGTTGCTTCATTTTGCATTTCACTGACTTCAAGTGCTGAAGCTTTGGGGGGGGGTTTCAGGGACTCTGTCTTTTCTGGAAGCTGTTCTGCTGCTGCACTGCACAGATCTTACTGTGCCTGCCACAAAAACACAGGGTCCTTGCACATTCATACACCTCCTTTTACAGAGCTGAACCCCTTTCTCCTATCCTTGCTTATTTTTATGCATCAGTAACTGCTTGAGTTTCTAATATTGCTTCTTTGATGGACACTCCTGTCCTGTGCTGGCTCTTCTACACAGCAAGTCTGCATGATACAAAACTGCAACCCGAGTGTTAAGTTTTTTTCAATATACATATTGCTACTCAATGCCAATAAAATGCTTCCATCACCTGTAATTAAACAGTCTGGAGACAGATCAGAGATATCTGGAGATCAATAGTACACTCAAAAAATCTGACAGTCTTTCAAAGAGAAGAAAAAAGGGGACAATTGTTTGATATTAAGTCTTTACTGTAAGAAAAATGAAGTTCTCTCCTTCTCCAACAGCCACCAGAGAACTGGCAGTAACTGGGGACTCGAGGAGGCCTGCAGGTCATGTTTGGGTTTGGTTGATTGAGGGGGTGGATTGGATAGGGTTTTTTGTTTCTTTAAGATGCTGCAACTTTTAAACTAAAGTTCTGGTGCTATTTGGAACCTCTACGTGGGATTCCTTATGCTTTGGTATTTTGTCTATCTGTGTCAGTAGGTGTGATCAGCATATGTAACCATCTGCCTCATCAGAAATCTATAAGCAGCAAATTACTTTTCAAGCATTTCAAAATTGGAATGTAAGGATGTGGAACAGCAATTATTAAAACAAGATGTTAATATGAGTAGAGCCAATTTATTTTTATTAAAAACGTAATTTAATCCAAGAATTATCTGGAGTCTGTTTAATGGGCAACACTCACTTGACTGTGCAGGGGCTGGTCAGCTATGCCAAACACACTGTCTGTGCTCAGGCAGGTGTGGAGGGAGCAGGGAAAGGACAGGCAGCTGCCAGCCCAAGGCTTCTGAGGAGGCACAAGGAGCTATTTGGACAGCAGAGAAAAAAGACAACCAGCAAGATGGGAGACCAGGTCTGGTGTGTCCACGCCAGGGAGAAGCAAGTCTCCACTGCTCCCTCCCTCAACCCACTTCCCAGAGGATGACCAGTGGCACAGGCAATGGGCTGCAGCTTTTGCTGGCAGAAGCAAATACCCAACCTGATGGAAATTCTAATCCATAATGATTTTCTACAACTCCCAGCCTGAGTGCAATTTGGTTAGAAGTCGACAGATGAAGTTCACAGAGGCTTTAAAGAACAAGAAAGTCAACACACACTTGGTAAAAGCAGCTGCAAGTGACAGCAGACTGTCACATCACAAGGCTGGAGCAATACTCATCCCTTTCAAGAGCTGTACTGGGGCACTTTCACTGTTGCTTTCTAAACACCTACTGCTTGTATGATCAGAAACACTGCCATGGTTAAGCTCTCTTCTCAGACATCTTTAATTCAAAACGCTGTTACAAAACAGCTTTCGCAGGCTCCCAAAGCAAGCACTTCTTGGAAACAGAACTCAGAAGCCAGTTATGAGCAAGGATCCAGGTTTTTGAGTTGAGATAAACAAAATCTTTCACTGATTTTACCGTTGGCAAGCTCTGTGTTTAGCAAGAAGGGAAAGAAAACTTCCCCCCCCCGCACACTGCTAGGCAAATGGAGGCACAGGCAACTATTCCAAGCATGTCACAGCAGTACTTTTCCATTTCCATTATGAAAGCCATCTTAAACAGTTTTTTAAAAAAAAATTTAGTTGGGGTGATGGAGGACTTTTGGTCCTCCACCTTAACCCACCACAGTCGGGCCTGTTTCCCCCACCACACAGCAAGGCATGAAGCTGCAGAACTGCAGGTAAGTCCTGCAAGATGCTGGACAAAGTTGATTCACTTTGATATACAGACTTTCAGCAACATGTGCTCTCAAAAAAAAGAACTCGGGCAGGCCTGTAAGTCAAGGCTTCATGAAGAAAAACACCCATGACCTCCTAACACTGCCTTACTTCTCCCCTAGCCAGCCTAGCACAAGCCACCCTGCTGGCTGCTACAGAGCATGCACAGCTCTTCCCAACAGCTCCTCCTGCACGGGCAAAAGGGAGCTCTAAACACATCAAGACTTCAACTTCCCATTAATTTCTGCATTAATTAGCTGGGGACTCAAAAGCAGGAAGGATGATGTTACTCTTGAGGGAGAACTGATTTCCAGTAACATCAGCCACACTGAACAAATTGAATTGCTTGCTCTCCTAGAGACTTTTCAGACCGGAAGTTTTCTGCTACCTCTTTTTCCCCCTCAAAGAATTAAATTTCAAACCTGAGAATGTCTGAACCCAGAGGTGACATTGGCAGTGAATGACTTCTTGTCTGTACTGACAAGACTTCCAGGTTTTCCCTAACTTGTCTGAAGTGTTGCATGCTCCTCACTCCTGCTGCTGGCTCTGAAAGGCCAGTTATGGCAAGGGACTGAGTAACTGCTCTATTTGAGATACAGCTTTTACAATTAACTCTACAGATTGATTTCTGCAGAAATCGTTCTTTAACCAGGAGTTTCCTACTCCCAAAATGGCTACTACTCAGCTAAGCTATTTAAGAGGTTACCCAGGGACTTACTCAAGTGCATTAAATTTCACTTTCATCCTTTCAAGCACAGCAATACCTTGAATTAAATTTCATACATCATATTTCTGTGTGATATTGATATATTCACTGGAGTTTCAGAGACTATTGTAATTACTGATTGACTTGACTCATTCCAAAACCAGCATCTTCCTGGAAAAATACCATCTAAGCAAAAAAAAAAAAAAAAAAGGCAGATAATGTTGGCTTAAATCGGTATTTTATGCCTAATTCACACATTTGTTCAGCACAGCCACCTAAAAGGCTTCAAGAACCAGCTGCAAATCTCAGAAATAAACTGCAAAATAAACAGATAATGGTCTACAAAAGGAGACAAACCCTCACTATGCTGTTCTTCATATCTAGAGGCATTTAAAGATTATACAGAATAATCAAAGGTTGGGGACTGATCAGCAATGCTGTTGAGGGGAACAACAGTGTGCTGCATCACTTGGGCTGGCACAAGACAAACTCCTGGATTGCTAGAAGAAAACACAGATGCCATTTGTAAAACAGTTTAGGCAAGTGCCCCAATTATCCCTCAGGATTCACAACATGTTTAAGTACTCTTTGAGCATGAAAGAATCAACCAGAGAACATGTGATGTAATAGGAAAGCACTCTTTCAAGTGCTATGAACATCTAGAGTGTCATTTACTAGTCTCTTGGTGACGACCCTGAAATTAAGGCAAGACAATGGAGCATCTGAATGGCAGGCTTGGAAATTCAGATATGTGACCTTTGTAAATCCATCAGTTCCAGCCCTTGTCCATTTATAGATAATCAAAGCTTCCAATGAGTGTTAAATGCATTATCCATAATCCCTGAAGTTAAAGGTTAACAGCTGCACTTCACTAGATGTGACTGGTTTGGCGACTACTGACAATACCTTGTTAATTATTTCAGGCTGACTATCACAGTGTTTATTTTATAAAGGAGTAGATTTATTAAAATAGGCAGTTGCTAGAGAAGCCAAGATAGTGGCGTTCGAAATACGCACAAGTTTCAGCAATGGAGAAGGGAAAAACACCCTCACAGACTTGGGCAACTACCAGAAACATTTAGATTAAAATTATTATTTTCAAAAGCATCAGCATTTGTCTGGAACAACATGCGTGAGATACCCATATTCTAAAAAAAAAAAAAAAAAGTTGCATCAAGCCCAGTTGGTTACTTTAGGAAAGAGCAAACCCTTCTACCAGATAAGATGTATTTTTAAAAGATTTTTCTTCCATGTGCTTTGTTGTTCCAGCTGTAAAACTCGACCTTTGGTTTCAACAAGCCATGCACACTGGCCCCAGATGTGGGAGGCAAAGAACTGCACAGCCAAGGCAGCTGAGGCACCAGCCCCAGGGGCTGATCCAGGAGTGGGAGCCACAGAAGTCCACCCCAGGATGACAAAAGGCCTCCTAGATAGTATTTCATGGTTTGTTTTTGGGTGCCTATCCTCACTCATTTAACAGCCCAATTAAAAGTAACAGAAAAGGTAAAATAATCCTGCTCTCCACACCACCCTTCACCTGTTGCCTCAAAATCCTCTCCTGCTGCAGCAAGTACAGGGGTACATTTCTCTTTCTTTCCAGTAGTTTAAAAAGGACCAGTATTTGTGGGAAAACCTGAACAAATTCCAAGTAAACCTGAGACAATACACCTTATTTTTCCAAAAATTCCATTTGGCCAATGTTTAAGGATGCTTTTCCATTAGCTCCTCATTACCAACAAAAGCTTGTGTGTTCTAGATCTGAATTTCCTGTTGCTTTCAAAAATGTAAGTTACAAGAATTGACAGTGCACTGTAGCCTTCATACAAGCAGCTGGTCGGTGACATTTAAAACATCAGGGCTGTCAAAATGGAAGAGGATAGTCTAGTGCTTATATAAACTCAATATCCTTGTTTCCATTTAAAAAGTTATTAATTAAAAGGTAGTCTCAGCCAGGTTCAAACTCATCATGCATAGCCAGCTTCCTCTGATCCTACTCTACTGAGACGATTTTTTGGCATATTTATATTCTACTCAGGCAAAAAAACCCCAAACCTACAATTCATCTCACAGCAGGCACAGGAGCAGCAGTAGGCATCTTCACAGGGTATCTTCCTGCAACATGGGGCTGTTGGTTGACAGCCAGCTGAGCATGAGCCAGCAGTGTGCCCAGGAGGCCGAGAAGGCCACCAGCATCCTGGCTGGTGTCAGCACCAGTGTGGCCAGCAGGACCAGGGCAGGGATTGTCCCCCTGTGCTGGGCACTGGTGAGGCTGCACCTGGAATCCTGGGGTCAGTTCTGGGCCCCTCATGACAAGAAGGACATTGAGGGGCTGGAGCGTGTCCAGAGAAGGGCAATGGAGCTGGGGAAGGGGCTGGAGCACAAGTCTGAGCAGGAGCAGCTGAGGGAGCTGGGGGTGTTCAGCCTGGAGCAAAGGAGGCTGAGGGGAGACAGTCTCACTCTCTGCAACTGCCTGAGAGGAGGTTGGAGCCAGGGGGGAGGTTGGTCCCTTCTCCCAAGAAAGAAGTGATAGGTTGAGAAAATATCCTCAAGTTGTGCCAGGGGAGGTTTAGATTGGATATTAGGAACAACTTCTTCCCCAAAAGGGCTGTCAGACCCTGGCACAGGCTGCCCAGGGCAGTGGTGGATTCCTCCATCCCTGGAGGGATGTAAAAAATGTGCAGATGTGGTACTGAGGGACATGGGTTAGTGGTGGCCTTGGCAGTGTTAGGTTTACAGTTGGACTTAATGATCTTAAAGGTCTTTTCCAACCTAAATGATTCTATGAACATGCACAGTAACCCACTGAAGCTTCAATGGTTTACTGTCTCACAGGTCACTAGAATAGCCTGGCCAAATGAAATTAGAGCTACTACATAAAAGAGACCAATTAGTACCGGTAATCACTTTGTCATGTAATTTAAAGGTTTTCAGACTTGATGGCTACACTGCATTTCATTCTCTACATATATTAAGGAAAAAGTCAAGTTCTGCAGCAAGTCCAGAGACAGACACTAAGAGGCCAGAGCACACACTGAGCAGGATCAGCTGCCCAGCTTAGTAGGGTATGTCTGATGCTCTTACACTCGGCATTACCTGGGGACACAGGGCTTCAAGCTGGCTGGCTGACATGCGAACCAACTTCACACCTTCTTCATTGTTTGAGATGGAGCAGGCCAAGTTGGCAACCTGTGGCAGAGGTGGAGAAAACAAAACAACTGTTAGACCTGGGTGTTATTTCCCTCTGTAGGAAAATTTTTACCTGCTCGCAACAGTAACCCGTCATGAAATAGAAAGTGTCCACGTTCCTTCACACCTAAGCAATTCTGAAACCACTAATGACATCTGTTTCTTCTCTAGCCCTAAAATGATAACACATCAGAGCATAAAACCATGGTCATTCGAACATGACAGACAAATTATTGTTACCACTGCTTGGGTTAACTCCTCTCCAGTACAAAAGCATCATTGGCAGCACTTGAAGTTACAGTTAAAGAGCCCATTCCCACTCGAGTGAGACAGCAGCAACCACAATTAAAAAAAGCAATCCAGCTCCCACGCATCTCAGGATGAAGTATTCCCATGTCTGTAAGCACAGGGATGCTCCCTTTCTCTTGAAACATTTCTACAGCCTACTGTGTGCAGAAGAACTTGGAGGTTCATCAAGCAACTCAGCTAGGCCAGTGATGCAGCAGTGTTGCAAAGCCCAAGGTGTTTTGCTGGTGTTGCACAGAGCTGGTGGTGGCAGGATACAGATATTGGAATAAATTGCCTTAAACTACTCCATGCACTTCCTATCTAGTCAAAGACTGCAGTATCAGGGAGGTGTTCCTGCAGCCCTCCACTTGTGCCACAATTCATCAAATAAAAATATCTGCTGCTACAGGTGATCTTGAAGATCCATCCACAATTCTCTGAAATTTGAATAGCAGCTTGTGATGCTAAAAACTTTCCTCTGAAACCTTGACCTGCTGCAAAGCAACATCCTTAACTAGGTCATCTTGAAACAGAGGCCCTTTTGTAAACATCTGCCTTTTACAAGCACACAGAAATGGGACAGCACAGAATTTTTTGGTAATTGAAGACATTCCTCTCATCAGAGCTGCTCTCAGGGGAAGGAAGTCTGAAGTACATTACATTTCTTGGTTGACAGGTGAATGACAAGCATGTTATTCTGAGCCATTTGAACACAAAGTTGTAAAAATAGCACAGAGTGAACTGAGATGAACACCAAGTACTGTCCTTCCAGAGACAGAGCAACCTGCAAAAACCCTCAGTAAAAGCATCATGGCAAGCCAGCAGATGCTCAGTAACACCAGTGAATCCGATTTCTCCATATACATTTCTTTATAATCTGGGGAAATTCCATTCTCCCTGCAATTAAACTATCCTGTGCATTCCTACACAAGTCATTTTGAAGTGGTATCTCCATGGTGTGCTTTCCCCCTTCCCAAGCCACTCCCTTAGGACAGATGTTCTGCACAGAATACACCACTGTCCCACAAACCCTCAGCCACATGACAACATACTTCAACAGTATTTTTCATCAACCCATTCATTCTGGGACCAAAAAGCAAGTTCCCATTGCAAAGTGCACAGCTTCTTCCTCCCTCCAGTTCCAAATCTAGTTACAGAGTTATAAAACTGTGTGCTGGCAAGAAGAGGTGCATTTCCAACACCTTAAAATCAAGCAAACAGATGCAACTGCACGTATTTGGACAAAAACAAACGGAAAGACTACACAGCATGAATAAGACAGAACTCTGCTAGCTTTCAGGACTATTAGTGCCCAATTTCTCAACTTTCTTTTCCACTAGCCTTCATACATAAGACCTACAAGTTCAGTAAGCCTTCAGCTCATTGCAAGGTTGTGTAGCTTGTTGCATCCAGTGTAGCAAAGCCTCCCTTCCTCCTCTCTTTTACCACACTCCAGCTCAGTTCCTTTCCACACAACACTACCACCAAACAGCTGTACTCCTGACAACGCCTTATCAGAAGGATTTTACTTTGAACACAGGGTTTTTTTCCCCCCTTGTAGATTTGCAATGTCTTAAATCCCGAGTTCACAGCGAGCTGTAGTATATTACGCTTTTGTTTAGAGGCTCAAAAATCAAAAGACAGCAAGATGCCATGATTTAACAGTCAAATAAAGATTTTGCTGTTCTTTTAAGCACAGGTCATATTTTTGAGAAACACCAGTTTGCCAATATCTTTTATGGTCCATATTTTCAGGCCATTTCTGCCTCCACGGCAGCAGTTACAATCTCTAGGAGCGAGAACACAAAGCTCTATTGAGCAGGGGCTGAATAAAAGCGACATTGAAGCGCTACGAAGTCAGCCTCTCCGATATCTGGAGATGTTGTGCTCTCTCTCAAGCCAAGTGTGATGAATCAAGCACACAGAAAAACCCCGCTCTGAATACAGAGAGGCAAAGAAGTTTACAATTGAGAGTCCCCGCTATGGTACAATGAAATTTTGCTTTTTTTGCACAGTCATTTTTGAACAGTCATTTTTCTCCTGAATACCTCCCTGATGGCAACTCTTTAGAGACTCCCCGACTGGGACTGCCAACCTTTATGAAAGACGTGTGTGTGCTTCCCTGACTGAGGGTCTGTGGCAGTTCAAGACAATCCAACTGTTGGCTGCCACATCCCATCCTACTGCTGCGTCTCCAAACCTCCACACTTCACTCCAGCGTGCTGCTCCAAAGGAAAGCCATTTGCTTTGGGGGATTAATTTCTCTGCCAGATTAGCACACCGACTTCCCGGCAAACTGTTTGCTCCACATCAGAGCAAAGCAGGGATGTGGCAGCAGAGATGACTTCAGAGCACCGCAGGACACGGCCCGAAATTCACAGCAACCCAGCATTTACTGCACCCATGGGAAGACACTGTCCAACTATTGGAAAACATTCACAGACCTCTCACAACCTGAAATTTCAGAAGAGCTACGGGAATGAATTATTCAAGTTGTAAATGACATTACACTGAGGTTTTAAATTGTCATTAATTATCAGGTGCTCTATAGCACGAATTCTAAAGCTGCATGTACCACCTGACATGGATGGTTGTATGATTAAGAAATGTAATGTGTAAGGTTTGTGAAAGAAACCATCAATAACTCCTGTGTGATATTTGATAAATGACTTGACACTCCCAGTCTGCAGAGAGGATAGGGTACTGCTGGCCAGTGTGACAGGCATACATATTACATAGGATTTTGCAGCCAAGATGAAGATCAGCTATGGCCAAATTTGTTTTAAAGAACAGAGAGCACTTGAAAATCATACATTCCTAAAACTTTCAAATAAAATAGAGCACCTCAAGCAAACAGAAATTCTCCTTAAATCAAATGTAAATGAAATACTTTCTCTGTGTCTCCAACACCGTAGCTGACTGACACAGTAAGTGGTCAGACTTGATTTAGAAAGAACACTTGTGCTTGAGAGCAAAATAGCAATTGAATTCTCGCTGCATTTGTGCATTCTTACCATTCAATATCATCAAGCCCCTTTACATAAGCACTACTGGCACAGGCATCAAAGGAGACAAAAAACCAGAAATAATGTAATCAGCCATAATGAGCAATCTATTGAAAAAAGTTAAAAATACATAGGGAATGAAGACAGAGCAGAGCAACCAGAGCAACGCGGTGCAGAGATAATCTGGCAGCACTGACAGACCAATTCAAAAGCACAGTTTCCTGCAACATCAAGACTTAGTTTATCGTGTGTATGACCACGTTCCAGAGACATCTTCATGTGTCCCAAAGGGCACAATGGACCCAAAGCAGCTGCTGATGTGTAGATGAATAAGCTTAAATTTACCCCCAGCGACAAATGCAGGGAGCATTTGTGGCCGCACAGACGCGGCCATTCCCACAGACTGAACTGATGAACCGGGGCCAAGTAAAACTCAAAGCAGGACAAACTGAGCTGGAAAGCAGGTTTGGAGCACAAATCAGTTTTTGCAACTCAAATCTGATTCGTATTAAGGGTGACATGAGAGTACTGCAAGATGAGGTGATGCCTTTGGAGGCAGCATTCCTTACCTGGCTCCTTCTAGAGGCAGGCACCGTCTCGGTCCAGAGGGTCAATCAGGACCGTGTTATTAACAGTACAATTAAATACAAAAAAACTGCTGTGCCATCTGTCACTCTTGAGATCCTCTCAAGTTCTAGTTATTTTGATTCTTTCGAATTTACTAATTTTAAAAATCAGGAAGAATCTTGACGTCTCTAAAGCCCTTTTTCTCCTCCATTAGTGACAACCTGCCAGCCTACATGTGTGCTGCCAGCTGCTGTAGACAACTGCCCTCCATGGCAATAGGCAGCCTGGGCCCTTGCCCCCTGAAATACTTCAGGTTTTTTTTTCTTTTAAACTTGAAACTCGCTCAGATGACAACTAAGGAGCAGTGTTTTCCAGCAATTCAAACACTAACAGCCTCAACTACACAACCATGGGGTCATCATGGAGCTTCTTAAATTACACTGTTGAAAATAATCAAGAAACACTGCTAGAGCTCTGGATTTGTTAAACATTCTCTTTGCACTGACATCCTAGCTTAGGTAAAGGGGCTACTTTGCATGCAACTGTTTAGTAAAGGATTGACAACTTGCTTTTTCAATGAAAGACCAAAAAAAAATGCACGAGAAAAAAAGAACTATAATCTCTAACATACAACATCTTCTTTTACAAGGATTTCAAAGGCTGACACTGAAGGATTGTATTAAAGTCTTTGCTTCCTGCACCTGAATTGACTTCAGAAAAGCAACACCAAGTTCTTCCTCCTTGTTCAGAGGTCCTGTTTTCAGGACAGCTGCCTCAGAAAGTCAAATATGCAAAGCCCTCCTAAATGGGTGCTGGATGCAACCATTCAGCAGTGGTGTTAATCCAAAGGCTCTGTAATGTGTTTATTGTTGCATTATTTAAAATTGTCAGGAGTTGCCTCTGCCACGCAGCACTGCTATAAATAAGGATTATACATTGCTAGGCAGGAGACAAACATACACAGTGAATTTTCAGAGCCTGACTACCCTAATTTGAAAGTCCAGTTGTAAAAACAGCATTGGAGAAGTTTTCAGATGGTCATACAGTTGAAAAACTTCACTTTTCCATTTACCATGAAGGAGTACCCTCTCACAACCAATGCTCACAAACCCCTGGGCAAAAATAACAAACACATACTCATTTATATACAGAAACTTTGGGAATTTAAACAACACGGAAACAAACTTTTCAAAAGTGTTCCTAGCATTTTAATTTCTGATTAAAGTTTAAAACTTCAGCTTCCTGTTCTATTTTTTAATTTTTATTTTATGATTTCTCTGGGAATGCAAATTACCACTTTTAAGCCACTTTAAATCCCCCATTTTAATTCCCCCCCGAAAAAGGACGGACAGGCAGCCATTTAACATTTCCCTCTTGAGGATCTGCTAAAGGAAAGTGTATTCTCAGAAAATTCTGTAACAGCACATCTCATTACTTCCTCCCCCACATTAAGAAAACAGTCCAGATTCACTTCATGATGGTCAAAGCCCATGAAATTAATTTATCTGCAGAGACAACTGTTCTGGCAGAACTAAGTGCCAACTGAGGACTCTCAAAGAGATGTGTCAATTATGTAATCTCCATCTCTCCAAAGAAAAAGCTTTTATTATTGAATAAGTCCATACTTTTATTAATTCACTCATGCACTATGATATTCAAGATGAACGTGAGCATTTTAATGTCCATCCTAACAGGTACTGCATGAGGGAGAAGTCTGCATTACAGCTCTAATCCTACAAACTCCCTAGTTTTGCAGAGGCAGAGCTTATTGATTACAGAAACCAGTTTCACTTCTTTAATGCATAGGGGGATGGCAGGAAGACTTTGGTCCAAGTCCCTGGGGACTCCAGAGCAAGCTACCAGGAGTCATGCTGTCAACTACTCTGGTTTTATATGACCTGGGCAGTTGCAATAGCTGCAGCTCCACAGAAGGTACCTTGCAAGAGCTTGCTGTGGGCAACGGAATCCCAATGTATTAAAATACTGAAAGTCTTTAAATAGAACAAGCTGCACACAGAAAAACTCCAGACATGAAGCACTGAAGGGAACAATGGACTAAAATTGAGATAAATGTTTTTTCCAGAGCTCTGCAACCTCATGCAGAAGATAAGAGCAATTTTAATTTCAAGTCTGGTTATAAACACATGGAGGGGAAATTTCAGCTAGATGGAACACAATTGACAAGCCAAGTGTTTTCAGTTTTGATTCAGAAGTTTTAGGCAATGAGAAATTGGGGTTTCAGGGTTTTTCATTTCAATAGGCTGGCAACTGATGGAAAGAGGAAGGGAATCAGAGACAAGAGAGTGTGCACTTCCTGCTCCCTATGATACTGAGGCAATTGCTTAGTATTTTCATGGGTAACCACCTTTCTTTTGGGATCAAATCTCAAAACTTACACCTTCCAAGTTATGTCTGTGTATCTAAAAATCTAGTTAAAGAATACAGCTTCACATCTGGCTGCCAACCTGAATGCCCTGTCTCCAGCTACCTGGTGCCATTCTTAGGTACAGCTGTCCCACAAAGAACAGTATTCAACACACCTGAGCTCCTTCCATACCCAGAGGAAACCCCTTTCCTCAACAGAGTATAACCCCATGGGTTGTCAAGGTTTCATGAAGAAGGGAACTTTTTCACACAGTTGGGCAAACCCAGAGTTTGGAGCCCCGTTTGGTTAGTTATGGTGCACATTTACCAAGCAGCAAGTGCAGAAGGGAGAGCACAGTTCTCTCTTGCCAACAGTAAAATTTTCCAATCAAAGAGGGGGAAGAGGTATTTGAAGGGAATTAACACATCTAGAGCATAAAACATATTCCTAGTAGTAAAGTGCTAGCAGTACAGGAATACCTTCATTCCCAGACTGGTAGATTATCCTTTCCATAGACCTAAGAGAGCAGAGCTGGTAAAGGAACACCAGTGTGCGACGTGGGCACTGTGCCCCTTGGAGATGCAGCTGGAGCAGCAGATGTGACTATTGGCATGGGAACTATTCCTTCCTCAGACAAACAAGCTAAAGTGATAAAATGTTGTTATAAGCACAAAACACATTAGTTACACAAGTCGAGCCGAGCTACCATGACAGAAATCACACTGCTGGTATGTGATGCAGATCTGATCTTAACCTAAAACTTTCAAAGCAAAACCTTCATCTTAGAGGCTTCTTAGCAACACAAATGGTTTTTCTTTAAAATAAAAGTGTTTCTTGCAGGGATATATGGATAGTATCTGAATAATCATCCTTATCCAAAACAGCTTCTAGGTTTATCAAAGTGGAAACTGTATTTCTTCCCCATCTCATTTTGCTTATCACTCAGAGCATGCTGCTTTATGATTGTACTAAAGGCTTCCAACTTGGTGACTATTATTAGCTGTTTAAACTCGTTTTTGGGGATTCAGATAACTGTTCACGGCAAGTTTAATTGTAATTAGAAGTACACATTATGCTCTTGAAGAAGGCAACAAGGCAGTAAGAGGAATGAGCTCTACACAGAGAGGTATCAAGAATTAAAACATTTATGCTGTTTCTATAAAAGCTGCACCCAAAAAGCTATGTTTAAAATGCTGTTGGAATCAAGACTCAAATATCTGGAAAATAAAGTAGGCCAGAACTCTATTGCTTTTTACTGTCTCTGAAGACATCATGTCAACACCACCTATACTCAACTGTACTTACATTTCCTGACCTTTTTTTACAGCTTTTCCCTTCCCCAAATGCTTCTCTCTGTTTCCAAAGGCAAAAGAAGAAATTCAGGGCCGTTTCTAGGGGGGGGAAAGGATGTGAACAGTTTTCCCAACCCTAACCTCTATTCACCTCCAGCTTCTGGACCCTTCATGTCTCCCTTGGCCCTAGTGTTTGAAGACCAAGCCCCACACTCTCAACATTGATCCAACATAATGACTGCCCCTGTGGAAAAGGTATGGCAGAAACCCCTCTCCCTGGTGCAGCAGCAGCCAGCTGGGATGCCTCTCAAAGAGAAGTCATCTCTGAACACCTCCATCACTGCCCAGGTGTGGGAGGTTCAAATTCACCTTCAATCACTCCATCCCCCCCCAGCAGTTTCACTATCAGATTACTGATAACTTTGCTTCTCCCATGTGTACTTACAATGAAATCTAGATAGAAACACTATCCTGAAGGCTCTTACTCCTCTTCCAACACGATTTTTAATCTCTACCAACATTTTACAGATCCTTTCATACATAATTTGGTGTAGCATTAGAAGATTGGCCTCAAAAAAGCCTTACAAGAACAAAAGCTATCCTATTAAAAGGTCATTTGCCTTTACTTATGTATGATGTATTAAATTTGTATATCCAGTTTTGCTGGAAAAAGGAATAATTTTTTTCAGCTGAGGTTTTCCTACTTCACTGATTATAAATGCAAGGGAAGCATGTTCTACGAGTAGAATTTAATTTATTTATGAATTAGTTGACTAATAAAATGAACTTACAAGGGAAGTGCATTGGTTCTTGAAGAGTGTCAGGCTTTATAGGGCACATTAGAGTTATACTGGTCATTTAGTGAAGACATTTGTTTTAAATTGCTGCCAAGGGGATCTATAGACAAATTACAGCAAACGTGCTTGTTCTTAGGAAAAGGCATTTTGCTCTCCATCTTAGCATGGGAAATTGGTCTTGAGTTGGACTAACTGCCTCTCTTCTCCAGACTACAGCACAAGGATGCTTGTCTTGTAAGACACAATTACCTTCAAAATAAAAGAAACTTGAGCTTGCAGACTTTCCCCCCCCCTGTAAATTAGCTTCCTGAACAGGAAGAGCAGGCACTCAGCTACCACAGTGAGTGATAATGGCCATAACTCGGAAAATTCTACATTTTGAGAGATTCATGTATCTAAGGATTCAGAAAAGCCTTCCAAGTCAATATTTGATTCAGGTGTCAAGTGCTGTGCTTCTCTGTGTGCTTTTCACCCAAGATACAACATCTGCCTTTGAGTACTGATACATCCATCTGATGGCAAACATGAGGAAAGAATATTCAAGGAATGAGCACAGCCAGTCTGCTCCCACCCCCAGAGGGGCTAGTTTCCTAAACTTTGTATAAACCTTGAAAACCAGGTGGCTAATGGACACAAGGGATAATCTGGTGAGACTATATTTATTCCTAGAGTTGCTGTATATTTCTATTCCATGCTTCATTTTTAATAAGTGTGTAAGATGCACAAACACTAAGTGCATACCTTGGATCTCATGAACTGAGGACAGCCTCAGTTCTTGCTGTGTCTGAAGTCCAAAAGGTAGCTATTATTTTAAACCCAAGTATGTTTTACCCACTTCAGATATTTTAAAAAAGTCTTGCACATGTAAATAACCTGCAGCTGTTAGGCTCTATGAAGAATATACAGACTGCAAGGCTGGGCAGATAAGGATAAATTGCAATCAAATTGTTGCAAGTGTGTAAGGCTTTGGGCTTTTGGAGAGTGGTATTTTTAGGCTGAGGTCTGAAGAATTACTCTAGGACATCAGGCTGGACAGTCAGGGCAGCAGAAGGGGAAAATGTCAGCACAAGAGGCTATGGATAGCTTAAGCTGTTGCAAGTGCCCAAATGTGATTCTTTCCAAGCAAATAAATATGCAGTCTGCATCTGTTCATGGCTTTTCACTGAAGATGAGAAAATCATCTCTCCATATGCAAGATACAACCCAGTGCATTAAAAAAAGGCACAGAGCAGTCTTTTCAGATAAACTAAAGCAATTGGAAAAAAAAAATTATGCTTATGAAATAGCAGTGAGAGCTTTCATCTCCCAGGTCTTCCCAAAGTTTCTCTGAGAAAGAGAGTTAATAACATGTAAGTTGAGAAAAACATTTGACACTGGGGCACTGGGTTCCAGAATAAGGTAAGATTGCTTGCTGGTTTTAAGAAACTACCAACTCTTCTCATCTACCTTTTAGCTACCTAATTTCTTCAGGTCTGAAAAGCATTGCCACTAACACCACACAGTATAAAACAGTGACAATGTGACAACCTAATTTTTATTTTTCTAAAGCACTTAATAGTGTAGGCAAAAGTTTATTCTGAACATTTCTGGCTTTTTTCACTTTTCAGAGAACAGCCAGAAGTGCCACTGCACTGACTAGAGGGAGGGGCACAAGCACAGTTCAAAGAATGGGATGAACTCCAAGTCAATGTGGTGCTGTGACATCATTAAAACTGAGCACCAAGCACTGGCTCCTTCCAGGGAGGAGCACTAGAGCTAAGGATGCCAATGCCAAGCTGTCTTTCCTCAAGAGCAAAGTTACAGGTTGGAGAGCCAAGGCTATCAAGTAAAACCCACTGGAGGACAAGGATGTACTTGACACTCTGTAAACAGGCAGACCTCTGTTGTTCACAAGTGAATTTAATTTTTTCTTACTGGCTCCCAAAATGCTGTCTCTTCTGTTATTCTTACCAGCTGCATTTACATTCGCTTCTCAGTTGCTGAATTAAACTGCTTTAACAAAATTCAGGTAGAGTACTAGGTAGTTAATGGACTGTTAGTACAGAGCAATTTCGAAAGCTATCTTTGAAATGTATTCTTCAACTGAGACAAGTCTCATTCTCCTATTTCACCATTTCTCAGTTTTTCAAAGGCAGGATAAGTATTTTACTATGTGAGAAACAAATTAGATGGAAGCCCCCTGGGACAGGGCTTTGGTATGGTTTCTCTAGAAGATACAGACCCAAGAGGCAAATCAGATTTTTATGGTTGTTGCACCTTTTGGTCAAATTTGGCAGCCTGGACACTTGGAACCACAAAGCAGACAGTGCTCTGCTGCCAACAAGGGAACGTTTAAAAATAAAATTACCCAAATAATATACTTGCTTCTCTTTACAGCTCCTTGAAGGTTCTGTAAACATCTCTGCACTGCAGGAGTGAGAACTCCCCATGCTAACCCAGGGCAGGGCCAGCACTGCCACTCCTCCCATCTAGTCAACACCTGCAACAGTTTAGTGCCAAGAAAAAGAAACACACATACATCTCACAGTCCCCTCTAGTGGCTGGTTCACCAGGAGAGCAGCACTGACTCCTCTGGGTGACAGGACAAAGGGGTACTAAATTCAAGGTATAGAACTTCTCACTAATTCACCTGGGGATCTGTTGAGGTATCCAGTGCAGTGTATCCCATGTGCTTGTCTTCCCATCTCTTGGCATTAAAGGGAAGGACACCTTCTCTTTTACATCTGAAGCACAGGAGCCTGTCACTCATGGCATGCTGCAGCTGTTTTGTCACATTTGATGTCTCGAGTCACTCAGCAACATTTCTGAGGGTAGTTATGATAAACTCTCTAGCACAATGATCTTCCACTGGAAGCAGGTGGAACCAATCCCTTCTCATCTTCCCAAGTGGAACATCTTCTGTTCCGCTCTTATACAATCTTTTATTATTTCTCTGGACACCTCAGTCAAGTTTTCTGCCCAAGAGCTGAAATCAGATGGGACCTTGCAAACATCCTTCTGCATTCTGGCAGAGACACACTGAGACAATGTAAGTGCAACCCATCCCAACCTGTCTTCCTTCACAGTAAATCTGACATTGCCTACGACTCCACAGTGGCTCTCTATTCCCTTGAGAAAAGGGCTCTGCAGGAGCACTAATCCCTTTCTGTCGAAACCAAGTGTATATATTAATCCATCTACATTCATGAAAGAGGTTTATAAGCCATCTAGATCATGCTACTCTATAGCTATAGTTACATTTTAGACAGCAAAAGCAATAAGCAAGCCTTCAAAAAGTTGTTGCAGCAGCATATCATTTTAGCAGAACCTTTGGATGCCAGTCAGAAATATTGTTTAACACACAATTCCAGGGGAATAGTCTCTCTTGAAAGACAGACTGGCTGAACAGAGCTTCTGTAAAACTCATTTGCAGCTTGGCATTTTGCACACAAGGTAAAGGTCATTAAAAATGGCTCTTACATGCCAGTGTGGAGAGCCACCCATTGCTTTTCAGACAGCACACGTGTTCTGAAGGTGCAGGGAGGAAGGAGTAAGGGCAGGGGGGAGGCTGGAGGATGGAGCAGTGCAATTACTCCTTTGTAATTATGCCAACAAACTCTGTGTGTGGACACACATCCACTGAAGGTATGGCAGAATAGGCACTGCTGGTGTTATGCCAGTCAACTACTCCTGTAAACAAACCCTGAAAATTTTCTGGATAAATTAGGCTTGCAATATGAAGGGAGGCTTTAGACAAAACATGCTTCAAAATGTTCTCACTATTGCACCTGGCATGGTCACATCCTGCTGCTGAGGCAGGGGACAGCAGCACTGTCTGCCACCAGTTCTTTTGTGAAATAATGTTGGTTACTTACAATTTAGAAGAAAATTATTTTGAAGCTATATGAAGTTGGCATTTACACTGAAACGCTGCAGGCCAGAAGTGAAGAAGAATGGATACCTCCAAAGAATTAAAGATTTTCATAGCTTAGATAGCAACTCTGAAGAGCTGGACCAGCTTGATGCACCCCAGACTATGGGGCAGTTGCGCATCGTGCTCAGAGTCCCCAAGGCTTTAAAAAAGTGAGAAAAATATCTTGAGCAAGAGTCAGAAATTACTTTTACTGATGTTCGATAAAAGTCTCATTCTTGAGTAATTTAAATCTGTCAAGTTGTGTTGAAAGTATTCCCAATGAGCCCAGGAGACACATGGACTCAATTACCAAATGCAGTGATACCAAGAGAGAAAATACATTAACCAGTATCTGATTGTTCATGGTAGCTGCTGAGGTTAAGCACTCGAGCCAGCTGATGCCTCAGAGCATATCCAAATGCACAGGGGGAGTTTTTGAAGTCTATTCCTAGTGGCATGTTTCTTCAACAATACCTACAGTTGTTTGTTCCTTGCCATTTAGCATCAACAGGAACAAAAATCTCATGCAAAAACAACTGGAAGAGAACAAGGTTACCCAAGATGTATCCACAAACACAGGGGTGTGAACTTGCACTACTCCTTGTAAAGGCTCTACCTGTTGAAAACTATTACCTTTAGTGGTAGACTAACGACCTTTAATGCATTTTAGTCAGGACAAGTCAGACCCAATAAAGCTGATCTTTCCACCTATTAGCTTTGGTCTTCTGTAACACCAGTTAGAGAGCCTTTGGGTTTTTATTAAAGGTGCCAGGGATCAGTTCCCTTGCTATTGGGTTTTGTTTGTCTGTTGTTTGCTCTTTACACACAAACAAGCAGGTTTGCATTCTAAAAGTCTGCACCTAAAAGGCCTGCTTATATACACTGGTATTTTACTGAGAAGAAAACACCTCCAAACTTGAAGCAAAGGACAGTCTTATGTTTTTAAATAATTAAATATTAAATGAAATTGTATTTAAATTCATTAAAATGAAATTTCAAAAGCAAATTATTACAGAATTTGCTGTTTGTTTCAACATAATTGAAAAATGTGTCTTGCCTATTCCTTCCTTAATTTAACCAGAGATCATTTCATTTTAATTTGTACCACCTTACCTCAATCAGTTTGTTGGCATGTTCACGGAAAACCTGGGCATATTCTTTAACTTCTTTTTCGTTCCCATTCTTGGCAGCTTCAATCAAGACTAAAAGTGGAACATTTGTTTCCAGAAAAGAGTCTGATACGTGGTCCATAACAGCTTTGCGGAGCTAAAATAAATATATGAGAATGAGTTATTTTTCAGCAGTGTTCCACTGCTGCTTTCCTTTTACTGTATTCATAGGTAAAGCCTAAGTACTTTTGTCATTGATCCTTTTTCCTTTGTGTGACCAAGGCTTTCCCTGCACCAAGTCTTGTCTATACACTTTTTGCTTCAATTTAAATTAAATCTCCTTAAAAAAAAATGGATTTGTTATATAAGTGCAAGTCACCAGTTTGGCCACAAATATTGATTTAGCAGCTCATATTGGTTTTGCCTGAGTAAATTTGCTGTTTTCCCCTCAGCTGATTAAACAACATGCTGATTTAACTTCTATTTTTCTACTGGAATAAAAACATTTTTCTACAAACTTGTTCCATATTCACATTTACTTGAAAAGGCAAATAAATTGCTTTAAAATACAAATGGACAGAAGATTGACGTTACATACAGCCCTCGAAGAAAATAGGCTCTCAGAGATGAATACTGTCAGAATTACAAAATGTACCTGATTATGTTTCAAAATCCATAAAAAGGAAGGAGCTGGTTTTTTTTTAAAAAAAAAAATCTGTCTTGCCAGGAGGATGATTAAGAATCCAGTTTTATTACACAGTTAACAGGGAAATACATTTCCACCCCATGCTTCCGCATGAGCCAGGCACTGGAAGCTCCTAGCTTTTAATTCACAAAGCAGCAGCAGGCAAGCCCACTGCCCACTAGAAACAAATCAACAGATCATGTATTTCCAAGAGGGTAAACATGCAGAAATGCTCTCACTTATCTCAACGTGTCCCAGCTTTATGCATGACTTACCTGTCTACGCAAGTCTCTGGTCTTTTTGGTCATTTTGTCGATGGCAGAGTTCAGTGCATCACTCCTTTCCTTGCGTCCAGCCTGGAAGACAAGAGATGATGAGCTAAATGGGGAGCCAAGGTCTCAAAGTGAAACCAGTATTACTCATTTCAAGTACGTTGTCAGGTTGGTTTTTTTTAAAGTGATTATGCACACTAGGAGTAAATTCTGCACCTCCCAGGTAAAATTCTTCCTGGCCAGTTCGAGTAGGACAGGAACATCTGACATCTTAAGATTCTGCCTTTGACAATTGTCAGCTTTCTTTCAGAACAAAAGGGTTGTTTCATAAATCTAGACATCCTTTTACTCCTCATCAGCCAGAGACTATGTTCAACCTTGAGTTGTAGATTTCTCTTTTCTGCCAGCTCTGTCAACCACCCCACAGCCGGCACTACATCGAGCCCAGCACAAACCTTCTTCAACCCTCAACCTCCCCTGGCCTTGGCTGTTGAGATGGCCCAAGGCCAGAGGGCTGCACACAAACATCTCACACGCTGCCTTCACCCTGCAGGCACCAGCACCACACAGAGCAGTCCAAAGGGCTAAGCATCCAATACAACCATGCTCCCTTACACGCCTTCACACCCAGCTATCGCAGAAGACTGCTCTTGAGCAGGCAGTCAAAGGCCCAAAAATCAATTAACTTAAAGGCAAAATCTTTAGAAAACATTTGTCAGGGATGAAATCCAACGTTTCAAGTAGGTATCCAGGCCCACCCGCCGAGAGCTAGATTTCAGCAAGGTTGGATACAGTGAGTTCCACATTAACCCCGTTGTTAAAGGGGGCAAGGGGCCAAGAAGCAGCAGCAGCTTCTCTCTTTTTAAGCAGAAGCTGGGTCAAAAATATCCTAATTTGTATCAAACTGGGAGCGTTAGACAGAACCACGGTGGCAGCCTGCTTTTGCTGGGAGTTTTTTTTCTGTATAATATAGCTTATATTAGAGTTTGGAAACACACTTTATGCAACCACAATCCAATTTCTGAAGTTCTAAGCCATGATCAATATAATTATCCTGTTGAGAAGAAAAAACATTTAGCAGCACTAAAGTGAGAGTACACCAGTTATCAATTCTCCAGATGACAGGCTGCTTTGGAATACATGGATGGGCAGCCTTTAATCTGAAACACTGAGTCCACTCCACAGCAGAAATAAGAATTAAACAAAATGGGGGGGGAGAATTAGGATGTTGCAGTGTCATTATAGTTTAATGAATTATTGAAGATTTGTCACCTTCTGAACTAATCAAGTAATTTAATTCTCATCACAAAAGGTAACTGAAAAGTGAAATTAAAACCGAGCAGCTGGCTCTGACTACACCACAGCCTTCAGCAGACATGGCATTGGCCCGTTCTTCACGATCAAAAATGAAAGCCCAAGTCTCTAAATAAAGTGAAGATTAATGTCACTTACTTATTTTACCATTGCCATGCTTGGCAGACATGAGAACCAAAAAGCAGTCAGGCTACAGAGCCCCTGTTCAGCTTGCACTGACCGTGTTCGCCTCATCCCAAGCGCAGCTCCGAGCGTGCCCACAGGTGCTGCCTGCACCCTGAGGAGGGCATTGGCTGGGTCACCCGAAAATCTGGGACCTGTCAGCTGGCACTGCACCAACTAAAAGCCTGCTCTGAGACATCAACCTGCAGCTGCAGCTTTCTGATGCTTTCATGCCATTTTACCTATTGCAACATGACCATTTCACTGAGCCCACGGAACCCCCTGAACATGCGGGTGTTTTTTTCCAGGAACGTCTTTGGATCTAAGATATATGCTCATCCATTATGTAGAAAGCCAAACATTCAGCTATTCCAAGAAGAGGCATTTTACTTCTCCCTGGGTGCCCCTACATTACCATTTAAACACGAAGCAGGAGCACACTTCTGAACTGAGTCCACCCATCGCTTCCACTTTGCTGTCCCTGCCTTCACAGCCCAGGACAGCCCCGCTGCCCGAGGACCAGCTGCCTTTCAGATGAGAGGGAAACCAAGAGATGGCTTCCACTAACAGACGTTCAGTTCATGAGACCAGAACACAGTCCTGTGCAAAATGCCCTAAAAAGCATGTAATGCACACATTAGAGCCTAAGCAGCACCAGTTTCATACTGTTGAACCCTTCCTATTAAGCTCCACCACACATTAGCACAGAAAGGGTTGTATAATCTCAACCCATTAGATTTTAGCAAGGCAGCTCCAGTTTATTTCCATCTTGTTGGCATTCAGCAATTTCAGTACAGAAGCTAGTCAAAAGTATTAACAGAATTTTCTTCTGAAAGTTGCAACATGGAATGCCCTGCTAGTTTAGCTGCAGTAATTTAACAACTCAGAGCATACAGCTCCTAACCTGGCTCTTTCATTAGGGCTGGTGCAGCAGGGCAGGAGAAGAGGGCAAACACAACAAACACCTGCAGGTCTGCAGCTAGAGAAGAACCCTGTTGTCATTAACAACTGAAATCATCACAGCTAATTCTAACCAAAGTCCTGGGCTAGAGACAAGGATGTCAGCTTTTGCCCATCTCAAGTTGCTTGACTTGTTTTTGCATAAAATGAAACACAATATATTAACTGTGGGACCAACTACACTGCGTTAGGTCCAAGCAGAGGCAGCTAGTTGGGCAGTGGCCACTGGAGCACATCAAGAGCTGTACAGCCTGCAGCTGCATGAACCCTCCAGGGCACGTAAAAGTACTGAAGATCCATGACCACAACAGTTACTCATTCCAGGTGCTCCCACACCCCATGAATTTTGCCCATTGGTTCCACACTACCAGCTCAAACAAGACTTGTTGAGTGGCTACCCTCTCTAAAGTAATAAATACTGCTTTAGATGCTCCAACTGACAGTTTACCACCTCTGGGTAATTCATTCCAGTAGCCAATTACCCTTACTATTAAAAAATGGCCCTGGTTTCTAGTCCAAATGTCAACTTAGAAGCCAAATACTGACCCAGCAGCACAACACATCCCAGTTCTATCACAACAGTGAAGGCTGAATATTTCAGATTACTAATAGGGTTTTCAGATATTCACCACAAAGCTCTGCTGATGGAATCACAAGCTCTGCAGTCAGTTGTACAGTAAGATAATAACAGATTTAACAGGGTCATGTTGACGACGTCAGTCATTTTGCAGCATGATACCACAGCTCTGACCAGTATTGAGGATAATAAATTTATCCACAGTGCAAAATTACTTTAAATTAAATCAGATCTTTATCAAAGAGGCTAGAATTGGTGTTCAAAATTGCTCCTTTCCCCCACTCCCTGTAATCTCCACCATCATTGCTACCCTGCTTGGAAAGCAATACAAGCAGTCCCTGTCACATCCTCGCTGTTCCAGCTCACACAGCTATCCCCACCAGGGTTTGTTTTAATGGCTTGAAGCAAAGAAAGGGGATTTGTATACAGGGAGGCAAGTGGAATCACCATCTCTGTCACAAAGCATTCCCTTTGTAGGCCTGCCATCTGAATTAAAACAAAAAAACCTAACCAACTGAACCAAGTTTTTCCTAGAGCTATTGGTATTAAAATCTAACCCCAACTGATTTATAAAGGTAACAGAGCCCGGTGGTGGCAGTGTGTGAATGCTGTCTGAAAGCCACCAGGATCACACGTATTACAATGAGTTACCCAAAGTTTGCATTGCTCATCATCATCATCAGTTTGGGCTAAGCAAAGATCACAAGAGCTACTGAGAGACATTGTGCCTCCTACCTGGCACTAGCCCTCACAGCACACCCACCCCAGCAGAGCCCAGCATTCCTCATCCCCAGATCAGCACCCAGATGTGAGCCAGATGTGCCACCACTGTGTGACAGAGAGCCCCCACTGCCCTAAAAAATTATGCCCTAAAAAAATGATGGTTTGCAATGAGGTTTCTGCTCCAGGTAATCTGTGAATGGCCTTCTGAGCTGTTTGTACAACAGGCAGCATCATGGCTAATGATGGTGATTTAGCAAGTGACAAAAGTGTGTCTGGCACACCTTCCTGTGGGCAGGACTGCGCAGGAAGTTGTACGTCAGCGTGGCACTGCTGAGCAGTGCTTCATGGGGAGGCAGGAGATTTAGTGCTTGGATCCAGCTTGTCACAGGCTTCATTTCTGCCTTCACACCTAGCCTAATTATATGGTTGCAAAGGATAAACTGTCCATGTTCCTCTATTACCAGGATAGAAGGGCTGCAAACAAATTCCAGATATAGTAGTGCTGATTCAAGACCAGGAAGGGTAAGCAGCAACACATGGATTTCAGCAGTGTTTTCGTATCTGAGATCTGATGGTTGAGGAAGCTGGTTTGTTGCAGGAAGGAAGCTCCCATGGTGAGCCCATAGCTCACCAAAGCATGGGGGCTGCATGGCATTACCTAGGGTCCAGCATCAACCTGAACCAGAAGAGATGCCTGCAGTCCCCTCCCACACAGCTTGCCATGCCCTGCTGCTAACACCCAGCGTCCCTCCCCGCTGCCAGGCCGCAGCCATGGTGGCCCCACGCCCCCCTTGGCACCCAGGGAGAGGGGGTTGGCTCCTGCACTCATCCTGGAACAAAGAGGAATTAAAATGTGCAGCCAGTGCCAGGTGCAGAGTTGTCAGACAGAGGTGACAGTCACCACACTACACTGCAGCACACTTGTGTCCTTTGCTCTCATAACAATGACACCCAAACTATGGTGTCCTGTCCCATCCCTCCCACTGCCCTCACCTGAAGGATCTCTGCAGCTAGCCTGATCAGCTGGACATGGCTGTTGATGATGCATCACTTTGGACACACCTTTTTCTGGTCTCTCCACTTCCCAGAACTCGCTGCTCAGCCAGCTCCACAGTAGCATGTCCAAGTGACAGCACACACAGGAATGCCACAGCCACATGTCTGTGCTCATCTCCTTCACCTCACAGCCTGACACAGCACATAGGCACTCTCAACTAAAAAGCAGCAACTACTCCTGTGATCCCTGAAGTTCTGAAGTCCAGCAAAAATTAACACACTCATTTCTTCAGGCAGAAGGGTGAGCTGTCTGTTTGCATGGTGCCACACACACAGCTGCAGGCCAGCCCCAGCTGCGCCCACAACTCCAGGGCTTCCCATCCTCCAAGCCCACAGCACAAAAGTCATGCTGCCCACTCTACATCGAGCAAAATTAGCTTATTCGTTGCTCTTAATTCACTAGGAAGGCTTCCACAAGATGTCAGCCTAACTAAATGACAAGGCTAGCCTCAGGGTGACATTCTACGTCTACCAGGAAAACCAGTTCTGCTGCTGGAGGAGCAGGGTAAGGGAGAAGCTTCCACAAGGGTTCTTTGGTCCTAGCAAGCTTATTCCTGCAGCAGACAAGCCATTTGCTGTCTCCAAGCTGCACGTGATGATTCGTGCCGTTACCTCAGAGCGCCCGCCCTGGCAGGAGTCCCCAGATGGCACTCCTTGTGGTTCTCCTCGGCACGCAAGGGAGTTTTCAGTCTCGGAGAAACGCAATTGCGTGAGCTTTGTGGACAGCTGGGGTTTATTCCCAGCCTGTTGCACCTTGACACCCCGGCAGCTCCCAAGGAACGACGTGAATATAGCCACAGAGTTCTAGACTTCAGACAATCAGACACATGCTTTCAGCATTATCTGCTGTTTCACAAGCGCACGTAAAAACACGCTGCGCTAAGAAAAGCGCCCATAAAGTTCGTGTTAACGGTTTCCCAAACAGGAAACTCGCTGGCAAGGTGCTAAATAGCCCTTGTTTGGTTCCAGGCCAAAGAACGGAAAGCTTTAGAAAGGAAGCAACTTACCATGTTTGGACATTAACTCTTAACTCTGTGCCAAATTACACAATCTTAATGTGGGAGGAACCTACTACTAGATACTGATGCAAAAAAGCAAAACGTTTCCAAAAGACACCTAATTTCAGCCTTCTGGTAATAGTGAAAAGAGGTAGGACAGAAGAGGAGCAAGATTTGACCTTACAGCCATTGTCATTTTATTAATAACATTTAAAAACAACACGCCAAAGGGTGTAATGTTCCCATATTTAAATGTTATTAACATTCAAGCCAACACTTCAAATCAAGATTTTCCACCAGATGAGCTCACATAGGAAGCACAAGGCAGGTACTTTGGTGTAGTGGTTCCATCAGACAGCTGGCAACTGACAGCTATGGCTCGGTGTCAGCTTCTGTACCTCTCCTACAGTCAATATTAAATGTGAAGAAACTCTTTAAATAGGTTTATGTAATTTCTTTACATGTATTTCTTTCACTCTACAGCAAATGAGAAAATATTTACCACAGCAGAGCAATTTCAGTTTATCTAGCATTTTCTAATACACTTTATCATTAAAGACAGTTCATTTCTTGATGGGTTGGAGGTGGAGCTTTTTTGCTTTGCTTTGTTTTTGGGTGGGTTTGGGGTTTACTTTAAAAAAAAAAAAGCTCACCTTCTCCATCCCCTTATTTCCACTTAGCTCTTTCCCTTCAGCCTGCTCTGGATGGGACAGTCCACCACAAAAAGGAACTACCACAGTTAGCATTACAATTACACTACAGGACAGTAAAGGAAGAAGCAGGCAGAAACCAGCAATTCTTATTTAAACTAAGTACCCCTACGGGATCAAAGCTAATAACAAAGGTAAATGGCCATTTTGAAATAAAATCTTCTTTCAACACACTTAATCATCTTCCTCCATATGATGGAGTTTGGTATTCTCAGCTCATCCAACGTCTTGAGGCTGTAAGTGATACCTTGCCACTACAGAGCAAACATTTTCTAGTGTCTTGTACTACATCATTGCTTTATATCTCAAAGTAAAAATAAAAAAGCTTACCCAAGTTCTTTGGAGCAAGAAGCTAACACCTCCCTGCCTCATCCACAGTGAGTCAAGGCCAGAGCAGCTGCTCTGAAGGCTTTCCTGCACACGCATGCAATATTCCTAAAACCCTAAAAAAATTCAAATCAAGTCTGTTCACGTACCTTTTGGCAGCACAATTTGCTCCAGCTAAAAGGGCAACAAACTTTTAAAACAAGCAGCCATGACAGCACATTTGCTGTCATGCTCCCCATCCAGAGACTGGCTCAGCTGCGATGGCACAGACAGCTCTGCAGGGCCCCTGTTTCTGCAAACAGGAATTTCTGCTACTCTGGAACACTCAGGATGGCACTCATGGACCTACCTTGCAGCCCGATGCTAATGAAAGTACTGCCCCCCCTTTCACAAGGGGCATATGACACCAGAATGGAACTGGCCTCCTCAAGGAAACCCTCAAACTGCTTTGAGCCCCAACGACAAATGCCAACCTCGTTATTTCCTCTCCTGCACTCCAGCCCCCATGAAAAAGCAAGTACAAAAGCCACCATTTGAGGAGGAAAAAAAAGCAGATTTTCTAGTTTCATAACTGCATGCTATCAAGCTGGATTCCAATTAAATTTTTCTTATGCCCTAATGCAAGCTCTGCTCCTTCCCTCCTTCTCCCTTTACCACTTTTGCAGGGACCAGTCGCACACAGTTGTCAGGCGTAGCTTTAAGCTGCCAAATCCCTCTCACTTCTGCAAAAAGCCTGTGCTAACCAGCATCCTCTGTTCAAACTGTGCATACTCTGCATCTCAAAGTTCCTTTTATGCAGTGTTATTTAAGAGAAAACAGGCAGCAGCCAGCACCAAGGCACTTCCAAGCACAGCTCTGCACTGCTCCTAACGCCAGCTGAATAGAGCCAGCACAGATGTAGGAGGGGGGGAACGGGGTGGTGCAAATCTCCCCTGGTCCTTCTATCACAGGGACGAAGGACTCCTGCCGTGGATTTTTCTCCCCCCCCCTCTATCAGTGGTCTTTAACACGATCACAGTATGCACCACAATGCTTTAAAACAGCAAAGCTTCTGGAAAACCCAAACAAAAGGAACGTCACCAGGTGACGTCAGCCTATATACAGCCCTGTGTGGTCGCAGCACATAAGCAAATCCATTCTTGTACTGCTTCCCTGAAAAGCTTTTCAGTAAATGCACTCATGCTACTACAGGAGCTTCTCTCAGCAATAAGCCACCCATCTGCCATCAACAAGTTAGAACTAAAGGAAGCCACAGCTGCGGAAAAAGAAAACGTGAGCTTCAATTAACCAGCTGAGCAGCCACAGAGGATGAAAACTTCTATTAAGCATTGATTTAAAAATTGCAGACCTGTCAGAGGAGATCAAGCCCGTGATTTCAAAAGGAATATTCCAAGAGAGCATCGTGGATTCAATTTTGCACTGATATCAAAGGACACTAAGCCCAGTAAATTATTCAAAGGCTATCTTACATTAGAGCCTTTTACAGACTCACAGCGTTGAGTCTAAAACTACGACTGAATGCAACCTCCAATGTGCTCAAAAGAATGGGTAAGTTCCTGCCTTTCTATATACCTTGTACAATGAATGACTGGCTGTGCTTTAAAGGAGCAGTTGGGTGCTAAAGCACATTTTTCTGCCCTGAACCTTACGAAAAAAAAAATGTTTGCTGATTGTGACACTGTAAATCCCCCGTAATAGAGATAAAGACTCATCCTAAGTGTAATGTCCAAGTATTCTGTGTTTCATAGTAAGTTATTTCTTGCATTTAGAATTAGCTTGTCGGAAATGCATGGCAATGTTATCTGCAGTGAAATCTTCCATCGTGATGTTCAAAGTATACTGATAAGGCTATCCTATCTTGTTGTTTTCCTAAATTATATTCTGCAGGCTTACATTTCAAGTGGCCATTAGGGGCTCGTATGCTGGCAGCACTATATGCAATGAGTATGGTTTTAAAAATGCTGCCTGCCTTGGGCATGGCTTGTCCACCAAAATGTCGCTGTGAGAAGCTGCTCTTTTACTGTGACTCTCAGGGGTTTCACTCAGTGCCAAACACCACTGAAAAGGGCTCGCTAGGTTTGTCACTGAGGCACAATTATATTTCTGAACTTGAAAGGGATCAATTTGCAAGCTTCAGTCAACTTACTTGGCTTCACTTAGATCATAATCAAATTGCAACAGTCAGAGAAGATTCTTTTCAAGGACTGTATAAACTTAAGGAATTAGTCTTAAGTTCCAACAAAATCTTTCATTTGCCAAACACAACTTTTAGCCAGCTGCTTAACCTGCAGAATTTGGACCTCTCTTTTAATCAGTTATCCTCTCTGCACCCCGAGCTCTTCTACGGTCTTCGCAAGCTACAGACCTTGCACTTACGTTCCAACTCCCTGCGGACCATCCCGGTCCGCCTGTTCTGGGACTGTCGTAGCCTGGAGTTCCTGGATTTGAGCACAAACCGCTTGCGAAGTTTGGCTCGCAATGGATTTGCGGGATTAATCAAGCTGAGGGAGCTTCACCTAGAGCACAACCAGCTGACAAAGATTAATTTTGCTCACTTCCTCCGGCTGAGCAGCCTCCACACGCTCTTCTTGCAGTGGAACAAAATTAGCAACTTGACATGTGGGATGGAGTGGACCTGGGGCACCTTAGAAAAGCTCGATTTGACTGGAAACGAAATCAAAGCCATCGACCTAACAGTCTTTGAAACTATGCCTAACCTTAAAACCCTCCTAATGGATAACAACAAGCTGACCACTCTGGATTCCAAGATCCTAAGTTCACTGACATCCCTCACCACCGTGGGCCTCTCCGGCAATCTGTGGGAATGCAGCCCAAAGATCTGCGCCTTGGCCACATGGTTGGGTGGCTTCCAAGGTCGGTGGGAGCACTCCATCCTCTGCCACAGCCCCGACCACACCCAGGGAGAGGATATTCTGGATGCAGTGTATGGTTTTCAGCTTTGCTGGAATTTATCAACTGTTGTTACGCCCGTGGCTACGACGTACCCAGCTCCAACTACCGAGTACACAAAAAGAACAAGCTCTTCTCATTTCCATATGGGAGACAAAGAGATTCCAACTACGGCAGGCATGGTCGTTACCACCGAAGAACCTTTCCCTGAGCCAAACAATGCCATCTTCACTCAGAGGGTAATTACAGGAACAATGGCTTTATTGTTTTCTTTCTTTTTTATCATTTTTATAGTGTTCATCTCCAGGAAGTGCTGCCCTCCCACACTAAGAAGAATTAGGCAGTGCTCAGTGATTCAAAACCACAGGCAGCTCCGATCCCAAACACGGCTGCATATGGCAAATATGTCAGACCAAGGACCCTATAATGAATATGAACCCACCCACGAAGGACCCTTCATCATCATTAATGGCTATGGACAGTGCAAGTGCCAGCAGCTGCCCTATAAAGAATGTGAAGTATAATACCTACATGCCATCCCAAATTAAATCAGATAAGTAACCTATTTTAAAATTGTAGGGGACCTACACCAGATTCTAATTTTTACAGATGTTGACATAAAGCCTAATTTTCCAAGCTACTTGATGGAAACATTGTTTATGGAGTGGTGCAGTATTTTTAAGTTTTTTAAAAAATAAATCCATAATATTTTCAGTGTTAAAGAAGCAATGATTACATTAAACTTGCACTCCTAATGTTTAAAAGTCTATAAAGATGCTCACCTCAAACTATGTAAAATGTTTCATGTTATGTAATTATATGACTGTGTGTAAACATTTATACCCAAGTCTCCACATCCTACTTTTTCTAGAACAGCCCAAGGGGAAGGATAGTGGATATCTGTACAGAGATCTGCAGGGGGGACATACCCTCTGTTTGTTCCACTGCAGCTGTAGGATCCCAAACACTCCAGCTGGCTCCGTTCACTCTAAAGGCAGCCGTGGAGGAAGATTCTCCTCCTCTCATAATTTCACTCCAGTAAAAAAGGGGAGGGGAAACAAAACAAAATGAGCAACGAAGGTCCAGGTGGGGATTTAAGTGCATTGGGGACCAGTGAACACAGGTTTCCCACCTGCATCCGTAGTTTGGCTTGTTTAAACAGAGCTTGCTAAAGCTCAGGACAGACACAGAAAGGAGCAGTTCACACCGTCACAAATCAGCAGGACGGTCACAAATTAGCAGGATGACTCTCCAGGCACTTACAAAGTAGGCAGCACAGCTTTGTTAGGAAGGCTCAGTACGACAGGATCGATTCTAAATATGAAGTACATTCAATTCTTATCAGCTCTCTGGTTTGACTTGATGCGTTTCATTAGTTCAGGCTAATTACTCACCACTACGAATAAATGACATGTCAACGTCTTTTCATGTGTAAATACTCTTAATGCCAGTTTTTCTTAATTAAAAGTAAATATCAACTGCGAGGTTAAGGAGAAGAGGGAAGGAAGGAAGAAGCCTCTCTTTGTCCCCCTGCTGCCCCCCCAGCTGAGGCTTCCTCTCGCCTGGAAGCTATTTTCATGCTCTAACTCCACCGGTTTCTCTGGAGACAGAATTAGTCCCTGTAATATAAGCGCTCACTTGTCCTCCTGTTTCAAAATTCAAGGTAATTACCAGTTAAAAAATAACTAAATACGTACCTTCTGATAAGTTAGGATAATATAATTAGTTTCTAGAATAGTTCACTGAAAAATGTTTCATTTCTTACTTGATACAGGACAGAATCTAAACTAGTATGTCGTTTAAAAAAATCATATAAAAATATATATACACACACGCACCTCATTCTTAAGGAGTAATTTGCTTTCTTTAGCCAGAAGTACCATATTGCTATTTATACTATATTATGAATTGATATGTAAATATTTGCAGATCTATGCAGCGATGGTGGTACTTGGATGCCACGGGGGCAGGGGTGGGGGGTCTGCAAAGGATTACATTATTTTTAAGTCAACTACTCAAAGATTGTAAACATTCTAACCAAAGCTAAAAGAACCAGAGGGATGGAAATTTTTATATATATAGATACATGTATGTATAACTAAAAAAAAAAAAATGTGTTGTGTCCAATGCTGCAGTGTTACAACAACTATCAGCACACACCGAGAAAGAAAAACTCCTCACGGTGTCGACATACCTTGAACAAAACAGTAATTACAGTATGCTAATTGTGTTGTACTAAACTATTTTGCGAAGTTTTTAAACACAAAAATCACTGCATAAAAATCTGTCTGCTCTTTCACTCTGCTTTTATCTATCTGTATTACCACTTAGTGAGGTATTTAGGGTGCAATTATACAACAGTTTGATGTTTTGTTGTGAAATGAATTTGTCCAAGGCAATTACAGCAAGATGTGTGACTTCTGTTAAGATTTTACATAAAGATTTTTCAATTACTGGTTTTGAAGATATTAATTCACATCATTTTCCTTTTACATACAGTGCCCTTATTACAAAACAAATATTTTGTTTACTTCCCATGACTAATGGAAGAGATTCAGTGAAGCCTCATGGTTTTCAGTAGAGATCCCTCTGAACCCTCATAACTGTTAACATTCCAATTTACACCTATTCTAGGAAATCAATTACTGCTTTTAACTCAATACAACAAATCCTGCAGGGCAGGTGGACAAAGAGTAAATATTCTGTATGAATAAATAGAGCCAGAAGGCCAGACCTAAGCTGATAAATACAAAGATGTATTGATATCCAAGGGTATTTAGCTGCTTGTGGAAAGACTTGCTTCATTCCATGTCATGAGTAAGTGCTCACAGCTCTTCCCTGACGTCCAGGCTTTTGCTCTGAACGTGCATCACCCTCTCAGCACCAACCTGCTGAGCTGAGCACCTCCCCAAGCTAACCTTGTCTTAACTAACACCATGGTCTGCACCACTGGGAACTGGAAAGCAGACACTCTGGGGAATGATCGTCATGTACAGGTGTAGGGTGCTAGCAGGGACAAAGTTATAACTGAGCTCATTAATTATACTGGCAGCCAAATAATCTTGCTACACTATCATCAACCGTAAGATGTCAATACTGAACTCTGGTGTCCTCAGCTGCATTTACAACAAGGAATTCCACCTTTAGGCTCCACACACAGCAGAAATCCTTGTTGTAAGACAGTTCAAAATGTACCACGTCAGTCTTCCACATGGACGAGAAGTGGCTGCTTGACTGAAGCACTGAGGTTCCTCCCAAGGAGGTGCTTTCCCAACACCCCAGCTCTGCACAGAAACTCACTCCATCTTTATTAGCTTACAGTTATACCCAAGAACAGTTAAGAGATGCTCCAGCAATGCTGGATTTAATCCTCTTCTCCACCCCAGCCACTGATACCAATTTTCCAAGCATTAAAGCACTGTTACAGCATCTCTCCAAGCAAACACAGCCAGGCACCCAACTTCTCTCCCCCACCAGCATCCCCAGTTCCCACTGGTCCTGCCGTGCTGCCTTGGCTCACAGACAGTGAAGCAGGAGGCCAGCAGACACAGCCCAGCACAGCACTGTTCCATTTTACTTTGCCTCTCTGTACTACACACTAACACACAGCCAAGCTCCCAAACGCTGCAGTTTAACGTCTGCCATTTCCAAAACCATTTGTTGCCAGGTTCCAGGCATAAGCAAAGCAATTCCACAAACATTACATTTAGGATAACAGGTATCATAAAACTTGAAGAATGTCATACACTAGCAGTGAAGTCAACTTAAATTCCCTAAGGAAGGACAGCAAACAGCAGGCAAAGCCATTGCTCTACACAAGGACACGACCACAGGCCGTTAATTTTGCAGGTTTTGTTCTGTTTATTGTTTTAAAAAAAAAAGTTAGTGTCTTCCATTCTCAACTGCTTGTGACTCTTCCAGGCAAGGAGGGTATTGTAATCACTGCGTTACTCAGCAGTCCCTGATTTATTTTGTGTATGGAACAAGACCATAACGATTTACTTTAAATTCATCATATTTCAGTATAAGCGCTGGCTGATGACAAGAGGTTGCTCACTTGCTCTCCCCCAAGTATCACCTCTCTTGCACAGCCTCAGTTTCTACAGGTACTAAAGGGCACTATAGGTGCTTCACCACCTCCAGGCACAGCCTCATGAGTGCCTTCAGGGCCTTTTAGAAATGAAAATTTCTTCCACTGCTGGAGATCCGTGTCCCATCCAACGATCCTCTCCAGCTCCACTGACCTCCAGCCAGCTTCTCCTCCTTCTCACCCTCACATTAGTGAAAAGCAAACCTAGCAGCACAAGTTCAGTTTTTGAGTCATCATCCTGGAACAGGTCTGAATTAATACTTTCAGCTCCCCTCTCATTAGTCACTCTGCATTAGATCATTGTTTAAATGCACACAACTAAAAATGACTTGATAAGGAGTAAAATGGGTTAGCTTTTAGTCTCCGGCTGAAGTGTTCCTCTGCACAGAGCTCCCATTTCCTATCATGGAAACATAATTAATGCTGCTCTATCAATGTTTGGTTTTGTTTGCTTTTCCCCCAAGCAGAAATGATCTGATTTTCTCAGTGATAAGCCTACCCTGCATGCAAATCTAAGCATCTGAGCTTATGTCCCATTACCCCTCTTACAAGACAGTGGCCTATAGCTAATATGTAAAAGCAGAAATATCCAGTGGCTTTAAACCAGCAATCTACACTACACACTTTTTTTTTAATGCGTTTAAGTTAATTTCTGTACTAGTTAATTGAAAATAAACTTGATTTAATTTTCTGATCTGTGTAGCCATCAAAATCCATCTGTTCAGAGCTATGAAATCTACCCAGAAGCCAAATTTCATCTTTCTTATGAAGTTTTCCATAAAAATTAAAAGTTCAGAGAGGAATACTGTAGTATTTCTCCTCCCCTCCAAAAAAAGGAAGAATCAAGGAAACAACAACAATCAAAGACAGTTGCACAGCAGCAGCTCCTCCCTCCCTACACCTTCCTCCATTGAGAAGTCCCCTATGCTAAAGCTGGTGCCAGGCTTTGCTTTTTAAGCCATTACATTAGCAGGATGCTTAAAGACTATTCAGAGTCAGCTGGAAATCCAGAATTTCACATCTTGCATAAAAACCTTTTGAGAAGTATCTAGGAAAAGGGAACAGAAGCTTTAATGGATGTCATCAAGCCTCAGATGGGGCAAAACTTGCTCTAAGGGCAAAACACCACACAGCTTGTGCCCCTCTGGGATAAGCACTGACAGGCTAAACCCTTCGACCGCTCCTTTGTAAAAAAAGCAAAACCAAAACACACCCCATTTTTCTTTTTGCTAATGAAAACAATAGTAAGTGAACTATTCTACTAGCTTTGCAACCAGAGATTAAAAAGAGTCCTAGAACCATTATATCTAAATTCTGTCTGAAGAGCCAACTTCTGGCGGGAGGGGGTGTAAGTGATGGAGTAAAACAAAGTGCAGTGTACAGAAAGATTTTGTTATTAAAATTGTGTATACTGTAAAACTGAATTTGCCTCTTTCTTCCTCCCTTTTCAAACACAGGTGTCAAAAGCTCATTCTTTCACAATACATAAAGACCAGTCTACATCCACTACCCAAAGCAGACAAGCCAGGTTTGGGCCAGTCCATTTGCCATAATCATATTGAATACAGCACCTCCTGTTTTACTGCAGTAGATGAGCTGGCCTGCACGGCTTCTTCCCAAACAAGGTGTCTCCTGACTAGCAAAATTTGTTGGTATAAGTAAGGTGAGAGTGTGAAAACCAAACCAAAGCTGAACTCTTGGCCCTTGAGACTGAACCCTTGTGAGTACCTGCATCAGAAACAGCACAGGCAATAGTGTCCTCTCCAGCATGACCTGGCAGAGGCTGCCTGCAGGGCTCCAAGACCTGCCTCTGTCCCTGGCTGCTCCCCTTGGGTCAGTTGGTAGACCCACCATCACGGTGCCAGCCAGGAGTGTGGCATTTCCAAGAGAACCATCTTGCCAAGAATTTAGCGAGGACAAACAATCCGTATCATTTTGAGATGTCAAACTAGCAAGACATCACTTCAGCTTTGAATTACAGCCATCGAGAAAGTGTCAGAGATACAAAATGTTCTTTCTGTGGGCTACTGCAAGGAATGTAACACCTTCAAAATCACGGTGCTTCAACAGCATGAGAAAGATTTCTCATTTAGAGAAATGACAAGTTCACAGACACAACCCCAAAGCCTTCATACAACAGCTGAACAAAGAACCAGTTTCAGGATGTTCCAAGATGACTACAGGCACTGAACTGCCAGCTAGAAGCAGTTGAGTAACTAATCCATAGCTGCATTTACTTTTTTGCAAAAGGTTTGGCTAGAACAATTTCTCAAGGGTTTTAAATGTCAGTTGGCTAACTGCTCCTCAAATCCTTCTAATGCCTCAAAGCAGCACATGATAAATCTATTTCCTTAAAACTCTCAAAGAGACTAATTTTAATATAAAAAGCATCACGAATGCAAAACCAGTTGTTGTCACAAGCAGAGGTAAGGTACTCAGGAGAAAAAACAGGATTCTGAAAATACCATGTAAAACCTTTAAATCCAATTAGTAACAAGGAAATGTCAACATCACTAGCAAGTTGCTTTTAAATGTAGGCTGTGTTAAGACAACTGCAAAATAAAAATTGAGACTCACTAACCTGACCGGGGAAGGACTGCACAAAGGAAGTGAAAGTTGCAGCACATGCGGGAAAGCACCGGCTCCCTCCTCCGGTGAGCACAGGGCCGAGGGACAGGACTCAGGGCTCATCCACCATAAAGCCCTGATGGTGCTACTTCCTGCCCTCGTGGAAAAAAGCTTTCTGGAATCACTTACCTAATCAACAGTTTCATGACTGTTAAAGACACTAGGAAAACAACTGTACTTCAATTAATTAAAGCTCTGTCACGGTTGACATCAGGAGCCATGTGCACTGGGAGTTACCCCGTGTAACAACCAAAAAATCACTCCCATGGCCTCATTCACAAGGTTTCCTGTCTATTGCAGTGATGAATGACTAGAGAGGTCTGGCTACTAAATAAGTAGGTTTGGCTTAAGCAAATGTTTCTGGGTTTAGAGGCAACCAAAATACTATTTTGGTGGTTCTGTTGGTTTTAATCAACAAGGTCTAAGAAATTTGACTTTTTCTTTCTTAGTTTGCTAAAAATGACAACACCAAAGACTTAAATATCCACAAAAATAATTTGAGACCTTCCAAACTGGCAGCATAAAAACCAGCAATGACCAGAGGGGACTACATCTTGAGTCCAATACAAGGTCTTCTCCCCCACAAACACAACACATTCAGAGGCAAAACTGAAGTGTTATTCTCTACTACCAAGACGTTTTAAGAAAATAACAAGTCTTCCTTTAAAAAACCCCAAAATTTTAAATGCTGTTCAAGGAACTTACTGCTGCTGTCTCCCAGCAGGCTCTACTACTTATATTGTCCAATACTTAAGCAAACTAGACACAGAAAAAGTGCTGTTTTCCTTTTCCACCAGTCCCTGCCCCTGAAGAGCAATGCTGCATCCACTGTTTGATATAGGTGCATCATACTTTATGCCAGTTTAAAAAAACAGCCTTATTTCGTGAGAAGTCTTGAAGTAAGTGGAAAAGGTTCATCCATCATGAAGGTTCTTAAATAATGAATGGGCCGTAATTCTTTACAGTCAAAAGTAATTAATTTTCTGTATTATAATCAGGAGAATAAATCTGGAAAATCCTTTCTAATGGCTCTGAATCTGAAGGCAGTGTTGCAGCTGAATTTTTAATCTTAAAATACAGGAGCAATGAGGACTTCTGCTGTTCAAACATACAATCTTCTACCAAACAGAACAGCTTTACTGCATATTTAATAGGTAGAACGGGTTTTGCAAGACTGCATGAGATTTAAGACAGCACTCGATACAGAAAATGCATTTCAAGTAGAAAGGTCCTTGCAAGGTACTTCTCAACTGTACAGCTACAGAAATTCTTGGAATATCCTTTATGAAATGTAGAAAAACCTGCAGAAAAGCTTATGACAAAAAGTAGTTTTACCTGCATGCTTAAAAAAGTGTTAATGAAGAATCCAGCTCAACCCTACAGCCAGTATTCTTATTAGGATGCATTTGCTCTCTTCCCTTTAACTCCTAAATAATCAACATATCCAGAACCCCTGGCTCCAAAGCCATGTGCTGTTAGCTGGGACTATCAATTTCTGCCCTCCAATAGATTGCTTCAACCCTGATACCACCTTTAGTTTTTAATCTCTCAGAGAAGAAAAGACTGTAAAATTAATAGAGCTCTTAGTGAAGCTAACAATGACACAGTCTGTCAGCAGTGAGGATGCAGGAAAGGGGACAGGGACACAGGCTACAAGCCAGTTTCCACCTCTACAGACACCACACAACAGCTAACGAGGGGAAAATACATATGCATTCCCCTGCACTGCAGACACTTTCAGCAGCTTTATTAACAAGCTCTGCTTTGAGTAAGGCAAATTTTAGCTACCCAAGGTGACTCACCTGACCCAGAAGGGAGTGAAAGAGTGAAAACCCTCAGCACACACCTATCAAAGGATGCAAGTCAGGAACAAACTAGGAACAGACTTGAGAAAACCACACAGCAGGCCATTCTGCAAGCCCCCAGGTCTAATCACACACCTCTCATTTAAAGAGCAAAAGATATTAAAGCATCATCTCTGTTGTCCTCAGGATAAGACAACATGCTTCAGTAAAGACATGGAACTACTTATTGATGGAGTCTAGCCCTGGAGCGTGCCTTCCCCAAGCAAACAGCAACAGCTGTTGTGCCAAGGCCTACAGAGACTTGGGGCTAACTCCGTGCTTGAAATTCTGGTTGAATAATTTAAAGCTTAAGGAATTCCTCCTCAATCTTTCCAGATAGTTCTGAGAATGGAAATAGCTGCATTGCTGCTTCCAGGTAAGACAGACACCAGGCTCAGCATCCAGGGGAGCAGCAGACCAGTCAGTGCAAGGCAGACCCAGAGCACTGGCAGCCAAGCCTGGTAACTCCTAATGACAGCTGGGAGCTCTGTAGGTACCAAGTGTATATCTTTCAGGTTCAGGACTTCAAGAGTTTAACAGCCACAGGGCAGGCAGGAAGAAAAAAGCATCTCTAGTTTATATTCTTCTCTATGGATGACTGGTTTAGCTCTGGGACATCTATTAGCACCACAGCAGCTGTGGAACCTGGAAGGAAGAGAGCTTTGACTGTACAACAGATGCCTTTTGCCTGCAATTAGCACCCAGTCCTATGACACCAGGAACTTCAAAAAAGGCTAAGGTTAGACATTTGATTACACTGAACTACATAAAAAAATACAGTAAGCTTTGGCAGGTACTGCATCTCTAACATGTCACCATGCTCCTGAGCAAAGCAAAACTAGGATACCTTTCACAAGTCACCACAGTCTATAGTGACAATTAACTTTTACTGATACTACAAAGTGGCATGCTCCATGTCCCCTGTGTCATGAGTTTTACTCTCTGCCCGTGAGTGGAGAGCAAGTCTCCAGACCAGCAAAGTCCTTTGGATGAGAGACACCTGCTGCCCATAGTTAAAATAATTAAACACTCTCACAGTTCACTGTGTAACACAGTGTAACAATGAGGACTCGGGCCTGTCAGCTACTTACAGACCACACGTGCAGCTTTAATGCACCTGCAGTGCTGAGAATGGCTGAACAAGTTGCAGCACCTCTCTGATCCAAAGGTTGGATTTGTCAGCCAGGTAGGTATTTGTTGACAAAGCTGAAAGGTAGATAAAACCTCCACTTTGTTCCAAATGAGAAAAGTGTTTATAGGATTAATTCAAAGCTCTTGCTCCCATGCTGCAGAAGTGTTCCATTACCAGCAGGGACCAGGACAGCAAACCCCACCTGACACGCAGCCAGGTTCTGATGTAAAAAGCACAAAACCAGAAACATGACGTGAAGACGTAAGGTAGAAGTGCTCAGCACTCCCCTCAACCACAGCTCAAGAGTCCTCCAGGACCTCCCCGTGACTAACAGCTGCCCGACAGCGCCGTAAAACACGGCAGACAAGTGAAAGCACTGACAAAGTGGGAAACGACTCCAGTGCACCATGCAGATAAATTTCAGGGATATTACCCCTTCATATCTACAACTGTCTATGGACAACAATTAACTTGACAAAGCGTGCCAGTGAGAGTGTCCAGAGAGACATGAAAAAGTTTTATACTACATTCAAATGAGCTGATGCTACCAGACTGCAGACTGCTTTCTTCTTCTTAGTGGGCACTTGATCATTTGAATATACCACAGTAAAGCTGTATTATCAAGATAGGAACTTCCCAGCATCTACTTTTACTGTCCATTTATTCAAAACCAGCAATCTTCATCAGGCAAATTAGTAAGTGATCATCTGCTTCAAAAAACAGTTCATGTAAACGTAGCCACATTGCAGCACATCGTTTGCTGCAACTCCTCTGACTTCAACCTGTGCTCTAAGAGTCAAGAACAACATTTAGTGTGTACCTGGGGACTCTCAGACACCCACTGGGAACCATGAAAATGCAAGGACACCACTCCAAAAGAGATGTTATGTAAATAACAAAACAATCCAACCACTCCATTCCTCCAAAACATTATGCACATGGATACAACAAATAAAAAAAATAACAGATGCGACACAGTAAACTCACCTGAAACAACATGAAATGTGTATTAGATGTATGCAACTAGTGATCCTGGGGTACTAACTGAAAGCACTATTGAAAAATCAAAACTAAATCTCTAAAGACCCCACTCATGGGGAAATTTACCTATGGAGGGCAGAACAATTGCTAAAAATTCGGCTTAAACTAGGGTTTGGGCCTCTGCACAAAGACACTTTCAAGGGTCTATCATCTGAGTACCAGACTCCTCTGCTACTATGTTAACTGATAATTGTTATCTTCATCTATATAAAAGTACATCATCTCTCACCATATCATCTTACCCTAACGTGTATGTTAAAACTGTGTGCCTACTACTTTACAATTACCTTTTTCTGAGCTTTTTCCCCAGTACCAGCTCTAGGTCATGCATATGTCTTGCACTTTGGGTACTTCCTGGTGTCTAAACGTCCAGCTAGTCCGAATATTGCTCAGTGGCCATGAACCAATTTAGAAGGGTAAGCTAAGCTAAAAATATTACTTTTATCCAGTGGGTTGTTTGTTTTGTTTTTTTTTTACTAATTATATTGTTTCCTACATTTGCTTATGCAAGAGAAATCTTTTGGACTACTGGCAGGATTAGGACTACATGACAAGTCCACCTCCTTGATGCAGACTGCTCAGAGACACAAATACAATTCAGAACAAGAACAGGTTTCAGTGATCTGAGCCAGGAAAAAAAACCCCACATGCATTCTGAGCAGAAAAGAGGACTAGTTTGTAATTATTAAACCAGCTTCTACCAAGGCCATGAAACAGCTTGATTTCTATTTTGACAAATGGTTTTCATTCGGTTTTTTGGGGTTTTTATATAACGCAGTTACTATCAGGAAATGCCTATTTTACCAGTATGTTATCAAAAGCATTCCACTGCCTTTCAAACAGTGATTTCAAATTTGTAACATATTTTCAGTCTCTTAATATATATAAAAAAAACCCTCCACAAGTCTTACTTCCTCATACAAGAGCTATAATTTGCAACTTAACTCCTGCAAAGTCTGATCCCTATCAAAGAAGGAAAATCAGGAGAACATACAGGTTAGTCTTCTTCCAAACTCCTTCATGTCTTTTAGCTTTAATGGCAGCTGACCAAAATCTTCAGAACTGCTCCAGGCTACAACCCATTCCTAATCGTTGCAACTTGCTCCAGAATTCTCACTCCAGGGAAACACTGGGAGCAGCACAAAATGCTGGGTCTGGTCAGCAGATGCTGGGGCTGGTTTAGAATCATTGAATGTCTTGAGTTGGAAGGGACCTCTAAAGGTCATCTAGTCCAACCCCCCTACAATAAACAGGGACATCTCACACTAAAACAGATTGCTCAGAGCCCCATCAAGCCTGACCTTGAATGTTTCCAGGGATGGAGCCTCCAACACCTCTCTAGGCAACTTCTTCCAGTGATCCACCACCCTCATATGAAATAACTTTTTCCTAATGTCCAAATTAAATCTCCCCTTTTCTAGCTTAAAACCATTACCCCTCGTCCTGTCGTTACATGCCCCTGTGAACAGCTCTTCCCCAGCCTTCTTATCACAGAATCACAGAACTACCAAGGCTGGAAAAGACCTTTAAGATCATCAAGTCCAGCCTATGACCAACACCACCACACCATCTAGACCATGGCACTAAGTGCCACATCCAGCCTTTCCTTGAACACATCCAGGGACGGTGCCTCCACCACTTCCCTGGGAAGTCTATTCCAATGTCTAATCACCCTCTCCATGAGGAAGTGCTTCCTAATATCCAACCTAAACCTCCCTTGGAGCAGCTTCAGGCTGTGCCCTCTTGTCCTGTCACTGGTTGCCTGGAAAAAGAGCTCAGCCCCCACCTGACTACAACCTCCCTTGAGGTAGTTGAAGATAGTGATAAGGTCACTTATCACTTATGGGCCCCTTTCAGGTATTGGAAGGTTGCTATAAGGTCCCCCCAGTCTTCTCTTCTTCTGGCTGAACAACCCCAACTCCCTCAGCCTGTTTGTAAGCAGTTCACATCTTAAGGACAATCAAATCCAGACAAGATGAAGTGATTCATTTCATCCCCAGCCCATGCAGGAGCCCAGTTACTAACTTGTATATCCATCCATGCACCCACACACTCCTTGTGTTCCAGCCCCAGGGATAATGAGCAATTTCATTCAAATACCTTCACAGGCAACAGTAACTGAGCAAGTCCTCTTTCAAGCAATGGTGAAATCAAACCTTTAAAATTACTGCCTAGTGCTATCAGTGTATTATTTCTTGAGGGGAAAGAGTGGTATTGAAAGAGAACAAAGTAATTTTTTTTTGTTTTACTATTTTTTCCCACCTGTGGTGCAGGGGAAGAGAGAAGTCTGTCTGGTCTGGAAAACAACAGATTCTCAAACATCCTGTGCTACTTTTGTACCAATACCAGGTACTGGAGCTACCAGTGTTCTCTTAAAGCTTATTCTTATATCTAAAGAAGTTAACAGCATAGATTTTATGATATAGAGCACCCAGGTTCCCTACCTCTGCACCACATTTCCACCACCAAGGCAGAAATATCTATTCATACAGTTAAGCAATTACAGGAAAGTGCCAAGGTGTCAAGAAAATCATCCTGCGACGACATGTATCTTTTCCCTAAGATCTCAAAAGAAAACTGAAACTGGCAATAATACATCACACGCTAAAGCTGAGTTTTCCTTGAACCAAGTTTTCCCATTTTCCATCAAATCATGATGCTGGGGCAAAGTTAGGACTCTACAAGCCAGACTTGGACCCTGCGTTAACACAGCAAACATAGCTGAAATCTTTTGCAAAACGTGAGAGGTTTATGTTCCTTGTTACCTTAAACACATTTTCTAGTTGAGCTCTGAGAGCCAGGTTGAAGGGCTGTAACTTGCACCTGGTTAAGTTCACCACAGCTCCCCACCCTTCAAGCAGCAAAGACCTCCATCAGCTGGTAGTTCATGCCAAGGCAGCAGATGGGAGGCAGAAGGGTGTGTAGGCTCTGCTTGACACATCTCCAGATGTAAAGAGGTTGTTTTGCAGAGGGCCTGGCGTCCTACTCCTTCAGGAGTTTGCAAGCTTGTGCTCCTGCTCCCTTCCCTCCCCACGGTGAGCAGGCAGGGTGTGTGCTGGAGCTGGGACTCAGGACTTGGCAACCCAAGTGCAGGCAGCTTCCCTGTGGCCAGCCACACCTCTGCAGCCCATGAGCTGACCAGGCTAGTGTGGACCATCCTCCTGGACCATCCCAGACCACAGCCCCAAGCCCCAGCTCCCACCCAACCCCACAGAGAGCAGAAGAAAAAACATGCAGTGGAGAAGCAGCAGATTGGCCCCATGCTGCAACAAACAGCCTCCGTGGTGTTACAGCACAGGTCTACACAGAGCCTCCAGATGTAGCAGAAGTGCTGATCAGAGCTCCATTTTAAACCTAAGGTGTTTCTTTGAGCAGCAGGTGAGAACAATGCTGGATCACCCTTGATTGCTGTGCAACCAGGTGAAGCCTAATCCAGGCTGCTCTTGAATGACAACCCAGGAGCTCAAGGAGGGCAGCACAATATTTTGTCAATACTTAACAGCTGTTTCCTCACAAGCGATTTTGTTGAGTGACGACTAGTTAAGCTTGGCTACAGGTCAATTCATCTCACTTTCAGCATGGCTGGGTAGATGGGAGTAGCAGGATGGATGGGGGAACGTCTCAGAATACCAAATCAGAGGGACAAAACACTTCTGCAGGAGGCAGGAGACAGCTGCTGGGGCTGGTGAGCAATCCACTACTGCGGAGCTGCCTTCTCAGGCTGGGTTTTTCATTTTCATGTTAATTAGTAAGCCTATCTAAAGAAAAATCTCAAGTTTTTCCTTTGCAAATTACATGAACTAATAGATATATCCAGGAATATGAAAAGCAGGCTGAAGTTTACACCTGCAATAATTGTAAGAGCCTTAAAATACTTTAGGTCTTATCATATTTTACATGCATGTGAAGGCTTTAGAAATAGAACAACTAAAATTGGAACAACACAGACCCCTGCAAAACTCCAATTAAGAAGAGTGAGCCAAGACAGCATATGCCCTTTTCCAAGAGGAAGAGTGCATTATAAATCTGGGACTAAAGCCACCTAACTCCTGGCAAGACAGCTCGGACAATAAAACAATCCTACCGATAATCGTAAGACATTCAAAATGAGAATTAATGTATCCTTGATTCATTATTAGAAATATAAATAGCTTTAGTTTGTAACATTTTGAATTGTTTCCTGTAGGAAGGGATTCAGCAGCAACAAAAAAAACTAGATACGTAGTTGCCTTTGACAGGAAACAAAAGGCATTAAAAATTGGAAATAGCATCAAAAGCTGACAAACCGTTGAGGGACTGAGCACCTTGAGCCTTACCAGCACCAAAAGGCAGAACTCTCTCCTCTCCCTCCCACATGGGCATCTTGGTAACTTCACCTGCCTCCATCAGCAGACAAAGCTCCTTGAAACAAGAACGCCCTCACTGACCACAGCCAGCTGCCATTAGAGAAAGCCAGGAACCTTATTCCCATCACCTCCATTTACCTTAGGCAAGTGACTCACCAAGGAACCGTGCAGGATTAAAAAGGCACTAAAAATGTGGCACGCAGGATGTCATCCTGTACAGAGACACTTATCAAGCCATTATTTACTAAGCAAACTAATTAGCCAGCCACCCTTGCAGATAATGAGAATGCATTAAAGTATTTGAAATTCCAGCACAAACCTGATACATACAAAGTGGCTGCCCTTCTTCATAAGAAAATGAATGTCAAAGGAAACGAACCATTTAGGAACAGTCAGCACCTCTCAGGTGGAGCAGGAAGGCAGCATCACCTACGGAAGCGCCCAGGAAAGGAAGGAAAGCAAAGCAGAGAGCTATGGGATGCAGAGGTATTTTGCATTTTTATTGTATCAGCCTCTACTTGTAAAGAAATCATTAGACAGATTACTTAAATTAGCATTAGATAGATGATAAAGCAGCAGCTACTCAAAACAAACACAACTAATGTACAGAGCTGTACAATCTGGCACAGAAAAAAACAAGGAAATGGAATGTGCTTAAGCTGACAGTGATCTGAAAAACCCAGCTGGTTAAATTCAGTTTTACACCAAGAAATAAGCTTTAACTGAATATACACTTCACTGCAGTCTAGTACTGAAAGCACCCTGCACACAGGCACTGCTCCAGAAGCAGGTCATATAACCAAAGTCACAGAGCAAGTTTTCAGAATGCATAAAATAAATTAATCCATCTACTGGAAATGACACTAGGAATACTCCCAGGGTATACAAGTTCCCAGGGTGCTTGATACAGTTCTGCCCTTTCAAAAGCACTTCCTAAACTCCAGCTGAGAGTACCCAAGATTTATTTTAATACTTTTTTTCAGGGAGAATGGACAGGGGGGGTGGGGGGAAGGACTACTGGGGCAGGGGGAGATGTTTCCACAGCACTATGAAACTGATTGAGAAAAAGATTTAGGGGAAGTTGGGAGAGGACCTCTTAAGGTCATCTAGTCCAAACCCTCTACAATAAGCAGGGACACTTCCAACTAGACCAGATTGCTCAGAACCCCACCAAGCCTGACCTTGAATGTCTCCAGGGATGGGGCCTCTACCACCTCTCTAGGCAACCCGTTCCATTGATCCACCACCCTCATATTAAAGAATGTGTTCTCAGCACCAATCACCAAAAAGCCACATTTCCATTCTCTGGGAATAAGTCTCTGTGGCAGCATATGGAGGAGTGTCAGAACAGGAAGATTTGCTGCTTCATTACCACCTCTTTCTCCACACACCTATTCCTCATGGATCTCATCATGCATTTTAGCTGCCATTCCCAGAGTCCCACAGCATCTGCATACACAGGAGCAGCCTCTGGGGGTGAGAAAAGCTGTGTATGACAACTGAAGGGGGGGATGAGCAGAAGACCATCATATCTAGGTGAGCCTGGGCAGCCATCTTACCTGCACCTACCAGAGAGCCCAGCCTGCTTCAAACCAGCTCTCACAACCTGAGAACATTAACTTTTCACTTTGTGAAGACCCTGCCTTCCTCAATTACAAGATCTGACCATCTTGTAGGCCATTAGCTCCAAAGGGGTCAACTGCTCAGGTGCAAGACAGAAGGGTTTTCATTTTTTCCCTTTTTTAAACATTTCAGTTATTTCTGCATTAGCTTCTCATTTTCTCAGCTTTTTTCAGTCCAGTGACCTCTAGAATTGGTATTCTTTGACTGCTGGAGAGATGCCCAAAAACTCATTCTTCCTCCAAGGAAATACACAATTTGGCATTTAAGGGGAACAGTATCAAATGATACAGCTGCAGTCTTATTTTGTACTCGACATCAGAGCTCTCATGTCACCTTCTTCCCCCGAAATGACTCAATAAAGACAGTCCTCAAAGGAGAGGTTCAAAGGCATAGCAGGGAAGAGCAACCAAGCCCCACACTACAATTTTTCCCTACCCAGTCCAAGCAGCTGACTGGTCAGATGGGGAAAAATATTTACATGAACCCTTTGAAAAAAAGGAAATGAAACTGAAGCCACAGAAGCTACCTGGGCAATTTATGGTAGCTAGTTACTCAACCTCTACACAAGTAGAATTAGTTGTGGAGGTTTAGTTAAGATGTTTTGAACCAAATTAATGCACATTTAAAAGCAATGCAAGTTATATTATATTAAAATATGAGGTTAAAAAATATGGGCCTAGCACATAAATGGAGGTATACAATTCAGGCTACCACTGACACCCACAGCTATAATTCAGCTGCTGGGAAGCTTGAAAGGAAGGAACATCCATCTAGACCTTCCAACAGTAGATACCTGACAGGCTGTGTGTGCTACAAACAAGTTCCAGAGTTTTCTTCCTACTCAGGAAAGAGAATTTTTTAAAAGCATCATATACCAATGTTGCTAATTAACAACTAGAATGAACCTCAAACCTGCCAATACAAATGGTCCCAGGTTGATAGCAAGACTGAAAAGAAACTTCCAAATGCAGGTAAGTCTCCAGCACATAACGAGGGGTGTCTTGAAAAAGCTGCAGGAAGATACTTCAGGATCTCCAGCATTCCTTAGTATTTCTGTGTGCATATCTTTTGAGAGAAATCATGCAACTACAGTCATACATCAGGACAACATTTTAAAAATTCAACCATATCAGAATTATTTGAAGTCTTGAATAGTTTAAGATGGTAAATGCCCTGACTCCCCCAAACTGCCCCCCTACGTGCCAGCCTCATGCTTCATAGACAAATCTATCATAAAACCAAAACAAAATGGTACCTGCCTTGTTTGTAGGTAGGAACCTCAGTCCAATTTTCAACCAACTTAACACAAAGGCAATAAAAAGTACTTTTTTTTTTTTAAGGAGCCCATCTTTTAAATACGAGACCAAAATATATTCACTAAAATGCAGTAAAATGAAAGGCATACTAGAAGGAAAATCTGAAGCAGGCATGAAGCAGAAAGGGCTGGGTGGCCATGGAATGCCCCAGCAGGGGCACCTGCCTGCTGCCTGAACACAGCCTCACAGAGCTAGTAAATCCACCTGCCACCACCAAGTTTGCACCTCGTCTTGCTCCAGTTATCCAGGCACACTCCTGCATCTGTCACATTTCCTTTGCTCCACAGAGATACTTAGCTCTCAACATACCATAACTACAAAGCTAAACAGTTTCTAAACCAAGAACCATTCGTTTTCAAAGCCTTTTTATTTTTTTCAAATAGCTACCAGGCTTCATTTTCCAAGTTCTTTCCACAGGTTTCGTCAAGTAACTGATAATGTCAATTCAAGTTACCATATTCCGTAAACCAGAGATGACAGCACCCCGGGCATACAGAAGAGATTCTGAACTAAGAAGCAATTTTATATTTTTTTTTCTTGGCCACATATGGCAGCAGCACAGCACCCAGTGAACAGCAAAAACCTTTTTTCTTGACAGTCAGAGGTTAACATACGTGCAGTATGAGCCAATAAACCACAAACGGCTGCTCATCATTTGCATTCAATCTGAAACACACAGACACTGCAGAAAAACACACTCAATTTGTGGAAGGCAGAGTCATCTGTGAAGGCAGGTTCAGATCCATGCCATTGTGCCTTTTCACTGACTCCTGCTAATTTTGCCATGCCCTGGTTTTCCCCTTATGGCCTGATGCCCAGAGAAAACTTCTTTTAATTCGTGCTGAGGCAAAAGAGTATCTTTTAGCACACTGTGCAAGGAAGTTCTTGGCCTGAGAGCCTATAGGTTTGTTGCTACTGTAAAGAAACAACTCTTCTAGTGCAAATTCAGCAAGAGTAATTTAAAGTATCCAGTCTCTAAAGTCATGAAGTCTTTTCAAATAGCTTTGAGCAGAAGATTGTTAACTCTGGCATATACAGGTTGTCTCTGCTCTGTTTCTCCTCTGCCCATTTGCCTCTCCTGTCCCTCCTGCTGAAGAACATGTCTCTGTGCAGACTAGAAGGAAGCCAAAATTTTCTCCTCTATTTCAACAGCTTTCCAAGATACAGCTTAACCCTCATCCCTTCCTCAGACACAAGAAGGATTAAGTCACTCTTCCGCCTCTATTTACATTCAAGAGGGCTACCACTGCTTGCATAAGCCACAAACACTAATTATTCTGTATTGATTCAGTCGACTTGCTGGGACAAAGTAGGTCTAAGGATCCAGGACACATGAGGAGCATTACAGAACATCAGTTTTCTTCCACAGGATAGAACAGGCTAAGCCAAGAGCAGGGTCTAGATGTTAAATACCACATCTTGAATGGAGACTCCGAGCTCCTGTCAAGCAAGACTTCTATTGCTGGCATTGGGATGGATTAAAAAAGGCAAAGGGAGATCAGAAAGCAAAAAAAATAGAGCATAAGAGGTTTTGCATATCACCAGAACTGGAGAGGATATTAGCAGTACCAGACAACAACAGAGATACGTGCACAGTGACTGTCCTCATTCTCTCACTTCATTATCTTCTCAATTTCATCTTGTAAAAAGATAGGAATTTAATCTAGAGTTTGTATTAGATCAAGGCTAAAGAAGAAAGGGGAAGACCAGGACTTGAGATACAAGTATTTCGTGGTAATGCAAGAATTGTAGTATTCCAAATTGGTAATGATTCCATCATCCCTTCCCTCCAACAAGAGGAATTCAAAAGCCCAGTTGTGTGTGTAATACTTCTGCACACTGAGAACATGATCCTGCTGGAGGCTAAAATACTGCTTATCCACAGATCAGCAGTCACTGTGCAAACCTACATGTTCTGTTTCATCTGTACTCCTCAATTTTCTCAAGTTATTACCAAAAGGAGCTTCATTAGGAGTGACTAAATATAATCTTACATGGGCAAACAGTTCAAATATTTTCCTACAAAATGGTAGGATTCAAATGAATTAAGTTACAAATCACAGAATTTTAAAGCCAAATCCATACATAGCATTATAGAATATTTATGTAAAATGGTTTACAGCTCTACAGAAGTTAAATGCTGCTAAATGCCAACCACCATATCATAAACAAGTGTGTGTAGCTTATTATTTCAGATCTTCCTTCCACCAATCTGAAATGTCAGTTGATTAACATTAGATTAAGATAGGTCTGGATTCATGTTGTAATATTAGAAGATGCTAGATGTGTTAACACTGGAGATAGCACATGCCTAACAAGAAAGGAAACATAAGATATTTCATCAATACAAAGCTTAAGGGATGAGGAAGGAAAGGAGGGATTCAGGTAGGACAGAAGCCTTCACTGCCACACAAGATATCTGCAGGACTCAATTCTCAAGTTTAGAGGGAGCATTAGACTACAGTTCTGCTGCACACACATGGAGTAAGCAGGGTAAGTTGCAGAAGCCCCATCCCTGGAAGTGTTGAAGGGCAGGCTGGACAGGGCTTGGAGCAACCTGGTCTAGTGGGAGGTGTCCCTGACCATGGCAAGGGTTTGGAACGAGGTGATCTTGAAGGTCCCTTCCAACTCAAGCCAATCTGGATTCTATGATTCTAAGAAGTGAGGGCAGCAATGTTCCCTCTTTTACATATATTAAGAGTCTACAATAAAAATACTGAAAGGCACAGAAAGACCACAAGGCTGAGTAGTGCTGCACAAGACAGTTTACACTAGGTCCCAACCACTGTCCAAACTATTCAACCTAAGAGTTATTACTAGCACTTTTGTGCCAAACAAGCAAGGTAGTGGATGGAGAAGAGCAATGATTGAAGATTTCAATAGACTGCTAAGCCCATGCTGGAGCTAGACCCCAGGTGTAAGCTGGGCTTTGTTGGGTTTCTCCAAGCAGGCATTAAGCCAGCCATATGCTTCTTTAAGAGGTGCATTCTCACTGCTGCACAAAGGCTGCCTTAGGCCTGAAAATGTATTCAGGGCTTTCAAACTGTGCCACTTGCTTAAATGAACTGGTAGCTTCAGCTGAGAGGGACTGCACTGATGTTTTACCACCAGCCATGACATACATCCAAAGGGTGCCCAGATGTGCTGTCCTCCCTCCCCTCTGGGGCTGAGCACCCTCATGACAGCAGTGGTTTGGGATCTCTAAACGGGCATTTCCACATGCACGTCGGGACGAGCTTAGAGTAACTGCTGAGAAGACAGGGAGTCTGAAGAGCATTAAAACCCAAAGCTCACAAGGCTGATAAAGCTTTGCATGAGCCACCTTCCCTTTCTTTCTGTAGGCCCCTGTATCACTGGCTAAGAAATAAAAGTTCCCAGAACGTCTTCTGAAAACATACTCCACGCTAAGTCCCAGACCAGGATGATGTTGGGTGGGCAACCTAGAAGCTTGTTTCTGTGGCCTGAAAATGCTCAACTGATGCTGAGTGAAATTCTCCTCAGCTTCATCAGTCTTCACTCCAAGTAAACTGAATTATTTACTCTAGGTCAGCCTGTAGGCGTTAGACTTAAAAACTGTATCACTTCAGAAATGTTTTGTTTTTAAAAGCAGCATCTTTGTCAAACTGATAATGTCTATGGAAATGAGTGCCCAGCATAACAGCATAGCTCTCTTTACTGAACAGCAAAGTCCATGACAGGAAAATCCATCCAGGCTTTCAAACCACGTCCATCACGTCAGCATTCAAGCATCTTCAACTGACAGAAACAATATTAAAAAAGAAAGTGTAGATTATCTCAAGGCAGAATTTTTATCAGCATCCTTTATCACACACATGGATCAGTCTGCCATTTTAATTCAATCTCTTTCCAGAGAAACAGTTGCTTTCATTAACAAGGCTATGCAAGGCCCCTTGCAAATATATAGATATTTGATGTAAATAAGTTTTACAGTCATGTGGAAATTCACATATGTGCCTTCTCAAGCTTGGATCTCTGATGGGAATACAAAACTGTGGATCAACATAATTAGTACGCAAATCAATAATGAAATGACATCTACGTTATGTAAATAATGAGAGTATCAGGAATAGAAATACTCTTCACTGGTAGTTCTGAAGACAAAATTACTTCTCCAAAAAGATACTGAATACATAAGCTAGGCTCTTTCTTGTCCATTCATTTTCAAGCATCAGAGATGCTCAAGGAAGCTTAGGAAAGAAAAGCAAAGTGGTGCAATTAAGGTTGAGAAAACAGTACCTGTTTGGAGTAGTACATTTCTGTAAGGGCACTAAAACCAGAAACAGGGTGCAAAACAAGCATTTAGCAAGTGATGAGACCTCCAAATCTAAAACTCAACAAGTGGTGAGACCTACTTCAGCTATGCTGAGAGCCAAGCCACACCAGGCTGTTGTTATGAGTTCTGGGGAAGTGCAGCAAGCTGAGGTTCTACCACTTCCCTTACCTTCACCTTGTGCCATACAATTGTTACATTAAAAGAAATACAACCCCCGTCCCCAAACACACCCAGCTATGGTACTCAAACCTCTTGTGGCCAAACAGAAGATGGAAACTAGACCAAAAAAAAAAAATAATCAGCTGAAATAATCTGTGCCTGGAATGCCTGATCTGAAACTGGCCCCAAATGGTTTTTCTTCATTTGCTGCCAAACACCTCTAATGCAATCCAGACAGTCAAGGACACAGTCAGAATGTTAATATGAAAGCATTAAAATTCCCATTGAAATAGGACCTGTCAAGCTACTTTATGTAACATGATTTATCATTTCCAAATGTAGTAACAAGGGATTTTATTGTACAGGAGCATGTTGTACACAATGGGGCTCTGGGTTCACCTTCCACACTAGCCAAACTACACTTTCTGACAAAGTTTACAGTGTCCATGCTACTGGTGTGTGTATGAAAGGGTAACTATTTGCATTACAAATTGATGGGGTACAGAACAGATTTAAAATGAGAGCTCTCTGCACAGTTCTGTGCATGCTGAACAGAACTGGACACCTCTGATCACTGCTGCTGAATGGCTCTAAAATTGAGCTGATGGAAAGAAGCCCAACTGTCCCCATCCCTCAGGGCACTTGCATCAAGCAATAAAAATGGGCTGTCAAAAGCTTAAGGAAGTTTTTACTTCCAGTCTTACATGTCCATCAGATAACTGATGTCTTCCACAAGCTCAACACAGTCAGATTGAGAGCAGACTGGAAGCTTTTGGTTAAGCCTGCACCTTCTAACCTGCTAAACCCCAGCCTCAAAACCCACGGGATCCTGTGTTTGCCACATTTAACACAGCCACTAAGATCGAGCCAAGCTGCCCAAGTTCTTCACTGACAACACCCATGGAGAGTTACAGCACAGAGCACATATCCTCTCACATCTTAACATCTGTGCATTTGTGTGTCTGTAGACACACACATTCCTATCTCATCATTCTACATGTAAGCTTCTCAGAAATGCAGAAATATTACAGCTCTCAGCTTTTTATGCATTCGCTTCAAGTATTTTAGGTAATGTAACTGCAATGAAAACTACAGGTATAAATTTTGAGGGTACAGTAGAGAAAAGCAGAGCCATTGGCCAGAACTGTACCTGCTCTCTACACTGGGAGAGGTATCCCCACCAGCTGCCAGTGCAAAGGCAACACTGGCATTAAATTGGAAGTAGTGTAAATAATTTTCTGCTTCCTAATTTTTATTTGGAGCAAACTGCAACCCATCAATGTCTATCCACACAAGATCACGGAGTTAGACACAAAATACTTTGTTGGGGTTTTCTATATTGCTGCACTCAGGATCCCAGCTTTCTTACTAACTTCTTCATTAGTGTAGTATTAATCTTTAACATCATTCAATTAGATGCTTTGTTTTGTCCTTTCCCCTGCTTAAGCCTGACATCTATGTCAACAAAACTCACACAAGCTTTGAAATTGTTTCATTTATTTAATAAAACACACACAAGAATGCCTGACTGCAACAGATGACAAAGATTTGGATCTTGCCATCAATTAGTTAAGGTTGTAGTATAACTATGACTGATGTGGTGGGTTTATTGCCCTCATTCCAGGCAGCTGGTCCCAGACCCAAGACTTTCACAACACTAGTCAGAATCAATAATGACTTTCTTTAGGCCTTTCTACTCCTGCTCTGACATTCAGCACTTGCAGTAAGAATCAAGCTTACTCCAAGTAATAAAAAAGCAAATGCATATAGACATTTGTGTTTGCTATTTCAATCCAAGAGGGACCTGCAATGCAAGTTTAAAAAGGAAAACTATTTTCTGTTGGAATGGTGAGAAGTGAACAAAAGCCATAATGGAAAGCAGCTCTCCCCAGGCAAAGTGGAAGATGAGGGGAAAAAGCTAAATACTCGGATGCTACCATTAAGGGATAAACAGCTGGCATTTCAAGGAATGTGGCTTATAAACCAAGAGGCTGGGTAATAAAATGGCAGATGAAGTTCAGTGGACACGGGTAATAAATGATTCACAAGGGAAAGACCATCTAACTTAACATTCACAGAAACAGATTCCCCTGATTCCCCTGGATGGCAGCTGTTTCACTGAGGTACCACCTCAGTGCTCAGCAGCTATCAAAGGAAATCAAGTGTTAGGCATTGTGCAGACAGGATTAAAGAACCCCACCAGAAGATCCCATGACACCACCTGAATCCTAAACAGCAGATGCAGTTCTGGTCCTCACATCTCAAAGGGAATCTGAAGATCCAAAGCACAGGAGATCACAGAACACAGAGTCATAGAAACACAGAATCATAGAATGGTTAAGGCTGGAAGGGACCTTAAAGATCATCAGGTTCCACCCTCCCTGCTATGAGCAGGGACACCTCCCACCAGACCAGGCTGCACAAGCCTCATCCAACCTGGCCTTGAACACCTCCAGGGAGGTGTTCCACAACCTCCCTGGGTATTTCCTGGTCACTGCCACTTTCACACACTGTGATTCTTATCTCAGAGTCTTCCTGCGCCACATGAGCTGGATTCTCTGAGTCAATCTAAACAAGGAGACAGCCACTGCCACAACAAATGCTACCTAGCACCCAGTCCATAGGACTAGGCTAAAATCAGCTGATGCAGACTTCTGTGAAATGCAGATAAGCACGGGCATAGAGTTCTAAGTCACTCCACAAATCCCACCCTAATCCACCATGTGTTTGATAATGAGTGAACAGCCAAAGCTGAGAGGAGGTCTTGAGTATCTTGCAAGCACCTAATCAAACTAGGACACATTCTGGAGGAGGTAAGACGAAAATCTCCTACATAATATGGCTCAACATAAGCTGCACAGAAGAGAATGAGCAAGGAGTAACTCTACTCCTAAATAACATGGAGGAAACATCCAACAGGACAGAGGGTCTTTCTGCTTCAAAATAAAAGATGTTTCTTCACACAGAGCCTATTTAAAGCAGGAAGACTCCCTGCTAACAAAGATTATGGATGCTGTAAGTTTATATGGGTTCAGAGAGAAACTATGCAGATTGACTGGGGAAAAGTCCATCAAAAGCCATCAAATGCAGCCAGCAATGCCAGCTCTGGCAGTATCCAAGCTGCAGACTGCTAGCACTTGGGGGATACTTTGGGTAAGTAAAACTACACACTTTTCTTGTTACTGTCCTCTTTCTTGTAGGGTCCACTATTGACCACTGTCAAGACAAGATACTGGCCTTGATGCACAAAACTTATTTTGATCAAGTTGGGCTACTCCTGAAATGGCAAGACAAGTATGCTAGATGGAAAAGGAGATAAAACAGACACCAGTTTAGGAAAAGAAAATACAAACTTCTGTAATAAACTATTGAACAAGCAACTCTTACCCTTCTTGTAGGGGCATAATCACAGGCCTCATTACTATGCCAGCAGATGCAGCAGGGGTCAAGAGATGCTACAATTCACTTTATTACTGAATACCATTAATCAGATAGGAACTTCTGCCACACATCATAACACAGCTTGCAACACCTGCAGACTTACAGACTCCTGGGAACAGGCCCAGAAGGACAGTTAAACTATGGGTCCAAGTCACTAAACTTTGAGTATAAACTAACTAGGAAACAGCCTTTTTCTTGCCAGAGGTCTGAAAGAAAACCCAAAAGCTAGAGGAAGTCACTAAAACAGAAGGCGTTTAAAACCAAAAGGGAAATCTGCCTCAAGACATTCCCTTGCTTCAGCCTTTCCAGTGTATTATTCCTCCTCCAATCTCCTCTCTGAATTTTTACACTTGGCCAATAAATACCTCTTACTCTAGCACTGCGATAAGATTTACGACGCACTGCAAGTGCTGTGCAATTAACAGATTTAATGTCTGATTCATCTCCTTCTTCAAAGGAGTGCTGGAGAAAAGCACAACAGGAGATGGCTGGGTACATCACACATACACATGATGTGACATTTCCTCCACCACTGCTGTAAGTCAGCACATCCCCACTCTTCCTGTGGATGTATCAAACCTTTTTCACCATTTAGGAGTCCCAACTATTATTCACTCTTCAGCTTGATCATTGAGGGATTTTTCTCTACCCTCAATATGGATTTTTACACACCATCCCACATTTCCACCATAATTTATCAATTGCTTTTTCCACTCCATTTCACTGAATTTCTAATCTCATTTCCCCAACTACACTGTCTACAATCATAACATAGCACTGACTTTAAAAAATTCAGTATGCTCCACTAATTTCACAATGTGTTAAAAGAGATAACAGAGGGAATACATTCTTTCCCTCTCAGCGTGATTGCTTTAACTTGCATATCAGAGACAACAGCACAGAGCTGGGGAGGAGGACAGGCAGGTCTGCAAAACAAAGTCAGAGCTGAGCTAGGTATTGACCAACTTTCAACAAGAGCAATGCCACCAACTCTTATGTGCAAGACTGAGCATTTACCTCTTCCCCATTCTTCACTGGCATGTGGTGGATGGTTTATTTTGAACCATGCTGATAGGGCTTCATCCAACCCAGCAGCACATTTGTTGGAGGGATTATTACAGATGCATCATGTACTAATAGAACACCCTGCTCTGAAAGGCATTTTAAATGGCACAACTTAGTGGCTTGTTTGCTTGTCAAAGTAGCTTGTGCTCAGCATTTACATTATCTAGAACTCAGGACTGCAATTATTACAGACTATGTGAAGTACCCACCTCAGCCTGCAGGCTATATAAGATTTGCCTTTCAGTTTTGTTCAATTACTTCGTCCTTGTCTTTGGTAAAAAGAAATCCTTGTTTTACTTTCTCCCTACCACACACTGCATCTGTTCTCCAAATTATACCACCCCTATCCACACATGGCAGCCTTTGGAGCAGTTTTACTCTATCCTGACATAGTTTTCACCCAAAGGTTTGAAGGTAAGGTACATGGCATGGCAATGCTCCTACATAAATCCTACTGTCTAAAAAAAAAAAAAAAAAAAAAAGAAGCCTCTCTGGACTAAGTTTCACTTCAAACATGCTCAAAAGCATAAACACCACCTCACCCTACTGAGATTTCTCCAGTCCTTTTTCCTCACCACAGTGCTACAAGCCATGTAGTCTGCTTCAGCTGTTGCTATTTCTGCAACTTTATTTCTGAAATAAACTTTAACCATATTTAAGCTTAAAGACTAGACATAGCCTAAATCTTATGATATCCCAACCTCATCTCTCAACACAGCAAGAGCTATTCAGATGAAAACCCACTGGGCTAAGGACAAAGAGGCTACATGGGGGAAGAAAGTCCAGTATTACAACACAATGCCCTCAAACAAAGAAGCTCATCCACATGACATGACACTTACTCCAACTATAGGAACAGACTCAGGCTTCAAATCCTGTAGGCACATTAAATGCCTACACACTGGAAAAAAAACACTTAAGAGTCCAATAATTACACCAAACTGTTCCCAGGATTTCTTACTAAATATTTAACTTTGTGCATCACCTCTACTCAAACTAAGCAGCAACAGTAGTTAACTGATTCTGAGAATCTATGCCTCTAGCTAAAAAGATGACACAGTTCAACTTTCCAAGGTTCAACAGAAGTGAACTTTATCTGTAAGCCAAGTCACCTTATGCAAACTGAGGCTGAAAACCAGACTAATTCTATTGAATTTCTACACAAACCAATATTAACAGTCATGAAGTAAAAACAGTGCCAAAGGGTTAAAAATTTATGATGATAATCACAGAATCACAGAATGTTAGGAGTTGGAAGGGACCTCTAGAGATCGAGTCCAACCCCCTGCCAGAGCAGGACAAAATCTAGGGCAAGTCACTCAGAAATGCATCCAGATGGGTCTTGAAAGTCTCCAGAGAAGGAAACTCCACAACCTCTCTGGGGAGCCTGTTCCAGTGCTCTGTAACCCAACATAATAACCAATAATAGTTGCTTGGAAGACTAGAGATCAATTTTAAGCTAAGTATCATTGATGATTTAAGTCTGTTTGACTCAGTCCTTTCAGGACTGCTAGTTACCGGTCAATTTCTGTTTGGGAACAGAACAAGCCAGCTTTGAGACACACAGCTTCGACTCCACATTTTAGATCACCACATGGAGATAAAAAACCACACAAACTAAGCAAACAGAACAGAGGATACTCACATTCCCCATGTATTCTGAAAGTAGATCCTGCAAGGCCTGTCGCACTGCATTACACTCAGCAACGATCCGCTCCCGTCGGTCATCACGTGTGCAGGATGAATCAGCCATCAGGGCTGCTCCACTAATGATGCTCTCCAGGCGCTCTTCCAGGGAAGGCCTAAAACGCTCTTCACTGAAGGTCGATGGATCCACAATAATTTGTTTCTAGTCAAATAAAGGTTTTAGGAATTAGTAAGCAGACCAAGCGGCAAGTTCCTGTTAAGTCATCAAGACAACCGATGTTTACAGCAAACCCCTGGCCAGGCAGAAAAGGCAAACGACACACCGTTTTGGCACTGAGGATCATTTTCATGAGTAGTTTTGTAAAAATGACTAAAAGGTTCCCCAGCAGACTACATTGCTAGTCATTTCTTCTGCTGCTTTGACAGCTCAACAAAACTTGGCCACAGGAAGCCTAGTTAAATGAATGGCAAAAATCAAACGTGCCAGTACCAATAAGGTTCAAAGTACAGAACTCTTCTTAACTACATGTCAATCCAGACATGCCTTCACTAGTTAACTTGTCAGATACAATTATCCCATCATGAACAAAAACCCAAGGAAAACAAACATCCAAAATTAGTCCTATATATAGTGCTCTGTTGTCCTAATTTATCCAGTCTTTCTTCTGTTCACCCTTATGCAAGTAAATACAGATTCTCAAAGTGAAACATGAACACAAGTGTTTCAAACAGCACAGAAATCAATTTCTTCATGGCAGAAAACTATCACAGGTTGATCTTGACAGAGCATTAAGCACAGCTCACAGGGTGAGGCTGCAGGCTGAAGCTGCAGTACTCATGTATCTTCTGTAGCACCAAGGGGCCAATACCACCACCCACAGAAGTTCACCAGGAAGCAGCAGTGTAGTACTTATTACCCACCTTGTGAGTACTTTCAGGTGATTTAAACAGGTTTGCAATTCATTAAGGAAAAATGATTTGGCCATTTCAAGGTTTGGTGGTTTGCTTATCATTTGGGTGGGTTTTCTTCCTCCTACAGGGACAGGAGGGGAGGATGTTGCTAACTCTATAAAAAGAAGCCCCAAAGTTTTTTTGAAATGGGAGTTTTTGAAGTTAGCTGGCGTGCAAACTGCAACAGCAACGTTGCAACCTCTACCTCTTCCCCCACCCAGCATGTTTCATCTCCCTTGCATTGTAATCATGCAAGTCTTTGCAGCAGGATTAGAACGTGGCATGTGCTTTACAACATGCTCCTCATTTTTCCTTTTAGCTGTGCAGAGAATACAATGGCAGCATGCTACAACTCCAGAACTGCACCATCAAAGCCAGCAATAATCATAATCTTGTTATCTCCTTGTAGCCATTTAATATTTCACGATCACAGTGAAAACACTGGAGTATTTGGAGGCATGTGTGTGCAAAGCCTCTGTAACAAAAGCACAATACCACTCAAGCATTAGCAGGAAATGAAGAGCAGGGATAAGATCTGCAGAGAACCTGACCACATTTGTTTTGTCAGTCTCCCTGGGCAGGATCGAGACGACAAAGCTATCGCACACAACACGCACCAAAGCCAGGCTGCTGAACCAGCCCTGCTGCTGCTAGAGAGCCTCACAAAGCACAGCTAAAAGCTCAAAAGTTCCATGTGAACTGCAGCACTCAAAGTCTCCAGACATGTATTAGAGTTCTTATAGTAAAATATGGCCATATATCAGAAATCCCATTAAATGGCTCGAGCTAGATTAGCCAACCCATGAACCTGAATGGCTGCTTCAGTCCCACGTACCCCAGCCAGTCTTTACCATGGTGTTCCAGGGCCTGCCTGACCCTCCCACAGACACCTGCTCACACCTGCCAGCCCTTGGGTGCTACCCTGAGGCACAGTCTTAAGACTTAGGTAGCTGAACACACAACTGATGGAATTTAAGAAAAGCAGACTTCAAACTGAAATCATAGCCACAAAGATCAAGACAACCATGACGTCGGAGAAAGGCCTCACATTGGGCACAGGGAGAACTCTGCTACTTTATCCTGGTAAAAGAAACCTGGCACAGAAAGTAACTCAGGGAAGGAGCAAGAGTGGTAAGTGCAAAAAGTAAAAGGTTAGCAATATCTGGCAAAACCAAAAGTATTAAACACCTTTTGAGTGATGGCTTTGCAATATTAAATCAAGTTTTAGAGCTAAGTTACCGCCAAGGTGTTTAAAATTCAGAGGCTGAATCAGTGGTAGACACAGAATACTGACTTCAAAAGGAAAGTGTTCTCAGTAAAAATGCATGGCTATCCTCAGCAACTCCCTGAATGTGAGATAAAGAGTATGACAGATCAGTACAACAAACCAGTGTGAAATGACTTCCTTCCCAACCAAAGATCGTATTAAACTTCCCACCTCGTGTTCCTCTTGATAGGTAGTTTGGGCAACTCCAAATACATTATTCACTTTTAATAAGTAATTTCTGTCACCTACAAGAATATGTTACATAAATATATTATGAAATAATTTCGAATAAACCAAGGGCTTACATCTAGTGTAGCAGTAGGTTAACTGCTGTTCCAGAGCTACTGCAGCTTGACAGCCTTCAATCACCAAGAATTGCATATACAGAAAGTTCTATATTCCATCAGCCCTAGTTTGGAAAAAGACCTTTTTTAAAAATAAAAGCCTACGTCACCTGGGAATTGCTGGATTTCAGTAGAAAATGATCTTTCAGGCAATATAAATAAAAGCAAGCTGTTGCTAGTAAATAAGGGGAATGAAGAGAAGAGCTGGAGTTACCACTTTTTTTTTTTTACAGAAAGGGCTCAAAACTTACATCAAAGTTGTTCAGAGCATAAGCCAGCTCTCCACCTCCCCCCTGCTGCTGGGCAGCATCCTCTGATGCAGTTGCTTGAGCTGCGTTTGAGATGCCCGTGACTGCCTGCTGAAGCTGTTTGTAGATCAAGTCCCTGTTGGCTTTGTAAGCAGCTACATCAGGGTGCTGCAGACAGGCCTGGGACGCCGTGTAAAGAATGGGAACATTCTTCTGCAGAATTCCTCTGGCTGCTGCCATCTGATCACGGTGACCCACATCTTTCAGTTCCTATTAGGGAAATTAAAAGAAAAAGCACATTTGAGAACATTCCCCACATTTGAGATCCATACGCTGCCTCCCTGCATCTTCAGAAGATGGGCGGGCTCTTTTCCAAGAATGCTCAAATTTAACTACCTTCTGATTGAGTATCCCCATTCTTAAGGGCTCAACTAGTTTCAAAACACAGCAGCTTCATAAAGACAAAAAAAAAAAAAAATTACTGTAGGGCGATTCACATCTCCACAATTCAAAACCTGAGGCTGGATTTTTGCTCCTCTCCACAGTAGAGGACCAGCATTTTGAAAGCTGGCAACACCTATAAACCAGGAGGACACAGAAGTTGTGAGCACGCATTTTTCTCCCCACTCCTTCCAGTTTGCATTAATCTACAGAACCACAAAGAAACCTACACTCAAAACACAATACCTTACATTTTTACATAACTTAAGAACCAAGCTAATTTTTAACCATCAAATGAACAAGAGGCTTCCTCTGCAATCTTGTCTTGCACTCGCAAGAGATCTTCTTTAAATTGAACTCTAAGACTGACAACGAGAATGTTTTCTTTAATCACACCTAGAAGATGGTTGTTTACTCTCCTCAAGACACTTGGGCACTTAATTTTTGAAGAACAAGTATATCATTTCATTCAACTTCTTGTTCATCTCCAACGAGACAATTAATTCAAGGACTGTAATTACCACTCATTTAAGATTAGCAAGCAAGTCCGTAGGTCTTTTCCTGAGCACTCACTGCTGCAATTCTCTAAAGCACCATCAGCTCTGGTTTGGAATAGAAGCACTATGATTAGATAAAGCTTCTGAGTCCAGCATGAGCAGGAAGCTCATAAAAGAACACACACAGTTATTAGCAGCATTGTCATTTTAAAGTTACCTCTTAAATCTAACGAAGAGGTGATGGAAATGGAGAAGAGCACTGGCTTACTGAGAAAGGGAAAAAACATCTGACAGACTCTTCCAAATGAATGGGTAATAGGTGACCTCTGCAAGATCCACAGCAAGCAAGGAGGGCACTTCAAGCAGGCTTTCAGATTTACAGATTTAGTACAACCACTTCCCAGTGTGGAACAATCCATCACAAAGCAGTTTAAGAACATTTATTGCATTGCCATCACAACCCTACTCCCATTTACTGCAATCAGATTTTTAGATACATAACCTATGGGCAATTCACTTCAGAATGTACCTGGTTTATTTTCAAAGATTAATCTGTGCAAAAAAGCCAAGCTGTGTCAGAGGTGCATAAGCAGTTTTGGTTTGTACCTATCAGCAGAACAAATAAGAAATGCTCTACAAGAATTACACTATTTCTGATAAATGGGACTGCCTACACCTCTGCTTTCTCTCAGAAGTTACAAGAATGAGTCACAACCACACTGTTGGACAAATTTTACACACAATTTAAGGTTAAGCACAAGCTATCCAAACACAGAACATAAACAGGATTTAAAAGCCCTTCTCAAATGGGCATTTCAGTGCAAGACTAACCAACATTGCCAGTCAGTTTCTTGGAAAGAGCTGTAGTTCTGTGCCCAGCCATGACTTTGGGTCCTTGTTTAAATGGACACATTCAGCCTCTCTGTGCAAACCACAAAGGCAGTGTGGTCTAGTGGAGAGTGCATCAGGCACATCTCACTTCTCTCTTTCCTTATCCACACCTGCACTGCTTCAAAATGGGAAGTGCAAGTCTTGGGAAGCAGCATTTCATTAAGGTACAAAAGCATTAACATAAACAAATGTTACTAGAACAAATTCTGCCAGGAGCAGTACACTACAGCTGAGCAGACTTTCTGCTTACCAGGCAAGCTCAAATTTCCTAAACACAGTGGGAGTGCAACACAAAGTATTAAGCAGCAAAAAAAAAAAAAATTAAAGAGGACAGTACCCATTGCTGATAACACAAGAGCAGCACCTTATTTTTTTTAATTTGAAAAAGGAAAATAAAAAATAATAAACAGAAGAAAGAGCTGCCATCACTATACCTGTTGTCTTTTGGCTGCCATTATGTTAAGCTTGTCCACTTCTGGTTTGAGGGCTTTGTACTGGATGCCCAAATCCTGCTCTGTGCCAGCATTTCTGAGTTTCAAGATACCTTCTTCCACCTGAAATCACACATTCACATATTTTTTCCAAGTCATACAGTCCACAGTTCAGGAAGTAATTCAGAATGTACCTCACAGCAGACAGAGAAAGCAATCTTCCTCTGCCCCCTTTTACTTCTTGGGCAGAGACAATTTAAAGGCTGATAGCACTCAAGGCTTAGCTACTACTTCATAGACACCAGCTACCAGAGACAGTCAAGTCCACACGTTTGAAAGAGTATGAAGGAGTGCAGGGCCCTGGCAGAGCTGCAGCAGTGGCCGTTGAAGGGCACAAGGGGAGCTCTCAAAGCCCTTCTGCAAAAGCAGGCCATATTGAACCTCATTTCCTTTCTAATTCTGTACAAACCACCCACCTTCTTGCTTGTCAGAAGAAAAGGCTTCCTCAAATATTCCACATTCATTTTACTTAGCCTACTGAAACTACTCATCCTTAGTAGCTGCAAGGGAGTAGTAGTTCTAAAAACCCCAAATTATTTAAGATTAAAAAAGCTGGTTATCACCTGCAGTTGCAGACAATAGTGTGATTAGTTTCAAAACTACAAGTTCAGAATGAAGTGCAACACAATGTCAAAAGCTACTGACAATGAGCATAAAAACAAGTGACAAACACCCAGCGCACAAGTTTCGCTCAAAGGAAAAACCCCAAAAGCCACCGGGGTCAGCACATTTGCACGGAACAAAACCAGTTGACAGCACATGCCTGGTGTGCCAGGCACAGCAAAGTGAATCACAGCAGAGAGCTACACTTACTACTTTGAGCTGAACAAGCAGCTTGTAGACGTCTGCCATGTCAGCCAGGATCAGCAGCCGAGTAACAGCAGAGAGGAGGGCGCGCGCCGCTCGCACCATGTTCCCTCGTTTCACAGAGGAGCAGGGGTCATCTGCAAACTCCCCCGAAGCACTCTTCATCAAGTCACCTGCACAAGGGGAGGAGATGGTCTGGTTTTAACATTGCACAGCATTTCTTCAGGGGCTGGAAGAATTCCTGGGCAAGCCACTCTCAGTCTTGAAAACAAAAGGTGTTTGCTTAAGTATGGCCAGCAACTAAGACTGCATGTAGCTACCTGTAGGTATGGTTACCACGTGGTATGGGGATAGAAGGGCTTGTGCAGGGAAGTAGGGCAGGAAAATAACACTTTGGTCCTTATTTCCAACTGTACAGGTGTTTTAAAATATCAGAATCCTCTGAAGAGGCTAATTCAGCTGCCTTCGCTATTAAATGTGGGACTTGCAGTTATTTCACAAACTACAATGTGTCCAGTTCTGGAGCCACTGACAGAAGGACACGGAGCTCCAGAGTGAGTCCAGAGGAGACCACAGAGATGATCCGAGGGCTGGAGCAGCTCTGCTCTGGAGACAGACTGAGAGAGCTGGGGCTGTTCAGCCTGGAGAAGAGAAGGCTCCAGGGAGACCTTAGAGCACCTTCCAGTGCCTGAAGGGGCTCCAGGAAAACTGGGGAGGGACTTTGGACAAGGTTAGGGAGTGAGAGGACAAGGGGGAATGGATTAAAACTGCAAGAGGGGAGATTGAGATGAGATTTTTGGGAAGAAATTCTTTAGTGTGAGGGTGGCGAAACACTGGAACAGGTTGCCCAGGGAAGTTGTGGATGACCCTCCCTGGGAGTGTTGAAGGGCAGGTTGGATGGGACTTGGAGCAACCTGGTCTAGGGGGAAGCGTCCCGGCCCATGGCAGGTGGTTGGAACCTGATGATCTTTAATGTCTCTTCCAACCCAAACCGTTCTGAGTCTACGACTGCAGTTATTTCACAAACTACAATGCTTTCAAAGCTTAAGCAAAAGCTTTGATTTGTGTGCGTGGAGGAGTTAAGCAGAAAGCAGCAGAAAGTGCTGTAAACACACAAGGCAAGGCCACAGCTCCTGGGACTGTAAACAACTCGGAGCGATGACCTGGCTGGATGTGCCCTGGTTTGCATTCAAAGCAAGGCGCTGCTTAGTACAACGCTTCAATGTTTCATAGCCTGTGGGTCTGCATCTGGTGCAGGAGGAAAGAATTTGGGTTTCAGATGGTAACAAAGCTATTGGTTAACTATGAAAAGCAAAGGCCACTTTACACAGCTAGAGAAATACCTCCAGAAGGCATTCAGAAAGCATAAAAGTAATGCCTGCACATACCCAGAGAAGTAAATTTTGGATTTCTGCCCCGGCTTTTTGGGGCAGCATTTTGCTTCCAGTGCCACAGTTCCTACACAGCAGCAAGTTTTGGAATCCACATTATTATTATTCTTGGATCCCTTTGCATTTCAGAAACATTTGGTGAACAGCTAGGATTTAGTTTAGAAAATGTGAGGTACTTAAGGCCAAAGATCTGCAGGCAGCTGGAGACAATGAGAAAGCAGGAGAACTGTGTTCTAACTAGCTGCTGTGTCAGAGGCTTCCCAAATCTGTATGCAAAACTGTCCATATGGTCAAATGCCAAAACAAAAATAGCACATCTCAGATAAGAAGAACCTCAAATAGTTCTTCACAAGTGAAAGCTGACATTGACTCCCAACAACCCACTACCAAATGAGACTGGGTGAGATCTGCACTACAATCTCAAGCTAGAGCACTGGCACCATCCTGCCACCAGCTCCCACAGCTCAGCAATCACTGCAGCACATCCCCAGCTCAGGAAGTCGTTCTATTTAAACTTTTTTTATTTTTAAACTACTCAAAAATACCTTCAACTGGAGAGCCTGGGGTTAACCATCCACATATTGAACATTAAGCAATTAATACGTTGCCCTGGAGAGTTTCTAGCACCCCAGCACCCTACACCTTCAGAGCTAAAAACAGCCCAAACACAGCTGCCAACCTGTCCAAGCAACTACATCAAGATACTCCATTTTGCTCACATGCTCCCCTCTGTGTAACACCCTTCCATCATCTTCAATAATATGACAAAGTGTGGCATGCAACGTTTTAAGATAAAAAAATATGCTACGTCAGCACCGTGACATATGAAAAAAGCTTCTGTCCAAGCACAGACCAGCTCTAAATCTCAATCTCAAGCCATCCCTTACCCAGCTTTGAGGAACACAACTCATTATTTAAACAAGTGTTAAGAGCCTCAGATTTGCAGGAGGGTGAAATACGATGCATCTCCAATGCTGAAAAACTGGAAGAGGCTAATAATAGTGAAATTAATGTCACCACCACAAGTATGAGATCTATTAACAATCTCAGATGCAAGGATTTATGCCAGAACCAAATGTCACTAGAAACATTTCCTCTCGTCTTCACTTACATGTAGAGTTGCCACTTTTCCAACTCTCGAAAGAGAGAAATGTTGTTTTCACTTGTTTCCTAGTTAAAACAACTTAGAGGTGGCTACTCACTTAATCCGAACCTCAGAAATTGCTAACAAGGTTAAAAAAACAAAGTTATTCCCAACCCATCTCTTAAATTGCAACCTTACAAGCCAGTCCTGAAATAAAACACTATTTATTCCTCTTTATTTTAAAAAGAGACTTTAAGAGATTTAGAGAGCTTCAAACAGCTTGTCAGTGTCAGAAGATAACCAGCTTCCCAGAATTAAAGGAAGATTATATTTGAAGTTGTTGCGCATATATATATATTTCTGAAAATTAAAGCAAGCTGGCTCTCAGACTTATTTTACAAAGCAACATGGGGTAGTTATTTTGGCTAGATTCCAAGGGTGAGAGGGAACCCTGCCCTGGTCTAAGAATGCAGTTCCTGCATTCTGTGTGCACGTCAGCAGTTCAAACTGGACCCAGCATAATCTTGTCATTTTTTAATTTGAACCAGAGGTAACACAGCAAGTTTGAAAGCAGGATTTCAAGAGTTAAAAGAAATACACTGCAGAAGAGTCAGACTATGAGACTCAGATCATACAGCTGGCACAAATTGTTATATGAGTAATCTGCTTTTCCAATATAACCTTAGATTTTCACTAGATATTACAAGGGAAAGATAATAAAACAAGAGTCGAGCAAAGAAAAGGCAATGGTAGCCATACCATGATCTTGTCAATAAAGCATTAAGAATTCAATTAAATCTAATTGAACAAAGCCCATTTCAGAAATAGTCAGATTTTAGTCCATCAAAAGAAAATTAGCATTTTCTAGTCTCATTCCCACCATGCCCACAGGGTCTGACAGCACTTTCAGACAGCACTATTAATCCTCCTCAGCAGCACAGTACACCATGACCATGACAGAGGGCTTGCTTTGTGCCAACGCTGAAGCAGCAGGAGAGCAGCAGAGAAGGCAGGCAAGGCAAGGCAAGGCAGACCCAGGACACACACAGGCACTGATGCTTTTCTTTCCCAAGCTAGAAATTCGTGTCCACACATCACCTTGTACCCTTCAGCACCTTGCAGTTCAAAGCCCCTCTCCAGGCTGCTCTGCCAGCAGTGTCAGGAACACTGAGTGCCACCTGCCCATAACACACTGCTCACAGGTCCCTGGAGGTTGCCCATTCCCCACCAAACGAAGGCAAGCATGAAATCAACAGTTTCAGGACTCTGCTGTTATGGACACTAAAGTAAAATCTTACCACTAATGTCCCCTTCCATGTCCACCATGTGGGTCACAACAGGCTGCCCTTGCTTTCTACTACAAGGCCTTGCATCTCCTTCTGCCATATCAACATGAGAGTTGATATTTTAGTTGCCATAAGTTTTTGTTAATTCCTTAATCATGTCTTCAGTTAAATCAGCACTGCCTACAACACTCCAACAATTTGCCAAAAGTAGTCTCACACCTCCCTCAGGTTAAGGCTTTTCAAAGATCTTGAGTCCTTCCTTGGCTGGAAGATTACTTCTAATACAAGTGGTACACTCCTAAAACATTTTTATCACAGGAAAACTACTGAGAACTCTTCACACCTTTCCAAGAAATCAAATGGTCGCAACAAAATGTTAAAGTTGAGTTTTCCAAGAAGACTTCAGTGTTTAACTTCAAGTTATGCTGCAACTGGCCTCCTCCCATTCCTTGGAAATCCTTAAGCCACTCATCTTGTGTGAAGTACAGCTGAAAAAACATTTCCCCCTTTCATACTTTGCCACACTGTTCAGTTTTGGAGAAAGCTTCACTTGAAAACAAAGGGCAGAAAGACACCACGCTGAATCAGGAGGTTCACTCCCCTGCAACTGCAGCCATGGAACATGATCAAAGTCCACAGTATTCACCAAACCCTTCATCCATGCTCTTACCACAAGCCCTATGCACTTAAGCTTTTTAATTTTAAGCTTTATTTTTTGGTCTTTTATGTAAAATTACCATAGCAAGAAACATAAAACAAAGAGCATAGCTAATACCCTGGATCCTCACACTAGCATTAGATACACAGAGGCAGTGACCTATGGTCAGCAGTACATGAAGAAAACAGGAATAGCCTGGTCAACCCAAAAGAAATTTCCTTCTTGACCCCAGAGTTTGCAACCTGTCTCAGTGCCAAGCACCTGGATTAGAAAGGGATTCAGTTCCAAAACACCTCCCAATAGCACCAGAAGAGCTGACCAATGTAGCCTTCAAAGCTTCATAAGAAGGTAAAACCCTGCAAAGAGCTTATAGCAAATGCAGTAAGACTGGGCAAGAGCAACATTGCCCCTTCTGCCAACCAGCAAAACTTGAATGGCAGGAAGGAATGTAACAAGCAATGTAAGTGTGATGAAATCTAAGATGTTCACAACAGCCAGTACTAAGTCTTCTCTATAACCACAGCAGGATCCATTCTGAAAAACACTTTGGTTCTTTGTCTTCACTATTCTGTTCAAAATTTTATTTTAAGAAATTTCACTACTTTGAAAAAGTCAAAAGTCCAAAGCTGTAAAGGACCAGGAATCTTACTTCAAGACATTTCATGAACTTGTTCAATATTTAAAGCAAGTTGTAATTTATTCTTCCATTGCAAAAATCAGGAGGACTTTGAAGGTCCACTTATGCTGATTTAATATGTAGCCATACTACCATTCATTCTAAATAGCTCTTTCACTTGTTTTTACCCCCAACAAGTGGGATTTTATGAACAAGCAAGCTCACTAAAATCATGTACCCTCTCAGTCTTGTTCTTGCTAGGCAAAAAAAAATTAATAATTTTAATTCTCTCTGACGAGACGTTATCTATTGTCCTAATCATCTTCATAACCTCTGTCTACATTCATTCATCTGTTTTTATTATGGTAACTAAACTGCTCCCTACTCTAAGTAGAGGCATTATTAATTCTATTTTCCTGCCTTCTGCTGAAGATAAATTGTGCTATACATCTATAATCCCACTGCTGCTGTCAGATACAGATGCTGCCAGTTCACAATCACCCTACTGCTGACCAAGACACCCAGATTCTCCTCTCCACTTTCGCCCCCATTGAAAAAGGCAGATAAAGACATAAATGCCTGGAAGTTTTTACAAAGCCAGGGTTTATGCTTGGCATAGACTTCCCCCCTTTCTCCAGTTCATCAATTCAACTGGTCTTCCACAATACCAGCAACACTTCTGGAGTACACAGATTGGATACACACATGTAGCTTGAGATTTTTTTTATCTCCCTGCTGTTATTAGCACTGCTGAGAGCTGCAATCCTCCCCAGGCATTGGCAGCAATAAGCCTTCCCTCTGCTGTATCTCATTTTTCACTATTTGCTTCTAATTTCCTCAAAGGTTTGTTTGTTTTTCAATTTCCTTATGAAGAGATGCTCTGCTAAACCTGACCCAACACTGGCACCGTGATGGGGCACAGATTTTTATCACTGGCTGTGCTGCCCTGGTGGCATTCAGGCAAATCACTCAAGTCTAATCACCATCCACCCAGCTCTCCTCCCTATGCATCAGGTTTCATGCAAGCTGCAAACAGCAAAAAGGGAGGAAGAAGTGAAGTGGCATTAAGGTGGGAAGTTGTTTCACTTCGGCACCTCTCAGCTACGAACTCCACCTCCTCTGTCAAACAGAGCAAGGAGGTTTTGGCATCAAGTCTACGTGTAGTCTCAAAATCAAGCAGGGGCCAAGGAACAAGTGAAAGGGGCATCCTGAAGGTTTTTATATCAATCTCTCTTTCCTAGCAGCTTCCCACTCTAACACACAACTACAAATTCAACTAACGGAACTTCTCAATCCTGAGGACTGAGTACAGCTCCCTCACTCATTAATACCACAAGAGTCATTTGAAGGTACTCACAGATGAGCTCTGCCTCTCAATTCTGAGCAGCAATCAAGCAAGCCCCAAGAATTAAAGGCTTCATGACAAAGGGTTCTCTTGCTGTTGTTTGTTGTTGTTAAATTAAGCCAACTCAATTAGCCCCTTATATTGCAGCCTTCTTATGTTGATCTTTCTTTGGTCTGTCAACCAGGCTCACCCAGAACTTAAAACCATTTTCAACTAATATTTCATCACTGTGCTACTTCAGCTACAAACAAGTAATTAATGCTAATGAGTTTTCCTTTTTTTGCAGCAGCAGCCACCACCATTAATACCAGTTGACTGAGTTTCACTGAAGCATAGAAAAGGCTCATGACTGGAAGAATGATAAATGATTTATGAGCAACAGTATTTACTAGTGCATATTTTAGAGTAAGCCAGCTCCATGGGCTTTCCTTGTAGGTCTTCTCCAAGAAAGTCAAAAAGAAAACGATAAAAATCAACACTAGATGTGGGGGAGGAAGCCTGGAATATTTAATCAAGGTCCTTGCATTCTGTTTGTTGCTGTTTACATTTTGCATATTCAAGACACCCGGCTCTGCCAAGTCAACATTCAGCTCTTCCTCCCACAATGGTGTGTTGTATAAATTCAAATATTGAAAAAGTTATTGTCGTATTTGAGATGTAGTTCCCTAACATTTATAGGCAAAGGGTGGAATTTATTTTTTAGCCTAAACTGAGTTTTAAATGCTCTTGAAGAATCAGCCCTTCTTCTCTTTCCAATCATTACTTGGGACATGTAATTTCCAGATCTGCCTAGTTGATATTGCTCCTTAAGGAAGCCAGCGAGAGAAAACAGGAATCTACACAAGTGGAGAGGGGCAGAGTCATTAGAAATAACAGCAAGAGGGAAAAGGGAACAGTTCCACTTACTCTGAAAAACCAGTTTTACAAGCTCTCAGCTACACAGCTCTTACCTTGCTTACGAACATCTTCCACAGCCGCTACCAGCTCCTCCTTCAGGTACTGGCTCTCTTTTGCAATTTTGTCTCCTTTATCCAGGAAATTCTCTGTTGCTTGTTCAACTGAAGCAGCCAGAACATGGGCCTTTTTAGAACGCCCTCGCTTTTTGTTAGAGGGGCCCTTGTTGCTAGTGTTAACCAGTGTTGTCACCTGAAGGTGTAGGATGAAGGGGAAGAAACAAAAACCATGAAACAAATTAGAAGTCTACCCATTTGACAGCAAGGCCACGTGTATTTTTTCTAGACAGCAGACCACTACTACCTGGCACTATTGCCAGTTTCAAAGGTTAAACTCACAAACAAGTGTTTTTCATGTCTCTTGAAACATTACCATGCCTCTTGATTCCTTAGATGAGCATTATAAATTCAGCTAAACTGTTTCAAGATTTTTTTCTTATCAGCAGCAGACCTGAAAATTTGCTTTTATGAATCAAGATCTATTTGTATTTTTGATAAAGTGCAATCTCAGTAACAGGCCAGAGCTACTTGGCACCACTTCAAAAGAAACCACGTTGGGGATAATTAGGCTGGGATAGCTCCCCAGGCATAAAAGACCCCAAAACAAGGTTGAAGCCATTATCTACAGAAACCTAGCAAGTCCAAAAATCTTTTCAGTCCAAAGCAATACTACAGCCAGCAGACTACCTGCAGAGCAAAGGACTTCTAGAGCTCATTATTTCCCTAAAACAACCAAAAGTGAACTCCCACAGTCCTCCTGAAATCAACAAGTATTTCCAAGTTCTGTGTTTTAGACTGAAACCCTGCTAGCAGCTGGCCACCAGCTGCCAGATGACCACCAGGTACTACGTTAGCTCAGGATCAGAATCCATCAAACACAGACAGATGTCACAAAATCCCCACAAGCTTTTCCATTTGCAGTTTTTTTCCTCTCCTTTTTGTGAAGTCTAGGAAAAGGTATGCCAAGCTACTTCAGAGGGACGTTAAATTACAACACTAAAAATATTACTGCTCTGGAAAGCCCAAGGACTGCTGACATAAAGGTCCTCAGAGCTTAATCCATCTTCTCAATGTGTTGACTCAGAGAGGGAAAAGGCATCAGCTGGGAATATCACTGTTGGTTAACAGGGAGCATTTGTATTGGGCAGTCTCAGCTCACCAGGTACTACAAATAAAGAACAAGTTGCAACAAGGCAACTTACTCTACTTTCCTCTCTGTATTTTGCCAGTCACATTATTCACAACATTTGGGATTGCCAGTACAGCCTATTGTGCTACTTGAGGAGAAAGTTACAGACACTGAACTTGGACAAAAGGGTCCTATAAACAAGTTTGCTCAGTTAAGTTTGCCAAATTAGGACTTCTCTTAAGGAAGGACTCCATCAGTAACTCCAGCTAAAAAACTATATAGGAGATCATCCAACTGCCCATCTCAGTATCTGGAATGAACAAATGGCAGGTACAAACAGCAGCTTGGTGATTAAAGAGATGTTAATCCTGGAAACAGAACTTGATCATTGCAGTTTGTATTTAGCAGGAGTTGTGTCCAGTCCATACTGTCGCTTTAAGAATTTCATATTTCAAGGAAACTGCTACAGAAGATGAGTTAACTGTCTCCAGTGCACTTTCTCATCCAGACCTCCTAGAAAGTCTCTTCCAAAAATCTTCAAAATGCCCAGTCTGCATAGCTTACGTTTACAAGACTCACTCTAGCTTTCCTACAATCTTCAGTGCATTTCACTGGGCAATATACACCATGCAGAAATAAGCTTTTATTCACAAATGCAGCATAAAGCACAGGCAGAAATTAGAAGAAAGGATGGATATCTTGCTAAAGTGACAAACGTCATTAAAGCATACTTCTCGGGTGGAACTCAGTCAGGAGGGATCAGTAATTACCTAGAAGGCAGCTCTAGAAGGGTTGCAGACATCCCTCACCACACATTTCACCATGTCCCTGGAACCTCCTTCCAAAGGCAACTCTAAACACAGGTAATCTCAAAGAAAACGTTTGAGACCCTTCTTCTGGCAAGCACTAATCACTTCACTGCAAGGGACTTTTGTTGCTCCCAAATACCAGTTTCTAAATGATACATAGCACAGCTTTTTAAAGACTCTACAAATAAGCAGCATACAACCCCAAGTACAGGTGAGAAACAGCACAGCAGTAATGGAACATCAGTCCCTAACAGGCATTTCTGCACTTCTAATTGAAATTCTGTGTCTCATCAGGTGCTGAAGCCGCACAGTCTCTTTCCAGACTCGTGCCCAGTAACTCTGTTACAATAAAGCTGAGCAAAGAAATTACTTGTACACTTTTATTCATCTTTAGTTTTAGTGTTTTTACTTCTGGAATTTAAGCTTTGAAAGTTACTTAGTTGAAATAATACATCAAAACAGGTAATTGTCTTATTAAGGTTTTTTGCTTCCCTTTTTTTCCTACCTGTGTCACAAGAGGCTCCAGTAGTCTTTCGACCGCCAGTGTTCTTATCTCCAAGCTTTTGGGGTCCCATTTGAAGTTAACGTTGCCTGCAGTAACAGCAGTCATTTCTAGAAGAAGAAAAAAGCCATATTAATACTTTTTTTTTTCATTAATGCTGTTGGAATGTATTTTAAAAATAAACTAAAACAGATGCTATTAAACATGCAACATAGCGACTCCGTGTGAGTTAAGGTTATACTGTCTTTGGAAACATCTGTCTTGGTTCAGCTGGTGATAGTTAAAAAAAATTACCTGTTATGACAATATACAGATATTACCTCTATGTTTTGGTTGGAAAAAATCAAAACAAATAAACAAAACCACACCAAAATCTATCTAAACACATCAATATTTTATTAAAGCAATTACAAGACAGGCAACGTTTGCTCTACTGATCAGTGGTCCCCAGCAATGAAGAAGGACATCACAGGGAATGGGGTCACTTCACCCCCAAAGCTGGAGGCTGAGCAAATAAGCCCTTCCTGATTTCTGCTGTCCTGCACTCCCACACCGACTCCAAGACAAAGCCCAAGGCCCTGGGGGAGCAGGAGGGAACACCTCGACTACAACAGCACCAGAAAGCTGCCAGCTTTCTCAGCTCCACCACGAGTCACTATGCCAAATGCTTTGTCAAACCATGAGCCAGGTTTTAACTCCAACTCATTCAACCTACCCATTCACCCACTTCACCTTTTGGAAGCACAAAGGTAAAACAGTGAATGTAAGTCTTATAAAGCCAGAAAATCCAGTTGGTTCAGATTTAACAGCTTACGTGTCTCCTACACTTCCCCTTAACATTTACATAGGAAGGAAAAGCAGCTTTGCATTAAGAGATATGTTAAAACCTGTCACTGAGCCTTTCCTTCCTAGTTTTATACTGACAACCCAATGGAACAGCAAATATGACTATGAGAAAAGGTTACTGAAACTACTAGAATAGCTCTGCTATTGAAACTACTAGTACAAAAAAAACCACACCCAAAACAAACTACAACCGATCACTCCATTAACACTAGGATGCTGCACAACACAATAAAGAAATAACCAGAACCATAATTTCAGTAAAAACATTTTAAAGTCTTTACAGGTACATAAATCCAGTTCATACCACTTCAGACTTAGGAGACTCCAGCTCTGGAGTTGCCTGCTTTGGGCTGCCCTCAAAATTCAAGATTACACTAATCGCCCATTTATCACTTTATATCTTTTAATAAGTCAGGAAGAGAAATAGATTTCCAAAGACTCCTTTCTACCTCTTTTCCTAAGCACCTACTACTGAAGTTGTTTTAAAGCTTATTAGCCAATATTTTTCATCTTACTGTGGACAGGGCACTGTCTGCACAGCATCTCAGCAGACAGATTGCCCTGACAGCACCAGATGATCCTGAGCTGCGAGAGGAGCCCAACGTCCCGTTATTTTTAAGAAGCAGGAGGCAAGGCACTAATTTTGGTAACCAACGATGTTTACAACACATACCAACAACTAGGTGTTTTATACTGCCACTGACAGTTAAACATGCAGACGTGGCTGCCTGCTTCCCATTGAAGAATAAAGTCTCCCGGGCACTCGAGAAGCTCAGCCTGAGAGGGAGTGAGGCAGCCAGGGCTGTGCATCGCCTGGCCTCAGCCCACAGCACCTCCCTGGCAGGCTGCTCCCCAGACATCACCTCGGCTTCCTCACACCCGGACACAATACAATAGATTAAGTACTCGCTACACTCCTGAAAACACATCTTTGCTTTGAAAAGCCTACACGCTGTCATACCCTGAAGTACAACTTTGCAAGGTGCAAAGCTGGAGTATGTTCCTACCCTGTGTTTAGCTTTCCACTTACACCCACACTCCAAGTGCCCACACTGCTGGAGAGAAAGAAAACTTACAAAGCTGAAAGCTTAAAAAAAAAAAGAATACAGAGAGGTTGATGCATGCTAGCATATATATAACCTTTCTGACTGTTTTAAGTCAAAAAGCTTGATGGTGCAGCTGAGGGGTCCCAGCTCCTGCAGCAGGAGACATGCCAGGAAACTGCTCCAGAGTCCCACTGTGAGCTGACAGCAGGAGAATTCACTAAAGTAGTCTTCTCTCTCAACCACCGCTCTATTTTCTTGTTCTTTGCTAGCCCAGCTTTCTGCTGGCTTGTGCCACAGCCCAAACACGGGCACAGGGCAAGCTGTGCAATGCCCCTCAACCCCCGGTAACATCCTACCCTCAACAAGGAATTTAACTGCTTTATTCCCTCCTGATTAGCTCAGCATGAATGCTTCCTACAGAAGAAGCCAAGAAAAATACGCTGAAAGCCTTTATGGTTTCTCAGAAACATATCCAGAGCTCTGGAAAGCCCATTAGGTTTCTAGGTAAAAGCTGTTTCTATATACTTAATGCCCTTATGCCTCTCGCAGAAACAAAGTGCAAGATGAGGTAACCACGAGAAGATACATTAATTGTATTAGTAGGAAAATAAAGGCAATTCATCTGAAAACACGTTAGTATGATAGCTCACAAATTGCCCAAAAGTAATGGTCTATAAAACCACTTAGTACGAACTTCATTGAAATTTATCTACAAAGCATAAGCTGCTATCAAATACACAGTTTGGCAGCAAGGACTTGGGTATCTTTTGTACATTGTAGCAAATATGTTTCTTCAATTAAATATTTGTGGATACAGGAACAGGCTATAGCTTAGAAATGCTTGTTTGAGGGGGTGTTAGGGGATCAAAGGACAACTGCCAGGGACATGTGATGGCAGGGCTGCACTTCTGCCAGGAGGAAGCACTAATTTGCTAGAACCTGTCTTGTGACTGCTCAAGTTTTTGCTTCATTAAATTCAAACACGGTAAGGGTAGCAAACCAAGTCAGAGCACATTGTAGCAGAGTGCTTAATTGTTGGCTTTTGGAGAGCACACAATTCCCATAATGCCTGCAATAACTGTAACACCTCAAAGATAAAGGACATCCTCTGGAAGATGGACCCAACCGCAGGCCAGTGCAGCACGGGCTTCAGCGAGCTGGGACGAGCCAGCTGATCCAAAAACAGACTCTCCACACCACAGACCTACCACACATGGGACACAGAGCAGCACTCTGAGCAAGAGTCTGAAGGACAAAACAGCACAGACACACAGCGGAAGAGAGAGAATGATGCCGCGTCTGAAGTGCTGGAATCTATAGAAAGACACCACCACACAAGAAGTTGTGGTTACCCAGCCTGTGGTTTCATAAGCAGCAGGAAAGCTGCTTAAAAACCAATGTTCATACTCCCACACCCCTCTAGGAACTCATGCCCATCTTCACATCACACCCCCTCTGTACTGGCACAGCTTTCCCCACAGCTCAGTGATTAACCAGATGGGGAAGAACTGATATGGCTGGAGGGAAAGAAATTCGTATTTGCAGGGTGGGCCGAGATCCCCATCTGGTACTCCGTGCCTCCACCAACACCGCAGCCAGAGGAACCAGCGGTGGTGAGAGGAGATGGTTATGTCAGCTGGCACCATTGGCAAAGCCCATCAAGTGGAAACATGGAGCTAAGCTGGATGTCACAGCTGAGCTGAACCAGGTGCCACTGGAAACACAGCATCAAGCTGAGCCACTGCAGAGAGCAGGAGCACCTTCCCAGCACATCTAATGCTCAAACACATGAAGCCCTGTCCTTGAACCATGCCCACAGCACATCAACTGTAAACCCTTCAAGTTATTACACTGGTCATGATGGTACTCATTATTGTCATAGATAGTTCAAGAGTAAAGCAATTATGTCTTACTGGGGTTTAGTGTGCTTGCAAGGACATAAGGGTGGAAAAAGAACAGGAGTTTTAAAGAAGCTACTTCCTGATCTCCCTTGTTGCCTCCAGAAACCTCTCCATTTCCAGCCAACAGGCAGCTCTGCAAGCAGAGCCATCCCAGGCCATCTTGTCCCTTGCTTCAATCAAGAATCAAGATCTCTCAATGGCTAAAGCTTAAGAAAAGGCTCCCCTTACTCTACTTAAAACCCTGCCACAGCCCTACCACTCCTTCCCCTGCCTCAATGGGGCACCCACGCTGGCACACACCTGATGCGCTGAGCCACTTCAGGGAGCTAAACTGGTCTCAGAGTAAGCTAGTAGCTATAAAAATTATCCCACCTTACTGTCCCAAAGGAGGAGGTGGGACTGCACAGCAAAGAGGACTGGACTGCAGCAGCACCTAAAGGAGCTCTGCCCAGCCTGCAGCCCAGGGCAGGTCCCAGTCCAGCTGGGGAGAGCTGAGGGCACAGCCCCGAGCGGGGGCTGCACTTACACACCATGGCGCATGAGCTGGCCTGCCGTGAATGCGCAGAGGGGATGTGTGCACAGGGCTCTTTCCAAAAGCCACAATTAAAGGCTGCAGTGTTTTCAAAAACTGGTAATTCAAGGTTTTAAGCATAACTTTGAATACCTACTTCCAGAATACTGGCATGCAAATAATTGCTAGACTTCGGCAAGAGTAGGAATGTAGCTCTGCGGCTCCCTTGGAGAAGTGTCCTGAAGGCACCCAAGGCTTTTCCAAAAGTCCACAAAAAAGCAGTATTTCAACAGCAAAGTCTGCACACCAACAGAGTCACAGAAGGGCTCAGTGCCCATGGTCCTGTTTTTCCAGGTCGCACTCCCAAGCTCACGCAAGGGTGCTGCTGGCTGGATCTCAGCTATCTCATGCTACTGAGTTTGTACATTCCACCTGCTCCACACCAGGAGATCCTGCAGCCTCACGACCTCTGGGCCAGAGCAAATCTCTTCTGGTTACACAGCAGAAGATCTAACCACCCATATCCGGTGCTGCAATGCGAGTCCCACTACCTTGTGCAACCTCAAGAGTCTTTTACACACCATCTTCTGCCAGTCCTCAAGTTTTAACTATCCTAACAGGCTGCTTTCGAAAAGCTTTTAACTACACTCAGCAGGTTTTGGTTTTTGTTAGGGAAGATGGTATTCAAACAATGGTCTCACCAGCACAGTGAGAGGCTTCCCTGAGCCAAGCACAATAGACCACATGCTGAATTCAAGCATTATGCTGGCTAAAAAGCCTAAAAAAGGAGCATGGGACAAGGACATTTTACACCTGGAAGGACATTGCCCATTTTAACACCCTTTCTGCTACCCACCTAGGTGCTTCCCATTTTGTGCAGCTCAATGTGCCCGGGCACAGTAATATATGTCCTTGACTGCATTATTTTGCAGCTTATTTATTTCTCTCATCTTTATTTAAGTAGTCATAATCATTTTCAATGATAGCCCTGTCCTCTACCACGCTTGCAGACTGTCTTTGGAACTTGGTGGGATTTACAACACAACCACCCAGCTTCATCTGCCAACTAGAAAATGAACCAGTTTCCTTGCTCCCAAGGGAATCCTTTTGGCTTTGTTTGATTTGTTGCCCAAGTACCCAACCCATCTGATCACCAGCAGGGATCCTTTAGCCCTGCTGAAGGTGGAGGACAAGACAGAGTAGATAAAGATCTGTGGGAATTTGGTATTTAATATATGCCATTAACATAAATCTTCCAAACGATCTTGGTCTGAAGACAGACAAGGCACATTTCATATTAAACCCAGCTCACACGTGTGGGTTTCATCAGGCCCCACTGACAGTTCACAACCGATTTTCATATAACTAAGACTATTCAGGAAAAGCATGTTTCATTCTTTACTCTTTTCCTTCACAGCCTTGGAATGAATTTGTCTGCCCTGTTCCACAATTAAAGCACTACTCCTCTCAGGACTGAATAGCTGCTAGTCAAGGATGTTTGGTATGTGTGATGCTTTTCAATTCACGGAAGATTTAAGCAGGTTTGATTTAAGCTGGTTTTAACACCAAGTATACATAACTAAAAACAGATAGTAATCATCTTCTACTACAGCCTTCTGCATTAAATTTCATCTGTTCAGCTACCAAATCTTCTCCTCTACCATAAATGCAATGAAGGTACTACCTCCTTAGAAATCCTTACCACTAGAATTTCAGAATCTAAAATATGAATGCAAATTCAGATGTTGCACTGACTATATCCTTTTATTATCAAAACATTTCTGCCATTTGAGTGTATACAACTCTGCTACACATTTTTTCACAAGCTGGAATAACCAGCCAAGTAAAAAGAGGAAATCCCAGTCCAGGTAAGCCTGTACCACTTCAGATTAGCCTGTACCACTTCAGATCCAGCTCTCATAATCTGTTTTCATATGTTTTTCTCTCAGCTGCTTTTGTGGAGAAGTGCTATGGTGAGGCAACTGAAACAGCTCACCAGAGGCCTTGCACAGCCAGTAACAACCCCATGCTTCTCTACTTTTCCAATTATTTAGCAAATCTTTAGACTTTGCTACTGACTCAATAGATGTAATCTGGTGTCCCTAAAAATAATCAGTTTGTAACTCTGCTTTCTCTTCTACATGGGTGTTACGTCCTGCCTGCTGCCTTGTTGCCAAATCCAGCACTGTGCCATAGAGACCCCATCACCTTCTGCCCCCTGGAAGCACAGCCCACCCTGTACCATGCACCATCACATGAAAGCAGGCATGGAACATATCATCAGACTCAGATGCAACACACTTTCCAAAGCAGCATGTTAAATCCTCACAGCTTCCCAGCTGCTATAGTACTGTGGATTCAAATAACTTGTTTTCATTCCAAACAAACAGGAATGCACTCTCTAACAACAGGTTTTCACACCTTCATTTTGGTCTAGGTATCATTGAGAGGATGGAAGGCATACTCTGCACCAGCAGCTTCCCAGTGATGCTCCTGCAGTGATTCCACAACTACAAATAAACCATTTTTGGAGGCACCAGGGGTAACAACCACCTCCTGCCTTCAGTTACGGCAGCATTACATCCCTATCATTTCATTTTTGCCAGGATTGTTTTGCCTCAAAGGAGCTAGAAAGGGGGTGCATGGCAAGTCAAATCACAGCAAGCATGGGCCATTAGTGGCTTGTATGTCCCACTAAGGCTCTAGGATCACATCCTAAAAGAATGCAAGAACCAGACTCATTGCCATTTAACTGTCCAGATGGATATCCCAGTATGTCCTAGTAAGTGTCCAGTTTATTTTTGCACAGTTTTCAAAACTCAAACAGGACTCAAAGAAATCTGATGGGGTATCAAGACACTGCTTTAGAAGACACCCATGCTTTTTCTAAAAAAACAAAAACAAACAAAAAAACCAACACACACACCAAAAAACCCAAACAATACTAAAACCAACCAAACAAAAAAAGAATCAACCCCAAAAAAGAAAGAGAATCTCCTGTGTAAGTAATATTAACATTCTAGCTTTTGGGAATTTGGGAAATGGAAAGGATTTGTCATGAGCAGTGAGCTATTACTATTAATAATAAATCCACCCATTCTGCCTCCATCATAAAGTTGGTGCATTTCATGCTGAATACCAACAATACTAACACCATGAAAGATAACTTCCAAAATCAGAACAAATAATCACTAGATCTTTATCGGCTGTATTTCAGCTCTCCGGCATGGGGACTGCCACACTCTGCCTCGCAGGAGAGCAACACAATTGTGCTTTAAGCAAAAAACGTCTTGCAACTGAGTTACCCCTGCAGCAATGTTAAGGTGAACTCCCAACCCCCCAGCCCTCCCAGCCGCGTGTCTCCCATTCAAGCTCACTCGGACAGCACTTTCAAACCAGGCCATGGACACAGCCTGGAGAGAGGGATACTAGAGCCCAGGAGAGACCTGGACACCTGCTGGACCACTTTGGGTCAACTACTGAGAGCCCTTCCAACCTCACAGTGTCTCTTCCCACCCTTGAGGCAGAAAACTGTGTAAAGCTTCCCTAAAATCATTAAGAAAGAATGGAAGAACAGCTTATTGCTGCTCTCAGAACCACAGCATGCATTTCAGACCCTAGAGACACACTCAGTGAAGATACAATAACTAGGCTGTGGCTACAGAGCACAGCTCCTCAAACCCCCAACTATGCTACCACGGGTTCCAATAACCAACCTTAAGTTAGCCAGGAATGCAACAAGGGACCACCTTTTAACAAATTAACTTTTGCCACAAGTATCCCTCAAATAAGAAAAAGTTTATTACAAATTAGCCTACTTTATCAGTTGGCATAAGAATTTGCCAGTGCTGCAAGATTAGTTCTTGCTTAGCTTGCAAAAAGCCCAGTGATGGCTGGCAATAAAAGGAGAAGAAAACCTGAGTATTTTTGTTCTGATCTTCTTCAGCACTCAATCTGCAATAAAAAGTGCCGTTTAAGCTACAGAGTCAGAAATAACCAGAATCTGACCCCACTCAAACCACATTTTCATTCCTAAATTGATATGTTGTTATGCAATACCCTTCAGTGCTTTTAGCTGACCGCATCTTCTAAATCTAGACCTTCATTAACAATTTTAAAACAGTCAGAAGTACACAGATACTGGAGTTGTTTGAGCTGACACGCATGTTTTGAAAAAATGAGATTCCTATAATTAGAGGTTTGATAAGAGATAATTTGCTTAAACATGGAGGAAATGGACAGTCTTGTATTAACAGACTAAATACCACATTCTCTCTCAATTGCACGCTCAGCATAGCAGCAACTAAAGACTATGGAACAAAAATTCAGAGTTGCAAGGGTGAAAAATGTTTTCCATAGTCTTCTCCATTTGCAAAAGTTACTAAAATAAAAGCACCTGCTGAAGCAAAGGAGAACATGAGTGTAAAGATTCTTCAAAGTAAAATGTCTTCTAAAGTTTTCCTCTGGAAAAAGTAATTTACAATTCCTTTTCCAATCCTTCACTTTGATTCAGGAACACTCTGTCAGTCTTATCTAAAAATTACAAAGCAAGTGTTTCTTAAAGAAAAAAGAAATAACAAAACCCACGAGTGATAAGGCCAAGAATTTCTCTTTATGCTCACGGCAACTTCCAACAAAATCTCTTAGCTATAAACAAAGAATTAGTTTCATGGGAAGAAGAATTGCACCATCACTGCACGCCCCCAGACAACTCTCAACTTGCAGCTCCACCAACACATGCTGTGAGTAAAGAAGGGAAAAAAAACCACACAAAAAACAAACCTCAGGAAGAAGAGTGAACATGAATATAATGCACAAACATTGTTTGGATGAGTTAAGCATCTTCTAAATTGCTGCAATCATCTGGAAGAATATGTAAGGTAGGATGCTCTAACACACACCATGTCCTTCCCCCCTAAACTGTCAACAAGGTTACAGACACTGCGAACACAGAGGGCCCTGAGTGATGAGAACACTGCAGCTTCTCCAGAAAAGCAAAGTAATAATAAAAACACAGTGGTGCACTTATTTTCTGGAAGCTTACCAGAGTTATCTGCAAAGCCACAACCACCTCCTCTCAAGTACAAACTCGCTCAGGACACACAGTGGTGCGCAGGAATCTGAGCTAACAAGGACGGGCCCAGACAGGAATCATTTCAAGTCACTGCCTTGGCATATGGATGACCAATTAAAGCAACTTTGGTTTAAAAAAAAGTCATTGACCCACCCACATTTCCTAAAAGCAACAGGAAGGAACTGGAAGATTGGAGAGGAAGGAGTCATTGCTTGGCTGGTCTCGCTGCGGGGAAAAAAAAAGAGGGGGGATTTGAAGCCAGTAACACAGCCATGTTCTGAGTGGAAACCAACTTGTATCTGATTGAAGACACATTTTCCCTCTCCATCCCTTCTCCTCATCCTCGGGAAGAGGAAACAAGACAAAGCTACCAAGCTAAAAACAGATGAGCTCGGAAATTGTGTTAGTTTGGCTTTGCACCAGTGCCTTGCCTCTGGTTCTGCTGAACACTGCGTCTGTCACCGATAACCACTGACTTCTCCCCAGGCCTATGATCATATTCTGTTAAACATCATCAAACTGTCTTAACCAATTCCTGCAAACTAAGTAAAACAGCTTAAAACACCTGGTGCTAAAGTACTGATGCATACAGACCAGAAATTAACTTTTCTTTTCTTGAGGTTATAAGCTTTTAACCCTGTACAACTAATTTTCATTATTCTGTTTTGGTACAAAAGAACCTTAAAGTTGTTTCAGGTTTTTTTGCTAGTGTTTATTGCATCGTATGTCATTATTTTCCTTCCCTAATCCCAGCTGGGAGAGGGGGGCAAAACCACCCACAAAATAATATTGCACTCTTCACTGTACCAGTACAAAACAAGAACATTGTGATTGAGGACTCCCCCAGCAGTGGAAGTGCCATGGAGTAACAAGGGATATGTTCCCTTTCCTAAAATCCTTCCCACATCTCTACTTTCAGGATGCCCTGTTTAATGTTAGACAGGAAGTGCACTTCCAGCTGTAATGCCAGTTGCTTGTAATGAAACACAACTTCCAAAATGTGGAAGTGGCAGTAACTACAAAGCCACACTTAGTACAGAAATTCAAACAACTCCAGAGCTTTTCATACAGCCAAACCAGATCCTTGCTTTTCACTCTCTCAAAAAATATGCTCTTTCATTTTACTTGTAGCTTGTACGAAGCCTTTCAACTCTCAAGCAGGTTTCTGAATTTGTAAGAAGTGAAGCCACTGAACACTGTGAAGGGACAGACAGTCTGCACCTGCAGAGGAGCTGAGCAGGCTGCTGCCAGCACCGGGCACTGGCCACTAGAGCCACCGGACAGGCCTGCAGAACAGAGTTAGCCTGGGCTCCAACTCCTGGCTCAGGAAGCTCCCAGGCTGCAGAAGCTTGGCACACAGCACCTAAGGGAAGCAATGCTACTCAACTGACCTTTCTTAAGGATTTACTGCTTGCCTGTTGCTCTCCCTTTCAGGGATGGCTTTATACACTGCCACCACCCAAGGAAAAGGTGGGGTAAGAATACAAGGAAGCCAAAGGATTGTGGAGGTCAAGAAAAAGAAAGGTGGCAAGGGTCAAAAATTATCAGAGAACCAGAGGGGGACAACAGACACTGCCCAAGAGCATCCATCACTCCTCAAAGGCATCAAGAGTCCGAGGATACTGCTCAACAGTATGACAAACAGTGGAAATGGCAATGAGCCCTGGAGCTCCTGTCTTATTCCCTCCTTCTGGCAATGGTAACAGCCACCTTGGCCAAGGCCAGACAAAGGGCGTGTAATTTAGGCCCACAGGCAAAAGCTAGACTAATAAAAAGTTGATGGGAGCAGAACAACCAAAACCTCATGATGAGGGTCACAGAGACAAGAAACTAGGCTGGATGGACCTCTCAGCTATAGTAACCAGATCACATCAAGTCCCCCATGCACAACTTCTAGCTCATTGTCCCACTTCTCATCCTTTAAATTAATAAATAATTTAGGTTTTAAGATGCTTAGACTCTGAAACATCTGTACATTCAGGTACTAGTTGAAATGAACTTTATGTTAAATTGTACTTGACGTTTATACAAAACTTGTCACTTGTATGCAAGTTCACAGTCCATCATGAATTAACCAGGATTTTGAGCAACTCTTCAACACAGAGTAATGAGACTCGCTAGGTCTTTAAGTCATGCTAAAGGAAATTAGTTTTACAAGTATACAAGGACATACTTCCAAAGAAAGCAGGTACAGAACAGGCACCTTGTATATCTTGATTAGTTGTACTTTCACAGAGGGACCTCACTTGCACTTTCTTGCTTCTCAGCATACCACCGTTCTGTCCTCTGTTATTCAACAACACTGTTTCTGAATTTGTTATTCTAGACAATGAAAACAAACATTTACCCATTCACAGCTTCAGCTGAAGGTCTCAAGAGCACTTTGTAAACATGAATAGTGACCTGCTCAGTGTTATGCAGGTTAAACTCCATTTTATAAGCATACAGCTCAGCCTCGTTCACATGAAAAATTAAACTGATCCTTTTGGCTACGTAAAGTTACACTGCTAGTGCAGCCCTTGTGCAGATCTTTTATATAAGTGGATCATCTGGGCTGAGCTTGTATCATCCAGAAAAAGATACAGAAAGAAGAAATTCCCTTAGAGCCTTAGATTTGCATAGATGTCATCTACAAAAGTACACAGAATAAAATGGTGAACAAAAACTCTCTGAACCGTTGGGTAAAGTGGGAAAGGCAGTGGAAGGTGGAAGGGCAAAAACCACCCATGCCATCAAGGCCACATGTTCCTGATAGCATTAATTCTTATTGACTTCTCATTAATTGAAAAGAAGCAAATTTAGCATTTACCTAAATGCCCTCTTGATCTTGTACTGAACAACAGGAAGGACAGAAGTGTCTAGCCTACACTCTTCACTTCCTTCAGTTTCCTTTCTCCAGGAAAACTTAAAAATCTTATTATCCTGATCCTTCTTCACCTATCCACAAGCTCACTAGCTTCAATTTCTTTTTCTAACAGTAGCTGTTAAAGGCTACTCCAGAATAGGCTGCACTAATGGTTTACACAGCACATTCTACTCCAACTTCGACAAACATCTCATTTGCTCCTCGACACCAGCTCCACACAGAAATTCCTCTCAAGCACACACAGCCATACATGTACCTGTTCTGTAAGGAGCACAGATAGCTTCAACTGTATCTCATATTACCAACAGAGAAATCCTACCTGCCACACTGAAGCCAGTTCCCTAGCTTCTTTGCTCCTAACTCCCTCACTGCCTTGGAAACACCACAGGAGTTCCACTCACTGAGATTGTAACATACATCAACACTCCTTCCTCCTTGTGTCGTTCAATACATTAGGAACAGATCTTCTGGGGAACTCACTGGCATCCAGCTTGGCCTCATGTTCTCACTACAGTTCCTCTCTCCAACTTGGTAACCATTAGCCCTTTAGCTATAGCTGGCCTCAAATCTGCTCTTTCCATCCATAGATGCCTGAACTTAAAGCCTTGCAAAAGAGATTCTCAGGAGCCTAAATGATTAATCAAGTAGCTGTCTTGTAAATTAGAAAAATTGTGACAGAAGGGAATCTCAATAGATTAGGGGAAAATTTCTCTTTGCAAATGGTGTTAGTTTAGATCTGCATATTTAATAATTTCATATCATTTCATAAAGCACAGGGAAAAAAGGTTACTCCTTTCCAATTCCACCTGAACTACTTATAAACACATGTCAAAGGACTAGCAGATGTTTTCTGTAGTACACCTGGGATTAATGAACAACAATATGCAACCATGTTTAGAGAATGGGTAGCTGGCTCTTTAAATACAGGAGTCAAGGAGGAATTATGAATCATATTTACCCATCAGATTTGCCAACAGAAGAGTCTACACTACGCCACTGCACACCAGAAACCAGAGTTCACACCCATTCTCACCCTGACTGGAAGATAAGGAGTCTCAGTCACTCCAGGAGAAAAGCCCCACTTAGAGTTGCAGTGGCTGCATTCCTCCTGCCATTCCTTTATCTCAATACTTCTATTTGTACCTAGTCCTGCTTCATGGCACAGCAGGTCACTCTCTACACTCATCTCTTCAGTGTAGCTCCTCCAGTAAGGCTGCTGGTATACAATTTGGTGGGTAGGCTCTATTTTAAGTCTCATACTCTGGATTAAAATAGTATGGAGTTAAAAGCCGTCATTACCAAACATCTGCACTTTCTCTAAAGCTGCAATGCTTTAACCAATGCATGAGCTATAAACTCACTCAATGGAGCTATTCCAGATTAGCTATAAAACTAAATTAGTGTGAATTCCCAGAGTAGTAAAGGATCTAAATCCTCAAGGTTATATACATTAAAGATCCGCAGCACAAGAATTTGAGCAATTTCCAGTTAAAGGCACGATAGCAGAAAACAACAACAGGCATTCATCACCATTCTGGATCAGTGTCTCAATATGGCACTCTCCTAATAAAATAATACTCAGTTCTATTTTATTCATTATGTGTCCTTCAGCGTGCAGCAAAGCCAGGAGATCTCAACAAAACTGAATACAGCGAGTCCTTTAACAGAAGTATCATGGGCACATAGGCCCTCACTCCACACCAGAGTCACTGTCCAGCTGAGTAGACTGCCACTAAATATCTTTGTGAGCTTCTCTGCACAAGGAAGGAAATTTAGCAATCAAACAGTAACAGCAGAGAGAATTTCAAGGCAGGATTGAAGGCCCACTAAAGTATATCCCCAGCTCATAAACATTTCTACTAATGTGGATTCCCTTGCAAGATCAGTTTCTCAATCTTACAGCTGCAGAAGGAAGATATTCATGCTGCTGAAAAAAAAGACAAATTACTTTTCTGTTACAGCCTTCAGTTAACTTTATCAGACCGATGGAAGCCCTACAAAGAAGCTGCACATTAATGTCTGCCATTACACGTCAGTACAGAAATGCTAGTGTTTCACAAAGCCTGAAAAATTGTTGTGAGGTAAATATTTACATTGATATTTTAAATCATCAATTTGAGTGTGGGTTGTCTAATCTTTGCCTGCTGTGCTTCCCCCTGCCACCTTGCATAAACTTTTAATCTCCGATGCAGAGGCCTATTATTAGAGCTGACTGAAAAAAAGAGATTGAAGGCATAGTGTTGATTGTGGAAAAGGTTTTCAAAACAAAATCTAATACACCTTTGTCTGTTTCTCCTGAGAAAAGTCAAAAAACATTTCCTTAAATAAAAAACTGTTGGTGACTCAACCTAAAATTATGCCCTTTTGAAACACAAAGTTTCAATCATCAGGGAGAAGCAAGTCCTACTAAACACGCGGCCTTAGCACCCCAAGACAGACCAAAGGGCACAGAAAACTGTAAAAGAAAACTGTAAAGTAAGCTGGGCTTTCACCTCTGTTTAAACACAAACCTGCCAACAAACCAGCTGAAACAAAACCCCACAGCCTTTATTTGGGCTTGAAAGGACTCCAAGCCCGGTGTCGCCAGCAGGAGTGAGGATGTGCATTAGCACAAGAGTCCAGCTAACAGAGCCTCTCCCACCTCCTCTGCTTCCCCTCTCGCAGTGCAGGAAGAACGCAGGAAACAACAAACTCAAGCACCATAAATACCTTTCGTACAAACCTCATCGCAAAAAACAAAAGGCAAAGGGGGGGAAAAAGGGGGGAGGGTGGAGGGGCGGCAAAGAGCTCCCAGACTAGTTCAATACTGATAACCCAGAGGTGCCTTGAGTCATAACTGAGAGCTGGAACAAGGACATGGAGGCTCGCACCGCTGCCTGGGCGAGGTAGCAATAGACCACCCTCGCCAGGAGACACCCGTTGCCTCCTGGGCAGGGCAGGCCGTTCAAGGGCAGACGGGCAAGGAAGGGCGCCTTGATCACATCCAAGTCTTCAGCAAATATAAGCGCCACACACTTCCCTGCAAAGTTTCAGCCTGAAAGATTTCACGTGCGTTGAATTAGCATGAGTAATGAATCAAAACCAGCTGGTCCGTACTGCCGAGCGACCAACAGCAGGCAGCGGGGACAAGGGTGGTGCATAGACCGGTGGCTAAATGTTGACACGCTCTCCTTACTTTTTGGCTGTAAAAAGTAACACGAAACTTCTCATCAGCGAAGGAGAAGCTCTCGCCTTACTACATACTAGCAGATTAGAAGTGGGTGTCAAAAACGTGGAATAACTGAGCAAAGAAGAGGGGGGTATTCCCAGTGAAACGAGGCTGTTTTGTGAACCGAAAGAGAAACAACAACCCGGGAGAGGGGGAATCCTCACTTCAGCTGCACGCCCAGAAAACCTCGGGGGGTCGGAAGGAGCAAGACTAGCACACCAGGGCCGAGCCCCGCAGCCCCGTGAAGCTGGCGGGCAGGCAAGCCCTGCCCGCCACCGCCCTGCCGGGCCCACCGCCGGGGAGCGGCGCCGGGGCGGCCTCGCCAGGCCCGCCCGGCTGCGCGGGGAGGAGCCTGTAACACAGCCCCGCTGCTACCGAAACTTCTCCAGGGACCGCGCCCTGCCGGCGCTTTTCCTCCGTAAAATAACATTATCAACCCAAAACGCAGCCGGCCCCTACTCAAGGCTAAGCCGGGTTCCAGCCCCCTCCGTCCCGCCCCGCCGCCACCCGACACCGGCCTGGCCCAGCGCGGCCTCCCAGCGCGGCCGGCCCGGGCCCACGCCCTACAGGCGGCGGCGCGGCCCGCTCCGCTCTTCTCCGCCGGACGGGACCGGGCCGGGCCGCGCTCCACTCCCCCCGCCTCAGCCTCCCGCGGGCGCCCCTCACAGAGAACGGGCGACCGGCAGGGCCCAGCCCGCCTTACAGCGCGCAAAAGTTTCTAAGTGAGAGAAACAGAGCGGCGCTGCCGCGCCCCCGGCCCCCAGAACTTTACCGGGGAGCAGGAGGATCGCCTCGCCGCCGCTCGCCTGGGTCCGGCCCGCGGCCGCTTTGTCTCGCTCCCTCCCGAGGCCGCTCCCGTCCCGCTGAGGGAATCGGCTCTTCCGGCCACCTCCCCGCCCCGCGCGCCCCGGCCCGGCCCGGCCGCTCTTCCCAGCACCGCCCGCCGCGCCGCCCCCGCGCCCTTCCCGGCACCTCCCGCCGGCAGGTGCGAGCTCCCCCCCCCAGCCCCTCCGCACAGCCCCGGCGGGCGGGCTGCGGGTCCCGGGGGAAACCCGGCGTGCCCCTCAGCCCTGCCACACAGCAGGCTCGATAAGCCGGGGGGGGACGTTATTTTTTCAGGTACAATAAAATAATTGTAGGTCTTAACCCGGCTTTGTCTACCTGGGGTAGCGCAGGAGGCAAAACGTCTGTGGAGAGCTGGGAGGTGATGGGTACTGAGCTTCGAAGGAGATGGGGGAGGAAGGACAGCTTGCTTCCTCTCCGGTTTTGCAAATAAGTATTTTGTTTTGGAAACCTGTTGTATATTAACCTACTCCAGTGCTTTTGATTAGGGGAGAAGTCTCAAGTTTATGCCAGCAACCTGCCCTAGTGGCAGGTGCCCCTGCCCACGGCAGGGGGGTGGAAGAAGATGGTCTTCAAGGGTCCTTCCAACCCAAACCAGTCTGGGATTCTAATAACAAGGCTGCAGGGAAGAAGGGACATGGGAAAAGCAGTTGGGTCACCAGAGCTCATGTCAGAAAGAAAGGGAGGTGGGAGTTAGGAGCTCAACCTCAAACCACAGAGATGGGTTTGCAGATGGAGAGAAGTGTCTTTACACAGTGATTTGTTTCAAAGGTTTCTTTGAACAGTCTCCGTGAGCCTCTTGTGTGAGAGCAATTGCTTTTGTGCTGCAACACGTTACTCTGGGATTTTTCATGGTGTTTTGAGATGGTTTTTGATACAGATGTCTCTACAGAACTTACACTTGTACTGGATTGTAAAAACAATTGAATATATTTAATACATTTTATGACTCATTTGCCAGCACTTCTGAGGTGCCTGAACTTACTTGCTCCATCCTTTCATATTAAGAAAAAAAAAAAAAAAAAAAAAAAAAAAAGAGGGATTGGGCAACCTACCAGGTAGGTAGGTTCATTTAAGGTATGCAGTTTAACCAAGGGAGATGGGCAGCCCGTGTGGATTCCCAAGGTGGCCAACCCCCAGGTCAGTGTGACAGCAAAGGCACATCATGGTTCAGGACTGTGACTTCCTCCGAGTCCTGGTTCAATGCCATTAGCAGGGCCGTGTTTCCTATTTTTAGCATATTCCTACAAACCTTTCCTGCAGGAAGACCGACGGTATCCTGCGGTGATTTAGATTGCATTTTTCCTTCCTGCAGGTTTAATCCAAGAAAGGGATCCAAGACAAGGAAATAAATGGAGTACTGTTGTTTTACAATCCAGAAAGAAAACAGGGAACAAGAGTCCAACCTTTTTGGTGAATGAAGTTAATCGAAAGAAAGTGACAACTGTAATTTATTATATGATTATGATAGTGACTGAGATACCTGTTACTAAAATAATATATGGTCTTCTGTGCCTTAACAAATAGGCTCTCCTCTGAAAATACAGAGAAAACAGATTTTTTTAAGCTCTTTGTATTAACTGCTTGTACCAAACCATTAATATTTTGGTGTCAGTTGCACCAGGGATTCAAACTACTCATTTCTGATCTGTACCATACCCTCAGTAAAATTGAGTTTACACTTCAATAGCTTGCTTTCTTTCATTACTCCTTTTAATATCATGTCTCAGCCTCCTGTGGTGGCTTCCACATTTGGCAGTTCTGCACATCTCACATCCTTTCAGGACAAAATGTCAGATTTTTTTCTAAAAAATCCCTTTTAAAATTACAAACTCAAAGGTAGAAGGCCTGGAGTTGTGGAGAATCACATGTTCTGCACTGCACCACTGAAAAGCAAAGCAAAAAGTAGATCAGCTGGCAGCTCTGTCGGTTTGTGGAGAGAGTTAAAAGACTGAGCAAACAAAAAATAAAATTATGTAAAAGTAGAGCCAGCTAAGTTGAGATTGGACTTTGTCTCTTAATTAACAGCTCTCTCTGGAACATGGTGGCAGGCTCTGTCAATGAGACTAAAAGGCAGGGTGTTGTTTAGACAGGCACACAGGAACAATAGCTAACACTTTCCATCCAGTGTCATTAAGACAGCATCAGGCTGTGACAGCAGCTTGAAATCCAATCCATTTTCTGAAATTAGTTAGAAGTTTTCTGCTTGACCCTGAATCTCCCTTTTAGCAGCATTGGTGGTTTTGTAGTTCGATTTTCCTGGTTTTTCTAAAAGTTTCTGTTGCCCCTTTTTGCTAGGTGAACACCAAACCTAAGCCAGGGGAGAGGGCAGGCAAAGGGGAGAGGCCACCACAGAGATACCGTGGGTGGGTTGTTCAGTGCATGAAATAAAGGCTTTCAGTCCCACCCCTGTCAGGGCAGTTCCAGCACGTAAGAGCAGAAGACGGTTGGCGACTGCACAGTCCTGGCAGCGCATCTGCATTAGTCAGATGTGTGCAGAAGGGCAACCCCTGACTAGTGCCACCTGAAGACACCACTCTGGGTGTAGCCACAGCAGGAAAGCTGCCCTTTCACTGCTAAATCCTGAGGGAGGTTTTTGTGGCAAGCAAGGAAGGGTCTTGTTTATGTAGCACCTGGTGTAGCTACGCCGTCTGCCAGTCCCTGAGTACACAGGGTCTAAATTGTGTGCTTTGCCTGGAACTTTTTATTTCTGTGACAACATTGCTGAGCTGACAGGACCCTTTCCTGTTGAAAAAGGTCCAGAGAAGGGCCACAGAAATGACCAAAGGGCTGGAGCACCTCTGCTACAAAAACAGGCTGAGAGAGTTGAGGCTGTTCAGCCTGGAGAAGGCTCTCTCCTCCAGGGAGACCTTAGGGCACCTTCCAGTGCCTGAAGGGGCTACAGGAAAGCTGGGGAGGGGCTTTTCACCAAAGAGGCCAGTGATAGGACAAGGGGTAATGGTTTTAAACTGAAAAAAAGGGAGATTTAGGTTAGATATTAGGAATCACCATGAGGGTAGTTAGGCACTGGAATAGTTTGCCCAGGGAGGTTGTTGATGCCCCCTCCCTGGATGTGTTCAAGGCCAGGTTGGATGAGGTTTGTGAAGCCTGGTCTAGTGGGAGGTGTCCCTTCTCATGGCAGGGAGGTTGGAACCTGATGATCTTTAAGGTCCCTTCCAGCCTTCACCATTCTATGATTCTATGAAGTAGTTGCTCCATGTATCCATTCATGCCTGTTTCAAAATGTGTGTTTGATCTTTGTGGTTTTTAAAGTGAGTGGTTTAGTTTTGTTGTTTGTGAGAGGTGAGTGTTGAAAGGGAAGTGAGGAGTGCAAAGACAGGACTGCTGGAGTTGGAGATGATAATAGGAGAATTAAGAGGGAATGAGAAAGGGAAGGAAATAAAAGGAGTGAGAAAAGTGAAAAGATGTATAGTGGTGTAATGACGGGCAGAATCACTGCAGGGGAGGCTGAGTGGGCAGCAGATGACCAACAGAAAGAGGAAAAACTAAAAATATGATAAAAGAATATCAGGGTCCAAGTACCAGAGGGCTGAGGCCATCTGCAAGCTGAGGTCATGACGTGCAGCAGGGACAGCCTCAGGGCAGCCGAGCTGTGCCACCAGCTGTGCTGACTGCAGAGCAGCAGTTGCACCGGGCAGCATTGTCACCTCTGCTGTCTCTGTGGAGGTGCCTGTCCCTGGTTGCCAGTGAGGGTGCCAGGGGCAGGGCAGGGACCTTGCAAACTGGGTGAGCTTCACTATGGGGGTTACCCCAAAAGGCAGCACCCTCTGAGGTCTGGTGGCTCTGATGAAGCCAGCAGCAGAGCAAAGTGACAAAACTGTGGGTCTGGTGCAAATGTCATTTCACATATGCTATGGCATCAGGACTTAGGGGCTCCCCAGTAGTAGTCTCAGCGTTCCCATGCAGCTGAGAGACATCACCATTCCTCTTCAGGGCTCAGATACATAAAGTAGTAAGATCATTTCCCAAGATCCAGTTAGGAATCTACATCCACACAGCCAGGAAGCAAATTCCAATGTCCTGGGGCCACGCATGCCTCAGGACTGCACTAGCAGGGTGGAAACCATGTAGGTGGTGCTTTTGGTGGGACTACAGCTATGCCACCTAAGCTGTACATCACAGCAGAATGACTTAAACACCCACATAGGTTAAACGACCCTCCTCAGTCAGGAGGAGAACAGATTTACCAGTACATCTGCAGATACACCAGGGCTCCTCTGGCGCCACTGGGTGCCCGAGGATCAGACCCTCCTGCCCTGCTCAACGCTGATCATCCTACATCACCAAGTGCTCCTGGAGCCTTTGGAAAGAGCAACCAAGAACCAACCGAAAACATCAACATGACCACAAGGCGCAGACACAAAGCAGCGTCCCTCCCAACCCCCCCATGCACACACAACACAGGCATCCTGAAAAAAGCAAACAGAAACTGTAATGAGGAGAAATTATGCTGTCCCAAAAGCTCAGCACGAACTGGGTTCAGTGGTTGCTGCTTTGCCAACTCGGGAACAGCCTGGCTGGAGTAGTTTGCATTCATCTCCGGTTCACACAGCCTTTGTGTAATAAACTGTCATAGCCCCAGAGAAGGGAACATTCCAAGAAGTGCCCTGAGGCAATGCATAGCAGAAGCCTGAGAATCCTGTTGCATGAGTCACTGACCTCCACACTCTGCATCTAGTTCAGCCTTTTAATTAATAAGGTTTTGTATTTCTATGGCACTTTCCATCTGGAAAGATCCTTAAATGAAGACTAAGGGTGTACAGCACCATTGAAATGTGGTTCCCAGAGAGGTGGGACTGTGCAGGGAACTAAAGCTTAGCCAAGGGCATTGGGGAAAAAAAAAGTCTTCATTTTAAATGGAGCCTCTATTACATCACTGAGTATTTCATATCCATGGAGAATAAACAATAAGATTTTAGTTTCTAAGGCACCACTTGAATAAATAGGCATTGCAGATTGCTTTCTTATCCAGGGGGGATGCAGTGCAAAACAAGTACTGGGTGATTTTCATTTAGGGTGTTAAAGGATCACAACCTAAGCTACAAATTTAAACCATCATAGCATCAAGGCTTTCCTCCCTCCTGATGTGTAAGTTATTCCCAAATGCTAGACACAAAGCAGAAGCCAGTGGAGGGAAAAAACCCCACACAGATAGCACCTGACCCTACACTCAGAGCACCAAGCTCCCTTCCATGCTCAGCAGCATCACACGAGGCTTCAGCAAGCTAAAAGCTGGTCCCAAGGACCAAGTGGGACAACTGAAAAAACAACATGGAAATAGTCCTCCTGTCCCAAGGCTGGCACAGGGGAGGGGAGCTGTGGCTTTGCTAAACCCCACAAATCTCTCATTTCCATTGGAAAAGATAAAAGTAGTCAAATCTTCCTGCTTGGCTGATTTCCCTCAGACTTATTTCTGCCATGAGCAAGGCCTAGCTTGTGCTAAACTGAGGGCAGCTGGAAGGACCGTTGGCCACAGCTGACATCCTTCTTACTGGCATCCCTCAGCTAAAATAGGCTGGGAGCATTTGGCAGAAAAGGGTTTTCAAAGGAATGTCAGAATTCTCCTTGTCTTAGTGCAATTCCATCCTATTTTTATCTGCCACTTTCTGGAAGAGATACACGGGCATTGCCTTAGCTAGTCGTAAACTTTATTGCTTCCCAAGGAGAAATTGCAGGCAAATTACAGACTAGCATGGTCTTTTTATGTTTCTCCTGCTTGGGGCATGTCAGCACTGCTGCATTCCCTTCTACCCCCACCACATTCCCCCCTGCAACATCCTCTGCATGCTTACCGGTGGACATTAATGACCTGCCTCTGTAATTGGCACATTTAGCACCACATTAAGCACAAGTCCTCAATGCTATGTCAATGGGATGTTGGAGAAGTGCATGTCCCATGCATGCAGAGTAGGATCACTCCCAATTTCCACCTCCATCCAAGCATCTCTTGGCCACACTGCACTTGAGCTCCTCCTGCTACATGAACCCAGAGCAAGGGCAGGGCTGTGTGTACATGATGCCCGTGGTTGCACCACAGCTGATATTCCCTTCCCCATTGTCATGGTTTCACTCAGGATCAGCAACTAAACCAGAGACAACAATGCTCTCGATCCCCTCCCCCTCCCACCCAAGTAGGGAAGGAGAGAGAGAATTAAGGAGAGAGACTTAGCTGGATTGAAGACTAAATTAGACAGCTTTAATTATATGTACAATTATATACAAGTATATTCAGGAATGTGCAAAAGCCTCTTGCCTCCCCCCACCCCCAGCAGCTCCCCCAGCACTCTCCTGAGCTGTGAGCAGTCCCAAAAACTCTTGGACTGCTGTCTGAGATAACAGCAGAGCCGACAGGGCTGTGGGGAGAGTTATGAGGGTCAGGGCTGAGCCTGGGGTGATGGTGATGGATGGATGGAGTCCTCCCCAGACACTGGCCATGGACAGAAGAGAAGGGAAGAAGCAGCAGGAAGGAAGTTGTCTTCTGTGATCTCTGACCTTCCTCGGAGCTTACATAGATCTATGGAATGGAATCTCTTATGGTCAGTTCTGTCTGTCTAGTCCAGCTCCCCTACGGGGGGGTCACAGATACATTCTCCTGCCCTGGTAGCCCCTGTAGCAGCAGAGCTAAGAAGTGACCTTGGAGTCTCAGCAGTAACAAACATTCCAGTGTTATCAGCCCACTGGCTGGAACACTTGTTGCTAGTTAAAAGAGAGCTTACTGAAGGAAAAAAAAATCAGTAAAAGGAAAATTAGCTTCATCCTGGCTCAACCCAGGACACCTGTGCACTCCTGCTAACTCACATGCCATGCAAAGCTCCACATTGCTCCTCTATGCACATGAAGAGATGATGTCCTCACCTCATACAGTGCAGGATGGTCTGGAGAAGCACCCTTGATACTCCACGTTTCAGCATTTCCAAGGGGAAGGTATTACTAGCAGATAAAACTATCCCTGGTCCATGAAGAAATACATACGAGCAGTTTTTATCCTGTTGTAATAGCAGGGAAACTGAGGCAGAGAAGATTAGGGGTCACATCCCTGCAGCTCCTGCCCCAGGCTCCTTTCCCCATCATTCCCAGCCCTGAGTCCAAGCTCAGGACCACACCACCTGCACTGTACCAGAAGGCCCTGAGGCTGGGAATCCCACAGCTACGTGGCTTTTTAGGCATTGAAACTTCATCCAAAGGGAGAAATTCTGTCGTCAAGGTGAAAAGCATTGCTACCAAAATGTGATCAAAGAGAGAGTTATCAACTTAAGTGTACTCCAGAGTTTCTGTTCCAGACAAGAGAATATCAACGAGAAACCAATTTTATAAGCTTGCTGCTATTGACAGGGAAATAAAAGGAATACAGTTCTTACCAGACAGACCTAAGTTGTTCCAAATTGCTGTCAGCTTGAAATATCTTGCTGGTAATTTGTTTCCAAATTCTTTCTCCCTAAATTTGATTTGTTGCTGTACAGTGGATGATATATTCTGCGCAGCATCTCAAAGAGCATTCCTTTTGTCCTCTCACTGATTGTTTGTGAGCTATCACTTCTGGAAGCTGGCAGTATTTATTATAAAAAGGGACATCATCACCTGAAAAGCAGATTTTGTCAGAGGATGCAGTGTCTGCTGCCGTTACAAATGGCAGCTAAGATTACTGGGAGGAAAGTCATCAGGGAAAAAACCACATTTCCTCCCCATCTTTGAGCTTGTCTGCATGGCCAGGCAGCCATGCTACGTGTCTGTTCCCTGGGGTGGGGGAAGAATTGGGCAGCATTTTCTAACAAGACTTGAATAAATCCTTTTACCAGGATCCTTTTTAACCAGGAGAAAAATTAGTAGGGTTTCCCACCTCCTGTGGTACTGTAGCCAGAGGGTAAGCATCAAATCCAGCAATTTTTCCTGCTGATCATTTTTTTTACGTGAGGGAGGAAAAGGTGACTCTGACTTATGAAGCATCCTGCTGGGTTCAGTGATGTCTCCTATGTGGTATGTCTGGGGCTTTCCTGTGCCTCTGAATTATAGCTCCTGGCTCTCCAGAACCTTGGTCACTGCATAGGTTATTTTTCTGCACACTTGACACAGAGTTAGAAATGGGAAGCTGAACTCTCACCTATCCATCCAGATCCATCCAGCCTGTGTGCAGTTGCCAGTGGGAAGGGCAGTATCCCTGCCCTGGATTCCTCATTTGAGAACATACATGTTTCTTCTCCTGCCCTTGCCCAACTTACCTCAGCCCACTTTTGTCCAATGATTTAAGCAAATTCAGAACAACTCTAGTTTTGGGATAAGGAGCTACCTCAGCTTAGTTACGTGGCTTTAAAGTGTGGGTAGAATGGACAGACTTGCTCCAGACCCCCTGAGTCCAGCTCCCAGGGCATAAGGTGCCCAAGGGCTGCCCATGCTTCTTCCTGGAAAATGGTGTCTCACCCATCTCATGCGTATAGCTGTAGTAGATTTTTTTAAAAGTAGATAACGTGGTATTTTTCTATTTCTGGATCTTTCCAGGAAGGTATTGGCAACTGTAGCATTTTTCTGCTGAGCAGCTGGTTGGCAGGACCCATAGGTGGCATTGCTGTGGTGGGGGCACTGCAGGCTCCATGTCAGGCACCTCAAATCACTCCAAGAGCTTGTGCTGAGCTTTGACCAGGTCTTGGTGCCTTCCAGAGCATGGAGAGAGCTGGAGATTTGGGGGCTGGTGGAGGGACCACCACACTCCACCCACTTTGGCACTAGGAAACTAGTAATTGTTGCAAATGTTTGAGAGCAGCAGGGAAGCACAGCAGGGATGCAACTGGCTGCAGTTTTGCCACATGGTTTACCCTGACATCACGTCAGGGAAAGCTCCACTTAAGCAATTGTAACATCACTGAAAAGATTAAGAAAAAAAAGAAGAAGAACTTAAACCTCCCGCTGTTGTTATTTTCAGAAAGCAACAAGAAGAAGAGCCAGGTAAAAGGCCTTGAGTCTCCAAGCTGTTTTTCCTCCCTGGAAAATCAGCCACATAAGACACAGAAACACCCTGAACCATGGGGGAGGTCTGCTGTCCCCACACCAGGGGAACGTGGGCCCGTTCCTGTGGGCAGGTCCCTGCAAAGGGTGCCTCACAGCCCTGGCTTTGGCCACCATGGTGTTTGCTTTGCTCTCCCATAGGAGAGCTCAGAAGCCAGCAAATTCTCCTTTTTGCAGGAGCAGGTTGAACCTTTCTGAGGTGACGATGCTGGGCAGGAACTGCACAAATCAATCTCTCACTGCTTAAAAATATATCTGTATATCAGATCCAAACCCTTTCCTCTAGAGTCTTGTGGGAGAAATGGAGTTTTAAAGCGCTCAATTACTTATAGCTGAAATGGGGGGGAAGAAAAAACAACCAACCTCATTTGTCCTGCTGGAGCAGAGCGTGTCAGTCCCTGTCACCCAGTGCCTGCACAACGCCTGAGAGTAATGAGATCTGGATGGGGTAGTGAGGAACAAAGAGAAGGGACCCGTGCCTGAAAGCAGGGTGCAAGCACCCTAAAACAGAGCCAGTTCACACAGGGACATGGACAAACCCACATTATCACAATCCTGAAGTGTGCCAACTGGTGCTTTCACTCTGGGTGTTGTCACCAGTTAGGTAGGGTGGGTATATCCTTAAGTACAGGCTTCTTCTGGCAGATCAGGGAGAAAAGACAGGTTATGGAGACCCACAGATGCTGTGTCAAAGGGAGGCTTTGGAGATTTAACAGCTTTTAGGAGGGAACCTGTGGGAGTTCCTTCAGAGGAGGACTGTCTGCCTAAACTTGTTTGTTCTTTCTCTTTCTTTCTTCTTTTGGAAGAGCTGCCACTTGGCCTGGGCCCAGCGTAGGGAGTGGACATTGTGGGTCTCTGCCCAGTGAAGGAAGCAACTACAAACTGAGTTGACCCATGACGTGAGAAGCAACAGGAAGCTATAAAAGGGAGAGCAAAGATGACAGAAAGAGAGCAAGCATCATGTGATTGCTGGACAGGGACTGGGAAAATGGTGTGGCTTCTGAATATCAATTAATAATTATGGGTGTACAGAGTCTCTCTCCCTTCTGAGTTCCAGGCTATTTTTGCCTAGTGCTTATGGGCAGGCAGTGACATGGGAGAACAATGGGGAGGGATGGTTTGAAGGCAAATTAAGTCATTTCACTTGTCTAATTTAGGCCAGAAGAAGAGAACCACCAGCTGAAGTTCTCTACTCCCTCCTGGGAAACAGACTCCATCCTCCCTGTCCTGGAGAACATGGCCATCTTGAGGGGGCTCACAATCCAGCATCTTTTGTTCAGCTGCTTTATGGTACCTCACCCTAAGCAGTGGCTACAAACCATGAGGATGATGAGGAGAAGGGCCATAACCATGGCAGTCTTCTGCAGCCCCATCCTTTCCCACTGCAGCCCCAGGGACAGCAGGCACAGGGCCAACCCCTGTCCCATAGCAAGGTGGGACTTGTCCTGCCACCTGCATTTTCCAGGGAAAAAGGTGCAATCTGAAGGAAACACCCAGAATAACTTGGAGGTGGTGACCATAGCCTGTGCCACCAGCTAGGTGTCAACAGCTCCCAGGGTTTAGGGACAACTGTGCCCTAACAAGACCTACCTGGTGAAAAGGCCAGCAAGAAGCCCTTCTGATCCAGTTCCAAGACAATCTTTGCCCTGTGCTTGAGGAACATTGCCCGGCTCCAGCTCAAGAGCATCCATCCTTCTTTTGCAGCATCACACTCAGGTGGTTTTGGGCCACATCCTCTAGTGAAACCAGTAGGGTTACAACATCTGGCAGCTGAGGAACTGGTGATTCAGCTTTCTATGAGGATAAAGCTGTTGAATTCCTTCCCACCTCGGCACTGCCTTCCTGCACAGCTCCATTAGGAAGGGCTGCAAGCAGAATATTAGGGATTAATGAAACAGGTGATTAAATACAGTTCTGCTTAAATTCAATCCCAAGAGGATGGGTGTAGAACTGCCCTGCTGTGAATTAGTCAAGAAAGTGGAAGAAAGCAGAAAACACGGAGGGGAAGTGGTTCTGTTTCATTAGCACTCTGGTGCCTAATGATCCCAGCACCTCCACCCACTCGAGGTGCAATTCTAACAGTTTTGGGAAACCTGCAGGCTCTGGTCTCAGTTTACTGCAACCCTCTGCTGCCCAGCTCTGCTGCTGCTTGGCCAAACCCTGCCACAAGTGCTCGTGCAAGGGCCAGCAATGCCATTAGGAGTGTTAGAAAGTGCAAAACATGACTTTTTATTAAACGAGTGCCACTTTCTTGTGTTACTGCTCTCTTTAAAACTCCCACATGCTCACCTCCAACAGCTCCTCTAAACCACTGTAGCTGTATCAGCTTAGAAGTTACCACCAGGACTGGACGTGACCCTGGGGGATAGTGCAACAGATACTTCCCTCTGCAGAGCAGCTTGTATTTTTAGGGCAGGCAGAGCCCTGCAGCATCTCCTTGCATTTGCAGAAGCCATCTGAAACTCCATACAAGTCTAAAAGTCAGGAAGTTGGGAAAAGCAATAGTAAACCCCTTCCAGTCAGTGCACTTCAAATCCCTGGCTCTCAAAGGGCTCAGCAGTGGCAGCCAGCACCATTATCCTCTCCTTACAGATGGGGAAACAAAACAATGGTTTGCCCCTTGTAACTCAAGAGCACTGAGAATGAAGCAAGATCCCAGATTAGGGAAATCTCAGCCCTTGGATCATAAATGAGTTGTCAGATGTCAGCATCAAAGGCAATAAAATCTGAGCCCAGCTGGCCATTGCAGTTGAGAAGGTCTTAATGCTGGCAGGTCCAAGATGCAGTCAAGACTGCCCAGCCCCATGCCCTCTACTAGCAGTTTCAGTTTCCTTCCAAGCTACTGGGTTAAAAGCTTCCCGTGAGCATCACTAAAATTGTGGAGAGCAGATAACTCCAAACCACCCATCTGCTTGCAAGTCTCCACTGACCCATCACCATGAGAGTGTGCACATCCTGAGCTCCCTCTGCTCAGGAGTAGGGGTGCAGTGCCCACTGAAACACCTGGGGTTGAGCATTTCAAAACCTCCTGTCTGAATGAAAAAGTCCCTCCTGCTGGTCACAGAAAGACCAGTTCTTGTTTACACGGTTGCTGGGGTTCAAGTTCTTATTTTCTCCCTCACTGCCTAGTGCCAGGGCATTTTATCCACACCCTGGCTCCTGCTGCCAGCTCTAACAGAGATATATTGGACTACCCAGCCACTCAGGGGTGGAGCAGCCTGCTTGTAAACTTCAAATTGCTTCAGGTTTGCTCAGAGTTGATGCCCCAGGTTGCAGTTTGATGGAGTGAGCCAGTCCCAAGTGCTCCTGATGGATATAAAAAGGATATGCAATCAGATGTGCACTTAAGCAAGTATATTACCAAGTTAAATGACTTCAGTTTTACTAAGCTAATTAAAAGTGGAACAAAGCAATGATCAGATTAAGGTCAAAATTAATAACTCTGTAGGTTCAAATTATCCAGTCACCAAATAAGTACCACACGTAATCAGAGGAAGCCATGGCTCATAACTTGAGGGAATTAGTGTCCTGCTGACAGGTCCGGGGGGGGAGGGGTGGGCAAGGGCTCCCTTTTGAGCAGTGACCCAAGGCAGCATGTTAGTCACTGTCCAGGAGACCCTCTTCCTAAGGCTTGAGTGTCCATATGAGCCCAGGGTGCTCTCTTAAAGGGAATCAGGTGGACTCAGGATGGGCAAGAACCCCTCGATCCCCAACTCCAAGGTAATCAAGGCAAGAACCACCACCAGCAATCATGTCTCTCTTTTCTTTCTATGCAGCCATTTCTCCTTTTTGGCCATTGTAATGCTTTGAAAAATTCTTGAAGTATCCTGATTTTTTTTTCTTAATATACCAGCAAAGAATCAAGCAATTAAAATGGGCTTCTAAAGTGTTCCTTTTAAAGTGTAGCTTTTAATGTAAAATATAAAAGCAGGTTACCTTTTAGAAGCCTGAAGTTAATTAGAAGTTTCCCAAGCCAGTTATGGTATCAAACCCATTGGGGGGAACCTTCCCCTTCCCACTCAAGCAACCAAACCATCAGGGAGGGGGGGCTGGGAGCAAAGGACCAGCCAAGGACTGCTAAACGGGGGACCTCACAGCCTCTGGAAGCCAAAACACATCAGTGGGCTCAGAAGGGATCAGACAAATTTTGGGAAAGAAAAGGTTCATTAAATGCTCCCTGAGAACAAGGCTCCAACACTCTAGAAACCTTCAGCCCCTCAATTATGGGTGAGAAAGACCCTTGATTGCTCACTCAGTCCCCCAGGGCTGCCACACTGGGTGGGAGGCTTTGGCCCAACACCACATCCTTCACATCAGAAACTGCATTAAAATTGAGATAAAAAGAACATAAAATCCTGCATAAAACCTACAAGTGTTCACAACTGCTGGGCTGGCAGGGACTGGGAGTGAGTGGCTGCTCAGACAGGCAGCTCCCTACCCTGGCCCAGAGACTCTCCCATCTGTCCTGGCAAATACAACCATGGACAGGAAGCCAGAGGAGTCCCCTGCATCAGCCTGGAAGAGCTTTCCCATGAAATTTTTCTTTAGTGACTATTTTTTTCTTTTATATTATTAATAAAAAACCCCCAGACCTGTTGTAAAACCAGCATTCAGCTGTTTGCACCGAGGGTGGGGATGCACAGGAGGGCCAGGTCATTTTGTGGGGTAGCACAGCTGCAGAGCTCAGCTCCACACTGATATCCATCACCAGCACCCAAGGACCTGTCATGGCTCAGGGGACTGTGTCCCCTCCTCCCCAAAACAGGCTTCCTGCCTTGGGGAAGGTGCTCTTAAGCTGTGTCAGCAATGACCCCAAGCAGCACAGATAAGCCACAAACCAATGCTGTGGAAAGCCACAACAGTTGGGTCTTCAAAAAAAGAGATGGAGAAAGCCATGTCACTGAGCATCTTGGCTCACCTGATCCTGCATCCCCCCCCAAGCAGCCCCAATCCTGCCACCCCAGCAGGGCTGAGCAGCTGGGCCACAGCCACCTTGCCTGCACAGAACCTGCTTTGCCAGCAGACTCACCTGGGTCATTCTCATAGCAATGTCCAGATGATTTACTTTTCCTCCAGGCCAGCACTTTTCTGCCAGGTTTCCTTCCAACCCAGCAGCCTGGAGGGAGAACAGCACTGATCGGTTCACAGCAACTTTGCAACATCCTCAGGCTCCTTAATTAGAGCAGAGAAACATTTTTGACACAGGTTGTGAGGTTGCAGCACCAAACAAGCTTCAAAAGGAGACATCAGAGCTCAGCTGGAGCTAGTACATGCCGATGGACTCCCCTTGTGTGCACAGCCACAGCCTGTGCAAATCCTGCTGGCTCTTTCAGCTCCCATTCCATCCACCCACAGCCACAGGCTGGGCTGTGCATGACACAGGGACTTCAAAACACCCCAGCAGGGAGGGAGAACAGGCAGGAGCACTGCTACAGCATCCTGCACCACCATCTCCCAGGTTCAGCACAGCTTCACTAGCTGCAGGCACTGTGTCAGAGCCAGGCAGACAAAGGACATGCTGTCCTTGCCTGGAAGCATAAACCACCCCACACCATGTCTGTACCCTAGGCTGGCTGCTCCCTCTCTGAACCATTTATAAGTGAGCATATGCAGGGGGTTTCTCACCATAGTCACCAGCTGTGCACAATAACGAGCTCTGCCTCTACCTCCAGAAGGGGCTTTTGGTCCCTTAAAATGTGATTGTGATGCATGAACATCAGCTGTGGGCCAGCAGCACCTGGGGGGGTAACCTCTGCCTGGGGGTAACCTCCACCTTTGGGTAACCTCTGCCTGCTACTGGGCAGCCGCTTAAAAAGATGCATTATCTGGATTTATCTCACCATGGGCAGATCAGCAGCTCCAGGCTGGGGCTAGGGAGGTCTCTGTGCTTCCCATGGACGTGCATTTCTTTCAGCAAAGTCTGTCCCTGGAGGTGAATATGGCCACCCATCATCTGCTGCACCTCCACACCATGGCCGGGCTCCAGCAGCTGCTGGGGATTCTCTGGAGGGGCTGGTGAGGGGCTGCATCCCCCTCTGTGGCTGAGGCTGGGGGCCAATCTTCCTGACAAATCTCTACCTGGAGATTACCACCTCCATGCAAAAAGCAATTTATTTTGACAAATAGGAAAGGAAATGATGTGGTTAAAGGCAACAAAGCTCTTCTGGGTGCACAACAGTAGAAAAATACTCAGCGCTTGTCCCAGCTTCAGCAATCTGGGGAGAGAATAAGCTTAATTGCTTTTGTAAATTAAATGTACAGGTGATTTGCTCATGACACGTGTGAGATTTGCCCTTCAGTGTTGAAAGGAAGTTGCCCTTTCTGCTGTTGGAGGTGGGTGATAGATGCACGCCAGGCACAGGTCTGTTCTGTGTTTGCTGCCATGGGCAGCATGGCTTTTATTTACAGCCATTTATTTCTCTGCATGTCAAACCCACCCTGACCAGTGGCTGGTGAGACTCCTGGCCAGGTCTGGAAGAAACCAAAGCTCAATCCCAGCCAAGCTGAACCCCCTTGTGAGCGGTTTGCAGAGCTGGGAGCAGCCAGCCCAGCCCTGCCCTGCCCTGTTCCTGAGGTGGGAATATCTCACCTTAAAACCAGAGAAACTTCAGGCTGCTGCTTCAGCTGCAAAGCTGCTGCTCTTTGAGGAGCATCGGGCACTAAGTGTAAGTCCAGGAGCCCCTGGTGGCAGCAGTATCCTTCCCTGCTGCCAGCCCCCATCCTGCCAGGTGACAGGCTGGGAAATGCCAGCGTGCCAACACACCATTCGATGTCCTGAGACTCAATTCAGTTTTACATTCCATTTTAGTACATAACATTTCCTAAAAAGCAAGCAAACAAACAAAAAAATGCTCCAACTCCCCCACCAATACATGACTTGAAAACTACCAGTGGTTTAATTCCCTCAGCTACTTTACCAAGACAGGCAGTGATGGAGCATCCAGACGTTTATTATTACTTTACTGCTGCAGGCACCTGTGTACCCCCACCTGCACGCCTCTCCACACACAGGGGCCAGAGCAGCCCACCATGATAATGTTTTTTTTTCTGAATTCCTCATTTCTTGCTGAATTGCACCCAGACACCCAAGCAGATACTTTCAAAGTGCCTCAGGAGTCCTGCCCTAGCCACCCGAAAGCTGCCCCATTCCCAGGGTGACCCTCTGCCCCTCCATGCACCCGCCCCACTCTTGGGTGCACCACGAAATCCCTCCAGCTTTTGCTGAAGTTGGCACATCCGACTCCACAATCGTGTCCTGCTGTAGTTTTATCTCCGGTTTAAAGCATGGCTGGGAATTTCTGCACGATGTTGGGTTTGTGCTATCTTTACACTCAATGATTTGAAGACCCTCTTCTTGGTTGCTCCCCAAGCCGTTGAGACCGAGCACCCGAGCACCCGCTGAAGCCAAGACCCTTGGGTCACGGCTGCTGGGGGGCAGGGGGGACTGCTCAGCGTCTCCCCTGACCTCTGCTCCTCCTCAGTAATTCTCTGAAATGCCCAGGGTGCTGTGCCTCCCTGCTGGCATTTGGGGCATTTGCATTTTAAATCCTCAGGGCTGGACCAAGTTAAGGTTTTCAGAGGGTCATTGGAAAGATCTGTTAATGTGTCCGAGGTGGGTATGTCTTCTTGTTGCTCAGCTCCTGGAGCAGCTGTAAAAGAGGAGCCAAGAGCAGGAGGGCTTGCCAATTACATGATCCTATTGTTAATTATCTTAATTATGAAGGATACACTGCTAGGTGACATCTCCATCTGAGGCCTGTTCTGCAGCCTGCAGGGCTCAAATCCCCAGGGGTGTGCTCAGAGACTTGTCCAGACCCTTTTGGGGGCTCCTGGGCAATGGAGGATGAGCCCTGAGTGGTGCAGGGAGGACACATCACCCAAAGGTCTCCCTGAGGTGGGAGATGGGGGTGCTGGGGGTGCTGGGGCACCTCTGGGCCAGGGATCCCCAGGGCTGAGCCCAGAGATGCACTCAGCACCCCACTGGGAGGGTTCCCACAGCATCCCAGCCCTCAGGAGTGCTGCGGGGGACTTAGGGGGGGATTTATGGCAAAATTTGAAATGCTCCTTCTGGTTCTTCTCCGCCTGTAGCCCCGGGGTAGCTCCGGCTGGTTGATCCCCTCCCAGACGGTTTCATAGCCTGAAGTTGCTGTTTATGGAAAGCAAATGTTTTACTGTTAGCTAATCCAGCTTGTTTGCAAAAGCCCCGAAGGCTCATTTTAATTGCAAGTAAATGATTCTTAACAATATAAATCAGAGGCAGCCGAGGCTGGGAGTGTTTGTGATATCTTGCACTGTAACCAGGAGTCAAGAAATGAATTAGTCTCAAATTGAAAAGGGGAAGGTTTCCATCTGAAATTGAGCAAATACGAGACTTCATCAAGGAAAGATAATCACTTTGCGGGATAATAATGAGGCTTCAGCTTATCAGTTTTGCTTGGAGAATCCTTAATATGCCTGTAGCAGATTTTGCTGTCGTGAACGGTGGGAGAGACAACTCAATAAGACAGTTAATGGAGAGAGAAGAGCCCTGGCTCCCCCCCAGCCCCAGCTCTTCCCCAGCCCAGAGGCTTAAACCCACCTGGCTTTGGAGAAAAAAAACAGTCAGGAAAATAAAAGCAAATCATAAGGATTGCCAAGTGTCCTGCTGGGTTGGAAGACTCTGCCTTGGTGGGATCCCACCTTGCTCTGCCTGTGTGTCCAGTGTCTTATTGCAGGGGGTAAAGCTTCAGCTGGGGCATCGTGGGAAGCAGCTGGCATAGCTGGAGCCATGGACTGTCCCCAGGAGACATCTCCCCAAGGGGAATGATGGTCCCCAAAGCCATGGCACAGGGGCTCAGTAGGAACCAGGGACCAGTGGGACCCATGGCTGGCTCCTGTGCCCCCCCTCCCCTCTCCTTCCCCCATCTTCACCCCAGGAACTCAGCTGGGATTGCCTTAAAGTCCCACTGATTTCCGATGAAATTAGGTGAAAGCTTGGGTTTGAGGGAACCTGGAGCATTTGGTTTGTTTTAGCATTTAGGGAAACTTCCTTTTCCCAGACTCTGGCAGAAAATGACTCAGTGTTCTGCTCTCCAGACTGCTCCCATTCTTTGCATTGATTTCCACCTGCTGATGCCCGAAGCTGCACTCAAGGAGCTGCTGCCTCTGAGCATGGCTGCAAGTGTCCCCTTAGAGCAGTAAAACCCACATATGCACCGAGCCAGCTCCCTGCCAGCCCCAGGGCATCTTCTCCTACCCCAGCTGGGATGCAGCCACCCTACAGGGACACAGCCACCCCATGGGGACAGAGCCACCCCATGGCTGGGGCCAGGGCTGCTGGTGCCAGCCAGGCTGGAGTGGAGGACAAGTAGAAGGGACATTTCAAATTTCCCCCAGAATCCCCCCTACATCCCCCACAGCACCCCTGAGGGAGAAGATGCTGTGGGAACACTCCCAGTGGGGTGCTCGGTGCAGAACCTTCATCTCCCACCTCTTTCCCACTTCTTGCTTTGGGTGATGGGCTCCTTCCTGCACTGCTTGGGACTTACGCCCCGTAGCCCAGGAGGCCTGAAGATGGTCCAGATCATGCTCCATGTGCAGCCCTGGGGATTTGGGACCTGGGACCTGTTGGGATGCCTGGCAGCAGGTCCGGGGGAACACCATGCAGCCCCCACATGGCAGGTTCCTCGTGTGCTGGGAGGGTGGTAAGACCAGAGCAGGTCCCAGGGGCGAGTGGGTCTTGTCCTGGCTGGGCCTCCTCAGATGTCATCAGCGTAACCCAGGGACCTGGGCGGGGGGGGCAGCAAGGGATTTTTCCCAGTGGAGCTGCTGACCAAAGGGTTCCCACATCACACATGGTTTGCCCCCATGTCCCTGGTAACTTGCACACAACTACAAGTGGGCTGTAACCACCCCGACTGTCATGTCTCGGGCTGTCGGCAGGATGAAGCTGGGCTGGTCAGCATGGAGACCCCAGTGCTGAGCCAGGCACTGGGTTTGCAGCCCCCAGGGCCATGCCAGCTCCTCACACAGCACACTGACCTCCCTGCTCAGAGACCAGGACACAAATGGAGCTCCCGTGGAGCACGTTTCCCAGGCCAGGATGAGCCTCAGACCTCCAGACCAGGATGGGGCCCAGACCTGAGGCCAGGATGGGACCCGGCCCCCCAGGCAGGGGCAGGGGCCTGGGTCATAATCAGCTTTTTCAAAACTATGCTTAAAAATATCCCTGCTCACCCGGGCTGGCTCAGCTGCACAGCTGCTCCTCACCTCCCTCTCAGAGTATAAACAGCCAGTGCTGAACAGCACCACTGGCCTGGCCCTTTTCACACTGCAGCACAGGAGGGGACAGTGGCACAAACCCCACTGGGTGGCTGGGGATGTTGGCCAAGCAGCCTGGCCACATCCTGCCAAGTCGGACTGTGGTGCCGTGTGTCCCGACTGGAGCCACATCCAGCCAAGAGCTCAAAGCAAAATGCAATTGGGGAGCAGCCAGGAGAAGAGACTGGTGCAGTTTGGGGGTGAGGGTCAAGGAGGAGAGCTGCCCCTGCTGGTGGGGTCTGCAAAGCCCTCCAGATCACATGGGACTTGCCCCGGTGACTGCACCAGCAAGAGGAGCCATTTCTGAACAAGCTTTGCTTTCCTCTCACAATGTTTCACTGGCTTTGGGGGGAAATGGGTGATTTTGTGATGAATTTTGTGGCAAAAATTAGAAACCTGCCATTTGCAGAAGAGGAAACTCCTGAATTATGGGCCTTTGGTAGTGGATGAAGATGCTCCCACAGCATGTGTTCTCCAGCAACTCCTGATATCAGGGCAGGATGGTGTACCCAGGAGGACAGAAAATAGATGCTAAAACAAAAGAAAAATTGTTTTTCCTTTTTTATCTTCTACCAAGAGCCTGGTATTTAATAATGAAGGAGAGTCAGATGCTCAGATATGCCCTTATCGAATGAAAGGTGTAAATTACTTTGCTTAATCCACTCTGCAGCTACCAGACTAAACAAGGGGCAAAAGATTTTAATACCTTTTCTAGACAAGCAGATGCTCTCATCGCTTTCCAGTGCAGCTCCAGCTTCCTCTGTCCAGGAAGCTCCTCAACTGCTTCATCATTATCCCTCCCAGCCTAACTCCTGTGTCCCTCCAGGAATTCATCTTTAGTCTCCACATGTCAAGGAGATGATCCATCACACAAAGGGAAAAGGAGGAAAAGTCCATGTGAAGCCTGCTGTCCTCATGGAAGCCTTTCATCTTCCTCAGAAGCAAATTAGTCACAGAACCACCAAGAGATGCCATGAAGTAACCCCAGGTGCTCAGTGGGCTAATCAAAGTAGGAGGAAAAATGAATGCCCAAAGGCAAGGTGAAGAGTGTCTTGGATGTAAATAATATTTTTGACTAGTTGGTGAAGTCTTTTCTGGGAAAGGGTTGGAAAAATCCCCTGTGAACTCAGAAAACCCCCATGTCTCCATTGCTGCGCATCTGCCCTGGGGCTTGGCCACAAAGAGCCACCAGTGGTGTCTTTGATGGCACAGGCAGAGGCTGCACTGGAGGGTGATGCTGCACCTGGGGGTCCCTTTCACCCTGTGTTCCTTCAAGCTGACGTTGGTGGCTCCGGCTTTGTCACCACACAGAGAGGACAGGGACAGCCCCCATGGGGATGGAGCTGATCTCTGCTGCCCTTGGGATGCCCACCACCATGTGGCATCTGGGATGTTGGCTCTTGCTCTGTCTCCATTTCCCCCAGCAGCAGAAATCTGCTCCACATCCTCCTTTGCTTAATCCAAAGGAGATTTAATTTAATTGCTTGTGTTTCCTCCGCTTAAATTGTCTCCCCTTCCAGTGTCTCTGCTAGAAAAAGGGGACAATCCAGGCAGGATGCCTGCTTCCGTGGCCAAGGGGACATCATGCATGCTGCCAGGCATCCCTGACGTGTTTGGCCATAGTACCTACAACCTTAAAAAGTACTTTTCCATGAAAAACAGTTCTCTCATAACCAGGAAAATGAGGCAAAGCTCAATTTTGGGCATCCCTGCTGAGAGAGGGCTGAATCAGTGTCCAAAATGGGAAAGGCTGTCCCAGGTTGTGACACTGGGAAGGACCACAAGTCCCTTTATGGCCAGAAATGGCCTTTGCCTCCATCCCCAAGCCCAAAGCTGGAACTCATGAGCCACGCCCAGCACATGAGCCACTGCTGCTCCCTGGGTTTATCACTTGGTTGGGAACAGGCTCTTGCTTGTTCCTCTGCCAAGGGCACAGTGGGGCAGGAGCCAGGGCAGGGCAGGAGGGGACTCTGCAGCCACCCCTCTGGAGAAGACACCTCTCTTCCCAGTTAAGGCATCAAGCCAGAATAAGCCTTGCCTGAGTGATTCTCCTCTGAATCTCTAGCTGCTTCCAGGAAACCTGACATGATGGTTAAGCTTACATTACAAGAAGATTATTTCTTTTCTACACTGGGCTTTTTGCCTGCACACAATCGGTTACTAATCGTATCTTTTTCATGAGTTAATTTGGGGGTTTATCAGTCTGATCTCTCTCCTTTATCAGATCTCAGTCTTGCTGAGCAGATGAGCATCTCTTACGCTTCCTGGGCCCCCTGGAAGATCTCTGCACTTTTAAAAAATGTGCTGAAATGATGCCAGGCTCAGGCAAATTGCTTCTTCTGGAAATCCTGGCATGTCTAAACAACCAGTCTCCAGCCCAGTGCACAGCTGGGAGTAAGTGGCACTGAAAAGCCTCATGCCCACCATGCTGCAGCCCCAGGGGGTCCGTCCTGGACAAAACTTGATCCTGGGTGTTGTGAGGGACTTCAGGGATTGTTAAAGCAATTGCAGGGGGCAACGAGAGAGGAGAAAGCTACTTCTGCAGCCCCGGCTGCTCTGTGCATAGTCCCCATGTGCACACACACATGTGTGCACAAGCACGTGCACACACATACTCTGCATGTTGGACTCAGAGCTATCTGATTTAGGTGAGACATTAGGAAGACATGATCTTTAAGGTCCCTTCCAACCCAAACCAGTCTATGATTTGATGATTCTAAGGAACCAATACCCTGGGCCCCATGGAGCAAGGGGACAGCTGGGTACTGCCATGGAGCTGGGCACCCTGCATCCTTCAATGCCAGGATGGGCACAGCAATGGACATGATCCTACCACATCCCATCCTCATCTCAGCATTTTTTACCCTGGCTGTGGTTGTCTCTGCAATTTGAAGAAATTCTTTCAGGTAGGAGAGCACGCAGCCCTTGAAAGTCTCTTTGGGGCCATTGTCACCACCAAGCCCAAGATGTAATACCCACCAGGGTGTTTCCTCAGCTGCCGTGCTGGGCACACAAGGGTTAACGGTGCAGTCAAGATCCTGCTCAGGTTTATTTTCTTAATTTAAAATAAGACTTTTTTTCACAGGAAGGGGCTGGGTCTGTGGAGCAAAACTCATCACTCCAGGGATGATCATTGCAGCTGAAGCCAATTTTGGGAGTAAATATGTGTTTTTAATGTATTTCTTTTTATGAGTCAGAAAGGCAACGTGGCTGGATGGTGGAGAACTTACCTGAGCTAATGGCCCAGCTGGAGCTCTTCCAACCAGCCTGCTGAAAGAAATTGATAGTTTGGAGCTTTGCTTGGGCTTCAAATGCTTTTAAATAAATTTGTGCTATTTACCTGGTCTCTCAGTCTCTGCCACTGCGAAGAGGATGAGCTCTGCTGGCAGGGTCCATGACTGAGTGGGAAGAGAAGGCCAGGAGATGCTGAAGGTGGACCTGGTCATGGATGTGCTGGTAGAAGAGTCATTCCTCTGAGCTGTGTGTGATGCACAGAGGCAGAGGAGCTACCAGCTCCTGGTCCATGGTTTACTCCCAGGGAAAAAAGGATTTTCTCTGCCAGGCAGAAATCTATCAGCTTGTCACTGTCTGTGAGGCCACCTCTGGCAGGGGCTGCTTGAAGTGGGACTTTAGAGAGGGACCAACCGTTGAGCTGGTGTTTAGAGGTCCTTGCATCCAGGGTCCCTCATGGATGTTCGGCTTCTTCCCACCACCAGCGATGAACTCTGCAAGAGGTTTCAGACCCCTTAGTGGCTTCCTTCCAGCTCTGTGCCTCCACCCAGGGGAGGAAGCAGCACTGTCAATTATCCAAAGTGATAATTAGCCTTTTCATTTGGGCCCTGCTGTGTCTAGGTCAGTCTATGGATTATGGGGTGTTCTGCAATTTCTCAAACGGGTTAGCCAGCAATATGCAGAAGCCATCTTTGATGTGCTTTGCAGGAGCCTGTTGGGCAGTTGCTTGGAGAAATCATCTCTCCAACGTTCAGAAATGATCTCTGTGTGAGTGAAAGTTTCAGAGCCAAGCTTATGGCTGCTAACATCGGGCCAAAATCCAAAGGGGCTTCTGAATTTAGACCTGTATAAACGAGGGCAAGGGTTAGTTTGATGGCAAGAGCCTGCCTCAGGGATGCCAAGGAGGATTCCCAGATGGAGCTGGTTGCACATGGTGGAAAAGCCACCCATCCCACCCTTGGAGGAGAGCCCTGTGTGGGCATCAGAGCTGCTGGTGCTTGGTTTGGCCATCTGCAGGTTGGCTTTTGGTGGCACAGCAACAAACTTGGAGCTGCAGCCCTGATCTGATCCCAGAGCCTGGGAGATGGAGGCGCTGGCTCAGAGAAACCAGGTCTCAGGCTGAATTCCCTGCGGAATTGTGTCCAAGAACATTTTCAGCTCTGTGATGGGCTTGAAAATAAAATCCCAGCGATGGATTTAAGCGAGCATGTCTTGGTCAGGCCGGATGATGAAACCATGGTGTGCTGCTTTCAGCTCCCCATTCCTGGCTCTGATGTGGCTTCAATTGGCTCCAACACAAGTTCGGCTGCTCCTGCTGAGCTGGGAATGAAAGAGCCAAGATGAAAGACTGCAGTGGATGAAGAGGAAGGGTGAGAAAAGGAAGCCAGGAACAGTGTCCCGGGGCATGCTGTGCCTTCCATGCACGAACTGGTCGGATGCACCAGAACCTTGGGAACTGCTTCAAGGTTTGTGCGAGGATGGCCAGCAGTGGCCATTTCTTTCCAGTTTATATATAGATTGATATACATATATATAATCATAGAATCATTTTGGTTAGAAAAGACCTTTAAGATCATCCAGTCCAACCATGAACCCAGCCCTGCCAAGTCCACCACTAACCCATGTCCCTCAGCACCACATCTACACGGCTTTGAAATCCCTTCAGGGATGGGGAACCAACTGCTGCCCTGGGCAGCCTGTTCATTGCCTGAAAACCCTTTCCATGAAGGAATTGTTCCCACTATCCAATCTAAACCTCCCCTGACACCACTTGAGACCGTCTCCTCTTGTTCTAGTGCTTCTTACTTGGGAGAAGAGACTGACCCTCACCTAGCTCCATCCTCCTTTCAGGGAGTTGTAGAGATACTTCTATGTAAAATAAATACTATATTTCTGTATAATACATATATAGAAAAAATAAATATTGTTTACTATGATATGACTTGGAGCCCCTTGCCACCCCTTCCAGCTCCCGGGGCATGCCTGTGGTGCCCACTCCTGCTGCCTGTCCTGCACTTGTCACATGCCCAGCCAGCTCCCTCACCAAGGTCATCACCACCCCTCTTGGCTTGCACATGGGATCATGGCTTTGGGAGGCTGACATCCTACTCCATCCTCATCATACCCATCCCTCATACATCATACCTGTGGCATCTCTACCCCAGCTGGCTGGGCATGGGGATGTTATGAGACATCTCACCCACCTTTGACAACCCAAGGCAGAAGCTGGCCCTGGCTTGGGTACCCCCATGGCTGGGAGCTGGGTGCCAGCTGCGTGGATCCAGGGCCAGCAGCAATGATGGCCTTTTTCCAGCCTGGAGCAGAGATGCTGGTCATCCCACGGGATAACTGGGGGTTCTGGGGACCTTGCAGAGTCCTGCTCTCACAAGCCTGCACTGGGACAGCGTTTGGGGACAGTCCCTCTTTCCCTGACGGATTCCAGCCTTGCAGGAACTGGTGCTTCCTCGCAGCCTGTTGAGCTCCACAAACATCTGCCGAGCTGGGGATGAAGGCTCAGAAAAGCCCCTCAATGCCACACACGCCTGAACGGAGCCAAGCAGCGTGGCAACAGCCATCTGAGCAGCCGGAGCCCGGAGCCGCGGGAGGGGAAGGAGCCCGGGGGATGCTCCTGCGCTCCCATCCGTGGCACACACGAGGACTGGAACGAGAAATTGCTTGTTAATGCGTGCAGTGCTTTGTGATTATTGAGCTACGGTGCGACGTACTCTGCTGACACATTACAGGGCTTAGAAATAAACACAAGAGACTATTATTTCGGTTTACAGCACAAGGGGCTGCTAATCTGCCTGGGGAGGGAGGGGGGGAGGTTGTCTAGCCGGGCTCCAGGGCTGCAGCGGGCACGGGCTTTGTGCCTTTTGTGTGAGCATTAAAGATCCGCTGAAACACAATTCTTTCTGCCGGCTAGTGTGGGGTCAGGGGTGCCACGTTATTGCCTGGTGCAGCTCGTCTGCTCCTTTTCCCCTTGGCTACAGCAGCACCTCCCCTCTCCTCCCCGGAGCTTGCTGTGCCTGTACCTGCGAGGGAACACCCGGCATCCTGTACTGGTGAGGGAACGCCAAGCATCCTGTACCCTCCAGGGAACACTGAGCATCCTCGGCAGCACTCTTAAGGATAGCACATCTCTTTTACAGTGTGTGAAGCTGGCTGTCATGACACAGTGATGCTGCCACTATCCCCAACCCTCCCCAAACACCCCTCAGGATCCTCCTGTGTCCCCAAAAGCCACTGCCAGCTGCAATGGCTCAGTGCACGCAGGAATACTTGCAATAACCCGGGCATCAATTATTACAGGCTCCTCTGAACCCTTTGGGGAAGTTTCCCCAATAAACTCTTGTGAACTTCTCTGTAGCTGGGAGTGGGACAAGCCCAGCTGGATGCACAGAAAGGGTTACCAGGAAGAGGGGTTGGCAGGAAGACCCCATTCGTTTTACCCATGCAGAGCAGGGGTGATGCTCAACAGCCTTGTCTCAGAGCAGGTGGTCTGTCCAGAAGGGAATTAGTGGGACAAGCTGTGCCTACGTGTGCAAAGGTGGCAAAGAGGTAGGGAGCACGAGGGCTTGCTCTCCAGGCAGGAGGAATGTGCCCGGGCTGGATGCCTCTGCCTGCATCCCCAGCTCCAGGTCACGGCTGGGCATGTGCTCCCTTCACAGCGAGGCTTTGGTCAAGGTTTGGTGCCCAGAATTAGCACCTTAAAAACCACTCTGTCAGTCACCCAGCAGGGCTTGTGGACCTGGCTGTGGGTCATGCCAGGGACCCCATCTGGGTTGGCAGCAGGGATGTGGGAAGTGAGGAGCAGGGTGCCCTGTCCCACCCTGTGCAACCTCACCCGGGGGGGGGGGGTCTGAGACACAGGGGTGAACAAGGCTGAATATGAGACAGAAGAGAATCCCCACCCACCCCTGGGTGATGCGTTGGTGATTTGCTACCTGGATTTTGGTAGGAGAGTGGAGAAGCCAAGCAAGCCAGTGTTCTCTGGTAGAGGAGGGTTATGTCCCCAGTGGAACTGACCATGGGAGCCACCCAGACCCGTGTCCAGTGGAGAGTTTTGCTAAGGGCATGGAGAAAGCTGGGGCAGGGACAGTGTGGTGCCCTTGGCCCCACTGAGTCAAGATGGGGTCACCTCCTCCAACCAGTGACAACTCCCAACCCAACCCCTCAGTGCATGTAGTGCCATGGCCCCACACAGGGGCTGTGCTGGCCCAGCAAACCCCCCCTAAACAGGCAGAGATGCAGGTGCTTCTCTCCAGAAGGCCAATCCAGATCCAAGGCTATAACCCCAGCATCCAAACGGAGACGCTGCCCCTCAGCCATATGGTTTTACCCCTGGTTTCATCCAACTGAGAGCAGTGGGTGATGGAAGCCCTGTGACTGACACCAAAACTGGTGCAAGCCATGCTATGGGGTCCTGTGGGCACCAGATCAGCCCCGCAGCTCCCAAACTTCACCCACCCATAACACACCAGTGACAGGCCTCAAGTGCACCCGGGATGCTCCTTGGCTCCCTGCTACAGATCATCTGTGAGTGGCTTGTTTGAGAGAACCAGCCTTTTGCTGGGTGAAGACAGGAAGGCCAATTTTTCTCCCTTCTCAATAAATGTAAGTTCCACTTGCTCCCCAGCTGACCTAATGATTGTAATTCTAAATTAAATGTAAATGTATTGGCTGCTGGTAAAGGTCATTCCACAGAAAATGCCTGTGTTTGCCTCTTCTTCAGATGCATGAATACTAAACATGTATAATTCACAGGATCATTAGCAGATAAAGATGTTTGCCACCTCTGCTCTCTAATCCTCACACAAAACCATTTTATACATGAGCAGGCAAAAGGAAAACTGTTCAGTCTTATTTCGTGTCTATAGATCAGTCCACTTGTTGTAAAAAAAATGCAAGTGCTCAGCACCCTTCAGGATCCAGCCCTCTGGAAATGAAATTCATGTCTTACAGGAGGCCAAGTGGCTGCAGGTTGTCCTTAAAGGGAACTGTGCAATCAGGCCTTCTGCTCTGCCAGATCCCCACCCTGGCTTCAAAAGGATGGCTGGCTGTCCTCTGCTAACAGGTGGGCTTGTGTGAAGGTCTGTGAAACCTCCTTCAGACCTTTTCTCAGGGGCTTTAGGGAACACAGGTCTAACAAGGACTGAGTAGATGATGCCAATTATCTCTGGGGCTCCTTGGGTGAGCTGGGTCACAGTGTGCCTGCCCAGAGAGCTCCTAAAGATGGGGAATAACAGCAGAGGTGCAGACACGATGGGGCAAGTAAGGGCTCAGACCACACAGCCAGGAGAGCTGGGCACACTTCCAGACTCCAGCACCCAGCACATTCTGACCCCCTCCTGGCCACTCTCAGACCTGCTCTTTGCTTCTGTCCCTTGTCCTTGTGCTCTGCAAGGCCCAAAGAAAAGCTGTCCTGGTGACCCCAGACACAGCCATACTGTGCCCTGGGGCCAGACAACGACCCCTCAGGCACTCCCTGAGGTGCTGAGCCCAGGACTTCTGGCCAAATTCCCTCCAACTCCTGAGGACCAGAGCCAGCAGCTGCTCTTCCCACACATAGTTGCCTGCAAAGCCCCCACCTGCAGCAGAGAAACCAATTAAACTGCAGTCGTGGGCCAGGCCCTGCCTTTGTTCCTGCTCTGATTGTCCTGACCAGCCCCACCTGGGCCCCCCAGCTCTATATAAGCTCCAGCTCCTTCCTCTTTTTGTTTCTAGTCTGAGGTGACTCTCAAGGAGAAGAAGGAGCTGGGCTGCTCTGTAGGGCTGGCTCCTCCAGTGTCCTCACCATGATGTGTACTCAGCCCTGGGGCTGAGCAGAATGGTGGTGACAACAGGATAATCTATAGCCACAAGCATAGTGGATGAACATCAGGAATAGTTGGAAGTAAGGTCTCAACACCAGCCTGAAATCATGGGGGAGGTGGAGCTGCAGCAAAGCTACCCACAATGTCCCAGGAGACCAGTCGATGAGCCAGGACACCAGAGGACAGAGCTGGGTGCAGGTAGGACAGCAGCATGGCTTCAGGTGGGGTGGGTGTCTGGGCTTCAATGGGGCTCCTGCCTGAGGGCTGGGAGGCCTCAGGAGGTGTCTTAGGGCACAGTGGGGAACATGTGGCTCTCATGGATTCATTGCTGCTCTTTTGGCATGGCTGTGGCTGTTCTAGGGGCTGTGTTGCATGGAATAGCTGAGTTGTGGTGGGGTCTGGAGGTGGCCAAGTCCTCCTGGGCACTGCTTGGAGGGGTTGAGGCACTTTCTGGGGTGTTGTGATGTGGTGAGCCTGAGAGAAGACTCCTCCATGGAGCCACAAAGTGGCTGGTGCAGTCTCTGTCAGGCTTGGGCTGCTCTCACTGCCCTGAAAGCATCTTCCAAAATCCCACTGGAGGCTGGCAGGAGCCAGGCACAGCTCCCAGGGCTGCTCCATCCCTCGTGTCCCTCAGCTGGCTGTGGGAGCAGGAAACCAGGTGGGAAGCTGGCCGTTCCTTTCTTGGAAGGTGTTCATTCATGCTCTGACATGTTTATTTGCATGGAGACACTTTAGGGGGCTTTGTTGCTGGCTGACTTACTGTGCCAGCCCTCAGAGCTGTGATAGTGAATTATAAATTGGGACTCTGTGTCCATGAACGATGGCTCTTTGGCTATAGGCAGCATTATGGGATATGACAGTCACAATAAATGCGTGCTGTAAAGCCAAACTAAATATGCTCTGCAATCCAAGATGTGCAAATCAAGCGAGTAGAAAAATAACCATAATATTAATTATTTCCCCCCCCCAAACGAATCCTGAACCTTGGGTGATGATTTTGTTTAGCTTTATGGCTTGGTTCCTTGGCAAAACACTCAGGCAGCAGATAATGAAATGACCTGCTTTTGTCATCTTGGTTCATGACAACACATAAATTAAGAATTATGTCCTTTCAAATTAAACTGATCGTTTTTGCAGAAATTAAAGTGTAAAGAAGGGCTGTGGGTTGGAGAGGGAGGGAGGGGGAGGAGGTGGGTGCTGGCCTGGCTTTTGTGGGCGTCCCCTGCCCTGCTGGGAAGGGGGAGGATAAGCAGTGGGGGGGTCCTGGGCTGGTACCAGCCACCAGCTGGGTCTCCTCTTCCCATCAGCTTATCTGACTCATCAGGCTTTTCCTTCTGGTGAACTTCTGGAGGCCTGGGAGGCTAAGCAGTGCCATTTAGCAGATTATTTAAATAATGCTCTGGGTTTAACCTAAATGCTAACTCAGAAGCTGCCATAAACGGGTGTCGTTTAGAGCGAGTGCCCAGGGAGACCCTCCCTCTGGGTGGGAACTGTTTTGCCTCCAACTGCATCTGATTTGCACTGTGGTGTAATGCTTTCTGACTGGGTGACAGCAAAATAACGTTGGCTTTAATTGAATTTCAGAGTGGGAACTCAGGCTGCAGCCAGAAGTGCTGGGAAGGGGGTTTGGTGCCTGTTTGGAGGTGGGGGAGCTGCTGACTTGGGGGGGTCAGGCTCCCAGCAAGGCTGGAGGTAATAATGAAGGAAATCACAGTTATTTGTTGGAGTGGTGCTGTGTGTATGGCCACTATTGCCTTGGAATTGGATGGCTGGGTCAGAGCAAGGTTGTTTAATAATGCTGTATAATTTCCTGAGGCTGCCAAAGGCATGAAGCACAGGCTGGGAGCAGGCTGTCCTGGGAGGTGGTGGAATCACCATCCCTGGAGGTCATTGACATGTATAGATGTGGTGTTGAGGGACATGGTTTAAGCACCGGACTGGGTAGAGTTGGGTTAATGGTTGGTAAAGTTAGGTTGTGGTTGGATGTGATGATCTTGGGGGTCTTTCCACACCAGAACAATTCTGTGATTCTGGGAATGTGAGTGTGGTGGCTGTGGAGCATGGTCTGGGAATGCCATGGCGTGTGGCCCCACAGCAGTGTGCCAGCAGGGGGTGAGGTGGGCTGCTGAGGCTGGGGTGACTTCTGTCTTCTCCAAACACCATAAATTTATGTCTGTAACATCCTTTACGGGACTGAAAAGTGTATTTCCATAAGCAAGAGGCTAAATATATCCTTGGGAGCTTTCATCCCTGGTCCTGCAGTGTTACAGTCTGTGTACACTGCAGGAGTGGGGCTGGGGGGGGGGGTGGCAGTAGGGTCCCTGGGACCCTGCTGCCTGTCCAAGCCATGTCCCCTCCTGGGCTGCTGATCCAGGAACCCATCCAGCCTCTCTTCCCAAAGATCCTGAGCTCAGCCATTTTGGATGCAGAAGTGACAGCACCAGATTGGTCTCCATCCCTGACAGAGCAGCAGGGGTGTGGGGGGACATATGGCATCACACCCCTGAGAGGTGAGCAGGAGCACCTGAAACACACCCCTGCACCCCCTAGCCACCCCCACAACTCAACACACAGTCTCTGCTCTCTTGCAGAAATCTGCTCCAGGGCTGCAAGTGCTGGGCAAGCTGTGCTGTGGAGTACAGGGGCTTTGCTGGGCTCCCTGTCCCCTGCCCTGGCAGAGGACACAGCAGGGACAGTGGTGGCTGTCACCTGCCCTGGCCCAAGCCCCATCTGCACTACTGGTGTGTCCAGGCCATGGAGAGGTTTGTGCTGGGCCCTGTGGTGGCACTTGAGGGCTTTGTCCTGAATGGCAGCCCTGGCTCTCCCTTCCCAGTGAGCTGCTACTGGTTTCTCTAAGCTCCTGACTCCCACATGCTGGCAGAAGATTGGAAGCTCAGAGGGAGACAGGGCCTGGTGTGTGCAGCAGGGATGAGCCATGCTTGGAAGCATGAAAAACCCCTCACAGAACCCAACCCACAAGGTATCCTGTAGCAATTCCCAGCCATGTCCTTGGCAGGGACTCGCTGGGTGGCAGAAGTTTGGGGGATGCTGGTCCTGTCCCAGCCTGGCTCCAGGCTCCTGTGAGGTTTGGGCAGGTGTAACCTTTGCTGTGCTGGGGGAGAGTGGGGCAGCCCCTTGGTTGGTGGAGTGGGGTGCAGCAGAGAGCCCCAGCTATGGGACCAGCAGGGCTGAGACTTCTCACTCCACACTGCTGGCACCTCCTCTGGCACCTTCAGCACTTTGTGTTGGTGCTCTCCATGCTGGTGGAGCTTCTCAGACTGCCCCACGATGCTGGTCCTGGTCCTGGTCCAGTCATTCAGTGTCCCCATGGTCAATGGCTCTGGTCCCTCTCCAGGCTGGCTCTTGTGTCCTGCTGGTTTTGAGAAGCAGATGGCAGGAGCCTTTGTGCTTCCTTTGGGTCTGTTGTTTCCAGGTTCAGTGAGTAATTCCCTATGAGCTGTAATTTCTAAATTTAATTCCTTATGATTACAAACAAGAGACTGAATTAATATTCCTGCAGCTTGTGCTGTTAACCCTTTCTGGGCTGTCTCACCTGCTGGCTGTGCCTCCCCTGCAAGCCTGGCCCTCCTGGGACCAGCACTGCCTTGGCCAGGGGAAGCAGGATGGGACCCTTCTGGTTCAGACCTGGCTGAGGGTGGATGTGTTGCTGTGAACCACAGCTGCTTTCCACACTGCTCTCATCTTTGAAACCATCTATTTAGAGCAGGTTTTTTCCTAGGTGGATCTTCTGCCATCCTTTGCTTAATCTGAGCCATCTAATTGGGAGCCCCTAATGCACCTGAACGTGCTGTTAGTCTTATTGAAGCATCTTGGGCCTGATGGCTTGATTCTTCTTTTCCCTTTTTGCAGCAGATTGATTTTCCTGCTGATGTGATCTCTGCTGACTGAAGCTCCCAATGCTGCAAGGTTCAGGCTCCCCTTTTTTCTAATTATCACTCTCCCCACACAAAACAAATGAGGCAAATGCTCTGGTCTGTTTTAAGGGGTAAGGGAGATGATGATCCTGCACAGCTGGGAAGCCTGCAGGGGCCTTCTGCACCAAGAATCAGCTTTCCTTCCCCAGAATCAAAGTAGCAGTGACACATTTCTGGGAACACCCAGAGCAAAGCCATGTCCACCTGGCCAGGCTGTCCTCAGCAGGGAGCAGCACTGTTCTCCCCTGGCTGAGGCAGGAGCTGCTTTCTCCTCCCCGTGGAAAAACTGAGCCCTGTAGATGCCCTGGGGATGTTTCTTGTCCTCCCATGTAGCAGGAGCAGAGGATTAGGGAAAGAAGCCCTTTCCTGTGCTGCTCCAGGGTTGCTGTTGGCCCAGGCTGGAGAGCAGTGCTCTAGTGAGGAGGCCTTTTGCTGCCTTTGCTTAGTTGTTCCTAATTCTCCAGTGAAGAATTTGGGTTTTTCCTCTTACTAGATTGCCAAGAGTTCTTGTTCCCATAAGAATATCAGGTGGGAGGAGCAAGCTCAGTTGCCCTAACTCCAGGTGAGACTCTGCTGTGCTGTCCTTGGGCCATACCCAAGCCACAGGAGATGTGTCACTCCCCCTCCACACAAGCCAACTTCTAGCCCTGACCCCCTAAATCATTCCAGCCCCATCTCCCCATATGTGAAAGGCTTGGGGAGCAAACAGCCCCTGTGAGCAGTGAGCCTTGGGCACATCCTCACCCCCAGGGGGGTGGGCTGCTGTGCTGGGGGAAGGGAAAATGAAAGGGGCTGTTGACACATCAGCTATTGATCCAGTTGTGTGTTGGGAGCCTGAAATAGAGCCTGAAAGGACAGGCTGAGTCACGTTCCTGCATGGCTGGGAATGATGATACTGTGTGGGATGGGATGGGTGTGGGGAGCTCCCAGCTGCTTGGCAGGTGGGACAACTGGGGCTGGGACACTTATGGCTCAGGCTGTTTCCATGTGGAGACTGGAAAGCAGGGCTGCCCAATGCTGCAAATACCCCCAAAATCATCTCCTCAGACTCAGCCAGACCCTAAGCCTGGGCCATCCCTGTTGTATTGTATTTTCTACCCTGTGCTAGGCAAGATGCACATGAAACATAAAATAAAATTCAACCCTAATTGCTCAGGATTTTCTCTTAATTGACCTAAGTAGAGGGCAGTGCAAGTTTGGGGGAAGAGGTGGAGGCTGATCCCTTCTCCCAGGTAACAAGTAATAGGACAATGGAAAACAGCCTCAAGCTGCACCAGAGAAGGTTTAAATTGGATATTAAGAACAATTTCTTCCCCAAAAGGGTTGTCAGGCCCTGGCCCAGGCTGCCCAGGGCAGTGGTAGAGTCACCATCCCTGGAGGGATTTCAAAGCCATGTAGCTGTGGTGCTGAGGGACATGGGTCAGTGGTGGCCTTGGCAGGCTTGGGTTCATGGTTGGACTGGGTGATCTTAAAGGTCTTTTCCAACCAAAATGATTCCATGATTCTAAGCAGCCAACTGGGAGCAAGTCTCAGCTGGGTTTAATTTGAGCCAGGAGCACATGAAGATACTGATCCCACTCTGAGCACAATGACATTTTCAAGTGAAATGCTCTTTTACTGCTGAGATTCAACTGTTGACAAAAAGGCTATTTTTTGAAAAGGCTCTTCCTGACAAAATACTTGAAAGTGTTTTAAAATAGTTTGCGTGGAAGCATGGAAAAGCTTGGGCTGGAAGGAGCTGTGGAGATCATCTGTTCTGCCCCCCCCCACCAAACCCAACCTGAGCTAGATCCAGCTTCGAGTTTATACCTTATTTTTACATTTTTCAGTGCAAATCTGAATTTTTCATTTTGAAACCACCTTCAAAATCTGTCAAATGAGTTTAACTGAAATGTCTATTGGAGGTAGCTTCACAGCTTAGTGAGAAAAGTATTTAAAAATAAAATGTTTAGTGGCCTCGTCTGGGTTCTTTTTAGTGATTTTTATTTTTCTATCTGACTTAGACCAGGAAAAGATTCCACAGTCTTCAGGCCTGGAAGTGCTTTGTTGGGCTGAGCCCTTTTGGTAGTGGCTGGTCAGGGGACAGTGGCACAATTACCCTGACAAGTAATCTCTGCTCTGATTAAAAATGAAAGAGGGGGGGTTTTTAAACTCCTTCTGACTGTGTAGGGTGGGAATGAGACTTTTAAAGGCAAAAAGATCAGGATCTGCATAAAGAGGATTTGTTTTATTACTCTTGTGTTTTTTTTTCTCCTGTTACTAATCTCATTATGTTTAGGAATATAAATTTAGGTTGGCACAAATCTGTACTGCTAAAATATTTTACCTGAAGTTCTTAGAAGCTCTCTCCATCTGTGAGGATAATAAAAAGTATTAATTAACTAGCTAATCCTGTGCAGTGCTTGGAAAACAAAGCATGACATGGAAGCAAGTCCAAAGTGCAACTCCAACCTCATAAAAGCAAACCTGTCCTTTTTTTCTGGAGGAGAAGGCTTTGGGATTTCTCTTTTCATTGGGAACAGCACTCAGCTTGAAGCTGCAAATCACTTTTGAAATCAGCAAGTGAAGCAAAGTGAGACTGAAAGGTAGCCAGGAAAATATAAGTGAGCTCTTGGGTGCTTTGCCCAGGTGAGCCCACCAGCTATTTCTGTGTCCTGGCTGTGGCAGAGTGTCTTGCAGGTGAAGGACTGGAGATCTGAGCTTCATGTGCCCTGGACCAGACACTGGTTTTGCTTGCTGGGCCCATTCCCCTGACCCACATGGCAGTTCCAGGCTCCTCATCTTGACTCTTTGCAATCATAAAACACAAATATTTAGCAACAAACCTGCTTCTCTGTCTGGGGGAGTTTCTTTGCAATGCAGTGAAGCCACTCAATGGAGGGCTGTGTCCTGTGGTGGCTTTAGGATTCATGTGGTGTCTGAGGAGTGAGAGCACATAAATAACGAGCTGGATTTGTATTGATGGGCTGGCAGGCTCTGCTCTGCATGTCACCTCGGCCATATCCTGAGGTTGGCAGGCATAGATTTCAAAGGTGTGGGGCAGGGAGCATGTTAGAGAAAAATGGTAAGTTTGGGGTTGGCCCTGAAGGCTTAGGGTGGTGGTGAGAGGGGGAGGCTGAGGATGGAGTAGGGCTCAGCTCCAGGGTAAGGGCAGCCCTTGTTCAAGGCAGGCTCAGATGCAGGAGGCTGGATTTTTGTTGCTTTACGTGGCAGGGACTTGCTCATGCACCTGCAGATCAGGGGCTGGGGATCTGGAGTGTTTAGGGGTATCTTGCAGAGTGGTGGGGGGCTTGCCCCTACATCCCATGGGAGGGTTGGCAAGTCCTGTCTCTGGTGCTTGTATCTGCACAGATTTTGTAGAAGCCTGGCTCTGCTCACCTCCAGACAATGTCAAGTGAAATGGTGATCTTCTAATATTGCCTTGAAAAGCCAAGCTTGCCACCAGCAGGTTTGTTGCATTTGGGCTGTATATTCACAGCCTGACCTGGTCCTTCTCCTCTCCCTCTGTGCTCAGAAGTGCTGAGTACAGCAGTGTGGGTACAACCAGGACCAGTGGTGCCCTCTGTCTCCTCAACTTTCACTTCCTTTGTCAGCTCTATGAAGGATAACTGGGCAAAATTGTTAATTGCAGGGGGGGAGTTGAGCTCTGGGTTGCTGATGAGATCCAGCAAGTGCAGCCCAGCCCAGAGCTTGCTGAGGCAGCTGCTGCTGGGCAGAGGCAGGGTGGCTTCTGCAGCCCTGCCACCATGATGAGGGGTGGTTGTTACCATGTTGGCACCAGCCTGGGGTGCCAGTCTGCCCTCTGTTCCTGCTTTGTATTGTCTTTTCAAAAGCACTTATGCTGAGCTGTCTGTCCATTAGGGGGTTCTAAGATGGCTTGGCTGGACTCTGGAAAGAGGGGAAAAAGGGTAGGATGTTGGAAGCTCATCCATGAGGTGGTGGAGACAGTGTCCTGAAGAGGGGATGGTGCTGGGGTGAGCACAAAACCAGTGTGATGGTCTGAGGGCTGGAGCAGCTCTGCTCTGGAGACAGTTTGAGAGAGTTGGGGGTGTTCAGCCTGGAGAAGAGAAGGCTCCAGGGAGACCTTAGAGCACCTTCCAGTGCCTGAAGGGGCTCCAGGAAAGCTGGGGAGGGACTTTGCACAAGGGCTTGTAGCGAGAGGACATGGAGGAATGGCTTTAAACTGGAAGAGGATACAGCTTGCCGTGGGTGAGGGATCTGCCAGTGCTTGTGCCCCTGGAATGCTCTGCACTCCTGGAAAATCCATGTGCTGTGGGAAGCTGGGCTCTGTCTCACAAAGCACAGAGGCCCTGTGGGCAGCACGTGGCTGAATTGGGGCTGGAGCACGGCTGGTGTTTGCTCTTCAGAGGTGATGTTCTTCTGCAGCTACAGCAGGAACAAATGCTGACACAGTTCCTGACTTCCAACCCAACTCCCACACACTCTCCTGCTCGCAGTGCTGGCTGGTTTTCTTCCCTGTAAAACACTGAGTGCAAACTGTGGCACACAGGGTGAGAAGGTGAGGTTGAGGACAGAGGCATGATGCAGCCTGTGGGATGTAGTGGTCATACAGCAAGCTGGGGCACCTACCTTCAGCCCTGCCTTGTCAGCAGCCTCTGCCCAGCTGGTTCATCTGTCTGCACCCCCATGAAGATCTCCATGAAGAGAAGTTGAGATCCTGCACTGCGGGTGGACAACTGGGTGCCCAGTTACCTGGTGCCAGCAAAGCCCCTCTCTTTGTTGCAGGAGCCCATCTCTAGGACAGCATACTTGAAATATTGCTCTGTTGCTCTTCAAATAGGTCAGCATTTGAAAAACTCGCATTACTCTTTGAAAAACTCAGATCAAAAGAAATATTTTGACTAAATCCAGGCAGGTAGAGCAGTGAGTTGAGGAAGGTGCTCCTCAGTAGCATAAACCAGAGGGTTATAATGCATGAAGTCAATTTTTGGCCCTGAACATGGAGAGCAGAAAATCGAAGAGTGTGAGGAATTTAAAAGGGGATCTGAGGCCAAGTGTTGCCTGCGTGCCAGGACTGATAAAGCAAGAGGCTATTTTATACAGTGCTGTGTGAGGAGAGACTCTCTGCCCACACAAAACATTCCTGACCTTGCTGTGACCAAGGATTTGTCCCTTGTCCTAGGAGCAAGGCTGGGGCAGGGTTCCCATCCAAACCACCCCCTGCTGGGACCAGATCTTCTGTCCCTCTTTTGTGTTTGGACTTAGCAAATGGCATCTGCTTGAAATTCCTCAGCAGAGCTCAACCCAGGATAGTCCTGTACCACCTGCCTGGTCCACAGTCTCTACCTCTGAGCAGAGTCCCTCCTGCCCACCAACAAGCAAGGTCAATCCCACCAACAGATGTGCTAGAAAAGCTGTTGCTTTCAACCTTCAAACTGGATTTAAACAGTAAAACTACATACACAGACCTGGAGCCCCCAGAAAGAACAGCATCCCCCTTGGTTGCTCCTAGAGGTACGAGGTGCTGCTCCTCAAGGTTGAAAATGCTACCTGGGAAATGCAGTCTTTAGCCAAGATGGTCATCAGCAAAAGCAGATCTTAGAAGATCAAAGCTGGTGCTGTTGCTGCTGGATCATCCTTCTTGCTGTCTGCATGGGATCTCTGCAGAAACTGGTGTGTAGTCCCATGTTTTGGTGTCATGAGATTGTTTCCTTTCATCTCAAATTACTGATTCACACAGCAAGTGTCTCACTCTCCATCATCCAGAATCACAGAGCTGTGGAAAGATTCTTTCTCATTATTTTAACTCCCTTGGGACTGGCAAGGTTGTGGAGAAGAAATACCAGTACAAATACACAGGGTGTCTGGAAGTTGTGTTGGGAAAAGGTTGTACCAGCCAAGGGGCTAGGAGACACATCCATGGCTCTGGGAAACAAAACAGCTCCAGGAAAGCAACATCTCCTGGAGACACATGACGTAAATGCTGGTGCATCCCACCACTGTGCAGGCAGCAGTGGGAAAGTTTCCTGAGTAGTTCCCATGGCTGGGAGCCCTCTGCACAGTCTTGTTGCAAGTCACTGCTTGTGCAGGCTTATGAGTGGTTTAGCTTCATACTAATCTGATGTGACATGCCACATCTGTCCCCTTTGCAGGGTAAGTGTGGCCCATGCTAGAAAAGGTAGTGCTGGACCTGCAAAACCTCCTGGCAGAGACCCACCTCACACCAGCTGGAGGTGCTTTTGTTGCAGGGCTTTTGCCAGTTCTCTCCAGACAGAAGCTGGAAGCACTTCTTGCTGCTCTAAATGCATCAGGGTTTCTGCCAGTATCGTGATGTCGCATGGAAACCTCCCTCTGGTTCTGTTATTGCTGGACTAGCAAATGATCCTAATGTGATCTTGGCCAGACCTCTCCAGTTTGAAGGACAGATGCAAAATTAGACTGCCTACTTCCTCAAAAAGCCCAGTTTGAAGAACCCTCTTTCACCTGCAGAGTTGCTGTGGTAGGAAAGCATCCCATCCTGGGCTTGGAAATACCACATGACACCTGGTGGGGCAGCCCGTGTGGGGCACTGCCTCCCTGCAGCAATGCATATACCTGCTCATGGACCTGGGGAGGTTGTCCTGCCCATCTGCAGTCAAACCTGAAAGTGTTTAGTCCCCAGGCTCTGCCCTGGCTTTAGTCCATCTCCATCTTTATCTCCTAGGTGAGCAGTTGCAGGGCTGCAAACTTAGTGCTGAGCATCTCTGGGGGCTGATTTCCCTGGCCCCAGAGCAGGGTGCTCCCCTCCAGCAGGTTCCCTGAGAGGTGTAGCATGGCTGGGGAACCCCTGCTGTTAGATGGATCTGGAAAACTCACACCTTAAGCAAGATCCTTAGGCATGACAGAAAACCAGAAGCAGCCTAGATTGGCCATGGGCAGTGACCCTGCCTTGCACCAGGTCCAGCTCCTGCCTGTCAAGCCTCAACTACCACTGCCCAGCTCCCTGGGTAGAAACCAGGACACAGCCTGTGTTGTCCATAACCCCCTGAAGAGCTGCTTCAGATCTGTTTATAGACACCTGTGAAATCCTCACCCTGCTGAAGTCAAGGACTAAACTGTTGACTTCAAAGGCAGGAGGATTTCACACTGAGCCTGCATCTCCCAGCCCCTTCTCCTCAGATCCTTCTCCTAGACCCTTAGATGTCCTCCTCTTTTAACTTGAGATGATTTGTGCAGTCTGGAGCTATATTTGGGTTGGAATAGGCTGTGTTTGCCCCCCCCAACATCATTTGATGAGCAATTTTAAGCTGGGTTTTGCATCACTTGTCAAAGGGCTGTGTCATGCGTAGGTGCTGTCAGATGTGCTTCCTTCAGATGTGTCTGAAGGCATCTGTGCCCTCAGGGATTTTTTTCCTGGATTTTAGATTTGTTCTGATGTTGGAATAACATCATATTTCTCTCCCTGGAGGGGGATGAAGTTCTTCCTTGACCCTACAGACGTTTGGAGCCTAGCGAATCTCTTTCAAGGGCAGTCCCAACCTTGCCTCTTTCCAGTCGAACTTGACCAAAATGCTCATGGAACTTCCCAGTTTTGACAGATCACTAATTTCTACCAGTAAACTGTTGAGTTCTGCATTTTTCCAGCTAGCATTCGTGTGTTGAGATTCTAGGAAACAACCAAGAAATGCATTCTCCTTCCCACCTTGTGCCCCAAAGACACTTGTGAGCCAGCCAGGGATGCTGGGCTGCTTCTGCAGAAACACAGCTCATTCCTCAGGAATTATTTTGAATTTACATAGTGTCACTGCAATCAGAATCTGAAACACCATCTCTAATTAGAATGAAGTTTTTCTCTGCCACTTCATATTTTCTCTCAGCTTCACAATATTCTGGTAATTGCAGCTTTTTTCCCTTTCTAGCTTTAATTTGCAGCCCATCACAATGCTGGTTGAAAGAATCAATCTTTAAGGTCATTACCTCAAGCTCTTTCCCAATATGTTCTGCTGTAGTTTGAATAGATTGTGGTGTTCTTCCTTCAGATCTTTATTTTTCTTCACTGTGGCTGATGGAGACAAATTACTGTGGGGTGAGGAACAAGCCTGATGCTGTGTCCTCAGTGCTGAACATCACCAGCACCTGCTCCAGTGAGCAGAAAGTGCCCCTGACAAAGATGTGCCCTCTGAAGCACTGCATGCTGAAAATGTCTGGTAATGATATTGGGACTTTGTCCCTGCAGCTCCATGAGGGATTCAGTATTTCTGTGGCTGTGATGCTGAAACCTGAAGGTGTGCCCAGGGAACACTAAGGGATGCACAGCATTCCTCCATGGGTGCTCAGCCCATCAGGGCCCTGTCACCAGCCAGCCTTGGAGGGGCCACCAGTAAAACCACCTCTGTGCCTGGGTTTGCACAGAAATGTGGAGTTCTTAATGCAAAAACCATTGTGGTGTATTCATAAGCAAGTGCCCTTTTGACAAGGGCAGGGAGTGATGGGACAAGGGGGGAATGGCTTTAAACTGGAAGAGGGAAGATTTAGGTTAGACATTAGGAAGAAACTCTTCACCGTGAAGTTGGTGAGATGCTGGCACAGGTTGCCCAGGGAAGATGTGGCTGCCTCATCCCTGGAAGTGTTGAAGGGCAGGTTGGATGGGGCTTGGAGCAACCTGGTCTAGTGGGAGGTGTCCCTGCCCATGCAGGGGAGTTGGGACTAGATGATCTGTAAGTGCCTTCCAACCCAAACCAGTCTGGGACTCTGTGAAGGGCAGAAACCCCAGGTTCCTGAGCTGGCCTGGGGACATCCTTCCCTGCTCACCTCTTGCACCCAGGGCTTCAGCATGGGTCTGAGCTGGGGATGTCTCCTGCTTCACCATCACCTTCTGCCCACAAGAAGCCAAACATGAGCTAATTGGTGTGGCATGATCCCCTTGGTAAAGCAGACCAGGAGCCATGGCCTGCTGGGTTCAGCCTGAGCTGGGAGAGTGCTCAGCTGCACGGATGCTGCAGCATGTGGCCCTGACCTGGCATTGGCCTGATGTGAAGATGGGACAGAAAAAAGTGACCTGGCTTTTCATTTCCTTCACCCTTCAAGGGAGTGGGCAGGGCAGTTTGGTGCAGTGTGTGGTCAGAGCTGTGCTGGGATGGGGCTGCTGTGGGCAGAGCTTTCCCTCCCACCTGCTGGCTGGAAACCACCTCTGAGGCCGAGCACTACTTGTAAATGCTGAAGCTTTTCTTTGTGCCTCAGGATCCCTGGCAGGCAGAAATGCTGCTGAGACTCTTTGCATTCAGACAAACTCTTCAATAATTCCAGATGTCAAGTATTGATATTTTTTTATTTATAAAGGCTCAGATGAACTCTTTTGGCTCAAAATTTGCCTGTACCTTTACAACTCCTGGGGGTCTCGTTGCTCTTCACCCCACAGCACTCTGTCCTCCCCAGGAGGTGGCTGTGGGTCAGGGTGCTGCAGCTGTACTGGTACTGGTGTTATTTTTGTTTTCCTGCTGGCAGGGCTGTAGGTCTGAGGCTCACTGTTGTAGTCATGGCTTTTTATCACAGCCTTTTGGTTTGTCCCAGAGCTGGGGAACATCTTGTGTCCCATGGCTGTGGCAGCAGGTGAGGGATGAGTCTGTGGGTCAAGTCAAGCATCCAGTGAAAAACTGCCTGTAACCACAATTATTTTTCAGAAATGTGTTGGCCTCTCACTGGAGATACAGGAAAAGAAGGAAAATCAGTTTAAAGGCTTGAAACATGAAGTCTCAAGTGAAGTATTTATTTTAACGCCACCCCCTTACTCCTGTTCCTTTTAAGCAAAATGAGTTTTTATAACCTTGTTTGGTCACTGTCTAGAAGGCATTAAGGATGGTAATAACTGTCTTCTTGGGGGTGGAAAGAGAAAAAATTAGTCAATATGTGCTGGAGAAATTGCTGCTGTTCTTCTTCTTGGTGTCTGATCCCATTTCCCCAAGGACAAAGGCCAGAGCAGGGGAAGGAGAGGCAGTGGCTGCCTAGTCTGGCCCATCCGTGCTGCCTGTGGTGGCCCTGGTTGCAGCTCTGGGCATCCCTTGGGCTCCATCCACCCAGGGATGTGTGAGGAGCATTTGGGAACCAGGACATGGAAAGCCATGGGTTGGGAGGACCTGCCCTGGGTCCTCTCTGTCCATCCTAGGGAAGAACATTGCTCCCCACTTTGGCTGCCAAAGCTGCCTCCAATCTGGTGCCTGGGCTGAAATGTCAAAATTCAGACAAACTAATAATTTTTCTGCAGAGTACAAAATCCCAGTGGATCAACCACAAAACCTACTGTAAAGGACACATCCTCCCAGCCCTTTTATTTGTGTGCTGAGCCTCGTCTGCACTGTCCCTGGCTCTCATTAGTGGGGATTTATCTCAGTGGCTGGCTTGGGGGGTTCCCTGCCCAGGCTGTGACAGTCCCTGCTGTCTGGTTACAGTGGGAATGATGGGGCCAGTGTGCAGACTCCAGACCCCTGTCCTTCCACAGCTCTGCCTCCCAGCTGCTTCCAACTGGATAAGTGACCAGCCTGGTCACCGGTGCCCTGTTCCCTGCTTAATTTGGATCCAGCAAAACCAGGACAGCAAAGCACTTAGAGAACCATCAAATGGTTTGGGTCGGAAAAGATGACCTAGCCCCAACCCTGTGCCATGGGCAGGGACACCTCCCACTAGCCCAGGTTGCTCCAAGCCCCATCCAACCTGCCCTTGAACACTTGCAGGGATGGGAAGTGCAGGGCTCCGGGCTGCAGCCCCGGCGGGGCTCACAGCATTTGCTGCTGTCACACCCTCTTCTCTCCTTGCTCCTCGCCCCAAAGCCTTCTCAACTGCAGGTCCCATCCTGCCCCCAGATGCCCAGGGTGCCTTCCCACACGCACGCTGTGCCAGTGGGCATGTGTGCCCAAGGTCGTTGCCACTCGGAGGCGCAGGACTGGCCGTGCCGGGAGGCTCCGGGTCCTTGTTTGCTTTCCTTCATTCCTCCTGTTGACGTTGCAGGAGCGATGTGTGCGCACAGGGACCTGCATACAGATGTCCCAGCGTGCCTGGGAGCTGAATCACACCTGACCTCCTGGTTTTTTTCTTCAAGCCCGGAACCTGCTGACATTGAATTGATGGTTTTTATTCTCACTCGTGTGGGGATTTTTCCGACTGCTCTCTGCTGAGCAGGGGCTGTGCAGCAGTGTCCAAACGAGCTGCCATCCCCACTGCCCCACTATTAATAGCTGCTTTTCTCTTTCATGTGTGAGGCCCAGCACTTTTATTGCAGGCGAGAAGCAGCTCCTCGGATGTACTTTAGGTGTTTCCAATTCTCCCAGCAATGTCTTTTCTCCTATTTCAAATTTTTGCGGCCTATTTTTATTTCCTTTTATCTCAAATCCTTTTTTTCCCCACCCAGAAATGATCCCGCCAGAGGGCGATTTTGTTGGTAATATTGCTTTTGCATTTCAGACTTTTCAAGGACTAATGAACTTTATTAGATTATAATGAACTTATTACTCAGTGCTGCTGACCTGCTTTCTAAAGAACTTGAATTATTATTTGGAACAGGCCTGTTGAGGGACTATTTTTTTTTTTTGCTGAGCACTGTGGGTGTATTAACTATTCAGAGTCAGATTTTTTGGCTGGAATTTGCTGATTATCTGAGGCTGGTGTGAAGTACTGTTGCTGTGCATTGATGGAGAGACAGGGAGAGGGGACAGGGCTGCTTCTTCCTTCCAGTGGACTGGAGGAGCTGCTCTGTGATGAGTTCCTTGGTTCCCATCACTTGCCTCCCTCCAGAGCATCGTTCTCCACCCTCTCCCCCTCTGGCATTTGGGCTCCAGCTGGGCCAGCTCCTACCCTCACCAGCCAAGAGATGCTCCTAGTGTAACTCCCCAAGGGATTTAGCAGCCCTGTGCTGGCTCTGAGGGTGCTTGATCCTGATTTCTTAGGGTTGGGGTGTCCCTGGCTGAGCTCAAGGGCAGGTAGGTGGCTCTGGAGGACATGGGGATCCTGGTAGGTGGGCATGTGCTGGGCAGGAGCACTGGGATAAACACACGGATGCAGCTTGGCAAGTTCCAGTAGTCCCACATCCATCAGTGGCAACAAAATGGTGCCATCAAATTCCAGAGGCTGGGAGCAGGGATGATAAACTAATGGTGGGAGTAGCAGGGCCCAAAGGTTGGTGCTGGTTCACAGCAGCTCCATCCCTAGATGCTTCTTGCCCTAGGATGGCAATTGTTGCCACCTCTGTGAGCAAGGGAGGGATAGACTCCTCCAGACCCAGCATGTGGACCATGCAGGACATGATCTGGGGTTAACACAGAGACACATCTGGAGTCTTCTGTATACTGGGCTTTTGGCATGGAGCAGGTGAGAACCTTGCCCTCCCCAGTCGTGCTCCCACCATCCTCTGTTGCTCAGTGGCTTTTGGTTCCAAATTTTCACCTTTCCCCACCTGCCTCCTGCTGCATAAATCCTTGATATCATCTCTGCGTGCTGTGACTCCTCATCAATCCTGCTGGGTGCCCTGGGTTTGTGTTAGTGTCTTCTTCAAGCCTTTTAAAACCCCAGGATGCCTGTGATCTCTCCCTCTCAGCTCCACAGTGATGGTTTATGAGGGGTGGGGGGCGTATGCAGAGGGAAGGGATGAGTCAGGTGTTGGCAGGGCACCAGTTCCTTGCAAATCAATTTTCACCTGCCTGAAGCCTGTGCTGCTGGTTCAGAGGAGAAATCAGAGGGTGGGGGAGAGAGGGCCAAGGAAAGAGCCTCCCCTCCACCAGCCAGATGTCAGGATCTGGCCACAGCTGTCTCCTGAGCAGCAGAAGAAAGTAACAGCCAGGGAGGGAGAGAGGAAAGATGGGTCCTGGCATGAATCCCCAGCCACTGAGCAGCAAGAGAAAAGCATGGGCAGAAAGGAATAGGCTGGTCCATCCTGCATCACTGACATCAGGCTGAGGTCCTGCAGGAAAGGCAGGAAAGGTGCCCAAAATGTGCCCTCTCTGGAGGTGTTTTGCTGATGGGTGGAGACTGAGGTTGCTTGGTGCTCTCCAGGAGCCCACAGATGACCCCAAAAATGTCAATGAGAGAGGGTAATGCCAGGGAAGGTGGCTGTAGAACACCCTCCTCCATGATGCTTGAGGCACCTTCTTAGCCCTGTGGCACAGACATCTATAGGGCTGGGGGCCACTAGAACAGAGCAGGGGAGATTTAGACTAGACATTAGGAGGAAATTCTTCACTGTGAGGGTGGTGAGACACTGGCCCAGGTTGCCCAGAGAAGCTGTGGCTTCTCTGGCCCTGGAAGTGTTCAAGGGCAGGTTGGATGGGGCTTGGAGCAACCTGGTCTGGTGAGAGGTGTCCCTGCCTGTAGCAGAGGTGTTGGATCTAGATGATCTTTAAGGTCCCTTCACATCCAAACCAGTCTGTGATTTATGATGATTCTGTGTGGTTGAGGGAGAGTGACCAGGTGATGAGAGGTGCTGTCAGGACTGGGAAAGACTTGCAGCCCTTTCCTCCTTTTTCCTTCAGTGATACCCAAATCTTCAGCCTTGCTCCTGTGCAGGAAGCCTCCTCCTCCTGGAAAACCAGCCAGTGTTGCTGTGTGCAGCCTGGCACATGGGGCAGGGCCAGCTGGAGCCCAGGGGCTCTGCAGGGACCCTTGGAGGACATGGCAGGAGGGACCTCTCAGCCCGGCTTTGAGTCCTGCTCTTGGGATGAGGACTGGCTCTTGGCATCTCTGAGGGTGGCACCTCGTTTTGCCCCTGGGTGCTGGCTGCTGTCTCAGGGTGATGCAGAGGGCTCCTTATCTCTTGCATCTTTCCTTGTGGGCCTTCACTGCATGAGCACTGCTCTCCCAAAAAGCATTCTGCTCTCCCAAAAAGCATTCCCAGGTTATGCTGGCAATGCTCTTCCCCTAATGCTGCCCTGGGAGATGGAGAGCTGTGGCCATGGGTGGCTGTGGGGCTGGCACAGGTCGGGGCAGTGGGGAGGGACTCCCCAGCTCCTGTGGTGCTGGCAGACAGATGTTGCAGGCAGGGGTGGAGGGGTGGTGGCAGATCTGTGTGGGGACACAGCCCCACTGATCCTGCCCTGCCTCCCTGGAGCACTGCCACCCCTGTGAGCTTCAGCTGAGCCCCAGGGCTGCACACAAGCAGCTTCTCTGAAAGGGGGGGGGGGGGGGGGTGTGTGGTCATCTGCTGCCTCAGATCCATCAAGCTTAGGTGCCCTTGTTGACAAAACCCACAGCAGGGCAAGGCACCAGGTGCTTCTCTCTGAGGTCTTGGCTGGCCCCGTGCTCCTGTGCTAACCTTCCTCTCCAGCCAGGCTTGCTGGGGACCCTGCTGAGACCAGGAGTCATAAATCAGAGAAATGAGCTTTTCTTCTTTCCTGTATCTGCTCAAGTTAGAACAAGAAGCCTCCTTGCAGCTTCCCTCCATGCCAGCCTGCTGGTGAGCACTGAAGAGCGGGCGGGAAGGTCTTGCCTCTTGGGTTAGCAAACACACCCCTGCCCAGGCTGGTGGGACATGGCTCTGTGGTCTTTGGGAGCTGCAGGGATAAAACATTTGTTAAATGTGTAAGCAGAGACCCAGGCAGTGTTTAGTCAAGGACAGTCCAAAGGCTTTCCATGTGCTGGTGGCACCCCTGAGCTGTCCACAGGCTGCCTGGGTTTTGATCAGCTGAAATGCACTGCAATAAACAGCTTGGGTGACCCCTAACAGTGGAGCAGAGATAAGTGACATTTTCCTTCTGGAATTATCTTTTCTCATAAAACCTACATGTTGAATTTAATAAAAAAAGAAGAGAAAGCAAGTGAGGATTTCATGGATGTTGCCTAAGAAGAGTTTAATCTGTCCCTCCAGCCCTGGGGAGCTCTGAGACACCCCCCTGCACCCAGATGCTGGTGGCTGGCTCTGGTTTGCAGGGTGGGGTGATGCTGGGTTGGACACATTACAGCTCACTTGGATGTGGGGGAGCTGTGGACTGGGCAGGTGGTTTGAGCAGCAGGCACCTGTATATGCAGGAGAAATATTTTTCATTGTAACACAAGGTGTGATCAAGGGCAGGTTGGATGGGGCTGGGAGCAACCTGGGCTAGTGTGAGGTGTCCCCACCCATGTAGAGAGGTTGGGACTAGATGGTCTTTAAGGTCCCTTTGTAACTAAACCAGTCTAGGATTCTATAAGTGTTGTCCATATCTCAAGTGCTCAGCCCAGCCTGCTGCTGTTGTGGGCAGGGAAACATGGATGGGCTGATGAATAACATACCAGAGATGTGCCTGACCCTGCAGGGGTAAAGCTGAGGGGAAGAGTTGGCCCTGGGCCACTCCAAAATTACAGGGCACTGTCAAAGCTGCCCCTTCTATGCTGCTGCTGACCTCCTGGTGGGAAGGAGCTGTGTGGCCTCACCTCTGCTAGGAGAGCAATGCTTCTCCATCCTGGCTGTGAGGCCAAACTGGTGGCTGTGAGAGGGAACTGTGGATGCAGATGGAGTCCCAGGGCAAGGAGATGAAGGGGCTGGATGGTGCCAGGAGCAGCACAGGTGCCTGCCTGCTCTCTGCCCTGGCTGGGGGACAAGAGGGACCATCATGGCTGGTTGCAGAGATGTTAGCACATAGGGATCAGAGCTCCTGCCTTGGGCACTGCTCAGAGCAGCCACAGGCTGGGCCAAACCCTGTCTCTGTGGCCAGGCTGGGTGCAGGGGATGGATGCCTGTGGTGCTGCTTGAACCTGAGCCAGGCTGGGGCACTGGTGTCTGTGCCCCATTAGCACCCTGTAAAGCAAGGCAGTCATTCAATTTCATTTACAGCAGGCCCTGTCCATCACTTGGTCTCTGACTCTGCTCTGTCCCCTCCGAGGGGGATCACCAGATGTGCTGGACACCACCACATGTGGAGCAGATGGCCCCTCATATCCATCCCTGTTGGTGCATGTGTTGGCTGTGAGCACCCAAGCATGGTGCAGGGGACATGGGGTCCTCCCCACGGCCACCAATAGCTGTGCATCAAGGTGGGACCCAGCACCAGGTCTTTCCCAAAGCAGCTGGGACTCTGCTGAGAAGGGGCAGGTGGGCAGAGCCAACCCCTCCAGCAGTGGCTGAGGGAGACAGATGCTGCTGGGTCTGCATTTGTGGATGGATATCGCTGGCAATTATGATAATGGCTGGGACATTCAAACTTGACATCTTCCTCCTGGATGATGAACAGGCTGTCTGACTCCTGGTAATTTTTTATTCTCAGCTTTAATGCTGGCTAATCCTGAGCTCCGGGTGCTAAATGCTAATGAGAGCTGTGTTGCCTGACTCCCATACTTAACAGCAAAGCAACTCCTGGGATCAAGGGGGTTAAGTATTGAAAGTGTCTCCTACATTAACTAATTAGTAGGCAAACAGATTGACTTCTCAAGCCATCCCTGGCCCCATCTGCTTCCTGCACATTTGCTCCCTCTCTCTTTGCTTGATCAGATAATTGGGTAGGGCTTCACCGAGCGGCACTTTCCTTCATTTGGGCAGTTGCAGAATGTCAGGAGGGGAAACACGTTGTTGTGGCTGTGATTGAGGCTGGCTGCCAAGCCAGAGGGCCAGGAGATGGTGGCAGAAGAGCCACGGTGGGATGGCTGGGGTTGGCCCTTGGGTTTTGGTCCAAGGGGGTAGGTAATTAGGCAAATAATGTGAGGGGAGGGGTTGGGCTTGGTTTGAGCCTTTGCTGGAGGAAGGTGTGAGCCCAAATCTCTGCGTGTGGATACATGTGTGCAGGCACTCCTGGAGGGAGGAAGCAGAGGCAGAAACCCAGGGGAAATAATGCTGGCTTGCTTCAGGCCAGTGTACACCAAAATAGCATGAAACACAAACACCATGGCCCAGCCAGAAGCAAATGCTTGACAAGGCCACTTGCTGCACAGAAATGCTTCTGTAAATGTTTCAAACGGGGGTTTGAAAGCTTTTTATTCCTTTATTTCCTTTTCGGTGCTAATGCTTTGAAGGTTTCCTGTAATTGCTTCCTGTTTTTACTGCTCTGTGGCTTTTTTGAAATATTTTTGTTTTAATTACAGTATTGATTTAGATACAATGCTAAGAAGGCCCCTGAAAAAAAAAAAAGTAAAAGAAAAGCAATTACTAGAGTGCTCTAATGGAAAGGAGCCTCACGTGGGGAATCAGCCCAGACCTTGGCAGTTATTTTTATTTATAGAGCCCTGGAAAGGAGCACTTGGCCAGCCTGGCATGGAGGGTTATAGATGGGCAGGCTGTTCCCATCGATAAACCAGGCGTTTGCCCAGCACTGGCAGAGGGCCCTGCTGGTGCTCACCACCCTGGGCCTGACCCCATCCCTGCCCAGCTCCTGCAGGAATGCTGCCCAGACCCTTCCTCCACACCCCTGGAGTGGCAGTCACACCCCAAACAAGCCCCCAGCCCTGTGGCAAAGCCTTGGCCACAGCACAGTGTGTGCCCACCCAGGTCAGAAAGGTGCCTGCCAAGGGTTTGGGGATCCAGGATAATCCTACCAAAGGCAATTTGAGCATGAAACCTACATTTTGTGGTGTGTTTTGGTTTGATTTTTTTATTTTAATGACTCTGCCATGAGGCTGTTGCCATGACAGATCTCTGTTCAGCTGGGTTGGCATGTGAGGGTGATGTAGGCTGGGGAAAGAAAGGCAGGCACTGAGAGAGGAGGTGAATGTTATCTTGTCAAGCTAATGAAAGAACTGAACCCAAGGCGTGCCACAAAGGGGGAGCTGGCTTCTTCCTAAAATGTGTAAGACATATTGCTGGGAAAACTCTATTAAGGATTTGAAAAGGTGAAAACCTTTCATCCAGTTGACTCCTGAGAAAGGTTCTTCAGCACCAAATAGATCAATAGAGGCTTTTGCCCTTAGCTATTCTAGCATGAAAGGAAAGTCTTATGAATACTTGCTAGATTAATGAGACAGAGGACTCATAAATATGTCAGAAAAACACAATAGCTGGAGATGAAATAGATGCCTTCTTTGAATACAGATTAATATTCACGAGGCAGAGGGGTTTGCCAAAAGTTGTCCCCCTGGAGTGGGCTGTGTTCCTAGACATCTGTGCCAGGCAGAGTCCCTGCTGCCCCATGCCAGGGCTTGCTCTGGGGGAAGGAGCTCATCCTCTGGTGAAGGGTTCACCTTACATGGGCTTGGCCTGGAGAAGGAGCTCATTGTCTGGTGAAGGGTTCACCTTCAAGGGCTTGGCTGGGCAGGCAGAGGAGATGGCCTTTGCAGTCCCTGCAGGATGGCAGGGCTGGGCCATCTCACACCAGTGGGGTGCTATGCAGCTGGATTTAATGTCTGCCATAAAATTCTGCTCCTTATGGTGTGTAGATTGGGATGGTCATGGCTTGCCTCAGCAGGTCCAGGAGCAGAATACAGAGCAGCAGGTACCTTGTTGTGTTGTGTAGCAGTTCTGTTGTGTTGCACTGCAGCAGATCACACTTGTGGTCCAGCACCCTCCAACAGCCCTGCAGAGATGCCCCGTGCAGAAGTTGGCACAACAGCATCTGTTGCAGCTCCTGCTCTGCACTGGCCACCTTGGGGCTGTGGGGGCTCTGCTTAAAACAAGCAGTCAGAGAGGCCTGGGGTGAAGAAGGGAGTGGAAGAGGTGCCTCTGTGCTTGGTGAAAGCTTGCAGAGAAGCTGCTTTTCCAGGGAAAATTGTTTTTCTCCCTCTGGCACTTTGCCCATGGCACTCAAACCCTCTGCAGTAGGTGACCCTGCAGTGCCACCCCTCTGGGCTGCCTCTGCAAGCCTCAGGGGCAAGTGGCTCCACCTGTTTGGGCTGGGAAAGCTGAGGAGCTCCCCTGGAGTCTGCAGTCATTTCTCCTGTGGGTTGCACAGAAATCACATCGTTTCTTGCTGACAAATGCCCACAGGCACAATTGTACTGGGGGTGATCCAGCCTGGGATGTTGTGCATAGTCCCCTTCTGTCTCCACATCCCCAGGAAACACCAGCACGGGGAGCAGGGACTGAGGGCACCATTAGCCTCATAAACCCTGAATGAGAACTGCCAGGGGGAAAGCAAGCCTGAAAGATGTTGTGTGTGTGACACTGCAAGGTTCTTCATGTCATACACGTAGGGCAGAGTCAAGGGCCACCAGCACTGCCTGTCCCAGGGAGCACCCCTGCAGATAGGGCTCAAGCAGGAGGGTTATGCCTTGCTGTGACCACACCAAGGCTATGGGAAGGTGTTTAAGGGCATCGAGCTGGATTTTTCAAGTGCAGGTTGAAGGTGATGCTCGCTGCTGGCCCGAGGCTTGTGGACATGTCACCTCTTCACACCTGGTGTGCCAGGCTGTAGCTGCCAGGACCGGGATGCAGGCTTGGCACTGCCCTTGCCTTCACCCTCCTGCTGGCCTCTGCGTGCTCCAGGGAATCTGGGAAACTCCCTGGGGGTGCCAAGTCTCTGCATGGGAACACAGAACATGTCTTTCCAGCTGCGCCTGTGGTCCTCTCTGGGGGGAGGGAATGGGTAGGGGGGATGTGGCCAAGCACGGGGTGCAGGGAGAATCTGGGGCAGCAGGGTGAAGGCTCCTGAGGGCTTGGGGAGCTCGTCCCCAGGGAAAACAGCCCTGCGTGTAGGTGTTTAATAGGAGCAAGGCATCGAGAGGCGCTCCATTAATCGCCATGGTAACCTGGCAGCGGTAAACAGTCTGAAATCATCCCGGGAAACATCACGCCGGTGTTCACAGCGGCCCTAATGCGAATTAACAACCAAGTTGGCAATGACTCAGTGTAGCAGAAACCCCAGCCATGGCATCGCAGAAGGGCCCCGAAGGGTAATTAGGGAGTGTGCCAGGCGGGGAGCCAGCCCCTGCCCCCGGAGAGCGGGCTCTGGCCCCTGCCTCCCACACAGGCAGCCCCTTGCCTGCGGGAAGCTTTGGGAAAGCTGGAGTAAAGCAGCTGGAAATCCCCAGAGCAGAGCATCTCCTACTTGGAGCATCTCATTCCCTACCCAGGGCAGAGCATCTCCTCCTGCCAGCCCCACTGAAGGACGCAGGCTGGGAGAGGACCTGATTGGATGCCAACTCACCATGTGCTGTTTCCTTCCATCGGACCTAGTGGGTCTGTGCCTCCCAGGCATGTTGCATCAGGGTCAAAAAAGGGCCAAGGAGGACACTGTCCCCATCACAGCAAACCTCTCCAGCAGGGCCTTGGCACCATTTCAGAAACCTCCTGGCTTTCTGAGGCCTTCCACGGGGTTTTGGGGTGGAAAGGAAAGACATCTTCCCTGTCAGGCACCCGAATTGCTCTGCACCATGGCCAAGAGCTATTGGTGTCCACACCATGCCCCCAGGCTCCGTGTCCATGAGCCCACCAGGTTTGTGCAAGGAAAGGTTTCTTTCAGAAAGCCTTTTCCCACATCACTTTTTAGTATTTGTCTTCTAATTAAAACCCCAAATCTCCTGCTTGCCCCTCTTAACTTCTCTAAGTGAGTTTCTCTGTGCAGTAATTTCAGAGACAGTTTCAAGGTTAGAGGGAACACCTCTCTCTGCAGTGCCTGCAGCTCTCCAGGGGAAGGTGACAGGATGCAGACTGTTGACAGAGGGCTTTTCAATTTAGCATGCAAAGATGGGCTGGTTGAAAGGGGAAACTAGACAAACCCAGGGCAACAGGACAGAGGAGCAGCAATTTGCCAAGGCTCGTGATGGATTCTCCTTCACCCATGATTTTCAAGTTAAGATTGGATATTTTCAAAATGCCCTGGTCACGTTCAGAAAGCATTAATTCGGGGAAATGCTTCAGAGGAGATGGGACTGGTCCTGCCTTCAAAGCCATGAGTTCTCCTAGGCTTTTCCATGTCTTCTTTTCTCAGTCTTGATCATTCAACTGTGAGGTCTGTTGGGGCTGCCTTGGCCCACCTGGCTGGGACTTGCTGACCTCAGCTTTCCCCTGTGACTGTCACTGTGTGGGATCTTGGTACAGAACATTTTGTTTGAGCAGCCCCTGAGCATGTATCCTGCAGTCATCTCCCCCCTGCTCACTGCCCCTCCACGTTCCAAAGAAACCAGGGACCTTTTCCCTTATTTTTATTGCTTAACATTTTCAGTGCATGGTCTCCAGAATGGCTGTCCCCTTCCCTGCTCTCTAACTCCAATGTGCCCCTTGGGTTCATTAAACTATTTGCCTTGCTCTTTCAGTTCCTTTTTTTCTTTTTTCTACTGGAATTTAGTGCCCATCTGACAGATCTTGAGAACAGCATCAAGTCCCCATCCTCCCTGTGTACACCACAGCTGCTGGCCTTGCAGCCCTGCCCACTCCAGGGCCACCTTTCCTGGGTGGAAATATCTTCCCTCTGGTTTCTCACTTGTATTTTTGGGTTGTCTACCTGCACAAGTGCCTGGTGATATCCCTGGGTACTTAGCAATGATGAGCACTGCTTCTCCATGCTTGAAAATCAGTGGGGCAATCAGCACCTAGTTGCTATTAATGGTACTCTTATTTATTAGCAATAATTCCAGTCATGCTCCTCGTATTTTTTTATTACTTGGGTACAACATGAGCAGCAGCTTCCAGCTGTACACAGAGGCTGGGAAGCAGTTCAGCCTCTCCTGCAAGTGTCCCCACTGAGCACTGCCCAACTGACCAGGAGCAGCCAGTGAGATGCTCTGTATTTCCATCTTTCTCTTGCTTTTCATTAAATTTAAAGCTGTCCCCTTCATAGTTTTTGAACAAAGCCCTGCGTAGCCTTCTTCAGCATTCAGATCTAAGAATCTTTGTTTTGTGCCATGTGTAGGGAAAGGAAGTAATGAATGTCTCCAGCTTAATGGTCTGAAAGTGTTTCTTGCTGTGCAAAAAACCCCCAGCATCCCCAAATCCATTTTCATTTATAACATTATGAGTAATTCTACTGGCAGCAGTTTTCCTTCTCATATATACTTATTAGAGGGAGAAAGTCCCCATCCTAAAGTAATGTTCTTGCTTGGATCAAATAGTCTTCAAACTCTGATTCTACCTTTAACTCTTTCATTGCTTCCCATATGTTGTTTTACCACACACCATGTAGGATGGAGCATTCATCTCAGGAGAGATGACACCTGGGAACACAGAAAGCAACCTCAGCAGGTGACTGAGAAGCAGCTGGAAAACAATCAGAACAGCTTTAGAATGAGCTGGGCCATTTCTGTGAGAGTAGGAGGCCATGAAGGTTAGCACCCATCTCCCCAAAGAGCAGAGATCTTCTGCCTATGCTTCTCAACTAATAACCATAAAGTTGTAATGAGGGTAGTGAGTGTCCCAGCACATCTAAGGGGACTCTGCAGGATGGGCTGAAGGTATCTCTAAGCTCTTACGGGCCAAGATGTGGTGGTAATGGCACAATGGCTCATAGCTGCTTCTCAAGGTGGTAGTAATTGTGCAGCAGTTCATAGCTCCTAAGACTATGCCACCTGTGGAGGAGACACCTCTTAGCTAAGCTTGAAGGCAAGGGGCCTTCAGAGGAAGAGATCCTTTGTTTTCTGATGTAATATTCCTGTGGCATCTATTTCTGTGAATGCAGGAAGGAGAGGGAGAGAAGCAGACGCTGCCTGGGAGGAGAAGGATGAGGTCACTGTGGATGGGGCTTGAGACCTCAGAAGTTGTGGGCTGCTCCACCCATTTGTTGGTGACTGGGGGCACCATCTCCTGATGAGCAGGGTATTTTTCATCATGTCGGTGACAAATGGCTCTCAGTTGAGGAGAAAAATGGTTTATTGATTAGCTAGCAGAGGTGCATGGGGCCTGTACCACTAATGGAATGTGCCTGCTCCACAGCAGCTCTCTGGGGGGGCTGCTCCAAAAGTGGCCTCTGCCTCCTGTGGTCCTGTAAAACCAAGACCAGGGTGCAGTGGGGCTTCAGGGAGCCTCATCCTGCTCCTTTCTCTGGCTCCCTTGTGGGACTTGCTAAGCAGGGACATGTCACTGTCCCCATGGCAGGGGACAACCTGTCTCCCAGGGACTGGGTGATAATCACCCATGTGTGGCAGGACCACCTTGGCAGGTTATCTCTGGGCAGTCAGTCTGTTTCCTTTGCCTAAAGGAATCCACCATCCTAAACCCAGCTCTCACAAAGTGCTCCAATGCTGGCTTTGAAGCAGGCAGAGACTCTGCTGGTGTCCTCAACCCAACTGTGGCTGGGTGCTGTTGGGCAGGAGGCCACCCCAGTTATCTGAGCTGCTTGGGAAGATGCCCATTTTGAGGGATTGCTCCCTACTCAGAACTTCAACACTGGAAAAAAACAGCCCAGTTGCTTGGTTTCCTCTTCCCACCCACCCCATTTTTAGCTTTTTTAGCCTGTGTGTGTTTACTCACAGCACACCTTGAGCAAGTCGAGATAATTAATCACCGTTTGCTTCCCTGTGTTCACATGGGATTCCTAATCCACAGTAAATCCTTTGGGGAACAGATGCAATTATGAAAGAAGTGCTTATTAAAAAGAACTATATGGGCCATAAAAAAATGTCAGGACAATTGTCCTTTAGTTGTTTGTAAAGTTGCCAGCTGTAATATATGATCCCAGTGCTGTGTCCCAGCTGTCTGCCTCCCCTGGTGTGCTCCAGCAGTAGCTTGTGAGGGATTTCACGTGCAGCTGCACAAAGCCCCCAGATCTCAGCTGTTCCTCCTTCCCTCTCCAGCCTGCAAGCACCTATTCTTAACTCATCAAGCACAAGCCTGTCACAGCCACCAACCTCCTATAGCAAACACTATTTTGGATCTCTCCTGGCTGAAATGGATGATGAGCTACTTGGAATTAATATCTTCTGCACGTGTCAATGGGGCCAGGCACTGGAAGAAGACACATGTGCCAGTGATTTGTTGGTTTGTCTGGCTTGGCAGAAGAAGGACCACAGCAACTGTGCTGTGCTTTTCCATTGAGTGGCATTTTCTCACCTGGTAGGAAGTGAAGGAGGAGGTTACCACCAAAATCCATCTGTTGGGGCTTTGCTCAATACTCCTGAGGTGGTATTAACCACCTGAGGACAGCAAGTCTAAGGAAATGGAGGCTCTAGGGTTGTGCTGTTGGATTTGGCCAACCAGTTTTTCAGTGTTTCTCAGCTTGTCACCTATAAGACTGAAAGAGGGTAGATTTAGATATTAGGAAGAAATATTAGATATTAGGAAGAAATTCTACACCATGAGACACTGGAATAGGTTGCCCAGGGAGGTTTTGGATACCTCCTCCCTGGAAGTGTTCAAGGCCAGGTTGGATGAGGCTTTGTGCAGCCTGGTCTGGTGGGAGGTGTCCCTGCTCATAGCAGGGAGGTTGGAACCTGATGATCTTTGAGGTCCCTTCCAACCTTCACCATTCTGTGATTCTATGACTGGTGAAGTAATGTCAGTCCACTTCTGTAGAGACTTTGAAGGAGCAGCCAAATAGATAAAAGAAACCTCCAGGAAAGCTCCTTAAGAGCAGACCTGGGCAGCCCATGATCAAAGCCAAATAATTCTTGTGCAAGGGATGGTGTCAGATCAGGGAGCAACTTTTCTTGGAAGAAGGAAGGGTGGAGAAGGGTGATGGCTTTGCTGTGTGTACTAAGGATGTGCATCTTGCTGCAAGCTTTAGAGAACAAGGAGATGTGGGTCCCACAGAAAAACTGAGTGGTGAGTAAATATCATCTAGTATTGTGAGGCTGCTGACCTACATGTCTGAAGGTGAAGCAAGACTTTTCCTGGGCAAATAACAGAACCACCAAACCTGAGGAACCAGAGGGATGGGAGATGGAGCAGGGGATGTCTCAGGTCAGTTCTAGCTTGCCACTGACCTGAGGGAGAGAAGCAAAGACTTCAAAGACTGACAACTGGGTCGTGTTCCCAATGACAAGCTGAGTGGCATGGGCAGGCAGAGAGGAAACCAGGCAACTTGGAGGGAGTGAAATGCTGTGCCATCAGCAGGAATTATGACTGGTAATAAGGATCATTTGCAGACAAGTGAAGTGTTTTTAAACTGTCCGAAACCAGAACTCAGTCAAGGAATGGGCAGAAGCCACCTTGGGCTGTTAAATGTTCCAGAAGATTGGCAGAGGCAAAGGTAACATCTGAGTTCACAGAGGGGTAAAGGGAGGAGGCAAGGAGAACTGTTACGAGCACAGTTACCTAACTGCTTTCAATTGGGTTCCCAGAAGAATACCATTTTTAAGTGCTGAAAAAAAATAATCCCCCCCCAAGAAAAAAAGAACACTTGTCAGGCCAGTCTGCTGAGAATAAATATTTTGGATTGAGAAGAAGCCAGAGATGTTGGATGCCTTGGCTTTGCTAGGATTTTGCTGTTTCACATGACATGGCTTTTAACAAGGTTGGTAACCAGGGCTCTGTAAAACTGCTGTGGGAGAGGTGCAAAACGTGGTTGGAAACCAGACAGGAGAAGTCAATGATTTGCTGTCAAATGAAAGAGTGGATTGAGTGATTTTCTGTAGGAGTCCATCCTTGATCTCACAGGAGTCAGTCTTTTCCCTAACGATCTAAATGATGGAATATTCGCTCTTCAGTCTGCAGAGGTTCCAGGTGGGAATTAGTGTGGTGATTGTAGAGAAGGAGGTTTCTAATCGTGTACCAGGAAGGACAATTAAGTGCTGGGATGTTTTGCCTGGGGAGGCTCTGGAGTTTTTATCATTAGAAGTGTTAAAGAAGAGTTTGGAGAAACGTCTCTCGGGAGTAATACAGAGCTAACCCTACCCTGAGGCAGGGCCAAGGCTGGAGGCCTGTTCCAGCCCTAATTTCTGTGATCCTGCATCATTCCAAAAGCAGCATCACATCTGCTGTGGCTTCTAGGGGAAAGTATGAAAAATACCACAAAAAGCTGAAAATACATGACTTTAGAAATGAAGCCTAGTGCTTTTATTAACCAAAATCTTGATATATTAACCCAGTTCTCCAAACACGTGGCAGAAATGGAGCAGCCTTGTTGCCTGTAGATCTGCTGGAGGTCTTGCTGGCTTCTTCTACCCTGCATTTGGAAAGCCTGGGTAGCAAGGTCCCACTGCTGTGGAAATTGTCAGGAGGGTGGGTCTAGTCTCTTTTCAGCAGTGTGGAGTGACAGGGCAAGGGACAATGGGCACAAACTGGAGCACAGGAGGTTCAAGCTGAACAGAAGGAAAAATTTCATTACTGTGAGAGTAACAGAGCCCTGGGACAGGCTGCCCAGAGAGGCTGTGGAGTCTCCTTCTCTGGAGACATTCTAAATCCATCTGGATGTGTTCCTGTGGGATCTACTGTAGGTGATTCTGCTCTAGCAAAGGAGTTGGACTACACAATCTTCAGAGATCCCTTCCTACCAGGACCACTCTCTGAAAAGTGCTGGATTTCTAAAGCAGAAATATTAACTGGGATGTGAAATGGGAATGAAAAAAGGTTTCCACTGACTCCTCTGGCAAAGACAGCTGGGCATTTGGAGTGATGGTGTTTGAAATGCAAAATGTACCTCATTGGAGAGTAATTTGGTGCAATTCATCTTCCGAGAAGGCTCTGGCTGCCTGTTTGCCACGTGGCTCAGAAGCTTGCTGGGAAAGAGGGGCAGGGAGGGGATACTGGGCATTGCAATCCCCTCTGCAGCCCGTGTTCCTCACAGCAAGGTGACTTGCAAACATCTAACACAAATGGGGAAGATGGATCATATGCAAGGTCAGGTGCAAGGCCAGGAAACTGATAGAGGCAAAAGCAGTTGATTGCTTGAGATTCCACCACCCCCAAAACATGTCCTGTGCACAGACACCCCAGTCCTTGCACAGCAGTGGACCTCACCCTCCAAACCAGCAAATAAAATAGGTAATGGAGGTGCTTGCTGTGATTTTTAATGTCAAAATTAGATTCACTGTGGCCTTATGGTCTCCATAATTACTAGGCATCACTCATCATTTTTCCCAGCTCAAGGGATACTCTGTTATTGACCTCACTGGGAAGATATAAATACATTACTGAATGGAAATACAGCCACTTACTAGTGTGGAAAGGTCTACATCATAGCTCAGAGGGTTCTGAAATCTTTATCTCAGTGTACCTACAGCAGAGGAGAATGCCAGATACTGTTGATGCCATGGCAAACCACTGCTCCAAAGGTCTTATCTTAGAGGAGAAAAACCTATTACAGGTTATTCAAGGAGAGCAACAATAAGAAACCACAAGCTTGAGGGAACTTGCTACAGTCAAACAGCCAGAAATACCATGCTGGGCTAGCACAGAGCTGCCAGAGATGGAGGTGGCCAGAGGGTATGGTGGCCCCAAGCTGGTGGGGCCACAAAATCTCTTGGGAGTGTGGCAGGGCCACGGAGAGTCACAGAGGATGAAAGGATGTTATTTCTTTTGAATATGATGAGTACCAAAACCAGGGAGAGGCCAGTGAGATGCTCTTGTGGAGCCTTGCATTGAGGATTGTGGGGGCAAGGTGCTTTTGTGGAGCTGTGGATGGAGAATCATGGTGGATGTTCAGATGCTCAGCCCTGAGACTGCCTGTGAGAGGTGAGTCACTTACTGGTTTGTGCTTGTCACTCCAGAGCCTGTGATGGGGATGTTCTGCTGGTGACTACCTGATGAGACATCCCATGGGTCTGGCAGTGCCACCTGACCTGAGTTATCTCCTTCTTGAAGGAGGTCATTGCAAGGGCAGTATGTGCCATGGGGTGCCAGCTCTTGCTGGGGAGACTGCCCATGCTCTTCAGGACCTGCCTGTCACTGGTGGGTGACTGTATTCACCCACTCCAAGCCCCCAGCACCCTGGAGCTGGGAAGCACCTCTGAGCCACAAAAAAAGGGCTTTCTGGTTAGGGGTCTAGGAGGGGATCAGCTATCCTCATCTGTGGGCATCATGCACCTTTCCTTCCTGGGTCTTTGGGCAGCTGCAGGGTGAATGTCTGTGCAGGCAGGGCACGTGCTTGGCAGGGGGCACCTTCTTCCAAGCAATCTGCATCACCTTTGAATGAGAAATTATGACCAGTGATGCTCAAGGTGAGAACATGTCACCTCACCAAAAGGTTTTGGTTTCACCCCCAAGACTGCTGCCCCACACAGCCCTTTGCCAGGGGAAGGCCAGTCTGTGTGTGTGTGTGGGGGGGTGCAGATGGGCACAGCAGGAACAAAGCAGGAAAGGGATCCACAGACCCTTCCAGAGGCCCAGAAGCCATTTAGGTTGCTGCTGTTTTTTTGGAGTGTCTCAGATTTTATCCAGAAAGGACCAGCAGCTCAACACAGGCTTGGCTAAAGTAGGTGCTGGTTAACAAGGACACTGGGATTTGATGGAAAACAAAGAGATGGTGAATCCCCGTATCTCTTGGTGACTTGTTCCCATGATTAGTCACCCTCACCATCTAAAACAGTCTTTATTTTGGGTTGGAGTTTGGGTCTTTCAACTTCTCTTTGCACTAGTATGTGCAGGATCTGGGTTTGTGTCCTCACAGAAGGGCAGCACCAGCCCATGGCCAAGCCAGCATCTACTCTCCTTATCTGGGATAACCAGGAGCTCAAGAGCTGCCTGAGTTTGAGGTCTCCTTTGGTTTTAAACTGGCATGTCACACAAATCCATGGGCTGCTTCGGAAAATCCCTGCTTGCTTAAACTCCCACAGGAGCCTCAGAGTGTGGAAAGCTGCACGTGTCTGAGAGTCGCCTCAGGTACCAGAACCAGAGAGGGCCCCAGGAGCCAGAGCCCTTCCTGGGGTGACAGCAGCCATGCCACTAAGCCCCTTGTGTGGCATTGCTGAGGGGGTAAACAAACCATCCTGCTGTCCCTCTCCACAGGGCCAGCATCCCTGGGCAGAGCTGCCTGGAGGACTTTGGGGATGTGGAAGATGGTGACCCCCTCATGGCTGTGTCCTGGTGGAGTGGGGACCCCGTGGGGCAGGGAGTGAGGGGGGGTCCTGGTATAGGGAGACCATGGGAAAGCAGCCCTGGCCTTAGGGGATGTGGTGGGGTTGGGGGGGAGGAGAAGACACATTCATGCAGGCACTTGTTTTGTTGATTTGTTCATTTTTTTTAATAGTGTCTCAAGAAACCAACCATGACTGAGCCCTCTGCGAGGGCTGTGCTGGCAGTGGGTGTCTCTGGGGAGATGGGATGTGCCCTGGGTTTCAGGCAGGGACACACGAGGTGGAGGAGATGCCCGGGGACACAGCAGTGCTGAGCCTGGCAGGGACCAGCCTCCAGCCCCCAGCGCTGGTGGGACAAGGAGCAGGACAGCCCAGGAGAGCAACTTCAGGGCCGGCCAAGCCCCTCTTCTTATCCTTAATGGACCACGATGAAGGGAAACCAGGCAGAGCCCGGCCAAGCCTGCACCCTGCGGGGAGAGCTGGGCCTGCAAATTACAGCTCTGTGCCTGCAAGTGCTTGTTATAGTTTATTGAGCTTAGGGAGGTTTCTCTGCTTTCTATTCTTGGCCCAGCTCCCCCTGTATTTATTTACAAGCAGCAGAGCAGATTTTAGCCATTGGAGCTGGAGAAAATTGCTGGAGAGCAATTGGAGCTGGACAAAAGCAGGATATTGGTTTCTCACCTGAGGAGAGAGGGCTGCATCCCTGGGAGCGGTGCCTCTCACCGAGGGACCCCAGGGCAGGCGTTGTGCTGTGGGGTGGCCAGTACCTCCACACCTACAGCATCTGTGTCACATCTCAATCCATGTCACTATGAGTCCAGGTCCCACAGGTGTGTCTGGAGTCACCTCCAACACTGGCTGGAGGCCACATGGCAGTGGGTGCTCAGCACCGGCTGCAAAACCTGCCTTTGATGTTGGTGCCGCCTCTCAAGTCTGCAGCCTGAGTGTCAGCTCGTATGTGTCTTTGAAAGGTACCTGAAGTCTTTCAACACTGCAGTTATCCTTAGGGATGTATCTTGGGAGGGCAAAGGAATGGTGAGAGTGTCTACAGAGATCCCTGGGGTGCAGCCCCACATTCTGGGCTCTCCAGTGCTGTGAACTGGCCTCATCAGCAACAACTGATCCAGCCTTCACACTGCCCTTGCCACTGCTGCTCCTCAAGACAGAGCAGTTTCCAGCTGAGAGGTGGGAAAGCTGCTATGTGCTGGGGTGACTGCCCCCAGAAAACCCTGCAGTCCCTCTGGGTTAGGAAATCATAGAATGGGTTGGGTTGAAAGGCACCCCAAAGACCATCTAGTCCCAACCCCCCTGCATGGTCAGGGACACCTCCCACTAAACCAGGTTGTTCAAAGTCCAGTCCAACCTGGCCTTAAACACTTCCAGGGATGGGGCATCCATCCATGCCTTATCTATCTGGCCTCATCAGGGTGCTGAGCACCCAGCCCTCCAGCAAACCCCAGAATCAGAGGGGCTCAGCACGGCCCTGGCTGTCCCCAGCTCAATCAAGTGCTGTGGAAGAAGAAAAACGTGCAAGTGCCTGTGCAGCATCTCTCTCTGGACCTATTGTAAATGTCATGGCAGTGTCTGTAAGTGGCCTAACATATTAAAGATCAGGCAGCAAGGGGAGGGAAGATGACCTTTTGCATTTTGCCCAGAGCAGACAAGGGTAATGTAATTATAATTTCATGTAATTCATCTCCTGAAACTGTGTAATAGCTGAACTTCACTTGGCATAGCCAGGGATGGAGCGGAGACAGGCAGGAGAAGTGCAGGCCCACAGCCCCCCTGCTGGAATGGCCTCCCCTGGGCAGAGCCCCCCACCCTCTCATGCCTCATCTGCCCCCCAAGGATCCTGGCTCTGCCTGTGCCCAGATGGAGCCTCCCCTCCTGAGGGGAGGTTGCCAGGGCCATTGTCTTTGGAGGCCAGCAGCTAAAACACTCCCTAGCTCATGGGAGCATCTGGCATGGCCAGGGCTGCTCGCTCTGCCAGCCTCAAGCTGCTCCTCTGCCTGGTTTAAGCTCTCCTGCTTCCCTTTCCCACAGCCTTCTTTGGAATCGTGCTTTCCAAATTGCCCCAAGCACAAAACCTCTCTGGGGAGCTGAGGGACTGTGTGTGTCCCCCCCCCAAATCCCAGAGCCAAGGATGCAGCAAACCAACCCCAAATAAAACCCAGCCCTACTGGTTTTACCTTTAAATAAAGCTTTTCTCCTGCCCAAGCATGTTACACCTGAAGCCCACATAGTGTCAGACTACTGTTAATTAGCTCCCTCTTCATTTGCTGGGTTATCCCAAGCTGGACCACTTTGTGGAGCTCTGCTCTGGCTTGTCCATAGGGAATGGAGTGATGGACCAGAGCACTTACAACCCCTCTGGTACCGAGGGACCCCATGGCTGACGTGCATAGTGTGGGTTTGGGCAGGTCATGTCTGCAGGACAGTTTATTATCATGTTTTCAGAAAGAAAGTTATACCTATTTAAAAGATGCTGCCGGCTGAAATTTGTTTTTTCATCACTAACTGATTAAATTGTGCTAGTCAGAGATTTTATCCTGGAGAAATCCTCCAGGAAGCTCTAATAGCAGAGTCAATCTTTGTAACGTTAGGAACAATAAAACAAGAGGCCTCGTTTTGCTGCAGGTTTTATCTGCGGGTGCTCAGCTGCACGTGCCTACAAGCCCCATGAACATCCCAGCACCCATTAAGGGTCATTAAATATTTATTTAAAAGCGTTTTCATTCCTCAATGGCAAAATAGAAACCAGGAAAGATGAAATGGTTTTGTTAAGATAAACAGTCTGGAGGAGAGAGCACCGTGGAGCGTGGCTTAGGGGATGGGGCAGAGGGATGCAGGGGCTGGCTCTGGATGCTGGGTGCTCCTGCACTGCTTCAGGGAAGATCCCCAGGCAGAGTCAGATAAATTAATCTCAGGGTTTTGTTACTGGATGAATGTGGTGTTGGGTGATGCTGAGCCTGGAGGAGATGTGAAACCTCTGTGAGCTGAGACGTCTCTATGAGCTGACGTGGGGACCTGGCACCAGATGCTTGCAGCGTGATGGCCACAGTTTGCCATGGTGGAAGGAGCAGGGATATTTGTTAGGGGTTTTTATCATCAAATCTGCAGGACTCTGGGCTCTCAAAGCCCAGAAAAATGCCCCAAGTCCAGCTGTGACAAGAGAAACACTGCCATCAGCATTGGGCTGTACAGCAGCACTGCTCTCCACAAAGCCTCCAGCAGTGAGAACAGTCTCACTGAGATCAGCCTCTAATTCATCTTCCCCGTCTTGCCATGTGCCTCCTGTGGATCCATCATGGCAGGCAGCCTGAAGCCCTCCATAAATGTATTTTTTCTTACTAGAAGTGACCCTGACCTCAGCTAGATGAGAGAGATTTGCTGGTGTTTCCCACCCTGTGCATGTTATGGGTTTGCCTTCCTGGTGCCAGGGCAGGACATTCCCACCGTACAACTTCTCTGTTCCCCGCGTTAAAAAGTCTTCAGTGGTTTCTCTGCCTCTTAAAAAAAAGTCACTCTGAGGCTTCTCTCCTGCTCCAGCATTCCTGTAACAGCAGCTCCTAAGGGCAGCAGACCCACAGGGGTGCAATGGGCTGTGCATCAGCAATGGAATTGAGCACCTTTGGTGCCATTGAAGGAACTGGGTTTCCACCAGGAGGTTGGAAAGTGGATCCTTTCTGCTTAGAGGAGCTTCTGGAGTCTGTCCCAGCCTGCTGGAACACATGGAACAGCAGACTGGTGGGACATCCCCACCCTTAGCACTGGTGTGGCAGGAACCAGCCCCATGCTGTTTGCAACCCCAGAGCCCTTTTAAAGAAAGACACGTTTCCCACCTTGCTGCTGACAGCCAAACTGATTTACCTTTCCAAATCTATATCAACACCTGAGGCTTTTAACAGTTTTGGGTTTGGTTGTGGTTTTTTTTTAACAGACTAAAAGGGAAAACAGCAGCTGAGACAACACAGCACCTCCCAGCTATGGATTGAATATAATATCTCATTATTTTATAACATTAAAAAGGAAGCGTCCTATTTATTTTTGAAGCATAGATTTTTCTGTGTGATGAATGGGAAGGAGTTTTTTTGATCAATACAATTTAATTATGCTACAAAACACCGACGGCTGAAGCTGCCCTCCCCTTGGCTCACTGGGAGGAAGGAGCACACCAGGCAGTTTGGCATCATCCTACAAACCTCTGCCCCTCCTGGATTAGAATCACAGACTGGTTTGAGTTGGAAGGGACCTTCAAGATCATCCAGTTACCCCGCTTGCGTGGGCAGGGACAGCTCCCACCAGACCAGGTTGCTCCAAGCCACATCCAGCCTTGAACACTTCCAGGGATGGGGCAGCTGCAACTTCCCTGGGCAACCTGTTCCAGTGTCTCACCACCCTCACACTAAAGAATTTCCCCTAATGTCTCACCTAAATCTCCCCTCTTCCAGTTTTAATCCATTCCCCCTTGTCCTCTCACTGCAAGCCCTTGAAAAGAGTCCCTCCACAGCTTTTCTGGAGCCCCTTCAGGCACTGGAAGGTGCTCTAAGGTCTCCCTGGAGCCTTCTCTTCTCCAGGCTGAACAACCCCAACCCTCTCAGCCTGTCCTCACAGGAGAGATGCTCTAGCCCTTTGACCATCTTCTTGGCTTCCTCTGGACTCTCTCCAAGAGCTTTATGTTCTTCTTACATTGAGAGCTCCAGAACTGGACACAGCACTCCAGGTGGGGTCTCAAAAGAGCAGAGCAGAGGGGGAGAATAATCTCCCTTCACTTGCTGGTCACGCTGCTTTTGATGCAGCCCAGGACATGGTTGGTTTCTGGCCTCCAGCGCACGGTGCTGGCTCATGTTGAGCTTCTTGTTCACCATCCCCTCCAAGTCCTTCTCCTCTGGACTCCATTGTTTCTCCTCCAGTTTTCCTCATCGTTGCACTTTAGAAGGTGGTTTGCCAAAAGCCTCCATGTCCGGCAGAGCTGATCCTGCCCCACGTGGGTGTTGGATCCTCACTTCAGCCACCGCATCCGTGGCAATCTGGATGCTGGGTCTCATGCAGATGGGACTCCCCAACTCCCTCCCAAGCTGATCCAAACATCCACCCAACGCAGGAACCTGGTCCCCTTGTCTCAGTGAGATGTTCAAGTCCCAGAAGCCCATTTAACCTCCAGCAGGATGGGCAGTGCTGGCACGAGTGATGCACACACCACAATCAAGGGATGCTTTGAATGCTGCAGAGCATTTCCATGCAAAAGTCTTGAAAGATTTGGGATTTATCTCCATCCTGGAAGAAAGCCTTATTAGTGGCTTTTGGGTACACCACTCCTGAATAATGAGGACAATCCTGTCTCAGGAAGATAAATCCCAATATAATGAAGCCATTGTCTTTCCTTATTGTAACTCTCTGTCAGCCCCTCATTTAGCTGCTGTTTTACCCAAAGATTTTGACAGCCTATGTTAGCACCAGAAGGATAATACAATGCTCTTTAATTGCCACCCAATCTAAAATCAGCCCTTTTTTCTGTGGCTAATGAGCCACCACATGGTCCTTTGGGGACGATGATTTGAGTGTGGCCAGTTACATCTCATCCTCACAGCCTTGCTGGATCTCCTGTGGCTTTTCCATGTCCTGGTGGGTCTGGCACATCACCTGAGCCCCCTTAGCAGCAGATACTCCCTGTCTGAGTCCCTTTTTTCCTACTCCTTCCCACGGGAGGAGCAAGCGACGGGGAAAGGTTTTTACAGCTTGGCAAATTCTCCTACAATTATCACATGAAAGAGAGTGGCTGAGAGCAACAACCTCGGTACAGAAATACTGCTTGGAAACGAATTGATGAGAAGGTACTTCTGCTGTGACAGGTATGGGGAGCACTGGAGCTGGCCAAAGCAGGCAGGGGGCTCATAGGTCATTACGAGTTCGAATCAGTTACCAGGGGGATGCAAATGCAGCCGGAGATGGATGTATTGTAAGAAGGAATTCTGGAGAGGATTTGAGCAATTTCAGCTGGCTGCCATGGCTGGGATCGGCTTGAAAGTTTCCTAATGAATTTCTTTGTCAAGAGGAAATTGCCTGTTCACTGGAGGAGCGTGCAGAATAGAGGGGGCTCTTCCTGTTGAAAATTCACCGGTGAAAAATCCAAATAAAACTGAATTTCCTTACCTTTTCAATGTGGATCCCCCGGGAGCTGTAATGTGACATCTTCGTGTCCATAATTCCCAGGTGCTTGAGGCATCAGTGGGCACATCCCTGCTTTGCTGAGGAGTCAGGGGGCACAGGAGCAGAGACCTGTCCCAGCTCAGTGCAGTGGCAGGGAGGGAGTCAGATCAGGAAACTACAGCAGTGCAGGGATGTGCAGGAGCACAGCTCGGGTTTTCCTTCACACAGGACACCCCCAAGACCTCTGTCCCTGCTCTAACAAACCTGTGACACACACGTACCCCATCAGCAGACCCCAAAGTCCAGGGCTGGCACCTCCCAGAGCTACACTGCAGAAATCACTGTCCCCATGGAGGAAATTCAGAGCAGCCTTGCAGGGTTTCACACCATTCCCAGGAGCATGTCTTGGTCTCATCAACGAGGTACATCCCCAAACCCAGGCGATAGCAGTGCTGCAGTTATCCTGTTATGTTCATAAACCTTCCAGTCTTGCAGGGAAAATAGGTCCTCTAGCCATTATCTGGCTTCTTGGTGTCGGGGTCCAAAACCTGCTGAACCGTTGGAAAGGGTCATATGGGCTTTGTGTTCTTTGGACTGAGATGGTGTTGGGGCTTGTATTTTGTAATTATTGTAGCTCTAGTGCTTTTGAATCACTTCAAAGGTCTCATTTTCCTGCTTGTGTCTCCATGATCCATATTTAGCAGGGTCAGCAAATAGCCACAAAAGATGCCCCGTGCCTGGTGAAGACTTTGCTGTCCAGGTGCTCACAGGGCAGGTGCTTGTGGCACCTCACTGGTACACAGAACCCAGGCAGCAGTTCAAGTAGTAGGATATAATCTCCATAGCTCGGTGCAGAAGATAACTGAGCAAACAGTGACTCCAGGCCCCTGCCCTGCTGGGGAAGCTATTGTTGGGTGTGGGATTTGCTGCTGCTGGGGGAAGGTTGAGGTGGACCTTGCAGTCTTGTGTCCAGCTCTGTTTGCACCCATTTTGCTCTGTCTGGGTGGTGCCTTGGATACTGGCTGGTGTCTGGATATAAAGGATGCTATTTCTGTTGAGATGGACCATCCATGACCTCCTCACCTCAGAGCCTTTCAACTTTAGAGCAGATGGACTCACGCTGAAGCTGCAGTGGCTGCAGCGTTGAGCAGAGCTCGATGCCACGGTGCTCCCTTGCTCAGTTAACATCTCCATTTAACAAGCCCACAAAGCAGTGGGACATGTGGTGGGATGCATGGTGACAGCATGGGGTCTGGCTGCTGGGGGCTGTGGCCAGCAAAGAGTGTTTTCAGAGGAACTGGTTACTACAGCTGGCCAGCAGTGGTCCTGCCAAGGCTGAGTCCACCAGCAAGCACTGGGGGAGACCTTGTGCCTGTTCCTACACACCCCCTGTGACATTTCATGGAATCACAGGATGGTTTGGGTGTGAAGGGACCTTAAAGACTATCTAGTTCCTACATTTTCCGCTAGACCAGGTTGCTCCAAGCCCCATCCAGCCTGCCCTTGAACATTTTCAGAGATGGGACCCACAGTGGCCACCCCACCTCCAGGGCAAGCCCAATGCAGTGATGTGGCTTTCCTAATCCTCAGAGACATGCAGAGGGGGGATTCTTATACTTGGGTCCACTTTTCACCTTGCCCCTCCATCAAAGCCACCAAAACCAGTGGCTCTTGTGATCTTGGCATCGATTTGCCACCAGTTTCCACGTGGCACTGCAGAAGATCTCTGCTCGTGGTCAGGGGATGTGGGGATGCAGCAGAAGGGTGAGGAGCAGGGTTGAACCCACAAGCACAGCCTCCTCCCGCTGTCCCACAGCCCTCAGGAGCAAAGCACAGTGTAGTTTGGCACGGAGCTGCTCTGCTGCAAGCACAGGCAGGACAGGTTCATGTCAAGGAGCAGTGGCTTGGAGAAGAAGTTTGTCCTTAGGACGCCGGAGCAGCCTGGAGGCTCCTCCTGACTCTTTCCCCCTGTAATATGATGCTCTGTGAACATTGGAAGAATGAATACAGTTATGCCCTGAAAAAAGAAAACTCATTTATTTATGAGGCTATTTGATTTCCTTGGAAATGCCTCATCTAGCAGCCCCCCTCCATTAGAAACCCTCTGAAGCTATGCAAGAAAAAGCCATATCTTATTATTTAAATTAATAAAGCAGCTGCAATTTTTTGCTTCATTTTAAAATATGACTATAGAAAATATCCTTCCATGGACCATTTTTCCTGCGGTTTTCTTCCTGAATATTCCTAATTATGGCCATAATTAATTTTAACGAGTCACCCACCATTAATTCCACAGTAATTTGTAAGTGTCCTGCAGCTGACTTAAAAAAAAAAAAATATTCCAAAGCTATGCCCTCCTCCAGCTGCCTCTTTAATGAAACCTGGGATTACTTAAGGAATTGGCACTTGGCCCCAGCGATGGAAAATTGCCTGGTCCTCAGTCAGCACCGATGCTGTCCACCCATTGATGGATGGCATCAGTCAGAGCTTTTATAGGCACAGCAAAAGAGGCCGATCTGTCCGGACCAATAAATCTAAATCTTTTCTAATATTTCATAGTTCTACCAGACATATGTATGAAGCCAACATGATGCTTCATTTTCTCAGGAAAACAGCTCCTCTGAGGCCAACAGTCGACACCAAAGTCCTTGGGCAAACTTTGGACTGTGGGAAGGAAGGTTGGGAAGGTCTGGGTGGAGGTTGAGAAGGTCTGGATGGAAGAGGTGGCTGGAGAAAGGAGGGACAACAAGAGCTATGGAGTCTCATTTCCATCTCCTGCACCGGGACAAGGTCAGATATCTCTACAAGAAGAGACTGTAGCTGCTTGTAGACACTCAAGAGTGTGTGAGCCCTCAGAAGACACCTCAGACTAAACTTTGCTGTGTTAATCTTGTAAGAGCGAGGAAATTAGGTGAAATACCAAAGCCAACAGAATTCAAGAGCAGAACTGGCAGGTGGGATGAAAGGGGAGGGAGGGATGACCTGTGGAGCAATCCTGTACCTTCTCAGGGATGGTGGCAGACAGAGAGCCCTGGCACTGCTCTCTGCTGGGACTCAGGGTCACCTCTGGCTCCCCAGCGTGGGCTGGGCAGTCGTGTGCTGCCTTCGACCGTTTGTTTTAATAAAGGGCGTCGCTGATGTCCTCGTTAGAGCTTTGCAGCTGAAACACAAGGGCTGGAGGCCAGCAAGAGGCTCACGCTGGCGAGGGCTTGCTGCTGACATTTCCAAGCTAATCAGGCCTGCTGAAGCTAGCCAGGGGTTTGACATGGAAAATAAAAAAACAGGTAGCAACAAGGTCCTCTGTATTAGGGCATGGCTGGTGGCCAGGTCTCTCCTTTAATTCCTGTACGAGTACGTGACTGGTGTTCCCCTCCTTTGATTGCCTTTGCCAGTGCACACAGAGCTGGGGCAGGTGGCCACTGGGTTTGGGATTTTGGCAGCAGAATTTGAGACATGTTCATGTGTACTCCCACGAGTCAAACCTTCGGCTGTTGTCACTGTATCCCACTGCTGGGAAAATGAAGTTTTCCTGCCAGGGTGTTGCTGCAGTCCTGCAGCACATCCCCTTGTTTCATTTCCCCAGCCAAGCTGGAGTTGACCCCAGGTCTGGCTGTGTTGGCAGATCCACACAGTGCTGCAGCAAGGGGGATTTGAGAGGCACAGAGGAAATCCTGACCTCTTACAGCAGCTGTGCCAGCCATCCTTGTTTCAGCCTCTGGAAAAAACACTTCTTGCCAGGTCTTAATCTGCAGGGCTGCAAAAGGGGTAATATGTCTGTCTGGGGAGCACCAGGAGACTGATCCATGGTTATAAAGAGCAGCATGGAGAGGAGCAGGATTCAGAAATGCTGACTCTGTCCCCAGCATTGGAGGGACTGGTTTGAAAAGTGTGAAAATATTGAAATACAATCTATTTTTTATCTCCTGGTGCTGCAGTGCTGGCTGCACAGGTCATGTTTGCAGAGCACTCAGTGTTCCGGGCTGCTTCCAAACAACGTGTTGAGGATCCCTACCACCCTGTGACCAGTGGCCTGGGGAAACACCCATCCCTCCTCTTGGGCTATTTACCTGATAGAGACACATTGGCTTGGCAACAGCTCCTGAACGAGAAACACCCAGGTTAACTTTAAGACAGCAGAAGTAAAAAAGGGACTCTGAGCTGTAGTTTTGCTTTAAGTGCTTAATTTCCGTCACAATTGCTGGATGTTGGAGGCCCGAGCAGCTCGTGCCTGACTCCCGAGCCCGGGGAAGTGTGAGGGCAGAGCATCAGGAGCAAGGAAATCAGGGAAGGGAGCGTGTTAAAAGAACTCAATTGACTGAGAAGCCCGTGGGAATGTAAAAATGCTCACTCTTCGTGTGTGCAAGGTTTAGCCACCATAGCATGAGACTGTGAAAAAAACATTGCAGTAAGGGACTTGGCGTGGTGAGTGATGGGCTGACCAGCTGCTACAGCACCTGCTTTATCCTCCTGCTTTAGCCTGGCCCTGAGAGTCACAGAGGAGCCCGGGTCCCCTTTTACCTCGTTTTTATTAGTGGGTCTTATTTGCAGCCAGGAGCTTTGCACTTGCAGAGCAAAACCTGTTCTTGTTCCTAATCCATCCAGCTCCAAGGCCCTGCAGGAGCTGGATTTGAGCCTCAGGAGGCTGCACATCCCACTGTTGTACTAAGAACAGGTCAAGGAGACTAACTGGGTGCAGCAGTGCCTGAGTTTCCCCATCTTCTTCCCTGCCCCTCCCCCCGAAGGGTATTGCAGGTTAGGGAGGGGTGTAAGAGGCTCAGAGCCCTCATGGCCACCCAGGAGATGCCTCACCAGCCCAGGGAACCCTGAGGATACCTTCCTGGGGCTGCCCACCACAGCGGAGAGCAGTCCAAATTATCAGACACACTCAGTTTTCCAACAGACTCTGGTGAGATTCACTGGAGATGCCAAACTTAACTTTAAGCATCATTTTCCAGCCTCTGCCCAGGTGGAGTCTTCTGCTGCTTTCTCTGGTCTCATTCCCAGTCCTCCCAGTCTCCAAAGAACAACCCCAGTTGAAGCTGCCTTGAGCTTGGCTGAAGGCATTTAATCATTGTCTCAGTGTGATGGAAATATGAGCTACTCCTGTGCCAGTCAGGACACGCTCTTCTTGCATGGACAAAGATGAGCAAGGAGCCATCCGAGCATGAAATAGTTGTCAGCCTTCCAGAGGGTCACAAGATATATGGATCATGAAGTAGAGACTCCCACAGATCTCAGATTATCAAGTATAAAGGTTGCAGGAGAAGATTGCTGCAACGTGTTAGATGGTAGGAGTGCTGTCCTGAATGCAGAGCTGGGCTGAAGCACCAGCCCAAAGGGGCTCTTGCTCATACGTTTTGGGTTCTCTCCAAATTTAGCCATCCCAGCACAAAGCTTCTTGGTTGTCAGAATGTCCTCTTGCTTCTATCTTCAGTTAACAGGAATGGTCAGGTCTCATGCATGGGTGTGCTTTGTGGAGCAGAAGCCATCTAAAGGTTAGAGCACCTGAAGGACTGGAGATGGGGATTGAACAGGAAGCTTCAGGCTGGTTGACCAGAAACTGATGGGATCAGTGGTGTTACTGTTTTATCATGGCACTTGGATCTGAGCTGTGATGAGTAGTGGCTCCTCACCATCCCCCTTTTCCAGGTTATGAGAGATGCAGCTGAGAGTCAGCTCCCTGCTCTCATGTCTTGGTGCCCCATGTGCATTGCCAGCAGCTGGGTGCATGGCCCTGGCCAGGAAAGCCATGGCTCGCTGGACCACTTTCCTCCAGGAGGAGCTGAGCCACCAACACAAATGATACCTGTGAGAGGCCAGGGCATGGGCTTGGTGATCCAGGAGGTTCCTGCCAGCCCCCGATTCCTATGTCCGTGCTGGCCAAATCCTGAGGTCACCTTCAGGCAGTCCCTGTCCCAGTTTTAGGGGAAATACAGGAAAGGCTGGGAGTAAGCCATGGAGCCAGCAGAGAGGTGTAGGCAGGCCTCCCTCTCGGTGTCTCTGCTCTGCCCATGCCCTCTCTCTGGATTTCTCCAGCTGCCCCTAAACCTGGGAACTTTCACTGATCAATTCTGGAGAGGAATTTTTTACAAGGGCATGTGGTGATAGGATGAGGGGGAATGGCTTTGAGCTGAAAGAGGGGAGGATTGAGATGAGAGATTAGGAAGCAATTCTTTCCTGTGAGGGTGGTGAGACAGTGGCCCAGGTTGCCCAGAGAAGCTGCAGCTGCCCCATCCCTGGAGGTGTTCAAGGGCAGGTTGGATGGGGCTTGGAGCAACCTGGTCTAGTGGGAGGTGTCCCTGCCCATGGCACAGGGATTAGGACAAGATGTTCTTTAAGGTTCCTTCACACACAAACCAGCTCATGATTCTGTGATTCTTACGGGTCCTGAACGAGACCACTCATTAAACCCAGAGCTAATTAGGGACCACAGCTACACACCACCCTCCAGCTTGGTTCACAACTGCTTATTCTTTGCTTTCTCTACTACCCACCACTTTCTCTTCCCCAAAGCCCAGGCTCAGCCCGATTTGAATTAATTGCAAGAATGAGACATCAGCTGCTTTTATGTAACGCTCCTGTGTAATTCCATCTACTCGCTTCTGCTCCCCCACTCATTTATTCACTGCAGGTTTGTTTAAATCAGCCCAGCCTTTTTTTCCCCTCCTCCCTCCACAAGGTCTCTTTGTAAGCTGTGTTCCCAATCCAAGGCCTTGGCACCCCCCAGGTAGCTGGGCAAATGTCTTTGCGTGGGTTTCACTGTGCTGAGCACCGCTCATGACTTGCCTCCTGCTCTAATTATTTCTATTTTACTGTTTTCTTCTACTGCTTCAGCAAAGAGATAGGCTAGATTTCCAAAACAGCCCCCCTTGCAGTGTTAACATGTATATTATATATAGATCTATATTCTAGTATATATTGAGAATTTTTGGAGAATGGCTGTTCTTCACACTGAGATGAAGGATGATCTTGTACCCTCATTGATCTCCAGGAAGTCTAATAATTAGGAAAACGACCCTGCTGGAGGAGTGGAAGCTCCCTGCACCCCTCTCCCTGGCTGGGCAGCACTGTGTGCCAGGCTGTGCTGGTGGTGTGGGGCCTCAGCCCACGGGTGCTTGGGGAAGAACTGTGATGGGTGCTGAGGGCACTGGCCCCAGGAGGCCCTGCCTCCCCCCTAGAGCACTCCTTCAAACAGCAAATGGCTCTTGTGTTGACAGGGCTCAAATTAAGAGGCAATTCAGGCAGCTCTCAAGATGAGAGATGCACGCGAGTCCTTCTGAGAAGGCAGCAGGGCTTGTAAGGAATCCAACATCCCAGATTCCTGCAGAACTCAGTGGCTGTTTACCTCAGGCTTCATCTTCACAGCAGCGTTAGCCCCATCTCATACTCATGGCTCAACCCAACCCCGCCCTCCAACAAACATCCCGAGCAGAGCCAGACCCAGGCCATCCATCACAGCACTGGAAGAGGCTCAGAGCAGGTTTTGCACCACCTGGGCCCTGCCAGAAGAGCTATGGAGGCATTGGGACCAAAACATTGTCTTATTTGCTTATTGATTTCCAGTAAAATCTAATAATTAGAAAAATAGTCCTGCAGGTTTGCGTGTGCCCTGCTTACAAAGGAAGGAGGAAAAATCATTCTGAGGGTGACAGGGCTTTGATTCCCTCCCTGTCATTGCTCTGGGCAGACAGACAAGTCTCCCTGCAGCAGGCATCAGGCTGTCTCGAGGGAGAGAGCAGAGAGCAGCAGTACGAGGAGCCTGGGGCATCCCTCAGGCACGTGCAGGGCCAGGAAAGGACTCTGTGATGATGGGCCACGACAGACAGGGCCACAGGGCTGTGGTCCCCTGGGCTAGCTGTGGTGACATTACAAGCCCACACATGATCTCGCCTTTGCCAGCGTCACCCACAGCTCCTGCCTAGGGAGGGGCTGCTGTGGAAATAGCTGGTGCCACATCTCCAAACATGTGGGATGAGGCTGGACATGCTTTGAAAAGACCTGTATGCTGGTGTCTTCATGAGACACTGGCCCTGGTTGCCCAGGGAAGCTGTGGCTGCCACATCCCTGGAAGTGTTCAAGGCCAGTCTGGATGGGGCTTGGAGCAACCTGGTCTAGTGGGAGGTGTCCCTGCCCGTGGCAAGGGGGGTTGGGACTGGGTGATAGTTAAGGTCCCTTCCAACCCAAACTGTTCTATGAGTTTATGACCATCCCCAAGGCCAGGTGATGCTGCCAAGGATCAGATGTGCCTCCTCTGGGAATAAACAGAATATGTTGCTCTCTGCAGATTCCTAATATAGTGCCTACTGCCATCTGTAAATAACACTTAAATAGCAGTTTGTCAAAAACAAGTCTCAGGGAATTATCTGAAATCAGCCTGTGTGATGAAAGGCGTGTGAGCTGGAAAGCTGCATCCAGCATGGGACTCTGAGAGCTGGAAAGCGACAGCAGTGCTGAAGTCAAAATGTATTTGCAGCACCTGCCTGCTGCTCTGCTCCCCAGGCTCGGAGCAAAACACCCCTGAGCTCCTGGCATGACAGTGCTGGGCAGGGTGGTGGCTGTGACCCACAGCTTTGCACACTTTGCACGTGATTGGCAAAGTAATTGGGAGGGGGTTTGTGCAAGTGAGCTGATATTTTACCTGTGGAAAATCAAACTTGGTCCCATTCTCATCTTGAATGGCTCATGGTTTGCTTTCTTTCTGCTTCCCAACCTCACTTGCCCCTTCCTGCTGATGTGCACCACCTTTCCTCGTGGCTGCTGTTGCGTTTCCTCTGCTTGCCTCTCAACATCTAAGAAGCTAAAGCAGCATTATCTGCAGGAGTGCATTGCACTTGCCAGCAGTTTTGGGAATCTCTTGGAGCTGGCAGTCCAGCAGTGCAGGAAGTGCAGGCAGGGCAGGCAGCACCTCCTCCAGCCATCATGGGCACAGTCCTTGGCCTCCAGAAACCATCATCCTGTTTGGTAAGGGGGGCAAGGAGATAAAGTGTCATGGGTAAATAAGGCACACATGGGTTCCCTTACAGGCTCTGGGGTGGGAGCAGGGTCATTTCTGGAGAGACAGTCTCTGTGCATGGGGAACTTGGGAAAGGGGAAGCTCCACTCCTTTTGTCTCATGTTAACACTGGTGTGGATCAGGAGCAGTGACTTCACCTTGCCAAGTCTCACCGATTAACATTCTGCTCCAGCCTGGGTTTCATAAGCAGGTCTGACTCTGTAAGATAAAAAAGTAATAACACTGCCCCATATTATTTATTAGCAGCTTTTATGGCTCCCAGCAAAAAAAAGGCCTTCCTGGCTTCCTTGCTGGGTTGGTCTGTATGAGGCTCGAGGTCGTTGCTCCACAGGCCCCATCTCCCAAGGTTTCCCAAGGCTGCAGAAAACCCATCTGGTGGCTCAGCAGTTGTATTCCATACATGACAGGCACTTGTTTGGCTCCTGCCCTGCCTTCCTGGATACCTGGGGTGGCCTCATGCTCCAGCTGCAAACAGCCTGGGACAATTCCCTGCACCCAGTGGGGGAAAGCATGGCACAGCTGCGGGGTCCCCATAAAAGGGGGTCACCCTTGATTTCAGGGTCTTTAATCTCTTGCGTTTTGAATTCTTTTGCCTCCAAAATCTAAAATTTCTCCTCCCAATGAAGCACATGTTCATTGTCTGACCTGAGCTGCGTGGGTATCTCAGGTGAAGCTGGCTGCTGGAGCCATGCTGGATCCTTTGGGGCCCTGTGGATGGTGTTTGAGTCCCTGGGGTCCCAGCCAAGCTCTCTGGGGTATTTGTCCTGCCTGGGATCTGTGCAGTGTCCTCTCCTCTATGCTCAGCCCGAGGCTCAAGCTGCCCAGTGCTGGTGTCCCTGTGTTGCCCGTGGTTTGTGTTGACTGTATTGACTGAATTAATTACAGCTGCAGTTCAATATTGAAATTACTCAGAGCTCTGGACAGCCAAGCTGAATCAATTAATTTATTAGTGAGAGCTAAAGCCAGCCCAAGAGTGAAGGGACGTTGCACCCTTGGAGAGGAGGCAGAGCAACCACCCTTTGTCAGAGCTCAGCCCCACAGTGCCCAGTTAAATCAGTCCCTGTGGGTTTGCTTGACCCTGTGTCTGTGTTTCAGCCCAAATTCCCCAAACCTGGCAAGTCCAAGGATTAACCACTGCTGTTTGCCAAGGCTCACTGGCTCCTTGGCCAGCCCCATGACCCCCTGGTGTGTGGCAGGGCACTGGAGTGGCTGTCACCCAAGCAGAAGGGAGGCCTTGGTGGCTGCATCTCATGGGTGTGGTATTTCTAAGCCCCAAATAGGGGTGTGAATAACAGCAATAAAAGTATGTCACCCATATAAAGATGTAGGACTTGGGTTAAGGTCTGGCCATGCCTCTTGGCACACTGTGTCACGTTTTGCCATCAGGGAAAGACTCTCTCTAGCATGGATCACTGTATTCACCTGCCTTACTGCAGCATACCCTGGGAATTAAACAGCTATTTCCAGTTCTCTGCAGCTCCAGGTATGTCTCTGCCAGGAGGCATCAGGTAGGCTTGGTGCACAGCCCATGCGTCTGCTAGAAATCCATCCTTCACTCTCGCTGCCCTGGCTGCAGAACCAGAAGCACCTTCACACATGCAAGTGTCCAGATGGAATTGTCCTGTTTGGTTTTTTTTTCTAGGGAAGCACTCAGAGGGCTGGCCCCTCACAGGTGGCAAGGGGTGGCATTGCTATAGCAATCATTACCTGGGACATGGGGAGGTGTAGAAATGTCAGAGTAGTGGTCTTCTCTCACATTTCTTGAGTGGATCGGCTCAGTTTGGCATCCAGAGTAGAGCCCAAAAGTAAACCCATCTCTGTGCCCCATCCTTGTATTTAGCCATGGCATGTGGATGGCACAAGTTACCCTGTGGCAGGTGGCCATCATGGCCCATCAGATGCCTCTTGTAGGCATAAAAGAGGCTCAGGACCAAGTAGGATTGGCAGTGCCTGAGAGAAGAGATACCAAAATAGAGAAGGCTGAGCTCTGCCGAGGTCAAGGCTTCATCTCCTTTCCAAGAAGAGCCTCCTGCTTTGGACCAAAAAGCCTCTTTCCTCCTCCTGAAGCCTCCAGGAGCAGAAATTTCCCTACCTGCATAGGATCAGCTCCTAAGCTGTTAACATGTGTCTCACTTAACTGCGATCTTCACAGGGATGCTCTTTGGATCCTCACAGTTTTATTTATTTAGTTGGTTTAGTTTAAGATTAATCAGAAATGGGGAAAGATCCAGAGACACACAAAAGAGGTTCTAAATAATTCTGAGTGATTGAGAGCACCGTGATTAATGGGATCTGCTGATGCCATGCGGGTGGAAGCAGCCTTCCAAAAAATACAGATTTATGTCAAATGGAAAAAGACAATAATGTCATTCACAACAGGAGAAAACGTGGTGGAAGAACCTGCCTGGAACGATCGTCACATATAATTCAGGCTCACAATGAACAAAACTTAACTTCCCTAAGCTCTGTGAGTCCTGATTCTAAATCCATTCATTATATTTGATTATCTTCAGTCCTCCCCCAGTGTAATATATTATTTCTTACAGAATTCACCATGCTTCATATCAGGCATGGTTTAATATTTCATACAGTTCATTAAATAACACATTCAGTTCAGCTCACAGTGCCTTATTCATAATCCCATCTCCATCCCTGTGAAGCCATAGGGAAACAAAAAAAAATTCAGGTCGGGTGAAACGGAAGAGCCAAGTGACATGGTTCTGCAAAAGGACCCTTTACAACCCTGGAATTAAAGGAGCTTTGAAAAGCAGAGGGTGAGAAGGTGTTCCTGGGTCTGCTGCATGGGTGGGAAGAGCAGTGATGGTGCAGAATAGTTGGGAAGAGGAAGATGATGAATGGTCCCCGATGGTACTCCTTGGGATACAGGTGGGAGCAGGAGCATCAGCTGCACAGAAGCAAGGCTTTGCTTGGTGGTTTGCTCTCTGAAGCTCATGTGTGGGCCAAGCTGAAACAGCAAAGCAAAATGTAAAGGCTTTCTCACAAGCTTCCACACAACGAGTGGCATCTTCTCCTGAAGGTGTTTTTCTTAATTCCAGGGCAGGACTTTGACAGGAGGAGACCAAGGGGGAATAACTCACTCCAAGTACAAGAAACTTTTTCTGGCAGGAAGTCAGAAATACCCCGCAGTGGGTGGAAATCCCTTCCCTGCTCCAGAACATGGCAAAACACTGCAAATATCTCCAAAGATGGTGTCTCTAGTCATTGCATCCGCAAGGACATTCTGTCTGATGGGCGAAGGGTAGTGCAGCAGAGTCTATTATTTCTTCATCTGATTAAAATTAATAATTTATACAGGGACAAAGTGACTTCCTCGTAATTTCTTGTGAGCTCCGATTCCTCTTCAGCAGAGCCAGGGATGCCGGGGGAGATCCAAGGAAGAAATAATGGGAATGGATGGAGATAGCTCTGTGAAGGGCAGAAGCAGCTCTCATCCTCCTGCTCCGCCAGGAACATACGAGCTCCGTCCTGGGATCAGACAGCAAGTACCCTATGCATACCAAATGATGATCTACATTATACCCAGACCTCAAGAGCTGCAAATATCATCCTCTGTTCCCTACCAGGATTGTTCTGTCCTTGTCAGGAGGACCCTGCGGAGGTGCTGGAGCTCAGAATGGAGGACCACAGGGGATGCATTATTGAAAGGCCAAGGAACAGCTGAGGGCCAGGCTGGGACCATCCGTGCCACCGATCGGTGCATGTCCTCGGGCACATCTCTCCACTCCTGCATCTCTTTTTTTTCCCTCCAAGGCCATGCCCAAGCTGTCAAGGCAAGGACAGTCTTGTCTCTTGTGTCACACCCAGCTGAAGATAGCCTGACTCCAGAGAGGCCTCTGGTGCCCACTCCCCTTCCATTATTCCAACAGCAAAACCCCAACCTGCCAACAGCAGAGAAGCTAGATCCTACAAAAATGCTGGTTTGAGCTATTTGCTTCTATACATGGTCACAGTCTTTTTCCCCCCCCCCATTGCAAAAGGAAGCTGTGTTCATGGATAATGCAGAAACAGTTGAGAGTGGCTGCATTTAGAGACCAGAGCCTGCCTGCAAAACATGTGCCAGCCCTGTGTGGGTAGAAGGGCACTGGGCATGGACACAGCCCAAGGAGTGCGATGGCTCCAGCACTGCCCTGCAGTGATGCTCCTCACCTGTGCCACCCCAGCTGGTGGCAAGTCCCTAGGGTGCATCCTGCATGTCCCCACTCTCCTTGATGCCACCTTGCAGAAGTGTTTCCCTTGCACAGGTTCTTGCTCTCACCTCTCTGTCCTTCTGCATCTCTTCCTCTCTTTTCAGCCATCCCTGGCCTTTATCCCAAATGCTGGGAAATGTTTGGTCTCACGCCCTCCCTTTGGATGAAAACTTCCCCCAGTGTCTGGCATACCCAAGAGTTAGGGCTGGGAGGAGGAATTTGGACTTGAGCTCGTCAAAGTGGGTTTAGCTTCAAACTCTCTTGCTTTATTTTTTTTTCCTTCCCAGAGCAATAGTCCTGCCCCAACCCTTGGGCTGGATTTTCTGCTTTTTTTCCTTTTCCTCCTTCCACTAGATTTGCTAGCACAGAAGAATTACAGGAACAGAAGGTGAAGCTAGATCTTCCTCCTTTATTTTTGTTTTCCTTTTTTTGGCACCTCTCCCTTGCTCTTTTGCCAAGCTGCTCTGATTCCTCTCCCCCAGCACCCACGCTGCCTGCCCAGCACGGGGGGGCACACGGTGCCCATGGAGCACGCTGCCATGTGTGGTGGCCATCAGCTCCTCCATGGGAGGAGGAGGAGGGGGAGGCAGAAATCCCAACCTGAAGCCCAGGGTGGGCTTGAATCACCCTCTGATGAGGAGCTGCTGAGTCAGGGGCTGAGCAGTGGCCACCAACTGTCTCCCCATGGGTGGGGAAGGCTCATTATCATGGGTGGAAGACTGTGGAGGAGCTCCAGCCTTGAAGCTCCCCATCTCTGTCCTCCTTCCCTGCACAAGCAGCATGGTTAATTCCCCTTTCCACCTCCCCCCAAAGCTTTCCCAGCTCTATCACATCCCTCTTCACCTGTGTGGCATTCAGGGTGTAGGTGCACGAGGGATTTGCACAGCGACAACATGATTTTTTTCTGCTGTGCTCTCCTCTTCTCTGATTAATCCCTAACATTCAAGAGGCTTTTTTTTTTTTTTCTCCCCAATCTCTGCTGAGCAATGAGCTGGTGTTTTCAGAGAACTATCTATTATAACCCTGAGATCTTGCTCCTGAGAGTTAGTAGTCAGCTCAGAGCCCATCATTTTTTCTGAGGTTGGGAATGGTTTCTCCCATGTGCTCTGCTATTCATCCACACTGAATTTCTCCTGTCACATCCTTGGCCGGTCACTCATCACAAGGTCCTTCTGCAATTCCTCACAGTCAGCCCTTGTCCTTAAAATCCTAAATAATTTGGAAGCGTCAACAAAAGCTGTCATTTCACTCTCCACTCCCTTCCTCTCCTGTTTCAGTGAGCTTCTATGTAGGGTCTGGGAGAAATTTTGGGGAAACCCGTGAGAAATCTGTGACCGACTGAGAATGGGAGAGAAGAACTTGTGCGGCTGCTTGTGATTCGATGGGCATTGAGCATCTGGGAGCAGTGGGGACAAGCTCCAGGCAACCCAAGGAACAGATATCTGCAGGGACAACTTGTTTTGATACATTACCCTCAAGATTTATCAGGAAATTGGATTGAAGGGCCTTTAATGACCATCAGGAATGAAAACTTCCTGTGGAGGACTGGCCGTGGTTTTCCTGCATAAGCAGACGCAGAATCGATACTCTCCAGGGAATCGTTCCAGAAGGTGGATGGAATAAAGTGATTCACAGTATTACAAAAAAATAAAATAAAAAGAGAGACATCAGAGCTCCTGGAAGCTGTTCAGTTGGCATCACGAGGCCTGTGAATAACAGATGCCCAAGGGAACGAATGTTTGAAGCCAAAGCAATTTGGGTAACAGGACAGGCTTGGGGGGGAAAAAACCCACAGTGCCAGATTTTGGATTATGCTGCACATCCATGCTAAAAAAGAAGACACACATGTTGCAAATGTACAGCCCAGGAACACATTTTATAAGCATATTCCTAATGTGGCATGTGCTCTGCTGCTGCTTCTGATTGATAATAGCTAACTATAGCTTCTCCTTTAGCTCGTCCTCCTGCTCTTCTCTGTTCAACTGTGGGATTTAAAAGGCCGGTGATGGCACAAAAATATGATGCAGATTCTGTTAAAGAGCTTAAAAAATTGCCAGGTGAACATATTGGCTGTTTTGAGGGTTGGCCTTGAACTCACAGGGCTTAGGTTGCAAAGCAGTTGTGTCCAGGGTGGGATGAACCCATTTGTTTCCTACCTTGGCATCCACAAGGAAGGGCTGGAGAGGCGTCTTTTGTCAAGGTAGCCTTGGCATCAGCTTTATTGGATCAGTAAAGCTGCATGGCAAGAATGGCAGGATTCAACCTGCCCAGAAGCACTTCTCTTAAAAATATCAGATGATGCTTTGAGCCTTTGCAGAGCTGAGAGTGTGTGTTTCCTGTCTGCAAACCAAAACAAAACCTCCCTGTTCACCTTCACTCCCACCAGAGTGGGAACCTGATGATAAATCACCTTTTCTCTTGGAGGGGCAGAATAAATGTTCTTCTTCCCCCTCAAATCCAGCCCCTGTGCCCTCTGCATTTCTGGCTATGTAATGTGACAAGGGGCATGTCACTGTGCCAGGAGCTGGGGGATGATGGCCACCTTTGGCAGGGCCAGCACAGCAGCCCTGGACAAAAAATCAGGAAGTCTTGTCCCTCTGGCCAAGTCCCTGCATTGTGTCTGCAGGGAGTGAAACAGTATGAATGGTTGACACCCCCCAGTGTGTTCCATGACCCTTTGTTACTGTGTTGGTGCCATTTGGGTGCAACATTTTTTCATGTGGCTCGTAACGTCCTTGGTGACCTTGCCTTGTCTGGCCCCATTTCTATCTGGGACTTGTAAGAATTGATTTTATTAAAGTTTTTGAGGAGCTTTATCAGGCTGGTAAAGGAGTCCATCCACATCTGAAATCAATGTCCCAGCTCTCGGGCACCTGGAGATCACTGCTCAAAATGCAGTTGTTCCATCACTGCCAGGAGAGTCCAGGTCAGTCCTGTTGTCTAAAGGCTGTGCCACCCCTGGGGGTGTTGCTGTAGCACCGTTCCCCAGGGAGCTCCTGTGCTGGGACAGGCTGCATGTCCTTGCTGTCCACAGCCAGGACTCAGTGCAAACTTCTCCTCAGAGGTTCCCAGCACCAGCACTCCAGTTGTGTCCTCGGGTTATCAATACCCATGGCTCTTGTACCTCTTGTGGTGTTTCTTCTGGAGCTTTCATGCATGAACATCTTTCTTTCCACTTTTACAGTAGTTCCCATCTGCTCCTGACCCTTGCAGCACCCCAGATCAGGTGCTCTGGTAGCATCAGCTTTGAAGGGTAACAAAATCATGAGTTGTCTGCATCTTCCCCTTTCCACGTGGAGCCCAGAGAAGTGCTGGGTAATTTGCAGACTAAACCAAAGAGGTTTGGTGGTCCTGGTCCCTAAGAGCTGATGTGGAAACTGATGTGGGCTGGTGGGAGTGCCCTGAGGAGCAGCCCCTTGGCTGGCCATGGCTGGGGTTTCTCAGGCAGGATGATGAGTTTCTGTGGGGACTGGCTTGGCCACAAGTTGTGGGGCTACTGTGTGGTGGGGAGAAAAGGTGCCTGGGAGGAGATGGAGCAGAGCAACAGGGCCAGAGCAGCCCCACACTGAGCTTTCACTGCAGATGGCAAAAAGACCACCAGGTTTCAGGTTCTGCCCCACATCTTCAGTCCTTCAATTTTTCAGCACCCTATGGAGGAACCCACCCCATCCACCTAATCAGATGCCACCTTGGGCCACCTACCTCCACTGCCCATGGCCAGATGGGGCTGGACACCACCCTGGAGTCCTCTTAACGCCGTAGGAATGCAGCCTGGGCAGGCAGCTCATCCCTCCCCCGGTACATCCCGGGAGAGAGGAGAGGAGTGGGGCTGGAGCCGGGTGCCAGGAGGGGGTGGCACGGGGGGCGGGGGGGACGGGAGAGCTGCTGCCCCCATCCCTTGACTCACGGCAGGTCCCCGCGATGCCGCGGGGCTCAGCGTGACAGCCCGGCTGCCTGCGGTCGTCTATGGCAACTGAGCCACCTCGGAAGGCTGTGCTGCCTGTGTGGGCTTGAAACTATGTGGTTGTTTTTGTTCTCTCTCCGGGGAAAAAAAAAAAAATAAAAAGAAAAAGAAGGGAAGAAAAAAAAAAAAAGAAAAAAAAAAGACAATCTGATTTGTATGTAACTCTGAATAAATTCCTTGTTAACCTTTACAGCCATCTGGAGGGAGAGTCATTCCTCGCTGCAAAGCACACCGCGGCTGGAGGAGGGAGAGATGTTCTTGCTGGCAGATTGTGCAGGAGCTGGTGTGGAGGAGCTGGAGGCATCGTGGGAGGGAGCCCAGAGCCCCGGCTCAGCCCGGGCAGAGCTGGGAGGTGGAGGGTGTCAGGGTTCAGGGTGTCCCAGGGTTGCCAGGAGCCAGCCGGTGGGTTGGTCTGCCACTTTCCCTCCCAGCCCTGGGCACAGGGACACAGGAATAGCTTCTCACTGCTTGGCTTGGGTTGGAATAGAGATGGAAAACCTCTTTCCTAGAAGCCCTGGGCTGAGAGCTTGCTGGGGGGCTCTGGTGTTTGAGTCATGCTGCCTCAAAGCCCCACTCTCACATGCTCCCAGCCTGGCTGAAGACCCAAGCTTTGGAGATTGGGGGCTCAGGTCTACTCCAGGTACTCTGAGAGTCTCTCATGTCACATAGGAGTCACCATCCCTGGAGGTGTTAAAAAAATGTGTGGATGTAGCACTTTAGAACATGGTGTTTGGCGTGATTGTGTTGGGTTGACAGTTGGACTTGATGATCTTAGAGGTCTTTTCCAACATTAATGATTCTGTGATTCTATGGGGAGAGCTGGATCAGACCTGAATGTCCATCTGACCCATCAGAGGTCCCCAGGAGCTTGCTGCAGCTTGCCAAAGACATCTCCTTCCTTAGGACCAGCCCCCTGGTAAGCCTGCTTTGAAACTGCAGGGCATTCATTCCCCTTCTGCTTCTTGCAGAGTCTCCTCTTTGCTGGCACTGTGTCTGTGTCCTGGTTTGATCCAAAACCTGCAGTGGTTACCTGCCATGCTCACTGTTCTGTTGATTTTCTAGACTCCAAGCCTGGGAAGTTCATCACCTCTTGGCTGCAACGGCAGCATCCAGCCTGGCAGTGACTTTCTTCACGAGCCCAGCGCATCCCTTCTCAAGCCTGTTTGGTGCCATCTCCTCCTGTGGTCAGCTCAGCACCCACATTTTCCCTCCATTTAGGTGACAGCTCCTGAAGTCCTTCATGTGGATTCCTCCTGGCTGAGCTCATGTCACAGGTGCAGTGTTGCCCTGGGGACATGGGGTGAACCAGCACTGTGAGGCTACAGCAAGAGTCCCTCAGGACCAAACAGAGTCTGGATGCAGCTTTCTGGGCATTTCGATGGCTCCTAAGCTTCCTTGGTTATTCTCATCTGGCTGTGTCAGGCAGGAGGAAAAGGCTGCTTCTCCCTGGCATTTAGAGGTGGTGAGAGGTTGGGAGGGGAGTAGAAGACCCTATGGATACCTATGCCATCGCTCTGGGGAATTCTCTGGGACAAAGATTTCCAGCAGCTCCTCTGGGATGTTCACACATTGTGTTAGATTCATGTTCCCCCAAAGCCCTCAGAGCACTTCCCAAACCAACACAGCCACAACAACCCCCTTTAAAGAAGCCCCCCAAGGTGTGGACCAGCAGGAACATGGGTCTCTGGTCCTTGATGGGGTGGCTTTTACCATCAGGTGGGCTCCCTTATCCCAGGACAACACCTCAGGCCTGGCTGCACCCCTGCCTGGTCACCAGCAGAGCTGCTCAGCCAGGAGGGATGAGAGGGAGGGACAGGGGACTCTGGACATCTGTCCATACACCAAAAGCAGCCCCATGGCAGCCGGGACTATTGGATGAATTACAGTTCCCACAGATGAGGAAGAGCAGGGCCAAAGAAACACAATGCAACTTTATCTTCTTTCTTTCTCTGCTCCTTTTAAAATTTATAAATATTTTGAAAACTTTCCAAAGGGAGGGGAAAAACCAGCAAGTTGCACATCAGTGACTCAATGCAGTGTCACTCTGTTCATTAAGAAAGAAGGAAATCAAATCATTACTGGAATTAATAAAGAGGAATCTCTCGGTTGACTAGGAGAAGGGGATGCACTTAGAAGGGGTGGGATATAACACCACCATGGCTGGTTTCCAGCCATGCTGAGCTCTGTCTAAAGGTCTTCATTATAAGCAGCTCAAAAAAAAGCCAACAAGAAAAGGAATTTACAACACAAAAGAAACAAATTAGATCTCAGATGCCTCTATACATATTTAATCTTTGGGATGCTGATGAAGAGGAATCTTTAATATGAGCTGCCACCAGCTTTGCTCGCAGAGGGCTGCCAGTGGAGTTGGCTGGTGGGGAGGATGCTCCTCTGTGTGAGGCTCTCGAGGCATATCAGGCAGCCAGAGAGGAGAAAAACGTGGCCTTTGGGTCTGGGAACTTGCTGCAACAAGGGTAGGATCAGGCACCTCCTTGGAGTGCTCTCCAAGCACGATGACTTGGCCTTCAGAGATGCTGAAGGTCAACGAGCAGCTTGCTAAGTATGAGAGCATCTACAGCAACCTGGTCTAGTGGGACGTGTCCCTGCCTATGCAGGGGGCTGGAACTAGATGATCTTGAAGATCCCTTCCAACCCAAACCAGTCTGTGATTCTGTGATTCTACAGCCATGCAGGCAGGCCACCCAAAACCCCTGGTGGACTCCTCAGCCACCACAGAGCACATGGGTGATTGCCACCCTCCTTCATTCTTGAACCCATTCAATTCATTTTGCCATCTTAGCTCTGAGAACCACCTTTACCCCACTGCAAACTCTGCCTCTCCTGAAACTTCTCCTCAGGGATTGATCTCCCATAACCCCCCAGGTAACCCTTTCCACTGTATCTTTTTAAGGTTCTGTTTAGATATTTTCTCCCCTTGTGTCTGCTCATGTTTGCATAGTGCATCCTCGTTAATTAGGATGTCTTGTTGGGCAGCGTGTAGTCTTCAGGGAGTTCCTCTAGTGATTTGTTTACAGATGTCAGGTTAGCAATAAATTGGGAGAAATAATTGACCTTTCCTGTAAGACTTTGCTAATCCTGTTTCTTCTCAACCGTTTCCAATTTTAAGTGTACTGTGGTGTTTTTCTTAATCAATTGTTCAGACTGTGAGAACATTCAGGGAGATGCCACCAGGAACACATCGTGGTGATGCAATTTTAATGATTCATTCTCTGTTTCTCATTAATTCATTGCATTTCATGTTTCTTCAAGTGCTGACTTTGGAAGTTTTTGAGACTTTGAATAGTGTTTTTCTAAAAACAACCTAAAAACAAGCCTCGGTATGTTTCTGTGTTGCTGTGGCTGTGGGCAGGGTCTGCTTGGTGGGTATGAGGTGGGCACAGAGCAAGGAGCTCCTCCCAGCCTCCAGGACCTGATGGTGTGTGGAAACAGATTCCAGCAAAAGTGCAAGGAGGCCAGTCAGCAAAACGTTTCTATTAAAAACTGTTACTTTTAAACAAGTTAATTTCCCCCATGAATCAAACCACTGTAAAGAGAAATCCCAAAGGGCAGGCTAAGCATCACTGTGATACTCCTGTTAGAACTGCTTGGACTGAATTTTATGTTTTTTAACTATTTTTTTATCTGAAGAATTCCAACTTTTGGAAGTTAAATGACTTGGAAAAGACCCAGCTTTTTTTTTTTTTTTTTTTTTTTTTTTTAAAGGAAATGGCTTTGTTGTGATATTGCGTTGCAGAAACCATGAACAGGTTTCAGATTTTGAAAACAAAACCTGGGCAAAATGAACATTGCTTGTCACGAAAAAAAAATTAGAATATTGGAGCTTTTCCATGTCAATTATTTGAAGAGAGTGATCCCATCCTTGTTAAACCACCTGCACAAGCATCTAATGCTGCTACGGATCTGCAACAGCAGGTCCTCGCTCCTCATCCTTGACAATTAACAAAGCAAAGATTAAATGTTCTGCAAGGAAATCCTTTCTCCAACTAATCCCCTAATTAGAAATTCAGTGATTGACTCCAACAGATCAGATACAGTCAGTTCCACAAGAACCCATCTCTCCTACCAGCAGTGATCAGGCCCAGCTGGGCAGCTCCAGCCATGCCGTGCCATGGGGTGACCATGCCCCACACCTGCCTTCACACTGGTTCTTCTGTCACCTTAAAGGCCCTGTTAGACCCATCAGTTGATAAATCACACGTTCCTTAGAACAAGCTGTTATCTTGTTTTGCACAGAGCTGTCAAACTGAGGCAATGTTACAAATGATGTGTTATCTCCCAGCAGTAATTGCCTTGGGGATACTCTGTGTTACCACCTCCCGGGGGGGACACCGGCAGCGTCCTCTGTCCGGAGCAACCGGATCATCCGAGGGCTGGAGCAGCTCTGCTCTGCAGACAGGCTGAGAGAGTTGGGGCTGTTCAGCCTGGAGAAGAGAAGGCTCCAAGGAGACTTTAGAGCCCCTTCCAGTGCCTGAAGGGGCTCCAGGAAAGCTGGGGAGGGACTTTGGACAAGGGCAGGGAGAGAGAGGACAGGGGGTAATAGACTAAAGCTGGAAGAGGGGAGATGTAGGTTAGACATTAGGAGGAAATTCTTTCCTGTGAGGGTGGTGAGACACTGGCCCAGGTTGCCCAGAGAAGCTGTGGCTGCCCCATCCCTGGAAGTGTTCAAGGGCAGATTGGATGGGGCTTGGAGCAACCTGGTCTAGTGGGAGGTGTCCCTGCCCATGGCAGGGGGAGTTGAGACTAGATGATCTTTAACATCCCTCCAACCTAAACCAGTCTGTGATTTTCTGATTCTGTGAGGAGCTGAGATGGATTTTTCAGTCCCACCACTTGAGTTAGCACCAGTGATTCCGGGCATCCTGGGTGCAGTTTGTCCCTGAGCAGACAGACATGGGTGCATCTACCTCAGTCTTTTTAACCCAAGTCTGTCCTCCGTGACAAACAGTGACATGAAAAGCAAAGTGGAGCAAGACGCAGCAGCTGCCATTGGTGGAAGGAGACTCTGGATATTTAGTTTGGAATTAAAAAATCATGTTTGTAATTAAAAAAACACAAACCTCTGCACATTTCAGGCGATTTCTTGCCAAAGATGGACTTGTCCTCTTGGGTTTTCAAGCAAGGCTTGGGAAGATGAGTCGGTGGCTGAGCCTTTTTAGCCAGGAGGTGAATCAAGTTTTGTTGCTCTCATTTGGAAGCTTCGGGCTTGTGGGACACATACCATGCTCCATCCTGCAGGCACAAACCCTCCAGCCAGGGTTTTATTCCGGTATTCAGGGGGAGGCAGATCCTAATCAGCTAATCTTGCTTTGCTGGCATATTTTATTTTATTTTATTTTATTTTATTTTATTTTATTTTATTTTATTTTATTTTATTTTATTTTATTTTATTTTATTTTATTTTATTTTTTCTCCCTTTTCTCTTTATTTTTTTCTCTTTTCTCTTTCTTTTCCTTTTTTCCTCCTTTGATTTTTTTCCCCCTCTTCCATTTTCCATTTTCTACTTTTTTCCCCTTTTCCCCTTTTCTTTTGGAGACAAGTCCCACCCCAGGTGGCAGGAGCTTTCCACACAGCATGTGTGTGCCAAGGGCTCTTGAGGCCACCTCTGCAGTGGCCGTGCCCCATCCCCAAGGGCATGGCAGCCTCCTGGGAGATGGCAACACAGCTCTTTCAGCCATCCCTGTGCTCCACTGATGGTTGTCTTACTCTGTCCTGGGAAAACCTTCTGATCTGGGAATATTCCTCCCCCGTTCAGGTCTGCTGTCACCACATAAATGTGTGGCAGGGCTCTCCCCCTCCATCCAAAATCCCCATGGGGAGGGAGAGACTGAGAGAGACACATCCCTGCCTATGTACTTGGAGGGACAGATGGCATCATCATCATAGAGATTTATGCTCCTCAGGACAAAAAAAAAAAGGCTAAACATATTTAAAATGAGGCCATTCCCAGCTGCCGGGATAATGGAGCGTGCCGGGAGGGCTGTGGACGCCTCGGCCTTTCCTCAGTTGCTCAGGGCTCTGTCATGCTGCTCCCTTCCAGGAGGAACCAAACTCCCCCTCGCCAGAAAACAGCCTGGAAAGGGGCTCCTTCTCCCTCCCCCATTGCAGACTGTGCTCTCCCTCCCAGCCAAGAGGAGAGTTTAATTATAAACCAAACTCAGCCCCAGCTGGTTGGGTGGGCAGGGATGTGTTGGGTTTTTTTCCTGAACCGATGGGGTTTGGTGATGGTTCCCTTAACTTAAAGTGTAAAGAAATAAAAATTATTAAACTCTGGTCAAATGGAGGGCTGCCACACACTGTCCCACGCTGAGCTGCTTTATAAGCAGTGACACCTCTGCTGCTTCAGAGGCAGAGAGTAAAAGACACGGGTGCTGAATCCCCTGTCCCACACCACCATCCCTCTCCCCAGTGTGAATTCTCACCCTTCCATCACGGTGTCATGGTGACCTGTCAGATTTCCATGGGATTTTCCCAGAGAAGCACAGTGGGAGCCAACCCCCTTCACTTTTGGGTTCATTTTGGGGTATTTTTCTGGATTTCTGGTTCATACCTGTTGATGGGTTACATGCTCCCCTCTCCCCTTGTGGTTCGTTGCACCAGGATTTGTTTGAACTTCCCTCTGTATAGTTGGATTTCTTTAAGGGAGAGAAAAGTCAAGCAATTGCACAAAGCTCAGCAAAACTTAAGCTGGAATAAGTCAATGATAATATAACTAAAATAAACCCAAACTGACAGGATAGACAGCAGACATCTTCCTGCCTTTACAGCTTGGACAACCTGCCCAAGCCATCTGATTCTAGAGGAAGTTTGCAGGCATAGCAAAAGTTCCTTAAATAATTTCTGCAAAAATGATTAAAGCTAAAATAAGTCTATTTTAAGCTAAAATATGTTCCAAATCAGACAAGGCCTGAAAACTCCTGAAACTGGTATGCCTAATTTCTGAAGGCTCTTGGCAACCCCAGACTGGCTGGGGCAGAGGGCTGCGCTGCTCGGGGGGCACAGAGGGATGTTGGTCATCACCATGAGAGAGCAAGAAGCTCTGAGCAGGAGCATGGCAGAGGAGCTGGGGGGCTCAGACCTGAGCAATGCAGACAGGGGAGACACTGGCTTGAGATGGGAGTGTTTAATGGCCACTGTCTTTATTCACAGGGCTGTGTGCCCCTTCCCAATGGACACACCAGGGCGTCAGGGGGGCTCAGGGGTAGCCCACTGTTCTCACTGCTTGGTAACTTCTTCAGCATCTCACAGGCTCTGTAAGTTTATTCATAGGATCATAGAATGGTTTGGGTTGGAAGGGACCTTAAAGATCATCTAGTTCCAACCCCCTGGATGGGCAGGGACACCTCCCACTAGACCAGGTTGCTCAGAGCCCCATCCAACCTGCCCTTGAACACTTCCAGGGATGGGGCAGCCACAGCTTCCCTGGGCAACCTGTTCCAGTGTCTCACCACCCTCACATTAAAGAATTTCCTCCTAATGTCTAACCTAAACCTCCCCTAGCCCAGCTTAAAAGCATTACCCCACGTCCTATTACTCCCTGCCTTTGTCAAAAGTTCCTCCCCAGCTTTCTTGTGAACAAGGGAAGTCCCTCCCACCTGAGGACTTTAGCACCTGCTTGCCAGTCAAAAAAAAAGTGTTCCCAGGACTGCTGAGGAAGAGGAGTTTGAGGGAAGAAGGCCATGAAGCTCTGCAGGTGCAGGGGTCACTCCATCCAGCCCTGGCTCTCCAGCAGGACTGACTGCACCGTTACATGTGGAGGACCACAATCCTCACCTAGATTTAACCATCTGACAAACGGGGGACCCAAGTGAAGGTATCTGGGTTTAGAGCTTTTTTTTATGAGATGGACCATATAATAAATCCCATCATGCTGAGCTCAGCAGCCTTCCCCAAGCAACTGCAACTAATGGCTACCTCCAAAACTGATACAAGTGCAGCCCAGCGTGACGCCTGCGAGGCTGTAAAACCAGAAAACTGCAGATGTAAAATCTGCAATGAGCCAGCACGGGGAGACAGCTCCTTGCCAAGAGCCGTTAGCAGACCTGGGAAAAGTGCCTGGAACTTTGGGGCATGCCCGGTCAAACAGAGCCAGAGAAGCAGACCAGACACCCTGGGTGATGTTCAGCTGAGAAGTCAGACCTGTATGCCCCCCAGCTCCTCCTGGCCACCTCCATCAGATGGAGAATCCCTGGGGCAGAAATAAATTACAAACCCCCAACTACCCTCCATGCACAAGCAGAGGGCCCCTCCCTGGCTTGGGGGCAGCTTCTTCATTGAGGAAAAGCACCTAAAACTCACATAATATCTACCAAGACACTCTGATGTCTATATCCAAGCTCAAACAGGCTTCCTCTTCTTTTTCCAATCTTAATTTGCTCATTTATTCACCTTCTGAGTGCTGACAACCCATGGGCCCAGTTTCTACTGTTGGAGAACAAGCCCAGCCAGCACTACAAGTCCTTGACCAGAAGCTCTGACCCCACAGAAATAAGAGAACTTGTGCTGCTTTGATCTGTGCTGTGTCTGGCTGAGAGATGCTGCCACCATCCCTATGTCACGGGCAGAAATAGCAATTGGACAGTTGGCAGGCAGTCATCCTGCATTTCACATTTTTAATAACCACTTGCAAGAGAAATGATGCATTCATCTTCCCAAGCTTTCCAGGAGGACACATAAAGCTGTAGAAAGCCTGCAAGCCCCTTCAGCCAACTTCACGAGGACTAAGGCTGCTCAGAGCAGGGCTCACTTGGCTGGAGGAACCAAACCAGAATGGGGCAGGGATTGGTTCAGTGAAGCATCCAGAAGCAACTACCAGGGTGAACTCATCAGCTCTTGCCCACCTAAGTGTGACTGAAGGGATGATTTGGGCCCTTGTGTCTTAAAAAGAAAGATAATACTGGGTCTGTTTTTCAGAACTGTCAGCAATACTTATATTATGAGAATAGGTGCTGATGATTTCTTAGAAGATGTGAAGACCCTTTGGTTACACCATTTTGGGTCTTCAGTGTCAAGGGTGTGTAGCTGCAGGGATGTGCATCTGCTGTGGGCATGACAGGTCACTCAGGGGTGTGTCTGGATTTTGCTATCAGGGAAGTCCTGGGAGTACAGAAGGTCCTTGATTACATCCACCTTGCAGACAAGCCTGTTTCCAGCTCCTCATTTCCATGTGCTCTGCTACCTTTGCAGGACACTCCTGGCTGGTGGATGACCACAATGCCAGCTCCATAGCATGAGTTGAACTCCAAGCTATCGTGACACTAAGAAAAAGGTGTGTTGTTTTTTTTTCCTAAAAGATTCATAGGTAACCTCTGAGAGGTTCCCTGGCTTTGGGACTGCATCTGCCCCTTCATTCCTTGGGGTAACTGTGCATGAAAATTAGAAGTTGAAGATGTAAGCAAAGCTGCAGCACAGAAGCAAAGCTGAGCTCAGGACAGTGCAGAGTCATCCAGGGACAGCTCCTCTCTGAGCCCTCCACATGGTCCTGTCTCCTCATCCAGCTTATCCTCATGGCAAAAAAGAAAATCAGACCCATTTTTATGAGCCCATCTCAGATCCTGCACTGCACGGAACTTTCACAGAAAGTGGCAATTGGGTCTTGTTTTCCTCATATAAGGCTGGATCTGAGGTTGCCAGGAGCACCTCTGAGCACAGCTTGCTTTCCTCACCCCTTCTCCCAGGTTTTGTTTTTCTCTTCAGGCTCACCCCAGCTCTTCAGTGAGCTTGTCCTGTTTTTCCAGGAGAGAACCTGAAAAATGGGGTGGAATTTGTGGTTCCGACCGGTGTGACCCAAAGAGGTAAATCTGCCTCTCCTTGCCCCTTTCCTTCTGCTGAGCTCCCCTCTGAGCTGCTGAAGACCTGGCCACAAGTCCCTGGTACTCCACAAGACTTCAAAACCAGCCTGGAAAAGCAGCATGACACCATGTGCACATACACACACTGCTGAGCAAACAGGGGATGTTCAGACTCAAGCCTGGTTTTCTTTCCATGTAAATGGATCCAGTCCTGGCCAGGCTGCTTGAGGCTCTTCATGGCTTTTCATTCAAAACCATGAGATGGCACTTGGAGGAGACCCAGCAAGTGAAAGGGGCAGGTGATCTGGGAAACAAAATCTGCTTACAGATAATTTGGGTCTCCCCCCCGTGTGGCCACAGTCTCTCAGGGAAGGGAAGACATCTTTCTCCAGCAAAAATGGCCCAGGACAATGGATGGGCGTTGGTGTTTCCAGAAATCCCTAGGCAGGAGCAATGGCACGTAAAGCTGGTGGAACACGGGACATCTCCACAGTGGATCATTGCTCTGCTCAGGGCAGAGTGGGCTGCAGCTGTGCCCATGTGGATGAAAACCATCTTGCAAGGAAGCAACTGCAGCAGGGACATGTCCACATGGACTTTGCAGTGTGCTGGCAAGGACAGCATGTCTGCAGGGTATCTGGAAGAGTTTCCATCTGGTGCAGGAGTGCTCAGCCAAGCCTGTGTGCTCTTCATCCCTGCTGGGGGGCTCTGCTAGCATCGCTCAGCCAGCACGGGGAGCCAGCCTGCCTTGTCATCCTGCCATTGCCCCTGCCCATGCAGGGGGGTTGAAACTAGATGATCTTTAAGGTCCCTTCCAACCCAATCCAGTCTGTGGTTCTATGGGTCTGTCTTAACTTGCTGTGTAGACATGGCCATGTACCTAACAACGCACCCAAACCAGCACCAAGTGTGAGCAGAGAGCGTTGACCAGTGGCACTTCAAAGGTGAGGTGGCCAGATTCATGTCCTTGTGAAGTCTCAATATCCACTTCCCCCTTTTTGCTGGAATGCAGTGGACCTGCATCTGCAGGTGTAATACAGGAGCACAAATCACGAGCCACATAAATAATGCAGGAGGAGATAAAACCCTGAGCAGTTCTTGAGATTTTGAGGCCAGTATTTTTGGGAGGAGCTTCATGGAGCTGCTTTGCCATCTGCTGCTGGCACATATTCCCCTGGGCATGCTTTAAAACACTGGCCTTAAAACTCAGCTTGAACAAAGTGCTGCTGTTAGTACTTTTAGTAACAGCAATAAAGATTCTTTTTATGGTTGTTTCATAGAGGAATTTCCCAGCGTGTCCCCATTGTTATTTTGAGGTCACTCCTCACATCCAGCTCTCACAGCAGCAATAAGGGAAGAGGACAACTCTGGGCATGTTCTGCATAGCTTTGGGGGGCTTGAAGCCATCTATGAGAAGCTGTGTTGGAGCAGAGGAGGATGCTCATGGTCCCTTTATGTGGAAGCAGTGGGAATGCCTGTGGCTGCTTCCACAGGAGAGAGCTACAAGGCTTCCTGCAGTGAGTTCCCTAGTGAAGAGCTGGGGATGTAGAGATGCATGGCAATACCTGGGCTCCCAGTCCCCACCATGTCCCCAAACCCCTGTGCTGGCACTGGGACCTGGCAGTGGCTTTGTAGCCAAGCGTCCAACATCTCAACCTCTTCACCAGAGGGGTCAGGGCACTGTGTGAGCTGCTGTTTTAGCACCCCTGCACAGAAACCCTCACCTGGATGCCCTGGCAGTTGATGTGCCAGCAGATCCCTTGCAGTGATGCCCATCTGCCAGGGTGGCACCATGCCCACCGGGGTGGCCAGGCAGAGTAGGGGGTCAGAGGTGCCAGCTGAGCAGGCATGGAGAGCAGCAGCCAACACATCCCTCCTCCTGTGGAGCCCAGTCAAGGAGCAGGAGGAGCTGGTGGGCACCACGGCTGCTCTGCCCACTGACCCCACCATCCTGCACAGGGGCAGGGAGATGGGAAAAGAAAAATATGTCATTTGCTTTTCAGACCAAGGGCAAATTATAACTCATTGGAGCAGAGCTTCTTGGGTAGTTTTTGCCAAAAGTTGGCTCATCAGATGTTCCTGGAGCTTTTCCTCACTTGTTTCCAGATGCTAAGCTGCCCATTCCAGGTATTAGTTTTCACCATGAATTTTTCATGCCTGGGAGAGGGGAAAGGGAGCCCCCGTGGTCACAGAGGTGGATTTATTGTACCTCATACAGGATTTGCACTAAATTGTGGTCTTCACCAGGAGGCAAGTATGGAAACCACTGCCTTGAAAATGTAAGCCTTGATGGGAAAGTTGTTAGGGTCATCGTGCTTAGAGCAGCCACCTGCCCATGGGTAGAGCAGCTTGGAATCATAGAATCCCAGAGTGGTTTGGGTTGGGAGGGATCACCTAGTTCCATCCCCCTGCCATGGGCAGGGACACCTCCCACTAGACCAGGTTGCTCCAAGCCCCATCCAACCTGCCCTTGAACACTTCCAGGGATGGGGCAGCCACAGCTTCCCTGGGCAACCTGGGCCAGCATCTCACCAACTTCATGGTGAAGACTTTCTTCCTAACATCTAATCTAAATCTCCCCTCTTCAGAAGGGGTGGCAGAGGTGGTAGATGCTCTTTAGGGGGAGACAAGTTTCCCAGTGCACAGATACCCTTTTTCCTAGACCTTTTAAGTTCCCAGTAATTGGGAGGGATCATCTTGCTGACAGGGCTTGTTCATGGCCTGATGCTCTCCCCTGGCAACTGGAGATGGTAGGAGTCAGAGTGAGGGTTTGTTTGATAGGAGGTATCTGTCCCAAATCATTATTTTCTGCACTTGCACTAATCGTGACTTCTCAGAAAGAGGTAACGCTACGCAGACATAACAATGTTCAGATCATAGCTGGACTTGGGGAAATACTTGTCATCATGAAATCTATTTTATCCGGGTACCAGTTAGCCTGGGCTTGTAGCTGAAAGGCATGAAGGATGAGTAGGAAAGCAACTGTGACTAATGGAAGCTTTTCCCCAATGTATGTAGTCAGAGGAGTTAATGAAAAGAGAAAAAAGAGTTGGCTCTTGAACTCTCCATCAGTAGAAGTGAAGTGTAACGCCACGCAGAAAGAGGAGCTATCATTTTCAGATTCCTTTCCAGCAATTATTTTGCATTTTCAAGTCTCTCCAAGCTCCCAGATCTGCTTAGAAAATTGTATTTTCTGAATAGTTCCTGGAAAGACCCAACACTGCTATAAGAAATCCTGCTCTCGCCACGGCCCTTCCCCTTCCTTGCAGAAGCAACAAGTGCAGGGGAGGATTAGCTGCACTCCTGTCCTGCTGGATCCTGATCCCAAAGGAACTATTTGAGCACCCTTAGCCAGGCTCTTGCACCTCTCCCAGCCGTATCTGGCTGCCACTCCTGTAATAAGCAGCTCAGACACCAATTCAAGCTGCCTCTATTTGTTGCATTCAGGAGTGTAAGTCCTAGTGAATTAACTTCCTTGCACTGAGCGAGTTTGCTGGAAAGGCTCCTCTGTGCAAGGAAATGGGAGAGCAAGCACAGAAACCTCTTGGTTTATGCCACAAGTTAGAGCTGGATTAAGTCCTTCTGGCTCTTTTTAAGAGATGACTGCTTGTTGGATGGTGGATTTTGAGGCCCTACAAAGAAGAGCTCCCTTCCTGCTCTTCAGTCTGGGCAGCAAGTTTGAAGAATTACTTTTCCCACACCCATGGATTAATTGATGTTTATTTGCAGCTCTGTCCTCGGCAGGTCACTTGACATGTGGACTGAGCACACACTTGTGGCCTGGGAGCCTCTCCACTGCTTCCCATCACCTCCAGACCACGTTGCTCCTGTCACAGGGATCATTTTATTAGGATCTGTTTCAGACATTTAAAGGGAAAATGTCTCAGGTGATGCATTTATTTGATTAAAGCAAAGTCCACCCCCCCAAATCCTGAATTCAAGCATCCCAGCTGGAGCTTTGCAGCGATCCTCCTCCCAGCCCACAGGCTGCAGCAGGTGCCAAAATATCCACAGGAGGAAAAATCAGTTAGAGAGGAAGGGCTGCTGAGGGTCTGGGTGGTTAAGGGCTGGAGGAGGGGGAGACCAGGGGCTGGAGGGCTTTTCTAGTGGGGGTGCTTAGGGAGGGTTCTTGGGGAGGGCAGGGAGGGGTGCTGCTGTGCTCTGGGGTTGCTGGTGCTGCATGAGGGAACCATCTCCCTGCTCCTTCAGGGAAGCTGAGCCCCTGGGCTCTCCCCAGCCCCATTATCTCCCCTCCAGCCCCATTATCTCCCCTCCAGCCCCATTATCTCCCCTCCAGCCCCATTATCTCCCCTCCAGCCCCATTTCAGGTCTGGAAGGCAGCATGTTTGTAGCCCAACTGCCTGGGATGCTGCTGTGGGAGTAGGGAAACCTGCAAGGACTTTCTACCTGCTTTAATTAAGCTGGTTCTTAACAAGAAATCTCCTTGGATAAAATCTAGCACTGATAATAGTTAATAGCAAAAATTTATTGATGAGAGAGGAACTGGGGTTGTCCCTAACTGCTCTTTGATAAGCCTGGTATATTTTTTCCTGGTTCTCAGATTGCGGGGCCTTGGGACCAGGTTTGTTCTACCTTTGCTTGCAGGAGGCTGGGGTGCACAGCCCTGGGTCCTGGCCCCACAGCAAACCCTCTGGAGCCCGGGTCTCTGCTCCCTCCCCGAATTCCTGCATGTGCCTGGGAAATCCCCGCGGATGTGGCAGGAAGCACGGTGTGCCAGCAGCTCCGTGGCAGAGGCAAGTCCAAGCCAGGTGGGGGAATGGGAGGGTCTCTCTGGGAGAGGGAGCCCACAGTGAAGTGAAGCAAGTTTCCTTTCCCATGTCTTGTGGAATTTTTAGGGTTTGAATAAGGGCTCTCCCTGAAGCAGGAAGGAACATCAGAGGTGTCTTCAAAAGGGGGAAAAATAGGTGGTACCTGCTGTTGCATTTAAGAGAAAAAATTATGGATCCCAAAGACACTTAATCCTCACTCTGGCCCCTTTAAAGCCCCTGAGATGGTGTTGTCATTAGCTACACTGCAGGACAAGTATTATCTCAGCCAGCCAGTTTCCCCAGTCAGTCATTCAACACCAGGGAGATGGTCTCAGACAGGTATTTGTGTTGCAGGTCCTGATGGGCTCAGCCAGCTGAGATGTGGGCTTTTTTCCTTGTTCCTCACTCATCACCAGCCCAGAGCATGAAGGACACTAATGCTCTGTAGTCACAAGAATTATTTCTGGCTTTTCCCAAATTCAAAAACATCCCGGAGTTTTTCCACTACAAATCACAATCCTATGAAGGATTGTTTTCCATCAGTACCTGCACAGACTGCTCTGGGGCTTAAGCATCTAACCCAGCTGCCTGCCTGGGAGAATGTACCCCAGGATTTGGGAATCTGGTGTGCAGGAGCACAGTAAACATCTGAAGCCATCAAACTGTGGTTTCCACAGGACTCTAAAGAGGTTGATTTCCCCAAACCCCTGCGACTGCAAATGGGAAATCTGTGCTCACTCCCTTCCAGCTGGCAGTTCCCAGAGAGTCTAAATGGGGGTCTCAGATGTAGGTGGTGGAGCTGGGATGTGCAGCTCCCTGTTAGCCACTGTGCTGAGATCCCCCTGCTCCTCAGCTGCAGCTGAAGTGCCCAGGCTGCTGGCAACCAGACGCTGCTCTGCTCAGACATGCCCTGCTGTAGTTTTTCCTGTAATTCAAGATGTCTGATCCTGTTTTTCCTGTTGGCTCCCTCCATGTATCCTCCATCTCCTGTTTTCTTTTTTGGATTGAGGGTAAAATCTGGCATCTCCAGCAGATAAGTGCTGGGATCTGGGATGGGACACAGCTCCAGCTCCATTTGGCAGGCTGGGATGACAGTGTGGTGATGGAGCCTCCACCCCTGGGCACAGCACCAAGTTCTGCACAGCACCACCTCCAGCATGATGCCAAGACTCAGCCTGCACCCAGCTGGTGGCATGTCAGGGATGTGGGGGGGGAACCTGGGTACTTTTCCCTGCTTGGGCACTGACCTGACACCTGCATGGCTGTTGCTGTCTCTCTCCCACCTTGGTTTGTCACATCTATGCCTGTCCCTGCCCAGACAATTTGTGCTGTGTCTAATTATGGTGCTTTTCCAGGGTTGGATATTAACATTAGGGAGGAAAGACTTGACACCAGGGACCTCATGGGGCTGCTTGAGTGCACGGAGCAGGTGAAGACCAGGACATCCCTGCCCACCCATCCACATCTCACCATTCCCAGTACCCCCCAGAGGTGAGCAGCTGGATGATGATGGCACATGGCCATGGAAGAGGTGAGTGCCCCAGTGTGTGGGGCAGGAGGGAGCACCAGTGACCCCACCCACATGGGGCACTCCGACCAACTCGGCTTGAAACCAGAGAAGTGTTACATGGGAGTTTGGATCACTCCATGTGATGACAGCAATCATTCCTGCCTCATGGCAGTGAACTTCAATAACAATCATGGTCCTTTCTCTCCTGCTCCAAGCAGTTTTCCTGCTCCCAGCAGGGCCATGGTCCCCACAGATGCTCCTGGTACAGACTCAGGAATGTTTCCCCAGCCCAAACCCTCCAACAGGCTCTGCTTGTGCTTGCCTGAGGCCAAGCATGTGATTGTGGGAGGCAACTCTCTGGGATAAGGCCAGAGAGCCCCATCCTCAAGCCCTGTCAGGAAAAACAGTGCTGGCTCCTGAGAAAAAGTGGGCAGGATGAGGAGAAGAAATATAATGATGTCAATGCAAATTTGGGCTGAAACGATGTGAGTGAAATCCCTGAAGATGTGATGCCAAGAAAAATAAAACCTAACAGGACATCAGTGAGCCAAATTGCAACAAATGATGTAAGGGGGTGGGGGGGAAGGAGGATGAAAAGGAGTAATAGTGTGGAAGAGAATGCAGGTGATTGCCAGAGGTGAGTGGCACCAAACCAGGTGGTGCCAATCCCTCAGTCAGCCAGTCACCAGGAAAAAATCCTGGAGGAGATAAAGAAGGATGTGAGGCAGAGCCAGGGCAGTGTTGAAGCACCCCGGGCTGGGAGGGACTCACAAAGCACACAGCTAGCCAAGAGCAGGAACAAACTTGTCTGAGGAGCAGGAGGTAAACTGTGAAGCAGAGGGATGTCCTGCCAGGGCTCCTGGGAATGTGGCTGTTTGAGGCTGATCGAAGGAAGTAGATGGGATGAGTGCTGGGGACAGGGACCTGGCTCTGTGTGTACTGGGACATGGTGGCTCCCAGGACAGGGCTGGAGGTGCCTTTGCCATGGGGCTGCCCAACACCACCACACCCATGGTCACTGCAGCTGCCCAAGGGAGCTCAGCCCCATGTCTGCAGATGGAGAAAATGAGTCATGGGAAGGCAGGCAGCATGACATGGCCCTGAGGGTGCCCTCCTGAATGTTCTTCCAACCCTGCTGTCCTCCCAGAGCCAGCACAGGAGTGGGAGCATCACCCAGAGACAGCCCTAATGCCACTGCCCCATCCCTGCCACCCTGCTGCTTTTCAACCCTCCTCTGGCCTTTTACTGCAGCTGAAAAGCCAATTATGGAGCAAACCTGGATTTCTGCGTGTGCCCTGCTGAAACCATCAGTGAGTGCCTGGCCTGAGGTCAGGCAGCACTGGGGAGGTGGGAAGGGCAGTGTGGGTGCTGCACCTGGCTCCAACCACCCCCTCCCACCCCTGGGACCCTCCCCAGCACAAAGCCCTGAACTGGAAACTCATGCTGCCTGCCCTGCACTCAACGGAGCTGCAGAGACAATGGCAACCCCGGTACATTTAGTACAGAAAGAACTTTAAATATCAGTATTGTGGAAGGGAAAACTCTGTCATTTCACTGCAGCACTTTTCCATCAACCCTCATGCTGCCTGCCCCAGGTTTCATGGCTGGCCAGGGAGGGATGTGCAGGCAGCAGAAAGGCAGGGCTTGCACAGCCAAGGCCATGCTGTTTTTTCTGCAACCAGGCAGGCAGGGAGAAGAAGATGGCTTCATCTTCCAACTTCATCAGACCTTCTGTGTGTGGGTCTGTGCTGGGTTAATGTTGCCCTGTCACCCTGCAGTGGGGAGAAACCCTCACCCCCCCTGCTGAGAGGGAGGTAGGGCTTTAATTAGGCCTTGGCTTGAAGTAGCAAAGATATCACTTTTTTTCCTTTTCATTCCACCAGGAATGGGTCTTGAAGGCTGAGTGACAGTGTGAAAGCTGAGGAGTCACCTGGGAGGGTTCTGAACCATTGGGTACAAAGCCCAAGGGAAGCCTCTCCTCCTGCCTGAGTTCCTCCTGCGCTCTCACCAGCCTGTTCCTAGGGTCTGAGAGTCAAGGACGCTCCAACACCACCTTGACCCCATCCCATCCTCTGCTCTTGACCTCCTTGCAGTGGGGACAGACTCAAAATAGTGCTACCAAGGCCATTAGTCATGCAGGGAACGTCACCCTGCAGCGGGATTCATCCCTCCTCTGCAAATATCTCCTTCCTGCAGCCTCAGTTGGGGGATTATTTATATCTGGCAGAAACGGTCCCCAGTGCTGGAGCAACAGAAGGCCACGATGTTCCAGAGGACACCTCAGCCGAGATGGACCTGTGACACTGGCCAGGGAGAGGTCTGGGGGGGGCAGCACTGAACACCTAGAGATTCCATCCCTTCCCTTTACACGCTGTGCATTGGGGCTTTTACACACCAGTGCCTTCTGCAAATGGAAAAAACAAACAAACAAACATGAGAAAAGGACTAAATATTTAAATGGTGAGAAGCCCATTTAGCTGCTCACAAACATCTATATCCCATAGTGGTTTCTCGGCGAGCAATTTGCGTTTCATTACGAGGAGAGTGGACATGTGCTAGCAAAACCCATCCTTTGTTTATCCCTCCTGTGGACAAGGCACTACGCAGCCTTCCCAGCTCTTCCCAGCAGCCTCCCAACAAATCAACCCACTCCACAGGTCATTAAAGCCTTTAATCAGCCACTGTGGTGACTCGCAGCAGCTGAAACACCAGCAAACCCTGCCAAGGCATGAGGAGGACCCCGTGACCAGCTTTTGGGAATGAATCCTGCTTTCAGCAGGAGTTTTGTGTCATGGGTGTCCCAGCAGTGTCCCGGTGCCTCTGGGTGCTGCCTCATCTCTATGCAGGGATGAAGATGCTTCCCCAAAAAAGCAAAGCAGGAGGCCATGTCATAGGATCAGAGAATCATGGAATGCCAGATAGGAAGGGACCTCACGGGTCATCTGGTCCAGCTTTCCTAGGCAGGAACATGGTTTAGATAAGATGGCCTCATCATATCAAGCTGAGTCTTAAAAGTGTCCAGTGGGGACACTGGGTCCAGATGGGACCCACTGTTGGGGAATCCACTGCTCTCCTGGAGAGGTTATTCCAATGTCTGACTGTTCTCATAGTGAAAAATTTTATTCTGGTGTATAATCAGCATCTCCCCAGGAGTAACTTACACCCTTCACTCCTCATCTTTTCCAAGTGACTCCTTGTAAAAAGGGAATCTCCATGTTCTTGGTAGTCACCTTTTAAGTACTGTCCTCTGCAGAGCTGTGCAGGGACCAGGTATGGAAGGGGACAGGTTTCAACCCTAGAAGCAAACCCTGTGGTGTGGGGCTTGGGCACATCTTGCTGATGGCAACTGGGAGTGCTGGAGGTCAGAGAGGAGCAAGCAGTTTCACAGGGCTGCATCCCACGGGGGCTTGGATCTGCTCTTCTCCTGGTTCCCAGCTCCCAACATGGAGAGCGATGGAGGCCGGCAGGGAGGGGACTGAGCCCAAATCCTGCCCTAGCCCCTGTGGGGGAAGCAAGACCCTGACCCTCTTTGTCTTCTCTAGCCAGGAGGGGAGAGGTGGGAGCAGCAGCAGGGCTGATGCCAACCCAAGCAGGGCTGGCCTTGTCCCCAGCCACATGCCCATGTCCCAGCAGAGCAGCAGGTAAGCCAGACAATCCCAGCCCACCCTGATGCTTTACGCCGTGGTGGTTCCCGGGCCCTCTGCCCCTAACGAGCAGTGTAATTAAAGTCTGTGGTAGAAGGGCTGCCTGCATGCAGCCAGCACCAGCCCCACAGGCAGTGACAGACCCTCTGAGGGGTCTCATCAGCCCTCCATGCCGAAGGATTAACAGCAGCAATCTTGTATCCAGCCAATCTCCAGATGATACAACATAAGACATATAACAGCCTCTTGGAATAAAGAAAGTTATAGTTCCCACAGCAACTGTAACTCAGCCGTATTACACACATATATATATTAAGACATAAATTTAACAACATATATTTTAATGCAAAATACCAGCTATGCACACAGGGACAAATAACTGAGGTTGAGAGATCCATAACACTTGGCTCTTCCCACTTCCTGCTGCTTGAATCTCACCAGCAATGGCACAGTGAGGATGGTGAGGGTTGTGGACCTTCTTCCTCCCACATTCTGGCACAGAGAGCAGCCCAGGGACAGGAACATGGGCCTCCCTGTGCACAGACATCCCCACCCCAACACCGTTAGGGGTTGGCCCATGTGCACAAGTGTCAGGGACAGATATAGGGGTGACAGCCCCTCTCACGGGGCACCAGGGAACGTGCGTGGATGCGGCCGGGATTCCTCCTGCTGCTCATCAGGCTGGCTGCAGAATGAGACCCTTTCAACAGATTCCTGGAGGGTTTTTTTTTTTCCAAATATCTGATGGAATTGCACAGCGTGAATATAATTCTGTATTACATTTGATGAAATGGCTCAAAACCACGTCGTTTTAGCTCATTTTGGCAGCAGTCCTCTGGCTGCCAGCAGCAAGGCATGCGTGGTGCTTTCCTGGCTAATGCCACGTGGGATGTTCCCCAAGACCTGCTGGGATAACTGCAGCTACAGCAACACAGAGCATTGCAGTGGCAAGGGCTGAGCCTGCTCCCTGACTCCCTGTGTTGCTGGCAAACGGGGTCCCCTGATCTGATCCCCTAAAAACAGAGTGGTGTGGCCAGGGGGACACATCCTGCCTGTGCATCACTGCTCCTCCTCCTGGCAATCCCAAATCTGTCCTGGAGGAAATGAGGTCCTGCTGTGCCTGGAGCTCCTGCTGCTGGGCCATGTGGGAGCAGCCTCATTGGGAACCTCCCCCCCCCCCAACCCAGCTTGGGAGATGTACTTAATTGCTGCAGCTCTGGGGTGGCTTTGGTGGGTGCCTCCCCAACCCTGCTCTGTGGGCAGGGTCCTCCCCAGCTTGACTTGGGCTCTGCTCCATCGCTGTGGCTGGTGTCATTGGTGGGCTGGCTCTGCTCACCTTCCTCCAGTACTGGGGGTCTGTGCCTGGGGGATGGGTTGTGCTGCTTTGGGGGAAGAGAGGGCATGAATGCCTGATTCCTCTTCTTGGGGCATTTTGTGGCTGTGTCTTAGCTCTATGTGGCTTTAGATCATCTTGGTACTGCAACAGCAGGAGCTGCAGTTCTGGCTGACGTTGCCTATCTGTAGTATAAACACCTCTGTTTGCACTTAAATTTGCTTAATTGCCTCGTCCCCTCCGTGGCTGCACGATGGGGAAGGCTGGTCTGTGCTTGGCTGCTTTGCTGCAATGCCATGTCCTGTCCACCTGGGATCCTGCCAGGAGGCAGAGCTGGGACCTCTGCAAGCCTGAACCTTGTTTTTAAATAAGGCGGTGCTTATTTAAAAATACATATATAGACACGTATGGGCAGTGTTTACAAAGCAATCCCAGCTAATCTCTCTATCTAGCCAGGGCTTTAGGATGTCCTTTTCGCAGGGATTTGTAGAGTTTGCTACAGTTATTTCCTAGGAATGCATTACCCCGGGGTGTCAGATGAATAATGTAGGTCCTTGTTCAGCAACTTAGTTACAAATGTCGAACCTTAAAGCACTGGAGTCAATGGATCTACTTGTGTACTTAAAGTTAGGCACAGGCTTAAGTGCTCCAGTAAATCAGGGTCTGGCACTCCTAATCAGGGCTGCTGATATAAATAGCAACTGGTATTGACCCAAGGGTCTCTCTGCCTTGGTCAGTGCTGCCTCCTGCAAGACAAACCTTGCTGATGGTGGCAGCAAGGAAACCAGAATGTCCGTGTGGCTCTGCTCCAGGTGCCCTCGTGGCACAGCCCCCCCTTTCCAGGAAGCAGCAGGGAACCCAGGGGTGCCAGTGCTGCTCCTGGCCATGGCTCTGCACTGTGCACTCCTAGAGGGTTTTTAATTTTAAACCCCTGCTCTAGGGAGGAGGTTGTTCCCTCCCTCCTGGAGGTGATGGGTACGTGAGCTGAAAGCCCCTTCAGAAGCAGCTGAGCTGATCTAAGGGTTTGTTGCTGCCAGGAAGGGGATGGGAATGCTTGAGCACAAATGCTGGCATTGCTGGCTGTCTAGGGCCAGGAGCTGGCTGTCCCCAGGGTCCCCTGTGAGGTCCCTGTGCCGGGCGCAGCTGGTCCACAGCTGGGCTCTCCAGGAAGGGTTTCAGTGCTGAAGCTGGGCAGATGTGCTGCAGAGCCCTTCAGCAAAGCTTGCAGGAGTAAAACCTGGCTCTGCTCCCTGCACAACCCCAAGGCCAGGGTACCCTGGCAGGTGGGTGTCCAGCAGGTGGGTGCCCCTGATGCCCCTGGCCTTGTTTTGGTTATGGTTGGGCTCTCTCCAAGGAGTGTGGGGCCATCCCAGCCACTCATAGCTTCATCCCTGCAGGCTGAGCTGGATAAGTGTGAAGAGCAGCAGCTCTCCCTTGGATGGTCCTGGCTCAGTGCCCTCAGCAGAGCCAGGTCTGCAGCTCTGCCCGAGCCAGTGGGAATCAATGTGAAATACTTTGGTCTTGTCAAAAAGTGATTTTTGATTTATTTTTTTAATTATTATGATTCTATTTGGCAGGTGTGTGTGCAGCACATATGCTGCTGATGGGGTGGCAGGGGCAGAGGGACCCCTTGAAGCAGGAGGGACCCATCTCAGAGCACAGGCCCAGAGCAGAGGCAGTGTTTCAGCAGAGATCTAATTAGTGTCTCTAATTAGCCTTGATTTCCTCGTTACCTGCAGGTCTCAGCTACTGCTCAAGCTGCATTGCAGAGCTAAAACATCAAGGGGTATGTAGGGGTGGGGGATCCCCCCCCAGTAGCAGCACCCTGGGACAGCACAGCCCTCCTCACCTTCCTGTTCCCATGTCCCTTGCTGCAGGGACACTGGCTGGCACAGGGGAGCAGGCAGGGAGGGAGATGAGCACTAATTAAACTCTTCTCTAACCTCTGCTGAGCTTTGCCTGGCAGGGAGCTACTCCAAGGGGAATAGAGAGTCAGGGTAGAGTAGAAAAATGAGGACATGGGGTAGCGGGGCAATAAGGCTTAAAATCACAGCTAGGCAAAAGAGGATGGGAAACGCTTGCAAGCTGTGAGCTTTGCTCTCTGTTTTTTCCTTCCCTGAGCAGCTCTGGGAAGTGATGCTCCCAGGTCCCAGCCAGCCCATCCCTCCTGGCACAGCTTGTCCCATACAAGAGGGGAGAGCCAAAGTCATTACTTTATCTCTGACCTGTTGGGAAGTGGCTGGGACAAGCAGCGTGGTGGCTGGGATGCCCTTTGGACAATGTAGAGCAGGCAAAAGCAAAGCCAGGCTTAAAGCACCTCAAACCATGGTTATCCTAGTGCAGAGGGAGTTATGGGCATGGAGCAAAGTCTGTGCCCCCTTGGAGAGGTGCGTGGGCTCTGGCCACAATGCTGGGAGCCTGTGGGGAAAAGTCTTCATCCCCCATTGCATTTCCTTTCCTTCTCTCAGGGGAGGCTTGTGCTTCCCTTGATTGCCTGGACAAATCCTTGTGAGCAAGCCAGCAGCTCTCCTCTTGTCTCTTATAATTACCACCCCAGCGTTCTCCTTGAGAGAGACCATCTGCTACTCCTCCATCACCAGTCATCTTCCCATCTCCCTGGCCGAGCCCTTTCCCCGGAGAACATGGCTAATCATGCTGATGGTGCATCTCCTGAGGCCTGGCACAGCTCGTTACACTCCATCAGAGCAGAGGCAGCTGCTCCAGCAGGGGATCCACCAGGCACGTGCTTGGGGGGACTGTCTGGACAGGACACGCTGGCTAAGAGACCAACAGCCAGGCTGGTGCTCCTGGCTGCAGGCAGTGGGAGCTGCTGACCCCTAAACCTTGCCACATCTCTCCATGCCCTGCTGAGCCAACCTGGGCTGTGGCTGTAGGGAATCCCAGGAGCTTCTGGCAGTCAGCTGGGGGGTGGGATGTCCCCAGGGGGCAGGGGCTGGGTAAGGATGGGTGGTGGACATATAGGGACCAGCCCAGCATGGGGCCGCTGGGAGCAGTGGGTGACACTGGGCGCTGTTTGAGCTGTAACACCTGAAATAAGCATTTTTGAGGTCAAACAAGCTGCTTTTTGGAGAGGCTTGGGGCTCCCAGGAGCAGCAGGGCTGAGCTTTGAGGCGATGCTCCAGGGGCGGGCAGGAAACGGCACAGCACTCAGCTACAGTGCCCACTGCAATTAGTCTTTTGCTTTAAATCAACAGCAAATGAGTCTCTGGGGACCTATTGTCTCACTGCAGGATCCTAGAAACTTTCACTGAAGTCAATAGAAGTTACTTGTACCCTTAGGCAGAAGACTGTGGTCCCGGGAAGCTGTGAGGGAGCCGTGATTTATGCTGCGTGTCACAGACTCGACCAAAGCTAGCGCCTGCCTCTTGGTATAATTCAAAACTAAATGTACATTTATATAAAAACTACAGTAAAACCATCACATTTTATTAGGGGAGGGCGTGCGATAAATTTTTACGTCGAAGCTTCCAGCAGCCAGAGATGAAAAGCGTCTTCAGGAAAATCACTGCCATGGAGACAGGCTTTCATCCCACTGTATGAGGTGGCTCGTTTGTATTTTTAAGGAATCTCATTAGAGCATTAAATGATCTGTAAAGGCTAAAACATCATTTTTTTTTTTCAGCGGATCTGTTGCAGGCTGAGCTTTGAGCCACTACAGAGGAGGGGGTGGTGGACACATGGTCTCAGGCACATGCTGAGCCTCCTGGGGGTCTCTCTGCCCCGCAGCCCCATTCCCAGCCTGTCCTCAGAGCCAGGCAAGAGTGCTCGTTGTTTATTCATGCTGGCAAACATCCTCCTAAAAGCCCCTATAAAACTGATTTTCTGTCTGTTACCCAAAATTATGATCTACAAAAATATACATATGCCTCCTCCAGAATTTATCCCAAAGCTTTAGCTGTGGATTTATATCCCTGTTCCTGTGGCTGAGCCCGGTGCTGCCTGCAAGTCTCCTCCAGCCCCTTGCCCGTGGCTGTGCCCTGGCACACTGGTGGTCCCGTGTGCCCAGCACTGTGTGCCAGCTCCTTGCAGGCAGCCTCCAATGCTCTGGGCTGGGAAACCCGGCTCTGCTCCCGTGCTCTCCCCCTGCTTCTGCTTCCCTCTCTCCATTCACTCCCAGCCCAGCGCTGGCGCTGCTCTCCCCTCCTGACTGCGGCTGCTCGCCCACCTGCAAGGCTTTGGGAAGGGCTTCCCGGGCCCCCCCCCCAGCCTTTCTGCTCCAGCTCCTGCCCTCCCCTCCCAAATCCCACACCAGGACTTTGTAAGGCAATTGTGTGCTTCGAGTGAACGATTTTTAGAGACAATCAAAGCACGTAACATCAGGAATCTTTAAACGGCTCCGTGGCTTCAGGTGTAGGTTTGGAAGTACTTCAATGCAGTGTTTTGGGTTAAGAACTGCCTGAGAGTTGGCAAGGCTGGTTTAAGCCTTTACAAGCTATGAGGTTCACTGTACGAAGGAAGAAATAAAATGGTTGAGACAGCAAGAGATGAGGATCTTGCAGACATTTGTCCCTTTAGCAGCATTTCAAGGACATGTGGCACCACCTGGACCTGAGCAGCTCAGCAAGAGCAGCAGCCCTGCAGAGGAGCCAGAGACCTGCTGCAGCACGAGGGTGCACTGAGGGATCAGCTGGGATCAGCCCTGGTGCAAGGAAACCCTTTGCCATGAACCCCAAAAATTCCCATTCATCCCAGTCTGAAGTGTGTGGTTGGGGCATCTCCAGCCACCCAGGGCCACCCACAGGAGCCAGCCTGGCTGCAGGGAGGGACCTGCTCTGCAGACCTCAGTGCTGTCTCTGTTACCCTCCGTGTTCCTGTTCCTGGCAGCACACGGTTAATTCCCACGGGAGCTGCCAATTCATTCTCTCAGAAGAGGATTGGTTTTCACAAATGAGCAGCTTTTAAAAACCTCTCAGTGTACATACTCAGAGGCATCTGAACTTAGCCAAGGTTGGACATAAAATAAAGGTGTGCGGTTGCTTTGCTTGCACACATGCTATATTTTTTAAAAAAATGAGTAATCCACAGAAAATTATCCCTGTCCCTGCACAAGAAGGACTTGCAAAATTTGTGGAGTGCTCAATATTTTTATGAAGTGTTTCTAACCCTCTTTTTTAAATTTATTTTTGTGAAGAACAGCTTGGCAGGGGGTAGGCTTTACCTGTTCATAAATCAGCAGGCAAATTAAAGAGGATATAGAGGCCTTTTTTTTTTTTCCCCCTCTCATAATGTTTAACCCAGCTCATGCTTTTAAAATATTTGGGGGTGGTAGTGATGCAGTGGTGCTGCAGAAGGGGTGATTTGGGTGCCAGGCACAAGGCTGGGACTGGCCAAGGAGCAAGCCTGACTGTTCCCAACTCACCTCCATGTCATCACTTGGATCCCTGTGCTGCATTTGTATCAGGGTCTGGAAGAGCATCACAATGTCATTAGCTGCCCATGTGCTGACTGATGGAGCCTGGGGGCATGTACTGAGGGCAGGATCACTTTATACGTGGCCTGGATCCTATATTTTCCCACTGGCTTTTGCTTCCAGGCTCTGTGACACTTGGCTGGCCTGGGAGCAGCTGGGCTCTGACAGCCTTTGCCTCCAAAGGTGCTCCTGGGTTTCTCACCCGTGGTCGCTGCTCATGAGCGAGCTCCATTACCCAGCACTGCAGCCTCTCATTAAAAAGGAGGAGGAGGCTGGAAAAAAAGAACCTCAATTAAGAGAGGTGAAAGTTAAAACGTCAAGAAAAGCTTTTAATTGAAGAGCAGCCCTGCAGGGAAATGCAAAGGCGAGTCACTTGTTTGAATGGTTACAGATGGTGATCATGTCACACTTTTGGGAGAAAGGAGAGGGAGAAAAAAAGCTAGTGGGGGGGGTCAGGAGCTTTGAAGAAGTAGGACACGCACAAAAGGAATGAGAGGGAAGGGAGAAAACCCTGCTGAGCTCTGGCTTCCCACCGCAGCCCGCTTCCCGGGATGGGACCCGGTCACTCCGGCCCCGCAGCCGGCAGCGATGCTCCTGGGAGGCTCCCGCCTCAGCCACCGCACACACCAGCCCTGTTCGCCTCACTGAGTGCGTGCGACTCCCCACGCTATGGAAAAGTTCTCGCTATTTAACCCAAAACGCTAAGGAGAATCACAGTTTCCTCTGAATCGCCGCACGGGTCTGGCGTGAGCAGCAGCCCCAGCCGGTCGTGCTGCCCGCCCCGATCCTGCCTCGGCAACCGGGACCCGAGGGAGCAGCACTGCAGCGATAGCCCTACCCCCTGCTCGTCCTCATTTTCATTTGACTTTGTCTCTTCTCTTTCCACCTTTTCCTTCCCTGTATATTTCCAGCTGCCTGGTATCTGTTGCCCCCGTTCCCCCCTGCTGTCCCCGGGGGCTCGCTCCGAGCGAGGAGAGCCAGCAGCAGGAATGTCTGCCACGGCTCTGCGGTTTGTGACCTGCAGGAACAGCTTCAGGGAGGTGGGAATCACCCCTCTACATCCTGAGAGAAACCGTCCCCAAAGCTCCTTCCCTTCACAGACGGGGTGGGGGTAACTCGGACCCATTCTGTATTTTGCCATTGCTGGGTTTTGGTGAGCTCAGATGTTTGCTGGCAAGGTTTCACCGGTAATGATTCCTGATGGGCTCTTGAAGCTTGCTCTCTGACATCCCAGATCCCTGATTACCTCTCCCAGGAGACATTGTCCTTCTCAGAACAGGGTTTGGGTGGCTCTTGCCCATGGACTCAGAGCTCCCAGGAAGCAATCAATATTTTATTTTTTAGGATACCAATCAGCAGGGTTGAATTTCTCTGGGTTTTGAGCACACCAGCACTTCCCCATCCCTGTGCTCACTCACACACAGAGCACAAGGCCAGCACGGGTGGAAAGCTCATTGAGGAGTGCAAGGCATGGCTCAACCCCAGATTAATCAGTCCTGGGAAGATAAATACTCCTGGAGGAGGGAGTTATGGCCATGAAGGTCCTGTAACTCTTGAGATTCACCTAGGTTTTATCTCAGCTCCAAATTAGTGGGAAGGGTCAGCTGCCATTCTCCTAAGAAAGATGCTCCTCTGAAGGGCACCTCGAGGTGAGGAGGTGGAAACCTTGGAGCTGCTGAAATGGAGAGGCGTGCTCCCCTTGGCAGCCACTGTGCCCGGGGCTGTTTTCATTAATAGCCCAGTGAATTGGTTGGTAGGCAGGAAAGTTAATAAAAATGGGACATTTTCTCAATCTGATCCTGTACTGAGAAGCACGAGATCAGTGGAGGATCGTGACGAGTAACACTGAGATTACAGAAATCTCAGGGCAGGCTGGGAGCCAAACCCAATGCAGCAAGTCAAATTTTAAGTCATCTTTTTCCTAAAGTCCTTTTCTAGGTTCCATGGTCCTTAAATCAAAGGAGGAGACCTCCACCTCTGACCAAGAGTAACCAGTCCTGCTTAGTTCCCCAACCCTGGCTGGCACACACTTCCCATGAGGTGCTGAGGAACAATCTGCAGCTGGGGAATTATTAGCAAAAACACTTTGGTGAGTAGTTTGGAACAAGGGGTAAGCTTGAGAAACTTCAGCACTTTTTGGCTGATCACAGGGGAAAAGGAGAGAGAGAACTGGGTGCCTGAATTATTTGTGATGAGTTAATGACACCAGCAAAGGATGATGGAAGATGGGAACAGCAGTCAACATTTGCTGCCTTTTCCCACCTACGCAGTTTTCTTAGTTCCACTCCAAATTAATGTGGTGTTCAATACCAGACCTTCTCAAGTGCCAGGTGACTCTGAGCCTAAATATTTTTGATTTACCACTCTGTCCAGTATTTCTTTTGCTCTCTCCAAGATGTAAATCAGGTGGGAAGTGAAAGGCTTTGATAACCAAGGTCCTGCTTCTGCAGGGGAGGTGACAGCCCTCCCTAGGTGACCCTAAACACTTCAAGATGGGACAGAGCTTTCAACTTGTAAGACCAGCCAAGAGAAAACATGATCATACAAAACCAGAAAGCAAACTGCAAAGTCCAGGAGGTGGTGGGAGAGGAAGATGAGGCACAAAGACCATGAGCTGAGAGCTTCTGCGAACATTGGGGGCTGGGAGATGTGAGGACAGGAGGAGCATCTGCCATCAGGGCTGAGTGTGGTGAACCAAATCCCCCCCACAGCCTTGAGCAGGTCTGGTCATGCTCAACGCTTTGGGACTGGCACTGGGGGGGGTCTCTTCCCAGGTACTTGCAGGATTTACACAGCTCTAATTTTCCATCCCACTGAAAACTGCAGATCTCACCAGAAACCTGCTTTCCCAAGAGACTTCCCATGGAATCTCACCCATCCCGGGTGTCTGCAGAGCACCCAGCAAGCTCTGGTGTGTGTAGGCTAAGTTCAATTCAGAAGGACACAAGGTATTCCCTTGGGGGGGTGCATCACCTGCTCTTCTGCACACAGCAGCTGCCATTTGAGCAGAGATGAAAACCCTGCTGGGATCAGTGCACCTTTAATTAATGGCAATTTGGCAGAAAATACTGTGTGTCCAAAACGACCCTGTGAAGAATTGAGGCACGCTGCCTTGCTCTGGTTTTTTAATCACATGCATCAGGATTTATTGAGATATCCAGGCCATGTGTTTCTGAGCTTTGGGAGGCTCTTTCTATTACAAATCCATGGATTTTCATGCCTTTGGTAATGGATTTCTGATGGAATTTGGAAACTGGAAAGAAGCCACAAGTGGGGCCTCTTCAGGGCATCACTCTTGGCACCTAAAGAAGAAAAAAAAAAAATGGAGAGGGAAAAACTTAATGAAAATATATATTTGTATAAACAATCAATGAAGATCGCATTTGTGTGTTAAACAACCACCTTGAAATTGGTCTGTCTCAAAGGACTGAGCAATTGCAGACTACCTTAGCATGAATGATTTATGACATTCATGAACTTGGCAACTGCATCAGTTTTCCTAAACCTGGCAGCAAACACCACCTGCATATTAAGTGAAGATTTATGATTTATAAAACTCACCTCATTATGCAGAGGAACATGAATTGTCTTATGTGTGCAGTCTATAACTCCCGGGACAGATGAAAAGGCAGCTATGACACACAATTTATGTCTTCTTGCTGCTGAACTTGGTGAGGGAAAAACAGGGAGAATAACTAGATCTTTGAGGTATCTTCAAAGCTGTCCACGTCCCTCTCCCTCACCCAGAATGATGCTGTGGCTAAAATTGCCTGCAAAGATTAATGGTGGAGGTCGTTTGAATCAATGTGCTAAATTATGCCCTCCCTCCAAAACACACCAGGATAGGAAGCATCTGAGATGCCTCCACGGAAATAACACGCTTGGTGTTGAGCTCATTGCTCGTATTTTTCCCCACTCTGTCCTTTTCTGATCTTTCTCACGCAAGGACATAGGTTCTTAGCTTCAAGGAGTGAAGAGTTTTGGTCTGGAGGAGATCAAAATGTGGCATGCAGTTCGGTGTGGAGCTCGCATTGCCCAGAAGCAGAAAGCACGTGAGCCTGGGGTGCAGCTGGTTTCCCTCACTCTGGGTCAGGAAAGCATTTGAGAGGCTTCAAAACAGGCAGAGCTGATGGACTGAAAAATGAGGGACATGACCCAAGAAGAAAACACCCCAGGTCAGAATTTATCCCTGGTCTACCACGTGAGTTTGAGTGAATCGTGGTTTGTGTGTCTTTTTATCTCATTTGTTTAAAAAAAAAAAAGAAACCAGACTGCAGCAGGGCTGGGACACCCACGGGGACAGCAGGGCTGGGACATTGCTGCTGGGGGCCAGGGTGTGATGCTCACTGACCTCAGGCTGCTGCTGGGCCTGGCCAGCAGGCTGCAGGCAGGACACAGGGTGCCACAGGGACATCAGGCTCCCTCTGTCCCTCCTGCTCTGCAGCAGGGCAGCAGTGTGCAGGTATGTCTGACCCAACCAGGCAGCACCTCCCCTGCATCCTCCCCAGAGCCATCTCCTTCTGGAGGCAGGAAGGGATGTGACCCAAGAGCAGCAGTTCAGAGCACAGTGTCTGAGCTGGCCCCTCAGCTGTGTGGCATGTTGCTAATTACACCCAGGGGTTTTGGCTTCTCCTGCAGGAGAGAAACGTGTGAAGGCTTTGGGTCTGTAATTGGCTTGCAGTGCAACTTGGATTGATTTAAGCCACCTCCACGCCCAGCCTGGCTGCTTATGCCCCCCTTGTGCTGCAGGTGTCTGTGCAGGGAACTGGCTGGAAAAGCCAACCTGGCAAAAGGTGAAGGGGCCAAGAGCCCTCTGGCAACCTGGGTGCCCCCCCAGCTGAGCAACCCCTGCTCCCAGATAAGCAGGGACTGTGGGAGCCTCTGGAGATCAAGACATGGAGATCATGGATGCATCCTTCAGCAATGAAGGGGCTGGCTTGTGCCAAACACATCTGTACCCAGGGGTGACAGGGAGGTTTGGCTGAGCAGGAAGGCTCAGCAGGAGGTAGGTGAGGAGCTGAGGCTGGAGGCAGTTCAGATATGTTCTCCTGCTTGGGAGGGCACAATTCACTGTTTATTTTCTGCAGTAAAAACTTGCATTGAAGCTCTTCAGAATCTATGCTGGTGCTACTGGAAAGGAGGGATTCAGGGATGCGAATGATTTTCTGTTTTCCTCCTTCATTTTCTTATTGCCAAGGTAGCAGAGAAGGAGCATTTTTTTCTGTCTAAGTACAAATCAGGATTTTTTTTGTTTCTCCTTCAAATGTTACCCTTTTGTTTCATGCCTGTCTCAGGAGGCTGATTTCAAAATGAAATTGTTGTAACCGTATGAATGAAATAAATTGCAGGCTCTACCTGGGCTGGGTGTGTTGGCAGCAGCTGCCACAGCTCCTGCCAGGCAGGGAAGGGTCTTTCTCTCCTGGCTCTGTATTCAGACAGTCAGCACAAAGCAAAGTGTGTTTGCTCAGAGGAGCTGCACGAGATGCATGGCACTGTATCTTGCAAAGGAGAGGAAAGGTATTTGGAAAAGAGCACCAGAAAAGGCAGGTATGTATCAATGGAGTGATTTATATTGTTTTCAGAATAAAAAGCTGTATTCTTTCCCAAAAGACCGAGATGCTGCCTCGGGACTCACAGGGTGGCTGGTGAGCTTTGTGGCCTCTTGAGCTGCAGTGGGAATGGAAAACGAGGGCTGGTGGGTACAAATCCATGGAGCAACTTAAACCACCACGAGTAGAAGGACAGTGGGATGGGTGCTGAGAGGAACCAGGTCGGAGGGAATAGTGTGGTCACACACCCTCCTGATGGAGCACAGAGCCCTCTGAGTACCCACAGCTCTAATTTTGGTGGCTCTGCAAATACCAGAGGGGGCAAAAAGAGTGGAGATGCCTGGGAGGACAGGAGGCTGGGGAGGACAGGAGGCTAGGGGTGAGGGAGAGAGCCACACGTTCTGCAGGGGAGTGATCCTGCCAAAGCCATTTAATGAGGGAGAAATTAGGGACGGAGAAATGGGGAAATGTATCCCTTGTGCCATGTGAACCCTTAATGGAGAGGTCCCCAGGGGCTTCCCCTGCCTGCAAGGGTGGCTGGCTGGGCCCTGTCAGTCTTCCCACTCTGGAGCAGCTCAGATACAGGTGACCTTCAAGCCAGCCAGTCCTCTTGACCAGCCTTCAGAGCCTCAGCATCCTTCCAAAAAAACCACTCTCTCTTTGTAACTCAGCTGCTTCAGGGTAAAAAAAAATCTGCAGAAGACAGCATTTGGAAGTTTTCATTTGTAACACATTAATTGCCCTCATTATTATGGCTCCTGGAGGCACCTCAGATCCTTATTACAGCAGCTGCAGTCATGTGGGGGTGAGATACAGTTTGCTGCTGCCTCTGGTTGCCTGCATCCTCGGCTGAGTGACAGGGCTCTGCCACATGCATTGTGGGAAGAAGGTCTGGTGAACTGCTGGCAGACATGCAGGCAACCTTCATAAGGGTCTTGTTACTGGTTTGTTACTTCTATATTGCTTTCTGATTTACTTTGTGATACTCTACAGGCTGCTGGGGGTGAAACCAGTGAAGCCTGGAAGGATGCTGTGGGGTCTCTGTGTTGAATGCCCACCCCAAACCTTCATGTCCCTGCTGCACCCCCCTGGAGATGGTTACCTAGCCAAGCATCTGGCTGGTGGTCCACTGGTGCATATGAACTATTAAACACCCAAGCCAAAGAGAAAAACCTCCACCCCTTCCAGCCCTGCATCTGGGAGGGTTTTGTGCTGCCCCCTTCTCACTGCTCCCAAGGGCTGCAGCCCACCTTTCCCTTCCTAAACGATAACCCTGAATTCAAACACAACGTTCTCCTCCTGTGCTCGAAGTGTGGAAGGACTCAGTTGTGACTCCCCCTGGCTCAGGGTGCAGGCTGGTGCCACGCTGGGTCTGAGCTGTTGCTGCTTTTCCTGTCAGCCTTCATTTCTGGGAGCAGGAGAGAGACTGAAGTGCTGCTGTTCTTGAGCTGCCTCAACGAGCCTCTTCGCGCCAGGTCACCTGAAGCCACGCGGTCATCGCTCAGGGCAACTCCAACACCCCTAGGAGCCAGAGAGCAGGAGCTGCCCTCAAATCCCTGCTGCTGGGAAATAATGAAGGTGGAGAAGCTAATGCAGAGCTCCTCGCAGGGCCTGTCATGCTGCTGGCAGCCCCAGCCTGTCTCAGCACTGGCAGATGCCTCCAACATGCTTCTTCCACTGAATACTCCGTGTAACCTCCTTGCATTTTTGTCATTTCCAGTGACATCCTTCTGAGCCAGATGCCCACAGAGCTGACAAACAGAGCCAGGTGGCTCGAGGCTTTGCAGGAAAGGACTCGTGGCCCCGCTCTGCTCCCACGGGAGTCAAACAAATGCTCTGCTGCTGATCTCTGTGGGAGCAGAAATGGGACATCCACGTGGAGCCCTGTGCTTGCAGCTGCCAAAGGGCTGGCCCACTGCGAGACCAGCCTCTGCTGTTCTTCAAAGTAGCCTCATGTCTGGCAACAGTTAGCAGGAAGGAAATTAACTGGGTCTCCACAGGGCAGCTCCTTCCCACTGCTGCTGTGTCACAGGCTGCTGGTGCCTGGCCCTCAGTGCAGGTTGTCAGAGAGGAATTGTTACCCTTTCCCTGCAGTGTCTGCCCCCCCATCAGTCCCTCACAGTTTTCCCCTTTCCCCAGGAAGGCTCAAGGGCAGGGAAGAACAGGCTCAGGGGCAAATCCTGCCTGCTGCAGAGCATCCTCTGGGTCACTCAAAGCCAGCCTGCTGGAAGCTTTGGATCTCTTGCAGGGGGTGCTCAGCATGTCAGCCCACTGCCTGAGCACCTAGGGGTACAGCCAGGCCTTTGGCTAGCACTAGTGGCTGCAGAGCACAATTTAGGGAACAGAAGAGCCCTTCTGAGGGATCAGTGTGTGGGGGGGGGGAAGCAGAAGGTGCAAAGGGCGCTGCAAGTGGTGCAGCTGAGGGCAACAACCAAGGACAATTTGAAGCCCAAAGCTGTGTCTCTTGGTGACCAGAAGGTGACCATCTGGCAGTTCAGGAGCACAGACTGAATTCATCTGCTGGCCTTTTTCCAGGGGGTCCTGAGGGCCCTTGCTGCCCAGTTTGCTGTGCCTGGATGGGGACACTCAGGCACTGACACCTAAAGTCAGCTGGACCCCGAGGCTGCTGCAGATCACATCCATTTTCTCACAGGCAGCCGGAGGGGGGATTTTATGACCTTCAAGACTGTTTCCTCTTGTTTTTACCACCTCTGCAGAGACTGCTGAAGCAGATCTGCCTGTTGCTTTGCCAGCAACTGTCTGAGGGGCTCCTGCCACGGCCCAGGGTGAGGAGCTGGTGGTTGCGGGGTACACGGCCTGACCTTCTCGCCCGGGAGAGGAGAGCGGGGAGCAGCGGGGCAGGCAGCGCTCCCGGAGAGCCGCTTCTCAGCGCCTGTTTTAATTGCAGCCTTGCCAACCCTGGGGAGTTGTCAGTGACGCGAATTAAGCTGTCATTCTCCCCGGGTTATGATCCACAGCAGCGGCTCGAAAGCAGAGCTAGCACGGCTGGCTGCTGCCCCTTTCTGGCGACGAGGGAGGGTGGCAGCGGTGCCAACGCTCTGACATGGCTGGGGCCCATCCCGGGACTCAGCGAAGGTGCCTGCGGGGTGAAATCAGGCTTTTGTGAGCCACCCAGGAGCAATTTGACTGAACGGCTCGCACGGGTGTAGCCTAACCCTGACTCGGTTGTACTGGCTGCGATTTACCGGGCCCCAGGGATGGTTCCCGAGCCCGTTCAGGCAGCAAGGACCAGGGGGAGCCGAGCCCCACCCGGCCTTTCCCACCCCCCGACCCACGGGCAGAGCTCAGCCCGCAGCGCCGGCAGAGTCGCCACGGCCCACGCTGCCGCCTCTGGAGAACCGGTGCTGGGAGACGGGAGGAGCTGCTCTGGCAAACTCACAGGCAGAGCGCTGGAAAGCAAGGAGGGCGTTTGACTACATGTCAGCGAGCACCACTGCCGGGCTCCTGCTGTCCGCAGTGTTCAGCCCAATGTGCCCTTGCGAGACGGGCACAAAACCGGCAGGATGGGGCCGGGCCACACTGATACAGCAGCCCTGGGAGCTCTGCGCTGCCTCGGGCCCGCCCCCGCCTGCAGGGGAAGGCCTCATGGTGCGTCCTACCCCACGCTCGGGGCGCCTTTCGGCCCATGCAGGAGCCCGGAGAGTGGCGCTCAGTCCCGAGCCCAGGACCCGGCCGGGCGCGTACCCCTCACGGGCTCCCGGCTCAACACTGCTCATGGGCAAGCACTCCCCGGCGCGCATGCGCAGGCGGGCACGCGCGCAGCGAGGGGGCGCGCCGGGGAGTGCGCGCAGATGGGGGGGGGGGGGGCGGCAGCCCTCTCTGCACATGCGCATCGTCCGCCCTGACGCAAGGCCGCTGCAATCGCCGTGCGCTTTATCCTGTCCGACCTTGAGTGCGCGGCCGCCCGCAGGACCCGGGCTGTCCTTGGATTGTGCCGGTGTGCGGGGCTCTTGTGAGGAGCTCGTGTCTCGCCGCATAGCGCACCAAGCGAGGAAGCGGGCTCTCTCACGCTCTTAGGAAGGCAGCGCGCAGCCGCTCACCTAAGGCTGGTTTCGAGCGGCGCGTTGAAGTTGAGCGGAACGATCGGGCGCCCCACGGGACAGCCTGCGGCGGGGGTCCTGCGACGCGCTGTCCCCCGCGCACCCCCCGCGGCCCACGTGGGTGGAGGTTTCCAGAAGAGCCGCGGCCGCGCACGCAGCCCCGTCCTGCCGGCCCGTTCCGCTCCGCCACCGCCCCGCCATGCTTAGTGCCAGCCGCGCCGCCGCGCGCCTCCCGCTGCTCCTGCCGCGCGCCGCTCCCGCGCCCCCCGGCCCGGCACAGGTGAGGGGGGGGGGGGGCGGCGGCGCCGAGGGCCGAGGCAGGCCCGGGGGAAAGGGGGGGGAAGAGGCCCGGAGCATCGGCGGTGCTAAGGGGCCGGAGTAGGCCCGGGGGGTGTGGGGACCCGGGTGGATATGGGGGGCGAGGGCGAGGAGGGGGCTCTGGGGACGATGGAGTGGCCGTTGTCGGCGTGCGAGTCGCGACCGCGGCGGGGGCGGGCCTGGCCCGCGCTCCGGGCCGCTGGCGCGTTGGTTTGTCTCAAGTAATTGGTAGATTTCATTAAGAAAACCGTTAATTGTAGCGAAGGGTGTAGGAACAGGCCGGTGGGGGAGGAGGGGTGAGCGCAGCGGGAGCGCGTTTTACGCGCCTGGGGCTGTTTTTGGGGGAGGTTTCCAGCAAAATAGCTCAGTTCCCCGCGTGAAAATGATACAGAGGATCAGGCCGGGAAAGTGTCTTAAGCAGTTAACAAACTATTCCTGTCTCGCGTGTGGTCCCGTTTGTGTTGAGATGTTTCGTTTACACACTCATTCTCAAAGTAGAATTAAAAAAAAAAACAAAAACAAAAAAAAAACCACAAAAAACATGTTTCCAGAGTTCTCCCAGATACCGATTTGCAGGTGCAAAGTTATGGCCACTGGAAGAAAACTCCAAAATCTGGGCTGCGGGTCCCTGGAGGGGTGTAGTGGATCATTTGTTGCTGACCAGGCGTAAAGCTTGGAGAGGTGGGGTTAATGTTTATCTGCTGCTGAAGGTTCAGAGTTAATTTGCTGAAATATCTTTTGTCTGGTAGCACCTACAGAGGCTGCTCTGTAGGAGGGGAATAGCTCAGTTCTGGCAATCCAGATAATCAGGTGTCTGAGTGAGTTGGAGTAGCTGGTTTTTTACAGCAAAATGAATCCCTCTCGAATTCCTCCTTAGTTTACATTTAAGATTTTAAAAAATACAATGTTGTAGCAGGAAAATGTCACATCAGACTTTGTTCACCTTTGCAAGCTGTGGTTTGAAGATCACTTTTAACTGTTTACAACTGGATTTTCATTGGGTTGTCTCTTTTTTCTTTATAGACATTCTGGAATGGCCTTAGTCAAAATGTTCTCAGAGCAGCATCCAGCAGAAAATATGCGTGAGTATTTCCTTGTTTGTCCAGGTTTGACTGCTTGATATTTATATTTACTCCCCTCCTGATACCAGGACTGATTATTGGAGTCAGAGATGGAGCAAAATAAACCAAGTACCTCTGTGGGTCACTTTCCTAAGGGTGTCTCTTCATCTCTTTGTTTTTATTTCCAGTGGAACTTTGAGAATTGTTCTTCTCCCATTCTCTTGCCATCAGCAGCATCTACAAAATGTGGATTGCTGAGATTTGTTTGTTGAAAGACAAAAAAAACCAACACAATAATTTAATAATTGGTGGAACAAATAGTTTTACACTGGCATGAAGCAGGAATGATGCGTGGCTCCGTTTCCCTACAGATGAAGTTTATTCCAAACAGCTCATGCATTTTAATCACTTGTTTTTCTGTTGGATATAATGGGAGAAGAGCAGCAGTTGGTTGTGTGACATGTTTTGTGGCTGCTGCTGATTCAGGCACGGGGTGGGAAGTGTGTTTGGGTCGGGGAAGCTGCCCTGTTTTGCTTAGCACAGAGGCCCTGAGCCACGTTGCCAAGATGATGTCATTTGAACTGAAGTCGGAGCCACTCGGTGTCCTGGGGAGGGAGAAGGTGATGGCCTGGTCAGAAACAGGGCCCTGCTCTGCCCTCAGGATGCTTCTTCCTTCATCCCAGGACATGCTTTTGTTTGTAAGGCCAAACTAATTCAGTAGTCTGCAGGTTACCCTTGAAAACCTCATAGAAAGAAGGGGGAGATTCACCTTTTTCTTAGGTAAGAACAGCTCTGGTTTTTCAGAGTTAAATTATTGTTGCTCCTCAGTATCAGCAACATGGTTATCTCTGGCTCAGAGATCCCTGCAGGTGGGGGTAGGGATTTGTGTTCTTTGTTCATCTCTTTGTGTCAAGCAGTGGTAAATAAACACAATTGATTATTAGGACTTTGGCTCCAGGTGGATGTTCCTAAACATCTTGAAACATCAAAAATAACCCAAAGCAAGTCCAGGAAATGTCATGTGTGTAGAGATGGGATTGGTTATCAATTTGTGTTATGTCAGGATCTTAAGAGATGTGGTGGATTCATGTAGTGCAGATTATTCTGGGGGGTAATAGTGTTCTGTACGTTGAAATGAACAGGCTCTGGTTAGATCTTAGAAAGCCATGATCTTAGGTCTTAACCAGGTCTTAGATCTGGTTGAGTGGGGAGGCAGGTTAAATTCCTGTGTAAGAATCAGAGAGTACTTCAGGTCAGAATACAAAGTGTATTTGCTTCAGCATCTGGTGGGAAAAAGCACCTTGTTCTGTCTTAGGATAGAAAGCTTTTTGGCTGTCTGTTAGTTATTTTCCTTTAGTAATAATTCTGTTTTTCCCATAATACGCTTCACAGCTCCGAAGCAATCAAAGGTGCTGTTATTGGAATTGATCTGGGTACAACCAACTCCTGCGTGGCAGTGATGGAAGGAAAGCAGGCAAAAGTAAGTAAAAAATGAACAGCAAATTTCTGGAATAGTGTTTCAGGAGTGAGTCCAGAGGAGGCCAGCACAGGTGATCTAAGGGCTGGAGCAGCTCTGCTTTGGAGACAGGATGAGAGAGATGGGGGTGTTCAGCCTGGAGAAGAGAAGGCTCCAGGGAGACCTTAGAGCACCTTCCAGTGCCTGAAGGGGCTCCAGGAAAGCTGGGGAGGGACTTTGGACAAGGGCAGGGAGTGAGAGGACAAGGGGGGATGGATTAAACCTGGAAGAGGGGAGATTTAGGTGAGACATTGGCAGGAAATTCTTCAGTGTGAGGGTGGTGAGACCCTGGCCCAGGTTGCCCAAGGAAGTTGTGGCTGCCCCATCCCTGGAAGTGTTGAAGGGCAGGTTGGATGGGGCTTGGAGCAGCCTGGTCTTTTGGGAGGTGTCCCTGTCAATGCAGGGGGGTTGGATCTAGATGATCTTTAAAGTCCCTTCCAACCCAAACCATTCCATGATTGTATTAGAAACGGAATGTCTAAATTAGTGTTCTTGGGGGCAATGTTTTTGATGGCATCCTGTTACCTTTTCCCACAGGTGCTGGAGAACTCAGAAGGTGCCAGGACCACCCCCTCGGTGGTGGCCTTCACGTCGGAGGGCGAGCGGCTGGTGGGGATGCCGGCCAAGCGGCAGGCGGTCACCAACCCCCACAACACCTTCTACGCCACCAAGCGCCTCATCGGCCGGCGCTACGATGACTCTGAGGTGAAGAAGGACATGTAAGTGAGGGTGGAGAGCAGGTCCACCACCAGCAGGAGGGCTGTGAAACACGGCAGGATAGGTTTGAAGAGAGAACCTTCTTTTGGGTGAACTAGTTACGCCCTTGTGTTGAGTTTAATTGCGCAAGTTGTGAGGGCCGAGCTGTATTTTGTTCCACAGTTGCTGGTCTTTTTAAGGTGTTCAGAGAAGAAGTCCAAGGTCCACCATTTAGTCTCCCTTCCCTCACAGCCTTGCTGATGCTGTGCAGAATGGTCAGCATCTATCAAAGGAGACTTACCTCATCCTTGAGGGCATTTACAGTCAGCAGTGTGATCATACCTTGTGGTTAAATGATGGAGCTGATGAGGAGCAAGATGTTGGGACTTCTGGGGCTCTCTGGAGCTGGCTGCTGTTGGCACGTTCATTGTTCTTTGTCTAGGACTTGTTTGTGTTCATCTGCTGGTAGTAATTGTAGGGGTTTGTGCTGTGATACAGAAATTAAAGTGTGGGAATTAAATGTGGAATTCTTCTGGTTTTCAGTAAGAACGTTCCATTTAAAATTGTCCGTGCCTCCAATGGTGACGCCTGGGTGGAGGCTCATGGAAAACTCTACTCCCCAAGCCAGATCGGTGCCTTTGTGCTCATGAAGATGAAGGAAACTGCAGGTTGGTACAGTTTGGTCCTTGCCACGGGCAGGCACAGGTGTGACCTTGGTGCTGGGCTGTGGCAAATGGAGGTGCAGCAGCCACAAAGGGAGCGCTTTGGTGCAGGAATCCTGGTGTTAGGAGGCCCTTGTGTGGGGCTGACCCTGAGAGGGTGCAGTGATGGGCTCTTAGGGAGCCTCAAGGAAGATCAGTGTCTGCCTCAGTCTGGGATCTTAGGCAAGATATTAGTCCTTAAAACATGTTCTTATGAGAATGGAATACTGATGGAGCTGCTACTCAATTATGGCTGAGCTGGATGCACAGAAGGGGGAGCTCCTTTTCCAGTCCTGGTGCCTCCCAGGCTGCAGCTAGGCAGAGGGCTTGGAGTGGCCTAGTTCTTGCCCAACTACAAGATAGGTAGCAAGAAAGGGGGTGTTTAGGGACCTGACTGTTGGGCTGAATGAGTAGCTGCATAGCCAGTGGGGACTTTGAATCTTCACTAGGGGAAAATACCTGTTGGCCTGGAGAATTTGTTTTCCTTTTTTTCCCTCCTTTCCACTTCCTAATGTGGTTTCTAGGGAAACTGAGTGTAATACATAGAGAGACTAGTCAGTAGGTGCCTCCCAGAGCCCCACCTGGTAAACACTGCATCCAGTGATGAGGTCAGGACTAAACAGTTGTTGCTGAAGCTTCATCCAAAGATCACTTTTCATAGTTTTAGGTCCTGGTCACTTGCTAAAGCTCCACCCAACAGTAAAATAAGAGTATATGGTATGTGAGCATCTAGATGTGATGGATGTGACTGGCTCAGAGGATGGTGTTCCTCTGCCTGAAGCAGGGATCTGCTTCCTGTAGCTCTGTTGGCTTTTGGTTTGGATGCTACATTAATTCAACTATGGGATGATCTGGCTTTGCAAGCAGCATAGAATCATGGACTCACAGAATGGTTTGGGTTGGAAGGGACCTTAAAGATCATCCAGTCCCAACTCCCTTCATTGGCAGGGACACCTCCCACTAGACCAGGTGGTCTTGCTCCAAGCCCCATCCAACCTGTCCTTGAACACTTCCAGGGATGGGGCAGCCACAGCTTCCCTGGGCAACCTGGGCCAGTGTCTCACCACCCTCATAGGGAAGAATTTCCTACTAATGTCTAACCTACATCTCCCCTCTTCCAGTTTTAATCCATTCCCCCTTGTCCTCTCCCTCCCTGCCCTTGTCCAAAGTCCCTCCCCAGCTTTCCTGGAGCCCCTTCAGGCACTGGAAGGTGCTCTAAGGTCTCCCTGGAGCCTTCTCTTCTCCAGGCTGCACACCCCCAACTCTCTCAGCCTGTCCCCACAGCAGAGCTGCTCCAGCCTCTGACCATCACTGCAGAGTAATGCAGTGTGTAAGGTCTGTGCAGGGCTAACGTGTAAGTGTAAATCCTGTCTCTGCATTCTTGCAGCTTCACACAGAGTCTTTATTTTTCAGCAGGTCTGAAACTGCATCTGATGACATCCTTCTCTTCCTTGAGAGAAGTTTGTGACCTTAAGTTAGGGTGTAATACATATTTTTCCTGATTCAAACACTTAAAAAGTTAATATGTATGTGTATTATGTACTGTATAGAGGTTACCTACAGCAGACTCTACAAACAGGACACTCACTAGTGGTATGTAGGTACTGATTGAATTGTGGAGGTGCTTTGCTGTTCTGTCAGAAGTCTTCAGACTATTCCATGTTTTGTGGAAGGCTTTGATTTCTGTACAGCTCCCTCTGCATCTTCCCAGAAAGCAGGTTCTTGAGCAGCAAGCCTGTCTTCCGTTCTTAGTTCAGGAAAATTATTTCAAACTCCATGGTAATTATGCTGTTGCTTTTCACATCTGTTAAAGATAACTTGGTTTTGTCTCCTTTTTCCTCCAGAAAATTACCTGGGCCATTCAGCAAAGAACGCTGTGATCACAGTCCCTGCTTACTTCAATGATTCTCAGAGACAGGTATTCACCAAGCTGGAAGATTCTCAGGCTTACAAATTGTGTTGAATTTCTCTTGGTGCTTAATGCTCTGTTTTTCCTCAGGCTACCAAAGATGCTGGGCAGATTGCTGGCTTGAATGTTCTGAGGGTGATTAATGAACCAACAGCAGCTGCACTTGCCTATGGTCTGGACAAGTCTGAAGACAAAGTGTGAGTGCCTGTTCCTAACACCCTGTCTTCAGTCAGCACACTGGGGTGTGCTTTGTCAATGCTGCTCCTGCTTCCTGTTTGGTAAAACCATTGGTTGGAATTCTGCCAAAGGAGACTCACAGCCTTGAGTCAGTGCTGTGGAACGTCACCTTCTCTGCTGTGCCAACCATACTGGCTCAAGAAAGGGAGCTCATAACTTGCAGCTACAAATTAATCATCAAAGCTGAGTGTCAGTTTAATTACCTACCAGTGGCAGTGATAGGGGTGGCTCAAGTGGAAGCTGTGGATCCCAGGCAGCAAACCTCAGCCTAACTCTTGTGCAATGCTTCAGCACCAAGGAGTTAGGCTGAGGTTTGGTGCCTGGGATCCACAGCTTCCATCTTCTTTCCTGGCTGTGTTCAAGCCTTCTGTCACTGTCGAGGATGGTTACAGAAATGCAGGTTTTTTGTGACAGTGTTTGTATTTCTAATGTAGATTGCAGTGCTCTGAAAGCCTCACCTTTTGAAAAACGGGTTTCATAATGGTTCTGGTGTCTCTGTCCTTTTCATTGGATGTGAGCATGTCCTGTTTGGCAGAAGAAGCTGCCCTCTCTGAAGTAACAGGCAACGTTAGGCATCATGCAGCACACCTTTCAGAAGGCTTCCAGGTGCACTCGGGGTGCTCAAGGAATGCCAAGGCTGTGTCTTGTTGACTGCAGCCTCTAGAGAGGCTTTTATCTTTGTAGACAGCAACATGAATTCTGCACACTTCATCTCCTGAGGAGAGTGATTTTTTTGAGCCACACAACTTTGTCTAGAAAGTAATGTTATTTTTACATCTGTTCTTTTAGTATTGCAGTCTATGATTTGGGTGGTGGCACTTTTGATATCTCCATCTTGGAAATCCAGAAGGGAGTCTTTGAGGTGAAATCCACCAATGGTGACACTTTCTTAGGTGGAGAAGATTTTGACCAGGCTTTGCTACAGTATATTGTGAAAGAGTTCAAGAGAGAGGTAAGAGATCTCCTCAGGATTCAATCTTGTGTTACACTGGTTTTCAGCCTTGCTTAACTTCTGTAGAAGAATGGGAGTTTTCTGTGGCACAGTTGAAATGTAAGAGTGCTAGACACCTGTTAGCCTGGCTTCCAGCTCTTACACTTGTTTTCTTGAGGCAGAATATTCCTCTCCTAGAAGACACAGCATAGCAGGACTTCTGCCTTTTTTCCTGTAGGGTGGCAGGAGTGTCCTACACATAGTCTGCTTAATTTAATAATCAAAACCTATGGTCTGATGGAACAGCACAGACACATACAGTACAGGGTTGGCTGCAGGAAACTGCAGTGTCAGTCCAGCTCCTTAGCCTTTATATACTGTAGTGCAGCAGCTTTTCCAAGCTTTAACCTGTTATAATCACTTCCTGAGCAGAGAAGGCTAGCAGATGTTTCAGAAATGCTAAGTACCTTTGCCAGAAGTCAGGGAGATCAGCAGGAGTGCACGGATCAGGCTGTAGTTCTCCAGACATCTTCACAGTCCAGACTGGTAGGAAGGTGACCTGGAATGAAAAAAAAAAAAGCTCTCTGCAATTTCTGTGCAAAAGCTGAGAGTCTGTTAACCTGTGGTGTTTGTTGCCTAGATGGGTGTTGACCTGACTAAAGACAACATGGCCCTTCAGAGGGTGAGAGAAGCATCAGAGAAAGCAAAGTGTGAGCTGTCGTCCTCGGTGCAGGTACGTGGCTGGGTTCAAAGCAGGCACAGAATCACAGAATGGTTTGGGTTGGAAGGGACCTACCTCCCACTAGACCAGGTGGCTCAGAGCCCCGTCCAACCTGCCCTTCAAGACTTCCAGGGATGGGGCTTCCACAGCTTCCCTGGGCAGCCTGGGCCAGGGTCTCACCACCCTTGTAGTGAAGAACTTCTCCCCAATGTCTAACCTACATCTCCGCTCTTCCAGTTTTAATCCATTACATCTTGTCCTCTCGCTAGGAGCCCTTGTCCAAAGTCCCTCCCCAGCTTTCCTGTAGCCCCTTCAGGCACTGGAACATTCTCTGTCTCCCCAGAGCCTTCTCTTTTCCACTAAAATATTCTGGGAACTCTGAGTTTTGCATTGTTTTTGTCCACAAAGCTCGATGAAATTGCTGCTTCTTTTCTTGTGGTGGCAGAAGAAGCTTCTGTGTAAGCAGCTGACATCACTGTCACCAGGTCCTTCAGCAGTGTAGCTGTTTAGGAGCACAATGAGTTGTTGGAAGCTCAGGATGCCTGTGGGTGCTGGGTTTTGCCTTTCCTCTGGCACCATGTCTGCTCATCCTGCAGGGAATGTCACCAAGTTGTGTGTTATGATCTAGGAGCTCGTGCTGCTGGGTTTGTGCTCTGTGCAAGCAGTTCCAAAACCTTGGGCTCCTCGTTCCACTGAAACAGCTAATTTGTCTAATAGCAAGGAATAATTTCTATAAAGAATCTTTACTTATTTCCCTATGGAAGAGCTGTCTAGGCAATGGGCACCATAAACCCCCTTTTATTTTTTCCCCCTGCTTTGTATATTAATGCATTCAAGCATGTCCTTTATTCACTACTGAAAAAGGATCTGGAGAAGTAGCAAGTTGGGGGTGTAATCGTCTGGCCTAAGTGAAATTAAGGTCAATTATATAGTAATTGAAATGGGGTCTCTGCCAATTTCTAGGTTCTGAATAAACATAATATTTATTTTATGGTGGTCTGTTTGCTGGCCAGTGGGGAGCTCCTAGCAAGGAGTTGAGACCAGTCACAATGGAGGCATAGTTCTGCCAGAGACATAGCAGGCTCTGTTTTACTAGCTCAGGAGTTGGCAAATACAGGCTGTTCCTACCAGGAAAAACTGAATTCCTTAACTCTTCAGCAGTGAAGGGAAAACAACTTGCTTTGGGCCCTGTTTTCCCTTCCTATTTTTGACCATGCTGTTTACACAGTGCGTGCACACCTCTGTTCAGTGGGGTTAGTTCTTGTTGTGTAAACTTAATCTCTAGAGCTTAAAGCTTTCCTGCTTTTAATTGCTTTGATTTGTAGTATCTTTTGATGTCAGCATGACTCAGCACTTGAACAAGAAGGCTTCAATTTAAGGTTTCCTTTAAAAATCCAGCATGGGAATTTTTTTAAGATCCTTCACAACTAGCCATGAAAAATGGGAATTACGGTTCCTGGCACGGATGAACTTCATGTTAAATGGCAATGGGCAGGCTGCCAAGCAGGAGTTGTTGGCATTTGGAAAACAGTCCTGAGTGACTTCCTTCAGGTAGCTTGCCTTACATGAAGGCAAAGCCTGCCTTTTATTTGGCAAAATCTTCCAGAACTCCAAAGATGAGCTTTGTGTTGTGCTGACGGAAGCAGATTAAAATGTTCGCTTCTAATGTTTCAGCTCTTGCTTCCTAGCTATGATAGAAACTTTTTTTTTCTTTTCTTAGCAATAAAAGACCTCAAAATAACACAGTGTCACAGGTGGAACTTCAGTTGTAACCGTGAGATGTGTAGCAAAACCATTTTCCTGTCTCTTGGCTGAAATGTCAAACAGCAGAATGCCTGCTGCCACTTAGCCTGGGGTGCCGAACGGGCATGGAGGTTTTTTTGTGCAGACAGAGCCTGGAACTCGATCTAAACCCTGCCTTGTGTTCCCCTTCCTGTGTTCTCTGTCCTGCAGACTGACATTAACCTGCCATACCTCACCATGGATGCCTCTGGCCCAAAGCACCTGAACATGAAGCTGAGTCGCTCGCAGTTCGAGGGCATCGTGGCCGATCTGATCAAGAGGACGATAGCACCGTGCCAGAAGGCCATGCAGGATGCTGAAGTCAGCAAGAGTGACATTGGTGAAGTCATCCTGGTCGGTGGCATGACCAGAATGCCAAAGGTAGGAGATGTGTCTCTGTTAGGGGCAGTGAGCTGCGCTGGCTCTTCGGGGTGAGCTGTAACAGAGAAGTTGGGAGCCTGGGAACTGCAGTGCTCCAGTAGCTGAAGGCAGGAGCAGAGCAGACGTGTGACATGGTCACATGAAGGCAGTGGTAAGGGACTCTCTCATCCTGTTTAATTAGCTCAGCTTGGATCTGGGGGCTGTAGCCAAGTTCACTCTGCAAAGACAAGTGGAAGGTTGAAAAGCAGGAGTTGAAAATTCAGCTTGACTTTCTGATGTGGCCCAAACGTCAGCAGAAAACATCCTATCTGAACAGTGCTGCTCTTTGTGCATTTCAGTGTGTGATAAGGTACACTTCAATGACAAGAACCTCTCAGTAATCTTTGCCTGCCAGTGGCTTTCTTCACCTGTGTAGAGCACTTGTAGTTGGCTGTAAAGAAACTGCACAGGCAGGATGGCTGTGACCTGCTGTGTGTGTTCAGCCTGTTGGAGGCTGGGTGTTGTCAGGCATATTTAACAGGCTGTCCCAAACACCCATTACCCAATACCTGGCCCTTGTGTTCAGTGGTGATAAGCTCCAACAAGCAGCTGAGAAGCCTGCTCTGCTGACATGCAGAGTCCTGCAGGTGAGGCACTGCCTGGTGATTTACTGTTCTTGTTTGTGGCAATGCAGGCTGCTGCTCAGCTCCCCTGAGCTCAGAGCTGAACATGTATGGACACTGCTCTCCTCAGGGCTGCTGCTTGTCCTCTGCAGAGATCAGCAAAGTATCATTCCCTAGTGATCAGTCAGGCTTGGATTGTGTTTTTGCTGTTAAGATTTGGAATTTGCAGGTGTTTTCCAGGATGTGTGCATTTCTAGGCGTGTACATGGTCCTGCTTGGGATTGATTTGGGGTTTGGTGGTGGGTTTTTTCTCCCCACTAAGTGTTAAATGAGCCTGGTGGCTGGAGGTGATACTGGTGTGTGCAGAAGGTCACCCAGACAGGGGAACCAGAGCAACAAGATAAACAGAAGCTGCTGCTCTGGCCAAAGCTGAAGTGGAGTCACTGTGCTGTACCTTCCCAAAGTCCCTGCTCTTCCAGCTGGACAAAGGAAAAATGCTGTGGTTAGCTACCTATCAAGTGGTGAAAAACTGTTCTAGAAGTGGGGAAGCCCTTTCTGAAACATTGTAAATCCTTTGGGGCTGGGAGACAGTTCTTAAATATTTTCTATTTTTTAATTTTTATTATGACTTTTACTTTTTTTGTGCCCAATTTTTTACCACCCCTCATCTGTGGCTTTGAGCCTCCATAATGCACTCCTGAGTGCCTGTAGTTACAACTCTGGCTCCAAGACCAGTGGCAGGGTGTTGCCCAGAGCCTTCCCTCACACAGGTTGCTGTGTTCATTCTGCCCTGCTGGGAGGGAACATGCCTTGTTTTGGGGCACTCACGTGGCCAGTGCTCCAGGAAACCTACAGTGGGTGGGTAGAAGTCATGTTTCTTTTGTACTGTGCAATATGCCTCCAGAGGGAAGACTTGCAGCTAATTATATGCTCGTACATGAAGTGTCTTCCTCTAGTGAACACTCCCAGCAGGTGTTTGTTTAGTGCAGAGGAGTTGGACACTTGCTTATGGAAGAGTTTCCTTCGGGAAGGAGGGAAGCTGGGAGTGGGAGCAAAGTCCCACATCCTTCTCTTGTAAGGCAGAGGAGCAGAGCAGGGAGCTGTGCTGTGGTGCAGACACCTCACTGCATTCCCCTCTGGATCCTCCAGCAATAAATGTGTTGTAACCATGAGCACATCCTTTGGAAAGGGCAGCACAGGGAAAAGCTAACAACACAACTCGGGCTGTTTGCTGACACAGGAGATCATCTCTGGTGAGACAGCCCAGGAAATAAAGTGTTTGAAAATACTGTCCTCCATACAATTCCCCTGTTTTCCCTTTTATTACACACAAACAAGATGAGCTGTCCTTCTGCTCTGGATTTTTTTCCCTCCCCTGGGCTGTATTGTCCTTGGCAGCTGTTCTGCCCAGGGTTGGCTTGCACAAGTTCCTGGGGAGCAGTCCTTGACTCCCTCTTGATAAGTGTGGGGTGATCCCTTCTGGATGCAACTGGGCCACGTGGAAGGACTGGAGGAGGTTGACTTGCAGCTGGCAAACATGATGGCAAGAAAGCCTCTCGTTGTCTAGAGTGAAACTGGTGTGTTCAGGAAGATGGGGAATTAGGGACCAGTCCCAAGCCTGCACCTTTACATTTCTGTCATGCCACAGGGTTACATGGCAGCAGGAGCATGAAGATCCAAAGCTTTAGCCAGGGCTGGCATGTTCCTGTGGGCACAGCAGTGGGTGGAAAGGGCTCAGTCTGCATCCCAGCTGTGCTTTCTCTCCATTCAGGTGCAGCAGACCGTGCAGGATTTGTTTGGCCGTGCTCCCAGCAAAGCAGTTAATCCTGATGAAGCCGTTGCTATTGGTGCAGCTATTCAAGGTGGTGTGTTGGCTGGTGATGTGACTGATGTCCTGCTGCTGGATGTAACTCCCCTCTCCTTGGGGATTGAGACACTGGGAGGTGTCTTCACAAAGCTCATCAACAGGAATACTACCATACCGACTAAGAAGAGCCAGGTACAAAGTAACTCCAGATGGGTGGGTCTTTTGTGGTGGTCCTAAACACCCTGTGAAGGCTACCCAAAGCATGCCAGTAGTTAGTCTTGTCTCTCCTCATCTGGCACAGAGAAGCAGCATAGAATCCAGATTTAATGTCAGCCCCTGAGTATCTCTGATTATCAGTGTGCCCAGGAGGGGAGGTAAGTTTGGTTAAAGTGTGTTGAGATACCCGAGGACGTTTGTGACCTGGTCATGACTGCAGTGTGCGTGCCATGATGTAACTGTCAACACATCATTCTGAAGAAGAATTGTGTGGAGACCTTCTGTGACTGAGCACCACCATCACCTGAGCCCACCTTTCTTGGGTGGCATACCTTGGAAGGGGCAATTTTTTTTTCCTGTGTTGTAAGGCCCTAGTAACTCGGGTGTGATCCTTCCTTTCACTGTGCCTTGTCAGCTCTGCTGGTGTGTGCTCTTACTGATAACACTTGTTCTCCCTGGGGTGTGGGGTTGAGGCAGAAGCCCTGCTGCTCCAGGAAGAAATGTTCTGGTAATGTGGCTGGTGGGCACTGGAGCCTGCTGCTGGTGTGGCACTGCCACTTCCATCTGCTCAAGTGCACATAGGACAACATGCCAGTGAGCTTGGCTGTTGCTAGCCTTGGTGTTCTGTAAGAGGAACAGAGGAATGACAAGCATTTAATGATTCTTTATCTTTTCAAAGTACCTTCTCTTTATTCCTTGTTGTTAAGTCAGCTTGTAACTGCATCTGTTTGTGTGTGGTAATTTACTAGCCATCCAGTAATTTGCTGTTCCTTTTCCACAGGTATTTTCTACAGCTGCTGATGGACAGACTCAAGTGGAGATTAAAGTATGCCAGGGGGAGAGGGAGATGGCTAGTGACAACAAACTGCTTGGCCAGTTCACATTGGTACGTTGGCTACTCAGTATTCATCTCCTTAGGCTTGACCTTCCTTGAAGTTCAAAGCCTTCTCCATTTCAGTTGACCCCTGAAGGCAGTGTTGGGGGGGAGTCATCTTACAGAAGACATCTGACCCTGTTTGTAGTAAAGAAGCAGTCTCTAAAGGCACAGCCCAATTCTGGGACAGCCTTTCAGTGGCAGCTGGTGCTTGGGGTGGAGCTCAGAGCTTCTGAGCAGTCTTAATAATCATAGAATGGTTTTGGGTTGGAAGGGACTTTAATGGTCATCCAGTTCTGACCCCCCTGCATGGGCAGGGACACCTCCCACCAGACCAGGTTGCTCCAAGCCCCATCCAACCTGCCCTTCAACACTTCCAGGGATGGGGCAGCCACAGCTTCCCTGGGCAACCTGGGCCAGTGTCTCACCACCCTCACACTAGAGAATTTCCTCCTAATGTCTCACCTAAATCTCCCCTCTTCCAGTTTTAATCCATTCCCCCTTGTCCTCTCACTCCCTGCCCTTGTCAGAAGTCCCTCCTCAGCTTTAGTTATGTCCAGAGCTGAGGAAACAGAGCATCCTGCCGTGTCCTGAAGGGGAAGGGTGGGTTCCTTAGCAGTAAAACAGAACCTGTGTCACCTCCAAACCCAACTTGAGGGCCCATCTCTTGTGGTTTCTGTGCACTTGTTCTGGGTAGAAATCTGTATCCTGTTCAGCCTGGGTACTGGTAATTCATACGTGTTGCCACCAGGCATTTAGAGGAGACTCTTCTGGGGGTTCCTTAACAGTTGAGTCAAGTGACAGATCACCAAGATAAGTGCTTGGCCATTAGCAGACATGAGGCATGTTCTTGTCCTCAGGTTGGGATCCCTCCAGCACCACGAGGAGTGCCCCAGATCGAGGTCACTTTTGACATTGATGCCAACGGAATCGTGCACGTGTCAGCCAAGGATAAAGGCACCGGGCGGGAACAGCAAAGTAAGTGCTCTGGGATGCTGCCCAGGGGTGAGGGGGAGAGGTGTGGGGCAGGGGAGGTGCCATGGCACACTGAGGGTAGCACTGGGTGACTCCAGAGGTGGTGGAGTGCTGCCCTGATGGGCATCTCACAGTCCAGGGGTGGGGACACCTTAATTGATTAGGAATTGGGTTGACCCAGGGAAGCTCTTGGCAGTGCAGCTGCAGTTGAAGTCCCCTGAGCCCGAGTGCCCCCTGTGGAAAGGGGGGCAGAGGGTCACTGCAGAATGGAGTAGGGAAAGGGAGAAGTGACAACCCACCTGAAACTTCATTTTTAGGAAGTAAAGCCTCTGCAAACACGCAGTGCTCTGTGCCCTTTAGGGTGTCACACTGCCACCAGTGCATGCTTTCCTTGCACCTGAGGCAGTGAAGGGTCTACCTGCCTATAGCAAGGGCAAAGAAGCCCTCACTGGCAGGGTTTTACCACACTCCGAGTCATTTTGCACTGTGTGACAGTCCTTTTATGCTCTTGCTGTCATGCTGTAACAATGCTTGAACAGAATGCAAGTGTTTCCTGTGTGTCAGCTGTGCCCCAGGGAGGTGCTGGGCATACAGGTGGGCAACAGAGCTCACAGGTGCTTGTGAGGCAGTGCTCCTGCTTGCAGGGCTGTCCTGTGTCACTGAGGAGCTTGGGGCAGGGACATTCAGCCCTATGGTATTCTGAAGGGATAGAAATTGGGGTTTGGGAATCCAGCACCTTGTATAAGTTGTTCTTGAGCTGTGCTGGGCATGCTGCTCCTTTGGGAGTGCCCTCTGCTAACTCGAGATCACTGCCTGTCTGAGGCTGCCTGCCTGGAGCTGCCAGCTTGTAACAGAGAAATCAAATTAGGAAGATCTCTGCTGAATCCAAGGCATGTCAAGTACAGCTGAACAGATCAGCCCTGTGCCAGGACCCTGTTTTGTTTCTAATTATTTCATTACAAAGGTCTTGAAATTCAAGTGTTGTGAAGCATCAGGTATTTTGCATAAGCACCTTGTTAATTTTCATCTGTTTAGGCTGGAAAAGCCTCTAACTGGCAGGAGGCTGGGGGACATCAAGATGTCAGTATATTTTGCCCTGTAGTGCAATGAAATGTTAGCCCTCTGTTCTGGGGTAATTAACAACACAGTTGACATTTTCTAAAGCTCTGTTGTGGGCTCAGAAAAGTAATTTGAAGCATTTGTAGATGCCCCTGATAGAAAATTGATCTCTTTTGTGCCTCTGACTGGGAAGCCTCCACACTGCCCTTTGGTTGTTTCTCAGAGACAACCAGTTGAGCAATCAAATCATGCTCTGGTTAAGAAAAATAGTGTCCTGGCAACTTGAAGGTATATACTCCTGATCGTGCTGCGTGGCTTTTGGCAGGAATTTGTTACCAAGCCCACACTGTCACTTTGGTTTCCTTGCAGATTTTTGATGGGTGGCAGCCTTCTACCTCTGAGTAGCTATTTCCTGTTCATAGGGAACCAGAATTTTTTAGCTGCCTGTTTGTATGCAAATGTGGCCCTAGTTATAAAACTGAACTGCTCATCCCACATCTGCATCCAAAGGACACGTGTGTGTGTGTGTCTTTGTCCAGGGTTTCCTACCCTTGACAAATACTAAATAGAAAACTTCTAATGAGGATCTTAGTATACCCTTTTTTAGACTTTTTAATATCCTGGGTCTTGGTCCTCTCTTTCACACTGAAATCATGCTTTACTGCAGAAATTAACTGAAGTCTAGGCTATACTTTTTGGTACCACTGGAGAAAATAAAAAGTGGGGGGGAACCTTTAAGAGCTTTCCCTTGAATCACTCTGTGTTCACTGAAGGGCAGCATGAGGAGCTGGGTGGGGAGTGTTGTCTTATCCTGCTACCAGCCTGGGCTGCTTTCCAGCAGTGAAAGCTATGTCCCTGCCCTGGTAAAATGATTCCCTCTGTTTGGGTTGGGTTTTTTTTGGTTAGTTTTTTTGCTATTTCTTTTAGTTTTGTGGTTTTAACCTGCTAGAATGCCCCTTTAGTTTAGGGGCTTTGTGTGCACGTTGGCTCTCTAGCAGGAGTGACAAGAACGGTCAAAGTGACTTTTGTCACTTTGGTCAGAGTGGTTCAAGTGACAATTCTGTGACTTGCAGACCAGTCTTCTATCTTGCCAGCAGCATCAGTGCCTCTCAGAGCCTGGCTGGCTTTGTGCTGCCCACGGGGCCTTCAGAGGTGCAGAGTCCTGAGCAAGGCTGCTGCCATTGAGGGGGGGTTGGGAAATAATAATCTCCTCAAAGATGAGAGCATATTCTTTATTAATGCTTCTTCTTTAATGCAGTTGTTATCCAGTCTTCTGGTGGCCTTAGCAAAGATGAAATTGAGAACATGGTGAAGAATGCAGAGAAGTATGCAGAGGAAGACAGGCGAAGGAAGGTAATGTGAGCATGCTGGTATCTTCTAGCTAGTCATGTACCTGCCAGTTCCTGCCAACTGTGCTGGTGACTGTGCCCACCTTTGAAGGAGCTGCAGGTTCTGGTCTCTTCAGTCTTGAGCAGTTTGCTTCTGCAGTTATGAAAATACCTGCTTGTTTCCTTGCATTCATGTCACACTCCAAAGTTGCAAGAAGGTGGATGCAGAGGCGTTGGATCCTGAGTTTGGGTTGGGTAACTTGCCCTGTGGGACTGGCATTTTCATTCCTCCCTGTGGAATTACTGGGACATGGAGGCAGCAGTAAGCCAAGTCACCTGCCTGTTACTCATGAGTAAAGAGCTCTGCAGCTCTAGTTATGCTTTTTGACATCAATGCTCTTTACTGTCCAGCTGCCTGTTATGTTGGCTGTTTAAAGCTGGTCCACTACCACTGGGTCCTCACAGGGATGCTCCATTTAAATGGAAGCAGTACAGAGATACTTAAGCTACTTCCTCTGAGTTTGTTTTAAAGCTTAATTTATAGAACCTGCCAAGCAAAGCTGCATCTGACTCTCTTCCTAAGTGGGAAGTTGCTTTCCATAGTGCTTAAAATCTCACTGTGGCATCTTGGCTGCTGTATTCACCAGGGACAGTGTTTGTCCTGGGGGCAGGGGAAGCCATCAGGAGATGTCTGAAAGCCTCACTGCCTGTCAGGAGGAGCCTGGCACTTGCCATGGTTGAGTGGCTGAACCTGTGGTATACATATGATGAATGGCTGGAACTGATTGGTTCAATGAGGGTGGTACTAATGAATTATGCTGCTAAATACAGAGCACTGATTTTGAAGCAGACACAGCAGAGGCCTGCTCTGGGGTATGGCACCAGTAGATAGTCAGTGGTTGCTGAAGCTGGTAGGCTGGATTCATCCCCTTGGTGTTCCCCTGTCTCAGGTGTTCAGGCAGTGCTGTCAATCTCACCCTCAGTACTGAAGGGATCAGGAGGGGACTAAGGGAGAGAGTGCATGGAATAAATTCATGTGGAGCAGCACCTCCATGCCTCAGAAGCTCTGAAGCCAGGAAGCATTGGCTTATTGGCATTTGTAGGTTAGACAGAGACCCTTTAGAGGCCTTGGTCTGAAAGTCCCACTGTTTCAATAACCACATCCTTGCCTTGAAGCATAGGTGGTGGCTGAGCACCTGAGGCTGCACTGGAAACTTCTTCCTGTTGCCCAACCTTGACTTTGTATCTTAAATCACTGGTAAAGTTACTTCCTGTTGTAGCCCTGAAGTGAGATTCGTCTCTGTCCAGTGACCTATCAGAGGAAGGTGATTAGGTTGCTTAATTAACTAACACTTCTCTTCACTTGGCTTGCATAGCTGTTAACTGTCAGAATTCCCTTGGTGCACCTCTCTGGTCATGGTTTTACTGCCATGGAAGTATCACCAATGCATGCACAGAGTTATCCCTCTGCTGGACTCAGCATCCTGCTGTGAACTTTGACATCCCACAGAGAGTGAACACATACAGTAGAAATGACATTATTTTCCCTCAGCTTTCCCTGTAAGTGGTTAATCTCCTGAGAACATGATCCCACCCTTGTTCAGGTAGACTGCTGTCAGATGGAGAGGGCTGGATGTCCCAGAGGCTGTTGCTGGTGAAGCTGATGTTGACAGTGGGGCTGAGTTCTGGCTGGGCAGGACCTCTGCTCCTGTGTACTTGCAGCCTACCCTGTCCCCTCTTGGTTGTCTTTGCAACAGGAACATCAGGAACTGGGATTTCTGACCTAGCACAGAGGGGTTTTCCACTGGTGAGATGCTACAGGCCTTTGTAAAAAGGGACATGAGTAAGCCCAGCATTTTAGCTGGGTGCTTTTGCTGCTGAAGAAGCTTAAGAATATTTCCAAGCTTTCCAAAGGAGCAGAGCAGAGGGAGCTGTGCTGCCTCTCCCAGTGTGCCAGCAGTAGAGCAGTACTGGTTACATCTTCATCCCAGGGAAGGGAGTTTGAGTGTGGAGGCATGAGGACTGCCTGCTGGGGCTTTCCCATGCCACACTGCATCTAGAAATTTGTTTGCTTCTATTTCTTCTTCCCCCCCCTTGCCACGAAGAAGGACCCCGGGTGGGAGAGGGAATGGAATTTGGCAGTTTGGGGGAAGCAGTGTGAGCTGCCAGCTGATGGGGGCACAGTGGTGTGTGCAGCAGGTTCTTACAGGCTCTCTTACCCAGGAACGTGTGGAAGCTGTAAACATGGCTGAAGGCATCATCCATGACACAGAGTCCAAGATGGAGGAGTTCAAGGATCAGCTGCCTGCAGATGAGGTAGGTGGTTTCTGATCCCCTGACAGTAAAGTAGGGAAGATTTCTTACTATATCCTTGCTCAAATTCTCACTTTACTCACAGCTGGCTCTGGCCAGGGGCACCAACTCCAGCTGTATTTCCATGCTGTGGAAAGATGGCACAGTCACCCACTCTGCTGGTGTTGGCACTTGATGAGTGGGATGATTGTGGCTGATGGGAGGATGTAAGGACACACTTGGGAGGATGTAAGGACACACTTGGAAGAACATGGCTTGGATAATAGCACATATCCTACTTCAAAGTGCAAGTTCAGTGTTGCTGAAGATCTAAGAGCCTGGGAGGCTGTGAACAAAAGGATTCTGCATGAATTATGTCCTTGACTTGACCTTGTGGTGATGTGATAAGAACTGTGCTGTGGCTTCTAAGAGAGCAGAGAGTTTTGCTCAAAAGCTGGAGGTGACAAACAGTGCCACCAGTGTGTGAGCAGAGGGACAAAGGCAAAGCTGCTCTGCAGTCTCAGCAGCCTCCATAGTCCAAACACAGCACCCAGGAACTTGGAGGCAATGACTTAGCCACTTAACTCCAGTTTTTCTTCTATCTTTGGAGTGGGTATTTAGTATCAGAAGTGCTTTTCATGCCATTCTAAGTGACAGTTTAATTTCTGCATTATGAATTTCAAAAACCAAGTTTAAAACAGATGGCACAATCTTCAAGTGAGCAACTTCCAGCAGTGGAATAAGAGGGCTCTGAGGGCCTCTGCAAGGTGTTGGAAGAACAAGATTATATTCCTTGCTAAGGAGCCTCTGATCAGTTTATTAACTGCTGGTTTTCAGCCCAGCTCCTCTCACTGGGATGGCTGTTGGCTGAATCTGTGTTTGGGATTATGATCAGTGGAGTTTTCTCATGGAACCTAAATCCTTGTTCATAGAATCTTGGAGTAGTTTGGGTGTGAAGGGACCTTAAAGATCATCTAGTCCCAACCCCCTGCCATGGGCAGGGACACCTCCCACCAGACCAGGTTGCTCCAAGCCCCATCCAACCTGCCCTTGAACACTTCCAGGGATGGGGCAGCCACAGCTTCCCTGGGCAACCTGTTCCAGTGTCTCACCAGCCTCACACTAGAGAATTTCTTCCTAATGTCTCACCTACATCTCCCCTCTTCCAGTTTTAATCCATCCCCCCTTGTCCTCTCACTACAAGCCCTTGTCAAAAGTCCCTCCCCAGTTTTGAACAAATTCTTGTTCCAGGCAAGGACTGTTGTTCCCTGTAATGTCTTTTGGGGAATACCAAGGGAAAGTGGGAAGCAGAGCTTAAAAGTAGAGGCCTGCATGGTCTGGATGGAGGTGGTGGCCTGACAGAGGAGGTGTGGATTGCCCTCCCCTTCCCATGGATCTGAACCAAAGCTCTGCCCACGTTAGGAGTGTGAGCACTGCTGTCCCTGCTGTCCCCCAGGCACCCTGCTCCTTCTGCCTGCCTCTCCAGCAGCCTGCCAGTCTGACAGAGGAATGCCAGACTGTGGAGAGGGTTTGACAGATGGCTACAGGGGCTGGGGTGAGACTGTTGCTTTGGTTTGCCTCTCTGCTCCTGCTCCCACGTGCAACAAAGGGATTAAACAGGGTGGTGAACAGCCTACCTCACTGGCTTTCTGACATGCCTTAAACATAGATGAAAACCAGCTTTCTTTGCCCTTTATCCTGGCTCTCGGGGTGACTGGCTCACTGTGAGGTGTGCCAGGGAGAGCAGCTCATCCTTGGCAGGCTGCTCAGTCTCCACAGGGCTTTCTGTCCCTGGCACCTCTGCTGAGGCTGCAGACAAGGGGCCAATTAGTGCCAACTGTGGCACGTTTAATGAAGTGGGCAGGTGCCCGCTGGGGCCTGAGCACAGTCCTAGGCCCTGCAGACCACGTGGCTCCGTTTGAGAATTCACTTCATGGCTTCTGGCAGAAAAGCAGTGGTTTTTCTGTGGCCAGTAGGTGGGGGAAATGACAGGAGTGAGATTTTTCAGTGAAGTGCAGGATTGAATCATGTTTCTTCGGGACTTATTTGCAGTGCAACAAATTGAAGGAAGAAATCGCCAAAATGAGGGAACTTCTGGCACGTAAAGATACTGAAACGGGAGAAAACATCAGGCAGGCAGCAACCAGCCTACAGCAGGCTTCCCTGAAACTCTTTGAAATGGCATATAAGAAGGTAAGTTCATGATCATCTCCATTTTATAGGCCCCAGATAGGCAGGGGTGAGTGGGGACACCAAACATGTAGGTAAGAGCTGCCCTTGGAGAGGTAGCACAGAGTCTCAGTGCAGCTCCCTTGCTGTGACACGGGCTGTAGAAAGCCAGGCAGAGTTGAAGGCCTGAAGTCTTGGCCATCCTGGTGCAGGGAGCCCACGTGCCAGGGTGGTGTGCATGTTTCTGTACAGTGCTGTATGGAAAAGTGCTGGAAGCTCTTTATAAGGAACTTCAAGAAGACCAAGGCTTTGCCTTGGGTGTGTAAGAGTCCTAAAGAAGTAATGTCCAGACTTCGTGTATAGTCTGTCTAAAATGGCAGTAGAAAGGCCATCAGGAATGTCTTCTCCTTTTTCCTCCCACTGGAAGGCCCACCCATTCAAGATGTGTTCTCCCTCTGTGCAGGGGAGTCCAGGATGGACGCAGCACACTCTGGGTGACCTTGGTGGTGCTAAGCTCTCCTCACCATGGAAAGCTGCTTTTTTGATGTCAAACTGAAAGCATTGTGCTGCAGTCAAAGCTTGTTACATCCACTGGGAAGATAATTTCCTCCCTCGTAGTAGCAGTCATGCAGAGCTGAGGGTGGTTTCCATTCTCCAGTGGACAACCACCCTTGTAACCTAAGCAACTAGCTAGGGAAAAAATGTCTGGGAGAAGCATATTGTTGTTACTACAACTAAAAAGCCAACTCTTTTGCAGATGGCCTCTGAACGAGAGGGTTCTGGAAGCCCAGGAGATCAGAAGGAAGAGAAGCAATAAGAAGCCTCTTGTCTTGCCTTGACTGAGTATGAAGAAGAGGTCGATTTTTCTTGACGCTTGGGAGAGAAGGGACCTTCCTGAGCAGCAATGGGCAGAATTCAGACTTACTGTGTTTTTGCAGTATTCTATATATAAAATTCTTTAATGTATAAACTTAGTGATGTGTCTGCTAGATAAATTGTCACTTGATGAAAGTTAATTCATGCCAGATGAAGTTAGGTGTTTGGCCCCGTGGTATTCAACTGAAGCACCTGGGGACTCGCTGATCATTTATTTCTGATAGTTGGCACAATGGTGTACTAAATCTGATCTCAAAACCATGTCACTAAATTGAAGGGTAGAGATGGAAGTTCTGCTGGAACTGGGAGGAGAGTCACATCTGTATGGAGCCTCCTTGTGGATCTGAGCACTTGGGAGCAGGGAGTGAGGCCTGTGAGCAGCAATGCTAGGGCTGGTTATGTTGCTGGAGGACGTTCAGATCTGCAGCCAGGTTAGTAGCCTTGTTCTGAAGGAGAGGGGTTACTTCAAATTTAGCTGTAACATTATTTCTTACAAAAGAGGCTCCATGGAAGTTAAATACTTTGCTTGTTTGAGCCTTCTGCCCCATCCTGTGTCTGTTCTCTGCTTATGGTAAAACCATTTCCTTGATAATAAAACTGTTACTGGATCCATTCTGGATTTTTTTAAAATAAAAGCAGAAAAGTGTCCAACATGGAGTTTTGATATCCTGGCCTTTGATGGAAGCATGTTAACTGCCTTCAGGAGCTCCTGGTGGGGAGCAGTCAGCCAGCTGTAGTGGCAGCAGCCTTCTGGAATTTGTGCTTTGTTCACATGGATAAGGCAGGAATCTGGTGTGGGATGAGGGTCCATCCCTGCTGGGAGTGTCACTGCTGCACTCCTGAGGTGCCTGGAAGTCCTGCTGTGATCTGCAGTAGCAGTGGGACTTCACCTTCAGGTGCTTTGTGAAACGGGCTGTAGACCCAGAGCAGCACTTGCCCACTGCTGCTTCTAGCAGCCAACTCTTCCAAGGAGGTGCAATCTCTTTGCCACAGTATGTTTGTGTTTCTCTCTTCCCCCTGACAGCTCAGATGTTCAGGAGAGAGGAAAGGATTCTTTTTTTTTTTCTGTCACTCCAGGCAGTTTCCTAAATAGGAGAAGCTATTTGGGAAGGATACAAGTCCTGGTTCTTTTAACCTAATCCTTGGAGCTGTGGACTGGAAGGAACCAAGACTGCTTCAGCCACTGAGCTCCTCAGCAGTCCTAGCAGGGACTGGCAGCAAGTTCCCCTTCAGAAGGAATCAGCCTGGCCCATTGATGTGGGCAAAGGGGAAAAAAACTGCAGAGTAGGAAGTGATCTACCTGTCAAGTGGGAGGGAGCTCGAGGTATTTTGGCCTGGGCAGCAGGGAAGGTGAGGAAGGGGCCTGGTGCAGCCAGAGAAGGATGGGGGAGGCAGTGCCTGGGGCAGACCTGTTGTGCAGTGCTGGGGGGCTGGCGTGCAGTGGGGTGTCAGCAGCAATCCCCAGTGTTAAGCTGCCCCACTTCAGCTGAGCTGGGCATTTCCAACCCACAACTCAGCGTTTTGCTTTCAGCAGGGGAGTGAGCAGGGCCAGGGATCCTCCCCTGCTGCAGCTGTTGGCAGGGAGGATGGAGCTGGGTGCAGCAGCCCGGGCTTGTGGAGCTTGTGCTTGGCTGGTTGTGCATGTGGGTCTGTCACAAGGGGTTACAAATCCATCGAGTGTGGGGCCAGGTCCTGTTTTGTTGGGGGTTAAGTGGCAGGTTGTGTGTGTCACAGGCAGGCTGAGGTGCACTCGGGTGGTGTGACCAGCATGGCTCCCAGGGAGTTCTGAGGAACTCATGGCTAAGGACACAGATGGTCACAGCAACTGCTCCTCCCCGGGGCTGTGTGTCATCCAGGTGTCCAACCATGTGTATCTGGTGGGTGAAGCCACGTTCTTGGGTCTGCCACAGCATCCCCTGCTCCTGTCCTGTACGTGGGTTTGGAAATAGTGGGGAGCACTTACTTGCCTGTGCATCTCTGAGAACAATCTCCTGTACAAAACTTGACTGTAGCTTCTGTCCTGAATTACCCTCTGCAGGGTAATTTTCTGTCTACAGTGTTCCCCTGTACAAAACTACAGTCTGAAAAAGGAGGAACTTGCTGCCAAAGCAAAGTTGCTTATTTCAGCTGCTGAAATGAGATGTCCTGAAGTGAAACAGGTTAAAAAAACCCATCCTCCTTGGAAGCTTTTCTTGCTGCCTCCCTGGACTTGCAGCCAGATGTTCCTGCAGCAGAGCCAGGGGCAGCCCAGGACAGCCCTGCTGCAGTTCCACACTCCTACTTTTGCTCCAGGCTTGTTGAGCTGTCAGGAAAGGCAATGGATGGATCATCATCCCATGGCCTCCAGGGTCCTGAATCATTGAGCAGGACTGGCCTTTCCTTCTTGAATGAATGATTTTCCCTGTCACAGTTTAAAGCCATCTTTCATAGATGTTATTTATTTTTTAATGCACTGGTTTTAGCTCCTCCTTTATAAGCTAAATTATTAATTTGGGGAGGGAAAAGTGAAGTCGGGTGAAATGTGTCCTGATGAGAACAGTTTATTGCCATGAAAAACCTACCAGGAAGGCAAGGGAGGCAGCAAAGGGGGTGTTACCACTTATAAAAAGCTGTCTTTTTATAAAAACCCTGTCCTGAGGAGTTAACTGTCAGCACAGGGAGAGGGTGTTGGGGGTTCACTGCCCCCTGTCTCATCTGGGGAAGCCTGTAGCTCCAGCAGTGCTGCACCTCTGGAATAAATTACTGTGCATGACAGTAATTAAGAAAAATTTTGCACATGATGGAGTCTCTCCCCCTTCTCTGCCAGACAGGGACTGCCAGCATGCTGGGAAGGCATGGCTGCTTTTTAGAACACCTGAATAGTGCAGCAGTACAGTGAAAAAGTCCTCTCTGACTCAGGGGCTGTGCCCCCGTGACTGCTCTTGCAAAGTGGGTACATGGGGCTGGGATGTTCTTTTGGAGTAGTGTCCCTGGATGGAATTGGGAGGGCAGGGTTGCCAGGGAGGCACTGGGGTAAGTTGTTGTCTACCTGCATATGCTGTCCCTGTCATATCAGGCACAGAAACTTCCATCTCAGCACATCATCTCCTAAAGCCAGGCATAATCCACTGTCTTACTGTTCCAAGGAGGATTATAAAGGCCTGTGTGGGACCAGAAGAGAAACAGGACTTAAAATCCAACCAGGGAGTTCAGAAATTCACAGCATCTCCCTGGCATGACCCTGTGGATAGAAAGATCAGGCTGTGCTGGGGTGACCGTGCTGCACAGCTCTGCCCCGTGCCCGGCTCCCGCAGGGCTGTGGTGCTGCTCTGCCTGGGCCTGGCAGCTGAGAGGCAGCACAGGAGGGAAGGGAGGCAGAACCTGCTGTCCTGGGAGCAGGCTCACCCCCGGAACAGCAGGGAGGGCAGGTTGTCCCAGGGCAGAGTGGTGAGCAGGGTGATGGCAAACACCAGCACTGGGATTGGGGCTGGAGGGACACAATGGCCACAAACCCTCCAGCTCCTGGGGCCTACCCAGCACTACCAGGAGAGCATTGCCTCTGGGCGGGGGGGGGGGCAGCAGGGGAGCAGCCTCCCTGCTGCCACTGAATAAACAAGTAAATAGCTCCAGTGTTGTTTCATCCCTGCACTTCCAGCTGGCCTTGTTCCAGGCTGTCCCAGAGGCAGAAACACCAGGCACTCACTCCTCAGCCCATGGCACTCCCAAACCCCCTGCCTGGCATCCTTCGGGGTGAAAAAGGCAGGTTGTGGGGTTGTTGGCTGTCACTGCTATGTGCTGAGAGCCAGGGACTGCCAGGTCAGGTCCCCTCAAAGAATGGCCAAGGACACTGTTGGGGCATGTGAGGAACCCTGCTCCCTGATCCCAGCCCCTGCTGTCCTGGGGACAGGCTGGCCTGAGTCCCCCCAGCTCATCCAGGACCCAGGGGGGGGGGGTCTGCAGGATGCTCCCAGCCAAGCTGGGCTGCAGGGTCAGGCTGTGGCCATGCTGTGGGGCAGGGAGGCCTGCAGCCCCAGCAGGCCCCTGCTTATCTTCTCCTTCCAGAACAGGGCTGCAGGGGCACCGTCCCCACTCCCCAGCCAGCCACCTCCACCCTGAGCTCTCTGGGTGCTGTTTCCCCTTCCCCACCCTATCCTAAACCTCTGGCTGGTCTTGCCCTTCTCCAGACATTCACCACTCCATCGGTGCCTCCATCAGTGCCCTGAGCTCATGGCTGAGCTTGGCCGAGACCTCTGAGGCCATCACTTGCTGCTACCCCAGCACAGGTAAGGACAGCAGAAAGGTGACATTTCCAGGGAAAGGAAAACTGAGATAACCCTCTGGCTCCATAAAACCATGTGCCCCCCATCTCCTTTCCTCCTGCCCGGCTCGGCTTCCTCCAAGTGTTGACAACCGTGACCAAGGAAGGACCAGGCGTGTCAGGAATATGGCTGCGGGCTCTGGCCGTGCCGTGGGACAGCGGCTGCCGCGGGGCTGGGGCATGGCAGGAGGGAGAGACTGTCTGTGAGGGGGTGACCGCGGCCCCCAAAAGCAGCGACATCGAGGGAGAGGGGGGCGGCCCAGGGGGCCGGGAGGGGGTACACACTCTGCCGAGGGGGGCACAGGGTGTAAAACAGGCGGCCCGTAGGGTGACATCGCCCGGGGGGGTGCCGCTGGAACCAGCCACGGGACCCGGGCAGGGCAGGCGGGGGTGGCACGGCCCTGAGGTGGCGGGGACCTGGGGTGGTGTCAGCCCTGAAGCGGCACAAGCCCCAGCAGGGCGGCCCGGGCCGAGGCGCGGCGCACGGAGCGTGCCCGAATCCCCGTGCCCCGCACCCGGCCCACGCCGCTCCCACCGCCCCGCGCGGCCCCTTTAACCGCGTCCCACCCCGGCCGCGCAGCTCTCGCGAGACCCTCCTCTGCGCGCCGCCCCGCCCAACGCCGCTGCCGGGGCAAGGGGCGCGCTGAGGACTACGCCCCCCATAACACCCCTCGCGCAGTAACAACCAATAGAAACGCGAGTGAGGGGCGGTGTCCGGCGGGCCGGCGGCCTATGGCGGGGCGCCTCTCTCCCGCGCGGGCGGGGCGGGCGGTTGCCCCCCGGAAGTGATGTCAGAGGCCCACGTGAGGCGATTGCAACACATGGTGCGCGGAGAGGGGGAGCGCGAGCAGCCGGGCGCCGACGTCAGCGCCGCCAGCCGCGCGCCGCCGGGGGGGACCGGGCCTGAGGTGAGGGCGGCGGCGGGCGGGCGGCGGGGCCGGGCCGGGGCCGGGATCTAACTGCTGTGTCTGTGCGCCCGCCCGCCGCAGGCCGCAGCCGCCGCAGTAGGAGGAGGAGGAGGAGGAGGAGGAGGAGGGAGAAGATGGCGGACGATCCCAGCGCTGCCGACCGCAACGTGGAGATCTGGAAGATCAAGAAGCTCATCAAGAGCCTGGAGGCGGCCCGCGGGTGAGCGGCGAGGCCTGCGGCACCTTGGCTGCGCGGGCTGGATGGGCCGGTGGGGGCGGCCGCTCTGGGAGTGGGTACTGGGGGTCCTGACCGGGGCGGGAAGCGGAGTGAGGGGGCTGCCGCCCGGGCCGGCCCTGCCGCCGCAGGGGCGGGGGAGGGCGAGGCGCAGCCCCTTCCCGGCCGCCCCTGCACGGGCCCCGGTGCCCTTTTGTCTCGCCGCGTGGTGAAGCGGCCGCAGGGGAGCTTGGGCTGGGAGAGGGACGTGGGTTTGGGGCCTGGCGGACGGGGCTAGGAGGGCCATGTGCCCCCCGGGACACCGGGGAAGGCTTAGCCGCAGAGGGGAAGCGTCACCGTTTTTACCGCACGGGAAGGGCCGCGCTGCCGCCCCGCTCCCCGCCGGCCTCCGCCTGGCCGCGGCTCCTCGGCTGTTCCCCCCACCCCCCCGAGCGGATGAGTTCCCTGCGGGGCTGTCCCAGGTGCCTGTGTCTGCCCCGAGGAGAGGGGACGCGGGGCCCGGACTGGCTGCGGAGCTCCGCGGCCGCCCGGCCTCGCCGTGCCTTTACTCTGGCCGCCTTGTGCCAGCTGGCACCGGGGAACGTCGGATTCCAGCCGGAGTAGACGGCTCCTCTGGGGCCCGTGCAGGCCTGGGCTCCTCCCCAGGGACCATCTGGCTCGGGGCAGGCAGGGGTGAGGGCAGGGGCCCAGGCAGCGGTGACTTTATTACTTCTTTGTCTGGCACTTACTTGATCTTTCTCACCCCTTCATCTCCCAGGGAAAGTGCTGAGCTCCGTTTCCCCAAAAGCAATCTCTTCTAAAGTTTGGGTAGCATTACATTTAAAGTCTTTAATCCCACTTGTATCATCCTTGTGCTTTGATTTCTTTTTTTTTGCCACCAGAAGTAAAACTGCTGGATGTTCTTGCAGCCTGTCCCATGCCAGAGGTGATATAGTGCCTGTTTCCCTGGGTAACTCAACAGTGGCTTGTTGCATGGGTCAGGAAGCCAGTTGGGCTTGCGTAGCTGTAGAATAGCAAAGAAAGTGTGTGTCTTGGTATACAAGGCAATAAAATAAAAATGAAGGGTGACTCGTCAGCTGCCCTTGTGGCTCTGGTTTCCTCAGGCTCATCTGAACCCGTGTTCCTCTCACTGGGGCACTGCTGGCATTGGTCTGTGCCACCCAAAAGGCAAGCTGCCTCCAGACAGCTCCTGTAAGCCGAGCCCCTGTCTTGTTCATTTCTCATTGCTGTGTTTGTTCTTGTGTGCAGAGTAGGCCAGGGAAATGGTTCAGCTGAAAACTAACCCAGGCAGGGGGGGAAGGCATGAAGATCCCAAGCCACAAGTGTCCCTGCGTTTTTAAAATCTGATTTATGATCTAGCTGTGTAAGAGGGGTGGGAAAAGGGAGTGTGGAACCAGAGTTTTCCTTCTCTGCAGCAGAGTGGACTTTGACTGCTGAAGCTGGTCATTCAGCTGTGCCTTCACATGGTGCTGGCAGCATGTGTTGTACTCCTGGGGAGGTCCCAGCAAGCATGGAGAGTGTGAATGACTTCTGCCATGAAGTTGGAAGGGCTTGGGGAGCTACAGGCATCTGTTGCAGGCTGTGAGACCCTGGATCAGCACTGAGGAGGCTGGGGGTGCTTTGAAGATGGACAGTGAGCATTTTGGCTCTCCCTGATCCAGAATGTGGCAGCATGAGCATATGTACCTTTAGCCACAGCTCTCACGTTTTTGGAATAGGTGAATGTTGCAGAGAGCAGGATGAAAACTGGTGCCCAGGAGGTGCTGCTGAAGGGTTAGCTTGGAGAGGGTGGCTGTTGGGGTACAAGTGGGCTGCTTGGGGCCACTGTCAAGAAGTCTTCCCCCGTGTCCCCATCATTGATCCTTGGCAGACCTCTACTTCATGGTAAAGGTGCTGCAAAACGTGTGTAGGAGGTTTAGCTGAGCTCTCTGGAGCCAGCCTGTCTCCCAGATGTCGTGATACTGCTGTGCCTTGGTGTGAGGAAGTCCAGCAGTCCTCCCTGGAAGCAAGGTTATGCTGGTTGTGTGTAAATGCACATCATACTTCCAGGGAGTTGTGGCTAAAATTGCTCAGGTCTGTTTGGGTCCAGTGAGGGGGAGAGATGCTGCAGCCTTTGCCAGCAGCAGCGTTAGGCTCCCCGGCACAAGAGGTGTCAGGCAGTGAAACAGGCTTTTCCGGCCTTTGGGAGAGTCACTTCCTCTTCCTGCCAAGTAGGAAGACCTGTTCTGGGGTGGGTTAGGGGGCAAAGCCTTTAAATAGGGTAATGTGGAGGGCCAGGGACTCCTTGGCGTCTCCACCTTCCCTTACTCATGTCCTCCTCATAGTGACCCAGCAGCAGTGTCCCAGTTTCATGTGCTGGTTGTTCCTGCAGCGGATCAAAGGGATGGGAAGCGGAGGAAGCTGGAGCTGGACACTCAGTTAGGGTGTTGGTTGGGGCACCTCTGCTCTTAACCAGCTATTTTGGTAAAATCTCAACGAAATCTGCAGAATGCTACCAGAATGTTCAGTGAGTGTAAGAGCAAGGCAATGCTTTGGTCATGTCTGGGGTAGATGAGAAAAATAGCAATATTTGATCAGAAACCCAAGGCAGAAGAGTAGAGCTTCAGCTTTACCAGCAGCTGATCAGCCAGAGGTCAGTGAGGGTAAGGCTGCTTATCAAACTTCAAGGTAACATCCTAGCAAGAAAGTCCTGCATTGTTTTTCCAGCCCTGTCTAGGGAATCTGGCTTCCTCACTGATTTCTGGATAGCAAGAATCTGGCAAATCAAACCAATGAAAAATAATGTTTAAAACCGCCAGACCTGCCCCAAAACCCTGTCTGTGCTGGCAGGGAGTAGAAGGAGTTTTTGTCTGTATCTTGCTTCCTAAAGCACAGGTGTCTCCTATCTCCTCTTACTTCTTCCAAAGTTGAGTTGCAAACTGTCTGATACTCAGCAAAGAGAATGAGTTGATCTTTCTGATTTGGTGAGAAGGGAAGGGAGAGTAGCTGGTGTCTGCAGAATGTGTGAGAGCAAATGGGGCTGCCTTCTGTGCTACAGGCAATTAACCTTTCTAGCCAGAAGAAGATGAGGGTTAAAGGCTGGTGATGAGCAAGTTAAGCCCTTGTGAGAAATCTAGCCTTTTCATTCACCTCTGGTAGCTTGGAGTGCTCAGACTTGCATCAAGCATCTCTGCTCCCCCCCTACAAAGGGAGAAGTTAGTGTCTGTAAAACAGTGTCTTGGTGGGAGACTGTCCCCCCCCTAGAAGTTGCAGCCATGTCTCTGCGTGAGGACGTTGCAGCAGCTCAAGTCAAGAAGCAGTGTCAGCCACTGTTTTTCTCTTTTCCTCTCTCTCAGGGCTTTTCTGCTGTTGCTTCATACAGTTTTCCAGTGTCAGTGTTTAAACTGACAATCACTCTTTGTTCCTTTGGTCTTTGCCGTTCTGAATAGTGAGCAGAGCTATGCTCAGTTTTTTCTGCTAATCTAAGCTGTAAATGCTTGGCAAAACAAGTGTCAGCAGCAACCAGCAGTCTCCTTGCAGGCCGAGACCTGAGATGTCCCATCTGAGTCACGTTTGGATCACTCCTCAGAGTCCTGGAAATGAGGGCTTCCTTCCTGCAAAGGGAAGAGAAGGGATTTGTTGACCCCTCTGCTGGGCAGATGGGCATCGTGACCCTGAGTGAGAGCACAGCAGGTGCTGATGCAGGCTGTGGAGCTGCATTATGATGGGAAAACCTTCAGGAATCTGCTCCCTTGAGACATCTCTTCTGCCTAGAGCTTAAAGGCAGGGCTAGACTTGTGTTCACACCAGTAGCCCTTATGAGTTGTTTTTCTGAAACAGGGAAAGAGGAGGCCAAGAGGATGGTGTCTTGGAAGGCTCTGACTGCAAGCACAGCTGAGGTTGACAGAGTATGTTGAAGAACATTTTTCCAAATAAAGTATTTTGGAAGGTGGGATGAGTGGGGCATGTGCAGGCTTCTGAGGAAGTCCAGGAACTGAGTCTGAACAAGTAACTTATTCTGGTTGTAACTGGAAGAAATGTCTCAAGGTAGGAGAATGGAGAAATAGTAAGAGAAGTGGAAGTCGTGGTGTCTCCACAGCCACAGGAAAGCAAAGTGTTGCAGTTTCCTGCCACGGTTTGGGCTCTGCCAAGGTGAGGCTTCCACCTGTGACACAGGAGAAACCAAATGTGAGACAATAAGTCACAGACAGGGAAGGATGGAGGCCCAAAAATGTGTGGGAACTGCAAAGTGAAACACTATAGTTTGGCTGACAGTGGGAGAGCTGACCTGTTGCTTAGACATAAACAATTTTCCCAGCTTCTGTTGCAGAAAAGAGTCATTTACAGCTGGTTCTCCTGCAGTCCATCTGGAGCCTTGCTGGTCCTGGTGGAAGGGCCTAGCTTTGGAATTAGCCTCATGCTGTTGCTGTTTCCCAGTCTTGTGCAACAGGGACAGGAGGCTGCTTGGGTGAAGGTGGGTGGCAGGCTGCTCGTCTGTGGGGTGTCCTGGGATGCTGCCACTTCTATGAGCAGGCAAGTGGGCAAGGCTGAGACCTCTTTGGACAGCCTGGTGGTTCTGGAGAACAAGATAGTCTTGGTTTGTTAGCGTGGTGAGCCTTTCCAAAAGTGACCAGTTAGCACTGCAGTTATGAGTGCTGCAGCAGCACTAGCTGCAGGGATGCAGCTAGAGAATAACTGGGGGTAAACTGCAAGTAGATGTCCTGTACAGGTTTGCCTTGTTCCTGATTTCTTTTGAACAAAGCTGTGGGAAGCTGGTGGTGCTGGGGTTATACTGTGCTGCACTGGTGAGCTGTGTTTCTCTCATGAGTTTGGCACTGCAAGTACTTGGTCACTCCTGGAAGCACCTGCAGCACTTGGCTGTGGGTGGGTTGCTCTGCTGATAGCAGGGGCTGTCCAGCTTTGTTGGACTGAAGGTGCAACTGCTGGAATAACAGATGGAACAGTTGAATGTGCTGGAAAAGTTGATCCTGAACTCCTCTACTGCACCTTATAGGTACAGAAGATCCAGCACACCATATATAGCATGTCCTATGTGAGTGTCACAACACCACCATGTCCAGGCAAGTACCAGTGTAACTATCTTGTCCTTCAGAGATGGCCTCCATCAGGAGGAGGTTTTGGCATGGTCTTTCACTACTGTGCCTGGTTTCTGGCTGCTCTGCCAGAGATGTCAGTTCAGAGACTCCCTCCCCTGGCAGCAGATCTTTCCATCATCTCAGTTGGGATCTATTTGTCATGGTTGTGCCTCGGGTCTGGGCTCTGGGAGAGTTTACCTTTGGTACAGGATCTGTTTCTGCAGAGCTGAAGCTTTCACTGTAGGATGTGGAGTATGATGGAGAGACCATGACCCAGGCCAGGTCAATCTGTGAAGGGCAGTGCTGTGGCAAGGTACTTGGTTGGCTTGGTACAAGGTACTTGGTACAAGGTTGGCTTTCCAACCTCTGCTGTGTTAATTAGGTTGCAGTGCTGGTGTGTCATGATAGTGCCAGTGGTGTGATAGCCTTGGGGATCTCTGCACAGCAAGCTGCTGTCTCCAGTGGGCCTACTTTTGCTAAAAGTCTTCTGCTGGAATCTGGGATGGGCCAGCCTTGGGGTAAATGGCTGTCTTTGGCTCTGTGGGGAAGCTGAGACACAGGAGTGGGGCAAGGACTGGAAGAGTAGCATCTGTGGGGTGGCATGTGTAATTGTGTAATTTATCTTAACTGGAAGGGAGTTTTCTGCTTTGGCTTTATGATCAGTCATTAAAGTCAGGAGTGTTTAGGGAAGAGGTTATGGTTTAAGTCTGTACCTAAGCTGAACTGCTTCCTCAAAGTGCTGCTTTCCCAGCCTACTTGTCTTCAGGGTGGCTGCTAAAGGAAGTCATGTTTCTGTTGGAGATGTAAAGGCTATGACACTAATACTGCCTTGCTTCTGGTAGTGTGAGAAGGAGACGTTTGCAGAGAAGCTGAAATGGAAGTAGTGCAGGGCAGAAGTGATACCTGAGGGCTCTGGTCACACAGGATGTGCTGCAGCTGCTTCCACACTGTTGCCCTGCTTTGACTGATGGAGCCTCTGCAGCCTGTCAGTCTCCACAGTGCTGGGGTTAGAAGCTGAACATGGATTTCATGGGAGTGGGGCTGATCAGACCCCGCAGGACTGAGGCAGTGTCTCTGAAGAGCTTGTGTTTCAGTAGAGTCAAGGGAGGGTGGTCTGAGAAAGCCACCCTGTGCCAGGTGAGAAGGCAGCAGGAGCCAGGGAGAGTGTCCCAAGGGTTGTTGACACCCTCCTGGTGGCTTCTGTCTAATTGTTGTGAAACACTTCCTGGGCTTTCTTATCTGCCTGCTCTACCTGTTCCTTTTGAATTACAGCAACAATTAGGAAGTGCTGTTTTGAGAGTACACACCAGCAAAATGGCAGAAAATAACCTGATCTGGGAGAATGGTTACGTGTCAGATGAGAAGTCCAGTAAGTGTTTTATAGCCTTTGGTAGCTCAGCAGCCTGATACCCTGCTTTACAACTGCCTGAATCATTAGTGAGCAGTGTGATTCATACACAGATCATCATTCACACAGAGCTAATGAATGAGCCCTGGCTGCTGAGGAGGAATGACTTGGGAGGGGATGGGAACAAGCACTTCCAAAGAGGACAGACTTTTTTGGCTTGGTGGCAACTGGAGTTTTTTCCCCCCCCTGTATTAGCTCCCTATTCCCTCGTAGCTGAGGCATTAACATCTTAACACGCAAATCTGGATTTGTTGCTTCAGTCTCTCGGTGTACATCTTGTACCCAACTGGCCCATTAGCATAATGCAACAAGTCTTTTAAACTTGGAGCATTAATAATTGGAGAGGGAGGAGGGAGAGCAGGGGAGCTGTGGCAAAACTGGGCCTCCCAGTGAGTCACAAATGTCTGAAGTGCAGAAATGTCTGTTCCACTTACCAGTAATTGGGCATCCGGGCTTTCTGCATGAGGTCAGATGCAGCCAATAAGACCTATTCAGAACATGCCTATGCAGTTATGTTTTGTGGTGTGTTGCCTTTGATCCAAGGATTTCAGAGTGGTATTGATTCACTTTCCCTGTGAGGTGTGCAGTGGCCACTGGTGCTGATTCAGTGCTCTGTGGCAATATGGGATGAGGTCAGGATCTGCCTCTGGAGCTGCAGAACTGGTGCAGGATCTGGGTGCTGATGTGGTTGCCTGAGCAGCCACCATGGGGTCGGAGCTGGCCCCAGCTGGGGACAGGAGGAAGCTTGGAGCATGGAGCTGCTTAGGTTGACCTCTGGGCAGGTAGTGTGTGCTGGACCAATGGGCAAGGGCTCACTGTCACCTGCTACCTCTCAGCAGCCTTGGGACATGTGATACCTGGCCAAATTCCCTGCTGTGTGGAGACATAGAGGTCTGAGACATGATTCTTCCTTCACCTCCTTTCTGTCCCTGGGGAGTGATGCATGCTGAGCTCAGGAGACAGATCCTGTCAGTGGGCCAGTAGCTCCTGAGGGGGGAAAGCACTACCTTGCCTGCCCTTGGTGAGGCTCTAGCCAGTCTTGCCTCTGTGCCTGTGCTGAAGCAGCCATCTGCTGCCTCCCTGTGGGAAGCTGTCCCTTGCTGCTGGAGCAGGGGGTGCACTGGGGAGAGCTGGCTCACTTCCCTCTTCCAGGGTGGGTTCTGGCTGCATGCTTTGCTCCCTTGCTTGCACTCTGTAAGCTTGCTTGGCATCTGGGGGCTTTTCCTCTTTGAGAAGGTCAGTGGGTTAGGGTAAGAGGGCAGAATACCTTCTTAGGACAGTCTTAATGACAGTGTTCAAGCTGTTTCTGGTTACACGGAGTGCTCTTTGTATATCATTTTCCTGAAATGCTGGCAGTGGAGGTCGAAGATTCCAGTCCAGGGCTCTGTGACAGAAGGACAGCTGAGAGCTTGGCATTGTGTGAGCCATGGTGGCAACAGCTGCATGGCCTCATGTTGTGCAGCTAACTGATTTTCCTTTGTCCAGGGTAGAGGTGGCATTCAAAGACTGAAGGGGGAATTAGCTATCTGGAGTGTTTCTTTGAGTCAGGAGGGGGGCTCACTTTCTCCAATTAGTGCTTATGCTGAAAAGTAGTCTTGAGGAAAGAATTAAGTGGTCTCCTGCCTTCATATCCACCCTGCCCCCATCTTATGTTTTTTCTGTGCTTCTGAGGTGGCACTGGATCCAGAGAGGTCATCTCTGCCTTACTTTTGCCTGGGAACTAGTCTCCTCCTGATCTTCATTACCCTTCTTTAGATGACCTGGAAACCTTTGAGGAAGAACTTGTGTTCATGTCACCCTTTAGGAGATGATCTAGAGTTCTGGTGTATGCTGTGGTGAAATGCAGAATACCTCCAAGGTGGGGGTTGTGAACTTCTTGTTAAAATGGTGCTGTAAAAAGTATTGCCAACAGCATGACTTTCATCTCAACTTCACATTGAACTTCAAAGGAGCTAACAGTAGGTCCCATTGTCAGCCAGCCAGTGCTGTGTGCTCTGCCTGGGTATCAGTGCAGCTTGTCTCCTGCTCAGGCTGTGCTTTGAGCCCATCATCTGAAGAGGGTGTGGGATTTCATCTGTTTCTGATGGAGACCTCACACAAAGCTGTTGGTTCTCAAGCAGCAATTAGATTGAGGCATGTTGGCTGTGTTTGTGGCAAAGCATTCAGCCCATGTTCTCACAGGCAGAGTCTTTGGGTAAGGATCCAGATGACGTTGTCTCTGAAGCACTGAAGGGATCCTAGGCTCTTAAGATTGCCTCTGCTCTTCCCTAGTGGGTGGGATTTCCAGGAAAAATGGTGTGGCTTTTGCATCTGCTGGCATCTGAAGTGAGCTTGAGCCTCTTCCTATTTGTTGAAGGTTTTGTCTTATTAAAAGACATTAAGCCTTCAAAGGGCACAGCTCTGACCAGCTTATGAATTATGGCTGTGAAGCACATAAGTTGTAAGAGTGTGTGTGGAACTTCCCCAGGGCAGGTCAGTGCTGTTGCATGCAGGGCTTACATGGATGGGGAGTGTCTCATGGCCTGTGTTTTATAAGAGAACCCAAACCAGCAATTTTCTACTTGCCATAAGAACACTTGCTTTTTATAGTACTTCATTCAACATCTCTGCTCAGATACAGGATCAAAAAACCCTCAAATATTCTTTACTCAGTGATGGAACCTGTCTAGCCATTGTATAGCTTCAGTAGTCTTGGCTGTCCAGGCAGTTTGGGCTCCTCAGTACATGTGATGCCTGCCCAGTCCTTTTGGATCATAGAAGCATAGAATGCCAGGTTGGAAAGGACCTCAAAGATCATCTGGTCCAAGCTTTCTAGGTAACACTATAGTTTATATGAGATGGCTCAGCACCCTGTCAAGCTGAGTCTTAAAACTGTCCAATGGGGAGGAATCCACCACTTCCCTTGGGAGACTATTCCAATATCTGATTGTCCTTATGGTGAAAGATTCTCCTCAGGAGTCCAATTGGAATCTCCCCTGGAGTAACTTTTACCCGTTACCCCTCTTGGATGGAGGCCAAGAGATGCTGTCTTGGGAAGGTAACATGGCTTGGAGCAGTATGTGGCAACAGTTAGTTCATAGAAAGCTTCCTAGCCGTGGTATGTGGTTAAGATCAGATTGTCTGGAAACTGTTTGCTCCACGCTCCTGCCAGCCTTTGGCAGTCACACAGAGGCCTTGTGCTGCCCTCAGCTCCTGGGGAAAGCAAGATGCTCATGAAGCTACTGCCCTGTAAAAATAAGCTCATTTTGAGTCACAGGGAATGACTGACCTTGCTTGCCTCTGTCTCCATGTTACACAGTGGGCTGTTAGTGTAAAATGTTTCACTGTGGAACAACTACAGCTCAGCTGCTGTTTGTCAGGTCTCCTCTGATCCAACAGGGTAGGCCAGTAACTGCTATTTATATAGCTTGCCCTTGCCAGTGCATATCCCACATTCCAGGAGACAGGTTGACTGACCCTCCTCAGACTTCTGGTTGGGATTGCTCTTGTCTACCCACTCAAGGGTAGCTCCAGGCCATGCTTGCTGCCTTTGGTACTTGGTGTGGAAAGTGGCCATGCAGGTGGCCATTTTACTGACATAGCACTGTGTAACATGGTGGGAATCTTCTAGAAAACCACTTGACCAGAGTCTAGTTTCTGCTGAAAGCTGAAGGTCTAAGGATCTGCTCAGCAGTTCCTTCTGACAGGCAAAAGAATAGAAACCAAGTCCCTGTAGGTGAGAATCTAGAGGGCTGGAGCAGCTCTCCTGTGCAGACAGGCTGAGAGAGTTGGAGGTGTTCAGCCTGGAGAAGAGACCTTAGAGCACCTTCCAGGGCCTGAAGGGGCTCCAGGAAAGCTGGGGAGGGACTTTGGACAAGGGTAGGGAGTGAGAGGACAAGGGGGAATGGTTTTAAGCTGGAAGAGGGGAGATTTAGGTGAGACATTAGGAGTAAATTCTTTAGTGTGAGGGTGGTGAGACACTGGCCCAGGTTGCCCAGGGAAGCTGTGGCTGCCCCATCCCTGGAAGTGTTGAAGGGCAGGTTGGATGGGGCTTGGAGCAACCTGGTCTAGTGGGAGGTGTCCCTGCCCATTCAGGGGGGTTGGATCTAGATGATCTTTAAGGTCCCTTCCAACCCAAACCATTCCATGATTTTTATGTTTCTATGAAGGTGACCACCCAGAACAGGAGGCTCAGCTGCCTGCTGCAATGAAAACCATCCTTGGGTTTGACTTGCAGGTTGTTTCAAATGCGATGCACTGCTTGCTCTGTGCACTTGCCCTCTCTTGTGGTGGCTTCCTCGTGTTGAACCATGAAACACAGGCATGGGGGCATCACCCCTGGTGCCAAACAGGGCTTGGGGCTCAGCACAGCAATCCAGGTGGTGCAAGTGTCCTCTCTGAAATCCCTGCTCTTCTGACGGGAACCCAGCAGTTCTCCTTGGTCTGTGGTGCCACAGCTGCCATCAGGCATGGTGAGATGCTGTGGGATGATTCCCTTAGGCAATGCAGGAAGATCTTGCAGGAAAATGAGCTCCTTGGATGCCAAGTACCTGCTTCATAGAATCATAGAATGGTTTGGGTTGGAAGAGACCTTGAAGATCATCTAGTTCTAACCCCCCTGCGTGGGCAGGGAGGGACACCTCCTACTAGACCAGGTTGCTCCAAGCCCCATCCAACCTGCCCTTGAACACTTCCAGGGGAGGGGGCACTATTCCAGCTTGCAGGAATAGTGGCAAGACTTCTCAGCTTTTTGGGGCTATGTTAGTGATGGTTCAACACTGCACAAACTGCTGCTTGTTGTGACAACTTGCTAACGTTTGCTCTTAGGTCTGGCTGGTAAGGCTGTTTTGTGGTACAGTTGTCTGAAATTCAACCTGTAGTAACACTGACGTTTTAATAACAGAACAGGCTGTCCTGTCCACAAATGTCAATTTTCCAAATAACTTGCTGTCTTGAGAGAGCAAAACACGCTTGTTTTCCCTTCCCCTCTTCCCCCAAACAGGTCTCTGGCAGATTGTAGGAGCAAGGTTGGAGCCCACTTGTGGCTGAGGAACAAAGTCAGAGCTCTGATCATCTTTTATCCTAGAGACACCCAGTGCTGGTACCTTCCAGGCCATGCTAAATCTGAGCTAATTGCCAATTACTGACAGAGCTGCACAGCGTGAGCAGTAACCATAGTACCCAGACAGAGAAGGGCTTCTACCTTTCCAGAAGTTAGCACTTAATTGCTCCCTTTCTCTGTAGTATGTGGACTTAATGCTTTTAGTTGTTTTCTCCTCTCCAGTCCCTGGAGCAGTGGTGTGGGTTGTGCTGAGGTCCGGGGTGCTGGTTTCTCACCAAGCAAAGCTCTTGGAGCATTTTGGGTTGTGATACACGTCCTTGGTTACAATGGCAGCTGTTTGGCTCCTCAGCACAGAACAGGGACAGCAACTGGCTCTGGCTGCTCAAAACTTCCTGGCTCAGTTCAGGCTGATCTGGGGTAATTTGTGTTGGGTGCACTAAAACCAGGGGGGAGAACCTCTTGCTGCAGTTGGAAATGGGGATCCTGCTGAGCAGAACATCATCTGGGGTGTCTGGGTCCCAGCCTTCCCGGGGGAGTGCTGGAGATAATATGGGGAAGAACCAGCTCATTGCACGGTCGATCCCGAGCTGCCAGTGCAGGCACTGCCCTTAATCTAGATTGATTACTTAATTGTTCACTGTAACAATTCTGTAATGAAGTTCAGTCTGGCCGGGGGGTGCTCGCTGCAGGATTCGTGGCTGGCAGCAGCCTGCCAGGCAGCCAGTGTCCCAGGCACAGCAGAGCCTGTTGGTTTTAGAGATCTGCCATTTGGAAAGACTCTTCTCGGGAGGTTGTAGTCAGCAGAATTTCCCCTATGTAGTTACCAAAGTACAGCAGAACCCAGCACACAGCTCCTCTGGAAATGGAGGAGGAGGCCTGGGATTTTGCAGGAATACCTGTCATCCTGTTCAGGGGCAGTGGCTGCAGAGACGGATAGGAAACCTGGATGTGGTATTGCTTTGCAGAGTAACCTGTTTTTTTCCAAAGTGTTTTTGAACTGCAGTTTTCTTAGAAGCTTTTTGCTTCATTTTCATAGAATCACAGAATGGTTTGGGTTGGAAGGGACTTTTAAGGTCATCTAGTTCCAACCCCTCTGCCGTGGCAGGGACCTTGTTGTCCTGCAGTAGGGTCACTTATGGATACAAACTTGCTTCGAGGGGGAAAACTGCTCTTCTGCAGTAGGATAAGAAGGTCCTGGTGGTATGTGAGGGAGTTCTGCAGCATCCTGGTCACTTGTGTGCACATCTGCTTCAGTTGGTGTCTTGCTGGTCTCAGCCTCTCTGGGACATTATCTTATTTAGTGATCCTGACTGTGTGCTCATTTAGGGAAGAAGGAGATGAGCAGGGAAGCAGAGCGTGCTGACTGCTACCTTCAATTAGCAGCTGCCTGATGAACTGCTTGGCTGGGTGGATTATCTGTGCCCAGCAGGTGGTGGCAGGAGCAGAGGCTGCTCCCCTTGGGGTGCTGAGTGCCTGTGGACATGAGGTGACAAGCTGGCTGGCTCCTTGTGCTCTAGGCTCCAGCAGCCCGGGATGCTGGGAGGTGCTCCCATGGCAAGCTGCACTCCTGCTGTTTTGCTGGGTCTGCAGGAATTGGTCAGTGCCTGAAGTAGCTTTGGCTGAGTAAATGGTGGTGAAAGCTTGTAAAACCTGAGAAATTCACTTGATGTTGGTCATGGAAGGTGCTTTTGGATATAAATCCATGCTGGCTTTGCTGAAGAGTTGGACCAAGCACAGTACTGTGCTGTGTTAAACTAGTTTGAGACTTAAATGAGGGAGAATGCACTGTCTAAGAGACCCTTTTCATTTACTTGCTTGCAGTAATAAATCAGGAGGCCTTGTGAGGTCTGCTGAGTAGGGTGCTGCTAAGAACAGTGATTTGACTGGCACATGTGACTGTGTTATAGATAAGAGGCTGTGTGTAATATAAATAATCACCAGTTGGGGTGGCCCCTTTGAGGTGTGGGTCTGGTACAGTCACAGTACGTGGAGCTGGGCCCTGGCCAGTGGCTCTGCTGATCCCATGTCTGTCTGGTTGGTGTTCCTGGGGCTGTGGAACGTAACATGAGGCCAAGGGCTGGGATCTGAGGGGTGGTTTGCATTAAAAACTAAAGGTATCTTTACCAGTGCTTTTTTAGTGAAGAATTGGGCAGGACACACCTGGTCTTCCTCCATGCTGTTCCCCCCTCCTCCTCTAGCTCGCTGCCTGCTAGTTCCCCTCTAGCCTCAGCACAGGAAAAGTTAGAATCATAGAATGGTTTGGGTTGGAAGGGACCTTAAAGATGATCTAGATCCAACCCCCCTGCATGGGCAGGGACACCTCCCACTAGACCAGGTTGCTCCAAGCCCCATCCAACCCGCTCTTCAAAACTTCCAAGGATGGGGCAGCCACAGCTTCCCTGGGCAACCTGTTCCAGTGTCTCACCACCCTCACACTGAAGAATTTTCTCCTAATGTCTCGCCTCAATCTCCCCTCTTCCAGTTTAAAACCATTATCCCTTGTCCTCTCACTCCCTGCCCTTGTCCAGAGTCCCTCCCCAGCTTTTCTGGAGCTCCTTCAGGCACTGGAAGGTGCTCTAAGGGCCCCCCCAGAGCCTTCTCTTCTCCAGGCTGAACACCTCCAACTCTCTCAGCCTGTCTTCATAGGAGAGTTGCTCCAGCCTCTGATCATCTTTGTGGCCTCCTTTGGACTCTCTCCAGGAGCTTTTTGTCACATGGCATGTCCTAGCAGGAGAGCAATGCAGTGCCCGAGGGGCAGAACAGTCCCCCCATGCCCATCGGGGTGTCCCTAATTCATGCAGCAGGTTAGGTGTGATGTGCAGAGCTTTCTCACCTCTGGGAAGGCTGAGAATCTCCTCTTTCAGAGGAGGAAACGAGCTGTGTGAGCTTGCCTCAAGAGTGCTGGTATCCGAAAAGTCAGGAAGAGTTGCTTTCATTTGGATCAGCCTCGCACTCAAAGGAGCCTGCTGGGAATGATAGGCCATTTTATGTCCCCTAAGCCTTGTGCCATTCACTGGGCTAGGGAACTGCTTTAATTGAGTGGTACATGGAGTATTCTTGGCTGGTGTGACCTGGAAGTCTGATAGCTGTCAGCATGGCTCAAAGCTCCTTCTGGGAATAATGTGTGGAAGCGTCTCTTTGCCACTTTCTTGATCAGTGTGTGTGGGGATCTTGGATATTAAATCCAATTACTTGTCTTTAAGGTCAGGGACTTCTTTGACCTACCAGCATCCGTTTCAACTTGGCCTAAATTTAAGATCTTTGGAAGGGGGCTGTACAACTTTTGTAAAGAGGCTAATGAAGTGATGATTTTTAAAGCACTTCCCTGCTGTGTCTGTAGCCCAAACACTTCAGGCAGGACACTAGTGCATGACAATCTGAAAAAGCAGCAGGCAGGTACTGTGTTAGTCTTGTCCTGCTGTAAGAAATGTAAAAAAGCAAAACCCTTTTTTTTTTTTATGGCTGAAAAGCACTTTGTTGGTGCCCTGACTCAGAATCCTGAGTAGAGGATTTTTCACAGGGCTTAGCTGGTTTGCCCTTGGGAGGGCTGGAGGACACGGTGAGGTACTTGATTTTAATGCCATTATTGTAATGTGAAGTATGAGATCTGGGTTGAATTTGAGACAATGCAGAAGCAGCACTTCAGACATCTGAGATTCTTCCGTGGCAAATGGGAGGTACCTGCTGGAAGGTGGACAGGATCCTTGGATTTTCATTTTGGCTTTAGATGGATTTGAACCTTGAGGCTGCTTTGGGGATTAAGACCTCTGCAGGATCCACCCCAAAGCTGTAGGAAAAACTAATATCAAACTTTTTTTTTTTTCATTTAACTTAACTCAGTTAGTGATTTGTGGGCTCTTATCTGCTGATTCCATGCCTGGGATTGGCAGTTCTAAAAGTCACCTACTTAAGCACACTTTATTTAAAGCAGCTGCCAGAGCTGGTGGGAAAGTAGAAAAGACTAACTGCTCCAAAAGGATCTTCCAGTTGAGTTTTCTGTCTAAATCTGAGGAAAACAATGTGTTAAAACAGCACTTGGACTGGCTACTGCTCCAGTTGTCTGAGAACAAATGGAATGAGCTTAAAAATGTCCATGAAGTATGTGGCTGCATTGTTGTAAAGAATCTGTGCTGGACGCTGCTTACATGCCTTTAGCTTGCAGCCCTGAGCCTCTACATGTGTTCTTCTTTTCCAGAGCGGTATCCCAGCTTAAATGAGCAGCTTTTGGAGGGCTTGCTTGGTAGTGGCTAACCTGAATACTTGGTTATGGAGTCCAATCCTCTAAAGAGCCTGTTTTGTTTCCTTTTTCCCCCCATAATTGCCCAGCAGAAGGGGAATGACACTGACAACAGTGACGTGAAGCATCTGTGGGGCAGGGTGGGGGTGGGCAGACACACACATGGAACATGGTATGAACACACTTCTTGCTTTGGCTGGTGGCTGCTCACAACCCCTCTTTCTTTTTTTCCTCTCTCAGCAATGGTACCAGCATGATATCCTTGATCATTCCCCCCCAAAGACCAGATTTCACGAGTGGCAAAAATGTTAGCGGATGAGTTCGGCACCGCCTCCAACATTAAGTCTCGAGTGAACCGCCTGTCAGTACTGGGAGCCATCACATCTGTACAGCAAAGACTGAAACTCTATAACAAAGGTAACTTCTAGCTTGTATGGATGCCTGCAAACTTCCCTTACTCAGAAGCAGCCTTAAGTTCCTGCACTATGCAGTTTTCTTCTAATCAAATCTGTTGGCCTGTGCTGCTGTTTTGCACTGATGTTCCAGGTATGTTGCCCATGGATGCTATTTCTTGAGGCTAGAATAGTGAGACAGTCCTTGTATTTAATGAACAAGCTCATGATTGTGTCCTTAGCAGTGCTGACCCTTCTAAACTTGGCCAGCCTTAAGAGCTGTTCCACAGTAGTTAGTTTTCATTAAACAAGCAGTTTTCCATCAGGCAGAAGCTTAGGTATTCCTTAGGCAGCTACCATCATTTTGGGAGGAAGCAGATGCAGGCCATCTAAAATGAGTACTGGAAAAAGAGTTCTTCCCTACTCTTCTTTACACTGGCAAGGGGACTTCATGGAGATGACAAGTCTAAAATGCTGTGTAAGGACTAGGAAAAAGCTTTTGAGGGGTGTTCAGGCTTTTCCTGGATTCTGTGAGCTTGCAAGCTCATGGGTTTAAGAGACAGGTACATACTCTTGAAGCTTTTTTGCAAGTCTTTCCATCAGTGTTACCTTTAGCTTCCTGCTCTGAGCTGTTCTGTATAGGTGCACTGATTTAGTTTGTTTTCCATAGCAGAGGTCTGGGAGGGAATGAGGTGGGGGAAATGGAAAGGAAAGGTGGGGGAAATGGAAAGGAAAAAACTTGGGAGCTTCAATTTCAGATCTGCCCTAAGTCTCAAGGCCTGGAAGTCAGTTTTTGATGTGTACAGCTTGCAATATTTCTTAGTGATCTAAAACTGCATTGTGTCCTTTATAGTACCTCCAAATGGTCTGGTTGTTTACTGTGGAACAATTGTGACAGAAGAAGGAAAAGAGAAGAAAGTCAACATTGACTTTGAACCTTTCAAACCAATCAATACGTCATTGTATTTGTGCGACAACAAATTCCACACAGAGGTAAGAGGTCTCCTGTTGTCTGCTGGTCTTGCAGTAGGCAAAGTCAGACAGCTTTGCTAGACCTACTGGAACAATCCTTGGTGTGCTTGAGTCCACAGTTGGTAGAACAGCAGGCTTTTGAAGTAAGACATCCTGCTGATGAAGCCACTGGATGGTTTGTGACTGGCTGGTATTCAGAAATGTGTGATATTTGCTGAAAGCAGTTCAGATACTGCCCAGCTCCTACTGCAGCTGACTTTATGACCCAGCTAGTAACTGCTGAGTGTGTGTAACCTACAGACAGAAGCTTTTCTCACTAACTGGAGGCAGTTTTTCTTTCCTTAACTTTAGAGGCCCAGAGATCTTGTTCCAAGCCAGGCCTTAAAGTAATGCCAAGATAATATTAGTGTTGCCAGTCTTGATACCAGATGTGTTAACTGAGACCCTTGATGGAGAGCTGGCATGTGCCTAATCTCTCTGGGGTAAAGTGGGGTTGTTTTTATCCAGCATCAGCTTCTTTTAGTTAAATGAATGGCTTGAGGCGTATTCAACATGGATTACACTTGTCTTGGCTGCACGAAGTCAGTTTATTGCATCTAAGTCTGTTCTGGCTCTTTTGGCAGTTGCAGAGGTCTCAATGTTTGCAGTAGGTGACTGCCTGCCTTGTTCACCACAAGAAATTTGTGGACTAAGACTTCGTTCTTGTCATCAAATCCATGTGACATGGGTGTGACAGGCCTTTTGGTGATGTAGCTCTGCTTGTTTGCTTGAGTTTTTGGAGATTTGATCCATGATGGAGTTTGAAGGGTGGGAGGAGTACAGAAAGGAAAGGTGTGTGTGTTGCACAGGTGAGGCACATCCCTATCATTCTGTCTCCCCACAAAGGATGACATTCCAATACACCTTTGACCTACCAGGAATAGCAAAGCTGGGCACGGTTTCAGCTCTTGAGCTCTGCTGAGCCCACAGGGCCACAGGCAATTGAAAGCAAGAGGTAAATGCAGGTATTCAGGAGAGAGCCAGAGGTGCAAAGGCAAGGGAGATATTTGTCCTTGCAGTGGGTGGATGGTGGTGGGATGCCTCCTGCCCTATCAGGAAAGGAATTAATTTGGTCTTTGCTGCACCTACTGCCTCAGGGCATGGATTCAATACCAAAAAAGCAGCTGCTGCCCAGTGGGCAGTTCCCAGGAGGCAGCTGTAAATGCACCCGTGCTGCTGCATAGCATTGCTCAGCAAGAGTGGCAATAACCTGAGAGGAGCTGGTGGTGATTGCTGCTGCCACTGATGTGATTGCTGATGGCACCTTTCTCCATGGGCTGTTTGCTCTCCTGTGTTTTTTGAGCATGGGATTATTTTACCTGGTATTGTCTGCACTGCAGAATCAGCTCTAGCTGTAAAAACCTGCCATGTGTTATCTTGAGCAACGAGGTCATGGCAGCACTGAAATCTTGATTTGTCCATCCCTGTTGGTCGTGGAGCCAAGCTTATAACCCAGTGGCTCCCCCCAGCATGCAGCAGGAACTCGACAGTCAGGGCATTTGCCTCAGCCCATCAACAGATTTCCTGTGAAAGTGGGGGCAGGTCGAGGAGCAGGAGGAGGAGCTGATCTGCACCTTTAGGCTGAAGTTGCAAAGGAAAAACTCAGCCCAGGCTGAAGGAACAGAAGAAAAGCAGTAGTCCCTTTTTTGTGCTGGATAGGTCAGAGTGGGACTGCTGACATAGCATTAGTGAAGGGGAAGCTGAAGGAATTGCTGATCATTGGATACTTTATTAAAACATGAGGGAATCAAGAGCATCAGACCTGTAGTCATCTGCTGCCTGGCAAGAGTATCTGATAAGACTTCCTCTAGATATTTTATTGCCTCTGTGAAACTGAAGTGACTTCCCAAGAGGGATATGAACCCTGACGTGTGCCTGAAGGGTAGGATTTACAATGACTTATTTTGATACCTTGGCTGGAGGATTCATTCCAGCCTCACGATTTGCTTGGCTCTGGCCCAGTTAAATAGATTGCAATGTAATATGCCACTTCCTCCTCTCATTCATCCCACTGCTGAGGAATTAATACAGAATATTTATTTTGGCCAGTAGAATCCATTAAACCTTAGTGTCTGTTTCTTTTAAGCTTGAAAGCTGGAGACTTGGTTGTGTGGATTTTGGATAAAGATGCCTGATGGTTTTTATCCTTTCCATTCGGCCCAGTAATCAAGCTGGCAGGCATGCAGGCAGTTAAAGGTCCTGTGCAGCAGACCAACACCATCACTCTTCCAGTATTAAACTGGTGACTTAAAGCAATCTGGAACGTGACATGCTCTCCATCCTGCTGTGTTTTTGCCTGCCAGAAAGAGGATTCTTGCTGTTACTTTTGTTGGGCATGTGTAAGTGAACAGGAGTGTGAGTGTGCTGAGCCCTCAGGCTGCCCTTGAGGGAACAGTAGCTGACAGATTCCCTGCAGAAAGGACTGTTGTGTTTGTGTCCCACACCACCAGAACCAGGGCTGGGGACAAAAGCAACTCAAAAGCCTTGATACTAATCAGTGCTTTAGTTATTAAGTCAACTTCAGTGACCTTACAGGATTAATTTAACTGCGTTCTTTAAGGGGAAGAAAATTGAAGGATAACTTCATTTTCCAGCAAATATTAGGGCTGTCTTCTCTATAGCCAATTACACACAGGACAATTATTGATGTTGTTACTTAATTCTGCTTTGGGAGGCTGAATTTGTCATAGCCACTGTAGATTTCATCATTCTACCAGCAGCCTGGTATTTGTGGTAGTTGGCCAGTTGAAAGCTGGTCTGTGTTGGTGTCAAACTGCCAGATCAGTGAGCTAAGCAAGCTCTGCTTTCCTGGCTGGAATGCTAGGAAAAGGACTCCTGTGGCTGGCAAAACTGAAGAGGTGATGCAGCATTATAGAGGTGTCATCTGTTTCACTTAACACTTTCCAGAGCTGATTGGTAGGGTTTTGCTCTTCCACCTGCCTGTGATGAGCTGGTAATGCTGTGAAGATAGTTACCAACCTTGGACACTAGTTTTCGTTCTGTTCTTGGCAGCCTTGTGGGGTAATCAGGGGTCATCTCAGCTCCTGAATCTGCTCTTCTTCCTCTAGTTCATTTGCAAAAAACAGCAGTGACCACTGAGGGAACTAAAATGTCTTGAGGTGTGCTGTCCTGGGAGCCTTTCTGAGCAGAGGTCACTAAGCTGGTGCTTGCTGCTGACCTGGTTTCCTGTTGCAGGCCCTGACAGCGCTGCTTTCCGACGACAGCAAGTTTGGCTTCATCGTAATAGATGGTAGTGGGGCACTCTTTGGGACTCTTCAAGGAAACACAAGAGAAGTCCTGCACAAATTCACTGTGGATCTTCCAAAGAAGCATGGTAACGCACTAGTCTCTCCTAGAATGTTGGCAGAAGAACATTGTGGGGTGAGATGTGAGGGAGGAAGCAGGGAACCTGGCCTGTGGGTGGTTCTCTCTACTCAGTTCTTTGCTCCCTTGCAGTCTGACTGCAAAGCCTCTAGTCTGAGCCTCCTGTCCAAATTAATGGATTGCTGTAGTATGCAGTTGATCTTAAAGTGGTGCTTTTTATTTCTTGGTGCATTTAGAATCATAGAGTTTGGAGTTAGAAGGGACCTTTAAAGGTCATCTAGTCCAGCCCCCCTGTTGTGAGCAGGGACCTTTTTGACTAGATCAGGTTGCTCAGAGCCCTGTCAAGCCTGACCTTGAATGTCTTTAGAGATGGGGTCTCCACCACCTCTCTGGACAACCTGGGCCAGTGTCTCACCACCTTCATTGTAAATAACTTCTTCCTAATGTCTAATCTAAATATCTAAATCTACCCTGCTGTTGTTTAAGGCCATTGCCCCTTGTCCCATCACTCCCTGCCCTTGCACAAAGTCCTTCCCCAGCTTTCCTGTAGCCACTTCAGGCCCTGGAAGGTGCTCTGAGTTCCCCCCCCAGAGCCTTCTCTTCTCCAGGCTCAACAACCCATACTCTCTCAGCCTGTCTCCATAGGAGAGGTGCTCCAGCCCTCAGATCATCTTTGTGGCCTCCTCTGGACTTGTTCCAACAGGTTCATGACCCTTTACGTGGGTTGTTTTTGGGGCAGTCTGAACTAAATATTACTAGCACAAGTAGTAATACCACATGGGAGTGTCCTGAAAACTGGCATCTGATGGTGTCCCATGCAAGCCACAGTGAAAAGCAGGAGGCTGTTCCTTGCAAGAAGCACAGAAGCCTGATGGAGCAAGCAAAATCCTAGTTCCATGACGTGATGCTGTGCTGTAGTGAGCCCCTCAAGAATGCAGCAAATTGTCTGTTAGCTGCTCCTGGTTTACTGCCCTTCTCTGTGGATCAGGATGGGACAAAAGTAAATAGAAACCTCTCCTGTAGTAAGTTTCAGCTGAGACTGCTGAGATGCATTCCATCAGTGTGACAAAAGTGTCACAGTGTAACAGAAGAAATTGCTTTTAACGAAGGTACAAGACATAAAAATGTGCACAGATGTTCAAAATTCCTATGGAGAGTTGCAAGTTTGTATAAAAAGAAAAAAAAAAACCCTGATGTGTTTCCCTCTGAGAAAAATCCCTTCCTGCAAACAAACCCTCTTTCTTCACTGGCTGTGTCAGTGAGTGCCCCTGGCTCTGCTTGTGGCAAACTCCTTCTGAAGGCTCCACCTGCCCTTGGCTTCAGTTATTCAGGGCCCAGTTGGGACCATGTACTAATAACCTTCCTGAAATGAATGACTTCCCAACTGCTGCCTCCCATCTGTTCTCTCCAAAGGTAGAGGAGGTCAGTCTGCCTTGCGTTTTGCTCGCTTGAGAATGGAGAAACGACACAACTATGTGAGGAAGGTAGCAGAGACAGCTGTGCAGCTCTTCATCTCTGGAGACAAGGTGAACGTGGCTGGTCTCGTTTTAGCTGGATCAGCTGACTTCAAAACTGAATTAAGTCAGTCTGACATGTTTGATCAGGTGAGTGACCTTTCTGAGCAAAGCCTAAATGTTTAAGCTTGTCAGTAGTAACGTAGAATCACAGACTGGTTTAGGTTGGAAGGGACCTGAAAGATCGTATAGTCCAACCCCCCTGCCATGGGCAGGGACACCTCCCACTAGACCAGGTTGCTCCAAGCCCCATCCAACCTGCCCTTGAACACTTCCAGGGATGGAGCAGCCACAGCTTCCCTGGGCAACCTGTTCCAGTGTCTCACCACCCTCATAGTGAACAATTTCCTCCTAATGTCTCACCTAAATCTCCCCTCTTCCAGTTTTGATCCATCACCCCTTGTCTTCTCACTCCAAGCCCTTGTCAAAAGTCACTCTCCAGATTGCCTGTAGTAGTAGCTCTGGTATAAGATGCCTTTGGGGAGAAAAACAATGTTGGTATCTTAAGTGCTATGATCAAAACTAAAAATCTGATGTATACTAAAGAGCTGTCCCTTTCCTAATACCTCCTGCAAGGAGGGAAGATCTCCTTTTCTTAGTAACAGTGCTAATAAGAAACCTTTCCTGCCTGGTTTGGAACTGACATTCACATTCTTCATGTTCCCAAATTTAAAGCAGAAGCTTTACTGGAATTGAACTCCACTAAACCTAATCTGTGTCTGTGTTGCCTCAAAATTGTTCTTCAATATTAAGCATTGAGGGTCCCTCTGACTCAGAACTTCTACTTGCAAGTGAAACAAAATAGTGCTGTGATTCTGGCCAGGTACTTGTTCTAGTGGCTTTATGAAGTAGCCTCATGGCAGGGCTTTGTAACAGACTCTTTTTCATGTCTCTCTTTCTTGTGTAGCGATTGCAATCCAAAGTGCTCAAACTAGTTGACATTTCATATGGAGGAGAAAATGGATTCAATCAAGCAATTGAGCTGTCAACTGAGGTCCTCTCCAATGTGAAATTCATTCAAGAGAAGAAACTAATAGGTATGTGACTACATGCTCAAATATGCTTGACTGAATATGCTGATCTTGCTTTAGACCTCGTGGTAATGCCTTTGTGTGCTGCTGCAGCCCTGCAGTGCTTGCCAGCCTGGGCAGAGCACGACTTGGGATTCTTCCCATCACCTGGACACCTATTCAAATGTTGCAGGACTTTAAATAATGTTTTTTTGGGGTTTTCTTCTTTTTTTGTTTTGCTTCCCCCCCAAACTTCTCAGATGTTCTCTGTTTATCTTTTCGTGGGAGATCCCCTTAGTTTCGGGCCTTCTGGGGACATTTGGGTGGGAGGAGAAAGGTTATCTCCTCAGGTTGTTTAAATCTTCAAGATGGGAGTTCAGATGGATTTCATTTTAAGATGGCAGTAGGAATGATCCCTGGTTTGACTGTCAGCAGACACACATTGCTAATGTGAAAACACGAGAGGGCAACAGCAACAATCTTACACAGGGAAGAGTGAAGTTAATTAGTGCCTGCTGGTGGGTTAGTCGAATTGGGTGTTCCACAGGGAAGGTAAGCCTTTCCATGGAGCGGGATTCCTGACGGAGCAGTGGCTGGTGGAGTTGACTTTGTGCTGATGAATGTTCTAACCCACACGCTTGGAGCTGTTACCCTATCCCTTGCTTCCTCCAGCAGCATTGCAGTCTCCTTTCCCAGTTTCTTCCTGCATCACAATCAGGCTTGTTACAAATGCCCGTGGCATGGTGAGTGTTGATGACAATGCCTTTATATCCCGGCTGCAGGACGATACTTCGATGAAATCAGTCAGGACACGGGGAAGTACTGTTTTGGTGTTGAAGATACACTAAAAGCTTTGGAAATGGGAGCAGTAGAGATACTGATAGTCTATGAAAATCTGGATATAATGAGATACGTTCTGCACTGCCAAGGCACGGAGGGTAGGTGCTGTGGGACTGAAAGGTCCGTGGGGGTTCAACACCTAAGCTGTCTGACTCTGATGGGTTACACTGGAGGAACTCCCATAGTAGGTCTTTAAGGACTTGATCAAGGGGTTGTTGTGTGAGCTGGTCACTAACTTGCAGCTTCCCACTACTGTGGGGAAAAAGTCTGAAACTAGCAAGTGCCCACTGGGGGAAGAACTGCAGTGCTGGGGTGGCAGAGGTGGTATAGAGGTGATACCAGGGCATTGTAGAGGGGAGACTGAGTTGAGCCTTAAGGGCAGAAACACAACTCCTGCTGCCTAGAGACAAACCATATGCTTACAGCAGGATCTCTGTCTTTTTGGTGTTGGCACTACAGTTGTTCTCTGTTGGTGTGCCCTGTTTGGTTTCCTATAAAGCTTCAGCTAGAAAGAAGGGCAGTGTCAGTGACCAGCTGAATATAAGCCAGCATGTGCCCAGGTGGCCAAGAAGGCCACCAGCATCCTGGCTTGTATCAGGACTGGTGTGGCCAGCAGGACCAGGGCAGGGAACGTCCCCCCGTGCTGGGCACTGGTGAGGCTGCACCTCCAATCCTGGGGTCAGTTCTGGGCCCCTCATGACAAGAAGGACATTGAGGAGCTGGAGCATGTCCAGAGAAGGGCAATGGAGCTGGAGAAGGGGTTGGAGCCATGGCCAGGAGCAGCTGAGGGAACTCAGGTTGTTCAGTCTGGAGAAAAGAAGGCTGAGGGGAGACCTTCTGGCTCTGCAACTGCCTGAGAGGAGGTTGGAGCCAGGGGAGTTGGTCTCTTCTCTCAAGGCACAAGTGAGAGAACAAGAGGAAATGGTCTCAAGTTGCACTAGGGGAAGCTTAGATTATATATTAGAAGAAACTTCTTCACTGAAAGGCTCATTAAACACTGGCACAGGCTGCCCAGGGAGGTGGCTGAATCACCATCCTTGGAGGTGTTTAAAAGCTGTGTAGATGTGGTGCTGAGGGACATGGTTTAGCTCTGGAGTCGATGTATTTGGGTTAATGGTTGGACTCAATGATCTTAAAGGTCTAGTCCAACTAGAATGATTCTGTGACCAGACCCTCTGTGTTGTAGTTGCTGGCTGTTGTCATTGTCTTGCTGTTTTTAACCTACATCTGGTAATCTTATCTAACCTAATAATCTTTCCTCTCCCTTCTCAGAGGAGAAGATCCTGTATTTGACACCAGAGCAAGAGAAGGATAAATCCCACTTCACAGATAAAGAGGTATTTTGGCTTTGAGGCTTGTAGATTTATTCTCTGTGCACTGGTGCAACATTCTGAATATTTGAGCTTAGTGTGTCACAGTGTGAGCACAGTGGCCTGTCTGGCACTCAGAGGAGACCAAGATGGAAGCCTGTGGCTCTTCCTGTTGACCTTCAATGTAACCCCTGGCTTCTAGACTTGTGTTTCTCCAGTCTTGCCTGCTGCCAATTCCAAGGCTGTGTAAGTGAGTTGAAGTGACAGGCAATACGGGCTCTTTGACCACCACCATCAAACCATCTACTTGAAGAGTTTGGCAGCCACCATGCAACATGGTCCCAAACCATTCCTCCCTGCTTATTGTGCACTGATGTGGTTGTTATAAAACAACTGTGAGGCCAGAAACTGTCACATGGGTTTAAGAGCAGGGGAGTGTTTGCTTCTCAGTGTGTTGGAAATGTGGATCTGTCATTCGCTGCCTGCGAGTTTCTTGCCTGCAGGGGTCAAACAGCCCTGATGGCACTTTGTGGAGTAAGCTGGGAAAAATGTCTGTCCCTTGCAGAAGGGTGGTCATCTGTCTCCTGTTAGGACTGTCAAGGAAGCCATTTCCAGCTGCTTTCCCACCTGATGGGGTAGTTGCTAATTCCTTCTGTGCACAGGAGGTTCAGAGTGTTACCTGCAGGGATGTGGTGTTTCTATGCCAATAATCATTTGACCTTCTACTTAAAAACTCTGCTTTTTGCCTGGATCAGTGTTTCCTAGAGTGAACAGTGCCTGGTTAGATGAGTGGTGATGGGCAGTTTGTGGGGTATAAAACAAATCTAAAGAAATAGTGACAATTAAGAGTGTAGCATGAAGTGACAACTGAGCAGACAGATAAACAAGACATTTTCTCTCCTGCTTCTGCACTGAGTTCTGTAGTATGGAGCCCAAAGCAAGGCCTGTCAGTATTTAATTTCTCACCACAAGCCTTCTGCTTGTGCCAGGGCTTGTCTGAAACAGATGTGTCAGGAATGCCCACCACCAGGACCTGCTCCAGCCTGCCAAGCAGGAAGGCTGGTGTCTCGGGACTGAAAAGGCAGTGGTGATGTTTAAGCCAAAGACAGTTTTTGGTATGAATTTTCTCAATTCTTAACATGAAGTGGTTGTAACATTTATGCTAATATTTTTTTTTTCCCCTCAAATGTCTACGTAGACTGGCCAGGAACATGAACTGATAGAAAGTATGCCCCTTCTGGAGTGGTTTGCAAACAACTACAAGAAATTTGGAGCAACATTGGAAATTGTTACAGACAAATCACAGGAAGGATCCCAATTTGTGAAAGGATTTGGAGGAATTGGAGGTAAACTGCAAATCAAAAGATGTTTATTTTTTATTTGTAATGGTTGATTTGATAATCTGGTGCCAATACAAGTTGAAAGCTAAGCACATTAGTCTTACCCCTATTAGTCACAATGCCAGTTTAAGAAACTATCATGTTCATCAGGGGCTCCAGGAGAATTCATTCAGCAAGATGAGGCTGCATGTTAGGCAGCTGTCACTTCAGACTGTATTCCTCAGGCCCCTTTGTCCTTTGGAGTGCCCAGAGAGGGGTCCTTCTTTCCAGCTGCTGCATTTCAGCAGGGCTGTGAACTGCTTTGCTCTGTCTCTGCACAGTGGTTGTTTTGAGGCAGCCTGTGCCCTGCTGTGCAAAAGTGGGGTGTGACAAACACCAGCCTGGCTTCTGGAGCACTTGGGTATCTGTTACTCATCTCTCACAACTTCCCTGTACTTTGCTTCCTGGTCTTCTGCTGTTTTTCAAAATGAAAGTATTTTTAGTCCAACTTAACAGAGAAATGAGGGTTCTGAAATCGATCAGTCCTTCTGTTGGGCTCACTGACCAGTTTCAGCCAAGTCTGGCAGAGGGACAGGTAGCTTCAGTCTGAGAAAAATCATTAGCAGGGTAGAGCAAAACCACCTGCCATGCACCTTGTTCTCCCCAGAGGAGGGACCCCAGGACAAAGCTGTTGCTTTTTTTCTGATAAAGGAGCTGTTGCCATTTACTGTGTTTAGGTTGATGGGTATAAAACAGATGAGTGTATTGTGAAGAGGGATTTCTGGGGGTCAGACAACACCAGTCAGAAGGAAACAAGCTTGAATTGTTTATCTGCATAAGGAGCAACAGGTTTCCAAGATTGGTAATCCCTTGAAGTGTTCAAGGGCAGGTTGGATGGGGCTTGGAGCAACCTGGTCTAGTGGGAGGTGTCCCTGCCAATGCAGAGGGGTTGGAACTAGATGGTCTTTAAGGTCCCTTCCCACCCAAACCAGTCTGGGATTCTAAGGCCTTTCTGTCCTGCCAGATCCAGCCTTTTTGCGTGGTGGGATGCTCTTACCTACCATGCTCCAGTCCCTGTGGTCTTGAAAGGAAATACTCCTTGAATACCCTTCACCTAAGTAAATGTTTCCAGGGCTAAAAGCTTCCCAGAAAGCCAAGTTGGTGTTTGGGGTGGGAAGAGTCCTGGAAGACAGCCACTAAATGCTGCTTTGACTCCACTGTAGCAGTTCCTTCAGTGCCAGCTGCCTTCTGGACTCACCTGATACATCTTCACCTGAGCAGTTAGACTAGGACACAAGATGTGGTACTGGTGTTTTTTTGGAGATAGTCCTCCTAGAACAGGCTCAGCTTTTCCAGAAGAAAGCTGGTCTGTGCTGGGCAGGTAGGTATTTCTTCCTTGTGCCAGTGGATTCTGTGAGGTGGACGTGGCACTGTCACTCTGGCTGTATCTCTGCTGTCAGTCAGCAGCCTGGCTCACAATCCAAGGGCCACCTCAGCTGCTGAAAATGGAGTTGAGGAACTCTTGAGGTGCAGACAGGGCTCAGTAAACTGCTTAAAATGCCTTTCTGGCTCTTGGAATGTTGGAGAAGCTAAAGTGTGTTGTCTTCGCCAGGTATCTTGCGGTACCGAGTGGACTTCCAGGGAATGGAATACCAAGGAGGAGACGATGAATTTTTTGACCTTGATGACTACTAGGTAGTCGACCTGGGTCTGGCAACACGTGCCTCGCCCCTCCAGCATCCAACCCAAGGAGCAAACTCATGGTGGAAAACACAACAGATCCCTGCCTTAGAATTGGAACATTTCCAGAACTTGATCCACGAGCATTGGATTTAATATAAAACAAAACCCTACACTTTGATTTGTCATAGTGTCAGTACAGCAGCAAACTACTAAGTTCCTATATGCCACTTTGGACTAATTTAAAAAGAATCCCAGTTTTTACTTTTACTCAATGGTGAAATTGGTTGCTCTTGTATTTTATGAAAATGATTTTTTTAACCTTCATGATACATTAACTGCTGTAAACCTCTTCCTTCAACAAATTAATAGAAGTAAGATCCTACTGGTTTGTTTCTTTTTACTTTGGAGAAATCAATTGCTGCGTTTTGCAGCACCGTGACCCATTTACATGGCACTCTCAGCTCAGACTGCAGAAGAAGAAATGGAATGACAATTGGAGCCATTCATTCCCTTCAAAAGAATGAGAAGGCACTTACCTAGAGTGCTGGCTTACAATGTGTGGCTTGCAAATTCAGATGGTTTGGGGAGGCTTACCAGCCAAATGTGCTTTAATCTATTTGCAGAAGCTCTGCTCTTACAAACTAGGAAATGCACTTCATTGATTGCAATGAAAATGCTGCTGACGTCTTGGGCTTCATTTAGATGTGAGCAGTGCAGCCTTCAGGATTAATTGTTGTGTTTGTTTTTTTTTTTTTTTCCCAGTCTTGACAGAAATAAACATATGATTTCAGTGAAGGTACACTGCTTTGTTTTGTTCCTCAGTAAGGTTTTCTTTTTCTTGTTTTTGCTTTAGGACTGTGTAAGGTTTCCTTGATGATGTGAATTTGAACCCACTGTTCTCTAATGGAAGCGGGTATTTTACAGGAATAATTAGCAAGGGGAGTCCTTGATGGAAACCTTTAGTACTGGTGCATTTGGAGCTCTTGATACTAATAAGTTGAACATTGGCACAGCCCATTGGGGATATCCTCCATCTCCCAGCACTGAGGCAGTCTGGTGGATTGGCTCTCAAACGTCCTGTACATCTGATGCTGAACTCTTCATGTGTGCCCTTCATGGGTTCAGACTTCTGGCTGCATCAAGACTCCAGAAAGCTTTTTGTCAGGCCTGCTATGTAGAGTGCACGTCAGCTAGAAATGGCAAAGGGTTTTTCACATGGTCTTGCAGGCAGAGGGTGAAGTGAACGTTGGGATGAGGTCATGCACAAGTCTTGCTTCTTTTTGGGGGTTCCTGGGGTCTCTGACATGGCACTGCCTGGTGGCTCTGTCACACCGGCTGCATCAATCAAAAGCAGCTTCTGTTCCAAGCTGCATACCTGCCTATTTTTCCAATAATCCTGTTTCACTTGAATGGAGGGGGGGAGCTTGTCTTAAAACTTCTGCCACGCTGTTCTTGGAGGTCCAAAACTACTGTCATTGTGAGCAATACGATTGGTAACCCTGGTGTCCAACCTGGCAGGTGGCTTTGCTGTCCTTTTCACATCAAAGCTGGAATCTCTCACGGAAGGTGTGCCTGGCTCTGCCACAGATTTGCACAAACCCAGGTTTGAGCACATCTCTGGCTGTCCCAGCACTGTGTTCTGGATTCTGCCATTGTAAATGGGTCTAATGTGACATGACAAGACCAGAAAAAAAAAAAATTTGGATGTAAATTTACATTTTTTTTGAATATACTGCTTGTTGTTTCACATGATACATTAGGGTATGCAGCTCCTTTTTTGTAGTTTTTATTTTTACTATTTAAGTTTGGAAATTATGCCAAATTTTTTGTATTTCTTTAATCAATGTGTTCTCTTCAGTGATATATATTGCATTATATATTGATGTGTATATCAATATATACTGATATGTATTACACTTACACATACAAACACGTTAAAGGGGGGTGAAAAATCCTAGCCTTCGCATACTATATAGCCTCTGCAGAGAGATCCCAAGCAGTGATATCTTGGTGTTGTGATGTACAGAAATGGAGAAGAGTATTAAACCATATTTAAGAATATAGTACGGCCTCCTGATTTCATTTCCTTGAGTCCAGGAAACACCTGCTTTGCTCTCAGCTCCGGTGCCAGCTCCAGGTCAGTATTGGAGGTTGGAGGCAGCTGGTTTGTAGTTGGGCTTCAAAACATCCTGTTTCTTCATCACCTTTCCTGTGGAGACAGACTGGGAGGTGGGGGTGTTCAGCCTGGAGAAGAGAAGGCTCCAGGGAGACCTTAGAGCACCTTCCAGGGCCTGAAGGGGCTCCAGGAAAGCTGGGGAGGGACTTTGGACAACAGTGTGTAGTGATAGGATGTGGGGGAATGGTTTTAAGCTGGAAGAGGGAAGATTTAGGTTAGACATTAGAAAGAAATTTATTCACTGTGAGGGTGGTGAGACCCTGGCCCAGGTTGCCCAGGGAAGCTGTGGCTGCCCCATCCCTGGAAGTGTTCAAGGGCAGGTTGGATGGGGCTTGGAGCAACCTGGTCTAGTGGGAGGTGTCCCTGCCCATGCAGGGGTTTGGAACAAGATGGTTTTTAAGGTCCCTTCCAACCCAAACCATTCCATGATTCAATGGTCATGCAGAGTTGCTCTTCTAAGCTGTAGCAGAAATACAACTTCAGAAGTGGGGAAAATCCAACAACTCAAGTCCGAAGAGTGTGACCTGAGGTGGGCTTCTGGACAGCTGAGGCAGCTGAAAAATACCCCGTAGGTGCAGAAACCTGTCCTTAATGTTCCAGGCACAGAAGGAAGGCCTGTGTGGTTCTGGTTTTTAAGCAGCCTTTGCTCCCTGTCCTGGCAGTGCAGGACCAGTCCGGGTCAGACGTGTTCCTGCACCTCCAGCTTGTCCTGTGTCTGAGCCAGATGTGCCTTCCCAGAGAGGGACCTGCCTCTGTCCCTAGCTGGGAAGGGAATATGTAAAAGGGGGATATTCCATTGATAGGAATTTTAAGGGATGCTGTGACCAGCTTGCCTGGCAGTGATTCTCTGGCTGAAGCTGAGCACCCAGCCCTGGGTGCCACAGGAGCAGAGCAGGATCTGTGCCACTGTTGCTGTCCCATGCAGGCTCACACAGCCGTGGTTCTTCCTGCCTGCTCAGGTGGGCTCCAGCTTTTGTACTCGCTGCCTCACATTGTCTTTGATCTGCAGTTGGAGCAGAGAGCACAGCCCATCATCCTCAGGGCTCAGGAGGGCCGAGGTTCTGGAGATCTGATGTTTCTGCTGGAGCAGAAATAAAAATGAAACAGAAAACCACTTTGCTGCATGCATCTCATGTGGTCCATGACCTCGATACAGAAACCTGATCACCATTCAGCTTGTGGTGCAGATAAAAGCATCAAGCTGAGATCAGCACAAAATATTAAAAAAAAAAAAAGCCCCTCAGTCGGTGCATGTCACAGGAGAAGCTCTTGCTGGCAGAGACCTACCCACGCAGTCTCACCACTTGGTGTAACCTGCCTTGTGGATCTACCTTGCTTAAAACCCACAAATATTTTTGTTAACCCTTTACTGACAGCAGCAGCAAACCTGGTTTCTGCTTTTCAGTTTTGCATCCTGAGGGAAAAGGAGGAGCAGCACAGCCTGGTGGCTGTGGGGGGCTGTCCAGAGCTGCCTAGTTCAGTGCCACGTGCTCCACACCAGACGTTCCTGGAAGGTGCTGGTCCCTCACGCACCGATCTTATTGGCAGGTTCTCGTGTCTCTTCCCCTTCACGTTTTGGTGAGAAAAATACAAGTGTGTCCGGTGCTCAGAGCACCCACAGGAGCTCCGTGCTAGACCCCCTTGTCCACACCCAACCATAAAGGTGCTTGCTCGCCAACTCCCCCGGGGCACTGTGCACTTAAAGGTGAGGCCCCCGAGGAAGAAATGTGGTGAAACTGTTTTCCTCCCCATAGCTGCTGGAAACAAGGTCTCTGGGTCCCTTTAACCCTTCAGAAAGCAGTTCCCGTGGCAGGCTTGCTTTTGTCCTGGTTGCAGGGTCAGTGTTGGCATTCCAGGTTGTCTCTGGTGATTTACAGTCATTTGTTTGTGCCTCAGCACAGAGCACTGCGGTGCCGGGCCAGGGGGGTCCTGCCCGCTGTGCAAACACACTCAGCACTTGCAGCTCTCTCACCCGGGAGACTTGCCCACCCTCGGCACACGGGGTTGCTGCAACGTGGAGTTTTGTGGGAGTCACTGGAGGCAGGGTTGTGCTCTGCCAGACACGAGGGATGAGAGCCCGGGGTTGGTGTTGGGGAGCGGGGCAGGACGGCTCGCTGCCCCCCTGCTGCACTGTGGGCTCTGACAGAATTGCTGCCCCGGGAGGGATGCAGTGGTGATTAGCTGGAATCCAGAGGATAAATAATGAGTTGTCCCCAGTCTGTCACGCGGAGCTGTGTCTCTGCGGCTCAGGGAGGTTTCACTCACACTCGGAGTGTCCCATTCCAGTGCCATTTCCCCCTGGAGCTGGGAATCAGTGTTGCATGAGCCCTTGCAGCAGGTGATCAACTTCTGCTTGCTGTCTGAAGGCTTTTTTTTTTTCTTGTGTTCGAGACCTTTGGCTCTTCAAAGTGCTTCAGCCACGCGTGCCTTACGCCCTCGGTAATACCTGCTGAGCTTTTATTTCACATCCAGTCAGTCCATTCCGCTCTTGCTGCTTTCCCTGGTTTGGTTTTAAGTAGGTGGCTGTGTGCACAGATACTCTGATAATGCTCTTTTTAAAGGCTACTTTTTGTCCAGCTGTAATTAAAGACAGAATTTGCCCTTTCTAACTTGTTATTTCAGGAGCTGGAGCCCAGCCTGCACTGTTGTTGCTTGCGGGCTACAAATGCCATTGTCCCGGGAGGCCGAGGCTGGAAGGCAGCTCTGGAATTTCACTTGGCTATTTTTAGTCAGTGGCGAAAAACTGCACTTCCAACACTTTGGAGTCTTTGTCAGTGCTTAAATAAATCAAAGGGCAAACCCCGACGTGGCGCTAATGAGCGGGACGAGGAGGTGACCTTAGGCGGCCGTGGAGGCTGAGCTGGTGAAAAGGGGAAGGTGGGGTTGGATGGGGGGAGCCCCAGCTCTGCCGGGCTGGACCCTGCCTTGTGCAGAAGGGGAGGGGGCTGTGGGGGTGGTGGGGGCTGTGGGTTAATAAGGACCTCACTGCACCATAGCCACCGGCCTGTCCCACTTTATGCAGGTGGTCCATGGCCACTGCTGGGCTGGCTCCTGCTTCCTTGCTGTGTTCTCCCTGCCCCCCTTTCAGGATCCCTCCCACCCATTTCTCCCTCTTTTCCCATGCAGCTCCTCGGTGGGTGCCCTGTGTGCAGGTCTGCTCTCTGCAGAGCCACTGCGGTGGCCACCCTGGACATGGCAGCTCTTCAAAAGCCAGGACCTGGAGGCAGGAGCTCCTGAAGGATGCTGGGTGTGAGTCCAGGTGGCTGGATATCAAGCTGTCATGAATATTCCCCTCAACTCCAACCACCCCCATAGCTGGAAGGCAAAACCAGCTTCTAACCCCCTGTTTCTTCTTTTTAATGCCAATTTTCTGGGAAGCTGCTTCACCTGTTTGGCCACCGAGTGTCCACACCGGTGGGCTGCAAGCAGAGGAGCTTTACCCAGGCTCACAAAATCCCTCTGCTTCTCTCTAGCAGGTTTCTTAGGAGCTGCTTTCAGCCCAGGTTGCTGTAGTTTAGTGGAAAATCTCCTGACTGCTCCTGGTTTGCTGCTCAAAGCCACAAGAGGCATTGGGATGGTGGTGGGATTGTGCAGGAGGACACTGACTCACTGGCCTGGTGTGGGGGAAGGATGTGCAGAGTGAGACCTTGGGGTCAACCCCAATGGGGCACTTCTGCCTGCTCATGGCTAAATTGACCCAAATTAGCAGAGGAGTTTGTATTCTTTGAGGGCAGGAGGGGATGCAGGCAGGCAACTTGCCTAAAGTCTAAAAGTGCACAAACCCCCTTATTTTCCTAACAAGGAAAATGGAAAATATAGAAGATATTTTTCCCATTTGGCCTAGGACAGACCCAAACACCAGCACTTTCCAGCCCCCTGTGAGCCAGACACACTTCTGGATATCAGCACCTACTGTGTGAGCTTTGAAATGCTGCTCCCTAAATCTGGAGCCCCTGCAAATGGGCTGTCCTGGGGGGGGGGGGCCACACTCTGCAGCTCTCTCCACCACCCCCAGCACCTCCTGGCTCTGCAGGACATTGACATCCCTGAGGCTTTGGTGGACACTGAGGGATTGGAGCCACTTGGGTCAGCAAGTAAGAATGGAAAAGTTTACTCAGGGATTGTCTCTGTTTGAAGAAAGGTTTAAAAAGTGGTTTGCTCAGTGATCATTGTACATGGGTATTTTGGAGTTGTCTGCAGGAGTCACCGTTGGGGCAGGTGATGGGGATGGGCAGAGGAGCAGCCTACAGAAGCTCCCACTGACTTGGTGCTGGAGGAAGGTGGCAGGTAACCCACCAAAAGGCCAATGTTCATGCTTCACATCTGAGATAAAACGTGGGGGCTTTCCACGGGACACAGGAGGGGCAGGGGTGCAGCAAGCAGCTGGTATCAGCCACCCTCACTCCAGCTCAGCTTGGAAAGCCAAGAGTGGATTTGTGGAGGCTGGGGAAGGGAGGGGGGTGCTGAGGCAGTTGGGATTGTTCAGCCTGAAGAAGAGAAGGCTCCGGTGGGACCTCATAGCAGCCTTCCAGTACCTGAAGGGGGTCTACAGAAAGGCTGGGGAGGGGCTTTTTACAAGAGCACAGAGTGATAGGACAAGGGGTAATGGTTTGAAACAGCAGGAGGAGAGATTTAGGTTAGAGATCAGAAGGAAATTCTTTAGTGTGAGGGTGGTGAGACACTGGAACAGGTTGCCCAGAGAAGTTGTGGAGGTTCCATCCCTGGGGGCATTCAGGCTCAGGTTGGATGGGGTTTGGACCAACCTGGTCTAGTGGGAGGTGTCCCTGCTCATGCAGGGGAGTTGGAACTCGATGATCTTTAAGGTCCCTTCCAACTCTAACCATTCTATGAGTCTATAACACATGCCATGGGTGGCAGCAGCCTTAGGGACACCTCATGCACCTCAGTGCTGGGGTTTTGCCAGCATTCCCCCTGTTCTGTCACACATCTGCTGTGTCCTCACCTCCTCACACCGACTTCTAGATGGATGAGGTGGCTTTGGGTTGCATCTGTGGCTGAACGAATCCTTAACACCTCCCTCCTGTGTCCTTTGCACATCCCAAGTGTGACCTGCACAGTTTTCCTGAGCATGTTTAGGGGTGACAGAGACCTGCTTTGCAAAGCTGAGAGCTGGGGACCGGGCTTCTGCAGGCCCAGCAGGGCCTTCCATCTTGAGCCTCACCCCGCTGCACTTCAGCCTGCTTTGGTTCCACACCTGGGACATGCTGGTGTGCTGGAGCAGCTCCAGGAGGAACATCCCAGGCTGGAAGGAGGGCACCAAGGTGGGACATGCTGTGTGTGGCCATGGTGTGAGGAGCATGGGGAGTGGCTCGGAGCTGCTCCGGCGTGTCGGGCGATGCTCTGTGTGGGAAGGGCAGATCCCACAGGGCTGGCTCTGATGGCTCATTAGTTTTTGTGTGACATTTTATTTATCTCGAGTGTATCAGAGCTTATTCGTGGGGAATGCAGGGGCTGGGTGTGAAAGGGAGACTGATACATGTGGGAGGTGAGTGGAGATGGTGCCGGGACAAGCTCCTCTGCTGTAAGCCTAGCTGAGGATAGTTTAATTAGATGAAAATTATTCTCTTGCCTTTCTCCTTGCTGAGGTGGAGAGCCTCTCAGCCCATGGGGACAGGCCCCAGCTCTGATGTGCTGTGGTCTGAGAGGGGCCCCTGTGCCATGGCACCCACCGTCTTGTCTTCCCTAGTAGGAGCTACCAGGGAAATCAAAGACCTGCTGTAAATATGTAAAAGTACACCCAAGACTCAGAAAGAGCTGCTACTTCTAACCTCCATCTGCAAAAAAGCTGCATTTCCTTTGGTGTCTGGGCAGAGAGGGGGGCTGGAGGCCTTCAGGACTCTGCATTCTTGTGGCTTGGGGGGCTCCTGGGCAGGCAGAAACCTGCTCTGCTGGGGGTGGGGGAGGCCGAGGGGACCCCCAGGGCACTAAACCTTCCCAAAGGCTGCACAATTTAATACGTGCTAAAAATAAACCTGGAAAGAAATTCCAGTGAAGTCCAACAAAAGGGCTGGGGCTTTCACTTGTAAAGCCAGTGGGTGGTTTCATCCCTCAGTGCTGGGAATAAAGACCATCTGTGGGAATTGCTTTTGTTCTCACTTTCTTATTAACGGGGTCGTTTTGCTGCTCGCAGCCCCTCGCTGTTTTGCTGGGGTAGGTGGATGTGCCTGAAGGTGCTGCATTGCAAAGCAAGTCTGCTAGCAGCTTTTTTGTCATCTCCCAATTGATCATTGGCTTCATGAGGTTGTCTTACAGTTGGCAGGACCCCAGCCACCCAGATGTCCTCTCCTCCATGCTGGATGAAGAGCAACACTACCCGCTTCCACACCTAGGAGCTCCTGTCCTGCTCCTACAGCCAAAATCTTGTTCTGGGTAAGTTGTCTGCTGCCAAGCAGTCTCTTGTCAGCTCTTCTGTCCTGCTGATGGGTCTGTAAATTTAATTATGTGCTGAGGACTGAGCTTTGCAGCATATTCACTGTGTATGATCCAGTTCTTGAGGGTAGCCACCATGTGACTGCAGACATTGTAAAGAGGTGGGGATTGGGCTGTTCAATGAAGTTACAAGTGACAGGACAAGAGGGGATGGGCTCAAGTTGTGCCAGGGGAGGTTTAGATTGGATGTTAGGAAGAATTTCTTCCCCAAAAGGGTTATCAGGCATTGCAACAGGCTGCCCAGGGCAGTGGTGGAGTCACCATCTCTGGAGGGATTTAAGAGTCATATGGACATAGTACTAAGGGATACAGTTGAGTTAGGACTTGTCAGTGTTGGGTTAATGGTTGGACTCTGTGATCTTGAAGGTCTTTTCCAACCAAGGTGATTCTGTGAAGCAGTGCAGGGAGCTCCTGCTCACCTGATGGTCCAGCAGCTCCACTGTTCCAGGGAGGAGAATCCATTGCACTGGTGGGGAATATGGTCGAGATCAAGCTGAGGCCAAGTGTTCTTGGGGTTTGTGGGTGGCTGATAGTGATGGCACTGCTGTAGTTACTGTGCTACAGCCCACCTTGGGACTGACACCTCGGGCTGAGCTGCAGTGACACAGGTTTGGTTCTGTTTAAAAATGATGAAGGGGCAGCAAAACAGAGGGTGATGGGTGGAGAAACCCTTTCATCCCACCTGAACACACGGGTGAGAGCCCTGGGGAGGCTGCAGAGCAAGGCTGGCTTGGAGGCTGAAGCAGGGATTTCAATGCTGGTTTCTGTTCTCTCCATCCAGCACAAGGTGAAAATCCATTTTAATTTCTTAAGTGTCCAAAACACACTGAAGGCATCAAGAGAAAATAAAGACAATGCTGGAACAACCTGGCAGTGTTTCTGGAGAGATTAAGTGCCAGTGAGTACAGGAAGAAATACATTGCAGACATTGTTCAAGGCAGGGAATAGATATTAGTGTGCCTGGTGTTGGGGGTTTGGTTTTATATTGGGGCTCCAAAGCAGCTTTTTTATCACCTCAGGGTGTCACCCAGGGGGTCTGTCAGCCAGGGGATGTCCTACTGGCGTGCAGTGTGGGGCTGGGGGGTGCTGAGCTGCTGGGTTCCCTGGGCTGGGCTCACACAAGGGGCTGTGGTGACTCCAGCCCCAGAGGTGCCCACCAGGACAGTGCAGTTCTCACCCCTGAAAGTGCCAGTGTTTGATCCAAGTGAAACGGTGTTGGAAAACTCAGCTAAAGGGGCTGCTGTGGGATGGGATGGTCCCAGGGCCAGGTGGCTCTGGTGAACCTACAGGTCTCCAGTACAGTTTATGGTAATTTGGGGTTGCTTTCTTAATAATCCTAAGTTGTCACTCTCTAAACTATTCCCAGTTTGCAGAAATCCTTCTGAACGAGCTGACTCTTTTTTTTTTTTGGTAGTTTTCATGTGACAGGAATTTTTTTTCATGTACAAAACCAACTTCCCACCATCCTGGGAGGGTTTATGTGACCAGCTTTACCTGCCTGTGTCTGAAAAGAGCAAGTATGTGCTGTTTTCTCACACCTGAGAAATGGTTTCTGGATTGTTTGGGAGACACGAGGAGCAGTGTGACTTGTCTGGCCTGGATCAGCAGTGGTCTGTGAGCAGAGGACAAGGTGGAGGAGCATGAAGGAAAGAGGTGATCCTGAAGGTTGCAGAGGGTGAGATGTTACTGCATGCTTTTTTTTTCCTTTCTTTATATATAAATAGTATTTTAAGCCCCCCTCACTCCTAACCTCATATTTTTGGGGGCTGTAGCAGAGCTGGGTAAGGGTTGGCTGCTGCTTTCTGTGGCAAGCAGCAGAGCTTGTGCCTTTGATATTGGGCAGGGGTCAGAATTGTTCTGAATCTGCTCAGTTTTTTTCCAGATCTATAAAAAAACCCACCAAACCCAGTGTCACCCCATTTTGGCTACAAAATATTTATTTGAAGGAAGAATAGCCATTTTCATACTTCAAGTGCAGTCGTCCCTGCCCCAACAAGAATGTTTATTTATATCTTACTCCTACCAGCTGTAAGTTCAATCATTATTCTTCCAGCAGGAGCATTTGAAATGTCTGCCCTTGCTTTTCTTGTGGCCATTACTCATTACTGACCATGGAGTAACCTCTGATCTACCCAAACAGCCAAATAAACCATTCTAGGATCCTAAGGGGTGAGGGTTTTAGTGAGCAGACTAGGCTGAGGATTTGGGGAAGGTGTCCCAAGTTTGGGAAGTGGATACCCATGGAGCTGCTGGAGGCTGTGAGCAGCTAGCTCCCCCAGCTCCACAGCCAATCCCAGGGATTGGGTTGTTTGGCCTGTCTCTTGTGTTCCTGTCCTTTGTCTTTTCCCCTGTCTGCAGCCTCCCTGGCTCTGCAGTGGGGCTGGGGGCAGTGTCCCTGCCTGGGGGTACAGAGGAGCCTGTCTGGGGGCACCCATAGCTGGTTGCTTTTATCCTCATCCCATGGGTGTTTAACATCAAGAGGGATCCCTGACAAAAGGGACAGGCTGGCAGGATGATTGCCAGCTGACCTGGCATTTGAGGCCTAAAAAAAAAATTGCAGAAAATGGAAACAGGCTTAGCAATAATTCACTTTATTATACAGAAAAGATCTGGGGAGAACAAAATCGAATCACGTTCTTACTGGGAAATATTCCTCCACTGTGTCAGTTCTCAAATCCTCTCCCAGGCACTTTGGGGTGCTGGTCCCTGGCAGTGTGAGCCCAGGCAATCCTGCCCATGTGGGAAGGGAGATTGGAGGGGGATTAGTGAGCAAATCCTTCCATGGGGCTGGGCAGGCTCCAGTGCTGGGGGGCACAGCTACCTGCTGGGCTTCCTCTGGGCCATGTGCCTGGCCCCCAACACAGGTTTCCCTCTCTGCATGTCTCTGCTGGAAAATACCTGTTGGAAGAGGAATTTGGTATGTGTCCTGAACAGGGTGAGATGGCAGGCCAGACATATGTGCACAGATCAAGATTTATTGCATATGACACCAGGGTCTTAACCCCTTAGAAGGCACAAGCACAGTCAAATTGTAGGGAAGTTGGGAGGTTGGAAGAGAAGCCAAGGTTGGAATGCAAAATGTATCTTAACAATAAAATATACTACTAGTAGTTAGATCAAACAATAAAGGTTAACCATTAAAATGTTGGCAACTTATTACTAAGTTTTATACTGGGCCTAGAACATTATCAACTTTGGAAGGATTTTAGGATCTTCAACCTTAACGATGAGCAATTGCTTAATATTAAGTGCACTAATAAAGACAAACAAGGAGTTAATATCTCTCCCCCTTGCCTGGCCCCAGCTGGGTGTCCCTGGGTGGGTCTTAATGCTCAAGAATTGATCTCCCTGGCAGGTGTCCCTGCTGGAGAGGAGAAGGTCCAGCAACTTCCTGGGAAAGTGGATGGGAAGTCTGCCCATCAAAGGTGGGACCAGGCTTTGATAGAATCAAGTGGACTGGCTGCTGTCATTGAACTATGTAGCTGCACCTCCAACATCTCTCATTGGAGAATAAGAGGGACACGGTGGAAAACCCACAAAGGCCTTGTTCTCACCAAGCAAACTCTTCTGTTTATCTGTTTGTTCTTGTTTTATCTCTGTCTCAGGCCTAGTTGCTGCTGGGCTGGGCTCTGTGTTCTTCAACACTGGAGAGCAGCTGGTGTTATGGACATGAACTTGGCCTCTGTACCTTTCAAGGTTGTTACCAGCTCAGCTTGCTGGGCCCTTCCATTTCCCATGGGAATCTTTCCACTCCAGGCCTGGGCCTGTAAAATTGAGAGACAAAAGCAGTTGAATCATAGAGGGAAACTGAGGCAGGTGTATTGAGAGATGGAGTGTCCTGCTACAGTACATCATGCAATGAATGTATGGAACACATGGACTTGACAGGATTGGTGTGTTGTGGTTGAGGTCCTGGGGGTGGTGGTTGGGGCTGCATCCCAGAGCACTCCCAGTCCCTCGGGGCAGGCTCTCGGCCCCTCACTGAGTGGACACGGTGCCTTGGTTGCCCACAACTCTGGGGCAGTGCCTGTCTTGGGACCCACCATACAAACTTCCCTGGTTTTGTTTGGTGTTTTTTGTTGTTTGTTTTTTAAAACATAGTTACTTTTGCTTTGATATGGTGAGGCCAACATCAGCCTCGCTTAATTCTTGCCTTGTTGCACAACGTGGAGGTATCTCCGGCTGGTTGGTGCCAGGGCTTTCCCTCTTCCACTTCCCCCTTGTCCTCATCCTTGCAAGAAAACTGGCAGAGCAAGTCCTCTTAGGCTGAAACCACCTGGCAGCCCAGGTGTGCTTCCACCTGGGAAAGGTCATCCTTGGAGCTTAATGACCAGCTTTGTCCCTGCTGTGCCGGGGAGCGATGGGTGACACAGATCTGTCAGCAACCGGCGGCGCGCACACCCGGAGGATTCCCAGCACACACCCAGGGACGTGCTCCTCAAATCATCCCAGTCGTGTGGTCCACGTAGCCATGGGAATACAATGCTTGGCTTCATCCTCACCTGAAGGGTTTGTATCTCAGTATAAATCTATCAACAAGCTGATTTTTCACTCATCAGACCTTGCCTTGGACACATTGCTCAGTCCTGACAAGCTCTTTAAGTCACGAGTTGCTCAGAAACAATTTTACTCTAATCTCCAGCTACAAGGATCAATGTCCCTGCTCCTGCTTTTCTGAGTGTTCTGCACTAAAGCCAAAAACTTCTATTTTTTTATCATGCTCTCTTTAATTTTTGTCAACGTTCTCCTTTAATATCACAGAAATGTTTTTCTTCCAATGACTCAAAAGCAGATTACAGGAACTCAGGTTCCATCTGTCAGCTCGTGTCACGGTGTCAAAGCCCCACTCCTGCTCCTGGAGCATCTGGTCTGATTCAGACTGCCAGGATGAGACCATGGATTTACTCTTTCTTCAAAGAAATGGAGGATTTTTGCCCTTTTTTCCCCCCTTTTTTTTTTCTTTTCCATTTTGTTTTCTCTTTCCCTTTGTCCAGGGCAATCCTGACTCTCCAGCTGTCCTTTGGAAACAGTAAACCAGTATTGTCCCAGTCAGCAAATCTCTGCCCTGTCTATATTTAGCCAGAGACATGCTGATTTTTTACTTTGGTGTCACAAACAAATATCTGCTGCCTCGTTTGATCTCCAGAGTGAATGTCTGATTAGAGGGACAGCAAAAAGCAAGTTGGATGTTGTCCCACCTTGTTCTCAGTGACACTTTTGTGAGCTCACCGAGGTGGCGTCACACAAGGTGAAGGTTGGGGTGTAATTTGCCTGGTGAGTCCTTTGTTCTAGGTTGTGATGTGAAGGTGGAAGGAATTATGAGGAGCAGCTGAGGGAACTCAGGTTGTCCAGTCTGGAGAAAAGGAGGCTGAGGGGAGACCTTCTCACTCTCTACAACTGCCTGAGAGGAGGTTGCAGCGATGGAGGGATTGGTTTCCTCTGCCAAGGAAAAAGCAGCAGGATAAGAGAAAATGGTCTCAAGTTGCACCAGGGGAGGTTTAGATTGGATATGAGAAGAAACTTCTTCACTGAAAGGGTCATTAAACACTGGCACAGGCTGCCCAGGGAGGGGGTTGAATCACCATCCCTGCAGGTGTTAAAAAGCCATGTAGATGTGGTGCTGAGGGACATGGTTTAAGCTCTGGAGTCAGCGGAATTGGGTTAATGGTTGGACTCGATGCTCTTAAAGGTCTTTTCCAACCAGAGTGATTCAGTGAGTCTGTGAATTCAGCCCAGCTCAGCCCAGGTGCCCAGGTCTGACAGGAAAAGCCCTTGGATAGTTTCTCACATAGAAATGGAGCATTTCTGTGTCAGGGTCAGTGGGTGCTTGCCCAGCCCAAGCTGATGTCAACGCCAGTGTGTGAGTTTGGGCTTCATTACCCCGGTTAGAGGGACTTTGGAGCAACCCCATGGTGGGTATTTGCTTCGTCCAGAAGAAGGTAAATGGGGCAGCTTCTGGGGCACTTCAGTCTTTCACCCCCAGCCTCAGCAGCAGCAGTTATTTGATGGGGAAGGAGACCTGCTGCTCATGGTTTGTTTTTAAATGCTATGGAAGGAGTTTAGACCTCATGGTAAGTATTTTTAAGCATTTTTGAATGGATGAAATACATTTCTGCTGACATAAATGTCCTGTAAAGTAGGTGTGTTGTCAATAAGAAAGGTCTTGGCATCATTTCCATCGGTTCATACTCCATTTCTTGAGCATTTGGCAGGGATTTAAACAGTAAAGGAGAAAAGTTGCTTATCGTGAAGATGCCGGCTCCATTTTTGTGGCAAGCACAGAGCCCCTTGTGCTGTCCTGCCACCCCAGAGTGCTGCTCACCACACTTTTGCTTCCAATTCCCAATGCCTACAAGTACACTGGGTCCTTGCTGTGCCATCAGATGGCAGCCTCTGTGCCCTTGGTCACCCCCAGCACCTCAGCTCTCGGTGTCACTGATCCCACCAGATGCTCTCCCCAGCAGCCAGAGCCTGCAGGTGCTCAGTGTCTCTCCGTGTTGGTGGAGGATGGCAGAAAGCAGCAGGACACAGACCCTAAAGGTTGAAAAAGCTGCTCCTTGTGAAGGGTTGTGATTAGCTAGATGGAAATGCCACCCCCTTATCCAAGGGTTTCCGTGTTCCCTCACAATAAGGCGCCTCTCCCGTTCCAGCTTTTGTATTCGGCCCTTTCTTTCTTCACCTGCCCCAGGCTGAAAGTCTCCTCTGGCAACGACCATCTGTTTATTTTCCAACTGCTGTGCCCACTGACAGTCAGTGCTTGGTATGTCCATGGTGGGCTGGACCTCTGCATGACACCAGGCTGGCTTGTGGAGCAGCAGAGCCAGCAGGAATAGGCACTCTGCTTAATAGGGGAGGTTGGATGGGGCTTGGAGCAACCTGGTCTAATGGGAGGTGTCCCTGCCCATGCAGGGGGGTTGAATTTAGATGATCTTTAAGGTCCCTTCCAACCCAACCCAGTCTGGGATTCTATGATTAAAAGCATGGAGACGATGGTGCCAGCAAGACAAGTCCTGAGGCACTGGACTGGGGGGAATGGTGCTTATCAAATAAAACCATTCATTAAATCCACACTTCAGTGTGCAGAGTCAGTACAGGTGCTGGGGATTGTCATGCTTTCCTGAGTGCAGTTTGCAGAAGCTGGTATTTTTCATGGGTTCTATTTTCATTTCTTAATGCTACGTAAGGGGAAAAAACTAGGAATAAAATAGAATCATAGAAGGGACCTCAAAGATCATCATGATTCAACCCCCCTGCTATGAGCAGGGACACCTCCCACTAGGCCAGGCTGCACAAAGCCTCATCCAAGCTGGCCTTGGACACCTCCAGGGAGGGGGCTTCCACAAATGCTTAATAGTCTGGTCATCATCACACTAACAAGTGTCTGTGTGGTCGCTGTTCTGTGAGGGAAAAGGTAAAAATAAAATCCTGCTGGTGCTTTAGTTTGTTAAACAAACGCAGGTCCAGCCTCAGGTCCCCAGGGACTGGTTTGGGGCCCTGAAGAGGGACAGTCCCCAGGGTGACTCCTTCTCCCCAGGATGCTGCTCTGACAGGCAGGTTTCTTGCCACCCAAGCAGCTGTTTGCAGCTACAAAACCAACCGAAGTATCATTCTGTGTGAAGATGTTACTGCTCAAAAACCCGTCAATGTTACTGAGACACTGACAACACTGCCTGACTTCACTCACTTTGAGCTTGTCCTCCTTCCTCCCCAGGTGCTTCTAGTTTTTAGTCAAGAGAATAGAGTCCTCAGGCGTGGCACAAAAGGCAAATTTACTCTCTGGGTCAGTCAAAAGGATTGGAGAGATCTCTCCTTGTGCCTGCTTTGCAGCTGTTGCTGGCCTCTCCAGGGGACCGGCTGCCGGCAGGACAGCGGAGCACGATGTGGTGGTTGGGGCAGGGGGGCAGAGGATGGCGGGGTTCCAGAGGCGTTCTCCGGTGCTTTGGACTCCCCAGTATCCTGCACCGAACCCCTCGCTATGCTCCCTCCGCTGTCAGGCACCACCCGAAGCAGAGCAGAACAGCTGTGCGGCTCGTTTCTTTCGGCTCCGCCGCCCGTGACAGGACCCTCATCCCGGGAGCGCGGCGGGAAGACAAGGCGTCGTCCTCGGCACCTCCTGTCCCCCGCTACTCCCGCCTCCTGCCTTTGGGCCGAGGCACCTCCCTGCTCTAAGGAGGCGGGGCGGCTCTAGTGCCGGTGTGCCCGGGAGCGATGAGCACCCCTGGACACCGGGAACGGCTGGGCCCCGCGGCAGCTGCCTCTCAGGCCGCTGCAGCTGGCTGTCAGGCGGCGCACTCCGGGTTCTGTGGGCCTATGAGCCACTCCCGGGGTCACCTCACGCCGCCAAAGGGCTTGGGGACCAGCGGCCCTGCTGAGGCCTGGAGGGCTGAGCGGGGACCCCGCGCTCCCAGCACCCCCCGCGGTGTCGCGGGGCCCGCCGGACTCCGCCCGCAGCCAGTGGCGGCGCGGGACCGCGGGGCACGCCGGGAGTCGTGGTCGGTTAATGGGCGGGTGGCCCCGCCCCTCTTCCGGACGTCGTGACGTTGCGGCGGACGCAGCGTGCGTGCGTCGGCGCGGGCGGCGTGCGCGCGGGGGGGGGCGGGTGAGCGAGCGGCGGCGGCGGGGCCTGTCGGGCGCGGGGCGGCGGGGGCGGGCGGGGCGCCGCGGCGGGGCTGCCGCCGCCATGGAGCCCGACTCGGTGATCGAGGACAAGACCATCGAGCTGATGGTGAGTGGCCCCCGCCTCCCGCGCAGCCCCCACTCCCCCCTCCCTCCTTCCCCGCCGGCAGGCCCCGCCGCCGCGCCCGGGCCTGCGGGGGTCCGGCGCCGCCGCCCCGCCGCGAAGGTGACTCCGGTGAGGCCCGGCCCGGGCCCACCGGGCCCCTGGCCCGCTCCTCGCTCCGCTTATCCCCGCCGCCCCGCGGGAGGGTCCGCTCCGCTCCCCTCTTCTACCGCTGCCGGTCTCCCGGTGCAGGCCGGGGCGCGACCAGCGCTTTCATTTAATTATAAAGATGAATACAAAATAATAACCGGCCCCCTGAAGGCAGAGCCGCTCGGGGAGGCGCGGGGGATGCGGGCACGCTGCTAAAACCGAAAGCGAATTGCCCCGGAGCAGCCCGGCGGGGCAGGCTCGGGCCCTGCCGCCTACCCGGCTGCAGCCTCCCGGGGAGCCTCCCACCGGAGCCCCCGGGCAAACCTCAGTAACCCTTACGAGAGGCCGGCGGGCTGGGGGCGGCCCGGGGGTTACGGGTGTGAACGCCCATCGTGAGGGTCCGGGGCTGCTCTGGCCACGGGGCTGGGGCCGCTCCCGTCTTCCCGGCGCCGCACCGGTGCTGGAGCTCTGGTCGAGCCAACACGGAATTATCTAACGAGACCTAATTGGTGTATGTGTTATAGCCCCTAATTAACGCTTACGCCGCTAAATTTGGGTTAGTGGAGAAACGGCCAGGAGGGAGAAAGAGAAGGGGTTTTGTTTTTAAATATAAGCAAATCTTACATTTCTGTAGCAAAATATTAGGGGGCCCTAATTTTACTCCATTTAGGGGTGAATAAAATTAAGTTAGGAATGCGGAAAGAGCAGCCATCACTAAACACCTTCTCATTTATTCGTTGTAAGCATCATTTGCTTTCACCAACAAAATTCCACGCAGTCGTGCAGAATTGAGTGGTCAACTGCAAAAATGTGCTTTTAAGGCCCCTGTGAAGGTGAGCTGGGTTCAGTGGAGACATGAAATGGGATTTTTAGCCAGCAGAGTTCTTGCTAAACTCCCTGCTTTGGAAAAGACAAACTTTCTGCAAGTGGTGTCTGCTGTCAGGGAGCAGAAATTAAAGAAAAAAAAATACGCAACCCTCCAAAAAAACCCTTTGCGATTCTTTAATTGTTTGTTTTTGCTCGCTGAGGCTGGTAGCTTAAAAAGCAGCTCTGGGCGAGCCTCCTGTCCCCATCCCTGTGGATTGGGGGATCTGGCACTTCCCGGGGGGGACAGCAGAACCGTTTCCGTTTAGTGGCAGCGGGGATAAAAGGCTGGGGGCAGCTCTGCGGGGATCTGTTACCGGAGGAGTCGCCCACAGAAAAGATGTCTGCTAAATTTCCGAGGTGTAAAGTGAGTTGGAGTGGCTTTTTTTTTTTTTTCTTTCCTCCGGAGGGTTACTAATACTCCTCAGCCTGGGGTTGTGTGAGGTGCTAAAATAGCATTTGAGGCTGGAAGCTGTGTTTGCCTCCCTCGGTTTTCTAGCTCGGACTTTTGTAAACACATTGGCTTTTTAGAAGGTTGTTCTCTTCGGGGCCAAATTGTCAGCAGGCAGAAGGAAATGTGATGTTTGCTGATAACTGTGGCACCCTCTGTTCACAGATGGACCTGGGAAATATGCTAATTGATGCAGAAATCAATGGGGTTATTCAGATTTTTAATTACATGGTAGGAGACGGAAGGAGCAAATTTTTCTCTCACAAGAAATTAATACGTATATTAAAAAATTAATAAGACAGCTCTGTATTTTCCAGTAGAAAATAGTACATTAAAGTGTAGCTGAATGTAATTTCAACCATAGTGGAGGCTTGCTTAGAAACACTTGTGTTGGAGTGGAAATGTTTCCCTGGAATTCTTGGAAGTCCATTTCTAAATGAAGACATGGCTCAGAGGTTTTGCCTCCTTGTTGTGTTGTAGAACACTCTCCAGAAGATTTGTTTTAACTACACAAAGCAGAAGTAGAAGCTGCACTGACCAAGGTTTTGGTCAGTAATTTCAGTATGAAATACAAACTCTGGTGTGGGTTGTTGATACTGGTGGCAAATGTCCCCAGGGACCAGCTCAGCGTGTCTGACCTAGCAGTGTGCTTTTCTTGTGAAGAATGTAATTATTTACTAAAAACAGGATGTTTTATGCCTTTCTTTGATACAGGAGATTGGTTCTGGTGCGTTTTGGGTACTCAAATCACTTCCCTCCACTGCCAAGAATGAATCTGTAGTAAATACAGGAGCAAAAGTGTAATGCAGAATTTCTGAGGAGCAAATACAATATAATTGTGAGCAGCTGATAAACAAGAGATAACGTGTCAACATGTTAATTGCACGGGAGTTTCAGAACACTGTGTTCTAGCCCTCAACTGTGCCTTCACTGGATAGATCATTTGCATTTATTCAAAGAAAAATCAGTCATGGAAATAATACTGTTCTATTTTTAAAGCTGGAATCTAAGAGAAATATGTTGAGGTTTCAGAGTGACAACTTCCATTTGCCATATGAAGCTCTAGTGAGTGTTCTGAAGTCCCTGTATCTTTTAGAACTGCTCAGGGCTCTACATGTCGTGTTCTAGATGTGTAAAACATGTCATCCAGCCATTGGAATGGTGATGGGCAACTGATTTAGTGATGACATTTCATGGCTTTCATTTGCAGATGGTATCTACCTCTGCAGGCGAGATACCCAGTGCCTGGAGAGGTGGTTTCAAGAGGCTGTACAACTGGTGCTGGTGGTGGGAGGTCTGGGTTGAGGCTGATGGTGCATCTCCTGGGGTTGGTTTTAGTTTAGATACCTTTGTACTCAACACTGTCTCAGTTAAATGCTGAGTGGGCAAACTGTTAGAAAATGAGTAGTAAGGAAGTAATCCAAAACAGATGGAGGGCCAGCTAGAATGATTGAAAGGGCTCTTTCTTCCCCTGGCTTTGATTTTCTCTGTGAAATGAGATAACTGTAACCTTTTTGCTCTTTTAAAGGACCAAACTTCTTTCTTTCTGGAGGTGAAGTACCAACAGCAACACTTTGTGGAGTAGGTTTTTCATCTGCAGATCCTGAGCTGTGTGTAAGATCTGCACTGTTCAGTCCCATCAGACCTGTTGGGTGTGTTTGCCCTCTGTACCTGCTTAAAGCCTGGGGGGGGGGGTTTAATTTTCTCAGGAAGCTTCACTCAACCATGCTTTTGTTTTACCAGCAGACTTTCAAAGTAGGGTGTAATTAGTTGTTTAGTTTGTATTAAAGTGGTTGTAAAAGTGTACATAAGTACTGCAAATGTGTTTTTTTTATATAGATTAAAAAGTTATGTATTTATGGGTTGAACTGTGTCCAGCATAAGATATGGGTAGCATAAAAACAATAAATCCCATTGCTCCCAGGCTCTTGTACCCACCAGGCACTTATGGGACACGGTTAGTGAAGCAGGAAACCAACTGTGTGTAAATTCTCACACTTACTGAGCTCATTATCATCTGTCTTTCCACTGTGTCTTTGATGCTGTTCAAACACAGATCCCCCTGCTGCAGAGTTGGCAGTTTAAATTCAATATAGCACTGCTCTGTGGCAGGAGCATGAAAGGGTTATGGAAGGACCATGCCTAGGAATAAAACCAACAAGTACTTGTTTACATTGACTTCTTATTTGTATCTTAAAGTTCTGGATATGGAAAACGTTCTTCCTGAGATAATACCTTAGTTGTCTAGGACATGTCTCTCATAAAAGTGTCCAGTGTTTAAGTGCCTCTGTAAATAATAAATTAAGAGCTAAAATTTAATATCTTGCCACAAGTCTTTCTCCTGGAAGAACTTTGATGTGAGCTGAAGGTCTTCAAATTCAGAAGGTGACAGTCTCAGAATGCAGTATTTCACATGGGCTTGCCTTGCCAGCAGCAACTCCTGCTGTAAATCCTGCCAGCAGTACCTGAAGTTCCTTGGCTTGCTGCAGCTGGAGAAGGCTGTGCCCCCAAACTATGGAAAGCTTTATAGCACAAAATAAATCTTAACATTCTGTTTGGAAACTGAAATACAGCTGCTGGATGTATCTCAGTAGGGTTGTAACGTTCTGGCTTTTTTCTTCCCTATCTCAGTCATTGCAAGCCAAGCAGGCAGCTACATTTTTGTGAGTTTTTTGCCACATGTTCTTGGAGGAATCCTTCAAAGGGTTTACTTTTGTAATGCTAGAGGTACAGGTGAGCTAGACAAGGATCATCTTTGCATCTGGAACAAAGGAGGTACTGTTCTAGCTAAAATGTGGCTGGTTTGTCATCAGGGGCTGGGAGACAGAGACTTAGTACAGCCTTGTAAACCTGGGTGTAAACTAGTTTTGTTTTTTTCAGTAGGATCAAAATCTACTTGCTTTGCAGTTATCTTTAATCTTCTCAGCTACATGAGCAGAGCTGTGAGCTGCATGTCAGACATTAAAGTGTGCAGTGGATGGCAGGCTGGCCAGTTGCACACATTGGGAAAAAATTACCAGAGCAGGTTTCTGAAGAGGCAGTGATGGTTGGAGGGCTGCTAGGAGGCACAGCCAGGCCGTTGGGGCAGGGGCTGCAAGCTCTGTGCTGCTGCACAGGCTGTCAAGACACATCTCAGAGGGCCTGGAAGAGGAAGGATGCAAATATAAAGAGAATAGATTGCTGTGACTTTGGCAGCCATGCAGAAAACGGGAAGGAAGAGCTTAAGAAAATGAGTTAGAGCAAGGCAAGTGCATTTAGAGCCAGCAGAGTGATGGTGAAGTGGACAAAAGTGTGGAAAGCTGTATTTTTTTGGGAAGGGTGAGGTGAAACAATCGGCTGAGTGGGGAAATGGGGTGGCAGGGGGAAGAAGGAGAATACAACGATGTGGAAGAGAGTTTATAAAGAAAGAAGTTGTCTGAAGTTTGTGATCATTATGGCAGCACTGTCAATTTATGCAAGTGAAGAAAAACTGTGGGTGCTCCATTTGTAGGGAAGATTCTGAAACTAAGTTGCTTCTAGGTCTTACTAGAAAGAAGTGACAGTTTGCTGGGTAGACTAAATGCCAGTGTTTCACCAAAGGGCTTTTAAATCTCATTTGAAATTTGGAGACATTTTTTGCCTCGGAACCAAGTTAAATTTCAACATGACTAAATTTTTTTTAACCTTGGCAAAAACACTGAGCAAGTAAGACACAGCAGAGGAGGTTCCCTTGCTGCCTGAACCACCTGTGCAGCTTCCTGTGTGTGTGTGAGCACCTCTGGGGGGTTCTCAGGGCGACGCCTTGTCCCTGAGCTCTGCCCTGGGACCAGCAGGTCCTGAGTTGAGCTCCTCACTCCTGTGTCCAGGTGTCACTCTGGAATGAGATCCCGTCTTGGCAGACACGCTGGTATGTGTGCCAGCTGCCCCCCTCCGAAGTGCTCTTGGGTTGCTCCTTTAAAAAGCTGTAAAGCACGTGTGCCATTCCTGCATTTCAGACCGTGCTGACTCTGTCCCTTTAGGCAGAGTTGTTGAACGCTGCTAAAAATTTGGGTCACTGAGGGGAGTTGCAGCAGTGTCTCGGCAAAACAAACTGCCTTGCTACAGGCCGTACCCTCAGAGGCACTTGGGAATGGTCTCTGAAGGATGCATGTACCTTTTCATTTCCTGAGTGGTGTCTAAAACACCTTCTCTACGTGTTAAATCACCTTGATGTGTCTTTTGATGTGTTACGTTTCACTGCCGTGGAGTTTAGAGGTCACTGTCGCTTTGGCATTTTCAGTTTCATCTTCCTGTGCTGCCTCGAGTGCTTGAGCAGCAGCATGCACAGTGAGAGTGCTGATGGCTGGAAAATGAAATGGATGGTGCAGCAAACGTGCCAGTGAGAGGAGAATGATGTGTGGGAGAGGATGAGAGACCATGGTTATAAGAGAGCTGCTCTGGGAAAAGAGCTTTTATGTCGCAAGGGAGAAAATAAATTGAAGGGAAGGGAGAATATTTACCGAGTTGTTTAAAATAATGCTAATGAATAACAATTCTTATGTTCCAGCTTTTTTCCTCTGGTGATGTTTTCTTTTTATACTAATGTCACTGTTTACGTTGTTATATAATCTGACTTCGTGGTTTGATTTCCATACTATTGATAGTACCTCATTATTCACAGAAAATCCACTTTTTCTGGAAAATCCCTTCCTTCCCCAGTTTATTGGTGTATTTATGGCTCAGTGGTGTGACATCTGAGAGCCTGCTCTGTTTGCACACTGCTTCCACACATTTCCCAGTATGAATAGTGCATGATTGAGACCAGATAATGCAAAAATAATGCAATACCATTTGAATTTTAACAGCAAAAAAAGCACTGCCTCTTTTTGGAAACTTAATTAGCTCCTCATGCTGGCTGAAATTAACAGTGGGAGCATTTGAAGGCATGTTGTTTCTTCATTGCTTTCTTAATCCACGTCCCCTCAGGAGTTGCATCCTTGTACTTCTGCCCCAAGAAATTCATGCTTTTGCTGGGGATCAAAGTCGTTCATCTTCCTGGGCCTGTTTTTTGTATGAATACAGACAGAAATTTGTCAGATGTAGGTAGGTACCTACTTGTTAGGAATAGGTTCTGGTGTGCTTTCTGGATAAACTGGTAAGAAAAGTGGTTTGGGTCAACTTTTAGCTGTGGCAACACTACAAGGTTTTGTTTTGTTCCTTGACTTGGAGTGGAAACACAACTTCATATTCAGGGTTCTGAGCTGTGGGGCTGCATGCTGAGTCTTGTACTGGTGAGGAGTTCTTGAATATGGAATTTTGGTACAAAAGAAATGGTGATAACTTGTGTTCTTTGCCTTTTTGTGAGACGTATGTTTGTATTTCAAGATGGCTTTGCATGATCATGCTGTGTTCAAATCTTCTCTCCTTTTCAGTCAGGCCAATTTAAAGCTCTCAGACCAAAATACATACAGCTCTTTGAAAATCCATACCCAGGCTCTGCTTGCAAAACTTGTTACAGCTTGTGTTTGATAGAGAATCTTCTAGACAATTCTATTTGGGCAGCAAAGGAAACTTGATATTTAGGTTGTCTCCATCACGCCAGTACTTCTTGAGACAAAAAGACCTGTGCTGTAGCACTTGCAAATGCTGTTCAGGAATGCCTTCCTGGTGAGGTGCCTCCTTCAGCACCCTGCTGACACTTGGCAAATGAGCACATTTATGTAATTTTCATAGCTGGCTTCTTACTGAGCTATATTGTACTCCTAAAATTCTGACTCATGTGCCTTGACATCTTATCACTTTACTTGGCAGGCTTAAAAATCCTAGATTGGACACGATGCCAGGCTTACAGTGCTGCTTTGTCCTTGAAATGTCACCCTTTGGTTGATTATTGCTTTCCCAGTGGTAGAAAAGCAGAAAAATCACCCTATGATGAAGATACTCCTTTCTTTGAGTAGCTCTGGGCAGTCAGGGACATGACTGTCCGCATTGAGGTGGCTTCTAGGCACAGCTGAGAACAGTGGTGGTTTCTCCCACCCTCTCACAAGCTGCTTTGAGATGAGAGGCACAGTTGTGGTGGCTGAACATGACTTGTCTCAGCTCTCTGGAGGGGCTGGAGAGCAGAAGAACGGGTGAGAGACAACAGTGGTATGTTCTGCTGTGGATGTTGCAGCCTCATGTTCTGGAAAATGTTGCTGTTGCTTCTGGCTGCTGTTAGGGGAAGTTGTGAAGCTGTATCTCAAACTTCTTGAAGATGAAAGTGGACAGGCTGGCCTCTCTAGGATACACTTTCTGTTACACACACAGTGTGGGCTCTTTGCAGAGCCCATCTCTTAGATGTTAGTGTTTAAGCTGCTTTAAATTAGTCAGAGTGTAAGTGTGCTGATGAAAGTACTGGATGAAAGCCTTTTATCATCTTTCTCAGCAAGAAGTGATTTTTTTCTTGTCAGGAGCAGCATGTCTAGGCTTGCTCTGTTCTAGTTCTAGATTGGTTTCCAGAGGCACAGCAATACTGACATTTACTGAGTTCAGGGCTGTCATTCAACTTGTGTCTTGAAGACTCCATCCATGTGCTGCAGATGCGTAAGGCAAGTCAGATAATTTTGAGGCTGGAAACAGGGAACTAATCATTGCAGTAAAAGGCTTTGGAGCATGTATATGGCAGATGAGGGGAACTGCACTGGACTGTTTTGAAGATCTGTATATGCTCGTTCTGGCAGTTCCCAGAGCAGGCTTAGGAGGTGAAAGCTGGAAGTTGAAGCTTTAGCACTTGCTTGGTCGCATCGTAGTTTCTTCTCATCTTCCTTAATCTTTGCAAAGTTGCCCCAAAGCACTTGTGCACTGAGTGATTCAGGGCAGGAGAAAGAGCGATTTCTTGTCCGTAAATCCGTTTCTTTGTCTTAGATCCACCAATCCGATGGCCCCACTAACGTAGTAGTGACTGGACTGGTAGGGTGCCTGGGCTGCCTTGGCTCTAACAGCACTAGGAGTACATAATTGGGATTTCGTTCAAGAAAGAAGTAGGTACACCAAGCTGAAGATGATTGGCTGCTCTCTTTTAACAGAAAAGTCTGAGAAGGAAAACCCATTCGAATCCCCTTTCATTCTGGATTGGTGGATCTGAAGCCCAGAAACAAAGTTTCAGGTAAGAAGTCACCCTGTACTATATCTTGCTGCTTCTGCTTAGATGAGTTTGTCTGCAAATTCAGTATCTTGCTTTACCTGCTTAATGTCCCTAAAGTGTTAGAACACAGCGAGTTAGCTGCTGAGCTTAGGGTAAGAAAAGGCATATTCAGTAAATACATGTGCAGTTTATTAGGCAATTGCAGCTCTACTGTGAAAACAGACCTGGGAACGTAAGGTAGACTTGTCTTCTGCAGAGCTGGAAAGCTGTATCTACAGGTACAGGGGCACTGAGCAGATGGCTCAGAGATCTTGCTTCTGAAAGGGCAAAGCAGCCTCAGCAGTGACTTGGTTGAACTTTTCTGTTGAGTTCAGAAAAGTAATAGGAATCTGCTCTGGTTTCTAGCCATGCTGTCTGGTGAGCTCACCGGAAATTTAGAGAACTTGTCTAATTGTTCATAGTACAAATTCCAGTAGCTTTATCCTGCTGAAATGCCATTTGAAGTTCAGTTTTGGGCAGCACTGGGGGGGGAGGGTCAGCCTTTTAAATCCCTCATGAGATTTCAACATGAAGTTCTGTTCCTAGTTGTTTTCAAAGCTGAGCTGAGCTGGTTGTGAGGCACCGTTTTCTAGAGGAGCTTTGGAGTTATAGTGGCTTTATTTCAGAGTAGGGAGTACGGTTGTGTTTTAAATGACATTCATCTGAGATTTTGAGAGTACACGTTCTCTTAAAGACAAGTTTGGGAGGTGTTTGTGTGCGTTCTGAAGGAGACCTGTGTCCCTGGCTGGTAGGAAAATGAAGTTGTGTGAGTGAAGTATCTGGGGTGACAAGAAGACCTGTACCTCTCCTAATGCCCAGCTTTCTGTACATTTTAGTGAGCTCGACAACTTATTTCTAAAGTTAGTACAAAGCTGTATGCCTCAGTTCCTTTTGATATTAATAGCAATAACACTAAGCTGCTTGAATGTTCTCTTCTGTAGACACCTATTAAACCAAATGTTAGGGCCTCAATATTTAATCTACTGTAGAAGAAACTCTTGCAGGTGCTGTTGATTGTCATGTATTGTTTTAGCTCTGTGTTTGTTTTGCTGGCGTGGTATTTTGTGCAAAAATTGTACTTGAATTTAATTGATGAATACATATATAATGAATTGTTTGTGCACAGGGTGCTGCTGTTTCCTGGTTTGATTTTTTGAGTAGTTGAATTTTATTTGGGTAGGGTGGAGAAGTCTTGGGCATGCTCTGTTAGTGTAATTCTTTAAACAAAAATCTGAGGGGAAAATCTAAGGGAAATACTCATTAATCTCAGTCTGACACGTTTCTTGCAGTCTTGTCTAATATCAAATTGGATTTGTTCCACACACCAATCAGACTCACCTGGGAGTTGACACTGCAGAATAACATCTTCCCATGGAACATTCACTGTTCAGAGTGTGTCTTTTTTCTAAAATGACAGAATGGGGAGGAGGAAGTAAATAATGAAAACTGAAAAGAGGAAATAATTTAAATACACTGGGGGTGGGAAAGGGGAAGCATAAATTTGTGCTCCTGCTGATTAAGATCCTCAATGTTATGATATTTAATACTCCTTACATTTTTGAAACATAAACCAGTCCTATCAAAAGCAGTAATAAAGCTAAGTTGAATTTGAGTGCAAGTGTATGCAGGTTGGAGGCTTAGTTCTTGCCCAGGTTTTAAGTCTTGCATTTCAATAAGTAACCTGTAAGTCAGCTATCAAAGGCTATGGAAACGTTCCTCTGGAGCACTGGGTGTGCAAACCCTGAGTGTGAAGCTGGTGTTTTATTCCATACTGAACCCAGATTTCATAGGCATTTAAACTCTTCAGGTTAGCGTGCACGCTGCCTTGGCTACACTAGATTTTTAGATGGGGTTAATACTATTTTTAGATCGTATTAGGCCTCATCCTTAAAAACCTAATACAGAAGAGAGTCTAAGACAACTTTGAACATCTTAGACAAGTTTCAGCCACGTTTTTCTACGTGTTTAACTTACTCAAAGTTTGTCCTACGTCAGCTGGCAGTGCTAAGTCTCTTTTCAGCGTTTCTCTTTTTTGTCCCAGCTGTGGTTTCCTGTGAGCAGGTGTGCTGCTGTCTCGAGATGTCTGGAACACCTCTGTTCCCACTGTGCCAGAGCATAGGAAAGCCATTTTTTCTTTCAAAATGGCCTTTTAAATGTAGCATAGGATATGTTAATGCAGAAAGGAGTATCACACTTCTGGAGATTTGAAACTGCTGGAGTTGGGATGACTGTAGATGAAGGAAGCAAGGATTAATCTAAACACTGGGTGTTTTGGAAAATCTAGATTATTTCAGGGAACATTCAGAGTGACTTCGTAAATGTATGAACCTTGGGAGTCTTATCCTGATGAATACATTGTAATGGAGTAAGATTGTTGTTACATTCAAAGACAGAATTTAACCTTTTCTCCACTCAACCCATATTCCTTTTGTAGCATTCATTTTGTTGTAGCAAGCACATACTTTGATCTCCAGGAGCAGAGTGGGACTGCGTTATCCATCAGCCTCCTGTGAATTCAGTGTCCTATCTAGAAGAGCGGTGTGGAATTTATCTGATAAGTTCTTTTCCCTTTGTCTTGCTTTAAATTTTCTGATTTCTCACTTAGTGGTTTTCCCCAAATGCAAGAAGCTTGCGTGCAAATCTTGAATGGCTATTGGAAGGTTGTAACATTGGGAGATTGTTATTTTGAATGGCAATCATTTAGCTAAATGGATTGTCCTGATGAAAGTCTGGCTCAGCTATTGGTTACTTATTTTTTTGATTTATCTGATAATAAAGGAAGAGTCAAAACATTTCACAAGTTTAAACAAGTTTGCTGCTCTGTGGATACTTACTTTGGAGCAATTCACTTTTGCATTTATAGTTTGTCAAAGGAGAAAAATGCGAGAGTGAATTACATCTAAGAGAGCTTTCTTGACCTGAGAATGTAGCTGTTCTTAAATTGAAGCAGAACACTGGAAAGCCTGTGTAAAATTCCATGGAGTTTGGCAATGTGTTGACTGAATGGAACTCCAACAGCCTTCCAAATCAGCCACTCAAGACTAGACCTGAGATTGCATTTTGGATGTGGAAAAGGTGGTAGTGTGACAGCACCGATCCCAGCAAACTTGTATGGAGCATGTGAATACACTGCACCTCTCAAGGGACAACTTGGTTTTGAAATGAGAACAGGAAGAGCACAAAGTACTGCTGTTGGTCTGATGTAAATTGCTGCCTTGTTTTCGAGCACCTCAGCAACGATGTTCAATGTTGTGCCAAAACGCGCAGCGCAGCGAGTGTGGAGTTCTGGTGCAAGCCAGGCTGTCACTTGTGGAACACACCCACTGGTGTCACATGCATGTCCCCACACTTTGTTTCCAGTTAAGTATTCACACGTAAGAGTACACTTTGACATTTTCACTTGCCCACCTCTTGCAAATATTCAGATTACTCGTTCCAATGTCTAGTTGGTTTCACGCTGTTCTGCTTGTTGCCATTTTGAACCAGGTAAGAGCTGGGTGGGATTCCACCTAGCAAAAGGGGATGGGGTTTGCTGAGCAGTTGGCAACTATCCACTGCTGAGTGTAAAATAATGCTGAAGGCCTTTGAACAGTGTTACTGCATCATGGTTTTTTTCAGTCTTGTTGTGGCTAATACTGATTTTTGGAAAACGAAGTTCTGAGCTCGATATTAAATTTGACTTAGGACTGTATAACTTCCATAAACAGTCACACTGTCCTGAACTCTAATTTGGCTTTTCAGAGTACCCCTTTTTCAGCATTAAATCTGAGCTGCTGGGAGGTGAGCCTGTCATTCCCAGCCATAGAGGGTGATCTGCAGAGCAGCAGTTACCCCATGAATTTATCAATATTAAGGGCTGGTGGAAATAAAGAAGTATCAGTTCTGTTGGTCGGGGCCTACATCAAAGTAAACTAAACATTAAATTACCAATGTTGAATAGCATGCAGGTTTCTGACAGCTAAAAACCTGAGGAGATTTGAGAATGAAGGTTCAAGTTGCATGGCCATACCTTTTTGGCCAGTCCAAATCTCTGTGTAGCCCTGAGGACATCCAGAGCATGAGGAAGCCTCACTGGGGAGCTGGTTTGTTGTCACAAGAAGTTGGGAAAGGCATTTCAGACTTCAGTCTTTGTAAACTTGAATGGTTTGTTAGGTTCCTACATTCAATTTCATTTCGTAACAAACTGCATAAGAAAGTTGTTGTTGCAGGAGGAGTGAATTCATTTAATTAGTGATGCTTCTTAGTGAAATGGAGTGAATTAGCTCCTTTATTTTTTTTTGCTGTGTTTTTCTTTGAAATTCCAAACTACCTCCCCTCGCCAGTCGTCTTTGGACTGGAACTGATTTACAAAAGCAAGGGTATTTTGGACTTCAGAACAGAATTTCCCAAGCTGTAAACACACCAACAAATTTTGATGCCTTAAATTATCTTGTATAAATAAAACCAATGTGGTGAAAAATTCCAAGTTTTAGAAATACTTCATAAAACTTCCAGCAACAAGGCTTGGATATGTAAATGCTCTCATTCTTACTTATGGCATTGCAATATTTCCATCACTGGATATCCAAGGTGTATTAGTTCCATCAGGAGCACAGCCTATATAGTCTGTATTAATTTCTTGAGCAGTTTAGTGAGCTTTATTGGATAAATGGGTGAATTTTTCTTTTTTTTTCTTCTAAGGAGTAAGAAAGTGTGAGGATTTCTGTTTTGACATAACTCTTTAATTTCAAGAGCACTGAAATAAAAGGTTTCTGGACGTTTTACAGTGCTGTAACAAACCAGCAGTGCACCTAGGGGAAGTACAAGGTGAATACAAACTCTGGATTGGGGTTTTTTGGTGCCTCTGGCCTAAAAGTTACAACCTACAAAGCTGATTTATTGGAAGAAGACTGCTGTGTGCTTGACTGTTAATATTTGAAGCTTTTAACATCTGACCTTTAAAGATATTGAAGTATATTCCTTTCTTACTGATACTACTGAGAACTTAAGTTTCCAATACAAATGCAAGCACTTGTGTAGGTTTCTTAAATTTGAGATTGAAGGTTTCAACCTAAATCTTGAAATATAATTCCTGAGGCTGGACCACCAAAGCAGTTCTTCGTGTATAGAATGACAACCAATTCTATGGGGCATCTAAAAGGTCAGAATGAGAGTTTCTCTATTGGTCTTTATTCAATAAGTTTGCTCATTACAATTTTGAGGTTTGGTTGGCCTTACCTTAACCTGCATGGTTCTGTTCTCTGCCAGTGGGGTTGACACTGGCTTACCTGTGCATTTAGGAGTATGTCCCTTGGCCAAGGTTTTCCCTTTCCCAAGCTTTATTAAATAGTGCTGCAGCTCCCTGGGATCCTGACAGAAGGCAAGTGGAAAGTGGGGTCCTAACTTCAGGCTTTTGTTATGCAAAAATGAAATCTTAAGTACACTAGTGTGGGTTTTTCAACCACAGTTCCTGGGTGTGCAGGGTCAAGTACTAACATGTCAGCGAAGCACAAATATTTGCACGTTCCTGTTACAGTGTGAAGTAGAATGCAATATTTAATTGGTAGTATGGTGCAATATCATTGCTACAGCTCAGTGTCCAGTGATTTTTTTTATAAATCCTTTCATTCAGGTTTCATAGTACTGCAGAAAGGTTTCTGTGTGGCTTAAACTTGGCATGGAAATGGCCTCTGTGTCCAGTGTATTTTGAAATAAATTAAAAAACTGTTCCCAAGTTACCCATATTTCTTTTGTGCTCTTAAAGTTTATTTAGGTAGAGTAGTTCCTAGAAGAAAACACAGTCTAGTAAGCTAAACCAGTGATTTTTTAGCTTATAATTTGTGGACTCCTGTAGGTGTAGATCAGTTACACACATTATACACAGTTTTGTACACCCCATCTGAAAATTTTGGGAAAGAATTTTGTCGTGTTTTTCAATCAATGACTTTTACTAAGTGATACGAGCAGAAACAATAGTTTTACTGGGCCTGTATCTTTTAAAAATGCAAAAATTTATTTGGGCTTTAATGAATACCTGCAGTGCTGCACTGAATTTAGATTGTTCAGTGTGGTGAACACACCATTCAGGTATTGTGCCAAATAGAATTAAATAATGAAACAGATTAGAAAGGCAGTTTCTCAAATTATATACACCTGTTCTGATGCAGAGCTGTAAAGGTTTGGCCTATATAGGATCCTGCATCTTCAATATCATCAGGGGGTTTGAACAGTACATCATACCTCTCTTTAAAAATACAGAAAGCTTTTCTGGTGTGTTGACTATCTCACTACAATTCTGGGAATTAAATTTCTAGTGTGAGGACACGTGAAAGTAAATTACTGCAAAGTAATTACAGATATATGGGGTTAATCACTTGATACTAAATGAAAAATCACATTTCTCTAAACTCGAAACAAGAAACTTACATAAAACTTTTTTTTTGTATGTATTGAAGGAAGACTAGTACAATATAGCATAAATCTGTTTATTTTAACCTCTACATAAGGTACATGCACCCACTCATCACATGACAAGTGCACAGTACAGAACACCCGTATAGAATTTCAACTTTCCTGCTGGAAAAGAAGAGAGAGAATTCCACTGTGTTTTGGTGCTCCTAGGGTCATTCTGGTTTTGCTTTGATTTCTCTCCTTAGCATGGAGATGAAAATATTAGGCTTTCTTTTGTTTTTTATTCATAAGATACAAAAGACATTTCAGTTGCTCTGGGCTTCCTCCTTCCCTTTGTTACTGGCACAAGAACTGCTTTCCCTGAGTCTTCACCTCTGGTTATTCCACGTTCAACTTTGATCTCTGTGGGATTCTTCTTGTAAAGATTTGGTGTTTGTTACAACTAAATTGGAAGCCTGCGTGGAAAATATTGAAAGCAAAGTCTGTGCCAAATTTCAGAGCTGGGTTTGTGCACTGCTTGATAGTGAGGAATTGAATCCTCTTCCCTAACTTTTATCTGATGGTTGCATAGTGTCTATACTGTTCTGTCCTTAAAAGGAGCTGTGAAATAATATCATGGAGCTATACAAGGTTGGGGGAGTCTGCATCAAAACTCTTCAGCTTCAGAAAAGAAACAAAAGGGATTTCCAAACTTTTCCTGACTTCTAGTGTCAGCAATGTGAGGTCTGGTAGTTAAGCTTGGTTCTTTCTGGCTTGGGTGGTGGTGCAAATAAATGTAGTTAGGATGTAATTTGGCTTTAGGATACCTTCAATTGGTAATACAAACTTTTTTCCCCAATAAGCCATTTAATCTGGATACTGTGCATCTCGACTAAGCAGAACTTGGTCTTGCAAATTGCACTTAGCTAAGTGGTGTTCCTCTTTAAAAAATACTGAATTTTTGGGTTGTGCCGGTGTCCCAGTGCATAGACTGTAACCTCAGTAGTTAATGTTGGTTTTGCTGTCAGAATAAATAAGCACAAAATGTTTGAGAAAGTTGAGACAGTGCGGGGTGCCAAACCTTAATTACTGAAATTCCACCAGGTTGTGATCTAAAGACTTGCCACCCTAGTGAAAAGCTCCTGCACTTCTGTTCCCCAGGGTGATGCCCGAGGTAACAGCCTTGCAAGCGATTACAGCCAGGCCAGTTGGCTGGGCACGGCGTCACCCCCTGCACCAGACCTGCTCTTGTCCACGGGCCCAGACTGTAACAACTCTGGTACTACTGGTAGCAGGTTATAAAGTTCAGCTGGGCACTAAAGCCGAGCAGCTGCAAATGAGGAAAATCAGCTGGTTACCCTTGATAGGGCAGAGGGATGGCTTCTTCTCTGAAAAGGATCTTCAGTCGTTATTTTACCCGTGGCCGCTAACCTTGTGATTAATGTAGCAATAACATAGATAAGTACCCACTTTAACATACTAATGAGTTGCCTGCCTTGAGTGATTTGTTGTGGCATCTAACTGCTTCTTCTCTTCCTTCCTTTTTGTCACCCTGCAGTGTTCTGTGCCAAGGTCTTTGTGGCTAGGCTGCTCCAACCTGGTAGAGAGCATGTGCGCACTGAGATGCCTGCAGAGCATGCCCAGTGTCAGATGTCTCCAGGTGCCTTTCTTCTTTCTTGTTGTAAATGTTATGCGTATGCTGTTGAACATTTGTTAAACACTCAGGACTCTGTTTAATCAAATTGTTAAGTCTGCTAAATGTTTGTTGTGCATCCTTTTCTGAAATCTTCTACTTAACTGCATTGTAGGAGTGAACCTTAAGAGGGCTTTCTGTGCAGTAGGCTCTTGGGGGGGTGGTGAGCTTGTGTGTTTTATTGCCTGCTTACTGAAGTTGTGATATAAGTAGCATAGTTGTGCATGTTGCCTGCCACGTTTTGCTTTCTCATTTAATTTAAAAAAAAATAACATAACGAGCTTTGCCATTTCTCTTCAATTGCAATGAACTGACTAGCCTGTGATATTTGTGTGATTTAATTTAGCAAGGATGAGCTTTTTGTTTTCTCCTAAGGGTGATCCTGGTTATAGCCTTCCATTACAGGGGCTGGGCATGTTTGAATGCAGAACAGTTAGCATGGAGTCCTGGAGCTCTCTGGGTTCCTCTGTTAATTTAGCTTCTTAACTTTAAAATAGTGAGGAGCAGGGGATGGGGATTTGCTCTGCCTAGAAGAGCACTAAATCTCAAGTTCTCTGTTGCTTTTCTTTTAGTGAGCTGTTGAAGCTAAGCCTGTGTGATTTATAGATGGGGGGATTGCTGCTGTGTCTTCACTGGTTTGGGAGGGATGGAAAATGATTAAAAGGGACATTTTGATACCAGTTCACAATTTAGAACTCTGAGGATATTTACCTTGGAAAGAAAATGCAGAACGTGTAGTAACTGCGTGGCAGCTCCTGAAGTGTTTCTGAATGTAACATTTTAAGCAGAACATAACTATTATTTAATATTAGCATTTTTAATAACATAGTAGGGCTACTCAGTGGCTGAGTCTTTCATGTGTACAAAACAAATACTTAAATTGTTTTTTGTAAATGGAAACTTCAACATTCGGTTTTGTTTGCAGTCAGAGTTCAGCCACTGGGTAATGTGAGTGTCTTGCCTTCCACAGTAACCATGGATTTAAAAACCTCTCTGTCTTGCCTGCAGAATGTGCCATTTGAGTTGCAGCAAATTTGAGTTTCAGGGTAGGAGCAGTTTTGCTGTTAATAACTATATTTTAAATGGTAGGTGTCGATCTTGGTCTCATGGACTTACAAGCCTTGGGGAGGGCTAGCTGCAGGACCCCCACACAGTGAATTTCAGAAAGAAATCTCTGCAAATACCTGGTTTGGGAATTGCAAAGACTCCTTAATGATGAATCTGAGAACTTAATAGCTGCCCAAGGTTTTTATAAATCACCTCTCTGGAAATTTCTCTTCACTTAGCACATCATGACAAATTAACTGTTTTTTTTTCCTCCCCACTGAACTTTTTATTAACAAACAGAAAAATCCATATATTCAGTTGAAATAATAGTGAACCTATTTATTATGGGCACTTTTTTTCCTTTCTGTTACAGTGTCTCTCAGTAGGTACATGGTAGCTAACTGTAAATTCAGGAGGTGGAAGCTCAGATCAGGCTGGGCAGTAGATCAGTTGATGCAGAATACATTGAATGACTAACTTCTGTTGCTAATGCTGGATAAAATACACAGCAGGTTGTTCATGAACATACTGCTTTATACACAAGGTTTATGGAAACTTGTTATCACACAGATGTAGTGTCATATATAATGAAAAACCACAGCCAATGCAGCTGTTAAGCCAGGATGTGTCACTGTGAAAGATTTCTCAAAACTGGACTGTTTTCAGGAATTGTTAGAGGTCTGTCAGCTTTTATGAAAACCACATTTGAAGTACCAATTAATTTGTGTAGGCTTTTTGCTCCATGTGCCTGTAGGAGTTTAACAATCCCAGAACATTGTTAACTATGTAATAGTAACAGCCAAGAGGGTTAACAAATTTTAGTAATGAAGTCCCTCACTGCAAGGACAACCACATTGTTCAAGCTGCTGGGTTGCTTTGAAGCTGTTGGGAGCTCACTGTGTGGAAAGAAACCATTTTGTGTGTCCAGCCTGTTGCACTTCAGGAGTTACTGAGGAGGGATTTCAGTAGGGTGTTTCACCCCTCTGCCTGTTGCAGGGCTTGTGCTTTCCTGCTGGCTGCACCCTCCTGGGGAGTTGTTTAGAGAATAAGAGGGATAACTGTCCTAAGCAGGTACCTACAGGGGATGCTGCTTGGTAAGATGTAGAGGGAGCTTTTTTAATTTGAATTTTGTTCCAAAATAAAGGTATTTTTGTGTTCTTAAATCTGTTTCTTTGTAGAACTGCAATTAGGAGTAAATTTTTCTTTGAATCTTTTGGAAGCATCTGTGGGAGATATTTTTTTTAAAAAAAGCTGCTCCTTTCAGTCGCGTGACTCTGTGTTGCCCAAAGGGGAACTTGGAAGTGAAAGTGGCACCAGTTGCTTTTCCCTGTTTTTTTTATTTTGGGACCATGTCTTGCCCTTGTTTCCTGAGCTACAAGCCCACACGTAGGAACAGGTAGGGCTGATACACCAGGAGCACACACTCAGTTAGTGTAATGGTGATTAATAGGAAGTGTGAAGAGGGAAATACAGAAGCCCTTCAGTGATTCACAGAGGTTACCTGGGGGTTTTATCTGTTATCTGTGTGGATATGTAGAGTAACTAGAGAATGAACTAGAAAGAGGGGAAAAAAAACAACTCTAATCTTGAATCTGGAGCCTTGTAGAATTTCTTCAGGAAGCTCTTAGCTTTTTCAAACATTGAGGCTTCAGGAATAATCCATCAGTCTAAAGAAGAAAGCAGAGATTAGGTTTGCTTGTGCCTTTCCATAATGTTGTTAACAATCATAAAACCTCATAAGGCTTTTCTAAAATCAAGCTGTAACATTTAAGCTAATACCTTGTGATGTCAGTAGATTTGTTTGGTTTTGGGTTCTGTGCATTTTCTAATGCAGTAAAATACCTTCAGAGTTGCTGGAGTTTACTGGAGAAATATTTCCTTTCTGCATTCTGAGAGCTGTTAGTAAATGGACAAGAGAGATAGTATATTAAAAGAAATATTTGTTCCCATTTGTGGTACTTGAAGTTTGCTCTCATCTATTCTGATTTTCAGTGTAATTAATTTGGAAATAAAGTCCTTTGCCGTTATTATCACTTGCTATTGTTCTGTTGAAAAGCATGTATTAAATGCAGTTCATAGTACTTGAAACTCTTACACATTCTGAGGCCTCGTTTTTAACTATGTAATTATCTTTAATAGTGGTTTTGTACCGAGGAGCTTGCCATTATGAACACCCTTGGATTCAAATAGCTGCTGTTTTCATCCTGTCTTTGATATGTATTTGACTGCAAGATTCAAAGCAGACTGATCTCTTATGTAGGTGTTTAGTGAAAATGGTTCTATTACCAGTTGTGTAATGCAACTGTATGGATACCATCTTCCATACCTTCATCCACATGGATCATTGCAGTGGTCTTGAACATACTTTGTCGCTCTGATTTGGGGCACAGCTTCAACAGCTCTGTCACACAGAGAGAAATGTCCAGTGTTCTTGGTTCTGTGAGTAAACATCACCAGTGTGAATTGAAGACTACTCATTAAGCAGCAGAAGATAAGTACCCTTTCAATTATTGCATAATGTGGGATGTGATGAGATAATGCTTGGGGAATAAATTATTAGATAGATGTAGTGAAACTAATCTAGTAACCAAATACTGCTCAACCAACTCTTTGTTGTATTCAATTACACTTTTCCTTGACTTTTTTTTAAAGGACATCATTGTCTCTCTCTTCCAAAACAACACTGCTTAGTTTTTTCTTGCTTATTTAAACCCTCCCCAACATGTTTGTTTTTTTCCTACACCTTTCCATTTAATGTTTTCAGCTTCATTGTGTGATGTGTCCTGCTCTTCCTTTTATGTTCACAAGTGGGGTAGGTAGTTTTAACAGAGCACTGATTTGCTACAGGAACAATAAATGTCTAGGTTCCAGAGCTTCCAGTGTGAGAAGTTGCGTTGCTCCTCCAGAGGCCAGAACTTAAATTTCCTGTAGTGGCTTTTTCAGGCTTGAAGCTGCCCTGACTCCTGGTCCTGTTGCTCAGTGGTCCAGAGGCTTGTGACAGTGCCCTTCCCTTTATCCTCGACTCCTGCAGAGTGGGATGTCCAGCTCAGATCAAGGTTTTCCTTGATCTGCATTTTCACTCTTGCACCATGTGTCCTGGTGATGGACAAGCGGTAGGAAGGTGACACTGGTTTAATTCTTGCCACTGTCATTCCTGCTTATAAAGACAGGGGTGTATTGATTTACTCTCCATAATTGGAAGCTGTCTTCACAAATACATGGATTAAAAGCCTTTTGAATTGGCCAATTGGTAATTTATTACTGTTCTGAAGAACTTAGTATTTGCCAGTGCCAAGTGGAGTGTTAGGGGTTTAATATTTATTCCTTACAATAGCATTCCCTGCAAAGGCAATGATTTGTTAGCAATTAGGAGTCTTAGTGCTATCACAGCTGAACTGAGCCACAAAGAAGGAAATTTATCATTCTGTTTATTGATAAGATACAATTTAGCATTGACTTGCTTAAGCTTCTATTTGTTATTCTTCACTATTTACGCTTCTGTTGGTTGATGTTTCTATTCAGATACCAGAAGGAAGTTCAACAACAGACACTATAGCTGAAAAAAATTATAGTTGGAAAACAAAGAATTCCGATTTATTTACATGAAAACTTCATTATCCTTTTCACAGTACAAATTCAGGCATGGGACATGAGGCAGTATTCTTCAAATGACAGTGAGTGCAGTAGATGCATTCTGCTAAAACCTTTTCCTGTGGTGCATGAAATCACGAATCGGAAGATGATGAATAGCCTGTCGCTGGGTACTCTGCATCCTTTTGAAAATGTTACTCTTCTGTGCAGCTGTTAAAATGGGTTGTCATAGCCAGACAATTGCTTTGCTTCTTCTGTTAGATTTGAAGTAATTTACAAATACCTCTTTGACATTTTTTTTCTGGTATTTTGCCTCAAAACAGTTGAACTGTTACCATTTCTTTTTGGAAATAATCCAACAGGTCCATTAAAAAGAAACGCGGAGTCGGTTCCTTTTCTTTAAAGGAACAGAATGTTCTCTCCAATATCTGAAATATTTGTGCTTGTCTCTCTATTTTGAACAGGCTTCTTTCTGAGACACAAAGCTTTAGAACTAACCGTAGTATTGTAGCAGCAATTAAAAGATACCCCTGCGGTAGACCTGTTGCCATTTTGTGCAGTGAGATGGCCCAGATACCTCCATTTGTAGATGTGAAAATGTCCAGTTTTTCCCTCTGTCAATCAGCAGCAGTGCTTCCAAGTATTTTCATCTGGCCGAAGCTAGGGCTTCCTCTCAAAATTAATAGTAGTTTGGGTGTTGTTTTCAGCGATTTCTCATAGTATCTTTTTTTTTTTAGTTCTTAATATGTGTGCTGCAGACTTGGAGAACTGATCTCACAGCTCACTTGGGTGATAGTTGTGTATATTGCAGGTACTTTGCAAAGGAAAGTACTGCATTTTACCCTTTTTTTAATTATTCCTCTCCATGTGCAAAGCCATCCCGGTGGTCTCTGCCAGACCACACTCCAGTATCCCAGTGAATTCCTTGTAGTGGAGTGTCCAAACCTGGGCTTCTGTTCCAGATGCAGAGCTGTGGCTGCGGTCTCTTGGGGTGACAGCAGCTTGCTGTGGTGCTTCCTGCTGCTGTGGCCACGGCTTGTTGCTAGGTCTAGACACCAGCACGATAAGCAACTGTAAATTGCAGGGATTGTTTTTTAGCTAAGCATGATTTATTATCTGAAGGAAAGTGTTATGATAAGCAGTTTTTCCAGTCATCCTGTGTGTATCTGAGTGCTTTCAGTTTTATGACTTTAATTATTAACTGAGCCTGTTCTTTCTTAGGGGCAAAAGGAAAGACCTTTTCTTTATTGGGTCAATTCATATTGTTTATTTTTAAGTAGAAGAGAGTGGTTACTTACGAGATTAAATTTCAGCCAGTGAGCTAGTATTGAGCCACAAACCAGAGCTCTTCCTCGGTAGTTTCCTTGGCTGAGGAGCAGCAGTGTGTGTTGCCTGATGTCAGAAGCGTTGCAAATGGAATAAAACGTCTTTGAGTTGTGGTTCCTGGTTTTCCCCAGACATGCATCGTTCTCTTCTTGTAGCTGCCTGTGGCTTCTGCCGCCGGGCCGGGCTGTGCCGGGCCGCAGCAAATGGCGCCCGCGGGCGGGAGGCGGGACCGCTCTGCAGGCCGGGGCAGCTGTGGTGGCTGCTCCAGAGCGGGGCTGTTCAGCGCTGCTCACTGCTCACCCACCTCCTGCTTGTGGGTATAAACAACTTAATACATACAAGTGGGTTTTTTTAACCATGTTGTGTTCAGCAGTTTTTGGAGAGCCCAAAGGATCACGCGTTTCATCCCCAAGCTGCCAGCTTGCTTGAACAGAAGAGTGACTCCATTCAGGGGCCTGTTTCTCTTTCTCATCAGCTTTGCAAGTTATCTTGAAAAGTTATCTTGTGCTGTTAGTTGGTGGGCAGTTCTCTCACCTTTATCTTTTCTTCAGAAGCTGTCGGTATTCAAAAGCTAGTCTTAATCAATAATCTTTATGATAGAGATTAGGAGGAAGTGGTGATATGGTCCCTCTTGAGATGTTTCACTAAGCTGCTGTCTGCTGCAGAAGGGACTGCTGAGCGTAGAAAAAGTATTGCGAGCTTTGACATTTGGTCCTTGCTCCTTTGGGTGACTTGCTAGCCAGCCTATTACTAGTGTTTCTCTTGCTCCACTTAGAGATCACAATCTACCATGTCTGAAACTGGGAAGTATATGTCTCTAAGGAGGCAAGTGTATTTTTTGATGATGGATTCATGAATCAATACAAGGTACCAGACCTTGCCTCAGTAAATCTAGAGCCATTGCTTATGACTGCAACAGATGAGCATGATTTCAAACATAAATTTATGTTCCTCAGAAAAGATAACACAATGACACTATGCTTAATATATTTCACAAGTAGTGGCAGAAGCTGTTGCTCCTTACACCTTTTATGATCTGCAGGAGACTGTGGCTTTGAGTGGAGAGATGTCAGCCACACCTTTGCATTTCTGCTTTCTCAACCACCTTTGGAAAAGTGAATTTTTTGGCTGTGTGATCCTGTTGTGGTGCAAAAAAATGTGCTAGGTAATGTGCCTTGCTCTCTGTCTGCCTTCCAGTAGTGCCGTGCTTCTGCCTGGAGTGAAATCTTTCTCGGGAAAGGGGAGGGAAATGCCAGGCAGTCTGTTCCAGGTATATTTAATACAGTCCTCTTCCTTGCAGGGGTTTGGCCTATTTCCTAGGGAAGAACTTTGAAGGAAAGAGAAAAATACAATGCAATATTTCCCACTAAGGTTGAAATTATGTTGTGGAGTATCTTCACACAGCACTGGCAGATGACTTCTCAGAAAGGTCACTGGCAGGAGGATCAGATCTCTTCCTTGTGAGGAGTTAAAGCAGCAGTCTTGATACCAGTGTTAGTAATGATTCTGCTGAGATACTAATAATTCCACTCTAAGAGTCACATTTATTCTTTCAGTGTGAAGTTCCTGTGGTGCTTGGCAGGCAGGCCATTCCTAGGTTTTCCTGGACCTCCTTTATTTTAATCCACTGAGTTGTTGTGTAGATGTTCAAGGCTGCGGAAGTCTCCACATGGTTTGGTTTTTGTGGTCCTCTGAAATGGTGGTAGGATCCAAAATACATCAAAGGAGGTGTCAGAGTCAAGAACAGGACAACTGTCTGCAAAGCCAACACCAAGGCTGAGCAGATTTTGCCAATACCCATCTGTCAAGTATGGAAGAAGTGGTACAGCAGAGAAAGAAGGAACTATAACCAAGCCCTTTTATTACTATTCATATTTCTATGGCAAAACAGTCATGTTGCAAAGCCCAGCTATGGAAATGAATTACTTTGTGGCACAGGATGTGCTTCCAGTGCTTCGGACAAGTGGATTTTACGGGTATTTCAGAAGTTTTAGTATTGACTTTTTAGGGAAATTGGGAGATTAGAAGAGAAGCCAAGGTTGGAATGCAAAAGGTATCTTAACGATAAAATATACTACTAGTAGTTAGATCAAACAAAGTTTAACCATTAAAATATTGGCAGCTTATTACTAAGTTTTATACTGGGCCTAGAACATTATCAACTTTGGAAGGATTTTAGGATCTTCAACCTTAACGATGAGCAATTGCTTAATATTAAGTGCACTAATAAAGACAAACAGGGAGTTAGTATCTCTCCCCCTTGCCTGGCCCCAGCTGGGTGTCCCTGGGTGGGTCTTAATGCTCAAGAATTGATCTCCCTGGCAGGTGTCCCTGCTGGAGAGGAGAAGGTCCAGCAACTTCCTGGGAAAGTGGATGGGAAGTCTGCCCATCAAAGGTGGGACCAGGCTTTGATAGAATCAAGTGGACTGGCTGCTGTCATTGAACTATGTAGCTGCACCTCCAACATCTCTCATTGGAGAATAAGAGGGACACAGTGGAAAACCCACAAAGGCCTTGTTCTCACCAAGCAAACTCTTCTGTTTATCTGTTTGTTCTTGTTTTATCTCTGTTTCAGGCCTAGTTGTTGCTGGGCTGGGCTCTGTGTTCTTCAACACTGGAGAGCAGCTGGTGTTATGGACATGAACTTGGCCTCTGTACCTTTCAAGGTTGTTACCAGCTCAGCTTGCTGGGCCCTTTCCTTTTCCATGGGAATCTTTCCACTCCAGGCCTGGGCCTGTAAAATTGAGAGACAAAAGCAGTTGAATCATAGAGGGAAACGGAGGCAGGTGTATTGAGAGATGGAGTGTCCTGCTCCAAACTTTACCTTGAAAATCAGAGTAGTTTTTGTCTGCTTTTGAAGATATTTGATCTAGAGAATTTATATAAGGCATACCAAAAAAAGAGTAACGTTAGAGGAATCTTAAATGCAGTTCTGTACATGTAAGCTCAGGTTGTTAGAGCAAATGTAATCTGAAAGTGTCAAGCTTATATGTTCATACATGTTTTGGGCAAAAAGGCCAAGTGCTTTTGAATTCAGTGCCTGAATAGTGAAAAAGCAGGATGCCTCCTATGTGATTGTCCTCATTCTACTGTAGAGACTTTTATATTGTCCTGCAGTAGCTATTAAATGGTTTTTGAGCCCTGCTAACTTCCAAGTTGGCCTTCAGTGCAGCTTGTCAGAAGCAAAAGCCCTCTCAGATTCCAGTTGAGGCCACAGAAACCATAGCTGGCACTTTGTTTAGTGCCATCCTTTTGTTCAGAAGGGGAAGAAACATGTTTTTCATATTGAAGTGACATCAAACCCAGCTGTCTTGAGAAAGTGAGGAGCTGATGGCTGGCACGCTGTGGTGGTCACAGCTCTGGTTTCAGGGCCTGGTTGCACAACATGCTGGTTTCGGCTGTCCTCTGCTTACCACCTTCCATTTACTGTAATGTAAAGTAAGTCACTGATGTGATACAGATTAAAAATAATCTTCTGAAAAGAGGAACCTCAAACATTAGGCAACTGTTCCTCCAGTTCTCAAATAATTTTCTGTAGAGTCTGATGTGCCTTTTATATTAATCATCTGTATCTTGAAGTTGCAGGGGGAGAAGTGGTGCCGGTAGTACAGGTCAAGACCATTTAGACATCCATTATATAAATCATGTGAAATCTAAATTATGCAATTGCACATTCCTTTTAATACCAAGATAAAATCAGCACTTGAATGCAGAGTGTCTGGCTAACCCCAGGCAAGGCTGAGTGGGTATTTGAAAAAAATGATTTAGGTTGTGTTTTTTTTACATCTTGTATTACTGAAGGCTTTTCCCTTGCACTGAAGTTAGTCTGCGGCCTTTTTTGAGAGAAGGTTTTCTCCAGGTTTTTGGTTGCTTGGGTATCAGCAGCTACAAAAACATTTAAATGGTGTATAAGCAGAAAGTTATGTTTTGGACAATTAATGAGTGATTAGGATTTCCTGCATATGTAGGATGAATTTATACAGTTTCATGAGTTGCCAGATTGGAATGCGTTGCCACGTGTCTTTGGAGGGAAAAGCTGGTCTTAGAGCAGCACGGGATTCTTTCCTGGAGTAGCTGGCTGGTTTTAATGTTCAGTTTTATTGACTGTTTCATTGTGGTGGCTACTTATTCTCTATTTCTTTTGTGTGCAAATACCTTTTATTTTGCAAAAGAAAAGTGATTGAGGGTTACTGCGAGTTTATTATTTCAGGCTCCTCAGTGTTTTTGAGTAGCCTTTTTGTAACTTTTACAGAAAAAGTTTGTATAGAAACGTGTTCAAAATGTGGTTGAAGTTTTGCTGATCACTGGGGTAGAACGAAACCCAGAGAATGAGAAGCAGTTCTGGCCAGGGAAAGCAAGAAGGGATGTAGACAAAAGTGCCACAATCTACTCTTAAAAACATTAGAGAAAATACACAGGCGTGCTTGGAGAAAGGTGTTGAACGTTTAATTGAAGCTTAGAGCTTCTTTTGATTCTCCAGTCCTAGTGCATTAGTATTTAATGCCAGTAAATTTGTAGCTGTGGGCTTGTAGGTGTTTGGAGTTGCTTATTTTTAAATTGTTTTTCAGTTTTGTGTGCTTTGATATGTGGCATTTGTGTTTGTTGCTCAGCTGCTTTTCTCCAGCTGGAAGTACGTGTCTGCTGCTCCTCCTCCACTTCCATGTCATTGTTCTGCTCGAGGGTTAAAGGGCTGCAGATGTTTTCTAGATCTTGGGGCAAGACAAAGGTAATAAGCACCAGTGCATGTGTTTAAGTGGTAGTGGAGAAATCCGTAAGTTTTGAAAAAAATGGCTTCATGATCTGGATCTTTCACTGGCTGCAGTGTCTGTATTGCTGGTTCCTTCATACAGCTTTTTAGACACCTTTGTGTTGAGGGTTGCGTGTCTCTTCTGGCTGGCACGTTGAGGTAGCTACATTTGGAGAGAGCTGGTTTCACATGGAGCCAGCAGCAGAGATCTGAACCTAAATTCCCTCCAGGAATTTTAACTTTGCACCAGGCAGCCAAGTTGCAAATGTAGTTAATCCTAACATAGGCTAATATATTTTTGATGAATCTGAAGTCATCTAATTACTATCTCAGCCTGAAATTTGCTGCTGAGATGTTACTTACCCTACTTTTAATCTGAAATACTGTGAAGGGGCTTATTAATTGTGCTGGGGAGAGTGCTGTATTTTCTGCCTTGTTTGCCCATGAGCAGAGAAAAGTCTACAACTCCCAGCTTTTGTACACAGTAATTTGAATTTTGCCTTGCACCTGCCTCGGTGCAAAGGCTTTTGGAAACGATGTGAGCTGCTTGGCTTGTAGGTGGTGTGTGCTGCTGGTTCAGGGCGTTGACACCTGAGTGCTGCTGTAGGAATAGTGTGCTGAGGGGTGCACCAGTTCACTCTAAAGTGACTTGGCTGCTTATGGAGTCCTTGAAGTCAGCAGCTGGTTGTGTGCTTGAATTCCTGGGTCAAAGTAGCTCTGATGGATGTGCTAATTTGAGCAGTCAGCAGCAAAGAGCAGCTTTTTAGATAGTTTGTTTTCCTTTTACAAGTCCTATAAATGAAGTCCTATAAATAAGTACATGTGAGGAGGTTCCCTTGCATCTGCTCTAAGTTATTGTAATCTTGAGCCAGTATTTTCCCCTCAAGTTTTTATTTTTGATGGTTTTTTAATATGGGAATTAGAAGCTGGAGAGGCTCTTTACTGGGTATTGACACAGTTTCTATGGTAGTAAATACTATTTGTTTCCATTATGCCAAAAATAAATATTGATAATGCAAAACCAGTAATTGTAGCTGAGAACTTGAGGTAACTTCTTTTAATTAAAAAAAAAAAGGAAACCCAGTACCTTGTTCCTACTGTCTGTGTACATTTCTACAGCCAGTTTGTCATAACCATGTTTCTGATGTCAATGTCTTAAAGTTCTCACTTGCAGACAGAAAGTATTTCTCTCTTAGGGTATTTGTACTCACATGTTGTGAAAGTTAATTCAAAGGTGTTTTAGGAAAGTGATTATGATGATGATCAATGATAAGCCTGATGTCTGCTTTAATATGCTATTTAAATATTGAGATTTTTCTGCTCTGGGCAAGAATGTGCATTGCTGTTGTACTGCACACATCCAGTGTCTGCCAGGAGAGGCTGAGTGACCGTATGGTTAAAGGCATGGACTGAGACAGCTGAAAAACAAGCAGCACTTGTAAGCTGGAGGTGTAATTAAACCTCCAATTGGGCTGGGAAAGGGCTGCAGAGTCCAGCTGGTTAGAAAATAAAGGCAGTTTTCATCTAAAGTGAAACACTAAGCCTCAGGTGGAGCATTGCAGTAAGACTTGCTGGCTCCCCTTACTGCTGGATGCTCTTTCACAACCTAAGATGTTTTAATTATCAGTATTCTGGATTCTGGTGTTTTCAACCACCAGCTTGAGCAAGTAGGCACTGTGGCAAATGTTCCAGCAAGGCTTGACGTAGCCCCAAAACCTTGTCTTGCTGAATGTAAAGCTGCATTTGCCATCTTTTTACTGAGCTGATTCTGCATAGAACTGCTACTTTCAGTTTTGAGGGGCAGGCATAGAGAAAATGTATTAAAAATTATAAATACATACATGTATATTTGGGGCTCAATGTCTTTCTCTTTGGCAAAATAGCTTGCACGATGTGCAAGTTTTGCAAGCCTTTGTGTTTCGGTGTGTGGAATGGTGCAGGGATGAGTCATCAAATTGCCACAATTACACAATTCAGTCCTCATTGTCCTTGTAAATACAACATATTCATAGAGGATGGATACGAGCAGGTTTTGATTACAGACTCTTTACTCCAGACACTCCAAAAATTAAATGAGAGTTGGGCTGTGTTTGAAACAGTGACGCAAGGAGTTTGTTAGACTGGATCCCGCAGTACCTGTTGAGGTAAAGAAGTAATAAGCTGTTAAATATTAACCAAAAAAAAGCCTCAGCCATGGAGATCTGGACTTGGCTGATGGATCAAAAACATCCTCCCCATCTAATTTTAGAAACTATACCTGCTGCTGAAAACACTGGATGTCTCCTGGGACTGCAATAATCGTGGTGGTGTTCTCTTTTTTCTAGCGATGTCAGTTTGCTGAGTGGGAATTACAGGTGTGCTGGGAAATAGCTGGTAACTTGGGCAGAAGTAGCACTTTTTTGTTTGTTTCTTATTACATCCTAAATTGACTACTAGTTTAATCAGTGAATATTATTTTTTTGAAAATAATAATCTTGATGAGAATCTGTACTGCACTATTCCTGAAGCTCCAAAAGCCAGCAGGGTGATGTTGCTGTTAGGGTTCTTACATCATTGGCAGTTGTGCTGTGCAGATTGGGGTGTGAATTTCCACGTTAACTGCTCTGCTGGGCAGCTTCAGGTTTTCAAGTGGTTTCAGTCTTTAGCTGCCTGCTAAAAGGAGGCACCATCACCACCAGCTCTCTGGTGGAGTCGGAGCTCTTGCTTAGTGTTTTGTGGAATTGGATCAGAACAGTAATTCTGAACTGCTGGTCATCTTTGTATATAATTTAATTTTAAAAACAAGTTATGTAGTTTAGTCCTCTGGACACAGTCGACCCTGATCTGAATTCTGAGATTCTTCATGTTTAAGTCAGACATACTGAATATTAAGAAAGAGGCAGTTACGTATTTACAGGAGCTCAGCAAAGTAATTTTGTAGTGAGGGGAAGGTGAAGGCTGAGACTTTAGAAACAAAGTTAAAATAGTGGTACCACAGTTGCCAGTCAAAGCATAAGTGATTCAACAAGATTGCCTGCTCGTGTTCTTTTGAACCTGCAAAAATAACTATTCTGGAACATTTAGACAGAGAATGACTTGAGATTTTCTGCCTGAGCAGAGAGACGGGGCAGGCAACTGTTGGTTTTTGGGGATTTACTGATCTGGGCTAAAGTTGCTCAAAAGTAGGTCCTTCAGAGGTGTCAAACTGAGTATGTAAGAGTATTAGGTATCTTTTTAAAACATCACAATTACAACTTGTCAGACTGTGGTGTGTGTCTGTTGAGACTTTAGGCACAAACTGGATAGCTGCTGGTACTGAATTTACCCTATCTGGCCTTCCTCTAAACTTCTTGCTGGTTAGCCACAGGCCAAATAAAAATGATGCCTTTTTTTTTTTTCTCAGTGTGGGTTGTTTTTTTATTTCTAATTTTGCCTTCAGCTGTTGGATCTGGGTAGACTCTTTTTAGTATTTCTAGTATATTTTTGTTTGAACTTCCAGCAATAACTCCCCTAAAATAAAACCTGGCAACTGGGAGAATAGCTAGCTAGGTAAGAAATGAAGTGTGTTGAGCTTAATTTGTGCAGATCTCTAGTGCTTACATAAATAGTTTAATTTAAGCTGAAGCAAGCAGTTACTAACACAGATGTCAAATATAGACATGTCCATGGTCCAGCAGAGTTAACTTTCAAGTTAGAATCATAGAATATTTCCAACTGGAAGGGAACCATAAGGATGATCATGTCCAACACCCTGCTCCTTGCAGGACTACCTAAAACTAAATCAAATTTACCTTCATGAACCCTAAAGCTTTGTTTTCAAAGTGTTTTTTTAGTAACTGTGGATGGTGGAATATATTTATCTACCATCAGATATTTTCAGAAACTCTTTATTTGGAAAATCATTTGGCCGTGGGCTCCGTTTTTACTTTTCTAAAGGGAAAAGGTATGCTTATCTCATTAAACTGAAAAAAAAGGCATATTTTATCTTTTTACATAATTAGTGGAGAAATATTGCAAGGAACTGCTTTCCATAGGCCACGTGAGCGAGGTTAAACCTGTAGCTGGAGGTATGCTGTTGCTGGTGTGGTTTTTTTTGAAGCCAAACAGCTTTATTGCCCAGATTTGAATAGCTGTCCATAGCTTTTTATGCTCATTCCTTTGATCCAGGAATCTTTTATGTCATTCTTCTCTATATAGCCCATGGCTGTGCTTCTGAAGACCTTTTTTTAAGTGATTAATCTGTGCAGTGGTTAGGATAAGCACGCTTTGTCAGTGACCACCTAGTTCTGAGCTGGCATTTGGAAGCACTGTAGTACTTCCTTTCTTTGCAGACTGGTGTATACAGATTTTGAGGGATGTGGTATGTGAAGGATTTGGTCCTTGCTGTGAGAAGAGATGATTCACATCTTGTGCAGTTTAAGTTAGTGGTTCTCGAACTTCTTTTAGTGTTTGTGCTACAGTGTGTTTTTATTAGGAGTCTCTCAGTAGTTAAAAGAAGCAAATCTGCTCCTATCCCTGATCAAGTATCAAGATGATGTTAATAAACACTGTTTAACAGATTCTTGTTAGAAAATGGTGACCATTCCATCCTGAGGAGAGGCTTGCATTCATTTTGAAGTGCTTTAAACCTTTCAGGGTTTTCTGGCTAAATTAAAAGCAGGAAGCCATGAGGGTAAAGATGGTTACCCAGCTTGCTGCCTTACTGATGTGGTCCAGTTGTCACATAGGATGGTGGATTCCTCTCCTCCTCTGGGTGAATGTGTAATTAATACCTTCAGCAGTCCTTGTGCTGGCAGAACTGGTTTCAGAAGGCAGTTTGACTGTACAGAGCTTGAGCTTAATCTGCTGTGCTTGACTTCAAGATACCCAAGTATGTATTAGTTTTTATCATTTGTTCAGCTTCTCTCAAGTCAGATGTAGATGTGATTTGTTAAAGGAAATCAGAGCCTGTTTAGCTGAGCTGTTCTGATTAGTTTTGCTTGTTTTGTAATTTTTAACTGAAATTTCCTGGTATCTTTCCAGTGAGTGGGAATTTTGTCAAAAAATAGATTTTAAAAGACTTATCTTGGTCTAGAACTCAGATCAGAATTACTCATGTAGTCTCAAGGGCACTGAGAAATAGAAGTTCTTATTTTCTATCACTTTCCCTTTGATTATAGCCAAAAATACAATAATTGCAGACTGCTTTTTTTTTTTCTTCAAGGTAACACAGCTATTGTCTAGTTTTATCCATCCATCCTTTGTGTCCTGTGAATCCATTCTTTGATGGGGAGAAGTTTCTCATGGAAGAAGCTGAGCAGTGTTGTCTGCCTTGCTGGGGACTGCTGCTGCTACTTGTGTGTCTGCCCCAGTTCCCAGGATTACTGCTGTCACTTCTGGAATTGCTCTCCTGATACTGGAACTCAGAACAAAGCTGCACCACGCTGGCTCTCTTCAGAGTCAATTAAGTGACTAAAGGTGCTCCCAAGTCCTGAAGCAGGGTGCAAACCCAAGCATTGCCTGCCTGTAGCTAACAGGAATCTGGTTAGCCTGTAGAGGTTGGATGGATTTCTGCTAGAAGAGATGCAGCTTTTTCCCACATATCTCATGAGGGAGAGGAGCCTTGTGGGCTGAGTGCTCTTCATCTGCAAACAAACTAAGGTGCTTTTTGCACCTTAGCTTGATAAAACCTCATACATATGTGGGACTATTATTGCTTGAGACACCAGTTTTTGTTGCTACCAGGTATCTAAGGATCTTAATTGAAACTGTGATGTATGACATTCTATAATACCTACAAAACTGTTTGCCTTTGGGGATCATTCATGGTTGTTTTTATTTTGGAAGCTTTTCATAATCTCCAAAGGAAATGAGCTGTCTATAATTATCTTTGTCAATACCTCTCTCTCCTAACATAACTTGAACTTGTTTCTCATGTTCATCTGCATCTCATAGAAATCCCAAGGACTCAAGGTGTCGTGGAGCAGAAAGACTAAAGAAAGCTTGAAGTAACTGCAGAACTAGGCAAGGAATATGGGATGCAAATGTTCAGGGAACAGGCTTTTATAATCTGCAGCTTGTAGAGCAATTTGTGAATTTTCCTGCCATTAGTGACAATAATGACAGAAGCTTTTCTCAGTGTAACTTCCTTCAGTTGGGTTGTAACAACTATAAGGCAACAGAAAACATCTACTGTTAGAGCCATTGTTACCACGTTGCTGTTGCTGCCATTCCCAGTAGGGGATGGAGAGGGCTTATTCCAGGCTGACTAATTCAGGAATGACAGCTGGTTGGAAATATCATTCTACTTTCGTAAGAGCTATGAGCAACTTAACAAGAATTTCTGAAAAAAATGAACTTCCAAACAGGGTCAATTGACAATATTTAGAAGCTGTGCTTCCACTGTGAGAAGCTGTGCTTCCATTGTGAGAAGCTGCTAGGCTCTTGTGGTCATGGGGATAAAAAGTCAAGCCTGTTCTTGCAGCTTCTTGAGATGCTGAGGGAACTGGAGCATCTACCAAACGAGGAAAGGCTGAGAGAGCTGGGGCTTTTCAGCTGGAGAGGAGGAGACTGAGGGGGGAACTCATCAGTGCTGATGAGTATCTACAGGGGGTGTCAGGATGATGGGGCCAGGCTCTTCTCAGTGGTTCCCAGTGACAGGGCAAGGGACAATGGTCACAAACTGGAGCATGGGAGGTTCAAGCTAAACGTAAGGAAAAACTTCTTTACTGTGAGGGTAACAGAGCCCTGGGACAGGCTGCCCAGAGAGGTTCTGGAGTAGTCTTCTCTGGAGACATTCCAAACCTGTCTGGAAGCCTTCCTGTAGGATCTACTGTAGATGATCCTGCTCTACAAGGGGTTGGACCAGATGATCTTCAGAGGTCTCTTCCAACCCTGACTACTCTATGATTCTGAGAGAATCTGCAAGTGCAGGTCAGTCACTGCTGGGGCTCATGGCCTTGCCAGAGTAACTGCAGGAGAGCTCATCACCTGCATCATCAGGTCTTGAGGCTGTCCAGCAGCAGAGCAGTAGAGAGCTGGACTGGACTCCAAGTTGCATCCTCTTTAAAGCTGTTTGGGAAAACTGCGAGGCAGGTTTCAGTGGAAGGGTGGGTGGGGAAAACAACAAGGTACAGGGTGAGAGACGGGAGCAGCATGATGAAGGGGAGAGCTGAGCTTGTAGATGCCAATCTGCCTTCTTGCACAAGAGCTGGAGGCCTTCCCCAGCAGGACGAGTGACAGCAGCTGTTAGGAATTCTGAAATTCTTCTTTTGCCCAGTGCTGTGGATGTACAGGACAGATAAGAGTTGTCTAATTGCTTCTTCCAGACAACAGGACAGGATCCACCTGCTCATCTTTTACTCTTCAGTTAATAGGCTACGTGATTTAGAGACACATTAGTGACTTGAGTGAGCAGGTGTGTGATCTGGGGAATCACCCCCAAAATTGTTTAAGACAGAAGTAGAGTGAATTTGTGCTCCCTCTTGTGGCACCCTGTGGTGGGAGAGCATCGATTGCACGTGGGTGATAGTGCTGGTTATGAGCAGTGTGTAGTGCTGAATAACTGGAATGATCCTCAAGAGACCATAATTCTGAAAACGTGGAAAGGAGGGTTTATTTTTCCAGTGTTACTGTTTGACATATGTCCAGAGACACTAATAAGTATATAAATAAATAACACAAACCCTTTACTGCCCTTGTCCATTTCTGGATTCCTCAGTAGCCATCTCCTGGGCTGGTATTTGTCATTGTTACATGTGTCATAACCAGACAGACTAGAGTTTTCCCATCACCTAGTGGCTATAGTTTACATAACGTGATCTTTTGTCTGGGTCTTGCCTGTTTTCTCATACCTGTGTGCAAGGCAGGAAAGGGTTCAAGGTGAAGTTCAGACAAAGCACTGGTGTCAGGCAGGGAAGGAAGGCTTGCTGGTAGAGGAAGTACTGTTAATTAGTCAAGTGTTCTGCTTGTGGTGCATACAACCCTTATGCAAGGAAGAGGAGGAGGTCAAGCAGTGAATTCTTTTGAGGTGGGAATGTGTTTTGAGTGGGGGTTGGATGTAGTTGTTAAGGGGCTAATCCATAATCTGTGATGGCAAGAGTTAAAGGGATTGTGTGACTTATTCCATCATTTGTCTTATTTGAATGTGTTGTTCCTCTTTCTGCTGAGACAGCTGATAGAGGGGAATAAGGTTGCAATAAATACAGGCTATGTTTTAAGACCTTGAGTTTTTCATGACAGCCCTTTGCCAGTCACACTGTCTCTCCTAGGTGGGAATAACAGGGAGGACAGGCTTGGTGGGAAGCTAAGTGAGCAGTGATGGCCTAGGTTTGGGGTACCAGTGAGTAGAAAGAGAGGGTAACTGGGGTATGAACAGCAAAAAAGGAGCAGATAAAAAATAAAAAGTGAGGGAATGAGTGAAACATGTTGGAAAACTGAGGTGAGCTTTAAAAGGAACATTTGTAGCTGAACGTTGATGGCAGTTCTTACAGCTCACTCTTGAACAACAGGGAAGAAAACAGTAGGGAGGAGCAGTTATGATGTGGGGAGAGCACTGTAATTAAGTCAGGGTGAAGAAAGTTGGTGGCTGCCAAGGGTTATAGGACACAGGCTGTGGCAGTGAGTTACAGAGACATTCTGCAGAGAAGGTCCCTCTTCCTTGTGGTAAGCTAGAGCTGGAAAAAAATTCATATTCTGTTGCATGTAAGTGGCATACAGTGATTTTTTTTTTTTCCTGACTAGACATATGCAATTTAACTTTGGCAGAAAGTGCTAGTTGATTACTTTGACAGGTTTAATTACTTTGGCTTGAGTGGGATGAAAATGAATTTATTTCCCAGTGAGAAAAGCGTTGAAAGGCTGCATGAAAACCTGTCAAAGGAAATTGAAGAGGGGCTGGGGAGTTATCTTTACAGTAAATGGAATTGATAAACATGTCAGTTAAAAGGGGAATTTATTTATAATACCCAGGTTTTGTGGCCAGAAATGTTTTGATCATTCCATTCACTGGGAAAATGAATTTTATCAGTTCAGTTGGTTTGCTTTTTCATAATGCTTGTAGAGCAAGGAATTGCCATAGAATAAAAAATTGAAGTCATAACTCTCTTTTTTTTCCCTAGAACACGTCAGTAATGGAGGATCAGAATGAAGATGAGTCTCCAAAGAAAAATACCCTATGGCAGGTAGGACTAACATTCGTGTAGAAAGACTTGCCATGTTTTCATGTGTTCCTGCCTTTGAGAAACTTCCAAATCTTGCATCTGCATAATCATCCTTATATGTAGTTGACTGTATCATCCTAAAATTAGCTCAGCCTTCAAGTGAAGGATGATGCTGATAAATAATCCTTGAGAAATTATTGGATCTTCTCAGATTTTGTAGTTCATGCTGACCTAGAAAGAACAATTCTGAATCAAAGGTTACTTGGGAATAACAGTTCAACCTTTCTGAGCACGTGACTGTCATTTACAAGGAAAAATTCCATGCCTTCACGTGGCAAGGAGATGCATGCAATTTGCTTTGAAGGAGTTTGGGAATATTTCAAAGAGCTGACAGTTGTTCCCCAGCAGCCCTCTTGGTCTCCTGAAGGGCTCAGAAGAGCCTGGCATCAATCTTTGATTCTGTTTACTAATTAGCACTAAGACCTGGGGTGTTGTTCCTGTAGCATGCTTATTTGTAGCTAAAGCTTTCAGGATTTTAATGATGTTTTTATGTGGCTCTCCCAAACATTGACACAAATTGTTTTTCAAAGACCAGGCAAGCCCTTAATATCCTGTAATACTCAGTTTTAATTTAGGGACAAGCAGCTCAACACTGACATGAGGGTCTTGAAATGTGATGTTAATGGGAGTACTAATGCCCAACTTTGACACATCTCTAGAAGTGTGTGATTTTTTTTTTTAACTGCTGGAACCTGTGTAGATCACTCGTGGGGACAGAGTGCAGCATGCAGGAAGGGCAAACTGCAATATGCAGCAGAAACCACTGGTTTAATCTGGAAAAGTTTGTTCTTAGAAGAATTAAGTTCCTTGCTGAGTAAATGGTGAGAGGTGTAAGGGAATTGGAGCCTTTCAGTGTAAGAAGAAATTGATAGTAGTGAGCAAGGTCCTTTCATTCATCATCTATGAGAGGTGAAATTTGTGTGGTATAATTCACACCTTTAACAATGTATATTAAAATGTAATTCTGCTGATTATTTGCATCTTTTCATTTTCTTCCTCAAGAGAGTTTCTTATACAGCTGTTCCTACTCTTATTTCTATTTAAATACTGATACTCTTTTTCTGAAAACAGATAAGTAATGGAACTTCATCTGTGATTGTCTCAAGAAAAAGACCATCGGAAGGAAACTACGAAAAGGAAAAAGACTTGTGTATTAAATATTTTGACCAGTGGTCTGAATCAGATCAAGTTGAGTTTGTGGAACACCTTATTTCACGAATGTGTCACTATCAGCATGGACATATTAACTCTTACTTGAAGCCCATGTTACAACGGGACTTCATCACTGCGCTACCAGGTACATTGGCGTTGGTTTGGCAAGAGGTGCATCTATAAATGCTTCGTTTATTGCTTGGGGTGTATGCAAACTTTTCAGAACATCCTCCAGGTTTAGATTATCTCGTGCAAAGCAAGTGATGCTTCCTAGGCAGAGTAAGTGCAGGGTCTCTGGAGTCATTCTCTTCTGTGATTAATTGAATTGGCCACTGGATGCCAGTGTTGTTCCATGTAAAAGTAGTTGTGAGTAGCATATCCTGAAGAACAGTTTGGAACTGAGTAGTCCCAGGAGTGGTATCTCTGCAAGCTCTGGTCTAAATTCCTTTTTCATCCAAACCCTATAGGTGTAGAAAATACCATAGAGGTGTTATCATTTGTGAAGCCTTCATTACATTTTAGTTTTGTTCTAAGTTTCCCAAATCTTAAATAAAAAGCTGCCTGCTTAGATGGGTGAATCTAGTTTATCTGGTCTTGTTGCTGGCTCAAAAGCAAAAGCAATGTGGATTTTTATGGTGTAGTCCAGCCTTGATTCCTTCCTTCAGTGGCTCTTCTGCCACCAATCAGTGTAAACACGTAGCAATATGAAGATGAGTTTGAATATAAAACTGTTCTTACACTTGTTATATGCATTTCTTAAAAAAATACATTAAAAAAATAAAGGAGCAGTAATAAGTAGGTATAATCTTTAGCTTTCATTCTCCTGGTAAATTGTGTATATTTTTCCATTAATTTCTGGAAGGAATGGAATCCCTGGATTTTTGCTGCTGGGGAGAGTGATTAATTAGATTCTTTGAAAGGTAAATGTGTGGACATAGTTTCCAGAGTGGGAAATAAGCATGAAGTAAAGTGGTCAAAATGTTCAGTTTGCCACTGGCAGTCTAATAGCAGAGATTCACACCTGCAGTGAGAGAGGAGTCCGTGGGTGTTATCCCAGGAATTCCAAGCCATGCCAGTGAGTGCTGAGGAGGTGATACAAATGGTGAGCACAGGGACTGCTGAACTCAAGTCCCTTTAAAGTTTGGTGGCTCTACAAGCTCTGAAGCTTTTGTAGCTGTTGGTGTGCTTAAGGTGGTCCTAAGCACATGGATGGGCTTTCCTGGTGTCTGGGACAGAAGCTGCTTGTGTGCTGTGGGTTTGTGTTCTCTGTAGTGCTGCAGTATTTTCACAAAACCTGAAGGAATTCACCTTTTAGAGGTGAAGGGGGGATTTTGGCTCACCTGTCCAGCATGGTTGGAATGAACTTCTTAGGAGTTGGAGGGGAGTGGGGTAGGACACAGGAAGTGATACACAGATTCTTGTATGTGCTCTATTTTCTTAAAAAACAGGCTTAAAATGGGAAAGAGGCCTGTGAGAGTGAGTGGCCTTTCTCCCACACCTCTGTTGCACAGAAGTTATTTTGTAGAAGGCTTTGCTTGTGTGGCCAAACACATAAAAATGTGCTCCTCCTTTGGACTGGAGAGCTGTCTCCTATAGGTACTGTGGGTGTTTCCTCCAGCTTGTTTTCAAGATGTTGAATTTCTCCAGGGGGAGTATCTGGGATTAACGACAAAATAAAGTGAAATAGACAATCATGGTCATCATTTGCAAGTGTGAGCATCAGTTATAATTTTGTTTGCTTTTGTTTCATGCCTCAGGGCTGATACCATGGAGTTACACAGTTCTTTAATATTATATATTTATTCCTAAGAAATTTTTTGGAACTGCATAAAATGACACGTATTTACACCATTTTATATAAATAAATCTTTATGTTTACAAGTTTTGTTACTTCTGAAGATGTAAATACTGGGAACTGTTCCCATACTCAGCTTTTTAAAGGTAATGTGTTTGAAGAATGTTTGTACAAATTTACTCAAGAACTTAATCTGAGTTGATTGAAACCAACCTGGAGTTGGACTAACAGCACATTAAAAGATAAGAGCAAAGTGCTACCTCTTAAAAGATAGTTTCCCTTGTCTTAAAGTAAAATTCCTTTGTTTTCAACTGAAATAGTTTTTGGTTGCTACTGTCCCTACTGAGAGTGCAGGAAGGAGGGAATAAGTTTGTTGTATCTGGCTTCCCTTGGCTTCAGTGGAAAAAGGTAGATAATTCTGGTGTGTTGCTCTGTAAGTGGCAGTGTTCAGTCTGCAGTGCCTGTTGTGACAAGCTGGGCTGTGGTTGGGCTCTTGCTGTACTACAGATCACCCTAGTGGGGTGTGACCAGCTGTACCAGCTGTAGCTCCATCAGCCACTGCAGGTCCCACTGATCCAGGGGCTCAGCAGCCTCTACTCACTGTTTCCACATCTGCCAAGTGTGTTTCCTCTAGCATGTCAAAAACAACTGTGAAAAGACAGTGGTCTGTAAGGGGCAGCATGATAACTTAGCAAAAATAACTGAGGTCACCTCTGTGCTTTTGATTCTCTCAATCATCTTTAAGATGTTAATATTATTTGCATGATCTCATCCAACCTGTGCCCTTCCCTTAAATGAATTACAACTCTGACCCTTCAGCACTACTTCATCACTCTCGATTAGGAAAGTCCCTTTCCTCTCTGTTCTGTGTGTTGACACTAAGAGAACCATACCCTGAGTCAGGCAAATAAAACCCTGCCAGGCTTCTTTTGAAATTTGTTTCTCAAATAATAAAAGCCTGTGCAGTTGCATGATCTAAGTGACTGTTTCATATCTCATGTTAGTCAGTTTTGTAGAATTGACATCCCACATTTGGGTTTCATTTTCATACAAAGTGATATTTACACATGGAGCTCTGAAATCCCTGTGGATTTTAATTGTTTTAATTTATTATTGAAATCCAACCAGCCCTTCATCTGGTACCTATAATCTACAACAGCTGTAATGCTTCACCATTTTCTATAAAACTGCAGAAGCTCTTGTAGAGGTATAAAAATTGGGAGTCATGTTTTTCTTTGTAAAGTGTACTAATAAATGCTAGGTGCATTTTACTAAATAAAACTGGTAAGTTTTAGTACCTATTTCAGAAACTGTTTATAAAACTAAACGCTTGCTATCTATTAATGTAAAATAGGTACATGCAGCTAGTTCAGGCCTTAGTATGTCTTAAACTTAATCCTGCATGATGTCTGAAATAACTGTACTGGCTCTGTTTAAGTGTCTGTGCTTTGGACCTGTTCCCTACTATGTTAATCAGGGTAAGTATTTTACTTGATGTCATCTTATTCACGCGAGCAATTTAAATCTGCACTTGTGCAAGCAGTAAAACCTGAAGGCCAGACTCAGTGCAAAGCATTTGTGTATTGGTGCTCAGTAAGCAGCTTCCAATGCTAATGTATTCATAGGAGAGGAGAGTGCTGTATTTTAACATCAGAAAACACTTGAGTTCCTGGCTTTTTAAAAACCTGTTTTGAACGGTGACCAGTGTTACACAGAGTAGTGAAAATGATGCTTATTAACGAAGGGTTTTGCCTGATAATTTGCAGTTGATCCTTCAAACTCAGTGAAACTGGCTTGCTAAGAAGCAGGCTGTATGTGTTCAAAGTGTACAGGCCCAGACTTAAGTGCACACGTGTGTGTTACTGCTTTGTGGAGATGTGCTGATTATTGAAAACCTGGGTTTAGTGCCATTAAACAGTAATGAGCATTTGGTACTGGGGTTACACCACAAGCAAGAGTGAAAAAGCCTTGGGTAAGTGGAGTGCATAAAACCGAGCTGAGCACCTATCACTTGGATTTTATCTCTCCAGACATAATGATAGTTCCAGCCAGAAATGGCAGCTGATCTCTCGAGGAAAGGCTTAGCTTTTGGAGTAGTCAGTGGTGGTACCTTGCTCACTCAGGTTGCATTTCCAGACTTGAAGTGTGGTGGCTTTGGATCCAGATTTTTGCAACTGTTCCAGAGGGTTGTTGCTGCTCTTTCAGTTGCAGTTGTGTGGAAGAATGAATTGCAAGACGTTCCTGCTTTGTCGTGTATGATTTTTCTTAATCAGTTCTATGCAACTGCATTTAATTGGAAGAACTGTCTCTTTGAAGAGTATTTCACAAGGAAAAGAAAACTAAAACCGATTGGACACAAGTTGATGAGTACACATGTGGTATTACTGAGACATCACGTTCGTTTCTAAATAGGAAATCATAAAACCATGGACTTCAGCACTCCTTTGGCTGCCTCATACTAAAAGGTGCTAGGTTAGAAACCAAGCCCTGGGATGTGCTGCCTGACATCTTGACTGTGATCTGGGTACTTCTTAGTAGTTTCAAAACCTAAATAAAATTCTTCTGAAGGTACTTAAATTACAGCTCCATTCTTGCGCCCATGAAGGATTTAAAACACAACATGAGGATTTCCACTAATGGGAAAAGCTGTGTGCTGCATATCAAATCCTGGAGTGTTTGTACTTGATTCAGAAACACTTGCCTGCCATCAAAAAGAAGTGATGTGGTAGTCCTAACTGTGCAAGGCATTTCAAGTTCCACTTCCAAGCTGACCTGTTCAGTGTCTTCTGAAAGATGATACAGGTTTGTTAGAGTAGGGGTAAAACACCAAAGCCAACGAGAACAAAGCCCCACAGAATCCTGCAGTTGCTGAGTTCCAAGGGTGCTTTGCAGTGTAGCCTTTTTATTGGACTGGTTATTCATAACTTTACAGCTCCTCAAGAGTTCCTACCTCTTTTTTTGGAGGAGGATAATTACTAGTTGGTTGCCAGGAAATGGCAGCAACAGATAAACTTCTAAAGAATTATTTTGTGCATGACCACCACCTGAACATCTTCTGTCTGTCACTTTTCCCCATGGCAATTCATTTTGCATCTGACATGTTCATGCTCTTTATGTCTCAAAAATTGCTCCAAGGTGCAAGCAAGTTGTCAACAACATATTCAAGTGCCAGCATGGCTACTTTAACCTTTCTTTCATCTTCAGGTTGAAATAAGTGCAGAGTTGTGGTTTGCTTAAATGCTTTTAGTCAAGTAGTACTGAGTTTCCCCCTTCTAAGAAGGTTAGTTTACAGGTGTGATGGTTGTCATGTGAATGATGCAGATTATACTTCCCAACGTCAGAATGAGCAGAGTGCTCATGGATCCTGCCATCCCCTCTTTATCACTAGTAGAGGTAAATAGTTTTTTGACCAAAATGTGCCTGCTAAGGGCAGCCTTTGGCCATGCAGCCAGTTTATTTGATGAACTTTGCATCATTTATTTACTCCTTCACTTGCAACCTTTCAGGTGTCTTAGTAAAGCTTAAAAGTGAAGGGTTTGCCTATCATCAGCCTGTATTGTGCTGGTGGCTTTTTTGGAACCCAGACATAGCTGGAGCATGTTTTGAGTGTGTTTTTCTTCTACCAAAGAGAAATCAGGGTTATCTGAAAAGGTTAGTTTGTGTGCCTCTGCTCTTCTGTCATGCCACTGCTGATGAAAAATGCCTTTCACACAGAAGGGACAGGAGAGCTTCCCTCGAGCTCTGGGAGAGCTGGGAGACAAACGTTGGTGCTCTTGACATTATGCCACGTTTTGGAGAAGTACTGCTGGCATCAGAGGGTCTGCATTTCTTTTTAATAATTTCTGGGTCTGCTGTTTTAACTGTAACCTACTTTGGTGTTTACTCTTAGTTTCTTCTTCCAAATTTTGCAGTCATTCATTCGTATATTTAAATAGTAAGCTTGAAGTCTGGTAGTGGTTGAACTGAATTATTTCTTAGCACTACAGTCTCTCTTATTACCCATTGATATGACTAAATATCCCTGTGTGAGGTGAATATTAAGACACCTTTAACCCTGAACTACAGCCCATGTGCTGGGAGGATAGTGAAAGCCCTAACTTAGTACTCTGGAGAGGAAGAGGAAGGTGATCTAGGCTCAGATGTTGTATAATGGCTATTAAAAGGAAAAAGGTGCAGCAAAATGGGAGCCTTAAACACCTTTTAGAGAGGAACCACAGTGTACTGCTCTGCTGATACCAGGTTTGCAGTGATGGTGAATTGCCATATCCTCTGCATCCTTTGCTTTGGGGACTGCAGTGCTTTCTGTGCAAAATACTCTTCAAAATATGATGTGCTGGGAAATTATGGAAAGGAGTGTGTTGTGTGGTAGCAACGTTACAGGTGTGCTGGACAGTCACTTGCTCTCTGTATAGGCTGATCTTAGGTTGTTGAACATGACTCTTGGGTTGAAGCCTAAAAGAACCATGAGATCTGTTTCTGCTAGAACACAGTGTGCCCTGTTCCTCACACCTGTAACCCTCAACATCAGAGGAGTGCCTGCTCAGCAGACCCAGTTGTTTTATTTTTATCTACCTGTGTCCTCCACTTTGCACAATGAATTAGCTGATCTTCTTGATATCAAAGGATTCATGATAATAAACTCCCTCTGGAAAATGACCTTGCAATGACCGTGTTTTCCAGAAAATCTTTGAGAACTGTTTCAAAGAATGTAACATGACAGTAACATAAATCTGTGCTAATTAAACAGTGTTTATAATCTCAAAGGTGTTATTTACTAGAAAGACTGGGATGTGGCAGACTGGAGGACCACTTTTTATTTCAGTGTCCTGGTATTTTCTTCAAAGTGCTGATGTAGGAGTTGGTGCAGCTTAAAGCTGCTCTGAGACGTGGTAGCAGAGGATTTGGTGGTTTGGAAGTGCTTAGATTTGAGATCCACCAGTTATCTGGACCTTGTTGCATTTACTTGAATCTATTATTATGGCTGGTGTTGAAAAATTGGTATTAACCCCATTTACATTCTAGGAGCTTTCACCATTCTTTAAAGACTTTTTATAGTTCTCTAGATAAGGTAGAAGAAATGGGCAAATGCTCTTCAACTACATGTATTGGTCTCATTGCTGTTCATTTTTATGAAGGTCATGAAAATTAAACGTGCAGTGGAAGACTGTATTAACTCAGTTTCTTAATTCTTTAAAAAACCAACAGTACTTGGGTTTTTCAGGACTATTTGCAGCCTAAAGTAGGAAATGAAAAATGGAATTCAATTGGAAGTTTAAGTGGAAAATTAAAAAGGTTGTCATCTCCTAGTTTGAAAGATTTTGTTCATGCTTGGCCAACTGGCATGTGCTGTTCACACAAAGTTATTCTGGACTTCTGATTTAGCTTTTGGGAGAGCAAAATTGCAGGTCCTTTGAAATAACTAACAGACTTACCAGTGACTTTTTTTTTTCATGGGACCAATGACACTGTAGTTGGAATATGAACAAGAAAAATTTGTTTGCTATTTTGAATTTAGTGCAAGTGTATTTTCTCAAGTGGTTTTTATGTTTGAACCCTTACTCGACTACAATCGAGTTTTTAAGTCTAACACCCTCAGCAGGAGAGAAGATCTAGGCAAAGGCCATGAGCAAATGCATGCAGTGTTCCTCCTGGTTTATGTCTTGTTAGATCTGTGGTGGCAGCTTACTCAATTAATCATCTTTATTGATCTGCTTATTCTTCCTGTCAGCTTCAGCTTAAGTACCTGGTGCTTTTGGATAAGACATTTATGAAATAATACACCACAGCACATTGCCTTACACAGCCCCTGGTCAATGGGCAGGGCTCCAGTTCTGGTATATTGGACTCCTGCTGGTGAGCTGAGTGCATTGAGTACATAAATCCAATCCTACCATGATGGAAAGGGATCACAGGGTTAAGAAGCTGCTTCTGGTAGTTGAGATCTTCAGATCTTCCCCAGGGAAGTCAGCCTTTCCCCAGTCCACTGCTAACTGTGGCTTGCTGGCCAACGTAACCTTAGGCTGCAGGTGCAGTTAGAGCATGAGAGCTGCCCAGGTGGGTGTTGTTGCTGGGATGTCTCAGCACTGCCAGAGGGGCTTTCATTTGGAGACAGGTTGTTTTCCTTGGGAGTTTTCTTGTGGCACAGAGGTGATATGGCTGCTGTAAATACCTGGGGAAATCTTGGTGCAGCTCAGCTCGATTGACTTTGCACTGGAATTCACAGTGCAGGAGCTGAGCTGCCACCTCTCATTATTTGAGAGTTATTTGACTCCTGCTGATCCTGAGGTTTTTTAGCTGATTCTCACAGTAGAAACAAGTGCACCCATTGGCCCTGAAATAAAGGCTGTATTGAATGTTATGGGCTGAATTACTCAGCTTGAAGTTGTTTCAGAAAACTTGTCCTTCTTGATTTTTTTTTTTTTTTCTCTAGCTGAAGAGAAGCCTCAAAACCCCCAGCTTCTGGTAAAAGTGATTCAGTAATAATTTCTCTAAGTGTGGAGGCTAGTGATGGTGAACCCTGAATGGGGGTAGCTGCCTTAGAATTGCCACTTGCAATTGACAAATTACTGTCAAACTGCTCCTCATTGATTTCCCCTTTCTAGGCCAGGCATGGTGTCTGTGGCACATGCTTTGAGTCTTGAACAACATTCAGGAGTTGTCTTGGCATGTGCAGGTTATAGAAGGAGCTTAAAGAGGAAAGATGTCCTTGCATTTGATGCAAGAAAGTTCTTGCAGAAGCTTTGCTCATGCTTCCTACTGGGTATGTCTGTGTTTGTTCCCATGGAGTCCTGTCTGCCCCTGAGTTGAATTATCTATTGTGATATGCAAAATTATCAATATTTAAATTTTCTATTATTGCTGCTTAGTAAAACATCTGCTCAACGATGATCTGCTTTTTGGATCATGCAGCCCAGTGCTTTATGTGCTGAAAAAGTCCAGGATTCTGTGCCCAGAAGCAGCAAAATGCTTCCTGCTGAATTTTGGCTTGTGCTCCATTCTCCCTCTGTGCAAGTGGGTCAGTCTGGTAGGCAGACTGGACTGGAAAAGCAGTAAAGAGTGACAGATCCTTGGTTGTACCTGTTTGGGTTAACTTGTAACTGGTGCTTGTATGTATGTTAATTTAATTATGTTGCTCCAGTGCCTTAAAGCTGTGTTGGCTTTCTCTGCATGTTTTGCAAAACTTGTTCAGTAGTTTATTGTGAAGTGATTGATGTTTTGATTGCCTTTATTTCTTTGTAGAGCAAGGCTTAGATCACATAGCAGAAAACATCCTTTCCTATCTTGATGCCAGATCACTCTGTGCAGCAGAGCTGGTGTGTAAGGAATGGCAGAGAGTCATCTCTGAGGGAATGCTGTGGAAAAAGCTGATTGAGAGAATGGTACGCACAGATCCGCTGTGGAAGGGCCTGTCAGAGAGAAGGGGTTGGTAAGTACCTTGACCATCACCAAACCCACCTTTTACAGTGTTCTCCTTCACAGATTTCCCTAATCGTGAGCTCTGCCAAAAAGTAAGTTGATAGTAAGTGGGTATCCCTGAGATCCTGATCTCTGCCGTGGGCTGGGGGTAGCTGCAGGGAGAGCTGCCAGCTCCCTTTCTACTTCAGCTTTCTCCCCTGTCCTTTGTGCACCGGTGTCTTTTGGCACTGTCAGCAAAGTTGTAATTGAACATGTGGAATCAGCTGACAGAAACCAGCAACAACACCTTTTGCAGGGCTTTTTCTTGAGGTATTTCCAATTCAACGTTATTTTTTTCTGTTGTTAAAATGTAAAATAGCCGATTGGGTTGCAAGAAGCCTCTCTCGAAGACCATTTATGTTTGTGGCCAAGGGGTTTTTCTGTCCTTCACGGGTATCTGAAGAGGTGTTCTGCTTTGGAAGCCTTCTGTGCTCTCTAGTGGTGTGCCTGAGAAAATGCAAGGCACGCTGGCAGGAGCAAGAGGAGGACACCCTGCTGGCTAAAAGCCTTAAGAAGTAGGGAATCTTAATTTGGAAAACCACAAGGAAAACACCTGTTATCTTTTTAGTCTTGGACATTTTAAATACAACTGTCAAAATGTGCAGTCAGAAGGGTTGTAGCAGCAATGCTAAAAATTCTTACAAGTGTTGTGTTAGAATGTGTTACAAGCTTTAGTTCTGCATAGATTTGGAATTCCTTTAAAGTTTGGATTCTTTGTGGTAAATGGAAAAATATGTTTCTGGTTCTTTCTAGGGATCAGTACCTGTTTAAAAACAGACCAACAGATGGCCCCCCAAATTCATTTTACAGGTCCTTATACCCAAAGATAATACAGGATATAGAGGTAGGTGTTCTGATATAGAATATCTGCAGGACAAATGATGTTGCATGTTGTTGGTGCTTGAAAGATGGTGCCTGTTGGAGCAATGAAGCTTATTGTATATGTCCTTAGCACTGCTACTTGGTGAGCTCTGGCTCTTCAGACAATGTAAAAAACACCCTCAGGAGCTTACTGCTGCAGTAACATGTTACTTTAAGTGTTAACACCATCTTTTTTGCCTTTAAAGATTTTTGGACCTCTTCTGGGACAATGGATTTTAATAACTGTTGTAGAGAACTTACTACTCTAAGACAGTTCCACATGTATGTTCTGATCTATTGGTGACACTCAAAGTGATCTGAGGGTTAGTGCCTTAAACACTAATAATAATTGTTGCTCATTTAGCAACTTACTACTTCTAAGGCAGCCACTGTTGGAAATGCAGCTTTCTTCAGGGTATGGGATTCTTCTTGGTTTGAGGAGAACAATCAGTCCTACAGTGATAAACACAGCAGGGGTGTTGGTGGTAAAAAGACTGCAGAAAGAACTATTCTGTTCTTTGATATAAAAGTTTGCTTTTCTTGTTTAAGAATTACAAAGCTGAGCTTGCTCACTTGTTTTAAAATGTTTCTGATAAACCAGGGCCATCTTGGTATTCTGCCCACCAGCAGAAAATCTGCCTTGCTCAGTTTGCTGTGTACCCACCACAAAAAAGTTATGCCATAGGCTGTAATGGATTTATTTTAACCACGTGATGGATGTGAAATTATGGGTCTGAAATTCATTAGTGGGGAAACACCTGTTGTGATGTTTAAGACATCTCATGGAATCCTCCTGCTGTGGCAAATGTGAGATTGTGTCACTTGGCACTCAGTAAACCAAATGATTCAGAACTCTTCACCTATCTGTAAAATGTAGCTGCTGGAAGACATAATCCAGTGTTCCAATATTTTTTTATAACCTTTGTTACATGATTTTAGGAACATTTAAAGATAAAGAACAAAACCTGAAGTGTTGCCTAGACAAAATAAGATCAAACGATATTTTCTTGTGAGCTGAATGATGCACATTATATTATTTGAAGGGAGATGCCTGCTCTATGTAAGGAATGACAATGATATTGCAGTGATGATAAGCCCATGGGACTAATGAGGACTCCTAATAGCACATTTTCTGGCTGTCTGTAAGATTTTGGCACTGTTCAGTAACAAAAATGGGTGAGAAGCAGTGTGAAAAGATGACCTTTGAGATGTTGTAGAAAACTGAAGGAGCTCAGCACTATTATAACAACAGATTTTTATTTTTCTGAAACTCATTTGTTTAGGTATAAGTGGAACATTTGTATAGGAATTCTTATTATTAGTGGTGGGAGTGTTCCTTAGAGCTGTTCTGAGACCATCCAGCCTTTGGGCTGCCACAATCTGCTGTTTAATACTTTGGTTGGTGTAGATGTGATAGGACAGTGCACAGAAAGGAAGCTCCTGGATTGAACAGCCTTTGCTAGGATGAAACAAGCAGGGAGAAAACCCAAACCCTCAGGCTTTGCTTGTTGCTGGTATGTTCAATGTAAAAATGTTGAGTCTCTGAGTATCAGGGAGTGGGTAATGAGTGTGCCACTAAAAATATATCATAGGTCTGAACATGTTTCTTGAAAAACATGGGTTATATTAGGGTAACAGTAAATATATTAAAGCCTCAGATAAGGAGAAGGATTCGAACTACACGGCCTGAAAAGTCAGGGCTGGTGTCTTCAGTGTGGATAGAAAAGGCAGCAGTGTTTGGAAGTCAGGAAACAGTTTTATAATACTCTTTTGAACCCTAACTAACTGTCCTTCAGCGTTTCAACTCATAAATTTTGATTTTCTGATTACATAATGCTCAGGTGGATGAGGTGATAATTGTAGAGTGTGCAGAGTAAGGGGTTACCTGGTGTCAGGCTTTGAGGTGGAGCTGGAGCAGCAGAGCTGTGTGTTAAACACTCTGTGCCACTAGTGCTTAAAAACAGTCCTGTGAGTAATGAGTGTGGGAAAAGAGGTGTCTCTTCTGTGGGGTACCAAGAGTAAACTGTAAGCTGTTGCCATGGTTTCTGCCCATTCCAAACTGCCTGGCAATCCAGTTGTTTTACATATGATTTCCATAGTGTCTATCTAGTGCTTATGTCCTTAACAATGTTAAATATTACTGGGGCATGTGGGGAGCTCCTATGTGTCTCAAACTCAGATGGAGGGAGGCAAGAATAGAGAAGGAGAATTAGGGCCCTTCAGGCAAGATCTCCTGTAGTTCTGTGCTTTCCATTCCATGCTTGTCTGTCAACCTATGAAGAACCTTTGGTCACTAGTGGTTGTCAGTCTCTTGGGGCAGAATTGAAAGTTTTGGCAACTAATCTTAATGCTGCCCGTGGATCCTTTGGTGGAGCAGTAAAGCTGAAAGGAGCCAGGAGCTGCCAGCTGTGGGCTCTTGCCTCTGAACTTCACTTTAGCAAAAGTAAGTGCCCAGATTCAGGAAACAAATGTCTTTGGCCAGCCTTCTGGAGTGGTGAAGTCTCTCTTTGAAAAGTAGGAGATACTTCCAGCATCCTCACTGTTCAGTTTATACAGGCAATGCCTTTCCTGCTCCTGGTTCTCCAACATTGCTGACCTGGAGGGAGAAGGCAGAAGGACAAGGGTATTGTGCCATGTCAGTTTTTTTTCCTTGTTTACATATTTCCTTCAGGCCTTCTGAAATATTGCTATTTTCCAGGTTTCCAGCCTGGAGTGGGGTTAGTGCTCCTGCTAATAGTCAAGGATCCAATAATTTTTCCACTTCCAAAAGTCTATTATAATTTTTCTAATAAATCACTTTTCACAAATTCCTTCCCTAAAGGACTGGCAAAAGAAGCTTTTAATACTGTTTGAAAAGGTAAATGGTGAGTAACAACAGCCACAACCCTTAGCTATAAGATTAGGAGCACTCCTCAACTTTTTCTTCCCCTTAGTCTGGTTTTAAACCTACCTCAGAGTCATGCTCTACCTTAGTTTCATACTTTTCCCATTCCCTTATTTTTCAAAGCAATGTGCAGAAGCTCCTAAATAAGACTTTCATCTTTTGTGTCTCTGAATACCATCGTATTTTTTCTTCAAATATTTGTCTGGGCCTTTAATAAGATCTTCCTGTTTCTGTCAGAGGGTCAGAGTTTGAGGAGCTAGTGATGAGCCAAAGGCTACCATATTAGCATTTATAGAATGATATTTTTCTAAGACATTAATCTTGTATCCAAAGGACTTGATTTTTTAATACAGAAAAATAGATTTGATGTAACACAGAAATCTTGTCATTCAGGATTTTACCTCTGGAGCACAAAGATTAACCAAATTCTGTTGGACTGTTTCTAATGATAAGAGTTAGTCTTTTACTAAATGGGGTTGTGGGCAGAGATGAGGTCAAAGGAAAATGTGATCTCTCCTTTGGACCAACTGGCAGAATTTGAAAAGTAATCTAAAACCTGAATTAACAATTGGAAGGAAAAATGAGGAATGATAAATAGCAAATTTGAACTCTTTCCCTTGGGTTGTATTTGCATTTGGGGTCAAAAATCCATGCAACCACAGTGTTGTCAGCTGCAAGGTAATACAGGCAAAGATTTGGCACAAGGAGGTTCCCTTGCCTCTCTGAAAATTTATTAGTGCCAGTATCTGTTTATTTCATGCCAAACACATTTTAGGAACATAATGTCACTTCTGAAATCATTGGATTTGAAAAGAAGAGGACATTTAGAGACCTAAAACTAAGTTCTTGGAAAGAGGTAGTTACTCTCCATCTCCACTGCGAAGCCAAATATTTAATTAGATTGCATTTCACAAGAGGTGGTCCAGTGATTTTAAATGTCTCCAAGTCAGATGTTGAATTGCCAAGGTTCTTGAGGAGCTTTTTTTTAAAGGGAAAAGCTAATTAGGGACTTATTGTAGAAAACCAAACCTGGATGTGCAAAGACCTTGTTTATGGAGCTGATGTGGTTGGTGTGGGGTACCCTGTGCCCAGGGGCAGCCCCAAAGCCTGATGGGGAGGGGCAGCTCTTTTAATGGAACTGTGTTAATTGACACATTGCCAGGATGGGAAGTTTAATATTGCTGATTCCAGAACCCCAAGTCCTTGGATTTTTTCCATATTATTTGTAAAGCTTGGCCAACTATCCTGTTTCCCCCCCAGGATTAGCACAAATATCTGTTTCTTGTGATGAGTTGAGGAGACTTATTAAATAAATGTTCCCCTTATCTTTAGGCACATGGGAAGTGCCCTCATCTTGTTTCCATGGAGACTTAGGTCCACCTAATTAAGATGAGAATAAAAATGTGATTTTGCTGAAGACTTCAGGAAAACATGGCATCAGGCCAGCAGATAAACACCATGTGTTCTTCTGAGTTTTGGAAAAGTTCAGATTTTGGGACTTAAATTGGAACCGAAATTTTAAAGCCTCGGGAAAATTTGAAAAGTTGGGGAAAAGTCAATTCTCACCCAAAGTCACTGCCAGCATTGGGAGGTCTTTATGAAAGTTGCAGCGTGTAAGGGAAATGGGTTTGTTTAGTACTGTTCTAATTATGATGCTGGAGAAATTTTATAGGATCCTAGAATCATACAGGTTGGAAAAGCCCTGTAAGATTATCCAGTCCAGCCTTTAGTGTGTGTCTGTGGGGGGTGAGTCTGGTCATGCCTAGTAGTTTTTTTAAGCCATCCTTTGAAATCTCTACTCCACAGGCATTTTCCAAAAGGCATTTCTTGAAAATGAAACTGGCACTTGAGTGGCAGGGGCAAAGTTCTGGTGGTGCCTGACACAGATTTTGGCTCTCACATCTGAGTGGGGCAGAAGGCTCCTTTCAGATGCCCCAGCATGGGGCAGATCCCTGGCTTGGCTTTTGTTGTTGCCTTTGCCCACATGACACCTACTTTTCTCCACAAAGGAGCAAACTAGGACTGCTGTTTTTCTTCTACAGATTTGGAAGAGAGATTTATTGTTCCTGTTTGAGTACTTCAGTCACATAGGGGCTGATCACTACCTGTTTAAATCAGATGCTGCCCTTGAATCCCTTTTGGGCTCTTGTGCTTTGTGGCTGATGCTTGACAGAGAAGACAGACCTTTCAGGGAGGAGCAGCTGCTTGTTCATCTGCGTTCTCCTGTTACAGGCTCCCCTGAGTAGGAGTTGAGAGGATTCTTTACTCCCTCCCTGGGAAGGCAGAACTGTACTGCTCAGACCAAAGGTTGGGGGGCACAGCATCCAGTAACCACTGCGTGGGGCAGAGCAGGGGGCACGATGCAGCTCGATGGGAGTCGTCAGAGTCTCTCGTGTCCCAGCTCTGTGGTGTGTGCTGTCTCCCTCAGCATGTCAGGCAGTGCCACCATCCTGGGCAGTGAGATAGCCCTAATCCTAAATTACTGTTCTTCAGGTCTGAAACACCAGTTTAGGTGACCTTTTTTAATCTGGTTTGCCTAAGCTCTCTCTGGTGTTTAACACCATGTTGACACTTGGAGAACATGCCATCTTCATGCTTGATCAAATGGTGTTACACTGTCAGCTTTCTCCCACAGTGATTTCCCATATGCCTTGTATGTCTGGGGCCTGTATTGCAGCTTCTGCAACTCCTCTTCCTCTGTAAGACATGAACAATTTCCACTCTCCAGATTCATCTCACTCAGCAGCGTAAGGGTTGATCTGTTCTTTTTGAATGTGTCTTTAAAAAGGGTTCAGCAAAGCTGTGGTGAGACTCAAGAATAGTTTTACTTGGTGGACTTTTGAGCAGCTTCATACATTTTGGATCAGAAGAGACAGGCAGAGGCAGCACTTCATCAATTTATATTGTCCACATTTGGATCTTCTCTAAGCAGCTGTAAAAATTAGGAACTTAATTTTTAGGTCTCAAATTCTGCCAAGAAATCATTATTTAATTGTAACATTTGCTAGGAAAAGTTTCCCATTCTCTTTTTCTCTAGAGTTGGTTAGATTTTTGGACTTCACTGTTTACAGCTTTTCTTCTGGTCTTAGAGTTCATATTAAGAATGATATTTTCCCCCAGGCTGATCTAAAAGCCCATGTAGTGTCCAGAGGTGGAGTGGCTCTCAGTAGTGACACTCCTGGCTTTTTGGCCTGGCTTCAATTGGAGACTGTTCTTCAAAACATAGCCTGAGTATCCTGTGTTTTTTATAATTTTTTTTGGTGTGAAAGTGGGCTTTTCTGCCTGTATTAAACAAATGCAGGCTGAACTTCAAGTACATATATGCATATGTATAAAAATGAGCATGTGTTAGATGTTGGTGGGTTTGAGCAAATCCCTGTTTCTCTGTTGGTCAGACATGCTTCAGTTGCTTTTCATGGAGGTGCTTTTTATTCTTACCTGACTCTTCTGTTTGCATGAAATGAGGGAAATAGCACAAAAGAGTTAATCACTGGTTTGAGTTGACCTTTGCTTAGGTTTACTTCCTTGCACTTGTTTCCTGTGTTACCCCTTCCCATGTAACAAGGCAACCTTTTATTTCATGTAACTTGTTTTCTTCTGGACTTTCGCTTAGCTTTAATTATGAGTCTTCTAAAATATGAAGAGCTCTTGGTATTGGAAAGCACAAATTCCTTTGAGCAGTAGTGCCTGCATCTTTAGATCAGCAGTGTGTGAATTTTAACTTGGACAGTAAGCAGTAGGGACACAGTGTGGTGCAGCTCCCAGGTGTGTAGCTGCTGCCTTCCCTTCTCTGTTTCTAAGCATTGGGAAAGTAAAGTCCAAATCTAGTGTGGTGTAGCATGGATCTGTTGGTTCAGCTTTTTCATGGAATGGGGTAAGAGAATGAATAGGGAAGGGCAGTGTGCTTAATGGTCAAAGCAGGCTCAAAGATGGCAGGATGGTTTGCTGCTCTTGGTGTCCTCTCTCCTAGTTGCAGTGCCAGTTTGTGTGCAAGGTGTTGGGCTGGACATCTGTGTACCCTGCTGCTCACTTCCAAAGACTTGTTAGCTGGCTCAGGTGACAGTGTGCTCCAGGCTCAGGGAGTGTGGAATTTGGTAAATCACTCTTAGGTATAAACTCTTCACCTGCTCCCTTGAGGTGTAAGCTCTGTAGGCCTTACTGACCACATCTTCTTCATCACATCCACTATCCAGCTGGTCTGAGGAGGAGTTGTTTTATGAAGGAGATGTTGGCTAGAGTGCAATACCATCTGCCATACTGCTTTGGGGCAGGGATTTTATTGCTGTCTGGGTACAGTACCTGCCCAGCACTGATCCAGTTCTGTGTTTGGGAATTTTTTACTCTTTGCAGCTATGTGCCTGCCACCAGAACTTGGCTCTTCAACAGCAGTTTGTTGGTGATGACACTCAGGAGAAAGGTGGTGATGCTCTTTGCTTGCAGGGTGTTGATCCCTTTGCAGGTTGCTTTGCAAGGAGGCTTTGCTGCTGGTGTGTTTTGTCACCTGTTGCTGTGAGGCAGTTGTCCCTGTGTGGTCAGAAATCTTGTGGTTTGTGCTGCTGTGGTGGTGACAGGACAGCCAGCTCTCTGCAGGTTCCTCTTGAGGACCAGTTCAAGCCTTCTAGGTACTAACCATCACATAGCCTTTCTTCAGGCTGATGTAGAGACTACAAAAGCTCTGTGGCCCTCACTGTCCAACAGCAGCTTAGAAACCCAACAGTGAATTCCAGACTCAAGCCAGGATCTAGGAAATCCTTCTTCAAGAGCTTAGTGCTGGTTTTTTTCCCCCTGATGATTGTAGCATCTTCAGAGGGCCCAAGAGAGTCAAGACCTGCAAGTTGCAGGGAGCCTGGTGCCAAGGCCAAGCTGTCACTTTGTCTTAGCTTATCAAACCCTCTGAACTTCATAATGAATGAAACATTAAGCTCTCTCTACCCTGGTGACAATATATTTGCTTCTGCCTTTCCTCTGTCACAGTCAGGAGGGATTTTCTTTTTTCTCTTTGAAGAAAGCACGTGAAAAACAAGGGCTTGGGTTTGAGCTGCCTCTGGTGTAAATGCCTAATGCTTCAGGAGAAATCCCTACAGGCATAACAAATGTGGATGTTCCCTTTTCTTTTCTCTGCCCCGTTTGTCCTGCAGGAGAATTGTGTGTTCGGAGGGAACGGGAACTCCTTGGTTTATGGGATTAAGAGAAACCCACTTACTCTGCAATAACATTCACAAGGATAAAAATGCAATTTTTGGCCAAGGAGCTGAACACAGTGTACATTATCAAATGGGAAAAAACCCTGTTCCTAGTAGATTATCCTTAACAATTCCAATGTACAGTTAGTGTTCCAGCTGTTAATCCAGATGAATTGCATCTCTTTTTACTGTGCATCTTTCTACCAGTGAACATATTCTGGCATGGTCAGGGCTTGGCTATACCTCTGCATCTTGGACTATTCTCTCTGTGTTTCTCTCTCTAAATGCCTTTTTTAGCCATTCATGCATTTCTTCAGCTGCCAAATGGCTCTCCTGCTGTGGCAGATGCTTTGGCTTCGTGCTTGGTCATTATCCCTTGTACATCCAGACTTTGTTGGTTATACAGCACTTGTCAGCTACTTGCTTTAAGGAGAGTGTGAGAAACTTTTTTTCTGTGTGTGAACTAAGAAGATGATGTTGTGCAACACAGAACGGTTTGGGTTGGAAAGAGCCTTTAAAGGCCATCTAGTCCCACCCTCCTGCAGTGAGCAGGGACACCTTCAACTAGACCAGGTTGCTCTGTGCCCTGTCCAACCTGACCTTGGATGTTTCTAGGGATGGGGCACTTACCACCTCTCTGGGCAACCTGGGCCAGTGTCTCATCATCCTCATTGTGATATCTTGCTTTTAATTGTGAAATCCAAGTTTAGAGGCATATATTAGTGTTAGGTTTGGTACCATAAATATGCAAATATACTGTGGGGGGAGTGTTGATCTGCCTGTAGGGAGGCTCTACAGAGGGACCTGGACAGGCTGGATTGATGGGCCGAGGTCGATTGTATGAAGTTCAACAAGGCCAAGTGCTGGGTCCTGCACTTGGGCCACAACAACCTCATGCAAAGCTACACGCTGAGGGAAGAGTGGCTGGAAAGCTGTCCAGCAGAAAAGGAGCCTGGGGGTTCTCATCAACAGGGGCTGAACATGAGCCAGCAGTGTGCCCAGGTGGCCAAGAAAGCCAATGGCATCCTGGCCTGTATTAGAAATAGTGTGGCCAGCAGGACCAGGGAGGTGATTGTCCCTCTGTACTCAGCATTGGTGAGGCCACACCTCGAATACTGTGTCCAGTTCTGGGCACCTCAATACAAGAAAGACACCGAGGTGCTGGAGTGGGTGCAGAGAAGGGCAATGAAGCTGGTGAAGGGCCTTGAGAACAGGTCTTATGAGGAGCAGCTGAGGGAACTGGAGATGTTTAGTCTGAAGAAAAGGAAGCGGAGGGGAGACCTCATCGCCCTCTGCAACTACCTGAAAGGATGTCATAAGGAGGTGGATGCTGGTCTCTTCTCACAAGTAACAAGAGGAAATGGCCTCAAGCTGTGCCAGGTGAGGTTTAGACCAGACATTAGGAAGAACTTTTTCACTGAAAGGGTTGTCAGACATTGGAACATGCTGCCCAGGGAGGTGGTTGAGTCACCATCCCTAGATGTGTTTAAAAGTTGTCTAGATGTGGTGCCTGGGGGCATGGCTCAGTGCTGGACTTGGGAGAGTAGGGTTAATGGTTGGATTCGATGATCTTGAAGGTCTTTTCCAACTTAAGTGATTCCGTGATTCTATAATAGTCCCTGAAACACAGCAGGTACCTGCATGCCTATCTGCTTGGCCTAGACACAGGTTATTGAGATCTCCTGGAAGGAGGTTGCAGATGAAGACTTTTACTAACTGCACTATCCAGTAACAACCAGAAAGTTCCTAGAGCCAGGACCTTTAATGTGGTTGCCAGTATTGTATTAACATGTTCCTCTGCAGAGGGTCCTCCAGGTTGCCCACCCACTCATCCGTATTTAGTCATCTAAAATAATGTTATTTCTCTCTACATCCACATCTGTTTTCACTCTATTGCCAATGGAAATGCTGCTGTATATTCCCTGTGTATGGTGGCTACTTTCCCAGCATATTGAAAATATACTCAGTGTTAGGGGATTTTACAAGTTCTCAAAAAACATCAAGTATTTTCCCACAGTAGCTACCCCATGTGATGTCTACATGAAATAACATCTATTCACAGAACTACAATGTGCACCTGCATGTGATGTGCTGCTTTGGGGTGCCTTCACATAGCTACACCTCACACTTGAGTTTCTCTTGTTTGAAGCCAGCATTTTCTTAGGGGGTTCTTACTGAGTAGCTTCCTATTGTGAACGTGTGAAAAATCAGCCAGTTAATGTCCCAAACGCCTGGTGCACATTCTTGTACTAACTGCTCTGTTTGGGAACCTGTGACGAGCAGCCTTTCTGATGTGTAGTGTTCTGAATGTGTTCTGTGGCTATCAGTAATCCCTGGTGCAGGAAGCTGCAGTGGAAAAGTGCTCAAAGGGTGCCTGAGCACTGGGCAGCTAGAACAATCCAGCACGTGTTCTGTGCAGCTGCTTGTTTCAGACCTTTCCAAGAACCTTGCTTTGGGGAAACTCTCCCCTAAGACTTCTTAGAATTGAGTATCTGAAGGTATATGGTTTCTAGAGCTGTTTATGTTGGCTGACTGATCTGTGATGCTTTGTCTCCTGTGTCTTCAGTATTAGTGTTGCATTTTTAAATATCTTGCCTTCAGATCTACAATTATGTTGGTTCATGCTGTTAATGTCTACAGTCCTCTCTGGTTCCCAAGGGTCACCTCTGTAGCAGCACAGGAGTTAATGAGTTGCAGTTCTGCCCTCCTAGCACAGAGGATACATTTTTGGATAAAGCTTGAGAATTACCTGTCCTGCTTCCTCAGAGCCTCCTCCTCAAATCCTCCACCCCATGCTGAGCAGGCTGCTACCTCCGAGGCAGGGTCCAGGGCTGAACCAGTACAGGGTGAGATTTGAACCTTTTAAGCCCAGTTCCCAGTCTGACAACCAGCAGTGCACTAGTTGGCCAGAGAAACTGACAGATGACTTGCTATCTTAACTTCATTAACTTCCCCACCAAATTGTAAGAGAATGAGAGAGGATGAATAACTTGTCAGCGTGCTCCTCCAGGAACATCTCTTAGAACTTCTGATTTAGATAAATTCCTGTGGCCCACCAGGGTCGTATGATGACTGTGTATCATTCTTTCCAGATTGCACAGGGAGAGACAACTGAAAGAGCAAATGGGTGGAAAACAAAGTGGCAGCTTCGTTTTCCCTTGGAGCAGACGTGTTCTCCTAGAATTGGGACATCATAGTAGCAGTGCACTCTGTCTTTAAAGAGCATTTCCATTGTTTTCCACTCTTGGAGGTGCTGCAGAGGTGCCTGCTATTGCTTTGAAACGTAGGATTTGGTTATAAATATGCTTTTCCAAACAAACTGATAAGTTGTCTCTGGTTTAATTGTCGATCCTGAGTCAAACCGTGACAACAAGCTCAAACCAGGACATCAGTCAATGAGCTTCTCCCCAGGTTTCCATGAAAGATTTGCAGAGGATTCCAGGGAAATAGCTAAATAAATGGCCTGTTCTGGTGCCTGTGCTGGGAGGTGGAAAGCATCCCAGCATGACTAGGTACTGCAGGGGTTGGCCTGCAGTTTTGTGCATGGATTCTCTTGTGATTGTAGTTAGGAACTATACAAATTCCTGCATTTCTCTGAAATCAGCGTTGGTTGTCTTACAAGTAATAAAGCTGATCAAAACATGGAAATCATCCTGGCTCTCCTGTGAAACAGTTTGTGACTTTTTAAGGTGTGTCAGATTTCTTTCCTTAAAAAATATACCTCAGAATGAAAATGTTGTGAATTAGACTTCCACAGATTTTAAGGGGGGGAAGAAGTAAGTCTGGATTATTTGCAATCTTACAGCCTGTGTTCAGTTTTATTTTAATCAGGCTTTAAGGTGCTTAGAAGAGGCTTTTGTGTCTCAAAATCCCCTTTTAAGATGCATTACAAGGTGAAATGTCTGGGTAGGGGAAGGAAAGGTCCAAGAACTCCCCATACCTCCCTGCTGGACTCAGCAGTTCTGTGGGGTTAGTAACTCAGGAGAGGCTGAACGAGGCACCATATGAGCTCCTGGTTTAATCTTCACTACTTAGTCCTTGTGTAAATATGGGGGGGAACCAAATTATTATTAGAAGCCTCTCCCTAATGGCTCCATCAGAAATTCTCATTAAGGTTAGTTGGCCATAATTTTCACCACTGAACACATCTTCCGTCAGGAAAAATGATAAAACATCCGAATTCTAATAAATTATGTTTTCTGTATTTCAAAAAAGTGTCTTTAAAAAAAAAGTGTGTTTTCAAAATGTGTGTTTTAAAAGCATGTGTATTTTAAAATTGTGCGTTATGTGTGTTTGAAAATTTTAGGGTGGAGAAAAGGTACATTTAAGTTCTGTAGACTTCAGATGTAAGGGTGACAGATGTGAAAGGGGAAAGGTTGCTGTGTGTGGGGGCAGTGGTGCCCAGGGTGCAGCCTGTGCCTGACTCCTGGTTGTCTCCCCTCCTGTCAGACCATAGAGTCCAACTGGCGCTGTGGGCGACACAACCTGCAGAGGATCCAGTGCCGCTCCGAGAACAGCAAAGGTGTCTACTGCTTGCAGTATGATGATGAGAAGATCATCAGTGGCCTGCGAGATAACTCCATTAAGGTAAACGCTTCCTAAAGGCTTTTCCCTGGGGATGAGTGGGTAGTTCTGCCTCGGGAAGCTTGCTGCTTGTGTTTCCTTGCTTTGCCTCTTCACGGGACAGCATGGGTCTGTGCAGGGTTTATGAGGGTGGGATGTCTTCTGTAGCCTGGCAAAGTCCTCACCTGCACTTTGCATTTCCTTTCACAAAAAAGGGCTTTTATCTTTTTGTGATTGTTGGTTATTTCACTGTTCACTTATCATAGAATCATGGAATGGTTTGGGTTGGAAGGGACCTTAAAGATCATCTAGTCCCAAGCTCCCTGCCATGGGCAGGGACACCTCCCACTAGACCAGGTTGCTCTGAGCCCCATCCAACCTGCCCTTCAACACTTCCAGGGATGGGGCAGCCACAGCTTCCCTGGGCAACCTGGGCCAGTGTCTCACCACCCTCACATTAAAGAATTTCTTCCTTAAGTCTAACCTAAATCTCCACTCTTCCAGTTTAAAATGGTTGCCCCTTGTCCTGTCACTACAAGCCCTTATAAAACTTGCATCAAAAAGAATTCCTGAAGCCAAAAGGAAGGACAGGCAGATTACCCATGGATTCTTCCTGCTATCCTCTAGTTTTCTTCCTTTCTTCTCTCTTGTGGCTATGTTGAAGTCTTGGATCCAAGTCCTTAATAAGCCATTTATGCTCCATGTTTTTTAACAGATTTGGGACAAAACAAGCTTGGAATGTTTGAAAGTTTTAACAGGACATACTGGCTCGGTTCTTTGTCTGCAGTATGATGAGAGAGTCATTGTAACTGGATCTTCAGATTCTACAGTGAGGCGAGTGTTAAGTTTTTGCACAAGTATCATTTGAATATCAGAGCTGGGAATATTTACAATTATCTCTAAATATCAGAAAACATTCCTAATACTAATGGGATACTCTTATTCCAAAAACAAGATATCCATACTTGGCAAAGCATTATAGTCCATTTTTTTTCCAACTGTCTCATTTTTGTAGTGTAAAGAATTTTGAAGGAATATGACCTGAGTGATTCAAAGCATATCCTGAAGCTGTAGAATAGCTGATGGCCAACCATACAGTAATTCCTTCATGGAGAATTTCTTGTACTGCCTTCTGACACCTCTTAATTATGACTGTTAATGAAAGGGTATTTGGAATACATGGAGCGCTTGTCTGACTGTGGTTCTGATCATGCTGAGTTTAAATTCCTTTACAAATTCAGTGGTCAGTAGATGTCCAACCAAGATGCTCAGATACAGTTCAGTGGAAGGGTCTTGCCTCCTGGTGGGCTACATTGGTATGCCAGTGTCAATCTTTATGAAACGTCTAAAAAATTAAGAAGTGATTATTACACCCTTCAAGTAGGATAAAATATGTAGTGAGTTTTTTACTCTGTGTGAGGTGGTAGGTAGCCCTGGAGGGAGCTACATCCCAGTTGCCACTGACCTGTGCTCCATCTGAGTGAATGGTGTCAAACTGAAGGAATCCTAGTGGATGGTATTTGTGTTGGCCTGTTCCATCAGTTTATACATCACACAGGTTTTAGTCATCCTGGAAGAATCACAGAATTGTGGTCATTGTTAAGCAGCAGTGGTCTCAGCTTAGGCATTTCCTGGCCTAATTGTTCACTGCTGTTAATTACTGCTTGTGGATTAGGATGCTTCCCCAGGACCCATCATCCCTCATCTCCCAGGCCCTAGGAGGTGTTGAGCAGCCTGTGAGCTCTCCATTACAGACGGTAGCAGACTGATGCATGTTGATGCATTAAACCTTGCAGAGCCTTCATCCTTCATTTGGAATGAAATCCTTCTCTTTTGCAGAGTTTGGGATGTAAATACAGGTGAAGTTCTCAACACGTTGATCCACCACAACGAGGCAGTGCTTCATTTGCGGTTCAGCAACGGCTTGATGGTGACGTGCTCCAAGGACAGGTCCATTGCAGTCTGGGACATGGCCTCACCCACGGACATCACCCTGCGCCGGGTCTTGGTTGGCCATCGCGCTGCTGTCAACGTGGTTGACTTCGATGACAAGTACATCGTGTCAGCCTCAGGGGACAGGACCATTAAAGTAAGTTGGCAGAGCTCTGCTCCAGGCCTGCCTGCCCACCAAGACAGAGCAGCTTCTGAGCCTTGTTCCGAGGTGTTCCCAGCAGTTCTGGGCCTTTTCCTCCACCACTCGGCGAGCTGCTTCCTCCTGCTAGCTGTTAATGTCTTTATGTGCCTAATGAGGCTCGTAACATTTTTGTGGCTTCTTTTGTACAATTGCAAAAAAAGAAAAGCCCAGGGGCTGCTTGAACTCCAGGCTCAGGGTCGGTTTCTTTGTTAAATGCAGCACATTTTGTGCCCTTTTCATTTTGTGTCCCTTTCCAAGAGGTATTTTTTATTTACAATTGTCAGTCCTGTTCCAGACGTGAATTTAATCAGCACTTGCCTTTCCTCACCACACCTTCCCAGCTCAACCAGACTTTGCCATGTTTGAGGAATTAAGGGGCTGTGTTTGAAGGCTGTTACATACCAGAAGATTTGAGTTACCCGGAGTCTATTAATGTAACAAAGGCGTTTCCACCTTCCCTCTCTAGAACCAGAGCTACCTCAGACTGTGCCAAAAAGCTCTTGGCAGTTTAATGTCCAAATATCTGCCAGAGATCCTGCTGAATCTGTGTTGGAAAATGAGCCACTGGATACTTTACATTCCAACTTGAATTACGGTTCATTAAAAATGGGCAAAGTTGATAGAATCATTTGATGGTAAGAAAGAAGCAGCCACTAAACTTTTACAGGTCAGGGTTTTGACCTTCTCTTACTAGTAGGTTGCTCATAATTTCTTTGGTAAAAATTATGGGGTCTTTGTGGTAATTTTCAGTTTATAATAATTTTCAGAAATTATTAGCTTATCCAGATTCGAGTGTGATCAAGTTTTTGAAATCATTTGGGGCAGTCTCTACCACCTGAAAATATTTCTGTACAAATCCCCCCCAAACTGTTCTCATGGACGTGCAGTAGCAGTGCTGGTGGCTCTTGCCCCTGCCAGGTCCCCATCGCTCCAGTCTGCCACTCATGCCAGGTGCCCAATCTTTGCCCATAGAAGTATCATTGAATGAAGGAGTGGTTTGTGTATGAAGGGACCTTCAAGATCATCTAGATCCAACCCCCCTGCATGGGCAGGGACACCTCCCACTAGACCAAGTTGCTCCAAGCCCCATCCAACCTGCCCTTGAATGCTTCCAGGGGTGGGGCAGCTACGACTTCCCTGGGCAACCTGGGACAGTGTCTCACCACCCTCATGCTAAAGAATTTCCTCCTAATGTCTAACCTGAATCTCCTCCCTTCCAGTTTAAAACAGTTACCCCTTGTCCTCTCTCTACAAGCTCTTGTCCAAAGTCCCTCCCCAGCTTTCCTGGAGCCCCTGCAGTCACTGGAAGGTGCTCTAAGGTCTCCCTGGAGCCTTCTCTTCTCCAGGCTGAACAACAAATCAAATACTGTGTGAGTTTTCATTCCTCTGTCCAGCAAAGGTCAGCCTCAGACCTCCTCTGTTTATGAATTCATCATGGCTCCTGTGGAAATTCAAACCCCTTGTTTGTGTGTAATTCTCAGGAGTGTTTCTCTCGTTTCCCAGGTCTGGAGTACAAGTACGTGTGAGTTTGTTCGCACTCTCAACGGGCACAAGCGCGGCATTGCCTGCCTGCAGTACAGGGATCGCCTGGTGGTCAGTGGATCCTCGGACAACACCATTAGGTGGGTGCCCAGGGGCAGCTGTGGGTGTGTAAGGTGTGGAAGCAGCATTTCCCCTCACCCTTGGTGCTGTCCTGCACTGCTGCATGTGCAAAACCTCCTTGGTGTGTCCTGCTGTTGGAGCAGGTGATGTGCTCCGTTTGAGAGTAAACATGCCACATCCCTGTGAAAAAGTGGGGTGCTGAGGTTTGTGTCAAAGGTAAACAAAGGTTCTTATCTATTGCTATGGATTCCCACCTTGTCTTCTGCTTGGAGAGCTGAGGAAGATGTTGGTCGCTGGTTTTCCTCATTACTTTGTGAACCTCTGATCAGTGGCCTAGGCAGAATAGAAAGAAGTGTATGTAAAGTTCCCAAGATAACTGAACAAGTGTCCAAGCTTTTCCAGCATGTCATTTTGAACTCCTACATGTTTATGTACTGCAGCTGCCATGCAGACTGGTCTCTGAATTGCACACAGGGAACATCTCATGCCTTTTTGAGCAGATGATGTTCTATGAGCCACAGAAAACCATCCAGTAGCACACCTGAATCCCTGCATGTGGGCTGCGGGACAGTGCTGAACCTGAAGTACTCAAGGACTTTCTCCTCTCTCAAGGTTATGGGACATTGAATGTGGTGCCTGTTTAAGGGTACTAGAAGGCCATGAAGAACTGGTTCGGTGCATCAGGTTCGACAATAAGAGGATTGTCAGTGGAGCCTACGATGGGTACGTTTTTGACCAGCAATTTCAAAACGTTTTGCCTCTCTTAGCAAAGCATCTTCTGAGATCTGCTGAGCCTCGTGTTCCCTGGTGTAAGGATTCTCTTCTGATTTGACTAGTGGATCAATATTTAACTGAGTGGATTTTGCTTGAGCAACTCAACGCAGTGGGCTGCTGCTTTAAGTAGCCAAGAAGCTGCTTTTCTGGAGGTCTCTAGCACACTCCAAAATTGTGTATCACTCAAGTTAGAGTTTCCTTAGAAAGTAAACTTTTGTTTGGCTGAAGTGACATTCCTTTGTTTCTGTCCTCTGGAATTGCTCCTGGACAGGTCCTGTGTGCTTAGAGTAGTCCAGGCTTTCTATTTTTATGACAGCAGCACTGAAAATGTTAATTGTGAGTGCAAATGAATCTTGTGGGGCTCTCAGAAGCCTTTAGTGACCATTGCTGTTGGGCTGAGGGCAGGAGCCCCACTGTTAGTGCTTCTGAACTGTTCAGTGTGTAGTGGATTCACAACAGCTTCCCTCTATGTCCAAACTCTGCATTCCTTTCTCTGCCTGATTTATACTTCTGGTGAACAGTAGAGTGACTGAAAACAATTCTTGAACTGTGTTTGTCTCTAGCCTTTTATTTGGGTTCAGTGTCACGTTGGGGTTGGCAGTCCCAGCTTAATTCCCACTGGAACTTTACACCTCATCAGTGGTGCTGTGAGCTTCCAAGAGCTTCCAGAGCAGCTTGTGCATAGAGTCACTTTGTCTTTCATGTTACCCACCCACTTGGTCCATCACATATCAGCTGCTAAAAAGAAATACAAAACTGCTTTACAAGATGCAGAGTTAGTATTTTAGTGAAGACGGATTCTAACATTTTGCTTGACCCAGCTGTAGGGAAGATCTGGCATGCTTTCCATTGCTTTAGATGTTACTTCTTACACTTGAAACAATGCTTCCATAATGACCTTCTTTTTTCCCTTTACAGCAAAATCAAAGTTTGGGACTTGCAAGCTGCCCTTGACCCTCGTGCCCCAGCAAGTACCTTGTGCTTGCGTACCTTAGTGGTATGTACAGTTCATTGGTTTGGGCTCTCTGAAAGCTTTTATTTGTAAGTGAAATGCATTCCATTCCACTCTACAAATTAAAATGTATGTATCGTTATATCCTGAAAGCCTTGGATCTGAGCTGAAAAAAAAATGTTGTTTTCCTAGTTTGAGATTCTCAGATACTCTTGAAAGAAATAAATCAGTGCGACACTGTATCAAATAATTCTAGTTATTCGTGTTTCCCTAAACTGGTAGGGCTGGCTGTAAATTTCCTTTTAATAAAAAGGAGGGAGGAATCTTGTGAGTCTTTCCCAAACCTTTCTCCTAACCTTTCAGTTGGGAAGGAAGAGATTTGAAGCGGGAGGGGAGGCTGAGTCAGAGGGATCACCACAGGGACTGTGCTCACTTCAGAGGACTATCAGATTTAAGGCTGTTGCTTAAGTTATATTTTGCTTTGAGGTTTGGGTTTATGACAGAAGACTTAATTAGAAATAGATTGGGGAATTGAGTTCCTTGTTCTTTTCACTGAAACGTGCATGAAAATTTATTTCAGGACTCAGTTTGACAAGTAAGTAGCAACCCCAAATTATTGACTGTGTGATGGTAACTGGCTTATTCAGCATGTGCTTGGCCTTTCCAACACTTCTTTAAGTGCTTCCACGGCCAGAAAGGCTTCTGATTTTACTTCTCAGTGGTCTTTGCACAGAGATGAGATTTAATTATTTCTTTATTCCATATGAATGTTGTGTATTTAATTTTACTGAAAAGGTTGCTTCTTTCCCCTCTGTGGTACACTGGTTATGGTTTGGAGATGAGGCTGACAGCTTCAGTTAGTGCTCCACTAAAGGCAGAGAAAGTTTATTAAAAATGGGTAAGCGGGGACAAAGAGCAGAACCTTTTCTGGTGCCATGTTGGGATTTCTGGAAAGAGCTAATGGAGCAGGTACCCCTCCAGCTCCCTGTCTTGGGGCAGGGTTAGAGCATGGTGGTCTTGGCTGGTCCCTGGAGCAGTGTGGGCTGGTGGGCTCAGTGCAGAGGGGCAGTGAGCAGCAGTGCTGGCTGCAGCTGCTCTGGGAGGAGCCCTGGCAGGTGTCAGTGCCAGCCTGTCTTCTAAATCACTGCTGCTTGACTGAGGGGCTGCTCTTGTCTTTAATCATCTCAGCATCCACCACTGGCCCTGCCAGGGGTGGCTCAGGGTTTCCAAGCACTGGGTTTGGAAGGTGTGTGTTGTGCTGGAAAAAGCCTACTTAGAAAATCAGCTTTTTTGTAACTTGAGTGTAATTATAACCAAGGGTTTGTTGAGCAGCCCCCAGAGTTGGAATACACTGTTCTGTGTCCAGGTACAGAAGTGTTACCCTCTTGCCTTTCTAACTCATTTCCTCTTGCTCACAGGAACATTCAGGACGTGTCTTTAGACTCCAGTTTGATGAGTTTCAGATCATTAGTAGTTCCCATGACGATACAATTCTGATTTGGGATTTCTTAAACGTGCCACCCAGTGCCCAGAACGAGACCCGCTCTCCATCTAGAACATACACGTACATCTCCAGATAACAGTCTGCACTTTACTGCCCTCAGGAGGTGAGTCTCTTTTTATTGGATGTATTAGAAATATCTGGAATTATCCCTCTGCCTGCAGGTTGGCTTAGTCAGAACAAGAAGCTCATGTTTTCCTTAAGAAAATAAAACCTATTTATGCCACTTCTTTCACTATCTAGTCTTTGTATGGTCATGCTTCAGCTTGGGAAACTTGTCAGGTTATCTTGCCCCCTTCTCTAATCCCTCCTGGTTATAACTGGGCACCTCAGGTGTTTTATGGGAAGTTATTACGTATTCACTACATTCTTGGAAGCTGAGGAGACTTGGTGTGTTGCACAGGTATTCCAGCTATCCTGTGAAATCAGGATCTTTTAGAGTTGTTGATTTATCTGCTCCCTGTGTGAAGCTTTGTAAGGAGCATTGGAATGCATCTCTAGTCAACCAACCGTGTGTGTGATCTTTGGGCAAATGCTCATCAGAAATGAGCAGTTTTGTGATAACTCCAAATAGCAGGGAAGACTTTCAGAACTAAAAATGACATCGTGTTGGGCAACGTGACAACTCTGAGCTCTTAGAAACGTGAACTTTGCCTGCTTGGTTTCCATTTTTCTGCAAGTCAGCTTCATTTAGTTCTCAAAGCCCAGTGGGTAAGAAGCTCTGCTGTAGATCTGTTTGTTGGGACAGTGGATTCTTTTCCTTATGTCATCTCTATGGGTGCCAACAATTGCCCTTCAAACTAGAAATAGCTGGGAGTGCAGGGACTTGGGAACACAGAAATCCCTGTACCACAGCAGAGCCCCTTCCTCCAGTCCCTGCCCCTGCTGAGGCTGGATGCTTCTAGGGAAGTGGAGACACTGCAGTGTTAGTATCATTGCCTGGCAGGAAGGTTTTACTTCATTTGAACTAGATTATTAATAATTTTCTTAAATATTGTGGGAAAAGCTTTCCCTGTCTTCATGCAAGCACAGATTTTCAATATCCCTTTGTATTGATTCATCCCTGCTGTGGCAATGAGTTCCTCAGTGTTGTCCTGAGGAGATACCTTCCCTTGGGAAGACACATTGCTTCTTTGAGATGCTGGTTAAAAATTCTTTTTCACCTGTCAGCATTCCTCAGGAAAGTGTTGGCTGCCTTTCCTACTAACTGAACTCATCCTCATTCTCAAACAAGCCAAGGTAACATCCTCTCTAGAGTGATGACCCTTGGATCTGTTGGCCTCTCAGGTTTCACAGAGGGTCAAAGCAAGAAGCTGGCCATTGCTAGACTGAGCTGCCTCCCTTTTTGTAATTACTTAACAGAAAATTAGGCTCATGATTAAAGGGAGAAGTCCTGAAACTGTCCAAAGAGCCAGGTCCTCCAGTGCTGCTCACCTGGGGTTCCAGCCTCAAAAGGGTTTTGTTCGATCCGGGATGACACATTTGCATTCTTGTTGTGGAGAGCTTGGGGCTGTCACTGGTAACGTCCCCAGGGACTTTATCCTGGCTCCTGTGCCACCTGGGTCCATACCTGAGGGAACTTCAGCTGTGGAAACTCCAAGGCTTGTTGAAGTTGATGGTTTCCTTCTGTGGAGAACTTTTTCCGCCCTTGCTGAGTAATTTTTTCCTTGTCTTTTCCGACAGATAGAATAGGCTGCATGAGAAGATGACAGTAGTTTTAGGAACCATCTCCATCTGTCTTCCACTTCACACACCAGTGCTTTCATCTGTTAACTTAAAAGATAATTTGAGATTGACAAATTCTTTTTGATTTGGTTTGGTTTTTTTTAATTCTAGAGTTACATTTGGCTCGGCAGGCTTTTATTAGTTGTGCTTGATGGGAAAGCTAGAGATCATGTGTCTTCAGCATAAGAGAAATTAGGAGTTGAATAAAATGGGTATCAGTTCACTTGACCAGCAAGATGCTGGTGTCTGACTTGCCCCTCTTGCCACGTGTGGCCCTGCAGACCCAGTGTGTGATGTGTCTGGGAGCTATGAAAGCCTTTGGCAGCAGGTTCTTCTCTTCCAGCTCTGCAGGCTTGGCAGTTTGCACAGCTGATCTCTGACCCTCAGCTGAAACCACACAGACCTCCACATCCTGGCAGTTGTTGGGAATGACAGTCCCTTAATAATGATTTCCTACACAGGAGGGATGCTGCAGTGTCACTTTTTGACAGGTTTGTCTGGCTTCAGAATCCAAAAACCTATAAATCTACTGAAAATTATGGTCAGGCAGCTAATATTTCATTATGACATTTAATGAAACAGTTTTAAATGCTTTCAAACATTTGAGTTTTCTGAATTTTGAGGCAGCCTTGTACACTTTTTTACAAGGCTTGCTGTGTTGTGCCTCTTCAAAGAGGATCACTTTTGACAGTCCTGGCAGTTGGCTGTGAGAGTTTTATTGCTTGCTGTGGAATTCCTGTTGTTTATTGTAACATGATAAAAATTGTTACCATATGATAGTCTAATATTCGTATATTAAGCACCAAGCCTTGGGCTGGGGGCAGGGAAGGGGAAGTGCCTGAAGATGTTTTAACCTTTCATGGGAATTTTGGATCAGAAGAGGGTAGTTCTCCATAAAAACAGGTTTGGGAAGTGGCAGGTGAAATCCACGCTCAGATTTAATTACACTAAGAACATGCACTGGCTTCAAACTAATCATGGAGTCACCTGGCTGGAAAAGGTAACTGAGATAGAGAACAGCTTGAATTTTTGGTCTGTTTTCTTGAAAGCTGATGTATTGAGGCAACTGAACTTGGATCCTGTGCACAACGTGCTCCTCTGCAGTGTGGGGAGGAAAAGGAAGATGTTCTCAGAGCTGTGTGTAGGTCCCTGTTGCAGTAAACAATGTTCAGCATTTAGTGAGGCTACCAGGTGCTTCAGTGTTGGTCCCCAGGAGGGTTTTGGGCTCTTACTGCCAAGCTATAGGTGACCTCCCAGGGACCCCCCCATTGAGAATCTTGCTCTTCAGCTGAATTCAGAGCATGTTCTGCAAGGAACTCTCCCGTGGAGGCACATCTCTCCTCAAAGGGAGGACTGACAGCACAGAAGGAAGTGTGTAACAGGAGCAGCCCCTTCGTGTGTCACACAAGTGTTACCCTCCTTGCAGGTATTTTGCCCTTTTAGCTTCAGCCTGGAGTGCAGAAGATGGTGTGGGACTGACCTCCTCCAGATGTCTCCAACTGTTGCTTTTGGGTTTGTGTCTTCTGTCAGTTCAGCTTCTCTTTTGTCTTTTTCAGGGTTTCACAGTCTTGAACTACTGGATTTTTGGCTACTACATGCCTGAAGATGTTGATTGACAGCTAAAGTCAGAATTGGTTCTAGATGCTGTGTAGATGCAAAGCAGCACGATTCTATCTCTAAATTTCCTAACATTTCCTGCTCTCAGTGGTCGTCTTTGAATTTACTACAGATTCACTGACTTGGAGTAGATGAATTTCAGAAGCCTGTCCTTCCCTGCGATGAGAAATCCAAAGCTTCACATGTAAATTGTCCGTAGAAACTGAACTCTGATGGCTTATTTTTCAGAAATAAATCAGAAGTCAAGAAAGGACTTGGCCTAATTTATATTGCTTTGCACTTTTGTCTGACTTTAAAGAAAAAAAAAACATTCTCCAATGAAATTTGGGTGCCAAACACATACCCAGAATGTACAGAGCTTTGCTTTCCAAGTCACCGTGTCCTTTAGACTTTGCTCTCATGACAGGTTCAGAGCCCTTTTTGGTTGACAGGAGTGTACGTTGGACTCTTAGAAACATTTCTGAATTGCTCAGTAATATTTTCGGATGCCAGTTGACTTGTTTCTGCACCAATAATTTCTTTTAAATTAAAGATTACCTGTAATTCAGGCTAGGTTATCTGAACTAGTTGTATAGCACTGTCTTTTCCTTTTAACTGTGCTCTGTACTCCGACCGTCCTACGCTTCCTAATGTTTGGTATAGGAAAACCTTTCCATGTGTGCTTGCCTCATTCCCAATACTGTATAAGCATGTAGATATAATGTACATAACAGTGGAAGCTCGGGGTGCTGGAGTCAGGATTTCCTGACACTACACACTAACATGGAACATGGGAGCACTTGGCAGCAGGATGTTCTAACTACTGGCACTGGAGGGCTTCAGATGAGTGACCGAGACGTTTTCTCTGCAAAAGGAGGTTTTTCAGTATTCATTAGGATTTTTTTTTTTTTAATGGGAACTACATATTTTAAAATGTAATTTCTAAACTTTTTTTAAAGATTAAAAGGTGTTTAATTTATGCTCTGTATCTTATATTTTTGTGCCGCAGTACTGACAGATGTCTTTCTTTGAACGCCGGTGGGTCCTCCCAAGTGCCTGCTGATGTCCTTCGGTAGCGTTAGTTTGGCTGCTCAATGGAGAGGACACCATGGGCCAAAGTTCAAGTTATTTATGTTTGGTTTGTGACACTTCCTTACGGTGGAGTGGAGGTCCCTTCAAGTCAATGCTTTGATTACGATGCTCGTTACCATGCTGGTTTTCTTTTCTGTACCTGTGAGCTGTGACCGTGGTGCCATGTCCTGGTCATGGTTCCTTTTCATTAGCGTGTTTTTATTAGGAAGTCTCATTGGTTTCTTCTTATGTTGTCATGATCTCCCCTCTAATTTGTGTGGTCACATAAACACTTCTGCATTTTCCTTATGTCAGGATGACGTGGCTATGTGCAGAGGTGAATATTTTATCTGCCCTAGCCAGGTGTGACTATGGCCCTCGGTGGCTTTTCCCTCATGCTTCAGTCGAGCTCAGCGGGAAACCCGCCTGTTTTCCCGGGAAGAGGTGTGCTGGCACAGGAACCTGTTGTCATCCCTTTGATCCTTTGTACATTGTGTGTGTTTTTTGTCCTCTGGCAGCACTTCCCTGGGTTTCTGTTCTCCCCTTTTACAACCAGGAAGGGCAGGGGGTGGCCGAGGGGTCGCTCCCGTGTTCCCGGCAGGACAACCGTGCTCAGACAGTGTTTCTGTGTCCAGGAAACTCAGAGAACATCAAGGTGGTACCAACGTGCTGCAGAAGCACCAGTGAAGGTTTTCTTCTCTTCACCCTTCACATGAAGAGGGGTGCTGGGATCAGTATTTAAGTTAAAAGTCCCCTGTATGTGTTACTACATTTATTTCATCGAGATGCCCCAATGTGATGAAATACAGAAGATTAAAACCACGCTCCTAAGATCATTTTTTGGTAAGCTTGACAGTAGTTTGTGAAATTGTCTTACTTTTACCCTTCTCATCTAACAGCTATAATATGAAACTGTTTAAAAAGAAAAATCTGTCACAGCCCTGAATACAAAGGTATTTGTTTCCGAAGAACAGAGTCCTTTTTTTTAAATGCATGTGTAAGGTTTAAATTCCTGTTTTTCCTTGGGAGATAATGGTATTTGAACATGCAGTCTGAACTTCTTTGTGCTTTGTGTAACATAGCAGTGGACTTTTGTGATTGGCACCCAAGGAACTTGACTCCTGGGATTAATGGTAGTGATCCTGGCTGCACTCTGGACTTTGTTTTGCTAACCATAACTGAGCAACTGTACATTACTGCTAGATTAATGTTTCAAAGCACTGGGATAGTCTAATTCTAACTTGTAATTATGTTTGCCAATTACCTGTTTGGAAAGTTGGTGTATGAACAGCTTCTGGAAACTGTTAAATTGTACAGATATTGTTCATGATCTAAAGCTTTGTACTGTGGAATGTGCTTAATAAAAAAAAAGTTTGAACTTTAATTTGTCAAATAAATGGATAAAAGTGGCATCTATGTGCCCATCTGCTGGGATCACACATCAGGGGCACTGAGCTCCTGTTTTGCTGCAGTCCAGGTGTCACTCAGCAGCTGAAACATCACCAGGAGAGTTTGTTCTTACTTTATCAAGAATGCAGATAGAGTTTTTACAGTATTATCATTGCCTTGGCTGCTGCAGTAACCTGTGTTCATGCCCTGGGTAGAGAAGGGCTCTTCCAAGTGCCAGCTCTGTCTCAAGAAAAACTTTTTATTGTGTTTTCTTTAGCTGAAGTGCAGTGACTAGTGAGAATAAGTGACTCAGAGTTCTCGCCTTTGCTCTCCCTCCTGCTCTTCTGTCAGTAGTTTCATTTGTGAGTTGATTTTGTTTTTAAACAACTTGAAGTTGCTGCAGTCCGTTTCTGAAGGATGAACAGTCACAGCTGGTGCAGATCCTCTGCTGGTGCCTCCCACCATTGGCGCAGGGGGCTGGCCAGGACCTCTCAGCCTTGTCAAGATTTGGGCCTGAGGGTGGAGAAGTCTTGTTAAATCCTGGTGCTCCAGCCTCTGTGGTGCTGACCGTGGGGCTCAGCACCCATCTTAAAACTGTTGTTTTTGTTAAGGTGTGTGTTGGAAGCACTAACCTGGAATGTTTTTAAAGGTGCTGTGAACTGTGCTAAGAATATGAACAAAGCTCTTGCTCAGTACTGGCAAATTTATTCTTAAAAATGTCTCTCTAATGTACTTTTTATTCTACTCGGCGTGCTCTGACACTGGGTAATGATTTTTAAAGCACCTTTGATGCTGCTGAGATTGTGACTGCACTTCAGTGAGAGGAAAGCGAGTAAAATCTCGTGTTTTCTGCTGGAAGTGCACTGTGAAAAGGGAAGCCCTGCTGAGCTGCTGGAGGGGGTTGGGAATGTCCTGAATGTCCTTCTCCGACTAAGCCATAAAAGCTCTGTGATCTATCTTCTGCTCAAATCTGGAGTATAAACTTTGAGGTCAGACTGTAAAATTCCAACTTACCTGGGTGGCCTTTGGGGTTGGTTGTTGGGTTTTTCCTTGTGTTTGAAGCCTGGTTAACAGCCATCTGGTAATTCCCAGCTGAGCCCTTCATGGTGAAGTGCTGGAGGCAGCTCTGCCGGGTGTGCCCATCCATCCTGGTGTGGACTGGGGCCCCTTGGAACTCTTCCCTCTCACCAAAGGTTGGGAGTGATGCCCTGTCCTGGGCATGAGGTAAATGCTGCTGTGAAAGGCCCTGGGAGCAGGGAGGGGACAGTTCTGGGGACCTGCTGGCCCCAGTTAAGGAGAGGCCATGGGGTGTTCTCAGGCTGCGAGGCACGAGGCAGCTGGTTGCTTTGGGGAACCAGGTGCTGGGAGAGGGGCTGTGCTTGGAAATGAGGGGAAGGGGGTGCCCGAGGTCCCTCGGTGCCCTGTGTTGGGAGGAGCGATGGTTTTAGAGCCAGCTGGGCCCCTGTCCTGCTTTGGGCTGTGTCTGTGTCTTCTGCACAGCAGTGGGGTTGGTTGCTTTGGCACAGCCATGGGCATCATCTGTCAGGAGGATCGGAGAGGAAAAGTGCTCAGCAGAGAACTACTAATTACTTCTATGAGCTTCTTTTAAAACTCCTATCTGCAGCTACGCTGCAGTGCCTGGGCTGTTGGACCTGGGCCTCTGTGGCAAGAAGGTTTGGTGTTGGTGACTCTCCTGGCTCTGGTTTCCCCACTGGAGCACGGTTCTCCAGCCTTGTGTCACCCGAAGGAGGTGGCTGCCCAGCTGTCACTGCTGGGCTTGGTCACTGTGGCGTGTCTGTGTGTGGGGATGTCACTCCTGGCTTTTCCACCGTGTCAGCACTGTGAGGTGACAGCTTCAGCAGACCTGCTGCCTGCAGAAAGGCTCCTCTCGGGTTGGATGCAGCCCAGCCTGGGCTGGCTGTGGAGGTTGGAGCCCTGTTGATGACCTTAATTGGTTATAAGTGCACTTCATTAATCAATGGAAGGTGTGATTGAAGGAGGGGGTGGGAGGAAGAGCAGCAGGAGGAGTGTTTGTGGGCGGAGCAGGAAATGTTTAGGCCTGATAGGACAAACTGTCCACCCTGGAGCTTTCTTCTTGGTGGTGCAGTCCAGAGCTGAGTTTTTGCTTGACTTTTTGCTCTGTGCAGTGTGCCTTGATCTTCCCAGCTGCCTGCTCTCTACCTCTGCTTCTCACCCTGCTTTATCTTTCTGAGCAGCCGTGAGATGAAGAAGACCTGAGCAGGGACTGAAAGCAGGACCACCAGGGCTGTGGGAAGGAGCCCGGAGAGCCCAGTGGGAAAGCTTGTAGAAACAGGAGAACTGGCAGGGACCAGCATGTGCAGGGAACACCTGGATGTGGAGGAACACGTTGCTTTCCTGTCCTGCTTGAGTCTGGTTGTATTTCTGGCTGATTGTGCCAGACGTCCTGCTGGGGAGGGCAGCAGCTGCAGAGAATGAGGGTTTGGGGTGTTTGCTCTGGCCTAGTGGGACTGCAGAGGCTGCCTAGCACAGTCCTATCGGCTGGAGCTTTTAATTGGGCTTTGAACCTGTTGTGAAGAGAACAGGCCTGTCCCAAGGCCTTTCCAAATGCCTCCTGGAAGCTGGAGGGAGAGCAGCATGTGCTCCTGGAAGAGATCTTGCTGGCTTCATACATATGCAGAGCTCCTTGCACTGCCCTCTTCTAACAGGTAAGGGATGAGTACAACCTTGTCTTGAGGACAGCCAGAAGTTATAACAAAGTTTTGCTAACTAAATGCTTTCTTAAAAATACTGCTACAGCTAATGATTTCCTTCACACCTGAGGGGTGGGTGCTGCCAGCCCTGCCTGCATCTCTGCCCACAGGAGGCAGCTGCTGCTCTCCCCTTCCCCGAGCTGCTCAGCTGCCACATACAGCCGCTGCTCTCACAAGTCAGAAGCCTCCGGGAGGGTCAGAAACAGGAGCTTTCCCTTCTGGAGAAGTGTGAAGGGTGTATATTTTTGGAGGCTTATTCTTGGTACTGGCTGGAAAGGCTCCATGAACAGCAGTGGCCACATGTGCCAACAGGAGAAGATGGATGGGGGCGAGTGCCTGCTCTGGGGAGACGTTTCCCCTCTGGACGTGGTGAACAAGCTGTGAAATGTTCCCGCTGTGTGTTTATGGATCCGGGCACAGGCAGGAGGTGCTGGGCTCGGCACGGGGCGTGTCAGTGCAGGAAGGGCTCCCCTCACCTCGGCTAACAGGGCTGGGCTGCCCCGGGCCAGGCCCTGTCCCGGCCTCCCCTCGCAGGCAGGAGGCAGCCCCTGGCTGGGTGGCCCCTGCTCTATCTGGAGACAGGTCTCGGGCTGAAGTAGGAACAGCTTTCCTCATCTGAATGATTTAAAGACTCACAATTTCATCTTTTCCTTGGCACAGGCCAGTGCAAATAAAGTGAGATGCATTTGTATCTCTTGACCTTTTTTTCCACAGTCAAAAATCTGGTATTTTCTTTTCCTCTTTTTTTTTTCCCCTTTGAAGGAGCCCTTTGAAGGTTTTGTTTTTAATTTCCAAACACATCATGCTCAGAAGAAAAGTTTGCTTATTTTCCTCTAAGTCTTCCACCAAGACGGGCTGGCACTTCTGTATCAGAGGAGCAAGTAAGCCAGGGCCAGGGGGCTTTGCTGGATGAGCCTCTCAGCCAGGAGGGCTGTGGGCAAAGAGGTGGTGGTGGCCCTTTTGGCTGGAGGAGATCATGGAACCACCTTGGCAGTGAAGGCTGCTCCTGAGCTGGTCCATCCCTCTAGATCCTTGCCTGATCTGAAGATAGCCCTGAAGTCTTGCTGGAACAAAGAGTTGCAAACAAAAAACAGGAGCATTGTGCTCAGCTGTGGTTTGTTTTTCAGGGTTCTCTCTCCTCCTGCCATCAGATTTCCCTTTGTTATGTTCAATTAAGTGTAGTCCTTCACCTTGAGTCCTCGGGTTTCTTGTTACTTGTTACTTCTTACTTCTTGTTTCTCTAGAGCCTCTCTGTAAAGTAGGTGGGACACTCAGAACTCAGCAAAATGCCTGGGGTTTTTCCCAGCTACAGACAAGGTGGTGGTTGGTCCTAGGTCTGATGGAGCCTCCTCAGACTCAAGGTTTTGGGAAGCTCTGGACAGCACCTCCTTTAAACCATAATAGGAGCTTTGCAGGTCTCACATGGGGCAGGCTGCCAGCTTCTCCAAGCTGACAGTAGCAAGGCCTGCCTGCTCTAACTTGGGAATTGGTGAGCAGTCCATTGGGCCAGTTCATCAAATCTTGCAGATGGGAAAGTGTTTGAAGGATTAGTGTGTTTCTTATAAAAAAACAAAAAGCCAACCAACAGCCAAACAAACAAAAGCAACAACAACAAGAAAAAAGGCTAGAGTAATTCAACCTTTTAGGGTCTCAGGAGCAGTTTAGTCTCTGAGGGTTTTAGGAGCACATGTACATGTTTATTTTTCAAATGGGAGAGCTGATATTTGCAAGAGGGGGACAGAAGCTGCTGTGAGCAGTCATGCTTTGTATTTTTGACAGATTCATCTGTTGAAGAAGTCCCACGTGGCTGTTAGTTTCTTAGAGAGGGACAAGCTGGTCTGTTGGCCTGGGCCCCATCTTACCTGCATCCATGGGAAGATGTTCCTTCAGTGGTTGCCTGGCCCCTCCTGTGCAGTGCTCACTTGTTTTCTGCAGGTGAAGGGTAATAGGGACAAAAGGATTCAAAATTAGATCTTCTGGGCTTTTTCCTTACGTTTTTTTAATAGCTATATTGAAATTAATCTGTTGCTATGGAAGCTAGCTTACAGGAAATATGTTTCTCTAATATGGTTGGTGAAATCCTCACGTATTTTGTAAAAAAAAACCCAACCAAACCCAAGCAAACAAAACACAAGCCAAAGATGTAGGGAAGTGTCAGAATTTGAATCTTTCAGCTGGAAGGAAGTCCTGGCATAGGTGGAGCCAGTGCCTTCATGCAACTCTCTCTGCTGCATCTAGTCCTGAGACAGGCTGTTTCCCACTGGAGCCACGGGGTTGATGTGGAAAGTGAATTACAGGACTGAGTCCTCAGTGCTTTGCCAAAAGACTGAGTCCAGATTAATGCCCTCGGCATCTGTATTTTTACAGCACCAACCACAATATCCCATTGGATCAGGATCAAGGCCTCAGCCCTTATTTTCAAGGTGTGTAATGGTCTGGGCTGTGGGTTTCTGACAGCCAAAAGCTTCCAACCTGAACTCAATAACAACACAGCATCACTAGCAGTGCAGTTGGGTAGAGCACATCTGTGCAGGACACGGACCTTCCTCTGTGCTGCACTGAGAGCCTGGGGGATGCCCAGGAGCAGAGAGGTGTTGTGGATGCTGCTCCACCCTTTCTGAGTGCCCCTGGTAGCCTCAGGGTCAACTTCTCCTAAAGAAATAGTGTGGAAATGATGTAAAAAATCAGTTCAGGAAAGATCCTCTTCTCCTTTCCACCCCCAGCAGTGCTTATCCTAAAAAAACCCAGGTCAGACCAAATCTACAGGAATGCAGCCCTCCCCAGGACATGCTGCTCCACTGGCAGAGGTGGAGAGAAAGCACCATGTGCCAGACACAAGCTGCATTGCTTAGAGCACTGTTAAAGCAGCCTGTGATCATCAGGAGGGTTTAAAACCCACCCATGGGGATGCTAAAATTGCAGTTTGGTTGCTCTGTGTTGGCTTGATGGGTTTTTGCTGTAATCCAGGCCCAGCCCGTGGAGCAAACTGCTGTGCTCTGTGTCAGTGGCAGCTTTTAAAGCCCCCCTGTGTCGTGTCACACCCCATGTGCCTGCAGCCTCCCGGTGCCACTGCTCTGGAGTGGGGTGGACTGGAGCACTCCCTGACTTTCCAAGCTCCAGCTTTTCTTTGGATACTTTAAAAGCTTTTGCACTATGTTCTGTGGTACTGAAACAGGACACGAGTCAGTGGTTAATCACTTACATACCAGGAAAAAATACTTCCATGAGAGGCAGCGTCTTCATGGCAGTGCTGCAGAAACACTCTTGATTTTCCAGGAAAGGTTTTTCACTGACAAGAAGCTGAAATTCAGGAGGTAGAGATGACAAAAATCAGCAGTAATTACCCATCTCTAGCTAACATCCTCTTTGAAGACCTAGTCAGAGCTGAGTTCAGACACTGTAGCAGGTTGGAGCACTTCTTTGAATCTTGACCTCTCTTGATTTAGTTGTCTGAGCTCGCTCGGTTGCCCTGAGCGTTTCCACTATCAGTAAAGATGTGGTGTGTGCCCACTGAAAGCTGTTGGCACTGGCTGAAGTAGTTAAGATTTATCCTGAGAAGATTCTCCATTCATTTTAGAATTTAGATTTTTTATATTTTTCTTTTTACTATTATAAATGGTAATTTAAGAAGTCAAAATTACAGCTGAACCAGAGAGAGATTCCACTGAATTTTCAAGCTGGTTTATGTATCACTGCACAACATAATTGGGTGTATCCAGTTAAGCATTAGAAGCAACCACTTTTTTGGTCTTCTCTCTGCTAATGACTGACTGCTGCTGCTCCACTGCCTTGTCTGAGCATCATCAGGGCTGCATCTGGAAAGGTTTGGAGTTCGACCACCCTCTCTCCTGGTATCATCTTTCCTTCTGTCTGATGGTGGCTGTAAACCTGGAGCAGCCTCGTGGCTGTGTAATCCAGCCGTGTCAGAGGAATGCAGGTTCTTCTTGGCTGGATTTCTAGTATCAGCACAGTGAACCTTCTTGCCAGCAGATGAATGCAATGATCTTGCAGGTCTTTCCTGTCTAAACACGACGTCTCTGATGACTTTTGCATGTGGCTGTGCTTTGCACCCTGCCTGGCTGCACTGGGACAGCTCCTTGGAGGCGCTGTGGGGGGAATCAAATGGGAAAAGGTTCTTGGAGTACTTGACACAGGCAGCGTTGACTCCAAATCTCTGGGGTTGTTTTGGCAAGTGACAGGCAAAGACATCCCACCAGCTCCTCCCCAGCTCCTGTTAGGCATCTGTTTGCCTCGGCACATGCTCCTGGCTCGCTCACAAACCCTTGTCACGCTGTACAGCAGGATGCCATGAGACTCAAGCTGGGGAAGGAGAAGTCCAAACCACCAGCATTTGGATTGAAACTCAAGCGTTTCCCTCCTGAACGGGGTTGCACTGAGTGAGGAGGGGTGGGGAAGTGGCCAGGGTGGTGCAGGCCCAGCCCTCTGCTTCCACTTGGGGGGGGGGAGAGAAAATGGCTTATTGCTGCTGCATGTGGTGCCTTGGTTCTAGAGAGACAGATGGGTGTAGATGGGCAGGTAGGCTTGGTGCATGGTCTGGCTGAGATCTGCTGAGGAACCTTCATGCTCCCTAATCCCCATCCTGCTGCTCCTTGGCATGGAACTCCATCCCTCTTTGCAGCCCTTCTCTGTCTGATCCTGGCCTGCAGACCAAACAGGGGAGCAGAGGGGCATGAGCATGGGGAGAGCAGCACAGGGGCAGGGTGAGGAGCAGCCCTGTGGTCAGCCACAAGCAATGGTGGGACAGAAAGTTTGCCTTGCACAGATGCCTTGTCTGTCCTGGTTGCACCCATTTCTTGGAGAAAACAACGTGGATCTTGCTCAGCACCTCGTGGATGAGGAAGGCAATGGGCAGTTGTTCACCTTGTGAGCCAAGTTTAATCTGTGGGGCACTCATCCGGTGGTCCTGGGACATCCAAGGCAGGGATGGCTGTACAATAGGGGGAATCTAAAGTTCAAAGCCCACCATGGACTGCCCCTGTGCTGTGGTGGCTGTGCCCACCCAGGCTGTAGAGACCTGGGATGTCCTGACACCATTGGCAGCAGCCTGTGCAGGCCAGGCAAAGCTGTGCCTCTCCCTAAGAAGGCCAATGTGGGATATGTTCCATGGGAGACTCAGCTGTCACACCTACCTCTACTTGGCTGTGATGATGGGAAGCTGCTGAACACCAAACCCTCCTCCAGGATTGGCTTCTGCCCACACTTGACAGGACTGATGCTCCACAGCACCTTGAGCCCACTGGAAACTGTACACTGCCACGAGCAGCCACTGGGATGGGTACGAAGCACTGGGAGGGTAGTGAGATGACCACCTTCTCTCCAGTGATGGCTCCTGCCTCTGTGCCTGGCTGATGGATGTGCTTCAGAAGTGACATTCAGACCAGAAGCTGAGTGTCCTGGGAGCCACCTGAGCACAGCCACCTCCATATTGCTGCTCCAGAGAGACCCTGTCGGGGACAGACGATGCTTTGCTCACTAATCGCATTTCAGGACATATAATCCTTACTTCACACTTTTTCCCAGACAATATCTTTCCATATAATCTTAATGATTCCTGCTGCAATAACAAATAGGCAGCTCTGAGAATAACTTCACACTTAATTGCTCGTGCCAAGAATCTCACCACTTGGCCCTTCTTTGGGTGTTTTCCCTCCAATCCATCTGCACAAACAGAAGTGGGCCAGTTCTGTGCCTCAGGAATGAGGAGATAAAAAGGCAATAATTTATTTTTCCACCAAAGCTAGAAGTATTTTATAGAATTTGCTAAAGTTTTTGTTTCAGGAAATTTCATCATGTCTCCAGGAAAAAAAAAAAGTGTCTAATTGGCCTCAGATTTTCTAACTCCCTTTTCATTTTTGTAATATGAGGAGGTCTAGGTCATCTCAAGGTCACTGCAGTTAGTGTTGCTTTAGTGCACCTCTGTGGATACCTCGTTTCTGCAGCACTTTTTCCTTTAAAAACAGCCCTAGCCTGCTGCTGTAACAGCCACTTTCTTTGGCAACCATTTGCATTCCTTTAGCATATGGAAATATTTTTAAAAACACATTCCAGTGTATGCTGCTTATAGGTGAAACTCTCCATCAGCAACGGGGCTCTAATGCTTCTGAGCTATCTGAATGTTGTTGTAAAAAACAAAAATAGAATAAATCCCTCAGCTTTTAACAGAAAGCTGCCATTTCCCTTTATCTAGGCTGGAATCTTAGCTAATGTCAAAGTGAAATGCTGGTGGTTATCAAATTAATAGAAATGTTTTGCTTGGGAAAAATTTCATTTTACCACCCTCCTAAGACTTCCTGCTGTCTTGATGTGTTGGTTCACATGGCTTCAGCTGGTGAGTTCATTCCAGCCTGGGTTTAGCTTGGTTCTTTCTGATCTATCTCAGCAAAGCTGTGGACTCCAGATCTTTTACCTTTGAAAAAATTACGTGTTATCTTGAAAGTGGAGTAACTGCTGAGTCTGCCTGTGCTGTGGAAACAGGGTTAAAAAGGTGTGTGTACCTGAATGACCAGGTTTTTCTGAACAGATAAGGCAAAAAAAGGATGGGAGAAAGGAGATACTATCCCCATCTATTGCTAAGGAGCTTCAGCATGGAGGAAAAGAACATTTTGTGTCTTGGATGAAGTTTGGGATGGATCAGTGTGTTGCATTAACCTTTGTGCCAAGGCTGCCTGCAGCAAGGCTTTCCTTTGGGCAGGAGTTACTGGGTGTTTCAGCTGTACCTTTACAGGAAAGCTGGTGTGTTCTGCATGCCACCACATTATCTTCATCTGCTTTTGTCTTCATGCTGCTGGTGTCAAAAACTGGCAAGAATGTGAATATTCACAAATGAAGGCCCAGAAGCAAGTGAAATGGGAGGGGAGAGGCTGGGCAGGCATGCTGGGCATGCAGATGTGCTTCCTGATCCCATACACAGCACAATCTTTTAAATTTTCTAGTAATGCTGAGGAATGACAAACTACTTGGCTCTGGGAGAGAAGAAGTAAATGAAGAGGACTGGGCAATGTGCTCCTTAGAGGTCTGCAACAGCCATGGAGCACCTTCTCAAGCATTGGAAAGGCTGGGTGGAAACAGGAACCAGCTCAAAGAGGCAGCTGCCAACTACCTGGGTTGGTTAGCTTCGTCATCACATACATTTGCCAAATTTATGGGGCAGCTGCTGGACTAAGAAGCTGGGAAAGGATGTTAGAAGGTGGTAGTGCTCCACCAGGGAGTTTAATTATAAGCAGGACTTGGAAGAAGATTGGTGTTGAAGTAATTGTGCTCCCGTGGGAGGTTTTTGGTTTTTTAGGCAAGCATGTGGTTAAGCAGAGTGCCAAGCTGGATCCTGGTGCTGAGGTATCTGTATATTTATTTGTTAAAAAAAAAAAGAAAGAGATGTATAGGAGAGCCTGTGCTGCAGTTTAAATCTCTTGTTTGCTGGAGGTGCACTGGTCCTCATGTCCTCCCAGCTCTGATTTCAGGTCACATTCACAGTCCCTCTGGAAATATGACAAAGGTACAGGTTTAGGCGTGTGTGACTTTGTGTTGCTCACCTTGCAAAAATGTAGTCTTCTTCCCTCAGCAGCATCCTTGCTGCTCTGTGAAAAAAGCTGCTGTGTGTCTACTGCCAGAGATGCCTTAAGACAAAGCTGTATTGGCCTGAAAGGCAAGAGAGGTCAAACCTTGCCTCCTCAAAATCACATTGCAGCAAAGAGAGAGGTCACAAATGCCTGCACTGGTTGCCTTGACAGGGCTTGGAGAGAAAATTGGAACCAAGGTACAAAACCCATCTATTCAGGGCAAGAGCAGCAATGAAAGAAATACCAGAGTCAGCCCTGCATGACCAGAAAGGCCCATGGTGATGCTTCAGAATGAATTAACTTCTCCTTCAAAGCCACATTTACAAGGCCTGGTTCTCTGCAGAGCTGGACTGCAGCAGCTGGGGGGTTGGCAGGTGCTTGAGCTGATTTGCACACCATGACTATCACGATACGGCTTTGGTGTGCAAGCATGTGCTCTCTCACGAGCCCTTCTCACAGCACCTTGTGCTTTGATGGTACTTTGGGAGATCTTGGTGAGTAGCATGTGGGCCTTCCAGAGCAGAGGAAACAAGCATCCTGTTTTATTTCTGTAAAAGGAATATTCTTGGTCCTGTTAATAAACAAGAAAATGGACATGATGCCCTCTTGAGTGCTCCTCTCGGTGTGTTTGCTGGGATGCACACAAGCCCCAAACATGGATATTTGCAGTTCTGAGTCTACATATATGAACTGGTTTCTTGCTTGTACTGTACTTGTCACTCCTGTCCTGCCCCTTCTGAGTATTTACATATCTGAGGTCTTTTTACTTTGCATAATCCTTGGGGAAAACATGAAGCCTGCAGGCATTTGCACAAGAAATGTTGCATTTTAGATATGATGGGGCCCTGTTTAACACAACTGCAGGATGTAAAGGTGTGGACAAAATACCCTAAGTTGCTCAGCAAAGTTTTGGTGCAATGACCAGCAATACCATCAGACAAGTGCAACGAAGCACTGCCTGTGTAGGTTGGTTGATTGGTTTTTTCCCAGGTGGTCCTTGTGGAGTGTGTAGTTGTTTTGCATGGATGTGGGAGGTAAAGAGAACACAGATAGTGTATTTGGCTAATTAACCTTAGAGCAGCCTGATTGCTTGGGAATAATGCCTCAGAGCAGGCTTTGAGCAGAACTTCCTTACACCTTTTTCTGAGTTGCATTTTGCATATTTTCCAGTTGTTGTTAATCTGAAATGTAAATGTGTCAGTACTAGTAGGTCTGAGTTCTCCTTGTGCTTTGGTAGGTGAAAGCCTTTTACCAAGTCTGGCTTGGTCAGATCATTTCCTGGGTATAAACTCTGCCATGACTCCATTTCAGACAGCAGCCAAAGTGGTGGGGTAAGTATCTCAGCCACGAGAACAAGCTGGAGCTGGGGTAAAGTTTGGGAGCAGTGAGTGTGGGCCAGTGGGAGCCTCCCCTCCTTCGGAGACGTGGGCTCTGGCTCTGGTCAGATGCTCATCTCCTTCTTCATGGCTTTACATGGATCATTTCACTCGGCTACAGCAGGACCCTGATCTCACTTAGGGGCCCTTATTCCACAACCAAATACAAGGGAAAATGTTGTAGCTATTGTTCCAGGGTTAAGTTCTCTCTCTCACGACCAGACGCATGGGCTAATATCTGTTGGCAAGCTGGGAATACAAAATGAAACACCATTATATATGATCTGTTTCCAGCTGTATATGTGCTGGTGCTGATCCATCTGTGTTTCAGGCCATGTGCCACTTGGGGTATAGTGGGAGGGAAGCCCATTTAGAAAACAAGTTTGCAGCACAACACATTTCTACTGATGATCTTGGATAAGATCTTTGGCCCTCAAGGTTTCATTTTTCTCCAGCATCTGATGACCACTGTGAGACAATAGCAAGCCTGACGCCAGGTTATTAGCATTGGATGGTTAGTTCCAAGAGAGTTCAGCCCTCATTTAGGGACCAAGTTGGATGGCTGGGTGTTCAGAAGGGCTCTGCATGTCCTGTATCACATGCTTTTGAAAATCTGCACCATGTTTGCAGCTGAGTTTAAGCGAAGATTCTGAAAATTGTGCCCCCACTTGTAGTTGCTGGGAGGTCTGAATCCTGCATGGCAAAAAAAAGTCAAGTGTCTTTCCAGGTGGTATGGGACCCTTGTACCCAGCTGGTTTCTGGTGAGCCTGTTGTGGTTTGTTTTTGTACCTTCTGCTTCATCCTCACCGTGTTTTGCCTTATTAGGCAAATAGCAGAACTGTCAAAGATGCCAGTAACAAATACCATATTTTTTTTCTGTTGATGAATTTCCTGCAAAATACCCATTTCTAAGAGTCTGCTGGTCAGAACTGGCTGAGCACTCCCCTCAAATGTATTTCAGTCTGCAGAACGCTGGTGAATTATTTGCCATGACTACCCCTTGGCTATTTACTGGGAGTTCTGCAGAGGGAGTGATTAATCATGCACCTTAGGTGCTCTTGTTTTGTTTTGCTTTTTCACTCCATGACCGGATAACTGAAACAAGAAGAGTGAAATGAGGAAATTCAAGTTGCCACATACAGGCTTCCAGCATGAACACTGGAGCCAACACACATTCATGTGAGAGCTGGCGAGACTTTTACTTCTTCCACCACCTCTATGGCATTTTGGCCATTCCTGAGCCCATTGCTGAGCTTTTAACTTGTCCCATGTGACACAATCCAAATATGCTGGGCCATGCTCCTTCTTGGTTGCTGCAGTGATAAAACAGACATCCAGATGATATTTCTTTTTGAGGGAAAGAAATATTTTTTTATGCAGGAACTTCATGGACTGGTTATGTGTCCTTTTTTGCTCAGCCAGTGCTGTGGTGTGAGAGGAGCACCAGCATTCATGTGAACAACAGGGCCCTCAGAGTTCAAGGTAAAGGGGGGCACAGCCCTAAGGCAAGTTTTGGTTTAGCTTATTTTGAGAATAGTTCAAGGTCACCTGTGCCAAACCTGTGGCTTTAATTCTCCATCTTTAGGGAGAGTTCAGCACAAATCCAGCCTGATTCCCAATAATAAAATCCCTAGTGGAAGCAGGATGACATTGATTAGGAAGTGTATGTGTTGTTGTATGGGCTGACATGTGCATGACAACTCTTGTCAGCTGAGGCCTTCTGCTTGTCCCAGCCACACACAGGTGGGTGCCTGCTCTGCTTTGGCTGAGTTTGGGATAAGCAAAGTGCCTTGACAAACAGGAAAATGTGGGGACTAGTTGGGACTGAAATATGACGTGTGAATACAGTATGAAAACTAGTGTTGTGGTTTCATACTAGTGTGAATACTAGTATGAAAACTAAAGCATGTGGTGCAGTGACCTCAAGTGCACAGATGGGTAAAACCAGCAGACACATACAGCTGAAGCTGCTGCTGCTGCTCTCTTTGGATGTATGTTCCCTGGACTATTGGGTTTTATTACTTATGTGTATGCCTGTTCATTACCCAGCTCCTTCTTAGCAGCATCCCAGAGCCTATTGCTTGTAAATAGTTTGTGAGCATCTTCAAAAAGAACCTCTTTCAAATGTATATGCTCCAACTTTGCCCAGGGATAAAGATTCCTTGCCTCCTGGAGTAGACAGGGAGTTTTTGTCCTCATTTTAAACTCATAGGCAAAGATTTTGAAAAATGCCATAAGGTTTTGGAAATCCCAGCAGTCAAAGATTAATTTAGAGGCATTTTTGAACTACTTTGCAACTCAGGTATTGAATTTCAAGCAGCTCAAGTCATACCACAGAATAAAATGTTTAAGATTATCAGTTGCTTTTGAAATTTTTACTTATTGTATCTTTTATTACCTTTATATACTTTCATTCACAGAATAAAAACCACATTCAACTGCAACTGTGATCCTGGGCAGCAGAGGCAGCAGGTACAAAACAGAAGAGAGAGACTGGTGAGTCAGTGCTTTGCCAAGCCTGGAACTCACATGCAAGGCAAAGAGAGTCAGAAAAGATGCAGAGAATCTGGCATGCTCAAGTTTTCATTTAATGCTGCTGATAGTTCTTCAGGTACGTTCAAGTCAATTCCTACCTCAATCTTTGACCATATTTTCAGTCTAGGTTGGTTTGTTGCATGCTTTCATTGCACAGTTGTTAATTGTGTGGGGGTTTGTTTTACCCTTCTTTGTCTCATGTGTAATGCTCTGTCTTGACTTCTGAGTGGTCAGAAAGATTTGGACTGCTTGTCTGGGTTATTTCCGTGATAGGGAGGAAGAGTGGAGTCTATTTTCCAAACCTTTCTTATTCAGAAGTTATTTACACCCTTGGACAGGATTTTGATGGCAAAGCCGATGCTAATAGCAGGTGCAGATCTATTTTCAGAGCTAGAGCAAGATCAGCACTGTCTCTCAGCACCTCCAGCCAACAGCAGTCAATTCCCTGCCCAAAGCATCCCATGACACTGCGATTCGGAGTCCTAACTCTTCTCCAGCACAAAATGGGGCCCCACTGCAGAGAACATGAGCTTGGCACATAATTTGGAAAGGATTTCTCTCCCATATATTCAGCCACCTGGCTCAGCTGTTGAATTAAGTAGGTTGTTCTCCTTACTTAGTATTGAGGCCAGTCCAATTGGGGTTGTCTTGCTGACAAAACGAGTGGAAGGGGTCCTTATTTGCTTATCACACTTGAAAGGAATGGCTAGTGTTTAGGTGGACCAGGCACACACACCTCTCCTCTCCCCAGGAAAGCTCTTCACTCACTTCTGAAGAGCAGCTGAGTGCAGGGACATTAAACAAGTGTCCTGTCCCTGTAGCACCTATCCCTTGGGAGCTTTCAAACAAAGCAGCTTTCCAAATTTTACAGGGAACTGAAAAGTCATGTAAAATTCCAAAGGAAGCAGAAAATACTACATTTTCTTTGAAATGAAATAAAACTTCACAGCTTACTGTTATCTTTTTGGCGAGTCCTGCTCCACTGCTTTATCACATTGGCTTATGCACACCCATTGCAGTTGTTGCATCTGACATGATGAAGAATAGAAGCCTTTCTTTTGGGAAACGGGCTTTATTTGTTAACTTGTCTTCTCCCTTTTGGTTTGGCTGTGAAATCATATAATTAAAACCACACACAAAAATAAGATCTTGAAAATTTCATTTGCTGCCCAAAATAAGGAGTTCAGTGATAGTGCTGATGAAGTAGAAGAGGCAGAGTGCTGTGAAAATATACTGTAACTATTTCAAGGAGCTGGTGAGATGTGAATATTTACCAGGATGAATCATTTTATAGTGCTTTGGTTTCTCCAGTTTGGCCCCAAAGACAATCAGAAATAGAGCAAAATATAAAATGATAAATGGATCTGAAGATACGTATAAATAATAAAACTGGCAAGATGAAATCTGGCACCTCCAGGATGTGTGTATCCTATCCCTTGTCTATTTCCAGTGATTTGAGTGAAGCAAAGCTCCTTATGTTGGGGATTGCACAACTTTTGTGCTTGTTACATGCAATTACCTTTTACTGCCAGACAAACTGTCAGAGCATTAACCTGAGGTTTTCCATGTAATGTTCCAGATGCACGTTCCCCTTGAAAAAGCCCATAATCCAGCTTATTTATAGCTGAATAAAAAACAATGCCTCCAAATAGAAGTCAAAGTTCAGAGGGATTGGCTAGTACAACATTTTAAAGCCTAGTTCTCGGCAGGTTATAGGGCTGGGGAGAGGCCATAAGAGGATATTGAAATGTTTTTCTTTTTCAGACTTGGCAATAAATTCCTTGACATCCTGTTATAATTTTATGAGCTGGTTGAGATGGTCGTGTTGCATTAGCTCCTGACACACCTCCATGCAGGGAGGAGCACAACCCTGTGCCTGCTCTCCACCTACACACAATGCCAGAGGTAAGTGGGTAGGTTTTTGACTCATCTCTCTGCGTGGAAGGAGATGATTGAAGCAACCTACAAAGCTTCCAGCCAGCGTCGCACTTTACTGCCACAAGGGGCTGCCTCAGATACTTTGAAAATCCCGGTCTGAATCTTGAATGTCAGTGCCAGTTCACACATGGAAACATGGCTGTGGAAGCCAAAACCAAAGGAATGGATGTGTGAACAGGAGCTCGCTGTCCAGGCTACATCAATTGTCTTGTGTGTGGACTCGTATCACATGATATTGCAGCCCATGGTGATTTGTAAACAGACCCACTGCAACATCTCACCCATATGAGCTGATTTTGCATCTAGTTGGTTAAAAAGGCACTGGCAGTCCACCTCCTGTGCCTTCTCCAAGTGTTCTGTGTGCTGCTTCCCTTCATGCAAAGTAAACAAGTACATGGACTGAAGGCAATTTTCTATGTGGCAGTTATATACATAACAAAAATGCACATACGACCTGTCATCTGTTTCTTTTTCCAAATGAACTGCAAAATCAACACACACAAATATGTTTATATGAACAGGCCAGAAAAACAGCTGGTTCATCAAATAAAAAGGGGCATGCTTGGCTCTGCTAGGCCAAGTGTTCAACTGGATCCCATGTATTTATAAAGTGAGAAAGTAGAGCATATTTGAAAATGCAGGTGTGTAAATATTTCTGCCAGACCTGTTGGAGTATTTGAAGTCTCCCTCAAGCTGCTGCTCTGACTCATGGCTTTCCAGCATGTTGGGAATGCTGCCCTGTGGGCAGCAGCAGCCCAGATACTGGAGACAATGTTGGCCACAGCCCTGGGGCTGGGGCTGCATTGGCCCAAGGCAGCTTTGCCCCAAGAACCTTAGGGGACACCTCTAGGCCTGACCTTTTCCTGGCTGTAGAAGCATGACAGAGATGGGGCCAAGCAGCAAGAGAAGGCTGGGCTGGAAGCTTCATCCAGGGTGGAAGCAGTAGGTTGATGCTATGGAGGTGCCTCAGGCAGATGTGGAGCTGACTGTTTCCTTGGCCTGCCATCCATGGAAGAAGGCTGCAACTTAACTGCCAACATGGAAAAACTGTCTCAGTTCTTAAGCCTAAACTTCAAAGGCAGTTATTTATATTTAATGTTACAAACCCCCCTAATAATCCCGAGGAGGGAGAGCAGAGCAACAACACTGACATGCACTGCAGACACAGTGCAAATATTATATTAGATACTTCCCAGCTATGACTTCCTCTGGAGTGCTGTCACTGCCACATGTGGAAAAGTAAATCCTGTCATCATAAAACACATGCACACACACACACACACACACTCATGCTCCCAGGCACACACCTGCAGAGCCATAACCCAGCAGTTGCTTAACGCAGGCATTCTCAGCAAAGCTCATGTAAGATCTCTGTCAGTTAGAGAACCATCCTGCAGTTCATCTAAGCCAGGCAACGCAGCATAATATGCTTATACAAAATGAGTTTTCCAATGTTTCATCTCCTTTTCTGTATGTACCAGAGAGTCCATAACTAAACAACCCAAGTATTAAGAGCTTTTTCTCAGTTATCGCCTATTTTTGTTAAATGGCCCTTTTTATGTGGAAAGTTTGACCAAGTAATAAAGAACTGTTGAGCCAAAGGGACAGAAAAAAAGATAAGATCCACAGCAGAATTTGAAAGCACAGTAATTAATAGCCTGAAGCTCCACAGCTAGTTGAGCATTATCAGAGAAGCATAATTGACTTTTTGTGCCCAACTGAATTTTGTAGGCAAGCTTGAAAGGAGGAAAGGGAACCCACTAGTTGGTTGTAATATTATTGCTATCCCACAGTTAACAAAAAATATTTTCAGCTACAAAGCTGATGATAAACTTTCATGCCAGCACCAGAGGTGTTACATTTCTACCAAACTCTCATGTCAGTCTTCCTTCAGGAGCCCTGTGTGTGTTGCCTACTTCTGCCAGTCTGGTGAGTGCCTCAATCCTTTTGTAAAAAGGTGAAATTTAGAGTTTTTTGGTATTCCTGAGTGTAAAATTCAGTCTGCATGTAAATGTGTCCTGGCTGAAAGTCCGAGAAGGAGCTTCAGCTTTGAAAAAAAATAATGCTGAAGGCATGCTCTTGCTTTATGGAAAGCTGTGGTACAACTGCTTCTTTCAAAAGGAGCTGGGCTGTGCCCATGGCAGTTAGGCTACATGGTCAGTAAACTGCCTTGGGGTAAATAATGATTTAGAAATTGGAGAATATTGTTTCTTTAACTTGTGGTGGAGGAGCTGTTTAGTGTGAACAAGGAGATGTTTCAGCTGGGATAAAGGAAGTCACAAGTTCTACTGAACTTGTTATAAATGTGAGCTGTAGAAACCACACATGGGTGTGCAGCAGGGGGGTTGGACTGGATGATCTTCAGAGGTCCCTTCCAACCCCTATGATTCTATAAATTTATGCTATTAGAATTTCCTATCTTAGAGTTTAATTTCCCTTATATTATTAGGATATTCTAATGTTGATAAACTCTACAGAAGAGCTCATTTGACTTCCACCTACTCTGAACAATGGCATTAATAAAACCCTGAGCTGGATCTGTTCCCACAGGTCCTGCCAGTCGTGCCTCTCCCTCGCTCATCATGACACTGATGAAAGCCACTAGCTGTCACTACTGTATTGCACTAATAAAGTTAAAATAATATTTTTCTGGCAATAAATGTCCTGACTCATAAGGAAGTTGGGTTATAAAAGCGGTGGATAGTTTGGATTCCTTCCAGTTAAAAAACAAAACAAAACTTTTTCCTTTAAAAATTTTTTTTTTTTTTTACTAAAAACGTTGGATCCAAGTTCAAAACAGTCATTTAACAAATAACATTGACTTGTATTTTAAAAGGAAAAATACTTTGAAGTTAATACCAAGTAAAGAAACGTGGTCTGTGGCTCTACGAACTGAGATGATGGGAAAGAATTATATCTGAAGGTCTACAGTGCTAAAGATGAGGCTTGACTAAAGGCAGGGTTGGGGACATTCAGGAATACTCACAATCCCTTGCTCAACCAGGAAGTGAGGCAAAAGGCCAGTGAAATAATAGTAATAGCAGCAATAATGCTGTATATTTATATGGTGCCTTTCATCCCCCAGGTTTCCACGCTGCAGTGTCTAGCTGCCTGCAGATACAATAATCACTTCACTCACCACCGAGCAGGAACCACCCTTGGCAAGGCCATGGCAGCTGTCAAACAGCACATTAGGAATCACTGCTCCAGCTCAGGAGATCGTGAGGGCAGTTTTGAAGCAGGTAAAGTGTATTTTAATGGGCCAGCTCTGCATTTGTCTGTACTGCTGGGGATAAGTCAAGTTCTCTCATCTGTTTCTCCCTGCTGCAGGGGAAGGATGTTTTGGCTTTGTTTTGTTTGTCTGAAGACTTTGCTTATTGAAGAACTGGCAGGTGAGCTCAACTTTTTAACCCTTCCTGGGAAGATATTTAACATGTCTCAAGTGGCCACCTGTTACCTGTTACCTAACTGAATCCTTACCTTTTCCTTTTGATCTCACCTGGGCAAGAACCAGCCAGATCTGACTGAAACTGCCACAGGTAATGAACATACTGAACTCTTGATGGTGGAAGATGCAGAGAATATCCTAAATCCTAACAAGAAAATGTTCAGCTGAGCCTTCCTTCTCTATCTAGGGAAGCTCTTTTTTGAAGATGAAAAATTCAAGGTGCTTCTGAGATGGGATGGGAGGGATATTTTCACCCCATGTGAATATTTTGCCTTTTGTCTACCTGTAAGTGGTCTGGACATCTTCATGCAGTTCGATAACCAGCATTTTGGTAGGGATGTGAAAGCACATCTTAGGGGGGCAACCATTTTTGGCAGTGTAGGATCCTGTCTCCACTCATTCTTGATCTTATTGTCAAAGTATCACAGAATCATCACAGAATCATAGAATGGTTTGGATTGGAAGGGACCTTAAAGATCATCTAGTTCCAACCCACTGCATGGGCAGGGACACCTCCCACTAGATCAGGTTGCTTCAAGCCCCATCCAACCTGGCCTTGAATGCTTCCAGAGACGGGGCTTCCAAAACTTCCATGGGCAACCTGGGCCAGTGTCTCACCACCCTCACACTAAAGAATTTCCTCCTAATGTCTACAGTAGAATTAGCTGAAGCTATTGGTGTCTTACAGAGGTGCATTTTACAATCTGAGGAACTCCAGTTCCATCCTGGAGTGGACCCTCATCCCTGTGTCTAGGTGGGTCATGCTGCACAACGTGAGGGGGTCTGATGGGCCTTTCACTCCCAGTAAATATAGATGCTCTATGAGTTCTTGCCCAGAAAGAGGGAGAAGAACTGTTCTGTACTACTACTGGCACATGTGATCACTGAGAGGTTCAGTTGGGTTCCCTGACAGAACTTGAGTAGTTTTAGTCTGTCTGCTGTGTAACATGAGTGGGATATGGTATAAAATGAGTGTAAACCATGCTCTGGCTTTCATCCACATGGGAAGAGCCAGTTAACTGACCTTAACTAGCATCAAAGGTAGGTGAGGTGTTTTTTGAAGTGTCTGGAGCCGGGCTGAACACAAAGCCTGAGAAAAAGCCCACTGCACATCAGCTTTGCAGGGAAAGTGCCTACTGTGTGCCTGCTCTTCTTCAATGATGCCTTTGTTTTAATGTTAGTTAGGATACATTGGTTGGATTAATATGGTTTGGAAAGCACTTCTGGACTAAAGGGGCTGTATCACTATAGGCTTCTGTTAAATACCTGGTATCCAGCAATAAACTAATCCAAAGACACTCACAAACTCACACTATAACTAAAACTGAAGGAAAAGCTAATTGGCCTCTTTCCTGGTGTGTAGCACTATAGCATTTGTATGTTCTAGGTCTAGGTAAACTCCCAGACAGGGAAAGAATGAGATGGAGAAACAAGGCAAAGACAAGAATAACTCACTTCCCTGGCTCAAGTTACTGACAAAGGCATGAAAGCCTCAGCTTGTAGGATAAATTATGACCTATCATCTCAACCAGAGTCATAATAAGAAGGGAGGAATCAGATGAGTAAAGCAATAGGGGAAAAGCAAATACTGTGAGTAATGGCAACAAGAGGTTAGTTCCCTAGAAGTTGTCTAACCACATTAGATAGCACAGATTAGTGACTGAGTCTGGGCCCAGTGTCTAGAGAATAAATCAAATGGGTTTTTTGTTGTTGATAAAACATTTTCTCCACAGCAGATGGATTTAATATTTCCTGGATCCATACTATTCAAGACTTGGAGTGGGGATGTTTTTCCAGAATTGCATTATTGATGGCTTTGTTTCCAAGGGATGCAGACTCGGAGAGTTCCCTTAGGACTTGTTGCTATAAATTGTTAAGTGAGGATTTTTGTCTCTCTCTTCTTTGTTTCCTCCCTATGTCTGTTGACTTCAGTGTTTGCTCCTGATCCGCTTCACTTCTCTAGGATCATTTAGTTCCTCCCACCCTTACTTCTACTTGCTTCTCATCCCTGCTCTTCCTTCACTGCCACTTCCACACCTCTCAGCTGTCCAGGTGTTGGGGACTGGCCCAGATTTTGCCAGGCTGACAGTGGCAGCAGGCAGTGCTGGGTTCAGTGTGCCACTGAGCTCCCCCTCGCTCAGGGTGCCGGCTGCTCTCCACTCCAACTAGCTCCCAGGTTATCCAGACCAGTATAAGTGGTGGAACATTCCCTCAGTGCAATGCAAGGAAGCAGAATGACTCTGAAGTGTGATGTTCTCTCAGCTGAATGGCAAAGCTGAGGTGTGTACCATCTGCTGTCACACACGTCATTATTCTTTTAAAGGGATGTAACCTTCAAGAGTGGTTTTCTGGGAGGTACCTCTTTAAACTAGACTCTGTGCATAAATACATCCAGCTGGTGCATCAACACATGCAGCTGCCACAAGATCATGTCAATTCATAAATATAAATTTGCTACATGGTATAAAGTAGTACATTGTCAGCTTCTTCAGTGGAGTTGTGTTAGTTTTACACCAGTCCAGGATCTGACCAGGGCTCTTGAATGAAACAGATGTCATGTGTCTAGGCTAACCCACCACCAAAATGCATTTTAACATGTGAATTTTCATTCCAATAGATCTATCTTTCAGCTTTGTCAGATGGTACTGGATCTGCAACGAACTCAAGCAGCATAATCTTCTAGTCCCAAAAAGACCTTGTGGAGAGCTCACCCTTCAGGATTGTCAGGCTGTCTTCTTGCTGACCAGTTTACACTCTAACCACACCTGAAGTTCAGACTCTCTAGGTCGAAGAAGGTAGATGTATAGTAGACCAGCCACTACAGAAACCTAGCAATGTTACAAGGTGGCCAGAGCCAGCCTATGGAGATCGATCGATTGGTCGGTCTGTCTGTCTGTCTGTCTTCAGACAAACACAGCTTTAACCCCCTGGCAATCATGGAGCCTGAGACAACCCATGGCTGGCTGCATGCATGAGAGCTGCCCTGCCCTCCCAAATAGAAGTGCTCCAGTCCCACTATGATGAGCTTTTATTTGGCAAGCAGTTCTTTGAAATGGCAGGAGTATTGAGTGGCTGGGAAGAAAGGCCAGCTTCGAATCTGAAGTATCTTTCCAAAATGGTCCATATGTCCTTCAGTGCCCATCTTCACACATAAAATACACTGACTACACATAAGTCAAGAGGAGAGAAGCACCTTTATAGACTAAGTACCCCGACAGTTGCTGTAGGACATACACTGCCCTCCTGCTGAGCCAAAGTTTGGATTCTATTTTTTAAAATAAAAAATATAGATACAATTAAGAATGAGGTTTTTCCTACCATGCTTTTTGCTGTCCTTCAGTTATGAGTGGAGGGGTCGCTGCAAAATCCTGAGTAACATAAAAATTCAGCTGTTAGTGATTAGTGCTTTTATAAAAAAATCCCACCCCAATCTCATGAAGAGTAGCTTAATTTAATTTCTTAATCAGTCTGTAAGTCCTCCCTCTTTGTTTATCTCTGGCCCACTTCCTCTTACTTCAGCACTTCCTGCAAGGTGCATGTGGTGCTCACAAGACAGTGTTATTCCACAATGACTAAGTTGTCCTGAAGTGTGTTAGGCTTTCATAACAACAGGAATTAGGTTTCCTGTTACCAAAACCATTTTACTGTGACACATCCAAAGCCATAAAGCCCTCTTGTGCAATAATAAAGAGAAAAAACTCTTTCCATCCACTTGTATAAAAGAAACCTCGAGATTAGTATGATAATAAGAAGAAACAAAATATGATTCAGTTTAGAAAAATGTAACTAATATGTCTAAAGGAAACTGCAAGTACTTAATCAGACAGATTTGGGAAGCAGTATTATTGGACCTTTGAGTTATAGGGAGACAGCAAATCAGACATTAAATAGATAATTATATTATTTTCTGAGATGACACTGGCATTGTGGGATTTGGGATATTGTGTTCAGCTGTGTGTGCTCCAGTTGCATGGAATGTATGAGTGAGTTGGTGGGGATTAAGTAGCCATGAAACTAATCAGGTGAGGGACTCAAAAATGCTTGGGGGAAATAATTAAAAAGAAAGTAAGTATTGAGAGTTTAAGTGATGGTACCAGGAAGGGTGATGGAGTTCAAATATATGAAAGCCCTAAGTGGGAAGAGGATCCACACAAGGGAATACATGAGATGGGATCTGAAGGGTGAGAGGAAATAAAATTTTAGGTTGACTAGCAAGAGAGGATTGTGGAGCATCTTAGGACTCATAATAGGTACCCCATCTTTTCATTTTATCTAAAATAAATATGTGAAAGTTCTAGGAAATACCAGACTAAACAGCTTGAGTAACTTCAGGCAGGAATAGGAAGAAAGCCACAGAAAGGAAAGACTGAGGTCAGCCTTTCTCATCTCTAATTTCAGGGCTGATCCAATATCATCTCACTGATGTGCTTTGGGGTTGTAATAATTTAAATAGGGGTAGATAAGGGGTGGTTGCCTCTGGAAAGCTTCCTAGTTACTTGAATGTTTTAAACAGAAGGTACAACCTTCTCTCTTCACCAGTCCTTCCAGTCTTGGGCAACTAAGAGCTACACCCTCAGGGGTACTGCTGACACTGAGTTATGGTTATTGCATTTAGTTAACCAAGGTAAAACTGTAATGTACAGTTACAAACATGAGCACAGTCTTTCTTCTGTTTTGGCACTGCAGCCCCTCTGGCTAGATATCAGAGATGAAAAGACAATCTAAAGTTACACATTATTGATAACAAAAAGATAATGGAATCTTTTCAGACCTCACAGTGAAAGGTTCACTTTGGTTCATGTTTTATTTTCTCCAGCCTATTTGTGCAGCTTTCTGCATTACACTGGGTATCAGACAAAAAATAAAAATGCTAACACTTGAGAAGTTTTCTGGTTGTGACCTCTGTTTCACCTGAGTAGGAGCCACAGAGATATACAGTTGAAAGTTTTCAAGAGCCTACAGTGGATGGGAACTGAGCCACATGACCTGCTAGTCTCCAGTTTGATGGCTTTTGTACAGGCCGACAGCAAAGCAGACAGGAAGTGAGAGTTCACTGAGGAACAACACATCCTCATCAGTGTGCTGGGAGGCTCAGGGTGCCAGCCTCAATTTCTGACATATTAGCATTTGAGCCATAGGCAACTGCCAATGGCTCTTTGGCTGAGCCAGCCCAAACAAAAAGTTCCTCTTGAATGTTAAAATTAGAAATAAGATACTACTCAGTTGGACATCACCATAGTAGCAGGAGCTCACACTTGCTCAGAATCATTCTAACAGGTTTAGGACTAGCTCCCCTCCTTTCTGGAGGCTACAGATACATAACCCTATTTTGACCAGCCACAACTCTCTTCTTATGTGGCTGCTGCACAGTGCAGAGTCTGTAACTATGAACAGCAGTGCTTCATTCTCTTGGACTTTGTAAGAAACAAGACAGTTTTGTCCTTACTTAATAGTACTTGACTATGCACTGAACCTCTCAGGTAGTTGAGTCTCTTACTTTTATCTGTTTGGGGGCAGGGATAGAAAGAAAGGGGATGAGGAGCCTGGGGGAAACCAGTCAGCAGAGCCTGTGAAGTTGTGTAACAAACAAGAACAAGTGAGTGACTTGAAGAAGAGTAAGTCCTGAAGTTTAAGATTTTTTCTATCTTCAAAAAGGCTGTCTGTTCCCTAACTCCTACCAGCACAATGAAAAAGTTCTTTGTGTGAATGAAAATCACCTCTGTCCTCACATGAGAACTTTGAGAAAAGGCAGACATGGGCAGGCACACACCCTCAGAGGGCCTGGTGCCTTGCTTTGTGTTCTGGCTCTATCTTGGTTTCAGAGTTTTGTTTCTCTAGCAGTGGTTACCACCTACCTAACATGACAGGTCTTTGATGTAGAAAGCACATGGCTCTGCAGCTTGAAGTAAAAAGCCAGCCTTGAAGCTATGACTGAAGTGACTTGTCCCAGTGGGAGAACTGTGACCAAAAGTAAAATTTGTTCTTCCAGATTCAGGTATTTTAGTTTAGATTAATAATAATAATAATAAAAAAAAGGGTGGTGCATCCCAGCAGAGCATGATTTCTCTGTCACTGTGGAACAATAAGCAGTTAAAGCTCCATTAGCATCTGAACCTGGCCTGGCCAGGGCTCTGTGCAGCTGCAGATCTGAGAGCAACCTTAGAACTTGCTCTACTAGATGGGGCTGCAGTGGGAGTTTATGGGGTGGAGAGGGATGATCGTTAAGTTGACTTGCATACTCCTGGGTTATTTTTTATTTCATTATTGGTAATGAGATGTTCTTTTCTTGCTAGAGCTTAGGACTGTTCCAGTCAGCAGCATGCAGTGGGGACTGCACTGCCTGCCCACCGTGATAACAGCTCTCTCATGGCATGGTTGGCATACTTCTGTGCATGCATAAGCATTGATTTTTTTGCCATAGGGTGAGACTTTGAGATCAAAGAGGTTTATGAGCAGAACCTCCAATGTGTTTGAGGTTTGCCCATCACTGCATGATACTTCCCAAGAGCATATTTCCTCATTAAAAAGTAGCCAGACTTGGTCCTGACTGCATTATGGTTAGTTTTGATTCAAGGCTGCCTCCAGAATCAATGGGAGTGTGCTCTTGGAAAGTACTATACAGAGATGGGGAAACCTCAAACATTTTGGAGGTTCAGTTTGGAAACCTCTTTGGTTTGGAAGTCCACCAAAAGCATGTCATGAGATGGTTAGAAGGCTGGGTGGGGTTTATGTCTGAGGATAGAGTGCAAAAGTGAGAATTGTTTAACTTGGAAGAAGAAAAGGTTGGAGAGTATGTGAGTGAGGTGTTTAAGAAAGATACCATGAAAACTAATCCACTCCTCAAATTAACATTGCTCCCTAATTAGGCGAGTGAGGGGTCAGTTAGCAAAACTGAAACAGGGAAAATATTTTAGCAGGGACCATATAACAAGACTATTTAGAAGTCCTGATCCCCAAAAGCTGAAGACAAGCAATTGGTACTAACAGCACGATTTAGCAGAAATGGCACTGACTTTGAGACTTTGCTGTGTGCCCCTAAGCAAAGTTTTCTCTCCTCTATACACCTCCCTGCCTCCTCTGTATGTCTTGTCTGTGAAGATTATAAATGAATTAGTGTGGAGAATCAGTCCTGACTGTGTGCTTTTAAAGCAGTTCACCCAACAGGGCTTCAGTCCTGGTGATGCACTTTAACCTTTTCCTCAGCAGCTGATCTACCACAGGTTTTTATGTAGCTGTAAAGGGAACAGTTTGGGCAGTCTTGGAATTGTTTAGGCACTTAACTATGACACTGAGTATCTAATGGGATTTTGGAAAGTACCTACATGACAGAATCCTGTTAGGAATCCAGTATGCAGCTGCTTTTGAAAAGTCTGCCAGATAGGTGTTTTTATCCCAAGAACTTACACATTAAAAATTCTGGTAATCTTCCTCTGTGCCTCCTGGTAACGAGCAAAACAGGTATAGCTGTGCCACCTCCTCTTTAGGGTACCTTGTGGTGGTAGAAACTTCCATCTATGGGATGCCTAGATAGTGGAAAAGAAATAAAGCTTAGAAAGATTGGATTCTGGATTCTAAGAATGAAATGGTGCCAGTCTGGAGAGCAGCTTTTCAGCCAGACCCTTCAGACTAGTGGTGGTGTGACAGTTTACTCCAAGAACATTTCTGGATAGAGTACCTTGCTGCTGAGTGCATCAGCTGTGAATTTATCCAAGTCCAGGTTCTGTTCTCTTTAGGAAGCTTATGATGCACTTAAATCATAGGAAGGGATCAACTTAATGTGAATTTTTAAAATGTAAAACATACATGACAATATATAGTACAAATCCAAAAAGGAGCTGTAAACAAATCAAAATGAATAGAGTGGGGCTGAGGAGTTAGTCCCAGCAGCAGCAGTGGGAGACAAGCTGAATCAGAATAAAAGCAGTAAACCAAAGGTTATCTGTCTTCACAAAGTGGTGTGACCTAGCAGGTTTGTGATGCCTACAGCCTGGCACTATTAATCATGGTCCAGGTCTGCATTGACCTCTTCAGGGGTGAGGGGAGAAGAGGAGGAGAATATTGTGCCAGTATCAGATTGCCCTAAGGGTGGGAAATAGGGGTTTATGAAAGCCTGTATTCTTATCTTCCAGCTTGGAGCTGCTTGTCAGTGTGTGACCCTGGTGAGGCAGGGCACAGGTAGTCACCACTGACATGAAGAGGATAGTGCCTGACACCACTGGCACTGTAAACTCTATTCTGCCTACCCTGCTGAGAAGCCTTCAGTTGCTCATGAGAGCAATACTGCTAACACCTGGAGATGTTTCTCTCACAAGCCCTATTAGCCTTAAAGGACCCAGAGCAGACTTCAGAGCTGCAGATGATAGAAAATTGCAGAGACACTTGGCTTATCAGAGAAGAAAGGAAGAAGGACAGTTTTAAAGTCTCCAGGGGCTGGAATAGCACTGCACATTGGTGACAGGTACAGCAACTTATCCCTTCCCCAGGGCAGCTATGAGCTGTGATCTCTTGAGGTGGGGTTAATGTAAAGTCCCTGTGGTTAATGTAACTCACCACTGGATGTCATTGTTTCTCTATAGGAAAGCATCAGGGACACTTTTATTTGGCAGTAAAATTGTTTTTATTGTCTTCTTTTTTTTCCTCCCCCAAATAAAGAGCCCCACATATGGGATATTCAGGTGTTTGGCACCTTTCCACTTGGCTCCGGCAAGCTCAGGAACCAGATTATGCTTCTTGTTTTCCTAGGGTGGGGAAGGTTTATGGCCTTAAGATGAATATGGTCTATCCTCAAACTTGCAGCTATCAGGCCAGATCGTCAGCTGGTGTAAATTGTACTGCTCTGTGGAGTCAAAGCAGCAATGCCAATTTAAACAGGCTGAGGATCCAGCCCCTTCCTTCTGCTTCTTTCAAGTCCCACTCAACCACAGTCAGTCCTTCCTGCTTCCTCCTTCATGCTCCCATGTCCCGCCTTCTAATTAGTGTTTGTTCTCTTAAAATGGACCTCATCTTTTGTTCACTTTCTGTCTCAGTCCATGGGTTGAATGTTTCATCCAGATTTATATAGCAGTCATTTTCCCACGTTCTTTCTGCTTTTGTTTTTATTTGCTTCAAGATGCTCCTTCCAGATTCAAATTTGGAAAGGCAGCCCTAGAGAGGTGTGGTCAACTGGGAAAAGGAAACAGGTCACATAAACTCAGGCCACACTCTTGTCCATTCAACTTAACATCTGCCATGGCTTTTTGGTTGTTTTGAGCTTGCTTCTCATCCCAGTCAGGTGTTAAGTTTCCACATGTACCCCCCTCAATTTTTAATATAATATCAAAATATGTATTTGGGCACAAAATATGCATTTTGTAACATTTTCCATGTTACAGAGCTGTAACATGGAAAAATTAAAACCCTCTGGTATTAAACAAACAGCATGGGATTGTACCTTGTTAGTCCCTGATGTGGGCACAGAGAAAGTCTGGGAGGATGTTGATTTTAATATAATCAGCAGCTTATCTACTGATAAGGCCACCATGCTTCCTGCTGATTGCTGCTGCTGCAGACACTCTGTGCCATCCTCCAGCACTGAGGGTAGATTTCCTTTTTGGAGCTTAAGGAATGGAATGCTGCCATTGACAGAGCACGATGGAATGGGTTCAGCTTTCTTCTGGTGAGCAGTTTCCTTAGCTAAAGTTTAGTATCAGCTGGAGGCTCTCAGGCTTGCTGGCTTCCAGTGTTCGTATGATCTTTCAATCACCTTGCCTAGAATGAAAAGTCAATTAAACCAGTTAATTATCCATACAGCAACAAAGAAGGAAAAAAACATTTCAGCATCACAATGATAAAACAGACCAATTCTTTTCCTTTCTCTATATCTACCATATGTCCATCAGCTCAGTTAGAATATTATATGAAGGATCTTGAAGACTGTCTTTCAGATGCTGGGTATGAAGCCTGCAGCAGCAGAAGAGCCTGCTCACTCAAATGAGCTGTAGTTTGTTTTTTTTTTTAATAAATCTGCCTGCCCTCCTTTCACATATGGAGTGATAGCTATAATGCCCTTTACCCTGGGCAATAAAGGTGTGCCCTAAGGTCTGGGGTTGCATGCATTGAAGCTAGTGATGAATCTGATTGTGCCCTTCTTCCCACAGTGAATCAGTTGGCTGTTCTGCTTTTAAAAGCACTGCAATGGGGCTGCAGAAGGTAATTCAAACCTCTTGTTTCACTCAGGGTTCTGGAAGAGATGAAGAGGAGAACATTGCTCCCTGAGAAGAGGGTACAGAAAATAGCAAAACAGTCTTCATCCAATTCAGGATAGATTTTTGGTGTAAGTGAAGGTAATTCATAACTAAATAGACTGGTGATGGAGCTGTTCATGGACTACGAGGATTTTGGAGATCTGTGATGCAGGGAAACCATGCAACTTCAGAGGGTAAGGATACATCTTGCCTTGATGAAATAGAATTAAATCCTTAGTTTCCTTGCCAAAATAAGAAAGAAATTAAAAAAACCCAACAAACTTGGAATCTCCCACAGAGAGTCTTTTGGTATTAGATGAACTGAAATCTTATGGAGTTTTAATGTCAGTGTGTTATAATCTCAAATGTGGCTGTAGTAACAACATCTTACTAATTAAATAGGTAGTCCGTGTGTGTTTGGGATCTTACTCCCAAACTTACTACTGGTTTAAAAACAAATAATAAAAAAATAATCCTAACTTGTGCTCCTGTTACCTTACCTAGTCATCAGGGCTGCAGCACGGGGGGGGGGGTGTTCTGCTGGGATTTCGCAATGGTAATTAATTTTATGTCCATTTTGTAATGTTCATGTTTTATATGGACAAATGGTAACTGGCAAGGAGATGACCAGTGAATGAGGCACTGCCACCTGTATTATAAAGGTTTCTTTTGGGCTCTGACATGTTGTGATTTTCGATTCTGATGCCAAAATCAGGGTTTTTTACACTGAGGGAGTTCATTTCCTTATTTATTTTGCCAGCTGCTCTCTTTTCTCATCTGCATACATCCTTTCGTTATTACATCAGTATCTTTTGATGTAATGTGTTCAGGTCCTTGCTTATTACACTGCTTAGGGACTGTAACTCAATAAATAATTGAGAATGCTGAAGGTAAGGGAAGGCAGAAGATATTAAAAATACAATAGGACATAATCTGGTCTTCATCATGAAAGACAATTTGCATCTCAGCTCTACCACTGCTTAGGTTACATACTCTAGGATATTTGTATAAATATTAAAATGAAGGTATTTATTTATACAAATAACTTAGTTGAAAACAAGAAGAAAACTTGTGTGGATATGGTTAAAAATAATTACTTCCCCCCCCCCTGAAATTCTGGTTTGTCAACAAACAAAACTACCACCAACAGAAGTTGTCTCTGTCCCAGATTGTTTTGTGGGTCAGAGTCTTTGAGGAAGCAGTTTTTAAGGACACTGAAATGAAAAGAATGAAACTTGTATTTATTCACATTTGGCCTGAACGTTGTCATTGTCTGTTTTGAGACCAATTCAACATCTTACATCTATAATGATTCTTCCCTTCTCCCTAACCAGGTTGGCACAGCAAGTTGTTTGGCAGTTAGCATTATTACTCAGCTATCAATGTCTTGTAAAACTGAAGATCCTGCAGCAGATAACACACAGCTACCACTATCATAGGTACACTGCTGAGGGCTTTCAGCAGCATGTAAATGGTTTAGATATTTAGCTCCAGTGAAATAAATAAAGCTTAAGCTTCTTTGCAAATCTTAGTTATTGTGCCTGTACATTCAATTTGATGACTCAGTGCTGTAATCCATCTGCCCAGGCTGGAACGTGGCAGCCATTCTGCACTAACAACTCAACCCAGCGGTTTATTTTTCTGCAAAGGAGATGTGAGGAGTAATTTGTCCAACTGAGGCTGCAAGGTGAGTCACCAAGGTGATGACAAGGTTTCACTTCCTGCAGCCTGGTCTCATGACTGCAGAAACACTTTAGTGAGTCTTGCAGGAGACAGCTTCACACAGAGCTGGAACACGGCTGGGTAACTGTCTATCAGGAATGCCCTCTGGGTAAAGCTTTTCTCTCAGACTGTAAAGATGAGGCTTTAAAGGCTTTTGTCTGTGGCTGTGAATATTTTCAAATGACTGGCCAGGATTGAGAGCTCTCCTCCATGACTTTGAAAGCAGACTGGTGTTCATTTAAACACAATTTGTGTTCCTTTCTGCTCCTCCAAAGTGAAAAGGAGGGGTTAATTACTTAAATACTTGTGGTCTTTCAATAGGAGTGGGATACCCAGGTCCTCTTGGGTGCCTTGAACAATGTCCCTTTGCAGTCCTGCTGAAGCTTGCTGTGCTAGTTGAAAGCAATTTGTCTCCTTTCCCATCCTGAACTCTCAAGTAGCACATCTACCCTTGCCCCAACTCCAGAAGTGCCAGTGCTTACGTCATGCTGAAAGAGAATTTCTGATGGCAGGAGTATGCTGACAAAGGGGACATCATCTCCCAGTCTCAAGTTGGTTGAGTAACAAATTAAACTTCTGCTTGTTTCCCCAGATTGCAGCTGTGACCTGGACATTTTGCAGCTGCCACACCATTAACTAGAAGTTCATAGTATTGCCAATAAAAGATACAAAAGAAATACTTTTCAAGTGGTAGATTTGACTTATCTTCTTGTTCTAAGGTGGCTCTAAGGTGGATTTCAGTCATGCTCAGTCACAGCCATGTCAAACTCAATTGTTCAAATTAAGCCTGTTCCCAACTGCCTAAAACTGTTTTTGTGTCAGGAGGTCTATGTAACACTTCTTGGAGCTCTGACCTAGTAAATTTGCCCTCTGGAGTTACTCTTTTATTTTTTCCAACACTTAAAAATCCAACTCCTCAAAGCAAGTATTCAGTAAAAGACTGTGACTGGCTCTGCTACACAGTGTGTATCATGGAAGGAGAGGCCAGAAGAAACCAGCTACTGCAAGGTATTACCTTAAACAGAACTGAAGGTATCCCAAAATACATTAAACAGTAAAAAATGTTTAAATAGAAATTTTGATAATGACCATAAAGGGCAGTGATACATTCCTCTTAAATGAAAAGAGGAACAGACACTCAATGTTCTCCCTGGCTTCCTTGGAAAAGCATTTAGGAGCTCTCATGTTATACAAAGATATAGGAGAAGCAATTAGCACCAAAGTCAAACTGCAACTCCCAGTCTGAACAGCACCTCACACAGACCTGCTGAACCCCATGGCTTATTTCAAGTAATGAAGTGTTGCTCAGTGTAATTAAGGACTGCCAGCATTGGACCCTGAAAGTAAAGTAACAGCTTTCAGCATGTAGGACCTTAAAGCATGACACAGGCTACAAATCAAGACCTCTGCACTCCCTCCTTTCAAAATGAAATCAGCCACATTTTCTGCTCTTTAGGCCCAGACTCTGATTTAGAAAATGTACTTTTTGTTGAGCCAAGAGACAATGGCTTTACTGGCAGTAGTTAATATCACAGCACTAAGGAGGGTACTTTGGATTGTTTGTATCATCCTCTCAGTTTATTCCTAGCTTCAGTGAAGGTTATCCTATTAGCTCATGCTGCTGAGGCTGTCTCCTCCTGGCCTCTGACAGCCTGGGACCTGTTCTGCACAGCTCATTGACAGCCTCAAAAGTACAATTGTGACTGTGAATGTTAAGACTGGCAGCAAAGTAGTTTTTCATGGGTGAGGTCTATTTTTCATTCCATGTGATTTTATGCTATAATGCTACCCTGATTTGTTATTTTGGACCTCCTAGGTTATCTTGATGACAAATAACCTGCAGGTGCTTTGAAGGGCCACCTGCTATTTCAGATGGGAGTGATGTGAGTGTCTGAAGAAAGACTTGCAAGTTTCATACTTTTGTGAAAACTAATGTTACATACGTGGCTGAATGTGCTATTGTACTGTGTGTGTTGAGCAGCACAGACTAAATAGCATATATGAGAAATGATGCACAAAGCCCGTGAGTTTATATACTCCTTTTTGGGAAAAATACTTTACTGAGGGGGATTATTGGGAGTTTTTAGCTTCAGCAGCTGTTTCTCTGTGTTAATAAAAATTGAAGGTTCAGTTTCACATTACAGCAGGGTAAGCCAGATGTACTTCATGTTTCAGATACTGCCCACTGAAAATTACTCTCAGTTCACAGCAGCAAAGGTACTGTACAACCAGGATGAATTTATCTTTTGGCGAGGGTCCTGGTACTTATCTCTCTGATTAACTCATCCAAAACTCCTCTGACTATAAGACCTTCTATGATACTAACTCCTTCCAGTGTTGCCAGTTTTTACAGTTCAATCATAAATCTACTGGGGCTGGATTTAGGTTAAGATGAAGCATGTCAGTTGTCATGCTGTTCTTGCCTGCCTGGGGGGAAAAACCTGTTTGTGTTGGATTCCTTTCCTGCTTCTAGCAAAATAGATGGGTGCTGGGGAGGGCAGGCAATAAATACTCTGTCCCTCCCCTCGGAAACTCAAAGGAGTTGGGAGATAGGAGAGGGGGACAAGAGGAAAAGAAAGCTGTCTTATGGATGCTAAAATATCTTGGCTGCTCTTGGAATAACAGGATATTCTGCTGGATGTCCCTCTCAGCAGCAAAGCCAGGAGGGAGGGTCAGCAGGAAAACAAGGGGTCTCTTACCTTTAGAAACGCAAAATGTTGGCAAAAGATGGAAGATAACTATGCAACTGTGAATTCTGGGGACAGCCAACAGTCCTGTGTCGTCAGACAGTGCCTCATGCCAAACCATAATCTTTACTTTGTTCCAGTGAAAGTTTCTATGAGGCTGGGAGTGTTGCTAACAGACTGCCGAACTAGGGCAAACTAGGAGGGAAGTTTAAATGTCAAAAGGTAGGATACAAGCTGTTTTGTAAAATACCTGTTGTTTTTTGAACTTGAGCAGTTGACCAGGTGGGAGCAGTGAGGAGACATCACTGGGTGGGTGTTGCCCTGTCAGCAGAGCAGGTGTAGCTCACCGCTCTCACCCATCAGCTCACACTGACTGGGAAGTAATCAGTATAGTCCCAGAAGGGAGCATTTCAGGCTGTTTTTATCACTCTTATGCACCAGGGTATGGTTTATGTGAGGGGCACTGTATTATTTTTGTTTACCATCAAGAATGCAGAGTCCGCACACCTTCTCCCTGTTCTGGGGGGAGCCAGCTCTGTCCTGAGGGAAATCTCCTCCACTCACTCCACCGCTTGCTCCCAGCCACTCTGCTTTACTATCAGCTTGAACGGAAGAACAGCCAGGTAAAATCGCCTCAGGTAAAGCATTCCCTGCCGGCAGCGACCGGGCTTTCCCCGCGCCGCCAACCCGGCTCCGCTGGGCGAGAGGAAGGAGAGAACTACTGCGCGGGAAGGGGGCGCAGAGGAGGGCTCGCTGTTTCTGGCAAAGCAGCTGGGCTCAATGACTGGTCTGCTTAAGCCCTCGGCCTCGGTATTTCAGCGTGAGTGGCAGGGGGAGCACTTTAGGGAGGGCGTTTCCGTAGCGCCGTCTCTCTGCCATCTCCCCCCTGCAGCGGATGGTGCTTTCCCGCGCGGCGGGCACGGGTGGCGGCTGCACGGAACGTTCTGGAAGGAGCGCGTGGCGTGGCTCCCCTGCCCCCCCCGCCCGGCACCACGGGATCCCCGCGGAGTGTGAGGGCGGCGGCTCCGGCAGAGGCTCCGGGGACGGCTCTTGAGGACACGACTCTGGTAAGGGCTTTGCTGCCTCTGCGGGTGAGGCAGCAAAAGGCTCAGTGACCTCTCACGGTCTCTGAGTTAGGGGTTCTTTCATGGCGCTGTGGGCTGCCTCCCTCTGCCCCTCGTAGCAGGGCTTTGCTTCAGGCTGCTGCTTAACTCCTCCGCCCCAGCCTGTGGCCGCTCCACTAATTCATAGAATCATAGAATCCTAGGGGTTGGAAGGGACCTCGAAAGATCATCTAGTCCAACCCCCCCTGCCAGAGCAGGGTCACCTAGAGCACATCACACAGGAACACATCCAGGCGGGTTTTGAATGTCTCCAGTGAAGGAGACTCCACAACCTCTCTGGGCAGCCTGTTCCAGTGCTCTGTCACTCTTACAGTAAAAAATTTTTTTCGGATATTCACCTTGAACCTCCTATGCTCCAATTTACACCCATTACCCCTTGTCCTATCAGTGGTCATCACTGAGAAGAGCCTAACTCCATCTCCCTGACACTCACCCCTTACATATTTGTAAACATTGATGAGGTCACCCCTCAGCCTCCTTTTTTCCAAGCTAAAGAGACCCAGCTCCCTCAGCCTTTCCTCATAAGGGAGATGTTCCACTCCCTTAATCATCTTTGTGGCTCTGCTGGACTCTTTCAAGCAGATCCCTGTCCTTCTTGAACTGAGGGGCCCAGAACTGGACACAATACTCCAGATGTGGCCTCACCAATGCAGAATAGAGGGGGAGGAGAACCTCTCTTGACCTACTAACCACACCCTTTCTAATGCACCCCAGGATGCCATTGGCCTTCTTGGCCACAAGGGCACATTGCTGGCTCATGGTCATCCTCCTGTCTACCAGGACCCCCAGGTCCCTTTCTCCTACACTACTCTCCAGCAGGTCAGCCCCCAACCTATACTGGGACATCGTGTTGTTCTTCCCCAAATGCAAAACTCTACACTTCCCCTTGTTGAATTTCATCATGTTTCTCCCCGCCCAGCTCTCCAGCCTGTCTAAGTCTCTCTGAATGGCAGCACAGCCTTCTGGTGTGTCAGCCACTCCTCCCAGCTTAGTGTCATCAGCAGACTTGCTGAGGGTACATTCTATACCCTCATCCAGGTCGTTGATGAAGATGTTGAACAACACCGGTCCCAGTACCGACCCCAATTCGGTCGGGCCACCAGTGTAACGAGTGTGTTTTGAGGGACTCTGAGTCAATTGCCAGGTGGGGTGTTGCTGTTTGGCTGTGGTTGCAGACAGGAGGTGTCTGGGGCGAAGGAAATACTCGAAGACATTAATGCTCAATATTGTTGTTAAAAAGGAAACACTGTAACAGGGTAAGGTTACATTTTATCCCAGTATTGTGTATGTTAGAAAGGAAACAATGTAACAGGACTAGATTACATAGTATCCAACATTGTTGCAAAAAATAAACCGTAACAGAACTAGATTATACTATATCTGATACTATTTTGGTAAAAAGGAAACAATGTTTCAGAAGAAGATTGCACTGTATCCCGATATTTTTGTTAAAATTTAATTGTATCTGGTTCATAACCTGCTGGGAAGGTGAAAGGCTGGTGTGCAGCACCACAAACTACACGTTCCACCTGGAACTTTCTACTGTGGAAAGATATTAAATTAAAATTTATAATAATTCCCATTAATTTATACCTATCTTTCTGTGGAATACATATGCACTTGAAGGCGTTGCTTACAATCTGTGGAAAAATTTCTAATTAGGCATAAAAATAACGCTTCTGATAACACTGCCTGGGATTAGGCATTAAGGGGAATTGGTCTGAATTGATTTTTAAAGTAGTTTAATTAGGCTAGGTGTTTTTTCAGAATTAAAATAAGCCAGATGAAATAAAAGTTTCTAATGAGTTCTTTGCTTACTTGTGGTTTTTGTGTTTTGTTTTGTTCTGTTTTATTTTTTTATTTTTTTATTTATTTGTGGCTTTTTTTTAACTTCATCTGTGGTTTGGTGTGTCAAGTTTGGCTTGTGCAAAGTAGATGAACTTAAAAAGGTTTTTTTTTTCCTGAGATTTGGAAAAATGCTTATGTTATGAGCTCAGGTGCTTTTTGGAGCAGCAGAATAATGGACCCTTAAGGATTGCTCCACATGTGTAAGAGGGTGTGTTAAGCCAGCTGGAGTAAGAGATTTCAATGTGAGATTCAGCATGAGTACTGGGAGTAGTACCTGAGTCAGCCTTTGTCAACTTTCTCTTCCTTGCTCTTCCCAGGGATGGGCACCCTTTAACAGTCCCAAAGTGATTAAGAAGGCAAAGCCACTTTTCCCCATACACCTTGAAATTACCCAGAGGATGCTCATGTCCTGTACCACAAGAATATTTTCTGTGGTTTCTGATAGGAAGCTGACTACAGAGCATGAAGTGCTGTGTGCTACGATGGCTTCTCTGGGTACTTTCTTGCACTCTGTCTGGTTGCCTGGAACAGATGATTCAGATGATTCCTCCCCTTCATATGCTGGAGAACCAGGTGAAGTGCTGAGTCAAGGGCATTTGAGTATAGAGGGAAAATGCTTTGCTTAGATGGGAGGAAATGCTGATTAAAGTTTCAAAAATGTCACATGGACTGTTCTCTGGTTGTGTTCAGACTGAAGTCAGACCTTCCAATGACACACAGGCTGAAATTTTGTTTTCATGTGGGAGTAAGAGGTCTTTTAGCAGGTGGAGAGGTGTTTCCATGTGTTTTGGGCTTTGATTTATTTTTTCAGATCCTTGGTTCTTCGTGTGTTAGCCTGGGGGGCCTCATGTTTGGGAAGCACAGATACTTCCAAAGACCCATCTTGGGTAAGGACTGTAATTTCCATTTCCCAGCAGTGTCTCTCCAGTTAGTCATCCTTGTGAGATAGGGTGCTCAAGGGGGTGATGAGTAGTTTCCATGGCTGTTGCCAGGATTTGAAGGTCCCAGCTGGAAAACTGACCAGGTCAGAGGACTGTTCAATACAATGTTTATTTAAAAAAAAAAAAAAAAAAAAAAAGAGACAAAAAGATGTGTGTGGAGAAGTGGTTGTCTACTTTTGACAGTGAAAGACAGTGAAAAAGAAACAAGGTACTGAGTTTTCTCCTCTATTTGCTTGCTGCTTGTGTTTTCCTAACACCACTTCCTCCTCAATTTTATTTATCTCTTTTGATTTTGAAGAAAAAATGTTCAGGTGCTAATGAGCTTGAATTCTTTTTATTTGAATATACATGGAAATAATTATTAAAGATTCTGGTCAGTCTTATTTGCTCATGTTTTACTCTTCTAGCTCTTGGGTTGTCACCATTGCCATAGTTCTTTAGAATGGCTTCTTACCTAGATCTGAGTTTCTGAAAGCATGTTGGTTTATCTCCCAGTACTTTTGAAGCAATGGTTCAGTGTAGTGAGGAACTGTCAGATCAGAAGCTGTTGTCACTGCATAATGGTAAAATGATTTGCCTGTCCAGCCTGATTAGAGTGAGAAACTAGTGTTTGTGGAGGAGCAAACTTCAATGGTGGTATTTTTAGCTGAAGACCAATAAAGAGCTTGGGGAAGTAATATAACAATGAAGAAAAACCATGATGGTATTATTGCGTGACATTAATAAACAACAGGAGGTTGGCATATAGTAGTAGAAAAGTGACTGATTTGTAATGCTGTTATGTATTACAAGTCTTGGGTTATGTCAAAGTAGTATTTCTGGCAGGAAGAAACACCAAAGATCTCCTGTAGTGCTTGGTGTAAGTGACAAATGTTTGTAGCAGAAAGTTGTGTGAGGCCATAAACTGTTCTTGTGGGGCATTAAATGAGGAAGTGAAGGTATGAACTCTCCCTATGGATATGGCTCCTGCTGGAGAAGAAGCACCATCTAAATGAATAAACTTCGAAGTAATCAAAATACTTTGCTGTTTTCAAGCCTGTCTGAAAGTTCAGAGTTGCTGATGCCTTGTATTTTTCACTGACAATATTTATGTTTTGTTTTTAAGGAAGAAATACTTGAAGAAAAGTAATGGAGGGAGAGAGATGACAAAGTGGATGGAAGAGACACACGACATGATTGAACACATTCAGGGCTTGATTCTTTTTTGCTGTCTCCCTGGAGCACAAAGCTTGCAACTCAGGTCTTTGTAAGCATACAAAACTCCTGTCCCTCTTAACAAAAAAAAAAAAAAAAAAAAAAAAAAAAAAAAAAAAAAAAAAAGAAAAAATTGTGTTGTGTGTAGTCTTAATAAATTTGGGGCTGTACATTTTTATATGCATACAATTTTCTCAACTAAGTCTTGGACTGTAAATTCTGATTACATCTGCTTAAGCATGTGTAACACCAGAAATTACTGTTCTCTGTATGCAGTGTAGGATGTAAGGCTGTGTTACCTTATACTTATTAACAGCAGATTAGTATTATTGTATGCAAATTTAGTATCATTACCCAGTGAAAGGGTAATAACATCTGTCTGGATAGACCCAATACAGATCCTGTTTCACACAATTGACACATGCCTTCCCTTTTTATTTCTGTTTCCTCTTAGAAGCCCTTTCCAGTCTTACCTTAGCCCAGGTGCTATTTTCTTGTCCTGATGCCAATGGATGACTGGCCCCACAGCAATCCTTTGTGTTTACCCTCCTTCCACCTGTTTGTGTGCTCACAAAAGTCTGTCCTGCTGTGCCTGCATTTGGCTTGTTTTCCAGAAGGAAGCCTATTGTGCTCTCTGGGTTTCTTCTTAAGGAATAAGCAGACATAAGGCCTGCCTTTGTTTTGCTTTCACTTCTGGCCTTGCTGACATGTACATATAACATATGTATACATACATGTGTACACAGAACACAGTGCCCTGTCTGGACTTCAGGTGTTTCAGCCACTTTCAACACCCAACTTTTTATTTTTTTACCTACTTTATTTAGCCCAAGTGGCTTCTGGCCTGTGAAAAAACACCGGTTTTCTAAAATCTTTTCTGATGTCATGTTTCTTTTCCCCATCTTGCCAACAATTTCTGCTATGTTGCCTTCATCCCTTCTGTGAATTTGACACCTTTGTGATGTAACCTCCCAGTCAGTGTCTTGCTTTACTCTAGTCTGAGCATGTCAGTTACATTTCTCCTCTCCAGTAGCACATGTGCTTCTCATTCCCTGTATTGTCACATACCAACTCCTAGCCTTGCTATGGATCGTGTTTGTGTTTCAATCCTTCCTTGTCTGCTGCAAGGAGGGGGAAGTTGGAAGGTGTAGTTCACTCACCCTCCCTCTCTTACCTGCTTCCCCGGGGGCTGCAAATTGTTTTCCCCAGTGAAGGTCATTAGCAAAAGAATCTCTTCCATACAGGAGTATGTAATGATGGGATCCTGCATGCTGCCTTGTTTGGGTGCAAAAATGTAACCCTGACTTGAAGGTTGTATTTTAATGCTGACTTCTGCCATTACTTAGAGTATTATAATCTACAGTTTGCACCAGTTGGTTGCTACAAAGCAGCAGGCTGTGCTGCATGGCTGATTTTTGATAAGGAGAGTGCAAAAGATGAGGCTGCCTCTCCTGCCCTTGTTGTTAGTGCAAGTTGTTCCACATGTAGCAGAGTTGCTGAATCCGGGTTTTAAGGATTTCCAATAGCTGGGATCTCTGGTATGCAAGAGTGAACTGTGAATGGTGTGTAAGAAAGGCTGCAGGGCAAGTTTGTCCCTCTCAGTCATGAAATAATCCCTCTCTCCTATCTGGCCCTGTGTTTTCATTACTTTTGCGGGACAACCAGTTTCAAATAAATTTGACAGAGATGTAGTAATGAATGGCACAGGTTGTTGGGTGGAGCAAACAGACTTTGTGGTTGCTTAAGCCTTGTTTCCCTAAGAAAACAAGCCTAAAATCAAATGCCTCCTGGTGTGGGAGCACATATGAAAAATATCTGCATAAGGAATCTGCAGTCGCCTAATTGTGGCATTTTCCATGTCTCTCAAAACCATTTAAAAGCTCCTCCTGTAACCACCAGCTCTTTGGCTGTGGCATCCTGGCTGGTGTTTCTGGCCAGCACTGCTGCTCTGGCTGATGTGGAGGTTGGGTTTCATTCACACAACCACACTGCCCATCCTTGACAGCCTCAGGAATGACCCTGACTCTGGAAGCCTCTTTTGACTTCTGAGAGCAGAATCCAAATACATATCACAACTGGTGTGACAGCTAAAGTCCTGAGTACCAGCTTTCTTGAGGTCACTCTAGTCTTCATGAGCCAGAATTTGAGAAGATTAACTCAGGGGGTACAGGACCTGACCAGGAACACCACAAAGCATGTTGGGTCAGTACTCGACAGCTGATTAGTGACTGCATGACTAATAGCACATTATTAATACTTTTTGCACATTAATAACACACATTTCTGTAGCCTCCAGTATAGATTAATGTGGCAGCTACCCCAGCTTTCTTCAGAATTACAAGGTATTGGGAGTCTGGTGTGAAATGCTGTCCCATTAAAGCTGATGGCAGCAGGTTGGATGTACTCAATAGGATGTATTTATTTTCTTACATAATTCTCTCTTTGTCCTTTTGCAGCTGATGCTTTGAACCTGGAGACTCTGCCTGTTAGGCTTGGGAGAACTCCCAGGTGTTATGTGTGTAAAAATGAAGTTATGAGAAAGCACGTTAGTTTGAGAGTGGATCTTTTTTGCTGCACTAATAAATCTTAAGGGATAGCAAACAATGCTGATTTATATGCAACCCGATTAAAGTTTGGTAACAAGAACATGATTACTGACACAGCTCTCTGGTTTGATCATATACAGTGTTCAGCCTGAGTAATGACAGACTTATCTCTGGAGTTGGAAGCCAATGCCATGTTGCATTTACAACTTAACACAAATAAGCAGAATTCTTTTGTGCTTCAGTGAGTGAGCATAATTGCTGTCAGATGTGAGTTTTAGGTTCCCCGACTGCTCACCATTTCCAGAGTTCCCCTGAAACCACACTGCAGCACAGGCCTCTAGTTTGGGAGTGTGAAGGCTGCACCCCTGTAACATGAATGTGGAGACTTCTCCTTGTCCCTCAAAAGGCCAGTGCTGCTCAATACTTAATAGTGCTGGCAGCCAGCCTAGGTTTTTCTTATGGAAAAATGCAGCTTTGACAGTTTTTCTAGGACTTGATCTTCCAGACATTAGTCTGGTTTATGCTAGGTGCTATGCTCATGTGTTTTTGGTAGTTCAGTTTGGATGACAGTGCAGTTTATAGCCTGCCATTCTGTTGTTCCACAAGCTTTGTTGTTCCTTTTCAGTGATGTTGCATCTTCCATTAAAATGCAGCTGTAAGGAAATCTCTTAATTTTCATTAAAACACTGCATGGGAAGAGATCTGACAATGTTCCCCCACCATGTATATGATACAGGAGAAGTCTGAAGAAATCTGTGTGCTTTTATACACCTGAGATCTAGGATAGGTACTTTAAAAATGCTTTATTTGAGTTGAAGGCTATCAGAGCCCTCTGAACCTCTGGACAACATTCAATGCTGTTGTTTTTGCATGTCTAAAACTGCTCCAACATCTTTCCTGTCATCCTTCATTCCTCCTGAGCCTTCCAGACCTTTACAGGAGCAGAACTGGGGGTGGCAGAGTACTAACACTGCAAAGCACGACTAGGTCTATGGGGCTAATATAGCTTAACCCTCTCCTGACCTGCTGACAATGCCACTGAATAGCCTATATCCCTGGACAAAAAAAATCTCCTAATTCTTTAACATTTGAAACCTCAAATCGAACCTGAACTCCCAGGGAGCACAGGGAAGATGGAGCTAAAACTGCATCACAAGTCTAGGTTTGAGGATGAAGGCATTCTTGTCAGGCTGGGTTGGTGTGGTGTCAATATAGAACTCCCTACTAATCCATTTTGAAGGCAGTTGCTGAAAGTATGCAGAAATAGGATGATTTCACAGGTGAAACAGTGTTCTGCAGCCAAGCTGTGGAAGTTCTCTTGCTTAGTTTGCAGCTTCCTCAGATGTAGTCATTTCAAAGCTGGGTCAAGTCTCTTTCCTTTAGAAACCTTCTCTGGGATATAGGTAGAAAGAAATGATCACTGTTTGAATTTTCAGAGGAATCCCTTGAGCAAAAAATGTGCTGGGATTCTTCAGTAAAAACAAGATTAACTGCATTAATAGTGCAGTTTTTAGGAGAGAAAGTGATGGATATATGCCTCAACCAAGGAAAGATCCATCTGTGTGGATCTTGTATATAAATATGCAAACTGCAAGAATAGAAAGAATCATAGAATGGTTTGGATTGGAAGGGACCTTAAAGATCATCTAGTTCCAACCCCCTGAATGGGCAGGGACACCTCCCACTAGACCAGGTTGCTCCAAGCCCCATCCAACCTGCCCTTCAACACTTCCAGGGATGGGGCAGCCACAGCTTCCCTGGGCAACCTGTTCCAGTGTCTCACCACCCTCACACTAAAGAATTTCTTCCTAATGTCTCACCTAAATCTTGTGTTAGAGAAGAAATGAAATACTCTGAGCTTAGAGGTAAGTTGGATGTAGCTCTTGTCAGTACACCAATATATCAGACTGGCTTTGAAAGCCCAGGGTTTTCTGCAGTGTTGTCCTGTGGTGATGCAAATAGCCCAATGAAATACATACTTATTCTGGAATTTTTCATACAAAAAGGAGGATTTTCTGTATTACAGAAAGCAGTGTGCTTGCTTTCAGCTGCTAAAGCTGAGCCCCTCAGTGTCAAGTACAAGTCTGAAACATTTTTACCGTTGAATTGTGAAATTCAGGAGATGTTTCTAATCACAGTGTCGCTCTCAGGTTTAGGCAGACACAATGTGAAATTTGCTGCTGTAAATAAAGTTCTTCCACACTTGTTTTTGTGAGGATGATGTTGCACACACAACCCAGCATCAGTTTTGAAAAAACTCACTGTAGTGCTTAGCTGCTGAGGGCAACCTTAACTTTTTTACAGTTGGTGGTTGTTTCCCAGCTTTCTTACATCACCTTCATTGGTGCTGTGAGATTGATGTAGGAAATTTTGTGCAAATACACTCAATCAAGAAGCCATTGTGTCACCAGGAGCTCTTAAAGATGTTTGTTGCAATGTAGCCTAACTGGCAAGGCCACTGTGGAACAAACCTCCATGATTTATAAATTACAAAGATGAAGTCTTTAGGAAAGTTGGAGGAGGACTGTACAGGTCACCTTTATTTTTCCTACCATAGATGCCTTGCCTCACAGGCTTCCTTTATGTCACTGTATTATTGAAGTGCATAAAGAAGTCACTGTATGTTTAGCTGAGTAGAATATTAGATGTAGTTTGGGAGGTGTGATTCAAAAGAAGTAAATTGAAGAAGCACCAAATAAAATATGTTTAATTAAAACTAACAGGTGTGTAAAGTTTGCTGGAAAGAATGGATTTAATCAACTGACAGCATGGAGAGCTGGGATTTATTACTATTGTAGTAGTGCTTTGACATTCCCCCAGGATCTGTTTCACGGGTGGTATATGCACTGCACAGGGTGAGGCAGTGCTTGCCTGGAAGAGCCTGCCATCTAACTGGAAAAGAGCAGGAGAATGGGAGAGGGTGGTATTTACACTTTAAAAATAGGAAGCTGAGGCCTGGAAGAGGTAAACAAATTAGCAAAGTTAAACAAAGCTTGTAGTCACTGCGAGAACCAGAAGCAGATCTTCTGCATCTCAGGCAAGACTGTGGCCAAAAGCTGATTCTCCCTCTTGATAAATGCATTTTTCTCATAGAATAAAACAGTACTTGATATTTACATAAGTTATATTTTCACTCTTTTTAGGAATTGAATAAACCAGAATTTAATTTCTGTGCTCTTGCAATATGTTCCTTCAGGCCCTGCACTATCATATTCCATTTCTGACTTCCTGTTAATCAGTCTTTGAGTTGGTAGTCAGTAGAAATGAGGTGGGGAGCCTACCACCATCATCTTCACATTGAAATCCCTGCTGAGTTTCTACTTATATTCACCAAAAAGCAGTATAACTCTGACTCCCATCACTGTGGTGAGCAGTTTCACATTAGCCAGGAAGCTAATTGCATATAGTAATGCTGCTGCCTCCCCATAAACCATCCCCAAAGCAAAAAGTATGTTATGGTCTGGTGCTGTCCTCAGTGTTTCTTTGTAATCCCAATTGTGTGTTTGGACCTTGAGAATTCTTTGATATAGGTATGTGCTACTTTCAAATTTTGCAGTCTGTGGATTCCATCAAGAATAGGAGATGAATGCAGCATAGGTGCTGCAGAAGCCCCTGGAGAAAGCTGGGACAGGGAGAATTGAGCACTGCAATGATGCCAGCCAGATCCTTTGAATTTAATTCCTTTCCTTTTGAAATTCCAGGTACCAATTAGCAGATCTGCTGAAAAGTTTGTATTATTTGATTTTTATCTTGAAACCAACTTCTCACAAAAAAAGCATCAAAATTTGACCAGCTCTAGAGTTGATTAAAATATGCAAACTAAAAATAATCCCATGTTAAAACTTGAGACTTTTGTGAGTATTGAGATCCTTGGAAAGACTGTGCCTGCTTCTACTTCATATCATACAAATGAGATTTAGTTTTTTGTGTTTTTCTTCAGTAATTACTTCTGTGTCTGATGGTTAATGGAAATAACTATGTTGTAGTTTTGGTCAAGTTTGTCCAAGACCCCAAACTTACAAACACAGTCTGAAATTTAAATATATATAAGGAGGTTCAAATACTTTTGTGCAGCATTCCTAGAAAAACAGACTTAGCAAAGCCAGTATGAAATTTTAGTCCTAAATACATTCTAAGTGCTGCCTGTAATTAAGCTTGCCTCACATTTCCCATTAGGAGACCCTGTTTTCAGTGGCATCTAACTTTGCCAAATTTTAACTGTTTGGGCTAAAACTTTCCATGCTGAATGTCTGCCTCAGATGAATTGTTTGGAAAACTTCAACAAAAAAATGGTTTCACCATTTCTGGGAATGAAATTAAGAGAAAAATATTTTCTTTTGCCCATGCAAACTTAATTCTGGCGTTTCCTGAGTTTTGAGTGCTTCGGCCTGTAGCCTTCATGTTTTTGTATATGTATGTTTACGTTTCCTTCAGAAAAGGAAAGTTTATAAAATAATACCTACATGGAGATATTTGGATAGCCAGAGGACTTTCAACTCGATGTGAAAACTGTAAATAATTTAATTACATTGATTTATTGTTTATCCTTGGGCAAACTGCTTGAGGCCTCATTTCAACAGGCCCATCTTTCATAAGGGACCTGACTAACTCTTACTTCAGTACAACTTTTACTTCAGTTTTCAGAGATGAAGGATGGTAATGCTCTCCTCCTCCCTCTCCTCCTCCAGTTTGCTGCCAGGCTGAGTTAGAGGTTACAGGGCATTTTGATCCGAGTTGTTGAAATACACCCTGATATCTCCCAAATCTATTTCAGTAGCAGGTTTGATCTTTAGCTGTTTGAAGTTGTCTTCTGCACTACCCTCAGTGTCTCCAGATACCAAGACCATCCAGTAAGCTAATTTTAGATTACTTCTAGTGGCCAAAATTTGGCTTGCTATTCCCTAAGTCTCTTGTTCTTCCTGAGAAAGAAGTTAAGGGAAAATCCCAAAGCTTGGACTTAATGAAATGAGAAGGAAAGAGAAATTGTAATAGGTGAAGTGCTTCAGGAAAAGATTGTTTTTCTAGATGCAGATAAAATGGAGAGGAGAGGTAGGGGATTTTCTTCTCTTGGTTGGGGATTTTTTCCCTTTCAGTAAAGCTCAGTTGCTGTTAATTAATCCCTGAATTAGTGTGTCACTTTGTTTTTGAAAGAATTGACTGCCTTTTTAATTGAAGTATTGAACTTGACCTTGGGACCTGTAAAACTAACTGTTTTCTACAATCATGATTACATTGCATCAGCTCTTTGGCCTCACTTCTTTTCCACATGCATTAGAGACCTTCAGAACATGGTTTCTCTCATTATGTGTTTCTATAGTGCCAAGTGTTGTGGAGTCCTGGCTGAAGTTGCATTCTCTGGAAGTTGTTCTTACTTCAAGTGTTCAGCTTCCAGCATGTGCTTCCTACTCTAGAACCTGGACTATTCATCTTGGTGGTGTAGAGAACCAGTTTGCACTGTTAGTTATGTGTAAAGTATTTCTGTGCCTTACAGAGCTTGGGCAGCAATTTAAGACACTCTGACCCTTTTAATATAAAACCACAAATAATTATTAATATAATTAATATATATGGTGACTTTAGTCATGTTGAGCCCAGACACAGAAGTTGTCTTTCCAGTAAGCAGGAAGGAAGTATGAGACTTCAGTCAACTTCTTTTTTCCAGAGGGCTTTTTTCTTGACCGAAAGCTTCTGAAACTTCCTTTGTTGCAAACACTGGGGCCTGATTTTTTAGGCATATATTTTTAAGCTAGTTATTTCTTGGGTACAAATCATTGCAAGTGCAATTTATTAGATGCCTGAGGAATAGATTGCACCTAGAAGTCACATACTTAATCACGCAGGTGATGAAAATCTGGAAAATCTGTCTAAAACAGAAGCTCTCTTGCCTCCTCACTGAGCAGCAGCTCTTCACAGGAAACCACAAGAGTCATAATGTACCTTTGATCTTTACTGTCTTTTGCAAGTGAGAAGTGGTGCTTTGGATGCAAAATACATCACCTGAAGAATAGTAGAAAATGCTTCACAATACTTAATTTGTTGTGGTGTGAACAAAGGAAGAGAGATCATTGTGGTGATACCTCTTGACTGCGCTAATTTAGTTGGTCTCAGTTTTGGACTTGCTGCTCCTTGGACTGATACTCTAGTTTGTATGGAGAAAAAAAATGTATTGGTTGTGCCAGGGGCATAACATGTACAATTATGTTTAAAATGCAGTCCCCTCCCTTTCTGTAAAGCTGCCTTTGATACCCTGTCCCAGTTTCTCGGATCCCAGTTCAGAGCACAAGACCTAATGCACCAATTCACTCCCAAGAACTGCTTTACTGGGTCTAGAAACTGTTTTTCTTAACTCCATAAAACTAGGGCTTGACTTACAGGATGTTGGTTTTACAGTTTTAGAGCTTGTGCAACACAAAAAAAAATGACATATTTACCAGGATATTCTCATTATACATGAGCTGTAATGCCTTAATAGCACAACTGCAAGATTCCCTCTGAAAGGATCAATCCCCAACTCATACCTGTGAAAAACCTGAAGCAAACATTGAGGCACTGAGGGGATCCATTCTGTAATAAGAATAACTTTCAACTTTGCTGACAGCAGTCTTTAATTTGGCTCTTGGAATGCAGGAGATAGAGGCAAGACCTGATGCAACTGGCCTAAAAGTTGGCCATCAAAAATGCTTATGTACAGACTTTGCAATGCTGCGTGCTCACTGCTGGTACTGGTCGAAAAAGCACATGAAAAACTTGATTTGGAAAGTGTTAAACTAATTTCTAGCTCCAAAATTTAAGTTGAATTTGGGGGTGTAGTCCTGAATCAATAATGCTGTATGAGGTCCTACTAGAAGATGCTTACCTCTCCTTAGTAACTTTGCTTCTGCTGTTCCCTGGGAAGATTCAGCAGCCCTGCTGATAGACTGTGTCAGGCTAAACTAATCACTTTAACTGTGTCAGAGGGGTGCAAAATGGCAGCTGTGCTCCCCAGAGACCATCACGCTGCAGTGGTGGTTGAAAATTAACTTCTAAAAAGCCAGAACTAGTACCTGGACTCGATAGATTGAAGACACAGTCATCCTGACAGAGCTCTGGGGCTGCTACCACGTGGAATAGCCTTAACTTCTTTTGAATTGCAGGTTTTTAAGAGTCCTAGAAATAGATCACATTGGCTTACAGTGTTGACATAAGGATACTTTGTCCATTATAAATGAGCTTAAACTGGAAAACTGATGTTGAACTTCAGATTTAGAAAAGGATTTTAAAGATTGTTTAAAAAAAGAGAAAGGCTGTGGGATAATAGCACGATAAAAATGCAAAGACTAAAAAGGGTTATCTTGTAATTGTGAGAAATCTCTGCTAGGAAATACTTTTCAGCTCCACTTGAGATGTCGTGTTTTTAACTTAAAGCAGACATTTAACATGAAATGATGCAAAAGGTCCTTGCTTTCATGTTTACTTGGAGGTGCTCCTTGAAACTGTTGCTCTCATTACTTCATCTAAATCCAAGCAGCAGCTTACTTAGATCTTGGAGTGTTTTCAACCACAATAACTCCTCTTGCTCCTCTCAGACAGGGAGGAGGTCCCATGCTCTGGCCATCTCCTGCTCTGCAGAGTGCAGTGGGTGTTGGTGATGTGTCTGTTGACAAGGCTGGGGGAGCAGGACAGGCTTCCAGAGCAAGTGGGTGCATCACCCCTGCTTAAAGCTTTGGCTTTCCTGCTGATGGGAATCCCTTGCATTGCAATGCAGTCTGATCCAGTGCATCACTGTCTTTGCAGCTGGAAGGCTTTTTCTAATGTTTCCATCTTTATGATTCTCAGTAGCTTTATCTTGTCATTTTGAGGAAAAACTGCACTGGAAATGCCACCACCCTCATTAAGGAGTCAGCAATTTGTCTTAATGAAACTGCCTTTAACATACCCCAGACAAATATTGCTGCTTAGACTGCCATGATCGTGCTGTATTTCCACACTCTGCATGCTGCTTTGTTTCATCCCAGAAGTACTTGAAGACTGATACCGTGTCTCTCAGTCTTTTTTTTGTTCTCAACAACTTCAGTTTTTCTGGTGTTTCTTCTGACGTTCTTTTTTGGATGTGCCTGTTCGTTGATTCTCTGGGTATTTTTGAGGAGGAGATTTCAAAACAGGATACAATATCTGAGCTGAGATGCATCTGATGCTGAATTCAGTACCTCTCTCTCACTACATTTCTTTTGCACGTATTTTTTTTCTGCACTGCATTGCTGCTGCCTGATGTTCAAATTCTTTGATGATAATTCTCATATTTGTATGTTTGGTATCAGACACAAGGAATTCCCAGCTTCTGATTTATGCAACTGATTATTCTTGACTCAGGTTAAATCTTCCGTTTTTCCATATTGAGTTGAGTTGAATGCCCCCTACTTCCCCCCCTTTCTTTTTTTTCTTCTTTCCCAAACCACTTGTCCAATTTGTCTCTCCACTTTGCATGGTAATCCTCTCCACTCCCTTTGCAGCTCTGTCTGGCCTAGTGTCAGCTGTGTGTTTAAGCAGCATCCTACCTATTCCATCATTTGAGTTATTAAGGAAAATACTAAATAAACTGCAGCTGGGACAGAACTCAGCAGAGCCTGGCTTAGTGCAGGAAACAGCAATACCAACTTGGCCACTTTGATTTTTTCTTTTTTCCACCCAGCTTTGCACATACATTGAGATGAAGAAATGTCCTGAAAGGCAGCATCTAAACATTATTACATCAAGATACTCCTGTTCCTGTCCTTGTCACCCTGTCTACTGCTTTGGATGATTTAGGGCATGAGCTACATCTGCTGCTTTCCCCACTCTACGTAACCTGTCTGCTCTTGAAGGAAATAGGCTGCTTTGGTGTGATTTGCTCTTGAGAAACCCATGTTGGCTATCAGTCATCTCTGTCTCTTGCTTCAAATGTTTGTGTAATGATTTGTTCCAGCATTTTTCCAAGAACTGAAGTTAAGTGAAAAGGCAATTGCAGCAGTCTCTGAGCTGCTGAGATGCTAAGTACCCTATGATGCCATGTGTCTGGGGCAGGCCGGCTCCAACAGTGGATCCATTTATAAACCCTCTCACTCTTCTTTCCCAAGGCTAATATGAAATTGTACCTCTTTGATGCTGGCTTGTCCAACATTCCCATTACTGCTTTCTTGAACTTGTCACTTGGGTTTTGTGGCTTATATACATCTAATTAGCTAAAACGTGTTCCAGACAACAAAGTCTCCAGCAAAATGCTGGGACTAATCGAAGGCATTTGGTGTTCAAGGTGAAGTGTACAAGTTACTGTAATTTTAGCTAGTGCAGCTTTTGGCCTTTTGTCACTGCATATTATTGTTGTTTTGTGTTTAAAAGCAGAAGTACAAATAGCAAAAAAAAAAAAAAAAAAGTTTTGCTAAATAAAAATTATTTTGTAGAATTAAATGTAAAATAACCTTTCTTTCAAGGCTCTAGCAGTTCCTGAAACCAGTCAGTGCCATGTTTCTCTGCAGTAGTTGAAATATGTCAGGCAGGTGTTTCAAAAGTCCTTATGCTGCAGGGAAATATACTCTGATGTAATCTGCCTAATTTGACTCTTTGAATTACTTTCAAGAACACTTGCTGTTTGTAATGGAAATAGTTCACCAACCACTTCAGAGAGGACTTTGTAATGTGAGCTGGTAAAACTCTGCAGGTGTAGTGGTTTTTTTATTTTATTTAACATCTTAGGTTTGTTTACTTTCATGTGTTACTGAAAAAGTGACATAAAAGTGGTTTAACAAGTAATTTTTCATTTGAAAAATGTTTTCTTATTAACAAAGTTAACATCCAGTGTTCTGCAATAGAACTACCGACTCTAGGAAACCACATTTTGCCCAGGAGAGTGTGTTTCCTGAGGCTGAAATTCCCCAAAGACTTTTGTTTGGGATTGTACATACCTGAGGCATTTTGGCATAAGCATCAATTAAAAAATGGGAAATGGTGTTTTCCTTGCTAATTCTTGGCTACTGAGTGGAGGTTACTGAAAGCCCTCTGTTTTACCAAAGTGCTGCTTTAATTTACTTCCCCCCAATGTAAGTTTATGAATTAAACTGGGTTTGCCTCAGGAAAAGGATCTCAAGATGCCAGAGTTCATCATTTGAACTACAGAGTTAAGCAGTTGTCCTTGACCAAAGGTTGTACTTTTTGAGAAAACCATCTGTGGTGATAGCTTGAAGATGATGTTCAACCCACAATGCCATTGTAGTAGCAGCACACAAACCCATTTAAGCTGGAAAAAAACAAATGAAACCCAATAATGACCAACCCTTGCAGCCATGGGTTTCCAGGTGCTGCTTCGTTGTGCCAGGGAAAATGTATTCCCAGTTTGGTTACTGTTTTACTTAACTTTATTGGCATGTACATCATTAGGACAGTATTTCAGTAGAGGTAAAAAGATGAACAAAACAGTGTATGCCATTTCAAGGAGATGTTGTTTTGTGTGGTATTTAGTTGTGGGACTTAGCTGGGATAGCAGTTTTCAGTACATTAATTTTTTGAAATGGACCCTTATTTTATCTCATTGCTCATGTTGCTTTGAATCACTTGAAGTTCAAATATACAAATATTAATGCAACCTTTTTGACTCCTGCCTTTGCACCTGCCGGGGTTCAGAGCACTTCTCCTCAATATTGTGCCAGGCTCACTGGTCAGGTTTAAACATCCACACGGTGGTCATTTCAGACCTGAAAGCACAGCCCCCCTTTTTCAGTCAGGGCCACTGTTTGCGTTGCCAAGTCTGGAGTTTTAAATTAAAGCCAAGCACCAAAAAAAAAAAAAAAAAAAAAAAAAAAAAAAAAAAAAAAAAGAATCTGAAAAGTAAAGTTGACAGCTGTGAGGTTGTTTTTTTTTTTTCCACATTCATCTCCCTCAGAAACAGCTGAATGGATTTTATAAGACTTTCCAAAAATATCCCCCTCTAAGCTAAGGGCAGAGTTAGTTAAAACAGCAGAAAAACTGAGCAAATCTCCTACAACTTACTCTGTTTTGACAACTCTTGTCTCTTCCTCCTTTACCAATTGAAGTAATTTATACGAGTGTGTTTGGTTTGTGCTAGTAATTCAGGGATGGCTGCTCTTGGTGCAAGTATCTGTGCTTACAAAAAAGCTGGTTGTAACTCATTATTTTCCTCGGGGTGTTAGAGGTGAATCCACTAACTGGAGCAGTCACCACTTGTGAACATTTTCTAGCTGAAGTTAGAACTTGAGGAGTGACCTGCAGACAGAAACAAGTCTGACCAAGTTAACAATGGCAGATGAAGAAAAGCCTTTGTGAAGAAAAGAAATAATAATTCGCAAGCATGGTACATAGGGAAGGATGAATAGCTAATATTTCTCAAAGAATAGGTCTGCCAGCTCTGAGTGAGCCCAAATAAAAGACATTTCTGTCCCATTCGTTAATTCAATGGAGAGTTTACAAAAAGGTCACAGTGAGAGTCCACACTTGCTTTGTGTTTCAGTGACACTGAGGTGTGTAGCAACTGTTTCCATTTGACCATAGTCCCTGTGAACCACGTGTGTGTGTCCCAGGATTGCCATGGCAGTGCTAATTAGGTGGAATAAAGAGTTAACAGCAAACAGTGCCCTGTTGCATTCCCTTGGAATGAGCCGTAATGATTTTATGCTCTTATAATATGATCACATAAGTAGGAAGCCATAATGAATTAGCTGGTGGCTGTTCCTGCAAGTGTGCATTTTATTACAATAGGCACATCTGGGGAGCACCTCATGCTCTGCAGTATCCACGGAAAAGGACCTGCATTCCAAACCATAGCTGATTTTGACTTGTAAATCTGTTTTTATGAGGTGTATGTGTGTGCCTGCCCCAGGAGAGTGAATGCAGTTTCCAAACGGGCATTTGGATACCATATGCTTAGAAAATGCTGGCTATCGCTCAGCACAAGTGAAGTTCCTCCTCTTGGTAAATGCTGTAGACCTTCTTGGTGAAAGGTTTCTCTCTATAACATACTTTGAGAAATGATGAGAGACAGATGAAAAGCTTGAGTTGCTGTCTGTGATCCGCCCTGAAATTTCAGCTGTTCAATAGTTTTTGAAACTGAGGTTCATTCATAGCCATCTGAAGTGTTATCTTTCCAGTCGTTCAATCAAAACTACCATAACATCAAGGAAAATATTCCTGTGTGGTTCAGGTGATGTGAATTTGGCCTCATCTGAGCTTGGTGACTGCATGGCAGCCTTAGAGTTCTATTTATAAATGTAAGCTCATAGCTTCAGTTGTAAAACAGAATCAAAGCTGCTCTCTAGTTTAGATCCAGCTAGATTAGGGACTGTGATAGCTCAAAGCAGAATTCAAAGCATGGTTCTTGGGAACATACAAAGCTATGGAGCATGAACTGCTGGCCAGTATTCTTTGTCTTGGCAAAGTTGGTAGTAGATCATTTAAGAAGTCCTGCCTGTTGCCCCTAGAGAGAGTCAGCTGCATAAAAGGGCATAAAGATGATATCACAAAATCCATGGCATGAAAGAACCAGATTGCAGATGTAAATTTGGCATCCTAAGGACCTGTGGGCTCAGGCTCTGGTGCTGAGTTAATGTGTAAGGCTGAGCACGTGTGTGGTGGGATGGGAGATGCCAGCCCTAACACTCACAGCAGGAAGTGTTTCTAGGGGAGTTAATGTTGAGGTGCTGCATCTGAGGGGTGAGAAGGTCTACAAAAGTCCTCTGTTCTTATTTTTCCCTCCCTTCTCTGTCTATATTCATTGCCTCAATAATTTTGCATAGGCAGCTCCAACCCTCCCCTCTTTTCAAGGTGCAGTGGTATAACAAAGGGCTGCCTTTTGTGACATCATCTCTCTTAGATATGGTGACACAGGCTTACTGCAACTTACTGCATTAAAGTATGGGCCTCAGTGATGGCAGCTCTTTCACCTGCAAATCATAGAATCATAGAATGGTTGAGGTTGGAAGGGACCTTAAAGAACCCCAGGTTCTAACCTTCCTGCTATGAGCAAGGACACCTCCCACTAGACCAGGCTGCACAAAGCCTCATCCAACCTGGCCTTGAACACCTCCAGGTTAAGCCTTCCACAACCTCCCTGGGCAACCTATTCCAGCATCTTCCTACCCTCATGGTGAAGAATTTCTTCCTGCTGTCTAACCTAAATCTCCCCTCTGTCAGTTTAAAACCATCACCCCTTGTCCTATCACTGCCCTCTCTGGTGAAAAGCCCCTCCCCAGCTTTCCTGTAGGCTCCCTTCCAGGTATCCTTAATGTCACTGCACCTAAAGCAAGAAATTTGGTTAAAATCTTAACTTCCATTGAGACAAAAACTATCTCCTGTCATTTGCTGGGGAAAAACATGGTATGAGACTAGCAGTAGAGTCTAGAAAGCAAAAAAGCAATGAAATAAAATCTTAAACATGCTCTGAACACTTGGGTCTGGCAGCCGTATAGGTGATGCACGGGTTGAATATCTTCTTATGGTCACCAGAGCTGTTGTGTGAGTGCTTGGAAGCTCAAATGGTTTTTGTGTTACAGCTCTGATGTTTTTGTAGGTGCTTTATATCACAGTGGAAAACAATGTTGTTTAAAGAAACAATAAACCATATGGGCAAGTGCAATCTCATGTCTTTACATGTGTAAATACATGTTTTGTTTGGTGGCCATTTCAAGTTCAGGAGGAATGAATTCTTGAGGTATTTGCAGTCCAGGTCTGTATTATAGTGCAGAGTGTTGGGGAGTCTTCTGGGTATTGACACATACACTGAGAAATTCCAAACAGTCATGGAGCAAGGGGAAAAAAACCCTAGGATTTGTCCTTACAAAGAAAAAATTTCCAAACTTTGAGCTTTATTACACTTTATTTCAGGGTGATGGCAAAGAACTTGATGGGTTTGTGTCTTCCAGGTATTTCTGGCCAAGTTGCTAGGCAAAGCAACTTGGATTCAAAACCATCCCTGCCACAGTACTTGAAGACTTTGACTTTATATTGATATTTGACTGTTTTGTGACTTTTGTGAAGGCATGTTGCCATGTTGACTGATTCTTCATTTCGATTACGAAAACATCATTTTACGAGCAGTGAGATGGTCCCTAGTGACACCAGGAGACTTGCTGTTGGCATAAGGTTGAAGATTTGTTTGTCCTTGTTCTCTGCTGAAGCAATAATCAGCCTGGTTTTCCAGGGCTCTGCTGGAAAGAAGACAGGTCCTTGCTGACCTCTGTGAGCTTCAGAGTTTTCTCCCATTCTTCGAAGGGCCTGTATAGAGAAATCACATGCCTGTGGGCACTTTGTTTTGGCTTAAAATTCAGTTTTATCACCCAAAGATTCTTGAGAACAAAAGCCAAGAAGCATCTTTGGGTTCAGCAAACAAAGGACAAGTGCAGAAAGTCCAGTAATTGTTTTTCTGGAACTCATGACTGAAGGCAATCTTTTGATGTTTTGAAACCTGATGTTAATTAAGTACTTCTGCTTGCCATTGCTGGGTGACTTGCTCTTTCTTTTAGTTCCCCATCTGCAAAATGGGGACAAATATTTTCTTACCACATAGAAAAATCATGTTAAAAGTGTACCAACTGTAGATACCAAGGTAGTGTAGATCCTATAAATATCTAAGATAAGCACACACCAGGATTGGAAAATGCATTCTATTTCTAGCAGTACTCTTTCTGTTCCTTGTAACAGACCTGGTAATTTGGAATATTTCAGTGTTGAGAAAGCCATCAAGGCAGATTAAAAATACCATAGATGTTTTGTTTTTCTATGTGGGCAAGATAATATCATTAATATCTGTCTTCCTTTGGCTGGCTTTGTGTGGCTTTTGCACAGAGCACTACATTAAAAAAAGATTACCCTGCTATGACCCACTGAGTTTCCCTTTCCACCCCTAAAAATACAGGAGAGAGCCAGTATGCTTTGGTTCAAATATAAACGGATGTGCTTCACCAGTGCTCTGGTATGCTTTGTAGTTTTAAAAATAAAATTAGAATTCAATGCAAAATGTCTGCTTTGCCACAGCATCAGAGAGGATGAAGCAAAGGAGGGAGAGCACCAGGGCTTGTTGTCTCTTCTGCTGAGCCAACGGGTGTTTCCGTGTGGGCTTCCCAGTCCTTTCTGGTGGGGTTTAGTTCCTACACCACATTCTTAGAAAATAAGCCTGGTCCAAAGCCAAGGGCATACTGTGGCAGCCTTCCCATGGATTTCTGGGAGAGATGTCAGAACTGGAAGGTATGAATTTGAATTCTCAGTCACAGGGGTACAGAGGGATTTGCTTTGGGTTGAACTTCACCCCCATTTCCTAAATATTCAGGTGCAGAGGGCTCTGGACAAACCTCCCCTCTGGCCTCTGCAGCAGATGAGGCTTCTCAGGGGAGAGGCAGAGGGAAATGAAAGTATCCCCAGTTGAGAAGGGCTCTAGTGCCTCCCCTTTCTCCCCTGTAGAGAGTCACTTTGTTCTGTTATTTTTACTGGTTGTACTGTCAAGAGATGCAGGAAGGGTGGTGGGGACCATAAGCATCTTCTTCTGCTGTGGCCATCCAGCCAAAGCTCCCATGGAGGAGTCAGGAACTGGCTATGCTTCTCAGAGCTCTGCTGGCTATGGAGCTTGCTATGTCATGGGGAAGTTATTTTCTCTTCTCTTAGTCAAATTGCTCCCCAAATGGGCTAGACCTGAGGTGGCAGCTTTTGGCCTGTGTCAGTTTTCTTATTATCTATCTTTTTAGATATCTTTGAGCTGGAAACTTTTCAGAAAATATTTGAGGTTTAATAAAAAAATTGAATAAAGTGAAACTTTTGACAAAATACTTCATTTGATTTAAAGTTAGTTCCAGAAATACTTCAGAACTGCTACAGATACTTCCACAATTGAACAATTTGAAAATTTCAAAATTATTTTAGGAGGCTTCTTAAAAAATTGTAGTTTTGGAAATTTTAGAATAAATATAATTTGAATTTGAAATTATTACTGAGAAATTATTCTTACAATCTGAAATGAGTTATCTCCTGATTATTATTTAGCAAAGTAGTTTGTCTTTTTTTTTTTTTTTAAATAATTTTTATGTACCAATATTCATGGTAGAAACTGTTTTGTCATCTTAATAATTTGTGGGACAGGAAATGTAGTTCCTATTGGTTCTGGTGATCACCCAGCTGGGAAGGTGCTTTCAGTCCCTGCAGACATGAGGTTAAACTTCTCTGTACAGACATAACAGAAAATGTCTGATGCTTGATGAAATGGGAAAGAGTTGGTAAGCCTCTTCCCAGGAAGCATGCAGCCAGCTACTAATGCTCACTTAAAAATTAAATAAATAAATTGGTAAATCTAACTAAATGCTAGTATTATTCTTTTGGTCAATATTGGAGAGGGTAAGTATTTTTAATGTTTTCTGCAGTGAAAAACACCTTCCTATCTTCTTTTTCCTTTATTGAGCTTCTGCATGTGGCTTCATCGTTTGTGGATACAATAAATTTGGCTCCCACTTAGGCCATGGATGTATCCAGTTGTCCATGTTTCACAAGTTTAGAGTTTACATACCTGAGTTAATTGCATCTCTATGAAAACGGTGAAGCTGGAAAAATGTGGATTTTCCCCCCTGTAATGGGCCTTTCCAAAATGGGCTTTTCTGAAAAAATGGGTCTTTCTGCCAAGGAAAGGTTGGCATTGATAGAGCCTTCTCTTGTGTGGAGAGTGGAGCCCATAACATGGGAGCAAAGAGAGCCCAGAGAGAGTCCTCAGTCATAGCACAAGGAAAATGAGGAGGTTATCTCCAAAATGGAGGTTCTGAGGAAGAAAACCCTTTGCTTTCTAGGAGCAAGGGCAGCTGGCTTTCTGCATGGTGGGTGACTGAGACTGGAGTTGCAGGTTTTCGTGGGGCTGGTGGTCGTTTTGTTTTAAAGCCAGCAGTATGGGACTCAGATAAAATACTTCATGTGCTTTGAGGTATTTATGGAAGGCAATCACAGGAGGAAACCCTGTCCAAAAATTGTTGTTGAGGTGTGCCTACCTCTGAGGAGTAACGCAAAGGTGGTGTCATGGCAGGGTGAGGTATGTGGTATGGACTCACATGTGCTGAGCTCAGAGTAGTGGTGGCCCATCAATGGGACCCAGCTGAAGCCCAAGCCTGGGATCCAAGTGCTTCAAGTAATGGAGTGTGCAGTATTCAGATCCAGATGTGACTTTAGACTTGAGCCTATATCTAGAAAAATTAACTGTTATGAGTACACCCGGGAAGTTCTTTGGGATTGCTCCAGCTGTAAGTGCTAACCATGAACTGGTCCTAAGGCTGCAAGCAGGTTTGAATTTCTTCCTCTAATACCATAGGTACCAAGCCGTGAGGGGTGGATTTTCACAGTATGACAAAAATCACTGTAGTTCTTCTATTACTAGAAGAAAACCAGTATTTTTCAATCAACATGCTTGAAAAATTATACTTTGCTATACTGAGAAAACCTTGAGCAGGTTTCTCTGATGGAGGACCAGGGTAATTATTCCATGGCTTGGTGTAGCCTGATGTTGTGTTGACATGGTGTGTCACTCACACCTTTTGTCATCACTGCCTCTCTGGATCACGTTTCAGAAGAGGATGTTAACAAAAGCAAACCCAGGTTTCTTTGCACGTGGATGATGTGAGTTGCCCGGTTTTCGCAGGAAATGTATTTATCCTTGTTACCTTTGCATTTGTTTGGAAGTCTGTTGGGAACATCTCTCAGGGCTTAACTGACCCTCTTCTTTCAGCTGAAAGAAAATAAACTCATATATGAAAAAATTCCTTCAATTATTCTCTTTGCTTCCATGTTAATAGAGACTTTGGTATTTGCTACTTCAGACAGAAAACTGCTGGGAGGCTTGTCCTAAGTGTAGAACATTATAGAAAGTGTGTGTTTTCTATTCATTCTGATGCATTGATTTTCCTGCAGGCATCCACTAAGTTATAGTTCACATGTAGCTCACTGCCTGGCCTGGTTTTCAGACTGGGTGAACATCAGAAACTCTCCCTGATTTCCAGCAGAGTTCAAATGAGCTTCTGGGGTCCGTGCTCAGAGGTGTTTAACTGCCCAAGACTCTCTTGCAAATCTGGGATGGAAACACACCCTGGACACTTCCTTTCATACATTACCTGACCTGCTCAGAGGTCACATTTGCCATGTTTGAGGCATGGCATGGATCATTTATTCTCAAGGAAATATTTGAAATACTGTGAAATAGTTACTATGCCTGAGCAAATTAGAACCTCTCAACTGAAATAACATAGTTACAGAAATAGTCTGCCTCTAGTTTTTGTTAAGGTTTTTTTTGTTGTTTTGTGGGGTTTTTTATTTGTTTGTTTTTTGTTTTTTTTGGGTTTTTTTGTGGTTTTTTTTAATAGAAACTCAGTGGGTTCATCCAGAAAATAAAATTAATAGAATTCACAGGTTGCAAGAGTCATATTGATTGCTGAACTATCTAGTCAAGCAGAATTATTTGCTAGGAAACATGAAGCCTATTATTGGTAGTGAAAGTGCAGAGATCAGACTGCTGCCACATGCAGCTGTCCAGCTGGTGGCACCAGGGCTGGAAGATACATCAAACTGGGGATGTCGATTTTGCAGGCAGGAGACTTGTTTTTCCTCTGTATTATTATGAATATCCACATGAGTTGTGATGATAATTACAGATGTGTCACCTGGTGGGGAGACTACCTTAAGGACTCCTCCAAATGTATTGTCACTTGCATTTCTTAAAGATTCCTGGAATAGTTTGAGGAGATTGTGAAAAATAGCAAAGGGGGGTAGCTGTGATGTGAGGCTTGAGATGATGATGAATTGACTGATGCAACCAGAATAACATTGCATTGAACAAACAGCTGGGCCAGAAAGGGCAGAGAGCTGATGATCTGCTACAAAGTGCTTGAGAGACAGAGTAAATCAGAGAGGAGCTGAATATAAAACACCAGGATAGAGCAGAAAAGGATGGATTAAAGTCTGTTTTGAAAATCATTCCTCAAATCTCAAATTTTGTATCCATTTGATACAGGTGTTTTCTCTCTTTATACATAAGACTGTACTATATTTCTGCCTACATGGAGAAAGCCTGCACCTTTCCAAGGAGCTGGATTAGACTCCAGACATGCAGTAATGAGTTCCAGTTTGGACAGAATCCCCTTCATAGTTCTCAAGAGTTAGCATACATAAAAAAAACCCCCAACCCAACAGATTCAATGAATTTCATGTTTAGGAAGAACACAGCAGATCGATGCTGCACTACTCTGGTTCTGTTGATGTGAACAGATTTGTCTTGGCAAGTAAGTGGGGAGATATATGAGAAAGTAGCAAATTGCAAGATTATGTGAAAAGCCTATGATCTCACTTTAGCAGATAGGTTCTCCTGGTTTCATTTTCTATTATGTTACGATAATTAGTCAATAGTCTGATTGCTGTATTCAGGGATTAGTGTCACAGACAATTCATCACAAGGTGAACATATGTACTCTTGGATGTACCATATTTCCTTGCTTATAATTACACTTTCATTGTGCACACCAGTCAGAGGAAAAACTCTTCCTCATTAATATTTGCTTGAACATACTTGTACCAGATGTAGATTACTGTGGTTTTTTTTCCAGCTGGGATAAATCAATACAGATATCAGTTTAGCTCTTAAAGACAATGGACAGATTGTATGAGGGTATTTTGTACCTGTTAGGGTTGTGGGTATCCCTGGTGCTGTTAATTTATCTAATCTCATTGGTTTTCTTTAGGCTAGTGGCTTTTCTGTCAGTTTTAATATTTTTGCAGTGGATATGGAAGAAATTACTTTTAATGCTTCATAGGGCAAGGAAAAGGCACAAGCCCTAGAACTGTGCATGGAAGCTGCAATTCTGATTTGAAAGGTACAGCCCTAGAGATCAGCAAAAAAAAGGTGAATCTGTTTTGTCAGCATCCAGCTCTCCTGGAGCCTACAGCTCTCACTGCCATGAATTTGCCCGTGTTCTCAAAAGGCCTCAGCATACCCTGAAATTATCTGAATACCTGTCCCTTAACTCTAAGACCACAACACTTAATTTGGATTCCTAATTCTTCAAAACACCTCATAGCCTGGTGTTCAGCTCTTCTCTGGGATTTGTTAATTTGGAGGCAGTTTGTATGGACAGTATTTCCACACTTTTGATGTAACTGCTGTTAGAAGTCGAGCTAAGCAGCAGGTTCACTGTTGCAGAAGTCTGGTCCCAAGATTTATTCTCTTTGCTTCCATGTTAATAGAGACTTTGTTATTTGCTGCTTCAGACAGAAAGGCTACCAGGAGGCTTGTCCTAAGTGTAGACCATTATTTATATAAAGTGTGTCCTGGTTTTCTAGGAACTGTATTGGATTAATCCCATGGAAGACAGCAGGAAGAGCACAGCTTCACTGAGGTGCTTAGTGACAATGCTTTTTGAATTGATACACCATTACTTTGAGATAATCTCCTGGATCATCTTCTCCTGGCACATGGATTCACTTCAGGCAATTGAATCTAGTGTAACAGCAAGGCATGGATTGCGGGATAAGTTTTTCTGTATTAAAATCAAATTATATTTAAACAATGTATAGTGCCCTTTGGGATAAGAGTTAGGAGGCTCAGTAGTAATTAATATAATATCCATATAACGATTCTTCTATATAACTGTCAGGATAAGCTAAGGCTTATCCTCACCAACGCATTGGCAGGTGGAAAAGCTGACAGTGTAAAGCTGGAGATTCCATGGAGAAATGAAAGAAGCCTTCCCCAGCTAAAGGACTTTTCTAAAATGAGTTAAAAGACCCTTGAAGCACTAGGTGGCTGAGTTTACCTCCTGTTCTTGATCTATTCCTGAAGGATTAGGGATGCACCATCTGCAGGAGAGCTCTCACTTGTGGGAATACATGCTTGAAATGTGGATTTGTGCTTTTGCTTATAGAATTAAACAAAACAAATGTTTATTAAAGCCCTGTAGATGCGTTTCCATACAGCACTCTCACATTAATCATCTCTGTCAAGAACATCTTCCTACCAGTAATTCTGTGTAACACACAAAGGCATCTAGTGAAATAGCAACATACTGCAGGCCCCTGTGGTGTTAAATGATGGGCAACTGGAGCTTGTTGGAAAGGGGGTTGTTTTTCATGGAATATTAAGTGAAAAATAATAGTCTATTAGATGCTTGACACTTAACTGAAGTTAAATATTTCTTTGAGACAATCCTGTACTTTTTAGCTGGATTATCCTGTTTTTCTTTGCAGTCCCCCCAGGGCTGGATGGCCTTTCTTGGATGGCAGTGAGCTTGAAGATGTGCCACACATTTCAGCAAATCTGAATTCTTTATGAAATGTTTGGCCTTGCTGCCAAATCCACATAATCTCCTACCAGCCCTGTGTAAAATGAGCAGTTTTTCCATTTGATGCCAGTCAGGATGGTTTCAGCAGGAATCCAGCTTGAGCAGTAGCTCTGGGGTGGGCTTCCTGGGGAGGTATAGCTGTGAGCAGTGCAGTTGTGGCAGTTAGCTTGTTGCAGCCTTTAAGGAATGGCAAGTAAGGACTTTTAAATTTATTTTAAATTTCATCTGTGATTGGGAATTGTAGTTCAAAAACCAATTCCTTCACAAGTGGGATCAGAGTGTGGTCAAGCATTGGAACAGGCTGCCCAGGGAAGTGGTGGAGTTACCATCCCTGGAGGTGCTCAAGAAATGTGTAGACATGGCAATTTAGAGCATGGTTTAATGGTCATAGTGGTGTTGGGTTGATGGTTGGACTTGATGACCTCAGAGGTCTTTTCCAATCTTAAAAGATTATATGAAATTCTGTGAGGGAAGAACTAGAAGTGGAGACTGTCAGGGTTTAAGGCTGGGCTAAACTAAACAGCTGACAGATGCTCTGTGTTCTGTTTGACACTGCAGCTCAGTGACAGGCACTGTGAGGTCCATAGCCTGGCAGGTACAGAGGGCTGGAGAAGCTTGCTGTATGCATGGAGCAAAGTGGAAGCAAACCAGGAAAACGTGACCTGTGTTCATCCTGCTTTTTGAGCTGCTGCTGGGGTGAAGCAACATGCTGCCTTGTACACAGCTGAAGGTTCTAACACTGTTCCACTCCAAATTCTGCTGCACATGTCACTCTAATATTTGTATCAGAGAAGGACCCAAGGGTGAGAGACACTTGTGTTGTAAGGATTCCCCTTGCAAAAGTAGAAGATGGATCAGTGGGCTGGCATGGCCTTCAAAATGCTGAAAGCTCAATTGATATTATACATATTAAACTATTTTTGTTGTCAACCCAAACAAATAAATTCAAGGTCAGTAGATTCATATTCAATGGATGTAGTAGAGCTGTGGATGCTGGATTGAGTAGCAATTTTCTGTGGCTTATATGGAAGCTTTCAAAAGAGGACAGCTGTGTGCTGGTGTTGGGAGGATTTGCAGTTGACTCATGCTTGAGGACCTGCACTAATCCTCAGTCAGGGCTTTCAACAGTGGACTAGCTCACAAAATTGTGGAAAAGCAGGAATTTTTATTTCCTTTATGTGTGAGGATCCCTTTGTTTTGGCAATTTTAAAATTTGATTTCTAAGGTAAATCTCCTTTTTGAGGAAGATGATGAATTTTCAGTGTCAAATCCTGCCCAATTCACACTGCCATTCACCTCAGTAGTGCAGCTTCTGAGAGAAGACTTTGCTATATGACTTGTATTTTTTCTTTATGTTAGAGACTCTGGTACAAGTAGTGAGAAAACAGTGTGCTAGAGAAGTGATGCCAAGGAGAAGGTCAGGGAGACCCTATTAAACCAGAAACTGAAGATCATAGCCTAGTTTAAGTAGTAATTGAGTGGTTCCGTTGTTTTACTTAAGCCCAGATGATCCCAGTGACTTTGACAGAACCACCAGTGTGCTTAAAGAGGAGACATCTGAAATCACAGAATCATCATCACTGGAAAGGAGCTCTAAGATCAGAGTCCAACACAAAAAAACCCCACAACCTTGGCCACTAGAGCATGTCCTGAAGTACCACATCTACATGGCTGTTATGGTTTGGGAGACCCCGGCACTGTGTTGTGGACACCTATCGGAGAGAGAGGGGTCCTTAGCACCCTGAGAGACTGGCAGGGGTCAGGATTCCCACCCACTTCCTGTCACAATCTATAAAAGCCACCAGAACGGGAAGCTGCTCTGTTTTCATCCTACTCCTCTTCCCCTGCAGGGTGTGCTGCTGGTTTCCTTCAGCTTCCCACGTGCTCGCTCCAGAATCCAACTCCATCGGGTGCTGTGAGGAGCCCTGGACCTCTTCTGGAGCAGCCCTGCGTTCCCCATATCCCTGCCATCCTTGAGATCGGTTTTGTATATTTGTATATAAATATTTACTCACCCTTCCCCCCCCGCCTCTGTTTTCTCACTTCCCCCCTTCCCCCCCCCCCCCCCCCCCCCCCCCCCCCCCCCCGTTTTACCCCTTTTTGTTGTGTTTTAGTAAACTTGTTTCTGGTTTCAATTTCCAAAGTTGAAGTCTCTCTTATTCCCCTTTCTATCTTCCCTTGGGAGGGAGGAGGTGGGGGGTAATAGAGAGCAATTCTGTCCTCTGGTTGTCTGGGGTTCACCTTTAATATTTAAACCAGAACAATGGCTTTTGAATACCTCTAGGGATGGTGACTCAACCACCTCCCTGGGCAGCCTGTGCCAGTGCCTGACCACTCTTTCGGTATAGAAATTCTTCCTAATATTCAATATTGCAAGCTGGGCCTAGATAGAAGCCATCTTCTGCAAGAAAAAAACAACAAAACCCACACAAACCTCCTGCCCCACAACAGCAAAAAAACCTCAAAGCTGTATGTGCAACGCCATGGGCACAGGGAACAAGACTTGGATTTGCTGATCTGGAAGCAAGATATGCAAATATTACTTCCTTTGTTAGAGGATGGACACGTTAGACAAAAATCAGTAACTGTTATTGTGATAAACTTGAGAAGACGACAGAGCATTCTCCTCTAGTTTACCACATTCCTGATCTATGCTTTCTGTCCGTTTTCATTATCCCTCCTAACTGAGCAATGCCCTCAAGTAGTTGGTTGAGTGGCCTACTGCTCCCTAATGCTTGAGAAGTCTTGCATTTACTTCTAATAACATGATCTCAGAAGGGGATGTAGGTGAAATAAAAAAGCCAAAAGAGAGGAGTGTTTTATCCATGGCTTTATCAGTGGTTTTATCAGATCTCTGCAGTTTGCCTGGGGATTACTGGAGGATGTTTCATCCTCATTTTTCATAGCATTTGGACTCATGGTTTCACTACTAAAGCTAGGAGAGTAGTTGTCCAAGTACATGGGAAGCTGCTTTTTCTCGATTCTCCTAGACAAGGGACTACATGTCTTTTCAAGGTGAAGATGTGGGAACTGGGTGGTTCCCACCCTTCCCTGTGGGGCTGGGATGTGCTGGCAGAGCTGGCTTCAGGCAGACACCCTGGCTGAGCCTCTGCTCTCCATGGAGCTGGTGGGACAGAGCTGGGGCTTGTGCTGGGGCTCAGTTGGTTCCAACCCACCAGCCTTCTGAGGGGAAGGGCTGATGGTCACCTCCATTCACAGCAGAAACCCTCTCATGAAGAAGGTTGGGATTTCTGAATAGTGAGCTGTGAAAAAAAAAAGATAGGACGTGATCAAGCAGGGGCTTTGCTGCATGGCAGGCAGGTCTGGTGGGACTGCTTGCCCCACATGCTCTGAGATGTACCTAGATGTCCAGATCACCTCTTTTTAAGAAGGCCAAATGCTCTTCAACTTATTGTTCTGGGAACTCATGTCGTTGGGTGTATAATTCATTTTGTTTGGAATTCTAGGGTCAGATGTGTTGTTATCCACTTCAGAAGGAAAGCTTTAAAAAAAGGAGGGAGGAAGCTGAATTGATACTTGGAAAAATGAAAAGTGTTTAAAACATTTTTTGGGAAAAGAAAAAGCCCTCAGCACATAGTGATTCCACTTGGCTTCTAGGCAGTCTCGCATGCTTTTCTTCCAAAATGTCTGAGTATGGATGAATCACAACATGATCCTGGGAACTCTGCAGCCACACTTGTTATTCTGTGCATGGTATCAGGCACCACCTGCAGATGGAGAGACTGGAAAACTTTGCAGTTTCTAAACCTCACCCTCATTATACCACAGTGTACAATTAGACCTGTACAGGCAGTTCATAGCTCCCAGGAGAGGGAATAAACCAGCAGTATCATAGAATTCACAACATGACTTGGTGTTGGTACTGAAGCTGTCTTGGAAATTAACATACTGACTAGGTTTTGTAAGAGGTCATGGCCAGAAAAAAAGGCTTGTAAGGAAACAGAAAATATGAAGACTAGTGGACTCGGTTTGTTTGTTTGAAAATAATTGGAGTAAAATAGCAGCAATATGAAATTGGAGTCAGTTTTGCCATTTCCAGCATCTCCTTGTCTTCCTGTGGACAAAACATCTGAATCTGCCTAAGGATCTTCTTTTTTTTAGCACTGCATGTCGAATTCTTAAGGTAAAGTTCCCTAAACACAACCAAAAGCCTTTTAGAGGTTGGGTTCTTTTCCCAGGAAAGCTTGAGTAAATCCCTTTGATAAATGGAATCCCTCAAACGGAAATCCCTCAAAAAACCCACGTTCACTTCAGCCTTTCCTCTTCCCTAGTCCAACTAGTCTGAATCCAGGTAGTAAAAGGTCTTAGTGCTTTAAACTATAACCAGGAATGTTGCTAATGCCCATAAAAATACTCCACTCCCATTTAAGAATTCAGCCATGGGACTGCCTGCTGGATTAAATTCTCTAGGTTAATTGTGTGTTGTTTGAGGCATAATGATTTCTTATTTTAAAAGATCATCAGCTGTTGAGCTCACTGAGGTGTATTGATTTATCGATTGGCATCAGCTCAGTGGGTTTTGAAGCAGTTGTGTTGCCTAGCACAGAATATTTAAGTAAAACCTCATAATCATGGTGGAATTTGAGCTACGAGTTACATCATTTGGTGAGTATGTGCCTGTTGCAGATCAAGTCCTCACCAAGAGAAGGTCTCGCTATAAAACTTCTACTACAAACAGCAGTGTAACCTGAGCACAGACCCTCCTACCTCTTGGTTTCTCTGTGGGACCTCCCTGCTGTGTCTGTTGTCTACTGCCAAGGTGTTCTCTCCAGTCCTCAGTTTACCCCAGGATCCCAGGGCCCTTGAAAAAATCATTTTCAAGTTGGTGCCTTCCTGTATTTGTAGGTATTGTCTCTTTTATTGATGGGAAGCTTGTAGTCATCTAGAGAAATAATCTAATCTCCCTGCAATGGCCTTTCACTTCTGTTTTATTGATCTGCATAATAATCAGTGTCTCCATTACAGGCCATTGTTCTGCAGTATCAGTCTGTCCTTTCTCCTTTTTGTTTTGCTGTCATCTATCAACTTAATGGAGTTTTTTTCAGTCTTCATTCCCTTCAACATGCTGAGACTCACAAGGAACTTCAATCAGCTTCTTCATCTTGATCAACTGCTATAAAATCATCATTTGCACTGCCTTGAGTTCAGTCCTGCTGGCTGAACCTGGAAAAGCAGAGCTGTCATATTGAGAAACCTGTTGGTATTTGGTACTTTGCATGTTCTTAGAAAATACCAGGAACCACCAAAATTTGCAGAAGGAACCTTGCCAGTGTGATTGGATCAGGTAGATTAGATTTCAGGATGAGACATGGTGTTTTTTGTAGAATGAAGGGTCCGATTCCTCAAAACCTAGGATGGCATGAGTTCCAGGTGACATCATGGTTTGCAGGCTAAGGTTGGTATGAAGGTGTCACAGAAAAGTTACCTGTCAGTGTCTGCCCACCTGACCTGTGTGGCATATGCTGCTAGGAAGTCCATTCCTGTGTGTTTGGAATAGATACTGCACATGCAAATGGTGTTAAGGCATTACATGTGTCCTTCAAAGCATAATGATGGCAGATGAGGGTGTTGATGAATTTTAATCATACTGTGGAGCTTGAATTTGGCAAAGCATTTCTGCCAAGCAAAGTCCGTGGGCATATGCTTTAAGTCTCACTGTTTCCAATGGGACTCAAGCATCTGTTTGGGTTTTTTTTGTGGAATAGTATCCCAGGACCCCAGTTTTTGCCTAGAGAAAAGGGTATATTATATACTTTGTGTGCTCTTCAACAGGGACTTATTAAAGATTGGTCCTGGATGTTCCGTGAGGAAACAGCCGAGTGAGAGGCAAGCCCAGTCAGTGGTGGGAGTCCTGAGCCAGTGGGTTTTTGTGCCTCTGTCTAGACCAAAGAGGTTTGGAAATTTTCAGCTGAGCTTTGGATAAGCCTCTGAACTTCTGGGTGCTTCTCCGAGCCAGATCAGACCTCTAAAGAGCTTGAGGTTTGTCCATTGCTAATTTTCATATGCATTACATTAAAAACTCTTAAGTTGAAATATTTCTTATTTTAAAAATAGAATAATAAAACAATAAATCAGAAGGAAAAGTGTGCTGGAAAAAATGTAGAAAACAGATGAAAAGCAAACGGGAAAAGTGAACTTAGTAAAAATACCATACATGCCAGCCCCTTCAAATGTGATTTCCTGTGTATTGCACTTTAAAAAAACATGATATTACAACATGCTCGCTCATGCGGGGGCCAAGAATCTGAAAGAAGAAAGCCTTGTTTGATCTCAAGAGTTGAATGGATGTCATTTGACCCATCCGTGATCTGACCTAGGACATGTGAGATGGTTTTCCACTCACGGAGTGTCTGCACCCCTCCCTTTGTCTCTTCTCCACCCTCTTTTTGAGCAGATAGTGCTGACATGCTTCCTGTTATGGGCTGCTGGGTCCTGCTCTGGAGCATCCTGGCACCCCAGTGCCTGTGGCTTGGGCACAGGACTTCAAAAGCAACTTCTGGCACAAGGAGGAAATATTTTGAAGTGAGTTTGGGTTGCTTCCCAAAACGACCTGCTCCAAGCAAGTAGAAAGAAAGCTTACATTATCTCATGTAAAAGACCCAGAGCCTTTAAGGAGCCTGCCAGAGGTTTATGAAATATTGCGTTACTGCTGAGAAACCTTGACAAATGTAGTGACTGCTGATGAAAATCAAAAGCATAAACATGATGTGGAGGTAATAGCTCAGAGCTGTGTGTCTGCTCCTAATTGCTCAGAATCTAGAAAACACTTGGTGTGTGTTTTGCAAAGGGTAGAATGTACTTGTTTAGTTATTAGTCAAAGCCAATTGAGTGTGTGGTGGAAGCTGCAGAAGAAGCTACATCTGCATATGAAGAAGTTACAGCCATTACTTACGCATCTTCTGGAATTAATGTTTCATATCCTTTCTCCTTACTTAGTGGAAGGTTGTATAATTAGAAGGACATTGGGAGCTTTGGAAAAAAGATACAGAGTAAAAAGCACATCCACATTGTATTTAAGTACAGAGGTAGCACTTGCCAGAGTCCTTGAACATGTAATCTTGAAATGAAGGGGAGTATTAACTACATTATTTTCTTACCAATGGCTATCCAGATATATAATTTGCAGTTAAGAGCTGAGGTTTCTACTCAACAGTTCTTTTCTCATACTAAATACATTGCAAGGTGGCTGCTCATGACTCTGCAGTTCAGTAGGGTCAGAAAATACCCTTCACTGGAAATCATTAATGCAAAAGCTCAGATAGAAAAAAAGCTGAACTGTTTTTCTTCTCCTCAGGAGCCTGTTTGGTAGTCTTACTGAAATATGCGCTTGATGCCTGTGTCACAGGACCTGGTGTTTCTGCTTGTGGGAATTGTAAGACAGGGACAGGCCACCTTCCAGTTTGCCTCTACTTAGAAGCAGGTAGCAGGAGAATTTGAGTCTGCAAGGGTGTTGGCTGGAGAGGGTGATTGTTTTGTGTTCAATCTCTAAATGCATTTGTTAGCTTGTTTGTTTTAAATTTGTGTGGAAAAATCATCTGGAAGAAGTGGCAACGGGAGTATAAGTGTCTAAGAAGCAATGTACTTTTCTCAGTCTTCCAATTCTGGGGAGAGCAGGTGGCTAAAAGGGGAGCATGTGTGAGCCTAACTGGTAGATGAATACGGTTCTGTAACGAAGTGCAATAAGCAGGAGGCCAGCAGCAGCTCCTGCACTTCAGAGCAGCAAAGAGTTTTATGAAGGTGACAGACCCTGTGCCAGACCACGGCACCAGGTGCACCCACTTGCTTTCACTAGGTAGGATTTGTAGGCACCAAGCAGCTGATGGGAAAACAGGTGGTGATTCTTCATGTGCTGAGGTAAAGCATAGAAAGAGGAAAGGTAAAGAGCCATTTGGTGTGTGCCTGTTAGCAGGAGAGAGGAAAACAGGGCAATTTTAGTTGTCTAAAGTGAATCAGTAATTGGAGATGAGTACTGGGGAGGTTCTGCCTTTTCTAATACCAGTCACAAAGCTCAGCACAGGAGAGTTTTCCTGCTGTGTAACTAGTGGCACACTCCTGGCCCAGGCACTGGCTCGTTCAGTACTGTACTTCTCCCTTGGGTGACGAGCACCAGCTCATGATTGTTTCAGCTTCAGCTGGGTCTTATGACAGGCTGCTTTTTGGGATGCTGAGTCTTCCTCAACCATGGGGATGTCTCTGTCTCCTCTTTGTGTATCTCCAAAACAAATAATAAAAGACACTGCATTACATGTCTGGTTTGAGCAGGCGTCAGGATTCAAAATCCCTTTGTGCCTCCTTTCTACTGACAAAGGTCTGGTGGCTTCTGGCTCCTTGCTTTGGAGAGCGTCCAGCCTGTGTTGTCCAACCCCACTATCTGTACCTGGTTTCAGTGAAAACAGATGAGAAATGCAGGTACATCATTATCCTGCTAGCTTATTTTGGCTAATTGGCAAAAGTGTTCAGAGCAGGAAGGTGTTGTGTGGGAGGTGCAGGGAGGTGCTGCTGACAGGGGGAGGGTGGATGCTCAGGGTGTACCCAGGGGTGTGCTTTATCCCTTTTGGTCCTGCTCTTGACTCTTATTGGTAGTGTGGAATGAATATAACCAGGGAACCATGCTTAGCACTCATTCTACCACTTCTAAATCCCTTCATCTTGTATGTTTCTTATATATTTGAATTACAAATATGGTGGTCATTAGTGTTGTGTAGTGAGGTCTCAACTTTAGGTACTTTGGTTTACCACAGTTCCAATAAATGCTAGATCACATTGGTGGTCGAGTGGTCACTCTTTGAAAAAAAACAACCAAAACATCCAGTATTTCTTGCACATTTAACTCTTTTTCTTTTTTTTTTCACCTGGATGACCAAAGCCACTCAGAGCACAACATCAACAAAAACAACACTCCTAAGTACTCTTTGAAAACTCAGGACTGTTTTTGTAAACTGACTTTCTCAATATTACTGACAACTTGTTACTATTCCTGCACTAGTAAGAGCAAACCATAGTGGGTAGCTTGTTTTTGAAGGCTTGGGTAGCTTCCTGCACAACGTTTACCCTTTGCTGACCTTGTTTGTCAACACTTGTAATTTGTCTCTCTGCTAGGAATCCTCTCCCAATATTTGCTGTATTAAATCCACCTTCTGAGGCTTATAGCACTTTCAAATAGTAGAGCTTTGACTCTCCTCCTTTAGGTTACATTTTCCCTTCATTACTTAAGCAAATCTATCATATTCTACTGCTCCATTCATTAACTAAAGTACCTTTAATACACGTCAGACCCTCCAACATCATCTGTTTTTCTTTCTGCTCTTTGTTTTAATGCAGGGTGACCAAAGCTGGCAGCAACAGGCAGAAATCTGAGCAGAGATGTGTCCAGAGGAAATCAGTATTTATTTTTATATATTGTCAATAGAAAGATGAAATCCCTTTAACTTTTTTGAGGATATAGGTTATGACTGAACTAAATGCTGAGCAGTGCTAGGTCATGTTGCTCTGGCCAGGCTGTGTAGCATGCAACTGGGGGCTGTCCTGCTGTAACCCAGTGGGGCAGCACAGGCCCCATGCCCCAGGCTTGCAGTCCAGCTCACTTTTGGGGGCTACCCCTTCTTGTCAACTGGGAATGAAGGCAAACGAGTCCAGATCGTGTTGCTTTGCATTTAAAGAGGCTTCAGGGCACATTAAATAATAACTTTGAAATTACTTAAAATGTCTTACTTTTCAGTTAACACAGATGTGGGAAGTTTAATTTCACTTGAAAAATCAGAAGATTGTTAGATTGTTTCCAGTGTCATGAAGGTGCTTTTGAAAATTTTGCTGTTAGGCTTTTCAGTGCAATATTTATTGTTCTTCCAGTGAAAACCATTTTATTTTATTTTTTTAAAATTATTTTTCTCCTGTATGCATCAGAGAAGTTTAGTTGCTCCAGATAAGCATAACTCTCACTGACTTGTGTAATAATTTTTTAGCCTATCATTTCTTTGGAGTTGCCTTTATTTTAGTTATTCAAAATGCATAACGGATGGCCTCTGTTTGTTTGGTTTGTTAATGAGCACATAATCAAACTTGTGACACAAACACTATTGGAAATGCAAAATTTCCTTCTCACCTGCAGTGTTCCTGCTTTTTAAACCCCTTAAATGTTCCTGCCAATAAAATACTGTGGAGAAACGGAGGGGGTGGATTTATTCATTGTTGTTTGTAAGAGCCAGCTGAGGCTCTGTGGAAATGTTTTCTTCTAACACTTGTCTGAAAGTGCAGTAAAAGGGCAGCTCTAAGTGTGAGGACTTCATTCTGTCTGTCCCTACTCTGTGTCAGAGGATATTATTTCAAGATGAAAAGGAGAGTGAAGAGTAGCACTGGCTAGATAACAAGTGTTGAAAGAGAAGCTCTGTTGTTCATCTTAATAACGTGAGCTCTGTATCTCGGTTGGGCAGAAAATACTTTTTTCCCCCTTTTATATTATCATTAGCAGTAAAGCAGGCTTTTCCAGAGCAGATTGCTCCAGGCAAGGGGAGATGATGTAGTACCTCATCCTAGGGCTGTTTCTCTGCAATAGACAAATGCACATCAATGCCCATGACTGCAAGGTGAGCTGTTATTGAGCAGCAGGACACTGCCCACCCCACCAGGAACTGCTGGGTCTGGAGTATGTGAATGAGAACAGTAACCAGACCTGGAAAGGTCCTGTGATGATTTATGCTGTGACTTCATACAGTTACTGGGGAGATGATGCAGTCCTATCAAGGCTTGGTCTTTTCTCCCAGGTAACCAGTGATAGGATGGGAGGAAATGGCCTCAAGTTGCAGCAAGGGAGGTTTAGATTGGATATTAGGAACAATTTCTTTGCTGAAAGAGCGGTCAAGTATTGGAAGAGGCTGCCCAGGGAAGTGGTGGAGTCACCATTCCTGGAGGTATTCACAAAACATGCAGAGGTGGCACTTGGGACATGCTTTAGTGGGCATGGTGGTGTTGGGTTGATGGTCGGACTTGATGATCTTGGAGGTCTTTTCCAACATTAATGATTCTATTATTCTCTGATTCAGTGATTCTAAGGCTTTCACCGTTGCCCAGGGCTGCTCTTTTCCATGGCAGTACTGGAGTCTATGCTCTCCCTTTGAAACATACGTGTCCTCCTTATCATGCTAGCTAATTCTTTCTCATTTGTCAGAAATTCAGAATTTCCTAGAAAATGCCAAAAAAGCTATCTTCTATCCCTGGGATCTTGAGCAGATGCTGTTTAAGAAAGAAGCCCATGGCCTGGGTTTTCTGCTGTGGCCAAGTTGTGTTTGAAGCAAGACCAGGGAGGTGAAACAAATGTTACTTAGAGCTGTTTTTGGTTGCTTGATCTTGGGACTAGTCCAGCTTCTGAAGCAAGTTAGAATTGCTCTAGATCTCTACTAGCCATGCTTGAATTGGAGGCTTCTTGGTATGCAAATACATGTCCCTTTTAATTAGAAACTGTCTCCCCATGCTGTGGACTAGCTCAGCTGGTGTATTCACAGTGTGCCAGGGGAAGCCAAGGTTCAGGACAAGAGGAAATGCTCTCAAGTTGCACCAGTGGAGGTTTAGATTGTATATTAGGAGAAATTTCTTCACTGAAAGGGTGATTAAACAATGGAACAGGCTGCCCAGGGAGGTGGTTGAATCACCATTCTTAGAGGTGTTCAAAAGACACAGATGTGGTGCTGAGGAACATGGTTTAAACACTGGACTTGGTAGACTTAGGTTAGTGGTTGATGGAGTTGGATTAGTGGTTATACTGGATGCTCTTAAAGGTCTTTTCCAACCAGAACAATTCTGTGGTTCTGCAGTGCAGCCTCCACATCGTTGCATTTGCAATCCCACAGTATCTGCAAAACAAGTCCATGGTCAGCCCCACGAGATTCCAAGTTTCCTCATCAAATGGCTTCCTTAGCTTGGTGCATTCACCCAGTTTAGCTCCGTTGACCATGCCAATGGTCAAGGGAGACCCATCCCTGTTCATAGTTCCAACATACTGTGCCTGGGACATCTCAGCCATGACTTCCTGTGAAGGAGTGAGGTTTCCTCCTTTTGAGACAACACTTACTGGGCTATTTGCTTCATAAAGCAGCCTCATGCAGGGAGGTAATTGGGACAGTAAATTCTCTGAGCTGCTGCTACAGAGAGGGATGGCTGTTCTGAGGTAATGACTGTTGTCAGAGGGAAATGGAGAGGTAGTCTTCTCTTCTGCCCTCAGCTTTGGACACAGATAGTCTTTTACTTGCTGAGTTACCTGAGGAGAACAAGTCTGCTCCTGCTTTTAGAGCCAACTGAGTGTCTACCAACATCTTTTATGTTGTCCTGCATTGCTTTCTAGAAAACAACAACAACAAAAAATCCCAAAGACACACCAAAAAAACCCAACACAAACCTAAGCCTACAAACCATACCTACTCCCTACTCTGCCATGGCATGACCAGTGTTCTTACAGAAGCTCAGCCTGGCTTTTAAAATGTCTTCTTGATTTTTTTTTTTTTCCCCTGCTTTTTGAAGTCTTAAATGAGTGTTGAGAGGACACAGCAGTGGCTGGGAAAACTGAGCTTATTTAGATAGTGGGAATATCTCTGGTGTGCTAACAGCAATGAAAAGCCTCAGATAAGGCTGAAAGCCTTAATGTTAATTAGACAGGAATTTTCTTAAATTTGTCAGTCTGTTTTAAAAGCTGTAAATCCAAGAAGCAACAGATGGCGGAGGAAAAATGAGAACAGATTAAGACCTACATCCTCTCTGTAATGCCAGGTACTATGGAAAATATTTCTGAACACAAAACTTAAGCACTTTGATTGTTCAAGTTATCTGACTCTTTATCTACTGTCTGTGCTGGAAAGCACTGGAGCACATACATCAACTCTAAATGGATGTGTAATCCTGTAACTATTCCCTGCTCTGCAAAGCTCTTAAGCATGTACTTCAGTCCCAAAGACATCAGTGGGTTTGAAACACATGTTCAAAGTTAAAGGCACACGTTGAAGTGCTTCTTAAATTGCTGTCCCATGCATCTGTAACAATGTACATTTTCTTCCTGCTTAACATTTTAGTGTTATACTCAAAGCTAAACAGTAAGAAGACATACAATGTTTGTAAATGTGATGTCAAATGTTCAGTCTCCAGCTACCCTGAGATCAATGGGACTATCCACTAAAATAAGTACTGCTCATTTGCTCAGGCTGCTTTATTCATTCATCAGATTATATAATTTTTATTATCACTTTATGAATTAGGACTTTGCAGAAAGTTAAGGTTCAGTTCAGAAAGATACAAGACAACTGTTGGAGTCAGTTAGGAAACCTGTGAAGTGTTGAGAACAGTTTCTGGGCCTGGCTGTATTCCCCAGATTTGAAAAATATGGAGAAGGAATTTGAAGAACTCCTTATCACTTCTGTAATAGCAGATCAAAATGATGACAGTTATTTTTTAACAAGTTCTCGTATGCTACTGAAGGAAGTAAGAGAAGGAAACACATGGTCTGGGTTTTTTTTAGTTGTTGTTAGTGGGAAGAATGCCTTTGCTGTAGCACTGGGATAATAAATGTAAATATGATGAGAACACATTAAATTGCCAGACTGAGTGAACAGCAGGTGATCTCTGCCTGAAAAAATAAAAACATGCAAAGAAGGGACAAACTCAGTCCTCAGTCTATTTATAGAGTCCTCTGACACATGTATGTGCCACGGTGAAAAGCTTTTGAATCCAAATTTTGAAAAAGCAAAACATTATGGGGAGCACAGGCTAATTGGAATGGAGAAATATATTGGAATTTTTTTGTTTCCCCTCCTTTCAGTGAAGTGCTTCACTCAGGTGTCATTCTGCCTTGGTGTCTTGTAGCACCAGTGGATTTGCAGTGTCTGGTGTAGGAAAGCCAGGCTGTGCCACGTGCTTGGGGTGCTCCTGTGCATGGCAAAGAGCTGCCTTTGGAGCTTCCAGGTGCTGTGCACTGATTTGCTTTCATAGCAATTAACTTGTGAGGCACTCAGGCTCTGTTAGTGTTAGTGATTATTCAAAATCATTGAGCTCTAACCTGTGCTCCTGGAGTGGGGCACTTGTGGGAGATATATATTGCCATGACACACAGTGTAATTGCTCTGATATAAATAAAATGATAGAAAAGTACAAAATGCAGTTTTTTCAGATAAATGTGATGCTTCCGTTTGCTGTGGAGCAATAATAATCATAATCATAGAATGGTTTGAGTTGGAAGAGACCTTAAAGATAATCCAATTCCAACCCCCCTGCATGGGCAGGGACACTTCCCACTAGATCAGGTTGCTCAGGGCCCCATCCAAATTGGTCCTGAACACTTCCAGGGATGGGGCTTCCACAACTTCCCTGGGCAATCTGGGCTTGTGTCTTGCCACCCTTACACTAAGAAATTTCCTCCTAATGTCTAACCTAAATCTCCCCTCTTCCAGTTTAAAACCATCCCTCTTCTTCCTGTCACTCTCTGCCCTTGTCCAAAGTCCCACCCCAGCTTTCCTGGAGCCCCTTCAGGCACTGGAAGGTGCTCTAAGGTCTCCCTGGAGCCTTCTCTTCTCCAGGCTGAACAGCCCCAACTCTCTCAGCTTGTCCTCGCAGGAGAGGTGCTCCATCCCCTTGGATCATCTTTGTGCCCCTTCTCTGGACTTTCTCCATGAGCAATTCTTGCCATTTGTGTGATGGCTGCAGTACCCAGGGCCTTACTCAGACCATAGTTACTGACACTGTCACAGCCCTGGCAGAGCAGTTCTCCCACCTCCTGGCAGAGGCTTTGCTGCAGCTTCCCAGCTCCTCACCCTGATCTCGGGCAGAGTGGGACAGGCTGGGAGCACCCTTATGTAACAACTGTTAGGTTTGCTCTGTTTGTAAATGGGACTCTGCTTGCAGTGTCTGCAGTGTTGGGTATAAGATTTGAAACTTGGGCATCTAGAGTTGGTCCCTAAATCAAGCAGTATGTGCTCAGTAAAGGGAGCTCGGTTCCATCACAGGTTTGTTATTGACTGTGTTCAATCCTGTAGGTTCTGGGTGTAAATACTACAGAACTCATGAAGAACATGTCTTTGTCTTGAGAGTTATAGTGGGACTTATACTGAAGGGAAGAAAAGGGCAAAACCAAGGATAAAACTCCCAACCAAATAAATAAACATCTCCGTTCTCTTGATGTAATGGGTCTCAGAACCTTAATATTGAAAACATTAAGCTGTATAATGCTGCAGGTGTGTTTGAATTGATGGTTGCAGAGTAGCTTGTTTTGGGAGGCAGGCTAGCTGTTCTCTGCAGTGAGTGAGCCCTCTAGCCAGTGTATCCAGTGAGGAATTCCAGACTGCTCTGTCATCAAGCAGTGTTTCATGTTTTGTCTTTTCCGCATGCTTCGGCACACCCTAGCTTGAGGTGGGACTGGAAGCAAAACTTCTGGAATGAGCAAGGAAGACCATTCTTGTGGTATCGCCATCCCAGCCAAAAACAGGAAGCATTGGAAAACTTGCCAAAGGAAAAAAAAAATAATTCAGACTGCTAGGGATAGTTTGCCAGCGTGGTTTCCAAGCCAAGGGGATTTGGAAAAGCATCTGAATGTTTCAGAGGTTATCCAAACCAGACCAGTAGACTTTCACTCCTTCTTCAGTGTACGAGTGCAGCCTCCTGAGCTGTGCTTTCATTGAGGAGGTTCCTGTAGTTGGTTGCTTATCAACAGTTCCCATCTACCAACCTTGATAACTTACTTCCCCATAACTGAAGGATCCTGTTGTTCAGCCAGCCTCAAACTGTGTGTTAAAAAGTCATATTCTTGAAAAGAGCTAGTAGAGAGAAAAAAAAAACAAACCCAGTCCTGAAGTTGTTCTACCCATCACCCTCTCCAAATGTCATTTAAAGGCCAAGCAGCTGCTTGTCTGTTCCTCTTCAGCCTTAATTCCATCCACCACCAACTGGTGGAAGAGCAATTCAATCCTGCTTCTCCCAGGGCAATCCCATTGTCTCTTGAGCTTCTCTTTGCTTGTCACGATATCAGTCTTTTCCTGATTTGCTGTCTTTCCACGTAGGAAGATGCCTTTCTGGTTTCCACAGCTCAGCTGTGAGACTTGGTGTTCTGGTTGGTAGCACATCTCAAGCTCTGTTATTGCCGTCTGTGTTCAGGCAGGACACGTGTGTCAGGTGGAACACTTCACTTTGCTCCTCAGCCATGCTTTCCCACTCTAGTTCATTTGCAAAGACAGGTTTGGCTGGTGTCATTGCATCCGAAGAGGAGATGTGCTTCTACAAACCACTGATACTTGTGATGTATTATTGAAAGTTAGTGAAAACTGGGCTGGAACGTGCATTTATAGCAGAGGCTGAATTTTGACTTAAAGAGTCTTTTTAGCCAAATTGCATGTGTCAGTATTACAGACCCAGAGTGGTCATAAAGACAAGAATGTTCATGTTTTTTTTTTTCCTGTCAAATTAGTTTATGACTGAAGGTTTTCTTAACAACCAGGGATGATAGCAATAATCTAAACAAACCAATACACCCCGGGCTGCTCCTGACAAAGTGAATCCTGGCTGTGTGCCAGCAGAGGGATCTGCATGTTGTCTCCAGGACAGTTCCCATGTCCCCAGGATGAAGAACAAGTTGTGCTTATAAATTACCAAGCTCTGGTGGTTCTGTATCTTCTCACACCTTGCCAAGACAGGAGCTAAATAACTCGAGACATGAAATATAGCTGGGATGAAGCATGGAGAGGGCTGTAAAACCAAAGCATCAAGTAATTATTATGAACTCACTTTTCCTGATGAGTCTGCAATGTAAAGAAAACAACCAACCTGATTCAGGAACTCTTGGTAAATGCAGGTTTTTTGCTGTACTGGAAGTACCTGGTAGCACACAACCTGATTTAGAGAGTTTCAATGCTTGTGATATATTGTAAGATAAAAAGAGGTAAAAAAAGATTGTTTTCTTTCTAGAGAGTTTTATTTTTAAGTTATATTTTTTAAGTTGAAGAAGTAAAGTCATATTCAGACAGTAAATAATACCACCTCAGAGAGCAAATTCTGATTACTCAGCAAAAAGTGTAAGTCAATTGTGGCAAAACTCAATGGAATTTTGTGTTAGGAGATGTGACAAGAAAAGAATCCATCAGGGCAACTTGTCACCCTAAGTGTTCATGGCAGAAGGTCTCCTTCCATAGGGGAACTATTTTCAAGATAAAATTAACTTTGCAAATTGAATCAACAAACTTCCTGCTTATGTATCAGCTGTTTGTTAGGATCAAATCCAAAAAACAATTTCAGTTATTTGTTTAATATTTAAGACAGGTATTATAAGGTACGTGGAGCTTTTTCAACAGAGACACCTGAAGGTCTTTCCATGACACAGAACTTGCCCAACTGCTCCTCTTATTGCTGCAAAACCACCTATCAGCTGTATGGCCAGCAAGCAAGGAGGTGTAGGAAGAGGTGTGGAAGGATGTGCCTGATGGATAGAGAGGGGAGCATGTGTGTAGTACAGCTGCAGGCACTGAGAAGGTACCTCAATAGGGATGACTTTGCATTTTGCTTTTCAGTTGCTGCTACTTTGCAAAAGGACCAGCAATTCAGCTTTTCCTGCCTTGCTTCTCCCTTCAGCTCACAGCTTATTTAAAAAAAAAAAAAAAATCCTTCCTAAAAGCTTAAAAAGTGACTCAGTTTCGATTTGAATAAAATATTGACTGTGTTAGGTAAATGTATTTTTTTAAAGGTTTTGCTAGGAGGAGCAAGAAAAATTGTTATTTTTTACATCTCTGCCTTCTTTAGCTTGAACTCAAAAGGTTATCTTCAGTATATGTAAAACCTCAGCAGTTCCTGTCACCAGTGGAAGTAAATTTGGAAAACAGAAGTTCCAGTAGTTCTGCAGCCAAGTGAATATGATGGAGTGGGAATTTTCCCTGCTGTTCTCTCTAGACAGCTGTATCCTCTGCAGAGAGCTTTGAATTTTCTAGCTATGAAGATTTTCCTAGTTGGGGACTTTCTCATCTTTTTTTTCCATTTTATCAGGACTCTACCAGGAACAATAAAAGTGTTCAGCTCTTACATTGAAAGACTTTTGACTTTACTCTAGAAACGATGTATTAGGGAGCATTTTACACCTTTTGCTAGACCCACTGAGGGATTAAAAAAAACCCTCTGCAAGAAGTCTTCTTACAAAAGGACCATTTACACTGTTTTAGTTGTATTTCTGTTTTCAGCTTGAACATGATAGGAAAAAGAACATTTGTTTGCAACAGCCTTTTAGAAGAATGAGCTGCACGTGTGAAATTTTTCCAAAAGAAATACTAGTGTAAGAATAATGGTATAACTTAATTACCTTTTGTTTGGATTTTTTAGTGAAATGAAAAAAGGAATGCACCTGCGTTTCTTAATGAATCTGCTGGGAGATGGATGTAAAGGCACTGGCAAAAGGTGACATGGAGAAGATAATTCTGAGTATGTGCTGTAATTCTGAGTAGCTGTTACATCAAAAAAGGAAAAGTGTTTGTAGTAGTTAATATGCACTGGGTTCACAATGTGTGATGTCAGTTACATCAGTGTAAGTGCAGAGTGATGTTCCTGAAGTCCTAAGGATCCCAGCAAGCAAAATACTGGGCTGAGGCCAAATTCAGGCCAGTCAAGTTGTCTTCTTCTGCATCTCTGCAGTGTTCAACTAGTGGTGGCTTGAAAGAGGGTCTGATGCTGCAGTCACTCACTGTGTGTGCTGCATATTTCACTGCTTCTCCAAGGTCCATCTGAGTTAAATGCTTAACTAGAGTTTTCTGATGTCTACAATACTGCATCCTTGTAAAATGCATGGGAGGAGTGGCTGGCTGGTTCTGCTGGCCTGATAACCCTCAGAAGTCCATGTTTACTGATAGGCTATGTCAGAGCTCCACATTCATTATGGAGTTCCCCTTGCTGTATGCCCCTGCTTGGGGAGAAATAGTGCATCTTGTTAACATCTTGGTGGGAACTACCTTGTCTTCCAGCTTAGGTGCAGGTATGCCAGCAGGAGATGTGACCTTATCCTGGTAGAATGCATTGTAAGAAGCCACGAGCTCTCAAACCCAGAAGGATTTTTGAGAGTCTCATTGTCATATTAAAGCAGAGGGAATATCATAGAAACACAGAACAATCTGGGTTGGAAGGGACCCTGAAGATCATCTGCCACTGCCAGGGACATCTCCCACTAGATCAGGTTGCTCCAAGTCCCATCCAACCTGGCCTTTAACACTTCCAGGGATGGGGCAGCCACAGCTTCTCTGGGCAATGTAAATATACCTATTTATGCTTCCTTTTACAATCTGTATTGGGTTATTGTTTACTATTCCCAACTCAGGCTAATAAGACTCTTAAATTTTTTTATTAAAAGTGTGTGTTTTGGGGCTACTGCCAGTCAAATTATAAAGAAACACTGAGGCCTGGTATCCTGCTCCACACTCGAGTAAAACAGCTGTAATATTCTTAGCTGGAGTTATTTAAAACCTATTGATTATCAAATAGCCTACTTTTATCCATGTTTACTAACATGTAGTCAAATTTCTTCCTTTTGAACAACAATCCAGGAGTGCTATGCAGTTCTTGGAAAGAAAAGACTCAGGATGTAGATACAGCTCAGAGCAGAGATCTCTTGCCTGTTAGGATGATCACATGGGCTGTTACCGAGGGTACGTTGAGTAAACAAGTAATCATGATCAGTAATACAGGTATCTTGGGCTACTATCACCACAACAGTAAAACAAGGACAAATACATGTGTCTGTGGGATGGGACTTGATTCTCAGCACAGCCCTTGCTCTTGTTAGAGGTGCATTAGCAGGGATTTCATCGAGAGCAGGGCTGAACCACCTTGAGATCGTCTGAAAGTTCTGTCTGCAATTAGTACAGTAGCCTTGGAAGCTTAGTGTGGTGAGGTTTGATGCACTGGAAAGCTGACACTCTCAGAACCTAGAATGATACTAATATTCAAAGCTCCTATTTTCTGAAGCACATACTCTGTTTCCTCTTTATTAATAGGAGCTGTATTTTGGCGCTGTTGAAAGCCACTGAGATATTAATACTGTTTTTAGGGGAATTTCATAGAATCATAGAATGTGTGATGTTGGAAGGGACATTTAAAAGTCACCTAGTCCAACTCTCCTGCAGTTCACAGGGACCTTTTGGCTAGATTGGGTTGCTCAGAGCCCTGTCAAGCCTGACCTTAAATATCTTCAGAAATGGGGTCTTCACCACCTCTTTGGGCAACCTGTTCCAGTGCTTCACCACCCTCATTGTATAGATCTTCTTCCTGGTAGTCAGTCTACATCTACCCTGCTCTAGTTTAAGGCTATTGCCCCTTATACACTCCTGTAAACAGTCCCTCCCCAGCTTTCCTGTAGGCCCCAATCTGGAATTTGGAACAGCCTTTGGTATTCCAAGGAGCTCTGTAGAGTTTTGGTTGACTTCAGTCTGAGAAGTGGAGCTAGTCTGCAGACTTGAAGTGTTGTCTGTGTTTGTGGTAGAAAGATGGATGAAAAGCTTTACAACTTTATTTCCATTTCATTTTCTGTTGTGGTCCATGCCTGCTGCACCAGCCTTGGGTTTGGAATAGAGCATGTGTGGATTCTTCAGAAGACTTTGTTATCTGGATAAAAATGTGCAAAACACATCTGCGTTGCAGCACGGCAAGTTCAAAGCCAGTTGGAGAAGTTTATGGGAAGCAGCTGGGGGTTGTCTTTGCTAATTAGGAACAGAACGAACTTGAGCATTTGACACAACAGGTTTACACAGTGCGATTAGGTAAAGAAAGTTAATGTCTGCTTTTAATAACAAGAGCAAGTAGCAGAGGTGGCAAAGTAGTTTTAATGACATCATTTGCCCAGCTGTTTTACACATCTGTAATGTGGAATGTTGTTCCAATTCTGTAACACTTCATCCTTGCTCTTCCACACCTTTGGGATGAGGGATAGAGTTACCTGTCTGGAAGGGAGCAGCCTGAGAAGCATTTGTATTTGTGGTTAGTTATCAGCATTGGTCATGCTAAAACCTTGGCTAAAACATACTGCATTAGCTATATATGTATTTTTTCAACGTGCTAATTACTTCACTGTGAGACCCCTGTGCTTTTGGCCAAGCTTACATCTAGGAACGAAACGTTTGCAGCAGCTGCAAAAATGTTTTTACTTATTTAGAGCATTATAATGTTTTATGGCCATGAATAATGACAAGCGTATAAATCGCCCATGAATTTGTAACAGTAGATGCTTCCTCTTGTGATGTCTGAGACAATGATGACATGGAGAGGACACATTAGTGGCTGTACTGCCTTTCTATGCAGCCACACGTGTGGGCTGCAGGTACAGGGCCTGTTTCAACTCTGGTTACATTCAATGGGATTGCCAGTTGAGCAGGCTTTGATCTGGGCTCCTTTCCTCTCTTCCCTTTGTAAGGATGGTGTAGCTCTGTAGAACTGTCATTAAGGTGGCACCTGGGCTCCTGCCTTCAAAAGAAGGCCTTGGTTTATAAAGATCATAGAATCGTTTTGGTTGGGAAAGACTTTTAAAATCATCCAGTCCAACTGTGGAAGCAGCACTGCCAAGTCCACCAAGTTACCATGGCCAACTAAGATTCACAGCTGCATCCAAAGCACCACTGGAATAAATGTAATTGATGTAATAAATAAATTGTAATAAATTGTAATAAATAAATTGTAATAAATTGTAATAAAATGTAATAAATGTAATTGTGCTAGAAAAGAAGAAAACTAGAATTAACCCTCTTCAGTTGCATGTTTCTTTTCTACTCTTAAATAGCTATGACATGGTTGAAAACTTTTTCGTATTTACTTCTTTTTATGACTTATGGACTTTCTTAGAATATTAGCACATTGACAGAGTGTGCATGATGAGCTGCACAGTTTCATGACAGTGTGAATTAGCCTGCAGCTTGCAAGAAGGAATGAAAACACTAACATTGATACAAAACTGCAGTGTGCCTGGGGAGAAATAAAATACTGACTAAAATTTAAATGCAAAATAAAATGGGTCCATGAGAGATTATGCTGTAGGTCAGAGAAAGAGGCACTATTCGTTGTAATGTAATAGCCAAAATAATCTTATTGTTTTTCTATATTACCAGTGCAGGGTGAAGGTAGATGATATAAATTTGAGGGCCAAAAAGGTGTCTTTTTTGGGAAAGACATTATTTGGGAAAGACATCTTTATAAGATGCTACTTAAAATGGAATTTGCTGAAATCTTAGCTAATTATTAGGGCATAGTTAAGTCTAATGATGCTCCTTTCAGCCAACAGCTCCCTTCCATCACAACTTCATATGTTCCGTTGGGTTAGTGTTCTTGTTTGTACATTTTCATTTATTTCTGTGTGCAGTAATAGTTGACTTTCTATTGGTTTTGTTGCGAAAACACATGGGTATTTTTCAAAACCAGAGTTTTTTCAGAACTGTTGAAATGAGCTACAAAAGTCCTGCCGGGTTGAAAAGTCTGAAAATTTAATTTGCTTCTGAAAAATTAAATTTTACTTTATGCTGTGGAAAAAAATAAAAGGAAAAGGTTCAGATGGACAGCACAAGCAAAGACAAAATACAGTTTTAGAGCAGGCGTGTAGAGTCAAAGAGAACAGGAGAACATGCTCTTTTGTAGTGAAAAATGAACTTTGTAACCTTGAGTTTTGTATTAATAAAGTTAACAGTTACAATTATCCCTTTGATGTTTCCTTAGAAGATACATAATTGATCCAATTAAAAGGAAAAAAGAAAAGCAAAGGAGGCAGTGACAGTTTTCATCAGTAGGAGAGCTACCATGCCAAGCTGGTAGAAGGTGGCACACACTGTACAGATTTTAGAGGTGGGCAGTTATGGCCAGGTGATGATAACAGAGAGTCAAGGTTGCACAATTTGATTCCTGAGTGCTCTTGAATTGTAATGTGACCTTCAGGTGAAAGTCTCAGGCCAGAAGCCAAGTGCTCAGGGAATATTGCAAAGGGGTACTCAGCACTGAAACACTTTGTATTTAACACCTCTGTGGCACAGGTATGGTGGGGGCTGCAGGTAAACCCTCTTGCCAGCCCCTAACCTCAGTTACAAGCACAACTGCATGTAGTTGTGCTCTTGTGTGCTCTTTACTCTTTCAAACCTGTCTTCTTTTCTGAACAAAATTAACCCCAATGTGAGCACTATCCTCTCCTCTTGGAAGAGATGGAGTTTTCCCATTTAATTTGTGTTTGATTAGAACTGCAGATAACTTGCTGACAAATTGCTCAGCCATTTCTCAATAACTTGGATGATTCAAATCAAGACTGATTTTTTTTTTTTTTCCTAAAAATATCTTACCTGAACCAAAAAGATTTGGCCTGAGATAGGAATCATATGTGAAATCCTGTATGCTGTGTTGTTTGAGCTGTTAGCTAGATGAGTGGAAATTTTCCTTGTTGGCTTTACCATCTATTAGTGCTTACTATAGCTTGAAAATATTACCAAGCTTAATGAGTCTGAGTAAGAAAAAGCAGGTGAAAAATGCAGCTCCCTGAAGCTAAGGTGTGTTTGTGTTGGTGTAGCCCAGCAGAGGAGGGGTTAACATGCACCAGAGGGCTTTTCTGCAACTGATGCATGGCTCAGTCCGGGATGCAGAGGGATCAGGGCTGCCTGGAATGCAGTGAGGTGCAGCTTGCAGAGCACAGCTGGCTGCCAAGCCATTTAACAGTCGGCTGTTTTTGTTGAAAAGGCAGCTTGAAAAGTTAAAACCTTCTGATTTTTTTTAATCAGCTGGAGAACATTATAGTCACGCAGAACTGAAGGCAGACAACTCGTTAAAATTAGCATTGGCTGTAATTAAAAACATGCTGGGGGAAAAAGACCATGAGAAGAAACAGACTCTTGGAAGGCGCCTGACGTTGCTAGATGTCTGAATGGAAATGTAGCTGGCTAATTGATGTAAATAACTGTTAGGTTACTACATGCTCCACCCGCTGCAGTAGATACCAAAGCTGTCCTCCTGGGTGGAGCCTCAGCTATCAGGGCTTGCAAGCTGGGGAACAAATACAGGACATTTAGAGAGGGGAGAAGAGAAACCAGCTGCTGCATTGCCAGACCCCCCTGCACTGTGCTGGGGAGAGACCTGTTCCTCCTTTCCAAAATCTGTTCCTAGTCGTTCAGTTTTCTGTGTGACACCTTCACTCCTCATGCCACTTAGTAATCTGTATCACTGAAGAATTTGCTTGGCAGTTTACATCCTCCTCTAGGACTCTCCTAGAGGTTGTGTGCTACCTTTTGGGTGTAGACTTGGTCCATGCCAGTTTTGTGGGTTCATGGCTGGTCCACATTTAAGACTACAAGTGGATACACAGGAAAGAAGATTTTCAGGGGGAAGAAACTCAGAATGGAGTTAGACCTTTGCTGGGATGGCAGATGATGACCACTGGTGATGCTGACAGGCTTGAGGTCAAGGTTGGGAAGAGTGGGGGTGAAAACTGGACATTGTGGGTCTGTACCAGCTTATATTATGATGGGATGGGCACAGTATGACCATCCCAGCCTGCTTCTCACTGCTGTGTTGCTGTCTGCAACACCAGAGTTGTTATTGGTCAGCAAAATGTCACAAGTTTCCACTCAACCTGCTGCTCTCATCCCTTACCATCAGGGTCACTAGAACTAGATGTTAGGGTGAGGGGTAGTCCGTGAGTCTTCAGCAGGCCAAGTGCTTGCAAGGGTTGTGGGATCTGAGACAGTAAAGTTGGGGAGTACAAGTTGTGTCTCTAATGGATGGCAAGTCAAGGAGCACATCTGGCACCTGTCTGCTCCCTGCCCCAGGTTCCTGAGGATGGTGTGGCTGGGAGGACAGGGACTACAGTCAAATTAGCAATATCATCAGGTGCATTTGGAATATTGCTGCTAAAATAATGGGTCTACCAGCATTTACACCTGCACTAGGAATTTCTCATTGGGTAAGGTAGTGTTCTTTTCCATTCGTTCTGGAAAATGTGCTTAGTTTTTACAAAAAATTCTCTTCAGAAGCTCCTATAGCAACTTGTCCTCAAAATAAACATCACTGTGGCTTGAACACTGCCTGACACTGTCTTGCATGCTGACTTCAGACAAGCAAACAGCACAAGCGAATCCTCCTCCATATTGTACTACTAGGCCTGATTTTGTAGTGCTGCTAATTTCACATCCATCCTGTCCCATTTAGGAGGAATTTTTATTTCATAGCTATTGCATATGGTTAGGAAGTGTCCCTTTCCACACATCATCATTCAATTTTCTGTTGGCTTCTATTGTATGACACAACATAAGCGTGAAAAATCTTCTTCTCCTTTAGTGTCAAGAAGCCCCATTTCCTATCATCATGCAGAGTCTTGTGGTTGTTCATGTCACAAGGAAGATAACAAATCCTGCTCCACAGCCTTATGTAAGACCTACTGGCTTTGATTACATGTTGTAATTCAATGACTGCCCTAGTAAAATCATAATGCAATTTATATTGGCTTTTTCTGCACATTGTAACCTGATGATAGGCCCTTTTATTGTGATGCCTTCTTTCTTTTCTAACAAATTGCAATGTCACAGCCCACCTTTTTATATTCTAATGTAATGAACTCTTTCCACAGCTCTGTCTGATGCTTATTGTCTCCTGTGAAGATCCTATTCCTAATTTAATGAGTCCCTCTTAGCATCATAACGTGATTCATGCAGGATTTTACAGCATATCCTCACACACCAGTGCCAAATCTTATTGTGTCAGAAAGCTGAGTGGCTTCAAATGGACATCACACCTCTGCTTGGGCTGGGAGCTCACCCAGAAGATGACTGTAGTGGGTGCTGAGCTGCTGCAGGCTCTGGGCCATGCCAAGTGTGTGTCACTGCCATTTTTAAAGGTTATTTTAGAGAAACCTTATCTACCAGACTTGAATGACTCCCTGGATTATCACACAGGCAGTGGGCCGAGGTCCTTTTCTTTGTGTATTTTAAGCATGTGAAGGGTTTATCCTACAGAAACCTACCATAAGACTTTTATTTGCTTCCTTCACAAACGATTACTTTAGGGCTAAGATTGCTTTTTCCATTCCCAAATCCATTTTGGGCTTTTATATTGTCTAGGGGAAGGTTTTCCACAATGGAAAACCAGAAAATTCCTTTTTCAGTTTGTATTACTGGCAATTAGAGCTCTCTTGTCTGAAGGCAGAAGGGACAGTGACCCAATGTTCTCCTCTCCATGCTGCTAATATAAGTGCCTTGTGTCCCAGAAGAAAATTATACAAAAATATTTACTGCTCCAAACTGGAACATTAACTAGCATTTGTTTCAAGGTGTGCAGGTAAATCTACTGACTGAGGGCCTGGTTCCTCTGAAAGTGCCTCTCAACAGGGTTCACATATCTTTAATATATTTGATACTGTAAAGCAGATGCTAAAAATAGGATTTATTTTGCTAAACATGAGATGTCTATGTCTTGTCTAGTCCCCTTAGCCCACACTTGTAGGTAGAAGGGAGAAATTATAATCAATCAGATTTAGTAGAGAAAACTCCTGAGGCAAATCAGTCCTTGAAAACATTTTCTTTCCACTGATGGAAAATCAATCAGACAACTAGTCAGATGGAGGGTCCCAGTCTTGGTAGAATGACTGTAAAAACATGGTCAGGTACTGTAAATTACACATTTGGGAGTTTTTGTTTTTTCTAAAATCTCCATCCTATTTTCTGTTGTTCTAAAGCTTTCATCAAGGTGTAATGACTCAGCTGTCCTCCTTTTCTTACCTGTTCCCTGGTAGCCTGTTCCCCCCCCCCCACTCCATGCCCTGCACCTTTTTTTTTCTCCACTTGACCTGCATCCAAGATGATGCTGGTTTTTACTGAATGCTGGTTGCTGACTTTCAGTAGGATCTTCCTTCTCCAGGTCCCTGAGAAGAGCTGATGAAGTGCAGTTCAGCCTAAACACGTGCTGAGAAAGCAGGTGCACTGGGAGACCACTGAAGGACTAGTGATTTTGACACACACCTGATCATTCCTGAATCCTCCCAAGGAGCTGTGCATTCCCTTTCTGATTCTCTGTGGTGCTATAAAAGAGTAATCCTTGGCCAGGGTTTCAGGCTGACATGGAATGTGGTCGTTCTAAGTGAGCTATCATTATAACTCTTTATAAATAATCCATTCTGTGTATTGCATTATAGATTATAGGTCTGATAGCAGTAATTGTATAACTGAGCTCCTTTTAATGCTGTGCTGGGATTTAATTGTGTGTAAAGAGGCAAGCAATGAACTTCTGCTTTGTACAGGATAACCTGTTCTAATTGCTGGTCAAGCTGTGGTAAAAGAAAAATTAATATGTTGAAACTTTTAACCAGAAATATGAGCTTCTGATAGCATTGTAGCTGCTCTTCTCTAGGTTCAAAACTGGGATAACTCATGTTCCTGTTCTCTTCTGTGGGCTGGGTTTATCAGCCAGATTATATTGACATTGACTTAAAATGATGTGATCTTCCCAGGAGAGATGTTTTGTTTAAATAGGAGGGAAGATCAGGGTGGTACAGGGTAGACTATAGAAGGTGGTGGGGTCAGAGTACTGGGGCTCCTGTAAAGCCAAGCTTTGCTTTTTCATCAACACGTGGGCTCTCAGTGTAGCTGAATTTGGTGGGGGGCTGGAATTGACCTAAAACATTAAAAACAAAAAAACAAAAAAAATTTCATAGAAGAGGGGAAGAGAATAGTGCCTCCTGTGTGCCCTGGTGAATGGTACTGTTGCAACAGTCCCACCTGACACCTCCTGTACTCTAGCTAAGGAGGCCTGGGTGTGACAGCTTTATTGCCCATCCTTAGAATGCACGGGGTGGGTGCTGCTGGGAAGTGTAAGATACTCTTCTCCAGCTCTTCTGGGTTTATAGACAGTCAGTATTTTGCCCCTCAGTCTGGGCTAGCTTCCCTGAAGCAATTAAGAATAACACTCACTTGGAATGAGTGAAGTGGTTATCTAATATTTTCTAACTATTTTTGAGTCATGTGTTACATGGCCCTCCAGTTTTTTTGGGCAAGTATGCAAAAAAGATGATGCAAATCTTCACCTGGATTAAACTGCTCAGTTGGACATTTGTGAGACTGTGGAACTGAAGCATACACTCAATGCAGGGCCTGTGGTCAGGGAACAGGGAGCTGGCTTGTGCCACTGACCCATCTCCCCACAGCCCCCTCCAATACCCCCCCTCCCAGCTGCCATCCCCCTTTCCAGTCTTGTACTACTGGTTGCAGGCAGAGGCAGAAAGTCACACGTGCACCAGTGCCACTATGGACAGGCTAGCTGGATCCCACATCCTCATATGGGAACAGAGGGAGGCCCAAAACCTTTTCCCCTTATTACAGATAGATCCAGAACATACTGGTCTTAAAAGCAGGCACTGCAGGATTTAATGGTTTTTATTCCCAAGTCCCAGCCTTACTAGTGACTTCATTTTACAAGTTGGAGAACTCTTGATTGGTAAGTCTAGACAATTTATTTACTAAACTCTTCTGGCTGCTTAGATGCTGAGCTCTTTTGTGTGTGTAGTCCTGTTACGAAAGTGTTTTGGCAGTGAGTGGATCCCTTAGGTGCAATAAGCAGGATTAGTAAATGCCAGCCAGTCTGCTGGCATGGGCATGGCCACTGGAGAGCCATCTGTGGTCCCTCTGGGCAGCAGTGTCACCCTTTTGGAGCAGATGGGCGCCCACAAGGAGAGAGCTTGCAGCCATGGTGACAGTGGAAAGTGGAGATCTCAACCCACCAGAGCAGTTGGGAATACGGGATAAAGAGAATGAGATGTTTGGTTGATCTGCTGGATTTCAGGTCTAACGTGTGCATTAAAGCTTTGCTCACACTGGAGTATTTTGCTCTATGTGGATTTCAGCACGTTATCCAGGGCAAGGCTGGTACTGGAGTCTCATGAAAGGCTGATACCCCATTTCCTTGCTGCTCTATCCAACCTGTCTTCCTTGCAGATTGTTAGTCCAAGAAGAAAGAGTGTTTTGCATAAGCAGGAAGATCTTTCCTGCTGACAGCAGACTGTGTGAGCTCATACACAGCTCAGAAGTGAAGCACAACTGAAGCAAAAGCATAATAAACAAGCCCACAGTTCTTTGCATCTGCAGCAGATGATGCAGAGACCCCATTCCTGCTGCTCCTTTTGCAGAGTAGATTTTATCTCCCCCTCCTGCCCAGAGGCAGGAAAACTAAGACCTCTTTGAAATTCTTTAGGTTAGACATTAGGAAGAAATTATTCAGTGTAATGGTGTTGAGACACTGGCCCGTGTTGCCCAGGGAAGCTGTGGCTGCCCCATCCTTGAAAGTGTTCAAGGGCAGGTTGGATGGGGCTTGGAGCAACCTGGTCTAGTGGGAGGTGTCCCTGCCCATGCAGGGGGGTTGGAATGAGATGATCTTAAATGTCCCTTCCAACCAAAACCACTCTAGGATTCTATGACTTCTTGCAGCACAGGTGGAGGGAGAAAAGGGCACCCCAGGGACTATGGTCCAGGAGAGAATTGATGCTCAACAAATTTTGCCTCAACCTTGTAGAAAGACAATGGTGGAAATAAAAGCAGAATTCACTGCTGGTGGCATGTTGCTGTGAATGTCCTTGTTAAAATACAAGTTGCTGTGGCACGTAGAGATTATGTTGCAAGGACAGTTTCTATGGGACAAGGTTTGCCCAGAGGTGGTAGATTATAAGACTACAGAGTGGTGGCTTGATGAGGTTGTCATCTTTACACAGTTTGCATTGCATTTATGTATAACTTCTTAGTATGTTGCTTGTTACTTTTATTTGGTATGTCAGGATTTGCTGGGACTGTGATCTTGGAAGCAACAGGTAAAGATGCAGAGGACAACATTTGGATTTCCTCCATTGGAAGGACATTGTGTAACCTACTCAAGGTAGAGAAAGATTAGTGTTTCAAGTTTCAGCTATGGTAGGAGGTTTAATATAAAACCAGGTGAATTAAGCTTCAAAAGGTTCCAATCAGATAAAATGAGGAACATATTAAGTGAAATAGACTGGCACTGTTTATTAGAAAATGGCCTATGAAGGAAAATTGGCTAAACTTTAAAGAGGTGCTGGAGCTGGCTCGGGGGGAGTGAGTATATCTTTACATAAAACTAAACATAAAACTTTAAAACCAATGTGGATGAGTGATAAGTTGTTAAAGTTAATTGTGAGTGAAAATGGAGCTCTAAAGCGTACAGGGAGTAGTGGGGTATGGGGTTGTCAGAGGGATTTATAAGGGCAAAGCTGCTTTACAAATGGAGGATTTGAAGGGCAAAATGGAGAGCAAGCAGTTAGGGCCATTAAGCTAAAAAGTGCTCTCGTGAGGAAGGACGTTAGGTGAACCTCAGGGGCTGCTCCTGAGATACTTCTTGTTCAGGCAAAAAACCCCAGATACCCACCAAGGATTTAATGCTGTACCTTTAAGTGGTGCAGCTCTTACAAGGAATTGTAAAGTTGCTTGTATTTGATTACCTATTATGGCTATTTTTATTACTAGTAATAATATCAATTAATATATAATAAAATTTAGCTACTACAAGGTAATGTGTATGATTATATACTGTGTACTTTAACTATATAGTAATGTTCATTGAGATATAGGTTAATACAGTGCATATAGTATGGTACCTGTATGATAGGATATTTATCTTTATGAAGTTCTCTCCAGAAAGGTCTTAATTTTGTTTGTTTCAAGGAAAGATGGGGTATGTAGGTAACAGGTAGCCCAGCTTTAAGTTGGAGTTCCCTTGGGCTGGGCTGGTTTTGCTGAGTAGGAGAACACACGAGGCCTTCCAGGCCTTCCTAGGAGCTCTTAAAAAAATCCCATCCTTTCATGAGACAGAAAGGATCAGATGTGCCAGTATTTATTCATCTTCACCCACCAACTTTGTCCTTCAGCTGGAGTTTTGGCCAAGCTCGTGCTCTCAGCTGCACAGTTACTGCTCAGAGAAATTCCAGGTTGGTATCCTCAGATGCAAGAGGTGTTGATAAATGACAGAGAAAAATACCCTTGAAAAAAGAGTTAAAAGAAGGGAATGGTGGTTGTTGTCTTCCTACCCAGATGCTGAAATCTGTCGTGGGTTATGGTGCACGTGCTGGTATTTGGCACGTTGTCTTGCTTCTTGTAGTTAGACAGTAGCAAGAACTGACATCCTTCATTTTACTCAGAAATATGTTCTTGAGCTTCCAGGCTTTTAAATGGCATCATTTAAATACTGTCATTATGGCTTTTAGTCTAGAAGGGGAGTAGAAAAAGGATTTTGAGCTCAAACCTGCTTTAAATCATAGAAGAAATAATGCCTGGGCAAATATCATTAGAGCTAACTGAATGGTGATGGAAACAGATCCTGGCTTCACCCGTTCAGCAGAGCAGGATCTGACATGTTTAATGGATTCCTGGGTTTTAAGAGCAGTAGTCTCAGGTTAATCCCATTTTCTAGAGAAATGAAGCCACAGTCTCACAAAGATACAGTGAAATACTTTGCAATCTCACTTTGTATTTCGCTCTGCAGTAACTGTGTTGTGGGTTCTTATAATTAACTGGAAAGGAACTCCAGGGCACCATCCTGGTGGAGGAATCTGTGCTGGGCTTTGCGTCAGTGTCTGCTGTAAAGGTAGCTGGGCAGGAGGCTTGTGACTCAGGACAGCACTGCTGGGAGGTATTACTCAGATCCCTGTGAACCCTCAAGAAAGTTCAGTACAGTTTTTAAGCTGTGGTTTTGGCCAGCTCTTCCTTTCTCTGTGTCAGTCGGTTCCTTTGTTTGGACCACGGTTGATTGAAACATTATTTTTGTGTGTGGATTCATTGACTTTTTTTTTTTTAATCCTTTGGTTAGAAATAATTTGGAGGGAGATGATTTAAATAAGGACTGATGTGTCCTGGCTGGGCTTCCTGTGGCTGAGAAACACATTCTTCGCCACTGAACTACAGGCTTTCTGTCTGCTCGCTCTTTGCGGCCGACCAGGATCATGAACATCTTGGAACATGGGAAGTGTTTGCTTCTCTCCTTAGGGACACCTAGGATATTTTATGACAAAGGTTTTTATACTAGCTTTTAGCTGAGTTCAGAGACCCTGTTTCTTCAAAGTATTTTAGGAACTTGACTGGGGTAAGAAAGAGAACTTCAGTGTCTCCTTAAGATGAAGCAAATGAATGAATTTAATAATGAGAGTACACAGGCTTCTTCAATTTAAGTCCCATGCAGTTTTGTTGGTGCAGATTTTCTGGTCTTTTTATGAAAGGTAGAGAAACCCTGTGACTGGGGATAAAAAGAATCATAGAATCATAGAATCCTAGGGGTTGGAAGGGACCTCGAAAGATCATCTAGTCCAACCCCCCATGCCAGAGCAGGGTCATCTAGAGCACATCACACAGGAACTGGAAAATTTTTGGAAAAATGCTGTAGAAACTGTAAAAGAAGAGAAAACATCATGTTGTGATAAGCAAGTGGCTCCAGCATAGAAAGTGCTCCTGTGGCTGGAGATGTGTTGGGAGTGCTGCTGGTTGCTCTGATGTATGAGGTGATACTTGCATTTGAGGGAGCAAAGTTTGTTAAAAACTAGTTTGTGCTGAACAAATGGAATAGCTGCTTTCAGTGCAATTAATGACTCCTTTAGCACATAAAGGGAATTGAATAGATATTGTATTCTTGGCTCTCAGCAAACAGTAGATTTCCTGCCATACAGAAATCTATTAATGAAGCTGGATGTATAGCAAGCAGACAGAAATTCTGTGGCATGAATTGTCTCTTGGCTGTCATGCAGGGAAGAAAGAAATTAAGGCAGACACCTCCGAGTGTGAAATCCCATAAAGCAGTTTAACTGTTAGTGCTGGGCTCCAATTTGTTGCGTGTTTTATATAAAAACAGTCCTGGTTTTGACCCTGAACTAGGCTTTGCAAAATCAGCTTTGCAGAGGGCATGATGGAAAAGTTGCTGTGTTTAAAAATCCTGGTGACAGACACTGAATGACCACATCATGGATGTCTCTTACAGTATTTGGGAACCAACTGTTTCAGCACTGAGCTTGTGTTTGAGGATCTTAAAGTGATATTCAAATGGAAAAAACTGTGAATATGCCAATAGTGTCACTGACATAGGGGACTAGAAACAAGTGACCCACTGTTAGCAGAAATAAGGAAGAATGTTATTTGTTTCTTTCCCCTGGGAATCTCAAGAGCTGTTGATAAACATGAATAAAGAGAATGCATAAATAAATGAAGGTGATAGATTTAATCTGAGTTACAGTTGGAAAAAAAATAACTTAAGGCTCCTTTTTTGGTCAGCCAGGGTGTTTTGCATTGCAGACACAGCAGAGTGGTACAGGGTTTCCATCTCTTTGTGGTAGGTTTTCTTTGGCCATTCCTTGGTGCTGCTGCTCAAGTTAAAGCTGGGTGGGTGGTGGGGCAGCACTTCCACCATCTGCCCATGGAGCAGTGTCCTGGCAGCAGGTACAGGCAGGTGGGAGAGAGGTGATTGCACCCAGTGAAATTGCTTCTGAGGGGACAGGATGGTAGTATTTTTTTAAATTAAGCTTTTAGCTGCTGTAAAAGCCATTCATTCTCATATACCACCCCACAGAGATCTGTCATGATCTTTGAAACCTGTATTGAGGGTAGAAATTTGCCTAGATTGTGCTTAATTATCTCTGTCTGGAAGGAACTGTTGGACAGCTTCAAGGGCAGTAAAAAAAGGCATGAAACCACTGCTAGAGTGAAGTCTGCAACATTTACTGCACATCCAACAGCACCCAGAATTTCCCATCTGCTGAAGAGGTGGGCTTAGAAAAACAGAAAACAAATCCCACCTGCAGTAACTCCTCATGTAGCTTGAGAGAGGCTGGCCTGGAGGGTTGAGGGATGCAGCTTTAGCCCAGCTGCTGCTCTAGGGCCCACAGGGCACCTTGTTAAACTCAGAAGGAAACAATCCAAAGGCAAAGAACTGACCACGCTGTGAGTGAGATGTCCCAACTTTGTGCAGGTTGTGAGGGCAAAGATGTAACTGCAATTTATGCAGTCAGTGGGATGGATAAGGAGACTGTTCCTTTGGCTACAGTAGACTTGATTGAAAAACAGGCACTGGAGAAGTGAAAATTCTATGGAATTAACAGGAATAATAAAACCCAAATGAGTTAACATAATATGCATATTTATGAAGTGTATTTCTCTCCTAGTTTTCTGCTCTGTGGTGGTTGCCGAGACACGCGCTCAGCAGTCATGACGCTCTCATGTGCAAAGTGCTGGAGCTTGTCTTTGTGGGATACAGAAGTTAATGGTTTTTGACCCCCCCTTTGACTCTTGCTGATTTGCTCAGCTGTAAGTAGTCTCTGATTTATGCATTTGTGGAAGTTTCCCAAAGAAGAGCTGTGTAAGCCAGAGCTGTGGGTGTCGTTCTCCTCCTCCTGCAGTGTCCGGAGCCCAGCTGGGAGTGAGGGCAATGGCAAAAGGGAACAAACACCATTTCAGTCGTGTTGGTCAGGCTGGCTAGGCAGCATCACTCTGAGATCAGTTCAGAGCTCAGTACAGTGCACTGTTCTTGTTAATAAAGTCTGAATAATTCAGCTGATAGATTTTTATTTTTTTTTTTAAATTGCGTTTTTACCTCTTTTCTATGATTGGAACAGTGAAGAGATTCAGAACTGCTTTTTGGTACTCACAGATAGTTTTAGTGAGTAGTTCTTGCTGGGTAGGTAGCTGGTTAGCAGATAGCATTTGTGCTTATATTTTTAAGCCATGTGAATGCAAAGACCAGCATTTTGCTAAAAGCAAAATAATTTAGAAATTTTGAACGTGAATTCCCTTCCAAGTGATTTTTCTCCTGTTTTTTTTTGCTTCAAACAAGAGCAACTTGTGATTTTTTTTTTTTTAAATGCCAGACACCTTGCTTAATTTTAAATATTCCTACATTAAATGTAGGTTTGATTGCATTCTGGTGAGTAGTGAGACTTTGACTGGCAAGGGCTTTCAGCAGACCTGAACCAGACCTGAACTATTGACTGGATTTGCCTTGATGTTCTTCATACATCAGTATTTCTTTTCCAGACCTGTGAATTAACCACTCCCCTGCTATTCATTCTGTCTGGTTGCTGGAGATGAGGGATGTTACATCAGACCCTGGTTTGTAGGATCAGGCCTGGTGATTTTCAGTGATTCAGGATCTTCTTGCATTTAAATCTTGTTTTTTGGCATTTGTCTTCCCTTTGCATAAAGCCAAGGGATAAGGACTGAGGTGCCTGCTGGTTGGGGTGGCATCCTGGAGCTTCCCACACAGCTTAAGTTTCTTGTTATGTAACAGGAAATTCTAAAATATGGTAAAAAATCACTTTCTAACATTTTGGCATAGAAATGAAAATCTCCATGCTTCCAATTCAGGCAGTATGCTCTCACATAAGTTTTTCGTCTCATATTGAAAGAATTTGTGCTAATTTAGCTACATATTTACTCCACCCATAGTTTGCATATTGTCTTTGTCTTTATAGTAGGGTTTGCCTAGGAAGCAGAAAGGCAAAATGAATTGAACTTAAGCAAAGCCAGCCTAGAAGCTCAGTACACTGCAGGTCAGCTGGGGTTTTATTTGGTGTTACTGGTGTTGTGTGTCTCATGAGGAGTGAGGAATGGGCAGGTATGTTGCAGACAAGACTTTTTGCTGGCTCATAAGGGAGTGGAACATCTCCCTTATGAGGAAAGGCTGAGGGAGCTGGGTCTCTTTAGCTTGGAGAAGAGGAGGCTGAGGGGTGACCTCATCAATGTTTACAAATATGTAAGGGGTGAGTGTCAGGGAGATGGAGTTAAGCTTTTCTCAGTGATGACCAGTGATAGGACAAGGGGTAATGGGTGCAAATTGGAGCATAGGAGGTTCAAGGTGAATATCAGAAAAAACTTTTTTACTGTGAGAGTGACAGAGCACTGGAACAGGCTGCCCAGGGAGGTTGTGGAGTCTCCTTCACTGGAGACATTCAAAACCCACCTGGACAAGTTCCTGTGTGATGTGCTCTAGGTGACCCTGCTCTGGCAGGGGGGGTTGGACTAGATGATCTTTCGAGGTCCCTTCCAACCCCTAGGATTCTATGATTCTATGATTCTCTGTTGTTGACCTCCTGCCAGGCAAGTCACCTTGTCTTTTCTCTGACTCTCTTCACTCTTCGTACAGATCTGTATCACAACATTTCTAGAAATACTTTTTCATAACTAGAAGGGAGTGGTCTCTTGTTGGTCTGAGTACAAAAGTGCCAGGGAAAAGCTGGTTTGAGGCCATGGGTCAAGTTTGTGGGTGGTTTTTTTTGTGTTTGTGTGTCTTTGGGGGGGGGGGTTCTTCTAAGGAAACTCTTTCTGCCCTTCATGTGAAACGCAGCCTACTCCTGTGAAGGATTTTGATTGTCTTCATGTACGACAATTTCATATGTCCCTATATTTATGTCTGCAATTACACTGTTTTATCAGCCTCACTGTCCATATCCATACCTATCCAATTCCTTAAAGAGATGCTTAGCCCAGAGGGAGAAAGGTTCTGAACTCTCAATCAGCAGCTGAGGTGATGCAGGTGCCTGATCCCAGCCTGGTGCATCACTGTGGCTGAGGGGCGGTGCTCCCTGTAAGAAGGTTTCTATTTCAGCCTTAGTTAGATGAAAGTGTCTTTACATAATACACTTTTTTTTCATCCCATTCACGAGGTTAGGAAGCTACTTGCTCTAACCTCAGCCCATGTGTAAACCTTGTCAAGTAATTGAAGCTGCTCTAGTACAAGTAGTGAGGTTCCCTCATCCCTGGCACAAATCCTTACCTTGGCTGAGGTCCACAGGGACCTTTTATATGCAGAAAGAATCTGCCCTGATGGCACAGACTGAGTTCTCTAGTGTTCAGAAGGGATGCTGGCCTCATGGCATGAAGGTATCTTCTTTGCTGAAACAGGTCACCCCTTCTCTGTTGTCTGTGTCTTGAAATGGAAAGAACTTTTAGCTTTCTGGTGAGGATGATATTGTTTATTTCTTCAGACAATCTGGCTGGAATTGATGGGTGAGAAATTAAATAGGTGCTAGCAGCTAGGGTGAATTTCAGGAAATAACTTCATAGTACACAGAGATGAACATAGTCCCGATGGAATAATTTTCTTATGAGTAGTGAGAGGGACATTGCTGTTTTCTTCAAGGCTTTGCTGGAAGAACTCTGTTAAAAAAAAAAAAAAGTGAAAAAATCAGTTTAGTCTTTTTCTCTGTACAGTTGTATTTGCCTGTTGCTCACTGTGTGTAAGTGTTAGCTCACCTGGCTAAGAAGCTGTTTTTCAATGCAAGGCTCTCTTCTCCACTCTCAACTAATGGAAGCAGGAGCTCACTAGCAGAGTGGTGGGCTGTGCTGCTGTAGCTCCTTGCTGCTCACATCTTCTCTCTGGGTCTGCATCACCTTGCTGTAGGTGAGGTTTTCACACCGTACAGCTCTCTGCTCTGCTTTGTGCCATGGTGGTCCCAGTTCTCTTCAAGCTCGCTCCAGCAAGGCAGTTGGTTGTGCTGCACAGACAGGTGCTGCTGAGAAAGTTGGGGTTGTTCAGCCTGGAGAAGAAAAGGCTCTGAAGAGCACCTTCCAGTATCTGAAGGGGCTACAGGAAAGCTGGGGAGGAAGGTTTTAGCAGGGCATGGACTGATATGACGAAGGTTATAAATTTAAACTGGAAGAGGGGCACATATCTGGATCCAACCCAGGCCCAGTTGGCTGAGTGGTTTTCTGGCACAGTCTCCTTTCCCATCCATATCCATTCTTATGGAGTGAACTTTCCCCATTCAAATGTTTGGATCTCACAGAAATGTTTCAGTTCAATATTTCTTTCTAATGCCACTTTCTGAAAATCAGCATGTTCCCCTGGAAAATTTGGATCATGTCTAAAATACATTCTCAACTGGAAAATGCAGTTAGAAAAATCTCAACCCACTTCTCTTCAGAGACGTCCCATTCATTGAACAAGATCTGCAAAGCTTCCTTCTTCCTCAGATAAATTTAGTTCTTTTTCTATGTCTTGTCTGTTGATGGGAACTCCCAGGAGGCTGTGGATGTTGCTGTGCAACAGGCTTTTCACCCCTGTCCAGGCAGCTGCATGGACCAGCCTGACCTGGTAATTCTCCAGCCACTGTTGCCCTCTTTTGGGAGCAGAAGGGGATCACTGGGGATCCAGGAGTCCATCTCCACTGTCACCTGAGCAACCCCAAACGTTTGCAGGTTCCTCTGTCCCTCTGACTGTGCATGAGTAAAAGCTAAAGGATCTGTTAGAATGCACAAATGCTGTGCAATGTGTGTGTGCAGATTATCCAGGAGGCATTTGCCCTTTGAAAACTGAAGCTGATAAGTTACCATGCAAAGTGGGAACCCCAGGATCCTGCTGAATAGTTTTTCATGGGGAAAAGTCCTAATTTCTTCTTGAAGAGGTGTTTGGCAAGGTGCAAGCAGCATGGGGAAAAGCAAGGGGCAAGACATTTGTGACTAACCTTATAGAAAAAGGTATAAAGCTGAGAGAAGAAGAAAGAAATGGGTCCAGGACAGAAAGCTAGGGAGGAGAGGGGGAGGAGGATCATTGCAGATTTGTTGCACTTAGCATTAGGAATTGCTACAGAGCATGCAGGTTGTAGTGATTTTCTAATACAGAGTAATATGTCAGAAAGGCTATTCTGGATTTAGACCAATATATACAGTTTCTTGTCTAAGCAGAACCATATGCTCAAATGAGAGATCATTTTATTTTACTAGGATGGACAGTAAGTAGAAACACATTCCAGATTTCATGAGGTTTCTTCCCCCCTTGGCAGCCACAGTGCTGCTTGTGCTTAGTCTATGGTTTTTCAACTGTTTGATAACTGCCCTTTACTTTACAGGACCCCAAGTCCTACTATATCATGATGTCTACTGAACTGTGACTAATGACTGTGTCAGAAATCTAGTTCCCCAGGTCTCCCTGGCTGTAGCTGGTAATTGTTAGTAATAAAACAAATGAGACTGATCCACACAATATGGCAACGTACTGTACAGTAGAAGATGTAGTTTTTGTGTCCTTCCTTGAGTTAAGACTTAATGTTCTGTGTTCAGAGACTGACCTCATCCAAATCCTTTCTGACAGCCTAGAAGGCAGAAAAAAAACCCAAAACCCTTCGTGGAATGTGCAAGCTGGTGTTTCATACATGAGCCCTACATGCAGCAGGTTGAGCAATCAAATGTACATAGATATTTATACAAGTTGACACTGGTAAATAGTCCAACCCCCTTCTTCTCTTGCAGCCACTGGTGGTTCTCATTCCACTTCTTGTATACTGCTCTGTCTCTGTAGATTAGTATCCACCACTGCTCATGCCTTGGTGCTGAACCATCCTGAGGCATAACAAGACATTTTTGGCAGCCATGTAATGGACCCTCTGGCCATCACCTGGGGTCTCCCCAGAGGGACCAAGGACTTGGTGCTTGTTGAGCTGCTCAGTGTGCAGGTGGTCCCATGCCCTTGGCCGTGCCACAGGTCTGCCCACTGTCCTTCCTGCTGGAAGCAGTAACTGCTGGCCAGTGAGTGGTGATACCCAGGGACTCTGTTCAGCTTGTTCAGGGAGTCTGCTGATGTTGCTTTATGGAGGGATGGTCTGCTAGGTAGTAGAGGTCTTCTCTGAGTAATGGACCTCAGCTGGAGCACACAGTGGGTGAGAAGCCCCTGGACAGCCTACGTGTAAGGAGCAGATGCTAATCCCCCACTCCAAAATGGTTGCAACACCAGTTGTGCCTGTGCCATGCTTTACACCACACTTGTTGGTAGATCCCTAGCTACATTATCCTGCTCCCTGAACCGAGGGTGAAGCCAGGAGGTGAACCAATGTCATCTAGTGCTGCTTTCCATTTAGATCTGTACACTTTGCTCCCACTTTTTGGCAAGATGTTTTTTAGCCTTGCTGTGAGAAGTCCCCTGGGCCAGCGTGTCCTCCGGAAGGAGACTGACAGTCACACTGCTGAGGAATGGTCCATCTCACAGAACTTTGTTGATGGAAATCCTGGGAAGCCACCCCAGCTCTGCAGAGGACTTTCACCTTCCCAAGGCACAGACTGATGCAGGAGCTGGGCTCCCTGCTGGAGGTGTTGAGTGGGTGAGGAGATTTTGGCTGGAGAGAACTTCAGAGGGAGCTCCAAAAATGGAGCTCTCTTTGGGAATTTTTATAGGTGGGAGATCTTCTTATGAAGTCTGGGAGATTGGAAAGAAAATTACGACCCTTTTGTTGAATGTGGCTGTTCCCATTTACTGTAATACTTCCAGAGAAAACTTATACCACTCTATGACTCTGTCATCAGAATAATTTTTGCATGGTTGGGCTGAAAGAACCCCTGTGAAGGGATGTGTGTGTATACCTACACTGTCTATACACTATGCATATTTAAAAAAAAAAAAAGCCTACCTGCATGGAATGACTTTACCCAATTTGAAACAACTGCTATTACAGGAAGTCTGGTTGCATTTATTATGTATGTATTTTCAAAATTCTAAATTCATACTAGAGGGGTGTTCGTAGGAGTTGCATTACAAATACCTCACACCCATTTGAAAAAAGAAGTGAAGTGGTTTTGGAAAATGTGATGTGTGTTCTGTGGTGTGGATGAGTAATGGTGGCAAACAGTCGTAGTAGCTACTCATCAGTTTACTGCTTTGAGTTTACTCAGTTTATGCCTCAGTTATGTAACTAAGTCTGCAATTTTTAGCTCGGTTCAAGTAGTGATCCCACACTTGAGAGAAATACTATCACTGATCTGCAACAGCAACCCAAGCCAAGAAAGATCTAAATCTGTGGAAAAAAAACATCCCAAATGACACATGTTCTGTGGGGCCAAAGAATTCCGTGTATTCAAACAGGGTATTTTGTCTTTTGTTGTGGCAAGGACCTGCCTTTCATTGTGCTATTGAAACATCATCAAAGCCTGGGAATCTGAGGGACATTCCAGTGGAAACCTTTGTAAGGCAGCAGTGGAGAAACTGAAATTCAAAGCAGGTCTGTGGACTTGGCATCTTTGGTAATAACAGTACAAGATGTGCTGAAAGTCTGTCTTGAGGCAGATGGGAACAGGGCTTGTGCTGCTGTGGAAAGGAACAAGACCAGCTCTCATGATTTATTCAGCCCTAATTAGAGGCAAACTGTGCTGAAAGTTGCAGGATACTCCAGGAAGTGACTGTTTAATACTGCAACAAAGCTCTCCAATTGGTAAGAATACTGTGTTTAAAATGGTTTGAAGGAAGATAAATAGTTGTGTGTATTATCTCTAAGTATGGAGATAAACACAGTTGTTCTACACAAATATTGGTTTGACCTCAGATTATTTCATTAGCAGCAGCATGTAAGGCTGAATGGTCTTTGAAAGCAGCTGAAAGGTCTTTGAAAGCAGCTGAAAGGTCTTTGAAAGTAGCTGAAAGGTCTTTGAAAGTAGCTGCTGGCCCTTGTGAGTATCCAAAGTTTGTCATAAGGGCTCTGGCAATGTTGATGCTACCCACTTGTCAAGATATTTTGCATCTGTGTTCTTGTGCAGTGTCTGCAGCCTTGAGAGCTGACACAGCATTGCACAAAGGCAACGTGTTTTATTGCTGGATAACCAGTGTGTGAACAGTCCTGTGATCACATGGCTCTTCTTCAGTGCCATCTGTTGGCACTGTGTCCCCAGTTGTTGTATGCCAAGGTGGAGCATCTGTATGTAGCAGGAAGGCAGGTGATGTCCCCGTAGTGAGCCAGGTCTTGGCATCACTGCCAGCAGTTTGTGCTCCCATGAAAGATGGTTAACATGCTGTTTGCAAAGACACATCAAAGCTGAAATGGTGAGGGCAAAAGGGGGGTTGACATTCAGTCTGACTTCTGTGTGAGCCCAGGGTACCTGCAGTGATTTTATCAGATGGTATTTCTGATAACCTGCTGGGGATCAGGCACTGTAGCAGTCACTGTCTCTCATCCTCTGCAGCATTTGCTTCCTTTGCTGCATAGCATAATTCTGTTTCTGCTAAGTGAGGCTTAAAAACAGAAAATATATTCACACATGTGTCTACATAAAGAGTAAACTTACATCAGGTGTATCAACATAAACTTGCCACATTGCATATAAGCGTGGAGGGACAGGGGAAAGAGTGGTCAGAAGGCAGAGACCACAACAGCCTGTCAGAAATGGCACAGGGCAGCTGCTGCTCTGCAGCTTCATCCCAAAGGGCACATCCCTGGCAGCTGTGCCAGGGAAAGTGGGCGATGGGAAGGAGGGCTTCCCTCTTACAGCAGCAACTGGCTTATGTCTTCACAGATTTGTTGGTAATTTAGAGCAAAATTATTTGTGCTTTGGTATTTTCTGAGCAGGCTGCTCTCCATTTTGACTGGTGTTTTATGTTAGTGAATCCTGACCAAGAAGAACATATTTCTAATTCCATAAAATGCCCTTAAAGGAAGCTATGGCCATGCATGATGGACAAGGGTTTGCATGGAAAATTAATTGTCCATAATTTTTTATTTAAAATAAAAACAAGCTTTTAGCTGTTGGAAAAATGTAAGAGTAGTAGTAGTGAGTATAGATTTCAATCTGGGACTTCCGTACCAGAGAGACGTAATAATCGGGAGAGAATCTTCCTCTTTCTTACCTGTTTCCTCTTATCTTTGGCTCCTCCTGATTCCCCCCCTCTGCTGGGTTATCTGCTCCTCTGATTCTCATTCTTTGCCAGTGGGGACCAGTACACAGCAGTTTGCCTTTTGGGAGTCCACTAATTTCATTAACTTCTAATTCATTCTTAAAACAAACCCTTGTCAGCAGTTACTATTAATTCTTTACAGCATTTTCCCCACTACTTTCTAAATTAGAAGTTGAGGTTATTGTTGCAGTCAACAGTGTACTGCAGACTTAGTTCAACTGGTGCCTTTCCTGAGCATGATGAACTCCCAGTAAGTTTTAACTTTAAGTCTAACTGGAGAGTTTCAGAAGCAGAGTGGGATGTGTTGCTCCTCAGGCAAAACACCCACTGTTGTAACACCTGGACAGACACTTGGCACTGGGCTGTAACCCCGGGACTGCAGACAGAAAGGGACCAACAAGATCGAGTCAGCACTAGGACTGGAGTTAACCCCTGGAGAATCACAATCTGCCTGGAATTAATTCAGCTTAAGTTTTTTTCCCCTGGATTTTTATAGTAATACCAACAGAACGTTGCAGCATTTGGACAGTCATAAAACAGAAATGCTACAGCTTGAAAAATACTTTAGGCTGCTACTGAGATTAAAGCAAGCCCTGGATAGCTATATAACTGTCAGACAAATCAAAGCGTGGCACGGTGTGCTGCACGGGAAGATACACTGGGGCTGTTCAACAAACTCCAAATACTGCCTCACACTTTCCAGCGTGGTTCCACAGGACCCTTTGGGAGGGAAGATGGATCACGACCAGATGTCCCAGGGCGATGAAGATGAAGATGTACTTTCCGGTGAGCTCCTCGCTGACACGGATTATGACTCTTTGCAGGGATCCACAGGCTCATCTCTTCACTTCAGTGATAAAGACAGGAAAAACACTGAGGTGCAAATGAGAAATATAAACTGAGAGCATCCTTGGTGGGGAGAACACAGTCCCCATGCTGCATGAGTCATGTAATCCACAATGCTTTTCAAGCTTCATTTGAGAGAAGCAGAGGTGCATGGAGGATGGTTTCAATTTCCAAGCGGTGCTTTTTGACCACTCATGCTTTTGAAAAGTAAAAATAATATCTTGGCTCAGAAATGCCTGCGAAGCAGAGGTATTTGGCTTTTGGCCCCTTGCCTGCTCACCCTCTTGAAGCAGAGCTTATGTATTGTGATGGAAACATAACAGCTTACCCTGCCAAGGAACAGGTCATTCCTACCGGAGCCTGGGAGTGAGGACTTATTGCTGCAAGTAGAAAAGTTGAACCAAATGGGATCAAAGAGGTTGAATTCTGGATAAATTTGCAATTTGGGGTTGCACCTGATTTTTTTTAATAGAAAAAAGCTTTTGCCTTGCTTTTGGGTTCCTGTCCAGGTGAAAGCATCCTGAAAATGTTAATTGAAAAAGAAATTAAGCATAATTAGAGGACAAATGTACTTTTTCAGAGGTTCTTTGCTAGTGTTTTATACTCTGAGCATGTTCTTACTCATGTAAAACTTCTGACTTTAATTAATTCCCAGTTTATTCTCATAGAAGTAAGATTACACTGATGTTTACAAGACAGGTTTAATCTCAAGTACGGCCCCAGAATATTGTAACAGTAGTTCAGAAAATTTCCACTTTTACTATAGTTCATCCAGGGTCTTGTTCAAATCCTAGGTCAGGCAACTTCTCTCCTTACTTCTCATTTTCACACAAATAGGTGGTATTGGGTAGCCACAAGGTGCATGCTCCCTTGGGACACATGAGCAGGTTGTGTATCACAGACTTTATGCCTAAGAAGACAACTGGAGAATGTAGGTTCCTAAACTTTGCACACTTCAAAATGTCCTCTAAAAGGCTGGGAGAAAGATGGACAACCCTGGTGAAAGTCATCAAGTGATGGAGCATCTACAGAAGATGTTTCTGCAGCAGTTTGTTAGTGGAACAAATTATTAGAACAACGATGATTTCCGGACTATTCACGTTTATTTAGGAAGTATGGATCAAATTTGCTTCAGATGTGAGGCAGTTGGCTTTTTTAGGGATATAGCTACATGTTGTCTGACCTTGTGTACTTTATTCGGAGGTCCAAGAGGGTACAGTGGCTTTCTGGACTTGTGGATGCTTTACACTCTTTATCACCAGTGTATGAGAAATTTTGGAAACTAGGACTGTAGGTTTCCCTACCGTGATACTGCTTAAATATCAAACCTCTGTTATAAATTACAGAAAATTAAGTAAATCAATTGATAGTGGATTAAGTTGTGCATTTCAAGGGCAAGTTGGATGGGGCTCTGAGCAATCTGGTCAAGTGGGAGGTGTCCCTGCCCACATAGGTGGGGTTGGATCTAGATTATCTTTAACGTCCCTTCCAACCCAAACCATTCCATGATTCTGTGATCTTATAAACAACTTTTAAATCATAATTACAATTTAAATAGTTTTTTATATATATTATATTTTGCTACGGAGAGTAGAATTTTTAAGTTTGTAACATTTAGTTCTGATGATATCGTGTTTATACCAAGGAAAAGGAGCTCAAATCACTAGTTTTAGCCCTAATGCAAAAGATATGCTTCTTGGCCTCAGTCTAGAAATATAAAGATATCAGGACTGAAGTTTCAGAGTGAGGGCAGTAAAGCCTGTAAACATGTGGAAAAGCGAAACAAGTGTAGAAAAAGAGAGACATCAGCTAGTAAACCAATTCATCAGTTAGTAAAAATATGAAGATTAACAAGTGAAATAGGAAGGAGGCAGGAAATAGAAGGATTTATACACAGAGAAGTTGCAAGTATAAGAAGTGCTAAGAATAACTGCAGAAATCCTCAGCAAGGAGAATTTTATTGGAGAAAATGAGAACATTTACATAACGGGATGATTATTTCTCTTCAGGGAACAAAGATCAAGCATTGAAAACAAGCACGCTGAGTAATGCTCAGTCCTGAGTGCTGAGGTTGGGTGGGCTGTAATCAGAGCTCCTGTATTTTCTGTCTTGACAGTAGCAGAAGAGCTGTAAATCCCTAGGGAACTGCATCATCTCTTGTAAGTGGAAAGAGGCAGTGAGGCTACAAAACAAAGGCTGTATTTTGTTTTCCTTTGTCAGCCCAGTGCTGGTGATCCTGCAGGCTTTGGAAAACCAACCAATAGTCCTGGCCTCCACTGCTGGAGCAGGAGCCCCCTGACTCCACGACTGCTTGGGTGGGTGGGTCTCCAGCTCCTGTTGGAAAATGCTTATGGATGAGAGTTGGAGTCTGGTTAAAGCAAGACAGGCTTGGTTGGAGCTCTGCTGTAGGGCTTCTTCCTTTGTCCATGCTCAGCTCCGGCCTTAAAGCCATACTGTTCCTCTGTTCACTTTCATGGAGTTGGGATTTTCCTGGCAGAATCCTGAAGGCATGTGCAGGGACAGAGGACAAGGTGGCCACTGTCCCAGGGCCAGTCTCAATGACTGACTCTGGAGACCTGTGCACTCCCACTGGCAACAGTTCAGCTTCTTGAATTGAGACATCAGTACAGGAGGAATCTATATTCCTTCAGTTACACTGGAATCAAAGCATCTGGAGTATGGAAAGGTGGCCAAGGTGCCTCAGTGTACAGGGCTGGGCTGTGCAGCCCTAGGGCCGGCTCGGGGATTATTTACTCTGTCCTATAAAGCAGGGAATGTTCATACACTCAGGGAAAGATGAAAGCAAAATGGACTGTTTGTTTTGTATGGTAACAACTATTTGTATGATTTTGAGTGGATTTTTGGTCTGTGTAAAGAACTGATGTTATATGTGGACATTGACTTACCAGCGTGAGCCTTTGGGGACTGCTGAGCCTCCATGACTGAACATGGTTGTACTTGTGTGTACAACAGTCTATTTATACTTAAAACACACAGACAAATGTTGGGCATTTTAGATATCAGCAGATTATTGTGGGCATGAGCCTTCTTTACTGAGGACTCTGGGCATGACTGTAGAAGTAGGAACCTTCTTACACAGACCCAGGTTTGACCACCTGAGTGATCCTTGCCAAACATCTTTTTCACTTGCTTTGAAGTAGAAGCAAAGCTGGGTGATACCTGAATTCCCTGGCCTGAAATCCACAGAGTTATTCTGCAGTTGATGGTAAGATTTATACCCATGAAAGCCAATAGGTTGTTTAGTTGTAAATGGAGGATATTTAGTGAGAACCACAGAAGTTCTTTGGGATGGGCAACTCTGCAGGACTATTTTGAAGCATTAAGAGGAGAAGAAGGCAATGGAAAATGGGAGCCTGGCAAATACATGCAGGGCAAGTTCTGCTTGTGTAACCTCAAGAAATGAGAAACCCTGAGATTATACCATTGAGCAAGGACTATAGATTTCAGTCTTATCTAGGTATAAAACATCTTAAGGAATGCCATGAACTTCAATGAAGGGCAATGATTTGGGGAATCTACTTGAAACAAAAGTATAAAGTGCTATAAAACTTGCTTTGTTTCAGAAGAGAGTTATGGAAATGGAACAAGATTCACAAGTAATTCATCTCAAGCTGTGGACTGATGTGTAGGTTTCTGCAGCAAGACCATTAATAACTGTTAAATTCTCCAAATTAGCTTAAACATTCCAGAGAAAGGATGTAATTCTCTGTTGTATAGGCAAGGAATTCACCCTTCCCCCAGTCTTTCTTCTTTCCAGGGACTTGAGAGAAACTCTAAGATCAAGTCAATCTTTTTTTTTTTCCCCTTTAGTAATGGGGTCCAGATTGGTAGGGACTAAAACACGGTCCCATCAGGGGAGTTTTGTGTGGTGGATCAGAAAGAGCTGGTTGCTGTCAGGTTGGTGGGCACTGAACATCCAACCTGAGCTGGCAGCTCACTCACAGTCTTAGTAGAGATTGGAATTTTCTTTCCCCTCGTGGTTCTCAGGTTCATGGCATGGTATCTGCCTCTTACTGAGGCAAACCTATAAGCTGCTTGTACTTACAAATGAGTAGAGATGCATTATTATGCTGAGTAATATTTATTAATCTGTCCTGAATCCTTTCACTCATGTTTGGGGGAGATTTCAGCTGGTTTTAACCAAGTGTCTACTGGAAGACAAAGCAGGAAAACAGATGGTGTCTGTAGCCGAGCAAAGTGAGGAATGGGGAGGAGAAACACCAGGAGTAGGTTGTTCAGGAGTCAGAAAATGGGTGGAATACACAGATTTCAAACCTGTCCAGTGTGCCTGGCCTCACATTCAGCCCCTTAGATGGTCAGCGGTGCCATCTTGTGTTAAGTGAGTGCTATTTTTGGGAAAAGATGGATACAGATGTTTAAAACATCCGGGAAAAGGGTGTTGGAAGAGCCTTTGAAAACTTCAGTGAAGTGAGAAGAGCAGTGAAGCCCGTAGCTCTCTGAGATAGAAAGGCAGAGGATGAACTGTTTTGACAACAAAAACAAAGCAAAAAGATCTTTGCAGTTCAGACAAAGCTTGTGCACAAAAAAGTTTTTCGGTAGATTTTTCATTTAAATTGTGGATTTTTCCGTTCTGTTACAGATAAGCAACAGTGCATGTGATGGATGCACATGGGCCTAACTGAAAATAACCACATAGTGATGGTTTTGGGGATGTGTCTTCTTCCAGAACTTGACAGAGAAGCAGGAATAAAACTGATGAAAGCAGAAGTAGTCTTTGCTCTTTCCCACCATCCCACACTAAGGAACTTCCTGCAGTGAGTCCAGTGCTGTTTCTAGGGCTGAAGCAAACTTTGAGGTTATGGCTGGTTTCCCTCACTGCATGGGGGACTGGTGTGGTTGCTGATATGCTTCAACACCACCACCAGATCAGAGCCTTGTCAGCAGCTTGGGCACTGGGGGAGCATCTGAGACTTTCTGGGTCCTTTATTTCAGATTCCTGAGACCCTTTTTCCAAGGTGCTTGTATAGCTGCAGCTCAGAGATTACACTGTTGATGAATTTTTATGTCATCAGCAATGGATTATGTATACATTATATGTATGAAAGAGGAAATTATTTACTGTAAGGGTGGTGAGACACTGGCCCAGGGAAGCTGTGGAAGCCCCATCTGTGGAAGTGTTGAAGGGCAGGTTGGATGGGGCTTGGAGCAACCTGGTCTAGTGGGAGGTGTCCCTGCCCATGGCAGTGAGTTGGATCTAGATGATCTTTAAGGTCCCTTCCAACCCAAACCTTTCTATGATTTTCTAGCCCTCTAGAAGTCAGACTGATAATTTGCATCCATACAGTACTCAGTCTAACCCATGTCAAGGGAAGTCCTCTTTTCTTGAAGAGTTATCAGTTCTCCATGCCAGTGTAACATTTCCCTGCTTTGCACTCATAATTTAGTGCTCCTTTATATTTCTTTTTTTTTTTCCCATGTGTTCTTTATTGAAATATTTGTACACAAATATCTCCTTTGCACAAGCTCCCACAGTTATTTTGCATCCAGAAGTGTAGCTGAAGTGCAGTGTCCCTTGGCCTTTGCAGCTGCTCTCTCTGAGCCCACCCATCCTGGAATGTCCTGTGCAGATTGTCTAAGCATGGATAGTTCATGACCCAACAACCCCTTTGCACTCAGCAAATCCATTGATGATTCTGTGATGACCTTGTGGAGCACGTGGGAAGGGGAAGTTTCAGGGTCCCAGGAGGAGGCTGGTGAAAGGTGGTGCACACAGCCACGTCCTTGCTGCTCACACCAGCCTGCAAACAGATGGAGAACAGAAAAGAAATAATCAAATCTGTGCTTCCTCCCTTCCCGTGGAAAAGATCATTTTGGATCTGAAAGCTACCAGAATGTCTTGGTGTCCTCCAAAAGGAACTGGTGGAATAGGTTATTGTTAAACCCATGTCTGGGTGCTGCCTGTACTCAAGGTAGAGAAGCATGGCATAGAAAATCAATGGAGAGCTCTGGTCAAAAACATTTCGTTGCCCTTTCAACACAGTGGTCTTCATGCTGGGTTTTCAATGACCCTTTTTTTGGTGAGAGAAATAGCAGATACTGTAATTTGGTGCTGTATTTATTACTGAAAATGGTCCTTTTCTAACTTTCTACTTAATAGTGCTGCAGTAGCATTGGGAGGCCCCAGCCAGGTTGAAAGCTCTGTCGTGGGAAGAAACTGGAAACCAATCCCTCCTCCAAGTGCTCAGCTAGACAGCTAGTGAGAAGAAGGCACTGTCCATCACTGTTTCAGAGGTGATGGGCTGAGGTACAAAGATGGGGCTGAGGTGTTTGCAACCAGTGAGTGACTTCCTCACACAGCTCTGTTCAATTTCTAAAGAATCTTAAATGGGTTGTCCAAAATTTTCTTTTTCCTAGCACAAAGACTGGTTTTTCAAGGACTACTAGCACACACGGGAAAACACAACTGAAAAGAAAATAGGATTTGCTATTATGGGAAAATGTTTAGTGGAAGTGGTTTGAGCATCACGGGTGGTTTTGAGGCATTTTGGGTTTTAATAACCACAGCAATTTTCAGCAGAACCAGAGTGTTTTTGTTGTTGTAGCTGTTGACTGAGTTAGAAATGCTTAGCTGGGTGATTTTTAGCTGAGTCCATCTGTGTTTAGTGTGTTAGGGGTCTTATGACCTCAGAGATTTCAAAGCTGATGGCCAACTCCTATAATAATGTTCAGCCTGGCAGCTTCCCCTAGGCAAACCAGCCCAGCCAGACTTCAGCACAGGGGGTTTCTGCACCAAGGTCTGACTTCAGGCAGATCAATTCATGCAGAAATGTCTGTACAGTGAGGCCTGACTTCAGTGCATGAAGAACTTTGTGGAATAAAACCTTGGGGAACACATCTGACCTTCACATAATCAAGTCAGTCCCTGGGAAATCTGGAAAACACAGGGCCCTGCAGATGACATGGGGTTTTTGGTCAAGTGGTGTTCTGGCAATGAAAGTTTATAACTGTACAGGGAAAGCAGCTTAGGCCATAGAAGAAGTGGAAAAATCCCTAAAAGATGCTAGAGGATCTATGGCATTAACATTTCTGAGTGTATTTCTGAGTGTAACATTCTGATTATACTCTGTGTAGAAATTTCTCTAGCTACAAATACCAAGTTGGAAAACAGATGTATTGGTAGGACCAGCTTCTTCAGGTGACTGGCAGAGTGGGATGCAGACAATAAGGAAAAAGAACTAAAGAGTGATTAAACCAAATAATGTTGTAATAATGGAGGAGTGATGCTGCTGCCAAATAAATGATGGGCCTCTGTGAATGACTGGAAAAGAAGGTTTAACTGCCAGCCAAGCAACTGTATCCATTTGTTCTCCCCAGATCATAGACATTAGAAGTTTCACTTGCTATGACATGTTTAATGTAATTCAAACCAAAATGTTGATTTTGAGGTGCATGAAAGTAAATATTTACAGTGTAAGGGATCCTCTAAGAGGTACCATCCCATTGTAGACACACAAGACCTTTTCTTTGCATAAAGTGGCAGAGCATCTTCCTCCAGCCTCCTTGGCAGAAGCTGTCAGAAGCACATCAATTGGTAGAGTGATCTACAGTCAACTTCTGCCCATGTATCTGGAGGGACTAAACAAAAGTATCAGTAGTACTAAACCACTCGGTTTCCAGTTTATGCATAGCTCAGTTTCTACCTCATGCCCCCGATGAGCTCTTCAAGGAAGAGTAATTCCAGTTCAGTGCTATTTATCCCTCCCATCCAGAGCAGCGTGGCAAAGCTCCAGCTTCCCTCTGCCATCCCTGGAGGGATCTGCTCTCCCCGGGCTGGGTGCCAGGCTCTGGCTGGGGGCCCGGCCCTGATTAGGGTATGGCTGCAGCAGCATCTCTTCCCAAACACAAACACACCTCTGGGGAATGCCCCATTCAGCTGCAGTGGCCACAGCCGAGATGGTATTTGAGTAACGTCACTTTGGCTGCTGGCCATTTCAGCAGATGATTTATTATTTTCTGTGCAAATCTGCCTTTAAAGCTTCTCATCTAGTGTTACGGATGATATCATTCAGTGTTAAGTACTTACAAGATCCGTTTCAGCCTTTGACTATATGCAGAGATATGGTCTTGGCAAAAATAATACTCAGGTCCTCTCTGTTTGTTGGTAAGGATGTGTAGCATGTACCTCTCCCTTGTTGGGCTGAGTGAAATTATTATTGCTTGTTCTCCTTTTCTTTTTCCAAGTGTATCTGGGAGCACTGATCCATCCCTTTTTATTTTTTATCATATACTGTAGGTGATTGCAAGTACTGTAGAAGTATGAATGATGAGTACTGGAGACCTGTGCATGAATGTCTTGATGGTCCCCAGAGAAACCACCCTTCCCTTGGGTGGGTGGCCACCTGGTAGGACACAGGGTGGTGTGGCCAAAGCAGCTCAGTCAGTGAGGTGGGCACGGGGGAGAAATCTTTTTCTACTACTTAAGGTCAGAAGTGAATTACTGAGGATGAGAAATTGTGTGTCAAAAAAGAAGCCGTGGAGCCTTTTGGGATTACTCCAGGGTGATGTAGTTTGAATCTCCCTTCTCCTCCAGGTTGTGCTGGCTTGTGCCATGTTATGCATGAAGACATTCTGCAGCTCTTGTTGATTATTAGTGCAGAGAGGTCAGATACACCAACCTGAGAGTGGAAGTTATCCCTGTGTTGGCATGTCTTCCTCTCTATTAATAGCTCGGTGTCTGAGCACAAGTTTGATTTTCATTTGAAGATCTCCAAGCTGGAGAGGTTTGTGTAAGTGCTCACCTCTCTCTTCCTTGCAAGGCCCCCAGGTATGGCTGGTGGCAGCAGTGCCATCATCCCTCTGGCTGCCATGGGAGTAGGGCTGGGGAGGATGCAGAGCAAGATGCCATGGGAACACGTGCTCTGCTCTGCAGCAGGGCTGGTGTCTCTGCTTGTCGATGTGCAGCTTTCACTGACACTTGATGAAAGGAAAAATGAGTCCTCAGCCCAGTGCAGCACGGGAAAAGAAACACTGCAAGCATGCAGCAGAACCTGATCTTGCACCTTGCAGTGTATCTCCTCTATCCCATGATGCCTACAGTAAGTGTTACCTGGTCACAATTCTTTGCTGACTTATGCTTGTGGCAGGAGTTCACAGCACTTCTGTTGAGGGTTAAGTTTGCGGTGATCAAAATTTAGAAGAAAAAAATTTGTATTGAATTCCTGGGTTTGCTGTGACCTACAAAGACACGGTGGTCACCACAGTAACAAAATCAGATGTGCAGTTTGGGCTGGGTGAAGTGAATTTGTTTTTTTTTTTGACAGGAGATCAATGAGTTAAAGTGGTTTGCAGATAGGTGTCTGGAGAAAATCTGGAGAATTGGTATTCTTTTGGATGCTCCAGTTAGACATTCCTGCTGCAGCAAAGCAAAGCTGAGGAGCTGGGAAATGAGGCTGTGCCTGCCCAGAGAACTTCCCTTAGGTTGCACAGTATGGATTTGCTAATGAAGAGAAGTGACAATGTTCATTATTTATGCAAGGTCCTAGGAAAGATTAATGGCTGTATATCCAGCTCTTCTCATAGGTCATTAATCTTTACTGCCATTAATGAGTCTTTATTGATTCTGTCAGGTCAGGTAATTTCCATTTCTTTCATTGAGGCATCTTAAGTACATCCTTATCTAACTTTTCTCCAGTTATCTCTTCACATGTCTGACCAGCTCTGGAATAAGAAGGATGTGCCAGAGCTGTCATTGATGGATTCCTTGGTCAGAACTTGGGCTGAGAGATTTTGTCACATTTAGCTGGTGGAAAACAAATCCAACAGAAATGTGCATTTTCTGTCCTGCGTTGCTGCCTGGGGATGACTCAGCAGAGGTTCCCTGCAGTACTGGTACTGGCACAAGGATGAGGGCACAAGCAGAAATCTAGGGAGCAGAAAGATCCTTGAATCCTCTACAGCACAGAGGCCAGAGGTAGATTCCTGACTCCAGTGGAAATATTGGGCTGGTAAATAGCATAGCTATGATTTTTTTTTATTAGTCTGGCAAAAGGAACTCAAATACAGTAATTTTTATTTAGTTATTTAATTTTATTTTACAGAGTAGTTTGCATGAAATCTGTTGGCAAAAAATCTTTCTGCCTCAGAGACTTTCAGAGCTCACTTAGGGATTCACATTCTCTTATCATTGTGTCTGTGTCTTAAATGTCAATCTACTCAATCTTATGATCAGCTTACAGACAGTAACCAGCAGATGACTGCACACAGAAAATGAACAGATGGGTGTCCCTACTTCTACAAACCCACTCAGCATAAACCCTGAACTGCTCGTGGTGCACAGCCAGACCTCCAGGTAGCACTGCCATTGCTGTGAGAGCACTTGTGGTGCTCACCTCATATATGGGGTGGGTCCAGGGAGGTGGATCATACCTCCAAGTCACTCATCCATAAAAGAAAAAAAGGGAGGTACTCAAAGTGGATTTGAAAGGTTATAAAGATAGCCAATATTAGAAGGAAACCCAGCATTGCCCTCCCCCCCCACCCCAAACCAACCAACCAACCAAAAAAAAAAACCTGCCCCTGAAATTTTCTTCCCAGAGCCAGACCTTCTCTTGGCCTATGAATGAATCTGTGAGTCCATCGTGTTTATCAGCATGTACAAATTTCCCATAGAAAACAGCTGGCAAAAAAAAGTGGTAAAAAAACTCTGCCCTGAAACCATACATTATTCTCATATTTTGTAGGAGATAAGGAAGAGCACTGCATTTTCAGTTTGGTAAGCTGATGACTGTGCCACCAAATAATATTCTCTCTGAAATTGCAAACTGGGCATGTGCTGTCCCTTTGAAGGACACGTTGAGATGCAGGGCGATTTGTTCCAGATCATCTAGCATGTTGGTTAATGCCAATGCCTTCCATTTGTCATAGGAACTGGCTGTTAGGGGGGATTTTGGGATTAAAAAAACAGCAACAAACGAAGCTCAACATATTGTTCCAATGAAATTAAAACTGTCCCCAATGTGTGTGCACTGTTTAATTGATCAGGGGAGGTGTGAAGTGGCCAGTGCCTGCAGCTCAACTCTACTGCAAAACTGTGCCCAGCAGCACTAGGAAAAACCAGAAGCATCCAGTGCTTGGTGCTGAAAAGCAATTATCCAACCAGATCACACACACACACCTGACTTTACACATAGTTCAGGAGGTGATTTGATAAACAGAAATGTCTGTCATTCAATCTTAAACTTGGGATGTGTGTCTGCAGCTGGCACGGAAGTTGATATGGATGGTGGCAGTTTCTGTAGGGCACATGGGTCCAAGGGCAGTGGGCACCTGCAGCAGGGACAGTGTGGTGGCACAGTCTTCTGTGTGTGCCATGGGAGCCTTGGAAGGTTGGTTTGCTTGTGGATGGTAAATGCCTGTGGTTTTGTGACCATGTTTTGATTGGTACTCATACTCATCTACGCCAGGACATAATGCCACATTTATTTTGCTTGTAGGGTTGGCTGTATCTATGGCATCGTATCTGTTGGAAATCTAGATTGTGTGGCAGGTGTCACCTCTTTAAATTAAGCTGTCACTGGACTGTCAGGAGCACCTCTGACAGCCTCTTCCCTCCAGGAGCATCCCTGACAGCCCCTTCCCTCCATCCCTCCTAGCACTGTAAAAATGAGGCACAGACACCTTAATTGCTGATCATGGCCAGTGCAGTAGGGAATGTGCCTTCCCCTCCTTTAGGGTGTTGGAAATGATTCTCTCTTCCTCCATCCCCTTGCCATTCTCACACCTGGGTCATCCAAAGCAGTGGCAGAGGGAAACCCCAGTGGGGAGTGGGGTGAGCTTTCCTGCTGTTTGGAAGCTGAGGGAGTTTGCTGAGGCTACTGCAGAGTCTGCAACTGGCAGAGTTTTGCCCTGTTTCTACAGGTTTGTAGTAGGGAGTGGGAGGAGGAGGGAGGGGAGTGGGAGGAGGAGGGAGGGGAGTGGGAAGCAGGGCAGATGGACAGTAAGAAATGTCTAATTCTAGCACCAGTGGTTCTTAGAGCAAAGTCTGTGTAGCTGCAGAAAGGAGTGCTGGGCAGTGCAGAAACTGGTCTGAACCCTTTGAATGGTTCACTATGAGTTCTTGGTGGGGTGCTGGGGTACCCTCCTCCTCCTCCTTGGAGGTGGGTGTTACTGTGGATGAGCAGTCTCTGTCCTCATCAGAGCCAAGGAGCAGAAGTAGCTGTGGATGCCAGAAGCCTCTGTTTCTTGTTCCAAATAGCAATGGACTGCAAAAGTTAACTTGAAAAAAATCCATCTCCATCCTAGAAACATGTACACATCTGGACGAGTAGTTATGAAGATTAATGTAATGCACAGGGTCAGAATTCCCACTGACATTTACTCAGTTTGTCCAAACAAGTTAGTGGAAACCTCCTGTGAATATGAACTGCTCTCTGCAGTGCTGCACAGGCATTTAACATCTTGGATGCCAGTTTCCCCCAGACATGTCTGTAGGACTTAGTCTTTAAGTGCCGCAAAATATAATACTGGGAGCAAAAAAATCAGAGACGGTGTGTAAGTTTTGAGACTGAAATACAGAAAAATAAGCAAAACCTAAATTATCCCTGTCTTGTGACTATATTTGGACCTAAAATTAGTCCTAAGATAGCCGGCTTTTCAAAGAAGATGGGAAATGCATGTCAGCCAGACTCAAAACGTTTTTATACATTAGTGATCGATGCCTAAAATAATGCTGAGGTGCAATAGGAGCTATATAAGGTTTGTAGAAAGGATATGGCTTCTTCAAGAGCATGGACATTGCCTGCATTAACCCAGCACCAAGGACTGGTGTCTGATGCTGCCTGGTAACTGTTCTGTCTGAGAGCTGGCCATACTTCAGGTTCTTGCTAAGGTGCTCTTGGATCCTTTGGGATGACTAACATTATATAAAACAGATCATCTTAAAGACCATGCAGTTCCAACCCCCTGCATGGGCAGGGACATTTCCCACTAGACCAGGTTGCTCAGAGCCCCATCCAACCTGCCCTTGAACACTTCCAGGGATGGGGCAGCCACAGCTTCTCTGGGCAACCTGTTCCAGTGTCTCACCACCCTCACAGTGAAGAATTTCCCTCTAATGTCTCACCTAAATCTACCTTCTTCCAGCTTAAAACCATTACCCCTTGTCCTATCGCTACACACCCTTATTATTTGAATTTGGAAACAAAGTTATATTTGCTATACTGTAAAATCAATTTAGCATCTAACTCCTTCCCAGTCCTTTCCAGCTTTGAGAATATTGTTATCATTACAGCAGTCTGAGCTTTGTTAGAAAGGCTTTAAATCAGTGTAAAGGTGCTATGGCCTAATGTGCTTATGTCCATATGGGAAGAAATTGTCAGAGAGCATCATCACTGGTGGAACTGCAGGCACGTTCCTGTTTTCAATAATGTAATGATGTAATTGATGTTTTAAAGTTGACAAGCTCCATTTTTTTTGGCAGCCAGCTCAGCAATAGGAAAGACTGACAAAAAACAGGGAAAAATACCACATCCTGCTCCCAGGTCTGATAGCAGCCCAGGTTCCTCACTGAAATCCTGTGCTGTTTAGTCAGCTCCTTTGTCACAACATCTCTTCATTATGTCCCCTAACCAGGTGTAGCAGTGTAAGACAGGGTCAAACCTGAGAGGTATCACCAAACAGTGAAATTCTCCAGCTGCAGGTTTTGCCATGAGGAGTGAATAATGCAATATGCTACTGTTATTATTCCAGCCTTTGTTTTTTAATAAGATGCATTCAGGTTCATGAAGTCAAAGCAAGATGGTCATTTAGTGTCTAATAATGTCTGCAAGAAATAGAGGTCCCAGTTTACCAGTTGTTCTGCTGGTGTCAAATGCTGAATCTCAGGCAGGAATGTTGAGGGAGCTTTCTCTCAGCATGGCACAGAGCCAAGGGAAGATAACCCACCTTTTTCCATGTTCAGCATTTCCCACCCTGTGAGAACCTAAAGCACACCCATGTAACTCCTGGCTCTGCAGTGTTAACAGGAAGATAAGGTGGTAACGACTCATTTGTAGCCCAAATGGATATAAACCAGGAGCAGACCTCAGCATTTGTTGGTGGCCCCCCCATCAGAGGGGGTCTCAAGGTGAGAATATCTGTACAGCTCTAACCCAGCAATGAGCAGTGATTAATAATAATAAATCCTGCAAACCACGTAAGGAGAGCACCGAGTGTAGTCCTAGGTATGATCACTAGGCATTTAATTGACAGTGTTTCTAATACATCTCTGAAATGAAATTTCCAGTTCCCTGTCCAAGAAATCAATGTGCATTTATATATTTTTTGCACTTTTATGTGCAGGAGGGGAAATGGGTACCCTGCCCTTGGAAGTGGAGATTACTTCATCCACAGCATTTTGGCTAGTAAAATAAGATTTATTCTATTTTTGCATGCTAATTTGATTCAGTGCTGAAATCACTGAAGCAGATGCAGCAGCCCCAGTCGCATTCAGTTTAGGATCAAGTTCTGAATGATGATGTAACATCATTTACTACAGTAAATAAAAGGAGGGATGGTGTAAGTGTATTGAACACTGAGTTTGCTCGTTTGATCTGTCAGCATATGAAACGGCCTGCCAGTTTCTTCAACTAAGTACATAAATTGTTTAAATCTTGCTTGTGTGTTCCCTGTGTTTGCTGTTATCATTGGAAGCAGTTTTATCAGACTTCAGTCCCCGTGGTTCTTCAGAAAGTTGTAGGAATGCAAAGCTATCTGAAGGTCATTTGCAATCTTAGCTCCAGATTAGCTGTCTGCTTAGCTGTCAGCAGTTACAACAGTGTTGATCTGTACCATGAGAGTTGTGCAGGGAAATGGGAGGTGTACCAGGGGCATCCTGAAACAGAAGCAAAAAGTGGTTTTTGTACGTAGGCAGCAAGACATTTCCCTGTCAGCTCTGAACACCAGCCCTCCGTTACGATGAGGTGCTGTGACTCCTTCACGATGGAGACTGCCGACAGCAAGACAGGCACTTAAAATGTGTCTTCACCAAGGGTTTCACAGGCAGCAGGCAGATGTCCAGAGGTGTCCTGCTAGGGCCACCAAGTGGGCATGTTGGCATAGCCTTGGGCTTATGCCAGTTCAGTATGTGGCAGTAGAACAAGATTCACCAGACGGGTTTACATGACTAGACTGGCAGAAGCCCTGAGCAACCTGGTCTGATCTCATAGCTGACCTGCCTTGAGCAGGAGGTTGGAGTACAGGACCTCCTGAGGTCCCTTCCAACCTGAATTGTCCTGTGATGATCTCCTGAGTAGGCTCTGCTTTAAAATGGGGGGGTTGGAAGAGGAGCTTGTCAAAAGCCCTCTCTGACCTTTGAGTCAAACACAAAGTCACTTGTGCCGATATCAGGAGTTTGTCCTGGGGACATATCCATGGCATGGGTATTTTATTGTTACACCACCATAAACCCTCACCTACCTTCTATTTAAACTACTGAAGTCCCAGCCTGGGGGTCTCAGCCCTTGTAGAGGCAGTGTGTTCCCATGTTATTATCCCTGTAGCAGAGGGGATAGCTCAGGTCTGCTTTCCTCCAGATGCTCTTTTGTCAGCCTCACTCTGCAATTCACACCTACACTGCACAGGTTTTCTCATGAGGGACAAAAAATGTTGAGTTGTTGCCCTTTTCTATCACAAACCCTTTGAACTTAGTGTGTATTGACAGTAAATAGCTGAAGAAGCAGAGAGCTGATACCAATAAATCTGTACCTGTAGGGTACTCGTAAGTAATTACTAATGGCTGCAATGATTTTTCTCACTAATTGTATTTTGTGACTGGGGATATGGACAATAAGCTACAGTCAGGACAGTTTCTGCATGAATGAATGCATCCAGCTTGCTCCAAACATGTTTTTTTTAAGTAGTTTACTAGGAGCCACACTTCTTGCTTCCATTTTTGTCCTGGACAATCATTGGAGGCTTTCAGATCAGTTCCTAGTTACTCAAGGAATAGTTACGTTTCTAAAAATGGTAATTAAAAGCATAGGCTTGCACTGCTTGTTTGGTCATGTTGAAAATAGCATGTAATGGCCAGGGACTCTCCTTGAGAATTCTGAATTTAATCTCTGATAGGTCAGGCTGCAGCCAAGACTGGTGATGCACCTTTAGATCTGAAGTCCAGGCGGCTTTGATGGAGAGATTTTGGTAGGCTTTGAATCAGTTCGTTCTCCTAAAATTTTGTATGATTTCTTCTGTCAGATCTTAAACAATGTCTTAGCAATACAGAAACTGCCAGAAAGTCAAAAGGTAGATTGAGGCTTGGCTTTGTTAAGGATGTCCTGTGTTCTGAGGCCTTTCATTAGACACATCCCTGCACATGAGTGCCCCACATTATCCCCATTTTATCTGCAGGTGGTGGTGAAAGGGGGAACTCAAAGCTCCAGTTAGTGCTGTAGGAACAGCTGGACCTCATAAGATCTGCAAAAGAAGATCCTCTTAACTCAAATATATCCTTGAAGAGCCATATGTGCAGAGCTGTGAGGATTTGGGGAATGATGTGATGCAAAGACAGGGAGATGACTGGCAAATATTAATTGGGAGAGTAGCCCGTGCCAAGAAATTCCTTGTGATCATGTTACCTTCTCTTCATGCAAAATATTTACTGAGTTAGAGCAAAATATCCCAGTTTAATTTACTGTAACTGTGTGGTCATTCTACAATGACTTCAAGAGAAGACCTGGCTGCCTGGCAGCCCTTGAGCTGTTGTGTTGCCTCAGTGACAGTGAGGTGGTCAACACGTGTCACCTCTGGCTCAGGAGCTGCTTTGATTCAGATTTCTACCTTTTGTTGCCCAATGTACTTTGATTTTGAAATTTAAAAACCTCCCTGTTGCAAACGTCTCTATTTTTAGTTTTTAAATGTCAAAATTCTGAATTCAGTGGAAAATAGCAGTATTTGAAAATCTGCTAAGCACATCTAATTGAAACACAGTCAACATCATCTGTCGCGCATGTAGACTCTGCTATTGATCAGGAACAGCATTTTTAGCAACTGTTCTGAATTTGTACTCCTTTTTCCACTTCAAAATTCAAAAGATGAGCCTCATGTTAATAAAAATTGTTAAATAGATGCACATTACAGTCACTAGAAGTTTTACATTTGAGATGTTGGCACACCGAAAAAAATACTTGCCATTATTAAGTACTTTCAGATAAAGCCAGAGGATTCCTCTATAAGCACAAAGAGCCCCAGCTCTGTCATTTGTAAAGTCCATGTCTTTTCCAAGATACAACAACGAGTATGTGGTTGAAGCCCAAGAAATCCTGAAATTTGAGGTGGGCGCATAGGGGCCGTCCATGGAACATGGGACCTGGTGGTAGAGACCCAGCTGGGAGAAGTGCCACCCTCAGGAGGTGGTCTAGAGATGCTTCAAGTTCTCCTTGATAATAACCTGGAGGGACTGTACCTGAATCCCCAGATCGTGGTTTATCTAACAGATCCTGACAGTGTAAAAATACCTTTGCTTAGAGTTAATTGGAACAAATTATTTTAAAGTTGAAGATGAAATGTAGAAATACCAGAAAAAGGAAAACACTGGAAAAATACCACTCATCTCTTCCTTTGTTAATGCTTCGTGCCCAGAGATTTCTAGGGAAACTCGCTGCCATGCTGAAAGCAGGGACGATGTGAGCATTGAGTAATCACAAGCTTGCAGATCAGCATTACTCACCCCGCAGGCAACATGTGGTCAGTTTTCATTTTCACTCTTGAAATTGTTTCCATTGAATGCCCTTAAGCAGTTCTGTGAGTTAGAGTGCAACAGCAAGTGACCCTCAAATTGGCCTGCCTGATGATTCGCTCCAACGGCTGCCGGCTCGGCGGGGCAATCTGTGTTTCATGTGGCTGCCCGGGTGCCCTGGCTCACAGCAGGGAATGTTGTGATCCACCACCCTGTGCCAACTCACATATCAAAACGTTTTCATAAGGGGAACCCCTTTGTGTTAGTCATCTGGTTGTCAAACAAGACCTGGCTGCGATCCTGGACCTGGCACTAGATGAAATATGTGCATTTTAAACATTTCATACTTAAACTGATGGGAATGGGCAATTCCTCAGTTCATTTTCTTAAGGTTTTTAAACAATAAATGTCAACCTAAGGGCAAAGTGAGACAGATTTCAGATTAAAGGGACAAGGTTTGCTCGTAAATCCCTTAGGCCCGACCTCCTTCATGTCTCTTAAAACAAGGAACATGGCAAGGCAGTGTTGGACACACTGGGCACTTTTGTCAACACGATTTTTCCTTTAGTAGCTGGATAGAAAGATTTCAAAAATAGATTTTTTCTGATGGATTCATGACTTGGCATCCCATAGAGAATCTAGTATTCTTCCAAGCAATGCTAAAGCCTTGTGTTAGAGGACTAATAATGCCAGTCAAAAGAGCCTTTCATCCTCATGATAACTAAAATATGCCTTTGTTTATTTTTTGCCCTTAATTACTTTTCCTGCCTTGGTTGAATCCGTAGTGCTGATTGTTGTCAGCACCTACAGCCTTTAGCTTGGGATTGATGTCTTGGGAGCATGAATAAAAGCAATTTTCAGGTAGTGTCTCCCTGTCAGGACTGCTGCCTGAAGCCTGTTGACTTCTTTCAATTTTATGCCCATACAAATGGAAAAAAAACCTGAAGTGGAGTCAGTAGTTTTATATTCCTTAATCCTAGGGATGAGGCCTCCTTTAAGCCTGATGTTCTGTCACTTGCAATAAAAGCTTCTCATTTCTCTTGTGTCTCTCACTTTCCAAAGAAAAAAGGTCTCAGAAAGAATGATCATCTCAGAACCCTAGTGTCACGGTTTGACTCAGAATTGGAAAAAAAAAATCAGTAAAAGGAAAATTAGCTTCATCCTGACTCAAACCAGGACACCTAGTCTTGATTTTGACTTAGTGAAATGTTAAAACTTTTTAAAATGTAAATTTTAGAGTTAAAAGCTGAAGTGAGGAATTGTTCTGAGTAAGACAATGAACCTTCTATTTGGAAAATCAGTTCTCAGAAACAAAAGTTGCCTGTAATTCTTTTTTTTTTCCTGAGTAAAGTGATTTTTTTGACACATCCCACGTATGCTTTCCATTGCTGTAAGCTGGTGCTGCCACACTAGAAGAAGCTAGAGAGAAGCTTCTCAGAAGACTTCCAAGAGGTAGCAAAGCCTTGCTGTATGATCTCTTGGACAGGGCTGGAGAGCCAGGTTTGCTCAGCCTAAGAGTGACTTTTAGACTTCCATTTTTGTACACTTTGGTTTCTTCTCTTGTCCTTCACCTGTCTTGTCAGCTGAGGTGTGAGCTCTCAGGCTTGCAGACTCTCTTTTACCACCTAGTGATGCCTGTATGACAGCTTGCACGTGGAGCCCTGACTTTTCCTTCATGCCTTCTTAGGTAACATCTTAACACAAATAATATATTTTAAATTTTTTCTAGTGGGAGCAATGGTTGTGTTATCATGTTGTCCAGGTGGCAGGGGGATGCTCTTAGCTTCCAAAACTTTTAGGCTACGTTTGACAGAGAAGGATGGTGACCACGTTGCCTTGAGACCAGGTAAGACAGACCCAGCCAGTGCCATGGCTGTAGGAACATTAGAGCTTACAGTCCTGGGTGTTATATTCTTGCAGAGAACAGGGAACCCACACAGAAGGAGATTCCCCCAGTAAGCTGGAGCAGACCTGCTTACCTTCTGGTGGAACATCTGTCCAGCTGGCTGAAAGGGAATAGAAAACACAGTCAAATTTTATTGAATGAGAGAAGAGTTCAAGAGAGGGTGTCCTTTTCCTATATCACAATCTCTATTTTTCCTTCTGTGCCTGTTGCAGTGCCTGCTAATTGGGATGTTTTAAACCATGAAAGAGAAGACAGCAGGAGGTACAAGAGGGTGAAACTGAATTAAAGGCAAGGGAGTGCAATGGGGGTATGGGGTAAAACAGGCTCTGTGCTGAGCACACTGGAAGGGGTAGATCTGGAACAGTGTCTGAGAGTGCAGCATGGTCTCACCCCAGGGTTAAAGATCACAAAGTTTTGTGTAGGCAGCATGGGAAGTGGTACGTAATTTTACTTACAGAACAAAGAGGTGTCACACTTTCTAACACATCAAAGAAAATTTGTCTGCTGGCATCTGGAATGGATTGCCCCAGGAAGTGGTGGAGGCACCATCCCTGGAGGTGTTCAAGGAAAGACTGGATGTGGGACTTCGTGCCATGGTCTAGCCGATGTGGTGGTGTTGGGTCATAGGTTGGTCTTGATGATCTCAGAGGTCTTTTCCAGCCTCAATAATTCTATGATTCTGTGATTCTGCTCTGAAGGTGACGTATTGGCACTTTAGCCCTGTGGACTCTACTGTAGACCAGGAAAGTAGAGGATCTGTATTTGTGAGGACTGTGCATGCAACTTTTGCTTATGATTGTGGACTTTCAGGTTAAAAATACACATTGATACCTGTAACTCAGGTCTGGTACTTATACAGAAAGACCTGAAGAATAAATTCCCAGGATGGTGGCTGCTGCATGCCTTGCTGACCAGCAGTCCTTTATGTCAATACAGTCACAGAAAAATTAGGTATATGTGTATTTAAACCAAAACTTAAAACCCCAGAATTGTAAAGCTGGCTCATAAGTTGTGTGGGCTGGAGGATCAGGGAAACCTGTCAGTGTGCAGCAGGTCAGCACTGGCTGTAGCTGCAGTTGCCTGGCTATTTAGCAATTTCACTGGAATATTTTCACTTGGATGTATGAGGCCACGGGTTTCTGACTCGGTGCAGATCCATTGAGGGCAGTTTGTGGTGCCCAGGTCTCCCTGCCTCTTCAGACTGGAGCCCAATCCTGAGAGCACCTGCCAAATGCAGATGGATGCAGCCATGGAGGTGTTTACATGACACTTCATTTATGCAGCACACCTTGTGCTGGTGGTTTTGGTGATCTCAAGTTTGGGAAGGTACCTGCACACTGGCAAATATTATACAGGTGTCCTCATTCCACTAATTTTTTGTGTTTCCCTCTCCTCTCCACCTTAATATGCCTTTAGTTCCCACAGGCATCAACTGATGCCAACAAAAAGAGAAGGCAACTCCTGGAAACCCCATGAGATACATTATTTACTGCACATATGATCTGTAGTTTTTAAATATTTTTTGGTTTTAGCCCATTTGAGAATAGTGCAGTGAGGACATTTAGCTTTTGGGCACTCAGAAGTTACTGTTTTAGGAACCTGCTGCAAGGGAAAATGTCAGCAAAAGCTGTTGTAAAGCTGTGCTTTCACTTCACAGGGCTTTGTGGAGATACATTCTTGGGTCTGGTTCATGTGGGTTCATTTCTCTGACTTTCACTTTGAATATGAGAATCAAAAGCATTTTAAAATTCTAGGTCAAACTCATTAAAAAACACGGAATCTCACCTGGTTTCAGGTCTCTAAATCATGAGAAACAGTAAATCCCCTGCTCGGTTTTTGATACAAATCTATAAATCATGGGGTGGGTGTATTTGAAGCTGAGCCCAGAACCTCTCTGTCCAGAGTCAGCTTTGCTCCAAAAGTTCGACTTTTTTCTAAACAAACTCATGGATACATGGGCTGTCAGTGAGACATGGGACATGGCAGATGTCTGGGGGGATGGCAGAGATAGCGCCCAACTTTGGGGCTTTCCTAGCGGAAAGCTGCAGCTCTGGGCCTGAGCCCACCTTCCTGATCAAAGAACCACACACTATTTCATGGGGGAAAAAAACAACCCAATCATCCCTTTCCTCTTTCCCTGGTGTACCAGGGCAGCACGGGGAGGCTTCTCCCTGTTTCCCACCAGCTCCTCCCTGGAGGACCGTGGCTGCCCCTGGGCTTTCCCGGAATTCCCGCCTGCCTGTGGTTTCTTAACCAGTCCTGCAAAAATGTATTTTTTATTGAATGTTATTCTAACCATAAAACTTCTAAGCTGTTCAAATACTTTCCTTTGTACTGTAGACATCTGAGACTATTAGACATTAACAAGTAAATGTACTTTTTTTGCCTGCTTCAATCTGCTAAGTAGTTTTCTTTGGCCTGATCTCCCCTAGTCTTGTACCAGGGGAAACATGACTGTGATCTGATACCCTATCTCCTCAGTATCTGTCGTCTCAGATTGTAGATGTAGGTGTGTTTTACTTTGAATTGAAAAAGGGACTTTATTTCATGGCAACTCAAGATCCAGAGATGTTTAAATGCAAGAGGTACCAAACTGATTCTCTTTGATTCCTGCATTAAGCCTATAAATCTTGTAGGAATAGAGCATATACTTTAGGAAGAATCAACCAACAGGTTTCAGGAGATGAAATTTACCCTTTTCTGTAGTTATGTTACTAATATAACATGTTCTTTGACTCCTACCACCTAATTTCTACACTCCTGTCACTGGACTTGACTTCATATGCACTTTTGCATTATTATTTGCAGAATAGCCTCATTGAAATCGGCCCCATCTTGCATTGTGTCCTGAATTGTAAACACCAAGAGAGTGTGCCTGCCTCAGATTGTTTAGGAGAGACAGCAAAAGCATTAGAAGAAGAAAACAGCATTATTGCAGTCACATGAGGAGGTGAGACCTAAAATTTGCTTAATTTGTTCTGGATCTCATGGAAAGCCTTTGACTGACTTGGTAAATTATGTGACTGAATCGGTTTGGAGGCACCTAAAAAAATGACCTTATTTTCTGATGTGTTGAGCTTCTCTGAAATGGGCTCTTTGCCTGGTATTTCTGGAAAGCCATCCTTTTCTGGGATGATGATGGGTTTGGTTTTCCCTGACTGCTCTCAGTCCAGCCAGCCACATGTTCCCATGGAATTCCTTCCCTCACAGTCGGAAGAGGTTGGCTCAGCACAGTGTGTTTTCAGGTTGTGGAAGAAAGGTGTGTAGCACCTCTTGATCTGTGCTGAGTAATTTTCAAACTTTCAACTTCACAACCAGTTCTCTGTTGAAAAAACACGATAAACCGTCCACACCCATCTCATCAGGGAGTTCTTGTGTCCTCTTCCAACAAAAATTCACAATCCTTTTTGACCAAAAATGAAGCTGGAAATGGGGATGGTGTTTTCTGTTCCCTGCTCTCTTTCAATGTACCTTTGCAGAGAAGTGGTATCTGTGACTAAAGGATGCTCGTGAGGCATCTCTTTAAATCAGGTGTTTTTAGAATACCAGGAGGGTAAGCATGTGTTTTCAGAAGTCACCTTTATGGATTACAGGCACACAGGCAGGAACTGGGGAATTTTGTTCTGATAATTGAACTCGTTTATAACAGTGACAGAAAAGAAATTACAAATCGAATGTAAACAAAATTGTAAGTGAAAATTTTGGAAAGGAGAACTACTTTTGGCTATCACAGAGGTGGCTCAGATGATTTGAACAGGAGGCCTTAAGCTGTGTACAAGTTTAATTTTACCCTACAAATTCTGGAAAACCATGAAGGTGAGAACTCTCTGCAGTGCTGAATGGTGACCACTGTCCTGTTCTCAAAAACAGAACAGGCTTAGGCATGAAGGTCAACATTTTCAAAGGGAACTTGAAGCAGAGCTCTGAAATTCCACCTCATAGGTCTTTGCAGTGTTAGATTTGAATTCCTAACTTATTATTCAACAAAAGGTTTTATAAATGTGTAGGAAATTCAGTACGCTCGTAACTTATTACCTGATTTGCATATGCTAACTCATCAGTAACACCTGGCAATTGGCCTATGGTGTTTTTGCCACCTCTCCAGTGGGAAGTGTTTGAATTTTAACCAGCTGTTTACTCACTCAACCACTACCATAACAGGTAGAAACAATTGCTTCCCCTTGGAACATGAGCTGGTTTTCCTAAAGACTGGTTGCAGCAAGATATTTAATTTAAACCCAACCATTAGCAGTTGATAGCCTCTTACCACATCACCCTGACTCAGAGCTCGACACGTAACCCTCCCCATTATTTTTCATCTCACAAATGTTAATATTTACTAGGCAGAGTCAACCTCCAAACCGCAGAGAGTAATTTGCATTGTTGGTGGTATGCATTATACATTAGCTAAATAAAAATGTCAGCCTTCCACTAATATAATTATATAAACAGAACTCACACTTGAGCGTGGGTCAAATACTTCTGGTTAGTGCAGAAATGTTTTCTGTCCTCAGTCTTACCAGACCACAGCTCCAGCACCCAGCAGGTGGGTGCACGGATCGTGGGACCTCATCTCACACCACCTCTCCCCAGCAGGGTAATTAATGCAGAAGTAGATCTCAATGAGCTGTAATTGTGTGAGGTCTCTGGGGCTGGAGAGACACCAACAGTAATCCTCTGTGCACAAGCTCCCCCTTATGGAAATGAAAAATACTAAACAATGCAGGGTGTTTTTTTTTCCCTCCCGAGTCAGACAGGACTCAGAGCTGATTAATGTGAAGCAACTTCTCAAGCCTGGGGCAGTGTTTTGAGGCTCCATGTTTGAAATGTAGATGATTTAAGGAATTGCTTTATGCTTCCCATGACACACTGGGTGATGATGGCTTGTGTATGTGTTTATAGTCCATATGATCTGATCTGCTTTCAAAGTTGGAATTTCTTTTGGAATTCTAGTGATAAGGAAGGGGAGAGAGGCTCTTTGGGCAGCAAGAGGGACTAGGGTGTCACAGTGGGCATTGTAACTCTGCTTCTCTTATGAGGAGAAAAAACAAGTCATGGGGAACAAATTATTTAGTTTGGGAATAGTTTTTATACCTATTTCTGAGAACAAACACCTTATGATGTATATTTTGAGTTGGATCTTGATGGTGGAGTTTCACCCTTAGCTGATAACACTGAGAAGTTCCAAGTTGTTTGGGCAAGAGATGCTGCCTGTAGACTCAGACGTATGATATGGGTGTGATCAGTAATCTTGGGTTCTTCTACAGTCACTTCACTGCATGACAGGTCCTGGGGAGACCTGTAGGGGGCCAACTACAGCTCCCTGCTCACCCTCTTCTTGCACTCTGTTTACACCTCTGGATCCCAATGGCAGCCTGCATGAACCGTTGCTCTGGCTCGGTGGGACTGTTCTTGTGATTTCAAGACCTCTCCTGGTGTTGAAGAGCTCCAGTTTGAGTTAATGCTGGTCAGTATTATACCACCTATATTTGATGCTTCTGTGAGATGCTCTGATGGCTCGTGTGAATTGTTCCAGTGCAAGAACCTGAACAGAAATGTTCTTGCAAAATCCATCTTCAGTTGGTTCAAAAAATACCTGAGTGATCCACATGGCCCACTGACATCAGTGAGAATCTCATATGCTCAGCACCTCGCAGGATTTGACACTGGACCTGAGCAAGTGGCCTCAGTCAGTTGTCTTGTAGGAGTGGGGAGACTGATCAAATTAGTTTGAAATAGTAGTAAAGATATATTATTAGTAATAACAATAGTATTAGTGGTAGTAAAGGTAATAAAGGGGGAAACTGCCCTGGAGAAGTGGACAAGAAAGATGTTTCTTTGTGGTAGTTTGCAGCAGGTGAAGACAGCTTGTTGCATTCCTCATTACCTGTTTTATGGACTTTCTGGACAGGTTGAATGTTGTGGAGAGGTGGGGTCAGAAATACCAGGGGATATGTGTGACCAGGGCAGAGGAACTACTTGGCTCTTTCTACTGTTGAACTCTCTGGCCCTTCTCCTGGTGCTCTACACACCTGGCAATGGCACGAATGATACCCAGCAGTGTGGCTTGACTGGGAAAGCTGGGTCAGTTGTTTTTAAGGGAGTTTGTAAAATGCATCAGCACAACATGAAAATTGAGAACATCATGATAAAGCATTGCTGGCGTGGGAGGGACATTGCTGATACTGCAACATTCAAGAGCAATAGTTATATCTGAACTTCTCTTCAAGGTCACCTGAATATATTCTATGTAATGCAGTTATGTAGACTAGTTCAGCCTGAAAATGAGGTTAGAAGTTAATTTTGCCCCTTTCCTATGGCTACAGCAGCACTGCAGTGAGAGCAGGTTGAGTGGTTCTTATTAAAGCAACAAAAAATCCCCACTGATGCTGGCTGCATGCATTGTGTTGTGGCTTTCTCACCCACTGCCTGAGCTCTCTTTTGCTTGCCAAGTATCAAAAGAGATCCTAATGCCAACCATAAAAATACTCATCAAAAGACATGCTTCCCATTCCTTCATAGTCATGGTGATTTTGTTCATAATGAGCACCAGCTGATTAGGTCTGGTCCCAGTGTATGTATCTTCACTTTGGTAAGGAATTAACTCATGTAACACCACAGAAAATGCCTTGGACAAGAGAGTGAAAATTGCATCGTTGCTGCTGAAGCTCAACCTGTTGAGAGGCCACCAGAACAAGAGCTGGGACAGTCTGAGGTGCTCACCTGAGCCCAGTCAAAGCCATTTAAACCTTTCTGCCTGCACTAGTAAACATTTACATCAGGCAAGGACATTTCTGGTCACTGCAGAAATAGCAGAATCACAGAATAGTTCTGGTTGGAAAAGAACTTGAAGATCATTGAGTCCAACCAAAAAAATGCCAAGGCCAGTATCTGGAGCTGGGTTTAGCTGCCTGGAGGTTGTGCTGTAGGTTGGTGGCATCCTGGTTATCCTGAGGTCCAGCAAAAGGCCAGCTATGCCATTGGAAGAGCACAGAGCATTTGTGACTTCTAATCTATCTGATTTTCAATTGCTTTTTAAAATTAAATGGTTTTATGACACGAAAACGTTTCTGAACTTGATTAAGCTTTGCCACCTGTTTTCTGTGCTGTGGGGATGGGAAATCCTATGGCATTCAGGGCACTTTGCCTGCTCAGTTTTGCAGCCCTTTCCCCCAGTCTTTATTAACTTAGTTGCATTAATTGAAATACACATCTATAACTTCTTCCAGTTTTGAGAAGTATTTTTGTTGTTGATGTGATGCGCTTTTCGTGTTTTGCTTACTCGCATTTTAAATAGATTTGTTTAGTTTGGGTCAACTTAAGTAGCACTTATTTTGTAGACCTTATTGTCAGCAGCACACACAAAAAATCTCAGACTTGTATAGTTCCACCAGGTAACGCACTTGAAATACCATTTCTTGTGTAGGAGGGGAAGACTGTGATACAGCCAGAGCCAAAATACATCTAATACATGTCTGGTTCAAGTCTTGGTGGATAATTACTCTTCTCTAATTCTGCAGTAGTTTAAATGGCTTTTGGTGTTACAGTCCAGTGTGTGATGGAGGGAGAGAGGCTCCTGTATCACCATTATTGTTCACTTCTCCAAGCAGAGGCTGAAGAGCTCCTTAATGCTGTAGATGTGGCTGTGGCTGGTTATCCTGATAGGCAGAGGGGTTGGAGGTCTCAGGAACCTGGGCACCCAAGTGAGGTCTGTAGGGCAGGACACGTAGTGCTGAGGTGTCCAGCAGTGCTCAGGTCCAGCAACATTCAAGTCAGGCACATGACACCTGACATCCTTCCCTCAGCACTAATCATTTTTCCATTTCAACAACGGCTGTTTACAGCAGCTGCTGCCTTATGTTTGGTTTGATCCTGGTCCAGAATTTGCAAGTGATTAAAATGCTGCTAATAAAGAGATTTTAACTAGGATTTACATGCTGACTTGCCTTTTCCAGCTACAAAAGGTCTTCCCACCGCTGCTTTTCCTCGCCTGCCCCAGCATGGCTGTCTGCCTTGCCATTTCAGGGCAAGATCTGGTAGACCTCCATCCCCACCAGCAGAGCTTCAGCTGGCCTTGGCTGTCATCCCCTGGGAGCCCCGGGGAGGTGTGGGGAACTGCTGGATTCTGGAAGAAATCCCAGTGCCCTTGCATGTGCACAACAGGGAGATTATCTTACACACATTCCCTTGTATGTTCCCTTGGTTTACCACATGCTCTATTGGATTTCTATTGGAATATTATAATTGCATTCATATGGTCCAATAGCAATGGCAGAAAAATTTCCAGATAAAGCCTGTGCTGTCATCTGTATCCCCAGTTATACCTGGACACTAGAGTTATGGAACAAGGAGAGTTTCTTGCTTTTTTTTTTTTTTAAAGTCCTTTGGCTTAGAACCTAGCAGGTTTGCAGGGTCAGTGATGGAGGTGTGTGTGATTCTTACCTTGTGCTCTCTCATGAACCATGAAGCTGGACCACGGCCTGGAAGTCAGCCTTGGCAGAGGCTCAAGGGTGCCCGGAGAATCCCATCGCATGTGTTTGGGCAGGGTTTGAAGGATGCCAAGGGCTTGTTGGCAGGAGGGAGGAGAGCAGCAGAGGGTGCTCGCACTGCACCAGCAGTACGGCTGGGAGCCAGGGGAGAGGGTGTTGAGCAGAGCTGAGGAGGAGCGGGAGCTCCCCCCCGTCCGCCGAGCTGCCTTCCCTTTCGCACCGCTTTCTCCTCAACCCCTCCCTCTGCAAATGTAAACTCTCCCTTCTGGACTGGGAAAAAAAAAAAAAAAAAAAAAACAACAACAAAAAAAAAGAGTTTGGGCCGGTGCCAGTGCAAAGTGATGGGATCGTGGGTTGGCATCTGGCCGTGACACTCGAGCAAACCAGTTACCTTGGAGGAGGCTGCGTAGGAGTGCGGGAAGTGCACAGAGTGACTCAGGCATTTGTAATTACTGATCCAGAATAAAGCAAAGCTCATGGTGGGTTTTGTTCAGCTCTTCATTCAGGCTTGTAACTACAGGGTCATTCCATTGACTTGGCTTGAATGACCCCATGTATCTAGCCACAGCTATAGGAATAAGAAGTGTGCTAATGTTTGCTAAAGGCAAGGTAAAATTAATGAGAATGTAAGGGGAGAGAAAATTCTTTACAAATAAAGCTTCAAAATACTGTTTAATGAACCTATTGTTGTTTTAGCGTTAAGTGAAAATTCCTGCTGATGGCTGCATGGTTGGACAGAAAAGCATAGGATTAAGATTGGGTTTCTGTGGCAGATTATCTGCTCTTTTTATATCACCTCGCATCTCCTTCCTCGCTCTCTTTTTGTCTGTCACACCCATTTCAATTGTAAACCCTTGAATTTTGCTCTGGTCTAGCCCCAGCCTGGCCTTGTGGAGACCTGACTTCAATTATGTCTTGAACTGCTTATACAGTACTAATTACATTAATAGTAATTGACTTCACTGGGCTTTGGATCAACCTCTGAAGGAATACATTTGCATCTCATTAGTTCCCCTGATGGAGTTCTGCATGTGCTTTCTCTGCATATGATGGGGAGCCTGGACTGGGGCTTGGCCAGGGACTGGTGGAGGAAGGACCCCTGCATGGTGGTTGTGGTGGTGAGTGATGTGGTTCTAGGCTGGGGCAGAGCTGGAGTGATGAGATCCCAGTTTCCAGTGAGTTTGTGTTGCTGCCTGGAAGGTATGCTTCCAGCTGAAGCTTTTGTGGCTAATGTGAAACTTGTGAGGAATGTGTCCACTAAGAGATCTAGGCAGGTTAGATGGGTGATTTTCCTCTTTCTCACAGCAGAGGCTCCATCTCTTGAGTTCTCTGAGTCACAGCTAGAAATACAGACCAGCTCAAAGAGAGATCCTTTAGGTTTGCCATGGCAGGATTTGGTAGGCTGCTGTCAGCCTGTGCTGTTCAAGAGGTTACTTAATCTAAATGTCTCCTCTTCTTTAAAAAGCAATGACTCTATTAACTCAAGTAAGGGAGTAGTTGATTTGGTGGGTATTTTGTAGACATGGAATTGTCGGGTCAGGTGTTTAGGCCTCATTTATTCTGTCTTGCCTCTATACTGCCTTGTGGTACTGTGTGAGCTCCCTCAGCTGCCAGCAGAGAAAAATATCACATATCTTGAGAGACTTTCAGTCTTAGGGGACATGGACTCTTTGGGAATCAAGGTACTGCAGAGTATACTAGATTATATCACCGATTGCAAGACTATCTGTGACATGTAATGTTGAATAAAGCTGGAGGTCTCTTGTGTTTGGTGTGTAGTGTGCATACAAATACTGCTCTTTGATATCCATGTTGGTCTAGGGGCAAAACATACTTGAGAAGACCCTTAGATTTCAACATTAGGAAGGAAAATATGTATGTCTCTAGTTCCAAGGACAGAGCTAAACCTGGAAGTTTGGGGGATATTAGGAACAAGTGATAAGCAGAAATAAGAGAAGTGACAAAGAAATGTGAAGACAGAAATATTCAATTATTTGCAATTTTTCTTTCCCTCAGTTATAACTAGGAACTACCTCAAAATAAAGGAGATGGCCTGAAAGTGCCAAAGAGCTGTTTAACCCCTAGCAGGAGGGAATAATGAGTGACAGTGGTTGTGGGAAACCCCTGGGGAAGGTTGGGCTGCTCACATATGAGTGTGAAGATCAGATGGACAGATATTGAGGAACAGCATTAAGAAATGGTGAGTCAGTAGCAAGTTAGAAAGAAAATGAGAGCTCAAATGAATAAAATAAGATATTTTTTTCTCTAATGAGTCATGACTAAGAGATTATTATTTCATTTTAGCATTAAATATCTGAATATTTACAAAGTTCCATTTTTTATGCAAATGAAGACAGCATCAGGTAGGGTCTGTTGAGGAAACAAGGATCAAAACATCTAGTAAAGGCTTTCTCCTGTCTTTCCTGCATGCTTTCTGAAGGAATAGTCTAATCAGTGCTTCTTGGATCCAGGGGAGTGGAAAATTTATGCAGTGGCATCTATTGTATGTTTAATATAGTGAGATACTTAGCTTGGAACATGTTTGTAGCTATTACTAATTAAAGAAAGGGTGACTGAGCCCATGAAAGATGTCCCAGCAGTGGTTATGTATGTGTTTGGAGCTGAGATGTTATATGCATGGATTCTTCTTCTTGGGTGAGTTAAAAAAAACATTGCTTGGTCTGGCCATTAGCTCTTGCATCTTGATTTTCAAATTAGCAGTATTCTAAGAAAATGCACTGAGGTCCTGCCTGTTCCATATCCAACAGAAGAGACATTAAGTCTGTATTTCATTAGCCAACAACATGTTGACCTTACCATATGACAGTTGCTGGGTAATAAGGTTTTGCCCCTCTTATCTCTAGTACATTGTCCTAAGGACCTCAATGTACTTTCAACTACAGTGAATTTAATCTTTTTTTTGTGATTGTATGAACGTCCTTGTTGCACACATCAAAGAACTGTAAATTAGGTTAGATTCCCATGACCCACAACATTTGTTGCAACGCATGTTACAAATACCAGATTTTAATATCAATGTGGCAACATTTTCTGTCGTGGTGCAAGATTCCTGCTTGGAGCACGGGTAATAGCAGGGATTAGCACCTCTAAAGGTGGTTCAGATGGCAGCAGTGGTGACTCCTGCCAGGCCAAATAAACTGTTGCATGTGAAAAATTCAGATACAACAGAAAACCTGTAGCAGTGCAGGTTTAGTGGGCCAAGCTTCTCTCTTCCAATTTTGAATGCTTCTTACTCTGCTATTTTTTGTCTCATTCATGTCTCTTCTCAGTGGCTCTCTCTTGTTGCATGTCTCTTTAGGGCTCCTCTGTGGAGACTTCTTGTGTCTGTGTTGGGTACAGAATTTGCTTCCTTTCAGTTTCCCAGTGAGAACACTCACTGAAATCTAATAAATCTACTGAAAGTTGGATCGAAAAGTTGTTCATTAAGCAAATACTATTCAGATGAGTTAAAATACCTCACTGGCAATTATAAACTAGTGCAACATATTTACTGATAATATGAAGCAAAAATAATGTTAAGGGATTTTGTGCTTGAAATGGTTGGAAGGGAACAAAGTGATTGAACTATGTAAGTTTTTAAAGGCAAAAGATTTTGTCCCAGACAGTTTTAGTTTCTACGTTCTGGGGTTTCCTGGTTTAATAAATAAATAAAATCCTAGGCAGCTGTAATGAATATATCAGCTCCTGCCTTGGACTGGCCAGGGATTGCACTGCTATGTCTTGCATGGAAGAGCCCAAACTCCCAAGTTAACATTATAAACAGGATCTTCAGCAGACTGCTCCCAGGGTGAGACCTGTAACCTTTGGTTCTAAATAATAATTTGTCCACATTAATTGAGTTTCAGCTTCCAGACAGCAGTCCTGGTGCCATGCTAAGATGTAGAAACCACTGACTTAATGCTACTGCATTACCTGCTTATGATCTCCCTGCACAAGTTCTCCTCCTATTGTTCCAATATATTTGCAGTTTGCTCCTTATCCCAAACTACTTGTGGGCCAGGAAGATGATGGTTATACTCTGGCTCCTGCTTTGGCTGTAGTTCATGACCTCTTGTTTCCAAATTTCATGAAGTACAGCAGAGTGACAGCAAAACACGAGACATGTGTGCTGCAAGGCAGCTTCCTCCTGCACTCGTCTTGCAAGGCTGGCTCAGCCAAGCTGTTGCTGTGGAGTGCCTGTAACCTATGGTGTATGTCTGGGGTTTGATGAGAAAATGTAATTCTATAGCCTCTGTGTGCTGATAGGAATTCTCCTGCCTGTGTGGTATGATGTGAGACCACAGTCAATATTTTATGATGGAGTCCTCCGACAGCAAGCGAGTAAGTGAGTCATTTCCTACTGTCCCTTACAATTATACTCTGTGCATTATGGGAAACTCCTTACATATGGTCACTGAGATATAAGGACATGGTTCAGTGGTAAGTGCAGAAAGACTTTAATCCCCTCTCCAAGTAGCTTTGGAAGGTCACAATTTTGGCATAGAATTTTATCTCCTTTTAGGAATCAGGCATCCTGGCTGGGTTCACCTTGTCTGTGGGCATGCCTTTGAGGCCACTTGGTTGCACTGCCTTGCTGCAGGAGTGCCTTAGAGAGCCTCTCCATAGCACTCCCTCTGTTGCATCCTGCCCTCAAAGTGACCTGAGGGCACCTCTGCCTCTGATGTGCCAGACCCACTCCTGGGGGCACTCCAGGCCAGGAGATGGGTACCTGGCCCAAGAGGCCACCCAGCAGCACCTAAGCTGGGAGGGTGCCTCCACAGCAGCACATGCAGGGGTGGCTTTTCCAAACGTTCCCAGCAGATGTAGCAACTGCTGCAATATCTCTCTTGTGTGCTTTTGAGAGCTGCCACAAGAGGCCAGAGGAAAAGTTACCTGTCGTCTTCTGGAGGCGGTATGGATAGTCATGATGTGATCACATCATCAGAAAGCTGCAGAGATGAGGGACCAGGGAGAGGTGTGGGGATGGAAGGAAAGCTGTGTGACAGGGGAAAAGGTCTGGCTCGTTTCAGGATAGAAACACTTGTGTCTAGCACAGACAAGGAAGCCACCTCTAGACAGCCTGTTGTGATGCAGAAGCATGTCCTTTTTGCAGAGTAGGATTGTGCATCTGTTTGGCAGAAAACACAGATCTTCAGCCCCAGGAACACCTTTGATAAGAGCACATGCTAAGTAGAGCAGCAGGCTGCCTAGCTGGGACCACTGCCAGTCAGTGGGACACTTCCTTTGGAGGGCTTGACACTAAGCTTTCTTGGCCCCAGTTCATCAGCTGTTCTGCAGCCAGCAGTGGAGCTCCAGCTAGCAAAGATGAAACATGGACATGGTGAGCAGGTATCTTCCATCTGGCTGCAAGCCACTTATTGCCTACTTGTGCTTGCTGCTTATCCTGTCACAAGACCATAAGTTGTAGATGATCCTTGACTCCTCCAAGGGAGTCCTCTTAGCACCAGCAGAGTTGAGTAAGAACGACAATGAATCCATTTGGGGGTTGGTGAGCTTCAGGCTCTGTGGGGGCAGACGGGGGTCTTGCATACCATGGAGTGGGACAGCTGTGTGGTGAGCCTGGTGGGGTAGGAGCACCCCCAGGTCCACATGGAGTTGAATTGGGCTGAAGGAGCAGATGGGGCTGCTCTGGTGGGCTCCATTGCCACCAGAGCCCTGAGCCACTGCTGGCTGGAGCAGCACCCCTAGGCAAAACACACATGATTCTTCAGCATGATTTACCCTCACCAGCAATCTGTGCAGGAGTTCGTTGGTCATCATGGAAACGTCTGAGTTTGAGGTCCAGAACAATGCAAAATCTGTTCTTACAGTGTAAGTCGATTTCCATGAACAAAACCTTCACCACTACTGCAACAATATATAAGCCTGGAGCTGTGGAAATCATATATATGCTGTTAGGAGACCCTGAGAGATTTATGCCATTTGAACAATGGAAGTCTGTTGTTCCGATGATATGATATACACTGAAAGTTTTCAGACTATATATTTAAATAGAAAATGTTTCAAAGCTCTGATATATGCAATAGAAGACTCGTTATGCTGTATGGATTTGTACTCTCAATGCTCTGATATGATTGCACCTCTACATCATCTACTGCTGGCTGTCAGAGCCCACTGGAGTGCATGGAGCTTGTAAGGAATACAGCCTGGGAAGGAGAACATCTTGGGGGGACGTGTGGGGGGTTCTGCTGATGGACTGGAATGCAGCGTGAGGCTGCGGGTGCTACAGGGAGGGGACAGGTTTGGAAAAGGCCTTTAACGCAGCCTGTGAATCAGGCCAGATTTGTACACCCACCTTTCGTACAAAAAGATGGTCATTCCTGTTCAGGCTTGCAACATTTCCAAGTTTTATTTTATATAATTTCCATACTGCATCCAACCTTCCCCTTGTGTCCTACAAACCATTAGAATGCTTTACCTTAAACAACAAACTTGCTTAATGAAGAGCCTAAGCTCTCCCTCCTAGGGCCTGCTCAAACTGCTGTCCTGCTAAGGTAGATCAGGAGGTGAAGATCTTGAAAAAAAGCTGGATCTCACTTTTTTAGTGTTTCTGGAAGGTTGAGAAGTTCAGTCCTTGCGTGACTGGAGTCGGTTCTGGACGAGCAAGCCCCAGTGATGAAAACTGAGCAATGGGGGAGGACTTTGCATTGTTCCAGTAGGTGTAGGTAGCTGGGGTCTGGTGTCTGCTCCCACACCATCTCAGCCTTGAGGTAAAAACATGAAGGTGAGGCTGCCAACAACAAACTGGGTTTGTAGACCATTTGGTCACAGCCAAAAGAACTGTAACGGAGTATCTCAAAATGCAGATTTATGCAAACCAGTGAAGATGTGAGGAGTTGTGTCCCTTCCCTTTGTGAGCAGGCACGACTGTGCTCCTGCTTGTGGGCTGAGACATGCCACAGGAGAACCTGCAGAAGACAAAGAGAGGAGAAACTGCCTGAGAACTGGGGGGGTCATCTTCATGACGGGGGTTATTTTGATATCGGCAAAAAGTTCTGCAATTCCAGATCCCCTTCTTAATATTTTTACATGTCAAAAGATTTCAAAATGATGACAAGATATTATAATTTTTTAGATTGTTTCCAAAGACATTATAGTAATTTCTAACCTCACTTCAGCTCAGGAAATCTCCAGGGTCTAAAATTTGTTTTTTAAACACTACACTTTTTTTGGTGTATTTCATTTACTTTCCAACTTGCTGGAAACTTTCAAGCTGCATAGCTTAGCTGCAATTACTCAAATGGCATTTTTTGTGTCCTGGGTCTGTAGAAGTTTTTATAATTTACTTTCCCATTTGTGTTTGCTGCCCTTAATACTTAATTATATGAGTTTATTCATGTACTTCCTTATATGTTGGATAAATGGAAAAAGAAATACCCACTACATTTAAAAAAAATCCTATGTATGTAGAAATGCAGTTGCCTAAGTTGGTGATAGTTTCCAGTGTCAAACTTCAGCCATTCTGTGTCTCTGTTTGCCCACCTGTAAAAGTAACAGCTATTAACTATCCCAGGAGCAGCTCCTGGGATTTCACAGACTAATGGGCACAAAGCATGTCAGGATCCTTGGAGAGAAGATGTTGTATTTTTTTTTTTTTTAATAGATGAGTTCTAGGGAGACTTGCCAGTCTCCCAAGTCAAGAAGTTCTTGGCTGGTACCTCCCTGTGGTGCAGGACTCGTTTCCTTCTGCTGATCAGTCTTAATGAGAGTTTAGATCAGGGCTTCAGGTCATTCCCAGGCTGATCTATGGCCATGATCTCATATTCCAGCTGGGATATATTTTACAGAGGACTTTACCTACACACCTAGGGAACTGTAAGGTATCATGAATATTGAGAGACCAGTGAACATTGCTCAGCTGCTCTAAAAAGAAGTGTTATTAATAGGTTCATTGGAAAATATTGATCATATTTTAAACATCACGTTTCAAAAAAGTGTTGTCCAAAATTTATGGAATTTTGAGTTGTAAGTTGGCTCATTTGATTTGAAAAAAACTCCAAAGTCTAAAAATTACTTCAGTGTGAACAGAACTCAAAAACTGATATTAATTAAAATGACTGACCTGAAAATTCCTGAACTCTGAAAGAGTAAGCAAACCTCCTCAAAATTTGTGGGGGAAAAAAAAATAAAAATCAGGAAGGTAAGCTGGCTGGTACTTAGGAGTCTATGTTGGTGGAGGGATGGGACAGTCTAGTGCCAGGGCCATGCCATGGTAGGTGAGGGCCATGAGCCCTCTATTGGGCTTGTGTTTGGGTGTGCAGTAGTCCTGGCAGCAGAGCAGAGAGCAAAGCCATCCTTTGCAAGGGTAGGTAGGAGACACAGCCCTCTGTACAACAAGGATTGACTCAAAGCAACTAAAACAACAAAACCCAAACTGCAATTTTTTTATTGTCCCTATTCTGAGCAGGGTAGAAGAGTGTCCTGAGTTGCCACATTTTGTGACATGGATGAGTAGCCTTTGGCTGGCCTGTGGGCAAAGGGCTGGATGGCTCCTGTGGCTCTTGCCAAAAAAAGGTCCTGATGATGTTGCAATGCAGGTCCACCATCTGAAGCTGCAGTTTTTGCATGGAACAGGAGGCCTTTTGGGCTTTGGCACCAAGTTGGAGCTTAGACAGGCAGGGCAGGATTGAAGGGGCTTGTCCTATTTCTGGATTTGGGAAACGTCTTGGACCAGATGAAAGGCTGGAATTTGCTTATTGTCTAATGGAAGGTTGTTAAATGACCAAACTAAACATCACTGTAAAGCTCCTCTGGCATTTCGCAGGTGCCATGATTTCCTTTTAAATACCTTTTAAAACGTGGTGTTTGTGCCTGGCACTTGAATTTCTACTAAGTTGTTTCCCAAAGCAGTTGTGTGACACTCTTGGTTTCAAGGACTGATGCTCCTCACACCAGTTAGGGGTTTGAAACAATCTGGGTCTGGTGGCACAGTCCTTACTTGCTCTGATATAAGTGAGAAGGGAATCAAACATGAAATGAGTGTTTGGATCTGAATGAACAGCGTGGAGCTTGGGTGATGGCTCAAGTCCCTGCCTAGGTCTCACCAAGTGCAAACAGCAGCTGGGCACATATGTGATGAGTTCTGTTTTCATCAGTGAAATAATATGTGCTCTATCTCATGAGCTTGGGTACAGTCTGACCGGGAGAGCTGCCAGCATGGGTTGCCTGTTTCATTGCATGACACTGTCTAATTTCAGTTTATTTATTACCCCATGGAGCACCTATAACAACAACGTCTGGGTGATGACAGAACAATCATTCTAACAAAACACACTGTATAGTTTTTATGGCCTTTGAGACTTGTACTGGCAACTTCATGAGACACAATGTTGAAGGAGGTAGAGTGCTGGGCTGACCCAGCTGGCAGTCTCCTGATGGATGAGCTATGTCACTGGGGCAGGAGCTGTGCTGCCCATCTTCATCCCACCTGGACTATCTCAGTGTCTGCTCAGGCACCAGATGATCCCTTTGATGTGGAGGACCAGGACTGAAAGCAGCTCACAGAGCTGACCCCTCTGCCCCTTGCTCCAAGCTATAGCAAAACTCCCAGGGGAGCACACAGCAATTGTCTGGAGGGATTTCCCCACGTGTGCACCTCCAGCAAGAGTATCCCACCTAAACAAAGTTCCTGCTAGTGCACAGCCATGCAGCCTGGGAGCAGCACCCAGCCTTGGCTGCACTGTTTCTTTTGGATGTTATAGCTGTGGAATTTCTTCTTTTGCCACACATCTGGTGGCCCAACCGATAGGTTCATCCTCTTATGTTTGGTTTTGGTCCATTGCATATGACAAACTTCAAAATTAAGGACCATAAAATTTTTCAGAACCAAGAATATAATTCTTGGATAATATCCATTTTCAGTACTTCTTTCTTTCTCAGAAGCCTGCTGGGAACTAACAGCGTTTGGAAATTTTAGGCTGGAAAAGTTTGGTCTGACTACATATAACTCATTCCCTACACTGACCTTATGGCAGCAGCCTTACAGCACCTGAAGGGGCTCCAGGAAAGCTGGGGAGGGACTTTTGACAAGGGTGTGTAGTGATAGAATGAGGGTTAAGGGTTTTAAGCTGAAAGAGGGTAGATTTAGGTTAGAAATTAGGAAGGAATTCTTTATTATGAGGGTGGTGAGACACTGGAACAGGTTGCCCAGGGAAGCTGTGGCTGCCCCATCCCTGGAAGTGTTCAAGGGCAGGTTGGATGGGGCTTGGAGCAACCTGGTCTAGTGGGAGGTGTCCCTGCCCATGCAGGGAGGTTGGAATCTTGATGGTCTTTAAGGTCCCTTCCTACTCAAGCCATTCTATGATTCTATGATGTTTAGATCTTATTATTTTCATAATAATCTGAAATAGTTTACTGTAGACTTGCAAAAAATGACCTCCTGGATTGTTCCCAGCCTGTCACTGAAGGTTTGTAGCAGCTTTGCTCCATTAGTAGTTTTGAATATTTTTAATTAAATAAAGCGGGTCCAGAGGAGAGCAACAAGGCTGGTGAAAGGACTAGAGGGAAAGTCTTCTAGGGAGAGGCTGAGGGTGCTGGGGTTGTTTAGCCTGGAGAAGAGGAGACTCAGGGGGGACCTCATCACTCTCTTCAACTACCTGAAGGGAGGTTATAGGCAGGTGGGGGCTGGGCTCTTCTCCCAGGCAACCAGTGACAGGACAAGAGGGCACAGCCTGAAGCTGCTCCAGGGGAGGTTTAGGTGGGATATTAGGAAGCACTTCCTCATGGAGAGGGTGATTAGACATTGGAATAGACTTCCCAGGGAAGTGGTGGAGGCACCGTCCCTGGATGTGTTCAAGGCAAGGCTGGATGTGGCACTTAGTGCCATGGTCTAGATGGTGTGGTGGTGTTGGTCATAGGCTGGACTTGATGATCTTAAAGGTCTTTTCCAGCCTTGGTGATTCTGTGAAATTCCCTGGTCTTAGAAGCCAACAAGAGAAAACGCAGACAAGTCTGTGCCTTAGTGAAATAGGGAGCATAAAAAGTGAGTTGGTGGGGTAGGAAGTGTAGTGAGACTGACTAACTTCGTGTTCATCTTCTAAGTGCCATTTAAATGCCTGAGCTGTCTCCAATTATTGCTTTCCCAAGCCTGGGTGAATCAGCAGTGTGTTGCAACCCTTATTTCACAGAAATGGAAGCTCCATTTTTCAAGCAGCTCATCTTTCACTCAGGAACATGAGAAAGGGGCAAGATTCCCAAAAATGCCAGGCAGCCTTTTGAGAGCCGTGCGCCGCAGTGAGCCCCAGGCCCTTCTCACCGACTTGGTGTGCATGGATCCTGCTGAAGCAGGGGAAATCTGAGCTGAGCTGTGTTGAAAATCTGTCCAACTCAAGCATTTTAAAGATATTTAGGCCTCATTCCACTCGCTATTGCAAGACCGAAGTGTGAGACAGGTTGTGGGGTTGAAATTCCCTTGAAATTCATGACAGGGAGACACTGAGGCATGTTCCACAATATCCCTGTTCTGTGTCCTCATTAAGTATCTTTAAAAATCAGGCTAGAGATTATTTGCCTACAATCACGCAGGCCCAGGTTTGTATTTTGACTGCAAGACTATTCCATCTCCCTGTAGATAGCCACAAAACAAAATAATGGGATGAGAAGAAAAAATAATGAGATGGGCTTTTTTACAAATTCCTTAAAGCCCAGGAACATAACAGTGCTTTTCTGTAAGGTTGGGATGTGCCCTGGTCTGCTGTGTTTCTCTGAGATAAGCTGGTCTAACAATGTGTCTTGGATTTTGAGTCCTCCCTGAAAGCCTAGCTTTTTCCTGCTTTTGGTTGGAAAATATAATATTCTAAACATATGTCTAATGATTGATTCCCCTGTACATATATCCAGTGCATGTAGGGCTCCCCTAAGGGAACAAACACTGCTGTGGTCAAGCCAGCATGATGGGAACACTCATTTAATCAGTGTTTTTTAGTCAATATTTACTAGTAAGACAAAACAACTTTTTGCTCTATGGGGAGTGTAACCTTGTATTTCCTAATATAACAGCTGACGGATAAAGTATTTAGTTAACCCATTAGATGTTCTCCTAATACATCACTAATCCAAACAAAAATCAGTTTCTTTAAATTTCAATTTTATCTACCATTACTAACATTTCCCTATACCTTTTCAAATTAATGAATTTTAACCATCATCCATGATTTTCACATCATCTTAATGATCTGACTGCTTCATTAACAGGTCATAGAGTATTGTTCATGTGGCCAGATGAGTTATAGTTAGAGCATGGACCACTTGTAGAGCTGTGGCATGTGTTTTCCAAAAGATTTAGCCTTGCAGAGATCATATGGACATCCATTCTCTGTTCCTGAAGGGGCAGGCAACCTCGGGTGCCTTTTAGACTCTGTTGGTAATGTCATCTACTGTTGTTACAGAGAAAAGCAATTGTAGGAAAATATTCCAAGCACATTTTTCAAGCCTGAGTGTCATTCTGGTCACTAATGAGGATACATTGCCTTTGCCTGAGAATACTAGAGGCATTGGTTATCCAAAACTCCTTTTCATTTTTGCAAGACTTGCCAATTTTGAGGCTCTCAGTATGTATCACCCTGCACCGCTGTTCAGCTCTAGCAGGGCAGGTGGGCAAAGATGGTTTCTCCAGAGACACTGGCAATTTTGTGCTCATTTCACTCACATCTCTCTCCTTTGGACACACATACGTGTGCCCCTTGCATGCTGTGTCAGTGTGAGGAGGACCTGTCCCCTCCTCTTGTCTTCATTCTGGTGTGAAAGCCATGCCAGTGAAGCCCACCAACTCTGTTGGAAAACCAAAGCAGCTTGCCCCTATGCAGAAACATATAAATAATGAAATCAAGATTATGCCTGGGAATTAATATTAAATGTGAAAACACACTGGAGTAGCCAACTGTTTCTTGGATCTTTTGGTCTAATCTTGGAGTTTTTACAGCCAGTTACATTTCATAAAACATCCTCGGGATGTGTGTGTGCAACTGCAGTACAAGAAAATAGGTGCTTTCAGCTGGTCCTGAGGACTCTGAAATGAATCTTCATGTGGAAACATCAGTCCTCTGTAAGTGGTGGCATGTGTGTACGTGAGAGTGTGTGTCATCCAGGTTTGCTATTGTCTTCTGGATCTGGTGAAACCTCCCTGGAGTGCTGCAGAGGAGGAGGTAATTGGGCAAAACAATGGCACGGCCACAGAAACAAGCAACTTGTGCTCTTGGGGAGCACAAGTCAAGTCATTCTTGTCATCAGACATCCCAGTCACCTGCTGGGATACCTGGGGGAAAAATTAGGGTAGCAAAACACATATTGTTTCTTTTGTTAGAAGTGCCAAGTTTGGTGGAGATGAATTGGCCATCTGTTCCACTCCCAGTGACATTCTGGCAAGCCGTAAAGCTCATTTTTAAACATTGCCACTTTCCATCAGCACTAACAAAAGTCAGAGGGAATTGTTTGGTTTTTCCCTAGAACATTCTTCCTTTTGACAGCGTGCAACCAAGAGCCCTTTCCACAAAGTTTTGTTCTCCCTCTGGTCTCTCCATGTTTGCACAAGACATTCAGGTACCTTATCTCCAAGTGAGAGAGTAATCAGACACCTATTTAGGCTTGAAACTAAACCCCCTCAATGGACTACCCAACAAAGAGCTCTTGTCCAAGCAAACACTGTCCATCCTGGTGTCAGTCCTTTAGCTGAGGCAGTCCCTGGGTCTGTGCACTGTCTTGTAGGACAGTCCCTGTCTCTCCATTAGAGTTTAGGGTCACAGCCCTCTCCCGCTGTTTTCCTTTCATGGCCTAGCTGACACAATACAGTCATTAGTTACACCCTAATTGCCTGCTGAGGGCAGGTATCCTCTAACACACCTCTGAAGCTGCTGAGTCCCCAGTGTCTGGACTCTCGAGCTCTTCTTGCAGCTGATAAACTGCATCTGATTCTGTCCTCTCCTCATCATCACCCGAGCTGGTTTTATCACTGTGGGAATGTGGAATTTAACCTGTGTGCAGTGTGCCTTATATAGTGTTATATATCCTATAAGATACATAAATCATATATATTAAATAGTGCCTTACTCTGCTGAGCTCATGGTTCTGGTTTTCAAGATAGCTGATACGTGTAGCTCTGCGATATGGAGACACCTTGCTGAGGTTCCTTTCTCTGGCTGCTCCAGGGCAGTGACAAGGCTGCTGGGGAGGTGAAGCAGAGAGAAGTGACTCTAGTCTCTGACAAGGCAAAGCTCCTGTCTGGAGAAATGGATTTGTTATATATTCAGATTTTCCAAATTCCTGTAAATACTTACAATAATAATAATAATTCTTTTACAGGGTTTTTCCCTTCCTGAATGACTGTTTCTGAATGCCGGCCAGCCAGCTGAGTTCTCCTGTGTTAGGTTTCTGTACATACATACTTGGAAATTCCATGTTACTAAACAAAATTACACCTTTAAAAGACATTTCTTAGCATTGTAAACTTGTTAATGAAGTCCAGTTTCATTCAGTTTGATGTTCTTTTAATATTGCAGACAGCGAATGAAATCAAACACCACTTTGGTTCCAAAGTGATCACTTTTAGGAAAAATACAGATAAAATTGCATTTGAATTTTCCCTCCAGACAGATAGATATATATTGTTATCTAGATATAAGGAAGGGCCCTAGGAATTATCTCTTTTTAAGAAACCCCTTCAGTGTTGTCATTTATGGTTTGTTGAAGTTTCTGTTCCAGCTTCCTGTCCCTGGGGGCACAGGGGAGCAATGGGGACAGTCAGGTGAGCTCTGGAAACCAGCTTCTCTCAGAGAAACCTCTGCCTCTGCTCTGACAGGTGCTTTGAGGAGGCTAAAGCCCCTCCTGCTCCCTCGTGCTAACCTTGACAGTGGGAGCACAGCATGGGTTGCCATCAAAAGACAGTGAAATGAAGTAAGCAGCATCAAACAAATGTCCTGTGACAAATGTCAGGCCATTAAAGTATAGAATAAATAATCTCAGCCTATTTGGATACCTAATTAGCTTCTGTATGATTACTAGAGTATGAAATAATACTCGGGTGCTGGAAAGGAACCAGGGAATATTTACATACCCCTCCCACCACTGTGTGGATTGTTGTTGGCAGGTAACTAAATGAAATAATTACTAGCAGAGAGAGAGAGAAACAAAAAGGTATGTCTGCTGTTCTCTCTCCAAATTGATGGCAATTCAACAGAAGAAGGGAGGTGAAAGGAAGACTTGGAAATGTAGGAATTTGAAACACTCAGTTTGAGGATGGGGGAGATGTGCTGAAAGAAGAGGGGGACTGTGCCACCTGTGGCACAGTGTGCAACACAGAGGTAATTTTGGGGTTAATTTTATCTAATCACAGCCTCTCTGATTCAATATGAGTTGCAAACCCCTGTGGCTTAGCCTTTCCCCTCACACACTTGTGGCACCGTGTCGTCTTTGATGCTGGTTACAGTTTATACCAGTGAAGGAAAGGTAATCAAGCCCCTTAAGCTTAGTTTTACAATCTGAGGCTTGTGTATATCTAAGAGAAAAAAAGCAAACAAACTGTGATTCTTGCTTTGCATCTATCTGCTAGAAAAAAATAGCACTGGGAGATTTGAAACTTGCCTGGCATTAATGAACATCAAGAAGTCATGCCAGAGCATTGCTGATAGTGCACCCAAACTGCTTATTTTTGTGTGTCATCCTGAAGTTTCCTAGAGCTGAACACAAGGAGCTGAACCTGGCTGGCAGCTGCAATTCAAATCTCTGAGCTGAAATCCAACACTGACAGCAAAGTAAAGGCCAATGAGTGGTAGAGAAAATAACTGCAGAGGAGAAGGACTCCTCTAGAAAGTGTGCTGGTAGGAAATGTGGGCTTGTCTGCTCGGATTATTTCCACTGGGGGCTTTGGCCAAGACTCTTGTTAAAGGCAGGACTAGGCAGAGCATCTTTCATGCCTCTTGTGGGAGGGAATTCCTTTTTCTTTAGTTATGTTAAGCTGCTGTAGTCAGGATAGAAGTTGCACTCACCCTGCCTTTGACTGAGGTGGGCTGGTGCACAGCACCCTGTGCTTCCAGTCCCTACATCAGGTGTTCTTCAGCATCCTGGGCACTGCCCACCTCGGCATCCCAGACACCGCATCTTCCCCAGTCCCAGCACCACTGTGTGTGCATTTGCAGACCTGGTTTTGTCACAGTGAGTTGTGTGACAGCACCCAAGGCTGCTCAAGGAGGCTGGGGAAGGGCTCTGGAGGGGAATATCAGGCTCAGTCCAGTGGCATTGCTGTGTGCTGGCAGCTGAGGGCCGGGAGGCAGGAGCTCTGCTGCTCCCTGGGAGGGCACAGCCCTTCATTGTCTCTCTGCCCCTTCCTGCCCTGAGCAACCACCTCTCTCACAAGGCTTGACCCTGGGTATTTTTCTCACTGCCTGCTGATAAGCAAACACAACACTTGGAGTGACAGGCTGGAGACAGCTCTTAACTGTCACAGGGGCATTGGGGAGTGCAAGAAATGTACTGTCCTGTTCCTCACTCTTCAGTGTGCTTCCAGACATACTCACAGGTCCGTACTTGGCAAGGAAACAAGCACCACTCATCAATTCTCTCCCCCAGCATATCAAAGGCAGACTCCAACCGTGGTAGTAAACTGCAGGCAGACCCATGAAACAGATATGTTGTCAGACTAGGATTTTCCCACTCTGTGCCCTTAATTTGACTCAACAGTGTTGCCCCACTTTCTGCAGATTACAGAGTCCACAGTCTCAATCATTTCTATTGCTCCCATAAGGAGAGAATTTTACTTTCTTTCTTTCTCATGCACTTGCACCTGCTGTGTTTTATTGTTCCCTTTTACCCTTTCCTGGCATGGGTATATTCTCTCTCCAAGGGGTGTGCAGATGCCAGTGGTCCTGCTGTGCTGCAGGATGTACTGGGTGTTGGGGGCTGGGCATGGGAAGGGGAAGGCTGGGGAGGAAGAGGAGAGAGAATGAGAGTGATCACTGTGTACGCTGGTGCCCTTCTGGTAATCCACTCTGTGGCCTAGAAATGTGGTTTCAATTTTTCCTTTGAAATATGTAAGGAGAAGTATTGCCAATACACACTGTGTTCCTCCTGTCCAAGCACTGTGTTGCTCTCTGTGCCCAGCAGCTGTAAGAATTACATCTTGTGACAATGGTATTTGACACTTAGTTTGCTAATTGGATTCGTATTTCAAAAACAAGGAGGAAATAGGCTGGGGGTTGGTCACTACATTGGCTTGTTCATATGCCTTTAGTTATTTTGTCTGCTTCACCATCCAGTTGGAAAATCAGTTAAGTAATCAGTTAATAGGTTAAGTTTGACAGTGTCTTTTCTGATGAACCTATGAACGTGTGTAAACAGCTTTCTAAGACTTCCTTTGGGTGCTCACCTGAAGGCTCCAGCAAACCTCCTTTGATGTGTCTCTAGTTCTTTTTCAAAGGAGCTTTGAGATGTGTGGTCTTGGCTGGATCTGATGGCTGCTGGCACTGTAACTCCCCATGGTCCTGCTGCTCTGCTGAAAGAATCCGCCCTGTGCTGGCTTTGAATCCTTGCAGATCACCAAGTCCAGAGATCCTTGTTTGAAATTTAACATTATCATCTCTGGTGTGTTTCCTCGAAGGACATTTGCAAATTTAATCAGTGCTCATCCATCTCAACATGTAACAAATTGAGCACAGAAATTTTAACTTGGCTGGTGGTGATCAAGGGGATAGGAGCAGTAACCTAGAACAGAGCTCAGCACTCAGGAGGCTCAGTGCTCCTCTTTGTTCCATTTTACTAACTCCTCATGCTTCTTCTTGCTTCTTAGCAACATCTGTGGTTGGCCCTTCCCCCTCCATTTGTATTGCTTTTTAGTAAAACCAAAGGTTTTCTGAAAGTGAAGTTCACTCTTAAGCTTTTCAGCTCAGTGTGAATGCTTCAGGTTTTTGAAAATAGGAAGAAATTAGAGAATGGAAATGATTTTCAGGAACTGCTGTGCATCCTCAGTCACCCTTCCCATTGTCAGTGAGTTTTGTGTGCTCCTTCAGACTTCTAAAAAACAGTCCATGCAAATCCAGATTTCAGAGCATTATTTTCAGCATCTGGTTGCTACAAAGCTTGGCTTGATACATTAGTGCATCCAACATACAGCAGGGGATGGTTTGACACCTGTTGGATGTGTGTGCCACCCTATTCTGGTGCCCGGGGCCTGAGAAGCATGAGGGACCTAGAGCCACCTGCCCTGGACAAGCAGAGCTTTGTAGCTTGAATGTAGACATCTGAGACTGTTGTGAGGTGTGACCCCTGTCCAGAAGGATGAATAGAGGTAAAGGATGGGGAGTGGCCATTTCTCAGTGATGTGTGCAGAGAGGTGGAATTAGTGACCAACAGAGGAAATGTAAATGGGGACAGGAGGAGGTCCCAGGAGGTCCAGGTCTGAGATCTACAGGCAGAACCAGCTCTACCCTTGTAAGACACTGGTCTGGTGGTATGGAAATTCGAACTGTGGCTGTGTGTGCTCCTCATGCTTCTGGGACATGGCTCTGATCTTCCTGGGATCCTGAACTGAACAGCTTAGGAGTTTCCTTGGGCTCAACGACTTCTCCTTGCTAGTGTGTTTTGGTGGCAAGTGTTTTAATTAACACTGTGTATGTCCATGTTGTTACCTGTAGGTCTCCAGCCTTGGCTTCTGTTGTTAGGACTGCTGGAGATCACACATCAGAGCTGCTGTTCTCTGAACTGTAAATCTATTGCAGCATCAATTAAACCAGCCTGTGGTTTTCTTGAAAATAGCTCACCTACTGTCGTGCTTAGAAAAAGATGAGATTGTGGGAAGGCAGCTGAAAGCAGCAGCTTGGAAAGATTAAAACTGTGTGATAGTGACTGTAGTGGTGTAAACTGGACTCCTCTTTGCAGATGCAGCTCCCAGCGTGGCTGCAGTGATGTGAACAGAAGGAAATAGGGGTTTGCTGGGGTGTGGATGTGATCCCTCACTAAATTCCTCTACAGTATCTTCCCTCCAGCTTCTCCCTGGTACTTATTTGGATGAAAATCCTTCAGTCCCAATCTCATGCAACCTTTACTGCTGCTGATGACTTCAGTGTTGTTCCTGTAGCTCATCCCAAACCCAGTCAAATATTTCCAGAGAAGGATTTAATTATAGAGCATTCTTCCCATGTTTTATGACATTAGCTAAGAGAGAGTTCCCATCCAAGAACTCAAGAGCCCGCATTTGTTTGATTATCCACTGTAATGTTTGTTTTTCTTCCCATCAGACAGAAATGGGCTTGTCACAGCACATGTCACTCTCGGGGCAGGGAGGTGTGGGTGAGAGGAGGGTGTTAGCACATTGCTCCTTGAATGAGTTGAAGCAGTGTTAATAATCCCATGCACTATCCTGAAGGACCTTCCTGGAACCTGTCTCCAAGGCACAGTTTCCTTCTGGGTATCCAATATTCCACCAGCGGGGAAGGAAAATGATGTCTGCAAAGGTGTTAATTGCTCATGTTTATCAAAAGACCAAGAGTCTGCAGAAAGGTGGGGGGCATTTCCAGCTAGGAAACTTCCCTTGGCCCAGCTGCTCCTGAGAACTCGGCCAAGGTGATTTATGGCCCCGTTCACCAGTGAATGCTTCACGTGGGGCTGGGCTTTTCTTTTAAGCAAATGTTGGATGTTTAGCATAGAAATGATGAGAAGTGACTGGGCTGGTGCATGACTCAGAGGCTGGACTAACAAACACAACATGCAAATGGCCATTTAGAAATGACAAAAGCTGTAACAAATTACTTACTGCTCCTCAGCTTGGCTCTAGGAAGGTGAGAAAGCAAAGAGCAGACCACTTTAGGTACAGGTGGTTAACAAGGAGTGCTAATCCAGCTGAAATTTGTAACTCAGTACTTCTAATGTTGCAGGATGTGAGAGAAGGATTATCCATAGTTGGGTTTTATGGAGAGGGGTCAGCAACAGGAGGCTGATAGGTGGGACATTTCACCATCCAAGTTTGGTATGATGCAGGTCCTCTTCCTCCCACACCAGTTGTCTGAGCAGTGCCATATAAGAGTGGTAGCAACTTTGAATTTAGGTACAAAAGGATAGGGAGTATACAGACAAAAAAGCAAAACGTATAATATTTTAATCTCCAGGCATTTTTTGTTAATCTATTTTATTAATAGGTAATAAAATTGTGTCTTTAATCTCCAGGCATTATACAGAGCCTGTCTGAAGGAATTCCTGTAGAACTAACCTCTCAGTTGAGAATACAGTCCTGGACACAGCTAGTAAAACTCTGGTTTGACTACTGCTGGCTTAAAAGCATTCCCTGTGCAAACACACAGCAGGAGGAAATTGGTGACTTCTTGCTGCAGAAAGGTCAGGAAAACTCAGTTTTATGCAAACTCTTGGCCATGGAACACTGCTGCCAAAGGCACACAGCACAAATATATCTGCAACTCACCCAAGGAAGAAAAGTATTTATGAGTCTTTTTAATGCAGGGAAGTGTATTAAGTTATCTGATTGTATAAAAATAGCATTTCAGTTGTTTATAATCCAGGTAACATGCTGAAGGTCTTTTTGTTGGTTAGTTTGTCATTTCTCCAAAAGGGTATGAAGAATGTTTGGCTAAAAGGAAGATGTTCTCACTTGGCATTGCTGAACCAGCCTGTGGTTGGGAGTGGGGTGTCCAGGGCTGGGCAGTGGGGTTACCTGTTACAAGGGGTCAGGGCTGCTCCATGCTGGACTCAAAAGGCCCTGGCATCTTCCAGCTGGCTCTGCTGGGAACAGCTGAGCCCAGCAGCGATGCTGGTGGCACCTCTGGAAAAGTGTGTTTAAGAAAGGGCAAAACCACTGGACAGGCAGAGGAGGAGGGAAAAAGAGAGTGCCTATTTTAGCAGGCAATAAATTTGATTAGTTTTCCCTGAGACAAGTCTGGTTTGCCCGTGACAGTAACTGGTGAGGGATCTCCCTGTCATGATCTCAGCCCAGTTCAGGTGGTGGCCCCACACATCCACTGCAGGTAACATTCTGTGTGCAGAGGTACAAGGTCCTACCTGCTTTGTTTTCTGCTGTCCAACATGTTACAAGAAGATCGAGTGTCCAATGGGTCATTCCAGCAGGAGCAGGGATGTGATTCTCCCCCTGTACACAGCACTGGTGAGGCCTCACCTCGAGTTCTGTGTGCAGTTCTGGTCCCCTCACTTCAGGAAGGATGTTGAGGTGCTGGAGTGGGTCCAGAGGAGAGCAACAAGGCTGGTGAAAAGACTAGAGGGAAAGTCTTCTAGGGAGAGGCTGAGGTAGCTGGGGTTGTTTAGCCTGGAGAAGAGGAGACTCAGGGGGGACCTTATCACTCTCTTCAACTACCTGAAGGGAGGTTGTAGTCAGGTGGGGGCTGGGCTCTTTTTCCAGGCAACCAGTGACAGGACAAGAGGGCACAGCCTGAAGCTGCTCCAGGGGAGGTTTAAGTTGGATATTAGGAAGTACTTCCTCATGGAGAGGGTGATTAGACATTGGAATGGACTTCCCAGGGAAGTGGTGGAAGCACTGTCCCTGAATGTGTTGAAGGCAAGGCTGGATGTGGCACTTAGTGCCATGGTCTAGATGGTGTGGTGGTGTTGGTCATAGGCTGGACTTGATGATCTTAAAGGTCTTTTCCAGCCTTGGTAGTTCTGTGATTCTGTAAATACAGAAGGAAAAAGATCATCGTGCTTGATTCTGATGTTGGAGAGCACAGGCTAATTCAGATCCTTAGGGCATTCCTGGGTGTCCTGGGAAAACCCCCTCTCTCTTCCTGCTCCTTATGGTTCCTTGTTACTGCTCTAGAAAATGATGTTAGCAGGGGAAAGGGTCCCAAAGGATTGAATCAGAAGTTTTCCAGTGTTTTCTGGTAGCTGCCAAGCAGGGATTTGCATTAGTCAGCAAATTACTGGGTTAGTGCCTTTGAATGCCACAGTCGTGTTCTGGCACTGTCACTCTCTTTCCCTCTAATGACAATAAAATTGTAATAATTAACTCTTTTAATTGCAGAAGCAAGTGCAAACCTTCCCAAATCATTGGAGTGTGAGACAAAATACTTGCTTTCAAAGAAAGATACAGCCCTGGGTGGTGGATAGGCTTAGTTTTCAAGAACAAAAGACATCCCTGCTTAATGTTAATCTACAAATAAGGCTTAGAAGACTCCACTGTGTCAAATACTGACCAAATTTTTCAAAAAGATGGCAAAAATTACACATAATGAGAAGGGATGAAATGATATTTGGATTGTTCTTCAAGTTTCTTTTCCTCCATTTTATGCCAAGTGGCCAGAAGTGTGAGACAGTATGACAGTGTGTGCAAAGAAGGGTACTGACAGTCAGAGAAGCCTCCTTGTCTTCTGTGGCATCATATACCTGGAGTCACCTTCTTGTCACCCTCTTACTGGGGTTAAACAGCAAAGTCTGGGAGAGGAAAAATAGTGAAGTTATATTGCTGGAGTCCTTACATGAGCAAAGTCATGCAACTTCCAGAGTTCCTCTGGCTCCTTTGGGTGGCAAGAACATGAATATATTCAGAATCTCTTTACACTTCAAGAGCAACTGAATTGGCAGAATCACTCTAGGGAGAGATGTCTTCTCCAGGTGGTGAAGCTGTTGGGTCAAGATTGGAAATGGTCTGCAAGGTTTGCTTCAGCTAGCCACAAAATAGTGGACTGTCCAGGATTAGATGAGCAATGCACAGTTGGGTGGGTGACCAGCTGGGCTGGTTCTGTGATGAGACTTGGGTGCCCAAGAAGCCCTGGGCAGCCCAGGTACCTGTGTCTTCTCTGCATCGGGCCTGTGGCTTGTGCTGGGGCTGAGGTGCCTGAGAGCAAGTGACTGCAGTCCTGAGATGTGGAACTCAATCATTACTTGTTGCCTGAAATTCTGGAGCTTCCAACACTGCTTTCTGTGCAGGTGTGTCCTGCCACGTGCAGGCTTTTTCCTCATGTCAGGATGGGTTTGTTTTGGCCCAAACCAAACAACCACAGTCTCCTGTTGTTCACCACCTTCATTACAGCCACATACAATCAGAGCAACAATGTAAGGGGCTGCAAAGTACCACAGTCCTACTGTGGGGATCATGCTTCTCAGGAAAGCTGTGCTACCCCAAGAGGCTGCACCCTCCTCTGCTCTGCCAGGATACCTGCTGCTGGTGGTATTCACTTAACTCTGAAAACGTGGTCCTGGGTTTTGTAGCTCACGTACTTCTCTAAAAGGTTAAACAGGCAGGAGACACAGTGTGGGATCAGCAACTCCTAGCACAGCTCCTCTTGGATGCCTTGAGGTCAACCCCATGGAGGTACATCACATCTCGTTCCTTCAGCCCTGGTGATGAGCTGGGCTTTTGTTGAGGACATGTATGTTTTAGCAAGGCCTTCACCTCCTTTGTGTGTAAACCTCTAGGGAGCTCTTCCATGGGTTTGTTTGAGTAATTCCTGCATTTAACCTTGTGTGGTGTCCTTCTCATTCCCCCAGTTGCCTGGCCTGTACTGTGGTTTCTATCAAGAGGTAAAAGCTAACTGAATTGGTGTAGGTCAGAGCACCAGACAGGCTTGTGAGGGTTGGTAGACACCATGCAAAGGGCAAAGTGTGGTTTGTTTGAAACGAGCTGGGGGCCAGGTTTGGATCCCTGTGCCCTTACCCTCTACACTTTATTCTTGGTGTGCTCCCTGCAGTTGCTGCTGGGAAGCAGCTCCTCCCCCAAGAATGGGTCTGTCAGTCTGGCCAAGGGAAAGCGTGTCCAGAGATTTCATCAAAAACTGAGAAACATTAATACTAGTCATGCTCAGGGTTGGGTTCCAAAATTCTTGCATTAAGAAAGATTTCACTGGGGACCAGCTGTGCTGAGCATCCATCAGACAGTTCAACAGGGAGGCACGGGACAATGCTAAACTTTCTTTTCTTTGCCACCAAGCTAAGTAGTTCTTCGGTGTGAACAGAGAAGAATTAAAAAATTGAGAGATGGAAGATAACTCCTAGGTGATTATGTCTACCCCCCTTCCAGCAAAGGACTTTACCTCAAGTATGTTTCTAAGAATATGAATGAACCTAGTTATAAAGCAATGAAAGCAGCAGGGCTACGCTGCTTTCTGGGGGGAGGCTATTTCTGTGTCTGATGAGTTTTGTTCTTTCTGAACTTTTTCTGTCACTTTTATTAATGACTTTTTGCTTTAGTGTTGTGATATTTTTCTGAATTTCACTGACTCACACATCTGAGGGCCACTAGGGACCACTGGCCTTACAGCCTGGCCCCTTCCTAACATTGTTGATTTGATTTCTGCAAGTTTCTTACATTTCATGTGAGAAAAACCCACTGTTTGCAGCTAAGGCAAAACATCTCTTGAATTCCCTGAATAGCTATTGGGAAAAGACTTTGGTACATGACCTCAGAGCAGCTCTGACTGATCCTTGTACCCAGCCTGTGGCTCCTCTGGGGACCAGCAGATCCACCTGCTCAGGTGGACAGCCTGCATCGTGCTGCCTGGAGATCTCTCTCTCAGCCAGGCACAGGGATTTAAAAAATGAGTATGTGATATCTGGCAAAATGGTCAATGCCCTCATGCTACTTTGTGCTGAGGTCGGCAAGGCTTGGGGAACAGGGCTCACAGGGCCTTTGGGACTTCCTCTGTTCCCACTAAAATGCCTGACTAAGCTGCATGGAAGTAAGATCAGTGTCAGGTCGGCCCAGACCCACGTGCTGGAGCACCCGCTTCCCAGCCAGCCCTGCACGTCAGCATTGGAGCTGACGTGAGGCACGGCATGGAGCCCACGTGCAGAAGTAGGGTGAGGTCCAGCTACAAAGTCCAAACTGCCGTGCCAATGGACCACAGAGGCTCCGGCCATAAGTACATATTGCTGGCAGGACAACAGCAGTGAGAAAAACAATCCCCAAGCAGTAAATATGGGCAACGCTCTCGATATAATGGAAAAATACAGATGCATCTGTATGAGAGTCTTAAGACCTCTCTACAAGAGCTGTTTCTAACCCCCACATTTCCTGTGAGCGTGGCTTTCCTAGAAATGGATACCACGTCCTCATTAAAGGACTCAACTGGGGCCTTTGGCTGTACTGCCTTTCCCTCACCTGCTTGGATGCCCGTTTATTCCTGGAACTACAGCATCCGGAAAATAGCACTTTACAGAGCTCCCACTGCCTTCTGTGGTTGAAAAGCCATGCAAAATGAGCTGTGGAAGGAAGAGTATGGAGATACTCACTGCTTTCAGTGTACAGTTCATAACTTGGGTCATTTGGGATCCAGCTTTGCAGAACGATCTTTTGTGTGTTATTTGTCTGCTATCTGGCTTTTATGTAAGATGATTTCCTAGTGTAGAGTGAAGCTGGTGCTCTAACATTGCTCTTCTGAAAAATGCTGGTCTTTAAATACTTCTAAAATATCTCTTTGGCAGATTTTTCTATTCTAGCAAAACATTTGGGATTTTTTAAATGTTAATAAGGTTAAAGTACTTCAAATCTTACAAGAAACTGCTTCTGAACATTGTTTGTTTCTTTCAACTGGACTTTTCTATAAATGAAAGCTGGAGGTTTGCCAGAGCACTCTGTTTTTGAAAATTATTGACCATTTCAAAGCCTCTTCAGCCATTTTACCCTTCTCCCATCGATCTTTGAACCATTTGGCTGATTCCAGCCCAGTTAGAGGGAGGAGTAGAAGTCATAGAGGTAACTTCCAGGTTCATCCAAACAGGTCCCAGCTGGAGGTTAGAAACCAAAGAGCCTGGATGGAGCAGAGGGAACAGGAGAGGGAGCGGGACTGTGACCGCTGCTGGTAGCCTGCACAGTGGTGGGCTCTGGAGAAAAGTGTCTTCACCTGGTTTGCATCCCTTCACCACTGCATTTCCCATCTTGGTTTCCTTCCTGATGGCTGTTGAAATGAACAGCAAGATTTTCTGGACAAAGACACCTTTTCCAGCACACCTTTACAGCCCCTGGTTTCCCACGCTTCCCATGTCAGAGGGTTGTTGCAATAAATAACAGTTATACAGACCACTGGCCTGATCCCTTCTCCTGTGCAGGGATTTTCTTGGTTCATCTTCTGTTTTTCCTTTTACTACTGGTAATTGAAATGGATCCTTCTCCAGAATTGCTGTGATCACTGAAAATGACGGATCTGTCCTTGACTGTGTTTCTTTCCCAGCTCCTTTCTGAACACTCCTCTGTTGTGCTGGTAACACTTGTCTGTGTGCAACTTTCCTTACATTTTGGCAGACATTGGGTATTTCAGCAGCAATAAATTTAAATGGATAGAATTAAGAAAGAGGACAGCTTTTTGGAACAGCAAGCAAGGCTTTTTTTTTCTTTCTTTCTTTTTCTTTAGATATATCATCTATGAACCATCACCTGGGACTGCTTTTATAGAGACAAAATATCATGTGCCTAAATGTCTATAGACTGCACCTGGAATTGAAAGTAGATTTCTCCTCCAGTCATATTTCTCTGTTGTCTGTCCCTGAAAGGAGCTCTCAAGATCAAACTTTGACTTGTCGTGCTTTTATTTCCCTGGGTTTTTGTTTGCGATTAGCACAATATATAACATTTTGTTTCCAGTAAACACTTGGAATACACATGAAATAGCCATTTCTCACTTCTACTCTGACAACTAGAAAGACATGATTTGTGGGTGTCTCTAGCATAGATCTACTTTCTTGGGGTGACACTGATTTGTCCCAGCGGAGCCCGTGCCTGGAGCCAGGCTGTGGGCAGCCATTCCACCTTTTGTTTCCCCGACCTTCCTTCAGATGCTCCTTCTTAGGAAGGAAACTCTACACGTCCCCATGCACTAGGCAAGACAAATGCTGTGGGCAGCTTCCTAATCCCCCAGCAAAGCGGGAGACAGCACCTCCTATATCACAAAGCTCCTGCTCCTGCCATGGCTCCCTCCGGGCTCTGGCCTCGTCCAGTTTATGCCGTGGCCAAGCGTGGGTCGCCTCTTGCTCCCAGGAGAGCCCCTTCCCTGCTCCAGCAGATCCTACCAGTAGGAATATTTTCCAGATGTGCAGCCTGACCTGCCCGCAGCCCCCCCCCCCCCCAAGGCCTTTGCTCCTAGCTGTGCCCACTTGCTTTGACTGTGGTTTTCATGTGTTCAAGCAAATGTGTTGCAGCCTGGTAGGACCAAAGGAAATATTTTCACTGTTTCTCGAAATAATTAGTGGCTGAAGGAGATTAAAAAAAAACCCTTGGAGGAATTGCTATCTGTAAGGGCTTGGAAGCACTTGGAGACTGGCTCTCCTTCCCATACTGAAACTCCACTCATCTGGCTCCCAAGTCTGATGAGAAAGCAGAAATTTCTTGTCTGAATTGCACTGCAGTAATTCAGCACATCTCCTGGGCTTTGTCCTTGCTTTTCCTTCTGTGCACAACTGGGTCTTCATGACACGAACCCATACAAATGCACTGATGTTAGCTGAGCTATGCTGATATACACCAGGGCCCTCTTGTCTGTAGCAGGGCCTTGTTGGTGGCTCTTACCTCTGCATGGTGGGTAGTGCTGCCTGGAAAGGCCCAGGTGGTCTCTTGAGACCAATGGACCAGCTGCACTTTGGAACCTGATGGAGTGCTCCTGTTTTCATGTCATGCTTGTCATGATAGTTAGTGCTCAAGCATGGTCCAGAGGTGCAGCACAATGACTGTCACCATCTACATGTGAAATTCTCATGATGCCTTATGTTTTCTGGACTATAGTGCACTGTGTGCTGTCTGTGGGTTGGTTAAAGCAATGCACTAGGATGAGATCTAGGTCCTTGCCCCAGTTTCTCTCTCTTTGTCTACTGGTTCCTCTTCTGGTTCCTTTAAAAAGGAAACAAGAGCATCAACCACTGTGTTACCTTTCAATCCTAAGCCTGCTCAGGCTGGGTGCACCTATTCCCATGTGTTTAGAGGTCAGATGCAAAATGTGGCAATGTTCTGGTTTTAACTGGGACTGGTTTGACCCTTCCAGCAGAGGCCTGTGGTGTGCCAGTGGTGACACTAGAAGTTCATGGGCAAAAGAGCTGCAAGGAGGAAGGTGGCAACCCTGCATTGAGCATAGGATGACAAACAGGGGTTTACAGGTTTCTCATTGTTATCTTGAGTGCCAAAATGGTGGGCTGAAGACTACCAAGCTGCTTGCCTCTGTAGGAAGCAGTTTGCTTTGTTTGATCTTGTTTTCATCCCAAGTGATCTTTAATCACACCAGCGTATTTAAATAAGCATGATCCTAAAATTGCATGTATCTATTTCTTCATCTGAGGGTATGGAATCTCTAACTTTATGAGAAGAAAACAGTTGTTTGTTTCTTTGGTATTAATCCACGTAAAAATTACCCTCTGAAGAAGAGCAAAAAGTGTGCTGGAAGGAGGGGAAGAGTGAGCAAGGCCCTGCTGCAATACCCAGGAGCTCCACTTCAGGTCTGCAGGCTGCATCTGCAAACAGCAGCAGCAAAAGCAGCAGGCCAGCTTTTTGTGATATGTGAAGTGCAATTATGAGGTGAAATATGAAGCTGGTATCTTAATATCTTAACGATACTGAATTTATTTTCAAAGTTAAGCTGTGCAGAATGAATCATTTATCAGTGGGCCATATGGAAAGGCACTTATCTAAACCCCCTTCTTAGTCCCAGGTGTGCTTCTCTGGCAAGAACAAATCACACGCAGCATTTGGAAGAGAACTTAAATTCCAGATGCGCAATTTGAAAAGATGCATTTGCAAAAATAAAATAAGGCCAAATTCTGCAATATGTTATTTTTCTGAAGCTTCAGTGAAGTTAATGAGGTTCCATGGGGGTAACTGACACCAAATACAACTCAAGGGATCCGCTTTTTTACTGTGTTACTCCAGTTTTATGCCAGCATTAATTTTGGAGGAGCTGGTCTGTCGTGGGGAAGAGAACCCAACCAAGAGTGTCTACTGTCTAGTTCTTTCTCTATGTCCTATTTATAAATAGAGACAGTGAGACAGCAGTGAGAAGGGAGTGCTCATGTTGATATCAATGCTGATGGATGCAAAAGTGAAAGCAACAGTCCATCTTTCTTTCAGGCATGCAGCTCCTGGAAGTCCCAGCCATGAGGAAGATGTGGTTCCTTTCAGCTGGCTGTGGTGAAGCATGCCATGCTGCTGGGGATTGCTCTCCTAGGGAAAGCCAGGACTACCAAGCCAAGAGGTTAAGTCTGTCTTCAGTTCTTCGTTATCTTTTTATCCAGGAAACGAGAAATCATAGACATTAGCTTAGTCAAGTCTGATGAAAATAAATCTTGAAAATCACTTTACAAACATCAAGAAATTATTTAGAAATTGTTACTCTTCACCAGGAAATGCAGTTTTGGTGGAGAGAAGTCATCCCTGCACAGAGAAAATGTTTTGCACTGAGCATTTTGTCTTACAGCAACAAACTAGTGTGGTTTTATCAGAAAACTTGGGTGAAGCTGTTGAGCAATTCCAAAGCACAATCCCTGAGCAGCATTTGGAAGAACCAGAGAAGAGCCTGGTTAGATACTGCAGCTGAGGGCTGCAGGGTGGACTCCAGCTGTGGAGAGAATATTTCCTGGCAGATGATGAGCAGAGCTCCCAGACTGATTGCCCAGTGACTGCTGTCAGTCAGAGCCGAGGGTAAATCTCAGATCTTGGCAGCAGAAGGAGTCGAGGTTGGTAACCAGGGAGGAGGCAGTGACTTTGTCTGCAGGTGATCTGGTGCAATAGAAGCACATCACTAGATACCAACAGTTGATGCTCAGACCCCTAAACATCCACTACATGTGTTTGGGGTTTGTGTTAGGATGGGGTTAGTCTGGTTTTCTTCAAGTTAAGCATGTGGCTTGAAGCTGCCTGCAGGACCAAGGACTGGTTGGGTCTCTTGTGGCCTGCCCCAGGCTGGAGCACGTTTGGTGCACACCCACAGTGGGGCTTCCAGCCTTGCAGCCCATGAAAGCCCCGGGGCAGAGCTCACAACTGAGCTCCTGGGCAGGACACAGGAATTATGGAAAGATCTGCTTCAAAGCTGTGCAGTTGCTCTGAACTGAAAGGCTGCAGTTGCTGTCAGTGCAGCAGGGCCAGGCTGTGTGGCCTTGTAGAGGAATTTCTCCTCGTAGAGGAGATCAGCAGGTGCAGGTTTTTCCTCTCATTTGGGTGCTAAATTACTGAGTGACTTCAAGGCAGTTTAACATCTCAAAGCCTTTTAAAGTGTCCTCTCACAAAGCATTTGCTCTCCCTGTTGCACTGGGAAAAGGGTGGCTACATGGAGGCAGGTACAGAGACTTGAGACACTTTTGATTTACTCAGTTCCATTTTCAAGACCGGGTAGAAGAAACTCAAGCAATAATTCTTACCTCTTTTGGATGAGTTTTAATGAAAAATATCTAAAGCAGCACATATTAGGATAAAATAATTTCTAATGAAGGCTTGTGACCATGTTCAGAAGTGGTACTGTGAGGAGGTCTTTTTTAGATCAGTGTCTGACTTGCTGGGTCGTTATTTGGTGGAGTGGCATAAACCAAAGTGAGAGGACACCAGAGGAGGAGGATGGTATCAGTGATTGCTAGAGACAGGCTTGCTAGCTGGTGCCTGCAGCTGTAAATGGGATGTCCTCTCTGCTGTCCACCCTGGGGACTCAAACCTCCCTTGGTCAGGGTCAGAAACCATGCACACAGCCAGACTACACTTTGCTGTTTGGTTTGTCCTGATCCCTGTGTCAGTTCAATCACTGCTGAACAGTGCAGGTGACTGTAGTTCAAAAGATATGAGCACATTCCTGCAGAAAGGCTGAGGAGCAACGTGCATTTTGAGATGCTCTGAAACATCTGCCAGTTGGTTCAGATGATAGGGTGGCCTCCAGGAGCCATACCCTAAGCTAAGTGATTCAGAGAAGCCTGATGGGCTACAGATCCTAATAACACCAAAATAATGGAAATTGAAAGACTGCCTTGAAGTAATTTGGAAATCCCAGTCCTGTTATTTATGAGACTGTGTGCACCATGCTTACAGAGGCACCAAGCAGGCTCTCCAGGAGTTCCTTCTCATCCAGAGCTGCCTAGTGATGCTAATACAGGGTTACACACAAAACAACAAGCTTTGCTGTTGCCAGAGCTTATCAGTTTTGGCATTATGCAGAACCAATTTTTATCTGTGTGAAGCTGCATGGTGATAGTGGTGCAGAGGGTGGGTGTGAGGTAGCTCAGAGTGCTCTGCTGTGTGCTGCAAGCAGTGGACATGGCCAATGCATGGTAGAGACAATGCTGTCAGGCCTGGTGGTGATCTTCACAGCAAGGAGGTGACATCAGTAGAAGTATGGTTTCAGGGGGAGAGTTTGCTGGGTTATAATAAGATAATCTCTCCCAAAGTAGTAGAAGTGGAATGGAGATCCTCCCATGTCCTCCACAGGTCAAGGGCTGCTCACTTTTGTGGCCGTGTCTCAGTACCCACATGGTCCTGATTGCTGTTGGTCTTTCACTTGCATTCAAAGTTTTCCCCTCCTCGACTCTGAAAAAAATTCCTTTCCTGAGCCAGCTTAAAAATCCTGCACTTTTTCTCTTTGTTTGGTTTTTTTGTTTCTTACACATAGTGTAGCCTGGAGACGGCAAGTGACTGATTCCCAAAGAAAAATATCTCTGTTGCCCAGGACCATAATTTATAGAATGGCTTTTCTGACCAGTTGTGTTTTCCATTTAATATATTTTCTGTTTTTCAAATCTCCCCCTTCAAAGCGGAAATGCAGTGTTCCTCAGAGCCGGGATGGGGGAACGCTGCTGAGAGCTCAATTTAAAGGTCAGGGGCCTGGGGGACGGGGTGTGCCTTTGCTTTCTGCTCCAAAATAGGCTGAAGACAAAGGTGAAGAAAGAAAGGAGAGGTAAATGCCCTAAGATCATAAACAGCACTGCGTGTGCAACGGCAGGGCCGTGTCTCACACTGTCCATCACCACGGTGGGCTCATTAATGTCCGCTCGAAGCATTTCTGAACCGCCATTTCCCAAAAATCATCTGTTCTCATGTACAAAAACAAATGAGGTCAGCTTTGCCATTTCCCTCCAGTGCTTTCCCCTGGAAGAAGCCAGCAGTGGGGCAGGTGGCCAGCTGCCATCCATGGCAGAGGCTCTGGGGCACACTGGGCTGGGTGTGATGCGGCCCATGTGATGTGGTGGGTTGGGTTGTGCCACTCGATACCAGCCAGGGCTGATGTGGGAGGAACGATTGTAGGAGGGTTGGGAAGCAACAGCCTCTAGCCCATGGCTTTTCTCTCCATGCCTGAGGCATGGTGTGGACAGCTGAAAAGCAGAACAAAACTGCTGCTCTAAAACTTACTGTCTTGGGGGTCATTAATGCCCAAGTCAAGATATTTGGAGATTTGGTTTTCTAATAGATTCAGGTGCACCTAGCAAAGGATGTAAAACTCAGGGATTCCTCTTCATTTTGATGGCCTCTTTTATTTGCACCTTATTACATGAATTACTGTAATGACACATTACACAACTTTATGCTAATTAAATTAGGCCATCTATCCCTGTGAGGACATCTGCATGGGCTTGGATCCACATTGCAGGAGAGGGCACTTACGACCAGACTTGGCTGTACTCTGCAGCAAAGTCCGAATCTCCTTGGAAAGTTTTATGTGTGTAAAGCAAAACTGTGAGAGTTGCCAAACCTGGAGGACAGCAGCCACCAGGGAGCTGACAGCAAAGGCATGGCCAAGGTGTGCAGCAAAATGAGGCTCTCCACCTTCTGGCTCTTGCTTCTCTTCCTGTTCGTGAGGGGAGATGTAGGTTAGACATTAGGAGGAAATTATTTAGTGTGAGGGTGGTGAGACACTGGGACAGGTTACCCAGGGAAGCTGTGGCTGCCCCATCCCTGGAAGTGTTCAAGAACAGGCTGGATGGGGCTTGAAGCAACTGGGTCTAATGGCAGATGTTCCTGTCCATGCAGTGGGGTTGGAGCTAGATGGCCTTTAAGGTCCCTCCCAACCCAAACCAGTCTAGGATTCTATGATTCTTTCTCCAGTGATGGCGTAATGGCCCAGCCAGCATCTCTGCTAGGAGCTGTGGCTGAGGCTCTGCTTCATTTTCATGTTCCCTAAAGGCCTCAGCAAGGCTCAGGTCTGAGACTGAGACAGAGGGGCTGGCTGGGAGATGGGAAGTTGGGCTGGGAAACTGTCTTTCCAGCCAAGGCCGGGAGGTTTCCTGAAGCACCCCATCACTCTGCTGGACTTCTCCATTAGAACAGGGGCTGTTAGTCCAGTTCTGCACCAAATGCTGACAATTAATAAGCCTCATATGTAGTTGGTAAATAGAACTGTGTGAAAAACGTAGAAGAAAGGGGTGTTTTTTTCAGTCATTAAGGTTATGTTTTTTCATAATGGAAAATGTTTTGTTATAATTAAATTAACATTTTCAGATAAAAAATTACATTTGAATATTTAAGATAAAGTTGTACGGGCCACCTGGAAGGTGTTCTTCAATATGATGCTGTTTTTCTTTTCTGAGCATCTGCTGTTCCTTGACTAGCCTGGTTAATGGTGCATTGCACTAGAACACAGTGTTCTAGTTTCTTTAGAAGAAGTTTCTGCATAGCTATCCAGGCTGCCCTGCAGAATTTCAGCTGTGGCTTAATTCAGTCCTACCATGTTCGATTACAACTGTAGATGATCTGTTCACAGTTGTGACACCAAAAAGGAAACACATGGTATCACACAGCAATGCAGGGAGGTCTGGGGTGTGAACCTGAAACCAGAAGTTTGAAGAGGCAAGCTGGATTCATACAACTAAGTTTCAAATATCCAAATATGCATGCTGCATAGCATAGAATTCATTTTCCTCTAACTATATATATTAATATAGGTATATAAATATATAATACATATACATATACTCCTGGAAAGAAGCTGAAACCTAAGCCAAAAGGAAGAAAAACCTCTCAAAAGTTGATAGACAAATCAAACTATAGACTTTGCATATAGCTGCAAATGGATTACTCCATACATCTCCAGAAGGCAGACTACCCTCCAGGATGACCTAGACAGGCTGGAGGAGTGGGCTAACAGGAACCCTATGAAATTCAACGGGGAGAAGTGTAAGGTCTTGCACCTGGGAACATATAACCCAGGAGTGCAGCTCAGACTGGGATCCACCTGGCTGGAGAGCAGCCCTGTGGAAAGGGACCTTGGGGTCTTGGTGGATAACAGGCTCAACATGAGTGCACAGTGTGCACAGGGCAAAGAAACCAACAGGATGCTGGGCTGCATCAACAAGGGCATCACCAGCAGAGATAAAGAAGTCATCATCCCACTCTACTTGGTGCTCATGAGACCACACCTGGAGTATTGTGTTCAGTTTTGGGCCCTGCTCTACAAAAAGGATGTGGACAGGCTGGAGAGGGTCCAGAGAAGGACCACAGGGATGATCAGAGGACTGGAGGGGAGAGGCTGAGGGAGCTGGGTTTGTTCAGCCTTGAGAAGAGGAGACTCAGGGGAGACCTTATTACCATGTTCCAGTACTTAAAGGGTGGCTACCAAGATGATGGAGACTCCCTATTTAAAAGGAGTCACATGGAAAAGACAAGGGGTCATGGGTACTAGTTGCTCCTGGGGAGATTCCAATTGGACACAAGAGGTAAATTTTTCACCATGAGGACAGTCAGACATTGAAATAGTTTTCCAAGGGAAGTGGTGGATTCCTCCATATTGGACAGTTTGAAGTCTCAGCTTGACAGGGTGCTGAGCCATCTCATATAAACTATAGTGTTACCTAGAAAGCTTGGACGATATGATCCTGAGGTCCCTTCCAACCTGGCATTCTATGACTCTGTGATACTTCTACTGCTTCAATTGTTCTTTCCAAAGTGCTCTCAGATGGAAAGATTTTATTTATATAATTTAATCTTTTATCAGTAGAAAAATGCCCAGAGGAATTGGCTATAGTTAGTCACAGAGGGTTTTCTTGACTTGAGATGGTTTTAGATCATGTCCATAGCATAGGGACAAATATAAAGCTGAGGAGCCCCTTCAGTGAATAATGGTATTTTGTTCTGATTGAAGCCTCATGTGGCCTCTCTCCCATTACACTGGAATGAGGGACAAGTCTTCTGTTTAGACTCCAGTGTCCTGATGAGGCTTCAGTGAGGACCCAGCCCTGCTGGTCCTGGTCACAGGCTGCCACCTCACTGCTTGGTGTCCCCCATAAGGTCACTGCAGTGGAGATCACCTGGGGCTGATAGAAAACACAGATCCCCAGCACCGAAGCTACAAGAAAACTGCTGTTAGCACTGTTAGGATCAAGTATTCATTAGCATTGGTCTCTGAATCCAGAAGGTGACAGGCACATCAGGCTGGCTGCTGATGGCCCCAGGGTAACCTCTACCTGATGGAACAGAAAAAAGCCTTTGGTGCAAAGTAAGGAGCTGTTGTCTGTCCATTCCCTTGAGGTACCTGCTTTTTCAAAGTGCTTGTGTGAGCAGGAGCCTTTTAACTGGTGCTTGGTCCATGTGTGTGGTTGTCTTCCAGCCCATGAGTTGGTACCTGGCAGGAAGGGGTCACATCACACTGTTTTGACTGGAAGGCATTTGCTGCATAATGGTAGAGAAGCTACTTAATTGTTTGTGCTTCTTTTAGTCTATTTGTTTGGCATGTACTTTTATCTTGACAAATATGGTCTCAACCTTTGTCTGACTTCTGCTGCAGTTCCTTTCCCCATGTCCTGCAGGAGTCCAACTGCCCCATGTCTTCCCCCTCACTCCCTCAAAGTTCCCTCTGCAAAGTCACTTACACCCCATCAATGAGCTCTCAGGATCCATTTGTACTTGGTGATACATCAGCAGCTTTATGGGATGTATGGAAGTTTTTTATCCTACCCCTTCTTTCAGTTTTCTCTGTCTCCTCTCAGTTTTTTCTGAAAGAGAGGAAAAACAATTCTGGCACTGGCTTAATCGAAAAAGGAAACTGAAGCCCATTGATTTAGTAGGAGCCAGAAGCCCAGATGAAGCTAACTCCATGACCCTTCTTTTCTGCTGTGAAGCTGTCACTAATACTGTGCTATATTCTTTTTAAATTTAATTTATGAAATATCAGTGAAATTTGGAAGGGCTTGCAGTGACTGGAACTCAGCAAGAAGTAAGAGTTTATGGCCCCTAACAAGAACAAACAGGACCAGAAAATCCTTCATGTTCTCCCAGCTAACCATAGAAACAGCCTTTTTCTTTTTTTTTTTCTTTTAAATAATCTCAAGGAAAAGTTAGTGAAACATAAATTAGAACGACCGCCTCTGATGTATTTTTCTGAATAAAAAGGACATTCAGTAGCAGGTCATTTGTTTTTGTTTTCTTTCAGAGAGTAAATGGAAACATATTCTTACCTCACTTTTCTCACAAGTACAGTAGATTTCCTAAGCTTGTGTCAAGGTTTTATTGCCAGGAAAAAGTGGTTGAATATTCAGCATTTGTAATGAGGGCATCATCAGACATGGAATCCAGCTGTCAAGGCTGGGACATTCATTTCTAGGTGTGGGGCTGAGCTGGTTAATGACCTTTGAGTGTCACTTTGCTGGATCGTTAATTCCCAACCATTTTGCACCTATAACCTTCCTTTGCAGGTAATTTTTGGAGCATGTATATTTCTGAATAAAAAAGTGCTAAGACTTGATGAACACGCTAAGGAGCCATGTGGGTTTAGGAGAGAATGGGGAGTTTTACTTAACACAAGCACTGACTGAGATGGACTGCACCAGATGGGACCCCAGCTCTGCAGAGCTTGGTTTCTGGTCTGTGGTAGTATCGGCTCTTTCAAAGGAAATACTTGTCAGAAGGTTTTTCTGAGTACTACCAGGAGCACTGAACATTCATCCCTCTGACAAATTACAAAGTCAGTATGATCAAGTGGATTACAAATAGGACTGGAAACTCCTGAGTTCTTGTTCTGGCTCAGTCCTTGACTTTCTTCTGTGACCTTAAGCAATTCATTTGAACTTCTCTCAGCCAGATTCATTGCTCCTGTAATTCCATCTGATATAGTAAATGAGGAAGTGTATGGCCCTATATATCTTAATTTTCCTATCTGTAAACGTGGGTGAATGCTTTTGGTATGTAATTATTACCCACGGGTTCTGAGATGTTTCAAATCTTTACAGCACTTTGATGTCAGCCAGCCTATTTGTTGATACATGGAGGATCTACGTGGTAAGAAGTTTTAGAAAAGTTTTAAGCTTTCATCCGAGAGTGGGTGGAAAAATATTGTACGTATATTATATATGTTGAATCTTGTTTTCAGCTTTCTTTTAAGTGTAAGAATTTGCCTATCGTTTTTTGCCCAACAATTACCTCTGTTCTTGCTGAAAGACCTAACAGCTTCTAGAACTTTGTCTGCCTTGTTAAACACAACCAAAAGGTTGGCCTGCCTGTTGAAAAACCCTTAGGGCAGTTGGTTTGACTGCAGTACCCTGGTTATCTCCACAACTATGATCGATGACTGGTGGCAGTGATAAAGATGATGTCCATGATGCACTCTGAACATTCACAGACTAATTGCAAGACCATTTTCATTGTTCTCAGCTCTTTTTTCCAGTGGGGAGGTAGCTGGCATTGATTTGTAGCTCGGAACATCTTGCTATCATCCATATGCTAGTTTGCATGTTGATGCTTAGCAGGATGTAGCAGTACCAGGAGGTCAGCTCTGTATGGCAGTGGGGTGGTTGGGGTGCTTGGCAGTGGCTGCCCAGGCCCTTCAGAGCTCTTGGTGCTCCTGTGGCATGGGGAAACTGAAACTAAGTGTTTTCAGAAAATGTTCTGGCAGCTGTGTTAACGTGTGAAACCAGTCTTGCTGGGATTATGTGTGTCCTATGCTGGCAATTTCCTTACGGGAACATACAGCACATGTGGCATTCTGAGTTATGACTTATGTGCATGTATGTGGAAGAAAGAGCTGTTGGAAAGGTGTTGAGAAATGTCCTGAAGCCTGTTGTTAAGAAAAAAAATCCTAAAAAAGGCCAGTATTTACAGTAAATGTACTTGGGAGTTCTGTGTAGATGTGACTACTTAAAGCTTGTGGCATTAAAGGTCATTGCTGGGGGTCTGGACAGTGTGGTCTGCATGCTCTCCTGGTGGTAACGGCTGGTGCAGTCAGAGGTGACTTGCTGGGGTGATGGAGGAGGTAGACACAGTCTCACAAGACTTTGGTTCTCTCTCAGGCTTCCCAATAACTACGTTGCATGAGAAGTCATTTTTCCTTTCTTTTATCTCTGCTGTTTGCCCGGGGCGGGAAGTATCTCAGTATGCAGTTGTGTGGTGCTGACTACAACGGGGCTTTGATCTCAATTAAACGATCTAGACAAAAAAAATAATAATAACCCATGATTATGCAGCTGACTGTGGTATTTCTGCAGTGATGGAGACCATTCCTAAGCAATGCTGGTAGTGTAAAACAGGCTTACAGGGTTGGTTTTTTTGTCTTGGAGCCCACGGTCACATTGTAAGAGATGCAAAAGCCTGTGTTCCTGTGCTGAAAATCTGAAGTGGAAAAGAGACCTATTAGGTAATTCATTTTGTTGGCTCTTGACAGAATTATTCCCAGTGCCATGTTCTCACCGGAGCCTGATCCTGTCTAGTTTGGAATAATTCAAGCCCTGGTGCTTCTGCTACCTTTTACTTGGAAAAACTATTTCAGTGTCTACTAGACCTCCTGGGTAGGAAACTCAGACTCAGTTGAGTCCAGTAACTGCTGTGTATAATTCCTTGAACCATCCGACACAGTTCCACCTCTGTCTTGGGTGGCTGTGCAACTGAAATCACTCGAGCTTACTCAACCCAGCTCTTTAGTCACCATTTTGGCCCAGCTCCTTTGTTGTTTAATCTGTTCTGGTGAATCTGCCCCTGAGATTCTCCCGTAGCTGTCAGGAGTGATCTGTCAAAAAATACAGAGGGGAACTGATCTTCATTTACACTAAACCCTTTTTTATACTTGACTGACTGTGTAAAGGGTCTTTAAAAACGAGTGCACTGTGAATTTCTCCAATATCAATGTATAAAGGGAGTATTTTCACGTAGTACAGTAAACACCATTTTGTTAAAATTACAGATTAAATCCCCACTTTCTGGATTCATGTGTTTGTCAACAAATTTCTCTCTTCTTTTTTTCCCCCTAACATGCATATTCCCATTCTTCATTGCTGCAAAGGAAAGTTTTAAAGAGAAGAAAAAATAATAATCAGGTCTAGAAAGCTCAGAGACCATTAGAACAAATCATAATAAAAAACGCTGGGTTTTACTCTTTTTCCTTTTCTGTATTTCATCAGTCACAAACTCTTTGCAGTCTGGCTCACAAACTCTTTGCAGTCTGGCTCACAAGCTCTGGAAGCTGGCAGCAGTTACTGGTTTGTTGTGATGGGGCATCAGAGCCTTGAGTGTGTGGAGCTGCAGCTCTGTCCTCTCCAGATGCCACCGTGGGGGTGTCCTGTGGTCACTGGAGATGAGACACAGACAATCTATTTCTCAAATAGTCCTGTAATACACAGGGGACTACATGAGTAAAATGGGATTGAACTCAAGCCATAACCCAAAAAATTGTAAGGAGTAAGTTAACATGGGGGATAAACCACATGTATTTGTCTCTGGTCAAAAATCCATCTTCATCTCTGTTTCCCTACACAGAAGCTCCCATCCCAGGCACTTTAATGTAGGGAACTCCTGCTCCTGCTTGATGGTTTCCTATATAGTCACCTGTGGACTTTGCTTATGGAGCCATAGCACAGAAAGCCCTTCTGCTGTGGAGCCGTGCTGGGCAGCATGAGTAACTTGGCCTCATGTGTGCTTCTTTTTTGCTCCCTGATAAGTATGCACTGAAGGGGACACATGCATTCAGGAGGGCAGAACCATGGCAAAACCTTCCCTGCTGCTCGCTCAGGACAAGAGCTAAGTGCTTGTTAGTGGTGCATCTTCTGTGGAGGAGTGAGCAAAACAGTACCTGATAGCATCATAAGCAATGGGAGAGATTCCTGCTAAGAGCAGCTTTTATTAAGCTTTTACCATCCCATTTGGGATTTTAGGTATAATACAGTGAGGTGTAATTAGGCAGAAAGCAGGGCATGGTTTTCAAATGCAGTGCTGGACCTGAGGGTGCAGAGGTTCCATCCTTTGTCTTTCCAAAGGCTCTCTGAGAACACTTGAACTTTATTTCATTTCCCAGGTATTCATTTTCCTTCATGGCCTGGATTCATACTGGAGCCTTTGACTGACATTCCAGAGAAGGGAAATTATTACTGGCCCAGTACACCACCTGCTCAGGGTTGAGGCATCCCTGGGACATTGGGTTAACCCTGTACGAAGCATCACCCCAGACCCTCCCGCCACAGAGGTCTGTGAAGAACAATATTGATTGTTGTTCAAGGTCAGGCTTGATGGGGCTCTGAGCAATCTGTTCTAGTGTGAGATGACCCTGCTTATTGTAGGGGTTTGGACTAGATGACCTTTAGAAGTCCCTTCCAACCCAAGACATTTTATGATTCTATGATTTTGGCATGGTCACTTACAGCTAAATTGTATCAGAGCCCTCCATCTCATCAGAGCCCAAAAGCAAAGCAGAAAGGCCTATGTAGGGAACTAAATCCACCAGGGTCATGTTATGTTTCTATCTTCAATGTTTTTAGTCACTTTCTCAGGAATACTATCTATAGTGAGCCTTAAAATTACTTAAGAAAGTGTTTCTGCTATCAAATTATTTTTAAAAAGTAGCCTAATTGTAGATTGCTGAAGAACCACTTCTGTGAACAAAGAACTTTACAAAGACCCTTGCAGCAATTAATCCCCAACTAGAGTTTCTAGAGCCAAGTTCTGATTTCCAACAAGGGAAGAAAACTGCAGCTGCGAGCTCAGCAGGATGGGGATGTTTCCTGCACTGGGTCTCAAGTTAGCACTTTGCCTTCCGACCTGGAAAAAAAAAAATAATCTGCCAACCTGCAAGAGTTAAAATGTGGGGATCTGCAGGCTGGGGGGCGTGCTGGAAGCTCAGCACACCTCAGGATTTGGGGGGAGCACAGGGGAAAGCATGCAGGAGTGCACCAGGGCGGGGGGCAGCAGGAGGCTCAAGCCCGCGCCCTCCCGCGAGCAGGGGTACGTGGAACATGACGACTTGGTGATTTTAGTCCAAAACTATGTGGACTTGGAAGCAATGTCATTTTCTTTCATGCATCTTTTATCTGAGAGTTGGCACGTTGCGTTGTGCATAGAAATTAAGGAGATGACTTGGGGCTCTCTTCTGTCGTCACTTACATGGTGTGTAACTCAATATTTTGTTTATTTATGGGAAAATTCTTTTCTGCAGCTCCACAAAGATTGTGTGAGAGCAAAGGAAGCATGAGGAAGGAGAGGGCCAGCCCCCTCCACCCCAAAGTGAGAGCACTGAAAAAATAAAACCTGGCACCCAGGCTGGGGCTGACTGAAGGCATCTTTCATTTGTGCATTAAAGCCAACGAATCCCTGGCCTCATCTCTCCCAGCCTACCCTCGGCATCAGCCAGCTTGCCAGAAAAGTATGGGCCATAGGAAAATAAACCGTGTGTGTGTGAATAGCTCTGATCTATCAGAAGCCAATAGCAATTAAAATGTCTCACTCCTATCTGACGATCGCAGCACGTCGCTCCCTGTTGGCTTTAAATGATGCCTTGTAAAAAAAATAGAAGTCTAAGCATTTGAGTGGGTACAGGAGATAAAACCCATCATCTTTGCGCTCCATTTATAAGCCAAAAGGCAACTGAGAATAGTCCTGAGCTCCACAACTGCAGTATTTTAGTGATATTTGGATTATCTTGCTATAACGTGTCCTCTCCCTTCTGTAGCTGAGAGTCTCTCTCCGTCAGGTACATTCCTTTCATGAGGACAAGTTCTGCACTGAATGTTTTAGGGCAGAAAAGTGTAGTTAAGGACGCCAAGTTATTCCAGGTGGTTAGATTATATTTCTAGGCACAAGGCTGGGCTGGTTAATGGTCTTTGAGTGTCACTTTGCCAGACTAGTAACGACAGAGGCACTCTGCAATTCCTGCCTTCTTTATGTCATTGCTTCTAATGTTGTTTGAGGATTCAGATATAACCTTAGGGGGATAAAATGCTTTGGTTTGGTAAAAAGGCTAATACGGACAAGTCACAAAATCTCAAGCTGAGAAAGGAACATTGACTCTACAAAGAAAGAAGAATATTTATTTAAGAATGACGCTGCCTAGAATTTGCTTGTCTGGAAGAAGCTTAGGGGATTTGACATGATGGGCTCAAAATCATCAAGAAAATCATGACTTGGCCAGAATGAGGACAAAGGAGTCCCCAGTGCCTGTATCAGTCTCCTTGCCTGTGCTGCTGCCTTCACTCATAGAGGGCTGTCACAAGCCATTAGCAAAACATTGTCAGACCCATTTCAATGTTTTACAAGAAACAAGCTTTCATTTCTAACTAGCCCAATCCTATAAACCTTGAGGAGAGGGGGGGTATTTAGTGATATAACTAGATTAACCAGGTGTCACAAGTCCCCTGTCAGCCTGAGTGAAAACATCAGCCAACACTAGTTTCAGGCCAACTGGACCATCTAAACTACCTCTACGTTTTCACCCGTCAATCCGTGTCTTGCTGGCGTGTCCCATTGCAGTGGCAGTTTCTCCATTGGAATAGTACTTGGATCATTTCATCTGTTCAGATCATGGACACGTGTTACTTCAGTGCTGGCAGCATATCTGTCATGATGGGGTCCTGGTAACCCAAGTATTTGATTCCTTTAAAAATTTGGCTTTTATTCTGTGCGCTGGTTGTTTTTCTTGATAGCTCTTATTCTTAGGTAGGCTCAAAAACCCCAAAAGACAAATCCCACGGAATGCTTTTGGCCCAACCTTGGTCTAAACAATTTCAGCCATTGAATTTTCTTAGGTATATTCCCATCACCCCCTTCAAGTCAGCAATCAACAGACAAATCAGCTCCAGCTCTTAGCAGGACAGGGCTGTGGCAGAAGAAATGAAGACAGGCACCAGCCTGTATTTCCATGGTTTCTTGCCCTGAGGTTCACCCACCTTCCTTATTGTTCTCATTATTCCTCCCCATGTTTGACAGAGATGAGTCAAAATCTCCAGGGCGTTTGAAGAGTCAGTAGCAGAGCTGAAAGGACATTGAGAGTATCTCTGCTTATAAATGTCTGTGTTTTTCCTGATATTTATTGCAGGAATATTCCAACTGCTGGCTTCAGCAGCATAGACAAGATGGCAAGTCCTGGATCTTGGGTATATCCTTGTTGGGAGGTGGAGACTCTTAATACCCTCTCTCTAGAGGCCCCTGAGACACAGGGAAGTTTATTCAGTGTCTTTTCTTGACTTTTCCTACCTGTGTATTGAGATTGCTGCTGCTTATCAAGCTCTGGTAATAATGAACCATCAGTAAAAGACTTTGAATATGTAACAAAAAGATAGTGGGAATCGAGGAAAGAATCTGAAGAAAAAGAAAAAAAATGTTACCAAACATGGGTAAAACAAGTATTACAAAATTTCCATGTAACCTTCTAAAATATTTCATCATTCTTTTATTTATTTAATCTGAAGGTACTGAGTTTAAAGTGTTGTTGTATAGAAAGCTCATCAGGGTAGCTGTTGCAAAGGATGGGGTGACTGTGGGGCAGCTATTCATTGACTTGGAAACTTGGCAGGGAGTGATTAGAGGGGCTCTCATTTAGGGACAGCACAGGAGGGCACAGCTGGAGAGTCCCATGTGTGCTCCTAGGAAGTTCTTGTTGTCTCAAAGGGGGCACTAGGTCAGCCAAGGAGCTTTAGGGCTGGTAAAGGTGCCAGGAGCTGTGTTTTGTAAGGGTGTTGAAAGGAAAGAAGTAGATGAGATTGCAAAGAAGGTAAATTACTGTTTCAGGGGAGCTGATGAATGGGAAGATACACAAATGTAGGTCACTTGCTGGAGGTGTAGTAAGAAGTAAAGCAGACTTTTTCCCAATTCTGTGCATTATTTTAATCTCTGCAATGATTTGGAGTTGGTGAGCTATCCTGGAGAACCCCAATAAATATCTGAGTACATCAATGATAAACCAGCTCCTGTGCTTACAGAAGGCAGAGTTCTGTTGATGTCAGTCTGTTGAAACCAACATTCTTTGCAAAAAAATACAACTCCTTCAACTTCTAACTTTAAGATAGTTTGGACATTACCAGGGTATCCTCCATCCATGTTGTTTAATGATTTATTTACTTGAAACCTACCTTTCCACTAAGGAAAAGCTTATAAAGCAGATGGGAATAATTCTTAAGCTTTTCAGAATTATCCAAACAAATCTGTGTGACCAACCTCACTTTTCCTTGTCTGGGTGACCAGCTGGAAATCTTCCACAAATGTTCGTGTACTTCTACTTCCCCTTCTGCCTTGCCCTGCCAGTGTGCTTGGGTTTTGGTAGTGGTGTGGTTCTGTGGAGGGTCCCCAGGTGGTGGCAGAGGTGGGGGGCTTGGCTATGGTGGCACAGAGTGGTCATTAATTTTAGGGGCTAATATATGTCAGTATTTTCAGATGAGTTCACTGAGCTAGGGAGTGGCAGTCCTGGAATATCAGCAGAGCTATTTCATCCTGACAGTGCTGTGAATAAATTTGCAGTTGGATCTCCTGTCTCCCAGGTGACAACTGTGACCACTGAGCAGCTGGTTATTCTAGAAGCTGCCTATGTTTTCTGAATAATGAGAAATTTCACAGTGAATCTTAAAAGAAAAAAAAATAAATTAAAATCTGCATTAAAACTGGTGAAATTCTGGTTTGATTCATTGATATTTTTCAGTGAGAATGATTCAGGCAATCTGAGGAGAGCATCACTCTCACTAGGGTAGCAATGCAAGTGAAATAGCCCTGCAGCTTGGTCAGTTTATGGCAGGTATTTTAAAAGCCCAGTCCTGCCCTTCACAAGGGAAACTGAAGAGCTGTGATTCCAGAATTAAGGATGCACCAGTGCTGGGTGTCAGGGCTTAACCCTGGGAGCTGGTGGTGCAAGAGCTGGCTCTGCCTGTCTGCGGGGAGGGGGTAATGCTGCTGCCTTGAGTGGTTTGATCTCAGGTGAATTCAAACAAGAAGCAGTCCGTTGAGGAAAATGTCAGGCCAAATTCTGCAGAACCTGTTAAGGTTATTAATTCCACTGTCTCCAAACGAGGGGGGGCAGAGCCACATGCAGCAATCCTTTCTGCTGCAATAGCACCTGCCTGTAGACACAGGCACCATGCAGTGGGCAGGCAGGCAGCAGGCCCTGCCCACAGCGAGGCTCTGCACCTGGTGGCCTCGGGGTCATCTGGAGTCATCATCATCATCATCATCACTGACTGGTTTGGGTTGGAAGGGACCTTGGAAGGTGGATCCTCTAGTATCCACCAAAGGGCAGTGTCTTCTTGAATAATAATGAAATTAAGCACAGGGTTGAAGCTAGAAGCATGCACCAGCCCTTCCCTTCTTCATAAATAGAATGTACCGAACCAGATGGTAAAAGGTTTCTTAATAAGGATGAGATGTTAACTCCTAGAAGGAACAAGAGAAACAGGCAAAAAACCCCCCCCAAATCTCAAAACCTTAGAGTAGATTCCAACAAGGTGTTGAAGCAGTTCCCCAGGCTGCAAAGGATGAAATAATAGATGAAATAATACCTACCAGCCCTGGTGCCTGGAGAGGCAAAGGGGTACACAGTGAAGGGTGCTAAAGTGTTGGGGGGAACATGCATGCAGTTGGAGTAGCTCGTGGCCCAGGGGAACACATTTTGGGCATGCCAATATTCCTGGCTTCAGTTCACAGCTCTAATCACAGAGAAGAGCTCCTGAGCTTGAACCCTGGCCTTTGAAGTTCTTGCAGAGCCTTTGCAAGAAGCAGCAGCTTCCAGGTAGACCTGTATTAGTAAATAGGTTTCATGATATGCAGGAGATTTCCCTTAGCACGCCTGCCTTCTAGAGTTTCTTCTTTTCATCCACAACCCTCTGGAAGCCAAAACTTTTCCTTTTTTCATCTGCAATCCAGAGTATTGGAGTGCAAACCCCAAATGCTTTGATCTGGCAGTACTGCTAATCCATTCTGTGGGAGCTCTGGCTGAGCTGCCTCACTCTTGCTTTGTTTGCTCCGTGCCCAGGACTTGTGAGGGTGAGTTCCTCATCCCCTGAGGCACCCTTGACCAAGATGGGACACCATGGTGTCCTATGGGAGGTGGAGCTGTCTGAAGCCCAAAGGGACATGGACGCTCAAGGCTTGGAGGCGACGGGTTGGCACATCCCCAGGTGCCCAGGCTCTCTCTTGGCAGCCCTGGGGATAAACAAAAACCAGCTGAGATCCCTCACTTAGTCTGCATTCCTTGTCTTACCCCTAGTCCTGGCTTGTTCACTCTACCAAGCCTGCACAGAGCAAGATAGCACAGGTTAAACACCCTAATTACAGCAAAGAGAAAGTTCTTCAAATAAAGTGAATTACAGTAATGAGATCATTTCTCTTTCTGAAAAAGCTCCTTCGTAGAATGCCAAACGAGGAGCCTTGGCAGTATGGACACAAGGGCTCCTCTGGGGGAAAAACCAGCTTGTTCCAAGCCCTGAGAGGTCTTATTGGCTTTTCCCCCAAAGAAAAGTTCACCCAGCTCTGCCAACACCAAAGCAGATTTCTGTACAAGCTGACAGCTGTGTGTCTCCCCTTTCCCCCACCCCCCAAATTTCACAGAAAGAAAAATATTAAAAAATCCTTTTAGTTTTTATTTATTTAGGGCTTTCTGCAGCTGTGAATGTATTGGGACTAGTTGAAAAAAATAACCTCTGGGGTCTGTGCACACAAAGCATTTGTAAGTCTGAAGGGCACATGCACATGGGGAGGAAGCAGAGGGATTGTTACCAACCATGATACTCATCAAAACTTGTGTGATAAAGAGCATTGCTTGGGTTTTTCAACTAATTTGTCTGCTGTTCACTGTTTACTCAGGAATCTGGTTTAAAACCCTATGTGGTAATATAATTGACTGAAGAACCATAATGTAACCAGAAAATGAATCAGAAGGAATTATTTTACAAACCCAGCACTTAACTGTGAGCCAGTGGCAACCCGCAGTGGCCCTTTTCATCTGCTTATCTTCATTATGGCATTAGAGACACTGTCTGCTCTGCCAGGCTCTGCCTAACCCCACGCTCACAAATACCCCCTCTTTTTTTATTCCTTTTTCCTGGAGGGAAACAGAGCTTTCTGCTCATTTCTTAACCCCTTTATTAGAGAAAGTAAATAAGAAATTGATGTTAATGTATAAAGAAACGCCTCAATAATCCTTATACTGTTCATGTATTGAAATGAACCTCAGGAGGTGGAAGGGCCAGGTAGAAGCATTCCATTTAAGTTGATCCTACCCTCAGCTTAACACAGAATCTTGTAGAAATGGAATTACTCTGAGCTCTCCTATCTGACAATCTTCTGGCTGAGCCATCCCACAGCTCTAACCACCTTCTCTGTGGTGAGGATGGCCAGGAGCTGCCCGTGCCTGCCGGGCTCCCAATTCCCAAGCACTGAGGCATTGCTGGTACCAGGTTATGCTTGGGAAATCTGGACTTTATTGAAAAAGGGCAGAATGGTCACGTTCCAGAAATAATTTTTCCAGCTCTTGACATTATTTGTGGTAGCCAGAAGAATATGAAAATACTGAGAAGGGATTTTTAATATAGGTTCAATGCAAGGTATTCAATGTGGATGCTGGGTTTTTTTCCTCTGAAATGGGAAGTCTGTGCAGAATGGACATTTTAAATCACTGATGATTGTGAAAATTGATACCTTGGTCTAATTTCATTTATGGCAGGTATGTTTAACTGAACTCTGTATCTAAGTTGAGATGGTTTTAAATTATCTTCACATGTTGCCTGTCACTGATGGTGTCTTGGGTATATTATTCTGGGGGACTCAGCAACACCATGAACAGCGTTAAAGCCAAATATACCCTCTTTTTAAAACACTAATCCATTTTCTTTGTCCTTAATTGTGCTAGTGTTTTCATACCTGTTCTTCTTCTGGCCTGTGCTTCAGGGGCAGCTGCATGTGTGTGCTGATTACTGGTAGCTGTCCTTATCAGAAACCACATCTGAATTTGTTCCCTGTTCACACTGTCAGCTGAATTCTGCTCTAAGTCCATCCCACACAGTTACAGCTAAATCCATGCAGAATTGTGGAAAATTCAGATTTTTTTAAATCCAGAATTAATGCTAAGTGTCCACCTGCAGTACTGATACAAGATTCAGAACATGACATAAATATGTCATGGAACAGCAAATAGTTTATCGAGGCTCAATTAGGGTGATTCATCAATTTCTGTGAACTCAGGGGCTGAGTTTTTGATCAAAACCCAGAGTAAGCTTTGCACTGCCAGTGGATCCCCTCCCCTGACACAACCATAGTTTTGTCAGCAAAGGGAATGAGAGAAGACAATGATGTGAAATTGAAAAAATGTTGGGTTTTCTTGAGCTGGTCAGAGAATTATTTACCATTTGCTAAGTAGTAAAACCATTTGTTAATCTGTTGCCACCTGCCTTTATGACTTCAGCTCAGTCATCTGGACACGGCCACAGCCACTTTTTTGTGTGCATTATACCAGCTTTACACCATGCACTGAACAACTGTGCACTTTAGTTAGTCTTTATTTTTAATAGAGACTGAGGACATCCAGCTTTGCTGTATTGGAAAGGTTATGGATACCACAGATACAGCATTTTTCTGAAGATTATTCTCAATTTTCTGGATTTTAAGTTCCATAGCTCATTTGGTGGCCAACATTACTGTAGGCCTCTTAATGTAACTCAACCCACTGCTGTCTTCCTGGGTCTGGAGACCAACAATAACAATAGCCCCCGGTGGTGTGAATTTTCCCCCTTCATGGTAATCAACTGTTAACTTCAAAGTCCACTTGTGAGGACTTCAAGGCTCAGTGTTAACCTCTCCTGCTACAGCATGTCCAACAAATGCACTTGTTGTCCAGCCCCATATGGACGTACCAGATGTTCCTTCCACTTGAGTGGACATTCCAAAGGAAATTGCTGCTGGTTGTGTGGTCCAGTGGCAGGACAGAGGTACAAGGCTGGGCCAGTCCAGCTGAGGCCAGTGGGGATATTGTTTTTGAACCAAAGATGTCAGCTTTCTAAGCTGTCTCCAGCAATTCCTCTTGTGAACTACCACTTCTAACCATTTTTTCCCGATTCTATAGGAGTGTTGCTAAAATTGCTGAGCAATTTTTGCTCATCTGCATCCAATATTGGGAACTCCAAAAAGTCTTGGAATATTCCCCCACCTCCATGCAGAGGGAGAAGCGGATTTTCAGACATATTTTCCCTTCTTTTTCTGTAGAAATAAAGACAGATATTGACTAATGTTTGTGCAAGCACATCTATTTGCAACAGATCCAAAAGGACTTTGCAACATGTAGGTAAGAAGAAACTTTTCCAAAGGACACCAGAAGTACAAATCATGTGTCCTTCTCTCTGCTAAGCTCCCATTTGGCCCTGTCTTACTCTGTAAAGCACAGTTGTTTTGCTTGCTCATCACCTGCCAAGTTAGAACAAGTTACTTTATCACCTATATATGCCTTAGAACTAATTCTTATTTATCAGGAAAAATTCTAATTATCATACTGAACAGCCCTGTAGATTTTTCCCCCAAAGCGTGGCTTTCTTCATCTTCCATCTGCAAAAGCAACAAGTCAGAAACACCCAAGAAGTATCTGTTATAATGCAGATCCCATACGTTTTCCCTCAACTTCTCAGTTGCCTTTGGGTATTTATATTCAACCTTTTTGTGTATTTTGAGTTCATTTTCACCCTGGACATTGTCTGGCCAGCTCCAGCTTCTTGCTGTACAGTCTCATATCTTTAGGGGTCACTTTGTAGCTGAAACTCAGAATCAGAACTCCATCATCACCCTCATCGTCTACCATTGGACTCAGTCCTTGATTTCTCTATCAAAAATCATGCAGTGTCTCTGCAGGTCATCTCCATCGTAGAGATATTATGTGGCACCTACTCAACTGAATTTTGAGCCATCCGTACTGGGATTGCTGTAGAGATCTTCTCTCCTTGTTTCTAGGGAAAGAAAGTCACTTTTCTTTGGTGTTTACAAAAATCCTAAAAATATTTATGTGCACAACAGCTTGTAGCAGTGAGTAGTATCATTCATGCTGTTCCCTTGTACTTTCTCATCTGTACTCACTTTTTTTCTGTGATCTTACACATACTCCTACCTAAAATAATTCAAACCAAGTCTTGGAAGCTCTCCATTCATTTAGTGTTGGCAAACAGGGCAGCTGTTGCCCATGCTGAAGACAGCCATGGGGTACAGGATTACAGGTGGTACGGTGGGTTCTGTGTTGTTCCCTTGGACGTGTGTGTACTCAGTGCTCCACACACATGGAGAGAAAGGAGATGGTGTTGCAGGAGATGGGTCCAGCCACAGTAACAATGCTGTTGGCTCTGGCTGCCCAGAGCTTCCTCTCATGGCGGTGCCATCATGGGGGTAGGATAGCACATCAGCATCAGGAATGCACCTTTTTATCCTTTATAAATTTGGGGGGGTTCACTGGAGTCCAGAACTAAAAATCTCATTGTGCAGAAAGCATCAGGCTCTCTCAGATGCTTGGGTAGCCAAGACTTTCTGGTCTCCTGTGTGGATGAATGTCATAGAAGCACTGTCTTCTTTTAATTCTCTTAACACATCCTGTTATTATTTGTGGTAGTAAAAAGTCAAAAAGCTCATGTCCTGACTCTTGTAAACCTCACAGCATCTCCCAGTCTGGCAGTTAAGAAACTGTCCCTTGAGTTGGAGTAATTTTCAGAGAACACAGAAACCCACCAGGTCCTTTTCACAGCTTCTTTTCTGGCTTCACAAATAGCATCAAAGTTGATAGAGAGGTGGCAGAAAGCCTCAGGTGCAGGGTACCACAGTGGCATTCCCAGCTAGAGCAGCCTGGTATTCCTGAAATTGTTTTCTTAGGAGTCATCTGGTTGTGTAATTTCTTCCTTCTTTTTCCTTGACAGTTATGATGATCTCTGTTCTGTGTTCATAATAACGTGTGTTTACTAATAGTGTGGTGGCATGCCACTGCCAAGCTGCTCCTGCTAACAATAAAACAAGGGAAAATTGATATTTATGGAGTCTTGGGGGCTGGCCGGGCTGGAGCTCTTGATTTTTATTGTAGCTGACTGCAAACTTCTCAGACACGAGAATCTGTATCTCATTGTGGAGAGCTGGTTTCCATTTCAATCTGGGTTCCATTATTAGGGTTTGGTTTACATTCTGTAAGGTTGGCCATGTGTGGATTCACACAAACAAATATGTAATTTATGTCTGGAGCTTTCACTTGTGGTATTTAAACCCCCACCTATTTGAAATATCTCTGGAAGGGGATAAGAGGAGCTACAATGTTCCTCTTCCTAATGGATGGGAAGGTTGTGTAGCAACAAGCAGTCTAATAAAAATAGTTTGAAATAATTTCCACACTCTGCTGAGCCACCAGGGGAAGAGTGAGTCTTGTTAGGGAAGAGCATTGCTGAAGATGGGAATAGCTGCTGCTCACACTGCATATCTCTTGTGGCTACATGGAGGACCCTGTCTCCAGGGTTGTCATCAGCCCAGCATGCATCGCCAACATCAGCTACCACTTGGAGATATGTCCATGTCATCCAGTGAGTTTTCAGGGTCAGGGTTTTTAGAGTTTGAAGAGCTTTTGCTGTGGTCCCCTCTTAATGCAAGAGAAAAAATAAGTTCCCAGAAAAGCTCTTGGTCTCTGGGAGCAAACCAGTTCCGTTTAAGCTAGAAGTTTTCCTTTTGTGATCAAATCTACCTTGATGGAGATGGGATATTGGAATCCTGACCATGCATGAGAACATTGGGTGTTGGTGGCTTCTTTGAAGAAGTGTCTCTAAGCAGAGCTACGTGTCTGTAGACAGTTGATTTCCTCTGGAGGAATATATTATGCCAAGGAGGTGCCTTGGCAGAGATGAAGCATTTCTAGGCAAGTTGCCTGGAGAGAGGCAGTTGCACTGTTTGCCTCTGGGCTGAGGATGTTCTCGACACTGCAGTCAAGGACAAGGGGAGTCGTGCAAAACCACAGGGCATTCTGTCTTTTCCTTCTATGAGCAGGGTCTCCTTGTCCTTGGGAGAGTCCAAGTCTGTTTCTTCAGCTCCAGTCGAGAGCTTGGTTCCTTGCCAAGCTGAATCCTACAGCTTCCACTCACCTCGTAGGTATTTCTAATGATGTCTCCTTCTTATTTTTCAAATTATGCTCAAGCAGGAGTTGTGTAACTCCTGTCCTTACCTTTTTGTTGTCCTTATTGGGACTGCTAACCAATTTACTCAGAGAAGAAATGATAACTTGATCTACTGACCAAACAGGGTTCTGACACTGTCTGAGTGAAGGGGACCACCTGGAAAAGTAGTTTTTTCTCTGCAGGAAAAAGTAATTTATTTAAACTTTGTGGTAATAAGGGGTTGGATTCTCCTGCCCCACGTCTCACACCAGAACCAGCCTAGCATTGCAGCCGTTTGGAAACAGGTTCAGTGAGGACTGGTGCTTTCCCAGGTAAACTTTGCTGCTTCAATATCTGTTGTCTCATGTGAGACATGAGGTACATTTCTATCTTCTCCTACCAGTTAAGCTGCACAATTCAAGTGATAGAAGATGATTCCTTTCATGCTAAAAGTTATGCCAGTTACACATTATTCAATTACGAGCCTGTTACTCTGAGTGTCTGATGGTTGGGGGGAAGGGGAGGAAGGTATCTTAGAAGCTGCTGGTTGCCCTGCAGTACAGCTGTGTTACAGGGCAGCTTCTACCCAGCAACGTTTTAACAAGCTTAATGAATTTAAGCTGACTTCTTGAGAACTTAACTGTGCAACTCTATAGTCTCTAGACAAAGTTCTATTACAAGAACATGTAAACATCATACTTCTGATTTGTCTTTTTCCAGCCCTACATTGTCTCAATTACATGGGTGCAGAACATGTGGTCCGCTTTCAGTTCCCACACAATTTCCATGGAATCCTACTTCATAACCACTTTGGAGAAATCAAATATGAAGTATGTATGTGCTTGGAAAGTTCCTAGTTTTCTTACCTGGATTCATAGTTTATATACACATAGGATACTCACCATATTAAAATGATTTTAAAAAATCGATATGAAAGCCCTATATGTTAGCATTTAGTGATCCTTCTTTAATTAGGGATGAATTAGAGACTTAAAAGTTAAATTTGCTAAACCTATATGATGCTGAATAGCAGAATCTGTTAGTGTTTGTTAGAGGCAGGATTCAGCTGAGGCTGTGGCTGCAACATCAGCCAACTCTCAAGAATAAGGAACAACGTGACCCAGCCCAGCGAAGAAGACTATGAGCCTTCCTCCAAGAGACCCCTGCCCACGACCACTGAAGAGCAGTGCGCATGCGGGAATGGGTGCAGCTTTATGTTAATGATTTCGGGGAAATGATTTAAATGTTAGAATGAATTCTAGGAGCTAGTTTGCATAATCCTGCCTATTCCTTTGTGAAGTAAGGCATAGGTATATTTTAAGTGAATTCATATGTACTATTTTTGTCCGTTGGGGTGCGTGTTTGGAGGAGCGATCCCCCGCGCACCAAGCGCTGCAGTAAAGAACACCTGCTTTAGAGCTTCATGGGGCTAGAGTCTTTTTCCTTGCATCAGGGAGGAAAATAAGTACTCAGCTCCAGAACAAATGAAACTTATGGTTTACAAAAAGCAGAAAAAGGAAAGTCAAAATGAGTTCAGAGGTGGCAGTAGCCTTTAGTTTTGAACATTTACTGTGGTGAATTGTTCTTCCTGTGGTTGTCCTGAACCAAACGGCGTTAGCTCTGGTTGTCATCTTGTGCTAAGACCTTGGTGAGAACTTTGCATGAGAAGTATGGATGCTTTTGCAGTGTAAACCACAGTGTTACTGTTTATGGCCCTGAATCTGGTTTTGCTTCTCAAACCAGAGCTTCATATTTGTAATGAATGCAGAATATTTTTAATATTAACATTAGAATTGAAATGCTGTCTAGATTCTCCGTGAATATAAGCTGGTATAACTTCTGTGGTGATGGTGGAGGGAAGCGTTGGCACCTGTGGATCCTGCTTGTTCCTTTTGTATACACTGATCCTCATATGAGCTGCTTTCAGGAAACCCAGCTTCTTTGGCAGCTAGGCTGGCCATGCCCAGCAAAATCTGTTCTGTAGCTACGTTCCTTACCTCTGGATTTTGCCCGTATGTCGGATTCAAAGATGTATTGAGCCACCACATGAGAAAATTTTTCCAAGTGGGGATAATATCTCCCCTCCTTGCCATTGCCTGCTCCCTCGCTGCTTTATGACCCCTCTTGCTATGAAGTAGTTTTCATGATATTCCTCCAAGAGATGCTCCCCTGAGGCTCTGACTCATCTCTTCGTGGCTCTTGGCATCTTCTGCTGGCAGCCAGGAGAGGCTGGTGGAGGGAAACGCTCCTCTCCCGCAAAGCCATCGAGACGAGAGAGTTAAGAGGAGGTTGTGGATTCTGTGTTTGGAAAAAAATTAAAACATGAGCTTGCTGCTAGTAATTTATTACACCCAGCCTGTGTTCTTACTGCAGAACCTCATAAATAATATTTCATGTAAGATTTCCAAGGATGGAGTGAGGAATTTAAGGACCAGACTGAAGGAAGCATATTCGTATCATCACCGCCTTTAGTTCAACGCTCTTTGTAAACTACTAGAATATTGTGGGTTCAGGGACTACTAATAACCACAGTGTGTTGAACTGGTATATGTTTAAAACCCCAGATTTTTATTTACTTTAGCTTTAAGCTAAAGCATGGAGAGACCAGTCTAATCCATGGAGTTGGCTCTTTCAAGATGGAGTTGGGGCCCACTGGATATGATGGAGTTGGCACTATCCTCCTTTATGTGATTTTTATTCTCTTTCTAGAGAGAGCACCATCAGGAACACCCTCAGTTTACCTCCAAAAGATGGCTTTTTATTTTACTTACATTTTTCTTGAAGCTTTTATAAGTATCCTCATCTCTGAGTTCTTCAGTGGGTATTTGTAGAGACCAGTGGACAACAGTGTCAAGCTGCGTTATGGCTTTAAACATGGTTTCTGCAATAGGATAGTGTTGTCTTAGTTTAAAAATAGGAAAGTTAATTGCTCAGGTGTTCATATTTCTAGAGGTTTGTTATGACTGAACTTTGGAGGATAGCAGGATGTATGGTTGGACCCAAGATGTCTTATGTGAAGCATTGGATCCTCTGAGACACCAAAAACATATATGTTCAGTGTCTCAATTTTAATCTCCTAGCAGCAATGGTCAAGGAGTTACTGAAGTTAAAGAAATGGAATAGGGGCAAGTGGAAGCACAAGAGGGGGAAGGGAGCATTTTCTGTTTCCTCATCTTGTTTAGCCTGAATCAATGGTTTTTATTAATGCAAAACCTTTCAGCCTAAAGTGGATGCAAGCACTTTGCAAACCTCGGTCTGTCTCGAGGTTGTTCTTCATTGGAGGACAATCCTCTGCAGAAGTGCAGGTGCAGCATTACAGATGCCATTGAGCTGTCTGTGGGCAAATGGTTTTGCATCTCTCTGAAGGCAAACCTGTAACATATCTAGATTACACTCAATATTTGGAAGAAGTTCTTTACTGAAAGAGTAGTTAGGCCCTGGAACAGGCTGCTCAGGGAGGTGGTGGAGTCACCAACCCTGGAGGTATTCAGGAAACATGTAGATGTGGCACTTCAGGGCATGGCAGGTTTTTTGTGGGTTGTGTGTTGTTGGTTTTACCTTTTTTTTTTTTTTTCCCTTTCCTTTGGGTGGATGGTTGAACTTGGTGACCTTGGAGGTGATGACTCTGTGACTGTGATATTCAGGTACTAGCTCCTACCTGGATTTGTGTATCTTGCCCCAAAGGCTGTGTCACATCTGTTGCACTGCAATTGCCCTCTGGGCAGTTGGAGCAGAAATGGTTCAGATGCGTGTCTACCTGAACAGCAGGTCACGTTAGGTTATAAAAAACATAAGAGCAGGAGCACCACCCTTTAGCTTGACACAGAAGTGGTTCCCAGCTTGGGCTGGGAGGATCACATCTGGAAGGGGATCGGCTGTGGGGCTGCAGCTGAGCATAGTACTGTTGCCCAAGGTACTGAGGACCAAACTTCAGCCAAGTTACTCAGTAAAACTCTTCAGGTTTTACTGTCACAAGTGTTCTTAGTCACCCCAACTGGTCAGGTGCTGACTTTTTCCCCTAACCCTCATCAGGAGCATGGGCTGCCCCTGCCAGACTGGGAGCAGTGACTCAGTCCATACCCAGAAGGAGGGGGTCACCTCTAGATTCAATAGCAATGCCACTGTCCTACTCTGCATACCCTGGAGACTTCCCCAAGATCTGGCTGATCAGATCTCTTCTATAATGTAGTGGGGTCTATTCTGCTGGTGCCACACAAGCAGGTGGTGTAGAAAAGCACAATTTTATATATCTCACTGGGAAATACTTTTCTGGGAGGGCAGCTGCTTGGATTCCTACTGCACTTGAAATGTCACCTCCATTGGTTAGCTGTGATTAACGCAAACGATGGGTCATTCATCCCAGGCTGGATAAAGCCTAATTGTAACCAGGAGAACTGGAAGAAGGCACTGGGAAAGAAATAAGCTACCTTCCTCAGAGGGATCCAGGAAAATTAGGTGAATAACATAAGGTGTGTTGGCTGGAGCAAAGCTTAAAATAAATGTTGTGGTTTCTGCTTTCACACAATGTAATTGCGTGTATGTGCATGGTTCTTGTTGGGAGAGCTCTGGATAAATCCCTGTCTGGATTGTTTGTCTCTGTGTCAGAGTCTGGCAGTGTTGCATCTCATGTAGCATTTTTCATGTGAATATTAGTGCATGAAACTAAAATATGCTTTTAATGAGTTTGAGTGAATATAAAAGTAAACCAAAGAGAAGCATAAGCACAATCAAAATTCAACTGTAAATTGGGGAAAAAGGAGGGAGAAGGGAGAGTGACTAATATTTGCAGTTCTTGCCATGATTGGCAGATGTTCATTTGGATGATGTGTGAAATGGAGTGGCAACCTGCATCTAAATGCATCAAAATTAGCTGGAGAGATGAGGCCGTATGCAGCCCTTGTTTGTCTTTAGTCACCAGTATCTCCATCAGTGCCAAAAGGCAAAGAGCACAAAAACAGAACTAGGCTTTTATTAATGCAAGTGCTTTCTGAAACTCATGGAAGAGAGGCATTGATTTGTAGCAAACTTAAGAACTCAGGAGCATCCTTAGTCAGTCCAAGATTTTACCTAGTCCCCAGCTCTAACAGAGGTAGAGTCTTTGGTGAGGAAGAACATTTAAAGCTTCGCTTCCTTTCACAAATAGGACATTAATTAAAAAAAAATAATCTTGAAAGATACTTCTAAGCTTCTGCCCAACGCTGAAGAATGCAGAGCAGTGTTTTCCATCAATCTGCAAGATGTCTCATTGAATTCCATAGCACTATCTACCTGTCCAAATTAACAGGCATAACAGTTTCCAGTGTTGGAGCCTCCAGAAAAGTCCATGCTCCACAACTACAGAGATCATATGATGGCTGAAAGGGAATTTTGACTTCTTAACTGTTACTATTTTAGAAGCACCTGGAGAATAGATTTAATAAATGTGAAACATCCCAAAACGTGCCTCTGCCCCCAGACAAAGGGGACCTGAATCCCCAAGTTTGAAGCCCTGCTATAATTTTACAAACTGCAGTGAGGTGAAATTATTGCTTACAGGAAAATATCCTCTTCTAGATCTGCAGTCTCAGCAAGGCAGTGATGGGCACATTGGATCTTTTATTTCTTAGAGATTATCCTCTGCTGCCATATTCTTATGCCTCAGGCATAAAAATGAACCTTCTTCATTAGCACAGAGGGTGGAGGGGTTGAGTTTGCGTGTGCTGGGAGCATGGGGACACCAAATGATGGAAACCCAAGTAACTCATTGAAGACTCCAAGTTGAGGAGGGAAGGAACCTGGATTTCTGTAGTGCTTGCTTCTGCCTGTGTTCCTCTGGAGTATATACTGAATAACTTCATGGGCCAACTCCAGGCTTACACTCATGGGACCAAGAACCAAAGTACTTTCTGGGTCATCTTCCCCAGTCCTCCATCTCCTACAAGTTATCTTTAAGTCATACAGCTTTGGGCATCCTGAAATAACATTAGACATATCCAGAGAGCCTTCTGGCCCTTCAGGACTCCTAGACATCTCAGTGAGGGACAGCAGAGGTTATACTTTTTGGAGGGATGACTCATATGCTTGCCATGGGCAGAGAATCAACTATTCCATGGATGAAGGTTCCCTGCAAGCTGCCCAAGCAGAAAAATTGGCTTTAACTATAAAGGTAGTTGGTAGCCTGCCCTTCACTTGGAGGTAAGAGGAGCTGGAGAGCTGCTCCTGTGGGAGTGTACTTCAAAAATAGGGACAGAAATCAGAAAAATGTTAAAATGGAGAAAAAAATCTGGTTAAAGAGCCTGTTGTAAACACCTCTGAAGGCTCACCAGGTAAGGCCCAAGTGCTACTGCTGAGCAGCAGATCTCACAGTTAACTAACAAACAGAGGGAGGCTTGGCAGCCAGTTCTGGAGAACAGTTTATTAGGAAACATACCTTTTAGCATTCAATTGCACCGTATTGTTTCCAAACCAGAGAAATTTATCTCTAGGTTTAACAAGTGATTTAATAACATGGATGTGTCTGCAGTTTGCTTCTGAGGAACCAGGGAATTGCTTCCTCAGCCTGATCTCAGGGTTTGCTTCTTGAAATGCTGGGAGCCTCCAGTCACTGTGGAATTAGCTTTGCTGCTTACAGGAAGCTTTAATCTGTAGATCCCACAGCATTGTCTTGTGGTCAGTGGCTTCTGCTGAGTTTCACAAGTGGAAGAGCTGAGGCACAGAGCAGGAGGATGGAAGGAAGGATGAAATGGTCTTTGTACCAGAAACCGGGTGACTCGTCAGGTCTCTAGCACAGGTTTGTAATTGCAGTTTCTGAGGCTGTATTTACTCTGCCAGCTTCCCCTGGGACACAGATTCATAGGAAGTCAAATGCTTTGATCATTCCCATTATCTACATGTTGAGTCTTCCTTACTTTCCCAGCTCCCAGGTCTGGGGATGGACACATGCTGTAGCTCAGACCCTGCTGCTGTCACAGTGGCTGGAACCAGCTCCTTGGGCAGGGAAATGGGGATATGGAGAGGGTCTTGCTCTGACCCTCCAAGCAGGGTGGGCAGAGATGGCTCCAACCATCTGCCCCCGGCATCTTCAGCCTGGTGCTATTGAGGTTATGTTTGATGTGGTCTGAACAGCAAAGGATTTCAGACCAGATCTTAGAGCAGATCTGATCACAAACACTGGTGGGATTCCCCTGAGCTGTGGATTTGTGATGTGGGACTTGCCTGCTGCCATTTGCCATGGGCAGGGTCCTTGCCAGTGCCTGACATGGATGAACATGGTTCATCCCTTCAAATAATGTCTTTTGAAAAAGCACGTGGCCTCTCCTTTTGTATCATAAATACCATTTGGGGGTTGTTTCCATCATAATTAGCTTCTAGAACCAATTACATTATAAATCCTTTTTTTTAAGGTCATCATAACTTTTCTGCCTTTTCTTTGTATACAGTTGTGTGTAAGCCTTGGGTTTTTCTCAGCTTTTAGTCATTTTGGTAACTTTAACCTTCCACCTGCCTGGTTTACTTCAAGGCGTGCTTCAAATGTCCCAGACATAACGACTTTAACAGTTATGTCTCTCCTGTAAGTAGCAGTTAGCAGCAGTAAGACACTCAGAGACCAGGTTTTAATCAGCCTTGACTGAAGACTAAAAATGATTCACTCCTGTCAGCGCTGGGCAACAAAACAAACAGCTCTCCAGCAAATCACTTCAGCAGAAATATGTTGGCATGTTTCTATAGCAACTAAGGAAAAATATTTCACACAAAAGTCCATCTGCTGCAACATAGAGGGAGATCTGGCCAAGCATCCCATTATAAATTATTAATCTTAATTTGCAAATTTTACTTTTTGCAAGCCTCACGCAGCCACAAAAAGGCAGAACCTAAGTGAGAGGAAAGACAATTGATTTTTAGAGAGAGGCTGTCAATTAACCAACAAACTGGTCATTAATTTGGGAAGCAGGGATTGTCTGAGGGTGAAAAATGACAGTGCATTTGAGAGGAATTCATCTTCATTGCTGTTTACCAATCAGGCTGCATCACACCATCTTGTACACAGCATATTTGGAAACACACTTTATTTTTTCAAAGGAGACTGGTAGCAAGCATCCAATATTTTTTTTTTTTTTTTAAACCATTTTGGTTTGATTTACTTGTAAAGAGTTACTCAAACTTATTCAACCATATAAAATGCTTTGTAGAAGCCATCAAAGTGAGGAGAGGGGGAAAAACCAATGCGATAATTTGGACTGCGATGCGTTTTATGTGATGTCAACACTTCAAAGCCCATTGGAGCCGCGCTCGGGAGATCTGAAACGTTTTACGGGGTGCTTGGTGTCTGTGCTACAAACCATCTCCAACTAGAGATTCTCTTGCACAATGTTTGCAGCTGCTGCCAGGGTTTCTTTCTTTTTTCCTCTCTAGCTGCTTTCTGTGTGTCCTCTGGTAGGTTTAAAGAACCCCCAAAAATAAATTTTAAAAAACAAGTCCATAAACAAACAAGAACTTTTTTTCCAGCTAGGAAGCCTGTAGAACAGTGTCCTAGAACATCTGCCAGGACTCCAGGGGCTATGTCCAATGGAAGGGAAGTCCAGCCTGACTAGGTTCTGTCACCTGGAGCTTTAATGAAAGGTTAGACCTTAAGATCCTTCAGGAAGAGATTTTTGTGTCATATATCATATGTCCGTAGTAAAATGTGATGATATTAAAACAGATATTGGTAGAGCTGGCAAGCGTTGTGATGGCGCAAACACAGAATTTCCAGCACAAGAGCCATATTTCTTGCTCCATATCACCATTTCCCCTGCCCAGGAGCATCCATCATGAGGAGGAATGACATCCTGCTTCATTTTGAGTGAATAGATGGAGATGTGGTGTTGAGGGACATGGTTTAGTGGTGGACTTGGCAGTGCTGGGTTAACAATTGGACTTGAGGATCTTAAAGATCATTTCTAACCAAAACAATTCTAGGATTCTATGAATAAACGCTCTGAGAAATGGGTAACAGTTTTGAGCTCTACCTAATACATTGACTTCATCTGAAATTTGGATCCAAGATTGTAGGATCTGTTGGGTTTCAACACTGAAGTAGAGATTTGCAGCTGCAGAGGAAGAAGTATGATGGAGTCTGCTAAGCTCATTTGCTTACAAAGATGCTGCAGTCTACTCTACTATGGGGCCATCAGAATAATTAAAGGTGATTTAAGGCTGAATTAAGGGTGGGTCAGGAAATTTTACTCAGCTGGGCCCAGGTCTGTCCAGTTTTGAGCTCTAGAAGAAAGAAAAGATCTTTCAAACGCTAACAGATTGCAGCATTTCATATGGGGGAAGTTCCAGAGTTCCAGGCGTTATTTAGGAGTCTTTGTACATTGGTCTGTGGACAATGAATGAAAGTCTTTGAATTCGGTTTGACACTGCAATAGCTAGTATGAAACTGTTATATCCATCACAATACCCAACCAGACACTGTAGTTTGAAGGCCATGAAGCACTTGGTGCATCCAGAGTGGGATTCCCAAGTGAAAAATTATTTTGCAAAATTCATATTGGGAAGGAAATGAAGAAACTGGTTTTTAGGTTTACAACAGTTGCTCTTGATTTAGTTCAAGCCTGAAAAATATGAACTGACCTTATAGTCAGGTTTAGAAAAGTTTACTTAAATTCTTTCACCCTAAAGGCTCTTTTAGCCAAGCTTTGTTCAATAATTAGTACAATGCTCTGTTTCCAAGGACTTTCTACATCATTATTATTGTCATTGTGCTGTGTTAAATATATTGGGGTTTATTATTATGTGGAAATTATTGCTGGACACAGTAATCACACTGTGAACCTTAAATATAGTTACCCCTGGGCTGAAAAGTATTGAACCAGAGTTCACAGGATGAGCTCCACAGCTCAGTTTTTAGTGTCTCCCTGTGGGGACCTACATGCCATAGTCCTGGCTGAAATAAGCAAGTGCAGCTAAACTGCAGTCATGCTGATGTGTAGAACCTCATGGTTTATTCCTGTGTCTGGACAAGGTTGTGCTGCAGCAAGTCCATAATGTATCAGTAATGCTCACAGTTGTGCTGTGGAATTATTTAGGATATATTCAGCCTTCTCTGAAGTCCATCCTAGGTGTTTCTTCACCAGTGTTATGAAAAGCCTCTCTCCAAAATATTGTTTGTGTGATGAGTAAAATTTGCACTGTAATACCAAGGCTTAGAATTGCTGATGGAAATACTAAAATCACTTCTTTCTGATTTCACCAGCCATGTATTTTGTCAGAGCTTTCTGATATGTTGAACGTGTATCTAGGTGATGTTCATTGCACTGGTCTTGTGGCAAGAGGGTTTGATCAAGTCAGAGAGCTTCCTGTCCGAGCTTCTGCTGTCACTGGGTAAGGTACCATCATGTAGACACACATTTGAGATCCATCTTCAGCATTGTTCCTCAAACCAGGACTGGAGATCCAAGGAAGGGCTGTACCCCCCCGAAGTTGGAAGTGTCAGAAATCTCATGAATCTGACACTCTGTGGTTTTAGCCTGTTTTCTGGAGTTAAAGCACCAGATAAGCTTAAATCTCCTGCAGTTCATCCAGCACTAGCTCAAGTATCCAGCATGCAATGTATTGTAATGGTGTGTCAAGTTTAAGCCAGATTTTCTTCCAGCATAAAATAATATTACATGACTGGTTTAGGTGAGTAGGACATTTTAGAGTGTGATATTATGTGAGCTTAGTAAACTTTAAAAACCTGTTTTCTGAAAGCCAGCAGTTTTACAAAGAAAATAGAAGTCCTGGAGTGGAGGCAGTATAACCTGACACGCTGTGTTGCAGCAGTTCTTGCTTTGTTTTGAGCTCTATTTGACAATTTTTTTCTCTTTTATTTGGCCTTCTATATATACATTATCAGCACTCAGCTTCAGTTGGAAGGATCTCTCAGGTGAAGCTTTGCAGATAGCCTGTCAATGGCCCAGGGCCCATCTGTAGGTGAGGTGGGCTCAGGCACCAGCACTGTCTGCTGACCATCAGCTAGTTGGCACCCGGAGGCTGGTGTAGCTCCATGCTTTTCTGACCTGTATCTCTCCACAGCTCCCTGATCTCTCTTCTGAGGAGCCTCTTGGGAGCGTTTCTTGATGACTTGCTGGCTCCTGTACCTCATCCATCAAATCAGGTGGCTGGCAGGTTAATGACTACACTCTGTACATAGCCAAGCTATCCTAAGCAGCATAGGAAGAACCCTAGCTCCAGTAGAACATGTTCCTTCTGCCCATTCTGCCTCAGACCAAAGGTCCTTTCTCCAAAGCGAGCTGTTAGGGAGGCCTGAAGAGGAGTGCTGAGACAGGGTGAGGGTACACATGGTTTCCTTCTGTGCTCTTCCAACCTCCAGCTGCAGTCTTTTCTTGCACTGCATGTGGATTCTGCCCATGCACTAGCCCTCCACGAGTTTCTTGTCCATAAATATGTCCAGTGTCTTTTTGAAATGCAAAGTTTTAGTGCTGTTTGTTTCTGAAAGGCTCTGAGGTAGAGGGGGGACACTCAGCTACCCACAAATTCCCGGTATCTCACAGGGGACACGTTCAGATTTGGGAAAATGAGAACACTGATGGTGTAGGACATGCCATAGAGATCTCAAGACTTATGAATAAGAGGTGAGCATGAAGCTGTTGGGCTGAAAAGAGGCTTAATAATTTTTTTTTTGTTTTGGGATCTGAATAGGAAGTAGCTAAACTTTCAAAGGAAATAGAAAGCTGTGTAAACAAAATGAGGCTTGGTGATTGTCAGCTATGGGGCCCAAGTTCTGCAAGGTTCAGTAACTCCTATCATGATCCTGGTGTGTTTAATCTACTGAGCAGCAAAGAAGGTAGCTCTAATCCTCCTAATCTGGAGGTGGCATCACCAGCACAGCAAAAAGTGTGAATTCTGATGCTTGCCTGCTCACAGCTCTCAGAAGATAACCTTGTGTGACTCACTGAGTTGGTTGTTCTGTGCTCCAGCTCAGAGGGAGTCAGTGAGAGCAGGACATGTAGGAAGCTCAGTGGGTCTGACTTCAGCTTTCCTGCCCCTCTTCTAGGGATTTTCCTTCCTTCATGTGTGGTGCCAACAATTCAAATGCTGCTGGTTGATTACAGCTCTGATGCCTTTACCTTACTGGTGGCTAATGTGCTTTTGTTACTCACAGTTCTTCTTCCCTCACAGAGATTTTTAAAACAGTGGGTTGTGATTGTTGTACTTGGCTTTTCCTACTCTTGCTTTTGCTACCCGTGGTCATAACATTGTCTTTGCAGTGGTCGAAGTGCTGGGTGGAAAAATTAGGTGGGCAACTGCTCAAAAGCCTTTCCTGCCCTGAGGGGCTTCATCAAAGCACATCTTTATTGGAAGACAGGTCATGCCATGGGATTAATATTTGTATATATGACATGTTTGTGAATTCAGGTTCTTGTTAGTCATGATTTTGGCTTGTCTAATAAAATTTGTATTGGGTGGATAGCAGAGCTGCTGTCGAAGGATAGTTCTGGGTTTGGGGTTTAACATGGAGCAGCCATGGGATCCCTTTATGGTAATTAGAGCTTTCCCAAAGTATTTCAGGATTAACATTTTCCATGATCAGTTGATGACAAATTCAAGGCCAAACAATATGGCTATATCTGTCATTTTGGAGTTGTCTGGGCTAAATCTTCCTGTAGTAGAAATTGGCATTGTTCCTTTTAGGTGGAAAACCAGCCGGAATGGGGGTACATAAGGAACTGAAAGCTCCAATAACCTGTTTGGTGGGTTCCCAGCAGAAGGGCAGCATTTGCCCAGCTCAGGAGTTACACAACTGACTCTGTTCAAACCTGTTGGGTGTTGTACCTCTAGGTGGAAACTAGAAAACAGGGGTGAAATAGAATTTTTTCACAAGATCTGAATTACGAGCCCTCCGAAATTTTTCTGGCATCTTTACCAGTTTATTTCCCTTTAGTTTCTTCACTTCCTCAGCCTCTCAGCATGCTGGAGATGAAGAGACAGAGGGGATTTGGTAGTTGGTTTATCACATTGCTGTAAATTGGCTTTGAGTGCTGGGAGACACTTGCACATAATCCTTAAGCAGAGGATTGGGCTGGAAAGACCAAAAAAAGTTCCAAATATTTTTGTACATCTAAGACATCTTTGCCAATCTGTGTGCCCCGAGTGTGTCGTGACATAGAAGTGCTCCAGCAATTTCTGTCTGCCCTTAATATTTTGTGCTTCATGAACCCTTCTTAATTAGGATATTAATTTCCATATGTAGCTTTGGACCAATGCCATGCTGTGAAGGAGCTTTTTCTCACATGCCATTATTCAGGTTTTATTCCCTTCACCCACACCCTGGTGCTGTTTATTACAGTACATGTCAGGTAGGGCTTGGGAAATGAAAATCCTGGCGGAGAGAACAGGGGCTTTGGGAGGTTTTATGTATCATTAGGTTATTTCTTAAAATGCTGTAGGTGCAAAGTGATAATTTCTGGTGTTGTGTGTAGCAAATAATTTGTGAACAGGTTTTCATTTTTCTGCTGTAGTGACATTTCCCAGCAGAGTGTATGCAAGTGCCCTTCACACCAGCAGTTGTTCATCAAGGGTGCACCTTGGCAGTTTTTCTTTGTTATCTCTTGCGTGGGACTGATTTCTTAAATAATGCTGGATTTGTTTCTTCTACCTGACTAGAGAAATGAGCTCCTTCAATGCTAGAATAACAAAATTGAATCAAAATATAACCACCTTGTTCATGCATTAAAAATAACCAAATTATAAAGGAATGTCCCTAAATGGCTGCACTCACCAGTACCTGCAACCTTTCCCCAAAAGCATCCATGAACAACACCTCATTCTTCTTCAGGACACAAATTATGGTGTGAAAATCACTGCTTTTGTCTGTCTGCACACTGCTGGCTGCTGATTAAAAGCACCAGTTAAAAGCAAAACTGTTCCATAAGTCAGATTTACATTCAGAAGCAAACTGCCACCCAGGGGGCAGGGATGCTCTAGGGTATGCTACACAATTTCAGGATCTAAAGTTGTTCCATATCTGTTACTTTGCCCTAAAATGATTGCTTGGGTAAATGAAGGTGGCATCTGTTGCAATCAGTGGAATATCAGCCAGCATGCATCAAGGTGGAGCTTGGTCATTCCTGAGCAGCTGCAACCAACACTGCTGGAGAATATAAAGCCTGTTGAATTTTAATCTCAGTTTGGCATGTTGGAAAGGGAATTAGGTGCCTCTTTGACTTTCAAATGATCTGAAGAGGAATGTACTTGATACAGGTGGTAAGAATTATTCTTGGAGTCCTCAGATATTCCAGGCACACATCTATTTTCATTCCTCATAAACATATTCCTGGTGAGAGGGGTGGGGACACCAATTAAGAGGAAAGCCATTTTCCACAGTAGCAAAGGATCTGAAAGGAGCATTCTGCAGATTAAGCAGAACAATCTCCAGAGGTTTTGCCAAACAAATTTTTCAGATTTCTTCAGGATTCTAGTCATGGCCTGTGATCTGAAACGTTTGCCAAGAATTCAGCAGAAAGAGGAAAAATACCCCAACTCTGAAGTTTTGAGCAGGGAGGTGGTTTGTGGGTTTCATGGGATTGCATCAGAAGTCTGATCTTCCCGGCAAAAGATATTCTCTCTGCAAACAATGAATCCCCTAAAACCACAAGTGCCATGAAGTCAAGCAGCATGTGGTTTGGATAGGAGCAGGCCAATTTGTCAACTTGGTTTCATTCAAAGAGAAGGAAATAATGAGTGGAAAAACATTGAGATAAAAAAACCCAACAATCCACTTCAGGATACTTGCTACAGATTGATCCTCCCAAAGCAGAATATAACCTTGGGTTTGCTTCATGGCAACGTACCGGCGCTGCTAGGTGATGTGAATGATACATATTCATAATGTATGGTTATTTTTTGACTGGCACAGGGAGTGTTATTCTAGGTAATACAGTATTTTGGGAGAATTTCAATTGTGCTTTAGAATCCAGTCTAAATATTGTGATAAATTTCTAGCAGATATTCTCAGAAGACAAGCACTGTCTGCAAGGTGGAAGTGCCCTTGTGTGTCTCGGAGCGACTGTGCTTGGCTGCTGATGTTTAGATCCCTCAGACAGGGCTGAGTATTTTATCCCAGTATTACCATCTCATTCCAATTGGTAACATTATATAAAATTATTCTTTGAGGCAAAGGTTTTTTTCTTTTCTTACTGTTGCTAAACATGCCCATCACTCTCCCTTTCTCAACAGCAGTATTAGAAACATTTAGAAAAGTATTCACTGGAGAATCATAGAATCATAGAATGGTTTGGGTTGGAAGGGACCTTGAAGACCATCAGGTTCCAACCTCCTGCATGGGCAGGAACACCTCCCACTAGACCAGGTTGCTCAGAGCCCCATCCAACCTGCCCTTGAACACTTCCAGGGATGGGGCAGCCACAATGTCGCTGGGCAACCTGGGCCAGTGTCTCACCACCCTCATAGGGAAGAATTTCCTCCTAATGTCTAACCTCCATCTCCCCTCTTCCAGTTTTAACCCATTACCCCTCATCATCTCACTACAAGCCCTTGTCAGAAGCCCCTCCCCAGCTTTCCTGTAGCCCCTTCCAGTACTGGAAGGCCACTATGAAGTCTCCCCAGAGCCTTCTCCAGGCTTACTAGTTTCACTTATTTAGTTTTTAGATTCTTTGTCCTTCAGAAGATAAAAGATGGAAGTATGTAAATATTCCTATGTACAGAAAAAAGCATTGCCCCACCTAGACAGTATTTTCTGCAGATTTGGTGGGTGAACTCTTGGCTCTGTGAAGTTATGGAGATAACATGGGTGTTACTTAGGTATACCATAAGGATTTTGTGAAAGGAGCACCCCACAGGAAAAGCAGAATGCCTCAGTGGCTTTGCTAAGATTGAACAAGGAAAAGAGCACTTTTTAAAATCTAAAAATAAACTGAGCAATGCAAGTCACATTATTCTGCATGTACAATGGTGACAATTTCATTCTGGATGTTCATTTTGCTGTCCATGAGACTGAAATCTTGAAAGTCTTTCTTGCTGAAAAGTCAAACTCTTCATAACTAAGCAAAGCCATTGCAAAGGTAGGCATCATGCTGCATGTTCTGCTACAGTTGCTTTAACTCAGGGAATTCCTCTTTATGTGTTTTGATATTTGCTAGTTGTTGCCAGTTTGATTTCAAAATGTTGTAGGCTTGGTATAAGGCAATCTCCACCCACAGCTTCATTATTGTCTTTAAGAAATTCCACCAAACTTGTAGCAACAGCCTTTAAAATCTGCAGAGAGCTTCATTAGCATCAGAGGAGAAAACTGAAACAGATTTTTAAGCAATCATCTTTTTGTTAAGGGTATGCTCACAGTGATTGTCTTCTTGCTGCACCCTGGCTCCACCTTGACCAGGAGAACTGGAGCACTTTGTGGTCCCAGGTAGCAGCTCATCAGTGTGGCTCTCGCCAAGCTGCTGTCCTAACACTGCCAGTTCACCAGCAGAGATGCCACCTTTGGAGACACAGCCTGTGTTAAAGCCATTGGTTTCAGCTCCAGGTTTGTTAGAGACAAAGCAAAATAGAAACTCCATCTCTTACAAGCCAATATCAGGGGTATGGCCCCAGTTTAAATTTTCCCTGGAAGGAACCAAACTAAGATGTCAGCTTATAAGTGAAGATAAATGCACATTCTCCTTCACTGTTCTAAAATAGCAACAGCAAAGAAAAAGGGATTGATGACAAGAGCATAGTGAGTATCACTGACTAACACAAAATTGCACCTAAAATCTTTTTCCTCCTTAATAAAATAACCAAAGAAAACAAATATGTAACCCATTAAGTAGCAGGCTAGATCATGACTCTCATGCCAGCGTTGGCTTGTTCCCACGGGTTACTCCAAACCTCTGAGGCCCCCGTGTTTTGAATTCAGAGCAAACTCCCACGCAGGTTGGCTTTTGGACTGACTGAAGAGCAGACCTGGGAAGTTAGAGCTAAACAGTGAGGTTCTCCAGCAATGGGCAGTGATAACCCTCTGTGCTCTACATATCAGATAGAAGAGAAGGACATGTTGGTCCCTGGCTCTTGGAAAGCCAGGACAGAATTTGTGCTTGCTATAAAATTAACTGTTGAGCTCCTGTGCAAATCCAGTAAAGCAGCAGCAATGGATGTAAGCCCAATTTCTCTATACATAATGTTTGTGGTATTTAGTTCCAACTTAAACAATATCCCACCCAGTTTCTGAGCAGCCCAGAGAACATGGTGATGACTCAGTGGAGGGTAACCAGAGGTCGTCAGACATCGGTTCAGTAGCAGCGTGGAGATCAAGACAAGCAAAGTGTGGAAAGTACAGTCGTTTATACATGAATATGGGTGTAGGCCAAAGGAACAGGAGAAAAGTGGAAAGTTGGATCATCTTTGGGTCGCCCCACTACATGTTTGCTTCAAGTATAGTTACGGTCAGTAGAATGGCAATGGGGAGCAGGAGTTCCCTCCACGTGTGTTTTTGTGCAGTGCTTTTCCTGTCAGTGAGGCTGTTGACAGCAGTGGGTGTTTGCTGTTTTTCCTTTTATCCCTTCAGCTGCAATAAAACTCCCAAATCAAAATGCTGCTCTCGTCTGTGCAGTACCAGAACCTCTAACTGAGGGTATGGTCAAAGAGTCTAAACTCAAACAACAGGGAATGGGCAGCCTTGGGTAGGGCTGATGTGGCAATAAGGGAGAATAACAAACAAACAAACATCCCTGCACTGAGATCTCAGGCTGGGCTGGAAACATCGTATATGTCGTTATCAACTGGACAATTTGGTCTGCAGCAGCTGAGACAATAACAGATAGAAACCTTTGGCACTGCTTGGCATCTCTGAAAGGGGCTGCACAGCAACCACCACCACCCATTTGGCTTGTGTTGAAAAAAGGCATGTTTCTGAAAGAGGAAAATTTGTTTGGGAAACCCTGATCCTCATAAAATGGCCAAATATGACTATGTTACTGAAATCTTAGGTTACCTACCACATCAGGTTTCTTTTTAGGGAATGTGTGTGTCCTTTCTCCATGCTGTGATTCATGGAGACTGAACTTCTGCCTTGAATCCTCCTCACTTTCCATGTTTCCAGTCCCTTTTTTTTAAACTCATACTCCTTCCCTCCCACACCTGTTTCCAAAACCAGGCTGCATCCCAGCAGACCCAGAGGCATCCAGTTGACTGAAATTATGGTTATGAGCAAGCTTGAAAGGAACAGACAGGATCCATCCTTTTTTTCCATAGGGTGTAAGTCACGTCTAGTAAGGGATGAAACTCCAAGCTCAAGTTTGTTCAGAAGATAAAAGGGATGGGCCCAGCTCAGTTAAACTTGAGATGGCTCAAGAAGTGTCTGAGCCACATCCCTGTAATTCATGTGGTATGATAAGTCAGCACAGTGCATAATATCGTACACCCCGGCACCTGCAGGTGCTTTGTTTGGAGTCCAGCAATCCCAAGCACTGCTCTCAGATAGCTGGGCTTCATCCTTTTCCTTTTTCTCAAAGAGAAATTTGGATTGGCTCCTTCTTTAATTTAAACCAGTTGCCCATTACAACTGCTTTTACAGGCAGAAATCTCTGGTTTCACAAGACTTCTTAAATCGCAGTTACTTGGTGGAAGGACATGTGCAGCAGACACATGGTCCATCGCTGTCCACAGTGCATCTATGGGTCAGCTGGTTGTCTCAGTTCTTCCAGTGTCAGGTGGCTCATTCCTGCTCTTCTCACACATACTGTTCTCATTTATTTCTTGCTCAGTTTCTTTTCAGAAACTGAGAAGCCCAAGAAAACAAAGATCTTAACAAAAAACAAATTATTAACTACAAATGAGATTGTGGACTTGAAAGAACTGTGTGAGGGTTACTGTACAGCTAGCAAATGTTGGGCTGTGTGCAGAGCTTATGTGGGTGAACAGTGAAATAGTGATGGACTTCATTTCCTTTTGCCACTTGTTTGTGAGCTGCTGATTTAGAATCATAGAATCACAGAATGGTTTTGGTGGGAAGGGTCCTTTAAAGACCATTTAGTCCAACCCCCCTGCAGTGAGCAGGGATATCATCAGGTAGCTCAGGTTGCTCAGAGACTAGTCCAACCTGATCTTATATGTTTCCAGGGATGGAGCATCTACCACCTCTTTGGCAACCTGTTCCAGTTTTTCACCATCCTTATTGTAGGAAATTTCTTACTTAAATCTAGTGTAAATCTCCCCTCTTTTAATCTAAAATCGTTACTCCCAGACCTATCACTACAGGCCCTACTGAAAACTCTGTCCCTATCCTTCTTATAGGTCCCCTTTAAGTACCAAAAGGCTGCTATGAGGTCCCCCCAGACCCTTCTTATCTCCAGGCAAAAAAACTCCAACTCTCTCAGTCTGTCCTTACAGGAGAGGTGCTCCAACCTTCTGATCATTTTTGTGGCCTCCTGTGGACCTCCTCCAAGAAGGACAAGACTTGGTCGTTTTTCATTAAGCACCTTTTGTTCCTTATTGGTTCTACCCTGATTCCCACAGTCATTAAATCTTTTTTTAAGTGTGTTTTCTTCTTCTTATGGTAAGACTCAAGACTTCCAGGGTATTATACATACCCTTACAGTGAAGACCTTGTAATCCAAGTAGACAAGACAATTCTCTTTATTCCATTTACATAATGTTTAGGCACCATGAGGACACAGCTTGTTGAAAGGAGGTGGTGGCAGAGCCAGAAACAAAGCCCAGGTGTTGTGCCTTCCAAGCCAGCTCTTCACTCACACCCCTCCCAGAGCATATTTTGTTTGTATCCCTTGTCCAGTTTTCAGTGCAGAAAGATAAAAAGGGTGGGATTTGCCTCCCCTCACTTCAGAAATCTGAAAGTTAGGAAACTAGTCTGAACTAGTTGTTTGGTCTCCCTCCAGAGCTGGCACCTCCAGGAGGTGATTCAGCTTGTCTCAGGGTATGTGGGCTAAATCACCTTCTGCAGGGCACTCACTGATGGCTGTGACTACCAACAGAGCTGAAGGGATGAGCTAAAACTACACCTCTGTCTCCTGGGCTGGGAGGCCAGTGATACAACCCTCACGGGGGTAATTGTCTGTCTATTCCCATAAGATCTGCTGGCCTGTGGTTGTTTGGCAGATGCTATCCAGAGGTGAGCTCTCATCAGCTCCCAAGGACCATCCCAGGCTTTGCACTGATTACCAGTTCATCAGAAGTGGTGTTTCACCCTGTCCCTCGCCCTCACCTAGTTCCTGAGTGAAGGGAATTTTAAATGAAACCAGATTTTCATTCAATAGAGGAATTAATGTATTAAATGAATGTGTGCTTTATCTGCATTCCCACAGCTCCAAAATGTATAGCCCAGTGCTTTTCATGTACATTAAAATGTAGGTGGGTGGGTTTGTAATGTACAAGAAGAGAGCATAAACAAACTTAAAAACTTACCTACCCAGAGCTATTTTGCAGTGAAGTGGTGGTTGCCATTAGATTTTTCTGGGCTTTTTTGTTGTTGGTTTGTTGGTTTCTCTAATTGTGTTTAGTATGAAATAGGGAGAGGGCAGGTGTTTTTCAACAGTTTTGGAATACAGCCAGGAAGGCTCTGACAGAGCAGAGAAAGTGAAAACTTCCCCCAAATGAGTCTTACTGGAAGATGCCTTCTGATTGCCTGGCTGGCACTTCAGCAGCAAATCATCCAGTTTGCCCTCCGAAGCCTTACAGAGCCATTTCTGTGCAAGGGGGAGTGGTTGTTAAACAGTTTCTCAAATTATCAAATGTCCTGTGTATGTTTTGTTTCACTATCAGGCATTACTACAAGGTCAAACATTAGGAAAAGCTTGTTCTACAGGAATCCCCTTTTTATACTCTTCTCTCTGTGCCTGCTATTTGCTGCTTCTGAAATGAGGGGGGGCTGGGCTGGCTTCCAGGCTTGAACCAGGATGGCCTTTCTTAATTTTTATCTTTTTTCTTCCAGTCTCTTAATATTTTTTACAACAGCTAATGACAGAAAAAACAAACAACACCCCACACCACTTCTCTCAACCCTTGACAACCATTCAGGGAGTATCTTACTTTAAATCTGAGCAGAATATTTGTAACACAGCTTCACCAGTCTGGAGTCATGGGTGGATGACACTATTTACAATTTATTTCCTGTACCAGTACTTCAAGCAGTTACTCAATAATCTACTTTGTAAGAGCAAGAGTCCTTAGGAACATAACATTTAAGAGGTGTCAATAAGTGTCTCTCTGTTGGCTCAGCTTAGCTTTGGTGAAAAGCTGAGGTCTGAAATGTTGGGTGGCAACTGAGACAGAGAAGACTGGGGTAGTGAATGCTGTAGAAGGACAGAAAGGTTGCAGTCAGCTTAACCCCATGCTCTGTTCTAGAAGAATGTTAAATTTACACTGGGGGGGGGAAGCAGTAGATTTTTTTAGCTTTTTTGCACAGTTTGAATACACATTTTCTGTTTTGCAAATGTTCCTGGATACCTTTTCCTATGTCACCCAAGCTTGGTATTTGAGCAAACCAGAATTTTATAAATCCTACTTAGTAATTAATCATTCTATAAAACATATTAAAATATCCTTTTACTTTGTACTGACAAGAACAGGAATATTGAGCTGCATTTATTTTAAGGTGTGAGACTGAGATGCATGTTGTTCTGTCTGCAATGTCAATTTTGAGTGTCTCATCCTACTTCAGTCAGTACATTATCTGCATAGGAGATAGGAGGAATGGACACACATGCTCCAAAGTGTATAGAGAGTTAATACTTCTGATGGGACTCCCAGTGCTTTTACAAGTAGATTTCTGCTGGGTCTCAGGTTGATTTACTCAGTTCTCAAGTGAGTAATTGCAGCAATGAGATGCAGACCAGCCCGGGCAGTCCCAGCTGAACCACCAAATGGGGAAGGTCAGTCCTGCCATTTTCTCATTGAAGCCATTAGTTGGTTTAGTGCAGTGTTTTCTGGAAGGACATTGTACGAGTTCTTTGGTTAGAAGCTCAGGTGGAGCAGGCTGGCAGCCAGACCATGTGGTGGGCAGTGCGTGTGGTTGGGATGAGTGTTCACTTCAGCAGCCAAGTCATGACCCGTGTCTGAGAGGAGAGAGCAGTCTTACCATTTGGTGGAGTTATACCAGAGAAGAGGGAATGGGCTTGCTCATAGACATGTTGTTGAAGATGGGTCTGAGTGACAAGAATAGGAAGGAAAGGTGCTAAAGACAGCAGAGAAAGTGTCTTCTACAAGGGGAAAGGGGACGTTTTCCAGCCATTAGGTAAGGTACAGAGGGGAGAGTGGAGTGATTGAAAATATGCACTGAGCTTGTGGTGTTGGCACATACCCAACAAAATACATGAGAGAGATGTAGAAATATGAGATTGGACAGATGGTGCAAGACCACTGAAGAAGAGGTAGGTGGGAAATCAGCCACACCAAAGGCGTAGCTGAATCCCCAAGGTTTATCAGCAATAAGCACCTGATTTACAAATTGCATCCATTCAGTTACTTGCACATTGTTAACTCCAGTTAAGCATAAGGTCAAGTAGCTCCCCTAGAAATTGTTTGCTGTTTTGTATTTCCCTGCAAGATAGTAGACATTTACACTGGCCATATATAATCCAAGTTATGAGCAGTCCGAAAGAACAGTTGACAGTGCATGGAAGCTGGAAGAAAGAGCTCAAGCATTTCAAATCCTGCCTTCCGTGTTATTCACCTCTGACTTAAGGGCATGAAGTTGCTTTGGGTTCTAATGTTCAAATATCAAAAGATAAAGTAGCTGGGAATACTATCAAGAGAGCACAAATCCCTCATGCAAATTATTTCTATCCATATACATAATGAGGCTGCTGTCAGGCAGGGATTCCTTCTTATGGGAAAAGCTTTCCTTTTCTGCCTAACATCTAAGTTAGGAATAAAGTGACTCAACAACAAAAATTGTTTAAGAAAACTCATTTGCTAAGTGGTGCACATTTGAAGAATTCTTCACAAATATACAGTCAGATTTTCTCTCTCCTTCTGATTATACACCCTGTGAGGGGAGATTATAAAGTCTAAGGGAAAAAACCAACTGATCTCAGCACAACCAAAGGCGTCATTCCCCTGAAGTCAGGATTTTAGCCTTTGTATATTGACACTAGAAGATTATTTAATTGCAGTATTTAATGTTAAGAAGATTCCAATAAAAATTATCCAGCCCTTTTTTTTCCACTCTGAAGAATAAACTAGAACAGGAACAGAAAAGGAAGATATATTCAGCACATTTTAAAGTCTGCTAGGCAGTTTTAGGAAGTTTGGGTTTAAGCATCAGAACATCAAAGTCCCATAGTCAGATGAAGACTTAGCAGAAAGGTAAAGATCAAGGAGTTGAAAATCAATTCACTAGAAATTACATTCATGAGCACCTGTTGGATGTTGAAGTTTATGTCCTGAGTACTTCTGAGCACACTCTGGGTGCAGATAAATTTTTGTTCGCCGGAGGGAAAAAATGTGCACCAGCAAAAATGACTGAGCCTGTTTTCATCTGGGTGATTCAATAATAAGCAACAAAAAAGGAGAATCTAGTGCTGGATGAGCTTGTATATGATCTAAATATCTATGAAAATACTCTGAAGGTGCTTCTCTTTCCTCCTCAAGTGATTCAGCTGACGGTCAGCAGTAGCACTTTAACTTTGTAACTGTATCCGTGTCTCCTCTTAGTGAACAGTTTCAGTGCATCTGAAGTTGCAACAGTTGCAACAAGGCCATCAGTTGCCAACTCCAAATATTCCTGTCTTCTCCTCCCCCAGAACATCTTGCTTTACTTTCAGGTCCAAAGGTACTGAGATGCTTTGCCAACTATGAGCATAATAATAATAATAGTAATAATAATAATACAGACTTGCTTCACCCAACGTTCACCAATAACTTGTTTTTTTCCTCTTTGTTATTTTCCTATTAGAATATGAAGAGATTATTGCTTTTAAATTTTAAATTTATATATTAGAGAGGATGGCTGGTGGTGTTTTGCACTGAATATGCCTGCTTGGAGCACCAAAGACAACAGTTGTGTGTGCAAGCTATGGAAAGAGAGCTTACAGACAGAAAATGAAGCAAACTGTTTTGTCCCACTACCAGCACCAGGTGATTTGGATAAAACCAAGACACATCATATTTCTGTGGTTCTGGTCAACAGGCAGGTGTCAGAAATGTGCAACCTGAGTCCATGAGCATCTTTAAATATCTCTGAAGAGATGCTGGAAGATGCTTCAAGCCAGAGATGCTGTTAGGCACTGTAAAGTATGATTTTCTTTTACTCTCAGTTGAAACGCTGATTATTTATTTTTCCCAAGCAAAAGGTCAATGTGAAGTAGCAAACATTCATCTTAATATATTAATACAACTATAGTATTTCACTGGTGCCATGGTTTTGTGTGTGCAAATGATGACAAAGCAACCACTTAGGTTGAAAAAAAAAGCAGTTAATCACTAGACAGGAGGCAGGAACAATTAAAAGTTTCCCTTTTGTAGCTAGTACTTCATACTTTAAAGCAAGTTTTATTTGGCTTGTGTGTGCACAGAGCTCTCTTTATAAACTTTGAATCTCAGAGCTGTCAAACCTCCTTTGCCCTGGAGTTTTACATTAAATGGAGAGGAAAAAAATAATGAGCAGGATGCTCAGTGATAGAAAACCATTCTTAGGGAACATGGTTCAAGGTTAAAATCTCTTGGTGCCTTTTTAGTAACATTGATAGAAATTGATCAATATTAAACATTTCTGGAACATTCCTGAATCTCTACAGCCAAAGACTTGAGAAGATAATAAACTAGTGTAGATCCAGGGTCTTCTAGGACACTCCTTAGGTGGCCTCTGTACTGTGAAGTGACAGGACAAGGCAAACCAAGTGGAGTTGTACAAGAGAGACAGTGGTGTGAAGCTCATTTAAAGCACAGAATAGTGCTTTAAATAAATCAGTTCTGACAACATTTTCTTCTTAACCTCTTTCATACTTTGCACATGATTGTGATGTAAAGGGGGGTGAAACAGATCTGATTTGGCCTTCCAACTTTGCCCTGCAACCATGCTCCCTGGATTATGCCTCTGTTTACATGGACTTGCTGTGCTGCTCCCAGGTTTGCTTCTTGGTCTCCGGCACCTCGAGTTTCCATCCGCCACCTTAGCATTCATTTGCATTCATTACAAATTAGGGGATTTTTCTAGCATAAACAGCAACTTTGCATGTGTTCAACATGCATGTAGCCACATTAAGCCCTGCTGATGACTGACATCCCTGCTAAGAAGCAAAAGAAATCTCACTGGTAATTTTGCTTCTGTCTGTGACCCCCCTCCAGCACTGAGCTCCCTTGTGTAAATGCACATAAGTGCAGCTGTACGAGGCAGGTGTTAATGAGTTTCTGTATTGCACCTTTGGAGTGATTGGAGGGCTGCAGATGTCAGATACCCCGTAGCAACATTAGCAGAGTGTTTCGTGAGGTTTTGAGGGTGTTTTCTTCTGAGAATGAGAAGCAATGTACTGATAGTCCTCACAGGTGTTTGAGTCTCTCCATGGTTTGGGTGATGACCAAGCTTTGCATTTTAAAGGGTTCTTTTGAATGAGTGGGTGACAGGAGAGTTGTGGTCAGTGGATGTTATGCAGCAATAGGCAGCAATAATCAGTGGCATGAGGTGGATGCTAGGACTCCAGGCTTGACCATTCTCCCACTATTATAGAGGTTGAGATTCAAAGTTTAAGGGGTGAAGAATCTTGTCTGTGACAATGCAAGGCGCTTAAGGCATTTCTTTTCATTCAAGGGGTTGACCTAGAAGTGTTAGCTATACTCCAGATGGCTAGCAGTGGCTGAAGTTGTAATCTTTGGGAACTATGTTATCATATCCTTTCTAATTTATTTATATTTTTTGGCCTTCATACAGCTCTCTTGAAAGTCCACAGTTTAATTACATTTCCAGACAAACAAACAAACAGACCTTCCTTTGTTTCTTTTAAACATGTCAGCTTATGCAGTCTCACTTTACAGAGAAAATAATCTCGCATGGATCCTCATCTCACACAAGTAGCAAAAATCCCTGGAGGTGCCAGGGGTTGGTTGCTGGTGAGATCCATTAGCAGAAGAGATTTTTAAAAAGAAACAAACCCCCATCTGGTTGTTTGAATTTCTAAGACTCAGAAGTTAGCTTTTTCCTCAGGAAAACATTCATGCTGCTGGTATTCAGTATGATATGCTGTTATGCTCTTTACTCTGATATGCTCTTGCTGCCTCTTCCACTTTTGCCAGCTGCCGCAGAATAGTTCCTGTAATAGTACCCTAAGTGTTCAGGGAAGTTCCTGAAACAGGGACCAACCCGTGAACAACTTTGAATGGTGATCAAGGAACTTCTGACTTGTGTAACACGGGGAGACGCCACCAGACCACAGAAGAGAGGAGATGATGTGCAGCAGTAGTTTGTTTAGAGAACACGGTCACTTTTTTTCTGTTGGTGAAATGTTTGCAAATATCTTTTGATTTCCATGAGCTATTTGGCAGATACATTTTTGAATTAATCCAGGTGGATTATTCATAAATATCTTTGCTATGTTGTTTAGTGGTGATTGGCCAAGTTAGTCACAAGATGTCCTTCCTTTGGCTTGGTTAGAGGAGTGCACTCCTACTTACAAGAGGAATCTGTTGTTTGCGATTTAAACTTCATTTTCTGTGAATACTCGTGTGTATTATTTTGAAACAAGCTTTTGAGATGCCTTTTTGCCAGTAAAATTCACTCACTTTAATACTGACAGCAAACAAATGCAGAAAGCTTTAAAAAAATTTCATTCCTCATGTAAAATTGTTGATTTTGGTGATGTGCTTTAGCGTTATTAGCTCAACTTTACTTCATCCTATACTTCATCCTGAGCAATGAACAGTGTTCCGTCCTGTAGTTGGGATCAGGTTTTTCAGTATTTCTTTCTATTATAGATAGAACATGGAAAAGGTGTAGATTTTTGGTGAGACACCCTACAATGGCCACTACCCTTGTACAGAGGATACCATCAGTGTTAATAGTGGCATGGACAGACTGATAGACAGAGAGATGGATGGACTGATAATGAGCTTGTTTTTGCCTGGCAGGAAGCAGCCAGGAAGGATTCATTTCTCAGCAGATGCTCCAGGGGAGGTGAGAAAGCAGGGGAAGGTTTTATGACCCCAGTAGTCCTTTGATGTTACTGAAAATGCACTCTGCCACTTCTTACTTGGAACATCAGATTCCACAGCTGCAGTGTTTCCTGGGCAAAATCAAGTCATTTTAGATAAAAGACTAAGAGACAGAAAATAAAGAAAGCAATAAAACTCTTCTTTCTAGATAGGAACATACTCATCATCCCATGTTCTCATATCGTAGCTACAGGTTCTTATGTGTCTAATTTGTACAATTCAATAACTGAGAGCCAGAATATGTTTTATCTTTTTCTTTTGGGTGCCTGTGACAAAGATGTTCAGTGCACCCTGACCAGTGCTGCATAGTCCCGAGACTGTAAAATATTCACATTGAGGTATATTTAATAATTTTATTTATATGCATAAATATTTAATTTCAGCCTTGAGTAAGTGAATGTATCTGGTAGACAACAAAGAGGTGTGAAGGGTGGTGATGGCAAGAGTAGCTTTGTGGGAGAGACAGAATCACTGCCATACATTTTTTGGAGGGGGCAGGAACACAGCTAACCAGCATTTGAACAGTTTTAAAAATCCATTCCAGTTTATTTCAGGGCTAGGTAATAGGCAAAGATCATAAAGCTAACAAAAGGCAGCAGGGAGGGACAAAGAGCAAGAGGATTTAGGCAAAGCACTCCTGGGTATCAAATCTCTTGTCCAGATGAATAATTCTTTATGTGCGCTCTCTGGGATGTGCTAAAGGCAAATTAGAGATTGTGGGTTAGATAAGTTGTAGACAGAGGCATTGTTGGTTAGGACATAAGATTTTTAAGTTCTTTAAAATGCTGCTTTGAAAAAGATGGTTTAGGCTAGATGGGATGTGGTAAGGAAATAAAAAAAGTAAAGAGGAGGGAGAAAGGCTGTGAATGGCAGCATGAATCAAGTGAATATGAAAAGAGGAAAGGGAATGGTGTTAAACAAACTGTGCAAGAAGGAGCTCAAAAATGCTCTGTGGGGTGGGGTGAGGGTCAATAAGGAGAAAAGTGGGGCAGGGGAAGAAGTCTGAAGAGGAAGCTTTGAGGTACAACCTGAATGGCCATGTTCAGGATGTCAGGAGAAGGTGGGTCCACCCTTGGCTGCTGTAACTGAGTGATGTCCAGAAGGTCCTCAGTGATAGTGAACAAAGCAATTTTATTTAATTATTCTGTGCTTTTGTAGAGGTATGCTCAAGATTTTGACTGAGAATATCATCTTTGCCTTTGCTGAATAAACTCTCCTTCTTTTTCATCCTAAGCAAGTTTAGTGTTTGAAATGATACTTGGTTGAAGCTACCTAGGTAATACTATTAAAATCCACACAATTCCTGTTTCCCTGAAAGCACAGGACAAGGAGAATACTGGAAATCCCAGGCAGGAGCCGTGCTGGGTTTGCCACAAAGCTGGAGCTGCTTCTTTGAAGGGTCATATCCCAAAGGTTGGATCCTTCCACCAGGGACCAAGTATCAGAGAGGCCACATTTCCCATACCCCAAATTGTTGGAGGATAGAGTTTTAATCGCTGGCAACTTTTGAAAATTAGGCTGCAAATGCTTTTTGGGAAAGCTGCACGCATCCACCCTGTCTCACTGAAACCTGTCTGGATAGCCAGGGATTTCACAGAACCACAAAACTAGGAACACAATAATCCTCATTTACTGCTGGAGAGATCTCTGTGGGATGAAGTGTGAGGCCACAGATCTAGTGCTGTGATCTAGATTATGATCCATTGCCTCTTGTTCCCATTTCCTTGATCCCTCTCTGTATCACATTCCTTCTGAAAAAAGTAAATTACTATTGTGTGTTCACCCACTGCACCCAGAGGTGGTATTAAATATGGCATCCTTTCTCCAGCCTAGACAAAGCAGTAAGGTGTCACCCTTCCCAGTCGTCCACAAGCAGACCTGAGCAACCAAATTAAAAAGAGAAGAAAGTTGAGTGGCTCTGTTGGGTCACCTGCCCATCGTGACTGGCGCTGGAGCAGAAGAGATGGGCGGTGTGAGAGAGGGCAAAGCTGGCTTCCCAGGGGAGCTCAGTCCATGCCTAATTTAATAATAATGAAATAGATAGTTCCTCGGGAGATCAAACTCCCTTTGAATGCCCGAAAAGGGCCCCACTATGCATTTTAACATGGGAGGGCTGGAACCTCGGCTATTTCATCTCCTTCTTTGAAAAAAAGGGGGAAATAATATTTTTAACAAGCTGGTGGCAGATTTGAAGTTTCCTACTGAGGAATAAATCGAGGCATTTATCAGTTATTAAAATGTGTGGGGTCCATACCAGTCCTAAAGATTCATCACCACTGGAGAACCCCTCATTTCAGTTTTCTGGGCTGGGCTGGGGGCACCTGCAGTGCATGGTGCTTGCGGGGAGCTGCTGGGGACCGGAGGAAGCCTTTGACAGAGCCAGTGGGATCCTCACAGGCTCCGTGAGCCGAGTCCTCCGGGTTGGTTCACAGGCGCAAGGGATGGGCCGAGTTGGCTTGGAAGTTCAAGCTCAATGAACTGAGACTTTGGAGAACAATTCCTCCGGCTGCCACCGCCATCCTGGGAAGCCCTCTGAAGCTCTCCTTCCTAAGAAACCCCCCACCCTCTCCCCTGCCTCCCTCCCTTAATACGTTCACAAGTTTTCCTGACAAAAGAGCAATTACAACCTGACGGAGACAACTCACAAAGAGAGTGGGGATGACCCCTAGGAGAGTTTTACAGGACTCAACACATGGCCAGTCACCGACAAAGCCAGCCCTGCTCACATTTGATCACAGAAGAGCCTCCCAGACTGGCATGCTTGACCAAAAACTGGCTGGGTGACTCATTCGTCTGGCGACTCTGTGATTCATGAGCATCCAGGAGGAAGGGAGGAGGGAGGCGACTGCTTTTCAGATCTGAAGTTAAATGTGAGAGAAACACATTCCCCAAAAAGCAGACGCTCGACTGTGTCCAATTGGTGCATGAATACCCACACAAAGCCAGGGCAGGAGTCCTGCTGTGACGCACGGTGAGGCTCCTGAGGCAAGCCATGCCACGGGCTGCACCTTTCCCAAGTCTGTGGTTTGGAAGATCTCGAGCCTATAAACGGGAATACTTGCCTTACATCTTATCCTTGTGGGCTCTGTCCATTCTGGCTCTGGGATTTCCCTGGAAATGTCCCCTTGGGTATGTTTTGGAGCTGATATGGAGGGCTTTGACCTAATACTTGGGTCAAAAACCTCAAATTACTTTGACTAGCTAAAATTTAAGCTTCTGATCTGCACTAATAATTTTGTCTGCCTCTCTTATCTATGAAGTAAGTGTACCCACGGGCAAGTGTCCCATCCTTGGGGGTGTTCACACTAGGTAGGATGAACCGCCCACTGGAGGCACCTCTCTCTCTCCATGTCCTTCTGAGCAGCTGGCTTGACTAATTGTTTTACTCTTAGTGACAAGGGTCAGGTGAAAGGAATCCAACCCTAGGCATCTGGGAGGACCTTTCCCTTGGTGCCACCTCTACCTGCAGAGAGCTCAGGGGGCCTCCTGTGTCCTCACTGAAAAGCTGGTGCTTCCCACCACCATACCTCTCTGAGTCAGCCATTGCAAGGGATTATGTTACTTCCTGCTTCAGACATACATGTCAAAATGTTAAATTATTTAGCAGCGGTTGCCAGATGGATTTAAAAACAATTAGCAAGTGCTGAAAATAGGCAGCTTGCTCTCCCTCCTGGATTTTGCCAAAAAAGCATCTGTTTGCTGTTTGCTGGCCAGCAGTTTGTGCCCCGTGCTCCTGCAGCCATCGGGGCCTTCGGCAGGATCAGGGCCTCAGGGTGTGTTTTCCCCTCCACGAATGTCAGCTGTCTGCATCAGGGCATAGCTGTCCTGGGCAGGGACTTGGAACCCCCCGGTATCATTTTTTTTTCATTAGTGGTGTTGTTACTGTGATTCTGTGATAGGTGTGCTGTACCACCCACCTTGGGTGGCTGGATTTCACTGCCCTGCGCTGGGCTGGTAACAGTGGGAGCCATTAAAGTCCCAGCATTGAAGGGGCCTGGGGGCTTCACTCTCTGGGAGCACCAAAACAAGTTTGAAGGACCCAGGTTTTAGCTCTTCCTTTCTGTGGTGTGGCCAGTGGGAAGACACCACCTGGGATGGGGAAAGCTGTGCCCAGAGGCTGCACTGAGCTCTGCAGTTCAGGCCTACCTGCACCAGCCTGGAGACAGTGTATGGAGGACATTGCTGCTGATAGCCATGGGGCAGGCTCTGAAATGAAAATCATCTGCAAGGTTGAAGGCTGTGAGTGAAGTTCAGGAGCTGGGGTCAAAGTAAGTCCAAGCCACTGTGCAGTTTGTTGGTGAGCCCCTTCCCTCTAACGGATTTTGCTGTTTGCTTCAACCAGCAAACCAGATCATATGTAATAAGACATTTTGGGTTGTGTAGTTCAATGCTTCCTGAAGCTCACAGCTCCATGTGGTCAAGGCAAGAGCATCCTCTGGCCACATTTCAGGGCTCCACAGTCAGAACCTGGCTCACAGGTGAGACTTTGAAAATTTGTTTATCTCTGTGGTACAGGATGTGCTTTGTCCGGAGTCAAAGAGAACATTTGTTTCTTTTTTGAGTTTGCGATCACCCATAAAAACAGGTACTTTGCATTTAGCCACAGGTTTATGAGGCTCTGCTGCCAGCTCTCATGCTTCACTTGGTGGGACTAGGAGCTCTCAGCCAGCTCTGGGGAATAGTGGAGATGATGGAGCACATTTAACTGAGAAATTTCTAAGAAATGTTACACTAGGCAAAGGATTTGGACTCGAATGAAAGGGGTGGATCTAATTTTAGACAGTACCTATGAATGAAACTTGAAACGAGCTGTTCAGGAAATACCTTCCTCTGCACCAGTGCCAGGGAGAGTATGTGATTTAATGCTGAATTAGCCAGTGCCTATGAACAGGTTACAGTGAGAATATTTGTTCTGCTTTCAACTAAATTATTTTTTTAAAAGAAGTCTTAATTTCTACATCTATGTCCATGTCCTTCTGCAAAAGTTGCAGATCTTTCACCTCCAGGGAGTGAGAGCCTCCTCTGCTTCAATGCCATATGTTACCTTTTGGTGTGTGTTTGTCACTGTGGCCCCACCTTGAAGAGCTGTTTGCTTCGATCTGGTGTCTGGGGATGGCCAAAAGTGAATGGCATGTAGGAGAGGATTTTGAGCAAATTAAAAGCTTGTCCCAGGACTCTTACCCAGATGAGCAGCTGGTTAGTTGTTAGAGGCCAGATCTCTCTTAGTTATGCTTTGTTACACATCATCCAAACATTCAGAGAATCATAACAAAGACCAAAAAATTGTCCCACCAGATAATAAGTGGGCATCTTGCCCCTATCCCTTTTATCACACAGCTTTTCATGTTGTAATCTGGGACCCTGGACACCTAAGAATTTAGCTGAGAGATACATCAGCAAAATAGCTCTGTACCTTCCTGTGCAGTCTTTGCAGACAAGCATCAAGTTACAGGCACCTTGCTGAATAAATGGACTGTGCACAGAAATAGGTGAGGTAAAAATAGGAAGAGTAATTGCTAACAACAGGGTATCAGGAGGTCTAAACCACACCACTTCATCAAAAAATAATTTGCAGGTCTTGTAAGCCAATTGTTCCTGTCTAACCCTTGACAAGATTCTCAGCCAGCAGCAACGGAAGCTTTAGTCAGGAAAATACAGAAACATTTTGTAATGCTTTTCTGTTCTTTATTTGCCTAATCTGTGTTTTGCTGTGTTGGTTCTGGGGCTGTTGACCTCTACTGGTTCAATGATGCAAACTTTGGCTGGCAGATGGTTCACACTAGATAAATTTGCTTACAAAAGGTTAGATTCATACTTACAGAAATCTCAGCTGAGATGTTCATGGCCTATAATACAGCAAGTAGAAGACACTTTCACTTAATCAAAAGATAACAGGGTGCCTCTGAACTTCCTCATTACCCTGTGTGGAAATTACCTGAGTCATCTATTTGAACTAATTCCAGTAGGTTTTTTTTTCCAAGGGCTCTGTGATAGGCAGCCCAGATTGGAGGGGAAAAGTAGCATGAGGGGGGTGGGAATGGAGAGTTTTGGGTTGGCCTTCAAGAGATATTTTTTGCCTTGTATCTCGTGACCGCATGAAAATCACAGGCAGGAGACAAAAACTCTTGTTAATTGACTGCTATACAATCACAAGTCTCTCCCAGTGACCAGAGAATTTGATTTAGGCTGTTTTCATACTGTCTGGGTGAAGCAAACTAGCAGCACTGTACAGGGAGCTCACAGTTTTCTGCAGAACTCCTCAGATGATGCTCCAAGCTCTCTAGGTGCTGGATGCCTGTGAGACAGGTACTGACTGCCTGCGCACCTCACCTTCCCGGGGTGCTCTCACCCAAGCTTTGCTGCCTGAAAATGCCTCTGCTAACCAAGGGTGGCCTGGGGATGTTTGTGAATATCTAAAAAGCGCTTGTCTCTGCCTACTTTTGGTCTTTCTGAGCTGTAGCTGCAGTCACTTGGAAGGTCAGGCAGGGCTGTCTGCCACGGGTGCCTGCTCGGGGCTGACATTGCAGCTGGGACAGGCTCCAGAGGGGAATCAGCCACCCTCTGCTCTGCTGCTGTGATGGACGTGGCCGTGCCAGGGCTTGGGGTAGGTGTTCAGCAGGATAAATGTTTTCAGCTGTGGTGACAGTCTTGGATAGTTCTGTCTCTGGAGGTAGGACAGAGCCAAAACCGAGGATTGGTGGAGAAGAGAAAAATGACATGGGTCAGGTCTCTGAGCTGAGTCAGTATGAATTCTGTGAAGCCGTGTTGATTTATACCGTGAGAGGATGTAATGCACTCAGGGATCATCAAATGAAAAGAGCAATATAAAAAATATACGTGATGATGGTAATTACATTTCCAAAGGGCTCTGTTTGTCTGCTTGTGCCCTTTTTCTTTTCCAGCATCCTTTTGGCTTTGTGTCCTATCCCTCAGTCATGATCTATTTTATATCTCAGCAAATCTTCCTAGCAGAGCTATAATACCACCTGATCACAGCAAAGATAAGAAAGATAGGAATTGTATAAATACAATTGCTTGTATTTATAGGTAGTAGATGCCTCCCTATCCTATATTTGTTCTTGATTTATTGCTCTAAGGCTTTTCAGAACATACATATGGAAAGCTGCATTGTCAGAACAGTTCAGGCCCACTTGGAAAGATGATGGGGTACTTAGAAGTATCCAGAAAGACTTTTCTCTCAATTTGCAAGGAATATATGGTGACCCAAAGAACTGGCTGAGTTGGAAGGAGTGAACCTGCCCAGCTAAGTCAAGCTTCAACCTTGAATCTGTGTCAGCTGTGTGAAAGGAACTTGGGCAGTTTATGAGGTTATGAAATATGCAGATATTTGCACAGAACGTTGGTCCTTTTGAACGCACAGGAGGTTATTGATTAATGCCAGTGGAGTGAAGATTTCACTTGGGTTCTTTCCCCTTCTTCTCTCCAGGCCAGACTCATATTGCAAAAGCTGTTTCTTTCACCTAATCCTGCGAGTGCTTAAGCAGCTCTTGGAAAGAGGTGACCTTGCTTCACTCCCAAGTTAAAAAAAGGCAGTAGAAAGCATTCAGCCCTTTATGGCTCTTAACAAATTTATCAGACCAGACCCAGTTGCTTCACTGGTGGCATTTCAAATGCTGAGATTTAAACTGGGATTTCCAGAAGATGTTTGGAGAGACATGTATCAGTCTGTATCCTGGCTGGACTTGATGAGATTGGCATGCATCCCTCAAGTTCCTTTTAGAACCTTATCTCTGCACTTTTCTGTCCTTAAGTAGAAAACTGGGATTTGCATCTAACTACTGGCTGTCTATAAAACCCACAAGTGCCATGAGCCACTACTTCTCCATCCCTTCCATACTAAAATTCCGGGAAGTAACACCTTTTAACAAGGTATTAAGGCAAACCTGCCTTAATAAGACAAAAGTCTTCTGCCAGAAGTCCAACTTTCCACTGGCAGCACTTCTGGTTAATACTGGAAATTCTAAAAATCTGATTATTCATTTCTGGAATTTCTGGGAATGCACTGAGATGCTGCATAAGCTAGTTCTGCAGAGTGTTTTCAACAAAATAGCTTCTATTTGGGCTTAAAAGAGCCCCTCCAAATAATCCATCTCCCTAATTTCTTAATGTGGTTCCTTACATTTCCTAAGCTGGCTCCTTAAATGACTTATGTTCTCCTTTGCAAAATGCATAGACACAAATAAACCACATATATGAGGAAGGAATGTTCCTCTGTCCCACAAAACAAATTAAATACATTGATCCAAAATCACCCCTGGGGTAACTCCTGTGAATTCAGACGAAACGCATGAATTGAGTTTATTAAAGCAGCATTTCTGATAGGGATTGGAAATAGCAGTCAAATGAGGTTTTGCAATAGTAAAATGATTGTTTATTAGTGATGAGTGAATCACAAAACATCTGGCATGTATGTTGATCTTAGAAAAAGAACTGAAAAAGCCTGAAACCCGATCAGGTCTCTCTGAATCTGTATGTCAGCAGAAGTGTCTGGGAGTAAGTCTGAGTCAGGGCTCTCGTTCAGACATACTTCTGAAACCTCCAGATGTATAAGGTTGGATATAATCATATCTCAGCAAGTGCTAAGAAATTAGGGATGGTGAATTGAACTGGTAAATAAACAAGAACAAACTCGTTCCTAAATTTTATATGATTGTGATCTTTTGGATAGTCACACAAATCCCTCAACCATGCCAAAGCTGCAGAAGGGAATATAAAAGCAGGGGAAAGAAAATTAGTTCCCAATTCAGACTTAATAAATAAACAATGCAAGTCCTTTCCAAACTTTTGTTTTGTTTTCTTCTTAAACACTTTGTCAAACCACAAGTAGCTTTTTCAAATGTGTCTGTATAGAAATCAGCTTTGGGGTTGGAGTAGCATGATTTTATTTTGAGTTTGTAGAACGTTTTGGGAATAGATACTCTCATCACATGCTGGGTCACAGTATTTCTCCTGAAGAGTATGAAGCCAGAGGTCCTCCTGATCTGATCCTTGACCAGACAGGGCTCACAGCTCTGACCTCTTACTTTCAGCTTTTCATTTGACCTTAAGGTTGAAAGACTTGCAGATCCACCTCAGAGAGGAGGTACACATGGCTCTCCTCCTGCCTGGCCTTGATCTGCCAGCGAAGTGCAGGCAGGAGAGGCATCCCAGGAGAGGGCAAGTTAATACATGGTTGGATCCTGGATGGAGAGGGCTGGTTACTTAGAGGCTGTTACATCCCTTTGGACAGGAATTGAGGGAAGAGAGTCCCCTTCCCTTCAAGCACCCAAGTGACCACTCTTTGCAGACACTGTTGAATCTCTAGGGCCCATTGCTGGAACAGCAAACAGCTCACGGGTCCCCACCTGCCCCCTTCCCACAGGAATATGGAGTGGTTAGAGCCTCTGGCTTGCAGAGCTCACCCCCTTGATGGCAGAGGGTTTGTAGGGTGGCTTACACCTGGAATCAAAGCAAAAATATTGCATGATCTGGTAAGTCATTGGTTCCAGCAACTGAGAGCTATGTCTGGTGGAGCTACATCTTGTTACAAAAATGCATCTCTGGGGTATCTCACAATGACCTGCAGTAATAATCCTGTGTATGACTAGGCCTCAGATTAATTCATGCAGGGATCAGTTTTACAGCAGCAAAGGAGAACAAACTACTTGATTTACAGAAGTTTGTTTTCTTTTTTTTTTTTTTGTGATTCTGTGTTTCGAGAGTAGCTGTTGCTCAGTGTCCCTATGTGCAGTAGGATCCATCTTTATGCTGCTTTCAGCGAGTACCTGAAAGGATCTTTATTTCAAATATTTTAAGGCTATAATGCTTGCTCACCTTTGTTCAGTGTTTTCTCCAGCAGAGGCCCATGTGGTCACTGTCATACTTGCAGAAGCATTTTGTCAGGAAGAAGTTCATCCAGCCTCACAGGATGGAGAGAGAAACCCTCAGGAGATGGGTGCTGAGTATGATGCAGGTGCACAGAAGTGATGGCTCCGTGATGAAGGCCACTATTGAAGTATCAGAGGACCTGGGGTGCTTTTTTGCTGCCACAGATACCCTATGAAACCTAAAGCAGGTATGCTGCCATTTTACATGTCTCCTGGTTGTACTTCCCAAGGATGCTGAAAGGGGAAAGGCAGGGAAGAGGGTTTTGAATATGCTTGGGTGTTTGGTGATTCTGGTCCTTACTCCTCAAGACAACTGTAGGAGAAGCTGTGAGTCTGAGAGGTGTAAATGAAGACTGCTCAGAGGCTGCTCTAACACATTCCCTCAAGGGGAGAATTTTCAGGGAACCCCCAGCTCTCAGAAGTGCTGCTTTCAAGGCCAATGGCATTCTGGCTTCTATCAGAAATGGTGTGTCTAGCAGGACTAGGGAAGTAATCCTGCCTCTGTACCTGGCACTGGTGAGGCCCCACCTCGAGTATTGTGTTCAGTTTTGGGCACCTCAATACAAAAAGGACATTGAGGTGATGGAGCAGGTCCAAAGAAGGGTAATAAAGCTAGTGAGGGGTTTGGAAAACATCCCCTATGAGGAACGACTGAGGGAGCTGGGGCTGGTTAGTCTGGGGAAGAGGAGGCTGAGGGGAGACCTTCTCACTCTTTACAAATACCTGAAAGGAGGTTGCAGTGAGAGTGGGGTTGGTCTCTTCTCACTGGTGACTGATGACAGGACGAGAGGAAATGGGCTCAAGTTGCATCAGGGGAGATTTAGGTTGGATATCAGAAAAAACTTATTTACAGAAAGGGTTGATGGGCACTGGAACAGGCTCCCCAGGGAGGTGGTTGAGTCACCATCCCTGAATGTGTTTAAAAGTCATCTGGATGTGGTGCCTGGGGACACCATTTAGCAGTGGGTCATTAGAAATTGGGTAATAGGGTTAGGATAAGGTTGGACTCAATGATCTTAAAGGTCTTTTCCAACCTGAACAGTTCTATGATTCTATGGTTCTAAAACCAAATTTCTCTGACACACATTAAAAAGTACTTCTCTGAAAATTTCAGGTACTTCATTAGAGATCTTGGACAAACAGTAACATTAAGGAAAAATGTCTAAATGGCAACTTCCAGTTGCATTTCAACAACGTCCAGCACTCTGCATGTCCTGTCCCAACGATCTACTGTTGGTGTCAAGGAGCATCATTACTCCTCAGAGCTGAAGTCTGGGGTCATCAGCCCAAACCACTAGGTCCTCCAAGATCAGGACTCACCAGATCCTTCTATACTCTTGTCCAAGACCTGGCATAATAAACTGCATGGATTATTATTATTTTCATGTTTAGGGAAAAAAGAGCCTCCCCTCCAGTCTGGAGCAACCTTCTCCTCTCAGAAAGGTGTCAGCAGGTTCTGTTTGTGCTCTGGCCATGAGATGATCTTACCTGGTTATACAGAGACACCTGTGTTCCTAGAGCTAAACAAGGAAAGCTAGTAAGCTCCTGGAATAAGTGTTTAAAAGTATTATCTCAACAAAATACTGATCTTTAGAATCAAAGTGATTTTGAGCCTCAGGTACATATTGTGCCTTGGGAGGAAAAGTGGTATCTATGGAAATATGTCTCCCAAACCAGTGATTTCCAGCAATGGGAATAGGAGGGTAAAGTCTGGCACAGATTCACAGCCCGGAGAGCTGTGTGAGCATCCTGGTGGGTTTTTCACTGGGGAAAATAAAGAAATTCAAGATTAACAAGAGAATATATAGCTAAGCAGAGCTTTCTTATTTCATATGCACCTTTCTCCAGAACCAGGAATTATGTTTAGTATTTGCACGGTAGGAAATAAATCCATTCTTTACTTCTATCTTCATTTAGCCTGAAAGGAAGTCAAGTTCAAAGTTATTCCACTGCTGGTCTTTAAAACAGGAGTGGGAGATCCCTCCTGGTGTTCCTTCACCAGAACACAAAACTTTAGGTCCTCAGGAGGCACAAAGGAGCTTCTCAAGCAAGTTGTGTGAGTCAGTGTGCAGGCTGGAGTCTTGGTCTTCCTGTGACAAGCATTAGTCAGAGTGTTCCTGGCATGTGGCAGGACAGTGGAGAGAGTGCCTGGACCTTGGAGGGTCTCCTGCGAGTTCGATGGCTCCCACCACCCCTTCTGGAGGTGGCTGCAGTTCAGTGGCATGCAAACCAATCCCTCTGCAGAGGTCATGGAGCAGTTCCCATCTGCTGAGCAGGGGCTGGGCTCTGCTGGGCTGAAAAGCACTCAGCAAACATCCCTTATTATTCTTGATTAGAGCAACTATATATAGATCCTTCCAGGATCGACAGGGTTGCGGTACCGGGCGGACAACAGAGAAAGTACAAATGTATCAAAATGAAATGGAAGTCAAGAGAACATACTGTCTAAGGCAACGAGGCTGTTCAGACAGCTCTGCAGCAGCCTAAACACATGACAGACTCAAGCAGCTCCCACTGCTGCCAACACAACTGCTCGCGGGGTCTGCCAAGAAGCCAGATGCTGCTGCTGGAAAAAATATCTTCCAGAGTTTGGCATCAAGATCCTGTGATTACCATCCAAATGGGAGGAGATGGAGTGGTAGAATGTGAGTTTAGTATTTAGCACCCCAGAACTGTGCAGCAGCCTTTGAAGGCAGAGGAAAAAAGTTCAAGCAAAATATTTTTGCTAAAAATATGTTCAGAGAAATGAGCTTTTTTTTTTTTTTTTATAGCAGAAAACCAAACTATTATTAAAACAACGCAAAATATTTTATGTCCGTATCAATTAAACGAGTAAAACCAAAGAAGATTGTGGATTCTTTAGTTGAGTAAATTTTTTTAAGGAATAGTTTTATAAAGGTCAGAGCCTAAGCTCTTTGTCTCTCATGTTGTTGCTAACGGAAAGTTCCACTGCAGATAGCATCACAGCGACTCCCCTACCCAAGACAAATAGAGATGAGTCGGAGCATTCCCACATAAGTTTGAGAAGGGTTGGATTTAAATCCAAAGTCTGCAGCTAACCCTTCTCTCCTCGACAATCAGAGGACAAATGCCTCAATCCCAACTGACCCAGGGTTTGGGAGAAAGCTGAGCTCCAAACCACCCAAGCCTGGTTTCAGATCTTGCAGCTCAAAACCATGTTTGAAGGTAGCACAATAGAAGGAAGAGCCATGTCTTAAAGAGGTTTGAGGCTGCTCCTGAACCTCCTCCTCCTTTTTACAACTGTGGCCAATACCTTCAAAACGTGTGACTGTAAAAGGATTTGGAGTCCCCTCTGTCAGGTGAGGCCTCTCCCCATCTTGCCTGCCTTACTGAGGCTCCCCTGTGCACATGGTGGTTACGAGCCCTTGACATGCTGGAAAAAGCAGGTGAGGCCCCGTCTGCTCCTCTGGCTGGCTGTGCTCACCTCTAGTTGGACATTTCTATATGTATGCAGGTTCTGCTCCATGACAGGGAATCCTATTGTTACAGTAATAGTAGTGATAATAATTATAACAATAACAACCCAAGTGGGAACTCAGAAACTTACAGCTGGAAAGTTAAGAGGCAAAGACTGTTTTGTTTTACTTATATTTTTGGTTGCTTATTTTTATGACAGATCTATATTTCAACAAACATGATCTCCTTGGCTGTTATATCATATCAGAAAAGAGTAAACAAAGCCATTAATCATCATCTCCCATGCTCTGCTTTCTGGGCATGTCAGACTGTTTTGGAGGGGAGGTGGGCAGAGAAACAGAGAGTGTCTGTTCCCTCTCTCAGGAACTCTCCCAGGGATGCTGGGGCCAGGGCTGGATGAGGCTTGTGCAGCCTGGTCTAGTGGGAGGTGTCCCTGCTCACATCAAGGAGGTTGGAACTTGATGATCTTTAATGTCCCTTCCAACCTTAACCATTCTGTGATTCTATGATTCTGTGGTTGATTCTGTGCTGCTGATCAGTGCCTTTTCCCTCATGGAGATTTGTGAAAGGGAGGAAGAACCCATGGCTGTCCTTGAGGGCTCAGGGTGTGTTGTCTCTGGCCAGTGCCATGCCTCTTCTGGGCACAGCCCAAGTCCCAGCTGGCCTGGCTGGTGACAGTTGTCTCCTTGAAGGCCACAAAGATCTCAGGTGACTGTGTACCTAGTGTGATTTTCCAGTAGCTTTTAACACAGTTGACCATGTGAGCTGATAAATTCAGCTGTTAATTCTACAACAACAAGACGAGCTGATCCAAAAATTCCCCACTTCTCCTTTAAGGTCAGTAATTTTTCATCCAGGTGGGGATCACCAGGTTCTGTTTGAACATTGCTGTTTCATAAGGCTGTTGGACTTGGAAAAAGGGGAAAAAGTGGGGGTGTTTCCAGGTGAAATGACAGCAGGACACTGGCACAGAGCTCTGCTGTCCTGTCCTGGAGACTTGAACAGACTTGCCTCCCTAGCTCTTGGCCAGGCTGGGAGCTTTGATAGGAATGAGCTCTGAGAGTTTGACCAATGAAGGATGGTGGAGATCACTGCTTTTAAAAAACTAGAGAATGTGGGTGGCATCTTATCCCATGGACTCACCACCACTTGCCCACACATGCTGTAGCTTGGGTATGATGTTGGCCCTGGCAGTGCTGACAGTCCCAAATGGACAGAGCAGCTGGACATGACTTTTTGTTTCACACAGGAAAGACATTTTATCTGGCCCAATTAAGAGAGAGGATTTTTTCCCCTGACACACAGCACTGCAAACTGTAATTTATTATCTGTCTCTGCATTATCACTTTTCTAGATTTCCCTCGTCATTCAACTGTGTGTGTTCAGAGGCACTCGTGCCCTTCCAAGCTCAGGCTCAGGTTTCCAGCTTTAACTCCTTCTCTTCCACAAATGTTATTTTAGTATCTTCAGTGGTACCCCTGCTTCTGCTATTTCAGAATCCTGAATGAGTTAAAAATGAGCTGAAGAATAAATTATTAAATATTAAATAATTTTAAGTCCTTGATGGTGATGTTATTCAACTGATCAGCTTGACAGAGGCTCTTGGTGCTCCCTACATTATGAAACCTCTCCTCAATCATTGAATTTTAAATGGTGCTCAGGCAAAATGCTACGTGTTGCTATTTGGGCATCCAATTTGTTTACCAGTTATGTGGAAATGTGATTTGATTGTGCTTCAAAAGGAAGGCTTAAACTGTTAGGATACTTTAAAGAAATGGCCAGGTTTTCTAACACTTTGAATAGGTTTTCAGTGGCATTTGGGAAAGAATAGATGGGGGAGTGAGCCTTTGCAAGCATGAACTAACTGGCCAACTGCCTCTCCAAGGAGCGCCCTCCATGGCCACTTCTGGAGGATGCTGTGCTCTCGATGGTTTTTCCAGCCATGCAGGACATCTGGATACCGTATGTGAGACTTTCTGTTGGTGCCTGCAGGTGTGGAAGAATCTTAGCTGTAAATGTGCTTGTCTGCAGTCTCTCACATTAAGAAGCAAGATGTCTCTTGAAATAAGTTCTGAAATTAAGACGCTGTAAGATTTGGGTAGTTTAAGTGTTAGCACATCCTGGTCACTTTGAAGAGGTGCTGTAGCCAGAGTCTTCCCTGGTTGGTGTTTCAGCATGAGGCCACAGATGCTGAGTGTCTTAAAGACCTGGGTTTGGAGCTGTCTTTGCTATCTCACATCTTCATGCATTAGCTTCTTAGCAGAGACTGACTCTGTGGACAAGGTTGAGTTACTGTGAGATTAATTTAGGTGTTAACCATCAGCATCTCAGCTACTCCTCAGTCTTTGCCCATGCTTGCTTTTCCCCTGGAGTACAAGTACATGAGGTTTTGTTCTTAGAGTAACAGACAGCTATAAGGTGCTGCAAATTGAATTTACACAATGGTGTAAATAGTGTTTCTCTCAGTGTAGCTTCTTTATGTACCCACATTCCTTGTAAGATTTCATAGCTGGATGGCTTCACCAGATGATAAAGGGGAGATGAAGGGAAAAGCCATGTATGACTCATGGTACAGGACCTTTATCCTCTGAGGTGTCTGATTTAACCTCTTTCCACTAGTTTACTTGGAGCAACTACCTGATTGCACAATAAGCCAAGCCAGCACTAGTTTCAGAACACATGAGATCAAGGATACTTTGAATCAGGAAGCACAGGTTTTAATCATGTATCTCAACTTTAGACAACATGCAGCAAGTCAAAGTGTGTCCTTCTGAACAGAAATGTAATTTCTGAAATAATCTGGAAAAAATGCCCAAACACCAAACCAAGCAATAGTTACAGCTAAACCTAGACACTCCCTTTGCCAGCTGAGAAAAATACCTTTTCTGGGGAGCCCTGCTAAGATGTTGGGTGGCTGCCTCTCTCATCTGCTAGGGAAGGAAGGGGCCTCTGCTGAGGGGTGGCCAGTCCACTCAAGAGTCTCACTGCATGCAGCTTTCTCTCTGTCCTCCAAGGATGGCTCAGGGATGATGCCCTCCCTAAGTCTGTGCTAGCCTTGAAGACTTCTGTGATGTCATTTCTAACTCTGGAGTGAAGCAGCTTAATTCATACTGGAATAACCTGTCGCCACTGATTGAAACCATGTTTTACTATAGATGATGCTACAGACAGGAGCTGATTTCAGGAACTGTTGGTTATCTCCTTGTGTTAGTATGTTGGAATTTGGTGGTCTAGACAAATATCTGAAGTTCACCTTTCTGGGATGATCTCTATCCCATATTACTTTCTGAGAAAAATAACTTTATCTGTGTGTGGAACTGACTTAGTTTGGTTTCTAAATATCATACAGAGAGATAATTTGCTTGGACTGCGAAACATAAGCCTTGAAAATACACGTACCAAACACTTAAGGCAGTTACAGTGTCCTCTTTTCATGGGAAGCAGGACTCTACTCATTAGGTGCAAGTCACCTAGACTGAAAAGCTGCTGGTCATTCCCTCAGGTCATTGGCTTCACTCGGGCAGCTCCAATTACCTCAGCAGAATAGTATCACCCCTAACAGGCTAAGTAAATCAGGAAGTCACTGAACAAGGGAAGTAATTACAGCTTCTTTCAGTACTGAAAAAAGCAACCTGTTCTTTTACGACCCATCAAAACCATGTGTTTGCCTTTAGTGGTTAAAATAAAGGGTGTGCAATTTGGGAATAATCCAGCTATGAAGTTTCCTTAGTAATTGGCAAGTCCTGAAAGGTTTTCAGTTCTGCAGTTTCGAGGTGGTGAGCATGAGATTAATTTAATTTTCTTTTAGATTAGCCTTTAAGAGACACTACAAAACCCACGAATGACATTTTCAAATGGTGAACCCACATTTCACCCCTTTGACATAAAAATTATTTTGTTAACTACCTTTAAATTTCATTTATGATGTGTTTTAGTCCCGCTGTAAACCAGCATGTCGGTCACTGTAGCTGTATCAAACATTCAGATTTTGGAAAATATTTACCACTTGCAGAAAAAGGCCTAGAATGTTACTCAACCCTAATAATAGTATTATCAGTTTACGCAACTCACTCTTGTTTTTCAGTCTTCATTTTAACACACCCATTCATTTGATTCGGATTCAACTGATTCCAGGCGAAAAGAAAAGTATTTGTTTTCAGTAAGTCAACGGGCATTTTTATTAAGCAATTTTCAGATGTTCAGGGGACAGGCACGTGTCACTGGTTTAACGGAGGGAGCTCCTGTAAAACTGAGCTCGAGCCATCTATTCTTTTTTGAAATAAAAAGTCTGATGGCACGTGGTACTTAGCGCTGTGCTTAGACTGAGCATATGACTAATCTGGCTGAAATCAGGGAGATGACTCAAAATGCTTAAAATTATGTGCATCCCTGCCCCAGGGCCAAGACACAGGATGTTTAATGCTGGCGGAGCGTTTTTTGCCTAAATTACTGTGCATTCAGTATTTTATTTGGAAGACTCTTTTTTAAAAGAAGAATAACAGCATATTGGAATATTGCTCTTAGCCTTTGTTAGGGAGAGTGTCTAAGGATTTCATCTCAATTTAGATTAAAAAATTTCAATAATTAGGAAATCATGTTACATTGTTCTGTATTTATTCAATATTTGTGTGTCAAATTTTCAGTGTCCTTTATATCATATAATTTACTTGACAAAGCTGGCCTGTTTTTTCTGTTAATGAAATATCTACAAATCTCTGCCTGTTTCTCAGGTGTGTTTGTTGCTGATGAAGCAAATGGCCATATCTCCAGTAGGCTGTGACCAAGCACTGAACCGTGGAGATGTGATCCAAAGAGGAGGCAGTTGATGTTCCTGAGAATGAACTAAAACCTCAGTAAGTGCTTCCGTGCTTAGCCCTCAGTGAGGGTTAGATCTGCACCTTCCCAACAAATCATCCTTCAGTTTCCAATATGCCAAAACCTTCCTACTGCTGGAAAATTTGCAGTAGGTGATGTGTTTTTCAGTTGCCACTAGAATGTTTTGAGCGTTGTCCTCTAAACTGGGCAGAAAGGTCTTCCTGAACTAAGAGCAAGGGCAGCATCTGCTCAGAGCAGGAATACTGGCTGATTATGAACATTTGGAGAGAAGAGGAAAACGATAGCACCCTTGGTTGCCGAGCTGTTCCCAAAGGCTCTGCAATCCTCTGTGCTCTCCACACACTCCTCTCAGCTGAGGTCTTCCCAGACCTGCTGTATGTTCGCTGATTCATCCTCTCCATTGCTGAGACACCTAAACATTTCCAAAGGAAGGCAAGAAACCAGGTCAGCAGAGTGGAAGTAACCAAGGAAAAAAACACATATTCATGTATTGGGAAAAAAGTCAGAAAAAAAAAATGAATACAGTAAAGTGGGATTAAAAAAATACCAAACCAAAAAAACCATCCACAGAGTGGATTTGAAAACCAATGTCAGAGTATACTCAGTATCTAACATCCCAACAGCTCCAAGAGAAAAGGAAAGCTCATGGTACAAGTTCTGAAAATCTCATGTCCAAGCTATTTTGGGTTTACTCAACAGAGCTAGTAAAAATAGTTGCACTCTAATTATGTTTGTCCCTTAAACTAACAGGGAACAGCCTGACTTGAGGCACAAGCTAATGTGCCATGGAAATGATGTCAAAATATTCCCCGTAGCAAGCAAGTGGGTGTCCCTCCTCTTGTGTGCTTGTCCCTCAACAGCCTGAACAGAGGCCACCACTCCAGCCCTGTGTCCCTAGGCTGGTCTGCAGGACTTCCAAGGTAATATCTGCAGTTCTGCATAGACCAACTTGACCAGGAGAAATCTTCTGAAGCGATGAGGAAGAACTTCCTTTTTGTTGCCTCCCATTAGCTCATATGTTTGACCCTTTCCCTGTTTCTTTCTAGATGTTGTTTTTGAAAGTTGCTGCCCACACAGCCGACGGTGCCTGGCTCACGTTTACAGCAGTGGCTTCCTGATCTCAAAATGTGGATGTTTCAGGCCAAGAACATTTCAGACTGAACTCCACAAGCATTTATTTGCTCCTTCAGGGCCACGTTACAGCCTGCACTGAGTACCCATGAACACAGGTAGCTGATCCTTCCACCAGCATCCCATCTAACTTGGGCAGTCGCAGCCATTGCAAATAAACTGCACAGTTTGATTCCACTTTCGTTTATGCAGCTCAAGGCAACTGGGAATGTAAACCACACTGACCAAAGAAAGTTGGGGAAATTGCCAGCAAATGCAGAAAAAAAAAAAAAAAAAAAAGGAAGGGAGATGTGGAAGGCAGAAGGTAAGAAAATGAACATTATTTAATACTCAACATGTTGATTTGGGTCAGGCCTCACAGAGTGCTCAGAGGTCTACAGAAGTGACCTACACTTTGGTAGAGAATAAGACCTTGGGTCAGTCCCTCAGTCTCTGGGTGAGGATTAGCCAAATTAATTGTTTGACAGAGACACCAGATGGGTACGAAAGTTACAACTCACCTACCAGGGCCATTTGGGGAGGCTGGTTCAACCCACTGTAGGGTTTGGTGCCGGTGAGGAAATAATGATTCATGTCTAGATTCAAATGTGGAAGGAAAATACAAGCATCCAAAATGCCATTCCCCCAAATGTAAAGAGTGTTCAGACCCAAGGACTGGTTTTGACTCTATGAAGGTAAACTTAGTCCTCTAGAGGGCATGGTTACACTGATTATATATTTAATAATTAACTAGTATTACCTTGGCTATCTGTTCACTTTTACTGGTGTAAATAGTAGTCAATGGACTGACACAGGTAGAGTTTCATTTTTTTAAACCTTGTTGTAACATTTTCCATATAATATCCTTGAGGAGACTGATCCTGTAGGGACCAGAAGGTTTGGGTTTGATCATTGGGGAAGCTTTCCAAGAGGTAGCTGTAATTCTTTCCTTGCTACCAAAATCCAGCTTGAAAATCAGTGGATCTATTTTTCAAATGCATTTCTGCTCCTGCTGTGGTTAACCCCAGTATTCCTTGGTCACAGCCTGGGCCATCTGAATAGCAGCACAATAGGAGGTTGGTGTCCATCCTGCTCAGAAATCATGGTGGCTCCAGGCACTAGGTGGCAATTATTCATATTTGGGCAATCTGGTGGTTGAAGTCATTCAGCCAAATCTCAAAGTTAACAAAATTGTGCAGATGTAAATATGGGCACCATCTGTCTGGCCACATGCGTTTCCCTGGTGTGCAAACAGAGCAGAGATTTGAGCCTGGGACCTCTTAATGCAAAGGAAGATGCTGCTGCACTAGATGATCCAAAAACCCACCCTCTCCACTGAGGCTGCACAAACAGTGCAGAGTCCTTTTAATCTGCAGGCCACATCTTTGTAGAGTTTACACAAGGTTCACTTGTCTGTAATGCAAACACCTGCATTTTATTCAGTTTTACAATATTTAAATCCCCTTATAAAATAAACGGCTACTTGCTGGAACGTTACCCATACTGTATGTCCAAGATCTGATGAATTTAAAAGCTATTTTCTAAGATTCATTGGAGAAAGAGGAGGACTGGAAAGAGCCATCAGCTAGTGTTACAAATAGAAAAGTGTTCCTCTATTTTTTGTGGCTTCCTTCAGCTTCTGACTACATTCCACAGTCATAACATGGGTAAGATTTCGTTCTTGGGTCATTCAAAGTGCCAAACCAACACCTAGGAACTGAGCAGCGTGTTAATCTGCACTAATTTGTTATCATCACTGAGCTGTACCACACAGTATCCCTTTCCTTCTTTTCTTCAGTTACACTTGGAAGTCATCCTCAGCCATCACATCCTCCTCCTCCTGGCCCGTCATGATTATGGTCTTATATTTTCTCAATTTGCTTGCAAAAAAAATAATCCATGTTGCCCTGTTATTTTTTTTAGTTCTTTCTCCTGGCTGAGGAAGTGATGTTCTTAACTGGTTTAAAAGATATCTTCTGGCCTACAGGTGACCCATATTCCTTGCATTGAACTTTCTCTTCCCATTTCAACAACAGCTGGGCTGCCCTTCCCTTGGGCTGACCCTGCTCACAAACATTGGCCAAAGCCAGTGTGATTTCTTGCCTCACACAACTGTGTAGTTAGTGGGTTTGCAGGAAGAATATGGTCTAGAAGAGAGTCCAGTCCCAGAAATTGGATGCTGACCTGATGATCTGACCTTTCTCTGAAAATGGATTCAGGTGTTCTGAGTGGTATCGTAGATCTCTCTTTTACTGAAAAAAACAGTCAGACGCTCTAGGCCAGGTTTGTGAAATGGCTAAAATAGCAATTACTGCTGAAAAATTCAGGCTGGATTTTTATGCATAAGAGAACACCTCTTCATATCTTAGTTTCTAATAAAGGTTAGAATTTACAGGATGCATCCAGTGAAAGTTTAATTCTACAATCTTAGGATGAGAGCCAGGCAAAACTCTCCTTCAAAATAGAAAAAATTATGTCATTAACTGTTCTCCCTTTTGCCTTCATTTTCAGCTAATACCTGGATTTAATAGCAGCAAGGCTTTCCTGAGAGAATTAAGCTAGTGCAAATCTTCAGCTGATCTCTGTGCTCAGCCTGCTCATCTCTCCATATCCACTTGCTGTGTCTGATCTTTCTTCAGAAGTTTTGGGGGCAGATGTGCTAAGTTTAAATCAGCAGGTCCCTGGCCTTAGACACCTCAACTCTGCTACAGCGTTAAAAATAACAATAGCAACTAATTAAACCAAATCCTAAAGCTGCAGTTAGGTGTCCAGAGATGCTCCCCTGAGCTCATTTGCAGCTGATCCAGATTTCTGAGCGTTATGCTGTAGCCTGTGGTGTAAACACACCTTGACACCACTGTGGGCTGGATGTACTTGCATGATTTTTTGCAGCATCCATGAAAATGCAGCTTGAAGGCCATTAGAGAGGAAGGAGGGGTTTGGAGCAGGGTTGTGTTGGCTTCAACGTTGGACATGCCGTCTCAGATCATTGTTACTGCAACCATTTCATTCTAATTGATCCATATAAACCATTTTTAGGTCTTTCAGCATTTCAGTCTTGCTGTCATGCTGAAGAAGGCTTTGGCCATGCTTCATTATGCTTGGCTGCTGTCAGTGGAGGAGCGAGTGATGCTGTTATCCAAGTCTCTCTCTCCACCACAATGCAGACAGCCAAGCACTGTTGGCCCCAATGGATATTGCTCAGCAGATCTTTGTCAGGCTTGTTCAAACAAGATATGTTGCCATTGACCTACCAGCTAAAAGTTCATGTCTCTGACTCCAGGATACATCTTGCCTTGGTGTCATTTTTTACTGAAATAATTAGTTATTGTTAGATTATCAAATTAAGAGGGATTTTTTTGTTTGTTTGTTTATTTTAAGAAGAATGGCATTCTTCTTGCTATCAGATGCTGGGTAGGTAGTTTATTCTTTTGCTTTCTATTCCAGTGTGGGTTTGGGTTCATGAAAAGGAACCCAAGAATCTAAGTCTTGAACAGAGCCAACTGCTTTACAAACCTCCCCAAGCCTTTGCCAATTTAATTCGTGGCTGGCTAATGCAGCTCAGGCTGCTTTTAAGTGAAAGCTGCCAATCATGCAGAATTATACAGTGGTTTTGAACAAAGCCAACTCACCTGTTCACTGGAGACTTGAATCAGCCCACCAAATGCATTTTCACTTACTCCTAGAAATGAGCCAAACCCACAGAGTCCAGATCCAAATCTGTCTTCTGCTCTCATGGCCTGATTCTAGTGGACTCTGTGGCTTCTTAACTGAAAGCAAAGTGAGTGGATCAGAGAGTATCTTCAGATTAGACCTCTGAGGCATGACAGAACACCCAGTCCTGGTTCAGAGCCACCACAGGGTATGGCCTAACCACCTTTTCACTGTCTAGAAAAATGAATTTACAGATTTTGGTCTGATATACTTTTCATGACTTCTGGGCTTTTACTTTTCACTTCCTCAGTTCCCACATCCATACAAGAGCCCAGATCAATTCAACCATTGCACATCAAAACTGATGGTGGTCCATCTTATTTTCACAGTGCTTTCTTTACACTTACAGCAGCATGCCTTTTGGATCTGACATCTGAAATAGCTCATTTTCTTCATATTTCTTGACTGAATTCAGGGGAGCTGGCTGTGCTGGGACTGCAAAGAGGAAGGTTAAATTTCACCAAGCCTTTTTTCAAAGAAAATTTAAGAACTAGCATTTTCTATAAGGGCTGATAGGCAGGCGTGTGAATCTCATTTGCACCTTCTAGATCTCAGGTTCAAATGTTACAGGACAAACAACTCTTCATCTTTCCAACACGGAGGCACTACATATTGTCCAGTCCAGTGCATTAAATTATTTCATGAGACATCTTGAGAATCAAGGTCCAGTCATCTTTGTAGAAATACCATAAGAGTACATAGAGCTTTTCACATGGGGATTGTCTTAAAGTCTGCAGGCTAAAGGTTTCTGTGCTCCATCAGAAAGTATTGGCAACCAGACACCTAGCACAGCCTTGAGGGGTGGTAGCCATCCTGTAAAACATTCATTTCCAAAGTGGAGTGTGACTTCACCAAGCCCAGCAGCTCTGTGGGGAGGTGCACGTGGAGGTTCCCTGGGAACAGAGGTCAGGCATGTGGCTATAGGTCTGTGGGACTGTAGCATTTCCGAGCTGAAATTATTATTGCTATGTTTTCAAATTTCCTTTCAAGTTCCTAATTACCAACAGCCAAACCAAACTAGCTTGAAGCCCTAAGCCTCTCTGTCCATCCACAGCCTAACAGCATTGCCAAGCAGTATTCTGTTACACTACTTAGTGCAAATTATTTTCTATCCCTTCCATGTATTTTGAGCTCCAAATAATACTTTTCTTTTGATTCTGTTTTTGCTTCTTTCTCCTTCAGTGACTTTACCTCTGTGGAGTCCCTTGCCATCACAGATCAAGGGCTAATTTTTTCAGGTCAGTTTGTGGGAATTTAGGTAAATAAATGGGTATTCCCATAAATCATGTCTTTTCAGAGGTCAATGAAAGTCCATATATTTCCATTGCCTCTAGAGAGATTTTTAGCCTTAGCTTCTTGATAAATCAATTAAATCTCCCTTTGCTGACAGAAGTGAGAATAGCACTGTTTGCTGACTCGTTGCATGCACATTTTGAGTGGGGCTGAGAATGTGGCTGCCTTAATTGCATTCCCCAAAGAGTCCATCCTGAATAGCTTGACTTGACCAGATTCCCACCGACTTCAGTGGCAGCTGGAGCCATGGAAGGAAAGCAGCAGCAATCACCAGGGTGAAGGAAATTAGCAGACATGGAGGCACTCAGTGAAGCAGCAGGTTTGGGTCCCAGGGTTGGTGCTTCTCTGTGCTCCACTTCCCTGGTGCTTCCATAGGCAGATGTGTGCCCAGTATCCTTCAGTCCTAACACGTGCACTTGGCACCCCTCCCAGCTTAGAAACACAACTGACTTTCAAGAGAGGAGAAACTATTTTTGCATGAGGTTGAATAGACCTGAGTGCAGAATAAGGACAGAGAGCGTGAAGCAAGGCATGCTGTCTCCAAAATGAGTTAAAAAAAAAAATACAGATGTAGAAACAGGTGTTCAGGATGTCTTTCCCACCTTACATCCCTGTCCAAGCTAATCCACACTTGAGGACACAAAATACTGTAAGCATTCCTGCTTCTCCCAATACAACAGCATTCATTCTTCCATCCCACAGCTTTCAGCACCAGGCATATTCCATCCACACAGAGCATAACTTGCATACCTCCTTGACCACAAACACACATCCTACTCATAGTCTTCCATGCCTGCAAGTGCAGAGTGGAGAATATTATACTTCACTTAGATATTGGCTGTTGCTCCAAGGTATGTGTGTTAAGTAGGAGATCATCTTTGCACGTTCTTCTTGGTCACAGAAGTCAAGACTGGACTGAATTGCTTCCTCTTCTTCAAAAATATTCTGTGAAATCAAGGGAGAAAGTGTGATTAGGCCCTTGTTCCAGTTACATAAAAATGAATGTCACCCTCAGGTGGAAAAAACCTGTTTGATCACATGTACATCTAGTGGCTGTATTCTCTGAATTAAGAGTTCTTCTAAGACAGAAAGCAAGTCATGGTGTTCACCGTAGACCATCTGACATGTTTGGGCTCCTTATCCTGATCAGAGTGTTTAGAATAAAAATGTTGAACAATTCAAACTAAAAATAGCAAGGTTGATTGAAGTTTTGCTCATCCTGATCAGAGTGTTTAGAATAAAAATGCTGAACAATTCAAACTAAAAATAGCAAGGTTGATTGAAGTTTTGCTCAGTTTCTGGCAGACAGACACTCAGGTGCGTATTGCAGCAGAAATGTGAAGGTTAATTCTTTGTGGCCTCAAGATATTGCAAAGTAGTTATCAAGTGAGCACGCCAGGTAATGAGTGGTAGCCTTCACAGTGCTGAGAGAGGTGGAAGGCTCACTAGAGCCTTTGGACTAGCTTTTTCTTCTCACGTTATCATTAGTAGCTCTACTACAGCCTCTGGAAGAGGCGATGAGAGGCCTAATGCTCCTTCTCACACCAGACCCCTGCACTGCAATGACAGTGTTGCCTCTGACCTTCAAAATGTCCAAAGCTCTTCTTGTTTGCTGGCTCCTGCCTGCAGCACTAGGAGGATGGATAACATTTATGGCTATAGTATATCCCAGAAAACCACCTGGGGGACCAGGCCCCATGGGAATGCTGTCTGCCAGTTGTGTCAGGACTTTCTGCTTGCTTATAGGATGCAGCATTTGCTGTCAGTCACTTTCAGTTCCTACCTAATCAAGCAAATGAGGAAGAGGGCCAACATTTTACTTCAGGCTTTTTTAACCTCAAGCTTTTTTACCTCTCTGCCCATCCAGATAGTCTTTCTGTAGCTCACACCTGAGGATCTGCATAAGTGTCAGATTATCTCAAGTAACATTGCTGATGTAATGATGAGATGAAAATGTAGATGTGTAGGTTACAAACTAACTGCCAGGTGTGGAAGTGGCCAGCAGTGGCAGAAGGGCTGCAGGTTTTGAGCTGCAGCAACTTTTAAATTCTCATGCACTGATATTTAGTGGGAAGCTCTGAAGTGGTTCACCCGTGGTCCAAACCTCCTCGCCCCTTCTCTTGGCATCCAGCACAGCTGCTGAGGGGTCTGAACGTGGGCTGAAAATGTGCAGCCAGGGAGTCTCACCGTTAGTTCTACCATTTCACCCTGCAGATCTGACCTCTTTAAGAGTGATTTAGTGTTTCTTTAAGCAACACCCCGTCTCTATGAAGAAATGCCAACGGAGAAGTTTCAAGCTTGCTATTTTTATTTAAGCTGTTGGAACAGTATGGACATAATGTAAGTCACTGGATCAGCCAACAGGGTGTCTGTCAGTCAGTGACTCAGTCTTCAGATCAGACAGATGCAAGCCCATATAAACAGGTTCAGCCCAAAAGTCATGATAATAAATTATTTATTTTTATACATTTCAAAACACCAGATACAGTAAAGCGAGAGTTTTCTTTGGAAGCAGGCGTTGCTGGTCAGCTGGATTTGCTTCCTGCACCAGCAATAGCATGTTCTGAATGAGTGGAGGGAGACTCTGACCACCATTCTGCCAGAGCCTACTTGGTTCTTGGTTGAAGGCTGCTGAGTCTTAGGAAATCACTCTGAAATAAATGAATACACTGTTTCGAGGTACGTGGCACGGTCAGCTTTGCACTCCCATCATTCAGAGCACTCAAGATGGAGTCAGCCAGGTGGGCATCTGGAGAAAGCTGACTTTTGAGGTGGTTTTATTGCTGAGTCCCACACAGGAAATGGAAAATGTCCCAGGACTTTTAAAGATGGTTTTAGGTGATGTGAACGGCCACGTAAAACTGGGGAAAGAAATATGTGGCAAAACACTTAGATGAGATGCAGAAACATGGAAGCTTGACATGGAATACTCTTATGGACACTGTCCTTCAGCCAGAGTCTTCTGTTGGATCCAGGTGCCACTCTTCTTGCAAAGGAAATGAGGGAGACTAACCCGGGGTCACCCTAAAATACTGCTGCCTGAGGTTTGGAAGCACGGTGCTTTGAGATCTTTTCTGTGCTATCAGAAGTTTCCTAGAGGTACCTAAACAGTTCAAATGGTGATATCAAAGAAGATCTCTTACCCAGAGCTGCTTTGGACAGATCCATGGCCTCTCTTCCCTGTGACCCTGCTCTCTAACCTCAGCAGGCTGTGGAGCTCAGGGCTTGAGGAATGTGTCAGAAGGAAAATCCTTGAGCAAAGGGGAGACTCAGTCATCTTGTAAAGCATGGCTGTACAGGATGGGGACACTGGAACACTCAAGGTGAGGAGGACAGCAGCTTGCTCCAAGGAGCAGTGGGAGCTCCAGGAGCAGTCAGTTATGCTGCAGGGCCAAAGAGGTTGAGAAGAGCCTGACTGAATCTGCAGAGGTGTGAGTCTGATGAGAATGGAGCAGTCTGGTCTGTGGTGTTCTAGGGTTCATATCAGGTGGTCATGGAGTATCTGAGATCCCCAGTGGTCTCACTCAAACATTTTAATATCTTACTTGTTCATAGTCTGGCTGCCTGCACACTAGGTAAAATCCAATATATGGGAAAAATACATGCACAAAAATTATGATAATGTTTCCAGATATTTGAAATGCTCTAAGTTGTATTTGGAACTGAATTCATCAGTAAGCTGGGTATGGTCTTGCTAGGAGAAAGGAAGAATAAAGCATGCAGTATCATAAGCAGCATATTCCAAGATAAGTGGTCGATCAGTCTTCTTAACCATGCACTTAACTTTGAGGACAAACAACATGAACTATCATGCAAATGTTTAGCCAAGATCTCTTCTTAGTCTGGTCTTTTAGGGAGAGTTACAAATAGATACTTATTTTTAATATTCTCTAGCTGTGAATGTATTTTATTGGCCTGATCAAGGAGAAAATACAAACTGCTTTTCTCACTCAACTCCCAGGGTAGCTTGGCAGATGACTGATGCACCTGTGGATGGAAACCTGGGGTCATGCACACCCTTATTTGCAGCAGTCTGGTTCACATATTTACATTTATAAATTGAGACATTGATCTGTTTCCATCAAATGCAGTAAGTTTACTAGTCAGAAGTGAAAAGCTTTTTGTGGCTGCTAACTCTGCAAACTCAGAGTGGACTCCACAAGCCAAAGCTGCTTGTGCATTTATTAGTAGTAGCAATAAAGGTCCATCAGGTTGATAAGGATAGAGATGATTTGTCTTCCGTGCACAGCCTACAAGTATTTGTGAAAGTAACCATATAGAGCTGATGGGTAAGAAGGAGGACTTTTCAATAGTCATCACTCCCTCGGGTACAACTACACTTCCAACACCTGCAATGGCCAGGGAGGACCTCTGCCAACTAAAACACCTCTCTGCAGAAGAATAACTAATACTTTAGAATAACTATTAGAAGAACTAATGCTTCTTGAAAAGTGGAAGAATTAGGTTCCTAGAAGAAACCACCCCAAATGGTTTTGTTTGAGGCTTTTGTTAGAGGTGGAAGGGAAGAGGGTGTGGAGCAGATTGCTTTCACATGAGGTCCTTCATCAAAGAGGAAGAAGGGCACTTGCAGGTTGGGGGACTGAAAAATAAATAGCAAAGGAGGTGCAATCACTGACAAATACTCTGACAAGGCAAGCTCTCAGGCTGGAGACTGCAAGCTATCAAATACTTTGTCAGTCTCAGTAAGCTGGTAAATAAAGAAGAGGTTCTTCCACGTAAATCTTTGGAGCTGATCCTTACAAAGAGTGCTTTCAGCCCAAGCTCCTACTTCAGTACTCTACAGCTGGGGGGAGAGCACAGTGAGTCTTATTTACGCATCCAGCAGCAGTTTATGACAGGCACCATCTCATCTCAAGGGCCTGACATATACATGAGTCGTTGTCCAATTCGCAAATTCTTGCATCTAAAAGTTTAATAAGCTCTTCAGTTGATTTCTTAATGTTTTTCACAGAAAGTGAACATTTTTCCTGGCAGAGTGGGGACTATGAGCTCTTTTATCTGCACCCCATAAAGGGCTGGGATGTCTCTTTGAGCTTGGCCAATAATTTGAAAGTAATCCAGATTTTGTTTTTCCTGCAGGTTTAAATGAAAAGTGAATGTTTTAAGTGGAGGAGTAAGAGGTAGGTTGAATTTGGAAATGTGACCACAGCCACAGCAGAGCTGTGGAAAAATTCAGGAGTTATTAAAATCTTTAAAACTCAATTGTTGAGAAATTAGGCACATAGCTTTAAAATTATGTTTTGGCAAAGCTGAGTGAGTTACCCTTCCCACCACATATTACGTTAAACCTCTGCCATATGTCCAGACTTAGCTGGCCAGGAGTGTCCCCTGGTCACCACAAAACCCAGGGAATGACTACAGCACAGCATTTCCAGCCATTGCTCATCAGCACTTGGAGAAGACTTGGTGTTTGGTTCTGAATTACTGGAAGGGAAAGGTGACAACATTTATGTTGTTTGGGAGTAGGTCTGAGTCCTTGAAAAGGGAGGCCACTGAAGGAGATGATCTTTTTACAGGGGCTTGTAGTGAGAGGACAAGGGGTAATGGCTTAAAACTGGAAGAGGGGAGATTTAGGTTAGACATTAGGAAGAAATTCTTCCCTGTGAGGGTGGTGAGACACTGGAACAGTTTGCCCAGGGAAGCTGTGGAACCTTCATCCCTGGAAGTGTTCAAGGGCAGGTTGGATGGGGATGGGAGCAACCTGGTCTAGTGGGAGGTGTCCCTGCCCATGCAGTGGGATTGGGACTAGATGATCTTTGAAGTCTCTTCCAAAGCAAACCATTCTATGATTCTATGATCTTTCTCTCCCATGGTACTGCAAGTATCCTAAGCTAAGCAGCTTTGAGTTTCTTAAGGCTGAGCTGCTTCTCTCACGCTGGAGCAACAGAAGAACATCTGGTCTTAGCTACTGTTTTTCAACTGGATCATCTTGTGCTTCACTAAAATGAATGAGAAACACATGCCAGCTGTATTTTCAGAAAGTTGTATTTCATTGATGCAACTAAAGTAGTGATTTTCACATGCAATTAGATACACAGATGTAGACAAGCAACAATTTACACACACACTACGTTTCCAACGAGGCCCTACGTACATTCCCATCTGCTTTACACATGCGAAGTATACACATGGTGAGGAGGCATGGGAAAGTATTTACATCTGCAATTGTATCTTCCCACAACAATGCCTGGGAATTAGAAAGGACTAACTTAGACAATATTTTGGATGTAAAATCTGATGACACTTTCAATTCTGTTCAGCAGGCCTCACTATAAATAATGTTAATTATTAATTATGATCTGCCTACGACAGCACTTCACCAGGCACTTTGTAGATAGGCCAGAGACCAGGAGCTCAAATCACCCTTGTGTTGTTCTGGTTTCAAAAGGTGGTTTGGAATAGGCATCAGTGTCCAAAGCCCTTTAGAAACAGGCTGTATGCAGGTGACTCCGAGACACAAATGAAGAGTGAAAAGCTGAAGAGTAACATAGTATCACCAAAACAAAACATTTAGGAAATACAGGTCAAAATAATAAAAAAGTAAGATTTTTAAAATGTGGGTATTTTTTAATGATATCACATCTTGCATCTTGTTCAAAAAACTCCTAGAAAGGTAAAAAACAGAGTACTGTTCTCTGAAACCTGCTACTGCCTAGCAAGTAGAGTGGGGAGGCTTTGGGATGAGGTGGGTGGCTGGGGACTTGGCTCAGTCCTCAGCAGTGTGTCCTCTCCTGCAAGGCTCCTCGCTGGCTCTGTGTAGGCTCCCTGGGTCTTAGGTTTCCAGGTGATCAGATGGGAATATTAGGCTACCCTGCCTTCAACTTGTGTAAAGATGAAGGCAGGGTGAGGTGGGGTGAAGATTGTGTGGAGGTTGATAATGTGATAGTAGGAGCCATTGATGGGAAGATGCATTCCTAAGAAAATGTTTTTTGTCTTTTTATTATTCAATGCAAATGATTTGCTCTTTCAGAAGCAAATTGGTCTGTGATTGGGTCTAGAAAAGATCTGTAAGAACCACTGAAAAACCCCCAAACCCTAATGACGTTAAAATATTTGTGATTTTTTTCAAAGAGCACAATGTATGTTGATAATGAACGTGCAGCTGCCGTGGAGCCAACACAGTGAACCTGCTCATCCTACTGTAAGTCTTCAGCATTGAGCAGGATGGGTTGTGGCTCCCTGTGATGATACAGCATGAGGTGTCTCAACCTGCATAGAGATCTACAGCAACTCTGACTCTCCAGTGGAAGTTACAACGTGCTGTTAGGACACAAAAGCAGGCATGGCATCAGCTATGCAGGGAGACAGCAACAAGGACCTTGGAGGGTGAGACCGTGGACAGAAATGAGAGCTAATGATCATCTTCTCACAGCTGGGAGAAGGACTTGACATGGGATGATCTGGAGAGGGCCCTTGGAGAAGAGACAGCAAAAAGCCTTAGGAAAGATCAGGGATGGGTGAGGACAGGCTTCTGGGGGAGAAGGATGGGGGACAAGCAAGGTGTGAGGGCAGTGGCAGCTAGACTGGGGGATGGAGGGTTGTGAGCCACAGCCACTGAGTTCCCCACAACTGAATGCTGAGGTGTGCAGGGTCTTCCACCTGAGATTACCTGCTTGAATCCTGGCTGACAGCTTGCCACAGACTTGTGCTCATTTTTCAAAACAGATCTTTTACGTGACCCCTTCAGTCCTTGTTTCTATTAACAGGCCAAACAAGTTCTAAGTGCCAACACGCTGAAGAAGTGGAAAAGCTAGTTTACAGAAAGGAAAAAAGGGGAAGGAAAAGAAAAACAAAACCCAAGTTATTGCCACAATGTTTGCATTCCCATGTCTTAACCACAGTATTCCCAGCCTGCAGATTTTTATGGTGCATCTGAAAACCAACCACAATGCAAAAGAAGCTTCCAAGTTCATAAGGAAAGCAAAGCTGAGAGGGAGAGGTGGGGAGGGGAGCAGGGCAGGGAGGAGCAGAGTATGGGAGACAGACCCTGGCTCTGCGGGTGACCTAGGAATGCAGCATGTGTTATGGATGGGGGTACCTGTAGAACTCAGTTATTTAATGGGTTTTAATCCCTTTTAGGAGGCTGAATTAGCAGCATGTGACAAAAATATATCTAAGTGCAGCTCCTGTGTCCCTCAAGTTAAAAAAAGTGTGTCCTTGTGCTGTGGAGGTCACCAAGGTGGGGAGAGGTGAGGGGAAGGGACTAGAGGGTGTCCTGTGCTGTACCTAGTGGTGGATTGTAGCTGGAGAGAGGTGAACAGAAGCACCTGTGGAATTCTGTAGGATATGCACGTATGGAGCAGTGGTGGTGTGTTTTACTGGACTATGTATGTTTAAGAGGCTGGAGGGATTGGTGCACTCAGTTGCCATAAAGCTGTAGAGCTACAAACAGCAGAGGTTGGAACAGCACCTACATCCTCATCACCCTTGCAGAATTCTTCATTACTAATAGCACATACCCATGTCACAGCCTGGTTTATCTGCAATAAATACATTGCATTATGGCATTATGGTTTGGTCATAATCCACTGCATATCCAGTGACTCTAGAGACCAGATTTAAACATTGCCTCAGCTGCTAGATTACGATCTGACCTATTATGCTGTGAGACCTGAAGTCACATTTCTGGTAGTGAGAAGATCACTATTAACTATCCCCATGGATGAGCTGCCCTGGGGCTGTGTAGCAGAACACATTCACCATCCCTGGAGGTGTTCAAGGAAAGACTGGATGTGGCACTTAGTGCCATGGTCTAGCCGATGTGGTGGTGTTGGGTCATAGATTGGACTTGATGATCTCAGAGTTCTTTTCCAGCCTCAATCATTCTGTGATTCTGTGATCAGGCTGCTTAGGCAAGAGGCAGCAAGGATATAAGAATTGTCTGTGCAGTCATTTCTTCCTTGAACGATACCAATGCTGTTTGTAGATCATAGAATGCTTCATATCCCATGTTCAAAGAGTCTGGCACAAAGAAAATGTCAGGATTAGGAAACAAAATACTAATTAGCAGATACTTGCAAAAGGCCTCTAGCCTGTTTGGCTCCTGAGAGGCTGAGCTCGTGGCTGGCCATGGGTAAGTTCAGAAAAGTGGCAGCAGCAGCAGTGAACCAGGCTGGGCTGCCCAGGAGCTGCTTGTCTAACTCAGCCTTGTGCCAAAAAGTAGCCAAGTGCAATGAAGAATTTTCTAAGCGACTCCTATTTGTATTCAGGAGTCAAGACTTTCTGGGAAAATTTCCCAAATTGAATGGAAAAATAATTCCTTTGAGCCACCTAAGCATGACTGACATGACAAATGGTGAGGTGGCTACTTGGAGCCATCACTGCCTGTCCTCTCTGCTCAGGGTGCTCAGCTCATCAGCTTTTCTGTGTAAAATGACTGGGGTTATTGTGTGCTTCCAAAACCTCTACCTGAGCCACAGAGCAGGGAGAGAATCCCAGCTGGCTGGAAAAAGCAGAATTTTTATCAAAACCAGTCAAGAAGTAGCAGGGTGCATCAGCTGTGAGGCTGGGCTGCTGTGTTCTTTGAGTTTTTCTGTGGCTATTTTTTTATTGCGTTACACAGGTTTTCACTTGAGGACTCCAGTGTCTCTCCCTCATGGTTTTGGATCTCACTGCATGCACTGCTGCAGAGAGCAGAGTACCAGTGCAAGCACTCAGCACCACAGTCTAAAGCAGAGTCATGATTTTTGTTAAGTTGCTGTCAGCCTGGCTTCTATGAAGGTTACAGATCTGCTGGCTGAGACATTGCATGTCTGCAGTACAGGAGACAGTCAAAACTTATTACCCCAATTTAAGGGAAGAGAACAGAGCCCTAGAAATAACTGAGATTTTCAGGAAAGCAGGAGAAGGCTCAGATGTTCTCTGGGCATCTTGATGTTCTCAGAAGAGCATCTTGAACCTCACAAATTTTAATTTTTCTGGTGTAACCTGGGGGAATTTCACAGGTCCATCCTTTCCTCCAGCATTGCCATGTCCCTATCAGCACTGACACTGCATTGCATCTGTAGGACATCTGGATGTCAGGTGGCCCTGCTGAAAGCCAGACTGGGACTTTGAGTGCATTTTGGGATACGTAGTGTGACAAAGAGGCTGGCTTGTGCATCTCCAGGGTACATAGTCACTGTATGCATGCATTGAGCAGTGTTGTGGGTGCACCACAAGGCTGGTGCATCTCACAGCCTGTGTGCTAGACAGCAGATTTGCAGTTTGCACTCACATTTCCACCCCAGACATGTGTGGCTAACTGCACACAGCCCCATTCCTCTTGGGATTCCTTGTTAAGAAATACAGCAGCTCTGAGCTCCCAGTTCACATCTCATGGTGCTGTGAATCACCACAGCTCTGCAGGTTCCCATTTGGCTGAGGTCCCATTTGAGGGAGGTCCTGCATCTGCCACTGCTGCTGCTGGGGAGCAGCATTTGGAGATAGTTCCTCTACCAGCTTCTGTTTTCCTACAGCCTGTTGTCCACCACAGCATCCTCTCAGTGACCTACCAGTGGTAGCAATAGTCACTGAGCTTACCAAACACTGGCCCTGACAACATCCCAAGCAGTACCAGGAGCTGCTTCCCAGGCAGTGAGTCCATCCCAGGTGGTGGAGCTCCCTTGCTCTCTGAGGGTTTTGTCAACACCTCAGTATTATTAAAGTGTTGTTCTTAAAGTCAATTTACTTTTCTTTTCTTTGTAGTTCATAGAGTGTTACTGAAGACCTTCTCCCAGGCTAAAATGAGGATCAGTTCCAGGTTTGCAGCCATATCAACAGTAGGTTCGTGATTTATTTCTAAGGTGCCTGTGTAATTACCAGTACCCCCCCACACACATGAGAAATCATGTGGAAAAAATGGACAGAATTGGTTTTGCTGTATATTCAGATAAATTAGTGTAATTTGAGATTCATAAGCTAATGTATCTCCTTTTATAAGCATAATTATTTACATCACATAAATGGATCTGGAAAAAAATGCCCTTACTGATGAAGTCAGGTCAATCTGACAGCCAGACTCACCTCCTGCATCAGGCCCTCATCCCAGATGCTCTAGAGATGCTGTGCTAAAACCCTCCAATTCCTGTTGCCAGGAAAAGGGAGAGTGTTCAGGTTTTTACCTTCTCAGCCTCATCAAGCTGGAGGTATGATTGTTTACACAAGGGCTGAGCTGCTGCCCACTGGGCTCCACTCTCTGTGGTGGATTTTGAAAGACAGAAAATATTAATATCACCACAAAACTTCTATAGACATGGACAAGTATTTGCAAGATCACTTTAAAAATATTATACAAAGGAAGTTTTTTCAGAGACAACACAAACTAAGTGGCCAAGAATAATGATGAAGTAGTAGCACTGACAGAAGATACTGAAAATTTCAGAGTTGGGAGGAGAATTTCTAAAAAATCAAGTTTTCCAGATGAAAGCCTGCTTTTGTTCTGCAGCTTCACTGGGTGCCTGGTAGGATTTGGAAGTTGGGAACTAGATGGTCCCCTTCCTCTCCAAAACACTACATGCTTTGGTAGTAAAACATCATCTCCCACTTCTCTTCACCATCTCCCAGTTAGGTTTGTTTGGTTTGGGTTTTTGGGGGTTTTGTTTGTTTGGTTTGTGTTGTGTTTTTTTCCCCCCTAGAATGAAGGGAAATAGAGGAGAAAGGAACATTTCGAGAAATTCAGAGAGTTATCAGAAAATATTGGAAAATCAATTATGGGATGTGTCCATAACCCTCAGTGCAGATGTCTATGGGAATACCAGATGCATGCTGCACCTGAGTTGCCCATGGGACAGGACAGCAAAGCACGTGGCCCGACAGGATACCCTTGGTGGCAGAGGGCTGTATGAAGAGCTGTTGGCCATCCTTGTTTTGTACTGCCCACCTTCCTTGTGTGTCTTAACAATCTCTTCCATTCATTTCATGGCATGCTTCAGACTGAACGTAGCTCCCAGGAAATCTTGTACAGGTCAGCTGCCCTCAGCAGACCTGCCCAAGAGAGCAACGTTTGGCTGTTGGTATCTGCTGCCTGATGTTCTGGAGTCCCCCAGGTGAAAGGTGCTACAGAGGTAGGGAAAAAATTGATTTATTTTAAAGTGCTGGGGTTGCGTGGGAGGGGGAGGAGGTCTGTGCATGGCTATGTCAGCCTGGGGAGTACAAAGTGTGTTCCCATATGGTCAGTTTTTAGGATTTCTCCTGTTTCAAATCTGCATAAATGGCCCACTCAAGGAGGCCCAACTATTAAAAACAGCTGACAACGAAAAAGGGGGAGGTGAACGCCAAGCAAGCAGCAAGTAAACTATGTAACTGAGCTGACAGATGGCAAATTAATGTTGTCAAATAGAAAGAAGTACATAAAGCTAAGGAGCACTATGACCAGATTGCTTTCTTGCACATGAAGTCTTTAATCATATGGATATCCTTGCTATTTTTACTCTAATGAGATTGGAAAAGAAAAATAAGACTGAGGCATCAAATTAAAGATGAATTTGCTTTGAATCCACAAGAAATTGAAGCCCTTGCAGAAACAAGGAGAATTATTTGCCAGGCAAAATTACTGTCACAGATGAACTTGTTTGTGCTTCTGAATTTTGACATGTTTATTTCATGGGCAATATTGCTGTAGTGAAAGAGTGTAATATCCAGTGTAGGTAAGCAGTCCAAGGAAGTCGAGTGAAAGCTGATGTTCATGGAGCTTTTCACCCTTAGGCAAAGGCAAAAAAACCCCACCCCACCAAAACCCTTCCCTCTACTCATTGGTAAAAGGAAAAAAAAAGAAAAATTCTGTTGTAAGATACAACTTGATGAAATGCCAACGGGCCAAGTACACTGACATAAAATAACTGTTTGCCCATCGTGAGTTTTATACTGAGAATATTAATTTGCTTTGTTCTATATATGTCTTTAATGGTAAGTGTGAGGATGTCTTTTAATCAAGAGGTTAATGTGGGCTCTGACAACTATTAAGGTATTCACACCTCTGATTAAAGGGAGAATCAGCCTGTATCTGAGCAAGGATCTCAGTAAACAAATACATCAATCATGGGAAAATATCCCCCAGTATGTGTGTGGTCAGAGAAAGCCAGCCAAGGCAGTTAAAAGGAAGCAATTTTCCACAGTGCTTGGAGGTAGGTAATATAAAATAATCCATAATTAAGTTTAATCGTTGCTTATCAGACCTTTCTAGGACTGTGAGCATTGTGGTTAATGTTTAACATATTACGTTTGCTGTAAGCTTCCTCTGATGCCATTTCATTGATACTACAAGCCCATTTTATTTGGAAGTGGCAGATGTGACAGCTATGTCTGGAGGCCAGATTCGTAGCTGATACTCCTCAGGATAGCTGCAGAGAGCTCAGATACTCTGTGTGGACTAGAGCCACTGCTGATAAAACTGGGTTTACTCCATGAAGTCAACAGAGCAGTCCAATTTATGTGTAAGAGCCTGGCCCTGCTATCGTGCTGTCGCTGTTTAATGGCCAGATCCAAGTCCCTAAGTCCTTCTGTTGACTTAAGTTAGAAGCTGCTTCAAGCCCTTTGTAAGGACAGTAGCTGTTTTAGAAGAAGGGGAGAGTAGTGCCTGCTACTTGTAAAGAAGTGTGGACCCTTCTCTTCTTGCCTTCATCAAGCAAGGAACAGCCTCTTTGGGGTCGCACCTGGATTAGGGGTGGGCTTTTCAGCTCAAGAGGACAGAAGGTCCTTGGTTGGTGGCCAAAGCTGTTTGCTATAGCTGCAGAAGCCTGTTGTGCCCAACCCCTGCAGATTGTGGTTCTACAAAATGAATGGGCATTAACAGAGTGTGAAGACATCTCTGCTGCAAATGAACTTCCCATCACTTGATTTTTTCTAAGTCTTACTGGAAGTGGATGGTCTGTTATTTCAGTCTGTCCTGTAGTAGGCAAGTTGTCCTTTTGTGAAACCAATGCCAGGTAAATACTGAAGCATGAGAGGAAAAGGATGGTCAGCCTCTGTGCTTTCAAACTGACCCCACTGCAGGTGGTCACCAGCTAAACCAGGGGACAGCGTTCAGAGCCAGTGGGTGATTGCAGAAGCAGGGATTCAGGTCTAGGCAGGAGGTACCTGGTGAGAGGAGAAGCCACCAGTGATGTTGAGAAGAGAAGCACCAGCGTTAGCAGCTTTGCACACTTTGATAACTACAGTGTTGAAGGGTGTTGTTTTCTAAGGAGAACAATTTACCAAACCTCCAAATGCTAATGTATTTTTTGCAGCTCATAGCCAGCAGCAACAGCAGAGTCCCAGAGCAAATCTTTACCTCTTCAGTCCTTTGAACAGTATATTTCAGCAGAAGCCATAAAGAATTGGAGGCTGACGTGGGAGGATCTGGTAAAACATCACCAAATCACTACAATTCATACTAATGCTGAGAGAAAGTTGGTTTGCTTCAATTTTGCACAAGTAATGTATAACATTTCAGCCAATAACCCTGGGATCTCAGAGGCTTTTAGTAAATCAGTTCCCTCAAGAATTAAATATTAAGATGACACCTTTCAGGATTAACAGATCTATATTCAGAACTATAGATAGTCCAGTAAGTTGTGCTAATGGGCTAATGCTAAAATCTCCATCTGGCCCTAACGCAGGTGCCTTAGTGGCCTGTGGCCACTGGGACTTCTTGGGAGTGTGGCTTCATTTTCCCCAAAATGTCAAACTTCTTGTGTACCCCTTAAAGTGAATATTTTAATATGAGTAATCCGAGGGCTGGGTGTGCTTTTCAGAATTGCTGCTATGTATTGTAAGTATATAACATTTATTTCAATATAATGCTGCAGATCTTTTTTTCTTAGTGCCTCAGCATTTAACTAAAGCTGAACAAAGTTTTGCAGGCAGAGCTTTTTGTTTCCCATTTCAGAAAGAAATCCAGTTTGGACCTAAGTGGGAATGCTTCATTAATCAAAACATGCCATTTTAATGCTGTCAAAATAAATGCTCTTATGTACGGAGATGACATTTACATAATTTAATTTATAATCTTTAACATAAAAAAACATCATCCTGAAGAAAACCCACAGTAAAGTTCACCGAAATATAAAATATCTGATCTTAATTTTGATGAGAAAGTTGGAGAAAATATTCTGGGGAGGGGACATAGTGTGAAACATTGTTGTCTGCTTTGGCAGTTCTTTGGAGGACCGAAAAATGGATTATTTGCAAAGCTTCCCTTTTTAACTAACTGAGAAAGTATCTGTTGACTTTTTTTCAAAACTACCCTCATGGCTTGATGTTTAAATGCTGTTTCCCAGTTTTTCGGCCAGGCCATCATATTTTCCAGGTCTCTTTGAATTCAGACACATCTGGACTTAGGTAAACCTCCTTCATTTAAGTTCGCTCCAGACTTGCTGAGCCACGCCAGGCTTTCTGTGAGCGTGTGCTCGATTTCCAAGCTCTGAATCTGGGAGTCCTCAGCATCCCCCCAGGGCTTGTGACTCCCCACAGCACTTGGGGATCGACTCCTGATCCTGTATCACTGAATTGCCATGAAAAAATCCTACCCTCAGCCTGTGAGGTGAGGCAGGCATGCTGAGAGAGGGGAGGGCAGGACCGAGAGCCAGACCCCCCGGGTCAGGCCAGTTCCCATTAGGTGCAAAGTTAAGCACTTCATTTGAAGCCTGTCCTAGTGCAACTATCACATTTTAGGCATGTGCTTAAGGAGTTTTGTGAATCAAAGCTTTTGGCTTCTCAGGACAGTGGGAAATTGGGTTTTGTTTGGGTTTCAAAGGTTGATCATGATCCAAGTCACAATAAGCAATTTGTAAGCAGCAGAAAAAGCAGTGTAGTCCCTCGGCTGACCCCAAGGTACATTGATTTGTAAGTAAAGTCTGTAGGTAATCCTGTTTGTCCCAGATGAGGAGGCCTGGAGAAGGGCTCAGAGGGAGGTGGCAACCATCCTCCCTCACACTTGACCCTGGCACGGGGTGGACCTGTGCCTCCCTGCTAGTCCATGGCTCTGGGCTCAACTCTTCCAGAACTGCGTGTATAAAAACAACAGCTAATAAATAAAGTGTTTGCTATTTCTTTGGCAGAAGGAAGAAAAGCTACAAAGAAAACACCTACAATAGATTTTTTTTTAACATGGTTGGATGGGAGCTGAAGGTCTATCACAAAGATGCTTCTTTGGCTTTGATTTGACACTAGATTTCAGTCGGTCCAATGGAATTTTAATGCTATGGCCAAATATAACATCAAATAATGAAAAGCTTCAATGGTAAACATTAACACAAACAGGCATCGACTATATTAAACATCTTTTAGAATGCAACAGGCCAAATCTGCAAATTGGGAACAGGTCCCTGAGCTGGCACACTATAAAAGCTGGCTTCAGTTTGCCATCTCCAGGACCTGTCGATGGAACACAGTGTATAGCTGAGTTAGGCTCCATTATGTGTTTAGATTAAACCCTGTGTAGCATTGATTCAGCTATTTATTTTGGCTACAAAGAGCCCGTGTTCAAACATGGGTGCCTTAATGGGATGTCCATAGCCCAAAGCTGAACTAAGGGGACTAAATGCTTATTTTCCAAGTCTGGCTACTGAGGCCAGCAGCTGAGCCCAAGCCTTGAGAGGCCGATGGTGAAAACAGGGCCAAATGTTTTCAAAACTTGGGACCAGCAGTGTATTCCTGGGGTTTTTTGAAAGTGCAAAACCCCCACAGCTCCCACAGGGTGCAAGCACGAGGGCTGACAGCTGGACCATGAACAGCGAGTCTCCTCAGAGATCACAGCGCATTTCCTGCCCCAGAACAGGCTCAGCCACACCAAAATAAACCCCAAAACTAGCACATCTCAGGTTTTGCCTGGCTGGGCTGCATTAATTCCTTTCTCTTTGACTGCCTGGGCTGTAAGTGATGTCCACACACATTAAAGTTGCAGTGGTCGTGGCCAAAAAACATCAGATGGGTGTTGAGCTGTTTCAGAGAACGCCCCATGGTCTTGGATGATTGGGAGTCCTACGTTGGAGAAATGCAGTGAATTGAGGAGTGATGCTTCTGCTTTTCCCAGTAAGTAAATAATAAATAATATAATAAATATGCCCCATGAATAAGTCTCTGCCATTAAAATTATTGCTTCTCTATAGAACCAGTTCATGCATGAACCCCCATAGCATGTGAAGGCACATACATGTTGCCAGAGCATTATACCCTTCTGTGGGCAACTGGGCTGTATCCCAAATGCCAGCTTCCAGCAGGGTTATTTTCCCACTTTGATTTATAATTACTGATCACATGGGAGGATAGAGAGGAAAGGCCTGAGTTTTTTGGGTTTTTGTTGTTGTTTTTTTTTTTTTTTTTTTTGTTCCTCGTTTAATAATTTAATTTGTATTCTGATCTTCAAATCCCAACAGCACCATGTGAAGTAGAGAAACTCGGCAGGGGAGGGGGGAGGAGGGATGGAGGAGGGAGCCAGGGCTTTCTATTTCCATATGGTGAGCCTCTCCTCCTCGCGATCACAGCTTGTCATCTGTCTTCTTTTAAACTTCAGATCCCCTGTAAAAATCTTCCCAGCAAAGAATGGGCCATAAATGTGACACAAAGACAGTCCAAGGGAAGATATTACCATGGGGTAATCATGAAGCATGATTTCATTAGAGGATTTCTTTACATGAGGGCATGGATGCAAGAATAAACCGAGCCCCGGGAACCGCCTGTTTCTGAAGTGGGGCACAGGGGCTGGAGTGTAATTAATATTCTGGGGAGATAAGCCTGAATATTCCCCTTTCGTTTACTTGGCAGACAAAATGATACATGCCTTTCTTGTAGTCTAAACTGTGGTGAGATTAAATGGTCAGATTAAATGACCACCTTGATTTACCTGGTTTCAAAATGGACAATCAAGGTGGCACAGCAGAGCTACCAGCCCCACTGCATCAACCTGCCAGGGACCACTCAGTATTCGTCTCCCACCAGCAGAAGGAAGGAAATTGTTCTAGGTTAGAGACTTTCTGTATAGTAACAATATTGGCATCTCCTGATCTACAGTCATGAGAGAACAGAATCACATTTTGCACCTGTTTTTCTGTGACCCAAGTGCTGCTCACATGCATCTTTATCTGTCATTGGGACCTTAAAGATCATCTAGTTCTAACCCCCCTGCATGGGCAGGGACATCTCCCACTAGACCAGGTTGCTCCAAATGCCATCCAACCTGCCCTTGAACGCTTCCAGGGATGAGGCATGCACAACTCCTCTGGGCAACTTGTGACAGTGTCTCACCACCCTGACAGGAAAGAATTTCTCCTAATATGTCACCTAAATCTACTCTCTCTCAGCTTAAAAATACTCCCTCTTGTCCTATCATTCCATGCCCTTGTAAAAAGTCCTTCTCTAGCTTTCCTGTAGCCCCTGCAGGTGCTGGAAGGTGCTCTAAGATCTTCAAGTTACTTCATGTGACCTGCACTTAAAAAAATGAAGTTAATAGTTTATAATCTATTTGAGCATAGTACACACAGCTCTGCAGCTCATTTCCACACACACCCCAGGCAGCGGGTCATTTGCTGTAGGTGTGTGGAGGGGATAGAAGGGACAGTGTTCACTACAGCTAGTTTGTTGTGAAAACCCTGGATATTGTCAGAAGAGAACAATTTCTGCAGAAAGACCTCCTTTGCCTTCTGTGGCTAGGAAGGGTCTGCTTTTGCAGAAATGGTGGGGCACCAGGGCCGTGGGTCAGGTCCAGTGGTGGGAGGGGAGTTGGGGAGCAGTGAGGGGATGCATGCCAGAGGCTCTCCTGAGGGGTGACCAAGGCTACCAAAGCCCTTAGCAGCCATGCCACAAACACTGCCTGGGCATCTCATGCATGGAGATGACCTGCCCAGTCCCATTTCTGTAAGGAGGTAAATAGGTTAGTTGAAATGCACATGGGAACTCCTGGCTTGGGTTAAGATATGGCTCTGATTTTAGCTATGTGATCAATTTCTGGAGGTCCCTGTGTCCTGACACAGCTGAAACAGGACTCTGTGCCCCACAGAAGACTGCAGACCAGAGCCATCACTTCTTTCTCTCTTTGTACCGTAGATGTGTTGCAGAGAAGACCCAGAAGCCAGAAGCAAAAGCTGCAGCCACGGCCGTCAGCTCGCAGGTCAGCGAAGACTCAGCCAGAGGTGTCTCCTATCATCCAGGTAAAGTGTTGTGGTTACAAAAGCTCTGGCTGGAAGCTACAGCCCTGCAGCCCTCCAGCTCCCACTGATTCTTCCACCTCTGGGACCCCACAGCCCCTTGCATTTAGCAGGTGCCTCTCTTCTCCTCCCATCTGCGCAGGCTCAAACACATCAGGTCACCTCGCTGCAGAATCTGCTGTGGGTGAACCCGGGGCTCAGCCTCCTCAGAAACTGCATCAGACCTGCAGAAACCAGTGCAGAAAACCAAGTGACCAGCTGGACCAGCCCCCAAGGGCTGCAGGGGCTTGGTCTATGCCAGGCTTTCCTGATGTTACTTCTCTGTTCCGATGAAACATTATACAGAAAGATACAGGCAAAGCATTATGCTCACAGCCTTTGCCAACAAGTTATGTTTTAATGTAATTTAACTGTAATCTCAGAGTGTTTTTGTTAGCTATAATTAGTAAAATATGTCTGTTTTCTGTGTTCCTTGAAGACGTCTGAACTCCTGCCAGTTCCCTATAGTTTTCCTGACATGCAGTGTAACAAGCAGACCACCAAAATGTATTTACCAATAACTGTTTATTTACATTCCATGAAATCTAATAACATTTGCTGCCTTCATTCAGGATAAATGCTGGCCAAAGTGTAAAGCATAAAGAAATAAACACTGCCTTAATTTCTAACCCAGTCCACAGAATATTTTACTTTTGCTCAATTTGCCCTGCCTGTTAGCATTTTAGAGTTCTGCTGCTTGGAAGTTGGGGAAAAAAAAGAGAAGTTGAAAAAGTTCTGTAATGTATCTTCCTGTTCAGTCCAAAACCTTGCAGGGATTTCCTGGACATTTTATTTTTCATTTCTAAAGTCTTCACGAGGCTGGTATTTCATTACTTTGTTTTCAGCTCTCACAAGTGTTTGAAACCATATTGCAGAGCAAATGTCCAGGGCACTGAACAGCAGCAGTGGTTGGTGTTGCACCAGTGCCAGTGCAAAGCACTTCTCAGTCTCCCAGAGCCATTGGCTTTGCTGGTGTAAAAATAATCAGAATTAGGTCTGTATCTTGTTACTAACCAAATCTGCTCTTGTTCAAGAAAGTGTAACTGAGGGCAGGATTGTCATCTCAAATCTTAAACAGGTTCCTCTCCTCCTGTGTCTGGTTTTGTTTATGTGAGTACAAGCTTTCTCAAAGCCCAGAAAATTCAGATGGTGTAGGGAGGAGAGGTCACATACAACAGCTGTGGGCGGTATCCACAGCTGGCAAAACCTGATGCAACCCGTTTGATGTCAGGGGGCACGATCCCAGCCCGCCAGGGAGCTGGGCTGGTGGTTCTGCCTGGCTCTGGGAATGCCAAGGGGCTCACCCAGGAGGCTCCGAAGCAAGTGTTTGTCTCCAAGAGCACCGCAGGAGCCAGATGCACACAGAGTAGCTGGATGGACTGTGGTGGGCTGTGTATGTGTAGTGGGTGCCAGACCTTCATGGTGCCACTGGTATGTTGTGCTAAAATCCAGACAGAGCTGGGGAGAGCAACGCTCTTGTTGAAATGGTTTTAGAGGGAACCAGAGTTCAGGAGTAGTCTGTGCTGATCTGAGTGACACGCAGCAAGCAGAGAAGATGAACAGCCCCACGGCCCCTCCCAGGGCAGGGAAAGCCAGCAGAGCCCGGGCAGCTGCAGCTGCAGGGTGTCTGAAGACCTCATCCATTTGGCTGCTGTTGCTGCTCCTCAGCTGCTGTGCTAGCACCCAGGGTCTGCTTTTGCTGAGCTTTGAGCTGTGTGTGGAGCACGGGACCAGCATGGTGTTGTCCCAACCCTCTGCACCCAGCTCTGCTATTTTCTCCTGCCCAAAGGACCCTTCTTTGCAAATTCACCCAGGCCAACAATCTATCCTGGGCACGGGATCTGGGGCACCTGTCACACCATCTAGAGAACGTCTGTTCACTAGGTCTGAGAAAACTTGGTCGTGATTTGGAGAAGCAGTGCTCTGCCTTAGGTCTTGATGGGGGCGATTGTCCCTTTTCCCTGGATACAGGGTCACTGCTGTGTCTTTGGAGGAATCAGCTCCCAGAGGAACTCCACAGGTGAGACCATGGTACTGCTGAAGCTTTGGGGAACTCGTTTTTAAACCTGTTCCCTGAGAAGCAGTCTCCATCTTTACTTCTGACAGAACTGGTACTTTGTTAAGGCAGAGGCCATTGGCACTTTTCTAGAAGCTTTCAGCTAAGGAGCTCCCTACACTGACCATTAATGAATTAAACCTCAGAATGAACAAAGTTGTCCAGGAAATGCTGAGCAGTCCCATTCTGTGACAGAGATCATAGGAGACCCCAGCTACATGTTTCCAAGTTGCCTTGAGCTCTCTTATATCTGTACTCTCTTATATTGAGGGTGAAACTTTCTCTGCCTTCAAATGAGAGCAAAATTTCAAAGATTTTGGAGGGCTTCCTTGAAAAATTTCAGACTCAAAGGTAATAAAAGTGAAATTCAAAATCCAGTCCAAGCAAAACCAGACGCTGGTGTGGGCTGAGGAGCCTGCCCTGTTAGCATCTCCCTCTGAACACGGCAGTGGTGGCACAGTGCTTTTTTCCCTGACAAACTGCCCATGCACCCAGGCTTCTGGCAGAGCTCAAGTGTACATCTTTGGGATAATTAAGGAAAAAAAAAAAAAAGAAACAAACACTCTGAAAATGATAGCTTATCCATTTTTGGCTTTTCTTTGATTGCGTTTCAGGGTTCCTATTTTTTTCTACATTCAATTTTCCTGTGTGTAAGGCTTGCCTTGTGACTGGTTAGATGGTTGTGGAGAGGGGTTCAAAATGCATTAGAGAAGACTTCTTTCCTGGTGACTGCACCCGACAGACAATGCAGGCCGCAGCATTCCTTCGGTGTTCCAGTAGGATGCCTGGTAAATTGAGCTGTAAATAACTCCATAAACTGTTTACTGCTAAAATCATGTCTCTGAAAGCAGAGAGCTTTCCAAGGGAAGGGTGTGAGGACACAGCATGATGGGATGGGGATGAAGATTAAATTGGCCACGATGCCAACTGGAGAGCTGACGTGTTGCCCAGCCACCGGCCAATCATTGAATGTTAAATGCTGCTCTAGTCTAGCCTGGACAAGTTAGAGGCCAAGACTGTTTTCCAGAGGTAATTACAAATACTGGGAAGTGAGGAAAAAAGAAAAAGAGAAAATTGGGATGTGCTGCCAGAAATTAAAACCACAGCAGAATGCTTTCTCCCCATGTTTACAAACAAGCCCTCCTGCAGCAGCTTAGCAAAGATGTGGCTTTGGAGTGGGAGAGGAAATCACCTTAGGAATTTTGGACCACATGATGATTTTTTGGACGTAAAAGCTGAAAGTAACAAAAAACCCCCAGCAATAACAAAGTCCCTTGTAGAAGGGATATTTCCTTCCTCCTGAGGGATGGATTCCTGTGGATGTGACCAAGCACAGTCCCCAAGCCCCTGGTTATCAGATGCTTTATTGCAAATTGTGGTTCTTTCTCATTTTGGCTGGAAATGTCTCCATTTGCTGTCTGCAAAAGCAACAGAAACCTGTTGTGACAATCTGGGCCCATTGACAGTGGTGGGAGATTCACCATCAATCCCGAGCTGGTACCATGGGGCAGCTTTGCTGATTTTTTCCACGTTTTTATGTAAACAATGTCTATATTTTTAGGCATTTCCAGAGTATACAAGTATTTCAGTGCATAGAAGCTATTTAAGAAGACCAGCTTTTACACCATTTTAGCTGAAACTGCAACATGGTAAAAATTATAAATAGAGTAGCCGGAGAGCATTAAGTTGTTTTAATTTCTTGGGGCTTGTTAAAGTAGACTGGTCTTCTTTCTTCACTTGAAACTGGGACTCTCCGTGGAGCTGTATGGAGGGAGCAGAACTGGATGGGCTTGAAAGGTCGCCCAGCTGAGACTCCCACTGCCCCCAGCTGAGCCTTGGCTAAATCCCTTCATAAAACACTCAGCAGAGGAGGTGGAAAAAGTAGGTCAAGCTCTGCTCACAAATACACCTCTTACAGGTCGCCAATTCTAATGAAATTAGGGAATGAATCAATATTAAAACCTGGGCAAAGGAGATCAAAACTTAGTGAAACTCTCACAGGGAGGGAGAGTCCAGCTGTAGCTACTGACTAGTCCATGTCTAAAAAAGCTGTAGAAATAAAGTAAAATAGACCTGTGTGTTCTTAGAGGGAAAAAACAGCAAAAGCAATGGGGAAAAAACCAGCCACTTTCCTGCAGGACTTGTTGCAGACACAGCCCTGGAGCCTCTCCTTGTCCATACTCCCACCCCCTACTCCTTGCTCCCTCTTTCCAACTGTCCAGCTATTTTTTTTTTTTTTTTGTAATCTATTTCACAATCTAAAAGCTGTTCTGCAAGAAAAAAATCAAACAACCACCCAAAAAGCTGTCTGACTCATCCAAGCAGGACCCAGTCTAGTTTGGATTGAAACACTGGGAAAAGAGCGCGGGGTTAGGGCGCAGCTGCCAGAGCAGCATTTCTGGGACGTCACTTCAGTCCTGACCAAAGTAACTTCTTTTTTTTTTTTTTTTTTTTTTTTAAGGTACCCCGACAATTAGTGGTAGAAAGGTCACTAGTAAAAGTGAGTTTTGTGGTTTTGCAACTTTGCATTAAAAAAAACCCACCACACTTCTGGCACCACGTCCCCCAGTTGGCAGCCCTTCCGCAGAGCGAATTGAATCAGCGTGCGGGCTGAAAAGCCCATTTCAGATCCATCCCTCCAGGTCAGGCTTGCCTGATGTTAGCAGGGTATTTGGGGGTTTGTGTTGCACCTGCCTCCAGTACAGCTGGCCGGAGAATTAAGAAAAAAAACAACCCACAAACAACACAGGGGTTTAATGTTCCCTCAGTCCCAGCTTCTCACCCTCCGTGAGCCCTGGGATATATCCTTTACAATTAAAATATAATGAAATCAAATTGTGAGATCATTTCAAAGTTACTGACCCTAGTGTTTAACAGGTTGTGAATGTTTTCACAAAGACTGAGGTGGTAGAAATATTTGATTCCATATTCTTGATCCTTCAGAGGCCTCAGGGTAATAAACAATGAAGTCGAATTCAAACTAACTGTGGACAGCCCAAATTCTATTTAATTCGGTGTCCAATCCATCTCTTTTTCCTTTGCACCCTTAAAGAACTGGGACCTAGGCTTGAGGTGTTATCAGAGATGATGAAAGCAAGTAAAAGTTACAGTTCCACCTAATGTTTTGCAATAAGAAGGAATATCAAATACGGCCTGGAAAGGATCTGACACTGTCTGATGATCCAGTATCTCAAGGACTTCCAAACTGGCATTATTTCAGGCAAGTATACTGGGGGCTGGGGGCCTTGTTAATGCATTTAGGACCTGGCTGAAGCTTCCATCAGCTTCATGGAAGAAGCAACAAGCTGTTGTATGAGGTGTTGAACTTCCAAGCCTAGTTTCTTATGTGTTTTGTCTTCCTTTCAGTCTCACCACACTTTCCTCTCATCTCCATGACACAACCTGGCTGCCTCACTCTGTAGGAGAGCCTTAAGGGTAGTTGCATCAATGAAGTTTCTCAGTAGGATATTTTTACTGAAAAAAGACCAACGCCAATGACCAACCCAATCCATCGTTAGACTGGCTCTGGTCTAGAAGTGAAATTACGTTTTCTAAAAAGTTGTAATGTCCATCCACATGAACTCATAACATGCTTCAGACCCCAGGAACCAGACAGTGATCTCATCGAGTGAATCTCTAAGGGCTCCTGTAGCTGCTGGTGCATGGGAAACACTGGATCCTGCATTAGAAATGCACTAGAAAGCAAATGCAATGGGTGTATCAGCTGCCCACATTACTGCAGGAGGAAACCTTTCATGACTGGCCATGGGCCTTGGTGAAGGGCACATGTGTACATGTCCTGAGTTGGCTGTTGTGAAGGACCAAGCTCAGGTGGCAGTTGTCAGGAGAAATGGAAGTTCACCAGAAGGTAAGTTATACAAACAGCTCGACTGTTCAGGTACTTTGAATTGTATTTTATTCACGGGTTAGAAAGACAAAACAAGACAGCTATCCAGCAATTTAACCTCAACAGAGGGTTTGGTAAGAGCTCTCAGTGATGTCCCCTGGCACTGCAATCTGGTCTTGGAGCACAGCAAAACTCTGGAATAACGGGAGGGAGTGAATGAAAAGGCAACTTCTGAGACCAGGGTCCTCAGTGCACCTGGCTTGTTCGTGTGAACTGGGGAGCAGGAGTTCAGGGGGATTTATCTGAGAATAGCTACGGCCCAATTTCCCCCGAGCTCTGGGCTGAAATGCTTGGGCAAGCCCAAATTTTGTCTGTGGTTTTTATAATTTATTTGTAGCTTTATAAAACATGGCAATCTGACATGAGCAAACCATGGTGTGTTCCTCCTGTAAGGAAACACAATGCAAAGGAAACACCTGGGCACGTGTCCTCCCAGTCGCAGCCAGCCCTGGGACACACACACCCTGGGACAGCCCAGGGCAGGTGGAGCAGGTTGGGTTGGAAATAACTTGAAACGCATGCTAGGATCCATCACACATCCTGCAATCCCAGCTGAAGCAGTTTGAGTGAAGTTTATCAAAGGGAGCAATTGGTGGGGCTGTAGCCAGCACTGAAGAGACATGGCTTGGCTTGGCCATTTCACCTGCCATCTCGGAGGAAATGCTTGGGGTGTAGAGTTCAGGGATCAGCACATGGAAAAGGGGGAAAATAATCTGTTTTCTCTCTGGCTGCTGCTCCCCAGGGACAAGCAGATTCCCTCTGGCAGCCTCCCACTCCACCCAGCTGTATCATCCACCAGCAGCTACACCAGCAACTTAGGAAAATGGGGAAGCCATCAAAACATTAGAATTTGCCCTCACTACTGTTACTGAGGAAGGATTTATGGTGGTGTGGGGGGGGGGATTCACAGTGCTGTGGTCCATCCATATGGAAACACATCAGGGCAGGTGGGGGTGGTGCTGGGGAGGGAGGGGAGCTCAGGTCGGGCCGTCTCCTCAGCCGCTTGCGAGATGCATGTTGCTCTTCTTTCATCTCTTGGATTTAAATCCACCATAATAAATAAAATTCTTCCTGTCTGAAAGATACATTAATTTTGGTGGTCTCAAAAGTAATGAAAATAAATACTTGACTTGGCATGTGGAGCCTGACTAGAGCAAGGAGCAGAATGAGTGTACTTGGAGCTGTTTTTACAAGAACATAAGCTGTGGAAAAAGCTTGGCTTTTAGTTCATGGGCTCAGTACGTCTGAAGAGAAATGGAGAGATTTGAGAAGTCCAATCAAACATACAGAAACATTGTCAAATACTAGTTTTTCTATCTCAGTTTAAATGCTTTGAAAACCACACATCAAAGCTTTGCAGGGGGTGGCACCATCTGAATTCTGGGATGCTCAGGCCAGGCCTGGCACAGCCTTGGCTCTGCTGGTGGAGAGGTGGCAGGGCTGGCCTGCATTGTTTCAGACCTTTTTACAACATATATGAGGAAATCGCAACAAAACCAAGATTAACTCAATAAAAGAGAACCTCAAACCACCATTCATTGCAGCTGTGGTTGTCAGAGCCTGATCCTGGGGCCCGAGCCACTGGGCTGGGTCGAGCCCAAAACTGTGCTTGTTGAGATGGACTGAAGTCTCATTATTGCAATTAATGTATTTTTTTTTTTAATAAAGGTAATTTGTATCCACTAGCCAACAACTTTGTGCTAACCAGGGCTGGCGCCAGCATCATTTCTTCCCATGGCAGCAGCAGGCAGGGCTGGGAAAATGGAGATGGTGGTACCTAAGGAGGTGAAACAGGCTCCCAGTTGGTGGGTGTTGGAGTTCCTCCATTCCTCCCCATGCCTGGCACCCACACCTGGGGCAGCAAGATCCCTCCTAGTGTGCCCAGGCACTAAGTCTGCTCTTGGAACCACAGGGAGGTTGGGTGTTGGTGTTGGGCATCCAAATGTGTCTCCCAGAGGAGAGGAAGGGGAGGAGGCAGCAACGTTCCCAGGCGCAGGCATGCTCAGAATCCAGGTCCCTGCCAGGCTGGTGCTGTTGCATCCATTGAGGCTGCTGACACCACCAGTGCAGCCACAAAGGTTGAGACTGGATTAATTGACATTATCTGTGCATACCTGCTATTGCACATATTCAGAATATAGACAGAAGCTGCTGTTAATTTTGGAGCACCTCTGACCTGCTAACAATTATTTTTTTTCCTTTGTCTAAGAAAGACCTGTGCCTCAGGGTGTGTATTTCTTACTCTGCAAGCTGAGTAGGACTTTCTCCCGTGGAGTAGACAAGCAACAGGAAAGCATTGCTATGTCTGTGTGGTGGTGCAGTGAATGGGGAAGCACAAAACTGCGTTTTAATCAGCTTTGCAGAAAATATCTGGCATCTAAATGTCATAGAATGAGAAAGACATTTCAATCTTGAGTTAATGAGTTGCATCACAAAGCCAGCTCTGAGGCAGGCACAGATATGAATATAAAACAGCATGTGTGTCTTACAAAGAACTCAATATCCTATAAAATGCTACAGCATTAAGATGTTAGTAAAAAGCACATCTTATTTCAGATTAAATTAATAGTGAGTCTCAGGAATACATTCAGAACTTCTTCTCTCTGTTGATAACAAAAATCATTAAACGCCATGTTCTGGGAGGGGAGCCTTGATGGGTGGCACCTACTATTAAAAACAATGTCCAGAATTGCTGTCAAGGGAAATGAAGGAGAAGGTCCCACTCTTGTGGTGAGCTGCACGCATCCAAGCTCTGCTTGAGGTGTGCTGGTCATGGGGCAGTGCTTGGTGCAGCCTAACAGGAGCTGTGGCTACAATTGGGCAAAATCTGTATACAGGGCTTGTTCTTTGAGCCCACTGATCACCCTTGTCTGGAAAAGCCAGTAGAGACCATGGCAGACTGGAAACAACAGTGGTTCATTCAACATTTCTGGCAATACTTTCAGCTGTATTTCAGTGCCTTGTTATTTTGATAAACAGCTTCCATGCCAAGACCTTTCAAGGTGAAGAAGAGCATGCTCAGCATTTTCCAGAAGCTGCAGCATCGCATTTGGATGCAGAGTTCATGTGATTTCACCTTCAGAAGCTGCTTGGTTTCATTATAGTGTTGCTTTGTGCTGCTTGTGTTTTGAAAAGTTGGCTACTGTGGTGGACCCAACCCATGACAGGGTTGAGAAAGGGTCAGTTTAGATACAAAACATCCGGAAAAACTGGCTGCAGGGCTCAGTGCTCCCTGTGTCTGCTCTTTCTAGCACAGACAGTGCAGCAGTGATGACACAACATGCTCTTAGCAGAGGGAAAGAGCACCTTCACCAGCTGTGCAGGGTGAGAGTGGTGGTACTTGTACAACTGTGACCAACCTGACCAAAGGAAGTCACCGGTGGAGACCAGTCCTAAATCAGGGGTGTCCATGCCTCCATCCAGCTCCACCAAGTGGCAGCCAGGCAGTCTGGCCAAGGGTGGTGAGGAAGGACATCCTTCACTGGCAGATGGTTTGGTTGTGGTGGAGTGTGTCTCCTCTTCACTGTTTTCTGCCTTCCAATGACTGCCTCTAAACAGCCAAAAATTGAAAACTTCAGTAACAAAAACCCAGAAAACCTGGGAAAGCCAGGAAATAAAAAATATATAGATGATACTAGAGAGGTGTCTAGATGTTGAACATGCCACAGAGGGAATAAGTTAAATGTTGGGAGACTCACAAGTTACCTAAAGCCATTACTCATTACTGCTGAGGTGGTCCCAGCAGGGCAGCAAAGTATGCACAGTAAGCAGTTGTATCAACTAGGTGGAGACTACTAATTTAGACGTGGAAAAACACCAGGTTGTCTGGTCTGGAGTTGATATAAGTACTAAGTTGGGAACAACTGTCCCCTCCCATGGGAGCCAGGCTCACCAAGGTGATGCTCACCTCCCTCTTTCCCTGTTCTTACTCTGCCTCCCAGTCTCATGTGACTAAGTGGGAGAGGAAGCTTTGGAAATAGAATTTCAAGCAGGTTAATTCAAGATTTCAACAAAGAATTCAGTCCCAATGTCCTGAGTCAGATGATACTCGTCTTTTTTGTGTTTAGTGTTGGAAAGCAGAAGAATTGATAAGGCTGTAAGTACACAGATGCAAAAAAAGCTAAAAAAAATGTAACAAAAGTTACAGCATTAACAAATACTGAACTAATGACCTTTGATATATGAAGCAAATGCTTCATCCACTAGTCTATACAACATTTCATTACCAGTCATGGGAATTTACAGGTGTTAAATTAGCTGCAAGATAGCTCCCATATTGTTGCCTGACTGTAATAGAACATATTGAAAAAGTTAATAAGGAATTGAACATAGGGGCTGCAGAGTTCAAACAAAACCTACTTGCCAGTTCAGTCTGAGGTCTTCATCAAGCTAAATTCCACTACAAGCCATGATTTCATGTCTGATTCTGTTTGTTCCCTTTCCTGGAGGGAAGCCTGAAGGACAACATCAACCAGAGAAGCACCTACTACCAGAGAAATTAAGCCATGAGAGAGGTGACACAGGAGGCATCTTGCACTGCTGTGGTCAGAGGTAATACTGACATATCTTCTCTGGTGGGTTTTTTAATCTTTTTTACTACAATCAACAGATATAAGAACAATTTTAAATGGGGAAACCTGGAGTTCCTTTTCCAAAACTATTGCCTTTAAATACTTGGACAGCTGTAGAGACTGAAAATTCACCCAGGCTTTCCAGTCATACTAAGAGGCTTTGAGTGAATTGAACAGTATTAGCAAGGAAAACAGAAGAGATGCAAGATAGGGAGAGCAGATCCACCTGATTATTTTTTTGTGAAATCAGTTCTCTGTGGCCTAGTTTGCACACAGAGCTTGGATGACTTCACCAGCAGACATGGTGCACCTCTCCAGTGGAGATGGAGATCCCTCAACTGGGCAGTGGATGGCTAAATTAATGAGCAATTACAGCTCTAATTTAGGTAAGTGAAACTACATACCAAGGGCAAAGGAGGGGAGGGGGCAGCCATGTTCATCTACTGACATTTGGGTTTGCTGACTTCATGCATTCTCCTTGGTGCTACAGAGAAGCCACATGTTGTTCTGCAAATACAATGTTCGTTTCTATAAACAACAGTCGTACGATTATTTTAAAGCTAAATTAGCCTGTGTGCATCATGCAATGTCCCCCCATAAAGAGGCAAAAATATAACAGATGGGGAAATATATTAAAGTAATTTTATGACAGTTGTAACAAGCCAAGAAACTATAAAATGGCAGCAGATAGAAAAGAAAATTATAAAATGTATGTACTGTTAGCTCTTTTTCCCTGGTACAGAGCTGGTCAGTGAAATCAGAAGATAAAAGCCAAAAGCCTCAAATGCAGCAGCCCCTCATTCTCCCCCACACCCCACTGGCACCTCAGGAGAGACAGCAGGATGCCCCAGCTTTGGGAGGGGGGCAGTGAAGAGAGATGATAATAACGAGCATCCAAGCGTGCTTTGCCCTCGGAGAGCTTCCAAGCGTGGAGGAACTGTTCTGCATTTGTGATTTCCTGCTGCTCGGGGTTGCCTTGCTGACCCCTCTCCTGGTAAATGAAACACCTCTGGCAGTGTAGTGAGTTTGATTAAAAACCAGGAAATATAGGAGGTAAGACGTTTTCAATAATGCCTTCAAAACTGCGGCCTGATCCGATAGCCTGTAACTCACTGGAGTCAAAGAAGCCATCACCTAAGTAAGAGATGTGCACTCTCATCCTTGGTTTGCACGGAAATCAGCTTTGCAATGAATATCAGTGTTTTTTATTTAATCTTTCTCTCCCTCTTTTTTTTTTTTTTTTTTAATTTTAAAGAAAAGCTCTATATGCTTTTCTCTTACAGTGTCTCCTGGGGGTTTGCATTTTCTCCGCTCTTTAGCACTGAATCACAGTATCTTACATTTATATGGTACCCAAAGGATCCCGAAGCATGCAGAAATTATAAGCCAAATTTTGCTCTTGAAAGCATGAGCTCAGCTCATACCAAAGTTAATGGGAGGTGAGCACAAACATCTAAAGGGAAGAATTTGCCCTTTCAGACAGAGAGGAATCGTTTCACCCACCGCTGAAGTGCAGCTGCCTGTGAGGCAAAACATGGCAAATGGTTAAAGGTTCAGACCTCGGAGGTGCTGATCTCTATCAGCTCTTGAACACAAAAATGAGACCTAAGGATAGTCAACACCAGCGGTGGGGTGCTGAGCTGGGTTTCATTTGTCTCCAGGCCCTGTCCCATCAATACGCAACTTTCTTGGCTTTTACAGGCTAAAAATTAAAGGGCTCTTAAAATTAACTTTCTTTGTTTCTATTTTGAATCGGCTTGGACTTTTCAACTTGAAACATTTCATTTAGGGTCTTCTTAAGGCCAACATTTGCTGAATGGGAAGCCTGAATAAAGCCCTTTGGCACTTGTGCAGGCACCATCACCAGAGAGCTGTGCTGGTTCCCCTGGTGCATCTGACAGGGGGCTTATTTGCACATTTAGAAAGTCTGTATTAATTTTTGGTGGTGGTGGTTTTTTTACTCCACAGACCTTCAGGTGGCACAGTCAGGTGATTAAAGAGGGAGTTTGAGTTTCCTTCACCAGCACTGAACAGGGTGTCAGATCAGGTGCTGGTGGCCTCTGGCACATCAAGCTAGCTGATGCATTCCCTGCCATTCCCCCACTACCTGATGGCTTTGGCAATGACAGACACAATTCACAGGTCTAAAGCCAGAGTCTAGCACACTAAGTACAAAGTAGAAACTCCCTTCCCATGCTCTTGTTTTCCTCCAGTTTTGAAGCAATGGCTGAACTTCCAACTGTTCTGTCTGAGACCTTTTTTGGATAACCCACCCCCAAGATGCAATCCAGATGTGTAGCCAAGTGCCTTAAACCTCTGAACTGACTAAACCAAATTATGTAAAATCTTCTGAGTTTGCAAAATTGAGTTGGGAATCTCAAGAAAACAGGCGTGCTTAGGGGATTTCCAGCATTTCCTCCTCCTCCTCAGGTTGGCAGTATCTCAGAGCAGCCTCTTCCCATGGTGTTCTGGCACTCCCGGGCTCCATCCCAGCCAGCAGAGTCATTTGCAAAGATGCCCGAAGTTTAAAAATTATGGGGGGAAAAATGTTATTTGGCCTCTTCAGAGCACAGAAAGCTTCTTTTAAATATGGGACAAAATGATGACTTATTATCCAGACAGGTCCTCCTTTCCCTGACTTTTCATGTGATGGTTAAATAAGGAGACTAGTGCTGGAAAGCCAAGAGCTGCAGGGATCTGAAAGCAAGACCAGAAGGCTTTTTTTCTTCCTGTTTCACTAGTGGATGGACTTCAACCAAAAGCTCAGAACCACATTGAAGAAAAACTGGAATAAGAAGCCAGGACTGACTCTCACAAAAGGCCTCTCACTCTTCATCGGTGTAATTAAAACCCTGAGGGCAAACCTCAGCACTGGGAGCACCCAAAGGCAGCCCCAGGGTCTGGCTTTGTAGGTGTAGCTCCCCAGTGACATTTGCTTGGGCAGTTTGGCACTTTGCTAAACGCAAATGCAGCTCCACTCACGTTTTCAGAGGAGTTCTATCATTCCCTGAGCTCGTTGCATTCTTCCAAGACTCCAAATAAGCCAGGGGAAGGTCACCTAATGCATATATGAGCTGCACCCACTCCCTGTCCCCTGACCCAGTTCTGTTCTTGGGAGTGCAAAATACCCAGCCGGGCTTCAAGAGGGGATGGTCACACTCCAGTGCTCCAAACCCCACTGGTTCAGACTTAGCAGCAGCACCTGGTGACTGGCCTCAGGACTGCTGCCAAACCAGTGCAAATCCACAGGAACTATTTTAGTTGCAATCCTATGGCTGAGCTGAACAGGAGCGTGCGTGCACGCACACACACACACGCGGAGCTGCTGTGGCTTGGCAGATGTGCGGCAACTCATTAAGTTGCAATAACTCAATCACCCACTATCATCCCAATCTCGCGTCTCGAACACGGCAGTTTGAGTTTTTCAAAGGCTGGGGAGTGCTCGCAGGTGCTCCAGCCTTCTGGAGATCAAGGGGCTTTGTACAGATGCATAAATACAGCCCCATGCCTGGGTTGGGGTACCCGGCTTTCAAAGCCCTGGCACTACCCTACTGCACCAGCAGTGACCACGGCGCCTGTGTCAGAAGAGCCGAAGGGATGAGCAGTTGTAAAGCACAAAGAAACAGGCTTGGCTTTGGATTAGGAAATGCAATACTGCCCCAAATCACGGGGGATGGGGCAGGGAGGGGGGACGGTGGAGGGGGGACGCCTGACCTCGGTGTGACTCCACAAACCCTAATGTCTATTTATCGTTGTCATTCTGAGCTCGTTCTTTAGGCTTACAAATGCAATGAACCAGTTTCTCTGAGATCATGTTTTAAATATACTGCCCTGGGGCTACTCTTTAAAATTCAAAACATTGGAGGACACACAGAGAGGGCGTTTCGAATCATTTTTGACACGCAGAAATTCTCCTTGACAACCTGAAAGGTGAGCACCGGGAAGCCCTGAACCCCACACACGATGCAGCACAGCATCAGAACAAGACCACAAAAATGCAGCTTTCTCCTAAGACACCGACTTCCCGTCTACGCAATTTGGCCGCAAATCTGAACCATGTTGCCGAAGGTTTAGATGCTGGATGACCCTCACAAAGGAGTGGAGTTGGCAGGGGAGCCTCTGCTTTGCACAGCCTGCTTCAGTGAGCTGAAGTGGTGGTGCTGAGGTCCAGGAAGACCCAATGCAAGCTAGGGAAGAGCTCAGATGGACACTTTCCCTTCCCATTTATGCACTGGCAGTTCAGTCTACTGGGATTTATAGTGTGGACAATCCCAGCAGGGGGTGGTCAGGTCTTCCCATCACAGCCTTGTGCCTCCAACCTTCTCCATGCCAGGCAAAGGTGAGCTGGCAGAGTGCAAGCCATGATTTCAGAGTTCAATCCAAGCCCTGCCTTTCTGCCAGCAGCCATCCCAGCGGATGGGGCCCTATACCTTTAAGTGCTGCTCACTTGCCCTCTAAAAGGGAGAAAATAACTTAAAAAAAAAAAAAAAAAAAAGCTGTTAGGAGTTATATTACCTGCAACAGCTGAATTTAATTAGTACCACAATCACAACAAATATTTAAAAGGTCTAAAAAGCCGTGAAGGGAAATTTGCTTTCTTAGGAGAGAGCCCTGTGCCTCGTGCACTCTGTGCACAGCCGACTGCTGCCATGAATGACTCACGTTGGAGACACTTCACACAACTGCAGAGTTCTGTAATCATGGCGTGAGCTGGAGGATGGAGGCAGGAGGGGGAGATTTTGGTCCAAATCCGAATTTCCTCCTCCTGCTGCCATGCCCTTTCCAACTGCTGGACCATTTCTAGACGAGTGGTCTGTTGGTGCTCTGTGTACTCCGGTCACTGCCATACTCAAGACCCCCGCAAGACCCTTAGCTTTGCCTCCAGATGAGAGGAAAGTTGTTTTCCTCCAAAAGGTTAAACCAGAAAAAACAGCAACAACAAGCAGCGGGTTGAAGTTTTCCTGCTCAAGACTCAAGTACAGTGCAGCAGCCCCAAGGCTGGGCTGCACCCCTCAGCAGTGGAAGAGGACCTCTCAGAACCCTTCCAGAACAGACCTGGAAGCTCACAGCAAACGAGCACAAGGCCAAGCAGAAAGGCTGGTGGCCTGGGCAAGGGGCAGGGACATTTACTAACCTGGGATGATAAAAATGAAAATATCTCCACATGAGGGCAAGCAGGAGAAATAAATAGTGCATGTGATGAAGGTAGCACAGGCAGCCTGGCAATATCTGGTGTTGCTCCTTGTGGCCTCTTCCAGCAACCACTATGTCCATGAAAAACCCTTCTTCCTGGCAGGAGCTCTGACGCCCCCTGCATGGGAGAAAGGGACTCTCAGGTGTCTGGGAGGGAGCAGGTGGGTTCATGTGTCCCACCCCATGCTCGGGAAATCCTTCCATGACTACACTGAACATTCTGGCGAGGAGAGCCCATGGGTCTCATGGCAGTCAGGCAGTGATGCCACACACAGGCTGGTCACCCCACACAACGCTCCCAGACCTTGGCTCTGGGCAAGAAGCAACTGCATGTTATGTCCTGATTCACTTCTTAATTCAGGTGGGTGAGTGGGAGTGGGGAATTTGAGTTTTGGTTTATCTCCTGCTCCCATTTCCTGCTCCATCTCAGCTCGTCATGCTCTGCTGTTGATCTAACCCAGCTACCCTTGCTTTGGGGCAAGGAGAAGGAAGGAGGGCTTCAGGCTCCTGCTGAAGCAGCACCTCTGGGAGGTTTCCTGAGGTTCTGCATTTTGGTCCTCTGTCCTCAGGGCACTGTGCCATGGCCTGCCCAGGCAGCTTGGCCAGGGACAATGGATACCCATTTTCTGCTAGACCAGATAGTCCCTGGGTATCTTCTCACTCAGCAGTTAGAGCTAATTTTTTAAACGTGCACCTATGCCATGACTTACCTATTTCCTTTTGGCTGACTCTAAACTTTCAGATAAACCTTAAACAAGAGAATTTCCAGGGGTCTAGGTGGACCTTTACCATGCATCTCTGGGGTCTTGCTCACTGAAATGAGAAGGACTTTAACTCCTGGCTACCTTTCAAAACCAGCAAACTAACCCTTGTCTGCTTCAGGTTTCAGGTTTGTGAGGTGAGGGTACAACCCTTAGCTATGACAGGAGCAGCAGACACATGGCATTTAACACCCCAAGTTGTTCAGGTATCACAGACATGTCAGACCTCAGAAGAAGGTCACATCTTCTTCCCTCTTCCCAAAGAACTACCACCTAGCTAAGTAGGAGAAGTTTGCTTAATCCCTTGGGATGCAATGAAGCTTCAAACAGCTGAGATCACCAGGAGAAAGGAGTGACTGCAGGTTAGTGAGCTCCATACCTACTTCCCCCTTCCTGTGAGCACCTGGGAAGCCACCTAATTCTGTCATGGCTTAAGATGACTTCTTAACACTAGTTTCTTTTGTGGGACATCTCTACACCAGGGAAGGACATGTGAGTCCCAAGCTTGGCCACCTCTGCCCAAACCTCCCCCAGCCAGAGCCAGCACACAGAGCAGCAGAAAGCTGAGCACAGCCCAGGTTCTGCAGCAGCAACCTTTTGATCCCATCTGTCAGTCCCATCATCTAGCAGCCCATCTAAAGCCAGTGCCTGTCTTCTGCCAACACGCTTCTGAGGCAGAGGTGGGGGGGGGAAAAGCCTGGAACCAAATGCTATGTCTGGAGCACTTGCTCTCGTGTGGGATTAGGAGCAGGCCCTCTGCCAGGCAGGGATAACCAGGGCCAGGACTTCTTCTTCAGATCTTGGAGAGGCAGAGAGCCCCTAGAACTCCCCGCAACTGCAGGCAGGGCTGAATCTTCTGCCTGTGGGTAAGTTGGAAAGCCCCAAATTTGTCATTTGCACATCCCCAGTGCCTTTGACTTCATAAATTCTAGTTCTTTGGGTGCAGAGAACAAAATCACAGACTGAATTAATCCAGCTCAACTCAATCACTTGACAGCAAAAGCAAATGCACTTTGAGCTCTGAGACCCAAGTGTCACTACCCAGGCAGGTGACAGTGTACCACACGGGACATGCAGTGGCTCCAGCTGGTGCCACTTCACATGAGTAGAAAAAGGAATATCTCTTTGCCATGTGGTTGAGGAGATGCTAGGAACTGCCTGATGGACAACTGGGTCAAGGACCCAGATGCTCCAAATCCTTCCCAAGCTGAGAGTGAGGGGAGTCACTTGCAGAAATGGAAGACAAAGGGGCTTTGTTTCTGCCTCCCATTCTATTTTAAGGAAAAATATATGGCACAGAATGTGATTTAACATGCTTTACATACCAAAACCAAAGTGAGCATAAAAGGATCATCTGTTTGGGGAAGGAGTCTGCTAAGAAAGGAACCAGCGTGGGGCAAAAGCACCACGTAAACAGTTAACTTAAACAAGACACAGTTTGGTGCAGCTTGGCTCTGTTCACAACCAACACATGGGAACTCTGGGCAAAACCATATTGCACTAGTTATAGACTCATCTTGTAGACTTAGAGATGGAAAACGCTTATTAGGTCATTGAGTCCATCCCACCTGCCAGTGAAGGATTGTTCCCTGCAGAATTTTCTCTATTGCTTTGTACAGTCCAATTTTAAATGATCCAAGCGATGTGGTCTCAGCCACTTCCTTGGGGAGACTCTTGCACAGATATATTTTGTTTAACCCAGTCCTCTAAATGGTTAACCCTTTTCTTTCCCAGTTCACCTTGTGTTCTCATTTTGTTTCAACTCTCTGAAACATGAAAGATTTTCTGTTTCCCAGGTGCTTGCACAGTTACAGCCATACAACTGTCCCTGCTGCCTGCTCTGAAACAGAGCATCATGTCCACTGGCTAAAAAACATTATAATAATATATAACAGAAAATAAAACAAATTTACTTTAATCTTGTATGCAGATGAGCTCCTGAAAGCCACGAAACACTCAGGGCATTCCCATATGACATGATTATGACCTCAGGTATGTTCCTGTTTGGTGGAAAAGAAAATGATTTCTAACTCAATATATTTAATCTTCCCAGGTAGGATGTAAAGCCAGTATAATTCAGAGCTCGACAAGGTTTTGAATGCTGACAAACTCACCAGAGGCTATTCCCATTACTAGAGTTCCAAGGGGCAAAATTTAACAATTACAAAAATAATATAAAAATACAAGCCTGGTTTAGATTGTCCCCATCGCACCCCCAGTGATTCTTGATGAAAAATAAAATTTTAGCTAACTGCAGGCTTGTGCTAGCTATCAGGAACAAAAAATCCTGACCTGGCTTCTCCTTGTTCCTCTGCATTGATCTAATTCCTTTCTTTGGGCATTCCACTGTGAAGTGCACAGTAAATCCTCATCATGAACCACCGATGCAGGGAGCTGCTTCAGCAGCAGGATTCTCAAATGGAGGCTTTGGGATTTTGGGGATTTTTCCCATCCAGGAGATACAGCTCCGTGACTCCAGGAGTTGCAAAGAAGGAGAAGGAGGTGTGGGCTCTAGAGCCATGTTCATCCCTGGAACTCCAAGAACGTAACAAAGGCTGTTGCAACACCTTGCTGGTTTTCCACACATCAAAGGTTGGGGATTGCTCCATTCATCTCATAAGCCATGGAAATCATGCAGTGTACCTTTCTAGAAAGGAAGTTTTGCAGAGATAAAGGTTGTATATTTTATCAGACAAACTGTTGTAGATGAAAACAACCTGCCAAGCCTTCAGGCCTACAGGACAGGTATGTAAGATATCACTCCTGTCTGAAAATTTTGGGTTTATCCCCCCAGCCCATTGTGGTGGGACCACAACTGCTAAAGGTTTAGGACAAAGAATTTCTGACCCTTTTCCCTTGCACAACAAGCAAACAGGTCCTTCCAGTTCAAATGTCAAAAACACCAACAGAAGGAGCCAGGGATGGATACCCTGGGAGGGTGGACCCACAGCACACGTTCTCTCCAAGGATCTGCAGTCTGGTTTGTGTTTGAAAGCTTTGTAATCCATGTCGAAAAATCATACCACGAACAATTCTGGGCCAGTATTTGGTTTTATTAATACCAAGAGACATGCAGGTTGGACAAGGGATCAGTCAGCATGGGAAAAGGCACAGAAGCACCAGTCAGACTGTGCAAGCACTGAGCATTGCACCAGGACAATAATTTCTGTGCACAAACTCACACCTAGTACAATTCTGTCCCTACCAATCACATTTTCCAGCACCCTCAGGGCTGCAGGTTCCTGGAGGAAAACCCTGAGTAGAGTGTTGAAGGGCAGCAATGGCTGTGGGGTGTGAGGACCTGACTAAGGGGCACCAGCACAGCCCTTATACAGCTCAATCCATCCCTGCCAGAGCCTGACCTGGAGCAAAAGGCTTTAGGGAGGAAGAGAATTAAAGTGTTGTGAAACTTGTAAAGAGAAACAAGAGGTGGCAGAAGCATTCTAATAACTGGGGCAGCCAGTCAGTGACTCATGATCAGACAGTAATTTCAAAGCAATATATTCAGCCACATTTTTCTCCACTCAGGGCTAGCATGAATAAGGTGAGGAGGATTTTCTCTGTTCACCATCTTGCCTCTTGCATGACAGCCTCCGGACACCCAACACAGTCATGGGGGCACCTTGTCATGCCAGTAGAGTCCTTCAGACTCCCACATCTGCCAACCTCTGGAAGCAGAGAGCTGGAAAGCTGCTAGAAGAGACCCTATCAGGATCCAGAATATGAGAATCCAATATCAGACAAGTTATATTCCTGAGATATCATATGTATATATTTATATACATACTAATATGTTTAGATTTTGTTGTTGTTATTGTTGCTGCTGAGACCTTTCCCTAGTTGCCCACGTGTTGGTCAAGCAGGGGAGGTGTCACACCTAAAGATAATTCTAGTTCCTGGGCATTCAATTAACTTTTTATCTGCTTCCCAAGAGCAACTGTGACCCACAGTGCCCAATTCATCCCACATTGCTTAAGTTGGTGGAGAACAACGTTCCTCCTGTGATGGACAAGCTGCTCTAATGACCCACTCTGAGGTTTGCTTTCTATACCAATAACACAGAGCTGATGGATCACTGCACCTTGGAAAGGTGGGGCTGGGATAAGCATGACAAGGACTGTGGTCCCTCTTTGGCTTGGACCATCTCAGATGTCACACAGTCATGGCTGGGTCAGAGGGCCTTGCCTGCTGGTGGTACTTTGAAAGGTAGTTCTTCACTCCAGGTAAGCAAAAGCAAAGCAGTGGAAACCACAACCTTCCACTGGTTTTTGTTTGTTTGTTTGGAAACTCGCAAACCACAGAGCCTATATTTAGAGGGAGGATCAGGAAGCAGTGGAGAAGGAAAGCTGAAGGTAGGTGTAAGGTGAGAGCTGGTAAGGGGAGGGGACTCCCAGGAGGAGCCAAAATCCTCACGAGAGTCAAACCCCGCAGGAGTGAGCACTGGCCCTGGCCATGGGAGCTGCCAGTGGGACAGGCCAGGAGGTCAACGCTGTGGGTGGGGATGAGAGAGGGGGGATGAGGTCAGGGGGTACTATGGGTGGAGTGAGTCCCTGGGGGGAGGTCACATCCAAGAGCTCAATTTTGTATAAGCCAGGGACAGCGATGAATTATTCCCACAGATAAAAGCAAAGGAGGCTGAGGCTGCCTCTGACTCAGGTTTCCTTACTCTGAGCTTTCTAAAAGATCACCTTTTATTGCCTTGCCTGCTGCCAAACAAATAGATAAATAACCCTCTGCCTCTCCCCAAGCCTTATCATAAGGGGATGAGTCAGCCTTGGTGCCTGAATCCAAATCCCCACTCCCAGCCTCCTGGGATGTCCATCATGCTATCCCATTCAGACTTACATGCATCCTCAGGACTTGATTGTACCCCTCCCATGGGCTGCACCCTAAACCCCACACCACTTTCCATGGGACCTTCTAGGTGTACTTCACTGTCCTATAGTCAGTGGTAACCCGGGGTGCTCCCTTGAGGTACATAGTCAGAGAAGCCATCCATCAGATGAAAGGAGGTTCACATGTGTAGCAGGATCCTTCCAAACTTCAGACCCAGTTACTGATGTTAATAATTCTGTCACCCAAGGGTGGAGGTGACCCAGCCATTGACCAGTTCATTTGGCACTGAGCAGAACAAACCTGCTGCAAAGAACCCAACACTTGTGTGACGTCCTCATGATTTCATCTGTAAAGCAAACAGCTCTCCCCATCTACCCAGACCCTTCTGGGTTTTACTTCAAGCAGAGCATACACTAGAGCAAAGTCTGTTTATTCCTCTACGAAGGTGGAGATGTGTAACAGTTGGTAGCAAGACCCCCCAGTCTCAATGTACTTGATAAAGCACATTGAGACTTCTGAACGAGTTGATGTAAATGAATGATAACAGTCAAGATTGAAGAACCACAACTGTGTAAACACACTGCAGCTGCTCGCTCACTGCTCTGCGTAGGTGACCCATCGGGCTAACAGATCTCACTAGCTCCAGGACGTGTAAGCATCACCATCCAGAACTAGGTCAGTGAATCCAACCTACAGGATGTCATCACCATCCTCCAAAGCCAACTTGTCTCCTTCCACTACAAGCAAGTTTCAAGCCTTTGAAGGTACTCAGTGCCGCCATCGACGTGAATCAGGGAGCTAAACATCCTTGAGGAGGATGGCCTAAGGCCACAGTGTTTAGAGAAACATTTAAACATGTGCTTCACTGCCAGCATGTTGATAAGTGCTCTCCTGTGCAGAGGGACTTGCCCAGGAAGTTACGTCCTTTTCTGCATGGCTTATGGCCATGCTGTTGAACCAAGCCCATGAAGACCAAGCCATGGTGGTGTTACTGCAACTAACACGTTCACCGAGTATCTGTAACTGCCTGTGCATGTCCTCAAGGGCAAACCCAAACTCATCAGGTCTTATCACCTTCCCCGAGGCCTGAGCTGGCCTGTTGTAACTGGTGGAACCACAGTAAGTCCATATGTGTCTGCCCCAAGGGGTGCTCATGTACCTGCTGCCTGGGCCACTGCAGTGGTAACCAGCTCCCTGTGGCACAGCCGTAGGTCAGTGTGATTTGTCTGGGGGATGGCTGCAAGGGTTTGTAGGACATGTGTACATGGCTGAACAACCACGGAGTCACATCCACACCTCCCCTGAGGGAAGCACTCACCTGAGGGACAGCACTCCCAAAAGACGTTGCTGCCTGACAAAATCTGCTATTCCCTTCCCTGCAATGAGTGCTGCCTGTGGGGGACCTTGGCCAGCCCAGCAACCTCCATGCAGAGCCTGCTCCTCCAGACACAGCATGACATACCTCTCCTCTTGTGGAAGCAACAGGACTTCCCACGGAATGCTTTTCCTGGGCATTACAGCTTGTGTTTGAGAGGGTAGGAAGGGTGAGTGTAACCAGTGTGCTTCCCTGCTTCACCAGCTCCAGTGATTTCAGTGTGGCTCCTCAGATTTTAAGCACCCAGAAGCCAGTCCCTTCATTTGTACATACCACACAGGGCAGCAAACGGGGACAGCAAACCAGTGGGTTGCTGCTCCTCCATAGCAAGCAGTGAAGGTAGTAAAGCACATATAAAAGTCACCATTTGTCAGCAAGAAGGTACCAGCCTTCAGCTGGAACACAGTAGCAGCAATTTGGGTCCTCCCAACAGCTACAAACATGAAGAAAAGTGGGATCCTACCATGGCTCAGGGTGCTCATCACCATAACTGACCCGAGAAGCCAGAAATATCAGGAGCTCCTGACCTGATGCAAAAAAAGTGCCAAATGCTCTTGATCCCTTCTGAAGGAAAGTGGAGTCAGCACAATCCTACCTATACCAGGGCTCCAGCGAGTCAGCTCTGGATCGGAAAATCCCATTCCCACCCATCAAGGCACTTAAACCATTTCCCAGATCACATGCAGGCTGCCCCAGCACTTCCACACCTACAGGCTGTGCCTGCCTAGGTCACACAGAGGTCTCCAAACCTGTTAAATCCCCCCGATTCAGTAACACACCTTTCTGGCCCCACCAGGCTGACTAAAACCAGGCTTGCTCCTAAATTGGGATTTTTTTGGCCTGTTACAGACCGGGCTGTGAAAATACTGAACATACCATGCAAAGTGCTGTTGCATCTCACTGCTTGCTTGGCTTGAGGTAGAACTCTTCCCAAAGCAAGTATTCCAGGCTTGCATATAAATTAAAGCTCATAAATCACAGGAGGAAAAAATGTCCTCGATGGCAATGGCCAACTTGTGAGAAGGGATTTAAAAGCTGCAGCAGGTTTTCAATGGAGCCTGGCTGGCTGTTGAGAGTGCAGGAGGCAGAGGAGTTGTTTGGGTTGGGAACATGAGTGGGATTTTTCTCCCCTCTTTTGAGGACAATGAAATGTAACAATTTTCCTTCCCCTCCAAGCCATGCTGAGCGACCCAAGCCGGGAGACAACGGCACGGATACAATCTCTGGAAATCATGAAGTGACTGAAGAACGGCTGAGGAGTTCTCAATAACTAAATAAAGTCCTCTGTGTTTTCTTTAGCGAGTAAAGAAAACACTTTTAGCATTTTAGTGTGACTTTTGGGGTCAAGGGGGAATCTGGAGTCCAAATACAACAAACCGGTGTGGAAATTACTGCCAAGAGTCTGACAGTTGGGCTGGGAGCTTGCCTTGAGGCTCAGATGTGTGAATGCCGCTCACGGAAGGTTTTTGCTCAGATCATGGGAACCTCAGCCCTGCTGCATGCCCTTGCTTTTCAAAAGCTACCTGTGCTGAGAGCCTCTCAGCACCCGTGGAGATGGCAGGTGCCAAACCTCCAGTGATGGAGGATGGAGGAGTACCCTGAAGTCTAGAGCCAGGTCTTCCCATCTCACAGCACATGTAGACACATCAGGGACACCAAACATGGGGTCACTATTTTGCAGCCTACAGGCATTTCCCTGCCACAGAACGTATCTTGGGATTCTCAGGGCTGCTTCAGTGCACCTGGAAATGAAGGTGGTCCCCAACTGTGACCCATGGGGCAGCGTGGTGCAGGTGATTGCATAACCAGCCAGCTCATGACAACATCACTGGTTTATTAAATTATTTTAGGAAATAGATAATCAGAACAGAATGATGGGATCAGGGTCACAAAACATGTTAAAGGAAGAGTCAGGAGCCAAACTCAGTCATGGAGACTGAGGCTGGATATTTTTTAACTGCAGTTTCTGACTCTCATCTTGTTGTTTCTGACAAGCCAAGGACCCTCCTACTTTCACCAGTCTCTTTCCCTGAGAAAGGGTCTTTTAGGCTTCCTTCTATGTCTGCCTTGATGACAGCAGCAACAACTGTGACACAGAAACAATAGTGTCTGGGGGAACAGATTGGCACCCACACAATATACATGTGAGCTGCGAGGAGCTAAGAGGCTAAATAAAGAAACGAGAAAAGAAGAATTCCTATTTCTCAGCTTCCTGATGCATTTTACTACTGGAATTGCCACCTCCACCCATACCCCTTAAATTCTTAACCTTTGTTTGGCTTGCATGGTTACAACAGAGCCAATCTTCGGGTGCCATATTCTGAATAAAATTAAAATTAATAATTCTAGATTCAACAGATTCTTCAAGGTTTGTTTTGGTTTTTTTTGCTTGGGTGGTAAAGGAATACTTGTATTTGCACCTCCACCAGAGACACACCAGGCCTGGTTCCAATTTCAGTTACCCTGTCTAACCTACCCTGATGCCATAAAGAGCAGAACTGCCCTTCAGAAGCACCCCGTTTATTTCTGATGTTAGCAGCTGTATTGCTGTAGCTGTGATGGGCTTTTGTTAGACTAATATAGCTGGAAAAAAAAAGACAAGGGCTTCTTCTGCTTTTCTGGTATCATCACAGCCAGCCTAATGAAAGCTACTACCTCTCTTCAAAATGGTCTTTATTGCTCCTGACAATCAGTCCAATGAAACCCAGATTACAAGAAACCACATGTGTATTTGGTCTCATTTTCTTCTGTCCCATTACCGTGTATGCAAATGGGGTTCCCACAGCCTGTCCCTCTGAGGCAGTTCTACCATACAGCTCCATCCCGAGGCCATCTGCTCTCACAGCAAAAGCCAACATCTGACATACCAAGCACCCTGAAACAGCCTCCAAAGGACAGTAGTGGGCAAATGATACCCAGCATCTGCTGGGCTCACATTCATTTTAGCCACCTAAGGTTTGGCTGAAACAGATCTTCTAAACCCAAATACATATGTTGGCTAAGAAGCACCATAGTAAAGTAGCCTAACAAACCAAAGCAATTGGTTTTAATAAGAATCTTGGCTTGTTTTGACAATGCACTGAATCTTCATGTTGGCACCAGGAATGTTTTTTTAGGAAAATATATGCATCTTTGCAGCACTCAGCAACTAAATCCTCTCTGCACTTCATGGAAAGGGTTTCCTGGCTATCCGCTTTCTAATGTATTCCAAGTCCCTCGCAGCTGATCGTTGTCTGGGCTGGAAATACTTTTCTCTTAACTGAACACTTTGCCCCCATTGCACAGTGTGTGCAGGACAGTGCGTGGGGCGTGGGGGTCACAGACTGTGTCTTTTGAGTCCCACGGAGGCATCGAGGTGCTTCCTGCATCCCGTTGTGCAGATGTGTCTGGAATAGCTACGGAAGCGGCTGTCTCCTGCTCCCCAGCCTTAGTGCAGGCAGTAGCAAATACTCCCGGAGTTCAAAGGCATTTCATGCTCACTGAGCATTTTTCAGCAAGAAATCTGAGATTAAATAAACTTGACTCCTCTCAGAGGAGAAAGGAGAAGATGGAGGGAGAGGAGTGGACTTTCTGCTGCGCAGCAGGCATCTCGGTGTACCTTGGAAGTCACCCAGGAGAGGTGCACCTCAGAGCCACCTCTGGCCAGGACCTACTGGGGGCCAGATTTATGCTTGTTGCAAGGCAGTGGGTGTCAAGTTTGTGCCAAGGCTGCCAACCTGCTCAAAATTTGAAAGTCACCCAAGATATTTTCTCACCGTCTCTCAGCTGACTCCCTCTGAGGCTGAGGGTAGGATTCACTTTGGACATAGAGTTGTTGAAGAGGGTCCAGAGAAGGGCCACAAAGATGATCAAAGGGCTGGAGCACCTCTGCTATGAAGACAGGCTGAGGCAGTTGGGGTTCTTCAGCCTAGAGAGAAGAAGGGTCCAGGGAGACCTTATAGTGGCCTTCCAGTACCTGAAGGGGCTACAGGAAAGCTGGGGAGGGGCTTTTCACCAGAGAGGGCAGTGATAGGACAAGGGATAATGGTTTTATACTGAAAAAGTGGAGATTTGCATTAGACATCAGGAAGAAATTCTTCACCATGAGGTTAGTAAGGCACTGGAACAGGTTGCCCACGGAGGTTGTGAAAGCCCTCACCCTGGAAGTCTTTAAGGCCAGGTTGGATGAGGCTTTGTGCAGCCTGGTCTAGTGCGTGGTGTCCCTGTTCATAGCAGGGAGGTTGGAACCTGATGATCTTTAAGGTCCCTTCCAACCTTCACCATTCTATGATTCTATGATGGGATTCACGGCTTTTCTCCCATTTTCATCTGTAGAAGGTGATCAGTCCATTTGACACCAACAGAAATACTTAGCTTTTAGTGCATACAGGTACAAGACCCTGTCTCTCTAGAGAGAGTAACTTCCACCCTGCTCATTAGGAGAAGACCACATTCTGCTCTTGTGCTAAAGAACCAGTGCCCAGAGCATATTAATGGCCCTGGATGACAAGGTATCTCTGAGTGTTGCTCATCCAAGATCCAGAGAGCACGAGGAATTGAACTGTTTGATGTTTTTCCTCTTTGTGGGAAAAAAGAAAATACTTGAGCGCTAGATACCCCTCCTCACCCTTAGGTGATTAAATACTTCTGAAATCCCATCCCAAATACCCTCAGAGCCTTCAGACAGTCAGCACACAAGTCTTCTCTGGGCTGCCCAGTTGAAGGTCACTATTGAGATGCTGAAAAATCTTTCCAGGTTAAGCCTGACCTTGAAAAAGCCATGAAGCTCCTAAGTTGAGAATGATGCAGTGGCAATTAGCACATTTTATCCACTGTAGACAATATGCTGGGAGGCCAGGACAGATTTAAAAGCTTGAGAGGCAGACATACAAGAGTGTTATGTCCTCTGTCTGAGAGCTGAATCCCAGGGAGGGTGGAAACAGCAATGTAGGACAGCTGTGAGTATGCTTAGTATTAATATCAAATATAATGGTAATTCAAAACGGAGTCGTTTGGTACAGATCTGAACTGCACGAGCCAAGTTATGAAATGATATTAGCATCTGGATCTGAGAAGCAGCTGAGACTAAGCTGGCCAGCCTTTGCCATATGTCTCATCTGCAGAGAATATTTAAATAAGTAAACACAATGAGTTAATAAATACATGAAACAACTTTGCCAGAGAAGCACCTCTCTGTGCTAGTGGCAGGGAGGAGTGCCAGAACAATCACAGTCAGTGAAAGCTCTGAAAGGGGAAAATTTGGATGGCACAATATGGGGGGAGGGGGGGGGGGGGGCAGTTTTCAATTGACTGAATAGCATAGCCCAGAATGGTGAACATTTATGATGATCCTTATCTGCTGGCAGGTGGGAGAATCCTGTTGCTGTTGCCAAAGCCTTAACTCATCAGAAAATCCGTGGCTCTTCTTGGAAACATAAGCTGAAACCTTTCAAAGACCTCCTAGTTACATCCCTGCGTGTGCAAAAGGGACTATCATTTTAACAGCATCAAAGTCATGCTGCTTTCCAGTAATTCCCTGATAACACCTAGGAGGTTAAATAAACCTGCTGGTGGTCTAATCTGAACAGGGGAGGGAAAAAAAAGCTAAGCACTGGTTCTGGGGAAGAAATTATTCCTTAAAAACAAGCCAGACAGATCCAGCGTCCTCATTTCATTTTCATTTGTGCATGTCTCTAAATGTCTCCAGTGAGGACTTAACCTAGAGAGGATTTCAGGATTTGGCCCAAGAGGAACTCTTGGGGGACCATCAGAGTTCAGGCTTTTTATTAAGAAATCCCTCCCCTTTAAACAGCAGATTGAGGGCTTGAGCTCAAGGTCAGTGGCATCCAGTTGCTTGCCCATATCCACAGGCTTCTAAACACATTCAACCCCCCGAGCAGTTTGCACGGACTCTAAATCACATTCCTTTATTGACAGAGAAGGGAGAAAACTATTAATTGCATACCAAGGACTTTTTTTTACCCAAAAGTTTTTTGTAAGCTCAGCATCTCCCTAGAAGATGTCAACAATTTGACATCTAATAGGCTCTGGCAACGTGTCGTACTATCAGTTTATCAGCCTCAGCTCTTTTGCTTTGGGGGGTACAAAATGTTCCTGAAGATTGTCACTGCTACTAACAATAGGTGCTCAAAGCTATCACTTGCAGTAAGTTTTAGAAAAGTTCAAAGACTCAGTTTACTTTGGCTCTCCAAACTAGAACATGTAAGATTCCTTTAATTTAGAACAGGACCCTGGTTCAGTTCTTGCATGGATGGATGCAAACAGGACTGAAAGGCTTAAAGATGCACAAGCTGAGTCCTCCTGATGTCATTTCTGTTCTCTCCCCATTTACAGGGGATATGATGAATTGGGTCTTTCAGTAGAATACAACCACATACATTTGGGTTTCATGGGTTTTCTTTCAAAGTGGTGTAAAACCCCTCTTTTACACATAAAGCAGCAGTGCCTCTGCCACTAAGCCTTCCTTCCACTGCTGAGAAATATTGCCCCCATGACAAACAAGGCAGGAAAGCAAACAGATGCATGAAGATCTGATACACAAAAGTAGGTCCTATCTGCACAAACCATCAATATAATTTTTCCTTGCCCCTTGCATGTAATTTGTGAGCAAAGTTAAATTTTATACAGGCAGGTTGTGATGCTCAGTGGATCAAATGGTTATGATGTTAGAGGATAAATGGGTTATGATGTTAGAGGATAAATGGTTATGATGCTTAGAGGTCTCAGCCCGAAGCTGCATAAATAAATTCAGCTGCTGTTCCAGCCTTCTCTCCCCATTTTGCTCCCTCACGGGGAGCTGCACATCTGCCAGACAAATAAGGCAGAAGAGCTCTGCACTATGGGATTGAGTTTTGGTTCACCACACCTTCTCACTTCTCCTAGCTCTTAGGCAATAGCATGAGGGCTCCATACCCACAACAACTGACCTCAAAGGTAATTTTGCACGTCCACAGCCTGATTTGAAGATGCAAACCACATGGAGTGGCATTTTGTTGGTGACACGGAGAGGTATAAAAGATATTCTAGTGCATGAAACAGAAGGGTGAAACGGCTTGAACCAACTAGACGGAGCAATCAGCCCAAGAGCACAAACACACAGAAATATGATGGGTATGAAATCATTTGGAGCCAATCAGTAAGCTCCTAACTTCTAAAGCAATTTCATAATTGAGTAATGGGACACAGCAGGGTCTGAACTATTGTGTATTATAATCTGAATGGAATGCTGTGAGAAGGCTGGAGCAATCTGATCGCACCGAGCCCTCGCTCACCAGAAATGCCTTTGACATATTTCCTTAAAGTGCAGCAAGGAGAGTGGAGTAACTGCTTGTTAATGACACCCTGATGGGTTGTCTGCAGCACTGAAACCCAGATAGCATAGATTGGAAAGCATGTGCCTCTCCTTGGCTGGAGTTAACACACCAGCCCCCACAGACTGCCCACCCACTGCAACCTTCAGTGCCGGCGTGCCTGTACAATCACCAGTTTCACTTCACTACATATTTCCTCCCCCAGAACTTCACTTATAAAACAAGAGGCACTAATAATCCGAGATGATCCTACGCCAGCCTCCTGTCAGGGCTTCGTGCTCTTGCTCCATGCTGGCTAACCCATGGCTAGCTGCACAGCTATGTCAGCTGGGCTCTTTCCCATCCCTATTTTTCAGTCCCTCCTTGGATATGCACGCATGAACTCCACCAAAAAAAAATACCACCTCATTCTGACTTTCAAGACATCACCCATCCTGCCTCCTCTGCACCCCTTTTCTTTCCTCTACTTGCAGACAAGCCTGGAAGGAGACAAAAGCAGGACTCTGGGAGTGTTTGACAGTGACACAGCACGGATGGTGCCGACATGACGAGGAGTCTGACCCACTCCACCAGCCAAAGCCCTGTTGGACAAAGCACTAGAAATGGGAATGAGGGAGATTTCCAGAAGTGCCTTAGTGCTCCTGGAGGCAGTCAAAGGGATTCACACTTGCAGAACCAGACTTCCCAAGGTCACTACAGATACAAGAAAGCTCCAACTGGGAGTTCATAAATAGGTTTCTAGCCCTTGAAACAAGTGATGGCAGACGCTGGCCAGTATGTCCCAGGAACTCCACTCCCAGCCACTCTCAGTACCTTCTTGGGGTGGCTGGGACCTGCTGCCCAGACCTATAGATGCCTACTTCCTTCTAATGGTTCCAGGAGAGGGATGGGCAGCACTGCACTTCCAAGGATTAGGCATCAAGAATAAAGCCAACAAGAAGACCTAGAATGGGCATAACTGATAAAAGAGAATGGAAAGAAAGTGGGAATTTTGCTTCGAAACCGGAAAAGCACTTTCAAAGAATTCATCCCACATAATTTTAGTCCTCTAAATATCAGGCTGTCTTCTCTCCTCTGCCCAAGAGGTTGTTTTCACAAAACCTGTTAAAAAATCTCTTGCTAAATTCTGAGCTTACAAGGATGCTGACTGGGGCTCTCTAGAGCTTATTGCCACTGGAGTCCCTGAATAGATTTGTTCCCTAAACTGAATATTGGAGAGGTTCAGCAAGCACGATGGATACCTACAGTCAGGTGAAGCTTGGGAAGAAAAAACCGTGTCTCTGAGTACTGCCCACGCCCTTCAGCTCAGGAGGGTCACTGCAGGGGCTGTCCCAGGAACTGGCAATGCCAGCAGGAAGCTCCCACTGACTTTAGATGGATTTAATCAGGCCCATGTGAGCTACGTGCACGCATGCAAGGCAGTCTGGATTTGGACTATCAAACACTCACAACAAACAACTCACTAATAAGCTGCAGACTAAGATTTTCTTTCTTTTTTTTTTTTCTTTTTCTTTTTCTTTTTCTTTTTCTTTTTCTTTTTCTTTTTCTTTTTCTTTTTCTTTTTCTTTTTCTTTTTCTTTTTCTTTTTCTTTTTCTTTTTCTTTTTCTTTTTCTTTTTTTTCTTTCTTTTTCTTTTTTTCTTTTTCTTTTTTTCTTTTTTTTTCTTTTTTTTTTCTTTTTCTTTTTTTCTTCTTTCTCTTTTTTTTTCTTTTTCCCTTTTCCCTTTTTTTTTTTTTTTCAAAAAAACATTTCCAAATAACAAGTTTCTCTGGAAAAAATCCAGCCTTTTCATACAGACAATTCACATACCGGAAAAAAGGCAGCATTACTCACATAAATTATTCATTACAAATTACTCACACAGTTCTCGCAGCCAGTGGACTCCTGGAGCTGTGGAAAGGACAAGTTAGTGTCACTTTGGACAGATGGTAAGGGTAGTCATCACCAGCCAGGGGACATCCAACCAGAACAAGTTGACTGTGGGGCCTTCTGAACACAGCGTTTTATAGAATCATCATTGAATCATAGACTGATTTGGGTTAGAAGGGACCTTAGAGACCATGAAGTTCCAACCCCCTGCCATGGGCAGGGACACCTCCCACTAGACCAGGTTGCTCCAAGCCCCATCCAACCTAGTCTTGAACACTTCCAGGGATAGGGCAGCCCCAGCTTCTCTGGGCAACCTGGGCCAGTGTCTTAGCACCCTCACAGAAAAGCATTTCTTCCTAATAATCTAATTATCATCTAATCATCTAATTCCTAATAATGTCTCCTGCAACCTCTCTGCTGAAGGGTATTGCAAGTTCCAGACCAGGAATAGCTGTGACTTCCTGAAGGGCCCAGGGACACCTGCTAGAGATGTCAAATTGGATGTGCTGGAAGGATGGAGTCCCTTCAGGCAGTGGAAGGTGCTCTAAGGTCTCCCTGGAACCTTCTCTTCTCCAGGCTGAACACCCTCAACTCTCTCAGCCTGTCTCCAGAGCAGAGCTGCTCTAGCCCTTGGATCATCTTTGTGGCCTCCTCTGTATTCACTCCAACAACTCCATGTCTGTGTGTTGAGGACCCCAGAGCTGGACACAGCACTGCGGGGGGGGGGGGTCTCAGGAGGGCAGAGACCCAACCTGACCCAGTTTGTCATTGGGATCCAGTTTGCCATCAGGATGCCTGTCTTTGCCCTGCAGCACCCCTGGGCCAGTGAAGCAGCTCTCTTGACCAGCCAGGCCAGGGTGGGGGGTCACAGCAAGGCAGGACCATGGGCAGGAGAAGGCACACCTCTCCCGTTTGCACATCACTGCCAAGTGAGAGAAGGGTTTGACACGAGAGAGAACCTGTGCTGGGAAAGAGACTAGCTCCATTTCGCTGCTTCTCAATATTTTACACGAATAAAACCAGTAAGTCCATATTTTGCAATACATGTCCTAATTTATCTATCAAACCCAGCAGCAGATGTTCACTCTGAGACCAGGGCATCAGTGGGGCTTCTTCAGAGAAGCAGGTACAACTGAAATAAACAATAAAAAAATTTAAAAAGCAAGAAAAGCCCAACACAGACTGCAGAGAGGTATTTGGTGAGTAGCTAACGATATTAGGCCAGTTCATGGAGAAATGCTGCACCACTTCTGTGTTGGAGGGGGGTATGTGGGGGTGGGATATGGAGGAGGTATGAGGGGGAGCTGCAGCTCCTCAGCTTGAGTTGTGCCTGGGCTGAGTTTGCACATAAGGCAAAGCAGAACATCATTATGTACCCAAATATGGGCACATATTTTTCGGATCGACAGGTCTTCTTAAGTGTTAAATTATTATTATTTTTTTAGCACTTGAAGTCTATTCTTCAGCTAGTTCAAAAGGAATTATTGGAAGTGAGGCAGTTGTGGACAACAGCAATTTTGTTTCATCTTAATCTGAAGCTGACAAGAGAACAATGTGGACTTTCAGGCTTACAAGACAGTTAAGATCTGTGTGCCACAAGTGTACATGAAAACCCCTTCCGAGGAGATTAGATGTCAGTTTGAACCAGCAGTCCCTCAGAACTGATGTTCTCCTTTGGCAGAAGCCCCTCCAGCAGAAGACATGCGTGCACGTCCCAACACGTCTGTTCCAGCAAACAACTCTCCTTGCCATCTTCCTCCTACTTTCACATCTTGCATCTGCTTGAAATTTAGTGGCTGATTTAGCAGGCCCCACTCTGGCTCCTGATGAAGCCTTTCTGCCTTGTCAATCTCTGCAATGGCTGCTGCAAGAAGCCTTGATAACCACTTGGGTCGTCTCCACTTCTCAAAGCCAGGGCCTAATGTGAGGCCATCTGGACCCCCGCAAAGTGCCAAACACTCTCGTTCTTATTTAGCCCAGCTTCCTGCTCGAGTCAAATGCTATTTTGATGACTGCTAAAATGCTCAGGGTTTGACCCTGGCATGTTGGCTTGGCCATCTCCAGGCCCTCTCCAGCGGTGGCGATGGGCCGCTCATCAGCTGGTGACTCAGTTTGTGATGGAGCCAGCTGAACGTTTTTCAACAGAGTGATTTCTCATCCAGTAAAGTCTATTCAAAAATCAAAATATTTCTCAGCAGTTTGTCAATTTCAATGAAATCTTACAACAGGAGAATGTCAAAACATGGTGTTTCATCACCGCTGCAGTGGTTCTTTTCAATGGCATCAACATGCTTCATTTCATTATGGTCTTTTTGCCTCCACATAGTTGAATATTGACTCAAACCTCATAGAGAATTTATATTTTGCATTGCTTAGTGTCTTAGTTTTTCCATTTTTGTATTCTAGGAAAGTAGAAACCAAACCAGTATCATTTAAATAAGGCTTTATTTTCTCAGTAGTGTCTAAATTTACATTTCTTAGGAAACTTCCAACTTTCACCTTTTCATCTCAATTCATAACAAAAAGAACTGGGGAGTGTCAGAGCTTCTCCTGGAGTGGAAATTCCACCTTCTGACCAGCCCTCACCCAGATGAAACCCTCAGCTCTGTGGGGAGGTCCAAGGTAGGTCTGATTCACAAGCTTAGCAACAGCTGGAGAGCACAACTGGCAAAGCAGCCCTTTGCAAAACTCTGTGAATCATCATGGCTTTGATGAGCCTGCCCTCCGTGCAAGGAAAATGTACCTCAGCAACAGAAATTACATCTTAAATCAGATGCAGCTTGAAATATTTATCTACTGTTCTTCTGGGAAGAGGAATTGTAGTGGAATAAATCCTCAGAGTTATTTTACTGCTAAGATAGGAGGAAAAAAAAATAACCTGAATGTAGTTTGAGCAAAAATGGGGGAGATACAGGAATGTGAAGAAATTCAGGCCACTGAAGTAATAAGAGCACTGGAACAGGCTGCCCAGAGAGGTTGTGGAGTCTCCTTCACTGGAGACATTCAAAACCCACCTGGACAAGTTCCTGTGTGATGTGCTCTAGGTGACCCTGCCTGGCAGGGGGGTTGGACTAGATGATCATTCGAGGTCCCTTCCAACCCCTGTGATTCTGTGATCCTGTGATTCTGTGATTCTATAATAAAATCACATGCCATTGGACAGGCAGCCTCCCCCGGGCTTTGGCTGAGGAGCATTGTGAGACACGAGACCACTTAGTGTAGAGAGGAGTATCTGGGTGCTTCAGACCATGCTCCTCTTCCAAAGGAGCCCTCCTTTGGAGAGATGTTCCTTTCTTTCTGAAGGTACCTGCTTGACTGCTGGAACTCATTTGCCATTTGCTCAGGTTTGCTGGTTTCAGATGATGTATCTCCTTCCTGTGCGTTTGGTCATCATCTGATGGTGCAGTGAAGGAGAGGGTGGGTGGCCACACAGGCTGGTGCAACACAGAGTGAAAGTCATCTGCAGAAAAGCAGAGGAAGCATGAGTTGGCAGGTGGGATCTGCCTGATCCAAAACAATGTTGGCAAATCAACCACTATTTCCCCTTTCATTTTCCTTTGTTGTCCTTGCAGGTTCCACACTTCTCTAGAGGAGCCATCCCAGAAATCCAGTAGTACCCAGGGGATTGTTTGCCATAGAAAAAACTTTGGCCTTATTCTAAAGGTTAGGGCTGTTTCTAAGATCACCTGTAAAATGGCTTCACTTCTACAAGGCAAACCAAGGGTGGTGAAGAACCTTGCTCACCATTGGTAAGAGAATTTAGAAGATCAGGTAACTCCAGGTTGATCTTGACCAAATTGTCCCAATTCCCTCAGCCTTTGCTTAGCTGTACCTAAGCCACAGCCTTTGAATCACACTCAAGAAAAATGTCCCTGGTCTATGAACTGCTCTTCTGTCCACTTTCCTGAGGGCCCCACAGGCTTTTCCACTTGTCATCCAACTGGAGACGAGTCCAGCTGCAGAATGACCACACTCCCATCGCAAGAGCAGGGACACAGAGTTTTTCAGCCCACAGATGCCCACCCCCAGCCAAAGGGTTACGAACTACAAGGTTAGATCATAAGTAAAACAGGGTGGGAACTTCCTAGCAGAGCTCGGAAGCCTCTGAGGGCAATTTCAGTGCAAATAAACAAATAACCATAAATTTCAGATGTGGCTGATGTGGAGCCCCAAATATTTGAGGCTGGCTACCCTCACACAGAGCCCTGCAGACCAGAGGTCCCCCTCAGAGCGCTGTGGTTAGAGCTCCCTGCCCATGTGGAAGTGGGGAGCACAGAGCTGGAACCAGGCTGTGGTTCCACAGCTGCTGGGCACTGGCCTGGGCAATGAAATCAGGCCCAGACAGGAAGCACTTTTCCTCAACAGTAAGCTGCTATTTTTACCCATCTCACTTCTCTAACCAAAGAGATGCTTGAAGTCCGTGGACTCTGCTCCACTGTTAGGCACACCAGCCCCAAGCTCTCGAGGTGTCCCCTTGGGGCTGGGCAAGCAGCTCTCCTGCCTCCCCCAATACCCCTCTGATCAACTCCAGCCAAAAAACCCAGTGGACACAGCTGCCATGGGGAAGAGGAGCAAGAGGTGTTGTGACTGATCTCCCATGGATCAAGGGGCCATGAAGATGATCAGAGGGCTGGAGCACCTCTCCCGTGAAGGTGTGCTGAGAGAGTTGGGGTTGTTCAGCCTGGAGAACGTTCCAGGAAGACCTTAGAGCATCTGTCCAGTACCTGAAGGGGCTACAGGAAAGCTGGGGAGGGACTTTCTAAGCGGGGAAGGTAGCAACAGAACAAGGGGAAATGGCTTTAAACTGGAGGAGGGGACATTTAGGTTAGATGTTAGGAAGAAATTCTTTGCTGTGAGGGTGGTGAGACACTGGCCTAGGTTGCCCAGAGAAGCTGGGGCTGCCCCATCCCTGGAAGTGTTCAAGACCAGGTTGGATGGGGCTTGGACCAACCTGGTCTAGTGGGAGGTGTCCCTGCCCATACAGGGGTGTCAGAACTAGATGATCCTTAAGGTTGCTCCCAGCCCAAACCAGCCATTCTATGAAGTAGCCCATGGTGAGCACAGGAGCCTGCAGCAAGGTGGCTGGAGGTGGGATGCAGCCTCACCAGCTGCTGACCATGCAGTGTTAGGAATCACAGAGGAGGAACTGCAGGGCATGGCTGTGTCCAGTGCTTTGCTATGGCAGCTGCTCTGTGAGCAGCCCCTATTGCTACTTATACACAGAGGGGACGGTTCCCCCTTGCTCCACACACGCCCCTGCCCCTCCATCCTCTCCCTGGGCACCGCAGCTGGGCCAGGCTCCATCTCCTGCCTCCTGCAAGGTGACAGCCTTGTTTATCCCCCATTTCTTCTTCTCCCCACCCCCCCGGCAGTGGTGTGGGCTGAGGGAGTGGCAGCACTTCCCAAATCCCAGAGCAATAGATCTGGAGTGAAGTCACGAAGAACTGCAGCTTCCCGGGAAGGAGCTGGAGAAGGCAGCTTCAAGGGGGAACAGGCTGTTTGTGCCAGAACCGCTTGACATCTGGTAACACCGAAAAGTGAGGGGGGAGGATATTCTCGTCCCTTCCTCCAATGGTTTCTTTTCCCCCTATTTCAGCACCTGGGTGTGGGAAATCTGAGCTCAGCTGGAATCAGACAGAGCGAGACGGGCAGGGCTGGCAACAACGAGGCCCTGGCCCTGAGTTCCGCAGGGGGATAGTCGGCAGAGGTTGGCTGAGGAACTGGGCCATCCTCCTCCAGCCATCCCACGTCACACCAAGTGTTTCTGCAGCTCTTGGCAGCCTCGCTGGCTGTGTCTGCACAAGCAGGGACCAGAACAGCTCATCACACTGCCATGACATGGCCGGTCACCGTCCCTTTTCAGCAGGAGATGTCAACAGTCCTCTGATCTCCAAGGCTCCTGCCAAAGCTCCAGGCCCACCGTTTTTGCCCCTGCTCACCGAGGACCCTGCACACTGCACAGACAAATCAGGAGCCTGAAGACTAGACTTAATGAAAACATATAAATTAACATATGCCTCCTAGGGGGGTTGTTAGGTTCAGCTCATTAGTGGTTTAAAGCAGATCCAATGCTCCAAGTTATTTGTTTGTTTGTATTTTTGCAGCTGTCCTTAGTTCTCTTAGGTCAAGTAGAGGTGTGAGGTCCAAAATAGCATCGGGATGGCTGAGCTTATGTTTCCAGTCCTGAAAAAACAATGAAGTGCTAACAAATAAATAAACAGATAAATAAATAAATAAATGCCTTGAGAGAAAGTATTCCCCCAAACCCCTTTGCAAACAACACACACAACAGCATGGAAATGAAGCAGCCTTTGCTCCCCTGGGAGGGGAGATGCTGCCAGCTACTTTGGGAAGAAAAGCGGAATCTTGCTGGCCTGGGCAGGAAATTCTGAACGTGGATACCAGAGTAAGAGAAGTCACTGGATCTTTGCTCCATATTTGCTCCAGGGTTGCAGCTCTGCTGAGCTGCTGACATAGGGTCAGAGGAAGTTGTCCATCCCGCCCGACTGGTCGTTAGCACTGAGAACCAGCTCTGCCAGCCGTGGTTCCCCACAGCTCCCTGGGAGCATCACCAGATCCTGCAGTGTGCCTGCCTCTGCCATGGAGGAGCTGGGCCCAGTCTCCTTCTCTGCACATAACCCAGTGAGGGGCTGATGCTCCCAAAATATGGGGACCATATTGGGGCCAAGGGGGCAGGCCTGCTTTCCCCCAGTGCCCTGTCCTTAAATCCAAAGAAGTTCTTGAAACAGGTTCTGGTTTAAATTGTTACTCCTTTTCCCAGCAGAGCACAGCAGTAGGGGTCAGAAAGTGCAGGTAAAGGTATAAGGATTAGAAGCCTTAAAAAATGACATGAAAGTGCTATTGTTCCCCTCTGGTATGCTCAAAGCATCTCCTGTGCATCCCTTTGAGGTCTCTGAAAGTCAAAAGCTCTGGTTCCTGCTGCATGTCTCTGCATCCTGAGATGGGCAAAAATCAAACCAGAGTAGAGCAGCTCTCCAAGAGGTTTGGTCTTGTTTGGATGTGTGATGCCTGGAACTGGTTTGCTATCCACTGGCTGAGAAGTATCCCTGTAGGGATGTGGGGACTGCAAGTGGGCTGGGGCAGCAGCGTGGCACAAAATCTGGCTGAGTATGAAGGCAAAGCCTGCAAACCACCAGCGAGGTTACACAAGGTCCTCTCCACTTGCTCCAGTTAACTCCATCAGGGATGGGCCATTATTTTTTAGCAAAGATGCTCTACTAAAAATAAATGACCCCTTGGCTCATGATGGGCTCTCCGTTCCTGGGTATAAACATTGCTGGGAGGTGATGGAAGAACAAACCACCAAGTAACACTCCGAGGGAAACTTTATCCCTGAAAATTAACCTGAGCACAGCAGGGTTGTGGAGTCTCCTTCTCTGGAAACTTTCAAGAACTGTCTGGATGCCTTTCTGAGTGATCTGCCCTAGTTTTTGGTCCTGCTCTGGCAGGGGGGTTGGACTCTATGATCTTCAGAGGTCCCTTCCAACCCCTAACATTCTGTGATTCTGTGATTCTGTGAGTACTGCTCAGTATCCTGCCTTTGAGAAGAGGTCAGGGAGAGTCTTCCCACAAGATCCTGCTCTTCCCACAGCAGTCATTAAATGCAACCATCTTTCCCAGAAAAAGAATAAACTGCATCTTTAGAGCCTGAGAGGTAAAAGCCAGCCTTTCCAGAGGGGGTTTATGGCAGTATCTAGGGATGGGATGACTTTTTGAGAAGCAGTGAGACACCTGAGCTGTACTTTCAATTTTATGACAGCCTCTTAACAAGCCATCCCCTTCTCTCCCCCAGGCATTCCTGCCCCAATTCCACCTAATGGGTTAAATCTTAGAAGTCATTAAAGGTGGACTCAGCCCTGGCAAAACAACTGGGATTTTAATTTTCTTTGGTGGAGCTAGCATCCCACTGGACTGATTTAGGATAGAGCAAGAAGAGGTTCACCTCCAAGAACAGGGGATGCCATGTGGTTGCAGATTAACCTGGGAGCATTTGCAGGCTGCACACCCAACCCAGGGGCTGGGCTCTGCTGTGGGTGCTGAGCTGCCTTCCAGCAGACAAGCCAGAAGGTGGAGGCACACTTATCTCCTGCTGGTCAAACTCCAGCCTGTTCCAGGAGAGTTGTGTTGTTCTGTTCCTCCTTCTTCGAGGGAATGAGCTCAGATGAAACTGAAGCAGGTGCTAATTAAAACCAGGACTATTCTTCAAACTGGGCTTTTAATTACTGTAAAAATATGTCAAGGAAAGTTGCAAAGGGGAAGAAAAATAGTAATTTCTTGTGCTACCTGCCATTTTCACTTGATTACCATCACACTTTTCTGTAGAGCAAAAACATCAGTCCTTCATAACAAACTCCTCTCTTGGGGGCTGGTGTGAATTGAGAGCTGTGAGGCCCTGCCGTGGGTTCCAAAACTAGCAGCATAATGTCTGTAACAGACATGCTACCTAATTAAATTGTTAGGGAACAGGCTTTTATATCTTTAACACCTAATTTACTATTGTTTCTTTGAAAGTGTTTGGCTTCCCTGTGGTTTTTTGGGCCTCCCTTCTCAGTTTTACGATGGCTTTTAAGTTTTGCATGTGTGTTTCAACTAAATAACCATTTTGGAGGTTTTGTTAGGGTCCCGGCTCGAGTCGGACCAAGGGAAACAGGGGTCTGTTTTACTGTTGTTCATGCTGGGTGAGTTACCACTACCGTGCTAATTATGTAATTACCCCATTTTAATAGCTATTGTATACTGCTTTATTGCTAACAAATCTTATTTCCTTTTTCTTTGCTCACTGATGGAACAGTAAAAGTAGCAGGACACACACAAACATTATACTGGGCTGTAAACCACAATACAAGCCCTGCAAGAGCTGGTGGGGCTCTGACCCTAAACAAGCATCTTCAGGTTTAGCCAAAGTGACATGACACTAACAATGAGATAATTTTTCCTTATTGGGAAGACACAAAGTTGGCTTCACGTCTCAAATACCAAGTGCTGCTCTGCAATGGCTGTTGGTTCCTTAGTGAGAGTTTATGTGGGTCTCACCACAAAAAGCACGGGTTGTACCTGAGATGTTTAGACCAGAAATGAGTAATGAACATGTTAATCAATTACTTCCTCCCTCGTGTTTGAAGCAAAATGAAATATTTGGCCCTGGAGAGGAGGGGGATCATGTACTCTAAAAATATTCCTGAATTCTGCATAGTCATTGGGAGTCCATGGCTGACAGGACACACAGGATACTGTTCAACACATTGTTGATGCTAAAATGCAGTGGGGCAGGATGGAAAGGGGAAATGTTACCAAAATCTTAGGAGGCATCTGGGTGCCACTGAAATCAGAAGATGTGAAGACTTATGCTTGAGGTAGAAAAAGATTAAAAGCATTAACCAAGGGTATGGAGATGAGAGAACAGAACCCAGCATTTGTTGTCCATAACAGCATCTGTGCTTAGCAGGTCAAACCAAACCAGCTTGAAGGCTTGGACAACTAGGACAGGAACTGGAAATAGCTGCTGAAGTTATACCTGAGGCCAGCAGAACCTGGGGAAGAGTTAAATACCCTCAAAGGATTTGCAGGTATTTAAGGGAACGAGCTGCAGGATGGTGGAAGGGGCATGGAGAGTTCCTGTGGGTCTTCCCCTAGGGAGAGGAGGATTTCGTGGTAGAATCCAGCTCAGGCAGCAACGCCACATCCTGAAACCATTTCCAGGAAACATATCTGGGGAAAGCTAACAGGTCCAGAGGGCTGAAACCTCAAGTAAAGGATGCTGTGTATTCCTGAGATGGTACCAAGATGAAGTAAAAAGCAGGAGGCCCCTGGCAAGCACAGTGATGAGCAAGAATCTCTCTGGGATGCACCACACTGGAATACAGGAGGGCAAAGGACCAGCAGGGATCAGGAGTTTCTCTGTGCAGCTGACACCCCTGCACAGAGGTCTGAGAGCAGACCCAAGAGAAGGATGTTGGCCAGGGAGGAGATTCTCTTCTATCTTGATTTCTGAATGCTAAGTTCTGCTGTTGTATTCCTTATTTCTAAAGGATCACTGATGCTGTGATCTCTGATAGCTATAATGCTATGACTAAAAGAACTCTACCCTATATGAAATGCCATCATTACAGCAAAACCTTATGATTTTTCCCTTTCCTTGTTTTTGCCCACAGCCTGCTCCAGCTCTCAGCCCCCAGTTTATCTGGAGGGCATCCAGGGCATCTACAGGCAGGTAAACCACACATAGACTTCAGCTGGACTTTCACCCCCACGATGCTGGTGTGGAGTCCTGTAAACCCTCACAGCTGTTCATCCCCCACCCTCCTCCAGCCCACCCTCTGCACCTGGAGGATCTCTGCAAACAGCAGCAAGTTCTGCTCTTCACAGTCCTCCTTAGACCCATCCTGTGCCAGCCTAGCTACTGAAAGTTTGACAGGGGGAAAAAAAAAAAACACAAAACAAAACAAAGAAAACACACACACACACACAAAAAAACCCAACAAACCGAAAACCCACAACACAACAAAAAACCCCACGAAACAGGGCTGCTGGTGTGTCAGCCCACTGTCTGTCATGCTGAGCAGTATTGGCTCCCTGCACTCCCTCTCTGTCTGCACCCATCTGCTGCCTCTCCTCTCACTGGTGCTGCACGGCCCCCGGGTCAGGGACAAAGGCTGCAGGGTGCTGTGGTGGCAGCAGTAAAGACAGGGAGGTGCACACGTGTGTGTGTGTACATGTAGATGTACATATATGTATGTATATATGTATTGGTGTATGTGTATGCATAGACATGTGTTCCTATTTCTACATTTCTATTTATATACCTATTTTTATTTATATTTATCTGTTTATGTATCTATATCCATTTTTCTGTATCTTTATTTATCTGTCTATCTTTCCATATCTGTATCATCTATATCTATATATCATCTATCTCTGTATCATCTATATATCATCTATGATTTATCATCTATATCTATATCATCTATATCATCTATATCAGTATCTATATCTCAATATCAGTATCAGTATCAACATCAATCTCACTATCAATATCTATTCCATGGGTTCCAGCCTTCAGCTGTCAGTTTCTCCTGGCTAGGTGTGGAAAAAAGGAAAAAAAATCCCATTAGAAAAACAGGACTTTGATATTCTTGCTGGAAGGAGCTGCTCAAACAGCTCACTCTGTAGCCACTTGGATTTTAGCAGCGTTTGTTTTGTGCTGGACCAAGAGGCACTTCCAGCCATTACAGTGGCTCTGGAGACACACTGAGTAATGTCAGTGTGCCCTGATGTAGCACGAGATAATGGAATTTGTCCAAGATCTTTTGCCCCTCTGACCGGAGCACATCAGGAAGGCTCCGCTATCATTTCATGGCTGTATGAACCAAAAAACACAGTGACAGCTGAGTAATAAGTGGTCATTAATGACTAGATCTCATTCATGCAAATTCAGAACTACATTAAGTTTTAAAAGTGCCAGGCTAGGAGAGCAGAAGGCAGAAGGTGATCCACTCCATCTCTCTTCTTTGACACCCAGCTCAGGTCTCAGCCACTCTCACTGCTTCCAGGGCACACTGAGCTTCAGAAGCAGCTTTGGAGTCTTTCACTCATGGATTGCTTCTTTCACCCAGCCCAAAACAGGTCAGGAATTACTGGAAGCTGCCTTTGGCAGACCCAAAAGGCAAAAGCCAGTGTGTAAAGCCCAAGATCCCAGCATTCTGAGCCTGTGGCCAGAAGTGTCACCTCTCTCTGCTCAGGGTGCTTTGCTGCTCAGGAGTCTTGTACACCAGCCTCATCATCCCAATTTGGTCTGCAGGGCAGCACTGTGCCCACAGCCATGCCATGAAGGGCCCCACTTACATCACAATTATTTACCCACAAGCATCTACTCCTAGCTGAAAAGCACATATTAATAGATGACCAGTATCTTGCAGCTGCCAGCCCATACCCTGGAGTCTCCATCCAGGCGTGACTCTGTGGACAAGTCCAGAAAAGCAGCTTTCCACCAGAGACATTTCCTGAGATCTGCCTGTGACCTCTGCATTTAGAGCCCTCTTGCATTTCCCAGCCAGGCTCTTAGGAAGCTCCTCAGAAGGGTGAACACCTGATCAATTTATCATAGCCTGTATTCCCAAGAGCTCTCTGGACTTTAGTTCTCTGAGCTGAGATACCACCTGTGAAGCTTCCATCCCCTTCCCCCATTTCACAAGTGATTTCCACCAGCTTCTGCCTTCCACTCTGAAAGAGTTAAGAAGGATTTATAATTTTTTTAACTTATATTACTGACTTGTATTGAATTATTTTTGGATCAGATATTAAATGGAAATTTTCCATATAATATCTGTCACAGATGGAAAAAACCCCATGATCTATGGATGAGTGTAATCCATTCATTGGTTTACAGATCCAGCCCTCTCCCGGGATTGTCAGAAATAAACACGATGTCCCTGTTTGCAGGATTTTTGCATTTGGATTGCTGAGCTAGCTGAAAAAATGTGTGAAATCGCATGGAAGCCGCCAGCTCCCTTTTGACTCGGTGCAGGAACAGCCTCCCATGTGTTCTTTATTCCAGCAAGCCCAGGGACTCTGCCGTGCCCATGAAACACTGGCCCGCTCAGAAATTCGAGGGGATAATGATCAGTAATGCTTTGTTTGTAACACAGCTTTCATCTGCAGAGCCCAGAGATATGTCGGGGTGTGCAGGCATCAGGGGCTTGCGGGGGGGGGGGGGGGGGTCGCACAGACCCTCACTCAAAAGGTAGAGTTGGAACCAGTCCCTCCGACCCAGCAACCACCAGGGACAAGCTGCCTGCTGACAAGGCACCACCGGCATCCCTCAGACATGCTAAATACATAGATCTTTTGTTTGTTTGTTTTCTTAAGGAAACAGTCTCTGGCAGAGCAACTTTCCACTTGCCTGCTATGATGAACTGCAGTGATTAAAAACTACTTGCTATTTTGAGAATTCCCAGGAGGAATTAAGGATATTGTCATGCCTAAAGCAAGGGTAAAGTGAGATGAGACAAGCCAAGCCTATTTCCACCCCAGCCCTGCTAGAGCGTGTATTCCTGATTGCAGCATTTGCAGCAGCACCCTCCTCCCTGGCTGGTCACCCTGTGTCCTCACAAATGACCCCGAAGCAGCTCACCCCGTCTGTCCAGCGCGATGTCACCGCGCTGCGTGGCACGGCTCCAGGACCGCACCTCCCGCCCCGCACGGCTCCAGGACCTCACCTCCCGCCCCGCACGGCTCCAGGACCGCACCTCCCGCCCCGCACGGCTCCAGGACCGCACCTCCCGCCCCGCACGGCTCTGCTCCGCTCAGCGCGAGGATAATTAGTGTCTCCCCATCTGCTGGGTGAGCCTGGGGGAGAGGCAGGGGACAGCTGCCAAGGGTGCGCTTAACTCTTCCTTCCTCAGGCATTGCTCTCCCCTGGCAAAGATGGCAGGACCCTACCGATGCCAGCCCCAGGTCTGGGGTAGGTGTCCAAACCCTGCCTTGGGACTGGACTGCTCCCATCTGCACTTCTGGAGGGATGCAGGAATGGGGAGGGTCCACCCTGCTCCCATGCGACACACCACCAGATCCCTGCCAGAGCCTGTCTGTGCTAAAACACCCACCACCAGCAGCCACCGAATGAGCAGATTTGGGTTCCTTGGCTGGAGACCACCTGCCCACCCTGGGCTCCCAGGGCAGCATCCTGAGGGCATCTCTGGTGAAGGGGGCACAAGGGAGGATGCTGACAACCACGACCCAAAGGCAGGCATGGGATTAATGCTGCTCTCAGCAGCAGACTCCTTTCCTGCATTAAAGTCAACACATCACCCAACACTTACTTCACACCCTCCCTGGGGTGGCTGCAGAGTTCCCTTTATAAGGTTAATACCTTCTCCTCTCCCAGCCCCCTAAAGAAACAAGATATTTCCTAGCTAATTTGTGTGTGTCTAATTTTCATATCAACAAAACCAAAGTCATGATTCGGGGCTTGTTCAGGTTTGCTTTATTTCTCATCCCATTCCCTCTCTCTCTGAGCCCGTTTCCGTTCCTCTGCTCCTTTCCCAGATTCCAGTATTCACAGGTTTTTGGGTCAACAACAAAATAACTAAGGCTGGAACCTGTTCAGATGATTTATCTTTTCTTTTCTTTTATTATTTTTATTTTTTTGCTTGGAAAACCTTTTTCCCTCTCCTTCACCCTCCCCGCCGGGGAGTTCAAAGGGCCCTGCTGGCACCCACGGGCAGCGCGCCCCACACCCACACTTGCCACCTTGAGGGAGGGAGCGGCACGAAAACTCGCTGGTGAACATTTGTGCAAACATTTATTTGGCATCTGCTAATGTCAAGTCTGGCTGGATTGGGGCTAGGAGCTGTAGAGAAGCATAAATGAGTTGGGCAGACAGCAAAAGCCGAGCTACTTCATTATGCAAACTGGAGCCTCTCGCAGCAGCTCTTGCTGCACAGAGGAGGGGCTGGAGCTCTGTGTCATTTATTCTGTGCTTTGTCCTACCCTTTAGTTAGGATGATTTTTCTCATGCCAAGACCCCGGTGTGCTAAATGTTGTACAAACCTCCAGCCCCTAAAAGCTTAAACTCACTAACCCACAGCCCAAAGAGGAGTTTTGCACCCGTGCACAAGCAGCAGTGGCACTTGAATGGTGGCTGCTCTCCCCCAGGCCTTATCTCTGGCCGTTTTATTGCTGTTATCACCATATAACCCTGCAAATGTTGCAGGGCTGAGTTTCTGTGAACCACACTATGCTGCACAAGCCTTTGGTCCAACCAGCTCCCTGGCTATAGCCGCCGGTGCATGCAGCCACTCTCCTTTGCTTGTGGAGCAGGTAGCAGCAAAGGGCTCATAAAACATCCAAACAACTGCAAACACCAAAGAACCCAACTGTCTCCACCCTTAGCACTGACTGAGCAGCCACAGCAGGTTGCATGTCTCATTAATAAAACGTCCTCAAGTAATAACAGCCCCAGGCCTGGACACAGGGTGCAGCCTACAAGCTGGAATCAGCTCCCACCCCCTTGCCCAGTGACAAACCTTCCCTGGGCTCCAGCTGGACGTGGGGTGACACAGTCAACCACCCACAGCCATGGGAGGGTTTTAATAGCAGAAGTTTTATCCCTTTCATGCCAACCCACCAGCACCAGTGCAGCAGCCGATGGCCCACACAATCTGATTTACTGGTCCAGTCAACGGGAGCAGTGCTGCTTTTGGGGGGTGATGCCAAGTGTCCCAGGGAGGGGGATCACAGCACACCCTGCTCTGGGGCTCCAGAGGGTTGGTTTGGATACAGCCTGATGGCAACAGCTGGACTGGCCATGGCAACCCCAGCCCCCTACACCAAAAGCTGAACGCTCCCATGTGCCACCCTGCCACGGGTGACACCAGACTGGGGGCAGGAGGAGAGGTCTTGGCCCTGCTCTGCTAACCATGGGAAAACACAGCATTTCTATTTCAAAAGTTACAAACTGAATAGTCTATGTTAAAGCTGGCTGGAAATTTCCACACGTTTACAGATAAGCAAAAGCTTTGCCTTAAAAGAAAGCTTTGTTTTTGTCAAAAGTTGAAAAATTGGGACCTGAAATGCATTCTTTTCACATTTCAATATTTCTAGACTTTGCTTCTAGGCTGGAAAAATGTGAAGAACTTTCCAAGAACAAAAAAGAATCTGGTTAGAAAATGCAAAACTTAATCCTTTAGCTGTACTTTTCAAGGAAAAAAGGAAAAAAAATCCCAGTCACATTTCACCAGCGCCCCAGATAACTCCTGGTTTTGCAGCCCTTGGTTAATCACCCCCCAATGTGCAGTCCCTGCTTCAGCTCTAGCCGTGCCAAAGGCATCCCCCAGGACCAAGCCAGGGTGTCCTCAGGGGCTGTGGTGGTCTCCCAGCACCCCTGGTAACTCAGGGTCCCTCCCTGTTCCTCTCAAGCCATGCAGACTGGGTGAATGTTTCCCACGGGGGGATGAAGAGTTAATACAGAGAAACCACCACTCATTTTCCAGCTTTGCAAAGAGAAGGATGCTGAGCAGTTGGAGCCACTAATAACATTATCTGGTATTATATAATATATAGTATTATAATAATATAGTATTATATTATTAGATAATAACATAACATTAAATAATGATATAATATTATATAATAATATGATAGTAAAATATTTTGGGTTGGGAAAGCCCCATTCTGCTCATCGTGGGGCTGCGGGGAAGAGCCTGAGTCAGGCCCTGTGCCCCGTGTCTGATCCCATCACGTCCCCAGCACAAGGGTCCACAGCCCCAGCTGTGTCAGGAGGCTCCTGCCCAGAACACCAAGAGAAGCCCTGGTGCAGAACCCAAGCTCCTCCAGGGTGGCAGGGTGAAGGTGCCAAGCTGAGGGCAGAGCCTGGTTGCTTAATGAGCCGGTGGAGCAGGGCAGGCGGATGAGCTGAGTTTCCCACCCCAGCATCCCTCCCCACCCGGGGAGCTTCCACCCAAAGCAGCAGGGCCTTGGTTTGGACTGGAAACATTGCAGAGATGAATCTGAATTCCTTCTCATCAGCCTAAAGACTTCTTTATTATTTATGACTGGGAACGAGTCCCACCAGAAACGTGTAGCTGGTTATAATTTAAATGTTTCTTCTAACTCGGGAAATTTCCAGGAAGGTCTAATAGTAAACACAATAATGTGCCCACAAGTTACAAATCAGCGGTCCTGTTTGTTTAATTCATTTGCCCAGAAAAATAATTAATGCAAAACTGATGGTGGTTTTTGTTTGTTCCCTAAAACAATGTTATCGGTACATGCCCTCGGTGCATTTTTACTGCAATTATAAAGGTTTTCCCAGCTGGAAAGTGAGTCAGCTCAACTTTTTTTCTTTTAAACTAATGACCATTTAATGTCAGATAAAAGGTTTAGAGGAAAGGATTAAGCACCACTTTCAACAGAGATGGTGGGAGATAATTGACTCAATTTACCCCTGACACCGGTGCAGGGCACCCGCCCGCACGTGTCTGCTGACATGCAACAGAGCCAGGGACCCCGATGGGGGCCCAGGCTGTCCCCGTGTGGGTGGGTGTCACATCTTCTCCTCCATCCTTCCAGCACATCCAATTTGACATCTCTAGCAGGTGTCCCTGGGCCCTCTGGGAAGTGACAGCTGTTCCTGGTCTGGAACTTGCAATACCCTTCAGCAGAGAGGTTGCAGGAGACATTATTAGGAATTAGATGATTATATGGCAATTAGATTATTAGGGAGAAATGCTTTTCTGTGAGGGTGGTGAGACCCTGGCCCAGGTTGCCCAGAGAATCTGGGGCTGCCCCATCCCTGGAAGTGTTCAAGACTAGGTTGGATGGGGCTTGGAGCAACCTGGTCTAGTGGGAGGTGTTCCTGCCCATGGTAGGGGGTTGGAACTAGATGGTCTTTAAGGTTGCTTCTAACCCAACCCATTCCTTGATTCTATGATGTGAGGCCCATAATAAACCCCCAAAAAGCAGATAATGAAACAAAAGGCTCCACTTTGGATGTTTGCCAGGGGACACAGGTGAAGCCCTTCCCTGATTCTCCAACCTCCGGCCACAGCCGTACTTTCACTCACACCCACCAACATTTCTCCGGAAACTTCCAGACCCAGTAACTTTTGCTAATCTTTCATCTCTGTATGCTCCTTTGATCCGTTTTTCTTCCCACCATCACTGCCATTTTCAAGCACTCAGGGTAATTTCTCCTGGACCGATGTTTTTTTGCCGCGTGCCAGCACCTCCGTGTGCAGCACAGGCCCCTGCAGTGGGGATGCTCCAGGTGCTGATGCTCCCACCCACTTCACTGCCAAACCTTCCTGGTGTCCCAGGGGACAGCGTGACCTTTTTCCCTCTGGCTGTGAAGCCATCAGGAGAGGCTTTCTTTGCTGTTCTTGTGTGTGAGCCACTTGGCTTGGGTGGAAAGGTGTGGAAGGAAGCCCACACCGTGACAATCCCCATCACACAGCCCCGCTCCCCCTGCCTGCAATGTGGCACTACACAGAAGCTACCTTTAAATTTAAATGTAATTAATTCCACCTAAGGGCAGAGTTTGGGTTTATTTCCCAAGCCAGTCACTTTGTGACGGTGATCCCTGTCTCCTGGTGTGGCCATATCTGGATTGCCCCATGCCCTTGGAGAGCAATGTCTCAGGGAGGGAGAAGGGCTTCACCAGGGCTTGTGGTTTCACCCCCCCCCCCAGAGAAGCCAGCTGGGAAGGATGAGGGTCTGTTTGCATTGCCTTGTCTGGAGAGCATGACGATCTCAGTTCACACCTTGAAGAGGTACGAAGCAAACATCCAGCCCTGAATCACTTGGCTGCTGCAGCAGATGGTAGATTAGGGCACCTTGGGCCGTGTTCAGACCACCAACAGTGACGTCTGACAGCACACCCCACAGCTGGCCAGGCCAAACCCACTCCCCAGCCGGCCTTGGAGAGGACACCTAGTTACCCTGCAGCACCCTGGAGACTTTGCTTAGCACCTGGCAGCAATTTTTGGTGCTTCCCAGCGAATCGCGCCGTGTTCTCAGGTTCCCAAAGCAAAAGGCCTGCTGCATGCATGGATCTTCTCCTGAAACCATGGGAGAAATCCAGCTGCAACATGCCAAACTGATGGGACTTGAACACCCAAATCCTCCGGGCAACGAAAGATCTCAGCCCAAATGTATGCAAGGAGCTTGTACAATCAGGCTCCAAAACACTGAGCTCAAGACTTGCCATGTTCAAGATCAAATGAGTCATCTCAACTTCTCCACCCCCGAAGGGACCACTTGCACTTAGTTGCCTGGCGTGGCCAGTGTGAAAGGCAGCAAGGGTTGGAAAGGACCTGGGTGACCCTGTGAAAGCAAGGGCTGATAGTTCTCCTCTTCAGCCTCAACCAGCTGGCATGGGTGGCCATACAACACTGCCATGTGCCAGCGCTGGCACCATCCCAGTGGTGAGCAAATGGGACAGTGCCTGGCTTTGGGATCCAAAAAGCATCAAGCAAAAATGCAAATTAGGGTTTGCAAGCAGCCTCCTTGGGGAGAGTTGCCTCTGGACCTTCTTGAGGGGTTGGAAAGGTAATGGCGAGTAGATGGACCCTATGAGGGTCTCAAGAGGCCATTGCAGAGCATCTTTGCTGCTCCTTCAGCCAGCACAGGAGTGTAAGAAATGCCAGGCCTTTGTGACAGGACAGGAAAAGGACCCAAAGCACACCTGGAGGTACCTTATCCTTTCTTCAGAGCTGTTTAACAGGGACAAAACAAGAACAAACATCCATGGCTTTCTCTGGGTGGGATGGGGCCCTGGCTGCAGGGGGGTTGGCCAGCACCCTTACCTTCCAAGGCCACTCCAGGCTCTCATGGTGTGAGCCCAAAGGGTCGTGCAGTGCCATTGGGTGATTTTCCCAAGTCAAGAGCCACTCTCTTTCCCCATTTTGAAGTTTGCTGCTTTTAACTGAATCCCCCGCCTGTGTTAGGAGGGCAGGTGAGTGGGGGATCCTCATTTACTTCCCCGGCAGTCTAGACTATTCATTACTTTCCTGTCTCTAAATGAAGCAGGCGCAGCCCTTTCAATACCTCCATAAAGCATTCCCTCCCCAGGCCTCTAATCATTTTCATTGTCAGCCTCTGAACACTTATTATTTCCACTATATCCCCTTTTGAGATCAGATATCCAGAGAGAAGCCCAGCACGTTAGCAAGGGTCTCCTCCAGATCTCTGCTGGGAGCAGGCAGGCTTTCAGGAATATCTTACATCCCTCTCTTTAACCAGCCTCATATTTTGTTTTACTTTCCCGACAGCGAAAAAGGAAAAGAAGATCCCGGAGTCATTGTGGATAGTTCAATAAAAGTGTAAATGATTACAATTAATTTGGAGCCCGACGATGTGCGTGCATAGCTCGAATTATTCCTCACCGTGCCTCGCCTTGCAGTCGTCAGGGGTGAATTTTATCTGCCATTGTGCTGCCCATTCACCTAGCTTTGTGTGGTCTGACAATATCTCAACCCAAGGTGGTATATGGTTGCAGGCACTGCCGCTCTCGTTATTTACAATGGCTAATTAAGATCCTGCTACAACCTTCATCCCACCCTTAATTCTTATGAAGCAGCCAACAAAAGGTTTTGATTTCCTTTTTGGCTGGAAGACCTTTTGGCTTCTGCAAAAAGGGGATTAAGAATGAAAGCACATAAAGGTATGTGCACAATCACAAAGTCATAACAGCTCTCCCAGTGCAGTCTCCCAGGAATGAAATGCAGCATTAGCAAGAAGGGCTAATTGGGACCGGTTTAAAGAGTGCACATTGTGTAGCTGAGTCCGGTAACACTTTTGATCAGGCAGACAACACAGCCACAAATTGCTTTCTTCCCCTTCCAAAATATCTGACCCCGCAGGAAACAGTGTTCTACCTTTCCCAAGGCAGCCAGACAGGCAGACAGACAGACGGACGGTGCACAGGGGCTGGGTGAATGCCCTGGGTCACACCAGCTGCTCTGCAGGGCAGAGCCTGGGCAAGCCCAGCTCCTTGGGCAGACACAGGGTCCCTGTCCCCATCGCTCAGGCAGATGCTGGGTCCCTGTTCCCCTAGGCTCAGCCTCATGCTCCTGGCAGCTGGCGTTGGCTCTGATGGCCATCACCATGTCACTGTCATCACAGCTTTAGGACCAGCTGGAGCCTTACACATGCAGATCAGCCAGACTGTCTCTTCAGGGAGTGCTTTGGGCACTGCCATGGCTGTGGGTTTCAGAGCCATTGCTCTCTAGCACCTCTTTTTCCTTCCAGCAGAGGTGGGTGCAGGTCCCCAGTCCCAGGTTGCCTCCAGAGACCTTCCCCATTGCAAACATTGCTCTGGAGGAAGAAGCCCTCCCCGCAACCTGGTCCTCCTGCGGGTGGGCACCCCGAGAGGCTCTGTCCAGAGTGCTCCTGTCCCCAGAGCCCCAGCCCAAAGGCCTCCCCTCTTAGTCCCTCTATCACCGAGCCAGCTCTGCAAGCCAAGCTTGGAAATCTGGTTCATTAGCTCTTGGCAATGCCATCCCCCAAAATGTCATGGCATGCAGAAATCTATGAAAACCAGAGACCCGAGACATATGTTTTTGTTTGTTTGCATGTGCCAACATTTCCAAGGGCTCAGCACTGTGTGCCTGTGAAGGCTGTATGTGTGTTATTCATTTAGGATCATTTTCAGCCCTTATAATAGGAGGCTCATTTTATCCTTTTGAAAGCTCTCGAGCAGAGATGATCACAGCCCTAAAGCCTGCCATGGCTGTAAACAACATTTTAGCTCCACGTAGCTGTCTCTCCTTGGAAAATAGTCCCACGAAGGAGTGGAAGGGTTTTCACTGTACGCTCGTGTCAGATACATCCATAGATAGGCAGCTCGTTCCTCTGGGTTCCTTTGTAAACCCCAGCCAAGATTTTTACATTCTGGTTCATGCCAATCCCATCATCTGATCAAAGTAACATGTGCTACCTCCCAGGAGCTGGTGTACTAATGGTTGGCGTGCCCCAGTCCATGGCCTATCTCACACCATTGCTTTCCCTCCTTTCCCTCCTTGTTCCTGACTCTGCTTCCTCTCACTCTTGCACACAACATCCCTCAAGCTGGCCTGGAACTGGGATGGGGGCTGCTGCAAGCCAGCTTCTCAGCAAGACCTCCCAAAACACTCAAACAGCCTTCCCTCATGTTCTTTCTGCTCCACCCACAGCCAAGTTCATGATGGTGCATCTCTCCTGGCTATTGATGGAGAGGTGGTACACCCCAAAATGGCTGCCTGTCTCTGGAACCCCTAACTGGGAAGTTTTGGGGTGAGATCTCCCAATTACAAATTTCTCCCATTATTTCCACAGCTCCTTTCATTTACTTAGGGTGGAAGCAGGTTCAGAGTTGCCTCTTTTGGGAGAAAAAAAAACCTGGTCCTTCCAAACCTGGGACTGCACAAGCTGGTGAAAATATAACCCAGGGGAGGAACAGGTCCTTGGTTGGGAAGAGGGAACTGCAGCATCACCTGCAGTGCTTCCTCTGGCTGAGCCATGCTGTCCTACACCCAGGACATCCCTCAAAACCCACTGGGAACCTCAAGACACTTGTGCTGCTTAACTGAGGAGGAAACTCCCATTAGAGGCTTCCATGTGGTTACATCTTCCATTATTCCTGGCTGATGCAGTAGTTTCTTTCCAAACAAAGGCAGGGTTTTCTATCCTTTAGGCCTGAGCAGACCAGTTCATCTCTGTTCAGATTGTTTTGATGTGGCTTGGGAAACTCAACGGGTCATTTTCCAATGACTCAGTTACACTTCCTGTGGCTCAGCCACGAGTCCCCCAGGCTGGCAGACATCAGCAATGTGCAGACAGTTCCCCTTTTGTCTGCTCCCAAACTAGAAACATCAGTTCTTGCCCAGGGAGGTGTCGGCCACCTTTGGGCTGCCCTGGTCAGGCTACAACTTTCCATAACTTTCTGAGTAGAAATGAGTCCCACCCCAAATCAACCTGGCCAGGTACTGCAGTGGTCACCATCAGCCCCAAGCTCATGGCTTGGCTTGTCTCTGTGGGTGTCTCCATGGGTCTTGACTGGCAGGGAGACCCCAGCATGTGTCAGACCTTGCTGTGGGACAGGGCCTCTGCAGGTGATGCACTGAAGGGGATGCTCATGGTCTACGCCTCCTTGGGTTGGCTCCATAATATGGGTTTTGCGAGCTTAAAATGCCTTGGGAGAGAGGAAACCATGTTAGGAGCTTGTTTCCCATCAGCCATTATTCAGGCTCTGGAGAAAAAGGGGTGGCAGAAAAACAGCTAAGACATGGCCAACTTGGAGAAGGTTTGGGCTCTGGACCCCTCAGGCTCCAGGGAAAGGCAGTGGGAGTTACCATCCAGGGCCTTGGCCAGTGGAGCGAGGTGGTGTTCGCTAAAGAAACAGTGAACTGCCACAGAAGGGAAGTTCTAGAGGAGGCTGAAACCCAGTCAGAGACTTTGAAACCAGTGTCAACTGAGAAACAGGCAGGTGAGATTTTTTTACCCATCAAATACTGCTTTTTGCTTTCAAAGTGAAACTTCGGACTCTTCTTTTTTAGATATTTCTTTTTTTACCTTTAAAATTATCTATATTTTAGGAGATTAAATAAATTGTTAAATGAGGTGAACTAAAAGGTTTTGGTAAACCCAAATCTCACCATCCACTACCTTGTCTCACATTAAAAAAAAAAAAAAAAAAAAAAAAGGAAAAGTTTCAGTTTGACCTGATTTTTCCTCCCTCATTTTTCAGCTCGCACCGTTGGAAATAACAGAGTCTACGTAGGTTACATCATTTGTGAGGAATCTCCTCTCATCCGTCTCCAAATGGATAACAACAAACATTCAAAAAATAATTGAAGTTTTATATATATCCCTTGGCCATTCAGGTGGTACAGCTGGCACGAGACACAGGCACTTTAAACAGCTGTAGTGAATCTTAAGTATAAACTTCCACCCTTTGGCACCACACCAGGAAATTCTGCATAGGAATATACCTGCTTTCCCTCGCAGCAGATACAAACCACAGTGTTTCATACCTTGAGAGTGGACAGGAGAGAAAAGCTCCTTTTCCTGGGGTCACCCATGTTTTGTCTGGCCCTCTTGAGCAGGACAGAGCAGGGCTCTGGGTTTGCAGAGGGTATTTACAGCTGCAGCGACAAGGACACATCTCCTCCTCCACTACTGGCAGATACTCCCATTGCAGAGTAATTCAGTGCCCTAAAACAGAACCACCACCACTCCACACACACACTTTTTCACATATCACAACCTGATTTTTCAAAAGTAGGTACGTTGACATAGCTCTTACAGCCAAATTCACCCATGTTTTCTGTTACCCAGCTTATCCCACAGACCCAACTCTGTTTGCTCAATCAGATCTTCCTTGGTGCACAAACTTCTCTAGACAAACCAAACTGCTAGACCACCTTCTCCAGCTGGAGGCTGGCATCCTGCCTGAGCTCTCATTCCACAGCTTCTGTGAAAGCATGGAGACACCAGAAGTGAATCTAGGAAAGCTGATGGACATCCGCAGGGTGAAGCACTGCCTGTAGCACAACACCTGTGCTCCTGCAGCCTTGCTCCCAGAGCTGGTGTAGGCTGGGCCTTTGCTGAAACCAGACCTAAGTCCCACCTTCCTATGTCTCCTTGAGCCAAGGTAAGAAGGCATTGCAGAGAGCAGGACACTTCAAGGCAGTGCAGCCAGAGGGGTGAGCTGAGTTCAGGCCTCACAGTGCTCTCCAGGATCCTCCCCAAGCTCTGCTCTGCTCTGCTCCCATGTACACACACCGGGACCATGGGCACTACAACATCCTGCTCGTGTAGGCTGTGGCCTTCACTCCAGAATTATGGACATAAAAATTCAGTTTTACCTTTCATCACTGAGCACTAGGGAAGGATCCCTTCCCCAGACTTCAGTATTTTTGTCCCAGTTGCTTCTTCCTCACCTCACAACATTCATTGGAGGGAAGTACGAGCTGCACTTCCAACATGTAGTATTCGTCGTGCAAATGCCATAGACACTGGCGTGTAAGACGTGATGTAGCTGAAGGGATCGATCCCTCTGCATAGGTAGGCAGTGCCTTTGGGCAGGTGCAACAAACCCTGCTTGCAGAAGAACCCAACCAGAACTGTGAGTGTGCTCCTGGAAAAGGCTTCACATCTGCCAAAGGCTTATCTCTAAACATAAGCCTGGGAACCAGCGCTACGAGATGATCCCGAGCTACACAAGACTGCAAGGACAGCCCAAGAAAACAAGCACCAAGTTTCACGTGCTCATGCTCCCCAAAGACAGGTTGCCAAAAGCCTGCTGTAGGCAAGAGGGGCAGCTCAGGCTCCAGTGGGGCAGACCAGGCACAACACCCTCCTGGCTTTGTGGCATGGAGGCTGCCACAGCACCTGCATTTGGTAGAGGCCAAACAACAAGGCTGTTGAACTGGAAAGACCACGCCAGTTTCAGGGTTCCAGCTGCAGGGATGTCAACTTGGTCAAATGCTTCCACTCGCTGGCAGCTCCATGGTCCAGGAAAGGTCCCTGGTGAGCTTGCAGATGCTGTGCACAGGGACCAGGACACTCTTTTTCTTGTCAGCCAGTGGTGAGTCCCACGCAGGTCATGACAGTGCCATAATGAATGGCTTGTCCTACTTGGACCAGACACAGCGCCTGACTGAGCTTGGACTGCCAAGCCTTCACCAGCACAGGAACAGCATGGGAGACCCACCACCCAGAAGGTCTCACCAAACAGCACTTTGGTTTGTGCACCACACTCAAAGTACCGACAAGAAACTTCCCTGGACCTACAAAGTCCAACATTCAACAATGATCATAAAGGTCTTTTCCAACTGAAATGATTCTGTGATTCTAAGCTTCCGTCCTGCGATGGGCTCACACTTTGGTGTGCCCAGCAGTGCCTGTGCCCAGCTTCATGACAAAACCAACCAGGGCACTATCAGAGCGAGCTACTATCTGATCTCAGCTATGGAAACACTGCTACAAATCTAGCAGTATTTCTAAAACAGTAGCTACAATGTGTTTTTATTAAATCCAATTAAGCAGTGTATTTGTTCAAAGTGTGCCCACCCAGAGATCCGCACACATTAATGCCATCAGTGGCTACAAGCAATTGCCTAGAGTTACGCTCCTCGCTGTTGAGGTTATTTCCACAATAGTAATTAAATCCTCATTAACAACGTTGAATTAAAAGTAAATCAAATCTAATAGCCTACACGGGGAATCTCAGCTCGTATTCAGCGAGCCTGAAGACTTTCTGAAAGGAAGAAATGCTGAACACCGCAGAGAAGCTGCTGTTTTACTCTGGAGGTCAGCAGAGAGACTTGTCCAACAGGGATGTTGACAACCACTTGCAACCTCTGGCCTAACCACCAAGGACAACCCAGGCACAGAAACACCACATGCCTGGTGGCCACAAGCACAAAGGTGTCCATCACTGGGCACTGGATGGACTTCCCCAGCTTCTGTTTGTTTCTTGAATGTTGTTTCCCCCCCACCCCCGAGCACTTTTGCCCAACATGAAGGTGCTCTGAAGGGAACCTGGTGTGAATTCTTTTCAGTTTTGCCCCTGCCTAAAAAGTGGATGTTCAAACACAATTACTCAGAGCCAACAAATCTCTCCAGTGGCACCTAACCCAGAGGAGCACCGTATCTTCTCACCACACTGGCTTTTCACAGCCCAAGGAATCCATCTCACTGCTGTCCAGTAAATGTTCTTGTAACCCAATGACACAAGTGCCAGAGGACCCTAGTGACAATTGAGGGGTCCCTAGTCCCCACGTGCCAGTCTCCAAGCCCAGTGGGCATTGCAGGAGGGGCAGCAGATCCTCCTTTGTTGCTCTCAGCCTCATGGGAGATCCCTTTTGCCCAGCCTTCTCCAGCAATTACCGCCTCCACCCCTTTAAATCTCCCCGATGGCAAACTAACACTCTTGTTCTGACAGTGAAATCATCAGTGCCATGGGCCATGGTGATATTTCAAGAAGAAGAAAGGCACCCATAAATCCTTTCTCACTCTGGAAATCAACTGGGTTTCTCCTCTTGAAGGCACCAACACATCAAATCTCCAGCCACTCCCAATCACCCACCCCCAGTGCTCCTCTGAACTTTCCCCAAATCTCTCCCACATGAATCAATCTGAAGGCAAAGCTGGCAAAGCCTTCCAGCCCCCACCAACCAATTCCACCACCGGGTCATCAGGTCCCACCACCGTGCCGGTCTCCAGGTGTGTCAGGAGAGCAGCTCCCAGTCTGTTCACTGGGACAGGGGTTGCTAGAGTGACCACCCATGCTTTGTTGCGGTGAGGGCATCACCTGTAAGGCTGCCCAGCCTCTCATGAAGCAGCACAAAGTGACCCTGTTTAGCACTGTTCATTTTTCTCTAGGCTTGTGAGGTTTGGAGATTGGTTCAGATAAGCATCCTCAAGCTTGCAGGCTTATCTGCACCATCTCCCAAATGGCTTTGATCTGCAGGATTTGGCTGCAGCCCTCAAAGTTATCTTGAGAAAGCTTGTTCTGGGGAGAGTTGTTCTTCTGATTAACAAGAAAAAGCTTTCTTAGTGGCTTTGAGCATTTTCAGCCCTGGCTGGAATCAGGGAATGTAGCAATGGCTGCACAAAGAGAGAAGGAAAAAGTCAAGTGAGCTTCTCCTTAAAGCTTCACTTGGGCTCAGCTGCCATTTTAGCTAAAATTTGAGGTCGGTTATTTCACCATCCCTCTTTTTCCCCCCTCTCTGTTCAATGCTGGCTCACCCAACCCACCGTGTGGGTCCTTCCGTAGATACGGATTCACACTTTGTGGCTTTACACCATCCAAGTCCTCTGCAGAACACCTACGAGGAAAGCTGGCTAGACCCACCAGGAGAGCAAAGCACCAAGGGGCTGGGAGAGCTATACAGACCGAGGGAGAGGGATTTGGTCAGTCTAGGGCAAGTTTTAAGAAATAAAACATTGAATTAAATAGCTGAAAGAAACAGCCCCTCTCAAAACCCCCAGTGAAGGAAACAGAAGCTACATTAACTATGTGTTAATTGAGTCCAATGTTAATTTTCCAGTTTATCTTCTGCTTGGCCATAACTTTAGGAAATATTTGTTGGACTCAAAAGTATCAAATTTAACTCCAGTGTGGATTGCCCCACTCTCAGCCCATGCAAGATTTCTTCCTTGTGGGAAAAAGAAGGGAGAAGGAAGCTGATCTTAAGGAAAAGGAGGAGAAACTGCAAACTTACTGATGAAGTTTACAGTGGGGAAGTACCCCAAACATCTCCTGCTGCCCTCACATAAAAGATAAATACGCATTAAAAAACCACTGCTGGGGGAGAGCAAAGAAGTGTGAAGAGCAAAAATATGTACATGTGTTTTAAATAATTTTTTTTAATTGTTGAGGCAGTAATACTTGGTTCATGGAACTGCAATATACAGAGAGGTGAAATAAATAGCTTATATATATATAATATATATAATATAGCTGGTTTTAAAATATTCCCTTATCATTGGTGTACTAGGTCATCTTGTAGTCACTTGAATGTAGTTAGCAGCATTCTCCAGAACTGAGCATCATGCAGGATCACGGAGCCGTGACACCTTATGTCATCAGAAAGGGTTACAGAAGATCCATGCGTCGAGAACTCCACGGGAACTCGCTCCCTGCGCCACGCGCCGTCTCGTCTCGGGCCGGCGGGCAGCAGACAATAAATAGATTACTGCAAAACCGGCACTTTTCAGGGGCAGGGTCTCAGTAACTTTGGGAAAGAACTTTGGTTTTCTTTGGTTTTCTTTATTTGTTTTTAATAATTACTTTTTTTTTTTCTTTTTTTCTTTTTTTTTTTTTTTTCCTTTTTTTTCCCCTCTGGGGATATGCTTGAAAAGTTGTCCTTTCCAAAAAAAAAAAAAAAAAAGCAAAATAAGCACCTGTGTGTCATCAACAAACAAGAAGTCAATTTAAATAGAGCAGTTCGTTTTGTTTTTCAAGTCACAATAAATCCCTAACAGCTTTTCCCCCAGCGTTTGCCATCTAGTCTTTTATTAGGTTTTTGTCTTTTTTTTTTTTTAATTTTTATTTTTATTTTAAACACAATGTACAAAAATAGAGCTTCTTCCTTATTTTTAATGTAAAAATATTCCTCTGGTGCAGTTTTTGTAGGTTTTTTTTTGTTTTGTTTTTTTTTGTTTGTTTTTTTTTTTGGGTTTTTTGTTTTCTTTTTTGTGGTTTCTTATTGTGACACTGGTTTTGTCTATTTTTAACTGGGGTTGGTGGGTCGTATTCTCTTAGTCCTCTTGGTGACTGTTGTGTACTTGAAAGGTTTCTGTATCTCCACTTGCCCCTTTGGGTACCTCTTCATGAAATGTACATCTTGCTGGTTTTCCCGGGTCTTGGGCCCTTTCCGTGGCCTCCCTTTTTTGGTGAATCCAACATACCAGCCTGAATATTTTGCTGACATCAGTGCTGTATAGTTGTTTTCTAGGACTTTTTCGATGAAGACACACTCCTTGCTGGTGCCATCAGGCTGAAAAAGTGAAACAAAAGAAAAACTACGTTATCCAAATGCAAGTTCAGTGACCAAAACCCAAATTGGCAGAAATAAAATCATCACATCTGGACCTTGTTTTTGGTTCAAACATTGTTAATAGGAGCCGTAACAAACATCAGTTGAAATAGAAATGAATTTTTGAAAAGCACGAAAGCATGAGGTCATCATTTCACTTTCTTTAAACACTCCTATCCAAAGAGAAAAGGTTTTTTAAAGACAACGGTGAAGTTTATCCAGTCCAGCTCCTTCAATTGGAAGCAAGGCAAGACGTTTAGCTTTGCTTTTTCCATTAGGAAAGGAGGGTGAATTGAACTCATGCCAGGGAAACACCAGCAAAAATACAGAAACCAGAATTTCATATGGGCCAAACAACAGTGCCGCCACTTCTATAGTTCACTTTTGATATATTTTCCAAAATACCTTATAGGTTTGCATCCATAACTACCCAAATCCCACTAAAATCATTACAAGCCTTAGCCTAAGCCTACCAGTGCTTTGGAAACCCTCTCTGCAGCACCCTGGGTGTGACACCAGCTAATAAAACGTGTGGAGCTCAGGAGATGAGCCAGGGGGTGCAGCAGGCGTCAAGGGGCGGACCCCACTCCGGCCCCTAAATTCAACCAGATCTTTCAGAACCACAATGGACACCCCAGGCTTGGTTCCAACCCCCATCCTTGGTTCCAACCCCCATCCTTGAGCACCAGCAGCAGTGGAAAGGGCCATTCCCATGCCAGACAGGCTAGCATCTCACTGGCATCCTGATGCCCCTGCAGCCAGAGGCCTGTGGGACAGCAGTGTCCTCAACCACCACAGCCACCCCAGATCCACTGCCACAGGTCGGGTCATGAGTGCCTGGTTTTACACCTCTGCCCTTTCAGGGTTGGTTTTTGTTTGGAAGAGGGTTTTGCCTCTGGTGGCAGAGAGGACATGGTCCTTCCCCTTTCCCCACCTTCTAATCTCAGCCTAAAAGCAGACACCCAGAGCTCAAGTACCTGGCTTAGGAAACCATGTCCCTAAACAACATTCTTCCTCACAGAGGGAGCCAGGATTAGAGGCAGAGCTGGAGGTCAGAAGCTCCTGAGCATGAGTGCTGCTCCCCAGCCACCCTGCAGCACACCACCAGTCCTGCTGGGACTCCTTTCCCTATGCAGCCAAGCACAAATCCATCTCCCTGTCACTGCCCCGGCTCCCCACCCAGCTCTGGGGCCACATTTAGGCAAACAGGGTGCACTGGGTTTTTGTGGCCAGGTTTTGGCAGCAGGGGGCTATAGGGGTGGCTTCTATGAGAAGCCACCAGAAGCTTCCCCTGTGTCTGACAGAGCCAATGCCAGCTGGCTCCAAGATAGGTCCACCAGTGGCCAAGGCGAAGCTCATCAGGGATGGTGGTAGCACCTCTGGGATAACATGTTCAAGAAGCAGGGGGGAGAAACTGCTGTGCAGCAGCAACCAGGAGAGAGGAGTGAGAATACGTGAAAGAAACAAGTCTGCAGACCCCAAGGTCAATGAAGAAGGAGCAGCAGGAGGTGCTCCAGGCACTGGAGCAGAGATTCCCCTGCATGCAGTGATGAAGACCATAATAAGCCAGGCTGTCCCCTGCACCCCATGGAGGTTCACAGTGGAGCGTATATCCACTACAGCCCATGGAGGTTCACAGTGGAGCAGAAATCCACCTGCAGCCCATGGAGGACCCCACAGCAGAGCAGGTGGTACCCAAAGGAGGCTGTTTACCCTAAAATCATGAATGCACCACCCTCCCTAAGGGGTTTTGTTACCACGGGTAAGTCCCATAGGGAGATCATGGCAACATCTGCATCCAACATGCAAAACATGTTCCCTATATGTGCCCCCTATACAGGGGCAAAGCCAGCTGTGCCACAGGACCAGCACTCTCCATATTGGGCTAGGCACAAAGGTCCTGATTTTATCCCCTACAGTTGGACGCTCACAAATGCTTTAATGAATGGCAGAACTGGGCAAAGCTCAGTGGTTCCAGCTCCTGGGGGAGTCATTCTCCAAGCCCTGGGTTTGATCAAAGCCACATGAGCAGGGAAGGGGGAAATCAGTCGACACCACAGGGTTCCACCAGGTTTCAATGGGAAGCCATAAAACCAGCCCCAGGTTTCTCAGAGCTCAGCCCACTACAAACCCTTCCCCAATGAATGGAGAATTTTTGAACAATACCATGGCTGAGTTTCAAATCCACCCAAACCCAGGTGCTGATGAGCCGACCGGATCCGTACCGCAGGGGGAGCAGGTAATTGGAAGGGCTGTTTCCCCCACGCTCGTGGAAAGGTCCTGGATTTGAGCCCTGACCTTGTTGCTAGGAGAATTAAGGCGTTTTCATGCAATTTGGGAGGTTTCCGCTTGTACTGCAATGTCAGTTTCTCATGGAAAACGAAGACTGGAATGAAAAGAAAACGTGTGTGTAGGAGGGGGAAGTTATTCTATTAATAACAAAAAAGTATTTACTTATACCTTCAAATTTGCAGACAGAGTCTAAGTCAGAGACAGGAGGTGTAGGAATAACAAGGTGCAACTTCAGGCCAGCCTCAGGGCTAATTTGAAGTAAACAAGGTGCATGAGATAAAATAACTCCATTCTGGAAGAGGAAGAGCTGAATAATTTGATAACATGAAATTACAGTAACATTTACAAGTACCTCCAGATGAATCAGGATAAGGACCTCACTTCCCCAAACACAGCATTCCTGTACGCACTAAGACACATCAGGGACAGACAAATGATTTTCAAATACAAGAAGATTTCACAGCATCTGTTACAATCCCCAACAGAATAAATCACTCGCACACATTACCTAACACCATGGAGAGCTGGACCTAAAGAAATCTATTAGGGGAAAAAGCAATTGATAAGGGTTTTCAATAATTCTAAAGTGTGACCTTGTTTTCACCAGGTGCCCATCACTTCAGGTCTAATTGTGTCCCTAATTGGGTCTGTTACCCATCCCCTCACTCCTCCAAAGAGAAAAGGGAGATAGCTTTGGCTGAGCATCACTCCCTGCTTGCCCTTTGCCTGGAGCTGCTGACACGGGGCTGCCCCCTCTGCCGCCGGCACCAGCGGGAGAGGCTGCCAAGCTGCACCTCAGACACACTGCGCTGTCAGCGTGCACCTTGCAGACAACTCACCCTTCAGAACGTGAAGGGAAATCTTTGGAAAGGATTCTTTAAAATAAAGAAGAGTTCTTGCAAGCCTCGAAGCGGTGCAGGACCCGCCTGGCCTGGTGCAGCAGCGCTGCTGCATGACGGGGGAGCACCCACACCCAGCCTCAGTGCCCCTTGTCCATGTAATGAGCCACCCTCACATCACTGATTTTGAGCCCAGGAGCTGCTGCTTGGCCGTGTGACAAGGACATGCCATCGCAAAAGTGACAACTTGCAGCTCAGTTCTTTGCATAGAAATGATTCAGAGCATTTTTTTCTTTCAACCCCGAACAGCCGTGAGAAGACACAGTAGCTCTTAGCCAGATTTCTGATACCACAGAATCACAGAATGGGTTGGATTGGAAGGGACCTTAAAGATCATCTATTTCCAACTCCCTGCATGGGCAGGGACACCTCCCACTATATCAGGTTACTCCAAGCCCTATCCAACCTGACCTTGAACACTTCCATGAGTGGGGCATCCACACTTTCCCTGGGCAACCTGTTCCAGTGTCTCACCACCCTCACAGGAAAGGATTTCTATAAAGAATATCTAGTCTCTTATAAAATGCCTGATCTAAGTGCCACCTTTCACAGAAACCCCTCAGGCATCAGCCAGGTCTTCACAGAGGCAAGGGAAAGCCCAGCCGTGCCAGTAAAGCCCAGGCAGCTGGAAGCATCAGCTCCAGCAGAGCATCTCCAGCAGGGAACAGCTGGGGACCAGCCCAAACTCCCAGAGCTGCTGCCAAGGTGGTGAATCCCAGTGGTCCCAGTCCCTTCACCAAGTCGCCCAAGGCTCCCACTCCAGAAAGGGCCATCTCCATCTTGGGACTGCTCACTGCCCCTGATGCCCTCAGCCAGGGCTGCAGCAGCTCTCCCAGTGCCCTGAGCTCCCAGAGGGGCAGCACCAGATTGTTTGCACAGAGCATTTGGCACACGGGCTCTCCAGTCTTAAACATGAAACACGTTGAACTGACACTACAGCAGAATTAAGTGCCAAAGCATTTGCTGCTTCTACAATTACACTCCGGAGTGTTTTGGTGCTCCTGCTCTCCTTTTTATGACCCAGCTTGGTCTTATTGTAGTTTGGCTTTCTCGTTTTAAGTTCTCCAAATGGAAAGGATCAAAGGGCTCTTTGTTGTCCTAGCAGGAGCACTTCTGGGAGGGAGGCATTACTGCCACGAACAGCTTGCTGCTCAGGGGGAACTGGCGGCAGCCTCTGTGCCACCAGCCGGAGCCAAAGCGGTGGCAGGTGCAGCAGCCGCCCCCACCCTGTCCCCGCTGCCTGCCACGTTCAGCCACCTGAGCACCTTTTGAAGGTTTTACCACCAAAACCAGGCAGGTTTTCTCATTTGTGCTGCACAAATCTGGCTCAGTGGGCACCAGCAAATCCAAACTTCGCTCAGGTTTTAGGCAACAATGAGCTGGCCCAAGAGGCTCGGGTAACACCATGGAGCGGGGAGAGACGCCTCCAAGACTGAAAGGTTTCTGTTTGCAAAGATGGGGGCACAAATTAAGCCCCACGAGTGATGCTGTGTTAAGCTGTTGGTAGCTAAGCTTATGTTAAAACACCTCCCTCCTCCTCAAATGCAATTAGAAGCTCTCTGGGTAAGGAGACTGAAAGCACTGGTGATGTGCTGCAAATACTAACACCGTAGGAAACACCTCTGTGAGGACCTGGGAATGCCAGCGTGGCACAGGGAGCAGCCAGACTCAGCCCTTCAAGTGAGACAGGGGGAGCTCTCCTGTTTAATTATCACCTCTCTGCAAGTTCAGCTCCCCAGGTTCCAAGTCAAATTGTGGAGACATAAGCTCTCCATACAAGCAGGATCTCAAGGGAAAGGAAAGCAAGGAAAGCAAACCCCCTCTTCCTAAAAACCCTGGAGTAGGGAAAGATACTGCTCAAGCAAAAGGTTTCCAAGAGGTGTTTTTAGCAAGGAAATACCCCGGATCTTTTCTGCCTCCCTCCCCGCCCCTCACCCCCCCCTCTGCAGACAGACAGACAGACAGAAGGGTTCCCAAGCAGTGGTACCCGACTATGGTGTGTCTCAGGCCAGCTCCCAGCACAAAGTGCACCCACTGAGCTCAGCTATTATTTCAAATCCTTGCTGAAAATTTCCCTCAAATGCTGGCACTGCTAGATTTACTCACTGCACTATACAGAAGAAATCCTGCCCTGTATTTCCTACACTTCAGAGCAGTGGCAGCATGGAAGGCTTGAGTTTTCAGGAGATGCATGGCCTGGCAGCCCCAGTGAGCCCTTTCTGCAGCATCCCCAGCTGAGGACCAAGGGCTGGTGCACCCAGCATCACTGACACTTCTTATAAAGCCCCAGAGCTGTTCACACAACCTGTACCTTGAAACATGATTTTCAGGAAGCATATTACTGCTCTGTAGTTTTGCACAAGCTCAGCTCAAAGTCAGAGCTCAAACTCACTCTGCACAGCTTGGAAAATCCCAAGTGGAAGAAGGAAAGGCAGGAGCAATGTTAATATTACAGCTTTCAGCACTGCCACCTCTCCCCCTCCACATGTATACCTCTTAAAGGTAGGTCAGAACATGTGACAAGGAGGTGGGTATGGCAGCTGCCAGATCCAGCAGTGCTGGGAGAAATATGAACCCCTCACAGCACAGCAACTCTGAGTGCTTCGGCTGCTGGCACGCTGAGCCAACCCATCCTCACTCACTTTATAGGCATTACCAGGGCAGATCCACCATAAGCATCCTGATGGTCAGCATCCTGGGTTTATGGCAAGGCAACCTCACCGCAGAGACACCTCCTGACCCAAATGCACGTTCTTACTCCTGGAAGACCAGAGGAGCTGCAGCTATAACTGCCAAGAGTTACTCAGCTCCCTGCGCGTTTCCTCCAGCTCTCTGGCCTCTGAACCTGCACAATCCTCCGAGGAAAATACTTAGGAGTCATGATGGGCAGCTCAATAAAAGTGTCTGCCAGTGCTGGAGAGAGGTTAATTATGTATACAGGACAGCTAAGTGCATTCAGGAAGCTGAGAAGTAATACAAAACCTGGTGGAGGGGATTCTCAGAAGAGAGGGCACATCTCCATGCAGAGGCCCAGTTTCCAAGCAAGGTTTCCTGTTTTTGCCCCCACCTGCCACAGGCACAGGGGATCCATCCTGTCCCTCCTGAGACCATGCAAAAATGGGCACGGTCTTGCACACATGGGATGGGACCAGCCAGCTTTGCAGAGCTCTGTGTCTGTTTGTGCCAGACACAGCACAATCTGCAAGAGCCAAGGAAGGAAGAGAAGGGATTAAAATTTTTCTTTCCTTCTTTTCTTGAAAAATTTCTTTTGAATTTTTTTCATTCAAAAATTCTACTTTTCTAGCTAGTATCTCTTCAGTAACCCTCACACTGCCCTGAAGACCATTTTGCCACATGATGAACAGGATACAGAGATGGAAGGAGTGTTTGCAGGGATGGAGTGAGCAGGGCTGAGGCCACACCAGGACATGGCTCCTAACCTGCTCCTTCTCCACAGGCAGGTTTATTGCCAACAATACAGCAGGACAGCACACAGCCATAATTAGAGCAAACGAGGTTGGCTTCATCAGGAAACAGGTTAATGGAAATTCCTAACTGTGTCTCAGAGAACTTTGTGTACTTAATGGTGAGAAACATAATCACTTTAAAAATTACATTTATGAAACCAATAGAAAATTTAGGAAAATTGAAGGTAAAACTGCAGCTTTCCTGCCATAGAAAGGCACTGCTCTGGAGAGCTGAAACCACAGGCAAGGTTCAGATATGACATCTGAGGAGATCTAAGGCATCTACCACTACCTGCACCTCCCTGACCCAGCTGCAAGCATGCTTCCAGGTGCCAACTACAAGAAGAGCAGGGAAGGCATTCTGAATACCACCCCTGCCCCCAACAAAGTACAACCTGCTGGTTAAACACACGGCCAGGGCTGGCTGTGCTTCCTTTCAGAGCAGTCCTTCTCAGCCCCTGCCTAGACTCACAGGCTAGTCCTCAGCTTTCTGTAAAAGCCAACCCAGAGCAGCAGCACATATTTCGTGTAGGCTTAAATTCATCACCTAGGGACATATGCCACCATTGAATTTTTACTTTTTTTTAATTTGTTGTTTAAAACCTCGGGTCTAGATGATGAGTGGAGCAAGAACACAGGACTGTAACACTTGCTGACCCCATAGCAGGACTGGTAAACCCCGGGTTTATACACATTAAACAAACATACGTACTGACCTTTTAAGTTATCATTTCAAACAAGTGCAACCTCATCCAGCTGACAGTCTGGCAGTGACACCACTTTCCCCCAGGCAAGTGGAATCAGTGGAATTTAGAACAAAGAAAGGTCATTGACTATCTGCAGGATGGCATTAGTTCTCTTTAGGTCAAATTATATGACTAAGAGAAAAGAGAAATCCGTGATCAAATCAAGTGCCATTCATAAAAAATGATCATGAAGAATTGCTCCAGCCTGCAAAAGACAAATTTCCTCTGTATACAAGTGCAAGGCTTTTCAGACTTCTCTACTAGGAAAACCTAATATCCTTAAGTGCCCCAAAGACAATGTAAGAAAATATCAAGAACAAAACCATATTTTTGCAAGATCTATTTTTCTTTGACCTTCAATATATTGTAATGGCCATATCAAATGGACTAACTTTTGCTGCTGTTGGGGCATAGGTTTTATTCTCCATTTCAAAATCAGTCTGCATTCTCATTTCATGTCCAAAACCAAACTGAGTCAAGTAGAAACAGTCCTTTGCAGAGCAGGATCCACCTGCCTGTGCATCTCAACAGCATCCAGCTGAGGAAGACAAGGCTGCAGCACTTTGTGGCTCGCTGCAAGTTGAATACATCTGTGTATTTGCAAAGTAACAGCTAGAAAAAACATCACTCTCACCTTAGAGATGCTCAAGACCAAAAAAAATTGTTCTCGGGAGATAAGATGCTCTGTGGAAAGCCATCCCACTCAACTTGATACAAGTGTCAGCACAAGATGCATACTGCACACCCTCTACCCAAATGGGCTGAGGCATGACCAGGGCTCAGGGATCCCCTTTCAATTTTAATCAACATTTAACCTTAGGAAACTGAAATATTCAGCATGACACACAGCTGCAGCCACCAAGAAACAGGAGGGACTGGATGTTAGCAGCTTTTCAGTGACACTTGCTCCTTGAGCACAGAAAGGATTAAATAAATTGTCGTGTAGCTTTCAAGAAGGTGGTATTTTTTTTTTTCCCCTGGAAGAAGATACACAGCTTCCAGCCATGGGATAAGAAAAAGCTTTAGAGGTCAAGCTTAGTCTGCAATATCAACCTTGGCTTTGCAGAATGGCAATTTGAAAGAGAGAATTGGTGATTTTAACAATTTCCAACTGAAGGTTGCTAAAGAGGAATCAATCACAAGAAATCCATAACCTGTTACACTGCTCTCTGACCAGACACAACCCAGAAAATCCAATGTTCAGAGCCTCATCTGAGCAGCTGTGACTCCCTAGCATAAAAACAAAATAACAAAGAACTTCATTTTTTAAAACAGAAGGATTTTTTTATTTATTTTAGAGCAAACACATAAAGCATTGTGGCTGTGCTGAGAAGCTTCAGTGAAGATGTTCACGGATGGCTAAAACATGACAAGGGCCTCTTGACCACCTGGCCTGGCCCATGAAATAGTGTGCTAAGCACCAGTCCCATCTCAGACCCACTAGCATCCAAGGAAGTCCTGCTCCCAGGATTCACAGCTCATGCCACACCCAGCTCCTCTACCCACAGTTTAATTAAAGCAAAACCTCCTCCCTGAGAGGATCAGCATCCATCCAGGCTGCTTAGAAGATTGTAATAACTGATGGTAGCACAGAAGGACTTAGCATAGACCTTAAATACTCACATGATTCGTATAAGATGTTAGGTGATGTCCTGTGAACACTAGTGCTCTGCTGGCAAAGCAGCTAAAGATGAACCCAACCCCAGCAACACAGTGTGGGCCTCAATGTGCTCAACAATGTGCTCCTTCTATATGACCCATGGCCTAAATCCATCAGACTGTGCAAGTCAAGTGTACCCACAGCACTCACAACTGCCCAGCCAAGGGAAGAGGTTGGAAAATGGCCCCTGTGGTGGCACAGGCCTCTCCCCATTCAGTGCCATGAATACCACAGTCTTCTGGCTCAGACAAGGTTTCAGGGCTTTGGCATCCACACCCACCCCCTGAGGCCACAATCTGTTAAGAATTGATGCAGTTTCTAAGCAGCTGTGAAATGAAGGGGTCTGACCCATCTAAGCACATCTCTTCCACCTGCTCAGCCTCTGGTGCAATGCATCAACTCAAGCCCCACCTGTGTTCCCCACCATCCCCATTCCCTCTCCAGCCTCTCCTTCCCAAGCCTTGGGGCCATCCAGTGTTTCTCAGTAGCCACCAAAGTGCTTCAGAATGACCTCTACTCTCCCTGCAACACGGCCATCAGCCACCTCCTGCCCCACACCACCACAAACCATCTAAATTTCTTTCACAAAGTTCATTACCTGCACTCACATCCTTTCCCCCTCTCCTCCCCACCTCCAGAGAAACTTCTGTGCAAAACACCACTGGAATCATCATCACAGACACAGAACCAGGACAAGGCCCATTGCCCATAGCAAATATTAACACTGCAAAGGTCCAGTGAGCTCACACAAGCTCCTACCACTTTGAAGGAACCACTGCAGCATCAGAGCTGATCCACCCCTGTGCCAAGGCAGCCTCACTGCAATAAACAGTGGAAAGCAGTTGCACTACACTGAACCATAAATGGCTTCTCTGGGATCATTACATGGTTGTGCCATCCAGAGCCAGGACTCCTGGAAAAGCTGGGTAACGAGCTCAAGGAGGGGAGCTGTTCGAGCAGGCCTCCTGCTTGTCAGCTCTGCAAACCCAACACCACTGTACCCACCTCAGGAACCTTCCTAAGGGAGGGCAGAGCCCCCATAGACCCTTTTGGAGGGGGTACAACAGGGTCTGGCCAGCTCTCAGCACATCACACCTACCTAGAGGTGACAAGGCAAATTATTGTGTCCATATACCCTGATACTGAGTGATGACAACACCCCTACCACAACATCTACCAAACCCTCCTACGGGAATTCTTCTGATGCATTTCCAGCACTGTAAAGAATTGAAATTGTGACAAATGAACCAGAAGATACAAATTCCACCAGCATCCACCACAGTTTGAATACAATGCCTCAGGTAATGGGAAAGGAGCAGCTGTGCAAGGCTGCAGTGTTACCCCACGGTATTTGAGGGCTGAGAGTGGAGGAGGGTGGTTGCTGATTTTCGCTTCTGCTTTTAATTTCATTAGGAGCTCAGCTTCTAAGTTTTCAGAGCAATAATTCAATTTTTTTTACACTGGTGGCAGGAAAAAAAGCCTGATGAGATGAATGCAGGAGATTCTAATGGCTCAACCAAAAAAAATCCTGGTCTTGTCATCTTATTTGCTATCCTGCGGGCCCTGGTTCAAGAGATTTTTGGACACTTGGGGCTGGTTTGGGATCAGGTCCCTGTTCAAAGTATGACAGGGTCTGAGGTTGCTTGGCTCCAAGTTCCATTGGAGGCATTTATTTAGATGATTTAAACGAAAACAAACTCACAGGGGAGTGGAAGCCTGGGAACAGTTCACTTTAAAAAAGGACCAATCCCACCCTATCTGAGGAGCCAGACTAAAGTCCAAAATGAGATCTGAGTGAGATCCAGCAAAGCCATGTCAAGTTCTGCTTTCACGTGAGATGCCAAGTCTCATAGTTTATGGCTGAACGTGTCACAAAGAGATTTTCACAAAACGCACACCATTAAACCCGACACCCCACTAATTCTGGTCGTGTTTTTGTTGCAAATTCAGGGTTCAGCCCCAGAAACTGTTATGTTTTACAAGCCTCTTTCAAGCAACCCAAATACTGTGCAACTCCGGGAAAAAATCTGGATAAGCATCAAAACCCTGTTCTGCCCCAGATCCAAGATGCAGTTAGGCATGGTTTTAAATATACACGCTGAGGAGTGCAAACACCTCATCTACTGCATCCATGTTTCAGAGTGCAAACCCCTGAGTGCCCCTCTGCCCTCACCACCTTCCAACATCTTTGCAGCACACGTGGATGTGGGAACAGACCCTGGGGCAGGCAGGCACTGGGGAATACTCACTGCCAAATGCCATGGGCACATGGAGGGCATCGGGCTGGGAGCTCATCCCTGAGTGTCCTTGTCTCAGACTAATACAGAACCCTGGTTTCCCACCATCAGTGTTTCAAAGGTAGCTTTTCACAAAAACTCAACCTCAGCCTTGACAAAAGTCAACTGATTGCAAAGCTGGTCCAGATACACTGATAAGGCTTTGGAGAACCCATCTGGTGTCTGCTAGCCAGGTAAGTCCCCTCGTCCTACAAATGCTGGCTCCCCCTGAACCACCTGGAGCTCCTGTAATACAACATGCTCCTTCTCCTGGAAAGCCAGAGGTATTATCAAGGGCCAAGACCACCTGCAAGGGCTGTCGCAAGTGCCTTCACTCTTTGATGCTGTCAGAGCTTTTTTAGCCAACTTTCCTGACTAAACACACACATGCTTCAAGAAAACTCCTATTTTAAAACTGTAATGTAAACAACCCCAAATTATTACTATCCCCTAAAGGCTACTGCTGGCAGGCAGCAGTGATAAAGCTCTGCCAGAGCAGTCTGGCATCTAGCAACAATTTGTTTGTTGTCCTGCAAAAATACAGAGAGCCTTGCCATATGGTATTAGCAACTTTCTGGTAACATTAAGAAATATATTGGCTTGGAAAGCAGTTATCACACCAGGAAAAATCTTACGTCTCAGGGGCAGGTCTCTGCTCTAAGTGGTACCAGCACAGGGGCAGGGAGAGGTGGTGGTGGTGGCCAGCAGAGCCATGGTGCCCCTGGCACAGCCACGCTTGGCCTGGCAGAGGTTTTCTTTGGGAGCTGAACTGTCCTGAAGGGCACAAGCTCAGAGCTGCCTGTCTGTGCCTTGTGAGCATCAGGAGGGCTTCAGCACCACAGAGTCACCAAAACTGTGCCCAGAAAGCACCCAAGTTACCTGCCACCCAGCTGCAGCAACACCTCGGCCACCCCGAATGGCCAAGGGGCTTCTGCCTTTGAGGCAGAGAAAGGAGAAATAGAACTGACTCGTTAAAATGCTTTTACAGAAATATTGTGTATATATTATAGTGATTTTCTGAGAGTCTGTGTATACCAAACTCACTGAGGACTTGTGAAAGAAAACCCAGAGAGAAATGGTGCAAACCAGCATGTGGATTTCGTAGGAAATCACCTGTTTTACACTACCACATGTTCACAGGCTCAAATCCTTAGAGGGAGCTGAATGGATTTAAGGAGCAGAGGCTTCTCAGCTGGCAGGGATGATACCTGTGACAGACCCCATTCTGCCTCTTGCTTTTCAAACTCTGCCTGTACTTCTGGGGATTTCTCCAGAGCTGCATCCTCCCCCAGCAGGACTCTGCCCCAGTCATGGGGGTGCAGCAGTTCCCTGCAGACTCGCAGTGTTGAGACTACGGTCACATCATGTGGAGCAGCATCCCACGGGAACACAGCACACACTGGACAGTCACCACATTGTCCTGATTCCACCCTGTGTCCCATCCCACCCTGAGGAAATGGCTTCAGCACCCACCACCTGCCTCTCCTTCCTGAAAGAGCTCAAGGAGTGACTTAATGCACTGAGAGATGGAGCTGTTCTCCAAGAGAGACCAACAGAGACCAGTAGAGAGAACCAACAGGGAATAATATTGCTGCTGGATGTGTGAAAGATGTAATCCACCTAATGCCACGGAAGAATGTTAGTGGGATTGCTTGGAGCATCTTCTGAAGACATTTCTGGATCAAATCGAAGATGTGCTTAGCTCTCTCCCCACTCTTCTCAAATCTTCTGGATTCCTTCCAGTCATTACTTAACCTTCCCTGCTTCTATACGTTGCTCTGAAAACTGATGCCTCCCTTGCTATTGCCCACAATAAGCAGCTTCTCCTCTCACTTGGCAACTTTGCAGGAAGCCAAGGTCTTTTCTGCTCCGCCCTTGAAGGTCTCCTCATCTGCCCAGAAAAAAGAGCTATTGTCTCCTCTCCCTTTCTAGCTGGGAGGGCAAAACTCTCCCGTTAGGGATACCTGCTATAACCTGAGCACCAGCCCTGACCAGACCATATGATGCCACAGGTGGCTGAGAGAGAACCATGGAAAATGGTTCCAAAAGTTCAATGGCTGCACTCAATGATCTTAAATGTCTTTCCGAACCAGGCTGATTCCGTGATTCTATGATTCTGTGAAATTCTCTGGCAACACTGCCTGGGGAGGAGGAGATGCTCTGATCTACACATCACAGCCACAAGCCCCAGCAGTGCCTAGAGGAAGGGGCAGGACATTGGTCATCTTCTCATGGTGTCAACAGAGGCAGGTTCAGCTTCACAGAGATCACTGACCTCTTGCAAATGCTCTCCTGATGAGGGGGCTGGGATGAGGCAGGGAAAGGAAATCTCTGCAGCCTCCTGCCGTTCTAGATAGCACACATTTGCTGTAAGGAGAATTGCAAGAGGTGGCCAAGCTAATTAACAGCCACCTGCTCACCCCCCAGGCTGCTATTCCTTGCTCCAGAGACTTAAAAGACATCTTTGACAGCCTTTTACAAACATGAAGTCCCTACTTTATTGACATCCTTATCTCAAAGCATGAAATAAGAGAAGCCAAGGCAAAGAGAAAAACCACAGGAGGACTCACCAGGAAAAACCACAGTTAGAAACTCAAGCTCTTCCAAAGAGATCATTAACTCCTCCCCTAAAACTAAATTACTGCAAATACTCAGAGTTCTTGTGTCCTAGGTGAGCTGTCACACTGTGCCTTGTCACAAGTGGGCAAGTCACATTGTGACTCTCCTTGGAAGGAGAGCTGAACCTTTCAGAGTCCCCTTCCCTCCCTTGGGTTTGTCAGAAGCCTGAGGTAAATAAACAGTAACAATAATTTAAAAAAAAAAAAAAAAATTAACAAAAGCACCTACTGCTCCTGCTCTGAGTTTTCATCTTCTAATCTCTCTCCTTGTAATACAACTCCACCATAAAGTTCAGTGGTCTGCAGAAAACGTCAGACGAATCAGAAAACTCAGGATCTGCAATTTCTACATGTGTATACACAGAGGCACCAGAAACCCACAGGCAAAATCAATATGGTCAGAAGGGGAAAAAATAAAACAAAATTAAATCTTTCTAGGGCCTTCTACAACACAGCAAGAAGAATCAATGAAGAAACACAATCCAATTTGTTTTGCCGCGGTGCTGGTCACCCTTAACAGAAAAGTCCTTCCCTGTACAACACCTGCCCTGCCTCCAGTTTTCATAAGCAGCACACAGAGTGTGAGAGACCTCAGCAGTTGCATGCTGTGACAATAAATAAAGTTAGAAGCCTGCCCAAAACACCTCCAAGTCCTTTGGTCAACATCAGCTGGGAACACACATGTGGTAACAACGAAGCAAGGGAGAAAACACAAGGTCTGGGGCTCCAGAGAAAGCTCCGTCAGGTGGCTTCGGCTCAGAAACATTGGCCTAAGTGTGATTTCTGATAAATAAATAAAAATATGCAAAAGCTGCTCTTCTCAGCCCTGTGAGTTAGTCTCTTGGCCTGCAACACAACCAGCTCTGAGGTGGGGAGCAAGCCCCAGCGCTGGAGCTCCAGCATGTGCCACCAGTTCCAGCTGAGAACAACAACCTGCTCCGATCCGTAACATTCTTTGTAGGTGATTATGGGAAACAAAAAGGACTAAATTCAAAGCAGGTTTTCAACTGGGGGGGATCCAAAACTGCTGACTGAGGAGGAGAACAAAGCCAGATGGCATATGCTGGTATTGTTAGGGATTCTGCAGTGTAAGGCAATAGGAAACGAGCAGAGAAAAGGACCCGGTTTGGTCCCATGGCTCTTCTCTTGCCAAATGAACATACCGGGGCAACTGTGAAACAATCAGTTTATGGGTTTCATTCCCCTCCACCCCCAGACTGAACTTAAATATTTGTATAAGCCCAGGCGTAACTTTTATCTAATGTTTTCCTTGGGGTTTACTAGCTGTTTAGAGCATTCAGGCTAAAAAGCATTCCCTCAAACTCTTGCCGCAAAAAGAGCTGAAACTATGATACTAATTAAAACCACACTCTTTGGTATCAAGAAGACATGCTATGATTTTCTTTTTTTGCTCATGAGAAGCTGTTAATATGGGCAATGCGTCTGGAACATTTTCCTTCCAAACGCCATGCTCCATACCCCCTCCTGCTCAGGTCGGCTGGTTTATGAACTTGTCAGCAGTCTGGGGTGGGAAGGCTCATGTTTACAAGAATAGATTTTTTTTTTTCCCCCTAATAACAAACCATTTGCCAACTTCACGTTATGAAAAGCACATCAAGAAAAAAAAAAAAAAAAGTTTCACGCTGCGTGAAAGGTAACAAGCTAAAGAGGTGTCCTGCCACAGTACCCAGTAGGCCAAATCAAGGAATTAATCTTGCCAAAATATGCAGCAGGTTTTGAAAAACAGCCTCTGACTTTGCCAGGATGCTCCTGGACACTCAGAACAGTCCAGGAAAGGATGCAGGTTGCCCTGTGTACCACCACGGATCCACTCTGGAGTAAGGGCTATTAAAGAAAAAGGTAAGATTTCATGCTCATTTTACCTCCCTAATCTGGATGTTGCTGAGAGCTCCATTGCTGTGGTATCAGCATCTCATAAACATTAACAAAATTATCCTTATGACATTTCATGGAAAAATGCTATTATCATATTTGAAGGACAGAAAATTAAGGGGGGAAAAAAAAAAAAAGAAACAAGGGCCAGGTTTGAGTTCAGCACAAAGCATCCATGTGTATCCTGGGAGGTCTAAATCCAGTTTAAAAATGAATGTCCTTATCCAAGACCAAAAAAATAGTGCCTTGTTCAGAGCAGTGATTGTACTGTAGAAGTGCAAGAAGCAGGGAACTGGCTGCACTGATCCAGTCCTCCTGGATTTCTAAGTCTGTGGAAGAGCAGGGCTTAGTCTCCACAGAAGCATCTGCACCACTCACCAGGAAAACAAAGATGGCAGGAGGGACCCTTCGGGGAAGGCACTTGTCCCACCAGTGTCACTCCCGGGACCACAAAAGTAAATAATGTTTCATCAGAGCAATTTGGCTTCTGGTTTCTGTTTGGGAGTGTGGCTTTCACTGTGTTGACTCAAAACAAAATTCAGCTTCCTTTTTTCACAGCCACAAAGATGCCAGATTTTAATTCCTGGTGGTGCAAAGTGCGGGCAGTGGAGGAGGAGCCCTTTGGGGGCTGAGATATTTTATTTTAGATTTATTTTTTGGTGCTATTTTAGCTTTGAGCAAGCTCCTGCCTGGTTAGCAAGCTCCTCTGCTCGCCAACAATACAGAAGAACTGCCTAAGTTACAAAAACAAGTTAATACATTAAAAATATGACTTCAGCAAAGAAGTTAAGCTAGATGGGTGAACACTCTGTAATTTGTTACATGCTTCTATTGTGCAGGGATCCAAAGTAATAAAATATTCCTGTAATGCTAGAACCATGAGGCCCAGCCCCAGTATGGTGTTGGCATCCCAGTATTAGCTCTGCCACAGCACCCCCTGGCTCACCACCAAAAGGAGCCCGATGGCACCCACCTCCCCAGCACCCACCTCCCCAGCACCCACCTCCCCAGCATGGCGCTTGCCCTTTTATTTGAAATTTCTCCCCAAAGATCAAGTAACCAAGTTCTTGAGGAGGTGGCCCCAACACTGGGATGTCGAGACACCATCTCATGTCAGTGTAACCCAACTGCAAAGCACAAAGCCATCCACAGCCAAACAGGAGCAGGGAGTCCCCGGGCTGGCTGCAGACCTCCATTTTATGGACACGGGGGAGGGCTCAGGAGGGCAGGGGCTGCCTGGCAAACCCCCCATCCCCTCCCTCCTGCTTTTCATTTGAGGCTGACAGGCGAAGCTCCAACACATCATTACAGCCCTGAGGAGGCTGCTAAAGGTAACACTCATGTTACAAATGAATTAATAGGAAACACTTACCTTCCCCACTAGCTTGCCTTTCCTGTTCATGCAAAGGTAGAAATCTGTCTCCTTCCCTTTGATCCGGACTTGACTGCCAAAAGTGTCTGTTTCCACTAGAAGCTGGGCTTGTAAAGGAAGAAGAAAAAAAAATAACATTTACCCGTGTGGTCCCATTAAGTCAGAGTGTGCAAAGCTCATCAGCACCTTGTCCCATTACCTCTACCTGAATCACACCACACCAGGATGTTCTGCAAGGGCACAACCTGAGGAACCACCCCAGGGCTCAAGGCTTGGTCACAGGTGCAGATCACACACATCTCCACTGACACCTATGTGGATGTTCCATATTTCATGCTGGTTCAGCACAAAATATCCCTATACACGTGTGTGCTCCAGCAGTCCACACCAAACCCACCAGCCCATCAGCAATATAAAACTAAAGGCTCTCCTTCACACTGCAGGAGGGTTCTCAGTGGGTAAGAACATGGATTTTATTCTCATGAAGACAGGAGATGAGCACCACAAGAATGAAAATCCCTTCCCAACAGCCAGCAGCCCTCCAACACTTCACAGAAGGAGTCCAGCCACAGGCTCATAGTGCAAAACATCACAGTGATCTCCTGAAGATCACCACAGACCTAGCAAAGGAGAAATTCAGTGCTGCTCATTCTCTCTGGTGAACTCCTGCTCTGCAGATGTCCTCTGTGTGGCCAGCTATGTTCCCAGGAGGTCACTAACTGCTTTCTGACAGTCCAGGTCCATGAGTCCTGCTCTAGCTGGGAGAAAACCAGCCAGTCTCATAACGCCTCACCCATTTATTGAGGTAAGAGCTGGTTTGCAGCACTGCCAGGAGCCACGGTAGAGAACAGATTTCTGCTGCATCTTCATAAACCACCTGCCCTGACACCATTGCACTTGCAGAAGTGGTCAAGCTGCCACCCAGATCTGCAGTATGCCATCACCATCTCAAAAACCTATACACGTCCAAATTCAGCATTATTTTCCCTCTCTGATCTACACACAAATTCCAGTCATGCTCGAGGTTCAGATTCCAGGAATTTCCCTGGAGAGGCAGGAACGGGCAGACTGGACATTTTGGTTCAGATCCATCTCTGATAGGGAGGGGGAGAAAAGAGACATGGTGGAAACACAATGCAAGAATGTGTACGTGTCAGCAAGTGCAAATCCATGCTCCTGCTCTGGAAATACTCATACTTGTAAGACCCGAGCCTTGCCGTAGAAACACAGTTTTTGCCAAACTCTGGAGAACGTTTGATCTGTGCTGCAAAAAGTCACATTCTTTTTGGCATTCGTATTTCAAACTTTAAAACCCTCTAAGAGCAAATATGCTTGCTGCAAGGCTTTACCATGGGGATAGAAATAGGAGTTTGTTTCATTTAAACACATTAATATTTTTCCCACTTGTAAAGTCAGTTTTTGGCTTCTGCAGCAGTGCAAATATCACAAACCTTTAACTCACGAGGGCCCTAAACAGAGTTTTCCCTTTGCAGCTCAGTCACATATGCAAGTTCAGGGTTTTCCAGTTACTAGCTGTTTACACTTACTTAGATACATTTGTTAAACCTGTTACCACATGGGATATTTAAATAACAACTTCTTTTTAACAGCAAGTGGGATACTGGCTGTAATATAGAAGAATATTACTCACAATCACTCATAAATATGGACATTTATCTAAGCCTTTCAGAAAAGCACCACGTTTTTGGGGTTTTCAAGGGCAGCTTGCCAGTGACAGCCAAGTGCTGCAGGCTTTCCCTCCACACCTGCCAAGGTGGCATTGAAGCAGTGACCAACCAACACTTCAGTGAGGAAGGGCCACATGAACTAGAAACATCCCATCATAGTAAGGATATAAAGAGGAGCAAAGCCAGGATCAGGGAGGATGGCAGAGGGTAAGAGATGGGTCTTCAAGGGGAAGATGGGCAACGTGGTATAGAATTTGCTGAATGCCCACTGCTTCAAGGACTTCAGGGAGGCTGCTCAGATGCAACACAGCATTAACCAACCAGGGAACAGCCAGGGGTAGGACTATCTTCAAAGAGGTGATTGTGAAAGCTCTTCCTCTCAAATGAACAAGGCTATTAGAGAGGTCTAACGGTCGACCTTGGAGGGGAAGGCAGTAGCCTGCACACGAGGGAAGGTTATGGAGCCAGCACAAGAGGTCCCAAAGATGGGCACAAGAACCACAGCCAATACCCAGAGCACCAAGGAGTTGCCCACAGATCTACAGGGTCAAACTCACACAGGAAGGGGTCAAGCGAGGACTCTACAGCGTGCACACAGGCAAGAACAGGACATGGCCAGTTCCCACCTGAGGTGCAAGGCATTCCCTGTCTGTTCCCATCTCAGCACTGCAAAAAAAGCTGCTAAGAATAACACTGAACATCAGACACGGGTTTTGGCCAGCCCAAGTAGGAGCTAAGGTTGATAAAGCACTCCAAAGTGAAAGCCTTGACCCGTGGTCCTGCCAGACAGTCAGCAACATGCAGCTCTCCAACACAGGTCCCCCTGGGGACAAACAGGGGGCATGCCAGCTCTCATCCCCCACCCCCTCGCTCTGCAGCCAGCATGAGTAATATCCAAGCTGATTTTAATTTGAAAAATATCACCTTAAAAAGATGCCGGTTCCCTGCTGTGAAAATTAAAACCATCTGGATGGAGTGATTTCAAATAATTAATCTAGGTCTCCTTTGACACCGCTACTAATTAAAATATGATACCTTCCTCCCCTTTTTAAATAAAGAATTTAAATAAAGTTTAAAGATCTAATAAAATAATGTCATAATTTAGAACTAAATGGAAGTCACCTTTCCTGCAGGCTGCAAAGGTTACACTGGCCCTCCTGGGCCAGTGCCACAGCATGGACCGAGCAGCAGCAGATGGGCAAGCACCTGGAGTGACACCCACACCAGTAAATACACCAGTATCCATACCCCACTGTCCCAAGGAGGCTCATGAGCCCCTGAGATCATCCACTGCCCTATATCTAGGAGTGGGAAGCCCAGGGAAGGAGGCTCAGCAGATGCTGTTTGCTCCCTGCTGTGACCTTTGCTGCCAAAGTACAGGCTGAGGCCACCCACAGGTACCCACTTCTGAAAAACCCGAGTCCTAAGATACTGGAAACATGTTCTTATTTCTAGGGATCCCTGACCTCCTTTCCTACAAGAGATCAGTGCAACTTTAGGGTTGGGTTCATAACCTAGCTGGCTCCCAGCCTGGGCACCCCTTATAGCTTTTCTCTCAGAAGCTGAAGCAGAGACCTTGGATAACACATCTAGTCAGCTAAAATCAGCTGGGATAAATCCTAGTTCTGAACGCTGCAGCAAGAGACAGGAAAGGAGACAGGCCTGGCAGAAGGGGCTGCTGAGGTCTCCCACTCCACTCACACTCAGCAGGAGAAGAGCTCAGTCACCACCAGAAGGATTTAAATTAAACCAGACTTGGCTTGCTGTCTTCTTTCTATGATAAAGATACTATGGCCACAACAAAAGCACCAAGGAAAATCCAAGAGAACACCCACTGAAAACTCAGGTAAAATAAGTCCCACCAATCCAGAGAAGCATCCCAAGGCAGTCAGCTGCTCAGGACACCTGCTTTCCAGCTCCACTAGTTCCTGCATACACCGTAGAGAGATTACAATCTGTATTTTCAAAAGCCCTGCACTCTAACCTTCAGATGGGTTATTATTGTTTAAATTCTTTGACAGCTAGATATTCTGATATATTTTCCAGGGGGAAAAAAAAAAAAGAGCGAAAGATGTCTTTAGAGGGTGAGATCTTCTGCTACATGCTTTTGCCTTATTGGCCCATTTAACCTAAACCTTCCTGAAAACTCCCACTGGAAAAGACTGGAATTCCTCACATGTCTAGGTGAAAAGGATTACATATATATGTTGAAAAACTATCTTCCAGCTAAGAAAACATGAAGTCAGGGAGATACGTGAAGGTGGCAGAAAATATGCCAAATTATCTTTCAAATAGTTCCTAGGAGTGGGAGGACAGGAGCCAGAACAGCACAGGGAAAGAAAGGAGGAAGGGGGCACCTGAGGAGGGTGAGCCTTACATGTACCTGTCACAAAAGCCTGAGCATCAGCCAGTTTCAGATAAATGAAGAGATAAAGGAGAAAACACAACAAAGGTGCAGAAGAACCAGGTACTTTGAGCCTATCCACCATTGCTTTCCACTTCCCTCCCCCACCCCACCCTCCAAGTATAGACCCTGCAAGAGGAGCCACAGAGAAAAAGAAACTACAACCTCTTGTGCTGCCCACAGGCATCTTGAAGCAGGTCAGCTATTGCACTTGTTTCCTGATGCAATTACAAAGCCAGGGAAACCATCCTCAGCACTTGAAACCATCTCCAGTTAATGAAGAGGAAGGAGGGACAGATACACTGAGGCTGGCACCACAGCTTTTGTGATGGAGAGCAGCTTTCCAGTTTAGTGATCCTGATGCTATGAACCGAGACAAAGTCCATTTCCAAAGTTCACAGCATATATTGCATCTGATGGGAGAGTAAAATTCACTCTCTGGTATGACTGAATCTTCCAGTGTGAACCCCAGCTTGGCCAAGGGTGCTTAAAATAGTTGAAACCTGTTCAAACACAGCCTGGCCCCTACCAAACCCATGTGAATCCTTTATATAACCACAACATAGGAGAGAATGACCCTGTCTCCAGATCCATGACATAATGACAAGGGAATAACGCCAAAATTAGGTAAAGTCTGGAGGGTCTAATAGAGCCCGCAGGCTATGAACAAGTGAGGAAATCTAGGCTGCATCCTCAAGATTTGTTTGCACACTCGTCTATTCCTCCAAACTGCACCATTTTAAATAGTTGTAACTCATACAACCCAATTCCCTTCTCAATTATTCAGGTGCAAATCAGGAGTAACTACCCAAATCAATAAGGCTGGTGCCCAGGAGGGCAGAGCTCTGACCCACATACCACTGCAATTAGCTCACCGAGTCTGTCTTCAGCAAGCAGAGGATATGTATGTCAAATTATTAACAGGGATGGTCATAGGGAGGTGGAGTAAGAGCAGCTCCAAGATCCAGGCTCCAGGTATTTTCTTTTTTAAGCCATCACTTTGGACAAGCAAGGGAGCAGGCTGGTTTTAGACCCAGTGGACTTCCCAGGGAGCAGCTTGCCCAGGCTGAACCCAGGCTCCTGAAAAATGCCACCTCTCTACAGGAGGTTTTCTTTTAAACCCCAGGTAAACATCGTATCTTCTACTCAGTCAGCTGATGCAGTTAAGGAAAAAAGACACTGGGAATGCATAAGCCCCTCAGAGTTTCAGCACATCCATATAAACAAAGTGTGAAGTCCCCCACAGCACTTCTCCATGCTCAGTCTTGGGGGAGCATGGGTTCAGTGTGAACAAAGGCTGCAGAGACAACCTGTCAACTCATAACGGCCTCAGTAGCTCTCAGGAACCAGACAGGTTAAATATTTGCACGGGAGACATCAGAAGAAAATATATAACGCAGCAAAGACCTCAAAGGCACTTACAGTGCAGCAACCTGATCGTGCAAATACTTTCACACAAAGGACTTCACACACATCGGAAGTCCCTCAAGCGCTGATAAAGACCCTACATGGCTTCAGGGTCCTGCCTCTGCCACCAGCTGTGTAGTTGCATATGCCAGGAGCACTGGTTGGACAGGGAGGAGTGAGCTTTCCTCCTCCCAGCCCTCTGCAGGACTGTCTGCTCACCCTGCCTACCTGCAAGTGCCCCAAGGGCTCGATGGGATGGAGAAAAGTGCAAGATCACAGCACTTTTAACAGAGAAACATGGGCTAAAGATCCTCTTCCTGGTGACACCTTCCTCTGGCTTTCACCTCTGCACTAGCTGATCAGAGCCTCAGTCTCCAGGAGATGCTTTCAGGCACTCACCTGAAAACAACCATCCAACACTGAGGAGGAGGCCTGTCCCATTTCCAGGATGCTGAGCTACCCCCTTGGCACTCACTGGGCATGTCCACATGACATGAGGCCAAGACATGCAGAAATATTCCTGCTGGTGCCAACCAGGGCAGCCTGAGTGCCCAGCCAAGGACACACGTGCAAGCGTGACCCACTGACCCAGCAGTAAACCCTGCAGGGTGCACACACCAATACTCGGGTAAGAAAATATCACTTGCACACTAGTAAAAGCTCCACTATTTAAGCCTGTCCCACCATTACAGTGGTCTCACCTACAGGGATGCTCACTCAAAAAATTCTACTCTCAGTTTCAACAGTGGTTAAAGAAACTACCCAGGGAATGATGCTGAGCTGCTGGTGTTTCCTGAGCATCTCTGGGACCATCCTGAGGAGTGCCTGCCTCCCCACACTGTAGAACACGTGTTGCTTATGCCAGAATGGCAACAGCAATGAAAAAAAGGAAATGCTGAAACAAATAAATACTCTTTCAGGACTGCCCAGGCTCCTAAAGGATGACAAAGCTTCCAGACACAGTCCCTATAAACTAACTTTATTCACCACATCTTGGGAGAAGCTTAAAGGAAAACTTGCCACTTTGAGGTCTTCTATCAGACCATGCATGTGAAAACTGCTTGATAGTTCAGCTTAGAATTTTAGTCTTAGAGATTTTGCCCTACTTGTATAAAAATGTATAAATCCCTGAATCTGTGAAAAACAACAAAATAAAAAAACACCTGAGGACAACATGAAAATTCAAAGCACCATATTGCTGGCCAAGCCTGCACTTCAGGCAGGAGCCTGGTCATCATTTATCCACGTGAAAAATGAATGTAAAATATTGTCACTCTGACAGGGAGCCCTTTGCACCCAGTTGTAGATCTGAGTAAACAGGATTAAGCAGTGGGGAATCAAACTTGGCCTCTTGCAGATGTTTTATACATAACTCCCCATAAGAGACACTAAAAATATTTTGGCAGTGGCTTCAGTGACGGTGAATAAGCTTATTTAGACAAGATTCAGTAAAACTGGAGGTGATAGGTTGTGTGCTTTAAGAAGGCCTGGGCAGGGAGCAGCAGCGAACAAATTCTGCACTGAACTTTGCCACCTGCACACTCTCAATGACTAAGGAGGAGGCCTGGAAAGAGAAACGTTAAAAATGTTAGTACAGAAATTCCTCTATCTCACCAGGGTGTCTTGCTGCCTCCAAACACAGCTCAAGTGGACAGTATTTCTACAGAGGCAGGAAAACTGCTTGACGAGCTGCCAGGCTCCGAGTCTGAAATTAGTGAAGGATGAGCCTCAAAAAAGTTCAGAGGCTCTTTTTTATGCTTGAAAAAGTACCTAAAATGAAAAATAAAGGGCCAAACCCTGATGTCTTTGATCATTCTCTTTTGAATAAACTCCTACTGACTTAGTCAAGCCCAACAGACAAGGACCTCAGAACCTGGCCCTGAGCACCTAGCTGAAATGTGTCCAAAGCCCTGCAGTCTCTTGGGTCTGAACCCTTCCCGACCCACAGAGGGTTAGAATTACCACAAGAACAAACTCTGCTGAAGTTATTTTGACTCTCTTGTTCCCAGTCTCAGCTGAACCCAAAGAAAATACCAATGTACACAAAAATAACAATAAGCAGAGAATGGCAACTATGGGAACCCCACGTACTCTTGCTTCTCCAAAGCTGCTTTAGCTGTGGCCAGAAGCATAGGACAGACCACGTACAGTCTGAAACATTCACCCATCTCTCTTGGACAGCCTGGTGGTTGGCTGCTCATCCTGAGCAATGAAGTAGGTGTGATGTTAGCACCACCATATCCTCTTACCCAGGAGTCCCAAACACACCAATCTCTCCCATATGCCAGCACCATGATGGTTTCACATACTCCAGAAGTTACTCCAGAAGTGGATCCAGGTTCCACTGTTGTATTTGTGAGTGCTCCAAAGTGGGGCTAATCAGAAGGAATGCACAAAGCATTTGCAAAGTTAGTTGAATTATGATTATCAGCCATGACTGATATACAAAGACATTAAGTTCTACCAAGCAGGTTTCTTATTCTGGGCCAGTAAAAGCTGAAATTATGACAATAATTTTATGGACAGGAATATAAGCATGCTCACGCATTTTCACTCAAAGGGGCTCATTGTAACTTTCCCTTTTCCAGCAAGCAAAAAACATGCTGAAAACAAAGTTGCAGGATGCTCCGGTATTTTCAGTGGGATTCTTGTGGCTCTGGAACCCAGAGGAGCGGAGGCAGCAGCACAATCCACCAGAAAAAGTCTTCTGGCACACGAGGAAAATTTGTTTTAAGCTCTTCAACAGGGTTTGCTCTTACAAATGGATGCAAATCGCTTTCAAATATTTCTGACTTTTTAATGCTGGTGCTGCTGAAGCTCACTTTTGCCAAATAAAAGGTAATGTAGTATTGACTGAAGTATAGCAAATGGTCACCCTTAGATAAGAATATGAGAGTGTGACTATTTTTGGTTGACAGAGGTGGACAAGAACTCATCTTCTGTAGCACATGGGGGGACACATCCTCTGGAACCAACTGCAGTCCAAGCAAGTCCCTTGTGTGAAACACCTCAGAGGGGGGTGTTCTGCATCAGTCCCTCGGGAAAGGTCTCTCCTTGCAGACACAGCACAATCCTTTCCACCATTTGCAGAGCAGCAGCAACAGAAGTAACAACAAAAAAAATCAGACACCACATTGGCTCTGCCTTTAGCACCTTTGGATTCTTATATTTATTTCTGGAAACATATTCATCACAGGGCTTTTCTTAAGCTATCACCCCCAGACCACAGCATAGGTAAGATTATTAACTTGCCTTTTACTGCAATTTAATTGCATGAGGAGTTTTAAGAGTTTGGTGGGTTTTTTTCCTGGAGTCATTTGGGACAAAAGGCATCTGGCACTGGATATTTAAATAAGACCTGTCAGTACTGTAAAATTAGTTTTATGTTTTCATAAAGGTACTTTAAAAATCTCAAATATAATTCTGCATTCAAACCATAAGTGTTTGAATTAAGAAAAGGAGATCCCATGTTAAATCTGAATATAAAAATAAATCAAGTACAGAACTAAGCCAGTCCCCATCTATGGTGCTATAAACAAAAGCAGCAAAGAAAGAGGCAATATCTCTAATAGCTTATTCTGGGATGTTCTGGGTTTCAAGAATCCACACTGACAGTGTAAAATCTGTATTATATTATTTATTACTTTCCCCAGTTTCGGTTTATCTAGGGACCCAAGTCACCTATAAAGCTCAGACTCAGCCCCATGTTTCTCTGCACTGGAGCAGGTAGCCCTGTGGACCTGTCCAGGGACAGTCCCTCGTGGGTGACACTGCTGCTGTAGGTGTCCAGCCTGTATCCATCTTAACGTGGATAGATAGACAGGTCCTTTTGCATGGCGGGCTCTTTGGCAAGCTCTTTAATCACCACATCACTCACTTCAGAAATCTACAGATGTGCAAAGGACAAAACCCAAGGGACAAACCCCTCTTCCAACACTCGCTACCCCGTGCCAGTGAGCATGTCCCTCTGCCCCACCAGGACACCTTGTTACTCTCCTGTTTCATCTCCTGCTACAATCTTTGGAACAGACAGGAGAAGGAAATTCCTCTCCACTATTCATACATGGCAGTCTTGAAATATTTACGGGCAGTCCTGACACACATGTCTCTGTGCCAAGCTCAAGGAGTAGGGCTGCCCCTCACTTTTGCCATACAAGGATGAAGCCACCTTAGAAACCTGCCAAGGGATCAAGTCATCCCAGCTTTACTGCCATCACCCCAGCTCAGCTGACCACAGCAGGAGGAGCTGCTGGTGCCCATGACAGCCTTCACTGCCAGAGCTGCTGGCACCAGGGAGCCCAAGGACATGCCAATCCCTGTGGCAAACAACACCTTATCTGCAAGAGCTTTATAGCCCAGAGCAGAGCTGCAGCCACCCTGGGACAGATCCAGGACCCTAAAGGAGCAACGGAACCCCCCAACTTGAACTAAGGAACCTCTGCACAACCTCCAGGTGGAGAAAGCAGATGGCTTTCCCTAAATCCAGGTGCCCACCAGGCCTGGCCCTCCACTGAGTCCATGAAGCAAGCAGAGCCCCTTTGCAGATGAGTGGAACGGGAAGGGGAAAGGGAAGGGGAGAGCCACAGACAGGCACAAGCCACCCCACAGCCCCTGTCTGTGGCCTCCTCCCCACCTGGCCTTTGGCCACAGGTCCCCTCCGGTGTGAAGAGTTATAGCTCATCCCCCAAGAGGCGGGAATGAAAAGGAGACAAAAAAGCAGGATGCTGGTGAATGAGGGCGGTGGGTGGCCGCGCTGCACACAAGAGGCACAGCCGAGTGTGTCTGGCACCAGACAATGCTGCGGCGGGCGGCGGGCGAGGCGGGAGCGCCCGGAGCCCTTCTCACGGCCAAGCAACCAGCCATGTCGGTGAACAAAACGGCTCGCCAGGAAGCATCCCTCTCCCCGCTCCCGTCTCCTCAACCCTGCCTGGGGTTGTGTTTTGTTTTGTTTTGTTTTGTTTTGTCTGTGTGTGTGTGTGTGTGTGTGTGTGTGTGTGTGTGTGCGTTGCCCTTCCTGCTGGGGCATTTACAGCGCTGAAAAACAAGCTGGTCAAACGTCCCCAGGCTGGTGTATTTAGTGCTTCCCCTCAGGTTTCAGCGGCTTCCCTGCCATTTCCCTCCCTGCCAGCCCTGGGCCCAGCAGTATTTATGGGGTAGCGAGCTGACCCCTCGGCTGCGGTGGGCGAGAGTGCCTGACGTTAAGTGCTGCTAATGCGTTTTGCATTTGTGCTCGGGGGCAGGAAATCTCAACTTCCAGTGCCAAGGGGTTAATTATAATTTATATAGCAAGATCTCAGGCTGTACGGGTTTTGTTGTTTGTTTTTTTTTTTTTCCTCCAGCTAATTAAGAGGTACAATTACCTTTGAGAATCAAAGGGACATTTTGGTACTCAGCTCTCAGAAACAGAATACAGGCACTTAAAACACAAGGACATCTTTGCTTTTCTATGCTTGCTTAGTTTTTGATTCAGATCGTTAACAAGAAGTGGTCACATTCCTGATCCATCATCGTAATGCACTGGAGACCACCTATGGAAGCCATTGCAATAGTGTAACATACAGCATTGCTGCTTTCCCAGTGACTACCTGCATTTCCTGCAACATGTTTTACTGATGCATCACCTGCTGCTCAGGGATCTGGCAAAACTTTCTGCTTATTGATTAACAAAGCTTGATTTTAACCTTGACATGAGTAATTCCTAGACAGACTAGTCTGTGCTCACACTGCAAGCCCAGGACTACTTACTCCCAAGACAAGTAGCAGGTTGATGAATATTATTGCTGTATTAGTAATAATTATTACTAAATCATCCCAGACAGCATGGCAGCCCCTCTGCATCACCCAGTGGCACAGTGCAAACAGGGGGAGCCATTCACTGTGCAGGCCTTGGGAACTGGAGCTGAAGTATAGTTAGCAACATCAGCACCCAGGGTAGAGACGAGCATCCAGCCTGTCTGGGCAGCACCCTCAGGACTCACAGCTCCAGCCACGGGGTGAACTGTGCTGGCCTCTGCTGGGCAGGCTCCTGCCCTGCCTGGGGCATCACTGGGAGTGAGCCCATCACCTCCTGCAATCCCCCTCTGTCTGCTCCTTGCCCTCATGTTTGTGCAGCAGTTTAACGGTTACAGGTCTCTCTTTCTCACCGCTCTCAGAGGTGTTTGCTGAGCCATTTGCAAAGGGTTAATGTAATTGAATATTCAGATGTAGGGAGTGGGGGGGTTGGGGTAAATACAGCAAGAAAAGGTTCTGGGGAACCCTTAAAGTCCTGCTACGGGGAGTCACTAGAGTTACACACACAGGCTGCAACCTCAGCTTGACTTGGCACGGGCTGCACAAACAGATCTTCCACCATTCATTATTTTTTAGGGATGCAGTGGACTCTCTGGAAAATTAATCACTTAAGTTAGAAACCAATGGTGTATAACTGTCAGCAGACCACATATGCCACAGGCTCTCATGCCTCTGTACTAGTAGCCTCCACCCAAACACAGCTAGAAGCAGATGTGAGGCTGGCAGCAGCTATGAAAAACAACCCTTTCTCTAAAGAAGGGGTCAGCATTAGGACCAAGGGAAACATCTGTCCACATGGGTTAGAAATGATGCTCATGCTGCCAAAGCCAAGAGGGGAGCTCAGGAACTGGTACCCAACATCAGAGACCTTCTGCCTGCAGCTTGATAGCATCGTAGTGGGTTTATCAGTCTACCCTTTGATGTGCCAACAGCAGCAAACCTCCTGTGTGGGATTTGCTGGGAGGCAAGAGGAAGCACACGAACAAAAAACACGCCACATGAAGTCTTATAATGACATTAGGAGGAGATAGCACAGTCAAAACCTCAGCATGGAGAGATGCTGACTGGTACTGCTCATCTGAGAAGCTCATTTAGAAACCTGACCATCACCACATCCTCCAGTTATCTCCATCCCTTGAAGCTACTCTGTGATAGGGGTTTGCCAGAGAAAGGGCACAGCAGTTGTCACAAGCCATTTTACCAGAACACCTACAAAACCATGCAAACCTGTACCAAGCAGACCATTTCCAGTACTACAGGAGCCACCCAACAGAATATTCTGTTTCCCTGCAGGAGACTCAGTGCAAATCAGGCAGGCTTTGCTATGTAAAGGCTGAGAATAATCAGGGTTGAAGAGGGGATGGTATTTTTCAGAGGGTTTGCTCCTGTGTGCAGGAAGGCATCTCTCTCCTTGCACCAGGTAGGGCAGCGGGTGCTGGTGCAGACATAAGGGTGGGAAAGGCCCTGGCTCAGCACTGGAAAAAGCAAGACAGGGATTACAAAGGTGTTGCTTGTAGTCCCAGTTTGAGCCACTAACCTGCGTGATGTTCAGTGAAAAGGACTTGTAAATGCTTCATCAGCAACACAACCCAGTTACATAGGAAAGAAAAAGAAAAGAAGGGCAGATCCAGAGGGAAATACATCTATAGCAGCATTACCTTTCCCTACAGCTTGCTGTTTATTGAAGAAGCAGTAAAAGCTCCAGTGCACTTCAGAATACAAACGCTGACATGGAAATTCAGAGCCCTGAACCGCTTCCAACAGGGAAAATATACTGACCGCAGCCTGTTTGGAGGTCAAACAAAATCAATAGCCTTTCTCTCTGGTCTGTCTCTAAACTAAGCTTCTTTCAAAGACATCCAGAGAAAATGGATCATCTTTTGTTGGTGTGTGTGGTTTTGGGTTGGGCTTTTTTTTTGTTGTTTTGCTTTTTTTAAGTGGTCAAACATTCATACGAGTATAAGAAACTCCTTCCTCCCTCAACATACTGAAAGGATTGTAGAGAGGTCAAAACGGCCCATCAGTTTTACTACACAATAGATGAGTTATCCAGTTCTTGGGGAGCAAACCAAGCTGGAAGCTGCTTAGCACTCAGTAAGAGAGGAAAAAATAAATCAATGCATTTGCTTGATTGGGGTACGTTTAAAGCTGGTTGTCAATTAGTTCAACACAGTTTGCTGTTACAGAGCACAACAATTTAGCCCCAGGAGCTGAAGTTTGTTGCATTTCCTCAGATTCCTCCTGCTGAGAGACAGATATTGGCTGCAGCCAGGTCAGGCACCGAGGAGGAGTGAGGCTGGAAGCCTCAGCCATGGAGTGGGAGCCTGACATGGGACACAGCAGGACCAGGGACTCCTTCCTTCCATTCCAAGTACACAGTAAACTGGATTTCATGTCCAGAGAGGAGCAGAGATGATAACTGGTTATTGCATGGGCACAATGTGCCTCTCCACTAAGCAGCCTTTTAAGACAAACTATGGCTTATATACCCTTGTGCAGATGGTACTATCTTTAAAGATACAAGTGGGTCACGCCAAGCTGAAGGAAAAGGCAGAAGGGCTAAAGTGATAGAATGGAAAATTTTGCCTACAGCAAATTTTTAAAATAATATAAATTCTTAAAAATCTCAGTACAAAATCCACAAGGAGAAAAAGGGAGGGACAAACCACGAAAAGACATTTCCTTAAGGTCCCACTGAATGGCTCCAAAGGAGAACCACTGCCTTTGAAGCAACAGATCACTGATGACTATCTGCTAGTTCTGTTCTGACAGTGTTGAAAGACACTCACCAAATCACAAAAAACTTATTTAGGCTGGGAAGGCTCTCCAGAGGTCATCCAGCTCACTCCCTGCTCAGAGCAGGACCATCAGGGCTAGAGACCATCACTCCTCAGCTGTGTTTCACCTCCCTTGCAATATGTTGCTCTTCCTGAGAAAGCCGATATCCTTGTCTTGATTAAGCACAGCTAAGGGTGCATGGTCACCACATCCCAGATACAGGTGGACAGAACCATCTGCAGCCAACTTGGGCCCCAACACCAGAAAAACTGAGAGCAGACCTCAGCAGGACTGAACTGTCCGTGGCCATGACCATGATCCTCTGCCGTCCCTGCAGCCACAGTTCATGGAGCCACACTGATCCATGTTTACCTGATGGGCATCCCACCCCCTCAATGTTTGTGCTGTTGGTACCTGTAGCAGCTACATTAAAGCTCCTCTATGTCTCCAAGCCCCCTCCTGAGTGACACACAACCTGGCTCATCTGCCACCCTGCACTTACAGATGCTGCAGGAAGAGGGTTTGTTCCACCAGCCACCGTAATGGGCACCTCATTTCTGAGCCAACGTATTTAGCACCTTCTAGTTAGGATCTTAGCTCCTTCTCAGGCCCACACAGGTCTAATAGTTCCAGTGCTAGAAAAAGCTGGTGAAGCTTAAAACAGGTTACAGCAATGGTGACCATCATCTGTTCTCCCAAACTCATTATGGCTGCAAGAACAACCAAGGCTAGTAGCTAGAAACAAAAGTGCAGCTTCTTTCCACTGCTTTTTTTATCTCCCCTCCTCCGGTCCTCCCAGGTGGAACAATTTACCCAGTGACTATACAGCTCTTACATTTGCTTGTTAGCACCCCCAAATTAGTAGGTGTAAAGCCAATATCCTTTTGCCTATTTACTCCTAATGAATCACCAGTCAGAAACTTAACTTGAAAAAAAAAAAACACAAAAAAACAACAAAAACGGTTACAAATGCAGATGCAGAAGCAAATGAAATAAAGGCAAGAATCACCGCTGAGAAACGCTGCACAAAGGCAAGGGGCTGGGCACCCCACGCAGCACCCCACCATTGTCACCGGCTAAAACCTAACAGCTTTGATTTGCCTCCCACCGGCTGAAATGGTTTGAAATGCAAGGTCTTAACAAAGGTGCAAGACACAGGAGGAATGGGAGGCACGGCTGGGTGCTTAATCTCCTTTCAGTCTCACACAGGAGCTCCAGGAATGGCTCTGCTGAAGTCGGTGGAGTTTCATGAGTGTAGGAAAGAGGATAATCAGGCCTCTGTTGTAACAGAGGTCCAGCCCTGTGATCCCTCCATGCAACCAGCAGAAATGTTATTTGGGATTTACACTGAAGTTACCTTTAGGTAAGCTCCTTTGCTGCTGGAACCTGGGACATCACTGATCCCAACAGGACAAGACCAGCTTTCAGCAGCTGCAGAGTTCACCCTCTGCCTCCAGACAACGTGATGTGAAACAAGGAACCCGAAGCACCCTCAGTCTGCTTCAGCACCCCCCCCTGCAACACTCTGCCAGAGCGGGACCAGGGGTTTTGTGGTGAGGATACCCCTCACACCCACACCACACAGGGGGCATGGACACACCTTGAGCCTCATGACTGTCTCTAGCCAAGTGTTGAGGCCATTTGGATACTATTTTTTTAAGATTTATCTGACATTTACAGGCCATCCTACTCTTAGCTCTTCCCTGTTGCTTCTCCACACTGAGGTTGACACTACCCCCACCCAGCATCAGTGGGTGACATCCCCTGCTGCTAGAGCTCCCCTCTCACATCTGACCACCCATTTCCTCTCCTGCTTGTCTTTCCAAAAGGGCCTTAGAACATCAGTAAAACAACCCATACTAGTCACACCAACTTGAAGCCAGGATCCCAAGCCTACCATATGCTCATACACCAATGGCTTCCTTCACCATTGCACCACTCAGGTGCAACATCTGCTCCTCCTCTGTCCCATCAGGCCAGCTCTTGGATGAGGAACAGAAGCAGCTGAGCAGCATTAGAGAACAACAATTTGTCCCCAGGGCACTGGATCGTTCCAGGCAGCACAGCTGCCTTCTAGTTGTGATCGCTGGGAAACTGCTTGGTGGGGAAGACCCAAACGTGTCACAGCTAGGAGAAGGCAAGACCACAGCAAATGGCAGGACTTTTTTCTTAATGCTTTGGGAAGAAAGGCACCCTTTTGGGCAGCTGTGAATGCAATGGAGAAGGCCTTTAGCCACTCATTTCAGCTCTCAGCGATGAGGGCAAAATAAATCTGAGAACTACCCAGTGGTCCTCAAGATCAACCATTTCAGGTAGCATCAGCAAAGAAAAGGCACATCCCCAAAGCCACTACAGCAGAAGTCGGAGAGTCAAAGCTCAGGAGACATTTAGAAGGTCTCCACTCCTACATCACCATAAAAGCATGAATTGTCTGTTAGATTCTGAAAATGCTTAAAATTCATCAGGGACCAAAGCAAAGTGCAATTTATTGCTGGCACAGCTCATTAAAAGGGATGCTTACAGAGTGTGGCCACCTGGCCATCTCCCTCCGACCGCGATGCCCCCTCTCTTCCTCAAAGTAAGAAAAAATAGGGGTTTTATTTGGCCTCCTCACTCCCTTTACTTCCAGCTTGCCTTCCCCTTCTTGTGAGCGCTGAGACCGCAGACGCTCTACACATGTTCTCCTCTGCATCCGACTGGCAGGCACTCTGGAAAATGCCAGTATTGGAAGGGCCTGGATTCAGCGGTTTCTGAATGCTGATCGGACACTATTTCGCTCAAGCCACAGATAGTCATTTTTGGGGGGTATTTTCAGCTCCCTTTTTGACTCTTCCAGATTTCCAAGCGTCATGGATCAGCAATTTCTCCTCTTTGGAGAGTCATTATTTTTCACCTTTCCCCCAAGCCTGAGGCTCAGTGAAGTTTTGTAGGGGACCAGGCTCTTCCTTTCTCTTCCAGACAGCCACGCAATGCTACTGGCGTTGGAAATGTTTGCTGTGCTCCACCTCGCAGCTGTGGAAATTCCTGGCTATCTGGTTTTTAAAAGAGCTGAGGGGAAATCTGAGCAATTCAAGTGCCTTATTTTTTTAAAAGGTCTAACGCTTCTCTTGAGGAAACCCCAACCTGAAAACAGGAATGGTCTCACAGCATCTAGGAACACCAAATAATTACTTCTAACCAGGCTACCAACATGGTGTCCATTGCCACTGTCTCTTAGCACCTCTCCATGTGCTTTTATCCCGATGGCACACCTACGAGGTGAGGGAATGGTGCAACCCTTGTATTGGAAATGAGGGAGGGACACACCAGAAAATGGAGGGGATGACATTCGTTATTCGTGAGCAAATGTCCTTCTCCCTCCACTGTATAGAGGGTCCCATCTCAGTGTCCCACTGCCTAACCTGGGCAAAGAGGAGGGTGGGAGGTGCTCCAGCTGAGCGACTTGGCTAACATCACCAACATGGTCTCCAGCAAAGCAAGCTACCAACTTTAGGTCTCTCCAACCGCAGCCTAGTGGGATCCCATGTGATCTTCCAGCAGAAGTGTGGTCTTTACACAGTAAGTCTTGAATTTCCCATCCATTGCCATTTTTCATTTCCTCCACACATTTCTTATGAAGGACAAATCTCAGTGGCCACTCGACAACACGCATGGTAATGTGCACCAAAGCCCAAACTTACAAGGCAATTTGTTGACGATGCTTTCCTTCCTTCCTCCCTCCCCACAGTAAAAGCAATTAAAAAACCCTTTCAGATAGGCAGACTAACCTATTGGCAGGGTCCTTTTAATTGCATCCCAAGAACCAACTTGAATTAATCACTGGCTGAAAGCTTAGACATGGGAAAACCTCAGATACCACAATACAAAGCTTGATAACAGACACTGACATAAACCAACTGCAATAAACTCAAAGGAGCACTCACAGCATTTGTGCACAGAATCACTCATGGCCTAGAAATATATTTAAAATTATGCAAACTTCTTCCAGGACTTCATTCTAGAATGGTTCAAGGTTGGAAGGGACTTTCAAGATCATCTACCAGTGTCCACCCAGCAGTCCCCAGGTACAAATTCTAGATAAAAGTAATCTTTGTACTAACATGCACAGTGCATTTTTAGAGCCACGGAGGAGAAAGGGAAGTCCTAACTTTGTTTCTGTGTTATTTCATCACAGCCAGGGAAGAACATACAGCAAAGCAGCTGCTTGAGCTTCATGGGAAAAAAACCACAATCACAGCAAGGCAGGAACAGACAAGATCATATTGACCTGTCTTCAGGGTCTGGCGTTCACATTTTCATAAAGTGTCTCAGAAGATGAATCACTATACTAATAATATTTGTATTGATTATCTAAACTGAAGCAGCAATCGACTCCATTGTCTCACTTCCTCTTAAATTGCTCACAGATGGGATCCTATTTCCTATTCTGCATTTCTAATGGGAACACTTAAATCACAGCACAGAATTACATACACACACAAACTGTTAACAAAAACCCTTTTATGACTTGCATGAAAATAAAGATTTTTCACTTTGTAGCTCACTTTGCACTCCACACTGAAATTAAAAATTACTAAATATCAGCAGACCTCTAAATTATTTTTTTCTCATTATTTCTGGGTTCCTAATATTTACTGACAGACAGGCCTATATTTTCCAGCCCCTGATCAGTGATTATGGAGACATGGAGTTTGGACACAGAGTAAAAAGGTGATATTGGGTTTTTTTTTCCATGAAAGTCAAAGATCTTAAAGCTATCTCAAGTTCAGAAGTAGGGAAATCAAAAATCACTGTAGTATCAGAGGAAAAATAAATAACAGCTTCTGCTGTTACTAAAGGTAAAAAGCAGGGACTGCTGCAGAAAGAGCTGAACTTCAGGGGTGAAGCTGTGGGAGTTTGGGGTAGCAGCTATCAAAACCAAAAAGTAAAGGAAACTGGCAACAAATACATTGTTTTAGATCAGTTTGTCATGAATCGAAAAGCAAAGGTTTACATTTTTCATCCCAAACTTCTCATTCAGCTAAGCAGAGCTTTCCCCTACCCTGGCACAGAGTATGGCAGAATGAAAAAAAAAAAAAAAGTCTTAGACGTACAGATGGTTCATCTAAGATGCTTGCAGCACATTTCAAATGGCTGCCAAGCCTTCCAAGTCACCTGGAAGATGAGGGCAGCCAAGGCTCTTTGCTGGCCCACCACAGCCTGAGAGCTTCATCACAAAACCCAGCTCCAAACCCATCCCCAGCTTCAGCCCCAGATCCATCCCCATCCCATCTGCCCCACTCATGGTCCAACAGAGCAGCGAGCTGACTGTGGGGCTTGACCTCATCCCCACGCCTGCTTTCAAAGGAAAACTTCACCACTGCCCCACTGCAGAGGAGAAGGGGAGACACATTAAAGAAAAATAAATAATAAATAAAAAAACAAATGAAGCAATCGAGGGATGTTGGGAAAGGAGAAAAAAAACAGAGCCACAACCCAGCAGCTGGACGGCGAAGGCTCCTCTGCTCGGCCGGTCCCCAGGACCCATATGACTGTACAGCTGCCACGGTGAATGATCATTCTGCACGCCGAGGTCAGCTCTGCCCCCAGGCTAAGTAAGTGAAAATAAATGGTTCAGAAGATAAAAGGTCTTTTAAAAAAATTATTTGTCTTGTTGTCATGTCAAAACTGTAATGGGAAGAGACTGGAGGCAGCGATACGTCGTTTAAATAGGAAACAGCCATCCTGATGGTTCAGTGGAATAAATTACAGAGCAAAGCAGTTCCTGGGGGTTTGGGGCTGAGCTGCACTGGATGGACAGGCCCTGTGTAAGAAACGCAGGTTTTGGAATGTCCAGCTTGTGGAAATGCAGGTGTATTTCAACAGCCTAAATCACTACTCGGGCTACATCTCCTATCGTTCTTGCAGGTGAATTCTGCACCTTCCAGCCACAATGAGTTTAGTTTTTTTCCTTTCTGATCTTCCCAGGAGGGGGGATGAAAATTGATTTTAACTCCTCTAGGAAGGGAAAGGGTTAATCAGGTTTCCCCAGGCAGCTTGCTGTTAAGGTGCCAGAAATACCGAGGGGAAAGAATGACTTGCTAAAGATGGGACAATGGCACTGGTATTTTGCATTTGTTTCCAGGCTTTGAGATAGAACAAATGGGAGTCATTAGTGAAATGAGTTTAGGGAGTTCTAAATTAGCTGTCAGGCTGCCAAACCCGAAGAAGTGCTATGTCAGCTCATTAATTCTGGAGAGCACAGGATTACCCAAACCTAGGAAGGAATCCTGCAAAATTTAGAGTCAATTAAAGGAGGCTATTTTGCTGTAATAATATTTTCCACACGTATTACACCTCCTCATGGAACAGAGCCCATTTCTACCACAAATGAAATCTCTGGCGGGGATGGAGTGTGGCTGATGTCTAGACAGCTGTAATATGCTCTCTATGGGCTTGTCCACTGGCATCTCTGGGAAGCTCCAGCTAGAACAGAAGGCAGGGACTGCAAGCTGTGGAGCACATCACCCAGGCTGGGTTGACCCAAAGAAGGTGGTACTCATCTCCCTGAGGTCTTCCACCTCCATTCTACCTAAAAAAGCATATCTGTTTGGGGTGTGACATTACTGAGGAGGTAATCATGCATCACACCACCTCTTGAATTTGCTTCCTTCCTTGGTCTGCCTGACCTCAGATTTGTCAACACCCTGTTAGTAAACCCATGCTTCACCTCCCCAAACCTTCTGTCTCAGGAGCATCCCTTGAGTCCTGAGCTAAAACCCATTGAACTCAGGGAAAGTCTTTGAGAGGACTTCACTGGCTCTGGGTCCACCCCTCCAGGGGGCTGGAAAAGCCAGCAACTCTGGGATGCTCAGAAGAAGACAGGTCATACCTGTGTGCTGTGGGGTGTCCTCAGACAAAGCCTCCCATGCTATAAACCAGAAGGTTTAAAAGATAGATTATTTATATGCTTCTAGGGGAGTCAAGATTTTTTTAATAGACTAGGTCAATGGACAAAATACCACTGGCTGATAACCTGGAGCACACCAACTAATAACCACACCACATCCCAGCCCTCAGGGCACCCAAGCACGGGCCACAAAGAAAAGCTACCTCCACAAAGAGAGGGGAAGCCCAGAGCCCCCTGGTATCCCCCTCGCCTCTCCCCTGATGGCTATCGCTCCTCATCACCCCGCAGGACAGCAGTAGCCAGGGACAAATTAAACCAAAAATCACATGGCTGTGAAATACAAATGAGGCAAAAAATGCCTTCACCCAACCAAGAGAGCTCTGTCTCCCCAACTGCGCCGGATACAAAGATCGTGAACAAACAGGATAGAATGTCTTCTGCCTTTTGTGAAATGAAAATAAATGAAAGGATCTAAGGTTTCAGGTCACTGATCCCTCTCTTCCCTATCTGTACCATTTATCGGAGGTAGAATATAAAGGTTCCAGGTCCTTTTTTTTTTTTTTTTTGTCAGCACTTTAATGGTTGTTTTTTTCTCCTTCCTCCTTTCATTTTCTGAATGAAAGGACCACTTAGGAACCTGTAAAGTAATAATAAGCTTATAACAGGAATATTGTTTTTCTGGGCCAATGCAAACTCCTTCTGAAAAGGTTGAAGAGATTAAAGTAAAAATGCAATCTGTAAATAGATCAGGCTTTTAATTAGTTTATAGCCTGTTAAGAGATAATATTTTGCTCACATAGATCGTCTGTTATCTGAAGATCTCAGAGCACTTTAGGAACATCAATTAAGCCTTAAAAAAAAAAAAAACACAACACAACAACCTAGGGAGATAGGTAAGTGTATTTAGATTAATTAGTGTTGCTGTGAGCAGCAGGCATTATTATTAGATTTAATTTAGTCCAATAATTGACTTATCTGTTAATGGATTCTAATTCATCTGAGAAGGGATCAAATCCATCTGATTAAAAGGATTACATCGACTCAATTAATTCTATTAACTGACTTAATTTGCCATTTAATAATTCAACACATGAGGCCAGATCTTGGGCCCAAAGAAGGCACAAACCAAAAATTCCATACTGGGATTACTATGCCAGCAAAACAATGTGTTACAGACCATAAATTTTCCTTTGCACATAGCATTAGCAGACCCAGATGAAACATCCAAGGGGGCTTCCTCCAGCCAGACCCACCCCCCAGCCCTGCCGTACCCCCTTTCCCTGAGCCAGGGCTGGCTGGTCATTTTGCTGTACTCACGGTGGCTGCCTGGAAACGAGCAATTCACTGCCTGAGATTTGCCACTTCCCCTCTTTTCTGGCCATTCTCTTCTAGCAAGAGGTGAGAAGTTTTACAGAAGTCAATAAAAGCTTGCCATAAAACCAACCTCCCTTCAAAGGCAGGGCAACCCTCCCACGCCAGCCATTTGGAAGCTGTCTATGTGCAAAAAAAAAAAAAAAGAGAGAGAGAGAGGAAAAAAGCACATCTCTTCACTTGGACACTGTTCTTTCACCAATTGTGAATGTAGGAGAGGAGAAAGAGGTGCTAAAATGTTATTAGCTCCCCCATCCTTAACACTGGCTGGTGCTAATTGCTGGTGATGAGTACTGTGGACTGTAGCCACAGCTACCCCCCTCCACATCAAGACAGTCTGCATTGCCTGATGTTACTTTATCCTAACAGGACTGAGCTGTTGGGAAAATTCAGGGCTGGAGCCAGCTCACAGGCACCTTTTCCCACATATGTCCCTGCCCATGGCAGGGGGGTGGAACTAGATGATCTTCAAGGTCGCTTCCCAAACCCATCTGTGGTTCTGTGATCTCTTGCCTTATCTCAGACATTGGCACTTGCTTATCCCCCCAAAACATTTCCTAGGCTGGAATCCTGAGGACATCAATCCCCATCACCTCTCCTGTCAGTGGGAACAGGGTTAAGGTAGTGGAGAAGTTGTGGAAGCCTGCACCGTATGCATGGGCAAGGCAGCCAAGAGAGGAGCTGGGCACTCCCCGGCACCGAGTCTGGCTCCGGCTCCCTGTGCCAGAGCAGAGGCAGGGAAAAAGGGAAGCAGAGAAAAAGGGCAGGAGGGAAAGCAGCCATCTGCCGCAGGAGAGGAAAGGTGTCCTCCTTCAGAGGCAGATCTGACCAGCCAGACGGAGACGTGGATCAAAAGTTTGCAACTGTTGAGATCCCCAGACCAGGTTTAAGCCTCTCTCTGGTCTTGATCAAAGGTTACTCCATAATAATGCCTCGGGGGGAGGGGTTCCCAGCACATAATGAATCCTGTGTCATTGCCTTTGTATCCAGTTTTGGCTGTAACACAGATGGTTCTCACTTCAGTAACTCCGACATCTCTCCCCCCTTCATTATCACAGCCAGGAGCTCTGCGTGGTCGCATCCTGGACCTCCACACCCCACCTCACTGTCTCCCCGATTATCATGCTCTAAGTGTTCCCGTGCCAAGCAAGACGATGAACAGATTTCCATAACCTTTCAGCGCAGCTAGGGATGGGAAGGCTTTGCAGCTTGACGCATCAAGGAGTTTGATTAGGAGGCACGGGGGAGGGAGCAGGAGGGGTGTCAGCAAATGGCCTCCACGGCCGGAGCACCCCGGGCTGTCCAGAGGATGCCAACAATGTGGAGTGGAGAGGATCGGGTGGTGAGCAGGGATGCAGGCACCAGGGAGCTCCCCAGATGGGAAATCTCAGGCTCTGCAATTGTGCAGCATCTCCACCAGTCACGAGCGCACTCCTGCGCGAGGATTTGTTGTTCAGACACGATTGCATATGTATGAAGGGGACAAGATGGGCTTTGACACATAAATTAGCACTTGTCAGCTGCTCACGGGCACACTTCCCTGCTGCACCCCACTGTAAGTGCTGCCTTCTTTTATGGAGAGGAAAACTGCATCACAGTACCTGACAGTCACTGTGGACAAGAGCCTTCCCTGGGAAGCAGCAGCGAGCAGGCAGCAACTAGTTTACATATCAAACCTGAAGAGGGTGAATGCAATAAAATGACACAATAATTAACAGCCAAGTGGCACTTTCCACTCCTGTTTTATCTGGAAATTTGGGAATGACAAAGGACAAGGTTGATGAGACCTCAGGGCAGGGCTTTCTCCCAGAGACTGGGTGATTTACACAGCAGCAGCGTGGGCTCATTTCACACTAGCCAGGTGTTTTCTAGCTGTCACCTCCTCCCACGGCACAACTCAGAGAGCTCTTCCACCGGTGCTGCCCCCAGTGCTGGGCACGGCATGTGCCTCATCCTGCCCGAAGCTCCCACAGGGAACAACCGTTCCCAGACTTTGACCGGCCATCATGGCAGCCCATCTCCACCTCTGCAGAGCTGCACGTGAAGTTAACCACACGTGAACATCCATGCTGGCCAACACACACACCACCCCCCCCTGCAGCAACGTGTGAACGCACAGAGCTGTACATCCATAAGAGAAAAAGGACCGGTTATCTGAACAGTTTTAAAATCTTCCAGGAACCAACTTGACAAAATTATCTCTGTCGCAACCATCTCAAAAGGTACCAGAATTACAAGGGTTTTTCATAATTCAGCCTCCTAACAGCATCTCCAACATGTTGCTTGTGTGCAAATCACAATGAGAATCGTTGAGCATGCTGCTGACCCAGGGGAATGTCCATTATTTCCCTTCCTGCAGAATCCACATTCCCTGAGATTCAGCTTAAGCTCTGGGGTACTCTCAAAGCTCCAAAGTCTGTTTCGTTTCAGCTCAAACCAATTATCTCCCCACCAATAAAAATGAGACTGCTTCACTGAAGCACTGGATTCACCCAAATGCAAGCCTGGAGTTTATTTACGGGTAAAGAACATCCCAGTCACCAACCTGGGCATAATTTATGAATTCTAGTGGACACACTGTGAGCTCATGCATTGGGCAGAAAAAGATTTTTCTCTTCAAGCACCACCATACACTAAAAAATTGGGGCATGACACTACTGTGGGAACTGCCTGCTGCTAGGAGCCAGCCTGACAGCCTGCTCCACCACAACAAACTCCATGTTCTTAACCTGGAAATGTTTTTCTCCCCTTTTAGCCTGTTTTTTATTGCTCCTCTTTTCCCAAGAGGCTCTCAGCCCAACATACAGCAATAAAGCTTTGACCTGGAGTTTGGGGGATCTCAGTAAATATTCTTACCATATTTATCTCCATCTTCTCCTTTGGCACTGATCCTCCTGCCGAGCACTTGGATGTGTTTCCCACTTGTCCTGCTGTAGAGCTGATAGAGCCGAAGCTGCTTCCTGCTCACGTCGTCCCGTGCTCGAGTCTGGTTCTCCACGTGTATCCGAAAATCTACATTCTCCTCGGCAGCAAACATCTGAGATCGGATGGGGAGGGGGGAGAGAGAACAGAACAGACCATGAAACAAAACGAGCATCTCGGATGGGAAGATTGCACATCAACCTGCCAAGGGCACGTGGCGCAAGAGGACTGGGACTTGGCTGCCCTTCGTTTGACAGCTGTGGCCGCGGTATCAGGCACTCGGTGTGTAACTCTAGCCAGAGCTGGCTCTCCTCAGTAAAACCAGACCCAGGTTTTTACAGTCAAATGGGGGAGGGGGGGGGGTTGGAGGAAAAACTTCTACTTGGTCCTGCTTTGATTGAATCCCAATCAGCCACTCTGGCCATAAATTAATCTCTCCTTTGCATGTGCATAGCCTCTCCCAGGTTGCGTGGACACACATGGGAGAAAGGGAATGGACAAGTCCATTTCAGGGGATTCATGCTTCACATCCAGCAGCTGCACTGATTCCCCAGATTAACTGCAGGGAGGAAGTAAATGGAAGAACCTATTTATGCTGACGTCAGCAGAATGGACTCCAGTTTGCACAGGCATAAAATCTACTAAGATAGAAGTGTCACCTCTACACAGGGACTCTTTAGCCTAACTTTTGTGCCAGCTCTGCTTTTAAGCGAAGCCAGCTCATTGGTGACAGTCTATGGATGCATCTCTGTTAGCCTCAGCAGGTCCATGGCTTGGGGAGAGATCATGAGGACCAGCAAGAGACAACCCAGTACATCCAGCCATAAGAGTGTTATCAGCAGGGTCCCATCACTTGAGACAGTTCATCTATTTTTTTTCCTGGCCGGTAGATTAACCTTAGTTCACTACAGCCTTAAAATATTACTAGAAACTTTCTCTGTCACATCTGCCCCTCCTTGGAGATCTTGTTTCCTATCTTAACTTATGGTTCCAAAAAAAGACCGAAACAGGATTCCTGGTTTTGCTTCCAGAGACTTGTCCATCCTTGTCCAAGGTCAGAGGACTAGACAACCAAGACGTTCTCAAGATGCCCCCTGAAGGGGAGGCTGCACGGCACACACCCAAAAGCATTTCACACCCAAAGAATACTAGAGCCCAGAATTGGCTCCACAATCTGTCCCAGAAAGTGTTTGCACCACAACATCCAAGCTACCCACTCCAAACTCACAGATGGACACTATTTTGGTGGCCGACTCCCTTCACAGGACAAGAAATCATTCAGAAACCAAACACAAAAGATTATTGAGTGGCAAACAGACAAAAGTACTGCACAATAGACAATTTTTAATTTGACCAAGACAAAGACTGTTTAAATCAAACTCATTGCTGGTAAGCTCTAATGCTGCGCACTGCTGCATGCAAGAGACAAAATCCACCACAAAATAAGAATCACATGGGAATTTAATGGTGCCTATAAGAATCATGAGGGAATTCAATGATGCCTAGGTTTGGGGCTGACAGAGGAACAATTGCTCCTAGCAGAGTTATTATTTCTCCTCCTAACACAGTCCCCACTATGGCACACTTGTCCTCCTAGCCTGGTAGCAAGAGTGCTCTGATATATTGGTGTGGGGATGGAGCTGGCAAGGCAAATGAAAAAGGGTCAATAAATCCTTATTCAGGTCCATGCCAGGCTAAAACACATAAGAGCAACTGGCCAGAAGAACAGGCTAAATAGTCTCACTTCAGCCACCTGCATCTGTCATCTTGCACCACCAGATATTTCTAGATAAAATACTCCCTGAAAGTCAAAACCTCAAAAGAACTTTTTAGCGTTTCTAATTGTCAAGTAGCCACATAGATGAGCAGCAGGAGGAAAACCTTGGGCAGGCAGTGCTGCTTAGCACCAGACCTTCACTAAGCAACCCAAACAAAAACATGATATTCTGCACAGTGGCAGCAGCAAGAAGGTTCACAGGGATGTTGCAGGATCGCCTCTGCTGCCATTATTAAATGCTGGGTTTACGCTGTTTGAATCCCAAGGAGAGAAACCAATTTAACTCCCTTATTTTACTGTCAGAAGTTAGGAGGAGAGACTGCAGGAGATAAACCCCCGGGCTGTGCCACAGGCGGCTCAGGGTGACACTGGGTCTAAACAGACATTCAAGGTGATGACAGAAGTGATGGACCAGAATTCTCCCATTAATCGTGGTGATAATCCCCACCCTCAGAAAACAGATCCCAAGCCAAGAGCGCGAGAGGAACAGCAGCCCTGGCCCTGGCTGGGTGGGCAGGATCCCAGAGTGGTCAGGGTTGGAAGGGACCTCTGAAGATCATCTAGTCCAACCTCCCTGCTAGAGCAGGATCATGATCCTGGTGGAGCCCATCATTTGAGCCCAAGCTGGGCTCTGCTCCCTCTCCTCTCCTGAGGCACCACAGTTACCCCTGAGCACAGACAGCAGATCTTGGCTTTGAACATGAGTAACATCCATTTCCTTTTTTCATCCTACATCTCTTCTTGCTTTCTTCCCAAACTATATCGTTGCAAAGGATGCTGAACTACTAAAAATAAAGATGTTCAAGTAATGCTGACAGTCTGCCTCTTACCCACAAAAGCAAGGCTATTTGCAGTTAAGATTCTGGCTCCAGCATTTTAAGATTTAAAACAGATTTTAAATCAAGATGACGTCATTACACTGCGTTCACCACATGTTAATGAATTTCACATTTTTCTAAGGGGAAAAAAAAAACAAAGCAGGTGGGATCTGTAGTGGGGGGAAGGGCAGGTTGCTTTGCTTTCTTGGAAACTTCAAACAGAAAAGGCAATCTATTTTCCAAAACATGTTTTAATTGTCTCTTTTCCTGGTCTCCTGAGCACTCCCACGGCTGAGACCCCAGCCTGTACCCGTGGTGCCTGGGTGGACTCTGGGCATCCTGCTCTGTAGCCAGCTCTGAGCAGGCATGAACCCACCTCTGCACGTTCGTCACAGTTTTCCTGCCCAAGATCAGGTCGTTATGGGTCTCCTCCCATCTGAAGAAGGGTATGCTGTAGCCCAGAGGGATGACATCTCCTCCTCCCCCAGCTAAGGGCATCACCCGTCACCCCAGCACCTTGTCCAAGCCCAACAGCAGCCTGGTGAGGAGATCATCAGAGGACACTGAGCCCTGACATAAAGTCAGCCCAAGCATGTGGCACTCCATTGCTTCTCCAGTAACCAGCCCTGCTGGAGCTCAGGGGAAAAAAATCCCGGAGGAGGAACATTCTGCAAGTTCTCCTTGCTGACCTGTCCCCTGGTCAAGAAGCCCTGGTCTGGCACAGGGGTAAAACCACCAGGATTTAGCTGCCTGCTTAAAGATAAGCACATGCTTAAACACTCTGTGGAAACAGGATGCTCTGCTGGCGTGTGGCCAAGGGGAATTAGCTGTGCCAGCCTGGGCTGCATCTGGCCCCCAGCAGAGAGTATCAATACTCTAAAATAAAATTTCATGCAGTGTCGATTTCATGAGATAAACCCTATTTGATCATTGCTGAAATCCATTCTCACAGTATCCCTGCCCTGAAGAGTATGCTCCCTCAAGCAGCTAACTTTACTGAGATAAGGAAGTCCATTTATATACACCATAAGAGAGACTCTTTTTCATAAATCTCAAAAAAATTAGTAACATATGCCTCCTTCAGTAACTGATCGCCAGCACTCACTCCAGGAGGTCACCTGAAACCAAGTCCATCCACCCCAAATACATTTCTGTAACAATCACAACTCCACAAAACCATCTCAGTGCCACTTGAAACCATCGAGCTCTCACTTCTGTTCACCAAAGTAAATGGATTTTTAAAATTATTTTTACTATTAATATTTTATTACTGCACATAAAGACACCACGTGCAAAATTATCATCTCTATATTTTTGGCCTTTTAATCTGATAATCCACGCTGTAGGTGGCAAAGCCTACAGACTCTGGATGCAAAGCTCAGCACAACAGGTCCCTGAAACAAAAGGCTGCTTGTACCTCCAAGCTCCAGACAGAAATGTGTCCCATGGGACCTGCTCTAGAGACAGACGAAGGATCTCCTGCATTGCTGTATCTCCTCCAGTGTTTTGCTGGGGTTTGGGGTTGTATTGTGGTCTATTTTGCAAATCTACCCAAGTGGTGTGGGGCACTGTCCATGCAGGACAGCTTGAGCATCTCAGGATAGTGGGTTTCATGCAACTCCACCTCACTCTCTGCCAGTGGTTCCTAGTCTGCAAAATCCCAGTCGTTAACACAGAGAGCATCAAATCCAGTTTCATTTTTATTCTTCCTCTCTCTTTTTAAAAAGTTCCTAATTCATTTATTATTTATTTACCGCTACATCTCTCAGCAATAATACACAGCTACAAAGACCTCCTAAAAATACAGTTGACAATAGAGAAGTTTAAGCAAGGGAATAAACAGCATTCCTTTTAAAAACAACCATGACCACAAGTAACCGAAGCATCAGAAATGCCTCACTCCTGAAAAGAAGCAGCTCTCCCTCCTCGCTGCTGTTCTTGCCCAGCCATTTAAGGTTGGTGTGTTTGGTCCTACCTCCTTTCCAAACAGCCACAGAAACCAGAAACAACATCTGCCTTCATACAGCCACACTGGGAGGTTTTCAAGCGCCGTATTGACCAACGGCTTTCAAACAATGAGTAGACTTCATTTTAAATTACTTTACAAGGTCTTTCAGCTTAAAGAATGACTCTCCTATTTGTTAAATCCCAGATGGAGGGTGAGGGAAAGACCATTTTGCTGACTCAGCCTAAGGTTTCACCATTAAGTAATCCAAGAAATGCTCAAGAACAGCCAAAGCCTTTGAGAGGGGCCTGAGATGTTAGTGCTACACAAGCTTGTGCCACATCCCTGCAAACACCGATGCCTTGTTGTGAGCAGAAAGCAACCACAGCCCTGCCAAGGCCAGGGAAATCCTCGTGGTGCCAAGCCATCTTAACGGGATTGGGTTTTCCATCCATCCAACCAACCTCTGAGCACTTCAAATGTTCTATTCTGAGCTTTCCAGTAACAGAGGACGTTAATCTGTTATTGTTCATGTCATAAAGTGTTACAGCGTGAGATGTCCAAGGCCCACGGCACGGCCAAGGGAGCTGGACTTCAGAATGTCCTGATTTTTTGCTTTTTATCCTCCAAGCCCCATCAGACAGCAAACCATATGTCATTCCCCAAACTGAACCAGGAATACAAAATCCCTCTTGCTAAGGGCCATACCGATTGCAAAAGATAAACAAATCAAGCTATTCAAAGTCCTTTCAAACACCATCTGATAAGCAGGAAATACTTATTACCTTTCAGCCATCAAATCAAGCTAATATTAATGATTTTCTCCATGACCTTCTACACACATGAAAGTTAACTCGCTAAGGTCAACAAGAGGATATCCAAGACAGATCTCTCTCAAGTCTGCAAAGGCAAGTAACAAACCACTTTGTTTCCATGACTTTGGCAAAACTCCTCTATGCCAATTACAGCAGGATTTGCTAGCTCACCATGACAGCCAGCCTGGACAGAAAGTGAAACACAATGCACTCCTGATTTGCTGCTTTTTTGCCTCCTCTTAACTGCAAAGGCAACCCATCGTTAGGATATTGTTACCTTCATGTTCCAGAGCCTAGTTCAAAGCCAAGCAGAAGTGGATGTGCACTGCTTGGACATGTTCACTTCTTTGGGCTTAGAAGCACATTTGGAAATTCATCTAACACAAAGTGGCTCCACATTCAGATGTGCAGCAGGGATCTGGAGTGAAGGGCAAGGGCACTTCAGAGTGAATCTCTGTGCATCCAACAGAAGAGAGCCCGCAGGGGGACAGTGCCAGAACCCCACAAATGTTATCAAGCCTTTCACAGTAACAGAACTCAGACTTTGGGTTTTGTGTTTGTTTCTTCCTGTTTTCCACAGAAAAATATTTTTTCCCTTGAAAACTAAATACCCAAAAAACTAAGTCGCACTCTCAGTCTTGGGAGATGTCCTCTTGGGTGATGACTGTACCCTCCAGGATGTGCTGTGAGACTGAGTAACAGGGTGCACCATGGAAGTGGTTGTTCAAACCAATGCAGACATGAGACTCCACAAAAGACTCCACCAATTGTGTTTACAAAGGATTTACCTTGAAACACTTTTTAATTATTTATTTTTTTTTTGGTGGGGAAAAAGCATGAATGTCCTCTTTAAAACCCAGATGCCAAAAGAACTCACTCCACAAGAGCTGTATCATGCTATAGCCTGTTCATAGAGTCATGAACCATCTTTTGACTTTGCTTCCTTAGAAGGCTGATTCAGAAACACTTCCCTAACATTCTCTGCCTCAGTTTTCTACCTCATGTATTTATATCCAGTTTACATCTGTTTATTCTTGAACCAACAGTGTCCTTTAACTTGAATAATACTTTCCCCCCTCATGCTTCTCCTTGTGATGCATTCAGGCTATTCCCTTTCTCCAGTCTCTTCCTGACCTCCATTTCACCATGCTGGGAAAAGAAAGCCAAGCACCAGACCACCTTCACTTCCACCTCCCCTCCCACACCTGCCCTCATTGCAGAGGAGTTCCTGCCCACACCAAGGATGGCAGCTGAGCTCTTTCACAGCATGGGCCCATGCAGGGGACACCAGCCCATCACAGGGGGAAACCCAGAGCTCTCCCTGCTCCTGCACAGGTAGGCTCTGAAATCAAGACCCTCTTTGCTTTGACTTGAGCACTTTCAAGTTGCTGCAGTACGTGAAATTCAATGATGTTTGCTCTTTGTTTAATGAGCTCTAAGTGAAGGGCATGTGCGGATGGAGCTGGAAAGGAGAAGGAAATGGGGTGATGAAGGGGTCGAGCCTGCCTTTCCCTTTGTATTTCAGAAACATTAAACAAGACCCAAGGAGAAGACATTGCTAGGGCTTGGAAGAGGGGACCTACAGCTCAGTGAGGTGACACATACTTGGATCCAAAAGCTGCTGTGCAAGCAGAGCCTCCTTTTCTCTGGAGAGCTGCCTGCCACTTTCAGAGAGGCCACACATTAAATCTCCTTGGGTAGTGTCAGACCTTCCTTCTCCCCAAACACACAGCCCCTCAGAAATACAACTGTTGCTCAGCCAAACCCCCCAGCATCTTCCCAAGATCCCACCAGCTTTCCAAGCCACATACCACTGCCATCCAGCTCCCCTAAAACAACGTGTCCATCAACGCCCAGGCGGCAGACAACAGCCTTCCCGAGCCCGGTATGAAACCATGAGGAAGGCAGGAGGGAGTGCCAAGAAACTGGAACCTGAGAGAGTTTGAGGAAACGAATGTTTTATGGCCCATCAGTCAGTATTTGGCCATTTTCTAGAGAAAGATGATGCCGCCTTCGAGAAAAACCAAATTTCTCCTTTTGATGATGGAGTGAGCCCTGGCCAGAACTGTGAAAACTCATCATTTGTGAGATGGTGACATTTCAAACTTGTTCCACCCTGGGAAATGGTTCTCTCTGGGGAAGAGCAGGGTTTCAGCCTTGATTAATGACTTCTAAAGCCCCAGCTGTCCTCACGTGCAGGCAGAGGAAGGGAGGGTGCCTGCAGCCAGTGCTGCTGGTGCTGCACAGCCCAGCTCCAGTGCTGCTGAAGTGCTGCAAGGCAGCTTTCTTCACCCAGCTCCAACACCCCATCCTCCACATCTCCTCCTGCATCTGCTCATTCTCACCCAGCACAACCAGGTCACTGGCTGCAGCCCCAAATCACATTATTAATATAATTGCCATGAGCAACAGCAGCTCAGCAGCCTGCAAGAGGGAGCCCACCCCTCTGCAGGAGCCTGCTTTGTGCCACAGTGCAGCAGTGCCAAAGGGGCTGAGAACAAGCCACCTCCCAGCACCGAAGGGCACCTCTTCCCAGTGGGACCAGTTCAGGCTACTCGTGCTAGCCACAATGAACCAACCCATGCCTCTTGGCTGCAGGGGAATCTATCTGCAGGACACCACCTCTCACCATGAGCTCTTGACAGTTTTGATTCCCCAGAAATACTATTCACACCTTAGTTGTTTTCCTTATTTTTCTCCAGTTGTGATATATCTTTTCTGTTTTGTTGTTTGTGTTTTTTTTTAAATTCGGGGCTGGTATTATTTTACCACTTCTATCAATCAGGCAACGAGCAAGCAGGGCTTTTTTCTTTCTTCCTTTCTTTCTTTGCCTGTCTTTCTTTTTAATGCTTGTTCTATCTCTGCTATATACTTCCTCTCCACACAGAAATATCCCTTCAAAGCTTGATATTATTGAGCAGCTTTCAACCATGCCCAGCAGAGCCATGTATTCTCTGCATTTGTCTGGCCTTTGTTTCTAGGAATGAAATACCAATGGCTGAACAGTGTGACTTCATTTCACTCCTTCATTCCAATACTTGTTCTATTTCTATCCCACTGGGTCAAACTCACCTATTGTGAGACCTCACCGATTTCAATTACATCAGGGATTAATTTGTTCCATTGCGTTGAAGCTGTTAATACAATCCTTGCTGGCTCTAGATTAGAAAAGGCAGGGTGGAGACCTCCCTCGCAGGCAGTGTGTTTAACAGCGGTCTTGATCTTCATTTTTGTTCAGCAGTGGGTTGGTTTTTTTCTTCCCTTTGTGCCCCTTTGCCCCTCTTTTCACAATCTTCCCCTTCCTTTCTAAATTGCCCTTATCAGAACTGGGTGGTCCTTCTGACTTCCACTGCAACTGGCAAAACGTTGCCTTCCAAAGCTGCTGCCCAGGGCTTGTGAGGGAGGTCGGTGCTGGAAGGAAGGTCTGACCCAAAGCCACCCAAGGCCAGACAGACATGACCACTCCAGCTTTGGCACATCATCTTCCCCAGGATGATTTGAAGGGTTGCTGCAGGTCCCCACATACCCAAAGGCATCTATGGGTGCTCGATTTTGCAGCTCTGACTGTCGGTTGACCAAGGTCTCAAAGGGAACGCTGAGATCCTCCAGGTAGCAGGTGCTGAAATGCACATTTGTCAGTAACTCTGGTTGTCCTTTCTGGGATTCCCAAACTGGGACACTAGATCACGACAAAGCTTTAAAATGTCCAGCCCTCCGGTGTCATAGGACATCTGTGGTACCAGTTTAAGGCAATCTCAGCAATCCTGACTCAAAAGTTGTTGTTTATCCAGATGATTTTGTCTCAGGAAGAGACACTGATGCAGGGAGTGTTTGGGCCCACGAGGGTGTAGCAGTTCAGCTTTGCTCAAGTGCTACAGCTCTCCCACAAGATTCACTCTTTTCCATATTAAAAAATCCAACCACATCTTAATGAAACTATAGTTTTAGGAAATAGTGTGATGATTCCAGAATAATGAGAATGGGAGTTTCAAAAAGATAAGTAGGGAAAAAATTAGAGGCTCTTAATATAAAACCAAACAGCTCAATCCTCCTTCGCTTAGGGAAACACATTACATTTCTATGGTGGTTTCATGAGGTCACCTCAGGCTTCCTTGGGGCATCTTTCTGCAGCCCAGGCTGGTGGAAGCTGGAAGGGTTAATGCTGTAGCTGTCAAACTCACCAGACACAAGTTAGACAGGCTGGGTTTCAGGGCTCCAAATTTGTTGCCCATATTCAGCTCCTGGTTTTCCAAAATGTACAAGATTTCCATTTACTACTGCTACTAGAGGGATAAGATGGACTATTATCACCCCACTGTTATCTTAGCACTGCCACTGACCTTATACCTTGGCCAAGACATCCAAGGACAGGGTGAAGCCCCTGCATCCCCTCCAGGCACGTGCTCAGGTCTCATTCCATTTGGTCCCAAATACTGCCTGAACAGCACCAGCTTGTAACTACAAAGCCTGGACCTGGGCAGTGTGTGACCATGGCAACCCAAACCTTGGTGCCAGCAGGAATCCTCCCACCTCCCCAGGAGCAAGGTCTCACTGCATCTACATTGGTCTGGACACGTCCCACCATGCAGATCAAACCCTCCCTGAGATACACAACCCACAAAGGGAAGACAGGATTGACTCTGGAGGTTCTGCTACACCACAGCAGCCTTCACAACAGTCCCAGTCTGCAAAAATCATTGCTTCCACAAGCCTAAGCTTCCCAAAATATTCCTCTTTACAGCTGAAATCTCCTACTGTGGGTTCTCCCCAGATGATTTTGCTGGGGAAGAGCTAAGCTCCCATCATTGCCACTTCACCACAGTCATTTCCGATACTGTCAAGTTCAATGAGGGCTAAAGAAAATCCCAAAAGAACTCCCTTCTTTCCTGGTGCACTCTCTGCTTGGGGGAAAATTTCAATATTCATTCATTCCCCACAGGCTCTGCTGACCTCTGGCAACATCCTTCAGGCTTTGCATGGCTCTATGCTACTGCCACCGCTCTTCCCTGCTGGCACCAGGACATAAATATTTTTCAGAAGTAGTTTCATGGCTCTGTCCCTCCTGGAAACATGGGTATCACTGCAAAGGAAACTGCAAGAAGGTTCTGCAGAACCAACCTCTGCTCTACACCAACCTCGGAGAGATCATGGATCCACAAAGCCAGCACTTAGATTTGAGGAACTTGTCATGCTACAAATGCCTTAACAAGAAAAACAGAAGTTTATTTTCCTTATGGAGAAAATACTCCTGCTGAAACAAACTGCCCTGATCTGCAGGACTTAAAACTCTTCAGCTATTCCAACTGTTACAAGCAGCTGCCTGTTAAGTGTTTTTTTGAGCAGTTGAAACAGGCTTGCAGAAACAAAACCTCAGGAGGAAACCAAAAAGTCTCTCCAGCCCAAAAGAGCCCAAGAGCAAACCTGGTCCCCAACAAAGCAGCAGCATGGTAACCCATCTGGGAGCACGGATCACCCATAGAGGAGGGCCCTCTCGATGCAGACCCAGCAGCAGCTGCACAGCTTGTTCCTGCACAACTGCAAAGCCTTTGCACAAAGCCCAGGGAGCTCTGCAAAGGTGAGGCATGAGGGTGAGGGGGCTGCCCCTCCCCTGTCCCTGCTGGTCTCTGGAGTGTCCCCCTCACCCTCTGCTCCTCGCCCTGGAGGAGCCCAGCTTGGCCACGCCAGTTGGGTTGCAGCAAGACCAGGGCACTCCTCCCAGCGGGGTGCTCCTGGGAGAAAAGCTGCAGGCACCCCACTAAAAACACTTCCCAGCAATTTGTTTGTCTCTTCAAACGAGTCCTGAACCCAATTACTGAAAAACCTGCCAGGTTCAAAGCACCTCTGACCTTTTCTCTCCTTCCCTCCGTCAGCAGCAACTTCCTCCTGGGGCAGCTGCTCCAGCTGCAAATCCGTTTGGCCATGGCAGCAGGGCAGAGCAGACACCCCAAGCCCACTCCCCTGAAACCAGTCAGGGGTTTTCCAAACCCTGGAAAAAGACAGTCATTCACCCCTACGACTTACAACTCCGGTTTAAAGCACAAGCTCATCAGGTCCAAGGTGGTATCTCTCTCTGGCTCTTCTGCTTGATACCAGCCCAGCTGGGACCTCCACAAAAACAGGAGCAAAAGGACAAGATGTGGGAAACCTAAGCGATACTCAGGAAAACACCACTGTCAGAAGGAGACAGGAGATCAGCAGAGACCCATCTCCCCACAAAAGAAATAAACATTCGCAGTGGCAGCACTGCAGCAGTGATCCGATGTTTACGCCGGTAGCTCCTTTCATCCCGGTCCCCTGACATCGTCCAAGGATCACAGATCCCTGCTCCCACTGCAGAAAAGCAACTCCCTCTAGGGTAAAACATGGCAACTGCCGAGCAGCGCACGCCAGCTCAGGGCAGGATTTCCAAAACACCTTTTTCCATTGCATTTGCAAAGAAAATACAGATGTGGGTAACAACTGTCTGCCTGGACAGCAGGTCCCAAGCACTGATCTCACGTGAAAGGTGGCTCCTCCAGAAGCACACAGCTGATTCAGCAGAGATGCCTGGAGACCTGATCAAATTATCCCGCATCACTTGTCCTCTATCAAATTTCCTCTCTGGAAAGCTTTCACTGAGCTCCATCTGGTCCCTCTCCTACTTATTCTGGCCAGATAACACCTACTGACCCTCCTTGGGAATAGTGTCAAGGGGAAAGGGACCTCCTCAGGTGTCACTGCTCACTCATCCCATGATTTGGCAGCCTCTACACACTGCTGGGATATAAGAGAACAGTTCTGACCAAGGACAGGGAGGTTAATCCATCTAACAATAACTGGAGGCCAATCGGGGGATTTACTGAAATTGTAGGAGTCATTCTGCTGGGAATCTTTGTGCTGCTGATACCTCACTTCTGCCTCATGGTCATTCCCACTAGCCTACCTCCAGTTTTTTCATGTCTGCTTTTAGGACTGGCTGATAGTAGCTGTTTGAGACCCCAAATCCCTCCCACGGGCTGCACCCTCCCCTCCTAACATTTACAGTTTGTCTTCTCCATCATTCAGCTGAGCATCTGCTTTACTCCCACCGTCTCCAAGAGGGAAGGGAAGGGAGACCTTTGGAGGTTCAGGGCAAATATCAAATCCATGTTATGGAAACTACCAAAACATCACTGGAAAGTGGTAAACACACAGCAGCCTCAATGGTTACGTATGTCCTGAATACCAGCCTGCTAATATTTGTTATTTCAGGGGGAAAGTCCTGTCTCTCTGGGCTGGTCTCTCTCTCAGAGCCTACTTACAGCACCTGATGGAGACATCCAGCTTGGGGGACAGCCTTACCAGGCTCTGTGTCCTGACCAGTGAAACAAATCCTGTGACAGCAGGGCTGGCATTGCTGAGCATGGCTGCTGTGCCACCAGGAAGGCTTAGGCTTGGAAATGACGTTGGAAGCTCCTGAACAGGAGAGAGTGGGGGCTGGGACAACAGCACAGCAGAATCCAGCAGGAGACCAGCTCCCAGGAACAAGCCACTGAAGCTCTCTGGACCCACTGGGACTTACTAGAGGCAAGGTCCTGGAGTAGCAGTGTTGAGGAACAGCAGTAAGGGTGAAAAATGGAGCAGGTCAGCAAACTACCTAAAAATAAATGGCAATGTGTGAAATCACAACCCTGGAGGGGAGCACCCCCTTGTTCTTCTAACAGTTTTTCTCCATTTCAGTGGTACACTTTGCTCACATGTTGCTGAGTTTCCTTTTCCTCTCTGCAAGTTACCATGACCAAACACCTGCAATATTGGAGTCGTTCCTGCATAGTTCTCTTCCCATGTACATGAGAAACATCTTTACTCACAAGCCTTGCAAGCTACTCCTGGAACTGGGCTTTCCAAAGATTATTTTGAACAGAATTCATTTATTTGAAACATAAGATGCAAAATTTCCATCACCTCTACAAGGGAAATATTTTCTTTTGATCTTGCTTCATGCTTTTCTTGCCTTGCAAAAATTATTTCATTAACTGTAAGGTAGGATGGAGCTCTCTGGATGTCCTCTGAAACCCAAAAAATAAACACCAGGAAGCCCTGCTGACATAGGAGGTGGACATTTGAATGTGTGCTACTTACTTTAAACAAATCACTTCAAATCAACTTACCTGGAAAGACCCACTTCCATTTAGCAAAACTCAATTACAGTTACAATTAACAACAATCTTTCCTGTTTCCTATAATTTCTGTGGAGTAGCCCTACCTGCAGCCAGGGTCTGAGATGCCGCATAGTAACATGGTGCAGAGCTTCCAGGAGCCATAAGCAAAGCACAATTTCACAACAAAACCATTCCCAAAGTATGACCAGGTGGCTAAAAAATAGTTTAGACGTTTGCGTTCAGGGAACAAGACCTGTAGCCAGCTCCAAAAGCTTCAAGGGAAAACAGAAGAGATGGGAACCAGCCCCATTTCAGTGTTGGCACCCAAGCTGCTCCTCATCAAGCCCACAGAGAAGCTGCCAACCCCTTCCCCCACGCCCTGCCCAAGGGGGTCAAGCAAAGCCAGGACTGAGAGAGGGAAGTGCTGACACTGGGCATCCCCTGGGCCCAGCACGAAGGCATGTCTGAGGAGATGAGTTCCTGCACCTCCCAATTCACTAATGCCCTCCCCAAAACGATGCTCCTGCTGCTCCCCAAAACGATGCTGCTGCTTTCAGCATGCTGCCAGGCACAGTGGCAGAGTCCCCTCAGCTACATGCGGTGACATGCTGCAATACCTGCCAGGACCATCCTGGAGATGAGAAAAATGGCTTTGGAGGAGCTGTCAGTCACATCAGCTTGGTTCCTGCCAAGAAAAGGGTCAAGCATCTATTTGGGGCTCCTGGTTTCCCTTTATGAAATCCCTGCTGCCACGGTGTCCCCTTTCTGAGGATGCCAGAGGGTACTTTGTCACTGCCTGCTCCTGCTTGTAAACACCAGTGGCTGATCAGTTCTGCTTGACCAAGTTATCTCTGATGCAAACCCCAACCTGCTGTCTTGGACTAATGAGCTCCATAAGTATTTTCACTCTGACTTACCAGCCCTGCTCCAGGCTGCTCCACGGAGCACCCACAAAATCCACCAGCCATTTTAGGAGGGGCAAGAAAAAAAACAACCCGTCTGGGTTGGTCTGTAAAGGCTTTTCCTCCACCACAGCCAGCCATCACCTGCCAACAGCCACGAAACTTTTCCTTCCCCAAGAAGTTCTTTGAAACACATTCCCAAGCCCTATTATCTCTCCTCCTTATACCACACTCCCTCTATTATCAAGAAATCTCCAAGTAATTTATAAGCCCACAAGCTCCTGCGCTAACAGGGCAATAAATCACATTTATATTCCCCGTCACCTACTGTTGGGAGGGCTGTGGTGCTGAGCCAGCTGGCTGTGGGGCCGGGCAAAGTGAGGTGGCAGGGAGCACCCACTGCCATCCCCAAACCTTCCACCCTCCCCAGCACAGGATTTGCTCAGAGCAGAAGGCAGTTTTGTTCCACAACAGCCGGATGTTTATTTTTTAAGTATCTAGAGACGATCCCAGGCCGTGTCCCACCTCACTGTGTTTTTCCCACCCGACACCAATACAAGCACACAAGAGGGTTTTCTTGTTACAAAATCAAACCAAAAGGAGGAGGATGGTTTTGGCTGTTTTCCTCAAGGAAAAAGGTTGCCCATCTAATAATCCCAAATAGGCAGTGGCTTGTTGGGCTTCCATGTGTGTCTTAGAGCCTCCCCTCGCCGTGCCAGGTCACTGGCTTTCTTTTCCACGGAGTTGCAAAACCCCTGAATAACAAGGTTTGTGCATGGAAGTGCTGACACAAGCCTTAACTACAGCATCCTGAACATGATACCAGAATAAGGACGCTCCCTGTGTGGCCCAGCCTATGGATAAATAAAGCATTTCAGCAGCCAGCGCTGACAGATCATAAACCTCCACGAGCATAAATACCAACAACAACCCAAAAAGATTAGAGGGCTTACAGGCGAGGCAGGCTGGGATGATTTAGGGTTGGGGTGGAAGGGTCATTATTGCTGAATAGGTGAGGGCGAGCGGGCCAAAGAAATCAATAAACCATTCTGCTTCCAGGGAAGGAAGGGGCCACATTAATTGTGCAAACACACATTTTCCGTTTGAGGCTGGAGATCTCTGGCTTACCCAGCATGGATGGTTACAGGGAACTGGCATCATCAAGGACTTCACCCCAGGACACATGCCTCAGGAGCTCCATCACTTAGAGGTGCTCACCTAAGGACCTCGCTGAGTGCAACTTGCTGCTGGAGGCAGCTTCAAATGCAGGCAGAGCCAGGCAATGTTCATCTCCAGCTCCATTAATTTCATTTTTTGTTAAGTTAATATACAGTTGGGATAAGGATCTGAGTTGCCTTCAGCATCACTGTCCAGTCAGAGATGTTCCAGTGCCTAGTTCCAGTGCCTAGTTCCAGCACCCTACCACCAACAGACAGGTCCTGCCAGCACTGGCTACCTTCAAGCCCCGAAGACAAGCTTTGGGACCAACTTCACCCCTGCTAAAATAACCACAGTTGCAAGTTGCCATGCATGCATCTGAGGTGAAAGTGACACCAAAATGAGCCACAACAGATCTTCTGCATCCTACAGGAAGGATGGACACAAAGCTTTGCAGCCAGGTTTCCAGGCACAAAGCTGCTGAGCCACAGAGTTCAAAGGCAACAAGTAATTCCTCCTCTTCTCTCTTTCCCTTCAGTCCTCCCCATTCCCAATCCTTCTACCTTTCTCCCCCACTTTCTTTCTAGGGAACAAAGCAATGGCAAAAGACACCAGCTTTGGAGAGTGAAGCTCATTTATAAATGCAATAAATCTATACAATTCAAATAAATAACTACTTGTACACAATGTACCTAAAGCCTACCTTTGGAACAGACCACAGGAGGTTGTCCAGGGAACCAGAAGACAGTGGCAATGCCCTTTATTCCCATGAAGAAACCCAAGCTCACAAACACTTCCAGGTGCCAACGGTGACACTCTTCATTCCCAGCTAACCAGAACTGTGAGCTGATGCTGTCAGCAAAAGTACACGAACCTGCTCTCGTCCCTCTGCATGTGCCAGTCTCCTCCTCTGCTGCCTTTACAAAGATCTTTAAAGAAAACACTCTTTATATCAGTTAATAACACAGCTCAAAGCCTGCCCAGCTCATGCCAAGCTTACTGCCTGCAGTTCATGGATTTCAACTGTATTTGGGATCTTGAGAGTTTTTTTAACTGGTTATTTCATCTTCTCTCCAGAACTAAATTCCTCAATGGTTTCACTGCAAAAAAATTCCTAGAAACAGACAATTGTGCTCCTCATGTACTAAAGATCATACAGAAAATAAAATAATCAGATCAATATCGAGCCTTATCAAAAGTATGGCATAAACCATGTGTTGAATTTAATCCAAACCAAACTGCCAATCTGCCTGCAAGATCAGATATAACAAACATGTGAGCCCAGGGCCAGAAATGAAAAGCATGGTTTGTTTTCTAATAGAAGATTTGTACTGATCTCTATTAGCTGTCCTCCTGCATGGAGATCTTTACACTGCAAATGTTGGACAAATAGGATTTCTTATCTTTCTGCTTTGTTGAGTTAGGGAAAAGTTTTGTTTTGTATTAATTCATTTAGATGGAAGGTTTCCTATTTTCAAAGAACAATTCTCAACAGTTTTGGAAAATAAATCCTTTTTGAAACATTTTGAATGGGGGAAAAAAAGAAAAAGAGGCATTACAAACACTAAAGCACCTTAGTTTCAGGCTGCTGCGTCCCTGTGCAGCTTGGGGGTACCAGGACAGCCCAACACACTTGGCTGCATCCATCACCAGCAGGAAACAATGCTACTGGGGGGACATTCAGGCCAACAGCGAGCAAACATGGAAAGGAGACCTTATGACACAGAGATGCCCCAACAGCCCTTTCTTTGAACCATGAATTCATCTCAATGCATACAGCACTGGGACACCGTAAAGCACCGTGCCTGGGTGCAGAGGTCCCTGTCCCCCTGCTCTCTGAACATCCTCCTGCTCTCTGAGCATCCTCCTGCTCTCTGAGCATCCTCCTGCTCTCTGAACATCCTCCTGCTCTCTGAACATCCTCCTGCTAAGGGACCTGCAGGAGCAGCCGGAGCCCTGTGGGCCCCCTGCACACAAACAGTGTCTATGGAACAGGACCAACAGTTCTCCATTTGGTCTGGGAATGCCTATAGCTCCCCATCTCCCTGACCTCACCACCCAGCTGACAGAGCAGCTTTGAGAGCTCAGCCTTGCTGGCCCCGTGTCAGGGTTAGCACAGATTTTGTTTAGAAGTGGAACCCCACGACTTGACCTGGTGTTGTTCAGTTTCTTGGTGTGCAGGGTGATGGTGCACGCTGGGGAAATCAGGCTCCCGGAAAGAAATGAAATCTGCCCAAACAAATTCCATTTTCATCTTCGCTGAATTGAAAGAGCAATTGAATTCCTATTGCCTGCCCTTTCCACATCAGCAGCCCAACAGCAAGACCTCTGCTTCTCTGGAGGACTATTCCCATTTATTTGCTCCCTCTCCAAACCAGCAACGACAGCCCAGCCAACCCATGTGCCAGGGGCATCACCATGATGCTCACACTCCCAGGGCCAGAAGCAAGGATGACGTTCTCAGGGTGCCTTGGTGACAGCCCTGTCCTGTCCCCCACCTTGCCAAGGCTTTGGTGGCTCAGTTGCACCTAGGCAGGTTACGGGGCAACCCCAGCAAAGTGCTGGAGCAGGCACCTCAATCACCACATCCACAGGCAGCTGCACATCTCTCAAAATGCAGCCCAACAAACTAGCCATCAATTTTGCAACAAATCAGTCAGTTTGGTTTGCAGGTGAGAAGAGTTCTCTCCTAGGGGTTGAGATAACCTGGAGCCCTCAACACAGGAAGGACACAGAGCTGTTGGAGCAAGTCCAGAAGAGGGCCACAAAGATGATCAGAGGGCTGGAGCAGCTCTGCTATGGAGACAGGCTGAGAGAGTTTGGGTTATTCACTGTGGAGAAGAGAAGGCTCCAGGGAGACTTTAGAGCACTTTCCAGTACCTGAAGGGGCTACAGGAAAGATGGGGAAGGACTCTGTGCAAGGGCAGGGAGTGATGGGACAAGGCGAATAGTTTTAAACTGAAAGAGGGGAGGTTTAGTTTAGGTATTAGGAAGAAATTCTTTACCGTGAGAGTGGTGAGACACTGGAACAGGTTGTTCAGGGAAGCTGTGGCTGCCCCATCCCTGGAAGTGTTCAAGACCAGGTTGGATGGGGCTTGGAGCAACCTGGTCTAGTGGGAGGTGTCCCTGCCCATGCAGGGGGGTTGGGACTGGATGATCTTTAAGGTCCCTTCCAACCCAAACCAGTCTGGGATTCTATGACAACACTATTTTGAAAACACAACAGAAGCAGTTGCCTGCTCTGTGGAGTGCAGTGGGGCTGGCCAGTGCTGCCAGAGCTGCCCTCACTTGTCCCTTCCCACCCTACACATACCAGCCTTGCTGCTCACTGAGAACCCCGACATAGAAACCATGCACACTCCCTTCAGCACCACAAAATTCCCCTTCCCTGACTGCCCTGTGGTTGGGCTGGCATGTCGTGTCCCACAGCAGAACACCCAACACGCAGTTTCCCATCTAATCTTAGGTGAAGTTTGAAGAACTGCCTGTTCCCCAGGAGAAAAATGCCATGTGTAGACAGCATCAGACATTATTCCTGGAAAAGGCCCTGACAATCAGACCTGCTGGTTTTTCTATTGATTGCTGGGGGGGCTGTTTGCTATTCTGATCTCAGCTGGTCGGAAGTCTCCCCAATCACCACAAGGTCGCGACCACGGGGTCAGAAACCTGCACTACATACATCATAATTTATTTTACAGATAATCAATACCTCGCTGCACCATGCAGCCTTACAGTACAGCCCCACATTGAGGGACTGATGCTACTCATGCAGGATTGTAACCTTACGGCCTGGCAGCTTAAGGGGGTCAAAAATTCAACTTTCATTTTAGAGTTGGAAATCGCGGCTGGAAGTAGAGTCCTGGCCCCATGCACTGTTGGTTTGTACATGCATGTAACTGAGTCAAATTCTGCCTAAGCTTTCAATCCAACTTGGGAAAATAAATATTAGTGTCAGTTCAGGCTGGTAGCTGACAATTCTGAGAAGCAGCCCAAGGAGCAGCACGGAGAGCAGGCTGCCCAGGGTGTGGGGGGAAGGAGGTGACCCCAGTCCCACCCGTGCCACTGCAGCCCTGCAGTGTCAGTGTCCCAGAGCATCCCGCTCTTCAAATGGATTAACAGCAACAGACAAGCAGCAAAATGCTCTTCTACCAGCATTGTTCTTCATCCCATTCTCTAATTTATATTCCCAGGGTTTCATATCCCACCAGCCATGCCCAGAGTCACCCAGCACGCACACAGCAAGCCCAGTTATTTCCCAGGCTTGCCACAGCTCCCTGCATTTTTCTGTTCAATCTGGATTGCTGCAGAAGCATAGCTCAGGGTATTCCAAAAGATACAACAGCTTTTTAACAAGCTGTCCTTAAAAATTATGCCAAAGATAGTATTTTAGCAGGAAAGAAACAGATTTGAAATATGCAGCAGGAGGAAAAAAAGGCACTGAGAGGAATAAGGAGTGCTGGAAATACCTTGTAGGAAGAGGAATCCATTATTAATTAATTGCTGCATTCTGGTGTTTGCATCCATGCAATATACAGGTCCCTGGGACCTTCCCCAAGGTTTAGTGTTCATCAGTCTCAGTGTGATTTGGATTATAAAACAGTTACAGTGATTTACAGACAGGGCATGCCCAGCCCCTTGCCACACTGCTTCCCTTGGTGCCATGTTGGCAGGATCTGACCCCTCAGACCAACCACTGCCCAGGACTCTGCCTCTGCCTGGGACAAGCCCTGGCCCCCCAGTCTGTCCCAGTGCCCCCAGGGAAGCACTGCCCCACCTCCCATCCCAGCGTGGTGCAAGCCCGAGGGCCATACAGTGGGGAGCAAGACCTGATGGGCTTTTCCCTGCTTTTTATCCTGGTTCAGCTGCCCCCCAAGGCAGGGACTTCCATTACCCATCAGCAGAGCTTCTAATCTTCCCCCTTTCCCCCAGCTTGCCTCCAAAGCCAAGTTCAGCTCAGCTGGCATTGCCAGTGGGCTCAACAGGCACACACACACACAGCTATGGCCACCAAAGCAGGAGCAGCACCACACTGGGACAGGAGCCCTGGGCAGGAGGATGCTGCTGGACCCTGTTATAGCACTTCAAGGTCAGTGCCTCAAAAGCATTTCAGATTTCCCAGCAGAATAAAGCAGATACCCTCATGAAAAAGCAACGTGCAGCGAGCAGGGTGTGAGTGGAGGCTGGCAAAGGGCACGGTGCTATGCCAGGGAGGGGGTGCTGGCACTTCGTGGAATTTGTGGAAAACACTGTCCTGTGGTTTAGCTTGAGATCCAGCTGCCTGTGTGGGCAAAACAGGCAAAGAGGTGTCAAAGTGCTGCCCGGGGAGCCCATCCCTGTGTCAAAGCAAGCTGGTGAGCCTGGTGCTGGGGCACGAGCCCTGCAGCCTGCCCGTGGTGAGGGGAAGATTGGCACTTTGGCCCCCACCCAGCACAGCCCCCGGCACGGCCAGGAGCTCACACAAAGGGAAACACACAGACCATGACAAGCTAAACCTCCTCCTTCCTCTCTCTGTTCCCCTTTCTTTCTCTTCATGCTATGGCGAAGCTGCTGAATGCCAATAGGAAAATACTTTGGCAGAGCCAGACAGTCTTTTCTATTTTGTTGGTTTTTTTTTTTCCTCTTACTTTCCCTCCAGCTGCTTTGCTGGATGCCTAATCCTCCATGGACATCTGGAGAGGTACCAGGACACAGAAGCAACATACCAGGTGTGCAGCATAATGCACAGCTCTGCATAATTTCTAGTTGTACCTGCTGTTATGGCCCAACGGGTGATCAAGACACAAAAACCCAGGGAAGGAAAGAGAAAAAATAAGGCTTGGACCTGTTGGGGCCACAGATCCCCACGTGGAAGCCCCCCTGGTCTCAGCAGCAGAGCACTGGAAGGTCAGGCTTTGCAGCAGAGCATCTCCCACTGCAGCATGTCAGGGGCTCCTGCCTGCAGCCCTGCTGGGGCCGTGCACGGGGCTTACATGCAGGAGGGTTTGGAGGTGCCTCCCTGTTTCTGGGGCTCCCACCCCCCAGCACGCAGGGTGTCACCTACCCCAGCCTGCCCGAGACACCAGCAGTTTGCAGAGACCCTCAGCAAGGGCCCTGGCAGCAGGTATCCATCCTCATGGCCCCCTACCCAGGCACCAACATCAGCCACTCCTTTTTTTTTTTTTTCTTTTTTTAAATCACCTTCTTCCCTGAACACATTTTTCACCTGCTCTTATCACAACTAATATCTAAAGTGATATCTGGCAAAAATCAAAAGAAAACCAGCTATTGCTCAGGGAGGGAGGATGGAGGAGAAGAGAGAGTGTGACAGGGGTTTTCCCAGCTTCTAAGGAAAGGAAGAGACCTATAAAAACACTCCCAAGGATCCAGGAAGTAACTTTATGGATCCAAACAAAAAGATTTTTCAGTCCCAGGGGAGTCTTTCTCTGGAGCTCAGCCTCCTGCAGCAGAGGCACCTACTGACTCACCCGGCTGCCCAGCTTGGCACTATCAGCTCACAGCAAAATCAAATCTTCTGAGTGGCCACCTGAGTCCCTCGATGCTGTTCATGCTACCTGAGCCCAGGGAAGCCCTTGGAGGTCCACCTGCATCACCCTCACCACAGGGCCCACCATCACCTGCATAAGCACGTCCCAAATGCACCCGCAGGGCTTGGGAAGTGTCACCCTTGGCCTGTTCTGCTCTTTGCTTTCCTGACTCCATACACGATGGCCAAGCTGCTCTGCAAGCAGAAAACAAGTGGAGGTCAAGCAGGCATCCCTCCTGCAAAACCCAGCACAGCTCCAGACCCAGCATCGCTCACCTCTGGCCACTTCTAGCTGTGCCAGGTGTGATAAGGAAGGTAAAATATTAATTAAATAACAACCACATTGCATCCAGCTATCTCAAAGAGGGGAAATCTGAACCCCGCACCTACAAGCTCTCCTCAACAGTGACCAAGTCCTTCTCTGTTTCTCTGAAGCACCTTGGACAACTCTAGAGTCCTGAAAATGCAAACTGCAATACCAGCAGGGGTGCAGATTGAAGCCTCCCAGCAGCAGCCCTGCATTGCTGCCCATTGCCACAACACACCTGAAAACACGGAGGAGTCCACATTTGTTTCTGCCTTGCTGAGATGGGAACCTGGAAACCAGCTCTGTCCTTCCAAATTGTCTTACTAAACAAGTCTCTGAGGGGTCTGCAGGCAGAGGACCTGTCTCAGCACACTGAGGGGCCCCCATCTGCACCCAAGCCATGATAACTTAATTTGGCTTCTCCCATGGGAGAATCAGAGCTCACAATGGGCCGCTGCTGCTCAGCAGGGCCATGCTCCCCTGCTTCAGCCCAGGCCACTGCTCCAAGGTGTCTCCTCTTCCTCCACAAGCTTGGGCTCTCCAAAGACCAGGGGGCAGAAGCAGGGTGCGAGGGGCAGCTTTGGGACACAACACTTCATAGATTGGTGCAATGAGTCAGCAGGGGCAAAATAGAAATACCTTGTGGCCAGCAGCACGGTTGTTTCCTGGAGAGCAAGGGGATTTAAACAGGAACAAACTATTTAATAGGCAAACAAATCCTGCCTCTGTGGGTTGCAGACCAGGTGAGCCACAAGAGCAGGCACTGCATCCTCCAGCACAAGTCGAACAGCAGCACAGACCCATAGCCATGAACCATCTCATCAACTCCAGCCCGTGATGGGATCATGCACTTCATCAACGACATTGAGGTCTGCCTCCTGTAATTAAATCAGGGTTTGCTGATGCTGTTTCTCTTGTCTTCTCACTGCCTAATAATTTAAGAGTTGGCTGTGATCAGAAAAATCAACAGAAAGCTTCCCAGCCTTTCTCAGACCACCTTTACTGTGTCCTTCACACCATCACTTCTACGACCTGTGCATTAGCAGCCCCGCACAAGTGCTGGGTGGGTCAGCTCGGACAGGTACTGCAGCATGGCTGAAAAGCAGCCCTGGCCTCAGACACTTTCATGGGCCAGCACTACCTTCAGCTGAGAGGATTCAGGGACTCTCGCAGAGCAGGAGGCAGGTGCTGGCACAGGGAAGCCGTGTTGAGGACTCTGTGATCCTGGTCCAGGCTTGAGCAGAGGTGGCGAGTGCAGGATCTCCCATCCCAGGAGCCACAGAGTGTTGGGCCTCCACTGAGTCTCAGGACACAGGGCTTTGCCATGAGGAGCTGGGCAGCACACTGCTCTGGAGCAGGACATGCCCTATCCCACAGCATGGACTTCCAATCCCAGAGCTGCCATCCCTTGAGGCAAATGCAGCCTTGGCCGCCATCTCGAGACAGATGCTCGTGCCACCCAAGGAGGGCGAGAGCAGGTGGGTGCCCATCCTCAGAGAGGGTAGACATGAGCATAACCCCGCTGGGGCCACAGGGACCAGCACCCTCCCTTTGGTGCTGGCCACCAATGCTACTGCCAGGAGGGCAAGAGCAGGGTAAGCAGGGACCCTTGGCTTCAGGACCACATCATGCCCACAGAAGAGGCAGCCAGATGCCCTGTGGCAAGGCTGTGACAAGGACCTTGTGACAAGGCTTGTCCAGAATAGTGTCCATGGCACCATTCAGTGACACTCACGTCTGCCTGCCCCCAGGAAGGATGGCTGTGCAGGAGCAGACAGGGAGAGGGGAGGGAGCCGCTCGGCAGGCTCACGCCTCCAACATGTGCTGCACGCAGCTCCGCCAGACCGCAGGATCTGGCTCACTGAACGTGTGGAAGCAACACTTCTCTGTGTCTCACTTTACAAAGCCCCAAACAGTAACTGTCTGTCGCTGCACAGGAGCTCAGGAGAAACATAAGTTGCTATTGGCATGGCGCGTGGCTGCCTGCCTCTTACACAACACCAGCAGATGTGAAAATAGCCCAGTGCTGCCTAGTGCGCTCCTCTGACCTCCTGTTTGCTTCTGGATCAGATTCCAAAGCTGGATCTTAACCTACAAGAGCCATAAAAGCAGAGGATTTGGCCCTATCGGAGACCTCTTCATAATCTAAGACAGATGCACTTCATGTAGAAGAACACGCCAAGGTTTATCAGGGCAGGGAAGAGACCAGGACAGCACCAGCCTCCGCTCCATGGCACCGCCTGGGCAGCCCACACCAATCACCTGTACTCCAGCTGACAATGTGCTGGAGGTGGTCCAGGGGCAGAAGAGCTGAAGCTCTTGCAAACCAGGGCAGCACCCAAAACCTCTCATCCTACTGCTCAGCCTGCACCAAAGCTGCCTCCAGCCCCCATCTGCCCTGGCAAAGGAGGACCTCCACATCCTAAGGGTCACTGGGACTACCAGAGCCAGCACAGCATGGGAGATCCCCTCCATCCACGCAAGATGCTCCTGGGATTTCTTGCCCACATGAAGAGCAGGGACTGACTCCAAAGCCAAACCTGAAACTGCTGCAGCACATGGAGAACAAATTGCCCCTGGAAGTGAGAAAAGGCAGTGGGAGAATTAAACTGAAGGACACTAAGGATAAGCAACAGAGGGAGAATTTAGTAACCAGCAGTGAAAGGGCATAAGAACATCCTACATAAATAGATTAATCTCCCCAGTGTCCCCAAGGATATCCAGTGTCCCTGCTGCCTTTGGGATTGCAGCAACCCCAAGCCACTGAGGAACTTCCCAAAATTCAAGAGAAGAAAACAAGATGGGGACATTGCTGCTGTGCGAGAAGGGACCAGTGGACAAGCTGTCCTCCTTGCAGCCCTGCAAGGTTCAGGGCTGCTCTCATGGCTGTGCCAGTTGGCAGCTGCCAGCACCCACCACTTGTGCCACAGCAGTGCTCCCCTCTGACCCGCCACACACTATTCCCCGGTGTCCCTCACTGGAAATGTCATCCAACTGCAAAGCCCTGGAGGAATCTCACTCATCAGGAGTCTAAATCCTCCTCCTGAAAACTTGCATTCCTCCAACATCCCACAGACCAGGCCAGGGAACACCCCACAGTGCTGCCACAACCTACCCACAGGTGATGCTACACCCAACAGGATGCCCCAGAGCTGGCTGTGGAGGGGGGCTCAGGCTCTATCAGAAAGCTCTCAGGCAGCAGCTGAGCTGCCACACCACCTAACTGCAGGCACCCTGCACACCAACACACCCCAGTCTTTGTACACGAGTAACTAAGATAAGATACAAAGTACCTGAGCTGCGGTATTCTGCCCCAAACCACCTCCAGCCCCACGCAGGCTGGAGGGATTTTTACCTTTGCACACAGAGCACAGAGTAACAGTCAGCAGCAGGGGAGCCTAGTTCTAAGACTAATACATGGGATGACCTGCAGATCATAGCTTGCACAGGAGGCCAAAAGGTGGCCTTAGAATATAATCCATTTCAGGCGCTCTCAAATCTCCCCAATACAACATAGAGCCCTTTAAGCAAAACTAAACAACTTCCTTTAGCCTAAATAAATATTAAACTTAAGTGATGCATCGATTTGCCCCGGTTCACCAAAGGCTAACTCCTACCCAAACTGATCATAATAAAAGAAATCCTATAATCCCTCACTCCCATTCAGGCTCAAAACATGTAATCCCATGAATAAATCCAGAAAGAAAGTGTAACAAAATGGGCAATAAAAACTTACAGCGTTCACATCTTTTCATCTACCATTAATACTGTAAACACTCACTCGAAGGCCCTTGAGTATGACTAATCTAATGTTTTGGCTCCCACCACTAATCGTGGAGAGCTCTCGCCTCTCAGTGTAACACCCAGTGAGATCCACTGCCCCTCCAGCCATGGCCCAGGACACCTCCACCGTGCCCATCCCCAGTGAATCCCAGCCTCGTATTCCACAAAATGCTGCAAAATCAGCACGAAATGAAGCAAAGTATGGTTCTAATAGCACCAGAGCGCAGAGCTTGGTTGCTTTTTTTCTTTTTTTTCCTTTTTTTTTTTTTTTATTATTATTTTATTGCTTTGGAAGCCTGCAAGCTCCAACTGTATAAATGCCAATAACTTCCCAAGTTTTAAGGCTGCTGAAGTAAGAGATCAGATTTTAGCAAGTGCTTTCCAGGCAGCAAGCCAAACTTTTTCTGATTCACTAAAAGCACCAAAGGGGGGGGGGGGGGAGGGAGGAGGGAGGGGGCTGAAGGGCTGATTAACTTCAGTTACCACACAAGCACAAAAAAATGTCTCCCCGCTGCATCGGGTGCCATCACTGGGAGCCCTGCACAGCCTGTTATTCCTTGGACTCGAAAAAAGGGGGGAAAAAAGGAGGAAAAAAGCACCAGAGAACTACAGCAAATGCCTTCCAACCGCAAGGTAATTTACAGCTGTGGATCCTTCTCCTGATGAGAAGGCTGCTCCGCTAAGGGGAGGCTCTGCTGGTGTTGGGTTCGAGATGCAGTTTTCAGGGATGAAGGAAAAAAAAGCAGACTGGGAATTTTTTTAGGGGGTGGGGGAGCAGGGGAATGGGCTGGTTTGGGGTTTAGCTTGGCCAGAGGGATGGACCCCCCTCCAAGGCTGCGCTGTGCTCATCCAGGACCATCCTTCACTGCTGTCAGGTATCGGTGAGAGGACAAGCAGGTGCAATCCCAGCCAAAACACCGTGCAGGGCGGAGGGGGTGGCAGGAGCGGCCCCCAGCCCCTGTGGGACAGCAGGCTGGAGGCACCGGGGCAGTGGCACCTGCTCTGCCCTCTGCCCAGCCCTGCAGGTGGGTCTGCTCCAAGGATGCCCAGCTAAAATCCACATCCCGGGAAGAAGTATGGCCGCGGGGCTGTCGGGGGGCAGTGGCCACCCCGGTACCCCCAGCCGCCGTCCCCGTCCCGCGGGAGCCTGGGCTGCAGAGCCCCACCGCTCGGGGTGTTCCTCCAACGGCTTCATTCCTGCTGAGGCAGGATCAAAGGCAGGATCTGACTTGGACGGCTTTCTACTGAATAATAGGGAGGGAGCAGACAGCCTCCTTCTCCTGGCTAGGGAAACTCGTGTTTTTCAAAGTATCAGTTTTTGGGAGTAAGTTCCCTAGGAGGGGGGGGGGGGAAGGAAAAAAAAAAAAAAAAAAGGAGGGCGAACAGGAGAGCGCCTGCTTTTCCAAGGCAAGTGCATCAATCAACATCGTGCAAGGAGGAGAGTCCAGCACTCCCTCTCACATCATTAGCCAGGCTAATGCACTCCAGAGGATCCCGCTACCGGCGCAGCGCCCGCGCCCCAGCCCGCTCCGGGCGGCCGAGCCGGCACCAGCGGCCACCGAAAAGGAGCTTAGAGGGAAGAGCAGCCCCTTCCCAGGGCCAGTGACACTCGGGCATCTGGCGCGGGGATCGGTTTAATACAGCTATAAAAAACCAGAGGGGAAAAAAAAAGTGAAAGCCTTAGCCAAAACTGCCTGGCACTCCGAGGTCAGCACGCCGCCTTTGTTTCTATTTTACATCCCAAAGCGAAACAGGACAGAAAGGACACGTACCTGTACCTGAAAGCACAGCAGCAGGAAATGTAAACATCTGGAGAGGAGAAAAAAAAAAAGCAACAAAAGATCAAATGAGGCGGTAAAATTGTTAAAGTTGATTTTTTTTTTTTTTTGCTTTGTTTTTGTTTGCGATTTTTTAAAGGGCGCAGAGCGATGCTCTGCTTATAAAAAGGCTCGGGTCCCCATGACCACCTGATTGCAAGGAAAATGCAACGGGAGCCTCGAAAATGAAAGTTTAAAAAAAACCCAACACAACATTAAAAAAAAAAAAATAAAAATATGCCATAATCCTTACAGGCAAGTGCAGGCTGAGAGCAGTGAATACATCGCTGGGCGAGGAGAGGGGGGAGGCCAGTGGCTTCACGCTAGCGGAGTGCAGTCCCCCACCGCCGTCCTGACATGGGAGCGATCCGGCCGGCGAGCTCCGCTCCCTTCCGCGCTGCTCCGCGCCGCTCCGCGCCGCCGAGAAGTTGTGGTACCGCCCGCTTTGCCTCCGCCGAGTGACTCGCTTAGGCATCAGCTCTCCTCTCCCCCTGTCTCTCCTCCTCCTCCTCCTCTCCCTCTCTCTCTCTCCGCCTTTGGGGGGGATGAAGGTGCTTATTGTCAGTAACTTCCGATCATCAGCAAGTGCCCCCCCGCCGCCCCCCCGGGCCAGCCCTGCGAGGCGGATAAAACCTCTCGGCGGCCCCGCGCCCGCACAGCGCTGCCGCTCCGCGCTCCGCTCCGCGCGGGCGGCATGGCTATGCGCGGGGCGCGGACAGGGAGGCGGGACCCGCCCGGGCAGCCCCCGCGGGGCTGGCACCGCCTGCGCGGATGGGGCACCGCCTGCGCAGCCCGCCCAGGAGGGCAGGGGCGGCGAGGAAACTATTTTATTTTTAATAAGAAAAAAAAAAAAAAAGAGAGAGAGAGAAAGGGACGGAGCGAGCGGGGCTGCGGGGGGCTCCTCCGCTCCCTCCCCGGCCCGACGGAGCGGGCAGTGCCACTGCTCGCCCGAGCCGCGAGAGGAACAACCCCCCCAGACCGGCCGCTGCCGCTCCGCGTCCCCCCTCTGCGCCGCCAGCCGTGTCACCGCAGCCGCTCCTACCCGCGCTGGCCGAGGCGGGGGCGGCGGGAGCACGGCCGATGCACTCTTACCTCCGAGCGGGCCGGAGCGCGCTCCGTCCCCGGCGAGCCCCGGGTGGGTGGCAGTGGGGGCCTGGTAGCCCCGAAGCGGCGCCCCCCCCCCGGCTGCCCCCGGCTCCGCAGCCGCTCGGGCCGGGCCGCGCCCGCCCGGGCCCGCGATCCCGGCCCCGCTTCCGCGGCGGGGCATTGCCGGCGGGGTCGGGGTGCCGGGGCTCGCCCGGCCCGGCCCGGGCGCTCCGGCACGGCTCGCCTGCCCTCCAGCGGCCGCTCCCCCGACCCGCACCCGCCGCGCCCGCGCCGAAACGCGCCTGCAGCCCGGGCTGCAACCGAGAAGGCTTCCCCCGCCTTGGTTTTCGCTCTAGGTAAAGAAAAAAAAAAAAAAAATTCACACGCTGAGAGCGTGCGGTAACTCTTTCCCCGTCTCTGAAAGCTCGTTTATAGCAGACAAAACGCCAGGAACTGTTAACCTCCACGCATAGTCTAACTCTCCGAAGAGAACCTAACGTCAGTTAACACCTTATTAAGTGAGAACATAACCATAGCTCATAACTCTGAGCTTTCCAAATTCTTCGCTCGAATAACAGCACACATCAGGGCAGCGTGTTGGGCCCTGCAGCTCCCACAGCTGCGGGGACCGAAGCACTCGCTCCCCCTCTTCTCAGCCACGAATCTAGCAGCATCTTTAATCCCAGCAGTTCATCACTGGGGACCCTTCAGACACAAAATCAGTGTTTTTCAGCCCAGAGTTGGGGGCCCAAGAGGCAGAGAAAATATTAAGAAGTTTGAAAACAGTGACCAAAGCAAGTTCTTCTAAAACCTCCAACACCAATGTGATACTTCACATGGACTTCACACTTCTGCTCTTATGGAACCACACATCAAAAAAAAAAAAAAAAATCCAAACTGTTGTCAATTCCTGATGCCACTGACATCAGTGCATCATGCACCCTGGTCAGGGCAGTCCCACAGCACCTTGCCACAGCTGAAGGCTGTTTCCGAGGATGGCCAAGACCATCAGAGCCACTTCCCAGAGCCCTGCAAGTTGAGCTCACCAAGATGCCCGCACACAGAAATAGTAAAAACAGAATTTGGGGACTCACAGGATCATAGATTTAAGCTTAGATGTGAAAATAATATATTCCTAATATCACCAAGGTCTCTTTTTCTCTAGGCCATTTGGGTGGGGAGGAACCCAACCTATGCCACCTTGTGCTGCTGGGTGCTGCTCAGTCACCCTTGGAAAAGGCAGACCACGGTGTGGGGCCAAGCCCAGTGTTTCCATGTGCATCAGCCCATCACCCCACGAAGCCCAGTACTTACTGCCTGAGGAGATCCTGCACAACATACATGGCAGCTCTGCAAAGCCAGGATGCAATAATTCCTCCCAGACACTCACAGCTGCTCATGGTCATCTGCAAGCATGAGCTTCGATTGCCCCTTCTCAGCTTTCCTGACCTCTGAAACTCAGAGCAATCAGAAAATTCACCTGAGCTGTCTCAACAGCCCTAAGGCAGGAGTCAGGCCCCCATAGGCTTCTTTGTCCCTCCCTAGGGACTCTTCTCTAGGTACAAATGCAAGGCTGTAAAATCAATCTGCCCTAAATCACGTGCCAAAGGGAAAGATGGTAGAGGTTGGCTGTGGGAAGCCTGCATGGCCTCTCTGCCCAGCACAGCTGCTGAAAATACCACCTTGTCTCCCACAGGTGGCCAATGCAACACAGACTGCACCAGATCTCAGCTGAAATCAGATTTCTCCTGCTCCACCCACAGCCCACATCACCTTGCTCTCTTCCCAACCCCAGGGTCATCCTTGAGAAAGCAGGATCTGTGCAGAAAATGGGTACCTGAAACTTGTCTCCACCATTGCCATGATGATGCCAACCTGCTGCTCAGTTGCCATGAGGGATTAGGTTTGTCCTGCCAAGCATCAAAGCTCAGCCTTTCATACAGGTGACATTTTGTGCCAGTTGAAAGCATCACATTCTCCTCCTTCCACAAGAAGAGAAAACACTCAGCAACTGTAATACAGATGTCAAGATTTCTTGGGGAGGTTTTCAAACTTTCAAACTTCCGACACCATAAGGCAGATATCCTGTTGGGAGTCTGTTACAGACCACCCAACCAGGATGAGGAAGCAGATGAAACATTTTCCAAGCAGCTGGCAGAAGTCTCAAAATCACCAGCCTTTGTTCTAATGGGGGACTTCAACCTACTGGACTTTTGCTGGAAATATAACACAGCAGAGAGGAGACAGGCTAGGAGGTTCCTTGAGTGTGTGGAAGAGAAATTCCTGACACAGTTGGTGAGACTACCATGGGAGGTGCCTCACTAGGTGGGAGATGTGGTGGTCAGAGGCTGTCTTGGGCCTAGCTACTGTGAAATGGTAAAGTTCTCCGTTCTTAGTGAAGTGAGGGGAGGGGTGTCAACAAAACCTCCACCATGGGCTGTCAGAGGGCACATTTCAGCCTGTTTAGGAGAATCCCTTTGGAGAGAGTTCTGAAGGACAAAGGGGTCCAGGAAGGTTCTTCAAGAAGGAGATCTTCAATGAGCAGGAGCAGGCTGGCCCCATGTGTCATAAGACAAAATGGTGGGGAAGACAGTGAGCCTGGCTAGACAGGGAGCTCTGGCAGATGATATTGGACCCCTGCACACCCCTGCGATGCACAGTATCTAGAGGGAAGTCCATGCTTTCTGCTGTTTGCCTTCATAGGGCAGTCTGATGTAGAAATGCCATTGGTGATTTGTTGGGAAAGGGACTCAAGTCCCTACAGTGGCCACAAGCACCTGTCCCACCACTCTGGGGCTTTGCATCGTGGCAGCCCCATGCAGGGGACAGCAGGGAAAGTTACAGCAGCTACAGCAGAGCTGCCAACTATGCATGGAAACATCACAGGAGATGCCAGCCCAGGCCATGCCCTGTGCCAGCAGCACAGCTGCCTCCCACTGCCTCATCCCAACCAGGGCTTCAGCTGCCAAAGGAACTGGATCTACCTGGAACAAAAGGCACCTGGACACCTCAAACAGCAAGAACTACCAGGGCAACAGCTGGGGGTTGTTTTAAAGAGGGCACATTGAATTATTCTTTTTTCAATTGGCAAAACATTTTATTAAGCAAGACACGGGCCAGGTAGGGTCTCTGCACTGCAGGGCACTCCCTGGGATGCAAATGCCTGAATTAAGACCATGTCCTACTTGGTGGTTTATTGGATTAGACACTGCTCTTCAGCAGCTCAAATCAAAGCCCAAGCAGCATGACCTTTTGCTGGTAGGGCTGTGAAGGTGCCCCAGTGAAATGAGCTTCCCTTGCCCTGCTCCAGTGGTCCATGACCCTCAAGGAGCAGACATTCCACAGCACATGAAACCCATTCAATGGGCCCAAGGACTTAGCAGCATGCTTGAGTGGGAAACCTTTCCACCCACTGGCCACCCCCTTGGAATGTGAATGAGGAGTCAGCAGCAAAGGCCAGTGCAGGATCCGGCCCTGTTGCACCTGGCACACTGTGCCACTGGGGCCCTGTCTTCTTTACATCAGAGATGTAAAGGAAAGAAAAGCCCAGGCTGATATTTTACCAAGTTCAGCTGTACATTTCAGCCCTGCTGCTGGTGAGTGAACCTGTGCACCATCTGCTCCTGCTGTCTCCTGCATCTCCAGCCTTGGTTTGTTTCAATAAGCAGTTCTTGCTGAAAAACAACTTGAGGAGGATTTCTACATTTTGAACCCTCAGTAAAAGGAAAGCCAACTTTTAGAAGGGCTGTGGTGCATGTTCTGTCTTCATCCAGTTTACACACAAAAAGGCAACTTCATCCCAAGGTAAGAAGGGATTTAAGAGACACATAGCCTGGACAGGCAGGGAGCAAGGGGATGCTTTGCAGTTACTGCCTTTCGACAGAGGAGCCACCTCAAACCAACCCTGAGCTGACACCTGGGAGGACAGGACTTTAGCCATAGCACCACAACATCCAGCTACAACCTTGCAGGAGGAACACTGTGAAGAGCAGCCAGGGCTTGGATTCAGCCAGCCACAAAGCATCAGGCTAAACCTCTCATTGGAAGCACAAAGCACAGAGCCACACATATATATGTATGTGTGTGTATATACCCCGACACGGTGCACCCCCAGCCCCCCCAGGCGTGGCACTAGGCCACTAAAAAAATAACCCAAAATGGTACTTGTGCTGCTGGGTGCCTTATGCTCACCGAGTTCTTACCTTGTGATCGTTGAGCTGTGCTTTATAACCCCCGCAAATCAGATGCCCCCCTGGAACACGTGGACTGCACCGCACCATGGCGGCCAGCAGGGGTGGCACCAGGAACTAGAAACATTAATCCTGAAAATACAGAAGTTACCAACGCCGTGCAGATACCCGGGAGCTGGGTGGGTTAGAGTCTGAGCCAAGAGATTTGAAGACCAGCGCTAGTGAGATGCAAGTATGGTGTGACTCCACCTTTTCAGCAAGAGGATTTGCAATGTAATAGCTGCTGGGAAGCCCAGCTGGAAAGAGGTGAAGATCTGTCTGGAGCCTGGATAAAGACACCATACCCATCGTTCAGCAGTGAGGAGTCCCTTAATGGTGAGGGAGATACACAGATGTATCAGCCCAGCTCTGCTGGAGTTTTCCCTTCTGTGACCAGGGGAGGCCTCTTTTGGCCACCAGGAACTCCTGCCTTAGAGAATGAAGATTGAAAAAGCACCCAGTACATGACAAATATGAACAAACATAAAATACCAGAATACTGGAAGAATATAAGAAATACAAATAATAGGATATCAAGTGTGGCAGCTTTCATTTCATGTGGCAGCGTTAGTAAAAGGGACAACAAACTGTGACAGCCTTCCGAGGACTGGGGGAGAGCTGGGGCAAGGCAGAGCACCCAGTCCTGGGAGGACAGAGGTGGCCAGGAAATCCCAAAAGCCACCACCAGGCAGCCCAGTGCTGCAGACAGGCCATCCCAGCTCCAGAGAGCAGGGGTGCTTCCAAGAGCTTCTGCAACCGAAGACCTTTCCTGAAGCTCTTGGGGATGAAGGCAAGAGCTGTCTCTTCCAGCTCTAGAGCATCTGCACCTCTCTTGGCCCCATTCAAAGGAAGAACCCATAGTGCTACAACCCTTACTCTGATGTGCATCATTATCTTGTAAGAAAAAAAACAAACAACAAAGAAAACCTCTTACTTGGCAGCCAGGGTTTCAGGGTTTGCAAAAGGTTTTCTCCACTGAAACACCTCCTGGATTTCAATGGGATTTGGGAACTGAAACCTCAGATTCCTCTGAAAGCTCCAGCACACTCATTAAATAAACCTCAGTGCTTTATCAGAAGATGAATGAGGAGAACAAAATCCCTGGAAGTGATGGGCACCTTCAGTTAAAGGAGAGACCAATGGACTAGTTTGACAGCCTGTTCTCCCAGGTAGCTCACCTCCAGTGCCCAGGACCCCCAGCCTGGCCACCCATGCTCTGGTGTCCTGCCTGCCCTGCACAGGAAGGATGCCCATGGGCTTTCCTTGGTCCCACCACCCAGGAGCATTGCAGCTCCTCTCTGGAAGCATGTGGCAGCTGCCCGAGTGCTTTTGAAGGGAGGGCAAGAACAGACAAACATCTGCAGACAACCCTACCCAAACCAGTGGGAAATTCCACTTTCCAGCCTTTGCAGCACTGCATTAAATCCTAAGGCTTGGCTTCTTGGATTTATATTCCTATATGGTTTCATTTTCCCAAAAAATATAAAAAAATAAATCACAAGCTGTTAAGCTTCAAAACTTAATATTTCCTTAACTTGGAGCTTTTCAGCTTGACAGCTCTTAAATATAAACCTCTTTGACTGAAGTCTCCTGAATTAAGCTGTCTCCAGCAAGCCACCATCTAACTGCCCATCTGCAGAGCTTCTCCTATGGGGCAGCCAACCCCCTCCCCACACCATCATTCCAGGCTCCTGTCCACTGTCCCTGCTCTGCCACTTCTGCAGGAGCACCAGGTTGGCAATGGTGTTCAAGCTTTTTCTAAAGACAAAGCAAGACTGACCATCAAAACAGCAACGGGCAGAACAGAGCAGAGGAGGAACTGATAGGGATCAAAAGAAATAAGACAGAGATGAAGCCTGAGGAGCAGTGATGGAGAAGGCTATGGCAAGATGTGGAAATGGGAACGAGTTGGAAGGGACTATTCAGAACCATAAAGCTAGAGAGAACAAGCAGAAGTATCTCTCCTAGTTTGAGAACCTAAAAATGAACCCCAGGTCTTCCTATCTCCCTGTCCTTCTGTGGTCTCCAGAGATCACAAGTGCTGGGTCCCCTTCATGACAGGGATCCCATGACATGTTCTTGTCCTTAGCTAAGGCGGGGTGGGGGGGTGGGTTTTAACTAAAAACTATTTCCATGTGGAAAACTCAAGGGGAATACTTAAAAGTATGGGGAGGGAGGGGGGGGAAGAGTTAAAGGGCAGGGAATAATGTCCTAAAGGCCAGAGTTGGCCAAATTATTCTTTTGAAAGCTCTACCTATTAGCTGTAGTTGTTCACTGTTCTCAGTGTCCACACACACACATTTACATACAGAGAACAGCAAAAGCAGCAGATGGTTTGGGAAGCAACAGTCAACACAACACTGGGTTACCATCTACTGCCTCAACACAGGGTGATCTGTGTCACTGGAAGCCTCTCATCAAGGACATTCTTGGGAAAACATCACAACTACAAGCTTTGGGACAAATCTAAGGAGTAATGGGAAAAGTTCCATGACTCAAGGCATGAAGGTGGACACAGTAGTGGGATGTCAAGTATCTCAACAAGCTACAATAGGCCTTCAACTCTCCCTGCAGTTGTTTCTAAAAAAAAAAAAAAAAAAAATTAAAAAAACTTCAGGCTTAATTAGAAAATAGCTTTGAAAACTTGTATCTTCGTTCAAGAGGAACCTATTTTCTCTTAAATACCAGATAAACCAACAGAATTGGATGGGGCTTAGCAGGCTTAGAGCCCCAGAAATTAGTTGAAGGGATCTTGAGTGAGACTACAGGACACTGTCACAGAACTGCTTTCAGTTTTTTAAAAAAGATTGTTTCTAGTACCAGCATAAACCAAACACTGAGTCTAAGATGAACCAGGCACATCAACTCTGTTTTGAGCAGCCTAATTATGTTCCCTTCTTTTGCCATTTCCATTCCCTTGGTGGACAAGTCCCTGGGCAGCAGCAGCACATCACTGCCTGCATGGCCACCTCTGACGTGGCAGGCACTGTTGAAGGTCCCTTGCTGAGCACCCCACTGAGCTCCATTCTTCCACCTCTCACTTTTGACCCTAAAACACCTTTTTCCTCTTTTTTTTTTTTAATTCATTGCCCTTTCTTGTTGTTTTCTCCCAGGATAATTTTCCTATAAAGGCTCTTCTGGCTGGGTTAGGAAGAGCTGATAGAAGTGGTGAAAGGGGAGAAGAAAGTTTTTGAAGAAAGTAAGGAGCAGAGCAAGTGTCATCCCCATCCATGACCTCAGGCCTCACATGCATACAATTTCTATACTGAAAGAGTGGTCAGGCACTGGAGCAGCTTGCCCAGGGAGGTGATTAAGTCACCATCCTTGGAGATATTCAAGAAACATATAGATGTGGCACTACAGGGCATGCTCTAGTGGCTGAGGTGGTGTTGATGCTTGGACTCAGTGATCTCAGAGGTCCTTTCCAACCATGACGATTCTGTGATTTTGTTGGGATTACGAGAGCCAGGATTCAGACAAAGCAACCTGCAATAAATACCAGATCACAAAAACCTCCAAAACTCACTCAACACAACCAACTGTGCTCGCTGCTGCTTGCCAGGACCTACTGCCCACTAGACAAGGCCAGGAATTAAAGGTTCTCTGTCTAACACTTAGCTCCAAACCACCCTATTCATTTGCAGCTTTTTCTATGACATTTCATAAGTAGGATCCTGTCTTTAATTCTCCCTTGGGAAAATGGCAAGAGGGATAAGGATCTATGTGCTTGTTCTACAGGGAAAGAGGGCAGGGAAAGTTGAGAGAGTTTGGCTGTTAGTGAGTAATGGCACATTGGAAGGAGACAGGACATGCTCGGGGTATCTGGGTAAGATTTCTAGAGAAGGAGAGGACAGAGAGCATATTCCAGCATGAACTTAGCCCCTGGGGGACTGTCTGGGTGGCAAGAAGCCCAGAACCGCCACCCATCCTGGCCATGTTTTGCATTACCTCAGCCCACACACGCTCCCTTCCACCCGCCTGCCAGCCGTGCTCCAGTTGTTCCTCTCCAGGAGCTGCAAACAATCCCTGAGCACAGGGAAAATGAGAGAGCCCTGCACTCCTAATGGGGTTTGCAGGGCATTTTGGCAAGCTAGTCTGATTCACAGGAGCAAATAGAACCCTGAGACAGGCCTAAGTTGGCCACAAGCTCTTTCCTTAGACTCCCCAGGGAGCAAGTGTCATGGTTTAGGCCCAGCTGGCAAGAGAGAACCATGCGGCCTCTCACTGTGGGATGGGAAAATACAATTAATAGTTTGTGGGTAGGCACAGGGACAGGGAGGGTTCACTCACCAATTATGGTCACAGGTAAAACAGACTTGACTTCCAGGCTCAGTTACTTTGCTCTCAACTTCACTACCTTCTCCCTCCCCAGTGGCACAGCAGGACAGGGAATGGGGTTCGCTGTCAGTTCCTCACACCTTGTCTCTGCTGATCCTTCCTCCTCAGTCAGGACTTCTCCTCAGTCCTCCCCCACTCCAGCACGGGGTCCCTCTCATGGGACAGTCCCTCACGAACCCCTCACACGAGTCCCTCCCACAGGGTGCCGTCCCTCAGGAGCAGACTGCTCCAGCACGGGATTCCCACAGTCACGGCCTGCTTCAGGAACACTCACCTCCCCCGGCACGGGGTCCTCCACAGCTGCATCTCCACCTGCTCCACCACTGTCCTTCACAGGCTGCAGGTCCATGTCTGCTCCACCGAGATCCTCCACAGGCTGCGATTTCCTCTCAGCTCTAGCACCTCTGGCACCTCCTCCCCGCTCCTTCCTCACTGACCCTGGTACCTCTGCTCAGGTATCACCTCACCCCTGCAGGTCTTCTTTCGCAGTTCCCTTTTCCCCTTATTAACAAGGTTAACCACAGAGGGCTCACCCTGCACACCCTGCTCAGCCCTGTGGCCTTCCCCTCCTCCTGTGCAGGGAACACCACCCACTACCTGTTCATCATCAGGAATGAAATACGGGAGGAAATGAAGCCATGGAAAAAGGAGGATCCTGCAACAGGGAAGGTGAAATTCACGAGGAAAGGAGAGATTAAGGGACAGCACCTGCATTCTACCATCCTGTAAAGGGAAGGTGAGTTGTTTGGGAACATAATAGAGCAAGAAAGCCTGTATTGCATCAGTGCACTTGATTATGTACCTCTGTGCTCAAGGACCAGGATCACACAGGCTTAGAACCCTCAACACAGCTACCAAAACACCCCAGCTTTGTTGCATGCCATTAATACCACAGTAAAGATGTGCTCCAAGTGTACAGAAAGTCAAGACCAGGACTTCAGTAACCCACATCTGGCATTTAGTTCCTTCTCTTCAACAGGGATTTTTCACACCTGACCTTAAACCAAGGGTGTTTTTTCTTAATTTAACCTTTCAGGCTGTGCTCAAAGATGTGGAAGACCTGGCAGCTACATGTGAATATCCTAGAGGACACAGGAGCCATCAGTCTCAACAGGAGTGAGGTGTTTGGAGCCATGACTGGCAGGAAGGGGTGAGAGGTCTGTCCCCGGGAGGGCTGGGGCAAGCTAACCAGGTCCAAGGAAAATTATCATTTCTATGCTATGCTGCAGATGCCTCACGCTGCTTACCAGCAGCCTGACACCAGTTTGCCTTAAATTATACCTTGGGCTCCAATACATTTTCCTTGAGCACTGCCCATACAGGCTCCATCTTCCCCTGCACCCCTTGTGCTGAGCATGGCTGCACCCCAGGGCCTGCTCTGGTCAGTGACCTGGAGACAGGCAACAACACCCTGGCTTTTCTGAAAAGTGTAATCCTCAGAATATTTTATTGGCTGGACAGCCTCTTACTGAAATTACTGTACAATTTTCACTTGTTTCAGCCAAAATTGAGGGCAATTTTGCTTAAATAAGCCTGTTTGTGCCATTAGCTCCATTTCACCAGGGAAATTTGCTCTCACTTGTGCATATGACATCATCTATTGACATAACCCCACCGAAACAGGCATTTCAAACCCTTAAACTCTGCCATTTCACATGGTGCAATTATACTCAAGCTTAAATGAATCTCTGACACTGTATTTGTAGTGTGTTGCACTCTTCTGCCATGCTCTTTGCTTGGCCTTTTTTTTTTTCTTCCCCCCCAAAACACCCCTATTTGCTTCTGGAGACATGCACTGGTTTCCATCACACCCAGAATCTCAACTGTAGAAACTAAGGTTTTTATAATAGCAAACCTTAAAATATTTCCAGTGACAATTTTGCAAACCATTCTGCTTCTAGAACTTGGAAAAAAGCACATGCAATAAAAAAGGAGACCCCATGCCCAATCAGCACAACCCACAGGTTTGTATAGTGTCTTGCAAAGGCAGCTGCTGTAGGACCCCAACTGTGCAAGTCCCTCAAGTGGAAGAGACCTCAACCTGCTGAAGCCAGCTTTAATGCCCTTCTGCTCTCAAGTAAGATTCTTCTGCTGTGAAAAATAGAAGCAAGTTGCATTGATTCTCACACATAGCAAGGATTAAATGAGTTTAATAGTTAGCATACAACTGCTTAAATGTTTCAAGTATTCTTTCTTACTTCATACCAATTACTACACATTTAGTTAAAGCATTCAAGCATTTAAAGTGACACAGCATTTAGAGAAGAGCCTTGAAGAAAGAATTCAGTGCCAGGCATGATACCCTTGTTTTCCTTCCTCTGGAAGAGCCCTTTATAAACGTGGCATTTTTACTTTATATGACAACCAAGAATGGTCCAAAAACTGGTTTAAACTCAGCCTCTTAGCACCATTGATAGGCAAAAATCAGAAAAGACTGAAGGAACTCATAGGACTACCTGCCCATCTGAGCTTTTGGGATTTGCTGGAGATTAGCTCCTCATCATTCCCAGGAATTTATCCACTGGCACTGATTTCCCTCAGTGAGCTCTCCAGCCACACCCTTCAGCATTCAAGTTAATTCTCTTTTCCACAAAACCCTCACAGGAGCAATTACGTGAGGCAACCTCAGAGACTGCAGCCTCGCAGAGCAACAGCACAGCCAGCAATTCCCAAATCAAAAGTATTACATTTTACAAGCAGAGTCACAAGCCCTACAAACTCCCTTGTTAGAGAGAAACCATAAACCAAAGAGCAATGAAGTGGGTCAGAAATCAAGATGCAGGAAAGGCTGTTTTAGGCAATTATATCATTAGTGGTCACTTCTTAGACAAGAATACAGACCCGCTTACCACTCAAGTCTTCTCACCAATCATCTGCTCTGCAGCTGTAAAGCTCATGGCATTGAATTTAAGTTGGTTTTGAAGCTGACAACATAAATGAGACTGATGTGTACTTGGTAGAGAAGCAGCTAAAATACTCAGCAGTAGTTCTCAGGCGTTCTTTAAAGCCCTGTTATCTCCCAGGTTCAGTATGCAGACTACCCCCAGCCCATAAAAAAGAAACGATAGTACTTTATTAAAATACTAAATTTTATTTTTTTTCCACGTACATTTAGTCTCCCCACCATTTCCATTTGTCTGACCACCACCACCACCATGCCTTATCAAAACATTCCATACATACTTAAAATGAAGCTGAGGGTGGAGTCCTGTCTTTAAAAACTAAACAGGCATTTTGGACAACACATTCTTGGCAAGGTAATCTGGATGACATTTATCAGACACGGTAGGGAAAGCTCTTTCAGCATTTGTAAAAAGGACAGCCAAATAATGGTTACAGAAATAAGACTGCAGATTTTAATGAACTGTTTGAACTGTTTTCTTTTCTTACAGAGTCTGTCTCCACTGCCAGAGAGCTTGAATGACCTGGAAGTGTACACAAAAAGTTAGAAATTGAAACCCAGTTTTCTAATTATTTTCAGTTTACTATCTTTGCTTTCTCCACAAAATATTGACTTTAAGTTTTAACAAAAAAGCATTCCTTTCAGAGAGAAACCAAGTCAAAATCAAGACGTTAGGTCCTTCTGCTAGAAGGCTTAATTCAAAGTCACAATAGTAAGAATTCAGTGTAGGTAAGTGAGAGGATGGGTGTGGACCAGCTAGGCAAATATTGGCTGAACTCTGCCTACCCTGGCTAATGTCAGACCAACTCCAGTAGCTGAGGCTAACTGCTTTTAAACATTCCTTCAAAAACCTATCAATTTGTCTATCAGACAAGTTTATTCTGAACCACTGAAGGAAGCAGGAAAGCATAAGGAATTCTGTCACTGGAAGAAAGTTTTAACTAAAGGAATTTTGATAGGAAAATCTAAGACACATTTTAGCCTAGAGTATGTTCAGTAATAACTAATTCAGAAACTCTTCCTGATACCACCGTTTGGTTTGCCCTCTTACAACATTTCAGTTGACTTTGGGAGACAAGGTAGCAAGAAAGCCATAATCTCAATCAGAAAACAGTTCCCCCTCCCAGACACCCTCCCCAACAAAAGGCTCAACTGCAGACTGGCCTAGGTGGCCAACTTCAGCAGCAAGGAAAACCACAGCTCATTTCCTTAGCCAATATGGTGCCAAAAGGAAAATTCTGTGGGTTTAGTAAGCAAGAGATAATTTACCAACCGTATAAAAGCTGGAAAAATGTAATAAAATATTAGCTTTCCCATCTTAGCCAACTAAACCCTTAAAACCGTTCCCATTTATTTAATTTGAAGTATTGTTTGTGGGTTGTAACCCTTTGAAACAGTCCAAAGCTTGTAAAGATTAAGAAGTGGAAAAGAATCCCTAAGTCAGGTTATAAAAATTTTTGGACTTTATCAAGTTCCAATAAATTCAGTTACCTTCTGGTCCTCCGTTCTGAAGCAATTCTTAACATAGTTGGCAAATTTGGGTTCCAGCTTAGGAAGGGTAGCACCCTATTTTGAAAAAAAAGGAAGCTTTAGTGTATGCAGGTATTTAATGAGTCCAATAAATAACTTAAGAAGCTTAACCCCTTTACAATACATATGGAATTTTACTGAACTTGCCTTACAACACCCCACAACACCCCAAACCAATCTGCTTTTAAAACCTTAAATGGTTTAAAATTTTGCTTCTCTCTCTACAGTACCCAGGTATTTCTCACAGAAGTGCCTGCCTACACACTGAAATGGCTGTACAAGCACCTTTACTCATGCTCAAAAACACAACAGCAACATCCACCACTTCAGATAACCTTGTCTGTAGTCAACACTCATCTGCTATTCAGATAAACCAGAACTAATTCCATATTTATAGATTCTTACTACAGCATGCAGCTTGAGATACTATCCTTTACAGGTAGGATTTCCAAAGCAACAAATTAACTGATCTTACCCCCACCCTTCAAGACTGAAATACATTAGTTCTATGAATTTAAAGAACTGGTCTAGAGACATCTGCTTGTATCTCTGTCATTGTCTTTGTACATAGTCAAATGTATAGAGCAGATTCTGTAATTCATGGATCTAGGTTTATCTTCACGTTTTCTATCTCCAGGCAAAACAGTACAGCACACTAGTGTATGAGACATTCATTTGCTTTATGAATAGTATTTTTCCCATTTTTCAGGTCCATCAGTTGAAATATGCCCAGCAAATTATGAGAGTACACTTAGCTGCTACTCAGCACATGACAAAAGACAGCAATTTGATGTTCAAAGAAAATAAAGCTACATTAGGAATATTTGAAACGGCAACAAAAAATTCGGGATTTGGACTAAGTCTTACTCCTGGATTCTTTCAAGTACTGATCCTTTTCTATTAGCTTGCTGACATCTACTTACTACATTATACAGCAGTTCCACTCCAATAAAATAATAGTGATTTCTTGAAGCTGCTGCCCCCCAGGCTGTGAGCTCACAGTGCTCTTGTATCTGTCAACACACAAACCTTTTGCCTTACTAAGGTGTGCTCTAGCACTACCTTGGAATACATGAAATTAAGCTGTGTTATTGCTTGTACTTCTTTGTGCTTACACAGCACTCCCCAGTAAACACTCTTCAGCAACAGAAAGCCTGTTCCAAAGCCAGCTATCTGGTCGTGTCTCCCTCCAAAGGGACATCTGTCTGTGAGCAGCTCAGCCACTTCTGTTTACACAGCAGGAACAAAACTAATCGCAGCCCCTCCGAGTCATGCAAAAAACCATCCCAGCATCCACCAGATCCAAGAGGTTAGTTTGACCTAGCAGAATGATGACACCATCCATCACTGTCAGGTTCACAATTTAGGGATATGCATTTCCATCCCAATCACAAGCTGCCATTGCTCACTCTGCAACCACTCTATACTGAAGCACTTTTTTGTCTTGCATTCCTGTGACAAAACTGCCTCTAAAGATCAAGAATGTAAGCAGAAGTTTATGTTAATTCTTTAGATGACTTGATTGCCCACGTAAGACTTAAAAAGGTTTAGTTATTATCTCAGACCAAACTAAAAAGCCCAGAATTCTTCATAGCACCGACATCAGCACAGGCTTTAGCCAAAAAAGGTCTCCAAATGAAGAATCTGGTTCAGCCACAAATGAGCACATGATCTATAAGCACACTCCTGAGCTAGTGAAGTAAGTCTAGATCTAGTCAGGTCCTCACTACAATAACTCTGCAGTATGGGTGTTCTGAACTGCACACAGGTTTCCAAACTTGGCTGAGGGGGAAACTGCTACTACTGCTACACTTTTACCCCACCAATCTCTAAGTAAAATGCTATTTTCTTTTTTATACTTAGATAGCTGCTAAGAAGAATACCCTTACGTATAACCATCAAGTGCTAGTCGAAGCTGATAGCAACCAAAAGCCCAGGGACTGCTCTGTGACCTTCAAAAAACAAACCATCCATTGAAGGGGGATAATCAACACCAAACCTGCAATTCAGCAAGCAAATGCTTTCAGGCCTTCATTGATTCATTAATGCATATCACAAGCACCTATCTCCCCCTTCTGGAGGTTACAAAGCCTTACAGGCATCTGGATATCTAAGCTGGATACTGCTTAAGACCAAACAATTCTGAGCATATGAAGAACTGGTTTAGTCTAGTTGCCTAAAATAGTCTTCACTAGTTAAGACAGCTTTAGAATATCACAACAGGCCTGGTGCTTTGGTTTTTTCTTGTGTTCCTTTAAAAAAAACTAACAAAGACAGTTCACTAAGAAATACCAAATTCCTCCTCACCACGACTAGAGGAAATATAAAAACAAAGTAGGTGTTTGTCTCTCGGAAGTACAGAGACTTCCTTGGGTACCAACGGAGTTTTCATTTCTGAGCTTCAACATCAACACCCCGATAACAGCACAGCAATCAGTGACAGGTGCACATTTCTTAAAAACATCCAATGATCTGTGGCAGTGTAAAAACAAAGCTGCCAAGTCTGAAGTTCCTGACCACCCACCTTATCTACAGACGCTTGCATTTTTGCTTTAATCTCCTCTAGCGACAGAGGGACTTTTGGTGTTTTCGGAGTTAGAGATTTATCCTTCTTGGAATCTGGAGTCTGAAAAGCATTCATTTTGTTAGGAATTGTACTCACACAAAGCTGCTTAGTATAACAAGATCAAGTTTTCTAAAAACAGTAATATTACAGCCAACTGTAGTATTTATACAGAATAAACAAACTAGCTCTCAGATACTTCAGACAAGTTTTCAGAAAGTCAGAGAAGTTAAATTTGTGCTTCTAAAACATTTCTCAGAGACAAGGAAAAGAGCAACATTCAAGGTTGGAGTTACTACAATTGCATAGCTACTATCCTATGCTTCTGGGCGGGTGCCTACACAGCTCCTCCTCCCAGCAGAAATGAAACTGAAAACAGTGCAAACATTCAGTGACTTCGATTTACTCCACAACTGCAGCCAGATAAGGTCCTGTTGTACAAGGCACACACCTGCACAGCTTCTCAGCTGCTGTCCTGCCACCCATCTCACACTACTTTATCAACCCTCTTCACATGTTCTGTTGGGAGCACACACAGCAAGGAAAAGCTGCATGAAGAAGCCTGACAACTAGAGAACTTAGTTCTCAAATGGTTAAGTGAGACTTTCTTATTAGCAGCAGCCTCCTGGTGCACTGCAGTGGCAACAGTTCTCACCCACCCTCCTGGACCATGAGCAGCATCCCCAGCATGCTTCATATTAAGATACAAAAACCTAATTTAATGGTTTTAATTTAATTTAAAGTTACCACTGGACAAGAAAACTAGCTTCCACGCTAGAATCAACATTTGTTTTACTCATTTGTCTTCACTCACTTTTGATTTAGATGCTGGTGTGGATGGCTTAGAGTCTTTTCCATTTTGCTTTGCTTTCTGCATATTTTTTCCTGCAGCTTCACGGACAGGCTGAAAAGAAAGCACTGAAGTTCATTTGCCATGAAAAACTCCTAGTAAATCTTAAGGTCATACACTTCATACTCAAGACTTGGTGACAAATCCATACAATTCAAGATCAAACAAAAGAGCATTTTCAGAGCATGTATGCTACAGGAACCCCAATGAAAAACTCTTGGTGCAGCACAATACACAACATAACCAAGATCAAGTTTTGTTATGGAGCCATAAAACTATGTGGGGGACTGCCAGTGCACTTTCCTGAATTATCACATTTTTCCTTATAAATTGCCATGCAGGTTTTGAGGGCCAGTGTTGCATAAGACCATTCTGGGTGGCACTGTGATTCTAAGATCTGACTCAGTGCTACTTTTTTTTGGTAGCACAACCATTACCTCTTGTTTGGCATTACATACAGAGATATTATCTGGGATGTGTGGGGGCAATGCCATGGTCACAGTTAAGAACTGGATTCTTATATTCCTATGTAAATCAAGGGACCATGTGATTCAGCCACACTAGGTTTCATTAGATGGCAGGAAATGTACAGCTTAGACTGACTTTATCAGACCTTAAAAACTATTGTGCACTATCACCTACAGAAGTTCATTAGGAAAGAGAAGCATATAGTGAAATAAAACATGAAATGTTTCTGAACAGCAGATATGCAGATAAAAAGCCAAGTCAAAGTATGAAAGTTTAAAAAAAAAAAGTACTACTTTCTACCTCTGCAGTTTCCAAGCTGTACTAGTTTGTTTTAGCAGCAGATGGCACTCAAGGGCTGAGGGGATGTCACATGGAGCACTCGGCTGCCTGAAGTGAACCTTTTCCAACGGGCTCACACATTCAGATCCTTTTATAAAGTCAGGTTGCTAAAAAAGGACCTTTTTCACAGCGTGCAGAACTAAGTGAACTGGCAAAGCACAACCCACATCTCTGAGCAGGATTTTGTTTGCTGCCCAATAGTCACACACGAAATCCCACCAGGCTGACAGCTACACATGTATGCTGCTAAGGACCCAGCCACCCCTCTGCAGCTGCAGTTTTATTTAGGTAAATAGACTGCATGATGCACATCCACACTGAAGCCTTCTCATGTCTTATTACAACTTATTTTAAAAAAGCTGTGTCCCATTCACACTTTCCAAATAGCTGTGCCTGAACTCACTGACTGAAGGGACAATCTGCCCAATTCCATGGGTCTCTAGTCCATTATAAAACAACACTACACAGAAGAGGAAGTTTCAGTTAGCTTCTGTATTGTAATAAATGCAGAGTTCAAACTTAAACACCTATCCCAGTTATGCAAACACAGCCCCCCTCCCTTCTGCTTTAGGGGCCTTCACATGAATCCTCCAAGATGACTCAAACCAGGACAGTTAATTTAACACCTATTAATAAGTTAAGAGGTGTTATGGCCTGCTGCCCTGAATGAATAAACAGAGCTGCAGACACTAAGTCTATCTGGTGTTACCACTCACTTCCTCTACAGTTCATTAAACAGGCTGTTTAATCCCTCATGGATGAAGAGGGTCACAATAAGTGTGTGTATAAATATATATATATGCCACTTACTTTCTTCATTGGTGTTTTCATTTCTTCCTCATCATCCTCTAAGTCATCCTCATCACTACAATTAAAAAGGCAGTCATGATAACTCAAGATTGATACTCCCATAGCTTTAGCCACATTAGGAGTTAAGTCTTCACCCCCAACAAAACATTTTACTCATGAAGGAAGCAAGTCTACTTCACACCTTGTAACACATGGCAAGGTGCTAGGCTAAATAATCCACTTAGTACTGGTAATGCAGTTAAATTGTGCTCCCTTCTGCTTTAATACTGAAGGCATGTATCTTAGGACTTCCACAACTACTAATAAAGAAATTCTAAATTGCCTGAGTCAATGAATGACATGAAGCCAAGTTTTATAACCTAGTATGACACGTTTCAATACCACTAATTTAGATTGCACTGCAGAGATTATCTTGGCTACAAAAAAGCAGAATTACCTCAAGCAGCTTGCTCATTTAGTATCTAGTTGTGTTACACAATTTGTAGTCTGAAAGAGTTAACCTGTATTTCAAAATACATCATCAAAACAAGAATACGTACTCATCATCCTCATCCTCATCTTCATCATCATCCTCATCTTCTGATAATTTCGGCTTTTTCTTAAAAAAGATCAATTATGGGATGTGTCAATACCACTTTGTCTTAAACAGCAACCTTGACCCAAAACCATTTATGGCATAATTACAAGACTAACTTCCATCAATGTAGCTCAAAACCAACAAGTGACTGTTGCCAACTCCAAGGCTACTGACAAATCCACAGCACATCCCTGTGCTGTGTGCACACATGCTGAGTATAGGAACCTGTCCTCCTGCACTGCAGCTCCCACCAGCATTTAAACTCTTGCAGCATGCTGGTGTGACACTAGAATCCACACACGCTCAGTAGTGGGCAAGACTTTTGACATAAAAGTAGCTTTCCTATTAGCCCCTCCAGCAAAGCTTTGGAAAATACCTGTCTGAAGTACACTTCTGTAATTGAGTACTTGGAAAAGACCCCAAGTAGAAAATAATCCTTCCCCACAGATGTCAACAGGTGACAGATTAAGGAAATCATAGCAAGCCATTTAAATGCTTAATCCTAGAGGCAGATTTGATACCAAACTGAAAGCAAATTCTGCCAACAAATTGACTGAAAGTATCTATACCTGTGGTGTTTTAGCTCCTCCTCCACTTGCTGGTCTCTTTGTTGAAGTGTTCACAATTTTTGTATCATCTTCCTCATCGTCTGACTCTGGCTCTTCTTCTAATGCTGATAAAGTGATGGCAAGGTGTTAAAAACCCCACCTCAGGTAACAGTATTTAAAACAAGATTGCTAGTAAGAAACAAACAGAAGAGCATCACCTACACCTAAACGGGTCAGGGCTTAAACTGAGGTGCTGAACTGATAGGAGGAAGATTCCTGCTGGAAAATAACCACTGAGATCAGAAACTTCTCCAGTGTGGTGGAAATGCATGTATGGAAGTACAGAGATACCACTACACTGACATCCAAAATGGGAGAAGGACCTTCCATACATTGCCTGTAAAGTTCCTCCCAGAAAAGAAGCCACAGAAAGGCAAGAATAAATTTGCCATTTCTAAGGAGATGCATTCAAGAGATCCTCTGAAGATCAGTTTCAAAGACAATTCTACAAAGGAAAAGGCCAGTCCTGCCCTGGTTTTTAGTGCAAGCTCAAAATGTTTCCACGGGCAGTCTTGTCACTCTCAACTCATAAGCAGAATGTTCTCAGCAGAATGTTCTGCTGAGACACACTAACACTGGGAACCTAACACCCATTTTTAAGGAGAAATTAGAACTCAAACTGCAAAGCTGACAAACTCCCCTTGTCCCCACAAAACAAGAAAAGGCATGCAAGCATTTCTCTGAACTCCTTTGTCCTACAGGTACCCCCCTGAGGACTGTGAATTAAAGATTCAGAGAGTCAATATTGGAGGAAGTACTGCTTGAGGTACCAGATACACCCTGAGTTGTGTTGGGATGACAGGAAGCAGGATCAGGGTTAGTACCCAGAGGGACACATACCTACAAGGTGCTGACCGCTGACATAAACTGGCCCTGACCCACATTTCAACCTCAAGACCACGGGTGGTGTGATCTCAAAGCCACCTAATGAAACCTAGGGAAAAAAAAACATTATTAATTTATTCAAATATTAAATGCAAAGCGTGCTTAAGCAACAGCCCATTCAAATGAAACCACGAGCACCAACATCTGTAGACTCCAAACGTAATTAGAATCACTAAGCTTTTATCCAACAGAACATTCCAGAACTGTTTAGTCAAATCAAGGCCAAGGTTTACTGCTTATTCTAATTAAAGCACACTTTTCACAGCCAGACCAATCCACATTTTACTCTTGGCAGCAATACCAATTTGAACATTATCCTCATACCTGCCCCCAGCATTGTGCAGTTCCACTTGGACAACACAGGCAACATTGACCCAGTTTGCTTCCCAGATGGCAGGAATGACAAGCAGTGTGCTCTTAAATCACAAAAGGGTAGCAGTCATCTTTAGAAGCTGCTAAGAGCTTGGGACTTGCAGAAAAGCTAGTTTTTTCTCATCCCAGGCTCAAAGAAAGCAACAAAGGCTATAGGTGCATCTGCTGGCAAACCCATCTGTGTACACTGAGAGGACATGCACCATTACTATCACTTCTTTTAAGAAATGTGCAATTCTAACCAAAGTCTATCATCTACAGATGACTAGAGTTAATCTACCAGGCACACAATACATTCTGTTTAGCTTGTACTTACTACACACACCAAAACTGACTCTTGTCTGAACCCACTGACCACTGTGCAGGCTCACTAAAATTCAGGCAACCAAAACCTTTCCTAACTCATCTTTCTCACCTGAAACCCATTTCTGTGAGTTTTCCAAGTTCCTGTACTTACCGTAGGCTGCACTGACATTTTCAGAGATGCCAGTACTACTTTGATTGGGTTGCCTTCATAGTCCAATGCTTCTGCTTCTACAACGTGTAATTCATCTTTGGCGCCAGCCCCTAAAGTAACCTGTGAAGGAAAGACAATGGCACATTTTAAGAACCTTCCCCAATATCCTGAAATCTTTCCAACTCTGTTCATCATTGGGAATCTTAGGACTGAAGCCTCCATTTCTGACAGCAAATGATCGAGGTGCACTCCTCCCCAAGCCAACATCCTCTCTCCCGAGCACCACCAGCACCTGCAAGGTGAACTCAAGGCACGTGCTTTGAGGAGAGTGAAAAACAGACCTTTTGCTACTGGATTATGGCACTGAAGTGGGTCAGTGAGGAGTCCAGGCACCACTGAAGTGGCCCAAGGGAAGTACAAGCACATGCCTAGAGGGAGGGAAGCAACCACTGTCACTACTAGAGAATCAGCCATCATCCTTCTCCTTCCTGCCATTTTCACCTGCCTCACTCGATCACACCCCACACTTTCTGCTTACTTCACATTCAGTGAAGAGTTAGGTCTTAACAACTGCTGGGTTCAGTGCTGTCATTTATACATCTGCCTTCTGCATTAACTCCCCAAGGAGCAAGAGCTGCTGCCCCTGAGCAATTAAAAACTCAACTGCCTGGACACACCTCGCACCAAAAGAGTCTGGCACTTTGAGGGTTTAAAAACCATAGCTGCAGGGAGGCAAGTGAGTGGCAGACATAGGACAGGCCTGAAATTCCTGTTCTCTGAACCTCTGGCATCTGAGTCAGGATTACTACAATTATTCCTAAGACAAGCGAACAAGGCTCTGTTTTCTCTCCCAGCAACCATGAGAAGAAAGCTTTACACCCATGCAAGGTGTGGGTGTAAACACTTCAGGCAGGCATCCAACTCAAATTTCTTTTTTCCAAGAGCAGACTTTTAGGCAGGATATAACGATCCAAACAGGTTGTATCACACTGAAGGCTGAGAAACAGGATACAGGATTGACTACCCCTGGCAAGCTTTGTTACTGTAAACTTAGGGGAAGTGAAATTGTGGCTCTGATCTCCCCTCTCAAATGGGCTAGCTACAACACCAGATGGTTCAGCTGGGACTACCCACCAGTTCAAGCAATCCTGCAGCACTTACTATTAATTTACAGTGTCTGGCAAGCATCCATTCATGTGCTTTAATTCCTACACTGAAGGAAAGCACACTGGCAATAAATATGTAATGAAGCAGTGACCATCCCTCTCTGTTCTCAGCTATCATTAGTAAGACACCTACAGAAACCCACTTTCTATCTCTACACGCGTTGATCCTTCTCCTTTTTCACTTCCATCCTTTTCTATTCCCAGTTCTTTCTGTGCCCCCTACCCCAGCTGCCACATGTGTATCTTAAATGACATGTGTCTCTCAGTCTTTACACCTCAAATCTTTTATCAGGTGCACACATCAGTCACCAGGTATCTGCTTCCTTCTCATTTTATCTTCCAACAACTCCTTCTGCTTCCCAAGCCATTTTCTGTGTGTAGCTGTGTCTCAGATCTTCCAAGCCTCTTAAACATTTCCAGTTTGTCATGTGTTATTTCATCCCCATTTCTCCTATTATTTTTTGCCTTTAAAAGACAGGTTATTGAATTAGACTCTCCACCCCACAACCCTAAAAACTAATCACTGGTGTATGCATCCAGTCTGCTGCATCCATCATGAAGGGTGCACAGCCCCACAAGATATGCCATGGGTAATTCTCCAACACCAGGATCTTTGGATCAAGCCACATAACTAGAGTATCTCTCAGTGACCAATTTCATCTGCATGAGAAACATTCAGATATGAGACCTACCCACATGAACCTCTCCTATCCATACATCAGTTATATTCTGCCCTCAAAAGAAACTCTAATTAAAAACAATTTAGTCATTGTGAATTCCAGGCTGTAATTTTCATAAAATGCAAGGGCTGAAGACACATGATTCACAAAACTCTAATGCTCTAGGTGTCACTGTGAGTAAGTCTGAAGAACATTCTTACACAAGTCTCCTGTAGGAACCAATTCTGCTGTAGGAAGTAATCCACAATTCATGTGATTCTTTGCTCCCAAGGTATCATCAAAGTATCCCTTTGTATTTAAATAAACACAGTAATAAACCATGAAGTAGAGAGGCTACAACTCCTTAATTCCTTTCCTGGTAAGTCATTGCATCTTATCTTTCTGCTAACCAAAAATAACATGCTCAGGCCAGGGCAAAAGCCTTGAAACATGGTGTCTTGCTGGCTGTGGCAGCAGAAAGCTTTAATGACACATCTAAGAGCTCTCAGTGTACAGATGCTGATTTCCAGGAGTACTCTGCTCAGCAAAGAGCCAGTTAGATTAATTATCTGAATGAAAGACTGTTTCCCAGCTGCATTCTTCCAGAGGGCAACACCAAGGACATTAAATCAAAACATAAAACTCTCCTCCCACTTTATATTTGGGTATTAGCTGCTTAGGGAAAAAAAGCACTGGAAGTATGTTAGGGGAAGGTATGGAAAAGCTTTTCAAAAGAAGTTTCTAATGAAGCCTACTAAAATGTGCTCTCATGTGTGACTTGGAAATCTCTCCTTGCCCTGTGCTCCTGCAGCACTGAACTGCTGCATTAGAGATGTCAGTGTGCATGTTCTGGCCTTTAATTCCACTGAGCACACAGTAATTAACCTACTGTTAATTCATTTCTAAACTGTTACAGATTTGCAGTGCTTGCTGTAAACGACTAAATATCCAATGTATAGTTTAGACATTTTTTAGTACGGCAAATACTTCAAGTAAGGTTGTATGCTCCACCCTCGCTAAGGACTTATTGTTAAACAGTATCACATAAAAACACTTGCTATTAAAAAAACAAGTTTAAGGAAATAAACGTCTATGACAAAACTCTTCTCACAACACTACTTAGAAACTTAAAACAAACACTTGCCGTTCTCAAAGACAACTGATGCTCATTTTCTTCATCATCTACTTTGAACTGATACTCCTTATCTGCTTTAAGCTCGCAGCCTGGAAAAAGAACATTTAATTATAAGCACGCATTTTTGTGAAGACGCAGCTATTTCCTACCCATTAATTTAAAGCTTGCCGCTTCGAGGCCCTGTGCCCGCACGGGAACCAACGGTACCCGGGGCACACAAGGAAACACGTGGGCTGAGGAAGCCCCAGCCGAGCCCGCGGCCTACTGCCACCGCGTAGCTCCCAGCGCGGCCTTTCCAAACCCATCCGCGCCACGACCGTCCCCGCTCAGCGCTCTCCGCGATGCCCGAGGGCTTGCCACCTCCCGGGCCACCCGGCGTCGAGGACCAGGCCTGCCCCGGGGCCAGCGGCAGGCCGGGCGTGCTGGGGCCCGCCGCTCTCCACGTGCTCCGCCTCCCGCCGCGCTGCCATGTGCTCCGCGGCCGCCCGCGGGCCGGGCGCTCGGGGCGCTCCCGCGTCCTTCGGAACTGGCAGGGGACGCGTGAACAAAAGCGCGCGGGACCGGGCCGCGCCACCACCACGTGCGAGCGGCGCGCCACGTGGGGCGCGCGCCACGGGCACCCATGGCCGCAGCCATCGAGCGCCCCCTCCCCCGACATGGGGCGCCTCCCCTCCCAGCCCTCTGAAGCGCGTCGCTAGGCTCCGGGCCCCGCCGCCACCGGCCGCCTCTCGCCCGGCCCCGAGGCCTGAGGGAGCGGGGCGGAGGGCAGGGGCCTGCAGGCAGCGCTGGGCCGTTACCAAAGAGGAAGGTCTGCGGGCGCAGGGGGCCCATGCTCTCCATGTCCATGGTGCTGTCCTCCATCTTCTCGGCCTGCTCGGGCGGGAGGCGCGGGGCAGGATGCGGCGCTGCGGGCGGACGCGCACTAAAGGAAGCCGCGTCCCCGCCCACTCTGAGATATAGCCCGCGCGCTCTCGCGAGACTCATGCCCGGGCCGCGCCCCCTCGGCACCCCCCGCCCCGCCTCCGCGCACGCGCCGGTCCGCCGTCGCGCGCTCACGCGGAGAGAAGTCGCGAGCGCGGCCTTCACTGCGCGCGGGGGGTCGCGGCCGTCACAAAATGGAGGCGGGCGGGACGGGCCCCGGGGCACACGGAGCGGCTGAGGGGCCGGGCGGGCTGCGCTGGGCCGGGCCGGGCCGGGCCAACCGCTGGGGGCTGTTCTGTTCCGCGTGGGACCGGCGTGGCCTCGCTAGCACGTCCGGCGGGGAAAGGGCGGCGAGCGCCGCCCGGGCAGATTCCCGCTTGCCGCTGTAACCTGAAGGGACTGGCGTGAAATGGCTGTTCGCGGGCAGGGCCCTCCGCTCCAGGGTCCTGCGGCCCGAGGAGGCACAGCCTGGGCGCTCGGTGGCTGCCTGTGACTCGTCGCGCTCCTCAGGTGTCTCCCCGGACGGGGGACGGAAAGTGCTGTGGAGGGCGAGCCGCCGTGCTGGGGGTGAGCGGGGCAGCCTCCCGCCCGGGACAGCCTCCGCGCCCAGCACGGCTCCATCGCCGCCCTGAGGGCCAGGGCCAGGCAGCAAACCACCAAAACCCATAATGCTATGGCCGAAGGAACAACACCCCCGGAGAAACGGGGTGCGAAAGCACGGCCTTATGGGTCCCTGAGCCACAGAGGCTTGAGCGAGTCAAGGAGCTGCGTCCACCAGAGCTCCATGTAGGGGAAGGCCTCGGTGCAGTGAAGCGTACTTTCCGTGTTCTTCTACGGTCCCTGCCAGCTTTGATTAGAAAGATAAAAGCAGCCCCTTTTTTTCCTGTTTCTACAGCTGTTAAGATGAGTTGCTGATGGCCAGGCCACTGGGCTCTGAGGGCCAGGGAACAACAGTGTTCTGGGTCATGAGGGGAGTGAACTGCTCCCTGTGAAGTGGCACTTGGGGATATCTGTGTGTCACAACATAATTAAAAATTTGTACTGAGAGCCACAGGTCCTGGGAAGGCTTGTGCCACCAGCAGTGCATCACTGGCCCTGGGCAGGGCACATCTTTGAGTCACTGTTCCAGGCTGTCCTCCTGTCCAGGGGCTAATCAGTAAAAATCAGACGTGTTGGGTGCTGTAAACTAGCTAATGTCACAGTTCCTCTACCTGAACCCCCACTCTTCAGAAACAAAAGGGTATATATATCTTCTAAGTACTCAAGTCTTGCCATTCATTTGAAGGGTGTAGTTTGCATTCACAATTCCTGCATTCATATTCATAGAGTAAGAAAATTAAATTCTGTTGCTGAAAATGAGACAAACGGAAACAAAAAATAACAGACGCAGTGGTAAAATAAATCTTACCTGTCAAAACGTGGCATTCACCTCCTTTCTCACTCTCCCAAAAGCTCACCTCTTTGATAAACAGTAAATACAGTTTCACAGCACATCTGCATTGGGCTTATTTTCAAATGTAGTGCCTCCTCTTTGCAAGATACAATTAGTTTCCCAAATAGGAGGTTACCTGAGCCATGGGTGCACCAGGATACGTCCCCCTACAACCCTGTTAACATTAAAGCAATAATCTACTGATGTGTTGTCAAGTGGATTGCCACAGGCTAACTAAAATACAGTAATAATAAAATTGATTTGTACATGGAAACAAGGTACAGCAATAAATGGTAGTGCAGGTTACCAGGTGGGGGATTTGGGCTAGTGAGAGAGCCCTCTTTTAGTGTCACAGGATAATTCCCTCTGGAAGACACCAACACTGGCCACACTGCCAGGGCTCTGTCTCTGCAGTCTGTCTGGGCCAGCTTGCTACAGCAGTGCAGTAACTAATCAACACTAATTGCAGCTGATTGGGAAAGGCCGATATGGGTTAAAATGAGTGGGTTTTGTTTGGGTTTTTTTTTTATTTCTCTTCCCCTCTTCCTACCAGCTCTTCTCTCTAATTAAATACAAGGTGGCACACTTGGAGCATGTCACAAGAGTATTTAAGCAAAATGAGAAAAACTTAATCTTATTTTTTCTTCCTTTGCATTCTATGGTACAGACAATGTTTATGTATAGAAATAACACCCTGATGGATGTTGAGTCAAAAAAGAGGAGAGCAGAGACATCACTTAAGCATCATGGAGTTATTAAGGTTTGAAAAGACTTCTAAGATCATCGAGTCCAACCGTCAACCCAACACCACTAAACCATGCCCTGAAGTGCCATGTCTACATGGTTTTTGAACACTTCCAGGGATGGTGACTCCACCACTTCTCTAGGCAGCCTGTTCCAATGCTTGAGCACTTTTTCAGTAAATAATTTTTTTCCTAATACCACATCTAATAATGAACCATCCTTCTCATTTACTCCTCTTGACATTTCCCTAGGAAACAGGAACAGTGTTTATTTAATTTTCTGACCTTTGGTATTGGTTCATCTTGTATTATCTTTAAGGGGCAATTACTACTAAGGGTGTCTCTAAATGTAGAAAGAGTGGCAGTTTGGCAGTGCAGGATAGAAAAGATATGCATGGGGATTCATGGAGCACAGAGGCAGGGAAAGCCACTGGCAGAAGGGCATCATTAATTGGTCAGACATCTCAGCCACGAGGAGCTGTATAGATGAAGTCATTAATTTGATTTGGCTTGAAAATTGGGAACTAATGTCAAAATTTAAAAGTTCAGCATCACCAAGGTGATGAACAGAATGGAGCAGGGAAGGTGAATACTACGTGGTAATGGTGAAAGAGGCTGCAAGGTGTTTGCATGTACATTTACCTGGTGTAATACCAACAGGGGTCCATGGCTACTGGTCAAAACCACCCCGCAACCTGCTCCTCGCAGCACTTAGCAGCTCAGGAGGTCCCAGAAGTCCACCCAGTGCTGTCCAAGGGGAGCAGTGCAGCCACAGCGTGTTCTCGTGCGTACAGAGTCACTTTTAATTCAATTATACTCTTCCATTACTGAGGAAATAAATGTGGGAGGAAACAAAGGACAGACGCAGAGAAGCAAAACAGGGGTAGGAAGTAGGAGATATATGCTTACTGAGTCTCCTTTGGCTCCACAGGGCTTTAGAAGGGCTGTCATACATCATGACATTTATTATTTCTGTCATGTACTAGGCTGAGAAGTCCATTACAATATTGATCATTTTACTCTGCTCAAGTCTGTGCTGTGTAATACTCAGCATAGCTGAAAAAGCTTACAAGTGATTTAGAAATCACTGTACAGGGAGAATTGAAGAAGAAACCGGAGTCAACATGGTTTCCCTTAATGGAATTCTCTTTTAGTGAGCTTTTACACAACTTAGGAAATTGCATTTTAAAAACAGTTAGAACCACAGCACAGTTGCAGGCAAGCATTCAGAAGTTACAGACACAATAAAGATTTCCCGTGCAATCTTAATTTATACAGTGACATATGACATAATCTTCAGCTGTGTTGCCCCATAGCTCAGGACAGGGAGATGGGGTGGAAGACATCCCAACCTGGTTGTCTTCTTTCTTACCTGCAGTTGACTTTTTACTGCTGACCCTGCCATGGGTGAACACTAGAAGTTTTCTTCATTATCCTTCTTTAATGTACATAAATTTTTCACCACGAGGACAGTTAAACATTGGAATAGTCTCCCAAGGGAAGTGGTGGATTCCCCCAGGCTGGGCAGTTTTAAGTCTCAGCTTTACAGGGTGCTGAGCCATCTCATATAAATCTCATATAGTAGTACCTAGAAAGGTTGGACCAGATGATCCTTGAGGTCCCTTCCAAACTGGCATTCGATGCTTCTATGATACTGTCTGTTCCACCCCCAGCTGTGCCTGTATCATAGAATCACAGAGTAGTTTGAGTTGAAAGGGACCTTAAAGATCATCTAGTTCCAACCCCGCTGCATGGGCAGTGACACCTTCCACTGGACCAGGTTGCTCAGAGCCCCATCCAACCTGGCCTGGAACACTTCCAGGGATCACATAAAACAGCCTGTTCTGGTGGCCACTTTTCACATCTACTTCTGCAGTACAGGCTTTAAAATAGTCCCTCGCATGCCCTCTGGTTCCCGCAGGCTCGGGGAAGGGCAGAGCCAAGGCCACGGCTGGGGCAGCACATGCTTGTCCAGTTCCTGATTTTCCTGTGTTTGTTGTACTCCTTCGCCTCTACTTCACAGCCAGAGCCTGGCGCGCAGGTCCACTTGGTGTTTGGGAAGCATGTAAGGCGCTGTCAGTCAACCGTAATTCTGGGCAGATGCTCTGGGTTACAAGTGCAGGAGAGAGCTTCCCTCTTCCCAGAGCCGTCTGCTCTCATTTCGAGATCGGCAGCACCATCTAGTGACCCCAGAGCCGCCTCCTGCGGACCTGCCAGCACCACCTCCCACATGCCACAGGGTCCTCCAGATGAGGTTTGCCTGTAGCTGCACCTTTCTTGCTAGAGGATCGCTTACTAGAAGGTCTTGCGTGGTGGAGGCTGAGGGGACTCGGCCACAGTCAAAGGTTTTTCGCATCGCAGCAACTTCCCAGGGTGGTTTACAGGCTCCTGCACACAAAATATCCTTAGCTCACCCTACGTTCTTATATGTATAGATGCTTATAAGCTTATAGGCTTCTGAAGGCTTTTGGACAAAGATATTTACTGAACGAATGAACATTTAGCACATTTTCAAACTATAGTTGTGAAAATGTTACAGATGAAGCAATGGGCTCTAGTCTGATCTCTGATCACAAATGTGGCTTTAGAGATGTAATACAAAGGTCTGTCATCTTCTGAAGCACTGCAAAAAAGGTCAAAAAATCCAACTGAATGCTAGAAATCACTGGGAGAGAAACAGAAAACACCACCAGGTGAGTGTATGGGTCCAGGGTACAACCACAGCTTGACTACTATAGGTAGCAATAGTCCTGTTGTGAGAAAAGACAAAACAAGGACCAATAACAAGAAGCATGGAGAATGAGAAACAACCATCTGCTGTCTCTCCTAATACAAGAAACAGGACACAAAACGAAACTTGTAGATGGCAGATTAAATAAAAATAATAATTAAAAAAAAGGAGGCAGATCCTCACCAAACATGTAGCAGAATTGTGGAAGTCACTGCCACAGGATGCTGGGGACACCAGGACATTACATGCACTGGACACACACATAAAATAGTCAATGGAGGGTAGACAAAAATAATGTTCCCTGGCTCAAGAATTCTTAAATGACTTGGGAAGATATGCTGAGAAAATTAATAATCATAACCTGCTCTCATACCATCTTCCAGTCACTGTTGGCAGCCTGGGCTGGCTGAGCGTTTCATCTGGTCTGAACAGGGAGCAGGAAGGGGCTCCTCAGCCCAGGCTCAATGCCTGATGTTCCAAGCAGACATCAGCTCAAGCCCTTCCACCCGGGCTTGACTCCAGCCCAATACACACTGCAGTGCTGGCCACAGGTCCCAGATCCAGAATCAAGTTCAGTTTCGAGGCTGATCACATACTGCAGTGGGGTTTCAGATCTGGGAGCAGAAGTTCAAGATATTTTGGCTGGCCTTATCCACCCAGGCATAGCCATCTCCAACAATCACACAGTGGAAGATAGATCAGTCATGGCAGGGGCTCCCACATGTTGTACTATCACCCACATTGGAAACCCACCTTTACTGCTGGTGGTAATTTGCAGCAGGTCAAGATGGAAAGGTGACAAAATATTCACATGATCATCTTGGTGTTCATCTCACAGCTTCATCCCATAGTGAGGAAAACTAATCCCCAGAGCAATTACATACAACAGCAAAGTTACCTACCTCCTCTGGCTCCTGGATGACACAAAGGAAAACCGTTTCCTTCTCTGCATTTCCCATACCAGTTGGGAACTCTGGTCACAAATAGTGTATGTCTGTGTGAGTTGGACTTTAAAGAAGCAGGTGATGGGTTTACCAGTGGTTGGGGTCCCATGGGAGGTTAGTTCTCAAAAGAACGTAGAACTTCCTTCACAAGAAAGAGGATTTCCAGCTTCCTCAGGAAGAAAGAGATAATTTTTCAATCCTTCTTCAATTTCATCTCAAATTTGGAAGTCTGAGTGCTGACAGCAACCTCAAAATAAGAGCTCCCATCTGTCTTGTAGCTGCACTTTTCAGGCTTTGCTCTCTATTTGCAAATCTCTAGCAAGCTTCTGTGGAGCTCTTTGCCGAGATCTTTGCTTTGTTTTGTTAACTGAGAACGTTAACTGCTGTGACACAACCAGATATACTGCACACATCTCAGCAGCTTCCTGCTCCTGCCAGGCTGGGCCCATCAGTGTATTCTACCTCAGTTGTGGTGCCTTTTAACGTTTACTTACCAAGCAGCACTCATCAGTCACATCACTTATCATCTGCCACTTCAGCAAGAGCTTCTTTGCCAGTGGAGTTTTGAGGTAGGAAGCTCTGTCCCAGGAACACCTTTAATGGCTAGCTGTTGACAGATCAATTAGCACCTGGCAGTCATCAAGTCGGCGATGCCCACGTGCTGTCCCTGTGTTGTGCTGCTTGCAGGATGGTTCATCACTCTTGTATGTTCCTGTCTATGAAAGCAGGGACACCCCCCATGTGCCCAGATGTCCCTCAGAGCAAGAGGCACACGGCTATGCTGGAGCTGAGCAGAAGACCCAGGGGGATCAGCTCTACAAGGTCCATGAGGTCCACATTGGTGTCTTGGTGTTCTGTCACAGTCACTGTGGCACCCACCAAGAGGCTGCATCAGACCTGATCCAAACAGAAGCAGTCACAGTCACTTGCAAACCCACAATGTGTATGTTGGCCATAGGGGAGCAAAGGTCAACTGAGGGGTTCCCAGACCCCCACTGGTTAGACCTGACATGCCTTATGGTCACCTGCTGCTAGAACCCAAGGTCCCTGCAGAGCCATGGTGCCTCCATTGCTCCTCCCAGCACCATCCCATAGCATGCTTGCTCCTCCCTGTAGTGCTGAAGGGTGTCTAGTCTCCTGTTCCTGGAGGACCCACTGGTTTTTACAAGACATGGCATCATTATAAACTGATGTTTCCAAAACTATTAGGTCTTAAACCAAAAAGAAAAAAGTCACTCCATGTAATGACAAAAGGGATCAGATAGAAATGTCATTATCAGTGTAAGAACCTCATCCTCTGGGTATGTTAAATCCACAGGAGACACAACAAGGATTATTTTAGCTCACTTATTTCTGGTTCATACACTGGGAAACATGGATCAGTTCTGCAGCCAAGTGCATGCATCGAGGCTCACCGCCTTTGGTGGCACCACACCAAGAGCAGTGTCACCACTGAGACAAGCTGCTTCTGCAACTCAACCCAGGACCCACGCTCCAGATGTTTTCCTTAACAGTGGCAACATGAATCATAGAAACCTTTTTCTTGGAAAAGACCTTTAGGAACATCAAGTTCAACTTTTAACCTAGCACTGTCAAGGCCACCATTAAACCATGTCCCTCAGCACCACATCTAGACAGCTTTTACATCCCTCCAGGGATGGCAACTCCACCACTGCCCTGGGCAGCCTGTGCCAGGGCCTGACAACCCTTTTGGGGAAGAAATTGTTCCTAATATCCAACCCAAACCTCACCTGGCACAACTTGAGGCCATTTTTTCTTGTTCTGCCACTTGTTCCTTGGGAGAAGAGACCAACCCCCCTGGCTCCAACCTCCTCTCAGGCAAGTTGCAGAGCCAGGTCATCTCCCCTCAGCCTCCTTTTCTGCAGGCAAACACCCCCAGTTCCTTCAGCTTCTCCTGGTCAGACTTGTGCTCCAGACCCTTCCGCAGCTCCGTTGCCCTTCTCTGGACACTCTCCAGCCCCTCAATGTCCTTCTTGTCACGAGGGGCCCAGAACTGACCCCAGGATTCCAGGTGCAGCCTCACCAGTGCCACAGGGTGACAATCCCTGCCCTGGTCCTGCTGGCCACACTAGTGCTGATACATGCTGGTGGCCACCTTGGCCACCTGGGCACACTGCTGGCTCATATTCATCTGGCTGTTTTCATTATGGTTCTGGGCACTGATTTTGCCATCACATAGGCAGGACCCTTCGTTAACTAATGTGAGGTCTGGAAGCTTCCAGGGTACCCAAGCTAAATTCACGGCAGTGGGTTTGCATTTGAGTCTGATGGGCCCTCATGGGAAACGTCAAGCAAGAGGGATAAATAAAGGCAAAGTGTTACAAGCACCTGGATTTGTTAGAGGGCAGAGGCAGGAGCGAGGGCGATGCGTTGGGGATGTCTGTACACCAGAGGGCACTCCGAAATTACGTATGGCGAAGGGAGAATTTCTCAAATTATTGGGGCTGGGAAAAGATCTAGGATAGCAGGAGGAGTGGGGGATTCACCTGTAAACAAAGAACATTTAACCTTTATGCCACCACGTAAGGGTGACTTTAAAATATTAAAGCCTGTGTTAGAGAAACAGAATATTTTTGCTAACAAAACATATTTGAAGTCTTGACACCAGCATCAGTCCTTGCAGTGTTTACATTGTGGCTTGGATGTACCTTTCATTTCCAAAGGTATAACTTAACAGCAACTTTGCTGGAGTCAGACCCATTTCGTCAACATTCCAGCTGGCCTTTTGGGTATCTTGAGCTGTTCCAGATGACCCTTCTGCAAAAAAAAAAACCCCAAATGGCACGGTGCCATCATCTTTCCCGAATCAGGCAAGGAGCACCAGGAAATTCCTTTGACTGAAACCCCTGTGCTCTCCAAGCAGGCCTGGATTGCAGGGTCTGCAGCAGCCAGCCCCTCGCTGGCCCTCTTGCCACTGGAAGGCAGCAGCAGCTACACAGAGAACCAGATGAGGTCTCTCCAGCCCCTGCTTCCAGCCCTGGAAACACTCCCCTGGGGCACGCAGCATTGCCACCCTCGGCTCTGCGGGCAGATTGCTCCTCTGTCGCTGGCAGGACAGTGTCTTTCACCAGCGTTCACATTTAAGATGGTGTCCTACTTGCACTCTAACAACCTAACCGTGTGACAGCAAACCCAAATGGGATGGGTTCTGGATAACAAACCCAGAAAGGATGAAATCTGCAAGAAAGTGCAGGGCTGCCCAGTGGGTTTGGGCAAGCCTTGGAGCAGGTTGAATCCCACAGGTTTCCTGGGGCAGGGAATCCTGGAGGTGGAGGGATCTCTGTAAGTCAGTCGGAGGATCCCAGCTCAATAACAGGGAGACAGATAATAGCATTTGAGCACTATCTTCTCCAATTCAATTGTACGGATTTATTGCCTGTCCAATGAAGCTATCAAGTGTACAAAATGGTTAATCTTATATTTCTTTTTTCCTGCTGTCTTCGCAGAGGAGTGAAGTTGCAAACACTGACCCACGCAAAGGCTGGGGGGGTGGAATATTTGACTGTTTTCAAGGCAGATGCTGCGGTGTGTCTGTGCAAAGCCAATCCCTTTTTAGCACAGGACACAGGAAGGACACAAGCCCTTCCCACTTGGGGCTCCCACTGCAAAGCGGCTCCACCTGAACGGCTGGGATTTGCTGACAAACCTCGCCGGTGTCACTGGGAGCTGGCAGGAGCACCAGCATCTGCCCTGATCCCCCCAGCTGGGGGCTGCTGGGCTTCCTCCCTCCTGCCCAGACACGGGGCCGAGCACGGCCCAGCCAGCCTGCACGACTTACCCGATTCAAAACCGTGCCCCAGCTAAGGGAGGGAAACGAGATTCCAGCCTGTACAAGCAGACCTAAAGCAGGCAGGAGATTGCTGTTGTTTGAAACACATCACTGCAAAATGGAGGGTGGCACGTCCAGCCGAGCGCATCCCCGGCTCCGGCGCTGGACGGCTGGGAGAGATGGAAAATGATTTGGTTTTTTTAAAAAGTATTTTCTTTCAAAATGTACATTTGCAATTAAAGCCTAAGTATGCTGTATATTTTATTAATGATGTGGGGTAGCGAGGCATTTTAAAGCTCTCTTTTGTTTTGATCATTTTTTTGGAGGAGGAGGAAGGGAAGGAATTGAAATGGAAAGCTTAACACTTATAATTTCAAAAATTTGGCTTATATTTTAGGTTCTGGTAACATGCAATTACAGGCACTTAGAAAGAATTCCCTTTTTTATACTATGCCCTAGAGCATAAAATTAAGAGGCCAATTCAGGCTTTGTACTGCTTTCAGAGGCAGTTTGCTTCAGCATAGATCAACATGGAGACTGACTGTCGCCTTTCTATTGAATTAGGTCTATATTTTTGACAAGTATGGCAGCAGTATCATCACTTTAATCACCACCGATCCATTGTGTCTCTTTATGCTAATAAATAAAACATTCTGTGTTAAATATTTCCCAGTAAGCACTCGAAGACCTGCAATCACCACTCCTGTATGTTCCCAAGTAAAATAATAGAATGGTAATAAAATCAAATGATGTCTTGGACTTTTATAGACAACTAATAGCAGTTATTGCAAAGTGCACATCAGATACCAATTGAAGGTTACATTTCTCTTTAATATAATATAGCGTGCATATTTCACTAACTGTCTCTGTATATCAAATGAATTAAACAATATGATGATATAGGTCAAAAATGCAGTTCTTTAGGAGAGGCCTTTAGGCGGAAGAGTTTTACTGGAGCTGTGTGTTAAGAGTGGGAGCCTCGGGAGCACTGGATGCAAATAATGGGAAATCATCCCAAGTTATAGAGAAATTGCCAGAGAAACCTCGTGCCCTTCCCAGCCAGCCTGTGTCCTGCTGAGGGCAGGGCCAGCCCTCTCCATGTGCTGGAGCTTTGCTCATGGGGCTAATGGTGGCAAGGGTCTCACAAACCATCACAGATCATAGACCCCACCCAGCCCATCACCCTGGCTTCTGTTCTGGAGGAAAACACCAATCTAAGACTGACTCCTGGAAACATAATCCCAAGGCTGAGATGTAGAGCTTAAGAGAAATACAACCAGATCAACAGTGAGGAATTGAAGGCACCCAAGTGTCCTGCCACACGTCAGCCAGGGGGACCCTGCCAGCAGCTCAGCCAGGGCTCAGGGCTGGGCCCCCATGGCATCCCGTGGCTACCAGGAACATGGGGCATACCCCAAGGGCTCCACAGTCTGCACTACCCCACCAACAGGTTGTCCTGGACTCCCCAAACCCTCCTCCCCCTTGCTGCCAAGCCATTCCAGGGCTGTGGGAGCCCTGCAGCCCCTTTGCCACTGGAGCAGCTCCCACACTGGGACTGTGCCACAGCGCTGGCACAGCTCTGAGGATACACCTTGTCCTCCATCTCCCCCATTTCCCTGGCTTCATTCCCACCCTTCACTCTGGGGTCTGAGAGCCTAGGAGTCACCCTAAAGAAACCCTCCCTGAACTTCAGCTCAGCTCAGAGATTTTTTTTCCCATCCCCATTACTAATATACCTAATATATTCAGGGGGCCCCACCTCAGTCAGCATGAATTGTAAAAAATTTCTCTAATCCCCTCAACAATACCCTTCCCCAAACCTTTTTTTTTCTATCTTAATTAGATATTCTATCCCTTTGGTTTAAAATAGTATTTAATTTCACTTAATGATTTCAACAAAAAAATATTAGGATTCCCCAAACAGACATGTTCCCTCTGAATTCTCTCATTCTTTTTTCAAGGGCTTCAGTTTCATCTTTTTGTTGCTTTGTCAAAACACAGCTAATTGACTGTCCTAAACGTACAATTTTGGTAATTTCTCTCAATGAAGCATCGCCGCCTCCTCTATTAACGCTGCCTAATTGGACTTTGAATCCCCAGCCAGTGAATTCACCCATGCTACAGGCACAGATCACTGCAACAGTAAATATCAGCATCCCAGTTAAATGCAGGTTGGCTCACATTCCCCCAAAATTGGCTTTCTGCTCCTCGGAGTCCAATCTGATGTAATATTACATTAACCATTTTTTTTTTTTTTTTTTTCTCGGGGAATGGGAGGAATGGAGGAGAAGCTGAAGCACAGATCTGCATTTCATCTCCTCAGTAAGAGCACGTTTGCTCCCCGGCGCCGGCGAGGAGGGAGCGCCGCGGCCCCCGGAGCCTGGCAGGAGCCTCCGCAGCCTCCCTGCTGGCGTCTCCAAGTTTGTTTCTAGCAGCTCCAACTCCAGAGAGCACACCAGCTAAGGAGGCTGTCCCCATGGGCCCCGCGGCTCCAGAGGGACAACCACCGCCCCACCCCCGGCACATTACCAGGGGATGATCCCAGGACAACTCTGCTGTGGGCAGCGGAGAACATTTCCCATTCTTTCCCCTCCTTCTACAAAATAAACCCCACGTGGCTTCCAAGCACTGAAGGCCTTGGCAGGTCCTGTGGGGCCGGGAAAGGTGACGGGCCACACCACACCACGTGTGGCAGCAAATCACCCCCAGTATGATCTGCAGTGACTCTAATTATCCTACAGCATCTGCTATTAAAACGCAAGCATCAGGCCAAGCTACAAGTAGCAAACAGAAACAGAACTCCTCGTTGATGCCTGTAATAGGCACCAAAGGCATATAACTCTGCATAATTGCTAATTGTTACTACTATTGCGGTTGATGCCAGAATTGCCCAGAGATGCCTCTTGCTGCTTGCTCCCCTGAGGGATTTGGGATGGCCCCGAATCCCACCAGGACCCGTGGTGTTTCCCTGGACAGAGACATCCCCATCCCTGGCAAGGAGGGTCAGACCCCCACCTGAGCCTGCTGAACCCTTCTCAGGGAACACCAGTACCTGCCACACCGGCAGCCAAACCTGCAGGGGAGAAAGTCAACTGCAGGTTCAAGTGTGTGACCAAAGGGTGGGGGGGGATTTAGGAGGGAGGGGCCTTTGAAGCCCCCAGCACTGGACAAAGCGCTTCCCACCACGCTCCAGCTTTCAGCTCTGGCAGCATAATCCTCCAGGGCCTAATGAAGCCACTTGACCTCTTGCTACCCCCGTTCTCCCTTCTGCAAAAGAGGGAATTAACACTTCTGACATCCAGGCAGTCAAGGGGCCTGGGATGGGTTTGACAAGGGCTGGCAGGGCTGTCCCTGCCCCGCTCACAGCTCCACTGGGGGGCTGCAATGGTGCAGCATAAAAACATGGTCAGATACTCCATTATGCAAGGTTTGGAGAGCTCTTTAAGATACAAAACACTACCAATTTTTTTCCCCTTTGCTGTAGCATACGTTTGCCCTCAGTAGGGATCAGCCACAACCTAAGCCTGTATTTCTGAAATGTGCTGGAGTTTCCATCGCTCACACTCAGACAATGCCTCGATCCACACTTCTCAGGTGTGAAGCCCTTACAAATCCCACCAAGAAAACCAATTTCTACTCCATAACTTACACAACCCACTCACAAATTTACAGCCAGCCAAGCCTTCACTCCTCTGAATCGATTCACAGGGCAACTTCTCCTTGCCAAGAGCCTGGGCTGGAGGCAGACAGCTGTGGGGACAACCTTTAGGGCTGATCTGGATTCAGTGCTGAGGCCAGGGGCTGTGCAGCACAGCACAGGGCACCCCAGCCCCTGTGCCCACCCAGCTGAAATGGGAGGACCCCCCTTAAAAGATGTTGCTCTCAGCTCTTTCCTTGTTGCAGGCAAGTGCTCCAGCGATAAATGTTTTCTTGTAAACATGCCATAGATGGAGGTAGGAGCCAACAAAATGGAGATGCCAGAAGCTTTTTGTCTTCATGATTTAGTTTTGTATTAGAACATGCCACTGGGAAGGAAAAGATATCATTGATAAGACTGACATTACAGTCAGCCAGTAAAATTAAAACACCAAGGACTGGCCTGGTCCTTTTCTTGTCAGGCAGGGATACAGATTCTCTGCCAAACTAACACTTTAAGGTACCCGTAAATGTTAGGGACAAAACTCTCAAATAAAGGAAGGATTTTTGCTGCCTTCAGTTCTGGCAGAACAGTTTCAGGGCTTTAAAGGGCCTGGCTCTCTGAGCACTCACCTTCCTGCACCAGAAGAGGACCAAGCTCCAGGGAGGTCCCAGCAGCTGTGAGCTCGGAGCTGGAAGCATCCTTGGGTTTCTGCATCCTTCCAAGAAACTCTGGTCTAAATGATGCTAGAGAAAGGAAGCCTCAAGGCTCCATGGGGAGCTTCTGGTTGCATCCACAACTTGACAGCTCAGGATGTTGATACATAAAACCAATTCCAGTGCCCATTCCTCTTGATGTCTGCCGGCTCATGGAGCTAGAGCAGAAGGTGTCACAAACTCTGAACTCAGAGGTACTGGGAGTTTTTTCCTGGCCAAATTTCCAGTTACTTCTCAGAGCTCAAATAAATGCTCCGATTTAGTCTCACTGGCCTCATTCTTCTCTTTCATTTGTACACAGAGAAAACCTTGCCCAGAAACACATTTTAGCACGACAGGGTGAACAGTCTGTCCTGAGTCTGGGTCCTTTATCTCAGGGCACAGAGGGTTGAGCTTTGAAATTCAGCCACCTGATGCCCAGCCCTGCCACCAGCAGCACCCAGCCAGGCTCCAGCTCACACCAGCCCGAAGTGGTCAGGCCCACTCTCCGCAAGCACCATGCCCTGGACAACCACTCCTGCATTGCACTGGGCAGTTTGGTGTCATTTGGACTCTTGTGCCCCCCTGCAGCAGGTGCCTCAGACAGCTTGGGGTGCAGGGGGGACAGCAGTGACCCCAGGAAGCTGCATGTTGCAGGGCAGAGCTTTGCACATCTCCTCTAGCGACTGCTTCATCTCATAGAATCATGGAATGGTTTGAGTTGGAAGGCACCTGAAAGATTATTTAGTTTCAACCCCCCTGCTTGGGTAGGGACATCTCCCACTAGACCAGGTTGCTCCAAGCCCTATCCAACCTGCCCTTGAACACTTCCAGGGATGGGGCAGCCACAACTTCCCTGGGCAACCTGTTCCAGTGTCTCACCACCCTCACACTAAGGAATTTTTCCCTAATGCCTAACGTAAAACTCCCCTCTTGCAGTTTTGATCCATTCCCCCTTGTCCTCTCACTCCCTGCCTTTGTCCAAAGTCCCTCCCCAGCTTTCCTGGAGCCCCTTCAGGCACTGGAAGGTGCTCTAAGGGCCCCCCCCAGAGCCTTCTCTTCTCCAGGCTGAACAACCCCAACTCTCAGCCTGTCTCCAGAGCAGAGCTGCTCCAGCCCTTGGATCATCTTTGTGGCCTCCTCTGGACTCACTCCAGAAGCCTGAGAGTAAAGGGCAAAACAGCAGCTTGACGAGCAAATATGGACATTGCACGTGCCCTGCTCACCTACGGATCAAACTGAGCATGGCTTCTTGTGCTTGCACATTTTAGGAATGTGTTTATCTTATAAACAAGCCCTTACAATAATCTTACAGCAAGCACTTGAAATAACCTTACAATTAAGCACTTCTTTATGTGTTCAAACCATAAGCACGAGGGAGGTGATGGGACTTAAACCCACCTCTGGTTTTGCAGCAGCAGCCCCGTGGCCACAGGCCGGCCCTGCAGCAGCAGCAGCTAGCCAGCTCACGAGAAGGCTTGCTTAATGAATTCTGATTAATTGAGAACAAGTTCCTCCTCTCCCTGCCCCTTTCACAGCCTGGCTAAAACCAGCCACCCCCAGCCCGCTTCCACACGTGTGGACCACCTGAGTCCTACCCCAGTGCTACATGTCATTAACAAAACATAAACCAGCGGTCACATCTTAACGGGAAAAGTTAAATCTCTTTATGCAGTTAAATAAAGATACCTTGTCCAGTCATTAAGAAGTGATTAGCTTATCTAAGAAATAACAGCCCTAGTGCTGTCAGGCTGGCACACAAACACTAAAAAGAGCAGGGATCAGATATCACATTAGGCTAATTATAAAGAGAAGAAAAGAGAAGCAGAAGCATAAAATAGCCATGTGGACAGTATTTTGCTGGATTTTTTCTTTGCATGGAAAAGGCTAAACACATTCTGCAAAAGAGAAATTCAAGTATTAAAATAAAAATAAATTCCTCTTCTGGTTTTATTCATTTAGTGCTGGACCCAAGAAGGCAGCACTTGCAACCTCCCACGTTGTGGGAAGCAGTGGCCAAATCCTGACAAGGACCAAGTTTCTTAAAACTCATGGAAATGTTTACACCTCTGCACACCAATCCTGTGGGACAATGCCAGGGCTGGAAGCCTGTGCAAAAAAGATGGAGTGAGGCAGCCCAGCCCATCCTGTCCCATCCCACATGGCCCTGCTCCCCCCCTCAGCACAGCCCCATTCCTCCTCCTGCTCAGCCACAGACATCTCTGTGCTTTGTTGGAGATTGGGTACACTCAATTTCTTGACAATTCTGGTGTGGACACCAAAGTCACCCTGCCCAGCCCCCAAGTCCAAAGATGCTTAATTTTCATCAGCAAGAATCTAAGCACCCTTCCTGCAGCTTCTACTCTGCTTACACTCCTAGAGGTAAGGTTGACCCTCCCATCAGCTGGATAGTTTCTAGCAGCACGTCCCCCTTGTCCTGACAACTTACACACTTCACTCCCAGCTTGTATGTGGGGAAAAAGCTCAACTTCTAAGACCAGGCAACAAAATCCAATATACCAAAGCCAGAAGCTGCCCAAGAGGACAAAGCTGCAGCAGAAGCACCAACGCTCTCAAGTCCTCACTGGAGAGAGGAGTCTGCTCCTATCAGGGGTGATGCTGGGGCTGCTCTCCCTGCTCCTGTGTTTGTAAACCACGAGTCTTTCCTCACTCAAAGCACAGAGAAGCAATGCTGTCCTGAGGATGCCAAGGACCCAGAGTGAAGTCTCTCTTCACAGAATTATTATGGTTGGAAAAGACCTTTAAGATCATCAAGTCCAACCATTAACCCAACTCTACCAGTCCAGTGCTCAACCATATTCCTCAGCATCACATCTGGTCAAATTACCACAGAAATTTGACCCTGTTTTTCTGAAGGATGCCCTAAAGACTCATTGTCTTACAGAGCCAGTAGCATCATCTACTGAATACAGGAAGTCCTTGCTCTGTGCCTGCCCAACCTGCAAGGTCCAGTCAGTTGTTTTGGAACACAAGCACCAAGCTCCCAGAGATCCCAGCTAACTTTTCTCCAACACCAGCCAAGCATAGAGCTGTTTCTCCCCCGCCAGCCCTGCCCAGAGACAACCACCCAGCTCTGCAGGGCTGTGCTCGTGCCACAGGTCAGGACATCACCCACAACCAAGTTTTCCACCCAAACAGGCCAAATAAGCAGAAGTCAGGACCTGTGCCTGAGTGATTGGTACAGCCAGAAATATCTGGTCACTGTGGGGGGGAGAATGGAGGTGGGTTTCCATTTTTAACACTTGTATCCTTTTGCAAGCTTTTATTTGCCAAAACCTAGTATTAATAATGATGGCAGATCTGAGTTTCCTTGAGGTAATGCCAATTTTAATGTATTTTTTTAACATAACTATAGTATTATTGAGGAACAAGTAGTAAGTGATAGATACTTTAATGTAATATGAGTCAATATGTATTTATATGTACTTTATGACTTGATCAATATTGCTACATTAGCAAGAATAAATATGGTGTTTCCTTTTCTGGCCTTGGAAAGAACAAATAAGGAAAGTCACATTACAAAGTTTAGGGATGAATAAAGTCTCTGCATTTCCCAGACAATTCGGTAGATCTCTGACATTCATTTGTTCCCCAGAGCAGAGCAAGCACCTCCCTGGGCAGGGCACTGGGCAGGCAGCACCTAGAAATTCAGCTTAGGACCCTGGTACAAGTATTTCCCAGGGAAATTTGCAACAGGGAACAGGGAAGTGCTCCTGCTTCACCACAGCTCAACCCATTCCCTGCTGCAAAACCTTGTGATGGGCATGGGACATCTATCTTTATTATGGACAGAAACTTTTCCACCAATTACTTGTCCTGGGGTACTGGTCTTGCCCAATGCAGCAAAGAAGCCCAGCCCCACCAGCAAGATGTTCATTTTAAAGTGGCTGACTTTGGCTGAGCAAACCTGCTGAGAAAACTCATCCCCAGCTCCTCTCTGCCCTTGCTGTCCCTGAGCCAGAGTCCCTCCTGGCCTCTCCTTGGGTACATACCCCAGATACCCTGTTGACTTTGCATGGTGCAGTGCCATATCACCTCACTCCTGATGGACCAAGGCAGGAAGCAAGAGCCAGCGTGGGCAAAATGGGTTTGAGCACCTTGATGGGATGCAGAGCAAGACTGGCTTCTGATATTTGCTTTGAGCATCCCCAAACCATGACAGAAGAGAGAAGCCTGCTCCTGTCAGTACCTCTGGGAGCCAAATCCAGGGAAGCCTCTGAGAAAAACAGAGATCAACAGAGAGTGCTTGTTCCAGCTCCAAAATTCCCCAAATCCGAGCAAGCCATATGCATTTCTGCTGGGACTTCCAAGAAAGAGGGCACTTCTGGGTGGACCAAATTATTTAGCACTTTGACTTACCCCTGTGAACCCTCTGGGATCTAACAAGACAGACACAGTGATATTGGTCTAAGGAAGCAGCACTGGGAAGCAGCCTGGAATTCAGCCTTCTCCAGTGGCACTGAAAGCAGCTCAAGCTCCAGCTCTTTAAGTTCGTGTTTCCTGACACCACTTAAGGGCTTCATCTTGAAGACCCCAGTGAGACTCCTAAGCAGACACAGTCCAGTGAGTTTAAGGCAGGATTTTAATTTGTCTCATCTGACTAAAGACACTCAGAGTGGGTCTCAGCAGGGACTGGTGTCCCTCGATGTCCCCCAGTACACTTCCCCCACCGCCACATTGCTCACTCAAAAACCTCCTTCCAACATTAGAAGACTTCTGTCTGAGATGGATGATTCAGTGCCTTCCCTCCCCAACACTCACCTGACCAGCAACAACCAGCCCAGCTCCACCAGGACACATCCATCTTTACTTCTGGTCAGCTCCAGGCTCAGCCTTGGGCAGATACTGTCCTTACGCTGCAAGAGGCCAAGCTGCAAAGTGAACCTGAGATATTTGTCACCTGAGGTGCCAGTTGATGTGCTCCTCTAAAGGAATGAACCTCTGGAAATTCAGCTCCTGCTTATTACTTCTACCTTTGGTTGGAGCCAAGCTGGTTCCTTCTCCATCCTCCATTACTCACCTTCTGAGCTACTCAAAACATGGACTTTTTTCCCTAGACTAAAAGGTTGAGCCAGCAATGCTGAAGCTCCTGTTAGACCTGCCTTTGGCCAGCTGTGGTTTGCATCTCCCAGGCAGGAGCTGCCTGCTTCCACCCCACTGACACCAACTGAATGAAACGCAGCATCTTCCACCATGGGGGGCTTTTCCATCCCCTCCCATCGCACCAGGATGACCCCCATGGGCTTCCCCATCCCCTCCCATTACACCAGGATGGCTTCTATGGGTTTCTCCATCCCCTCCCATCATACTAGGATGACCCTTCCAAGGGCTTCTCCATCCCCTCCCATCATAGGGGATGACCCCTCAAGGCTATCCTCCTGCCGTGCAGGATTTACTCTGGTTTCTGTGGGGTCAGAGCCTGACCTCCTAGATCACTGAGCCAGGACTCAGGTAAGGACAGGAGCAGGAGTAATAAAAATCTCCCCTATCCTCAATCTGGGGAGTTTGGCAGTTTTGTTTATTTGTAATGAATCGCCGCTGCCACATTTCAGACCTTTTCCTGTTGTGATCATTAGAACTTTAAACTGGGTCATAAATCTTTTATTAACATTTGGTATTATACTAATTAAAACTGTTCCATATATGTATTATTAATTTCTCCTGCACTTCTTGGGAGGGTGATGTTTTCAGCTGGCTTAGCAGAATGCACCGTAGTAAATAAGGAGAAACTCATTTCCAGGCAATTAGGCTTGCAGAAAAATAAGTTTCTTAATGGAGGGCACGATCATTACAAATTTTACCTAAATAAACAGGGTTTCTTAATGGTAACTCTTCAAGCTAAGTAAACAGATTGGTGTGGTAATGTCCTAAGCAATACTTAAATGTAACTGTTTAATAAATTGGTAAATTACTCATTTCATCTTAGAACAAAATGGTAATACTGTAGTAATAACCTAGTATATATTCTGTAAATATGAAGCATTATCACTTTAGCTCTGAAGAAATCACCACAGTGATATGTCAGCATTGATCTAAAACTGCAGCATTTTATCTCAAGTTTATTACCCATTTTTGAGAATCGCTGAGATTTTCAGAGCATAATGGCAATAAAAGAAGAATTTAAAAAGCGCTTAAATGTGCATAAGTTAATCAGAGGTATCCTCGGGGGGAAAAGGAAATTTGGTAAAACATGAATTATAAGCATCATTTAAACTTACTTTGGACACTAGAGATAATAAATGGCACCATAATTTAGAAATAGCTTTTAACATCAATGACTGTAAGTAGCACTTTACTGTTCATAAGAATTGCAAAGCAACGGTGCTGAGGCCAATTTTATTAGCCATTTTTTTCTTTATAAAAGCAATCCAACCATTTCCAAACTGAGCAGACAGGAACAAGAGTTACGTGTTAATATGCAAAATGCATTTGAGTTTTGGTTTGTGTTCTTCTTTTTTTTTTTTTTTAAATAGCCAGCAATAAATTTGCCAAAAGATACAGTCTGGAGACAATTGAATGATCATTGAAGAAGAATAAAGCTTTCTCAGAGGTTACATATTTGGGAAGGGCGGGTAAGAGGAGGAAAAGCAGGGAGAGAAGATCGTTCATACGTCCCTATTGACTGGGGAACGTGGTGGCACTTCAGAGATGAAGAGGAGCAGCAGTAGATCAGGGGGAGGCAGGGCTGGAGGAACAAGGCTGCTCCTCGCTAACTTTTCAGGGCTGACAAAGCATCCGAGGCTGACAGAGGTCCACACAATGCCCCATTAACACGCCTCCTGTCCCGGCCACACAGCAGCCCACAATGCATCTTTCAGAGCTACCAGTTACCAGCCCTCACGCCCATAAATTTTGGCCAGGCAGGACAAGAGCCCCTTTGACCCACGGGTTACTTGGGGGGAGGTCCCAGCTGCTGGGCTGGGGGTGCTGCATCCCCCCCCCAGGTATCCCGCTGCAGAAGCTGCTTCCAACACCCCCTTTTCCCAGTGCTGTGCCAGGGGGCAGCCAGCACAGGCTGCACCCTGCCCTGCCTGCACGCTCAGGGAACTGGCAAACAAATGCAGCTCAAGAATTAAAATTTATTTTAATTGTTTTCAGACTAATCCTGTGACTCGAGAATAAGAGAGATTAATATTCTTGAGCCTTTCCCTGTCAGAAGCGTCCTAGATCCTTGACACATGGAGTAGCCTTGCTTGGCAGAATGTGTTGTTAACTCTGAAACTCAGGAGAAAGCAAATATCTATATTTTAATTATTTCACTCCTGACCACTTTAGCATAATCAAGATCTAACGACAGTCGTTATCCCACATTGCCAAACTGACTCCTCCATGCTGTCAGAGCTGCTGGGAGTCTCAGCTCTCCAGTCTGTTCCCCAGTAGTTTCTGGGATGTGATGTGGTTATGCACCATCCCTAAGACAGAATAAGGTCACTTGTATTATTTCCCAGGGAAACAAATCCCAGCCATACTGGTAACGAACTGTTGCTGATTTTGTGTTGATGTTGGGAAGAGCAATTCAACCCCTAAAAGAGCCTTAGCAAAAAACTGAAGCTGAACAACAGAATATGTAAGAAGGGGGGAAGCATCACACTGATTCATGGGTGCATCCTCTGCTCTAGGGCTTTGCCTTGGCCTCCAGCAAAGCACATTTCCAGCAGGAGAAACCCCTCTGGAAGTAAAGAGAGAGGATGAGTTTTTGTTAGGGTGAACAAAGGGAAAAGCAGGAGGTGAAGCAAATCTGAGTCTCCTATGTAGGACTCTAAAATGGCAGCAGCCAGCAAACAAGAATGCCCCAGTTCCAGAAGCTAGAAGATAAAATCATACCATTTCAGAAAAAAAACTAATTCATGAGCAAGAGATCCATTTTTACTGTGATTAGGCACTTAAATTTCAAATCAATTTGCCATCATGAGGAATGTTTCATTAAAGACTGGCTAACTTTTTTAATGACATCAAATAAGGCTTCCTGCAGGAGAAACGTAATACCTGTGTTATTAGGTACTGAATTAAGAGGAACTTGCCATGGAACAACTATATTTTAATTTACTCTTCATAAGTAAAAGCAAATCTCTGAATACCTTAGGCTGATTTTTTAAGCATCCATTTAAATCTTCCTGTTGGTCTAAGTGGACATCTTAAAACACCAGAGGTAGGTACCAAAATTTTTTTTCTAACACAGATTCCTTGAAATCTGGCAACACAGTTTTAATTCAAGAACTTGAGTGCTGTGCTCCATCAGCTGGGAAAGCTCAGCTGAAGGGATGAGTCCTTTTTAAGACTGGTTTCAAACAGGAGGACAAAGGACAGGCTGCCCAGGAACACCGTGCCCACCGCAAATGTGCTGCACCACCTTCAGCTCCCAGTGACTCCTGTGAAACCAGCTCTGCCATATCCAGTACCAAAACAAGCCACATGGAGCTTGGCTTTTACATCAAGACAGCAACAATTCCAGCTACTCTTTTTTCTTCCCCATTAGTAGACACCTTGGCTTGTGGCACCAGGAGCCAGCCTGCTATTTCAACACCACTGTCAAACCCGGATCTTTGCATTCAGGCCCGTGTTTGCTCACTGCATCTGTAAGCAGCACAGAGAGGGGCTGATGCCCAGTGCTGCACTCGAGTGGCACACAAAGCCCTGGTGGGGTTAGGTCTGAGCCTACCAGCCAAAACATTACCTCTTGCACCAGCCTCTGAGCCAGATCCACCATCCTGCCACCCTTCCCAGCTCCCACCAACCGCTGCCAGTCTAGACAAGCATCGGTGCACACAATCAGGAAAACTAAATGCAGGCAGTTATGAAGATGAAAACTCAAACCAGAAACGTGTGCTGAAGCATTTGGCAAGCAACAGGATTGTTAAATGGTACCCGAGAGCCAGATTGTCAGGAAATCGGAACAGCTCTATGAATGCTCTGTCCCAGTGTACGGGTAATTATCGAAGAGCTCAGAAGACAGACTGGTGCAGCAAACATCAGGACACTGTGAGTTCCTCCTGCTGCCCCGAGTCAGTCAGACCCTGTTGTTCCTCACTGGCACTTAAAGAGAGAGAGGAGGAAAAAAAAAAAAATCCCTCTCCCTGAGTTGCAGCAGGGCTGATCAGAAGTGAACGGCCCGAATTTATTGGTGTTATTCTGAATTGACTTTGGCCTCTAAACCAGAGCTGACTGTTGCACAAGTACTCAGCCCCAGCGTGGGTGGCTGGATCCTTGGCTGCTCTCAGTTGCTCTCTGTCCATTCACTCCCCAGCAAGAACGATGCCAATTCAGATCAAACTCTCTTGACAATAATGACATTCAGATAGCACAAGCCAAGTGCTGGGAGCAGCTGAGCTCTCCCACTGCCTGGTGGGTTCAGGAAGAGTTACAGGTGTAGGATTTGGCTTGGCTGCTTTGTTTTTTTCCTCATCTATTTCCATCCACGTTTGAGCCTTCCATGACATATTGCTAAATTCCAGACACAAAAACCATCTTAAAACAGATTAATTACTTTTTAACGAAGGGAAAAAAAATTAAAACAGATGTACTGCTCTCTCACCAAGTGAAGTCTATAAAAGGTAAAAAAGCACCACTCCTTTAAGAGGCCCCCTCTGACCCAAACCCCATCAGCAGGTGCCAGCCCCTGGCCCTACCTGGGGACACACCGGCCACTGCTGCCCCGGAGGCAGCGCAGCACCCAGGCAGCCCCGGGGGACGGGCATGGAGCAGGTGGCTGTGCACACTGCCTCTCCCACCTGCTGCCCCGTGCCGAGCTACAATGAACTTGTCAGGCCCTGCTATTGTCACCGAGCACAGATGTCGGCTGGGCAGCCGTCGCCCGCACCCGCTTTGCCCGGGTGTGCTCCAGCCCCTGGCTGCCAGTCGCTGCCGGAGCCGGTTCAGGAGCATCCTGTTGTTCAGGGGCATTCGCCTGGGGTTCCTCACGCACCACTGCTCTTCTTTCCACCCACCTTCTTCTGCTGCTCGTGTAACCACGGCTGTCTCTGCTCTGCAGGATTCTTGAGTCCGTCTTGCTGTGTTTTAGTATGTTTAGTGGCTGCCGGCGTGCTCAGTGATCTGTTGGTTTCACCACAGAGCCTCTCGGTCTGATGGGACCCCAAAACACCCTGCCCAGAAATCCCTCCCTCCCTCCCCACCGGTCTGAACTTAGCCCAACTGTCTCAATTTCTAGGGCAGTACCTGGCTCCTTGTTCACAGACAGCCTCATTGCACTGTGGTTTTAAACACAAAAAAGATTTCTTTTCCAGCAGAGCCCCACAGCAGAGCTTCCCCCTATTCTGGGCAGCCCCGTGTCCCTTCCCAACCACTGCAGCTCTGCACAACCTAGTCCCTGCCCTCTCCCAGCCATTGCCATCACTCTCACCTCCAGCTTTGCTCTTTGTTTCTGTTCTTGCCTTCCTCCCTCCTTCTCAAGTTTCCATGCATGGACAGAGGTCTGGGATGTCTCCTCTTGCTGATCTTCCCCTACTTCTCTCCCACTTGCTGCACTTCCACTGCTCCCTCCCCTCCAGGCCCACCAGCTGTGGTTCCATCCACACTCCATCCAGCAGAGCTTTCCTGCCTGACTCACTGTGCCACGACCAACATGGTCAGAACATGAATCACACCTCATGTGCATTTCTGCCTATGCCTCATGGTTAATTTCCAGTGATAAGAAGGAAGAGTCTTGGCCAGAGAAGAAGACAATGAGCAAAGCAAAGACCCTTGTGAAGAGGAGCCAACGCTATGGGGAGAGGTCCGGGTTACAGTTGGAAAGCTGCAGACTGACATCAAAAGCAGGCAAAGAGGCAGAAGTAAACCAAGATGGACAAGGCTGAGGCAGGTTCTCCTTTTTTCCATTTGAAACAGTGATTTTTGTTGTGAAGTTGGACACAGTTTCCTCTGGTTTAGGTCCTGCTCATGGCACTCCCACCTGAGCTATAGGGCCCCAGCCTAGATCTGAAGGAAGGACAGGAAGACTCTGCTGGGTGTGGCATGCAGAAGAGAAGACAACTGTCTTCATGGATCTGTCAGAGTACCTGGCAGAGTGAACAGGGAAAATTGGTTGTCCATGTGAATTTTGAAGAGCACAGGAAGATAAAAGCTTGAACTGGGGAATGGGAGATTTGTGTCAGACAGGAGCTTCCTCTCTCTGGGAGTCAATCATGCAGAGGAGGTTGGAAACTACACCCAAGAAGGTTTTTGGACAAATGTCTGTAGTTTGAGAGCCCTGACATGGAGAAGGGGCACAGCCTGCTTTGTTTTCTCTGCCGTATTCAGTATGTTGGTGAAAAGAGTGTAGTGATTTTACCCCACCCCCTGTACAACAGAAGTGTGTCCTTTCCCCTCTGAGAACTTAGCAGAGATCAAAACAAAGAGCAACTTCAGCAAGATCAATGTAGGAAAGCCACAAGCATGACAAAGCAGAAAAAAACCCTAAACCCCTCCAATTTCTACCCTTGATGAGTTCAGAGGAGAATCACATTTCAAACTTCCAAAAAGGTCCAGCAAATGGTCTTTTCCTGAACACCTCACTTGTTCCAGGTATTCCAAAATATTTCAGCCTGGGAGGGGTGGAATAGGCTTTTTCCCTGCCTGGGCTCTCAGAGATGATCTCCTCTTGCCACACAGAGATGTAGCACAAGGTATGTATGCACTGGGCTGGAAGAGTCTGAAACGGTGTTTCAGAGCAAAACCACACACCCTCGTGTGCCAAGTTAGGCACAGAAAAGCCTCCTTCCCACCAGCCCCACACCCGCCGTTGGCCTCCTGTTGAATCAAGGGGTCAAATTCAAGTTCAAAGCATTCCTGATGAACAGTCTGAGGACACGGGAACCTCCACAGCTCGTGACAAGCTGGAAGAGATGCCGGGCACAACAGCTGCTCCACCGGAGCAACGAGATGGCAAAGCTCCCCTGTGCAACACGACAGCTTCAGAGAGCCAGTCCCTGGCTGTGCAAACTGCTTTCAGAATCAATTACCCATCTCAGCCTCTTCTGGGCAAGATGCAACATCCCACTTGTTTGTTTGGGTTTGTGGGTTTTTTTTTCTGTAACCCTACAAAAAAGAAGGCAGAGAAAGGCTAGGATGCCAGTTTAGCAGGAAAATGCTAAGGGGGCTCATGGCTCTGGGTGGAGAGCAAACATATCCCTGTGCAGGGAAAAGCTGGGAGCAGGGTGCTCAGCAGCCACCAAAGGACTGAGCAAAAATAAAGGCTGAGGAACTGCACAAGACCAGAAAGACACAGGCTGGGAGCTGAGAGAGGACAATGTGTGCTGCAGCCAGGAGTGAGAGACAACATGGAGACAGGATACCTGCAGAGGACACAGAAGCTATGAGGAGGAAAAAGAATATTGTAAGAAACTCTAGGAAGACTATGGCCAAGTGCTGCTCTGAAGGTCTGTTCAAGAGAGTCTGTGAAGCAGGGCACAGGACTGCAGCTCCCCAGACCTATTTTTAGATGCCAGAACCAAAATGAGATTAATTACCAAGAGGTCTCTGCTGCCTATGAAGGAACCAGCTCCTACTCATCAACCCACATCCCCCTGGTGCACCAACCTGCCTGCTCATGTGTGAACCTCACAGGTGAAAGGTGTAGGACAGGAGATTTGGCAAAAGGCTTGAAGGAGCACTGGCGTCTTCTCCCAGACCTGCAGCCCTGTGACAGCTAAAGCATCCCTGTCCTCTTTGCTTCTCACCTGCTTCCAGAGCCAGAGCTGGGAGCACACTTGGAGGGTACAGGTGAAGAGCTGGCATGGAGGAACAGCACAGCCTGGAGCCTTTACCCATGGCTTGCAGATAGGAGGCTTCATCTGAAGCTGCTCCTCGGATGTATTTGTCAGGACTTAGAAACATTTCCTGCTGCAGCAAAACGCTCTATTTTCCAGATTTCCAAGGAAAACACCGCTCAGGCCGTGGCTCATGCCATGGCTATCAGCAGCAATGTGGGAAGAGATGCTGCCCAGCCAGCCCCATCCCACTGGCAGGGTGCCGGCACGGCGGGGGCTGCGGCACTCACCCAGCCCCAACGCAGGCGCCCTCGCAGCTCTCACTCTTTCCCTCAGTCCAAGGGAAAGATTTGAAGGCTTCTTTAATTATTAACCGTTTTGCTTTGTTTTCCCTCTCCACTTGAGAGCACCAGCTCTTTGGAGGCCGGAGAGCAGCTCCAGGGAGCGCCAACCCTGCCGGGACCGGCCGCGGGACCGGCACCAGCCGTACCCACCCGTGGCTGCCTGTTCCCTCACCGGCTGCTCCCATTACCAGTAATGGGAACTGCGTGTGCGGGGGGAACGAGAGGAGAGAGTCTAATGTCTTTATATTATACCACCAATTAAGTACTCGGGGTCATGTCCTCAGCTGATGTAAAGTAGCTGAGATCCACTGAGCTTAATGGATCTCTGCTGATTTACACCAAACGAGGAGCTGGCCCTCGCTTCGCTGGGATTAAACCAGCCCAACCGTTCCAGCAGCCTTTGTGTTTAACAGCCTCGTACTCTAGCCAGGCTTTGCTATCACTCCAGTCCATAAACCACAAGCTTTATTAACTAACAATTAGTTTTTCAAGTGAAGTTTCACGGTCATGTTTTAAGAACTGCTGCCCTTAGGGCAGGTGGGGAGTTCTGGAGAGACTGGAAGTGATGAGTGCAAAGCAGAGCAGAGGTGTTGCCAGGCTGCTCGGGGGGGGTCAGCCCCTGAAGATACAGAGGGTCTGCTCACAAACACAGTCATAAAATCATGAAATCATTTAGGTTGGAAAAGACCTTTAAAATCATCAAGTCCAACCGTTAACCCAGCACTGCCAAGTCCACCACCAAACCATGTCCCTAACACCATGTCTACATGGCTTCTAACATGTGAGGACCTACTGCCTCAAGAAAGTACTGAGGAGTTACACACCTTGAGTACAAACTGAGGCATTTCTCTCACAAACAGAGCTGATTTTAATCCCATGACCAGCTTCCTGGACTTTAACAGGGCTACTGAGCTGTGCAAAGGGAAGGCAGGGTGCAGGTATCTGCCGACCACGGCACAGTGTAAGCACTGGGATCACTCCCTCTGAAGCACCACCTGAATACCCAGCACATTGCTGGCACTGGGCAAGCAAGGTGATCTGGAACGACACACTGTTTTCCCCCATTTTTTTTCCAGTTGTACATAACTGATCATTGAGCAGAAAAATGGCCACATCCTTCCCTTGTGTGCTGCTCTCTCTGGATACTTGGGTGTCTGAAACATGCTAGGCTAATAAAGACGGTGATCTTGAGAAGCATGTCAGATTAAATTATAAATAAAATATTTTTCCAGTCATAGATAATTCACTCTCACATTAAAACACAACTTCCCAAACCTGTATATGCCAGCTTCAGCAGGCATGCGACTCGCTCCTTTTCTTCCTTGAATAAAAAAAACATTCAGTGCATTTCTGCCACCAGAAGGAATAAAAGCAGCATGCTGTACAGAACTGGGGGGAGATCTCAACAGCCTGCTAACAGAAATGTTCTCAACGAGGAATGTAATATGGACAGCTCTTGCAGAGACTGTTCTTGTGCAATAACTTAAACAGTACAGATTACTACTTGGGGAAATAAAAGACAACATAACTTTGAAACTTGAAAAGCTCTTGCTTCGTTGTAATCAATTGCAATAATCCATGTCAGTGATTTAGATGAAGATCAACTTTACCTTTCTTTGCTGATGACACAAAACTAAGAGCAATAAAAATCTTAAGTGCATTTGTGCACAACTAATGGATTGGATGTGGCATGTGCCAATGGAAGTCGGTATGTATAATGCAGCATACACTGGATGCCAAATTAATGGGATTGTTTGGGCATTCTGGAACACTTGTGGCATTGAACTTAAGTCGTTTAAGAAGCCTGGCAAGGGTTGGTGACCTTCCATTTTCCAAAGGCTGAAGAAGTCTTGTAATACTGTAGGCAAAACATGACAATGAATTTCATCCCCTCTGTCCAGCTGCTGTTTAGTGCAAAGCTGAAAGATGATCCAACCAAGCCAATGAGACCGTGCTTGGTGTCCTTAATAAAATACAGATAAATTGAGATTCACCTGGGCAGGAAGCAGAGGGGCCAGGCACACAGAGGATGGAGCAGACAGTGCCAGTTGTGCTTATGCAGTCTGACCTTCCTGCTACACTTGAATACCTGCACTGGTTGAGGGGCTCGCACTGCTTTTCCATGGTGTTCACTTCCTACCTGGATTAGTCCCTGAAGGAAGCCAGTCATGGTACGAAGGGAAACACATCTCATGGCCAGCATATAACCTTCAGAATTACCTGATGAGGTGCAGAGATTCATTCAAGCAGCTCAGGTGAGTGACAGCTAGAGACAGAGCAATTTTCTCCCACACTCCCCTTCCCTCCCCGTGTAGTTGCAGCACGCTGCTCCCAAACCCTGCCAAACACCTGAACAACATTGCAGCTCTAACCTTTGCAACAGATCTCTGGGAGGACTGAAATGCCTCAAAATGCAAGAAAGACCCCTCCCAAAAAGGGGGGAAGCACATAGGTGCCAAACAGCCCTGCCCATCAAAGCTAACTGGGGGTCTCCAGGAGGCAAACTCAGATCCTCAAAAACAAGTGGGCACCAAGTAGAAATAATTATTCTGCTGCTTTGAGTCAGGAACAAGTTAGGATCTTAATGGACTAAAGAGAGTGGGCAAGGGAAACCCAGAACATAGAAGGGAAATGCCCCAAATAGATTTAAGAAAACAGTGTGTACCCTCCCCCACATGCCCACCTATATAGAAGGCAAATACTTTCATCCACCCAGGCCAACTTTCTCAGGCAACACATGAGAAGGGATTCTACCAGCTGAGGAGGAGCAGCTATATGAGCAAGCACTCACCTGGGTGGGTCACAGCCCTTAAATTACTCCTCATCAGCAGTGGTGATGATCGTGGTGCAGAAATACATGCTTCAAGGAAAATCCATGGGCTGAAGGTGTAAATCTCAGTATTATTTATGTTAGCTATAAATGAGCTAAATTATGACCCAGCTGAGCAAAACACTTTTGTAAACTAAGGTTTTGAATATTGTGTAGTTTGCATGTTTAACAGGACTGGGCTTTCATCATAGAGTGAAGAAGGAGAGCTAATAACCCATTGATTTTAAGGCCCATTTAGGAAAAGAATTGCCTATAGAGATCTGATCACCGTGCATTACTTCGTAACATCTAATACCCTGGGCACAAAATAATGCTGAGGAAGGTGAATTACAGAGCCATTTTTATCCTGATAGGGCTTGTGCCTTCTCATGCAAGTGTGGTCCAGGGGGGCTGCTCTGGGTTTGGGCTTAACACAAAGTCGGGAGGGATTCTGAAGAACCTGAGCTCTTGATGCCTCGTGCATCCACCAACTCAGCTGCCTGGCCCTCCGTGAGAGATCACTTATGCACCTGATAAAGCAAAGTTAAGGCAGTGATCTGCCCAAAGTCACAAAATCCTTAACTGTCTTTGCCTTTTTCCATCCCTGTTCAGCAAACACAAGTTTTTCTGGGCTTAAAACATCCAATCAGGGGGGAATGTGAGCATGCAGCACAGGCTTTCTGGAGCACACGTGGACAGAGACAGCATTTCACTTGTGATTTAAGACTGCTTCAGAAAGATTATCCAAATACTAAGAATTACCAATTTTACAGCAACATCAAGCATCAACGTATTAAAGCTCAGCTTGATGGGATGTGCAGCATCTCCAGCACTCTCAGACCACATCTCTGTCACAAGGCTTACACCACCTACACTCAAATTCTCCCCCTGAAGTAGCCATGCTGCAACACAGCTGCAGGAGCTCCTGCTGTCCTCACACTGCCTGCACACCACTGGTCTTCATCCTCTGCCCAGTGGGGTGTTTTAAGAAGTCTTCCGAGGAGGTAAAGGAGTGTTTAGTAACAAGTGGGAGGATGAAGGATAAACCACACTTCCCTGCAACTAGCCAGAGCTCACTCTGCAAGAAAGCTGTTTCAGAAATTGGGAAGTCAAACCGCTGCCTGTACATGACAGCCCGACTCCAATTGTCCACCACACAGCCCGAGCACAGTACATGGGCAGAAAAATAAACAGGAGCAGAACAACAGCCAGCCCACCCCAAAAAGGTGCCTTCTCCTCCATGGAGCACCCACATCCCCCCAGGATTACATCCTTGGAACAGAGGCTTAAGCTGGTAGGATCTGTTGGTGGACCTTCAGAAATACACAGCAGGGACCATCAGACAACCCTATGGCACCTAAACCAGTCTGGCAGGGAACACTGCTCTCATCCACGGAGAGGGAAATTTCGTGCATTTATTCCCTCGTACTCAGCACAGCTCAAAACCCCGAGACCAACTTCTCCACTACAAACAAAGACACCAGCCACAAGCCCAGCAAGCCCAAGCACGCAGCTCCCAGTGTGAGCTCCGCTATTCGGTGGCTATTCAGGCGGCTGAAAGGGAAGCTGCTGGTTCCTAAAGCCTTTTAGGAAAGTTGGTGCACCCCGAGGCTCGGTCCCGCTGCCGGCAGCGGAGCCCACGGGCAGCGGCGAGGAGAGCCCGGGCCGGCACCGCCGAGTTCAACCCCACTTGTGCTGCTGTTAATAACGGGGATGTAATCACCCTGTGGCTTTGCACTAGATCCTCTCCTGCCACGCAGCTGATGACTGCAATACACAGCATCATTATGCTCTCTGCAAACACACGGCTCCTGCTTTACAGCAGTTTGGGGAAAAACTGCAGCGAAATCAGGAATACCGAAGTTTATGGGCATGAGATGCTCAAACAGTTAAAAAGCAAGGTTGCCTTGAAAACAATGGAGTTTATAGATTTTAAGGAGTACAGATAAAACAAAACATCGAATACACGTGTGAATATAGGCACTCGTTTATTCCAACCCCCTCGTGCTGTTCAGAGCTTGGCTCTGCCACGTTTCTGCTAACATGGATTTCTCCCGGCCGTTCTGCAGGAGCTACTTCGGGTTTTTCCCCTCTGCATTCGGGAAAAATGCAGAGAGCAGCGACCGGCCGGTGACAAACCCAGGGCCGGGCTTCGGCTCGCGATGCTGCCCCAGCCCCCGATGCGGTCCGAGCCCCCCACTCCCGCCCAGCCCAGGCAGCCACAGATCGGCAGCGCATCCCCAGGCAGCGAAAGGCGGTGGGGAAAGGAACGAAACAAACGGAGAAACGGTTTAGCTGCTGCAGAGCAGCGGCAGGGCTGTGTGTAGGGACAGAGCCGGGGCCACGCACCGCGGGAGTGCGGGATTTCCCGAGGCCCTGCAGCCAGGTATAGATTTCCCCGTTGTTGTTTTCCCCCCACCCCCCCTTCCCTGCCAGACACCTCCCCTCGGACGGTGTTTTCTAGCTCAGGCTGCGCATTCCCGGCTACTGAACGGGAATAGTCGAGCAGCTGCAGGGTTCCAGCACCATCGCCCACGGTGTGCCAGGATAAGGCCCTGCCTTTGGACCGTCACAATCTTCCCCCGACAAACCAAATCCCGGTAACAGCCTGAGCCCGTGCCCCGGTACTGCCGAGACAAGGATTAGCTGGAAAAATACTTTCGTTCTCTCTCATGCCGCCTGAAATGCCCATTGCCGTGGCCGGGCCAGGGCAATACCGAGCACAGGACCAGGAACACCTTTGAACTTCTGCCGAGTCCGGGCGGCCGGGACTGGGCTGCGTTGCCCGCCGGGGGAAGCGGCCGAGCCCACCCCCCTCGGTGCCCACGGGGGGCTCGGGGCCGTGGCCCGGGGATACCCGCCGGGACCGTCGCTGCTTTCTAAAAAATGTCATTTTTGCAGCTTCCCCTCAAGCTGAAGACCGAACACCCGGACCCACAGAACTAAGAGTTTGTTCTTTAAAAAATATCCCCCCAACACCCAGGTCGTTAAACAAGCCCCGCCGCGGGAGAGCACCGGGGAGCCGGCGGCCAGAACCGGGGCCACCCTGGTGCCCGCACCAATGGCTGAGAAACGAAATCCGCCGGTTGCCTGCCGGGAGGTGCCTGGGTACGGCGGGGCTGGGCTAGGAACGGTACCGGGGCCTGGCGAGGCCCGGCCCCGTCCCGCCAGCTGTTCCCACGAGGTCCCAAACCCGGTGCTGTTCCTGGCCGCTTCCCCCGCCACTAGCGGAGCGGGGAGGCGACTGGGAGCACCGCGAACCGCCGCCCCCGGAGTCCCGTTCCCCTCACCCCCGCCGGCTCCTCACCTCCGTCTCCGCTGAAGTACCGCGGCGGCCTCCGGCTGCTGCCCGCCCCGCAGCGCCCCGGCCGCGGGCTCGGCTCTTCTCCGGCGCGGCGGCAGGCAGGGAGCGGAGAGGCGTTTGTAAAGAAAACGTTTATTTACACGTCTCGGCAAGTACAAAGTATTATACATGGTCTGTGTCAACCCCAAATCTTCTTTATTATGAAACATAAGGCGCTTTCTCTAGAGTCGGTGGCGAAAAGGAGAGGGTGCGGGTGCTGTTTCGGTGCGCTAAAGCTCATCGGCTGGAAAGGTGAGGACAAAATTGAGTGCTTGTTGCCTGAAAGGAGCCCTTATTACTACGGTGAATAAATTACAGCTGACATTAACTTCACCTGGGACAGATGGAAGCTACCGCTTTTCAGCTTAATAGGGTTTCCTAAGCTAATGAGTCATCACCGGCTCCACTTAGTCCCCTCCGCTAAGTGATAGGTAGGTATTTTTTTCTTTACACTATCCTCAGAACAGGAAAAAAAAATAGCCTTTTGTTCCAAAGCCAACACAAAATACCTATGTTCAGATTTCGATATAAATAATCGAGGATTTATATAATTCCATATTAATAGTGCCAAAATCTCGATGCATAAATAAATTAAATTATTAACACTTCTTACAAAAAGTGACATATTTCCCTTCCTAGTGGAACATCGACACGAATATACAAGCGGAGCACGGGGCCCCGTGACGGCAGCGCCCGGCGGCTCCGCTCCGCGCCGGCCTTGGGGAAGCGCCGCGGCCCCGGCCGCCCCGCTCGCCGCCCCCCGCGCCCGCTCCGTTTGAGGCGGGGGGAGCCGCCGGCCGAGCCCCACGGGCCAGTCCGCTGCGTGCCCGGGCTGCCGGGCTCAGACGAGGGAGGTGACCGGGGGGATCTTGGCGCTCTCCTCCTCCCAGGGCTGCAGGTTCTGCAGCGCGAACAGCGACGAGTTGTGCAGGCACAGCGGGTCGGGCTGGATCGACTCGTTCAGCGACTTCTGGAAGGCGTCGTGTTGCAGCTGCAGCATCAGCCGGCTCGCCTGCTGCCGCTCGGCCTCCCGCTCCTCCGCCGTCTGCCGCCTGCGAGGGACACGCTCAGCCTGCGCACCGGGACGCCCCGGGGTGCTCCGCCCGGGGCTCCGTGGCCACCGGCCGCTCGGCTGGAGGGGCCGCGGGAACCGGGCACGGTGTAGCCGGTGCATCCCCGGCGGGCGGCACCGGCAGTACTGTCAGCACCGGCAGTACCGGCAGCACGCCGCTCCCTACCGAGGCCGGACACTGCCAGGCGGGCGGCAACCGCTCGGCCTGTAACGGAGGGATTCGGGGCGGCGGGAAACGCCTGGGAACCCCCCGTTTCCCACTAATCCCCCTTTTCCGAATATTACCCCGTTCTCCCGATATTCCCCCGTTTTTATCGAATAATTCCCCCTTTTTTTGAATAATTGCCCGTTTTCCTAATAATTTCCCCTTTTTCGAATAATCCCTCATTTTTATGAATATTACCCTGTTTTCCAAATAGGGGACTATTAAAAAAAATACAAATAAATAACAACAACAATAATATTATGATAATAAGAAAAAACACACCCCCAACCGTTTCGCTGCCGGGAGCCGGCGAGGGATGCACTCCCGGTCGGAGCCGGGGCTTCCCGGGGCGGCGGGCGGGGGGCTCCGCCGGGGGCGACGGCGGGACGGGGCGGCCCCGGAGGCGCGGGACTCACCGCCACTTGGTGCGCCGGTTCTGGAACCAGGTCTTCACCTGGGCGTCCGTCATCTTGAGGGACTTGGCTAGGGCAGCGCGCTCGGCCGAGGCCAGGTACTTCTGCCGGTGGAAGCGCTTCTCCAGCTCGCAGATCTGCACCCGGGAGAACGATGTCCGCGGCTTCTTGCGCTTCGGCGGGGTCCGGTTCTGGTAGGGATGGCCGATCCGCCGTGTCACCGTGAAGGGCGTCAGCGCCGCCGCCGCTGCCCGGGTGGGAAGCACAGGGGTCAGCTCCGCGCCCGCACGGTGCCGGCCGCCCTCCCGGGGCCGGGGCTCTGCCCGACGGCCGCCCCACCGCCCCCCGAAAGGATCGGGTCTCCCCGAGGTCCCGCTTCCACGTCGGGCCGAAAGGATGCGGAGGCGAGAGGGGCCCGAACGCCCCCCGGGGCGCCCCGCCGGCGGCCCCGCGGCGGCCGCGCTGCCCGCCCCAGCAGGAGAGCGATTTTTCGGATGGCTGCGAGCGCGGGGGAGGACAACATCCAGCGGGCCCCTTTCGCTTTTTTTATTACTGTTATCAATCCCATTATTTCGTTTGCTATTTTTTATTCGCCTTGCCGTTCGTTGCCGGGAAGGGCTCGCCCGCTCCGCCCCGGCGCCTTACCTGTGAACCTGTCCTTGACGAAGCGCCGGCTGCTCTCCATCCAGGGGAAGTTGAGGCTGCCCAGGCTGGGCACGGCGGGCATGGCCGGGATGGCGCTGGAGATGGGCGGCGGCACGGCCCCGGGGATGGGCCTGTGCGCCGGCACCCGGATCACGCCGGCCGGGGCCAGGCTGAGGTTCACACTGTAAGATCCCGAGTCCTCGAAGGGCGCGGCGATGGCCGGGAAGGGAGCCGGCAGGGCCGGGTAGGGCGCGCCTCCGCGGCCGCCGGGGCCGCCCAGGAAGGTCGTGCCGTCGGGGCCCCGGGGGGGCGGCGGGGGAGCGCTCTCCTGCTCGGGGCTGTTGAGGATCTGGTCGATGCCGAAGCTGATGGGCTCGTGCTGATGCTGGCCCTGCGCGCCCGCCGGCGGATCCATCCTCCTCCTCCGCCGCCGCCGCGCTCCCCTCCGCGCCCGCTATAAAGGCGCCGCCGCTGCCCCGCGCTCCGCGGCCCGGCCGGACCCGCCGCGCGCCGCCACCAAACTTTGCCGAGCGCGCGCCGCCCCGGCAGCCGCCCCGTCATCTCCTCGGGGCCGCCGCGCGCCCCGCGCCGCGTGCGCCCCCGCCGCCGCCATTGGCCGCTGCCGCCCAGCCTCTGCTCTCCCATTGGCTCCCGCCGCTCGGGCACCGGCCTCGCGCCCGGGCGCGGGGGGCTCCGCCGCCGCCGCGGTGACATCACTGGGGCGCACGAACAATGGGGGCGCGCGCGGAGGGCGGGGCGGGGCGGCGGGACGGGTCCGGAGCTGGGACCGGGGCAGGGCCGCCCCGCACCGTCGGGGGCACCGGCGCGCTCCCTCTCGCGCCCCCCGACGCCTCCCGGCCCTCGCCTTCCGCCGGAGCCGCGACCCCCGACGGCCTGCTCCGCGGTGCCCACCCGAGGCAGGGCTCCGTCCCGGCACCCTGCCACTGCCCGCTTCATCGGCGAGGCCAGGCGCCCGCCCCGACGGCAGCACGGACCGGCGGCCCGAGGCGGTGCCTCCACAGGGGTTCCGGTTCCCCGCGGGGAGAGATTCCGTTTGGGCTTCCTTTGCGCCCAGGCAGCGGGAGACCGGCGCGGCCGCCGAGCGAGTTTGCAGACGCTCCCTAACGTCCAAATTGGACTAAAGGCGTTAAAAATTAAATAACGTTCAGCCGCATTTACTTAGTTTCCCTCTTATAAAGGGAAATGAAAACAGGGAATAGAATTTCCCTGTTAATAGAATGTAATGGCATTTGATCAGCACCTGGCAGGGCGATCCCGGGATGCCGGAGCGGTGACAGGAGGGACTTGATTAGTTTTTAAACCTTAGGATTCAATTACCGCAACGCGCCCAATCGTTCCGGCGGCAGCGAAGCCACCGAGCCCCCGGCGCTGCCGCCCGCCGCCCACCCGGGGCGGGGGGCGGCGGGCGGTACCTGCGGGCCGCGGCACTGGTCAACGCCCGTTCCCCTCGGCCCGGCGGCAAAAGCGGGGCTGGAGCCGGGGGTGCCTCTTCCCGCCCCTCCCTGCCCCGCCGGGGGCGCAGCCGTGAGCCCGATGGGCGCCGACGGCCGCTGCGGAGCTGCCGGCTGAACTTTCCCGGCCCGGCGCGGGGAGCGGCGGCCCCGGCGGAGGCGCGTCCCTCCCTGAGGCCGTCGGGGGTTTCCCCGGCTCAGCGCATGGCGGGACCCTCGCCTCGCCCCGTCCGGCGGTCACTAACACGGGTATTAAACACCCACCTCCCCCCCCCCGGGATCGGTGACACCCCGGCCCCGGGCAGCCTAATCGGATTGTCCCCGCTCGGTGCGGCGGGTGCGAGCGGAGCCGCCATCAGCCGCCGCTCCCTCGGAGCGGAGCTAATCGGATTGAGACGATCCCGGCAAGATGGTGCGGGGCCGGGCGGGGCCACCGGGAACGGCCGCGGGCGATCAGCCCTGGGGGCTCCGCTCCTGCCGGCCCGGCGGGGAGGGCGGGGAGGCGGCGGGGCGGGAGGAAAGAGAGAAAAAGAGGGGGAGGAAAAGGAAAAGGGAAAAAAAAAAAAGGCAACCGGGGGAGGATAAATAAATAAATAAAGTGACACCCAGTCCTGAATCAGGGCAGGCTTTGTTAGAGAAAATTGCAGCTTGATCTGCATAATGGGAACTCGGGCTGCCCAAGGCTATCTTTTTATTGCGTGTGTGTCTGCTGTTATCAATTTTGTGAACGATTTCACAGGGAGCCTGGCAGACTTGAGCTGGAATAATATGCAAAGATGAGCTTTGAATAATGAATGATGTGCTTTTAAACCAATTCCAAAGTGTCTGTGATAGTACAATATGAAAAGGGGTGGTAAGTAATAGTATATTTAAAAGGCGCTAGTATGTTTTTATTACTATATTTAAAAAGATATCTATATTATTTTTGTGAAATGGATAATATATCACAGAGTCTTTGATAATCAGCTAAACAATACATTTTTCTTTGGGAAAACTCTCCTGGTTTTACACAGTTAAATATAGAGTATCAGCGTACAGCTTTGTAACGCTCGGCTACCTTATTAAATATTAACTCTATTTTAATATTAGCTTTTAAATTTAATATGTTGACGTTCTGCAGTTTTACTTTAATTATGTTTTATAATTAATAACCCGGGACGTATGGTATCCTTAAATGCAGCTCTCCCGCAGCCGCCTCGGCTCCCGAGCCCCTCGGCGGGCTGGGGGCGCGCAGCCCCGCGGCACCGCTCCGCTCCCAAGAACCGCCTCCGCTTTGCCAAGTGCCGCGTTTGGTGGCACCGCGCCGGGCTCCGCTCCCGCCTCCCCCGCCCTCCCGGCGCGAAGCGGGGGGAGCTGCGGCCCCGACGGCGCGGCCCGGCCGGAGCCGGTTCCCCTGGTCCCCCCGGCACGGCACAGTGCGGAAACCCTCAACAGTGCCCGGGGCCGGGCAGGTGCCTGCTGGGGTGACTCTGGAGAGGGGATGAACGTGCCCACCCGAACCCCGGCTGCTCCGTGCTGTCAGGGAGCCAGACCCAGCTCAGGGCTGGCCCTGCCCGGCGAGGGGAGGCAGCGGGACCCCAGGCAGACACAGGGCACCTGCAGCCCCTGCGTCCCCACGGCCCTGTGCCAAGGCAGCTCCTGTACACGGCGGTGCAGCTGGGTGCAAAGACCCCTGCATCCGTCTGGGCTTCAGCCAGGCCCCCGGCATGGCACAGCATGGCACGGCCTTTGCATGGCACGGCACGGCACGGCACGGTCTTTGCATGGCACAGCATGGCACCGCACAGCATGGCATGGCACAGCATGGCATGAGGCCAGTCTGCAAGTGCCCAGCTGCAAGCACCTGGCTGCAAGGTCACCTGTACCCCAGGCGCAGGGGGCTCGGATGGGTGCAGTGCCAGCAGGATAGAGTCCAGCTGGGTCGGAGTGCGCAGTCAACACCGCACAGCCAGGCAGCCCCACAGCACCAGTGGGTCGGTCCCGGAGCCACACGAGCAGAGGGAGGCCGGGAAGGGAAAGCTCCAGGGCGGGTGTGAGGAAGTGGAACATGGTAATTCCCTGTAAAACGCAACCACGTTGTACAAGTATCAGCTGAGCCGTAGCGCTGGCTGCGCGGTGCCGACAGAAGGAAGCGCGGTGAGGCCCCGCAGCTGCACAGCTCCGGCAGCCCCGGCAGCCCCGGCAGCCCCGGCGGGGAGCGCGGCTCGGACGGCTCGGCCGGGCTGGGCGGGGGCGGCAGCGTGGGCTCGGAGCGTGCTGCACCCAGCCACCTGCAAAGGCACCGGGGGACATAGTTAAGAGGGAAAAAAAGTGACGCTATGTAAAACGAGTGACCACCTTCCCAGCATCACAGGGCAGAAGGGACCCTTGCCCAGTTTGTGACCAGCGGTCACTGGGGACAGAAAAGCAGCATCCACATCACCCGTCCACAAAACCCAGAGCAGCTTCCAGGCCTGGCTGCCATGGGGGGGACACGGAAGGGGACGTGCCACAGCCTGCTGTGGTCACTGGGTTTGGTTATGGTGTGCAGCATTCCATAGCCCTGGGAATGTCATTGGGCTCGGGACACAGTTGGCTCCACAGGGAGGGCATCCTCACAGGACCTGCGTCCTCACAGGATCTGCCACGTGCCCGGCAGAGGATAATACCACAGCTCAGCTTCTCAAGTGCTTCCTGTAGGATGAGATAGTAAAAACATGCGATGAAATACACACCGACCCACCCTCAGATGCCTCTGCGTTTCCAAAGCAAGGGAGCTCCGTCTCCCATCTTCCACAGTGACACCAGACTTTGCTGTACCCACATCTGGAGCAGGTTTGCCAGCAGTGACCCCAGCTGTGCCACCAGCACCTGCTCCTGAGTGCTGCAGGCACCAACGTCTGCTGCATCCATTGGCTGGGCCTGTGGGCCGTGCTGCAAAGGGAAAGAAACGGGGCTGCAGCTCTGGTAGCTGCAGCCATTCCTGGAAAGTAGAGGAGTGACAGGGATGGTCCCCTCTCCTGGGCATGTCCCAGTCCCACAGAAAATTAAATCCCCATTGGGAGGAGGCTGGCGTTGCCAGGACGTCATTTAGTGCCCAGGAGTGGTGAGGACGGGGATGTGGCACCAGCTAGTGGGTTATGGAGACCAAACAGAGAAGGACCATTCCCCACAGCAGCCTCAAGCATACCTCCTGCCCCATCAAATCACCTACCACTGTGGGGCCAACGATGCATGGCACAACATGGACCCAGAGAAGCCCACAGATTTAAATCTGGCTGCACCCAAAGAGGGTCCCACGCTACCCGTGCCAACCCTTGCACAGCACAAAGCCCCTCGGGGGTGGGCTCAGCCCCACGGGCCAGGGGAGATGTGCAGTCCCAACTGGCAAACACAGCATCCCTCCACACAGCTCTGCTCTAAAGTAGCCTCCGTTAAATGTTTACTGTCAAAATTTTGCGTGGGCCAAATGATCCATTATGCTTTTTTCTTTTAATGTTTACCATTAATTATTTTTAAAATGAAGCATTTTGTTTCTAAGGTGAGAGGGACAGGTCTCTGGGCATGAGACCAAGAGAAACCACTGCGGGGGCTCCTCCAGCCTTTTCAGACCAGTAGGCAGCGTTTTATCATAATGGGCCGCTAATTGATGGTGCATTACTGCGCAGCTCCGGCCGAGCCGCCTGGCGCAGCCGCCCCAGCGCGGGGGGCAGCAGCGTGATTGATGCTCTCGCAGGAAACCCAGGGGCAGGGTGGCCTGTTCGGACGCTCGGTCGGGCTCGAGCAGCTGCTGAGAGGCTGCGCGGAGGCCAGGGGGCTGCTAAACCACAGCGCCGCCCCCCCTCCGCACCCACCGTGGCTGCTCGCACACGGGCTGCGATGCTGTGCCCGGTAGGAGAGGAGGAACCACCCCAGGGTTAGGGACCCTTCCACCCTCCCCTCTGTAACCAGCCACACAGCCTGTGACTGCTGTGTGTGTGCTGTGGCTGCAGGGGCAAGGGTGTGAGTGCGGTGGGCACACCTGGGCGGTCCTGGGGGTGTCTGGGAAGTGCCCCCACTGTCCCCGGGCTGCGGTGCCTGGTGGTGCCCACAGGGCTTATCCCAGGAGACAGCAGCAGCAGGAGCAGCAGCGAATTCCCCTCTAACAAAGCTGTGAAAATACAGGCTGAAGGGCTCCGAGGAGCCCAGGCAGTCAAGGGGCTGGGTCAGCCCCGAAACCATTGAGCACCTGCTTCAACCTCTGCTTCAGCGCAGCGCTGGGGCCCCAGCCCAGCCAAGTGCCGGAGCACGAACCACCTCGAGGAGCTCCAGAGAGCAGCAGCCAGCCCACTGCATCCACTCAGCTGCCAACCTGCATGCCGAGGTCCTCTAACATAAACCTGCCCCCGACTCTCCAGCGGCGCACATCCTGGGTCGGGGTCCTGCATATCCATGGCGATACCTCCCTCCATGAGAAAGCAGCAGCAGATGCTGAGATGTTTCTGTGGTAGCTCCTGGTTTTGGCGGCAGACCTTGCAGTGGGCAAGGCCAGTCCTGTTCTCAACAGCCTTTGCTAGATGGATATTGTGGGGTGAGGCTTCATGCTAAATAAAATTGCTGCATAAAACCAGCATATTTTGAGTGCCTAGCACATCACTGTTACATACAAATCGTTTGGAAGTCAGCGCCAGAGGACACAACAAACTTGTTTCTCAGCTCTAGCCCTGGAAGTAGGATACCTGGGGGCTGGAGGGGTGACACTGGTGTTCAGGCTGGAGAGAGACATGGCTGCTTTGCATCCTGGCATGTGAAGGAGAGGGAGGAGGGGACAGCTGAAAGCAGTGTATGCGCAGCAAGCTGCTGCTTGAGCTCTGTGCTCACCTGGGGGGACATGCTGGGCAGACTGGGGTGTGCCAACAGGAAGGTGATGTGGTCCTGTCCCTTGTACCTTCTCCTATGGGAGACTAAGCACTAAGGCCTCATTACCATGTCCTGGTAATGGAAAGGGACCCTGGGGTGCCGAGCCTACAGCCATGGTCTTTCAGGTGGGCACCTTGCTCCCCCGGGAGCAAAGCCAGCTCTGGGTGCTCAGAAGAGTGGAGCAGCAGTTTTGTGAGCCCAGAAGGGTTAAATCAGCTGCTCTGTTTCTGAGGCAAGAGCCCTGGTCTAAAGGTCATTCCCCTTTGCCCCCTCCCTCAGCCTTGGGGCTGCCCCTCTCCTGGCTCCAGCAGGGGAGGGCTTCACCCCAGGCAGGCAGAGGGAGAGGGCCAGGAAGCTGAGGCCCACCCACACCAGCCCCTTCCCAACGTATATTCCCATCCCCTCCACTGAGGAGCTCGAGGCACCAGCCCTGTGAGTGGGGGATGATAAACCTTCCTGTCCTCCCTGTCCCTGTGGGTAGAAGCAGTTAAAGCCCATTCACAGAGCAAGCATTTCCAGGTGGCTGGCAGCCTCTGCCTTAGTGGCTTCAATTCACAACTCAAAGCACGTATTTATGGGGTTGGTAACCCATAACTGTTCTATTAGAAAAGCCAAAACTTTTAGTTCAGAATCTATGCAGGAGTCCATGAATCCCTGAGACTACATGAGATGGGAAGAGTGTGAGGGAAGGGCTGGGGAAGAATGATTGCTGAAGGGAAGGGAGCTCAGGGGAGGATGGGTACACTGGGCTCAATTTCTTTCTGCAATTGCTGATAAAAGCGAAGCTGACAGGGAACAACATCCCAGCACCAGGGACAAACCCTGACACAGGCTGAGAGAGGCAATGGCATCTGGGGTCCCCAGCAGTGCCAGCCCCAGTTGAAGGAGAAGGCTGGAAGGTATGGCAGGTCTGTGCAGCCAGTGTTTCAATGAGGCTTCCTTCTCTCTTATTCTTATTTTATACACCAACAAGCAGCTGCTGCCAGATTTTTCTACTAAATATTACTTTTGTTGGGCAAATTACATTAGGATGGATGCCGCAGGTATCCATTAAGCTTTATTTATCGTGATAGTGTTTGGATGTCATGCTTATAAATAACTTATGTTATGGCTTTTGTTTGCAGAAGTGTAACTTACATATTTTATTATGCTTTCTGTAAACCTCAAAAAGAATGTTGTCAAAGAAGCGCCTCTTAACAGCAGTCTAAACTATGGTACATAAAGTCTACACTAACATTATTTTTTAATACGGCAAGGAAGCGTATTCTCCCTCTGCAGTTTGAAAGGTTTGCTGTCATCATAAACTCATCCTACAATAAAACATTAACAAGTCTAAGGAGTTATTTTGTAAGGTGTGCATATACTGATGGCTGAGTTTCTCCAAAGGCTCCTTACACAAGCAGGGCAAGGTACCAAAGCTCAGGTTTTTCCCCAGGAACCCACCTTAGCCTGCTTGAGCGAGCCAAGCCTGCCTGCTGGATGGCTGCTCTTGGGGGGGTTTGCTCTCCTTTGCAGCAGGGCAGGCACTTGCCTGAGGTGCAGTGGTTGGTGCTTTTCACTGAAACAATATAAACTGCATTTGGGGGAGAGTCAAACCTCTTTTACAGTCCCAAGTTGCTTGCATCATCGGACAAGCTTGCATCAGTTTCTTGAGGTGAAATCACTTGGGGCAGAGCAGCATCTCCTGTCCAATGTTTCCCATTCCATTGTTTCCATATATATTTTTTTTAGAGGAAAAAAACAAATAACCCATCCCTCCTAAGGCAATTATGTCAGCTTAAAAAATGTGTAAGGCATTACACGTGGTTTGTGAACACACAAGGAAATTCTGGGCTGTACCCACTTTGACAGCACCCCTTTAAAAAGCTGACAGTAAAGACTCTGATCAAAGAACCTGGAGTCATAAAACACACTCTATTTGCTATGCTATCCATTCTCTAACCTAAAAGCAAGCCTATTTACACAACCAACTACTCTAAATAAGTTCCTGTTGTCAATTGTTAACCAAGGTTGAAACGCCGCTCAAATACATGTCTTGAGTTTGCCCAGTTTCTAAGATGCTCTTTAGAATCTCACTTGTTAAGTTACAACATGGGATGTGTTTGAAGGGGAATTTCACAACGTGCTTGAGCACTTGGGGGAGTCAGTGACCTAAAGCAAGCACAAAGGTCTGAGTGCTGAGCTATGGGTCACACGGGATCCTCCTTTTCAATATCCCTAACTCCAGCCCTCAGCAGAGCAGCTAATGTCAGCAGTAACCAGGCTGGCTGGTGAGCACACACTGATGGTCACAGGAGTCACAGAACCCATTTGCTTTCGTAGAACCACAGAATGTGGGGGGTTGGAAGGGACCTTTAAAGGTCCCCTAGTCCAGTCCCCAGAAGTGCACAGGGACCTTTTTAACTAGATCAGGTTGCTCAGAGCCTTGTCAAGCCTGATCTTGAACGTCTCCAGGGATGGGGCCTCCACCACCTCCCTCAGTAACCTGTTCCAGTGCTTCACCACCCTCATAGTAAAGAACTTCTTCCTGATACCCAATCTAAATCTGTGCTGCTCTAGTTTAAGGCCATTGCCCCTCATCCTACCACTCCATGCCCTTGTAGTTCACCTGAACCTTTAATACCAACACTCAGAGCTGCAAGGCCAGGGAAGGGCTTATAAAGCCAGAAACCTTCTCCCAAAGCCCAGCTCACACCAAGACCTGCACACACCTTCCTCTGTTCAGTCTGGCAGCTTTTAAAACATGACTGAGCAGAACAGGTTCCATATTCCTTGGAGAACCAAAACAGAAAGGAAGATGGGAAGGGGAAGGACTGTACTAATTCGTAGGCGTTTGATGTGTTGATAATCATAGAATCACAGACTGGTTTGGGTTGGAAGGGACTTTTAAGATCATCTAGATCCAACCCCCCTGCCTGGGCAGGGACACCTCCCACTTTCTGCAAAGCTTTCAAACCTCAGCACACAGATTGGGCTGCACGCAGGAACACCCCTAACCTGCAGCTCTTTTGTAACTCGACTGATCGTGTTCTCAAGCACTGGGCATTCTTGGAAATCAAACCCTTGGGCTGCAGATTAAATACTTTCTCCCTCTGAGCTTAAATATCAACAGAAAACTGCTTAACAAAATTACTTTCAGATTCAGCTCCAGCAATTTAAAAATGTGCAGAAAAGTAAGAGTTGCAAAGAAAAAACTGGAAAAAAAGCCGTAAGAAATACAAGTATGAACCTTTTCTCCCTGTTGGCCACAATTAAAAATTCCCATTCTTACCCAAACAGTAGTGAAATATTACTAAATATGCAAATGTAAGCAAGCATGAAAAATATATGAAATCAATTATTTACAGAAGAAAAAAAACACAAAACAACCCAACCCAATTCAAACCCAACACCAATAGTTTGTAATTGCACATAATAGCTTTACTACATTATAAACTAATTGACTTATTGCTTAAATTGTTCTAATTTTTGTCAGATCTTGCTTCAATTAATCTGTGCATTTCCTCAGCCCACACAGGACCTCCTGCCCACCACAGAATGATATTAATTGTTCCCCACAAAGCCAGCAGGGCAAATAATGAGGTGAGCTTTGGACTGGAGAAGGGATTTTGTTCTGGTACACACCAAGCTCTTCACAATCTCTGAGAGGTGAAGACAAATCTACTGAATTTGCCGTCCCAGAGGCAGTCATTGTGCCACACACCATTTAAATGGGGGCCATAAGTCTCTGTACCTGTTTTCTTTTTTTGCAGTGGTGGATAGATTTTTTTTTTTTCCTTTTAATATAGTGTTTTAGCAATTTTATTTTCTTCTGTGCTTTTTTTCACTTTCGAAAGACCAGTAAAATGTGTACCTCTGAAATTAAAATATTATCAGTACTTGCTCCATCCTATCTTATTTTAATTTGTGCCACATTCTCAACTTTCTTACTACGCTTATAGCCTAAAAAGTTAAATTTCAGTCTTCTGCTTTGTTGTCCACAGTGTCATTAACCATCAGTGCTGAAAAGAAATATATAACATTTTGTAGAAAAATAGTAATTTTATTATTTCAAAAAGATGTCACACAAAATTTGTACTGGCTTTCATCTCATTTTGAAACAAGTATGACCTCAGTCAGAGTGAGGTTTTAATTGATGAGATAGGATTTACTGATATGTGTAGAACTGAGAATCATTAACTGATACCAGTTTAGAAGGAAGGCATATTTATTTTGTTCTTTGGTTAAGTTCTGCTTCTACACCATTTCGGAAAGATAAAGTAACAGGATGATCACTGTTGGTAAGAAAGGCTGAAAACGTTCTTCAAACTACGGCCGATTTGCTGTTGTTTTCACGATTATAAATCCTTACGTTTAGGCCAGAGATATAAAAAGGAAGAAGGTATCTTAAAAAAATAGTTTTCACAAGGGTCAAAAATCTGTCTAACAATATAACAGGGTCCCCAAACTTTCGGAGTTGGTTTGTTAGTGCTGTGTTTCCAAAGCCATTGTCAACTCATCATATCCGAGCTGCCGGGATCCGCGGCCGTGTCGCTGCGCAGAGCTTCAGCCACGTCTCTTCGGAAGACTGACATGTTCTGAGTGAACCTGGGAAAGAGAAAAGCCAGATCTTGGGTTAGAAGAGCTTAAATATTGAGAGATGATAGTTCAAAAACTGATAACAAGAATAATTACAATGTAAATTTTTCAACTGAGGAAATGCCCCCCCCCCCCCAAATCACTAGGTTGCCTCAAGAAACAGTCCTGCAAAGTAACGAGGATGTGAACATGTATGGGCAGTGTTACAAACTGAGCCTCCCAACAGGGAGAAACATTTTAAAAGTCAGCTGGGAAATGAATGCCATGAGAAACCTTTCCCTCTCATGTGACTCAGAACATGTCTCTTCTCCCAAACCTTCAGCGAAGGGCTCTTGGGAACCTGCCCAGATAGTCACCAAAGCCAGACTCTCTCAAACTTACCTTCCTCCCTCAGGAGTGGTGTCAGAGCACAACCTGTCTCTCAGTGAAACGTGGTACCATCACCCATCTGGCACAGAATGAATTCACAGAAATGTTCCCCAACAGTTCTCTACTAGCAGGTGTAGGACAGGATATCTGTCCAGTGCCATCACACCCAAGACTGAATGACAACTCTGACCCATCTGGTGTGACAGCCCAAATCTGATCTACTCCCTTGGTCTAGCCTGACCTGAAACGGAGAGTTTAATTGACATACATCACATCTCATGTACGTATTTTAAAAAGAACAGCTTAAAACCACACACAAAATGGTTTAAAATGTCAGAAACATAAACTGCACCCTGCATTTAGGGTTTTTCAAATGTTCGTTTGTTTCTTGCCTCAATGCTCTTCACTTTGATTGTGTTGGGCTTTGCTGGCTCACTATAGTGAAGCTAATGAAGGTTCTCAAAGAACGGCTCCTTAGGGCTCCTTCTGCCAAGGCCTAGTAGACAGGTGCTTGCAAAACTGATGGGATCTCAGCAAAGGTCTCTTTGAAGGACCAGGGGTAATAATCCTTCCTGCCTGCCTCCTCTGTGCTGTACTTTATGGGTATGTCTAGCAGCAGTGTGGTAAACTGGGGCTTGCTGTGTGTGGAAATACAGGATGCAATTATAGGTTCATTCTTTATTCTATTCATAATTTTTTACGTTTGTGCTTATTTCCTTACTAATGGAAATTGATTTCTGCTCAATTTTAAACAATCACAGTTAAAAAGAAGCCTCCTGTTCAACAGAATAAATCGGAGGAGGATTACAAATCAAGAGCTGAAAACAGAAAAGCCATTGTGATTAACTCATGCTGCTTGCTGGGGAAGTGATGGCTTAAAAGTCTTCCCAAGTTAGACAGGCGATGCTCCCGAGACAGACGAGCTGCTCGTTCGACCGAGCACCCTCACACCTGCACCCATCCCTCCCCACCTGCACTTCCACAAAAGCTCTCCGAGAGCTTCCGCACCACTGCCTATCTGGGAGCACTCCACACTGCCTCGAGATGAAAATCCCCCCTTACACCCACGGATGCTTGCAGCTAACTCTTGCCAAATTCAGTATTTGCTGGCAGCCCGAGTGCTGGAAGCCTCTGTTGGTGCCCTGAACAGGAGAGCTCAGGCAGCAGAGCTGGATGCCCCAGGCTGCCCACCCACCCTGCCCTGCTGCCAGCCTGGAGGCCTCCTGCCCATCCCCTGCCCTCAGCCCCCTGCCCATCCCCTGCCCTCAGCCTCCTGCCTGTCCCCTGCCCATCCCCTGCCCTCAGCCCCCTGCCCATCCCCTGCCCTCAGCCTCCTGCCTGTCCCCTGCCCATCCCCTGCCCTCAGCCCCCTGCCCATCCCCTGCCCATCCCCTACCCTCAGCCTCCTGCCTGTTCCCTGCCCATCCCCTGCCCTCAGCCCCCTGCCCATCCCCTGCCCTCAGCCTCCTGCCTGTCCCCTGCCCATCCCCTGCCCTCAGCCCCCTGCCTGTTCCCTGCCCATCCCCTGCCCTCAGCCCCTGCCTGTTCCCTGCCCATCCCCTGCCCTCAGCCCCCTGCCCATCTCCTGCCCTCAGCCCCCTGCCCATCTCCTGCCCTCAGCCCCCTGCCCATCTCCTGCCCTCAGCCCCCTGCCTGTCCCCTGCCCTCAGCCTCCTGCCTGTTCCCTGCCCATCCCCTGCCCTCAGCCCCCTGCCTGTTCCCTGCCCATCCCCTGCCCTCAGCCCCCTGCCCTCAGCCCCCTGCCCATCCCCTGCCCTCAGCCCCCAGCCCATCCCCTGCCCTCAGGCTGGGCTGGCTCAGCCACCCACCCTCAGGATCTCAGAATAAGGCAGCCCAGGGAAAACGCACATCAAAGTCTTTTCCTCAGCAAACAATGTTATCTTATGGACTTCTCACCTTCAATAAATATAAATAGATAGGGAACTAAGAAACTATCTAGTTAGAAGAATTAGTTTTTCTCAGTTTTTCATTTGTTCTTTTTTTTTTTTACATCCTTTAGGACTGTTGAGTCAAATGACTCCCCTTGGCACTGCCAGCTCTAGGGTCACACTATGTCCAACAGCTTATCACTGCCAGCTCTGGTTTTCTTTGTTTTAACAGGCATTCTCCTCCTTCTTGGTGGCTCTCTGCCTTTTCCCCAGGTTTTCTGCTGATCCATAATACAAGTTACACAGGAAGTCTGCCTGATTTATTAGTGCCATGGATGTGATCTCTCTGCTTCTCTGGGTTTGCTTCCAAATTCCCCTGTCTCTGGCTATCATCCACAGTCAGGCCATAAGGAACTTACACCTTTAGTACCAGAATTTAATGAAAATGAAAATGAAAAAATGAAACAAATGAAAAAAAAAACCAAATCGTGGAGACCATAATTAACACAAAACTATTTAAGAATTAAACAAGTTCAACATAATTTTTACACCAAGAAACAGCAAAGTTAGAGAAATAAAATCACCACATGGTTTTAGCCATCACTTCTCTCCAAGCCCCTTCCCTGTTTGTTTCAAGCTTTCCAGGAAGTTCCCATCTGGACTTGGATTGTATCTCTATACTTTCAATGTTTGCTTTGGTTGAATAATGCCCATGGAAGAGAAAATGCAGCTAGCTAGGTAACAACATGTTAGAGTGAACATTAAATGCAGAGAAACGTGCCACTTCTCTTGTGAAGGCTTCTATTCTGTTTCTCAAATGAGAGCAGGATTGGGTGGATTTGAGAGTCAGGTTAAAAAAAAAATAGTAATTCTTGCCTCATTTAGCTACAACACGTAAGTGGCCCCACTGGGTCCCTTCTCCTTCTGGCATTTCACAAGCAGTTGCTTCACACCAGCAAGAAAAGGCTCTGTCAGAGCATCAGCACCGCTGGAGGCTGAAGCAAGTGTTTTATCAGAGGGGTTTAAGGTTGGAAAAAGGAACCTCAGAGGCTCACCTGCTGACATAAGGCAGTTTGTCCCAAGTGAGAAAGCAGCAGCTGCAGCCTGGCAAAACTTGACTTTGGCATTAAATTAGGAAATACATTTCTGACAAGAAAACACACAATTATCAAATGTTCAGGCTCCAACTGTTAAGTCTAGGGAGGAATTATTTGATAGGATATTACCTTCCTTTCAAAAGGAACTGCAGTTTAAGGCTACCTGGAATATTTCCTATGTGGTATTTTTTTTCCAGTTAAAGTTTCCATGTGTCTTTTTCAGCTTATTTATGTGTTATGTATGGGCTTACCTGTCTCTGTTCTTTACCAGAAGGTTTTGCTCGACTCCTTCCATAAGATTCCTGAAGCACTGGTCAAGGACTTCCCGTTTGTTCTCAGGCTGACTGGCTATCAAGGTTGCCCTTAGTTCACTGAAGTACTGTGACAGCAAAGAATGAACATAAAAGAATGAGGTTTGGGAATTTAAACCTCAGTTACTCATCTTCATCTGGAGCACTCTTGAGCAAGTGCTTCCTACATTTCTCCCTGGGAGAGGAACCTGGCAAACTGCACAGAGCTCTGTCTGAGCTGGGTTTCAGACACTGCCTTCCCGCAGGGCACCAGCTTCAGCCCTGCACCACGCCTGAAGTTCAGTGCCAACCAGCCTCGTGCCCCCTTACCAGTGGGTGTTGGCCACCTAACCCGCTCCAGTGCAGAAAGCCACCTAGGAGAGGTGACAGAAGCATCCCTGGCTACTTCTCAAGTCCTTTCAGAATCTGCACTTGGCTGTGGGCTCTAATCCCTTCAGGGCTGTGATGAGACACGCTCACCTGTCCTTCTTTAGAAGCTAAGTAATCTGTATTATTTTCTATATACTATTCCCATTATAGTCAGGCAGGTTTATAGACTAAGTAAACCAGAACTTTTTATCACCTTAGAAAAATTGAAGTTTAGTCTAGAAATACTGAATGGGAGGGGACCTCCAGTGTTACCCACTACTCAACTACTAAGGCCAAGCAAGTCATGTAATCCTGGTTAGTTTTTATTATGCTGGCTGTGTCAGTCAGTCAAAATCTTATGGCCTTGGGTGTTGGCACATCCATGGTATAAGCACTGATAAATACAATTATTCAGAGGAGAATGAACTGTTCTGATGAACCTCTGCCCAAGTACCTGGCAGAGTTTCTGAGCAGTCTGATATTGCAGTCAGGAATAATATTGCTGGTTTTCCCCAAATTTCAAGTGTATAAAAAGAGAACTTACTAAAGGAAGGAAAAAAAATCAGTTTTTAGTATGAAAAATGTAGTAGACTTTTGAAGTTCATGTAACTTGTAGGGTGTCGTACAGTGTCAGAAAGTACAAAAGTCTGTTTTCTTTGCTAGATTTCTTAAAAACCTTTAAGAGGTTTAAAGCTGTTCAAACCTTCAACAAATCTCAAATTAAACACCCAATTTTTCCATCAAGACTACAGCTCTCCTGCACACATGAAAAAAATATGGGATAGCAAAAGAAAATGTAGTAAAACCACAGCACTCTAACACTGAGCTGTGACAACTCAAGAGGATTATGGGAAGGGTTTGCTTTAATGTCTGCTTGGTAAATTACTTGCCCTCAACCCAGTTTCTCTCAAACCCAAAACATCCTTTATTACACATCTGTGCTGACCACTGCAGCAGTACTGGAAGTGAATCAGGGAATCACAAACTGGTTTGGGTTGGAAGGGACCTTACAGTTCATCTTGATCCAACCCCCCTGCCCTTGGCAGGGACACCTCCCACTAGACCAGGTTGCTCCAAGCCCCATCCAACCTGCCCTTGAGCACTTCCAGGGATGGGGCAGCCAGAGCTCGCCTGGGCAACCTGGGCCAGTGTCTCACCACCCTCACAGAAAAGAACTTCTTCCTAACACCTAACCTAAATCTACCCTCCTCCAGTATTAAGCCAGCAGCTGCTTCAATAGCTGGGTCCCAAACTACTTAGGAATTCAAAACTGAACATCACCTGGGAGTTGGTGTGAAAGATGAAATATCTGCCAGCAACAAACACACTCCCAGAAGCTCTGTCTCAAGGTGACAAATGCAGGGTTCAATGTAGAGAAGGCCACAACCCTGAGATCTTGTCCAGTGTCCGTGAGTTGCTTTTAGAAAAGAGGCATTCTGAGAACTTCTTCAGCCAGCCTCACAATGGAAGGTGTCAACAGCACCCTCAGGTAACAGCAAGGAGCAAGATCTCTGGGTTCCACTGACAGCACCACAGCCCTGCAGACTGCCCTGGCATTGTGCTTCCAGCACCACCAGCTCTTCTCAGCCTGGGGCTTCTCTGCAACATCATCACTTTCACCTGTACACTCAATGGCTGCGCCCTCTGGTTGAAGGACAACAGCAAGAGGAGACATTGCTGCTACATGATCAGGATGCAGAGGGCTTGTTCTGCCAACATCTTGCCACTGGGATTTAGAATCATAGGATCACAGAATGGTGAAGGTTGGAAGGGACCTTAAAGATCATCAGGTTCCAACCTCCCTGCTATGAGCAGGGACACCTCCCACTAGACCAGGCAGCACAAAGCCTCATCCAACCTGGCCTTGAACACCTCCAGGGAGGGGGCAGCCACAACCTCCCTGGGCAACCTGTTCCAGTGCCTCGCTGCCCTCATGGGGAAGAATTTCTTCCTAACATCTAACCTAAATGAAACTTGCACTTCAGTGTGGGAACAGTGGCAGGAGCCACCTGCAATCATCCCGTTTCCTACTAAGCTGATGCTGTCTCCAAAGATTCAGCGTGGCTGTAGGGTGGGCTCTGAGTGCAATATCCATTTTAGCATAATTACCCCTATTGGTGCAAGCAGGTATAAATTCCAGTTAGAAATCCCCAAGGAAATCTGATGCTTTTCCTTTGAGATGAACTATGGGCAAAGAAGATCTTATTAAAACAAAGGAGTAAGTGAAGAAGCAGTAAAACATGGCAAATGGGTGCTTGTTAACTCTGGAACTGTAGAGACAGAAACCCTACCTGAAATAAAAGAACTAATTTCCAATAAAGAAACCAGCAGTGCACTGAAATGTGCCAAAAAAAGATTACTTTTACAGCCTTATGTAAGTACATGTCCTACTTTTCCTGAACACAAAATAAATAACCTTGATGGAAAAGGGGCAATACAGATATTGTAAATTCTATTTCCTGTTCTCCACCCTTCCAAAACAAATGTAAGGCTTGTTCCTAAGTAAAGATGCTTGTACATATCCATGTCTGCTAAGCAAAACACATAATGATTAGAACTAGTCTAATTTCAGTAAAAAGAATATTCTGCCAGTCACAAATTTATTCCTTATGATTTACAGCCCCATGGTTTTATCTTCAAGTGCAATATTTAATTTCTTCTCATCAAAGCATCAAAACCACGTAATTAATATGTAGTCAGGCTAATACTTAAACACTATAAATCAGAAGCATTATATAAACAAAACTGTCGTCTTGAACAAGATTGGGAATGCACAAAACTACTTATTTCCCACTTTTATAATGATGCAGTGACTCAGAGCAGATAGAAAATGATTAGTTTTCCTTCCAAAGTAGGAAATATTGCTTCCATCTGTAAAGTATAATATTGTGATGTCATAAAGTTTTCCTAAACACTGAATTTGCCCTTATTCCCTCTCAATCATTTTAAAAGAACTGCTCTCTCTTATAGAGCTTGGATTTAAATCACAATAACACACCAAGAAGATGAATGACAGTGCTATTGGATATGGCTAAAATTGGATCCTTCAGCACAGGTGAATGATGAGACAGCGCTTCTCTTCTTGATATATTTTCTTCTTCTATTAGTTTCCTTCCTAGCTGGGATTTCAGTTTGAATTTTAATGTATGCGGTTGCTGCTAATCTTAGTGTCTTATTTTTTTCCAGCACCCTCTTATTGTATAGACAATTCATTCTCCAAAGCAGTAATACACTGAGGCTTGTGACTGCCCAAGAGATAAAGCAATTCAGAATAAAGTTAGAGCTAGCTCTGAAGTATGGTGAATACAACAGGTCAATATCTTCAGAAACAATGCCTTGCCACACCAAAAATGCACACATTTAGATCACCACACATGCATTTACTCCCGTGGTTTCCATTTCAGACAATATTGTCTCTATTAAGTCACCAGGGAAACATGATGGGTAGATCCAAATTCATAGTTTCAGATTTTATTGAAAGGCCAAATTGCAGAGTTATTTCCTGGCTTACAGAATCTGCCACAGATGCACACAATCCAAATTGCAATCAATGCCAGTACTTAGTGTAAAGGCTCAGGTAATTCCCCCCAAAGCCAGTTGTTCCTGTGAAGCCTTTCAGAAAAAGAAATTGATTAACTATTTTTCTAGGAAGCAATTCTGATGTAAAGAATCTTCCACAGTCTTCTTGTTTCGTATTTCTATCTAAAAGCCAGATGAGTTGGCACAACTTCTATTCCTGCTCAATTCTGGAAAAGTGAAGACATGGAATTTTTTAATTCATTGTATAGTTGCATAATCTAAGGTTGGGTGTAAAACTTGGGGTAAAGGTTTGAGAGGGGTCTTCATCAAATTGAAGCCACTCAGCCTTTGAGAACTAATCTGTAAAATCCCTACACAGTACACGAGCTGAACCCCACTCTCCACTCCTTATGGGAGTGTGAAGGAGCCAGGTCCCAAGGAAAGAGATGGGGGATCCAAAGGGCAGCAGGCAGCTTTGTTCCATCTGAAGTAATTATTTCAACTATTTGAGCATGAGAAGAGTGAATCTGGTGGAATTTCTTCAATACTCACTTTCTCATTGAGAAGTATAAGTCCAAGCAGTGGTCTAGACACAGACCATTGGTTTCTGCAGTCTTCAAAAATTATGGTGTTCATTAGGATCGACATCATCTGAAAGAAAATTCAGACAGTTTCCATGAGTATGGATGCTGTTGTTATGCTGTGTGATGTGGGGAGAAGGAAAAATCTGTGAAATTTCTACTAATCATGCTGAAATCACTGAGATTTCACCTATGAGCACAGTACTAGAAACATCACTCTTCCAAACAAATATTTCCATACCCAACACTACCAGGTGTAAAGAAAATGAACATCAAAACTTGGCTCCAAAGAAAAAGTTAAAACAAATACAAATTGAGAATTAGAACTGTGTTAATTCAAGGTACAAGCTTTGACTTTACTACAGGACTTGGCCCTGTTGTCACACTTGCTCCTAGGAGAGCCCTATGGGTGCGACCAGTAATCTGTACTAGTTGCAGATTAATCCCCAGCTGCTCTTTAAGAGTCTGGTTTTCTCACATCTACCTGTCCTTGTCCATGACACTGCCAGGTGTTTGAAGGGAGAGCTCCCAGTTTGGGTGAAGCAATCCTGATCACAGCAGGAAGTCAATACATCTACACCACTCCCATCGTAGTCTCAAATCCAGTCTCTGATTTTAGACATTTTACTTTACCTCTGTGTCTCACTTTACAGAGCTCCACAGCAGGGATAAAGCCACTTCATCAACTTTATAAGGCACTGAGATCTATCAACTCATACAATTAAGTTCCATTGGCACCCAAAGTGAAGGTACACAATTCACTTTGCTCGTGGGCTGGCACATAAGCAGAGCCTCCAGCTCCTGCCACAGGGAGTACTCTCCTCTGAGGCCTCTCCTGGTCTTGCTCTGCTTCTACAACCTCTGGTGTCTGTAGCTAGGAAGGGTAGGATTTATTTAGGGATTGGCACAACTTTTGCAAAAAGAAATCACAAAATAACTATGGAATCCACTTAAAGATAAAATGCTCTAAGATACCCTTGAGATATGTCAGTCCAAAATGCCAAAGGCCACAACATACACAAACCTAAAAACATTACTCAGAGATTAAACAGAGTGAAAATTTGTAAAATGTCACCAGTAAATAGTTTGACTCACAGTTACAAAATATCTACACCCTAAAACCAAACAGAGAGGAAGTAGAAAATCATTAAATCCTTTCTTCTAGGCCAATGAGTAGCTCTGAGCAGGGTCTCCAGAGAGCTGCCACACTGCAAACTAGCCTGTAATAACTGACCAAGGCGAAGTCAAACAGCATGTTTCACTAAATGAAAAAGATGAATCCTAGCACTACAAATTACCTGGAACAGAGATATCCACAAATTATTTGAGCTTTCAAGATAGGAACACACAGTCTGGCGTGGGAAAGGCAAATTCTTCACCTGACTTCACAGTTTATATATCAGGCAAACTGTTTTTAATTACTCTTAAGACAAAACCAGTTCTATACTGCTTTGGAACTAATGCAAACAACTCAAAACCCTCTGCACAAGCACTAATAGGGGCCTGTATTCCAAACGTGAACAATAATTACAACTTAATATGATTCATTCATCTCCAGGTTTTAATCTCCATAGCTTGCAACAAAACCAACTGTCAGGACAGCAGCATTTTTTAAAGTAATTAAACAAACTGACTCAGGCTGTGATGTAGAGCATCATGACTGACAGACCCTTATTTCTCAGAAAAAGTGCAATGCAGGTGGAAAGACTTTCAATGTGCTGCTTAATCTAAAAAGGGCACGTTCAGTGACAAGTTCACAACTGACCCAGAGGGAAAGTGCCACCTCTTCAAACTCCAGCTTTATCAAACAACTCATCAGGATGCCTTTATGGCCTTTAGCCCAGAATTGCTACTAAATTGCAAACGAACTGTCAAACAAATATTCTAGGAAAGTTTTTGGCCTAAATATGGAAGAAGACCTGGGAAACATTTATTTGTGCCTAAGTAGAACAGAGAGTACTGCAATAAGCACGGAATATGATTAATGTTACAATTCATAACAAAGCCAACATAAAGCAGTCTACAGAACAGTAACTATTAATTGTGTGTTTTGATACTGGCCAATCAAGACAGGAGACAGCAGAAGCCTCCCTCCCACTTCCCAGCTTTTCATCTGACAAGCTCTCACTGTCAAAACATTTTTCATTCTACTTCTGACCCTAAGGATTAATGAACCAGAACCCTGTTAGAAATCATGAGCTGCACAGGGACCCAACACTGCATTCAGGAGTTAGGACATGCCCACATCTGTCTTCTTTGTGGACCAACCCATTCCTTTCAGTGAAACGGGGCAGTTTCACCACAGTTGCCTGTTCAAAGGAACTGCTGGGAGCACTGGTACCACTGCACGAATATGAACAAGGCTGTAACACCTGCCCCTGAGCTCTCCCAGCAGTGATTAATGCCTCTTGTGAAGTTATAAAAGATTATTGCTTGCAGAGGTGGATGGTTTGGAATGCTATTGTGTTGTCTTGGCAGATGTCTTAGACATCCCACTTCTTGCAAAGACGAAGAAAAAAGAATCAAAGCATTCAGAGCTGCATGGGGCAAACCCCTCTAGTCCCATCAAGACCTCTGTTGGAGGGTGTCAGGACTGCATGTTACCACAAAGGCAGGAGACGATCAAAAATTACTGCACCTAATCCCACCAACAAGAAGGGCACCAAACCCCATGGTAACAGCCTTGAACTTCCTGCTCCTGTTTTCCAATAGCTTTGGTTTCCTGTGCTACTTGTGCAGGAGCCTACAGCAAGCTGTTTGCATTCCAGCTCCTCCTGTGTTGGACAGTGCTGCTGACACGCTCCAAGAGAGAGACTGCACCTGCAAAGGAGAGCTGGGAGACCCACCCTGCTGGGAAGGACTCCTGTCTGCAGGAGGCAAGAGAGCTCCTCTAGATGAGCCTCACGCCACCTTGTAACAAAGCTCTGCCTCAGCAAACAGCACATGTACCAGACTTTAATTCTTTCTCAGGCAGAGGTAGCATTAATTCTCCCTCTCCTGCCACTCTACTCTTCTCATATAATATAGAACAGCTTCTTCCTATGCTGACAAGTGACTTCCTCAGCTTCCTCCTTCAGACTCTATGTGAACAGAGATTTGACTGTTGTAATCAAGAGAAACAGGTCGAGCCAACAGAGGAAAGAATTTCTAGATACTTGATGCACAGCTCCATGTATATGCCCATTTTTGTTGCTCCCCTGAGTTGTTCAGGTCATGAAGGAACTGAAACTCTTAAAGCTTCCGAAGGAGGCTCTGAGATAATGTGCTGCCTTCTTCATAATTCAGTTGCTGACACACATTTATATATATTTGAATTTATGATGGCAACACAAACCAAAATGCTAACCACAATTTTCTGAAGATGAGATCTTGCCCAACAACACCTGCAAGTGAGGAGATGAATGCAGTTACCAGCCAGCACCTGGACCCAGGTACAGGTGCAAGCAGTCCACTAGATGGAACACTTATTGCTAGTTAAAAGAGAGCTTACTGAAGGAAAAAAAAACAACAGTAAAAGGAAAATCGGCTTCATCCTGGCTTAAACCAGGACAGCACTCAGTACCCAACAGCAGTACTATCTGCATTTTTATTTCACTTCTTTTGAGAACTGCAGAGCACTTTCCAGATGTTAGCTTCAAAGCGTGCCACAGAGAGACACCAGCAGGGGGGCTGACTGAGGAACACAGCCTGTATGCAAAGGCACAGCGATACAGACCGAGCCTGGGGCACCCCCTCAGCTTCCTCAGCTCCTTCCAGCCATCCCCCAACCCCGGTTGTGCTGTTGCTGGAGTCCTGCAGTCCCTCTTCCCGGGCAGCAACAGAAGGTGGTGAGGTTCAGGTGGACTTGCACATATTGGGCACGCAGGAGCCCAAGGGAAACCCCCGCTGTGGTAACCCGCCTTGCTCCACCTTGGCCAAAAGTCTCATCCCCTAATTCGAGATCACAAAGCCTAACTGGGGATCACAAAGCAACTCAATGGCAAAACAAAGCAGAGGAGCAGCACTGATCAAACATACGGATTTTTTGTTTTCTAGGTAAAAAATACCCTATTGGTAGAAATAGAAACACTTTGCAGACACGAGTCCTCACGCTGACTTGGGCAGAAAACAAGATCTCAAGGTGGGGAGAGGAACATTAAAAAGGAAGGGGGTAGGGGAGCAGATGATCTATTTTCTACTTAGTTCAAAAAAGCAACCTTGCCTCAGCTCTCTCTGCTCTCTTATCTTAAACATAAGATATCACTTTATCTAGTTCAATAATGTTTCTCCTGACACATTTGTTCTTTACAAAAGGAACTATTGACAGAACAGGCAAGAATAAAGAACTGTTATTTCAATAAATTTATTCTTCAGAGTCTCTCTTCCTTCAGAGCCTCTTTCTTTCTTGGGTAGAGGAGGCCAAGATAACCCTCATTATCAAAACTTTTTCTAAAGGAAGCTGGAAAAGAAGCTGCCTTTCCATTAAAAAGGCCTTTTTTTTTTTTTTTGCTGCTCCATGTTATCAATAGAGAGCATTTGCATCATTGTAGGTCCTGTAACTCATTTTGCTCTCCCATATATTTGGATAAATACTTCATTCTGCTGCAACTAATCACATTTTAACATAAAAAACATTATGTTAACACCAGAGACAGCAGTATATATTCCTTTGAGAAAGAATGCTCTAAGAACATGCACAACTTTTAACCAAACACTTGGCTTGTAATAACACTCCTTTTTTCCATCCAGACCTGAAAAAGATTCAGATTTTCATTGTTTAGCGTAATAAAGTTGGTAGGTTTTTATAGCCTGAGCTTCAGACAAGTCCACTCTTAATTTAGAAGCTGTGATTACTAATTCAAATGTCTTCTGGAGTTCCCAGCTCTTTCATAAATTCTTCCTATATGAATAAATGGATCATAATTTACTAATAATAATCATAAATCATAATTTACTCATAATATTAGGAAGATTTATATGCTCCAAGATTATTAAATACCTTAAATTTTAATCTATTGTTTTAAAATATTTATTTTACTAAAAAGCCTCCAGATTGTTATTTTCCACGTTTGAGCTAAAATTCCCAGATGAAATAAGACAACTAAAGCCTTTATTTATTATGAAAGTGAGAACCAGCCCGTTATTCCTGAACTAGAAATATTTAGCTGCCAGAAATAGCAAATCAGTGGAGATTTGCAATGAGTAAGAGTTTGGGAATCATGTGTCTTGTCTCCCTGCACTATAGAATGGTATCAGACCAACCAAGAGCGTCCAAGGAGTTGCTGGAGAGCAGCAGAAGTGAGGGAGGCAGCCCCTAGCTCCAGCACCCAACAATGGGCCTGGCAGTTTTCCTTCTGGACACCCCCTCACCTCTCTCCTGTCCTCCTGCTGATTTTCACGGTGTACAGGAGGAGGGGAGGAGTTGGGGCAGGGTGGGAGGGGGAGAAGAGGGCCAGAAAACAGAGGCAGTTCATCAAACTGGGGTATGCAACCACACAGCCCTTTTTCACAGCCTTTCTGCTCAGAGCCTCTAAGTTACCCTCAAACCAAGCTTTTCTTTCAGGCTATGTAGGCTACGTTCCTCCAGATTTCCATTCACAGAATATGGCATTTTCCCCTATTTAAACGTGCTTCCAGTATGTATATGGAAGTACACATTGGCAACTAAAATTTCATAATTCAACAGCTGACGTTTAAAGAAGCTGCAGGAATTATCAAGACTCAAGCTTGGGACCCAATCTCAGATGTCAATTTGGCATAGTTCAATTGGGTCTGGCCTTTTTGTTCCCTTTTATGAAAAAATTAAGGTATAAATGGCTGAAAACACCCAATCCTAATGTCAGAAGAAGGCATCTAGCTGACACACTGCATACCATGAACCATGATATGCCTGCAGCTGAGGGCCTGAAATATGACTTAAGTGTATTTTTCACAGGGTATTCTTACCACTTATATGTCCTGCTGGGAGAGTCTTTTTTCCCAGTGTTCAGAAGGGATGGAAAAGGGATGACTATGGATGTGAAAAAGGAACAGTTACGGAGAGCATGGAGTGTGGCATTTTCCTTGGATATGTCTTTAGGGGGATGAGCATGGGAGATCCATTTGCAGTAGGTCCCAATCATGAGCCAGCAGAAAGAATAATGAAAAAAAGGTTGTGCTACCTTATGTCAAACCTGGCTTTGTATCTGAAACAGACCCAGGAGCACATGCTTAGAAGGCCCCATTTAAGGTGCTGGCTGAATGCTAAGGCCAGGCACCTGCAATGTGCCACATCTACCACACCAGCTCCACTGCTCCTCTCTGCTTTGTCACTGTTAAACTGTCCTATGTTAATAGCACAGTGACACGGCCCAGAAGAGCCAAGTGCACTCAGCTGGGGCTTGCCTTCCTCCTGTCCTACCTCCACCCACTGCACTGCTGTCCAGCAGCCGACAGGAGCACACGGCAGAGGTTTGTGCTGTGCCAGGGAGCGACTGCAGCACAGCTGGAACTGGGGCAGCAGCTCCATCCTGCAGATGAGCTGTGCACAGCCAAAGGTTCTGCCCTATGCTAGCACATATTCAAGCAGCAGTTTTCATCTCTTCCCTCTAATCTGAGGGCATATTCTAACACGACAGAACATGTTCTTTCCAAACTACAGTTGCATCTGAATTTTTTTATGTGAAGGACTACGACACTCGGTCCAGTCTCACCTATCAGAACTGGGTCCATCTCTCCTAAGGGAGCCCATGCTCCCAGGTGAGCTGGCATCCATCAGGGATGGAGAGGAGATGCCAGCTGGCTGCTGCAGACTCAGCTATAGCAAAGCAGTGAGTCTCATGGGATGGAGCAGTTTTGCCTAGTTTAAGGGTTGGCTACATTAAATGCAGGGAGCTGAACAGTTAACTCCAGCTACACTGAAGATGCTTGATTAATGAAATACCTCCTCCTTCTGCAGGGAGGAGGGGATACCTTTCACTAATTATTACCTTCCAGGGTGTGCTGACTTGCTTCTGTCTGTGCTGAATTTAATGTAAACCCTCTGCTGAATGTCACATACTCATATGCTGCCTGAAGTGCTAGATTTTCTATTTGGGTATCTGGTGTAGCTGACAGATGTTTACAAACTCGTGTATCTGCACAGTTTCTTTCTGCCTATCCATCTGTGCTCCCTGATAGACAGCAAATTATTCCACCTCAGGCTGGAATAACTTAAAATTGTGACATCAACCCTTAATCTGCATTTTTTTGCTGGTAGCATTCAGTGATTTTCAGTTACAGATACTAGAGTATCACTTTAAATAATCTAAGCTGTTTATTTAAGATTCAGCCATTTCTAAACGAGCAGCCATGACTATTCAGCATTAACAGCTAGTTTTGAAGATGACAGAACTGTGATTAACTGGGACTTTTGGAATGCACAACTTGTCATAATTTGTAACACAAACTTCAGATTGCTTTGGTTTCGGAGAAGGCTGAGATCTTTAAAAATCTTATAAAAAATTCATACGCATTCCCCGCTGCTTTTGGCAGTATGTGAAGAGGCAACTAGGTTCAGGTCTTTGTAGACCCAGTTAGTCTCATCTCAGAAGATGATCCTTCAGCATTTTTTCCAGTCTGCATGGTGAAAGCCTCTCCCTTTCTTGCACAGCCAGCACTCTTACCTGACACAGAACAAGCTGGTGTCTACAGCCAGCATCTCTGACCAAATGACTTGTTAGATTATTTAATTCTCTTGGGAGGAGAGAACAGCAGTTTCACCTACCTCAATGCCTTCCAGCAAGGGTCTGTTTTCAGGAATGTAAATGGTCCTATGTCTAAACCCTTCAGTCTCCCCCTTAACTGGCAGTGTGCATCTTCTTTAAATTCCTCCAACAGGAGCCACCAACCTTCTTGTCTCTGGCTCTGAAGGAATTCACAGGTGCCCACCCACGTATCAAGTGCTGGAGTGATGCACAAAAAACCCTGGAGATTTTCAATGGTGCACAATTCTCAGCATAGGAATTGGGATCTTCACCTGCTGGATCGTTAGTTTTCTGAAATGTCTATTACAGGAAGGCCTTCCAAAATGCCAGTCATGTGGGGAGGAGGGAAGACAAGGTCAGAACATGACATTACTGGGAAAAGAAAATAATTTAGTGTAAAACCAATCTAAGGCTAATTGCAAACTTAAATCTACAGACACATCCCGGAAATGTAAAAAGCTGCATATGGAGGGAAAGGCTGAGCACAAGGTCAGCTCTAAGCCCTTTGTCCAAGGAACTTCAAGGTGTCTCACACTGAGCCTGTGTTTCTCCCTGAACCTGAACTAGACTCCTCCTGACACCGGGTGGAAACGTGCTCAGGGACGCAGAACCCCACACATCAAGGAGCAAGCTCTCAAGCTGGGCTCAAGCTTCCACTCACCTGCAAGTCAAGTCCAGCCTGGCATCTAGCACATAACCCACTTGGCCTTGCAGCAACACTGAGAGCTTTGTAGCTCTCTTTACAAGAGCCCTGATGTGCTTGCCACGAGGCAGCTGGGATTTGCAGGCAGCCCGAGCGTAGGCTCCAACCGTGTGGATCTCTGCCAGCAGCGGAGCCAGAGGCTGCCCCCACACAGCAACAGGAACCAGTAGTAGGGAGAAAATTAGAACCAGGGTAATTATTTTACCCGTATTTACCTCAGTTGAGCACTGATAGAGAGATAACCAGCAGGGACAGGGAGGCAGGCTGGGCTTCTAAGCCACACCTTGAAAGAAATCAGAGTATAAGAAACCCAGAAGCTTGGCTCTAACCAAGGACTGTCTGTAAAGCAAAGTGCAGCAGAGCAGTGTACCAGCACAGAACTTAAACAGACTAATCCAAGATTAATTACCAATTGCCTGGCAGATTTAAAACCTCTTCTGTTTTCAAACTGTTCATAAATTGATTCTAATTTCTCCTGTAGAACAATTAAAAGTATTTTTGTTATCCTGATGAACTGAACGGCAACCAAAGCTGTTGCAAACAAAAAGACAGATGATAAAGATGGTAATAAGCATATTGCTACTGTGTCCTTAATAGTCACCAACACTTCTTAGTGAATATCATCTTTCACAACAACAACAAAGGGTAAGAGCACAAGGCTATTTCATGCACTCATCCAAACAAAATGCACTGAATATTATATTTCATACTAAATACATTACCCTGGCAGTTTGACACTCAACATTTCAATAGATATTGCGTCTCTCTAACATTCTGCCTGAATTTCTGCAGATGGACTTTTAAGTATCAATGGAAGATTACTTTACTTGTCACGCTAAAAAGATTGTAAAGAATGGTTGCACACACTTCATTTTTAATTTTTTTTTTTTAAAAGGGAAATGAATCATGAATTCAAAAACTTGGTTATGCTGAACAGTCAAACCCCATGTTGTGTAGTAGTCCTTTGTGCTCATTCTACAGCTAAACTGTCTTCTCTCTGATGTGCCCAGGGAGGATTTGCTGGATTTAAACTGAGCTAACCTAAACTATGCTAAGTTAAGCTGATAGTTAATCAAGTTAATAAGTTAATCAATCTGTTGTGATACTGGGATTTCTTGAAAATATAATTTATTTTTAAACTGTGCAAGTTCCTGGAGACATGTGAATACACAAGAATCTCAGTTTTCAGTAAAAAAAACCCAACAAGCAAAAACCAGTGAAAAAAAACCCCAACAAACTACCTTTCTGGATCTCACAATTGCAGAAGACACCCTGAGCACACAAATCTCAGGATCACAAACAAACAAAACCGAGGGCAATTTATCAGCCTAGGAAAAAATGTGGATTTTGAGGTTTAATGCCAGAGTCCTGAAAAATCAGCAATCTGCCAAGGGGAGTGGGGCAAGTATTTAATGTATGCCAGTTGTTAGAAAGTTCTGGGCAACAAGACAGCCCTTTCACCTGCTCTGCACCTTTCCCTTTGCTCTAAGTGAGCCCTGCCTGGGTCAGAACGTGGCAGCAACTGCCTCAGCCAGCATCAGCTCCTCTGCTGTGAGCTTCCACGGGCCACTGCTATCACATCCAGCAGCAATTAAGCATCCTCTTAAGCCCCTGCTATTCTAGAATTTTAAATTTGATATTTTTTTTTTTTAAACGGGGTTAGGGGAGGGTGTTTGTTGACCGAGTGCGTGTTTCATTACTCACGTGGCAAGTCTACCAGCAGCAGATCACGGAATGGATTGTTACCTTTCCCTATCCATTTTGTAAAGATATTGCTTTCTTTCCAGACTGCGAGCATCAGTTCTAACTGGATTTTGAATTATAATGTGAACTTTACAAAATTATTGGTGCTATTCGTATCGCTAGTTAGATTCTACAGAATGGCAATATTTTTTTGCCCTTCCCCAAACCAGCACCTCTTAATGTTTTATATAAAACAACCACAGCCACCAGAAGTCGAACATTTCCAAGCAATGCAAAGTATTACATTGCACCGAGTAAACAAGGAATAAAACATTTTTATCCTTCTCCTTAAACTTATTTGCTTTTTGGAAATATTTATGCAGCTTAGAAGACACGAGCTTATGGAGAAATACAGCCAGTTCCTCTTCTTTAATTGAAACATTTATGCTTTTTGTTCTGCTAGCAAAAAAGCAATGAACAGTAATAATGCAAGATAAATATACAAGAAACTTATAGATATGATTGTAAAACAACATCACCCTAATGTTTTCATTTAATTACCCTGAAATGTATTCTATTTAATATTCATTACTCAAAAGCCAATTTAAAAGAGAAAGAGGTGAAGGGACTTATTCAGAAAGACGGACTGTCATTCACTGCAATAGTTATCTAATATACAGAAGTTAATAAAGCAGATTAATCTACAAGTCCCTTTAAGCCATCACTGAGTTTGGAACAACCGGCTCTTTGACCTCTAACCCTCCCGCTGTGCACCAGTAGCAGGTGCCAGCTGCACCAAAATGACGCCTGACGTTGGAAGGCAAAGGCTTTTCTTACTTTGCTTCTGACCAGCAGCTGACCCTGCAGGAAGGATTGTTTCATGTGCTGGCCTAAAGGCTACATCAACCAGTAACTGATAAACAAAAGCATACACACAGCAGCTGCCTCGCCCGAGGGCGCACATCCAACACTGACACCTCCAGCACTTTGTGCTGCCAGCTCGAGCCCTGCTTTTTGTTTCCATCCATGAATCCTCTACAATACTTGTTACTTCGCGGAACGAAACTTCTCTCCATCCCTAAAACTGTTCGTGTGAACTACAGCACAGCTTGGATGATTAAGAGGAGCTTCCCAATTTGATTTAGCACCATTATTAAGAGCGTGAAATCTTCATATACATCACTAATGATGATATATTTTAACATTAAAAGTCTTAAAATTAAATTACTCGATTCACATGACAACGAATCACAACAAGGCTTTAAACAAAGCAGAATTAGAACAGACACTAAGCTCATTAATTTTTTGATTTCTTAATTGACAGCAGTCACGTAGTGATAGCTATATGCTTAGCAATATACTTGAGACTGAGGCTGCTGCTGCCTTTATACATGTGCAGTAAGAAGTATGTACAAAAGAGAAATAACCCTATTTTTCATGGAGGTAGGATGGCTCTGACATAGTTATTTGCTGATACAAATTACACAACCACAAAAACAATCAGAGTAATGATGAAATGCAGTTATGTACATGGGAGACTACTAGTGCAAATGTTAACACATTTAAATGGGTTCCCTTCATTAAAAAAATTATATATGATATTAAACCATCAATCAAATTGGAACACTAGAGTCTAAACGTATTGTCACTGGTTAAAATAAATGACTTTGAGACTGAATTTTGGCTCACTCAATATGGTGCCTTTTCTGTTGCTTAGCCACCCAAGTCTCTGCTGGCTTGGGCTACAGCTGGTATATCTCCATCCCTTTCAATTAATAAAGAAAGTTATGATAGTATTGGATAACATTTTTAAATTGTGCTAAGAGGCCTGAAAACAGATGTCCCAATGAAAATGCCTCTCACTGCTGTCTCAAGCCTTTCAAGGCTGAAGCCAGCAAAAACTGAGCATTCTGGTCCTGATTCAGCTGAGCCTTTAAACACATTTATTTAATTTTAAGCAGAGGAACAATTGCACCTGTGGGCCTGATCTGCTCTCAAAACGAAGCATATGCTCACATATATGGCTCAAGGTGCTCAGGTGCTCAACACCTTGCACAACTGCCCAATTCAGATTTCTTTTTGTGATGTGCTCATGTGCGAGTGCTTCCGCACGGCCCATGCCCCATGTGTTACAAACACATCTCCTCTTCAGGTTTTTATTTAAATTACTGTGCGTAACTCCACACTAGCTGTATATGGCACTAAGGCTTATCTAAAAAACAAAAACATCACTGATTTTACTACCTAAAAGGGAAAAAAAGCAAGTAGCAATTCAGAGTCTGTTTTTATTTTAGTAATGCCACTCCATTTTTCACTGCAACTGGCCTCTGGACTGTCACACCTTTGCCACGCAGCGCTGCTGTGTGCTTCAGGTAGTGCCTCTTTCCCACTCGGTGCAGCTCCAGGTCCCAAGTGCCCAGCTGCCCTCAGCAGCCTGCTGAGGTTGTACCTGTCCTGGCTAAGCCATACAACACCCTCCTATCACCACAGCACTGTCCACCCCTCCTCTCTCCATGCTCCCTTCTCCAGCACTCCCACACTCACCATCACCCATGGCCTCCAAGTTCTTTGTTGACCCACCATCCCATCTACCTTTCCTACAGGCCCCTTCCCAGCCCCCCGTACTCCACAGCATTCATTATTTCAAGGCTGGTCACACAAACAGAACTCTACCTATTGTGCCTGGTTCTTAAGAACATTTGGTGGAACTATGGGTGAAAGATGCTACAAAACTGACTGATTTTTGGAAAGAACTAACATGAATGTACTTTACCATACCAAAATTGAACTAACGGCCTAATGTGTATAATTCAGCAAGATAAGCATTAAGGGAAGATAAAGGTAGCTTCTTAAAACCAAAAATTACACTTTCAGTCATAAAGTGCAGGAAACACCAGCTTCAACTGTCAATCCCAGAATAACTTTAAAAGTAGGAAGCTTTAAAAGTTATTTATTAAAGTTTGTATAACACAATATAATGTAGCAGCAATAGCTGAATGTAATAAACTTAATACCGCTCTCTGTCTGTGTAACTCAAATTACTTTACACGTTAATTCAGTTTAGTTGTAAGGCACCATCATGAAGCAGTTGTTTGCAGATTAAGCTCAGACCAAGTAACTCGCCTAGGGAAACAGAGCCTGTGGCGCAGCAAAAAGTAGGGCCAAAGCCAACAGCCACTCTTACACTTTAAAAGGATGCTGTAACTCGCTCTTAAACATTAAGAAGCTGTTTCACTTCCATGTTTCCTAGTGCTTCTGCCTTTGCGCAGTCACATCTACTTACACAAAACCCAGAGCTGCTAGGCAATGTATGCAAGCGGATAAAGTAAGAATTAAGAGGGTTTAATTCTACAACTCAGCTACTCTAGGGGCTAAAGGAGATGGGAGCCCCAGCCATGGATGCACCTCGTTACTGAAGGCGTTGGGACACTGCACCGCCTCATTTGGCAGCGAAGGAGCGCTGAGCGGCCGTACAGCAGCCCGCCATGACCCCTTCCTGCTGCCCTTTCAGACACTGTTGAGAAGGTCACTGCTGAGAAGCACCGATGCGCAGGGCGGGAGGCGCGGGGCTTCCTCACCGACCCCTCAGCAGCGCGGGGCCAGGAGGGCGCCGGCGGAGCTGCACCGGGCAGCCGGGGCCGGAGGAACCCGTGCCGCGCCCCCGCCGGCCCCCAGCGGCTCAGAGCAAGGCTGGGCCTCCGGCGGCCCCGCGGGTCTGTCCCCGCCGAGGCGCGGCCAGGCCGCACTTCCCGCGCTCTCGCTCTCCTCAGGCCCCACGGCCGCTCGGGCCCGGCCTCCCCCGGCACCTGCGGAGCCTGTCCACGCCTCGGGCCCGGCGGGCGCCGGGGCAGCGGGGCCGGGCACTGCCCGCACCCTGTGCCCGGTGTAGAGCCCGGAGATACTCCATGTCTTTAGGGGAGGGAGAGAACGGCCGGTCGGTCCTTGAGCCCGCAGGACCAGAGGCGGGCTTTTCCTCACGTGCTGCCGGAAATTCCAATTATCCAACTACTTCCAGAGACCCAACTTGGAAGAAATTTCCTAACTAGTAAATAATTGCAGTTATCATTGCATCAGTTTAGTTTAAAGAGCTGACAAACCTCTCTAAACTCAAAGCACAATTAGTCATTAGGGTCTAGTTTTTCAGCACTGTTAAGCAATTTGTAACCCATTCCTTTTAATAGGGTTATGCATTACTTAACCGACACAGATGTCTTGAAAACTGAAACCACTGGTTACGAAGCAGCAACCTTGTTCATTAGCTTCCATGATAGCCAAATCATCTATAAAACCAGTGTTTAATGGCCAGCCGATGAATAATCAATGTCTCACTTTTCATCTGAGTGTGAAAGTGAGAATAATCTAATACACCATCCCCCTGGTAAAAAGCGAGGCCTTGGGTTCCGTTTCTATTCAGGGCTGATTTATAACCCAGTGGAAACTTGATGTAAACATATGATCAATGAGTCCCATCATTGCTGATAATAACCCCCAACCGGCCCACTCCCTCATCTCAAAAGCCATCCCTTTAGGCTATTAGTTTCGTCCAGCTAATCCTCTCTACTGTTTCTGCCTGCTGCTTTTACCTTGGCCATCCGTTCAGTCCAGCAGACTCAGAAGTAATTTTATACGCAGCAGAGAGCGGGTGGAATTGATTTTTCACTCAGTGCTCAGTTCCCCTCTGAATAATTATCAATTTTACAGCCTCATAAAGGGAAGAGTCAAAATTTCAAATCAATTCAAAAGAGCTTCTGAGACTACAGAAACTGTGCATGAGAATAAAGGTCAAAGTTGTCGGTGACCTCGGGAGATGATGTCAGATATTAGTACACTGAGTAGTTGACATCAGAGGCACTCAATATGATATGACTAGTGCTAATGCAAATCATATTTATGCTGACTACTGGAGACCAGCCATTAATATTTAAAAGAGCATGTGAAAGCCTGCATTCAAAATAAATACAACATATTCCGCGGAATCTGAAGTTAATAAAGACAGATCACTGCCTGGTCGTATGCTGTGAGGTGAAAGATTGCTGCGTGTTAACAGACAAAGTATGACATGAAGATTGCCACAAATGCAGGGAAGTCCAGAGCCCAGGTTACTGTTGTGTCCTTCACGTTCAAATCGCTGCAGACACGGTATGATACCAGTGATCTGCCACAGCCAAACGCTGACTGCAGTGCCAGCTTCCTTCAGACCCCTGCTAGGCAAGGAAAACGTGAACTTGTCGTATGACAAGGGAACCACCATATCCTGATAATCATGTCACTAATAAACATCATTAATATTCTCACAATATGCTATATACTGCCAGGAACGTATTAGCTACTGTTGGTTACTTTTCACTTTCACTTAGAACAGTAAACAAATTACAACAGGAGCTGTGGTGACTGCATTCCAGGTTTTTTTCCAAATGACAGTGCATTATTAGGGAAACACAAAGATGACCACACCAGTCATTTGCATTTTGTTAATAACTTCCATTTTCATTAAAAGCCTCCAGACCTGTGTGAAACATGTTTCCTGAAACAGCATCTTTGCAACTGCATTAGGAAACCAGAGATTCTCGTAAATATGCACTTTCAAATAGTGTAATGAGATTGAAAGGGAATGTGGCAGAGAGCAAATGTGGAGATATGTAGCTATGAACATCCTGATCTCCCCGTAATGTACTTGGGCTATGAGAAACCTGGTGGAGCTGGGGAGGGGAAATGTCCCCTAAGCACTGCAGAGGCCACTTCCTTTTCAGAAGGATGAGATTTAATTTCTACTGTATTTACCTTTAACAGAAAAAACCCCCCACTGAGTCACCTAATGCAGAACAAAATATTCCAACTGGATAGCATGCAGCCATTCAATATACACATTTCATTACCAAAATGTGTGGTTCAGTGCCAGACCTTGTTCTTCTTTCTCCTAAGATACTTCATAGAGCTTTCCTTCCTATCTATCTAGAGAAATGTGCTGATGATCTCACAAACCCTTTATGAGCAAAAATGAATAGACCAAGTTTTAAGGCACTGTACAGCTAAATATGGTATCTATGCTTTTCACTATGACAAAAAACACCTTCAGCATTGATTGTCATGAGCACGTGTCTGTAGCTACTCAGGGTTGCACACCAGTGTAGGGAGGTTGGTCCTGTTACTAAACAGCACTACCCTAGTGTTCAGTACTGGAAATGAGGAAAATTCAGAAATGTAATAATACCCCATAGAAAAGACTGCTAATTCACCTGCTGTAGAACTTCTGGGTTCTGCTGCATGAAATGAAGCAATCTCTGTCCATCCTGTGAAATCTCTCTGCATCTTAGAGCCTTCTTGCCTTCTTTAGCGAGGTGCTTGAAGAGGTAGGTGACAATGTAGTCCAGACTAGCGCAGCAGCTGGAGGAGACAATTGTATCTGCGTAAGAAATGAAACTGTTTTGAAATTGTTGCCGTGAAAGACTAATTTGTAAAGACATTTTATAGCACTGGGAGAACTCAACTGTAATAACCTCTCTCTGACATTAGGCTAATCGATACATTGAGAAGACTATTTTTGATAGGTGACTTGACCAGCTTTGAGGACTGCTTTTATTAAGACACAGCAGTATTAAACCTTCACTTTTGAGTAATGGGATGGCTCCATGTACTAAAAATCCTATGGACTCCAGGGAACTTCACACACCCCAGTATGAATGCCACTGCCCCTCTGAGGCCTGGAAAGTGCACGATGAGGGTAGAGATTTTGCTGATACTCAGTTTTACATTCAGAAGGCTCCACATTCCTGGAAACTAAAGTTCTGTTTTGATCTTACTGAAAAGCCAAGATAACATCAGTAACTGCTGTCCTGATTTTTCTCAAGTTTCTCTGCCCCAAAGAGCTTACAATCAATGTCCGGCAGCAAACAATGAACTAGGCCCACTAAAGGCAGTGAAAGGGTGATCACAGAACAGCCAGTTAGTAATTTTGCTTAACAATTAATAATTCAAGTAGGTTAAAATACATTAAATATGGCTGGCAACAGCACCACAGCAGTCACTAACAAAGACCTCATGAATGTCCCCAAAACTAAAAGTCATCAGAGCAAAGGAGGATACTGTTGAAAAGCAGAAGCAAACGCCACTTCATATCTTGACTTACTGTTTCTATAAGTAAGGGAGATTAAAAGTCTAAACCTATTTGCAGAGTAAATGTATCTGTCTGATTTCTGTCAGTGATTCTGTTGTGAGGTGCTGCCTGCTGTGCAGCTGCTGGGAAAGGATCCTGCTCACTTCCCCACATCAGTGTGCTGGTCCTTGCTTCTCATTCACACGCCTCTCGTCTTCCTCTGGAGACCAGTGGTGCACCCTTCCTCCTGCCCAGCTGCTGCCTCCCAACACTGGAGACACTCCCTGGCCCCAAGACCACCGGCTGCTACTCAGACCTCTACAGCTCCAGTTCTGTAGCCCTGGCCAGAGCCACAGGTTCAAACAACTGCTGGCTCCTCGACACCACACCAACAGAAGCTCCTGTATACATGCAGGGGTTTAACCAGCTACGTGCAAGGTTTTGAGTCTGAGAGAGTTGGGGTTGTTTAGCCTGGAGAAGAGAAGTCTCTGGGGAGACCTCAGAGGACCTTCCAGTGCCTGAAGGGGCTCCAGGAAAGCTGGGGAGGGACTTTGGACAAGGGCAGGGAGTGAGAGGACAAGAGGTAATAGATTAAAACTGGAAGAGGGGAGATGTAGGTTAGACATTAGGGGGAAATTCTTTCCTGTGAGGGTGGTGAGACACTGGAACAGGTTGCCCAGAGGGGCTGTGGCTGCCCCATCCCTGGGAGTGTGCAACGGCAGGTTGGATGGGGCTTGGAGCAACCTGGTCTAGTGGGAAGTGTCCCTGCCCATGGCAGGGGAGTTGGAACAAGATGATCTTTAAGGTCCCTTCCAACACAAACCATCCTGTGATTCTATGATTAGCCCTATGTGATATGCTCCATGATTTCAAACATCAAATCCAGCTGAGTGGAGCATTTGGGACTCCATCCTGCTGCCACTGACTTCAGCTAGAACTTGTCTAGGCCTTTTATAGTTCACCGTATTTATTTTAGATGGGCCACTGGAGTAAGGGATGTGTGGGGGTTGCAAAAGGAATTAAACTGTTAAAATGCTCATTCTGAGGGAAAAGGGATTAGAAGGATCCAATTAAATGTACCTTGAATTCTTTAAACTATGCTAATTTGGAGGCCTGCCAACATTGCAGTGTTCATTTAAACACATCCCTCTAGACACTGAAGTATTTTGATCTGTGTCTGTTTAACTCCTTAAGCTCTGTGCTGACACTATTAACTCTTTGCCACCTAAAAGCTAATTGTATTTTGCTGAGAGTGTTTTGAAGTAAACACTGCAGAAACATTTACAGGCAGAGAGGATACAAGTGGTCTCCTAAGACTTGATCTTCTGAAGCGACCAGCTGCCTTAGCAGCAGGAGTTGAGTGATCTAACAGCTCACAGTAATGAGGTGGAGCAGCTCTGCTCTGTCTTCAGCAGACCAGTGGGCTTCCCAGGACTGTCCTCAGCAGGGCAGGAGCTTCAGACACGTGGCCTGAACACATCTGAGTTCAACGTCAGGGGCCTTGCCAAAGTCAAGACCACAGAATCTGGCACTCGTCCTGCTCCCAACCAAAAGAGTCCTGCACATAAACTAGAAATGCAATTCATGGTAGAATTGAATCACCATCAATAACAAGTGGGAGATTTGAAAATACATATTTCATAGGAGGACTCTGCTGTATTTCTAAACCAGTGCTTAACTCTATTTCTTTTTAAATTGAATAGTACAAAGTAAATCACTATCATCAGTTTACAAAAGAGCAGTAGTTCTGAACATGCTGATACTGTACAAGTAGATATTTTACATTCGACAGTAAGTGATTTTAGCAGGACAGCAGACAGGTCTATGCTATCATTTGCTCATGAGAATCTGATATGAGTGTTAAGAGCTACTTAAATTTGCCCATAACTATATATCAAATATGCTTCCCTGTGCTCATTTTTCCTTTTGATTGCAAGGATATAACAGACAGGGAGCGTCAAGCAAACTCCCTTGAATGACTCTTCTGGGCATGTGGAACCTTGTGCTGGAGCAAAACAGCGTTCTCAGTAAATCTTAGCAAGACAAGCCAGCCAACCAAATAAACAGAACAAACAAGAGGAACAGGGAGCTACCAATTCTGGGCTATAGACAGAAGAAATGGATGGAGAAGACAGAATAAAGACAGAATAATAAAAGAGACTGAGATAAAAGCTTAGAATAACGAGGAAGAATGTAGTGAAACTACATTTCTCATTGCTGGTCAAGGCAGCTCTTGTCACCTGTGAACTAATCAGGGGGCTCAGGAAGCAAGCAGGCCGTGGTTACACAAAACCCCCAAACCAGCTCCAGGTGTGGCAGCACAGACCCAGTCCCAGTTCAGTAGTTTTCTCAAACAAAACTGAGCTCTCTGGGCTGGCCTGCTGGCAAGGAACGTGCTGCTGGTGGGCTGGGGGCAAGGAGGACTCTGGCACCAGTCACCATCACATTCAACCAGCTCTTTTGCTTTCATTTCTTCTTTGCCAGCCTGCATTCAGGTCATGTTTGGGGGGGCTAACTTTACGTGGGCTTTTTTATTCCCTGTGTGTTTGTGCCTTATGGAGGCAATTCCAATCAGCCACTAGCTCAAGTAACTGGAAGTTGAAAATGTATGTTAGAATGGGTTATATTATTTAAAGAAGGCAATAAAAATCCCAAACAACTTGAGGATGCCATTTGGTCTTAACAATATGACAACAGCACACTGAAGGGGAGTTATTTTTCCACAGTTTAATGACATTGTGGAATCTCTGCAAATTAAAAGATTTTGTTTTGTTTTTCACATAAAGGCAAGGAGAGGCAGTTAAGTGGTATTTTCCCTGTCTATCAGTTGCTTACAGTTCAATACTGGCATTATTTGCCTTTGAGACTGAACCTGGAAAGTAAATGGATTTAGCAATTTAACATCTAAATTAGGCAGCAAGACAGAAAAAATGTTTTACTTTTTCCTGAATGAATAGCATACTATACTATTAATCATATGACAATTAGAAAAGCTTTGCAGAGATTAGTGACAACATGCCAGGCAGACTACATTAAAAGGCTCTGATCCACTGAGTCAGCTGTGAAAAAGCCAGGTAAACACTTTAGAAGAGAACTATTGGAGTGTTTATCCTGGCAATAAAAGCTGAGATGAGGGCTTCCATTATAGCTGATTTACAGCTGGGCACTTCTGAAGCCACACGTATTCTTCCACAGTGTTTCTGAAGTGTGGAATCAAGCAAGGTATTTGCTCAGCATCAGAATGAACACTCCTCAGAAATAAAGATTTGGGGAATGTTTATCCTACAGCTGACAACAATGAGAGTCTCAGAGGTTTCACACATATAACGGGAGAAGAAAGTCAGATCCTGTTTTTCCTGTGAAAGAGAAGTGATCTCCTGGTATTTAATTTTTAAAATAAAAAAGACAGCTATTTCATTTTTATAAACATTTCTGAAAATGACTTGTATGTTCTAATCAGTTTAAAACACAATTCCCTCTCAGATGGCTTATAGCCCTGAGCCCTGCTATTCTGAGATGTTCTTGTGACACTGATACAATTCAGTGAAAAAGGCAATGCTTGGATCTACTTATCCATTTTCAAGAGCAGAGGGAAGTATCTGACCAAGTAATACATAAGAAATACATCTGTATTTCCCTGTCTGGCGATGGGTAATGCCCCAAATACCAAAATTTTAAAAGGGATTAAAGATTCAGAAGAAGGAATCTTGAGAAAGTACAGTGACAGGTAACTAACTCTTGAGAAGATGACACAAATTAATGAATGTTAAGAGCTACAAACTGACCAAAGAGTAGTTCAGCTGGACATGTCATCATAAGAATATGGGAAATAATTCAGTTCACTATAAAAATAAAACTTCTTGAACACAAATGAGGAATTGAATGGCTGACATCAGTATCAATTCTTGAGATATGCAGTACTAAGAAACATGACATGAAGGAAAAATAATCACTTTATCACTTCAGTGTGAAAGGTAAAAAGAAAAGGCATTTTGCAGCTGACTAATCATGGAAAGAAAGTATTACTTTTAATATGCAAGAGACATTCACAGAGAATAAGGGCTGCCCAGGCAGCTGGACAGAATGAAAAATTGTTTGGGAAAGCTAGAGAATGCAAGTGGAAAATGTAGGAGAAATGCCAGTGGGTTCCTAGAGGTGGTGGCAGAAACCAAATGTCCATCTTCCGGTCTAAACTCGGGTCAGTGTCACACAGGTTCCTCAGGACGTTGTCCAGTATCTCAGAGTATCTCCAAGGATGGAGATTCCACATCCTCTCTGGGCAATATGGAACCAGCCAGGTTGTGCTGACAAGTCTGGCAAGTCTCAAAAGCTGAAAAACTACTATTTTAAGAGTGAGCTCTTAAAATTTTTGCTGATAATTTTCTCAGCAGAGTATCAGCAATTCCACCAAATTAAAGGTTTTATTTTAATTTTTTAATGTACATTCCTAAAATTTAATAATTCCTCATGATTAAACTCCCAGATACCTAGAGCACAGAAGTTTAAAGCAGAAATTTAAAATACATACTTGTCTTAGGCTCCTCCCCACCTAGAGTGAGAGAGCAACACTTTTTGACAGGGGAAAATAAACATAACACATGAAAGATGAGGCTCACTGAGCTTTTACATTTTCCTGGAGAAAGTCCAGAGGAGGCCACAAAGATGATCCAAGGGCTGGAGTTGGGGCTGTTCAGCCTGGAGAAGAGAAGGCTCTGGGGAGACCTCAGAGCACCTTCCAGTGCCTGAAGGGGCTCCAGGAAAGCTGGGGAGGGGCTTATGACAAGGTCAGGAAGGGAGAGGACAAGAGGTAATGGATTAAAACTGGAAGAGGGGAGATGGAGGTTAGACATTAGGAGGAAATTCTTTCCTGTGAGGGTGGTGAGACACTGGAACAGGTTGCGCAGGGAAGCTGTGGCTGCCCCATCCCTGGAAGTGTTGAAGGGCAGGTTGGATGGGGCTTGGAGCAACCTGGTCTAGTGGGAGGTGTCCCTGCCCACGCAGGGGGGTTGGAACTAGATGATCTTTAAGGTCCCTTCCGACCCCAACCATTCTATGATTCTATGATCTTACATGTATTCAAATTGGGTTTCAAAGTAAAGCTGGCATGCTAGTTAATGATCAACATGAACATATCCAGTATCTCAAATGGAGGAGATGTAACGTGGAGTGGCCAGAGAGAGCAGGAACAGGGCTGGTTACACTGGCAGCTGTCAGGCACCCTCACAATAAATCCTTTTGCCAATGATCAACAGGCAGACTCCTTCCTACAGGAACTGCTCCACCATCACCACAGGTGACAGAGCACTCAACATACCTGGGAGAAGCTGATTTCAGCATGGAGATAATTTTATGATATAATACTACTTTACCACCGTTGCTTAGCTATTCACTGCCCATTTTCTCTCTAAGAGCAGCTTCCCTCTTGCAGCAAAAGCTGCAGAGTGTGTTTAACACAGCAGGTGCCTCCGGAGTCCCAGTGCATTCCCACATTCCTGTGGGGCTTGACTGACACTTGGTGGTAATGAAAACAACCAGCTCTTACACAGCAACATCTACACACACTGATGTTACATGCTCCTTTTTTTTTTTCCTTAATAAACACCTTAATCAAGAAATACTACTGTAAGGGTTTGGAACAACTTCTTAGTCAAAGACTATATATGGCCTTCCTTGGTGATGAGAATGTCACTGCATCATTTTTTTTTTTCTTCCCCCAAATGCCCAGTCTCCTTCTCCACATTTCAAAGGACTTTAGGATATCATCCTCCACCTGCAAAACCCCAAATGTTTGGATAGTCATCTGGTTAAAAACCAGAAATTAAACTAAGCAAGAGAATTAAATGAACCTCAATCAGACTGCTGCATTTGTATCGCTACTCCAGGCATGCTTCTCTTAAACTAATTCTCCTCTCAAATTCAGGAAGTACTGAATAACTAGTTCCTTTTTTTTTCCATGGATAAAGATACCTTTAAATTTCTCAAATCATATCACAGCTGTGCAGAACAAGCATTATTTATACAACAGCTAGGTTGATTAAATAAAAACAAAACCCCATAGATTCCTGTACACCTTTTAATACACTTCACTTCCGAACCAAGGCATGAATTTTCAGTCCGATCCTTATGGAGGCATGAGAATGATTTTTACTATTTTGGCCTTTAAGAAAAGACAAAGTGGTCTGAAAACCCTGGATACCTAAATACTGACATTCTTTAACGAGCTGTGTGTAAGTAATGCTTACCTACTGCAGTGAGTCCTTCAGATATCGAGGTAAGAATATAGATTAGGACGTGAGGTTCTAAACTGGTAATGAAACTCATATGATCTTGGGTCAGACACTCCAGAAGTGGGTAATAAGCCTGGCTTAGTTTTCGATATTGCTGAAAAAGACAGCAGACATTCCTAGTAAGTGTAGGTATTACCATTGACTAATATTAACAGATGACAGGAGAATGGTCTTAAATTTATATGATGTGATACATTCTAATTTAGCCATTAAATCAGAATATTTAAAGAGACTCAATATTTTCTTGTCTTCAGCAGATTTCAACTTCTCAAATTTACCATAGGATACAAACTTGGCATTGGTTTAAAATAAGCTCAGGATAATACAATAACACTCTGGTGCTTTGCCATTCTGCATAGCTCTCGGGCTGTAAAAGCAGTACAGCCTTCTGTCCAGGTGCCAGGAGATACAGCCTGTATCTTACCTGCTGCAGGAAATCTTATTAAGATTTATCATAGATTTCCCCAAATCATCTTAGAGAAGGGCTTTTTTTTTTTTGTGCTTAAGTGAGGTCTGTAAGAGGGTTGAACCCACTGGCCCAACCAGCATCTTCCTCTTATGGACTCTTATTTAGGGCATTTATTGTTGGATGGCTAGGAACATGCCAAACATACAACAGACAGGCCCATTTTATAGAGAGCAACTTTTCAGTTCCAAGGACTTTCTTTCCATGGCAAGCATAAATCTGGGTATTAACCATCTTTAACTATCCCAAATTTGTCTCTTCCTGCGAGAAAATGCCAGTTCTGAACTCAAGTGTCACGAAGAAAACGTCACAGTTCAAATTTAGGCTGATACTGCCCAAATCTGTTGTCTTCCCACAGAGAAGTGGGAACATGGTGTTCTTGAAAATTAAAGTTTTACATTTTATGGGGAATACTCAGTGACAATTTACAGATTTAAACTAATTGCAGAGTGACTGGATAGATGAGGACGTTTTACAGTGCACGCAGGCAACCTAAATGGGTTTGCAATACAGAAAGGAAAAAAAACTTGGCATTTCTCTCTTTTTCGACAAGTCTAGTTAAAATTCTGGAAAAGCTCCCATTTCACATGGCAGTTCAGTCATACCTGTATTTTAGATGTCACTATAGAAATAAATTCAAGTAATTGAGCTGAAAACTGCATTTGAGCTGTCCCGGATCCCTCTGTCTCATTATAACAATACAAAGCCTGTGGTGCTGTTATTTCACATTTCATGTAAAGACTCCCCAGATGAGGAATTGCTTACTAGCAAGTCACTGTGGGATACTGAAAGCAGCATTTTGACAAAGGCCTGAAGTACATTGTCAAAGTGGTTGTCCCCGTACAACTTGAAGACGCCAAAGCTGACATAATTTCCACATAAGGCAGATTTGAGTGCAGAGTAACAGATGGAAATGCCCTTGAGTTTCAACGGATAAACCTGATCTTTTGACAAAGTCCCAAGAGAGAGGATCTGATTACCTGTTTTCATAAAAAAGAAAGAAACAAACAAACTTATATAAGCAGCTGCAAATCCAAAATAGTTCGATGGTACTATCTAAGCTTATTTTTTGTCTTGATTTAAATTACTATTTGGAAGAAAATTGTTCCTGCATTTGATGTAAAAGGTCTGTTAAGTAAGCATGACTCGAGCTTAAAAGCCACCAAGGAATTAGTGTGCAAAACTTAACATATAAGCTATGGAATTTCCATCACTGCTGTACAGCCAGCCCATGACTGGGTCTATCAGCATGAATTCCTTAATCTGAGCAGAGTTGCAACACATGGTTTTCCAGTTTCTCTTGCTGCAGCAAAGCCTGGTTTTGATCCATTACCATGATGGTCTCTTGGGATGGCTGTTGATGTACACACACGCTAAACATATCCCTCACAAAACAAGTATGTCCATTACAAAAGCCTCTATTTTACCAGTCACAGATGGGAATGACTTTTTAATTAAACTCCATGTTTATAATGTAAAAATAATGGTAAATATTTGCTGTTGCTATCAACAGGCAACAGTGACTTTTGGATTGCAGATCCCGCTGCAATCCTCTGTACAAATCTAATTATTCACAAGGCCTCACTACCAAGTTGTCTAAGTATCTTGTAATAATTTAATACTCAACTCCACAGCACCCCAGAGTTACTCTTCATGACAATTTTTTATTTTTAACCTGAAGTAATTAATGGAAGTGAGCTAACCCAGCTGAATGAACACAGCAAAGATTAGGCACTTCAGTTCTACCATGAAGTAGCCTTACTAGATGGACCCCATCTGATGATCACCTTGGCAGGCTTGGCCTGCAAAAAAAACCACCAGTGCCAGCTCTTCACTCTGTTACTACTCATCATTCTTGGTCATTTTAACACAAAATAACACAAAGCTGTGCATTATAAAAAGTGTTCCTACGAATAAAAGCTTCCAGGGTGTCGCCTAGTTGTCATGGGTGTGATGACACCTTGGATCAAGGAGCACATTAACTATTCAGAGTTCCAGACATGGCCAGTTGAGAGGGGTACTTAGGACAACTCAGTCAATTAAAAATGCCCCTAAAAAGTTGCCTGAGATAATGGGTAGTGTTGTTTAATATATATTGAGGCCTAGTAGTAAGCTTGGTCTGTCTCCACACAGCTCTCCTTTCTACCCATGCACATTTCCATACCAAATCATACACTTGCCTTATTTTAATTGTTTCTCTTAATGTTATTAATTACTGACGATGAGGAATTTACGTCATGTAATTAGAAACACGAGGGGAAAACCTTGTTTCTAAACACCCAAGTGATCCGAGTACCACCCATTTGGTATCATTTACTGTTGAAAACCACCACCTTTAGCAAATCCAAGGCAATATATCCATCAGGCTGGAAAGGAAAAGCAGACTTACAAACAGAGGGAGAACAGCCAGGGGTTACTTAAAGCAGTAACTGGGGTCTGTAAGAAGCAGGAGTGGCATTAGAATTATGGAAGGGAGAAGAATCAAATATTTAGCTAGGAAAGATGGTTGCTTGCAATTAAAATTAAGCCCTCTTAATTAAAAAAAAATAATACTTTTTATGAATGAAAATACAGAATGTTTTTCATACTGTAAGTGGTCATATAAGCAGCTCTACTCCTCCAAGTGCTGCAGTCATGAGCACAGTGTAACTGGGGCAGAGGGTACAATTCCAGTGACTGCTACTGCAGAGAAATTAATCCCAAATGGTGTTAAGTCTCTGTTATGCTAAAAATGACCAGTATCCAAAAGATCCTCTTTAAAAGGAGTAAAAAGCAGTAGAAAAAGAATGTCTTCTAGTGTGCCTGTTCATTTATTGTAATACTTCACATTACTGAGCAATTACATTTATATGAAATTAAAGATAAACTCCATATAGCTTCCCTACACTACTCCATTTAAGATATCCCAGCCAGGTCATCTTAATTAACATTAGTCTTTTTGGCACGACCTAGTCTAGTAACTGAGAAGATCAGTGAATTTCAAATTCTGTGAAAAGAGTAAACTTAACTACCAAATGTTGTCTGTGAGATGAAGTGGGAAGGCACACACTGTGAAAGCCACCACGGGAACAGTGCACAACTCTTAGGGCAAGAACAAGACCAAAAGTTAAGTGTGCTGCAAGGTAACCTTATCTGGCCTTCTCTACTATTAAATTCTGTGCTGAAAATCTCTTGCTTTCATAGCCCAAATATATACCTGGCTTCTGAAATAAGCAAAGATGAAGTTCTGGATCCAAGAAAGTAAGAGCCTTGAGTTCATAGCTGAGCTCTCCAAGCATGACATCCTGCAATCCTAGGTCCTTGAAGCACTTGGTGTAATATGCAACAACAGATGGAAAGAGCTTTGTAGTTGTCACCAAGGCAATTATGTACTTAGGGTGGAAATTGTTGCACCTCGATAGAAAAACCAGAAAGATGAGGAAAGAAGTTGAAAAAACCCTTGGAAACCCTTAGCCTGGGAACATGACTTCTAGGAGTACACACTAGTGCTGATCTTCTATCATCATTATTGCTTCACCAAAAAATCATCTTATAGTTAAAGCTTTAAACCAATTGATAAGCACGAAACATTCACTACAGGAAGGCACCAGCCCTGCTCCCTCAGCCAGGCAGGCAGGGCAGAGAGGAATTCAGTGCCTATTCCTTCTAATGAAAACACTGAGAAGAATTTGGGTCTAGTGCAAGATTAAAAGCTGCTTTTTTCAACCGGACAGAGTCCATAGAGAACTGAGTTCATGGACTTGTTCTAAAAGGGCCTAAGAGTGGGAAGAGCAGATTTCAAATTAGCAACAGGGGTGAAAGACCAGGCAGTGCCTCTTCCCATGCCCTGAGCCACCTGCCTAGGACTGCAGGGATGCAGTGCTAGAATAAAGATGAGTGTTTCAGCATTAGTTACTGAAAAAATATGCCTGACAAGATAAAAAAGAATGATCTACTTGTAACATTTAGCAGGAGCTTCAGGGGAATATTTTCACGCAGCATGGATACTACTGAACATAAACTAATTTACTGAGGTCCTCCGAATCAGGTCAAGAACAACAACTCAGCTACTGCAGATATGCTTACATTTATAATCCCTGTACTGGGGGACCCAAATACAATTATGTAAACTCCTGCTGGTATAAGAAACATTTTAAAGAAATGAAATCAACACAAAAGTGACCTTTGACACGATGAACTTAAAAATTGTGTTTGAAATTCAAAAGGAAAGCTCTGTAGAGACTAATCAGTGAAGTTTCAGAGTTACTACTGAGTTAAAAATCAAATGAAAAAATCCAGCTTGCACCAATTTCTTCTTAATGTGGAAAAAATTGTATCACGCAACCATAAAACATACTGGCTTTGAAAATTCTCAATAATTTCACTTGATACGTTTTGCTCTGCTTTTGACAGCAACAACACTTGCAGAAATTATAAACTGAGTCTCAGAGGTGCTACAAAATTCTGACAGGAATAAGAAAAGGATTTTTAAAGATCTGGGTGACACTGCAAGATAGGAAATAAGGGCTTGAATTTGACCGACAATTTAAGCTTTTCATTACCAAAAAACTCGGTACATAACCAAAGGAGCTGGAATAAAAAGCGTGTGTGTGCAGAGGGGGAATACAAAGGCAGGTAAAAACACCAAGCAGGATGCTCTGCCCTCAGAGAACATCCTGGTGCCTTGGAATCCCACAGGCAATATGCACTGGAGCTTTTTGCACAGCTCATTCCCTCGCTCCCTCCTAGATGTGGGAGCATGTCAGGACAGGCAGCTTCTCTTTCAGCTCTCCTCCTTAATTGCTTTTACAGTAGAAGCCATAATACAAAAATGATTTCCTTATGGCTGAGTTTCATTTAAGCAGGGCTTGTTCTAGATTTCAGTCCAATAAGCACTATGTGTAATAATACAACTAAATCATTTTTTAACATGGGTGAATGAGATGAAGATAAAAAAAGACTTGGGTGAGATTAAACAAGGGTTGCGAAACTTTATCACATTTATAGAGAAAAAGTGTTTTTTGCCTTTTCCCCTTTCTTATTTTTATTATTCACCACTGCCCCATAAAGCTGGTTTGGAATGTATGCTTTCCAGGCATTCGGAATGCTAGGGCAGGATAAAGAACTGGCCATATATAGAAAAAGAAAAGGAAAACATTAATCATAAAGATGAGAGCAAGCATCAAAACCTCATTTTTTTTTAAGCTTCCACAACAACAAAACATGCATAAAACCTCTCAAATCAGCACAACGAGCATGCATAGTGCCAAGATAAATTTGCCAAAAGGAACCGGTTATGAAATCGGAGTCAGTAATGAAGAGCAATATATTCTGGACCCACAAAGGCAAAAGAGAGGAGAGCAGAGCAGAGCAACAGCAACCCCGACCAGTGAGCACTCCACTTTGAAGCTAAGCTGCTGATTACAAATACCTGTTGTACAGCAAGAATGACTTTAACCAACATTTTGAAGGAAAACTGTTAGCTTATGAAGTTGCTGGCACTGAATGGATTACCCCACTAAGCTGTGAAATACATGTTCTAGAAGCAATTTAAAGCTCATTAGAAATAATTGTGTCTGGCTACTGGAAAATGTGGTAAAATGTAATCCACATCCAAATGCTACCTGGGCTGTGAGAACAGGAAATTGTTTTGTGCTACTGTGGCTAACCTCATTGCTGACCTTGAGCAGTAACTGCTACAACAGCTGAAAGCTGAAGCAAAATTAAAAACTTACATCAAAGTATATCATGACAGAATGTAGATAAATAAAAACAGCATATTGAAAGTATTATTTTTATGTCCGTCTCCAACAATGAAAGGGAAGAGGTTTAGTAAAATGTAAAGAAACCACAAAACAAAAATAGATGGTCCCAAGATGTACTGAAACATCATTTCTATACGACTGGGAGTTCAAAAACACACTGTAAGGAGACTTGTAGATGCAGAATTAAAAGTGAAAAATATTGGGGATGAAGAATGGTGGACTATACTATTCCAACTCCTTTCAATTTTCTCCTCTCAGCTGTTTATTTCCAATCACTCTCAGTCAGCCTGGCTCGAGCCCTAATGGACAAGGCACAACAGCCCTTGCCAAGGAGCTGCACAGTCCCACCAAGGATAATTGACTAAGTGCTTTTTGCATCCTCCGCCAGGCTTTACATCTTCTGAACATATAGCATTTGTAAAGGCATCTTAGAAATGTCTTCAGCACTGGATGAGTATCGGTGATAAATGAGCAGAAGGACAGGACACCCCAGTACTACCCTAATCACAAAGCAGAGCTGTTAAGCAGAACTAAGCACTCACTGAGGTGCTGATTTTAGAAAATACAAAGAATTCCTATTTTAGATTTTATTCAGTGACAACTGAGGATGCTTGGCATATCCTAAGTAAGGGCATTCTGGATTTTTTTTGGCTTTGCACTCAAACCTATGAGATCACTACCTGCCAGTCTAGAGGAGCACAGAGTATATGCTTTAGTCTAGAATTAGAGAGATTTCAGCATCCATACACAAACATCCACACTCCAGAAACACGGTTCTACCCTTTTCTTCCCCTTTTATTTTTAGCCCAAGCACAGCTCTTACAGTGCAGACAGACTGTAAATGGAGGCATTACGTGGACTTAAAGGAACATCACAAACTCTGGCAAAATTTCAAATGGAAAGCAAGCTGCATGCTAGGTTACCAAATGCTTGTTCCAAAGTTACTCCTGTGTAAACAACAATACAGGGTTTACACAGAACAAATCCACACGTAAATTCTAGCTGATTTTCATCAGCTGAAGGCAGCCAAGCATCTGTGTTACCCAAAACTGCTTTGATTGGTGTGGTCCAGACTTAGCAAAAATCAGCACTGTGTCACCAACCACCAGTGCACTGGGCTCTGATGTGGGCAAGAAGGATCACCTGGTGCCACCTCCCTTCAGTTACTAATTCCTTGTCTAAGTGTTGACAGGACAGACATATTTGAGACCACCTTTTATGTACCTATAGGTTTATATAGCAAGAAGACTCCCAGTGAACCTAAGCCAGTTTCAGTTTGCAGGTGAAATTTCTGACAGTAAGGCTTTTAGTAGCATTTTCTGCATATCATTACATGTGAGAGAGAATAAGAAAAAATCCAGTTGTAAAACAAATTTAAATTTTCCTTACCAATGGAAATACAGTACAATTAAGCCATACTTTCATTTATTGCTTGTATGTTAAATTATTCTAAGCAAGAGGAGCAAGCAGGCTACACTACACTGCCTGCAGGAGAGGGACCAAGCGTTTCCCTGCAGAGTGCTGAGCTATGGGAAGGAAATGCTCACTGTCCAGCCCATGGAAAGGAGGAGAGGTAACACGGAGAGTTGGAAGGCTGGTGTTTCAGGCAGGGATTGCCAAGAGGAGCAAACCCAGCCAGGTCTCCAGGTGATGGGAAGAACTTCTCAGGGCTGAGAAGAGGCTGGGCAGAGTTTGTGGCAACCCGCTTGGTCACCGGATTGATTGAAAGGATCCTCCCACAAGGACAGTGTGAGAAAAGAAAGATGTTTGCTTCTCTTTTTCCCCCCTCTGTCTCATGTCATCACTGTGTGTCTCTGTCAGTTTAAAAAGGCAATTATTATAGTTGAGATTTCAATCAAATCTATATTGAGTTTCAAGTGTTTTTTGGATCAGCTCTGAGGAGCTCACTGTGAGCTGTGGCATATACAAGAGGTTTGGGTGACTTGGTAAGACAAATGAGCATACTCTGTTGTCATCCCCTGACATTTACCGTGTGCCTGCTATTCTCTCTCTAATGCTCCAGCCAGAAAATCATGCTGAATGTGAGAATCTCAACTACTTTCAGAATTTTAAGTTACTTGCAGTAACAGAACAGCAGAACACTTGAAAACGGATCCCGAGGATTAGAAGGCACGTATGTGTTCCTGCTTTTAACTGAATCAAACAATTTTGCAGAATGTGGGACTGGAAACATGTCTCAGGAATGCCAAAAAGTGAATGTTATGACCATCACCTGGTTTACTTGTTTCTCTTTCCCCAGATGTCTGCCAAGATTACATACGCTTAAAAGACAAATTATTTTTTTAAAGTCACTGAATATTGTATATTAAAGTTTTGCTTAAAAGCACTATCTAGGTATTAAGAGTTTCAGAAAGGCACTTAAAATTAATGCAAAGTCACTTAATAACAACATTTTTATAGGGATTTGTATGTTCAAATGATCACATATAACTAAACTAATGAATCCTTACAACACACTTCCAGAAGAGTTATATCTTTCTGTACACTGGAATGGAAACCTCATAAACTAGTAATTGATGATAAAAGCAAAAAATGTTAACAACAATTATTCAAAGCTGATTAATTGTTGTATCTTGAAATACTTATAGTGGGTAGCAGTAAAATCTTCCCAGACTATAAGGCAGTTCCCACTTCAGAACAAGCTGTAGCAGTTTGAAGTCGCACTGATCCAGGATGGCCACAGCTCAGCCCGGGTGCTGGCCAGTGCTGCCCCTCTGGGCCAGCAGGAGCCAGCTGGATCCTCTGAAACCATTGCTTTGACTGGCCAGTTCACCAACTGCACTGGGAGGTCTTTTATGTTGATTTAGCAATGAGTCCAGTCCTGGAATAAATATTGGCAATCACTCACAGAAAAGAAAATCTGAACAATTTCTCTAAATGTCACAACTAAGTCGTGGTAAGATCACTGATGGGACCCTTTTAGACATTGGTAATACTATGAACAAATTTTAAAAGCAGAATGGAAAAAAAAAACCCCAAGCCATACAGATACTGAGTGGCTTTCTCCAACCTCTATACTTTTCCTCCACTTTTGGTTGATTAGGGATTTTAAATTTGACTTTTGGAGGACAGGTCTCCTCTTGCTACTTAAATCCGAGTTGAGTACCATGTCAGCCTTGCATAGCAAAACAGTTATGAAGGACAGGAAAGAGAAGCAGAAGTGAAAGCTCTTATGGTCATTTAATTTCTTTCTATGGCACACAGCTCCCAACAGATGTCACACATTCCTAAAGGTCTTTCACAACAAGCATCATTTAACAGAAGAGGGCAACAGGTACCTGGACACAGGCTTCAACAGGCCCTGTGGCTCCACTGCTTAGTTTTAAATTTTAAATCTGCACTGTCCTGAAATCTCCTTTTATGCTGCATAATTAAATTCTAGCATGGGCCAGAAAGTGTTGTCTGGTCCTTATGCTCAAGAGCCACCAATACTGTAGGGTTGAGAACTTTATGAACTTCACACACACACCCACCATAAAAGCTGGAACTGAAAGCCAAAGGTTTCTTTACAAAGTGTTTTTTAGGGAATGAATATAGAACAAAGCAGGTTGAAACCAACTAGTGTGGTTTACTCAGAAGGGTTTTGAAACTTGATGCCAACAACTGAGATGAATGGATGCCCAACAATTCGGTAGTTTTTAAGTGCAGAAAGGATGGTAAAAGCTGATTGAAAGGAAAAATAATAACCAAAAAAAAAGAAAATGTGACTCCAGTGGGATCAGGCACAGTAAGACAAGCAGGGCTGAAGCATCATCATGATGCTACACTTGATTTATTTTTTATAAAATCAAAAGAAAGCTTACGGCAATTAAGCACAAAGGCTGACAGAAACCAAGTAGTAAAAGCTGAATGTTTACTTTTTATCTTTTCCTACATGAAGAGCCCTGTTTTTATTTTGCTTAATCATTCTAACAAATTGACTTAAGAATATAACTGAAAAAGTGGGCAAGCTCACTATTTGAAAAAGAAACAGAAAAAAAGATTTTGCAAGAACTGAGAGTTACTTGAGTGCAATTTTTTCTGCCATAAGTAAATGCTTTATGCATTCTATGTAGACTGTTTCCATGCCCTAAGGATCAAATGCAGAATGACACTGGAAGGTTTTTTATACAGACAGCCAAGTAACACACAGTTTCCAGACCCACAAAGCAACCTGAATGCAGTAGAAGCAAATTTGATGCACCAGTTTTCTTCCTTTAAGAGTAACAGGACATTTATGGCTCTTTTTGTTTACACAAACCACAAAAGAAGCTGCCCTACAAAAACTCAGTAATGTTCATTTCAAAATATTTAGGCAGCAAAATTGTGAACTACAAAGTTAGTTGGAGTGTAATATAAACTGCTGGTGTCAAAGACCTGTTGCGGTTGTGAGGATGAGTGGGAGTAGTAAAATGGAGCAACTTATTATAAACACTTTTAACAGCGCTCTAGGGCAAAGCTGTTATGGTCCTATTATGTTTTGGAACTGCTGGAATATAATTTGAATACATAAAATCAACCCACACCTATCAATCAGTAGCCTAGATCAAACACCTCATGAGTATTTGTATCTTTGCTGGAATACATTCACAGTGCCTAGATGCCCTGCAAGTGAACACAGCGATATGAGCAACTCTGCTACATGAATGAACCCTGAGCCATGAAATGGAGCTGTGAACTTCCTGAGCTCCAAGGCCTGCCTTTCCAAAGGGATAACACTGCCTGTAAGATAACAGCCCTGCGACGTATTCCACAAATCCATCTGTGCCCAGGAACATCAACTAACAGGATTTCTGTATCACAGGACAGGCAAAGAATTCCATTGCAGAGGAAACACTAACGAATACCCACCGTAGGTACAAATCATTTTACTAGCTTCCCTGAAGAGCAGAATTCCATTTGGAGATGATACATCAAAATTTAAACGTTGTGATCTGAAAAAGAACAGCAAAAATATTCAGATGGTCATCGAAGCAGAAAACTGAAATGGATTATTCCTAAAGCAAAGAAAACATTTGCTGATTACAAAGTTCAGTTATTTGCTAAACCAGTTCTAGCTGTCGGTGCAATGACGTGCACTCTCCTTATCCCCCTGTGTTGCCAAAGGAACATGACAAAAAAAGACAAAATAATTTTAACCAGAAAAGGTGAGCAGACAACAGATGCAGCTTTCAGTGACCAGTGAACATCTTGTGTCTGTAGACAGCCCAGAAGAATCCTACAAAGGTCCCATAATCCAAGCAGTCAGGTTAACCTTCACCCTGCTTTTCTATCTGTGGAGCTTGAAAAAATATACTAATCCCCCCTGGTTATTCTGCTACATAAAATCTGTGGCAGTCACAAGCCAGTTCTCTGAGTGTGAATTGCAACACATGCTTTTTATGGACATCCAGACCTGAAGAAGATTGCCCCATGTTGTCTTCCCTGATGCACAGGTATTACCAAAGCCAACACCAACTCCTCTGTTCCCAATCTGTAAATGCAACAGAGTCCTTGCCAAAGTCTCTGTTTCATCTTTCCAGTTTGTGGTAAAGAAGCCTAACTCCTAGTTCAGGCCTAAAAGTTAACTGCAAATACAGGTCTTAAGCTTCTAAGTAACCTGAACATAATTTACCCTTAGAGTCCTGGGGTGAAAGGGAAAGGAGTCATCACTGAGTGATGGAAACCAGGGTATCCCCTGGGGGACCTGTCTGGTAGTCACCCACTTTTGATCAACTGTGGAGCACCCCTATCAGAGACAGCAGTAGGGATCCTCCTTTGCTGCAAATCCTGTTTTTTGTTGTCTGAATCCCTATTTGCAGAGTTCCTTGCTGCAAACTCTGGAGTAAATCTGGGTGTTTATCAATGGATAAAACGTGCCATGTATAAAACATCTGTATATTCCGTATGCACAGAGTGATAATGGCTGGCAGAGACAAAACCCCAAAACCAGCACATCGTCTCAGGATCAGAGTGGCACAATGCAAACCTGATACTCTGTAATTACACACATTTTACCCATGTCGAAGTGTATTGTGTAAAGCTGTTGTAACCTGCAAACACTGCTGCAGTACACAGCTCCTGAAAAAACACCGTCCCAGATGATGCCTTCTGAAGGGAACGAGGCAGATTTTCTGAATAGCAATAGGTAGAAGAAAAACATGAATATGAGAGCAGCTTGAAGAGCTGTCTTTTGCATAAGATTTATTGTCCCAGTTCCTCTTTGCTTTGTTTACCATTATTAGAGTTCTGTGTTCTGCTTTAACCAATCTCCTCCTTGGAACCAGCGCACACTGCCTGTGCATGGCATCCTGAGTAACAGTAGGTTAAACCTGCCCAGCAATTTATGGTCCTACTACCAGGATGAAAGACATCATCAGCTGACACAAACCAAAGAGGGAGTCACAGCAAACAAGTCACCACAAACAAGACAGGGAGCTCTGCCTTAAAGTGTGTGCAGCCATTCATGGATTAAGTCTACACCACACACGTGAGCATTTGACTGGGAGCCAGGTCTGAACTTTAAGGCACCCATTTTCTGTCATTAAACTAAATATTTTCTTCAAATTTCAAATATTTCCACTTTTTTCCCTGTAAGTTTGATTTGCAAGACAAAATGAGGAATGATGAGAACACAGACCTTGCTGAAACGAATTTGGTCATGAAGATACCCAGCACAGAGACTTTTACTATTAATTTGTCATTTACAAATACTTTTTTCCTTTAGGCAGTACACTAAACATTTCCAAGTGTAATGACAGTTTCCCCAAATAACTCTTCTGTTTACTTGTGGTAAAACAGGAATTTCATTCTAACTACTGCAATGTGAAGTACTGAAAGCACCTCCCAGAATCACTCTGAGCCTTTTTGGTTAGCCAACAGAGAAGACAGTGGGAGAAGTTACCTACGTGCTGATTAGAAAGATTGCTGTATTAGATACCATTCTTTCCTATTTTGGCTGGAAGAGTTGAGCTGCAAAAGAAACTGTAAAGGGAGTTGTGGTTTTATAGACACATACGTATGCTGCTTGGCTTAAGGCAAAAATTCAGCCTGCAGCAAATCTTGACAGCAGAATTCTGCAATATTTAATTTCAGAGTCAGTATTTACCCCTGGTTAAAGCAAACACTCCTAACATTGAGTATAAAATCACAGTAATCTCTCATATCTATTCCTGTAATTAATCCTTACAAGCTGATTTTGTAACATTTACCATTTTGGTAAAACAAAACAGTGACACTGAGAGCCGAGTTCTGGTTGTGAATGTTGTTCCAAAATACAAAAGCTGCAGTCTTAATGACAAAATCAGACATGATGAGGACAAGCAAAGCATAGAGAGATGGCACAGAGAATGCAGACCACTGCACTCTTCATCACTTAACTAATTTGAGATGGTTCTTACCTGTTTTGCATGAATTCTGCCATCAGCTTCAGGATGGGGGTTGTACAGGCAGGCTCACGGTACCACAGTTCAATCGCTCTTTGCAGGACAGAAATATAGGCAGGATATCTGCACCAAACTGAGTTAAAGAATAGACTGATAAAATAACATCTTGCAAAACAACTTCCCCTGTAACTGTACTTCACCGTGAGGTGGGTGAGCCAGATGCAGACCTTGGCAGCTCATCCTGCCAGGGGCACTGCCAGAACCTATAAATTTACACAAGTCTCTGCTTCAAAGACTAAGTGCTTTGGAAGCATTAATGGTTAAGTGGGAAACAGCTGATCTACCAGAGCTGGAATGAAGGAAAAGCAAAGCTGTTTGGACATGAGAGGCTAACCTATAGTACTTGTATAAAATGAGCTTGGATTTTTAATGACTGGCATAACTGACAAATGGCAATTTAATTTAAAAACAGCACACATTTACATATTAGCAAATCCTTAGCCTCAAATTTCAGTGCCACTTCATGTATCTCTGCTATATAAATGGTTGGGAACAATGTGATGGTAGGAAGTTGTTTCCAGAGCATTCAAGAATAGAATTCAACCAAACTGCGTGGAGGAGACCAGCAAAGTGAGATTTCTAAGAACACTTTCAGGAGAGCTGTTTGCTCATCAGCACCCAAGAGATCTCTGTTCTTTTTAAAGCAGCATTTAACAGAATGCAATACAGGAAAAAAAAAATTAGTAGATTGCCTTGTAACTTTAGAAAAGAAAATCTTATGAGTTACTCCCTGTACCAGAAGATTTAATGGCGAAGAGAGTCACTTGACAGCCAAACTCTACTACCAAATCTAAGTCAGTAGTAATATTATTAGCTATCTTAATTAAAAAACTTAAGCACTGAGTGTACATTCATTGACAAGAAAAGACTGGAGACTATAGTCAGATTTTATAAAAGCTAGGGTCAACAGAAAGGCTTTGGCAATTTATATTTTTTTAATAAATCCAACAAAATGGAACAAATTGGTTTTAAACATGATATTATGTTTAAGTGTTTTTTAACCACAAGCTTCAAGGAATCGGGCTAATTAATGAACTTAACCATGAGCATTCAGTTCAAGTTCAAAGGAACTTGAATTGCAAGAAAAGATGCTGAGGTTTGAACTAAAGCAACTTTCAATAGCAGCTACTACAGATTACTGAACAGGTAGCCTCATTTCATCCAAAACCGTGTTCTCCTCTTCTCTTGTCATTGGGAAACTTCAATTCCTCCAGCTGTTTCTTGGGCTCCTTCAAGTTTGTACCTAATCCTGAATCCTTAAAACATACGAACCTAAACATTTAGTTCTTCAAAACCAGAATGATTTTGAACAAGCTATCTTACTGCTGGCACGTGGTTTTATTTTGTTGAGAATTTGGATACATGTGTAACAATGGTAGTTTGGGGAAAAGATGATATTGCTTGTTCTACTGATCCACATCTGAAGCAGCATCCAATCAGCCATCTGAATATCTAGGCCAACTGGAACTTTTCAATGCCCACTAGATAAAACATCTCAATGGCAGATCACTTTTCTATACACTTAGTGTCTATGTATCTATCACACAGGTATTTTTATCCAGGCAACTTCATGCACTCACTCACACACATCACGTGCTATCTAGCTGACTGCAACTCTGAGTCAACCTATTCATTTAATTCTTGCAACTCCTTTTCTTACTGCAACCCTTTTCTTTTGCAGCCAACAGAAGTCATTAAATACTGAGAATCAGCTGGGAGGAAGACAGGAAAGATTGCCTGTGGGTTACCACCTAGCTGTAAGAAACACTAATTGAAAGTAACAAAGAAGTGGGAATTACCCTGAACTCACAATTGAACGTCCATGGACACATCTGACTGTGAGACCATGGACCTCAGACTGCAGTCTGGTATTAGCATGAAAGAAAACAGATTAAACAGCCAACATCTTATCCAGGCAGTCTTGAAGTAAATAGCAGAATGAAATACATGCCCGGTAAGGAAATCATCCCTGTTAAGAAAAACAGGTTTTGGTTGACCCCAGTTGGGATACGGGGTTTTTTTTAGGCCACACCTGCACGTTCAGGACTGACCTACACACTGCAGAGCCCACGTGTTAGGAATACAAAAGGCAAATAAACTTTCCCAAGCTGTGGTACTGGAATCGCCATTGACAGCTTGACATATCAATATTTCAGGAAGAATAAATGACTTTCATATCCAGGGTTTTGGGTTTTTTGTTTTGTTTTGTTTATTTGTGTGGTGTTTTTCTTCATCTTTCATTACCGAATACTTTGGCAAGGTGCTCCACTTAACACCTGAAGCTGCTTAAAATATTTCCAAATATTTTAATGAAGTCTTTTGAGACATCACCTAATACAACTTTAAAACAAATTTTACTATTATTATAAGTATTTTCTCTTCATCCCTTGCCAGAGGAAAACTATAAATCTTGTCTCAGCTGAATGAACACCATTTATCATATTCATTTTCTTGTCAATACAATTATGAAAAGCCTTTGGCCTTTTTCCAAGGAGCCTGATTTGCTAGAGAAACTCAATTAGTATAAGCAAGCCTGCTAGAAAACAGTCCTGTTTGGCAACCCAGCACAGCTCCAGCATACCTGACGAGTCACCTCTAAACCATCACCCGAATAACTCAATCATAATGGTAAAATACAAGATAAAACTCTGTTCCCCGTGCCTCTCCCCCCTTTCCCGGACCAAAAGGACTTAGAAGAAATTATTTCTGCTCATTTTTGCCATCTACTGGACAAAATTTAAATCCTAAACATTGCGATCAGAGAAAAAAAAAAAAAAAAGAGGAGAATCTCTCAGGTGAGAGATCACAGAGTGTCATTTGTTTTGTTATGGACAGGGCATAAACTCAAAATATTTCCTGCAACCACTTGAGAAGTTTATCAAGACATTCTTCTACCCACAATTTACAAGTGACTATTTCTAGTATATTAAAAGCTTAGCCTTTATCCCTTGCCTCTTTGTATTTTTTATTTATTGAACAAATGCAAGTAAATCAGATTTATTTTGACTAATATTCTGTATTTGCCATTTGCAATATTGAAATGCTGGTGCTTGAAACCTAACAGAATAAAATCTGTTTGAAAAACAGCTTTGCTTTGCTATTCAAGCCATTTTCTGAGGAGGTATGTGAAACAGCAAAAGAAATATGTTAGTCAAAGGATATTGAAATTTTATATGATAAAACTGGCATCTGACCCTCCCTTCTCCTCCCATTTACCTTTTTGTCTTTATATACAGTAAGTAAGAGTTGCAATAATAGCAGCTTATTCTGCTATAATGCTTTGGATCAATACCTGGACTCAGCCAAATGAGGTGAAATCCACTGAACAGAAGTGTGTAACACTTATCCTCTGCAGCTAAAGGTGAGGAGGGGAAAAGAAAAAGATAATTTGAACCTCTGCAAGGGAAAAGAAACTGAGAAGGCCTGAGCTTTGAATCCCACACAAAGCTACATGCCAATCTATTTTTAGTGTTAATACAAAATAATTGAATCCAAAAGTTGGAAGCTGCTTTTATTTATTTGAAATCAACTTAATAAACTGGAAGCAATAAATTAAATAAATAAATAAAAAAAAATCAAGAAAGGATCCTGAGGATTGGATATCCTGGATCCTCATATAAACAAACACCTTCCTGGATGAATCCATTTCTTTCAGATGGAGAGGAGGTAAGTCTGTGATCCCTCCTCCTCCAACGGCAGATTTGCAGTTCTGCACAGGAGAAGAGCATGATGCTCGTGCTGTGCTAGGAAAAACAAAGTAAAAAGAACTTGAAATGGAAGCAGCACCAATCTGATTTTACACATCTTCCTGATTTATAATTAAGTTTTAGGGTAACACAAGCACAAACAGTACTAACGAAGTTAAATGTACCCAATGATGCTCACTAGAAAATGAGATGCTAATTCACAGTCTGGCTTCAGTAGTTTTTTTTGTTTGGGTTTTTTGGGTTTGTTTTTGGTTTTTTTTCTCCCCCTCCAGTTCTCTGAAACCGAAACTAAGGGATGCTTTCCACTGATTTAACAGAAATGAAGATTACACTGCTTTATGCTTTGGGACTGACTTTCTGCAGGCTGAGCCACCACATAGACAGAATCACTGCAGGCTTGTAAAAGTCTTAACTAGGGCTTATCTGAATGGTCAGCAGGACCCCACCACCCACCACACAAGGATGTCTGTCAGATCATACCAGGCTCTGCTGTACAGCCGTTCAGTCCTTAAAGGCTAATCTCCAACTTACAATTTTATATGGATGCATTCCTCTGTCTTAACCAGGAAGATTATTAGTGAACAGTAGGGTTTCATTATTGACTTAAAAAACCATATTTTTCAAAGCTTCATTTCTAGTAAAACGTGTACTTGTACTAGAATGTTACTTTTTTCTGTCCATTAAAAAAACAAATACACAATTAACTACCATAGCCTGGCAAGAACTAATTATAAAACGTGTATTTTCATAGTTACTTCACTATGTATTTCAGCAGTTTGTTACTAATATGACTGGATGCCTGAAGAGACAATTACAGCTACTGTTTTTATAAAAATACAAAGCATTTCTCTATAGTATTAAGAAAATACCCATGAGTCTTATTGTATTTGTTGGCATAAAAACATATACAATATTTAAAGCAACTAGAGTTCTATTATCATTACTTACTGAAGAAAACTACAACCTAAAGATTTTGGTTTTGTTTTCAAATGTCCATTTTCTTCCTGATCAAGAAGACTGCAGGTGTTGGGATATTAATAGAGTTGACATAAATAGAAAGGGACTAAATTAAAGACATGATTCATACCAGAGAGAGAAATCTCCCCAGACAGCACTCGTATAGTATTTTTAAGCACTTCCGATGTTAAACCAAATGTAGGTACATTGTGTTTGGAGTTAAAGACACAGCTTTGTTTGTTGTTTGGTTTGTGTTTTTTTTTCCTTTCACAAAAACATTAGGGATTTCTGAAGGGCAGAAAAGCACTCGGCTGTGTTTTCTAGATGAGCAGTAGGACACAACACCAAAGTGACCTCTCTGCGGTCCTCCCCAGTTAACTGCATGGTTGCCATTGTGCTGTAATTTTAGCTGATTACACATTAGTTCATTTAGCTTTGTTTCCTCTTCCCCACTGTGCCATACTATTAAACTAATGCAAGGGGCCTGGTATCCCTCTGTGCACAGAGCTGGTATTGTCACCGGGTAATCAGGATACATCCAGTGGAACAGCATGGAGTAGCTGGTCTTTGTGTTGAGAGCAAAGGCAATCCCGCGAAGATCCCTTGCCAGCCCGATCAACATACGCTGTCAGTGGGAAAGAGACACAGTAATTGATTTTCACGTTAGCACGGAGCAGATGGGGTAATAATCAGCCAATAATGACCACATAGCTGATTTTGATTCATTAGTTTAAATGGCTGGCTCACTTTTTTTTTTTTTTTACACATAAAATACACAAAGATTCTTTTAACCACCAAGTTTTATAGTGGTAACGCTAGCACAGTGCTTAGGAAATGCTTTGGATGAGTTGATATGCCATCCTACTGACCAACCCAAATTAAAGCTTAATATATGGATACTCTGTATTCAAATTTAAAAGTGCTTCCTGTATTAATACATTTAAAGTAACAATAACAATCAAACGTTAAATTAAGCTTGCAATATTTTGAATGAGGTGTAAGACTGATACTCATAACAAGCTATAATTAAGCTTGCACTGAGATTCTCATGGTAGTGTTATTTTAACATACCTTTTTTTTTTTTTAAATAAAAAGTAATTTTCCAAATCAGGTGTCTTCAAAAAGGGACTTTTTTTTGTTTACAGAAGACCATTCAAATCTTTATCTGTATTAACATTAGTTCTAAGAGGAATTTTTTCTTAACGACTGGTGTGTGGCTTCAGAATCCTTCCAGCACAAATGCAGACAACATTTTATGCATAGATAATAAGCCCCCACTAAAGGGATGTTTTCAGGATAATTAATAGACATCAATAAGAAACACCAGTGAATGAAAAATATTTTAACAATATAAGCAAACTTTTCAATTTACTTAGATGTAAATATTCGTTTTTGACAATTAAGTAGTTTTAATAAATTTTATCCATATGTTGCAGGTGGGGTTTGTACTTTTTTTTCCCCCAATAATACATGACTGCAGAGTCTGGTAAAAAATCTACATAGAAGAAATATACATAGAAGAAATATATATATAAGCATGGAAAACAAAGCCAGTAAGGAGTTCTGTCTTTCAAACCAGAGTTTGTAATAATGTGTACCACTTGGTGCTGACACTGTAATATTTATAGTGTTGAGAAATACAAAAGGTAAGGTTCACATATTAATTTTAATTGATCACATAAAGAGCAAATGAGGCTGATGCCTTGTTAAACTGCTAAATGTAATCTTGCACAAGGGCTAATTTCTACTTTTCATACACAGACCCATTAGTCCTACTGACTTGGATGGCACGCACATAGATTTATCCAAGGATAAATTGAGTTCTCTACAAAACACTGGTGAGGCTGCTAGGAGGATTTTAATATTTGCATTTCCCTTCTGTTGTGCACTGAAATGGCCTGAACTTGCAAGGTGCTGCGAGGTCTCAACTCTCATTAACTTTAATGGGACTCTGAAATCACTAGAGAGGAAGTGTTCAATATGGAGAAGATGCAATATAAAACTGTAACTTTATATTCATCTGTATTTTCATACTTGGTGTGCTGTGTTGTCAGCACAGAAAGTAACTGGGTAGCAGACATGGTGGCCAAAACGTACAGAATTAAAGTATCTCAGCAGCAACACTCGGTACTTCTTCCGGAAGGGATACAGAGGTGCAACAATTATCTACAAGGAAGTGGAAATCTTCCAGGTGGATTTTGGTTCCTTTGCCCAGTGTAGCCCCACAAGAAAGCAGACAAGCAAGACTGAACAAAGGGAAGGCCGGAGCAGGGAAGAAGGGGAGCTACAGCCCCTGGTAAGACATGAACTTGCCTTTGTTGGAGCATGCACTCGGAGCGAAAGAGCTCAGCATCTTACTGTGGTCTCTGGAACATGGATTAGAAAGAGACAACCAGCCAAACCCAGACTCCTCTGACATACTTATTCTGTCTTTATAAAACAAACTGGCTGTAAGAACACACTATTTTGCAATTATGCAGGAGAAACAGTTTCGTTGCGAGACTTCAAAAACTATTCATCAAAGTAGAGTGCAACTCTATTTAAATGATGGTCCAAGATTTCTGGGAACCTCCACAAACACCAGGCAACTTCAGACACCTTGAATTCTACAAAAAGGAGAACTACTACTACATAAACTACATTTCTTGGTTTGCAATTCTTTATGTTCAGCTAGTGTTATTAAGAAGCCCAAACCATTAACCATGCTATTCTTAAAAAACAACCTCAACCTACAAGGCACCCTAATATTCTTGTCCTGTAAAATCCTAGACCATTTGGTGGTTTAGATATTATCCATCAGAATGCAACTTCATAAAATAACTCTGCCTCGATTTGACAATGTCCAAACAGCCTATCTAATAACCTAGAGAATCCTGAGATAAATCCTGATCCATGTAAGTCACTGGTAAAAATACCTGTCAACTAATAGGAGCAAAAATCACCCTGGATTTCACGTTTGCTTCAAGAAGAAAAAAGGAATCCCCTAAACCCTAAAATCCCAAGACAATTCAGTTTTAGTCTGTTATGAGCTTTTCAATAGCATTTATGTGCATAAAATTTATTAATGGCAAGCTGCATTATTCACATATATGTCTCCTTATTGTCTGTTATCCTGTGGGATACAAAGTCCCTTGCAAACTTAACAGAGTAATTGGCAGAGTAGACGAAGCTACTGCTTCACATTCACCACGGAACACCAGCCACTTCTGGGGCAAAGGGACAGCTAATAACACCACCAGAAACTGCAAAACAAGTCAGATGAGAAGTGAAGAACAGTAAATACAAGAAAGAGAGCAAGAAGAGCTTGTCAGAAGCATGTGGGGTTATCCATCGCTTTTCTTGCTAACCAAACAATTTTGTTCAAATTTTGGTTTTGAAATATTCTTCCCTGAATGTCAGTGATAGGTTTACTTGAGATTAATTGAAGCAATGTGTAAAATAAATTCAAGTGTTTCGTTTCAAAGTCCCAAAGAAGATTTTTTCCGTGGATTTTCGAAAGGAAAGGAGCTGAAGATTTAAATATTCACAGAAAACCCCCCTCTGACTTGCCAACATGTGCCAAGTGTCTGACTCAGGCAATTTAAAACAGAGGAGGCTCCTCACACCGCCCACCCCCAAAACGGGGCTTGTAATGGAAAGTCTGACAGACCCTTAACTATAGTGGCACTACTGGGTGCAGCTATAATATTACCCTCATAATTCTACTATATAATAACAACAAAGGAAAAAAAAAGGTGAAGGGTCATTGCGCTTTGTCTTTAGAATTAAGATGGCTGTCTTCATCCTTACAGCATACTCTTAATTCTGGAGACACGTCTTAATAACCTCTAAATAGTTCCAACAAAAGAGCCGTGTCAGAGGAATGAGCAGGCCCCAAGGTGTTTCAACTGGAGTGTTTTCATCTGCCTTATTGCTCTATCCCTCTCCAGAATTAAGGCAATAACCTGTGATAAATTATTCAGGAACTGCTACAGGGATCAAAGCAAAATCATTCTGTTAAAGTGCTGTTTGCAACATTTGGCACTTAGTGTGAAAACTTTTAATGTGTGCAAGCTGAAAATCAAGGATTTTAAATAATTTAACAGCATGGAGTTTCTACAAACCAGCTAAAGATAGCATGTTGCTATTTAACTGCTTTTTCCTCAGATCCTTTTTTTCAGGCGTTCCCAGCAAATCTGATGATGTCACAACTCTAAACAAACACTCCTGAGACGTGGCTACCCAGTCCATACAAGACTTCACTGCATTGTCAGGAGAAACCCTGACATTCTTACCAGAAAATTAGCCCCTGTTTTAATACTGGACGTTTTTCCTACTAATAAAAAAAGGTGAAGAAGCAAGTAGGAAAAAAACCCCACACCAAAACAATGCAAAGCACATAATTACTTAAGCCATCTTCAATTATATTTGATCTCCCTGGAAAAGAAGCCTAAACATATGTTTTGTATGCAGATTTAATGATTACAAATGTATTTTAAAAAGAAAGAGCTCCCTTGTTGTGACTGTTTTTCAACGGTGTATTTCAGAAATATTAAAAAACTAAAAAACAAACCCTAGCCAGTTAGAAAGTCCTAATAAAAATCACAAATTAAATGAATTTGGCAGTCCTGGACCATTTTCATAGTGATATTTTAACCGTGTCATCTCCCTGTGGATTGGAATACTAAGCATTTTTATTGAAGAACTGAACTGTTTTTGTTTTCTGTACTTGCAAAATGAAGTACCTGAAAGCACTTTTGCATGTATTATTTATTCATGATAGAAAAAATAGCTTTAACCTAATAAATTATGTTTAAGAGAATTCAGAGCAAAAGTTTTGTTTATGATAAAGCAACAGATTTAGTTCTTTATCAGTGGCTTAAAGCCCCAAGTTTTCTTTATACAAATTAGACAGATGGTGCTTACAGTAGAATTTACTAAAGGTCTGTCACAACAAATGCAGCCAAGCTGCATATTTAATCACTGCAGAACCTTGTCTACCTGCAGCTGCCAACTGCTAATCCAATTTCCCTGATAAATGTGGCAAGAGACACGATCAGCAATAAAGAGCATCTAACTCCATTTTCCTGCAGGGTGTCTTTTGATGAACATTTAGGACGGAAGCAGGAGTGCACTGTGTGGCCCTGGCTCGTGGCAGCTGCATGCATTTTGAAGACACAGTTCTCAGGTTACTCACTTAATTCTGCCACTATCATTATGTTGCTATTGATCTCAGTAGCTCTTGTCTACACAGCATTACTCTAGATGAAGCTGAATCAGGCAGTTATCATGCATCAAACTTGCTCAAAAGCCTGGAGATTTCCCCTTAATTACTTGTGATTTTATTTGCAAATACCGTTAAAGTGTAATCAAGCAGTCACTTTCCAGGGTCGTTAAGAACTTGCTAGTTTAGGAATATATCACTGGCACTCCATTAAAATTTCTCTGCTAAGAGGGTTTCAGGCAAACCAGAGAGGACAGCGGCAAAATTATTTTAATAAACTGGATCCTCACATGAGATAAATTCAGTTTCCTACAGAAAGGTTAATGCTGTCACATGACCTCTTTGTTCTGATTTTTAGGATTCATAACTTGACAATATAAGAGATTAATCCAAGATAGATGGACTGGACTGCGTCTATTTCATAAAAGAGAAGTTATTAAAATATACATAAAGCAGTAACAAAGGAGGAAACCAGAATTCAGTAATTGTTGAAATAACCTTAAATACTATATCTAAAAAACCCAGAGTAATTCAAGTGATTGTTGTCAACTGTGCATCTTCTGGTAAAGTCAGAGGTACACTGCAGACAAATTATTTACTAAATATTTCTAGCACATCAGTTTATTTTCTTATGAAAGGAAGTGAATAAATACCATGATGTAGTGTTTAAGTTTCCATCATGTTTTTAAAACATCAAATTAAGAATTACTCCTAAGCTTTCTTCAGAATTGCCCTGTGTAGCTGGAACGAGCACTCCAGTGTGCACTGTTAACTATTTATGCAGGGAGGGGAGAAGGGGATCTCTTTAATGCAATAGTGCTCTAATATATTATCATTCCTGATGATGTAGCTTGTATCTAGCAAGTCTTTTTCTTCCCTAAAATATACTGTTGTTTTGACACAAACAGCTTGCTACACTTAAGGATTTTACTAATAAAACATAATGTTGTGTTAGATATTATGACTGTTGCCACAGCTGAACTGACTTGTCAAATCAATCCTAATATGGCTCCCACAGGCACATAAAAACCTTATTTAGCTATCAGTTATCCTAATCACTTTGTTCAGTTTAAGGGTGCAATACTTCAAGACCAGTTCCTATTTATACATATATGCCCAGCCATTTAATAAAGTCTTGATTTATATAATAAATTCTTGTTTGAAAAAATACTTAAAAGCAGCAGTGTTTTATCAAGTGTGTTACACGTCTCCTCATACCTCCAAATAAATATGTTAATATACACAAACAGGACACTTGCATGGCAAAGGGGAATATTACAGATGAAACAAATAAGCTATCACTGAAGACAAATTTGTCCCTTTGATTATAAATGGGGATCAAACAGGGTCAATTGATCTGCAAAGCACTGAAAAATACCAAGGCCTTTAGAAAAATCTTTGTAGCAAGTTTATTTAGGATAGTGATTTGTAGCCTTTGTGTCTCCGCTGTCTACATTACTAATTATAGATATGTAGGCAGGTGTAAATATACAGGTATATACATGCCAAGAGAGACAGAGATGACAAGCTTGTTGCTACATGCTTGCCCCACTATTAGTTTTTCCTAGCAATCATTTCTTGCCCTATCACTGAAATAAACCTACCTTTGCTTCTTCTTGTTCAAAACTACTGTTGAATATCTGAGTCACGCTTTCGAATGAAACTGTGAGGGGGAGCATGAAATTCTCAAACTCATCCTCGTCTTCACCTACAGGAAAAGAAACCAAAACTCAACAGTACACATCACATTCACACTGCTGTTTGGCAGGGCCTGTCTCTTCGGGCTTTCACAGACAAAACCTCCCTGACATCATGAGAACTTTCCTATGACCTACAGGAACAAAAACCTGAGGTCTGACTTGTTTTTACTGAGCTGCAAACAAAGACGACAAATTGTTGATTTGATGCAAACAACTTGTATCTGAGACCATCATGCCTCTGCACTGCACATCCTTCTCTTTTTCATATTTGTTTTCTCTGTTAATCTGACAGCATTTGTTCAGTACCCTAGAAGAATATTCAGATAAGAATGTCAGGACTCAACAGTTAAAATGTTAAAACTGCAACAATAAATTAGACCCTTTCAGGTGTGCACTTTGCATTATGCTGTTTAAACTGCAGTATTTTACGATCATAAGCTATTTTTTCTACCTCCTCCTGCCTGTTCAGTATACAGAATGAAGCTGCCATGGAAATAAACCTGGACTGTGTCACTGTTCATGTGACACTATTGCCTCATTTGTTTCACAAGGTTTGAATTTATAGCAAAAGAAACAAGACATTGTGGGTAGGGAAAAAAGAGGTTGTCTTGGTTAGACAGTTGAAATATTACCTGGAATTCTGGATTGGTTTTGTTTTGTCATGATGCTGAACAAATAAGTACAAACAATAACTTTTTAGAAATGGCAATTTGCACAAGGATTGGTATTCACACTACTTATCTTTAGGCCCTTAATGAGGGCAGCTTGCCTCTTAGATCCAGATTCCCCTTGAAAGTAATTCAGAGTAGGAATTTAATTTATGTTCTTTAAAGAGCTCTTTGCTATAGGGCTTCTCTCTTCATTGGCAAAGTCTGATGAGCCAAGTTGCAACTGAAGTTAGCAGGAGTCTTTTGTGTGTCAAACTGATGGTGCAAAATTAGTGTAAGCTTCACAGTTCAGTTTCTACACTTCACATACCCACCTGTAAAATGGGCCCGATTCCAGCCTCTTCTCCCCAGGGGTATTGTGAAGACCAAATCACTCACCCCAGTAAGAATGACAAAAAAAGACCAAGGAGGAAAAAAGGCCAGGAAGAAAAAATAGTCTCAACAGAAAGCAAAGTGTGGATAACACGCAAATCCAGATGACAACACAGAAAAAAAAAATATTAAAAAAATATACTTAGTAGCATCTCATTAAGCTAGGATGACATCTTCTGAACTGAAAGAGGCAAACAGCCTCTGAGAGAAGTTATTGTGATCCTGCAATCAAAACTGCCTCATAACAGTGTCAATATTTACAGTGGAGAGGGAAGTTGCAGAGGCAGCCCCAGTTATGGCACTTCCTCAGCTCTGAAGACACAGCTTTGTGACCTGAACTGCTGGCCCTTTGAAGCAGGGCTTTCCTGCCCAGTTTTCCAGATTGTTTTTAAAAGCAAAGGAAATAGTTTGAATGATGTATTGGCACTGCACTGGTCAGCCACAGTTCCAGAGCCTTCAACTGGCAATCTATGCTCCAGAACTTTCTTAAATTAGCAAAATAACTGCCTGAATCTGTGACCTGCATCCTGCATGTGCAGAAGAGCTGAAGAGGGCATGATGCTTTGTGCTACACTTCAAAGCTACTACTGGCAGCAGTGGGAGCTGGTGGATTTTGGGAAAATCCAGTTCTGTCCATCTTGCCCCTCTGCCACCTTCTCTCTGCTCTTTTCACCTGCAGTCAGTCTTTTTATTTGTCATTTTTGGGCCCTTGTGTCCTCTCCTGTGACTATTCATCCAGCTTTTTGTGTTTATCTCCTTCCCTTGCCAAGTCCAGCTCCTCAGACAGTTCCAATACAGCATTAGTTGCTGCGCTTCCAATCTCTTTGCTTGACCAGCATCACCTTCCTCTTCCTCTTCCCCTCCTAGGAGCTAAACTATTTCTATATGCATTTACATCCTGATGCTTTTCTCCTTTTAATCGCTTAGCAGGTTTTCCTTGGAGCAAAAAAACTCCAAATAAATAAAGAGCAATAATTTAGAAAGAGTCCCGTGCTGGTCTAGTCCCATGTCAGCATACAGAAGTCATCTGGATGACTTTCAAGTCCATGCAGGATCAGGGTTCAAGTTCCACTTGCAGAGTTCTCAGCAGAAACCTGCATGACCACACCACAAGCAGCACTCCCTCTCATCTGGAGTGCTGTGTGCTGTTAGAAGACAATCTCCACAAAGATACTATGGACACATCACAACTCAAGATGAACCCTTCCTGAAGGTAGAATCTCAAGCATAATTTGTGAAATGTTGAGGAGACCAAAGAACTACCAGAATGTCCAATGTTGGACCAACACTACAACGACAAACGGGCTAGTTCTGGAGATGGGGTTAGGGGAAATCCTAGGTGCAATTTCTGTTTTAAATGTCAGGGTAAGCAGTTAAGAAAGAATATACAAGTAGGTCCCTACATAGTCTTGCCCTATTAATAAAATAATTTGTAACTTTTAGAAAAGCAACACAAATGAGCACCTACACTTTTCTTTTACGTTGCCATTCTTTAAGAAGAAGCTGATAGCAATGGTTAACAATTTGAGACCTGCTGCATTCTTCACCATCAGCTTCTTTAATACAGCATTTGTTCATTTTGAGAAGCCCAAGCCTTGCCTGTTTAGACAACAGAGAGTTCACCATGCAGGCAGAGTTCTGCATTTTACCCCGATGGCCAAAGGCAGTGCCTGGACTCAAGGTGACCCAGCCCCTTGTCACATCCAGCTATTGCAGCATGCACTGGGTTTTATACGTGTCTGACCTCCCTCATTTCCCAAGGACACCTCAAAAGGTAACCCCAAGTGCATGTTTAAATAGTTCTGACTGAACTGCAGAACTCTTGTCAATTTTTTTATTAAAAAATTGGATGGTCTTGTATATTGGGAACTTGCATGAAGAAGTAAAATAAAAAGGCCCTTCTAGTAGAAGCTGGAAGGCTCTGGCATAATCGATATGTCAGCTGGAAGCTTGGAGTCCATAGTCAAGCACTTAAATGTTGTAAATCCTCATACCTGACACAAAAAATGCTTCTGTGCAAAACATAACTCACCTTCCTTATTTCTCCAACAGATACAGTGTTGTCGTTTAATACAATAAATCTCAAAACCTGATATCCAGTGATTTAAACACCAACTAAGGTGTATTCACCATACAATTATACTGCAGTTTAATAACCTTACGAGTTCGTGGTATCACACAAGACAGCGAGGTGTCTCAGGACCATGGGAGGAGGACCTTACCTAAATCCTCCATGAGCAGGCGTGTGAGAGCCGTGTAGAACACTGTCCGGCACCTGAGGTCACTGAGGCTGTAATTATCACTGATGCCCAGGAAAGGGAAGTGCTTACTCTGAAGAAACATAAGGATGTGAAAAGTTCACTATTCTACAAAACCTACTACACCCTCGTGTTTGGTACCATAGTAAGGAAACTTACTGTGTGATTCTGAAGCATGAATTTCACAGCCTCTATTTTCACAAGCCTTTTCAGGAGACTGTAAGTAGCAGGTGTTAAGGAAAAAAAACCCAGCCTTGCAGCATCAGGATTGTACAAACTTTCAGGAATTTTTAGTGAGAAAAAATCCTGAAAAATGTATGTGAAAAAAAAAGTATGTGAATTTCATCTAGAAATACGTCATGGAGGTATTCATTAGAACATTAAATACCATAATCTATTATTAATCAAAGCAGTTACTTTTCATGGCATATATTCTAGTCACAAAAGAGACGAATGAACTAAATGAATTTTATAATTAAACGGAGACTTTCTGATAATAAATGGTGCTGTTTCTTCCCCAGATAGACCCATATTATCAGCATGTAAGAAAACCCCACAATCAACCAGTGGTTTTGCAACTGCCTGTGTTGCAGATGAGTGGCCCTTGGCAATGGGACTGGCAGCAGCCCAGAGCAGCTCTGAAGTAATGGCAGAGCTGATCTTACAGACCTGCCTGAAACCAGGCTGCATATACTCTACAGACCACAGGTTCTAGCAGGAATTACAGTTACACCCAATGAAATGTAGTATTTTTAAGGTTTCTTTTAAAAAGCATGAGAAATCTTATTAAATCAAAAGTTCAGTTTGCAAAAACTATGTTACAGAATCCCTCAAAGTTCTGGGAGTTCAGCCTTGTTTCCCAACGTGAATCCTGTCCCAGCTGTGTGAATGATGAACATCCTCAGCAGTGTGAGGACACACTCATTCCCTGTCTCAGATGATTCAGAATTTTGGGGATGAGCAAAAGAGCTGATGCTGTGTATTCCTGTAATGGCCACGCTGACACCTCTGTCAGCTTTGGTACAGAGGGAACTGCTGCCCTGAGGGATGGTTGCAAACAAGGAGCAAAAGAATGGCCAAAGCAATGGCCTGGATTTTCTGGCTCTTGCTCCTCCTTCTCTTGACATAAAATTGCTGTATGACTCTGAGCAAGTCAGTTAAATCCCACTGTCTCAGTTGTGCATCTATAAAATGGGGATATAGAAGGCTTTGTGGTATCCCTGTGTACCAATACACTTTTTCAGGAATGCCATAGGGAAATTCAAAACCCAGAAACATTCGTAAGCATTGAAGGCACCAAATGAATGAAATGGCCCATGGGCTTGTACATTCTACAACAAATGTCATCAAACCAGGACTCATTAGTTTAGTGAACACTGTTGATCCCTGGCATTGATGAAGTTCTTTAAGAAATAATCAGTATGACTACACAATTTAGACTGTACAGTAGTGCCTACAGTCGTACAAACACCAGATTTTACAAATACCCAGAACACTTATTATCCTGACTAGGTTTTTTCGAGTGCTTGCTGCTCTCTGCCATTCCTTCACATAATTGATCAAAGAGTTCGATTACTTTTATGGGAATAAACATTTTCCCTTTTTCTTTTAAACGGACTAAATTCTTTTCAAGCAGTTCAAAGTGTAAGGAAAGGTTTTATAACTGCTATTGGAAAAATCTCCTAATCTAGTTTTAGGAGGCTACTTTGTCAATCTGTAACATTTGACATGGCATTACCTGTTTTTATACTGCAAAGCTGCATAGTTGGGGTTTTTTCCCCCCTTGTTACAAGGGAGAACCACTTATAATGTTGTAAGGCTAACCAAGACAGGGCTGAAGAATTTTTGACAGACTGAATATTTTACCCCAAGTTATTGTACAAAATAACAACGAAACTGTAGTTATTTTGTTACAAAAATACACATTAGAAAAGTTAATTATTAGAAAGAACTGAACATGCATGAGGGAGCACTATGGCTTCAAAGGCATAAAGGCACAACTAACATTTCCATTATGTAAATGAATTCAAAGATATTTCACAACTGATCAGCTAGGAGGGACATAATGATTTATAATTCAAATAACTGAGCTTTGAAATCAAATTGGGCTAATGTATTTCGAAATATGCAAACCTGGAATAATTGTGAAAGTAATGCAAAACATGACACCAGCTCCAGTTATTTGGTGCCTTTGTTGGTAACACTGTCTTATGGTTTTGTTGGGTTTTTTTCCCTGTTATATGGTATAGTTGCTGGAATTATGGTTTGCTTTTAATTCTAGATTATCCTTTAGAAAAGGCTACTATACACATAAGAAAAAACCCCCACTATTTGTAAGACTGTGTAGAAGCTGATTGACGTACAGGAAAGTACTGAAATTAAATAAATTACTATTTTAACCTTTCAGGCTAGCCACAATTTAATCTATATCAAATACTGACAATTGATCCACTGGATCCAGCACCTTAACAATACACTCATTCAAAGCAATATGTACTTAATGCCTTTTAAAAAACCCCTAATATAATGTGAAAAGGCCAAAGTTTGCAATGCCAGGAAGTAGTTATAAACTACTTCATATGTTTGAAATAAAAAGTACTTCAGTATTATTATTAAAAAAAAAACTATTGGTAGAGTTTTTTATAGGAAAAAAATACATATCTTTAAAAGCCAAAATGACCAGTGAAATTGGGTTGTACATCATTTTCTGGGAAAAAGGAAAAACAGCCTCGACAGGTGTAATTTATCATTTTTCTGATTTAATACCAAAGAAATATATTAAAATAATAAAAAGAATCCTGAAATCCTCAAAATTTGTAGTGATAAATAGCTCTCCCTGTCTTTATTGCATTATGCCTACTAACAGAAATATTGCATGGTGGATTTTGCCAGACAAGGACGATTATTTTCCAATAAAAAGTTGCATATTAAATTCCAGCACAAAAGTGGGTGTCTAATACTTTTGAAATCTTTTATGGTTTGCCAGGGAACACAATTTTAAACTTAACTAATACAACATCACGGTGAAGTGAACCAGCATTAAAGCCTTCTTTGTACAACCCCACCCATCTAAGGAGAAAAGCTGCTGTTCTCAGAATTTTCGTTGGAAGCATTTCCATTGCAAAATAATTGAAGACATTTTTGGTATTTCTGGTTTTAGTTAATCTCTCTTTTTAGTAGTCTTTAAACATTTCACATGGATGTGGCAGATGTACATTTAGGAGGCAGTGCTGCTTTACATCCTGACTGCACACAGGGGGGTCTGAAACTGCTCTTGCAACAGTTAGCAAGTTTCTGCAAAGACAAAACCCCACCATTTCATCACAATTCTACTCTTCAGGAGAATTTAAGCTATTAAATATATACTTTTCCATCCTTTCTAGGTCCTGATATTATGACGTCTATTTCATGAGAAGAAATTAATTTCTTGCAAATATAATTTGAATTATTTTAAACACAAAACTATCCAGACATTTCAGCCGTGGAAAAGTATGATTTGCACCAACAGTTGATCCTGTCCCTCATTTTTGAGAGCCACCATGTGAATAGAGGCCTTTAGCAGCAAGATGAGGCTGATTATTTCAGCAAGTACACATGCATAAATGGACAAGCAGGCACTTTAGGTTGGGTACAATGTGTTACACGTCTTGGGTTATTTTGAAAGTGTTTTGAAGCCCAGCCCCTGTCTGAGCAATAAGTACACAGTATAAAAGAGGAGAGAGCTCATTAGTCTCTTCATAAATCTTACGAATAAAATAAATGTCTCCCCTTCTGTTTTTGTCAAATTCCTTAGCAATGTTTCACTTAAAGTCCTTTCCAGTCCCATTTCTGTGATGCCAGGAGAAGATAAACACACGCATATTTAAAACATCAAGTTAGCTGCTTAATGGTATTTCAAATAAACATAGATGTACACATTGTGTGATTTTCATTAAACAAAACTCACTTATGGAATGTGGAAACACACTCATCTTTCAACCCAAGGAAATGTATTAAAATTCTTCTTACACAATTAGAGTTCTACGCAGAAATAAAATGATACCAATTGTCAGATTCCAGGTGCCTTCCCCTCTGCCTCTGCTTGTCTAACCACCTCCTCTAGAAAATTACTGAAAAGTTCTTTTTGTTTTAGAATAGTGAAACATTTCAGTATTGAATAATTTTCTGAGCTCTGGTGGTTTATTACCTGTTGTATACCTTCAAATACTGTGTCACATCAAAAACAGCTACTGCTTTTTTGAAAATCTTGCTCCACTGACTCAAAATTCTGACTCAAAATTCACAGAGCAGACATCTCCAACTCATGATAAGTAAGTGAACATTAGAACAAGATTCAAACAACAGATACTGCAACAGAAAGCGAGTTAGCATCTGCCATCTGGGTAAGAAATTCACAAAAATACTTGAACCCATACAAAAATCCACATGCAAAGTCATGACTGTTTTATTGGCAGTAATGATGACACTGACACTGCCAGGAACACAGAATCAGGCAACAATATAACATGTAAAGAGGCTTGTCTTTAAAATCTAACTTGGGGTTCATATCTTACTGCATTCTCAAAAGTAGAACACCTTTAAAACAGTATTTATAGAAAAGGATAATATTAATAATAATATTAATATCCTAATTGGTTTAAAAATGTGGCATACAAAACAATGGAAGTCTCATATTAATTTTTACCTTCTTATTTGTAATAATATATCATGCCATATACAATAAAAAGGATATCCAACAGAAAGGTCATTTAGAAACTGAAGAGTTCTTGAAATCACAGGCTCACACCTTCCCTGGAATTTAAGATTTGTGACACTAGAATAAACAAAACAAAAGGGTGAGATTTTATAACACATTTTCCCCTTTTTGAGATGTGCAGTGCAAAAGCTCAGAGTATTAGTGCATTATCCTATGCATGTGTTTCTGTGAAATGGAACTGCTATAAAAACAGTGTCCTTTTCCTGAACAGGAGGTTCAAACGTTTTTGTAATACTGTAACAACACATTCATTTCAAACAAATCCATCATCTCTCAAAATGAAATAAATTATCTGAAGCTTATCCCTACTTGTATCTGTCTTACTCACTTTTCAACACAGTATCTGGCCACTTCACTTCCGTTGTATTTATCTGCCCCATTCTTCACCAGATCAGAACAAATTGCTATACATTCCCTAGGAAAACTTCCATAGCAGAAATGGGGTGCAGGAGAACTACGTGTGAATTCACAGATCTGCTGATCTACCCAATCCCAGGGAAACTCTACCCTGCAGTTCTTGTAGTAACTCCTATTCTTCCTCTTCCCTACACCAGTCAAGATACATAGGGGACACTGTGTTTCCCTAATTGCAACCCCTCTCAGACACAGGCATTAAGGAAGCATATTCTGATCACTGAGCCAATGATGATATAGGATAACCCTGGATCTATTATCAAGGCCTGGGGAACACCACATAAAGCAACTTAGCACTTGTGACAGCAAACTTACAGTTAGTCTCTCAGTGAGAGTCTCTCAGTTAACACCAGGTGATGAAGACTTGGCTCTACTACCTTCCAATAGGTTAAGCATGAGCCATGAAGCAAAGTGCCAGGACCTTCTACAGCTTCTTCTGTACGGTGTGCACCTTTAAAAGCATCAAGTCCAGCCTATGACCAACACCACCACACCATCTAGACCATGGCACTAAGTGCCACATCCAGCCTTGCCTTGAACACATCCAGGGATGGTGCCTCCACCACTTTCCTGGGAAGTCCATTCCAATGTCTAATCACCCTCTCCATGAGGAAGTGCTTCCTAATATCCAACCTAAACCTCCCTTGGAGCAGCCTGAGGCTATAAACCTCAAAGAGTTGTTAAATGCCTTAAAATCAGCATTTATTATTGCTTTTACACATTTATAGGCTAAGGAATGTACTAAACCATATAAACTTTTTCAGGAAGTTATGAACTCAAAAATGCAGTTTAAGGTGTAACACTAAATAGTATTATTTGTTCAGGAGAAGGCAAATAACAACACAATTAGCAAATAACCTCAATTTAGATTTACAAACAAATATTTATTTACTTTATAAAATCTCTATGAAGAGCTACAGAGGTTCAGCTTGCCTTAAAGAAACAGGCCATTCTAGCAAGTCCATAATTCAGATTTTATGCCTACTATGGGGAGTTCTGGAGATGTTTATATTTGCACTAAATCCTTAACAAGTATATACCATACAAAGAGATAGAAATGAATTTGGACTACTCAGATCTCACATCAACATCAAAATCATAAAAAGGTTATTTTGCAAAAGAGCAAGAACTTTGTCCTTCAGTAGCCAGATATAAGACATTTCAAGAAAAACAGGAAGTCCGTGAGAGCTTGGAGAGAAAATTAGAACTGTATAAGGAAGGCTTTTCATCCAACATCCAGAGTACTTTTGTGTACATCTATTCTTTCAGTTTGAGATTGTATTTGGATGCTGAAAGACGGAGTAATAATATAAAAGCTAGAAAGTACTCCTGAGTGAAGAGAGGATGAAAAATTCCAATTATAATTGTAGTAATTCCCATTTCTGTTGTTGCCTTATCAATATCAGGCAAGATGAAAGACACATAAAATGAAGTATTTTAAGAAAGATATACAAAACATAAGTATCTAAGAAAATTTTAAAGATCTGAAGAGGAACCTCATAATACAAGAAGCAGATTTCCACTATGCAAGGAAGAGAAGCCAAGGGATGAAGGAGAAAAATTTACAGTTCTTGGAAAAATCATGGCAAGACAGCACTTATATCCAAGTGCTATTGTTCTTGCCTCCTTCTCTCCCAAGTGGCTTATTGATTTAAAATATGAACTTAATGAAACAAAGTCAAAGGAACTAACCATAACATTTCAGATGAGTCACAAAAAACAAAAGCCTCATCAAAAGCTATGCCAATGCTAAATTCACCAAAACATCTATGGGACATGAGCACTGAACATACTTTAAAAGCAAACCGTGTTCACACTCAAGTAACTGCTCCCAGCTTAGCCCTCCTTGAACCTACTCTGCTGTTGCTACAGTGCTGAACACAGCTAAGAAGGCTTAAGATGCCTTGCATATTAGAAAAAAACTTTCCTTCAGATTAGGTATTTTTTCAGTTGGCCTTTCCCCTTCCACACATACACCCTAGAAGGTGATAGTCAAGGCAAGCAAATGCAATGGATGCTTAAAGAACTATCCTAGAAAATTTCTAGTAGGACTGTGATGAAAATACATCCATTGATAGATATTCTGACTAGATAAAACCCCATCCCTTCAGAAATGTTTAACAGGACTACAGTAAAAGGCACATTCATTAACTTCCAATGAAAAGGTGATAAAAGGTCTAGGAGCTGATGTGACAGTGGTACGTTAAACTACCATCAGAAGGTCTAAAGGACACCTTTTACATGGACAAATCTCAAAGTATGTCTGCACTTTGAAGAATATTATTTCATACAACCTTTGATCCATAAACTGAGCAGTGGCTACTGCAGCTACTAGTAGCTATAACACAAGTATTTCAAATTGTTTTCACTTAATGCAAGAACTCACTGAGCCTGATCACCAAAGCTCCTCTGCAAAGCTGCTACTAATAAATTCAAAAGAACACATTAAAGCTACATAGATGAAAATGAACTTAAAAAAAACAGGGAGATCTCAGAAAGACAGCTCAATAGAAAATGTGTTCAAAATCCCAAGAAATCAAAGCAAAATGCCATTTATCCATCTAAACACCAGTGAGCTCACATGGGACTTCAAGAAACTAGAAACTCCATGTGTCAACTATTAAGTTATCACAAAAAGAGATTACGTCTCTAACAGCAGAACAAACAAATAATTAGTATGTCCTGACAGACTACAACTTGTTTGACTACCATAAATTCAGGTGCTGTTTACTCCTCACACACAGGATAACATGCTTCCTGCATGCATCCTTCACTGGATTCTTTCGTGGTGAAGTGGATGGAAATAACCTGACATGGTCTTTTGATCACCCCACGGTGCTAATGGCAGATTATGATAAGGCACTTGCTCCAACACCTTCTGATTTGAAAGTCTAGTTGCCATTAACCAGGCAACAATAATCTTTCATGCCTAACTCCTCTATTTCACCTAACGCTTGACATTAATGAAACAAAAACTATACCCTCAAACATGGTTGTACACTTGCTATATGAGAATATCACCAGTTTAACAGGAAAGTGCACAATACAAATCCACTAGTGTTTCCTTTTAACCTGATGTCAAGGAATAATATATGACAAATTTAACCTACCTAAAGAAAAAAATGGATCTGTAGGGTATGACAGAACAGTAGACAAGTAGCTTTCTAAAATAACAGTGCAGTTAAAAATACTGACTACACCCACCAGAGAAAACAAGGGAATGGTCTCACAGCCCTGTATCCTGCCCACTGCTGTTACCAACGTGCTAAGATTATTCTCAGTAAGAGAGCACCAGAACTGCTGCCAGAAGGGATTGCCCCATCAGGCCCTAGTTTTTGGATTATACATCAGTATGTTATGGTTTCACACCCAGATCTCCCAACTAGCACCGGGGAGAAGCTCCTTTCTTTTCACTGACGCAAACATGAATGTGTTTATACAGTGGTTTTACTGCTAACTCTTAGAGCTCCTGACTGAATTGTCCATTTCAAGCTGTAGCATCCATTCTGTAAAATTAAATTGATCTTCCATCTAATCAATGAACAACTCATGGTTTTAGGAAAATACAGTAGGCCATGAGGAAAGAGAAAATAAAAATATAGAGTGTGTAATCTAACAAACAGCACTGACTTCCGCTTTTTACGTGCCTTGCTTTTGCTTTCTTTTAAAATCATCCATGTAAAATTAAAACCCTGTATTTTTTTCTTAATTTACATTACTTGTGCAAATACAGCCCTACCCAATCTAAACACATATAATACTTCTGCTACAACCTGCTAAATTATATACTGCTATTTCCCCAATTGGAAAGACAACAGAGATTTCATCTCAATGACAGCAACAAGCAGGAAGAGAGAAGCAAAGTGATGCATCTGGTCTCCAAACAACAGTTCGCTTTCCTCTGTTGTTCAAGCTTCACTGTAGTTTGAAACAACAAAATGAAGCCTAGCTGTCTAGTACCATGACATGGACTGCTTCCAGAAACTGTACAATAAGTATCCATCAGTATTTTTCCATTCATCACCCTCCATTTACCTGTCTCCAAAGCATATTCCAGATAAATATCAAGGTTCGATTGTTATCCTAAGGCAAGATATACAACTTAACTTCAGGTTTGGAGGAAGCAAAGCATTTGTGCCTTGTTTTCCCCAGAAAAGTTAAGCCATATTAGCAAATGAACTTGTCTTAATTGCTGCTATTTCTCAAAGTTGGTAGTCATGGTAGCAAAAGACAAGTCATGTTTAGTCCTGTCTGAACAGGTCATGGCTAACCTGGCAACATCAGTAGGTCAAAGTCTACTGAAAGTACTTAAATGTGTTGTAAGTCAGATTTAGAAGAGATGAAGTAAATGACAAGATGCAGCATCTTGCTCACCACAGAATAGAGAGGTAAGGGACTTGTTTCTCTTTCTCCAGGCACACACAGAACTCGTCGTCTCCTGGGGACTCTAAGATTTTTTTTTAGTGGATATTCACAATTTTGCAGAGGGACCATTTTGCTTTAAGAGCAAAACTGATTTTAGATGAAACTCTTTTTGAGACAGGAGAAACTATAAAATCTCATGAAGGACGTAAGTAATAAAAGACAAAATCCTGGCAGTTTTGCTGGCACCCATGGAAAGCAGCTGCAGCAGAGGCATCAAAGGTAGCTTCTCCAGATGAATTTTTCTAGGATTATTCTTTCGGGAAAATATTGTAACACCTATCTGTCAGAACAGCACACCATCTTATCCTGCCAAATGCCAGAGATGAGAAGTCAGCTGATAATAACGCCCCTTGTCTCCCTCAATATGAGGCCTTGAAATCCTCCTCTGAATCCGTATTTTTAAGAGAGGAAATTTTGCCAGATCTTGCCAAAAAGCAATCCAAAAGACCCTCCTCAATACAAAGATAGACTAGTTTAACTTGTTCAGTTCCTCACTGCAGAGTACTGTGAAGCTTTACAAGCAATTCCACTGACATCTGAAGGCCAGGAATGAGAAGTGGGAAGGTGGGGCTGACTTATGCCAGACCGTCCCCGAGCAAGTCTGTGAATTCTCAGCTCTATTCTCCCTTCAGCCATGTCCAGAGGTGATGCAGTCACTGTGGAGGACATATCTAACTGTAAGTTTTTATTTAGGGGCCTGCAGTACCTTCAGAAAATAAGATATTAGTGCTTCTGAAAATGGTTATCCCTTACTTCAAATAGTTAAAATTGATGGAAGACATTATTCTAGCAAAGAGCAAACTTAATGATAAAATAAAACTCAGATTTTATGTAAACATTAAGACAAACCAAAATACATACTGATTAGGAGCCAAAAACAAACTCACATTTTTGTCATAAATGTTTCCAGAACATGGTTGTCGTCTGTTATTCCTAAGACTTCTGACATTCGGGCATACACCTGGGAAGAAACATTTCAACAGTAACGTATTATAGACATTTACGAGTACCAACATTTTCATTTTTTCTAAAACTTTCCCTATTTTGATTTTTCATGAGAAAAGTACAGGCAAAAATGCCTGTCGATCCAACCTAGCTAAAGCATTTGTGAGAGATGGCTTATACACTCTCCGATAGTATGTAGTGAATTTGGCACTGATAAGCTACTTACTCTTGCATACATTTTTTTCACCACAAAGATGTAAATTTTCCACAATAAACTCACTTTGTTGTTCACAGAACATTACAGTCTCCATTCAAAAAGCCTGCTCTATTATAAAAAATCACAAAGGGATGGAGCACCAAACGTTCTTGCATTGGTCTCTATTCTCGGGGGGATGTGATTCAACCCTGTCCTGGAGCTTGATTTTGCAACTTCACACCCTGACAGTGTAAAATCTGGTAAAACTGGTACTCTACAGATATTAATGTTTGTGTTCTCAAAGGCAGATCAAAGGCTTTGGCAGCCAAGTAACTTGTAGTTATAAACTTTTCCCCTGTGTTTCAGATTCAAGACAGAGCTCACCAGCCAAGTTTTCCCAGCACCCGACCTATCCTCCTACCAGATCAAACTGCTCCTATGATGCACTAACAAACACCCAGCACACATCAAGTATATTTTTTTCCTTAGTGTGTAATCTTAAAATTTTCTGGTAGTTTTAGTAGCCTAACATTTAGTTGGGATAAAAACATTTAGTTGGGTTAAATCAATTTCAGAAACAGAAGGGCGACACACAGAGCAAAATTTCTTTGCAATCCTCTGCCAACTCACTTGACCCTGAGCTCAAGTGATTCTGCTGTGTGTGTAGGACTGGGGTAGATGTCCACCTCCCAGTCAGTGCTCATTATTTCATTAACCTTCAGTGACACTGGGACAAGTATGAGGGGTTATCTGTAATCCTTCCCTGGGATGTGACAGGTCTGAGGCATGAGCAGCACCACAGTGACAGCCGGGTGCCATCTAGCTGCCAGCTGCTCCCTGACACCACTTGTCCTCCAAATACCAACGGCCCCTCTGGAGTGCTGGGACTGCACCTACCCCTGCTGGTACCAGCTTCCTTTCTGCTGGTGGGGGAATCCCAGGACCTTGCTTATAAACCAAACCAGCAGAATTCTACCTCTGAGGAAGTCAATAATAATAATACTAATAAGAAACACTACAATAAAAATTCTATTTTCATGTCCCAAATACTTCAGTTTAATCAAAGCATAATAAAGGCATGAAGAAATTAACTTGTGGCTCTAACCAGAAATTGCACCAAGATCAAGGATAACTTAACTTGTAAGTTAACTTATCCTTTTATAAATGTATTAATGTAATTTAGTGTGATAAAATCAGTAGTGAAAGGACAATCAAAAGATGAAAAAATTGTAATATACAACCCGATCCTTCAAACATTGCAAAATATTATGTTCACACACTGTGTGAAGTTATCATAGATAGTAATTAAACATAGAAAAGGTAATGTATTCAAATATAAAAAGAATATCTTCTAATTAAAAAAATAATCTAATTAGTGCACTGCTGAAATGCTATAGCAGCTGCAATTTTGGCAAAGCGTAAGAATTTTTGTATTTGACATGAGGAAAAGAGAGAGGGAGGTAGCAGGCATGTCAACACATCAGCAAAGACATATTTTTGTTGGGATGTTTCCTTGCTTCCTTCCTTCTTGCCAGGGGAACCAGCAGGAGAAAGGGCGCTGAGGCAGCGCTGGGAGCTGCTTTGTGCTCTGTTGTCAAACTGGGCTCTCCCCACATCACAGTTTAACAAATAAAATACTAGAACAGCAGTCAGTGTTGACAAAGAGCAGTGCTTTAATCCACAATTATCCTTGTAACTCTTACTACTCCTTTTATCATCCATTAGCTTTGATTCCCATTATCCCATCAAGAACTGTGTCAACGCTTCTGTCCCTGGGGATTCCCCACAACTCGGAGGATCTGACAGCCAAGCTTGAGTGCTAAGCAGGATCATTACCTCTTAAATCCACTTATCTGATCCACTGAATAGTAAATTGAAAAGCTCATTAACAGCAACAATCTGATTTGTTTTCACATGTGACAGGGTCATTTCAAGTCAGCATGAATACAGTGCTTGTAATAAAAACTACTTCCCCTTCAGCTCGGTACTGTGACAAATTGTACGCTAAAAGAAATGGGATATTTTAAACACCTTCTTCAGAATCATATTCAAAGCCAACGCACACATTTAGCATGTAAAAATAGAAAAGCCAAAAAGCCCCCCAACCACAACAATGAAACGTCCTTAGACTTTTAAGCGCTATTAAAAATTAATGATAAAGCATTTTGGAGGTATAATAATAAAACACACTTCGACAACAAAGACCGTGCTACGTGTTCGAAAGGCGGAAAAAAAATTACTATTGAAAGGGGTCGTGAAAGGCTGTGGAATCACATGTGGGAGTGATCTCATCTTCAGCTTGCCTCCACCACAGAGCCACAAAAGCAAAGGCAGCCCAGGGTCCTCACACCCACTGGGTCTCCTCCATTCCCAATCTCCCCTTCCTTCTTCTAGCAGGAAAAAACTCAAGGCTTGAGTTTTTAATTCCCTCCAGGCACTTCAAGGAAGGAACGGGATAATTAACTTTTTGGTTGGAAACAAGCACTTCAAGACTTCCGGAAAACCTTGACACATTCATTCCCAAATCCTCACAACTGCAGGATTTATACCTTCCACAACAAATCCTGCATCAACACACATCATCACATGGTCATGCCATGATACTACCCAAGTGTAAGTTCAGCAGTAAAATATCCCATCATCACCATCCTGTTCTTACAATAGTTACGAACGTGAGCAAAAAATCTGCAGAAGTGGTAACATTAGCCTACAAGGTTTGAAGAACTTCACAGGTACAAGTCCTTGAGATCCTTAAAACAAGCTGGGGCTGATACCACCATCTCAACTGATACCTATGTGGCATTGCTGTAGTCAGAGGTGACAGCAGTGGTCATGGCAGTGGAGAGAAAGAAGCGACCAGCAAAACACCTTCAATAAGAATCAATAACAATTTCAAACATTTTAAAGCAAGCGTGAAGGCAAGGGATCCAGAGATCCTTTTCTTTTGCCCTGTTTGTACCAACAAAACCACCTTAGTGGCCTGATGATGTTCAAGGAAGGCAGCAGGTTCACAAGCTCTGGTGCCAATGAACTTTTTGTGGTCTAGTAGATTTATCAGTTGTTCAAATTACATAACCATATACTTCCCAAATACTTGAACTACCTGCTGCACAGCAGGTTCACAAGCTCTGGTGCCAATGAACTTTTTGTGGTCTAGTAGATTTATCAGTTGTTCAAATTACATAACCATATACTTCCCAAATACTTGAACTACCTGCTGCATTGCAAAAGGGTGAGAAAACAAAATTGTGGAAGCAATGCTTTACAAAGCAAAGCACTTGTATGTAAATACATTTGAAGAAAACAGAAATAATTCAGTAATAACACTAAAACTTTATTTCCCTGTCTTCGCTACTCTTTGGCCCTAGGTATCTTTAACTTTGCTTTGTCTTTTGAGGTCTTCTCTTTTTGGTACTATCATTATAACTCTGAAGAAGCTAATTATGTCAATTCTTAAATGTGAAGCAGATTACAGAACTGGGAAGCTCAGAATATGAGTTCCTAAAGGTTGCACGGCTATATAATGACAGTCACAGAAATTCAATAACAGCACTGTATGGAATGTACTCAAATGCACCCCATGAAACAAATTAAAACAGAGCAATGAATCTCTCACACTGTGCAAATAAGAAAAGGCAAGAAAATGTTGGTTCCTGTATGTTTCATAAGGGCTATTATAATGAATTAAGATTTTGGATAATGAATCTTCAGAAAATTACAGTAAAGTTATTACCCTTAGGCACAGCGCAAATGCTTAAGATATTATAACTTCCTTCAAGCTCTCCAGGCCTTGCTGCAGAGAACTATCACTGCAACATTAAAGTATTTTGTCATGAATATTGAGGGCAAAACCAGACCTTAACCATATTTACCCCAACCAAACAGAAGCTGAGTGGGGAGAGCTGCTAGGAGCAAGTGGGTCAAGGAGCTCATTTTCTCCCCCACCGCGTGTCTGGGGATTCACTCAACACCGCGCCAACCACGGCCCGTGTCTGAAGCTGCCACCCCACCTCTCTAGCACCTTGTGCACCACCCACTAAAACTCCATACTCATCACCAGTCCCCTTCTCGGTGTCAACTGCCATGATACATTTAGTAATTGCCACTGCTTTTTAAACTGAAATCAGTTATTTTGATTTTTTAGTGCTTACAAGCTCCATTACAGTGCAGCAGAAATCTAGCTTCCAAATCCCAGACAACTTCTGAAAATCTGACCTGAGTCCCCTAACTGGTGTAGCAGGGTGCCAGATCATTCATCTTTACCTCCTGACCAAACTAAGGGCTTATAAAGCCTTGGCTTTTCTATCCTCTCTGTAACAGAGGAAGACTTTTGTCAGCTTCATTTCTGACCAGCTAGTATTTCAAAACACCCTTAATGCTGAGTCTAAACCAGAGACTGGGCTAATGTTTTGTTTTATAGTCAGTTCCCTAAACGAAAAAGATTCAAAAACAGGCTACAATAAATTGCCTCAGTCAGTTTCAGACAGGATCTCTGAAGATTAAGTTGGGCTTTGTGCTACATAACAAGTAGGGTACATTGCTAGGTGTGTTTTTAAGCAGCGAGAGGAACGACATTGGTTACATAAATAATATTCTATTTACTGGCTTACCTATAAACCTAGCTTAATTAAAATGTTGCATAAAGTTATCCTCAACTGAAGGAGACCTCATATAGAGCAACATTTAAAGATTACGGTATTGTTATTACAACTAAGTGTTATGTTTTAGGGGAAAGAGTAAATCTGCTGTGTGGCTCAGAGTCATTGTTATGGATGTTATTTCCTTCCCAGTCTGTTGCAATAGCCCATCACCTCAAGTTCAGAGAGGAAGAGGTACTAACAGTTCCTGCAAAGGCTGTTTTCCAGGCTCTCCTCCCCAGTCCCTTCCCTGCTAGCTCAACGGAGCCAGAGCTTTCACAGGAGTCTGGGGTGCAGGAGTGATGAACTCCCTGCCTTCTGCTCATGGAGTGCCCATGTGATGCCAGCAATAAACCCTTTCTTAAATGGAAATTGATCTCTATTTCAGTGACTTTCTCTCAGCTTTTATTTACTTCTTTCTTCCTTCCTTTCTTAATTCCTGCTTCCTGAAAATCCTGAAAGAAAGAGTTACAATTCTGGTGAACCTATAATGAACTAACTGCTGTTATTACTGATGTGGCATGAGAAGCATTCTGTGGAAAAAAATAAAAATAAACTGGTTTATCTGCTAGGTCTTCAGTTAGCCAGTTGTTAAAAGGGTGCTTAGCCTTAAAAGTCTTGTTTAGACTTTCATTTTTGTAAAGCGCTGTTAGAGATTTTTAATTCCGCTGTCTCTTTTGCTCCCCTGCAGGGCTTAAAGCACAAATACAGTGCAAGCTGAGCAATACTATTAACAGCTATTACTTTCTGAACATCGCCCAAAAGATTTTTAGTTTTTGAAACACAGTTCCAGGCTGTGCTTTCCATCGGAGCTATACACTGCACTGCAGAGATTCAAGCCATAAAATGCATTCAGGTATTTGCTTAACAAGAAGCCAAAATGCTGCTTTAAAAATCCTCTAATGTCGGAAACTAACTAATATTATACACATGACAAGACTAGATTTGTGCCAGCCAGAAAACTCCAGAAGATAAAGTATTATAGGTACTTCAGTAGCAGTAATGGACACTCTTACTTGCCCCTGTAACTATTAAAAGTGTCCAGCTTAATTTTATTCAGTTGCTTAATTGTATTTAAATGAGTGGCCCACTCAGCATGCTTATGTGCAATAAACCTCAACGCTAAAGCATCAACATTTGTTTGGCACTTAAAAACAAGTAATAAAAATCGCAGTTACTTATTACAATTCTAAAATTTGTGTATCAAACCCCAGTTCACTGTAGTGACTAACATAGCTGCTCCACATCTCTCAGGATCAAGCCTTAAGCATACGATATTTAGCAATATCGCCCATTTTAAAAAGGCTTTGCACCAGAGTTGTACCTCGGTGTGTGTTTGCACGTTTATCCCAGGGCACAAAAAGAGGTCTTACAGCCACCACAGCTAATACTAGCAATTTGAACAACCCTCTTTGGCAAGCCAGAAATAAGATAATTGTTCAACATAGGCTGGCTCTTCTGAAATACTGGAAGCATTGCCTGTAATTATAGACATCTGTCATTGCTAGCCACTCAGTAGTAACCCTGACATCAATATACAACTATAACACTAAACTGCCTGCAGGCACAGCAATGGAAGCCAGATACGAGAGGCAGGCAATCATCTGCCTCATCCAAACTATCTGTCAAAGGTTCCTAACCACAAATAGCTCTTACGTTTTGTATCCTTAGGATAATATGTTGATTTATTTTAGATCCTCTAATATTTACAGTCTAGGCCATCTACTAAAATAAAGAAACAAACCTGATGGCTAATGGAGGCAGTTACTGTTCAAAATCATCACGGAAGGTCATAGCTCACCACTCCAATGTTAAACACTGATGGCTCTTCTGAACATGCACCTGTATGGAAACTTTCCCTCCTCCAAAATCACAGATGCTCATTTCCAGCTACAATGTACAGTGATTGCCATTTTCTCACCAGCCAACATTATATCAACCAAACCAAAGAGATATTTACACTTTGAACCTCGAGAATATCCGTGCAAAAACGTGCACAGTAAGTTCCAGTATCCCAGAGTTCACCGTGTCAGTACAGAAACAAGCAGCTCTCTGCAGAATTATCTTCAACACACAACTGTGATAAAGGAATTGCATTAATGATATTAAGTATGTTTCCAGATTAAACACTTCTCCAGTTCTTAGTGGGAGGCTGACAAACACATTTAACCAAGGAATAAAGTTTCTTGAAATTTACAGATAAACATGGCTAATTTCTTCTTCATTCTAAGGTGAAAATCACATTGAAAGCTTCAGTCTCTGCTTTTTTGTCTTCATTTGAAAATCAATCTCAGAAAGGGGCAAAAAAGATTGTAGGTTTAAACTAATTAGGAATTAACATCCGTACAATTATCATAATTTGTTATTAACAAAACCGAGATTTCTTAGTATCATTCACAACAGCCTCTGCTGAAGAGAAACTATTAATTACTAGACAGACAGTTAGCTTACAAGTGAGCTGCATTTTAAAAACCTCCTTTAAAATACAATTGCTAAATGCCTTACAGTGCTGTAATGTGAGACAGGTTCAAATCTTATTACTTCACTGAAATTAAAACCTAAGTTTTAATACTGTTCAAGTCGAACAATGATTCCACACTTTATTGCTTTTGAAATCCCTTGATGATCATAGGAAAAAATGCCCTCGAGAAAAAGAGACTCTGTTTTCGATAAACAGAAAATACAGTTTGCACTCTTAGCCTCTTTGTCATCACAAAAAAAGGATTTAATGCCAATTCTTTAAAAAAAGACTTTTTTCACAAAATGTGCACCTTGTGTGCCATTTGTAAAATCAGCTCACTTTCTTTTATTTATTACTGCAGCGCGGCAAGGCAATAAAGCAGCTACTGATAGCTAATAAATTACATGCCTTTTAAAACAATTCTCCAGCTACAAAAACTTGTAACTACAAAGGCTTACATTTACATGGTACATCGTGTGAAATGTCTATATTTATGTTCTATTTAACCACATAAATAAAATGTGACCCTTTATTAAATTGCCGAGCAGGAAACAGGGGCTACATGTGAGATTAAACAAAGGGTAACTTTTGAAGGCTCTTCTACAGATTAACATAATTAAACATGAAATGTAACAAAAAAAATGGCCTAGTTCAGGCAGTTCAGGTGTGAATTATTTTTAAAATAAAATGCATTTTTAAGTATGCTCTTCAAGCTACCTTCAGGAAAAAAGTGATCACCAATTTTTCAACTATTGCATGACAACAATGCAAACTCTGAAGTCTAAAAATTATGTAAGGTTTTCAACATAATTGCAACATATTACTGTGATATAAAACAGTAACTCTCCATCACATACCATGAAAACCAGGATTTGTATTTTTAATTAAACTAAATACCAGAGCTTTGGGAAAGTGTGTTTTGTTTTCTTGTTGTTAAAACAGATTTTAAACAAAAAACCCCTGCAGTCATGTTTCATCATGTATCCCTCTTCATGAAATGTTTTTAAATCTCTATGTCTCTATTAAACTCATTGAGGCATTCCTAAATCTTTTTTTCTTCATGGCTGGCCCAGCAATTATAGCTAATTTGCACAGAATGCTGAGGTGCATTGTCTTTTATTTTTGTTCTGCATTATTTTTAGACTTACGTGCTAAACTATCTTCATACATTTCTTCCTTACAGTTTGATTGTCTCAAATCATTAAGCTAAGCACTACATTATTTTTAATTGTCTCTATATAGTCATGCATCTACACTTAAGATGTGTAGTTCTAATACAAATTTCCTCAGCTCACGCTTATTTTTGTAGCATCTGTGGCTTTGCTTTTGCTTTGCTCACACAACTTTTTTCACTGCTGTAGTTCCAAAATGGTAGTTCTTTAATTGAGCGTGAAAACAGACCTTAACGCCCTGCTGATAAATAAAAACATTTAAAACACTGCTCTTCAATTTTAAGATAACAACCCATGACATGTTAGTAAAGACACTGCATGATTCTGAATTCCTCACCAAGCACAGCACCACGGTGACTATCCATCATTCTGAACAGAGATGCTGTGGGGCAGATCTTTCAGGCTGACAGCGTTGCTCGATGCAAAATGAGATGGGAAATACTTTTCAGACACTTTTCGACTCCCTTAATCCTAAGGCCACCTTTCCCTATGGTAACCAAAGATTTCCTTCAGTAATATGGTTTCTCTCATATTTTTCACGGCCTCGGTATTCAAAATAACAAGGCAAAACATTCATTATTTAAAGCAGACAAAAAGGAGGTTTAACAAACCAAGCGGCCAAGACAACAAACAAAGCCAGGGCCATGTTTTCCTGCTGCAGGTTTGTCTACTTGTGGGGATGAACGATTGGGGCAATTTTAAGATGGTACAGAGTGAAAAGAGCCTGGTGTATCTGTACTGGGGAAGTGTCCTCGAAAGCACTGCCAACAGCCAAGAGAGAACTTAACAGGATTCTTATAAACAAGTTTGGTTCAAGAGGAGTTATAGATATATTTAAATAAAAAAAATAATACTGAGATAGGGACGATTCAACAACTCCTAATTTTACTGAAGAATTTAAGCTGAAACACAGGACACTGAAATCAAGCAAGAGCATGTTTTAAGTCAAGGATTTCCACGCAGGAATATGCTGTACAGGTAACACAGAAATAGATCGAACTCTGGGTCACCAGTGGGGAATAGAATTATATTTACATGGGTATTTATTGAAAAGCTTACAAAACTAATGAAACTGATGAATCACAATTGGCCAGGAATCTTGATCAATAATTATCCTGAGTAACATGTGGGAAGTTTCAAACTTCAGCTTTTGATTAAAGTTGCCTTAAAAAAAAAAAGGGTGACATTTTGGAGGTGTGCACAGAACACCATACAGCCTAAACTGTCTCGGCTCTGGAGAAATGCAGACTAAGAGGCAAATTACAGAACAAAATTTAAAAAGCCCATCTCATCCAGCATCTGAATTGGTTGCACTACAGCAAAACCAGGAAAGAACACAGTGGCTCACACTACAGAGTCAAGAAACACCACCAGGTGACCACATCCAGCACCTACTAAAGCCTGATGTCATACAGGCTCATTTAGGGGTCCTGCCTGACTTGGAAGGGTGGCTGTATCACCTGCATTCTGCACGCAGTCCTTCATGTCATGTCATCTTTTTACAGTATGACAGATAGTAATGGTCCTTAATAATCTACAGAGCAATATTTTGGTTCATTTTGCTGACCTCTTGAGCAAACAAGATAAACAAATCCACGCAAACATGACAGATACCAGCACACCCTCAGACACGACTGCTCTGTCCAGTCCAAGAACCTGAAACACTTTGGAAGCAAAGAGATCTGGTACAGCTTATGACCAGGTGCTGACTCACTCCTACCTTAGGGGATACTGCAAAACTAATTTTTTAGCCCCAACAGCACATGCATTTAGATGATTACATAAAATCTAAAAAATATTCTAAATATTATTGCTATTCAGCAATTAGAATGGAATTGGATACTAAGGAAAGTGCATAAACTAGAATGTACTTGTCTCATTAATAGCTCGAAGATGATACTTAAATAATCAGCTCCTGTGCCTATTCTTACAAAATCTAAAAAACAACAACAACATGATTTTAAGTCAACTTACATCCAAAAGTTTCAACATACCTTGTAACAAGCCGCATTACTGTCTAGATGATGCCAATAAAATTAATTTAATACTTAAATTTATATAAAACCCCCTTGTTTCAGAAATAAAACTTTTGTTCCCAGAAGACTTCTTTCTCAATAGAGCTACATGCCTCAAGAAACAACTCGTCAGTAGTGAGAATGCTCTGGAGAAATAATATGGAACCTTCCTCATGGCCTTCCTAACTGCAGTTCTTCTGATCCAAATTGATGGCAACTACTGACTCCTCCAACAAAGAAGATACAGATGAAACCATTGTGGAACAAATCACTGAAATCACTGGTTGTTTTTTTTTCCCTCCTTGCTTCAGAAGAATGCAAGTGGCAGAAGACAGACAACTATTTGTCTTCCTATGATAATTAACAAACGTGCATTTAAGTCTGAGAAGAGAACTTCAAAAACATATTCCTGTATGTGAATCTGATCTATACCAGGACAACATTACTAACAATTTTGAATTATTTTGTAAGCACACAAAAGCAATGTCAGAAAGAGCTCAGAATAGTCTGACAAAAAAGAAATGTTGGGAAGATCAGTGGATCTAATGAAATATGACATATAGCCCAAATGCTGGATGTTCTGCAGATTTGATTTCAGGGAATGTAAAATGCTGATACACAAGGTAAAAGTCACCACTGACACAGCCCTTGTGCTGCCTTGGTCAGACAGCTCTATCACTGCTCTTTCCTTGCTCAGATGCATGAAGATGAACTAGTTGTTCTGCCTCCTACTAATTCAACTTGGTATGAAAATCACACGCTGGTACACAAGATACTGACCAAGTCTAACACAAACATGACCCAGGCACTCTGGAGAAAATGGTTATTTGCATTTTTGTTTTAACTTAAACATACCATTTTGTGAGGGGAAAAAAAAGCCCTTTCCTAGATCAAGCAAGCACTCCACATACAAAACCACATCATACTGCTTTAAATACTAGGATTGTCAGTCTCCCACTTTTTGAACACATTAAACACAAGCTGGGGAAGGCAGCTGGCTCCTGCAGTGACTCTAGGTATTATAAAAAGGAACATTCAACAATGAATTAGCTCTTGACTTCTTTGTATGAAAGAAACAGAGCTCTGACAGCTTTAGAACATCCATGAATAAAGGAGACAGTTGGCTGTATGATGGTCATAGCATCATAGTATCATCATTCTGGTTGGAAAAGACCCTCAAGATCATCAAGTCCAACCAATACTCTAGCTCTGCCATGTCCACCACCAAACCCTGTCCCCTGGCACCACATCTGTCTTTTTAGATGTATCCAGGGATGGTGACTCAAACACCTCCTCAGACAGCCTGGATCCCCAAGTCCAACTCCCACCCCAGAATAAGACAACCCCAACGTTCATACCATGTCCCTGAGGATATTGTTCAAATGTTTCTTGAATATTGTCAGGGTTGCTGCCATTACTGCTTCCCTGGGGAGCCTATTCCAGTGCTCCACCACCCTCTGGGTGAAGAATCCCCTCCTAAAGTCCACCAAGTCACCAGAAATACTCGGAAAATGTTTCTCCTTTCTCTCACCCAGCTTCACACTCAGTGCTTTTGGCAAAGGATGTTCAAACAAGAAGAGTTGCCTTACCATTATTTATTGCCTATCTTCACTCAGCTGTCATCAACTTGAAGACAGCTAGAGATTTTTTCCAGGGTGAAAGTGCTGCTATGATGGCTTATATTCCTAAGGACTGTTGAAATAAATTTATGAAATGACTTAATTCTGCCATTTTAGTTACAGAACTATAGATTAAAATTGAGAGGGGGATATTTTCCTTTTTTGGCCCAAAATAAACAAACACAGACTCTTCTCTATTCCCAGAGCCACCCTTAGATTAAAAAGAAGCCATGACTTATGTACCAGTAACATCCCAGTAAAACAGGCATAACTATAATACTCTCAAGTCCAGCCTTAGGAACTGCAATTCCAGTTTGCACTGCACTCTAAACCCCAGAATAAGAAAAGATACCAAGTTATGGAATATTAAGTGGTGAAAATGAACAGTAGATTCATGCCATACTCTATAGTTTCTTATTTTTAAGGTACTTCTGTTTAACCATTATGATTTTCAAATTTAAATCAGTAATGTTTACTCAAATTGAATTCTAAGTTTTCCCTCTGAGAATTATTTAATCACTAATTTGTGTGTTAAACCATTTGAACTGAAAATGGAGAGACATAAACAAGTAAATTTATTTTTTTTTTAGTAATTGAAGATATATGCACATTAAGAAAAAAGGGGGGTGTCCCCCCTTCCCCCTTTTAAATGTGGATTCACAAGCAGCAATATTTTACTGGAGCTGGATTATCCTGTATTTTCAGCTTTCTAGGTTCACCAGAATGGCACAAAGGAACTGAAGCAGTATTGCTGCATTGCTTCAGAAGTCTGCATTACTAAGAATAAAATGAAGTAAAATCAAAGGTGAAGGGGGCCAGTTTATACACAGCTGTACTTTCAGGACTCCCCGTCCATTCCTGCTTTAATTCTCCCAGCACTGTTAGCAGGACTAAGGAAGCAGCATCAGTCTTCAGAGTGCCAGGGCACACGCCGGAACACGGATACAAATCTTCAACTCGCACAGCGAAAAGACAGACTCATTAGTACAGCATGACACAGAACCTGTCATACTACTCTCCCTCTTGCTATTCAGTTTGTACAATCAAGAGAGTGATGGCACACAAATGCAGTGGCAGGGAGGGAAGGCAGGTAGTTAACTCTGACACTCTAATGAAACCACATTTAACAGTACTGCCTGCAGCCCATGTACACCCAGAAGCTACACTTAACTGCTAATGGCTATACTTACAGCCTACTTGTGTCAAGCTTGGCCTTTGTGCAAAATTTTTTCGTCTACTTCACAAAAATCTTTGAGTGGGGTTTTTTTGCTTTGTTTAGGGTCTCCCCCCCCCTTAATTTTTACGCAATGTAACTTTTAATTTATGCCTGGTAAGTGTTGCATGTTTCGATCTAAACATGATGGACTCAGGACATGCATATGCAAGACCCAACTACTGGAGCTGGTTAGAAGTTTTACAGTGTTTCCCCTTGGAAAATGCAACTCCATCTGTATTAAAAGATTCATTGCAAGTATCTCCATCGCCCTGAGAGGCACAGAAGCCTGGTTGCCTGCCACCCTTGTCAGGCTGGGCTGTCCTCAGGCTCCTTTCCACAGGAGGGTAATTCTGTTCTGCTGTAGGATCTCCTGTCTCAACACGCCCAGTGCTGCGCTCTCAGGTACTACTGGTGAGATCAACTTGGAACACGGAGAATGCCACTAGAGGGCTCACATATGATTATAAAGAGATCACATCATTTCCATGCAGCATGGAAGTTTACAGATTTTTCATTGCTGAAATTCTGTTAAACGCAGAAACAAACATAGCTGCCAAATATGTAATTGGGCCATGGTTTAACTGATATCATAGATGGAAAATGGTCAGCCATCAGTTCTGTAGCTACTGCCAGCAGAGGAGATCTGTATTTGCTGTGAAAAATAAACAGTTGCAATTCTTGCTTGCAACTCAATTCACCAGTAAATGCAGGTCAGAGTCAATGTCATAGTGTGTAATGCAGTACCATAACGACATCCTATAGATAGCCTTACACACTTGATGGTGAGTTAATCTGGGGATTTTTTTAAAATGCAGGTTTTCTTGGAACGATTATATTTGGTTTAACTACAAAAGTGACAGAAGTGCTGTCTCTGAATCACTTCATCAAGTGAGCAGCATACAGAACTGCATCCTGCAACATGATGATCACTTCCTGTGCTGTGCTGTTCATCGTGGTAAGAGTAGATGGTAGAGAGCCCCGTGGCTGGTCAGGCCTTAATTGCCCAACATCATCAGTGATCTACTTAAAAGACCAACACCCAAACCCACAGCAGCAGAGTAACTGCTAAGGACTAACATTATACCTGGCCCACAGGCAGAACAAGAGATGATAGATCTAGCTAAACAGGAATCAACAGGAAGGAAAAGAAATACATTATGTATGCACTAGATATGTACCAACACATTTTTATTCCTGTCCACATTCAGCTGTGCTCCAAGACAGCAAAACCGTTGGGAATGAAATAGATCTATCAATTATTAAAGGAATTAAGTTGAAAATATTTTGACACCAAGTGATAGACTCTAAGCAAGTATTTCATTTTAGAGCTAAACACCAATACTACACATTTTAGACAAAAATATTAGATGACAATGCATCCTGTTTGACTTAAAAATCAACTAAATAAAAATTAACACAACAGCGTGAGAACAAAATTAACGGTCTATGGCAGATGAATCCTCTTATTGCACCTGTCCTCCACTGTGCAAGAGAACATCAGCCTGCCACTGATTATTTCTTTTTGACATGATTTATCGCCTACTATTCTTTAAACTTGATAAAGCAAATTAATCTTTGATTGCAGGAGCCACTGGAGGTTGTCATTAGTCATGTAGTTTGGTGAGGCTGCATGTGTTTCATTTACCAGTCACAAAGAAATGAAAGCCCAGCAGCCATCACTGGCTGCTTCAAGTGTTTTCCTGATCCACCCAGGAGAAAAGATAACAAAATTCAGTACATGGGATTTTAAGCAGCTACTCTAGAACTGACCCACATAAACAGCACAGAGTAATTGCTTTTCCAGAAAGAATGCTGATGCCCTAACATTTATGTTCATAGGGAAATGATTGTTAAAGAACAACAAATGGATCGGAGTAACACATATTTCAAGCTGGCCATCTGCTGAGCTGTACGAATAACACCATTTGACATAGAAAAAAATGAAAATGAAATCCTTCCATAATTGTGTACTCATCTAGAAGACATATTGAAAAAATCTGGGTGAGTCTAAAAAACGTGCACAGACTGAAAAAACCCCTTACATTTATGGACTGACGCTGGACTGTCCACAGGAGATCCCTTAGCAATCCTGCCCCAGCACATTTTCAGTTTTGAGAAGAGTCATTCTGGACAGAAACCAACTCCTTCAGGTTTAGCTCCAATCAGCAGGAGCAGTCAGGTCTGCACTGTGCCTGCAATGGCCAGGCAGTGCCCCAGAGAGCCAAACAGCCTGAGCTGCCTCCCGAGCTTCAGCTACCAAAACAAAACATGGTAGAACATGTTACCTGGGGAGGTATTTCCCTAGGAAAGGTCAGTAACGATCTCAGTGACAAACAACAAAGAAGAAACAATTGTGCAAAGCAGAGGAACTGTTCCTAATCACACTGTAATAATTGTATGTTTGATAATCTTACTTTGAAGTACAAAGCTGAATGACACAGGCAGCAAAGGGCTCTGGTTGCAACTCCTGATTATGAAATGACACTTTTCAAAACAAAACAGTTTCAGATAACATATGGACACAGACTTAACAAAGACAACAATCCTACACTAGGCAGCAATATAGTGCACTATTTCTACGGTAAAAAAATTATTCAGCCAATTTATTTACATATATTTACACTACATTTAACACAAACCTCAAAGTATCCAGGGTCTTTCCTTCAGCATCTATTATACCTGCAAGTTCTAAATTTTAAAGAAGTTTATTACCTGGTGACACACAAAACTCACTACTTTTGAAACCAATTGGAATTCTGATGTATAAAGCTATGGGGCTATGCTGTCTACCTTCTTTATGTTTAGAAAAAAGTGTAATGTGCTGGGAAGTTTACAGAACCAGGAAAACAAAGAAACACACATGGTCAAACAACTCAGGGTGCTCCTGACATTTGCTGTTGCCAATATTATTTGTATCAACATTTTAGAATGCAACTTGATATGCTGAAGAAAAGACTCTTAAGCTTGCTTCCTATGCCTATCTGCAGCTTTGAAGTTAAATAAAGATCTACACATTGTTTTAAGGAGCTTCATTTGATGCATTGCTATATTTTTTTTCTTTTTTAAACTGAGTACTTTAATTTGGAAGTGTTTATACTAGAGATGAGTTTTGTATTCTATAGTTAATAGTAACAAATACAGGCAACAACTGTTGGAAATACCCTTAAAAATGTTACCACTGGATTATCTATAAACACTTCAGAAGCAGAACAAAACAGTCACTTAAATGTGAATTACAAATAGTAGTTTTCAATGTAAAAATGCCTTTTAAAAATGTGAAAACCTCTATATTCAATTCAGGTTTTTTCCTTAGTCACACAGATAATTCTATGTTTATTTAACAGAAATACAAGTACAATAACTTACTATTCATATATAAATACACACTTACTGTTTGGCTCCATTGAGAAGCTATAAATTTCATCTATTGAACATTAGCTAAAAAATTACATGTGTTTATCATTTGGATTATTCTCAGATTAATAGAGATAAATGACAAAACATAATCAGCACCAACTCTGCAACTTAATCATTGCATCTGAGCTATAGGAAACACTTAATTACTCTCATTTACTAGGTGCAATCTAATGAGAAGACATTAGCCAAATGAAAAGAATGCAGTACAAACAAACAAAATAGTTATACCATCATTAAAAAGAAACTCTGACAGTGCAGGTGACAGCACATGCAGGATAAATTACCATAATGTCCTAAATGCTGAGCTGTCAGCATGCTAATGCAGTGATCAGATACCCTGGGAATCTCAGCACTATAGCTGTCAGAAACAGGGATCATAAATCACCTCTCTCTACTGTACTGCTCATTATCACAGCTCTTAGACACGTTTCTCAGCACAATTCTGTACAGACAGGAGAGAAACAGCCACCCTCATATAACACTAACACACAGCTGCTTTCAGCATCCCCCAGAACAGAAGAACACTTTTACACAGACACCTTTGTGCTAAAGCACCAGTACCTGTGCCTTTAGACTCAGTTCCACAAAAACAAGCACCTATGCCTTTTGCATAGGACTAACTAAAACCATCAAACCCCTATGAAGGAAAGGGCATTTTCTCCTAGTTACACATCTACTTCTTTCCATACATTAAGATAATTACTTGCACATAGTTGTATATGGGAATCTTCAAAGGCATACACAAACTGGGAAACAGCCGTGCCAGAATTGCACAGCCAAGCAGGCAGGTGTGGCAGGTCCCTGTGTGTGTAGCTTTTCCACAAACACTTCCAAATTAAAGTACTCAGTTTAAAAAAGGAAAATATAGGAAGTAGCAAAGTAGCATGCTTATTTTCTTATAAAATATTTTTTCCTGCACTACATCGCTGGAAAGCAAATGAAAGGATCAAATCAGGAAACAAAGTTATGAGTTTGTGTCTCCCACAAATACTCCTACATGCAATGCTGGGTAACACAAATGTCTGCTGAAGCCATTCTCCAGGCTTGGGGACAGCTGAAGAACATCTTAAAACAGACCCAACAGTCACTAGAAAAAAAGAAAATACACAGTACCTTGGGCTATTGATATCTGAGCATATGTAGGTTAAACTGTGCTTTAGGATTGCTTCCCCCACCTCCAAAGGTATGGGCAGCTGTAACATATTCATAGCTCAAACTGCAGATTATGAGAGATGACTTTACTAGATGGGAGCCCAACTGCTTGGGGTGGGAAGCATGCTGGCATGGCACTAAATCCTACCTTCAACCTCAGACACCAGTTGAGGCAGAGGCAAAAAGAAGAGAATGTAAGGTGATCTTACACCTAGTATCTTGCATCTTTGAGAGCAGCAGAATCAGAATGAAATAATTTTTAAGTCCTTCTATACAGCTTTTGAAGACACACACGTAACAAAAAACACAAGAAAGCAGACCTGAGCAGAGGAACCTGCATGTTCAGGCAAAACCTCCATGATGGGGTTTTATCTGATCTCCAGAACTAACTGAATGCTCAAATATTACTTATGATCTTACTAAGTTTTGTTCAGGTTAGACTAAGTTTGTGTTCCTCTAAGTGTACTACCAGGAAGGGCCAATTCACAAGCACAGAACTGCTTCTTGAGATTTTTCTTTAGCTATCTTCTACAACTTAACACAATTTTTCAACCACACTAGTCCATTGTGGAGGAGCAAAGAAAGAAAACCCAGAGTTGTCCGAAGTGAATGCTTGCACATCTGCACAAAACACTCCTGTCAGGTGTGTGGAGGCACCAGCAGTTGGGTGGGAGCCACCACTCTTGTGTTGGGCTCTGTCCAGCTCTCAGCACAGTGACACCCCCCTGAACTGTGGGTAAGGCTCTTGGCCATGCAGAATTATGAGTGGTGAGTAAATTCTGCTTCACAGAATAGATGCAATGTCTGAGTTTGAGCCAGGATGAAGCCAATTTTCTTTTTACTGATTTTTTTTGTTTTTTCTTCAGTGAACTCTTTAAAGCACACAAGTTTTCCAACTTGTGAACTGATAATGCTGCAATTTGTTACTTCTAAGACATCAAGGACACTTAGCTGTCATGTCAAACCGTCACATGCTTGAATGCTTGAATGTAAAGTTTAGGTTTTGTTTTGTGGTTTTTTGTTTTGGTTATTTTTCTTTCCCTTTAATGAGATAATGCTAATGTTACTTTGGACAACAGTTTGCTTGTTTTACACAACACAGTTTGTGGACACACGGGTTTCTTTTTTTTCTTTTTTTTCCCTTTTTTCCCAGTAGCGTCACAGTGATGAAAATCAGTGAAAAAGGAGTGAAATAATACTTCTGTTTCTCGTTTGACCTTTCAGATTTGCCATGCTGAGCACAATCAGCATTCATTAAACTTTGAAAACTGTAAAGTTTCAGATACCTGTGGGTGGGTCCAGTTGAGAGTTCTTACATACACACACATTCATCTTACCTCCCCTTTATTTTGAGAATCCAAGTCATAAGTGATAGAAATGCTAGAGAAAATGCACCGAGTTTGAAAGATGAAACTATTTGATCTATAACAAAGCAACCATAAATCACCCTCAGATTGAGGGAAGAAGTGAACTTTAAGAGCCTGAAATGATAAACCTGAGAATTAAAGAATTTTTAGGTTCCCAATTGCAAGAGAAGAGCTTCTATTATTAAGCAACTGCGTTTTCAGGTGTGTTAAGTTCCTGCTGATTTCCATGGCATTAATAATGCTCATTCTGCCAAAAATTAAGCCTTTTCCATTCATGTATCTTAAATATAGTAGCAGAAGCACAATACAGAAAGTATTGTTGAGGTATAGAAACCTAGTTTGTCTTCTATATGTTTCATCTTGTGGGGAAAACTCTTCCTCTTTCCTAATTAAAATGTGAGGGGAGGGGGAAAAAAAGCTCAGCACATTAAGGAATCCTGTTTATGCCGCATTTTGAGCTTGTTGATTTTAACACACAAAAAAACTGGAAGGTTTTTGTTGGTATAATGCAGAGATTTACATGCAAATAAATTTGACAGGGGTAGTTATTTTAACACTCCATTTAATACGATTATTCAAGCAACTCTTCATAGTATCTTTCAGTAAATATATTATGAAGTCATTCATTCATTAGAAAGACAGAAGGAAAAGACAAACGAATGACAGAGAAAAAAATTCAGTAGGTAACAAAATATTTTTGAATTGGTTTCAAAGATTCAGAACGGGATTTGGGTGACATTTTGTGTGCTGGTACTTGGGAATGGCAACCTGGGGTGAATGCTGGAGTCCAGCCCTCAAGAATTCTTGCTGGACAGGTAAAATGTAAACTAACAAATACTGATTTCCCTCAGCAGACTTTACAAACAACAGTTGCTCAAGATGAATCATGTGATCATGGGCTTAATGTGTTTGCTTTAAAAAATTAAACAAAGCAGCCCCCCTTGAACTGACCACTGCCATCTCATTCCCAGCATGTCCCCTCACTGGCCCAGAGACCCTGCACGTTACAGCTTCTATTAAATGACAAAGGGGACCGAGCTCAAGTTGGAAAAATAACACTCAGAGTGGGCAGCAAACTTTTGTGGAGACAGTGGAGTATGAGTATGTACATCATTAAATCTTGACTGAAAACAAATTTGAACAATTTTCTGTTTTTTTAAGTAAAAACTCGTGTTATTAGAATTTTATAACTCAGGTGGTTTTCCTATGTTCTACATAGGAACCAGTAATTTCTTTAAAGACAATTAAATATATGTTGTTTCCCAAATCTAACAAGTAAACATACAGAAATGAAACATTTTGACTTCACGTATGGACTATTATTACACAAGGTTCACACTATTTTTTAAATCAGACTGTGTTTAAATTCTGGGTTGGTAAAAAAAAAAAAGCCACTTGATAAGGCTTGAATCTTGTGAGGACAAATGGTCTCCCAAGGTCACTTACTTGTATAACAATGGACAGCATTAATTAAAAATGTGGCCCAAATGTCTTCAAACCTGTTAACAAATCCATATTTAAATAAAATGAAGTAAGGAAAAAGATTTAAGGGAATTTGAAAAAAAATTGCTCATGCATGGAATGTGGGTGTTAGTAGGTAAAGACAATAATACGTGAAAGACCAAAAGTATGTTACAAGTCTTCTCAAGAAAATAACATTTACTGCCTTTCAAAGATGACATATTCTAGTAATTCTGTGTTTATTTGTTTAAGTGGGTTTTAAAATCTAATTTTCAGTACTAACAAGAGAAAAGAGCAAATAAGAATTATTGAAGTGCATGCTAAAAATCTTCTATGTATTATGGACATGTAATAGGATTTTTTTTCTCTATCATAAGATATTGCAGGGGTGGACAGATAAATTACTGTCTATATTCATAGAATAATAATGAAAAACTATTCTTAGAGGAAAATCCTTCTAGATCTGTAAAACACTGGTGACAGCAGCAATCAACCTAAGAAAAAGCAGTCAGTCCTTGACTGATAGCCTCACTCATTTTTATGAGAAATGAAGTATATTGTAGGCCAAACAGATGTAAAAAGTTTGTTTAAAAATAGTCTGTATATTCACACAGTACTGTGCAACCACAAAAAATTAAATCTAGACTTCAATTTGCTTTGCATATAGCAAAGTAAGTAGCTATAAAGCATTAGAAATAAACATATAAACTATTTTTATCTGAGGACAGTTAATATATTCAAAGGATAATAATACCAAATATTGTTTAGTTAATGATTTGGTTTAAAAGCTACAGCAAACAAGTGGACTGCAAAGTCCCTAAAATAAGTAAAACTAGTTTTCTACAGGCTGAAGGATTAAGCATTCGCAATATGGACCAAAAGGTTCACATTAAAATCTCAAAACATAGACAAAATTCTCTCATTTAAATAAATCTCATGTCTTTTTATAGAACATTTCCTAAGTCAGGTTTATAATAAATGTATTTGTGAGGCCTGTTAATGACAGACACAGCACTGCTCTTGACCTTCGGTGTATAACGCACCAAAATAAGGTGATATTAAAGCTATGAATCAGATATTACTTATTATTTAATGAATTGCAAGTACTTCTGTTACTTTCTGAGGAAATGAGCAAATTATAATGTCTCTCTCTTCATAAGAACCCTCTTTGGGCAACTATCAATTGAGTGTGACTGTAATTGATAACCTAAGCTGATTTTACATTCTGTTACAAATCCAGGTTCAAAAGGTTAATGATGGCCTGGCCACAGCTCCCCCGGAAACACGGAGCTGCTGGCGGGGTGCCTGCCTAATGAAGATGGACTGCGTGGGTTACACAGCTACTGCCACACGCCGGCACCTCCCCAGCCCTGCAACAAGCACCAGCCTTCACTCTGGCAGTTAAACTGTCAGCGCCAGAGTTTACAGCCCTGTCACTCTTTCATTTGGAAATATATTGCTGTCTTCGCCCTTTCAGCTACCTCTGGTTCCACTTTTTTATTCTGTTAATCCAGGGATCGATAATAGTGTGCCAATCCAAAATGTGCTCCTGATTAACAGCCAGCAAAATTTACATGGGGAAGGATCCACGCTTTGCTACTTTTTCAGTCACCTTCCTCTGTAACACTGAATGTAACTGTGCAAAGCAGTCTCTGTGTCTTTTAATCAAATGTGTACACAATATATATGCATTTTCAAGACATCAGAAAATAAGCGCAGCAAATCACTTTGAAAGCAAGCAATGATACAACAAGTATTACATGATAAAGGAATAGTTCAATAATTTCATCCAGAAGACCAGCAAAAACAAGACACTACCATAAAACACAGTTTCTAGTGCTGAAGAGACTTATAATTTAACAAAACCCTAATACGATAGAGCACAGAAAGCAGCAGACCAAACTCTCTTCCAACCTGAACAATCCTTAGCACTACAGCAACTGTACAAAGCTCATGCTTCTAGCCACACACACCATCCTGTTACTCACAAAAAGAAGCAAGCAGCAATTTACTGCAGATGCACAGTGTGCATTTTTTTAGTCTTTCCATCCTCACAAAATGAAGCTGAGGCAATCCAGGAATCTCGTGGAGACCCTTAGCACAACAGTTACCTGTTGGGGTGCACTGCAGGACAGTAACAGTATTTTCAAACTTAACCTGACTTATGTAAGACAGCACAGATTAATAAAATCCTCTTCTGACCTGCCGTGTTGTTTTCCTTATGCAAAATGCAATCTTTGGCAGTAGCTCAGAAAGTAAAAGAGGCAGTGAAAAAATACTGCTAGCCAGTTGCATTTTACCACGTAACTCAATGAGGATGTTCAATCTACAGAAACACAGCCACCTTCTGAAGAAGTCCTACCTATTAAGTCCTACCTGTTTTTTCTCTCCAACCTGAAAATACTTGAGCTAATTCTCAAATTTCAGGTAGGAAAAGGAGACAAATGCCTTATCAGTTACACTCTATATTCATAGATTCACAAGTATTAACACAAGATTTTAAAAAGGAAATCTAAAGTTAGCTTCTCTATGATTTAGTTGTGAAGGAAAAGCTGAAGTATATGAAGAGACCTAAAATACATAGAAGGGACTTTGTGGATGCTGAGTACAGTTTCTTACCAATACAGGCAACCATGTCAATTAATCCTTTTATAAATTGCTCAAACGTCATTTTAAAATCTGTTAATAATTTTCCCTCCATAATTCCCCCTCTGGGAGGCAGCTCTGGAACCTCTGTCTCTGGACAAGTAGAAAGCATTTTTGAATTTCTAGCCAAAGGTTATTGACAGCCATATCCATTTGCTCCTGTGCCAACAGCATCCTTAGTTTCAGCAGCTCTTTTAGCTCCCCAGCATTTTTAGCCCGTCCCTCCCCTTCCCCTGTCTGTATCTGTGGTGATCCATCATGTCCTGTCTCAACACTCACTTCAGGGCTAACCTAAGCAGCAAGACCAGGTCTCCAGTTCGTATTTACAGCCTTTCTTCACATCCCGTTCTCATTTGAATCAATCTCTCTCTAACAGATGTACCTGAAGTTATGACAGAATCCCTGCCATTCCACACAAAGGCACTTCATGTTCATAATGTTCACACATTTTTTTACTTCTTATTTGCAACAGAATAGAAATTCTCAGATAATAGATTGCTGTACCTCAGGTGTTGGGCAATTAAGACACTAAAACACAATCTTTTGTCATTGTCTCACCATGACACTATTATAAAGATAAGCCAAATAAAATTTCTGAACCTCCAGGCCAAAGGAGATTATTTTTTTTTAAGATAACACAATCTTAATAAATGGATGTAAAAAGGAAAAAATAAATTGAGAAATAGGAAGTTTGCAACTTGCTATTGAGGCATTCAATGGTTAATTAATCCACAGAAAGCTTATTCATCTTTAGTAGAACTCCATAAAATCATCAATAAAAGGCTAGCAAAGAAAACCTATAGTTGACATTAATATACTGCAGATATTAAAATACTAAAATGTATATAAGATGCTGAAAGGTTGAAAAACATGAAGAGAAGAGCTTGCTATTCAGGAAAAACCTCCAAAGCAGGCCAGACTTCTGGCCCTGAAAGAGCCAAGTGTCCATGCTTTTCATCTTATAATAATGAAAAAGAACTGAAGGCAAAACTTCAGCCTGTCATCACAGAGCAACTGTTCCCTGAATGTATAAAAATCAACTACAAGGTAAACAAGATTACGTTTTACAAAGGCAAATATAGGACACAATCAGCTAAACTACTTAATGTGAGCTAAAGAGCTGGCAGATCGTATGCATATTTCTCTTTTCTGTGCTGCTTTGCTGTGTATTATTAGATATTAAAAATGAGTATTTAAAGACAGCAAAGTCATCCAAAAAAAGGCTCCAGTCCTGGAATATCACTGCCACTTCTGTTACTTTAGATATTAGTTTTAAGTTGAATGAAAACAAGACTACCTACTGCCATCAAATTCCACAGACTGGAACAAATATAGGAAAATTTCTATATAGCTGTCCTGTAAGGCTCATTTTCCATATCTTCCATGCACTGTTCTCAGACTGGGGTACTCTGCAACGTGTTTGCTGGCTAGCGAGGCAACAGAAACACTCCCTGCACACCCACGCAGGGAAAGAATCCCGCAGGTTTCAGGACTCCAGCTGGGCTTAAAAAGAAGCACGTGCTGAAGCGATTTGCTGACTGAGGTCGGGTTTCTCAGCACCCTGAGGAAACAATCTGTGACTCTGATCCAGCTATATTACAGCTCCACCACTGTGCAGTCCAGGGAAAAGCAGGAGGCTGAACGCAATGCAGGCAGAGGAAGGCTGTGTCCCCAGAAACGAGGAGGAACAGCTTGGAATGGTTTTTGCCACTGTACTCAATACAGCTAATCAATTGAGATAAACTACTGAAAATATTCCAGCAGCTTGCTTGTAATAACTCCAGTTTCATAATCACTGAACACGGCTGTAGCCAAAGTACTGCAACCTTAAATCAAAGATCACTTCATATCAGGAGGTCTTAAGGGACAATTTTGTTCAAGAGTGTATGTGGCATGCCTAGATATTAGCATAAAGCTACAGTCACTACAGTTACTTTCAATATAAAAGGTTGTCTACAAATCAAAATTAAATCCCCTTCACTTTATTCAGAGTAAATGGCTGCATAAGGATGCAAACAAATTAACTGAAAGCTTGCAAGTCAAGTTCTCAATTACTATTTAACAACTTTACTATATTTGAATATAATTTACTGTATACTTAGCTGTTTTAAAATGGAATCCAATACTGTATAATAAAACCCCAAACAGCACAACAAATGATTGATGATGATGCAAATGTTTGAATCCTTGGGTCTGAACAGTGCTGTTTGTGGATATATTGCTAAATACGGTACCATCCTAGCATCTCATAAATCATTCATGAAAAGGAAAACTATACTATTTGTTGTGCAACTGCCCCAAACCTGCATCATCTGCAAGAGCTTTAGAGTAGCTTTTATTCTCTGTTATTAAAAGTAGTTGAGAACCCTCACTTAAATAAAGCTGTTTCTATTGACACAGGGAAAACAGCTAAAACCAGAAAAGTTACAAACAGCAGCCATCATAATGACAGAATGAAGTCATGAGTTCATCAGTTTAAATGTTATCAAATACACATAAAATTATTTTGCTGACCTACACCATCCATCAATTAGCAATGTTATGATGTAGCACCACACTTCTAGGTGTTGAAATACTAAATGTCTGCATTATCATAGCAAGGCATATATAACATCATCTTTCTAATAATGATGAAGTGTTCTATGCAGAGTGTTCTATTTGCAGCAGTGATTCATTGTGCTCAGGGAAAAAAATGCTGACACTTTGAGAAGATATTTTCCCGTAAAAGGTTGAAGTCCTTAAGCAGCAAAAAACACCAACGTCCATCATCTTTAAACTCTATTGATTTCTGGTGAAGATTTAAAAGGCTGTTTACTTATTTCCCATCATTTCTGTCAGAGCTGTAACAGTTCTCTTCCCACTGAATAAACCTCTCATGATCCTCTTGGTGATTAAGGTCAGACAAAATGTCAAACTCCTAATGCTAAGTGCTTTCACATTAAAAATTAATACCAAATCACCAAGTAAAATCCAAACAAGAAGTCAGACATGTAAACAGTACACAATAAGGGTAATACTGACCATTACAAAAAAGAGCTATAATGCATACATGAAAAAACATTTGGCAACAGGTAAGAGCATGTTCTTTCACTTTTGCATCTTTAACCCTCTTTCTTATTTTAGAGTTATTGTACCATGTTTGACACAATCCTTTTAAAAATCCTTTTTCCATTAAAGCTTGCAGTCGTCTCCTCTATTTACCCCCAAATGCCATTTACTACATGACTCTTGTATTACAAGGATTGTTTTTACTTTATTCTGAACTTCATCCAGGAAGCAACTATTATTTTTGCAGTTGCTGCTGAATACAAAGCAGTGTACAAGTAACCAGCAGACATCCAAAGGCCCCCTTAACCAACACCAAATTAATTGCTTATGATGTAGAAAGTATTTTAAACTCAAAACAACTATATGCTTGAATATATACATACGTGGACAGAGGAATTCAGAACACAGCACCGAAAGAAGCTTCCCATGGCTTTGTATCCAGACTGCTGCAACTTCAGACAACCAGACCATATTACTTCATTCATAAACTCATCAAGTTCAGTCCTAAAACTAATTCCTTTCTTCAACCTTCTAAACAGTTACTCGTATCCTGAGGAAAAGTATGGAACCAACATGTGTAGAGCCAAACTATAAGGGCAATGGGAAGCCTGCAAGTAACTATATAATAAACTGTGAACTTAAATCTTAAATAAGGTACAAAGCTGGTGAAGGGTAAAAATAATAGTTTTGAGTGAGTTTATTTAACTGTGACTTTATTTAAGCAGATAAATTTAAAGTTTTGGTCTGGATTGCCAATTTAACTACAAAAGATTGCTCTAGTTTTGAATACATTAACAACATTGATAAGATATTCACAGGCATTAGGATGAGGAAAGAATCTCTTTATACTCACTGGGCTCTACAGGACAAAACTCATGTTTGCTTTTGTAATGTTGTCTATAAGCAGTAAGGGACTGTTTGATCAAGTTGTCTTTGAATTGATAACCAAGCACTTACACAGTATTCCCAGTTCCAAGTGGAAATAGTTCCAGTTATTTATGCATGCTTCTTAGCTATGTAACTATGCATGTAGTTTGTGCACCTGCCAAGAAATTGTTGAAGAAAATAGTGTTGCATAGGATTTGCATAAGTAGTATGGATTTGGTTAATTCTTAGGAGAGTTAGATTACTTCTCAGCAAGAGCAACTGATTTAAGATCAGCTCTTGTCAGAGCTGTGCTACATATACTGGTCAGTCACCTAATCCTGCCTGCAATTTTAGTGCACTGACAGGTGATAGGAGGTACATAGTGGAGAAAAAGAAGGGTGATTCTGTAATAGGCTTTAATATCAAGCTAGGAATATTAATGAAATGCAGCCAGTTTTCACCACAGATCATTAAAAAAAATGAAGCACAGTAAAACTGACGTTTTCAGCAGAAAGTTGCTCACATAGTCAAAAGAATCTGGCATTTGGATTTGATTCAGTGGCCACATGGTCTCTGCTGCACTGAGTCCCAGCAGGAGGTACAGCAGTGGGTACAAGGAACAAGGTTTAGTGATTCTTCATTAGCAGACACTCAGTGTTGATATTATATAAAAATCAAACCAAATGAAAATGTAAAAAACGTAACTGTGATTTTTTTTTCAAAGCCAGAGAAAGAAATTTGGTTGATCTGAGCAGAAGGGCAAGTTTTAGTTCTGGACCTCCAAAGCTGGCACAGAATTCCTGTAGTTGCTGGGGTGTGAGAAATTCCTCTGCTATCATGAACAAGGAGATGCACTGTATAATAGAAACTCCCAAAAATCCTGAAGTGAAAATCCTGGGTAATCCTCAAGCTAGCTGTCAGATTCTCACTGACTTCAATGAGATTGAACTGATAAAGTTTGATACAGAAGTAGAGTCCAGGGAATTGCTAGACTTTCCTTTTTATTTTCATCAACCTACAGCAGTCCAAAGACTATGATATATTCTCAATGTCTGGCTCTCAAAATTCTCTTTGAGACTCAGAGCAAGTCATGCTACTGATGAGTATACATCTCCCTGCTGAAGAACTGTTCTCTAGCTGGATACTCAGGAGCTACAGGGAAGTAAAATACCACGTATCAGAAAGAATTGATGAGAATACATGAATCGATAATACCAAAGTTTTTGTTTCATGCTGTTCCTGCTCCAAAGATAAGCCTGGCACTCAAAGAGAGGAGACAGGACAGGCATCTTCATAGCAGGAATTCATGCACATAAATCTTTACTTTTCAAAGTCAGAACACAACCCTACGTGCAATGACTATACACAGACAAATCAAAGATAGTCCTCATTTCCTTCCTGGATTTTCAGTTATCTGTAAAACTAAGTTTCTTGAACTATCTTAAGAAAACCAAGGTAATAGACTGTCAAAATGAAAACTTAATGTGCAAGAAGAAACAATAAAACAGATTAATTTCTGCTTTTATAAGCCTGAGATTAATAATGAAGGAACATAATTAAGAACACCTAAATTACCCTTCACTAATAACGCTTTGCTTTCCACACTTACTCAAACAACAACCCTCTCATGTACATTTTATATTAAAATCTTGTAAACCTTCTACAGATGTTTTGAAAAGTCCCTTTTTTTTTTAGAGGAAATTATTTAGGCTAAATTAACTGGAAGCCTTTAAGACCAACTCTTCTTAGTTTGAACATGCACATTTTCATCTTTTAATGCAATTAAGCATGTGCTTAACCTTTGAAAACAGTGGAATTTAACTGTATTTTTGTTTTATATTCTACATGGATAATCCACTGATCTGGAACTTCAGGGAATTGCATTACTGCATAATTTATGTTTAGTTTGACCCCATCTCTGAGGAAAAGAAAGCGTTTTTTCCTTCACTTGACAAACATTCAATAGCCTTGAACCATATCAACTTCTCTGAAACCGTATTTTTCAGCAACAAGTTATTCTACCTCACATTTCAAAAATCTTTCTACGCCAAGAATTTCTTCATCATGTGAATACGTTGAAAATAGAAACACGTTTTTCAGAGAAGAGTCCATTATAAGCATTGCAAAACTGTTGAAGCTGTTTAAGTTATATATTCTAATTAGTTTGGCAGAGCTAATACAAATTATGTTTACAGACTAACAATAATAAAATTGAAGTACTAGTTAAATATCTAAAATAATTAAAGGAATCATTTTTAGCCTGGCATAATTAGCTAATTCACTTTACAAGCATTTATTAAAATGAATTCACATGTTATATTCCATAGGTAGTTACACAATAGTGTTTATACAAGAAAAATATAATGAACCAAACTCTTTGTATCCAGCCCTCCACAATTAAAACGAAGACTCCCCAAGTAATATCAATCTAGGATAGACTAATTAAGTTTGGTTTGATAACCATTCATTTCTTCTATTGCCTCTGAGCAAATTGTTTATTAGAGAAAGTTATTTTACACAAATCAAATCAAACTGGGTAAACCATTATATTTGAGAGAAACCTTAGCCATCAGTCAATTAATCCATCATTTTCTCCAGACACTTTTGTTTAACGAGCAGATCATATTATCAACAATTTAGATATCCTATGATTCAATCAGGACAGAAAATTTATTGACAGCTTCTCTAATACTTTTGTTATGAATAAATATTAAATGTTCTCCACTTTTGATGAGCAAACCAAATGCAATCATGTGTTAAATCTAATACTCAAAACCTGAGTGATATTTACAAATGAAATGTTTAAAAAAAGTTTAAACCAAAATATTTTAAATCATTAAAAAAAAATCAAATGTACCTCACAATTTCTAAGAAACAAGCAAAGAAGTTATTTTATTTCCACTAGCTGACTAAATGAAAACACTTGTATAAGAGCATTACCAAATATGTATGGAGAGATTTAACATAAATGGCTTCAGGTAGGGTTCTAGAACACAAAAGGCATTATTATGTAAAGATGGTATTACCACAACATAGAGTCAGAGACTTTCTGCAACTACATGAAAGAATTGCCTAAATGTTAATAGAAATAAATTCTCCAAACCTAATATGAAGATATTTGCTGTTAGGAATCACATCTATTAAAGAAACCACTTGGTGAGATGTTTCTAATTACAGCTGTCTTACACTCAAGAACCGAATATTGCGTACCAAAGATTACTCCCAGAACATCCAAACCTCTTGACAGACATCTCTTTGAAGAAATAAGATACTGACTCATTTACAACTGAGCTAAACAATTCCTGATGAAAGGACCAGAGGACAATGCAAAAGCTCTGTCTAAACTAATGTCCATTAAAGAGATAATGGAATTACACAAACTTCTATCAATAGATGAGGACATCCTTATTACTTCAACGTATTTTTCCCTGAGACAAGGAAGTTGCTTTTATAATGTGGGAGACTGTCAGGTGGTTAACAGCTGCAAAGGAAAAGTACTGCAGCTGAATATCACAGAGCTAAGTAGCCACATAATGAAAATAAAGCACATGCTTATTGTCTGGCAGCATCTGAACAGCAAAACCTGCTTAACAGTAAACAAAAGCAAGAGGTGTTCACATGAGCCTCAGGGAAGCTCTTCTCCAGGTTTTCCAGGTCTAATACATCCTGTTCATAAGAAGCAAACATGGGTTTGTATATAGATTCCATACCAGCAATATCTTGTGACCATTTCTCAATATGGAATGCTCTTATTGAATATATCCTAGTTAAAAATACCTCAAATACATGTTTATGGTCAAAGATCTATAAAATACAACAAAACCATTTCCTACCCTGCCCTTACCGCCTTCTATTTGGACTGGTATAGAACAGCATATTGTGGTTTACAGACATTGCCTCTACTTTTTTAAGAGCTGAAATGGCATTGTGAATTTATGCCAAATGGAAGCAAAAGAAAGGTCAAATGTACTTTATTAAAAAGCACATATTTCCAAAAAACCTGGCAAAAGTGATTTCATCTCGGGTCACTGGTCGCCTCTCAGTAGCTTTTAATCTACACTGGTGGTTTTGCTGGTACCTACGAAGTCCAGCAACTATCATACAAAAATATGGAATGTTACTATTATTTGATGTTCCGAAACTCCAACTGTCAGGTACATTACTGTACATTAACTTCCAGTAAATTGACTGCTTTACAGAACTCAACAGGACGTTTCTTGTACTTAAAGGCTTTTACTTCCATATAAATACAGAAGTCCCGATGCATCCGTGCTGTAGCACACTTTCTAGAAAATGGGCACCTCCAAATTTTTGGTGGCAAATTTTTTGGTTGGCTCAGCTGCGATGCATTCAACAGGAAGAACTGCCTAAGTTCTTTCAATGTAACTCCCAAATTAAAATCTGCTGCATTAATTGGAAACCTGTAATTAAAATTGCAAGAAAAAGTTATAAAATGAGTGGACGTATTTTTAAAATTCCTGACAGCTGCATATCTGCCTGAAAATAGTAGTACAGTAGAAATAAATAAAGAATGCTTAATCAGCATGTTTTCCCATAAGCCTGATTGCTAGCAAGATAGTCACCCCTACAGTAGCTCCCACTTGCTTTCTTGCTTGGTCACTACAATTATGGAGTCAGGACCAAAACCAATCCTAAAAAGAAGAAACAGTGATAACTACACAGCAACACAAACAGCAACAGCAACACAAGCAATGCAGAAAAGGGGCAGAATTACCTTTCCAGCAGTGGAGGAGTTTGATATCAGCTTAAATGGACCATGAAACTGGACTGTCAAACTTCATTAAGTGTGATTTCTGGAGCTGTGACGTTTACATCGATTCCCCTTCCAACAGATCCTATTTCTACCATATGTGCATTTCAAGCATAAAATGAGCTTTTTAGCCAAATGAGACTGCTTACCCATACCCAGAACTCCCTGCACTGTAAGGTCCACTCATGTGTCTTACTGCAACTGGAAATATAGCCAGTCACTGAAGGATAGGGGTTCCTTCCCTTTGGTAAACACATCATATCTACAAGACGAAACTGAAACCCTGACTGCTGTGTGTATGACAAGACTATTTAATGCCATAATATTTGTACTATGCATCTCAAAGATTCCTTTTACTGCTAAGTAATTATATATATATGTATTTTTTAATACTTATTCAGATGGATATTCATACCGTGAAGAAAACCAAGTAGTAACACAGATTCATATTTATGTTATAGAAATCTCCAGGTAGCTGCTCAGCAGATGAGAAGAATGAAGAAACTTTTCTGGGTGGACACAAATGCAGATGTATCTCTGGAAGGAAGCATTGGGATAAATGGACAAAGCTTTGTTTTGATAACCTCTAAGAAGTTTTAACTCTGTTACCTTCTTCAGCAGTCTCTGCATGGACATAACCAAGCCACAAGGCTCTGCTCTCCCTACACCTCAGCATCCAAATGCTTACAACCTTTCCTCACATAAAAATTCAGCTACTCCTAACTTCCAGAAGCAGCATGTTTCTACCTTCCTAAAAGGAGAAACAGTTCCCACATTTTGCTGTAGTATTCCAAAAAATCTAGAAGGGAAGAATTGAATATCGATGAAAGATGGCATAGATTATTGCACAAATTTAGAAGGGTGTGAAGATTTGGATCCTTCTGAGAAGACTAGTAAAAAGGATGTTACAACACTGCTGAAGGATGTTGACAGTCTCCTGTCACCGTAACAGACTATTGTGTCTCTTTTAGAACTTTGAAATCTCATGGTAACAAATCAGGAGTATGAAGAGGAGCTTCCCTTTCTGAATGCCTCATGGCTGGAAGGCCCAAATACCAGTCACCAGTAAATAAGGAGGACTGAAATTTATTTTGCTTTTTGACCCTGTCACACCAAGCCAGATGGGTGAAAACACATCCATCTCCATCCTAAACACCTCTGACTATCAATACTGCCCATACCACTGTGTCAGGGCTTTCCTACCAACTATCCCTGCCATAAGACTTGAGGAAAAGCAGTGGGATACTTCAAACTTTAGGTCTCAGATGGAAAAACTTTTCAATTAAAGTCAGGGGAAGTAATTTTGTTTGCTGTAACCTGTCATCTGAGAGACAAACCAAAGGATTGCAAGTTGAAGACCTGAACGTCCATGCCTGAAGGACACACACGGACAGAGACTTCAAGAGTGAAGAATTGCATCCATGTTACAGTTAAGACAGTGCTGAAAATGATCCCTTCATCGTAGTGATGATGGGAAGGATTGTCCTAGAAAACAGCGAGGTCCTCCTGTATGAGATTGACAGTTGTTATTGTGAAAGTGGATTAACAATCACTTGAGTTTACCAGCAAGTACAGAGCTAATTTCAATTTTTTACTTATCAACAGTAAAGTATATAAACACTTTCCTCAGAAAATCCTGAAGATTCTCCTCCTGCTTACAGCAAGAACATGGCTTAATGGACATGCCGTTCTTAAAAGTGGAAAGAAAATGCACTTACATTTCAAGGGATATGCCTCCCACAGAACAGGCACAAAAAATCTGCCTTCAGTTGGGTTGTCAGTTCAGGAGAGGTGACCAAGGTGGAACACTTTAGTGATATGGAAAGCCAGAGGTGGAATTGGAAGAATATATGAAGAAAAGCTTTGTTATAAAAAAAGAACTCAAATAGAGCTAAGAGTATTTTGCCCTTACACTCACAGTCTTGGAGTGGGGATGACAGAGGACGGGGCACCAGAGCACACAGGCTGATGTTCTGCCTGCCTGTGACAGCAGAGGTACTGTCCAACTGTGCTGCTGAGGCTGTGGGTGGTTCACAGTATAGCAACACATGCAGAAATCCAAGAAGCTAAAAGGCTATTGATACTTTCCCTCTTTAACAATAAACATTCAGAATGAAAACGTTGTAACATCTGCTAGGTCAATTATACATATATATTCATAAGAACTGTGCAAGAACTTCCCATTATTCAAAAAAAACCCAAACAAACCAATAAAATACTTCCTGCTGTAAAAGATTTGCTTATAGAGTCGAAGCCTGAATCACACTTGCTAAATCTAACTTTTGATAAAAATGGGTCATGGGTCATGATTAAGTGATTAGCAAGTTAAGTGTTATTTTATTTCAATAAATGTATCTGAAGGCCTTCAGAAATCTCATTTATCTCCAAAATGTACCTAGCTGAGCTTGCCTCTTAGAAAAATTGTTGGACTGACAATGCTAAATTCAGAAACGTGTTCCACAAAAAGGAGAAATCAAGCAGCTGTGTATGAAGTTCTAAATAAAAGTTATATTTGACTTTAGTATTTTATATACTTACTAATTTGACTTCGGTTTTCTGCTCAATGATGCTCTTGGCGAAGCTAACTGGAGTATACTTAAAAATGGTTAATTATCTACATGAACAATTGCATTAACATTTAACTACTCCCACTCATTCTGTCCTGTAGGTTTTATACAAATAAAACTCTATTTAAAAAGTCAACACTTATAACTAAGCCTTCTGACCAAAAAGACTTTTTTTTTTTTCAAAAGGAACATGCATTGCAAGAAAATGGGAAATAATCACACATTTATTCTCACACATACTTTTTACACACAGTACAGTTTTTAAAAATCAACTTCGCTTGATTCTCTGTCTCCCAACTCACTCAGTTCTGCATAGCTAATGGGACATATGATAATAAAGCTCCTGTATGATACCAAGTATTAATACTGCCCAGTGAAGTGAATTTTACACCTGTATTTAGATGATTCCTCCAAAAGAAATACATCAGATGTCTGTGTTCAGTAACAGTCATGGAATCAACACACCTACTGCGCCTTGAGAATAAAATCAAGAGTCAGGAGCACACAGCTGAGCCCTTGAGGTCCTAGCCAAGCTAGAGCAGGGTAAGGTGGGTGATTCACCATCCCTCAGCAGTCAGACCCTCAAGTCCCAGACGTTGAATCCCACTCCCAGACTGTACAGCAGTACAGTCACATTCTTATTTTACTTTCTATTTGTTGTAAGGGTCTGCTGTCTCTCACTGCACTCTTGCCTACAAGCTCTCAGAAACCATCATGTTTTCACTATGGCTGATAAAATCCATTGTTAAAGCAACACGTTTACTTTTCAAAATGTACACTGACAGTTTGGCACCTGAACACAACCAAAGCTTGTAGGTCCTACTGAAACACAATCATTGATCATTGTAATAACCTGGAACCAATTCAGAAACTCTGAATGCTTCCATTGCTCCTCAGCCAAAAGGTGCCTACCTGGCCGAGTCAGAATAAATCCTGTAATGCAGCATCTTGAATTCTACACAAAAAAATGCTCTAGGATTATGAATGAGTTATCTCAAATGCCACTTCAAATTCACTCGAGATCATAGAATCATAGAATCATAGAATCCTAGGGGTTGGAAGGGACCTCGAAAGATCATCTAGTCCAACCCCCCCTGCCAGAGCAGGGTCACCTAGAGCACATCACACAGGAACGCATCCAGGTGGGTTTTGAATGTCTCCAGTGAAGGAGACTCCACAACCTCCCTGGGCAGCCTGTTCCAGTGCTCTGTCATTCTCACAGTAAAGAAGTTTTTTCTGATATTCACCATGGTGAAAGGAGGAGGAGAAAAAGTGAGCGTGAGGAACTTCGGAGAGAGAGGCATGAGCAAGAGTGTAGGAACAGAGGTGGGAGAGAGTGAGCGGGCTTGAGGAATCTCCAGAGAACAATACAAAACTGCTTTTGGAGCTGCAGTTCTGTCTCCACTGACTCTTTGGGATTAGCACTGGGTGACCTATGGGTCTAAATTCACTCCAAAGTTTAGGAAAGTGATTTTTTTCTTGTAGCTGGAGAAAGTAACACCTTGAGTGTACCCTGTGAGTCCTAGTGCTGTACAGTAAAGCCCTCAGTTCTATCACAAGAGATTGTTAAACTCCCAAAGTCCAAATGCAGTGTGTCTTCTCCTCTTTTGAGATCAAGGCATAATTAAGTCTTCCGCTACAGCTCCTGAACTTCCTAATGTATACTTTGCATCTATCTGTTTGGAAAGCTTCCTCAATTCTTCACAGCTATGTCTGCTGCTGCAGTTTTACATGCTCCAACACAAGTGTGCATTGCTACCCATGCCCTGTCACCCAGCCCACCACCTCCACAGCCTCACCAGGACTTCACAAGCTGTCAGTCTGTCCCTGGAGTTGAGTGCTGCAGTGCAGTTCCCAGCTTTTAAATGCTTATATATAAAAGGAGGCCTACTTGAAATATGAAAAGGATATAATTCATGAAATAAGGAAACAGTAACCTGATCATAACAAATATATTTGACCTTTAAAGTAGTAACAACAAACATTAAAAACACTCAAGTTCTCCTTTGCTGCCAAGTTTATTTTCCTCATAAGTTGTTCCCCATTATGCTACAATAACCCTTCATTATTCCAGTACAATAATGCACAGTCTATCGTCTACCTATAGTTGTCTGGTGTCTATTTAGTTTTATAGCAAGCAAGCAATTTGAGAGTATGGTAATAAAGCCTCAATCAGAGTAATGATGTATGATGGGCTGTAATTTCTGTGTGCTAATGGGTTACAAACAGTATCACATTGATGATGGGAATCTCATTGATTCATTATATGAGTGCAATAATATCAAAATGACTTAATATAGATCACTATTTACTCATGCACATACTGATAACAACCTCTATATATTTCTATATAAAGATATATAGAAATAAAATTAGTATTAGTCTTTCCACATAAAAGTTCACACGGCACAAAACATTTTGTGTTGAGTTTCCTAAATCAATGTTTAAAGTTGAAATTACTGCATTGAACGGGTTCTTTGAAAAGTAACCCATTGATTTTAATCTGCTTGAAGCAATCAATTACTCCCTGTCCTCTTTATTCCAAACTGTAATGAAAACTAAACTGCGTTGTCTTGAAAACTAAATGTGAAGATGATCATAAACAGAATTTAAACTCCATGGATTATTCATATCTACCCATTTAGATTTGCCATTTCCATTATGAGTACATTTGCCATGAGCATTTAATGGACATCTAAAAGGGAATTCATTAAAGCAGGAGCTGTTGGCAGCACTTATGGGCTTCAGACTGCTTTATGTTTGCCTTTAATAGCTCACTATTATAAAAGTGATATATTGTGTTCATCCCATTAGTAGTTTGCAGAAAGGTCTGTAAGACATAACAAATCCTTTTGAGTATTGTCAGAATCAAAACTAAATCACTAGGTATTTTTTTTTTTTTAAGCAGCATATTACAACCCTAACAATGTATTATTTTAGGTCATCTAAACTTTGATGGTCTTAGCCAAGTAAGAATTTAATGACCCTACAGACAGTTTGCTCTTTTTTTAATGAAACATGCATTAATTATTAATGCTGTCTCAAATGCACAGATTTTTAAAAACTTGTCATAACTATTAAGATTAAGTATGCTTAAAGACAAAACATGTTTTCTCAAAACTAATCTCCCACTTGTTTTGGGCTGAAGTAGTGTCAAGGCAAGCAGGAAACTGAAAGCCAGTGACCTGAAGCACAAGCACCCTCCACCCCCCAGCCCCCCGGAGCAGAACAGAAGGGCTGCATTTGCACAAGGTACTTGCTCACGGGCAAAGGAAGCAAGCAAAAGGCAAACTAAACCAAAGCCAAACTGCCTCGGAATCAACTGCTACGAGTAATGCAAGGTTTGCAATAGAAACACCCCTACAGATCATAGATCAGTTCTGCTCGACAGCTGTAGATGCACCATCACATAGTTTACCATCTCAGTGTATTCCAGCTGGCAGCATGAAAGCCTTACTGTGATTAAACCTTTCTAGAATACAAAACAAACAAGTATGTGATTATGCACGGCCATTCACCAGAACCACCCCCACCACCAGCCCATCACACCGAGTGCAATTGTTTGTTAACTTGTGCTCCCTCTGCTGACTTTCTAGTTGTAAGACATACTGTATCTTTCCCAATAGATGCCATTTATTTCTTTACTTGTAAAGAAAATGGTGGATTTAATAAAATGCATTTCTAAAGCCACCTACTTGTAAAGGGATTACCACAAATACTAATACATACGAATCATAAATTGTCTCTCTGGTTCTAGATATTTACATTTCAAAATATCATCTTCATTTAAATCCAAGTTGTTCAGGAGACATTTTTCTCCTTAGCTTCAAAGGGCACTGGCAGCTTTACAAAGCAGTCCTGGTGCTATACAAACTTTAGCCACAGTCCCATGACACTCAGAAATTACTTATACAGACGGGCTGTGTAAATTAAAGTTGGTTGCAAAGCCTGTGTAGTTACAACATTTCTCTAATATGATGAAGACTAGCCCCACACTTTCAGCAAGCAGCTTCTCTAAAAGATGACAGTGTTTAGGAAATGAGCTGCATTTATCACCTATCAATGAATTTCAGAAGTGACTGACACAGAGCGACGACTCTACTGTGTTCAGAAACTCCTTTCTAGCATGAGAAGAATGAAATCATTAGTACAAGGACAGAGTCCAGAGAAGCAACTGGCTATTCTCACTGCACTGCATTTGAATTTCCAAGAATCATAATTTACAATAATTTAAAGGATGGAAAGTTAATAAATCTCTGATTCAAAAAGCCACATACAGTACTATACTAACATAGGCATCTTCAAGGAAAGCTAAGAGATACCTCTATCTATGAGATAGGCAGGCAGAAGGAAACACAATTACTAGTGAATTATTTCCTCTGTAGCTGTTGTCTAGTAAAAATTCTAAACTCCCTTCCTAAAATCCCTAGGAACGATTGATTTGCTTCAGTGAGTTGGCATGTGATTATTTTAGATCAATGTTCATGAAACAATATTGGTTTATAATTCACAGGATGTGTTTGTTTAAACATAGAATTAGTTTGATTTTTTTTTTTGTATCAACTTCCAACAAAATGTGGAAGTCTGAAATGATGGGATAGATATATAAAAGCTCCTTGGGTCTGTATTAGACCAGTAGAAAATCCATACCTGGGACTTGTGTCTCTGTACTAAAAGATGGCAGTTGCACAACAGCAACAGGCTGTACATCTTGTTCTCATACAGAAGAACAGTAGATTTGGAATGATGCTCAAGCAGCCTTTGAAGAGCCTCATTTGGATGTGGGCAACAGTGTGCATGAAAAAGAATGACGTACGTGTGTGCAACTACAAGTGCTGGAATCTCTAGTTCATGGAAACTTACCAGTGAAGTCATTTTCTGCAAGAAAATTCCAAATTGTCATAGATTCTACTTGGAAAGTTATCCAGCATCCTGTATAGCCAAGAGCATGGACAGCACAACCATGTTTTGTAAGGAAACATATTTGCTGAAAAAAGGTTACTTCAGAGGACCATTTTTTTTTTCATAACATACTTAAGTATGTCCTCTGAATCTATGCCCAAAATCATCTCATCACGAAGAAAAAAAATCTGTTTGGAAATAGATTTAAATTCTGAACCTCATCGCGTCTGAGATTTGGTTAATCTGACATTTGGTTAATCTGACATTAGTAACAACATACACAAGGTAGGTAGATAATAAAGAAAAAATTGGACTGTCTGTATTGACATTAATGGGATATGTCAGGAGCAAGCTAGAGGCCCATAACATCAACAGCAGAGACACAGGATCATTTTGCTTGGAAAACACCTTTAAGGCCATCAAGTCCAACCACTGAGCTGGCACACTGCCAAGTCCACAACTAAACCATGTCCCTGTGGTTCAACTCTTTTTTCTATATCTGCAAACAACTTTTACTGAATCCAGCTTTGCCTGGAATATCTTAATTCCCTAAAGTATTCCTATAATTTGCTGAAAGCACTGGGAAAAGAGAGTGTAGGCATTAATCAAAACGTTTGGATGAGCCATGAATTGAGAACTAGGAACAGGAGTGCATGCTGAAAGCCCTTTCCTTGACTGACCAAATGCAGCTTCTGCAGAGATTTCTGTGCAAGCCTTTCTTGGAAAAGTTATTTTCATACAAGGGGAGGTGATAGGTACAACATCTCCTCTCTCTCTGAGGAAACCTTTCACCCATGAAGCATTTTACAACGATGAGGAAGTTCTCTTCACCATGCTAATCTCAGACAGCATATCAGCCCACTTACTTAAGGCACGTGAAGCTAAGGGCAGTCCAAATAAAAAACACCAATAAAAATAAACAACTCGATTCAGAAACCTGATGACTTCCTCAACCTGGAAAGCTTCCAGATCAAAGGAACTGCAAAACAGAGGAAGCAGCTGAAGCCTCATTTATATCTCAAACCCCAAAGGTTTCTTATGCCATATCCTGGATATGACTGCTGCTCTCTGCAGGAAACAGTCCTTAGCAATGCAGCTCCATTGACTTCCTCCCTTCTGGAGTGGAGGTGATGTATTGCTGGTTAGACTGGATGGTTCCGTGACAACAGCTTGATGAAAAGAGACACAGTTTTCTGTACATGCTGCTCTGCAAATGCTTGTCTTCATTTTTGAAGGATGTGGTCAAAATTGATCATTCAATACAAATACTTTTCAATAAGTCTAAAAAGAGTACAAAGAATATGAATAAACCATCATAATAGGAATGCAAACTATCCAATCCTGTTGAAGTAAAAAACTAGGAGTAGTGATAGGAGAGGAAGAGGTATAAGGCAAACAGAATGAAATTCTGGATTATACCAGAACTTGTGCCTATAACAAAATAAGCACAAAATACTCCAAGTGACTGGCAGTTTGTGTGCAGTGGTTAACCCAGGTTAAAAACAACTGACCCCGAGGACACCAAGAGTGGTAGTTTGTGCTTTACCTAATCAATTATCACATTTGTTTCATGTGTAAGAACACAAAACGCCAGAGCATAAAGTGACCTAGAAAGATAATGATCTGCCTAAACTGTTTTCTCAAGAGAAAAAAAAAAAAAAAAATTCTTCAAAATGAACTTAAGTTAGTGCTCTAAAACACTGCTATACAAATAGAGACCCGTGTCAAACTAAAATTACACCACCACTCTAAAGGAAAATCTACAGGACCATCCAGGACTGTTTTAGTAATGTCCTAGGTTGCTGGTAACTAAAATTCTTAAGTAATTTTGAAGGAGATGCTAAGCAGCTGATCAGCTAAAATAAAAACAACCTTTTAGCACTGCTGACCAGTGCAGGCTATGAATACAGTACCTAAACCTAACAATGTATAATTCAGCCAGTATCAACAAAAGCAATTTAATCTCCTAGGATTTTACTGTTCTGTTCTTTTTTGACAGATGTACTTATCATGTGTTATTTTGCATATTTTTCCTCTCTGAATTACACAAAAATGCAATAAGCACTTTCATAATTAAGTTTAACTTGAGTCATAAAAATTGCCGTAGTCTAATATTAAAGAATTATTCACTCTGCTCTGAACTCTGATGGTTAATTTACTTATTGCAAGGTCTGGGAAATTAATTCATTAAGCTACTTAAATAATGAGGATATGAGGCCAACATACAGCAACAAACCAAATATCTTTTAGATTAATAAGTCACAAGATAGCCTCTTTTTTTTTTTCCCCCCCCCGAGATGCCCTGTCTGCTGTTTATTCCTTCTTGCTAAGTTGGTATGGGATATACAGCACAAGTGGAAAGGTGCAGCAGTTAGAAGGGACTCAGAAAACAATCTGCTTGAGGTGAAATGATAACTGAATAATTAAACAAAGAACATAATCAGTAAGATACATACAAACAATAAAGGAAATATAAAAAAAAGGATTTGGTGACATGGACTGAAAACATAAGGGGTGTCACTACAACTGAGTCCAGTCACCAAAGACAAAGCAGAGGCAGGTACATCAAAAAGCAGACGTACATGAAAGCAAAATTTGAAATTACTTCTGTAAAATAGAAAAAAAATGAATTGTACTAGGCTGTATCAGATAAAGATCACTAGGCAACGTAATAATTCATCTATGCTAGAAAAATTTTACATACCCTTGCATTCAAAATCAGATGACAAATGCAAATCCCTCACATCAGCATTCCCTAAATCTCAGTTTCTGAGACAGGAGAGCAAATTCAACAAACTAATGGCTATTACTCACATGCCAATGGAATTGAACACAAAATTAATTAATGCAAATACTTAAAAATCAACTACTACCATGCCTATTCTGCATATTAAAAAAAGTGAAAAAAGGGCATTTAATTAAAGATCCAAACATATCCACATGTGTGGAACTACTTAGAGGTGACTGAGCCTCATTCTGCACGTGAACTATCCACCTAACTTCACCGGAAATTTCAGGTTCTTCTGTCAGCAGAAATATGAACATTTTCCAAAAAACAGATCAGTGAACAGACACAATCTCATTCCTCTTTGAAACATACTTGTACCAGGATTAGGAAAGTCTTCCCCTTATTAAATTCTTAGCATTGCAGTAGGGGTTTTCTGGTAGTTAAACTGCTATACTAAGTTGTCTGAAATACAACTTTGCTACAAAAAAATGATTCCTGCTTGCAGCATTTTGTGACATACTGCACCACTGTTTTCTCAGCACTTTGCTGTTACCACAGCTTCTCTGTTCTCTTGCCACCAGTTCAATTTGGTCTGGGCACTTGCTCTTAAAAAACAGTAGTCTCTCTCAAATCACAAATTATACTCCCATCCAAATAACCCAATGATACATTTGCCAAACACTTAAGTAGTCCATAATTCGGAGCGGAAGTAGGATTAGTTTTTAAGTCCGCAAGTGATGGCATCAATTCTGAAACGTTTAAATATTAGTTTACAAATATTGCTTATAGCTTAATAGCATCATAGACGTAACTTCACAAAGATATTTGCTCTAGACAGTAATTATATCCTCAGCCTAATGCTGCAGTTAATGGACATACACATTTCAATGGTAATTGCAATGCCTGAACATGATAATGTGCCTTTATTAGCAGCTACAAAATAAAGCTCAGTTACAGCCAAGTGCAGAACTGAACTATGCTAATTATTTATTTTTAAGACTGCCTGATCTGTGTTTTTAAATTCTAGAATAAAAGAGCACTTGGCAAACGTGATTAAATAATATCTATATAAAGATTCGTGCATGTTTTAGTTGCCATGATCAACAATCCAAAAGACAAGTTAGTAAGATAAAGGTGTAGGTAATTTAACAGCAAATAATCTGCACTTAAAAAAAGGAAAGGAAATTTAAAGAATTTAAATATTTTAAACAGCATTGGAAGAAAAGGGGGAAGAGTAGGAATACATCATGTAACATTTGGGAAAAAAGAAAGGAAAACAAAAATACCTCAGGCAAACACAGAAGAGAAAGTGCTGTATAGTCCAAGAAGAAAAACATACTGATTCCTGCATAAATAAACCAAGTGAAAAAATGACAGTATTGAGGACATGTAAAATGAAGAAGAATGTACAACATAATTTGATGAGGAAACTGACATTTATGACTCTGCAAAATTCTTAGTGTTTATGTTGTGGAAGGTTCTGTGCTCTACAGAATATCCAAGTAATGGAGAAATTTAATAAAGACATTCCTAAAAGTAGTTAAAGAATAAGCACAGTGTATTGTGATTTCAAGATTGCCAAGGCATTGTAAGTAAGAACTGCAGTCCAGTCCCATGAATTAAAATGTCACTGAGTCTAGTGCACTTGTTTTTGGTTTGTTGTTTTAATTTTAAAATACAAAGCAAAAAATTCTGTACTAAGTGCTTAAATAATCCTTCAAAGTATTAGATTTCTTCAAAGGAAATCCAGTTATTTTTCACACAAAGCAAGATGGTTGTCAGTGCAAGCCAAAATTTGAGATTCAAAACACTTTTATAAGCAATGGCACGATTAACTTAGCCTGTCCAATACTTTAGGCAATTAAATGAGTGCAAATATTAGCTCAGGATTATTTGCTGAAAGTTATTTCTGCTCACATTAGGATAGGAACTATGATAGAAAATATGGAAGGAGATGTGTCTGAGTAATATTTACTGGACTAAATTTTCTCTAGCTCCTAAACTTGCTAGAAATTGCTAAGCCAGTCAAGAAGTCAGAGCCTCAAAGAGCAAAGAACCAAAGTAATTCATCTACATGTGAAACTAGTGTTTTTCTCAGGACTATAATAAAAAAACAAAACAAACCTCACACTGCAGATTTGTTTTCTGACCACAGAGCTGCTGCAAGCCAACCTGGCAACTCCAATCCCACAAAAACATCCCACACTTAAAAGTCTGAGCTACAGATTTGACTAGTTTTGTGGTAGTCTCCATGCCAGAAGACAGACATTTAGTTGAAGAAATGTTAGATTTTCTCATGTCATTTTTGCTCTTTAAAGCTTTGGAAACAAGATGACTAAATTCACCAAGAAATTACTTGTCAAGTAATACAACTCTCTTCGTCCACTTCAGTCTTTCCCAGTATTTTGACCATGCTGAAAGGTAAGTGCATGTAAAACACTTGCAATCTCTTTGAAATTTACACTGGTACTCTGTAAGCTTGTAAATTATGTAGGTAAGAATAATATCTTACTTGCTCTATTTTAAAGCGAAAAAGATTTATAAGTAAGAGTTTACAAAAAAGCCATTAATAGGATTTCTTAGGATGTTTGCATCAGTTCCCCAGGTTAGGAAAAATCCTGGGATACTTTGATCACCCACCACAATAATACTGACTTAATTCTATTTCTGTCCTAACAATTATATTCTGTTTAATTTAGCATGGATTATTACATGAACTTAAAGGCTTTCAGGGACAGCACTATGCAGTGTTTCCCTCCCATCACTTACCTGGAAAACACACATACCTGTTTTATTTGGTAAAACAAACCCAGTTCTGCTTGTGACATTCCTTTCCTGCCTATATAACCACAGAGAGAAGGCTACAGTCTGCCTCAAAAGGAAAAGAATTTTGCAACAGCTGTTGCAGCTTCTCATCAGCACCAGATGGGTCCAAGCCCCACTGAAGTCAATCCCTACTTTCTTTTCCTACATGAACTTCAAGGAGATTGGCTGAGAACAGTGTGGCAGCTATGAAACAGACTAAAAATGAGATTGGGCCCAGGGAGGTGAAAAATGCCAGTCACAATCCTTTTCTTCTGAAACAACCCTTCGTTATTCTTCCTAGAATATGCCACAGAAATAAGTTGTACCCAATTCTCACTATGATGCTTCCTTAACAAACTCCACGTTAAACTTACATGAGAAGCATTTCATGCAATCTGAAAAATATTCAGTTCAATTAAAAATAATTGATGCATGGTGAAATAATTCTTCCCAAAGCTGCTGTAAAATCTTCAAAAAATAAAGCTACTTAATAATTTTCATCTCCTACAGGCTAGAGAGAAGCATTATTGCATATTAAAAATTGGAGTGTGGTTTTCCCAGAGGTAAAAGAAAGTTATTAAAACAACCTATTTATTGTTGATGTAACTATCCATTTGTGCTACACAAAAAGTAACAATTTCAGTACATTAAAAGAAAAGCTAATTAAGGCATAATTAGTATTTTCTATGTTTTGATAATTAAGGGTTAGTTGGCTATTTCTTTTCAAATTTCTATTTGATGTACCCCAACAAAGTCTTTAATGAGCAGATAACACTATTGAATCCCTGATGGCTAAGGAGTTTAGTGACCACTACTACATTACTTCCATTTATCACTGCCTCTTTACCTATAAATTAAAGTACCCCTGTAGCTATGTTGATCTACTTTATATCAATTTCTTCATCCATATCAGCTGAATATGTATGGCATTAACCTCATTTACTAGTTTCGAAAAGCTGAATTAAAATGAGATCTAATTTCTAGTGCACAGAACAATTTCAAAACTGCCTGCTAATTTCCAGCACCTGTCAGTGTTGGGATCTTCACCTCATTGTAATGAAATAAAACAGTATATATATTTTACAGCCCAGAAAAGGATAATAATTCATAAGTGTTAAGATATCATTAATCATGAAGATGCAAGGACCTAGAATCTTTTATGAGACATGCACAGACCAACACCTTTACTTGCAAAGATCCCACTCAAGTCAGTGGGACTGCTGCAGATCTCTGGGTCTGATACTGTGCAGGGTGAAAAGCACTCACATTCTGTGCAACTATATTTTTTTCTTTTCCTTTGTTTTTTTTTTGCTAGGTCATGCTTCCGTGTCTGCAGGCAGAGTAATCAAAGAAATGTACATATACTGAAGAAACACACTTTACAAGATAAGCCTGTGTTCAGTGGTTAGATGATACCTGGTTACGTGCATTTTTTGCTTTTAGCTACTGCAAACACCACATAGCAAGGAAATGGTATTTTTCCTCCCCTCTGAACACACTTTAGTCTGAATTCTAAGCCCTTCAGATATTTTTTCTTATCATAATGCAGATCTACTTCCTATGTCAAGTCTGTAATTTAAAAGCTTTAAAAACACATATAGATGCAATCCTAAATGTTAATACAGTCAGTTCTTTATTGACCACAGCAGCAAATAAAGTAGGTGCAGGATTCACAAAGATACCCATCTGCATCCCCCCAGCCCACTTTATAATCATGCTTGCACTTGTATTTGTAAAAGCTCTTATGAAACATTAATCCATACTCTGACTTCCTTCTTCACTCTCACCTGGCCTGACTGAAAGAGCAGCTGGGATACCCCACATGACTCAGGTGATGCACCTGAAGAAGGTCAAGGCTGTGGCACTTCATTTGTACATGGGGCTGTTTCCCAGAATTTGACTCTCCTGTTTCTAACTCCTACTTTTCTACCCGGGGTCCCTATCACTTTTACTTAAGGCTGGGGCAAAAGAAAAGCCTGGCTTGCTGGAACACCCAACTGCCAGGGATCTTCACTTCTTGAGGCATCTGTCAAACTAGAGCCATCTGGTACAGACTAAAATTACCCCCAGATTTATCTGAACACATTCAGGGCTACTGTTTGATTAGAAAGAGCAGAACAGGGAACCATTAACTGCTTCACAGTGCAGGCAAGAGAGTTTACCTACCAGCATTTACACCAATAACTTCTTTTTAAAACACAAAACAAACACCAACCTTGCGAGCGTAACTATTCTGGTGAAGATTATGGGTGGTATTTCTTAAAAATTGCTCTGCTTGTAAAATCTGAAAACAGATCTCCAGAAATAATCTGTAATGAGGCTCTGCTAAGGAGCACGGCTCAGTCTCAGCCACTTGCTGTCACTCGTGTTTTCGCCACGCTATCCTTATCTACCATGCGAATAGGTTCCAGTTTCGTTTCAGGAATGGTAACGGCAATCTGACGGGACAACTCCAGTTAAATAGCGCCACATGCTGTAGCAAGTAAACATGACAAGTGCAAAGTGAAGTTACAATCCTAAACCTCAGAATGCCACCAAAAAAACAGAGTGTAAATAAGTGACACGGTAGTTCTACATCCGAATTCTAAACCTCACTTAAGACTTATCAGTTACAATAATACTTTAAATGTAATTTCTTCCTCACATATAAAACCACTGCAATTGTTCGCTTCTATTTTCAAACACTAAGTATTTAACAGCTAAAAGCAGTCCCCTGAAAAACCAAAGATGGAAACAATAAAAAAACGCAATAAAAGAGCCTTATTTCTGCATGCATACATTTTTCAAGAGCATACTAGGAAATTTTTCAACCAAAACCATCTTTTTTATATATACAATCGTTACAAACTGTACAGCTGTGAAAAACTGAGCTGAACACTGTTGGAATTGTCAGGACTCCAGATTATAAAGACACCTTCCTGTTAAACTTGTTTCAAGTTAAAGATACAATTCTAAGTTAATGTAAGGAATTTTAGTAATTAATTTCAACTGAATTTCCTACGATATGTTAATCAGTAAAACTTAACCAACAGGTTACAGTTTGATTTATTCTTGGTAATCTCTCACTACCAATTAGAGACTGCCAGAGAGCCAGAGATGCCTGCCTCTGCCATCAGCTGCTGCTCCAGCCTCTCCCCTGGGTTGCATTTGGAATCGAAGCAGTTGGATCCACGCTAAGGAAGTCTACGAACTTCTCCTGTTGTTTTTTTTTTCCTCTCCAAGGACAAACCCTCTGATGTGTCTGGAAGCAGGAAAAGGTCCTGGCTAACAAGTCTTGCCTTTTAATCCTTTTTTAGCCTGAATTTGTGTCCCAAGTGCAAAAATGTTGAACTATATTATCTGTGTTAACAAATACACTGCAACAACCCAAGCAGCATTCGAGTGCAAGGAGCAGACCTCAAGATCTAGCCTACCTCCCACAGCACAGTAAGAACATGCGTGTAACTCGAAGCATCAAGTGACAGCTCTGGCCTAACCCACAATTAAAAAGGCAGCTAAAATACATTCTTAGCACTGCCAACCTGTTTTTTGCACTTGCCGTGGGAAGTCACACAACCAAGCAGGGATGTCACCAAAGAGTCTCTCTGTGCTGCAGGTGACCCAGTGGATGTCCCACTTGTGGCTGCGTAGCCAAAATTCTTTACCGGTGGTTGATGGACACAACACACGACACAAGGAGGAGGGCTCAGTTCCCTCCTAAGCTTGCTTTTCACTGGCTAAGCCATGGTAAACAACCATGACTATTTACAACAGCTTTATTGGGATGCATGAGATCAGACCAGCAGGAGTTCTGGTTCATTCTGTACTTTATGGAAGAAAAAATTAAGCATAGCTGGACATAAATCAGAAGCCCCCACAGCATCTTTGGTAGAAGGCACCAGCACTCTGTTACTGACATAGCATAAAAGCTTTCCCTAAGTCTGCCTTGCTACAAATTCAGCCAATCACTTGCTGTATTTCTGTTGAAGGGCACTGAAAACATCTTTTCACCAGCATTTCTAAAACAATTTCTGACATCCCTTATTTGAGTCCGACCCCAATATTCTATTTGGTCAACTATACCAAAGCAGCATCTTCTGCATCTTAGTTGTGTTGTCATACTCACCCATTTGTCTACAGGTTTCTCGAAAGTGTGGTGCCCAAAACTGGACACATGATTCCAGCTGTAGCAAAATCAGAGCCTGACACAATATTCCTCCTACTACATCCACAAAGATGTTCTTTGTTTCTTGTGTGCAAGAACACCACATGCTGGTAAGTTACCCCTGCTTGCAACAGGCTCATCTCCACAGCATTTTCTGCCTGGTCAGAGATTTCCCAGTGATAGCTCTACTTGGGAATTTTCATTCCTGAGCATGGTGCTTCACCAGCATTTTCAACTTGGATGTTATTTCTGCAGCTTACGAAGTTCTTCCTAAATTCAAATCCTGTCCTTTGCGATCACATTTCCTCCCGGTCTGGTGTCACTTGCAAATATAAATAAATAACTGGAGAGTTGTTGACATGTTAAGGATTTGCAAAGGAAAAGTCTCATTCAGAACAGCCCTTTTCTCCAATACACAACGTGTTTGATGTCAGGAATCAGATTTCAATGCACTGTTACACAATTTAGAGGAGTGGCTGACAGTGGCAGACCACAGCAATGCTGGAGCTGCCCCAGACAGAAGCTGAGACTACAATTCCAGTCAAGCACAGGGCAGTGCTTCTCCAGCCAACTTATTTTTTACTACCCTGCCAGCATCCCGGTCAGCAATATGCCATAAAAAAAGACATCAGTATTAAAACAAAATGTGTATTGATAGACAAATAGATATTAATAATGCTGCACAGTACCAAAGAATCCAGTCTAGCATTCAACAGAAATATATGAAATATATTCATCCAAAGATCAATCTGATCCCAAAAGACAGTATCTGGAGGTATTATTTTTATGTTGGAAATGTAATAGTACTGAAAGTATAGTACAGTATCATGGAAGAGATCTCCAAGGTTTTGCTAGTCTTCCTCAGACAGCAAGCCCCAGTGGACTGCTTAATAAGAATACATTAATTTACCTAGCCAGTTTTCTTTTTCTATAATGAGTTTGATTTTATTATATGCACATACCTATGAAGATGACTTAATTAATGAACAAAATGTGCATATTTATATAGAAGCCTTGTTCAGCAATTCCATGGTACTATTCAGCCTTCTCTAACCGGTGCCTGTTTTTCTGTATGCAAGCATATGAGCAAATAAAGAAATAGTCTCAAAAATTATTTCAACATGGCTGAAGCATGCAGAATTTCCATTATCCCTTCTGTAAATAAAACAATTCAAGCAACCCTGAATATTTATAGAAATGCATATTAACTTAGTCATTTGATATATGTCTGATTTTTCTGCTTCCAAGTGTGAGCCTTTTTATTGCATATTTGTAGATAACTGCCAGCAAGAGAGAGTATCAGAGAATTTACAACTGTGAGGGTAGAATGCCATCTGCTGCTATACTTGCTGCTACAGCAGGATAAACAGAAGAATCATGCAAGTTCTGCCTTCTGCCTTTCTCTTAACTGTAAAATGCATGCTAACATCTCATTTTGTTTTATTAAAAAATAAAAATAAACCAAAACTAGGGAGCTCAGATGCCTTTACACACAGCTTTTGTTATGAGATCTGGTTAATAATGTGATGTGGACCACAGGATTCTGTCAAAGCACATGAGAAGCTATTCTATCAGGCCTACTAGAATAAAGCAAAATAAAATTGTAATTTGACTGCAAACTAAATTATACTGGTAGATAATGTAATCAAACCATTTTAAAAGTGCACACTTTGAAAATGCATTTGCAATGAACTATGGAGTTGCTAGACTGCAGTTAGAATTTAGAAATACCCCTCAAACTGTTAGGCACCATGAGAGCCTTGCAAACACCTTCCCAGTCTGGTTTCACACAAGCCACACACCATAAGGAAAGGCAGTATTTGCAATATGGTATACGACCTGTTTAATTCGTGTCCACTTACCAGGGTGGAGGGAAAAACCAAAACAATAAAACAACACAAAGCCATTTTCTTAAATTAACCCTACAGGTTTCCCCCATGTGGAAAAAGTTTGGGTTGATATTAATTCCTTCTGTTCAAAGTGCTCTTCAAAAAATCAAATGGAAAAATTAGCCAGCATTTTACCCAGTCATTAACCTTTCAACTTGCCACACACAGTGCAGCTGCAGAGACAGTCTTATAGCTATTCAAAACATGTTGCTGAGCTGAATAAATTCGTATCTATTGAACACCTCTGTAGCTGGCAAACATTCAAGATTTACATTTTTTTTTTCTACTGACAAAGGAGCCCAAGGTGATTAAGTATAAATAATGCACTTGAGTGTTTTGCCTGCTGCCTCACCCACACACACGTGCTCGTTCCAGCCTTCTGGAAGGACTGACATACAAAGCTTGGGTATACAACCTCCTGGAACAAACTGTTGCAGTGTCCTAGACATCAAGAGGGCTTCTCCACACAGTTACACCTCAATCAGAGTACAAGGTGAAATCAAACCCCTCACAATCGGCTAGAAACAACAATCAATCAGGGAATTACAGCTGCTGTACAGCCATGGTGCCTTTGAATTGCCAACAACAGGAGGTTTGCTAATGAAAATATCAGGAGCATGGGTACATTTTTACTGTGTACCTTCTGTTACTTAGCAATAGAGCAGTGCACCATATGTAAAAATAACAAATGGGCTTTGACAAATGAAAGGAACACATTGCTTTCATGAAAAAGTAATTCAGCATAGCATAAAACTTTATTTTTAATAGGCAGTGAGGAACTGTTCCATCAAGCTGAAGTACAGTTCAAACCTGAAGGGATAGAAGTGTTTTTGACACTGGAACTGTTCAGCAGCAACACGGACAGAGTGCCACGCAAGGGAAACCAAACTCAGTCACTGTCACAATCCTTGCTAAAGATTCGCTTGGGGCTCCAACAGAATTCTTTCAATCTTTCTCAAGATCAATTGATCTCATCTTACTGACATTCTCTTTATAATATCTATATTATGACTGTCCCCTACAGTTAAGGTGAATTAACTGCTGCTTTTGAAAAAAATGCATCTTACTTTCCCCTCTTCCCTATTTAAAATGCAGAAAAGCCAGCTAATGGGAGAAATATAGTAGAAACTACATAAATGAGTAACTGTCAAAAGAACAGAACTATTAAAAGAATAAATCTTGTGTAGCCAGCTGTGAAATATAACACAATCTAGCAGAACCCAGCTAAATGTTTGAAATAAAAAAATTGAAATGCAAAGTAACCTAAAATTGTTTAATGAGCAAAGCTGTTAAAATATTAACTCATTGCATGCCAAAACTCAAAAGCATACATGGCAGGAAACCTGCTCAGATGAACAACAAATTAATAGTTTCTCTATCTGCCCACCTAGCTGTCCATCTAGCCAAGCAGCCACCAGTTAAGCTCAAGAGCTTTTATTGGCAGCTCAATCTCTGTGCAGGTTTTTTATTTCAAACGTTGTCGTTGACAGCAAATATTTACCTTTGAGGTGGGCTGAAGCTGGTCTCCCACATACGTTTTACGGAACTGATCCAAGAACCACAGAATTGCCAGCTCTACTTTTTCATTACTAGACTGTGGTAACTGGGCATCCATCAAAGATATCAGCTGAAAAACTCTTAATGACAGAAAAAAACATTTTCAGGAAGAACTCTCACATTAAATTATATTGTCACAGCTCATTTGTTTAGGAACCCATCAGCCATTTTTTGGTCTGCCTCAGTTTCTTCTATGATCTTGTTCTGTATAGATGCTAATGATGCTAATTGATCACTATTGGATACAAACATCAACATAACGTCTTTCTAATTACTTAGTCACTTGACATTTTCTCATATACATATCTTTTACTGTGGGGAGTTTGTAAAATGTTTTTTTCATTCTTAGAGCACCAATTCCATGATGAAAGAGACAAATTTGAGAAGCATCAGTCTCAATTGGCGAGTGCAAAATAAGAGCTGTTCAAGTTCCCTGGAAATTGAAACAATTGTACTTAAAATAAGTTTACATATGCAGTTCATAATCCACTTTCAGCTTCACTTCTTCCCACTTCTGTCTCTCCTAAAACATCTAACATGTATTTTCTGACTTAAGTCCTTACTTGGTATGTGTCTCCATAATATCAGGACTGGTTTCAAAGAATCAATTTCAGCTTATGTCAGCTAAGAAAATTTAGTACTTTTTTTTAAAGGAATTATTCCTTCACCTAATTTCACATCTTCTTCTGCTATGTATTCCTTGAAAACCTAATTCTTTAGCAATAAAAAAAATTATTCTCAACTTTTGCCAATTCTGAAATAGTCACTGGATTAGAAGTCAGTAGCTACTTCATCTGTAAGGCTGTATATTAAAACCTCTCATTTTTAATAAAAACATGGTGGGGGATTGCTAACGCCACAGAGCCCCAGGGTAGATGAGGAAGGCAAGAAGTAAAGGAAAGACTGTAAAGCTTTTTATCCAATTCTAAGTTGTATGCCCTTTTTCATGTGTTAGCTAGTGGATGTAAATAACAGGATCAAATATATATACCTGTAACATACTTGTGGGTGAAAACAAGGATTAAGGAGGTGCTTGTCTCAAGGAGCACGTATCATTCACAAAAATCCCTAGCTCACACCTTGCCCTAAAACTTGCAGAAAGAAGACTCTAGCACACACATTTTGAAATCCAGAGCCTTCTTTTTTATTCCAAGCTCTAGACTGAAAATAAGACTACATTTTCAATGGTTGACCAACAGTTCCTCCACACTTTTTCACTCACAATAATTAGTTTAAAGGAAGTAGTGCAGAAAATAATAGCCATAACTCTAATAAAATTAACAGTTGTATATACAAGGATAATGCACAAATGAAAACAGGTAGCTACACTGGCATATCTGAACACTGCTTATAGTAAGAGATATTTGCCTTTAATCCTTTTCTCCTCCTTTGAGCTATAGCTTTGAAATGTGAGCCTTAATGACTCCTTCACTGCTTTAGATGATGAATCAGGGAAGATCAGAGCCAGCAGAATGGTCCCAACCCACAGAAAGTTTGTACTGAGCACCCACCATCCAAGAACTGGACAAAAAGTGAGACACTTAAATTCAAAATATCTGCTGATTAAAAATGGTCATTTAAAAAAAATATTAATCAAAGCAAAGAATTCACAAGAAGCAATGCATACCGACAGGATAATTCTCCATCCATGGCATCATGTTCTTCAGTACTAGTGTATGTTAATCGTCCTCCCACAAAAGTACCCACAAAATAGACAAGCCATGCCAGGCGTCCTAACATTAAAAAGAAAAAGGAGCAGTTAAGGATTAGAAACCATTCTGCTGGTACAATGCACTTTCAAAAGGTATCAGCAGTTCTGTAAGGTCTCAGAATGCTGTTAAGAGAAGGGTTATCCCTTTACCAGATTTAAAACCTACCCAGACAAATCAGCTGACAAATAATTCTGAGCAGAACTGACAGATAAACTAGAACAGACTATTAATCTGGACATGCTTATATATAAAACACAAAAGAATTGACATAAAATACAAACTAGGCAAACTCAGCCTGGTAAGATCAGACATACAATTGATCCTCCCTTGTCTGCCACAAGTTACTTCAAGGCATGAACAATTTCACCTACTGTGGGACTGTTAGGTCTGCTTATCAGAGCATTAGGTGGTAACTGAGACTCACTGCAATCTACTTGTTTCTTATTTCTATTTCAAAGAAAGAATTCTTTGTGATATTAAATTACTATCTAAAGTGATCTGCACATAAGAAAATAATTATGTCATAAGTCTGAGATACTCTTCAAGAAAGAGCTTGTGAACAACCACATAGTTTGAAAGTATCTGTAGACTGTTTTCTGAAAGAGTTTGAAAGACTGAGCCATGCTGTCATGCTTTCTGATCTTCCAGATTATTTTGCTGACACTTTTCACTAAAGCACTTAGAGGATCCACTGGCAAAGCCCTTATCTAGTAAAGTACAATGAAAGGATCATAATTTCTGTAAAGCTAAGGTTCCATTATTAACTCCTTGAGATTTTGTATGCAGTGTATTTTCTACAGGCTTTAAAATACTGAAATCCTGCTTTATAAACATGGAACTCTAAAGTTTACAAACAGTGAACGCAGGTCTTTTGGCCTCTCCCTGCTGGAGAATCACTGTCATGTTGCAAGACCTGGATTATTTTAATCTCTCTGGCACACTAGGGTGGAATATCCCAAATTTGATCTACTGACACCTACTCAAGCCAGTTACTAAATACAGTAACTAACTGTATCCTCGCTCAGGAAAGATGCAGTATTTTCCCCTAAAGAAAGAACAAAACTAAGATCTGAATAGGAAAGTAACATATAGACCTGTTAAAACTTGAGGATAATGCTAAAGGTTTCTTCCTCAACTGAAATGCACTGACACTATAGAACAGTAAAGCACCTCTTAGACTTCATTTGGCAAAATATACTTTGTAATAAATTAAAATGAATTGCTTGAACATAACAACACAGTGGAGACAACTTGGAAGAGTTTCCACGTAAGTTAAATCATGTTACAAACAAGGCTCCCCAATAAGTGAGATATTTACATAAACTAGAAGTTGTCTTGCCCTCACTACCAGGATTTCATCAAGGGAAGACAGTGTAACTTACAAGAGTGAAGACAACACCCTGATGAAAACAGTGTCTTTCAAACACATTTGGAAGTTTAAACATGAAGGAAAAACTACAGATAAACAAATGAGGTCACATTATGACTGTAAAAGAGTATTTTGGTTTGGGTATTTCTATGTATGTATCAGGACATGCCCAGTATCTACCAGAGGCTTGAGGTTTTATTTCAGGTTTGTTTCACATCTCTGATAAACTAGTCTTCATTTACATAACATTAAACTTCACTTAATTTTCCTCATGTTTTGCATTGTTGTACTCTGAAAAACTCAGAAATGAGATAGCACTGAATGCTCCACTTCCGAAGCTCCTTCAACCAGTAAGGATTAATAGGTTCTGAGGTATTCCAGTATCCTTATGGCCTGAATTTGGTTGACTACACACCATAAGTGATTCTATTTCAGTCAGAGGTATTTAGTACAGTGTGTTCTACACATAAAAAAGATGCTGAGATCAAATATACACAAAAAGATAATGCAGAATATGAAATATCATGCAGATGATTTCAACACAAGTACAGGAAGACATTCAGGTTTATCTTAAATTTCAGCCTTATTAAAAAAAAACCACCATATCTCTGTGTAACACAGTCTGAGATCTTTAACAGCAAACACACTGAGAAAGGGAACAAGACTTTTGAGATAAGACAAGATATACGAGGAAGACTTCTAAATATCTTCTCATACTGTTTCATTCCTAATAATCTGGAAGGACAGTATCAGCTGTCCTACAACCAACATATTTCCTGGTTTCGAGACCTGTGCTGCTCACAAACAGGACACTTCCAAGGAAAAGCCCAGACACACTACACATTGCAGTACAAACAGCTGTTAATTTAGGACACTAAGAGATTGCACTGTAATTAGCAAAACACCAAGGAGCCAAAATGTCTGAGAGAACAGACATTGCTCAAATTAATTTAGCATTAACAGAAGAATTAAATGGCCATTAAGAACAGCCATTTGAAGATGGATCAAAAAAGCAACCGTGCAGTGGTGCTGGCTGGTTCAAAGAGCAGAGCCACCACTTTGGCCAATGATCTTTTTTAAAATAAAAACCTGTCTTCCTATTTACAAATTCTAGTAGCTTATTTTTAAGCACAGTTATTTTTCTGATGATAGCCCTCTTCTCTTAGCTCAATGCCAATTAATAGGTAGGACTTCTTTCCCTCTTTCATACCTTCGCTACTGAAAATTTCCAGTGCATTTGCTTTTGCAATTCCTGAGGCAGACAGCATCTTTTCTTTTAGAAAATAATAATTGCTGTAATAATCTGTAATTATGGTTTATAACAGCAATAATCCCAAAGAAATCAGTCATTACCATAGATCACAAGCAATCATTAACTACTGTTAATGACCCATTTCTTGGGGATTATTGTTTCAGTAAACCATGACCGCATCACTATTGATACAGAGAGCAAGACAGTATAATAAAATGAGATCTTAATATTACATTAACTTATTTTGTAACATTAAAAGCCATTAAACATCTAAATTTAACTATGTACATCTAGGGGATAGAACAGTTATTGTTCAATAGGAGCACAAATGTTTAGTTTGCAAAAAGAAACACAATCTTTAAAGTGCATTGAATGTTTCCTAATGCACAATGGCAATCCCCAGAGCACTGACACTGAGAGACTCCAGCTGGTTGTTTCCCTTTGGGCCCCGTGTTTGGGGAATGGAGCATAAATTCACACTGCAGCTGGTCAATGAAGTCAGGTCATTAATGAAAGTTCTCTCAAATAGAAGCTGATAGGTGCATGGAAGAAAGTGAAAGTAATAAAAAAGAGAAGTGGGAGGTGTTCTACAAATCAGTGAAAAAATGGCTCCTGCATAGAAGAAAATCAGCATATTCAAACTGTCAGCAAAAGAACAGCAAAATAAATCAGAAACATTTACTAGCATGCAAAGAAACAGCTGTATTGTGCAGTCACCTGTCTCACCTTTTCAAAACAACACCATTTATCCATGTAAAGATGCAACAGCCATAAGATAACTATATTAAGAAAGAGCCAGTAGTTACAAAGACAGTTTAAGTGGGACAGAGAGGACCGAAAGTATATGAAAAAAATATTAAAAATACTTATTATTTTTATTTATACTTATTATTTTAAAATCCTTATTATACTTATTATTTTTACAACTTAAATTATCATAAATAACTTGAGTTTCTTGAAAATTAGGTAATTCATCTTAACAGAGTGGTATAAAATAAATTAAGGTTTTAAACATTACATTCATTTTTACAGAAAGATAAATGCAAAAAGAATGAAAGTTAGCATCTTCGTTTCCAAAAGTTTCCAAGTTCCAGCTGGTTCCCATGAGGGCACCTGAGACACTAAAATGTTGATTTTCAGAAATTAAAAGTTTTTTACAGTTCTTGTGTCTATATTCCAAAGATGCAGCAAGATGTTAAAACCCATCAACTGCCAATTTATCCTATTTAATACAAAGACAAGTCTAGTGATGATGTGGTGTAAGGTGGCTTGGATCATTAATTCCTAGTTTGAGAAAAGGTCTTGGTATATCTGCCAAAAGATCACAACTCTTTTTAATACCCAAATATATGGTTATTGGCACATAAAACACAGTCTAAAAATTAATTAAATACCAACCTTCCTGAACTGTGATTTCTAATGGATTCCTACTAGAAGAGTGCAATAGTTTTCGGTAGTTTTGTGCATTTTGGTCAAACAACTGTACAAGAAGAGTACAGGTCTTTTCATATTCACACCTGCTAACTGTGCACAATTGCTCCAGCTGTTGGAAAACTGTAGCTTTATCATCCAGTGGATCTTCTAAACCATCTCTGGAATAGAGATAAAAATTAACCACTTAACCACTATTGCTTAAAAGCTGATGCCATTTTCCCATCCAGGTCCTGAACCACTGAACTATACAAGCCCTAGCAGCTGGTGAATCCAACAGAGACATAAGATCTCATTTTATTGACATACATACCCAGTACACAGCCACACACACAGAGAACAGTATTCTCTTTGTGCCTTCCTCTTAGCACATACTTAAAAAGCAAAGAAGAGAGGAGATGAGGTTAGCAGTAGGAACACAGAAAGGTAAATCCTGAAGAACTAAGGTCCACTGTGTCTGAACAGACTATTAAGAAGCAGCATCTTTCTCAGAGGATGATGGGAGGGAAGTGTAGAATACTTGGTAGAAATGGATTTTGCACATTCATCAAATTAAGCCCAAGACCATGATACCAAAGCCAACAAGCAAGCTTCAGTAAAATTCCACTCAAATGTTGATAAATCTTTATTCTATTCTGCTGTGAACAAGCTTTGACCCTATGGAATGCCTGCAACAAGGAGACCCTTGCTCTTGCCATAAAGTGTAACTATACTCATTACACAAATCACAACAGGAAAGGTTTATTCATTGGAAGGTTATCCTTTTGTTGCAGAGGAAACAAACATTCTACAGATGAATAAAACATCCAAAAAGCTAACAAAACTAACAGTGTTAACATCCAAACTTTGAAAGACAGACAGTGGCTGAAAATGCTAATGTTCAAGTTGGGCTGAAACAGACCTCTTTGCAGCTATTTACAAACGTTTGAAATAAAAGTTCTCCTCCTAGTTTGTAGAAAAACATACTCCTGTAGACCCTTTCTAAAAGAATGTTTAGTTCTTCACTCACCCTTACTCAAAAGGGAGAATAGCTCTTAAAATCCCCCAAAAGGGCAAAAGTGCCTTTCCTTCTATTGTTCCAAGCTTCTACTTTGTCTGACTGAAGGACCAGCTGGATGGCTCTTCAATGGTGGAAGATGTCACTGACTATACTGGCTTGTTCAAAAACGGTCATTTTAGAAAAGTTTGCAAACATATCAGCTAATCTTGGAGCAAATGGAAGAAATTTTATAAAATCAGCTCCCAGACATCCCATTTTCTCAAGAACAGTCTGGACGTTTGACTTTAAAGTCTACATTTTATGTAGCATGAGAGAATAAGACAATACCACAGTGGTGAAAAAAACACTTAGAGCTAGGAATGGATTCATACTTTACTCATCTTCTCCCTGTTGGCTTTTTTCACAGATTAGAAAGCTTACTCCTTCACAACATAACAAGGACATCCAGAAGAAACTGGATTTTCAATGCTGATGGTGATGCTGGTGAAGACAACAGCACATTTTGATGCAGCTGGTCACGCTAGATGGTTTGACCCAGAAGTTCAAGAGTTTCAAGTCTGGAAGCTGACATGAAATGAACCACTCAGTAGAGAAGAAAGCTAAGACATGAAGATTCAACCCTGAGAATCCATTACAGAAAGGCTGAACAGAGAAGATAACTTGAAAATGCCAAAAGAAGTGTAGTCTGGTTGACAGAAGGCCCAGGGAAGCTGACTATACCTACAATCAGCTCCATGTCCTTCCCTGTCCTAGCACTGGACCACTGGAAGCTCCCCTAGGTACTATGAATTCTTGTTCCTGAGACAATGATAGAGAAGCTCACCATCTTGGACCATTAGGAAGTCAGCCTTTAACATAGCAATGGTAATAACATAAGACAAACAACACCAACTATAGCTTAGACACCAAAGAGTAGAGACAGATGACAACGTGCAGATGAGATTTTGCCTAAGCTGAGAGACAATAGCACAACAATGGTGAAGTTCAAGGTACTTCCTCCCACAAAATGAACAAATAACATTGTCTCAGTAATGTAAATTAGAAAAGGAAAAGCAGAGGTGGCTTGTTCTGCAGTCCTGTAGTCTGACAGGAGACCCTACTAGCAGGAATTTATAAAAGCCCTTGCAGAAAATCAAATCCTTTCTGCAATCTAAACATTTTTTTCTTATTTGCTATATCATAGTGTTGACTATAAGGTCATTTCCTTAAACTACCGAAAAGAAGATCTGAACTAGGAAATTTTAAATTGGCCAATTTCAATCTTGCCACCCACTAGCTTGTTCTATTTGGTCTCACCCTTTCTTGTGTGTGGGGTTCATTCTGCTTTCCCCCATCACTCTGCCCTCCATGGCTCTGGAGAGGGACTCATTGAGAAAACATGTCACAGCTAAACAATACAGTTAATTTAGATAGTCTTAAGAAAAGGGGGGAGAGGGGCGAACAGGCTTTTTTCAAAACGCAATGGCCCATGAGAGGAAAAACAATTAAAATTTACATTTTATTTTGGCCTGGATTTAATAAGCAAAAGGAGTAAAATTCTTATTGGCCAATTAATATAATCTAAAGAAATCACCATGGTAATCAGAACCAGTGTACTTAGATTTTCAACATAAGCAAAATATAATATGCCAACAAATCAGAAAATTAAACATTCCGGATGACAGTTTTTAAAGTTGCAATTACAAGTTTACCTTATAACTACAGGAACACATTCCAGTCTAGAAGTAATAAAAGCTTTTGTTATCTCGGGTGCATATGTATCTAAGAAGTGGGGTTCTGCTGTTTTCACAAAAGGCACAGATGCTACCATTCTCTGCCACAGAGTCAGCAAATAATGAACACTATTTGGAGCAAACTCCCAGTGCTATAAAAAAACAAAACATACTTCTGTTAAAGCATCCCAGTGTCAAATTGTAGTTGAGAAACATGATGCTTTTATATTAAGTAGCCTTATTCACACAGGTACTGAAGGACCCAGTCAGGACTGAGACATACTATGGCACATATTACAGAGTAGAATCACAGAGTCATAGGATGGTTAAGGTTGGAAAGGACACTAGAGATCATTAGGTTCCAACCTCCCTGCTGTGAGCAGGGACACCAGAGTAGAACCAGAGTTACTTGTAGGCACTCTCGCCTGCTTCAAGTGAAATCCATGGTTTGAAACTCAGAGCTAGGTCAAGATGCCAACACAGTGTGTGGTGAGATTTAAGTGCTATAAAAGGGCCATTTAAAAATCCTGTTGAATAGGAAACTAGGTCAAGAGCCACCTAACAGGACACGTAAAGAACAGAAATGCATCTCGACTTTCTTTTCTCTTCCAAACTTACAGAGCTGCCACTGGCAACTCAGGAATTCAAGGGTCAAAATCTTCTCCTGCAGGTCACTATCTTCAGCTGTTATTCTAAAGACAAGAGAAAAACTCTGGAGGAAATGCTAAAATAACAACTCAAACTGTGCACATCTTTATCTTGGTGTATTTCAAGAATAAATCTGTAAAATTTAAACACTGAGAATCCTGACCCTGTGATATATGTCCTTCTCACACAGACATGGGTCCCTCAAAAATTAAGACATTATTCCACGTAGCTTCTGAATCCAGCTCAGATGGGAACTTGCCCTCAGCAGCTCAGCATGTGGCCACTTTGTGCATGTGTGTGCATGTGCACAAGAGCAGAGCTCAACAACCTGGTCAGTGTAGGCACTTCCAAGTGCAAAAGTTTACATGGGAACACAGGTCCAAGTATTTTAGGGCTGGATAAAGGGTGTAGTTTGTTGGATCTTTTTTGAGGGTGAGGACTAAGGCTGGAGGATTAACATCCTTCTATCTCCTACTTCAGTTGTCAATTTCCTTTTTAAATCTGCTCTCATCAAAAGACTTGGTAAGAGTGGGAACCAGTTCCAGAGAACTTAGAAATCCGAGTTACATCGCTGACAAACTGTATTTTTACTTATAGACAAGCCTCATCACCTCCTCAAAAAACACCAACACAGAGAACCAGGACCAGTCCTTTTTGTCATTCAAGAGTTGAAAAGAACACTTCTGTAAATATTCTTACCTGTAGGCTAGTAATAGTAAAATTTGCTATAAGTCGGATGACTTCTGGGTAATCTTTCACCATTACTAGCTCTCCTAGCTGATAGTTTGTCTTTAGCCGAGCCAAAAACCGACAGAATTCATGGTAATTCCCTGGATCAGATAAACCCTACATTTGAAAAAGCAAATTTTTAAAAGTTAAAGCTTAATCTAATAAAAATTCTACAAGCACTACTCCTAATTGGGTGACAATTTTATTTGCATAGGAGTTTTGTTTTGAATAGCAAATAAAAGCAAACATTTGTCCACCTGAAAGTGGTTTTGATAGATTCAGTAAATTAGTGATTAGTGGAACTGGAAAAACGAATTCACAGATGTTTTAGCACTTCAAATAAATAAAATGAAAAATAAAGATACCTGTGGATTTTCAAGTATTTGTTTCATTCCCTTGATTAGATTACCAAGATATTTGGCACGTTCTGGATTGCTGAATAAAGATCTCCTCGTAGAAGCAAACTGAACTAAACAAGAAAGTGCCTGAAGAATAAAAGAAAATACTGTGAGATTAAACATTTTAAACTTTTAGAATAATCATCTCAATGTTTGGAGCAATCCAACCTACTGCTGTCTGCTGTACATTCTGTGGCTGAGTAATATTTTTGCAGCAACATCTATACAATCATTGAACACAAATATGGCTCAGTGTTAAAATTCCATTTTACAACAGCTTCTGATTTCATCAAAATAATTAGGTGGATGTTTTCTATGTGGCTGAGTAGCGCTGAATTGGGACAGGAAGCACTTGAATGCTTTCAGGTTCAGAAATTAAAACTGGGGCTGAAGTTGAAAGAAAAGACATTGTGACCAGGCACTGGGCCAGAGGACAGTCTCGTAACGTGGTAACGCACAGAATAACACAGGGTCTTTTGGACAAAGTCCAGATGTAAAAAGACTGTTTTCCATAATTAGTTGAGTGTAAATCACTACGTGTCACTTACTAACTGAGACAGCATTGGTGGAAGGGAATGATACAAATCAAAAAACAGGTCCAAGGTCTCTGGCTCCAGGAAAACTACGGAAAAAGATAAGTTGGTTTTATCACTCTCTACAAGCAATACTTGAGTATCTTTATTTTAATAGTATAATCTTTTTTTAAAAAAACAACAGTATGAGTGGCATATCAGTGTAGTCAAGAATGAACTATGAATAGATGCATTACTTAGCTCATTGTACAATATTAAGCAAAGCACTATTTATCACATTTAATCTATCCTATAGCTCATAAAGAAGACTTCCCTTGAGCTGCAGATGATGCAATATGTTGTCAGCTGCTTACAGAATACTGTTTTGTAACAGATGTAGGTAAACTGTTATCTTCAGGTTCCTACAGTAGTACAGTGGTTCCAGTAACTAACAACTAATTTAGTCTGTTTTTAAAGAAAGGCAAGTTTTTAACAAAAGTTCCACAGACTATCCTGAATTCTACAGACTGATAAACAGAAAAAAATACTTATAACACCAAGCCACCAATTCACCGTGGAATCACATCAAATGAACTGTAACACTACCCTGTTTTATGAAGGGGTAACAACAAGGTAGAAAAAAATTCACCAATAATTCATAATAAGGTAATCCCACAAGTCAAGTAACATTTCAAAGCTGTTCCATTTATAAGCTTTTTTTTTGAAGACTTGTGTAAAATAAAGCATCATATAACAAAGGGTAATTTCCTTAGGTACTCTTTGTGTTTAATGCCTAAAGGGAGAAGCCTCCATGGACAATTTAAACTATATAAAGTAAAATCTTGGGAAAACCTATTGCCTTCTACTACACAGGGGGGTCTTGGGAAATGACTGTCAGTTGCCCAAATTGAGCCTTCTGTCAGTATTACCCTGCTTGCCATATATTACTGCTCTTCTCCCCTCACACTGTGATTGGAGGCTACTGTACATTAAGGGTGAGGGAATGAAGTTACGTATGGAAACTGATGAAGAAATAGGAGGAATATCAAACACTACAGAGTGTCATGTGATACAGCTAAACTAAATTTCAACCGCCCATCTTTGGTGAGGGAATTGTGTAGCTGCTTCAGCTAGACGTGACAGAATTCCAATCAGGCTCATTTGTTTTGCCAAGAAGCAGGATAAATTAGCCTACAAGGAGCTCCATGCTGCTAGTGCTAAACCATGTCCATTACCCAGGGTAAATTCATTAAAGCTAGCCTGGACACATTTATACTAGACTGCCATCTGCACTGCTAAGCCCAGGAAGTGAAACCTCTAGAGTCTAAGAGCCAAGATGCCAACCCTTCTGCTGCCTCACATACAGCAAACAAGCACACTTCAAAAAGAAAACAAGGTCACTGTTTTCTCCTAATGAAGACAAGAGAAAACAGGTTTGCTACATATGCTGTACCTCCTAAAGGTGCTCATACACCAGGGATGAGAATAGCATTCAGTGCCTAATTAGAGTAATTTGATTTACTGTGAATATCTTTGTTATAGACAATATTTATTATTTCTGCCTGTAAAAATAACTATAGGAAAAATGTGAGAGAAATAGCAGAAGTTTCACCAGCAAAAAACTCTACTCCACTTTAGAAATTATACTTGCAAGTACTGTGACAAAAGAAGTGACACAATCCACCAGGTATAGATGTCAGACTACTAACAGATATGATCTTTTCTTACTTGTTCTCCAGCTTGTTGGAATCTGCACAGTGCATAGGTCATCTGCAGATTCATCAGCTGAATTTCCAATGAAATCAAAATTAAGACAGTTTAGTACAAGCTTCAAAAGTTGCATTGCTAGACTTTGTTGCTGTTGGTCCTGAAGGGCTAAAGGTTTTGCCAAGAGCTAAGGAGAAAAGAAATCTTGTCAGGTCACCTGCACAGAACATGCTTTAAAAACAAATTTGAAAAGAAAGATGTTTGAATATAAAAATGTGAAGTTCAGAGCAAAAGAATTCATACCACAAGACAAATAAATCCTTCATCAATATAAGGTACAGAATTGGTCTTTCCTCTTGGTTGGCCCTAGTTTAATAAATAATTCTTTTAGCAAATACTGAGATGGTAGGGCCAGCAAAACTGAGACAATTAAATTAAGAAAAACATCAAAAAAGAAGCCAAGCTCAGAATTTTGATAGTTCATCCTTTACAGCAAGATGTAAAGAGAGAGAGACTGAGAGACAGCAAGAGAGAGACAGAGGAAGGAAGATTAGAATTTCTGTCTTTGAACAATTTTTGGTCACTTGAGCTTAACAGGATGTCATGTAATCCATTTAAGTACAGAATAATCAACTTAGAACTTGTTAAAGACTCAAACTAGGACAATTAGGATGTTATCAGTTCAGGTTGTATTTTAAAGAGCCTCACCTCCTTCAAAAGAGAGCACGCAAGCATCAGGATGTCCTTTAGAGAGGTGTCACGGAATGAGGTAGCTATTTTACGATGTTTTGCTGAAGGTCTTGAATAATCAACCTGAGAAAGTTAGGAGATGATAAGCAATGCTCCCTTCTTTGCTAAAACTAGATGATAGGTGTACTGGCAGATTAATTATTTTACACTAGAAATGAAAATTCTGGTCCAGCACTAAATCTAGAACTTGACAGCTTCCTGAAGCACCTCCTTTCCTTGCTTCAAGGCTGTCTTTCTGGATGGAAAGGTCTGAGGCCCTTCCTCAGGTTAAGATGTGGGCAAAAAGAAAATAATTAGCAGAAATACAATTGAAAAAAGTTGATCATTCACTTTGCTTTACTAGTTCTAGCCACTGTGATGAGAGAAACTTTACCCTGTATCAGACAGGGTGCACACAGAGTCCCTGGCACTAAGAATTTCTTGTCTCTCCATGTATTTTGGCAGGGGGAGAAAGGTGTGTTAATCCTTTCACATCTAAGAAATGTTTCTCCAACCATTTTTATGAAGGCCAGAAACATTCAACACACTGCTTTACTAGCAATACAGACATCCCTTGCAGAAGGAAAAAAACAAATGTGCTTACTAGGTTCATTTCCTGAGTCAGTTCTGAGAGAATCATTACTCCTATTATATAATGGTCCACAGTGCCCTACAGAAAAAAAAAAAAAACCAGACAGGATTGCTCAAACATCACAGCTTGTATTTAGTATTTTCCAACATTTCTAGAATTACACTGTATTTAGTATTTTCCAATATCTCTAGAACGAAGAGGAATTTTTAGGCTGAGATATCCTAAGCTGTTCAGAAGGCTTTCATGTCAAATTCTGTCACTAATTAACTCAACATGAATAGAACTAGAACTTCAAACTCCCTAATTAGCTCTGGAAAAAACCCCACCTCATCATAAATGTTAAGAATTGCATGATAACAAAACCCATCTGAAAACAGACCCCGATCTGGAAACTCACTATTTATACATTTCTCAAAGGTCTGTTCAGCATTCTAGAACTGCTAAGGCAAGCTGCATGACATTCAAGCCATTAAAAAAAAAACCTAAGCTGTGCATGGATCAAGAAGATTACAGGGCATTCTCAGAAAAAAACAGTTTTTAAATGCTACCTACAAAAAAAAAGCTAATTCTCTTCCCTCCACAGTAGTATACAATGCATTGATTTGAACTGAATGATATGTTCCATCTCTAAGAACTTGTGTCTAAGAAGTAGGGCAGTGGGTGTCAGATATTTGTATCTGAGAGTGCAATCTGGTCATCAATATATAAGGACCTTGGAATGTTTCAAAATTCAGATTCAAGGCAGAATTTGCATGTAATTAATAAAATTTAGGTGTCTGCACTGAAATACTACAAAATATTTATACAAAAATTAAATCTGCTTTGTTAAGAACAATTAAAACCAACCGCAATTAAGCTTTGCATTGAGTCAGGGAGACCTCTGCATCTACCTGCTCAACTGCAGTTGGCACCCTCAGCTACCCAGGTGTCCAAAAAGCAATGACACCCTTGTCAACATTTCCCTGAGATTTGTCACAACCACACTCATTTTCACAACTCTGAAGATCACCCAGAGTTCAACTAATGAAGAATCTGGCTACTTACTAGGGAGCCTAGGTTTTCTCTGTCATGTAGTTTGGATTATCATTTACACCAAAGCAAATCAAAAGGGAAGATTTTAGAGAACTCTCAGGCAAAACTTCTATTGTTGCCCTGTCTGCATTCAGAAAGGTTAAACATCTTACACTGTAATTTGAACACAACTTTCTTTTACATTTCAAACTTTTAAAATAGTCTGGATGAATGGTTCTTAGGTCACACAAACCTGCAAGAATGGAAAATACACTGTGCTCTTTTTCACAGGTGTGAAAACCTGTGTGATGAATTATGAAGGAGCTGGGAACAGAACTGCAGGCTTAGCTGCTAATCCCTTTTTCTCTATTAAATAACACTGAAATTCACACTGGATGAACTTTAATCTGGAATGCTAACGTATATGTATTTAAAAATACCATATGCTAATTTTTAATGTACATCAGTATTGTTTAGGGATTATTTTTCCAATGTTTATCTAAAATTTAATTCACTAGTAGATCTATGGCTTAATTTTCTTTTCTACAGGAATTCTTAATTTAACTAAAGAAATCTCTTAAGATGATAAATTTTGTATTTAAATCTCTATTTTTAATGAGCTACACACTGAAGAGTCACAGTGCAATAATTTTAATAATAAATGCAAAATCCAATTACAGTACATTCATAAAAATAACAGCAAAATGTTTGAGAAGTGTACTTGAGTTTGTTTTTAATAAACAGAATATTGCAACTTATCTTTTATTAGACATTCCCAATGTAACTCACAAAAGTACATTAACTTGAACAGTATTATTAACAAAGTAAGACTGAAAAACAAATGAGAAACTTATTGGCAAGAAACAAACTGTTAACTTCATATTTTCTTGTTGAGTTGCCAGGTTCACCAACACATCCACACGTAATGGATCATTTTGGAAGTCAATCTCCAAATAGCTTAATTGTTCTGATTATTTTTTATAAAAATTAGTACTAGGCTTTACATTTATCCAGACACTCAGAAAGATTAATCTGTATTAACTTTTAAAGCAGATTAGCCATCTGCCAGAAAACTTTTTAAAAACCTTTTTATACATGTTAAATGTATGAAACAACCAAGTCTGGCCAATGAGCCATGACACTCAATAGCTTCCTCCAAAGGTGCTTCACAGAAGATGCTGTATATCCTGCACCTTTAGCCACTGTGTCTGACAGATATGACATGTACACTTGCATAGTAAACCGTGTATAGTGATTGCCTGCACTCTGACATTAGGAGAAATTATTTCCAATTTTCAAATACTAGGTACCAAGGACACCTCTCTATCCTGGAATGCATCTTCTTTGCAATAGTGACAGATTCAGCAGGGAAACAGGATACAGAATAGAAGGAAATGTAAAACAAGAACATTCCTGCCAACCACTTATTGGACTGGGAAGATGAGTGATCTTTCCACCCAAACTTCCCCATATTCCTACCTAAAATGCATAATTTTTGTGATGTTAGATTTAAATACATAAGCTAAAATAGGTAAAGTTCTAAAAACACCCTAAATATACTATCTATCTCCCTCTATTGTACATCATAATCCTAGAGACAGAATGTCATTTTCATTTTTCTCTTTCACTGCTCTACATGGATGGAGAGAGAACATACATCTTCTAAGCACCCATGCACACACATACGAATCAACCATTTCTTAGGAAGTGAAAAAGGAATGGGGCAAACAAAGACAACAACCACATAAAAATATATACAGAGTCTTGTAATTTCATGTACACAAGCTTCCCCCAGTAACTTCAGAAGCAGAGGTATCATCTAGTGACTTCTGCTAAAACTTGCAGCACAGGTGAAGTCCCGCTGCTTACAGAGAACAGCACCAAGGTAAGAGCCTAACAGTGAACACTCCAAAAAATAGTTTATAAAGGCATCTTTTTGATCCACCCTCCACCACAGGCACTTGAAAAAATGCATTGGAACTACTTTTAGAGCTGAGCAATTTGGCACAAAGGTAGCAGTCATCGTCACAAGAATCACAATCAGCCTCATGCCTTAGAACAGCATTCCTAAGCAGGGAACTGGAGCTAACACTGTCAGCAATGTATCTCTGCATCAGCCAAAAATTAAGGCATTCAATGGAATGGCTTGACAACAGGGGCTGATGTTTTACAACCACACTACAAAAAAAAAAAGTGTTTTGGAAAAAGAAAACCAACCGAAACCCATGACAGCACTATGAGTCCTGTGAGGCACCAAACCCCACAGACTCGCCCAGTATCAGCCTTGCCCTGGTTCTTCACTGCAGGGCCACCTTCTGTTTTATGCCATGCTCTTCCCACTTTTTGCCCTCAAGTGTGTAGCAACTAACTGATATGACATGCCAACCACCAAAAATGAAGAGGTCCAAACAGACAAAAATGGCAGAAGTGAATTATTGTTTCCTACCTGCAAAAATTTTTTTACATCTGCAATAATGTCTCTGAAGATGAGATGATCTTTCAGTACCTCAAACCATCCTAATTTTGTCATTTTAGCAATGACTTGAACAAGAGCTTGGATGACAAAGGGAGCCAGTTTGGGTTGAGATGCTACATAGTTCAAAATGTAATTTCCTGTAAAGGAGGATTTTAAAATCAGCAACACAAGTCTTTTGTAAAGAAAATCAATTAAATGGTTCTAATAAAAAGGCATGGATTTTTTAAAACAAGCTGTATTCTTATGGTTAGTACAATAACTGTAAGTTGAATCACTGAATACAGCTAAACATTTAGTAACACAAAACCCATGACATACATGACCATTATTCTAGGACACACATGACAATAGTTTGTGACTTCAGAGAACACTGGCAGGTAAACAGAGTAATTTTTCATTACAGTCCCATATAATGGGCACTGATTATTTCACTATGTAACAGCAGCTCTCAGCCAACTCAAGACACGCAGAAGTTTTTTTCAGACAAGAGTCCCTGCTGAATGTTCTCCATTCAATCCAGAACATCCCGTGTTCCAGATGCACACTGTAATGCACAATGCAGCTGCAGAAACTCCTAACTAGAGGGAAGTTAACCTGTTCCAAAAGCTGTTGAAGTATATAAAATTAAAGTTGATTGAAGTTAATTTTTACCTAAAAGAACATGGAATTCTTTTATCAGAAGAAGCAGATCTCAGCCATGCATTTCAGAGTACTACTATCCACAGAACTGATACAATATAGCAATGACTTTAACATAGATCCAAAAAGTCAGGAAAATTTTGTAGGATCTTAATCCTCCAAGTAGGACCCCGCCCTGGCATGACTTTTACAAATGTTAAGAGCTGATCATGAACAACCTTACATATAAGTCACTGGGAGGTGTACTAGCAGTATCTGCAACTTTCATCCTTTACAAACATTAACTCTTTAGTGTCTTGTGGCATAAATACAAAGTCTAGCTTGAAAAAATCCGTATTTTTAAAAAATACGAAGTAACCTAAGCTAACCTATTTATTTAAATTTTGAAACTAAGAAATGTTGTTTGTGAGCTAATTGCAGAGAAATTATGAAAGAGCTCGTGGTCACCTTTATGTTCACTCCCTCACAATGACTACCTTCTAAGAGGCTTGGTAAAAGGAGAGAACTGGAGAAAAACAGATATCCACATAATGGTTACAGTGCTAACATGAAGTTTCAGATCCAACCAATATAACAAAACTTGAACCACAAAGGGTACTTACGAATGTCAATCCTTTGCTCGATAGGTAATGGAGATGCTCTGCTTACAAGCTTAGACAGGCACGTTGCTGCTAGGAGCTGAGCATAGGAGGTCTACAAACACACAACAAAAGATACGACTCAAAAAGAGATTCATTAAAGGCAGGGAAAAGTCAAAAGTCAAAATCTGAGAAATAATCGATAAACCAGACTGGTTATCAGGTTTTGGTTAGGTTTGTGAAGTGCACCAAAAAATTCTAAAATATGTATTTTAGCAGTATCTTTGCTTCATTATAAACAAATATAAATTACAGAACGCTAATAAAATGGTGGCAACCTAAAACTGTCATCCCCTTTGATGGAAACCATTTATCTAAAAGCAATTTCAATATTCAGCGGAGTTCTTTAGTTTTGAAAACTGTTTTTAAATAACTTGATAATTTAGAAGCCCAAGATGATTACATGGGTCCAGCCCCGGATTAAAGATATTTTCAATTGTGTTTCCTCTTTTTCTTTCTCTCTTGTTTTGAGTGATTTGAAAAATAAAGCAAGAGTTATATTGGACTTAGCTTGGAATATCAAATCAGAATCAATTCCCCTATCACTTTATCTAGAGTTAGCCATGAAATTAACCACCAAAAATGAAACTGAGTAATGATATGAAAATAGTTTAACAGAAAACAGATAAGCAGTTTAAGGATTTTTTTTAAATACATTGCCTTTTTCATTGTAGCTAATAGCTAGAAACAAGAACAAGGTGACATTCAAACACTGGGTTATACCACACTGTGTCCTGACCCTGCTGTATGGATGATACAATCTGTAATTACAATCCTTCTGAAAGTACTGAGAGCTAAGATGCCTTCCCTCTCTGTTCCTGACATCTATAATGCAATATATTGTCACTTAAGAGACACATATTGTCACAAAGACCACCTCCAAATGACAAAAATTCTACAATTATTTATGAAACAGAGTATGTACAAAAAAGGGAAAAGCATTTTGCCTTTATTCTATTGACATGGTAATGGCCCATGACTGAGAGACCTACGTGAGCTTCCACAAGCACAATGACATTCCTGGGTAACACACCTTCCACTTACCGTTCCTTGTTCTAGTAGAAGCTGGCATTGCCTGAGGCATTCTGGGCTCTCAATGAGCTCCAAGAGCACCTTCTCAGCTTGCATCCGCTGGGCTAGATCAGTTCCTTCATATAGGTGGTTACATAGTAGTTCTAGTTCTGCCAGAGTCTGCTGGGAAAGAACACAATTGAAACTTACATGAAGACTTAAACCAGGTAAGATTTCTTCAAGTGTTTATAAACCTAGATACTGTATCAGTAACATGAACTGCAACCTATGCTAAGCTTGCAAGTTGATTCACATTCAAATTACCAAAACACAGGAGGCTTTCTGTGACCAGAAGGCAAATATAACTCTGAAAATTTCTTCAGCTATTTCTTATTCTCTCAGCTACTAAAGTATTTTTCAGTATGATTCAATCCATCTGTTTTTCTGAGTCTTCAGATGGTTAGTCCATAGCTTTTCCAAAGAAAGGTGAAAAGGTGGAGAACAGTGACCAGTTTGAGCTATGCTACTTGCAAAACTTCTAGCTAATTTCTTTTTAAAAGCTGTAAGTATTCATTAAATTACTACACCTGAAAAAAATTGGCATTGTGTATACCTATTGTTGCAAATATCAGTGAAAGATGGGGCAAGTCAGAAGCTACAGTAGCAACAGAAGAGCTACAATTCCTCTCCACTTAGAAGCTGGAAAAGTTCTCTTTGGTAAAGAAAGTGTATGGGTGGGGAATCTCTCTCTCCTATGTGACAGGTACGATTTATACCTACTCGTCCCTGTCTCACAGGAGAGATGAACCCTTTGAGCATGTTTCACAAATATTATACAAACAGAAGTTTTAGCATCCAACAGGTTCCCAAAGTTTCCAGAACTCTCATCAAGAACCAGCTGCGTCATTAGAAGGAACCCAGTAAATATTTCATGACTTGAGTGTGGCCTAGAAAGAACAGTAAAAGGGAATGCACAGTATCTGACCAGCCTCATTTATAAGTTTGAGTAAAAATCCCATTCACCAGTGCTTCCAAAAAGATGTTTTGTACTTGAAAGAAAAGACTTGGTTCAGCATAATCATCACTTTTACCATCGTTCAAATGCCTTTTAAAAAACCCAAGACTGTAACAGTGTATCTGGCAGCCAAAGCACATTTGGTTTTGTCAAAGCATGTCATATCCTAGAGACATGCTTCTTATTATTAAAAATAAAATAAAATCATGGTCTTTGCCCCATGTTTGTTGTTGCTGCTGTGCATGTGGTGTTCCTGGCTTTGATCAGCTTTTTTTGAATTTCAGTAATAATGACATCTCAAGAGTTCCTGATTTTCAGACAAAAAGTAGCCATGTACTTGTTCCTTTGGAGAAATAGTAAGATGTTGCACATTTGCCTCTGAAATGAACAGAGCAAACACCTTGAAGACTGAGCTAAACAGAGACTTCCTTTGTTTTTGTTTCCCCTCCTCCCTCCTGTTCAGAGAGAGTGGAGCAAAAACAAGGAACAGGTAACAATACCAGTAACAAAATTTAAAATGAAGCAAGATCCTTGACAATTCCAGTGAAAATTAAGACTCATAAAATGCAAGTGTACACATTAGGGAAAATATAATATGACACAAAAAATACTTAATTGGGGAAAAACATGGGAATAAGGACATCTAGCAAAGACAGCCTTCAGGCATAAATTGCAATGCATCTTTCCATAACGGAACAATTCCAATACAATCTGAGAAGCATAAGCCAAAGCACCATGTCACAACCTGCAAAAATAAAAGACCGTCCTTTATTTGATCTGAAACTTGACTTCTAAGTCTGGACAAACTTGGCAACAAGTTTAAGAAAGTCCAGAACAGAACTGGGCTATCAGCCCAATCACCAAGGTCTGAATAACCTGTGTAACTAACCGGCATTAAAACAGCAAACCTCTAAAGGACAATTAGGAAACCCAACAGAAATCTTTAAAGCAAGCCTGATAAAAACAAGTGTCAACCCAGGACGACTAGATAATTATCTTCCAAGAAAAACTGGTTTATTGGATATTGAGAGGGATGATCTCCAGCACTTTGTAATGCTTTATCTGTACATGTCTGGTCTCAGGAGAATGCTATGACAAAGTTTCTCATTGGTAGGCTTGAGGTATGGCCAGAAACTGCTCTGAATTCTCAGACTGCTAAAGAACTTGTTAGGTGTTTGCTGGGTTGTATTTTATGTGTAGTACTGAGGAAATGTGCTGATTTTCCTTGGTTCAGATAGGGAACCAAAAAAAACCCAAACCAACCTAAAATCAGCAAATACAATCATCTGGTGTATGATGGCAACTCAGCTGAGCAATAGAGATAGTATTCAACCTTATTAACAAAGAAATACTTAGACAAATCAATGAGAAGTCAAAAACTCGCTCTGTATATTAGACATAGATTTTCTTTAACAAAACAGAAGACTGTTACAACCCCTCTTTTGCTGTGAGACAAAACACGTGAAACTGACGCCTTCAGATACCTCCTTTACTCAGACCCTTGTCAATAGCTGAAAGGTGATTCCTAAGCAAACAATAGTGTCAATGAAGAGGATCTAGCAGTTAGATGCTGGCTGCTTTAAGTGAGTCAGTATAAGAACTGGCATTTTCAATCATAAAGAACTGTTAACTTTTTCCAAGAAACAGCTTCACATTCTAATGAAATAGGTTAGATACTCTGATTTTTTTTTTTTTTCCTGCTTGTCGCACTTTCAAAACATTCAGCAATAAGATAAATAAAGTTCTCCAGATGCTTCTGGTGCCACCTCTCCAGCTTGCAGAAGTCCCTGGCAGCTCTCCTACTAGCCTGTGGAAGAGCCAAGGGCCAGAAATGCTGGGGGCCCGGCTCTGCAGCAACCCACCAGGCAGGCAGCCAAGGAGCCAAGCAAACTGGCAGGAAACCAGGTAGGCTCCTGATTAAGGTTTTGCTGACACTGTTAAATTCCCACAGACATTTTGATTTTAATCAGCACTTTCTGACTGAAAACATTCTATTAACAAAGTTCCACCAGCTCTATGCAAGAGGAAGAGGATGGGCATAATTGCTGAAGAGTCTAAATAAAAGGGAGGGAAAAAAGAAAGAAAAAAGCCACTGGGGTATGAGTTGGTAACAAAGGATATTTTAGCGGTGCTTTTATGTAGCAAACCAGGTGCCCGAGTATTTAAATAAATGCCAAAATTGGCCTCTCTAGCACTGTCAAAGCCTGCTGCCACCAACTCACTGAGACCGCCAGGGACTCAGGAGGGATGCTGAATACCTCAGCAAGGCTCTTCTGGGGCTGTTTTTGCGCCCCCGCCTCCTCCGTTGCTTAAGGCGCAGCTTGAGTGGCTGCAGCTCCCCTCAGACAAGTCCCGGAGAGGAGCTGCCGCTGGCTTGCAGGGCAGGTTGGAGCCCGGAGACTACCGATGCCTGCAGGCAGAGCGGCAGCCGAGGAGGAGGTGCGGGCGGCTGACGCGGGCGTGGAGCAGCCGTAAACTCAGTGTCCCAAGCCGACACACCGGAACGCGGTGGGACCACCCGCGGGTGCCACCGCCACACCGGCACCGCGCGCCAGGGACACCGCGGCTCCGACTTCCACGGCGTCACCAAGTGCGCCAGCCCTGCCGCCCGACACCAACCTGCCGCCCGACACCAACCTGCCGCCCGACACCAACCTGCCGCCTGACAGCTGCCCACTCGAGACCGCGACCTGCGCTCAGCGCTCCGACAGAGCTCCGAGCTCCCGCCCGCCTCAACGCAGCTCCCAGGCACCTTCTGTCACGGCAAACCTCCGCATCCCACGGCCCCCTGCCCCGCTAGCCCCACACCACCCCGAGGGCTCCCCCGTCCCTCCCTCCCTCCCTCCCTCCCTCCCTGTGCTCTCCCGAGCTCCCGGCCCGCCGCCTCCCACGACAGCTCCATCACGGCCCCGACCCCCCACGGCCCGTCGCGCCCCAACGGCCAGGCCAGGTCCCCGCAGCCCCGCCGCTCCGCCTGCCGTGCCGCCGCGGGTACACTGACCTGTCCGCGCAGCGCCATCTTCCCGAGCGGCGCCGGGAGCGGGGCGGGGGCCCGCCCGGGGGTGGGGTCAGCGCCGAGCCGCGCGGCGCCGGGGCCGGCCGGGCGCGAGGGGCGGAGCGGGGCAGCGCGGGGGGCGGCCGTTGAGCGCGCGGGCGGCCGTTGGGGGTGCTTGCGCGTGGGGGCCCCACGCGGGGCAGGGCCCCCGCATGCGGGGGGCGCCATTTTGTCCGTGCGGTCCCCACAGAGCCCTGCGGGCGTTCCTTCCCCTCATGGTGCCAGCAGAGGACTCCCTCCTGACTGAAAAGGACCTCGTTTTCAGTAGCTACGGCATGAAGAGCCGCTGTAAATCCGTATTTTGCTTTGCGCAATGCAGATCAAGGTAGTTTCCGAATAATTTCTTCTCAGATCGCGACAGTGCCAGCAAAAGGAAGACTTTTTTTTTCAATGGACGTGGGAGCTTCAGGTCCCACGGTCCATAAGTGACTGTTAGAATATTCCCATTTTGCAGCCAGCAGTTTGCAAGTTGCATGGGTGTAATTGAATGTGTCGTTAATTTCCTACATTTCTAAGTCAATAGGCAGTAAACGTGAGCCAAGGCAGTGTGATGCTGCTCTATCTGTGCTTCTTAAAAGATCCGAACCAAAGCCTGTGGTGCTGAGGCAGTTTACAGACCAGGGTAGCAGCCGGGAGCATCTTTCTGCTTTGGAAAGTGCTGGAAGGTCACTGAGTGGAAAAACCCAAGAACACGATTAGCAATCCAGAAAGCCACAGACCGTGCTCAGGTGGTTTCAGCTGTGTCTGAAGGGACAAATCGCTAATTTATCACAGAAAGGGGGGAATCCCCCTCTACAGGAGGCTGTGAAGGCTCAAAGAAATTAAATTTAGAGAACAGAGTTGTCTCAGTTTCCAGTTGGATTAGATGAGTCCCAAAAGAAGCATCTGTGTGTTCCTTGTCCTGCTAAAGGTGAGCAGTGGTACTGTACGGCATGGAGCCAAACGGAACCCAGGGTAAATTTCAGCAATGTGTATTAAGTTAGGCTTTACAAGACACTTCTGGAGTCAGTGGCACGGGGAGGGAGGAGGATTAAATAACAATAAATAAAGTGTGATAAATGGGAGATGGTGAGGACTGGTGCTATACCCATCTGAGCGCGTTTATGAATAATGCAACCAAAAAGCTTGATATTTTTGTTAGGCACACTGCTGTTTGATGTTTTAACACAGTAGGAAGAACTTTTGCCTTGACCTCCCTTGCTCTGAACACCATGGTGACTAAAAGTCCATGTCCTTTTTATTCTGGTTAAAAGATGATCCAGGGCCTGAGCAGTTTGTGTAAAATTATCCATGCTTCCCTGCAACTCCATCACCCACATTGCAAAAATTCCCCTGTGAAGCCTGGTACCTGCAAAGAAAAGGTCTAAACTGGTAGAATTCCTCTGGAGATGGAAGCTGCTTTGGACCTGGAATGAAAAAATGAATTGGGTATATTCCTAGCTGGATTCACCTTCTAGCATTGGGGTGGAGAAACAGTTAAGACAATCTAATTGGGGCAGGAAGATTAATTTCTTTGTATATCACAGTTGAATGGAGGCACCATCACTAAACCATATGCTTGTGTATAAAATTACCTTCATTTATTATTAGAGAGTGATTCAGATTCAAAATGGGAAGTGGTTATAAATGGATTTTCTTGTTCTCTTGCCCTCACAACTGACTCTGGTGGCTGGCACTTCTGAAAGTCAAACGGATTGTTCTTGAAAAGCTGGCTTGGATTACCCCTTTCCCTAATGACAGCCTCAGTCCTGGCATATGCTTTAACCCAATTTTTCATCCTTTACCCTCTGAAAAAATACAATATTTTATCTATAGCCATAGTCTATAGGGCCATGGCTATAAAGGAAAGGAAAAATTACAAAATATACCAGGAGCAGAATAAAAGGACTAGTGATACAGAAGAAAGGGAATGGAAAGGATTTAAAAGGAGAGCAGAGGGACAGATGAAAATAGAGGAATTCCTAGCATTGCGGAATAGGGAATGCAATGGTGACTCAGGTGTGAGAAAAGTCAGCCATAAATTTTAATGTGGACATTTTTAGAGACTTTCTGATGCAGTAGGGTTCCAAAGTGAAGAGCCAGAAGCAGCTTGTCAGTACTGGCAAAGGTAAGCCAAAGCTCTTGCATATCCTTCAAAGACCTTGACCCCGTGAGCAGTGTCAGTTGTAGTAGTGACCGAGTCCTGCTCCAGGCAATGGAGCATTGCCTGGGCTGTGCCACTAAGCTATGCAAAGACATACAGAAATGAAGTTAATAAGTTAAATAGTTTGAGAGCTGAGTGTAATCTATGAACAGCTAAGTGTGAGCAGGAGCTTGTAGCTTCTGCAGCAGCAAACCAGTTTCCAGCTTGTCCAGTGAGTGGGTTTCTCCTTATTCAGATACACCCATTCCCCCCTAGCCTGGTTCTTTTTTTCTGTGTCGATGGGTGAGCACGGACAGAAGTTGAGAGCACAAAACTTGCACCATGAGGTAGGCAGGGAGCACTTGCTCAGCTGTGTGCTCAGCTGCACAGTGAAGCCATATGACTCTTTGTACCCTATTTAATCATCAGTTGAATAATTTTAATCTCTGAGACACAGGCAATTGCATTTCTATATCCGATTTCTGTCAACTATAGCCTGATTATTTTAAGGGGGGAAAAAACTGGTCTAGCTAAAGAATTAATGGATTCCTAGACTAATACCTGACAAAACTCCTGAGATTTAACATGGCAAGTAAGAATGTTAGATTGTGAAACTACCCCAGGCTATGTCAGAGTCCTAGCCCGAAGGACAAAGCTGCATTAAGGAGTGTAATTTATTTAGGAACTTCTCTAAAATTCCATTATCTTTTCATGGGAGGGAGAAATGACACAGTGGACATGCTTGTGTGACAGGCATTGACAGGAGGAAATTGTGCCACAATATTCAGGCTTGCTTCCATGGAGGATAACAACAAAATACTTGCTCTGGTCAGTGGAAGCTCAATTAAAGAAGGGTTTCAGGTCTGCCTCACAAGATACAGTCCTGAGAAGTCCCTTCAGTATTAATACACAGTTTCCAGCTCAAGTGTGTCTCATTTTCTGCTAGGTGGAATAAAACCAACTTCCTGTATTTGCTGTTACTTTGGATGATGTGAATAGATCTGTTGCTACAGCCAATGCATTCACAATTAGATCCATTCACTTGCCATGCTGCTTAGAGAGGGCTGAATCTTCTCCATGTTTTTTAAGTGACTCGATTAAAGCATATAAACAAAACTAGTCATTTCTGTCCCCCCAGAAAAAGAACTAGCAAATGTACAGGTTATCAGTGTTCCTGATTTTTGTTTTTTTTGCATCACATTGGGATTTTTCCTAAAATGCAGTTTTCTTACTGAAAGGAATGGCTGATAATTTACAACAAATTATTAAATATAACAAAAAAATACATACAGAGACAAATGCAATATATTTAATTTAGAACACTTTGTTCTGGGAAGGTTAGCTTTTTAAAAATAGATATAGTCCATCAGGCCAAACACTCACAGACTGGTATTTGGTATGGTTCTGATACACATTTTTGCATTAAAACATTATTTTCTTTATGTTTTTAATTTTACATTAACAACAGCAAAAGGCCCTGACAATTTCCAATTTATTTCTCTGCCTAATGATTTCAAGATTATTTTTGTTGCCACGTACTAATCTATGCCAGTATATATTGCCACAATTTAGTGAATGGTTTAGTCATCTAATTAACTCATTCATTTGCAATGCAGATCACAATTGAGTATATGTCTGCAGATTAAATAGTGATCAATACCAGACAATTTTATGTTGAAATTGACATCTAGTGGATAAGCAAAAAAAGTTATTAGACATATCACTGAGAAGACCAGAAAGAGCCCATAACAACACAATCAGTACTTAAATAAGAAGCCATTTCATACTCCTAATTACAACTAATTAATCTTTTCAATGGCACTATGGCAAGTTTTCTATTGTTAAATTGACAATACTCTAAGAAGTCTGAAACAAAATAAATTATTCTTTGCTTGTTTGCAACCTGGACAAAGATCAGTAATACTTCAGGGCAAACACAGTCTATAGCCAATCTCTTACTGTAATTCAAGTTGAAAGTAAATATCTACCTAATGGCAAAAAAAGCACAAACCAGCACATTAAAGAAGGAATTTGTGATGCACTGCATATAAATTAAAAAAATCTATGCAGTGTGTATCTGCATACAGTAAGATTGCCTTTAAAGCTTCCTTAAAAGCATCAATTTAACTGAGTTACCTCAATGTGTGCAGTAATCCCTACACGATTTTGTGCACTGGATAAAGAAGGCTGCAAATACTGAGGCTTTACAGCCTGAACATTTGCTTCCTTAGTCATTAATGTCATTCAGTAATTTACTGCTATTCATCTGTCCTTGGCCAATGGGAACCAGTAGGTATAACTGCCTCCCAAAAGTGGTTTTCATAGTTTAGTGTCTTCCATCACCCATTAATGCAGAGCCAGCCTTCACATAATTGGTTAACAAAATAAATTGAAGAGATTTTTCAGGGTGACCGCTTTACACGTTGAAGTCTCGTGTTTTTGAATTGCATTTCATTTGCTGTCTGGTTCGTGCTGATCAGGGAGTGGTTGGACTGTTTGAAACCTGTGTGTGTGTCTTGGTGGTTTTCAGAAAGGAAACGGTGCCAGCTTTTCTGCCTGTGCTTTCCAGAAATGTGGCAGTGCTGAATGCATTTCAGTTGGGTGTAGTATAGATGGGTCAGATACAGGAGCAAGTCTTGGACAGTCCAAGACAAAGCACAAATACTGGCTCTGTTGTGCAGATCTCTGTGTGTTCAAAGGGCATCTGCTGAGCTACAGAACAGCCTGCTTCTTTACTAATTCTCAACAAACATGAGCTGCACAGAGCAAAAGTAATGATTCCAAATCTTAAACCCTTGCCTAGGCTGGTGGGAAGGAGCCAGCAGTGTCAGGAGCAGTGCCAGAATTGTTGCAAAAATAAGTCATGAGGTTTGCTCATCTGTTTGAATGCACAATAATTTTTTTCTGGCTATTTTTGAGTATTGCTAGTAAAAGAGCACTTACTTGCTTTAGACTGTGATTACTTCATGTATTAGAAGTAATCAACCCCCCAAAACACAAATAACTTGCCCTTGATGAGACTAACCACGGAAAATTATAAATGAGAAGGAAGATGTTGCTGAAACTTACAAGAAACATGAACTAAGGAGATTAAAGGCTCATTTACAATCTTCACATTTAGGCTTGTTACCATGTGAATAATCTCTTGATATTTCTTAGTATGTTACAGAAAAAAGATCATTGATACGAGGTACAAATTTTATTTAACTATGGACACGTTTGCTAGACAAATTAGAATGTTTGAAAGAAATTGTATTATAATTTACATTTTAAAACTAATACAAAATTTGATCCCTTCAGTATACTTAGTTTAAGAATGTAATTTATCAGTCTAAATGTATGGATTTACAACTGTCCTTAGTTCTGGTAAGTAGCATGATACACATCAGTGTATCCCAAGGCTGAATTCTGGGAAGGTAGATACACAAGTGAGTATGTGTGTTATGAGAGGAGCCATTTACAGTACAGAAACTACTAGTAAATGTAACTGTGAAAGGTATTGGACAACAGACGTATAAAAATTATTATGCAGACTTGTTTCAGTTTTCATAGTCCCCAGACTCATATTGTTCCTCATCTTCATCATCAGAATGGTCATAATACTCCCCATATTCAATGCTGTAGCTTGCACTTCTACTGCCTGCAAATGCAGGAGATGAGCCTGCAAGAAAAAATTGAATCCAGGTTAAAGCAGTTGCAGATAGGGAGAAAGAGGAAAGTATGGTACTGGATCTGTACAGTGAGCTCAGTGTTTCTGAATCCTTCTTATCTATTAAAAAGAGAGAGTTTTTGCCCAATTACTTTACCTCATACCACTGAAGGTCATATGAGCAAATTTCCAAATCATGCACATATTAAGATGTTTAAAATACATTTAATGGCCAATACTAGTAAACAGAGTTCAGTCCTCTAGAGATCCTATGACCAGAACCAATAAAGCTTTGGAAAGCACTTGCAGAAACAAGGTCAGTGACACACTAGATCAGTGACAAACTCCTCTAGACGAGGAGGCAAATAAAAGACAGTGCATCTTTATTCAGTATTTGCCAGGAAACCCAGTTCTCACTGAAGGAAGAAGGATGTTATCCTGCAGGACTGAATCCAATGCAAAACAATAGTAAAGCTATTTCTTGTATCTTTGCAAACACTGTCATTAATGAGTAACAACTGTTTCCTTCCTAATTTTTTGAAAAATAAACAGCTAAGCTGAACTGCCATGGTTCAAAGAGTGCTTCAGCTGTAATAGCTGTTGGTCTGGATGCAGAGTTCCTACTAACATCGAAGGACTTCTGTAGGATAAGGATAGTAGAATATGTGTCTCAGCTGTATGGCTATACTCCACAGCTTTCTGTTTTCTGGAAAAAAAAAAATCTATAATTTGCAGCAAAATATTACAATACTAACTGATTAGTGGATAAAGTAAATTAAAAAGACACGGGAAAGTTAAAATACAGACATTTTTAGGTAATTTCTCATCTCCTTCATTTGCATTCTGATAAACGCATCCTTTGCAGGCTGCTTGTATACATTTTTCTGTTCTTTACATCCAAATAATAATAAAAAAATACCATCAATGACTTTGAGTCTTGCAGCAGCATATGTCGCACCATACTTGTTTTTGGTGTGGCAGATGTAAATGCCTTCATCTGATTTTTTGAGGCCTTGAATCTGCAGCCAGCCAGTCACACCATACTTCTGAGGCCCACCTCTTGCCTTTGAGAAGAGAAAGAAATAGTTGAAATTAAGAAGCTAGGAGACACCATGATATTTCTTAAAATAATTGTGTATGGATTAAACATCAGTCTATCCTTTGCTTTTTGTTTACTGCCATCATGCTTTGCTTCTGTTTGTTTCTGCTGCCTTATGTTTTAACTTCTTACTGCTCTGTTCCTCTGAATTCATGCTTTCCCATCTCTGCTCTATAAACTTCATTGTCCTTCACAGTGCTCTCATTTGTGTTTTTTCTCATGCCACTGATTCCCAGTGCTCCTCCTGTCTCTTGTCCCAGCACCACTTCTTGCTGCTACTTCAAAGCATTGCCACTTCTCAAGCTCATAATTTTCTTCAGGATGAGAGTGGTAGGTGGGTCTAGGTGAGCTGGTCAGGGCCAAGAGGCCTGACCAAGCTGGCAGTCAGCATCGCTGTTTCCATGGATTGGCATGACATGCTGTGAGCTTTCACACATTATGACAGTCAATTTCAACTGACTTGGGCTACAGCCTCCTAAAGGGGGAAGCTTTCTTTTCCAAACAAATAATGCAAAACTATTAACAGATGCTCTTGTGCTCAATCTATTAAGGAGCTAGGTTAACAGGGATCAGTTTAGCCTCTGAGGTGACCCACATTTGGATGTGGCTCCTTGCACCATTGTTTCTGAGCAACTTTAAGTCCACTAATCCCACTTATGTTCATGCTGCATCTGGAAATATTTCTAAAGAATTTAGACTCTTAGTATTTAAGTACTTTTGTTACTTCAGTTAGCTTTTTCTGTACTTTTTCTATCTGCCTTTTTGTTCGGGCTGTGCCCTATGGCTGTTGGATCTTACTGCTTTTGGGTTGTGTAACCAGAAAGCTAGATTTGTTGTGCATTTGTCTGCATAGTCCTTTGTCCATTGCAGAAGGCATGCCAATGGCAGGCTTCAGCCTGGACATCTGGCTCTGTTAGCTCATCTCCCCAGAATCACAGAATCCTAGGGTTTGGAAGGGACCTTGAAAGATCATTTAGTCCAACCCCCCTGAATGTTACTTCCATTTAAAAGAATTAGCATTTAATTTATTAAGTTTATTTAATTTTAGCTCCAAGCTTCAGGCTATTTCTAGATTTGCTTGAAGCCTATATTAATGCCATTCACCTCTTTCCCCTCAGATTAAAATTCAGTGTCCTCCATGAAAGCTCAAGTGTCTTTGCTTTCCTTCTGAACGCCTCAGGGACTGAACCCATATGGCAGGAACAGCATCTTGCAAAGCAGAAGTTTAGATACCTGCCAGAACTGTGCTTCTGCATCAAGAGTAGAAAAGCTGTTGCCAACAGCCATCCTTCCCAGAATGCACCTTCTTTAGGTAATAGCCTAAATGGTTCCATGTTTGGAACATGTTTGGAACATGAATGGTTCATTCAGTTTTTCCAGAATTATACCTACATAAGGAGAATCTTCCATTTTTTCTCTCCCTGAAGCAGGCCAGATGGTACCCTGGCTGTTATTTCTTTGGCTTGGGCTGCCAAAGCAATGAACCTTGCACTGATTGAAATAAAAAATCTTTATGTAGTCAGAGGGCCCCTATTAGGAATCTATTTATAGCAACAGTATTGTACTCTGTAGGAGGAATTCACTGGTCAATCCCTCTACTCCTTATCCCAAACCATATGACCTGGAAAACTCAAGTTTTACCTGTACTGAGATGTGGGTGTCATCTCCTGGTAGCAACATTTTATTCCCCTTTTTTTTCCATTCAAGGTGTGGCATAGGATAAGCTGACACCTCACAGCCAAAAATGACGTCATTGCCCGTGAAATTCTGGACATCCTGAGGTGGCATAGAAATAACAGGGGCTGCAAAGAACCAACAGAATGGTGTGTTAGGAGACAACTAGCAAGAGACAACATGAACATGCAAGCATATAACAATAATTCCTATTTTACATGATAAAACCAGTTTGCCATCTCACACACTATGAAGAGCAGCATGATTCTGAGCAGCTTTTAAAGCTCAGAACACCTAGTGTCTCATCAAAGGGTGAACAGGCTTTTTAGAAACACTTAATTCATAGGACTCATCTGACCTTTCCCTTGCATGTGATTGTGAAACTGAAGCTGAAATTAAAACTTTAATTTGTGTCCCATGGGCTGTCATCATGGACTAGACTGAAGGCCCACCCATCAAGCAGTCAATACTCAACTGGACCTTCAGAGGAAGCAGATTATATATATATATATATATACACACTTCGATTATAGCAGACAATCACAGAGTAACTTGTTTGTATATGATAGCTCTTAATTTCTGTTACATTTTGGTTGGCTTAAAAGCTACAATACTGAGATTGCTAACTTGTCAAAATTAGGTTTCTGAGTATATCATTGCCTTGTATTTCCTAAAATCTTGCCCCCCTGTGATACCTGAAGTTCTTGTTATGAGACAAGTAGTAAGAGTGATTGAAATCCAATCATTTGTATAAGGTTTATGTTATGTTTATTATAACTATTAGATTTCCATTTACTTGTTTCCTCTGGTTCTCCCGGCCTCATCCCCCTCCACTTTGTTTATTGCATCTGAATTATCCTTGCCCACTTTTTCCCAAAGAAAGAGCTGATGTTATCCACGAGAGGGAGCCAGGCTAGGGATTTGAAGACATTGAAAAAACTATCACCTGAAACAATTGTACATTATTTAAATACATATCCCTCTATAAGCATGTGTGAACATACTAAATATTCACCGATGATGATAATAAGCAGCAGAGAGCAAAGTAACATATTTTCTGTTATCACAGCTTTCTGTTTTAAAGAGATCTGCTTTTTTTCCCCTGATCTATTTATCTGCAGCAAGTAATGTTTCTGCCTTCTAAAGTCTGTTTTTTTCTATTTCTATAACAGTGTTTTAAATTTAATGCATTTTCTGGGGCACTAGAACTTGTATTTAATTATTTCTTTTATTTTTGAACAGATCCCAAATGCTTGGAAATAGAAACATATTAAATAATGTATTTTTACTTGCAATATTTAAATCAATATGTAGGCACAGCATTTATGCTTCAGTATTTGAAATTGTAACAGCCTGTTCCAGGTTTTAAAGCAATATCCTAATACATCTGTCAGTTTTTCAGGATTGATATCTGTGCAGAAAATATCAAATATGTGATAAAAATTAATTGCAAACCAATTACACAGCAGAGTATCAATTTCCCCATTTATGAAGGCCTCATTAAACAATCCTGCTACTCATCAATTTAAGATTTTTTTCAAAATTGGATACTTAAATCCTTGAATACTATTTCTTTCATGAGAAGTATACATTCTAAACCTATATTATTTGAAAAATCTTGTATTCAAATCAGCTTTTTCAAATACATAGCTAACAAAGCTAACACTAGAGGCAATATTGGCCCACTGTTGAATGAGGTGGGAGCCCTGATGACAGAGGATATAAAGAAGGCAGAGGTGCTGAACGCCGCCTTTGCCTCTGTCTTTACTCCTGCAGGATTTCCCCATGAGCCCCAGACTCATATAGCCCCAGAAGTAGTCAATATAGATGAGGAGTTTGACATAGTAGATGAGGATTGGGTTAGGGATCAGTTGAGTAATCTGGACATCCATAAATCGATGGGTCCAGATGGAATGCATCCAAGGGTGCTGAGGGAGCTGGCGGAGGTCATTGCTAGGCCACTCTCCATCATCTTCGGTAAGTCATGGGTAACGGGAGAGGTGCCTGAGGACTGGAGGACAGCAAATGTCACACCAGTCTACAAGAAGGGCAAGAAGGAGGACCCGGGTAACTATAGACCGGTCAGCCTCACCTCCATCCCTGGAAAGGTGATGGAACAACTTGTTCTTATCTCTATCTCTAGGCATATCAAGGACATGGGGGTCATCAAGAGCAGTCAGCATGGTTTTATCAAGGGTAAATCATGTTTGACTAACCTCATAGCCTTCTATGAGGAAATTACTAGGTGGATAGATGATGGTAGAGCGGTAGATGTGGTTTATCTGGACTTCAGTAAGGCATTTGACACTGTCTCCCACAGCATCCTTGTAGATAAGTTGATCAGGTATGGGTTTGGTGATCAGGTAGTGAGGTGGATCAGGAACTGGTTGATGGGAAGGAGTCAGAGAGTTGTAGTCAATGGGGCAGAATCTGGTTGGAAGTGTGTGACTAGTGGAGTCCCTCAGGGGTCGGTACTGGGACCGATGTTGTTCAACATCTTCATCAACGACCTGGATGAGGGTATAGAATGTACCCTCAGCAAGTTTGCTGATGACACTAAGCTGGGAGGAGTGGCTGACACACCAGAAGGCTGTGCTGCCATTCAGAGAGACTTAGACAGGCTGGAGAGTTGGGCGGGGAGAAACCTGATGAAATTCAACAAGGGGAAGTGTAGAGTTTTGCATTTGGGGAAGAACAACACGATGTCCCAGTATAGGTTGGGGGCTGACCTGCTGGAGAGTAGTGTAGGTGAAAGGGACCTGGGGGTCCTGGTAGACAGGAGGATGACCATGAGCCAGCAATGTGCCCTTGTGGCCAAGAAGGCCAATGGCATCCTGGGGTGCATTAGAAAGGGTGTAGTTAGTAGGTCAAGAGAGGTTCTCCTCCCCCTCTATTCTGCATTGGTGAGGCCGCATCTGGAGTATTGTGTCCAGTTCTGGGCCCCTCAGTTCCAGAAGGACAGGGAACTGCTTGAAAGAGTCCAGCGCAGAGCCACAAAGATGATTAAGGGAGTGGAACATCTCCCTTATGAGGAAAGGCTGAGGGAGCTGGGTCTCTTTAGCTTGGAAAAAAGGAGGCTGAGGGGTGACCTCATCAATGTTTACAAATATGTAAGGGGTGAGTGTCAGGGAGATGGAGTTAGGCTCTTCTCAGTGATGACCAGTGATAGGACAAGGGGTAATGGGTGCAAATTGGAGCATAGGAGGTTCAAGGTGAATATCCGAAAAAACTTTTTTACTGTGAGAGTGACAGAGCACTGGAACAGGCTGCCCAGGGAGGTTGTGGAGTCTCCTTCACTGGAGACATTCAAAACCCGCCTGGATGCGTTCCTGTGTGATGTGCTCTAGGTGACCCTGCTCTGGCAGGGGGGGTTGGACTAGATGATCTTTCGAGGTCCCTTCCAACCCCTAGGATTCTATGATTCTATGATTAACTGAATATTTAGGTTGAGAAACTTTTTGCCTATGAGCTTATCACATAGGGTCTGATGTTAAAGCATACTTTAAAATATTAAAACTCAGTACAACCACACTCCTTTTAATGATATATCTGCTGTAGTTAAGCTTAAAGTAAAAAAAGGAACCAAATGTCTATATTGACTCACATAGGTTCTTTAAATTATTCCTGTACAGAGGCAGTGTGAAAAAGATTTTAAATGGGCAGCTGTTGCCTGGTCAGTGCATTTGTTCTGGGGCTAACACAGGTGTCCTGTGGATACAGGGACAACACTGCAGTCTTGCCAGTAACAAAGTCCTGCTTCTGCTCACAGCCAGGGCTCGGGTATGCCAGGCTGAGGGCTCTGCCTCCACCACACCATGTAAACACCTCCTGGGCCTCCAGGACATGAGGGTCTGAATTGCAAATCTACGTGATAGCTGTTCATGTATGAGGAATTTGTCTAGTACTGTCTACCATGCACCAAGACAAATTCCACACTGGAAGCACCCCTTCTTCCATTAACTGTAAGGATACTCCAGATGATAGCTCAGAGGGAAATGTCTAGATATGGTCCAAGCCCCTCCCAGCTGAGTGCTTTCATAGAGGGAGTTCAGGCTTTGCTGGGCCAGGGCTGACCAGGACTGGCATCATGTCAGATCAAACTCACGGCAAGTAGAAAGAACCACAGTTCTGGTTTAGTCAGACTACATTTTCTGAACCGAACACACAGTAAATACTTGAATTATCTACTCATACTTGAAGTGCCTCCACAAATAAAATAATACATGTTTCAACACCATTTTGCTGTTCTTTACAAAAGAAAGTTGAAGTAATGATGTATCATTTTAACATAAATTTACAAGCTTCATTTTTGAGTGTTTCAGGTTTTGTGCTTAAATTCCCCCATGCATATTTGTGTACTTCTTTTTGCAGAACTCTGTCTTCAGAACCAGATCTTTACTGTTATGATAACCTGTCCTTTTGATTCGTGGATTAGGTGATTTTTTTTTTTTTTTTTTTTTTTTTAGTAGCTATAGAAAACTTTGGATGTCACAGTGCCTGCAGGTGAATGTACAATAGTTGCTCCTTTCCTTTTACAGTCCCTGTCATGAATTATCCTCATGTGTTACAGAAGACAAACCAGAAGCCAGGAAAAGTCAAAATACTTCTTAACCTTTCTCCATCAACCCCATGTCACTCCAGACTAATTAATTAGATACTATGTTTTTTTTCTTCTTAACTCAGATTATTTTTTGCTAATCTATGTCTGATTTGATGAAAATGGCAGAAAATGTCATGGCTTTATTCCAAAATTTACATTTAAAAGAAACGATGTGACACAGTAAAATATAAAGAGAATCCCTGCTACACTGTTCTGTTGCTTCACTAAATCATCAGCAAGCGAGGGTTAAATGTGAATGGGGGTGGATTAAGTGTGGAGAATCTGTATATAATCAATGTACTTAGTAACCTTGGTAAATTATTAGATAAACTGATCAAAACTAGCTTTCAGGAAAAGAAAGGCCTTTTCAGTGTTTCTTTAGGGAGCTAGGCCTTTTTCTTCCCCTTTATTTGGTGATAGACAAAAGATAAAAGGCTATACTCTTCTGATGAAAGGAGTTTATTGTTATTTATTTATTCATTGGTTGTTGTATACAATTAATCCATTTGGCATCAATAGGAAACAGCAGATGCTTTGAAGGAGAAATGAGAAAACAAAGTGCTTTGAGATGAGCGAAGGTTATATTTATAGCTTGGTACCAAAATCCCACAGCGTTGAGTGTTTGTTTCTCATGCAAATTGGAGTCAGCAGAAAGCCAGTGCCACAGTGAGGTTGCTGCTCTTACAGCCAGGCTCCCCGTTGCCTTTTATCATCAGTTGCAGCCATGAAAAAACAGCTTAAATCACAGAGCACTTTCATGTGCCCACGGTGCTGCCATGGCAGAGGGGGCTTACTGGTGGACTTCTATGGGGAATTGAGGCATGGTGGCCCTGTGGTAGCACCTCTGTGCCCTACTGCTTTTTGAAAGGCCCAGGTTCCTTCCAGCGTCTAAAACAAAATGCACAAACCCAGCACGATCAGCTGCTCTCAAAGAGGGACCCTTGTTCTCCCCTCCCAGTCAGCCCAGCACCCACCTGGACCTCAGGTGCTGTGCTGCAGCAGGCACTTCCACCAGCCAGGCACTTTGCTCTGCAAAAGCCAAGAAGATGGGCCCCTGTTTTTCTTAACTAAACTCTGTGCAGCACTGACATGGTTGTGAACTTCCTCCCAGGCTTCTGTGGAATTCAGTAAGCTGAGCCATCCTAGAAAGTTTTTCTGCATTCCTGGAGAGAGGGCCCAGCCTTCCTGGGGACCCAGGGAAGCAGTGGGAAAGTGCTGGGGTTGATGCCTGCATGCAGAGCAGTTGAGCTCATTTTCCCTGCTTGATGGAACAGTGTTATGCATCTCAGGGGTGACTGCAAGGCCTAGTGGATGACCCCACCAGCAATTAAAAGTGGTATTACTTCCAAATTAAAGCTTTTTTTGTATGCGGCCAGTTCTTTTTAATTAATTAGAGCAGACTATTGCTTTCAGCCTGTATGCCTGAACGGCTACCTCTGCTGCAAAGTTAACTGCAGTTGCTACTTGAATGGCACTTCTAGTGGAAATATTCCTGAAGGGGTTATGCTGTGAGAACTAGTGCTATTTTAATCCCAAATAAGAACACCTACCCGAGGGCTAACAGGCTTTCAATCATACTGTGGGCTGGTACGCATTGAGTTTTCTGAATGCCTCTTTACTGACCAGCCTCATTTCCCAGGTTAATACTCTAATGGCAAATAGAGGATTCTTTAATGGATGTTTCTCTTGCAACTAGAGAAAGAGGAAAGAAGTCTGGTATTAGCTGTTCATTACTTTTCCTTTTAAGTCATTCAATATCCAGTGTTCATTCAATATAAAAGCACAGCATACAGTCTAAATTGGAGGCAACAGATTGCTAGCAAGGAGTGGGTGAAATGTACCCGAGTTACTCTCATATATGGACCTTTGCCAGCAATGCAGTTTTGGATTCCCAAAACTGTGACCCATTTGTGACCCAGAGACCTCTTCTACCTACTTCATTTGAGAAAAGATTTCATTAACTGTCAAATAATTAAAACATTTCTCATTCAGGAAACAAAAGTCTGATCACTTTTCCGTTTTCATTTTATATTCATGTGACTTAGGTGAAAGGTGCCCAATAGTAAAGACTTGTAATAATGTGAAGAATGAGAACAGAGCTTGGAGGCAGGATTCCCCTGTACAACCTGGTTAAGAATCCTTCCACTAACAGTCATCACAGAGAACTGTTAATGCACTTTAAGTATCTTTAGGAAAATGGTTTCAGTTTGATTTTATTCTAATATTTGGACTTCTGTTTCATGGGTTAGCCAGAGTCTATGATGATTATGAAATGGGATTATTTTGGACTTCTTTGTGAAAAAAATAGACCTGTTAATTAACCCCTATCTTCTTCTGTTGCCTCTGCTTCACTGATTACCACATATATGCACAAGTGGATACACACATGCACACACATATACACACACATGTGTATGGATGTATATATGTGAAGGAGATCTGCCTTGCTATCACCACTTTAATATCAGATCAGTCCTTATATAATAATAATTATTTATCCAGTCCTTCCAGACTGTCCTATCTATTTACCTAGTCCCAACTACGCATACATTTTCTGTACAAAATACCTCATACTCTGCTTATTCAGAACAGAACTAGTCTGTAGATCTAAGGCTTCTTAGTCACCATGTGATTTAAATCCACTAGTCTAATATAGAGGCTTATAACACACAAGATTACTAGCTGCTGAGCCACATATTTAACACAGAGCAGTATCATGAAATAATTAAAAATGCAGTATTTAATAAAGTTAGACTAGAGTGTCAAGTAACACATCTCAAAATAAGAATCAGATCTTTTTTCAGGTTGGAATTGCCTCTGTACATATTACCTGATTCACACGGTCCTTTATGTTTCATGCTGATGTTTCTTTTCATAGCATAAGCCTTGTTGAACTGACAGATGTTCTCGTAGGTTTTCCCTTCAGGTCCACAGATACTCTCCTGAGACTTGCACACACACTGGGGCTCAGGGACTTCCCCAAACTTTGCTTCATCAGCATCCAACCTGCACTCGAGGTTGTCCCCACATTGCCCGTAGAAATGATTGCCCTGATCCAGGTCGCAGATCTGACCTTCCACGTTCCCACACTCAGGGCAGCAGCCGCAGCGATCCAGCACAGTCCCAGCTGGACACTCTTGAGGCTCAGAGCAAAGCGCCAAATCGCATTTTCCACAACTGTCTCCTTCCCGTAACAGCCTCCACCAGCTTCGGTGGTACAAGGCAGGGAAACTCTGAGAAACCTGCACCAGTACTACCAGCACTGCTGTAACCATCGGGTGCTTCATCTTGAGAATGTGACAAACAAGTGGAAAAGGTCCTTGGAGTAAAGCCAGGGGGGGTGAAAAAAGACAAAAAAAAAAACAAAACAAAAAAGAATAAGCTAGTGAGAGAAAAACATCACAATCCTTTTTTTAGTTTTAGAATATAAATTCTTCTGCAAACACAGGCTTTAAAAAGAAACTAGCATCAGATTCCTAGTCTGGAACTGATAATAAAAATGCATACAAACCCACCAGCTTTTCTCTAATGCAGTTTGGAATGTGAGCATTGCTCGCACAGAAACCAAACTGCCCCTTCTGACAGCTGAGTTGAAGCTCTCTGAAAAGCTGTTTGCTCAGTGTCTCCTTGAGCCAAATTTGCAAAGCATTGCTCTACTGCAACGACATTATATGGCAGCTATTGTAGAAAGGGGAACAGGGTAAATTAGTGTAAAATGAAGAAATTAACTGCTATGAGGGAGTTTTTTCCCCTCATCAATTGAAAAAGACAGTTACAAAAAGATAAACGAGGATACAAAGCAGCACCCAGGATGCCAGTATCCTAGAGCTGGGCCAGTGCCCTGTAGACTGGAGCAAGGTTTAACACCAAATTCCACCCATTAATGATCACAGCTAGGAGGCTCTGAATTAACAATTTACTCACAGGCTCATTGCAAGTAAGGGACAATCCAAGATAGCTGGAATTGACTTTGAATTCTTAGATATAAGATGAGGGGTACCTAGACCTGTTAAAGAACCCATTGTTCTCTCTACATTTAGCTTTTCAGTGTTTATTGGTGTCTGTGGTTATAATGTGGTCTGCGTTTAGCTCTTAAGAACGAAGTGCAAAAGGTTCAGAACATTGACAAACACAAGCAAACTGCCACAGCACCTTTAGACACACCAGCAGGAGGTTTTGCTGAAGTATTAGATGCCTCTCTCTTCTTTCCATAGCAGTTTTCTGTCTTTGTTTCTTAAGAGGCACTTCAGCCATAAGTTGGGAAGGAGGCTAAAAGAGGTAACTCTGATTTCTTTTCCTACTTTTTTGGTGCATAAATTTCTGCTGGTCCAGGGAAAAGTGTTTGCAGGATCATGTCTTGCCAGGTGTTGCACTTTTTGTGTGTCTCAAGACTTAATTCTGCTCCCTATCATCCTACCTCATACCAGAAAACTCCCCTCCCTTGCAGTGCTGAGATTTCTTGTCTATAGACCATAGGCTGCTGTTAGCACTGTTCAAACCACATGCTGCTCAGCAGAGATGCATCTCGCTGTCCGTTGGAGGTAGACGTGAAGCACAGTGCCCTTACAGACCCTGCAAGGATGGCTTGATAGCATGGGCCAAGGATCACCACTCCCTACAAATGAAACATCCTTTTGTGTTTGTTAGCTTAAAATAAATTTGTGTGCATCACACTTTTAAGATAAATGCATAAGAAACTATTAACAAGATGAAATAAAAGAGCAGTCATGCTTGTGCCTTCTTGTCCTGAAATAATCTGCAACAGCTTTTTCTAGTCTTTTTTTCTGTTCATGGGGCTTAGCTGCTTACATAAATTCAGTGAAGGATGCATTTTGTTGCACCTGTCTTATATCCTCTAGTCACATCCACAAATGCCAGTCTTCTGGGGAAATATGCTTAGTTTCCATTCCAAACATCTCCATGGCATTTCTCAAGTTCAGCTTCATACCTTCTGCACCAGCTGAGGTTACCTCTTGCTTGGAGTGAAGTAGCAGGCTGCTTCAAAAACCTCTTCCTTCTCCCAGACTGCATACAATGCCATTTCCTTCCAGCCTGTGTTGGTGAAGCATTTCTTAAAGCCAGCCTGGAGAGATCTACAGGGCACTGCTTATTTCCCTGGGATAGCTGAGCTAATTTATGTTCTGAAATGCATGTTTTTGTTTTGACCACAGAACCAACTGTAAAGAAGGAAAGTGTGTGTGTAATTGAATCTTTTAACAGTAAGAGTAAAAAAAAAAGTAACCACTGAATTAATGGGAAATTGATTTCTTGTCCCATCTTCTTATTGTTTAAAGTGGTTTATTTCACACTTCTTCATTAATTCTAATTGGGCATTTAGTTTTGCATTATAGGGTCTACTCATCACTGTCCTTTTCTTTATTTTTGCCTACAGCTGTAAGGGATGAGCATCTATAGGACAAGGATTTACTGAGGCTCATGTAAAGTAAAAAGATGTTTATAATGGTGAACCCATATATGCAAGTGAAAGCAGGGAGGGGCTGCAGGCCAGCTCTGCTTCTCTAGGGCTGAGCTTTGCCTGTCATCTTCCAGGAAATGTGTGAGTTGAGGACCGTAAAACAGAAGTGTACAAAGTACCTCCTGTGTCCTGGCACTGAGGAAACCCATCATAAATATCCTAGAAAGCTTTTTTGGCATTTATCTGACTAGTGTAAACTAAGTTATTGGTGGGTTCAGCCTTTAAGTTAAGAAGTAGGTTTGCCTGGGGCCTCACGTGAACAGCTGCCCCTTGGCAGCTAATTTGCAGCTGAAGGTTATTTGGCTGCTGATTCCTAAGCTCACCGGGAACAAATTGGCATGGGGAGAGGTTAAAGCACTGTGCTGTGATAGCTGTCTGAAATGGCAGCTGGGAAGTGTTGCAAATCTCCACACTGGATGGATAGATGGATGGCAGGGTCGAAAGCATAAGGAAAAAAGGGGAAGCAAGTGGGATGTGCAGCTGGTTTTGAAGCAGAACATTTAAAGGCATAGCCCATCTGGTTCAGTAATAAAATATGCATTATTTCAGTATGTATTTAATCCCTGAAACTTGCTTTGGTGGGTTTGGCAGGAAAAAAAAGTGTTGATTTTCCTCACAGCCCTTGAATTGTCTTAACCCTAAATATGCCTCAGAACAAAACACAAGCTGCAGTCGATTAATGTCACTAGTGGAGCTACAAGATGGGCACCAAACCCTGTCTGCCTTTTCAACACCACACTGCCTGGAGAGCTAATGAGCAGTGCAGAGGCCCCCTCCAACGAGGGGAGGAGGGAAGCAGCTGTAGTGCATGAGGGGAGCTTTCCACCATCAGGTGTGGAATAATTTTGTGGTGAATAATTTCTTTAGCAGCCAGATTGCACAGCATTAGTGTCCCTTGGTCTCAGCCAGAAAGGTAGTGCTGGCCATGTAGCAATTTCTCTGGCTTTTTATGGGTATTTCCATATGGTGTGATCAGCACAAGGAGTTCTGCCACTCTCTTGTGGAAGGGGCAATACCTGAGTTGGATGATGAGCAGTGAGAAGACATGGCAGAATAGCTCAGTGCTTCCTCAAGAATGCATCTTCCACCAGGACGTGGGCAACATCTTGCAGAATAATTCCTGTAAGTGAATTGTAAGGAAATTGTATTCCTATTCATTTCCTGCCTTCTTTTTGGAGTCTGGTGTTATGTTAAGCTGCTGACTTGTATTGCATTGTTCTGCTTTGTATGGTAATAGATGAGGTACATGGCTGATGCAATTTGAGATCCTATTGCTGGTGGCTCCTGAGGTGTACTGCTCTTTCAGACAAAATGTGGTTCAGGTCTTTATTCTGTTTTCATTTGTGTCAATGTGAGTTTTATTTAAGTACAGGTTTCTGAATCTGGCTCTTGCCAGACTCACAGATCAGGCTCTTCCACAGACATGCACAGGCACCCTGTGAGGAATAATAACAAATGACACAAAGTTTTGAAGTGTCCCTTCTACCTTCTCTGGCCTGCAGTGTTTCCTCTCCTTGAACAGGTGAAGTCAGGTTTAGAAGTCTATGGTGCTTTATCTCTTAGGTTGCATTAAGTACCTATTCTTGAGGTTCCTTTTCGAAAGATAAATCTTGACTGACTCAGCAAGTTTCTATCCAAGAAACTCTATAATTGTATTATATACACAAAAGAAGCATTGAAGAAAATTAATGTTTAGTCTGTTATGCTGGGAAGTAGCAGACCAGAGGTGGCTTTGCCTCTCAGGTAAATGCATTACTTAATACTCCACCAATCTCCTAGGATAATTTTCACCTCCATGGCATCCAGAATTGACCTTGAGTTGAGATACTTAGCTCACCTGAAAAAAGTATTTGGTTTTGTAGAAACAAATGGCAAATGGTGGAGATTAATGAGAGATAAGGCAAAAATGGTTGGATGCCGGTTTTGGGTTCCTAAGAGCTGCTGACTGGCAGTGATACAGACACAGGCAATCCTGGGATCTCCAAACATTGCCTTTTTTGGTGCCAATCCTATTTTCTGACACATTGCTTTTATGAATCTCAACATTAGTGCTGTAAGCACATGAAGTATAAGTTAATTCTACAGTAACATGATTATTAAGTCCATTAATCAAAGGCAGGAGATCCGTAATTAACTTATTCTCCAGCATCAAGTAAATGATTCTGCTGTGAGCTTTAAGAAAGCAATTGTTCACCGATATGCGAAATACAGGGGAGCTATTAGACTATAAGGCTGTGTAATTATAGGATTAAATTATAAATTTTGCATATTTTAATTATTTTCTTTGTAAAGTTAAAATGGAGGATCACTACTTTTGCTTTTTTTTTTTTTTAGCTTTTACATGTAGTTTACCAAAAATGGAGTGGAGGGGGGTGTGGGAAATCAAGTCTTTCTTCTGCCTGAAAGTTGCCAGTTGACTGTTCTCGTGTCAGGCTTTGGCTAAGCTTTTGGTGACTCACCTTGGGTTTATCTTCAGCTGTGGCTGACAGTAGATTTCTTCTGTTTCACATTTCAGCATCATTGTTGTTGGTGACTAAGCAATGAAATTTTAACTTGCAAAGACATAGAAGGGCCTGCTAAGACTGTTCTAGCACCTAATGCTTGGGTCTCATTTAATATAGGCTTACGCAGTCCTTTGCATGCAAACAAGTCTGGAAATCCCTTTTCACAAGCTAGTATTTCCTTCCAAGGGGCCAGATATTTTCAAGGGTTCTTTTCAAGCCTGCTTCACATCTCTGCTATCCTTTAAGTAGACCAAATTTCTGAAAGCTTTGTAGTTTTACCTAGAAACACTCAAGCCTCTTGTCCCGTAACAGGAGGGTGATACTGGAAACATTTAGGGGGTCAGCAGTGGGTAATCAAACATTTCTCTGGAGCCATTCTTTTGAAAAGTGAGAGGTATAGTTGAGTGCACAGAAGGTGTCATGAGGGCATCTCCCCCTCGTGTCCTGCCCACACTCCAGCTGGCAAATCATAGTTGCTCATCTTAACCTTTCTCTATGCTCTTTAATCGCAAGTGCAATACAGAAGCAAGCATCATTCCCCTTCCTCTTGAGGGAGGGGAGCATGAAGGTTTGTCTGCCTTCTGCCTTGGTTCTCAAGAGCGCTAATGGAAAAGCATCCTTATGTTTTGCACAGATCACAGTATTTTTAGGTGTCGTGTTTTATTGCAGCAGATGCTGCAGTTTAATGCAGAGTGAAACAATTTGTGTGTCAAAGGCGGTTGCTCTCTGAATCACCAGTGATACAGTAGTGCTATCAGGTACAGCAGAGTTTCAAAGACACCTGGACTTTGGGAAGATTTATCAAAACTCATCACATAAAACCAGACAAAACTGAAGAGCACAAGAAAGGCCAGTCTTGCACATGCTGCTAGCTACAAGCAGCAGGACAGAAATAGGGCTCAGGGACCTGGAGGTAGCAAGCAGGAAGGGGTGGGAGATATAGGTAAGGCCTTATGGTCCCCAGCCTGTCCCAGAGTTGTGGGTGGCACCCCCTTACCCACGTCACCACAGAATGGATGGTAGGAGTGTGAGAGTGGCTAGCAATGTCTGTGGGTGGCCTGTGCTATTCTCAACTCCTCCTGGGTGCAACTTCTGCAGAATGTTTGAAGATTGGCCTGGTGCTTATTGCAGACCTGCAATAACATGCTATAAACATTTAAGGAGGAGCTGGAAGAAAAAAACAAACCCAAAAGCAACAGCATTCTGTCTCTGCTAACGTTTTGAGGTTCTTCAACCTAACAAAGACTTAAAAGTAGTGTTAGCTCTGGTCAGTGGCTGCTGAGAGCCAGGTGGGTTCCTGCTTATCTGTCCATCCATTTCCCACCAGAGAGACAGCAAGAGGAGGCAGACAAGAGTAGGTTTAAGCCTGAAGATGACACTAGTAGTGCTACTAGTTGCCTGTACCAACAAAGTTCTTAAAAGGAGCAAAACAGAGTGTTTCCTGGGAAAGCCTAATAGAGAAGTCACTGAAAGTTGCAGACAATGAATATAGAGTCATTTTTCTTGGCAGCCTTAATGTTGATGGATAGGACAGTTTGCCTTGTCCAGTTTATATAAGAGCAGCTGATACAAAATGACTTCATAGCTGGATATTTATGAGAAGTTTCATTTCAAATAATACAGTTTTTGCCTCTGGCAGTGCTGTGGTTTAGCCCTGTTATTACAGGGAACTAAATCTTTAGGATATTCTAACTATAACTGCAGGGCCTGTTTGATCTACCCAGCAAAGTTAATATTTTCCAAAGGTATGGAAACTTTATAATGGAAAGTCTCATTAGCAAAAACTACCTGTCCCTAAAAGCAGCCAGGAAATCAGGCATAGAGAGGAAACTCAGGGGATTTTCCTTCAGCTTCACCTGCTTTCCCTCACACAGCAATACAGAAGAAAGTAGTGTTTTCTATTACAGTGAATGTACACATAGATTGTAACAATCCTTCTCTAGAAAAGCCACTGGAAATCAATCTTTGATATAAATTGTCTCAGATTGTCTCTTCTGCACTGGATCTTGCGTAAAATACTCTTATCAAGAGCTAAATATCAAGAGGGAACTATGACTCGCCCTTGGTGCCAGACCCTCCACCCAGGCCAGCATTGCTCTGAGATCTGTGCTGCAGAAAGGCTAAGGAGAAGGTACTAGTAGCTCCACTGAAGCTTCTAAGGCTGTTTTTTTAAAGTGCAAGTTTTTCTTGTTTTGTGCCAGGGCAGTGGTGTAAATGAGAGATTCCCAAATGATTCACTCACCCCTTTGATGTGTGCAGAGCTGAGGGCTGCCATGGAGAGGCCCACAGCCTGCATGGTGTTGATAGGGTCCCTGTGGTCCTGCAGCAGCCTGGAAAGGCAGAGTGGGACCTCCTGAAGCTGCCAGCTGGGCTGAGGCCTCCCTTTCCTGAGGCTAAACCATAAATTGGACTCCAGTCCCTTCTTCTGTCTCCTTCAAAGGCACAAGGAGCTCTGACTGTTGTTACAAAGCAAATGAAGTCTGCAACAGTCATAGGTTCAGGCTGTGAGCTCTGGTAATGGAGCTTCCAAGTAAGTCTTGCAAAAAGCCTATTGCCTGGACAACGGTGGTCGTGACCCAGCAAAGCTGGAGAAGAGAGCAGGAATCTGCCCCCCACCACTGTGCTTCTGTTGGAATTGTTCCAGAATTTAGCACTTCTGACAAACATTTATGTTCATCCGTAACCAGAGAGCTTGAAAAGAGATGCACTGTGGAGGGGGCATACAAGCTGTGTGTGGGGAGGGGAGGCTTTGCTGGCTTTAGTCTGGGATGGTTTGGGTACTCGTGAGTTGTGCAGCAGTAGGAGGTGGAAGTTGGCAGGGAGGACAGGAGGAAGCTTTAGAGGGAATAAAGACAGAAAACAACACTTGAGACAAGCTTGGAGAGGCAGCACTTATGACTGAAAGAAGGGCTGAGAGCACAGGTATTGCCTCTTGCTGTTAGATTTCTTGCTGGTCTCAGGACTTTGTGTGTTGTCTCCAAACAAACAGGACTGCTTAGAGGAATGCTGCAGATTGGCATCCCTGGGCTTTTGGGCTCATGCCTGCTGTCTGAAGCAGTAATTGCCAGATAAGAACATTGATCTAAATACTTGGAGATTAAAACACAGCAAAATAAACAGTGGATCTCTATCACAAATGCTGAAGACCATATTGTGCCCCTGGGAAGATGAGGCTTGTCTAGGGATATTTGCTACTCCTACCTTTCATCAGTGCTCTTGGGGTCAGGATGGGGCAGGGCTCTGGGTTGGATTTGCCAATTTCTAGAAGCCTCACACTAGTCCTGGCCCCTTTGCTATCCTGGTGGTTCCAGGGGTCACAGTAACATGGGTAGTTCATCTGTGATAGCTCTTGGCTTTGTCTGTTTGTTTCTAGTAAGAGGCATGGAAGCAGGAAACAGCATTAAGTGAGGTAACATGAATGAAAAATGTGCAGGAGCATGAGTTAAGTTGTAAAGGCCTGAGCCCATGTAGATCAATAGCCAGATTGCCATTAACTTAAATGGGCTCAGCATTCCACCCAGGGCTTTTAGCTCAGCCAGCTTCCTGTTTGAGTTGGCAGGGCACATGTCTTTGTCCCTGTCCAGCAGGGCGTACTTGGGATTGTTCTTCTGCCCGGGGTTAAGGAACACACTTAGAAGTCTCAGTCTATTCCAGCCACAGTGTGGCTAGAGATACCAAATACAAACATCTTGCGTGCACTGAAAATCATCACGGTTTTGCATTAAATGCTGACCTACTTGTCCTAAAGTAAATGTCTGAAAGCACAAGCTGTCTTGAAGAGCTGGTCTGGTCTTCTATTTGTGATTACATTTAGTGACAACTGACATGAATCTTAAACCTGCACTGAGGAGGCTTTCTGTTAAGTGACTACCTCAGCTTACAGAAAATACTCATTACACGTTATCTATTGATGCTGCGGGAGCAGATTACTCTTACTGGATCAGTAGAGTGAAAGGCTACTGCTGTCTGCTGCTCTCCTGTACCACAGCACATTCCAAAGACAGACCCAGTTGTGTTTCTGCTTTAGACCCAGGGGTTATGGATGCAGGGAAAACAACAGGATGTTTCTGGCACAATCTGAACTGATAGGTTAAATCAAAACTTACTGTGTCCTTGTGGGGTGAGGTCTTGCAGCCATGAGAGCCAACTGCATGGTCTGATTCTGCCTGTGGAGCTTTAATTCCATGTTCTCCCAAGTCTGAGGATTTGTTTTCTGAGAGAAGTTTGGGTAAATGGAAGGACTCTGCAGTGTGAATGAAAATAAACCCCCTACAACATACTGGAAAAACCAAATCCAGATGACTTCTGCATTAACAGGCTTCTAGAGGGGCAAGTTCTCCGGTCATGCCTGCAGACAGTTCAGTGCTGAGAAGATGCAGCTGCTCAGGGGACACAATTAAAGCCCTGTCCCTGTTAAGGGTGGAGTCAGGGCCTCATGGTGCTCATACACCCTGACTCTGAAAATCTCTTCTGTTTCAAAACTGTGCCAGTATAGACATGTGTCTGCTTGGCATCTGGGATCTCCCGGTAAAGGACACCTATATTACACAAGCATTTATTTTTGGAGGAGGAAAAACACCAACTCCATATCTAGAACTAAATTTGCTTCCTCTTCTCAGTTCATAATTCATAACTCTTCTGTTGATTGTGCTTACTAGAATGATCACCTAAATGTTAGCTCCCAAAATATGAATTTCTTGTGTGCAGTTACAATATCTGCACTAATCTGATTATGAAAATAAGACTTAACACAGATTTTTGTGCCCAACCAAAGCAGCTTGCAGCTCAAGACTGGATTCTCCCAGTGAATTGCTGAGCAAGTAAGACACAACTGAAAAAGAGCTTCAAACCACAGGAACTTTGAGGAAAGCTGCAGTCTGAGATACAGATCTCAAAAAGAGAAGGGGAAAGAAAATGCATAAAATTATTCATTACAGACTTAACACTCACCTCAGATTAACAAGAAGCCCATTGTCTGATCCTAAGTGCAACAACTGCTTCTAATTTAAAACAGCTTTTAATCATTAATTAAAAGTTATTTAAATGAAAATTAAGAGAGAACCTGTGCCAATTACCAGCACTAAACAGTCTTTCCTTGTAAAGACCTGGCTTGCTGGCTGGCTGCATGTTGTGACACTAAATACAGTAAGCAAATGAGAATGGTTTCTGCTACCAATTAAATCAGTAGGTTTGAAATGGAATTAGCCTTTTAAAAATGCAAAGTATTCCTTACGACAGATGGTAGCGTTTGCATATAGAAATACCTTTTGGAAATCATAATGTAAACCACATGCTTTGAAACAATGAGATTCCTAAGCTGAACTCTTCATCCTCCTGAAAATGAAAATAAAAGTCTCCAAGCTCAGACTGGTGGCTGCTGCAGCGGGACCAGCTCCTGCTTGTGCTGGGGTGAAAAAGGCACAAGAAGAATTGGTGAAAAACAGGGGTGGGGTGCTATAGAGTGAAGCAGGGGAATGTTGGGATATATTCAAAGGTGGTATTTCTCTATCACCCATTGCTACACTCTTAGACATATATGTATTATGTGTTAGCCTGTTTTAGGTCTCCTTTATAGTGTAGCTTCTTAGTAATTTAAACTGGATAACTCAATCCTCAAAGTGCTGCTGTGGCCAGACTGCTTTCGGTCCCTGTGCCAGCGAGGGTGACTCTCCATATGTGAGAGACGGACTCTATAATGGCCTTTAATCCAGCGACATTCACTGACCATTCCTGGCGATGTGCCCCCCCGGCACTCGTGGGGAGAGGACAGAGGTACCAGGCGCATGCGCACAGACTACAGACTACAGCTCCCAGGAGGCACGGCGGGGCCGGAACCGGGAAAAAAAGGGAGGAGCAAGAAGGCGCGCGCTCTGTGAACACACACGGATCCAGCCGCCGCGGTGAGCGTACCGCTGCGGAGGCTGCCGTGCCGTTGCGGCGCTGCTCCCTGTGGTTGTTGGCGTGTGGACGTGCCGAACGGACCGTTTGCCTGGAGTCTCAGGGGACAGGACGTGGATCCCGACCAGGGATTGGCTTCAGCCGTACCCCCCGGTGGTGAGAATTGCGAACATCTTACTAACATTCCTACAAACATTCCTACATAATATTCACACATACCAGACACTCACTTCTCTTTTCCAATATTCTTCTATTTCCCAAAGGCTCTCTCCAGGCTTTCCCTCTTATCCCTGTCCGGGAACGGGAACAGGGGGGAAGGGGGGAGGTTCTCTCTTGTTTTCTGTGTGTGTTATTGGTATATAGATGTATAGTTGTATAGCTGTTGGTATATGGATATATAGGTGTGCATATACATAGAGATAGACCCTGTGTGATCGTTGATATCAGACTTGCCAAACCCTCAGTGCCTTTAATAAATCTATTGATTCTTAAGCGTTGTTTGTGGGTGTGACGGGGAGTGGTCTTCAGCTCTCGATCCCCTGAGGTGGGGGTGTGGGTCGCGGCTTTACCTATCTCGGTCCGCGACATTATTGGCGTAGTCGGCAGGATTCGAGGGTCTGTTGTAGCCCCTGCACACAGACGCGGTGATAGTGAGAATGGAGGACAAAACAAGCGAAGCGCTAATTGATATCGACGCTTCTGCGGAGGAGGCGTCTGGCGCTGGCAGCCCTGCGGGGGGGGCGGTGACTCCAACGGGCACTAGTGTTCCTAGCAGTCCGATCTACCCCGAGCTATCGGTGGACTTGTCTCGCCCCTCGTATGCTGAGGTTTTGGCACAGCCACCCGGAACATACCCCCTTTCCCGTGACTTTGAACGGCTGATGTTGGATATGATGATGCCCCTGAGGCAGGAGCTAAAGACCCTGAGGCAGGAGTTTGAGGCACTACAGCAGGAAATGCAGTTGAGGAAGAAAGATACAGGGGCGAGACGAAAGAAGGAGCAGAACGAGGGAGACGAGAAGTGGTTACAAGAGATTACACAGCTACAGGGAGAACTGAAGGAGCGTGAGAGGAAATACAGGGAGTTAAAAAAAGATCATACTGATATGCGAGCAGAATACGAAGGGAAGCTGCTTGACCTGCAGAGGGAACTTGCACAGACGTTAAAGGCATTGGAGAGCATGGAGAGGGATGTCAGGGCAAAGAACCGAGACATCTCGAAATTGCAGCAAGAGAACATAACATTGCAGCAGCTCCAACAGGGACCTCTTCCTCTTCCTCCACCCCCTGCTCCCCCTCAGGAAAAGAAGGTCGTCGATGACCTCTTAAAACAGGAAATCGACCAGGTGTCCGCGACACCATAGAATGTTGTGAGGCTTTATATTCCTCCGAGTTGCATCACATGGAAGCATTTGCATCTCTTGAAATCTCCTTGAGTTACCTGCATTGCCTGATTACTGCTCACTATCCATCATGTTTTCCTATGCTAACACACATGCACAAACATTTCTCCAATGTGCAAGTGTTCTTAAAAAGAGACAGATATTCCAGAAGCTGCAGCCTTAGAAAGTACACATAAGGCAAGGTTACCAAAGACTAGAACATCACTGCAAAGCAGATTTATCTAAAAAAGCTTCCATACATTCACATTCTGCCAAGACCACAAATAAATTGGCGCTGTGGTGGAATACTAAACATGATGGGTAACTCTGTCATGTGGCTTGTCCACATTTGTGGTGCCAAGGCCCTCACAGCCACGGGGCAGAGGTGGTTGGTCAGAGGTGAATCGGCTTCCAGCTCAGGAACCATCAGCCTAGAGGCTGTTTCAGAGGGTAGACTGCTACTCAGAGCCCCTCCTGTTCCCTGCAGAGCCTTAACCCCTTAAGCAAAACGGAGCTGTGTGCAGTGCTTACCTGTGGCTTTGTTTTTACCTGTCCTTTGAGGGAAAGCTGATTTTCAGTTGGTGTCTGTCCAGATATTGTGGCTTATCTTTGCACACCAGAGTCATGGAAGCTGCTCTGCATTCCACACTTATCAAGATATGAAAGTCTTATCTTGAATTCAGTCAGTGGTGCTTCTAGCTTGTGTTAGCACCTGAGACAGGAAAGACTTGGGATCATGCAGCACCTTATCCTGACTGCTTTGAAGAACATATGGTCATCACAATGCTTATCTGTCACTGCCCTCTGCCAAGGGTCATGTGTGGGACAGCAGCAACACCACTAACACCACCAGGCTGCTCCAGGTCTTGCTTCACTATAGGATTATTAGCAAAAATTAATTTTTGTCCCTTGCTTACTTTGTCTCTTATTTCCCTACCTGGTCCTTGCTCAGCACCTGTTTGACCACTGAAATGGCCTTTGGACCACTCTGTGCACCCCCTTGAGACCAGAGTTAACACCTTACAGCAGGGCTATATACAGAGACTGTAATGTGTTAAAGTGGTGAAGTCCATCAATGAAAGAGAAAATTACATGTAGGAGCAAATAAAGGAGTCTATACTATCTCCATTTTTAAGAGTTTCTGAAGAAAAATGTTTCCCCTGGGCAAGCCAACAGCTCCTTAAGAATATTCTCATAAGCTTTCTGAAGAAAAGCCCAAACACCTCCTCCCTGACCACCTTCTGTCCCTCCCTTCCTTCTTGCAGTTACCAAAATCAGCAATAAATGAGAATAGACAGAGCTGGCACATTTCAAGACAACATGCTGCTCACTAGCCTGGGTCAATAAAAAACGTTTTGCTGCACAGAGGTGTAACTTAGAACAAGTCCTGAGCAACTTCAAAGCAGCAAAGTTGTAACAAAAGCAGCATCTAATGAAAGCAAGCCTTGAGAGTAGCAGTCTACTATAACATACAAAGAAATTCCTTTTGTTAACATTAATATTTGACGGCCAGTGTAGGGCATTTTAGTTGGGTTTTAAAGAAAGAAATTGACACAGAAAGAAGGTAATGATTTTTTTTTAATAGAGGATCTCTCCAGGGGTTTGTGTTCATATCACAAACATTCACTTTATTACATTTTATGGAATGGACTTTAAATGCCAGTATATACAAGCCAACATTTCATTATTGGAGTTTGTGTTTATTCACTTGCCATTGTCAGTCTGCTCCCCTTTGTCTTCTTGTGCTGCTCTTTGTAAAAGCTATGATTTATGAATATGTGGTTTAGATCCTTCACAATATAGTATGGTGAAGTGGTTCGATAAAAAGTTATTAAAGTAAAAAAATCTATAGTTGCGAGTGCTTTTCCCACCTTCTATAGTAGACCCCAGTAAGACACTCTTATGCCAAGCAAACACCCTGAGCATGATGCAGTAATAAAAGCTACATGCTGAGTGGCTTCACTCCACCAAAACTCCTGCTGAGTGGTAGCCACTGCAGGCAATTGCTGCTTTGTCTGCAGAACTGCAGGATTAGGCCCTCAAAGTTATGGAAGTTGCACAGACTAAAAACAGGGGGTGGGGTGAGTAGTGGAAATCTGCCATAGACTGTTCAGTTTAAAATCAGGAAAGAAAGACTTTCAGTAGCCTTAAGCTACATGGTACCAATTGGCATTTGGTTCTCAAACAGAAATGTGTGTGCACCATGTATTTATTTATAAAACAAAGCTCTCAGTCCTGCTGATTGCAGGATCAACAAAGCTGACTGACAATTGCCACTTACCAGAGCCCAGAACTTCTATGGCAATGTAACACTGTTTCAGCCTAAAATAGAGCGTGAAAGGCTGATGTAGATCATGGTACCTCAGCCCATGTGTGGGTTTTTCACCCAACAGCACTACTGACTTGCCACAGCTGCACAGCCACATAAAAGAGGGGATGACAAATTAGCCACCCTTACATGTGGCTGACAAGAAACAAGAGATACTCATAGCAGTGAAAGCTGGAGGAGGCACTCTCTAGGATGAAGAACAATCTCTTTGTGAGGAAGACACGGAAGGTGGTAGAAGCTGTTCATCTGCAGCACAACAGGAATAGTGTAAGAGATGGGTTACAAAACAGTTTTGCTGCCTGTATTTTGTGTTTCCAGACCTCTGAAAAAATGCAGCTCTACAAATAAAAAGCCCTCCCTCCATCTGTCTAATGGATCCTCAGCAAGTGAGGGTTACCTCAATGGGTCTGACAGGTATGAAAAGCGATAAGGAACAGCTCTGCACCAGTGCCAGCACAGCTGAACTCACTGGCCTGCTGCCCCCAGGACAAGGCAGCTGTTCCTCCCTGTGCACACCACTGCCCTCGGGCTCTCTGAGCAGAAGCACTACTGAGACAGCCATCACCACCCCCCTGTTACTGATACCTCTGGCAAAGAATTACAGCTATAATCCCACATCCGCTTGGAGATCTGAACTAGAAGGTTCCAATCCGCTTCAGATGACTGAGATAAGTTTTCCACCTCCAGTGCTCCACGGCCTGCCATGTGCAGTCCTACACACCTGTCCCCAGCCAGGGGAGAGGCTGGATGCTGGGATGAAAAACAGGTATGAGCACAAGAGCCCAGCACAGCCACTCAGCCAAACAAGCAGTTGTCCAGAGTCAATGTTGCTGATGCTGAAGCATCAAGAAGACTTTGCATCCTGCACACCTCACACACTTCTGCTCCGTATCTCCGGAAACACAACAGAGCATTTTGTCCATGTTGGATTCACTGTGGTTAGGTACCTAGATGCCCATTGGCAAGATTCCTCTCCTGCTGACATAGGAGAATGCAGCAACTCATTTCTACTAAAAATATAGGTAGTAAGCCCAATAAAACACATTGACCAGCATGAAAAACAAAGGGAAAAGCAGTTTGGAGTAGTGGTCTACGTTGCTGGGGTTCTGAATTGTGAAATAACCCATAATCCTGTGCATTTTGTTTCTCAAGACACATTTGATTTTCTCATGAGTTTTCATGGTCAAGCCACTGCAGTTCAAGTTATCACTGGAAATCTCAATGCTTGTAAAGCTGATTTGCCGTTTATAGCTGGTGATAGAGCTGTTGAGGATGTTGGTGATGTTGACTTCTTCCATTTCTTTTGTGAGTTCATCTGCAGGACCCTAGGAAACAAGATTGTACAGTTAGTTTTAGGGTTTGTCTTCTGCAGAGGGAAAGTGCTTTAATCAGTAAGGAGACCATAAGGATAAAAGAACACAGCTTCATATGTGTTAATCAAAACCCTCACTATTCAAACATGCCTTTCAGCTGCTACCTGTTTTCAGGAGTGCCTCAAGTCCCAGAGATGCCTGTGTTTCAACCCCTGTATTTCTAAAGGCATTTTGAAATCTTTGAGTGAGTCTCACTCTCTGTTGCTGAGCAACCCAACATCCCATCCATCTCCTACAAGACATCCATCTCTTTATGTCTACACAGCAACTTAATGACTGGGGAACTCAGCAGCAAGGTGCGAAACCTCTTTTTCCTCTGACACTATTTGGACCCTTGATGACCACTATAATCATACTTGACTATTTAATTTCTCCTACTAAACCAGAGCACTTTGAACAATTCGCCTTCTCTTACAACCTCCCCAGGACATTGTGGGACTGATGATTGGGACTGTCTTCTGGGAAGGGAGGAATAAGGGTTCAGCTTGCCTCTGGTAGAGGAAATTGCCTCCCAGATCAGTGTTCTAACCAGAATTATTCCCTAGAAGAGCAAAGAGGCGTGTTACACCAGCTCTTCTTTTGCTGCATTTTGAAAGGAACAGCTATGCTTCTTGCTCTTCTATAAGCTCCACTCAGGGCTACAGACCCAACTCTTGTGGTAGGCCAGAGTGCCTTCCTGAAGGTGATCCTACATGTGACTGTCAGCTGAGGCCGCTGCTCCTTCAGCTGGTATGCAAAAGTCTGTCAGAGACCCAGAGGTCCAGTGCTCAGGCATTTGTTGCACACCACAATTCAGATTGAGTGACAATAAGGGAAGCAATTGTTACTGTATCTGTAACAGGAAGACCATTTGTCTTCTGCAGTTAATGGAGGACTAATTATTGTTGATGCAAGATAACTAGGCTTATTCACATAGATCAGACTTTACCTCTTGAGGTGCTTTAGCTGCACACTTCTGTGATGAGCTGTAGTGAGCCACTGCGTATTCCACAAGGGCACCAAAGATGAAGCTGAAGCAGATGCCAAGGTAAACATCAATGGCTTTAATGAAACAGTTGGTTTTTGAAAGTGAACTTCGTGAGCCAATCATCAGAGTTGTCATGGAAAGCACTGTTGTGACTCCTTGGAAAGTAGAAAAAGAAAGACCTTCTCTTGTACACTTTGGAAAAGACTTAGCCTATCCTTCTGCACATGTTGCTCTGTTGTTGCTAGCCAGATAGAGCACATCACTTCTTACCAAATCCAAATCATCCATCAACTGAAATGCTTTTGTAGCACTAGCTACTAGATTCACACAGGCTGTACCTGCCTTTGACAACTTGGCTCCAGTAGGCACTTGGCTCTTATTTTTCTTGCTTACAGTAAAAAAAACCTCCCCCTCCCTGCCCCGCCAAAGCACATCACACAGAACCTACTGGGAGCCTGGGCCATACACAACTCCTAGGGTGGGCAAGTGTAGCAGCCACAGCATATCTTCCACACTTTGTGCTGCTAACCCAGCTCTGCCACAAGTAAAAGCAGAATGTGAGCAGGCCATTTATCACTGAGCAGAGAGCTCAAGGAAACTACCTGCCCCTCAGAGGCTCCCCTGGCTGCTTCCATCTCTCCATCAGGCGGTAACTCACCAATGCAGGTTCTTGCAGGCACTGAGTCCAGTGTGATCCAAAAAGAAACCCAGGACAGCATGACGAGCAGAGTGGAGGGCACATAGGTCTCCAAAATGAAGTAAAGGACGTTTCTTCTCAGCTCAAACTGCAATATCAGTCGTGGGTAACTGCCTGTTTGTGGAAGGAGAAAACACAGTGAACAGGAGCTTCCTGAAGACCCTTGAACTGACACCAGGACAGCTCAGCACCAGCCCTTCCACTGAGGGACAACAGCAGCACTGCACTGAAGCTGTGGGAGATGCCTGCCTTACACAAGCTCGACTGCTTGCCTCAGAGGCCTTGATTATCAATATATTCTAAATGAGAGGACACATACACACAGCATTGCTGGATAAGAGACATCTAAAACTTGCAGTGGGGCTTCTGAACTTAATCCACAGTGGGAACATTTTACATCAGTATCTTAACTCAGAGCAGAGGAGGGCTGATGCTTCCCTCTGTTCTCTCAACACAGCACATTTTTCCCCAATAACAGCTTTGAAGAACGGGCATTATCAAGTTCAGTCTTATCTGATGGCTGAGAAACAATTTCAGCAGGCTCTGGCTCACATCCCAAAGCATCCAAGCATCTTATCATCACAGGGAATTAAACCCCCTGTACTCATTAGCAATTTGTTATCTTTGCTAACTGTGTCTTTCTGTGCTCAAAAAAAAAAGTCAATTTAAAAAAATCAATTTATCATAATACTGACATAAGGTTCTGGGGCTGGATTGCTAGTATTTCAGGAGATATTTGTGCCGTTTAAACAATAGCTCCCTTTGAAATGTCGAAACAAAACCTATATTGTTTGTGGGCTGTGTACACCACAGTAAACAACAAAACATTGTTATTTTTAAATCCTGGTCATTCTAAGAAAATTTTGCTCCCTTTCATAGTGTTTGTGATTGGAGAGAAGAGTATTTACACTGATAATGAAAAAGAAATTGAATTCTGATGTATAAAGGGATCTTATTCCATCATAACATGGTAGAATTCTTATTTGCAAACAAAAGTATATTTTAAAAGTTAATTTTACTCCCAGTTGCTGTGAACACAGCTCTCTATAATATTTATAGTCTGCACACCTGGGAGGAAGGGAGAGAGTTTATTCAGGTATGTGTGGAGAAGGAAAGAAGTGGAAAATATTAAAAAAAATAAGTTGAAAATCTATCAAGTGACTTGAGCAGATTAAAACCCCATCTTCCTATGGGCTGCCATCTTGCAGAATACTCTGGCTGCAGCTAATTGCATTTCACCATCTTTCTCTTCTTGTGAGATTAAGATTTGCTAAAGAGACTGCTGGTTTAGGCTTGAGTTAAAAGATGCTGTCCCACAGAAAGGAAGGGGGAGGTGTGAGGGGAAATACCCGACAGCTTTTCTTGCTTTTCTCTTTGGCTGAAGTACCTGTTTCCTGCTGTGACTTTGTGACCAGGGTGTAGTATCGTTCCACTGTGTACTGAGAGAGCCGCAACTTTTCTATGCCATGGACAGAGTCATTTCCTCTCAACCATGTGAAGGTGACATCGTTTTCATCATATCCCCCTTAGGAGAACATAAAGACCCATGTTAATGTGGTTTAGCCAATAAAAGCCCAGCCTTTGCCCTGCCCTGCCTCCTGGGTGGGAATAGAAGCCCCATCTCTGCATTGTAGGCTGGACAAAGGCCCTTTTAACAGTGTCAGACTCGGGGTGGGGGGAAGGGGTATTGGCTGCTCTTTTGAGCTGTATTTTCAGTCTGCTGGTTCAGATTTCAATAGGAACACACACCACTGTGAACGATGCACCACATGCAAGGCTGCCAAGAACCTATTGCAATAATTTACATGGGGTATTTGTACTTTAAAATATTTTAACACTTTAAAAGGTAATACATTCCTGCCATCCACAGTCTGATTGCATGCAGCAGGATAAAACTAGTGCAGTGTTCAAGTCTCAAAAGTAGTCTCTTCAGTCACAATAGGAGAGCAGGGGAAATGCAGTGGTTAAAAAAAAAAAAAAGAGTATACAGATCCCATTGACGCCCTTACCAATTAGCAGAAGCACATTTCACTGCACCATTATTCAAGTGCTTAAAAATACCAGAAAAGGCATTTTGAGTTAGTCAGCAGCTTAGAGCTGAGACTGCTCTGTGGTTATGAGCCAGGCTCTTCTGACTGTGCATGCAGTGTCTAGAAAACTTGCTTATAAAACCAGTTTTTTCTAGAAATCATTCCTCCCATCCCCAAAGGCTTTAGGTTACTGAGGGCAAAAAAATGGATCTGACATTTAGGTAACAGGGAATTCCTACCTCAAAACAGTGGGACAGAGGAGATAAACAATTCAAGCAGTTATCAGTAAACTCCATACATGTGGTCTGAGTAATTGCATCCAGGAATGTAAATGATGGCATAACGTGACCTCAGACTGGACTGAGGGATAAAGCTTGTTCTAAGCCACCAGCCTGCCATTCACTTCAAAAATGTCAGTTAATTTAGGAAACAAGCCCATCAATCTCACTAATTTGATTCTTTTATTAAGTGCCCTTCTTTGAGAAAATGAGTAGGGACGCTTTGATTCTGCTAACCTTTTCATCCTGGTAGAAGGAATAAGATGCAGTTGCAGCTCTCTTTTATTTAATTGTTTTTTCTTATTAGACACAAATAACCAGAGCTTGAGGGTGATGAACTCCTAAATTAGTTGTCCAGGGTGTGAATCCCTGTGTAGAATCCTAAGCATGTGACTTTTCAAAGTTTCTAAGCAGTTTCATAAACTGTGGTTACTCAAGAAAATTTTATAAAAAATGATAGATTACTGTTAATTCATCTGGCATCTATTTAAATAGCATTATTTCTGGGCACTTATCCTAATGAAATCTCCAGTGGGCAATGTGCATGTAATTTCATTGGAATTACACAGCAGCTGAGCATGATGTAGGACCCAATCACTTTTACAACAGGCCCAAACAAGTGCTGCTTTAGCAGAAGAGGCCAATCATTATTATTTCAGGAGCTATTCTTTGTAATAAAGCTAACCATTTTGAACTAATATGATTTTAATGTGAAAATGATATGTGCTTCCATAGGTGCTTCATGCTGCAAACCAGACGTTAAAACTGGTCTTTTCAGTATTGAGATTTTAGCTGTTTCTTTTTGTGATGTGAAGTGACAGATGGTGACTTGCTTGCTGTGGAGCTTCACAGGTACAGAACAGCAGCACTGCTCTTGCTGAGCCCCTGTGTAAAAACCCTGTGGTGTCCTAAATTTTCCCAGAGCTTTTCCCAGTCACCTTTGCTATGGATGAGCTTTTAATTTAATTGAGAGCAGAACTCACAGATTATTCCTTTTTTTGGGACTTCCAAGGCTGAGACTCCTCCTTGCCCTGACAGGACAAGGCTCCAATCATCTGCAGCACTGTAACAGCCCTCACGAAGAAGCCTATACCTCAAAGTTGGGCTTTCCCTTAATTTCAGTTCTTGACTTGTAGAGGCATGTTCAACTCATACACTAGTAAGACCCACCTGTTACACTGTCTTGGTACAGCTGAAATTTGGGAAGTGCATTGGATGGTAGATACCTAAAAATATGAAAAGTTTTTCCTTGCTGTACTCCATCCCATGCACTTTCCCACAAGTTAGTTTTGAAGAAGCTCTATGTGCTGTGTAAAAGGGACAGAATTTGGAAAACCAGACATTATTAACGTCATCCTTTCTGTGCAAAATTTATCTACTCTTTAATATGAATATGGTTTATTACTACTTTTTTTATATAAATTGCACAGTGATGGGCATCCTCTACACAGTGGATTACAACACAAGCATTTGAAGAGTGATGAAGCAGTTATTTTCTTTTGGACATTATTATTTGCAGAAATAAAAGTGTACTCCAGAAAGACACTGTGATGAATCCAAATCTTCAAGATGCGTAGTTACATATGAATAAACAAATTCATAAAGTCAGGGTTTTTTTTTCTAGAATTTTATACTTACAGCTTTCTAGCTGCAGTCTGCATGTTTGGGTATCCATGGGATATTTTGACAGGTCCATGTTACAAGCAACAGTAGTAGTGATTCTGTAGGAGGAGAAAGAACTCCAAAAGTTGCAATTAAAGTGTGCAATGAAATATCTCTTTTTTTTTCATAGCAAACTTAGCTGCAGAGACTCTGCTCTGTCAATTAGGTAATTTTGACTTATGAAATGAATGGACTAATAAAATCAGAGAGAATCCCCCTTAAGAAGATATGCTCTCTGCAGCCACACTAAGGAAAACGTAACTGAAGGAGGAGTTTTGCTTTGCTGTGGTGGGAAATTTAGCATAGATTCACCTGTTTGCCAGTGCTACAGTTTGCACATCTGAAGAAGTTGCCACTTACCACCTGAGGCACAGTAACTACCTGCACACATCCTCTGGCTTGCTGTGGTATGGAGGGGAAATAAGTTGGTCTCTAGCAGCTTTACTTTGCAGTTAAGATATCTGGGACACAGTTACTTTGAGCTGAGAAGACAGAGCACTGTAGGAATTGCTTATACAGTTACAGTGCACATTTCTGCAGCACTTGTACAAATACACTTCTTGCTAAAAAGCAGAAATCATGGCTACATGGTACTGCATAAGTAGTTTCCCACTATCTGTTAAACTTCTACTGGTATGATGTCCTCCCTCTGTCCTCCCTCCATTCTTCCCCCACCTCCATCTGACCCTGCTTGACTTGTCCTGAGTACCACCTAAACTTGTGTGCTTTGGGAGCAGGCACTGGGCTCAGGACATAGCACGTATCGGGATGGGCAATCCTGATCCTTGGCTGGCATTTCCAGGTGGCCAGAGCAGGGGGCCACGGATCAGAAGAGGATGGGCATAGCTGGCTTGTTGACCCCAACCTCATTACCAATGACAGTTGGTATCTTCTCCTGTCAGGCATAATTCTTGAAATCTATTCTGAACCATCACCATCAAAAAGCCAAATGCTGATCTACCTTAAGGCATACAGGATGGTGCCATTAGAGAACAGGCGTATGAGGCGGTTCCCCACGGTGACATCGTGCAGGAAGGACCTTTTGGATTCCACAATGTACGTGTCTGGCACCCACAGCAGCTCCACGAGGCGAGCATCTAGCGTGAAGCTCTTGTTGCCGTGAAAGACCAACCGGGGGTCCGTCCAGCGCTGCCGCAAATAGATAGTAGCAGTGTAATCCTGGCAGAGAGAGGAGAGCCTGTGAGGATGCACTTCCAGAGCTGCACAGCACAGCTGTGGGTGTACCATGGGTGACAAGGGGCACAACGCACAGTTAATGCTTCAAATGCATGCAGTAAATCTGAGATTTTTGTAATCATTTTTTTTTTACTGTATTACATTTTCTTGTATATTTAAACTCTAAAGTGTAGCGTTTGAGGACTATAATTTTTTTTTTAATGAGCGATTATTGTAGTTGATATTTTTCTTTCCATTTTGCAGGTAAGAAAACAGATGGGAAGTGCACACTTGAGGCCACTCAGCAAGTCACTGACATTAAAAATCCGTCATTGCCTAGAGTTGGAAAATGATAGATGTACTATAAACGTGATCATGAAAGAGGTCCTCAGCACTTTGGAGAAAAAAGGTAAGCAAATCCAACCTATTATTTCACTCAGGTCTTAAAAAAAACACAAGCAAATAAAAAAACCCCAAAAGTTCTAGCATCCTTTTTTTAGTAGGAGTTTTGAATCTAAGGATGCTAGGTTTAACTTGAGTTTGGCCTCCCAAAATCCACCTGCAGTGACTGGAGTATTTGAAGTTTTTTTTTTTTTTCCCCCTCTCCCCCAACAAATTAAAGTCAGTGCTGTTCTTAAAAATGCTGAAATTAAGTGTTGAAATTGTTCCTGACTCAACTTCAAGCCCACATTACTATGGCATTTACATAGCCTGCAGTCATGAATGAGCCCTATTGTCGGCACACCTCTGAAAGTGGTCAACAGGCTCACAAAAGCAAAGCAGCTTGGATAGGACAGTTAGTTTCTGTGCTGAACACAGAAATATGTCTCTCAGGCAGATCCTACTCTTATGTCTTACAAAATAAAAATTCTTTCCCTTACCATGTCACTCTCAGATATACTAGAAATACTTGCAATGTCCAGACTCATGGCAATCTGAACAGGTTCTCCTGTGGAGGAAAAGAAAAGCTTAAGCAGACAGAAGGGAAAGGCACAGTAAAACTGCTCACAGCCTTCCCTGCCCACAAGACAGAAGCCCAAAGGATTATACACAGTTGTAGAGCATTGGGCTCACAAATGACATCATGATCCAAAATAAAGTTGTTCCTCTTGGGGAGCTGTAGTTCTGTCTCTGGTGATGGTAGCAGAGGGCAAGTATCCACAAGCACTAGCTGTGGAGATGAGCCGTTTCCATAGGCAGCATTTCAGAGGCATCTGCCTGGGGGCAGCTTCTCCCTTGTTGCCCAGCCCACAGCACCGGCACACGGCAAGAGCAGCACAGTAAACTCTCTACGAAGCCTCTAACACACGCTCTGGGAGCACTCCCCACAAGCAGGTAGCCATCGGCATCCGTTTCTCAGACAGGAAAAACTAAGAGGCAGAGAAATTCAGTGATTCCTGAACGCATGCACTGGGTTACAAACAAGAAGTGCAACAGCCTTTGCCTCTTCTTATTTATTATGTTACTGTTCTATTTATAAAAAATTTTCAGCATTCAAGTCCTAAACCTTGGCAGTCTCCCATTTTCTAACAGTAACTCTTGAAATCCACCACGAGAGGGCAGCTCCTCCCCAGGAAATGTCTGGGCTGGGAGGGCTCTCTGACTAGGTGAAAACAGAGCAACACCTGTCCTCGTGGAACTTGCTAAGGCTCCTTCCTTTCATCATCTAAATCACATTTAGGAAAGATCAAGAAACACAGTTTCTAAATCTCCTCATAGGTGGTTTTGTTTGGGTTTTTTTACTTTTTACTTTTTAAAAACTGAATCAAAATATGTTTCATTTGCAAAAGATGTATGTTTTTTAAAGTAGCTGTCATTCACATCCTCCCTCTTGTTTTTAGATAGTTAGACACTTGAAGCCCACTCAAATTAATGCCCAGAGGGTAGATCTGTAGATCCAGGACCTCAGGAGGAGATCAAACCAGAGGCCTGACCATTTCTGTTTAACATTTATGGCTCTGGTAGGCCTGGGCTGGTGTAGATGCAGTTAATCTCCATTATGTAATTCAGTAGCATCTATTCACTGATGTGAAAGGATCTAGAGGAGCTTTCCTGTTCCTGCAAGAGATCAAAGCAAGCTGGTAAATTCTGTATTGTCCCAGAAATTTGTCACTGTGGTCAGAAAAAGGAAGAAGCTCAAAGCTGCCTGTAGCAGAAAGTCAGTCTGCAGGAGCTACAATGGGAAACATCCAAGTCCTGGTGAAAGATGGGGAATTTTTCTGTTGAGCATAGTTAGTTTCACTAATGGGTTCTGGCAGAAAAGCAGAATTGATAAAGATAAAAGTTTTCACAGCTGTTTTTCAAGCTTTCATCAATATTTTTCAGGTGCTGAATAACATGCTGAGAAACCCTTTCTTCTGAGTCATTCCAGCACTCACCTTGAAGGTGGGAGACCTAACAACCAAATTGGACAATAGCCTCAGGTAAGGTCCTAAATACCTGACTGTCCTTCAGGTGCTCCCCACTCTCTAGTGTTTCGCGAGGGTTTAAAGCAGATTCAGTTTGTGTCTCAGCGTGAAGTGAAAGCATGTGTCAAAAGTCAGTAATTCTGACAAGGAGAATGGCTTTACTCCTCTATAGCCACAATCTACTAAAGAGGCACATGGGAACAGAAATAAAGCAGAAAATCACAAGGGTCAGATTCTAAACAATTAGAGCAGAATTTAGTTACTTGGTCAAGTCTTTCCTAGAGGTATTGAAGTTTATAAATTCCCTGTTCTCAGCCTCATAGATGGGCACGTTCTCATGCCCCACACGTGCATGTACAATCTATTCAAGACAATAGTAGATGCACAGAAAGAAATGTAGCTAATGTAAAAAGAAAAGCTTTTTAAACTGGGGCATCCAAAGCAAAGCTTAAAGCATGCTCTTCCCTAACCACAAACCTTACATACTGTTCTTCAAACAGTCAAATGCATGGAGCTAACATACCACCAAAGTAGGGCCGAAGGTATTTGTTGTATCCCATGGTGAGGTTCTCAAATCCAGGGAGGGATGTTGTCTCGCGGCCATGCAAGTCAGGAACATGGCCCAGGGAGCACCTCCTGGTGACACAAGTAAGTACTGTTACGTGTGGCCGGGCGTGCTGGGCACATCTGGTGTGCAGCTCTGTTTCCAGCTTGTGCTCAAACAAGCAAGCAAACAGCATAAAATGCTTATTAAAAGTGAGTGGATCATTGAGATCATGGGCACTTACTCACATTGCTTATCTTGGCTGAATAACTGGCACCTTGAAGAGGCAGGAAAATGGCAAATTACCTCAGCTGGTTGCTACAGGTTTGCACACATGGTAACTTAAGGACAGTCTTAAAATGTCCCAGACAAATCAAGCAAGGTCTGTATATCACAAGTCTTAATAACAACCCAGAGTCTCCCCCATCCCACTCCTCATACAGTCCATATAAGGGATATGCATTTCTTTCTTCCTCCTGCTTATGACAGCCTGTGACAAATCTAACTGACCAATAGCTCCTCCTCTCTCATCACTAGCTCCCATCCTCATACATGAGTGTCAGGAAGTGTCCCTACAGCTGCTGTCAGGAGTAAAACTGCTGAGTACACCCAAAGGGGGAAGGTGAAGCATTGACCACTCCACAGACACCAGGCAAGCTTTGTGGGCTGAGCCACCCCTAGCTGCTATGCACACACAGGGTTCAACTCTGCAGTGCCAAAATCACTGTTCTGTGGTGAACAACAAAGCCAGCACCTGCCATGATGAGGCTCACAGAACTGTACCATCATATAGACAGCTAGAGAGTTGGTGTTTCGGACTGTGAAGATAAGTTTTAATGGTGCAGTGGCTGTGTGCTCACTTGATAAAAATGTAAATGAGTGAATCATAAGAGTTTATTATTGCTTTGTGAAGCGCTGAAGGAGGTGGAAGGCACTGCCTCTGTCTCTCCCAAGAGTCTCAGAACCACTAGTCTGTGCAGTATGAGACTTAGCAATGTGGTTACTCAAAGCCCTGATGAAATTTTTCCTTCTGTCCCCTTTAAAACTAGGCTACTTGTCCTTGGAACTTTGCTTCAGGTTTTAGACTAAAAAGGACCTTACACAACAACTGACCCAGTCAATGCACAGTATTAACCATTCAAAAAATGTAGGACTTGTATTTCCAGGGATGGTGGTAACACAGCTGGGAGTCCTGCGGGGAGCATTTCCAGCAAAAACTACTGCAAACTGTTCTGGTCCTGAACAGGAACACAGGGTTGCACTGTTAATGTACATGCTGTGTTTTGGGGACCTATGCAGGTTGCTGCCTTCTCTGCCACATCCCTTACTGCACCCAGCTTTCTTTGGATAGGCTGGATAATTAGAAGCATAGTTTACTTTTGACCCATGTTATTTATATGAAACATCATTCAGGCATTCCCAGTAAAACTAGGGAAACATTCCACTTACCTTTGGGTTGGAAGGAAAAGACACAGACCGAGGAAGCAAAAATACCGGCAAAACATCTCTGGAGACTATTTCTGTAGTTGCTCTGCTTGTCTGTGAAGCAGAAAAGAAAGGCAAAGTTTTGTGACTTAAGAAAAACTATTTTAAAGAAAGGGCATAGGGAAAAGAAACCCTGCACAGTCAGAACCCCACACTGTGCAATATTTAACATTCCCTGCCCTTTTTTCTAGCTTGTGTTATTTTTCAGCCCCATGCTATTTTAACTCTTTCCACACAGCTAGTGGCAACTCAGGTCCCCAAGTCAAGGCCAGGGTCACCAAATTGTAGCTGCCCCTCAGTTTTAGGTAGGGCTTTTCTTCTTTTGGCATGGGACGACAATTAGCTGATGTTGAGAATGGCACCATGGGAACGGATTTAACAAACAGAAAAATATTAAGGCAGTTCCTCAAGGCAGTCAGACTCTGAAGCCAAGTGAGATCCTACCCACCCACATATGACAGATTTGGCATCTTTTAGTCCAGGGCTCCACTAATCAGCTACACAAAAATACTGTAGCTCCACGCTCCATTAACTTGTACTTGGGATAAACCCATGCTATTAACAGCAATGCTGGCAAGTCGCTCAGCATGCAGTACAGGGTGAAGTCATTCCACTTTAAATGGGTTTTGTTGTCTTTTCTGGGAGCGGAACCAAATCTTGGCTTCTGGCCCTAGGCTCCCACGGACTGGTCCTGGCCTTGGAGCAGGTGCCACGATGGGCAACTCTGAACTGTGCCCTGCATGGCTCTGCCTTTCTGCTCCATGCCAGAACTGCTGCATCCATCACACAGCTTCTCTTGAGCACATGGTGCTTTGCCACACAGCTGGTGTGTGCTGCCACAGCAAGTTGCTGCAGGATGGGCAGCCAGAGCACTGCCAGGGAGAACGTTGCTCAGCCATCATTTGTTTGAGCTGGAAACACAGTAGCACTCAACCTGCTCCACTACACAATTGGAAGTGTACCCTGTGTGTCCATTTTCCTGCAAATACTGACAAGGCAACAGAATTACTGGATGGATACGAGTCTTCCTCTCCATCATACTGTTACAAATTGGGAATGACTGTGCAAACCTTTAGTCCCTGTCCCCTTGGCACCAGGGACAGCAAGATCCCAGCTTCAGCTTCAACACCTTTCCCATCCTGCATAGCAGATAGGGCCTCAACTTCAGACCTGGCTGTGACATAGTAACCCAAATATTAGGAATTTTCTGCTTTGGTTGTATTCTTCCTGGTTGTATTCTTCCTGGGGTAGTTCACCCCAGCCCAGAGAGCACACTGTCTCTTAGCTAGTTGTACAGCTGTGGGGCTGTGCCATGGGACAGGAGGGCTCCAGGCAAGGAGAACATTGCCCATACAGAGCCAGTAGAAACACCTGAACATCCCAAGCACCACAAATGCAGGGCATCCCACCAGAAAAATAATATTTTTCAGAATAAAATATGCTCTAATATCTATCTAACATCTGTATTCTTAACAAGGCTTTGCACTTGTAGCCCTTTTACTGAGCATGGTGTTTGGAAGTTCCAGGCATTATCGAGTCCTCCTCACTCTAATGTCATCATGCAGGGCTAGAGGGAGAAGCCTTTACCCACTCACAGCGATGTTAGACCACAATTTTGATGTGAAAGAAGAGGGAACATGCAACACAGGCTGACACGCATCCCAGAATAAACTCTGGCTAGGGAAGATAAACTAAATAAAAACAAACTACATTTCATTTGACTGCTTAGGTGTTGCCTCTGTCTATTGAACAAAGTTAAGATTTTCATGATGAACTGAGGCATAATTTGCCTGTTCTGTTTCCCTTGAACTGTAAATGAAAGCTCAGCAGGGAGCACCACAGGCTGCTGGTGCTGCAGGCAGGGGGTGGTCCATGAGCCCCTGCAGGCACAAGCAGCCCCAGGGCAGCCTAGTCCCTCACACCTGGCCCCGCAGCACCCAGGAGCCCTCTGAAACCTCAGCCTGCCAAAACTAAACAAATGAGACCATCCCAGAAATTTCAGGCAACCAAAATCACTGGGGTGTTTTCACAAGTGCTTTGACTCCCAGGACAAGGTTTGATAGGTCTCACACGAGGACACTTATTTTGATCTCAAACATGGAGAGATGTGGATTGTTTGGCTTTGCTGTGCCTTGGCAGCACTGGAGGCCCAGCAGAGCCCTGGCAGCAGTTTCACACCTTTCCTCTGCCCAGGTGTGTTACTCATCCAACATGAACATGACCAGCACACAGGAAGAATGCTACAGAGAGTGTTCACAGAGTCAGAGACTCCCCTTTTGCTCCCAGTATTCACTCCTGAGGAATAACTTTCCAGGAGAAAGCATCACCACGTCACCACCAGGAGTTTCCAGCTTCAGGAGCACCCCATGGTGCACCATTCTGTGCTGAGCTTTCTTGGGCCACTGACAGGAATGCAGTGGTTACCAAATACAATTATAAAATTATGAAAAAGGCAAAAAGCATCACACACCCTGGGATCAGACTCCTCTGGCTTTGCCAAAATGTCACTTCAAGGTCAACATTTGTTTATGTGGAAGAGGTTTAGAGTGATTTAAGACAGATATAATGTGTCTTCCTTTTTTAATGTCTCCCTTTTCCTTCTGCCCAGCCTGAACTGTGAGCAGTTGGCTGATCTTGAAAGATGACTACTTTGGGGATGTGCGTGGGCAGGGGATTTTGTAAGGAAAGGTTCATGGCATGACAGCTGCTGCAAGAGAATTGGGTATTCTGATGATTTATTATGACAGCTGTTCAACTTTTAACTTTCTGACCAAACAAATCATTAAAACCCTTCATTTTCAGTTGATCCAAAATGATTTGCCTCTCAATTTCCTCAACTTTAAACTTTAGCTTGAAATATCATTATTTTTTTTAAACTTTAAAGCTTGTTCTTCCCAGAAAAACAGTGCTATATTTTTAATTTTTGAATGTTGAAAATCTATTTTGGCATGCCAGGAGAAAATCTGATGCAACTACAAGGATGAAAATGGAGTTTACAACAGGAAAACATTTGTGCACAACATTTTTCTGCTAGCCACTCTTACTGGGAACCTTATTTTACACTAAAATTAAATTATACAGAACAAATCCCATTATTACAAACCTAGAGAGCTAGAGGGATTCTGATCTGATCTGATCTGTGTCAAGACATAGAGCTCACTCCTCAGCTGGTCAGGACAACAATGACATGACAGGTTGATGGACGACAAGGGAGAACCTGTAAACAGCACCTTTACCAGTGTGTGGATAATACTGAAATGAATGGTTTCTGGTCTTCTGGCTTAAAAAATACCTTTTCTTGCTTATATTTTTTCACTAAAATAAGAAATTGAGAAAACACTTCAAGTATGTTAAATCAGAGAAGGTGAAACAAAGCACACAATTTGGGATTGAAAAGAATGTCTCATATTGACTTAAAGTCCTTTGTATTCTTTCAAAACCTCAAAGTTTGTTTTGGTTGGACCTTTTTCTGTCCTGCTGACTTCCTTGTTTGAGCTAATGTGAATTCTACCAGGTTGAGTAACAACTTGACCAAGTCTTGAAGGTCAATTTTTTTGGCCCAATTTTTGCCTGAAGAGTAGGAGGTGCATTTCAAAGCAGGTGCTCTGGGAGCCCAGGCCCCAGCAAGGCACATGGTGGCTGTGGGGGGTGTGACACCAGTGCTGAGAGCTGGCTGCTTAGTGACAGACACCACTGCTTTGTTCTGCTTTTTGTTTGGATCAGTTGCCTTGAGTGGTTATCTGGAATTGTGGACAGTGAACAGGTGACTTCATGGTACTTGGAGAAATCCTTCAAGAATTTCTGTGAACTTCTGCTCTTGATAAAAAGTAGATTCTTTCCAGGCAGGTCACTGTCCTTACATCACGTGACAAATTACCTCTCAATTCCAGGAACAGCCCGTGCTGCCAGGGGACTCTCTGAGGCTGCAGCCCACACTGCCCCAGCCAACCTGTGCCATGGCTCAGTGCTGTGCAGGGACCATCCTCCACTGAGGGCAACAGGAACAGCACCTGCACCCACAGGCCAGCAACAACCCCCCAGAGAATGTCCTGGGCTGCGTGGGACAAACCAACACCAGGTAACTCCAAAATACAGGGCCTGCTCCTGATCTATATGCTGTGGTACTCTGAGAGACACACACGTTTATACACACAGACATTGCACACATGGTGCTACTCTAGGATGAGACCGAGGGCAACCAGGGGTATTATTTATATCACACCCCATAACCTGTAGGCTCGATTCCTGTCTGGTTTTTCCAATGCAAGTGAAAAGCAACTCCAAGATACAAGAAGGGTTTACAAAAATTAGATCCAGTCCTTATATAAGAATGTTAAAAACCATGCCCCAGTAATGCATTTGTGTTTTCAAGATGTAAAGTCTCATCCTTCAAGCTACTTGTGGGAAGTGGCACCTTATGCTTACATCTGCCCACCCAATGTGGTACACAGGTCTGCCTCCAGCTTGCAGGCCTGAGTTCTTCAAATACATATAGGAAGTCTTAAATTATGCAAAAAAAAAAAGTTTCTGAGATTTACTTACATGAAATGAATTCTTCCTCCAGTATGTCAAGTTTGGCTTCTGCTGGGTCAATTAATTTACTCTGTTTCAGCAAAGAAAATGTACATAAAATTTACAAATCATTACAATACTATACAGGAATTTGGCATGCTCCAGGCAACTCTTTTCTCCTGCACTAGACACCTTAATTGTAGCTCTAATCTGAGTTTGCCTGCAATTGTCAGTCCCCTGTGGCTGCAGATCCATGAGCTCACAGCTGTGTGTTCTCACTCACGTTGGGCAATTACTCCAGGTTTCATTCACTGGGCAAACCTGCCCCGCACTGCTGAAAGGATCCAGGGCTGGGAGCAGAGAGTTCATCTTCCCTCCTCTCCCAGGCAGACAGCTCACCAGCCCAAGCTGCTTTCTATGATTTTGCTCTCCACTTACCAACCCTGTAATTGTAACCCTGTATATCTGGTCCCTCCCTCTACAGCAATTCTGCTCACCAAGTCTCCATTGTGTATGTGCAGGTATTTTATGTGAGACATAATTACTCTTGCTCCTATCAGCTGAGACAAGCATGCAGAAGATTAACTCCCTTACGGGACACAGAGTGTGCACCCCAAGTACCTTCTGAACTGTACATGTAAAGAGGAGGATAATGACTGTAGGTACTTGTTACAGTCATGGTACATAGAGGTGTTTCACTCAGAAGCTTTACTGAGCACTCTGCCCAGTTCTGGGTATGCTAGAGGGGGAAATAGGAAATAAAAGGTACTTATTTTGGAAAGATTCTCCTGTGAGCAGAATTCGTAAAGAATGAGTGTGTCATTTAGATAGAAAGGAATTAGCAGGGCACAAAGATAAAGGAATACATAAAGAAAATACATCAGACTTTTTTTTTTTTCTGGTTATTCTCACATTATATCAGACCAAGGGCAGTCAATACATCAAAGGCTACAGCAGACACACAGCCACAAAGTCCACAGTGACGACGTGGACATTTTTCTTCCAAGCTTCCTGGTAACAGGTAAATGAAAAATAAGAAACCTGCAGATGCATTGGGTAATTCTGAATTGCTTTCTTTGGTCACCTTTGATGTCCATGCCAAAGGGAAGCAGTTTCCCTTGCAGCACTGTGCTGGCCACTCTCCATGGCAGTTTTCTGTGCCACCTCCAGGCACGTGTTGCAGGCAGCCCTGTAGGGCTGTTAAGCAATGAAGCAACTTTTTTTGTGAAGCAACTGCTGCATGCCCTGGCTCACCCCTCCAGGAGGAAAAGCAGGAGGGACTCTCTGACCTCTTGGAGGAGGAAATGAGTGAGGGACAGAGTCACTTTGTCTATGTTCTCGTTAAGCATCTGCCTCCTCTGAGCAGATGGGTGTGGTGGTGTGCCAACCTCAGCAGCACCTTGCTGAGCAGGGAAAGGACCCAGTGTGGTTGAAGGGAGGGAGTAAGGATGAACAGAGCTGCCAGTAAGTCATTAATTGAAGGCTTGACAACACACTGACAAATGAACACATGAGACAAAAAATACCCAGTGGGGCAGAAAGGAACACAGTTCAGACATAATAATTCATCTTACACATAGATGAGTCTGAATTTCTGTAGGGCAGTGAAACACTCCTCACCACATTATGTTTTAAGGGCAAACCAGCCATGTAATGCCTTGAAGGCCTCCACAGCCCACTTTTTCCCAACACGTTTGTTCTGTTCTTGCAGGCAGCACAGTCAAAGCTGAGCTGCAGCTGCATGTCCTTCCATGCCCACATTAATTTTTCCTCAATAAATACTCAGTATCCATGATAACACCATGCACATAGAAACACAAAGTGCCAGCATTTGACTTGGAGCAGAATTTAGCTTTTAGTAGATAAATGTTTTAAGAGGAACAATTTATACATGAATAAATAAAACCTTATACTCGAAGCCAGTGAGCACACCCACAATAGGTCACTGCAGCTTGGTATGAACAATTCGCCTTTCTTTATAGCACTTTAAAAGCTGTCATAACTCTTTGGCATAGCAGGATTACCTGGCTGCAATGACTGGCAGGCCAGTCTCCATGTGCTTATTAATTGTGCAACCTTACAGCCACAAAGAGCTTGTTACTTGGGAAGAATCACCTCTGGACAATAATTAGAAGCAGATACAGTACTAAAGAAGTGTGATTGACTTGCCTACAGTAGCTGCCACTAGGAAAACTGGATTTGAAACAAAGTGCTCTACATGATGATTGCCTTCAGCTTGCTCCATATAACAAAGGAGAAGTGCTGGTGTCCCATGGCCTAAGACAGAGCCACCTTATAAATTTTACTTAAGTCTCTGATTTAATGCTTCCCATCAACTAGATGCCACTGTGGGTTATAACAAAACTTAAAAGCTAGTCCACTCAAAATACCTGACATGAGGTGACAGACTTAATGCCCCTCAGAAGTCTTTCAGGGTCGTCAGCTCTTGCCAGCAGTTTGGCAGCAGCTTTGTACCACTTGCTCACATCATCCCCCTTCCCAGGCCACTGCATTGCCACTGTTCTGTACCCTCACAGCCTGGGCTGGGAGGGTTTGAACATGCCCCAGCAAACTCTGCCCAGGCCTTAGTGGTCCTGTCATCCCTTTCCTGAGAGAGGCTTTTCCTAAATGCAGTTAATGTGGATCCATTTTTGTGTTACCTTGTTTTTAAAGGCCTTTCAGCACCATGTTGCTCTATGCAACATGCGATTTAATATAGCAGTAAAACAAGTAAGACTTTTTTTTTTTTAATTTGGACTTTTCCTCTTTTTAAATCATCCAAGAAATAGCATTCCTAAGAACAGAGAAATTAAGGTACTCAGCGATTATTTGTCTCTTGACTTTTACCTGTATCAGTCAGACTATCTGACAAGATGAACAAGCCTCCTGCAATACATGTGCCCACACCTTCTCACTCCAGTCAGTACCCAGTGACACATCTTCCAGGGAATCCTGGTGGGCAGCCAGGCTGCCCTACACAGGAAGGCAGTGGCTTTCCCCTCGCTGCCCGGGGCCCAGGGGGCTCGGATGCCCTATGCATTTGCACTGCCTTATTTTTCCTCCTCATTTCATCTGTACCCATTTACCCAGCCCCTGAAGCCCTCTCCCAGCCCGTGTGGTGATGCAGCCCTGGGGCAGGCATTGGTCTGTGGAGCACCAGCTTTATTTAAGATAATACTTCATATGAGCAATCATCAGTAACTGCTAACCTACTCCCTAAAAGACACAGATCAATTGACAAAGTATTATAACCCCTTAAAATATTAATGCCCTATCAGGGAGCCAATTTCACTGGGCCTAGAGACTCCTCCATTATTAGAAATTATGCCCCAGACTTAAATAAATTAACTCCATAAATGTCTTACCATGAATACAAATTCCTGCTTAGGGCTTGCAAATAAAATGATTTAGAGCTGTTCTCTGAGGAAAGATGGGGGTGTTTAAACTTGCAAAAGAGGAAGGGCTACCATATTCATTAGTCTTTTGTTTTAAATTGACTTCTTTTTTTAAACTGAAGGCTTCCTTTCTGGAAGGGAAGGAACATCTTCAGAAAATTAAGTTGCTACATTTTCTTACACTGGGCCACATGGTTTCAGTTTGCAAGTACACAGATCTTTGCTCAATTCTGAAGGCAGCTCTGGGGCCAAGACCACACCAGCCTCAGGAAGGGGCTGCCTAGTGCCATCAGCACCACATCCCTGCAGGGCACAGGGGGGCACAGCAGAGGATACAAGGAAGAGTAAGCTGGTGTCCCTGGCCAGTAGCTCTGAGAAATTTAATTTGGAGCCCTGAGGGTGGAGTAAGCCATTCTGCCCTTGTCCTGAGGCTGAATTTGGGCAAAAAGGAGCTCTTTTACTTGCTTCTGCAGCTGTGACCATCTGCTGCCAGCACTGGGAGGGCACCGGGACTCCCAAGCAGTGGAATCAGAGACAGAGCTGCCCACCAGCAGCACAGCAGCTGCTAACCTGGAGTGCAGAACTGGCTTTGCAAAGAAGTACAACACCATGCTGCCTGCACTGGGGAGAAGCTGTGAGCTGCTCTGAGGGCACAGAGTGTAGCAGCAGCCTCTCAAACCTCAACTGTTTTTATGCTATAACTGGCTCAGTTGGACATGACTTATTCAGGATTAGGTAACATGAGCAGCGTTTGGTGTAACTTTTTCTGTAATATGCCCTCAATGCTGAGAACAGACACCAGGCTGGACCACTGTGCTGTTTTCTCATCAGACCTCAGGTCACCTAAGCTTCGGCCAACACCATCCCACACAAACCCCACGAGGCATGGATGGTGCTAGTTCATTCAGTATGAGTGTTTCAGCCTGCAACCTGCCATCTTCTACTTGCATATGCCCAAAAGACCCCACAGTTCCTAGGGTGACCATTAATAAAGCTTCAGCCTCAGCAGGTGTTTGTAATTTCAACAAAACAAAGCATGTGTAAGCCCCTTCATCATCCCAAGCCTCCTGTCAAAGTGTTTGCCCTCTTGGTATTGATGGATCAACTGTAGCAACGTGAAAGCCACACCACATTTCATCAGACCTGTATCCCACACCAAAGGCCCCTGATGCTTCAAGATGACAAATCTCTGGGATGGCAACATGAACCTGGACTAACAGGAGAGTAGTACCTTGGCAGTCCATTGCTCATACTCCCACCGTTTGCTTTTTTGGCCATAGTTTTTTTGAGAAGTTACACACTCACTCTATCTTTTCTGTGCATTATTGTACAGTGCATCAAGTGCATCACTTGAGACACTAATTTTTTCAGATCAACACAGGTTGTGCATACCTATCTGTACTGTCCTTAAGGACAGGACAGCCCTGGACAGGCAGTCTGCAGTGTCAGGAGATCTGTAGGTAGCACCCCACTGTGTGGTTCTCTGCCTGGCAGAGAACCTGTGCTGCAGCAAAGGACAAGCACCTCAACGTTTCCCAAAGGATATGCCTTAGCTCAAAACAGGGTAAAGACACAGACATTTCTAGGACAGTACAGGTAAACAGATGCCTTCTGCAGATAATAATCAACAGGAATAACACAAGGAAGATCAAGTCTCTATCTTTTCCTTGTGCTTGGGTATTGATTTAATGACATTTTGATTTTTGATAACCAAACCACTGTTTGCTGGTTAAGAGCTCATGTGGCTTTCTCAGTCCTAGCTTAAGAAGATCAGAGCATACCTTGAAAATGGATGTAGTGTTTCCAATTCTTACCTTTCAGTTTGTACATAAATGAACAGCTCAGTCCCAAACTGCAAGATGCGAGTCAGGATTAAAAAAAACACCCACACTGATTCCACTTGACTGAATCAGAAAGGTTTGTAAGAGACCATAGATCCAGCTTACTTTTTTTGCCTTAGATAGAAATTCCATCAAAAGCCACCCATGGAGACAGTTAAACACAGGGAATTTTTACAAGCAGCTCAGGGAGATGGCCTTGGCAGCAGCCTTCTCCTCAGTGACATCCCAATGTTGCATTGAGTTTGCCCCTCTACCTGTTGCATTCCCATAGGTGAGCTGTTAGGCCGGTGACAAGAAACACCCCCCAGCAGGAACACTTGCTTCTGTGCTGCAGCTTTTAGCTACAGTGTCTGAATTCATTTCTTAGCACCCTTGAGGGCTTGGGTAAGTGTAAGCCCAGTTTACACAAGTAAGAAATGGAGAGAAAAGAGCATGCAGGCAGGGAGAGGGGGTGCAGCCTGCTTGGGGGTGCAGGGGAGAGGCAAGCAGAGGACAGAGCGGGTCCCCTTCCCCCCTCATCCCACCCTCGCCAAACCCCCACATCCCCAGGACTGGGAGCCCACTGCTGTGCCTGTGTGACCACGGGGCCTCTGGGGACCCACTGGCACCTGTGGGCACCACTTCCCAACTGCTGCTCCCAAGTCAGACACATTCCACGTGCCTCAGTTTCCCCACACACCTCACATGTAGCAGTTGTCTGCCACCACCAGCTGCAGCTGCCCCTAACACGAGATGCCCCACGTGCTGGCCCCGCTGCCCAGCCCCATCCATGGACTCCCCACGCAGACACCATCTACAGCCAGCACAGGGTTATAGTACATTTAGGGCCACTTCGCTCTTAAGAAATTGTGTCTGTGCCGTAACAGTAAGTTTCAAAGCAGTTTGGCAAAAAAAAGGAAGGTTGAGCAGTGACTTCCCAGCTCTGTGCAGCAGGTTGCAGCCTCGTGGCATCTTGGGAGCGTGGCCGGTGGATGGCCGCCCCCTCCGCGCCCCTGCTGCCACCTCCCTCCCGTCCCCAGCACCTGTGGCTCTCCGCGCTGCCTGCAGCTGCCGGCCGGGCTCTGCTCTGCCGCGGTGCACGGCGATGCTCCTCGCTGGGGCCAGCTGATGCTTTGGGAGATGATTCCTTAACAGGCTGGTCTCTGTGCTAGCAAAGGGCCGAGGAAGGGAGGATGACATTATCAGCTCTGATCTGGCATTACAGCGTGCTTGCTGCTTTGGTTCTGCCTCCCAAAAGCAGAATTAATTGCTGGGCTAGAACATGCAGATAAATCAATCAGCTCATACCACATTTATTTTCTGTAGCTATGTGCTGAGTCCTGGCAGCCTAACACGGCAGCAACACCCACTCTGCTACAAAGGGAGGTACAGGCTGGGCTCTTGCCAAAGGGGGTGGCTGCCCAGCACACAGGCAGGGCAAAGTGGTGGCACAGCTACAGCAGCGACCTGGAGCCATACACCATCACATCAGCAAGATTTCTGCCCCATTGCAGCATTTAAGGTGGCTGTCAAGCCAGACCCATTGTGTAATTTAATCTTCCTAGATTTTTCTAAAACGAAGGCCTGAAAACCAGGATAGAAAGAGGAGGCAGAAAACTGATTTTGTAAGAAAAGAAAGGTCACTTTATACTGTAGACTTATTTCCAGCAAACTCTGTGACTTGGCGACGGTGTCTACAGCAACAAAGAAAATAAAGCACTCCACCATTACCAGTAGGCTCTTTTGGGGTGAAATGATGAAGCAAACACAAATCTTGATACTTGAACCAAAATAACATTTCAAGTAGGAACAAAAGTTATGAACTGGTACCAGACATGGTCTTTTCCAATCCAAAACTCCATTTAATTATTTCCATTATGTCATTGCCCGCTACAACCTGGAAACATTCTTTTATTATCTGTGTGCACATCAGCACCCAGTGTTGAGGCCTAGATTGTTATACAGCTTTCTAATTGCACTTTAAAATGTAGAACACACTTTGAAAGTTAAAAAAGGTCAGTGTAACCTCTTGTCAGATACAAGAATGAGTCTGGGAACAGAATTAATTGGACACTCAGTTTCAGGTGCACAACATTTTGTTTTTATCTCAGATTAATGGACAATTGTGGTTTAATCTTTGGCCAAAGCTCTTACCTGATATGATGTTATTCCCTTCTGCTCCCTAACTTATTAAACATATATTTCATCCATATAAGTGACTTCAGCTGTCAAAAGCTGGGCAGATGTTTTAACTGGAACTAGATTAGGATCTATTGCAAAGTATTGCTTCTTTTTATGTTAATAGGATGAAATACACTCTGAGACACCAAATCAGATCAAGATGTACTTACTAGACAAGCTGCAGCAAATACTAGTTTCTGGTTTGCATGTTCACGAGAAGGAAAGTTCTCTTTTATGGTAGTGCATGTTTTTTGGAACTGTTCTGAACACCATAAATATGAAAGAATCTTAATTAAAAGACTTTAATTGTTTTTCATTAAGCACTTTTCCCCGAAAAGGACTGAGGCTTATATTGCTATAGTGTGGTTTTTTTTTCAAGAGGAGTGGGAAGTATTTTTAATAAAAAGAAATAAATGCCAAAATACTTGGATGAACAGGTTAAATTACCACATGAATGCTTTATGCTCCTCCCCAAATGAGATGGCACTTACCAGTGGGATTCATCCCTGCTGTGCCATGGTAGTGACTCCACTGGAGCAGCAGCAATTCCTCAGGGAGACGACGGTGCAGCAGGGACCCTTTCTTTCAAATTCTTGTTGTGTTATTTTTGAGCTGAGGAGTTCCAGAGAGTGGAAGACATTAGATTCATGTTATCCATGTGGGATTTGAAAGCAGCAACATGCGCTACCAGCAGATGAGTAAGAGAGAGTGGATGAATCTCTTACCTGAAGCTCTTGCCCTCACGTACAGAGTCCCAGTCCCAAAGCAGCTCATTCGGGCACAGGGGCACAGGAACAGCTCCTTGGTGAAAAGTCCTTCAGGTGCACCCTGCTCTGGTGCATCAGGCCCAGGCATGTACCTGGTTGGTGTCTCCACTGAAAAAGACACCTCTGAAAACCTCACTCATAGATCACTTCAGTAATTTCCAAGATTCATTTACAAGGAACGAATATTTTCTGCTTTTTGGTGAAACAAAATGAGGTGGAAGAAAATTACCTCGAGGTTTGCATAGGTTTAGCTTTATAATTAGCTCATCAAATAGTGGTAGGTTTGCCACCAGAAAGACAGCCTTTGTTACCTAGAACAGGTTGAGGTGTAGCAGTCTTAATGCTTCAGCAACAGGCAGTGCAGTCGAGAAACATACTTCATGTTTAAAAATAGTCTCAGCTGTTGTTAGAAAGGATTAGGCAATAGCTTTTTTTTTTTCTTTATCAGCACAAGATAGAAGTGCAGACAAAGTAGAAGGGTAACAGTTGTTACTCTGTGAATGAGGAAACACTGCTTTATCTAATTTACTGCAGCCAGAGGTGAAACAACTTAGCTTTGAATTATGATGGGATATAAAACAGCCAGAACAAAAATATTGCTGGGCTTTCTTTTGAGGCCATGAACTTAGAGGTCTTCAAAACTGAGTTTGAACAGTATCACAACACACAGCTTTCATTTTATTGAAGTATTCAATGAATTGTTTACTTTTGGAGTAGATTATTTTGGGCACTGTGGAAATAAGGAAAAGAGAGGTATTATGTGCTGGAGGCTTTCCAGAGAACTATGAAAGTATTTTAAAGGGATAAAAATAAATAATTGCAAGCTTACCTTCAGCTTTATATTTCAAAAGACAAATAAAAGGTCCTAACAGAATTTATATAGTTTGGTATGTGCTACCTGCAGAGTTCCCTGCCCCTTCTGCATGGGACAGAGCTGGTGTTGGCTTCCCACAGGCTCTAGATCAGAGCAAGATCGATGCTCCTTGTGCATCTGGAATAAAGTAGGTTTCAGGCCACTGCTTCTCAGGATCATTCTTGATCTGTAAAATGTGTCAGGGACATACATCTGTCTGCCAAGGAATGCGCACACCAAAGCAAAAGAGAACTTGCAAAAAGGAGGCAGAAATTTTACATTTTCGATCAAGTGATTATTTACACTTTGTTTGTTACAGTATAAAGTACCTCCAGCCCTGGCACAAATAAAACAACAGGCTCCTGTTATCAAAAATCACTGAAACACTTGTGAGCTGATGGAGAACGTGACCTTTGGTATGACATTGATAACTATCTCACAGGGAGAAAATGTCTGGTGTCCTTAAAGGCCCTCTAGCCTGTTTACTACAACACCTATGGTCACATCAGGTCATCACACACCGCCAAAGAAGTGATGCAGCACCTGGAAAAGTACTGACCAGTATGTCCCCATGGGGCCACTGGTACCCAGTGCCCTGCCAGGGCCCCAGTACAGTTGTCCAAGGGACTTGGTTTCTGTTAGAGCCAGTCTCTGCCTGCCAGTGAATGCAAGCACCAAACCAACAGGGGGATGGCTAAGAGGAGGAATTGAACTGCCGTTGTCACTCATGCAATTCCTTACTATTTGCTTTTGTTGCCACATTAAAATAGCTACCACTCAAATGAAAATGGCTAATAGGAGACGCTCCACCACCCCCAGACCACACTGTGCAGTTTTGTTATGGCCTGGTAACCCTGGTGAGCTGTAACCATTCAGAGCTGCTGGATGGCATTCCATGATATGAATGACAAAGTGGCAGCAGTGTCCCCAGCCCCTCCTGCCAGTGGCTCAGGTGCCCACTGCCTTGGGTTAGCTGGATCTCCAAGTTGTGTCTGCTAAAAGTGCTTTGAGCAAATTAATAGCTCCCTAGGGAACATTGCACACTCTTGCCTCTAATGTCCCACAAAGCACGCTCTTGAGACAGAAACCTGATGGCGTGTCACATTTGCAAGGGAGAATTTAACTCTAATAAAGATTAATACATGGGGACTCTCCACCACATTTTTTCTAATTGCCTTTCATTAACATTCTCAACAGCCTTGAGCAAACAACATGGCCTTTTGTTTCGCTGTTTGCCAGACAGGGACTGCATGAGGCACAGCCAGCACTTGCTCTGTAGGAGCCAAACATTTTCACCAGACTCTTGTACTGAGATACTCCAACATCTCTGATCCCCAAATGTCCCCTAGCAGTCTCTGCTTACAGGATGCTCGTGTTGTGAAATCAGTCCCCTACAACTTTCCAGCAAAAGCCTTATAATTTCCTCTTACACTGGTTTGTTTTTGCTCTTCAGATCCTCCCTCACCCATTGCTATAAGAGCTAAAATTCATTTTCCTAACTGCCCAAGAGCCCCTGTTCATGGCTGAAGACACCACTGGACTAGCATACCTGTGCTCCTTCATCTGACTATTGAACACCAACAGTACCCCAAAATATCCCTGAACTCTGAGCACCTCAGCTGCAGACACCAGATGGCTGTTCCTGTAAACTCCACAGGAGCAGCACAAGTAAAGGAGCCTTTCAAGGCTGTTTTATTTTACTGAATGACATTTTGGTGTTAAGAAAAAAACCTAGCACATTTTACTGGGAACTTCGGACTGTATCGATGTGTGGTGATATTTTCTGGACCACGTTGGTCACTCTAAAATACATTGCATCATCACAATAATGACAATACTGGATATTTTGCCCAGCTCCAGGCATGGAAGGTGCCTCGAGCCATGGAATGGTACAGCCTATTCCCAGTGGAGGTCTCAGACCATTTGCTTGTTTCTGTGCCAGTACCCCAAAATCTGAATGCCAGCTGTCTTCTGGCTCAATTCCTGACTCTGCCTGTGCTGTGGGTGGAAGCTGGGCTCAGGAGAGCTGCAGTGCTGCCTCTCATGGCAAACACGGCTGAAACACACACAGCCAGCACCCAGGTACTCTGTCAGTGCACTAAAAATACCTCGAGAGCCAAACCATGGAAGACCAGCCAAACAACAGCCATTTCTCCCCTCTTGCCAAGTGCTAAAAAAAGCCAAAGGAGAAAAATCCCAGCACGGGGACCAGGTTTGACCAGCTTTGTCACATTCTTGTGTTCTCTCTGCTCCCTAACACAGACTCAGGCAGGGTTTTTTCTATCCCTTCCAAGCTTTGTCAGTACCCTGAGGCACCTCCTGCCTCTTCCCCAAGGGAGCTCTAGCCTACTGTCTCAACCTTCTCCAAACAGGGCATCTTCTTACTCCATGGACTTATCCTTGAAGGGAAAGAATAGCTAATGCACAAGGACTCATCTAGTATGTGAAAAATTGGCTTAGTTCCCGATTCTCCCAAAATTACCTCCACAAACACTGCTTTTTCTCTACACAAGGCATCACCTCCCAGCCTCACCAGGGGCTCTGCAGATACATGTAAGAGATGACAAGGTGGTCAGATACCATCAGCAAGGTCAGACAAGTCTTATAAATACCATAGCAAACCCATACTAAAGCTAGAGGAAAGGAACAGTACGTCTCTCCTTGTCTATTATGTTTTTTAACATGGCTTTTACTGCATCTAAAATTACCTACAGGTCTCTGCAGTGTCACACCAATTCCTGCAGTGACCTTTTTTGGCTCTGCTGAGCAGGACTGCTCAAGCTCTGCAACACCCTCTTCACAGGCTGTAAGGGGATTTCTGTTCCAAATAGGGATTAAATGTGCTCTCAGAAAAGTGAATTTTCAAGTTCTGGAGTTCTGCTTTTGGACTTAGAAGCTGCCAAAATCTACACCATATTTTCCTGGTTTTTATTCATGGCATGCATTAACTATTAATTGCTACAGTAAGACAATCTCAAATCTTAAATATTTTATTTTATTACTAAATTCACTGCAAGGTATTGCTCTGATTGAAGTCTCTTACACCTTCTTTTGATTTCAAAGTGTCTCCTGTTTGCTCATGTCCAGCTCCTTCCTTTGAATACAGAAGGAAACTGAGCTAGAGAGCTGCTCAATAACTGGTTTGTAGCAGCAGATGTCAGTAAAGATTTTAGCATTACGATATCATAGGTTATTGCAAAATAAAACAAATAAAGCAAATTAGCTAATCTAAGATAAATTTTTAAAGATCTGAAACAACAATTGAGAACTTAGAAGTATGTTTGCAACTCAGTGTATCACAGAAACACAGAGTTTTTTCCTCCTTACCAATTACAGCACAGATAGGTCTTGTCTCCCACTAGTGCAATGCTCACCCACTAAAATTAGTAGTATTTTTCTTACATACAACTGGTTGGTAACACGGTGGTGAATGGTTTTCCACAACAACTCATGCCGTGTGAAGGAAACATAAGTCTCTTGTACTTCATTTTCTGAGTTCTCTAAAATTTAGAGTGTCTGTTCAGACAGAAAACATTGTGTTGACTTCTGTCTGCTTGTATACTTACATTGTTATATATTGTAAATTTATGTTGTTTTATAAGTAAATCTATAAGATAATTAGCACAAACAGGGTGAATAAGTTTTTGTGAAAATGTCAACAAAACAAATCTAACTCTGGGATTGTAAAATCAATCTTTTCCAGTAACTTAGTATCCTCCTGGGAAGTTCCAGAGCAGCAGTAACTTTTCACAGACATTTTAACAGAAGAGATGACTGTATATTACTAACAGTGGTTCTTTCACCTTCATCCTTCACATCATCAGCATGTGCACTCCTTGGCTCTCCTGGAAATAGAAAGACTAAAACATACTATAAAAATGTAGGAAAGTAGCAGCATGGCTTTATCAGTCTTGTGCCCCTGTCAGCTGCAGAGGAACCTGAGCTGGGACTTGGGTTTTGGAGACAATGGGAACACAGTCATGAGAAAACCTGCGGTGTAGGGAAGGACAGTCACGGGGTTTGTGAGGAGTGTTCAGGCTGACCAGAATGGCCTAATTCTTCCTTTTTTATCTGGATTCCTGGCCCAGAGTGAGGGCAGTAACCATCTGGGCCCATTCCTGCAAGCAAAACATTGCTTTGTTGTGCTGCAACTCTGTCTCTGTTATACATTTCGTGGCAGCTGGCTGTGGTTGCAAATCCCAATAACTAATTTTAATAGTGTTCCATGTTTTTAAAGGAAATACTCTACCAGAAGCACTGCCAGCCTCTTGCAGAAGCCATTATCCTGAATTAGGGGTGCAGATTACCCTGATAGCACCTTGGCTCTTCCACAAGCCCCTGCATGCAGCACGGGGAGCTGCCTACACTGGTCAAAGGCAATGCCAGGGACAGGACAGCCAGATAAGTTCCCAGGGGAATTTCCCCATCAGTATGGCAACTTACTCTGCTAGGAGGACACTTCTTCCCACAGCAGTTTCCAGCCACAGTCCCAGGGTGATTCTGGGTCTCTACAAGAACAGATGGAGAAAACCACAGGTTTTTTTGCAAGACAAAAAGGAGAGTTTAAACAAACCAGGCTGGAACTAACCACACCCATTGAGGACCTGGAGATCCTCAGTTCAATTTCTATCTCCTAGCTGGTGAGTGGTCTCCTGTTTGCAAAGAACCAGCCTGTCCAGCTCTCCAATTAGGACAGGCAGGATTTCTGCTTATGCAGCTCCCATGCCTGATTCCATACCGTGCAGACTTGATGTGATAAAAGGGCAGATCTTTTGCTTCAGTTATCTTTCTGTGAATTAGAATTACTTTCCTCTGGATTTTTGTTAGTCAAAGTCCACCTTCCCTACTTTTACATTTACTTAGAAACATCCTTTTAACGACTACTTTTATAAGACAAGCATTACATGCACTTGGTTTTTGTTTGTTTTGTTTTTAATTCGTTCTCAAAGCCAGCTGTTGAAGGTGTTTATGTATGAAAGTGGTTACATTAGAACCCTGTGACCTCGCCCCCGGGATAATTAAAAGCGATCCCGGCTGGAAGCTGCCGCCCCGTCTGCTGGCCCTGGCTGCGCAGGGTCCCAGTGACACCTAGTGTTCCCTGCCGGAGCACACCCGTCAGACCCTGTCTGCTGAAATCCAGACATGCTTATCTTAACCTCCCTTTTTGCTTTTAAAAACACAAGAGCTATCCCACAGCTGGGTTGTTGCAGAGACTGAAAATGTGTCTGACTCTTCTGAGGGAGCACCTGGTACATAGGAACAGGACAGCCCCACGGGGAAGTGACAGTACCTGGCCCTTGCCATCTAAACCCCGTAACTCCAGGCCCTGACTTCCAAGATGATAAAATTTCAATGTACTTCCTACATGGGTAAATTTATGAAGGGATGTCTATCCCAGGCTGGCCTGTCGTGGTTGATAATCTCCCATGTTAACTTGAGGATTTAAATACACTGAGGATTTCACATCACTATGACTGATACCTTGCCAATTTTATTTACTGTATCTGCATTTTTATTATTCCTTAACTTTAATTAGCATCACACAGACAATTAGCAGCTGTCTTCAAGTTTTTCTGGTACTTTCAGGGTATTTTTAGTAACATTTATTTATACAGACATTCTTACATATTCCTTTCACTTGGCCTAAACAACTGAAGATTGTGCTAGATACAAGTCAGTCCATCCCATGGCCTTGTCCCTGTCCTCCGTACTTGTCTGCTGTCACTCTGTTGCCTGTCACCAGTTGGAATTTGCTTCACAGAGTTTAAATAGTCCTGAGCACTGAATTGAGGGACACATGCTGTGGTGTCAGGCAGACTGCAGCTGAGGAGATAATTCAGGATGGAAAGCAGAAAGTTATCAAGCTGCCTTCTTTCCAGCAGGAGGGCTCAGCTCCACTTAGGCTTGAACCTCTCAGAATTGATCCCAGATATTAGAGTTTAGAGATGGTGATAATATGGGATTTCTTCCCTTAAAGCAATTTACTAATTTAAACCGAGGTTGCAGACCAATACCTGTTATCCCAGAGTGCTCACAGTCACATCCCACTCCAGCAGGATACAAGCCTCACTTTCTCCAGCATGCTGCATCAGTTGTCCATATTTTACCACCTCAGATGCATCTTTTGGCCCCAAATGCAAGCGAACCCATAGCTGATAACTTCCACCTGTGCAGAGAAGTAGGTCTTCATTTGCCAACATATCTAAGGCCCCTTCCCTTTCCAGCTTTGCTTGGACCTGCACGGATAAGCAAAGATTACAGAATTAATCTCACAGTAAGAAAAAGCTATTACTGCATTCAGAAGTGACCTTTTCCCCATGCTGAGCTGCAGCATGTGCCTCAGTTTCACCCTCCCACTCCCTGCAGGACCTTCCCAGAGCTGCTGTAGGCTCTGCCCTCATTGCCAGTGCAGACCTGCCCTCTTCTCCCTGTCCCTTCAAACCATCAGATGCAACACTCCAGAGCAGGCAGGCAGGAGGGTGAGAATAAAATCTGAAGTGTCTAGCATCCCACAGCAGTAGCCAAGGCTTTGGACAGCTGCTCAGGCAAAGCTGAGGCTAGAAAAGGGATAAGCAGCGTACGTACGTGTTGGTGAGCCAGAGCAGACATTGCTCAGCAGCAGCTGGGTGCACTTGGGGCTAGCGAGGGGTGCTGAGCAGGCAGCTTAACACCCTCTCCTCGCAGGGACAGCAGAAGTCAGGTCTGGCACTTTTCAGAGGGAGCTGTTGTCTCTTCTCAGCAGGCTGGTGCCTTGGTGGCAGCAGTCCCCAGGCTGCTTGCTCCCTGTCTGCACGGCCAAGAGCTGGCCAGGGGACCAGTCAGTTGGGCAACACAACCTGTTCAGGGACTGGAGTGACACCAATACCACGTTTCACATAGACATCTTTATTTTCACACTTCTGCATGTATGCAAGAGAATATTCTTTTTGCTGGGATGTGCTGGTAGACATACCCTACAGAATGGAGTTTAGCAAATTTTTATATACATATATATATATGTACACACATATATATAGTCTTCCAAAATTTCTTCTGCATTTTCTGTGTCAGAATGGATTTGTACAACAAACCAGAGCGAAAGGGACACTGCAAGGTTTTGGTTTATTTTTCTTACCTCTAAAATAATATAGTGTTTGTATTTTTCTTCAACACAATTACCTGCTCTCCTGGTTATACTTAAGCAAAAATGCTGAAGAGAAATGACTTGCCTGTAAGCTTTCAATCTTTACTACCCCGAGATACTCTCAGCGATGCAGGTAAAATATTTTTGAGAACTCTTATTTACACAAAGGCCAGACTATCAGTTGGGTGTGTGCCACCAAATGTAAGAGCACTCCTGAATCAGTGATGCAACTTAATCATGTAAACGTTATGCTCAGCACAGTTCAGCAGCTGAGCAGCCTCTATGCAGACAGATCTGTGTTTGTAAAGAGTCCTGCTTTGAGAAGTTTCTCTGTACATTTTTAACCTGGTAGTGTCCCTTAAGAAAGAAGCACATACTATGCTTAAGAAAGGACACCCTTCTACAGATATTTTCTTTTTATTATTAAACGAAACGTTTTTAAAACCATTCAACAAAATTTAATATAAATTGCTGTTGGAGAATAGCATTTTTAAGACAGAAGCTATGCATTGCTGCTCCACTAACATGGCTTTAGTTATCACAATTTATATTATTTGCACATTTCTTAGGTCTTCCATGGCACTTCCATGAAAAAAAAAGAAAAGTTTGTTACTCTGCTGCTACCAGCCTATCACAGGTCACAGAAGGACACAAAGATGTTTGTTCTCAACCCGTGTCACAGGCAGGCAATGGTAAAGTTCTGCCCACAGTACTTGGACCTTTGGATAACTGTACCCTCAGGTTGACAGCTCGACCTGTGAATACTCACTATGTTGCGATGCATTCCAAGTAACAGGAAAACAAACATCGACAGTAACAGGCACGTTACATTATTTTTTGCATTATCATTAATCACATTCCTATTTTTCAACAGATTGTTGCCTAAGATGCATGTTAGAAAGGCTTTTTTTTTTTTTTTAGATAATGCTGGCATGAAATGCAGACTAATGTTTGTAACTAATGAAACAGACTAATGATTTAAACATTCACAACTTGGAGAAAATGTGCACAGCTGATAGCACTGACAGATAGTCTAACCTAGAAGCCAGCATAGTAACTACCTTCCACACACTGGCAGTAGGATTTATGATGGTATGAGATTAGAACAGCATGCTATGTTTTATTTATAAAGTTGTAGTAGTATTTGCCATAAATATTGCAAGCCCCATTCATGAGGGATGAGAGGCTTTGCAAGTTTACAAAGTAACATTCACAGAAGACATAAAAAACAAACCCAAAGACATTTCCATGCAGAGGATGATTCCCTCACAGTCACTGGATCCCTGTCATCTCTTGGCCGGAGCACACATGCCATGTACAGACATCTGCTCACAGAAAACCCAGGGGCACTGATGCACACCAGCCTCTGGCTGATTCCAGTGGGAGCAGAGACAAACGCAGGATAATAAAAGGTTTTGCAAAGGCAACGACTCTACCACAGACAGAAATTACAACTAGAGCTATGTGAAAATACAACTGTGTGTGTCACTTTGCCAGTCCTCCTATCTCAGCTACAATGGCCTTCAAGAGGAGCACAGAGGTAGCAACTAGGGCTGAACATCAGGTATGTGCAGATTGTCGAGACTGAAGTCAAAGCTGGTTATGCCTCGGGGCAGGATCAAGATCTGTATCAGTGTCTCCCTCTCTGCCTAACATACTCCCATCCTTACTGCCAGCTGAAAACTGACTGGTACAGATGCCAAAACTGCAGAGTCAGTAATAGTAGCCTGATTTCAGCAATGCACTTCAGCACATACTGAAAGTAACACCCAAGTGTTTGAAGGACGTTTCCAAACCAAGGTCCTGTTCAGCAGAAAGCAGCTCCTGTGACACAGGCACCTCCACACCACCCCTGCAGCACTTCTGCTAGTGGGGACAGAGAAGACTGCTGAGAATTCATTGCAGTAACTCCAGAAATTAATTTAGCTTCAGAGACCATGGGATCATGCAACTAATAATGTTTTCTTTTGAAAAGGGGACATTCAGATTTTGCTACCTTTCCAGTCTGTGCATGCCATCTCATGAGCAGGTTTGGAGCAACACTGTCAGAGGGAGGCACTGTGCTCAGCCAGTGCAAATGTGTGTGTCCCGTTATCTTGACCCCTTCCCTCAGCTGAAGTGAACTGCTCAGACTGACAACAGGCAGATGTTCCTTCGGTGTGGGGAGACAAGCAGGTTATGAAATACTGTCAATTTGCTGAAGTGATTGCAAGAAGAATGAAGGAGGAACAGCATAAACATGGTTCATTATTTCAGCCACAACTGCTGTCCTTATCAAATGCCTATTAAATAAAAGCTAAACAGACAATACTGGACAAATGAGGGACAGGCTGCTCGCTGCATCACATCCCTTCTGTACCTCAGAACACGTTACTGGAGCTGCTCTGCTCTGTGTCACTGCTGTGAAGGAATTAGTTACTGGTATTTGTATGAAAGGCAACAAACACGATAGACTGGAGTCTCATTTCTGCCTTCATGTAACTTCACTCGCTTCAACAGCACTTTTGATGACAAGCAGGCAACTTAGAGGAGTAAAGTTAACACTACACAGAAGTGTAAGGAGGAGCACAGTAAAAGGGGGAAATGTCCCATCTGGGGGAGCCAGCACACCATCACGCTAGTACTGACCAGACCCACTGCTATGACCAGGATTAAAATTTTATAAAATACTGGGCTACAGAAATTAGACATTCTATATATCTTGTATTATAAAAAGCTTCCACTTACATAATATTTAAAATATATCTTCACTGCTAACAGTATATTTGTAATATAATATCTAATATAATAAAAATATATGCTTACTGGATAGAGCGATGTTACATTATGGCAGGGAATCTCCCTTCTGTGTGGTCTGGGCAGATGGAAAAGTTACCGTTCCCTCCTTCCCTTGGTTTCTCAGCCATCATCTGCCTGGAGACTGTGACAGCACTTCGGTGTGTTAGCTTTTGTAAGAGAGTCCTCTGAAAAGCAGGCTCTGACATAGAATGGTTTTGGTTGGAAAAGACCTTTAAGATCAAGTCCAACCATTAATCTAGCACTGACAAGTCCACCACTAACCCATGTCCCTAAGTTCCACATCTACATGGCTTTTAAATACCTCCAGGGGCAATCTACTGTGCAAAATCCAAACTTGCTGTAAAATCACTACAAGACTCTGCTCTACTAATTAAAAAACCCAGCCCTCCAAAGCAATGCACTATTTGGCTTTCGGAAGGAAATGGGGCTTGTACAGGCCATGCAACTGCCTGGTAGGAAAAAAGATTTTGCTATTAAAAAAATACTAAATTACCCAAAGAGACATATGGGCCTAGCAGCTGATTCTGAGATTCTAAAGCAGTCAAGACTTCAACTTCCAAAAGTAAAATACAAATATTCAAATGAATCTGAGATGCATGTGTCAAACTACACTGAGAGGACCAGAGCACGTGACCACAGTGCTGCTGAAACACACAGTGGAGAATCACTTGGTGGTCTACCACATGCTGGGACTGAAGAAGGGAGCTGGGACCAGGGCAGGTATGCATTTTCCTGTACCAGCCCTTATAAATCTGCATGGTCTTGCAAGAATTTACCATCGTTGAACAGGATTTGTTCTGTAGTTTGAAAACTTATACGTGCAACAGATGTTTTGCTCCTTTCTGGCTCACCCTAGCATAAAGATCCTCTAGTTAATGTTATCAGGAAAAACTCCACCAGACTCACTGTGGTGACAACAGTTCCACCGAACTCAGTGTGGTGACACCAGTGCGTGCGAGAGGAAAAGCAGGACCTCTGCAGAAAGTGATATTGGCTACACTGACTGTCTGCTTCATGTCCTAGGTGCATTTACTGTTCATGTTTGACAGATTACCCTAGTAGATTCAACTTTTGTCACAGCAGATTAACCACAAGGCATTCAGAGAACATGTTGCTGCATGGTAGCATGGACTGAGCTCTTCACTCGCAATAGATGGCTGAGTAAGCTATCAACATGTGCTATCATATGGAATCAAGCTTGCTAGATGAAAAGTAGGACTGGTGCCTAGCAAACAATGCTGTGTGTTACTCATTGAACTTCGAGCAGCAGTTCTCTCTCATCAGGTTTTATTAAAATATTCACATGCTTCCAAAATGAAACAAAGGTCCACCGGCGTCTCCTGGGGAGAAGAGGTGGGATCGGTTGCATTCAGTTGCCTTTTGGTTGGAGATGTCGTACAAAATCCTCACACACTGAACATGGCTGAATTGTAAAAAGCATTCACCAGAAAGGAGGTCTTTGTTACAAAGAGTCTCCGACTCCTCTAGCGCTCACCAGGCGTGTGGTTACATCACATTCTCAAAGAGCTGCAAGGATCTCATGATGTTGTCGTCCTGAAAGCAACGAGAAGACATCTTCATAACGCTGACAAACATGACTCATAGCTTTGCCTGGCACAGGAGGGCTCTGCAGCTGCTGCTGCAGGCAACAGCCTTGCTTTCATAATGCTTTTCATCCCTGATGAGCTGGAGTTGATTCAGTGATCAAGCCCTCATCCAGCAAAGCAGTTGTCCCTTACTTTAGCACCTTAGTTGGTTTGAAGTGGGCAAGCCCTGGGCCATAAGCCTGACATTCAGCACAGGCTGTGCTTTATGGAAGAAACCCAGACACCAGCACTGAGCTGGTGAATCTGCTGAGCCCTCAGACTTCAGTGCCCAACTGCATTTCACTGATCTGACTATGGAAGTGTGCATTTAGCTTAATGGGCTTCCAAAGACCAAATGAAATTGCAGGATTTGACCTGATAAGAAAGCTGCTCTGAAAGATGACTTGATCCCAGAAACATAACCAGCTCAAAACCAAAATACATGGAATCCCAGCCTCTCTGGGGTTCCTAAATCCACATGAGAAAGTTGTAAACATTCAAGGGAAATCCTAGGCTGTTTCTCATAAAGCCTTGGAATTGTACTTGGAGGTAATACCAGAGTAATATCCAAAACCATGATTTTTTTTTTTTTTTCAGTTATTCCAAAAGTTTGAATAACTGCCTGTAACATGAACAGTATCTCATTCTTCCATCTTCTGTTGGGGCTGCATCTTTCTGCCTCATCTTCAATACAGTTTGGGGTGTACAAAGTATCACCTTTCACGGGAAAGCAATCATGCTCTCCAAAGCAATGCTGGGAGTGCTGCCCATGAGCTGCATCCTCAGAAATGGCTGAGGAAAGCACTATACTGCACTTTGGGTTGTTTTTCATAAAGAACAAAAGACACCTCAGTGTTGCAGGCTTCTGTCTGCCAGGAAACCACACACACCAGTGCCTCAGTCTGCACAGCTCCTAGTGCAGGTAGGGCAACAGATGGAAACAAACCCAAACAACAGCAGAGCACTTAACAAACTGACAGTTAAAAGTAAAGCTGCTTCAATACTGAGACCACTCATCACACACACGTGCCCAGCCTGAAGGCAAGTTTTCAATCTGAAGAAGAGTACACTACACAAACGAGCAAATTAAAGATGAGGCCAAAAATAAGCTAAACAATCAGGAGGGACCAAGACAGAATTAACTGAAAAAAAAATAATAAATAAAGAGCCTTGCATTATACATCTGCTACCAAGGATTTTGCCACCTGAAAACTCTGACTGAGAAGTAATCTAGGTGTTGCCAGAGCCAGACTGAACAGAGAAGCAGCGAGAAGCCAGCCTAGCCCTCCTCAGTGAGGGTGTTCCCATTGCTCAGGTACAGAAGAGCTGTCTGGCTGCAGAACAGGAAAGATTTTTCCACAGAAAGTAAAATACGCAGGAGGGCTGGTATGATACTTTTTGCACCAATGTAAACTTTCTAAAATGCAGAGGCCATTATTATACTGATTAAGTGTTAGAGATATCTCTGAGCAAACAATTACACAGTTAGTTACAGTCTAAGACAACAAACACTTGCCCAATTGCACATTAAGGCAGATGCTCGTCTTTGTGCCAGTGCTAAAAATACCAGCAAATAGTTATATTACAGCCAGCCTAAAACATGAAATTTTTAAGGGGAAGCTTATTACCAAAACAGAAAAAAAAAAAAAAATTGCTGTAATGACAGCATTTGCTTTTAATATTTGACCACGAAACATCAACTGGTCTATAAGTCAGGGCTGTAATGACAAGATTCTTAGAGACCTTCAATGCTGGGCAGTTCCAGCTAATGACATCCAGAGGCAGCATACAGACACACTACCCACCCCTTAAAAAAAAAATGATAAAGAATCCAGAAACTGAATCTTGAAGTTATTTTCTTCACAGAGCAAAGGAAACCTGAGATTCTCAGCAGCATCTTGTTTCAAATGGAGTTTGTCCAAAGGGAAAGCAAACACTGTTCCATGAGCTAGACCTTTCATTGCAGTTATAATTTTGTCCTTACCTCCTGACACGATTCAAGAAACTCATCTAAAGTTACAACACCATCTTTGTTTTTATCCATTTTCTGCAAAAGAAAATAAATAATTTTGTTTCCATAGGTAACGCTGCAGTTTACAGTATAAGATGATGTTTGATGCAACCTGAATAAACCTGGGGCCCTTTACAAGCCGAGATTATACAGATTCAGTGTCACTGGATAAATTTTCCAACTGTTAAGGACTTGTTTACTCTGGTGTTTGGAGCACTTTTGGGGTCCTCTCCAACTATTCCTTCTTTGACATGCACAGCAACCTGTGCCCTTCACACATCATTCATTCACTGCTTCACCAACCATAACCTGTCTCTTTACAGGCAGTTGAGAGAAGCAGCACAGAAGGGCTGCAACACATGAAGAGGCTTCATACTTGCTGGATGTGGCACATCCCAATGCAAAGGGTCAGGAAAGAGACTACTGAGAGCCCTTGGAGCCAGGAAACCAGCAGACACTGTGCTGTTGGGCTGAACAGCTGCTGCAGTTTATTACAGAGATATCATGGAGTGTAGGACTGAACTTGGGGCTGACCTCACAGTAAAGTGTAGCAGTGCATAGCTGAAGTGTTAAGAAAAACACACCAAAACTCAAGTACCTGGAAGAATACTTCTACATGCTGCCTTGGAGCATCTTCCTTGAGCACTGGATATGTGTACTTTCCCATCATATCATAAATGGCCTTGACAATATCCATCATTTCCTGCAGGAGGGGCACGCCAACACAAAGACAAAAGGAAAATAATAGAAACGGCAGCACATTTCTTTCTTTCACTGCTCTTTTCTTCACCCTCCTTCCCCTATTCCAAGACAACACAGAGAATACATTTCCATGCAGACAGATGTATCATCATATTCAAGTTCATCTATCAAAACCAAGTGCTTCCTTCTGACAGTGCCACGACTTTGCCACAGCCCCACTGAGGCTCCTGCAGGGCTCAGTTCCCTGCTCTGGCTCTGCAGTGCTGCAGGATGTGTGCTCTGGCACAGCAGCTGCTGGGGATGGTGCTGGGCTGCAAGTGGTGTGCTCTGTCCTGAGCACTGTGACACCAACCCTGTCCCAGAGCCTCCTCCAGGGCCAAGACCTTCACAGGACAATCACTGGAAACCTGACCTTTCTTCCCAACTTGCACCAACTGCCACACAACTCCATGACCAGCAGCAGTAACCACAAACTCTCCAGGTACACACAAAGTTTTGAGAAGGTAGACCAAGATGTATTTGCAAAATATTCAGGTTACTATGCTCAAAATCAAGGCTTCCCAAAAAGAAAACAAGCAATACCTTAAGGAGACAAAACCTGTTGATGCAGGATTTAGGAGTGGTGCTGGGGGCTTGTAGTGCTTCAAGTGAGCTCATACCCTACCTCCCAGTGCAACCAGAAACCCCTTGTGCCCCAGTCACCCTCTCCTGCAAAGGTTATGTTGCTCATAGCAGTAAGTAGGGTTTTGCTCCTGGCTAAAGCAATCAATTAAAGGCACTATGATATAAGAAAATATGTCTACAATGTAAGATCACCATGCACTTTACTTAGACACAGATAAATGCTCAAGTCCCATCTGATTTGTATTTAATTAGGTGCATGCAAAATTAATTGTGCTCTGCAGCAGAAACCAGCCAGCTCCCTTCAGAAATCAAATCCCTTTGTGAGGAGCAGCCTTACCTCCTTGTTTATATAGCCATCCTTGTTGATGTCGTACAGGTTGAATGTCCACCTCAGCTTTTCATGAACAGTGCCCCGCAGCAGAATGGACAATGCCATCACAAAATCCTGGGGCAAGGCAAGAGAGAAGGGTGTGTTTTCATTACATCCTCTTCTACATCACCTTCTTCACATAATGCCACCCAAAAAAGACTCCTCTTTTTTAGGACAGTGTGTATGGCTATCAATCTCTTCTAACTCCCTTTTTCAAAAAGGTGTCCTCTCTGAGAGAGCTCAATGGATACAGCATCCAGTAAGATGATCTGAGCACTGTCACACTAATAAATGTACATGAGGTAACTACAAACATCAGAAAAGTCCTCAAGTACTCAACTGCAGCCATGTAAAGGCAAAGCTTATGAGGTGGCTTAGGCAGCTTAGCAAGGCTGGAAAGGCAGGGAGACCTAATGGGTGCTTCAGCCTTAACACCTCCCAGGTCCCAGGGTGAGGAGTGTGGAAACAGCACAAGCTTAATAGGAGATCCTGTCCAAGTCAGGCAGACATAGATCTTGACATCCATAGGACAGTGGCTGCTTTGTGTCCTTGGATTTGCTGGGAACACCACAGTCTGATCCAAGCCAGAGGCTGGAACACCTTCTGTGCTGCACATCCAAATTTATCATGCTCTAAACTCTAAATACTGCATGAATGTAATCATGGCAAAATACATGTCTGGTTTGTAAGAGCACTGTGAGATGCTCCAGTAGCAATTTCCCTGCAGGAGTCACTCTGACTGCCACTGCCTGCTTTGCACAGCTGGACTCTGGCTGTGGCACTGGAAGCCAATGCTTCCTTACCCCCAAACCTGGGCTGCTGGTGAAGGAGGAGGAAAATCCAGCATTTTCTCTGTGTCCACCTTGAGAGAGACAGAAAGATCCCAAACTCTTCAAACCAGGGAGCCTCAGGTTTTATTCTCTGGCAAAATCTGTCAGACTTCACCAGATGCAATTCCCACCACTAATTACTCAGTCTGGGACAGAGCATTTTACTTGTATATTTTGTTTAAAGTTCTAACTTCCATTAACTTTGTTTTATTCTGGATACTGCACAATGGCTGTGGCACTGTAGGTAGCATTGCTACAGGGATGTATTAGTACAGGCAGAGCTTCAAACTAACACAGCCATACAGATCCCAATACCTCACTTAATGTACTTAGTCCTTCCCGTGTTATCTCCACTAGCTCTGCATGGGGCAGTGCATCACTTCTTAGAAACCTTTGCTCCTGTTTCCCAGGGCTCAGAGGAGTTTGGATTTGCTGAATACTACAAAAAAGGGGACAAAACGCTTATGTTTGACAACCACTGAGACAGGTTTGTCAGGAAGGAAAGCTCAGCACTTTTGGGTGGTTTGTTTTTCTTTTGTTAATAAATACTTACCTAAGCATTTTGCTGTGTCTCAGCCTGTTTAGCCTTTTGGAAGCCTCTAACTACTAAATAGCTGCCATATGCAAAACTCCCACTGCAGCCATTGTTACAGACAAACACATGTGGTAACATTCTCATTTTGCATCTGATAAATGAACTAACTTCTCAGTCTTACCTGGAAATTACTGGGATTTTTAGCCATTTGTTGGCAAAGGCAAGACTGCCTGTGATTTTAGTTTTATGATCACAGTAAACTGTCTTCAAAACCATGAAGTTCATCCTCCACAGGCCTATGACTTATCATATCCCTTTACTGCACTCCAAGTACGTGTGTGAGCTTGAAGGATGGCTATTTGTAGCCACAGCAACAGGCCTTTTAGTCAAGGGGTGGATTTGGTTTCTCTAAGAACGAAGTATCTGAGGTGCTTGCTCAATATATCTAATAAGCTAAAAAACACCCCATATTCCAGGAACATATAAACGGAACCCTGCAATGTGTGGTGGCTGCAGAAGACACAATGTACTGGCTTTTCTTTGACATCCAAATTATCTGGGCCAATCACTGGACAGGACTGTCCTTGACCTCTCCTCTCTGCTACTTAAATCTCTGCCCTTTCTCTCTGTGTTACTGAGTTACATGATGTATGTATTTCTTTAGTGAAAGGAAACATGCAACTCCATCTACATAAAGTGAACCAGATTTGAAAACATCAACTGACTTTAGACTGAAACCTCTAACCATAACCCAAGTCCTACTCATTTACAAGGAAGAATGGATGGAGAAGTTTAAGAACCCAAAGCTGAGAAAGAGGCATCAAAGAAGGATGCAAAGCAATTACCTCAAACTTCACTGAGCCATTCTGTGCAGTGTCGAACGCGTTGAAGAGATAATGTGCGTACGTGCTTGCATCTGGAAGACACACACACCATTCAGTACCTTATTTTCCTCTGCTATAAAACCCAACCTTGCAGCATTGTCAGATATGCTATGCACTAGAAAATGTTAACGTGGGCTTGCATATCCCCACACCCCGCCTTAAAACAGCCTTGAAATGTAAAAGCTTTTATTACAGAAGAAACTCTCCAGATTATGGGGCTGTACTTGAAAGAAGGAGGAAAAAAAACCTCCTAAGAGTGTCTCTGTGCAAAGTGGGAAATGCAGTGTTAGTCAGGCTGAGTCTCCATGCTCAGTGTGGGTGCTCGGGTGAAGCCTGGTGCCCTGGGCAATGCAGGTGGAAAGAACCAGAATCTCTTCATTTGACCTCTATGAAATTATTAAATACTTTTCCATTATTCAAATTCAGGTAACCATAATAATGTGCAGGAAAATCAAATACCCAAGTCACTGTAAGGATTGAATACACTGGGCTTTGGGAAAAAAGCTGTCTAGTACATTTTTAAGAGAAGGATTATGAATAAAATAGCCCCAGAAGAAAAACATTGAATGATTTGTAGGACACTCCTACCAAAAAACCTCCTATTAAGCTAAATGAAACGATGAGCTAAACATAATGAACTAGAATTCTTACTTCAATAGTATAATCAATAATGCATGCTGTATATTAAGAAACACTAGATCACCAGTATCATTTGATGATTAGTAGAAGTGAAAACCTGTCAAGGATAAGAGCCCTGTGTAACAAAAATATCACAAGCCTGGGATGACACTGCACAAAGTTTTTATAAGTCAGAGGTACTTTATTACCTCTGGAATGTACAAATTTATTTGTACAGAGAACCATTAAAGGGAAGAAAAACTCTCAGGAATCTGAAATCTCAAAATTTATGACACTAAGGTTACACAAACAGTTTGGAAACCAAGTGAAAGAAAACAGTGTAAGATACAGAACCACATCTGCCGTTAAGCTGATTTATTATTAAGCATGGTTGAACTACTGTCATCAGTAACCCAGGGAGAACCATATTTCAAAGGAATGGTACACACAAAGGCAAGTCTTTTTCAATCTCAGTAGAGGAGAAAAAATTTCTCTATCCATGAGAAGACAAAGTTTCTGTGCCCGATTGTTTTTCACACCTGAAAAGGAAGAAGTCACCCGAGTTGTGTCATGTAAAGGAGTTAGCGCAGTTATTTGAAGTAACTGGAATTCCTTGGAGTTACTGGAACTTCGGTTGAAAACACTAAACAAATCCAGAAATACATTAAGATTATAAATAATTTCTTTGCATATTTGTTAAAAATTTAAATTGAACGGTTGCTTTTTATAGCAAAACCAAAAGCAACAATAATATTAATTCATCAAGTCCACACTGAAATTTAATGTGAACTCGTTGCAGGTGCACATCTTTGAGGTCATGTGCATCTTAAAACATAAGCTTAAAGTGGTTTATGTTGATATTTAGGTGAGAAACTGCTTGTTGACAACCTCCTTACAGCCAATGCATGTGTGCACACACTCCTGCAGAAACTTCAGTCATCATTCCACAGTGAGTATATTCTGCAGCTACTACAGAGCAGAAGATTTTCAGAAAGTCTCAAATGCTGCATCTTTTACTAAAAAACCACAAACTCCTGACTCATTTCTTTCAATTGCAGAACAGCATCCCTGTGGAACATATCCAGTTAAAACAACATGTAGATTCTTGAAGCTTTTGAAGGCAAGAATACACATTACTTGAGAGGTTTAATACTAAAATGTTCCAATGCATGACGTGACCCTGTCTTCGTTAGTCACACAAACACCAAAAGTTATCATTTCAGGTATCTAGGTGTTCATACACCACCTGCGAACTGCTTTTAGAATTTTAGGGATGTTTTGATTTATTTGCAGGCCAAAATGAGGTCTGGGACTCTCCTGAACTAGATACAACATGCACAGTGGTCCAACAGCAGGGAAGCAAAGAACCACTGTGGGGACATGATTTAACTTTCTGACATCCAGAAAGTCAGGACAGGAAAAAGCATAAATCCCCAGTTTCTATCTTGGGCTAGAGCACTGTTTAGTGAAGAATAAAGGGCTGAGAACTAGTGGCAAACTTTAATGTGGGTTTGTCTATATTCTTGTGAAATAACTGTTCAAAGGGTTTAACTTCAATTTATTACCTTGCTGTTTGTGTTTCTGTTGAAGGTCCTGCAAAGCTTAAGCTCAATTCACAGTTCTCACACAGATAATCTGAAGTAACTTTGCAGCCAGCTGGCAGGAATGAACATTAAGGCATGCTTCAGTAAACCTGACAGGCACACAGACCTCTCCTTACCTCCATGAGGAAAAAACTGTGCATAGATCTGTTTGAATGTCTCTTCATTAACAACCCCACTAGGACATTCCTGTTGGAAAACCAAAAAGAAAAAGATCAAGAAATAAAACAACCCAGACTGTAAAGGTTCTTTTGCAAAACTCTACAAGCCCAGTGAGAGCAATTAAACAAATCACATCCTTGTTCTCACAGTGCTTTGGATGCCCAGGCTGTGCAGCTGAAGAAATTAAAATAATTCAGACTACAATTTCATCTGAAGTATCTTAGAAATGGTGAACCAAGCCTATAACAGTGTTTAATTGCTGGTTTATAGGACAACCTAGAAAGGCAGCTCATGCCTTCTGTCATATGAAGCTTTCATCTACTAATACAAATGATGTTTGTGCCAGCTAACACTTCCCTGTCCAATGCCTCCACACACATGAATTCATTCATCCTAGCCAGACACCTGGCACAGCTCCATGGAGGTGAATGGTACTTAGTATACTCTGAAGTCTTTACAAACAAGCGTTAGTATTAGGCTGATAAAGAGTAAATAATTTTTAACCTGTTCATCTGGCTCAGTCTTCTGAGAAGCAGACTGTGCCCATGCAATTTTTCTAGCCTGGTAACCTGTGGAGTTAATTCTAGTACCAGGTCTTAAAAATAAAAACTACAACAATCCCACAGGTTGCCAGGTTAGAAAATTTGTTACTCCAGTCTATTGGCTATTTCTGGCTAATTTTCAGGCAGCATGTATTTTTCTCTTGGACTTATCTTCTAAAGTAATGGAAATTAATTTAAGAGTTTGTTTTTCTGCACTAACACATGTAGGAGGGCCATGCTGTGTGCAGACTGAGATGTTGTGGGTAGCACAAGTAAGCTGGAGATGGACAGAAATGAGTTTGAACGAGCCCAGAGGGGCACAGCCTTTCCATCCAAACACACTGCTGCCATGTCACGCTGCCTGGAATACTCGTGCCACACCGTATGATGCTGCTGGGGTGGAAGCCCCCCCTGTTCTCCCTACAATTCTGTGCTTGGCCTGGACTTCATGAAAGAGCAGGGTCTGTGTCCTGGCCCGAGGCAGGTGTGCCAAGCAGGGCAGACACCAGTACTGTTCCAGTCACTGCCAGCAGCCTGGAGCCTCCACAGCTGCACACACACACACACAGTATTGCACCTCACCCTGCAGATCCCAGACAGACAAATGCTTCTTCTGGTAGCATTACAGGTTGTTGAATTTGAGATGAGTAAGCTTAGGAAGTCTAAGAAAATCTCTTTGAATTGGTGACACAAAGAGCTGGAGGAAGATTCAAGTCTATGACTTATTTATTGATGAGTTCTTTAGATACCTTTTAAGAACAAAAAGGACTTTGACAAGAAATACTTCACCATGAAAAGCCCATAAAGGCGGAAAGTTATTTTTTTCAAGCTTCTGATCTGCCAGCATCACCTGCTGCTGATGTGCCTTCACTAACCACAGCAAAGGACAGAACAAACAGGAGAAATCGCTTTATCCTGTGCAAGCTACAGAAGGAGAGCAAGGAGGGGCACTTCGGGTGACAATGAGGCAGTTCCTTCATCACATACCTGTTTGCTATTGAAATGAGGGTGATTGGGTCTGAGTTCCTTCCTCCAATGCAGAAGAAATCCTGCTGTCTCCTACTCACTATTTGGGTAGAAAACCATCAGCGATCTGGGAGAGATCTGAGCTAAATAAAGGATAATTTGTTGCCTGAAAAGCCCTGAAATTTTACTCCATGTCTTCATGTCCCGACAACTGTCCTTCCCCTGGTTATGTTTAAGTGTCCAATGAATACCCAAACCTGGCACTGTGGTCTTGACCTCACTGGGGCCATCCCCTCCCCAGCATCAGTGTTCAAGGCTTGTTCCACTACAAGGGGATAAAAGACCAACTGGACTATTTTAAGCCAGTGGCTGCAGGAGCAGACCTTGTTTTTTCATTTACAGACCAAACTAAGAACACTTTCTAATTCTGTATGGCAGAATTCCTGCTTAGATGAGTATCCTCAAAATGCTCCAAAGCTCATAAAAAAAACGTTGCCCAGCTTCTTTGTCACAGAAAAGTGGTTACTTTTTCATCTATCCATGCCACTTCTAATAGGATAGAAATCATTAAAAGAATAATAATTAATAGAAGGTAACAGCCACCACAAAAGCATTCTCCCAAAGTTCATGTGTGCTAAACTTGCAGTGTACATTAAGTAATCTGATATTTATTTAGGGTATCTTTTAATCAGAAACCAAACCAAGTACCATATTAACAGCCATTCTTGGGTAGGAATTTTTTCCTTGGTCCCAGGAGTGCTGCAGCTTCAAGACCCACAACTTTGGCCTCTGCAGACCTTCAGAGTATTTGACCAAATTGTCATTCTTTTTAAAACTAAGTCTAGCACAGCACCTAACCACCCATTCCAGCACAGTGCTGCTGACCAAACACACTCAGTGAAGATGTTTTTTTTTTCTCTCATCTTGATAAATACAACTATTATAATAAGAACCAACACCTTAGCTGCTTAAATACAGTTTATAGATGTAGGGACTGACCATAATTTATCTCTGTTTTCCACAACTGCAGAGCCTCTCAGGTCTCTTCCATGCTATATTAATGGCCCATGTTTCCTAAGAGCCCCAGCCCATCACTAGCAACCCTGAGAATGAAGTAGAAGTCCATGAAGGGCAGGTTGCTGCTGCATGCTGTCTCCTCACACAGACTAGATCTCCTGTAACAGTTTTGGCTATTGTGCCTGATTTTCTGAATTTCTACATGATCATTCTTGCTTCTGATGCCCCATCTGGAAGCCAAATGAGAGTTTGCATCAGACCTCCAGGAGTGCTGGGGAGAAGCAGTGCTGACATCCATCAGCCTTTTTAGCTCTCTGTGACTGGATTGCTTTCAGACACATGTGCTGGTAACAATTCATTTGCACTTAATTGATCACAATTTTGTTTTTATAAGAGTCAAATAATGCTCAAGAGGGCTCATTAGTGCTACAGTACTACTTAATTTAGCTGACAAAAGAAATCTCTCCTGTGAAAAGGAGCAGGTAAGCTTTGTCAGTTCAAATTCCACTGAATATAACAAAGGTTTACTCATTCAAGAAAAATTTCTTGGCAGTATGAAAAAGCACAGTCCTTGACCACAATATTTGCAAGGCCTTCCTCCAATGGCAAAGGGTTAGATTTCAGTTAAAAACCTCTCATTTATTTAACCTAATAATTCTTTTAAAATGTCTAACAAGAATAATGAACATTTTTTTATATTGTTGTCAAGCAGGGAAACAGCCCCTCATTTTAAGAAAGCTACCTGTCGAGCACTGATAGCAGGAGTCATGCATTTCCATCTACCCTCTCAGACTTCTTTTAAAATACTAAACCACAAAGGAGTCCACATTAAAACCAGCACAAAAAAAACCCCAACAACAACGAAAAGAAAAAAAAAAGTTGCACTTGCTGTTCCTTCTTCTGCTGGACTCAGAAATGAACTTCAAATGAACACAAAGATGTGCAGTGTGGACAAGCAGAACTGGAGCTAAACATCATCTGCCCATCAGCTTGTTCCCAGCTAACCCACCAGCACATGGAAAGGAGCACTTGAGGGGTCACATTTTGCTAAACTAGAGGTATAAAGTTTGCTGGCCACAAACAGGCTGTAATGTATTCTTCCTCAGGATCCATTATCCAGATTTGCATCCCTAAGCCTTCACACATCCCATGAATTTTGTTGCTCTTGGTTCTCCCAGTTTGGAGATATTTTGGGGATTATTCAAGTATCAAGACATTTCTACCTTGCTCCTACAGCTAGCTTTAGACTCCAAAAACCTGATCTGTTAGAGATTATTCCATCTCCTGCTATACTCCACTACATATTTACCAAAATACTCACGCTAAGGCAAGGTAAGAACATCTCCAACAGCCCTTCAGTTATTTGGGTTGTCTGCTTTCTGATTTTATGTTAGAAAATTATCCCTTGCAGCTAAAATCCATTTCCCCTAACAGCACAGAACCCTCCCAAGTTGTGTAAAAAATCCCATTCCTTTAAAATCAATGCACTTAATTCTGAACAAAATAATTAGAAGCATGGTCAAAATGGAAAGAATTTAATTACTGAGCTCAAACACTTGTCATTATTGCTCACTTCATTAATGATCAATTTATCAATTTTAATCTTAGAAATAGTTTCTCATTCTTCTCCCTCCCATTCCATAACTGTTCCCCAAACTTTACTTCTCTGGGGAGTGAAAACTTTCTTCTTATTCCAGCCTATACCTATAGATGGCCATTTTGTTCCTGTGCCAGTACTGCCTTTCAGCTCAGCCAGTTCTCTCCTGCTGTATTGCAGGCAGAAGCTATCACATCTTATTTTGCTAAGCTAAACCAAGGCAAGATCCACCCAGAGGTTCTGCTGGTTTTTGCTGCCTTTGTTAATGTTGCTTTTGCAGAACCATGGCCAGAGCAATCAGGCCAAATGCGTTGTGATAATCTGGCTCGAACCTGAGAGCAGCTACTCCAGGGTGCAAAATTAATTATCTCTTCTGCATAAGGCAGGATGGCCTTAGGGATAGAGATAACTGCTAAGATAAAAGTGAACTTTAGCTTGGAAGATAGCACCCTTTCCCAACTGGAAAAGGCAGTTGAAGGTAAAGACAAAGGGGACATTCGGCCGAGCAGTAAGGACACTGGCCTGGTTAGCATGCTCTGTTTCTCTCAAGTGGTAAAGGATCCAAGTTTGGTGGAAGCCTCCACCAGTCTGGTGCAGAAACACCAGACCTGTCCAGGAACACACTTGGGAAGAGACTGGGAAGGCTTGGAGGGAATGGGGAAACAGATTTCAGAGATGAAGGAATAAAAGTACTAAGAATTAGGGCCCTGGTCAGCAGGGGCACTAGTCCAGAGGCTGCCCCAGGCTGTGCTGAACTGCCTTTGGCCAGACACCATCCGTGTTCATGAGTAGCCACCACTCAGCTCTGCAACTGCAGCCAGGCAGAGCAGGGCCTTGTTCTCTCTGCATCCCTCACAAGTACCTGCAAATGGCCCTGTGATAATCCAGGTGTTGCTTCTTGAGTAAACAGGAGCTGTGCAATCACTAAAAGCAAGCGGTAAGTGCTAGCCAGAGGGAGGAAAATTACTGTATTCCCACAGGGATTTTGAATCTCCAGATGGCACTGTAACATCATCCCCAAAAGCAGACGTTTGGTACACTAGGAAATATGGTAACAGCTGAGTCAGTTTGCCTGCTGTGCATAATTACTCATCCCATTGAAACCATGATTTACAGGCTACAAACGCTAAAGCTGCCTTTTCATGTCAATGTAAACCTTAGATATGAAAGCTTCATGCATGTTGTGTGCATACAACCTGATATAAAAGAAGATCTTGCCAGCACTGTCAATTAATACCAAAATCTTCAGTGAGGGCTTAGGAAAAGGTTTAGGTTACAAGTTAAGTGCACTTGTCTATAATTTTTGCCCTGGGAGGTAATGCAAAGCAAAACCAGGTGAGGCAAGAGGTACATGTGGGATCTGAGGGAACTGCAAGGCTGCCTCTCTGCTTTGCTTTATAGCTCCTGGCACAGCCAGCTGCTCCTCTCAACAAGGGGAGTGCTTTCCTACACAGGATTCCCACCAAACACAGCAACACAGAAGGCATTTCAGAGATCTTAGCCAAACACAGCAGTTAACCCCTCTCACAGTTTAGTCTCCCACTGTGGCAGTCCTGTCGTGTCACTGCAGGCTAACCTGTCAGCGTCACTCTTATGAGCCACATGACTTCCTGCTGACTGCCCAAAGCATGAAGGGTTTTCAGAATATCAGTCTTCAGTGGTTAGAAAACTTCATGTGTGAATTGAGCTCCTACATGCAGCAAAGGCTGTACAAATACAACACATGCACCAAACAGAAAAATACAGAAAGCTGAGCTGGGCCTTGGCCCGCTTAGATGTGTGGTGAAATAAAGGCTGAAACTACCAGATTTCTTGAGGAAATCAGGTATTCACTGGAGAGGTGATTCGATCAGATTTCAAGAATCTGTTAAAAAGAAAGGTCCTTCTCAATGTCCAGCAGGTTTCCCTCAATACTGCCTGTATTTCAGGTAGCTTGACTTTCTCTTGGCAGCTTTTTACTTGCCTTGCTCTTTCCAATAAATTTCAGCATTTCACTGTGACAGTGGCTGAAACGCTGGAGCTGTCCTGCAAGACACCTTGTCACCACAGTGTTCACTGAGCTAGCTCCATATCCATCTATTAATCATCATAAAAACATCAGCTGGCATGAACCACCTGGGTGACTCAATCCAGACCCTCAGGCAACCATGTAATGAGTAGTCATTCTTCCAGGTCCATCAAACATCTGCTCCATGTAGCCCCAAAATTCACCGTTTCTCTTTATTACAATGAGCCCCTGAGAGGCACCAGTAGGTGACCTAGAAGCTGAGGCTCATGGAGCCTGGTTCACCAGGATGAGCACAGATCTGTTCCATGCATGCAGCCATGGCAAGTGGCATCTTTCCTGCTGTCACCCAAATCTGTAGCCTCTCTCATCTCCTCAGTCTTGATACTCATTTAGATTTCTTTGTGGGTCCTGCCACTACAGCCTTATTTCTCACTTATGCAGGACCTTATAGTCCTAATGTGCTCTAATAAAATCTTACTACAAGAGCAAGATTTCTCCAGCTAGAGAAAGAACATCTGAACATGAGGAGCTGACAACAAGAATTAAATAAGTAACCATAAAAGTGTTTTCAGGTTATCCTGATATACTGGCACACTTGAAGAAATTGCAGTGTGCTTACTGACATTTGGGGAACAAATTTAATTAGAACCTTATGTGCTGAATATTCATCCAAACCCAGTTTTAGGCAGATTATGGTGTCATAAATATTAGATGGAGAGGCATATTGTGCTCATTTTGCTGTGGTAGGGGAGAACTAGCACAAAACTACTCATATTCAGCAGGGGAATGATGCAAAATGCAGCTGAGCAGTTGAGGCTGGTGGGGACATTCATACTAGACTCAGTTCACTTCAGCATTGTTCTTACATTTTTAAATCCTCTGTAAAGCACTTGAAGTTCTCTTTTAGTGAAATTGGTTTGTGCTTCAAGCTGCTCCAGTCCTTCGGGTCTGTGGCACACCGTAGTCATTTCTAATTCATCTTCAATTTTATCTGAAAGAGAAGACAGCAAAATATTTATCTAGGTTGTTACCTTGGCTCTATTAACTTGATGGATAGGACAGACTGGATTTCAAGAACAACAGAGAAAAAAGAAACCATCCACAGAACTGATCTGTGTAACTGTTTTTAACTTCTTGAAAGCAAAATAAAAGCCATATGAGTAAAGCAACAGCTCACATTTCTCTCTGGGCTGCCAATTAGCTCCCCTTTCACAAAGCCAAAACTGGTGGTGAGAACAGAAGGGCAGGCAGCAGATAACGTTGCTCCAAAAGGCAACACCAGGTATTTCTTATCTAAATATTGAAACAGCGAGGAGGGACAGGCCTTGAAAGTACTAGCTTTAGAGAAAGCTGTGCAAACCTAAGTGAGGGAGCAGACATGCTTAAGCATATTAGACAACGACATTACACTGAGGGTAAACAGTGAGAAAAGTCTTCTGTATGCTAACCAAAAAGCTTGCTATAGAGACACTAAGGGTCACTTTAATCCTAGGAGAAATTCAAATGATGCCAACAATTGTGAATCTGGAATGTATCCAGCCTGCATTTGTATGGATTTTTTGGGGAAGCAGATAAGCAATGAAAAAACACTTCTATGCATTTTATTCAGAATGTTCTCCCACAAGGAATAAAACTATTTGAGACATATCACATCCTATATTACCATGATCTCACCTCTTTTCTGATGCATGTTTTTGCCTGTCAAGCCCATTTCTCCAGCAGTGCAGGCAATGCCCAAATATATACAGGTGCTTACTGTATGTCAGTTTGAGAGTCTTTAAACTCAAAGGACCAGAGGCAGATTTCAGCTGAAAATCCCACGTACATGTAGAAGCTGCTTGGCACAACATGACAGCTAACACTCCCCTCACTATTAAATTTGCACAATTTTTGCCCTGTAAAAAACATTTTATGTTCTCTGGTTCAAGTATAATATGGTAATTCCTGCTGAAAACAAGAGTTTCACAAGAAACGTGCAAGGAAAAGAGGTCACTCTGAATAGAGGAAATGCATGAATTCAGAGTGGACTGGCTCAGTGAAAGAACAGACCAGAATGCAGCTATCTTCTAGTAAGTTAATCCCTTCTCTACATATATATGAAGGTTATTAACAGAGAACACACCCAAGGGAGTGATAATGGTTAATTAACATTGGTTCATTGTTTCAGTATGAAGAAATAATTTTAAATATTGGTGAACTCAGGATGAGCCATCCTCCTAATCCTCTGTCTGGAGTTTCAGTCAGTATTTGTGGGACTTGGGCAGTGCAAATACATGACTAAATACTGTGCTCAGGGTCCCTTTCACAGCAAGAGAATACAGGTAAGGGACTGGAACAGCATGGGAGAGGAGGGGAGTATCACAACCATTTATGATGCAGAAAAGATTACTTAACACTGGCAAGTGACCAGAAGAGGCCTGAAGGAGACACCTTCTCCACACAAAGGGAAAACAAAGTGTCTAAGAATTATAGCTCCTGTTAGAAGAAAGGAGATGGAAAAGGATGTCTGGTACAGGAAAAAGAATAAATAACGTGAAATAAGGGGGAAGAGTAATTTTCTTTGAAAGGGAACACATGCTACAAAATGAAGGAATGCAGAAGAAGCTGTAGAGAGAGAGAAAAAGTGGGGAAGAAATTCTGTAAAATGAGGGAGGGGGAATGAGTGGTTGAAAAAAGGAGAGGAAATCCATTTAGAAAGGAGCTAGGTTAGGGAGTCTCATCACTAACCCATACATTGTATAGGAACTACCTTTTGGTTTACCTTTGGTTAACAGTAAGTTACCTAAAAGCCTTTACAAAATGGATGTAAGCCCAGACTCCCTCCTCTGCATTTCCCTGCTGTCCCCCAGTGCAATATCCAGTTGGCACATGACCTTGACAGCTGTTCCATTTTTCCATAAGAAGCCATACACTCAGTGCTGGGCAGTATAAGCAAGGCAGGCTCTGAACCCTTCTCTGCTCTGTAACCTGTTAAATTTGACCAGCTTTTCACTGACATTTCTGATTGATTGAGTCACTCTGAAGTTATTTAGAACTTCAATCATTGTAAACTGTGAGTGTAAACCAGCCTGTTGGATAAATAAAACCATGCTTGGCTGTATTTACAATCCTACAATGTTCACATGGTTTCTACAGAGGCAGGGAAGATCCAGCTGAGAAAAGTCACACTCTTTGCAGAGGCCTTTGAATGAGATTAATTTTTGGTGGGTATTTTATTTGCTGTATACTTTCCAAGCAACCCATTTTCCAAAACACTTACTGGAATTTGTGTTGGTATTCTAAAAAAAAATTAATGAAAGAAAAAGGTCTCACTCATGGAAGACTTGCTCTATAGCTCTACTACAGTTCCTAACAAAATCTGCTGAATTACAGCCCAAAACTTAGTTCTCTGGCTTATCCTTATGTCCTTTAATATGAGCAGACCCAAAATTAGACTCTTAGATTTATTTTTTCAAAATATTCCCAAGTAACATATTTTTTGGTGAACATTGTAATTTAATCATGATATATTGTCTTTGGGCAATACTAGCCTCATTCACTGAATCATTATCTCAAAATCATTAATCTTCTTCAGCTTGTCCTGCAATAATAGGTTTTTCCAATAACCAGTTCCTGAGCTTTGGTCCCACAGCACAGGTATTTTCACGTTAAGAAATAAGCCAGATTATTGTTGTAGATTTGATTCTATTTCCCATGCTGAGAAATGTGGCTCTTTTCTTTATAATGAATTGCAGAAAGGAAATTATGAAAAATTCATCCCTTTCAAAGGGTCGCTTTATTTTTTCTTTCTGTTCTGTATGCCAGAACCAGCATTAATCTCTGCCTCTGAAGAGGATCTGATGGTTCCCTGTTGGATAATCCTTTCATCTGCTTCCTTTTCCTTTCCCAAGGGAAATACTTTGAAACTTCCAAAAAACCAAACTTGTGAAGCTTTACATCTGGCCAAGGGGGCACTCAAAATGACACCAGACCAACAATTTTCCAGCAAACACACTCTAAAAATGGTAGAAATTGTTCCTTCAGTGGAACACGCCTGGTGCAACAGAGCAGTCCTGAGCTTCTTGGAGCCTCACTACAGAAAATAAAAAGACTTATTAGGCAATTTTACCTATCACTTTCCAACAAAGAGCTATTTTCTATAGTGCTCATAATAATGGTTTTAAAGGGAAAAATTTATTTTAGGAGTAACTACTTCACATTAATAGACCTCACAGATCAAACATTTCTTCCCTTATGTTCACCACATCTTTACATTTAAACATTTTTAGTTGCCATCCCATATTCAAAGGTGTCTCTTCAGCAACACCTCTGTCCATCCCTCACCCCTTCCTGGCAGGAGCCCACAGTGGGCACAGCACAGACCCCAAGCAGTGGGGACCTGTGGCTGGAGGCCTAAGGACACAAACTGCTCCTCTGTGCACATCGATCCTTTCCAACTCAATAGTCCCCACTCCCCACAAAGACTTTTTTTGGGTCATTGTTTGTTTCCTTTCAGTATTTGCTCTTAAATCAGCTGTTTTAAACCTTTTTCTTCCATTCTTTGACACCCTATAAATTGACCACAGTAACCTCAGAGGCAAAAAAGGAAGTTGTCACTGGCTCATACTTCCTCTTATTTACATTTTCATTATCATACTGTCTCAGTCCCTTCCAGCTCTTCAGGGATGTCACTGTGTGAAATATGAGTCCTTGCATTGTTAAGACTGCAAATCTATTAAACTGAAGCTCACTTTATGGGGGTGAGTGCAAGCAGAAGTGTATATACGTGGATACAATTTTTAAATTTAAAACTTTTATTAGGAAAGCCTGATGTTAGGATATTTTATCTAATGTCATGCTCTTCCTCTGTTTTGCCTTGTTTACAGCTTGCTGAACACCCTGAGAGATCTGAGTGTGGGAGACAGGCATGCTGCTGGCTTAATATTAATTTTCTTTTCCTTCAATCTGCAAGGGCACAAACAGCCCCAGGACTGACTGCAGACACTGCCAGGGATGTGCCTGGTCACCTCCCCAGCTCAGCTGACACGTGGGACCAGCTGCAGCAGAGCTGGGATACAGCTGTAGCTTACAGCATCCCTTTGGAGCTGCAACTAAGCCCTGCCCTGCTCAGAGACACCCACCTCAGGGGCTGGGTACCATACAGCTGACTAGTGAGCACTGCACCTAAGCAAATAGGCCCAGATTTCTTATTCTGGATCTTGAAGTATGTTTAAGTTACCTGTGCTTACCAATCAGGTGGATTCAGTAAGTAAAGCAGGAGGTTTCTCCTGCTTGCAGGTACTCATAATTTAGTATTTCTTCTTTTTTTTAACTCCAGCTCTTGTTGAAATCATCCCTGGATAAATCCCCTCCTCACCAGACAGCTGCATTGAGTTGTGCCCTAGGCTGAAGATCAAGTGCACTGTTTAGCTGGAGCAGAACATGCTTCTGCATTTGCTTAGCTGTTTCTCTTGCAATGTATTTGAACCTGGAGGAATAGGGAGCAGCACTTTCTGATGTAGAATTTGCCTCTGGCTGTATTTGTATGGCTGCCTTAATAGCAGGATATGAAACCTGGCTGTGGTAGAGGCACTTGTAATCTTACTGCAAAGTAGATCCATGTTTTTGCATTTCTGTACAAAACATCATCTCTATTTGCTTACCCTGTAGGGTAGGTGCATTTTGTATATCAGAAAAAATAAATGGTGGCTTCACTTTACAAAGAAAAATAACCCTGAGGTACTTGCATGCTTATACATATTTTATGGATTGTTGTTAATGAAAGATATTGTAGTATTTAATTTCTCTGCTGCTTGCTCAAGAGCAGAGCATAAATTTTCATTAGAGTAGATCAATATTTTAACTGAATACACTTTCAAAATTACTTAACAAGGCTTGTTTTATACATCCTTTCGTATTTGTTCTGATTTTACCTTTTGCTATCTTTACAATTTAAGGATTTCCATACTTAGACTGCCTGCAAATGGCCCTGTGTTCCACTACTATAAACTTTGCTGAATAGAATTTGCATCTCTCCAAGTGACAAACGGGAGTAATTTAAGCCCAGTCATGTAAAAGCTGTCTTGTACATCTACATGCCTGTGGACAAAATTGCTTAATCATGGAGGAAAACAGATTTTCAGCCACAGCTGAGTACTTCTCTCCATCACAGAATCTAGCAGAGGGACTCAGCTTTTCCCTTGTCCATGGTGAAGACAAGGAAACAACTGATTTTGAAGGAAAACATCCCGCTCCAATATTTCACTTTCCCAGATCTTTCCATTCCATTGGACACAGGCATATTTACCTGCCGCGTTACGGGAAACGCGGTTTCACCGTCAATTTATCTCACCAATATGCAGGTAAGACAATACACACCCCGGGCAGCTACGTGGCCTCAGGCACTGGCCAAACCCACTTTCTAACTGTGCAACCCCCTTGGAGACCCAGCCAGAAACTTGCCAGCCCCAGCAGGCAGGGAGGTGCCCCCGAGTCCTAAACCCCTCTGTTGGCAGCGCAGCTTCTCCTGTTCACTCTAGTGACCTATTCCCATAGCCAACCACCCAAGCAGTACTCTTCAGATCCAACACTCCTTTCTGCTGAAGTGGAACAGATGAAGCTGGCCACAGACAATGCTGCATGTGTGCTATAAACCAGGAAACAACTGTCATTTACCAGCCACTTCCTTGGCTGTGGTTTTGACCAGCCATCAGTCTCAAGTTCATTAACCAGCCATCCTTCCTCTTGCACAAAAAGCACAGGCTTGGTTCCTGTGGGCCAAACTCACTTGTGAAACACAAGAAATATCAAACACTTTTCCCAGAGTGGCCACCTGAAACACTGAAGCATTTCCAGCCCTCTGTGCCTGGCAAATGATCTATAGTGATGCTTCGTTATGTCATTAGGGCTGGCCAAGGACAACCCAAGGCCTACAATGTGTTTTGAAGGGAGGACGTAAATGATGATTTAATAAAAATGCAAATAGCTCTGTCCCCTGCTTCCAAAGGCAGCAAGGTGAAACTCTGTAATGCCAGGTTCCATGGCTAATTGGAGGATTTTAAAAATATGTTGCTTACAATAAATTTACTTGTAAAGGAAAAATTTGAGACGTAAAATACAGCCAGTGTGCCCAGTGTTAATTGCAAAACTGACAGGTATTAGATGAAATGGGTAATTTTACAAATACAGCAGAAGAGGGTTAAGTTATATGCAAGAATTATTATACTAGACCTTATTTTTATTAAAAAAACATTAGGTATGTTTTAGGAGCAAGGACCTGAAGAAAAAATAAACTCTAGTTTATCCACGGTATCTTTGAAATTCATCTCCAGACAGAACACTTGCTTGGCCAGAGCTCTTCGGATATAGATCCTGCCCATGGGAAACCAATTGCAAATATTTGAACGTTTCATGACGAGAAATAACTAAAGGCTTGAGTCCATAAATGCTCATCACAGCAGAAACTTATGGGAATGGAGTCAGGGGAAAGCTGTTTTACTGATGCAGACCCCGCGCATGGGCTTCAGCGTTCCCCCCACTGGTGCCAGTGGGAGCTGCTGGAAGTATCACTTTTTTTGAAGTCCTTTGAAGTCTGTGGTTCCAGGTCCCTGGGGCAAAGGCAGCTGCCAAGTACAGCTCCACTGTCTGGCACAGTTAGAACACTTCTGTGCAGTTCCATGGGCTTCCACCAAGACAAAAATCTAAATGTTAGCCTCTAAGCCACCCAATGTGGCAAATACAAATCAACAAGACCAACAGGGCAGGTAAGAATCCGTGGGCTTGTTCCTGTGACATTCCCAGACTGACAGCTCAGACAGAACTTAAAAACATAAATCTGCATATCTGACTCCTAAAAAAAGGGTTAACTAAAATCTGCTCATGGCAAACATCACTAAAAAAAGGGCACTAAGATAGCTACTGAAGTATCAAATATTTAACACATTCAATTGAATCTGAAGAGTCACTTATGAATAAATTATTATTATTATTAATATAATAGCCTGGCTGGAGACATCAATTTCTAAACCAAAGGGACTCTTCAGCCAATAAAACAAAAAGGAATTGATGTCTCCTTATTCACTCCCTTTTCCTGAAATGATTATGTGACTCTTTCAGCTTCATTGTCATCACTAAATCTGCAACATGGAATTCATTACACAGCCAAGCTGACAAGGGTGTGCTGCCTGTGTGAACCTGGAACAACACCAGCTGCAGAGATAAACCAACACTGAATAAAATTATGATATTAAAAAATAATAGAATTTCAATATTTCTCAGCTAATCCTTGCAATGCTCTGTGCAAAGTATCATGTATAAATCCTTGCCTCTCCCTCTACACTCCTTTAACTAGTTCACAATTGTACACAGGGAAACTAGAACAAAGTTACACTCTGAAAAAAGAAGGTTCAGGAATAGTCTGAGCCCACAGATACCTCCAGAACATCTCTCTGGCACACAACTAACATCAGGTAAAATAATTTGAATGTGAACTACACAATGTCAGTGTTGACTTTAACTGTTTCTGCAGATACTTATCAACTCTACTCATCATTAGAAACAGCACTGCTTTGGGCATTCCCAGGATAGGAAACAGCAGGGTGTCCTTCCAGTGCACTGGACCTTACTTGGGATAGAATTTTCTATTTTCCTTGGACATTCCCAGCTGTTGGTAGAAACATTTATAAGGGGAACAACTTGTCAAAATGGGTGGAAATCCACTGAAAGACTGCTGGGATTTTGCTTTTCCATGGGGTGCTGCAGAAAGTGGGCTTTTGGGAGAATTGCTTTCCTTCAAGCAGCCATTCAAAGGCGAATTTGCAAATAAATCTCAGCAGAAGGGGTAGAAAACTGCTTCACTGATGATATTTGGAGAAGTCCCACTGACACCATCTCAAAATTTCACATGGAGAGTACCTGAGCTTCTAAGTACTGGCCTTAGTATGTCCTGTGAGAGAGCACTGCACAAACAAAAGGACTTGGAGGTTGAGTGGAAGCTCAGTCTTCACCAGAAGGGACTTGGGAGCTCCCAAGGCTGCAGCCTTGCCCAGGAAGTTTTCAAGGACCTATAATTTTGTTTGCTGCCAGCTGGAAATAAACTCAGCCAGGGGGAACCTGTTTCCTGGCTTCAGAAAACTTTTTCTACAAAAATCAAATGACCGACAGAGTCAAACTGGTTTAAATTTTACCTCTCTGATACACGTAAAACCATCGGGCGGGGTCTAGGAAAAAGTAAGAAAAAAATTTAACAAAAAGAAAGTGACAACCACACACAACTTTTGTCTTGTGATAATTTTAAGGTGACATCGGGTAGGTTCTGCAAGTGCCATGGGGTCCCCTTTTCCCATGACAGTAAGATTGTTTCCAGGTGTATATGTTTTTTTTCCTTGATTGCCTCTCTCCCTTACCCCAGGGGATAGGAAAGGAAGTCAGAGTTGCTGTCCCCTGCGTGGCCATGAAGCTTGGGGCAGCATGCAAAGGGCAGCGAGCAGGCAGCCATGCACCCATGCCAGCAGCCATGCATACAGCAAGACAACAAGGCAGCAGTCCTCCTAGCAGCTCCCACAGGGGATAAGGAGGATTTTGCATGCAATTGTTCAAGTCTGCTGAAGGCAACTAGAGGGGCCCCACAGCCTGCTGCTTTCTCTCCACAGCTTAGCTCTTTGACAGCTGTAGAAATAAAAAAGTGGTTAGGAAGGGTGAAGTAGTCTTAGGTGGTCTGGAAGACAACTGGTGCTTCACTCGCACCATGGTCATTTTGCACTATACTTACATCCCTTGAGAGAAAATTTCATTAGCAAATTAGGTTAAAAGTAAAAAAAAAAAGTTAAAGATACCTATATGGGTTCTCATAGCATTGGATTCTTTTTACCATAGAATTAGGTACACAACTTGCTCTGCAATAACCTGCAAAAATGCACAAGAGTTTTGGTCAGAATATTACTACCTGCAGCTCCCTGGCCCTACCTCCATCCCAGGCAGCTCCTGCCCTCCATCTGTCCATCTGTGTGCCCCCCATAGACACTAGGATCACACAGCCACCAAAACGGAGCAATTCTCACTGCTGTGTGCTGTACCACATGCACTGTAACCACAAGACATTTTAACCTTCTCAATCCACCAAGACAGGCTAGCGATAAAGAGAACGCACAGGTTGCTTGAGGAGGCTCTGAGTCTCTGCTGAAGCCAAAGGTGTTGAACTTCACCATGAAATCACCCACTGCCAGGGAAACCCCACTTTGAGGGGTATTCTGAGGACAGGAAGAAAAATCTCCCACTTCAGGTCTAATAAGCATAGGTCTAAATTTTCATATTAACACTAGCTGCAAATTAATTGCCATTGGTGAGAACAAAGAGATGTAAATGCAGTCACTAGAGAAAGAATTATAATAGTGTCCTGATTTGGTAAGGGTAAAATCAATGAACAAAAAGAGCTAAGGTCCCACTGTAAATATTGGGCTTAAACACATGAATATGTAACAGAGATTATTAACAGATACCAGGAAGAGAATAGATGTGCTGCAAAAAAAGAGAAAGATGATCTGTTTTTTATCTATTGGGTAACCTTGTGGATTAGCCAAACTTTAGACTGTAGATAATAACTTCTAGATATAAACAATGTTTTTTCTTCCTCTTTACAGAGATAGGCAAAAAGCCTTTAGAAAAAAAAGAAATTGAAAAATGTTTCTTGTAACAATAAATTTTTCTTCATTGTATGAAAAACTTCAGAGTCAGCTTTCAGTGGTTCAGCTGGAAATTAATTCCATTCCAGATTATTAAAATTAGTTTTTTGGTTCTCAGCCTGCCTTTATTATTTAACACTGAATTATTCTTTTTTTGAAAAATGGCACTTTTCAATAAGCTCAACAGAAAAATTCTTATTCATCATCTCAAATTCACATGCTTAGGTCTAATTAGCATATTGAATAGGACAAGTAGGAGAAACTAAGATGGTGCTACTACGACTTACAAAACCTCTTCCTAACACATGCAGAAGCAGTTGCTGAGGGCTTGACTATTTGTCATCTCTTCCAAGAGGAGTCTTAGGATTTATTTTTTTTCTAAAAAAAACCCCCCAGGTTATGGATTACTCTCTGGGCAGAAAAACAAAGCTATTTCTGAGGAATTACAGACCAATGAGAAGGAAAATAAATTGGCAGATGCTCAGTTCATCATTCCTGAAGATTATTTCTAACATGCTGTTTGTTTACCAACAGCAGGCAATGCCATACCCAAACCATCAGGGCTGTGTGCATGGAATGGGGCTGCCCACTTTACCTGACACAACTGGAGCAGTGGCTCCAATATTAGACTCTACTTAAACCATAGAAACCCAGTTGCATTTTTCAATATATTTGACTTCAATTATTTTCTTTACTTTGTAGCCTTAAGAAAGATGGAGGAAAACCAAACACAAACCTTGCAGGTACCAAAATAAGATTCAGGAAGCAGAGCTAGAAAAATAGAGAAAAGAAAGATCGAATTTGCATCCACATAATCCTCTTTCAGCAGGGACATGCTAATGCTGTGGTTACATTCCCCTGCAACATCTGCATGGCAGCATTTTTTATTTGTGCCTGTGCCCAATCCTCTCAAAGTTCAGAAACCATCTGAACAACAGTGTATTTTATGTTGTTCCAATTGTGCTGGCTGGAAAGCCATTACTTACCCCAACATGACGGTTTGACTTTGTTCCTATGATCTGGGAACAGAACCATGGCAGAGAGCATTAACTGCAATGCAAAACTCAATCCTGTTGCAGAGCAGAGTTTTAGTACAAGTTTCCTTTCTGTCTTAATTTAGGAAACCTGAGTATTAGCGTGCTGTTGGTGTGATGGGACATGAGCTGGCCAGAGGTACATCTGCCTAGGTCTCTTGCTTATCAAGAAGGCTTTCAAAACCAGAAGACAGGTCTTTTAGACACTGAACCAGACTAATTTAATTGAATGAATTTAAAGGAACTCAATAGAATAGACATTAAATGGCTTATACACAAATCCCTCACAGCCAAACCTACTTTGGGGATGGGCTCTTAGCTCCAGAATTGTTTTCTACCAGCTCCATGTTTTTCTCAATTACAGGAACCTCAACACAACCTTCCTGCTCCGAGGGAGAAATACACTTCATAAACGTAAGAGAGTCAGTGGAAAAACTACTGTCCTGCACTTGTGTCACATGTGTTACAAAGGGGCCAAGTAAAAGCCTCCAGCAGGAGCCTCTTTGCCCTTGGCAGGCTTTAGTTAGGTCAGCTGAAAAACTTCAAATTATGTGATCTGCTGCTTCTCTGAGTAGTTTGGGGAAAGAGGAGGAGGGAAAAAACCCACAGACCTGAGCAGCACTTCCTGCTGAAGGCACCACTGGCTAGTAACATTGAGCTGGACACTGTCTCCTAATTAAACCAGACACCACTGTCCCTTCCCTCCTCCTGACTTCATAGAATCATAGAATGGTTTGAGTTTGAAGAGACTTTCAAGATCATCTAGTTCCAACCCCCTCCCTGCATGGGCAGGGACACCTCCCACTAGACCAGGTTGCTCAGAGCCCCATCCAACCTGCCCTTCAACACTTGCAGGGAGGGGGCAGCCACAGCTTCCCTGGGCAACCTGGGCCAGGGTCTCACTACCCTCAGTAAAGAATTTCCAAAGAGCCTCCTAGTATGAACAGCTTTTTTTTGGTACACTTTAATCTTACTCACTTTTGAGCAACCTCATGAGTAGCACGGTATGAGCATATTCCATTTCTCGGCATTACTCCTCACTGTTTGAAAAGCCACATTTCCCTGCATTGTCATAACACAGCACTTTGCACCACAAATAAAGCTTCATGTTACACTACCCACACTGGAAAGCAAGATGTGTACTCCTGATTATTTTTGTGCTTTGTAAGAAACATAGTACAACACTTAGCACTGAAACAAGATATTGCCATGTCATTTGGTAACACACTAATTCCCAACTGAAAGGAAATAAAGAAGCAAAATGTACATACTGTTTATATAGTTGAATAACTTCCGTATGTGTTGTTAAACAAGTGTATTTCCTCTGATACATACATTTGATGGGCCATGGAACCTGGCAGCACTTTACATTTTACTCTGTTAATATGACATTGTAAATACATTCAGCATCAGTTCTTCAGCTTCATCTCTGCACAAAAGGCAGCTCAGGCTGACATACCGTCTCCTTCTGAGACTAACTGGATTTTGTGTGTTTTGTCAGGGTATTAAGGGCTATCTCCCCCAAGTATATCCAACATCAGTTCACTAGCTGGGTACATAGCTTGCAGCCTCTTAGGCTGGTGGCAGCCTGGACACAGCCCTCAGCAGTGCCTAACAAGTTAAAAGATGTACCCACTTCCACAGCAAAACCCTGGAAGATCTTGAATACCTCTTCCTGAGGGGTGGCCAGGCCTTGCCGGGGGGCTCAGACACTGTGTGTGCAGCAGTACCCACATACTGGGCACTTTGGGAAAATAGTTTTCAGAGCTCCAAATCATTCACATTGTGCTCAACCTCAAGAGCTCAGGTCTGGGTTGGAGTTCAGGTGAAGGCATTGCCTAAAGCTGGGTCCAAACTACCACCAACACTGCTTGTGTGCTTTGCAAAGTTTTCTGCTGTTTTCCAGGAAATCTTTAGCTGCCTCGACAGCAATCTAGGCTTCTGTTTGTACAATTTTTTCCCAACCATCAACAACAAATTTCACAGAAAAGGAGGTTCTTTACTCTGTCTCAAATACTATTTTATATTCACAGAGGCCCTGAAAAAGCCTATCTGAAAAGTTAAATGAAAGACAAGTACCCAGAATCAATCCCTTTCAAACACTAAGTATCACTTAATAAGTCATAACTACAATTAAACTGTAGATGATGAAGTATTTTCCCTATACACACCCCCTCCAAAAAGAAAAGAAACCAACCCCAAACCCCAACTCTCTGCTCCCTCTCCAAGGCCCTGCAGCCAGAAACCTCAAGCCAGCAAGAAAATCCTCTCAGCACATTAATGGCCTCAGAGCAGAATTCACAGGAAGTAATTTCCCTTTAGGGGAACCATAGAAACAAACATTAGAACACAGTTTCCCTGGAAGGGGAGTTTTGCAGAACTTGCATTATTTTGCTGGAAACACAAAACAGTTTATGAAATTAGTTCTTACATCCTTAGCAGGACTTGGACTGCAGAGCCCCAGTAGTTGAAAAGACCAATGTCTAACACAAACTGCAACACAACCTAAAAGCTATCTTGCTGGAGAGCACTGATAGCTTCTTTCAGCCTCCTTGTCATGATCATCAATAGCACCAGCAGCATTGTTGGCTGATGATACTGCAGTACAACCAGGAGTGCCATTTTACAGCATTCAACTGCTTATGAATCTATTTCCAGCCCTGCCATAGAAATGAATTCTGTCTCAGTAGCTCTCTAGCAGAACAGAAAGGAGTAGAGGCAATTTACTCATCAGTAAAATGGGAATAACGTTTCTATACCCAGACATACTTTCCCATCACTCTATGCAAGTTCCTGTATCAGCAGTCAGTTAATGCATCTGCCTTGTTACAAATGGCTCTGACTTTGTACTTCAGTTCTGTGTTGTTGCATAAGACAAAGCTCCACCCCAGTTACAGCAAACTCTCCCAAGACTTGAATATTTTCTAGATTGATATTTAGGCAGTTCTTGAAGTGAAGTAGTTCCTTCTAAACCAGTCCAAGTACTTCAAAGAGCAATCTAAAGAATGCAGCCAAGAGTACCAGATCAATGAGGCTGAATGATGACCAACAGGAAGAACGGAGGGCAAGGGTGCATTTGATAAAATGAACATAAAACTCGGGATCATCTGAAGGAGGTGCACTGGATTCTTTCACCATATCCCAGAGCTACTGGCAGTACATGCTGCCTGGCTTCCTTTGACTCTAGCACTAGTATAACAGATCAGGTTTCATAGGGCTGCCTAGAATGACCACATCGATACATCCATTACCTTACCCAAGAAAGTGGACATGTGGCTTCCCAAGTAGGGAAGCAGACACCTTTCATGCCATGCTCCATCACAAGGTTTCACAACAAGAGCCATCAATCAGCCACATGGACAAGTGTAATCACAGAAAAGAGCTGGACTCACACCTACTACAACAAGGAAAAAGTCAGCTAGCAGAGAGTAGAAATCATTCAGTCTACCTTACCAGAGCTGGCCTGAGAAAAGCACAGTGAACCCCAGGGAACATTGGTGAACCAACATCTCATGTGGTCACTAATCTTCTTTCCAAAGGCCACGCCACCAACTTGTCCTTAGTTGTCTGTAGTATTTCACTGAGCAAGCTGAGCATTGCAGGGTGATTTCCAAAAAGGAGATGAGCATTCATGAGAGGCATGTTAATTCTGTGACTAGGCTTGCTCCTTTTCAGGGACTTGAGCCCACTCAGGCTCTGTAAGAGCTCACACTACAGGCTTGTTTCTGTGCTGCAAAACCAGGCTTGCTTTAGATCTAGGGCAGGTGCTGAAATCCAGTAGGAAGAACCCTTTTCTGGGCAAACTAGTAGCAGAACTACAGCCAAGCACTGTGCAGTCTCCAGCTAAAAAAATTAAAATAAATCATATCCCAAAAAGCTGCAGTTCTTGGCACTTCACAGTCTAGCACAGTGTGCACACCCCTTCAGCATTATCCTCAGCTAATTAGTGTTCCTCATTTTATCTATTCACACTTTGCAGGATTTATTTTGTTTTAAAAGCTATCTTGGGTCAGACTAAAAAATTTATCTAGCACAGGGAGGAGAATAAGAAGAAGATGAAGACAGAGTGATACTCCTGAGAGCCCTGTCCTGGGCTCCAACAATATGAGCTCAATTTCCCAATCCAGAGCTGATGCCTTTGTGCCCAAGACATGCACAGCTCTTCACTAAGTTTTGAGCCTATGTACTTTCTCAGTATGCACAAGCATAATAGAACGAGCCTACCTCCTGTAGTAAAATGTAATCTGGATAGCACTGAGCATCTCCACAGGAGCTATAATGTTCCTGGCTGAGACCTTTACCCCACCCAGCTGGGCTCACACAGGGTAACTCCCCTTCTGGAGCTTGACTTGATTCTGGTCTTTATCAGGTTATCAGTGATCCTGAAGTCAGGGTCCCACCATTGCACAAATACATGGCAGGACTGTTCCTACACCAATAATGTGTCAGCTCAGCAGGAAACAAAGCACACAGAACATTCTTTCCATTTTACTTGTCAAGAACAAGCCCTAGAGTGGAGCAGAGGAGCTTTTCCTGCATGCTGAGGCTGCAGCATGCCTGGTAAGCCCTGGCTCCTTAGCATTTGGTTTACAGCTACTCCTCCCTCAGGACATTTGTTCAGGGTTACACAGAGAGCCCAGGACAGAGCTGAGGTTACTCTGAGATACCCACAGTCACACCTGGTAGAGGTGTTAACCCCTGTTAAAGGTCATAATTTGTAATTATTTATTTTTTTTAAAAGAGTTGGTCCAGGGATAGAGATGAATAACAGAAAATGGAAACACGTTAACACAAATCCTATTGCCTGAAAAATTACTATCTGGCTAACTGCAATCAAATGTCCCTTTCCCCTGAGAGTCTAATGGCTGGGAACGTGACAGGAAGCAGCAGAGGGGCAGCTCTAGACTCCAGTGAGTGGCACAAAGCCCCACATCCCAACAAACATCAGGTTTGCAGAAGACCCATTTCTTATTAATGGCTAACTGGCCCAAAAGAGAATTCCTACCACACCATTAATCTAATAGCTTAAAACATCTTACTGTACTTTTGCTAGAGTTTAGATTGGTAATTACCACTTGAGGGGAAAAAAAAAAAAATCAATCATGGAAGTTTCCCACACATGTTTTGGAGAGGTGCAGAGAGGGCAAATAAAGGCTATGGAGGCAGCAAACTCCTCAGAACAGTAGCACCAAAACAACTAGCCTTAAACAGGTTCCCCCAGCCCAGGAAATACAGGCTGAACTGGGACCAAGGCAAGACTTTGAGTCCAGTGCAGCAAGGGAAAAGAAAAAACATAATATATCAAGCTATCACACTGTGATGCTGTTTTCAGAAGAAATACCAGAAACTCTTCAGAGAGCACTTAATAAATGAAATAGTCATAGGAAACTTCTGAATTATAAATGAAGTAACTGAACTTAAGGTGTTGGGGTTTTTTTTTTTTAATAGGTTATTCATCAAAAAACCTCTGATGAGCCAAGAAAATGAATTACAAATGGACTTATTCTGTCTGAGAAGAATTATTGCTGCCAATGTTGTTTTTTTTCTCCTCTTTGAAAAGCAAATCAGACACTTCAAGTCCCTGATTTATACTGCACAAATTTTCATGAACATTGGTTTGCTCCAGCTTTGAGTTAGAAAATTGCTTTTGGAAGAACAATAATCAATGAATATATAAGGTGGGGGAATCAAGCAATCAGAAGTAGTAATTACTTCAGTGCCTAATTCAAGGGTGTGTTATCCTTGGGTTATTATAGGAAAAATAATTTTTTAATTGTGCATTCAGGCGGGTTTTAACTACAGTCTAAAAATTAAGTGGTTTTCCCCCTCAGAGGCACCTTTTTTGAAGAGGTGGGATCACATACACTTGACACTGGCTGCAGAACTAACATGACAACTGTGCAGACATTTGGAAGACAAAGGTGAATAGACAACAGTGCAAGGCCAAACACAAACTGCATCAAACTCCTATAATGGACACTCTTAACCACATACAGAGTGAAGTTACAATTGCAGGACATCACCAACCTGCAGCCTCATCTGATATGTCTTTATTCTAGACTGGGACTTTTCACCTGGAGAGAGAGCATGTGCATATATATACATGTGTGTATAAATTAAAGTTTATTTTCCACAAAATGGTATATTTGACTATGATTTAGAAAACTTCATTTTGGAAAATCTTTCAAATTTAATTTCTCACAGATATAACACATGCTCATGGCCAGGTACCTACACTGGAATTCTGCACAACAGAAACTTAATGCTGAAGAACTTTAACCTTAAGTTTCAGTTTTTTAAAATCCGTTTGTTTTTAAAAATGAAGCTTTGTTTCTTTTTTTTTTTAAACAGAAATATTTATTTTCCCAAGCTGAAAACAAATGTGGGTTTGCTCAAATGTATTAAGAAGATTTTATTGTCTTTATTAACACACACATCATCCTTTCTGGAAACAGCAGTGTGTAAAACAGTTTGCCATGTAACTGTACAGCAATATTAGCATCCCCAGCAGAAGTGAATCTGGGAGCAACTTTTCTCCTATAGCAGCAGACAGGACAGCTCAGCACCATGTTATGGCAATTCACCTGTGCAAAGACTATGAAAAATACAAAACGTTTTGGTCCAGGCAGAACTGGGGAGTGAAACACCACTTTTAAATAAGCACACTACAGATCACATCCAAATGAGACAGCAGCACCCACAAGGATTTACTTCTTTCCATTTCACAAAACTGGTGTTTAAATTGAGCAGATTGTTCCAAAACGTGAAGTGTAATTAAGCAGAACGTAAGTACCAATTAAGCTATCTTTGCACAGAAGAAACTGCTCAAAAAATATCATTCCAGTTCACATCCACATTTTTCAGTAGGACATGAGTTTGACCAAACCACAGCAGGCTTTCTGCTGAGACAGTGTGCAGCTGTGGGGAGCTGACAGGGGTGCCAGCCCTGGGAAGGAAGCTGGCAGGGGCACGGGCTGTGCTTGTTGTTGGAGGGCAGCACCCATACCTCAAAGCACTACACTGGGGTTGCACACAAGCAGTATATCGAAGCAACCAACAGTGTCTGGACTTCTCCTTCACAAAAATTAATGTCCTAATTTCTGGTTTGCCAAGAAGGTGAACAAGAAGTGGGACTTCAGGACACCAACATACAGACAGTGCCTAAAACACCCTTCTGCCACCAGTGTCTCTGTAAATGCAGCCTACATACCTCTTCCTGGCTCAGAAATAGAGCTGCTTTACGTCCCTATGTACTCATTCAAATTCTTCAGCCACATCTTTAACAGTTGTGCTCAAGAGTTTTGCATAAAGAGAGCTACAAATCAGGTACTTGCTTTTATATGTACACAGCACTGCCCAGGACTGTGGGCATTAACTCACTGAAGCTCTTCATCCAAACAAGTGGCAGCTCTTGACAATTTAGAAAACAAGAACAACCCATCCAACACACTAGATTCTTCAGACATAGTAAGATTTCAGAGTGTGAAAGCAGTAATTTCTTTCAAGACTCTCAAGAGATTTTCTTACAGGGAATACTTTTTCTTTTAGGCCAAGGCTGTACCTGGTCTGTGGTGACACTCCCAAGAGCAGCTGTTTCAGCCAACTTCAGCTGCTAATCCCTCTACATTGTCCCAGTTGCTCTTCATCCCTCTCTGTTCCCTCTGCTCCTACCTCTGAGGAGTGGCACGAGCATCCTCCAGGCTGGCTGTTTGTTTTAATGGGCTCTGAGCCACTCTACAGAGAGGAAGTCACTCAGAGCAGCTTCACACACCCACTCCCGAGGCCAGCAAGCATGCTGCTCTGCAAAGCCTGGGCAGTTCACAGCCATGGGTACAGCAGGCAGCTCCACATGCTGTATGGGGCTAAGCAAATCTCACTGGAACATTTTGACCCAGCTTTATGTGTTCAGAGAATTTGTAGAAGACCATTTAAAACATTTTTCCCAGCAATGAGACGGGAGTTTTACCAAATATTATGTAGTATTTTTGTTAAGAAGCAATGTGGTAGCACTCAGGGAAGCAAACTGCTTCCAGGTAAGTCTTTTCTTGTGGTCAGAAGTTCAGGTCTCCCTCCCATTGCTTGGCAGGCTACAGGTGCCCATCAAGTTACTCAGTGCAGCAAGGAGACCCCTTCTGGAAGTGCCCTTAGCCTCTTTACTTTAAAGTGAGCAAATAGAAACACATGCACAGTGGGAAGATGAAAAGATTTTCTGTGTGGGTTTCTACGTCGCACTGAGAAGCATAAAAATCGAGGAGGGCTGAGGACAAAAGACCAGACAGATTGGTACTGAGGTGTAAACAGCCCTATAAAACAGGAGCTACAACCAAACCTGCCACATGTACAGTCATAGACCACCCTGATAGACCACCCTCAATATACCAGATGTACCAGCACCACATACCAAAGCAAGCACAGAACTGAGCTACACCTCCTGAAACTCCACGAAGGAGCCAAACCACCAGCAGTGACCAGCCAGCAAATGTGCAGGGAACTGAAACCCCAGCAGAAAAGATAAGAAAGTTTCAGGAATCAGACAATAGCTGAATAGGTTACAAAACCTGGCCCAGCTAGTCATGCTGGGAACCTTAAAACTGTGTTACTGCAGCAAAATGTTAACAGGACAAGCACAAAACTTGCTCCCATTTTTCTCTGCTTCTCCTGGAAGGGCAATGAGGACTGCCACAAGGCTCAACACTGCAAGACACACCGTGCAACCAATTACACACTTGTGGAGTTGCCGTGAAGTCAAAGCAAAATTATTTAAAACTTTACTGTGTTGGAAGCTTCAAATTCCACTAATTTTTCTAAGGATCTTTCTGCTCCTGAAACATTAATTTCTGGAAGAAGACGACCATGAAGTTTATGGCTTCCCAGGGTGGGGTCTGGCTTTGATTAATCCCCCTAAAAATATTGGCAAATTCAGAGGTCTGGTCTGTTATTAAAATACCACTAACAGAGTGATTTGAGGCTATTAAACATCAGTGCTTGTACACACTGGAGCTGTTCAGGTTGACAATGTTGAAGGCTTTCTACAGGCAGAAAACAAATACACAATTGAGAACATGACCAATGCCAGAATGTAGCTTATTAAATTTTCATGCTGACTCTGATTACTTTCATTTAGCAACACAGATGCGCAACCAGGATGAGAAGCTATAGTGCCTGTGAGTGCTGTGAAATGGCTGGCAATATGAGTGAGACTTGGAAAGCAATCACTTAGAGCAAATGCTGCTCACATGTGTGCTTATCAGCTCTTACCAGGGACTTGATTTTAAAGCAGCCATGAAAACATTTTAACGTATAAGGTTTCATAATTCTGAGTCTTCCATTCTGTTTTAAGGCAGTCACAAGAACAGGGGAGAATATGACAGGAGAGCATTGCTACAAACAGTTTTTTAAAAAGGTTTAGAAGCTACCTAGGAAAGCTTAACCTATCTGTACAAGTGCTTCCTCATTTATTTTAGGGAGAAAGAAACAGCTTGAAATATTTTAACTAGAGTGTGTGAAGAATAAACAAGGCAAAATTATTTCTGAATGCTCCCGATTTCATATTGAGATTTCAATAATCCACAAGAACTTTAATAAAGCTTTGGCCTAATCCCAGAATAAAAGAATAATGGAGAGTTAGAGTTTTCCTTATACAGAGACACCTAAAGGGAGCCTCTACAGCTGGAGTTGGTGTGTGCTGCCAGCCCTGCTCCAGCAGCTGGGAGCCCTGGGGCAGCCATATAGGCTTGGAGGTGCAGGAACAGGGCACCACTGCCCCTCCTGGCCTCGGGGACAGGTCTGACACCTTCTTCCTTTCTCCTCTACTATTTGTGCCTAGCAAACACCCACCCACTGTCAGACAAGTACTCAGCCCTGCAGTGGATGCACGTGCCTGGCACTGCAACAGCCCCACACAGAGCCAAGGTCAGCGCTGGGGTCCAGCCACAGCTCCTCATTGCCTGTGGGCATCACGAGCCAGCTGCTTTACCTCCCAGTCCTGCTGCGGGATGGGATCATGGACTGTTACAGCACTGGTGTCAGGAAGCATGGTGGACAAAGGGGACTAATATTTTAGTCTTTCCACAGTGCAAAAATCTCATTTAAAGAGAGGAAGGATTAACTGTTTAAGTAGTTAAAATTAATTATGACTTAAGATATATTGTACATGCATCCTCAATTCAAGCTTCCCATGTGTAGATTTAAGAACCATGGGAGAGAGATTAAGGTAATACTACATTCCATTTACATTGACTATTTATATAGTTATCCCTTTCCAATTATGAGCTTCTTTAACTCAATTTCTCCAAGAGAAGCAGCCTTAGCCCGAAATTCTCAAGGATGTTCTTCAGCCAAGAAATGTCTCCTCCTACAAGTGTAAATTTATTGAAGCCAAGTGAAATGATTCCGGATTTCAAACATTGCAGGTTAGAGTAGCTCTCTTGTGGTTGCAAGGTTTTGGAAAAGAGAAGACAAGCTGGTAAACACAGGGGGTTAGTATTCAGATGAGTGGTGTTTCATGTCAGTGAGAAGTGGTTCAGCAACAACACAAGAAGCTAGACCACAACTCTCATTTTGAGACTTCCTAATAACCATGTGTCCATGATAATCTGGCAAATCAGTGAAAAAGATGAGCAAGTTTACCATCCCAGAAGAGCACAGCCACCTCAAAGACTACCCTGGGACCAGTCCAGGAATGCATCCACAAAACCCAGGTGGGCTCTTAGGGAGTTCCAGTTATCAGCCTCAGGTCACATTCTTGTTGGTCTTGCCTTAACACCCCTCCCCTTCCCTCCCTCCTCCTGCAGATAAAGGGAAATCTCCTGCCTCAGACACGAATTGCTCCAGGACTGTTGGCTGCCCTCAGGGGCGCTGCATCAGGGGAGCTGACTTCAGGAAGGAGAACAGAAAGCACAGCACACTGCTTTTTACAGTCTGTACTAAACATTATTTTAAAAATCTTTACGATTCCAAACACTTTTTGTGTAATGATGATCTATCTTTAATAGCATAAGTCAAGGAACTTGTTTTTAACTTGGCCATGTCTCTTTAAAATGGATACTGTTTTCACACTATTTAATTTATATAATTTAAAGATGCACAGGGGGGTGAGGGGGGAAAGAAAATACTTATTTTCCTTTCTGATGCAATGAGAAACCACATTTGTTTCATATAAAAATGTACCACAATTATTTATTAGCAGGCAGAAGGCTTTTGGGTATAATAAAAATTTGGTACATAAAGCTGCAGCTGCCTGAAGAGAGAGAATTAACTGTAATGAAACTCGTTTAAAGAACCTCATAGTATTTTGTGATTTACCAAAAAAATTTTTCCTCTTGCCTCTACCCTCTTCCTTTTTTTTTTAAAGTGATACCATCTGTTCTTTCTGCTAAACCCTTAAAAACAAAATACAAGTTTTCCTCTCATCTTTACATTTAAGATGTGTACCTCAAGGATCATTTTCTTCTCCCCATATGCTTATATTGCACCTTCTTAACAAGCAGCAATTGACTGATGAGGATTTATTCCTGAGTGGCAGATTTTTTTCACTCCAGTTCAGAGACTTTTTCTAGTCAACACACAGGTCAGTGTTAGTATCTCTTACCTCTACCCTGCTGACCAGTGGAGACATATCCTTCCTCCAGGGTTTCTCTCTTACATCCAAGGTCTGGGATTCACAAGGGCTGATCTTAGGAGTAAAGACTGAGGCGAATAAAGTATTCAGTAAATCTGCCTTCCCTGCATCATTTGTTACCAGGGCTCCCACCTCATTCAGCAGTGGGCCCACAAGTTCCCTATTCTTCCTTTTACCACTGATGCATTTGAAGAAGCCTTTCTTGTTCTGTGAAGCAGATTTTAAAATAAGACCACGTCATTTTACGCTTCTGACCACATCATCACAGCGACACTCCTATTCCTATCGTTGTTGTCTGAAAGGCAGCAAAATGGCAAGTTGGTGTTTCAGCACAGGAATCCCCACTTGTTCACTGCTCTCACCACCTCTGGACCTGTATTCTGGGAAGGGCACGAGGAATTCAAGGGGGATGAAGCCTCTGTGTCTACTCTGCATTTCAAAGTGGTTCTGTAGTCCACAAATGCAGAGCCCTGCACACAGAATCCATTATCTATGGCCATTAACTACCTTAGAAAGTTTATCACAGAGTTAATATTGCAGACTGCTTTAATTCTGAAGGAGGTACAATTTCAGTGTTGGGGAAATGAATGTCTTTTGGCATCTTCTAGACATCTAATTGGTATATATAAATTATTTAAATTACAACATAGTTGTGAAGATATTAATTAAGTTTTCAGGAAAAACAGATCTAAATGGGGGAAGGGTCTGGGAAAACAGAGATACGTGCTTAGCTACAAATAGTCTATATTAACATCATCATCACACCCTGCTAGAGAACATTCTAAGATTGCCAATCATGTATACATTAACCTGCAAGCACTAGCTCATTTTGTGCTGCATACATACAACCTGCATTGCTGCCATGCCTCCCCCAAGCTCTCCTATGTTTCAGTTCCACCAGAAAAGCCTGGATTGCCAGCTTACAGTGCTCACATCTGTTGACACTTTGTGACTGTCCTCCTGTGATATATTTGAAAGAAAAAAAATCTTCCTGTGAAAATTATTATACTTTAAAATTCTGGTTTAACCTGTAGGAGGTCAGGGGATTTTATTGCATTGCTCTGGAAATACTCTCCAAGCTAAGCACGGTAACTGCAAGGGATACATAATCCTGCCTGAATTCCCCATCATCTAACTGCTCTTCCACCCCATAAAGACATCAGGGAAAGGTCTTGAAGGGGAAGAGACAATGAACAGTGACAGAACAGAAGAGCAGGCTCATGAAGTGTGCTCAAGTGGATCTGTACCAATCAATCACAGACACTATAACATCTGCCAAGCAGCCTGCCACCCGGTTCAGTAGCACTGGGGAATCTCTAACTTCTGTAACCACCACTCCCACAGGTTGTAAATTAAGAATTGCTTTGACAGCCTCTCAGAAATAAGCTTTGCACAAGGATAAACTCGTCTTCAACAATGCTGCCATTCAGTTTAGAATACATTTTTCTTAACCCACACTAGCTTTTCCTCAAAACAACCATCTTCTTCGCAGGCAGGACACACCCCAGTCGTCCTGCTCCACACTGACTGCAGTTATCCCTCCTGCAGTGTGAGCTGATGTGGATCCACATCTACCAGCACATCTCCTGGCATCAAACCTTGCCTCATGCTTGCTGTGTCTGAAGTGGGAAGGCTACCCAGAGCTTGTTATTTTGCAAGGTGGATTTGAAGCAGCACATTAGTCCACAGTCTCTCTTGCAGCTGTAGAAAGCAGGTAAAGTGTAAGATCCTCCTTTTCAGAAATATGCTAGAGCAGCTTATCGTCTACATGGTTTATCTTAAAAAAAAAAAAGCCAAACAAACCCCCTTGCAATGAAACTGAGGATATCCATAAAGAAGCTTTATGCAATTCTATTAAATTTCTTTCAAAATAGCCTGCCGAATATTGACCTATTCTAACATCCTTCTACCCTGCAGACAAAGTGATGGATTTAGGGAAGGAGTTCTAAGGAAGAAAGTCAAGATGGAAGGGAAGACACATAAATAGGTACAAAACTCACATATTATTTCATTTTTATATACATGGGGAGTTAACAGAAGCACAGAAATAATGGAATTATGGTGATAAGTTAGAAGCTTTGCTGTGGTATATTCTTTTGGCATGCCTTCCATGTTTTTAAAAAGGTCCAAGTAGTCTCCTTTAAAGTTATGCTTGGTAAAATAACTGATTAAGACAGTTTTCTAGCTGACTCATCACAATTCACAAAGGTTTGCACTTTTCAAATCATTAACAAACTTCTAAATCAGTCCAACACCCAAGTTCTTCAAACACTAACACATAATGCACAATAAGCACTTCTATTTCACAGAGCAGTTGACTTATCTCCCCCTGCAGGGCTCCACTGCACTGGAAACAGATCTCTTTCTTCTCTTGGCCATCTGCTGCATCATTTCATGGAGGACACTTCTACACCTTCAGTCATACTCCCTCCTTCAAAACACTTACATGCAGTCTGCTGTGCTTTGGCTTTCTGTTGATGGCAGAGCATTTAAGTCACTAATATATGTGGTTTGTGCTTTCAAAAGGAGGTTGTTGTTGCTCTGTTTTTCTACACAGTCTTACTTTACTCCTGTACTTTCCGCCCTGGTTCACTCTGTCTGCACCAGATTATGAATAAAAATTAAACAAGCATTTCCTAGCCTCTGTGCTGCCACAGCTAGGTATTATGCAAACATCATTTTTCCTGCAGTGCTGTCTGTTGAAGAAGGGTCTGGTAATGCCAAGTAGCTTTCTGAAGAGGAAGGCTGCCATGTTGCATGTGGAATGACTATTGTACAGATGGACTGAAAATAAAATCCATATCTATTCAATCAGAACTGTTAAAGCTGAAGGGGAAACGAACACAGAATTCATCCTAAGGGATGACTGATTGAATTACACCTCTGTGATAGTCCCACAAAATGTTATTGATCTCAGACTGAATGCTTGCATAGTTGATTACTTAGGCAGGAACTGTAAAATGGAAGTTGTGTATTTTTGTCACATAAGAAAGGAGAAAGGGCATTCTCCTTTTTCTCCATTTTACAGTTGTTCTGAAATTCCCTGTTTGTAATTTTGGATGGAGACTGTGGACACCCAAACAGAGCCCCACATCAAAAATGCATGGACCAGAAGGAAGAAGCCATGAAGTGATGCAGCCCCAGGAGCTAAACCAGCAGTTGAAGAACAGGACTGGGGCTGAAGAGGGAGGGAGCTAGCAAAGAAAGCAGAGGGAGTCAACACTCCCTGCTTTCAGACTTCCTATATAGCATTAGGATCTCGCTGTGATCGACACAAACAGGGGCTCTGGCCCAGCTGCTCCTGCACCGCTCGCGATGCCTGTGGGGAGGTGACACTGCCCCACCTCTTGGCAGAGCACAGAAAGTGAAGGGGACGCGAAGTCTCAGCCAGTGCTCGAAGACAATCCAAAACACGGGGCTGTGCGAGATGTCTCCCATCACATTCTCATCCTGCTTTCCTTCCAGGCTTCCCAGAACAGTTTATCGCCGTTTTTTCCCTAACTGCAGGAAACTGGGAGACCAAAGGCAAGAGATGCTGTTTTACCCTGGAAGGCACAAGCAGCTAAAGGAAGGGGAAGGATTGATTACGGGACCAAATAATTTTTTTGTTTTTCACTTTCATTCTCAGGAAATACTGGAACAACCAATGATCTGTGCTTACGAGTGTGGACCATTGACTTGTCAAAACTGCAGTAGAATAAAACTGAACGGATAGAGAGCAGCCTTGTGTGGAGGAGAGAAAGAGAGAATGCATTACATCTTCATTTGAGTAATAATTTTTGTCCCTGTTTCACATACCATTCTCCTCCAGAAGCTGAGGAAAAGAATGGTCTATGAAACTGTAAATGGAAGCTGGCTGGAGAGCTATTCAGGGGGCAGCTATCAGTGGTTTGGTACCAAAACAACAGCAGGGATCATGCAGGACTCCACTGAGGTCTTCCCTGGGTCTAGTAATGGTCAATGTATTTATTACCAAGCTGGATGATCAAACAGAATAGGTAACATCCTGTTGGAAAGGACTGCAGGAGACTCTCACAAATTCGAGAAGAGGCCTGAAAGTTAGTAGTTAAATTGCAGTAAAGCCAAATGCAAAGGGCTACAAGTTCAACAACAGAATAATCCACACAAACATGGCTGGCAAGGCTGGAGATCTGTACACTATTGTGGGCCAGAAGTTGAATATAAATTACTAGTCTCACGTTGCAGCAATTGTTGTTGCAAGACAAGCAGCACTTTGCCAGAAGTACAAACAGGAATACATTTTGCCAGCCATGTGAAATAAACCCTTTGCTGTGCTCAGCGGCAGCTAGGTCACAGCTTCAAGAAAGATGTGCATTAACAACAAACACTTCAGGGAAGAGCAATGAACATGATCAGAAGCTAAACCACACAAACTAGTAAAAACCAAAATAAGTGGTTATTTAGACTAGTGAAGAGGAGCCTCGAAGAACATAACACTCCTTACAAGGCTTAAACAAAGGTAAAAGAAATTATCCATGCCCATTGGTAGACTGAAGACAAAATAATACTTGTAAAGAGTTTGCCATGCTGACACAGACAGGTACAATGCTGCTTTGAGACAGGAGGATGGACTAGGAAACCTCTTCACCTTCTCCATCTACTTTACCTATGATTTTATGTAGCATTTACATACTGTTCCCACAAGAGCTTTTTTCCCCCCGAACAACAAAGAGCTAGAGCTTTGGCTCTGACTAGGTGAACATAAGGCCTCAAACAGGCTTTCCGTTTTGTGCCTGTGCAAGTTACGGGGTGCTTGTGGGATACTTGTACCTACTGATGCTAACCTTGATTTTGGAAAGTAAATGCTTTTCAGTAACTGATTTGTCATGTATCAGTCAAGGAAATCGTTAGATAAAAACCATGAAAGTTGCAAAGTTTCACCATTATTAATATCCCCAAAGAGAGATGTTTTTACTGAATGGCTGCGAAGTGACAGCTGCTGTTTCCTAAGCAGTTCTTTGCATTAAGTAGTGCAAAAGGAAGAAGCTTCAAGCCTCTAATTCAGGATCAGTATCACAGTTCATTGTGCTGCTCTCTCTTCCCCTTTAGGAAAGACAGAAAATGCAATGCTGTCACTTGGGAATTGGGAAAATATGATTCTTGTCTGTAGAAATGTTACCATTTCTGGCAATGGCTTTAATAATCTTTTTATAAAGATCAGTGTCTGCTGATACAGTTTAGAGACATGATAACCTACCACTTTCCACTCCTGAGGACTTTAATATCCCCTCTAGAGTGACAGACAATGTGAGCATTAACAGAGCTAGAAAAGGGGTACTGTATTAATTCTACCTCTTAATAATAAATAATCAAATAAAAACAAGTTAGTGATTGCTTAAGCAGAAAGGCACTGAGCAAAGTAAGCAAGGAGACACTAAACACTTACAGAGAACTCTGCACAAAACTATGGGCTAAAGACAAAGTAAACATTCAAGAAAGTCTGCATGGGAAAGAGGACCAGCTAGCAACTTCAACACTACCTTTTTTATACATACAGTTTATGTTAGTTGCTGAAACACAGAAGTTCAACTAAGCAAAAAGTGTAAGTTTTAGTACTAAGCTGGGAGGACGAGCAGAGAGACTAAAAGAGCAGGACTTCAGGTCTGGTCACAGGTTCTGTAAAAGAGTGACATTTATAACCTTTTGGTAAAAAGCAGAGGGACATGAAGAAGTGCAAAAGATGGGGTGAACAGAGCCAGTCAACAGTTTTATTCCTTCAAGGGCTGCAGCCTGCTGTCCTAGGGACACTGGACTCGAGGGCTCCACAGCTCTGACACATGCAAGGTACTGAGGGACAAAACCCTACAGGAGTGCACAAGGAGGTGCAACAGCAGCTGCAGTAGCAATGGAAACTGTGTGTGTATCTAGATTAAGCCTGAAAGCCAGAGAAGTGTGGCATGAAGAACAGAGGTAAATTGGTGAGCCACAAGAAAAATACAGGTATACATATGTACAAACACACAAGGTAGTTTTATGCAGACACAAGGGGACGCAGGACAGAGAGCTGTGAAACATGGGAAACTTTACTACAATGTGAATAAAAATGAGTATGAAATTACTGTTTCATAAGAAAGGTTAGTAGTAGAGCAACTATGATACACATGGAAGTATAAACAGCAAAGCAGCGCAATATGCTCTGGTAAAAACACAGCCATGAGTAATTAGTTACTAACTGAATCACTCCACAGATCCAGAGGGTTGAGGCAGAATCTCTGCTGCTGAAAAAAACCCTTCTAGTTAAAAGGCTCGAATTGTGCGTCTGAAAGAGTGCTGGACACTAAAAGCTTCAGTCTTAATACAATGATGCCACAAACAACTCAAATTAAGTTCCCCAGAGAGTGGAATAACTGCAATTAATCCACAATGTCAAAACCTCTCCCACTCCTTAGCAGAGCTGAAGCTGAGAGAAAAGCCACAGAATGTCAGAAGCTAATCTAGAGAGACTCCTGAAGCACTAGCAAATGCCACCAGGCCTGGGAAATCAGAAAGATGACGTGCAGCAAACAAAATTCACTTCATTCCCAACTGCAAGCCCACAGCTCAGGCTGTATCAGGACTACTGATCTTCAGGAGCTTCTGCAACAAACTGTGTGCTGAAGTCTAGGGGTCACCTAGTTGCATGAGAGAGGAAGCCCTGAAAGCTGGAAGTGCTGTAACAAATTCAGAGGTTTCATTACAGGAAGCTTGTAATTGTTAATTGGAACGCCTTAAAAAAGCTAAATAGAAACACTTTATAAATGCATATAAATGCACTTCCCCAGATTTACATGGACAAAACCCTGTGCAAGGAGAACACAGGCAAGACATCAAAAACCAGGAACCCTCAAGTTAATTTTGGCTCTGTCTCTTCATGAGTAACACTAATTTAGGCATTTATCTTTTGACTGCTTCCCATTGTAATGAGGGATTTTGCCTTTTAGTCTACCAATGCATCTAAATGAGCTGAACATTTAAAATATGGTACACCTATGCAAAGGGGGACATAGGAACACAATGTTACCATGCTCAATCCCTGGCCAAAAAAAAAAGTGAGGTTCTGAGACTGATAATACATCTCAGAGTTGTGTATTTGGGGTTTTTTGAAATGTATTTGTACTGCCTTTATCTCAGAGCCAGAGTCTCACTGTTTCCAGCTGAGCAGTAAAAAAGTGCATCAAGTCAATCAGACTAACATCCCACGAAAAACCTGAGATCTAGTGGAGATGCTGGGATTTAATAGCTGTACCAAGAGCTGTAGCCCAGAATGTTGATCTACCTTAAGGGTTACTTGAGACAACAGTAGATGCCTATCTCCTTTCTCCATGTAACATCAGGTACCAGACACACCACATGAAAACTGGTACACTGAGAAAGACTTGGAAACACTTACTCTAGTGAAGTTACAGGGACAAGCTTTAAGACCCCATCTCTATTGGCAATCATATTAAAATTATTTCTCTCAGTGGCAACTGAACTCTAGCAGTTGGCAATACATTTTTGACATACTGTTGAATTACGTAGACCCATACGGTAACAACCTCTGAAGCATCTGAGATGGCTTATTTGTAAATTTGTTTATTCAATGAAGAACAACATTTACCATCTGCTTCTAATCTGTCAGAAAATAAGTGACTACAACAGGGAAAGCAGGGTTTTGTACCCTGAAATCAACACTGAAGTAGTCCAAAAACACAATTCATATTTGCTCTGGATCCCTCTAATTTGAAAAAAAAAAATGGGATTTATGAATGCTTCAAGGGTACCTGGAGGATAGACAGGTGTTCTGCAAAGAAGATTAGTGAAAGCCAAACTCAAAAAACCCCCAAAATTTACAGCCAGAATTTACTCTCACTTCACAGAGAAGGTTTTTGGTCTCCAAGCATAAGCTAGTACAAGGTTTCACCAGATGTTTCCCAAAGTGATATGTAATAATTGTTTGTGATTGCATTGTTACACTAAAGAAAACAGATCTTCAACTCTTAGCCCACTCTTGTGGATCTGGTTGTATGGAGCTGTTAGGAGCTGGGAACTAACCTAAGGAGAGTGCTGCAGCTCGGCCAAAGCTCAGAACTGCAGCAAGGACACAGCAACGAACACGAGACCCCAAAGGATGGAACAGTGAGAGAAGCATAAAGCAACAAGTCATCAACATTTCTAACTAGCAGGGTCACAAAAAATTGCCCCATGCTTTGCAGAACTTTTGTATTTAGTCAAGTACATTTTGCCTCTCCAGACAATCTAGACACAACCCTCTCCCAATCCTCCCTTTGGTTCTAAAAAATGGGAACATTTTAATAAAGAAGTCAGAAAACACAAACAGTGCAACTGGCAAAGGTCTGATCTTACTGGAGTTTTAGGGGATCATTTCACATAGACTTGCTTCACCTGCACCTTGGGTGGAACACAAGACACTGGGGAAAAAAGTTTATTTCCTATTGGTTTAATATTCTATTTAAAAATGCATAACAGTTTTAGGTTATAATAAGAGATTAAAACTGCCCCTAATGTATCTGGTTTCAGTTCATTCAGGTATTTGAGAGGAAATGACTAACAGCAAGAAGAGGACCTCACCTCTGGAACATAACTAACAGAAAAGGTGGAACTGAGCAAACACGCCTTTCTTTAGCTGCAGCAAATTCTAAAATGTCACATTTTCCAAATTACTGTCTACACTATTTCCCTCTCCGTAATTATTGCTTCTTATGTTAGACTAACGAAGAATCAGCACTCAAGTTTGAGTTCGGTTTTGTTTTGGTGTGTTTTGGTTTTGTTTTTTTTTCTTTGAACAGGACAAAGGAACAATGTTTAAATAAGCCTGTTCCATCTACAGGAGACTTAGTAGTTCTAGTTCTAAAAAAGAGTCATAATATAGCCAATTTCAGTGTCTTATTGTAGTGTTATTTCACACAGCCAGGAGAAAGCACCTGCAGTTTCTAGATGTTTATAAATAAAAAAGCAGTGATCATTTCTAGTGAATATAAAGATGTTGGAAATATTTATATTGCAATATAAGCATCCACTATACCTTCCCCATCACTGCCAAGAAGCACATCAAAGTAAACAGTTTAATACCACCTTTAAAGATCTCCAAGTGACTGAAATCTGCATTGCACTCCATTAATGACCACTTGCATTCCACTAACGTTACTATTTACACATACACATAATTCTTCACACAGGTATAGAATCAGAAAAGAAAAAATCACAGGGTCATACAATTTTATGAGTACCAAGTATATATAATCTTGGTCTCCATGTGAACTATTTTACAGCAGGAAAAAAAAAATCCAAGGAAAAATATCCAAAGGTAAAAAGGTCTATAGCATCATGCTCCTGTGCACTGTCAGGTAACCCATCAGCAATCAGGAACTATATGTATGTGTCATTTTGACAGAGTTCCTTTACAAAGAGTTAAAAGAAAATGCTGTATCCTTCTACACTTGTTCGTATTGAGTGATTATTGACTGATGATATTGATTTGCAATTATATAATTCAATTCCAGTGACATTCTAGGAGTAAACTAAGAGCTCCTGTGATACTAATTTTGTTATAAAGAATATCAGTGTTTATGTAATGACCAATACGTGCCAATTTACATCTTCTTGTAGTCTAAACAAAACTTTTATTTAGGCCATTTTTCATATTTATTCCTAATCATGCAGGTGGATTTCTACAATTATGAGACAGCAATGATTTTACAGCAGCAAGGTTAAAATTCCATTTGCTTTCTTGTTTTTACCATTATCCAGTAAAACATATTAAATATCTACATTTCCTCTACTTTATTCAATATTTCATCAGCCTTAGCTAACCCATATTTTAAAGATAATATGTGAATAAAGTCACACAGGTGTTTATACTAATATTTTCTCATTGCTATTTCCTTTGCTTTCCTTTCCCTTGGCACAGTTAGTAATCAAAGCAAGAATACACTCAGTGACCTGGGGGTCCCTTTTTAAAAAAAAAACACCAAACACCTAATTTGCTTCATCAAGAAGTTATTTTCTTTCAAAATTCAGTGATATCTACATCCCTTTATGCATAGATAATATGATCCTCAAAGCTCACTGAACTGTTAAAGCAAGCATGCTTTACTGAGCGAGGAAAACCGTTACGAGAAAAAGTTCATTACATTGGTAAGAGAGACCAAATCTTCCAGTTCAATATGTGAAAACAAAAATATTTCTCTCTGTTATTTTACTTCTAGTTACTTTGCTGAAGTGTTTCTTTGCTGGAATAGCAAATACAGAGGAATTTGCTTTATTCACATTCATTCCATCATGTATTTTATCTGCACATGTCCCAGTAGAATTGTTTTAAATATCCATGTGAAATCATGCACCTAATTATCAGCTGTACTTTCATTATTCCAAGAGAGGCTTTCCTTTTTCCAGCTCGGTACTATTTTATTTTCAAGAGAAAAAGAATTAACAATAAGGAAAATTAAGAAAAATCTGGTAAAACAACAAGGCAAAAAAATCACAGCTTTAGATTCTCTCTGGCTATAGTAATACACCAAAAGCAATCAGAAGTCCTCAATACAGCATCATTCCCTCTTTGTAGCCCTATTAATAGAGATGAAGACAATACTAAGAATCAGAGCACTGACAGAAAATACTTTCCTTCCTACAGCCTGCTACCTACAGTGGCTTTACTGAAACAGATAGAAACAAAAGTAAACAGGAGCTGGAAAACTTGGAAGTTCTCTTACCATCTGACAAGTCAATTAGCCCGAGGTAGTGCAAAAGTTTCAGAGAGGAGCACACCACCACCACAATCCCTAAAGTCTGGAGTCCCTCCGACTCGCCTTTAGTCCACATCCTTTAAGGCACCACACAGATACCTGCTGGTGAGCCTGCCAACAACTGGCAGACACCTAAAGCTGAGAAATCCTCTGTTTGAAGCTTTTCTTCCTGCTGCTCGGCTAAGTGTACAGCACATTTCCCTTTCCCCTCCTCCCCCCATGCTCACACTCCCTCCGATTCTCAACCTCTCCCTCTATTTCTAATCGTTCTCTTCCTCCCTCTCTCTCTGGCTTGCCTGTTTTATTTTTTAAACATGCAAGCAATTTCTGAATTTAACTGTAATCTACAGTTTTATTTTCTTTTACTTCATGGTAATTCTCCCAAGAGTTTATTCTGCCCCTGAAAAACTTAGCACTGTGCTGCTAACCTAGCAACATCTCACGTGTGTATTTTTTAAATCTCCAGTTGATTTTTGCATTTGGGATTTTCTCAGTGAACCTGCCAATGCAGATGCTTTCTGTCTATGCCTCTTCTGTATTGCTTAAGAGAACACAACACATTGTAGGGAAGGAAAGGAAGGGTCTTTCCCTTTCTTAATTCCTCCCCAATCCTACTCCCCCCCACCCCCAATGAGGCTGGGATAGACATCAACACACTTCCCACATCCATGTGTATACCTGTACAGAGCTACAGGACCTACACAGCAACCCTGTTTGTAAGCAACAGCTCCAAGCCCTGTTCCCCTGGTTAGGGGCTGGGCAGCAAACAGTGCATTTTGCTGGCATTTAATGGTTACCCAGACATCAGTGTGGACTAGTGCTGCCCTGGAACACACACCCTGTGCCAGCAACTAAGGAAGACAGGCAGATGCACTTTACACTTGTTCATCTCTGCAATATTTCACCAGGCTGCTGGCATGGGGTAGCGCTGCGGGTTGCTCTCAAGTTAAGCCAATTATGTATTTCTCCATTATCACCACAGATGAGTAAACACTTGATTGAGCATTTTATCAGGATTGCAGGTGCAAGACTGCAACAGCAGTGAAAGTCAGATTTTTTTCAAGCATGCTATTAGTGGAAGGTGCTGGTATGCCCCATGCAAAATGTTCAGGAGGACACACAGACAATGCCTTTTATTTTACAGGACTTGGAGGCTGTGGTTTTCCCCACACCATTCCCACACTCCCACTCCCCCCGAGGCAAGCAGTAGCTCCAGTCCCAAGGGAGCAAGGCAGGCTGTCTTTCACCCCCCCCACTGCTCCCAGAACCTCTTCAGATGCTGCCTCTGCCTTAAACTACTGCTGAACAATAACATCAGGTGCAGAACCTCAAAGGGATTTTGCTTATCACATTAACTAAATAATGCACTTGAATTGCTTAAAGATGTTAATTTTAAATCCAGTTTGGAGATGCAGAGTACTCATACATCCTTGAGTGATCAAGTCAACAAGGAATGAACATTTTAATTGAATTTAAGTTTTTTTCTGTATGCAGGTGGCCAAGAAAGAGATCACACTTGCAAATGTGTTATTCATGGAAGTTCTCTGTCATTGTCATCTACCTAACCAGAGCTCAATGGCATGCTATCAAAGCCACTTCTATTGATGAATACTTTAGATCAAAGGATTTTTTTTGCACCCGGTAGCATCTGCCACATTAGGTTTTCATTGCCCTGGCTGTACAACTGGCTATGATGCCTTGTTATGGTTCCTATTTCTCAGATTAACATATTCAGCTTTAAAACTATAAAGGAACTGAAATCACTGCACAGTCAAATCTCTCCCAGACAAGGAATGAAGAATTTGAAGCAGAAACATGTGAAAACCAGACCTCAAAACATTTAGATAATTTATTGGTTTATCATGTCTTGTTTCCATTAAAAAAAAAACCAAAACACTGTTACTGCAAAAAACCCCAAACAAACAAATCAACCCCACTACATCAAGCTTGGCCAGGCATGACAACCACAAAATTGAGCAGGTTTCTTCCTGTCTATAGAAGAGATCTTTGATGGATTCCCTGTCTGCCTGGTAGACATGGCACCATTTCCTCAGACCCTTAAGTTAGAGGATTTTAAACAGTACACAGAGTGAGAGAGGCCCACCTTACTCACTCACTCATTCCCAGGAACATTATTTACTTGCAGATACATCTAATCACAAAAGTTTCTTCCCAGCAATGCATGGATGCCCGGAATCTACTAATTACTGGGAAAAAAACCAAACAAACCAACAACCCCAAACTAAAAGAATAATATGATGAGCAATGAAACTCAAAAAGCCTGGCTTCCTACAGGTATGCCTTGCAATTCTACAGCTCTCGCACCACAATGTCCTGGTAGTTCCATTGTTTGTTACTGCATTTGATGCCAAATCTAACATTTTTTTATTCTTTAGGTATTCCAGACACAAGCAACTGCAAAAGAACTTTTGGTTTTTGGTCCCCGTTCCATGAAGACCTGATGCACACCAGGAGCTCAGAAGCCACTAACCGTGTATTTATCACTGTCAAAGCTAAATCATCATTTTCATGAGGTTGACTCAATTTTTAAAGAGACTTGGAAGGAATGTTGAAGGAGAAGTTTTCCATGCAGGACCTTCAGGCTGGTTTGGGATCACCTTGAAGTCAGCAGTTCTTCTTGGATGTTGTTTCTTCTCCCTTGTTTCCCCAAATTTCCCTCCTTCCAGTCATTTGACTCACTCTTCACCTACTTGTTACTGCCTTGAGAACCAGGATTCCTTCTGTTAGGGATGTGTCAGTATCACTTTTAATGGAAATTGCTGCTAGTTGCCTGACAGGCAGAGCACCAGGTCCCTCCAGCTTGGAAACCACATACTGGCCTACCAATATAGCACACAGGAAGTCAGCTTCCTACTGCTATTTAAACATTCAAATCATCAGCAGGGACTGCCTGGAGAGTTGACTATGGATGCCTTATGGGAGGCAAATCCTATGGATTCAAATACTCATTTGTGTTTTCCCCACTATAAGAACTAATTCAAGTAAGACCCTCCCAGCTTGGCCCATTAGTTACAGCAACACTCATTCTTTCCTGGGGTATTGAAGCAACGAGAGAAATTGGGTCTGTGATTTAAAGCAAAGAATGTCTACTTGGTTTAGTATTCCAATACAAATCTGCACAGAAATAGAGGCCATGCATAACTCTGCTGCAAAATACATATTGTTGTCCTCAGAGAGGGTAGCTCAAGGGACTAAATGTTTTTAACTAGAATCACAAATAAATTAAATAGCATAACCTGAAGTGCCTGGTTTTCTATCACAGCCACTGAACAAGGGATTTTGTAGAACAGTAACTGGAAGAACATTTTTCTAGTTGTACTTCAACAAGGTTAAGTTCACCAGTGAAGAAGTAAGCTTTATTTTTGCCAAATCCTAAGAAAAGGAAATGTAAACAGCCAAATGTTTACAATATCAGATGTCTTGATAATAGAGATAGATGTTCTTTCTAATGCCTGGTGTGCATATCTCTCTCATGCAGCAAAATGGGTTGAATGCCTCAATTAACTGTGAAAAAGGTTTATGCTGGGTATGCACAATGTGTGCCCTCTGGGAACATAAGTAGGAACTTTATAAAGATCAATCAAAATAATATGTAATGAAAAGGATTTTGTGGTAATAAGAATTGCTACGATGAATCGTATAAATGATTTATGTAATCTATAATCAGCTCTTAAAATTGGTGGCAGTGGGAAAATACAACACATGAAGAAGGTGCAAATACCACAGCAAAATAAAGAAGATTATACCCCACAGGAGAAGCTTCTCCCAGTTACATTTGGACCACACACTTTCAAACAGGAGGATTTGAGAATAAACAGGAACATTTAATTGACCTGTCTTGTACTGTTCGTTATTTCAAATATCTACAACACCTCTGTCTATGGATCTTCTGATACGTAGCAGTCCTGAACAGTCTTCTCACACAGCTGTTGTCCACAAATCTATTTTCATTGCAGATCTCCGAAGCTCTTTCACTTCTGCTGTATTGGCATAATGAGACCATTCTGTTTTGCAGGTGGCTACAGCACCAGAAATACGAAGTTACTATTCCCTACATATTCATCCAATATGATTTCTTTTGTGTGTGCATAAAGTTAGCAGGTTTGCTGCTGGTTTAAATTTTAAGCTAAACAAACCAAAACAAAAACTAGGCCTTTCCCATGACAGATTTCAGCTTACCTAGTCCCAAGCAGTGATATGAACTGCCTCAATTTCAGCTATTTATCAGTTGGCCTTGGCCAACAGTCATTCATCTGCCCCTTTCACCACAGGTGGGTAAACCCCCTTGGTGTTTCTCAGATTTCTCTGGATCTGATTAGTAATTTGTGCCATCTGCAAATTGTGGGGAGAGAAAATAATTGATTGATAAATGCTGACTACAATTAAAAAAAGATAAAATGCTATGAGTAAATTAGCAAATCTGATATTTAAGTAATTGATGGTTTAGGGCCCCCAGCTAAAGTACAGGCAATCTCCAGTTAAACAAGCAGCCATTTGGTGACAATGAGCTCAGGTCCCTTCCATTAGCACCACTATGATACAACCCCAACCCTCTGCCTGCACATTAATTTGACTTCGATCACACTTGTGTTTCCCAACAATTATTCACCAGCTAGGAGTGTTTCTGGAAGTCCTGGCTAATTACCAGTTATTTTTGTCACTAGAGTTACATTCTGAGAGGTGAACCACAGATGTCTCAGACAGTTTGGATAATATGGAAATTGGGATGCTTTCCTATTAGTGCAGCGCAGGGAGCTGGGAATAAGGAGCTCAGTTCCACAGTCTGCCATTTCCTCGCTATGTGAGTGCAGCGAACCAACCAGCAGATGAGCCCTTGTCCTGACAGAATATAAATTGTTCTGCTATAACAAAACCAGCTATAATTCCATCAAAAAGTTCCCCCTTAGTTCAACTGCTCTGATGCATGTGAAGGAGCTACTACCTTTGTTCTATCAACATCTCCCACCTTGTTGGCAGTGGAATTATGTTGTTGGGCCCAAGGACCCATAGACAATTTAGACAGACGAGCAGGAGGACCCCATACGCTTTCCCCCTTTAAGAGGATTGTCCTGAGCTAGTGATTCCCAGCCTCCTGTGAGCCCATAAGCACAATTGTCAGCTTTGAAAAATGCAGGAATACTTATGAAAGGTTCCAGAAATCCAGTGCATCATTACTGACTTTTTCTAGGCCAGCTGGAGGCACAGACAAGCATATCTTACCTGCTGAATAGAGGACTTTGCCTTATTCTGGACCTTGTGATGGCAAAAGCTGGTGGGATGGACACCCAGGTCAAAATTAAAGCAAAGCTCCTGTCAAGCTACAAATGATGACAAGACCAGCACCTAATAAAGAAACCACATCAGGCTTAAACCTTTCTGAGGGTTTAAGTTGAACCACAGTTCACGCATGCATTGAAACCTGGTAGTATAAAATTGAGGCAATATATAGTTAATGAAAGGGTAATAACGATCTCTCCCACTATTGAATATCATTGAAAGGAATTCAGACAGGCTTTATTACTCTTCCCTTCTATTTAACTGTTTTTCACCTATTTTTCTAGAATTTTTAATTTGTACACTGACAGTTTCATGAACCACAGCAGCAAAACCAAACCCAGCAGCCTCCTCTAAGACCACAGTTCACTATCAGAGTTGCAGAAGTGCAATGGCTCTCAGGACTGACTCAAGGAAGTTCTGCAGCACCAAATTTAGTCTATTCTCAGTGCTGTTGTTTTGGCTCAATGAACTGCCCTAGCAAAAAGCTACAGGACTTTGCTCATTGTCCTGCTTTTTAAGCAGACAAGGAAAGCTGAGGACATGCTGTGAGGAAAAGGGGAGGAAGTGAAAAGTTAAAAGAAGAAACCACAGAAGAGGGTATTTCAAGTCTGAAATAAGGAACACTGAATAAGAGGGTATAATGTGAAGCACAGATCTGGGAGGGACTGGGATGGAGCTATGTACAACCTGAAACTGTGCACAAAAATATAAAACCTGATGTTTCAATTATATTGGAGGTTCATTCCCCAGGTAGAAAAATTCCACTGCACCAGCACATACAGCTGACCTGTGCTGAGCATTTTCCCTGCAAACCAAACTCAGAGGTGAGCACTCAGCCACAATTGCACATGACTAACTGATAGCAGTTAAAGGCAGCCCAAAGGAGCTGTTAAAAACCACAAGCATCAGAAGGCAGGTGTGCTTTGCAGTGGCAGTTTCTTGCCTATTGGGTTTCTGCCACAAGCAAGAGATGCGACACCTTGCTTGTGGCACTGGTGACAACTGCTTTCTGAACCTGAACAGTAAAGAGGCATAAAGCCAAAAGTCGTTGCTATCAAGTCAGGCTGCAGCGACTCTCTCATCACTGGCTGATTTCCCCCATATGACATATTTCCCATGGGCATCAGCTTGTCCCTGCTTCATTCCAAGACTTGCCATAAGTGATGATTAACAATGCAGAACTTCTGCTCTCAGACTTTTCTTCTAATGGACTTTTTTTCCAGATTCATACTGAATACAGTATATGAGAATGAGAATGGCCAGGTAGGTTAGCAAGCCCACCACCTCTCTGAGACAGCTGCTCACTGCAGTGCTGCCTTGCTCTCCTAGGGAAGGGGTTTCTCCTGGTGTTCAATCTAGAGCTGCCACTTGCAGCCACTACCTCTTCTATTATAAAAATAGATGTTTTTCAACAGTGCATGCACAGGGTCACCTGTAAGCCACAAGCCTTCCTCCAAGCTGTCCAGCTTTTGCCCATGGGACAACAAAACCATACAGGCTGCTTTTTGCAAGGCAGCACTTAAAGCCAATGCTTTTAGGTGTGTTCTTTAGAGAAAGCCCTTGAGCATGGACCAAGTAATTTTGCTGCAGTCTCTTCTGCTTCATTACTGCCATCCAAACCCTTTTAATTATCCCAAGAAGGGCTACACTACAGACCAACAACCCAGGCTCTTCCTCATCTCACCAAACAACTTTCAACGAAGATGCAGAGAGTTTATTTTCCTAAATAAGTGGGCTGGCCATAAAGTTATTATTTTCAAGTTCAGACTTTAAAGTGCATGGAAGGATACATTTCCCCAGGAGAAAACATGAAGGCTAGCTTCAAATGTGGTCTAACCAGCAAGCAAGGAAAGGGCTGGTTTGGATTGTAGCTCTGAAGGTTGCACATCTGACTGCAGAATAGGGTTAGAAATATCTGGAGCTGTAAAATACATGTTGGCAACATTTCATGCACTGCCTGGCTACTTGAGACTTGACATGGGATTCAGTCCATAAGGACACACAGTGACAGGAGCGTGACTTTGCACCTTTAAGACTAGTGCAAAATCCTGCTGGTCTTGAGGGCAACAGAATCCAAGTTACCCAATCATTAAAAGAAAGTAAAAAAGTAGAAACTTTGGAACTCAGAGGTTTGTAAGAATATTTGCAAATTTGGAGAAGAATGCCAGGAGGCCTGACCTTCCCAAGCAGTTTGCATCCCTCTTGAAAAGCCTTGGAACTACACCAAGTGTCATAAGGTACATGTCTGCTGCTGACACCTGTGCCAAGCAAATTAGCAGCAACTCATTTCTTTGTCTCATTAAACATCTATGTAGCTATTTAAGGAGTGTACTGAGGAACATGGATTACATTTCCCATCAGTCCACTATGGAAACACATGTAATTTAGCCATCCCAGCTCCTCCAGTCTCCAATCAAGACAGACTTTTTTCTTATTTACTTTTTTCCTTTTATTCTTAAGTAGTGGAATGAAGATTCAGATTGTTGGGTGCATTTTTTTTCCCCATGCTCTAGTGGAATATTACACTATGCTCTTATATTTGCATGAAAATTAGGCAAAATATTGCCCAGTAAAGATAATCTCATACATTTTCCTTATTTACAACATATGCAGTAAAGGGTTGAGCTCTGAACAACACTCTTCACTGGAAGAATACTTCTCCTTTGCCTGTTACATTAAACTATATTTTCTCACCACTTTTCATGCTATTCTGGAACTTTTACTTTTAAGTGGCCTCAAGCAATGAGCACATGCACACAGTTTTCTAAATAAGCCTGTATTTTGTTCAGTTACTGATCTATTGCATAAGGAAAACCCTTTAAATCTTCTCATTGACTCTTTTATGGCCTCTTATCTTCATTGTACCATGAATGCATTACCAGCACTTAAGTTATTATTTTATCATCTGTAATTTGTATTCCTCTTCTCCTCCTAGCTTGCAAGTTTAATTTAATTAGTTATTTGCTTAATTATTCTGCAAAAGATAGTGATGCAAAAATAAAGTTACTACCAGGAGATCAGAATAATACATTCATAAAGGAATTATGAAACTGTACAGAACTAACCATATTTTAGATACATCACACTGAATTATGGAACAACATAAAACTATTTTAGATACATCGTAGTCTCAAATCACATGATCCTGAACATATTTGGAAATCTGGGCCAAGTAGCAAAATTCTCAGCAATTAATGCTTTGCTATGAAACAGACAAAGAACAATAAATCAATTTATAAAGCAAATGACTGAAGTTAAACTTTCTAAAGAAGTAATATCAAATTTGTAAAGTACAACATAGACAACAAAAAGTAAAAAAAAGGAAATTTATGCTGTAGTTCTAAATACATGGAAAGTAGGAGAACTTTTGAAAGGCTCTCTGAAAAGGGCTAGATTTGCTTCTGCCAGCATAGCTCCAACTATGAGATGTATGACAGCAGTCTCATGGAACTTGCTCTCAGGATAGGGGTCAGCTCTTCAGAGTTTACCAGACTGCCTTGGATTTATGAATTATGGCTTAACTGCTCCTTTAGTGGCACCACTATTTAAATTCTGCTTCTGGGCACAGCACAGGTAGGCTGACATTCATGGGAACATGAAGATCTGACCAACAAACCACTTGAAGAGCTTTAATATAGGTAGGTGCACATGAATGGAACTGTACTTTGGGAGCAGTAGCCTGAGATAATGAACCTCCTTCAAGCCTGTTCCATTCTGTGTCTCTAAAGTATTCTATTACCAAGCAAGCTGGACATTGGTGATGGAGCCAGTGTTCTGCTCACTGCCACATTACTGCTACCAGTCAAACAGCTGAGAACAAAAGGAAGACCATATGGCAACAACAGACACTGTCTGTACAGGGGAACAGCAAAGACAGCAAGGGAAAAAGAGTCAAACTCAGAGATTACCCTTCAACAAAATCAGGAGAGCAGGAAGAAAAGAAAAAAGCTGAAAGTACATCAGAAGATATGAGATGCATGGAAAAAAGCAGTAAGGAAAATGAAGGTGCCAGGGGTTTTCTGCAAGCAGATTTACATTCAGAATTTAAGCTGAAATTCAAGGGCAAAAGCAAACTGAAGTAGATTTATGACTATAATGTCACATTGGGAAAGGACAGCACAGGTAAAAATAATTTGTACACAGAGCATCCCAGGTCTGTAAATATTCATACTTGGGGTATACTATGTATCATACACACTTCAGTGGTTAGAATACTGCCCCAACAGCCCACAATCCTCTTGAATAACTATGTTCTACAGTTGCATTTCCATAGTGCAAGATGGTATCAGAAGTATAGGTTAGGGGGAGAGGGGAAACATGAATTTCTCCAAAGTCCTCAACATGCACAAGTCAAAGCCTAAGTTTTTTACAAGACAGCGTAAGACACTTGAGAGACAACTCTTGATAGAAGAAACATTCATCTGCATGAAAGTTTGTTGGATCTTACTGGAGAGGCACTTATCTCCTCTGGAGCAAAATGACTGTGCATCTCTTAGGCTACTCCTAGTGTTAGACAGGACAAAACCAGGCTCCAGTAAAGAGGGACAGAGTTCAGTGCATTTTATAAACACTGGACCTCGGGACCAGAGGGTTTCTTCCAACGTCTGCAGAAGAAAGGCAATTCTACAGACTCCTATCACAGAGCTCTCCAGGGACAGCTACTTTACCATAGGACAATACTAACACTGGTGCTGTAATGTTACCCTGTGTGTGCCTATATACATATAAACACTCATCACACAGTCACTTGCATACATCATTTGTGCTATGCCACTTCTTATTAAAAATCCAATATACAACATGCAAGGTATGAAGATGAAAAGCCAACTCACTTTCTGAATTGTTCCAGTCCAGCTCCAGTGTGAATCTAAATTTTGGTCAGTTCAAGCACGGGAAGATCATTAGTCAAAGAACATTACAACTGACTAGGCAAAGAGATTTTTAAGGAAGAGTTGATGAAATATGCTTGTATCAATTAACTAGATATTTTCCTGATGGCCTGTTGTATTCACTGTAGATTTTAATAAACCTCTGTCTCTACTTAAATATTCTTGTTAATTTGCTGATTGGAACACATTCTAACTAAAGGAAAAGAATATGATAGAGGACACTATGTTCCCCTCCCTCCCTGCAATTTAATTAAACTGCAGCTTATTAATTGCAAGGTACATTCTCATGAAAAAAGTGCAATGCTAATTACCATTATTAAACTAACTATCAGTTCGGGTACATCAGCGGATGCTTCACTGCCTGCTCACTACATCACAGCTCAGGCCTAGAGGGTAACACATTTAGATGAAATGAAAGGGTATTTCAGTTGTCAGCACTTACTCTGTTTGGAGCTCTTTCAGGCAAAGAATAAACCCAGAAACTAGCAGTGATGCCAAATTATGTCCGGAGGTATTGGAGATGATAGTTTAGTTAAACACAAAACACTCCTCAGTACATTGAGAAATCCTTGGCCGAAGCTTTTGCTATCCTTAAGCATTTTACCATCACAGCAAGTAGCTAATTACAATTAACTCTTTGGTTAATCACCAGGAAATCATACACTACAATAAACTTGTTTTCATGCAAGTTTTATCCTCCAGTTGCAGCTTAGAAGTTTTGAACAAAAATATTTATATGAATTCTAGATGGATCTCTCTAGATGTATCTCTGCCATTTCCTGCAAAAAAGAAGGCACAGCATCCCAGCACTTAACTGTACTTAACAGGGAGGTACTGAGCAGTATCCCATTTCCAGCTGGCCTTGAAAACTGAAGGATACTTCTCCACAGAAAAAAAAAAAAGCATTTGGGAAAAACATTTGGGAAAAGAAGGATGGCAGAAACCCTTCCAATTCTGGCAGATCCTGAAATCATTCCTCCAGTTCATGCTTTTTAGAGAGAACTGTAGCACTTGAGTGATGTAAACGTAACCATTTAAGCAACTACAAAAACATTTAGTTTGCTTGAGGGAAGCTGGATGATCTATGCAGATAAAACCCTCTATTTTCTGCCCTCCATTCCCACTGTTTTGTGTGACATCTGGTCATCAGAAAGGCAGCCTTTACAGAGTGGCCACCACCTACAATAGAATTGGAACAGAGGGTCAGTTGGCACAATTAGCATCTTTCTGCATAGTTTTGCCATTTTAGCTGAATGGGCCACTTACAAGGATTCTTTTTAGATTAAAAACAAATGTGTGCACCTGTATCTTAAGTCATGGTAAAATGCATATACCAGGATTACTTTTTTGGGCAAAAAAAGCCAGATTTGTGAATATGTGAAGCTTTGTGAGCCTGAAAACTGTTTGCAAGACTCTCAAATGGTTGTTCCACTAATCCTGCTTGAGTTCCTAGCTCCAATATCACCAAAACAGGAAGGCAGAAAAACACTCAATTTCACACCTAAGCACATAGGCAAATTGACATGGTTTCTCCTAAATAATTGTGCTGAACAGAAAGGCATTTTCTAGTGTCTAGTTCGTAGCTTTGCAATCTGGGCAACAATCTTTTGTGCAAACATGCACGAAAATTAGGTTCCTGTGTATTTCTCCTGAACACCAAGTAGGTAGTCTGTAGCTGTTAGGATATAAGCACCAGCAAGCACTAATACTTTGGTTTCTTTAATCCTGGCTAGAAACTATTTTCCAGTGGGATATATACACATACAGATCTCTCAATGCATCTTCCTGAACAACCAGAGAGTGCCTGGAGAGCTGGTTAAGAGAGAAATAGCATCTTCTCAAATAACATCATCTCAGCTCTACTAAAAACATCACTGTTCTGTTTCTAGAGAGGGTAAAGTTAGCATATTTATTCAATACATTCAGTTCAGTCTATACAGTAATTGTGCTCAGAGGGGGCATTAGACAGCACATATCCTTGGAAATGCCACACAACAGCCTTCAACTTCTAGTGTCAGCTGAGGATTCTGCTTGTCATTTGTTTACAGTGGTATTAACTGCACAGACACTCAATCAAACTTAGTGACACAACGCCATCTCAGGCTTTGCTTTGGTCTCTGCTACCGAGACAGAGGAAATAACGGTGCCACAAAAGCTGAACTGACAAATCCTGAGCAGTGGCTTTGCTTGAAAGGAAAGCTGTGCCATACACAGGCAAAGGATGGCACCTTGCATCGTGATGAGTTGTCAAAGCTGAGCTGGAGCTTTCACAGGAGCAGTTTCTTCAAAACCTCTCCCTTGGCAAGTTGTAAGACAGGATGCAGACTCCCACACACGTGGCCAGGCAGCAGCGAAGCAGGATAAACTCTTCATGCTTTGTATCACAGACAGATGAATCATAAGGGCATCAGAGGCCCTGCTGCAACTCGCTGGGGGCTGGCTACAGATACACCAGAACTGGCAACATGACCCAGATGGGAGGTACATGAAGACCTTTTCTGCATATGCATATTCTGCTTGACTATTAAGAAACCCCTTCCACTAATAGTTTGGTTTTGGGGGTAGTACTCTATTTCCATCCTTTTAATTTTTCTCTTGGGCATGATTAAATCAACATCATTTTGATAAAGGAATTGACATTTTCTCCTTGATGTTCATTCTTCCTTGGCCAAAATATTGCTCTGCATCCCTGTCATTATTGTGGCACTCAGTTGCTGTTGGGTTATCACCCACATCCTGCTTCACCCCAGTAACATAATTTAACTAAGAGGTGGTCAGTGTCAGCACTTGCCTGCTCCTAACAGGGTCTCACAAGAAAAGGTGAATGTCAGACCAATAGTTCAGAAACCTCACTGCTCAGCTGGTGAGAAGTTGTGAAACCAGGGCCAAGTCACTGACACCAAGATGCTCTGGTATGTTTAGGGGCCCAGAAAGGAGGTGCACATCCACCCTGAGCTCTTTGCTTCACTCCCCCTTTTGCAAGCAGGCTACAGGCCCTGCATCTGAGGGCTCTTACAAGTATAAGCATGTTAAGTGTTGTGAAACACTAGGAAGCTGGAGTATGGGGACATCTAGAGAGTCTGAACTAACAGATCTTCCTAGGCCTAATGAAGTGATACATGGGTAGAGGAAGGGTCTGTGTGAAGCATACAACACAACAAACTGAAGCCATGAAACATCCATTGGCATCAACGTAGCACTTAGCCCAAGAAAATACTATGTCACAAAATCTTAATAACCTCTTAATATGAATTTCAACATCTCAGAGCTTCTCAAATCCCTGCTGATTTACTCACAGGCAGTCAAGGACACCAGTCTTCCAAGGAAGTCATTTGGGATAAGACGAGAACCCTTCCCCAGGTGTCCTTTGCACAATTTTGAAGGTTTATTTAAAAATAGTTCTGCCCTGCTCTACGAGCAGGTGGGAAATAAATGTATTTTCAGCTCAGTCCACTTCAGAGGCTGCCCAAACAAAGCAGGGTGCCCTTTATGTGATGGTGCTCAGTAAGACACCAGCTGCTGGGCATGCTGTGGTGTTGGCTCACTGTGACTTAAGGGGAGGCATAAACCAACATTTCCATTTTAATAAAAAATTTAGTTACAAAAGATGCCACCAGGGGAAGGTGGTTCCAGTAACGGAGAATTAACAAGTTCCTGTAATTAGTCAATTAATTATCTTGAATCAAATTTATTTATAAGTTGCATGTTCTCATTTAATTACTTTCTCCTCCCAGCTTCTGCTTTCCAGCTAATTCTAATTGCAGAAAAAGGTGGAAAAGGCAAGACCCAGCAAAAGACATCTAGTTCAACTGCTACACAGTCTCCAAGGACACTTTGGAGCTGACCCACACTGCACGATCATCCCTGCTCCAAGGAAAGCTGGAGGGACTCAGGAATTGGCAGGATAGTCCAGAGCCAGCTGCCATTACACCAAATACGAATAATTTCAAATAGTAAACTGAAAACCATCTCAAGCTATTGATGAACTGGCCCAGATCAAGGTAACCCTGGACAGCACAAACCTCTGCAGGGTAACCCTTGTGTATCAAAGCATTCAGGATACACTAGAGGTGTCTCAAAAATCCTCTCCAAGACCCTGCTCTGCCAACACAGCATACACTAAATACTTAACAAAATTCAGCAAAGGCAAAGGGACAGGTTACAGGAAGCCTTAAGTCACACCTTTCTATCTGCCTGTCACTGGATCCAAGCTGAAATATTAAAAACCTGATGTTTTTGAATAGCATAAGTAGAACAGTGCTCCAGCTCTGCCTGAAAACCACTGATGCAGAGGGAGTGCTGAATTCTATTTCACAGCCAATTTTTTCTAAGTTATCAGCTCAGCTCTCTGACTCCTTTCTTTCTTAGCATTAAAGAGAAGGAAAAACACAAAATGCTGGTTTTGCTTTCATTTCTGCTTATAAATCAAGCCACAAAATCTGTCTTAGCCTCTCTGTGAACTAGGAAACCATTCACTGGCTGTATTCTGGACAGGCACTGCAATTGGGTCTTCTGTTAGTATTAGATTATTGAGAAGCAAAGCTGACACAAAGGTCTCCATTTTCCATCTATAAAAAAGTGGAAACAAGTTTTGAGAACCTCCATTTTGTATTAAGTCTGCAGGTATTTGTTCCAATTGTAGATATGGTTTGTAGACAGTCTTGCTTAAATGGGCTTTAAATTTATATAGTACATAAAAATGTAGCAAATGGCTTGGAAATGGGAGAAAACATCCACACAACCTATGAAATAAACACACAGCTGCAAAGGAAAAAAATGGGCAAATTCTTTAAGTAGAAATTTATCCTATGTAAATACCAACGAGAAGGTAGTTACTACTGTGATAGAGGTTTCACCTATAGCTTCGGAATATTTTACAAAGAAAACCCTAATAAGGAAAATGAGAGAAAGCAAGAGAACACTTCCCAGGGCCCTGAATAGAAGCCAGGACCAGGGGTCAGGTTTCCTGTTTTGAAGCTTACTTTGGTACACTGCCTTACCTGAGCACTTTGATTCAAATTGTTCAGGTTTGGGTTTATACACAACTTTGCCTTCCTTTTGTTCACTCCTAATTATAATGCTGTTTTCAAAGACTTGATCTACTGTATTTTTCTTTTGATCCTAAATACATTCAAAAAATCACCGATTTGAAAACTTCACTATTCCTTGAATGTTGAACAGTCTTATCCTCTGGAACATTTCAAAACAGAAGACAGAATATGCAGAGGGACTTAAAAAAAGACAAAAGATGGGAGGAAATAATAAAAAAATAGAATAATAAACGAAGACAAAAAGGAAAGACAAGAAACATCAGATAAAAGCCAGTTTACCCATGCCATATGTGCCAGCCAAATTTATGTCCATTATTCTTCTGATCCTAAACAGAGATGCCTGCCTTTGTTACAAGAAATGTGTCAATTTAGTGAACCAACCTTGAGGAAAGACGCATTTCAAAGTCAGACAAAAAAAGTTAAAAATAAGGAGATAGCCTACCATAGCCTCAATAAGCAGTCAAAAACCAGGATGGATCTAAAGCTTTTATCTACATCCAAATACTTCAGGAGGTAGGAGGAGCACAATCTAATGTCAGGCACTCCTTGTTAAATCTGCAGGTACCAAAAAAGACCAATTCTGTTACCCCTGCAGATGACACTGGGCATAAGCAAGGACAAAGCAGAGGTCAGCAGCAGGTTCTCTCAGTAGGATTTCATTTCAAGGAGTCATTTCATAAACCCAGTTGAAATTCTGCTGCACAAAGATCACTTTTTGACTCACAACTGAGCAAGACACAGGCAGATGGCAGCTTTTTGAAACTTACAGAGCAGTTCTTGAGGCCCTTTGCTTTTCCTCAAATACCTAACTAAGCTGTTCTGACTCTGCAGAGAGAAAAAACATGACAATCATGGGGGGAAAAAACATAACCAACAAAACACACACAGAAGCACTAAAGCTGTAGACTTTTGAAAGAGAATTAGACAAAGAAAGAGAAAGTAGTATTCTTGCAGCTCCTGGATAAGCATTTTGTTTATTGAGCTAATGCAAAACACACAGATTCTTTTCTGAGCAATAAAAGGTTTAACTTCATTGGGAAGCTACTTGTTTGAGTGAAAAAAACTGTAAATAGAATTTGCAAATTTTGTTTTGAAAAGACTCTTTTGGAATGAACTCTGGTATTGTACAGGAAAAGCACATAAGTAGATTAGCAATCATGGTTCCTTTAGCAATAATGACAAGCAAATATTGCATTAGTGCCAACGCTCATCACCCAGAGAGTGGACACTAAGCTTCACTTCAGGGGAAGACTGAGATGGCTGACAATTCAGCAGAGTAAAAGGGTTGTTTTAAAAGACAAACTTTTGTATGTTTCCATTGGTTGTTTTCTTTCCTTCCCTTGGAAGCAGAAGCAAGGGCAGTTGGAGGGTGAAACCAATGGACAGCAATAACTGTGCAGAGGTGCAAGCACACCGAGGGGACCCTTGAGACAGCACAAGGGGTGTGTATGAGCACAGGCTGAAAAGGATTTTACCTCCCATCTCAAACATCCTGAGTTTTCTAACCATTAAGCTATTGCTTAGGAGAGATGTCATGCTTTGTACCAAGTGTACCAGACCAGTTATGCCTGTGGGGTTTAAAATGGCAGATTTGGAGGAAACACACTTGTTAGGCACATGGACAAGGTTTCTGTTGTCTGCTTTTTATCAAATAAGAATATTAGAGAGGCAGAGAACACACACATCAGGAGGAATTTCAAGTTACTTATAATACAGTTGGATATTGTTAGCACTGCTTCAAAAAAAGTCTAAAGACTGGTCACTTCGTTTATACTGATTCAGAATTTCCTGTCTCCCAAACTATCCTACACATAGAGAAGGAATAGCTACTTCTGCTCCAACATTGATTATATCCATTCAATGCCAAAGTTCAAGAATGCATTCAGAAAAGAATAAGTCACATTTGGAACAGAAGAACAGAGTTATCTTGCCTTCATTCCTGAACCCACATGTATTTTTGGGTACCCCTGATAATTAATCTGATCAAATCTACTTCTTTATTTCCTCAAAATGAGTCAAACCTACTGTGCTGGGACAGGTGCCCTCCAGAAGTCCAGTGAAACCTATTCCACAATCCAGTGGTTTTCAGCACTGAATTTTGACTAGAACCTTCAGAAGAATACTGTAAAATTATGTAGATAAATTATTTTAAGCCACACTAAAAACCACTTAAGCCCCAGAACTTTAAGCCCACTTGACATTATGCTGAACCCTTGCCTAATGCTAGCTAATGCACTCTTCGTATATACACAAAGATACTTTAAGTCCCTTTCCAACAATTTTTTTGCAGTAATTGCTCAGTAATGTACAGGACAGAAAATTTTCATGCATCTTGGTTCTCACCAATACATCCTATGCTAAATTCTCAGGCAATGGTATTTTTACTTCAGCAGCTTTACACCTACTCATTAATCCAGGAAATTTATTCTGGACTCTGACTTACCATCAAGAACACTAAAAGGCAGGCTACAAACACACACGTTTCTCAGGTGATGAGCTCCAAGGAAGTACTTTGAAATACCTAATTTCTCACTGCTCAGGCTAAATCAACAGTTTTTAATTTGACACAGAGGTAGGCAAACTGTAACAATAAGGAGGTGTTTACCTGTGGTGTTCTATCCACAAAGCCTTTCAAGGGCAGGCCCCTTATAAGAATTTTGCATTAATTATGTCCAGCATTAATACAAATGGACAATTAACTAACATGTCTTTGGAAAGCAATACTTTATTTTGCACAGAGAATTTTTGAAGTCCTATGTAGACAGAATAATATAGCTGTAGCTGAAAACCTCAGCTAGGCAGATGTAATAACCTTCACTCAGATACATTATAAAGCTATTAAATGTCTGCCATTCAGGTAATTATTGGACGTTTGCCATATCTTCTACTGTCTCCGGGCCAAGACATAAGGAAAAGGAGAGGAGGGGGAACTTAGTGGATCCAGCCAAGGAGCTTTTCTCAGCAATTATGCCTGATTAGAAAATTGTCTGCTTCAAAGAACAGAGACCTGAAGCTTTATTAGTAATGAGAGATCTCAAATTTCTAATTAACTGAAAACAAAAGTACCACACATTTCGCATTGTACGTTCTTGTCACACACAACCCGTTTCCTCTGAAGGACTAATTTGCACATGACATGATGGAGAGGGGGATGGGGAATCTTCACAATAAAATAAGTGCAGTGCTTCAGGAAGTAGTTTCTTTTTTCTAAAAGTCAGGCTGTTTAGCTGACCAGCTAGCTACCCTAAATCTGCCCAATTCAAGTGCAGATTTATACTACGTTTTATGCATACCTTCATTCAAGAGGAGATGAACCCAGGCTCATTGTGAAGCAAACTTTTTGTATGCAAGTAATAAAAGCAGCACAAATCTGAGGAAGAAGTCTGCATGGCAGAAGGCTAACCTCTGTGCAGGTCATTTTCACCTGCACATTAATGCCCCTTCCCTTCATACCTCTGGAAGAGCATAAATGTGACCTTGTTTAAGAAGCCATCTGTTCTTAAGTTTCCCACTCTGCAACTTCCAGGTGGAGCCAGAGTGCTCAAGAGTTAAAGACTCTCTGTAAACATCCACCTCTGCCCACAGAAGCCCAATCCAGCACAAAAAATGTATCCCTTCTTTTGATTTCTGTGCACGAAGAGTGAGCCTTCCCTTTCACTGAGCAAGGCAGAGTTAAATTACGAGCTAAAGAAACGATGAACTGCATTTTCTAGAGCATTCGGAAGTATCTGCTGTGTGCACCGGTTCTTGTAACATGACACCGAGAAGGAACCCTCTGCAAGACTCCAGGGCTCCAAGTGATCACTAACGGACACAATTCTTCCACCTAAAACAATGTGACAACTCCCTATTGCAAGACTAATTGCCTGTCCTTTCAGAGATCATCGACATGCCACTGGATCACATGTTCTCTTTTTTGGAGAGGAGCTATAACAGTTTCTGCTTCAAGCTAGGCAGCGTTGTTAGTCAAAGAGTGGGTTTTTCAGCCTTTCAGATCTCATGCAAGTGCTGTGAGGGGACCATGAACAACGTATACACTTCAGCTGAAGTCCAGCTTTACAACATTGACAGCACTAAACATAAATTTTCCATGCTGTTGAAGATGGCACTGGTAACTCTTTCTAAAGAGCCTTGCTGAAATACCTAGCAGGGTCTGGGCAAGGCTATTTCCTTGCTTGATCTCTTTGCTGATACTATGAGCAAGAACACACATTACACCCAGCTGTGGAAGCAGACAGAGAAAAGCTCCCCTGGCCAGTGACAACTGGAGTAAGACTGCCTTATTTCACAGATGGTAAATCCAATAGTTATTATCTGGTAATGACAGAGCCAACATTTAATCTATCACCTACAAGGACAATGAAAACCAGGATGCCTGTCTCTACTAAATGTCCTATTGAAACAATAACTAGATGCAGAGAGGGCAAATCTCATTCTCCATTATATGCAGCATCAGTATAACAAGTTTTTAAACTTTCTTTATCCCCTGCTGTAATGATCCTGAAGTCATCCCTATACCTCTCATTTCATCAGAATAAATCACAAAAGCTTAATGTATACCAAGGTAAATACAGCAACCACTTTAAAAGGCCCAAGTTGTCTTCTCCCTTCTGTTAAATACTGAGTTTTGGAATTTCATCTCCTCATTCTTCTAGTACAAGATTGAGACATACTTTTTGGTTTGGTTTTTTTTTGTGTGTGGCTTTTTGTTTGTTTTTTCACACAGAACAGTTGCTATTAGAAAGGTTGGAAGACACTGCTCAGAGGAGGGTTGACTACAGCTGGTTGCTCAGGTTAGTTTTTTGCAGTCAGGTTTTGACTGTTTCCAAGGATGGAGACTCCAAAACCTCTCAGAGCAACCTGCTCCAGTGGCTGATCTAAGACCTGGCAGAGTCAACAAGAAACACTCTACTGACTTCAACACCGTGATTTACCTTGTACAACCCACTCATTATTCAGGCTCATAAACACTCTAGAAAGGCCTTGGAGTTTTCTGAAATCAAGTGCTTTTGCACTCTGTAAGACAGTTTGATGCATTGGGTATGGGCATGGTATACAAATCAATCAGAACAAGTTAGAGTCAAATAGCTTGATGTCTGTATATTTACCAATTGTCCAGGTCTCATCTGAAGACAAAAAATCAATGTAATTCTCTCAAATGCACTCTCATAATTCACAATTTAAAGAGAGAACTTATTTTCTGTTTTATACTGAATTTAGGTAGATAATTTGGCTTTAAGGACTTCTAATAATATCCAAGAAATACCTTGGCTTAAGACCAAATTAATTATTGTTGTAGTAATTCACTAATGGAATCAAACCTAAAAATAGCAGAAAGGCTACACAGCTCCTATAATCTTACCATGAAAATAGTGTTTTCAGAAAATTGGAGAAGTGTTGTTTCAGCTAACTCTGAAACACTCCACCAGCTTTTCATTATCTAGAACCAAAACTTCAGGAAATCTTTTGCTCCTTGGAAAGGACAGTAGGGAAAAGAAAAAAAAAAAAAGAATATCAGTACTTAGGAGCAAATAAATTTCGACAGAGCATATATATATATATCATAAAGGCAAACACTTAGCCAAAAATTTATTGCTGGCCCCATCTTTTTTTTTGTGTGTGTTAGCTTACATTAATCAATACATCAGAAAAAGCTAAAACTTTCTGGCTAAATCCAGGGCCAAAAGTGGCTTTCTGTCCTTTTGACTCTTGACAGACTTCGGAGAAAAGCACGGGCTTGTGCTGGCCTCTGATTCTGGCTAATGAGACCATGAATCTAAAGCAATGTTTCAAGTTTCTGTTGATTCATTATATCTCAACTTCTATTTTACATGGGGATCTTAGTGGGAAGGGGGGTGATGAAGGCATACCAACCAGATTCTACAGTCTGTTTGTACAGTTCTTTGTTACTCACTTGGCATCCTGTGAGTGCCAAGCAATGCACAACACTAGTTCTTTCCCTAATTACAAACCAAATGGAAGTGGTATTTACTGGAGGAATGACGGTTTAATTAAAAGAAAACATTTCATAACTGAGTCACAGAAGCCCTCAGAAGCTAAGCCACGAGAAGCAATTACACAAACCTTGAGACTGCTGAAAGCTGTGGTCAACCCTTTCAGCAGGGAGGCTCCATTTTGGACTCCTTCATCTAATTCTATTAGTTAATATGCACTTTCTTACACAAAGCAAACTTTTGCACTCATGGAGGACTCCTACAAAGAAGGCAACATTAACCAGACTGAAAAGATGAGCTTATCTTTTTTCCTTAGCACATCACATAAGCTGCTAATAAAACCACAGTATTTTAAAGAGCTTTTTTTTAAGACAAGCCTTCAAAATCAACATGTTCAAGTTAATTGTTCTGTAACATTCAGGACTCAGAAATGTACTCACAGTAGCATGATTGAAAGTCAATGTGATAGTAGCACCCTGCAAGTTGTAGTGCTACTTTTCTTAATTGGAATGGATTGAAATGTTTCAGTTCTATTTTTGCTGAGGGAAAAAGAAATCAGAAAACAATGAGAAAATAAAGACCGATCCAAATGTCTAGATATTAGACACAGGTTTTACTCCCAGTTTGCTTACTCATCTCACAACGTTGGAGAAGTCACCTGTGTCCCCATGCAGCTCAAACTTAGATTCTGACAACCACTTAATGACTCTTGGACTGATCTTCACACTGTACAGAAATTTCGCCAAAACCTTAACTAAATGTAAATGGACTTCACTTTGCCACAAGGAACCCACAAAAAACCTAAATGAGCCAAGATGCAATACTGCCCAACAGTGCAGACATGAGCAAAATGAAAGATAAAAGCACTAGCTACTACAGTCACAGACACTAGAGTGAAACTCTGAAGACACAGTTTGAATGATACACTTTTTCTGATCCTATATCTCATGAAGGTGATCTACACTCAAATTTTATGGATCAAGATCTGTATGCAGCTCCAGCTTCAAGTTGGTGGAACAGGAACTTGCTGTTTCTCTCAGCAGGTCTAAGCTATCAGTTGCCCATCCTGGACCTGCAGACTTAAATTTACGAGGCTCCTTCTGTAGCTCTTTATCACCTACATGAGATGAAAATCCTGAAAATTCTATGCCCCATGTCAGGTTGCTGAGCTCTCTCTTTCCACAGAAAGGTTGACTGCATATTAAAGATTTGCTGAATCAGAATACACTAGAAGGCTTAGCTGAACAGAAGCCATGCTTTATTTCATGCAGAGTTGTATTATTGATTTTTCTGAGGTCTATGATTAATTTGAATACTGATTTATTTGATAGCACTGAAAGAGTTTAAATTAATAGCTTGTTTGGTACTTCTGGCAATAGCCGAATTGAGATTTCTCAATGTTTCCATCCTTTGCTACAAATAGAATAAGCTTTGACTTGACTTCTGATCAAGTTTGTACAAAACAAATTAACTTGCATCTTTTGAGGGAAAAGAGAAGATATGTGAACTGCTAAGAGAAAATAGAAGTGAGAGCTCTAGAGATTAAAGGTCTTTCATTTATCTTCAAATTAGGCACAGCAGCACATCTGTGCTGTGTCTCCAGCCACAAGCCTCTATGGGTGCTCTGCAGTGCCCATCAGATTTGTTGTGTATCTGCTGTCTCTGAGCTATCTGTTGCATTCTGTGGGAAAGAGGCTTTGGCCACCTTCATTCAGATGCAGCCCTTTCACAAAAAAAAACATATATATAATCACTAAACTGGTAAAGCAAGCATAGGGCAGGTTTTAATAGAGCAGTCAGGTCACTGAAATCCTTCCCCCATGACCAGTCCCCCCCTCACCACTGCAAAGAATACATCTGGGTTTTGGTCACTTTTGTTCCCTTCTTCATTCACTGAAAACTCAAAGTATGTTTTCCTTCCCAGTCTTATGCTACATGGCTACATTAGAGGGGCTTTTTTGTCATCTACTCTACCAACAGGAAAATAGCAATTCACACAGATGGCCCACTGTGTGACCAACCCTTAGCAACCGATGAGCTGGGCTCTGTGCATGCACATTCATCACAGCCTTTACCATTGGCATTTGGTGGGCAGGGGTGAGCTAGACCGGTATTCCAGAGTGAAGCTCCTCTACCACGTGAAGACCACAATTATGATTTGCTACTCCTATCCTGTACAAAAGAGAATAAGCATTGATGCACGCAGAGCATGTACCAGCTCAAACACAAGCCATACTAGCAAATCATAGGTGCAGCATTCCCTGCATCGTCAGTGTGATTTGAGAGGTGCTCCACATCGCAAAAGAAAGCGTTAAGTTAGGAATGGGTCAAGCCAGCAGTTACCCTCGGGGCAGACAGCTGGGGGCTACAGCCTCTGTTGCCAACAGGTCTCCAGGGAGTGGCTAGCAGCGAGGGACCACCACAGTGGGTAGGCACTAACCCTGTTAGAGCCCCACACCATCCCTCTGGGCAGGAGCACCAGCAAGCCTGGCTTCCCTTGCTGTCTGCTCCCCCTCCTCCTCTCCTCCCATCTGCCCCTTAGAAATGAAAGGCAGAGGCTGCTCCGGCAGATTACCTGGTCCTTCCCAGACAGGAAAAGCAAATTCAAGTACAAAACACCCATCTGTTTTCCCTTCTTACCTTCCTCCATTCCCCCCTTGAAATATATAAATCTCTTTTAAATGAGATCTACCTGTTCAGCAGAATTTTGAGACCATGTCAACATTTCACTCCCCGATGGACTTCCTAATCCCTTTCACCACAGTCCCCCTGAGAAATCACAGCCTTGAAAACATTTCCTGCATGCAGCACAGCATTCCTAGGATTAGTCACTGCTTTGTAGCCCGGCCCGGCGCAGGCAGCGGGGCTGTGTGCAGCGTTAGCACTGCCATGGGGGGATGACATGCTGCCACCTGCAAGCCAGGATGCACTGGGAGAGCTGCGTGGTTCACAGAGCCTGGGGAGCAGACAGCACACTGCAGGCTCCTACTGCCTGTGCTGCTCCCCAAAAGTGAAGTGAGGGACAGATGAGATTCTGAGCTCAAAGTTTATCTCCATTTTTACCTCGCTGTACCAGATCCAATGAAGGTAATCCTTCCCCTTACAGACTTGGCTCTTCTTTTAAACACCAGCATGGATAAACAGCACTATCTTCAGCTGGTTGTCACTACAGTTTTATATCAACTACAGAGTAGTAATTAAAAAAAATACTGAAGCAGGCTGGAGTGTGGCTTTAAGATGCTCCTCACAGGTGGAGACAGATGGTGAGTATTATGGGCACAGTAAGATTTGAGAAGTGAGAGCACAGCGACAGACATCATGGATTGGCTCTGCAAAAGATTGTTCCTTCCACAGGCTGGAATAGTACTTCCTTGAAATGGTAACTCCAGTTTTCTGGTTACTCTAGAGCTGGAATAAATCTTGATAGATCTTTAACACAAGAAGGCAGATAGGTCTTTGGTGCAAGAAGTTGAGAGCGGATGCTGGCATCTACCCTTTAAGCACTTAGAAGAAGTGTTATGAGGAAAATTCCAGTATAGATTCTTCTTTTGCACACATGCGAACAGATAAAAAATAACCCTTTTGTGGCTTACATTTTGTGAGATTCCTGAAAATGCATATGGACTGCAGTACATTCAGAGGAGTCCTACATTATGTTTGTGAAAGCTGAATTATTTGATTTTCTATTCCAGTTTAATGGCTTGTGAAATTTCTTAGACCTGACAACTTATATTTTGTGTCCCTGATGTTGGTTGAACTTTCAGTCTCTTTAAAAGCTGAAGTTGATGTTTAAGAACAAGGGAACAAGTGCCTCAAGGAAACCCCTTTGGGTTACTTACATTGTATCAGACTTTTGCTTAATTTCCTGATATAAACTATTGTTTATCCTTACTAGAACAAGCACTTTTCAGGAACTAATGCAAACACATATAGGCAGTAGTGAGCTGTCTGCCTATGGTGTTTTGTCATATGCATCTTGGCTAGAAAAGTAACTCTGCTGCTATCTCTGGATGTTCAGGGAATTTGTAATGCTCTGAGTAACCAAGAAAGAAGATTGCTTGGAGATTCCCCCCCCCCCATTTACAGGAAAGCTTTCCTTATTTTGCAGAGACATCTAAGAACCAAAACATTGTATAATTCTGAAAGGTCATTTGGTCTAAAAATATGAAAGGAATATTACACCTGCAGACAGGAAAAAAGAATAGAGGCTTCCCCTCTCCCCTGCTTCCCCTTTCCAGCTGTGTGTGTGGGTTCAAATGTCAATTGCCATTAAAATATCTTTAAAAATTGTTCAGTGCAACAGTTTGAAATTCAAAAGATAAGACTAAACTTCTCAGTGGGGATCAGCAGCACAATATATTTTCAAATGGAAGTTTGGGTTTGGTTTTTTTTTTAATGTAAATTCTCATCAAAAGCTTCATTCTCTAATACGTTTCACAGTTCATTCATGCTGAGAAGCACTTATCTTCTGACCCTCCAGACTGCTGGGCTGAACAAAATGTTTACAATTTGCTTGTAGCCGTTTCAGTGCATTGCACAGGGAGGAAAGCAGAATGCCAGAGGGATTTCCTTGATCCGAGCAGCAGCCATTTAAGCTGGAAAACCCAGTAAAAATCCAAGGCATTCCATCTTCATTGCTATTTTAATCCGAATTAATCAGCTCAGTCTGGCCATTGCTAATCAAGACTTTTTTTTCTGGAAATACATCCATCAGCTGTATTACAATTAATGTTAAATGACTCAGTGTAAGGCAGAGACCATAAAGCATATTACAACTCTACCTGTTCGAAAATGTAATAAAACAAGGCCTGGATGTCCTAGAGAAGAGGGACAGTGAAATACTGTAATTAGAGAAACAGAGCAAGGACTCTTATTCTACTCAAATTCTTCATTCTTACATAATACCTAGCTAATTGTACAAAAACAATGGATTCTGAGCTACTAAGAAAATGAAACCATTTTTACCACACATTTTTCTAAAAAAAAAAAAATTGTTCACTTTCACAAGGGATGACCATGCAACTAAGTTTATAACTCGGTTCATACTGCTTTGCTCCCCTGCCTTTATAATCCTGCTATATTCTGTGTGAAGAGAACAAACAAACAGACCTTCAGTATTGTTGCTCAGACAGCCTGCTGATTCATGCTGTGGTTTTTGCAGCTCTCCTTCCAGGTCCAACACAGTTTTTTGTAAAGACAATGCATTAAGGAGAGTTTTTCCTATCAGTTGTTCTCTATAACATCTAGATTGTTCTAACAGTTAATAAATCATTCATTTCTGTATGAGTGAAATAATGTAGCTCCTTGCAATTTGCAAGATCTTGTAAGTGTAATTGAATACAAACAACTCAAAGACTCATCTGGATATTCACAGAATAAACCACGGATAATCAGTTAATGATTGTAAAGCACTCTGAAGACAAGAAGTGGCAAATACTCTCATCTATCCATGGATTTTGTTTAAACTTGCCAGGGGCTCTAATAACTGAAGCACCTTGCTGAGTGAATAAAATTGCTAGTTTCTCTCTTAAAAAAGGAAGTGTGACTCAAGCAAAATCTTAATGAATCAAGAAACAAAACCAAAACATCTATAAAATTCGGAAATTAAAAAAAAGCAGGGGGAATAAATCCTGAGCACTCTTGCTGTTAAATGCCACGATGATTATCCTTTGTTGTTTTATTTCTTTTTTAAAGAAAAAGTCAACTGCTACAAGAACCTTCAAAACCAAAAAGATAAAACAACATTTTTGTTGAGAATGGCATTTTATAAGGTTCCTGGATAACAACAGGCACTACTGAAACACTGCTTTCTTTACAGTTTAGGAGATAATGACAACAGAAATCAGACTTTTAAAGAAGCACTGAAGAAGATAAATTGGATTTTTCACAAGTATTTCCTCCAGAGGCAACGTTGTCCTAGCAATCCTCTGCTCCTGCACCATCAGCTGCTGGACTGATAACCCTCCAGCCCTGTGCCAAGGTTGTTCCCATCTGAACAGCATCTGGGGCAGGAGCCAAACCCAGGATTGACCTACACCCACTAAAGGCCCAAAGACTGAGGGGGCAGCATCAAGGAGAAGAACACATAGGTCCATTCTGTCATGCTCATGAAACTAAGCTAGGACACAGGTTATTTCTGCAGTGCAAGTTAAAACCTCTCTCAGCTCCAGAACCATTACCACATTATTTGGGGCATTGAAGTCCTTTAAAAAAGCAGATTAACACTTTATGTCATGCCCTGGGCCAGCAAAAGTGAATCTTCTGTCTACCAGAACTGAAGAACTTAAGTCCCCTTTGGGGTCCACCTCAATTTTATTGAGCTCTTATTTAGCTAGACCTCTCACTTCAACCAACCAATCTGCTTTAGCAAACCACATGGACACTAAGATCATACACATTTCTGAGTTTCTGAAGCTCCTGAAACCTTCCTAATCAAGAAAATGTCAGACTTGCAGAAAAAAAAGAAGACACAAAAATCCCAAATTCAATGCCCATTTGCTGATTTTCAGTTCTCATCTCTCCTCTGTTTCTCCAAAAACTCTGCTCCTCTCCTCCCACATGAGAGATTAACAGAGTTTAACAGACAACATCTATTCCTGGGGACTGTTTCCCTTATCACCCTTTACACTTCCCAGCTTTCAGTTTTACAGCCTGAAGGCAGTCGGTGTGCCAATGTTTCCTCAGGAATGCTTTTAAACTGTTGAATGAAGACCTACTTGAAAGTAAATGCAAACCGATGAATCCTCATCCCACACTCCCTGTAAGAAGGAACTACAGCAATGGGGATTTAAATGCACTGAAAGCATGGGCTGGATTCGCCCTCCAAGGGCTGCTGTGCCTTGGAGTGGGTGCTGGCACTGTCTGTACTGCAGCCCAGCATCAACTGTTCTCACTGCTGCTAAAACCAATCAATGTGGTCCTCATCACCCAAATCCACCCTTTCACTAACAGTTTCACCAGGACATGCTCCAAACTCATCACAGCTTTGGTCAAGCCAGGGTCAGTTCCGTGCAGCAGCTCCTGTCATCATGCTCTCTGTAACTGCCTGCTCCTCCCACTGGGCCTCTCTGTCCATCAAGGATATCTGCTTTCCTGTTCACATATGACACCCCAACAAGGGAAAGTAGGGATGGGTCACCTGCAGCTTTTCTAGGGGATTTCCCCAGCTCGGCCCAAGAGCAATAAAGAGTAGTCCCCTCCAGGTCCTCTCCCAGAGCACAGTTCTTCCCTACCCGCTCAGCTACTGCAAGCACCATTCCCAGTATTTTCAGCAGGAGAAAAATTGTAGTCAAGGTCCATTTCCAGGTTGAAAACATGATCTCTGCAGCATACAATGCAAGCAATTAGTTTTATCTATGGCACATTCACAGGAACTAGCTTATTAACATTTCATTCAGAAAAGGCAAGGTAGCTAAAAATGACTAATTAGCAATTTCTAGACATGCAGTTATCTTTTTTTCTTATAAAAGTCCCAATGCCCAGGAGTTTCTAAAATAATGAAGCTTTTAGACCAGATACGAAATCTCACAACTTTCAAATCATGTTCCAAGCCATCCATTTTATACAAAACACATCTATTCTACAGCATTGTTACTTCTACTGCAAACACAGCATATTTTAAGATATCTGCAACCTCACAGACATTTGTGAGCATGCACCTCTGATGTAGTCCTGATTTTTTGGTGACACAAAGTGAGAGTCCCCATTCCCTGCCCAGGGCCAAACAGGAGCATCTGTTAGTAGTACTGAGGAACCCTCCTTGCTCTGAGTCCATGCAATAAGATATCAAGCTTATTTTAAGATGGAGATTGTACAGAGATAAGAGTTTAAAGTTGGGAAATCTATCATACCTGAGCATCTTAGAAATTTATCAAAAGCTTTGATTAGATTAGGATATGCAAATTTGCAGTAAGGTTGGGAAAGACCATTTCCCATTTACAAGCTTGTTTTTCTGTACCTCATATAAAAGCAACTAAAATAAATCAAGGTATTCAGGAAATCTAAGATTTATGAGACTATTAACAGCAATAGCTGGAGCTTGTCTGGGCCAGTAATTCTGATAGATACAAACAGCTCAAAGTGCAAAATCTACTCAAACTTTGTCAGGATGCAAATATTGAAGTTTAATTATTGGAAAACAACAATCTTTTAGATAAACTTGATACAAGAGAAACAAAGCCAAGGATAAACACAGGCCTACATTTAGACATGCACCATCTTAACAGTTGGTATAAGTAAAATAAAAAAACTAATGGGAAACTTGGTTCTATTTCAGTAACATTTCAATTGCCATGACTGATCAGTGCTTTAACAAGTGTTAATTTGAGAGCATACACACACTTTTTTCTTAAATGATTGCTTTCTCTTTCCAGAGAGTAGAGCTGTGGGTGTGTCAGTGATGGTACAGAACAACAAACTCTTCTTTCTGTGCTTCAGGGAAGGAGAGAAGACTTATGGCAGCTCCTATAAAGTCACTTGGTGAAAGTCATACTGTTCATCTGGCTCAGCATCAACCTCCTGCTCCACAGCATGCTGCTTCAGGGCTATTCAAGGACTCATATGCGAGGTGTTTGGAAAGGGTCTCCTGATCCTGCCTATGATTAAAGGAGTCCCTCATAGCTGATCAAGACCATAGGATGTGCACAACTGAGAAGAGCTTACTGTACATCACAGATGCGTTTTATTACCACTTGTGCCCACGAGCCCCCTGCCACCACGCATAGACACACTGACACACCTGCCTGCACCCACGTAGCTCCAACAGCTCTCCCACCAGGCAGCCCCCATGCTAGGACCTGGGAGCCCTGGTCTGCCCAGAGCTGCCATAAGAAGGTCCTTCCCCTGTGCTCAGAGGGAGAAAGAGCCAATGCTCTCATAAAAAGCAATTAACACTTAAAAACCCCCACAATAAACAAACCTCTTCTCGAGTCATCTCAGTGTTTACTGCTGATCATTACTAATTCATTTTGCATGCATTGCATTATAATAGCAAAGCTATTCACTATTCATGAGGGCTGGGAACACAGGCTGAGGTCCTCCCACACTGCCTGAGAAGGATGTAAATGTTGTGGCTCCCTTTTTGCAACGGGGAGGTTTGGCTTTGTGCCCGGGGAGCAGAGGAGCAAACTATCCTCTATGCAGCAACACACACTCTGCTTGTATGTGCAGCCCCCAGAACAGGGGCAAAGTGTGGAAATCCTCACACACCTGCACTGCATTTCACCTTCCTCAAATGTTACTCGGAGTTTGATCAGGACAAGGTGGCTGCTAACATGACATGCTGCTCTGTGGGCAGACACCTCGTGTCACCTTGTCATTGCATGCCACCACACCAGAGGTGTCTCTCATCTTTTCCCACAAATACTGGACTAGGACATTACCTCAGACAATGTAGTGAAACAGGACCAACTCTGGTGTCCTCCAACACTGGCAGTAGGGCTGACAGTCCTTCTCCAGAGAGCAGCTGGTTGCTCTGCTCACTTGTAAGCTCTTTTGCCCTTCAAGCTGTGAAACAACTTGGGGTTGATTTCCATCGCCCACATTTTACTCATTGGAATAAGCACAACCAGGTCCTTCACCAACAGATCACCTACAAGCTACAGCCCTGCATCCATGCACAGCCTTCCCACAGCTTTGGTACATCTCTGCAAGTGGACTAGACCCTTTTTGCTAAAACAAACAAAAAACAAACCCCACAACAAAACAAAACCAACCCCACCACACAACTCAGGACAGCAGTGCAAAGGCTTTCTCCCAAAATTCCTTCTGCAGTCACCAAATTCAAGTGTTATATGGTAATGATGTCATCACCCTAAACATGAATTAACAGGGCTCATGTTGAAAGTCAGAGGGGAAGGATCACCCTTCTGCATTGGTTCCCAGAAACAAAACTTGGCTTTAGTCTGATACACCACAATTCTCCAGTGAGATTCAGAAAGGTTTACACACTTAAGGTCTATAGCTTTCCCAAATTTAAAACAAACAAAACAAGAACTATGTACACACCATCATATAATTTACTTACTCCATCACTCACTTCTGCTATCCTCATTTCACTTACAAAAAAAGTGATTTCCTGCAAAAGAGACAATTCCAGGAGAGTTTGTGTTCTGCTCTGCTCAAACTCCATGGCAGTGACCAAATATTATGCTTTCAGAAAAAAACAAGATACTAAAGCTAGTTTCTATGATCTGCTGGTCAAATACCTGCTTTCTAAATACCGCATCCTGAGTGACTATAGTTTTAATAACATGAGGAATACTCTCTAGCTCTGTTTTTAGAAAGTGAAAGATCAATCTCAGGTTGTTTTGATACAGACTGCTCTTTGCTATGATATTGCTTCACTGACAGCAATTAACTAAGGTCAGCAGTACAAATTACCCCTTTTTAAATTACAGTGTAGAAACCCTGCATAGAGGAGCACAAAGTGTGAGAGATTTAGCAGCGACCTGGGAGCTCTATCATTAAGAACACAAGGGGGAATATTCTCTTCGCTGTGAGTGCATTTCCCATTAATGCTAATAGTATGTTGAGAAGAAAATATACTCCATAAAGTTTCATTACTTACTTTGTCCCTTGCTCTTTGACAAATGAGTTGCTCATGTAGACTCAGAGGTGGGTAATACATCCACTTCTGTCTATACTGATGCTACAGAAAACCAGAAAGGCTCTTCCTTGCAAGAACAGACACTCCTAACCTCTCATACTGTGGATTTGATTCAATCCTGGTCTTAAGCCATTCAGTTCTAGTCAGTATTTGTGTGAGACTCACAGATACACTAACAAATACAGCCAGAATGGATAGCCCTCTTTCTTCCCTTCTCACCCACTGTCCTCACACTCCTGCCCACATGTTGCACCAGCTGCAGTGCTCGTCTGATCCCTTGGAGTCTCAATTCACACCACTGACTGAGCAGAAAAACAATCATTTCTCTTCCAGCCTAGCAGAAAACTTGGGTATCTCTGAACATGTCACTCTCAGAGAGGGTACTTTTTTTCCACAGTCAGCTGGTATCCTGGTGACATACCAAGTGTTTAATTACTTTCTGGCCATTCACATTCCCATAACACTTCTCTGCAAGAAACAGCTTTTTTGTGTCCTAAACCAATTGTGCAATAGCTGCCATATGTCACCTTACCAGTGGCCAAATGTTGCTGATGAATAAGTTAGCTCTGAACAAGGAAATATATTGGTCCAAAATGAGAAGAAATTACAGGTGTTAAAATGTCTGCTTTGGGTGTCATTACACAATTCACACACAAATGGAAAACGGAGTCCCTCATACCTGTGAAAAATGGCCAGCATGGTGAAGTTGTGACAGCCTCTCACTGAGGAGCATTCAGAAGAAAAAGCAGTTATGGGAGGAGACAGTCACCAGAGCTATACATACAGCAGCAGTCCCAGCTAGCAAGAGAAGAAAAGGGAATTTTGGGAGGGCTACCAAAGATGAAGGTGTCCTGCTTCCTGCAGCTCCCCACTACACCAACAGCTGCCATCAGAGCTTAGAGCTGAAGCTCTTGTTGTGACCTCGTGGCCCAGGGCTGGGCAGGACACTTGGTGTTGACACAGCCTTTCAATCTACACTTCCATATATTGGAAAAAACCCCTGTAAGATAGTGAAATACAGCTAGAAATCCCCTCCTCTGCCAGAATTTGTTGCTTCTAAAGTCTCTGCCAGGCTCTCTGTGCTGCCATACCACACTCCTTTTCCCTGTAAGGTCCCAGATCACCAGTTCATAAACTATCCTTCAGTCCTTGACCCAGCACATCTGCCTCCACTACATCATAACAGTGGAAATGCAGATTTCTTATCATCAATACATTTACAAGCTGGTTGTTCAAAGCCCTCTTGGTTCCATTGAGAGCTGAAAATAGCTTGAATCAAGAATTCAGCAGTTAAAACATGCAGCTCTAAAACTATCCCATAGCTTTAGATGATCAATCTTTAGAATAAAGTAATGTCCACAGTCCATCAGGATTTTGGGCCAGACTGAAATCTAGCACAGAGTCAAAACTAAGCAATGAATATTTAGTTCAGCTTCAGAGCACTTCTGCTCTCTACAAGTCTAATGCACTTGTGCAGCTACACAGGCTCCCTGGCATACAACCCAATGTTTCTGCTGAACTAAGTTAACTAGCAAGTCTATTTACAACTAAATAACCAAGTAAGAAAACCAAACAAGCCAAAACCAATATATAAAAAAGGCTTCAGAAACACTCAATACACTTTGAGAAAAAGGTTTTGAAACTCACATATGAAAATTGTTAGCTTGAAGACATTCTAAGAATCAGAATATTAAATAAATCATTTTACTTGAGAATAAATAAGATAAACATACCTGAAAAAGTTCTACTGCATCTGAGCAGTCCTCCAAGCCATTCAAGGATGCCAGGGTGGATAGACATTGCACTTACCCCTGTGAGCCTTTTCTTGCCTGGTATCCAGCCTTTTTCACATCAGTACTCAACTCAGGTGCTCACCTAGCAGCAAGAGCCACTTCTAACAAGGGGCCATGTTTCACACACATTCTTTTTGAGTAGAAATTTTGCATTAAAAATTAATCACAGCAAGAACACTAACATTATATTAGTTAATATAACTCTAACATTCAGCAGAGGAATGCACATAATCCCCAAACCACACTGAAACACACTGCAATGCAGGACTCAACCTGGAATATATATCACAGGTTTAATGGGAACAGCTGCAACTCAACAATAAACAGGTGGGCTGACTTACCGGAGGTTTGGTCACTGGCAAATGAGCCCTCACCTCAACAAGCTCTGCTTGCAGCAGCTGAGCAGAGTCTGGGCTTGGGGGTGCAGAGCTGGGGCAGCCTGGGAGCAAGCACTCAGAGCAGCTGTCCCTAATAGCCCCCTGTTTCCTCCAGCTGCTGTCCCTGAAAAGAGGTGCTGCCAGGCACTGTTTTGCCCTCGGGCAGAGGGCAGCTCTGCCCTTCTCTTCCCACTCCCCCTCAGCCAGCAAGCACCAGCCTGCCCGGCAGCAGACTCCTACCAAGGTGCACACGCAGCACTTTTAATTTTAGCAGGGGCTCATGCCATATCAAAGGGCAAAACAGGTTCCTTTGAATCAAAAGCTTTCTGCAGCCCACACCTAAGTACAGAAGAGAAAAGCTTTATGCATGTAATGATTGCTGGCTGTTATCACACACAGATTCGTCTTAAAATTCACCTGCTATGCATGAACGGGTAGAAAGTGCTGACACTGACAGGCATGTGAAACCACTGCCTACATGAGCACTTTTCATATTAAGCAGGTGCTCGGAAACCACCACTAAACTGGAAGCAGCTGGTGCTGTCTGGTGTTGAAGACTGGGTCGTTTTACTTTGTTTTCAAAGGATATTTTTTTTCCTAGTCATAAGTAAAAATTAGTTGTTTTAATGAGATATCTTGACTTTTAGAGGTTCTGAAATCCATACAATCTTGGAAAGGTTCAGGACTTTAGAAAACCAGGTTATTCCTTTTCAGGCCTAGCTATTAACAAGGATATTTTTTTGAAATACTTTTGTTTGAGTTTCTTCAGCGGCTGTTTTAGGACATATTTCATAGCCTAGCCTGACACTTGATCAATTAAAATCTGTATTAAATATATCACTTTCACCAACAGTACATTCACTCCAAATTGGGAAACAAGCATCTTATATATTTAATCACTGAGCATAGTTCTTGTAAGGCGATGCTTTGGCTTGTGATACAGCACATGAGAGAGATTAACTGGAAACAACTTATAAATATTCAGTATTCTGTGTGATAGTATCAATGATCAAAGATGCAGAGACATTCTACTTATTAATTAATAAACCAGGCCTTAAACCACAGATACAGAGCAACCAGAATTAGGAAGCTGTCATTCACAAAACACAAATCAGCATTTTCTGTTTCTTTTCCCACCTAGCTAACCACAAACAGTAATGAACCATGTACAAAAAACTTAATGACTTCTTGGGGAAAAATCAATGCCAAATTGGCCTATTTAACCAATTGATTCTAATTGCAAAAAGAACACTATCTAAACTTCAGTTTTCTGACTAATTACTGTAACAGCAAAGGCATGAAACTAGGAGAGAAAAGAGAAGGGATTAATGATATTTTTAATGGCAAAACCTGCACGGGAAATTGAAAATTGTAGTCTTACTTATAGTGATGTTGATATTCTCAGCAGGTTTTCCAAGCTGTATGAATTTTTATCACAGATCACTCATATAAAAATACTTACTTCCTTAATGGACATTCTTCCTTGAATGAAAGAAAATGTGTAATGAAGCAGAAGGTTATAATTTAATTGCTATTGTCATTTCTAGTCAATTACTGCCTACACTAAAGCTGTCATGGGCAAGAGAGTAAGAAACACCACCACTAATAGTGAATTTCCTGGCTTTTATCACTGTGTCAAAACATTATCATTCCATAATCACAGGCTTTCATGCAAAATAGCTCAAATGGTAGAAATTCCCAATGCAAAAGCATTTTAAAGTATCAGCAAGGAGCAGGATCAGGCATTTGGGCACTGCTTAAGTTTTTGCAAAACTGGTACTTAGAGGAACTCCCAACCTAAGCATGGGCCAACCTTTCCACTGCATAGGGAGACAGGCTGCTCCGAGAGGCTTCTGAACAGCAGGAAGATGGTGGGAAAGGCAGAGAGAAGGACAAATCCTGTAATAGGGAATTTGGCATTTCCCTCCAAAGGATATTCACTACCATGAAGCCTTTCCTGGAATTCAGTTTCAAAGTTTGGGGAGTAGGAATCCTGGCTTTCAAGAACACACAAACCAAGTTGATACTACTTTCCTGTGCCTCGGGTTTCTAAATCCAAATTATCCTGGGAGTGCTCTTGCCAACAGACACCAGGGTTGCTTTCTGGCTTTGTGACTTTTAAAGCCATCTCTATTACACAATGAACCCTGACTAAAGATGCTGGAGAAGATCTGGACCAAAGTACCTCTTGAAGAGAGAGATGTTCTCCTGGGAAGGGGAAAAACACACTCAAATCTCACTTCATGAAGCAGGAATTTCACCCCTCATCCAGTGCTCCAGCCTCCTGGGAGAGGAGTTTGCCCCTCAGGCTCCCCAAATCTAGCTCATAGTTTCCTTAGCACCTGCCTAGATTCAGCTTGTACTATTCTGTGGACTACCTTAACTTCTAAAATAAACTCAAATGAAATGTGTTGTATATGTGTCACTTCTGGAGTTTATTTTTGGCTGAAACTAGTTATTTAAAGGTGTCAAATTTATGAATTTGACCATTCTGCTGCATAAATATTTAAATAGAAAATATTCCACACCAATTCCCCAGATGAATTCATCAACTCCTTTCAACCTCAGTGCAACACTTTCCTCCCTATCACAGTTCACCCCTGAAACAAAGTAATCTGAGACCTACAGAGAGCACATGGGGGAGAGTTAATGGATTATGACAGCAGATAATGATACATCAGTGTGTTATTATTTTAATAAGCCCACAGCTACCCAAAGCTACAATCATTAAACAGCAGCTGAATCTAGCTATCCAATTGTGCATGGATCGCACACTTTGAGATACAGACATTTTTGTGTGGCATTTCCAAATCCCCCAGATGGAAAGTCAGATTAGGATTTGTTATTTTTAATCACATTAGGCAAGCACACACTCACTGCACCTCTGCTGGTGCATGACCATCACTCCACACAGGAGACTCTGCTCTTACCTGCAGACCTCTAAATATCACATTGAGATTTGCTTTCTGGGGAGACCACTAGTGCTCACAGCAAAATGTCACCAAGAAGCAGAATTTATTATAGAGGTATTTATGTGCCTCAGCAGCTCTTCCATATCAAGTCATTGAGACATGATTCTTTCCCTGGAAATGAAGCATGAAAGTGTGGAAAACTATTCACAGCTTGAAGACTGCATTTCCTTAGGTCTGTGAGCCAAATTACTAGGAGTGTGTGAATACACAGAAAGCTCATTTACAAATTAGGCTGTTAGAAAACTTGGATCCAAAAAGAGGCATCTGTGTGTTCTCTACATTACAAATACTTGCATGAGGTTGCCTAAAACTGCTTCTTTCTTTCTTTGGGTACTGGACAATATTGATTTATGAAGATGATTTCTTAGATATTTTATAAAAAAACCCAAACAACAAAAACAAACACAAAAAAACCACAGCACAGCAATTTGCAAATAATTTCTTGTGCTTCTGAAATGTCCAAGGAATACCACTGGGTCAAACCATGAAACCATTACCAGACTTACTGGGTCTGGAAACCAGAGCAGTAGGGGAGAGTATGCAGTACCATACAGTTCCTAGATTGGGTGTTGGAGCATGTCCAATATTGATCATTTCTCCTTCACATTTCAGGGTAAGCCTCCCCATCCCCAACTAAAAGGCAGTGATAAGAGAGGTAACTCGTCTTACAAGTAGTACTGCAGTTTTCAAAGTACTTGCTGTAGCAAGTAAACGGGGGTGAACTTTTCAATTGGGAACTTTGGGAATTTGTTTGGAATTATATAATGAATTTCAAGTAATTTTATGTGATGCTTATGTATTTAAGTTTCTGATGAGCACTGACATACAAAAGACTATATTAACTTTAAAATAAGGAAAGCCATCACTATCCAGAAACAACGGAAAAACCTCTTCAATTTACCTTCTTCTAGATCAAGGCTTTTCTTCACTGTATTTTACAGAATCACAGAATCACCAAGTTTCACAGGTTTCTTCCAGGTGGGGGCATCTTGTTCTCCAGCCCACTCCGACCTGCATGTCTCCAGGCCGGCCTGAGGCGAGGGTGCTTGCAGCTCCTCCCTGGGCTGGGTGGTTTGATTTCCCTCTCTCATCCTTCTCATTTCACCCTACCAAGAGCCTGAATTCTTCCCAGGACATAAAGAAGTCCTTTCTGAATGGAGTAGGACACACAGAAACCAAAATGTCTGTCAGTGCCTCGGGTGTGGGTGCCCAGGCGCTGGCAGCGGGTCCGCAGGCGGCTCTGTGAGGAGAGGCTGGTGCTGCCCCAGGCTGGACCCAGCCGGTTCCCGCCGGTTCCGGCCGGTTCTGCAGCAGCGCCACCCTGGGGCACAGCCGAGCCCCTCAGTGAAACTGGCGGCACCTCTGCGACACCATATCTAAGAAAGGGCAAAAACTGCCTGGGAGTGAGGGAAAATATGTGAGAAACAGCCCTGTGACAGCAGGAGGGGGAGTGGGAAAGCGGCTGGGTGGGCAGCTGGCCCAGGCTGGCTCACCACAGGGAAGTACAACAATTCTTGATGAAAAGCTAGTATTGTCTTTAACTTTCATCATCGTCGGTGTATTTAAGAAGAGCAAAGAGAGGAGGAAGGGCAACAATCTCTCCACATATATATTCAGAACAGCAATGTATTCCCAGTAACAGACAGTGGTTCACACTACTGGCCCAGTTTCACCATGGCAATGAAAAGGAAACAAATGCTTTCCTGATGTTGCTGGCACCCATTTTGTTTTGGTTTGAGCAAGCTCTTTGCTGATTTTTTTCTTCCTTTCAGTGAATTTTAGCGGCGCCAGTGGACTGATGATAACCAAGGTCACTTCTGAGTGTCTGCAGCCTGCCCCCCCACCACGTGGGAGCAGATTAGACTGAAGGCAGGATCAGCAAATCAGAATATTCCCTTCTCATAATATTTTCCTCTATTTGGCTTTCAGTATAGGCTAATACATCACGAAAGTCAAGCCTTTCTTTTTCCTTTTTCTCTCACTTTTCTGCTTACTGTCGCTTCTATCGCCCTCTCTTTGGCTCTCTCCCTTTGTTTTTTTTCCATTTTTCTTTACAGCCAACACCCGAGGACCCCGTCTGTGCACCTGGACACTCCCCCCTTCAGCTGGGAGACAAGTGGTTAGGGGAGGAGGGAGGGGATTGGGTGTTGCACATCCCTTTGCAAATACAGGTATATATTCCCTTGTCACTAATAATTAAAATCAATGTTTCACTTTTCAACCCAGAAAGCCTCTCTTTCTCATTTTTCTCCCTCTTTCCCTACCTTGGGGGAGGAGCAGGGGGGGAGAGGTGAATCGAGAGACTGCCAACTCGGTGCCAAACCGACACACATTTTTATACTGCTTTTATTTTTATCTCCTGACATAGGACCCTCAAAAAATAAAATAAAATAAAAAATCCCTGTAGACAGGCATTTGCCTTTCCAGGTGGGTTCTTCCCAATCATGAGACATCATGCATGGCTTCTGGTCTTGTTCAAGTCTTTCTCATTAATCAGCATTTGGAAATGTACCACCTCAGCCCTGACAGCAAGCTGGGCCTTAACCTTTTAAAAATTCTGATTTTAATTAGTTAGCTTATCTTTCTTACACAAACATTGCCAGGACTGTAAACTGGGGAGAGCAGGAAATGCTCATCACGCTGCAGAACACTGGAAAGGTCAGGGCAGTCTCTGCTGCCACCTTAAATAGGCACTGGGAAAGATGTGAAAGGTAGGTGTATGGCAAAGCCTGAAGCAAAGTGGAGAATGACATTTCAAACTATTTTTGAAACAAGCAATGTTTCAATAATTGGAAATATTACTGTCTGGAAACACACGGTCACAACAAATGCTGGCTCTTCCACGTGACACTCATCTACAATTCTTGTAATGTGCCCTGGAAAATTTTACTCAGGAAATTTCAAAGGTGACAAACATTTAATTACTCCACAATTAAATGGTAAAATGGCTGGAAAAAGCAGTGAATCAATTAGTACCTTTAGGAAGGCCCCTGGAAGGTCTAACATAGAAGAATCAAAAGCATCAGTAGAAATTGAAGGTTCTTGTCTCAACCTGTATTTGCAACCAAGCCTGATTAAATCACATCAGAAGCTGGGAACAAACTTGAGTGTTGAGTGCCCATTTTATGACATCTTAACGTTAATTTTAAACTCAGCTAAATCTTAGTCGATTGGCTAAAATATATATCTATAATGTATAAAAGCTGGCCATTTATTTCAGCCCTTTCTGCACAGGACCTGCACTGGCTTATGTGTTAAAGCAGTTGAATCATTGAAAGTCACATGTGAGCTCAAAAGACACGCACGATTTTTGTTAATAATTTGTTCAAAATAATAGATAAAGAAAAAATTCAAGACTTTCATGGGACCAATTAATTATGTTATGCACAACTTCTTCCTAAAGACAGAAAGTTCATTAATTGATTTTCATATTTGCATGCAACTTACATTTGAGAGAATGATTTATTTTAATTAAGCTCTTCACCACTGAAAGATGTTAGTGTAATCTTAATGATCTAGCAGTGAAATTGGTACCGAAGTGCAAGATAGCTTTAGACTGTCAAACATATTAAAAGGAAGAATTTGTAATTCCCACAATTTGAGTTGGATACAAATCAGAGACCTTTAGCTGTAGAATTATATTTCTCTACCAGTAATCTCTGACAATCAATAGTATCTTAGAAGAAAGCCATATTATGTATGTGTGCCCTTGCATCCTTCAACTGAACTGATGCTCTCTCTCATCAAAATGTGCTTTTAATTGCTCATAGATAGGTTTTTAAAGGGTATGTGCCTGCATCAGGTTGTCTTAAATAACAGAAACTGAAAAAAAATCTCCAGATAAAAAAAGCCCATATGCTTTTGATCATGGGTCGGGGTAAAATACATTGTTTTCTTTGCAAAAACGCCTAGAAAATTAAGGAGGCAACATCTTGCTGTGCAATAAAAGAAACAGGACTGCATGGGGAAGAAAAGATGGGTTTGCTTATGAAGTATATGCTCAGGGCACTAAATTAAAGCTCTGCTAATGAATTTAATTATATTTTCTAACTTTCTGCAAGCCTGGTTTTACAATTTATACAACTTTTGCATTGTGTCACTCAGCACGTGTTCACACAAATGCTCCAAGCTCTCATTAGCAAGGTTCAGAAATCAAACACTCTTCTGAGGGCACTGTAGTCTTCATGCTCCTGACTCCTGCCCATGGAGCCTTTCACTGCTGTGTGACACAGGCTTCCCCATGCCCACCCCAGCACGGCTCCTCTTCCCTCACATGGTGGGTTTTCCCCACGATCTCTGCACAGTGATGCCTTCTGATGCCCAGACCAGACTCTGCTCTGGCAGGTCTTCCCACCTGAGGGTTCCTTCCTCTAGATTCTTATTTTGATATTGCCTGTAGTTCAGCTCCTTAATTTAGCTGCTGGCTAGATCTAATCCATTTAAATCTTCAAACAACTTCCTCCACACCCCCCTCACCCTGATAGCTCTAGGAACACCAAAAGCCAGGAAACCCCTTTTTCTCTTGAGAGTTTTTTTTCCTTCTCCCCAGTCCCAGCCATGCAACTACACTTTTTGCAGCTGAAGGCAGCATTTTTGCCTGCTGTCCAAACTGGCTCTGATCACGGCAGTACTGAGCCCAAGGTAAAGAGCAATGTCTAATGATTCACACTCAGAGCTTTGCTACCCATACAGGTACTCCCTGAATTGCAGGAACCAAGCCTTGTTGCTAACACGGCCCTTGATTGCAACACAGCTTCCAGAGCAACAAACATCTTGGGGTGGGCGTCCTCCCTGCCTCTGAAATACAGGTCTGAAGTTTCTCCAGTCAGACATTCCAAAAATAACCCACATTGAAAGACAGCACCTTTGTCTGAAAACAGGGCTCTTCACTTTTAAAAGGCATAAGTGGCATAACAGAGTTGCTACCTAACTTCACTTCTAAGATGATAAGCCTAAGTATATAAACTACCAGTGAGTGAAATGAGGGACAGGATTCAGAAAGAATGTTAGCTCTGAAATGCTGCACTGTCTCATGGTTTGAAGAAGCAGTTAAACTTGATGTAGTTGGGAGAACAAATAATCCCAGAGTGGAAAGCACACATTCAGTTTTCAATGTAATCAAACAAAAAAGCCATAGGAATCATGTGGTAACGTACAGATCTACATCATCCACACTGTTTCTGCTCCTGTGTAATTTTGCTGTGTTGCTTAATAGGAAACATTCCAAGTGAAAAGCTGTCACCAACTGCCACTGAACCTGCATCTCATCTTTTCTCATATATTAGCAGAACTATGAAACTGTAACTATTACAAGCTTTTAGAACACTTAAAATAGGCCATTTACTACTTTCCCCTTTTGGCCAGCCAGTTAGTTCTGCAAACACTGCAAATCAATTCCAGTAGAGAAGAAAGAGGTTGGTACTTTTTTGGTATGACCTTCTCTATTTAGAAGGGTTGTCTTTGCAGCAGCAATTTGTCAGCACAGCCCTAGTTCCAGCTACTGTGCCAGAATACCCCATTTCCAGCCAAAACATCACATCTGTACTTTTGAATTAGCATTCTCAGTTTAACTCAAGGTCACTTCATTTTCTCCTTCAGCATTATGTAGCCACTTGCCCTTGCAGTCCCCAAAACCTCATGGTACTTTCAGTTCCTGCCATGTTTCATTTCCCTTCACACCTCCTCAAATGCCATTTCAGTCTTTTCACAGTTCTAGTCAATTCTCTCCTAACTGATCTTCTGGGCTCCTGGTTCCTGTAGGTCTTGGCTGAGATTTGCCTTCTGCTTATGCCTTCCACGCTTCAGGTGATTTTGCAAGCTGTTCTCTACAACTGCAGAACTATTCTTTAAACAGCCCCTTGCTCAAGGACTGCACCTCAGACTGCAGACAGACATCATTGCCCAAGGAACAGGCACTGCCTGCTGTGTCCCCTGAGGGCAGGCTCCCATGCCAGCCTCCACCACAGCTGAGTGCCCAGACAGAGCCATGAGGCTCCTTGACCCCTGCCAAATCTCCAGAGTCAGTGAAGTGAGGACACCACAGACCAAGATCTTATCTACTCTGCTGCTACAGGCAATCTCTTGGTCCAGTATACCAGAAATAAATGCAGTATGTGGTTGTTTTTTTTTTAAATTTTCCCATCATGAAGAAAATCAGCTGGTCATGTATCCTTTCCATGTACATTTTTCAGTTTGGTGTCATCTTCTAGAAAGTTTTGCCAGAAACTTCTTTTCAGCCAGAACCATCTATTGAATTTTAACAATTTCTGGTACAGGGTGGCAGGTCTGATATATAAATTTGAATGGTGGGCAATTCACTATTCCAAAGTATAGGAATGGGTTGCTAAAGATAACCCCAAAATAATTGTGGATTCATTTATTTTCTTCAAATAAGACATGCTTTTATAGTCATGTGTCACACAGCTCACAATAAATGTCAGCAAATCCTATAATGAAGCCAGCTGTATTTGCATATGCAATTAATATCTTGTATGGTAGCAGTCAGTTTGTTAATTATGTCTTTAAACACTGTTCAGTAATTTGCACTTCAAGAAGCAGCACACCATGCAAAGCCTTTAAAAGTGCTTTACAAACATATTGCATTAATCTTCAGCAACTTCTTGAGGTGCACATTATCATCTGTACTCTACCAGTGGATAAAACTTTGCACAAAGAATCCATGTACAATTTTTCAAAGGAATTTAGTGCTTAACCCTTAATAAGGCTTAAAAACCTGGTTGTATATCAAGGTTCCAGAAGGAAACAAATAAGGTCCGAACAGTAGCAGTAGAAACAAATAAGGCACAGGACTATTTCCACATGAGGAGAGATCAAGTAGAATATAGCTAGTTCAAAGAGAATGAAGATATGGAAAAAGGAAGCGTAAGCAACCAGAGCAAAACTTGTCAGTGCCTCTTCCCTCTTCATGATGGTTGAATGGGAATTGCAAGTGGAGACTGATGAAAAGTCAAAAGCGGGTCATTTGAAAAGGAAAAAATACTGTGTACAGCTAATGCAAACCCATGACCAGGAAACCTCTGAAAGGACTGGGGCCTGGGCCAGACGTGGGGACACAGTGCCTGGCAGAGAGGGAGGCAGGGTCCCCACCCCCAGAGCTCAGCACAGTGTCCCCCCTCTGCAAGGCCATAGCTCTGGCCCAGCCTTGCCCACAGGCTGTGGGAGAAGTCAGCAGGAGCAGCAGCTCTCAGTGAGCTCCCCTCTTCTCATCACTCTGATCATGGCTGTTCCCTCCAAAACCACTTGTGCTCCAAAGAAAGGCAGCATGCATACCTCCTCCATCACCCTGCAAACAAGGTTGTTGAATTCAGTAATTTTTTTCATGTAAGATGTGGAAAAAAAAAACCTAGAAAAAGGTTCCTTCAGACTGGATTCTAACCAAAAGTATGGAAACTGATTAAATCAGTGAGGTAGAACTGGAGTTTTTAATAGGGAAGGAAGACGTTAGAAGATACTTCGATAAACCAGAGGTATTGAAATTGGCTGGGCCTGATATAATTCATCCTTGGCTGATGAAATCTCAGGGCTGATAGCAGTTATTGGCAAGCCAGTGTTGAAGAACAGGGATGACGTGCAGAAGATGAAACAAGATAAATACACCTCCTGTCTTTACAAAAGGCAGAGGATGAGGAGATGGGGAATTAGATATCTGTCAACTTAGCTGCAGTTCCTAAAAACAAATAAAGCCATACAATTGGTAAGCAGAGAAAAAAATCACAAGAAAATGAGTGGCTGCCTGATTGGATCTGTTCAGAGTAATTGGTGTCAAACCAATCTTGTTTCCTTCAATAGTAAGACAACAGATTTTGTGTCACAGCTTGATTTCTCTCAAGCTTTTCACAGTATTTAATCTCACTTTCTTGTGTATAAGGTATGAAAACACAGTTTGGATAAAAATATTAAGAGGTGGATGCAGAACTATTTGAAAAACTCTCCAGGGTAGTGTCAAACATTCATTCTCAAAATAGAAGATATAAAAAACCTGAGCCTACTGGGGGGCTGTCTTAGGTCTGGTATCAGTCATTATGTATGACAGATGAATTTGAGCACTTACTAAATTTTCAAATAATAACAAGCTGGGGAAGGGGGAAAATAGGTGGAAGGGCAAATATAGATTTAAAAACTATCTTAAAGACTGAAGTCTGAAAGCAAACAAAACCAGGTTTCTATTCACAAAGAACAAAATGCAGAAATTCACACCTATGCTGGAATAATCATCTGCACAAGTGTAGGGCTGGAAAGAATTTTGCTGATATTAGAGCTCCATAAGGAAACTCAGGAGCTATAAAGGATCAAAACACATATGTTACAAAAACCAGGCAAATGCTTTTCTAGAAGTACACAGACAGAGACAGCTTGCAAGATAAATGAAATAGCCCTTCTACTCTTCTCCACACCATCAAGGTCTCAGCTGGAGTACAAGATCCAATTTTGGGCCATGCACACCCAGAAAGATGTAAGCCAATTAAAGACAGTCCGGAGTGGTGAGAATGATCAATAGTCTAATAAACAACACCTAAACAAATTGAAGTTGCTTGGGAAAGGAGAGGCCAAAAAGAGATGATGAGTACACGAAAGACTAGTGCAGAGGAAGAGGTTAATCTATTCTACGTGTTCTCAGTGGATGAGAAAAGTAACAAGCTTCAAGTTGAGCTAGGAAGAATCAATTTGGCATGAGGAAAAAGGTTTCCTCTGGAGAAGGTAACAAAGCACTGAGGTAAACTGCCTAGAGAGACTGTGGAGCCTCTGTGTTTGAAGGATTTTATGAACAAGTCACAAAACATCTGCCAGAAGCTGCCCTGGGGCAGGTGTATGGATCAGATTGGGTCCACAGGAGTCAGTGCTATTGTCCTGCCTCTGCTGCCTCCTGCCCACCCTGCAGTCTGCCAGCTCACTTTCATACAAACCACGGGAAAGTAATAAAAACAATCAGGTAGCCTGTAATTGGTATGGAAACTACCTAAAAAGAGTATTTTCCCCTTTCCTACTAAAGCCCTTCCACACTCGAATGCCTTGCACATCTATAATGCCCTAAGTGCTAAAGCTCTATACATACCTGTAGGTATTATGGGATATTAGGAGATGTGATAGATAAAAATCCCAGCAAGAACATGCAGGGTTACACAGAAAGCCAGTGACAGAGCAAATAACACTGTTTCCTCTGGCTCAGGCAACCTTGCTATTGCCAGCTGCTCTCTCTTCCCTCACCGATTTTAATATGGATGTACAATGTTCATTAACCTTTCTCAACAGACCAGAAAACTAAAATCCAGCTCCACTTTCCTAAGATGCTCAGGAAGTTATTGCTATCTTGGTCTCATGCATAAATTTAGAACCAATTTAATTTTCTGGACAGTAAATTGTTAGGTATCAGAGTTCAGGCACTAGAGCCTGGTGTTACAGAATTACGAGCTCTGTATCTGCTACTTGCCATGGGCTGGGACATGTCCATCCTGACTATGGCCTGTTAGAATTAGCTCTGCCTTTACACCACAGGAAATAAACACATTTAAATAACCTATTTGCACCTTTCTGGGCCTGGTTCCCCACACATATCTCTACACCAACCCGTGCCCAGCAATGAATTGAATTCTCCCTGTGCTCCTGCTGGGGCACCCTGGAACACTCTCCTGGGTCACATCTGGAGGTAACTTCCTTCGGCAGCGTAGGCTGCAGCCTGCGTCCTGAAAGGGTCAGTTGTTAACAACCTCCCTGCTATTGCACAGACATAGAACCAATGCAGCTGTAGACTTCTCCCACTTTCCTGGCTTTTGGTACTTCACTGATTTTGCTACAGAAGGTCTTGCAACTATTCTGGAGAGTAGATGCTCCCTATGGGAATACCTGGTGGCCTGTGACTGGAAAGGGCTGGACTTGACATCAGCATCGTCCTGCCAGGTCCCTCCAGCTTTGCTCCTAGTTAACTCTGGAGTCAGCCAGCAGAGCCCCTGGGTGCTGGCTTGGTGCTCATCTGTTCCTCCCACCTCCCTTTGCTGTTTCCATCACCCGTGTCCTGGTTTATGGTGGAGGGAGGCTGTCATATTGCTTCTTTTTACTGAGAGATTCATTTCTAATTTGCATGCATGTGTACTTGTGCAATGGCATGCTGTGGAGTTCAAAGCTTTTCTCACTTTCAAAGTACTCCTTGGGTGTAAGTTGTCCCAAGTCTGATGTGCACCAGGCTTGTATTTTTGTTCCTGATTGAATACTGCTGCACTATATTCTTTTAAAAACTCCAGCTATTCTGGGAGAGGTGTATAATTTAATATGTTCAATAGATTTCTTGTCAGACATTCATGTACAACTTTTCTTCATCTTGCATTCAGATGTTTGATTTTGCCCAGTAATTGGATTTGCTGCATGTGTTTATTTTCAGGACCTATAGTAAACGTTGAATTTTTAGCTGAGGACTATTAAAAGTTTTCCAAAACCTACAGGAATGAACCATATAGGTTTTCTGAGACTTGCAATGTTAGTTTGTGGGCAATTCAGAGCCCTTTTTACATGGGGCATTAATGTACAAATTAATAGAGCCTGAACACTACATTAAGCAAAATCTCTTCTGTACAGCAGTAGCTGTAGGTATGCAGTGCAACATTTTTAACCTGCTCTATGGTTAGATGCACAGCCATTTAGCATATTTGCAGTGGGACAGCCCTAAGGATCCAAACAGAGACCATGAGGAATAACTTTGCTCACAGGAATTTCTTTAAAGGCAGAACTGGCCTCCTCATTGAAGGCAAAATGAGAAATTTGCAGATACAGTGCAGGGGAGACCTCCAAAACCTGCAGGGACAGAGCCCACATCCCATGGAACTTAGAGCCATGAAGTTGAGCTGGGACTGCAGAAAACAGAAGCTGTGAAGATGTGAGCTGTATGAGATCTGAAGCCTAGTCACACCACCTCTGCCTGTAAAACAAAAATCAAGAGGAACAATCTCCTTTGCAAGCATTCTGAGACCTGATGAGGATGAGTGGAAAACTGTCACTATTGGGATGGGGGGGCTGCCATCCTATAACTTAGCAAGCAGGGGCTTTGTTTCTGTCAGCTTTGTTAGTACATTACCTATTTGTTTTGAAACCAGTTTCCTTTCCTTACTGAATATATGTGGGAGAGCCAGAGCTGCAGGGATGAAGGCAGGTAAAGAGAGAAGCCAGAAGAACGATGGCTTTAAAGTCAGGCTTTCAACATCACACACAGGGCACACTTTTACTTTGTCTCTGATGCTTGCAGTCGTGGTCCTCAAGTCTCTCCTACAAGTCCCATCTGTTTTCTTTCTCCTGTCAACAAGATATGCATGTTTTATCTGGGGTTGTCCCTTGTGCTCAGTACTCATGGTAGCAGATTTCCTTTTCCCTTTGTATTTAAAAAGCCCAGTTGGGAGTTCTAAGCAGCTGAGCTCAAAAAGATGCTTTTAAAATAAAGAAGCAAAAGTGCAAACAGCTGCAGGGAGCACTACTGAAAGCTTCAAAAGGTAGAAAGGGGCATAAATTCTCCAGTACAGCCTGCTGATTCACTGCTTGGTCATGCAGGATGCAAACCTGCCAGTGGTGGCCACACTCTGGATGGAAACCCTAACTGGCTCCTTCAGAGCAGGATTGACCACTCGTTTCCCTGAATGCCTTTGCTGGGACAAGCTGGTGATAGCAACTTGGTCCTTACACCATTCCCCATTATTCATCAAACTCACTGATCTGCAGGAAGCCTCAGCATTGGATCCTCAAGTTTTATGAACATAAAGAGAAAAAAGAAGAAAAGCAGATGTCCAGCAATAGGTAAGGGACAGCAGATGGTGAGCAGATGGCAATAATAGCCAGTGCTCCTCCTGACAAGGAGAAATAACCAGCACACAACCCTGATGGGAAATGAACTTAGGTCAACTAGAAGCAAGTACCATGTTCATGTTCTTGGGAAAGAAAAACAGAGAAAGCAGTAACTGGAACTGTTCTTAATTACAAAGGGAAAAAACATCATAAAGGAAGCAGATAAGCAATAGTAAGAGTAACAGATTCAGCTTTCCCAAGTTCCAGTACTGTGTAATGTTTTGCTTTTATCCTCATGGTAATTTTTGAAGCTATACTACAGTGATAGAGCAGCTTGCTTATTGTCCTAGGCTCTCCTGCCAAAAGAAAGCCCCAAGATGTGTCCACCAGCTGCTGCTGATGCAGACATTAGCCTACCCTGTGCATGAGCATTGGTCCCACACAAGTAGGCACTTCAGGATGGGTCATGGACAAAGTGGGAGAGTAGAAGGAGCCCTCTGGTCCATAACTTCTCTTTGATCCACTGAACTCTGACCTGTCCATCCCTCAGGTTGTATTTACCCTCCTGAGATCTGTAGAAGTGCTTTTTCTTCAGGCTATTTCACTGGGAAGATATCACAGGGAAGATATCTCCTGAAGGGGGATCCTTGAGGTCCTAATCTTGTGTTCATTTTGCAGTATTGAAAAATTACTCAGTAAGTTTGCAGATTACACCAAATTTGGTGGAAGTGTTGATCTGCTTGAGGCTCCTATAGGAAGGCTCGACAGAGGGACGTGGACAGGCTGGATTGATGAGCCAAGGTCAATTCTATGAGGTTCAACAAGGCCAAGTGCCAGGTCCTGCATATCGGGCACAACAACCCCAGACAATGCTACAGGCTTGGGGAAGAGTGGCTGCTAAGCTCCATAGAGGAAAAGGAGCTGGGGGTGCTGGTCAACAGCCAGAGGAACACGAGCCAGCAGTGTGCCCAGGTGGCCAAGAAGGCCAACAGCATCCTGGCCTGCATCAGGAATGGCGTGGCCAGCAGGACTGGGGAGGTGACCATGCCCCTGTACTCGGGCACTGGTGAGGCTGCACCTCGAGTGCTGTGTGCAGCTCTGGGCCCCTCACTATAAGAGGGATGTAGAGTTGCTGGAGCATGTTCAGAGGAGAGCTACCAAGCTGGTGAAGGGCCTAGAGAACAAGTCATATGAGAAGTGGCTGAGGGAACTGGGGCTGTTTAGTTTGAAGAAGAGGAAGCTGAGAGGAGACCTCATTGCCCTCTACAACTACCTGAAAGGACGTTGTAGGGAGGTGGGTGTTGGCCTTTTCTCCCACGGAAATAATGACAGGACCAGAGGAAATGGCCTGAAGTTGTGCCAGGGGAGATTTAGGTTGGATATTAGGAAGAATTTCTATACTGAAAGAGTGATCAGGCACTGGAACAGCCTGCCCAGTGACGTGGTTGAGTCACCATCCTTGGAGGTATTCAAGAAACCTGGAGATGTGGCACTTCAGGGCATGCTTTCTTGGCCGAGGTTGTAGGCTTTTTGTTTGTTTTTTGTTGGTGTTGTTTTGGTTTTGTTTAGCTTTGTTGGTTTCTTTGCTTGTTTGCTTGGGGTTTGTTTTTTTTTTGGTGGTGTTTTCTGGTGGAGTGTGTGAGGTTGTTCGTGTTTGTTTGTGTTGTTGCTTTTTTTGTGTTGATGGTTGGACTCGGTGATCTCTGAGGTCCTTTCCAACCATGACAATTCTGTGGTTCTGTGATTCTGTACATTTCTGAGCTGCCTCTTTACACTGTGCTTTTTGGTTCATACAAGGCAATGATCCTCCACCCCCAAAACTCTGATTTTCATACAGTTTATAATACTGTGACATCTAACAGAATGACAGTATATCACCACTGAGGGAGAAGAAAATGACTTGCCTACATTTGCCATGAAATACATTAATGCAAAGCATATTAACCAAGACACGACGTATTAGTGACTGTGAGACAATGAGAGCTCAAAGCATTGAAAAATGTGCTCAATATTTTGAACTATATGATAAATGAAAGCTAAGATGCATCACAGTTTTGTGGAGTACCTCTTCTATTTCCCTCCTAAAATATGCATATTGTTCAGTAAAATTATCACAAGAATGAACTGGGGAAAAAACACTTTCTGAAGATGTCAGAATTAGGTCATCTCAAGATTGTTGGGATGTTTATTGAATTAATAGTTTTCCACTTCATCAAATGATACAATAGAAGAAATTCTTTAAGAATAGTAACAATTCAGAGGTCAGGATAAAAGGCAAAAAAAGGGGACAATTTCAACAATTGGTAAAATACTTTGAATCCAGGAGAACTGAACTATGAAGAGATTTTAAGTGCAGAAGCATCCAGTTAGGACAAAAGTGGGTCAGGCATTAAATGGAAAAGCACAGGCTAAAGCAAAGTTTTTTCCACTTTGCAGTCCAGCAAACTTCGATTAACTAATAAGCCCAAAGGTAGAGGCTTTTGAGATATAAAAATAAAATTGACATTCTGTCAATATGAAGTTGGTATTAGTAAGTAGGATCCTGTGTGTGTCCCAGAGAGGTTATGTCCACCACAGTGAGAATCATGGGGCCACAGAAGCTCCATTTCAGAAAGATGGGAGCTGATGAAGCTGTAAATAGAGGAAGGCTTTCATATCAACTCATTGTCTCTTGCATCCAATTTCCATCTGCCTTGTCCTGCAGTGGGACTTTTCAGTGATATGAATGTTCTTTTGTGAATGGAGGTACAATGCTGACATGGAGCCATGCACCATCACCACAGCAGCTCCTCCAGCACCACAGCTCAAAGAGGCACTCGGAGCTCACCCTTTCTTGTGCTGATACAATTTTCCCTGGGGACACACACATATACTAGCAGTTCCTGCTTGAGAAAAGAAGTCTCATCATCTGGAGACTCATCAGGATGGTAAAACTTAAGCCGTTCCAGTTGTGACAGTCTAAGTTTTCCCAGCTCCTCTTGAGCTTTGAAATGTTCCTCTGAAGCCTCCCAAGGCACTGTCTCCAAGGATGCCCTCTCTTACTCTCAGTGGCATCATGTACCACCATGTATTTGTCAATACAAATACTTGAATCCAGTTAGGATGAGAGTTTGCATCCCTGGTGAGCCTCAGTGTCTGCGGCGCTGGGCCTGGCTCTGCTCTCCATGGACCAGCTGCAGCTCAACAGCACAAATCCACTTTTCAGCCCCCAGCTCAAGGGCCTCCTCTGTCTCTGGGCCAGAAGTAGTTTACACAACTGGAGCATGAAGTGTTGTGCTCTTTGTGAGACGTTTTAATTATTACTACTATTTTTATCTCCTTTGTTGGGTGTTTAGGCCAAGAGGCTCCCTGGTATGTGCTTGAAGGGACAGTGTACCCATTGCTTGAAGTCACAGGACTCCAGTGTAGCAGACAAAGAGGTTGGATGTGCTCAGATATGATGAAGCAGTGGCTGTTCAGCCTGGAGAAGAGGAGGCTGAGGGAAAACTTCACTGCTCGCTACAACTACCTGAAAGGAGGTTGTAGTGATGCGGGTGTTGGCCTCTTCTCCCTAGTGACCAGCAGTAGGACAAGAGGGAATGGGGTCAAGTTGCTCCAGGGAAGGTTCAGATTGGATATTAGGAAAAATTTCTTCACTGAAAGAGTGGTGAGGCCTTGGAACAGGCTGCCAAGGGAAGTGGTGGGCCTTGGAACAGGCTGCCAAGGGAAGTGGTGGGCGCTGTCCCTGGAGGTGTTCAAAAATGGGTGGATGTGGTGCTTCAGGAGATGGTTTAGTGGTCACGGGAGGTTAGGCTGATGGTTGGACTCGATGGTCTTGAAGGTCTTTTCCAACCTTAATGATTCTATGGTTCAGCACAGCGGAGGGAATCTTTTACAGCTTTTGTCATGCTGAAACTTATTTAAATCTTTTAGTAATCTAAATTTCAGAGAATACAGGAAATAGTGTCATAATTAATGTGAATGTATGAACATCTCAGAAGTCTTGTCTCAATGAAAACACCAAAGAAATTAAGTGGAAAATATTAATGAAACACTTCTTTTCTTTACAAGAGTTCTAATCCAAATCATGATACAAGTGAATTTGCAGTTGCACAAGCATATTTAAACCCCCCTAAAGCAGAGCATTTCACTCATCTACAGCACAGAAACTCTTTATCCCCACTTAGTGACAAAGATGAAAAAATTGTTTGGCTTCCATTAAAAAACAAAAATAGGCTCCAGTGGCTATCACAGCTATTCACACACAACTGCCACTGCAGTCCAACTGCCCCTAAATCTACTTCAATCTAAGTTGAAATAAATTATTCAAACTGTTTCATTATCTCATGAGGTAAGAAGTGGGATTTAAAAGGCTATAGAAACTCTTTAAAATATTATTTTAAGGGCCAGTAAGTTAATCTTACATTGCACCAAAGCTGCCTCTGCCTTTGAGAAAACAGCTATGCCTATAAACCCAACTGAACAGTTGGACTCCATACACAGCCTCCTTTCATATCTACACACATCATTTTCCTGAAAAAAATAATGATCAAACAACACCTGAAATGAGGGCAGCCATGCTTAAATCAAAGTGAAAAAAAAGCTGTGTGCACGCTATGTCTGGGAGCTGTGCAAATATGCTCAGAAAAATCGGGGCCATAATTCAGCATCTCCAGTTTCAGGAGAAAACCCCTGTGAAGAACAGCGTGAGGATTCTGCATTATTCCTACAACAGTTTTGAGTGACTGTTTATTTCCCTGCTTTGCACTTTTTCCCTGCTATGCTGAATGGGCTAACTTCTACCCACACCTCTATCCGAGAAACTATCTAAGAGGAAAGATGATCATCCAGGGCACCACCAGCATACAGGCTGTTCTGTACCTCCCCACTGGACTGAAACCCTCACCATGTGATAAGGAGGTGAGAAAAAGTGAAGGAAAGAGCTTGAAATTCTGTTTAAAAGGGAGCCTGGATGAATGAAGCAAAAATGACACCATGCTAGGGGGCCTTCAGGCTCCACCTCACGGCCCAGTGCTGACAACTGCTTGGGCTAAGGTGGGCAGTCTACCAACCTGTGCAAGGAGGAGCTTGTATGTTTAACTAGAGGCAGTCATACCAGCCCAGTGTGGTCATTAACCTAGGTCTTTAATTGACATGCTCTGCAGGTGGATACTGTATTACTGAGAGACCCAGCTATTTCCAAATTCCCTCAGTGGAGGAGACTCCTGTAAGGAACTCAACAAACCCCTTCCAACTAAAGGATCTCAAGGAAGAAACAACAGTACTGATGCCTGGTGCTCCTGGGCCTTCCCCAGAACACCCCAATCCAGCTGCTCACTGTGCCCACTGCGTCTCAGCCACACACTGCATTTAATCATGGCACCAGTAAGGAGCATGATCCCTAGGAGAGGCTCCCTGTGCAAACAGATTTCCAAGATAAGGTACAGTGCTTTAGCATTGCCTGTCGGGAGGAAAGAAGGGAAGAGCATCCAGTACTGCTTAAAATGCCTGCTTGCTCTTTGTGCTGCCAAGATCCTTTTGGATTTGTCTTGTTACCACATCTTGCCTTCAGCTGCAACTCACCCTTTGGTCTCCTCTGATAGGTGGGGCAAGTTAGCCCCACTTACATCTTTTCTCTCTCCACACTCCGAGCTGTCTGACAAGAAGATGCCAGGCACATCTAGAGTATGTGTAAGAAACAGAATTTATCTCTCCCAAAAAGTCAATCCCATTCCTATCAGAATTATCAGATCCGCTCACCTTCATTGCTGATGTCCTCTGTCTGGGATGTTTGGTAGACTGAAATAGCAGCTGATGGAAACACAAACTGCCTGCCAGAATAGAAATAACCTTTTTGTTGATACAGAGGTAGACCAGGAATGACAGCAGTGTGCCAGTGAGGGAAATCAATTCCACTCAGCCTCTGTGATACAAGACAACAATGAAAGATGCATTTAGAAGACAGAATTCTTTTGAGGTTTTCAGAAGTTCTCTCATCTTATGTAGTAGTAGGAGTCAAGGAAAGACTGTTCTTGCCCACCCTGCTCTATCTGCAGTGAGTGCATGCTCCTCACCACCTGGGAGAGGAGATGCATTCTTCTGCCCTAACCTGCTTTGCTGCCTTCATCTCTGCAGTTTATTAGGAATTACATGTTAAGACAGGATCTTACATTGTTACTTTCTACATCTGAAGGACGTGGGTATGCCTGAGGATTACTCTGAATATGAGAAAGGTACAGCTGTATATTTACATGGAAAGCATCATGCATTTTCAGGGGAAAGATTTTTCAAGTGTAGGTGATGAGCAGAGATGTAAAATATCCAGCTGATATTACAAACCAAGAGCAATGTAAGATCAGTGGAAAAAAAAAATAGGATCCTGATTCTGCATTACACCTGCCAAGTCTCCTGTGACAATGTCTCACCCAGCTTCTAAGGAGTGAATTAGATGATCAGTGTGATGGGTCTGTCAGTGGTAGCAGAGCAAAGAGAGAAGTTTATTTTGTGCACAGCAGTATCTAATTGCACACACTGTTAGCAGATTCTTAGGGTTTAAAGTCTACTGATTTAGTACCTTTCCATTTAAAAGTTCCAAGTATTTTACGGTCAAGGTTAAGCTTGAAGGAAACTGAATCTGCTCATTACTTTTAACTCCATTTTACATATTAATAAATTGAGTATGGAGAGAAAAAGAAATTCTGTCTGTCTGAGCATCATCGGGGAGAAGTGAGAGGAAAACCTCTGACACACTCCTGTTGTGGTTAGGAGTAGAAAACCATGGTAGACAGTACCAAACAAGCTTATTTCTGTTCAGGAGGTCCCTGTCCCTTGTTTATTCTGTGCTCACAAACCATCCTGTTGGCCTGTATGAGTGTGCACAAGTGATTTGCAGGCTAGAGCTCCTCTGTAGGTACAACTGCTCTCTAAAGATTTCATCTGCCACTCAGAGAGCCAAGAATTGTGCAACAGGTAAAGTCTCAAAGCTGGAACAGAAAACTGAGTACTTGCTACAAGCAGCTCATACTGAGTCCACAGCTGAAGCATACAGCCCCAAAATATGTTCATTAATGACACCAAATAACATCACTCAGCCCATCTTTAGATAATTGTGATAACTTGGTGCAGACCAAAGCAGAGATGCTGACCAAGGGCTGGAGGCTCTCTTGAAGGCACGTTGTGTGGCAAAGGAGTCAGTGTGCACCGTGTGTACCAGGTACCAATACATGTGAGAAGAGAGACAGCAAACAACCATGCTGTAACTGTTCAGGTAACACAAGGAAAACATTACAGCTCTGATAATGATTTCCTTTCAGCCAGCAAGCTGGGACAGCTGGCCAGCCCTGTCACCTTCTACAAGTACAGCATGTATCCCTCAGTTCACAAAGGCAAATGCATACACAGAGTTGTCTTTGCTGTTATTCTGGAAGATGCTGTTTTGGCTCATTCTACCCACAGCAAGCCCTGTATGCTCAAGGACAGCTCTCTGAGCTCATTCAGGGGCACTGGCATGATTAATTTGTTTTTTAAAGACTAAGAGCTGTCACAGATGGGCTGGAAAGCAGGTTAGCAAAGAGAGAAACCTGAATGTGGGCACCAGAAAATACAAATCAGGCCTTTCAATCCTTTCTGTGACCATAGAAATAGCAGTGCTCCTGCCTTTCGTTGCACGGAAGTGCCAGCAGAGTCTGAGATGTCCCTGCTCATGTTGACACACTCCATCTGGTTACCCACACAGAGCCACACCTGCTGCAGCAGCATCACTGGTGCCACTGCCTCAGGAGCACATTGCTGCTCCTGTGAAAAATCTTTGTCCAGCACCCAAGAGCTGCCAAACTGCCAGGCTGGAGCAAAGCAACACAGGGGAAGTGAGCCAGGGCGCAGTCTTAAAAGCGCACCTTCTTAAAGAAAATATAGGAGGAAAATGAAAAGGGGCCAAGAGATTTGAGGAATAGACAGCTAAAAGTTCAAGATTACTTGCTGTTGGCTGCTAAGAAGGTGGGAGTTAATATAGAGGTGTTCACACCAAAAGAAGACTACAAAGTTCACATGGAGATTTGAACTTCAGTGATCAAGAGAATCATCTCATCAGTTTGCCTTTCTTCAGAGACCCTTAGCATCCCTTCCCTTTTCCATCACCTTGCAGCTGCACGCTGTGCATTGCAGGCACTGCACTATGCAGTGCTCACCAGCACACTGCTTCTGTAATACCAGCTGTCACTACACAGGAAAGAACCTGACACACTGGCTGGCACCGAGTATCTACGGACACTCAGTGCAGTGTTATACCCTGCAGGGGACAGTTTCCACCATGCTCAGAGCCCAGCAGTGAGTGCTGCTGACCCACGGGCTCTGCCCTGGCTCAGAGGTGGCTGCTGCTGCTCCTGATCACACAGCCTCAAGGCTGAGCATGAGCCCGGCTCTGTGTGAAGCAGCTGGGTGAAATCAGCCCACAGAGATGGCTGCCAGCAAAGACGACCCCTTGCAAGGGGCTAAGACTTTATATATTAAATAATTACTACAAATAATTACCATAGTGCTGGTAGGGCTGACAGAGTATGCTAGAAATGCAAGGTGCAAATCAAGTTCTGGGACAATAGCAGGTGATATTTTAGACCTGTCGATTCACGCACTGTGCTGATTCTTAGTGCAAATTATTCACACATGGTCCAGACTGGCCCACAATTGAGCTGCTTTTGTCTTCAACATTTATTCAGTAGGTGGGAGATAATAAAATCAGTCACACCATCAGATCACTGTACTGTGCAGCAGCAGAAGAGACGGGCATTATGCTAAATCAAAAAGAGAAATGGAAGTTTGGCTTGTAAGAGGCCAGAACGAAATCTCAGTTTGGTACTCCCTGCTAAGTCATGGCCAGCACAGGAGTCTCTGAAGAGGAACTGTGGCTCCTCATCACTAAGAGACAGCAAATCTCATCACAGGGAGGCTAGGCCTGTTGAGGGAAAACTTCACTCCTTCCCTTTACCCCATAACAAATTCTGGCACCTCATAAACCACAGGTTGAAGCAGAAAGACAGCATTTTCTCCAGGAACATCTAGTGCTGAGCAGCACTACAAAAACTGTTCTCCACTATATTTTTAATACAAATGGAGCAGATGGGGAATGGCCTGGGGGTATTTATTTTTTTTGTGACCTTTGGTATATTGTTTCAAAACGAGTTTGGGATACAAAGAGAAGCTCAGTTAGGAAAACTCTGAAGTCCTCCCTTTTGCTCAGTTGATGACAGGTGGTTTGGGCCAACGCTTTTACCAAGCAGTTTATAACTTTGAGTGCTCCATGTGATGTTTAGATGGGCACTTTCTCAGTAGCACGAAGTCTCTCAGCTGGGTCTCCTATCCAGATGCCCAAAAACATTGGAGTGAGAGCTAAAGGCTAGTCAGAGCCGAGGACTCAACCTCCAGTGCTGGCACCCCCTTTCAGTGGCAGTGACCTTCAGAAGAGCATACTCATTACTGGTTGGAAGGGTGCGGATTTTCAAGAAGTTTAGCCTGCTTCTGCCCAGGGCATTTTGGGTCTCTCCTCCTCCATTTAAAAACACATGGATCGTAGATTTCATATTTGTAAAAGTCACTTTGAAAGTCCCTATATAGAGAGTTCTGATGAGTACCAATTACAGTGGTTTCAACATGTAGACAGTATTTAGCAGTGTACTTTTCGGTATAAACAAGGTCCACAACTGTCTCAGGAAGCTGGACCTGCAGCTATGGGTTATCTAGGCCAAAGGTGCCTTCCAGCCATTTCAGCTATTGTTTGCTAGCACTCCATATGCTGTGCTTGAGATTCAGCATGCAGCTTTCTACTGCTGTATGTATCTGATACCTGTTTCCTCTTTGCATAATAAAGTGCAGCCACATACATTTGTTTTCTTGCTAGGATAACCCACACCTGAGGAATTCATGCTATACAGGCAGTGTAGATTCCTACATAGCATCATACTCTAAGTCCTAAAAGGTCAAACAGGGCTATTAACATTAACTGAAGTTACTAGCAGTTAAAACTTCTTCACACTAGAATATTAAGTACAATTTCTTTGTATAACAACCACTGCACAAGCATTAAGAACTAACCTGTTTTAACAGTCAATAGTCTCTGCTGGAAAATAATGACAAGTTCACTTAAAACATCTTACCACTAAAACAAAGGAAGCAGTAGATTTCACAAGAACAAGAGTTCCACTAAGTATGTGTGTGCTGTATGTTCTTGTACAAGGGTGGACATCGCAGAAGCAACTGCCACGAAGCCGTAACTGTGTAGGTGACCAAACTGCAGTCTTAATATGTCAACTTCACCTGAAGTTCTAACATCTTAACATCAAGTTTACCTTATCCTTTTACTTCAGTATAATCCATAATCTCCTGTTTAGTATTTTAATTTAAACTTCATCAGAAAACAAATAGACACCATAAAGATTCGCTCTGAATTATTCAAATATCCCAAACCTTCCCTCTCATTAGGAGTTACTGGTGCTAAATGTGCAATTCCCCCCTCATGACATGAGTAAAGTTCACAAGTCTGTGAGGAGACTGGGCACTGGAGAGGTGCAGCTACCCAGACCCAAGAACTTCAAAAAACAGGTGCTTAGACAGAACAATTCATAGCAGACTCTGCTAGAGCTGGAGACAGGACTAGACCAGGAAATTAACTGTACATGAGGTACCATATCACACTTTTCTATGATAAGAGCATGCAGAGTTCTCCAGGCTCCCAAAAGCCAGAATAAATGCATCTTTCTGTTGCAGTCTGGTTAATGCACAATTTGGTCATTTCAACAGACCTTGCAAAGCTAGAGCTGGCACATAAAGCAATTGCTAAACAATCTGGATGACTGCCCTAGCTTCAAAACTCTGCACAGGAATTACCACCAGGCACTTCTTAATTAATCCAAACGTATAAGAGGAAAAATAATCCAAGCAGCAGGAAGTAGGAGAAACAGGTACATGTATAAGAACTAAATAAGGCAAACAATCAATGAACCATAAGTTTTATAACTTTTTTTCCTCCAGTAAAGTACTTGCTGCTAGTCTCCAAGGTTCTTTAAACCTTGTACTACATGTTGTCATGTAATTAATATAAGGCCAGCAACCTCCCCTTTTCCAGGTTGTCATGAGCTCTGAAGAAGAAAGGTCTAATTGTCAGTATCTGTGGGTAGCTGAAGGTTAGTTTAATACCTGCTTACTTCCAGCTTACCACGAAAAACAATCCTCATGTTTCTATAAACACAGCTGTTCAAGGTATATCATATTCAGGAACATTTTAGTACACTGTAAATCTACCCTTGGTATTAAACAGTGAAGCTATCTGCACAGACATGCTTTGATTTATAGAGCTCACTGTCTAAAATTCACCCCTTCTGCTTCTATTTAGTATTTCCATCTCTCTACATGAATTACATTGTTTATAAAAGCAGAGGGGTAACAAGAATTAAAGTATCTTCAGCAGTCAGCTCCTTCAAACTATATTCAACAAAGCATATTTACAGTTCAATTTGTAGTGTTTTCCTAGAACATACATGAGACTAGAAAGCAAGACCAGGCAAATTTGTTAAAGATAAATATTCGGAAAAAGGGTTAAACTCCTTATGACAGAAAGATTCACCTAGAGAGGCTGAGGAAGGGGTTTGGATTTTCTGTTAATAATAGCAAATAGCTTAAAATAAACATGATGTTTCCAGCAATTAGAACAAATTGAGGAGTTACAATGATAAACTTACTAAAATGTAAACCCTGCTTTCATTCAGAGCTTCGGGATGCAAGCTGCAGTTTGCTAAAGCATACAAATCTGTGTTAAAGTTCTTAAAACCATCTCAAACATAGACAAAGAATGGTTTAAGATGTCACATTTATTTTCAGAGCTGTAATGAGAGCTACAATACTATCCTGACATATAAATACAATTCATTTGTCTAAGAAAAGCACTAAAGTTATTTTAGCTACAATTCAGCTCCTCTGATACTCAAACACTGCACATGCACGTACAGATTAAAGTATAATGCTCTGCAGCAAATGGCTTACAGAATAAAATATTTTCTATTTCTTAACATCCTACCTTCATAATTGCCTTCTAGGAGACCCAGATTCTCAAGTGCCTTCACAAATCCAACAATTATCACCAGTACAACAATCATTTCAAGTCCCTCCAAGTTCATCTTGAAAAATTATTCATGTAAAAGCATCTTTTCTCAGGGAGCGTTCGGACTTTAGAGTTAGACTTTAATTAAAAAGCCCTCCTAGTCCAAGACATGCCACAAACCCAGATAAACAGAATGCTAAAGAAGCCCAGCATATTCCCACCATAACACATTTCCATTGACAGCAAGATGAACACTGGAATGTAAGGAAGTCAAATCTTACCATGTCTGCATCACTTGCCTGCATGGATACAGATGTTTCAGTCTCTAAGGCAACAGAATATACGGTAACCACCTTGTTTAGCATTTCCTCTCAGTCACAGCCAAAACTCACCAAATCTGTCTGGTATCTAGTAAAATCTGATGCTTCTTTTTCACACTGAATTACAGTTTGAGAGAGAACCTATCATTTAACGACACAGAGGAAAAAGTCCAAACACGTTCTTTGCTTGATACTAAAGTGAACTTCAGAAAACTCAAAGGAAAATAATTTCATTTAGAAAAGGACCTATTGCTGTATGTCCCTAGTGAGTGAAATACAATCACAGAAGGTTAGCAATGTGTTTGAGGATCTTGTTTTCTCACACTGCACACACATTTTACATCAAATACAGGAATCTAGTGAAATATAAAATATGATGAGACTTCTTAGAGTGAAATCAGTTTTAAAGTTTGAGGAATATGTGAGAAACAAAAGCCTTTCCCTTTCTGCACAGCCTGGAGGGCTCTGCACAGATGGTGGAACAACTGCCCTTGCTGTAGGTCAGCTGCTTTTCCCATGGCTGTTTCCACATGAGGAAAGGCAAGAAATGGTATCAAGGACACAATATGCCCATGGCCACAATTGCATACAACTTCCTGCTCTGCCTCAGGAAGGACTTTTCCAAGCACTCAGAAAAACTGAAATTGTTTCCAAGTCCTTGGACCTGACAGCTAGGAACAGATTCTCTGAAGAACCCTATTCTCACCTGAGCACCTTAACAGCAGACACCTGCAAGCCCTTGCTTGTCCTTCCTACTTACCTCCACTCAGATGTCCATATTTGCAGCCAGGTTCAGACATGAATAGAATTATAAAACAAACAAAAAAATCAAACAAAACCAACCAAACTAAAAAAAAAAAAACAAACACCAAAAACCCCCCCAAAAAACCAAACCAAACAAACAAAACCCTTTTGAAAATTTGGCCACTTGTTCTGGTAATTTGATTATTTGGCCTGCAATGGCTGCCACTTCTGTGCACAAGGTCACCTACCCTACTTGTTCTGTTAACCTGTTTTGGGACAATAAGACTTTGCACGCAAGCTATAGATATGTGTGTATATATATGTAAATGTCTAAACTTACATTATTATTATTGTCATTATTATAATGTTATAGTAGTTCTACTGATCTGAAAGACTGAAACCTGACTCACTGGTTTCAGTTATTGTTTTTTAACAACTTGTGTACTTCTATCTTTAACTGATGTTTTGTGTTAACAGCTCCCAGAACATTCTTGTCCACTTGCATTAAGTACTTACACAAAGTGATGAGGACCCCATGCCTTGGCCCTCCAAATGTCTCCTAGCTCACCCTCCTGCAGACACCAAATGGACTCCATATTGCTGTGTCTAGCAGAGTCAGTCTCATGGACTCTTTTGAAAGCAGGGAAATGGTTTTCTTACAGACTTCAGCAATACTGTGCTGTGTTGCAGGGTCTTGCTGAAGGCCTGACAAAGCTGTTTCCCCTGTCATTATTCCAATGTATTAATATTTTAGAGGTATTCCTTATATCAATATAATTAACATCAGCAGCAGCTACAGCTTTTCAGGTATCTCCATTAAAAAACAAATCTTATAATTTCTCTTCAGTACTGAACTTAATTTAAGGATCTCACAACTAACTCCTTACCAAATTTCTCATGGAACCTGAACACTCCTGAGGGGAGCTTAAGAATTTACTGAAGTATCAAATCCAATTACTATGGAAATGAAACCACCTTTGGGACACACCAGACACAAGGTGTGGTATTTTACAACAATAAACAATGTTTTAGTACAGAAAGCAAAATAAATGCTGCCTGATGTAAATAGACTGAAATGGAGGATGAAAAGAAAAAAGTAACTTAAGCTTAATTTTGGTCAAGTTTAAAAACTCTGTTCCTACTAAAAGTTACATGAGCTATGTGATGCTAATAAGCATTCAAAATAAATTTTATTTCTGTTTGGAAAGGGGGTTTTTCACAGTCCAGTTCACATTGCACCAGTTTGGTGCTGCTGTGAGTTGAACCACCAACATAACCAATTAACAAATACATAATTTATTTTTCCTGTAGAAAAACACATTTACTGCAGGAAATAAAAATGGTCCACACAAATAGACTTTTTGGCAAAAACTGCACTTCCAGAGTAGCCCAGCTACTTCCCATGTTGAAGCATCCTCCCTCCCTGCTGGAATTCAAGAGGCAAAATCCAAGTTCTGCTTTAGCCTGTGCAGAGCAGAGAGCTGCCCCTGCTCAGTGCCAGAGATCCAGCTGGGGAGGGGCTCTGCCACCCCTAAAAGGTAGAGAGGGGACTTCCACGGCCCCTACCTTGCCATGTGGCTCTTATGGAATTATTGGTTGCTCTGCCGCCTACTTCATGGAAGTTATTTGAAAGTTTTTGTCTTTTTTCAGACAAAAAAGCCATTTTTAAACCTCAGAGTACTTCCCAGCTGTTTTCTGGGCAGCCCAAGCCACCAATAGTAGTGTCTTTGGCGAGGGAGAAGGGAGAGAAAGATGAGGAACCTACTCAGATACACTCCAAGCCGACAGAACAAAGCTGCAGGCTGTGCAATTCCAACTCCTTACTTCCTCACAGCAATATATCACATTTGTAACAAACTCTCAATATATATTTCGATTGTTCTTTTTTTGAGCCTCAGCAAATCACCAAGAAGGAAAACACTGCTGTCAACTGAGAAATAACAGGAGAGTGTTCTGGGAGGAAAACAGCCAGTTACTGCTGATGGCAGTGTCTGGTTATCCATTCACCTACCTGCAGTGAACAGGGGGCACTGCCACCTTAATTCCTCCTCTGTTCCAAGGGGCAGGCCGGGTGCCCAGGAAGCAGTGTGCTGCAGTGCCAGGGGCATGTTATCCAGTGGGATTCTGGGGCCATCACCCCGGACAGGAGGGGCACAGAACAGGAAAGCAAACTGTGTATCACTACAATATGCACGCAGCATTCCTGGGAGTTCATTATGTAGAGACATTAGCCCTAAGGAACTGCTTAATTAGCATCAGCTTTGTTGTCAGTTTTCAAGGCATGAGATAAATATTAAGGTGCATGAAGGACAGAACAAAAAGGAGAACAAAAAGACAAAGTCATGAGTGAAAAAAAGCAAATCTACAGAGAGCGTTTCTCCAGGCAGACTCTTTGGGAGATGCTCACATACAGTGCTCTGATGCTGGATAAAGTTTGAACGGGGCATCCAGATGGGTCTGGCAGGTAAGACGTTGGGTGCAAGGCTGGGGACTACATGGATAAATGGCTCATGCCAGTGTCCTCACCACGCTTGTGAGAAGCTTCCATTCCGGGTAGACAAGGAGTGATCTCTAAGCTAACTCACATGTGCATCAAACAGCAGGGCTTGGGAAGGTAAGCAGGAGAACACAAGACAGTATCTGTTTGTGAGTTCAGTTTTCCAGCACAGTTACCCTTAAGGGCACATCTAAGATTTGACCCCATCATGTCAGTTCATAGTCCAAATACCCTGTTCCTCTCACTTCCATATGTCATCCCTTTCCACACACAAACCTCTTCCTTTTTTATTTTGTTTAAACATTGGAAACTGGGCAATGTCCAAAAAGCAGATGACCCATCAGTGTCACAGCTGCACTCTGATCCCTGCAGAAGGCCTGCCCAGCACTCATGGGGATCCACCCAGGGTTGGCAGCAGCACAAGCAGAGCTGCAGACCTTCCCCCGGCTCCCTGGTCTCTTCTCCCAGGCCTTTCACTTCACACATGAAGTAAAGAAGGGGACAGTGGCAGCTGCAACAAGACACTGTTTTGCACAGCCAGTGTACTACATAATTACACTGCTAATTCAGGACAGGGATTCCCAAAGTGGTCCATATGCTTCTGCTCTTCAGTTCTTTGCTTCACTTCTCTAGACAGTAACCAGTCTCTCAGCCGAGTCTGGTTGCAGCAGACACTGGCTGATCCATCATTTTATTAATAGTATGATTACAGTATAAATATTTCATTCTGTGGTGTGTGTAGGAGGCTTCATTATGCCTCAGTATCTTTGTCTGAGTGCCTTTTTAAAATACAGCTCTGTTAAACTTATAGCAAATATGTGAGTTCCAGCTCTTTCAATATTTCCTTTAATGCTCTCAGTATTTTCTCAAATGCTAATAATGTGAAATTCCAAGCCAATCTATTCAGTGAATAAAATCCACACCCAATAATATAATGTCTTCTCTAATATGGTCATACAAAAACATGCAGTGAGAATTTAATGCAAATGGGAATGAAATCTTCGAAAAAGAAAGTTGTCATTTTCCTACTATATGCACTGTATAATGAACCACTATGGTATGTATTGGCTAGGTGACCAGGGCAGTATTTTCACATTTCACTGTTTCACAGTTAAAATTTGCCACGCTCTTGTGTTTTTAAAGCACCCTAGTCATAGCCTCAGTAGAGACAGTGTCATCTTATTTTTTTCAGCTTATTAGCCATGTTTGTAATAGAGACACTATCAATAGTGTTCAATGATTTAATCCAGGAACAATTAGCAGTATAAATGCTGAAATGAGGGTGTGGGTACATCATGGGCCCAGGTGACAGGTGGAGAATGGTGTGCCCAAGGGGATGAAGTGAATTGAGTAAGGCAGGGCTAGCAGCAGAAAACGAGGCTCCCAAATCTTTCTTCAGTATCCTCCCAACCACACAAAGCCATTCTGCTCTCATGGATTTAGCAAGGAGGAAAGATATCACCAGGCATAGAAATCAGCTGAACCTCTCATGTTAAAACAAATTAATGTATAAAGGTAATTGGTTTGCAGCTTGAACGTGCAGCAGGCTGTGTGACCACTGATCCACAACCTCTACTGGTAGCTGCAGGGACATTGCCACATTCTCATCACAGCTATGACTTATAGCCAGGCCATGATGCCTGACCTGCAGCTTTTGACATTAATTTTTAAAACTGCATGGCAGCATTAGTAGGCCAATTGCCTTCATCTTCTGAATTCTAATGAGAAAAAGCCCCTCCAAACAAAGTCACGTTCAAATGGGACAATGAGACCTATATTTGAAGACAAAGTATCTTGCCAACTCTCCCATCTTAAGTACCAATTTCCAGAAGCAAATGTCCTATAATCTGAAGGAGCTGCTATCTATTGCTTAAAGGTGCAAGTTCATTCTGGTCGTTGGCCATGTCTACCTATTTTTTTCAGCCATGGCTGTAGCACTTTGTATCAGCTCAGTGAAGATGCTGTTCTGCCATCCTCCTGTGAGCAGCCACTGGGGAGGTGGCAGCAAACAGCACCTTGCAGGTCAGGCCACAGAACAACTTTTCCTCCCCTCTAGCCCTTACTATAGCTTAGCAATGCCTGTGGTGGTAGGGCAGGAAGGATCTGCTTCCCACCAACACCATCCCTGCTTGGCACATCCTGGGGGCATGAGAGGCAAGATGTTCACTTGGCTGTCTGGTTACCTCCCAAGGTCTCCTCCATTCCTGGGACAGATGTCTACACAAGGTACAGGTTTGCATTCAAACCTAACTCCGCCAGAGTTTTGATGAGAATCAAGTACACATCTAAAATTTCATCATTAAGAGTAGTAGAACTAGGGCCTGAAGCAAAGGTTCTGACTTGGGATAAAAACAAAGTTAAAATGCAATATTGTGGCAAATGTACATTTTAAAGACAGAGGTATCCCAATATTCTAATATGGTTTTGCATGGAAGTCTCTACTTCCTTTAGATTAGTATCCAATTATCTTTGGAGCCTTTAGAACAAAGGATGGAATCAAGTTACCCACCAACATTACTAATGAGCTGTGAATGCACTCTGCTATGACCCAGACAGCTATTTAACTTCATAGTTAAAATATATATTCGAAGTATATATTCAACCCTAGTATTCAATAAATAGCTTGAAAACAGACATCACTTCAGCATTCTCATTAGGGAAAACACTGCAAGAAACTACCCCACAAAATAAAGCATTTCACAGCGATGTACAATGGCACAGCACTCCCTTTCTAATGCCTGTAAGTGAATAGGTAAATATATTGCTTTTGACATAATTTTAAACCATTACCAAAACCACATAAATACCCTGCGAAACACCACCTTTGATTTGCTTCCAGGTCAACTGCAAGTCCCTGGTGATTAAATTTTGTCAGAGAATCCAAAATACCATTTCCTTTTTGAAGGAACCAAATCTTATACTTCATCACTGCTCTCTGAAACAGCAGCTTTAGCCAATACCATGTCAGCTAACATATATTAAGAGCTTAGAAAAGGTTATCTATTCATTCAAGAAAGCACTATATTTGTTTTCAGGCAGCATTCTGAAAGATGTATCTCCCATTTGAAGGCAGCCTGTTGTGTCAGCAGGGACAGCCTTTTCTCATAGCCCCGGAAAGAACAGTTATGAAGCTTGTTTCATGTCTGGAAGCTCTCATTTCTCTTACAGCATTTTCTAATAGACTTGCTTAGTAAGAAAACCACTTCAAAGTTATTCAGTGGTGAATTTTTACTTTCTCCCTTTCTCTTTTCAGAAATTAATGCTGTAAATTGATCTGTGCAGAAAATATTCAAGTATGTTCTCTGTGTCTTAGCAGGGCACAGAAACTGACATCTCAGGCTCACACATAATTGCACCATCATGGCCCTGGGCAGTTTCCAGCTGCTCAAAGCAAGGCTCAAGCTGAGCAGCTGATCCTGGACAAGGAATGACAAGGTTGCATCCACAAGGCTGCTAGAGATGACCCCTAGAGATAGGTTAAAAAAATAAATATTTATAGCTTGACTCAGGAAAAGGTGTTAACTGTCCATTTATATTTAAAGGGCATAAATATCAAGGAGGGACAGGAATTGTTGCAGAAGTGAAAAAAATAGGATGAAGCAGTGCCAAAGGAAAGTGCAGGTCTGACCTTGATTTTCACATACAAGACTCACAGAATTTCATTGCTAGAGTGCTCTGTGCCTGGGTTAATGAAGATTTCCTGAAATATTCTCTGAAATTTGCACTCACTGATGAAGGGCATCAACAATGCATTTCACTGAGATAATTTGCTCTCTGAGAGCATTTTCAAAGGGCTGACTCATCTCTTCTTGTCTTGTACCAGTCTGTGCCAGGTGTCCTTTGGAATATGTTAGTGTGCACTGGAGACACTCTCTCTCCTGCAGATGCCTGAACAGAAGCCCTGGGAAATGAAAGACCTTGTTCCATGCCATACAGCTCAACACCAATGTGGGGGAGAAATCTGAATGGGTTGGTTGAGCTTTTTCAAGACAGTCTAGTGGATAACGGGGGTCTGCCTGGTCTCAGTGAACATTAAATAAAAAGTGTGCAATCATGGTAAGCAACCATGTTTTACATGGATTTTATAGAGGAGCAGTAACTGGGTGGACACCTGCAAGAAAACAGCAGAAAAGCAAAGGGACGTTGACCCACAGGACCACTGAGGTACCCAGTTTTCAGGCTCACGACATCCCCACAAGGGGCAACTGGATGTTATCCAATTTCCTAGAATTCATCCTTAACAATGAAATGATCACTCTAAAAAGCAAACAACAACATTTATTGGATTCCAAATAGACAACAGGGTCACAAAAGTTTATAAAGACAGAGATGACAGGACAGAAAAAAGAACCAAATTTGATTTTCTCATCTCCCAAACCAAATTCAATGGGCTTTAGAGATCTGGCAAACTTCCAACCAATGCTCAACTCAACACAGAAGAAGGAATAGCTGGGATTCTCCAGATTCATTTTATGCCACACAATGTATTGGTGATACATTTGCCTTCAAATGCCTCACTGCCTCATGGATTGATTAATTCTTAACTAACTCAAAATGAAATTCCACTTTCTCCTCCAAAGCATTAGTTGGCCTCAACTGTTTAGAGGTGCTAATGCCTTTCTGGTAGGCCAAGTGCCATTCCCTGGTCTTGGCTAAGTAACTAATGGGCTGTGAAGTGAGAGTGAAAATAGCTTTTGAATTTGGTGAAGCAAAGTGTAATACTTCCATACACTGTGCTTGTATTTAAGAGACATATCAACAAATAATTTTCCTGAAGCATGTAGATAAATGCATGAGGCTCATGGACACTTCTCAACTCTGACCAAATATAACAAGACCAAATCACTTTGGGGCAGCCATCTCTGAGAGATACAGAGGCAGACATCCAGAAGATCTAGAAAAACTATCCAGAATTAGGAAATAATGTTTTGTCATGATGATTGCATCATGGTGGAAATGTATTCACCTGGTAAACAGTTTGTGGCTCTAACAAACAAGGAGAAATGAAATATCACAGGCCAATAGAGGGAAAAATTATGCAGATTTTGTTATTTATGTTACTCCCTGTAGTAACAGAGGGAGATGGTTACAGGAAGAAATAAGTTACTGATGAGATACCTGAATGCACAAAAGAGAATACATGGCAGCTGTGGCAGGAACAGATGCATCCTCTCTTAAGGCCTGTCTGCTTAAGAAGAAAAAATGTAAATGGATTGAATTGTGGGGTTAAAGTCAGTTGGGAGCAAGTTGAAAGCAGGAAAAAGAAGCTGATGTTTTACATGTATGGGTCTGTTTGGAATTGAAAAATTTGCCTGTTGTCTGAGACTTCACAGACAGGCTGTTTTACAGCCACAAGACACCACGCTTTGGTTGGTGTGGATTATTTGTCTTTTCATTGTCAAACATTTTCCCAATAGCAAAATATTGCATTTATTGAGAGAATAGCACCAGTGATCCAAATGCTCATAACAGCTTGAGTGGCATGAGGGAATGTGTAGCTACGCTCAGTGCTTTCCAGTTTTGCAGGAAATAACGTGACTGAAGCAGAAAACAGATGGGCAGTAATCTGATAGTTGTCCAACATCACAGATATGTGTCTGTTGGTTGTAGAGATGTTGCTGTTGCTTTGGCATACAGGAGACAGCAGCACAGAAACCATTGCTTACATACACTATTTTCCACCTTTTATTTCAGACAACAAAGATTAACAGGAGAGATGGTGAAAAAGATCTGAAATACAGAAACCCAGCTGAAGACAAATCTGAGCTAGCAGGATTAGCAAATGTAAGAAAAGCAGAGACTACCTGATTTTGTTTCCTTTCTCCATCACAAAGGAAGGCACAATTGCAAGATGTGCAGCATTCTTATTGTGTCTTAAGGCCATGAGAGAATGTTGCACCAGGAACACAAGGTGCCAGTTTCATGCTCCTCAGAAGATTAGAAGAGATTCTGTGAACTAAATATATGTTGTCTCAATATTAGGAAGCCTTTTTGTCCTCAGAAACTCTGCTGTAAACCTGGTCCCCTTATGAATAGGACTAAAGTTCTGTAAAATCTAAACTATGCTCAATAAAGCCACAAATCTTTGCAATTTTACATTGCCATAAACACCAGAAGAATTGCTTCAGAACAAAATAGATTTGTCTCTGGGTTTGGCAAGAACAGAGCTGTGACTCTGTTCATGATGTGGCACTTAATAGACACCTGTGCACTAATCAGACACTATTTTAAAAGCCTGGGTACTCCTCAATATATAAATACTGAGCATTCAACTTCCACCTCAGGGAAGAAAATGTTTGAAGAAGAGATGGTGAAATGGAGCTCCAATAGAAAGCTTCAATTTTTACATAAATTACCTAGCAGAAACCTTAAGATGTGCTCTGTCTCTCAGACCCTTCTAATTGCCACAACCATGTTGTGAGCTTCAGAAATAAGGGGGTTATCCAGACACCCTGGTGACATACCACTTCCCATCATCAGTATAAGCATTGGCAGTGGAGAGAAACAAGAAACTCACAGGAAATTATTTCATCAGGTTTTTTTTAGACACAAGGGGATGTTGTTATGGGAAAAGGAACACTGAGAAATAATGTAAAACAGTGCAAGACAAAAACACATCTCCAGAAAACAACCAAAAAAGCCCCACTTTTCTCCTCCATGGTCTGTTTCACAAGAAATTTAAGCCATTTAATCCAAGGCACTGAGCATCTCTACTTCAGGTGGTAAGTTATTTGGTTCCAGATAATAGTTTTATTTCAGGGGAGATAAGCTGCTTTCTCAGCTACTAAATTGCACCACAAAACCAAGAGCAGCCTGAGGTTTTTTCTGGGTTGCTTTATATTTCAACTTAAGGTTACAGGCTAAAACATTTCCAGTGCAGCATTACTGCTCACACAATGCCATGAGAGTGGTACCACTATGATTTTTCACCTAGAAAGGCCTCAGGGAGTTGGCTGCCATTTCAAGGACCAGAATGGCTGAGCCTGCTTAGAGGAGATTTAAAGCACTCTGTTCTTCAGCATGTTGCATCCTATCAGTGCTGTCAAGACCATGCCTGCAAATATATAAACCTACAGGAGGAAAAGCATGAAATTCTGACTCTGTGGCTAAAGCTGAGCAAAAAAGTTCTATCATTTAAATACAGAAGCCATATTTCATTTCATTCAGGTTTTAGCCCACAGGTGGTTGGAGAACTATAGCAAAAGAAAAAGTGCAGTAAACAACTATGGTTAAACTGCCATTGCTGCTTTATCTGGGCTAGTGAGTCCCATTTGGGTTCCAGAACAGCAAGATTCAAAAAGCAAGAATACTTTTAATCCTACAACCTTTATTTTCTTCCCCTCCCAACCATATTAGCAATTTCTCTTGCAAAAGTGCCTAGCATGCTGAATTAATCATTAAAAGTACATTTTAAGTCACATCACACTCACTGAAATGTCTTGCATTGTGCTCTGCTTAATATATTAGGCAAGACTGAAACTGAAGGTGCCCCATGCACAGTTCCTCTGCTAATCCCAGGAAAAAAATAACTACATTTAAGAATATGATGTAAAATGTATTTTTAAAGATGTCACAGCTCTGCACTCCATTCCTCTGAGAACAGCAAGAAGACCTCAAACCAACAGAATTCTCTTTAAAAATAAACACAACTGAGCCATTATAAATACTGATTTGATATTAGACATAAGAAATAAATGCACTAATTTTTCATACTGAAATTGTAAGTATCTCAAAAGTAGGAATTCTCTCTGCCCCTTTTCTCTGCTGAATTTCCTGTTGCTTTTCCACTGGGGGTATGCCAGTGATCAACACCCTAACCACCAGCCTCTGCTTCCTGCACTGATCCAAGAGCAACAGGCTCTGACTCCTTCCCCTTCTCTACTAAAATGATGACTAGGAGGATTTCAGCATCAACATGAAGGCACAGATCACAAAGCAAAGGCTGTCACAATAGCTGCAATCAATCCTCAGAGCACAGCCCACTGCCTGAGCAGGAGTAGATGCTTCCCAGAACATTTCTCTTTCCAATGAAGGACTCCCACATATATGTACTTCCCAATGCTCCTTGTTTCACAGCCTACCAAGGTCTAAACCAACAGTGCATCTTTCTGCTGCACACGAGTTATTACTGAAGATATCTGCCAATCTTTGTCTTCTGGAGTTTAGGATCTGTTTTGTTTTAAGGCAGTGTATTTTCCTCTGTATATTATTATTAGCCTGAGGGCAACAAAGGAATACAACTTGTTATGTGAGGCTTACAGAGAGGTATATTTTTAAAAATTAAATTCTGAAGCCTGATGAAATCTACCATGGTGGTGAGTTCTGAGATATGCTGGGGTAGACAATGGCTGTACATGAACAGCATTTTCAAAAGCATTCATTTTTTCTTATCTCCTAAACCCCTCAGCATCATTTCTGCAGCCAGTGTCAGGATCATAAGACCTGAATAGTAATGTTGACTTCAGGGATCTGCAGAAGGGTTTTTTTTTGTAGATTTCTTTAAATTGGAGCTTCTTTCTAAAATGCTGCTCATAACTTAGACTACATCAGATACTTATTTTTTAGGCTTTATTTTTATTTTGTTGTATCAATATTCACATCTAGTAACTTTTTATCTGCTAACATCTAAAAAACCCTTGAAAGAGGCATTTCTGCATTTCAAACAGAAATGCTGAAACACAAGCCTGCTTTTTATTGCAATGAGACATGACAGATGGTATTTTCACATCCAACCCCTCATCCATTAATAGTTCCAGAGTTCCTTACAATAAGAGAAATACTGCACAGCCTTGTTCCACTACTGCATATTTATTCCCTTGATAATGGGCAATGTGCCTGGTTCAAAGTGGTGGTTATTGCTCTTGGAGGCAATGAATAAATTGTTTAAGGAGTGTGGAGACTGCTCCTTGTGCAGAACTCCCCAAGCCAAAGCTGATGAGGGCAGCTCAGGAATGCAGAAGGGGGACACAGCTGGGTAGGCAAGGGATGAGCTCAGTACATCGTGCATGAAAAGGCACAGAAGTATCGCATGTCACGACAGAGGTGATGGTACATGCATTAGAGGCTGATCAGATGCTGCAGAGGAAAAGGATTTGTTCACCCAGGTTTTGGAAAGCCAACAGATTTCAAAAGCCAAAACTGGAAAGTTGGAATAAAAAAGGCTTCAAAAGCATCACAATTGAAGTGTAACCCTTCTGTGGTGAAGTGGTTGTCCTATACTAAGGACAGGATGCAGGCTAAGGTATAAAACTGGTAGCCTCGAGGTGTTCAAAGAGGTATGATGCAAACTGAGCATGTTCTGTCTAGTATGTCCAAAGAGACAGGTGAGCAGGACCAAAACCACTAATCTTTCAGAAGAAAAAAATACAGCAGCTACTGCAAAACTGAAGGTCTGAGATAGAAATACAGCATATGTGAATCTAGTAACACATTTTGCTGCCACCTCAAATCTCAGCTTCACTCCAGAAGTGAGGCACTCACATGGGAAAATACTCCCTTGTTATTTCAACCTCAAAATGGTAGTGGTGATATAACTATGAAGAACATATGTCCCTTTTCCCAGTTGATAAAAAACATCCTAACATCAGTCAACAGAAGTGGAAAGGAAAAAAGCCAAGGATAAAAACTTACTTAGCATTCATACAAAATTTTGCTGTCTGAATACCAATTGAAATGAGACAACCAAACACATAAAATCTAGAGTGGTACAGAAGTAATCATTGAATCTGAGGACAGTGAGTAGCTTTTACAGTGTCCAGCTGAAATATGAAAAAAAAAAAATTGGCACATGAATGATTTTAAGCTTCACAAACGACAGCAGGAGAACATGCCTGTGTACCATTTTTGGAATATTTTTGGAATATATATCATCAATATCTGTCCTACAATTAGCATTAGACTAGCACTGATCTGAACAGATACCACAAGATGGGCACAGAGCAATATTGCAAAAAAGGTCATTGTTACTGGTACATGAATGGCAATCAGAGGACAACAGAATCCTTCCCAGTATGGACTTGTACAAAAAAGCCACAGTTTGCTTTACACAGACAACACTTCAAAAGACAGCCAACACCAGAATTTGACAAGAGGTGAATTCAACTGTTCCTGGAGATACTGGGAGAAGAAAAGAGAGCAAGAAAAATTCAAAGTAAATAATTTTCAACTCTGACACAATAAACATGACACCATCTCAGTGGAGTTTTTTCATTCCAATGCAAGGAAGCTTGCAAGGTTCAGAGGTTTCTTACTGCTTGCAGGAGTTGTCACAGAGCAAGGGTCAGGTAGGAAGCAAAGCATGCCAGTCCAATAGCAGCATTTTACTGAATTATAGCAAGATCCCATTGCCAGGTTATTAACTAAAGAGAATAAGTTCTGAATGATCCACAAAGTAAGCTTTTCAGTGTGTGACCTGTTAACTTGGCTCTATTTAAGAGGAGGCACTGACATTTGGGACATCTGGGAATCTATCATAACTAGAGAACTCATTTAAATTATCAATAAAAATATTATAAAAAGCTGAATTATCCTTTAGAGTATCAGTAACATGAATACTTCATCTTATCTCCACACAGTCTTGGTTTAAGGATGAACAGGAGAAACAGTAGCCTGCATACTAATTCTCATAACACACATTTGTTCTGTGGCATTCACATCTGACACCAACAGATCTTACTGTGCCTGCGTAGCCATATTGATCTGCAATTATGTTATCCATTCCATTTTCATTTTAATTTAAAGTATTAGAGCTCAAAATGAAAGACAACACTCTGACCTTGTTAACAGGCTGGGACAGCTTGAAGAAGGCTTACTTTGTTCATTTACATTCCCAAACAGCTCAGTTCAAACAGACCAATCCAGACTTACCTGCAAGAAAACAGAATACAAATTTTGGGTTACAGCTTCAAACTTAACAAAAATCTGTCACTGAGAAGTGAAAATAAATAATGGATCCCTGAAAAATGTCACAGTACTTACAGTTAAAATAATTTTTGCAGTATAATGAATTATTTATTTAACTACAACTTTTTTCCTAGCCCTTATATAATTAAGATAGCCTTTTTCATCCTGATAATTTAATTACAAAAGGTTGCATTGCCAAAGGGAAAAACAGAATATCTGTTGACTTTAATCTTATTACACTGTACTGTTTTGTCTGTTCTATAGTCTTCCCCCCCACCTCCAGCTTTCCCTTCCCCTGCTGCTCCATGATGCAAGAGTATTTCAGCATTGCTTAAACAACATGACTGGGCGCAAGAATGAGATAAGGAAAAATGTTTTTTGCACACTTTAAATTGAGCTTTTAAGCAGAAGAAGGGTACTGAGCCATGAGTCACCGGGTGAACTTCTGTGCCTACAACAGAAGCAAGTGCTTAGACCTCAAACTACTGAGTGGAGTCAGCTGAGCTTTTATAGCAGCATCCTTACATCGGTCTCCGAGCAGTTTTCTTTGCAGAAAGAGATTTGGGTGAAAACTGTTTGAGAGAAACATTTTTTCCATTTGCCAAAGCACAGTACATTCATTAATGGTGGTTTAATAAGCATTATGAGAATGGCCTCTCCCACAATGAGTGGCAGGCTGCCATTTCCACCTCAGAGTGCTCCATGAGGTATATCCCATCCTGGGTTTCATCCATTTCCAACACCACGGGCTGCCCAATGCAGCAATATCACCTAGACACCAAACCTCAGCATGCTCCTCCATGAACCCCCAGGGTGCTAGCACCACAAACAGCTCTCCCACACACAGGGTCTCCACATCCCTTCTCATGACAGCCCAGGTGCCACAAGTGTTCTCTGGCAGCAGTGACAAGGCAGCCACTGTGCAGCTCCCACCAGCAGCACGGAGTTGCAGCCACCACCCCACGGCTCTGAGGAGACTGAAGGCTCTGTGGCTTGTCACAGTAAAACCTGACACAGGAGATGTTTCACCACCTCCAGAGTTGGGCTGCTTTGACAGCTCTGTAGGAAACATCAGCCTGTATTTCAGAGACTGGAAGGTGGAGACTTTCCTAACATCTTTCTGCCAGTACACGGGCTCTGACTACTCAGTGTTTGTCTCCCTGAGGAGGATGGGCATCCCTAGTCTCCCATCTCCTCCACCTTCTCCCCCAAGAAGGCAAGCCCTGCAGGAGAGATTCCAGAGTTTTTCAGCTCAGAATTGGTGGGGGAGACTATCAATGGAGTTTTATCTACTTTAAATTTTTACCACTACACTGCAGATTCAGGCACTACCATCAAGAGGCTGCTGGGAAAGGCCCGTTGGAGCCACAGGGTCAGTTGTGGTGTCTCCGACAGGTCACCTGCGGGCAGAGCTGTGCCAAGAGACATGGAGAACACCAGGGAACAGACCAGCCCCCTGGGGCTGCATTTAAACACTGCAGGAGGACCCAAGCTCCAACATGTAACTGGGAAAGAAAATCCAATATAAAAAGGATCTTATCCCCACCTGGTGGCACTGATACAATTGTCAAGGAAAGAAAGCAACCAGGCAGCAGTCTGGAAATACCATTTTCTTCAAATTGCGTTTCAGCCTAAATGCAATGAAATACAGTTTGGTGTTTGTCAAAAGCTGACAAGTTAAAGGCACACACAGTTAAAACAGCCTCAGACTCCCGCATCCAAACGTAACGGAGGGACTTGGCAATCACTAAAACAGGAAAGCCCTGCTGCAGCTGTCGCTGTGCCACCTGCCCCTGCCCGGCCGCTGTCCCGGTCGCTGGGCGCTGGCAGGGCGCTGCTGCCCTCTGCTGTCACCCTGTCACACAGGCAGGGCCCTGCGCGCCGCCCCGCCAGCACGGGGTATTGCAGCAGCAAACGAAAAACGGTGATAAATGCCAGAATTTAGGCTTATCTCTACGATGAATTCTCCTCCTTTCTTGGGGAGTAAATGACTCCAGTTTGAACTTTAATGACTTTGCACATTAACGCTAAAAACTTCAAAGGCATTATTTGGGCAAACCTTATGTTGCTGCACAAATAAACTGATGTTTATCCGTGCAACCCTTGGAAAATCTTGTCTTCCAACAGAAATTTACATTTTTGGCCCAATCCTTCGTACGCACACAGCAGCCAATATGGATGACGTTCAATTTTAAATCTTTCATTCAAATGAAGTCAATGCATGTTAAAACATGCAAATAGAGTCATAAGCATGAGAGTCATAAGGTGCTGAGAAGTGATAAGAACATCACAGTGCCTGTCCCAGCCACAGGACAACTCCTGAACCATGCCCGTCCCTGGTGGCAGCAGGACTTACGTCAGAGTCTCTTTCAGTGAGTACAGGAGGGTAATGGTCACAGAGGAGAAAGGGCAAGGGTAAAAGATAAGAGGGGTATAAGGAGAGTGCAATGAAATGTAAGAAAAGTTGGTTTGATGTGAATGTGTACTAGATCAAGCTGCAAGGAGATGAAAAGATAGTTCTTGAAAGTGGGGATGTAGGAAAAAACACAAAGATATGAAGTCCAGACTGAAAAGAGAGAAATATCCCAAGAGGCCATTTGTGCCAGCAGCTGGCAGCATCCACAAGGTAGCTTCTGCTCCTTGTCCTCTTTTGTCTAGCCCAGCACTGGAGTGGCACCCAGTCAGGACTATTAGAGAATTGTTTGTCCCTTATTAAGCAGTCTACTAAAGAGCATTTTTCTCTCTTTTTTGTGGAAGCAGAAGATTATGTGAAGTGAGAAAAAGACAAGGTGCTAAAACACCAGTTACCTGCAGACCAATTGTTGGAGAACAAACAGACCTTTTAACCTCAAGTCAAAGGATAGTGGGGCATTCCCTTCTGACTGACTCCAGCTACAGCAAGTGGCTTGGTATTACCTTCTTACATAGCATAAAGCATATGCTTAGAGTCTGTAGGGACTCTCTGATAAACTGCCAAAATTTAGAGGCCCTTCATTGCTTAATAGTGCCTCGGTGGAAAACTGCACCCTTAATGTTCAAGCCTTCTTCCTGTTTTCATAGTGAGTTTAGGAAAGTAACTCAAAACCAAGGCAGGTACTCAGGTACATCCTTCTCTCCCAAGCAGTGGAGGCCTCTCTGTAAGTGACCAGTGCCCAGGCAAGGGCTCATTCTGACACTAGCACTAGGATACAGCACTCTGCATTTCCCAGTTTTTAGAAGGAAAGCTAGAAAAGCAAGAATTCCTTGTTATTAGAAAGTCTGCTTTATAGACTGCTAAGACAGCTTCAGGTACAAAGAAAGCATTTGGAGAAGGGCTTCATTTTTTCACAGTATAATTCACTTTGCAGGTGCTTTCTTAACAGTTTCTCTCTCTGACTATATTGACAGTTCCATGAAAGGAACAATAACCCTGAAGCTAAAGCAGCTTTACATTCTCAGGGCTGTCTTATGAAAAAATATAGTAATATAGACACCTTTCAGAGTAAATTACCAAACATTTGCCAGTGGCATAGGCAGGCACCAGAGCTCCAGACTACAGAAACAATAGTTAATCTGCAGTTACTGCACAGTCAAGTTAATGATCCAGAGTCCCAAGATACCCTCTGCTTGTCTGTTGTAAGCTCAGAATAAGGCAGCAAAGATCACTCCCAGCAAATCCCAGCTTTTATGGAGGCACAGCAAAGCAGCTTCTTCCTTGCCTGACTCCTTTGGAATAAACTACTCAAAACTTACAGAAAAGGAAGGAAGTTTTGTGATTTATGTCTGACCCCTAACACAGCCAATGAACTAAAACTTCCTTAGCTTTGAGGTCTGGAGAAATAGAAGAAAAATATCCTGGAGCCCAGGAAGTATGCAGTTTAAAGGGCATAGATGGTGTGACAAACACACTGTTCATCTAACAATTACTGATGGCCCACTACACCAAAGACAAATCGTCGTAGTGGAAATACTACAGGATGGGTTATATTCCACATGGTTAACCCCATTTAGAAAAGCATTCAGGCATATGGGTATTTCCATCTTTGCTCAGAGTGCTTAGGGATATTTTCAGCTTTCTAGCTGATGAGATATAAGCACATGCCTAATTACTGTTTTGAAAAAGGTCTGGAGATGCTGCAGTGATGGATAACACAGAAAACCCTAAGTGAAAGCAAGACCTTCTGAAAAGTGAGTGGCTAAATGGAATGAGCTACACCCCTTGTAACTGCTAGGTCAGAACATTTTGCAGTCTACTCATCCATAAATTAACACATTTCAAACACAGCCATACAGCTCCTAGCTTTACAGTTACCTTCATATTGCTTTTATTCAACTAACCCAATGCACAAAACAAGTCTTTTCATTATCAGCCAATAATTTACAACCAGTAGAGACATAAGTGCTTGGAGACTGCAGTCCTCAGAGACATTCTCTTTTTGCCCTTTCCTTACACAAAGAAGTGATGTTTGTGCTTCTGAGAGACTGAGAAATCCTCCTTTGAGTACATTGCTCCCTTGGTTTTGTATCATGGTTAAAAAAGGCTTAATAAGCAGCCTGAGATTTCTTAGCACCATTTTTTCATTTCCCCTGTTATCACAGGCAGTTGGCATAGCAGCTGATAAGACTGAGAGAAACATTTTTACAAAGAGACTTACAGGAACTAATGTATCTCCAGTGAATTCATTTCCACTTAGAGTTTTCTACAATCTCAAAGGCCATCCCCATTTCACACTCCTGGGCAGCTCAAATGATGTAAGGTGTTCTGTCATAACAGCACCAGAGTGAGAAAATGTATTAAATCTCCTCTCGGGCACGTTGATGTTTAAAGTTCAGCAGTTTGCAATAAATGTGACGTTCCTGAGGTTTTCATTTCCCCCCCTTTTTTTTTTTTTTTAAGTTACTGTGCAGTACTAAATCATTCTGCAATTTTCAGTGGTTTGTACAGCCTCATTTCAGTAAGATTATTTTACAACACACTAGAGATACAATTCCAGGCACCCAGTGTCCCTCTTGCTCCCTTCCCGAAGCTGCCTGCCGATGGCAACAGGGACACTGCCCAGCAAACCCGCTGCTTTGCCTCAGGCACAGGAGAATGGTGCCAGTGGGTGGAAGCTGAGCACAGCTTCACCCAAAAGGCAGTTGCAGTCCTGTGGATGTCTGTGTGCAATTAGTAAAAACAACTGGATGTGAAGAGATGGGGAAAACAACTTTCTGCTCCACAAAATGAAGTAATAGGTCTCAAGGACTAACCCTGGTGATTGCTGCAGGAAGGGAACGAGAAAAGCTGGTGCCAGGCAGATAAAGGCAGCAGAGGCAGCTGGCTCAAGGAATTAGCAAAACAGCTGCTCCTGAGCACTTCCATTTAAACTTCTGTGTATTAATTAGAAGGCAAAACATTATTTTCTTCTCTGCTGTGTTGGGAAATACAGCCCACAAGAATGAAGCGTGGTTCTCAAAGTGACAAAGCACACAATAAAAGGGGAGTAATTTTGCATAACCCACCAGGGTATTACAGCAGTCCACCCACAAAGCTGACTCCAGAGTTAAAGGACCTGCTACTCCCATTAGCCTGAAACCATGAAATTTCAGCTGTTCTCTGCCCTGCAGGGATGGGGATCAGCAGTCTTTTACATTAAAAAATAACCCTTAAAATTACCAACACTTCAAAAGTCTGAGTGAAAAAAAAAAGACAAATCAAAATACATTTATGTTTACTAGGTTGGGTCAATCTGACCTGTTTCTGACTGGTACCAAATTCAATAGTTAATTCAAACTTGAAAATCAAGTAAAGAATGTTCCAATGTTCTGGATTCCATTTTGAAATGATGTTGTAGGACAAATTTGGCTCCATTTAACTTTTTATCTGAACTGTTTATCCCAAAGGTAGGGACACCCCCTACTCCAGCCCGTCAGTGAAACTTTGGTCAAAACAAAATCTTATTATATCTTTATATCTTATTTTATCTTTATGGTTTGCTTTCACTAGTAGACTTTGAATCTACCATTAGATATATCCTGTCATAATAACAGCTCCACAAAGCTGGTATTTTAACAGGCAGTGTTTGATCAGAGATCAGTGCACGAAGCTGATAAGCCACTAACAGTGTACTCCTGTGGCTTTCCATACTTCAGGGGAAAGCCACCCCATGGGTGTTTTGGAGATCAGGCTCCAACCTTCCATCCTACAGCCCAGATCCTTCTGGCATCTCCACTCTATAATAGTGTGAGTTTATCCTTCATAAAGCAAAAGGGAGCATCTATTACTGGTGCTTTTTGGATGTTTTTCTGATCCTCAGTACAGCTCCCTGAATATACAGATCAGGAGTTACTCTCATCACAAAAGCCTGCTGATTTCACATGAACTTGAAAATCATCCACCAAACCAAAGGATGGATGTTTTCGATGATGAAACAAAATCCCAGCGTAGTAAAATGAAACCCCTTTCACTACTGCCCAGCCTTCTACTGTAATTCATGTGAACCAGAGCCCACTTTAACCACCTTTGTCTCCTGACAGCCCCTGGGACCAGTCTAGTGTCTAGAGGAACTGGATTCCCACCTGCTGCCTGACCAAAGAGGGCTGTCTATCCACTGTAGACAGCCCACTTGTCCTCTCCTTGGCCATCTCTGAAAGACCCTCAATAAAGAGCTAAAATAGGACAAACCTACCACTAGGTCTAACAGCTCCTAACAGAGCTGATGAGACTCTGACACTCAGTTATTTGGGTCAACATCACAGTGTCTTATACTCCAACAAAACTGCCCCTGCAAACTAAGGCAACAGTGCCATCTTATTCCAGGTGGTGAGAAGAGCAGGCTGCCTTCCCTCCTTCTCCAGGGCCAGCGGGACAGCTGGCAGTAGATGCTCTGCTTTTGTCCTTCTGTGTCCCATGGCACATCCAGCCATGTTACCAGGCCTTCTTACAGAAACACAGATTCCCACATTCTGATGTGGATTCTTTGGATCAGCATTCTTTGGATGCTGATTTCCAGAAGCCATAGCTGTGAAGTACCTCAGGCTCTCCTTGGATTTACCTCCAGGTATATCAATTTTTCTCTCCAGTGAAGGAGGTTATTAGAGCGATCAGTAGCTTTCACACAAAAATCCTGCCTTTTGCAAGGTCTCTACAGATTCCCTCAATTGTAATGACATTAGGAACCATCCCAATGAGTCCCTGCCATGTTAGAAGTGCTCATACTCCATCAGAGACAGAAACCAGCCTGTGCTGCAAGGAAGGTCACTGCTGTGTTGAAGAAGAATGAGTGAGCACTCTAGCTAAACTAAGGTCTATGTGCCTTGCACAGGAGCAAGCAGTAAAGCTCTTACCTGAGGTACCTGTGCCCCAGGGACTGGCCAGGCTAAATACAAACACAAGCACTTTCATCTCTGCAGAGCTGTTGCTTTTGGAGAAGAGAAGCACCCTGCTCAGATAATGCCTTTCCTTTCAGAGAAAAAAGGTTTGTAGTAGACTAAAAGCATATTTTTCTTTGTGCGTGGGGAGCATTATCTGAGTCTGCTGAACTGAATCACAGACTGCTCAGTGCTCTTGGCACCCAGAGGTGTGGGTAGAGCTCCATGCATCAATTACAGCATTTTCTACTGGCAAAGATGGGTGGGGGGGACTGGAATGGGGGCATTAGTCACAGTGGAAAAATAGCACTGTGAGACGTGATCATCTCTGGCATATTTTGAGGAACATGCATTGAGCTACTGGTTGATACTTTTCAGTGGGAGGTACTTCTACTTTTCTGCCTCCAAAGCAAGCTGGTTTATTTAAATGCAAATACCTGAAATAGATTTATATAAAACAGCAGCACAGGGATTTGTTAGTTCAATACCTCTGAAACAAGAAGAGCTAAATACAGGTATGGTTATAGCATTTAAACATAAAATCCTGTTTCAGGTGCTAAGCATAGTATGATATCCCTCATCGTGGTAAAACAGGCTAGGCAACGCTGGTGATTTGATATTACTCATAAAGAACTGTTACTTCATATAAAGAATGAGACAGTTAAAACAACAGTTATTTTAAATGCAGTCCTTCTAAATTAGTCTGCAAGGTCTGTGAGAGTAGAGCTAGGCCTACACTGATTCCAGATCAGTATTTGCATAGCAAGAAAAGAACCTGTAAAAACAGAGGAAAAAAAATTGATGAGCCATTTTTGCAGGGTTAGAGGTTGGCTAAAGCAAATTAAGGACAGCCATTCCCACCAGTAGTCTAAGATGAAGCTAAAATCCCCACTTTGGACAGACTAGTGCACAGAAGCATGTGTAGAAATACTCTCAAATCCAGGGTGCCAGACACACATTTCTGCCACAAACTACCCTGACTGCAGAAGTATCCCTTGACTTTCCAAAGGCCTGGGAGTGTCCATACCCTGCGCCAGAATGTTTCTCTTCCTCTCAGCCTCTCACACTGTGAGTTCCTGAGGCAGCCTGGGTGGTCAAGTGGGCACCTGTCCTGCTGTGCCACTGTGCTGGCCTCTCTATGGGAAGTCAGAAGCATCACTACAGCTATCACAACAGAGCTCTCCTGTTATTTCAAAATCCCCCTTCGCTCAAGTCAGTTATCTTTAAAATATGTGTCTGAACCACACACAATGAGCACAGTTAGAAAAAAGTTGCAAAGACACAAGTTGTAAAAAGGAAAGAAAAATAAAACTGGAGCTACTTCACACAGCCTCATACTCAGAAACCTCCTTTCTTTTTCAGTCATCATCCCCAGAACTGCAGGTGGTCACCTCACCCCTGGGCTCTGGGCTGCTCCTGCCCAGAGCAGCCTCTTTCCATACTTTCCATACTCCCTCCCTTTTCAGGGTCAGTACAAGTTGTCACTCAGATATCCTAAGGGTTCCTGAGACCTCAGTAAATCAGGAAGTAGTTTCAACACTCCTCTCTCCCCAAGAACTGTTGTCCCTTCCTCAGGAATAAGAATATCCCTTTGGCAGACAGTCACCAAGTTCAGAGGTTCTCACCATTAGTACATTGCTACTACATCAAGGGACAGAATTTCTTTCTCATGCCATGAGGCAACAGGTGAGTCTCTGCAGAAGTTTCTGCAGTTTTCTGCAGAAAACCTTTTCATACCCTGAACTTATATTTTGCATCAACATGTAAACTGAAACCATAGCTGACTTTTAATATATGCAGCTCATCGCTAGCTCTTGACATCAGACAATAGCTACCAACAGCTCTGGGAAGGAATGGATTTGAGATGACCCCATCAGATCCTTTACTACTGTTTACATGTGAATGCAAAACACACAGCCAAATCAGCAAACATTTTCCCAGTCCAAGCTATTCTGATAGTTTGCTTTAGGAAGTACTCTCTGACCTGCATTAATTAGGCAGAGCTGATGCTCATTTGTGAATGTATTTTAAGCAGACATTGATCTGCTGGGATGGAGAAAACCTTCCTGTTACAGTAGATGCAGAAGGGAACACCTCTCCAGCCCCAGGGGATGAATGCTACACGGTGTTTCCCAAAGTGATGAGTCTGTGATCCTGCTTTGTGAGCTGCCTCGTGCAGAGCCAGGCTTGAATGGGAAGCGTTGCCAAATTAATTCTGCAGTGCTGTGGATGGTGCTACAAGCTACACATATTATGGAGCTAAATTAATTTCTGCTGTAGCTGACCTGCAGCTGAGGAATGTTGCTTACTGGGGTGGGAATAGCTTGTTTGTTGGTTCTATAAAATATTGTTACTTACACAGTCTAGAAAGCTCTGCTGACACAAGTTCTCTTTCCCCAAAGGGTTTTCTTTTTAACTGGAGTTATCGATCTCTTAGGCTTTAGACAGGAAATAATCACTGCATTAGCAACTACCAAAATGGTCCTCAGTCCCTAGAGTCTGCTCCCTAACATGGTGTTGTTTGAATTTTTTGAGCTGGGAATGTTGTTAAACTCTTGTCTGATAAAAAGCACAGGAGCGTGCAGTAAGTTTTACACAGGACTTTTTGATCTGAAGTTTCAAAGTGTGTGTGTGTTACTTCTCAAGCATGTATCAAACAATTGCTGCTAAAGCATATAGCATATGTAATATACTAATTATTACACTATAATATATATACAAGTATAGTACTTGGTAAAATTTGGTATTTCCCACGCACTGCAACATTACATTTCTGTATTTGCATTTAAATAGAAAAGAATCACTCCTGAAATTGTATCATGGTGCTTCTACATTCACATGCTAATGTGAGGCTGGCTTCACTGCCCAGTGATGCAATCACCACAGCCTGCTCCAAGCTAAATACATTATTTACTCTTAATCAACACAGATGTGGAAAAGGAGCTAAGTTTAACTAGCGATACAAACGGGCACCATCAAACCTTGTGCTCTGTTTCTAAGCCCTGGAATGCAGTAGCTCCTTCCCAGCATTGTCCCCAATATGTCTTGCCTGTTTTCAAGACTGCATGTATTTTCACTGGTGTTACTGAAAAGTTTTGCTCTAATTTACCAGTAGACAACTCTGTGGATCCACAACACTTGCACTGAAATCATCCCACTTGAAAAATCTGTGACTGGGGCAGTAATGAAGTGCTCTCTTGAGCTGCAACCTCATTTATGAAGAACACGAATCCAATAAAAATGGTTTAGCTTTCAGAAGAACCTGCATGACCTCCATAGTAATTTCAAATTTATAGAGCAATTTAAGAAAATGTTATTTGCAGGACGTGATTGCGTTGACAAGACAGAGCAGCATTGATACTCAACTACAGCAAGGGCTCAGAGGGTTTTAATCAACCCAGGTTCAGCAGATCTTCTAGTACTAATGACCAGCATTGGCTGAGCCAGTGTAAAGACCAGCAATAACTAGGATTTTTAAAGATCTGTCCTAGTAAGATTATTTTCCAACTTACTGACATTCTCAGGATCAGCAAATTAGCTGCAATTTTCCAATCTCCATATTGTATCTGGGAAGTAATGTGAACTTTTTGAGTATAGACAGGTCAAACTCAATTTGGGGCGAAAGAATACTGAGGTGGCTACAGCACAAGACTCTAGATCTTCACATGCTGATATGTGAATATTCTTTGTGATTTATTTTAAAACAGAAGCTTTCCTATGCGTGGTGTAATGAAGCAAATTCAACATTAGCAGCAGATGCCCTGTATTTAAAATACCATAGTGATGCCTCTACTGTGCTGCTGCACAGACACCCTGAAGTGACATAAAACCAAAAAGGAAATACCCCTAAAAGTGATTTCACTTTGTTTTACAAAAACAAAGACTTTTTATGGGACGCTTTGTAGACAGCAATAATTTAATGAAAAGAAGAAAAACTTGGTTTAGCCTAAATTTCACAAAATCTATTTCCACTAGAGTAAGCTGCTTTGGCCAAATCTGCTATAGTCTTATTATTTTTTAATTGCTGTCCTCATTTTAACATCTCAGTAAACAAATGGAAATTCAGGACAGCAATTAAAATAAAAAGGAAGTGTTTTCATAACAACTCCATTAATAGAAAGTGCTGTTAAAATCCAGGCAAAACTTTAGCTTTCCTCCAAGTTAAAGGAATGCCCCGTGTCCCTTCAGAGTGGCCAGCAGGGCCAGGGAGGGGATTCTGCCCCTCTGCTCTGCTCTGGTGAGACCCCACCTGGAGTGCTGTGTCCAGCTCTGGAGCCCTCAGCACAGGAGAGACTTGGAGCTGCTGGGGAGGGTCCAGAGAAGGGCCACAAAGATGATGCAAGGACTGGAGCACCTCTGCTTTGAAAACAGGCTGAGGGAGTTGGGGCTGTTCAGCCTGGAGAAGAGAAGGCTCCGGGGAGACCTTGGAGCACCTTCCAGTGCCTGAAGGGGCTACAGGAAAGCTGGGGAGGGGCTTTTCACCTGCGAGGGCAGTGGTAGGACAAGGGGTAATGGTTTTAAACTGAAAGAGGGGAGATTTAGGTTAGACATCATGACGGAGTTCTTCACCATGAGGGTAGTAAGCCGCTGGAACAGGTTGCCCAGGAAGGTTGTGGCTGCCCCCTCCCTGGAGGTGTTCAAGGCCAGGTTGGATGAGGCTTGTGCAGCCTGGTCTAGTGGGAGGTGTCCCTGCTCATAGCAGGGAGGTTGGATCCTGATGATCTTTAAGGTCCCTTCCAACCTTCACCATTCCATGATTCTATGATTCTATGAACACTAGATAGCATTTTTCATATCTATCTTTTTCCATGCATGCATTATTTGAAGTCTGCTTATTACAGAACATTTTATTTCCATAAGCACTTAATTTATAACCCTCATCAGCAGGTTTAGCAATCCAAAGTCAAGACCCCATTAAACCTCCATTTCATGTTCCTCAGGTTTAGACAGTAAACCTCAGTAGCCACAATTTGTTTTCATTCCTTAATAATAAAAATTCAAGAGTAATTTCCACTAGTGCTGCACTATGGAGTTGTAAACATTTATGGACATGTTAGAACACACCATAAAGAACATTAACAAGAAGATTTTTACTTCTTACACCATTTCCCTACTGTCGAGGCACCTCTGACACTTCCCCAGCAGAGCACAGGCAGAAATGGTAAAGGGTTTGTTCAGAGCAGAGTGAAAAACACCTTCAAAACTAAAACATATTTGGCAAAGTGTCAGGGAGGGAAGAAAAGGGGGAACTTGCTTGTCCCGACTGGAGCAACCCCTTCCCAGCCACTGCCTCCCTCTGCAGGCAGGGATGGCAAAAGGAGGGATGGTGACAGTCGTGCCCCTGGGCTGTCCCCACTGACCCCATGGCACTGTAGGACCCCCGAGTTCCTGTGGTCCCTGTCAGCCCACATTCCCCACCACATTACCAGAGGGGTTGTAGCTCAGCCCTTGCAAGCCGTTTTGGAGGGAAATGCTCTGCATCAGGAGAGCAGCGAGGCCCTGCACCAACCCACCCACTGCTGAACCACTGTCCCGGCCCGAGAGCAGCCCCCGGGGAGGCAACGATCCTCTCAATTCACATATTTAACTTACTGCATCTGAAGTGTAAATGATGTGCTGTGAGGGTGCTGGGGTCACCTCCTGAGGGGGTCACCTCCTGAGGGGGCCACCTCCTGAGGAGGCCACCGGCACACCCCAGTGCTTGGACACACCAGGCCCAAGCAGCCCAGGCTGTGGGAACCCAGAAGGACCCTACCTCACAGCACTACCACCTTCTGTGAGGAGCTTAAGAACTACTTGACCCTCTCAGGCAGCAGCCCAGCATGGGGGTGACGGCACAGACTCCCCGTTCTATAAACACAAAGCCTTGGTGGCCAAGTCTGCTGGAGTGTTTCTGGGCCTATACAACAAGAAGAGGATTTCCCTGTCCATCCCACATCCTATCACTTGCTGCAGCTCACCACAACCATCTTGTTCTTCTCTGCTTTTCTGCTTACAAGAAAGAGAAAGTCTGTCACAGCCTGAGAGCAGCAAGCAACTTGCTTTGGGAGAAGCTGCTTGGAGCAACTGCTAGGGATTTTGGGGCTATTTTTGTGTGGTTTCTCAGATTTCAGCTAGTCTGAGACATCAAGGGCCCCCTCACAAGATACAAAGAATCATAGAATCATTTAGGTTAGAAAAGACCTTTAAGATCACCAAGTCTAAACTTTAACCCTACTCTGCCATGTTCACCCCTAAACCATATCCCCAAGCACCACATCTAGACAACTTTTAAACACATCCAGGGATGGTGACTCAACCACCTCTCTGGGCAGCCTGTTCCAATGCCTGACAGCACTTTCAGAGAAAAAAATTTTCCTAATGTCCAGCCTAAACCTCCCCTGCTGTAGCTTTCGGCCATTTCCTCATGTCCTATCACTATTTACTTGAGAGAAGAGACCAGCACCTACTTCTCTACAATGTCCTTACAGGTAGTTGTAGAGGGCGATAAGGTCTCCCCTCAGCTTCCTTTTCTTTAGATTAAACAGCCCCAGTTCCCTCGGCCATTCTTCACATGACTTGTTCTCCAGGCCTTTCACCAGCCAAGTTGCTCTTCTCTGCACCCACTCCAACACTTTGATGTCTTTCTTGTATTGAGGTGTCCAAAGCTGAACACAGTATTCAAGGTGGGGCTTCACCAATGCCAGTACTGGGGGAGGATCACTTCCCCAGACCTGCTTCCAACGCTGTTTCTAATACAAGCCAGGATGCTGTTGGCCTTCTTGCCCACCTGGGCACACTGCTGGCTCATATTCAGCTGCTTGTCAATCAACAGCCCAAGGTCCTTTTCCACCGGACAGCTTTCCAGCCACTCTTCCCCCAGCCTGTAGCATTGCATGAGGTTCTTGTGGCCCAAGTGCAGGGCCTTGCATTTGGCCTTGTTGAAGCTCATAAAATTGGCCTCAGCCCATTGATCCAGTGTAAGTTGCTCTGTAGAGCCTCCCTACTCTCAGGCAGATCAACACTCCCACCCAACTTGGTGTCTGTCCTCTGCAAACTCACTGAGGGTGCATTCTATCTCCTCATCAAGGTAATTGGCAAAGATGTTAAACAGAAGTGGCCCAAACACAGAGCCCTGAGGGGCTCCACTTGTGACCAGATGCATTTAGCTCCATTCACCACCACTCTCTGGGCCTGGCCATCCAGCCAGTGTTTTATCCAACAGAGAGCATGCCCATCCAAGCCACAAGCAGCCAGTTTTCTCATGAGAATGCTGTGGGAGACAGTGTCAAAGGCTCTATGAAAGTCCAGATGGACCACACCCTTTCCCTCATCCACCAGGCAGGTCATCTTGTCATAGAGGGAGATCATGTTCATCAAGCAGGACCTGCCTTTCATAAACCCGTGCTGACTGGGCCTGATCACCTGATTGTTCTGTAAGTGGTGATAATGGCACTCAAGCTGATCTGCTCCAGGACCTTCCCTGGCACCGAGGTCAGACTGACAACAGGTCTGTAGTTTCCCGGATCCTCCTTCTGGCCTTTCTTGTAGATGGATGTCACATTTGCCACTTTTGTCACATTCTGCACTGTCTGGGCATACCTGCACCACACAGCTCTGGCAGTGGACCTCCTGTACCTGCCAGCCCCTTCTCACCACGGCAGCCAGTGTGTCCCTAGCCAAAATGAGCTCCTCCCTGCCTGATGCCTCACAGCAGAGGTGGGTGTCTCATAGAGGGGTTTGATTTCTGAAGGCTTTTAAACTGCTTGTCTGAATCCAGTGAGGAAGAGAGAAGGATATTAATTTTTCTTCAGGTCTTTTTTTCTGCCCAACTCAAAGTGATCACAGAGGAAAATCTCTGCATCTATTCAAGGCTGAAAAGGAAAATTAAGACAGCTGTCCTACATTAGTGCTGTTGGCCTCAGGTTTCTTGGGCTCTGTCAAGTCTTTACAAAATGAAATAACGTGTTTCTCAGAACAGTTCCAAAGATTCCCTTCTAGCTTCATATAGGGTGTGAAGCACTGAAATTTTGATAATCACTATGCAAGAGAGATCGTGTTTGTCTTCAGCTAGCTTAATCCTCTCTTATCCTGAGCCCTTATCAGACAGAATATAACATACTAAGGACATGCAAAACTTTGGGCAACTCTTCAAAATTACTCCATCAGTTTAACTTCTGTTAAGTCTATGGAATACATCAGCAGGCACTGGGAGCTGGAAAAGATCTGGCAATCCCCACAGAAAAAAGTCACCAGGAAGCGTAAGCGTTTAAAACTTGTTCTCAGACAAATTTTTAAAAAAATCTTGCGACTTGGTTAAGCACTGCACAACTTGAAGATTTAGCAGGATATAAATGCTTATTCCAAGCATAAAGGAACAGTCACTATCAAAAATACTGCCTTTAGATGCAATTAAATGACCTTTCTGCTCTTGTGTTAGCTGAAAAATTGGATAGGAACTACAAGGATGATTCATGGTTTATAATATTATATACAACATTCTCTGAATTATTTAAATACCAAAATGAATCTGCACTGTGTGTTCTTAGCATTGCCCTCCGCCAAGTGGTTCTTGGACAAAGTAGTTTGATGAGGAGGTCATACAGCTAGAAACCCAGCAGATGTGTCCTCAAACTGTTTTTAAAAATTAAAGAATCTGACAGTAAGTTCCTTCCTTTCTGCAGGCTCTTTAGACCTTCCTATGCAATTACACACACAGTTATATCCTGCTATGTAAAACACAGACTGGTATTAGAAATCCTGTTGAAAGGCTGCTGCCCCTGATTAAAAACCTCTACAGGGCTTTGAAAGGTTAAGACTTAACCTCAGCTCCCCTCAGTTCATCAGCCTCAATAAGAAGTTTGCAGCAACATTAATCAGCATGAAATAATGAGGCTGTGAGAGGGAGCGTGTGATTTCTTTATTTCATCTTAATTATAATTTAAAATTTTAATGCCAGGAATTTGACAAGTGTTCAAGCAAGAAGAATTATTGCCTCAACAGCAGTTAAGGTCAGGCAGAAAAATGTGCTCAATCCCAAAGAAAAGCAATGAATTTGTCCTGTAACAGCAATCCTTCTGCTGGCTGCTGTTGACAGCATGTGGGTTGGTTCAGAAGGCCAAAGCTCCTTCCAAAACGTGTGTCTCTGGTCTCCAGCCAGAAGTAGACCCTACCACAGGGCCAATTTTAGCAAATGCCAGGCTTTTGGGAAAGGAGCCTTGACTCCACTCAAAAGGAATATGGTGCTATATCACAAGCAGATATAATTAGGTTGAACCTCTGTTCCCTGTAACATGGGATACTCTGAGAGTGTGGCCTGAGGCCAGTACTGCTCCTTGGACACTTAGGTGGACTGAGAGACAGTGTCACTCTCTTCGTTTCTTGCAGCACATCCCACTGCCCAGAAAATGGGTAACATCCCACAAAGCCTCTTATTTTGACCATAGAGATTCCAGGCCAGAGTTATAGCAAGCTCACATCCACTTCCTTGACAGCCTACACAACAATAAATAAATTCCTAAAATACAGGGGTCAGCTTATAGAGGACATCTTAGGCTGTTGGGAGGACAGACCAGGCAGTATTGATCCAAGAGACTTAAAAGAATTAGCAAAAATTAAAATAAAGACTAGAATGAGTTGCTGCTATGTAGGTAAACTGCTTACTTGAGATCATCACAGCTTTCTAAAAGGGGAAAGAATGCCCTAGAAGCTGACATCATCAGAGACATGACAGAGGCCATCAACAGGGGAGAAGCCTCCCGCAAGCAATCTGCAAGGTACTAAAAGAAGCCAACAGTCATGGTAAGTCACTTTGCACAGTGAAGAGATTTCAATTCCTTTGACAGCAGATCTGTTTTCCATGTAACAGCACCTTTTTGAAATGAATTTTCATGGACAGGGTGATTAATAATATAGGCTGGAGTAGAGCAGAATTATTCCTTGGTAATGCTCAATGAGCGGCTGCCACAGTAGATAGGCATTACTGTGCGTACTTGACCAGGGCTAATAAATGGGATTTTTAAGAAAAAACCTCCTCATCGTGAGTTCTTTCAAGACTGAATATGAGCAGGAAAACAGTCTGTTAACTCAATTATTTGTAACTGTGTACAGAATTGCACTGCATCCATACCCCTAACACAAGAACAGCCTTTCCTCTGACAGAAACAGGGTTTGTATCACTACAGCTGGTGCGATGCCAGGCAGGGACAACTAAAGCTAATGAATAAAGCAGGCTACCTGCCTGGCAGAAACTTGAAGCAGAACCTAAAACTCATTCTGTAAGACCAGCAGAACCACAAATAAACTCATTCTCCATCTAAGCAATAACCTAACACATGTTTTTGGCAGTGCCAACAACATTGCCACCAGGCCTCACTTGTAAGGTTTCAAACCATTTGACACATATAATGTATTTCCTTAATTCTTGCTTATACTTATGCTAAGGAGCTAATCTACACAATTTTCAATGAAGTCTATTAAGAAATGGCAGATTCGTAGTAAAAGAATCACTATACCTCTTTTAAAACTGCCACAACACAGGCTGTAATTTTGTGAGTCAAAGTCCAGGGCTGCAAAGATCAGGCACTCAAGGGAGAGGACAAGCCCAGACTATTCTAGCACTGCCAGTTCTCAAGCTTTTGTCAGTTCTCTCACATCTCCCACACAGCCAGCATTGCTGGGACATGCATGCATTCAGATTTGGAGAGGTTTGGTGACAGAAGTGAAGGGTTACTTCTTATTAACCTAGGATCTAAATCTAGTGTAACACAGCAGTTATTTTGCAGAAGTGGTTTAAATGAACCATCAGCATTAATTCCAACAGGCTAAACTCATACACACTCATGTATCTCAAGGTGTCCAATCAATCTACTAGATACCCCATTTATTTGCTCTTGACCCTCTGGATTTCAACCTTGCCCACCCTGAATTATACCAAACACAATTCTAGTTCCATAATGGCTCTAAACAAAAGGCAGCAACAGAAGGAAAATCTCAGATACCCAGACTGTGATAAAGATGTAGCTGATAATCGTCCTTGAAATGCTTTCAACAGAAGAGGTTTGTACAAACCTACTGAAATCACATGGTGCTTTAATGTATTTTCAAATAATTTAAGATGAATTTCCATCATATTGATTGTAACAAGCATAGCAAATATCTTAAGGATTTTAATGCTTATTTTCCTAGTTAAGTCCACTCTCAGTGTGCCCAGCAGTATATAATAAGCAGTGTTTTAATTATCTAATCCCCAAAGAGATTTTACTAAGGCTGTACTTCAAAGTGAGCCATATTCCCCTGTTACCTAAAAACCTGGCTGTAATTCTTGAGAGCAGGAGTGATTCATGTTTAAACAGCCCTCTCTCTTTTTTATATCTGAGAGCAGTAGAGCAGCTCAGCTGCTGGGACCCAGGATCCACACCAGGACACGAGGTAGCAGCCTGGTGGAGCCACGGCCACTGTCTGGACACTGGCCACCTCTCTGGTTTGGGAGATGTGTGTGGCAGGGAAGGAGGACAATGCACGTGGCTTGGGGGACCTCTCCACCAGAGGTGTAAAGCAGGTGTAGTTGCAGAAAGGGTGGTGCTTGGCTTCACAGGAAAAAGTTAGAAAGCATCTCCAAAAGCAATGAGGTTTAGCTACTCCCCATGCAGTACAACCCACAGCACCTCAGAGTAATCCTTGTGGTTTAATGCCCTTTGACCCTGTTCTGGCTCTCCTGTTATTTTAAAGTCATTACCCATGAGATAAATGGTCATTTGGTTATTACACATGACATTACTAGCTCCCTTTTAGCAGGAACTTAGGGAAAACCAGGCTCGCAGGGCTGATTGAATTTGAACTATTAAAAAAATTATGAATTTACTGATGATGGACCAGAGTCTGCCTGCACTAAAGAAACAGGAATTCCAGTGAGACTTACTTGTTAAGGATGTGACTAAATGACCTTTGCATTTAATTATATTTTTTTAAATAATTTTTGTTTTTATTTGGCTCTTGGCCTAAACTCCAGCAGTGAGAGGCCTGCAAATGAATTAGTAGGTTTCTATGTGACAGATTACTTACATTGTCTGTATTTTGAATTTGAGATAGGAGACTTTAAAATAGTAAATGAAATTAATCACTGAACTTCTTCCCTCCCCCATATTCTCTGTAGTGTAATTATAGTGAAAAATACTCAAGGAAATTACTGACAGGTGGATATTTAACTTGATGGGTCATTTCTGTGCAGAATCATCTTCAGACATCAGTGAGCAAAAGAGTGAGAGGGTAAAGCCAAATGGTCTGTCCCTTCCACAGGCCCCACGCATTCAGAATTGCCTTTTTGCCCCACTCACCAGAATCCTCACATTGCAGATGTGCAAAAGCTTCAGAAAAAGATACAAGAATATGTCACACTAGAACCTCTCTCTCTTTCCCTGGAGATTACCCCTTCCTGGGATAGAAAATCTGCTGCAGAGACCCTGGAGCTTTATGGGCATGAATTTTAAACACAATGGGTAGATGTAAAGTCAACCCAAACTGGGCATGGACTAGAAGAACCACAATTTGTTTATTGTCAAAACTAGAAGTTGAGTTATGGGACAAGGACAGACTCAAAACGGTGCCTGCCTAAGTGACACTGTTCACATGAAAAAAGAGGTGCATGTAATTAGCACGTGTAAATCTCTTTTGCACATGGAAGGTGTAGGAGATGGGGAAGTATAGAAATATTTTGCTACACATGCTATTTTGTAAAGCTGTTCTGGTAATTTAGCCTTCCACTTTCTGTACTTTACATATATAAATGTTGATGAAACATAGTTCCTTCTCAGGAAAGGTTAAATAAGAGATTTAAATAACTTAAGACCAAACTAGAAATTTTGCTGTTCCATTTAAAATAACCTAAAAATAGAGACTGGCCCAATTTATGTGTGGAAAACCTTGCTGCTTTTATAAAATTGCCTTCCCCAGAGGAGGAGCAGACAAGGCCCCTCAGCACCGGGGCTCCCAGTGCCCACGGCAGCCGGGAAAGCCCCAGGCCTGTGTGCACCCTTACAGCCCAGTTACCAGCCAATAGTCTCAGCTCTGGGGATCCGGAGTGTCACTCCCACCGCGACCTAAACCCTGTCCCGGTACTGAAGCCAGGACAGTGCGGGCAGCTGCCTTCCCTCGGTGTCTGCCTGCATTTTGCCAGATGAGGTCAGCAGCACCCAGCAATGCTGGTTTCCCACGGTGTGCAGGCAGAGCAGCACAACCACAGCTACACAAACGCGAAGCACCTTTTTGCCAGTTCATCTTGTATGTTTCAGACCATTGTTACATTATCCAGGTCATTGTTACATACCAGGTCTGCGGGAGGCACGTTTTTTGCAGTCTATCTTGTGGCACGGACCACAGAGAGGGCAATAATTCTCATGCACTTAAACACCTTTTAAAAATGCTTAATTTTATTCAGAATTTCCTTTTGTGACTTTGATCCTGCTGGGTGTTGGTCTACTACCCTATACAAGCAGGGAGCTGTCGGTAGGAGGAAGCACAGGGGTGTTGGAGGGACAAGGCAGGTTAGAGCTGCTGTAATTGATCTCTGTTTACATTGCAGCAGTTGAGTGCATTTAAAGAGCAGTTGGGCCTTACAAATCTGATTATTTTACACCATCAGGCATACTCTTAAAAGCCTTTCCCATTTACCCCCTACTATTCCTGCTGTTAGCAAATCTTCTTTTGTCACTTGAACTCAAATGCACTCACTCAATATGCTTATTTCCACAATTTTAAGAAGCAGTTGTCTTTTAAAAATATTTTCCCTAAAACAAAATCTTTAAAGCCACTGCAACTAAATTTAAGCACCATTGTCACATCCTTGCACACCTGGAGAAACTGGCCTAACTTGACCTGCTGCTCTTATCCCTTCAGAGACTTTCTTCTCTTTTCATTACCCTTTACAGCAGAAGTACTGGGTATTTCCCAGAGGCTCCCTGCAAGGCCACCAGTGACACAGACAAAATAGTGTGACACAGCTCCAGAACAGCCCTGCTCACTGACTTGTTTAATTCCTTAGCTCTGTGCCTTTGTGAGTATGCAGGCATGCCCATACCCTGGTGAGCATGCTGAAATAGCCACTGAAGTACCCACAGCATTTCCTCCCATGCTGGTGTAACTCTACAGTTCGACTGTGCAAGTGATTTGTGTTTGGATTGCTCCCAGGGAAGAAAAAAAGCAAAGATTTCAGCTTGATTTCGGCTTTGGTTGAGCTAAAATGTCTTATTCAATCTGGAGGAAAAAGTCACTTCCAAGCACCTAAAAGTGGCTGGAAGGGTCACCCAGCTGCTGGGAGAGCAGGACAAACCAGAAACGCTCTTTGCAGCCCTGCAGTCAGAGGCAGGTCTGCCCCTCCAGCTCTGATGCCCTGAGCAAGGGCCCAGACCAGCAGACTTGCAGGTTCTCCCTCAGATGAACTCTTTCAGTAACTGGAAGGTACAGCTGAGATACTCACACTGATGATTTACCAAAAAAAGAGCATTAATATGACTTCTAAATTATATAGATTATGCTATAGATTACAGATCCTCATGCTGTTGCTGAAGTTCAATACTGCCTCATCCTAAACAACGTGATTGCTTCAAGAACTGTCTGTTGAGTTCATTTTCAGGTGTCTCCACTACTCCTTACTTTCAGTTACGTATCTATGTATACAAATGCATACATATGTCTACACACAAACATTTCAAATACCCCAAATTTCTTATAAAAAGCAGTGAACATTTTATTTTTCTGCCTATACAATCCATGTGAAGTTGATGAAAACAACAGGGGCTGAGAACTACATGCCACAAAATAACATTACAATACATCATCTCAGATTGAGACTGCTCCAAGTTGGTCCCAACATCTGTCTTCTCCAAAGGCAGATTTAATTTCCCAGTGGCAGACTAAACCCATCCAAACCAAATGTCTATACGTGGACTCTCAAGCCCAACACCTGCATTTGAAGGGCTGGCTGGAGCTCTCAGAGTCCCTGCACACACCAGCACAGCCGGTGCCTCGGGCTGCACAGGAGCTGCTTGCTGCCCTTGCAGCTCAGACCACTTCTGCACGTGCCTGAAGGTGCTTTTAGAGGTGTCAGCTTCTACATGGGGTTGCACACATGAAAGGCACAAGTGACTGGAAAGACTAAGTAACATCTGTCATGGGAATTTAGGCTCCTAACACCTTTCAATGCTTTTCAAACTGTTTCCTGCCTGTAGAGCATGTCAGAGCTGAGATTTCCATCTGAGAGAAACCAACCTCTCCCAAGCAACAAACCTTCCCTCCCTCCTGCCAGCCTGGTGTTACCATGTACATTCTAGTGTCACAGAAACTCAAGAGGACCAAAGTGAATCTCTCCACTTCTCCATCCTGATCATCTCATTAATTTCCATCCTTCACTGACCCACACATCATGCCCCATGCCGCCAGGTCTTTTATCTCTCTCTAAAACACAAATTTCTAGTAAATAGGCCACAGCTCCTCAGTGTCCCCTGAAGCTGCACTCTTGCTTATGCCCCTACCGATAATAAAACCTATTTTTGCAGGATTTTTTTTTTCCACTGCACAAAGCCATACATTTAACCTTGTTAGAGACAACTAGCTGCTTTTGAAATACACTGTTTTCTGCTGTTCAGACCAAGTGACATGGGACATATCAATAATATTATCCCTGAGCACAGAATGTCAAACTGCTGCTTCCACTGGGAGGCACAATCTTGAGAATTTTCTTTTGAACCACCAGCTGAAGAATTAAACACCAAAACAGAGACTGGGCTATTGAAATGTCAGTGGAAAACTAGAATATGTGGTTCAAGTGTTGTGGATTATCACTGGAACAGTACAAGAGGAAAGGCTTTGACAGTTATGGTTTGCTCCCTATGTGCTGACAATATGGCTGGTGCTGGAAGAGAGAGAGGAGCACTCTCTGCCTCTCCACATTTACAAAATAGAGTGCAAAAAAGGTAATAATCAGAGAAGACACCCACACAGTGGGAGATCTCAGAACTAGATGTAAATCCCTTTCCTTGTAAACTGCAAAGATAATGACATGATGTATGCAGATTAGTACTTGTAAGCCTCTGAATAACTGAGTTTTCAGAAGGGATTTGACTAATGAGCAAGTGAAACTCTTCTGGCAAGAGGAGTTAAAGCTAAAAAGCTCTCATATTTTTTAAAGCACAGAATTCCTTTTATTTATTTCTTTCTTTATAAAGCCTTTGGCATTTTTTGGTGTCTGCAGTTAATAGCAAATGCTGCTTCAAACCTGCTCACAGCTGGCTGGAAGGTGCAAGGGGCAGCCTCCATGCTGGCTGGATGCTGGCAGATGAAGAGATGAACGAGGGAGCAGAGCACTGGGTCCATGTGCTGCCACCGTGCAAACCTGGCAGAGGAAGGAGGATTAGACTCCCCAGCAGCCCGGGCAGCCTCTGCGGCTGCTGCAGCCGCAGGCAGGGCCCCAGGGCCAGGAGTGCTCGGTGCCTGCCTGGTGGCAGCGCTGCGCAGCGTCTTCACAAACGGAAGTTAATAAAGCCACGTTTAACTGTTTGATTTATGAGAGTGCATCATTTGCACAGCTTAAGGGGGCTGTAAACAAGGAATGTGTCTGCACCATCTGGCAGGGTAGTCTTCCCCTCCAAACCTGCTGCTGGAGCATCATGGTCTCGTAATTCAGTTTGGTTCCTTGCATTTCTCACTTAAAACGGGCATTTTTTCCAGCAGTTTTCCCTTCATTCAGTGAGGATAATAGCATGAGAGTCTTTTCTGCTCATCTTTGATCACAATAAATAATTATGTTCAATTGTCTCCTCCTAGAACAGACACAGAACAAGTTCTGCCCATTTTTAGGTGGGCCAGGTTGGCTTTTTTGGTTGGTCTGTTAGTTGTGTTGTTGTTGGTGTTTGTTTTTTTTGTTTTGGTTTTTTTTTTGTGTTTTGTTTTTTGTTTTTTTAGGGCATTGTTGAAGGATTTCAAGGCAGGATGAGTCTGGTTTAGTGTAACATAAAGGATGGGTGCATTTCCCCAGGGTGAATGGAGGAGCAGATGCTGGGTTAGATCACTTCCTTCACCTTCACACCAGCAGAAATCTACACAGAAACCCTGGTGCTTCCCACTTAGCATTCTGCACGTGTCTAGATGCCTACTGGTTATTTTCCTTGCACCAAAGCAATAGCAAAGCTGAATCACAAGAGGTCAGAGGTTGCTGGGGTATCCTGCTGAGATGTTACTTATGAAGCAGTTACCCCAGTGCCAGGCGTGCCAAGGATTCAAGCAAAGCTGGACTCCCACTAGCAAGAATTAGACTAGGTTGTGCCAACAAAACCTTCGGTGTCTGCAAGACAGGAAAAAGCTGAGCTATGGTCTGCCAGCAAGACATGGGAAGCTTTCATCTGGGGCAAGGGAGCTTCGCAGCCTGCCCTGGCTCAATCAGTTGTACCAGTGTGGTGCGGCACACGAGAGCTGCTCCCTCAGGGACAGATGCTTTCCACAGCCCCGGGGCTGATCTCTGCCGTGCCCACAGCACCAGGCAGGTTACCAGGGTTTTACAGCAGCTGCCTTTTCCCATAAGTCACTGCTGTTAAAACCTCAGCTTGCTGTAAATCCCGCATCTCACAAAGTCTGGACATGCATTCAGCTCTCAGGAGCCTGAGCTGGGGAACTGCTTAGGAAAACAAACTGTGCAGAGAATAAGGGTTCAGCCCATTTTCTCCATATTTTGGGATGGGCAAACCCACCTGTGTTGCATGCACAAATCCCACATTCAAGCACTACAATTCAGTGACATTCAACTTCTTACTCCCATTGCATATTGCTTTTCCTCCTCCTACCACTTGGAGATGGAAGAGCGAAGGGTCGAGTAGATGGGGCAGCAGCAGCAGTTGCTGGGAAAAAGCGAGAGCAGTGGAGCCCGTATCAGCTGGAGGAGGGCAGTGGCAGTTAGTCATTAGCAACACAACAGGGCCAGTGTTTTAACTGCGATCCTGCAATGCACACGGCTATTTTAGGTAGAAGATTTTAAAAGCTCATCTGTGAAGTCAACGAACTGTGGTTTGAGATGGCTCCCTCATGAGGCAGAGCCTGGATTCTTCAAACAAAAGATCAGCAGATTTTCTCTTTTGCCACATGAAGTTACATCCCCATCTACTTTTAACTCTTGAGTAGGTGGATACTGTTTGCAGTCACAGCTATGGAAAGAGTCACACCCCACCAAGTACAAAAGACCAGCAAGAATCCAAGAGATTCAGGCTCCAAGAGACACACTTCTCTAAATAAAAACCCTTTGGCAGAAAACTGTTAAGTTCAGAAACTGTCTGAAATGTCAATTTTATTCTTAAACTCTAAGATATGTTTTTCTAAAATATATGTTGTGCTAGTGAAATCTGATCAGTTAACAGTGCTGAAACAAGTCTCTATTCCAGCTGTCCATTGTACCAGCCTCCTGCTCTGCCCGCACTGGTGCTGTGAAGGCCATAACCAGGAGGAGTTAAATTCTCCCCCTGCTGTCACTGCTACCTCTGCCAAGAAGGATGCCAAGCATGAGGGGAACATGTATTATCCAACAGATATTGGATAGACTGCCAACTCATTTTTCATAAGTCACTAATGAATAATAAGAGGGAAGGACCTTCCAGTAGAGCAGACAGGGAGTGCACAGTGTCAAACACTCAAGTAGGTGACTGTAGGTACTGATTTTTCCCAAGATAAACACCATATGGGACTGCACACAGGGCTTGCAGCTAGGATTAGGGTGGGTAGGAAATCTTTGGCCACAAGAAATGACCATTTATCAAGCCCCAAACCTGTTGCTGCTGGGCAGATCTGATATCTGGGCACGGGGAGAGCTCTGCACCTCTCGTTGAAACTCATATGCCTGCCCAGATGCTTTCAACTTTATGAAAGTCTGGGTTTGTCCCAACTAAAAGAAATCAGCTTCCCAACCCCCAAATCTAAGTTTGCTTTAAACTGGAAAAACCTGCTTATCAGTCATTGCTGCCTGTAGCTATCAGCAACCAATGTATGATACAACCAATAAGAAACCTGCTGTGAAAACTGATGGAAGAAAAAGAAAAATAAAGAAAAGCGGAGCATCTAAATTATTTACAGAAATCTGCTTCTGTTTCACTAAGCTGTGACACCCAGAGAACAGGAGAGAGGACTGCAAGAGCAAGGCTGTTCTGTGTCTGCAGCACATGGACCACACGCTAAGGATGGCTCCAAAGCTGTGCTGAGCACACAGTAATTAGGGGAAGGCAGCACGTGCCCTCATTAATTGTGGCAGCCAGCAGGCTGGAGTGATTTGCTGCTGCACACGGAGCCACTGTGGCTGGCAAGCCAGGAAAGCCTTGAGCCATGGACAAAATAAGGCTCTTGATATAAGTTGCTGCTTTCAGAGACATTTCAAAACAAAGTCCTCATAAGGATAAATATAATTTATTCCCCCCCCCGATGTGTGCAAACCTTTTTCATTAAGACATAGGCATTAGTGCCATCTTGCAGGCATGGCTCGGAATCCAAATAGGGCTCTTAGCTGTTTCAGAGAGGGCAGAAGAAATTGAACTATTATTAAAAATATTTTTTGTGTACTGAGGTCTCCTGCAGTCTAGCAGTTGTACAATACATCTTTGGTCCTGTTGTAGAAATAAAACAACAAAGGTGCTTAAAAAAGCACCTACATTTCTAGGCAAGCAGCTGCAGAGTTAAATCAAACTAAGATGGAAAATGTGAAAGAAAGAAGAACCATAATACACCATTCTTGATCTGCAAATTTCCGTTTTAGATTGTCTATTAATTGATGATTTTATTTCTCCTTTTTGGTGTCTTTATGCCACAACCAAGTGACTATAAGCTAGACAGAGAAGTTCTACAGGCAAATCCTGATGTGATTGACTACTGGAAGCAGCTCAGCTGCAGGAGCAGTGCCCGCAGAGCCCAGCACCCGCAGCAGGATGCATGCAGCTCGGCCTGGCTGCCCTATGCATTACTCAGCCCATCCCTGCTTGGGGTGCAGCACCTCACTTCTGCTCCCAGGTTGTGCCACAGGGTCAGAAGCACTTTTGGACCAAACTTAGGCAGAAGAGTTTAGTTCTGTGGCTCTCTGCCCGCAGCAGCCTCATCCTGCCACAGAGCTACTCGCAGGTCTCCCCAAGGCCTCACCAGTGAACACATCCCTACTTAGCAGTACCTTACAGAAGACTTATCCTGGGAACCAGTTGCTGAAGTTTCACTTGCAATTAAGATTTGTGCAAAAGAAGTCGAGGCCCTTGTGATTTCTATTCATGGCATGTCTTAGAAGCAGCCAAATTAAAATCCTTATCATTAAGGAGCTGATAGCTCCATAATCGCAAGCATCGTTCTGTGTTAGCTGGAGGGAGCAGCATGACTCACTGGCTAACAGAAGTAGAGCTGCTCATAAAATAGGAGAACTTCTAGCCAAAGAGAGTTTCCTGAGCCATGAATTACTTTGGAGAAAGTACTAATTTCAAACAAATTACTTACATAATTTGTGCTGTCAATACAATAACTTTCTGCTAAATTAAGAGCCTTTCTGCCAAGTATTGAATTACCTTTCAGGCTGACCCACAGTGCATCAATTTATGATTCAAAAGAAAAACTTTCCCTGATGGATGAGTCACGGCACTCCAGCGTCCTTCAGGTTAAACCACATTTCCCTTTACTTCCCACAGAGTACATCTTTTAAGAGTTGATGAGTTCAAAAAATGGTATGTTGATCTATTTGCCCAGAATAATCTTAAAACAAATATTAAAATATTCCCATTCAAGGCACCTATCCCCTCTGTGGCTGTTTCTCTGTGACAGAATGATTTGTCACTTGAGGACGAAAACCCAGGAGGATACAGAACTAGTGCAGGTTTAAACAGGATTTTTCATGTCTTTTGAGGTCAGAAAAATAAAATGGAAAGGTAGGAATAATTGCAACATTCACTAAGGGGTTGGCTTGTCTCACAGAGTGTATTTCATGAAGACCACAGTGCTAAAATGGGGTAGTTTTGTCTAGGAAGAGGCTGCAACATTCAGCCAGCCAGGCAACCAATTTGATGGAAGTGGTGACAGGTCACAGCCCCGCAGGACAGCAGCTCAGCCACTGCCAAGCCTGCTGCAGCTTCAGAGAGAGCTCCACTTAGTTATGGGCTTGGTTCAATTTGGAGAATTTAGCTCCAGACTAAAATTAATAAGTGGTCTGACTGGCTGAGGTCACTCATCTAACATCAGGACTGCTTAGACCAAGGTTTAATACCAACCTCAGATCTCTCATTTGAAAGATGTTTTTTTCTGACACCAGGGAATTTGAATGTAGCTGCAAGCTGGAGTGTCCAGCATCGGCCACCAGAATTTTAGTACCCTCCCTTGCTTCCCGTAGGGCTCCAAGTTAAAGAAGGTGTATTTTTAATGCTCTGGAGTCTCTCTGCTTCTTCCTGCTTAGCAGCACATGAGTGCACAGCAGCGTATGGGGAGGGACGCAGCCCAAATACGAGCAAGGAGAAATCCCCCAGGTCTGCAAAGGGGCAGGAGTGAGACAGGGCTCCAGGTGCAGGATGCAGAGGGTGCCTATGTGGCCTCGTGGCCCCTTGTCCACCCATTACCCATGGCAGCATCCAGTGCTGGAAATCATGGAGAAAGATAAGTGGCTGGAGCATTTCTGGGGATGGAGTTTGACCTGGGAAAACACCAAGAGGGGAGCAGAGAAATGCAAACCCTGCCAATATGGTCAAGAGCAAGCTGTGCCTGGGAGCACTGGGAGGGCAGCTGATGGTACCTGCAACAAGGAGAAGAGTGTGCATGTCCCATTGCAATCAGTGTCTGTCACTCCTAGATTATATCTTTGAAGCCATTGGAAAGGCAGGCATCACAGAATCACAGAATGTTAGGGGTTGGAAGGGACCTCTGGAGATCATTGAGCCCAACCCCCGTGCCAGAGTAGGACCACCACAGAATCTAGGGCAGGTCACTCAGAAACACATCCAGATGGGTCTTGAAAGTCGCCAGAGAAGGAGACTCCATAACCTCTCTGGGAAGCCTGTTCCAGTGCTCTGTAACCCTTACAGTAAAGATGTTCTTCCTCATGCTGAGGTGGAACTTCCTGTGCTCTAGTTTGCATCCATTGCCTCTCATCCTATCACAGGGCATGACTGAAAAGATACTTGTCCCTCCTTCTTGACACCCTCCCTTCAGATATTTATATGCATTAATAAGAGCCCCTCTCAGTCTTCTCGAGACTAAACAGTCCCAGGTCTTTCAGCCTTTCCTCATAAGACAGGCATTCCAGTCCCTGAATCATCCTTGTAGCCTCTGTTGGACTGTCCAGTGAATCCCTGTCCCTCTTGAACTGGGGAGCCCAGAACTAGACACAATACTCCAGGTGGGGTCTCACTAGGGCAGAGTAGAGGGGAAGGAGAACCTCCCTTGACCTGCTGGACACACTCTTCTTAATGGACCCCAGGATACCATTGGCCTTCTTGGCCAGAAAGGCACATTACTGCCCCATGGATAACTTGTTGTCCACCAGGACTCCAAGGTCCTTCTCCACAGAGCTGCTTCTGTTACGATGCATTGCCATTCAATTGCAATTTCATATGAAATGGGGTGAAGACCCCGTTGGATTGCTGTAGAGCACTGTTTTACTTGAGAAAAGGAAAATTATAAACAGATTAACAGAACTGTTTGCAATGGTGAGATGAATCTGTTACAAGCATGAAGAAGCTGGAAGTTAAAGCAGTCTGCATGCAACATCAAACATTATACAGAGAGGACAAACCAGCTCTTAAAGTACAGAACAAGTGAGAGCACTGAAGAACAAACAAGCACAATTAAAGCCCTGGGTTGCTACACACAAAACCTGGAACACAGAGGGCAGGCTTTTCTGAACGTTTAGCCCCATCAGACTACTGCAGACTGAAACCATGGCAAAGCTGGGCATTCCAGCTCTGTCCAGCTGCACACCACCAGCACCCTGCTCCATACCTGTTTTTGTTTTTTTTTTTTTCCTGGGCATGAGAGATTCAACCTGCCCTGGTCCAGAGCAGGGCAGTAGCATGGGTATCTCATTCCTACAGCTGGTGCCATGCTGTCAGCAATGCTCTGTCCTCAGTAAGTTTTCCTTGAAGAAGGAACAGCCTCATTAAAAACATTTCTCATGCAGGATTTAAAAGGGGCAGGTGGCTTGTGGGGCTTCAGCTCAGTGAGCCAGATACTCAACATCAACTCTGGATGTCAGGCTTACCCTAATACAATTGGAATTACTGGAGGACAAATGTTCCTGAAGAATACACCTTGTAGGGTGCTGCCATGGAAAACTGAATAACTGAAAGATTTGGTGATAAGGGATGAACTGATGCCTCCAGCTGAGTATCCCTGCTGATAGAGCCTGACTCCAGCAGCTGCCACTTCAAATTCCCTCATGTGACACCTTAACAGAACAGACATGACAATTAAAACAGAGTAGAGACTTGGTAAAGAATACCAGCATCCCAGGAAAAAGCTGCAGTTTGGTATTTTAGGAATGGAAAAAGAAAAACATGCTATTTTACACTATTATTTGCCTAAGTTCAATACTTTCCAGATAATACAGTTTACTTGCCACAACTTAAAGGAACTTCATTGACACAAAATACTCTTGCTTAACATTTGCAATAGTAGCAATAAAAGGCACAAGAAGACACTAAAATTGATCTTTTTTAGCTTACTTCCATGCTGTTTTATTTGGGGTAGAAGTGTTTGGTTAAGCTCACACTTTAAAAACCAAGAACCAAATGCAACAAGCCACCTAGAGCCATATGGTCTGAGGGATTGCATGTCAAGAGTTGTGGCTTTGTACTGAATATTCTGCTTCCAAAGGCTACATCCGAGCTAAAATTCCCTCCTAGTGTCACTTTATATCAGCTTGCTTTTTAAAAATGTCCCTGCAAGTCTAAAGACTTGCAAACTCCCCAAAGAGAGGGTGGCCTGAGGAAAGAACCAGAAAGGTTGCATGAGAACCCAAACTTGCCACAGGAGAGAGACAGCACAACAGCAAAACAAAGCAGCCACCCTTTGGGAAATCACATTCAAAACAGAGACAAAATGCTTCAGGAAAGCAATTGGAATTGGTTCCCATTATGTGATGCTCATTGATTGCAGTTATTAGTATTACCACTGGAATGCCAAGCTCTGTGCTGGAGGAGCCAAGGGTAAGGATGGATATGGATTTTGCATCCATGCACAATTACAGCTCTCAAAATCAAGAAGCATCGCTGCTTGGCTCATAGAAAGTCAACAAGCAGCAAAGACTTTCAAAACATAAAACTTGAGTAAGATGTATTTTGTGCCCATAGATACACATGAAGGACTAGGTGTCACTCTGGATCTCCAAACTGTGGGCACGTGTCACCCAGCAGTTGCTCAGGGACCACAGTGGGCTCGACCCATTCTCTCTGGCCCCATTCCCTGAGTGGGAGTGGAGGAGAGAGCTGCTGGGGGACAGCCAGGCATGTGCCCCAGCCCCGAAGGGCAGCAGTCCCTTCCACATGGGATTGCTTGTGTCCAAAGTCCTTACGTGACACCTCAGGACTGTTGGCAGCATTTCTCTGGTGCTCTGGATGTGAAGCTGCCTCATGACACTCAGAGGAGGACTGGTGACCCCAAGGCAGCCTAGAGCAGCAGCACTGGGCTGGGGCACCCCAGGGCCTCCCTGCTGCATGTAATTTTAGATGAGTGTCCAACAAGGAGGATTTTCTTGGTTTTCTGTCTTTCTATTTGGCCTTCACAAGCTCAGGGGTTTAAATTTAGCTTGCAGTGGAGTTGTGTGATCTATAACAACGTGGCGGTCACGACGTTTTTTTCCCCATCTGCTTTGATGGAGATGTTGTTCCCTGCCTGGTAATGTGGAGGGGGACCAGCTGCCCGTGCTATTGCACACTGCTAGCACTGAAATACTTTGCCAAGTTTTAAAATGGAATTCAAAACAGCACACGAGCCCTTGGGCTCTCTGTGCTGTCCCAGAGCCATGGTGGCTGTGCCTTCTGTTGGGCTAGACCAGCTGGGCTGTGTCGGTGCTGGCCACCATCTCCAGGCTCTCAAGAAGCAATGGGTCTGCAGGCTAAGCTGAGACTGGCTCTCCAGGATCCTGGAATGAGGGAAAGCCCGGGAAACATCAATATCTCTGCAAATTCCATAGTCTGAAGAGTATTTTGAAGAATTCTTACGAATTTCAGTCTTGCACAAATAAACCTCCTTCCCCCAACTTTACACTGAAAACTGCCTTACTCTTACCCCTCCACTGATGCACTGAGATTTCAGAGATACACCCAGTGAGCACAGACATCACCAGGTAATTAGATGACCCATCATTGCAGCCAACAGTGAAAAGAAAACATTCACAGGCTAAGAATCCTGTGAATGCTTAGTAACAAACAATTGATTTCTGATTTGATTTCACTGAAATCAGAACTGATTCACAAAATAACACAGAAACTGAAAAGAGGGGCTAAATCTGAAACAAAAAATGGAAACAGCTCCCTTTCACCACAACCATTTGGCACGTAATAGCATTCTGTATCATCACTAATACTTTGCTTAAGTCACACCCAGATCTGGCAGTTGTGCACAAGGAGAGAAGATACTTTTTTTTTTTTTTGGGAAACAGAGACTACAAGGAAAAATATTCAAAGAAGCACAAAGGAAACAACAACAACAAAACAAAAAAAGTGCTATGAGACATTCTACCTTTTGAATGCATTTCTGTTTCCGTAAAATGAAAACGCTGTTTATCCACTGGAAAAAAAAAAAAAAAAAAAAATTATAGAGATGTTTGTGTATCCAAACAAATGGTGAGAAGTTCCCTGGAAAACACAGTCTGCAGTGACTAAGTGGGATGAGGCCAGAAATGGAGCACACGTGCTGCAGCCTCCAGCTTCTGCCAGACCCTGGGTGTCACGCTGGGACACAAAACAGCAGAGGTCTTGCAAGAGTACACAAAGAGAGGAGGGATTCTTTGCACAGAAGACACCATAACTGCATTCACTCTGCATTCCCAGATAATGTAGGTCAGGATGGGAGGGGATTACAGTTGAAAGCACTTTTTTTTATTTCAAATGAATAATTTTAAAGCCTGTGCTCTCCACACGAGGACATTCCTGATAGTTTGGTTTAGCTTTATATCAAAAGTCAGTAAAACATAATGAGAAGGTGTGATCCTGGATGCAGAGGATCCTCCTGACAGTCACACTCTCCAGCAAGCCTTCCATACCACAGCACCTCTGTAAGCCACATCCCAGCAGGCAGTGCCTGGGCTGGGCAACAATGAGAGCTGGGATGTTCCTGTTAAGGACCAGCAGCACTGCCTGCAGACATGTACAGCCCCTCTCCTGCCTTTACACCAGACAGACAGGACACATCAGGCACACACCACTCAGTACAGATCAGGAATTATAGTCACATTATCAAAATACAGATTTTAAACCTTTCCTCTTAGCATAGTCCAATCAGCAGTACAAATTGAGGTGTATCAGGGTTAACTGAAGATTAAAGACTCCAAAGCAGCACCTACGTGAAACATTAAAATTAAACTTCTCTATTACTAGATAATTAAAGAAGAGGCTTTGCCTATGGGAAAAGGGAGAAACAATCCACTGGCAGCACTGGATCCCATGCAGTGGTCAGTCAGGGACAATCGTGTTGATGAACAGGTTAAAATTCTTTAATGAACTGAGAAATTGTTTTACTAAAAAAAGTTGTGCTTTAAGTGGCTTTTCTTGAAGGTGAAAAATAATAAGTTGTTAGCAGGAATAAAGATGACAAGACTCATAGTAAAAGGTAGGCTAACTTTTGGTAGGCTAACTGAAGTAATCAGTCTAAAACAGACAATGGATTTGAAATGCTTGAGCCTCCAGGATTTGCCTTGTTTCCTGGTTACGTTTGTTAACCCAACAAAACATAAGACTCCTCCTTTCAAACCTTGCCACCTTGAACTATCTTCAGTAAGGGTAGTAGAAGCTGCTTTTTTCCCATTTGGTGATATGATTGTCAAGGATGTAAAATTCTGTTCTCTTATTTTAAAGGGAGTAATACTGATGGTTTATTTAGTCTATAGATTTTTGTCCAGAAGAGAAGTCCAATTTTTCATTAGATGTCAGTTGCCATGGTGTATATCCACCAAAAATTAGTGTTTGTCTGGCTGGACTCACTTTCCCTCTCATTCCACGTGTACCCAGTCAGCAATGAAGGTGGGCAACTCTAACTAAACCAGTAGCACAGAAATTTGGGTTCACTCGAAGCAGGAAGAAGAAAGGTTTTTACTTAGGCCATAGGAAAAGGGGCTTAAGTCTTGAAAAAGGTGGCATACCTCAGCCAATGTACTGATACATTAATGAAGTTCAGCACAGGCGTGTTTGGCAGGGCTGAGCTTGGCCGTGCCCTTCTCATGGAGCAGAGAAAAAAGGATGGATACTTCTGGGTTATCAGGTTAAGCATCACCTGGAGAAAACAGACTCCTGTCACAGCCTTTAATAACGATCCTTTTGAGCCACCATCAATCCTTACTGCTGTTAATTGAATTTGCTGTTCAGCTGACAGTTTGCTGGGTGAGCCTGTGGGCAACACAATCCTTTCTCATATATTCTTTAAAGACACAGAAACGTGACTGTAAAACCACAGCGTTACAGAGGACAGGCAGATAACTCCTGTGACTGTGCTTCTCCTGTGACTGGTGTTAGGAGACTGAATGGGAGATGAAGGAAAGGAGCAAAGGAGTGGATGAAAGAAAAGAAAGGTGATTCTGCCTGCAAACTGGCACTACAGGAGTATTTGATAGTGTCTGCTAGCTGTGGTGGCATTCCCCTAGTGACAAAAGAACCACACACATCCCACTCGGAATCTTTCACTGAACCTCAAAAAGCAAAGGAAGCCTCTGCTCTAATGCAGACATCAGAAAGGGTAAAATTAATGGCACTTGTCAGACGTGAGAAGTTTCAGGCAGACTGGTTGGTACACAGCATGGCAGCCTTTCACTAGAGAGCAGGTCCTCCCAGCAGGCTGGTGTCAATGGAAGTGGCTAGAAGACCAGAGTCCAGGATTTGGGGGGCCACAAACATCACCAAGTATTGATACTGTATGTCCCAACAGTTAGGAGGTGAAGGCTGAGTGATGCTGAAAGCATTGTTAGGGTAATGAAGGAGGACCAAGCTTTGTGGCTGCTGATAAGAAATATTTACATCTGAAGCCTTTTCCCAAAAGCAGCCCTGAGATACCTGGGAGCTGCACCACCTACAGGTACAACACCAAGTGTAGGTGGTGAAACTGTTTTTCAGCTCATCAGGAAAAAATGCTTTTGTGAATGAAATAGGAAGTTCCATGGAATGGCTCCATGTTCTATAACTCCTCAGAGCTACAGGCAAAACACAAGATCACTGTTTTTTGGATCAGTAGATAGACATCGCTTTTCTTGGCTCTCTGTATCAGACAGATTTTTTTAGAAAGAAGAAATCATTAGGAAATGTTTCCCAAGTATTTCTTGTTTTAACCTTGTGCTAGGAAAAGAGCCATCTATTCCCAGTCCTCTATGGCAGAATGTAAGAGGTAAAACCTTCTAAACCTACACGACATACCATCAAAGCACATGGGACTCTGGATTTACAGGCATTTCACAAAAGAACAAAAGAGGAGGGAACACAGTGGTACACCCCTGTAAGCCATCCTGACTCTCTGACAGGTGCAATTCCCAGACCTGGGCATTCACTGCCCCTGGATACTGCTGCTTCCTTCCCCAGCTCCCTCAGGCCCCTTCTACCTGCAGCAGTGGCCTCTCAGGGAGGTGCCATCTCAGAATCACAGAACCACAGAATCGTCACAGTTGGAAAAGACCTCCAAGATCACTGAATCTAACTGTCCACCCCGGGGAAATAAAAAAAAAAATAAAAAAAAATCAAACCAACCCACAACCACACACCCCACAAAACCAACCACTAGAGCATGCCCTGAAGTGCCACATCTACATGCTTCTTAAATACTTCCAGGGATGGTGACTGCATCCTGGTGTTCTCCACACCCTTCAGACACAGCAAACTGCCCATCATGACTGTAGCAACATGATGCCAAGCAACTGGTCTTCTATTACCAAGTCTGTCTGGAGGGAGTTAGGGAACAAATCCCATTGCACTTAGCCCTGTGGTTTCTTCAACACTATCTAATGGGGCTCAAGGCCATTGTATTCAATTAAAAAAAAAAACAAGAGAAAACCAACACCCTACAAGGATGAAATGTAAGAGAAAATTCTATCAATAGTCTCCTAGAATAATGTACATTTGTGCAAGTCAAAAAAACAATCCTAACACATCCCACCCTTCCTACACAAGGCTATCCTGCTGCAGGTATCTATCCTTCCCCAGCCTGAGATTTTATGATGTTTCTCCTTACGCAGTCTTTTTTTTTTTTTCTTTAATGAACATAGTGTGCTGAAATAAACTTATTGCTGCATAAAGATGATGTAGCTCAAAGTGAAATTAGAAGAGCATCCTAAAGGACATGTTCAAGGCCTATAAATGTTAATACTGTATTTTGCACAGAACTCTGTTTGAGTAACTTCTCTATGAATATTCCAGGCATGATTTCTATTACAGCCGCATTTCCCCACTCAATTGCTGGATTTCATTTCACTATGAATATGTAACTATCCAGGGATTTTTGGCAGCTTAGTGTTGTTCTAACCCGTTACTCTTGTAATTAGCTCCAAATGCTGTTTTCATGAGGCCATATTTTCTTGATGTATCCTAAAGTCCCGAGCTATCTTCTATACTTAGTCTATCATAACAATGCGAGGGAACATTAATGTATAAATAGCATTAAAACTGCAAAAAGCTGCTGCCTGGATGTTTTCCAGGTACATCTTTGAAATGGGATGTTTTTTAAATGTTCTACACCTGAGGATGCATCGCATCTCTGTCTTCTGGAATATATTTGCAGCTTGGTATTTAGAAGTGCTAGGGTTTGCTCCACAAGTCTTTCAGGCAGGGTGGCTCAAGATGGTGGAGCTCATGGCATAAACAGCAACCAAATCTTGAACAAATGGGCCCTTCCTGAGAGACTGTCAATGGGCAGTGAAACCTGCAGCTTCTCCCTTTTCAGTTTACATCCTACTTTGCCACCTGAACATCCTGCTGATACCAGTTGGTAACAGATTTTGAGACTGATACTGAGACTGAAGTACCTGAGGGTACAATTCCACCCTGGATATGGACAAGAAAGCTTCACGTGCTGAGCCAGATGTTCTCTTCACAGAGCAAGATTTGACCACCATCCCAGGGGTTCTTCAGCCTAATCTCAACAGAACATTTATCTATTACTTTTATATATTTATAAATATATATTTATATATAATATATAAATATATATTTATATTAAAATATATATTATATAATTTATATAAATATATATAAATTATATATAAATATATAATTTATATATATTTATATATTTATATATAAATATGTATTTATGTGTCCATACTTACACATATGTGTGTATGTATATAGTCTCCAAACTGCATCAGCCTGAAAAAGTGTTTTGCCCAGATGGGAGAGCTAATGATTAATGAGTTCTTTCTTTGGCTTTTGTCTTTATTGCCACCTCATCAAGTGACACCAGGCAAGTATTGCACTTGCTGGCTGTATGGTCAGATGGGAAAAACAACACCAGCAGCAACTACACCATGGGGTGGAGAGGCATGAGGGGAAGGATCTCTCCGTCACTCTCAAGAGGGGTGAGGGAAATCACTTGAAATGCTTATTTAAGGACTAATTAAGAGAAGTTTAATGAGTGCAGCCCTGAACTCACCTCCACAACCCAACAATGAGAAGTCCCTACAGCCTAGGAGAGATGGCAAAAGAGCATGTTCCTAGGTTCTGGCAGCAGGTTACCATCATGGCTACACAGCCACTGAAGAGCTTTCTTTGTGATTTAGTCCAGTGTGGCAGGAATGAGAAAAAGCATTCCAACAGTTAAATATTGGCCTACAGCTACATTTGGGCTTTCCTTTCAAAAAGGCCATTGATAAACCTGCATGAAGGGGTATGCTTTATAGTGAGAACTCCAGCATCCCTCGGGGAGATGGCTGGACAAGTGCACAGAGTCAGCACAAAGCCTGGTGCAGTCCCTGCAGCTGGAACGTGCCACGTGCTGCTGCTGGATAGAGGGGATAGAGATTGGCTGCTGGCCCTCCTCACCCTTTGGCAGTTGCCTGAAGTCACTGGAAAGTTGTTAGACCACTTTCATTTGCAAACTTATCGATGAGCATTTAGTGTTAATGAAATGTTACTGCTGAGTAATTCTGGCAGATGAAACTCAGTTAGTTCGTTGTGCATCTAATTTATTTAGTGCTAAATGTTTGCCCTTATTTTCTTTACACACTAAAAAGTCAGATCTGGATTAAAAATTTGCATCTCAAATAAGACAATTCTTTTGAAAGTTCTGTAAATGTTAGTCTTTGCATTTCACATAAACTCTGCTCAGGGGCATATATCCTGCCAAGATGGAAATGGAAGGTGTAGACTGGTCCTGGCGCCTACATAGTTATAAATCCCATGACAAAGGAGATAATTCTCATTTCTACCAAACCATTTTAGTAAATGAAATGGTGGCAAACAGCTGAAAGAGATCCTGCACAACCCCAGTGGCAGGGGAAGATTTTGGCTGTGCCAATGGATGGAGAGGAGCCCAGTTCTGCCATCTCTGGGTGCCAAATCCAGAGCATCTGTGGTATCCTGCACCACCACCACCACCACATCTTAACTGGCCATTGATTTATTACATGACATATATTAATTGTGGTAGCCATCAGAAAGGACGACAACCTCAATGTCAACAGGGAGGTGTCCTGTGCACCAGTCCTGGTGTGCCTCCACGGGCAGGAGCTGCAGGAGCTGCCCTGCTCACACACATTACTCCTGTGTATGCTCCACTGAGGTGGCTGGCCTTTGGCATGCAACAGGATAGGAGAAGACAATGTGATATAACATCTTGCAGCTGCCTTTCTCAAATAAATAGGATTGAAATAGGACAGTTTTAATATTTAACCCCCTGCCAGAGAAAAACAAATTGATTTTTTCTGGCACGCTGTACCACAGTCCTGCGTGTACCAATACTTCCTACCAGCAAATATAATCCTGAACTAAAAAGATTTTTCAACTATATTAATTTCTGAATGACCGAGGAAACCTAGAAAAATAGATGGGGGAAAGCCTGCCCTATCACAGCTGCCACAGCCACACATTTGCTCCTCTGCTCCCTCACTGATGGTTGTGGGCTTTTATAATGCTCTTGGGACAAGGCTCTATGGTGAACTTCAGGCACGTGGCTCTTACAAACTTCACCTGCTTTAAGCAGAAAGCTGGACTCAGGGGAAAAGGGAGGCAGCCTAAGGGACTAACAGCTGCAATGTAGTTCTTTCATGTTTATTTACCAGCAAATCCCTAAATAGTGATAGATTATTATTACACGATGTGCCAGCCATTAGCTCAACTCATCCCTCTGTTTTTAGGGGTGAGATGAAGCACTGAGACTCCCATCAGAGGGAGAGCTGGTTCAGAGGGCTCAGCACAGAATAAGGCAGTGAGCCCAACTCCTACCCCATGGACCTGAGGAGCTCCTGCCAACCTGCCAGCCCTGGCTACAGGACCACCTACCCCCAACCCCCCAAAAGTGGTGCTTTTTTCATGTAATCAGAATACCCAGAAGACTTATAAGAAGAGATGGACATCAGAACAAAATATCTCTTTGCCATAAGAGGTGAGAAATAGAAATAATACCTAGTGAAATGGTCTGTTTCTTTTTTCTCATGCTGGCTGCACACATTGCAGCAGGCAAAGGCTCAGGGGCATGTGCTCAAGTAGCAGCTAAGATGAAATTGAGACAATAAATTATAATCACCCTGCAAAAAAAGATACCAATGCTGGGTTGAAGTCAACAGAAAGGAGCAGCAGAGAGGGACATGGATGCCCTGTGCTGGGCATGCTCTATGGACTGGAGGGGAATATTTAATTTTTCACTATTTCTCATGTTGAACAGATGTGCACAAAACTGAAACAGCAGGCAAAAATCAAATCTGTTCCTCTCTGAGTTTCCTTTCAAATTCTTCTAAATGCAAATACCTGAGTTACCATCTTTTCTATTTTACTTGCCTGTGAAATTAAAAAAAGGCTTTCTGGAGGTTTCACTGTCATTCTTTTTGCTTTTCTCTTTGTTGTGAATGTTTCTGAATGGAAGGTAACAAGTTATGGAACTGCTAAGAAAGCAGTTAACAGTCATTCATTCTGTGTAGTCAAATAAACAGAGCTTCAGCAAAGAGAAAGAAAAAAAAATAAGCAGAAAGGAGGCATTGGCTTGAATTCCTCTCACTTTTAATCCCCAGTGAACTTCAACTGACGTTTGGTACCACTTTGCCAATACTTTGCTTTATGGTTGACTGATAAATTACTAGATTTATCTGATGCCTAGCAACTATCAATTAACACTCGGAGACTTAATTTAATTGATTTTATTGATATGCCTTAATTTTTCTGTTTTCTTCTAGATAACATGCCTCCAGAAATCTGAAATCCCTCCCAGCTGGAATGAATAATACTCTTCATCTCTGCTCTCCCAACCACACACAGGGATGGAAGTTTTGGCAGCACATTTGTACTCATGCCAATTGCCACAACTGCATCCTGTGTATGAGACAGCCTGAGGCACATGATTGATGGTTCTGTCCCCTAAAACATCATCAGATTTGTGAAGTCAATGAATGGAAGCTACTAGGGCAGAGAAAACAAGCCAGGCGTTCCTTAAAGCAGGTTGTGAACTGTCATTTTACTATTTAATGTTTTGCTCCTGGAAAGCAGTTCTGAGAAGTCTCTGTGATGAGTGCTCGCTGGTAGAAGCTCACCTGTTTGCCAGCAAACTTCAAAGTAACATCCACAGGATTAACTGTGGAGTCAGTATGTATAACCACAAGAAGACCTATGTCATAAAAATATAAATCACATGAACACTCCACTACACCATCGATTAAACTTTTGTAATAAATTTATTTATGAAGGTTACGTGGGGCTGGGAGCAGTCTGTTAACACTGCTGCCAGACACTGCCTACCACAACGTCCTCTGCTCACTGCTTTAAGAGAAAACTTTCTATATTGAAAATGTGTCAGCCTTTTTTTTAAAATTTTCTTTTTGGAAATTTGTCCATAGCAACTCAGCTATTTTTATAGGTGAAGCTACAGAAAATCACCTATTTTTTTCTTTTATTAAAATAATTGGACAATTTTTTGGCTGCTCAGCTTGGGCTTTCCTTTCCCTTGGCTCCTGATGAGTTTCTCCCCACCAGGCCTGCATTTCCAGAATTTGTGGCCAAGGCTGCAGGTTAATTTTGTACAAAAAACTCTCATTCTGGCATCACTGGCTTTTGAGTGCTTAACCTGGCACCATTTGGGCTCTGCTGATTGGAAGAACCTCTCTGCATACAATGGAAAATCAACACGAAGCCAGTGTCCCAGCTAGAACAATCATGTAAGAGGGAACATAAATCACATGTTTTATTTAGGTATTACAGATAAAGTGCAGCTCACAATAATAAAGGAAGGGCATTTTCCCTGTAAAACCAAGGATAAGCGAGGGCTGAAAGGTTGCTGAGTCAGCTATTTGGAGTGCAAACACAGACTGTTCCTTACTTCAGATAAACTGCATCCAGTTTATCAAGACCAAGCATTACACTCTGCAGACCAACTCAGTGGGAATGCCACAGGGATCTCCTTATTGGTACTGTTAGTCTCCCAAAAGCACTGCTTGGGAAAACCACTGTGAATGCTTTCCTTCAGCATTCAAGTTTTCTACGTTTGCAAACCCACCTGCTGTGTGCCCCTTCATCGAGAGGAGGGAGATTCATGGCATGGGGAATATCTAGATATGCATCACTTCATCCCTACTAAGATAAACAGCACTACAGTCCAGGGAAAAGGCAGAAATTCCATCTCCCTTACTGCCTTTGCATTTTTATGACAGATGCCACTGGATTTCCTTGGAGGAGTTCCCACCAGCCCCAGCATGAGGAGTGACCAGTGAGATGCAGTGTGAGGACAGAGGGTTCTGCTGAGTGCCCTGAGTGTGCAGGAGCTGTGCCTGCAGCCACGTCCATGAACAAGCCCAGTCTGGCTTTAGGCTTTCAAAGTGGTCTTGGGTGAAGGACTGGAGTCAAAATCCACCTCTGCAAAAGGCACCTCAATGTGGGACACTGCAGCTAGGAATTGCCCTTCTGAACCTCTGTGCCTGCAGCCAGTGGCTGCCTCCCTCTCCCCTGCGTGGGGTGAGAAGGAGGGACTGGTTGAATGCACTAAGGGTCACACTAGGAACCAGGACAAAGCAAAGTACACATGAACACAGCAACAAGGAAAGCTACATAAATAACCATTTTAAAGGTTCATCTTTGCTAATCTAGTTAGTCCTCATATTTGGCATAACAAACCACAGTAAACTTTTGAAATGTTGTTCTTTTCCACACCACCATCCGAACATGATCCCTCTGACACCATTTGAGTGCCTGGCAAGCAGGGATTGTATCTGAGAGACAAGGGCATTGATGGGGGGGTGAATATCTTTCCCCTCCAGGACATACACCTTGGGGTGGCCCTTCATGCCCAGGAGCTGGAGTTTGCCCTGCAGCCCTGCTCAGGCCAACAACAGCCTGGCTCTGGTCAGGGGCTGCACTGGAGCCCTCCTGCCAACCTAACACAGAGCAATTATTCTGTGCTTCTCCCATGTTGTCAAAGCAGTTAGCAAATAAACAACTAATAAGAAGGAGTGGAAGAAGCAAGAGAGATGTTACTGAACAGCAGATTGCAGAACTGTGAATGAGATTCACAGCTGTGTTACTCACAGTCATCTTTCTCTGTCTTCAATATTTTAATTCAATGACATAAATATGATTTTACTCATTGCAAAAAGCCATTTGGAAGGATGCTGAATTGTTCATTGTTTGAACTGGTCAAACAAACTGCTTGTCAAAACAGACTTTAAATCTTAAAACAGAATCTTGAGTAATGAAGAGCAATTTAAAAGGTGCATGGTGCAACTGGTAGAGATATAAGGACATGGAAATATTTTTATTGGAAAGTTCAAAACTGCCCCATTCACATTTTGAAACTCCTCTATAAACAACTCAGCTGCCTTTGAACATTTAACTCCCAGGTGATGGTTTTTCTCAGCACAAACATGGCTGCACACTATACAGTGCTCCCAGCTTCCCCTACCCCATCCCATCCCAAGAAGCAAGGACTCTCCAGAATTCCTGACACCTTTCTGCAAGGCACACCTGAAGTCTGTACTGAAAACTTAACTCATCCATATTCCCTGACTTTGCAGAAGCAAAGGAGAACCAGAAAAAGGAAGCCAGAACACTGGCTGACTGCTTCTGAGGGAACTGGCTTTGCAGAGGAACTGCCCAAGTTTCTCTTCCATGTCTTAGATTCAAACACTGATTTGCTGGGCTTGGAACCCCAACAGCTAAGTAAAAAGATTACGAATAAAGAAATGTTGCAAAATATTTCCCCTCCATGACTGAGTTTCCCATCTAAACGTGGCTGAAGCACACTCCAGTGAGCATTCCCTCTGGAGACTCCATATCCACTCGGGAAAGCTGCTGCCCTTCCCCGGCTGCTCGCAGAGCAAAGCCAGCTGTGGATGGTGAGCCTGATGCTAGTGTCCCTCATCAAAGGAATGGGACACCAGGCTGTGGTTGGAGATGGGGTGAGATGGACCATGCAGCTGGACCAGACCGCAGCCTCATCAGGACATGTCACTGCTGGTGGGGAATGTCTGCCTCCAGAAAACACAGAGGGCTAATGCAGCACCAGCTGAGGCCTCAGTCACACCTACTGCACCACTGCTGTGGAAGTGACTCCCTGGAAATCATGTTAGTTGTCTCAAATCTTGTCCCAGAGGCTAACATAAACCACATCTAATTCTAACTGCTTGCTGTGGCCTTGAATCAAATGACTGTAACAGAGACTAATGCAAAATCAAAATAAATGAACAAAGGAACTGGCATGGAATTTTGCATAAACTATGCCAGAACATACCCCCTCATTTCTTAATTTCACTGAATTCAATTCACACGGTATTGCTGACAGCACAAGCTGGAAAGGGCCCTCAAAGGACCAATGGGTTCACCAAGGCAGGGAGTGTCTCTGGTTCCTACAGTGCTTCTGTGGTGCCAGAAATGCCTGAGCAGAAGTGTCAGCCACATGTAGGGCTTGAGACAACTTCTGAGTGTCTTGAGGCAGGCTGCATGCAGCACCCTTAACTTCAACAACAGGCCCTAGCATGATACCCAGATGAGATGGAGAGCACATGGAGGGGGGAATACTTGACAGCAACCTGGATCAGCCACAGGGCCTGTCTTTTTTTTTTTTTTTTTTTTTTTTTTTAAAACTTGGGACTGTCTAGAAGCTGTGTGTGACTTTGCAGTACCATTCAGTTTAATGGTTTAATGTTACTGTTACACTTTATGTCTCTAGGTATTGAGTTTTATGGTTTTAAATATTCGAGAGCACAGACAACATCCACTGGCAGAGCATCTGCCTAGACAGCAGGACTAGTGGTGGGAGCACTTCCCAAAGGGCTCCTACTGTGGGGAAGGATGGAAATCTGCCCCTGGAGCACAAAACCAACAAAAAAACCCCAACTGACAGCTGCACTGGGGATGTTTGATAGTAAAACTGAATAGCAGGAAATCTGAAGTTTCGCCACGTCTAGTCCCTTCAGGCTCTGGCACTCCCCTGAACCTGTGACACCCCCCCTTGAGGGGCTGTTTCTTGCATCCCCTACTGCACATCAGGCCTGTACTGGAGGCACAAGATGCCATTGGAACTGCAGTTAAATTTCATGCCCTTTTTTAAACATCCATAGGATACAGCTATTTTTAAAGTACATTTCAGGCCAATGTCTATGGGGCCATCCTGAACAGCAGGAAACCTGTAGCTAAGGTATCAGTCAGGCTTGTAAAACCACCCCAGAAAATTCCCAGGATCAGCACCGAATCTGTTACCAGCTTTCTACCCTGAGAGCAATTATTCTGCAAGCTTTCACATCTGTCATTGTAAATTTTATTTACAGTTAAGACTGCCAGAACCATAAAAGAAACAGGAAGGCTTCAGCATGAAACTGATTCCTGCTGTTTTGCAGACTGGTCAGGTAGCAGAGACTTGATTAAACAAGAGCTCTTATGTATTTTCCCATTTCCCTCTTGTTACCTTGCTAATGTTTAAACATTTTTAGTAAAAACAAAAAGAAGGAAAGAAATAGAAAAAGGGATTTCCCTGAATTTCATTATCAAATAATTTGCTTTTCTGCTATGAAAGAATAATGTTGACTTTTCCTTTGTACCATAAAGAGGGAAAAAGAGTTTCAAAGGCTTTTTTAAGAATACAAAATACTTTGTCAAAACTGTACATAGAGATACAAAATTACAAAGCTCTCCAACAAGAGGTTTTCACACCTAAGAAAGCATTAAGCAGAAGGTGAAAGATCTGTAGGTATATTAAGAAGTATGTAAAATTGAAATTAAATTAGTAAAAATTCTTTTCCTTCATCTACTGCATGCAGAACGTAATGATCTTGCAGAATCTGTCTTTAGCTGGATGTAATGTTTCCTCTACTCTATAGATACAGCTTTTGCACTAGAAGCTTTTGGGATCAACTCTCATGAAAATAACAGCTGTGCTTTAGCATTGTTTTGTGACATGAAGGCAACGGTTTGCCAGTGAGGTCTCAACATCTCAGCTGCATCCTGTCTCACCATTCATCATGAGATGTGGCAGAAAGAGCATGTGTTGCACCTCAGGGTCATGCATTTTCTTCCAGTTTGTTTCAGACTATTTTCTATTTTATACCAAGTCTTGGAATACTGTTTGGTTTGAACTCTCTAGACTTTTTTTCTTAAGTATGAATACCAGAAATCATGAGATCTTCATCAAGTGAGGGAACAGTAAAATGAAGGCAGCTTCAGGTTGTGGAACATGTTCTAGGAATGTGTGAGAAATTTTGAGGGGAAAGTAAGTACTGCCTGCATTGACAACTGTTTCCTCCCTGCCCACCCACCGCTCCTGGGGACACCTCCCCACACAACAACCCTGTGCCCAAACAGCCCTACATCCTTTTGTGACTGGCAGGAAGGAATTAAGAAAACAACATCTTACCATCCACAGAGAGGTGTGAAAATAATTAGAGTAACTGCCATGAGAGCGGGTTGTGCATCGCGCAAGAGGAACGGGCCTAATTACAATCTCCAAGGCGACGCTGAGCACTGCTTGCTAAACACACCATGTGAAATTCCAGCTGCCTCCTCAACAAACAGAGATAAACATGCCAAAGCAGTTGTCCCTGATGCATCTGTGTGGTTGTTTTCTTGTTCAGGGTAACGAGATTGCTGCAAAGTTTACTTTTTTCTGTTTACTGGAAGATTTAGCCAAATCAATAGTTTGTGACAAAAGAAAGTAACAAAACCTGTAACAAAACCAAGTGATAAGTAGGTATTTGTTAAAGAAAAAAAGGGTTTGTGCACTTCAACTCTATCGTTCTCACATCTAATGGGATTTTGGGTGGGGAGAAGTGAAACAGTGACGATTATTAAAAGAGGGCTCAACAGATATTTTTTTCAGTCTCCAAGCCATGCTGTTTGGCTTCCATGCAGAGTCTACAGCCAGCCAGGTCCTTTGAGCCCGGGTGGCCCTGCTTCAGCCTCAGCCAGCACCACACCAGGAACCTTGGGGCAGGATTTCAGGTCTCTGAGCCAGCTCCCAGCCCCTACACCTGCTGGCCACTGACCACTGGGTGGTTCGATGCCCAGTGCCGAGTTCTGCCACTTTATCCCAGTGTATTGCCAGTGCCATCTGGCAGCAGCTCCTGCACTCCAGTTCCTGTGCAGTTATAAATGGATCAGAGACCTGTCAGGCTGCCAAGTGAACCATCATTATCATTCAAGATATCATTTAGCACACACTCCACATGGCAGACAATTGCCTGTGTTATAATCACCTCGTAAAACTGTGACTCCGTAGATATAATATCCCTGTGAGACAGTCTTTACCTGTTACATTAAACTTACAGATATTTAAAATGTCGGATAATCTTTCATCTGAATTACACTACTGCCTGATACAGTCAACCAGCAGCTCCAGCAAGCAGGTTTTGGTTCTCAGGAAAGAGGCAGGAGGAAGCAGCTTTGCTTTGTCTTTGGATGTGAGAAACTAATTTTGTTGTGTGTAGCCCCGAGTCCTCTGGACATCACACCACCAAGTTTGAAAGATCATATTTCAGAGACAAGGCTCGTCACAGTGCAGTCTTCTCTTTTATGTTGCCTTCACTTTTAGTATTGTGTGATAAGCTTAATTTTAAAGTAAAATTATGCTACAAAGATACAATAATTGTCTTCACGTTTTTTAAAGCAATATTTTTCACTGCTAGTATTTGAACTACCAGAACTAGTGTGGTTAGTAAGCTGAGGAGCCTACTTCATTATGTACACCAGCTTCCAGAGAGGACAAAGGAACTTCTGTTTCCCTTTTCTCAAAGGCGAGACAAGGGAATAATCAAGGAGATGAGAAGTGTGGCTCATCCCTCCTCCAGAGCCTTGCTCTTTCTTCAGCCAGGGTTGCTGATCTCTCTGGCCTCTTCTGCTACAAGTGTGTTTGCACAAAAGTGCCAGCCCTGCCACCCCAGCTTCTCTTTGCCCCAGGGTAGCAGGGCTGGCCACCAGCTATGCCTGGGGGCTGCAGCTCAGTGTAAAAAGTCTCTTTCTACACAAAAGGCACCTGCTCTGCTGGTTTTCTTTCATGGCTGCATAGCCTGGTGACACAGGCAATATGCTGCAAGCCACGCTCCCTGTATGTACCAGCACTGGCACAAATACTCCTGCTGCCCTTTGGGACCCTGTGGCCCCAGTGAGGTCACCCCGTGCAGTGCAACAGCTGGGCCTGAGCCTCCCTTGGCTCAGCTGCTCTCACCAAGCCTACACAGAAGCTGCAGCCCTTCCCTTCCCCTTCCCCATTTTAAGAGCTTCTACCCACCTCCACTCATTCCCCAGGTTAGTAGTCAGCACTAAACTAACAGCCCTAAACTAGATGGCCTTTAAAGGATTATATGACCTTTAAAGGTCCCTTCCAACCTCATACATTTTATGAAACCTAAGCCTGGTGAAATCCAGTGCTACAATGCAGAACTAGCCCTTGGTACTCACTGTCACAAGATGCCAGTGCCACTTCCTTTGCCATGTTCAATTAGAGGAGATACTCCAAGCAGCAAGATGAAACAGGCTCAGCTAAGAATTGAACTCTGTTCCTTTGACAGCCAGGTCACATGTGGCACATTGCAAACCCTGGCACTGTGCTCTGAAAGCAGCAGCACAGTCCCCTACCACAGCCAAGGCCACTTATTCCTTGGACACTGTTAGGAGACAACAACTGAGACAGCCATACGACTGCTGAGACCAGGAGGAGTTGGAAGTTGGGTGCTCCAAGAGCAGCAAGGCACTGAGTGTGCCCACAGCACAACCAGGGCCTCCTTGGGAGCTGGAGCAGGCTCCTGGGCACAGCAGAGCTTCTGCTGTCACACCCTGCTCCCCTGATGCTCAGCAGACATTTCATTTCTATTCCCCAGAAATAATAGCAGGAGCCACCCCAGCCTCTTCTGCATAACTCACTTTAGTGATAATTGTGTTTATTGCTACCACGCTGTTGTTTACATGTCTTTGTTACTAGATTGCTTTGTGGGGAGCTGGTTTAATACAGCATTTGCCACCTGGCTTGATACTGCTCTGTGTGAGCATCAAAAGGCCAACCCAAGGGACACATTGTACACTCTTGTCCAGCTGCTTTTCCCAATTCCCAGAAATGCTTAACCAAGGTAACATCTCACTGAGGCATGTCCAGATCAGTTTGCAGGGATGCTTGTGTTGCTTTTATCATGCAAAACATTCCACGTTGGCCTCAATGTTGTTATGGCAATACAGCATCATAGATTTGAACAAGAATTCACAAGATAAGTCTCAGTTTGATTCATACAGGCTGCCATTTCAGAGGGCTTTTGGGAAAGCAGAAACTGTGCTTAGAATGAGCACTTAAGTCAGGCAGGATGATCTTCTACCACCAAAGTTCCCCTAAAGCTACCAAAACAAGAGGCATTTAAAGAACTACAGGAATTACTGTGTGTGCCCATTCAGGATTAGTGCTCATGAATGAAGCTGCTCTGGGCAGAAGCAATGACAATTTATAATGGAGCCTGTTGTTTTAATGGCTCAGGTGGCAGAGGCTGAGCAAGGCCCAGCCTGAGCATCTGTCCCACGTCAGGCCATGCCCAGGTCCTACCATGCAGATCTCAGGCTGAATGAGGTAGGTCAGAGGCATTATTTGCAACAGAAATTATGTGGGGTTTGTTGCCTTTAAATAAGTCAGAAGTAAGAGTTTGATGTAGTATGGTCGCAGCAGACCAGTGTAAGGGAATATAATTTCCTTTCTGGAGAACAACTACAGAAGGGTTGTAGAAGGTACAGAAGGTACCTGCAGAAGGGTCAAAGTCACTTGACTTCTCCACACAGTTCTTTCCTTTCAGCTAGCAAGATGATGAATAGCATGGACATTTGCACACTGCACCATCCCAGAGTATCATCATCTATTTGTTATGAGAAATAACAATTTTTCTATATGACAAAAAAAAAAGCAGCAGAGTGACAGTTTTCCTCCTCCTCTTTCTTCCTAGCATGAGCCAAGCACTATTAAAGACCTGTACACTTCAAGTACTAAATTTAACTTTCTATTTCCCACTGGCAAGGTCCTGGGAAGCTCCAAAGGCAGTCAAGAGGTTACCAGACACAAGGATCCAGTTCTGAAATTTTTTTAAGTGCTTTAATTCTGATCTATTAACAGTGATAAGGTTGCTTTACTAATTGTGTTCTCAAACAGTAAAAAACATCCCATGGCTGTACCTCAACAGCCAGGCCCTGAACACCATACCAATCAAATAATTAAATTGCATACGTGAGGGGTGGGCATAATCCTGGGACTGCAGCATGTGAACTCCAAACATGGGCTCTGTGTTCAGCACTGCCAAAAAGTGGTGCCTGGTCATTTGAATCCTGAGGAGGCATTCATATTAACACCAGCCTTACTAAAAAAAGTTATTCTTTGTCTCTCTTTCCTGGGTTGTACATGAAAGTAAAATCAATACAACATAATAGTAGGACTTCTCAGGGAAAGGTTTAGAGTAAAATACATTTGCAGAATGTCAGTGGGAAATTCCAGGTATGGACCATCCAACTCCCACAGCTCAGCTATGGATTCACTAACTTCAATGTCTCTGCTGACCCCACCACCTAGGAGAAGCCAAAGCTAAGAGGTATGTTCTTGCTTATTCAAATATTTAAGTATTGTCACTATTTAAGACCCTGTGAGAGTCTTCATTTGATTGGCACTGTTTTTCCCAAGGGACACATGAACTGGTGCCATCTATCCACTCCCTTTCTGTTAGCAGCCTTTCCCTTGTTCCCCTGCACCATTAAGCAAGGACAGCAGTGATGAACAGCTTTTAATACTTGTCTGTATTGGCTACAGAGAAGTCATTGTCAGCTGAAATAATTAGCAACTGATACTATTCTTGCTGGTGAGCTCTTTCTCCAGAATCTTTTAATCTTACTGTGGTCCTTGGCTCACACTGAAAAGCTCTTGTATGGAGTTTTCACTTGGGATATTTCTAATTATTATTGTGCTTATTTATGGAGTCCCTGAAGGAAGACATGCAGACTTTAATAGCAACATACCAAGAAAACTATTGTAAATCTCTGTAGAGTAGATTGGATCCTTGCAAAACCCCTGATTTTTGGCACAGAGTGGACACAATTAAATTCACCAAGCTTCACTGCCGGAGTCCCCAGAGCAGGGAGCTGAGACAGCACCACTGAGCCACCTGCCCCAGCTGTGAGAGCAGCCTGATGGCTACCAAGGCCCACACAGGGGACAACCCAGCCCCACTGCTGGTGAGAAGATCCAGATGCAAAAATTTCTCATCTCCACAGCAATAACTCAGCCAGAGAGACAAAACCCACCAGGTCTCTCAATCACCCTTTGGGCTGTGTGCTAAAAAGGAGCCTGTTAAAGCCTCCCCAAGAAGTGATTTCTGCCTTTTGCACACTCTCTCTCATGCTTGACAGGGAGCTCAGTTGCACAGAGTGCCTGACTGCCACCTTAGATCAGCAAAATATTAAGCACCAGAGCAGATCAAGTCCTTGAGCCATTTCCAGACTCCTTCAATGAGAAACACATCCAAAATACCTGAGGTGATCCAGGAAAGGAAGGTAAAGTGGAGGAGACTCTGACACTGCTAGATTTCTTGCAGATGTTTCCACTAACATCAAAACACTTGCAACTCACCCCTCTTTTGTAATCAATAAGTGAAACACTAAAGCTCACCTGAGGTCTTCATTGTTAAGGATAAGCCTCTGAATAGAAGAGGAAGAGTATGATCCCCAATTGGCTTTGCGGAGGGTGCCATGCCCAAATCTGCATCTGTTGGAGGAAGATCTGAGGCCATCCTCCACCTGAGGAACCCCAGCACAAGCCCTGCTCACCAGCTAACTGCCATGCCACTCACCCATAAAATCTGGATCCTTAAATTCAAGTGCAGGAGCCCAGAGGCAGTCCCAGGTAATTGGCTTGCCTTGGTAAAGGCAGGAGGAGGCAGGAGTGGGTGCTCTGGTGGGCATGACCTGTGGCATGAACTCTGCACCTCTGTACCCCAATGCTGCCTGCACCACTTGGGAGATCACAAAAGCAAGTGAAGATGCTCCTTCCCTAAAATGAAATTTGACATAAATAGGTACCTGGGTCTTTGTCAGCAGCTCCTTGCTTCCTTCTGCCCAGGGGCAAAGCCATAAGTAAGTTTTGTGTTCTCAGGAGATGTGACAGTTATTATTCAATAACTGAATTATAGGCTCATTCTTGGAAAGGAATAACAGCAGGCAGGGAAGGGGAGGGGCAGTGGCATTTTGCTTCACAGGAACTGAAATACCTCAAAGAAATATTATATCTGTGATAGGAAACACCGGTGAGTGCTTTTTACTTTGGCAACTTTCACCCATTTTGGTATTACTACTTTCAGTTTTTAAAGGTGCTTGTGATGTATAGAATGCAGAACAGTAAACACATTAAAAATGCATTTCCCTGTCACGTTGTATCTTTAAAATGTGCTAGGAGTTGTGGAAGTTGGGAAGGCTGAGACCTGCTGGGAGAGTATGGAAAGCAGGTGCCTACCAGGGCTGTGTCCCACCCTGCCTGCACTGCACTGGCAGCCACCAAACTCCAAAGTAAAAACTTTCACTTCAAATAAAAAGCTTTGAGATGGAGAGCAGGGAGCTCACCCCATATTTTCTTGGAAAGGAAAGGATGTGAGAGCAGAGAGCCCTACGCTCGCCATGGGACCAGGTGTCCAGAAACTCCTGTTGCCTGGAGGGACAGTGCTAAAATTGAGGCTTTTGAAAGACAAACCTGGAGGGCTGACAAACATGGGAGAGGAGCTGGGACTGTCAACATGGGACACAAATACATGGGTTTCTCTTGTTGGATCCAACTTTTGCTCAAACATATCCAGGCAAAAGGAGTCCTGAGCTCAGTGACAGCTGGTGAGCCCGGGGCTGACCTGTAGGAGCACAGAGCTGACACACACAGTGTCTGCCCCACACCACACTTTGGGTTGCTGTGTACACTCACCAAACACACACTGATACACTCGGCCTCTGCAGGGTTTGGCATGTTCAGGTTCATTCATCATGAAAAATCTGTTCTGTGTTCACATCTCCTGTGGAGGAACTCTTACACCCCAATAATCACCTGCTGAGCCTGCCAGCGTGCTCAGCAAAGCCTCAGCTTCTCCAGATGCCTGAGCCAATCCAAGTCCAACTGTGGTGTAGGGGGCTGGGGAGCACAGACACCAGCACCCCACCTCCCCCTGGCCCCCAGCCATGTGGGATCTGCATGAGCAGTTAATGATTCAATAACTGGAGCTAAAAGCACACCATTCTGGAAATTTTCCTTTTCCAGGAACAGTAAGGAGAGTGGTGCTGATCCCTCCAAAAGAGGGGCTTATCCTGGGAGCCCTTTAATGCAGGTGCTTCCACCCTGACACGCAGCCCTCCCAGTAGCAGGTAGGAACGCCAGGCAGGCAGTGTGTGCCCATGGAGGGAAACAATGAGGTGTTGGAACTCCTGAGGAAGATGTTATCCCATGTGCTCCCATCTCACTTCTGATCAACAACAGAGTTCATGGCTTCAACAACATTGTTGTAATAAATCAAGCTGTTTGGAAAGAAATGGGCCGTGCTAAAGCTCTTATTACCCATAGAAATAAATGATCCAGCATCAATGAAATAGACAGTAAATTTTCTTATGCACAGAAAATGATCATTGCTTTAGATCAGGGAATAGAAACAGATCTAAAACTACATGATATTATTAGTTGAGAAGTGATCATTACAGGGAGAAGGTCTGATAAGGGTCTGTAGACATCATGAGGAGGTACACAGCTCTTGAACTACACAGACTCATTGAGATAAAACAGCCTGACAGAGAAAGTAGGAAATAAAAGGTGTAGGTAAGTTATGAGGAGCACTGCCCTATTACTGCATGCTAATTAGCAATTTAGAAAGGCAGTGAATCAAACAATGTCAAAAAACACTTATTTTCTTCCATCTTCTTCATTTTTCTTCCCTTGCATTGCAATAGTTGGCTGGTATATGTTCCCATATGTTCCCATTTTCCTCCTCTCCATTCATTGTATGGTTTTCATTTAGGTCTTCCCTTTTTGGAGGACTGGGGGGTTTTTAATCCTTTGTAATTGCTGTCAGAAACAGCAGGGCCTAAAGCCTGATTTGCAGCTCCCTCCATTTAAGAACAAAAAAAAAAAAAAAAAGGGAGGAAAAATACAAACTATAATGATCTAAAAGGAAGACAAAAAAAAAAGCAATGTGCTTTACCTCCTATTCTGTCAGAGGTTTTAGCCCAGTCTATTCAGATATAGTGCACAGAAGGACAGGTGACCTGTGCCCTGAGTAAGCCAGGTGCAGGTTGTGTTCAGGTATATTTTTCTATAATATTACAAAGTGCATTTTCAAACTTGGCTAAATCTCCCCATTTTCACAGCAAAATGCAAGACACAGGATCCTTTTACCTTAGAAACCTTACCAATAATTCTGTGCTTTTCAAATGGGAAAGTAACTAAAAAACCAGTAGCATCTGAGTCAACTGGAAGCATTTTGACATGCAAGGAGCCTTTTCAAACATTGCTGGGTGCATTTAGCTCCCACCTTCTCCATCTCTGCTGTCAGCTCCCCTGACTCTGCAAAAAACTGACTTGTGTAGAGCTGTGAGTGGTAGAGATAAACCCCTGCTTCTGCACTCTGTGCCCCCTGAACATGGCATCCAGCTCCTCCTCCAAGGCAGTGTCCCTTGAGAGCAGCTCTTGCTCCCCATGGACACCAAAAACCATCCCCATGGAGCAGGAGCTCAGCTCCCACGTGCCACATCTGCTGCCATTCATAGCAACTTGTGTCAGTATTTCTAATCCTGTGAATAATGCTTGAAGTGCTTTTAGAGGAAACAGAGAGAATTATTGATGGTAACTGTAACATTATTTTATCTTATGCAAGCTAGAGACAGCATATATAGCTCTATCAGGTGTGCTTAGCCAGCCCCAGAGATTAAAATGTTTTTGTTAGAGATAGCATCTAGAGCATTACAGAGTTGGATACAGCCTCTTTAATTGATCTGCCACAATAAGAAAAACGATTTCTTCTTCATGTTTGCCTTCTTAAACTCTGCTAATCTAGTGGGAACAGATTTTCACAGAAAGTCATAAAGTCAGTAATTGTGCTTTGGATGCTACCTCTGTTCTCCCAGGGGGAGGAAGGAGCTGCTCCTCCCAGAGCATGTGCAGCTGCAGACCCACCATGCTTTCCCTCGGAGAGGTGGTGAGCATGCTCTGTACCACAGTCACAGTTCCAGGATAAATTCCAGTAACAAAAAAGTCACAACATCAGAAGAGAGCTGCCTCCTTGGTCACCAGGGAGATGAAGTGGATGGGAGCAGTGGAAGTGTAAATCAATGTGATTGGTTTGACAGAGAGATTACAGAGAGCAAATCCTGAGTTGCAGTGCAGAGGCAGATGGAGTACAACAGCCAGGATAAAATAAGCAAAACATCTTGGAAATTGAAATTCAATATTTTTTTACAAGCTGAAATGATTTAACTTCATCTTCCTGAGGGAATGCAGATTGCTTCTGTGCAGCTTTTGCCACCCCCACCAGAAAAGACATCCTTTCCCCAGCCTGCTTTCTCTGGAAACGATGCTGCTAATCTGGAGGAACAGATTTTGTGCTCTAGTGAGCACATCCTCCAAAGGTATTGCTTCGAGCAAAAGAAAATATTAGTAACCTGACTCATTGGAAAAGTTCCAATATCTGATTAGTCCAGCTTGGAGTCAGATCCTGCTGGTTCTTCCCTTGCCCTTGCTGTTGGGAGGCAGTGTCACAGCCTGTCACTGTCTTTCAGTGATTTTTGTCTTTTCAAAGAAAAATTAAAGCTCTTACTTTCTAAACTTGAGCTCAAACATTCATTTCTTTCTCTTCCCTTTCACTGTCACAGCTCCTGCCCTCCCACGGGTCCCTTCTCTAGCACAAGGCACAGGGCCTGGCCAGGAGGCAGCCCACAGCTGAGGAACTGATCAGCTTTCCAGCAGCTGAACAGTAGTCCTGAGCTTCTGTTCAGGAGGCTGGTGGACAGCAGTAAGGAAGTTCCAGCTAAGACCAACACAATATTAAATGCTTCAGGCCATTTTGGCATAAATGTTAATATTTAGGTTAAATGACTGTAAAATATGTCATTTTTATTTTTCATGATAAAAATGAACTTTTTGGAAATTATTTTATTTTCTGGGAACTGCATCTTACGACAATTGCTTGAACAGTAATTTCTCAGCCAGCTCTCCCCAAGTGCCTTGGTGATGCTCTTTGCAGAGCTGCCAGGCAACCACCTTTAAAATGAAATGTAAATAATGTCTTCCATTTCCTAAATTAATTTGTTAGACTTAAACTCACTTCCAACAGCCCCTTCCAGACACAGACTGCTGTGTTTCCATTAGAAGCAGTTTGCTGCCTTTCCCATCAACAGGAGCTAATCAAGCAGAATGACAACTATTCCAAAGCCAAATGGAGGAAAAGTAATGAGTGGGGAGTAGACAAGCACAGAGTGTCTAACCTTCCATGGCAAATATCAATTTATTTATCAAGTTGCACAGTGGTTGGGAAATATGGTAGTTCATCTGTGATGAAGTTGTATTTCAGGTTGGCCTGGAGTCCTTCTCAACAAGCTGAGGAGCCTGCAACAGATCCAGAAGGGCTTGGCCATCTCTCAGCAGCAGCACTATTGAACACCCTTATTGCTTTGGACATAGAAATGCTTCTTCACGGCTTTTAACTAAAATCTTTAAGGTATGTATGGGCCTTAAAGAGAGCAATTATCTTAACTATATTTGTAAGAGAAAGAAATTTATTTAATGAGAAGCACTGGAGTAGAAATAATTCAGAGAGTACGGAGTTTTAGCAGAATATACCTACACCTGAGGGGACATAAGCAGTAGGAACAGGTGGGTCTGGCAGATTTTTGGAGTTCCAGCAAGTTTAAGAGGTGCAGGACAAATGCCACAATGAAAAAACAACCTGGGATTGGAGACATCCTTTCACAGTTAGCTAATTCCATGGGAGCAGCAAGGCAGCCAGGGAAGCCTGGCCCCATGCTACCCCCTGCCAGCCCCACAGCAGGAGCCGCTGCCTCCCTCTGCCCCTGCTCGGCAGAGCACTGGGGCACATGCTTTGGACCTGCAACATCAGGGAGATTGACACCTGTTTAAAAGCATTGCTGAACTGGGGCTTCAGAGTGCCCATGTGGAAACCAGAGCCTTGAATATCCTTTCTTAAAATATTTCCCAAGCAACAAATGAAACAAAGTGGTTTCTGCTCCCTGCTGAAGAAGAGGTTACAAAAAGAGGTTGAGGAGAAAGCAAACCTTAATCCTGTACTGCAGCAGCACACCAGCCTTTCTACCCACCCCATGCAACCCAGGAGGCACTTGTAAGCCCTCTGTAGGACTAGGAAGGCACTTAACTTTTCAGCTTCTAAGGTTGTGCTTAACTGGATCAGTGCCAGGGTCAGGCATGAGGTTGCTGTAACCCAAGGCTGAGAGCTGATGCTGTGGTCACAGCCACCACTTTGTGCCCACAGCTGAGGGCCAGGCCTGTTGGGGACAGCCCAGCGATGCCCCAGTGCTGCAGAGAGAACCCCATGGTTCTCCAAAATAAGCCAATTGAGTTGGCCTCTGTTTCTGAAGGAGCTTTCAGGGATGAGCTTAAGCAGGATATCAAACATCTAAGCACTTTGCTGGTGAATGAGAGTCATCCAGGCTCTTTCTGCTCAATGCAGGGGAAAAGCAACTGATTCCTTTCCTACTAAAATAGCTGCTGAAGGGAGCTGGGATGGATACTTGGGGGTAGCTGCTTCTCTCTTCCAGGGAGCACCAACAGCACCTACCTCACCAGCCCACTCACAGCTCAGAGCTTCTACATTGCTAATTTATGTAAGATTAATTATGCAGAATGAATTTATACAGCCAGCTGTAGCCTTTGCAAATTATTATTGAACAGCATGGGGAACCAGGAATAAAATTAACTAACACAGAAGAAGGCCATTAAAAATCCACCTGTGTTTTAGAGGGGAACTGGAACACATTAAGTACAGACCTCCCTCTGAACCTGCAAGTGATGGGTAGAGTCAGGAGGCAGAGAGTCAAAAGCCTCATTTTGAAAGCATCTACTTTTGAAGCACCTAGTATTTTGAATGCTTTTGAGCTAAATTCAGTGGTAGAGATCAAACCTCAGGCTTCAGTAGAGAAATATGAAAAGAAGCTATTTGATGAGGAGGGGCAGGCTCAAAGCCGAGGTTAATTTAGTCGTGTCCCAGAGGTGCAAATTCAGTGTGTATCTCTGAACTCCATTAATACTGCAAAATGCTTTCTTGCTCCTTGCTTTACTCCTGTGAACAGGAATACAGCTGGATTAACTCCTGGATAGACATTACTAGGTCTGCTCCTGAATTAGACCTTTAAGGTACTGCTCACCAGCTTGATAGCTGACCTGGGCCCTTAGCCAGGATCTAGACAGCCACTTGGCAAATCCTGGGGCAAATCAAGCAGAACCACATTCATATCCATCTTCCATGGTGCAGCTGCTTGCTCTGCCCACAGACCTGCTCTGCATTTTAGAAATCTAACTATTTTACAGAATTTCTCAATTTCAGCCCAACACAAAATTAGTTCAAATGCTAAAACCTCATTGCTCTCTTCTCATACAGTCACTCCTGTATTTCTAAGTATTGCATCCAGACCCTTTCCCTCAACAGCAGTAGATATTGCCAAATTAAAATGACACACAGTCATTGCTAATGGTACTAACTATTGTTGCTAATGGTAGAAGTAATGAGATGAAGATTAAAAAGTATACAGTACTCAGTGTTCCTGTGAACTGCCTTTAGGTTAGTGATTTGCATTGCTGTTTAGTATAGATGACACCAGAGTGAATAGCTCTATTTTAGTAGTGCTTCTACAAAATATAATCTGGGAAAGGAAAGAGGCAGAAGACTTACTCACTTGCAGTGTCACCAACAACAGGGTAAATACTAAACACATTCAACAACAACTGTGGCAGTATTAAAAATTACTGCACAGGTGGAATAAAAAATAAATAAATAAAACAAAGAAAAATTAAAGCTCTTACTTTCTAAACTTGAGCTCAAACATTCAGATCACTCCCCACCTTCCTTTCCTTCCCCCCTTGCCCCCATGCCAACAACTTATGTCTTAGGGCAATTTTATTCAGTATATCTTAGTTTAATATTAATACTGTCCTATACAAGAAGAAACTGCAACTGAAAGGAGATACCCCCTTTGCCTTCTGTGACCATTCTTTAATGATTTAGGATCCAACATAAAGCAGTAAGTTCTATTTGAACATGACATTTAAACAGCTTAAAGGAAAGGGGGAAAACAAAAGAGGAAAACAGAAAAAACCCCACTAAACAAAGTTAACTAGAGGCTTTATTTCCTTAGTAAACAGAGGAAAGATACTAATTGGCATAGCTTGAAAAGAACCCAACTCATTTGTACTTTGCCATCACATCCTTTCCATGCTAAGCCACAAAGGAGACAATAAAAAAGACAGAATACCACTATGAGTAAGGCAAGGGATATATTTTGAAATCTCAAATGGTTGTGGTCTCAAATATATCATTCTTATTTCCTAATTACCTTGATTTGTTTGCAATTTATCTGCAAGGCTACATAAGCAGGGAGCACAGTGCAGTGTGCTGCTGCTGTAAAAACAAATGGGGCAGCTCCTCAGTCCCTGGAGCACTGACACCCTCTAACTTGCCAGCATGTGCCAGTGACTTGGCATAGATTTATTTTTTTTTTGCAGAAACATGATTAAACAAGAACAGGTAATATTAACCTAAGGAAAAATACTTTGGGACTAATAAAGAGTTATTTTTTGAATTGGGATGAGGAGAGTTCCTGTTTATGTGTTAGGGAGGATTTGCGGATGAACAGATGAAGCTTTATGGGACCTTCTACTCAATATTTAAGGATCCCTTTCAGCAAGTGAAAGGAAACAACCTTTAGAAATCATACTTTTAAAACATTAGTTCATTCACAGTGAATTCTGCTTAGCATGGTGGTCCAGTGAGAAGTGATCTCTGGTCAACTGACTGTACCCCTCAATGTACAACAACAACAGCCCAGCAGCCTCGTCACAGGAACAGGGGAGCAGCCTCCCCCTAAGTGTCCAGCTGAACAAGCTGATACTATCAAGACAGTGAACTTCAATCAAAGTAGGTTTTGTACATTCTGGGTTAATTTTCTAGGTTTTTCTGCTTAGCTTGCATTTTATATAATTTTTTTTTCCTAATAGAAGCCCTTTGCTCTCCTATGGAAAGGGAACTCAGGATCCTCCTGAGATAAAACAACTGTTAGAAACAGGAGTTCACACCTATGTTCAATTTTTTCTTTTTCTTCCTGACTTTTATTTCAAACTTCAAACCACAACACTAACAATTGTATCATTTCTTTATTTATTCCCTCAGAAAGGAACAGTTTTCTGAAGTATAGCCTGTTATTTTAGATGTTACAAAAAATGTAATTAATTTATAAAGGATTTCAAACTGTCAGAACCACATCTAACTTATTCTCAGAGTTGAAAAAGAGAGATGGTGTCACTTGTTCCCCACCGAATGTACACATACTATTGATTATTCCCAAGCCTCATGAATAGGGTAATTTGTAATCATTAAAAATTACAGAGGTTACTGCTGAATGGAAAACAAGAAGGGCAAATTTTTCTCTTGGCTCTATTGCTATTCCCTAGTGGAGCTGGAACTATTTTATTGCATTATGAAGGAAAGAGAAATAAGGAACGTTGCTTCTCTGCAAGGCAGACAACACCTGAGAGCAGCTCAGGTGGCACTGCCCAAAGAGGAGCCACAGGGCACAGGATGTGTCAAGCCCTGCTGGAAGACCCACTGCAAGGCAGTCTGCTGTGCTCAGGTGCAAAGGCCTGGAGCAGCTCTGCAAGCTGCCCCGTGTTGGTTGGTGGCCTGCAGAGATGCCCCTCCTCTACCCTTTCCCTTTTGCCCCAACATTGGTCTCAGGAACAGCCTTCAAAAGATACGACAGGGCCACCATTGTAGAGAGCATGCATGGTCTGTGGTCACTAAGGATGTTTATCCTGTGGTCACAGGATAGGCTGTTCTAGTCCTTTATTATTTCCAAGCAGATTTTTGCTCAACAGCAATGGAAGTGTTTGGAAAATAAATGTCACTTTGTATTGGGCTTGTGTGGCCAGGCTGTGGTAGCAGGGGGGCTCTAGGGGTGCCTCTGTGAGAAGCTGCCAGTAGCTTCCCCTGTGTCTGCCAGAGGCAATGCTAGCTGGCTCCAAGATGGACCTGCTGCTGGCCAAGGCTGAGCCCATCAGCAGCAGTGGTAGCATCTCTGGGATAACATTTAAGAAGTTAGTGGAGGACTGTCTCCTGTGGGAGGGATGCAGGAAGAAGAGAGAGGAGGAAGGAGCAGCAAAGACAACACATGATGAACTGACCACAGCCCCCCTTCCCCACCCCCTTGAGCCACTGAAAGGGAGGAGGTAGAGAGATCAGGAGTGAAGCTGAGCCAGTCAAGAAGAGAGGCAGGGGGTAAGGTGTTTTCAGATTTGGTTTTAATTCTCATGACCCTACCCTGAGTTTTTTATTTAGAATAAATTAAATTAATTTCCCTCAGTCAAGTCTGGTTTGCCTGTGATGGTAACTGCTGAGCGATCTCCCTGTCCTCATTTCTACCCATGAGCCTTTAATCGTACGTTTCTTCCCCTGTCCAGCTGAGGAAGGGGAGTGATGGATCTGCTTGGTGGGCACCTGGTGTCCAGCCAGGGTCAACCCACCACACCTCTTCACAAACACTCCTGGCAATATTTCATTAGAGCATCCTGGTTCTCCAATGCAGTCAGTCAAATCTTCCCAGTGCCTGCCCCCACAGCCTGCCTGTGCACACAAGCAGCTGCTGTACCAATCACTACCAACTCCATAAGTTATGTAGGTCCTGGGAATAATTAATTTTAAATTCTCGTTTTGTAGAACAAAACTGTGGCAAGGCCCTAAAATCACAGTCACATTATCTAGCTATTTGTGAATCCGTCCCTGTAATGAAACAAACGTCCCTCTGGAAATGGTACCCCCTCAAGAAAAGGCTTTTAACTGACATTTAAATGTCAAGCTACTATGTTAAATGTTGTGGGCATTTCATTTCTCAACCCAGGAGAAGCATGAACACATCAAAAGCTCCTTAATAATCAGCCACATTAAAAGCTGATGGGCTTTGGCACCTGGAAAGACAACTACAGGTGATGTGTTTAACTGGGGCTGATGGATATCTACCTGATTCAGTTGCATGAATGCTAAACCCAACAGCTCTTCAGTAGGCTGCAGGGAGTCTCTCAAAATAATTATTTAAAGGATAATACATTTGTTCTTTCTGAAAAATCTATATTCCCAGAGTTACACTGATTCTTTTTGCTTTACTTATTGTAAGCCTGCCCTTAGCCTACTGGTATCCAACTGGAACCTTAAGTACTAAAACCAAGTGGAAACTTGCTCTGTTTATCTTAAGAGAGTGCACTAACTCATTGTCCCCAGCTGTGTGTTTGCCTGGAAGACCATCAGTGGTGCTGCTCCATTTACAATTTACATTTATCTGAAATTATGCATTAGCCTTGTACATGTCATTAAAAAAAAAAGTACTTGCAATAATGTCTCTGAATTAAAGCAATACAGTGCAGTCCAATAAATTATTTAAAAGGTAGAAGAGGAATCAGTCACACTTGGCAAACCCAGTGCCATGCCTTTCAAAGCTGTAAAAATAGGCTAAATAAAGTTAAGAGTAGATAATAGATGTGAAGTCCCAAGGTGGCCAAGGGAGTAATGAAAGATGCAGACCACTATTTGATATTCCCCAACCCATTCCCAGAGCATGCCATGGCTGCTAGGTGGTGGATCACAGTAACAGTCATACACATGGTATTTGCTAATATTTGTTAGCATTAGTTAGTATGATACGGTCATTTCTGGGAAAGTATCTAATGTATCAAACTGTTAATTTTCATTTTCATTAGCCAGAGCTGTGTTACCATAACTGCTGGCCAAAAAGAATGATTTCTTGAGCTCACCTAGAGCTGAAGCTCTCTCCCCTGGCTACAGCAGGCTTTCAGCATACAGCCACTGGTGTGGGAGATGGGGAGCCAGCTCTGCAAAGGATAGGCTATGCAGCACTGATCTCTGCAGTCTTCCTCCTTGGAGAGAGGCTCAGAATAACAGGGGAAAACACAGAGGGCCAACCACATTCAGCAGCTCTGCACTCCTCTAATTACCCTCTGGTATCTTCTGCTGAGGTGGTTAGTATCTAAGATCACCCACAACTCTTTGGCTTGACAGCCAAAGTGACAGAGGATACCAAACATGCCAAGGTCCACAACCAGCCCAGACACCCATTTCTTTAGGGCAGTGGCTGTGACACCAAACAGCTTTCCTTCTTTCCCCTCATTCTGACACTTGTGGTCTCAACCGGGCTTACAGTCTCTCATTAAAAACATATTAACAAATACCAAAGATTGAGATGGTATCTGAGAAAACAAGCTGGGTTTTTCCTGCCTATCTGTAGTAGTACAAAAAAGAATGAAAACACAGAAGATAATTAAGACATCTACTCTTCACTACTATGCAAATGTAACTCCTTTCAAACTAACAAGAGCCATATAAGCCTGTGTTATTGGGTGAGGGCCTATGTGAAAATTACATAGTGATTAAAGAAGTAAGCTAGACTTATCTGAAAAAGAGCTGAACTGTTGCTAAGAATTATGAAAAGATGTAACAAGTCACTTGGTAACCAGCAGGTGACAGCTCTCCCAGCAACATACAATGCTCATCTTGGAAATGGCAGAGGTGCTGAATTTACAACCTGCCTCCAGTATTGTCACTGAAAAATGACCATATTATGATGAGCACCAAACCATGCATCACTGGGGAGGTGAACTCGATTCTCTGCTCCTTCCAAAAACTGAATTACTAATTTCTATATATTGTATAAGATTGAATAGTTATGGTATAGTCTTTATGGTAGATATCATTTGGCTCCTGGGATTCATTACAATATCCTTGCATTATAACACAGCTGAGTAACAGCACAAGCCAAGAAATTTAGCAAATTTACCACAGAGTTTCTGTCAATAGCAGGACTTGGCTGTTGTCACATTCACAGAGTTAATGAAATTCATGGCTAGGGCAGACAGAATCACATGGCTGCCATCAGCCACCATCTCAGTTTTGACAAGTGAGACAGGATTATTATTTTGTACCTGTGCCCAAGTGAATAATTAAGCTGTAATGTTAGTGATTACAGCTGATATTATTGGGCAGAAATACCCGTGCAGTCAATGTATACACACCACTAGCTTTCTGTGTTCATGTTTTCTTATAACATACCCTATGAAGGAAGCCATACATGGTCATTTAGGTCTCTGCTATGAACACACTTCATGAAGTGCCTGCAGTAACACCTGTAAGTACTATTGCAGACTTGCCCTAGGCTGAGCTTGTGCCCTGTTGGTTTGGTTTTTTTTTAACCAAAGCAGCAGAAGAAATTGGTCCTGCCTCCCTTCAGCCCTGGTTGTCAGCCCCAAGCATGCTAAGGGGACCCTTCAAACCTTTTGCCAGCTTTGGACCAGTGTTGCTCCTGTGAGCAGCTGGCAGTGGATACACATTGCCCTGTGCAGAAACAGGAAGGAAGAGAGGAGGGAAATACAGGTGTCTGCCAGGGGTGCTTTTGCTGCTTAATATATTCAAGGCATGGAGAAAAAATGGGCTCTGCAGAACAATACTGCATTTCAGCCTAATAGGTTGGAGCAAGAGAAGCAGCAGTTGGAGTAAGAGGAGAAGGACCTTTGTGTCAACCAAGCTATTGAGGATTCATTTTTGTACAGATTAGGGCCAATGTGGCATGTAAACCCTTGGCAGTGTGACTGCCACCTTCCTCCTCTTAGCAGCCTATTAAAATTACCACATTACATTCAAATCTGTGCTCACCCTAGCACAGAAATAGCAACACAGTGAGAACTAAAGATTTGCCTGCCTGCAGGATGCCTTTCCATGTTTTGTGCAATAATTAATGCTCCTCTCTCTAAAACCTCAGTGGATGAAAGCATTGAAAAGGAGACAGCACAGCCTCCTTCTCGCTGCTGCTGCTGCCTGCAGGACCCATGGTCTGTGTGTGGCCCCTCTGAACTGAGCATGGAGCTGTGTGGAGTGGGAGCATACAGCATCCCTCCCCTGACCACACAATGCAGGTAGGAAGTGGGCATTTGCCAGACCTGATAAATAAATTCAGTAAAACTCAGAGGTGCTCCTCAGTTTTAGTTTCTTTTTCCCTTGGTCAGCCTAATTTTCACCACTCTAATTTTCTTAATGCTTATTAGCATTTTTATTTCTTTTACCAGGAAGAGGTTTGCTCTTAACTGGCAGTTTGAGACTCAGATTTCCCCAAATTGCCTTCTAGCCTGGCTGTGTTGATGCCTTGCATATGGGCCACCTTTCTCTATTTTATTCTACAACAAAATGACACTTGGCTAGTCTATTAATAATTATTCTCTTGTTACAGACAACTCTGGCACTGAAGTACCACTGGCTATAGGAAATGTCTGGTCTCCCAGAATGAATGCCTTGAATTGCAAAGTTCTGTTCAAAAGACAGAAGGAAAGTCCAGCCCTTTTAAGACAGGACAACCAATATTTTTCCTTTCTTTGTCAATTCAGGACTACTTCAGGACTAATCAATTCAGGGCTAATAAAGCTTGATAAAGTAAACAGGATCTAAAATATTACAAAATTAAGAGAGACATAGCTTGCTTAACATTAACGTATGTATTTAAAAAAATCATAAAGCCACAATCTAGTCCAAGTATTGACTGCATACATCTTTGTTAGTTTCTAAAAACTGTATGTATATCTTTGATGACAGAAATGCAGTGGCAGACACTAATATTTCAGGCATGTAACAAGCTTACACATAACTGGATTTGACAATAACCTTCTGTATCCAGGCAATAAAGCTGTGATGTAGAGGCATAACATCAAGCTGGTAATAAAGCTTTTTTTGCTGTCATGAAGCCACAATTTCAGTTTGATAAATGTGATAATTAATTATACCAACTGCAGAATATCTCTTATGATTTTAGTATTTGAACATAACGTTTTAATTAGTGTTTAAAAAGCAACTCTAGCACTATAGGCACTCAAACTTCAGATGCAGGGTGCACTCAGTTTCTGCTGAAGCCAACAATGCCCAAGTCCTGTCAGCAGAATTTAGAGCTATTAAAAGTTTGACCATAATTATCTTAAACTTTATATTCTCCTCAAATATCCCTTATGAGGTTTTTTCCTAACCTAACAAAATGTGATTGAAACAAATTGTAAATAACCTGTCCAATGCATACAGTAAGGATACCTGATGCAAGCATTGAGAAGAATATTTTATTTGTAATCAGAACAGAAAACATTGAAGGTATCTTGGTAAGTCCAGCACCAGTTTTGTAGCTACAGTATCTTGTCCCTGGTTTAATATTGTTTAATTCTGTGCCCAGGAGTGGGAAGAAAAAATATTGACTGCACAATGTGCTTTCTCTGTTAATCCAGTTATGTATCTGCTGTTCCAGATTCTGCACAATCAGTAATTTTCTAGTAACATGAGACTGGGGCACTGTGTTCAGAAGAGAACAGAAAAGCTGCTCACTCTGCAGGCACCAGGTCACTGGCTGAGACATCTTTAAATGCACTGGGAAAGATCACGCTGCTAGACTCTGCACTCTGCCTAAGCTCCATTAGCTCTCTGGGTAATATTATTGAAAAAGAGGAAGAATTTATTTCGACACTATTTTCATGTGAGCAGAGTGTATGTTTCCTCCATCACCAGTCCAACCAGCTCCTGGGTAATGCTGTTCAGCTGCAGGGTTTCCCTATAGCATGACAGGCAGGACTGGGAAAACTGGTCTGATGAGGCTCAGCCCCTATTCATCGGTTGCACGTTACCGCCTTGGAAATATCCACCTTTTCAGTCTTTAGATGTTACAAATGACCAGAAAGAAAATGAAAAATGGGCCTGATTTCCACTAGAAATGAGCCTTCCAGGAGATACCCCTCTCTGCGTGCCTCCCTGTCACCTTTCTGTAGTAACTTCTGCATTTTCCAGCTCAATCCAGCCTAGTTGATCTGCTAGTGGGAAAAACAGAAGACGAGCCTCAAGGATAGTTAAAATTGTACAGGTACCATGAAAACAGGCAATACATGAGCAGTAGGCAGAGGAGAAACTTTCTACAAATACCTCAACGGAAAGAAGAAGGTGGAAGATGATCTTCAGCATCAGAAACCATTACTGACATCGTGTGAAAGATGTGGTACAAACAATGTGGCCAAAACCAATACTGTTCATCCCAGTCCCTGAAGCACACACCCTGAGCAGCTTTTTAACCTATTGCAGGTTGGCATGGCCATCAGGCAGACAGCAGTCTCACCTCTCCTGAGCACCAGTTCCTGCCATGGCCACCAGCTCCTTCTCTGTGCTGAGTCTGGCCCTTGTGCAGGTGGATCCTGCCTTTCTTCAGGGACATGCAGACAAACAACCAAGTTAAGTTTTAATGGAGGAGACTGTTATCCAGAGGAGGTTGGAAAAATGACTGCTGCTGCTTTAGCTCCAGACTAAGAATTATAGGGAGTACTGGAGGTAAATAACACTCAGCTGTACTTAGATTTTGGTTTTCAGTCAATCCTATTTAAATTTTTAAAGCCCCCTGAGCTGCACTGCAGAGTTAATGAGTTCGGCAGATAACAATGCCGGCGTGAGAAGCTAAACTCAAAGCACACATCTCTGTTTCAGGCTGATCAATGGTAATTGTGTTCCTCAGGAGGCAGAGCCTTTCACACACACCAGCCTCCCACTGTTCTCAGTGCAGAAATGCTGCCAGCCATGGGGCTGCAGGTCCTGGCTTCCAGCTGGGGACAGCACGGTACAACAGGACAATGGAGCTGGGTGGGCTGCAAGCACTGATGGGCTGGAACATCATGTGTTTGGGGAATGGGCACCACCCAAGTGGGAAAACCTACTCTGCTGTTGATTGGAGAGCAGAGCTTTCTCATGAGCTGGAGGCACTCTAGTTTCTCTGGGTGCAACATGAACATGGGACTTGGCTACCACAAAAGGCTACTGCATCCTCAGATTGTCTCAGACTCCCTAACGATCTCTAAAAACTAATATGAAACTAATGATTAATCTGAGTCATCAACAAGGCAAGTTAGGAGCTTGGCATTAGAAGACAAAGCAGTCTGTCCAGTGGGTGAGATGGACAATGATAAACTGAATTTCTGCACAACCCTACACTACCATATCTGTGCATAACCCCTCATTTGAAGCTCACAAGAAATTTACTATTTTCTGACATTAATATCTATAAAGTTTTCAGAAATAATTTAAATCAACCTCTTCAGTTCACCATGCTAGAAGGTTAAAGAGATCCTTCATGTATCGCTTAATTGGTAGAAGTTGCCACAGCTCCATGGGACTGTACCCAACAAAGCTCTGACAGTTGACAGCAGTAGAGTATTTCTCCCCTTGACTCCAAAATTAAAAGCCTGAGTAGAAATTAAAAACTCTGGAAATTTTGCTGGAAGAGTAAGTGAGCACAGGTTACAAAAATTCAAGTCTTCCTTTCCAGTCGATCTCAGGGCATCTGAAAAGCTGGGATGCCAGGCACGTCACTGTGCCAGGCAGCACCTACTCTGTATGTAAAGATTTGGGTTTGTTTTCACCTCAATTTGAAAATCACATGAGCTTCCTGAAGGCAGGAAGTTGGGAACTGGGGCTTTAATTCACACCATGGAAACTCTGAACGTTAACAGTGAGACTTACTTGCCATTACTGCCTGCTGACAAATGGTGTATTCCCTCTTGTCATACAAAAGCCTTTTCTGCCTGGAATCCGCTCTAATTCCTTGTCTAACAACGTACTCAAAGCACCTCTTCTCATTCAGCACCCAACCTTTCTGTATGCACAGTCACTAAGGGAACTGTTATGTTAACCACAAACACTGGGAATGATGTTCTCTTCTGCTGCCCTGGACCAGTGCAAGTCAAGCACCCTACAGGTGGATTTAGAAGGCCAGGAATGAGAACTGGAACTTCACAGCAATTCCCTCACTGCTCGTGGTCTGGGCAAGCACAGCCAAATCAGCCTCACCTTCTTGCTCTGGTACAGATGTGCTCTGCATGATGGGGCCTCCACCTGCTAATCCCACAGCACAGATCCCTTGCAAAGGCAGCTGCCATTTTGGTGAGGAACTTGAGGTAGGAAGGCAACAGTGACAGTCTGACTCATTAACACAACATCATAACTGTGCAACCAAGTCAGGAAAGCACGTGTTACTACTGAGTTCTCAGGAAAAATTGGTCCTATAATTTTAACTGCAGGTGCAAGGGATCTCAGATCAGTGCAAAGATGATGTGACCATATCTGGCTATTGTCAGAAAGAAAGCTCAAGTTCTCTCCCATGATAGACATCATAATTAAGTAAGTTTTGTTCTATACATTGATAAATCCTGGCACCTCACTGAGCTGCTGAGTCTGAGACCTGAAACCAAATCCTCCACAGTGAGTTCTTATATTTAAACAACATACACTGCAAATCATCAGTTCATCTTATTACCCTGTTGATTGTTGAAAAGAATTCAGAAGAAGAGATGGCTGTAGAAGGGTGCTGTATCAGGCTGTTGTATTCCAAAACACAAAGAGGGAGAACTATTCCTGACACAGTGCATGCCTCTGCTCTTTCAGCAATTGTGTAATTATAGCCGAGTCTTTTGAACATTCGATGCATCTCACAGAAAATGAGACATCCACATATTGTGGCTTAATGAAAAGAACTGAAGGAAATGTACCAAATTATTGGTTAACAGGCAGCTGCTTCATAAATGCTTTCTCCCATCTGTTTTCTCCTTATATCAGCTCATTCAGCCTAATGCCTATAAAATGCTGAGCCCAGTCTTTCAGGGCTTCTCTAAACTCTCCTGCCAGTGCTCGTGGATAGCTTCAGCAACCCTGTCCTGGACTTGGCAGCTCCCACCATGCCCGTGCCCCTAACAGGGCCAGCAAACACGTGCTCTTGTGCAAACACAGCCCATCATGCAGAGGGGTGCTGAGAGCAGGGCCAGCCACTGCCACAGCCAACACCCCAAATCATAACAATGAAAAAAAAAACTTTGGTTTTTGTTAATTCAGACCCCAGTGTTAATAAACCTGTCAATACAGGATTGAGTTCTCCCATGTTTCTCTTAGGCTCCCTCATTTCCACAGAGTGACTGAGTGATTACATAGAGCTGCTTTAAGTAAATGTGGCATTCATGAATGCCTTGTACAGGTCTGCTCCTGGGAGAGTCAGGAAACAAAATACTTTGGTTCAGAGTTCACAGACTGGTAACACATGGAAGAGTCACAGCAGCACAGCTGGAGCAGGTTCTTCTGCTCTCCTGTGAGGCCTCAGGCATAAGCCACCAGTGGAGGATTGCTGCTGGGTTTAAAGGATTAATGATCTGATCCCATAAGACCTATTCCTTTGCAGCTTTTGAGCAACATGAGCAGCAGCAAATGGATGTGGGATGTGGCATGCACCATGTCCCAGCCTGTCCAAAACATCTGCCGTGGAAGCCCTTGTGCAGGAGCATTTTGGTGGTGAGAGGTCTGGGCTGAGGCTGTCTCAGAAACGAGTCTGCTCTGCTCTCTGAATTGTTGTCTCCTCTCACACCATCTACCTGCTGCCACACGTGCTACTAACATCAACAGACATTGATAAGGGCTCAGTTTGCTCAGCCACAGGGATGTCAAGGTGATCAGTGGATGGTGGCTCTGTCAGGTAATACCTCTTCCGATGTCAAGAAGATTCTTGACAATCACACCCAGACAGTCAGCACATGGCCTAAGGAGGGAAAGATTCTTTTCTTTCCCAGCCGTGCTCTACCTCTTACACACAGGGCTACAGCTACATCCTGTTCTGCTGATCCGGCTTAATCCGACCTGGGAGCAGACAATGGAAATCAAATCCCCCCGGCTCCCCGAGGAGCACATGAGAGCAGGTGTTTGCAGAAGTGTGTGCAGGAAGAGCCACCAGCCAACTCTGTGCTCCCTGCTGTGGAGCTCAGCCTTGTAATCTGGGTAATATCAACACTAATTCCTTCCTAATTTACTAAGCTAGCAAACCTGCAGAAGCAAACAGGTGTGTGTACTTGATATTTTTTCCTCCCCCTAGCAAAAAGAATTATTTTATTTCTCTTCATTCCAACTAGAGCTATCATAAAATATTCAGCTCAAGCCATCCTGTACCACATTATAATTACCTGCCAAAAGTTGCTAACAGCTCAGCTTCTGCCATCAATATGATGCTGGCTAATCCTCTGGGAACCTCTTTTTAATTAAACACCTAATACAGTATGACAAACATTGAAAATATGCACTGCTCCTCTATTAAGAACGTGGCTTGATTTCTGAAGTGCACCTAATCAATTCAACCGTAATATTTACCATGGCAGCAAATCTTTAGGGCTTAATATTTCAGGTAAAGGTTGTTTTAGCGATTCTATTAAGAGAAGGAATGACTGAGTGCAAAGTTCAGTGAGATTGTTTACTTTAGCCTTGGGTTTCTCTTCACAGCTGGTCTCAGTGACCAAGCACAAGTCTGGGTGCTCAGATCCAGGCCTTTCCTTTCCTTTCCATGTCTAGATTGGTAGTTTTAGGTGGTAACATTAATCTAATCTGTAAATGCACCTCCCAGCCCTTGCACAACATGACAGGAACTGTGAATATCTCACGTAAAGCAAATTAACATCCATTAAGCTTTGATTCTGTAGCATCCCCATCTTCTTCCTTCAGTCTATCTCTCACCTCCACCTTGGAATTACATGGGGCCAATCCTGTCACTGAAACATCAGTGTCACCAAAACGTCCTTGTGGACTCTCTGTCATGCTCAAATTTTTATTATCTATTTACCTGATAGGCCTGGAGAGCATGTCTACCTGGTACATCAGAAGAGCCCCCTCAATACTTTGGCTGCAGGGATTTTACTAACGAAGGTGCTGCAAATACATTGGGGTGGTGTCTGGCTGAGTGGGGCTGTAAGGAGCCAAAGCTGCTTAACAGCCCAGAGCAAGATGGGAGCACAGTCCCAAGGACCTCCCCTCCACAGGCATTCCTGGCAATATTATTGAATCCAAAAGTCCCAGAAAGAAACCAGAGGTAAAGGATTTTAAGGATCAAACAACACAACCATGGAGGACAGCTACCACAATTAAGACAGATCACCTATAAGAATGGTTATATGAAAATCTTGTTTTCTGGTGAAGAACACAGTGCAAAGTCATGCATTATTTAAAAGCCATGCAAGGTGATCTGGTTATTACTACAGTAAGGATTTGAACAAATAGCAACATTACAGAAACTCCCTGTGTTTTGAAGGCAATTCACCCAGCATAATAAAACCTACTTTTGAATGAAGAGGACATCCAGCCCAGGCATACTAAACTGTGCTCCCTGAAACAGGCACATTCATGGCTGTCAATATGTTGTTGTTAGTCTTATGGCTCTGAGATAGATGGAGTGAGATTAACACTTGGCCTCTGTTTGGGAAACCCAGTTCCCAGCCCAGAGATGAAGTCAGGTATTTTCCACACAGAAGCTGATTTCACAAACTGTATTTTCCTGACATTTTGTAATCAAGCTTTTCATGCACCTGGAGACAGGGAAACAAATGAGGCTGAGAAATCCCTGTACACTCAGCAACTCCCAAGCAAGCTCCACACGGAGTGCTTTTATGAAGTGTGGCAGTGTCAGGTGCTCCTATTGCCAGAAAAGCACATTTCCAGGGCTTCAGCCATAGCTAGGATGTCCTACCTAGAATAGGATGTTTAGTTATAATGTTGCATATACTCATGTAATAAGCAGGATCTTTTTTTGCTTATCTGGAAGAATGAGTTGCAGAAACAAATCAAGCTGTCTGGGCGCTGAGGGCAGCTCCCTCCTGCTGATACCCAAAGCCCCTTATTTCTGATTCAGTTCACAGGTGCACTCATGCATCAGTCACTGAAATCAATGAGACTTGAACTTACAGATCCCAGTGTAAATTTATGGATTGAAACGATTCTGAAAAAGCTTTAAAACACCATGAGGCCAAAGGCTGTCTGAAATCACATTCTTCTGTTTTTTCTGTAACCACATCAAGTAGCAAACATCGCCAGTGTCCCTAAGCCAGGACAACTAAACAAACTCGATAAAAAACAAAAGACAATTTCAAGGGAAAATATATTATGATGGCATTAATATGCATTTCTTCTAATCCAGATTTCAACTTTCGCACTATTTCTCCTAAGTGAGACCAAGACAAACTGGCTTGCAATCAAAACAGTGCTATTGGATGCAATCAATAAAGAACATCTCAGCTCCTCAGATACAGCCCGTTCACAGATGCTAGAAGCTAAACACCAGAAAGCTTTGCAGAGGGGATCATGCTCATAAATGATACATGACTTAAACTCCTACCGTGCTTAGCAATGCTCAAGGAAAAGCCACCTGAGAGTCTCTCTGGACTGCCACCCCCACAGGCTTGTCAGGGCAAGAGCTTGAGGCAGGTTTGCAGAAGCCACAGCTACTGACTTGATTTGATACCAACTCCTGGGTGTTATTATTTGCAGGTCAGGGGCTGTGCGAGAGACCCTCTTACTGTTAGCCCAACTCGTTTCTCACTGCAGGGGCCACCTTGACTGTCACCATGCTGCTGGAGAGGGTGAGCAACATGGGCTGCAGCAATCTCAGCATGGAGCAGCTGTTCTTAATGTGCAAACACCTGGCACAGGGAGCAAAGCAGCACACTATAACACCTCCTTCCCACTGTGGTGCATGGAGGTGGCACTCTCTTTCCACCTAAAAACAACGTGAAAAAGGAATTAGCTGCTGTTTCTTGCTCCTTAGTTACTAAGAAACACCATAAAGATGTTATTCCTGGTCATGTTTTGAGAACAAGTTTTAAAATTAATTTTTCATCCAGTTAATTTGTACTCTACAACTGGGATGAGGGGATACACTGGCCTAGGTCTGGCCAGTGGCACTAAAAAACCAGCTGAGATTTTATAGCAAAGCAGGGGTGACACCACTCTTGGGCCCTATAAATGGTGACTTAGCTCTGGCTACCCCCCACCTGGAGATGATCAGGGGTGTACCTACAGCAGGACACAGCCTGCAGACTCTGGGACAAAACCAAATGTGAAAAAATGAGCTCTGGACCCCAAAGCCAAACAGTCACACGAGCACAGAAACTGCTGCCATGGCTGTTACCTAGAAAATGGATACTGCTCTGCTCAGGTACAGTGTCTTGCTAACCTCTGCCTTCCCAAAGCCACTCTGGATACCTTCACGCTAGGCTCCACGAAGCACTCCAGTTTCCTAAGGTTTAGCTACAGACATGTTTAACTAGAGACAGAGGCTGGGTGGGCATGTCTTCCCACCTGTGCAGACCCATTTTCCCAGACACTGAGGCCTGAGGGGTCACAGGCAGCCCACTCCCAGCATTCCAGCACAGCACAGCATGAATGTCACCCAACAGCTGACCCAAAGCAAAAGAGAATTCCTTTGGTTTCCTATTTGGCTGTGCCTACACATTAAGTATTGAAGTGCTCAATATAAGCCTTTCCTCAACTTAGCATTTTGATGATGAAACTGTCTTGCTACTCTGGCTTTTATATTGACAAAAATTTGCATCTAATCAACTTCAGAAAACAAAAAGCTGTCCTTTGCTTCTCCCTGCCAAACCAAGCAAGGAAAAAACAAATATAGAGAAACCCCAAGCCCTACCACCACTGCCATAAAGTCCTATATCTGGAATTTTATGGAAAGGGATTTGATAAACTTGCTTTTTGCTGATCTCCCTTAGCTGAATGCTGTTAGGATACACATTTACACATCAGACTTCAGTGTCTAAACTGAAAGGAGCAGTAGGAGCTTCTCCCTGCCTCTGACCTGCACACAATTTGTTAGGGTGGTAACTCCTAAAAGGTACAACTCCATCCTCCATCAGATCTTCCCAAAATAATCCTCACACAGACATGAATAGCAATGTCCCATTTGTAGCCCAAGACTGGTTTTCTGTTTCTTGGAGGAACTTAAAAATATTGGGCACTGTGCAGATTTTAAGCACAACTTTTCAGTCAAGTGAACTATTAAAAGCCAAAACTAATTCAGTGGCAGGCAGTAAGCATTGGGGTACCCTGCCTTATCTAATTTGCTGTCATCTGCAGGAATGTCTGCTATTAATATTACCATGAAGAACAAGTCAACAGTTGAAATTCATCACTTCAGCATAGTCATTCAGGTAATGTGTGCCAGCAGGACTGATTGCTCCTCTTGCCTCCTCAGCCTCCAGTCTAATATTGAAACCCCAACTGCAGTGCAGCAACCAACATAAAAATAACCACCCAGATGGCTGTGCAAGGTGTATGGCCATCTGAGATTGGTGATAAATATTAAACAGAGCTCAAGGAATATGTGAAGATCTAAGTCCTTCCAGGAACAGCTATCCATCATCAAATGTGGGATATGGAGCTTCTGTGGTTCCCAATCCTGGTACGGGCCCAAGGGACAAAGACAGATCAACTGCCCCTCCTTCTCTGATGTTTAATTTGCCTTTTTGGTTTGTATTAACAAAAACAATTAGAAGAGTAATGGACCAGGAGTTTGTTTAACTCACACAACACAGTGAATTGCTGCTTCCCTGTTTTCTACTAGAGTCACTTGGTGCTATAAAGGTCTTAAAACTGGGGAAGAACAAAGGACAGGGAAGGTCCAGGTCAGAGACTATCCAGTGGCACAGAAACTGCCAGGCTAGAGGAGGTCTTGCTGGCTATAGCCTCATGAGATCAAATCCAGGTCTCACACCACAGTCTTTCCTTCACACACGTGGTAAAACTGACTTGCTGGTTTAGGAGAAAAGTGGGAGGTGGATAGAGAGCATTGCAGGTTCAGGTGCACAGCAAGTGAAGGTGCACGTTGTGTCAGAGAAGCCATCCCTGCCCTGGTTTTACTCTGGCAGCACAGCTGGGGGTGACAGCAATGGTAGGGACCCAGGTGCCATGGTGTGCTGCAAGAGCCTTCCAGGGGCTCCCCCATATGTCTCAGCTATTGCTGGAACCGTGCTAACAAGACTGTGCCTGCACACACCACAATAACCTCTACTTGTTCTGCAGACGTGCTGACAGCGTTTCAAACCAGACACTTATGCCTTATCCCATGCCTGTCCAAGTATGAAACTGTTATCTATGTTCTGACACCTCCCCCCAGTTAGACCTTCCTTCCTACAAAGTATACTTTTCATTTGATCTAATTTAATCTTTCTATTCCATATTGAATTTCCTGACTTAATAAGATAGCAGAACTGAAAACATGGAAGAAATACTTAGACAACGTGAGGAATACATCTAAAGCTATTTCTGCAGCAGAGTCACCCGTTGTACATCAAAAATCTTGGACAGTGTGCCCGGTTCTGGAGGGGCAGAGGGAGGACATTTTCCTGGATCAGTTGTAATCAGGAGCATCTCCTGCCAGCTTGGGCACTAGTGCTGACAGATGGTAGGTGATGCTTTCGGGACTAACATTGCTGCTGCAGGGCTGGAATGAGGGATAAGAAATGCAGTTCAGTATTATTCAGCTACTTTTGGATATAATCCAAGAGAAAGAACCCATTGCTTATCTCCTGGAGAAACCACACCACTGTGCATGAACCCTATCTTTATCATAGTGATTACAGAAGGCAAGAAAACCCCCAGTAGAATCCCAGCTACAATTCATTGACATCTAAAAGCCCTCACAAATTGTACTTAATGCTCACTGTCCCCTTAATACCTTTAGCGGTTATTAGCTATGATCACTGATTTGTTGCTATTACTCAGACTAATAAATAGTACAAAGCATTTTATCCCTTCAGCCAGAGCTGGAGACTGCTCAAATGTAGTTTCAAGAGATCAGAGGACTCGTTGCAGACTGGCAAACCCCTGACCTGCTGAAAGAAGAGTTGTTGGGAGGGAGGGAGAGCACCAGCAGTGCCTGAGCAGCCGTTGACCCCACTGATGCTCAGCTTCCACCACCAATCTCAAATCTCATTTAATTGACAGGCTTGGGCCCTGCTAGAACCAAGACAGAGCTTGATCAGTAGTCTAGAAAGATCTTATCTTTTTATGCAAGGCAAATGTTGAACTCTCATATGGCACACATAACAAGGGAACCACGGAGCTCTCAAACCTGGCTGTACATTGCTGCCAACGCTATGAGGACTTAAGCGACTATAATTATTTATGAATAAAACTGATGTCTTAAACCTCAAGAAGTCCTTTCTTACTGCAGACCCACCCAGTCATCCTTCCTCCACTCCTCAGAGCCATGTGGATGCTGTGCACCCATGTGCAACAGCACTAGAGAAGTAGGAAAAATCAAACCAAACCGGAACACAACTATGTGGTCTGCAGACCATGAAAGAGAGCCCAGTTTGTGCAAAGCACTTCAAGTTCTCCTCTATTTTTAAATGTTTTTGGTATTTGGTTCCTGTTTTTTGTATCATTCAGGCTTCAAGCAGATCAGTCAATAATGAGAAACCAGCACAGAAGACACACAGCTCTTTGCTGATGGAGTCTAATGCTGTCTGATTAATGCATTTATTATGCATACTGAAGATTTTAATTTTTTTCACTCACTTTTTCATTGTCTGGCATTTCAGCTTAATGAATGTATTAATCTGTTTACCACCACCAGCAAATAAGAGTTTTTGAGGTGGTATTTCCTTTCCTCTTTCCTTTCCCCTTTCCTTTCCCCTTTCCTTTCCCCTTTCCTTTCCCCTTTCCTTTCCCCTTTCCTTTCCCCTTTCCTTTCCCCTTTCCTTTCCCCTTTCCTTCCTTCCTTCCTTTCCTTTCCTTTCCTTTCCTTTCCTTTCCTTTCCTTTCCTTTCCTTTCCTTTCCTTTCCTTTCCTTTCCTTTCCTTTCCTTTCCTTTCCTTTCCTTTCCTTTCCTTTCCTTTCCTTTCCTTTCCTTTCCTTATTACTCCATTTTACTACCCCACATTGCACAACTTTAACCATATCTCTCCCTGCGAACAGAGCATGGGGGGCTGCAGAGGGGAGACCAGCATGGCAGAAACAATCTAGGAAATAAGACCTGGAATTAACTGAAATCTGTATTCAGAAGAATTTGAAAGACTGTAACACTGCACAGCAAGTGGTTTATATGCATCCTAGTAGGCATCCCCTAGTACAGCCTTTTTCCTTTCTAAATAATTGTAATGTATGGTGTGTTTTTTTCACTCAATCCTTTCCATGAGATGCCAAGCACTTATCTTGCTGTTAGTATGAGCAGCTCAGGGCTGCCACTGTGCATGACATTCTCTAGGGCCCTCATCAGCACAGGATCTGGGTACACAGCAAGACACTGGCAGGAAGGCTGCGGATGGGAGCAAGCCAGCTGTGTGCCCACGGAAGGGCAGTGTTTGACCTTCTTGTTATTGTTTCATATTCTCTTCTGCAGAAAATATCACAGAAAATATCAAACAGCAATTCACTGAAGGAAGAACAATCATTTTCCAGATACAACACGAAAGAAATACCACTCTGGTCTGCACTAGATTAGGTGGGACAATATGTAATACATTCCTAGGAAGTGATGACATTGATTCATTCCTTGTCTTGAATTTGTTCACAGTAATGAATGTATTACTTGTTCCCTGAAGGCCCCAGTTTTTTCTCTCACCTTTATTGATCAATGATTTATAACTTTGAAACTATTTGCAAAAAGGGATGTGTGTAACATACATCCTAGTCTTAAAAACAGCATAAGAAATTAGGGTTCATACAGCAAGCACCTGCCTTGCCAGGAGTAAAACTGCTGGAACTGAGTCACATTATCTGATATATTAGTCTATATTTCAGCACAGAAAACACTAAAAGGTTGCATCAAGACTGAGCTGAAGCACATTCATCTCTTCGAAATCACTCTATAAAATATGGAGGATGGGCTAAGAAGAATTAATGGCTACTGCAAAATCACTTTATAAGCTTTAGAAGACATGCATGGAGATAACTGGGAAAGGGTGATTCTTAATCAAAAGCAATGGCATAATTCTTGGCTTCTGCAGGATAACTGAGGAATTGATAAAAGCTTGCAGGTATTGAGGTGGGAGGACAAAGGAAGGTGAGCTGAGCAAGACTTGAGGAAAGAAGCACCTGCAAAATCGAAGGTGAGATTAAAGGATGCAACTTGAATAGATGAATGCCACTCTTGTACCTTTCAGTTTAAGAAGTGTCTTAAAACAATATCTCTAAATTCAATTTGATGATGTGTCAGACTGACCTAGGGGCTGCACTCCCCCAGGTTTCCCCTGGGCTCTCAGCTATGGAGATACAAGTTGTTCCCAAAGCAGGAGATGGTGATAGGCAAGCTTGGCAAGAGGCAACCAGGCACCCTGTGAGCCCTCATGGGCTTCCTCCTGCAAAGTGGACCCAGCTGGGCCAGCAAGATGTACCACTATTTAATGGATGTCCTGGAGAAGGTAACCCTGCTGCTGCTGCTGCATGCCACAAGCATGAGAGCTAGGCTTGGGCTTTGCCCTTAAGATGCATGGAGCAGCTCAAGCAGCCACCCCACAATGGGTTCCCACTGGTACCAGGACCTCGTTGCCCATTTCTCCTCCCAGGTAAGACAGTGCTCAGATCATCTCAGTGCTGGTTCTTCACTTCTGAAGATACATGGCTGCAGAAACACTATTCTTGCATTTTTTTTCTTCATTACTCTTATGAATTGTCAGTCAGTGAATAAAAACACTCACATCTCTCAAGCTCTGTATGTGCCAGCAGAAGGAGATCTATTGCCTCAGGGCTTCTCCTCTGATAAACCTACATTATGATATAGTTTAAAAACAATAACAGCAAAAAAATCAATGTAATGCCTCTGGGAGAACATGTTGTGGCCTTCTCTCACAGGTGGTATGAAAGCATAACATAACCATCATTGATCTAGAAGAGCACAATACAAGACACTGTTCAAAAGAGCAAGCTTTTGTGGGTTCTTTTCAATAAAAATAAGTGCAAGCATACAGTATAGCCAATCTTCTCCCTGCAACAACAGCTTTATCTTTCTTGTACTCTAGATATACCAGAAAAAAATCTAATTCTAAATATATTTCCTTAACAGATATGTCCAAATCCCCATGGGGCAAATGAGCCATTAGCATAGTTCACTTTATGTTACTAGAATTACTGCAACATGAATAAACACCACTGTGTCTCTAGCAGAACACAATAATTGAAGGAAAATCCCTATTTAAATAGAAACATTTGACACTTTTGCATTCAGTAAAAAAAACCTGGATACCTGAAATCTCACTTTACACACTGTATGCAGGTCTCACTTTAATATGTGCTGGTTTCGGGAAATCTATAATTATTCACCAACAAGGAGTTGTAAGGATAGAAAAACATTTTCCAAAAGAGCAGTTTCCTGAGATCCAGAGCTTTGTCCCTTACAAGGCTGTAACCACAACCATTTTGCTAGTTCATGAGCTAGTAAATTACTGAGAGAAGTGATGAACCTGAACCTGAGAGATGCAACAGCATCATCCTCCACATGCAGAAATCTTGCAAACTGAGATTCGGAGTCCAGAAAAGAAGTTACTGCAGTCAAGGCAGCAGATAAAGATGGCTGGAGTGCACTTTACAGCAGAGGTGAAGATCAGCATCGCCAGATAATAAGGTTATAGACACTGAAGACAAATGGGAGAGTTGAACTGAAAGCAAAATTGTGGAGCAGGAGGACATGCTGGAGGATGCACAGAGGTGCACTTGTCTCTTTGTCTGGTGTCGTGTTGCCTATGAAGCCAATTCAGAGCACAGAGATGTGGCATGACTATTTTCTATCAGCACCACAGTTCAAGTCACAATACAAATCCCCAGGAATCATTTACCATAACCTGTGCAGCAGAAATCAAGGCAGCTCATTTAAAAAAATAAAAAGAAAACAGTTTAATACTAACTGGAATCTGGAAATTGCCTTCACTTACTGACACATACGGGTTCCTTCTCATGGTACGTGCCATGGTTTGTAACATGCTCCTTCTAAGACTGAGGCATATGCAAGGATCTGCCAACTGCAGTTAAAGTGGGACTATTTTCATTGTTATTTTTAAAACATGAAACACTACAGTTTGTTCAGCTGACCACAGTACTCATTGCTGAGGTAATACAGGTCACAGGACTACTATGGAATTTTTCTTGCCTCATATTCCCAGTGATGCACTGTCACAGGCACTAATTGCAGTGGTAAACCAGACTTCTAGGGAACGTCCCTGAATCTGGTGCTGCAGGGTCTTTGGGACAACTTTGTCTTTTTGACTAAAACCAGATGCTTCTTAAAATTCACACCAAACAAAACATAGTTTTTCAGGTTTTGAGAACTGAGATCAGTCTGCGCATTTACACAGAAACTGCAAGAAAAATGCATTTCCATAACCTCATGTTTCACACATGCAAAGTACTTCTGGTTAGAACTGAGTGCTTGTGATGTGCCTTCCTGCTCCCTGTCTGACGGTGCAAGAGAACCAATCTCTCAAAAGTTGCAGAATGACCTAGTACTGAGTAATAAACATAGTATTGAGCAGAAACTATGTCAAACCATTAGTAAAATGTTCAATACAAATGAAAAAAAAAACCACCCTATGTTTTACTAAAACTGCATGCTTAACCAAGCTTTTATTTTTAATTTTTAAAGACACCCAGGTCAAGTTGTGCTGAGTTTTTTTTCCAAAGCCTCTTAAAGCACCTTCACATTTGTTTGCAGCTCATTTTGCTATGAGAATGAACTCTGTGATTTGAATTACAACTTGAACCCCCAACACAGCTGAATAATGCCAAATTTTGAATGAGTCAGTAAACAATCACCAGTGGAACAATCAAATGAGACTCAACTGCCTCCAGAAAGAGCTGGTTTTCCTACACACACTTAAGAGAGCTGCCTGCCATGCCAGCACACAGCCCTGCAGTTCCATTAGTAGCTGTGGCAGTTACTAAACGAGGCCCTAAGCAAGGCATCCTACCTCACATTTCCAATGACAAAGAGAAATGATATTGATTTGAATCACTGGTACCTCAGGAGCTCTAAAATAGAGCTCTTCTCTACTGGCCACAAAAGAAGGATCTTGAAGCCTAATGTTAGACACTGCTTTAAAAGAGGGAAGTAAAAGCACTGCTCACATTTAATAACAAGCAGAGCAGCTACCTTAGGGACAGGGATACACATTTCCATACATACTAACCAATGGTGGTGCAGAGTGGGGCCACAAACATCTTCTATCACACCATTTTTTTGGGATTCATTTTTCCTGTTTTGCCCATCAAAAATTTAGGCATCGGATCTAAAGAACAGTCAGTGAAGAACAATAAGCAATTTATCCATTTTCTCTGTGATGGACAAATTGTCCTTTGGAGAGATGGATCACTCCCCATGGATAGTAACCAGGCCCTAGAGTAAGAGCTGATCTCCACATCTACCTTTCAGATAGCTGGAGGTAGGGGAAATGAATCATACCATGGGTACTTCTACAAATACTACAGAGATAAAAAAGGAAAAAGAGCCAAATTGCTGTCACTTAGAGGTAATAATCATTCAGGGGCTGCTGCAGCTGCACACTTTATGTTCAAGTGATAAGCACTTGTCTGAAATTAGTACCTAACTTTCAAATGCAAGCCTGGATGGATAATACCTCCCAGATGCTACAGTCAGTATGAGTTTGGACTAGAATGGGTAATTCTTATCTAAAGCCATGTTCAGATAGGGTCAGATCAAAAAGCCCTAAGGTCTATGTTTAAAGGACACTTCCTATAAAAGACAGGAATGGGATGGGTGCAGACAACTCCAATAGCCCTTTGTAGTTTGTATTTTCCAAGGGAGATTGATTCCCACGTTTGCTGGTGTATCAGTGACACAACAGGCAGCCTTGGGTAGCACATGGAGGGGAGGGGTAAGCCCTGCCCGGGGGGAACCAGAGCACCCCTGCTTCCATTTGCTGGGCTGTATGGAGGGAGCCTGTAAAGGGTCAGCTCTGCACATTCCACCATTCTAATGTATCATGACCAATTCACAGAATGAGGTATGAAAGGAATGGAAACAAACTTACTACAAACAAAACTAAAACTACAGTAACACTGAATCAAATTGACCACTACTTGGGTAGTGGAAATTAGGCTCAGCTAGCACTCACAATAAGGAAAAAGGTCTACTTTATCTTTTGGGATTTTCAGAATTAATGCACTAAAATAGCAATCTAAATACCTCCCAAACGTTCTGCTTTACCACATGGGCTCCAGTCTTCTTTGCTAAGTTCTCCAGTTCTGTCCACTGAAGCATGACCCAAAGCAGAGAGTAGCTTTCCCTTCTCCATCCTCCAGTCCCTTTTTCCCTTTCTCTCCTCTATGATCTCCATCTCATGGTTTTGTCACGCTAAGGAGGGATGATAAGAAACGGAGACTTTTTTTTCCGCATCAGCAGGGAGCAAACAAAAGTCCAGAGCAAGGGCTGTTACAGCTGACCTAGGCCAGTCTTCAGTTGCTACTGATGATCTCTCATCATGGGAACTTAGAGTAAGCTGGAGACTATATGGCTTCTCTCCATCTCCTCTCCTGCTGCTCTTCCAGATCATCAAAAGCAGAATGATAAGCACTCTTCTTGGTCATCCAGAAAGCCAACTGTGGAAACAAACCTTTCTTCATGATTAGAATGGCAGCTGAGCAAGGCAGACAGGAGGCAGCTGATGACTGGTGTCAAGCATAGGAGAAAAGCTGTCTTATTGCTGTCAGTCTATGTAGCTAAAATGATCTATTACTTCGTGGTTCAAACAGCATCTAAATACCAAGCAATTCAGCAAGAAAGGCTTCCTGGCCCCCAAATAATTTTACTTTAAAGAAATGTAAAGTTCACTAAAATGAAAAGGAAATCTTGATTTTAAATCTAAATTTGCTTCTGATAAGGTATTTTCAACTGATTACCTAAATTGTGATGTGGCAGAGGAGGGATAACTAAAGAATTTGCAGCAAGTCAACTCTGCAGAGTACACCTTGTTTAGCAATTACACAATATATGAAATTACAGGAATTTAAAAGCAGCAGCATCACTTGGAGTCCTAGGCAACAGCTAACCCCCAAACCCAAGTCATTAAAATGACAAGTCAAATAGGATTAAACAAGACTCACATGTCTGTTCTGCTCTGATTACAAGCTCACTCCATCACTCCCAGGGTGTTTTCCTGATTGACATTATACAAAATAAGGGACGTTCAGGACCGACCCAATTCTCCTTGTTGACATACCTGTTATGATATAGCTTCATTATCACTCAACCTTTTTTTTTCCCCACATGGACACACTAATGAGAGAAAAATGCATTTCAGAAAAGAGAAATTTTAGTCTAAGTATGGCAGGGTTTCACCTGTAGCTCACTTCCAAAATATAACCCCCAATTATTTATAGGAAAAAACTTTGCAAGCCAAGGGCAGATTATGCCACCTTTACCAGAATTACAAACAAGCCCTGGAGGACATACAGAACCCACTCTATCTGAACAGGGAGGAAGAAAGGGGACTGTGCAACTCTGTGCCCAAGGTTTGGCAATCACAAGTTGAACCAAGGATGTGAAGCAGCAAATCCCACCAGTTTATTTCTCTCCCATGATGAAAACTCCACACCAGTTACTGCTAATAGGATGAATTCTGGCATTCCAGGTGACAGTCTGTAACATTTATTAACCAGTCTGGAACAGGATTAGTATCTGCAAAGTCTTAGGTGTTGGGTGTTTTTGTTCAGAATCTCTCCATGAACATGTTCTTTTTTAAATTGGCATTGACCTTCAGACAATTTAGTATGAAACACAAAAAATTTAAACTCTCTTTATTAGCAGCATAGGATGACTAAATAATTTCTTTCTCTATTAGGTTTTGTGGCCAGTGGTTTTTGTGGATTAAAAATGTTCTTCTTGAAAATACCTTAAAATATTTCCTTAAGTTTTCTTCAGCCCACTGGGAGCATCCCTGACAGTCTCATTCAACTGCAGTTCACCTGAAGCCCTCATCTACTTGTGCTTCTCCAATTTGTATGACAAAAACCCCCACGTTCCTGGTGCAGCCTGGCCCTCTGAGCTCTGCCCCACACAGGGACAAGACATCAAGACACTCAGCGTGGCTTCTCACTCGTAACCACTTGCCCTAAAAGCAGAAGTGTAACTTTTGCACAGTAACTTTACTCCTGACGAGAATGCTTTGATTTAGCTTTTCTGAGCGTCTCTGAGCACAAGTTTGGCCCTTGCCTTGTGCTAAGGCACAACCACACAGGCACATAAAGCTTAGTCTGCTCTCCAGTGGAGAGTTTTCAAAGCTTCAGTGAGTAGGTGAAAAGGTGTGCCATCTACCAGACTTGAGAGCCCTCTGTTTATGTGGGATGCTGTTTGAAGGCAAAGACATCTGAACTTCACCTCACTGGGCATAGGGGACACGGGGACAAGATGTAATTAGCGGGGCCAGTGGCCTGCCTTAGCTGTGGTTCTGCCCCACACACCTGGTGACACCAGGATCCTCCAACGGCCCTGCAGGAACATATTAGATAGAAGAAACTAAAGAGGCAAGCAAACAAACTGTACAAGTGCAGAAGTGTTACCACACATAGAGTGACAAAAGAGTTCCTGATAACACTAAGCTCCAAAATGAAATAGAGTTACTAAGAAAGAGTTTGGAGACCTGTGACTGGAAGAGATCTTTTTCTGTGGATAGAGACGTTTAGAAGGTGTTATACACATACACTAAAGCTACAGAGTGCATAGCTTATCATTGCAAATTTAACCCTTAGGTATCACAAAGTCCTGCAGCTTCATTAACATACAATGTACAAACATCAAAGTCATAAATGATCCTACTTAAGAGTTTTCTGTTGTGGGTTGGTTTGGTTTTTTTTGTTTCAGGGTTTTTTTTATAAGTGAAGTATTTAAAAAATGTTTTCTGATGTCAACAGCCTTATTTATTGGTACAAGAGCAAAAGAGCATATGCTGACTTTTGATGGATGCATTCCGAAAAGACAAAGCCCCAGGGAGGCACAAGGTTAACACAGCCACAGGAAAGACCTGGTTTGCTGCTTTTATTAGTCACAGGCTCTGGAGAACAATGGAATTTGAGAGCTTTGTATAAAAGGTTTATGACCATCAGAATTTGAAAAACTCCATTAAAACCTTCTGGTTTCACCAAGGCAAAAGTGGCAGGAAAGATGTTAAACGAGGAGGCTGGTGAATAGCACTCCTTTCTGGGCAGAAACTCTGTTCTCTTGAGGAGATGAAGAGTGAAGGGCTGTCTGAACAGCTTCAGGGAACTATTTGGAGGTATTTTTCCAAATATTAAGCTTTGATGTCACCAGAGGTATTATACCAAAACTTAGATTATTCCAGTCTCTGAGCATGCCTATGCACTTAGTCTTTCCTAAACCTACAAGCCAGTGGTCATCTTTGTGCTGCTACTGAACTGACTTAGTATAAAGGTATCCTTCAGCATCAGCTATTTTGTTTCCTAACTAGGAGTCACAGCATTTGTCAGTAATGCAGTTGCAGGCAATAGAAAGATGCCTGCAGCAGTCACTGCTGAACACCTTATTTGGGTAAAAGGCTTCACAGCAATTTTGTATACATGATCCTTTCGTATTCCAAATAGTCCTCATACCTCTCTCTCCTCACTGTTAGGAATTAAATCTTACCTTTTCTGAACCATCCTACTCTATTTTACAGAGAAGAAAAACAGCATACTACAAGCCAGATTTTTAAATGTATTTAGGTACCTGAAAAGGCAGAGAGGCACATGCTTGGATTTTATGACATACCAGAGCTGGTTAGGTCTTCAAATGACATAAAAGTCAGCTGAAAGTCCTCAAACACTTCTAGCAGAAAAAAACCACAAACAACCCTCCTGCCCAGTCCCTGACAATCTATATAAAACCATTTTGGATTTAAATCCCTTTGGTCATGCAGACCTCAAAGGACTTGCTCATGCTCATAGGGGGTGTCTGTAGCTCCCAAAGGATCAAAGCTCCCCCCCTAGCTGTCTGAGCCCATCCATTCCCAGCTGCTGCCACAGCCCCATGGCTCTGCTGCAGCATGTCAGCCCGAGCCAAGCAAGTCTGAAATTGGGGTGATGCATCAGGGAGCAGAGGTAGCTGGGGACAGACGAAAGGACCTTTTCCTCAGGGGACCTTTAAACTAAGATCAGAGTGTCCACAGGCAGTAAATCTTGAGAAAAATATGGAGAAGGGTGACCAGGCACAGTAGCCTGTTATCATTGCCATGGCAATGTCTCTATAAAGAGGGACTTTAAGGATAATGCCAGAGGGAATCCTTGCACAGAAAGATTTATTAGTCAGCTTCAACATGGGAAGTTACCTGCCTCTTTCAAACCCCAGCCCCAGAGACAAACAGGGGCTTTCACTGGAGAGCCCTGACAAAGTTGCAGTCTGACAACATTCAGCTGCATTGGGCTGGAGCTGCCATCAGTCACAGCTATCAGAATAATTTGCTATAAATCAAGCAACTGACTACAGGCCAACTGCGCTATTTAATTTTATTCCTTTAAGATACCATATTTGGGGCAATCTCTTTTCCTAGAGGTGAGGTTCTGCCGAGGTATCTGCAAGAAGTTAATATGTTTCTGCTAGTGAAAGCTTTGATTTGCAGCCCAGCTCCTCGTGAAGGGCTGAGGCGAGCTGGGAAGTTGGAAGAGAGATATTAATTCACCATGAGGGATTTGGAACTTTGGTGCAGACAATATTTTCTAAAAGCAGAGGCTGTAAGCTGCCAAGATTCCTGCAGACAAGGTGCCACACACACCCTCCCTTGCTGCTGGTGGGGTGCAGGCACAGGCTGAGCACCACACAGTGAGCACACATTCACCCTCTGCTGTGCTGGAAACTCGAGTGCACCCATCTCAATGGACTGAGATGGGTTTCCCCCTTCGTCAGTGCACACAGCAAGGAAAGAAGTCAGTGTCTCATGTATCCAGAGCTGGGGGGTGAGGGGGAACCCACACTGAATCTCAAATCCTAAAACAAAAACATCAAGCTATTGGAATTTAATCGTCTCCTAACAGGAAGCTTTGGAAGAGGGCTCTGCAGTAGTGCTACTGTAGTGTTCATCTAACCACGAGCCAAACAATCACTTTATTTCAGCAGGTAAGAAATCCTACAGTGAAACAAACTGGAAGCATAGAACATTTTTCCACTTCAATTCACGTGTCCACTGCAGCTGTGCCCTTCCTCCTCCTCCTGGGGCCACTCAGCTGATGAGCTGGGGGGCAACCCAGCACCACCGCAACAAACTCAGCTGCTCACAACCAACCAGGTCAAACTCCCCCTGAAACCTGTTTTCCCTTTAGTGCCCTAAACTATATCTGTTGAGGCAAAGTGCTCTGATTAAGAAAAATACAAATTAAGGTGAACACCATATTGAAGACTAACAGGGAAAATCAGACTGGCTGAAAAAAGTGGAGGCTGGAAGCATCAGGGTGCTGCAGGGAATTACTCAAGCACTGCACTGTCATGTGGCCTCACAAGGTACATGAGTGGTTGCTTAGCAGGTGACATAAGCTAGGTAGGGAATAACTGTCTCTAAAAAACAAGTAACATGAATAGTCACACAATCACCAATAAAGACCTATTGAGTGCTGACTGCTCCTTATAAGCCTATGGCTGAAAGCTGCACAATGAATTGAGTCTTTTTTGATCTCACGTTAACTTTTAGTGAGCTCTTCTGAAATACCCCCTATTGACTAACTCCATTTTTACCACAAACACCTACAGAATAGAAATACATAGAACTGAAATTTCATCAGTTTGTAGCATCATGAAATCCAGACTTCCATTCTTGTTTGGTCCCAAAGCCTAAAATCATGACTGAGCCTGAAAACTAATCCAGATTGTAGCTGGGCCACCTTCTGTCCATATCTGGTTGCAGGTTACACCTCTGGCTCCACTCTTGCTTCAAGAATCCTTCAGTCACAGCTAATAAAGTAACCCCCAGGGAAAACAAGGATTCTGTACACTTTTCTTTCCTGTTTAAATGTTTCAGTTGTCTATAGACAATTTGAAAATAAAGGAGAAGTAAGAGCTTAAAAGGTAGCCATTCCTGTGACTCTAGAAATAGAAAATAGGAAGATTTGTTAAAAATAACCCATGTCCCAAGATGATTAGAAGTAGTAGCTTTGAAGTAATAGGTGGATGCTTTGATGATAGCCAAGTTTTTGTAGCAGGAAGTATAAAATTTTTGCTTTGTTCAAAATCATTTTTCAAATCCTGGGCACTGTAGTAGCATTTAGAATGATGAGTATCTTTCACTGAGAGTGTCATACCGTTATTTTTCATTTTCTTACCCAAGTGTAAACTTGAGACTTAATGCCAAAATAATTGAACATACTAAAATTTCTCTACTGGTTGGATCAAAACACCTACTCCAACCAAGAAATGAATGTTCAAGAAATCACCCTGTTGCAAACATCTTGTTGTTTCTATAGTTAAAATAAACAAATCCCACTATATTTTAAACTCTCCTATATTTAAAACTTACTTCAAGTAAGTTTCTCTCTTAGTTCACCATTCGATTATCTAATCCTCAGACACAGCAGGGCTGAGCACACATGCTGCCTCATACACCACGCAGGAAATTCCTCTGAGCCTTCTGATGAGCACATACAAGACAGAAAATAGTATTTCAGTGGATCAAAACTCAACTCCAGCCTGGGAGGATTCCCAGACAGCCCAGAGTTAACTAAGATGGAGACTTCCCCACGTTTTCCTTCACTGACACTCCCACCAGCAAGCATCTCCTTACACCCTATTTTAGCATGCGGCAGCCAGCACACTTGGGGTTTTGCCATAACTGGGACAGAGAGTGAATTTCTGAGACTCTCACATTTTGGCTTCAGTACCTTTTCTTTCTTATGAAGTGTCTCCCTGTAGTGTTAGCAAAGAAAACCCATAGTTAATTAGCAGTTCTGCAAGGCATCAGCCTTATGAAAAAATGCCATTGTACTACTATTATACTTCATTAAAAAAAAAAAGTGATGGTATATTTTTAATTCTAAGCATTCTTGTTGGCACGTGCTAGAAGATACATTTTTAAATAGATGCTCTGGAGCATCTCAGGTACTTCTGTCTGCAGGTCTGTAACATCCTGGGGAAGGGGAGCAGTGCTGCACAGGCAATGCTGACAACTCGGGCACAAAAGGCTCAGACCATTGTCTCCCAGGGGAGGAAATATTTCAGAAACACATCAGGTCTCCTCTCTCAATGTTTTGTGGATACATGAATGAGTAGGAAGAAGCAAAGAGAGTGAGAGTCTTTGACTAATAGGGGTTAGCATAATGTTTCTCCTAAAGGAGGTATTTGTAAATTTTGAAAATTCTGTGGCAAACTGGCAATACATAATCACTGCATAATACAAAATATATGCCTTGTTCTCTGAGTTCAAAAATAGCAAAGGGAATCACCTCAGGGCTATACAGAGTTTGAAGGCCAGACACACCCACTAGATTCAAGGCCAGACCCACCTGCCTGGTCTGCAGCAAAATGGGGAGTACAGCAGCAGGAACGAGCAGAGGCTGCTGAGGACAGAGGGTTGGGAGAGGAGAAAAAAGGACTCAAAGCTTTGTCTGTCTGTATTTTTCTTCTCAGCAGAATACTTTTTTGCCCTGCTGTCTTAGATACCATGTGCTGCCATTGTGAGAAGGCATGTTGAACAGTTGGCAGCAAAATGCAGTTGTCCTCAACAGAGATATTGTCAGTCCCAGGTGAACCATGAGGGAGCTCAGTGCTGTGGGAACCATGTCTCCTACCTCTGAATGATCCACGGACCCTGTGCTTCCTAGTAGAGAATGTCTACAGGAACATATACCACATATACGTGCCTGAAAATTGAAGCAACACAACAGGCTCCAGATAATCTACTGGCTTCTGCTATGGATGTTAGCTGCAAGGGACATATATCTCAGTTTAAGGGTGGCAGATGAGAACACAACAGATGTACATCCCCAGAGTGTGCAGCCACCAACTATTTAAAACATGCAGCTGTGTGGGAACAGGGACACATTGCCTAAAGCCATTGGTAAAACTGGACAGCAGCAAATGGTGACACAACCCATTTCTCTGGGTGCTGCTGGAGGGCTGACTCCTGCCCATGTGCCACCCCCATGTGCCAGCTTCCACCATGCTGCTCCACACTGCTCCCCACCCTGGCTGTGCTCTCCTCTGCTCACTCCCCATGTGCTTCTGTGTCCATCAGGAAACAGGACAGAGTCTAACCAATTTAATGCATTACAGACCTCTACTGTTTCTGGCTACATCATTGTTCTTAAGCCTGAAATATTTTCTAGATACAAAACACTTTTTACCTAGGCATGCAAGCCCAGTCAATGTTAAAGAGCACACATTAGAGCTCTGACAGGTCTATTTATAACCTCACGAACAAACTATGAACTACAAGTGGTCTTTTTTGATGCTAATCAAGATATTTGTTAGCCCTGGGTATTTAAATATAATTAGAACTCCTCCTAAAGCTGCAGCTAGTGTTAGCATGTGACATCGGGGATTTTCCTTACCTGCTTTCTAGTCATTTGGTAAGATCAAGATTTCCTTAACAGATTCCCCCATGTGCTACCATCTACCTGCATCAGAGCCCTGTGAACTGACAACACCACTGCCACCTGGCAGCTTCAACACCCAGAAATGTCTTCATGGTGTCTCAGCCCATCTCAGAAGACCAACACTTCTACCGTCCCTTGAATACACTCTGCAGAGCCGTGACCTGAAAAGGGTTAATGGTTTCCAAGGACTATGCTTTAATACAAAGTTAGATATCTATTTATGGAGTTCACAGAGCCTTTGCCACATGATTGCACCCCTACAGATGGCACCTGCAGGGTACGCTTTGACAGAAGGGAAAACTTCACTCTTTCTAACAGTTATTCTGTCTCCTCATTTTGCAGAAGCCAGGGTTGTGATTTTAAATGCATGTTGATGCTCCCTCATATGAATCACAACGAATTGCCAGATAACAGACTTTGTCCTTTCTGCTTGGTTTTTGGTAATTTAGGATAACTTAGACAAAAAGGCATGATAATGATATCATTACTTCACAGTTGTTTCATTAGAAGTTCAAAATACGCCAAAAGAAAGGTGTCTGTGCAATTCTATTTGGAATCTGCATATTCCTCATGCAGTAAACAGATATTATTCTTAAGTAGGGCCCTGGTTTTATCCCTTCAGAGGGGATGGAAACGCTTTGGAAATAACCCCCTGGGCTGTAACCAGTGAGGTTACTGTCTGTGGGAACACTGAGTTCTCCCTCAGTTCAGGAGTGAAAGGTGGAGAAAGAATGAGGGAACTGCAGGAAGAAGAATGGATGGTGTCAAAATTGGGTAATATCATGCTTGTGGAGAAGAGGCTACACCTCTGCTACAGGGTCTGGTTAGATCACTAATTGCAGAAACAGTCACTAATTGCACGATTATCATTCTGTGTGCAGCACGAGAGGCTGGGACTCCATTTGTAAAATGTTGAGAACTCAAGAGCTTGAGCTGCAGTCGATGTGAGCTGTGCTTTGATCCTCTAAAGCACTACAGAACAGGGAATAACCTGAATAGCGAGGCCACGGGTACTCCCCCTGCACGGCTGAGCCTGGTGTGCTGACAGCCGGTGTGATCGCAGCCCCGGCGCTCTGGATTGCTGTCAGGATAAATGCTTTTGGGTTTATGAAGCACAGGGTGCTACTGTGATGGACAGCTTGGGAAAGCAAACGCATACATTACCTACTTACACTTTTTGGAAAACATTTTTCTGCGCTGTTCGTGAGACTGCAGAGTGACCATCCACGCTGGAGGTTTCCCTGAGCTACAGATGCACACATTAAACATATCAAAGATTTTACCTCCAAACAATGTACCTCCAAGCAGAGCCCAGCATCCTGTGAAGGTAACAAACCTCTCACAGGAGTTCTGCTGCTCTACAGAAATCAGAATTAATCCCTGTATGGAACCTTCTCCAGGTTAACCCTTGGCTGGGTTTTACTAGATTTGCAAAACACTGGAATTCTTTTTACCCACTATCAACATAACTATTTTTGTTTCCATACGATGCATCTGAGAAAGTGTGGAATACTCTTCTGTCCTTCAGGGATGTTTTTCAGACAGGAACAGTAAACAGAACTCCTTCCAACTTCAGCGAGCAGAAATGCTCTTCCCAGTCTCTGAAAATACCCATTCAATTTTCCCAGTTCCTTTATTTAAAATATAGCCACAATAAATAGCATGCATTGAAACAAAGTCATGGTGAGCACCTGAGAGAGCCTGGTTGTCATGGTACCTCCAGGGACTTGTCATAGTAAGGGCAGAATGCTTCTGCTGGGCAAAACAATGACTGTTTTAGGGAACTCACATCTAAGAACTCAAAATGCTTTGAATCATCTCTGCCCCACTGTGTCAGATATTTTTTAACTAGAAGCTGGTTTTGTATAAAGTGGATGTTCTCTAAATATATAATGCCTGCATGTTTGCAGCATAAGGCACCCAGGGACACAGTGCTTGTAGCACAGCTCTGCTTTTGGAAGCACAGGTAGGATATATTTTTAGTGCTGGTTGAAATTTGGTTTTAGTAAGAGAGTTGTTTATCAGTTTTACTTTTAAGTTGATCTCCAACATTTCTAGGTTTGTTTTTTTAAGAAAAAATGTTATAGATTCAGATGCAAAATACAGTTTCAGGCTAAAACATACTGGAGCAAGCCTAGACTTTTCCACAGAAAAGCCAACAGCTGGAGGCTGAAATTGTTACTCAGGAGAGAGAAGATGCAGGTAGAGGTCCCCATTCTGCCTGCATGTCTCAGCCCAGACACTTCCAGGCCGTCACTGTGGTTGCCTGACACCCTCATCTTCCTCCTTTATAGAAACCTGGTTTGTCTTGATTTCATCCTTATGTGGAAAAAAAGAAAATGCTGCAATATTCTCAAATCCCGCTGTATGGCTGAACAAGTCTCCCATCAATCTCTTGTTTACAGGTCTTTTGAGATAAGATGGCTTGTATGTGGAGATTTAGAGGACACAAGGAAGCCAGGGAAAAGTGACACAGTGCAGAGCCTAAGCAGAGCCTTAGGAAGAGCCTCCTGGACAGGGTGTAGCTGTGGCCACCAGCCACTGCCAGAAACTTGACCAAAAAAGTGAGCTACTCATTGTCTCCTGCATCCTCTGCCTCCTCACCAAAGCTGAGCAACTCCTGCTCTCAGCACACAGCAGAAAGCCAGACTCTCTCAGGCTGCAGGACTAAAGCTTGCTACAGAAGAGAAGAGCCGTTCATTTACTGTGTTTGAAAAAATGGATTTCACGCTTTCTCAGTAACAAGGGAAGAAACATGTATCAATAAGGCAAAAAAATTGTTTTGACATATCCTGCTCTCTCTAATAGAGCTGGAGGAAGAGGCAGCACAGCAGGCTCACTGGCCTAAGCCTGGTGCTTCCCAGTGTGCTGGTGTCAGGGGCAGCTTCATGACTATCTGGGAACACAAATCTTCTGGTGAAAAAAACAGGAGGACTAAGAAGCAAGTTGCTTCTTTGACACAGTGCAGGTTACGGATGAGCTCCAGCAGCTCCAAAGGCAGCAACACAACTGGCATTTTCCCACGTACCTCTCACATGAGCAACCTTTCTTTCTCATACAGATATGTACAATTACAATTACTTTATGAAAAAATACAATGAAATATATTATTAGAGGCAGAAAGAGATAGCACTGTCACTATGCAACACAAATTACATAGAAAAAAAAAGAAAAATAAAGACATTTATTACACATCTCTGAAGCTCTGAATTTCTGCAAAGACCATCAGCTGGGACTACTGACTGCAAATATGTCAGCACTGAAGTCTTGAAAGGACTGAACTCAGAAGCATTGCAGTGCTGCCCTTACACCCACCTACTCTTACATTTCAGGATGAAGTTACTCCCTGGTGAGGCCACAGGGCCCCAAATGCAGATTGCTTGTGCACTTCCAGCCCTCCTAAAAGCACCACAAACCCTCTGCAAAGGCTGCATCTTCCAGATGACTAAACACAGTTATGTGCCTAGAGGTTTCCCGGGTGCACTACACAAACTTCAGCCAACATCATATTCTACTATCATGTACAGAGCACATTCAGAACAGCAAAGCAGAGGTGGGTTGTCCAAACTGTCCCTGACACCAGCTGAACTTTTTGCCCCCTGACATTTGGAGTAAGGCAAAATAGTTACACTGCTTTTGGAGGAACCACTGAAATCCAGTTCAGAGGAAAATAATTTACATACAAACATACGTTCTAGGTTGGACAACAATGAAGATAGGAAATGCTTTGGAAAAAGTAGAAAAACAAGGGAAATATACAGATATGCCTTCTAGGCTCCAGCTATTTGTGACTCAGGGACTTCCTGACCTAGAAGTCTCTGTCTTGGTATTTAAGAAAGCCTATTCAAGCACATAGTGTACTTGGAGTTTCATTCTACTATGGAAAACACCCACCTAAAGAAGAAGGTGTTGTTTGATGTGGAGAGCAGGAGGACATGCAGAGTTGTGCAGTGTCCTTGTAGCTCTCATCTGCTGTCACGCGGTGTGTGTCCCTGTTACATGAACTGCACACAAGCAGCACAGAAGAATTCTCAGACTAAATGTAATCTCTGAACATCACAAGCCAATTTGGTAAGACAAGCCAAAAGGAAAAGTCTCCCTCACACTCAGAATGCTATATTAGGTGTGTAAGAAACCATAAAATTACAGAATTAATCATTAGTATAGGAAATGTCAATGACATGAGCGATTATATTGTATTTATGGGAAATTAATTTGTCCAATTCTGTACAAAGCAGGAAGACAAGGCTCCTCCAGTGAGGTTTTAGACCAAGTAAGAAAGATAAGTTTAGAAACTGTTCATTAGGGATATAATCCAGCCCAAAAAAGCCTAAACACAAAGCATTTATACCAAACACAGGCCACATAAGCCTCTTTGTGAGGTTGAAGTGATCCAAAGGCTTTACACTGGCACCCAGCTGACTCCCTCCTGGGTGGCCCAGTGCTTAAAACTCAAGCAGTGCAGAAAATGTTTTTCAACAGGTTATCATGGAGGGGGGTTTGCAGAAGGAATCAGTCTCGAGTTCATTACTGGTTGTGTTGTCTTAGATACTTAAAATCTCTTTAAAAACCCAGAGTTCCTGCAGTGAGGAAGAAACCAAATCTGCATAAAGGTGAAGCTAGAAGCCATCTGAAGATTGCACAAAGGTGCTGAAGGAAGCAAGCAAGGACAAAAACATAAGTGCAGAGGAGAAACTTGGCGTGGAAAGGAAGCGCAGCAGTTACCGCAGACATTTGTAAAGTGGTTGACAGGTTTAGAGTGCCTCGAACCCACAAGCCACGCAATAGTGGCCTACAGAGGGAAGCACAAGGGCAACAGGGTCACAAAGACTTTGGAACATTTTTTATGATTGCTCTGCTTTGAGGAAAACAGAAATTCCAAAACTGGGAGGGCAATGGTAGCTGAGCAGTGGGATCCTGGGCTCACGCTCCCTTAGGTGTAATTATCCCCTTTCATCCAAACCACCCACCTCTGAAAGAAATCCCTCCTCTCCTGAGAAGCTGCTCAGCACCAGAAGAATGGGAAAGACTCACAAATTACCTCCCTACAGCAGGAATAAGAGGTAAAGAGGTAAAAAGGAGACAGCAAAACATCTGTAGAAAAAAAGAGAGGATCGGGAATACAAGAGGGAAGAAAGGGAAGAGAATCACACAACAGGGGAAAAAGGTAAAAATGTAAAAAGAAAGGTTTAGGAAAGAGCAGGATGTTGAAATCAAGAAGCAATTAAAATGCCAAAATGCCTGGAGACCAGCCCAGAGCTTTGGCAGCAGGACAGCCCACTGGCAGAATCTGCATCAGGAATAACTTCTTCACCAGGGCCCTTTTATTATTCAAAATACAGCAGTTTTGAAGCTGGAAAAGGAAGAGTAGAAAGCATGTAAGTGCTTTGCTAAAGGCCTCCAGAGATGCCTCATGCAGATGCAAGCTCTCTAATCCTACAGAAAGACTACAAAGCCCCACCTGAAGGATGACAGCATTTGCCACAACAAGGGGAGCATCCCACCACCCTGAAACGCTGTTTTACCAGCCCATGACCCATTCCCCATGTCTGCATGGGCAGTGGCATAACACTGTCATCATCCACAACATCCTGAGAGAAGTTTCCTTCAGTTATTTTTAGCTTTGCAAGAAAACCTGTGAGCTTTGGTGAGTGAAATATTTGTCTCTGTTTCAGTTGCCGAGATCTCCCAGTTCCCTGGACTTTGCTGCTTCTCCAGGTGGGTGAGGAACAACAAAGGGAGAGAAACAGTGCTGCACACACTGCACAGCAAGTTAAGCAAGTCCTGATTTGCAGGTATGTATCTCTGAAATATCCCTGTTAAAGATAACTGGGCTGCATTCTGAGCGTGGTGCACAGGCAGGGAACACACTGGCAGCAGGGCAGGGAGCTGCCACCCCACAGCAAGTCCTCACGGACTTGTCTCACCAGACACTTTACACAACAGGAAACTGAGATGGAAAGAGACATATCTGAAGGGCACACAGAGGTGGTTGAGTTGGGAGGAATGTTAATGATCACACTATTGTGCTGGCAGTCATGCAGCATCTAAGATCCTGTTCTCCTACAAATGCTTGCATGTGGTTGAGATGGGAAGTGTCACACTTTAAAACTCCTTACCTAACTCATTCCAGCCTGGCTACATCTGCTGCTTCCTGAGCTATTTCACCCAGCCTGCACAAAGCCTTCAGAAACACCCTGAGCACCAAGCCCAGCTTTTTATACTGTTTCTGCTTTCAGAGACCATCTCCTCACCTCCTCAGGTGCTAGTTATAACAATAGATATAACTCATCATTTTGCTGATGCAATTTAACTGCGGAAAATAGGAGACAGGAACCATGCTTGACAGCCTACCAGTGATCCCTAGGTGAGGGATTTGGATTACAGGGAATGTTTTTTTGCACTAGACCAAGGATGGGCTGTATAACATGAGTTCATTTTTTCCCTATATATTATACCAATACTTAATCATCAAGCCATGGAAAATAAATTAGCATCCAGCAGGAGCGCAGGTCATTCCTGTACCCAGGCAGCTGCTGACACTGGGGAGCTCCTGCTGCCATCAGTTGCTGTCCCCACCTGTCCCATCTCACATGGTTTGTGACAATGATAGACCTCAAGGTCTCAGAGACCCAAACTCTCTTTGTATAGGGGTAACACAATAGCCCAGGCTGCAACAGTCACTGCCTTTCCTGAGAGTTCCTCGGTTCTAGTGCATGAGACAAAGTGCTAAGAATAGCACAGCATGAACAGTAAGAATAAGCAAAATACCTGTCAGAGGGGTCTCTTCCTTCTCCAGCAGAAATCAAGACCTCTGAGCAGCTTCCCAACATATGGTTCATTAGGGCCTGATCCAACTGTTCACACTGATTGCTCTGAGTTGTGTTCTACCCCCCTGCAAATTTTTACACCCTGATTCAACAGAAGCAAATTGTTTCCCTGCCTTTTCCTGGCAGAGCTAAATGGACCTTTGTATTCCCTTTTCCATGTTGATAGCATTATCTGCTTTCCTCTTTTTTTTTTTTTTTTTCCTTTTTCTTTCTCTATTTTCCTTCTAAAGATTGATACCAAATAACTCCTTCCTTGACCAAGATGGGGGAACATACAGAAACTAAGTTGATACTAAAAAGTCAAACCATTTTTTAAAAGAAAAAAAAAAAGTCTTGCTTCAAACTTGGAGCAATTTTGCATGTACCCACTAAAAAATACTAACCTGCTTTTGTGTAGTACTCTTTTGTTATATTGTATTTAAACTTACAAACATATGTAAACTCTGGTGAGGCAATCTTGACTGTCCTAGCAAGAGATTAATGTTGTAGCTAGAAAAATAAACATGTGGGCTCCTGACATTAGCTTGTACACTCATGTTCACAGAGATGCAGTTCCTTCTCAATGAATTTTCATGAGCTGCTTTTCATTCCAGTCCTAACCTCTTACCATGTTTTTTAAGAAAACACCAATCTACCTCGAGGATACACAGGGCTGTAACTGAGGCTGGAACTTCTTAACCCTCTTCTCAGTCATTTCAGTCCAAGCTCCCAACAGCAGCTTCCTGAGGCAGGTTACCTCTGGGTGCACAAGTGAGGGAGTGAAATAGCATTTTGCCAAGGGCAAAAACTCATTCCTGTATATTCTTTTCTTTAGTTTGTCTCTGAAGCTGAGAAAGTAGTGAAACAGTGAGAATGCCCCATCATACAAGGTAAGAGTTGGGACTAGACCTTGGACTTCTTTTTAAGAGCTTAATAAAGTGAACCTTCATCTTTTCAAGGTTTAATGGCTCGAGTTCAGAAAAAATCTGATCTGCTTATTTGGAAAGGATAAAAAGAGGAACTGGAATACTCAGAGGTAGGATGTGTACTTCTGAGCTTGAGAAGCTGCAATTTTTTCTCAGTATCAATCACTCTTATCCCTGCCATGCTTGATTAAAGTAAAAAGAAGAAAAAGCTACAAACTAGGACAAAGATTAAAAACATTTGTCACCACAAAGGCTATAATACAGATAGACAAGATCTTTGGATGAAGGCAACAGTGTTTTTTTTAAAACAAACAAAAAGCCAGCTTTTGACTTTATAAATTTATGACCTTAATTCAATAATCCTTCTCTACAAAAAATAGTGTAGATTCTAAGCAGCACATAAACAGCTTTCTGATCTGTATGCACAGTGATCTTGCCAACCTCTCAGTGGTACCAGGGAGCTCACCTCATGCCAGTATCCTAAGGGCACTAAGAGCAGGGATGGTATTTACAGCTTCAGGCAGTGCAGTTGCTTTGCATAAAGTGAAATTATGGATGCAACATAGTTTGGCAAGCAACAAGGGAAAATGTGGGCCCATACATCCTGTCATTTGGGAGGCTTTCTCTACAGCAGGCTGATCACAGAGCTGTTAGGTACTTTTATTTAGGAGTACTGAGTTATAATCTGTTTACAGAGGCAGTCTACAATTTATACCAAAATTCTTTATTAAGCGTAGGCAATGCTTGCACGTGGCACGGTCTGTACATGAACAACAAAAGGGCTGTAATGTACAACATCCCTGCCTGTGCCTAAAAGTCAGTGGGGAAAGCCAATAGCTTTCAGTGTGTTTATCCCTCCAGCAAACTGCAGCCCGACTTTGCCAAAGCCTGCAACACCAGGATGGAGGAGCACAGCAGTACTGAAGGGGCTCAGACCCTGTGGAGGGAAGGTGAGAAAAGAGCAGAGTTAGGAGCAGCAAGAGGAGAGGTGGGTGGACACAGGGAGGCAGGGCAAAAGCCCTGACAGTGTCCCCTTGCAGAAGATGGTTAAATACTGGACAAGTTTGAAAAGGATTTTGTTTAGTGGTTTAATGACTTCTTTAATGCAATTTGCCTGAGCAATGGCTAAACCTACTGAGAAACCCTCCCTCTAGAAACACTTGCCAGATGCTTTGGAAAAGTAGACAGGACAAACCCCCTCTAGTTCCCACAGGTCTTGGTGAATCCACAAGGTCCAGTTTGAAACTTTCTCCGAGGAACACCAATCTGCATTTCACAGATGCATGTGGCACAGCTGCCTTCTACAAGCTAGAAACTCACCCTGAACTCTGAATATCTACTGCGAGTGGATTTAATTACTCCAATCCAACACTTGGCTTCTAATGATAGTCTATTTCCTTTTCACTTGCCAAAACAGTGGCTCCCTCCCACTTTCCTACAATAAAACAATCAAAACTGTTGCTGCTGACAATAGAGCTAATATTTCCAATTACTGAAAATATTTGAAGTTTTATGGATCTTTCAGTGAAAGATGACTATTACAGATAACTTTACAAGAGAAGTTTTGAGTCACAATAGACAAAATTCCTCAGAGAGCCGGTATATGTAGATATTTAAATCATTCTGTAAATCATATAGACATTGTACACACGGAAGCTCTTTTAAAATATCTGATATGATGATTTCTGCCTCGTGAAGGAGAAAACAGCTACACTGGAGTGAAGGTGCATTCCTCTTTAACCCTGCACAGGCACCAAGGCTGATGTTGGGTGATTTATCAGCCCACACACTTGCTAAAACTCCTCAGAAGACAGCAGCAGTCTGTGCTCAGTTAGGCCGGCCCCGTTTTCTTTATTCTTGGGGTTTTAGAAATGAAAAATGTCTTTTTGAACGGCACCTTTCAGGGAAAAAAGACTTAAAGAGTTCAAGAGGTTTCAATAGAGAGTGAATTTGGATTCTCCTTTTTTGCCCTCTTTTCCAGCAGGGAAGGAAGATATCAAAATATGTCATGCGCTTTATACCAAATACAATATTAGCTTTAATAAAAAATAAATTATGTCCCAAGTTTCATCATATTTTTAGAAGTTTCCATATCTTTTGGTACAGTTTTGTGATCTGTATTAATAGTTCAGAAGGACAAAACCCTGTCCTACTTCTGCCTGTCACCCCTGCACAGAAGATGTCCCATTTGTCTTCAAGGGAATTTGTGCAGGCTGCTAGAGTGGAAGCTCTCAAACAAAATAAATTTCTACCCAGAGAACAAGGACCACACCATTTGTTGTTATACAAGACCCTTCCTGGCTTTTCAGCTCTTGTTGTTGCAACATCCGTAAAAAAAAAAAATCACATTTCACTAATCAGAGCACTGCAAAAATAAAGCTATGCAACATATACAGCATTCCCCTAGACTGCCATGTGCCAGCAGGTTTAGCACCCAAGACTGTTGGCTGGTAAATCCCTTCTGTAATGTGATGTCAAAAGCAAACTGCATTAAAGTGACCATCAACTGAAAAAGTAACACCAGTGGTTTTCCTCACATTTCTGAGCAGTGTAATTCTGTAAGTATCTCCTTTCCTACTGCAGTCCAATCGACATCTCTAAGATGGAAGCAGAAGGTGGGTGAAAACTCATCTCTGGTTTTGAGACTGAACTTATTTAGAAGAATTTAAAATCTCTACTCTTGTTCCTCTAAATTCTCTTTAGTTCTGCAAATATCTTATGCTTTAGATTTTCTGCTTCAAAGCTGCACAAGCCTGCAGAGACTCTAGAAATGTGCACTCGGCTGCATGCTCCAGGAGCGCGTGTCCCAGAAATGCATATGCATGAAACCAAGAACCAAACAGCAGGGAAAAACGTTTTGCTCCATTTTCTGGAATGTCTACAATGAAAACAGAAGAGGGAGAGAGACAATTTTGGCAGCATCTCCACATTTATGTGGACTGTGAAATGCAAATCAATTTGAGGCTGTCTTACTTGTACAGGAAATATTCAGTTAACAAATGCCTTGCTCTCTGGGAACAAGACCTAGGAACCACCTTAACATTATATTTGTTAGAATTTATTTAAGTCATACCCCACTGTCTTTTCCAGTACAGACACTAGCATCTCCATCTCTGTCTGAGCTGCTCTCTCCTGGCTGCAGGTTCCTCCACACCACCTTTCTTTCCCAGCAGCAAACAGGTTAACATTCAAAACACTATTTACTGAAAGATCAGACTCAGAAAAATTAAGGAAATGAGGACAAAAGAAAATCTACGTTAGTTCACCCTGTCAGTTAGCTTGAGGTAACTTCAACTTCACTAAGGTACAGTGCCCTGAATTTGAATGAGACATTTCAAAATGCACAGAAAATTTCAAACATAAGGATTTGAGCAGTTACTGCTGAGTTACCTTCACTCTGCACAATATTTTATGGTAAATGGCAGAGAGAGATCTCAGGAAGGTGATGGTGATTTTCATGCACACAATGCTCAGCCTGGCCCTGCAGGTTCTGAGCTTTCTCTGTCCATTCCTGCACCAGGCCCAGGACACACTCAAATATTCCCACTTCTTACTGACTACAAATGTTCTCCTTAGCGTCCTACATCCACTGGCCACAACTATTCCTGGTTTTAAAACATGACTGCAAGAAAACCTTTCCCCTGTGTGAGAGGCATCTCCTCCAGCTATTCAGCATGCTCTGAAGCCTTGCTGGCCCATTCTTCAGGACATCTCACCAGTCCCTCCAGACCTGGTGCAGAACAGCACAGGCCCTTACCACGCCTAACAGGTAGTGATGGGAGATGGCCAAGCTGTTCCACTGCAATGTTGCTTAATTCCCAGTATTACAAGAGGAACCACACTGTCTGGAGCTCCTCCAACTACAAAGGATTAAACTGGTTCATTCTCTTCTGCCCATGTACGCAGCAAAAGAGTTCCTAAACCCATGAGTTATGGAGAAAATGAACTCTGATCTGTTGGAAAGGATCAGAACTCCTGTGAGGGTATGGGGAACAAGCTTTTCCCTGCCCTCGTTGGTAAGAGACCTATACCTGCACCTATCTCAGCATCGTGTAGCCTGTCCACAGCACTGTCACCCCTTGAAGCACAGCCCTGGAACTACCAGCAACATCAAATCTACTCTAGTTGCTGGCAGAGAGCAAAGTAGGAGGTGACCCTGCAGAAGGCTCTGGGACACACTCTTCAGAGGTGGCCTTTGTTATTCCAGCCATCCTTCTGGGGTCACATACCATCAATGACTACTAGCTGACTAAGACCAGAAGCACTGCTCCACGGAGAAAAGTTTCTTCTGGTGAATGCTGTGTCATCCTAACTGTTTAATGCCATCCTTGCCCTTTGCCATTGGCAACGGGTGCAGGGCTCTGCTGAGCCCAGTGTCCCATCCACAGCAAGCTCACGTGCACAGTCTGTACCTCACGTGGTGCTCAGCAGGGTGGTCTCTGTGCTGTCTGACACTGGAAAGCAGCACTCAATGTGAACAACAATGCCTTAGCTTTGACCTCTTGTTCTCCTAAACTTCACATGCTTGGGAGGTATTTCGTAGCACTTAACAAAATACAATAAAGAAAAATCCCAGCCAGCAGGCAAGTGACAAGCAATTAGCTTAGGAAAAACTCTACAGCTGTAACAGTTCTTGCACCAAAAGGACACTAAGCTGGTGAGGATGACCGAGGGCACCAAGGCTCTGTGGCTTAGCAGCATCACCCCCCCAGACCTCCCACTGGCATATTCAGAGCAGAGGGTGCTGAGAGACACAGACCCAGTGCCTTGTGCCAGATCACAGGGAAGGCACAGGTGGAATCAGAGGTCCTGCAGCATTGTCCCCACCTCATCCTGCCTCAGAAGTTTGATTTATAGGGCAGTGAAGCTCTTCAAACAAATTGCTTCACGTTCATGGCTAGCAGGACAGAAACACACTCATTAAGTAAATGAGCACAATTTGTGCAGACTTCTGCAGAGAAGTACCTCTTCACAGAAACACAAGGAGATGATCAAAGGCTCACCCCCACTTCTTGTTCTTTCAGGAATTCAGTAGAGTTTGAAACATTCTTGCAGGTGAAAAATATTACCAGATATGCAAATGCCTCTATTATGTGCTTATATTTCTTTAGCTATTTTTACACATATAAGTCAGGTATATTAATTGAAAATCTAGGGTCTGCCTGTAAACCACAGGGAGCAGTTCTGGGGACTGGTCTCCAAGCAGGAGCATGTCCCTCAGAAATGCCAGGTGCAAGACTAAAGCAGAGAAGCAAAGCTGCACCTGCACTTCCCCGCTCTGCCAGCTTGGCCTCAGCCCCGACACCGCTGGAGCCCGAGTGGGAAGTGAGGTGAAAGCAGCAGCACAGTGGGGTGAAGGGGAAGCAGCTGAGGCAGAAGGGAGGAGGCTTTGTGTTTTCTGAGTGATCAGAGCCTGAGATGCCAGAGGCAGTGTAGGGATCATGGGGCTGAGTTGCTAACTTCATATCCTCAGCAGCTTCCAACAGCTGTCTGTCTGGTTTTGATCCAGATGGAGGTTAAGAACATTTACCAGCCAACTCCCCACTATCAGTAATCTCCAGACAACAACTCTAAAGGGACACAGTTTTGCTAGAAATAATGCAGAGATGTCACAAAATTTATTCCAAGTCAGGGCATTTCCAAAACAGCTCACAAACTTTGCTGTGTAAAGGAAAGTTTCCAGTCTACCAACTACTTTGCTTTGGAGGTTTTCCAAAGCAGTAGTACACAGAACACGAGAGTGCCTTTGCTCCAACAGATACAGCACCACATTTTAACTTACACACCATCCACCTGGATCTGAGTTGGGCTGTGGAAAACATCCAAAATGGCATATTGTCTCTCTTGTACATTGCTGAACAGCAGCAACAAGCAGTGTCTGAGGAATGCACACAGCACTTCTGAACTCCAAGTACTTTACCTCCATCAATAGTCAGGACAGAGGAAAGAGAAAGTCAGCATCAGCTAAAAAAGATGCAAATGTAGGCATGTAAAGTGCTATAGCTGACAGCATTGCCCAGAAAACACCTGATTAGAAAATTCCCTTTGTTGCACTGTGTACTCTCCTGGAGGGCTCTGGTGAGCCACAAACAGCCCAGTGCTCCATCGTGAAGGTGACTAGAAGCGATATTGAAATAGTTTAGCTGTAATGTCCACACTCCTGCTGAGTACAGGATGCCAAATTGCCATTGGAAATAGCCCCTTTTGATGCCTATAAAGCTCTGGAAATGAAAGACACTTTCAGGAAAGCACAGTCTCTGGTTAGCTTTCTGTGCCAGCACCAAACCTGCTCTGCACACAGGTCTGGTTGCTGCACACACAAACAGGAATGGACCTTGTGGGACCAGATTTCCTTTGCAGAACTGCACACGCTTGCCTTTGCCCATCGTTCAGTACAGACAAATGTCCACCCAGGCAGGGTTTTCCTCATGCCCTAGTGCAGCTCCTTGTCTAGATACCTGCTGCCTGGCTAATTCTGTAAGAAAAAACTGCTAACTAGACCTTCTGTCAGCTCATGTCAAAATATTAGATAAAAACAAACACTGCTTCCAGGGAATTCAGATCCACACAGAGATATACTTCCAGTTCCTGGGGTGCTGGTATCACGGTTTGGGATCACGTCTGAATCTCCCAGTGAAACATATAAACTCATGTGCCAATTCAATTACACTGGCTTATCAGGATTAGCAGACAGCAATCCTCTCTGTAGTAAAACAAAAGTTTCTTGCTTTCCATTTTGTCTTTTCATGCAGTGGTCCCAGTTTGGATGGCAACACAAGTTCCCTGAGCTGTGAGGATCAAGAGTGCAAATGGGGGCTGCTGATGCTCCCCACTGCATAACAGGGTGCATCTGAATGGGGCAAAACAGTTTTCCTAAGGAAAATTGTCCTTCCCCACAGATGCTGAGCTGGCTCCTGGTGTTTTGCAGCTGTGTGCGTACACTACACAGAGCAAACTTCAGCTCATGTGGTTTGCTGACCTAAATCAGGGGCCTTGCCTGAGGTTTCAGCAGATAATAAAAAAATCTATGGGGCTGATGTGTAGCATTGCTCACTAGAAGGAAGCAACAGCAGACTAAGAAAAAATATGCGTGAGCTTGGCCCAAAGCTGCAGGCAGGCAAAGTTAGAATTGTTGTCAAAACATGTGAGCTCTGCTTCTAGAACCATGCCCTAACAGGCTACATCTTGTGAACATGGTTTGTTTCATCCATATTTTCCTGCATTTCAATTTGACAGGCAGAAACACTTGTTATGTCAGAGCACTAAAAGCCCCTGATGCTCAGTACTGATCTCTGGCACATCATAATTCAGCTCCCCCCTCCTGAGGTGACACTGTCCCTTTCCACTAAGGACCCTTTAGCAGAACGACGCAAGCATCTCTTGGGTTTCCTAGAAACCTCCCTCCAGCAGCACAACACGTATCCTCACAATCACATTCTCCATTAGCTGTTGTCAGCCACAATATAAAATGTCCTGTGCCTACCCACTGGCTTTTAGAGACGATAGCAGTGGCCATCTATGGAAATCCTGGGCACTTCCCAATCAGCTCCCTCTAGAATGAGCTCATGGGGAGGAGGGTTTTTGTGGAGCAAGAGGAAAGCAAACACTGGTGTATGTGAAGAGCTGCAGTTGTTGAATATGTCAAGAAAGAAATGTTTGGATTGAAGAAAACCAAACAGATGTAGCAGAGCTGTGCCAGGAACGGAAAGGATAGCTCTGTTACCCAGTTCACGTCTTCCTGAACACCTCCCTGCCCAGCGGCTGGGCCAACTCCCCTCCTACCCAGGCTGCCTCTCTCGGCCCACCCGCAGGAAGGCGTTCGGCCTCCCGGGCAGCTCTGCTGTCCTGTGGCTGTCACCTGGCACCGGCTCTTTCCCCGCCCCCCCCCAGCCAAGCTCACTGCCTGGAAACCTCCCCTCGTTTCTACTGCAGTTTGCTCAAACTCCTCAGACCAGCCCCACCATACCCTCCCTAGCCTGAGCAGTGCTGGCACAAGTCACAGCCCCATTTTCATCAATTTATCTAGAAAATAACTGATCATTATCTGTACAGTTTTCAGTCGAGACCAAAGACATCACCCCACAGTGATGGTCACAAGCACAGGGTGGAGATAGCTGGCTATGGCCTCCTTAATTTTTGACTTGTCTATTTGAATATGTGCATACAGTTTGCACCTTTAATAATTTTTTTTTGTTAAGTACAATCCACCTTACAATAACAATTATTCCCCTTTCCTCTGGCATCTCAGAATGAAAAAAAGGGGAACAATTAAATCCATTACTTGCAGCTCTGAATGTGTTTTGTTTGGAAATGTTGCTGTGGTACCATATCTCCCTAACCTGCATTTCCCAGCTGGATAAGACCCCTGCCATGCATTTTGGTAGCTTCCTGCTGAGGAAGGTCTAGGGTGCCTGGAGCATCCTGCACCTGCTGGAAAACACCTCTTGGAGAGAAATGAAGAAGATACATAAGAAGTTAGATGAAGAAGTTACATACAACCTTACATAGCCATGGTGTGACTCATTACACAAGTCAGAGACCATGAGCAAGTACCCAAACATTCATCACTGTGCCATTGCATTCTCTGGGTAATGATTTTGACTAAGTAACACAGCATTTGGCATAAATACCTGTGTCTGTCTCCCACTGCAATGGAAGAAGTACTTTAGCAGTTACACTTCTCTGTGCTTAAGACTATGAGCCAATAAAGTGTTTGGCAAGTTTTGGTGAACAAAAACAATTAGTGTAATTTTTTATTAGTGAAACGTTTCAGCTAAAAAATAAAAATCCTTTGATTTTTGAAAAATCTGTAATTCTCCAGATCTTTCAATAAAGCTGAAATGAATACAAACATTTTTACTGTAGACTTATAAGTGGAGAAATAAAAAATTCTTGTTTTTCTCCTCGCATTTGACCAAAATCAGGGTGAGTTTATAATTTGCTTTGGTTTTTATAGATACATTTTTCCTCAAAAATGTGTACAACCCTGATGATTTCTGTTTACATATTTGGTGACATAAGCCACTGTAAGTCTGGGAACTGGCCAAAACCTCTGCTAAGTATTAAGTTTGAAGCTTTTCACATCTACAGTGTCATGTATTTTCAGCTGCAAAAACCCAAGTGCTTCGTAGTGCCCATTCCAAACATCAAATATCCAGTAATTCACACCAGAAGAGCTGCTGATGATAAAGGCTGGAAGATTATCAAGGCTGGAAGTTAAAGGTTGAAGAATATTTTTTGTTTTTTGATTACTGTGGAACAAAAAGAAACTTCAAAGCACTACAGCTACTGGCATGCAAAGCTGAAGTCTCTAATCACATCTTTTGTGGTGGGATTTCGTGGCTCTGGGTGGATGTGCTGCACTTTGAGTGGCAGGTAGTACCCGTGCCCAAGGGCAGGAAAAAGGCACACACACACACTAACTAATGCAACATAACATGTCACACACTATGTAATGTACTCTCCTCCATCCATTTTTCATTAGTCCAAACCTCCATTCTGGGTCTGACTAGAGCATTTCAAGCCAATGCTGTACACCTGTGGGAAGCAATCAGGGACACACATAGCTTATTTTAGTTTAATCAATGCTATCCATGCTTAAGACAAGCTATTTGAGATCACTGACTCGCTGCCAGGAGCTCTATTTATAGGGAAGCAAGCAGAAAACAAAGCAAGAGGCAAGGGAAGAAATTTAGAGCTAGCAACTACATCGGGGCTAAAGAAATTTTGGCTGAAAGAGCGGGCAGTAGGGAATGGAAGCTGTCACAAATCCATGAGTCCTACCCACCTTTAAGCAAATCCCACACCCACAACAGCTCTGGAACCAGGTTGCTGAGGACGTGGGAAAGCAGGGTGGAACCAGCTCCTGCACCTCTGTGCCACCCATTACAGGAATGTACCTGGGGTGTTTGCAATGCTCAGCAGCCTCCCATGCACCTCTTTGCACTGTGGAGAAACCAAAGCATTTCATCCAAAGTGACAGACGATGAAAAAAACACTTGCTGGTCATCACAATTTTTCCAAATTGCTTGTGATTGAGTGCTTATATCAAACAGTGTTGTTGCTGAGTCCTGCTCCGTACAACCATTATAAAGACAATTCCCAAGAAGAAACTGCCTGTCAGGCCTTCAGCTTTCAGTGCAGGCAGCTGGCCACGTACCTGGCCTGTCAGACTGTATGAGATGATGCTCAGAAAAGGCTAGGCAGAGAAAATGAGACGTCAGTGCCATGTATTGGCTCTTGGGCACAGCCAGGAGAAACCAAATCAGCCACTTCTTCCATTCTCTCAAGCAATTGCAGGCTCAGATCTCTAACCCGGTGGATGGATTGTCTCCTTGCTTTAGAAGGAAAATGGGTGGGGAGCTGAGATCTCTGTATTAACAAAACCCTGAGCACCCAGGGCTGTACATTCCAAGTCTTCAGAACACACACATTCATTCACAAAAGTGTCGGGCTGTCAAGTTTCTTTGAGAAGCAGGCACAAGAGAAGGACTACTTTCAAAGCTTTTCTTTCTGCCAAACCTGAACAGAATTTTGAGGAATAAAGGCAAATTTGACACTACTCCCAGATTAATTTCAAAGGTCTATTAAGAATAAAGCTGCCATAAACAGCTTCCAAAAAGTTATTTTGTAATAGTACTTCCTGGGCTAAGTAAATCCTAAGGCAGCTCCCCTGGCCCAGTCTGTCATCTCCGTTCTGCAGCTGTAGGTCTAGGGCTGAATAGGACCAATTCCTTGAAACAAAGTCAAACCATTTTTTCTCCTTTTGAGCAGAGAAGTACATTGTTCCAGTGCAGGCAACTGAAAGGGCAAAGCCACGGCTAGCAATCCTAGGAGCTCGGGTCAGGCAAATACTCTTATGAAGACTGACTAGTCAAGAAATAGTGAGTGGTTTCCTGGGATGTAAAACACTTGAAAATGCAGCCAGTCAGACCCAAAATCTGATGCTTTTGGACTACAAGCCATTTCAAAGCAAACTTTCTGTCAAAGTCAAAACTGGCATTTTAAGCAAGGTGAATTCCTGATTTCCAGCTGAAATTGGTGCTGCTTTTTGCTGGTGCAGTCAGGGTAAGAGCTGGGGCCTGTAGCTCTAAGGCCAACAAGATTCAGGTATTGAGAAATATTTGAGTTATATTTCACTTTTACTGACGGGGCGGGGGAGGAGAAGAGAAAAGAAAGATCAAACATAGCTAATCCCTTATTCCTCTATTTTCTTTTTCTACTGTAATTGAATTTGCCCACAAATGGCAGCATAACCATTCCCACTGCACACTACCACGGAAGCAGGGAAAGCAGTCAAAACAAGAAATTCCCCCTGCTTTAGCAATCTGCTAACCTGAACGTTTCCATGACGAATATGGAAATGGCTGATTCTAGCCACAAATTTGGTCATGATTGGCTGCAGACTAAAAACACATGAAAAAGCTCTATTTCTGCAGCTAGTTGAAAGCAGAGATGCATTTGTGTATACATTATCTGCTGTGTTGGCCCCTCTGCCTTTCAGTCTTGTGGTTTTGGGGTTTTTTTTCCCCCTAACTCATTAATCGTGTTATTGCTTATGTTTTTTGGAGGATATACAAGCAACTTGAAATTCTCAAGTCCATCTTAATCTTGTATCTAAGTGCTAACTGCTGACCTACTAAGAGAGGACCAAGCACTCCTCTCAGCCTCATTGTCATATGGTCTGCACTGATCTCTCAGTGTCTGTGCCTGTTCCCAGCACCCCCAAGTCCTTACATCTTTAGGGTTTTTAAAGTGACAGTAATCCCAGAGCCAGTGGGTAGATGAGGTTGGAAGGGACCTCAGAAGTTGGTCTTGTCTGATCCCCTCCTCAAGGCAGAGTTAACTACACTACATTTCTCAGGACTGTGTCCAGTTGGCTTTTGAGTATCTCCAAGGATGAAGCCCCCACAGTCCCTCTGGGCAGCTTGTTCCAGGTTCAGTCACCCTCATAGTAAAATTTATTTATTATATGTATGTAGAAACTATTGCATCTCAAGTCTGTGCCCATTGCTCCTTGTCTTGTCACTGGGCACCACTGAGAAGAGCCTGGCTCCATCCCTCCATCAGGTGCTTATAAACTCTAGAAAGATCACCCTAGCTTTCTCTGCTGCAGGCTGGGCAGTCCCAGCCCTCTCAGCCTCTCCCTCTATGTCAGGTGCTCCCATCACTTAATATTCCTTGTGGCCCTTCAGTGGACTAAGCCCAGTAAGCTCCCATTGCTCCTGTATTGGGGAGCGTGGCACTGGACATGGTGCTGTGGATGTCTCACCACTGCTGGGCAGGGAAGTGTTGCCTCCCTCGACCTGCTGGAGTTGCTGTGTCTAACACAGCCCAGGAGGCTGCTTGCTGCCTTTGCTGCAGGGACACATTGCTGGCTGATGGACATCTTTACCCCAGGACCCCAACCAGGCTCCACCAGAACCCCAGAAATGCTGCACAGCTTTGCTGCTCTGAGATACCAGTGAAGTAAATGTAGTAGAAAGAGGTATTATCTTTTATGAGGCCAACACATAATGCTGGGATAGGCAGACAAGAAGAACCCCAACAGTGAATGAAGTTAAAATGCTATCAACTGAGGAGATGAGAGGAAATAATTTCTAATGACATACACAAATAATCCATGAAACTGCCCCAAGCCACTATCAAAGCAAACAGCACAAATCTCATAGCCTATCCAGGGACACTCCAGAGAGCAGGGAAAGCTTCTGCAGCTTTACTGATAGGATTGCAAATCTAAAAAGTAGAAATCTTTATCCCACAGGACAGGCTGTGTGGCTCATAATGTACCTAGACAAAATGCCCCATTATACTGGATTAAGTTTTCACATTCAAGCCAAACGAATGACCTCCTCTATAAACCCACAGCACTGTCCACTCCCACAGACAAGGTCTTGCTCTTGACGTACCACTGCTCTCCAATTTAAGGCAATTTCTCTGCTACTCCTGCCTTTATTGATTCAGGCTCCCCATTTTCATTAAGACAAGGAATTAAATCTTTAACAGTGGTACAATAGACAGTGTCTTTGCAGAGGTGGGGATCTAGCCATGTTGTAACTTTTTCTTCAAGCCTTTGTTTCAGTATGATTTCACTCCTATATCAATCCTGAAATATTCAAATAAACTCAGGGAAAAAAATAATAAATAATAGTAAATGATACTCTAATAGTAAAATAGATAGTGAACAATTTACTCAAGAAAAGACAGACACAGATCTCCAATGGAGCAGTTACACCCGAGCATTGTTAGCAAGGTGCCCTCTGGCAGAGCAGGCAACCCCTACAGGGGGTTGCATCAACCACCAGGCAGCCAGCACTGGGACGAGTGATCCTTCCCCTCTGCTCAGCACTTGTGCAGGCACATCCAGAGTGCTGAGGCCAGTCTGGGGCTCCCCAGTACAAGACGGACATGGATACACTAGAGCATGGTCCAGCAGTGGGGCTGGAGGAGATGCTGAGGGAACCGGTGGGCAACACTAAGGAATCCATCATGTAGTGGTGACTGACTATTTAGCTCACAAGGAACAATTTCAGATTGTATTCAAGCCCAGCACATATTAGTATTTCATTACTGATAAGGTGAAGTGCTCCCAATCAGTGTAAAACAGACCAAGCAGCCTACAAGCACATGTGGCAAACATGTCTCCACCACTGCTGTTTGGAGATCTGGGGGATCCACGGGGCATGGGTCTAGAGGAGCATCCGCAACTGGCTGAAGTCAGCCAAAGCCAGCAGCTTGTTCTGTAATGCTCTGTCCTGCCAGGTAAATAGTGGCTAAAAGGTGTGAAATTCTGTACTAGCTTTGAAAATAGTCAAGAAAATAAAAGGAATTTCTTTCAACTTGTTCTCTCCAACTGGGTGCCTTACTACGCAGCAACACCACATGGATCATCATCAGAGCCAAAAGGAGGTAACTCTGGAAACACAAGTTTTGATAAATATAGCTGAACAACCACTGCCTGCAGGCATCAGCAGGATTGAATCCCACCACAAATACTCAAATGTGTGACCAGATGCTGGAGTTTTGCTGCTTGTGAACTCCAACAAAATGCAATTTCTTCCATCCACTAGAGAGTTAAGCCAATTACAAGACAACAAAGGGGTAGAGAAAAGATACATTCAGCCAAAAATTATGTACATTTTGTAGAAAACAAATCCAGCTCCTAGGTTTCTGGCAGGTGGATAAGACACCCCTTGGTGTCACCACAGCCACCATGCCCAGTGCATCATGTTCAGCTCTTGTGCACTTTGCAGTGCCTAAATGCCACTCACACAGCTTCAAGTGCGACTCAATGCTTAGACAATCATATGCTTACATTTTGAATTTTATAATACACATCCCAGACAACTGTACAATTCAGGTTGTATTGCAATAACACAGAAAGCTGAACTGTAAACTGGGTACAAACACTCTAATGTAAAATTTTATCCTACTCTGTCTAGTACCAGGAACACAGAATGTTACACTTGGTCACAAACTTGTCACAATCAAATTCCCTGCACAGCCCTTCCCCATTTCTCTTCAGAGTGATTAATTGATGTTTAATATTTCCTAAGACAGTTTTTAATTTAAATTGCTAGGAAATCCATACCAACTTGCAATTCAAAAGTGTATATATATGAACTGAGCAACAGATCTAGTGGAAACAGAGACCTAGTCTAGACATACTGAGAGACTGTTACCTGCAGAGGTTCTGGCAGGAAATATTTACCAATAGCAGAAAGACTTGTCCAACTTACAGAGTCTTTCTTTTTGTTTTCTAAACAATACTCGTTCTGTATGGTACGACCATGCCACTGACAATGCTTTCAACTTTATCCTCAGCAGCACCCTGGAATTTTTGAATTAACCTGAAAGAAATTGAGTGTTTGCTCAAGCAAACACTATACAAAAATCAAACCTCCTGAAAAATCAGCATTTCACAGCCAATACTTATGGATTTAAGGATTAAAATCCCTCAGATTGCTGCTTGCTTTCTCATTTTTCATGAGCTTCTCCTCCTCTTCTTTATGAAAATGTCCTATTTTTTTTCCCCTCTTGATAATCTTTATAAAACACACATTAGTACTGCACACTTGGTGTTGGATTACTGAATATGCAACACTGCATCTACCAATACTTTCTGAGAAGGAAACCACAAGATATTGGGAAGAATTTGCTGTGTATCTACATTATATTCCCTCCTCAAAGGGTTTACAAAGCGTGGGATTTGGGAATAAACAGGTCTCTTCTGCAAGTGCTCTGCATATGAAGCCACTGAGTTTCTCCTCCTCATACATGCCTGTATGAAATATTACAATATTTCAGATGCCTCTCACCCCCCAAGTCCCTCCACAGCAGTTTCCTCATGCCCACACGTTTCCTCCACCACCTCACATCCCACTCTCCTCTGCAAATTGCACCTCTCATAAACATTGCTGGGTTACTTGCAAGTGGCACATGTTCATTTTCTCCTCCCTTAATATAAATATCTCTCCCAGCAAATATACAGAAGGGACAGGAAAAGCAAAACCAAAGGTCTTACCTTTTGATGGTCGTCTTTGTTTCGTTTGTAGAGAAGAGAACGTACCCATTACAGCACCCATTGCAAAAGCTACTTGTGAGTTTTTTGGGAGGATTTATTTTGGCTGGGTTATTTTTTTCTTGATTCTTCTCACACCACCCCCCCGCCCCACCGCCAGTGAACAAAATCTGTGTGAAATGCCCCCAAGAACAAAACAAAACAGAGGAAGTCAAGAGAAGAAAGAAAAGAAGAAAGGAGGAGGGAAAAAGCAAAGCACTGCAGCTCAGCGTTCAGCAAGCGTTAAGCTTTGAGGGGTTTTTTTTAAGTCAACACACATGCACTGACTCACAGCCGGCTGCACTGTTATTATTCAAAACAGCTCCCCATCAAAATTTAAATGCTAGGTAGATTCCCTCAGACCAGAGCTGGCAGCAGATGCATCAAAATATTTACTGGAGCACAGCCACATAAACACACAGGCTAATTCTTCCTCTCGTTCCCTTACGGCTCCCACCAGCAGCCTGTAGGTCTAGCAAGGGAGCATCAGCACATCTCTTCAAGCGAATACTAAACTGGAGTCCTGGAGACATGCTGAGGGGCTCGGGGGGGAGGCCAGGGCTTTGGGCTGGGTACCAATTCGGGATGAATGGAAATCTGAGTGGGAAACGATAGTGAGTGAGGCATCAAAGCCCCAGCTGCACGGATTGCATGCTCCTGCTAATTAAGAGTCTGACAGAAAGGTAGGAAGCAGCAATCTCTAACAGTCTTCTCAAGCAGAAAGTCAGAGGAAAATAAGTGCAAGGGGGGAACACAGAAAATCACACCACCGAGCTTTTTCTGCCCATCCCTTCTCACGCACCAAGAGCATGTGCAAGACAGTCTTTAACTTATTTTTCTGCAAAGTACGAATGTGCACACCCTTTTTAAGGACATTAAAACAACAAACTGTTGAAACAAACTTCTGCAAATGCCAGATGGCTTGAAGGAGGCAGACAATTCCTGGCATTTTGTTCAGTTCTTTCATATTTAAAAAAAATCAGCTAAACATTTTTTTTAATGTTTTCTCAGAAGGTGGGATAGCAAGTGCTCAGGTACAGAAAGAGTTAATGTGCCAAGGCAGCCATCAGAACCAGAATTAATTTGCTATTTGCACTCAGTGACTGAGATTATGGCAGCATCTGTGCAAATACTGTATTTGTCTGAAGAAATCCATTCCTACACCAGAAACCAAAGCACCTTGTCTCAACAGGTTTCCCCAGCTTTCCTCTAACTTTGAAGTAAAGACTTAATCAAACACAGATCCCAGAGCCCCAAGGATCATAAGCTGTGCAGGATTGGTGCCCCTGGAGGTAAAGCCCCGTGGTACCTTCTGCTCACAGGCTGCCAGCAATGCTGTCTTTGCATGCACAGGTGTATTTGCATCCCCTGTGTATACCAGCAAAGAGCTTCCAATTAGTTGCTAGTCTCAAAAGGCACTGCACAAAATTCTTTTTTTTCTTTTTGCTTTCTCCCCCCGTCCCCCCTATTTTACAACTCAAAAGACAACAATTACACTTTTTTTGAGCAATGTCTGAGGTAAGGGCCAGTTTAGATACTGAAATAATGAACTGAAACATAACATTTTGTGGATAGGTGCAAAGTGCCCAGGCCTTGGGGCACATAGTGCTGCCCTTGTCACCACGGGGAAGCCTGTCCTGGCTTGGGCAACACCTTTTCTCCCCCCATTTCCTTCCCCAGGCTGGCCCACAGCTGTGGTCCTGAAGTCCCTGGGCTAGCAGCCACCCAGATCCAGATGGGGTCCCTCAGACTAAGGTGATCACCACAAGGCACTGAAGAACTCTTTTTATGTAAATCTTTGTATTTGTTGTATTAATATTTTATTTGTGTTTACACATTAAAATATTAGATGGGTTACAGAGGACATGTAGAAAACCACTGCTCTTGGTACTTATACAGACAACAAAATCTGGAGGGTGACCAGAGGCCACAGCAGAGGTACCCTCACACACAGAGGGTATTGAGATGTAGCTGAGGATGTGCCTGAATATGTCATTCCTCAGTCAAACAAAAAGCAAAGAGAGATGGTGGAACTCTTGTTCAGCAGGCTGGCCTTGCAAACCCTTCACCACCTCAGTGATACATCACTGCCCTTACTGGACATGGGTCCCATGGCAGAGCCTCCACAGTCTTGGGCAGGAGCTATGCTCTTGCAACTGAGCAGTCACTCCTGGGTCAGGCCTTCACCAGTGGGTGAGGGTTGTGGTGGTCCTGCCTCCCCACAGCAAGAGGTCTCAGTGCCATCTCTGAACTCCTCTGTTGGCATCAAGACACCTAAAAGCATCCTACCACCAAAAGGAACAGCTGCCACTGAGACTCTGTGCTCCCCTGTCTTCTACTCCCAGGCACGATGTCTCCAAACTGTCAAAAAAAGGAAACCTCCTCCATCTAGGCACAGTTGTGGCTAGCAGAAGTCAATGAAGCACAACTCCAATAACACCCTCTACTCGCAAAACCACACGTCAGTTGACTCCTGCACTGGTAAAAACAATGTTATACACCAAAGAGTTCCAAAGTAAACAGTTGCAAAGAACTATGCAGATTATCATAGAATTATTTTGGTTGGAAAAGACATTTTAAGACCATTGAATCCAACCATAAACCTGCCACTGCCAATTCCACCACTAAACCATGTGGTGTCCTTAAGCACCACATCTACACACCTTTTAAATCCCTCCAGGGATGATGACTCAACCACTTCCCTGGGCAGCCTGTGCCAGTGCTTGACAACCTTTTTGGTGAAGAACTTTTCCTGATATCCAAGCTAAACCTCCCCTTGTGCAACTTGAGGCCATTTCCTCTCATCCTATCACTTGTTACTTGGGAAAAGAGCCTGACACTTGCCTCACTACAACCTCCTTTCAGCAAAAAGCACCTAGAAAGTAGCTGGCTTCAGGATTCCTCCTGACACCAGCTGGATCCCAGCCACACAGAAAGAGCTTGGCCTGGGAGTGACAGATTCGGCTGCCCATATGGTGAGATAACCTAGAAAAAATTAATTTAGGAAGACAAAATTGCACCCCTGATAACTGCACTGTTGTTTACTTGAAACAGCATAGTATATGAAGGTGGAGGGCAGATGTGAATATTCCGTTTTCTTTGAAACTTGAAAGAAAAAAGGATTTGTCTTGGCTGGAAACCAGTATTGATGGATCTCTGTGAAATCATGGGGATAAATGGTTACATGTATTTTTGTTTGTATGACTCAAATATACAAGAATGGGGACAAGAGGAGGGACTTGGTCTGTGGCTGGGGCAGCCAAGCACAGAATCACCAGTTCAAAAGCAGCTGCTTTCTCTCACAGCCGAAAATAAAGACCTCAAAGGAGCAGAAGCATCATAAACATTAATGAATTAGGGTATTTGCCACAGCAAGGAAGGAATTATCTTCCCTCAAAGATGACCATATGAATTTATCAAACTAAGAGATAATACTTGAGACATAACAAGTGCTGAGGGTCATCCTCCATCTGAGGAGCTGAATGTTTTTTAGAGTATTTCCTTTAGTGGGAAGATGAAGACTGAGCTCTGACTGTGAGGGTGAAATGCACAGCTCTATCTGCATGGGTACCTCAGCTGGTATCCTGGGTAAGAGCTGCTGCCAGAGGATCAAAAGTACCTCAGGAAAAGGAGGTGCTGCATTGTGCTGAACCTGACCGCACCTCCAGGATGGATTTGCAGGGCTCCAGAGCCACTTTCCCACAAAAAGTTCACCCAATAGATGATTTGCTTGACCATCCCTGCCAAGGGAGACCCCCTGTGGAAAAGGGCCCCGAGTGCTTCACGCACCAATGGGCAGACACCCGTTGGGCACACAGGGGTACAGCAACACACAAAAAGTGTTCTCGGGGGTTTGCCTCTGCCCAAGCAGAAGCCTGTGTGCATGGGCAGCCAAGCACTCAGTGCTGGGTGCTGATCTCCTGAGCTAGACTGGCAGCGCAGACACGTCCTTGCAGGTCACCACTAATCCATCGTTATTTTCTGCCAGCAATTAAACCTCATTTATGTTGAACAAATGCAAATATAGCATCTTCAATTAGGGAGTCATATCACCAGCTAGCTGGCATCAATACAGGATGGAACTCTCCTGGGAGCAAGGTCACAGGAATTGGTACAGCTCTGCTCCCTGACACAGAACAGTACTGGGAAGATCCCAGTAAAGAAAACAACTGGTGCAAAATGGAGCTGGACCACACATTTCTGTTATTATTTTGGGTACATATAGGAAAGTAGAGGGAAAGGGTGTTTTTTTATTCTGCAGAAACGTGGACTGTTGCCAGGAGAAAATACCCTCCCCAAGCACAGTATCTAGGGACCCAATCTCTGATTTATCAGCCATCCTATCCTGCAAGGCAAAGCTGGCCACATGGATCTGTAGGACTAGCAAGGGAATGCCTCAGTTATACCCAAATTTTAAAACTTAGGGCATTGGTGAAATTCATTCCTATGCATTTTTTGTGTCTCCCAAAGTACAGAAATGAACATTTGCATAATAGTAACACAAATAAAACCTGAAAACTGCCTGTTTATAGCAAGCCCTTGTCATTTGCTCTGTATCTATCAGCCTTAAGAGATTCTAGGTAGGTTCTGCTTTAAAAAGCCTAAACAAAGCTGGAAGTGACCAATTCCTTTTCCCTTCTGGGTATTTTAGGAATTAAACCTAGGCAGCATTGGCCAGAGTTTCTTTCCATGTGTGTAAGACTAAAGGAGCTTAGTTTTTCATATTCAATAAATCAATGCTTGTTTCAGGCAAGCCTTTTACATTTACCCAACTAGGAGTTCTTCACTTTAAGGCAGAGGTGACTTTCTGCTCACCTGAGCAGTCACTGCTTTTCTTGACACCGCTATGTGAGCAGAGTCCTTCCAACAAGCAACTGAGAGCATGCAAGCAGCAGACTGGGAACTGGGACAATGCCACATGGGCACTGACACAGAAATGCCCCAGCTTCTGCTTTCAGCTGTGTCCACTCAGCTGTAGTCTGGTCAGACGTTTGTAATTGGGACCCACCAATCCCGGCCCAATTACTGCTCAGAGCTCTGGCACAAAACCACCTCCAGCCATGGCAACAAGCTAGGACCTCCACCACCACCAACTCAGTTGCTCCTGTGATACTCCGGGCATGGATTCCTCCACAAGGGATGGCAGCTGGGGAGGAGCCGGAGACACGATTTTAGTGCTGATTGCTCAGGCACTGATACAGCAGGCCCCTTGCAAAAGTTGACCGTGCACCATGAGAGCTGCCCACAGGCTCTTGCCCTCTCTTCCAGGTTCATCTGATTTTTAAAGCCATCACTGTTTAAAACAGACACTGAGACATGGCTATTGGGATGAATAAAAAAAAAAAACCACAACAATCCACAGCAAGAAGGAAAATGTTCCTTTTCTAGGAGAAGGAAATGAGAGTTTCTGTTGCTTAGCAAATTTTTAACCAGTTGCTGTCCTCAGCTGTCTGTGCCACAACATCCTCTGCCAAGCGCTTTGCCTGGCCCTGAGTCCAAGGCTCCACAAGAGACCTGGCATGAGCCTTTCTGAGCCACGACCTGCCCAACTGCCAGAGCCACTGCTTGCTTGAGAGTGAGGAGTTAAAAGAGCACATCTGCCTCACCATGTCAGAGTACTCAATGCATTCCCCCAGCATCAGTGAAGGACTCATCCTTCAGGTCATCTTGGTGCTGAGGCTCCAAACACCTGCACTCCTCACAGTCACAGACCAACTAAGGAAAAGCAAGGTGAAAAAGCATGGAAGGAAAGGAATAAAAATAGCTCCAGCTGGACTCTTAGGAGAAGAGGAAGAAATCACCAGCATCACGATGAGAAGTATAGAGTTTGGGATGCTGACAAGCCTCCATAGTGTAGCCCTCGCAGACTGAACCCACAGGACTCCAAGGAGCTGAAGAAAGGCAAGCACACCACTTCTCTTGCATTAGTAACAATAATTTTCCTTTTCTCTACTTTTCTGCTATTATTAAAAATAAAAATAATTGTTTGATTAGACTGCTAAGGTTTCAACTACACTAACTAACGCATTTAAGGCATGGTTCTTTACTACCAATATATATTATTAGCTTATTGAAACTGTCCCAGTTTAAAGCAGGAAGGCACACAGCTAACAAAAGTCAAGCTGACAAACACACAGACCGACAACAAAGACCTACAGGGATAAATTGAAGCAGCATGAGACAATCTGCTCTGCCATTGGAAACTGACTTAATCACAGAGACCAAGATGGGGCACTTATTTGCAGGTGTATACCTGCAAAAATGTTTGGAGAACTTCGTGGGTCATCATTTGCCCTTTTATCAACTTCAGGACATAACAGGTTTTCCTACTCAAGATATTAGTGAAGTCAGAATTCACCACAGATGCGTATTTTTCTACACCTATTTTTTTGGAAATGTTTCTTTCAAAAAAAGCAACACCACAAGAGCCTAATTTCATCCTCTTGTTCACTCACAAGCCATTATAATAAACAAGGATGTTTTCAAAGAGATCTTTTTGCTCTCAATAACGACAAGGCAGCAGAACAGGAGCTATTAAAAGATTCATTACTGCACCTCTACAAGCCCAAAGCAAATTCTCATGCTAGCTCTGCTTTTCCAGATCTCAAAAGTTACCCACTTCCATTTTTATGGAAATATATTTTTCATTACATTAAAACCAGTTAATAATAATGTTGAGAAATCTGATGGAATAGATGAGGCTTGAAGCTTTGGGATCATCTAGATATTCATGTAAATAAAGCATTGGCAATCTTCAGGTGTTGGCAAGTCTCTTGCTTTTCAGTCTATAGCAAACACAGCTATGCAAAAGTAAACAAAAGTAATGCAATAGGCACTTACTGCCACCAAACAGGGAACAAAATGCCAGACATGAAGGTCTGACCAATAAGGACTGCTCCTCCTCTTTAACATCCCAAGAAGGAGAGCAGAGAACAGAGAACATTTTGCATCCTATTGCTCAGAGCAAGCAGTCAAGCACCAGTCTGCTGAAATTGAGATCAGAAGTCCCTGCTCTGGCTTTTCTTCTTGCAAACACCAAAACAAATCACCAGTGCAGCTGCACATAGGTATGCATGGACTTTTGTGTGCTTAAAGGAAATAAAAAGAAAAAAGATGGAGGTATTGTTCTGCCTCTATGAAGCAGCATAGTTAGAGCTGAAAATAAAACTACATTATTGCCTTCTGGTGCTTCTTTGTTGTAGTAATAAAACTGGGCAGAACTCCAGAACAGACCTAATGTTTGCCCTAAGGATGTCACTCAAAAAGAGAGAGCTGAGAGCTCCGAAAGGAAATACTTCACATTTCTAGTGACAACTTCAACAAAACATGAGGCAGATACTGGTTTATATCTTTGGTTGGAGTAGTTCTGTAAACAGGGGGAAAATGTGGTAAGGAAACAAAAACTGGAAGAATTTCACAACAGCATCCATCTGGGAGGGGAAGGACAGGGGTCAGTCCTGAGACCAGGTTGTGGGGCCAGTGTGCTCAGAGCATCTGACACAGCCAAGGAAGCCTGGGAGGGGGCTGAACATGGAAGGATCAAGAACTGCAACTTTTTGCTTCAGGATATCATTACAGTAGTGCTTGAGGATGAAGAAGCTCATATTTCAGTAATGAAAACCATTTATTACCCCATGAAATCTGTTTGAAACTTGTGCCAAGTGAAGTCTTGCTTTTCAAAGTTATAAAACCCATACATGAGAAACTTCAAGGCGGTTCGAAGCAGGAAGCCCTGAGGAACCATTAGGCCACAGAGAAGGCTGAGAAGCAGGACACCACTGCTGCACGGTGGCAACCACACTAAAAAGAGTTGGTGTCATTTGAAAAGCAACGTATGGATGTGGATGAAACGTGTTAAGGCAACTGACACATCCAGAACCAGGCTTTTAAAGGGAATTTTGGCAAACAGTGGTAATGGAAGATCCCCAAAGTATTTTCCTTCTTCAGGAAGAGAGACTAGGATGGAGATTATGGAGCTGCATTACACTGTGTCCCACAAAGCCTGATGGAGATGGGTCTGTGTAAGAGGAACACAATAACCTGGCTGCCAGGGAGGGTTTTGGTCCTGCTCCCTGTGATGGTACTGGCAGTGGCAAGGACAACATTCACATACTAGGTACTAGGCTGCTAAAAACACTGCAGGAACATCAAGCACCATACACGAACCCAAAGCTCAGTAAACAACCTTTTTATCTTGACATATAAGCTTTTCTATCCCACCCAGAGCCTCTATGAATATTACAGAGGGAGTGTACAGCTAAATTAACAGGCTCAGCATGATGTACTTTGCAACAAAGCACAGCAAATGATCCCAGCAAATGTGTCCTGGTCCTTTGTGTGATGACAAGGACATCTTTCCTCCAGCTGAGGCAGGCAGTGCCAGCACGTGACACGTACCTGCCCCCTTGTCCACACAACCAGTGTCAACTTGCCACTGTTTGAACTTACAAACTAAGCAAGCTAAGCAACAGACAGGGATTCAATGGTGTGTTTTTTTTTTTCCCAGAAGCATTAAAGAGAACATGTCAAAACTATATAAAGACTGTGAATAACAAGTGTCAGTCTGGGTTAACAGCCAGTTTCATTTCTGTCTTGTGATAATGGTCAAAAAAGCCTTATTGGGAAAGCAAAAGCGATTTTTAATTATTCAGTATTTCCATGGATGACTGATAAATTGACTCCAAACAATTCAACAGCCAGTGAGTTTGCTTTAGTGAGAAGAAGGTGGAGAAGACATTCAGATGATCTTGGATCTCTCCTTTCCCTTTTTGCTTTAGTGCACTTCAAAGAAATGTGCCAAACTAACCATGTATAATACAGGCCATATAACAGATATTCATACCACTGGGTAACTAATGTGGATAGTTAATCAGGTATTTTTGTTTCACATTTTACTTCTCACCACAGGGTCTTGTAAAAGAGAACAAGAGCAGCCATTACACACCCCAAGTAAGTCCAGCTCGTGTCAAGTGAATTCACATCAGGCAAAAATATGCTGAATAAAATTATATTCAGTTTGTACATTTGTGCTCTTTCATTTTGAACATGCTAGGAATGCCTGACAGGCACGGCTGGTTGCCTGGCCAGATCCTGCTAGAAGATGCTCCAGAAAAGTCTGGATTTTCAGTTTTCTTATTATTAATGGCATCACACCTTCAGGGAAAAGACACACAATATCCATTGCACCATTTCATAATGTTCAAAATAAGCATGACTTTCTTAATGAAGATTCATAATTTTATGTTTATGTTCTATGCTGCAAACTTTGCTGCTAGAAAAAACCTGATAGGATTATTCTACTAAAATATTAGGTGTTTGAAGCTGGATAACACAGTGTATCAAAAAAAGAGATAAGCTTTGCAAGTTTCATTAGGATAAGGTGAGCATCAACACCTCTCAAAATCATAATATCCTGCACACGAAAAGCCAGGTTTGTGTGTCTCTGAATTCTCCATCCTGCAACTGCACATATTCTGATGCTTCATCTGTACAACCTGCTGGCAGTAAATTCTGAGTTTGGTTTTGATACAAGGGAGCCCCTCAGTACATTAGCATCACTCTAGCATATTACCAGGGAATATTTTGATTCCTTGTTAATGTGTATTGAACTACACCTTTTTTGTGCAAGGTGGAGCAAACTCTTTGCTGCAGACCAGACATAGACAGGCCGTGAAGTTAAGATGTGGCACCTGCCCTGAATACCCAACTAAAACCAGATTATATTCAATACCAGACAAAAACAAGCTTAGGAACACGTCAGGTGTGAGCAGGGCAGTGGTTTACCAATATCCATGCAAGCAGCCATGGGGAATCACATTGTCCCTATGGAAACCTCAAGCTCTGTGACACGTGCAATGATTACTGCCAGCAGTGAATATACTGAAGTCATTCACCACATCAAAACAAATATTGACTTGCACCAGAAAGATCATACTCCAGTTTATATGTACAAGTAAACGTAAAATTTACAAGTAAATGTAAATTCAGGGGGATTGGGGGTTACTCAGAAAGTAGCCAAATAGTGGGATGATTAAATAGAAACCTCCTTACCACAGGACCTATGGGACAAAATAGGGTTTGTTCAACAGTGGTGTTCACAGACAGAAAGACAGACAGACATTAATTTCAGGTAGCTCCCACGTATTTAAAATCTCTGACATTGTGACAGTTTCACTCATCGCTTTCAGGATTAATGAAATCCTGAAATCATAATGGGACCCAAATCCTTCCTACCTTTGACCAAGGGAAAATAGCAGGGTTTTTAGGAAATAAGGGTTTGGAAAGTCTGTTCCTTAAGCAGCTAGTTTTTTAATCTAGATGGAGTTGCATTATAACACGGCAGGAGCACACAGAACTATGAAGTTCAGACGTGAAAAATACAACCCTAAAACACTCAAAGTCTTGACAAATTTAGAGGTCTCTGCATTTTGCAAAGAATTACCTGTTTTGGGGAATAACTGCAGTGTCTCTGTAGCATGTTTCTCTTGGCAGTATCAGCGAGTATTTCCACCTATAACTCCATCTTAACTTCATTTATGTGAGGGAATTCACATTAAGGTCACATCAGATGAAGAATGCTTCCAATAAAAGGGATATATGCCACTCTTATAGTGTTAGCTAGTGGACTGAATTATTGTTATTGCAATTATATAATAACTTTCCTCTTGGTGCTGAGGTGCTCCCCAAATCACATCATCGGTGATAGTAATTTTGAAATTCTGTCCACTACACCAATCCAGATATACTCTGGAGTTATTAACTAATTAAAAATATTCCATTTCAACACGTACCAATGGTAGGGGGGAGATGGTTCTGACACACACTGCAGCACTACTGCCATTGCTGTGTGCAGCATTCCCAGCTAAAGCAAACGGCTACAAAACTCTAATGCAGATATTCAGGTCAGAACACCTGTACTTTTTCTAATTAAGGCAGTCAAGGGTATTTCAGAACTGAGAATCAACACTTTTTGGAACACATCATCTTTAAAGTGCTGGTTGAACTAGTCACACTGGAGGAGCAGGATTCCTCTTAGCTGCAGAAGCGCTGACAGGGAAGCCGTGTCCCTGCTGTGCCACCAGGGCCAAACCCTCAGCTGGAGAAAAGCTGCAGTGCCCCCTGCCAGCTCAGGAAGCTATGCGGATTTCACTCATGCAGCGAAGTCAGTCCTGTGTTTCCAACACCTCATGCACAGATACACAACAGATATTTATGGACAAGAAATTTCTGTTTGCAGAAAAAGATTTCCAAAGAAAACAGAATTCCTGTCTTGTCCATCAGATGTTTTTCTCACATGCAGAAAACTGTACTTATTGTTATTTTTTCTTCTTTTCCTCCTTCCATCTGCATCCAGACCATACCTTCCAGTAGCCTAAGAAGCTGACCCATACTAGATTAGTGTAAGTAGTATATAATACTCTTATTTATTATGGGAGAGTCATGTCAACACACACAGACTGCATGTACACCAAGAAAGGGCACTTCTCTTCCCTGGGCAAGCCAAGCATCTCCTGCAGCTCCACTGCAGCCATTTGTTGGCTGACCTGTTGGGTGGCCTTGCAAGACCACCAGTTTTTCACTCCTATGCTGGACAACATGTGAGTGATCAAAGTTCCCACAGATCCTCTGCTCGGTAAAACCCTCTTGCTAATCCATAGGGGGCGGAAATTTTTGCATCTCTGCAGAGTAGCAGAGTGTAACAGGGAATGCCTCAGTGGCAGAAAAGCCACACAAACCTTTGCTGTAACACAGAGGGTATGTTAAACAGCGAGAGGACTATGGCATTGGCAATATTCTCATAAAGCTGATGAATAACTTCTCATCAGGTGCAGATCACTAAATTCCAGTCAGTTCTTTGTTTTCTTTCCACGTCCCCTCTATTTGGCTTCTGCAGAAGACTCAGCCCTTGATTTAGATTTAATTCTTGCAAAAAGAATGACAGCAAAAAAAATAAACAACAAACTTACTGGAAACAAATCTTCAGAAATCCATTTTTGTGAGCTATGAAGATTACCATCAAGATTTCATTAATCCAGTGGAAAAAGCCCTGTTATAAAACAGCCACCAGGAACCTCAAAGATGCAGGTTGGCTCAGGGCTGTGGCTGCTGCATGACCAGCCTGAGGGGTGGGCTCTGCAGGACTCCAAAGGCAGAGAGGTCCCACCTCCTGCTTCTCTCTCTGTGTCTCTATCCTCCTGGTTTGCTGAAGCCCCTGGAGTTAACTTCTTCCCCAACACAGCCAGTTAGTACAAATTGCAAGTAAGCTTGTCTATGAACAAAAGCACAGAGAGATATGAAGACATCAGCTTTAAATGAAATATGCAAACCCTAACTGGACAAACACAGAAAGGTTTTATGCATGAGGTTGTTGTTTTCCCAATGGCATTCAGACTACAGTATCATTTTAAAAATTGAAATATCTATCATCTTCACTCCTTAATGTGTCTAGATGAGAAAGTCTAGTATTTTCCTTCCTATTCACATGGAAGGGTAAGGAAAATTCCAAATTCAGCACCAGAAAAAATGGGAATAAAAGTCCTGGTGGAGTCACCAGCTTCATTACTGTAAGATACAGCTGTAAAAAATACTCAAATGAAGCTATTCTTTGTTCCTGCTGTGAATATCAGAGCACACCAGGAGCAAAAATCCAAGACTCACCTAACCACTTACAATGAAACACCTACCAGGATGCACTGACCTTTCTGAGCCTTCTAATACAGGGCTGGCAATCTAAAGAAAGCAGTGCCATGCAATAACTAGGAATTATTTCCAATGACATGAGAAGGGAAGGAAAAAAAGAAACAAAGGAGATCCCTGTTGCATGAGGATTGGCCCAATTCTACTATAATAAATTTCGGGGAAGTCACAATGACAATTTCATTAACTGCTGAAATTTGAGCAAGTGTTACACAAGGGTTGGGACTGTTCTGTATTTTTTGGCATGCATCTTCAATATTCATTCTAAATACACATTTGTGGGTCACAATACAATCTCCTAGGTCTCCTAGTTCTTTTCTCCTTGCTGCCATTTACATGAAGATACTCACATCCCAAGTTGAAATTTAGATTACACTTTTTCAAATACTTAAGATATACCTAAACACACATATAGCCATTGTTCTAGAAACTGGATATAGAAAAATCCATGTATATGCACAGCTGCAGGCTTGCCATGGTAAAGAGTTATTACACAGATGTTCATAATACCAGGCAGAGAACATACATGGAGTTAGTTCCTAGTCCTAAATGCCTGAAGGATCTGTCTGAAGCTTTCAGTAGAATTACAAGTTTAACCTAACTAGCCCAGCATCTAAATGATGTCTAGGTCCCAAGAACCATTCTTTCAGCACTGAGCTGCTAAAGAAGTGCTTGTGTCAGGGCTAAGCCTGACCCATTGCTGAAACTCTCCATTGAAATAAGAGACAACTCCAAAGCAGCTTTTTCATTCATGTCTACTTTGCATATCAGCCCAATAGGTTTGATATTACAACATTACGTATTTTCTGGCAGAAGAACAATAAAAATAAAAATGAGTAATGAAAAGCACTCCTCATAATTTAATTTATTTTCATGCTGGCAAATAAGCAAACCTTTCTGGCTGCAAATCCATGCTGGTTAGAGAACTGATGCACCATAAATCTAAAATGCTGGGACTTGTGTTCTGGTTGTTATATAGCCATTCAAAAGTAATTTCTCTGTTGCTTCTTGATTACAAATATTTGTTAAAATTATTTTTGCTACCTTCCTGTCACAGGTGGAATACCTGTGCCTAGCATTTAAATTAGGGCATTCAACAACCTTGCTTATGCTAATTGATACTAAATATATTAAAAAGGCATGGATTAGCATAAGTAGTCACACATGAAAATGACTGGTCCAGACAGAAGCAAGAGACCTCAGTAGCAGCACAAGCATTTGAAGTTGTTCCACTAGTACACCTAATCCAACATTAATAACGTTTTAAACGGGCTGTCACATATTAAATGTGCTGTGCCATGTCATAGATAAACCTGAAAAAGAGCTCACTGCTTTGGTGATGAGCAGAAAATCTCTCCACTAGATGAAGTTACAGAAATTCATGGGCAGTGAGGGTAGAGACTAACTAACTATTGCTGAGAAAAGCTGTTTTCCACTAAGAGCTTATACGTATTCTGTCCATGCAAGACGCTGACCACAGCTCAAAAGCTGAATGAGCAAGATAATCTAAATATCCACCAGGCTGGTTAAAACCAGGCTTTGCCTTTAGTGTCTCACAACCAGACGTGCCTGCCAATGGTAGCAAAACTTCAAATATTGAATTGGGGTGGGGAGAGTGAGTGTACACAGAGAATGAAAAAAAGGACAGGAGGATTAAAAATGTCTTTTTTAAAAATTATTTTGAACCTTGGCCCACTTGAAGTTGCTTAAGCATCATTTCATGAAGGTTGTGTTCCTGGAGCACTGGGAAGCATTGTAGGCTCAGTGTATTTGGGCTGATCCTGGGTGAGTGTGATTTTCTCCAACATTTCCCTCCCCTCCTAGGGGCAGATTTCTATCCTTCTGGTGTCTAACCTTCACCTTGCCAGGTGAGCACTGAGACTGAGAATTCATCAGATCCCTCTGAGAAATGTCTGCTGCTTTTCTCAATTAATTGTTTCTTGAAGCCCTGTTAAATTTCTCAGTGACCTCTTGCTCCTGTTGTGCTTGAAAAATGTTGAGTTCTTTAACTTTCTGCAATCTTCTTTTCTCCCTTCAGCTTTGCTTTACAGTCTTCTCCCACATTCTGCTCAGTGTTCTTTGATTTTCTGATCCTTCTTTTATAATTATATCTAATGTCTCCACTCAGACACTTCTGAAGCTGTTTTGGGAGGCTGAATTCTCTTGATGGCTCAAAAAATAACAGATACATCAGCAATCAATATTTTAAATGTGTGGTTACCTAACTCAAAGTGCAGTGCAATTTTGGGGTAGAACTTTGATATATTCTGTATGGAATGACATTATCCTTTTCATGTTTATTGCAATGCCATGCATCTAGTACTTTCACAAAAGCTCTTGCTCTTCTGAAGCCAACAGAATAAGGATTCACTGACCTCTTGAAAATAGACAAACTACAGAAGTAATGGGATGAAAATAAATAAATCTGTTTTTCAAGTATCAATATAGACACAAAAGATATGGTAACTTAATTTGAGACCTACTATGTGTTAAGAAAATGCCACATAACTCTTATTTTTGAACTACTGTCTTTATTAAACAAGTGAGATGTGGGTATCTGGAGCAAACTGATTTGGGAAAGTGACTGAAGGATGTGCTAAAGAGACTGTCATGATGCAGTAAAGTAATAGCACTTTTTGTTTTGTTTTTAAAGCATTGACTCAGTAAACCAGGGAATTGTTTTTTCCACTATGACTGATTCTCCCTGCCCTGACTACAGCCACCCCTTCAGCCCCTCTCTGAGAGCCCCTTCTGCTGTGCATGGTCTCAGGCACCCAGGCTTCTGTACACCTCACCTTGGGATTGCTTTTGAGGATGAAGTTGTGCATCAAATTCCATTGCAAAGGACACCTAAACCTCCTCTTAACATCATAGAATGGTTTGGATTGGAAGGGACCCTAAAGATCATCTAGTTCCAACCCCCTGCATGGGCAGGGACACCTCCCACTAGATCAGGTTGCTCAGAGCCCCATCCAACCTGTCTGTGAACACTTGCAGGGATGGGGCAGCCACAGCTTCCCTGGGCAACTTGTTCCAGTGTCTCACCACCCTCACATTAAAGAATTACCTTCTAATGTCTAGCCTAAATCTCCAAGTCATGACTAAATCTCTATGTCATCTGAATGTCCATGTGGTGTTGCAATAAAGCGAGTTTTAGTAGCCTGACAGGGATTACAAACTGGAGCTCAAGCTAACACAACTCACCAGCTGCTGATACATTTACACTGCATGATTCAAACATCAGTTGGTGGTGCAGCAGCTCTCGCACAAGCTAAATTAATTCTTTAGTAATTAATACAAGCAGGGATGGCACATGTTAACTCAGCAACAAAAACATAGCCCACAGAACAATTAACATGAACATGCTTCAGGCAGAAGATGAGTAAAACTCTGCCTTGTGGATAGGTGAGCAGATTTCTTTTCCCAGGGAGATGATGTTCTGGCCTTGAAAATACCACTGAGAAGGTTATGGGACATTAGGGGCTTTTTCTGCTTTGCTTTTTCCTTCAGAGAAGGTGGAAGGCTGACTTGCAGCAAGAGGGGAGGGAGCTCTCCTTGGGACTGGGTTTGACCCAGGGCACAGTGCCTGCCTAGCCAGCCCACATACAGGCAGCTGGAAGAACTGCATCAGTGCAAAGAGCCCCTACATGACTGTGTAGGGAATCACAGGGAAACAGGATGACTGGAAACCACTGCTGCTTTGAACATGTAAATAAGAGTCCTCGATGTGCCCTGCTTCACCCTTCTCAGTATATGTAGGCTCCTTGTGTTGTTCTTCTCGACTGCCAGAGAAAAGACTTAGGAACTGCCTCCTCCAGGCATGTCAGACCCTTATCCAAGGGTCACCAGGCAGAGACATTTTACTTTCCAGTCAATACAGCCTTGACCAGCAGCAATAATGTAACAAGCCATGTTTTCCCTCCTGCTTGCATATGTAATCAAATATTCACTCTCACTTTCTGTTTAATGATGGTGACTCCAAACAATTCAAAGAGCTATTTTGATTGCAATATTTTCTAATTGTTTCCTTTGGGAAGTGAAAAAACTTTAACTAGATGTTGTATCACAGCTTCATCACTACTTTGAGGTAGATAATATGCAACTTCAGATGTACCACAATTAGTCCTGGCAATTAATACTTCCTTTTAATTTTTTGCCACTAATTTTCCTGCAGCCTAGTGAAGTGTTGCATTATTCCATCACTGGTGAGCTATCCAACAAACCAGTACAACTGACCAATATAACTCATCTTTTCTATGGTATTAAAGTTTATTGCTGATTTAATTGCAAAATATCTGGACTTGTTGATTATCAGTTAAAGACCATTCCAGGTCCAGGAATGCTGTGATCAGCACATCCAACAGGGCAAGACTGCCGCTGCACGAGGGCTGCTATTTTGTTCACATGTTTTTAAAGTTGCTGCTTGCTTTTTCTGCAACTTGACTCTCAATATATGTTGGATGACTCCTTGTACCACTTACTCAGAACAAGCTGAAAGCATGAACAAGTAAATAACAGGCACGACTTTATTCACTGTGTAAGTGACAACAACAAAGCCTGCCACATTTTCAGAAACCAAAACCACATTTATCTCTGTGATAATCTGTCACAAAGTAAAAAATACTTCATCTTACCCCTCAAAACCCCAGGTAATTGCCAGTGTAGACAGGCTGTCTCTTCTATCCTTTTGTCTTTATGGGATCAGCTTTTAGCCAGGCAACAATTTTTTTAGCTTATTTAATAGTAATGGATATAGAAAAGGTCGATAGTTCAGGACAGCTTTTTGGGGAACTGTCTGTATCAGAGGTGCAGGGGAGGGTAATGGAGCAGCCTTGATCAAGACAATGAAGGTGCCCATTGAAAGCACCCAGCCTGTAGGCATTTTGCCACTCATGGATCATGCTCTCCTTTAGGTTCAGTTCTGTGGCAATATTTTGCATAAACTTCTGTTGAAGTGGGATCAGTTTACCCAGGTTACAACAATATGCCACTACTAAAATCCTATTAAAAAATATCCTAGTGTGGTTACATTTTTTATTTCTAGACTTTAGTCCTTGCTGGACTAAAAACAAAACGCAGGACTATTATGCACATACAGTTTGTACTTTTCCCCACGAAGAGTGGCAAGGGATAGGATATTACAGGGCCAGGAACATTTATCTCAAAATGTCTTTCAATATAACAAGAACCAGAATCACAATGCCATCAACCTCAGCATCTGGGTTTAATATAACTCAGCGTGAAAACTCCAAAGGAAAACTCACACTCTTCACCCCATTTATTTCACATGCAAATCCTCTCCTGACGTTTCCCCATCCTTCTGGAAGCTATTCTTATGTGAGTAGACCAGCACATTTTAACGTGCTTCAGAAACAAAGCAGTAGCAGAGGCAGCAGCAGCCATGTTATGCCCACTGCAGAGCTGCAAATAGCAGCCACAGCTCTGCTAAAGACATTTCTATCCTTCCTCCTTTCTCCCCCTAAATCCACCTCTTCATTCTGCCATGGATATTTCTGCAGCAAGGCTCTGCAGAGCACTGCCCAGCTCCAGGGGTCTAACACAAGGGCACTGCACATGGACAGCCCTGGGCTCCAGCGCTCAGCATGAACATAATTTTTATGTAGCTTCTTCTCTGTAATTATAAAAATGTCAGCTTGAAATTGGATGGCAGAATTTCAATTCATTTTTAGCTCTGTGGAAGATGATTGTGGCTTTTTAAAAGTTCACTTGATAGCAAAACAGCCTAGAAAGAGCAAATGTAATTAAAATCTTCCAGGAGCATTGTGGTTGATTAGAAGTTTAATCACCAGCAGCCAGTGAAGGAAACTGCAAATACCACCTCCAACACCATCAGAAAAACACCTCAGCTGCTCCTGCCACACAGAGCCAGCTCCTGATTTGGTCACGTCTGTATTTTCATAGGTTGCTTAGTATTGCTATAAACATATGGAGGTTTCATCATCTGCCAGTAAGTACACCATAGAGCCCAAGAAATGGGATATACCCAAATCCAAACATCTACTCATATATTCCCACAGAATCCCTCATCAGGTGTTTGTGCTGAAAACAAAGTTTTAACCTCATATAGCAACTTCACATCATAGCTGATGCTGACCAAGATACAAGTTGGCAACCAGCCAGCAATAGACTTCTGTATTACACAAGCATTATGTACATCTCGAGCTCCTCTTTCACAATAAAGACTGCCAGGTGACTCCACGGGCTTCAGGATCCTTATCATTGTCAAGTTCCGTAGGAACTCTTCTCAGAAAGAAGTGACTCGATGAAGCCAGAAATAAAACATTTGTTACACTTTTCCGTTCTTAAAAAGAAAGCAAAACACAGCCAGTCAGTATACCACTCAAACTTCAGTAAACAAAAACAAGCTCCTGTGTAGTACACTATTTTGCTCTCTGCTTTCTTCATGTCAGATTTTATCATCCAACTGTTATAAAAATATAGGTTTAATTTTCTTCTCTGATTTTTGTGTGAGCTTGCAGAGCATGAGCACTGCCTCGCAATATCTGAGAGTCACTAAGGACAAAAGTTCTCGATTGACTTTATGTCTTGAATGACTAAGGAAGACTGAATAAGCTAAAAAAATAGTTCTTAAGCAGAATTACATCTGTGTCTGCACAGAGAAAATTTCACAATTGGTCATTTCACTATTAGCATGTCCTTTTTTAAAAAAAGATTGTTTTAACTTGCTAGTTATATTTTTAAAAATCCAGATTAATTCCCACCTCAGCACCCACCCATTTTTTTTTTAAATCAGAAGCTTCTATTTTCAAAATAGCATATTTAAGTATTTAGTCACAGTATTCCCACAATCATATTCCCATGTTGGTAAAATTTATCAGCTGTTTGCCACTTATGCTTCTATATATCAGAGCAGAGTAGATTTGCAGGCATTCCTGTGAAAACAGCCTATAGACCATTGGTAAAAGTAACCTTATAACATGAAAGAAAGCAATTCGAATTTTGATGGTCACCAGCAGAAAATGTAAATTCTTACTAGGTCCTACTGGGGCTGTGACAGGTATCTGTAATGATGTTGGTCTTCATATGAATAAGATCAATCAATTTTTTAATAATTATAGTTATCATACACTGATTAATGACAGCGAGCAATAACACTTGCTCTGACAGTGACTCCAGGTCAATCAGAGTGAAGTTTCTTATCTTAAAGAAGGGGGAGAGGAAGGATTGGAAATAAGAAAAAAACATTTTATAGCTTTCAGGAAAAAAGCCCAGAGCCATTCTGAGTGTAACACTTATCACTTATGGGTAACAGGAGACACTGTTTAAGGGAGAGTATCTGCTGCAGCTCTGCAGCATAAGCTCCATGTTACAGAGATCCATGCTACAGTGACACAGAGAATTTAAGAGTAATTAAACCTGAATTTGCCCTTTAGCTGTGGAGGTGAGGGGTGATCTTTTCTATAGAGCTGGAGGAAATCTAAGTATTTATTAAAAATTATTTCCTAATGAAGGAAACATCAATAACTGATAGTTCTCTCTGAAACAAATTATCCAACCAGTGTTGTTTTTTGACAGACTAAGTCACAAACTTGGCATGCACCCTTGCCCTAAACATCAAAGCCAAAACCCAAAACCCCCAAATTTGCAACCAACTTGGGTGCCCTCACCCTTTAAGAGATACAAAAGTTGACAAAGATGCCAAATAGAGAGGCACAAAACAAGGGCCCGTCCTTGGTGTGCTCTTCACACCAAGACAGGCCAAGCCACTGTATAGAAGGAGTTAATGTCCTGCTCAGAAAAGGGTATTTTCAGACTCAGCTCACAGAATTACGGCAGCCAAAACACACAGAAATAGAATATTTGATCTGCAGTGAGACACAGCATTTCTACCTCCAAGCTTTCTCCTCCCTCTTCAGTGTTATATGTGATAATCTTCATTTAGAAATACTTTATCTTTTTTTTTTTCTTTTCTAAAATGCATCAGTTCTTAGTAGATATTCCACTCATTTTTCTAATGGTCATTGATGCCTTTTAAATTTCTCTCCCTTCATCGCTGTTCTAATGTCTTGCAGTTTAAAATTATCTGCAAATTTCATTATCATCCTGTTTAACACATCTTCCCAATCAGCAATGAACTTGAATCAAGTTCTGCAATTGATTCTGGCAGCTCTCCACATCAATGCACTGCCTTTGTGCCAAGCCTTTCAGCCAGCTCTCAGTCCATGTGGCCGTGGCCCTATTCAAACCAACTGGGACTTTTATTTTTTTTTAACAAAATGGAAATCCAAATGAGGAAATATCAATTGAGTTATTAAAATCCAAATATATCACATTAGGTGTATTATCTTAATCCAGTGAAGCAGTTACAGCAATAACTAAGTGAAAGTAAATTGGTCAAGGCCATTTATAGATAAAACGTCAAAAAGAGCACTTGGGAGCCTTAAAGCAGGTGTCTGCAGAGAGGAAGTATTTGAAAAATGCAATGCAATCCAGCTAAACTACTTCAATAGTAACCACATAATCAGCCACTCTAGATTAATTATCATTTAAAATTAAGAAATAAGAAACAAATATCGTTAGTTAGGTCTCTAAAGACCCAAGGGGAATCTGGGGGAGCTGTTTCTCTGGTTCAAGCAGTGGGCATGGCAGCCTGAATAGAGGTGACTTCTGGAGAGGCTGTAGTGGTGGAAAGCCCAGATATCAAGTCAACTCCTGACTCATTTATTCTAAGTAAAAACAAGATTTGGGGGCATGTTTCACTGTCTAGAAACATGCCTGTTTGACCCAAAACACTTAATTTAATTTCTTCAGGGCTTGTTTACATCCCAGCTGTTTATTATGTTACAGGTTGTGACACTTGATGATGGAGTTCACCTTCTATTTGTGCAAGATGCACAGCCTGTGTGTGCTCACCAGGCAGGGATATGACCAGGAGCAAAAACAATTTAGGCACAAATGCCCCAAACTAAGGTCTGAAAATTTAGCATTGGTCACACACCATGCACAAAACCATAACTTCTGCTTCAAATATGCAGGCACAGTGCTGTTACCTCAGCTGTGCTGCTGGACGATCACAGCACAGAGGTGACAGCCACAAGGAGCACGGCTGATGGTGGTTTGAACATGATGTCAAACCACCAGACCAGCAGTGTTGTGAGGCTCACAGCTGAAAGATGCTGCAAAGGGAAACCTGCTTCTGCCACACAGAGACACCCTTGCTTGGGGCACTAACTTTGAACTCCCTCAAGTTCCACATTGCCCAATTGTGCAACACTTCATAAATGTTATTTTTTAACTCCCTGATTATTTTAAGTACATTAAAAAGCACATCTTGGTCTAATGTGGTCTGCTTTCACTCATAGCTAGCACTTTGGGAAAACACTAGAAGATGAATTCTAACCATCTAACAGTATCTAAAGATAAGTAGTATCCAGGCTGTCAGGATATGCTAAAGAGTAGTGATTTTGCACCAGCTTTCTCAGAAGTTGGACTTAAGTTTTGAAATATATCACTACACGTCCTCCATTGGTATTAGCAGAGTCTTAAAACCATCAGACTTCAAGGGAGACTTACAGCCAGTTGCTTGTATTAATCAGTTTAGGACCTGACTTGGGTGTAATCCAGGCTTCTATTATTTACTACTGACATATGCCAAGTTGAATTTTTTCTAACATTCCTGCCTGATTCATAAGGACTCTAACAAGAATATTTAATACAAGCCATTAAATTTATTTTTACTTGACTAGGTTGTCTTTATTAAGAATTCTATTTAGATTAATACCAGGAAATCTCTTGACATGTATTGCCTTGCAGCACTGAAAAGATTATGGGAAATGACTGTGTGTAAGAAGGCTTCTCTGTGAAGTACAGTATTTGGGTAGAGACAGCTCCAGCAATGCCTGCTAGGCAAGCTGCATGTTCCACTGCTCAGGCATGCATCAAACCCACAAGGCTCAAGCACCCAACATGCTGCAAGTCCAGCCACCCCAAAATGACAGCATTGCCATCGTGATGCCAGTTTTCTCTTGCCTACACACTCTGCAATGTTGGCCAGGTGAGGAGGGCCAGCTGACTTCCCCTCACACAATAGTTCTAATCCTGCTCCCCAGAAGGGAGCCCAGGGAGCATTACCTTGCTGTGGACACCCTTTGTTCTCCCCCTTTATTGCTCCCACACACACTTCCAGTGGACAGCTGCTGAAGGGAACCACTCTCCTCTTAACCCAGTAGCTATGAATGGATTGCAGTTCCTGCACCTTGCCTTGCTTCATGAGCCTTGTGCCAAAACAAGTGGATTTTCATGGCTGCTCTGAAAATAAGCCAAGATGCTTTCACAAATGGAAGGAAGGAAGTTTCAGATAGGAAGTCCCTCAAGAAGAAGCTCTTCATCCCTGACAACTAGCTCAGATACTGGCAGAAGACTCATAACTGCCCATGAAGAAACTCAGAGACTATTTTCGTCTACAGGAATGCAGAAGTAGAGATAACTTAGTTTCCAACAGAATTACTTCAAAACCCTGTTGAAAACTTTATGATCTTTTAAATCAAGATTGAAAAATGCCCTCTGGGCCAGATGGCATTTTTGTTTGAATCCAGCTTCAGGAAAGCTCCACTGAGGTTCTTCATGATGTTTAAACTGGATGCAGAATAAAAATGGTTTATGGGCCTTTTCAAAACCCCACTTTATGATACAAATTTTGCCCAATAAGAAAAAGATTTCTTAACCTCTGTGGTTAGGCTCTAAGCATCTCATTTCTATTCTCCTCCCAAGTTGCATAGGATCTTTTAGTCAAAGTTCCAAGAGATGTCTGTGTTTCCTACAATGCACTTTAGTAGAGGTAGCACAGTAGCACTCTGGGTTTGGACTGTGAAGACCTGAACATCAGGAGCACAAAGAACTAATGTGGTACCTCTTTCTCTAATTTTCAATGCCCTTCTCCATCCTAAGACAGACTCCCAAACTCACCTCATTCTCAAGAGCTGCCTACCTTAGATTACAAAATAAAACAAAAAAATACAGCAAATGTGGTCCTCTTAAACACACACAAGCCATTAGTCACCCTCCTCTATGGGTGAATTGCAGGATCTTACTGAAACACTTTTTATTCTTTTTTCAAAGTTGTTTTTTCCACCTATTTTTTCTACAGTCTTTTTGCATTTCCATTTCACTTTCTATTAACCCACTTTCTCGTTTCCCCTGCCTAAATCTCTCCCCCAGAGTCCATCTGCTGTGTTCTTCCTCTCTTTTTATTTCCCTCACTTTTTTTGCTCACATCTCAGTGTGGACTTCTCTCCCTAGCTAGGTTTTAAGCTCTGTTTTATTTATTCACACACAAAGCACCCTGTCCCCCAAAATTCATTCTTTCTAGGGCAAGAGGCATTTCTTACCTTGAGATATTATCTTCCTTATTGTGATCAGTACCTGCTACTTTATTTCCATCTGTGCATCTCACCCACAAGCTCTGTGTTCTTTGCTTTAAGTCCTGCCAGGAGGTACCTGCTGGTGGGTAAGCCAAGGGTGTTTGAAAGGCCTGCAGGAACTCAGCAGGAGTCTCTACACCAGAGACCACAGCAGGGCCCTTCGTCCCAGCAAGGAGGTGGTAGCTGGCAGCTGCCTCTTCCCTTCTGCTACCAGACCCACAACTGGTGAGCTACTGGTTTAGATTCAGAATTTCACCTGGAAGTAATTTAATTCAAAGACTCTCACTGGTCTCTGAGTTGAGAATCTCTTTGTTTCTTTCTCTCCCCTTTCCAAATACTGGGATCACAGTCTGCTGCAAGTTAAATACTCATTTATCCTTGCAGGAATCTCTTGCTAGACTAAATCAGGTGACCAAAGCCAGTAATAAAATTATCCTTTCCATTGCTCACATTAAATTTTATAAATAAAATTAATTATAAAATCAAAGCCATCAATTACAGATTTTAAAAAAGTATCCAAAAAATTCAGGTATTACATTAGGTTGAAAAGGGCACAGCAGTAATAACTGATCTGACAGGATGTCAGATGGGATTGGTAGAGGTAGTAAAAACAGAGTCTGGGTTTTCACTCCTTACCCAGATAGCCAGTCCTTTCATCGAGCAAGTGACATGCCACACTCAGTCTGTGCTACTGTTCCAGCCTGCCTCCTGTACCTCTGGTCCTCCTCATTGCCTTTCTTAAACACGAGTGTAACAATAACAACCTTTCCTCAGCCACCCACAACTTTCCCTAGTTGCTGTGTTTCTTCAGAAGTGACAGACAACTGCTTATCACTTTGACTAATGTTTTCTGCACCCTCTAGAAATTCTCACTGGGTCTAATACATCCATCTTCATCACGGAGTGCCCAGCCTGTGCTTCCATGGCTTCTCCCCCCTCTAGTGCTACACAGGGGTGGCTAGGAGGAGCCAAAACAGGCATTGGGAACTAAGACTTTCCAGGATCATCTCCAGGCATCAGCACCCACAGATTTCTGAACAAGGTCTGCAGAAAGCCTCACCCAGTTGGGCAGGGTGGCCTGCACAGACCCCACCAGAGCACCCCTCCCCAGACATGCTCCCTCCTCTGACTGGCTCCAAGGACCTCCACAAGCTCATCACTGGCTTCATACTGGAACTCTGCACAGTGCGGGAGTTGCACTTTCTTCTTCTTTATAACGTTTCTTTCTGCAGTACAACTATTACAGCCCCTTAATGGAACTTATCAGTATTAAACCCAATTAACTTCTTCAATAACTCAGCCTCTTGCCATTGGTTAACCTAACAGTGAATTTATATATTAATAAAATTAAAGGTTATTTCGTGTAAAACATTCATATTATGAAGTTTGCCCACAGTTAGAGCATCATGTATGCTCCCTGAGGAAGACAGGTGAGCTGAACTCTACATTGCAGCTTTTTCAGCCCCAGTGTACCCAAAACATGGGGAACACAATTCCCTCAAAGTACCAGTTTATCTGTTACTGGAGATCAGCTTCTCAAACCATTCAACCCACCGTTCCCGTTCCTCCCCTACTCTGCTGCCCCAGTCAAAAGTTCCTTAAATGATAATTAAAATGCTGATCTTCAGTTGCACAGGTGGAACACCTTCGTGGGTTTTAACAGTTTTTCAACTAAAGCAAAAAGAGGCTGGCACTCTGAAATTGTTTACAAGACATCACTGGTTTTAGATGGCTCCAAGGATAAAAGCATTGAACCCAAAGCCCTCATAAAATCCAACAGTCATTAAAAAAAGTACACTCCAAAAGCTTCAGAAAGTATTGAGAAGTTGTAGTGTGCCACATACAGGTACCTTTCAAAAGCACACACCTCAGTGGTGAAACCATAGGTATGAGGCAGAGGCTTGGAAAATTATCAGAATTTCTTTGCAAAAGTCATTACATCACTGAGAATCAAAACATTAAGATGGAACATTCTTTTCCCTATGCTCAAGGCACATGAATCAAACAAAGAGCTGTTTCGTGTTTTAGGCAGGCAGTAGAGGGGTAGCTGAACACGTCCTCTTCTATCTGGTTTTACTTCTCTCTAATTAAACACTTAAGATGTGCACAGAGATGTCACTTGGCTCCCACGCCAAAGCAGGCTCTGTGTGGCTCTGGGGTATTTATATTATTATTCCAAGGGAGCATTATCAAAATCATAGTTTTTTGATTACTTTTTCCATTTCTTACAAAGACTTTCAGTCTCCCCAGAAATAAAAAATTTCCATGGAAACACACACCCATGAGATACACGTGACAGCTCCTGAGCTAGTATATAAAGCACTTGACTGCTGTAGCCCTCCTCTGCAGAACAGAATCACTGGTTCAGTCATTACTGTCTTTTTCTCCTTCCTATCATTTATGCTTCTAACAAATTTGGACTAATTACACAATTGGGTCAGTTTATATTCAAGTCTTCCATAGAAATTATACTTATTAGCTGCTCAAAAAAAAAGTAAGACTTCTCTTTTACAAACATTTTCTTGAGCTTGTTTTTTTTTAAATCTGTGGTTGTGATTTTACTCTACGTGTTTCACAGGGCAGATTTGTTCCTTTTGTCTTGCTTTAAAGCTGTGAGATGACAGGACAGGTCGTTTGACAATGCAAAGCCCCCTCTGCCTGCATTCTGCTCTGACTGGCTGCAGCCTGTTACAGGATGGAGAAGAACACAGGTCGCCCGTGCAACCTTTTGCCTAGCTGCTGCTGTTCAGATCCAGTGAGAGAAGAGACAGGAATTGAGAGGGAAAGGTGAAAAGAGAGAAACAGGCTTCAACCCAGAAGACCCTGTGTCATTGATTAACACTGGGCTGGCAATTAAACCAATGACATAGATGCTCTCTATTAATCCCTCTCCCTTCCCCTATAGGGAGAGAGAATCAAGGAGAGAGACTTAAAGGTTGGAAACTAAACTGCAGCTTTAATGAAACAGGACTGATGAAAAGGAAAATAATGAAATATGTACTAATATATACAAATCTAAATTTACAAATGTAAGTTCCCCCCCTCCATAATGCTCACGTCACCCCCAAGGCTGCAGGACAGCCCTGGAGAATTCCTGCACTTGCCTCCTGGAGCCAGTGGCAGGGGGAAGCTGGATGCAGGAACACAGGGATTCAGGAATGCACAGATGGGGATCAAAGGCAGAGAAACAGACTCAGTGGTCCCAGGACGCCAGCCATGGAGGAAGAGAGTCATCAAATGATGGAGATCATTTGATCACACTTATACTTGACTGTATAAGATTATATTACAAGTAATATTTTTTGTACAGGTTATGCATGAATGCGTTGGGTTTTTTCTACTAACCATGTTAGAGTTCAGATCACCCAAAATTATTACTCCCGCATTTAAAGAGGACGTTTCATTTCTAATGAAAAACCTCTCTTGTTTTACTGATGATTAACAATATTTTCTTATCTGTTGAAAGGTTGCTAAAGATGATGTCAATTATTCATTGGATGGAGTAATGGGAGGTCACAGCCTTAAAACATTTTAGGGGAGAAAACTCAAACTTATTTTAATTTTAACTTTTGTTGATAAGTGAAATTCACATAGTTCAGTGAAATATTATGAACAAAGAAGCCTAAATTAACCAGCACAGGTACTCTAAAAAAGCAGCAATTGATTTCAACCAGTTAATCATTACTATATAGAGAAATCAGACATTTAACTTGTTTCTGATGTGAAAATGTTTCTGGAAGGTTTTGTTTGTTTTGGTTTTTTATTGCATTTGAAAACTCAAAACAGATTCTATGATGAAAAAAATTGTAATAATTTTTTTTTTTTTTAATGGCATAGGTGCATCTTTAGTAGCCTCTGTGATTACTGAATACAAATCCCACCAAGGAAATTCCTCCCAGAAGTAGCAGTCAAGCTGCCACTCAAACCCAGCAGGTCTCAAAAGTCACCATGAGTCCATGCATGCAAAGCCACTCGGACCCAGTTAATGCATCACGTTGCCCTCCCACAACTGGTTAAATCCTGGAAAAGACAAAGTCTGGGAGACACTGTCCTCAGCTTGCAGAGAACATAGTTCCCTCCACTCTTTCCAGCAGTGTTCAGAGTTAACGGGCTCCAAACATGCCTTGGACAGATGCAATACTTGCAGCAATTAGGTGAGCTGCGTGGATCCCACCAACCTAGGACATCCCCAGAGAGCAAGAGGCTATGTGATTTGGTAAAGGGAGAAGAAGTTAAATAAAAACCCCACAACAACAATGATGGAAAGCAAACCCACACACATTCACTTCGGTATATAAAAAAGGTCACACTTCCATGCTGTCAAACCCTTTCAGTCTTCTAATCCTGCCATTGACCTTAGAATCAAAACAGCTCTAGGAATTTGCTGTCATTATAGCCAGTGGGGCGAGCTAGCAGAGAGATGTCTGCTGGCTGTCTGCTCCAGCTCTTCGTTAGGAGACATAGCAAGAGGTTTGCCCTGAGCAAAGGCAAGTGGCAGAGTCAAGCATTGACTCTGTATTAGACAAACAGAATCTGTCTTTTCTGTGGGTGAGCAATAAAAGGCCAGACAGGTAGCTGTCTGCATTATTCATGTCTGAAATTAACACGACATACTCACTACGAGACTTTAAATAACATTGTCAATTAAAGTCCACTCACACAGTAGATTTTACAATGAAATTAAGTCACTGCAAAACATAGGCTATTGTCAGCTGAACTCTTTTTCTGCTCACAAATATATACACAGCATTATTGATGATACAGCACACAGACATTAATGACATCGGCTACTATTTGTCTGGCTGCTGAGCACCTTGCACACAGCTCCTGAGCATGTGATGTGGGCAGCAAGAGCATCTCATGTGCAGACACAGGGAGGCCTCTGAGGAGGCCACAACAGCACACAGCTGACAGCAGAAGGTGTGCAGAAACTGCCTTGGGGGTCATATGCACTGAATGATGAGCACAAAGAGAAATATTGAACATGATCAAACTGCCATTCACTGACAGGTGCCCTGCGAAAACACTACTGTGTTATCATGTAACTGAAGGCTGTATTGTAATGCAGGCTCACAAGTGGGGGAAATAGCATTCCATAAACAATAGTAATTCTGTCCTTCTACTTCAGAGTGCTTGATAGAGGTTAAAAAAAAAGCAACCAATCACACTGTTTTACATAAAATTTCCTCTTTTCCTAAATGACAAAAAAATCCCATTCTGTGTGACCCAAGGAGGATCTGCACACCACAGTACACATCTCTGCCACTTGGGCTGAAGGTCAGACTACAGAGCAAACATGAGAGGCAGGTAGTCACCCCTCTGTGGGCTGGCTGCTCTGAAGATAATACAATAGCAGGTTAAACGTGTTTGAATAGCTCCATTTTACATATGGGATGGATACAGATCCAGGCACAGTGGATTTTTTCTAGGAGACAAAAGGGTATTCACACAGGCTATCTTTATCCTAACAAGAAGGCTCTCTCCTGGCTTGTCTCTACAGGTGATGGTCAGAGCCTGGCTCTGGAAGGTGATTCACTCCAGCTAAATTGGGCTCCTGCTCTTAATCCCACTCCAGAGGGGCTGCTCATCCTCTGTTCTCTTTACAGAGGCCCCTGGAGAGATGAGCCTCACCAGGCCGAAATAAGATACCTTCCTGTATCTGAGCAGCACAGAGTCATACTGATCTCTGAACTTGCTGCCAGAGGGATTATTTTCATTTTATCACATTGGCAGGGAGCCTGGTTTTATTGCTTTCCTCAACCAGTGGAAACACTCAGTCCTAACTCATCTCATCAGTTCTTTGCTATGGTAGGACCCCCAGACACAAGCAGCTCCTGGTCTTATCTGATAGCAGCATGTGCCACATAGGTAGGCTATTCTCTTATTGATCAAATAACTTCTGGTCTTCACTACCCATTTTTGATAATGGAAATTATCTTCCTAGACACGGTCATGCTCATGTAAGCCTCCAGTTTTGAGCTTGCCTGCTTTTAAGTTGCATGAAAAGGTGAAAGAATTGTGTTCTTAGCTTGAATGCCTCCACAGATCAGAAACAGAGATTTTAATTATTTCTGTCTCAAAGAACATCGAAGGGCTAGAAGCTCCCCTCTTGTTCAGTGCCCTACAGTGGCTACTGAATCATAGAATCACAGAATGGTTTGGGTTGTAAGTGACCTTAAAGATCATATAGTTCCAAGCCCCCTGCATGAGAAGGAATGCCTCCCACTAGACCAGGTTGCTTAATGCCTCATCCTCTTTCTCTGAAAAGAGAAAGTAACACAGACGTGTGTGGAGATGGTTTGCATGATATTGTGTTTGTTCAGTGAATTAAGGTAGACAGCCTGATGTGTCATTCATTTCATTAACTTTGTGTTGACATGTTTGTTACAATCTGCACTTCAATTTGACCAGCAGGCTGATTTCCAGCCCCTCTCTGCTGGCCTGCTCCTCTTACTCCTCCAGCTTAGCTAGGCAGCACTGGAAATCAATAGTTACCTCAATATTAAACCTGGGTTAATAAGAGAACAGCAGAAGCTGCAGGGTCTTACTATAAGTATTTGATACTCTCATGTCAGGAAGACAGAGTTGATTTCCAAAAGCCACTTGGCTGGTTTAGGCTGCTGCTTTCAGGAGAGCCAAAGAATCTCATTTGGCAGGGAAAGGTATAAAATGCAATTCTATTAGAAAAGTTTGTAAGAGTTCACAGGCAATAACTCATTCATATGGCCCCAAACAAGTCACAGAGATCAAAATATCTGTATACAGTAGAAACCATTAAAAATCCTATAGGCTTCCCACACTGACAACTGATAAAAATTCAAAGAGGCAGCAGAACCCATATTTCAAACACGAATATTCTAGTCCTGTATTGCATGTAGGAAAGGCAGTATGGTTTATTATCAGCAGACCCAACATGCAACAGAGCTTTGCAGAAGAAAAAGTAACAGTCCCTTCCCTCCTGGCTTAGCAGCCGCAGCAAAGAAAAAATATGAAACCCTGTGAGAGGCTCCATGAACTGTTTTTCAAGGCCAGCACTGGGCATAGCTGCCTGGGGTTTGGGGATCCAAGAGTTTAAGATGATTCTCTACCCTCACAGATGCCACAGGAAACAGCAGAGCTGCTGTCACTAGATGACTGGCTGGTGGTGTTTGTATAGGGAACTGACAAGAGAATTCCTGGTAGGTGATGCCTTATCACTCGTCTGAGGTTTCCCAACACAGAGAGAAGTATGTTAGCTACCTAAGAGGACAGTGATAGAACAATCCAAATATACCTTGGATTTTTAATAAAAGAGAAAACACTCCTTAAATGAAAGTAAATTAATAAAATAAAATTACTCTGAAGCAGTGCCATGCCTGTGTAGATGAAGTGAGTCGCTAATATTGAATAAACAGCTGGAAGGCTGTTTAACTTAGCTCTGCTGTGAAAGAATTAAATACATAACCTTTACCCAATTGCTTGCTGCAGGTTCCAGCTTCTAGCAACTTTTGACAGCTGAAGCTGACAGGAAGCCTTACACCAGACTCTGGATCTGTAGCTCCCTGAAATAGCAGCAGTTCCTTCCCCATCACCTTGCTGAATAAGGTCCTGATGTGCCTGCAGTGAACAGCCCCCACTGACAGGTACAGTTGTGGAATTTTTCTATTACTGTGTACCTCAGCCACAATTATCAACACAAATTATGACAGAATTCATCTTCTTCTCTTGCTTAAAGTATGAGTTGTCTCAGAAATGAAAGGGCAAAGATGACATGTTCAGATGCCAGAGCTGATTATTCAAAACCCCTTACCGACCATCAGTTACTAGAGCTGCCTGAACATCCATAAGGAAAGGTAGGTTGGACTGGAAAAGAAATTTGGTTTTGCTCTTTCAAATTCACCTGTCATTATTACTGCATGAATAAATAACAGATGTAAAAATTACTTTTTGGGATTTTCCAGCACAATTTCATCTGTAACTTTAAGCAAGTGCACAGATCTCTCCTGAAAGCTCAATATATTTACTCATTTTCTATGACTGTTACAAAGAGGGACTGCTCAGTGACATGCCACTTTGTGGCACAACTTAGCTCAATTATTACTGCATACACTTAACTGACTTGTTTCTTTCCTTAATTTCACGTTAACAGTTGCCCAGCTCTTTCATTCAGGAGGCAGTTTTTGAGATCAGAATTTTCTGAGATCAAGAATTCTTTACAAGTAAAACTGTCACATTGCCTGTTTACCAAGTATAAAAAAAACTTAGCAAAAATTTACGTTGGAACATGAAGAATGTTACCCAGCCTGAAAGCTTGGCATCTTATTAGTGAGAAAATATAAGAACACCCAGAAACAAGGCTGAGAAGAAAACAGGCAGTGAACATCAAGCTAACAGAGTACAAAGCATGCTTGTGCACAAAACTGTACAACATGCAACTGTATTTGTTTTTTCAGACTGGTTAAATAACCCCATGATTACTGGCAAGTGAAAGATTTCTAGTATTGCATTCCACTGCAGTACATCACATTTTCCCTCATTTCTCCTCTTGAAATTCCCACAGCAACAACTTAAAAATTTTGACTGAATATTCACGCATGCACACATCCCCATAGCTCCACCATAGCCAAGCATTTCCTGAAGGGAGTGAGCAATGAATTTTGTTTGAGAGACCAAGTCACATTACATAAAGAATAGTAAGACAGAGAAATCATAAAGTTTCATGTTTGGCACATGAAAAAGTCAAGCTAAAAAGAAAAAATAAGCTTTAATTGCACAAAGGCTTCCAACAGGCTGAGTTCAGGGTCACATGTACAGGCAACCCCATGACACAGGCAGACATGTGTCTTCTCATGTCCCCAGAGTGGCCTGGCTGCATGCAAAGGAATGGAGGAATCTTGCCTTACCTAAAAGCTATAAACCTGTTTCCCTCACAGACGAACACGATGGTGATAAAAACTCAGGCAGCTGATCATCCGTCAGCAGCACCAGTTGGCTCGGTAGCAGCACTGGCTCCTGGGAAGCCAGAACTCCTTCTGCAATGTGCCTTCACAGAGTTTTTAATCAAAACCTATCCCTTCCCCCAAGCTAGCTAGCTGCCAAAGAGTAGGGAAAAAAAGTCTCCATGAAACATAAAAGAAGCTGGTCAGAACATTTCTTTTAGAAGGAAAAACGGCTCAAGTCTATTCAGAAGGCAGGAGCCGCTTCTCCGAAACAGTGACCAGAGGCAAGTGCCCAGTTAATTATTCAGCAACAAAGGCTTGTGATAAAACCTCATCTCCTGATGGTTGCTGACCACTAATGCAGCTCCTAGCATGCTGCTCCTCAAATGTACAGCTCCTCTGACCTCAATTACTATGACTCTCTTACTAGTTACTTCTGAAAAACTATTCCGAGGTTTTGGTGGAGTGAACAAAGGGTTGTAATAATAAAAGTTTAGATTTATATAATCCTCTGCATAACCAAAGTGACCTTAAAAAGTCAGGAAAAACATTTCAGAATGTACCCAAACGTTCATGCAAAAGTTCAAGCATGTCTGCAACTCCTGTGTCAACACAGTTCTGCTATTTGTCTGTGGCAGCTGCATGTACAAATAATTAGAGAAAAAATATTTTATATGACTTGTGATGCCAGGAAACACAATAACTTTTTCTCAGAAAAACCTGATCCACTATGGCTATATCTATTGCCTTAAGTGTGAGCTTTTTAATGAATAAATGCTAAAGTACAAAAACAGATAATCCATTGCTGAAAACCAGCCATCTCTTAGAAAAACATTTTCTTCACTTTATTTACAAAACAAAAAGAGAACTCTAAATATTTTTAAGAGAGTGCCCATACAAAGTTACAGATTTGATTAAACTTCACATGACTTGCACAGAGATTGAAAAACAGTTTGGCCACCTGACATAACACCTGTAACACTACTATCTATACCAGCAAATCACTATCCCTTTCTCACCTGTCAACTTCCATTATCTATTTGCACTATCTTGAGCATCTGGAAACCAATCTAATTGGCAAAATGCAACACTGGTGGGTTTGATTCTGACACAGGAATAAGAGCCCCATTTACTGCCTCTAATTTAGCACTGAAACTGGTAATCTCACAATGCGTATATAAATTTTTCCCATATTAAGCAGAAAAGTGGTGTTCCCACCATTCTGGAAAGCAAAGGAAAGCCATTAAATTAATTTCCAGGCTATCCATTCCTCCTTGCCAGGCTTAAAAAACCCTGCAGAAAGGACCATCCACGGGAGGTTAGGTTAACCTAAGAGCTTGAGAAGTTGCTCGCTGCTGTCAGCTTGCTGGAGTTGAAAACTAACACACTCCTTCTTGCTCAGCCCTGGTGGGATTTACAGCTCCAGCTCAGAGCATCTCTGGCCTTACAGGGTAAGGGCTAAACCAGGCAGCAGGCACCACTGCCATGGAGGTGACAACACAGCAGCCATGCAGGCAAGTACTAGCACTGCATGAAACTACAGTAGCCATTTATTTGTATAAGTTAATGAAAAAGAGCATGATCCCATCAGTGCAAGAGACATAAGTGACTTGAGCCAAGACATCTCTTCTAGCCCTAAGACATAACACAATTTTTGTGTAACTATCACAGAAGAAGATAGAATGAGGGTGAAGCTGCTGTATCCACTAATACTTGGTCATTTGACATAGACAGCATCCTGCTGCTGCTTCTGCCCCACCAAAAAACAAGTTATTAGTGCACTTTCTGAAATCTACTTTCAGTTGTACTAGTGATACAAAGACCCATTAAGTCCTGCAGCAGAAACTCAGGCTTCCTGGCCTTGTCAGCTAGCCTTCTGGGAAGATTCCCCAAGTATGCGAACTCTCAGGTTTCAACAGATCCCAAGAGACCAGAATATCTTTTAATCCAAACCACATGAAATTCACAATTTAAACTCACTAATTCCATTCCACAATTTCAGCTAAGCTCCCAAATTTTAGAGGAAATCTCAAGCCAAAATTTAGGGGCCTGAGCCATAAGAAGAAAAATTAGTATTTTGGGGACAGTGCCCACTGTCACCAAGAACTGCTGGTTTGACACAGGATCCAGTCTCTTGCAGTATTTGCTAAAGGAAAATCATATTACTTTCTAGCTTTTAGATTTGTTTTGATACTCATCACTTCTGACAGCTATTCTCATCCTCTTCATCACATCACTAAGATGGTGAGCATGAGCTGCTTCACCTGGTACACCATAGCAGGGACTCTCTGATAGGGACCACACTGAAAATTGTTTTTCTTCTCAGATTTGTCCCTGATGTGTACACTGTGGTGGACTGGAAATCGTTACTTTGTCCAAGTGTGAAGCAAAGACTGGGAAAGAGAGATGAGATTATCACAAAGATTAAAAAGCAAAAGCAGAAGGAAGAAGCAACAATCCAAGATGTATTATGCATGTGTTAAAAGTATATTTGAGAAAGTGTATCTCACTTTTCATATTAGTGTTGCAACAAGCTGCGTTAACTGTCTAAAAACTGCTTGTCTTTAGAGTGATGCCATTTTCCATCCCAAAAGGCAGATTCTTCAGGCCTGGTCTATGTCAAAAAGCAAGATTACACAAGGAACATAACCTTTCTTTTTTGAAGCTAACATAGTTAAATCAGCAGCAAGCACAGCTATCCTAGTGTAAGTGTGACTTAGAGCAGTTGAGCTCAACAGTTTCTTGCATTGACAACAGAAATACTTCCAGAGCAGTAGCTACGATGATGTAATTTGGAGAAGCAGGAGCCACAACCAAGGCTTGGGAAGGCACGCATTAATTCTTTAAAGCTTAACTGATATCTTAGGTAGCACCAGCAACCCTTTCACACATCCACAGAAAAGCTGGTCAAAAAGTTAGTCATCTACAAAATGTGTCTGGTGGCATGACCTCAGCCAGCTGCCACCAGCCACTTCTGAACTGAATAATTCTTACCACCAAACAGGTTTTCATTTCCAGTTATGAAGTGAAGGAAATGCAATCAAAGACTCGTGAAAACAAATTTAATTTTCTAGGCAAAGCTATTGCCATAATACATCTTTATAGAGCAGAAGTGGCATCACAAATCGAGCATTTCCAGCACCACAGAGTGGAACTGGGCACAGCAGCAACTACAAAACCTGCAATTTCTACTGATAAACCAGGGCTTCAGGTTTTCTCAGGTGTCCTCCCAGCACCTACTGACCAGAGCAGATGCTTTGACAGGTGCTGGTGCACTGCAGTAAGATTGGCAGGATCCAACACCTTTAGGACAAACTGAAAAAAAAAATAATTTAAAATTATCTACTCTGTAGATCTCTGGCACTTGAAAAGTGGCTCAGCTGCCATCCACTACAGCCATGGTCCCAGCCCCTTCTACTGCCATTGGTTACACACTAGAAGGTATGCTCATTAATAACAGCCTTCCTGACCCTGTGGCTTTTTGCATAGAACCATTTGATTAACCAATCCACAGATTAGTTAAAACTCTGGCAGCAGCCACAGACCAAACCTTAATTTCACTCCCTACATCTTTCCCTCAAGCTTCATTCCCCCCTTTTCCTTGCAACAAGTTAATATTGCCACCCTTATCACACCTACCCCTTACTTCATGGTGCAAGGAGCAATGAAGAACAAACATTTGTCTCCTACAGCCTTTTATGGATGCCACATACAGCAAATCCACAGGGACATTGCTGACAGCTTTCCCCCATCAGCACCAACACCTTGTGCAGCCGAGCCAGCCCCGTGCAGCCCGACAGTCCCATCTGTCCTCACTGTGGGGCTGCCTTGAAGCACACCAGCCAGGTGCCCCATTTCACTATTTGTGCAGCAGTAACCAGGCTGTGCTGGCAGCCCTCTGCTATTTGCACATCTCCCTTTATTGTTCTGTGGGGTTTTTTTAGGAACACACAGTGGGGTAGATCTCTCTGAGATGAGTCAGAAAGAGAAAACTTGTAAGACAACATGCAAGATTCCATGTAATTCCACTGATGGGAAGCAGTGCGACTTTCCTCTGAGAGATCTAGCCATGTTTTTGAATTGAAGCTCAGAAAATAACTCCCCACAGCTGCACAAGGAAACAGCACACAACCTGTTAGTATCTGCCTCAACAAGGAGAGAGATGAGAGAACATTACTGCTTGCATGACCACAATGAGAGATTGGTCCTCCTGGTTTGAAGGAGCTGTGACACAAGACACAACCAAGAACACCTGGGGAGAAAAATGGAAAGGCAGAAAAACTAAGACATTTTATTAATTCCTCTTGGATTGCTGGGATATTCCAAATAAAAAATAATTCCAAGATGCAAAGATCGCTTCTGTACATTCTCATGAAATATCCACACTTTTCTCCCTGCAACTACTGTTTCCATATTCCCTTGTATTTTAATCATGGCATAAGAAAAAAAGATTTAGAATGCCAGAGCTCCAAAGAAAGCTGCACAAACCCAGGACAGCATCCTTCATTATTTTCAGCTTTTCCCCTCATGCTTTCAGAAGTCCCACTCCACTGGAAAATCAGTTATTCCCTTCACCTCTTTGCAAGTGCTACCTAAACTGAAAGGATTTCAAGGATAATCACAGCAGCCACATAGCAGCCCTATCCTTCTGTGCTGGAAGAGATTTTAAAATGATAAATGTTTTCCATGAAAGGCTATTAAAACAGCCTTTGTTTCAAAAGTAAAAGTGCCTAACAGTTGGGCAATTGGGAAAAAAATGTCTCTTTCTTTCTTCCACTGAGGACAAAACAAGCATGTAAACAAGGGAAAAAAGAGTAGGAAAGATGAAAAGCACACAAAAACACATCACAACTTAGATACTTACATTTGGACAGACATGGATCATCTTTGTGAAAGATGCCACTAGGTTTGAAAAATGCATTTGAGGAGAGAGAAGACAGAGAGAGAAATGGCAGCATTTTCTGATCTACTCTATTAAAAAGAAACTTCTGCATACAGAGAAGCCCCTCGAGCTTGCAGTGCTGCTGCTCCCCTTGGACAACACCCCACATGTCAAATGTTGCTAAACTAGAGCCCTTCCTCAGCACAAGATTCATTCGAAGGTACAAACCCCTTTGTACAGCAATGGAGTGCAGGTATGAGGTTTAACCTTAGTCCTGAACACTAACCTGCATCCTCCAGCCCCGGGACTCACCCAGCAGCCACTTTAGTTCCCCGTGACAGGGGAACTGCGCGCCAGCCAAAAATCAAACTCTGCTTTGCATCACTCAGGTATGTGAGAGATGAACTACGTCCCAGCTGATATTGTTTCTATTCTGCCAGATCCCAGTTACTGCAGACTAAATCCCTCCAGATAGTGTCGCTGCAGGAGGACCCCTCAGGTTTAGTGCCACCCACTGTGCAAACTCTCCCCAGTGGTGCCTTCACTTACCCACACAGAATATGTTGCTGAGGGAGGCCTTTCCCTAAGTGTTGTTTGTCAAGTGATCTGCACGAATTTAATCTGATTACCCATTCTGCTTCAAATCTGAGTACAAAATACAATGCAGTGTCATGACAAGCATAAAATATGAGCATATCAGTCATTGTAATATTATCATTAATATTGTATCAGCAATATTAAGGTAAAGAAAGTTTTAAATGCCCAGATGACTTTTTTTTTAAATAAACGGTATTTCAACAGTTTTGCACTATCTTTTAGGAGCATCATTAGAAGACAATTTCAGTTTTTTCTTGCCAATTTGGAACTTCAAAGAGAATATAACAGCAGCAGTGAAATAAAGATTTTTATACCAGTAAGAGTTTTGGCTTCATGGATGTATAATTTAAACTGCCAGACATTTGGAACATTTATGATACAAAACATAGTCAGTCAGTAATAATCGTGTCCCCTCAAGATATCAACTAATTTGTTTTATTGCCTTTTTATTTTTGTCCTCTTTCATTTTCTGAAATATAATTATAGCTCAGTGACTTTTTCTGCAAGGAAGCCAGCAACAAAGCTTTTGCTGTAATGATGTACAACAAATTAATCACAATTCCTTAACCACCCTGTTCCTTTTATTGTTGCCTCATTTGAATTCATCCTTTTCCCAAAAAAAAAAAATCGATTATATTTGCAATTTCTTCACAAAAATTACACAGATAAAGAACTAAAAGCATAATGGTCCCTACACTTTTTGAAAAATAAAGCAAAAATTAAAAATAATCATAAGCTTCTGTGAAAACAGTGTGCCTTCAGACATCAAAGCTCTCTGCATCCTCAGAGGAAGAGGAAATGACACTAAAGAACTAATCATTTTTTTCTGCCGCATGATGCTATACAATGCACAAAAGCAACATTCCCACTGGAATAAAACCAAAGATGCCAGAACAAAAGAACCATGAGATGAGATTGGAATTACAGTAGGTTTTTTTAAAGCCCATTTAAGACTTGATAATGGCTAACAACATACTCCATAGTGAGAGGAATCAACACCCTGGACATACTGCCACACGAGCAGTCAGACACGTGGCTGCAGAGCCTCATTATTAGCTGAAGAATCATCATCAGTAGTTTCTTGTTATTCTTAGTATTCTTAGTAGGAAACTAAGTAGTTTCTTAGTATTTGCAGGGGAGGAAACACTTGTACAGGCATTTTTATTTTTTTAAGTGTCTCTTGCTCTCATGATGATGAGAACAGTGATGACATTCCCCTATGCAGTATCTCAGAAACTGCCTTTTCTGTTGAAGGACATGCTCCTGCCTGATAGCTTTGATCCTGCTTGTGAACCTTTTTGGTTCGGAGCATGTCCATGTCTCCTTTACTTCAGTATTCTCCTGAGATAGAAGGCCAGCTTCTGCCATACCCTCCAAAAGACTTTCTGCAAGCCTCAATAGACAGTTTTAGCATTTCTAACGGATATAGTATCCCAGGGACTTTCAGGAATGAGCAGAGATCCAGCTCCCTGCTCCATGTCAAAGGAAATAACTCAAGAGATGGGCTGAATAGGCTCTGCCCAACCTGCCAAGCCTGTTTGAGGAGTGAGAGCCTGGTCGTAGAGCACAAGCAAATGCGACCATAGCAAACTCCCTCAATCTGCTGAAAAGATAAAATGAGACAAACCAGTATGTACCTGTTCTTCCTTTGAGATAATCACCTTCAATTTCAACCTGTCCATTTTTGTATTTCGAGTTTCCAGTCCACATCCCCAAAAGTAATTTGCACATGAAAACTGGGCAAACAGATGTCGTTCCATGTGATCAGAGCACACAAATGCTGTTTGTGCATATAAATTACATTTTCCTATCCCTAGGAAAACTGACACACTAAAAGGAAGATTTTTCTCTAGGCAAGTCAAGAGACATCAAGAATAAATATTCAATAATGCAACTAACTTTAAAAACCAGGGGATCTTACAAAGTTTATCACGTTAGAAAGAATCCTTACTCAAATTACGAACATTGTACTGAGATTGGATGCTAATATTAAATTCCTACAAGTAGATCACTTGAAAATTTGGCTAAGGAGCTAAGGTCATATCCTGCTCTTACTGACACACTCATAAATCCCCTGACGCTAAAGGAGTTAGACTAGATTTTCACCCAAAGAATGGTAATTTCACTCATACTTGTGTCAATTTTGTTGGAAGATGTGCATTTGATTTTAGGGGAACCGTGGAGATCCCCACCAGTCAAAATGTCAGGGTATTCTCTTCATATTGAACAAGGAAAACACTTTACACACCTTGATATAATTATTTCCCCTAAGATCTATGCAAATCCAAAGCCTTCATTTATAGAAGGTGAGGAAACAAAACAACCACCCCAGATTTAATTTAGCAGAAGCAATTGGTTTTAAACTCAAAAAAAAAGAAATTTAACTCTTCTCCTAAGAGACTGTACTGCTCTTTTAAAAATGTGCACAGGAATTTAGATACTATATGAGCACTATGTGAGCACTATGTGAGCACTAGAATAACAGTAATGAATGAATAATAATTTGCAGTCTGCTCTCATTTTTTCTATGGCTTCGACTTTCAGCCCCATGAGGTCCGAGTGCCAGCAGGAAAGTAGCAGAAACTGTACTGTGCTGGAACTCCAAATGTTGTCCAGTTTCTCATACTACAGACCTATCAATGTGCCCAGGTCACACAGAATCAAAATACCAAGCTAGAAACCAAGTCTTGGGATACTTCTGCACAAAATTATCTGATTTATAATGAAGTCATTTTAACATTGAAGTCCCTGGTAAGAAAAGGTATGATGATACACAGACTTTCAAACAAATGTCAAGTTGGCAGAATTTAAAGAGGATCAGGGAGGATCTGGGAGAGCCAGACCCACTGCCCAAAAAGCTTAAAAGTGTTGGCAAAATGTAGCCCAAAACTTACTGCAGTAGAAGCCAGTCCCAGGTTCGTGTAGCAGCAACTTTGGGTTCAGCACTGATCACTTCCCTTCAAAAACTGTACAAGGACTGCCAGCCCAGTAGGCTAACCCCTTCTGGAATGGCAATTATTTAACCATTTCTGGGCAAAGTGAAATTATTTCCCATTGCATCTTTGAGAAAATATCAATGTCCCATTCAAATATATCCCAGCTTTCTGAAAACGTGTGTGTTTCTCAAAGGGCTGGATCCCTGTGGATTAAAAAGAAATCTCTCATCAACTTTTCCCCATTGCTTTCTTCTGTATTGATGCTGCTCCAGATCAGCTTCATTAGAAGAAAAATTTTCTGCTCAAAAGTTTTTTTAAAAAAATAAATAAATAGTGGTAGTCATGGTACCAGATGGTAACTGCCCATAGCCTTATTTCTCAGGGAATTTTTCCTTCTGCCTTTTCCTCATGTATTACAGAATCAACTGAGTACCTTCATCTACAGATTATATTCAACTCCCAGAAGGTGGATCAGCATTCAGAATAGCTCAGATGTCAGCAACAACTGAAATAACATGCTCACTTAGATGACCAGCAGATTTTCAGGTACACAAGAATCCATTTTGAGAGTCTAATTGTATAAAACTGGTTTCAAATGCAATACCAGATCTGATATTAAGATCCCAAAATGAGGATTCAAACACAAAAGTAGCTCTTTTTACATGCAGGAGCATCCAGTCAGGCAGATGAGATTATCCTAAAGTGTGCTCATATTAAAAAAGGTAGGACTTCTGTATCTGCTAACAAGATAAAAGTATAAAAGCTGTCACGTCAACTCACTGGTTTCTGTCTCAGAAACTTCAGTGAAACTACTTAATAGATGGGGTAGTTTTTGAAATTTTATTGATTATAAGAGGAGCTGTTCTCTTCTGTGTAGGATTACTTTTATAAGAAAATGCCTATTTTTGCCCAGTTCTGTAAATTAAAGAAGTTTCACTGGAAGACTATGCATTGATATCAGCAATCTGAATTAGTGTGAATTTCTGCTGCAGCAGCTTCTCACATGCAAAACGTTGTGCTTTATTGTGGACCAAAAGTGCATGTACAGAAATGCCCAAAGCCTGTAAACCACTGCACATCTGCTTTAAGGACCTAAATACAAAGAACAGAACAGCAGAATCAAGCCATTTCAGTGTGATATCTGTAATTCCACCTCGATTTCAAAGAATTACTATTTAAAATTATCCATTTGTGATTTAAGCCCCAAATAGTGCTAATAGCAGGTTATACTTAAAATTGCTCTAACAGATCTAACTCCCACAGCATGGAGACCCTGGAGGAATCTGTTTCCCAAGTAGAAAAATTTAGGTTGGGAAACTGCACAAAGAAAGTGAATAACCAAGAATTTGTGTGTTCAATAATGTTTTCTCCCAATAGATGTCTACTTAGGGAGTAGCCTACTGGAATGAGGCAGTGAATTAACCTATATTCCCTTAAATTTCTACTAGGTAATGGCTCTTTTTTACTTAGCTGACTGTTCACTGGAAGTGCAGAAATTCAAGGCAACAGGATAAGCAGCACTAAAAAAATCCGAAATTTCCTGGGACTTTACTACTGTGTCACTTCTGGATCATTCCTGAAGGTTTTCATCTTCAACCTTACTTCTACATCATGAAGTTGGAGCATTAAAACAATTTGCTTCCCATTTTTTGCTACCAAACCTTGCACACCTGTAAATAAGCTCATACTTCCCAGTAGCCTCTATCTTCTTATTGCCTTTTAATTCCCTATCCTTTACCACTTCTATGACATTACACTTTTTTTTTTAGCAGAAATATGTCAATTTTCAATAAGGGTGGCTACTTGAATACTAGATTTCCATTGTTTCCTAAAAGGAACTTCAATTAAAAAAAAAAAAAAAAAGCCCCTTGTAGATTTTGTCCTAAGCTAAACCAAACTATTTAGTGTCTCTTCAATTGATAAAATTTAACTGCTCCTTTTGCAGATTTTACAAGGTAGAACAACAAAGAACAATATTCCTCCTTTTCTGTGTGTTACAACATTAGGTTTTCTTCAAATTTTTACCAGATACAATAACAACTTAAATCTTAGATTGGTACAGCATGTTAGCCATGACTGCTACAGATGCAGTGAAACATTTCAATATAATTTACAACAAAAAAAGATTCAAACAGATTACCTGTCATCCAAGACATGAACATTATGACAGCCAAAACTATACAGTTACAAGGAAGTGATCTTGAACCATAAAAAAATGATTTCAATTTTTATTTACTTACAGATGCATTTACATTTTAATTTGAAGCTTTGGATAGGCTGTTTTAAAAGATGTATGTAATAAAACCTGAAGGCAAAAAAGGTTCAGAACTAATCTCAAACTATGAATTTTGGAAGCTTTTGGATTTTAATTTGATAGTATACCCAGCATAACAAATACTTTTGCACACAAATATCATCATGGGCTGTCAATAGCCCATCCCAGGCTACAAAAGAAGAAAAGAAATGACCTAGAAGCATCTCTAGAACAACCTTCACTGTTGACTGGAGCCTTTTCTCTTGCTATCTCTCGTCTTTGCAATTATGAGTTCTGTGTTGGTAAGAGGAAAAATAAGAATTGTGAGTGTAATTATCTGAATGCAAGAAAAGATGTCATGACCCCAAGCAGGATAAAAGCTGCAGATACTGCCCAATAGAGGTAAATATGCTCCACAACACAGGAAAAAAGCCCATTCTCAGGCTCCTTTCAGTATTTACCACACTCAAAGAATGGTTTGCACTATACTGTCTCAAACATAGACATCTCTCCTGCCATGATCAAAGCTTATGCTACATTTCATGGAAGACAGAAGATCACTGCAAACTACAGAAATACACTAGTGACTGATTGTTCCAAACAGAGATCATCCCAAACAGAGAGAAAGATTTCACTTTTCTGTCAGAAGGACAAAACACAAGCACAGATATGCCAATAGTCACCAAGAGATCTTTTCAATATAATAAAAATCTACTACTAATAGTCTAGTCACTGAAAAACAATCTGGGTCATCACTACTTCATTGTGGAAGAGTTACGAGTTAACAAGGTGAATGTTCATGCAGGCTGGCTCATGGTGTACCTACATCCTCTCCCTAAAAGTAACTCCCTTACAGTCTCCTAGTTTGGAGTGAAACCACAGAGAGGAATCCAGCAGGATATTGCCCTTCCTATCTGTCCCATTCTCAAGTTCAAATCAATCAGTCTATTACAACCTAGAAAACATGAAGCAAATAGACTAGAACATGTGAACTGATCAATGACTGAAGTCAGGACCTGACGTTTTGGAAGGAAGAAATCAACTCCAACCAGTTCATTGTTGAGCTTGTCAATTTTGTCACTCCCTTTCCACAATAAATGGTTAAATTCACATAGCCCAGGCCCAAAGATTGCCCTGCAGCAGGTTTGCTGTCTGCATACCAACACAGCCCTGAGGTGGCAGAGCCACCTGATAGCTACACGGCTACAAATGCAAACTCTCACACAACTTCAGGCATGAAAGAGCAAATTTTACGTTGTCATTAGAAACAAGCTTCTTGACAACCCGAGGTGTTTCCTTGATGACAGCTTTGTGTGAATTGCACAAAGGAAGCATCTTCACTAAGCATTTTCTGTCAGTTTTAAAGCCCCAAATTGCAAGACCATGTTTGTTCTCTAATCAAAGGTGAGAGTTTATGCCAGTGTCCAAGCTGAAAGAGAACCAAGGCTAAGCGAGCAATTTACCCAGGAAAGAAATAAGAAAGGTTGTTAAAGTCCTTAGTTGTTCTTAATTACTGAAAATTTCAAAGCCAAGGGGAATTTTTCCTTCACATTTTGCCCAGAACTTTGCTGAGATTTACATCATCGAATGTCCTTCCCGGCACACATCGGAAAGGAAAGAGTGAGTTTACAAGGAAACAACCATTTACAGTATTTGTATTTTAGTGCTGTCATGCCCTACTCTTTCTGGGAAGTCTTTCCTGGTTTTACTGCAGAATACCTGACTAGACTGAGGCATCACACTATAGGTTGTAATAATTCTGTAGATAGCTGCTGTGCTGTTGAACTCCTGTATGAGACGTATATGAAAAGCTAAAATCTTGGGAAGGGGGATGCAAACATTGCAGCCAACATTTTTGTATCAAATACAGTGAGAGGATGTTGTGCATGTGATGGATTTCAATAAGCAAGGCTTTTCTCCGACCAGCATTACTAACGTGCAGTGACAGACAGATAGAGAAGGATTCTCAATACTTACTTTATAAGATTCAAAAAATTATGAAATTTGAGGTCTAAATGACTATGCTAGGCACCTGTCCTCATACAGAATATTTTCTCAGCAACCACTAAGAAAAACCATTCAAGCTGCACTGCTGTACAGGGCAGGGAAGACTGCCTCCCTTTCACAACATAAAGCAACTCTTTACATCTGCTCAGCTGAGGAATCCTCGCAGCTCTGTGCTTTGTTGCAGGGAATTACAAATTTGCAACCAAGTAGTTTTCATCCAAGTTATAATCTCATCTTGTCCATGCTCAGTATAGACTAGTTACAGTTAATTAATTCCTATGTTTATGTGTTCTTCCACACCAGATGGCTTGGTGAGCTAGTCAAGCACTCCCAAACAGGACATTTTTTGGCAAGTTCCTCACAGAGAGTGGACACCACTGGCAGTTTGGCAACGACTTCACATTGCTATGAACAATGAATAAATAAGGCTGACAGGCTCAGCTGTTCCTCTGTTTCAGGAAACGTGCTTCTGTCTTGATAAACCAGCTTAGTGAGCATAATAAAAAGGCAGATCCAAAGAGGCTTGGACTGGATGTTTATCCATAACCTCAGAATATGCAGTCTTTCTCCAAAAGAAGCCATTTCCATGGAAATTTCTGCAAGACACCATTACAAAAGAATACTCCAGTCTTAGATCTAACTACAACTCATAGTGAGAAATCGCTTTGGCAGGTGTGGCTCCTGTACATTCCACAGGAAAATGATGCATCCATTTCACAGATGAAACAGCACATAGCAAGATTTATATTAAGCCTTTAAAATGCTTTTGATAAAGGTGACTAAACAGCTAAACTTGAAGAGCATGTATAGGTAAAATAGGGCAGAAGCTTGAACTGTCAAATAGTCAGTGTTCTATCATTGTTCTACAGAAAAGTCACATCTATGTCAGGGGAAAAAAGGACTATTTATGCAGATAGCTGCTCAAAATTGTCAGGAATTATTATAGAGAGAGGAATTTGGTTCAACAAAGGCATCCATTTCTCATTCTTGAGTGCCTCTACTTGCAGCCTCCTCTCAGACGTTTTCCTTTTAATCTTTAAACTGAGGACATCTACTTATTTCCAATTCTCTGCCACCTAGCTATATACACTGCTTTGCATTCAGCAGAGCCCACAGAGGAGCTGGTAATATTCAGGTTGTAGAGTTTCATGGAACTTCCTGTGAAGTTACAGTGACCTTCTCCATTACATTTAACTGAAGTTAGATCTGGCCTTCATTGAAGGTGAGCAAAAGTCTGCCCAGGCTGGTTTCCAAATACCTGTGAAGGAAGCTTCCATGCTGAAAGCTGTACCTTCAAATAAGAACACCTCAAACAACAGCCCCTTGCAGCACACTAAGGAGCCTGAAGTCATTAAAAACCCCTGACTTGCACACCAGTAAAAACTCAAATAGCATTGCAGCCAGAATTGGTTAAATATTTATTGCCTGGCAATTTTAGCTCTTGCTTACATCTTATACACTAAGAGATCATAATTATAAAAAAACTTCGTAGCTTATTGTTTTCCTATATGTTTGTGGGTACCCAAGTTTACTGTTCATATTTAGACTAGTTTTATACAGGTTAATTGTAATGACACCAAAGAGTTACCTCTGATTTTATTGCTGACTATGAGGTGTGACTCAACATAGTTCCCAAACCACCTCATCTGCAGAATGCATGGCTGCAGCTGCAGGGTCAACCTCAGTCACAACCCCTCTGCTTGTGGCCATAACTTTGTCTCTCACTGCTTTAGAAATTGCCTTTTCCTAATTTTTTGGCATATTTTACAACATATTCAAGCAGCAGCAGGAGATAAAGCAGGAACAACAAATGACAAAACAACAATATTTAAAGCTAGCATTACCAGTATTTCACATAAACAATTTTCAAGATATGACTATAATCTCCAAGTCAAAAAGACATCAGTCACAACCACGTTGTGCTTGCAGCTAGCCATCCGCAAGGAAGAAGAGTGACACTTCAGCTTTTGCATGTTGCTGCAATATGCAGACTAGAGAAGACAGCTCCAGCTGTGCTGCTGAAACCTTACTGCACTATGAAGAACGCAGTTATTCCAAGAGAATCATCAGGGCTGTGTTCCTCCGGTGGGAAAGGTGGAGGCTCAAACTCTTTTTAGGCTGTGCAATTGGCAGGGAGCCCCACAAGAGCTAGCAAGGGTGTGACAAGGACATCCCAGACCAGCAGCGTTAATGAAGGACAGGGCAGGATGAGGACAGACATCCAACAGAGTATCGAACGATGGAGAAGCAGAACAGAAATAACTAGTTGTCTAGGACAGAGAAAGGCAGGTTTGCACTACCAGAAAGCAGTGTCCCTAGTGCATACACACAGACAGAGCTGGAAAGGCATTTCACCTTTGCAGAAAACAGAAAAGCGATTTTCTTTCCTAAGCTGAATTCTGAAGCAAATAATATTTCCCTGGCAGACAGCAAGTGTTAGTCAGCAATTCTGCCTCTAGGAACTATCACTTGACTATATTTGGAAAGACTATAGTCCTTTATTACAATTTTTACTCTCCAGCCTCTCAAGCTACACCTCAAAAATAATTTATGAGCTTTGTGGCGGATACAAATTCCCTTATTTTAAAAGGAGTTACACCTTTTTGCTAAGAAAGCAGCACTGAAATGAGTCCTTTGGTTAATTTCTTTTTTAACATTCACCTCATACATGTCCCTCTTCATATATAAAAACTAAATTATGTATGCCTGAGATGCTTATGATTACTGGATTCAGTGAACAGAATATGAGACACTGGGAGCAAAGAAATCTCCATGCACTGAGGCATCACCTCCCCCCACAGTTACTATCCAAAGCTGAAATACACTCAGATTGCATTAAGATAAGACCTCCAAGCAAAATTTTGAAAACTGAAAGCCATTGGGAAGGGAAAAACAAAACCCAACAGTTGAGCCTGAAGTAAACACAAGTGGAACAATTAAAGTCCCTAAATAGGTAAGAATCACTGGTGAGGTTTCAAAACCTCGAAATATTTAAAGGGAGCCCCAATATCACATAGAATATAGTGGTTTTTCTTAAATGTTGCCCTGAAGCCCTGAAGATATTGATCTCCTAAATATCATTCAAGTAAACCAGGACGAGAGGGCAAGCTATTAACCTCCAGTTTGCAAGTCTTAAGAATATTGCAATCTGAAATACACGTGTTAGGAGAGATGAATATTAAAGATGCCTGCAGAAGGAAGGAGAGCCTGCTGAAGTACTTTTGACTACTCTTAAATTAATGAGCCAAACAGAACTGTGATCCTTCAGCTGCTTTTCTTATAAGACAGTTGACCGTTGCTCAGAGGCTGCTGACAAATACATATCTACAGGCAAGGCTGTTTCTGCCTTCAGAAAAATTATACTGTGTTGAATGAAAATGTTATAGGGAAAGCAAGGTGAAACTAGACTGCAGACTCACCACTTAGGGGGGAATCTGAAAACCAGAAGGTTTAAGAGTAAGAATTCAGCAGAGATTTCACAGATCAAGCAGGAGGAGAAATGCAAAAGAAAGCAATGCAAAATATATAGTGACAGTACAGCATCAAATAATCTCCAGAATTTAAAAAACACCCTACCAAAGCTACAGAAATAACCATTAAGAAAACTGGAGCCCATTAGCAGCAGATGCAAAGGAAACTCCACACAGGCACACTGATAGTGCTGGAGGAGCAGCCAGAGGAACTGTCAGCAACAATCTGTGAGAACAAGAGCTTAGACCCTGCCTCAGTACTTGCAGCAGATGATGATACAACTCTATTTGATAAAACTCTTGGAATTACATATCAGTGCCCTTGGTTCAACTTGAAAATGTGGAGGAAACCTGAAGGAAAAACCTTATAAACTGGTGAAACTGAAAATTTAACATAAGGAGGGTCCCTACTGAAAGACTGAATTGAATACAAGCTACAGTGGGAAGTTAAAGATGTCGGCTAGGTTTGTTATAATTACTGGGAATATTAGGATTAAAAACATGTTTAACTTGGGTTTTGATTCAGTGAACAGGCACTATGACACACAAAACTACTATTCAGTCCTCAAAACAACGTGGAATACATTTACAGAGTCACAGGATAACATAAAACACCTCAAAAGGCCCTGAGGATTGGTAGGACTGTGGAAACAGGGCACAGACAACCCATACTAACCCCAGCTGGAGATTTACACAATCACAGAGCAGGGCTACAGGTGTAACTGCTGCTTATGTGCTATTCAGTTTCTTAAAGTTAAGGGAGTTTATGCTATTTATTTAAAAAGGAGCGTGTCCTCAAAACCCTTCAAGCTGTTCTGAACCTCTCGGGTCATGATTTCATCACCCTAAATACAGATGTTTTAAATTTACCAAACAGACACAGCAGCCCATCCTCTGTACAGGTCTCCTTGGCTGGTGGGAGCAATGCATCAGTTCACCACCTTGGTTGCAATTTGAAGATTATGCTTATAAACATGAGTTTTGGAAAACTCAGGTCAGATCTTTAGGTTCAAAGGAATATAAACCAGAGACTTTGGTATATCAAACTGACACAAACAGGACATCTGATGTAAGCCTTTCAAACATGGTTGTGTTACTACAGAAAGAAATTATATCTTTCCATAGCTGCCAGATCAGTCTGCAAAAGGACATTACCAGGCACAGTTATGCAAAAAGAAACTTTCAGTAGTTTTAATTAGTTTTGGCTTTGTACTTTCTGTTTTCCATTATGGGTGTAAATGAACCCAAAACTTCAAAACAAAATTCCCCTCAAATTAATGAGTTCTGCATGACAAAAATAGACTTGCTGAGCTGATATAGAAGTCAGCAAAAATTATTGAAAATTACTCTGAGGTTCAGTTCAAAAGTTAATGAATTTCAATGAACCCAACCATGAATACAGGTCCTGAGTTGCATCCCTATTGTGGCCAAACAGAACTGCAAGTAGAACCTCATACAAAGAAAGAGGTATCCTGAATTTCAAGGAATGCAAGACTGGAGGAGGCTGTGGAAATTATGTGGAGTTGATGGCATAACAGTGACTTCACAGTGTGTGAAGCAGGATGCTGACCATCTTTCTTACCATCCTTGATTTCATTTGTTTATGTCCTCATGATGCAAGGAGCACAGGCAAAGGACAGTACTTGGCATCCCTCTTCATTGTAGCAGAACTGTACAGGATAGCTGCCAAAGTCAAATGGAAGAAACTAAATATTCATAAAGTGCAATGGGACAAATGAGAAAAAATGCCCTGCATGGCAGCACAGCACCAGATCACAGACAGGTACAATTAGAGGCAGTGAATAGTCATCCAGAGCAGCAGACAGTGACATCTCTGGGGTTAGTTCACAGATACATGTTTTTCTAGGACCTCCTCTGAGCAGCTGGGTGGTTTAACCTCTTCCATGAGCTTTCTGATGTCTCCTGGCAATACTTAACAATGCTACTCAAAACTTTGCAGTAGTTTTTCTGCTTTCTCACTTTTCAGTGGAGAAATTCCTCTTTTGCACCATGTCCAAACTGTGCAAGAATGAGTGAAAAATAAAACAAATGCAGAAAGTCATGAGCAAATCATCAAAGGGGCAAAGCACAGGCACGAATCAACAGAAATCTGAATCCAGTTAGGGACATTGCTGCTTTCTTGCACAAGCAGGACAACCTTCTCCCTGCTCTTCTGCCAGAAGGGACCCATGAAGATTTTCCATGAATGATTTTCCACAAAACTTGTTTAGATAATTTTTTATGCTCTAGAAACACATGGAAAGATTGTGGTTGCAATACTCCACTGGATGCCTGTACTTGGCTGCATGGCAGAGGAGCCTCCACTGTCTGCAGCTGGAACTGAGCAGCTTATAACCTGAGGGAGTCAGGGTTTATGCAGTGTAAGGTCAGCTGTTCCCCGTGGTAAAACTTCAAAATTACAGAACTGTCTGTAGTATTTGCTTTAGGTAAAAAAAACATTTATCTATGAATTATTACATAAAAGGTACAAGACAGGTTGGAATAGGTCAGGAATATTTCCAACTTCTAAGTACTCTTTATAAAAGAAATCCCAGCAAATCAGGCCTTATGTTGCTGCATTACCTGTGTTTGTGTTCATTAGCCATTTCTAGCACCAAAGACCTGCACCATCAGCACAGCTCTTTTGGTGTAGTAGTGAGAAAAATGTCATTCATTAAGAAAAGAGCTTTTACTGAGAGATGAAGCCTCATGTTAAAATAACATTATTAATTTGGTTAAGTATATATATTTATGGCACATGTTAATGAAACAAAGAAACACTGAAAAAACCCAAACAAACTGTAGAAAAAATTCCCAGCTATGGCTGGATGCAAGAACATCAACCCCTAACAGGTCCCAAGTCATAACATCAGAAAAAACATCTCCATGGTCTGGCAGAAGCAATGAAATGCAAGTGTGCACATGCACCGATGTTTGTGGTTAGTGGGGAAAAAAGTATATCTAAAGTCAGCCTCCCTTTGGATGCAACAATAGAAACACTTTTCTCAGATTTAATCTTGGGCCAAATCAGACTCCCCTACCTAAACCCAAACTTTAAATTTTTTCAAAACTCTAAATTAAGACGTCTTGATCCTGGCATTTGAAGAATCTGTAGATCCTCCAATGTTTGGTAAGGATGATGCTTAGTGCTGCAAAACTCAGTATATCTCCCACTATCACCAACTGAAGCTTGAGTAAAGGCAACAAGAGCAGCCTTGAACTGCCAGGTCAAAGCAATAGTGCAAGCATCACCCCAGCACACTGCACCCTCCTTCCCAGAGCTGCAAACTAGCCCCTGAGGAGCAGCCCTCCTCCAGCTGCAGACAAAACCAATTCACAACTCACTAGGAAGAAGCTGCTACTGCAAACCAGTTCTGTGTAAAAAGGTCTTGCTATTTTTTGCAACTCATTTTAACACTTACTGCAGCATAGCTATGCTTGCTTGTATCCATAGCAGTAACAAAAGGGGTGTGTCCATCTGCTGATGGTGACAATGTATGGCTATATTTGATAACTTGTGCATTCCCTTGACAGCTTCAGTGTTCCCAGCTGCCTGTATGCTGCTTTATGTGAGAAGATACCATAATATTTTTTTTGCCAACACAGGAGCTGGTAGCATACCTGCACCTCTCTCTACCCTGAATCTGGATGCTCCTTCATGACTTACTGAAGCCACATCTTTAGAACATGCCTCATATAAAGTGGTCTTGAATCTTAACACAAAACTCTACAAGCAAGCCTCAAAAAAACCCAGCACCTCAAGGAAAGAGAAGGAAAACAAACTAAAAGAAAAAGCAACACTTCCACAAGCACAGCTCCACAAATGACAGATAAAACTTGAACTGCAAAATTTTGCTTCTCTCTTTGGCTAAGTCAAAATGGTTTCTTTTATGAAGGCCAATTGCTATCAATGGGGGAGACCCCAAACACTCAATTCTATTTAAAAAGGTCTACTTTATTTGAACAGTAGCAAATTCACCATATCTTTGACTTTAAAATAATCTCCAGATACCTTTAAAATTACATGTTTCAGATGCTAAAAGGCATAACAATAATAATGAGATGTCTTGTCCAAAGAATGACAATACTTGCTATTTGATTTAAATACTTATCTAAATTATACTAGTAAAGGAAAAAAACATTCCTGTGAGTGAGCATATTTTACCAGCCCTTACTCACACAGGTTATATGTTAATGTTGAATGCAATACACTTTCAGTACCAGAATTCATTTATCAGGTTGAATCCATAATTTTGATCTTCTGTGGCAACTACTGCTAAATACATAATTTTTTACCCATGGTAGTTTATTTGGAACTCTGTTATTGTGTTGCTACCAACACAAACTCCCCTGCCAGGTCAAGTAACACTTCCATTTGCAGCACCATGGCATCAGCCTGCCTCAGTGGATGTGGCACTGCCCAGAGACTGCAGGATGGGGGGGCTCCCACTCACAGCTCCATGCTAGGATGGGGACCCCAGAATTACCCACCAGGAACAGTAATTATCTGGTTGCCTTTAACTAGGCTTTTTTGCATATCTGATCTCATGCACCCGGGAGGCAGTGTCATCAGGGGAAACGCATTTCTGCAAAAGGTGTGACATTTGAAAAAAAAATAAAATACCAAGAATAAAGCAGTAAGACAAAATGCTAGCAGAGGAAGCTACTAGAGGTGATACAGGAACACACTCAAGAAATCCACAGCCTGGTAAGCTTTGCAAGGTAAAGATCAGCACTGTAGTACAGAGTTAAGAGAGCTAATGGGTTGTATATTTGCTTCACGGAAAAAAAAATATTTTCAGTAAAGCAGCAAAGATGCATATATGTCTGCTATAAATATTTAACAACCCCACATCAGAATGAAGCACGTAGACAAAATATACTCCTTACGTTGAGCCAATCTCTGTTTCCAGCGGTGCAGACACAGGTAACACTACCCTCTGCTGTAGGAAATGACGAAGTGCCTGCCTGGACAGCCGCCAGTCCCGGGGAAGCCTCTGGACACCATCTCCTCCTCACCCACGGGGAACACACCACTGCTTGCCCCGGAGACTCGCCCATGGTTCATTCTGGTCCCTGCCCTGAAGCCACTGTGTGTGTGGGGGTGATGGCAGCGCAGACCTCCGAGGTCCCCACAGCTGTGGCACACGCTGTGCCCTTAACCAGCCTTACAGCCGCCCCGCTGGCACTGGCTCTGAAAGCAGGGATCACTCCTTGCTTCTGATATGGACTATTAGAGGGTTTATGGAAATAAGTGCACTGAATTGCCGAGTATAAAGTGCGTCTGTATTGAAATATTAGGCCTTCATTCTTCTTTGTATTCATTTATAACTTATATTACATACAATATATTTCTATGTTCAGTCTTTCATTACCCTTTCCCTATGCCACGTTCTGTTCCCTGCTCAAATAGCAGGGTGATCGGACCCACATATTTACTTCCTAGAAGGCTGAAAAAGAAACAGTTACTCTATTGCAATAAGAAACCTAAAATAAGAGCCTACAGCTCACCCTTTGCACTAAAGAGCACAAGACAGGGCTGCTGAAGCATCTCCTCTTGCAGGGTGCCTCAGCTTGTGCTGCAGGGTCTCTCCCAACCCCTTAGGAACACTGATTTCAATCTGGATGGCACACAGCATGCAGACAGCAGAGTGCACTGTGATCTGCCTTACAAATCTGAGTCTGAGAAATTCTTAACTCCCAGGCTCCATAGTGAGGACCGACTAGAGGGATTAGCTGAGTCAAATCCTACACTGCTTCCCACAGCAGTGTATGTGTGTGGTCAGGGGGTAAACGAGGAGAAATCCAACTGAAAAGAGCAGCCCTAGTCCCAGTCCATGGGGCTCCTCTGCTGGAAGTTGGGGCTAGGCTCACAGCCCCGGGAAAGTGCAAGATGGTGCGGATCATCCTGCGTGGCGCTGCTGGAGAGGCAGGCCCCAGTGTGTGCTCCTCTCCAGCAGTCACACCTCCCCAGCCACAACACCATCCCTCTGCAGGGGAAGCACAAGTTAATCCCATGAAATAATGGCTCAAAAAGAGGTGAGATTGAAAACTCTGGGCCTGGCTTCCAGCCCACCACTCTCTGAAGGTTCAACTATGGTGCCCTGGTACCGCTGCTGCCCCTTTAGCAAAAAAGAACCAGAAGTGCCAAGGACAGCTTTACAGGAGGAGTGTGATACTTTGAAGTTTAGACATTTCAGGAAATATTACAAAGACAGATGGCCCAGGTGAATTTCTAGCATCCCTAACTGCACTTCTCACAAGACAGCAAAGCATCTGGACTGAAGTAAAGAGTTCAAGCCTGAGGTTTAGTCAGAAAATTGATTTGTATGTGTTTCAAATTGCATCAATACAACTTCAGCTTCTGTTTTGTGAAGAGCAGATTAGACAGCAGTAACAACTCAATCCATTCAACAAACAGGACAGCGGATACAGAGCATTCCTGTAGCACATTAACACCTTCAACCAAGGGCAAAAAACAGCACAGAGCTAAGACTGCTAGGGGTGCTGCAAAGGCACATGTAAGGAGGACCTGCAATGGTAGCCAGCATTGTCAAATGAATATGTGGGATCAAAGCGAACTCTTGCTTGCATTGATTTAATGTCTAAACTCCAAAGCAGGAGCTGAGACCTCTGAGATAGCTAAACAGTATCTTAAATTGCATGAAAGTTATGAAATCATGTTATCTAGTAGTCCATTTCTCTATCAGATTCTGCACTGAAGGCATTTGAAACCCCGTACCTTTCCATAGTTCAAGGAAAAAGCATATGGCATCAAAAACAACCCAATCCAGAAGGCTGGTGGAATGATACTGCTCGAAGAGATCAAATCTGAGCTCCATGCTGAAGAGCCTGAAAATTAATTCAAAGACATGGCACACCACAGGCAGTGCTACAGCTCTTTTGCTTATGAGTAAGGCATAAACAAATAATAACCTTAAATTATTGCTGTATTTGACCTTGGGAGTGCTTTTAATGACATTATTTTTCATTCAAGTTTCATTATTGAAGGAAGAGAGGGAAGAAAAGCAATTAATGGGAAAAGATAATAAACAAAAACCCTGTAGATAAAGAATCACCTGTGCTCACTTGATCCATTCCTGCAGGCAAATTAGATAAGAGGAGAGGCAGGCAGCTTTCTGAGTGGTGTGTTCTACTGTAAGCTCAAAATCTTAAAATCGGATCTTGAATGTATTGAAACAATTACTATAATAAATAATATTCATTATGACCAATACACCACAGCACAGAATGCTATTCTCTTGCCCGCCCATGCCCAGCAAGTGCCTAACAAAGGGTAGTAGATTATCTTAAACCTGGCTGCAAGATTTGGGTCTTTTTGTTAGAGATTTACACCCATCTTTGCTAAAGATACACTTTCTGGTCATGGGCTCATTTCCTTTTCTCTGTCTCTAAGCTTCTGCATCTATGAAATAAGAGTGACAACCCAGAGCCCACCTTTGGAAATGAACCCTGTGCTACTAGGCTCAAAGTAACAACTCAAGAGAGATGCACAGCAGCAGAAAGCTAACATGTGGGACCATTAACTATTCCAGTTGTGTCACGGGCATACCTCTGCCATGCTGTCACCTCACCTAGTCTTCATTCCTTCAGACCCCACATCTCTTATTGCAACAGCCCTCCTCTCTAAAACCCTAGAGAGCATGTATGCTTCTGCAAAGCTCTTTTTGCAGCAGGAAGCTTGGTATGTTTACTTACTGACTAGAAAATCCTGTAAATTGTAGAATGGTTTGGGTAGGAAGAGACCTTAAAGATCATCTAGTTGCAACCCTGCTGCCATGAGAAGGCACATCTTCAACTAGATCAGGTGGTTCAGAGCCCTATCCAGCCTGACCTTGAATGTTTACAGAGATGGGGCATCTACCACCTTTCTGGACAACCTGCTCCAGTGTCTCAGCACCCCTGTAGTGAAGAATTTCCTCGTAATATCCAATCTAAAATCTACCCTCTTTCAGTTTAAAACCATCACCTCTTGTCACAACACTATACTCCCTGATAAAAAGCCTCTCCCCAGCTTTCCTGTAGGCCCCCTTTAAGTTGCTATAAGGTGTCCCCAGATCTGGCCTTCTCTTCTCTAGGTTAAACCACCCCAAATGCTGCCTGAACAAAAAAAGTACAGTCAACCTGTTTATCTAGGGCAGAGTGTAGGGAGGGTTGAAAAACTGCTTAGTGACTGAATTTGACATTGCAGAACAGATATTCACAGCAATTACTTCCCCCTCCATCTCACCCCATTATCTTGAACGAGTAGCTTTACATAAATACTTTCAAAAACATACAGAGGGCTGCTTTTTATTTGAACTGGTGGGTGAAAGCAGAGCACTATTAGGACAGCTTGGAAAGGGTGAGGACTTCGGCAGACTATGCACCAAATGGTTTTCACAGCATTTGTCAACAATCTCTGTGTTTACTGCACTGTCCTGTGACAGACAAATCCTGCCTGCTTGCACAGATTTAAACTTCTTTTCTGAATTTGGTTCGCAGCATTTGTGCTGCTGAGATGATACTAGCACTGTCCACATTTGAAAGTGCAACTTCCAAAGAGTCAGGGAATTAGGACTGAGGTTGAACCCACCTGCAGTTTTAGGATTAGTGGAGTGATAGCATCCTTGATAACACTGCTGAAGGTGAATAAAAGCCATGGGAGATGTGCGAAAACTGGGTTTTTGGAAGTGTTTTTGTTGGCTGAGCTCTCTCCCTCCCCCCAGCATGAAGTGAAAAAAGAGCTACTGGGAAATTAGTTCCAAAAGCTGCAGATAAACACATTTCCCCCCAAAACCCCCAAGAGCTTTGTAGTTAAAATTTCCTTCCCCTGGAGCTGTTTCTTTGCTGTTGTGTTACAGAAGGAGGTTGGGTGTGACACCTCTCACTTCGATATAGCTCAGGGCTGGTGGCATGAGGGTGATGGGAAGAGAGAAGCTATTTCTCATGTCACCAGTCCCTGTCCCCTGCATAAGTTTTGCCTGCCACCACACAGCTCTTTTTTCCCCTCATTTTCTTGGTACCTTCTCATTTTAAGGCACAGAATTGCTTACCTACTAGAGACAAGCTGGAGCCTAAAAAACTGTCCCTCTCCTTAGGCTGTGCAGGAGCAGTGAGCTCAGTACTGAGATTCCTCAGAATGCCAACAGACAGAATGCAAGAAGTCCTTTTGGATTTTGTCCTGGAGGCATTCATACAGCTTCAGAGTCCTCTGTAGTCTATTAATCAGCATGTGCATAAATGCTGAAGGACTCCAAGCTTCTGAGCAAGGCTCTCCAAATAAAAAAAATGATGTTGTGCATATTCTGAGAATGTGGATTTCTCTTCAGACAGAAAGCAAATAATTTTAATGGCTTTAACAAGAACGAAGAAAGCAGTCTCAGTAAGTATTTTTAAATAAAACTAGAGGAAGAATAAGAGTACATAGGAAAATCCACTCATTCTATATGCTACTTTGTGTTCATATATTTCAAAGCATCCCTTCAAAGAAATCAAGCACCATGGTGCATTTACAGAGTGAGAGCCAAAACACAGAAGGAAACGAAAAGATCTGAGGGACAGCAGCATGACTGCAGCAGCAAGGGGACACCTCCTGAGACAAGCTCTACCGGGCTGTGCCACCACCGTGTGACACAAGTGTTCTGGCTTCAGTAGTTACTGATGGTATGACAGGGACAGCCTGGTGCAGCTATTAGGCTGTTTCCTGTTTGGATTAAATTTTAATCACATGCAAGTAGGACATATGCAGCATCCAAACCATGTTACCGGTTATCATGATTTTTTTTTCATTAATGACTGATCATTCCTTTGCTTAAAGTTGTTAGGGTAGTTTGTTAGTTCACTAAGAACATTAACACAGATGCTGCAATATGGCCAAATAGTCTAAACATAAGAAACATTTTTTTTTTAATTATTGTTTAATATTAGATCATTTTCTTCATTAAACTACTTCCAAGCAGCAAATACAGAACAGAAGCAAAGAGAGTCCTCAGACAAAGACTCAACTTTTACATGCAGCATCCATAATAATTCACAATTATTCATTAAGTATTAGGAAACATCCCAACCATTTCTGGGAATTAGTTTAGCAAAAATTCTTAACACTGTAGAATTTCTCACTCCACAGTGGCCCAGAGTCTTTCCAAGCACAAATTTGGGAAATAAATTATTTTTATGAAATGTTCCATCATGAAAATGCAAGCAGAAATTACACTTTGATTGCCATAACTGCCATCAATTATTCATTTCCTGTGCAATGGTTACAGAAGCAACTGTCATAGTTCAAAAGCTTCATGCAGACAGCATGAAACATTTAAGTGGTTGCACACTGCAGAGAGCTTGATTTAACCAAACTTTATTGTACTCCTCACTTGAATGAAGACTGGCACTTTGATAGTCAGCACTTTTCATGGAAGGTTAAGCTCATTCAGAGCACTGAATACAAAATTGTTACCCCAGCAATTAAACACGTATGCAGTTTGGCAGAGCACAACACAGCCCACGGTGCGTGAATCTGAGACCGTTTCTGAATAGGAACCACAACTGTGCCCAGAAGTAACACAAAACTTCCAAAAATCAAACTACAGATAAAGAGAGAAGATGGCAAAAATTCTCTCAGTCATGTCCTTAGTATATCCAGATTTCATCTCAACCAGAAAGTCTCTTTTTAACTAACTCTTTTCATTCCTTGTGTTCTGTTTGCAACTCTTGTTGTAATTTTGCACATTATTTGTGACTAAGTTAACTGCTCTAGACTCCACTATTTTCAGTGCTGCAAATGTGAGTTTCCTGCTAATTCTCCTGCATAATTTTGTTTATTTTTATTTGAAAGCTTATAAAATGTATTTAACCCTCTGGATTGGCAGATCTGAGGACCACACACTATTTTTGCTTATGTTGTTTATCCAAACAGCAATATAGTATAGGTGAACTTATGTTTATACAAAGATCTGTACCCCTTTGATAGTACTTCTGGCTCTTGAATACTAAGTATACTTAGCTCTTAATTGGGCTTTGTATCCTGAAGAGAAAAGCTGTGTCATATAAGAGCACAAGCCTCTACATAGCCAGACAACATCCAAGTGTTGCTTAAGTCTTCTGTGTTGGATTCTGCAGACCTTCACCATGGGTTTTTCCTATAGTAAAAGTAATTTCTCAGCACATGCTTTGTGAAAGTATCATCTACTGTACCTAGGAAGAATAATTCTATCAATCAAAATGAAAACACACTCTGCAGGTGACACATGCTCAGCATGTGGAAGAACTTGCACCCCAGGCAGCAAGAAGAACTTTGTCCCTTGGAGACTCCACGCCAGACAATCTGCTGTGGTGCCACTCAATTGTGTCACACAACCACCTTTTGAGAGTAAGTAAAAAATACGCTTTTGCCATGAGTTTCAAACACACTCACAAATAAATTGTTATTTAGGATTATGGGGCTCCAAGTCACCCATTAGCTTGAGGATGGGCACAGCATAATATTTTTATATTTATAATATTACCAATATACAAGAGGAAAATATAAAAACTACACGTGCAAGATAGACTGCAAATACAGAAACTTAGATTATGCTAAACAATGAAGAAGAAAAGGGCAACGAGCTCCATTTGGATGGGATATCCTGTCTCTGTCCCAGCCCCTTCCTCTCTGTATTTACACTGTAGACAACAAAAAACCAGCAGGGGTATCTGCAACTCCACCATTTTAGACAGAAATTAAAACAATTGGCAATGAAGAGGAAACACTAAATTATTTTGGAGAGTTAAGTGCTGTCTGCAAGAGAGACATAGTGACTGCCTGAGACAGGCAAAGGACTGGTTGAATAGCTGTTGCTGTTGCCAGCTGCCCGGGCAGCCGGAGCAGTACCGCCTGGATCCACTGGAGTGTGCTCTTTGTTTGCATTAGGAACATCGGCTCCTGGGTTCCTGGGGCTGCAGGGACTGCTACGACGTCCAGCCCTTCGTTCCTTGCACGCTGCTGCCTGAATCTGCAGCAACCCCTGCTCCAAGGCGACTCTCTGTGTACTACAGATGTTGCCAGGATTCAATCTATTAAATTGAAGCAGAGATCCTGCTCTATTGGCAGGAGGCCGGGCCAGCAGCTAGGCAGCTGTTCCACCAGCGCTGCTGATCTCACAGCAAACTTCACCTGCAACTCATTCCAGGCAGATCCCCTCACTCTGAACTCAGCCACCCTTGAGGCTAACAGAGCTGATGAGTGCTGTGGCATCACCCAAATCCAGACCTTTCTGCTTACTTATTCAATAGTTCCACTCATTAGCCTTCCTACAGGTTAATTAAAATAGAAAGCAATAAGGGCAAAGGCAGGCTATACTTTGAGGACTGTGAAATGTCTGAGGTTTGCTTCCTTTCAGAGAGAGGAGGGGGGAGGAAAGGAAAACATCAGTGCTGTTGCTAACATTCAGTGCTTGAATAACTTTGCTTTCTACAACAAATATCGAGGGCTAAACCTCCGACAGAGTAAGCTGGTCTTCATTGAGTGAAGCCAGCACAGGATTATTCCACCACAGGCTTTGACCCTTAGGTCCCAATTTACAGTGGCTGCTCATGCAGAACAGGCAGTGAGTGGGAAATCAGTGGAAAGGAGTATAGTCTAAAATGGGATACCTTAACCTTTTGTTGTCTCTTCATAGTATACATTAACAGAAACTGCACTGTATACTAGCAAGGAAGTTAAGGAAGCACTTAGATTTAAATAAGAAGAAATTTTATCACAATCCCTCCTCATTCTTTCACCTATTACTGGTATAAAATCATCACACTCCAGGCAGGCATCAGAAAGAAAAGGGACCATGGTGATTAACTTGCAAAGTCTTGCTCCTGTGACTTGAGAGCATCCTCTTAAGAGACTTTCAAATAAAAAGGCATTTGGGTTTGAGTTTCAACAGCTGTTGCAGGAGTCAGGGAGCTAAAGTAAAGCCAGGAGAGAGACAGTGAAGTCTCAGAAGTTTTCCACTTGCAAATTACTACATAATAAGAGAGAGCCAAAAAGTCTGTGTACAGGAGGATAGAAAGATCGCTCTCTTATTCACATATTCAAAGGAGAAATGGTAAAATTTGTCAAGGAAGCCTAAGGCTTTAGGCAAAACACTTGATGAATTTTTGAAAGAAAAATTACACAGTAGAGCAGAAATTAAGACAGAGATGTGAATTTATCCAAACTCTCCAGTAAGATTCTGTATTTACTCATTTTCTTATAACTTCCGCATTCCCTCTTTTAAAACCCCTCACAACCCAGCCTCACCCTGAAGCAGGGCTCCTAAAGCCATGCCATCACATCTTCCAGCTCCCACCTTCACTCTGAAACAGCAGCAACTTTGCTGCTCCTCACAGCTACGAGGTCAGGCGCTGTGTGCAACGTAATGCCCGGGTCTGCAGAAACACAGACAAATGCCTGCCATGTCTGAGTGCATGTCACAGGGCTGGTGCTCTCCCTGAGACTCCAAGGCTGGGTGTCCATGGGGAAGACAGAGAAAAACAACCTAACTCAGTTACTGAGGTGCTGAGTGTGCTTGGAGCTTCCTCCCTGCCAACACCACTGCCAGATGAGCAGGGAGCTTAGCCACCTCTTCATTGGCACGACCGGGTTTGGGGCATTTCTGCTTCACAGGAGGATGTGATAAGGGAGCTCCAGTCCTTTCAGGAGAGGAAGACCACATCCCCTCTCCCCAGCAGGAGGTAATAGAGGTCACAGCCTAAGTGTAAGGGAAAGCACACTCAGTCTTACTTGAGCAAGTTCAAATAAAGCTGACAAGACTTCAGCTTCTTCCTTAAAATTACAGTAGCATGCCATGTGGCCATAAAGGAAACTGGCAACCATCAGTTTTAACTACACTGTGTACAGTGCATACATAATGAAAACACAATCTTCTGCCCTAGCCTACAGGAGAGGACAATTTTTTTTCTGAGATTAAGTTTACCCACTAATAAGGGCTGGCAGCAACTGCTGTTGCTGTCACAACGATAGTATTTTCTTATTTTTATGTCTCTGTTCCCTGAAACAATCTAGGTGCCTCACCATGAACTAATGCTGCCATCCAATAAAACATTTTAAAAGGCATTAAGTACAGCACCATGCCAAAAGCTACTGCAACTATAAACACTAGTGTGTAAATCACCCCAGTTAAGAGCCTGAAGCATACTAAGGAAAATACTTTTCTTGCTTACATCACAATGTCCACCATATATTCCTCACTAAAAGCCTAGGTTGGTGAAGTCAGGAGCAGGTCTCCAACATGTAAAGATGCAGAAAAAAATTTAATCTTCATATCAGTACAGATGGCTAGGGGCTGGTCTCCTATGGATCATGCAGACCTCCTCATGGCCCCTATATGCAGTAGAAAGGTACAACCCTCTCTACTGCTGTGCTGTAAATCCCAGAGCAGATAAAGCAGCAGCTCTTTAAAGCTGCTGCTGCAAACAATTCTTTGGATCTATGCATCTTAAAATGTCAACTAAAGGAATAGAGAAATGGGTGTAACTTTATTTTTCCTCCATCATCTTCTGGAACATAGGAGCAGCCTTATGCTGACAATGAAGGAGGGAGGTGTTCCTTTTTAAAAAAAGAGCAGATGCATCAGTGAAGCTGAGTGCAGAGCTGATTTTGCACTGCCTGCCTTGGGCACTCCTGGTCTGGACACTGTGTAGCCAAATCAGAGCAGAATTGAGCCCACCATTACATGGTGCATTGTTAGTCGACAGCACATGGGCTTTTCTACTGATCAGCATCCTTTGCACACTGTCCCGTGTCTACCTATCAGTCACTAGAGAACAAGCTTCTGCATCTCGCAGGACATTACAGCTTTTAAGGAGAGTTATTAGCCCCCATATCCCAAGAGACAGATGTTGTGTCATTTGAACAAAAACAAAAAACAGATCAATCTGATCCCGACACCCCTCCAGCAGTCCCCAGTGAGAAGTTGGGCTCATCTGCCCAGCATTCCAAGTGATTTGCCCACCCTCAGGGCAAACATCCATGACTCAGCCAGGCCAGCCTCTGAGTCAGGAATGGTTCGCCTGTGATTCTCAATTTACACGTAGCTCTGAAACATGAAAGGTACAGCCTGTGCCATAGCTGTTTCACACAATTAATGGCACGGCTGTGCTGGGGAATCCTGGCTGCCATCTGTCAAATGGCTGAGGCCAGCAAAGCCAGCTTGGTCTTAAGCTGACAGTCTAGCATCATCCTAAAACAGAGCAGTGGGCCTGTTGCAATCATCTGCCACAGCCTTCCTGGGATACATAAAAAGAGAATTATACTGCTCACACAAAGAGATTGTGATGTGCTGATCATAACCTAGAGGTTATTGACCTGGAACTTCACCGAAATGTCTGAACACGAAGCACTAAACTGTTTTGGCTTCCAAAAATCCTTTTGTTTTCCTATCCTGTCTTAGCCCAAGCAGAAAGTGCAACTTCTTGTGAAGTCAGCTGCTGATAAAGCAACTTTTTAAGAGCAGTTTTAGCTGTCTGCAGGAGATCAAGCAGTGAGAAGCTGGAATACAGGAAGTGCCATGTCAACCACAATCTCAACTCACTGCAGTTTTATTATCTCTGAGTCTGGGGCAGAAATATGGACATCAAATGCAAGTAACAGCACAGACAAGCTGGACAGAAAGTAGAAAGAGTGATTTGTGTTGTTTTGTTTACTAGTTCTAGTCCTCTTAGTTGATTAACAACCATTTCCCCAACACTGTATTAAATATTAAGTTCATTCATTATAACAGAGCACCCTTTTTATTACAGGGTTGCACTTAGCAACAGCTCATGATTATGTTCATGTTAAGATATCATCTCTTCAGAAATATAGTGAGTTTCTCTAGAGGACATGTTAAAAGACACACTGAAGCTAATAATTTGCAAGAGTGAAAAAAACCCCAAACTAAACAAAACCCAAAGTACAAAAAACATCGCTACCTACTCAGAAACATCTATTAAAAGTCCTGAAGTGTAGTTATTTTAAGACCATGAAAATTATTTCCACATTATTGCTAATGATGCTCTGACACTTTGATACAACCCTGTCTCCAGAGAACTCCTGCCCTCTCTGAGGGGGCTGTCAGAAAAGCAACTTCAGATCTACAAGCTCCTGTGTTGCAGAAGCTGCCACTGTGAACAGCAGCCACAGAGTACCTGGCAAATATTTTCCATAAGAAACGGGGTGAATACTTTGGATTAGCTCAAAACACATTTATCTCAAATTCCTGATTATGGTAATATTTATACTGGTATTCTTTTAATAAAGACATAAAACTTGGCTGCTCACCTTTCTTTATCATCATTATTATTTAAAATCGGAGTCTAAATGTTTGACAAACTATTCCTTTTCCTGACTATGGGAGACTGTTGATTTAAATGGTAGGATGGAATTTTTAGGAACTGCTTTTATCACAAGAAAAGGGAGGGCAATTCTCAGGTACCCTTGCTAGAAACAGGGTGCAGCTCCTAAGAAACAGTGTCAATAAACCTAAAAAAATAAATCCCTATGGTTTAGAACCCCTGGTCTAATTTCTGTTAGAATCTATAGATAGCTCTTGCTATTGCTCTTCCTCTCAAGAGCATGAGATGAGCTGGCCAAGAATGCAGATTATTACAGGAAATCAAGGCAGAAGCTCAGGATGAAATGGGAGCACTACTTCCAAATTCCCATAGTCAAACCAGCATGAAAAGTGGCTACTGCCAACTTCCAAAGCAGACTCTGGATTTGGAAGTTCAGACAACACTGCTACAGCAGACATATGGCTACCTTTAAGGTTTGCTGGGACCTTCAACCTTTAGGCACCGGTTAACTGAACTACTTCAGCAAAGAGTGCTCCAGCAAGGCTAAGCAGGATGAGCAAGCCCCTGCTACACCAGCTCCAGCTCCCAAGGGCTTTCCCCCATGCAGTGGGGCTCAGAGCATGTAGTCACAGTTCCTGCACAGCCATCCTGCTTGGCTCATTGTGGTTCCCAGTTTTCCCTGTGCAGATATGAGGGAATGCCAGTGCTATGCAAGTAATGTGGCTGCTAGTACCTGAAAGTGATAACCTAACTTAAGCCTGTAGTAAATGATGCAGAGTTGCTTGGAAAGAAAAGCAAACCTTTGGAGGGTTTTGGTTCAGATCCTTAAAGAAATAAGCTTTATACAATTGCTGAAGCTCATCCCAGATCTCTTGCCCCACCTGGCCCATTTCAGGTACATTTGTTAGAAGAGAAGTCGTCCCCAAAACAATGATCACCTTCCAAAAATCAAGAAAAGAGACAAGTAGGTAGAGGTGAGGTGCCACATGAATGCCCCCACACAGGGCAAGGTTTGGTCATTGTCATAAATCAGAGAATCCACAAAAAAGAGAAAGGTATGAACACTCCAGTCACATGAAAATCTTAGTTAGACACCACCCAGCCCAAACATGAGAGACAAAACTAAATGAAACCAGGAGATGTCTGCCACTCAGGGAAGTACTTGCCAGGTTTCACACTGACAGGGTCTCTGTGGGCATCAAACCATACCATGCTCAGCTGGCTTAAAATCCAGCTGTAGTCACTAGAAGTAAATGCAAAGTTTTAAAGTTATTTTAGTTTCTGCTCAAAGGTTCTCTGCTTTCCATAAATACAGTGATGTTGTAAAGCATAAGGTGACTGGTACATAATAAGACTGATCAAATCAGTGGTTACAAGCGTTAAAGTATCAGGCTTCACAACAGCAGACTTATGTGTATTGGCCTAATATTGGCATTTCAGCAGCAGCACTTCAGTGTGTGCAGCATCCTGCTGTGGGAAGGAGGCCAAATACCCTGAGCTGGCACTGGGCTCCCAGGTGCACACACCCAGGACAGAGGCTGGAAAGAGGCAAAGGTCAGCCAGACCCTGAGGTGCAGCAGAGCTGAAAGTGTCCTTGGTGGAAACTGAAGAAGGCATCCAAAAGCTATGCTCAGTACTACAGCCAAGCAAAACCTCTCCATGGCCTTATTGCTCCGACTGCACCATCGCATGGGTCACTTCCACCAACACCATGTTGCTTCTCCAGCGTTTTTTTTTTCTACCCACATCTGACAGCATTTAAATACTACACTAGAAAAAGGGCCACAATGCAGACACCAGCTGCTCAATGTTTTTTCTGTTTACAACACTGTTAGTTGTATTTTCCCGACACGGTATTTAAAACAAAGGAAAAAAAAATCCATATTGAAGCAAACTTGTACACACAGTTTGAAGAAACCTCACAGCCAAGTGGATAATTGCTCTACACAGCTTCTGCCTGCTGGGGGAAAGTGTCTTCAAATATTTACCAGACACAACATGCTAACACAGAGCTGTCTAGTACTTTTGCTCACCATATCCTGAAGATAGATCTAACTTATTTCTCCATATTATAAAAGTGGTAATGTATTTGCTTTAGGAATATAGATTCCAAATTTGCTGGTTTGCAGACTGTTGCATTCATATCTCAGTTGCAGATGACAGGAAATTTGTTTCTCAAAGACACTACTGTTGAAGTGACACTTTTTGTTTCATTTTATATAAGTACAGCAGTAATAACTTGGTCAGCTAGGTCACAACCAAGAAAACTTTTGCCTGTAACTATTAGCTTCACCACAGAAATATAAATTCACTTTTCTAAAATCACTTAAATCTAAGTCAAATTCAATACAAAGTTCCAGCTGAAACATCCCCATTGACCATTAAGAACAACCTGTAGAGACAGGTCAAGAAGCTCATAGTGCCTCACCCTGTAATCAGGTCTATTTTGCACAAATACCTGCATTCACAGCACTAACCTAGGAAAGGGGATTCTTGGGTCCCAGACCCTCTTCTGACAGAGACTTAGTTCTTCATACAGTGTATTTAGTAATTAAGGACATACAGAGAACATGACCTCCCTGTCTAATGAATTTTGGCTCTTGGCTGTTTTAAAAAAGTAAAAGAGAAGGGTTCAGGCACTCAGAAGTATCTCTCATTGTACTTGAATCTTTCCACCCTAAATGCATGCTGTCAAACCCCTGCAATATTTGGTAACCTCCCTTTCAAATATGTAACACTTTCCCCTGTCATTTATTCTGCATGGGTCCACAGTAAAACTCTTTGTTCTGAAACAAAGTGAGATCTCCTTTTAAAGAAGAAAATTTTTTCAGCATTGTATCTGGCGAGTAAAATACAAAAACTACATGTTAATACCAATATAAAATGATTCCCCATTTGCCAACCCTGGAGACAGCTGTGAAACTGAGAAGTCTTTCCACAGCCCTAATCCTGGCATCTCCAAAACCATGGTGGACTTGGCACAAAAACCCAAAGAATATCCCAGAATGAATTCAGTAAGGAACAATCACAGGAATTATTTTGTTTGCTTAAGCGCTGTTTCTGCATAAGAGCTCAGTAATTATGCTAATCCACAAGCTCCATTTTAATATCCTTTTCTCTCATTCAAGGTAATTCACGTGTTTGTCAGAAATAGTTAATAAGATACAAGGAAGTGCCTGTCCATGGAAAGCAGCAGGCAATCTCATGCAGAAGTGTCCTCAGCTTTCCCTCCTTCTTCTCAAAAGCCAAAAAGATTTTGCATGCATTTTTAAGCTATAATATCTGTGAGTGATCTACATACCAACTGAATCAGCACTGCAAGTAAGCCATGCCCGACTTGCTTAACTTTTCCTTAGAGATGCAAGAAGGCAGGCAGCCCATGCCAGATGCAGATGGCACATGAACTCCTAGTGCCAGACAGAACTCTAAAATCTGCATTTAATCCCAATTCCCACAGTCCCTAGAAAACACTAAGAGAAAACTGATTACAATGACTTTCCAGTGTTTAAAGAGCAGGACTGCTCACCTGGCATTCCTTCTGCCCACATTGCCAAGCTGTTTTCATGCATTTGAAAGGGGCCTTTTACATCAGCCAATGTGAGAAACAACAAGAAGAGCAAAGGACCGAGTGATGCCTTACTCCTGCAATCCTAGGGCTTTCCAAGGACCTGCGTGCAGATGAATGTGTTACTGGTGGCAGGCAGAAGCACACAGCAAGCAATACTTACTTCTCACTGCTGTTATTTCTCTTTTATTCAGACATACTATTTAATTCTGGAGATCAAATTAAAAAGAACAACCAGGACAAATTCAAGTTCCCCTCGAAGAAGTACTACATCCTGCCCCATGACTTCCAGAGTGCTGGGTTCATAGCTGATGCTTAACAAGAACAGATAAACACACATTAATGTAAAAAACAAACAAAAAAGCACTCTCACTCCTATGCAATGAATATGCCTTCTGATAGATGTGGGTAGGCCTAATTTGATCTGAAATCAGATTAAAATTTGTATCTAGAAAAAAAATCCCAAGCATTCTGAATTAAGACAAACAGGTATTTAATTTCACAAAGGGGAGAGAACAGATTTGTGCATAGTGTAGCACCTCCCGTTGCTCTCAGAGTGACAGTCAATAGAAACGACTGAGGGATCTGCATCCTTGGTAGGAGCCCAAGGAACAATGAGGGGATTAGACAAGGTACTACAAAGGACCTGGATGTCAGGAGGACTGTGACAACTACAAAGTCTCCATCATGAAGACTTGTTGCTACAGAACTGCCTGACAGCAGACACATGGCAACACTTAATGGCTTTGTCTCTACCAGTCTCACTGAATGGGCCTCCTCCAGCTACTGTGCCTTGCCTGGTAGAAGCTGGGAGCTGCCAGTACCATATTGGGGTCAAATGCTGTTATGGTCTTGTGGGCATTAACTGAACTTTAAAGAAAGTAATAGCGATGAGAAGGCATAAAGTTTTGTGTGACCTGATTAAGCAGGGCAAAGCTAATTGATCCTTCACTGTCTCTGCTCTCAGTACATAAAAGTTATTTTGATGGCTTTTGACAAGGTAGTATTTCAGCATGCTGTACAGATAGATAAATGTTATCGTAAGTCTTATCACCAGAGACCAGAGGACCCTTCGAACAGGATTTCCTCAGGTTATGAGAATCAGTTTTAAGAAATAGGATCATTTTCAGCTCCTACTTCCTCTGATTTCCAGAGCAGCAGGATTTGACACACCAGACTTTTTTGCTAGTCTGCAAAGAAAGAACGAAAGTAACAACGGCCATTTGAAAGAGCATAATACACAAAGAAAGTGCTAGGGTCTGCAGAACTATTTCTATATAGCATCTGTCTCCCTTTGCAAAGCTTGACATTAAGTCTGCAGCTGGACAATATTGCAGTTTATTGCTCTGTGCAAAGCCTCACATGAAGCTCTTTGGAAAAGACAACTATTAATTAGTCTTAATGAGGATACAATTTGCTTTCAGCAGGCTTACTTTATTGAAAGCAGCAGAAACAATTGAGCTGAACAACAAAACAAGCTGCAATTAAAAGCTGAATGTCCACTAGCCCTAGGGCAACATCCACAGATGATGGCTAATGGCAAATTAATCTACATCTTCCATACTAAATTTTGACCCCAATGTAGAGCATGGAAGAGGTACAGTATATATCCTATCAGGCTTGGTCTTCCTAACTGAAAGTTGATCAGGGGAAAAAAAAACAACTTCAAAGCTATTTTTATCCCCTGATAACTCTTTATTAGGAGCCAAAATACCTCTGGAAACTGCATCAACAGATCTGGGAGGGAATCAGGGGGCTGTTAACCTCTTGAATGCTCTGACATTCTGAGAAGTAGAAAGCATTGCCTAAATGCTGAACCCAGTGCTGCGTGTGGAAGGGTAACAAATTAGACAGACCACTGTTGTACACACAAACACCAATCCCTGAACTGTTGAAGACTGCCATATCAGAAAGGAGTAGGGAAGTGGCAGAGGGGAATGCTTTAAATTGCTAGTGAGGATTAGTAAACCAAAACAACCCCACGGAATATTAGGACTTTGCATACAACAACAACAAATTGACATTCTTTTTTCCAGATGTCTGGCATCCAGGCCTATTTCAGGTACTGCTCCCCTTTCCTTGCATCACAAAAAGGTGCATCAAACTAGAACTGCCGAGGGTTAGCAGTCATAGAGGTGATCCCCAGCAGTGTGGGAGTAACTTTACTCTCCATTGACCTGGGAGTCAAATCCAGGAAAATGCAAGGATATCTATTCCTTCTGCCCTCAGCGCATAAAATCACATTTTCTTCTGAACTCAGACTTAAATCCTTTTCATGGTTTGCTATTTCCTTTTCCTCCTCCATCTCTTCAGTCCTTCACTTTCTGCACAGAGAGGTTGTAGAGTCTCCTTCACTGGAGACTTTAAACACCTGTCTGGATGAGTTTCTCTGTGAGCTGCCCTAGGTGATCCAGATCTGTGATCTTCTGAAGTTCTTTCCAACCCCTACCATTCTATGATTCTGTGATCTGCCTGTCTGCAATAATTTCATATATTTTGATGTGTGTGGGAGCATGCACACATTTGTGTGCAAAAAACCAAGAGTGGAGAAAAAAGCTGAACATATACCTAGAAAGAAGATTGTCTCCAACAGCCTTGGAAGGTTAACGATGACAGAAGAGAGACACTAATCTGAGGAGGGAGAAGGACAAGGACAGAGAAGGGGCTCATGAAGGCTCCAAGAGGTCAGGACATCATTGCTGAATTAAGACTCCTACTGATCCCATCTTCCTCCTCAACAGCCTCTACTATTTTGGCAATAGTTCTAAGATCTGCCTTACTTCAAGGAACTAGCTAGTTAGTACACCACACATATACTAGTATTTGTTACCCTCACTAATCTCCTCTAAACTCTTCCTGTTTAAAGTCATCCAATAGGATTTTAGAAGGATATTACATTTATTACAGATGGCTTTAAAATTTCATTTTACCTTTTTTGTCCTTGTAGTAATTTCCCTCCCCTCACTTCAGAAGCTCAAAACACAGAAGCAGAAGATAATTTTTTAAACTACTGCTTTTCATCTATCATGCCTTTAACTGTGATTGAGTTTTGAAAAAACCTTTTAAAAATACAGTTATCTCAAGAGTTAATATCCCCTGAAATATATCTCAGAAACATACCTGTGTACTGATCTGGCTTGGTTTCTTTGGCCTCTGTACATGCTTTGTACCCCCAGCTGATCATGTCTGCCTCTGGAAAGGCAGCAGAAGAGACACTGGCAGAAAAAAGCTTAACAAGTGTCATTGAAGCTACAATCTGATGTAGCAGAATTGTACAGGAAACCTTAAAAAATATTGAACAAATCTGATTCCAGCCACTTCCACATGCTTTTTCTCCATAATTCTTTTTTTGCTCAACAAGATGTTATTTTCTATATTTCCAGAAGAAGTTAAACTAATACAAAAAAGGCTTTTTCAGTATCTCTTGACCTTAGATGATGACCACACTGAGTTGAACACGAAAGCAATTTATGTTCTTTTCCAAATGCTTTAATGCAGGAAGAGCTAATCTAATGCTCATTTGTTGGATCTTGGTTATTTGTGGTACTCTGTGTGCCTTAAACTTATTTTCTGAAAAATTTACAACATGCAATATGTTGTGGTCTGTCACAGTGAGTCTACAAAAACAAAACCTGAATCAGTGGCATATACAGCCCGTTTGCTGTGTGCAGTAGCTGAGAAGCAGGTTAACTACCTAATGCAAAATCTAAGGCTTCTGTAACAGTTCCAGGCACAAGATCCAGTGTGTTCACAAGTAGCCTCAGCAACTCAACAGCACAATACAGTGCTGCCTCATCCTGCAAAGGTATAGCACAGTATTGGGAGCTTCAGTAAATGGCTCAGTGCCTAATCCAAATGAGCACTTGCCTGAAAGCAGCTTCTTATTCACTGCCCTGACTTACACATGACTGTTGTCTATGCTGCCAGGTACACGTTTACACCAATGTGTCAAGCAGTGGCCATAAACCTGTACTTCAAAGCTACAGTATTTTATAGCAGCATGGAAAACGTATGGTCTCACTGCATTAATGTTATAAGTTTATCCACATTAGCTTAACTCTGAATACTCTTAATACTGAAGTCAAGTGTTACCATTGAGGACAATGTTTCCCTAAGGACATGCTGTGACATTCTGGTGCTATAGAGGTAGAGAACACACTGAATAACTTTTCTCTAACAGTTAAATTATATTGAATCACATGGTAGCTAAATATTCAGGAAAGAAAACACCTGAATAAAACACGTGATATCTTGTTCAGGAGTGATACTATCAACATAAAATGTCATTTATAGTTATTAATATTAATGACAATTATCAATGATTAATCAAAGGAATCCATTCAAAGGTTAAAAGTGGTTTTGCCTTAACACATTACAGCCCAAACTATTTCTTCTGGGAAAAAGCCCAACATAGGAACTTGGGATTAAAATACTTGTTTCACATACTAAAGCAAATATAACCCAGAAAAAACAAACAAGGAAGTTCCACAGCCTTCAACAAGTTGGTTTTTTTTACAGAACTCAGTATCTAACCCAGAACTAGAACTAACCTATACTACAGTACCAGAGAGCAAGCTGTTTGTAACCTCTCACTGCTGTCACAGCCTTCTAGCTTTATACCTGGAAGCCTCTCATTGCTGCAGAGCATACACTGCTGAATGCCCTAGGATGAGGAGGGATTTCCAGCTAGCAGCTGTGCCAGCTCCCAACATGCACAGATCTACAAGGCACCAGAAAAGCCTAAAGCATATCGAAACATGTTTTTTCCTAATAGACTTTTCATATAAGCAGAATTCGCTGAAGGAAAACAATTTAAAATATCTCAGTTATACAAGCTTGCCACTTCTGAAACTGCTTACTGATGCTCAGATGAAATATGTATGTGCACTGATGCAATGGAGTCTTACAGCAGATAAGGTGACAAGAGCTGTGAGAAATAAGCACACTGGTAAACCTCTGCACACCTTGCAAGTTCCTGAACACAGTTCAAGAGACAACATCTAGCTGAGCTCTCAAGCAAAATTACTCCAGTCAAGAGACATTTCCTTAAGCAAACAGTTTCACAAACAGCCCCACAAATTCAGCATGCTCATCCCCGGTGGAACAGCCTGAGCATCAAAGTTTGTTTGAGATGTGCCTCATTACATTTGGCCCTTCCTTTCCAGAGCAACATACATGCAGTTTTGGGAATACAATACACTTGAGTTGCCTGTTCACCGGTCATACATGGAAGTTGCAGTGGGAGAGGAAAACAAAGGAAAAGGCTCTGCTTTCCTCAGCATAAAGTTGCATGAAGTAAATTTTTATTTCCAAGAGAAGTCCAACTTGAAGGCCAAGTCCTGGTTTGCTTGTTTAAGTCTCAGACCCAGGAAAGAAGAAGGTCTCCATGACAACAGCAAAGGGACTGAGGTAGGAGGACAGGACTTCAATAAAAGCTGTGCTAATTCTCAAGGACTGTGGGATCTCTAAACTCCACAGAACTACATCTCTTCCACTAATCAGACTAGCTGGTACATCTACCATGCTGTTTGCATCCTATGTTACAAACAAATACATTTATATAGGACAATACAAATCTAATTAATAAAAATAGGCTAGAAAGCTTAAAAACTAAATTGTATCCACTAAGCGATCCCCTTTGGAAGTTTCTGCTCAGAGTCATTGATCTGCTTCCTTTTAATACAGGAACACTGCTGCATCTAAAGGCATACAATTTGATGATATTTTAAAAGAAAAGTATTTGAAATGCAGAACAATTAATCTTTTCATGCCTTAGACATGGAAAAATGTAAATAAACAATGATAACTTTTGCAAACAATGTCTTAGAGTACTGACTTAAAACACTAGCTGGGCATTAGTTTGGCTTATTTCAGTAAAATTTAAATAAAAAAAAAAGCAAAGCTGTCCTCCCTCTCAAATAGTTGGAGATCTTCTGTTTTAAGTTACTACACTCACGGTTTTAATACATACTAAAGCCAAGTTTCTGAAAAGCACAAGAGAATCTGGAATTTTTTTCTGCCTTCACTGTCCAGTGGAGAAATAGTCACATCTCTATGGCTAAATAATCCCCATAAAGCAAAACCACAGAAGTCATTTACAACACCCTCCAGATTTGCATGCTGTTCTACAAATAATTCTCAACACATGCAAATTTGCACCTTCAGTTACATTTACTGTTCATGAGCTACTCAGTTTAACATCAAGGAAGAAATAAATTTAAAGATTTCAAAGCAAAGTTTCAACAGAAGCTTTGAGTCCAGGCAACGTACTCTCAGGATTGGCACATATGCCACAATCTGAGACAAAGACAAAAAGTGTTTCTATTTTACATCTTGCTTCATGCTTATTTCTACTTTCTTGCATCCAAGCAGCAACGCTTAGTATAGCGCTTCTTAAAATTTCCCTCCTGTTCTCACTTAGCTTTGCTTTCAGTTTCCACATGCAGTACAATACCATCATATCAAGATTTCATCTGAAGTGCTTGAAATAAGAAGTGATTTAGTTCAAAGCTGTAAAAAACATTAAGGCAGACAAAATTACACTTCCATTCACCCCTCCAATTTCTATTCAAAGTATCTTTTTATTCATCTGACCAATTTTCTGTGCATATTTAAGTAGAGACAAAGCGTTTTAAAGTATGTGAACACAAAGAGATTTAAACTAATTTGTCCTATACTACCATACTGCTGTAATCTTAAAACTTAAATACTGCATTTTCAGAGGACAGAGACATTATTTTAAAATAACCTGAAACAGATAATGATACACACAGATAAGATTAAAATTAATTATAATTGAGTAAATATTTATGAGACTTGCTGCTCATCAATCGTATGTTCAAGCTTCAGAGCAATATAGCTTAATGGAGTTTTGTCCTTGCAAACTAACAACAGGCCTTCTGCTGAGGAATGAGAACGTTCTCAAAAAAAAAAATTTTTTTCAAAAAATCACATGCTGCTGATTTTCTTCCTCAGTGTGAGGTTTATCAGCAAAATACAAGCTCAATGCTTGAGTAAATTTTTACCCTCACCAGTTGCTTTTAGAAGAAGAGTTAGCCTATTTATTTTACATTTGGCTTCCTATTTCCTTGCACCAATATAAAAGGCAATTTGTAAATGTTAAAAATTCATACATAAAAAGTAATTGCTATAAAAACTGTATTAAGCATGAAAGCATTAACTAAAGACATTAGTCGCTTAGCAAGAGAACAGTACATGGTGCATCTTTTCCTTCTTTTCAATTATTTTAAATGGGCCAAGAACCCAAAGCAGAAGAAGGAAAGCCAGCCAGTTTCTCAGAATCACAGAATCCTAGGGGTTGGAAGGGACCTCAAAAGATCATCTAAGTCCAACCCCCCTGCCAGGCAGGGTCACCTAGAGTGGGTAATTTTGACAGTTTAAGGCCATGTGTCCTCAATGTAAAAACAGAAAGGAAAATGTATGTGTATGGGACTATATGAGACACTGATACAGTGTTGGAGACAATTTATTCTGCTTGCACCATACCTCCTAATGACTTCTTTCATTTCCAGAAAATGAGGAAGAAATAAAGGAAAAACAGAACAAAACAAAACCAAACCCAAACAAATTCATTGACTTGTCTCTTCCAAGCCATGGATGGTACAACAATTTGGACTTCACTAGCTAGAGGAATAGAAATCCCAACTTGGGGTACTTGATCTTACATGGTATGCTGTGCTTTTTATCCTGGATACCACTACAACATTGAAACCCCACAGACATTCTGCTAAGGACAAGGTTTTACTTTAGAAATTTAGAGCATACATAAACTGTATCAAAAATGTTCTTATTTAGTGGATTTTATAGAAGTGGTATACTATTCAAATTTTCTAAACCACTGCCTTACTGACGCAGCTGCACTGTTTTGGTTGTAATGAAAAGCCAACTGTAGCTAGATCAGTGCTGGGTTTTTTGCAGCTGCTCTGCTACACAGCATAGCACACCTTGAGCAAGTAGCAACACCTCCTAGCTTGTGGGCACTACATGGCAACTTTGTATTTTCCAAAACTCTTAATGACCAAGCATATTTAAAAAATAAAGGACAGCTTAAGCAAAATCTAATGCTGCTCACAGCATAGTGCTTATTGTTTAAAGCCAGAGACATTACAATCATTCAGTACTACTGGTTACTTAAAAAAACCCAACCAACACACACCATATCCTTGCACAGTATAGGACTAACACTGCTTATATGGAACAGGTTCCACTGTGTCAACTCCAAAACAAAGGACACCACGCAGAAAAAACTGTTCTGCAAGGGCATGAGTCACTACATGCATGAATGCTCTGATCATCCTCTCCTCCCCTGTGCAATTGGACTCCTTCCTTTCCTACTTGAACTTGCTTATCCCCACTGTTATTTTATCATCATGCTTGCTTTCTAACAACTTGTTTGCTGACTTTTCTTACCATTTGCTTTAAAATGACAGTGAAAGAAAATTCAGCATGTTTTCACAGACATACTTAAAGATACTGACATACACTTCACTGCAATAAGCTCTATTTTTGCTTCTTTTCACCCACAGCAGACAAACTATTCTTGGAAATAAAGTGCCAATGTAATTAGATAGGCTAATTTTAGAAATGCTGGCTAACTGGCTATTTTATTGAGAAATCTTTCTCAAGCAACACAGACCGTTAAAATAACAAATTAAGAATATTTGAAACAAATAATATAGAGCTCAAAAGTAAAAACAAGCAAACCCAAAAATATTACTTGAATCAATTTGATTATACAAGAGAGCATTATCTGCACAATTCAGAGGCTAACCTGGTTTCAAATTTCAAAAGCTAATAATTTGCAAGTTCAGAAGAGCAGTGAGCTGAGTTTTAACTACAAGAAACTGTGCAGGTTTCTCATCTTCATGTTGAGGTTTTTTGAAATACCTTCCTTGTCAGGCAGCCTGTCCAAAAATCCTCAAGGTTTAAGAAAGCAACAGTTTCTGATCTCTTTTGTTCTGAAATGACTTGGTGTTTTAGCAGTATAAGTTGTTCCTTAATTATGCCTATGCTGAGTTAAAATAATCACATAAAAAGTCCAAATTGTGGGGACTAATGAAATAACTTCACGTGTTACATGGAGCAGTCTGCTTATGGAGGCTCAGTCTCAAAATAATGCAGCAAAAGAACATCTCCCGGGGGACACCTGAGGAGTGTAAAATAGAGCCCAAAGACAAAACAGAGGAAACTGATTTGAGATCTACTGGGTGTAGCAGATTTTTACTCATCTAAGACTGACTTTATATCATTGGCACATTTATGTCCTTTAGCACTGTGCTCTTCAAGGGAGGGTATGTTACAGAAAAACACAATTACCAATAGAGCAAATCATTGTTTGCTAGTTTAGAAAGAGGGGGGAAAAAAACCATGACATGGGGAGAAAAAAATATTAAAAGAAAACAATGTGAGCAGAAATGGCACCAAGACATCTTTTAAAATCCATCTTACAGACAAGACAGCTGCAATAACAGAAAAGAATTCCAATTAATGTTAATCAGGCCACTTTCATGAACACGCTTTTTGACCTTAAGTGACAGGTAAATTCATCTTCTTGAAATAATAATAATAATAAAAAGGTATACACGTAATCACTTTAAAACTGCTGAATTTAATTAGTACAAATTAATGGCTATTAAAAATGTAACTAAGTTATAATACAGATCATGGGAATAAATCTCTGCAGACTCTATCTTGCACTTGAGGACTTAAACCCTTTAAGGAAAATGGAGATTCTGGAAGTTAAGTTAATCTATTTTTAATGTCTGAAGTGAGCAATGGCAGAGATAGTAAAAAAAAAAATCCACAAAAAAAAAAAAACACACAAAAAAAAACAACCAAAAAAACCAAACCAAAACCAAAACCAACTTTATAGACACCTTTCTACTACTTTTCAGAAAAAAAAGTTTTATAAGTATGACTGCTTTGTACTGAGGCTAGTAACTTGTGCACAGCAAATGAGTGAAAGATTCTGGATGTAGCTGGATGATTCTGGATGTGGAGCTGTTTCACAGAGCCTGCTCCATCCTAATGGTTCTTAAAAGTTGCCATGAGTGCCTAGGGGGACCAGAATTGTAACTTTTGCTGATCCTAACCATGCGTGAGCAGCCCTTTCTGTACTGGTGCTCTTGGTTGGTAAGGCAGAAGGAATACTTCCCTTGAGGAAAACTAGAATCCCTACTTTCTGAACGGGGCAGTGGTCATCAAGGCAGGTGATGAGTTTTAGCAGCCTGCAGCTGCAAAGGCACACTGGACTCCACCACTGCCTGACAAGCTCAAGGCTGCTTCACCATCTTCCCCTTTCTCACTCCAGATATCATTCTGTGCCTGCACAGACTCGCATGTAGCATGTGGTGGCCCACAAGGGGGTACTGCAGAAGCACCTTTCCTGACCCCATGCTGTCTGGAACAATGTTTGAGACACAACGAGGCTACAAACCATTTTTCTACTTCCAGGGTCTCATGCAGTCCAATTCATTATGCATTCTTTAAGCATCTTAAGAGCCTAGGAAATATCTAGTATTGTGGTTTTGGTTTGTTTTTTTTTCTGGGGAATTTTCCCTGCTAGCACCACCTTATAACTTAGCATCCTCAGCACAAAAAATAACAGCCACCAACTGGTCCTGTTTAGTGCAAATCATAGTCCTACAACAGTTAATCCAACTTTCCTTTTTCTCAATAAATTAATTTACAAAAGGAAAGCAAGGAGATATTCAGAACTCCACTGCAGCTTATATAGATACAGACAACTCAATCCATCTTCTTGTATGCCCTTCTCTGTAATCTTTATGTAATTAATTTTCAAAATTAAAAAATAATTTTAAAAAAGAAAGAACACACTGTGGACTCTGATCTTCACTACTGTTAGCTGTCTCTGCAAGTACCTAGAATTCTTTACCTCTGGTAAATCGCCTCTTTCGTCTAAGGATCAGTGCTGCTAATCCCAGAAATCAAGGCAATCATTGCCATCTCAGTTATATGAGCCAGCCAGGTTTAATATACCATAACTAAGTCAAGTGATCACAAGAGTAATTTATAATCCTTGTAACATTTAACTTTGTTTTAATTTAGCAGCTCATCACTGGCCCAGATAGAAACGGGACAGTATTTCTGGTTATTCTTTTTCACAGCTGAGTCCATTCTTGAGGGACAGAACACATCCCTGTCAGGTACATATGTTCATGAGAGGTCTTGGCTGTGCTCACAGAATGATACCATACTTCCCAGAATAGAAAAGGCTCTGTGCTGCTCTAGATACAAAATACCAGATATAAGGATATCCTAATCTTCCTATACTGGCTGCCAGTCTGTGTGTATTTTCCTCATCCTACCTTAGTTTTTAAGCCACTTAGGATTTGCCCTTCTTAGTCATTGATTAAAGTACTGTCAACATTCCTCAGTGAGCTTGGTATTTTGATTCTCTGCTCCATCCCCATGAGTTATCAGTTTGTCTCAGTAAAATTAATCCTGCAAGTCAAGAACAGGCTTACAGTCCAGGTAGAACTTGAAACTAGGGCTGTAATTTTCTCAGGGAAAAGTTGTCAGTAAGAAGGGAGGTGGATGGGCTGATAAGCCTGTAATACTTTGCAATTTGCTTGTTAGGGGAAAATGTAGTAAAAAAAACCTCCAACAAACACAAAACATTAAAGTCAGGGTACTCTCCAAAGCCCAGATATGTGTCCAAAATAGTTTTTGGAAGTGTTTTCCCCATATTCAGCTTTACTATTTTCTAAAAAAGAAAATAGATGGTTAAAGCAAACAGTTTAAGTCTAAACATTAGTTAGGATTTGCTAATAGCAGCCATCTGTACAACAGACCAGTTCCACTTACTGTGAGCAAAGATCTCCAGTGTAACCAAGAGTCATCCTCAAAATTCGGTTCCCTTTTTCAGCTGAGTCTACATGCCCATAGCTATGGGTATCCTGCCATTACACAGACTGTACTTGTAATAGAAAGACCTTCCACCAAGGTAAGTAGCAGGCAGTTTGCCTTGCAACTGAAATGGCTAAAGAGAGAAGTAAAGTTTAAAAGGTTACACATATCAAGACAGTTCCTGAATTTACACTGTTGCCCCAGCTCTTTGCTCTAAAGAAATGAGACACCCAGAATGTCTCATAAAGTTTAGCTCTACACCATAGCAGAGAAGGATCAAGGATGTATGCTAAGCCCTGAAGCAGATGGAGTGATGGATGACAAAGAAGTTTTAATGTACTTCATCTTCTTATCTACCTCTTTGCAGTATACTGGGTAATAAAAATCAAAAAAAGCATCCATTACCAAAAGCTATTCACAGGCTCAGAGATAAGCAAAGCTCTGCACGGGGTGTGATCTGAACACGTACTTACGGAAATATCAGCTTTCAACAATGTCTCATGACAGATTTTGGTTCCTGTTACTAATCTTCCTAGCTGGATATCATCCCCACAGAGTCATGATTATTGAGCTCCACAACTGTCAGAGGCATGAAAAAGGAAGCTGAACATTGCGCTCCTCATTTCTTCTGATCTTTCTTATCATCCTCTATTTCCCTCTTCAAGTAAACTCTCCTCATAATTTCTCTTCTGTTCCATTTTTCTTTTTTCTTTTGGTCTTCTTCCTGTTTCTCAGCAGAATATATAGTGGTCTCAATGACAAATCAGAAAAACACTTGCATCTCTGCTGTTCCAGTTCCCATATAGCTACAAGTCATAACAGGTTCAGCTCAGCACATATTCAAACATAAAAAAGGCAAAAAACCTGCCTTTTCATAGAAAAGTTTGATGTCCGTTGTTGTCAGAGACATGTGGATGTAACAGAACCAACACATGCTTTATTCCACTGCAGAAATTATCCTTCACCCCTCAGTTTAGTATGCTGCAGACTAATTCTCTTGGGGTTTGATTACATTTGTTATCACAGAAAGGTGTCACAGCACATTCACTTGCAAACCTTTACTGAAGACCATGGGCAGGCTCAGTAGGCATAATATGTACCAACACCCTATCTCAGTCCTTCCTTGGAAGCATCACCTCTTCTAGAACTTGGCCACGTGTATTATTTTGTTGAACTGCTATGTTAAATATAAGAGTGCCTTCCCCATGCTTGTAACTTTTGTCTATAGGAGACAAGGGATCCAGGAAGATGCTTCCAAAAATTCTCTAAACTTTAGTTGTCCATACCAAATAAAAAAAAAATTAATGCTTTCTCTTACAAGCCTGTTTCTGGTGTTTTCAGCATCCCACTCGGATGTTATTTAAAAGAGAAGATCTTAAAGAACTCAGGTTGTTTACTGTCTAAGTTACCTTCAAGAGGAACATCACAAGATTCGGTCTATTTTCAAGTTAGCTGCCATCACTAAGAGAAGTGTCCATCTTTCCTCCTCCTCCCCTTTCCCTTTTTTAAAAAAGGACTGTTCTGAAAAACTGGAGCATCATGAAAGCAGTCCAAAGTCATTATTAAGTTGTGTGGACCATTAAGTATATTGAGAAAAGCCAGAACTTTTACTGTAAACAGAAACACATTGATAGGAAATGCAACAATGAAAGGCAAAATTGAGACTCCTGAGATGGTACAAAGTATGGAAGAATTCACTTGATGGACTCAGGAGGCTGAGTTCTGTCTCAGAAGCAAGTCCAACAGGCTCAATGTGAATCTGGAGCTATCCAAAAGTTTGTAATGTCAACAGCAATGGAGAGGAATAAAGGAAACCAGAATATTTAGGGCAAAACAAACTGCCTGTCTTATCTAACAGAATGTCTGTCATAGACCTTTTTTCATACGTATAGGCCCAGTATCAATTGAACTCAAAGCTGAAGTAGTTAACTACAACAAGCTTGCTTGCCAGTGCTTTGAGAGAGTCCTCCTTTTTACATTTTGCAACAAAACAGAATTATAGGAATTAGAAAACAGTCCTTTTTTCAGAGCACCTGCTAAGGATATGATATTGTCCCAGCACTCCTGCTATAAGTAGAACATAAGGAAACTGGAAGGGGCTAGGATACATCTTGTGGTAACATAATGCAGGCAAATAAGGCAATATGGTAGAGCAGCTGGATATCGTGTCATCATAAATTCTTGGCGTGCACACGGTTCTAGTCCCAGTGTTATCTTGGCTCTCATGCACTGACCCAATGAGCACAGCTGGAGTTCAGATTTTTAAAAGTTTGGATACGTTTGCATTTTGTGCTGCAAAAGAATAGGCAGGGCATCTTATGAGAAATTCATGCCATTTTCTTACTTAGGCATCACTGAGGTCTTATCAGGTGAACAACAAGCAGACACATGCTGCACTTTCTGGGTCATGACCACAAAATATGAATACAAGTTGTAGTTGTCCCTTTATCTTATTGTCTCCATTATAATAATTTATGGAACATTTTGATGTCCTGAGCTTGGCTCTAAAATCCACTAAGAAGTCTGCAAACTCTGCAAAAGAAATCCTGATCCATTCTCTTGCCTGTTCCCACAGATAGACACCTGCCAATTTGTACAGATTCTGAAGATTTTTTTGGCTAGCACGTCCTTAGTTATTTCCAAAATATTTTAATGAAGAAACTACAGCAACATTTCCATGTGCAGTTATTATCTTGGCATAATTACCTTTGCAGGAATCTGTTCTTGTTAATTCAAATGCAAGATATAAACCACTATATAAAGATCATCTTATATGAACAACTATTTAATACATGACAAAAAACCCCCAGATAATACTCAGGAAGCCTATCACACTTTCTGCACCAAGCACCTGCATCAAAAGCAGGGTGGGAGAGAGGGAGGAGGGAGAAATACAAATATATTATTTGCTCACATTTTCATAAGCAATCTGATTAGTCTCAAACCAAAATTAGTTCACACAGTAATACCTGATAATTATTTTCAGTTTGAGAACTTTGTTATTAATCACAAAAAGCAGACAGCAGGTTTAATTTATTTTGTCAAGATGAAACTGTTAAGTCACTGTTCTCTTTCTGAGGAATGCCCAGGATTGGTACCTGGGCACTGAGGGCCAATTTCCAGCCACAGATACACAATTGCACCTAGTACACAACAGATACTTAGTCTGTCCTCTCCTATGTCACCATTTACTACTATTCCTTTGGCTTCTCCACCAGACGAAAAGATGCCCATTCCCATATGTAGTTGGAGAAAAGACCCTACAGACATCAATCCAGTAGAGCACTGGTTTCTGGCTTTGTTCCCTACATTTCTCTTCTTTTCAGGAAATCTACAAGAAATACTACAGAGTCTTCTATTTGTCAAATTTTTTCTTCAGTTGCTTACACCAAGTTTTAAATAACACCACTTAAGGTCTGCACAGGCTGTCAGCATAGGTCCTCTTGCCACTGAAATCAAGTTGTGAAAAACCCTATCTTGTAGAGTCAAGAGGGAAAAAATATTGTTTTTTATCTACTATTCTTCACCCACCTGTATATGTTTGTATTTTTTTAAAAATCAAACTATTGCTAGAGACATCACCATCCCTTCTCCCCACCTCACCCCAAAGATATCTAAAAGTCAAGGCCCAGTTCAAAGCCTACTACTGAAGAGTACCCATATTTCACACCCCATTACTCATGAACACTGCAGTTTTTCATAATTGATTACATGTAATCAAAGTTCAGGAAACAGTCTTCAACTTTCCTTTACCCTGAGAAAAAAAGTTTATTCACCTTGAAATCAAATGAGAAAAGTAGCAGACTGAAAGAACCTGAAGGGGGTAAAATAATTTTGCTAAGAACAGAGAAATCCAGGGGGAGTACAGAACTGCTGAGCAAGTACAAGGAGAGATAACAAAGATTAAACATCTCCACTGTTCATGCCCTAAAGTAGCAATCCATAGCATTTCATCAAGAGGTTTCCAAATCCTGTAAGATGCTTCAGAAGTTCCTATTAAAGTGCATAGCACCATTAACAAAGCTCATTAATGAAGGGCTGGGGTTTGTTTTAGATGGAAACTGTGTGTCAAGCCGAGTAAAAATGTAACATAAACCACTTCTATTTTCATAAATCTTCTTAAAACAAACTCTATTGAGAATAGTCACATAGAAACAGTTGATATTTTAGTTTGGAAGCTGAAATGACATATTTGATTTGCATTTATTTCCTGAGGCCAAGTAGAAAATATTTCTTAATTCAAAGTAAAGTTTTGGGCAGAGGTCATGCAGCTTTGTCTATCAAATCCTCACACATCTTCCTATTGTCTTCAATTTCACAATGTGACAGATGAGCGTTTCTCAATTTCTACTTCATGCTGAAACTTTTCTACTTCCTGCATAAATAAACCCACCAGGGGGTGGAGGGTAGATCTCTCTGGAAAGAGGAAAGTATCCATACTCTGAGATAAGGTCACTGACTTGAGGCTGGGATAGCAGATTTTTAGTCTCCAAGGCATCTCCAATTACTTTATATCATAAAAAAGCTCCCCTAGGGACACTGGGAGGGATAATCCAGCATACTCAATAGCACAAAGTTTAGGTAACTGTTCTAAAGCTTCTTTTGGTTCCTACATCTTTTCTGGTTCAGGCAATCAGAACTATGACCTGAAACTACTTTTCATATATTCTTGTTTACTGCTCCTAATTACAGTACTGTGAGATAGCAGAGGGGATAGGAAGGATAAGAAAAGTAACTTTCATTGTTCAACTCCCTTCCTGTGCAACCAAAAGCAAAATGCACACTACTGGGATTCACTTCTCCAAGTACTCATTTTCAAGTGAAACAGAAAGATTTCACTCTACAAGGGACTCTGCTCAGCTACAAAGGTCTTCCCTATCATAATCCCCTGCATTACAGGAAATAGAGTCTGGAAAATGAGACCATGAACAATATGAGCATCAGCACTCAAAACATTTGAATTAGAAAAAAACTCTCAACCTGGATTTATGGGAATAGAAAGAACGTCCTTATTGTAGTCACACTTACATGCATGGTTAAGAACAAGGTAAACCAGGGCAAAGCCATTCACACCACATCCTGGGTCAGACATCCTGTGCAGAGGCTTCTTAAACATGTCCTAGCACTCCAGAGAACAGAAAATCCCTTCCTTAAGGAAAGGACAAACTAAAACATTTAGGTCCTGTCAGTCCAGTAATTCTTCCTTTCCATCTGCATTTTTAAAAGAAGGATAAAACCATATAATACTTCCTAAATGAAGCACTCCCTCCTAGCTAAGCCTCCTGGTATTGCAGAACCTCTTTCCCTCTACAAGTGCCAGTTCCTGCAGATGGTATGCACAAACATCTAATGCTTCCCGATAGCCACAGGTTTCTGTCTTGGTTCATCAGACCATTCCTTCTCACAACACTGCAAGGTCAGTAGCAATAACACAGAAACAAAGAAAATAAACTCCAACAGTGATAGAGTAGGGATCCAAGGGAGAAATAATCAATTAAAATAAGGAAAGCTGACAGTTACAGAATAAGGTCAGTTTGTTTCTTCTTCCCACAAAAAGAATTTGTGTCACTTCCTCAAACAGCCCCCATTTTACCAACACCTTTGAAGACTGACAACTCAGCCCAAGACAGCTGGCCAAACTAAATCAAATTTCAACTGATTTTCTCTACACTTGCATATAATCCTTGAGAGAAGGAAGAATTCACACACTGAAGAACATTTTTATTAGTGAATGAGAAGCCAATGTAGTATGTGAACCTATGCAAGCTGAATCAAGCCCATGCTGGTACACTCTCAAACCTTCATGATGAGGAAAACATAGATAAGAATTCAAGGCAGGAACTGTTTGTGTGCAAATACAGCCTATATATATATCTCCAGTAGAATGTGTCTCCTAGTGGCCCAAATAATTTATTTTGCTCAGCTTTCCTTCCCCTTTTATTTTGGGAAACTTAAATTTGCATATAGAACTAACTCCCTTTTGCTTTCTGCGGTAGAATATGTGCATGTTAGGTATTTCCATCACCTTTTTTTTCCCCTTTCTCTGAAATTTTAACACATCCATGCAGCACAAGAACCATTTGCTTCACTGCAGTTGCTGGCAACCAAGACCTCACAGTGCCAGGTGCTGTACCAAGAGAAGACAGTCCTTCAGTAAAACTGGGGGCAGAAGTAACATGGAAATTACCAAGCATCACATAATCTTTTCATTTTTTCCTGCCCTGAAGAATTGCTCCTCTTGCCCAGTACCCATGCCTCATGTTATTTCAATCTTCAGTTATCAATAAAGAAAGCAAGCAAAAAATTGTACTAGAAGCACAAAGACCAAGATCACAGAATTAAAATGCTGCCAACTCAAAAGTTTGACCAGTTGGAATAGGTGGAGCAGTCTGAAAATTACCTCTATTTCTGACTCTATGCTGTCAGGATAGGAAGTTCTGATGTGTGAAAAACATTTCCCAGCAATTCACTCCACCACTCTCCTGCCACACAACTCCCTCCAGCACTCCCCTCTCATTCTCCACACACAGAGAATCTGAGGCTTTTGTTTCTGTACATCATCCCACAATAAGTGTACTTCAACAAGTGAACCTGCAAAAATACAAATCAGAAACTGTCTTCCCCTGATCAGTCATATATGTCAGACACTCTTCAGCTGCCACAACTCATGCTGAAGTCCAGCTTCGGGTTGCTATAGTAGTGGCTTGCACAGCCCCCTCTCTTACAAAGGTAAAATAAAAGATCTCTGCTACCAATGGCTCATATGAGTTTTTAATCACAGTGAAAATTGCTCCATAAGCCTAAAATTTATGTGCCATTAACTCCTTGGGGCAATGTTAATTTGAAATGGATTAAAATTCCCCAGGTAAAGGAGGAGCATACAGTAATCATGTTACTTTCATGAAAAGTGTATAGTGATACATGTAAAATGCCTAGATATTGGGGCTGCACTCCAAAAGGAAATTTAACGGCTTCGGGGAAGTCAAGATCAATGCTATTATTTATAGATTACAGTCTCATTTACAGTGACTTTCTGCAACAAAAGAATACTCTTAAGGAAAAGATTATTTATTTTAACTCCTTTCATCAATCTGACTTTGGGCAAAAGAAAGAAAAAACAAATTGTGAACTTATCTGTAACAGGTATGGAACAATAACAAAGGGCATTTCAAATTTCATTTGAATTTTTTTATTTTATTTAAATCTGTCGTCACGAAATTTATCTCTAGAAAAAGAAGGAACATCAACCTTTCCACCACTATGTTTTGTAGCTCTTCTTGAGCGACTTCATAACTCAATGCAGCAAGGCTGATATAATATGATATATTTGGGGAGTATAGGAAGCTGAGGGTTAGTTTGTTCCCTCTCGATCCCCCATTCCCAACATAGAAGAGCAGTAGGGGTGTGACAGCAGTAAAGGGTGTCCATGCTTGGGCACAGACAAAGAGGCTCACATGGCCTGGCTCACAGTAGCAACACCAGCAGCACATTAGGGAGCAGAGGTCTCAGTGGAAGGAGCAATGGCATCAGGAATTACAGCAGGCAGCAGTAGGCTCCTCCAGCTGGGGAATTGCAGCAGACACATCACATGAACCTAACTATCTTTCCTGATTTCAAAGTATTATTTGATAAGCAACAATAAAACAGTAACTAGAGTATGTGCCTTGTACTCAATATCCAGACTCCCCAAAACACAGAGGTTCTCACTTAAGCCACCCTTTCTGCATGACTCTCTATAACCAGACTGTCTGATGTCCAGAACTTAGCCAGTTAATGAAATCATGCAGAACATGCTGCATTTGCTTAACTTAAGGTGATCATCTGCAAATTGCAGTAGGTCTGACATAGCTCAAACCTGTTCGACTACACAGCCACACTGCTGCCTGGGGTTTGTTAGACAGAAATATAGGCCCTCTATTTACTTTCAAAAAGTAAAAAGAAAGGAAGTCATAACAACAACTGTGACGACTTCTGCTATGCAGTGCTATGCAATTCTGCTCATCTGCTCAGAAGCAACATTCTCATAGGCTTCCTTAACAACACAGACTATCATGTTCAAATACCTTATTTTGTGAAAGCTTCTTTACATTTCTCCTCTTTTCTGCCTGCATTTTGTCACCTTGGTGAGCTACCAATACAGAGGAAAAAAAAACTATTTTCCTTTCATTGGCCAGACTACATACTGAGTTACGCTCAGCTAATATTCTAAGTGCCTTTCATTACAAAGTTGCATTCCATTAAGGCATTTGGCCTCAGGATAGTCAGAAAGGCAATATTGTTCCTGTTCTATAGATCAGGAGCTGAAAGCCTCTTGCAGATGCAGTACAAACACTGAACAGACAAAGTTCAGAAACAGAAATCCACCAATTTCACTGCAAAAACCAACTTCATAGATGACAGAAGAGACCATCAGCAACAACACTACCTGACTCAGCCTTCTATTCAATCTTGGATAAGCATCTGCCCTGATTCTTTGGCAGTGCTTACGACTTCCATCACATGCACATAGTACGTGTTTAAAATATTTCATACGTTATTGTATCAGAGTTGCTGTAATAGGTTGACAAGTTCAGGAAAAACTTTATATTTGTTCCATGCTGTAGTTAACCTGAACATGAGAAACTTAACACAAGTCTCTGATCCTAGCAGCTTCCTTTTCTCTGAAATCTGGTATTACTCAGTCTTTGTACGAAGTTCCCATCAGCATCATGTGTAATGTGATATGCAATGAGATAGCACAGCTCACTGTGAAAGGTAAAAGGAGCAAGGCAGAACAGGCCCTGGTCTCTGGGCAATCTCCTTACCTCCCTTGTACTTCTAACTACACACCAGACAGAGAACAGTGCAGCAACTTGGCAAAACCACTCATCCAATTGCCTCTCACTTGCCAGACAAAGGCAGTTGTCTCCTTGTGCTCTGTATTGGTAGCTCACCAAGCTGACAAAAGAGGGGGGAGTGTTGAGTTATCAGCAAGTCCAACAAGCAGTTTGTTAATTTAGGTACTTAAAAGGAAGAAACTGAGTCCTAAAGTTTGCACGTGCGTGATTTAGATATGCCAACACTTAAGACATCCTCCTCCTCCTAAATCACGTAATTTTTAACTCGTGAGTGTTGCTTTTCAACAGACACAGCTTCTTTTTATGATGCCCATTAAAAATGATAATGTACTGCACTATGAGTAAGTTCCAATAAGGAAAAGGGGAGCTAATAACTTTGCAGGGCTCTCTGAAAATCCAAACAACTGTTCTCATTTCACAGTTCACTGATTCTTTACAAGCAAAAGAAAGCCCTCAAAATAAAATGGCCATACTTATTAAAGTGCCTCTGTCTTACAGCCATTAAGTTTTTCCTATGCCCCAACATGAAAACAACCCTTATGGATGATCAGCTTAGAACAGAATAAGCAGTCTGACGAACTAAAGGGTATTGTTTTGGTTTTTTTTACTTTCCCCTTTTTAACTCCTGAACTGCTCTTTACATTAAAGCCAAAAGGGAGTTTACAGTTTGAAAATTCACATCACTTCTGCTTGCCTACAGAGACTATTTATATAATCTGACTAGCACTTCTAACAATATCCACCTCTTACATAGGACCATCTAATGTGTAACAGATCACTCACAACACAAAATAATTTTAACTCATGTGATGTCACAGCAACTGTTCAGTAGCATTTAGGGTCAAACCAGATGCTGTTGAGCTTTCTTGAAGCTTCATAATCACAATCAAGTCATTCCAATTCCTTGGGAGGGTTGTGAGTCCTCTGAACACCTGACTGGGCCCTATCCAAAAGAAAAGAGCTGGAACAAAGCATTCTATGATAGAGATGGTGCACAAAGGCAAGGGTCTGAGTACTCACTACAGAGTAGGACAGCAAATAAATGCCGGAAACTTTTGCCCTGCCACTGCTGTAGTGTTTACAGTCCCTTCACATTTTTATTTACAAAATAGAGCTACAATCCTTGTGTAAATAAAGTTTACACAATTTCTCTTTCAGAGCCACATTCCTTTTCTTCCATGTTTTATTACAGAGGACTTACAGAGAAAATAACTCCCCAGAAATATTTATTTTTATTCTCTTTACTTTATCTGATAGCTTCTTCCAGTTCTGGAGACTGATAATTTTAAGTGTAGATATTTCACTAACTTACAGACACAGCAGTTTTTTCCACGTTGAAACATCACTCATTTTTTTAAAGAATCATGGGAAACTATCCCTCAAATTTAGTATTTGCCTTAGCCAGAGGGTTTAATACATTGTAATAAAATAAGTGGGAAGAAAGACATTGAAAAGAATCTTGTTCAGATTCAAAAGAAAGTATTTGAAGTTCAAAAAAGCCTACCCTGGCGTAGTTTGTCTTCCCGTTTTCTTCCCCCAACTATAGTCAAGGATCAAACATTAAAAACAGCACCTCAAGCAAAGCTTGGGAACGCTTCTGCAACATTTTGTATATTGGCTAAAACTAATATTTGCAAAAGCATTGTAGACCAACGGGGGCTACTGCCTTTAGCTCCAGCTAACCCTAAACTGGCCTTGATTTTTTCTGCCACCCATATTCATAAAGCACGCTCAGGAACTCTGCGTTTCCAGCACTGATCCCACACCCCCTCCCTGGGTCAGGGTAAGGCCAGGAGAAGCTGAGCATCCCCAGTTGCTTAGCTTACAAATAAGCACTGCATTAGTGTCCCAGCAGCTGATCCTCTGCCCCTCTGAGACCAGGGAAATCCTTAAACAAGCAGGTGAGTGGGTTCATGACATCCCACCATGATAGCCAGGAGCAAAGTTAGAGGACTGAGCACTGCAGCTCCTGCAAGGAAAAGGAGCACTGGGGTAAAAGCCTATGGTAATTTCAATTATCTGATTGTTCCTTTTTCCTCCCTCTCCTCAAATTGCAAAAAGATGAAATATTCTATGTGATTTAAATAAGACAGAGACTATTTTAGACTGTAATGCTGAATTACAGTTTATAATACAACAAACATCTTCTTTGCCATTGATACAACTCTCATGTATGTACGTCACTCAGTACAGGCCAGTACCACATGGAAATATCCCAAGTTTACAGCACAGCACCTCCTTTAGCACACTCAGGCTATTTTATTGGGTTAGTCCTCTGAGAGCCAGTGGCCACCTGGACTTGCATGTCTGCAGCTTATGTGAGCCAAAGGGAAACAAGCAAAAGGTTATGTGAAGAAGCTATGCTCCCAGCCTGATGCTGTCTATTCAAAAAAGTCTCAAGTGCACTGCAAACTGAGCCAAAGCACTCTACCACCATCTGCTTCAGTACTCTGAGGAACTTAAAAAATGTAATCTGTTTTGCCTGTGCAATCCATGAGATTTGTGTCAACTTAGTAGTGGAACTCATTAGCTAAAAATTGGTCTGTATTAGCCATTGGAGTGAAAGTGAGCAGGCAGAAAAGACAGCCAGAGTTGGAGATTCATGAATTTCCATCAGCATGAGTTACTTTGTTTTCTGCCTTGACTCCTGAATCACACATACCAAACACAACTTTTATTAAATTCCTCATTAAAAGCATTCCTCAGCTTGAGCCAGAGCCTACATTTTTTAAATAGCCAGTCTTGAAAACTCCATCTAACCAGATCGCATTTTACCTGGGAATAAGTTTTGTCCATATGGCTCTTTTTCCAACCTTCAAATGTCATTCTTTATATTTAGCTACATCACTTCTCAAATACTAAAAGAGTACTATAATCATAAATCTTTACAATCTACATGATAGCAACGGACTTCATCCTACTTAGCTTTAAGTGCCTAACACAGTTCTCTAAATGCAGGTTAGCTTTGTGTGCTCTCTTCTGCACCAATAGAAAAGGTCCTTTTGGGGAAGATTCAACTGTTAATCTTCAGACAGCATGAGCTCTCTGAATACATAATTTCAAATCTTTTACCAAAAACAAGCCTGGAAGACCATCTTAAGATGAAACAGCTATTATTAGATACTTAGTGCAGGGCAGAAGGGATCCTACCCTGTTCAGAACATTCATACAATGCTCAGAAAATTCTTTATGCTTTTACTGGATTCACTCATTTCAATCCCTTTAGTCTTCCAATAAAAGAGTTTTCCCTTCCCAAAAAAAGCTGTTATTTTAGCTCTTCTCTGAAGCTCTGTACTAGGAGTCATCTGTTTATATGTCCAGAAGCAGACTTGGCTTTTTGGCTAGAGGAACATGCTGGACACTAATATGTCTATGGCATGATGGATGCTTTGTTCTTGTCTGTCAGGCTCTGATATAAAGTCAGAATTTTAGCATCTTTTGCATCCAAACACTAAAACTAGTGGCAACAAAGCATTCACACACAGGTGTTTAGGTACTAAGAATCCATACCACTGGTCATTAATAGAGCCTATCCTTATATCTTATATAAAAGACCTTTCAGATTTCAAATCTAAAAAGCTAAAAGTAGTAGGACCATAGTTTAACAGAACTCCACCAGTATAGGTGGTAAAGGGTCCTAGGGTATGAGAAAATTCAGCCTTTTCAGCTGCAGTTTGTCATAATATTGTGGTTTCCTGCTTTCCAACAATTAATCTCAAAAAGGACAGTGCTCTTTCATACCTTACCATTTATGGTTAGAGAAAGCTTCATAATAGGGGAACTAAGTTAGGAGTTCAGCCACAGCAAAGCAGAACCAGAGCAGTACAAGAAAGGAAAAAATAATAAAAATCCCTTTCAGCTCTAAGTTCTGCTACTATCCCAAGTCCGTCATGTAACAGAAGTTTTTCTATCAGAGACAGAAGCATTTCATCAAAAACAGTAAGTATATTTCTAAGCAACCATTTTTCCTTGGGAGCATGCAATAGCTTTGGGTTTTGAAAAGTGTTTTTGAAAGCAAAAATCCTTCTAAATCTGCAGCATTATGAAGGACAGCCCTGGTAGCCCACACACTACAGGAAAGTTAAAGTTGCTCTCTCTTTTGTAACTCAAATCAATCTAATAATTCTACATAATTATTAGCAAAGGTAATTTTAATATTTTCACAAACAACAGAATCTGAGAAGTCTGCAGCTCATATGTCATCATAGCTTTTACTCATTTTAATGATAAACACACCTTCACTCTTAGGCATTTCATGGCTTAAGGTGTTCAGCATTCCTTTAAATGCTTGTCTACCTCTAATTAAGCTAGAGAGGAACCAGGCACTTGGACTCTTGCAGGCTTCCCCAAAACATTCTCTGAAATTAATTCATTTTGTGCAGCCCTGTACTGCACAGAATCCACAAGAAGCACTCTAGAAAAACTTCAAGTCTGCTGAACTGAGCAAGTAATTTTTTTATTTTTTTTTTAACAACCACTATGTTTAAAAGCTAACAGAATTACTTTTAAACAGCCACATAGATTTTTAAACAAAAAAGGTAACTTCTTTAATTCACTCTAGTGCCACATCAGGTAAACAGTTCATTAATAAAACAAAATGATACAGCATATTTCATTAAAAAATGTAGTTGTATCATGCAACGCAGTCAAAATACTGCTACTTCAGGTTTCCATGACAGCTGCATGGGAACATGCAGGCTTATTTTTTGTCCACATTTCTATCGAGGTTCAGCATCACCTTATTCTGCAACACAAACAGTGTTTGTGGTCCCAGATGCACTGAATGCTTTAAGTAATGGGTTCTTACCAACTTCCAATGAAGGAAACTGGTGTTCCCCAGCCCCAGTACCCCTGACAAAGGCAGGCCTGTTTAAGAAACGCATGTAAAGGCTAACGTAGGAAATAGAGGGTGGGGAGAGGGGAAGCAATGGAAATACAGTTTTTACTTCAGGTGTGTTGTCTGGGGTGTAAGCAGTGGGACAGTAGATGAGAAAAGGGTGAGGGCAGGACTGAAACAGAAAGGAAGTAGAATCCATAGAGTGTTAAAATACTAATGGAAGCAGGTAGGCAAGTGCAAGTGATCAAACTATTCCTACTCAGAGACAGTAGTAGATAGGTAAGCTATGCAGCTCTGCTGCAGTAGCATAACCAGTACAGTATTCATATTTACAGTTGCCTTCTGGTTCCCACACAAAGTACTTGGCCAATAAACCAGCAATGAATACTGTGCTACTCTTACACACTCAGCAAAACCAGCAGTTTTTTTGTTGTGCACACAAGGTGTTTTGAGAATAAAACCAAGTGACTATTAAGTCCACACTTCATAGGAGTAAGCAAACAGCTATCTTGTGTGCAGAGGCAGTGCAGGCCAAAGGGTCAAGGCCTGTTGAAAACTGCTCATTGATTTAGAGGTGCAGATGACTTGCATCACTCTTACTGGTGTGATGCAGTATTAGCACTCGATGCTTATCTGAAAGTAATACATAATTGATCACTGGAAATTCACCATATGGTGATAAATCATGTCAAAAAATGCCTAGGTTCCTGTAATATTTATTCTAAACTTTTATTTGAGAGAAGGGTTTAGCACCCTTTCTTCTGCAAGTGAGCAACATGAATTCATCAGTGCTACTGATACTGAATACTGAAGATAAGAGCAGCTTGAAATAGCCCAAGAGAGAAGTCTCAGGAAACTCCTCAAGAGAAGGGGGAGAAGGAGACAGAGACTTCCCACCAAGTATCAAACATGACAAATAATCAAAACAGGGGACTCTATTCCAAACCTGAGCAGATGGCATCCCTCAGATTTGCACCAGCAGCTGTCAATGCAGTGATTATACATTGAAATTGCATAGCTAATGTACTGTATAATTTAACTAGAACTGCAGACGAAGATTAGAGAGGCAGAACATTATGAAAAGATTTGGAGCTTATATTTTCCTAATAATTATGGAGCCACCCTACAATCTTCAGTGCAAAAGATACATACATATTTGCTCTTGAAGGCTGGACTAAAACTCAAGTTATACACTTCAACATCTTCCAATTCAGATATGCTCAGAGACTCCTGGGCCAATCAAGTCCTCTGCAGCACTTCATTTTTCAAAGATGTACTGATTTTGTCAGAGGAAACACTTGATTAGCTCTTTTAACATTTCTCCTAATATACATTGACAGAGCTGGGAGATAAAATAGAAGAAGTTCTGATTAGAAAAAATTGACATTTTAAACACTGGGGAAATTAAAAAAGTTTTTCTGAATGCATGCAGCATTCCTTTGTCGTGAGAGACAGAAAATGCAGGATTTGATTTGCACATGCACAAGGGGTTTCCTTCACTGACCTGGCTTTACCCTTAAATCATTCTGCACACAAACAAAACAATGTTAGATGTTTTGGGTCTTCTCAATTCTAAAGCATATGAAAGAACGCAGCAGGAAATATGTATTTCAGTTTTAGGGGTCACATTTACTGATAAGCTGGTGCAGCAACACAGCAGTGACGTGAGCACCTCTGATTTACACTGCTTGAAGACCTAGTAGGTTATTTTTTATGTTTATAGAAGCACTCAGTGAGATATTTTTAGATCAATCTTTCTTGTTAACATTCTCTGCATAATTCACGTGTCCTTATTCTCTTTGGGGTGGAGCAGACTCTGAACTTGGGGAGCAGAGGCAAACAGGATCATCCAGCAGGCCACACAGAGAACCAGGGTCAGGCATCCCAGCTGGTGTCAGGATGAGGAACAACTCTGCACATCATGCTGGGAAAACCTCTTGGCTACATGTAAAAATTTCCAATTTACACATATGAATTCCTTATGTGTCTTAAAGGCGTAGTCTGGCAGTCTCAGATGGTTGGAAAGAATGAGCTTACTGGTACTTCTGCTGCTTATGTGACTGACATTCAAGCAGACTGATGGGGCAATTACATTTTTTATGTAAACATTATAAGATTCATCTAAAATTGAAGGGATTGAGAGCACTAGGCCATTAGAAGTTTTCCACACATCATGGTGGCAGTACCAATCTTTCACTTGTCCGTTTTCCTGCAGAACTACTTAAAGATTAATCACTGTTACTGTATTTAAGAATTTCTTGCTAAGAATGCAGGTTTTCACTTGTCTATCATTAGCTTCCCACTGTGTTATAAGAAACTGCCACTCTGGTACCACCACATGGTGTCAGGGCCTGTACATTCCCAGACTGATTATGTTCTTTTATTGCATTTTTCCCCCTGACCAAGTTGTACAACAGATAAAGGAGAGTCAGCTTAAAGTCAATTGGTCTTAATGTGCTGTGTTGTACAGTATTCCAATATTTTAAGTATTTTATAACACTGCTTGTTTGTTTTTTAAAAATGCCGCTTCTGCTTTTCCACCGCACAACTGAAGTAGCAACAGAATTTTCCAAGGAACAGTCACTACTGACATTTACACAAGTTTCCTTGGGGGGTGCCTGTTACACACAAGTATGAAGGCACAGTACAAGGACACTGACAGCACTTGATGCCATATGTTCTATTTATAGCCCCAAAGACCAACAAAACCACAATATAGCTTTATTTAAGGGCAATAGCTCACATTCTGTATTAACTCCAATGCCAGTAAGCAAGTAATGATCATCTGATGGCAATTTCAAACTGAAGGTGCTTTTTACAATGCCAGTGAATTACACATGACCATCAGAAAAACAATTCCCCTCCAAATGCTGTATGCAAAATTTACAGCAGACACTGATGTTTTATTTAAAGTGGAATTAAAAATGGCCCTTGATAAAATTCAGTATTCCAACAATCCCTTTCATTCCTTTGGCAACTCAGAACAGCCTTTCATTTTTATACCAGCTACCAGCAGCTTCAAATTATATACTTAAAACATTCTGTAACTAGCCCCAAGTTATGCTAAAAACCACAGCTGTTTTACTGTCTATAGACATGTATGTTTTTATTGCTAATAACACTAACATTCAAGTTTATAGGAGTCTAAAACCAGTAGCATTTCAATGTTCAAATGCTCTTTTCCTTTGATTGCTAAAAAGTCAAAACCATTTTTACAAGTGGAAAACAGAACTATATAGGAAAGAAAGCAACATTCAGATTATATTAATTTTCTTTCTTTCAAGAGCTGACCATGCCTTTACCTCATCTTTCACCAGATTCAGTGTTGTTACCCAGTAACACCACAGCTCTGCCAGCCTGGGGCATCTGGAGACCATCTAGCCATGTTTAACCTGAAGACCCTATCTGCTAACTTTGGCTTGTGCTCATCTTAAACTGTGTCTAACCTTAAGTCTTGGTATTTGCTCTGTTGCTTAGCTGAATACAGGTGGATTTAGACAGGGAACATGCTGTCCTGAAGGCCAGTCAGTATGGATAAACACTGCATTGCTGGACACACATGAAGCTGAAATCCTGAAAATGCACCAGGCTGCTTCTGTGGGAGGAGTTTCCCTTCATGAAATAAACAACATAGTATTGTTTCACTTCTGAGAACCAGCAACATAAAACAGACTGAATTAAGTCTGAGGACAACCGGACTGTTAACAGAACTCTCCCAAAAAGTAACCAGGTTTTCCTACCCCATCTCCTAGCCTACACACATATACACACTTTTAAAGCACTATACAGTAAATATCAGAAAGTAAAAAGGAGTCTACTGATAATAAAAAAACCATGACAGCTTTTTTTTTAAATTCTAGGTTTTGCAAAAATTGGACTGTCCCTCTATGGGCTGTATTATGTTTCAGGAACTTGCTACACCACTGTGATACCTGTAACCAAACCTAGTATGGTTTTCCATGTCCTATTTTATTTTATATCAGAAAGAGATTGTTCAGATTTCACAACTCAAAATAATGTTGGGGAAAAAGCTGGTGACTGCGCAGAAGCGAGGGGAGACAAGAGCCCTGTGCCTGGGACTGGGAATGGTTGCGTGCTCCATGATGATGTACTTTTTTATTGGGATCACCATAGTGCCATTCTACACTAAAAGGTAATAACAGTTATTTGTTTATGAATACAAAGCTATTTCTTTTTCTTGTCAGCACCAAACACAATTATTAAAAGTGCCAAAATACACGTTAGTTCATTGTATATTCATCAGCCCTGTCTGCCACAGCATATGTTGAAGAATGCAATGAATACTGAAGAAGTTGCTATTACCCACATTTTTATTTCATTTTGCAAATTCTGCCTCCACACACAAAACCAATTTGCAAAATACCAAAGTAACAAGATGAAGAACACATCTCAGTTTTTCATGCTTGAAGTTTTTGATGGAGAAGGCAAGTATATCCACCTCATTCTTCTAGCTTAAAAGCACTTTTAAGCTCAAAAACATAAAAAACCATTATTTTTAAAACAGAGTAATTAATATTTCCTGTATTTTCCAGCCTCTTGATTACATTCAAATGACATTTGCATGTAAAAAGATTAGTTTCTTAAGAACTGAAGTGAGACTATCTCATTACTTTTTTTACCACCAAGTGTACTGCTGTAAGCAAAAGCTTAATATGGTACCAGAAAGAAGAGTAACTTTTGAGAAAAAAGGATAAGTAGTAGCAAAAAATGCACTTTGCTAGACAAAATCCTTATTCACTTATTCATGCAGAAGGTCCATTTAATAAAGAAAAGGAGGATGGGAAACATGGGGACTTATCTGAGTTCTGAGAATTATTGAATGAAATAAATTAAAATACTTCTAAACAGAAAAAGCTCCACCATACTCTTCCAGATTTCACACAATAAGGTGAAGTTTTTCCAGTCTACTGCACTTCCAAATATTTACTACCAAACATTCAAATCCATAGCAATATTTCTTTCTTGAATAACTCTTGAAGCTGATTACAGATGGGGTTAGAATCTAACTTCAAATCACAGTACAGAAAAAAAATGGTTTCCTGCTTTGCTTTCCTATGACAGCCCTTTGCCAGGCACAGCCATCGACTCGGGCTGGGCAAAGAGCATGGCACCCGGACTGAGCAGCCAGGAGCTCCAGCCATGCCACCACTCACAGCTGGCACACACAGACACATCTCCAGCACGTGACTCACAACAGACACTGCTAACATATTTAAAAGCAATACTTTATGCTTTATTTTTGCAGTGTCTGGACAACAGAAACTGTGTGCAAGGTACTGAAAGTAAACATCAAGGACAAAGTTCTCTGCTCAAACAGCGAAGGCTCAGAGGATGAGGATATCTTTCCTTATCCCTGTCTACAGGTGTGGGTTAATCTGACGGCCTCGGGACAAGAGGTTATGCTCTATGAGACTGAAGATACACTGGAAAGAAATCCTAAGGTACTTGCAACGTAGTTTGAATCATTCTCTGATGTCATCTAACACCTTTGAGGAGAAGGGGTGATTGTTTTTAAACCAAAGAGCAGAGTAAGAGTAGGAGTTGTTCATCTTTTACATGTCACTGTTTGTGCTTAAACCAAGGTATTTTTAAAATATTCCAGAAGTTACAGTTTTGCATTTTGTTTTAAATACTGCATCAATCATTAAGATAATTCCAGTTAAGGAATTACATCAACAAAATATGAATATTTAATATCAATGAACATTTTACAAATATCTAAGACTTTGAGCTGAAGACCAACGGTAAGAAATTGTTTCTAAACTGTGGTTTGCTCAGTTGCCTGTTGAACTATCACAGGAGAGACCCAAAGTTAAGAACTGTTCTAAGAAAGAGCACAAATCCCAACTTTACTTCCATTTTAGGTGCATGACATGAAGCAGGGAAAGCAGTGCCAGGGGCAGTTAGGGTACTGCTGGGAACATGATGCACATTTTAGACAGAAAGAGGAAAAAAAAAAAAATCAGTGATTTTGAAAGATAATCACCCATAAAATTAATTTTTCTTTGATTTGCTCTGCAGCTGTTTCTGGCCAGCATGGCTGCAGAAACCTAGACTCTTGGAGAAAGCAGTGGCACTGTAGGAAACACCTGTGAACTGCAGAGATGTTGGGTGTTGGGGTACAGGTGCCTTGGTCAGTTATTTCAGGGATCTCTTCCCCAGAGAGTGAGTGCAGACCATGGGTGGGACAGAAACATGGGTGCACAGTATTAATTTTTAACTTTAGAGGTGTGAGAAAGATTGGGGAAAGAGAAGAAGTATTTTTATTATTGCCCTTATGTATCTGACAGATTTGTGTTTGGGAACCAACAAAGAGGTCGACATTTTTAGGCTTGCTCCCTCACGCTCCTGCAGGTGCACTGTCCCAAGGAAGGTCAGGGTCAGTTCAGTTCCAAAGCTGCAAGTATTTCAGAGGGCTTATTCCAGCTCAACACTCTCAAATGGGGCATAAGGTGAAGTAGGACAAGCCTCCAACAGCCATATTTATTATCTGTCTCCAAGTTACAACCAGAGGTGTACAGTGAAGCAGCTTTTGTTTCCTGCACACCAACAAGCAAATTGTGAATTTCTGCACAGCTAACACTTTTGCTGTGGTGGTGCCTAGAAGCTTTGTTAGGAATCAGAGCTTGGCACTGTAATAATAAAATGACAGTCTCAAAGACTGCAGTTTTATTTCTGCACAAATGTTCTATTGGTTTCCAAGAGCATTACTCCAACCTGCAGACTGTGGGCATAGACACACTGACAGTAAGAGGGAAGCATGCAAAATGGGTTATGGACATGAGAAACCAAGATAATCTCCAGTGATGCTAGCCAATCCACAGAGGAGTTTGTCAGTTTAAGCATGTTTGGTTTACTCAATATGACTTAACTACAAATCCTGCATTAGAGTATCCATTATCATGAATCACCTTCATTTCTTATTCCAGTGCTCGTATGTACCAGGCAAGTCGGAGAACTCTAAAGAAGTTAAAGCACGAATAGAAACAATTGCAAGCAATTTCAAAAAGTACCAGACTGTCCCGTGCTACTATGACCCAGAAGAAACTCAGACCAATGTTATTTTAAGCAGACTTTATCCCCCAAAAGGTCTCCTCTTTGCTTTCCTTTGGCCTACACTCATGTTTACTGGTGGATGTCTGATTATTGTTCTGGTAAAAATTAGTCAGTATGTTTCTGTTCTTTCTGCTGGGCAGTAATAAATAAATATCTAGAATAGACTGTTGCATAATATTAAAGTGCCTTTGCCCTGCCTCTATCTGTATTCTGTGACTCTTACTATATCAGGTGTCAATCCAAGGGTAGACATTCCAGAAAACTGAATGGCACCCACTATGGGTGGCAATACATTACATGAGGACAAAATATAAAATTGATTCCCAGGAATGCCTGAAAATACCTTCTAAGAGCACAGACTGAGTTACTGTCTCTTGTTTCCTTGTGTTCTCTGAGGTACAGTTGCTTTACAGTACTACAATTCAATTTACTGCTAAACTCTTGTTCCACATTTTAGACAGGTTCTCTAATTTTCAACTTTTCAGTTGGTGCAAGATCCATAAACATCACTCCTGGCAGACACACCCTTTATACACTTCAATAGTGATACAGTATGTATTATTCATGGCATATTCCTCCTGGCTGTTGAGAAAAGTTTTGTTATGGCCCAAAGAGATACTTGTTACCATGGGTGTCTCTGTTTTTGGGAAAGGGGAAAAAAAACACCTGAAAACAAAATAGAAACACCAACATTATGAAGTTCGCACTCTTAACATCTAACACCAATTGTATATAATAAAATACGAAAAAGTATAGGGTGTGGTAAAAAAGCTTATATTAGAAGTTTTTGTATTTAACTTTGATGTTAGCTTTGCTTTACTTTGATAAAAAGTGTACCATTCAAGGAAGGCCTGCCATTTGCTTATGTTATAAAACCACAGAAGTTTGCATGCTTAGCACAAAGATATTTTACAGTAGAGACATGTTTGTTTCCAGTGCCATGACTCTCTGGAATGCTCTGATGCATAGACAGACACAGTTTCTGTTCTCTGAAAATAACTGTTTGTCTCAGCAAACTTTCAAATTGCTGCTGCACACAGCAGGAACATATGATAATTCTTGCATGCTGTATTTGACTGGCACTTGGGACACAACAAGTACAAGCTTTTAAATCACGTAACTGATGAACCACTCAGGAAAATTTCAGGGCTTAGACACAAAATTAAATTCATTAAATTGTAGCGAAGTATTCTCAATTAAGGTGGTACAATTCTGTACTGTTTATTGTACAAAAGGGGAAGGCTGAACTATTAACCCATTACATACATTTTTCCATATTACTAATGAAACAGTGTCCGAATTCGCTTTTCATCATGATCAGCACAACAAAATTAGAGGAGGATAGCACAAAATGCCAGTAATTAACATCAGCAACAGTCATTCAACATGCAACCCAATACCTGTTGAAGTGGATGTACTGTACTGGTACCCAAGGAGTGAGCTACCTAGCTATAAATAGACAGAGAGGTTTATTTAATAGGCTCTTTCAAAGCTTTACTCCAAATCTTGCTTTTTCAGCAGTTTAAAAAGTCTCTAGTTGGCAAACTCGAAATTGCTTATGACTACTCCACACACAGTCCAGCAAACCCAAAACAGCTTGCTCCTCTCTCAGCTCAGCAGAGGTGAAGGTTGGATGACATTGTTCATTCTAGTGATGGCCCTTGATGCCTCATTCCCTCATGAGTCAGTGCTTTGGCTCTGAAGAACAGAAGCTATTGATCTTGCTGAGCTCAGAATTCAGCATGAAGTGTAAGGACCAGGAGTTCCTGCTTCCCTCTCCCACCCTGGCTTCTCTAGACCACCCCCTAAAGCCACATCCTCCTCTCCTCCCTGCTCACAGTTAACACTGAGTGCAATAGATGAAAATTTATTCAGTTTGCAAGCTGTTTTTCCAGATTTACCTCTACCAGACAAGCTAGTAGACTATTACATGAAAACATGTATCATTTCCCTCCAACATGTACACATTGCATGTACATGAAGAAAAACCTTACACAAATTTTGTTCTCCAATAAAGTAGCATTTCTTACTTTGGTAGGAGATATTCAAAGTGAAAACAGCTGGTGCAGGGGGGGAAATCCCACACAAATTAGGAAACACTGTTGTTTTAGACTCTAGCCAAACTCTGCTTCCTCTCTTGCCCAAATCAATCAGGGAAGTTAAATGCAAAAGACCAAATAATACAATGTAGAAAACACACACATAAAATGTATAGGTATCACAGAAGTCTGTTCTTGTTTTTAAATAATGCTTTGTCCAGGTATACAGTGCTGGCTATTTTCTACACTTCTGAGACTGTTTAGTGTTGAAGTCATAGATATTCTTTCCCCTTCACACTTTCACTTTATCTTAAAGATTAAATTGTTTTAACAGTGTGCCGGATTGCCCAACTACTCTTGAGCTTTTGTAAACATTTTTCTATCTTTTTTCCATCTGCAAAAGCTGTAATTCACTAGAGAGTGAAGTTTTAATAACACTGTGCTTCTCACAGCAACACACGAGAAAGGTATATACCCTTAGGGGGTTTTGTTCCGTTGTCGGGGTTTTTTTAAAATATTATTGGAATATACCATAAAGTCTACAATAAATCTCATAAATAAAAGGCTATTTTTCAGAGATCCAGCAAAAAGCACTTCCTATAAGTAGTGCTTCAATACAAGCAGTGACCATTGCACTGACAGATGTACACAGCTCACTTTGTCAAGTCAGAGCAGGTGATAAAGGTATATATCACAACATGAAAACTGCTGTCAGGGGTAAAGAAGTAACAGTACAAGCAGCTGGAGATTAAATTTATACTTGAAATCTTTTTGACTACACATAGCTTTCCCTGGCACTGATGCTTAGACCAAAGTAATAGTGCTTGAGTTGATGGGATCATGCAAGGAACACTGGAAAAATGAAGATAGATTTTTAGACCCCAATGAACACTTTAATATTGTTTTGCTGGAACTAATAAATGTCCTATTTTTCAAGTGCTGGGCACAGACTGTCAAGAGTAGTTTTTCTTCTTGGTGCCAAATAAAGCTTGGATGTGGTGATTCTACTGTTGGAAAATGGAAAAGAACAAATGCTCCAGCACTATTCTTAAGGGAACTAGCATTTTTCCCAGGGAAAAAAAAAAAAAAAAAAGGCAAAAAAGTTTTAAAATTAAGCTTAGCCCATAACCAGAAAGCTATTTTTCTAGATGAGGTAGATGTAGCGTTCATCAGTATTTAATAAGATCACCTTTTTCCAGCCTCGAGGAAGCAGCAACAATGGCTGCTTAAGAAGCTATGGGGCATTGATTTGCTAAGAAGCTCCCTGCGAGTCACCAGCATGTCTTTAATGTACATCAACAATAGCAGGTACCTTCTGGCTACCTCTGACAATTTTAATTTGAGCATCCGGCTAACTGATTCTGGTTTCTTATCTGATCCTCAAAGCAGTAACACGGCATTTAAAATTTTTTAAATAAGGAAATTACAAAAAAATGTAGCACAATCATTTTAGGGTCTACTGACTATTTACTATTCAGAAGCCATACAAAAAATTCAGGTAATTAACTTTTGGCAATTCCTGTAACAGAAAAAAATAGCATTTAGGGTTCACTGGATGACTCCAAATTTACAAGCTAGCTTTAAGTTAGAAAATATTTTAATACAGGAAAAATAATTATAAGTATTGGAGGCAGCTATTCTTTTTTTCATAATAAAAAGGGTTTGTGGCTGGCACAAATAGTGTAGGTCAGCCACACAAACACCATGCAGGAAACAAGTCTGGTATATGAGCACATAGCTGTTCTTGGTCAGAAGGTGAAATTGGGAATAATCTCGAAAGTTCCTTAGAAGCTCAAGGGTACAGGGGGAACGTCAGAGGACCTATAGAGCAAACTGCTCTTATTTCCCCCTAAAGTATTTGTAAACAGTAAATATGCTAAGAATGCATATAGGAATTTTGTTGCTGTTGCTTAGTTCTCCTGGAGGAAAGTTGCTTTCACTGTGCTGCTGTAAGACTGAAGTGTCAGATTTGATGAATACGAGTTATATTGGGGAGTTTCAATATTGGACATTTTTCTCCTTGTTGACAATTCCCCACACTTTCAAGAGCATTAACAGAAAGGAAAAATACAGCAAAGACTGGAGAGAGGTCACTATACTCAACTTCCATGTAAAACAGTGAAATACAGATTAAAGAAAGTGCTTATTATTGTGCTCCATTAGAAGAAATAGCAATAAAAAAAACCAAAACAACAACTTGTCAAATGTGAAAGACTGATAAGCTGTTCTTTCAAAGCTTCCTAAAAATATCTACACATCTTTTAAATGGTCTCATTACATCCTGCACTTCTTTCCCTAGAAGTGTCATATAATATTTGCACAGAAATTAGTCTGTCATGTAGGTTAAAACACACATATGCTGCCATACCCAAACCAGCACAGGTATGATGCCTTCTCTCTTTCATCACATACCTCTGTCTATAATAAATCAAAGAACACCACGTAATATCTGCTAGATACATGTTACTGTAATTGCCTTAACTACGAAAAACAACTTTTTAAAAATACAATTTCTTGTTCTGATGTCTTAAAATTCCAGGCAGATTTTCAGAAAGTCTCAGCGTGCTGAACAAGTTATTCTGCATTCAGCACCAAGAGCAAGTAAGGAGAGCACCTGAAAATACTTCACCTTTAGCAAAAAGATAAAATTAGTTTTAAAGGTGGGGGCAGGGGAGAGAGTTGTTTGCAAAGTATTCAGTAAAGTCTGCTGTAAAGTATTTGTACCACACTTAGAACAAGACGACCTAAATGAAGTAAATATAGGCCGTTTAGTTCAATCAAACTCAGACTATTTTTATATAAGTTCTTTGAATAGTCTTCAAATAATTTAATTTGTATGCTTTAAAGTCTACTGAGACAGTACAATGTATTAAAAATGTGTCTTCAAAAAAAGCTCAAAGATAGAGGCTGAGCAGAACAATAATTTTTAATGCACTTATTGGTTTATAGTTTGCTAAAGCACTGCATATTATCATCTCTGCCTGAACATTTCAAAACATTGGACAGACTTATTTTTAAAGCAAAGAAAGAAATAAATTTGGGCTTCTTTTAGGACACTGCTCTTGATAACCACATGACCCCTAAGTCAACAGGGCTGTCAGCCTCAGCAGCCTGAAACCATAGGACCAGACTTTAAGCTTTGTCTACAGAAAATAATTACCCCTTTTTGGTTCATACAATAGTTGCCATGAAAAAATACCTCAAATTAATTATTCTTGTGCTATATAGATTTACAGATGATTGGACAGGCCTCAAAATTGAATTACTCTTCAATTTCTGGGGAGGAAATCCCTACAACCATGGATTAATCTTATATGTCCAGAACAATGTGAAGACTCTCCCTACTGCAGCAAATAAACACACAGCCAAGATGAAACAGTTTATTTACATTACCTGGCCTCTCTAGGGGTTCTGGTCTTATTGCACATTTTTATTTTTTAAAGAATATATTAAACTTGTTACATAGAGGCAGTGTTGTGAGTAAACGTTTGCTGTCTTTACTTAAACATATTGGTTTTTTCTATGATCTTGAAGTCATTAACAGGAGTGGGGGGACCAACATCTTTTCTCCATATCTACCATTGGCTGGAAAACCAGGGAATTACAACTAGATATGTGGCTAACCAAGGAGACTCGAGCTCCTTGAATTGAGATGATTCACTCCTGACACAGTTATCACAGCAACAGCTGATCAAGATTCCTCTTTCTCCAGCTCTGACCTTATCGCACCAAAATTCTTTTTCTTGGACTTGACATGAGAGAATAGCTAGCCCTTTCAAGGAATACTTGCACGGCTGCTTTGGTGGGGTGAGAGGTGAGTGGTGGTGGGTTTGGTTTTTTAAGCCTTCCGCAAATGCATGTTTAGCAGATAGACTGACAACAGAAATGAAACCTGTCTGATAAATTCTGTATCAAGCAATTCATTCAGAATACAGCATTGAGGCAGCTGCATAAAGATATACACTAGTAGAAGTTTTAAAACAGCTTATAAAAGTTTTAGTCTGCCTTCCCACAGATAAAAATTTGAAAAGTCTCCATTGTTCCTTTTATAGGTATGGATGTTCCTGACCTGTAGCCACTGAAATGGTTCTTCATGCCTCACTAGTGGAGAGGAAATAATTCATTGCCTTTTCAACTGCTTTCAGTGAAGTAATGAAATAACACCAATGAAGATAACTTTTAAAGGTGTTAAAATATGGTACAAGCAGTCAAATTACCTGAACTTGAATAACTATCATTTACTCTTCAAAAGTAGCATGTTACTGTGGAGACTCAACACACTAAAAGCCAATTCAGTACATCCCCACACCTCAAGAAAATAACTTGGGGTTCTTAATGGTCAAGTAAAAACAGTATCTATTGTTTGATTCTTGCCTGAAGAGCTCGATACAAAAAATACAAGTCATCCTGACAGGACTGAGGTTGTGGACACACTGTTGTTCACTGCCTGCATCTACAGAGCATTCTCAACTTACTGATATTCTTACAGTGTACTTTGGGGTGCATTAGCAGGCCTGAGAACCTGACAAAATTGCCCAACCAACTGTAATGGCTCATGGCAGCTTCTGTTTTGTATAGTTGTAACAGTGCTGCACTCACAAGTCTTTTCCGGAGCAGCAGAATACGCTGTCAACATCCCTCAAGTAAACACTCAGTGCAAACTTACAAATAGAGCTATACAAGGTGTCTTCATCCTGCCTCCACCACCCCCACCCCCAATTGCTACCCTAGGAGACACTTGTGCATTTTCTCAATGAACACAGTTCTTTAAGTGTGTCCTACTGTCCGTGCTTTAAGCCGAGGACTTCTTGGATTTTGCCTTAGTGCAGCAATGTTTATCAGAAGGTTGGGTCTGCCACTGGAAATGAGGAAAGTGAAATGAATTTTTGGCTCAGATGTGATTGATGTAAGCTGCTCAATGCTGTGGCACAGCCTGCAACGTTCTGAGGCACCAGCTCAGGAAAAGCCATCCCTTGTACAACACAGCGGTAAGGAATAAGTGTCGATTGTGGTGTTAGTGCTGATTTCAGCAGAAGAGACCAGTATTTCACTGACTCATCGCTGACTCATTGACTCGTTGGCAGCTTCAGGCCAGGGCTACTGAGTAACACCTCGTTTTTACCACAGGTCAAGGAAGCATTGAATGCAGATGATAAAATTACAGTCTTTGTCACATCTACCTCCCAGAAGTCACATACTAAATTTGGTTTAGAAAAATCACAAAGCTGTTTGGTCTTTTTAACAACTAGAACATCAGTTGCTTTTCCAGGACATTTAAATATGCATTATATAACTAGCAACAGAGAAACCTGCAATTAGAAAGGAGATTACAGAGAGATATCAATTACACTGAAGCTGTGAGGCAGAGCAAAGCTGAGAACAGGATTTAAGGCAATGGACTCAAGAAACTATTGGAATAATAGCACACTATTAGTCTCCTAAATGAGGCTTAATGTAAGAGGATAAAATAGATGCTTCAGCAGTAGATATTACTACAGTGTAAATGAATTAATGTAGAGTTAGCAACTTGCTTGAGTTATGGACTGCGTTGCAATGTCAAAACATTATTAATTTATTTCAGAATTACAGTTACAAAGTTTTCTTAAAGCTATAAAAAATCTTAAATATTTAATTTAGTACTGAAGAATAGCTAAAATGCATTTAATGCCAGTAACCATGCAACATCTGCATAACAAAACCAGTTTATTTTGTGGTTTTTTCCACAAACATTCCCTACATGACACTGTGCCTAATAGCCAGCTGCTTTCAAATCCTCAAAATATTTTGCCTGGATTTAGAGCACATGAGCACTGCGGAGGTTCTGGAAATCTTCAAGAGAAATACAAGAACCATAGCTCTGAATGTAAGGGTCATTTAACACCTTCACCAATATGCTCCAGCCTCAGAAATATGCTCTGTCATGGATAAAAAAAAGTACTGCACAAATCTGCCAAAATGAAGGAGCCCAAAATCCTAATAGAAAAGCCTTTAAGAAACACAACAAAAAACCTCAAGTGACCAAAAAAAACACCCTACTATTGGTATTTGTAGGTGAGTTTCTTGCAGGCAAGATGACTCAAAAACGTGTATCTCTTGTCAGACATTTGCAGTCACATGCTGCAAGTGAGCTGCAGCTGATGGTAGGCTCTAGGCTGGGTACCCTACACACAAGAGGATCCAAATCCCAGATGACACTGTGTAAACATGTGGTTGTCAGCATGGGACACCTAATGACTGAAGCTCCCACGGTTCCCAGTCACTTTAACCAATTCCTGATCAATGAGGAGCTCCTGTACTCTCATAGGCTCTTTAAAAATTCAATGAGTGGATCAATACAGGAAGCCTGATGCCCAGCTAGTTCTTCACTGGAAAGCAGGATTTTTAAATAAGTTATGGTTAAAAACCTACAGTATCTGTTTTGGAACAACATTAACAACATGGTGTTAGTTTACATTTTGAACATCAGCACTGTTTAGGTTCATGTTTGCACAAAATTTGTCTACATGGAAATGCAGCAAATCACCCATTCAGCTGACTTTTAAAGTCTCTCAGATGGTGTTGAAAAGTATTTTATACAGCTTTCAAATATTAAGACTCTACAGGAAGGCAGTATAAAAAAAGAATGAAATTTCAAGTCTCACACTGATGACACTTCAGAGCATATTTAAATGGATCATTTTAAATGGGATTTTAGCAGCAATTTCAACTGTGTTAGATTTCCTTACACTGGTTATAAAATGTCAGGTACAGTAGTTTCAAAACAAAACCTAATAAAGCAGCACTGTATCTGCTGTTTCCAATATTCCCACTAGAAGAGTTTTGCTAGTTAAAGCACAAGTGGGATTTTTTTGTCTGCTTGTTTTGTTGTGGGTTCTTGCAGGCTTGATTTTTGGCAAAAACAAAGCTGACTAGCTGGGGAAGGTGGTGTGTATTGGTTTTGGGGTAGGCAAAGAATGGTGAAGAAGAAACAATTTCAAAATTTATTCATCTTTCCAAAATTGTCTTCTCTTTCAAACAGTTGGGCTTTTTTCCATGATTTATTCTAGTATGTCTCTCCTCTGGAAAGCTAGGCTGGTTGGCCTATACATTCTCTCTGCCCCATGTCATGTTACAGATACAGGAACCATTCTTCCCAAATTTCTCCCATTCTCAGAAATAAATTCTAACAGCTAACAGATTGCACAGATTTAGGCCTCAATAGTCAATTTCATCAGACACTGTGAATTCAATTGTGTCTGACTTATCTAAACATTTTTAGCCATTGTTCCCATCTGTGCTTTTCTTTCCTTGTGGCACTTAATTTTGTGAAGCAACAAGTCACATAAAATGTTTTTTGAAGGCTTAAAGGAAAAAAATCAGCCATTACTTCAGCCCTGAACCACTCGGCACTCATGATCCTTGTCTTTCTCATCTCCAGTATATTTTTAGAATCTTTTATTGCCATCTCTGAAGTCCCTTGCCAGTTCTAATAACTCATTTTGCACCTTGGCCTTTCTGATCTTATCCCAGAATGCTTCTACTATTTCATCTATATTAGTCTCTTATGGTCCTTATCTTCCTGGACAATCAGGATCGTTGCCTGCCCTTTCCAGCAGTCACCAGATTCTTAATAGAATCTTCCCATAAGAATACACATCAGCTTCCCAAGCCTGCTTAAATCTTTTTTAAAGACAGTTTTTCTCCTAGTGCTACTGCCCTCCTTTCTTCATGTAGGACTTTGAACCCTGTCATTTAACAAGTGCCTTCCCCTAACACAGCCACCCTCTCTCAGTCCATCCTAAAATTGGTCTGAAGCAGGTATGAACAAAGAAAAATGGTAACACTTGGTTTATTAGCAAATTCTTTACCTGCATTCTCCAATTGTCACAGTTTGGCTCTGGGTTGGCAGTCAAACCAATAAAAACAATGCTCTTGATATCTGCCCCCCTCCCCCAAGGTAGGGAAAGAGGGTGAAAAAATGAGAAAGAAAGGCTTTCTGGGTTGAAGAAGTGAAACAGATTGATTTTAATTTTTGTGATAAGAGAATATGTATATTTATAACGGGATGTGCAACACCCAATTCTTCCCCCAGTGACTCTCACAGCAACTCTTCTGCCTGGTGACTCCCAGCTGAAGGGGGGAGTGTCTGGACACATGGCTGGGGTCCTTGGATGTCAGCTATGAAGAAAAAAAAAAAAGGGGGAAAATAGGGAGAGAGCCAAAGAGAGGGTGATAGAAGCAACAGTAACAGAAAAAGAGAGAGAAAAAGGAAACGAAAGGCTTGACTTCTGTAATGCCTTAACCTATACTGAAAGCCAAATACAGAAAATATTATGAGAAGGGAATATTCTGATTTGCTGATCCTGCCTTCAGTCTAATCTGCTCCCCCATGGGGGGGAAGGCTGCAGACATTCAGAAGTGACCGTGGTTATTATCAGTCCACTGGCGCTGCTAAAAAAAGTTCACTGACAGAAAAAAAAAAATCAGCAAAGACAAAGTTCGCTTCACCCTGGCTCAAACCAGGACACCAATGTACCATAATACTAAACCCACTGCCTGGCCAATGTAAACAGCTTTTTATTATCCTTAATATGTTTATGGCCAGTAAAAATACTGACATTTTATGAAGACAAAACAGAAATATCAAAATAAGGCACATATTTCAAAGATATCACAGAGATGTACAGATACTGCAGTCTGGCAAAATAAAATTTAAGGGCTAAACAACAGGAACTGATGTTTATCAATATTTTAGTTTCATAATGACAAAAAAATGGAACAGCCTGTCAACTGATGACACAGGACTACACTCCTGACTGATCCAAGAGCCTCAAGATGCAGCTAGTGTGCATGTAAGACTAAATCTGTTGACTCCCTTATTTGTATCTTTTGTAATAACTACAGTATTCATTAGCAATCCTTCAACATAATATCATTTGTACATGTTTACAGTAACAGTGTTACAATCTGCACACACCTCCCCAGCCCCTCTGCACCTCTCATCATGCAACTACACACAATCAGGAAAAAGAATATTTTTGACAGAAGTTAAAAGTGGGCTGTAAGACACATTTGGTTCAAGTACTATTAAATTGTTCTCCACTTCTATTAAAACTACAAACACAGTTGAAGAGATAAGCAGAATAATGTCGAGTTTTCATAGATTGGAGAGCATAGCCTATATTCCAATACTTCTTTTAATTATTAAAATAGTGGGGTTTTTCTTTTCTGTTTATACAGAGCTTTGGCAGAAACAAATAGGACTTTCACCTTCCACAGGCAGGTGGGACTGGGGCTATCTCATTCTGCATTTATTTTCTTCTTTCTGCTCCAACTAATTTTTCTCTTTTGTAGGGTTCAGGTATTAAATTCCAAAGGAACTTGTATATAAGACCATTCAACTATGTGCAAAGAAAATAGCTGAACAAAGGGTGTACACAAAAGCAAAACTGCAATCAATGAAGTTTGTATTTCACTTAACCATTCTTTGGTGAACTTGGTAGAAATTTATCATTTCACACTTTAAAACTATATAAAATCGACTCCAGTTTTGCTTACCCGATCTTTTATTCTTCATTAAAAAAGGAATTTAAGATATAACAGTCAACAAGTCTGACTTGAAAAATGCTAGCTAGTTCAAATTGATGTTAGATAAACCCTGTTGCACTGAATTTAGAGAAAGAGCAGTTTCCATTTTTATAGCTTTTAACCATAAATTACCAATTTTAAGAAAAGACCCACCTGACTTCAATTAACTTGAATAGAGCACTAGTGAATCCCACTGAAACACTCTTCTAACACCTTACACAATTAGGAAGAGTCAACTGTGTGTGTCAGACAAGCAGTGCAGCCTCCTACTGTATGATTATCACTATTTTTCTTTTTTAACTCAGATAATTTCCCATGCTCTCAATCCTCCAAGAGAGAAAACCAACAACTACTGTACCTGCTCCATGTGTTATGAGATTAATCAGCCCAATAAATTAAAATGCACTTTTCACTAAAACAAACCTTGATGCCTGTCATTAATCATGACTATTTCCACATTAAATCTCAACTTACATTTCTAATCTTTTCTGCATTACTGCTGAAGTATCATTTGAAACATGATATTACTGCGTGGGTTTAAGTTTTTAGTATAATTCATCTTCTGACAGATATTCATAGTGAAGATCACTGAAAGAAAGAAAATCCTCTGAGATGCCATTAAGGCTAAGAGCCAATATGCAACAACAAATAAAAAACACCCCAAGCTTTGCCTTTCTAAGCAAATAGTTGATACACTATGTCTGCAAAGAAAAGTTATACAAGCTTCCTCCATAACACAAGCTTAACATTTCTATTTTCTATTTTTACATCCCATAAAAGCCTCAGATGTACTACATCCTAACAGTCCTCTGCTCAAGAAATCAGAGCCACTCTAAGAACAATCTACTACTTGAACATTCCATAGCTGGTATTTCTTAAACATTGTCAGACAGTTACCTCTTGATAATATGGTGCTCTCAAGAGCCAGGAGACTTTGGCCTCTGACTGAATTCCTACCTAACCCTGAGGAAGGAGTGAATCAGGGCACTAATTCTTGGTCAGGTTGCTAAATCACACCCAATTCTGAAACAGTCCTTAAAATGCTTCAGTATGTCAACAGATTGTAAATTATCAGTCTCAGAATCCCTAAAGCCTGATCACTGGAGTACTCTGACAGCTGAAGTCAGTGTTACAGCTAATCTGATCTAATAACTGTTCCTGACAGGACAGACACCTCTTCCTTTTTCCTACATGTGCCATGTTCTCTCTGATCCAGACACTGGCTGTCACCTCAGCATTGGGACCTAGCTCACAGGAAAGCATCATTTTCCTTATGAGGTTAGTTTTAGGCAAATTTAGCTCTTAATTTAATAGAAGGATGTTGTAGCATTTCACAGACTTAACACAAGTGAAAGGTTAGAGTTCAGCATGGAGTTTATATACCTACTGCCACTAAACACCTAGGTAATATTTTTCACAGAAGTCTGGGGATTTCTGCATTCACACAGAACAGAACCTCTCACCCTAAGGTAGGTTATTTAGAGAAGTAAGGACCTGCTGATCTCTCCTTCCCAACATGCATACATTGCCAAAAACTCATTTAGTTTAAATAAGCAAAAGACATGGCTTATTATTAGTCAAATGGATGACTAGAAAAGGTAATCAATCAAGTCATGCACAAGACTAGAGCAAAGATTTCATTCAGACATTAGTCAGATTCCTTCACCAAAGGCTGCATCCTAGCAGAACTTTATCTGTGAGATAAACACATGATGCTTTACAAAGCCCATAATAAAAAGGCAGGCATTAGCCTTCATTTATCAAAGCAGCTCTTGCTGGCTGGTATCTTGCACGATTTACTTCTTAATTCATTCTGAGAAGCAACATGCAATATGCCATCCTGACGTATTTATTGGGTCCTCTTCATAGCACAAGTGCTGTTAAATTGCTTCCTACACACCAAGCTTTTCACCATCAATATTTTCAAACTGCAAACTTGAATGACCTGCAACTCTAAAAGCTCCAAGTCTGTACCAATGTATCTTACATATACATTGCAATATACTCTTATTGTGATATAAGGAAAACTTCAGTATAAAGAGAATTGCTGCAAACTAGAGTATGGGACATGTATTCTCACAGTATTTTAAGCTTTTTTAAAAACAGAATAGTTTGGAAATAGGGCTTTTAAAAATTATTATGAATAGGAGTAACTGCATATAGCACCAATTAAAGAACAAAGTCTGTAAAAAGGTGGACTGAAATAATTGCTTTGGCCTGTATAACTCACAGTATTGGCTATTTGCATAAGAGAAAAACAACAGCAGTTTTATATAGAATGCTGCATCTTCCTTTTTGCACTAGCTGGACAGTGCAGGAATAACAATGAGCATCCAAAGACAAGCACAGCTCCATCCTGCTCAAAAGCCAGGTGTGAAACAAGAATAATTTCAGCTTGATTATTTAGGGATTCAGTCAGAGATGCACCAAGTATTACCTATTCATTAAAAAAACCCACAAATTAATAAATATATATATGTTTCCTGTGAAAAGGCAGATGCTCACTACTTTAAGCTGTAGCAAAAAGTCCTGCTCAGTGGTTGGGATATTGTGGAAGAAGCATACTTCTCCTCTCTTCTGTCTCCAGTTAGCATGCTGTGGTAAAGCCAGACAATAGGCATGCTAATATAACACCTCCCAAGCACAGCAGCTACCAGGCCATGAGGAAAACAGGGCCTTAGAACAACACAGAGTGGTGAGAGTAACTTAGCCAGTAATGCTGACTTCCCAATACCTCCCGGCAGGCATGACTACATAAGCAGCAGATAGGTTTTCATTAAAATCTCTTTTTGGATGAGCGGGGAATAAACTTTTGGAGGGTACTGTGCCAAATTTAATTAATTCAATAAAATGTCATAAAATTGTTGTCCCTTAATTTCATTAGCTGTTCAAACCTTCCTGTTGCAACACAGCTTAGGAACCCCATGCAGAGACCAAGAGGTCTCCCATTGGACAGATTAGCACAGCAAGCTTTTTTTTTTTCCCTTTATTACTACACTAAGCAAGTGACTTTTCATACATACATTGAATGCTGAAAGTTCTATTGCTTGAACCCTCACTCTGCCCAGAATTATGCCTCTGTTTGAGGATGTGACTGAGAGGATGCCAGAGGTCTCAAAGACCAGCACACTTGTCTTCCACAGTCTACACAGACATGTGCAGCACTGCAGCATGACACTCCAGTGCAGCAGTTTGAAATGGCATCATTACCTGGTCAGACCAACCCAGAAGTTACTTTGATCTGAAAGTGGAATAGTGCTGAAGCTGGTAGCTGTGTACATACAACGAGTACACACAATGACAGATCCCAGCTACACCATAGCAGATTTTAGCCCAACATACCTCTACACCCATACAGTTCATTTGACACCTGTAATGGAATTACTTTTACAGTTAAGCTGCTTCAGATGTGCAGCCACTACTAAATTGCCTGGCTCTTTGCAGTCTTCTTATTTTTCTTATTTTTTCAAAAACATTTTATGAAGGTTTAGGAGTAATATTTGTGACACTCTCTTAAAAATTTTCAATCCATAAACAAATAGCTCAATTACAGTGGAAAAAACCCCATAGCATCATCACCTGTGATGGATTAAGTTCTGACACTATCGCACACATTTAAAGGATGGGGAAAAAATGAGCCTTCTTTCACTTCTCAACCTGAGTAAATTATGGAAGATATTAAAAAAAAATAGGACATCTTTATTTCTATTACCGTCATTATAAAATTTTGTCTTCAAATACAGATTGTGTTCAACTCAAACAAGAAGAAACACTTCCTGGGAAAAAGCCATCAGGGAAATTCGCTGAAGTTTTACGCAATTCAAAATCCAGTAGGGTCAGAGGCCAGCACTGAAGCCTGAATTTCCATTTGAAAATGGGACTCTAGAATCACATGAGAGAGAGCACCAAGTTCTGCAATACCAAATCAACATCTCCCTCTCAAACCACAGCTTGTGGAGAGAAGACCCCCATTAAGTGAACTGTGTACGTTTGCTGCAGTTGGATAGCCCAAGCAAATAGCTCCCTTCACTGTCTAACCACCCAAGAGCCGTGCTGTACATTCTTGTATCCTGCATGGCTCCAATCCAAGCAGTCTAGGGTAGGTGAGAAAGGGGGCTCACTCAACTTGAACTTTTCTCCCTTGACTGCTGTAAGACACAGCTGATTCCTAATGTACAGGAAACAATCAATGCTCATTCCAATTAAGCATTGTGTCTTCCCTGCCAAGTGGCATGAGGTAGGCTCTCTTATAAAGCCTTTTTAGCAAATGAATTCTATACAGGGTCATGGTAGCACTAATACAAAATCATTAACACAAATACCTCCAGTGAACAGTCTTTTTGGCTTTCTCACATTATGTTACTGGAAATTCAACAATAAACCAGGGCAAAATTAATGAAATAATGAATTTAGAAAGGAAACACACACATAAGTTGATCTGAAGTTTAAGTCAACCATAAGAGATAAGGCCATGCCATTTCAAACTCAAGGATAGAGAATAATGAGGAAGTTAAATTACTGTTCATGCTTTATCTGGAAGATGGCTACCAAGACATTTGTGTACACAGAAGACTTGAAACTGAGCACAAATTTAAGCCACTCTTTAGTTATTCCAGGGTCTTCTTGATTAAAATGTAGACACAAGCACCTAAATTATTTCCCTAGCTGCCTCCTTCAACATCTCAAAACTGTGTAATTCTCCTGAAAACAGGGCCAAAAAAAGAAAGTGTCTCCTTTTTGAGATCCCATCCCATACTGTTGCTGTTCTCATCAGAAAAAAATGCCAACTTTAACTCCTATACAGAAAACTGAATGGAGAATTCTGCATTTCTGTTCTTCCATGCACAAAAACCAGTTGATTTAAGCTGAAAAAGCTTTGCTTTGGAGGTTTTTTTGGGTTTGTTTTGTTTGGTTTGTTTTTTTTTACACAAAGGATTTCAGAAGAGATAATAAAGGTAACTCAGCATAATTGTTTTTTAGTTCAATAGGCTCCTAAGTGACCTGGAAACAACTGATTGTTGGCCCACAGAAACTGCATTCCCATCCTGAACATGGAACAACAAGCTTGGTTCTAGAGGATAAAAAACCTGCCTAAAAGCTGCTTCACAATATTTTACTTGGCATGGCAGGTTTGGGTTGTGTGTCAATTTCATTGTTGTTGTTTAAGAAAGGCACAACCGAGCCCTCTGATCTCTGTAATGCATTGGTTAATGTTAATGTAACACTGGAGCATGGAAAAATGTGCTTTAGTAAATTTGCACTGTGACAACTGCGTACAGTATTTCTCTGCCTGGCTTCTGTGTGCCTTTCACACTTACAGACCTTCCTCCTCCTTGGTTCCTTTATGCAGCTTCATGCTTAACTCGCCTAACTTAATACTGCAATGTCATTGCAGCATGCTCCCCCCCATTCAGAGCCCATATGACTTCCACTTTGGTTGGCTAGTGTGCCTATACCAGTTCACATGCAGTTCCACTGGGAAGAGGACTGAAAACCAGAAAGATTGCCAGCAAGTGCATTTCTAGCCCTGGGCAATCTGCATCCTAGCAAGTGTTATAGTTGTGCTACATTATGAAATAGAAGGAGCAATTCAGGTGTTTGCAATATGAGATGGTCAAATTAAGTATACCAGTAGCCTGATGATGGCTTTATTTACCAGTATTAGAAGCAAAAAGCAGGGAGAACGTGAGGAGGCATTGCTGTGGCTATGTAGAAAATACAACACCAGGCTGACAGAGAGAAAAGCTTAGCAAATGCCAACAGCAAGACTTCTAGTGATTATTTTCCTGGAAGTTTTAAGTTGAAAAAAAAAAATAAACTGTACATAATCTTGTTTAAAAAGAAAGTTTTGCATGAAAGACATAGGCTGCTCATATCATTATCTCTCCCAGTAAGTCCTAAAGGGACATGTCTCTTGTCACGAGAGGCTGGCAGGAGCAGTCAAAGCCTCTCCTGTCTCGGTGCTGTTGTGTCAGTAGCCCACACTGCTGCCCCCTCCTTGCTGCAGGACACCGTTTTTTTCAGGCTTCCCTTATGCTCAAGAATTTTCCTGGCTGCTCCATAGCATTTATGTCCCCTTCTCCAGCAGTCTGATGCCAGAAGTTATGTCCTCTGTGCAACCTTCTATGACTTAACAGGAGGGCAAAGAGTGAACTGGGTGCACAACACATTCACCTTCTAAAACAAACTTACCAGCTCTTACAAAATCGGCATTTAATTATAGCTCCCCCCTGAATACTTCATGACAGTATCTTCTAATGCTACTTCACCAAGCCCTTGTAAACACAGTGTTCCTGGCTCCCACCCCCAGAGCTGCTTCAGCATGAGCAGCTCAAGTTATACAGACAAGGCTACATTTTGGTATCTTTTGTTGAAGCTACAATTTTAAAATCAGCATGTTTTTCAACACTTGTTTAACTGCTTGGGTAAGTCAATGAGAATTGTTCCAAGAGGTTTAAGGCTGCAAACAAAAGCCAATTTTTGCTAAGGAGGAAGCATTTTTTACTGGACTTGATTATATTACTGCAGTAGTGGAATTCAATTTAGCTTAATTCTCTGCATTTACAGCTCTCTGTTAATGCCAAACACTGTGAAATAATAGGATTTTTAATGTAAGTTGGCTTACGAGAAGATGTTTTAGAGCCATGTACAGTTTTCCAAAAGCTTCAAGTTCATAATTCAGGGCCCAGGATCTAAGGTCTTGGACAGTTGTTTACCCTTGTCCTCTTACAAACAACTATTGCAAGTAATCTGAGCTTTTGCTTCTTGGTTTACAGAACACAAGGGTTTCCCTCTGGAAACATTAATGAATTTAATTCCTAAAGAGGAATGGATCAGCTTGCAAGTACTATTTGTGCATACAGTATGAGTAGTTTAGTTTGCTTTGAATTTATCTGATTGCCAACTAATCAGTGTTTTATATAGCCACTAATACTAAATACAGGTATTTGATGCCAAGAGTTTATTATCAACAGTTGTCATAAAAAGTGTGGCAATACAATACATATTTAACTTGCTTAGAAATATATTTTTATAAAGTAGAATGTGGAATGAAAATGTAGACTACTTTACAGAACTACTGCAGCCTTACAAAATAATATAAATGGAAATAGACAAGATAGAGACTGCAGAGATATATACAGATAAAAGCAAGGAAAACCATTAAGAACATGAATAAAATATCTCAAAGTTCCAGTCCAATTTGATAAAAAAAAGTTTAAGAATTAAGCTAAATATACGTACAGAAATAAAATCATGAACAGGAAGACTTAAACAGAAAAACATAATGCAAACTCCTTCAGAAATTCACTTTCTATTGATTTTCTGCATCCCAAGTGCTCACTCTAAGGAGTGAACAGTTGGTTTGATGCAAGGAGATTACTGGAGCACTCCACTAGTTTTGCACACAGAAATGGGGCTTATTTATTCAAGTTATACAAAGCTAACAACTTGTGATGGAGCAGTTATGAAGTGTGATAAATACATCAGGTACTTGACTGTCTAAAGACAAGGGATGTTCTACCTTAAAGAGGGTGTCAGAACTGAACCCTTGGAAAGTAATGGGATACATTTTGGAAAGAGATGTTATAGTGTTTTTTCCTTACTAGCTTAACCTAAAGTGTACATTGGGAACCTCCAAGATTAAAATATGTGCTCAAACAGGAAAACCAGCCAGAGTTTAGTTATTTATAGCCTAGTTTATTCCATTCACTTTCAGAACTTTCATCTGAGCTGAAGCTAAGAGAGGAACATTTGAGACAAACAAAAGTTGCCATTTTTGCATCAGGCAAGGAGGGAAACAAATACTCTTTCTTTTTCATGAGCCATTTATCAGGTTTTACTGTTATTCTCAATTTGTCAGTTAACTGATAAAGAGTAGAAAAAGAACTAAATATTGTCTCAACAGTTGGAGGAGAAAGCATTGCAAAAAGGGGCAATAGATGGAAAAGGTACAGTTGAGTACTTTGGCACACTGGAGGGAAACAGTTCAGTGTACAGGAAAACAGGATTTACTGCAGTCAACAGAAAGTGGCCATAAATGGCAGGCAAAGAGACTTCTGGCTGCTTCACCACTTCATACAGCTTAATGTATCCAGGCTAGAAAGGAAAGAATAGAGATTTGACTAAACTCATCATCTCTGCCAGCTGTGGCCCTTGAAAGTAGCTTTAGTCAAGTTCACAAGCAAGGACGAAGGAATAATTCGTAAGCAAGGACAAAGGAGGCCGATACCTAAGTATGTTTTGTTCAACAGGAACATTTTTTTTGAGTGCTATTCAGCAGATTCCCTCCATGCTCATGGGCTGGGTAGCTCCTGCTTTAATCTAGAAGGGAACAACAACAGCTCCAAACCTACAACACATTCTATACTAATGTTAGGAGAACCATATGCCAAATTCTATTCCACACTCATTTCTTAAAAGGTAGAGGGTGCTTATATTAGTTGGTTCTTCAAAAAAGTAATTGTTTACAGGCCTTGGAGCCATACTAATATTCACAGTATCTCTTGAAGGATAACAGAATTATTTTTTTCTTTTCAGACTAGAGCAAAAAGACTTACTAAAAACAATTTTAAAACTCAACAAAAACTATACATACAAATTAAAAATTTTTTTCTCAGCATGAACACTGCTCATTGCATCCTATTCTGCAGGTTCCCACTGGGCTTCTGGGACTATTTTCAGCTAATTTGAAACATTTAAGTCAACCCAAATGGTCATGAATTAACAACAAGAAATTCACTTGAGTTTCAACATTCTAAAGTGCAATTCACCATTTAATATCATCTTCAGAAACACTGTTCATCAGACAGCAGCATGGAACAACTCTAGAAAATACATTAGGTTTCTGATACACAACACTAAGTTTTATTTTATTTTCTTCAGCAATAGCATTCCTTGGGTTCTTCATGTGGCATTAAGTGCACACATCATTTTCACATTACCATGAAAATGTGTGCGTGGGGGTTGTTTTGTTGTTTTTTTTCTCTCTACACAGAGAGGGTCAGAAATTTCAGTCAAATGGGAGTTTGAAAGAACCAGAATAATATTCACAATAAGCTGTAAACTCCTCTGGAATATCTGATTCATTCTCTTCCTAAAATGCTTAAGAAACACCCTGCAGTTTAGACATATTAAATTATTTACCTAAAGAGAGACCAGTTTTTCAAACATTGCATAACACCTATCCCTTAGGACCTATAACAGTGGAAAAGGTTATTAAAATACTCTCAAGAGATTAAGAATTAAAAGACAGACAATTCAACCACTGAGGAGCTTGAAATAATTTTTAGAACCAAGTCAAAAACTCCCTGACATTTATGAGTTTCCCTAAAACACGTAACTTAAAGAACTGTCACTACCCATATACATAGGATCATAGAATTATAAAAATCATAGAATGCCAGGTTGGAAGGGACCATCAAGGATCATCTGGTCCGACCTTTCTAGGTGGGAACACAGTTTAGATGTGACAGGTATGGGATTAAAAAAAAAATTAAAAAATCCCAATATATCAGAGCAAACAAATTTTAAGTAGGCAATTGAGAAGGCTATTTCACTTTTTATGCCTTTGTCAGCTTCAAGCTTACTTACCTTTTGCCTTCTTTAATATTTGGAAGTGTGTTTTTCATTTTTGCTGGCCTCCTCTTACACTGAATCCAGATGGTTCTTACTCAGTTTTTATCAACCATCAGCTGAAGTTTTACTACTTCAAGAAGGTGTGACAAGAGCCATATTTTATAGTTCTGGGTTAAGCATTTTGATGCTTATTCCTCTAAAGTAATATGTTTATCTTTACCAAAATGTAAATTATAAAAATATCTCAAAATTTTTGTTTCTGGTTTATCCAGGAACTCCATGCAACTGTTGGAATATTGATGGACTGTCAGAGGCTGCTGCTGCTGAAAATCATCACTAGGCTTTACTGTGCAGTAGTAAGAATGCTTTTTCATGGGTAGCCATAAGCAGTTGTGAATGTAAAAGGCAAAAAACAGACAGTACCTCTCGAAGTGTTGCTACATATGATTGCAGTAGTCTTTGGAAGACAGATGATCTACTGGGTTTATCATCACTAAAGCAGAGACTCAACCTGATAAGTAATAGTAACTTGTGAATAGTTATGATAAAATATGCATATTTCAACAGATAACCTATTCAGATCTCAAAATTTTCATCTATTTGCTTTCTCCTCCACTTTCCCACATCACATGGCAACACTGGGAACTAAGCGAGTGGGAATTTGTTGCCTAACTAAACACAGAGCTTACAAGATTTCCCTGCACTTCCCTAGAGAACACCTGATTCATACCAGAAGCAAGATCACAGGGCCCTCACAGTCCTCTTTTCTGAGCACCACTGGCACTGCATACAAATCATGAGAACTGCTGTCTCTTTGTGAAGTAGTGGGAAGAGTTAGGAGCTTACTTAACTGGAATATCCCCCACCCCAGCACCATCCTCCCTCATCATTTTTCCAATGGAACATACAAAACCACTTGTAAGAGAGAATGATATTCCCAGTTGTGTTGTTTTCCCAGGTGTCTAATATTAATTTCATTTGTAGCCAACACATTTCTCATTTAGACTGGATAATATACATGCTACTGTTGCAAATTGCTTCCTTAATCACAAAGCATTATGCAACAAATTCACCTGAGGCATACAACATTTTGGTAATAAAATGCACAGAGCAGACAATATATAAGAAAGAAATGGCATTTATAACAAAATGATGAGGGTATAGACCAAAAAACAAAACCAAGAATATATCACCCTTAAAAGCAGATTATATGGAAATACAGGCAATTCAATGACATTTTAAAATCTATTCGTTTGATGAAGATCAATAACTTTATTGCAAGGTCTGAACCATCACAAAACAATTTCAGGCAAACTATTTTGTTACTTATATTGCATTCAGGTGAGTTTCTACGAAAGTAAAACTGGATCCACAAATAAGTACTGTACTACTTTTGATCATTTTACCTTGAAGTCCCCTCCTACAAGTCACCCTGTGCCCAGTCATATGGTGGATATTTTTTAAGTGTGATAGTCAGAAGTCCATAAAGAAGAGGAAAGCTGCAAGAGGGTCAGAGAAAGGCAGAGCAGTCCCACATAATCTCACACACATTCCAGATCTGCACCGCTGCTGGGTAATCACCTCTATAAACTGGAGCAGCTTCAGCAGAACAGCTTCATCCAAACCCCTGAAACATGATCACCTGCCTAATTCCATAGATTACATTGTTTGTTGAGGTGGGTAAAACTTTCTTGGTGTCAGATTTGAACTAAGGCACCAAGAATTTTTGTTTAAAGTTTATATGGTTTTCTTCATGCTTAGCAGCAGCTTTGGCACATCTATTCATAGCTAGAAGTTGAAGGAAGCAGACAAGTTAAGAATTTGAGATCCCTCGCATCACTTGCTTTTCTATACAGGTTTAGCCTTCTACATGCTTCAAAGCCTGAATCAGGAAAGCAGGTTCAGTGTAAGATGGTTGCTGTTCCACTCAAACACACTATGCTCCCTTCACAACAGATGTATTTGTTAACTGTGTCTTCCTTACCCAGTTTAAACACAAATCTTGCTGAAATAATGCAGAATCAAACATCCAATCGCCAAGCTACAAGAAGTCACAACTGGCAAAACACCACCATACAACACAAAGAAAACATCATAAAAATATCATGCCATTATTGCATGCACATCTGAAAGAGATTTACCTAACAGTTGAATATGTCATTCCAAATTTTAAAGCCAGGCAAGTTAAACACTTACTCTTTACTAGATTTTTAAATGCTAGGGACAATTTTCAAATTGCAATAGATTACCACTGCATTAACTTTTTCTAGATGCAATTATGTAAATTATATAACAAGGTTTTATCTTTATGAGCACCTCATCAAGCCTGTGATAGCAATTTCTTTCTCACTCTGTAATGTAGGGCTACTGCAGCAGGTCTCCAGTTTATAAAAGAAAGCATTAATCACTGTTACTTTAAAACTCAGACTACTTTACTTGTAGTTACCAGCATTAGATGGGCTCCACCCATGTACCCTGAAAGCCAAATGTTGTGAAACAGTCATTACAAAAAATGAAATCACAAGTTAAACCCAGCTGAGAAGTGAAAGTCAAATTAAAGATACATGCTATTGGTTTTTAGTAAAGCTGTGCAAATCTGGAAGATGGCCATGAATATTCATTCCAATTACATCACCAGCTTCAATGCTGCCATAGTTAAAACCTTCCCATGCTTGCTTTCTATTCCATTGCCATTTACCAATACTAATCATATTAAAGCAAGAAAAACAAAGGTCCAGGATTAGGAATCTCACAAATGCCATCGTAAAGAAAAGTCAGGACAGAATTTCATTTGCATCCCCAACAATGGGATTCAGGCTCAGGAAAAGCAGTTAGCTTTACCAGGCTTATTGTCACTCTTTAGTATTATGCTATTAGAGATAACTATTGGAGAGAAAACTACATCTTCAACTTACACTTCATGTGCTAACTACAACTAATTTTAGGATTATTTAATACATGCTACTATCCAGTTATGTCAAGCCATCTTCAAAATATATTAATTTACACTTAAATCCATTCATTAAGTGGGTTGTAATAGGGTCCATTAGGTCAAAATATACAGTGGCATGTTCACTGTGCACCATTTTAAATGACAAAACCTAAGTGGCAAATGCTCATGTCAATATAGGGACAGCACAGGTACAAATTGCCAGAGCCCATTTGCCAGCACAATACTTCCTGTCATTCATTGCTTATCAAAAGAAAAAAGGAAAAAAGAAGAAATACACACCAAAACCAACAAAAAAACCACACAGTAGGATATCAAGTTTCCCTAAGTTGCTCCAATGTTTTTTTCTAAAGATTATGATGCAGATTATAAAAAAAAATATGAGTTATGCAAAAAACAATTCTATACATACTTTCTCTAGAGAAACTGACTACTACTATAGTCCTGAATACAGACCTAGACAGCTAAACTGATACACCTTATATTTTTCAAACATATTCAGAGTAGAAATATCACAGATGTTTTACCTATTATTATTCGTTCAGATGGCCAGAGGAGAACCTGGTTTGCCCACTGACATGAAATCTCACTACACCCAAAGTTTCACCATATTCCTGGCTATCAGACATTACATTCACACATTCTTATTACAAAACACCATTTAAAAACCCTTCCTGAACAGTTTCCCAGATAGCAAGAAAATATTTTCTTGTTTTCAGAATAAGTACTTATCTGTTATTCACCTAGCTTCTGTAACTAGTTTCTGTATTAAAGAACATTTAAAACACTCAGAAAAGTTTCATAAAGAGAGACTTGACACTCAGAGCTTTTACAAGAGCCCTCTGAATCACAGCCTCTCTAAATTTGAAGGCAATAGCCAGAGTTCAAAGGGTTAAGGTGGGCTACACAGCAGCAGGGGGGGGTCAAAATATCTTTTTATATGTCACACAGGTGCAGGAACCCTGGCATCACTTGAACCTTTCTGTGTCTTTAGGGCATCTAGTGACATTTACCCTACCCTTGCATTTTCAGAGGCTGGAGTCATGAAGACAAACCTAACGCAGCACCAGTATGTTCCAAAGGAACAAGATTAATTGCCACTGAGAGGAGACAGAGCTTGTGTATGACTCAAAGGGACCATGCACTTTCTTGGCATCTCACAGAACATCTCAGAAGACTAACTGTAATTTGGACTCACAAAAACAGGTCATATTGGTGTAAAACACTCGAAATACTTGGGGAGAGCAAGATGTTTGAAGACTTTATCACCACAGTGAAACAGATAATTAGACAATTAAAACTATGAAAAGTGGACAAATTACCAGTTCCAGATGAATTGCATTGCAGAACAGAGATGGGAGAAGCAAGAAAACCAAAATTAGAGTCATTGGCAAACATTTTAATAGCACAACTGAAATAGGGGGAGCTCAGGAACAAAGGTGAAAGGGTAGTTAATTTGCAGAAGCTTATCTGCTTTTACAAAGGAACATTTTGAAGGAGTTGGTCCCTAAAATAATCTTGCTTTACTTTTGATGATAATTAGAAGACATTAATAGAAATCCAAGAGGTCTCAATCCAGCTTCATTTTTGGTCACTCAGCAAGCCCCTCTTGTACTAGGTTTTTAATAACATCAGCAGTATCTTCACACACACAGAGGCTTATTGTTTAATCATTCTTCTCAATAGTAACTCCCCAACAAACTCATTCTTACCACCCCTACTTGCTCCCAGGGCATGGAGGATAAGCCACCACTTCATATACCACAGCAGAGCTAACATGAAAGAACACCCAAAGCTTTTTCTTTTTTCCTATTTGAGGCAGCTTTGGTGAAGGCACTGCTGCTCACATGCTGTCCATCACCACACTAATGCACTTGCAGGACCGTTTCTGGACTCTTTCCTGCAAGTAATAGAGCAGAATAAGTGACTTACTCTGCTCCCAACACCTCTAAAGGGGCATGCTTCTCCAGGCATGTTTTCTTTACTGCATACATCTCACTAGACAAAGCTCTTGGTGGAAGAGGCCTTCTTTTGGATGACAGCGGAGAAGTCTTCTCCGTTACTAAGGTTTTCCAAGTAAGAACACACAAAGAAGCTGGCAAAATTTGCTAGTCCAGCTCTGCAGAGGTCCTGGCTACAAACTTCTAGGCTTACAACCTCATAGCATATCTCCCCCCTCAGTAACCCTCAGAAAGATCAAAGCATAAGACAATGAAACTTCTGCCTCTCAAAGGATTTTTCTTGTAAAAAGTGTTTAAGATAAAAATAACAAAACACTAAACAGTATGAATGAAATTAGGCAGGAGTGGGATGAACAACACAGAATATTGCTTGGATATTCAACAGGCTGTATATAGTGTAAGTTGAAAAACCCATTGTAATAGCCATATATAATAGTTTATTTCTTGGCTTTACATGCAGAAGTTTCAGTAAGAGACATACTAAACAATAAGCTTTGGGATAAATGCACTAACAAACTTCAACACTTTTGTTTTTTAATAAGTCTACACTTCTGAGCAGATTTCTAATAATTTTCTTTCTAGTTATGAGCTTCATAGGTAATGATACGGAAACATTTTAATTATAGCAGGTCTTCAAAATCTATGCAACAAAGTCACACAGGGTTTATTCCTTCCTGAATCTGGTTCTTCCAGTACAAAATGCAAGCAGCTGAGTAGGAAAAAAATTTATAAGAGAGTTTTAAATTCTTTGAATCCTAGGAAGCTACTCTTATCTAATCCAAGCAGCTTGAAATGAGACATTGCCATAAAAAAGATGTGGATAAAATTGTATTATACCATTGCATTGGCTGCAAAAACAATGAAAATGCAACACTGGCATCTTTCAGAAGAAAGGATGTGGGGGCGAAAGCGAACCTCAGACATTTAATACTCTCATTTCTAGCTCTCTGGATAGGGTTATTGTACTGTCAGACTACAATGTTGATGTATCCCTTTGCCAAAGCAAGGCAAGCAGGAGAGGCAGGACTGCTTGAAAACTCCCCATTAGATGAACTGCTCTAGATGACCAGATGGGGAAACACTGCCAGACCACAGGTTTCCCCTTGTTTTAGGGAGAGCTCAAGTCAACAGCATAAAGTTTATTGTCAATCAGTTGTGAATGTAGCAGCATACACTCCATGTGCCATTACCTACTGCATAAATCACAAATTAAGTACACCAAATACACCCTACTGACAACACTGTAGAGGATGACATCTCGCAGACAGCTTCCTACCACTACTTTTTCCTTCCTACCATGATAAGTAATTTATTTCACTATATTTCCTTCTGTGAATTTCTCTTTTGCTTTTAATATTAAAGAGACATCTTAGCTTAATCATGTATTATAATCAACATCTGACAGCTCTTTTCTGTAACAGATTTTTACAAGGTTTTAATCTTTCCTCTACTGGTGTTTGACAGCCTATGGATGATGGGGGGAAAAGGTGAAAAAAGAACAATAAATACAAAGAGAAGCAATTTTAAATCAGCCTTGATTTTTAAAACTACCAACCTGTCCACTATTCTTAATGTGAAACAGCCATTTTATTGTGCAGTTTTCTTTTGAAAGCCAGTAAGGTTAATGAGAGAAAGCAGTCTTGGAATTATGTTTCTTTTCTAGAGAGACAGACCTAATAAATTTTCCTAGTTTCTACAAAAGGAAGCTCCACTATAGATCTTAGTTCTTGGCACTTTTGCATTTACTACTTTAAAAGTCATCTCAGCCAGCTTTAGCTTATCCTAAGAAACAACAGAAAAAATCCTGGATGAGCACATGTGCTCCAGACAGCCACACACCTCAGAGGTTTCAAAACTTATCTGAAAAATACATGCTTCATTTTTGCTCCTTGACTATGAACACATTTTAAGAAGCTTCAAACTTTGCATAAAAAAAAAAAAAACAACAAACAACCCAAACAATAAAAACCAAAACCAACCAAAACCACATCATAACAGAGACTCTCCAGCCTTATATAAATCTCTTGACTAGTCATTTAGTCTAACTGTATAATGAATTCAAGAAATCGGAGCCCTTGCAATCAAACACACACAAACAAGTCCGACCCTCACATACATGTTGCCCACACCACAGCAAGCAGACAGCAGTAGAGGGCAACAGTGTTAGTACTGCCAGGACTTCCCCAAACAGGTCACCAATACTCACTCATCAGATGCACACCAAACAGCAGTTGGATACAACATTGTTTTTCCCAAACAGATCACCAAGACTCATTTAACCAGCTGCTACAGACGCTGCTGAGAAGTCTCATCATGAAAGGAATGACCAACAAAAATAAAGTAACAACTTACCTCAGTGCACCATCACAGGAACAACCAGATTTATTAAGAATAGAGGATTTATTTCTTTTACGGTTTAATTTCAATTAAGAGGGCAGCATAGATAAGTTTGGTACTGATCTAGCTGCACATGGTAAGGCACGCAGGGTGCAGGTGACAAGCAAAACATAGATAAACAAAAGGTACTGAAATGCACATGATAAGCAGTGACCTAGATTTTGAACCAGGTACACACATGCTTCAACCACGCAGAAACACTAAAATAGAAAACAACATAGAGAAGTACTGATTACTGACAGTTAGGAAGTCCTTAAATTTTTGAAGCTGCACATCAGTTGCTTTCAGAAACACATTTCTAAACACACTGAAATAGCCTGCTACAGTTGCAAGCTATGACAATTAGACAAATACAGGCTACAAACTACACAAGTTTGAAACCATTACATAATGCTTCACAGCATAGCTCCAGTCTTCACTGCACACAACTTCTTTCAGAGCAGCCAGTTCCCAGAATTAAACCAGAACACCTCTGAAGAGACAATAATAAACTCCACTGCAAGCCTCCTTAAAGGCTACAAAATCCCCCCACGAAGCTAACAGCACAGAACTGCATGAACTAAAATGTTTTCTCTTACCTTTGCTGAGGGTGCCTGTGATGAGCTTAAAAATAGTCTGGGCAAATTTGACAATCCCATGCTTGCATCTCTTGGAACAGCCACTCATGTTTCAAACGGGTAGAAAGGCTCTTTTCACTCTCAGAGTCCAGGAAAAACAAAGTTGAGATGACAGTTTGTGCACTGCGAGAAACTGTCTCACACACAGAGCCCCAGCCGCTGCACTGAGGTTTGCCTCTCCGAAGCTACTAGGAAAGATCACAGAGGAGAAATTTGCATCCGCTTTTTGTTAAAGGTGTAGCTCTCCCCTTCAGCCTCTCGGCTGCCACTGCACACACATGCCACGATGGAAGTTGCTGAGCACAGGCAACCCCTCCGCCAGGCAGGGAAGGAGAGCTTGGCTTCCCCAGGCTTTGCAGGCTGCCACGCCGGGCACTGGTAATGCTGCAATTAAATGCTGGAGTCCCCGAGTGGTGGTGGCTGCTGCAAACAAAAGATGCTGCTGATTGCAAACCGTTTTCTTGGGGCTCTTTTCCAGCTGATTTCAATTAAGTTATCAATTTTACTCTCATCAGGCCCAAGGGAACTAAAAAATAACACTTTTTAAAATATGCCACCTCTTTACTCACGCTTTACACATAGCTGGCTATAAAGTGTTCCTTCGTAAATCCTGCTAGAAGTAGGAAAGCAAAGTTGTGCCCCGAAAAAGTTTATTTTCTTTTAGTTTTATCAGTTTAGATGCTGCTCAGCTGTTTACTTGCTCACTGCTCCGGGATGTACCAGTCAGTCTCCAAGAGCCTGCGGGGCTGGTGCTCACACCTCTGTGCAGCACAGAGCTGTTTCAGACCTTTACTTTTTGTACACTACCTCACGTTGTGCTCGACAGATGTTCACAAGGTTTTCTCTTATTATACCATGAGTTTATCCACTAGCAACAGCCACAGCTCTGGCTTCTCCAGTTCAGTCAATTATTTTTCCGTGCCTGGAATACTTTGAATAAAGCAACGAAGTGGAGGTACCTTAGAGTTTCTGAGCACTGGGTAGAGTCAGGCATCTTCAGGCTTTAATTCATCTGGAAGTCCTCTCAGATATTTTTAAATAACCCCCGAAACGCAGTATTTGCTTGTCCCGGGGAGGGTTACAAAGCAGATTACCTCCGGCTTCTGCTCACACCCAGGTTCCACTCATTAGAGACCCTGTCTCTATCAAAGCCACCTGGAGCCAGCCATCTCCTCCGAGCAGCAACAGCTGAGTCCTCCGCTTCACTGAGATACAAGCGCAACAAATAGCTTCTCGCTTCAGGGAACAACGTTAATCCCGTTCGCTCGGGGGGCATTCGACTGCTTTACGGGATAACTTACGTGCCTCTTAGGAGAAATTCAGGGCTTTGCCAAACGCTTCACCTTGCTGTGAGACAGGCGACTGCGTGTCCTTCCCGGCTGGCAGCGCCTCTCTCCTCCTCCCCTCACACCCGCAGCCTCTCGCCTCCCGCCCTCCGCGCCTGAGCACCCTCGCGCCGTCGCCCGCCCTCCGCGCGTGAGCACCCTCGCGCTGCCTCCCGCCCTCCGCGCGTGAGCACCCTGGCGCGCGAGCACCCTGGCGCCGGCGTCCGGCTCCCCCCCCCCCGCGCGCGCTCACCTCCGCCCGGGGCCGGGGGACCCGCGGGGCGCTGCCCACGGAGGCTTCGCAGCGCCTCGTTGCACCCCGCAAAAAGGTCCTTCGGCAGGTAGCAAGGCACGCACGGACAGACTGACTCCGGTGATGGTGGTGCCTGGGATGTCACTCTGGAGCAGAGACATCGGGCACTGGATGGTTTGCTGCCCACCGACTTGCCTTAAACACCTATCACTCAAGTTTCTGCCTTTCAGGCAGAGCTTTCTACAAGTTTCCCATAACGCTTTCCTTTATTATGCTCCATGGTGCCAAAGTTAGCCAGCCGAGAGCTCAGAGGCAGCGGGTGGTGAGTGCTGAGGCCACCTCTGCTCAGGACGCTGTGGGCAGAGACGAGGAGCAGGGTCCCTACTGCCTCCAAGTCCTCCACACCTGGATTTCAGCAAATACTCAGAGGTTCTGTGTCTACTGCCACCACCCCTCCACACAGCCCAGAGCTTTATGTATATCATGGCTTCCCCATTTCACAGGTTATTTTGTTTCTGGGGATCCTCAGCCCAAGATTATGAAGAGGAAACTGACACAGAGATTAAATACATTCCTGGACACCATTAGAAACACCGCTGAATAGAGTGGTACATGAGCTTCAGGTGTGTTTCCCCTACACCACTAAGATAAACAGTACAGAGTGAGGTGAGGATGGAGGGTGAGCAAAGAGGCAGGGGCATTAAAAAACCTGAGTCACTTTTCTCTGCACCATTCTTGGCTTGATAACCTTGGCTGTCTCCACAAAATGAATAGCAGACTTGTGGAAAACACAATGCTAAGTAACTCCTTCATGAAGCCATCTCCAAGGCTGTCCTTTATTCCCAGAGATCCAATTCAAAGTTGGAAGTGTGATTCTTCAAAAGAAAAAAATAAATTGTAATAAGGCAGTAAAACGTCAATAGGGAAATCAAGGAGTCAGCAGGTTGTTAATTAGTATATCTCTGTATCAAAGGTTTGCAGCATGTTTAATTGCATTTATATATATACATCATTATACTGTTAGGGAGGGGGAAATGTAGGACAATGAACAAAATGAGTGCTAGGAGCTGTATTGAAGTAAATTATGGAAACAGAGAAGTCTACATCATGGGAGACAAACTATGTTATATTCCAGACAGCACTTTAAACCTCCCTGACACACAAAGAATGAGATCTCCTCTCAGACACCCATTTGCCTCTTTTGCCCCATATCACACAGGAAAGATGGGTCAAAGGGAACATAAAATGTACAGTAATGTAAGTGGATCATCTTAACCACAGGGTTGCATAAAGGCTGCAGCAGGTTCAGGAGATTGGTGGAGATTTGCAGCCCTGTAGCTCAGGGAAAGCTGGAGTTAACCAGGCTTCCAGCTGCAGTTTCAGCTGGATAAAGGTCCTAAAAATGTAGCCCCCAAGCATGAATATCCTAAAGAAAATACTCGCGCATAAAGATAGTGCTCATGAAGAGCCTCAAATTATTCACTGCTGTTACCTGTGGGAAAGTACAAAGGCAGCTGCAGGCAAATGTAGACAGTCTTCAGTAAATGACTGAGGGAGTCTCTGAGAAACAAAGGTGTTATGTCCCTGCTTAAGCTTTTTTGTAATGGCCATTTCAGACAAGAAGGTGAGTATAGACATTCTAGTATGTCTGTACACTACTTTATATAAAAATTTATGTAGATTACTAGAAGTCTAAGAAGTTCAGTCAAAGGTAGAAAGGCATACAAAGGAAAGGTTACTCAAAGGGAAGGTCATGATATAGAAGTATTTTCCTCTAAAGGCTTTGATATCATGAACTCCAGAATTATACACAATATGCATGATATTTTATTTTACATGGATTTTCAGCATTCTTCATAAAGGAATACAGTATTTACACAGCATTCTGAAATGTGACTGGTTCACTCACACCCATGATTGGTTTAAGTTTCTGCATGTAAAATCTGAGAACACTATATAACAAGTTAATTGTCCTCCTAAAGAGATATAAAAGCACATTGTAGGAAATTGTTCCTTCTTAATTTGCCATTAGGATCACAATGTGGGTGGGTGAGAGGTGAAGATATTCTGAGTATGTAAGACATACAAGCTAAGCTCAACCAGGGATTCAGCCAGTACAGTTTCCACTGACATCAAACACAGCTAAACCTATTTGCATCAGAAGAAAGGTAACTTGAAACCTTAACTTGAAACCACATAGCAATTGCTCAAGAATAATCTCTGAAATAGGTATGAACAAATGGACTGTGAACTTGGATGCCCTGCTTTCTTATGGCCCTCTACAGCATAAAGGGAATAATATCTATATTTTTCTGTGGGTACATTAGGTTTGGAAAGAGCAATTCCAGAGTCAAATGCTGCCAAAGGTGTGAGGATATAGCATTCATGTTACCTACTTTATCCCACAGACATTGTCATCATGCTGTGGAGGTCAAAAAGACAAAAGGGATAATGGCTGGGATCCATCATAGATCAGAGAATACATTCTAGTATTTGTATTTTTTATATTCTTTTCGCAAGTCTCTGTTACTCAGCATCATGGGAGACAATTGTCAACTAGTTAGTTTTTGGGTCTGGTTCATTCTTCTGTCTGGCTGCAGAAATACTTCTGCACAGAAGCCAGCAGGGTAATACAATTCACTCCTTTTCCCTGAGGTTTGGGAAGCGTGTCATTGCAGAAACTACCTCCCCTCAAACTCCTTCCTATAATAGTTTTCTTAGGCAGTTTTTTCACCTTGGTATGATGCACTGTGACATTAATCCAGTAAGAAAGAATAGGCTCTTTCCTTCTACACTGCTTTCAATCTCCACATATTCATCTTGAGCCTAGTGTTCCCTGCTGTCCTGACTGTCAAAGCTGGAGACTTGGCTGGAGCACACCACAGATTCCTGCCCAGGCTCTGCACCCAGCTCTCCTTCCCAAAGAGGAGAGTTACAGGAACAGAAGATACACTGAGTCTCACTCAGACATGGAAGTGGAGAGGTGCCAGGTGTTGTCTTAGGTCCAGAAGTGTTGTCAGACACCTGCATTATCTTCATTGCACTCCCAAAGGCAAAGCTGTCTCAAGATAGACTATAAATGAAATTTTAATGATCTGTTTGGAAGCAATTCTAGTAAATATAGGCAATCGTCCCTACAAGCTGTGTCCTAATTACCTCTAGATATGAGGTAACCTAAAACGTCAAGAAACACAGTTTTATTGGTCCCTACAAAAACTATAACTCCAAGGAACAGCTTTGAAAATTGGTCTACTTAATTGACATCTTACTTGAATACAAGCAGCCTGTGTGGGTAGAGCTCTGAGCATCCTATAACCCATGCCATTATTATTTGCAATAATATCACCATAAATATTGAAGATTTTCCACGTATAGAAATCCAGCTACATTGGACTCCCAAGGAAGTTTGTGCCAATATCTGTTTTTCAGATGTGGTAAACTGACATACAACCAGATGGACTCACTTGCCTATCATTACCAAGAACAAAGCAGCAGCAAAGTTAGAGTCAACATGTCCTCTGTACCAATCTAGCACTTCAGCAGCAGCATCCCTAGCCCTGATAATATCTTCTCCACTGGTTTCTGGCTTTGCTGCCAGGCAGATAATGACCACGCTGCATTTTAATTTACTCTATAATTCCAGTTAGTATTAGCAATCAGAGCCTCAGGAACATCACATGGAGATTTCCTCATCATTATAGAACTTGGTTTCTTATGGCACAGCAGTTCTCTCCGGACTCAGGCAGCATTCCTCATTGGAGAGGAATGTATATAGATAGCAACACATCAGTATTTTCCACAAACTGTCCTCTCAAATTGGATCATCTGTTTATTTAATATCCCATTTGTCAAGCATGACTGATTGTTTATTTACACAGAAATTTTGGGGAAGAAAGGGTGCTTATGAAAAAGTGCACAGTAAAACGGGCTTTCTAAAGAGGTGGGAGAAACTAAGAAAATCAAGGTTTGGGTACAAAACCTCCTGCCTGAAGTACAAGCATACGTATACAGCGTGCACATAAATTGCAGTTACCATTCTGACTTTTTCCCAGGAGCAGCCTGACACCTTGGATTTGAAAGTCACTCCAATCAGGTGGCTCATCTCTGCCTGTGGAAAGACACAGTGACTTCTCTGGAGCTTTATGCATACACAGCTTTTCCCTACAGAGGAGGCTCAGGTCAGTGCCTGGATCCTTCTTTCCAGGCCAAGCACAGTACTTGCCATGCAAGCTTCCTGCAGGAAAACTGGCTGAAGTTCCAACACTTGTGATATTCTAGCCCTGGACTTCTCCTGAGGTAGTTTGTCACTCTTGCTAAAATATACTGGTAATGTCATAATTCAGGCTGAGATGAGACCGAATACTTTTGGAGACTCTTGGATAGATCTGAATACATGCAAGGTCTAAAGCAAAAGGGTTTTACACCACCTCCCTGAAATTTACACAGAGCTTCTGTAAAAAACCCAAAACACAACAAACCAACCCAACCCTACCAACCTAGCCAAACACTGTGCATAGTTTACAGCTCTTGGCTATGAGAGTCCAAGAAGCTCCCTAGTGACATGTCTCAGCTTCCATTATGTCTGCCCTTATCTCATGTGTGTCAGTAAGAGATTAAAAGCAGCAGGAGACCAGAGGCTCTGAAGAAATATTCCATGGGAAGATGAATTCTGCTCAGTAGACAGAAACTTAGAGGTTTAACACATGCAACGCACACTTGCTGCCATGTTTCCAGCAGTGAGGTCACATCACAGTTTTAGCGAGGTCCTGCATAACTTCCACCTTAGCCCTGAATTCTCAGGGTAGTTGTGCTATGGAGATGAGCTAGAGACACTCTTCCTTTGTTCTGTCATTCCAACTAAATCAGTTTGCTTAACCATAACAAAAGGACTGAGATACCACCTGGCAAATAGAAAGCTTCTCAGAGAGCAAACAGCATATACTGAACACAGTGACTGTAGTCAGCTTGTTCAGCTGAAAGTGGGAAAAGAGTGGTAATGATCTTGCCTTTGCACACAGGTTTTTGGGAGGTGAAGGCAGCTTCCCCAGAAAGACATCCACCATCCAGAAAAACTGTTCTAGTTCAAAGGCAAGAGATTTACTTCTTGTAAGTGCACAAGCTGCATGGATGAGTCAGCCGTGGCAGAGGTGATTACAGAGGACAAAGTTGGAAAAAACCCCTCAAAAACAAAAAACCCCAAAACATGCTCCCCTTCACGTTGGTGGCAGTAATTTGTCAAAGGGGTCTCCAGACGTTTAGGCCGGGAGTGTTTACATTGAACCAATGGCTGCACTTATGCCTCCCAGCTCCAGTGACATGGAAGAAGCATGCACACATTCATTTTTAATTCATAACATTATCAGAGCATGCATGAGCTTGAGTTCTCCCCGAGTGAAAAAGGAAGACAATGGCTAATATGTCAGCTGTGCTTCAGAGGCTTGGTAGGACAGGTCAGAAAAAAAAATGAAACAACACTGATGAGAACACCAATTGGAAAAACAACTATGGCAGCAAAGGGGAACATAGCTTCCTCCAGAGACACTGTGTCATGGAGTTTCAAAAATGGGAATTTCCTCAGAATGTCAGTTTGAGGAAAAACTAGAAATATATTTCCTTCACCCCCCCATTCCTCACATACCAGGTTTTCACTCAACTTTGAGTTAGGGCAGTGATGCATTCATCAGTCTGGACCTGGCATATACCTTGACTAGACAAAGTGTTTTCTTTCTTTACATTGTATTAATTATAATCTCAGACAGAACTGATTGAAAATACTCTTTCCACTTTTTTTATCTTATTAAATGGATCTAACAACGCATACAAACCTCATAGTTATTTTTGGCATCCCAAGAATCTATTTGCCTCAATAAAATATAGTCTAATAACTTGGCACCTGACTGCTTTATGACAAATGGTCTCTAGCTTGGTGCAGGCAGTGGGAAGCAAAGCACCTCCAGCCAGTCTCCTCTCTAACATCAGTAATCTTGTGCCACTTTTTGCACCTTGTCCATTCTTGAGGTGTGCATGCATTAATTTATTCAGCAGACACTGAACTTCTAAGAAAGAGAGATTATATATTATCCATTTTAATGAGCTATAGCAACTTGTTCTAGTTTGGAAAAATAAATTCTGGTGAAGGCAAGAAGACTTACAGAAATGAATTAAAGCAGGAGAGGGAAGCACAGGTCATACTTCCTAATTGATTCCCTTTAAACTCAATTTTTTTTTTTCTCTGGGCATAAAACAAGTGCTGAAGCTTTTGAGCAAACAGGTTAGCCCTTTCCCAATTAATTCACAATTAAAGTCAAGTAAACTCACCTAAAATTTTGAAACTGTAATTCTTTAGTTAAATGTAGTGAATGGCTATGTATAATTAATGTTTCAGTCAACTAAAAAAAAAAAGTGAAGCAAGATAGATGGTTTACAACAACCCAAACCAATTGATCCAAACCAATTAAGCCCCCCCCCCCCCCCTTAAATGAACATTCTCACTCTATTTGGCAATCTTATAAAACAACAGTTTCAAAGTAAGATTTTTGAAAAGATTTTTCTGAGGTTAAAAAATTATTTGAAGTCTTATGGAAACATTTTCTTGATTTGAAAACTGCAATGTGTATCAATGTCTGATTTTGATAATAGGTTTATACACCTTTCAATTTCATTTTTAGCAAATGTAAGTTTATGCACACATCCAAACGTGGCTTTTTAACTGCCTGATTCTGATAATGACTTCATGGCAAATATCTATCTAATAGATGAAAAACTGTAAATGGCTTTTGGACACAACGACCATTTGAATCAGTGTGTCATAGTTGATAGGATCATAGAATGCTGGGGTGGAAGGGACCTCAAGGATCATCTGGTCCAACCTTTCTAGGTACTACTATAGTTTATATGAGGTGGCTCAGCACCCTGTCAAGCTGAGACTTCAAACTGTCCAATATGGGGAATCTACCACTTCCCTTGGGAGACTGTTCCAATGTTTGACTGTCCTCATGGTGAAAAGTTTACCTCTTGTGTGTAATCAGAATCTCCCCTGGAGCAACTTGTGTCCATCACCCCTTGTCTTTTCCATGTGACTCCTTGTAAATAGGGAGTCTCCATCTTCTTGGTAGCCACCCTTTAAGTACTGGAACATGGTAATAAGGTCGCCCAAAGCTTTCTTTTCTCAAGGCTGAACAAACCTAGTTTTCTCAGCCTCCCCTCATAAGGCAGGTCCTTCAGTCCTCTGATCATCCTTGTGGCCCTTCTCTGGACCCTCTCCAGCCTGTCTGCATCATCCTTTTTGTAGAGCAGGGCCCAAAGCTGAACACAATACTCCAGGTGTGGTCTGACAAGCACCCAGTAGAGCGGGATGATGACTTCTCTGCTGGTGATGCCCTCGTTGATGCAGCCCAGCATCCTGTTGGTTTCTTTGCTCTTGCAGCTCACAGTGCACTCATGTTGAGCCTGTTATCCACCAAGACCCCCAGGTCCCTTTCCACAGGGCTGCTCTCCAGCCAGGTGGATCCCAGTCTGAACTGTGCTCCTGGGTTATGTGTTCCCAGGTGCAACACCTTACACTTTTCCCCATTGAACTTCATAAGGTTCCTGTTAGCCCACTCCTCCAGCCTGTCCAGGTCACCCTGGAGGGTGGCTCTTCCTTCTGGAGTGTCAACCTCTCCACTCATCTTGGTGTCATCAGCAAACTTCACCAGGGTGCTTTTGATCCCAACATCCAGGTCACTTGTGAAGATGTCAAACAGCATTGGGCCCAGTATTGATCCCTGGGGGACCCCACTTGTGACCGGTCGCCAGTTTGAGGAGGAGCCATTTACTATCACCCTCTGGGTATGGTCTGTCAGCCAGTTCCCCACCCACCGCAGAGACCACTTGTCAAGGCATTAATGAGTCAGTTTCTCCAGGAGGAGGTTGTGGGAAGCTGTATCAAAAGCCTTGGAAAAGTTGCCCTGTGAAGAAGAACCCTGAAGCTGTTATGATGCAGAGCAATAAAATCCAATACAGGTTACAATAAGTTGATTTGATAATTTGTGTATTTGTAGACACCTCTGAGATTATTGGTTTTTTTAATTTCCATGACTCCTGAAAGTTCCTCTTATAAAACATAAATTATAGTTCTATTAGTACCTTGTTCAAAATTAATCGATGAGCAAGACACAGAATAGACAAAATAGCCTTACCTCCATCCCTGGAAAGGTGATGGAACAACTTATTCTTGTCACTATCTCTAGGCATATCAAGGATAAGGGGGTCATTAAGAGCAGTCAACATGGTTTTACCAAGGGGAAGTCACGTTTGACCAACCTTATAGCCTTCTATGAGGAAGTAACTAGGTGGATAGATGATGGTAGGGCAGTAGATGTGGTTTATCTTGAGTTCAGTAAAGCATTTGACACTGTCTCCCACAGCAATATCGTAGATAAGCTAAGGAAGTGTGGTCTTGATGATCAGGTAGTGAGATGGATCGTGAACTGGTTGAAAGGAAGAAGTCAGAGAGTTGTGGTCAATAGGACAGAATCTAGTTGGAGGTCTGTGACTAGTGGAGTCCCTCAGGGGTCGGTGCTGGACCGGTACTGTTCAGTATTTTCATCAGCGACCTGGATGAGGGTATAGAATGTACCCTCAGCAAGTTTGCTGATGACACTAAACTGGGAGGAGTGGCTGACACACCAGAAGGCTGTGCTGCCATTCAGCAGGACCTGGACAGGCTGGACAGTTAGGCGGGGAGAAACTTGATGAAATTCAACAAGGGCAAGTGTAGAGTCTTGCATCTGGGGAAGAACAACCCCATGTACCAGTACAGGTTGGGGGCTGACCTGCTGGAGAGCAGTGTAGGAGAAAGGGACCTGGGGGTCCTGGTGGACAGGAGGATGACCATGAGCCAGCAATGTGCCCTTGTGGCCAAGAAGGCCAGTTGCATTCTGGGGTGCATTAGAAAGGGTGTGTTAGTAGGTCAAGAGAGGTTCTCCTCCCCCTCTATTCTGCCTTGGTGAGGCCACATCTGGAATATTGTGTCCAGTTCTGGGCCCCTCAGTTCAAGGACAGGGAACTGCTTGAAAGAGTCCAGTGCAGAGCTACAAAGATGATTAAGGGAGTGGAACATATCACTTATGAGGAAAGGCTGAGGGAGCTGGGCCTCTTTAGCTTGGAGAAGAGGAGACTGAGGGGCGACCTCATCAGAGTTTACAAATATGTTAAGGGGCAGTGTCAGGATGATGGAGCCAGGCTTTTTTCAGTGACGTCCAGTGATAGGACAAGGGGCAATGGGTGCAAACTGGAGCATAGGAGGTTCCATGTAAATATCAGAAAAAACTTCTTTCCTGTGAGAGTGACAGAGCACTGGAATAGGCTGCCCAGAGAGGTTGTGGAGTTTCCTTCTCTGGAGACATTCAAAACCCACCTGGACAAGTTCCTGTGTGATGTGCTCTAGGTGACCCTGTGTCACCTGTGCCTGGCAGGGGGGTTGGACTAGATGATCTTTCGAGGTCCTTTCCAACCCCTAAGATTCTGTAGGATTCTGTGAATTTACAAGCTTGCCCCACCCCACTGAGTGAGGCATGTAAGATTTGTTAGAACTAAAACAGTTTCAGAAGCTACAAGGAGAAGAAATGATAATCCATCTTCCAGACATTGTATATGCTTATGTGAGCATCTGCATAACTCAGACTGCAGAGCCTAGTTCCCTCACAAAGTCAAGCTCTGCGTGGTTAAGTAACAGAAACTCACCTTATCCCTTGGTAGACTGTTCATGTTGCAGAAATGGGCTCCAACTCAGAAACTGTTGGGTGAACAGCTTCCATAGCATTGGTGTTGGCTGCTCTGAAAGTCAATTACAATATGCTGTACAGGAAAAGTAATAGGTGATGTTTTTGTTTTTATCCTGTTTTTGTCACTTCTATTTTTAAAATCAATTAAAGCTGTTGAAATTAATCAAAGAGGCAGTAAAGTGACAGGCTGTGCAGCAGCAGGAGAGGACTGATAGAATACCTACCTCTCCTGCAGCTGTGCAATCAACTTGAGAAGAGACCAAAAAAAACAGCAACAGGAGCTAGGGAGAATGTTACTAATGCAATGTGAAAAGAGCTCAGGAAGTTTTAGATACTGTAAAAAAGGACAGCTTGAAGAGAAAGAGGATAATATTCTTTATTTTTTGGTTCTATAAGGAGTGGGCAAGCCTTAGCAGGCCCAGTTCTTTTACTAGCCTCTGTACTACTATCTTGCTATTTTTATGGGTTATTTTAAAAATGGTTTTCTCTCGATTTTACTTATCCTTTCCAAATCCATTTATGTGCCTTTCCACACTTTATGAGTCTAGTTTGAAACCTTGGAGTGGTCAAAAGCTGCTTAACGAAATAATCTGTTTTCCTGGCTTGGCATTCTAATGTCAAAGAAGAGTATTTAAGTGTATTTTCGCTTTCAGCTTCTTATGTGTTCTAAGGTCATGTACACAGCTAGCCCGTAGGCCACCATTTCAGTATTGTCTCTGCTAAAGAAAAGCACAGGTGCATCCCCAGACAGTCAGAGATGTAGAAATAACTGCAATATAGTTTTGATTACCCCTTGCTCTTATACCTAATAGGATTAAGGAAAGGTTGACTGTTTATGGAGCCATCCGATCAATCAAAGAACAAGCAATAGGGCTTTTTAAAATTCAGCACCAATGGGCAAAGCTTGTCAATCACAGAGTTCCAAAATTCAAAGCCAAATGAGAAATTGGAAAAAATCCCACCACTCAAAAGATTTGCTTTGTTGGTTTTTTTTGTTGTTTTTGGTGGGGTTTGGTGTTTTTTTTTGTTGTTTTTTTTTTAGTAGCCAAAATTGCCATCCTCTTAATTTAATGAGTGGACATAAAATGACATACCAAAGGATTTGCCTTGGTCTTAATGACTCCTAGTATCTATACTGAGCCTAAGGCATCAGACTGTCAGGAATGTACCTGAACAATGCATGGGCTTACTATAAAACAGAACAACTTTACCCCTGCTCTGTGTCAAGCCAGCCAGCCATCAGCTAGCTTTATGTTAAAAGAGAAAAACAATAGAATGTCAGCATTTCCACCACAAAGCCAAAGTAGTTTGGATCTATAGAAATTTGTGGTAGTGGTCTTAGTAATCCAAGCACCAAGATTTCAGGTCAGTTGAACTAGGCATATGGGTTTAAGTTGCTCCCAAGCATGTAATCAGGAGGGAGGAACTTCTGGAGTAAATATGAAACATACTTAACCAGCAAAAATGGGCTTGCAAAGACAAAGTAATTACAATAAAAACAAATGCTGAAATACTTCTGATTATAAGAAGTCTGAGCCTGACTGACTAAGATTGGCCCTACATCTACTTCTCCAACAGCACTTTTCTTTCAGACAGAAAAAGAGAGATGCTTGCATCAAATCAAAAGGCTAGAGAAAGTAAAAAGCAGATAAATTGCCAGACTAAATGGCTATGGATGAGTTAACTCTATTTTGGTAACTACTGCAGAACTTGAGCCCTTTAAAATGTTTAAAAACACTCAAATGTGCTGGTCTGATTCATCTGTTCATCTGCAGACTGTATCTCCATAACTACTCATTTTCTCAGGATCTACCACATCATTCGTTTTTGAAAGACATTGGAAAGTAGTGTTTGCAAAGACACCCCTGAGCAATATTGCACAAAAGTTGCCTCTTTGACAAAGTTGCTACAGTAGTATTCAATAAATCTGTTTCTAAGCTCTGCTACAGTCTTTCAGAAGGGCACTCAAATGTGCATGAGGTTCTGTGGAGAAAATGAAACAGCCCCTGCTACAAGGAGCCAACCATGCCAAGCAGACAAGGCTGCAAGAAGATAGGGGAGAACTGTAGAAAAGTAACCTTAATTTTCTGCCTTAAAAAAACTCTCACATTTCTTCAATTATGTCTCTGGCTAATGCAAACTGGGAGCTCTAAATCCAGGACTAACTCTTATTTATACTAGAGCTAAGACAATAAAGTCTCAATTTCAGAGAAAAGTAAATGCTGCTTTGCTACAGAGTATGAAAAAATGTTTAGAAACAAATAAATGGTAAACCACAAGATTACATTCTGTGTTTACATGCATCTTCATTTGATTGACACCTGCTGATTATCCTGTCACTCTTCTGTAAGAATCCTGAGCAGAACTCTGATATCCTTCAGTCAATGTCCTGTGCAGACAATCCACTCACCTGTGAATGTGATGCTTTTCACCTACTGCTCTGACCTTAAACTCAGAAAACATGTTCTTCTCTGGGATGACACCAAACATGTTCTCTCTTACCCATAGGGACCATGTTGCAGAAATACAGAAGAGTGGGTCAGCTTACCATTTAAAATACAGCCAGGTGATTTCCTTTAAAAAAAGCTCTTGTGCATCAGGCCAGGGTTTCAACATTTTATGTAATAATTCGAGTAGATCAGGCTCTGATTCTTTCTGTTCCCTGCTGACTTCCATGTGTGACTATTTTCTGAAGAAGCCTTTTAAGCGAGATCAACCAGCACACCAAAGACATTAGTTGTGTTTCAGATGATGCAGCAGGGGAGATCACTGTCTTCCTTGGAACTCAGCCACAGCCTAATGTTTTAGATGAAGAACTTTCTGCTTTTTCAGACAGAGTCAAGTTGCACCTTGCTTTGACACTAGGCCACGGTCAGCAACTTTTAAACAACGTGCAGCACATGAAGTGATTTTCTACATAAAGATATAACTATCCATATTGAGTGCTGTAAGCTTCAGACTATCATTCACTTCATCAGCTACATATGCTCATGCAGGAGAAGGGATTTGTCAAGCCTGTCCAAACTCTGCCAGTTTTGTTTAACTTAGGTATGAATCTATAATCTACTATTGTTTTCCAAGTGGCATGTATAAAAGATCATTACAAAAGGGTGAGAGAAAAAAAATACAAAGGCTTTTAAGTAGTTCTCCAAAGAGTTATAAAATGACAATTATTTCCTTTGTTCCATTTCCCACTTGGCTCTTTAACAGAGAAGCTCAATAATATGACAGATCTGAAGGGGAGGATGTTTCAAGATGCAAAGTACACTTAATTTCAAGAATCCACTGTTCATTCTGGGAGAACCATGATATTGTGGTCAAAAGCTTTCAAGTACCACTAAAGAGAAATCCCAGGGGGGTTGTCTAGAAGGAATTCATGTGCAGAAAACGAAACAGTTTTGGAATGCTGTGTCATTTCTTTATAAGTGTCTCACCTTGATCTGTATTGTCAGCAAAAAAGGCAAAGGTAAATCTAGCAGCTGTGTTAACAGCTGGTCTTTGCATGCTCTGCTGCACATTGCCAAATCACACTAATGATAACAAGTACTGAGGAATTCCCACATTTATCTCCTATTGTCCAGTTTTTTATGTTCTTCAGTTGGGAAGATATGATTACATTAAAGAAAAATTTTCCAGAACTGAATGCAATATCGAACAAAGAAATCAAAAGTGGGATTGTCAGAATAAGAGATATTAAAAATTGTAGTTACTAGAACAGGGAGAAACCCAAGGCTCTCTTCAGAAGCACATATGAAGGCCTAGATATGTTCATAAGAGCAGATATGGCCAGGACAACTAAGTCTGAATTATTTTACACTAGTCCCATAAGTAGGTTCTTCTGACAATTTTGTGAAGGTTGTATCAATTTCATCAAACTCCAGTATAGACAGACAAGAACAGAAGGCAGGATTGGTTTTGCTTTTTTCCAGAGTTTAGTTTTCAAAAAGGAATAGCAGACTTTGTAATTTAAAAAAACCCCAAATACACTGTAACAAAATGTTAATATTTATGTTCTTTATCCAATTCTGTTTGCAACTACCTATTGGGTGATTAAAAGCAAGGAAGGTGCTGGGAAGGAGGGATGCCACTGCTGTCTTGTATTTTGGCAGTTATCTGTGGGAAGGAATTATGCATCTTGACATTCACATAATGGTGGAGCAGGAATAAGCCTAAATGTAGGGAAACACACTTACTTTAGGCAAAGGCACACAAAGTGCCTGGTGTGTTTGGAAATTTGAGTGCAGCCTTTCTGAAAGGCTGCATGAGATTCTCAAGACAGCCACTGGACATAGTGTCACTCTCAGAAGTGAAAGAGGGACATCTCAAAGGAAAGTGCCAGCTGCAGAGGGAGTGTGGGAACAAGAACAGGGACATTTGCTGCTGTTCAAGACCTGCAGTGTACAAATAATTGAACATTCCATAAAAATAAATAAGACTGCATCAGGGAACTGGCTCTTCAGCCAACTTCTCTTCCTAACTAAGAGAATGGTATTTGGCACTAGCTTGCATCAGTATTGCAACTGAGAGCTTCAGGGAAGCTCACTCCCTAACCTTGTAGCAGTGCAAGACTATCAACAGTCTTCCTGAATCCTAATTAGATAATCTGGGTGGTAACCAGAACAGGGTGCAGAGCTGTGTGTCTGACCCCACAGCTCAACCAAAACAATTCTATCTGATTTATCCACCTTAGATTTATCAATCAGAAATACACAGCTACTGGAGGACCTGTTACAAACACACATTCCCATGTATTACTGTAAGAAACATCACTGCAGGGGAAGCTGTTTACTGGATCATAGCAACTGTATGAGTGAAAGAAATACACTTCGACATTATCTAGCAGAGTAAAATACATTCACACTGTTGATTTCTTTTCAAGAAGTTAATCAGAATTAAGTACAGACCCTATAGATTTCAAAGACAATGTCCACCTCATTCTGGACTGATCAATACATTCACACTTTTCTGGATTAGTTAGGTTAGTATGACTACCCTGAGCTTGTGCAGGAAAAACAACAGACTCAATAACAAGCAAGCTGACTGAGTTTAAATAAATTCAAACCATTGCTTTAAGTGCTGGCAACAAAAAAGCCATACCAGCATATCACTCTAGAGAGTTTTGAAACAGAAATCAGTGAAACCACAACAACAACAAAAATCAGAAACACTTAAGGTTTCTCTTTGTAAGACGAGCAATAATATCTTAGTGCCTATTTGAATCATTTAACCTTATTCTTCCAGGCTAAGCAGGTCACCTCAATCCCCTGATAGTGCATGAAGAGAATTGCACATTTCTAGAGGGCAATTGAACCCAGCTATTTCCAGATGATTGTATTTTAGACAATAACTATTGAGTTAAGGAACAAATACAAGATACTTCTCTTGCTCTCTCCCCATTTGCTAGATGCCACCTTGAAGTTTATGTAAAACAGATGACTAAAGATAGGTGAGGTGAAGTCAGCCCATCGAGATACATTATTGAATATGACTATTCCAACTCCAATTCACCCAGTGGAATCCGTATAGTTTACTGAGATGTACTTACCCCAGGCCACTACTACAGGTAGAGTATATTAATGCAAAAGATTAATTGATGTGTTCCAACAACAATGCTTAGTCATGAGTCATTTTACAGAAGAGCAATTCCTGTTTAGCAGATCTCTGACTAATTAGGGAAACAACTGCAGATTCCAATTTCTTTTTGTCTGTTTCTTTCCTGAAGGGAGGGTGGGTGTCCATTGATTAGTACTCTAGACTAATTAACCCACATGCTCCCTCCTAAACTCTGTGTCTACTTCAAGATATATTCTGAATATCTCATCACCTTTTCATCCATTTTCACCTCCACAAGTCATTCCCTTGTCTTTCCCTTTTCTTTCATAAATTTTATTCCTTACTCTTTGAAATACTGCCTTCTTTACTTGAGTACAAAATTATTTCTCTCTGCTCCTTTCACACATCCCTCTGTATTGGGATTCTTTCTTAATCATAACAATAGGAACTGTTTAAAAAACAAAATGCTTTTGTGCTGTGATCTGAAGTGTTAATTTGCCTGGTGTCTCTTCTGCTTCCTTCTTTAATCAGCAGTCCTGAACTGAGAACATTTTACCTGTGCCTCAGAAAAGCAGCCATATACTGCTGTAGATCATAGAACACAGGCAAACATCACCACTACACCCCCCAGAGTACTGGGGCTGCATTCATAATGCTAAGGGAAAAGGAATTTTATGTCTCACTTCTTGATAAAAGTGGCATATAACTGTTTTTGTTACTATGGCATTTCAGGACAGAGATAACCATAAATCAGACAGATAGGATGAGTTACAAATATATTTGTTTCAGAAGCGCTTTGAAATTAACCTAAGTTTTATAGTTGACTTCAAAACTGGATCATACCTCCAATTAGAAACAATAAAAACACACACCTGTGATAACAGGGATTTCAGGCAAAGTAAAAGGCATGTTTTACTGGGAAGTATATGTTTAGATAATGCTAGGTAACTCCTAGGAAAAGAACTATGTCACATTTAATCTATACTTTTATTAAATAAAAATAATGGCTCTTTTTTTTTTTTTTTTACCTCTTTCCTGGCCTACTCCAGTAAAATCAGACTTTGAACAAGCTTGCCCACCATTTCCAAGTATCAAATTGTACTAAATTTTGTTAGTAATATTTGAATGCGCAAGCGGACTATGTAATTTTACCTCTGAAGCATTCCTAGCTTTCTATTCTTCTAGTTCCATTAAAGAATCCAAAGTAAACTCTTCCCTTTCTTTTCCTGGAAATGCAGACTAATAATTTCCATTAGCTAAAACATACCTGGTGAGTCTAGCCTGTTACTGTCCTGCTGGGATTATAATTAGGAGTGAGTGAATTGGACAAGGAAAGGCTCATTACTTCTCACACAAATTCATCTGATTTCAGTATTTCACTTGCAAATTTCCAGTGCATTATTTTGTCTTAGTGACAACAGGCTGTCATAAAAGACACAGTATCTTACCCCCACATAGTATGTTAAGATCACTGTGTGCTTACTCCTATATCAATCACTTTAAGTTAGATATAGAATTCTCGAGTCTCCTAAAAAACCCTGGCTTTTAAAAGCAAAAAAATTAGAAGACCCTTTTCCTGCTGCTAGTAGAGAAGTTTATTTGTTCCACTCTAGTCCTTCTTAAAGAATCCTTACTGAAGGTCTGCTTCCAGTTTAGGGTCATTATTAACAACCCTGGATGATGAGGCACTTTTTCTAGCCATGTTTTTTCCAAAAAAATGTTACAGTGGGTACAAAATGCTACTGTGCAGACGTGTATGTGCACTTGTATGTAAAGCTTCCATGGAAGGCCGATGCTTTTGCATCTGGCATCCTGAACCACAAGCCTCATTTCAAACACCTTCTCCTTCACAGATGTATTTTTTACATATTCACAGACAGATAACGACAATAATCAAACAGGTACTTAGACAGCAACCTTCACATTTTGTTTAAGCTGATCTATTAGTACACTACATAGTACAACCCTGCAGAGGTTATTTCCCCTGCTACAAGAACGTCACCGTTTATATGAAAGGAAAACAAACTGTGAGCCACTCAGGGTGAATGCTTCCACAGGCTACACAGATAACAGGCATTGGAGTTATTTTTACTGTCAGAAGATAAATTAGTGATTTGGAGGATCAGCATGTAAGTTAAAAACTAGAAAAATTCCTATAAAATCCTGCAGTCCTTCTCAGTCTCAGAACACAAAAAACAGGACAGGATTGCATAAATGCTTTGCCCATCTCATTTGCAAGACAAACTGCAAAGCTTCAACTGTTTCCATCAGAAAAATATTCCAGCCGTTTAAAAACTGCCAGAAAAACACAGACCTTAAAAGTCAAGACTAGTTGACAGAGTAGGCAACTTTTTATTACATCCTTACTGCTGGTAAATGTTTTACATTCTTCCTTTATGTATTTGTAACAAAATATGGACTTAGCTTCACAGTTCAAGTGAAGCTTGGCATGGTTTCCAGTTGTAAATCAAAAAACCTAAGCATTGTTAGTCATCTCATAGTCTTTAGGGATTATTTTTTTAAATCACTTTAAATTGTGCCTCCTGTCATCATCCAGTGGAATTTTGAATTACATGAGAAACAATATTGCAAGTCCTCAAGTGGAATAATAGACCATAAGTAAGCTGAGAAAGGGACCAAGTCCTAGTAATCATCTGTTTTTAGAACCCATTTAAGTGTTAGCAGTACATAGTGGCTAATCTTTACTATTAGAGACCTCTGATTTTAACCTAGAAAAAGATTTAGCTCATCACAATAGATATATGAATAACTAAAGATGGAGTAAGTATAAAAAGTTCCACAACTGGGAGCATCCACACAGCAGACCATAGTAAGCCTGTAAAGCCATTCCTCTTCTTTCTCACAAATGAAGAGGGCACAGAAAGGGAACTGGCTGTCAAAGGTTACCATTCTTGTGACCTAATGGAAGAATCGAGTAATGACCAACTCCCAACAATCTGACTGCCACTGCAATCCATGGGCTATTACCAGAGCTCTGTATCTCAATATTACTGCTGAAGTTATAACCAACCAACCCTGTCCAACTTTGGTAATCACCAGGGCTCAAAAATGTTCAAAATACAGCCTCAGCTTCAGGGTATCTTCAGTAAGCCAGTGCCTGCCACCACTGATCTCTTCAGAATGTATGAATTCCTTGCTAAGAAACCAGATGCCTCACTCCATGTACCCAGCTTTGAAATTCTGGGACCAAATCACTCTTCACACTTTCCATGTAGAGCAACAATCCCATTTATCTCACATGGGACACATTAAGATGAGCACATAAAGACATTGCATATGGAAATCTGATCTCCAAAGGTAGCTAATGCAAAGCATGAGCACTACCCTTTCTTTCAAATATTCAAAACCAAGTGTAGTTTCCCCTGGCATTGAAGTAGTACCTAGAACTCAAACATGCCCTCATCAAAGGGAGAGCTGCATTCCAAAGTGGATAGTAAACTAGCTTATTTGACTGTAGATCCAAGGAGACTTAACCTTTACACAGAACAAGTTGATGATGAACAACATTATTATGCTTGTTGCAAAAGTGACCATGTGTTATGCTAATAAGAAAAATGTTCAGCTGCATGAAAATAGCCTTCCCCTGAGATTATTCCATTAAAGTTTAATGTTTGGTCTATAGTTCCTTTCAACTACAGATCATTTGTTCGCAATGCTGAGGTCCCACAGAATCATCTGTTTTTCCCTATAATGTCAAGGCCTCACTAACACTGCACTCCATCCTCATTACCAGCCTCACTGCATTGAGCTGCTGTTCATAAGCTTTCAACAGTGGGAAATCTAATTCAATTTCTTACCATATTTTCCTTTTCAGAATTGTTCTTTTGTGAAGGGTGAAGTTAAATTTAGATGAATTATGTGTCACTTGTAACTCCTTTCAAACGCAGCTCATCAGGAGCTACCTATAAACAGGTTCAATATTCCTCTGAAGTGGTCCTGTCTGATTGCATTCAGTCTGACAAAGGCTGTTGGTTCCAAGTCATCTGGCTTGACATTGAACCATGTCCACTCAAAACAAACTCTTTCACAGATCATCACAGAGGGCAAAAACAGAAAAATAGGGCTTGAATAGGGGAAGAGAACGGTCCTCCCTCAAGCCAAAGACAACCATGGCTGTACAAAGCTGGCTTCAAATCGTCTTTACACTCCTTCCTGGCTGCTCTGGGCATATCAGTATCTTCTCACAAATCAAAACAGCCACACTGTTACCTGTGTTCTCATAAGTCTATTGCCAGGCACTGTAGTGGAAAATGGATGCACAGTAACACCTTCCCCACACAACAGATCCTTTCTTACTAAGGAAAATTGATAACAAAACAGCTTCCTGACTAAACATGCATGGATGCCACCACAATACAGGTATATACACCAACTGGTATAAAAACAAAACAACACCTCTGTACTGCAAAATGCCAAATTAGTGAAATTTTTCAGATTTATGCCTAGTGATGAATAATTCTGAAAGACAGTTAATGCCCTGGACTGGAACTCAGACCACATAGATTAAAGCTGCTGCTCTGCCATATACTTTCTGTGTGACCTTGGTAATACTCTATGTTACAGAGGTTCTTTTGCCATGCTCATCCCTCTAACATCCAAGCACCTTCCAGATCATCTACACCTGCACATTTCTGTTAGCAAATGATAAAGGTTTAGGGAACAGATCTTGCACCCATATAGGAAGATGTGGTCTATGATGAGAGTCAGTCATTCCTAGAAAATTAAACTGTTCTTCAGAAGTTTTCAATCCCTCATTCGGAAAATGTAAATTAGCCTCCTTTCTCTTCCCAGCTTAGCTAGCTGTACATATTACAAGGTCTATAAAAGGATTCAGCACTGTGTGCTCAGTCTCACCATACTTTGCACGAGGCAGCTGTGAGGAATGCAAATGTATGACACACCAGCCAGCACCAAACAGCAGGGCTTCATACACATGCAAAGTGCTTCAGTAAAAAAATAACATGTCTAAGCAGGCTGGAATCCCTAAATATTAGGTAGTGGGTTTTGTTGATTTGGGGATTCTAAGAAGTTTCTTTAAATCCTGAAGTATATTTCCATTAGTTATCTGGGGTGAGAACTGTGCCTTTAGTAAGTAGCTGCTACAAGAAGTCCTGTATCTCAGTTGCAGCAAAGCAATCTATAAGAGAAAGCTGCGAAGGAGATAAAGTAGCATGGTAGTCTAGGTGGAAATAGACACTATTTTATTTCCTGCTACAATCTGGATGTTTTACATGCAGAGTTTGCAGGGGAAAATAAGTGTAATGAAAAAAATCAGTTATGCAGACACATTTCCTATGCAAGATTCCCCATCACCTGATCTCTGACCAGTAGCTTATTCAGCAGATCAGCTTTCTTTGTTACAAGACTCAGAGAATGTGATTTACTGCTATTCAGAAAAAATATCTTTAGAAAGAATTACTAAATTAGAAATTAAATTACTAAAAGTTGTACTATACATATCTTATTCCAACAGTTTGCTTTGGAAGATGGTGATATGCCTGGTTGGGAAAGAAAAGCTAGAATCTTTGTCAAAGATCTGTGTTCAGACCTGATTTAAATTCATGAATAATTCTGGTATAGTAAATACTGGGAAATGGAAATACTGTGGCTCAAGAAATGAACATAACTAACTGCTTCAGGAAGCACTATGCTTAAAACTTTATTTGAATTCTTTCCCAACCCTACCGACAGTTTTAGATTATTACTTTTTCATAAATACAAATATTTACTTTAAAACACATTGTAACTGTGGTAAAATTGCTCCCATAAGTTACATTACAGAATTAACAGTCCTCTATTTGGCTTTCTCTGCAGGAAAATAGCAAGTTTAATCTCATTGTGAGCACTGCAGTTACCCATAGCTTGTGCCCATTTAAAATACAACTAAATTATTTTGCACATTTTTAAGCAAATGCTGCAGTTGATACCTATAATTCTATAACCAACCTTTTTCCCAACCAGCCTTCTCTTTATATATTCCTTGTCTGGGACTTATTCTTACAATTTGAGAAGTCTCAGGTGATTTTTCTTCCTTTCATCAACCTTTTCAAACTATAAATGTGTGAAGAAAATGTGACATAAAGGTTCTCATATTTACTGAAGAAAGTATTTCATGTGTCATTAAGACACATTTCCAACAAATTGCATTTTTCTGAACCTCACACAGCTTCATGCTTTGCACATGGCTTCAGGCTGGAAGATCTCATCCCAGAGTAGAGCCCATGGGGAGATGAGAGGAGCCTGCCATGCCCCCTTTCTGCATCAGTCAGGGGCTGGGGCTTGTCCCTCTTCTCACAGAAGAATCACTGAGTCTGCCTTCAAAACCAGTAAATACCAGCAGACCACTGGCTGCATTACCTCCATGACAGATCTGACCCTGTGCTTCCCACCTTCATTTACACCTCTCATAATCCAGTTTCACTTCCTTGCACGAGAAGTACTCCTGGGAACTTTTTCCTCAGTAACCCTACAAACACTGAGCAAGTAGAGAGGGTGTCCTTGATACCCTTATCTTCTCAAGACCTATTCTCAGCACATACCTGTTTTCCCCACTGACACCTCCCTGTTTCTTCTGTCACACACCAGCTCCTCCTCCTCCATATACACTTAAATGACATTCACCTGAGCTCTGACAACCAGCCCAGGGCAACAGAGCTTGATTTGACTGACACCCACAGAATCATACTGTTGCTTTTTTTATTAAAAATAAACTTCTGCACTTACCAAAAATTGTCTCAATAAATGTTGAGATTTAAGAAACTGGAGCCTGATGTAAGAATACCTAGAGAGAACTGATTTTTATTAATCTATAATTAACAGATGCTCTCCTGAAAAGTAAACATGATCATAAGTGCCATTGCAGCAAGTCAGCTGTTATGTTACTGGGTGTTGTAGCACAAGGGGGAAGTTAAGCTTTCTTTGTACAAACAGCTTCTCTTGTTAACCTGTCCACCCCCTGACACAGGCAGCCAAAGAATGTTCTGGAACTACACCATCCATTAGATTCTCAACATTAACCAATACCAGACTGCAACTGGCAGCTGTTTATTTGACAAATCAGCACAAGCACTTAACTTGGCAGGTTATATGGGATATGTACCATGCAAGACATGCCCCTTTGCTATAAATATTTATCCCTTTGTAAATACTAACAATTTTACTTTAGAAATGGTATCTGAGAAAAGGCCAAGTCAATTCAAGTTTGTGTACAGATTGTTTCCAGGAGCCTTAAAATGATATTAATCTCTTTACAGATCTTCATGCTTGTCAATTATGATTCTGTCTTGGTTGAATTGATTAAAAAAAACCAAACCAAAACCCATTAATTCACCTGATAACCTCTGCATCCACACTGCAGGACACGTTCTAGCACAAAGGTAAGTCTGTTGCTGCTGAAGTACACAAAGATGAAAAAAGACAGTTTCTGTATATTGCCAAGATAGAGAAGAAAAGACAGCCCCAAATCTTCTCCAAATTATACTTAGAGAGCATTTGTTTTGGTGCAGAGGAATAAAGGAGGTGTCACAGCCTGCACCCAAGATTTTACATTTGCAAGTTTTTGGAAGGGTTTTTAATTTACTCTTTTCACTAGAGATATTGGTACCTCATTTTGCAAGAATCATTTATGTTGCTTCTGGCCTATAATCACTCCAACTGGTACGCAAGAAGACGCCTGCCTAGGTAAATGAGTACCTGGTTCCACAAGGTTATAGTAGGTATCTTGCACACCTTCAGTTTCACTTGGACTGGTAACAAGAACAGCAACAACAGCAGCATCAAAAATTTGAAGTTCTTTGTGAAGTTCAACTGTTAATCAAGCTACTGCAAAAAACTTCCCATAGTTGATGTTTATACATATAAACTTACACAGCCAACCTTTAACAGGACGTGGCACAACCATTAATTTAACAGGATGTGGCACAAACAATTCCCAATCAAGCAGTCTGGATTAACCAGACCGGAGAACACATAAGGCATTTGGTAACAGCAGCCTTGCAGTTATAACAACAGGCATGTCTACAGCCTACAGAGGGGAAGTACAGCCCTTCTTCTCATCACCACACCAGCCAGAAGAGTGAAAACTACAATTAGAAAGTTGCTGTAGCTGCACTGCTGTGACACAGAGGTTACAGGGTCCCACCCCCTATCAGGAATTAATAGCCTACGCTTGCCTGCCAGCCAAGAGAGGTATGTGTCTTCTCCATTGGAGTGACACCACAAGCATGCAGCATACGTTCACCCAGCTGCCCAGGATGCATGCTTGGTCTCTGTCTTCTTGCTCCTTTATGCTGTTTATATATCTTACACTGCAAAGAACCAGATTCCTACAACTCCTTACTCTTATGTTCCCTCTTATCTAAAGGAGAGCCAGTTTAGCTCCCCAACATCACTAAATCAGGGCAAATGCTGGGAAAAAGAGAAAGCATCCAACAGTCCCACACACACTTCATAACAGCATCAGGGAACTCACTGGAGGCCACTGCTCTGTCAGCATCCAGTTAACACGCTGCGTGTAACTTTGCATACGCTGCGTAATTACAGAGCCAAATATAACCACTACCAGGTGTTGTTTCATAGTGAAGAAATTAAGTACTTTAAATACTTCCCAGTAGCTACCTTCGCCACTGTGCAAGAGGCACTATTAGCCCACTCATAAACACTGACTCAAAGAGATTTAAAACAACTAATTTCCTTCATGGAAAGGACAAACCACACCAAAAAAAAAGCCATCTGCTAAGTTCAATAGTAGGCAAAACTATCCTCCTTTAGGGCATACTTTAGCAACAGTCCTAAATGCAGCTTTTTTCTTCATCCTTCTGAGTAGCTGCAGAGGTGAGCACTTTTCATTTGTCCCACCACTGATGGCCACTGCTTGGCACTGCCATCTGCCCACTGCCCTCCATGTCACAGCACCTTCTGACCTTCTGTCCTGCTCCAGCTCTTCAGCGGGAAACCCAAGACACAGAAAGGGAACATCCCTAGCTGGTTTTAATTTTCCTTTTTTTAGAAACCCAAAATGTTTAAAGCAATTGTGAGATCTTGCTGTAGAGCTGGCAGGTTCCCACTTCCCTTTCCTAGACTAAGCAAAACATTTTTGTCAGTCTTCCCCCACCAGACATCCTTTCTAAGGTCTGCTAGGTCTTCTCCTCTGCATTTGTTTGCGGTGTTTCTGGACAAATTAGAGATGTTATTACACTTATGACCCAAAGAGAGTGGTACAAAGTATGTACCTGAAAAAACAATACTCTTGCTGGACTTTCTCTAACAACTTCTCTTTTTTTTACAGCACCTTGATAGCTATTTGACTCTGTTTTCTGAATAGAGTTCAGCTGCACTCTAGTGGCTGCGCTATAGGATTGCAGGTACTGCGGAACTCCTGAAACTCCGTATTTCCACCTACGCAATATTTCACAATTTACTAGCAGTGGAAAATATGCTGCTTCAAGTATCACGGGTTGTTTTTTTCCATCCCAGAAAATCACTGCTGAGAGTTGAGTTCAGAAAGAGTATGCAGATTTTTTTGTGTGTGCAAACTCGGCTTTTAAGCTCATATCTCAGACACAATTTTATTCAAACCACACATTTCAGATGCAAGTAGGTTGTTTAGGATCTACCTCGACTGCTGGTGCCACTGAAGTGTCATATACATAACGCAAGGATCACATCTGTGGTGTCAGCAGCGCAGCGTCCATCCCCGTTCCTGCAAACAGCGGCCACTGGTTACTGCCCGCCGACGGTCTGTGCACCAGCCACTAGGTGGGGAGGAAGGCCCGTGGTCCTGCTCTTAAAAAGGCTTTTTAAAGTTGGTCAAGACTCAGTTTTGGATCTTGTATTAACGCACAGACATTGCAAAGTCACGGTTAACACCTGACTACAAGAATTAAGGAAATAATGGATAAGGACATTTGAGGAGTAGAAAGTGTGGCTCAGTGGTTATTAAAGGCGGCAAGGAATATAAAACAACACTGCAGTGATTTTTAAAGGATATAAAAATGGAAGCATATTTTCCGTGTGTTACAGATAGGTATTGAGCTTGGGAATAATGCAAGCCATGCTTATAGAGGAAACAGAGGCTAGCAATGGTAAATATTGCCAGGATAAAAGGAAGAAAGTACCCGAGTCTTTTTAAAAAAAAACAACTAGGCAGGTCAAAGGAAGGACATGTCATAAAAATCCACTTTGCTTAGGGACTGAGATGAACATGACTAAATTCTTATGACGTTTGAACTTTTTTTGCTTCACTCTAGCAAAATTGACATGCAAACGGAGTTATTCTAGAAAAATAATCCATTCTGAAAGGTGTTCAAAGTAAGCCTTTGACTCCACTTAAAACAGAGTGCTGTGGGACAGAACATCACCAGAAAGATGTAAGAGAAAATGGAAAATATTGAGGCTCTTTGAAGGCAGCAGAACGTGGGCAGTGTGAATTTCCCTTCTGCAGTGTCTGAAATGGTTAGACTCACCTTTTCAAAGATCAGTCACCAGATCATCGCTACATCTGAACGACCTGCACCACTGGCAGCTGTTATTTGAAGAGACACATTTTTTACGTGAAGGTTGTATCACTGCAGGCACCAAATATAAAAGACCTAATTCTTTAAAAAGAGGGAAAAAAAGGCCACAATGTAAAAGGTGTGCATGTGATAACAGTTGCAATGTCAATGTTTCTCAGCATTTGAAAATCTAAGAGCTTAAAGCCCACTTCATGGAACATTGCCAACTGAAAGTGTGTAACAAATTATATTATGGAACAGATGGATCTTAGGCTGCCTACTTAGTGTGTCTTCATTTCTTGCAATGTAAGATTGAACTATTGAGATTCCAAAGCATGTGATCATCCTCAGCAGACGGTTGGGATTGTCACCTCTGAAATGTATTTAGTTATCAACCAAATTTCTGCATGTAGGCTCTCAAACTTGAGATTCTTCCCCAGGAACTCTCTGTGGCCCAGTCTGTTGGCTGCAGCTCACTTAACTGCCCTAATGCTATCCCTGCAATCATTTGATCTTCCTCCATAAAATCACATGGGGTTGCTTTCCAGACATTCTCCCTTATAGCCCTACCCAAATCTGACTAGAGATTCTGTCATGTGGGCTTGCAAGAGTGGAAATTCAACTTTCTCTTGATTTCCTTTCTTGGTAACCATCAGTATTGAAATCCCCTCTCTGAGCAGAGGACACTGGAGGCAACAGAAGCATCTGGGTGGAACTGCCAATTCTGGAAGTAAAAACAATGACTATGAAGGGAGAAGGAGAAATAAACAAGTGGGAAAACACAGGAAAAGTAAACAAAAGAACAATTAAAAGAATGAGGAAATAATGTGAGGTCTTTTGTCCAGGATCAAGATTTTCCTTTTGTGGAATGTGGCATTTGACACATTGCATTTCTGGGCCACAAAGAAAGACATTTAATAGCATCTTACAAAACTCCTCTCTGCAGTCTGGTTGGGACTGGGGCCATGACTCATGCATGGTTATTTGTGAGTTAAACAACATTTTCCATTGATGTGTTCAAATACCTACATGGGTTGGAAATGTAATTTAAAATTGTTACACTAATCAAAAGTTTATCTGAATATTCTAATGTAGAAAATACGAAGTTATGTTTCCTCAGCCAGGCTCAGCTGGCCACCAAATCCTATGTGTTTATCACATTACAAAAGAAACTCTAGACAAAGACAAAGCTCAAGTACATGTGCAGCTGGGTTTTGCAAAAGGCATGAAATATGCATGTAGCTGTAATGTGCTCACAGTGACACAGACAAGATAGTATCATAGTATCATAGTATCATCATTCTGGTTCATCTTCAAGATCATCAAGTCCAAGCAAATAATTATGATTAATGTGTTTGGATTTCTGTCCCAGTTGTTCTCTAGACCAGGAGATTGACTTTAAAGGTGACTGCTTTTCTCCTAGCTCAGCATCAGAATGAATGATGCTATGATTCTTCTATAACATAATCAGAACTAATTTCGACCAAATTAATTAGTTGCAGGACAAATAAGGAACAACACAATTGAAATTAGAGCTGTTACACTCGATTTGGGATAAAAATTAGATTAGAAGGTAATGAAATACTGTAACAGACCAAACAATTAGAAATTATAGCAAAGGCTTCTTCCTGTCTCTGTACTGTAAGAAACTTGTTTCTCTGTTGAAAGATGTGGGGTGTGATGGGGTGTCTGAGGTGTATGCTGTGCAATCTCCCCTGTACCACTGCTGATAATGCACCATCACTTCTCCTTTGAGGATTCTTTGTCACAAGTTAATTTAGCCTTATTTCATCCCCAGACCTCGACTTAAAGTGAAGAGGTGATGATATTTCTGTGATACTATCAGTACCTGCCTCAGATGATTCATACAGGTTTGTTCAAATAAGAACCCATAAAGCACAGCTGTATCATGTATTGATAAATGCTACACTGCTTAGAACAGCTGTTACAGCAGTTCAGTTTTAGAGAGCCATCAAGTACCAACATTTCTCCAGAAAAAGTAAGCTACTTTAAACCAGACTCTGAATTTCAAAACGCAAATTCCTACATTCAACACTAGAGACTTGTAGATAAGATCTCAAATGCATGCACTCATATGCAAATTAGAGACCCAAGGTTGAGGGGCTGCAATGACTAGAAATAGTGAGAATGATGCATTTCATTAGAAAGAGAGAAACTTTCCTTTCCAGGGCTTCAGGACATCTTTTCTTACTAATACAGAAAGCTCACAAAGTGCCACTTTTTGTGCAGTCCACTAGAGCAAATGTGAACAGTGACCCCAAGCTGGTATGACCCCATACCAGCACAACCTTGGGAGGAAGCTCCACAGCAGGAAAAGGGAGAATGGACATGCTGGCTTCTTAAAAAAAACAGGCACCTTTGGAATTACTAAATGTGGTCTCACCAAAGAGACCTACTGATAGGATAGTGCTTGAATTGGCTATACATGACAAATGCAGTCTACCACATCCCTGTGGTAATGTAATGGTTCTGTGGATTCTTTTTTAGACACAAAAATCCTAATTAGAGGCAGCTGAAAAACGGAACACTGAAACAATGACAATGTAATAATTTTCATTTAAGCTTGTCCATTTTTCAGTTTCCCTGAGAGATTCCTTATTTGAAGGAAAGCTGACTGTAATTCTATCCATCCCTAATTCATGCATACTTCCTTATTGACAACTCCAACAATAACTGATTGTTGTACAAAGCAAAGAAAGATAATGTGACACTTCAGGCAGTGAGGTATGTCAAAGAAGATTATCTTAAGTGAATGTTTTCTTTTTTGGAGGGGGGCTTGCCTGGGCTAGACTTCCACAGAAGCAATAATCAATGTCTATGGAGATAATATGGCAATGATTTTATATTGTACAGAGTGTGTAAATAAGTAAATATCTATGTATGCAATTACAAGCAAATAGGGTTCATAGGAGCTTACTTATAGGTATCAGAATGTTTTCAACACTTTGCTGTGCTTCCTCATTTACTTATTTGTATACAGACAAAGGAAGTGGTGAGGCTGACTAGCTGACAGTTTTTCTGAGAAGAGACCATTTTGTATCAGAGGAAGCAACATCTCTCGTGGATGTCCCAACAACGTAGTCCTAAATTAAAAAAAAAAAAATACAACAAAAAAACAAACAGCAACACAAGAGGTCTGAAACAGAAGAACCTGGGTATTAAGGAAGGAGTTCCTGCACACGTTGGACTCTATGGCTGTTTCATGGATCGTATGGCTATGAACCTTTAACCGACCCGAGCAGAAAACTTACCATGGATTCCCGCAACATTCCCTACCGCTCAGACGTGGTTACGTGGAACCCAGATGATTTAGCAGAATATTTCAAGACGGTAAGTTTAATTGTCTTTTGTCTTTGTGTGATGGAGGAACAAACTACTGTAACACTGTTTGTGCTAAATGGGCAAAGCTGGCTGCAAAACTAAAAGCAAAACCACTGACAATAAGAAGCTGAGCTTCTTAGCTGCGGACATATGGACTCCTAATCTTTTAGTCTCACTTCAAAAAAACCTTTCACCTTTTGGTTTGAAGTCTCTATTCTAAAACTTCCTGGGCAAAACTCAGGGCTCAAGATTACTAGCTATCTCTTCTTTCCTCGCACTGCTGCCTTTTTGACATTACCTTGTGTGGCTAGCTAGGAACCACTTCTTTTGACATTTTTTTCACTTGTGATGATCTCGAATTTTAATTCTACAAAGCAGAGGAGTTTACACACTGAAGAAATACTTTGAAAGGCAATGTAGGCATTCACTGCCAGTATATATCCTCTGCACAGCAGTGATGACACCTTTGTAATTGCCCAGGAATGTGTAACTGAGCCAATTTTATTGACATTTCATTTCTGTATGTTCTCTGTAAATTGCTCATTTTTCAGTTCACATCAGAGTCGGTTCCTACTTCATCCCTCTGCAACTGAACATATTCCCCCCAAAGTCAAAAACTGTCAGCATGGAATTTAACATTCAGATCTATCAGAAGATTTGGGAAGATTTTCAAGTAATGCCAGCATAGCTGGTTAATTTTCAAGTGAGCTGTCAGACTAGACTTGTAAAACTTCGAACAGTTTGGGCTTCATTTTGAAATAATGCAAAATTTATTGTTTCAACAGCTCCTAAACTCTATGAGAGTTTTACTGGGGAAGCTGAGGCAAGCTTGTTACTAGAACACAAAACTAGCAAATACAGACAAGCAGATCAAACACAAACTCTATGTCTACCACATCTCCAGAGAAAGGAGACTGCCAGCTACTGCAAACCTCCAATTTTAGGGTGCAGGGGTTAATGGCACAGGAAAGTGAAATGAAGAATTGGAGACAGAACAGATGAGATCCTTATCAACAGGCAACTTCAGACAAATATGAAAAACAGTACAACATTTGTTGGTGGTTTGGATCCCCATTTCCAAGAGACTAAGGTGGCAAATGGTTTCCTGAAAGCATTGATAATGATGCTTTCAACAGTGATAAAAAGGATTATCTGTAAATTAATGAAACACTGAAAGAGGCTGCCCAGGGAGGCGGTTGAATCACCATCCCTGGAGGCATTTAAAAGACGTAGAGATGTGGTGCTCAGGAACATGGTTTAAGCACTGGACTTGGTAGAGTTAGGTTGATGGTTGGTAGAGTTAGGTTATGGTTGGAGTCTATGATCTTAAAAGTCTTTCGCAACCAGAACAATTCTGTGATTCTATCATAACTGAACTGGCCTGGTTATATTAATTTTCGAGTACTTCCCCTCTACTGATCCAGATACCCCCCAGGATAGAGATAACCTTGACATTCCACTTTTAGGGAGGTGAATCAGTTTCTCAAAGTCATCTAATAAATCCACGTAAGACAATCACGTCAGCCTAAGTCAGCCAGCTCTGGGCAGCCACCATAAGTGACCTCATCTTCTCCCAGAATAAACCCATAAAATTTCCCTCACATGTATCATTACAAGGTTGAATGTTATACCTTAGGAATGATTTATTTGCATCTGAATAATATATTTTGCCTGCAGTCATGTGTTCAAACTCCAGGATTCAAGTTCAAGAGGGACAGGCATTTTTTTTCCTCCTAAATGGAGATATTCGTGGGATGATTTTCAAAGGACAATCACATTCAAATCTTCTCTCACTTGAAGTGATTGGTCATGACAAAGGGCAGTGGTAAGATTTTGGTCAATTGATTTTTAGCTTACATCTTCATATTAGCAAAATTCAGCCAGCACACACATCAGTAATTTATGTAACAATATTATTATGTATTACTGGCATGAACAGAGTCCTCACTTTCCATCAAAAAAGAATACTTTATACCTAACAGTAATAACATCAAATTAATTATTTTAGGTGTTAAATTAAAGCCTATGCTCATTTAACCCATGCATTCAAAATAGGGAAGGACCAATGGAGAACCAAACCTTTGAATAATTTCTAAAGACTTTAATTTTTTTTTTTAGTAAAAGCAAAGATGTTCATATTTATAATACCCCATGGGTTATTTTTCATAGTTAAACAGTATGTTTCATCAATTACTTTAAGAATGAGTTTAGGTCTCAGCCACACTAATATGTTCTACCAAGCACAGCAGTTGTTCCCTGCTGCATACAGACTTGTCCAGGTAATGTCATGACAGCACTCGCTATATGAAAGAGACAACATTTACTGTGTACTAAAACATTTAGCAGAGTTAGGTCTGCTTCTCTAGATGAGTAATTGAAGGTGGCTCCTAAAAATATTCTCTCAGCTGTTCAGAGGTTTTCAGGATCTGTTCTCACACAACGCCAGGTTACAAGATTACTCCTTAAAATTAATCAACAGGATAGAACCAGAAAGAACACAGTGCTCCCTACGAGATGTTCTCTGCTTTAGGGGAATTCTCCCAGGAGCACAGGATCATTTGTCTGCATCACTTTCACTAACTAAAGTTTCAGGCAGGAACAGACTCATTCTTCTGTCTTGAAGGCTCCAAAAATTCATGTTGTCTACCCACTCTTTGGGTTCCTTCTGATATGGACTTTATCAACTTGAAACAGAAAAATGCATTCTAGACAGATGAAAAATACAAGATGTGTTCACACATTATGCTATTACTCTTCAAATAAATAATAAAAAACCCCACAATGAACCTTAAGACACTCACTGAAGATACTTAACAGTCATGTTTTGTTAAATGTGGCTAGTTGTTTGGTTTTGTTTTGTTGTGTGTTTTTGTTTTCCTAAACCCCTGTTTACTTTTTGCCTGGTAGAACCAGGAGGTGTTTCATGTACATGAGCAGCTTCTAAAATACATGTCCTTGTTCTAGATGCTACTGTAAAACATAATATTGTAGAAAATCTTTCCAAATATTATAGATAATTTCCAGGACTAACAAACAACATTTCCATCCAGAAAAGGAAACTTTTCAATCACAACAATGAATTCAGTGACTGGGTTCAGAGCTTCAGTATTCCAAGATAGTGAGGTTTCTGCTGTACTTCCCATTTTCCACAACTATAATTCCAGTCAGTACCACAACTTTTAAATGTGAGGAATTACATGTTCTTAAATGGATGAAAATACTCAAGTCCTCTGAAGAATCTTTGTGTTAATAATCCATGTTTACAGAACAAAATCAACCATTTAGGTTCTAGCATACCAAAAGGTAACTTGAAGCATCTACTCAAAGCTTGCCATTTGTCTATGTGTCTTCAACTATTCTTGCAATTAATGGTGCAACAATAATCTTCTTTTCACTGACAGTTGAAGTATAAGGACTGTGAGAAAGTCGTGAGAAAGCACAGCATAAATGGACAAAGGTTTTTGGTAAGTAGAGCTGTAAACTTCCTTGCTGTAAAATTCCCATCAAGTGATGGTGTCACCTCCTCCTTACTTTGCATTGGCAGATGCAAAGTACTTAGCAGGTGGTTACTGAGGTAGAAAAGTGAGAAGTAAAAGCCTTTGATAAAATCAGCCAGACAACTTGCTTTAAATATGGAATGCTGGGAACCCAAGCATGTTGTTCAACATACATGTAGTTTAGTGTATATTTTCTTGTCTTTAATTCACCTCTTCCTTTATAGGAACTGCTTGTTTTCAAATACTACCTACAGAAAATTCACCTTTATTAATTATCCTCTCCTGCTAATGAAGACACAGACCTGGTCAGAATGACTGGCCTTCTATTGTTATCACTGTTTCTTGCCTCCATAGTTCATTTGATTTCTTCTGCAGCAACACAGCTGCTCTGCCCCCCTCCCCCATTGTAACTGCCACATCCACAGACTGGAAATGGCTGGTGGGGTCCCGGGTGGTCTCAGCTCAGTATGGCTACAGGCAATTTTCATCCTGGTCCTCTCAAACCAGGACACAAGTTTATCACCAGAATAGAATTCCAGAGAGAAGCTTTGAAAGTATTTAGAAAGATTATGATTCTTCAGGAATCTTGCAGGATATTTCAATAAAGGGAGGACGGGTTTTTTTCTGTTTTTCACTCATGTGATTGCTCCCAAAGCAAAACAGTGCTGGAAAACACAGGTAGGATTTGTTCTGTCCTGAAAGTCATTGATAGCATTGTGAACCAATGTGGAATTAGAAACTTCTTAATTGTTGGCAGTACAGAAGACAGGAAGAACCACAGTGTCATCCACATCCCAACCAGAAGCAAAGAGAAACATGCTCCATATTTACAAAACTTGTGATTAACTAAAAGCTTTCTCGAAAGTTTTCATAATGCACTAATCTGCCCTAAACTTGGAGTTGCACGTGATGGAAGAAGAGAGAGGCTGACTCTCTTGAGAAGTATTAGTAAAGCTCTCAAGACTTAGGACATCCCAGATCAGCTCAGGAGTAATCTGCAATGTCAGTGATCTATTCTGGTTGGAGGGAGAAGAAACACACTACCCTCCCTTCCAGTTTCTAGGAAGATTTTTGTTAGGCTGCCAAGGCTTCTCTGAAGTCCAAGGAGCTCCCCAGCTACATCTTCACTAGAAGATGTGATTTTACACATACTGTGATGTTACAGATAAGGTTCCTAGCAAAAAGACTCCAACAACTGGTGGTCTATTTTTAAATTTACAGTTTTACCCTTAAACTTTGCAATCATGCACAACTTTTCCTGATTTCACTATGCAAGCATGAAGGAATTCAATATATCTAGCTTCTGAAGTCACTTAAATACCATATTTTTTTAGCAGTACTAAAATGTTGTGAAGCATAAAATTAGAATCTATGGTAGAAGCTAGCCTTCCCTACCAGGAACACATTTACAAAGGGCATTTCATTGCACATCACCTTGAAACTGTTTAAAAAAGCATTTGAAAATATTCTGTCCTTTTATATTTACTGTGAAAAACGTAATTCCAAGATTGCCAGGAAGAATGCCATGGATGATGATTTCAAGCAGACTATACATGTTCTTTTGCACTCACACCTGTAATCAGTAGTACAGGATGTTACCAGGATGTACTTCTCTATTAGTTGTCTAAGACTGTCCACTGAGATGAATTATAGTATCTCAAGACCTATTTAATAATAAAGGATCTGTTTTCCTGTCTGCTGGGTGATGGTAATGTACAGTGAAAAGCTATATCCAGAAAGCAAGAGAAAAAAAGTGAGAAAAATAAATAAATAGGATTCAAAACACTGTTGAAATGTTTTGGTTTACTGTCTATTCACCTGCTTTAGCTTAAGTATCTCTGACAATCTCTAGGGAGATTGTTGCACAAGAAGGTTTTATTCCCAGTTCTTTTGGGATGGATTTTAACCTTGCCTGTAAATCAGTGTAACAATATAACACCAATAAAGAACTGGATTAGATGCCAAATCAGAAAAGCAAATTACTTGCCTTTAACTTTGTACAGAGTCCTATTAATATGAAATTAATCCTGGAAGAATGGTTCATCTGCTGGTAAACAAGTAAATTTACCCAACTCTCATCTGGTAAAAGCTGGTTTAAGATTTTACTTCTCCTTACAGATCTTCTTAACAAGCTATCATTACAACATTCTAGCTACAGAAATACTTCACTTTGAAGTCAGATGTGATTATTTTGTTGAAGTCCTTCGTGTGTCAATAAATACACACTGTGTTTTTAAACCTACTAGATAGTTTAATACAACTGGCAGCAACATGAAGTAAAAACCAACATGCAGCAAAACAGAAAAAATAGAGAGAGGATTTTTTGTGAAAACAGGTTCACTTATCTTCTGAGCCACAGGATGGGCAGGCTGTTCTCTTGCAATGCTTTTCTATGCATTTTATATCCCTATCAGTTGAAACTTTATGCTGCATTTTTTAACATGCAAACCTCTGTAAGTCACAATTGGTTCCATGAACAATTGTGTGATGTATATACCATGTGTTTCCTTTTCAGAACATGTCTGAAAATGATATTCAGAAATTTCCCAAACTCAGAGTGCCGTAAGTAAAGCCCAACCAATTTAACAGTAAAAATTATCTTAGCTGAGAACATTTTGAGAGAAAAAGAAGAATGTACCAAAAGGAATGTAGTCATAACTGCTCAAGCACAATGATACATGACAATGAAAGGTTGTCTGGGGGATGTTCAAAAGAACTGATCCATAAATTCTTTGACTTACAGCAGCTCCACAAAGGTTACACTTTTTTTGCAAGTATTACCTTTGAAGTATGATTTAGCTGTTCATTGCTTAACTGTTGACTTTATTCAAAGCAAAAATAAAGTAGTCAGATATTTAGACAACAGCTGAGGGGTGCAAGTGATTTTCATCATGTCCTTCTCCTTTAGGTAGGCATTAAAGATAAATCAGTCTGGAACACGTGATTCACTGTTAAATAGCTCTAATCCTACTCTAGCAGAAAGTGAACAGCCTTTTCTAGTCAGATCTTTTGGGTTTCTCAACTAGAATACAACTTGAAATCAAGAGCTTTCAGGGTAAAGCTCAGCAACCAACTTGAAGAACTGAATAAATACATAAATTAATAAGTCTGAATGAAAGTTCTGGAACTAATACCCGTGTTCTCAGCTTTCTCCACATGTAGAAATAGGGAAAGAAATCACCAGAATGCTGTGAATATACAAAAGTTGGTGTGATGTGGAGTCCTCCATGTAAAGCTACTGTTTAAAACAAGAATTAAGAGCTTTAATGCAAAAAGCCCTGGTTGCCATTTAAAAAACCCAACAATAATAACAACCAAAAAAATGCCCACAGAATAAAACTAATGGGTGGAAGAATCTGTCACTTTTTAAATCAATTTTATTACTTCAGAATCTCCATGTTCTCACCAAAATGGGAAGTGCTTGCTGTTGACTCAACTAGTGCACAGTCACACTTTTGTATCATAATGCAAATCTCACCTAGTGAGAAGAGTTTTTCTACAAGCAAACAACTGTTTTAGTAACAGTGCTAAAATCTGCGCATATTCTGTAAAAATGCTTAATAGAAATAGCAAGTCTGACAGCTATAGCATTGCCCAGTGGAATGAATAAAAAGTATATGTACAAGAGACATCGTTCTCCAGTAACTTCAGCAGGACTATGCTGACCTACATGCACTGAGAACCCAGCACTTGCAGCTACATGAGGTTTGCAAACCACAGCCTACATCCACACAGACCTGAGCTGGGTGTGTGGTTTTACTAAATATTTACATTTGAGCAAATCTACTGATCAAGTTTTAAATATAACTGTGTCATTACTTGGGGAGGATTCTGAGACTTTTACAAGACTCTTTAACTGTCTAAGTAGGTAAAGTTGTCATTAGAAAGTATGATAGACCATTTCTTGAAACTAATAAAAACTTTCAGATCTAATCATGAGGGTAGCACATTCAATAGAATGTGCCTCACTTAAAATGGTCTGAATTAATAAACAAGGAAAAGTGAAGGACTCATTCAAAGTAACATAAGTGTTTGGCTGATACCTGAGCTATGATCTGAACACTGAAGTTAGTCTTTGCCACTGTTACTGTTTACTATCTTGAGAGAAAACATTTCCAAGTTTTCAGGAAACCAAGGTCCTGATTCAGGCTGTTGATCCCTCAGTGACTGGTTGGTTACAAACCTGATTTGAAATTTTCAATCTTGGTCAGGAAGCTTATGTTCTTACTTTCAGGAGAGTCAAAGTGCAAACCTAAGCATTAAGAAGCCTGTGGTGTCCTTCTCTTTTAAATAGAGAGCCTTGGCAGAGGTTGGTGTGTGTGCACCCGTGCTCTCTCAGATGACATGCTAAAGGTTGTTGAAAGGTTTGGAGCGTAACTGACATTCAGCCAGTCTTGAAGCTCAATAGACTTTTCTCAAAGGCCAAAACAAAGACTTCATCACAAACTGCTCCTGACAGAGTTCAATATGCAGTTGTGCAACTTCCTAGTTCTAGAGGACTTTGCCTCCATCTCTCTCATTCATCTTAAATCCTTTATCCCAGTACAGGTAGAATAGACTCTACTCATGACAACAGTATCTGCAGTTAAGCAAACATAAGCCTGTTTCAGAGTACTGCTTTGGGGGTTGGTTGTGTGGGGTTTTTTTTTTCATTTTTGACTTCCTGCCAGTTTTAAACTAAGCATCTGGTGGAGGAGGTAGAAAGAGAAAGAGAAGTCTGAGTAACATTTTCTGCAAATGCTGTTGCCTTATCCTCTCCTACCATCCACTCCCACAACTCAGAAAGCAGTGTGGTTTTGGTACTTCCTTCCTCTCATGGCTACAGACTCAGTTGCTCAGTTCATCCATCTTCTGTAATACTGCTGCTTGTCAAGTGTCACCATTCTGAAGTTTGCTTTCTTCGAATAACATCTCTGAGCCATTGGTTTGAAGCATTTCAAATAAACTTGAAATCTAAACCAATCTAAAGATTGGTTTTTGCTGCGTTTTAAGCAGCAAATGATTAATTTTCTGGCAGCAAGATAAAATGAGAAACTTTTTCCTTCTAGTTTTTCCTCAAAAACCAGTTGGTGTAAATCCTCATAGCAGCCAGCCAGGTTTGGTCCAGAAAGCTTCCAAACACTCATCTCATTCATACCCATGGAAGTCTGAACTAAAAGAATTAACTCTAAAACCAGCAACCTTAATTTTACTTATTTAGCTGAAAATAAACACAATATTATGAAAGATCTTTCCTCTACCTCTTCAACAGAAAATAAGGCAAACACAAGTTCTGCAATGCATGTCTCAAACAAAGCACTGGTTTACTCAGTGCATTGTTCACCCTGGAACATTTCCTGATGTTTCACAAGGAATTCATGATTCACACAGCAACTTTCTTATCACCTGGAAGTGATAGGAAATTTCTTGCACAGAGGAGTGTTAATTGCATGGGAAAGAAGAGCAAGAGGAGTCCTATCTCTCTATCTTGGCATTTTTCTTGCTTCATACAATTTGCTTGTGTAACAATGTCAGATTTAGATGTCTGTAATGCTTCTTCAATCATTAATATTTGTGCATGTCCTTATTACAAAAGGGGCAAGTCAGACAATATTTGCTTCACATCAGAAAACTGCAAAGTACTTCCTTGAAAAAGAAAACTGAAAACCTCTTCTTCCTCTGCCTTTCTATCTTCATACTTGGATCCTTGTGTACATATCCTTAACTTCAAATTACTCATTTTCATCCTTTTCAGACAGCAATATCATACTGATCTGAAATTGCTTGTTCTCTGGCACTTGCTGGCAGCCTGATCTGTTCCCCTAGCAGTTTCCATAGTCAAACAGGGCAATCCTATGCCTTGAATTTATCTTTTAATCTGAATTACAGAAAGACAAGTATTAGGAAAGTAGCAAGGGTAAGAGGAGGGATATTCAAAATAAGAAAAAGGTATTTAGCATGGTACAAGACTAAAAAAAAAATAAATAGTATGTTTTTGCTGGCTTTAAGCTTGTCTTCCTCAAGTCCTAGCACAGAAAAGCAGTTAGACAGGAAAGAGGTGCTCAAATGAGGTAATTTGGAATAAACTAGGGAATTATTATTGCTGAGTAGCTGAAACAGACATGAGAGAAGAAGAAAAACAAAATAGAGTGGTAACTGCCTGGCCATAAACAAAGATTTTACAATACTGATACAAAGTTTGATTGACCAGGTGTACGGAAAAGAACTTGCTTTGGTTGCCACTGGACTTTCTAGGTGGGACTTTCTTCAGAAAGAAACATTGGGAATTAAGAAACAGATCATGACTCCCCATAAGCTTTCTTTGAAACAAAAGCTCTATTTGAAACAAAATAATCAGGGAGGCAAACTTCATTACTAGCAGAGCAGAACTGAGTTGCTCTCAGTGGCCTTAATTCAGTTAACCTCAGTAATGACTGCCCAGTAACCTCAGAGCTGTTCTCAGGGAGTCAGTCAATATAAAAACTCTCAGGCCCAAATGTCTGTGCTGGCTGTGGACACCAGCAATATTAGCAGCATGTCCTCCTGACTGAGAATTTACTCAAGGTTGCATTTCATTGGCTGTTATTCACCCCACTGCTGGATACGAACTACACGTGTGATGACAAACTCATCCACTTCTCAGCGTACACCTCCAGTTCTTGGATGTTCCATGAGCATTTCTGTCCTGGGAATGTGCTATAACAGGCAGTTGTACCAACCTGCTTACCTTTGTTACTGGAGGGATTCTGGGTTAGGTATATCTTGGCTGCAGAGGGAGGGAGACACAAAGAATGGAGAGTAGTCACAGGGTACGTTTAATCCCTGCTTTTGCAACCATAAGCTTGGTAGAAGATGTTTCCTGAAGCATTATCTGCTTTTGCCATGAAAATGCAGTCACCATTATTTAAAGCAGTGCATGATGTCTACCACACCCAAAGTTTCTAAAGCTTGCTGAGTTTAATGTTTATTTTTAAACTTGATCCACCAAGACAGGATTTTATGTGAAAAGAAGCCCAGCTTTCAACTGGATGGGCTGTAGAGTAATTTCACACTAAGATGATAAATTCAATATTCTTACCACATCACAAATAATAATTCTGAATGTCCAGATTTAGTAAACACTGAGGGAAAGCAGTTAAGAAAATAACTGAAAAGTTTTTTAAACTATTTCTGTGTTTCTTTAAATAGAATTGTAAGTAAATTAAGTCAAGAAATCAACAGAAATGAAGGGAGGCTATCTTTCTTTCCAAAATGGTAAGTAAAACAATTTGGCTTTCCTTTTTCAAAACTTCCAGATACATCTTGTCTGGACTGTTTTCCATTAGGTCAATAATATGTGGGTCAGAGGGACAGCCTGGAAATTATATAAAGTAAAAACTCTCTTTTGTTAATGTCATCTGTTAAGAACAGCAAAGCCTGAGCTCATGGACTCCCTAGATACTTCTGCCCCATCCAGAACCAAGTAACATATACATTTCATACAATTTTTCATCTGACTAAATTAATTTTTAGGAATGCTAGAAGTCCTCCGGGCATATTATTGCCTGGCATATTAATAAATCATCATTAATACATTTCTGAGACCTACACATTGCTACACTTTTTAATACTCTATGACTTATCATTGAATATAATATTCTTGCAGTAGAAAAAGAGCAAAAATTCCAAGAACATTGCATGAGAAAAGAGCAACTTACATACAATGAAAGCTAAGTCTAGTCTACATAACATGGTGTTACAGCACCTGATTGATAAAATGATTTTACACCTTTGCATAAACTGGAGTTCAGAACCAGAATTGAAAGCCATAAAAATATTTATCAACCCTACAAATATTTATGATCTTGACTTTCAGTAGCTTGAATGGAACTAGGAAAGAAAAGTTTCTATTTTCAGGACTAGGTCCCTAGTAAGTGTATTTACTGATTCTCCTACTTTCTAAAGACTTGACTTCAGTGACTTGAATTTTTTTCAAGACAATTTAGCTTATGTTAGGATCCTATATGTGAAATAGGAAGTAATGTGTTTTTAGAATTTTGGGGAGAGTTGAACTCAACTATAAAAAACTCATTCTACTGTTAAAGGTAACCACTGCTTATATTTCAAACAGATTTTAGTATGCATCAAACACTTAAGAATTGCAAATGGAAGTAAGTTTTTTTTATCTTTTCTGTAGGGCCCAAACACAAAAAAGTCCTGAAAATCCAGGTAAGTGTGTACTGGCATATAGTCTCTAATAACAAAAAGTGTTTAAATATATTAAAATATTAAGCTAATCCATGCAGGGCAGAGTAAATGGAGGAGGGGGGAGGAACCCAAAACAAAAATCAGGAAAAAATGAGAGCACGAAATTGCAAATATAGAATAAATAGTAGTTACAGAAGAACAGGTAATAGATTTTTTTTTTTTGTTTAACACAAAAGATGGCGAAGAAAGGCAAGAGCAGAGACACTTACATGAGTATCCCCAAACAGCCTTTCTGTACCCCAGTACATGGTACCTGTGCTTAATTAGTCCTGTTCCAACAACTCTGCCCCTGTCTCTAGTCTTAGCAGCACCTTATATCCCACAGGTAAGCTCCTAGATTCCTGCTGAACTTTTATTTCAATTATTTTTTTTACAGGCCATGAGAACTTAAAACTTTGCAAGCTACCACGTTCCCCCAGTCCTATTGAAAATAGGAAACCTTTTGATAGGAAAGCTAAAATGGTGATAAACAAAGAGATAACAAGTCTGTGGTTATTCTGAAAGCATTCTGCTTAAATTATATTTAGAAGTGGAAGTGTAGAACAAATTTGAGGTGACAGCACATGTATCATCCCATACAAGGTTAGCTGTGCTCTTCGTTTTGCATCAGAATGTTATTGGCAGTACCTTTGATGCGTGCCTGCATGCCTCTGAAAGACCTGCCTCATTCCTGTGACACAGGATTGTGCTTCAGAACTGATCTGGGATTTATTGTGTCCTTTTTGTCAAGTTATGTTGTGACAGTTTAAAGTTGTGGTTGCTAAGAAGGCTGTGATCATGCTTCTTTACACAGGATACAGTCAAGATGACGGCGGCTGGTCTTCATTTGTGAGTATCAAGTTTAACAAAACCTACTGGCTGAATGGATTACTTCTTCTGTAAGGTCGATCCTTTCTTGCATTATCTACTTTGGGCAGCACAGATGGAGTGAGCAATGGCAGAAGGTGTTAGGATGAGGAGAATGAAGCAGGAACATGAGTGATGTCAGTAGCTGCATTCAAACTTCACTGAGAAGAGGGTCCCCTGCAGGAATGCAAGGCAGAGCTTCAGAACAGCAGTCCTACACCACTGGCTCAAGTAGAAGCCTATGACCAGGTCTCCACAGACCCTTAGCTGGATTTTATATACCTCTTTCAAGCTCTTAAAGAGGTAGCTACTAAAGGAAAGGTTGCCATGTTATTCAATGGCAGATTCTTGCCATTTCATTCACTACACTTAATTTGTTGAGGAATCTAATTTTTTTGAAGCCAACTAGACTGCAGAAGTTCCTTTTGCCTTTTGGCACAGGAAATGCATTGGTAAACATTAGATGAAGCATACACAACTCAGCTAGCTACATGAATGTGCTGGCTGATGCACAGTTTGGGCTTATGAAGATCTCTTACACTGACCAGTGCCAATGTTTTTTTTACAAAAAAATGGAGAGGCATTTTTTAAAAAAATTTGCTACTAAGTTTTCAGGAGATTTGCTGCCATTTTAGAGCACAAACGATAGAAGTAACAACTTGTTGCTGACTTAGAGCACCTGGGCTCCTTGTCAATGCTGAGTTAGTCTGGAATTTTCAGCCAAGATACCAAAGACAAATTGACTATGCTTTTTCCTGTGGCCTTGGCAGATTGCACAGAAGGTATGTGCAACAACTGCTGCCATATTTTCACTCTGATTTTACTAGATCCTGCAGGTTGTATGAAGCTGCTTGCTTCTGGTCAGTGGAGGGCACAAAAACCTGTATCAAAGACCTCATTTTTTTTCTGAAGCATTTTTAAAGAGTTGAGTGGCAGGCTGTGGAGTACATGCAATTAAGTAAGAACAAATATCAACAGGCAGCAGCTGCTATTCCAAAGTGTTTCTAGGAAGCACTGAATTGTTGGCTGGTGCCTTACCTAAAACAAAGACACCATGCATTTCAATAAGCTATCACCTTATCTTGACCTTTCACTGCAGTCAGGTGCTGTTATAAAATATTAGTTTCCTTTCCTAAGATGTTGAGTGCTGTATCCATTAATAAAATGTCTCTTCCTTTCCTCATTTCAAGAGATAATTTCTTTTTACTCAAACTTGTTTTAAAAACTTGATATCCTCCAGAGTGTGAAATACCACAGTGAAAGGCCATGAGGAAATTGCACTGAATTGTTTAGTATCCTGTTACAGCATCCATCTTTTATGTAAATTTGACAGGATGAAGATGATGACTATGAAAGCCCTGATGATGGCCAGCAAGAGGAAGATGAGGCTGACTATGAATCACCAACGGAAGAACCTGAGGAAGCAGAACATGACAGTGATGGCTATGAGCCACCTCCATCCAATAATGATGAAGCACACCACAATGTCATATTTCCTGCCAAGTCACTTTCAAACAACACGGATTATATAGGTAACTACTAAAAATTAAGTGTTATTAATAATTTGCAAACAATGTTTTCACACATTATCAACCATATTCTAGGTGGCTGCTGATGGAATATAGAAGGTTTTTCCTTGAAATCAACAGTGTACTTAATGTAAGACTTAGTGACAGACTGACAGCATGTTGGTGGCTTTGTGACTTTTAAAGCTAAATTTTCTACTTCAGACAAGCTCTGCTGGATCAAAGATTAGTTATGTGTGATGAATGCATTATTTGACCTTTGGTTTGAAGGTGAAGTTAAACGTATGTACATATTGTATTAGCTTTAGTAGTGCCACCTTCAACAGAGCAACTTGTCATAACAGTGGAAAAAACTCTAGTGAAAACTGGGAAAAGAAAGAGTTCAGCTTTGTCTGTCATTTTTTTTTATGTCTGATTCTTTAGCAGCCTGCAGTTGTGGAGTCAAATACAGGAGTACAAATCTGCCAGTTAGACTGGCTGGTGTTTCACACCATCACTGTAGTGTGGGCCAACAGACTAGCAGCTGGAGTCACCCCACCACCAAAGGGACAGACAAGCCTCTAACTCCCAACACAACATTGACCATAAACCAACTGTCCATCATATACTAAACCAATGTATTTATGACGTTAAATTAACTATGCAGGGTATAGCAAGGGCCCTTTTTCATAAAGACCTAATGAGGATCAAATAACCAAGCAGTTGTTTATTTGGGGAATTTTGCTCTCTTTAGACAGACCTCCAACAAACAGATCATCACACCAGCCTCCAGTACCACCCCAGCGACCTGGCCCATCCCCAGTACCAGCCTCGTTTGGGGGAAGAGGTGCTTCTGTATGTTTCTTTCTTAATATTTCACCTATTTTCCCTGCCAGTACTTTCTTAGAAGTCCAAGTGTAATGCCATTTTCTTTTAGGTAATGAACATAGAGGAGAAATTTCACCCATCAAAATAGATTTGAACTTTGTCACAGGGTGGCCATTTTTTCATGGAGCAATTCCGTTTCAGTGGGGGGTTTAGATGCAAATGTGTTTCACTGCTGCTGACAACAAGATGCTGCTTGAGCACAGCTCTCCCAGTAACAAAGAACAGTCCATTCTCCCTCTGCCTATTAGCAAGAGTCAGTAACAGACTTAATGCATATTTCTTAACTTCAAATTGACATCCACTAATTTTAATACCAATTTTCAAAACTGACACCTGCTGCATTGAAGGGATAGAGGTACAACAGCATTGTTGAAAGTCCTGTTTCTTTCGTTTGACAATACTCATGCCCTCCCCAAAGTCAACATCCCTCTAGAGTATTCCTTGTGAGATGAAGCAGATGGAGACAATTCTGCATCTAACAAACCCCCATGGATGTAGGTCATTCTTTAAGAGTATTAATGGCTCCCACCCTTCCTGCCTTGAGCAATTCCTTGTGCTGTACCAGAGACCAAGATTGGTAGATGTGCTGTGGGGGTTAATGCACTAAACTCAAAACAGAAAGGTGAAGACACACTTTAACCACATGTACAATATTTGTTTTAGTTGCCAGCTTTTCCTCCTCCACCAAGCAACAACGACTTGAGTAGAGACAGAAATACCAAGCCTTTGAAACGTAAGTGCAGCTGGTTTTCCCTTTGTAAAGCTTTTCCCACAGGCTATATAGCACTTTATTTTTGCTTGTATGTTCTCAGTTCCACTGTCTACTATTTATACAGAAGCCTTGCTTGTTCTAAGCAGTAACACCAGTTCATGGCTATGCAAAATCAAGACATATTGACCTACAGTAGCAAATTATCTTACACAGTTTTTGTGTTTAGCCCCAGCTCCTTCTATAGACAGAAGCACAAAACCCTCACTGGATCGCCTTGCTCCACCATTTGAAAGAGAAAGCCCAGTATCAGGTCAGTATTTGCTTAAGCTAGTATCAGTGGTGGGTTTTTTTTAATTATTCAAAATTATCAGTTTGAATATAATTGATGCAAAAGAACACGGCTCAACCAAACATACCATAACCCACTCCCATAGAAGGTGATCTGTTTATGAATAAATAATGTGAGCAGTACCTGCAAAGCGAGAGAAACTGTGTCTAGAAAGCAGCAACCCTAGCTCAGCATGAGTTGGACAGAAAGCCATTATGAGATCCCTGTGCAATAAGGGTTGGCTGTAATACTTCAGAGAATGAACAAGAAAGGATTTAGTAGGTTAAAAGAAGAAATAACTTTTGCATATGAACTTAATGAAACTCTGCATATATATGTAATTTGGCGCCAAGACTTAAAGAATGGTGAGTACTGAAAAAAAAAAAAGCCAGAAAAAAAAGGCATTTGTTTCAGTCCTGAAAACCATATTTTGCAAAGAATTTAAAGTGACCAATCCATGATCTTTATTTATTCTGACTTGCATCTGTTACGTAATGGCACAAAAATATCCAGTAATCCAAAGTTGAACAATAAAAAGTATTATTGTAAAACATGCCACTTGGAAAATTTTTAATTTTCCTTTCATAAGAGATATGGAAATTTTGCCATCTCTTGCAAAGCCAAAACATTTTTTTTTTTTTGGCTTACATCTCAGGTGGCTGAGTGCTTCACTCTGCAAAATTCACTTTCAATGATGTTAAAAACTTGTTTGTTTCATAGAAAGTTTAATAAATTATTGTAACTTCCATTCGTTCTAAATGTAAGCTTTTACTATTTTCAGGGAGGAAGCCAAGCATTCCTGAAAAGGTAAGGTCTTTTCTGTATGGAGTTTATTATTTTTTTCCAACTATTTTGAGACACTTACACATTCTTTTCACTACTGCTTGTTGTTTTACAGCCTCTGACTGCACAGCTAAGGTAAGAGTTTTTCCTCTGGAAATGAGACTCTTGATGCCAGTATTGCCAAGTTATTTCTTAGTAAGCAGCTTTGTGCCTTTATTCCATCATACTGCTCCTGCTTTAGGTCTCTGGGGGAACAGCTGGCAATGATGCCAAAACCTCCTGTCCCACCAAGTGACAGATATGACAGAGGCAATCCACCTCCTCTAAGGAAGCAAACTCCTGTAAAGTAAGTGTTCATTTCACTGAAATTTAATAAAGGATAAATTTAATTTAACAAAAACATGGATGAGCACCACAAGACAGTATAATTTACTGCCCCTGCATGCCAGCAGGGTCTGCAGATGTTGCAGCTTTGCTGTATGAATATGCATGGATGTGGGGAAAGCTACAGAAAAGTGTGAATGCAGAAAAAGCTCCCTCCCCGGTCACAGCTGAAACAGCCATTACAGAGGGCATGACTCACTTCCAAGTTGCATGAATAAAATTATATGATCCATGTTTTTTCCACAAGATCAAGTTCTTGCTCAAGGGAACATTCTTTCCTGAGTTCTAGTGCTTTTTTTTGTGTGTGGGTTTGTTTTTTTAGGTGTTTTTTTTTAGAACATTAGAAAAAGAAAGCTTTACTTTCCTACCATTGATTTTATTAGCCTGCAAAACTCCTCAACAGGAAACAGCATTCTCTAGCAGAACTAGATTACTCTCTAGCATTTTCAAGCTAAGTTGTGGGCTGAACAGTGTGACTGATCTTCAAACAAAATAAATTTTTATCTGCTAATCAGTCAGGATAATTTACCAGAGATACAAACACTGGAAGGCTCATCACAAGATCCATTGCTAAATACTGTCTATGAGTTCAAGACTTGAAGTCCAATGTTTCATGATTTTAAAAATTTGCTTTAAGCTCTAATCTTATAATCAGTTCACCAGACATTTTCCTTGTTCTTAGAATCAAGCAGGGCTGAGGACCAGCATAACATCTTAGATTATGGCTGAATATTTATGAGGAAAAAAAACATGTTTCTGCATTCATTGAGTCTGTAAAACTTACTAAAAATTCATGTCTTAGTTGAAAATATGGACTAATGCACACAAAGTAATATTCCACCTATGATTTATGTTTTGTTTTCTTTGTTTCATTGCAGGCAGGGTTGGCCACCACACAAGAAAAATGAAGTAAGTATAGTCTCAAAGCAAATATTTAAAAGTATAGGGAGTACAATAAAATGAAGTACATGTAAAAGCTAATAACTCTGGAAAAGATTAATTTATTTTATTAGTTATAACAAATACTCATGGCTCTTACACAGGGAATGGTTTCTTTTCTATGTCAACCGCAGAATAAGGCTAGAATTTTTTTTTATTACATAGGAGAAGTGATTTTGCTTACACTAGGATTTAGTTTTTTACAGCCTAAACTGACCTAGAGGATTTCACTTTCGGAACTCTTGAGAGCCTACACTTACTGAAGGAATGAGGAAAGTTAACATCAGCTGAGAGTTTCTGACTATTTCAGGTCAAGATCCATTATGGGACATCTGCTTCACAGCTTATTTGTAAATAATATCTGCACTTTAACACAAGAACTTTAGAAATTATTTGGTGTTGCATGACAGAAACCCCAGCATTTTAGGTTAAACTGACAGTAAAGATTTTAGAGTCCTTGTTTACTCAAAAATAACCAACTTCCAGGGTTTTGTTTAGTAAAATCTTCCTAAGAACTGTTCTATAATATGTTGCTAATGTACATTTTCTTTTGATTCCCCAGGAAGAAGAAGACAGTAAGTACTTCTACACTGATTTTTAAAACTTAAAGTTTTTCTTTGTCTTACTTCTAAAAAAAAAAATTAACAAAAATTATCAGAGTTGTTTCTTTTGAGTACTTGCAGAAAGTCAGATGCTGCCTTTGCAGGTTGTCAAATGCTTATAAAGTACCTCATGTAGATTTTTATATCAAAGCTGCAAAATACAGGAAATCAATAGCTTATAGCTTCCTTCAGACAGCCAGTTACAAGACAGCTCATTTGCTTCTTTTGAAACCCATCACATTTTAGAGGTTTGTGATCTGCACACAACATCAAAAATCTAAGCACGTGAACCTGGCATTCTCCCAGTTTTCAATAAAAAGTTCAGTCGAACCCTGCTGGTACTACTGGTACTCTAATAAACAGAAGCAGAACTAGTTTCATGTAATAATAGTATTTATAAATTACTTCAGAATCCTGGTTCCTAAAATGAAGTTAGTAAAGTGGTGTCACAGCAAAAGCAGAACATGTGACAAAGTCTCTACAAATTATCACTACTTCAATACTCCATAAAGAACAGGGGGAACTGAGCTCTGCAGAGCACAGTTAATCTGTTCCCCTCTTAGCAGTAGCTGAGGTCTGAGGACATTGCAGAGAGAAAATGTTGGGTTTATGCTGTTTTTTATGATGATTTGAGAGAAATCTCACAAAGGAATGGAGTCCAAAACAGCAAGCTCGAATCCAGTATTTAGAAGGAACATAACAGAGAACACATGGTTTTGTGCACCACCTCAGCTCTACTGCAGTCAAGGTATCTGAATTTTGGCTGCTCAATGTAAATGCTGCTCAAGCCTGCTCCAGTTGATTTTTAATTTTAATACTTAATCTTAAGTTCTCGATTGACCAAATGAGCTTACAATCTGTAATTAACATATCAAGGACTTTCTATAGAATAATTTACTCCATTTTTTAAATCCAATTAAGCAGCAGTAAAGTGACAGCATTTCTTCATTCTACCTCCTATAAGAATGTCTCACTTCAGTTACAAGTTTCCTTCTCTTCCTCTCCACAGCTGCACCCCAAAGACCAGTGCCACAACTATCTTTGCCTCCATACAGCTCCAATACATTCCCACACAAATCTGTCAAGCCTCCACCTAAGCCAGGATCCAACAGTATACATGGTGCAGAAAGGTTTGTTTCACCCTTTATTGTATCATTCCTTTTGAACCTTAATCTCTTTGCAATTTAGCAAATCATAGTAGGTATCTGGCTACTGGGTTCTCAAGGAAACACAAGAAAACTGCTTTAAGTAGCCCATTATTTTTCAGGCAATACCCTTGCCCCCACTTACATGCTAATTTGTGTTTTTCCTGCTATCAGGGAGAATCCTTCATATAATTGAAGCTCTGCATTCAGTGAAGCAGAAAGTGGAAATCAGGAGACCAAGAAAAAAATGCTAATCTCTCAGTTTCATGCCAAGGAAGTATTTTAGGGCCTACATAGTACAATGCTTCTGTTCCTGAGACATCCCTCCCATTTCCTGCAGGATCCATAAGAATGACAAAGCCTTTTGGGAAGGGATCATCTGCTACAGAACTACACAGGACATTGTTTTAAAGAGGTCCTTCTTTATAAGGATTCTGCTCACTGTAGGAGCCTAACTGGTAGAGCTGTGACTATTAATTACGTCAAAACTAAAAAAAAAAACCCCAAAAACAAAGCAACCCACAACCTTAGTTGTCTCGAATTGAATCTGAAAGGATTTCACCACCCTTTTAAAAAATTTTACTCTAATGGTTAAGAATAACCATTTAAAATTGTGAACTTCATTTCAACTGTGATTTATTCTAGCTTCAACTTCAAAATATTAGATTGCTGTGTCTTCATTTGCTAGATGGAAGAGCCCTTAATTAAGTTTTTATTTCTGAGGCAGCGTGAAAGAGAGTCAGCCTTTGATGAGCTAGAGTGGGCTTTTTGAGTCTAAGTCTGAAGTACATTTTCTAACCTCTGCATTTTTTATGGCTCTTTGATGAATTTCTCCCATTTACCCATCATTGTCTGGAACTGCTGACACCCCTGTAGACCAAATATCACAAAATCAGGGTCATATGCAAATACAAACTATTCCCATCAAGTACACTTCTGCTTATATTCAGACAGTGTTGCCAAATTTTTGAGGGGCAGAGGCCCCCATTTGGCTGATTGTCTCCCATAAATCACAAGTCATGATAGGGTGTTATTGTTCTGCAAACATAATTAACAGATTAATCCCAGAGCGTTTTGTGCAGATCGTTCAAGCAGTGGATAAAAATGAACTATAAAGGAAAAGCATGCAGGTAGTTTGTTCCCAGTTAGGTGAAGACATTTTTTTAAAGAATGAAAAATTGTGAAATTTTGAGAAATTTTAGAGGTGGGTTCTTGGATCAGGCCATAAAAAGAAATTGTAGATTTTATTAAAAAAAAAAAAAAAAAGCACAAAAATGATCACAGGAGGGAAAGCATAGGCACAGGGAAGTGTCAGAATCACAGAGTGGTTGAGGTTGGCAAGGACCTCTGGATATCATCTGGTCCAACCTCCCTGCTCAAGCAGGGCCACTTAGAGTCAGTTGCCCAGCACCATGTCCAGATGGCTTTTGAATATCTCCAAGAATGGAGATTTCTCAACCTTTCTTGGCAACCTACTCCACTCTAGTGCTCAGTTGCCCTCACATTAAAAACGTGTTTCCTGATGTTCAGAAGGAAGCTTCTGTGTTTCAGTTTGTGCCCACTGCCTCTGGTCCTGTCACTGGGCACCACTGCAAAGAGCCTGGCTCTCCCCTTGGGCATATGCATTACTAAGATCCCTCCTGAGACCTCTTCTCCAGGCTAAACAGTCCCAGCTCCTTCAGACTTTCCTCGTGCAATGTTCAGTCCCTTATCATGTCAGTGACCCTTCACTGGAATCTTTCCAGTAGCTTCACATCCACAGTCACAACATTAATGATGAGAAATTGCCTTTTTCATCAACAATGTTATAGAAGCCACAAGAAAAATTACTTTATAGGTGGAACCCCACAGAAATAAAGATCTAGCAAGCTATTGCCTGTGCTTACTGTTTAGGGGAATAAAGGAATCACTCTCTGTGAAAATCCAACAAGCTGAAGCAGTTTTCTGCACGGATCCTGATACAGAAGTCTTGGTGCCCATTACTGACTCTCTCTACCTTATTCCCAGATACTGAGCTTCAAGTAAACTTAATGGTGGGTCTACCTACATAAAAAGAAGGAAAGAAAAACAACAAGAAAAAAGAGAAGGCTATCCTCATCTTGCATAGGTCTCAGAGCACAGAAATCTTGTAATTACACTGACTTTTTTTTTTTTTAACAGTGCTAGAAACCTGTCTTCAAGTGGCTCGCTACCACCACGCCTCCATTTCGGTTTGTATCCTGTGTTCCTGCATTTCTTATGCAAAAAGTGGCTGAAGGTTGGAAGGTGGTTTCAGTGCCTTTTTTTTTTTTCCTTATGGATGTTTCTGATCAGATTGTGAACAGAAAACTACCAAGTTATTGACAGGCATCTTAGTAACTTACTTAGTCTGAATCTAAGATTTTATTTTTTTTTTCCCCATGAAGTCTGGGCTTACTGCCTAGTTAAACCATTGTCAAAACTTCATCCAGGCCTCTTTTGCAACACAGCAACACTGCCTGCAAGTCACTGTGGAAGGAAGAAAACCCCTTCCATGTGAAATATGCTTAGGAAAAAAAAAAAAAAAAAGGGAAGATTAGAAATCAGTTGCTTTGCAAATAATTTTTTACATGTGTTAACAGCTGCCAATGTCTTACAGTGACATGTTTCAGTTTCCACATGCTAACAAGACAAGAAATGCAAAGGGACTTTATTTCTGGCTGTCTCTAAAGAAGCCAGAGATATTCTCAACTGAGTAATTGTGGTACAGAAGCTAAAAAGTTGTAACCTCTATTTCAAGCTCATCTGATTTTAAGGAAATCTGAACTGCAAGAGTTCAGTTAATCCCCCTCTGCACCAAGGATGAATTTCTGTAAAGAGGCTGTGTCTCATGCAGTAGCCTAACTTGGACTTCAAATCAATTGAAAACATCTCAGTATCAGACTGATGTAAATTCTTCATGCCATATAAAATCCAGATTATACACTCTCTATGCACCCCACAGATTAAATTATTTTCCTGGTTTTAAGATTTTTTTCTCCTTTCATGTCTTTAAAGGCAACAACAGCAGATCTCCTTCCAGGGGCACACCTGACCTAAGACCTCCATTGCCAATTCCTAGCAGACAGACCACTCACCAAACAAACACGGAGGAGGATGAGGTACAAAACATTACAAGTATTAACCATAACTGCTAAACACAGAACAGTTTCTGATTTCAAGAGAGAACATTTTTCAAAGCTGTTTTTCTAGTTAGTAGTCACTGTCAGGATGTTAGTAGGTGCTTTCAGTTTTCTTTTCTCTGTCGAAATTTAGTGGCTTATTTTGTCATCACCAAGAAAAACAATAGCAATAAAACCCAGCAGAAAAAAAGAATAAAAGTACTTGTTTGCTGGATTTCTTGTTTTGCACAACTGCCTTCAACTAGCATTACATATTCAGTTCTCCTTCCACAAAACCTTGGTGAGTAAAGAATTCATAACTGTATTTTTGTTTCACATTTCTTTAAGTCTGACAATTTTAAAGCGAACCTCTCCTGGTGATAATATTGTTGGGCAAATATACATGGTATGTTCACAGAAAGTCTGCATTGTTGTCTCACATGATAATTAAAAAAGAAAAACGAAAACAAAACATTAAAAAACCAAAAACATACCCAAAACCAAAAACAGAGAAACTAAGGCGTGGGATGCTGGTATCCCAGGCAGACAAAAGAGAAAATGTCTCCTAAAATCCATCTTTTCCTGAAAACTTTTGGAAATAAGGTGTGTAATATTTTCAAATATATCAAATTGAGCAAATAGTTTTAAAATCATTTAGTGCCACTGGCCATACAGTAATACATACTAGTATGATCCCTGAAGCTCAGAACTTCAGAGATTCTGCACACAAACCCAAATATCCCTCACATTCAAATTTCTCTCTACTTACTTGCATATTAGTAACACCACAAGCTAATTAACTGACAGCTGACTTTGTCCTTTATCCTCTCCCACAAAACCACAGGTCTCACTAAACAATGAATGGTACGTTGCTTATCTTAGCCGGCCAGAAGCAGAAGCAGCTCTTCGAAAAATAAACAAGGTACTCCTTAGTCCTTGGTGGGTCTCACCATCTCCTAGCCAGATGTCCTTGCAGTCATATGGGAAGAGTGAAGGTAATAACATGGGAAGGTTATAGCCCCAAGTTGGATACTTAGACTGTGGGATTACACCTGGAATGTCTTTAACCACACAGAAGTTACATATCTAGTCTAAACCAGCCACAAAGGCTGATGTTTTCCACAGTCCAAGAGAACAAATTAAGTGTCTCCAGAAAGCAATTTCACTTCTCTTTGGAGGAGTGACTTGTTCTCTGAAAACAGTTCTCTGTTACCAGTGAGGAATTTGTTGCAAATTCCAAGTTTCAGATAGCTTCAATTAGATGCAATGAATCCCAACCTTCTCTAGGCCATATTTACCAGCAAAACGAAGGACAGATTGCAACAGATGAAGCCCAGGCTTAACTGTGCATGTAGAGATAACCCAAACTGTATCCCAGCACTGCAGAAAATCTGTGTACTCTATGATGCTTCACAGCACATGCAATCAGCAGAAGATGATGTGTACAGCATTGCAATGACTTGTACTGCTGTCCATTCAATGCCTTTAAGAAAGGGTGTTTCAGTAGAAGACTTATTAAAACAGACTCAAAATGAAGAAAAGCAGAGGGAGCAACAAGACAAAATCTCTGCCAAAATTACACAGACACTACCTTATTTTAGGCTGTCTAAATAGATCACATAGGAACCCTGATTGGCACTTAGTAGAAAAGTACTTTTCTGGTTAAAGTGGCATGAGGTTTGACCTTTGATTTTTTTTTGCTCCTTTAATGGAGTCTCTGCCACTCAGAACACCATTCTTCACCTAAAAATCTGCATTTGTATCAGATAGAAAAGTTTTAAGTTGCAGATTGAAAGATAAAACATTTGAGAAAGAACCTAAACTCTTAAACAGTGCAGTTTCTCTTACAAGAGGAAAGAGATTTCAGAAAGAAGAAACACCTAAAAGCCTCAGTGCTCTACTTAAGGTTGTTATGCTGATCAAAACCAGAAGAGATGCTTATTTGTCATATTTCATCTTTTCATCTTTCAGGATGGAACCTTCTTAGTGAGAGACAGTTCAAGAAAAAGTGCTACTCACCCCTATGTACTGATGGTGCTGTACAGAGATAAAGTATACAACATCCAGATTCGTTACCAGGAGCAAAATCACATGTATTTGTTAGGAACTGGCTTAAAAGGAAAAGAGGTACTATATGTTTTTCACTCTGCTTCCCTTCATCTCCAGGTATCTCCTTTCTCATTCCTAAGTGTCAGGCTAGGTAACCTGGCAGCTGTTTTACTTCAATGGAATTCTGCTTATTGTCTTAGAGTTAATCCAGTTAGAGTACACTACTGCTGGAAGGAAAATCAGATTCTCCTGTTTACACTCAGGGGATGAAGGGATAACCTTAGAATACAGCTGTTAGAAATCCATATACCTGATTGGGGAATGTCTGTTTATCACTAAGATACCAGATAAGGGAAATACACTGTTGAGAGCAAATCCATATCTGCCAGCTCTACTGCTTTGCTCCCAGACTGCTGGTTTACTTCCATCTGTGTTGGGTTTACTGCAGTTCTGATTGAGACAGAACTCTCTGAATTAATCAGTCAAATTTTTAAACTTTCAAGTGTGATTATCTTATCAACCTGAATGACAACATCATGTATTAAACAGGCCAAGAATGCATAAATTAATTATACAGCATTGCAGCAGGTTGTACACACGTTAGAGTGACACTTACCAAGCTACCAGTTATGGCAGAAATGAAAACAGCTGATCTGAGAATATTTAATAGACCTTATAAGACTGCAAAATATTTACAGTTATTAAAGACAACCTTTTAGTTTTACCAGTTTCTAATAATTCTGACATTTTTGCCACAGCCTTCTCATTTTTTTCCATCCCACAGGATTTTTCTTCCGTAGCAGATATCATTGATTACTTCCAAAGAACACCTCTTCTTCTGATTGATGGAAAAGACAGAGGTTCAAGAAACCAGTGCATGTTAAAATACGCTGCAGGACATATTTAAATGAGACCTTAATGATGATCACATATGGAACTGAAGCCTACTGAAGTTCATAAACTTCAGGAAATTTCCTTTTCAGCAAATTAAAATCATGAAGTCATCAAAAATCCTTTTAATTTTAAGAAAAAAAGGACAACGTTGTTTTTAAATTATGCCTTAAATGCAGTACTCTATAAATTTGATTTTCCTACAATGTGTTTATTATTGTCCACCAATTATACAGGACAGGAGTATTTTTTATCTTCCAACATATGTGTATCTTCTTGAGATCATTTCCACACAAAATTAAAGGACCAAGAAATAAACACCAAATAAACACCAACACAAGTGCCTGCTTTCATAGGAGAAAGAAAATAGTAGGCTGTTTCTCAAACCAGAACTGTAGCAGCAAAAATGATGTTATTTAAAGTGATACAGAGTAGACCTAAACCTTGTCAAAGTTGAGGAGCAAAGAAAAGACAGTAACAGTGAAATTTTTCCCTGCTCTCCACTTCCCAATAAATGTAACTATGACCACTTCTATGAAAAGTCTAGGATTCCAACCTGGATCCTGAAGAAACCTAGGTTTCTGCAACACCAAACAAACCCCAACCCTGGACATGCAGCTGCCTGTGTCAGTCAGCTATGAAATTGTCTTTGTTCACACTTTTCTAGAAAAATAAAATACCTACAGATACCATGTTCTCTCTGCCAAACCACTGATGACCCACTGATGGCCTGTCTTAGCCCACAGACTGGAACGATGCATCTCCTATGATCCTTTAACCTCACTCAGAAACAAGCTTTTCTCCCTTCACACAGATCTTGCTTAAGCTTTCTGACCCTATATTAAGTAACTATTTTTTATAGGTGACACATCAATGAGATCTTCATCATGTGATTCTTGAACAGCAGAACACACTCAAATCTCTTAGAAAGCAGATAGACACTATCAGGTTAAACTTACTTCCCCTTCTGGAACTGCCTTCTGGTTTTAATGTATTTTTTCAAGAAAAAAAACAGTAACATTCTCAGTTCTAAAATATAAGTTGCAACTGAGGGCCATTGAAACATACTACATCAAGAATTTTTCCCTCTCTTTATTAAGTGAGATTTATCCAACTCTTTGCCTTGGTTTTCTAGTAACCTTTGTTTTCAGACAAGACCATGGTTTGATAATTATGTTAGATTTTTTTTCTCCTTTAAAGCCATTTGTGTGTGCATCACTGGAAACACCTGAACCTAAATTCAAGGCATAAAAATACTTGCCATGTAATCTGTACAGCTTCTCATAGAAGATAAGCAGATTTCATAAATAGTTTTACTTTAAATATATATGTTCTGCAAGTGTTATCTTCCTTTCTCATACATTTACCTAGGAGCTGGACTTCAAAGTTAGTGCATTTCATTTCCATGCAACTATGAGAAAAAAAAAAGATAAAAAATAAAATTCAAAAAATTCTTCAGCTGACAAAGCCTGTTTCTAGCCCACTATTTTTTAAAAGCTCACTACTAATCTCGTGAAAGATTATAATGTCAGTTATAATGTACGTTTTTCAAAAAATGCTAAAATTAAGTAAAACATCCCCCATATTATCACTGATTCTGAGAGTTAGAGGCTGTAACTCTACTCCACTGCACTCCCTTGAAAAGTCTGATAGCCCAGAAACACCTCCTACAGAACTGTGGTTTATTTGTTTTAAATCATCTCATCAGTGAAAGAGAAATAAATTGTAAACCAGAATAACAAATCATAACACTGCATATGTTTTTCAGCAGAGTAAATCCTGATTATTCAGGCAAATATATTTTGTATATGAATCAAACCACACCTCAACCTTCAAACATGTCCACAAGTAAAGTATGATTGAAGATTAGTTGTTAAGAACTAAATTAAAATACTGGCTTCTCAAATTCTGGGCCAAGAATGTTTCAGGACAGAGTACTTGGACCACTACCTCCTTCTTTTGGAGCTAGCTGCATTAGAAAGTCACTACAGAAACTAGAATGAAAGCACTTTTTGGGTTTCCAGAAGTAATCTATTCTTTGGCGCACTTCCTCAGCAACATTTTTAGAATGAGGAAGGCAGATCAAACACCAAGTTGCAGTTCCTCCTTTACTGGCTGTTTCTTATCCTATTTTCCCAAGCACCACTGAGATAAGAGTGTACTCAAGAGAGACTTGAATGAATTTAAAACATTTTGCTACACTTCCAAAATCTCTTTGTTTGAAGAGACAACCACGTGAAAAACTTCATGCCCACTTTCCTGACCTTTTTAGTTAATTATATAAATCTTTCCAGCCCTAGTGGTTTTAATTTGGGAAATTTGTTTTAAAAAAACCCTCTCAAAATCAATAACCTACTTACAGCATTTTCCCACTCCCCATTTTCTTTTTAAAATAAATATAGTCTAACTGCAGGAAACCATACTATGATTTTACAGTTCAAAATGAAGAAGTATTAATAGAATATGATGGATGAAAGTGGATGTTATTACTTAATCTGTCAGAATCCAAGGTTTTTCTTCAGCTTCTCTTAAATCTTTGGCTTTCATAGGATGGTTGAAATTCAAAATAAGGTCACAAAGCAGTAGCTGGCTTTCCACTGAAAGACAAAGAGCAGTGTATCATCATGGTATTTTTACAGAAATAAAATTTATTAAATGGCAGATGCTAAGTGAATGGTACTTTATATTCAGAACTTTTTGAAGTGTGCATCTATCAGCTCTTCCAAAAATCTGAACGGTTGCCTTGTTTTGTTTACTTTAAGATGGTTAAATAAAGTTGGGTATTAGCATACTGGTAACATTGGTATTAGGAGACTGTTACTGCAAAGGAATGATGTTGACTACCCTTCCATGGTTAGCAAACATTATTCCATTTCTATGTGCATCCTGTTTCTGTGGTTTTTCAAAACAAGAGAGGTTAAAAACCAGCTCTATGACATAGAAAACCAAGCCATTCACAACTGCACACTTTTTAAAACAATGCCTTGAAGAGCTTCCTGTTTAGCTGCAGAATGAACTCACTCAGAATTACCGTTCAGTTTCTTCAGCTCATTGCACATTCTGTCAAGGTTCTTAATCGCAGCTTCAAGGTTAAACTGCTGATCAGCACCAGCGTTTCTGAACACCTGTATGACAGAGAAACAAAATGTAACAGGCAGTGTACATGGGATTCACAAACACAACAATCCAGCTAATAATTTGTATGAATTTTTTCTTTGATTTTCTATGACGATACTTTAACTAAAAATCCTCTTTTTACAATTACCCAATTAGATATGGCAACTACAACTACTGAAGGTAACTTCTTCATCCTTAGGCTTTCTTTTTGGTTTTTCTTACTTTTTTTTTTTTTAGCCTCAACATCTTTCTGCTTATTTTGGAGATCATATTCCCTCCCTCTAATATTTACTTAAAAAACTAGTGAAATACGGAGACAGTTAAGACTAGAAACTGAAATTAAGTATAATTTGAATTTTTATATTTATACTATACTCTTTTTTAGGATTTTTTTTCCTTAGGAAAAATATAAAATTAAATGGCACATATCATGTTTTCTAGCCTAGTTTTAAGTTCTCTATTTATAATGCAAAAATTCTAAAAATAAAACCTGGAATAACTCTGGGTGGTTCATAAATAATGCTCACTATATAGAACACCTCAGCACACTGAGAAATATTACCAAAAAACTGACAATACATTTAATATAGATTCTTTGTCCAAGTCTCTCTTCCCTTCAGACAGTGGCTTTGCATTGAGTCCATCAACCAGGGCCAAAGACCCTAAAAGGACAAACCCCAAATTATTATGGAGTAAAATATATACATACACACACACATATATATAAATGTGTATATCTCATATCAAAGATATAATAACATTTGACAAACATAATGTTTAGGCCTTGTTTTCATTAGTGTTATTTGAAAATGGTGTCTAGGAGATCAAATAGTTTTAATTCCTCTTGAGGAAGAATAAAATCTTGTATTTTATTTATTTCACTTTCTTCTAGAGATAGTTTTTCAGAACTTTTTTAGGAGTGAAACATGGACTTGGTAACAGTGAATAAGCATATTTATAACAGTGATGAAAAAGTCCTCAAGTAAAATTCTATATTTTTTGATAAAAAACTTCATAAAATATCTTAAAAAGGCATTGCAATTGGTTTCTATCATTACTTTATGAAAGTAGACTTTAAAGTACAGACACAAGAAAAGTCAAGTGTGGAATATCTACTGGTCAGTAACAGAGCTGAGGTTACATACCAGATCCCTGGGCTTGCTCTTCCCCAATTTGCTCTGCTTTTCTCTCCTCACTCATTAGGACAGCTTCAGGCAAGTTTAAGTATACCAAGTCACTGGAAAACTGTTTCAACACTGAAAAGGCAGAGAAAAATAATTCAAAAAAAGAGTTCATTTCACCCTGGTATTGTGTGTTCAGGAATGTGTAGTGGAATGAAAAAACCCTGCTCTTTGCTAAAGGGCAGCCAGAAGAGCGGGCCCCCTTCTGCTCCCCCTGGAATGGCCTGTGGTGAGAGCAAAGCCCCGTGTGGGGATGAGGGTGGGATCCACGCTGTTCCAGGTGGAGCACCTCTCCAGGAGTGCACCTGCCCTCATCTCCATGTGGGCCACCATGGAACATGCAATGAAGGAACCCACAAGGCTTGAGGATTTATCTCCCCGTTCCCAGAGGCTGTCCTGAACAAGCAGAAGTGCAGAAGGGGTGCCACACCAGAAGGCCCAAAGACTGAAACAGAGCCATGGCAGCTACGTCACAGATTGGTCAGGCCATGGTGGCAGCTCTTTCCTGTTGCTGGGGCTGCCACATGGGCAGGTTCACTTGCTGAGAGTCAGAACCATTGGCACCAGCCCCACCACAGCATGCAGGCCTGTAGGGCCTCCCAGGGCACTGGTGCCCAAGGCCTGACTTTCACCTGCAGCCTGCAGGGATGGTCCCTCTGCTCTTGCAGGCCAGGGGGGCAGCACAGACCAGCCTCCTGGTTGCCCCCATTCCCTAGCATGTATGGCAGGTGCTAGCAGTGAAGCTTACAGAACACCAGGTACCACAGGGCGATTTGGGTCCTCCTCCCTGCTGCCATGAAGGTAAGTAGGGCTATCCCTGAGGACACCGCAACGTGGCTGCCCCCAGCACCTCACCGGGGCTGGTGGGCTCTGTGGGCAGGCAGCAAGGAAACCCTTCCTCAGATGTGAGAAGCCTGCCCTTTCCCACAGCCTGGCTGTGTCACGGCTGCCTCCCCACCGGCAGAAAGATGAGCTGGTCACTCCAGTCGGGCCCTGGTGCAGGTCATGCACCCCCCATGCACAGGCAGTTCTAGTGCTTCGCTGCCTTCTGCTTTGCTCAGCAAGGAAAGCCCCGTCATGCATCCCTCTTCCAGCACATGAAATGTCGGTTCGTTGCAAGAGCCGGGTAGGAGTTGAGATTTTAGGAGTGGGAGGTAAAAAGTAATCTCAAAAGTTGCAAGAGCTGAAAAAGAAATGGAGAAAGAGAGGACTGAGGTGTCAACAGGGAGTGGTAAATTGCAATTTCATCTCCCCCTTTGAGGCCCACCCGTGGAGAGCTGATTGCGTGTTGCCAGCAACTCATTTATAAGCAGTCAGTTCCTTTTTGTCGTCAATTTAAATTCACATGCAGTAATTTACGAGTAAAGATCAGATAATGAACCTAAATTCAGGGAAGACAAGAAAGGCATCTTGCTACACAGGTTTATCAATCTAGACTACAACAATGAACGCTGCCCTTAGATGTACATATCTGACTTGAGCAGAAAGCAACAAAACTCTTAAATAACAAACTGGAGTTGGGAACTGCTAATTTCTTCCTCAGTTCGTGCTCTGTACTACTTAAAACCAGGGACACCAAGCAAGGGAATGGCTGTCAATAATTTTGCTTAATCTACTGCAACCACTTCTGCTGCTCAGTGTTCATCTGTATTTTGAACTTCCTGCCTGTCATCAGTGGAGGAGGGCTACCAGTACCTCAGCAGAGAGTGGAATTACTTGGATGTTCAGGAGAGAACAGATGGACAGAGAAGTCAACTGCCTGCCATTAACTTACTCTTCCATTCTCTGTCTTTTTCAGGCATGTGCTTTCACAAAACTACTTCTCTACAATAAAGCGTTCCAAGTGTATTGTTTTGTGACTGCAGGTGAAGCTAAATTGCAACTTAGGACAGCATCTTCTGTTAAGGCACCATCAAACTGTGATTCAAAGAGAAAACATGATACGATGCTTAGATTGTGGGGCTTTCTGAATATGAGAAGTGTAGAGCAGGAAACACTTTACACATGTACTAATTCCTGTACTATCATCTCTCAGTTTTAAGGTCTTGCAAGGACCCTGGTGCAAACACGTTAACTGTGCCCTTTCTATACGCCTCTAAGGAAAAGTCCTCTGTGGTTTGCAGAATCTGGTGGTTTTGGTAGCAGAATACCAGGGTATAGGTGTGTACAAAGCAAATGTACAAATATACAGAAAGGTGTTCTCATATATCTCCTATATATAAAATAATATATTAAAAGTGTATATAAAATATACATACAAAAAAAGTATGACAGTAGCCTAGCAAGTTCCTGAAAACATTTGTGTTATTATTATAAGCAGAAGTTATTTTTTTCAATAACTTCCAAAGGAGAATGCTTACATGGCTGTCAGGAATGGGGTTGGCAGAAGAAGCTGTAATGAAGATGAACAGGAACCTGCTTTACTGGAGAGACTGCTCAGAAAAACAGGTGTAGTCTTATCCTAGTACAGTACTAGGGAAGGAGAAAGACAGAGCTGACCTCAGGAAAAGTGAACTGTCAACTAATGGGGACTTTTTCAAGACATGGGAGGCAGTTCCACATTGACCTCTGTTCAAATATTTTATTTAAGTTATATTCGGGGATTTTTTCCACATCTTACAAATAATCTCTCACATCGTACTTACATTCTTCTGTGAACTAACTGTAGAAGGAAAAATAGACTACTGTAACTACCAAAAAAATTAGATTCAAAATATGTACAATAAACTGAGTTGCCAGAACTAATTGGACAGACTAAGTTGAGTGGTTCTTAATGGCAAGGCCTTTCTAAAAATAATCTTCAATAAATTAAGATATTAACAAGCAAGATGCCCAACAACGTAGGACTTTGATAGTACAGGGTGTTTTCTTTTAAGAAGAAAAAAAAAGAGCAAGAGATACTGAATTTCTACAATCAAATTTACTTGGAAATGAACTATTGTCTGGATTTTTTCATAAGGTAATATTTCAAATTAAACATTGAAATTAATAATTTAAATTATTAAATTACACCTCTATGTGAGGAATGCTCTCCCAAGTGTTGCTAACAATTTCTTACCAGCATGCCAGTTTCAGACATGCGGTTCCAGCTTTGCCTGAGACAAACCTGCATGTTTATGTGCAAAGACACAGAAAGTTGAAGTTGATCATAACTCTTTTTAATCATGTGCTGTTCTGGCTGTGTATGCTACTTTAACACATGAAACAGCTGTCTGCCTGGAGTCTTCCTGAGAACACATTCAGTTATGGAAGGTGAAGCTGTTCAGCCACCTTTATGGATCTCAGATAAAGACAGAATTACTGCTAAAGCAGTTCTTCCAGCAATCAGGAACACTAGAAATATATTAAAGGTCCTGAATGTAGGATTATGATGTGGACCAGCAAGCACTGCAGGCAACTAAAACAGTGCAGGTCACTGTACAGAACTGCCTCCCTCAGCTCTGCAGTAAACTTGCTTTGAATATAATTTCAGACAAAAATAAAACAGTTAAATACACAACCACTGAACAGGAGGATTTCAAAATAAAGGGTATCCAAAATTCATTTTCCTGTATAATCAGAGATGAAGTAAAAATAGAGAGACCATGATCTCTTGTTTTACCTCACCGATACACAACTTTTTAAAATCAATTGTTCTAACGGGAAGTAGAAAAAAATCTATTTACTTCAAAGACAATTATTTTAGTGAGTGGCTTAATACACATTACTAGAGTCTGTCTTTAAGGAAATCATACCTACAAACACTGCAATACATCAGAGATGAGATATAAGGAGATAAATTTTACTGAAAAGATAACCATTTGCTGTTACTCTGACAGCTTTAGCTTTCATAAAAAATTCCTAGTGGATCTAATAAGAGAGTGTGAAGTTTCAATGCAAATTATTAAACTTTCACATAAAAAGCTCTAACAAAAGAGGATCTGCTTTTTTAGCATTGCCTAAGTATAAAAAATGTTAACCCAGATTGCAAGGAAAGTCAACTAGAAACCAAATTAACACACACACAAAAAATCACACAACCTCAACATCTGATAGTTATTTCTCATTAAATAATGCATTTCATAAGCTTTAGAGCACACATAGGATTGCCACCAATGAAAACTCGTAAATGCTGAAGGCCAAAAAAAGCCTTACTAGATCATGGTGCAAAACAGTAAAGCAAAAGTCAGATTTTTTCTTGAGAAGTTTACAATCCAAGTAGTTGAGGCAAAGAGTGACAGGTAGAAAAGACTGCTGAGTGAACTGACTCGCCCTAATACCTGCTCATGACTCAGGAGGAATAAACCCTGAGTTAAAGTATATATTTGTGACATAGTATATTGGGTTTTGGAATGTCTTTGCTTCACAAATTTTCAGCTAGAAAACTTCAAGAAATTATATAAAATGTAGTACACTGTTTTGAGAACTTGATGAAGAAAATGTTAAAAACACTAGTGTTTCACCTACAGAATGAAAACCATGACAGCGTTTCACAATACAATTAAGTCTGTTTTGCTCTAAGAAACTGCTTATATTAAATGCATCCATTTTAAAAAAACAAAGAACTCGTCAGACCATGTAAAATCTTGTAACTAACTTAGTAAGTGCTTGTCTGCATACTGCAGTCTGCTGAATACTGTATGCATACCATGATCAGATTTAGAGTCTGCACCTATCATTGCCTTCCACTTTAGATTCTAATTTTCATGTAAGGAGACCCTGAAAAGCAGCAGATTATAGAAGGCAATACATGAGGGAGGATACCTGCCTAAGTGTCTGCTTTAATACCTTCCCTGCAGTGGGCACAGACCTAAGAAAGTAAACAGTAGCACTTGAGTGGAAGATGGACATCACTGTACAGAGCGATGTTTCCTTCTATTGCTTGACCAGTAAATATTTTTCTGGTCAGTTCTATGTTTTTCAAGCTCACAGAACAACAGGTTTTTAACATCTCAGATGTTCTCATCTTCTGTTTGTTTGCGTGGACAGTTTAAATTCTAACATTAAATCAGTTGCTTCCTGTTGCCTTGGAATATTTTTCTGAAAAATATTTTTAAACAATAAGCAGCATAAAAAAATGCTGTTTATTCATTTATGTTTTGCAGATACTCTGGAAGGTCTCCACTTGGTGATCTGGAAAGTTCTTTTATGTCATTGTAGGTTTTAAACTACAGCTTTTTAGAAGTTCTTAAATGCAACATTTACGTAAGTTAAATGGGATGCTAAAGATGTGAATGTTCAATGATTGAAGTAAAGTGCATGTATAATGCTAATGCAGATAGAATCGTCTCATGAAACTGCTTAGTTGGTATGATTAACTTTTATGTAAAATAAAAGCATATTTCCTGCAGCTCTTTCATATATAACATTTGTGCTTTTCAATTTTTTAGTAAAGTCAGGTGATTAGGCTGTGAATTTTTGAAGAGATACATGGTAAATACCAATTAGGTTGCAGTGGAATAGTTTGGGCAATTAAAAAATGTTATGCTCAGTAGAATTTTGGGAGGTTCATGAATATTTTTGCTTTCTTCATAGTCTGTATATCATGGAAAGGGAGAGGTACTCAAGAAAGCACAAGGTCTGCTGGGCATGCAAGGTCTGAGCCAATGGAATTGGGAAGGACAGCTAACCTTGCATGGCTTTTTAAAGAGAAACTCGGATACATCCAGGAGTTGGGGGGAAGATTTTCAAGAATCATTCAGGAATTCGTCATGCTTTTTGGATTTCACAGTAACAGTAATTTCTATGCTATTATATAGTTTTTCCATTCATAATAAAACCACTGAAATGACACAGGGCTTCATAGCAATGGTGAACCCTCACTCCTTAGCATGCAGCTATCTAGAGCTATAGCAGTGGATCTGCTCCAAATCTTATACACACTCACATGTACCTCTCTACATCCTTTCACAAAGCAACTGCCATTCAGCAAGATTTTTTTCAACGGCACAAGGAAATAAGTTTATAAAGCAAGGACCTGTGAAATTGTCTCCAGATCTTCATAAAGCAGTGATTCCAGATTGCCTTTTGGCAAACGGTAAGCCCTTTTGATTGACATGGCATGGCTTAATAGCTCAGTTTTTACAGATCTCTCATCACACTGCTGTTTTATCTTCCTAGATTTTCATAGCAACAACAGCAGTAACAGCACACTGCTTGAAATACTGCAGAGAGAAATAAGGCAGCATGCTAGCATCAGTAAGTCAGGTTTATCATTTGCTACATGGCAAATTATCCCTTCTTCACTTAATTTAATCCTGTAAACTCTAAAGGTTAGAGACACGATGTAGATATTACAGCTTCTATTAGCTGTTTCTCTAGTAATTATCTACATTATTTTTCATTTGCCAGCTTGCATACATTACTACATGACATACTGTCTAAGCATTAGAGGTAAGGACATGAGATTAAAAGTAACAAAAGAATAACAATAGGCTCAGGGAAATTTTATTATTACTTAGAAAGTACAGGTTTGATTACCCTTTTTACTTTATCAGGCTTCTTTTTTTACTAACTCATTACATGGCCAGTAGGAGGCACAACAAAATCTCCTTAACGCCTGTCTCAGCTGCTCCACTGGGGCATTTCCCTGTAACTAAGGCTTTTCATAAACTGTCTAGAATTAAAAAAAAAAAGCACAAAAGACATTATTTATGCAATGATGTTCATGCTGTCTAAATGCAGCTGTGTCACAAATTCCACACCATGCTGTCCCACTAAGTATTACGGCCTCTGAAAATTGGGCTGGTAGAAACACAGAGCAACAAAAGAGAAGCCACTAGAGGCCCTCCTTCCCACAATTAAAATGAATTCGGCAAAAGTAAATTGGAAGCAGCAAAATGTTGTCTGAAAAGGTTGGTGATTTAGTCCAAATGTGAAAATGACAGGTATGTAACAGATGTCAGATAATTAATGCCACTGCCTTAATAGCATATTGTATTAGCTTCCCACTCAGTGAGATTATAATCCTCGGGGGAAGGGATGTAGCAAGAGGAAGGAAGACACCCACAAAAGCTCCTCACACTGGGCTCTCTGTACTGTCAGAGTGATTATCCCTCACAGTCCATACACAGCAGGTACCTCAGATTTATCCAGGTGACTCGGCAGGAGCCTTTTACTATCTGTTAACTACAGCTGGGAGAAGTGGACCTCCACTTACTAAAGTTAGCTATTGATGACTAACACTTCCAGGTCTCATATCACACACAAATGTGCTTTGCTATGTTTTATTTGTGGTTACAGTGTTAAAAAATATAAATGTCATCCAGGTTGTTTTCTTTATTGAACTTGGGAAAAAGCACTAAGTTTAGAGGACTGCTAACTCCAGCAAACTGTAAATTGCTAGTCTTTGGCTCTAGCTTTTGTCCTTGTGAAAAATCTCATATTCACATATCCTGGCTGTGTCTGTGTCTGCACAAAAATCATCATGTGTCTACCTGGATGAGCTGCCACATTGTACATGCAGACCATGGACAAAGTTGCATTATCTTCTGAAACAAGTAAGTAAGCTGAAATATTATTATTTTGTTCAGATTCTTTTGTCAGAACAGAGAATGTGTGAAATCAATTATTTCAACTGGAGTTTTAGTCTTTCAAAATACGAACAATATTGCTCCGAAATAACTATGACTTAAGTTAACAAGTTACTAGCTGTGATAATTTTGTGGCAACTATTTAGTTGCCAAAGACTAAAACTTCACATCCTCATATTTGCATGTCACAGCACGACAATGGCTGCATTGTGTGATATGAGTTAGGACAGGTACAAATGTGAATGTTAGCTTGCAAACAAGTATAGAAAACAGAGCATAAAAATAGAACTTATCAACAGAAGTAAAAGTATCTATGTTAAAAATACCTTCAGTGAGAGAGAGAGGAACTGGGAATGTGCCAAGTAGAGAAGGGAATGTAACACACCTGTACAAATGCAATAGATAAAACTGAACATTTTTCTGACCCAGTATCTGAAATTCTGTAAACTGACTCACATGCCACGGGGGTTGTACCTGCGTGGACATCACTTAACAGAGGAGGGAGTGTGGAAAGAAATCCCAACAGTGGCCTCGGTCTGTCTCTTGCATTTGGCACCTGGGATCATTGAGCAAGAGAGAGGCTGTGCTGCTGTGTGACTCGTGTTTCTGAGCTGCAGGTGCCAACTGAACCAACTTCACACAAAATGTCCAAGGCCTCGTGGGACCGGATGACAACAAAGATGAAAACTTTCGTTTTGCCTGCTGGATGTACCGTGCACAATGAAGTGTGCCCTGTCATTGTTTTACAAGCATGTCAACATAAAAAACACTTGAAATAAGACACAGAAGACATCTTTAACAGTCTAATAGGCTTCAGCTCCCTGCAAAGGATAAATTGACTCATTAACATCACAGAAGTTTGTCTGGCTCACCAGCCAATTAAGTTACATCATCCTCTCAGTATTTCAGACTGCACTGATAAGCATTACCAGGCAAACACTGTGTAACAAATGTTTCTATGTATCAAAGTTACGGTTTCTCTAGAGTTTCCTACACCAACTAAAAGGTAAAGTAAGCAATTACATATCTCTTCATAATATTCATGTTTCAAAAATGGGAAGTGAGGTCCTTCTCCCCATTGTTTCACCACACTTTTTTAAAGCTAAGAAATTCAATTTTAAAAAATGCTAAAATTCTGCTTCTTTTCAGGATCTGTTCATATTACATTTGCTAAAATAGCATTGCTTTTATTTTTTTCTCTAATAAAAATAATGTTAAATGTACCATCAAAATGTATAAGGAAAAGAAAAAAGAACCCAAAACCCCTCAAAAAGACAAAAATGAGAATTTGGAAGACTGTTCTAGGAACTGGTGTGAAAGCTGATAATTTCTCCTGTAAACTCTAAAGGGTTGAAATCTCTTACGACATTACCAGATTTCTTCGGAACCACAAAGAAATTATTTTATTACAAATAAGGCTCATTTAAATGCAGCAAAATATCTACAGTTGTACATAATATCAATTTCTGTGCTTTTTGATATATTAGCACTGACATTTAACCACAGAAATATTTCACAATCTTTTTTTTATTATGCTCATTTCTCAAGAAGTTTGGAAGCTAGATAAATCATAAAAAGGAGCTGTTAAATTTGCTTACCAGATTAATGCATGCTATAGACACATTCAAAGAGCATCACAGCACAAAGAAATGGGAAGTGCTTCCAGTTCCCACAAATAATGCAGGAGCTGGCTTGAGCTCTAAATAAAGGAAGCCAGTCCCAACATTTGCAAATTGTGTGAAAAAGAAATATGACCATATATAAAATTAACAAAGTGGGATGTGGAACAAGGCTGTCAAGACTTATTAACAGCTGTCAATATACTTGTCTTGTGAAATCAGGCATCCTTTCAGAGCCCTCACCTCTTTCTTTCCCTGCACATGATGGACCTGTGTGTCATTCCATAAGGCTAAGAAACAGATCCCAGTCATGATTGGGTACAAGTTCTGGCATCTTAGCCATACCAACTGCCTCTTTGCTTTCTAACTATGTCAGCTGTGTGGCCACTCCAGTAAACTCACAAAAAATGATTTCTGCTGGAGTCACCACATAGGTGACATCAGTAAAAGGATCAATAAAAGCTTTCTGGGTTTAAACAAACCCAGAACTAATTAATACCTACACACTGTACCTTCTACCCTCATCACAGACACTCCAAAATCCATAATGTCTAGATCCTCTGCAGAACTGAGTATTATTTGAATGCCTGCAATCAAAATATCCAGATCAGACAGATGCTTTTATCACCCCTCAGCAGGAGACAAGTCCATTTCCTCAGCCTTTATGAAGTTACATTGTGAGGCCTTCTCCCTTGACATCACAGATATACCTTCTGGAAGCATGATATAATACTTAAATCAAAGGGTTCTCTGTTTGCTATACGTATATTACATCTAGACACAACTTGCTTCCCAAAGTGAGCGTACTCAGTGACAGCCACCAGCAGCAGCAGCAAAGTCTCCCAGCTACACACTCAGATAGGGTTAGTTATGCAGCCTGGCAGGCAGCACACCACAAAGCAGCACACCCCCTCGAGCTGCACACCCCCAAACATCTGCAGATCCATGGCCTCTGATGTGGCTGCCAAGAATGAAATTACATGTCTAGGGCTACTTCTTTTTCTGCTCGACTCTCACTGAAGATACAGAAAGATCCCTGCAGCAAGGACTTGTGGGTTCAGCCAGAAACAACCCATTTACAGAGCACTAGATTAGGTTCTGTATGCACCAAGAAAATACAAGTAGCCAAATTAAAGTGGAACTTTACAAGCCAATTTGACAGAAGGGTATTTTTGTTAATTTCTTCCTCAAGCACTTGAGGAAGTTACGTAAAAAATAGTTTAACTTTTGAGAGTCCATTGACATCTACACGTAACATTGCTTGACAGGTATTGAACCAGTTTCCTAATCCATTCACATTTTTCCTCTGCACAGACTGCAGAAGGAATGAAAATAAAGTGGAGTTATTTTTTAATGCCTAAAATTGCTTAATATTGCTTTTGACACTTCTTAGACATGTAAATTCCTATTAATTTCCTTCTAAAGTTAAATGGCATATACTGAAATTAAGTAAAACAGAAATAGTAAGAATGGTCTGGCATTATTCACTGATTTATGCATAAAATTGCAGGGTTTTTGTTGCTGAAAATTATAAGCCCAAACTCTAAATAAATAACCTGTGAAATTGAAAACTTCTTTACCTATGTAAATATTTACTTTTTCTGAGCAAACTTATCGCAATATTTTATTCACAGAATCCCTCCTGTAATTTTCATTTGAATGAGTATTGCACAAAGATACTTTCTTGTGAATTTACACTCCTGCAATGGAGATTATAAAAAAAAAAATGAACAGCTACAAAATAAATTGTTCACTGCTCGTCAAGTTCATGTTCATGGTTGTCATGATCTGCAGGTAGATCTGCAGAGGTTACCATGCCTCCAACTTAGGTTTTCTAGCTCCCTGACTGTGCCATCGTGCCTTTTTATACATTTGACTGATTTTGTGTCTAGACTAATTTTAGGTTTCCCAAGCAATTATTTCATGAATGTGTTGTGCAATGGATTCCATTTTGCATGCTCCACATCCTGCACCTGCAAAGCTTTCCTGAAATACACTTCTGAGGAATTCTGTGCTACCTTTCCCCACAACCAGTTATTGGTAGGCAGGCTAAATAGTATGTATATGGGACACATATTTAGTAGCACATAAAAGGATGTTTTAAAACATCACAGTAGATTGAAAATAATTATAGCATGTTGCAAATGCTGTAAAAGAGTCACCCATGTCTCTTTTCAGGTAACCAGGGTAGCTGAGCAAGAGTTTTTTTATAAACTTTCCTCTTCTTTACTCTGCTAAAAAGCACAGACTCAAACATAAACTGTTCATAAAATTGATTCAACACCTGTGAATTTGAATTTCAAAAGTCAATCTCAACTTTCCATCTTTAAAGTATCAGAAGTAAATGTTTCAATTTCTCACATAAACTCACTTCTTTTTTTTTTGAGGGGGGATGGTGTCATGATTAATCAAGCCATTATTTTTCAGTTGAGGTTTTTAAGTTTGTCCCAATTAGACAAATAATTACATTAGTCTGGCACATATCCCTCAGTAATTTACATAGTTATTTTTATGCCTTATGCCATGAACGTAAATTGTGGTGTTAGCCACCTTGGCATGGCTGATACCAACAACTACAACTGATCACTGAACTTCAGGATCATTTCAGCATCCCTGCTCTGTGCTCATAACTTTTTATCTCCTTTCAGTAGCCACATGCTCTCCTGGCTCCCCCTTATTACTTAAAGGAAGCAACAGGCCTCCACTGAAAGACATGAGAGCATTTATTTTCTGAAGAAAAACGATGACACTTTACTGCCCAAGCATTTTAAAACACTGAAGTTATATTGCTTCACTGGCTACTTTTTACAGTCTTTTGAGAAATTTCAATGTAAATGTTCAAAAAAGTCTAAAAGACAGTAAAGAGAGGAATTCAGAAGTGGGTAATTCCACACAGACTTATTTCAATCATCATATCTCATCAGAACAATGTGCATTGTGTACATGTAACAAATCCTAGTCCCTCTCACAAATCAGCCTTTGGTGAAACAAAGATTCCTCAGTCCTCTGATACTCTTATGTTTTATCACCTACTTGTTGGTTCTACTCTCAATAAATCTGTCTTCTAACCATTTGTTTCTGATAACTGTACCAGTGCAAAAAAAAACACAACCCTAAAAGCACCATAAAAATATTCAGAAATACAAGTACACTGTAATTCCAGAATAAGGAGGTCAATTTACATCACAAAGATGAATCTTGTAAGGTTGTTTTTATTGGTTCCTTCTTTAAAGTTTCTCTGACACAAAAGCCTATCAACAGGTGACCATTGGGGCATAAGCAGCATGGTAGAGTGACCTTGGTCACTTTTTGGAAAACCTTCAAGAAGCAACTTTCATTCAATTGTTCATTAACACTTTGATCACATTAGCAAGGATTTGTTGGCAACTGCTGATGCAATAAAATGTATCTCTACTAGGTGTATTTAAAGCTTTGGTGGTACAGTGTACTGTGCCTAATCAGGCTGGTGTTGCCCACTGCTGGGAAGTGTTGCATGATTTACCACTTTGCCCACTCTCATCTGATTAAATTCCTCTTTCCTTACTGCTGGAAAGCAGAATTGGCAACAAGGAAGCATCTTTAGCATTCTGTGCAGAGCAGCTCTAGAGCTCTTGGAATATGTAATTTCAAAGTCTCAGTTTCAAAAGCTCCCTAAATTTGATTTTTCTTGGCTGCAAATAGACAACCTGAAAATGAGCAAATAAAATATTACAGCAGATGCAGAAGAAATTTAAACTCCCACCTATCAATGTACTTCAGTCTAAGGTGAAGCTTGATTGTGGGCAAGAGCACGAGGCACTAATGCATTCACACCTTCTCTTTGCTGAGCTTGCAAGCTGAGCAAGTCTGCCACTAGTACCCCAGTGAGAACAGGAGACAGGAGCTGCACAAGTGACACAGAGTCACTTTAGATGAAGCTCTGTGCACCTGTCAGGTGGCTAAAACTTTTCGACAGTGCAAACAGCCCATGATGTGATGGTAACCTGGTTAATATGCTTTGTAACAACACTTTAAATTGTTTTCAGAAGAAATCAATCTGAATAACTACAAAAGTAGCAGTAACCTGCCAGCAAAATGTGACTGTATTTGAGGTCAAAGGAAGGCTGAGCTATATTAGAAACGACTGAAGAATAAAATGTATTTAAGGAAAAAAAAAAATCTATATTTAGCTATGATATGGGTATAATAGAGACAACAAGTGAGTCTTAAGGTCCTATTCCAAATAATCTTGCTGGGTTTGAGAAACAGAGTTTTCACTCTGTGTGTGGGTGTACATCAAATATGATGCACATCACTCAGGATACGTGTGGCAGGACCTATGATACATTAGCAGTTAGCTATTCGTTTGCCTAAGCCTTAATGGTGTGAGCAGCAAATGGAAGCTCTTCAGACTGAATTGTTTAGATGTTAATTTGACTCTGAAATTATTCACCCTAGTACTATGATGTGGATAGCTATCCAAGCAATGGGATTTTGGGCCAGAAACACTAAGTTTGGCAGTCTGGCTCACTGTGATTATCACCCAGGAAAGAAAAGGGGTTAATTTGATTTATGGATTTAAACTTTTTTAGAGATTTCAGGGAAAAATTTAAAATTTCTCAGGGATTATTTTCATATGTAAGAAAGGACTTCCTTTTTTTCTAGTATTCTGCATTTTTCAAAGCAAGCTCACAATAGTGATTATTCCCTCTGTGTCCTAAATAATGGAAGTAAGAAATAATGAGAGGTAGGTATTGACTTTTGTGGCAGGAGGACAACTTAATTATACCTTTTAAACTTCTTTACATCGAGGCATCCAAGCTACCTAAGACAAAATGAAACCTCCTTTAAAGCAAGGCTACCATGTGAAATGAATTATATAAAGATCATACTTCCTCACCTAATAAATTGCTTATTGCTTAAATTTAGAATCATGTCAGCTCTTTGTTCATTAACATAGATTTTTTTTTCTATTCCCTGCAAAACCAGCATGTAGACACACTAGATTGTGTGCCAGCTTGTGCATCACCAATAGGATCAATTATTTCTGGAAAACATTTGTCCTGCAGTGGCTTTATTGTTCATGATTTGAAGCAGAGAAGCACCCACTGTAGCTCTTGAATGCCAAGTTGGCAGGCATAAAATAGTCGTGTTTGGGAGCTGGTGAGACAAGCAGTGTGGATCCCTGGGGCACAGCCAGAGCAGAAGCCCATACTGCCACTTGAGACCCAGTTTTACAGATGTGCACTTTGATCTAACACACATGCTTGTGAACGGGGGACACCAACACGTCACTAAAAACATTATTTCCTTTCCTTCCCTATTTTATCCACCTCTTCCAGTACTAAAATAATTCAGTGACATAAGCAAGTTGATGTTTATTGTTAGCAATAATGTGTTTAGTATTCCCTCCAGGAGTGGACTCATTAAAATGACAAACTGATCTCCTCATGAGCTTTCAAAACTAATATAATCTGGAACCGTAACACAAAGCTCCCAGCAAGGGGCACTGTTCCACTAAACGTCCCTCACCTCCTATTTGACACTAAACCAATGTTAATGTGCAACTCATCCATTTAACATCAAACATACAACCATATATACCTCACAAAAATGTTCACTTAAGAGATGTCACTTATAGATGAAGGTGCACACTTTCATTAAAGTATTTCTGCTTATTTTATTCCTCTGTCAATATCTTGTCAAGTGTTGGGCTTGCAGTTCTGCTAAACTAAGATACACTTTTGAAAAGCGAGATGGAATTTACTTGTTCACAAATTCTTAGATACTTCAGAGAAAAATAGAAGTGTGTGTATATATATACATAAAGGACAAATTGTCAAGGAATTTGTGGGGAACATTGGAAGGTGTTTGGAGACAGGATTCAATTTAAAGCATGTGATATGCGAGGAAGTAACAAATCCTTTGTATGTTAAACAAAAACAAAATTAGGAGATATTCAGCAGATCCCACTTTCTGGAGTCTAAAAACAAGAGTAAGCACAAATCTGAACTAGTGTGCCATCATTAAAAGAATACCTTTGGAGGTTTTGTTATTTTCCAAGACTAAGAGGGAACAAGGAACAACTTTTGTCATTAAAATCACAGATCTTCCAAGATGGCAGTTATAAAATTGAAAAGGAAGCATATTTCATAACATTCAACTTGCAAACAAAATATCAGAACTGGATTATGTATATTTCATCTCAAAAAATATGTGACTCCCCAAACTTTGCCAATGTGTAGACTTTCTTTTCCAATTAGAGTACATGCTGAAAGGAGGGCAACACAATCGAACTCAACAAACTTTTAGGTAGAACAAGTTTGTTAGCAGGAGCATACCATTAAAATGCTGTTGAGGAGCTAAAGTCTTATCTCACATATTTCTTAGCTTATATTATCTCCTGGGTTGTGGCTAATACAGCCAGACCTAGCATACTCTTCCTTACAGCAATATTTTTTTTTCAGATAAACATCCTCCTGAGAACTTTGGAAGTTTCTGGAAAATGCAGTTATTTTATTTTTATGCAACAATTTCTTCCTTTCCTTACAATGTTTTCTAACCGTTCTTCATATGCTTTATGTAAAGGTGTTTGTAAGAAAGAATGGGGTAAGGACTCACTTCTTTATGTGTTTAATTTAGATGAATGTGAGAATTTGGGGTTTACTCTGAAGAATGAATGAGTATGTTAAACTAATCAGAGTGCTTCTCCATTAGTTAAATGCAGTAGACTTCTGCTTCTTCAGTTAATCCAGACATCAGCTAGGAAATGAACCATGACCTTACTTACCCAAGTGTTTAAAATACTGTAATCTAAGCATTTTGCTTTTGAAACAATGAAGATGCAATAAGTAAAACTACCATCCTCTTACCTCTGATAGAGCAACCAACCACTGTCCTGCAGACTGTTTATCTCTGGACGACCAGGGAACGATACAGTCGTGTGATCCTCTGCAAAGACATAATGCAGAAGCAATGTTAGACTGTTTCTTTGCCATCATTTCTAACCTACCTCACACTTCCCTGCCCTACTCTGCTTTTGCTATGATGTAGAGCTGAACTACCAGGAGTTATTCAGCTGCTGATAATTGACTCCTATGAGCATTTTTTCACACACTTCAAAAAGTCAGGCTAGGAAAGAAGGTCATGTCTTGGATGGATATAATTTCTTCTTTGGAGAGACATTATGATTCATTTATTTCTGTCTGTGGCCACAGGTGAAGTGACAGCTAGGCAGTCTGGAAGGGCTACAGAAGGAAGTGGCTTTTAAAGCTTTTTAAATGGTCAGAAATCAGTTAGGTTTGGACCTGAAAGACAGACTGGGTGAGACAGAAGATGACTGTGGTTGCTTTACACAAGAGCAAACTACATTTTTATGAAGTCTTCTCTTTCTCCCTATATTTAGCATTGCAGGAGGCTTACTCTGTACTTCTGTATTTCTGACATCCTCACCATTTAGGATGTTCAGATAAGGAGTTCCTTTTTATTCTAAACAAGAAGCTTCTCTGTGACATGCCGTCAGGACGTACTTTCATGGCTTCAAGGTTAGAGTAACCTTTCCAACCTATTTGTGTGTTGTGTTCTGATTTAGGGTATGTTGCAGCAGTACTGTCACAAACCAGTGTAAGGGCATGCTGCTTATGTGATTACAGCACAATCAGTGGGTGGATGTTATGTTGATTTTTCTTCATCTATTTCTATTTAAAGGAACACATGAAAAAGAATGTTAATTTCTTTGTTTACATTTATAGCTCTCTTTACTATGTAAACTCAAAGGAATTAAAATGTGTAATATACTTTTATCATGCTCAATTTGATCCAAATCCCAAACATTTAAAAGAAGACTTCAAAAATTGCAGGAGGAAAGTAGTTGTTTCTCAACTATTTCCTCATCTAATGTGCTCAGAGACATAACATGATGTGAATTTGTGTTGTACTTTAACTCAGCAACTGTTCCTCATCAGGATTTATCATTGTACTTGCCTGTACCTCTTCAGGAGAACCATAATTTCTTTTTTATTGCAAGTGGATTGCTTGGGATAAATATATGACTTCTTTTGTAGGCAGAGAAGGTCAATAACAGTCTCTACAGAATTTCTCCATAAAATGTGACAAGTTTAACCTCCAATCTATATTAACAGACTACCTTTATTTATTGTTTGACTTGTGTAAAGACAAAGACAGCTAATCCAAAAGGAGCAGTCACAATAGATACTAATGACCTTCTTTTACAAGAATGTAGATACCAGTAGGCAAAAATCATTTCGGCCTCAGCATCATGCAAAGGGCTATTTTGCAAAGAAACACTGTGTGTTAGTTGTTGAAACTTTTTTGTGCATTCCCCGAAACAAATTGCACTATTCTGAATATTTTCTTCTCTGTGCAGTAAATAAAGTCTTTAATGTTGACAATGCTAATATTATATTTTAAAATACATTTGCATTTGTGTTTTTTGTCATTTTTTATTGCATTTTATAAATCCCAGAGCAGAGATCCACTGAGCTCACTTTGAGAAAGCCCCGTTTCTTGGGATAGCACCATGCAGTGACACAGGTGATCATATGGCATTTCAGTATGGTTTACTGGCTGAATCTGTGGGAAAGTTATTGCAACAAGAATTGTGGATATGAACTTGGAGTACAAGTCAGAAAGGTTATTTTGAAGTGATTTTTTTCCGTTGAATTATTTCATATGAATAATTTTCAAGAGTGAATATTCATAATGCAAAGTAATCTGAAGATATTTTAGTCTAATTAGTGCTTTAAATCAAGTCGATAATCATGGGAAGGATGGGAAGAGGGGAGCAAGAAAATGATTTATTAATGCTTGTAATTCTGAGATTTAGCAATGCCACATTGTGGCATTGTGGGGTCAGAATAAGAAATGACAAGTAAACATTTATTTTTAAGGAAGAGTTATGCACATTTTGTGCTCTAGCTAATAAATGTTGTTTAATGCATGAAGATATGTGTACAATTAAATTGTTTTTACTTACTTTTAACTTTTAGTGCTGCATAAAACAGGTAGCTGGAAATCCTCTTCAATCGTAAGCCATGTACCTAGAAATAAGTTAATTTTTATGTACAGAAATACTGATCTACATCTGCTGGTCATTTAAATTGTTTTTAAAAATACATCCTCTTATTCAAGAATACCTTAAAAGCTCATTCATTTCATTTTTTAGTTTAATTTTTCACTAAATGAAATAATCAATTTCTAAATAATTTTTAAAGATTATTTTTCTCCCTACTTTAAGAAGCCTAGTTTTAACATAAAATGGCAAAAAATCTCTCATACATGTAAGCAGCTGAGAATGCACTCTCCTAACGCTTACTAGAGGTATATTACTGTGAGAGGTGTTTCCTGAAGATACTGAACATAAGCTCTAGGACAGATGGTCTTCTCTTTGTGTAGGAAATATGAAAAGAAAGTCACAACATTTCTGAGAGTGAAAGATTTGAATTTTCTTTTCAGTTAGCCAAAGAGTTTGTTGCCAGTTCTGTAAACATACAGAGAGTGTTTATCACTTAGTCTGATTAGTACGAAATGAATGCAGATCTTCTTGGCACTGTGGGAAACTTCAGTAACACTATTTGAAAAAGAGGCCTTGGAAATATATTGGCCTTCCAAAATGGAGTCACACAAAATTACTAGCCTTATTTTCCTCAGCTGTTGGCTTTGCAATGTAGCTTTCTCTTTCTCACATTTTCATTATGTGCAGTATTGTGTACAGCCATCCTAATAAACTGTGTTACTTAGAACAATGAGGTTGAGCATAACTCAAATCCTGAATTAAATGCGAATCTAGCACCAGAAAAATGGATTAAGCAGTACAATAGGACTTTAAAATGTAAGTACTGTGTATTTTCTGAACATAAAGTTTAACTGAATAAAGGAAATGGATACTTGCAAGGACTGACAAATTCAAATTAGTGTCTGTATCCCTGAGTAAGCAATAAAATGTGTCCACCATGAGAACACAGGGAGATTTAACAGTGGTGCCTTTGGAAGTAACATACAATGGCCTTTGTAAACATTTTTATTCTTTTTTTTGATAAATAGTCACCTGGAGGAACCTTATGAGAGGAAAAATGACCTTTCTGCAGGGCTAGCAATATTTTTCTTTAATATGACCATGCACAAGTATTTAATTTGTTTGTAACTGAAATGGTGAGCCTTCCTACCCAGGAGGTACTATTAGAAGATTAATAGCAGACTATTGCATTATTTCTTTGAATTCAGAAATGGAAGAAGAAAAGTTTTCAAATCCTAGCAGCAGCCAGAAAAGTGCAACCTTAATTGTCATAGATACGCAGTATCAATATGGAACAACTTCAAGGATTTATGGCTGTGTAGTCCTTTGTGTAACATGTGGCTCAGTAACACACGAAGGAGTTTGGCTATAAACCCAGGACAATATACTTAGATTTCTGCTCAGCAATTATTCTTAGTTGCAAGGGAAAAATTATGCCATTTTCCTATTCTTTCAATAGGAAATGAGCTTTTTTTCGGGGAAAATGCTACTTTGTACATAGACAAGGGAATCCAAATTATTATCTGATGTTTAGAAGCATGGAAGAGCATTGTGGTGTCATTTCATTGCAAGTACAGAAACCCCATAAATATAGAAAATGTACCCCTGAGGAAAAAGTGTCCGATTTCCATTATGCCAAACAACTTGACACCTTTTGCTGGACAACATAATCCTGCAGATAATCATTGTAAGGCCACGCAATTCAAGATAGTTACTTCCCTTAAATGAACCATTTCTAGCAATTAGGAAGTAAGAGAACACAAGGCAAAATGTTTCTTCTGTATTAACCCATTTGTTTCATTGAAGGGGAAGAGAAGCAATTGCAGGCAGACTCTAGTTGGCAGTGCCTGCATACATACAGCACATACTTCCATTTGTCATCATCTCATGACAATTAGAGACAAAAATATAGTTGCTCAACATATTCAGAATGCATAGCAACAGTTCATGACTAAAATCTGCTCTCCTCCAATCTAGAGTTAGAGAGACCCATATATTAGGATTTAAGTGCAAATTCAGCCCTATGGGTTTAGCCCATGTTCCTTCTACGTAATTTTGGCAAGTATTTTTTTCTTTAATGATTCTTCACAAGCAGAAATAGATGCAGAAATCAAAACTGAGTCATGAGGTCCTAGGGAAGGCAACATTTTGCTTACAGCACTTGAAAGTTCATTTCAAAATTCCCCGATTATTGCTGACATTTCCAAAAGTACTCAGTTCTGCTCTCTGATATAAAAAGTTATATTGTATTTAGCTCAACTTCGTTTCAATTTTAGTTACATTTTCAGTCCCTAAAGCAAACAAACAAAATGTTGATAAGTAGTAAAGGTTAGGTAATACAAACTTGGATATAATCTTAATATTCTTTCAAGGTAATTAAAATATTAATGTTGCAGATAAATAAAATGGTGCATTTCTTTATTTGAAATCAATTAAAATATTTAACATATTCAGCATATGGTACTAGAAAAGTCATCTGCTCTGTGTCTAGATGGGGTTCTCTGGTAACATAGGAAATGTTACTAATGCTGGTACTAAAACCAAATGGTTTCAGAAATGTCCCAACTCAAATTTGAAAAGAAAGATGTGTTCAGGTTTTGACTTCTATCCTACAATCAATCTGTATTGCCTAATCACATAACAGAATAGCTTCTGCACACAAGCCATCAACTATTTCAACCTGAGCCTTCACACACAGTATTCCTTCATTTGCTGCAGAACAGAAGCAGTTCTGCTGTCACTGCCGAGAGCTGCTGTGCACTGCATTACACAGGGAGACAATAATTGCAGCAGAAGCTGTGCTAAATTTAATGTCTAGCTTGTATTTTTTTTCAGTAGCACCTTTGTACACATGAAATATGTTACATACATTTTTTGCTTGTTAGGCAACAAATGACATTTTGTTTTGCTAAAAGAGCTTCCAAGATATGAAAGAAAACCAAGTGAAAAGCACTTTGAAAGTGTCACTTGTGTTAACGCAGAGGTGTCTGAGGTAGGGGACAGAACCTAGGCACAGAGCACAGAGAACAAAGCTCATTTTATCTTACTCCTCAGCACAGTAAATTAGTCTTTACTTCCTCAGTAGGTTTTCAGTGCCAGCTAAGTTGATGGCTCAGGATCCCAACGGTCTGCAGCAGACAGTGTAACGAAAACAATGGGAAGATCTGTTGAATTTTACTTGCATTAGGTACACCCTAATAATTATCTACAAGCCAGTGCTGGGGTTTTGTTTCCCTCTGCTCACAGAGCCATTGCCAAACTGGGCTCTGCCACAGTAACTGTGTCACCTGGGAGCCACTGGGGGAATCTCTGCTTGGGAAGCTCGGTTGCTCTGGTGTGGAAGGCTGCTGGGCAAGTTTACCAAAACCAAGATAAAGCAAATCAGAACATTTAAGCTGTCTGATACCATCTCTGTCAAAAGCAAGGAATAGGAACACTTCTCTTCATACAAAACAGTCATCCTTTTGCAACATGATTGTTGTTTTATTTGCCAAGTTATTTTAGCTCCGACAGGCTCCTCCTTGGTCCATACAGGGTCAGAAGAGCACAATCTGGCTTTACAGTCCACTGAAATTTGCCTGAAGATCTACAGAATATTTTTAATAGTTACCAATTTTTACAAAACCACCATTAACCATTTCAAGCTACTTCCTTCTGGAAATACAGGCTCTGAACTAGTTTTATGCATTTATTTCTCCACTTTCTTTTTATCCCTGCTCTCCTAATCAAGTAGATTGCACTGCTCTCCCTAACTTTTGGAAACTTCCAGAACATAAAGTGATCTCTGAGAAGACAATGAACAGTACACAGCAAAGTCTGAACAAATTTCTATCCTTTTTATTGTATTTTATTATCTTTAATTATAAGGTTTCCTTAAAAACATATTCACTTCAAACGTCTATCACTAGCATACTGGTATTTTCCATTGTTTGCATTTGCTAGCAACCTCTTTGTCCTTCTAGGAGAGAACGCGTGTACTTATTTACACAAAATAAAGACAGCTTCACTTTGTATGTTCAATATTTTGGGCAAGCAATAATGTACCAGTCTGCTAGCCAGTCTTAGCAGGAAATAGCCCTAGTGCTGATCACAAGATGATTGTGGTATCAGCTCATTTTGAGAAGTTTAGCAAACATGTTGTCTCTGGCAACAGGTCTGATGTAATGTTTGTAAGTTCAGCCTGTCCTGTTTTGCCATTGTTGGTGATACGCTTGTTACCAAAACAACCTAAAAGTCTTTTCTTCATCATGACCTTCAGAAGGTCACATACAGATGATGTTTCCTCACGATCTAATTTTTGAAGCATATCTTTAAAGAGCAATCCCTCACGCTGTCAGAACATTTTGCTGAATTTAAAACTTTATATCTTATTTATAACAAAGCTTGAACAACTTTATACTGCAGAAAGTTTTTAATTGATAATCCAATTTTAATGTCAGTAGCTTCCATTTTGTTCAAAAAATTAATATGCCAATTGCTATGGTGGATTATCTATATGACTGCAAATGATTACTTAAAATTATTGTTAGATGGCCATCTATATTTGCTCAGTTAAGATCCACTGTGTGTACTCCTGGACACTTGAGCCAAGGCTAGCTCATAGTCAGAGAAGGAAAATTGTATGAAGGGTCAATTAGAAGCAAAGTGAAAAAAAATATGCAGTCTCTATTATGCACTTGTTCAAGATTCTTAATAGGCATCGGGTTTGTTAGTGCTTTACACTCAATACACTTTCTGTTTCAGTGTCTTTAAAGTGCTTAAATTGTTACTACAATCATGTCACACACACTTTTACCCCTTGTGCACTGTCAGTTCAAAAGAGTTGTCTCTAATCCTGACACTACCAACACCAGGAAAGGTTTGCAGGCTGCAGTGATTCCATCACCTTTGTGCTGATGAGAGGATCTCTGCTTACATGTCACCATCTAGAACCTCATCAGAAATGCTGCTGATGCAACAGAAAATTAATTCAGCTCCCTAATTCTTAGCCGAGTAGAGTCAGTGGGCCTAATGTTTGTAGCAATGTTTCTTTAATCCATTTTCTTCAGTTAAAGTAAAAAGTTAAAACTGAATATGCACAGCATGAAGATCTGTTTGATCATGAAGTACAATTTGTAGTGATTTTTAGAGTAAAGTAACACTTGAAATTTCTCAGTATTATATATGTACAGAGTACTTCTTATATGGAAATTCACAATGACTCCTCTAATGCCTCAGGGGAGCAGGGATGAATTAGAAGCCATAAGGCAAGTTCTCTATTCGAGATCTTCTCAGCAACTCCTCTAAGCACTACTATAGAGAGAAACTTCTTTCCAAGACAGACTTTTTTAGATTGTGTAAATGTCTCTTGGTACTTGCTACCTTTTGCTTGTGGCTAAGGTCCTCAGGGACTTCCTTCTTTAGAAAGATGCTCATGCCAGAGGGAGAGCAAACAATAATTTCTATTTGCTACATACATCATCTTTTCTCATTTTTGTCTCAGCTGTCTGAAAAGTAGGAGTTCGAAGTCCACATATAAAGCAACAGAGTTTAACTCTGTCTCTGGATATCTGAAAGGGTTAGAGGTGTGCCACCTCAGAAGCAATGAGTATATAGTAACAGAATGAAACCAAGTAAAACAAAATGCTCCATAGCCAAGAAACAGAATCTGAGATGGCAAATCACATAACATACTATTACACTTATGTAAGCATTATTATAGCTGTGTAAAATATCTTAAACAAAGCCATAAAAACAGATGCATAAGAGATACTGGTAAAGTAATACTGTCTGCTTTCAAAACCAAAATGTTGGTAGACAGTTCTTCTATCAGTAACACCTCCAAAACCTGAGACAAGCCCAGATAATCAGCTGAAGTCACATTACATTTTCTTTTCAGCTGTATACACCTTTGCAAATGTGTGCTTCTACAGGAATAATCCTGGAATTTTGCTCTCACAGGATTTCTATGTAACTTTTCATCCAGAAATGTGTTTGGCTCCATCAAGATCAAATTTCTTTTTGTTGACATTCCTCAAATTACAAGACAGAAACAACTTGTCACTAATTAATAATATAATAACACTTTACACATAATTTGTTTCATATTCTGATAAATTTCTCTAGTTTGGATACAATAAATGCAAGGATAGAAAGAGATTTATAATTTAGAACAGGACTGAATATGTAAGTTTTTGATATTATACTCTGGCCAGCATTTTTAATAACACCACTTTGTTTCCCACCTGGTTCAGTACAAGCTCAGGAAAAACTGCATCATTACTAAATGACTAGATGTCCTCTCTGAGCCAGCAGTAAGTATTGTTACTGAAGGTCATTTCCTGTTTCTTCACAGTTTACTGCCAATCCAGACCAACCTTGTTTAGTCTGAAATTAGACAGTGTCAGGGTTCAGGGTCACACGGCTGCAGGCAAAATGAACTGGGCCTAGCCATTAAGCTGAATGTTATGTATAATTTCAGCTTAAAAAGAAGAGTAGTATATAAAACAAGGCCGTGTATAGATGCTGAGCTCACAGCTGCTGCTTTTGTTGACTGATGCATATTTCTACTGCATTACAAAAGCTTGAGCTTTCCTGTGTTAAGGCTGTAACACACTAGTTCAGGGAAATAAGATACAGGAGGCCGTTAGCCCAACAAAATAGATTAAATATAGCACACAAACATACAGATACTCTACAGCTCCTACTAAGCCTGTGCTTAGGTTTCATGTCTGACATGTTGCACCAGGATAACAGCAGATATTGAAACTAAGTATGCATGAGCAATGTCCCTATTGAACGTTAATTTGATAACAATGAAAGGAAAACTAGGAACTTTACGACAGCACTTTCCATGAACTTTTGGAAACAAATGAAGCAAGCAGGAAAAGTGCATTAGTCTCAACAACAGCTTTTGCATGTGAGGTGTCACAAGTTTCCACTCTGAGTATCTCAGGGTCCACAGAAAATCTAAAAAGCACAGCTACAGAGGTTACAGGCAAAACATCCACAGGAGTACCCTTGACTTACAAAATTACACATTGATCTGTTTGCATATACATTGTCTTGAAGAAATTTCTGAAGAACTGAGCTGCAGCTGAGATATAAAATATAGGACAGATATTTCTAAAAATGCCTATTTGTTACCAGTTCTCATTACATGCCTAGTTCTGTTTTTGAAAGTTCCAGAAATTTTGCATATAAAGAAGCTTTGCATTCTGGCCATGTTTGCAACAGTATTCTTAAATTTTATCCCAGAAATGTGCATGTGGCACAATTTATTGTCTTGAAAATAACTTTCATACCTGTACTGCAAAGAGCAGAATATTATATCTGGCAAGGTCTCCTGCTCCTGAATATTTACCCCAGATGTTGTGCAGTCTGGGTTGCCATGGCTATATTCTTCTGGATATCATATTTGGGAAAAAAAAGGAGTGATGCTGCTCATGCTGGGGGTCTTCAGAGAGTGGCTGAGTCCTGAACAGGCAGAACAAGTCTACAAATATCTACACTGTTTCCCAGCAGCCTGAAGATGCCCCATTTTGTCCGAATCGGCAATTTTTACAGAAATTGTTTCAGATTATAGGTATTATTATATCAAAAGTTCAAGATCCTTTTTTGACAATTCAGAAGCCTTAAAGGTTACTGTGTTTGGATAAACTGTGGTGGTACATTGTTACTTTTAAGCATTTTTTTTTGAGCTGACAGACATTGAAGAAGGATCCAGGCCTGAAAGAGACCCTAATAGCGTGTCAAGGAGTCTAATTTGTGTGATGTTGTGTAACACCAATTTTATTTTCATGAAATAGGAAACTACATAGCTGTGAATGGTTCCAGACATCTATAGTCACGGTGAGGACAATGAACAGAGAAGGACCACTAGGGAAAACTGATGAGCTGAAAGATCTTTCCTTGTTTAACTGAGAAAACAAAGGGTGAAAGGAAGAGAAGAACATACATAGAACATATAACATCAGGCAGGAGGTAAACCATGTAAGACCAAGGACAACATTGGCTTAAAATCAATGAGGCAAAATAAGACTGGAAATTGGAAGAAAGTATGCGAAATTCAAATGAGGGACTGAGCCCTCAAGTAGACATAGAAAGGGTGAAAAGCCTGCTAGCTTGAAGATGGAGCTGAGCATAACATGTCTGGTTGCAGTAGAGTGGGACTAGACAGGGTCCATTACAGTCATCAGTCCCTGCTTAAACCGCGGTACACAAGCTGTGCACCTGGAACTTCAGGACTACTGGGTGGCATTTTAGTGCCTGAGACAGCTCCTCTGTCCCCATAGAACACTTTGAGATGTCTTCCAGGCTGAAGCCCCTCTTTGTCAAAGGCAAATCCTACCCTAAAAATTCTGCAGCCTACAATGAGGAAGACATAGTCCTCATGTAACTGAGAAGAGCAGACTGTCCTGTTAGAAATTATGCAATAGGAGCTGGACTAGCAACAGGTTCAGGGTGCCTTTTTATGTCCACTTTGTGTCCCATCTTCTCCCTTGTCACAGTGATATCAGTGGTATCCAGAAAAAGGGAAAAGCAGCTCTTTTGCTCCTTTAACTTCCTTTCCTTTTTACTATTCCCTTCTCCAGGAAATAGACCTTTAAAAAAGGAACATTTGAGAGCAACATCACAAGTGAGATGGGAGGCAGCTGAGTCTTTTCTCTATTAACTATTTATTTTGCAATAATTATGCACCAATATACTAGTGCATGAGGACATATATCATCCTTTTCAATTTTGGGGTCTTTTAAGAAGTTATGAACAACACAAGTGAAGGACTTTGATGTGTCAGGCAGGAAAGCTGCTGAAGAGTCACATTGCCTTGAGGAGCAAAGCATACCTATTCTGCTTTAGAGAGAGGAAAGAGATCGTTCTCTGTTAAGTTCTTTCCACATTAAAAAGTTTCATTTGTGAAAAAATAAGTGTCAGTAAATAGGATTAATTTTCAAGAAGAAACTTCTGGGTTTTGTGTCAGCAGTCCTGCTTCTCAAATTATTTCCAAACATATTAGTCTATACTTGAACTAAAACTCTGTCAAGCTCTTGGGGTTGTTTGGGTTTGGTTTGTTTGGTTTTTTGTGGGTTTTATTTGCATGGTTGCTAGCCTTATCAAGTATATAATGATCTGGAAATAACCATTTGATAATTTAAAAGTGAACATAAATTTTTGGCTTCCAATCAGTCAAGCTGTGAAAAAGGAAGTTCTTTTTCACAGTCAGCTATAAACACTTCTAGTTCATTTTTGTACTTGGCTTTTCCTTATGTGTAGTGATGTTTACTCATTATATGTGCCAACCATTACAGAGAGAATAAAAGTACACTTGAAAGTATGTATGAGGAAGTACAGTACTGGGGCCCTAGAAATTTTGCATACAAATAGACTGGCTGGAGAGCATTTATATTAACCTTGAAAAAAATAAATACATGGACCATTGCCTATTTTTCAGGAATTTTAGAAGATCCCAGTAAAGAACATTGACTTTGTTTGTATATGATATTAAGAATACATACTTCTCCTATATTTAGTAGCACTGGTCCCTGTAATGGGGATGGTTTTGAGGTTGATTGGTATTAATCACTCCACTGATATTTGCTCAGTGAGCACAATTACTAGTTTCTAGTCAAGGCAGGCAGACTAGAGATGCATTACACAGACCCCCATGATCCCTGTTTGAGCAGCTGGGAAGGAAATTTATCGTGCAAAGGCTATTTTGGCATTGCTGCTACAGCTGTCAGTCATTCCCCCCCTCATTGCCAACAAAGTGTTGTCTGCCAAGCATGGCAGTCAGTCTGAAAGAAGCTTCACCAAACATTGCAGTGCCACTGAGTCCCACTCATGTTAACACAGCTGAGGCTTGAAATGAACCCTTAGGGACAGGCAGCACATACTCTAAAACTAGATGGACAAATGGAAACCTTGGCTTCTAGTCAAGGCACTAGGATCTCTTTTAAACTTTCTGCCATGAGAAATCACTCCCAGAATGCTTCTGCTTCTAGCTGCTATAATTCATCTTCTCTAGGAACCCCTCGGAATGGCACAGGCTCTGTGCAGCAGAAGAAGAGGAGACAGATGGCTAAAATGTCTTGTATCCTGGCAAATCCAAGCCTTACCGTGGCCCAGGAACACATGAGACCTAACCAGCTCCTTCTCCTTTTGTTCCAGTCTGTTTGTCTCTGATGAACACACTGTACTATAAATTGATTCCCAGAGCAATGAATAAAAACTGAGCATTTAAGCAACCTACTTCATGGAACTGTATTCCCACCATTGTCCATCTGGTCCCATGTTAAACAATTAATTTAAGAGAGACTATTACACAGAATCACTCCAGTAACTTTCTTTTTTTTTAATGTTAAAAAAAAACCCAACTATCAGAGGCAATTTTTGTCACACTGTCTTCCTCCTCTATGCTTATATTTTGAGTATGCTTTACAGCCTTGTTCTAACCACTTGCATTCCTCTTTTTGCTAATATAGACACATTTAGTTCTCTTAACCAATCATTTCAAATGAGTCACTGCAGTTGAAATCAGGCAGCCACATCTCTCCAATCGAGGGTGTATCAGTCACTCTGTGCCTCACCACAGTTTTAGCAGGGCCAAAATGATGCAAGGCTGTTGGCCAACATCACAGTACTAGAAATGTGCTTCCTCCCAGTGCTGCAAATAATGTCTGTGATCAAATCTAAATAAAATGTTTGTAACCAAGTGACCCTATCTCCACTCCTAGCCATTGGCACTTCTGCACATGATCCTCTAGACCTTTCCAGGAGTTAAGGTGGAGATACTAAGACAATGACATTTGCAAGGACTTGCACATGCCTGGTACCTTTTCGAACATCCAAAACACGGAGATGGCTTTGAAATACCTAATCTGCTTAGTTCCATAAGAAAACAGATCTTAATGAAAATGTTTTTTTCTTTCCAGTAACTGGCTGAAAAAAACACCAAACCGTATATTTTAAAACCTCCAGAGGGCAGCATGGTATTTCAAGAATCGCCTTACAAAAAGGTAATAATGCCTTAGCATAACAGCAGGCTCTAATGACTGCACAGAATTAAGGTTGTTGTAAACATTAATTCTAAAATAGGTAAAAAATAAGGTAAGTCCATGGCAGCAGCATCAGCTCACCTGTTTTGCTGCAGTCTGCACGACTCACAACAGCAGATGATGCAGCATTGCAGTTTCCAGATATGCCCTGTACACTGTAGCATCTACACCACCATAGCCCTCTGTGCCAGTTCTTGCTTAACCAAAAGGTTCTATGAGCAATCTGTTCAAAACTGTGATAGCATTGTGTCTAGGGCAAGGCATAGCCTAGTTCTTTGAAAATTAAATTCTTACCTGTGAGTGCTAATAATTCTGTTCATGCTTTCAAATGGTACACAGAAATTTAGAATTATAGGAACACTGACTGCAAGGTGATTTCAAGAGTAACTGAGCACAGTTGCCTTTTATGGCACTGCATCATTTCCTCCTTTCATAAAAGAAATATGTTCCATCTTAGAATTAGATTATTTTTCCCTCTCACTACTTCTCTTGGAGACTGTTTCAGATCTTCTTTGCTCTAATTGACATCATATAAAAATCCCACTCCATATTTACCCTTTGCCAATTTGCACCTTCTGGTTCTTGTGTAACATTAACTGTTAGCCCCTGCACTGCCTCTGTTTTGCCTAATTAAACAAGTTTCTATCTTTTATGCTTATGAAACCCTCCAATTCCTTGGTCATTTTAGTAACAATTCTCTCTGCCTGTTCCCATTTTAGTCTCCTTCCTTGACCACAGATAACAGATAATAACTATATTCCAGATTCATAATCTCCAAATCACTGGCCTTAGTACTTCTCCAGGTCTAGTGGAAATCCATCATGTCACCACATGGGCCTTTTATAGCACTGATGAGTTAGGGATGGCAATGTTATCATGGTGTCCACCCATTCCCCTATGTAACTGATACCACAACTGCAAAATTATATATAAATCTACTAAACACCGAATGTCTTAATATCATACTTTTTCAGCTCACCAAAGTAGTACATCTGCTGTAATCTCACAGTGATCTGTTCAAGCTAAGAGACTTAATACTAGTATAGCACTGCATAACTCATAGTAGTTCACATATTATGATAATTTATTTTTCAATTTAATTTTCTAAAATAAAACCTCTCTTATTCCAGGAGAATGCCTTCTGGAATTATTCTTGCAATCAGTATGATTCATTTCCTCTTAAATCCTGTGTAGTAAGGAGAAAAGTTCTAGCAGCACTTCCATGACCACTGCTTCTCAACATGTTTTTCACAATGGTAGTGAATTGCAAAATAAAAACTAATTTCTTCCTGATTTCTTTGCAGGTTATATTTTTTGTTAGTTATGAGTTTGTGTTTGAGAAAGCATTTGCCCTGAAACTCAAAGAACTGCTCCTGGCATCAGAAAAGTGTCTGGTGATTGCACAACTAAATAATCAACAACAGGATCTCATACTTTATATCCATCCCAAATATATAAATTCTTCCAAAATTCTTTGTGTTGAGCACTGTGTGTTTTGATCCTGCAGCAAATTATCTATGGTCAGGCTAAGCAATCCTAATGGGGGACATGCAGACAGCATCCAAACACTGCAGTACTGGTGTCAGCAGGACTTGGGTGAGTGCTAAACCCCTCCCAGAGCTTAGTGCCCTGGTGTGATGTGCGTCTCTGGCTGAGATGTATTTAGTGTCCTATCAGCCAGAGTCCTATTAAAGTCAACTTTGTGTTTGTGACTTGGGTGGACATAAGCAGGGCTACAGGGAAAGAAGAGCTATCACATTTATTTGCCTTATGCTCACACCTAGCAGGGAATTTTCCCTCTGGTTGTGAACGTGAAATAACACCTTGTGACACAACACAATATCCAGAGTATCTGGGATTGCACAACATCCTAAACAGAGTGAGTTTCATTCAGTCCTTGGCCTAGGAGCCCTGTGTAGCTAGATACCACTTCCAGCCATTCTGAAAAACAGAGAGCTCCACAAACAACAAAATTCAAAAAAGGGTTCCAGGAAGTGGCAACAAGTAATATTTCCTGCCTGCTCTGCAGTTCAGCAGCTAGCCACAGCTAACACACACAAAAAAAGTAACAGCAAGTTACTCTGCTGGTGTTCTTTGTTCAACTAACAGTTTGCAAGCTCATTTTGTCTATCAGAACATAGCACTGCCTCTTCTCTTTCTAAGTAAGAATTTGTCCTGCTCTCCTAAAATTTATTTGTGGAATCCATTCTAAGATTTTACACTTAAAATAACAATGCAATTAGATGTTCTTGATTTTACAAGGTTTCTACACATTTGGTATGTCATTCTATGGGAAATAAAGCAAACACAAAAAGCTTCCAGATTAATTACCCTACAGCTGAAAAGTTATAACATACCAATGACTAAAAAAGGAGCTATATATATATTGAGGACTGACCTATATTGCTCTCTAATCCAAGTGGGCTCTGCAATTCCATAATTCCTAGAAATTTAAAAGTAGCAATTCCACGTGCCTGGGTCACAGATTCATTCTGATACTGTTTAACACTACTGCTTCTTATAATGTATAGCCTGTACAGATGCAACCTACAGCCTTTTTGACAGTTAGCTGACTTCTCTCAGAATTCTGGTTCAGAGGTAAGTTTTCTTGCAGAGAAGGATGAATACACTCACATGTATGGATTAGTCCGGGCAGCTTTCTTCTAGTTGAAAAAGGAAAAGAGGAAAAAGTAACCAGCTGTGACTCCAGAATAAATCACTAGCTCACACCTGCAGTGCTAGAACTAATACAGCTTCATGAAGGTGGAAAAACTTCAGCTGTGTTTCTGATGTATCTTTTTTAAAGCTGATCTCTATATTTTATTGTCCCAGGCACCCAGCAATATTCAATTACATGAAGAAAGGAGACATGTATGATGCCAGTTGCACACATGGAATTACATTATCATGAAAAAATATGGGTGTGAGATTACCTAGTACTGGACACCATCATAATTTATCCTGTAGAGAAGCCTGCATACCATCAGCTTAGTCCAGCACTTCTTTCACTCCTCAAACTCCTCCTGAGTAAGATTGAGTGTAACCATTTCTACTGGATAAGGGCAGGGATGGGGCTGTCAAGAGGTAAGCTATGGCACTCTCAATCTCTTCCCCAAGTTCCAGACCTGAAGAAGGTTAAAGGAGATGGAAATCTGCTTTGACACTTGCTGGATGGCAAAGCTTAAAACTGCATCCAGTGAAATGAAGTAGCAGAAAGACATGCCTCTAGTCACATTTTCTTCCATCTCCAAAACACATGCTGTACCAAGATTAGTGTTTCCTGAGGACTAGATACACACTCAGCCTTCCCAGATGGAGAATCCTAAGTACTGTCTAGTCAGCATGTACTGTATCAAACCTGCACCAGAAGTGAAGCCAAAATAGTCCCTTGTATCCATACTTCATGTGCCTAGAATGTACATCCATCCATCCACCCCTACTCCACCCCCCAAGTTTTACACAACTGGAGTGTTCAATTTGTAGCAGTTAGCAGGTTTTACACGGCATTATTTATTACCTTGAGAAAAACCAAAGAAGCCTCACTGGGTCTGAAATTCACTGGAAAAACATTAAGTGAGACAACAAAAAAAACCCTTATCACACTTAGGGTAGATACTCAGTGACTTCCTTAATACCTATAAATATGTTCTGACCTCAGAGCTCTGTTAAGTCATTTAGTGGTGTCTATCATCTTCTTTTAAAATATTTTTGCTAGTATTGGGTAAAATTAACTCATTAAGAGAAAACTTGTATATGATGAACCAGATCTTTGGCTGGAGGGTGCAAAAGATAGTAAAGCCCAGTGCTTCAAAGACAGAAAGCAATGTATCAGCCCAAAATACTGCAATTGTTAGTGCACATCAGAAAAGGAGATGGGGAAAGGTAGACTCCACAAAAAAGATCATAGGGCAAAATAATACAGGCTAACAAAAATTATGTAGGAGTCCTGTTTCTTAACATGTGTTAAGATTTCTATCATTGCTGATGTTAATAATTGACATGAAGTACAATGAGAGTTAGATAACAGCAGGAAGGTTCAGGCCAGGAACTCATTTCATTTTCCAGTGGTGTGAGGCACTGGGTAATGGGGAAATGCATAACCTCTTTTCAGAGATGATCTGGATGCACTGTGTTACATCTCAAGGAATTTTATACTGTCTAGAAAGAGATTTCTTTTGTGGCATGTAATAGGAAATTTTCTTCAGAAAGAGGAATAAGAACAGGATGTGAATTTTGTGTTCAGGAAAGTCAGACACAAGCTGCGTGGGTATTGTGCAAGCCTCATCACACAGTGCTACCATCTCACCCCAATTTATGACCTGGAACACAGCAACTTTTACAGCTTTTAGCTGGAACTGCAAGTTGCACCAAAGCATACAATGATTTTTAAAAATACAAGAGGTAAAAGCTCCAGATTTCTTTTACTCTTTAGCCTAACTCAAGTATAAGCTGGACAAAGTCTGATGACACACTGTACCTCCTGAGCCTGCAGGTCACATTTCTGGCATTTGGGTTCAGGGCTTAAATACAGCAGAGTTACCCTGTATTCCTAGAACTCAGAATGCACATGCAAGCCAAGACTTGCTCTCTAGCACAAGCAAATACAAATAAATGAGTAGGAGCAACTTTAGCATGGGTATGATCTGCACATAGACGTGGGCAAGCCATATTTTAATTTTCACCATCATAACTGATAGTAGAAATATTTTTAGTGGCCTCACAGAGTGCCAGAAAATCTAAGCTCACAGAGTGCTGAGATCAGTGTCCTCTGTGTGTAACTTGCTAGCCCCAGGAATTCACCAGAGACAGCACATCGAGGGTTTGCTTCTCTACACTGCCAGAGTCCCTGCTTTCTGCTTCATACCACCAAGAGCCAGCTTAAACCAGAGGTGAATCTATGACAGGATATAACAAACAGCTATTGCTCTTATTTGTCCTTTATGTTATCTTACAGTTTGCCATTAATCACCACCCTGGAAATCAAACACAAAGGTGTTTCTCTTTGAAAAGACATTTTAATTTCCTTTTACCTGAGCTGCCCTGTCCTTTGCCACACCTGCTCAATGCATCATTCTGAATAGACACACTGTACATATCTGAAGAGTCTGGTGACTCACACTAGAAAGGGAACATAATCACTATAGAAAGAATGTAAGACTGAAAAGTGTGATGCAATTACAGTACGGAGACACGTCTGCTCATTAAGAAATAATCACATTTTCATAATGATTGGCACAGCACAACAGTGACTGAGGACTAGGTTCTGTTCTCAGTAACAAATTCTCTTCAGTGTGTGACTGTACAACTTACATGAGTACCAAGTTTGTACTAAGCACCAAAGTAACGTACAGGAGGACTGGAAGTCTCATCCCATCTATTTGGTATGCATACAATTTTTGAGACATGTTAGCATAGGCTTTTTTTTTCTGAAATCTTGCTTATTCTTTTCTATCTGGAGATATTTTGCTCTTTGCAGAGAAGAAAATTGGGAGAGGCTGATTTTATGGGAACAGCAGCACAAGTGAATTGGTCTCCTATCTAACATTTATAGGGAAGGTTTCCTTGGTTTCAGCATAGCTCACAGGCACAGTTGAAGGTACAGCTAGTTTCTCTCCACTGCCATTAAGCTTAGACTACTCATCAGGGTTTAGAACAAATACCTTGAATTCCCAAAGCTGCCCATGTCCATCATCATAGTACCTGGAGTAATTGCTCCATTACCTCCCTCAGGTCATATTGGTTTTGTATCTTTTGTTTTCAATACTGAAATGGTTTTGTCATTCTGTCATGTATTTCTACCATGAATTAATAAGCTGCATTTTGCAAATATACAAACAGATGGTTCTGGAGATTATTAGGCTTCCATGTGCCTGAAGGACATGACACATTACTGCTGGAAATAGTTTTTCCTTATTTGTCTAAAAGAACTTAGTTTCTGTACAAAAGAGACTGGAACAACTGTCTGGAAATGCTGAAAGCAATATTGCAATTTTTACATGTCCTGAGACTGATTCAGTGAAGTTCGTATCACAGATGCAACCACATCCAGTCTTGAGATCTCACTCCCAAACTTCCATGAAGGAAAGCGGTTGTAGCAGTACCAGAGCTGAGAAAGATGGGCTTCTTACAAGTGCACAGACTGACTTCAGTCAGCAATTTTTTGACCAAAACTTCCATGAGGATGGCATAGTCACAATGTTCTGTGCTGTGTGGATTCTGTGATGTCTCTAAGTAGGCAATGTAGCCCTCCCCTATGGTCAGACACTGTTGTATGTAAACCTCCTTCCCTTCTTATCAAAGGGGGTGGAACTGGCCAATATGGTGCAGAAGTTATAAGGACAAGAGGTAGAAAAGAAAGACACCATGATGGAATAAACCCTGTTTTCATAGAAAATAAGGCTAAAAATAAAGTTACCCATTGCATTTCAGAAAGTCTACCTGGTTGTGAGGAATCTAGAAAAGGACACATTTACAGCCTTACATTTATGCATTACTTGTATGAAGGTGGTGTGAAATAACACATCTCCTGAACCAATACAAGAACTCAGCTCTGAGTTTCCTGAACTTGTATTATAAGGAAAGAACATGAACTAATACTTTATTCAACGTTTTACTGGCAGCTTGTCTGCTCTGATGATTTAACTGTTATTTACACTGAAACCATCATGCAAGAAGATTGTAGCCTATGACTCCCAAGAGAGCAGCTATAGAATTTTTGTATTCTGCAGAGTGTTATGGGTTGGCAGCCACTACTGTGTGCTACACAGATCACTTCAATCCCGTGTGTTTATCCTATAAACAAGAAAGTGCTCCACACTGTTGTGCTAAAGAAAATAGCTGAACTCTAAAGCAGCTCAGTCCTGTTTAAGCTGTCCCCAGACACACTGCCTACCACGCGGGTTTGTTTTTCATTTATTTGTTAATGAAAACTGGCAACAGATGCTACACTTTTATTGAGCACATTAATCATTGAAATAAAACAATATTTCTGCTGCTCTGGCAACTCCTGTACTACACATAAATTGGGCCTGCTGCTTTCCTGTTAACCTTGTACAGAATGAATAGAAACCCCTAAAGCACTGGGTTTCTTTGCAATAGTGTATTTCCACTGTAAGACTGGATGTCTCGTGCGGATTCAAGCAAGATCTGAAACCATCCATCTGGCTTCTGATTTCAAATTCAGCTTGTGGCAATAAGTACAAACAATGTGTGATGTGCTTGGATGCATAAGAACGTAATCTTGATCCAGTTACTAGTTTTCACAGAATAGCAGTAAGAACAACAGCTTAATGCTACTGATTCCTGACACTCATAGCTATATTATAGCACTCAACAGTATGTGCTGGAATGCCTGTGAGGCATTAGGGAATTCCTTGTGCCACAAATATCCTTCATAGATACAGAGCCTCGAGCAAACCCACTTGCTCATCTTCCTATAGGGTGACATGCAGGGTGAGATCTAATTAGCCATTGACCAGGTCTTTTCTTCTCCCCACTCCTAGCTTACAGGTTTATATTATTAATGGCTCTCTTGGGACAATCTTCTCTCTTGAGAGTGAGCTACCCTGCACACACTGTTCTGACAGAAACCACTTACAGCTCAATACTGTACCTAAGAGCTCCAAACATTTAGATTCAATGCACTTCTGCTAATCTGTGCCATGCAGCAGAATTACAGCACACAACCTGTGGGGACCTCTCCAGAAGGTAGGATGGCACTGTTAGGTGGGGTAAACTACTGTTAACAAATACGACCTACTCTCTTCAGCAAGGCTGCACTACTGCAGACAACAGTAATAACCTTAATATTCTGATACAGCAACATTAAAACTTTGACCATATATGTAAGGAAAAGAGCAAATAAGAGAAATGCAGTTTATGCAGTCGTGGAAGTACCAATCCAAGACTGAAGGAACCATAAAGTACAGGCTACTTTAAAAACATTTCAATTTCTTGTGTTATACACCTTGGTGATAGATTTTCTGATATATGGAAAATGGAAGACTTGTTAATTATGCCTGCTTGGTAGTTAAGTTCATCTCTCTCTAGTAGATACTGCATTTACCAGCCTGAAACAGGTGTTTTCTAGTAAGAACTAGACTAGTCCAGCTTGGTGTTTACATGAATTTGTGTGCAATCTCTAAGTTCATTATTTTGCAAGTCATCTTTTAGTTTTCCTCTGTCCTGCAGGTCACCCTAAAGGTGTAAGTCTATTGTGAACAGTATTTATTAAATGAAATATAGTGACATAGCTGCAGCTCCTAGATTAATAAATAATATTTGACTTTGTTCTTTCTTTCTACATTAATGTTTTAAGATCTGTGTGACTACAAAGAAAATATCTCAGATGAATGCAAATGCTAGAATACCAATTCTCTTTCTTTTTAGTTCCTATGATCTCTAACACAGGAAAATAGTTAGGAGTGACTAGAAAGCAATTCCTTAACAATCTTTAAAATAATTTCCTCACATTTCCCACTAAAACCAAACTACCCCTTGTTTACTGATGTCATTGCTAAAGAAATGCCTTCATATCAGATCACAAACATTATTTTTAATTGCTTGAAGTGCTACCTAAAAAGCTAAAACACACTTGTGGGAAAGAGTCAGTGAATTAGATTTTAAACTAACAAAAAATCTCCAGAGACCTAAGGAAATCATGTCACTATGTCTGCTTTAGCTTCTCTTTATTTATCTAAGACAGGTAAATCTATTGTTGCTGATACCAGCTAAATATCAGCGTACCTCAAGTAGTATAACTTTAAAAAATATTTTATTATTCTGCAGGCTTAAAGAGTTTCGATGCACACTTTAACATGTTTTCTAGGAGTCCAATCACTGGAAAATCAATCCCCAGCTAAATGTTTAAAGCAAAGAACTTGTCAATATTCAAAGTCCCAGCTTCAGTATTTTGCCAATTCTCACAATGTTAGCTTTACTACTGCTGTAGCTTCTTGGGAGATTTGAGTTTTATATATTATTTCTCACTTCCAGATATCTCCAAAAATTATGAAATTCAGACTGGAGATGAAAACTGTAAATCTGGCTCACCTTCATGCACTGTTCCTTCGAATAAAATTTTTTGAAGTAATAACTTGTTTTTCTCAGCTAAATAGATGCAGGCTGTTAAGCAGAAGTATCAAATAAGGAGGTACTGCTTTTTACAGCTACTTTTTCTAGTGAATCCTAAGCATTAATTTTTGGGTTTCCATGTACCTTTTCTGGGTACACCCCTAACTGGAAAAACATACTCATGTATCTGTGACTGTAGAAGGGGACATGAGTCTCTTCAGAAACTTTCTAGTCTATCATAAAAGAAAATCACTTATTATGCAAAGAGGGTATAATTACTTAATATCCCATAACTACTTAACACAGTGATTTACATTTCCAATTCTATTTGTCTATTATCAATAATATTTAATAGTAAAATCTGTTTATATGGAAATATAGTGTGGCAGCACTTTGCAGTATAAACGTTTCATTTCTGATGACTGTGCAAGACATTAAACAATTAGTATAGCAAGAAATGACAGCAAACTACAAGGAAAGAAGATGGAAAGGCAAAAAGGAAAAGATGATCTGTGCTACTATATTTTATGACCTACCATGATATATGTTCATGAGCCTGTAAACAGAGAGGATACATTTTACATACAGAGCATATTTGAGTCCATTCTAGCCAACAGCATTTATCCTTAGAATAAAAAAGTGCATTTTGGGCCAAAAGAACTCTAGTTTGCTTTTGCTGCAGACCTCATCCACAAAAGCTGTCAAAGAACACACTGTTGTGCAGCATTTCAGCATGCATTGTTGCAGCAAAAGGCACAAGCACACGGCAGGCTGACAGTCCAGAGAAAGTCATCTTTCCTTTCCTTGTGCCATGCTTTGACATTGCTATCAGCAGTGACACTCAACTTCTGAATGACATTGAAAACCAATGGTGCCTTGGATTTTTATACCATAACCGCAAGAGAATACTTTGAAACACCAGCCAATTTGTACTTAGAGCATAGATCAGAAAAATCTGTTATGTGTAGCATGACACCAAAAGCCTGAATTTGCTGCCATTCACACTCACAGAAACAGAGAGTCTCATTCTTTCTGAACCTTTCCCTAAATATGGATGCTGGCATGCACATCAGAGGCTGTCTGTGTACAGATGGATTAAGAACAATATGAGTCAGCTTCTCTGCTTTAATAAAACAAGAAACAAACTTGTAAAAACACTCAAGTGATATTTAGTAAATCAGACAAGGTTATACAAATAAAATACAATAGCCATATGATTTCACTAAAGCCAATTACATCTAAATAAGCACAATACAGAGGTGCGAACTGTTCTTTGCCAGTTACGCATTAACTAATCCTCATTAATCATAAAAATGTTTTTACATTATTCTTGATTCTATAACTGCAATCTCCCAATCAGCATTTTGCTCAGGTGGCCTTCGTCCAGTTACTGTTCCTTTTTTCCTTACTAAGATATTTTGCAACAGCAACGAGTGAGTTGCAGGAAGAGGTCTAGGCTTACACAACAGATGAAAGTTCTTCCAGATTAATCTCAGTGTTTCAAGGTGTTGGTTTGGGTTGTTTTTTTTTTTAATCTTAAATTCTATAATCAGATATAAGAAGTTTTCATTTATCAATGAAGAAATAAAAATGTATTTTATATACTTTTCATCACAACATTTACAGTGGTTCATTACCTGTGCTAATATATTTTATAGTACTTTCCAGGATAAGCACAAAATTAAAACAAATGGAAAAGTAATTAAATATATTTCATTTGTTGCAAGGACTGACAAACAGAACTGAGCAAAAGCAAAAATGAAACCCTACATTAAGCTTTTCCCTCACTTTTCAGACCAAGTTCAAAGTCCTGTACACTGTATCAAAGAAAAAAACGGGAAAAATATTAATATTAAAAATGCAGGAAGCAAAACTCAGTCCTGTGACTGCAATACCATTGTGTCTGTAGAAGCTAGAATTCCAACTTTGTGATAGGTTTTCTTCCTTTCAGTCACATGATACTATTCAAACTTCTTCATGTACCATGGAATCTATGCTTCTATAAGAGACATTAAAAACTGGATGGGAATGTACACTAATTAAAGTAATTAATAAAACCATGGGTAAATTCTGCACACACTAACAGTCTACATGCAAATAACAAATGTGTTCCGTGCTCACGCTCTGGATGCCATTTTTACCTTTGTATTCTGTTCACTGCAATGCCTTTGCAGTTGTATCTGTCTATGAAAATAATGGTTAACAATTACTGAAGATACATCCTAAAAGGTCTCATAACTGGTAATTTCTTAGGTTTCAGGATAAAAATATATATATATACAGAAAAAATGTGTGTTTTATTTATTATTCATTCTAGATATAAATGCATTGAATTGAAGCATCAAGCAGAGCGTTGCCAGCCGGTCGAGGGAGGTGATTGTCCCTACTACTCTGCACTGGTGTGGCCTCACCTTGAGCACTGTGTGCAGTTTTGGGCACCACAATATAAAAAGGACATCAAGCTATTGGAAAGCATCCAAAGGAGAGCCAAGAGGATGGTGAAGGGTCTGGATGGCATGTCTTGTGAGGAGCAGCTGAGGTCACTTGGATTACTCAACTTGGAGAAGAGGAGGCTGAGGGGTGACCTCATTGCAGTCTATGGTTCCTCACGAGGGGAAGAGATGGGGCAGGTGCTGATCTCTTCTCTCCTGTGACCAATGACAGGACTCAGGGAAATGGCAGGCAGCTGAATCAGGGGAGGTTTAGGTTAGATATCAGGAAAAGGTTTTTCATCCAGAGGGTGGTTGAGCACTGGAACAAGCTCCCCAGGGAAGTGGTCACAGCACCAAGCCTGCCTGAGTTCAAGAAGCATTTGGATGATGCTCTCAGGCACATGGTGTGATTCTAGGGGTGCCCTACACAGGGACAGGAGTTGGACTCGATGATCCTGATGGATTCAAGCATTTTCAAGTGGTGTTTTAAATAATGCTGCAAGGCACAGCTTTCATTAGAGCTTTTAATGTCAGCTATAATGGGCAACTGAAACATATTCCTCAGATCCAACATCTGAAGTCTAAAAAACTCAAAGGTGATCTTTTCTCCCAAACAGACACATTCTTCTTTCTCAAAAGCAGGAATGCCAGCAGCTCAGCCTTAAAGGTTGCTTAAACTATCCTGCCCTTTTCTTCTGTGACCACAGCATTTTGCAGGCTGCTTTTAACCTTGCAGATAGGCACAGATAACATGATACTTATCTTACAGGCAGGAGGTTTGGCAAGCTGTTTTCAGCGTCCAAAACAAACAGCTTTCTGTGGATTGGTCAGCAGGACACCGTGGAATATAAAGCTAGTTTGGCCCCTCCTCGTGTCCCAGTATATCAAGGTTTAAGCTTCATTGACTCCAGTATAGCAACCTTAATCAAGATTTCACATGCCTCAGAGAACAGTACAGCTGCTAAACTTTCTTTAAAAAGTGTTTTATAGCTGGAGAAGCTGAACAGGAATTAGCTGAAAAGAGATGACTTACTCAGGTCTTATTAAGCAGCAATTTATTGTAACTCAAACTGCAACACTGTTTTGCTCTAGCATGAAAGAGGAAGGATGGTTTAAGTGATTTAGCTTACTCATTTATTCTGTCCCAGTCATTCCCTGCCTTTCCTTTTGCAGTATGGATTTGCTTCAAATTCAGGAAGTCAAATGTACTGTGATGAGTCTCAGGAGAAAATCCTTCATTTCTCATTTCCTATCAAGTAAAGCAGATGCCATCATCTTCCCAGGATTTACTGGCAATACAGTCTTTATAAAGCTCACCTTGAGATTTCATGGCTTTTTTATTTTAAATGAAATAAATTTCCTATTACCTTATTAGAGCTAGTGTTGGCAATGTTAACAGAATATTCTCTTAAAGAAGACACAGGTAGAAGGCAGGTCATGAAAAGTGGCCACACTGGGATCTCAGTGAAGTGGCACCGAGGATTCTTCTATGGAATGTATTTTGTCTTTGCAGACCAGTTTTACTGTGGTAGATTATGAAAAATTCCTGTATTAAAGAGCAAATACTTTTTTTAAGGGGCATGTCATTGGCCTTAATAGAAAATCCTTTAAAGTATTGGGAATATGCTAAGCACGAGTCAACATGTAGGTAACACTGTGCACACGTTGTGCACATGTTGGCTGCCCAATTAGCATGTCTTGCCACATCCACTTCCATAGCATCGTACAACTACTGTTCTTCGAAAAACACTATATTTTATTCTAGCTACAGCTTTCAGACACAGGTACTTCAATTTAATGTAGGATACTATCCATAGCTGTACTTGCAATTCAGCAGTGTGTGTGTTTCTCTCACTCAGCAACGAAGCATTGTCATGGGATGGCTCCATAGGCACTCTGCTCCGGAAAACACTGGTATTATTATTATTGCTGTTAATAATGCAAATTCCTATGGTATAGAATCCAGGTGTAACACTCATGCAACCAGATGCCATTATACAGTGTCTACACTGCAGAAGGAAAAGTTTCAGACTGAAACACCTCAAATTAAAGTAAATATTTAATCCTAAGAACCTACAGAATACAATGGAAGGTTTAATTTTATTTTTTTTTAAAGCTGAGCAACATCAACTGTTTTAATTACTTTCTGCCTCCTTATTTTACCCCCACTCAACATAGAAAAACATTAAAAATTTGAGAGGGGATGAGCTTTGTGGAGAGATTATTATGGTAAAAGGATCTGCTTCTTGATGAGATATGATAAACAATAAATAACCATAGACTTGTTAAAGGTTATGAAGAAACAGAATTACAACAAAATCAGACATGAAAATAATCTTCAGTGTGAAGCTACAGTAAAATCTCATGAACCTGAAGGACAGACATTCATCTAAGGATATCCAAGGAACATTTTACTCTCTGACAACAACAGGAAGTCACAAGAATTAATAATCACAATTTGTAAGTTCATCCTTTCTTATGTCAACCAATTCTTTGTTAGAGTTTTGTAGGATTAAGAAGCCTTATCATTTCTTCGGTACAGTACTGTGTCTTTGAGTGACACTTAGAGTTGTGCTTCAAATTGGAAGCTGTTGAGTGCTGTGCCTGCCCTTGAAGAATCTAACAGGATCCCAGTTCCTGTCCTGTCTGTCTCTGCAGATGTTGCATAGCATTCCTCTTCGAACTGTTCAAGCAAATGACCTCTTTCCTTTCTCCCACTAGCCAGGTCAATAAGTAGCCCCTGCTGAGGCAGAACAGAAAAAGTAATTCTCTTCCAGAATGGGACATTTCCACTCAGTTAAGGATGGGCCACATGATACTCATATTAAATCTTGAGCTATACAAAAAATCTGATTCCTGATGAAGGAAGATGGCCAAGCATTTCTCTTGTTAACGTGCAGTTGCTTGATGCTCTGAGCTTTTGGCCTTTGAGATTAGGGCCCTGTAGGAAGTACACTCTACCACAGCAGCAGTGCAGTACCTCCTGGTTACCTTTCCCTTCCTCCTTTTCCTATGCAAAGACAGATTAGGGATCAAGCTGAACACAGTACTTGCAGCTGTCACCCAGAGCAAGGGAAAGAATAAAGCATTCTACAGGAAATGTGTGCTCTGAAATGAGTCAGTAGTCTGGAACTGTGCAACTGTGAAGAGGACTTAGAATGTGTTGAATATATGAGATCATCTGCATTTACATCTACTTTCTGTTTCAACTCTGAAAGGCTGTTGCTCATATCATCTCTGCTGATCTTACAGAAAAAGAAGGAAAGCCTTTGAAATGCATGCAACTGCAAGATGGCATGTCATTCAGAAGAAACTCAGCACTGAGACCTGGGAGCTAATCACACCTCCATTTGACTAAGGTGTTACTTCTCCTCATCTACCATCATCAGTCTTACTGTTTTCTTAGTAAGTGGCTCAAAGCTTACATTCAGGCCACAAAGTTAAAAATCTTACATAATCTGCCTATAATGAAAATATATAAATCTTTCTCTTGCAATCTGCTCATTAAGACTATTCCCACTGTTAGCAGGATCCACTGTTGGTGAATACTGGGTCAAAAAGCTATTTCCCTTACAGTTCTTCTACTGTACTTAATGATTACTGAGAGTCTGGAAATGAGAGCAAAAATATTTTATTCTTGATTCAATATTAAATCATCTTGATTTATATTCCTAGAAAATTAATAACATGCCTCTGAGACAGACTATCTCTGCTTTTTCTGCTGACCTGTGCAGAAATGTATTAGAGAATAGTACTTTTGCTTTCAGTGCTGCATTTACTGTAAATTTGTATTCTCCCAGGAAAATTCTAGGAGACATTTAGCATTTCAGGTCTGTCTTGAACACGGGCACTTAGCTATTATTGGTTTCACTAATCTTTTCTGGAAGAAGACCTAGCAGTTGAATTTGATGCCAGGGCTGAAGACACAGACAAGAACCAAGATGCTGCAAAAGCAAGGAAAATATTTCCTTCCCTTAAGCTGCAGATAGTAGAAGCCCTCCCTGCTTCTGAGCTCACAACAGAGGCAGCTGCACCCAAGATGCTCTCGTGCCATAACTCACAGCACCATCACATGCAGGCAATACCACTTAATCTGCTATACAAAGGTTGAATGGGTGTAATCAGATTTACCCAATCCTGCCCAACAAACAGCCCAATTATCCTGTATTTTATTACGTGCCACAAATATTAAAACTAGCCTACAATATACTGTTTTCAGACTTAAAAAAAAGCATGCAGATTTTCTTAGCAGACCATTCATTTATTGCTCTGCTTCATCCTGGAGGTAAAGCATCATTTCTACTTTTCTGTGAAAGTCTATTCTGTCCTACCAAAGAGGAAGCATTGCCAAGAACGTCTATATCCAGGCAGTTTAGGAAGTAGATTGATATCCAAGGTACTATCAACGCAAATGTCAAAACTCACCATGTTTCTAAGAGAGCAGAATGGCTTATTTCTAAGATACCAGAATGGCTGGTAACTTAAAAACATTAAGGAGGATTAAATGTGAGTTCTGGGAGACTGGAACTACTGTTTGAATGGAGAAAGCATCTCCAATCACCATCCTATCTATTCCTATATTACTGATAATTGTTTTTAGATTCAGAGAAAACCCTTGTCTGCTGACTTTCAAATAACCAGTAAGTTAATCAGCAGCCAAACAACATAAGGATTCTAGAATAAGGCACTGACAGTGAAAAGGGAAGTCAGGCACAATTGCTGCACCATCTTTTGTACCTTTACCTTTATAAAGTCTGAGCCCTTAAAGCTGGAAATGTTAGTTATTTACTACTCTGCCATGGAATGGCGGCATTTGTGAGTCAGACACATTTTTGTTAATATCCTATCCTTTTTACACATTGAAAATGCTAAACAGAGATAAAATTAAAAAATAAATAAATTGGAAAACAGTCAATGAGCAATAAACTTCTCTTACTTTACTACAAAATCTTGAAAAGTTGTCCTTCCACCTGCTCACAGATCTAGGTGAATACACATGCACATCACACACAAGTTCAGTCTGTTTGCATGTTTGCAGATCGGTTCAATACTACATGATCTTTATCAGTAATATTACGACAGGTCTTTGTAGACTTGTCTGTGACACACTTCAGAAGCTGCTGAAATAGGTTTCTGGTTGCCAAAAAACTTATCTTTTATCTTTTACCTCTGAATGACAGAGCAGAGAGTCTATTATTAGCATTTTTTTACAGTTCGATTTTTTAAGTACCATGTTGGACAGTAAAGATATAAAGCAAATTCTTCTGTCTCATTCATTCCTCTAAAATAACTGCACTCTGGAGCCTACCTGAAAGCTTGAAATTGAAATAATGCATATCTCAGGAGAAAACACCAACTATACAATGAAATACATAGACAAAAGGATCTGAGCATCCTCATTCCAATGCACTGTTCCTCACCTACCTGCACTGATATATGCTACACATGTACAAATCAGCGTATCATGCAACTTTGCTTTGGGTGCACCATCAGATGAATGTTTGTTTCTCTTTCTAAGTGAACCACCAATTTCAGAGAAGAAAAGAGAACCAGCTCTTGCCACTTGTAAGCTAGGGGAAGTTGTTACTCAGTGGAGGGAGCAGAGAAGCAGGGCCTGACATGATTACACACAGGCACAGAGGGGCCTGTCCTCTCCAGATGCCCAGCTCCACGCAGAACTTGGTATTGCACCTTGACCAGGTCTGCACTGAGCAAGCAGCCAGCTGAGTGTGCAAGCGCCACCTCAGTGGACCTTGCAGTGTTCTACAGACCTTAGTGTGTCAGAAAAGTTTCAGAACACGTAGTGATCTCTAATGAGCTAACAACAGACAAAATATTTAGTGTGCAATGCCTCATAGAACTTCAAACAATTTCACAAATGGCTTTCAACTTCTGTCAGCATTTTGCTGTGTTTTAATAATCCTACAGCCAGGGCAAACCTTATGATTCATGTTCCACCTGAATGAGAAACACTGAGAATTAAGTGAAAAATAACCTTTCCTGGGAAGGTACCTGTGATTTCATTTTGAATAGAGTTTTCCAATTAAATAAACTTCTGGAAAAAGCACAGTAAGTCCATACATGCCTCTGAATTTGATCACAACAGAAAGCCAAACCACAAAATGGCTTTTTCATATTTCAACCACCCCAATATCTGCTGGAGGGATAACACAGCAAAGTACCAGTGATCCAGGAAGTTCCTGGAGTGCATTGATGACAACTTCCTCCTCCAAATGGTAGAGGAGCCAAAAAGAAAACGTGCTTTGCTGGACCTTGTTCTCACCAACAGAGATGGGCTGGTTGATGAAGACTTAACAGAGACTGGGCTATAGTGACCATTACATGGTCGAATTAAGGATCCCTAGGGCAGCAAGGAAGGAGCGAAGCAAGCTCACTACCCTCGACTTCAAGAAAGCAGATTTTGGTCTCTTCAAGGATCTGCTTGGTAGGGTACTCTGGGACAAAGTCCTGGAGTGGAAGGGAACCCAGGAAAACTGAGCCATATTCAAGGATCACCTCCTCCATGCCCAGAAGCTATGTGTCCCAATGAAGAGGAAGGCAGGCAGGAGTGCCATGAGGCCTGTATGGATGAGCAAAGAGCTTCTGGACACAGTTACATGTAAAAAAAAGGTATAGAGAGAGTGGAAGCAGAGCCAGGTATTCTGGGGGGAGTACAGACAAGCTGTCAGAGAAGCAAGGGATTGGATAAGGAAGGCCAAAGCAAAGATAAAGGTAGACCTGGCTAGGGATGTTAAGAATAACAATAAAGGTTTCTACAGGTATTTCAGCAATAAGAGGAAGATGAGGGAGACTGTGGGCCCACTTCAGAAGGAAACTGGAAACCCAGCCATGCAGGACATAGAGATGTCTGAGGTACTCAATGACTGCTCTGCCTCAGTCTTCACCAGCCAAGGTGAAGGCGAAGGCATGGACTGTGAAAAGGAAGATCTCCCCACTGTAGGAGAATAGCAGGTTCGTGATCATCTGAAGGACCTGAAGGTGCACAAGTCTATGGCACCTGATGGGATTCATCCATGGCTCCTAAAGGAACTGGCCAATGAATTTGTAAAGCCTCTGTCCATTTTGAAAAGTCTTGGCAGTCTTGAGAAATCCCCAATGACTGCAGAAGTGGAAACATAACTCCCATTTTCAAGAAGGGAAAAAAGGAAGACCCAGAGAACTACAGACCAATCAATCTCACCTCTGGTAAGATCATGGAGCAGATCCTCCTGAAGGCTCTGCTAAGGCACATGCAAAACCAAAGGGGTGATTTCTTCTGTCTAAAGAAGTAGTTCTGACTGTATTTTCAGTTCATTTTGCTGTAAACAAGAGAAAGAAGATATAGAAGAGACCAGCAGAAGCTAATATTATCAAGGTTGACAGGAATTTTGAATGAGTTTTCTCTCAACGTCCTATTCAAGATCCAACCATTTTATTAATAGGAGTGAAATACATCCTAGACAGTTTGTTCTTTAAGTGAAATATCACCATTTCACCTTTCTAAAGATGCTTCAAACAGAAAGGAAAGAAGAGCTGCCAAAAGTTATCAATTCTGGAAGACCTCCTGGGGAGGATAAAAACCGTACACATCCAAGCTCTTGGCAATTATTATCATAACTTCTATCAAGAAAGGAACAAACTTTCCAACTATACTGCATAAGTTTCCAATAAAGAATGCATGAAAATTAATTAATAGAATAAAACTCTTGGCAGCTGCTTTCTAAATAACTAGTTTATTTCCAGATCAGTGATCTTATTTTGTAGGTAAGTACATTTTTAAATTATACTTTTTCTCTATATTGCTTCTAAATGTTTTGTTGGGGTTTTAATAGATCAGTAGGTAAAACCCTGCTTATCACTTCTGCTGATAAAATTTTTGATCAATATTTAATTATTTTAGTTGCTCTCAACTAGAAGTGCACATAATCTGAAGTTTCGTACCAACTTTCACTGTGGCTGTCATTCAGATTCCTCTGAGCCTTTTGTTAACATCTACAGCAAACCAAAACAGACTATCAGATTTTTCATGTAGTCATGCAGAAGGTCAATGGGTTTTCTTTTCCTTGTTGCCAAAGACATGTCTAAAAGCTGTGATATTTCCTAGCAATTTAGAGCTGAAACTCAGACAAGACACTAGTCTGTATCCAACTACAGCTCAAGAAAAACAACACAGAGGAATAAAGTTGTGACAGGGCACAGCTGAACACATTTTAAGTTTGGGTTTTTTTGACACAAATATTCTTCCTTGAGCTAAAATGCTGACAAGAAAATGAAATGCTAAGCAGAAAATATGTTGTCTCCTCATTTGTTACTAGAAACACTAGATAGAAAATACAAATACAATAGCATATGCAAAACCATCCTGCTAGTGTCCAACCATATTAAAACACCAGACATCAGAGAGGTCTGTACAGAAAAACAGCTTTGGCATTCTGGTGGGACTACGGAATGGCTCTGGCTGAGAGACTGACCCCTCTTGTGGCTCTTCATCTCCATTTGAGATCACTGCTTCTAAACTCTATGTCAAGCATGTAAAGAAACAAAGAATGAGCTTGTGAACTTTCAAGTTGAGCTGGTTACTGAATAAATATATTACTAGAGAGAATGGAGGTGTATTTGTCTTATCTGAGTAAAAATTCAAACAGCTATCATGATCTGTAGTCTTGAGTGGAGATAATTGAAATTTCTGGACAGACAGGAAAACATGTAGAGTAAGATGCAACTTGAAATCTTATCTCACTTCCACTGACATAGAGCCTACTAGCTTTAACAAGAGTAGGTTAGGCTCCTGAAAGTCTCTCTTTTAAAATAGGAATGCTTGCCCTACATTTCACAGACTGAATACAGCCCCATTGCAATGCTGTGGCAACAGCCCACAAAGCTTTAGTGACAACACCAGACAAGAAAGTGAGCTGTTATCAAGGAAAACTGCAGACAGTTCACTGACTTTCTACTCCCTTCAAGCTCCAGGTAAAGAAAAATGACCAAGTGCAGTCAACATGATATATGCTACTGAAGAGTGCTATTTTGGGCATGCCAGACCAGTTGATGGTCTGGTCATGCTGTAAGAAAGAAACAAAGAAAAGAGATTTTTGCACCCTAGAATAAGACAAGTCACTTGCCAAGATGGATAGGAATGGGTAGATCACTACAGAACAAGCTGTAAAGGAATCCAGACATATTTTTTTCAAGGAAAGTCCCTAATTATCTTGCCACAATCCCAGTTGTGAGGAAATAGGGACAATAATGCGGCTGAAGGCAGCACCAAATGGCTTCTCCTTCCCAAAACTTAGTGCAACCCTACAGAAATATGAGTGTAACTACAGAATTTATGGGTCTTAACCATAACTAATCTACAGGAGCAAATACAAGGAATCAATTCAAATGTGCTCCTTAATTAAAGATTTGAACATTTTCTATTACTAAGCACTACAGCAAGATCCAGTTTCTTCTTTTCAGCTCTCCAGTACTGTATGCTAGTACCATCGTCATAATGGTTGTTATTATTTGTTTTTGAGTCTTTTCATTATGTATTCTCTGCGTTTTTAGACATTTCATTTTTAAATTACTGATCTCACTGAAAAGCTTAATCTTGCACTGTGTTCTCCTATCCCAAATCTTTCATTTAGTGCACCAGTTTTCTTTCTAATGAAGACTTCAGTCATGTTACTGTCAACCACTTTGTCTAGCTCTGAACATAATGAACTCTCTGAACCTCAGAGGAAGCGACTGTAAACCTGTCAGGGTTAATGGTCTTACGGGCTGATGATTTCACTCCACATTCTCTCAAAGGCAGGAGGAGAGTCCTGCAGCCTGACCTCCACAGCCGCGCTGCCTGCCAGGGAGTGGGCGGAAAGAAGGAGGTATGGTTAAGGGAGCCAGGCACGCTCCTGTGTTTTCAGTAAACACTGCCTGGAAAATGGGCCTGCTTTATAGCACAGATTAGAGACCAAGATAGATAGCAGCTGGCTGTGATGGGGAAGCCCTGTGCGTGGAACTGCAGGGTTTGTCTGGGCAAGAATGTGCCAGGGAATCAGGCAGCAGTTGGTGCACAGCAATGTAAAGTAACATTGGCCCTGGTGTGGTAGCTGATGATTGTAGTGTGGGTAGAGAACTGAAGTATTACATTCTCTGCTACCATCACAGCTGTGCAGCCGCTCAGTCACTGCACAAACCTTCCTTATTGCTTTCTTGCACAGCGGATTATGTATCTGAGCCTCATTTGTTGTAGTTTCAGCTTCCTCCCTAAAAATTATTTGTGAGGGCATACATGCTATAGTAACTGCAGCTTGTCTAGTTCAGTCCGAATTAACACAGGCCGTATTAGTGGTGTATTAAAAGCAGTCCCCAGCTGTTTGGTATGCCATGGTGCTGTGGCTACGTTGCTAAGAGTGTTGGAACTAGCTAGGTCAAAGATCACTGGAAGAGTCTGCACAAATTGCAGCACATATCTCCTGTCTCCACTACACTGGTGTGTGCTGGGCCATCTAGTTAGGCAGCAATTAAAAGATGGATGAATCGGGGTCTTTTTCCAGCAATTTAAAATTCATATTTTTACTTATTTTTCTTATTTACTTTAAACTTTATAAAAGTTACAGTCTTCCAGGATTGAAAGTAACAAATACTGTGATTCTGTGATTCAAACATTTCCTCTTTTCTTTCCTTACCTGATGTTTCTGTCTACTATATCATCAAATATTCATAGAATCATAGAACTATTCAGGTTGGAAAAGACCCTTGGGATCACCGAGTCCAACCATCATCCCTACTCTACAAAGTTCTCCCCTAAACCATATCTGCCAACACCACATCCAAACGACCCTTAAACACAACCAGGGATAGTGACTAAACCACCTCCCTGGACAGCCTATTCCAGTGTCCAACCACTCTTTCTGTGAAAATTTTTTTCCTAATGTCTAGTCTAAACCTCGCCTGTTGGAGCTTGAAGCCATTCCCTCTTGTTCTGTCGCTAATTACCTGTGAAAAGAGACCAGCACCAACCTCTCTACAATGACCTTTCAGGTAGTTGTAGAGACTGATGAGGTCTCCTCTCAGCCTCCTCTTTCTCAAACTGAACATTCCCAGCTCCTTCAAGCATTCTTCATAAGATTTATTCTCTAGGCCCTTCACCAGCTTCGTTGCCCTCCTCTGTACTTGCTCCAGCACCTCGATATCTCTCTTGAATTGAGGTGCCCAAAACTGGACGCAATACTCCAGGTGTGGCCCCACCAGTGCTGAGTACAGGGGGACAATCACCTCTCTACTTCTGCTGCTCACACTATTTCTAATACAAGCCAGGATGCCATTGGATTTCTTGGCCACCTGGGCACACTGTTGGCTCATATTCAGCCACTTGTCAATTAGAACCCCTAGGTCCTTTTCTGTCAGACAGCTTTCCAGCCACACTTCCCCAAGCCTGTAGCGTTGCATGGGGTTATTGTGGCCCAAGTGCAGGACCCGGCACTCGGCCTTGTTGAAGCCCATACCATTAACATTAGCCCAATGATCTAATCTATCCAAGTCTCTCTGTAGAGCCTCCCTATCCTCATGCAGATCAACACTCCCACCTAGCTTGGTGTCATCTGCAAACTTACTGATAATACACTCTATGTCCTTATTGAGAACATCAATAAAGATGTTAAACTGAAATGGTCCCAACACTGAGCCCTGAGGAACACCACTTGTGACTGGCCACCAGCTGGATTTGACTCCATTGACCACCACTCTTTGGGCCCGACTGTCCAGCCAGTGCTTGATCCAACATATCGTATGCTCATCCAGGCCATGAGCAGTCAGGTTTTTTATGAGAGTTCTATGGGGAACCATGTCAAATGCTTTTTGGAGGTCCAGATAGACAATATCCACAGCCTTTTCCTCATCCAATAGTCGGGTCATCAGGTTATAAAAGGAGATCAGGTTCGTCAGGAAGGACCTGCCTTTCATAAACCCATGCTGACTGGGCCTGATCCTGTGGTTATCCTCTATATGTCTTCTAATAACACTCAAGATGATCTGCTCCATGACCTTCCCTGATACCGAGGTCAGACTGACAGGTCTATAGTTCCCTGGATTCTCCTTTCTGCCTTTCTTATAGATGGGTGTTACATTTGCTACCCTCCAGTCCATTGGGACCTCTCCAGTTAGCCAGGACTTCAGGTAAATAATGGAAAGTGGCCTGCCAATCACATCTGCCAACTCTTTCAGCACCCTTAGATGTAACCCAACCAGTCCCATAGACTTGTGTGCATCTAAGTGGTGTAGTAGGTCTCTGACCACTTCCTCTTTAATTGTGATGACCTCATTCTGCATCCCCTCCCTGTCTCCTAGCTCATGTGGCTGTATATCCATGGAACAGCTAGTTCCACTGCTAAAGACTGAGGCAAAGTGGGTGTTGAGCACTTTAGCCTTTTCCTCATCCTTTGTTACTAAGATTCCCTTTGCATCCAATAAAGGATGGAGATTTTCCCTAATCCTCCTTTTGCTGTTAATGAATTTACAGAAATATTTTTATTATCGCTAACAGCTGTAGGTAGTTTGAGCTCTAGCTGTGCTTTGGCTCTCCAAATTTTCACCCTGCATAGTTTCACTTCATCTTTATAGACTTCATGACTGACCTGTCCCCTCTCCCAAAGGTCATAGACTCTCTTTTTGTTCTTAAAGTCCAGCCAAAGATCCCTGTTTAACCAGGCTGCTCTCCTACCCTGCTTACTGTTTTTTTGCCACATGGGACAGCCTGCTCCTGTGCCTTTAAAACTTCTTTCTTGAAGTATGTCCAGCCTTCCTGGACTCCTTTATCCTTCAAGCCAACCTCCCAAGGGACTTTGTCAATCAGTCTTCTGAACAGGTCAAAGTTTGCCCTCCGGAAGTCTAAGGTGGCAGTTTTAATAACCCTTCTCCTTGTTTCTCCAAGGATCAAAAACTCAATCATCTCATGATCACTGTGCCCTAGATGGCCTCCAACTTTTACTTCCCCCACAAGATCTTCCCTGTTCACAAGAAGCAGGTCCAGGAGGGCACTCTCCCTGGTCGGCTCACTTATCAGCTGTGTGAGGAAGTTATCTTCCACACATTGCAGGAACCTCTTGGAATGTTCCCTCTCTGCTGTGCTGTATTCCCAGCAGATGTCTGGGAGGTTAAAGTCCCCCACAAGAACAACAGCAAGTGACTGGGATATTTCTCCCAACTGCTTATAGAAAGCTTTATCCACCTCACTGCTTTGGTTGGGAGGTCTATAGCAGATTCCCACAGCGATATCAGATTTCTTGGCCCTTAACCTAATTCAAACACTCTCAACCTCATCATGACTATACTTGATTTCCAAGCTCTCATATCATTCTCTAACATACAGGGCCACTCCACCCCCTCTCCTTCCCTTTCTATCCCTCTTGAAGAGCTTGTAGCCATCGATTGTGGCACTCCAGTCACAAGATATTAAGATATCTAGAATGATATGCTTAATTCAGGCATAGATTCAGTGTTCTCATTGTCCTTCTCAAGACAGTTACTGAAAGCATTTCAGAGGATACTAAAATTATTGCCACCTTTTTCCCAGTCTTTTAAACTTCTGGACCATTGTTACTAAAATATCCCAGCACTCACATTTTCACTGCATTTTAAAAATTCTGAGTCAATTGCTTGGAGCATCTGGCAAGGCTGGGAAAGCAAACTGGTTTTAGAGATACTTTTTATTTCATATTGCACTGCAGACACAATGCAGTCTTTTTTCTAAGTTCAGTACATATCGTTCCCTCACTTGCACTTGCTAACTCCAGGAATAATGGTTTTGAAAGCAATAGGATCAGTCTGAGTTTAGATTTCTGTACAGCATGACTGCTTCTGGTCTGGTTGATTATGGCTACACTCCTCTAGGGTATTATTACCTGTCATGGAATCATAGAATCATTTAGGTTGGGAAAGTGTCCTGGGTTGAGCCAGGATTAAGGTAATTTTCCTTTTAATCCTGGCTCAACCCAGGACAGAAAGACCCTGAAGATCGTTCAGTCCAACTGTTAACCTAACACTACCAAGCCCAACTCTAAAACATGTCCCTAAGCACCATGTCTACACTTCTTTTAGGTCTATTTTATAACTACAGAAAATAAGGCTGTGTTTTCACTGAGGAAATTAAGATTTATGGATGGGATATGCTATGTTTAATCAGTCACCTATCCACCAATGAGTTTATACATTATAGTTAAACATTCATTATGTTTTGTGCAGGAAAAAAACATGAATGTGAAGATTCTTTCACTTGGTTTGAGAACCAAACTTTTGAAAGCATACAACACTAGCTGAGAAATATCATTATTATCTACGGGGCAGAAAAACCCAATAATTTCCAGGATACTTAGGTACACCTGGGTATACAGTCACACAGGATTATTACTTTCTTCTTTCTGAATTCACAAAGACATGACATTTCACTGCAAAGAAAGGTCTGTTCATAGCTTGAATTTAAAGAAAACAGCCTTAAGCTTGCCCTAATCCTGCCAGGGAGATTCAGTACAATAAGCCTCAGATTTACACCACTCAATAGGATAACAGCTAATACAACTGGTTCAGAAGGTGGAATCAGTGGAAGATAGACTTTCCAGTGGGCTTATGGGTCAGGTCCTCAGCTACTCTAAATAGATGGGCTTCAAGTGCTTTTACCTGCAAATATGATCCTTCCTTCTCTGGTTAACACACTGCACTTTTGTGAGAGAGGTAGGTGTAAGAGCCCATTTCCTCCCACACTGCATTTCTTCATACCGCCGTTTTTCCCAGAAAGCTTTTTATAATTTCTTACATGAAATGCTGGATTGAATCTGTATCTCTGAAATGTCTCATTTTCCTTAATGGCCATAGTTAGCTGAAATACTAAATACATAAAGTGCAAGTCTTCTATTATTTTAAGTCTAAATTAACATAATTACAATAATTAAGACAACTGGGTTTTTCCAGTCTTTTAGGTCTCGTATTTCCCTGAAGGCATATTCATTATCTGCAGCCCAGCTTTTATCTATCAGTGAAGGAATTATTGAAAGTTCTACCATTAAAGCTCATCAAGACATGCACATCACCACTTACCTTAATATTACTGATTTCTCCACTAATTGTCTAGGTGACCAAGAGTTCATTACAACAACTTATCTTAAATATAGTAATCAAAGAAAAGGTGAAATAGAAAAGGTTGTACTGGCAACTTGAAAAGAAAATTACAAAAATCTTTAACACAGATTGAAAATGCCAGTGGTCAAAGCCATGAAGTCAAAGATCAAGTCTAAGTTTCCAATGTGGAATTTACTTACACTACAAAAAAAGAGGAACAAAAAAGCACACATAGGCTTTTTCAGCTAGCCAGGTGGGATACCATTAAGATATTTGCAGCACAAGCTTCCACACTGACTGTATCCAAGCTGACCTTGACTTCCACCATGGCCTTGCCTTGGCAATAACCATAGGGATACCTTCAATATCTTTCTTTCTAGGCTTTCAAGATAAATACAATTAATACAAAGGATGGAGGTCTGATGGCTTGTCCTCCAAACCAAAATAACCATGAAGACACATTGCATATCACTAGTGGAGCTGCAGCACAATGCCTCTAGACCCACAGCCACTCCTTCACCTTACTCTCGAGTAATTAGCTACCTGGAACACCCTTGCAGTTATCTGTACACAATCTGACAACTTTTATCCTTCAGAAGATATAAAATCCAGTTAAACTCTTATTTTTGGTTGATAACTCATATCACAGTGTGCACTCATAAAAGCAGTGCTATTTTATTTAAATATCATGTGTCAGTTTCGGTAGCAGCAATATAAACTTTACTGAATGTTTTATTGTTACATACCATTCCTTGCAATAAAGGCATCTCAGTCGTTCTTTATGGTCCTGGAAGGATTGCTTTCCTGTAAGATCAGTCAGGCAACAAGCACACCTCAGTATGACATTTTCCTTAATGTAAAAAAGACTTTTTAATGTTCCACTATACATTTTCTTCTTTATAAAAAGCCTGAGGAACGGCTCAGAGGGCAGGGCAATGCAATACATTGTAGTGCAAAAAGGAGGGGGAGAAGAAAACCCCCAAATACAAAAAACCGCTTCATTGCAGATCTGAAATTCCATTACCATCCAAAGAACCACAGCATAAAAACAAGCATCTCCCTCTCATCATACCTCAGCTCTCCCTTCCATGAAGGCCATAAGAAAGCAACTCTTTTCCTGAGACTCTTCTAACTTGCCTTTGCAGGTGAGAACAGAGTACAAAGGAACACACTAAAGGACAAGGATGGATTCACTGTATGGTCACTGTCCCTGTGCACCTCCAAGACTTGCAGGTTTCCTAGCCACAAGCGTACACTTCTTGCAAAAAACTCATCATGCTTGTCACCACTAAGCCTTTTGAGTCTTCTCTGGCAAACCTGAGTCCTGGCAATCAGATATGGGAAGAGGACCAACTCAGACATCAAAATTAGCATTCTGACTTCCAAAAAAATTCTCCACTGTCCTAAAACTCAGGGCCTCTATTTGATGCATTTTGCTGCAAGCTGAAGACCCAGACTCCACTATCACTGGCTGCCCACTGTCAAATCTGTCCTTTACAAAGTAGTTTTTATCAAAAGTCAGACCACAAGCAGTAAGTTCAAGTGGGGTCTTTGGGATCTGGATATCTCGTTTCCATTTTTAGGAGTAAAACCCATTAAAATATTCTACTCTTATTTTCTTTTCCTGTTTGGTGAGTTTGTGGTATGCCAGGAATGCTAGCTGCTCATTTAATACCATTCATTACTGTATACAGACTTTATTTCTTTCCCCTACATTACTAGTAAAAATCATTGGCAAGCTAATATTAGTGCAGGGCAGAATCTTTCCATGGCAAATGGTGGTATCTACAGAGGTGTTTTTTTTCTGCTACAAACGAACAATCTTTGTGGCAGTCACTTTGTTGGTCCATCTAGCTCAAAGGCTGTACATTTCTGTAACTGAAATAATTTTAAGTAATATAAAGACCAGGAACTGTCCTGACTGTTCTCCAAGGCACCTTTCCTTTCTTGACTCCTGGAGTAGCCAAAACCTTATCACCTTTTCTGGAAGGTCAGAAATGTGGATCTTTAATAAAACTCACTATACATGCAAAGCTGGATTAGACAGACTTTATAATTATCAAGTCATCTACCCAAGCAAAAATTTATTTGATTGATCCTTTCCCATGTAAACAACCAAAACACCAGCTCTCATGATTCCACCACTTATATCAACAGGGTCTACTCAGCAACAGCTGTTCAAACATTTGTTAAATCACTTCATAGCAAATAACAAGGTTCAGTGTGCCTGTTCCTCATTTCAGCTTAACCACTGCAATATTTAACATGCACTGAAAATCATTTGCTGCATGCACAAGTATTCCCCCCAAAAATTCTTGTCTTAATAAACAACATCCTGCAAGTTCCAGAGGATACTGAAAAGTTCCATAGGTAAGTAAAAGGCTGTGAGAGATTAATAGATTAATTCACCCTGAAACCTAATTCCTAAGAATGTACACACAGGAGCCCAAACAATCTGACTTTACACTTTGGTGCCCAAAGACTGGGCCTGATTCTGTATTTATTAATTGATTTTGTATGTACTGTAGCAGAATCCACTATCCATTAAAAATAGCAGGATCCTGTTGTGGTAGACATTCAGCAAACAGTGAAAAGAATGCCCAGCTCTAACACATTAATATAAGAAAACAGACACATGGACTGACTTGCTAGCAAAAAAGCTATCTATGAAGTCAGGGAGCAAAATTCAAATTTTCTGACTTTTCTGTTAATGTCCAAGCCCCTTAACCCTTCTGGCTTCCCAAATGTGTCCTGACCTCCTAGAATTTCCTAGTACTGCAACCTTAAAGTTTAGACAAGCAAATTAGAAAATTTGGTCTTAATTACTGAGCTCTAAGTAAGAAAATCTTTATTTCCCTGCATCTCTCCCTTTTGTACAGGGAACTTAAGAAGAACTTTATTAATTAAACAAGAAAAAAATACTATTATAACTTGTTGATGCCTATTTCTAAGCTTCTGGTCCAGGACTCCAGAGCCATACTATACACCTCCTAGAATTTGCCAAGAGTGATGTAATCAGCAGCCAACCCCACTCAAAGCTGAGAATGCAAACACACACTGTTCCTTCTGGACACAGTTTTTAGATGTGCTGCTACTTGGCAAAATGTAAGGAACCATGTTACAATTTTACACACAGGTGAAAGCTGAGGAATCGCCACAGCCTATTTTTTTGCAAAGCTGTGTTCCATCTTATAAATAAAGTCCTAATGACCAGTTCAAATTAAAAAACTACATGTGAGAAGAGAGGTTTCAGCAGCTAAACCACGATTTAGAATCCTAGTGAAGAAAAAAAATAGTCTAAGTGGTACTGGACAAACAGACAGTAGGAAACCATATTCGTATGAAAGTTACTTTCTCAACATTCAGTAGCTCTTTAATCTTGCTGGTTGGTAACTCTTGCTCTCAACATCTACAAGACAAATAGATGACAGGAAAAGCATTCTGAACAGACTTGACTCAGGGAAGATGAGGATGCCCAGGAACCTGTTACATAAACTTGTGTTCACTTTGGCTTCCACGGCTTTAAATAGAACCTATAAACTAACAAAAACCCTAAAATCAAAAGGAGCTCAAAATTATGTGTTTTATATTAGGATTTGCTCACTGTATGCTTCCTCTCTGATTGCTTCACCACACTCATCCTGATTCTCCAAGTGCTGGAGTCATAAGACCTCAGAGATTTTTTTATGCCTTTCACATAAAAAATATGTCTTCTGTAAAATTTGAGAGGTTGAATCATGTTTAAAGATAAATGTCAAAAGTATAAAGGAGAGCATCAACCCTACTAAGCCAAGCATCATTCTCACAGGTATCAGTACTGTGTTTAGAGATGTGATATTGCAAAGTTCTTAGCAAAGCTCACTGGCACGTGAAGGAAAAAAGCAGTTGCACCTGTTCTGCATTATACAACCATATTTAGTGAGCCAAGTGCCCCAGAAGTTCCTTTTGTTTTTTTCACTTAGTCTAATTAGGTATACATATGCTGGCTACTCCCATCATCATGTTCTATCCTTGAGCTGAAGAGTTAAGCACATTGCTCAGTGCTCCCCGGATAAAGTCACTGCTTTTGCAGAAGTCTTCAGATGAAAGCACGTTATTCCCAAAGCATAGGCTCCTGAAAATAGATAGTATACCTATTGTATTTGAAACCAGGAATCGTATCTAAGAATCTGCAAACAGGGGCTTAACAGCCTTTGAAACACACTCATTCCCTGAGAGATAGACAGGAGGAGGAGGTAGAATAATTTGATTAATTAGAGTATTTCAGGAGGAAGATGTGCTAAACGAGGAGCTCTGTCTAAAACAAAACAAAATCCCTCAGAAAAACAGAGGTTGTGAAGAGGTTAAAGAAAAGTCAGTGTGTCAGCAAAGAGAAGTTTCCCAAGGAGGCTTGTGGAAGTAACTTGCAAAAGTCTGAATGTATTGTCTCTGTTTTGTGCTCGGAAACAGGAGATATTCATGGAATAGTGAGAGTATTTTTACTGTGTTGCAAGAGGACTATGCCAAGCAAATAACTGCTCCTTTGTTTTGCTTAGCTAGTGCTTTACAGTCACTCTCCAACACTTGTAAATCTAGTCTACCAGTTATTAAGAACAAAAGAAGAGAGCATTCTGGGTTTTTTGGGTTTTTTCCTATGAAGTGGTTGTCCCAAGGAGTCCATTCTTTTGAGAACTCTAGAATATCTGCTTACGAAAATGGAGTCAGATAGCAAAGAAAAGACTAATATTTTTATTTGCATGGTTTTTAAACTAGCAGTGAATGGATGAATTTTTTCCATTTCCATTGAAATAATTTGGTTTGCACCTGTAGGTAATGTTCCTATACGGATGCTAACCAACCCATTGTTGAGCTTTAACAATTTTATAATTATGGTGTTTTTGTGACTGCAAATATTTAAGAAAATAGGGAAGATGAAGCTGGCAGTAGAAGGGCCAACTGCTTATTAGATTGAAGTGTGTAGGTGGGGAGACACAAATGAGCCAAAGAAGGCTTTAGACACCCAAGTTCCACTTGTTACTCTATTTTTCCTTTTTAAATTTTTTGTATTTTTCCTTTTACAATTTTTTTTAATTTTCTGTTTGTGCTGTTTTCCCTAATAGAAAATCACAGAATTTTTCAAGTATTAAAATTAATTTTAAAATTCTGTTTCTAGGACTGGATTCCAACATTAATAAATGACAGAAAGTTCCAACACAATTGTTGCAAATCGCACTGGAGGGAAAAATACTACTGCATGGAATGTATATTTTTAAGTATTTAGGCTGTTATGTCTCCCTGGAATTCACCGTCACTAAATTCTTTTGAACCATCCTGAAATTATAAAGCACAGAATACATATTTATCTATTAAAATTAAAATAGAGTACACATGACCCCTTTTAAGACTACAGTGCCATCTGTGACCACTTACAGTTTGTTATAGAGCTATTAATTCAGTTTACAGTGTGTATTTTGAGTGTATGCATAGCATAAGAACTAGATCTCATGAGTGATACAAGTTTGTTTCCAAGGACTAAGGGAATGTGATACAGGAAGTTCTCTATGAACTGTCTGAAAAGGTTTTCTGAAAGGATTACGAAAGCTTGGGGGGTTAGCTAAACAAAGAAATGTGTAAATGCAGTTTGGGTGTTAGTGAAGATCAAGTCCATATCACCTTTTCTATTTCAAGATTGCTATCTATTTAGAAAGTGTATTTCTCAACCTCTAGTTTGCATGTCTTTGACAATCTGCACTCAAATCATATGCAAATACTAAATGTGTTACTGTTAGGGGTAACATGAGATTCTCATTCATTTAATCAGTTTAATCTGTTAATTCCATAAGACTGTAGCTTTGAATTATATCATTATTTGCATTACCAGGAACTGGGAGACTGCAAAGCATGTAGTTGGTACAGCCTTATGGAGGGCTATTAGAGGATTTTAGTATTTTGCATATTGAATATAGACTCCTTTAGGATCTCTAAGGAGACTACTGACTTTCTACTCTTTCCTTGGCCACATGTAGCCACTGTTAGAGGCAGGATACCAAGCTACAGGAGCCACCAGTCTGAGTCAGTGTAGCTGACTATACATTATACCTGTATTTTATCTATAAAGGCCATTTAAGGTATTTACATTCTGTAGTAGCAGGTCTCTGCTTCACACCAAATATCCTCCATTCTCCAAGACTGGAGTCATATGAGTATTGTTAAGTAGCTAAGTTAGTTGAAAATATGAAGTTGCCTCTCCAAGCACAGAACTTTTATGCTGACTTAAGTATCTTCTACTTATTTGTCTGATAAACTCAATAAAGCATGAAGTAGCTCTAGCCAAGATAATCCCATAAAAGATACTCTCAGATCATCTGGAGAGTGTGTACAAGTAGCTACACAGCTGTAACAAAGCTAACAAAGCTCAGAGTGATGCTGGTTGCAGCATATCCACAACCCAGGAAGATGGGCTACACCCCTGAATGCGCCGCTGCATTTCCATAAACATTCATTGTATTCTTTCAATTAACAATGTATTTTAAAGTTGAAAACCATGAACATGTATGTTTGGAACATTCAATTTGGGAAACTGGAAAAGTGTGTTTATCTCCTGTGGCTCCTTTTTCTCTATATTCTTTCTTAATAAGGCCTCAGGGTTTCATAGCCACTGAAGAATTCAAAAAATGCCATTGACCAAGATACCACCCTGCTAATTAAAACTAAGTACTTGTTCTGAAAGAATTCCATAGCAAATCACAAGTCTTACACACAGAAACTCCTTTTAAAGCCATAATATTAAAGCTTTCTGTTTTCCAGGTGATGTCTCGGCCTTTATTTTGCCTTTGCATTCTTTGTCCAATAATTACTCCATCATGATCGTGAAACTGAAGGCTCCTGTATTATTACTCTTTCATAACTTATAAACCCCAGTTTTCAAGTTTTGGCCTCAAGAGTTTGTTCTCTACTTGCTGGGTTGCTTTTAGGGTGGGGTGTGGTTCTAACTGTCTTTACCACAGGTGAGAGAAAAGGAGAAGGGAAGAAAGGACTAAGGGGGGGAGGAAATAAATTGTTGGAATTTACATTCACTTGGGGCAAGGAAAGATGTGTTAATGACTGAAGAAGAGGAAAAAACCTCAAGAGTAGCCCACAAATTTCACTTTCTTGAAATTTACATATTTTCTATTTTTCTAGACAGACAGATGAACACTGACACTCAGATTTGTTTTCTGTGAGTCTTCATACATAAAGACACTACACTGGAAGTACCCCAGGACTGGAAGGAAGAATAATGAGTGTTTTGGCTACCAACAGTGAAAATGCTGCTGCATGTGCCCTGAGAAATAAATGTGGGGACAACATCTACATGTAAATATTTCAAGAGTCCAGTCTCAGTCTCCTCGCTTCAAAAATCTAAGCCATGCCTCATGGAGAACTTTACGTGGAAAAAATTATGTCTCATAAAACCCCCTTTCCTTGAATACAAGAAAACTAAACATCTCAGAAGTCAAGCACAACCTGCTCAGAAGCAGCTGCTTGTCTCACAGTCTGTTTTCTCTTCCATCACAGACAGACATAACTATAAGCAGTAAAATTCAAGGTAACCACTGAAGATGAAGCAAATGTATTGAATTGAGTTTTGCCATGTACCTCTGTGCTTTTGGACACCAGTAGCAGTGTCTTATAATATCCATAATTGGTCTTCAAAATATTATTTATATTACTTTTGTTTTTACACCTCAAGGAAGAGAGCTCACCCCCCTGAGCAGTTGTAACTTGGACTTGTAATTGATAAAACCTACTTCACAGCAGCTGTGAATATGCATAGGCTGCTGTGCCTGTATTCAGCATTCTGGCAGCTGCCTTACATCCCTGGTCTCTAAACACAAGGAGACTGGCAGAAGAGGAGGTATAAGTTGACAAAACATTTTCTTGTGTCTTCCAAGATGTGTGCACATGCCACCTTCCCTTGTATCCCCACAAACGAGATTACATCACTATTACAGCTGATGATCTCTATTTACACGAAACAAATGTATCCTATGGTATTGTTTTGATACATGTATCACTGCTTTTAGGCACAATACACAAATTTTATGCCTATCTGAATATAAAGGGTGACTGTAGAGAAAAATAAACTCATAAATATAGCCATACCTGAATTCTTAGATCTGTGGATTGCCACAGAAGTTTCAGTTTTCAAGGCTTCTCCAAGCTTGTTTAAGAGTTTAGAGAAGCAAAAGAGTTTGTGAAATAACTGTGCCTGGAGCTCAGAAACTGCATCTCATTTCAAAAATGTTGGAAATGTTCTCATTTAAAAGTTTCTGAAATGAACTATAGCAGACTTCCAGATCTGCAACATTATGTTCTAATTTGCAATGCAAAGTTTTACAAAAGCTTGATGGAATTTAGAGGTGCTTTTTTTTTTTTATCCACAGAACCATTCTTAGAGTCTCAGAGACTGTCCCTGGCAACAAAAAAAGGAGGCTGAAGCACTTAATTCTTGTTAGATACCATATCTCAGGGCAGTTTAAGACAGAGGAACACACTGGTACTTGCTGCTCATCATCACAGTAGAAAATTGTTAGATTCTTGTTAGATACCATATCTCAGGGCAGTTTAAGACAGAGGAACACACTGGTACTTGCTGCTCATCATCACAGTAGAAAATGTTTTGCAGCACTGTCCTTTCACAGACACTAACATGGTCCTTCCTATACAACCAATCACTTGACATTGTGGTAACATGGCATTTCAAAATATGTCAGTTCAGTTTCTTGCATCAAAATGAGAAATATCTAGCATACTGTACTCAACTTTATGCCTTTCTAGTAGGCATATTAAGATCTAATCACATAGCTGGGATAATGACTCTTATTTGCATGCTAGCAATTAATGTCAACATAGACTATATATATGAGAGGGAAATATGGCTTAACTTTTTTTTTTCTCATATTATGAAATACAGGACTCTCTCTTCCAGTCTGATCCTTACTGCAGTGCTGTTAGTGACATTGCTGTAAAACATCAGGAATTGTGGGGGTTTTAATTTGTGGGGGTTTTTTTGGTTTGGGTTGATTTTGTTTTTTTTCAGCAAACATTCCTACATACCTACAGTGTTTCAAAGTCCTTAGGTGCAGTCAGATTACCAACACCAAGTTTTCAAAATGTCTGGCTTGTGCAAACTGAGAGGATTGAGATTCCTGTAAAAGAAGGCTTTGATTATTTCTGGTTCCTCAGCTTTGAGAGTTGCCTCTGCAGCCTATGAAACTGGTTGATACAGTCACAAGATTTTTCCATCTAAATTCCAATCTGAGGTTCTAGAAAGCAGAAATACACAGACGCTGCACTTCTGTTTAAGAGTTTAACAGCACTAGCTGCACCTGAAAGCACTACTCAACTCCACTTAAATCCCATTAAAGCAAAGCCCAGGTTTTGCTCACACTTGCTCTATAAAAGTGGACAGTGAATAATTCAAATGTTTCATTAATTTTGTAGGAACGTTAAAACAGTACAAGTCTACAGCCTGAGGAGCAGGATGCAGGCTCAGTACTGATGGCTTGACTGAGGCTGACATTCGCAGCACGGGGGCTTTCAGTTCCCAGGGGCGGGCTTTTGGGAATGGCGGAAGGACAGTGCCTGGAGGAAGCTTCTCCCCACCTGTGAGGAAATTACTGCAGTGAAGGTGCAGCTGCAGAGGGAAGATGTCGCTTCGGGATATTCAGAACAATCTGCCAGGTGTTGTGCCACTCATCACTCAGCCAGCAGCACAAAAATCTTTTTCTTTTCCCCTCTCCAACTTGCTGTTTTCCCCCTCCAGCCAGGCAATGCGACACTAAATAACCGCGCTATTGTTTGAGGCATTCTATGCAAAAGGCGTGTTTGTAGAGGTGGAGATTTCAGGGGCATTACAAGACTCCTGCCAGACCCTGGTGAAAGGCTGGGCTGGCTCTGTACCTCTGTTTATGCAGTTGGGCTCGGAGAGTTAGAGCTGGCTTGGTTTCTGCTCCAAAACCGGCGCCGTTAGGGACACTCGGGGGTCCCTAGTGCAGCCCCGTCCCCGGTTCCACCCCGTCCCGGGGCAGCCCCTCGGGTCTGACAGGAACTGCTACCACCGGGGGCGAGGGCGCGCGCGACCTTTGGCGGGAAGGCTGAGGGCAGGAGGCAACCCAGGCTGACTGGAGCGGGGGCTGAGGGACTGGAGCGGGGGCTGAGGGACTGGAGCGGGGGCTGAGGGACTGGAGCGGGGGCTGAGGGACTGGAGCGGGGGGCTGAGGGACTGGAGCGGGGGGCTGAGGGACTGGAGCGAGGGGCTGAGGGACTGGAGCGGGGGGCTGAGGGACTGGAGCGGGGGCTGAGGGACTGGAGCGGGGGGCTGAGGGACTGGAGCGGGGGGCTGAGGGACTGGAGCGAGGGGCTGAGGGACTGGAGCGGGGGGCTGAGGGACTGGAGCGGGGGCTGAGGGACTGGAGCGAGGGGCTGAGGGACTGGAGCGGGGGGCTGAGGGACTGGAGCGGGGGCTGAGGGCAGGCGGCAGCCCAGGCTGACTGGAGCAGGGGGCGCTGAGGCCAATGGCGGCTTTGGTGAGGACCAGACCAGGCGCAGGGCTGACACTGCTGTGCCACGGGGCATGAGGAGTCGCCAGTTCGTTTTCCTCAGAAAGCCTGCAGCAGGCGGGGAGAGGGAGAGGGGCCCAAGTCCATCCCTGGGGACACCAGTGAACCTCCACAGCTCAGGGCAGAATTGATGTACCCTGTCACGGCCAACAGCTCTTGGTCTAACTTTTCTTTGAAACTACAGTGACAGAGAATCGGAACCTTCCTGGAAATGCATTGTAGGTGGCTGCTACTTCTGTTATTTTATTTATATATATACACACATACATATTTGAAAGGAGACATGGGTTATATATATATTGAGAGTTCAGTATCTCTTAACACTTCTCTGCAGAATAGTGCCTAAAGACTGACAGACTGAGGTGAGATCTTACCTCAATGGCCAAGTTTGAAGTCTGTCTTCCACACTTCTTGCAGTCCCCAAAGCCTTGCTGCAGTCCATTATTTGACAGTTACTGCTGTTTCTGTTACAATGGTAATGGTGCCCTGTCAAGAAGAAGCCAGTTAGACTGGTTTGGCATGACTTTTTTCCCTGACAATTCAGATTAGCTGTTATTTTCACTTTAAAGTTTCTTGGCATTTCAAAGATACGTATTTGTTAGTGTGGTCAGAGAATTTTTCTTGGAATTCAGCTTAGCTGACTGACTTAGAAAAAATATGTCCTTTCTCTCACTCTTAAAAAAAAAAAAAAGGGGCGGGAGGGGAGGAAGTGTGTACTTTCCAGCTTTTGCAATACTTCAGCCATTTTCTGTCATAATCCATCCTGAATTGTGTCAGTTTTTACTAATTTAACGATTCATCTCAGTACAACCTAGGTTGCTCTTTCTTCATTTTACTCAGAGTCTTTCATATTTGATCTTCATATTTTCTACTGAAAGAAAAATTCTAATCTTTTGATAAGAAAACATAATATAACCAAAGACCAGATTGGTAGGCTTTGAACAAAAGAACCCCTTCTGAGGAGATATTTTTTCTGAGTGTGGAGAAGAATTTCTCACAGCTGCAAGATGTGGTAAACCATAACAAATCCCATAGCCTCCAGTGTTGGTCTTACTTTTGCATGACAGAAAGAACAAAAGCTCATTTTGTAGTAAGCTGGCGAAAAGAAGATTAAAGGTGGCATCTCTTTGTAATAACTCACTGAATATATTTCCCTCAAAGTCATATGTAGAAAAAACAGGAGAGACACTGTGATGCCTTGGTGCTAGTTTACAATTTCAGTTTTGTCATGCAGAATTCCCTTCTGAGTATGTGGTTGGCCTCAATGTGGAAGTATAGCAATCTAGTTTTAAATCTTCAGAATGGGAAGTAGGGAATCTCCTTTGTTCAGGAGACAATTGTGTTTTGTTTATGAATTGATAATATCAGTAGTAGAATTATAAGCATGGAATATAACCTACTTTTGGAAGGCTGGAGATTTTGAGAAATAAAAGTCAAAACAAAACCAGCAAGACACTTGGGTTAAAAGCCTAACAACAGTGCAGAGGATGAGGAGGAAGTTACCAACTAGTAATTTTTCTTGTTATGCCTGATCTACAGCAGCCTTACCATCTGTTCTTTAAGTCTAAACAGTTCAGACTGTACTTTTCCTGAAATACTGATTTATTTGCCCATAAAATGAATGTCTTCCTTCAGTATTCCCACACAGAACTCAGATATTTGCAAAGAGACAGACATACTCGTTTTTTGCCCTACCTAAAGTGAATAACATTAGAGAAAACCAGCTTCTTTCAGTTTAGCAGTTATTATGTAATTTCTGTAGTGCAGTACAATTTGCATTGATTTTAGCTTTTTCCCTCTATGCCTTAGTGTAACTGGTGGTGGAGGAAAGGGATTTCCAAAGACTAGCTGGGGTAAAACAAGTTGAAGGGAAGTGATCAATACTTCAGAAACTTGGACATATATCGGACCAGTTTTGATTTAGCTTGAAGAAGTCAGAACTACAGATACACAATAAATCCACTCTAAAACCATGCATGCTGAACAAGAACAGAGAAATCAATCCTATAAACAAAAACCAATAGAAAAAAGCACTTGTTTCTCCATTTAAGGCAATTTTACGCTACGGAACTGACATAATATCATTTAAAGTAAAGCCACTGCCTTAGACAATGAGCCCTGCAAACTTGTTTGTAAATACAATTGGTGACCTGTTTCTCCTCTTTAGTCCTGGTTTTGGGTAAAGATCCCTTGTGGTACTGTTGGAAAAAAAGCTCTCAGAGCTAAAGACAATACATCCTTTATGTTTCTACATCTAGGATGTCAACCACATGAGCTAAAAAAGCCCCACCAATAACCAACTAACAAAACCAAAATAAAACAAAAAACCCACCAAACCTCCCCCACCCCATCCCCAACCAAAAAACTCTGAAGTTTTACCACAGAATAAAATTGGCTCTTGCTTTATAGCAGACTAGTATTGAGTATGGCCTAGATTACCTTGGCCTGTCCAGTAACTTCAACCAAAGGGCTAATTTTCACAATAAATATGGGCTTTTAATCAGAAGTTTTCTACAGCGCCCACAAAAACTTCTGATACAAGCTCCACGAGGTTGACTATCTGCCTCCTGCCTGCAGGCCAAGGCCATAAGCCACTCTGATCTGCACAGGAAACAGATCCACTCTGCAGAAGGATGAAGCTTCACAGTTCTGTACTGTTGTCCTGTCCCCTAGTGACAGTCATTTCCTTTCAGGTTGCTGTGTAGCAAAACTGACACCAGACCAACACCAATCTCCAAATTCATAGCAGAAAGGCAGCCCTCTCCCTAGTGAAGACACACTGACTAGTGAGAGCCTGTAAGCTTTCACAAACTGGCTTTGCAGTACTGGTAACATTCATTTGACTCAGTTTCCTCTGAACCAGATAAGCCTTACCAAGAAAAACTGCCTGCCACTAAATCTTTAATTTAAATGTCATTATAAAACTCACTAGCTGTGACTGGAAAAGGTAACTGGAAACATTCTCTATTATGTTTAAAAATGCAGGGTCTGGATGCTATGTGTAAATTATGTCCATATTTAATGAATGACCTGCAACAACTTCTCAAAAAGTCTGAGAAACACAGAACCTTCTACAACCTTCACCTCTTTATAATGCCTGGGAGATGCCAGAGAGCATATCTCCTACAGTAGAGTAGCATGCCTGAAGAGGCTTACCCTTTGCTCTCTACTGGAAAGTGGCATAAAGAAGTCCTCGATGGTGGTGAGGTCCCAGAGGAAAGCATATGGAGCAAACGTTGTTCTGCACTGACACGCTGGCAGCAGGCTGTGTGAGTGTCACACAGCTCTCCTGAAACAGAGTTCCCATCTAGATCTTTGGGCAAGCTCAGATTTGTGCTTTACGTGTTCACCCAGCTCTGATCTTTGCCTAGTCAACAGTCTGTATAGATTTGTGAACTGTAGCTTTGACTGGAACTTCACCTTGCATTGCCTCTATGTAGTTTAGACAAATTAACTTTCTCCTGTGCTGGCTGGTTTCTCTAAACCCACTGCTATCTCACTGGAGCTTTGTGTGCTATAACATTACAGTGCCCTGAGGCAGGATTAGGCCATTTGTTTACATATAAACATGTGGCACACTCCACCTGTACAAGTGTTTGATTTTGCATAACTAGCAGATAACAGGGCTGTAAATTTCATTGCTAAATATTTTAACCATAGATCTATGATTTTTTTTCCCCCAATAATTGTATTTTGGGCCTGATTCTGATCACACTTTTACCAAGTTTAGGTGGATATAGCAGGAACCCGTGACTTAGACATGCATGAAATTAGGGTAAAACTCTGATTTGCTTTTTAACAGCACTGATATTACTTGTGGATTTTGTTTAAAAAACTTTTATTTAAAAATAAAATAAAAAATATTAGGTCATTTTTCAGCTAGATGGAAATGTAAATGATTAAAAGTATTTCCATAATTTACCATTCAGTGCCTTATAATATATCCATACTGCATATTGAACATGGCATCTCTGACAGTGTTACTCTTACTACCACTATGACTATTTCTGTTGTTGTCTATTCTGTCCATAGCACTGGGTTGTGATTTTTTTTCCTGAAAATGCCTCTATCTAAATTACTATTAACAAAGGTATTTTTCCATATTGTTTTTCCTTCTACAGATTCAGAATTCATCACCACAAAGAGCTGCTGTTGCTGAACAGATTCTTCTCCACATTTTCTCACACTGTCCAGGATTTTATGAGGTAATTTCAGTACTGTCACATCACACTTGAAATAACTTCAAATAACTAAACACTTGAATAACTAAAATGCATGATTGTGTTTTCTTATTTTTAGCATTAACATTTTGTACCATTCACATAATTTCGTAAGTTCCTGTAAAATGCAATAAATCATACACTAGAAGATCTTTTTGTGAAACATACTCAAGTCTTGGGGGAAAAAAATCTTAGCTACTTACTTGTAGAAAAAAATGTCTGCTTCAAAATAAAATTTGTTTATGTAGTTGCTCCAAAAACAACAATGAAAACTTGAATTTGAATGTCTCTGTGGGCTTCCTACAGGAAAAAAAAAAGCAATAATACACAGACAAATAAGAAAGGCAAGTTTATGAAACATATTTGCATTTGATTTCAACCTTAAATTGCACAATATTGCAGTTGTAGTGTTGTGCAAGGGCTTGCTTTTCTGTTTGGATCTCTAGACACTATGAAACCCCTTTCATACATGTTTCCTTTTCATTACAAGTACAAATGGGGATGGGGTATCATGAGCTTCTTTGCATACTATTATGAGTAGAAAGGTCAGAGGCTTCAAGACCTACAATAATTTCAATTAAATATGTCTGCTAAATAATCCATTTCAAGAAAGAAAACAAGAAGTAAAACTGAACCCAACAAATACTAACTTCATGATGGTTTTAGGTTGTTCAGTCAATACTAAACTGATAATAATACTCTAAATAGAAGTAAATTATTTCAGAACACAACTTTACATATTTTTAAAGAGATTTTAATGATTAAAATAATGCATAACAAAGTGTGTTTATTTTTGTATGCTTCATGGTAATTTTCTACATTCTAAGATCATTAATATGCATGTTCATTTCTCTTTGTGCTTGGATTCTTAGGTTTCATGTGCTGTTTATGTTTATAGTGGTATAAAAGGTTATTGTATTTGAACGTACAGTTTTTTCAGTTGTTATTATTTAAGTGTTTTTCTATTACAAAAGTGCTACAAATTGCATGGTAACAGAACTAATGCAGACATGAACTGTGTGCCACAGACACTGGGCAACTGCAACTGCAATTCTGTTTGTGTCACCAACTGAGCCACTGGAAAGCCTCTTTATAAACATGCATCATCAACATACAAGGAATATCTTGACAGGGTTCAGCTATTCCATAGCTCTTCTGCTTTTATCTTACACCTATCATGTGAAAGATGTTCAGTTGAGGACCACATCTTACAAAGTGCAGACATGATACCATGACAGGTGTAGGGTGCACCAGTTTACCAGCAGTAATCAGAAGCAACAGCAGAATGATCAATGCTGTTTACATTCTGGCCCATTGTAAGAGTGCTTTCTAGCTAAATAATGAGAGGTGCAGTAGGTTAAAGAGAAGACAGCTCCTGCTGAGTCTAAAAATCTGTGATATGAGGTTAAAATGTATATACATAATTTGTAATTAAAAGTCTGATGTTGTAATTCTTTAAAGAGCCATCTCAATTCAGCTTAAGTAGGTCTGTTCACTGGAAGAACATGTTAACTCTTTTCTGCAGAGAAGGGAAGGAGTGCTTATTGTTCCTTTAGGGGGCTGCACCAAGGAGATGATTACATGCTGCAAGATATAATCACACAGGTACAGTAAGGAGTCTAGGGCAGAGCAGAATGATGATGTTTCTACTTGTACCTTTGATTGCAGTGTAGGGAACTGCATTGTGTTACAATTTTTAACCAAGCACATAATAAGCCAGGTGTGCTATGTCCTTGTCCTCTCTCTGACTGTCAGCTGTCATGGTAACAGACTAAAGGGGAAGGGATTTTAAAGTTTCTTAAATGGGAGAAACAAACAGGCAAGCCTTCAGGGATATGTTTTGGGATAAATGGGGTCCAACAATCACAAGTGGGCAAGGCAATTTTGTAATCTCTCTAGATTTTTAGCACAGCCTTGAAAATCAAAAAAGTCAGTGAGAAATGATTTTACTTTTAGATTGTTGGTCTTTAGTATGTATTTAGATGCTGGGTTCATAGTAAAGTTAAAAGGCTTAAATGAATGAATGAGTTCTGAATTTTTCTGAAGAACGGTATAAATGAACCTATGCCTACTATAATGCAGAATTCATAGCATCAGTGAATTGTTTCTTATGGTGTCTTTTGAAATTGAGGTAATCTTTCAGAGGAGTGTTAGTCAAATCACAGCATGTCTGCCTTTCCTAGAGGGAACACTTACTGTTCAGTGGCTGCTACCATTACATGTCAAATGTAGACATGTCAGGTGTAAATTTATTTCAGTCTCATTTCAGTTCAACACATGTTGAGCCAAATCATGAGTGATTCAGAAACAGTACTTTAATATTAGCAGATCATTCTTTTGCAATCCTGCTACTCCCAGTGGTGCCATATAAGCCCTGATGTACCACCCACATAGGCTACACTATTTTGTACTGCTAATAGAAAGTTATCCTAAGCCAGAACTATTCTAATTCTGAGACATTTAGAAGAAAATGTCACTCTTCTAAGCTCGTTATTATACCTAGTTGAACACTACTGTGAAGTGCAATGGATCCTACAAGTCAGGCTAATGACTGGGAGACCCTAGTCTTCTGCTATTGATGGCCTTGAATGCTTTCTAGACAGTAAGCAGCAGAAAAAATGATGGTTTTCCCTGTACTTTCCCAAGCTGCTCTGTTGAACAGAGAAGAGAAGCCCAATCTGAGCTTTAAAAATACACCCACAGCATAAGAAAAAACCCTGTTAATTCACACATTAGATTTCAAACTTCATTCATGCAAGCTGTGCCAACTTACTGCCTCACCTCAGATATGTCAATTCATTCCAAACCTCAGTTTTCAAATCAACAAAGCACAAATAAATGCACAATTTGCAGGAAACTGGTACTTTACAGGGAAGTCCAATTAAGACAATTTTCCTTCCTTTGAAAGCAAAGCATACACTGCAACAACAGGGGAAAATATCAGACTGCATTTAATACATCCAAAATTTTTCTCTGTCACATTAGCAGTGTTCAAATGTAAGGTTTGCAAAGCCAATCCAAGTAATTACATAACTGCTGTGAGAGATCAATTGTTCTCACTTCAGTTTTACCTGGCAAATGGACTTTCATGGATTCCTTTACCTTAATTGAGCTGTACTGCCAAGTTCAGGCCATCTCCCGCTTCAGTCTACTTCAGTACAAGCCAGGCAGGTTCCTCTAGAGAAACAAAACCAAATTATTTTGTAAGATATTAATGACAAGTTCGTGTACCTGGGTAAAAGAATGGACTGTTGGGCTTTATTAAATGGTTTTTTCACAGTATGGGGAAAACTGATTTAGTCTTCCCCTCAGTTACTGGCACTTGGTTACTCATTGGTTCAAATTGATTCTACAAGCTTTTAAACTCTGGCAAGACAAGTGGCATGCATAAAGCATCTCTCCTTTCTGTTGTGGTCAGGATGGCCAAATTGCTGTTTTAATTTTCTAATGAAAGATTTCATAGGAATAGTTGCTCCCCCTAGGAACGCTGCCTGCATGCACCAGGAAAGCTCACTGGACTATCAACACCCATTTCTATTTGGGCACTGTGGCCCTTCTCTGGACCCTCTCCAGGCTGTCCACATCCTTTTTGTAGAGCAGGGATCAAAACTGAACACAATACTCCAGGTGTGGTCTGACAAGCACCCAGTAGAGCGGGATGACGAATTTTCTGCTGGTGATGCCCTTGTTGATGCAGCCCAGCATCCTGTTGGTTTCTTTGTCCTGCGGCGCACCGTGTACTCATGTTGAGCCTCTTATCCACCAAGACCCCCAGGTCCCTTTCTGCAGGGCTGGTCTCCAGCCAGGTGGATCCCAGTCTGAACTACAGACTTCTTACACTTCTCCCGTGGAATTTCATAAGATTCCTGCTAGCCCACTCCTCCAGCCTGTCTAGGTCACCCTGGAGGGTGGCTCTCCCTTCTGGAGTGTCAACCTCTCCACTCATCTTGGTGTCATCAGCAAACTTCACCAGGGTGCTCTTGATCCCAACATCCAGGTCATTTGTGAAGATGTCAAACAGCATTGGGCCCAGTATCGATCCCTGGGGGACCCCACTTGTGACCGGTTGCCAGTTTGAGGAGGAGCCATTTACTATCACCCTCTGGGTATGGTCTGTCAGCCAGTTCCCCACCCACCGCAGAGACCACTTGTCAAGGCATTAATGAGTCAGTTTCTCCAGGAGGAGGCTGTGGGAAGCTGTATCAAAAGCCTTGGAGAAGTCCAGGTAGATGATGTCCGCCGCTCACCCTGATCAACCAAGCGGGTGACTTTGTTGTAGAAGGTGATCAGGTTTGTCAGGCCCGATTTGCCTCTGGTAAATCCATGTGGGCTTTTCCCAATCACGTGCTTCAACTGAGTTGTGATGGTCCCCAGGAGGATTTGCTCCATGACCTTTCCAGGGACTGTTAGCCCTTTCTGTGTCATGGTTGTTGATGTTAGTCCTCCTCTAAGCAGTTGTTTGAGATAACAGGCCATTCCAACCATCACCTGTCCCACATGGTAACAAGGAAATAACAGCAACATTAAAGAATCAATCTGACCACAATTGATGGCTTCTATTTCACTCATGTTCCAGAATTTTCATGTTTCTATCACTGCATTTCTAACTTTGCGTCTGTTTAAGTAGACCTGACCTATGCTATCCACAGCCTGCTTGACTGCTTCATTTTCATATTATCAGTTATCATCAACAGGTTTTTCCACAGCTATGAACTTATTTTTCCCCTTCGGTGCAGAGTTAGGAATGTTAAACACAGTTCTATGGAGGGTGAAAAAAAAAGTCCTGCTTGACAGTAGTCTGAGGGCTTTCAGCATTTAAAGGCTACCTTATAACTTCCCAGGAGATAACAGGCCATGCTTCTTTGCATGTTTATTTGCATAAATACTAACATCCAAAATCGCATACATGTACAATATTTGCTTTATGCTACATTCTATAAGAAAACCAGAAACAATATATTGCAAGCAAACCTGCAGTTGACTTACATTGTCCTAACTTTGCTTGTGGGGAGAAGATTATACAGGTTGCCATGCTCTTTGGCTGCATCCATTTTATATCAAAGTGATAAACCCAGATTTGAAGAGTATCTCGCTCCATATTAGCCAGAGTTAGCTCGTATTTACAACTTCCAAGCAGAACAGGAGATGATTTTGTGGTCCTGGAAAAATGTTCAGGTTTCGTAAGCTTTGCATTTGCTCTTAGAATAAATCTGGGATCAATAAAACTTAATGCTTACATCAAATAAGAAGTGAATATCATCTGTTTACTAATGAGGCTGTATGTGAGATGACATGTAAGTGATTTCCAGCACGTAACATCTTTTAGACCTGTGACTCTATGCTGTCTACCAGGGTGCTATGAATGGTGATGGCTTCCAGGACAAAGGGAGATACTTTTCAGAGAAACAAACAGGCATGTTGGTCTGATCAAAGAACCTGGGATTTCTGAACACAAAAGACTATCTCTGTAGCAACCCAATAAGTGTTCTGCAAGTGACAAGAAAAGTGTCAGATAAATTTTTCTCTAAATTTTCAAGTCATAGAGAGGTAGAGAGATTTGATAGAAAACAGTTAGAATCATGTAGGAATTGGTAGTTTTCAATACTTGCATTTTCACACAGGATACATGTTTGTTCACCTTCTTTAACAAGTGTGATTCAGTCCACACAGAGACAGATTTCTCATTGAACATGCATGTTTGCATTGTCAACCTGATAGAATTTCATGGGAATTAATCCATTAAAGTTAAATGGAAAATAATGCTCATTTTATTGCTCATTAAAGTAGGTCTACCTGATTCAACTCAAAGACATGTGATAAGTCCAGTTTATTAGTACTAATTTTAATTCATTCTGTAGAATTTTGTAGTTATATATTTTTCTATTAAATTATGTAATCTCAGCTGAAAAAAAAAAAAAGAGACCATAAAAACCTCACTTTGTGGAAGTGTTGCTTATTTCACTCTAGGAGTAGTGAAATCACCATGCAAATTTAGGGGTTAAAGAAGTTTGAGCTTCCCAAAGTCATCCCCTGTCTGACCAAGGAACACTTGCTTCCAGTGCCAAAATCAAAGAGCAGGTCCAGGGGAATTCTTCAGAGCTGAGCTGAAACAGGGCTATTCCCGGTTGTGGCAGGCCTAGGGTAGGGAAGGATCTCAGAATACCCTCATTTGCAGCTGAAGTCACACTGTCCCCTACAGAGCTTACAAAGCAACAGACAGGGAGACTGAGTAACTATCAAAACCCTCAATCCTTCTTCTTCCAGGCAAGAACTGTGGTATTTTTTTTATTTTTTTTTTAAAGAGAAGACCTATAATTAGAGATCTGCCCAGTTGTGATACAGTGAAACGTACGTATGTCATATGGGCACTGTACTTTAAGCCGAGTTAGATGATGACAGTATCAGCATTAAATAACCAGATTCCCAGCTGACAAGGAAAAAAAAGATGTTGCTCCACAATCTTTGAACTTCTTGCATTCTTTGCATTCTTTCCATAAATCATTTAGTAGCTGCCCTATTCATAGGAAAATGTATGGCTGAAACTCAAAGGTGTTTGGGTTTCTTCCCTCCACTGTCATTGATGTGAAACATAATAAATTATGCCTGATTTGCATGAAAGTTTGCATACACAAAACTCTTCTCTTGAACTAGCAAACAACAGGCTGCGCTTGTCAGGACACGTTATTTCAACAGCAGCATAAGAAATAGCTACTGAGTTGTAAGGCACAACAATTTTACCCTACTACTCTATGCTACTGATACTTTGCCACAACAAATCTACACTTCTAGAAGGGCAACAGAAATAAACTCATCAGCTTCGTATCTCTCATTGTGCTGCAGTCTAAGTAATTTCCATTGCTTTTTAGGACATCCTGACAAGAGGGAAATTCTGAGTCCCAGATGAACCTGTATGAAGAATGTTTAAGTAGGAAAAGCTTTCCCTGATTACACAAATGTTACCTCTCTCTTTCAGCATGCTGCCTGGAAGCATACATCAGATCATTTATAATTTGCTACTATCTGTGTGATGTTGCCACAACACTTTTGGCATTACAGTACTGAGCAGATTGCTTCTGCAACTAGTAGCCTTGCAGGAGTAAAAGCATGTTACTGGTGCAGCTGGACATTCTGATATTGGAGGTCACCTACACAGTTTCAAACATGGGGAAAAAACTCTCCTGACTTGGCGTGTAGTTACCTCAGAGCTTCTGACAGCTCTTCATGAAAAGTATCAGCATGCCAAGGTTTAGCTCTGTTTACCCCTTGGAACTACACTTGGTGGTAGATTTTGATACTACCACCTGCTCAGTGCCTGCCTACCTTACTTATCTTCTATAACCTGTCAGAGGAACAGAATCACTAGTAACTAGGAGGCAACAGGAGAATTTTATGGCTGGAAAGGATTGAATGAGAGCAGTAGTAACAGTTTGGGGCAGTTACCTCAGCAAAGCATGCCCAACATTAGCAGAATTTTGCTGGCACTCTTTGTCACATAGTGAAGCACATGTAAAAAAAAAATTAAAAAGGCATTAAGTGCAGAAAGGTTTTGTCATCCTGGGGTTAGGGTGCTACTCCCTTTGGATCACCTCTGAAACACTGAGCAGAAATGAAGAACCACTTTCAACATTAATGAATTGTGCAGAAGACAGACTCCACTATTGGTTTTAGCAACCATTTCCATTTAAAATGCACTCAGCTTACGTTGTATATTTTTTTTCCTCTGAGCAAAATACATGCATACAGAATTTCCTATCCTCCTGGTTCTAGGACTGTATGAACTGAGGTAGCTGATTCTGCATTGCTTCCTGTAATTACCCTCGTGACTTGGGCAAAAAAAAAAAAATCATATAGATCTGGGTCAGCTTTTTCAAAGATCCATGGAAAACATTATAAGGATTGCTGTAAAGTGCCACGAATTGTTAGTGTTAGGAACTGGCAAACCTGCTGCGAAGGAGTTCATTTTTTTCCTCATCTGGGAATGTTTTCACATGAAGCAACAAAGAAACAATTGACACTATTGAACAGTGAAGAATTCATATCCCATCATGAGAGAAAGGTTGAAATTTGTAATGTGTGTGTGTCGAAGTCCCCTTTGCTATTTATTGGAGAAGTAAATACTGTCAGGACTGGAATGTCATTTTCCTTTAGTGATACCTGCACCACACCTCTTGGTGTCATCTTTGAACAAGGAGTAACATTTAAGCTCTCACCAGTTTATCATCTGGAACATCAGGCATTCCAGAATCTTACAGTTAAATATGAATCTTTAAGCCTTGTGGACTAACTTTACTCTTCCTCCACTTTGTAAGAATGTTACAGTCTTAGGTGTTCTCTTTATAAGACAGGTATGAATAAAACATACAGTATTTGCAAACTCTTTTTATTATATTTTGCAGTGTCCTATGGTTTATTTTTCTAATATTTTTTCCTACATGACCAAAGAATTAAGGTCATACTGCACTTGGAAAACTAGGTAAAAAATGATCAGACATTTATCTCTGCATATATCTGAGGACTGAAAGAGTGTTCATCACTGCATCAAGAGGCTGTGGCACTTTAGATTTTTTTGGTGTGTGATTTAGAAGTCTCCCATTGTTCACAGAAAGCAGCCAAGGTTTGCAACAGCCACACCAAATTTATCCTCTCTCTCAGAATGGTTTCACAGGGCAGCGTATGCTGGCTGTATGGGGAAGGTTCTGTCTCCCAGCCCTACAGTCTGTCACAAAGTAGGATGTATCTGCACACTGGTCTCTCATCAAAACGACCTCAAAAACACCCCAAAACTGATTCAGCACAAACTGTTTAGGTTTATGTTAGCAAGTCTTAGTAGCATTTTTCTTGAGCCTAGTACACTCTGACTGAACCAGAGTAAGAAATGATTACTTAAGCATTTATGCAGGTAGAGTTCAGGATGCAAAAGGCACTAACCACCTGCAGGAGTGGGAAGTTCACAGGCAGCCAGAACAGCAAAGCAGCAGGAATATTAAATGCTACAAACACAATTTATGTGAGCTACTATTATTAGTAAATACCAGCAAAAAGTGATCTTTGACTACTTTGCCTAATCCAGTAAAAACCTCCAAAAGAAGTATGGTCCTTAAAATAAATATGAATCACAGAGTAAATTACCATGCAGATTAATTACATTTCCTGCATACTGACTCCAACAAGAGATTCAGCAGACCTTACTGCTAACAGCTCTCCATTGCATCCTCATTGTTAGTGCAAACTTTGCATCCAGTGTTGTTCCTCTGTACTCTCCTGCTAAGCTGCCTGCAATTATCTGATCAATGAACTGGTTTGGATTTGGCAAATGAGCGAGCCTCACAGTTACTTTACCTTGATGTAGCCTCATTTTGCTTAAAGCTAGCAGGGTTTTTTATAAATAAAGATAGTTGATGAAAAATACTTTGTTCAGTGTAACCAGCTCCTTCATGCCCCGGCAGTCCAGGTGTAGCCCCATATACAACGCAAGAGACTTTGCTAAATCTGTAACATAATTTGCAGTAACAATTACATTTCCTGCATACATACTGGTAAAAGACACAAACTGGAGCATTACCTTTGACAGAGCAGTGCAGGTGCTAGACTGATGTGCAGTAGCTCCAGGAAGGTATCTGTGGCTGGTTATCAAAGCCAATTCTCTCTGAAAAACACAAAAAAAACCAGACAAAGTGTGTTCCTAATTTGTTTTGTTGCAAAGCAATTCTTCTGAGGAACTGGCAGGTTGGCAGCACTTCATTAGGTGTAAGACAAAAGTGGTATTTGGTTGACAGGACCTGGGAAGCAATGAGGCACAAGGTCTTGTCCTTTTGCGTATCTATGTGCATTTCCTTCTACTATTTGGGACTGGGAACTAGGGAGAGTCCAACAAAATGCTGGGTGACAAAGGAGTTGTTTTTTACTGTCTGCTGCTGTTTAACAATATTATTCTTAGTATAATCTGCACCTTATTTTTCCCCAAAGTTTTGCTGTATAAATCCATAATAGAACTTTTTCCATTTCAGCACAGAAATATCTTCTCAGTTTTAAGAACTACATACTCCACAGAAGCTCTTATTTCTGGGCAATTTCTTATATGTTTACTGTATCCAAGACATAACAGCACTGACTGAATGCATTTCTCAATTTTCTTGTGCCCAGGTGTCTCTATAAGAAAGGTTGCCAACTGCTGACTTGCAGGGCATGTTATGGCCCACCTTCTGGGCTCAGAGTCTTGGAAGGGCTCAAAAATTGAGGGTGGGAGCTCAGGGCTCAGCACATACCTGACTTCAGAGAAACTCAGGGCTGAAGGACACCACCAGAAATAATTTATTTTTTTTTCTTAACCAACAATGTTAGCAGTGTAGGTAGGTTTCAGCTTCCAAGTGAGAACTTACAGGGTACAAAACTATTACTAGTCAGGGCAGCCTTGACAGCAAAAAAGTTTAAACATAAAAATTAAAATAATAATTAAGAATGCAGAAAAGACTGCAGTCATGTTGGCCAATTGGCTGGCAAGTGAAAATACAGTCTGGTTTATGAAATTTTAAATGATCAGGATCACTCAGCTCCAGCATGGAAACCCTTAAGAAATTTTTTTTTTATTTAGTGATATTTTACATAATAGCAGCCAATTATATTCCTCAGGCATGCAGGTTTTGCCTAGACATACACTACCTCAGTCTGACTATCTGTGACTATTACACTGCTCTTTCCTCAGGCAAGTTGCTCAAGTCAAAGTATGAAGATGACTTTTAAAGATACAAGTAATATAGTACACACACACAGTACACACTCTTCTATACAAATGCTTTATTAAAAATGCTTCTGAGGGGGCCCATAACAAAACTATACCCATGTAGAGTTTAAAAAAAAAGACAAAATGGCAGTTATTACAATGCATTCATATGTTTTCTGTAATTTCAAAAGTCTGATCAGTGCCTTGATCAGAACAGTTAAACTTGCTGTCTATATATGCTGCAGGCTATCCAGTCTGAGACATTACTCTAAGTCAATGTGGTAATTTATTTATAATATTTACACAAGGACAAACAACACAGACTCTTACAAAATGAAAAAAAAAAAAATTAAGTACAGGGACTTTTTAAAATATCTGCAATTGATGCTTTGAAAGATCCAGCCTTTGGACTTGAAACTCAGAGACATTTAAACTTTCTACTTCTCCTTTCTCCTTCGTTCCCCCTCCCTGTCAATATTAAAATTCTTTGCTCAGTAGAAATGATCCATGTAGAATAGAGAAGAAATGCATTTTCTTCTTAGAAAACATACGTATTAAATATATATTCAGGACAGATCCTGATTTCATTATGTGAATAGATTTACATGTGTAAGGAAAAAAAAAATTGACCCTGTGATTAGAATTGAAAACATTAAGATCCAACTGCACCAGCAGAAGACAATTGCATCATATTTTGCTATACTTCCCTTCAGTTTGAAAATGACTGTTGTGTCCATGATGATGCCAGCTTCCTTCACAGCCATATTCCCCTTGGGGTTGGAAGGGGATAAAAATTCAAACAATGTTCTCAGCAGTATTACAGAAAACCAAAGCCAGCACTCACCGTTGAAGTGTTGGTTGTCACTCACTATACAGAGTGTTCATACTAAAGCCATCAGTGTCTCAGAATAACTTTGGCCATCTGAGAACTTGCTACATGTCTAGTACAGGCAGCCTCTCTCAGCAGAGAGGCTATTTAGAGATATAGCCACATTTGTGTTAGCACATTGGAAGTGTAGCAATATTAGTACCATGCCAGAAAAAGGCAAATGGTAACTTCTCGAGGATGTCTGTAGAGGACCATGGTTGGCAGCAATACAAGCACAGTGTCTCAGGGGAGCTCTTCACTATTGCTGTTACTACCCCTTACTCATATGTGGAGCTGCCGAATGTGTCATGTTTGTGATTTAAATAAGTATAACGGGTAACAAATTTGTGGCTGTTAGAAGGTAGGCTGCAGTGGGTCCCTGAGACAACAGGCTAATGCTAATCATGTGCCCACAGATCATTTCCTCTCATAAAAAGCTATGCTTTGGTGTCTTAGAATCCTTCATTTAAACCTCTGTTCCTTCCCTGGAGTACAGTGTGTTATTTGTGCCGATACTGCTGTAAAAATGGGTGTTAAACTGGTTAAGCACAGAGTTGCTGTAGCCAAGGTGGCTAGAAGGCATAGAATTGGACCACTCTCCCACACCATGATTGGGGATATTGGAGAGTGGAGAGTAGGAGTTAAAGCCTGACATATTCTGTCCCATTTTGTCAATGGGTTCAGAGTTGAGTCCCAAAGGCACCGAGCGGCTCACAGAGTTGGAGCCGTTAACATAGGCAGTCATACTGGAGAGGAAGTTACTGAGGCATGGGCTGCTGGAAGAGGGAGGTGGAGAGCCTTTCTCAGGTGAATTGTCAATCCCAGGTGATGAGTTTTCCAAGGTATCCTGATGCTCTACAGCTTTGGGGCTGCCACTCAGGGCACTGTCCTCTGACTTCTCAGATGGAAGAGTGGCAGCACTAGCCCCAATGTCAGACTTCCTTTTCCTCTTCCTGCGAAAGTTTCCATTGTCAAACATCTTTTCACAGTTTGGGTCCAGAGTCCAGTAATTCCCTTTTCCTGTCAAAGGGGACAAAAGCACATTTTTAGTTGAAAACTATGCACACAGACAGCAAAGAACAGTCATGGAGGGCTTTACAATACTTATGTCATTTCAAAGAAAGTGCAGAATTTGCATGAGCAAAAAATATACGTATTTTTTTAATCACATAAAAGCAGAAGTCTGTTGAATTCAGAAAAAAGTGTAAAGTTTTGGGCTGTATCCTTTAGCTCTGACTCTTCACAGAGGTAAAACTACAAGTGGAAACACTGGGAGGGCTTTTTGTTTTGTATTGTTTTCTTGGGGGGGAAGGATGTTTGAGTATATAGCTGGTCCTCTGAATTTACCAGCAGAGAGTAGTCAAATTCCATACTGTATTGTAGGCCTATAACTAGATAGAACCAGATTTTTTGCCTTCTATGGCAGTATAATTGAATGGCTTTTAAATGTTCCTGATGGTTTTACACAGCTATTGATAGAAAACAATAGATAAAGGAACAATCTGACAGCATATTAGCCAAGGGGTTGGAAACGGCAGAAGTGTGATTCCAAGCAAAACACTATTTGAAGCAAACAAAATAAAAACAGCCTGCTTGCCTCTTGAGAATTATTGCTGACTCCCTAAGACTGCTGCATTTCTTTGACACATCTGAGATTGCCTTATCCCCTTTCCATTAATTCCTAGTTAAGTATGACGTAATTCATATGCATTACACCAAAAGGGTTTTGAACGTGACTTGCTCAGTTAGACTGCTCCTGTGCCTGCTGAGCCTCATTGATCAGTTCTCAGGAAGACCCAGAGCAGCAAAGAATCCCCTTCCCTGCACATTTAGTAACGACACTGATTCAGCCCTCAACTATGCACAGCTGCCTTCTAGTTCAGACCTATGAAAATAAAAGCTAATACTATGTTTATGTCTGTAACTAGGCTAGTATGTTTCTTTAAAATGTATTAGTCATTGTTAAATTAATCAAGCTTAATAAGAAGGGGTGGGGGGAAGGGGAAGGGAAAAAGAGCCATACCTGGATCATCTTCATCTCGGGGCACCTTCTTGAAGCAGTCGTTGAGAGACAGGTTGTGCCGTATGGAGTTCTGCCAGCCAGCTTTGCTTTTGTTGTAAAACGGGAAGTTGTCAGCCACGTACTGATAGATCTGACTGAGAGTCAGCCTCTTTTCGGGTGCTCCATGGATAGCCATGGCAATAAGTGCAGAGTAGGAGTAAGGTGGTCTAACCAACTTCATAAGCTCTTCTTGGGATGGCAGAGGAAGCCAGCCAAGGTCAGTTCCTCCCAAGCCATGCATGTTAGGCAAAAGCTGCCTTTGCATCCCGTAAGACTGAGGAATGAAGGGACTGGCATTGGATCCTGTGAGATATGGTGGTGGGGTAATGGAAGGTCCATTTAACCAGAGGTAAGGATTGGGGGTGGCGTTGTAATCCGTCGTCTCAAAGGTGCTTGGTCGCTGTGGACTAGGGATATTCTGTGGATGGAAAAAGTTCTCATAGTAGATATTCATCTCTGGAGGTTCTTGACCAATATTTGGAAATTGTGGGCTGCAGCGTGGTGGTGAGTGCGTTTGTGGATCAAAGGAGCTCATGCTCTAACACAGGCAGCTGGCAAGTTCTGACACACCTGTGCTAGTGCTCCTTTCCTGAGACAGGTGCATCACCTGTGCCCTTCCCTACCTACTTATGCACCTGTAAAGGTTTCAGCTTGTGCTGCAGGCTCCACCCCACAGCCCTGAGTGGCTGCAGATGAGGACGATATCCTTGTTGGAATGCTGGCAGTCCCAGCCAGTCACTGATGTCACGTCAACCAAATGTGAAAGTTACAACTGTTTATCTTCTTAAATAAATGAGGGAATTTTCCACTAATGTGATGCACACAAAGGAAGCCTAGGGTGCCTTGAAGTCAAATCCTCTAATCCAAGATCCTCCTCTTTCTACCTTTCATAACAAAGCTTTAGCATTTAGTATCTCTTTTTAAATAAAAGCCATTTTGTGTTGCTCCTAGTAACACCTCAGAATGTAAAAGCAACTGTTACTCATCAATGAAACACTAGACATATATACATACTAAAATAAAAAAAAAAAGGTCAGACCTTCTTTTCTTTGTGTAATTTTAATTGCAGGGTTGCTTGTACTTCCCCCTAGGCAATTACAGTTCTACAGGCAAATTCTGTAGCTGGCTACTCACGTGAGTAATCTTACTGATATAAACAGAATTGCTCCCTAAAGGATTAATCTTGTGAGAAAAAAAAATTCAAGCTTAATCATCAAACCTTTCTTTAGAGCTTAAAGTGGTGAACTGAGATGAGAAATGATTATTTGCTGCTTCCTCTTTGCAGCAGGATTGGTGCAGAGAGCTTGTAAAAACCTCTTAGCAGAATTTCCAAACAGGAAAGGGCAGTGCTCAGTACAACTCTCTTCAGCTCATTTCCAATAACTTCATTTGTATTATTGAGAATAAAGTTTATTCCTTAAAATTAAGTAACAAGGAAAAACCTCTAGCTCTCTTAGGACTTGGAAGAATACTTAGTGCCTTGCATGGCACCTGCCTTTTTGAAGGAGGAAATGCAGAGCTGCAATCTCACCGACACCTGTGTCAGAACGAGGACAGCTCTCCTGACTGGGTCACTGCAAAAGACTGCACCACAGTGAGAAGATTCATTGCAGGTCCCTTCAGAAGTGGTATTTGCATATTTTATGTTTGGGGCTGTCCTGGTTTGAGCCAGGATGAAGCCAGTTTTCCTTTCACTGATTTTTTTTTTTCCTTCAGTGAGCTCTCTCTTAACTAGCAGCAAGTGTTCCAGCTAGTGGGCTGATAACACTGGAATGTTTATGTTACTGCTGAGACTCCAAGGTCGCTTCTTCTCTGTGCCAACACAGAGGCTACTGAGGCAGAAGAGTCGTATCTGTAACTAGATGGACAGAAAAATTGGCCAGAGATATTCCATTCCATAGACCTACATAAGCTCAGTGTAAGGTCATACACACATTTGGAACTTGACTCAGCCTTAATAACCTATGCAATTAAAGTCCTGGTATGACAAGGCCTTTAAGATGGCTCTAGTCTTACAGTTTCTGCAGAAACATGAGTTTTGAGCTGTAGGTTTGAATTCTTGGCTGTACCAAAGATTTTTTGCTATATCACACATTGATCAATTCACTTATTCTTTCATGCTGCACAAGTTAAGTGGAACACAGTGGGACTTATCTTCTAAACCAGAAGTGCTGTGCAAAGGTGACTTGGACAAAGAAAAAAAAAAGATGATTCATTTTCCAGGAAATAATCATGTGAGTACCTGCCTCCTCATGAAAGCTACCTAATATAGTTTTTCTCTCCTTAAGAATCTGAGTCACAAACATGCAAAAAGCTATTGGAGCAACGTTACCTACAGCTTCCTAAGTAACTTACTAACATACAGATATATTTAAAAGTGTATCTGTAATCCTGCAAATGTTAATGTTACAAATATTGCTAATAAAGCCCTTTGCTATTTACAGAAGAGTTGATGGAACAAAATGTTTAAGGAATGCTCAAATGAGTAAGAACAGGAGTCACTTTTACAATGAACTAAGACCCAGAATATAGTATGAAAAGAAAACATAATAAATTCTGATCTGCTAAACAGAGACCATTTTGCCAAACAAAAAGCTCTTAAAAACAAACAAAAAAACTTTCAAATTTACTACTGCTGAGGGTTCACTTATTCCAAGAAGTAAAAATTCAGCTAGCTGCATCATGGACTTGGATGAGCTGCCTCTAAATGCTTATTCCCTGAGGTGCTTTGCATGCATAGTTACAGTTAAAGCACACTGAAGTGGGTGCTGAGTGAATACTTGCTTTGAAAATATGCCAGGCTTTCCAAAGTAAAAAAATATTACTTCTGCAACCAGAGACTGATGAAGGTTGTAAAACTTCCTCCGCAAATGAATCTTGATGAAGTTTTGGTGCAGTGCATTTTAGCAACTCCCAGCTGTGCTCTGTGGGTGCCTGGGAATGCATGTTACTACCAGACCTACCTTGATGTGATGTCTGAGCAAAGTTTCACACAGAACTAAGCAAAGCAAGGACAAGTACTGCTTTTAGAGCAATGAAGCACAAAGACAACTGTAGGCTTCTGCCTACTGAGCTCTGAAAGAGAGTGCAAAGGTCTGATCCCTCCCTGGCATTTAAGTGCTGGCACAGCTCATAGCATAGACACAATCTGGTCAGCAACATTTTTCTTCCAACTGACTGTGCCTGATTTACTCAGATCAGAGTATAAGCAATGCCAGTAAAAATGGTACTTTGGCAGTACTATGGGCACACCTTAGTGCTTGAGGATCACTGCAGTACATGTTCCTGCATACCTTCAGTTGCAGATGCTCACATGCAGGCAAAAGGCAGCAAGGAAAGAATAAACTTTGCTCAAGCTGTGATTGCTGAGCAGGGCTGGTCAGAACTGGAGTTAATCAACTGAGTCTAGCCAGGAAGACTGCCCTGGGGTCCTCACCACTGATGTTCTTGACAGGACTGGAAGGAGAAGGTAGCAAACCCAAAAATGGAGAAAGGAGAAGGAGCAATAGGCTTCCACATAACCACTCTGGGAAAAGGCAACAGATATGCTGACCAAGCTATGCTAACAGATCATGTTCAGGGCTGAAAAACCCTATAAATAAAATGGAGGCTGCTGCTGGAGGCATAATTTAGTGAATATTACTTCCAAAGATCGCAATGCATTGGTTCTGGTGAGGTCTTTGTAGGCAGGATGCATCATGTTTTTAACACTTCTTTTTACTGCAGTACAGCGCTGTACAGCCCTGAGTGCACGTCTCTACAGCTGGAAGCCTCATCAACCACAGCTCATTGTCAAACCAAAGGCTGCTGCCAATTCTTGTGTTACATGAAGTTCTGCTCCACTTGATTTCTTAAGTCAAGCTCCAAAATCTACAAGACTGAGGCTGAGTCCCTGAAAAACTGTAATCCCCCACAGGTTTTATTTAGGTCAGCTCCTAGGTATCTCTCTAACAATAATGTTTCTTCACACTGATTGCTCTTTTACAAGGGAAAACAAAATTGTCTGAAATCTTGGGTTATTAAAAGTTCATAACTGATTTCATTAGAGCAGGGATTCCTCAGCATTTTCACTTACACTCCACACTAACCAACACATTTAGCATCTCTGAAATGCCATGACCTGGGAGAAGTCCATACACACCAGCACACAGTAGGAAGCAAAAGCATAGGGGTCAAAAAGTAGAGAGTAATACAGGAAATTCTCTGTACACTTTTGTAATGTTTTGGCTGAGATCCTCCTGCCTACCTTCTTAACAGCATCTTTCAAAATGATTAAGCAAAATGAAGCATGACACCTGCCAGGCTCACAAGCACCTTTAGGTGACCACACTGTTTCACAGGGTGACAGTTTTAGAAAACTTCACTCAAAAGCACCATACCTGCATGTTACAAAGTACAACATCGTGCAAACCCACTCTAAGGACTCAGATTCAACATTTTGTAGTAGTAACTTCATCCTGGAAAAGCTTAAAAGATACTGCATATCATTTGTCCCTCATATAGCCAGTGTAAAGCACTCATGCGCTTTAGCTAATTAGTCAGAAATTAAATCGATTGTTTACACTTGATCCAAATCATGACACACATTGCCAAATAATCCCATGGTGCAGAGATCTATTTTTAATGAATATGAAGCTTTAGGCTGTATTGTCAACACTGTGTGTAACCCAGTCCTGGTGTATTATCACAGCTTAACACCTGGTTTAAGTTCATGCAAGATTTTCATGTGGTCACAAAGAAAAAGAAAAATGGTTTTTAAATGGAATGCAACTGAGTATACCAAGCAACCTACCTTGTTTCAAACAATTCACACACTGAATTCGAAGCAGTTCAGTATCCATTGATAAGACATATTCACATAATGACAGATTACTTATATTCTCAGCTGTCTAGTAGGATACTTTTAGAAGTCTTCATGTCTTATTCCAATAATCACTGTCCAGTGTATGCACAAAATAAACCAGACCATCAGAAGAAACAAGGTGTAGCAGGCAAAACAATGCCATCTCAAGGTCATTACAAAAGCACAGGAAATGTAAAATACAGTATTGCAACACAAAGGAACTGAGCTTTCTTTCTAGAAATGCAGGTTGAACATTAAATTAATGGAAATGGCAATATCATTTGGATCTGTGCCATAAATGCTGCACTGCTAGAATGCCCTTAGACTTTTAAAGTTATTCGGAACAAAACCACTGTGGATTTTTAAGGCTACTTTATAACTGGGGTTTTAGAAGACTGTAAAACCTTATAAGGGCTCATCGCTGCTTCCTGATCATGAGAACTATTATAATAAAGGTAGCCATTAACTCTTGCTTCAACAAAGGTCCTGCACCATCTTGCCAAGATGTAATGTGGTAGAGGGGTTAGGTGTCCCCTGACTCAGGTGTTAGGACAGGCCATAGGCACCTGAGAAATCTGTAGCTTCCATTTGGCTGCTGCACTTAGACACACAGACACACGTAGCCCTGCAATGGAGGGATGGCTCAAGTCTAAACCAGACATGGAGAGATTCTGCAACAGGTTCCTCTCATTATAATCTGAGGTGTCTCTCAGTCATGAGAAATTAGTACAGATATAGATACTTCAATCAATCATACTTTGACAACCCCACTGATGCTACCAGCTTCCAAAGAGCTGGAATGCTTCCCTCTCTCAGATTATCTGCTTATTCTTCTATGCCTGCCACTAAATGTTTGTTTATATTAGAAATAAATGGTGCTAAAATTAAATGAGGTATTGTATGAACATTGTGTTTACCAAGGAAATGAACCTGCACACCTTTCTCAAAACCTGTCAAAGTTTAAATTCTTGTGCATTTCAATGGAATCCACAACAGGTTTTATAGACATTAAAAAGTATTAACATGCCAATAGTTCATTTTCAGATTTCAGCATCAAGGTATTTGCTTGTATGGATAAATCAGCTCCTCCCACTCCACAATTTAAATGGGGATCTCATCAAAAAGACATTTTAGAACCAAGGATTTTCCAGAAAACATAACTTCCTTTTTTTTTTTTTTTTAATGTCTTGTCCCCAGTGTTCTACACCCCTTGGTACTTGCACAACACAAACGCTTGGGTAAAATTAATTAGCAACTAAAATTGGTAAGTGAATTGGTGTAAGTGCAGTGAACTACTCTACGGACACACCCAGTCATACATAAACGTAAGGTTATTTTAACGTAACCAGAGCTTAACTGCAGTAAACTCAGATCATCTAACTTGTAAAAAGGATGATTTACAGTGTTAATAATCCTTGCACTTCCAGTTGCTCCACTTTAGTTTTCCCGGGATCCGGGTAGACAGATCAGTAGTTTAAGTTCTAGTATACGGACAAAGATTGCAACTACTCACCTCCCCCTAGTGACTATTTCTGAAAATGTCTCGAATTAGTCTGGATCTGCTGGAAATATGATTTAGTAACAAATTTTTATTTTATCACCGTCACCTTAGCAATATTACACAGATCTAGAGTTGTTATTCTGGGATCTGTAGAAATAACCAGTGGTATATGCAAACATTTTTTACTTTTTCATATTAGAAGCCTTCTGTGCAGAAATTCTGGTAAACTTAAGAGACAGTTTTTTATTTTAGGTTTGTTTCCTTTGCTCTTGTTGTCCAGCACTGAGCTCCAATGGCACTGTTCTCTTGTGAAAGAAGTCTAAAAGCAGTTGAGAAAGGTTCTACAAATTCAAGCACTGTGCATTAATAGTATTGAGTGTGTCAAAGCACCACTAACTATTGCTAAATCTGTCAAAGCAACTGAAGTCATGTAGCAAAGACTTCCCATTCCTCAGTATTTGTAAAATCCAAGTATCCAACCATAACATGCTTTATTGTATGATAAAATATGTTATTCCTAGCTGAAAGAGCTTCATCTAAAGCAACTCTAACCAGGGCTATTTTCTTATGTATAGAAATGTAAGTGCAATTACCCTGGGGATAATAATCCCTCAAATATCTGTCAAACATGGAGGTTTTTAAAACTTATTCTAGTTACAACAACAGTGCAAGCTTCCTACTGCTTCATCTATATAAGTCTCTTTTTTTTGGCTGCCAGCAAGCCAACTCAGGGCATAGATACCTTAAGTGACTGTTGATCTCCATCACCTTTCCTGTGCCTTTTGAATCAATCACCACCCAAAGCCACAGGAACACGGTGAACAGCCACCTATCACGAGCTGAACTAATTAAATGGGAAGGCCTATAAAGTGTTAAGGGTGAAGGAGAGATCCTTCAGGCCTCTCACATTAACCTGTTAGGGAACACAACTTGAGTACCCCCATGCATAATGGGGCGTGTGGAGCTGCAGCACACACTAACACTCATGAGAAAAATCACTATCACAGAAACTATGGTTAAAGCACAGATGCAGCAGCTGCCTAATTGCAGTGTCAGCCATATGAAGGATCACTCATGGCACAATGGAGCTTTCTGCTATCCTGGAAGATAAAAACTAAAAGGGATAATTCTATCCAAAAGCCAATCAGATCACACTGTCCTCAGTATAAAACCATTATTAAATTTATCTAACATTTTAAAGTTTATTAAATCCATGGCCTATCTGAGGTTTATTTGCAGAGCAATTACTGGTTTACAGTGTTAATCTTTAGCACACACTGCATCATGATAGCAAATCAGAAAAGAAAATTACAGACTAAGTCAATAAAGAACAACTAGTCTCCTCACACCACAGCAGTAAATATTGCCAATGCTGAAGTCCTTACAACTGAGGGCAGCCCCTGAAATGTTGCCCACTGTTCCCCCTCAAAAAGGACCTTGAATGCCTAAAAGCACAGAGGAACTCAGTTCTGGAAGGGAAATATAAGTAAACACCATAATACTAGTAACTACTCCAAGGCATACAGGATAAGATATGGCTGCAAGCTTTTTCATGGATACTTCCATATTCTTCATAAAATAACATTTATGTAACAAGACATTTCAACCTCCAAAAAATTAAAGAGCAAAAGGATCCTTAAATTGCTTATTTTCCCTCCCTTCTCAGAAATGATTTTTAAAAAGGGATGATGCAAAAGACAATTGGCTGAATTCCTGTGTTTGGCTAAATTATTCCTTTTAATTTCCTGCTGTTGTTTTAAACAGAATGCCCTAAGTCTACGTTATTCCCATTGACATTGGCATAAATGGAACCAGCCTCTGGGATAAATGTTTCATCTGTTAAATAGCATTGCACTGAAGCTGGAACAAAAAAAAGGGTCTTACGATGAAAATTAAGCTAAAAATCCCTTAAAATGGAGGAGCAACCTAGCATGGAGAATTATGTGATTAGATTGCTATAAACACAAACTCTAGACCTTCACTGACTTCAACAGAAATCAGATTTAATCACAAACAAAGCCACCTTCTTCTGTCCTACCTTGCTATTTTAAAAGCATGTTTAACAGCTTTTCTTGCTTAAAAGTGCCCTCAACCCATGAGCGGGGTGGAAGAGACCTACACAGGAGCTTGACAAGCTTTCAGTGATTTAAGTTCTATCATTATTTCAAAGGTGTTATTCCATTACAGCGCCCTTGTATCAGTAATTGTGGGAGCAAACTGCCTCTGCATCTCAGATCTGAGATAGAAAGCAGACCAGTCCTCCATGTAGGCTGTGTGAGTTCTGTTCTTCAGAATGGATGGCACAGGGTTCCTTTAACTTAACCTTGATGATATCAGATATATTCCAGACTCTCAGAGTCATCTACACTGCTAAGGCAACTGTTCCTGTGATGCTTTAGTAGCACATCCAGGAAAATCTAATTGCAGTACTGCACTGCCTTTAGTTTAACATACCGGGCAAGTGAAATTAACTTGTGTAGTTGATGGAATGTCACAACAAAGAGGCTAGAAAAGGAGAAAATTGTTAATTTCAAACTCTGCACATCTGAAATTATAAAGAAATACAATTCTCTTCCTCTCCCATACAAGACTGTGGTATCCCCTGACAGAGAGAGAATCCTGCTTTAATGAGTCTCTAAAGAAAGGTCAGGGACATGGAACAAATCTAAGAACTAGATAAAAAGCCAAAAAACAGACAAAATGACATCAAAAAAGAAAATGAAAACAGAGATCCAGTGATGCCTGATGTGTCTGTGGACTCCACACAGAATAACCCATTACCTTCACTGGGGGTTTGGAACTAGATCTTCAAGGTCTTTTCCAACCCAAACCATTCTAGGATTCTACTAACCCAAAATTTCCATTGTCTAATAAAAAATATTATAGACCACATGAGATATAGATAAAAAGTTCAATGTCAAGCAGTACCTGCAACAAATACACACGTCTATCACATATTTATTCTGAGTTCAAGAACACAGTGTGTTCCTAAGGTCTGTAAACCTTTAATAAAACTCTCCTTCCTGCTCAGAAACGTCATCCTTATTGCCTTATACTCTGAACACCCGCATATAGGCGCACACCAGCTAATTTTTAATTGAAATTTTAAATGCATTAAATTCTCCCCCCAAAAATGAATAATTAAATTGTAATTTCATAATGAGGGCTTGGACAGTACGTGGCACAAACAAGGGCAGGAATGCTAACATTTGCTATCTACACCTGACCCTTATGCTGCGCTGACACGGCAGCTCCTGTGCAGCCAGACCATTACTGCTGACAGTGCTCCACTCCACCAGAGATAAAGCCCAAATGCCTGCATCTAACATTCAGACATGTAGTGAACTGAACATACATGGCATGAAGCTTAAATGCATCTTCTGTCGCAGCTTTCTACAGGTCAGCACATAACATCTTAGCTGCACATGCAGCCTTTCCTACCCGAGGCTAAACAAATTATTTCTTACAGACTCACCCCACTCAATCACTAGCTGGACTGCCATGCAACCCAGAGGGCCAGGCTGTTACTGTCCAGGCTGCCTGAAACCTCTGAAAGAAGTGAAATAAACCAATACAGAAAACACTCAAATGGACTGTCCATATGTGCTTTTCTGACCTTGCATGATACTCTATGCAGATTACAGCTGAAGCTACCCCTGCTTCCTTCATTTCCTGGGACAGCAGCCAAAACCTTAAGTCTATCCTGGAGAAAATTTCTGCCCTCTGTGCTTCACATCAAAAAATGTCAAATACAAAGGCCTGTGCAGCCCAGGTAGATCTCCCTCTGCATATGTTCACTAAAGACCTGTATAGCTTGTGACAGAAATGACAATAATCAGTGCTGATTTCATTTTTAAACAGAAATAGCCATATTTACACTTTGTTATCCCAGCACATAACTTGCTGTTCATGCTGTGTTGTTCACTGGGACTAAATGTCAGTATCCACAGTTTCTGGAAACTTGTGAATCGTTGCAGTTTGTTGTCCAAACATCCTTAAAATTCCAGTTCCATGTATGTCCTGTTCTTGCCAGTTATTTTTTCTTAGTCAATTTTCCTTTTCTGCTCAGTCAATTTACATGATTTCAGGCTTGAAACAGACCCAAACTGTCAAGAAGAGGACAATTTGTGATGCCAGATGATTAATAAGATTTTTGCTTGTATCTGGTAAATGAAGTGTGAATCAAAACTTCATCTGAAATTATAGTAAAACCTGAGAAAAAACCACAAGCATGAATCTTGAACCACTAGCTAAACACCGAACTTACTTTGGACATTGTGCTCCTGCCTTCCTGGTATTTGTTTCTGGGCTCCTCCCTTCCCTTCCATTCTTTGTATTTTTTATTTTTAATCACAGTACTTCCATTATAATTTATAACAACAGCTTGAGCTAAAATTCTTTTCTTTCACTCTCACATGAAAATATAGCTGCAAAATACAAGCAAAAGAGAAGCTTTAACAGCTATCTTTACAAAGAATAAACAGTTGCTAAATCACCCTTTTCTTACTTGTTCCCAGTAGACCCAACCCTTTAATTTTCAAATTATTTTTATTTTCTGGTATCAATATTTCTTCCATGGATCTACAAATAATACTGAAGGACAACCTGGGTATCCTCCCTCTTCTTCCCCCAGGTTAGCAAGATGTTAAACATGCACCCCTCAGCTTTTAACTTTCTCCCATTCACAGATAACCTACTCTGTTAAACTGGGTGGTTTTTTCCTAGAATAGCCTTGCTCTTCCTCTGTGCTTCCTCAGAGGCAGTATCAAGTTGCTGTGAAAAGCAAATGAAAGAAAAATCTATCACTATCCATGCCAACAAACACTGCAGTTAGTGTTAAAACTGGACCCTTTTTGTTTTGCTGTCTATGGTTATTCTAGTGAAAAGTATTTCTTGGCACAGTATTAGTTCCAATGGCAAATATTTCAAACTTCTCACAGAAAACAATTGCTAATTATTTCTGTAGAAAACAGCTTCACAGTGACAACTTGCAAAGAGTCTAAACTCATTAAATAAACTATTCATGCTGAAAGTAAAAGTGTTCATAGAAATAGTTACACTTAGAACAAACTGAAGATGTCTTTCCATTGATTCAACCACTAAGCAAAAAAATAATTTCAATTTTTTGTCTTTCCCATAGACCCATAAATGGCAACAAGGCCAGTCTTGCCCATCCACAACATTGCAATATACATGGGCATATTTTAGTTAATGAATATAAACCTATGTAGGTGCCTGGAAAAAAAGAAATTAATGAAGGAAAATAATTATTTTTTCACCTTCTAGAAACCCTCACATTAGGATAACATACCTGCCTTTATATCTCAGGTTGAAAAAAACCCAAGATGCTGACCTGCAGTGCTGTCTAGCTTCATGCCAACAAGGCATTATCTTCCAAACTACCTCATGAGCTGGAGACACACAGAAAATCAATTTTGAAAGCAGAAGACTTGGACTTGTCCAGTTCCATTTCCCATCAGTAAGAAACTATAACCTTATATACAATGATACCTAGAGATTTCAGGGAGAAAGGGTCAAGGCAAATCAATTTTTAACATTTTATTGGTGAACAGCAGAAAACACAACTGTTGTTTATCATACTGCTAGATGGAGTATCAATTTGTACTTGTATAAATCAACTTCTGCTCATGTTTTCAATGTGATAGTTGCTGTTCTGAAAATAACCCAGGCATATTGTGTCACAGTCATGGACATCACCCTGAGAAAGATTGAGGATACAGAGCAGTGTGGTGGATCTGAGGACTGTAACTCCATGTACAGCCACAGAGTAAATTGTCAGTGGCTATTTTGTGCTGAGCCATCTGTTGCCTTGACTACACCGCCAGCAGCAGTTCAAAGATAGTTGGAGTGTGTGTATACAAGCTATAGAAAATCATAACTTGTGTGCTGTTTGGAAAGAGCAAGATCCAACTTACATCATATAATAAGCACTGCAGATGGCCTTTTGATACCTCACTCTTCCCAGGAACAAGCTTTGTCACCAGGGATCAGACAGTGCCTGTTGACCTGTATAACCAGAGGCTCGCTAAACTTTTGTTCCATATCCTGGTGGGCACATCCTGTGTTATTTTCTTCAAATATTATTCCTATATCTATGTCACAAGTAACTTACAAAAGCCCATGAATATTGTTGCTCATATTCTCTATTAGCCATCTGTGTTACCAGTGCCTTTCTGTCAAGTAGACAGTGCTCTAAAATAGCCTTTATAGATGTATATATAATTATTTTCAGTTGAGAGGTTGTCTTGTAACAGAATGAATTACAGATCTGTAGATGAAGATTTGAAATGGTGCTCCACAGACTGCTTTCCATCTTCCAGAACTTTGGAAATGCGCTGCAAAAAAAAAAGAGGAACAGAGTTAAAACAACTACTGTATTGGATTCAGTAATATGTATATTATTTACTAGCTGGTGGCCTTATGTTGTGGCTAGACAAAAGAGACATTGACCAAATCCTGGATATTTTTAATTAATTCCTCTATCCTGCAAAATCATAAACCTGTATTTAAACCTGTCCACATGATTCCCATCATGCTGAGAAGCACTATACAAATGGATTTTTAGCTTTATTCCGTCCTTTTCCAGACTAGTAAAAAAGGATGTTTTGTTCTCCCTATTTTATATGCTTTTTAGGTTTAAATGTGAGTAGATGAGTTCACACTGAAAAGCTGTTACTCCTGGGTCTGAAAAGAACAAGTATGTGATAAATTGAATATAAGTGAAATCCTACAGACTTAAAATTAATAGGGTAACCTTGTTCCTACCAGAAAAATGTTATTATGAACACATCTAAATGCAGATTTTCCTAAACGTTGCTGTATGGTCCCTGTAGGCACTATCTATATTTTTTAAAAGACTGCAAAAACTAATGGATGAAAATGAAACATATTACCAGGAAAAAAAAGTATTCAAAATTATAATGAACCTTTGCTTAGAAAATCAGCAGAGTTGACATGTAAAATATTACAAGTGTCACAGGATGCCTATGAAGTATGCATATCAGCAGCTACCAGCAGTAAATGTCACCCCCTACCTGATAAAACAGGCAAACTCTGAAATGTTTGAATCTCAGTATCTGCACTGCATATAAGGGGTTTCTTCTTGCTTTCTAACACTACATTAAATTAAATAGTTTCAATTTTATGAAATTTCCACAAAAGTCAGTGAAAGGTTTCCTACTTTAAAGGAAGGCAACTTGTTTAAGCAACATTAATAACTCCAGGGTAAGCCAACTTCTGCTTTCCAATAAGCATCTGTGACCACAGAAATTGACTCACAATGTGCAAGTGTTGCCATCTCTGCTGTGCTTACTTCGCTCTGATGCTAGTGCTAACTGCTCAAAGTGAGCATTTCGAACAAGAAAGGATTGATTTCCTCTTTCTCTAATAAATGTTATACAAGGAAAATCAGAGAAAATCAGTAGTTCAAATGGGACCTCTTGTGGCACCGATGCAGAACTGCACACCTGAGCCTGCATTTTAAACAAAGTACACGCCTAGTCTAGAAGCACAGCCAGAGGCAAATTTTTGCTTCCCCACAGAGGTTCCAGCACACTCTCTCTGACTAGAGAAATTAGGAAAAAAAAGTTTTACTTATAATAATGGTATTTTTAAATGGCTTAATTTTCAGAGCATAGACATTTTGAAGAGCTAACACATTTTCTCCCCATAAACACACTGAACTTACCATTGTTTTAAATAACTGGTTCACTTTCTTTTTTTTGAAGGTTTTCTTGTCACCATCTGAGGTGGAAGGAAACACTGGTTGACTCAACCTATGTGATGCAATTGTTTCATCAGTTGCCACAGGGCTGACGGACAGAGTTAGTCCTTAGGAGAGAAACACAGTGGATGCACAAAACAAAACCAAAAAAAGGAGAGTCAGAGCATAAGACAAAGCAGAATTCAAAATAATGAACTACTGCAATTACTAGGAAGAAGTGAGACATTTTCAATCTAATTATATCCTTAGAATACAAAAATAATTTCATTACACTGAAACTGAAAAAAATGAACCAATCTGGCCAAAGAAATAAAAACTATTAAACATATGAAAAAAGAAGCAGGCCATGACAGTCTGTTGTGTTGGGCTAAATGTCTGTTACAGGCATCTGGAAAGATAAGGACAATCTCTCAAAATGGGAGATGAAGTGTATAGGCCAAGGAATGGGATGTGCTGTGCAAGAAGCAGGGGGTAAGGGCCCATTTTCTCTCTTCAACCTGGCCTCAAAATGAGTTCTACCTTCAGTTACTCTTTCCCCTCTCTCTATCACACAACTGTCAGTCTTTCTAGTGGGCAGTTATGTTGTCTTGTTTCCCTTTCCTCTTGCTGTGAAGGGAGGCTTATGAGATTGCTCTCTAATGTCAAAACCAGAAGTGGAAACCTTGCTATGGGGTGACCTTTGGGGATATTCATCTGCCAAATCAAAGTACAGAGCATTTCTTCCTCTTAGACACGCTGCACTCAGCAGTGAGGGCAGACTGCAGAAGCCCTTGCTTCTGTAAGCAAGACCTTACAAAGCAAGGAAGATGAATAAACCTTGCCTCTTTCAGGGAGGGGAAATGCCCACACTATATAAGGAAGCAAAATTCAGTGCTCCAGAAGTAACACTTAGAATTTACACATTAGCACCAGGCAGGGCAGTGCTATCAAGCAGTAGCAGCAGTCCAGCCTCAGATGCATAATACACACCTCAGTTGTGATCTTGGTGTCAGAGCCACAGAGACAGTGACCTGCTCTGCTCGCAGCAAACCCTTCACTGCTGTTTTCTTAACATGGCAATAAAGAAGTGCAGAACTCTTATCTTACTGTAAGCAGCTTACCTGGGATAGTTGGCATAGAACGACTGACAGAACTCATCTGCTTGAGGACACATGTTTTCTGAGGTGCCACTACATGTTCTGAGAGGTTGGTGTCACTCATGAATTCATATTTCCTTGACAGCTGTTTAAAAAAAACCCCAGCTATTAACGATGAACTGAGATGTGAGCAAAAAAGATCTAGGCAAAATACTCTTTTGTAAAAAGCATAGAATAACCTAACCCAACTTATTTATGGGATTGTTTGCTGAGTAAACAAGGTAACTAGAAGCAGTAGAATTTGGTCCACATATAACATTATAGACTACCTAAAAACATTTAATGATTTTGCAGATTATTTATAGTTAGATAAATATTCTCATTCCACATGGAAAAAACCAGAACTAAAAAAAGTTAGCTAGAAGAGATTCTGCAGTCTGGAACTGAAGGATGGTATTCCTACCATATCTTTGGAATAATAAAATCAGCCAGCTCTGACTGATCTGCCAATAAGAAGTTTGGAAAACATTTTCCCCTACTGCATTACATAGCTAGCTTGGCTGCTGCAAGGCTTGTCACCATTTTGCTGAAGCAAAAGAAAATCCTGTAACTCAATATGTGGTGCAATTCCCACAGTTAGGCATGTGTGTTATTTAATTTAATCGTAAGACAAAGGTGTTGCTTGCTTTTGTATGATAACATTTCTCAGAGCATGACTATGCTTTCTCTCTCTCTTCTGTAGGAGTACATGTAGTGTAAGACAATCATAAACCTCCAGAAGTTTCTCCTGGTTTCCCAAAAGAATCTTAGAATGCACTTTGCCTTTGACAATTCCTTCAAAAATTTTTAATCAAATCACTTCTGCTCTCTCCATGTAATTCAACAACTTGTTATTGCCCAACATTTTAATTTAGACAGGGCTTGTGTAACAACAGGACATCTTTGGGTTTTTTGTTTTTTTTTTTACTGAAAGAAGAGTCTCCTGGGAATTAAACTACAAAAAAAAAAAAAAGGGCACTGTAAGTTCTGTAAGTCATTCTAACGATGTAGCAGTGCAATAAAAGCACTCAGATGATCTATGGAGCTAGACATGCCAGTGCTTCCAAACTTCAGCCTGGCACCATTTAAGGGACACTGTTTGCAATCTTGCAATTTCCTAACAGCTGCATGTTCCATAACAAGGTACAAAACGTACAGGGCTCATCACTTTTAAAATAGCCCTGACTGCAAGGAGCTGCCATGAAATGTCAGCACAGTCAATTGCCTCTCCACAGGAAAGTGAGCTTAACCCTCCAAATATAGTACTCCATTTTAAGCTAACCAAGCTTCAGAATGTGCAGTTTCAGGGCTATATTATCTGTCATGATAAGCAAGTAAGAGATACTCTGATTTTTCCATTGATTTGTTTCCTCCTCAGCATCTTACAGGTTTCATCATGGCAGGGCAGATCCCCTACCTCTGCATCCAGCTTATTTCACATTATGACAGCTAGAGTTCCACATGATACATTTTTCTTTTCCTAAGCAAAGGAGTAATGTTCTCTGTTTTATGGATTACAAAATACTACTCTAAATCAGTAACATACACATTTCATGTCAGAGACAGAAATATCAGGTGCTGTCTTCTCATCAGCAAACACCACACTGCTCCTTTTTGTTCTTTTTTTGGATCTTCTCATCTTTACTTCAGGGTGAGGATTAATTTGCAGAGCATTCTCCTCTGATTCTGCTTTTACTGGCTTTGGTAGCACTACTTCCAGATCAAAGCTGCAGGAACAAAAGAAAAAAAGTACAAGTTGCTGAGTGATAGTTTAAAAGCCACCAGTATTCTGATGTCATTTCCTCATAAAATATAAATGCAGGTCATCCTTTCCTTTGACTTTCTATGCAGCCTTGCAAACTTGGCAAAAAGGATATGATGTGCTTCAGCTGGCAACTGTAGATACTAATAAGATTCCTTCAGGAGTTATGACACAAAATTCCTTTGGGAGGTAGGACATTGTCTTAAAACGCTGCAAAGAATGTAAAATATTAAGTGCAAATCCCTTTTTAAAGATGTGTGCATTAGCTTAAGAACTCCTAGACTAAACACAGAACTCATCTGGCAAGTTTATGCATTATGATGATGGTGCTGAAAGCAAAACATGCTACTTTGGTTGCTGAAAACAGAGGAACATTGCTCTTTATTGTCATGTTTTAAATGTATCCTCCTGTTTATTTCACCATATTGAACAGCAACACACACACCCAGGTTGTTGTTTTTTTAAAAATCTCCCTCCCTCTCTTCCTCTAATTTTTACAGTTTAAAAATAGGGCTTTTTCATTAAAAAAACCCAAACAAATATGAAATTGGTGCTTGCTTTACTCCCTTCTCTTCTGATCTAATTAGCCTATTGAAGATGGCACTGAACTTATTTTACAATAAAAATTGCTAAAGCAAGTAGTATGGTGCATTTGTTGCCCCATGCTTCCTAAAAACAAATGAACATCACAATAATTAAAAGTAGGTGCATGATCTAGCAGCTTAAGTATAGTTGTCTGATTCCATAGGAGAGAGACTTTCTTAGAGACATGGGGCTGGTAGATGTTGTACAAATGATGTTTGTGTGCTACACTCTTCCTGAGGGGGAGCTGAGGGGCAGGAAGAGCAACCTGGGGCATCTCGTCATGTGCAATACTACACATCTTTGTTAGGCAACTCAGAAAATCTAATTAAGTTGTCTTTAAAAATGAACTTGCAGTCAAACATGCAAGAATAGAGGGTTATCTTAAGAAGAAACACTTCCAAGTCAGGGCCATACAACTTTTGGACTTTTTAGTGCTTAAAATTGAACAATTCAAACAAGTGAGATCAGATGTTTAAAAAAATAATCACAAACACTGCTCAGCAAGCTCAATTTTATGAGATCAATGGACCTTGTTTGGGAAGAAGTTGTACGTACACAAAGGATAATTTATAAAGTGTTCAAAAAGCTCATCAATACACCTATAACTGTTCTCTCAAACCTAAAAATCTTTGTTCTCCAGCTCTGCAGTGAAGAACGTGTATTAGGCAAAGCATTTTACATTACTACAGGCTTCACTAAAACACTGCACCTCCTGACTTGGAAGTTTGTATGCTTTCCTCTTCCTTTCCAATTTTCATAAGCAGAAAGATCTTTATAAAGTTAAAAGCTGTATAAAGAGAAACTTGCAAAAAATTCAGATCTTTGCAATTTTTAAAAATGTTATTTAAATGATAAAATACTTATTTCCTGAAAATGAAATGCCACTTATTTTCAGTGAGACTTGAGTATATTTTGTTGAAATACTGTAGCTTTAGGCCTGGATGAAGTGATAGCTACAGTTAAAAATAGTTTCAGCTAATAGTCTGAAGAGACTGCTAGTGGTCTTTATCCTTGAATGCCTTTTTTTTTTCAACCTGTTAAGTTCATTCCATAAAACTGTTTAAAAACCAGGCCGGAAAGAAAATTCGTATTTTATTCATAACCAACCTTTCTGAAGCAATTTTGTTTGGAGTACTGCAGTCTGAATTCATGGAAGTCAGTGAAATAACTGATAGCTGACGATAGGATCTCAGCATTGATCTTGGCCGTCCTACTCTCTTATCATCAAAATCTGGCTACAGGATGGAAAAGAGAAACATTTTCTATCAAAGAACTTCTTGTGCACTTCATATAATCCCTCTCATTAGGTCCTGAAGAAAGGACAGATATTTTAACATCTGACATGAAATAAGTTATTTGGTACCATTAATTACTGCAATTGCTTCTTTTGTCTGGATACAGTGTAAGACCTCTCAAACTCAATGATACAGTGAGTAGCTAAATAAACCACAATTGATATAATTAACTATGTTTAAAAAAGACATTAAAATGAACAGCATCTGCTCATCTTCTTTTGCACATTAAAGTACTTGGGCAAATAGATTTAGTTAATCCTTGCTCCAAAACAGTAATCATGCTCCATCTTCAATACAAAATTAATATAGCCCTTTTAATTAGATGTTTTCAAGGGTTGGAAAAAATTAGTATTTCCCTAAAAACCAGACAGGAAGAACAGGAGGATTCTCCAGGGTATCATCCATATTGCACAAAGCCATACATGCTGCACCATCTCTCTCTCCAAAGCTTGAAGTTGGTATGTTCTGCAACGGAAGGAGAAAAAAAGACATCCCCCTCCAAGTCTTCTTGAAGAAGATTTAGTTACCACAATAGAAATCTAGAGCTTAATGTTGATGGTTATTCAGGCTTTGCAGCCTGGTACAAGGTTAACTGAAAGAATCCGACTTATTTCCAAATGTTCTCCTGTTACCCTTGCTAATAAGGTAGGACAAGGATTTCCTCTCTTGCTAATTCTAGAATTGTTTTCTTTCTTCAGGGGTGACTTGTGGGATCTAAAATTGTAGAGTGCAGTCAGCTCTCCACTTTTTCTGCTCAAGTTACTTCCTGGGATGAACGTGCCCCTCCCTAGTTAGCTCATCGCAGCATATGATATGAGACAGGTTTTTGAGAATTTCCCAGCACCTGCACACCATAAACTAATTTTCCAGCCTACTTCAATTTCTATCCTATAAATGGGATATGAACAACTTTAAAAAAACTGTTCCTTTTAAAACACAGGGGTTTGTTCTGATTACCCAGAAAATATTTTAAAATGATCATAATTTCACATGACAAATTTCCAAATACTCTACTTCTGATGTCATTTCTCACTAAGACTCTGACATCTAGCCAAAGACTTGGAAACACTTGGATTTTTGATTATTTTTTCCAAGAATTAAAGCCAAGAATGGTCAGAATCTTGTGATAAAGATACAATTGCTGCACAACTTGTCTCTTAATAAAAAACTCAGGCCAGCCACCAGAGAGAGTCAGCTACAGTACAATGGCAGTAGTGCCATTCACAAAGTACATTCTCTGTTCTGGCAACATTTCAAATAGATTGCTTTTGCTTAAGTGCTGATCTCTAAGAGTGCTGAAGGGTTCAAGCATTAGGCAAGACTGCTAATTGTGGAGTACAGCCTCTCTTTATTATTGCAAGGATAGTGGCATGGCACTGGAAAACAGAAAAAGAAAAACAGACTGGGATAAATATATAGAATTTTCATCATATAAGTGTGTAACAGCACAATACCAAACATTTAGGTTAGAAACTTGCTACTTTTCCCCCTATAACAGAAGAAATAAATCCTCTTATAAAATCATCAATGCTGAAAGCAACAACATAAAGTAATTTCCAAAGTAGCTGGTGTTTAATCCCAAAAAACAGCCAACAACCTTTTGCTAGCCTGCACAGTAGAATTCAAGAATTATCTGGAGGTAAGTCTGTTTAAAAGTGATCCTTCAATTGCCATATATTTCAGTCTGGTCTGAACTAATATTTATAGTATTATACACCATAGGTTTTACTTCACAACACAGCTGGAAGTGGCCAGCACAGGGAGACATCATTTGGAGCTCAAAGCCCTAAACCACTAAGAAAAATTACAAAGAGGAGAAACATGAGGATTTGCTTTTATGTCCTTAATAGGAAGGGAAAAATTGCAAGTGTAATAGACCTAATAAAATACTCCAAATCTTCCAGAATGAGGTATATTTTATATGTCAGAGAATTTAATCAACTCTTTGAATATAAATCTCTGGTCTTACTACCTTCAGGTCACAAGAAAAACAGCTAGCAGATGTTTAGTATGTGGTTTTGTTTAGAAGAACAAGAGAGAGTGGAGGAGAGGTTAAAGGAGAGGAATACCAATTCTCTGGCTCCATATTGTTTTTCCACTTTAACTTTTAAATGCTTGAAACATTCCTCCATGCGGTCATGGAAAGGACGAAGATTATCAGAAACTCTTCTTTCATGAATTTTAATTCCAGCCCCAAGGAAAGGTATCTTGAAGAAAGAAAAAAAGAATAAAAAAGAGAAAACATTAAACTGGGTCTGACAAGTCCTTTAGCTCCATTTAAAGTATCTGCTAAGTCAACTGCAAAACTCTTACTGTGACTGGCAGCTTTGTCAGTCAATCTCAGCTTTCAGCAGCAACTACAGGATGGAAAGGGCTTTTGAAAAATGGGCTTGCTCAGTGAATTTTTAACCATGTTGGGAGCCTCCCAGTGAATGTTTTCTCTCTATGTATTTTAATTTCCAGGCATAGGGCATCTCCTATCTCTCTGGGAAACTTGTTCAAGCATTTCTCCACCCTCACTGTAAAAAATTTATCTCTCACAGCTAAGGAAAAATCCCCACAAACAATCATAAACACCCACCTCTAGGAAAGAATTTCTGACATTTGCAGGTGCTTGTTTTCCCAGCAATTTTTGAAGTCCTTACGACTTTTGTCATGCTCTCAGTTTTGTCTCCAGGACTTCAACCTGAGTTTTAAATTCTGGCCCTTTTAACCATAAGTGCAACCATACATGGCTTTTGATAAACCATTCCAAATGATGTGGTCTACAAAGTCCTTTTCTGGCCTATTGCCTTCCCTTGGACATAAGGAGATATATGGGTAATTCCCCTGATTCTGGTAGCATTTAATCTCATTCCTAACAGACACTATAATGATGATATCCTCAGGAAATAAGGTGTGATTTTTGTAATTAAGTATTTTCTCCAGTTTAAGCACAGATTTTTTAAAAAATCTGAAGGACAGGACACTTAGATCCCCAAGAATGTTTTATCAATCACATGCCACATCAGAGGATAAGAAATTATTGCTCTGCTGTTTTGTCAGTGATACTAGTGGGTTAGTAATGGCTTACACCTGTTATGCATGTTAACATTGAAGGAGATTAAGTTCTTTTTCCTACCTCAGGGAAACTGTTAATATCTAAATAGGATAATCAATAGGGAGTCCTTTTACAACTATACATACTCTGAAACAAAAGGTTTAGTCTACGAGAGAATATTTTACTATGAGTCCTTTCTCAAAAATTGCTATGAATTCACCACAGAAGAACCCAGGAAGTGTGTAATGAGAATCAGTAGGAAACAAAAAAAAAAAAAGGACCCACTGATAAAAAAAACAACACAAAATGTGGTAAAATGTTACCATAATCTAAATGCTGTTTTCCTGCTAGAAAGGAACAGAAAAAAGGAACAGCAGATGAAGCCTCAGATCACTGCTGTCAGTAAGAACTTACTTGCCAGGCAATTAAGTCTTTGAGTCTATTCAGCTTTTCTTGATCCTCTGGATGGTCTCTGATATAATCTTCAGTAAAGAAAGCCTTAGGAAAAAAAAAATAATTCAGTTCTTAATTTTTGACAGGTAAAGAAATCAGTGATCACTCCATTGACTCCAGCTGGTGACCATCACATTGGTCATCAAGTAAGAAAGACAGACACATGCTCCTTAACCAGATGCTGCCAGTGATAATTCCTTATGACATCATTTGAGAACTGAAGTGTTCTTTTTAGTTAAAATATATTCAGTGCCTACTTAACACTTCTGAGTTTGAGACTCTAACTATGAAACTGAATTATTGTTTATTAATCTTGCATTGAAACTAAAAAGGCACAAATTTGGAGTATCATGGTTTACAATGATGAAGTCCCTGCCTTACTGACATTAGCCAGTGTTATGCAATAAAGAACTTGAACTTTCTCATCGATAAGCAGAGCCAGATATTGCATCCACGCTGCCTTTTGCTGCCCAAGGATTTTATCCACCAGGTACCAAAGAAGAATGTAGCTATTTGTCCACAACTGCCAAATATCTAAATAAATGACACTTGAGGATTAACACAACATAATTCATACTCCTCCAGAATGTGTCATGCTTCTCGCATATAATTGATGTGTAAATATATACCTATATATATAAATATGGCATCTTTGCAGCACTATCTGAGTCTATCTGACATGTTGAGCCTACTAAGCATGGCACATGCTTTTCTTCAGGAAACAGCAGATAGAAATCATAGAGTTCTACAGCTGTGTGGTAACCTTATATTAATTTTCTTTCAAAACAAACAGTTAATTAGAGTCTAAATTTACATGAGTTTTTAACATTCCTGCTTTCTCTCCTGCTCCACTTTCACAAGCAACATTAGGGACAAATTTTCTTCAGTTCAGTTCCTCAAGACATGCAATTTTCCATGTATTACTAGAACACTTTTTTACTTGTATTCTTGTTTTGAACAACAAAACCTACTATGAGAATGGCTGCAGTCACTGAGAAAACCTGATGATTGTTTAATTTATAACCCACATGTAAATACTCCAGATCTACTGCAGGATAAGCTTGAAACATTTACTCCAGACCAAATATTTTGATGTGTGAGAGCCTCTCTCATTACAAAGGGGATATCTCATCTCAAGTGTATCTCAAAATCCTCATAACTGCAACTAACATTGAGCTTCAGTTACTCTACTTTGCTCCTTTCTGCTTTCACAGACAGCTCTGACCAGGCCATGAGGATATTTTAACCGACGGAATTCTGGCTTTCATACTACCAGTGCACGTTCCACTGCCACTTTGAACAAGAGGTGTAGAAGGACTGTGAAATAATATACCAAAATATGCTCTTTGCGTTGACTTAAAAGCTCTTACCTTCTCATATTTAGCAAAGCCACCCATAACAGCTGGGTCAACAATTCCATTCAGAAGCATAGAAAGTGGATTAATTGGAAGGTTCTCATCACTCTGGTATTGGTTAATCATCATCAAAATTTTTTCATTTGTCATGGACATAGTCTCAATAGCATTCTCTAAAGGACTAATTGTAGTCTACAAAGAAACAAAAGACTTCGAAGGCTTACAAAGAGATAAAAAGGTCTTCATTTTATAAAATATCATGTTTATGAACAACATTCTTACAATTCATCAACCAAAACAGATTTGTTCAGTCTTTTAGGACTTGGCCCTGAAAGTATAAATCAGATGTAAGATCTATTGATCCCAGCAGAAGAAAGATAAAACAGATAATAACAGTTTTGTATGTATAAAAAGTAAATAATAATAGCCTTGTGTGATAAAGTTCCAAACTATTTTGTACATGAGGACTCATACAGATACATGTTTTACAGGTTCTTAGTATGTTAATACACACCTGAGACATGGAGACAACTTCAAACCATCGTAAAATTCCAGGAAGTTTGTAAGCTGTAACAAATGATGTTCTCTCAATCCACATAGACTATTAAAAAAACAAAGCAGGGAGAAAATGATACTGCAGGATTTAAAGTTTAATCTTCTCTGCCTTCTGAAATGTCAGAGTGAAAAGAATGTAGATAGATAACATATGCACATTTTTGCATAAAAGGACAATGGAAAATGAATTGAGCAGAGCAATTTGCACAAATCATTTTTATCATTAGGCCATCTCCAGGCACTAAGCCTGCACAAAGCAGAGGAAAAAGAAAATTACCCTTGAATCTTTTAGTATCTATTCCTATTTTTGCCATTACAGATTGAATGACTGTGACAAAATGACCTACTCCCACCTTTACCCAGATTATACTTCCTTCCTCCATTTTTGAAACATATTTCTGCAATTAAAAGCAGTAATAGCCCTTTTACAACTTGCCAGCATTCTTACTTTTTTTTTCCTTTCTTTTTCCTCTTCTGAACAAGACTGGCTGTTGATGTTTCAAAAAATGCCACTAGTTCATTTACCCCACTGCTCCTTATTTTACCAATATCAGCTCATCTAAACTGCCAGCACTGAGAAACAGAATGAAGACTGCAATGAAGACATACTCCAGCTATGTCAGTTCCACCTCTGTGAAGTAAGGATGCACATTACCTGTTGTCATCAGCAATGAAAACATTAATGATTTCACTCTGCAAACCCACTTCAAGGTATATTCATTACTGGCTTCAAAACTCTCCGGTTCGCAAAGGCAGCCAACTCAATCATGACTCTTGACAAGAAAGTGCAAAGCTGGGATGTCAGGGCAGAGTTTGCACCTCAACTATTTAATTCCACAGTGGGTAAGAAGCTCCTTACATTAAACGGTTTATACTACTAATCAGCACCCACGTAAGTGAAATTGCACATTTTTAAATAAATGGCTTTTCCCACCAGTATCCCAATAGCTCAGCTTTAGCCATAAAGACTGGATGGTACATTTTTCACATCAAACTATAAAATATCAGATACCTGTAAATTAAAACATAGAAGTTTACCACATTTTTATGCATGACACTGAAAAATAATTTATGGTGCTGCAGATTTCCTAGAATATTTGAAAGATAAGACTAATTTCTTATTCTTGAAAGATAAGACTAAGACTATTTCTCAGCATTACACCACTATACATGGGAAGAAAAATGACACAGGTAGTACTCTAGTCTGTCAAGATTTCAGAGGACTGATGACAGCTGACAACACACACCTCTCATCACCGAGCTGGCAGCTGACAGAAGTGTTGTAAACTACAGGAGGCAATTGGTTTGATATTTATTTACATGTCACCTTGTTTTGTAATGAAAAACTGTACCAGAAAATGTTACTGCTTAACACAAATGTGCTGAGCATCCTTAACTGCATGAGGTTTACCTGCAACTGAAACAGTGATCTATCATTGACTAAGTGCACAGGAGTAGTGCTGAAATAGGAAAATCTTGTGTTTATTTCTTTGAACCAGATCCTAAAGTTAGGATGTTTGTAATAAGTAATCTGAGACTAAGAAAAGATCTAGATTAAAAATCAGGCACAGCTACCAGAACAGCATCATTTACTTACAGCAAATTCATTTTCAGGGTCAACAGATCCTTTCCTGACTGGTCTTGAATAGTGGAACCGCTGCACATTGTTTGACTTATAAAAACTGAAAGATTCAAACAAGACTATTGTAAATTCAGATTTCAGAAATGTATGGATCTTGTTATCACAGGAGAGTATTTAACGTTGAGTCAGTTGAGTTTTTAATTAAAAGTAAATTTATTGCTCATTAAAAAAGCCACTTTGCTGAAAACTCAGGAGACAAATATTTTATCTATAAATCAGGGTAAGCACAGTATTCTATAGGTATTAAGCTTCAGTTTGTGATTGGGTGTAATTTCCGGGTATAAAAATTCTAGAAGTTCTAGATTAATGATAAAACCTGCAGAAGGTCTAAAAAAGATTTTTACTTTCCTGAAGTTTGGCATGCACACTGCTTGCCTGCTTTATAATCGCATGCAAAGCAGAATGTTTTCTTAAAAATAACTGACTGAACAAAATCTTGACTGCAGTACCAACTGAAACCATTTTGCCACCATATCTTTTGCACTTGGCGAGATAAGTCACAAGATTCTGTTGTACAAGAGCCTTCAACTCAACCTTTCCTGTACTGCCAGTCACCTCCAAGACCCTTCTCTCCATCATGTGTCTAAAAAGATGTGTTGAAAACTCAGTAACTTGGACCCAAAGCATGGATTCCACCTCCCCACCCTGTAACTAAATGCTACTCCTTATGTGATAGATGTTCTTTCACGAAATTCCCAGGGAATCCATAAGTCAGCAAACTAAGACAACAAAACATTTCCTTGGCAAATGACTGAGTTGACAAAATAATGGTTGTCAGTTTAGGAATACAAACTGACTTTCATCATATTATCCATTACAGAAATTCACTTACTTGATAATTTGATCAGGTACTGCCTTATTTTTGAACCTAGGTTGCTCCTCCAAGACTGGTTGCACTGTAAAACACTGGATGTCTGAAATCATGAAAGTTAAGGGCATGTTATTAACTATCAGTAGGAAGTATTGTAGGCTGCAGAGGAAATAAAAAGAATAATTAAAAAGACATTTTCTGATGAAAAATCTGCAGGGTACAGGGTTTCTGTGTAGAGCTTTCTTGGCCAAAAAAGGAAAAATCTGACAGTAGTAACCAGTGAATTTATAGAAATATTAATTTTGAATTGCATATTTTTAGTATTTACTGAGCTTTTCACTAGCTGTTTTAGCACACTGGATCATTCATCAAATTCTAAGGCTCAGCCAACTTATAAAAATAACATAAATAACATCTGATGTTAACAGTTTCACTATTCAGCTTTAGGCATGCATGTCATAATATTTAAAATTTCATCTCTGAAATCTGTAACTGAGCAGTCCTTTTACTCGAGATTTCCTTTTTCTATGGAAGTGTTACTTTTTTAATCTGAACACTGTATTTGTACGTAAATATATTTTTACATATTTCAGTATGTTTGAAACTCATGCTCTCTGGTTAGATTCTGTAGCTTTTTCTTAGGTGAACAAGTAGTGCATATCTCCTGCTAGTTACAAATAGCCTTGAGCAAGTAAATTCTGCTTTAAGAAAGGACTGAAGCATCGGATCTCAAAGAAAATAAAATTACTTAAGACATAAGAGAGACTTATGAGAGCTTGGCTCTCAAACTGGATAGACAAGGCTGTAATACACTCTGCTTCAGTCCCAACAGTGTGAAAAGAAAGCAGTATTCCCTTTCTCCTCCTGCAGGTTCCATCAGAATAGACTCAAGAGAGCAAGTGAAGGGTTACAACACTACCTCGAAAATTAATCAACATGTGAAAAAAATGTCTGATACAATGAGGTGATCTCATAGCTGCTCAGTATGCTCAGTCATTACTTCAATCAGAACATGAAGATGATAACATGTGCAAGCAACTGATAGAGTACTTGTAAAAAAAGAATAATTCAGGGCATTCTAAAAGGCAGTTAACAATGATTATGAGTTAATTTTCCTAGGCACATTTCTGAGAATGAGATAAGGCATATTTATGTTGCCAAGAAATACAGGGGTTACCCAGGTGCAGTGCTAGTCAGAAAAATGTTCAAGGAAGACAAAAAATTTAATATCAAGACAATAGCTAGAATTGTGAGGTAATAGACAACTTGCTACTTTAAATCTGGTCAGTTCAGGTTTTCATCACTGGTTTTGCCATTTGAAGAAAATAAAGATTAACCATGTATGAACTTGAATGCATTTTCTTCAGCTAAATGGCTCTCAAGCACTGGAACAGGCTGCCCAGGGAGTGGCTGAGTCACTACCCCTGGAGGTATTTAAAAGACACGTATGTGTGGTGCTTGGGGACATGGTTTAGTGGTGGACTAGGTTTATGGTTGAACCCAATCATAAGGGTCTTTTCCAACCTAAACGATTCTATGGTGACTGAAAGAGACAGACTCTCAACAGAAGCAAACATCTTGGGAACAAACCATAAGAGACATGAAGGACACAAGTACATGTGCAAACTGAGCTGCCATATTAATACACTTTCATCCTTTTAAGGAAATTATTGCTCCACACAGATAAACTTTTGCTAAAAAGAAGGTTTCCCCAACCCGCCTTTGTTCTGTAATCTCTCAGGTGTTCAAGGATACATTGCCCAGGAGAGTTTTTCACTTCCTCTCCAGGTGCTGAGGTGGTGTTCATCTTCTCTGCACTGGGAAACTGACTCATCAGCTGTGCCTGGAAATCCTCTCTCCTCTCATATTCCTTCCCACGATAGATGAATACTTTGTTCTGCAAGGAATAAATAGCTGATTTCTTGTGCTGTATGATGCTGAGACAAAAGTTATAGATGCATGTTTATCAGTACCAAGACACAACAGGGTCTCCGAATTTTGGAACAAGTGTTACTGTCTCCTGAATATTAATTAACTATAAAGCAAGACACCATTTTGACCAGGTGCTGGAATGCATCACTGGCTCTCCAGACCCTGCTTTATGCTGTTAGACAGAATTAAGGTAAACTGGCATCACCACTGAGGGCGCTCCTGTTTAGCAGAAGAAAATCAGAATGGAGCTAAGAAAAGTAAAATTCCTTTTCTTCTTGGCATGTAAAAGGACTTGCTTTCAAATACATTCTGGGTCCAGGTTTCACAGATTTACAAGGCAAATATATAGGTTTCATCTGCCTGCTCCTTCTCTTTGGTACTATGAAATGTCCTCATTTACAATACATTCTAACCCTAAATGTGTTTCTTTGTGGTTCAGTTTGCTTAATTTAGCAGGATACTTCAAGAATACTGGAAACAAAAGGTTTGTGCTTCCTTGGGTGTAATACTAGCATATTGTTTCACTATTTTTCCAATATTTTCAAGGCAACTTTGGCCTTTAAAACTGAGAGAGGTCTTTAATTGCTTTTCAAGTGTGAAGAAAGCTACTATCAAACTAAGAGAATCAAACACATCTGAAAACATTTCTTGCAAGAAACAATTCAGATTTTGACTGCAGTCCTGGATCCAGGCAAAACTAAATCCATGGCAAATGTCCCCAGAGACTCACTTGCATTACTAGAGAACACTCATATCTTTAGAAGCATATGAAAAGAGATGAAAAAAGTAAGAATTCAAACAGGTTTACCCTTAGGAATGTGGGGAATCCTTGGCCATAATACCCAACAGCAAAGTAATCTGGTTTAGGTCTCAGAATTTTCATTATGTTTTCATAGAACTTGGCTTGTTGAATCTGAAAGTAAAACCACCTGCAATTAGTTGTTTGGGAGGAGGTTCCATTTGTTATTTAAGCTTTACAGTAATACTACACTATGCACTACAGATATCAGTGGACATGCAAGAGCTAGTGGGTATCAGCTGGCAAGCCACAGCAATAATCAGTCAGCATGCACCATGACACTGCTATGGTATCTTGAATATTGTTTACATTTATATGCAAATACAACACAGACAAATGCCTTCAAATTGCACTAACTCAGAACATGTTTCTCTCTTCTAGGTAAGTTTCAAAATATCTCAATAAGCAGATGTCCATGCAACTTGAACAGTTCTTTATGAATCTTTACCACGGGAATGTTACAGTCCAACATAGCAACTTCTGACAAATCAATTAAAAACCAATTGTAGACAACAAGCTTATAAAGAGCTCTTATCATCTGATAGCTCAAAAGTACTAATTTCTGTGACTAAAATTATTTGAAGATCAGTATATACTCTTACCAGGTTTTGACTAAGAAGTTCATAGTCAAAAACTTCCTTTTCATACTGCTCAGCAAGTTCTTTGCATAAAGATATGGCTTCTTCCCACATCTGCAATGTAACCACAAATTCAAAAAGTAAAACCAGTACCAACAAAACAGTTTTTAATGTATCACTGTTTAACAACAGTTTTATTGATTATGCTCTTTAAATTTGCAGTCATTTGTTAACTGCACATTTAGAAGACTCAAGGTGATAATAAACTTCTGGAAAGCAGATTAATGTAAAAAATAAGTGTTTTGTGGTTCATTATAGGAAAGAATAAGTAAACCTACTTTACTCTTACAATAAGCTAATAAAAAAATCACATAATCTTTCAGACACATTAGGAAAGAAGAGTAAATCACCAAGGTGTGAAACATCCAGAATATACCCCAAGCATAGGTGCAGTGTGTGAGAGGACTGATGCCTGCCTCTCTGAAACACACACACTTCATTCTACAAGCAATTCTGAAGCACACAATCACAGGTGACCTTCTGTATGACAAACCTTCTTGTCAGCTAAAAAATTACAAGGTTCAAACTTAAACTGCCACTTGCCTGGAGTAGCAGCTTGTTTCTTTCCACACAACTAAACAGCTACCTCTGAAAATTACCATGAGGATGACAGAGCTGCATTGGAAACACTAGGAAAGTTTTTCTCATCTGCTAAAGGTATTTAATGTACACAGCAAGTAAGGGCTCTTCAAGCAGAAAGAAATTCCCTCTCAAAGATTGTGCTCTAATTCTGCCAGTCTTCTTACCTCTTTTGAAAAAGGAGACAAAAGAGGTTTTCTGAGCATCATTCACTACTAAACCTAAGGACACTGTTGGTCACACCCGTTACAACCATTTTTATGTGGTTCCATGTACTCCTAGGCTGGGAAGTTCTGAACTTGGCAGCTGCCTTCAGCTGCCTGCAAACCTCCTCTGATGCAGCTGAGGAGAACCTACCTGAGTGCTAGGTAGATCAGAAATCAGCAGGATTTGACTATTCTGATATAGGGGGTGGGGACTGCTACCCAGTAGTTATTTCAGATCTCAACCAAAGAACCTGAGAAGTTATAAATAGTGCTGCATTTCCTGCACAGTGCTGAAGAACGAAAAACTTTCTACCTTCTGAATTACTGGAAAGATTTTCATGGGGGACTTATGCCTTTATTTTGCAAGAAGTAGTAACAAATTGCCTTTCCCCTTCATACCTTTGCCTACAGCTGAAGAAAACATAATGACTTAGAGGCCTTATAAGGTCATAAGATTAATTATCCAGCACTGCAGAATTTTTCCCTATCTTCTAGTCCTTGCTTTATTTTCAGAAAACTCAGCTCTACTGCCCTTGTATTGGCAGCCAATTTTATTAACAGATATTTTTTAAAAAGCTGAACTAAACCCAGGTACTGAATATCAAACCAATACATTGAGTTTGGGATGCACTCCTCAGACTTCTCTGAAACAAGGATGTCTACTTGGAACTGCTGGGTTTCTTGGGAGATACTGACAGAATGGTTTAGAAATGCAATCTGTGTACTGTGTATTCCTAGTAAAGCGGATGCAACGTTGTTGATTTTTTTGTTACTGCCTGACAGATGCTTGTGACCAGCATGGGGTTACTGAAAGGCATTCATACAGAACAGATCTTCTCTGTCAATAAGCCTTCAGGACACAATTTTACCTGACCCACATTTCAAAGAGGATTTCCTACACAAATGCTTTTTATGGAGCATATTCATTAAACACTGCTATGCAAAGCAACACAGCAAAAAGAGATGTGGCAGGGGGAGGAACTCTACAGACCTACCTTTCCTTTGTCAAAGTACTCTATGATCTTCTCATACAAATTCTCTTTCAAGTGTCGATAAGTCTGTGAACACTGGAACTCTGTTGACATGACTTGGGGTACACACTGTTCATCTGACCACTGAGAACAAAAGCATGTTAAAAAAAAAGTAGGATTTTGGTATTCAACATTTCATACACATATACCTGCTCCCCAAGGTCTGGTCCTCCAGGTTCTTCTAAATGTTTATTTCCCAGTCCTGTTTACCCTTCCACAAAGAATCTGGGAAAGGCACTGGGAATGTTCTCATTACCCCTCCAAACAAGTGTTGTATTTCATGCAATAGCCAGGACTAGACAAAATCATTTAAAAACCTGTGTTCCTTCCTGCACCTCACTCAAAATTTTGGATAAAATCTATGTGAGAAAATGAATTAATTTTATTTCACTGGTTTCATCTTAACTGATTTTGTTTTGTTTTTTTTTGTAAAAAACAATGTAAACAAATGTAAAACATTTGCATATACTACTCTCTTTGTCTATACCAATACATACAATCTACTTAATTTTTTATATGACCAGAAAAGTCAAAATGAAGCTGAAGCAAAATAGCACTCTGAAACATCACATTTATGTGGTTCTTCACTAAGAGAAAATTTGTAAGAAAACTCAAATTTTTGCTGAAGAACATTTAAATGTTGAATTTTCCCTTGAAATGGAATTGTATATTCCTGACCATTTCTATTGATAAAATCAGTTACAGTAAGAAAAATATTAGTTTTAGTGAAAAATAATTACCAGCTACAAAAGAACACAAGCATAATTTGGCAGAGTGATCCATATTATTTAAAATCAAATGTCAGATGTGCCTCTGTAGTAGCTGAAAAAATTGTGTTTCATTTTCATCATTGTTATGTTTGGGATAGTAAGAAATTAGCAAAATGAAAACCACATGGAAGTTAAATGGCTTCAGGATTTGCACACAATATTTTCACTATGAAGTAAAACTATTTTAGCTATAATAATTAGTTTTACCAATATGTGGCTTTTAATCACCCATTAAAAATACAATTTCAACAACCAGTGTTAATATTGTATGACCTACCACAGTACTTTTAACTAGAAACTTCAGTGACCCATGGAAAATAACTAATATGCAGTAAAACACTGATTAAGACAATCACGTTTTAAATTTTAAGTTTGGAAATTGCAAAAGCTTATTTAGATTTTGCCTTCAGAAAATCTAACCTTCAAGAGCCATGTGTGGAGCAGAAGGGTATATGCTGCTTCTGTGTAATTCTCACAGTCTAAGTGAAGATCTCGTAGTTTATACAAGTATCTGTTAGAGGAGAGAATAAGAATTAGACTAAATATTGACATGACTGGAATGCTAAGTGTCAAAAAAGTTCTAGATCAACTCTGTAATGGAAGCTTCAGAGATGCTGTGCAGTCTCTACCCAAGGAGTCTTTAAGGACACCCTGAGAGGGATTCAAGCTCTCTGCATTTGTTCAGGCTTCCCTGTGCTCCCTTTGTATGCCCAAACATTGTGCACAAAAGCAGAAAGAGCTGACCTCCTGGAGTGTTGCTGTCTGCACCACCTCTAAGAGGAAGAACTACCAGACTCAAGGTGTAAGTCAGACTTGTGAGTCCATCACTTCTGCACTTCTACTAGAGATAGCTGCCTTTCTCTGGAGCACTTTTCAATTGCACGTGAACAGATGCAAGCACAAGTAACAAAGGGTAAAGGAGAAAACAGAACACACCAGCCCAGAAAGACAATGCAAGTCCCTGTACAACTTGGAAGGCAGTAGGGGCAACAGAGCTGTTCTAGGTTGCATGTTTCCAGTGTTCTGCTTGATCCCTAAGGCAGCACTGCTGCCACCAGCACAACCATTGCCCATCATGTGACTTGAGCTACACCTCTTCCAGCAGCCAGAAGGAAAAAGCACATCCCATCCTCTGACACATTAGGCGGTTTGACGCACGCACTCTGACACCTGGCTGTAGCGATTCAAGGTGTTACCATTCCCAGCTGTCAACCCGACTGAAAATGTGCCCCCTCAGCAATGCCGGCAGAGGGAGCTTTGTTTCTCCCTGGCCACTCCAGCCCAATGCCCCAGGCTCAGCTCTGGATCACCTTCGGTGCTGATTTCAGCCGAGACTCCGGGCTTCGTGCTGCAGTGGCTGAGGTGCAGGTGGTTCTGCAGATTTTCCAGGAGAGGAGAGGCAGGCAACAGTGAGCTTCTGAGCAGCAACATTTACTGCAGCTCATATGCAAAACCATCAGAGACAGCAAGAGGCCAGGTGCCATCGGAAAGAATTTGCCAGCACAACTACAGGTCTTGCAGAGAAATGCTTCACAGCTAACTGCAGTGCCTGTAGTGTTGCATACTTCAAGAGACTTGGCAGACTGCACAGTTCTGCAAAACTTGAGTGTTTTTTCAGCCATTGTCAGTGTATGATACACCCTCCCTCAAACTTCAAATCTAGCTGCATTTTCTTTACTTAAAACAATAGCCAGAGAATGTTGAGGGATTTGATCAAATAAAAGTTGATTCTTGGGGAAAAAAACTCTGCTGCTGAATACATATGATAGATTCCAATCTGCTGAAGGCTAAGCAAACAATGGAGTAAGAATATAAATGAGGCCAGGGCTACAACAGTGTCATTGTGGATGGTGAACTAACATTAAGTAACAGAAATCCAAGTACAATGATAAAAACAGGATTCATAAGAGAACATTATTGCCCTCTCCAAAACAGATCCGAGAGAAAAACTGCCTTACCTGATATACATCTCTTCACGATTGATGTCCTTGTAGAAATTCTAGGGACACAAACATTTAAAAGTTATCTCCTAATGTCTTTTATTAAAATACAAGATAACATATATGCCGAGGTTTTGCTTTTCTTGCAAGTCAGCATAAGAAAAATTATTTACAGACTATCTAAATTTTAAATGTGGCACTACCATTTCAATTTAAATTTTAATTAGCTATTAGTATGTGTTATTATACATATGTGTGTACAGTTCTCCTAGTTCACTAATTCACTAATTAGTGAAAGTTTTTCTGTTGGAGAAGAGGAAGATATGGTTATCCAAATGTATTAACATAAACTACATGCCCTGGCTATACTTGATGGCCAGAAAAGAAGCTGTTATTTATTGAAGTTTATATGTACCACTGTAGAGCAATACCTCCAGAGGGGCCAATTCCAGAAATAAAGCCCATTTTTGTCACCTTAACACTTCTGCAGGTCTATGAGATACTTCTAGGTTTGTGCATATATCCATGCACATAGATAGAAAAACGCCTTGTTTCAGAGTTTAAATCACTACTGAGTAAAGTCAACCACTGCTGTCCCCAGGAAGGTTTACCTTCATCTTTAGTAAATGGATTCTAAGGCTCTTCCCCCTTCTCACACAAGAATTACAAGAGACAACATACCAGCAAGTTCACAGTGCAGCTCATGCGGTTGTCCTTGCTTTCATCATTCATCACTGCTCGGTAATCCAGCAGCTTCTCCAAGAGGCCTTTAACTAGGCTGACAAAACCTTCAACCAAGTTAAAAATGCCAGGGTACTGACAAGCACACTCTGTGAGACTGCAAACACAAAAAAGAAGTTACTACAACACTGTGAAAATCATCAGCTGAAAAAACTGTTTGGACCTGGAGGCAAACACTGTATTAGGGTTAAAGCAACTGCAGAATGCACTGGGAATTCCCTTTGTGGGTTAGCAATTTAGATATCCAGAAGACAGATGGGAAAATAAATCAAAAGGGAAAAAATTAAACATTTACTTTTCATGTGTGAAAATTACTTCAAATTGGTATATCTAACTATTTCAGAATGGAGCAACCTGCATTCATGGTATAACAAACTCAGCTCTCTGGAATGCCACACTTGCACCTTCCTTTCCTATGGTACTGCACAACATAAAATGCAACTATTATTTCCTTCTCATTGTACAGCTACATGTAAAAAGAAAGCTCAAACAAACAAATTACAATTTTTTTAAGTCAAAAAAAACATTCATGAACCAGACCTCACCAGAGCAATTTGCCCTTGAGAAGTAAGCAAAACCAATACGTTTTCTGCAGATCAAAAAAAAGCAGTTCTATCTTGATAAAAATATAGGAAAGTTAGTTTTATACATCATCAGCAGATTCTAATTTACATTAACAAAATATTAGCATATGCTGTTTCCATAAAGTGCTGAAGTCAGAATTCTCATTTCACATGAGAATCATAGCTTTGTTTTCAAAGCTTGAAGTTTAAACATTATAAAATGCATCTCATTAAGATTATTTTCTTTCTTCACTTAAGCACTTATTTCCTATCCTTAGCATTCTGGTTTTCCATTGGGATTCTCTCTGACCAACTGCATTGTATATATATAGAATCATAGAATCATAGAATCCTAGGGGTTGGAAGGGACCTCGAAAGATCATCTAGTCCAACCCCCCCTGCCAGAGCAGGGTCACCTAGAGCACATCACATAGGAACGCATCCAGGCGGGTTTTGAATGTCTCCAGTGAAGGAGACTCCACAACCTCTCTGGGCAGCCTGTTCCAGTGCTCTTGTCACTCTTACAGTAAAAAAATTTTTTCTGATATTCACCTTGAACCTCCTATGCTCCAATTTGCACCCATTACCCCTTGTCCTATCACTGGTCATCACTGAGAAGAGCCTAACTCCATCTCCCTGACACTCACCCCTTACATATTTGTAAACGTTATATAAGCATTTATATATACACCAGCACATATTTATGCATTTATTGGTCTGGTTAGATGGAGTTAATTTCCCCGTGCTGTGCTCTGTGTCAGTAGCTAGAAGGTGCTGCTGACACACCGGGGCATTGGCTGCTGCTGAGCAGAGCTGGCACAGCATCGGGGCCAACTCTCCTGCATACCCCTCACCCACGAGGGCCAGTAGGTGGGCGGGGGGGCAGGACCTTGGGAGGGGACATAGCCAGGAGAGCTGACCCAAAGTGACCAAAGGGATGTTCCATACCACAGGACCTCTGCTCAGCAACAAAAGCTAAGAGGAAGGAGGAGGAGCAGGAGGTGCTCATTATTACAGCATCTGTGTATGTGGCTGGACATCACCTGCCGATGGGAAGCAGAGAATAAAGCTCTTGCTTTCCTTTCCTTCCATGCATGGCTCTTTGCTTTATTAAACTGCCTTTTCCTTGACCCATGACTTCTTTTCCACCTCATTTTCTTTCCCCCGTCCTACTGAGGAGGAAGATGGATCAAGTGGCTTGGTGAGCACCTGGTGCCCGGCCAAGGTCAATCCATCACAAAGCACAAAGTAATTACATGTATATTGGGCATATTCTATTAATAACATCCAAAAATTACCATGCATTCTCACAGGAAAATAGTAAAAACAAACTAGCAACTGCAAAATTATCCCTGAAACTATGCTTTGTCCTTAAGCTAAGCAGTTTCAATGACACATTATTATTAATTTATGATCTCTTAGTGTTTCATTAACATAGCTCAATTTATACGCAAATACATTTAATAATTTATTAGTAATATTTAAGTACACTAATATTTTTAAACTTTCATTATAAAGTATTATATTTTAATTAATTGAAAAAATCCTTTTCTACTCAAAACTATTTAAAACTTCTCCAGAAAATAGATACTCATATTAATGTCTACTGCAAAGAAATCCTTGAAGCTCTGGGCTAGAATGGGACCTCAAAGTACCCAGTCTCAAAGTTCTAACTCAAGCAAAGTACAAACAGCACCTAATGTTTATTCCTCTGGTTATACAGCTCCACAATGGAGTTATTTTGCTAAGACAGAGGGAGTGTGTATGTACACCTCTGAAAAAACCCTTCTATTGTACAAGATGTGGCAGACAGAGGCTAAAAGATAAAACCAGAATACTTTAATTGCTGTTGTCTGACTAGTCTGAAACAATAACTGAAATACTTATATTATTGAAACCTAGCTTATGACATTAAACGTATTGCAAATGGAATGTTAAATACCAAGGGGTCTGAAGAGCTGAGAACCAGCAGAAAAGGCTAGAACACATTAAATTATATTGGTTGTAAAGAAAGTAAGAAAGCCTCAGAATCATACACAAGACTGGAATACTCTACCAGAAAAATTGGGGTATTTTACATATCTAAGTATCAAAACACAGATGCTACCAAATAAAAGCAGAGTCATCATTTAAGGGACTATTATGCATTTTTGCCATAGGTTCACTTGGGTGATGGCAAATAAACTCTGAACATTACACCTGACTGTAAAGTGACCATGACTCACCAAACCACCTCATTTCTTTTAAATACAAATAGAAAGATGACCATAAACCACAAACTATTGCTAGATCTCACCCAGAATATAGTACATTACTCCAGTCACTAAAGAAAGATGATCTGGAGTACACATAGAGGAGAACTACAAAATGAACAGGAGAGGGTAACACCTGTCTCATGAAGAAAGAATTAAGAAGTTGTCTTGTTCAGCTTTACACAATAACCCCAATAAAAAGGACCAATGAAACTTCAGAAGTTTTGTTGGGTTTTCTGCCCCCATCCCCCCAGGAGGGAGGAAGAAATCTTTGAATTTTTAAACAGCTGGAAAATACTGTAAGTTTTAAAATAAAACATATTTTCAATAAAGCTCAAGAAAAAACCTGCATAACATGGGCCACTGCAATGATGGGGAACTGGAAAGCTACCAAATGCTATTTTCTGTTGTTCCTGTATTAGTAACTAAAACATGGCAGAATGCATTTTCTGAGCCTGAGGACAAGTGGCACAGCACAACTTGTATTTCTATAGCTAGGTTGTCCTCCATTTCCCTGAACAGGGTTGCCTTGTCTATTCTGCCTATTGAGATCAGCCTCTCCTCTGTTTCTTACTGGCCCAACACTTCCGTGCTGGTGTCTGGGGCAGCATTCATGAGCACAGGTCACACCCTGCAAGGGAACGGGCTAACATTTCAGACTAAGGACAAAGACAAGGCAGTGCTTCAACTTCTGCTGAACCTGTTTAGTTTAGTGGCCATGGGGAAGTCCCCAGGAACCACTTGGTGTGTGTAGGTGTTAGCTGAAGAGCATCAACACACAAGACAGTGTCTACTGCTAAATATCTGCACTCAGGTGGCAACTGGAACTGTGCATACAGTTACAGGAAATTAATTTATGACAATATGACCACATTAATGAATCTGGAGCACAATTTAACTGGGTCTTTAACCAGTTGGAACAGGGAGTTGGGGACAGAGGCTTGAAATCCCTGCTTTGGAAGGTGTGAAGGTATGAAGATTTAAACCAAGCCAACCCAACCAACCACACAACAGAGAGAAGAGAACAGGGTCCTAACAAAGGGAGGTCACCAGCCTCTGCTTCAACTGTCCCTCTACAGGCATCATTAAACAACTTTAAGGATGGAACAAAAACGATTATCTGGATATAATATGAAGTGATAACTCTAGGAATCTGGAAACCTTAAACTTGAAGTCTTGTAGAATGTCCTACAGTGTCAAAGGGGAAAAAAAATAAATCAGCTATCTCAAAGCAAGAAAGGTGCCCTGGAGAGACAGAAATATCAAATGCTATGTAGCATGTTTGATGAGACTATTTAACTGCACTGCTGAAACACAGAGTTTAACTGGATAGGTACCAGTTCTGTGGGAAAATATGTGCATGCAAGAGTAAACTGCAAAGAAGACAAGCAAACAATGCTACCCAGCTCAGAAAAAGTAAACCTCAAAGTCTCACATACAATCTCTGAAGGAAGCTTCTCTCTTTGCCTTGATAAAGTCTCAGTTCAAATACTCTCTCTCAAGCTTCAAGGAAATGTAGTATTTAAAATAGATGTAGACATTGTGGGAATGTCCAGAAAACATTCCATATGATAAAGTGAAATACTGGGGCTGTTTATGCTAAAGAGATGACCAAAGGAAACTCAACAGCAACTTTCAAATTTGTTAAAAGCTGCTGCAAAGAAAAACAGAATAAATTCCTATGTCCCTTGTGAGTAAAACAAGAAATAACTGGCTTAAACTGAGGCAAGGAAGATGTACTATGGATATTTGGAAAAAAACTTACTAGCAGCAAGGCAAGTTTAGCACTGCAATAAATGTCCACTGTGTCAGCTGAATCCCCACTATTAGAGATGATGAATTGCAGTGCCAGTTGAGGCAGGCAGGGTGGTTCAGGCTCTGCAGCAGAGTGATCAAGAGAACTCTGTACTTGCAGGCCTGTTCTCAGTCATACCCAGAGCTAGTCTGAACACCTCTGCACCCCCTCTTAGCTATCCTGAGACTCAAAGCCAAACAGTAAGTATTCAAAATCGAAAAATTATATTATTGCTCTCAGTTTACACCCTTATTGCATATTGGGAAGTGAGAGACATTTTTAAAACTTCATCTGTCCTTGCCAGTGTATCAAAAGTTTTATATAGCTTCTAAAATGTCAGTACTTACTCTTTTTTCCAGTCTGCCTCTCTATAGTTAATCTTTCTCCTCATAGGATACAAATTAAGCTAACATGGCTAACATTTAAATTATTTTATTTAAATTATACGTATTTGAGATTTTACTGTTTAATTAGAACATAATTACATATAATTTACATAAGATAACATTTACATATTACTATTTGATCATGTCATTTCCACAAAAAGTAGACTTTTTTCCACATGGAATACACAGAGATTTCATTCTTCATCTGGTGAGGGACATGACTTTGCAAAGACCACTTCCCCCTGCTCAAAAATCCTACGTACAAAGTAGCAGGCTTTGAGAAGGTACAAACATCCACACTGGGTGTCACCAAAGCCTGTATCGATTTTGTCAAGCAGCCAAAGTGCTAGAGCATTTTGATACTCAGTACCTATTGGGTTACCAAGGCTTGATGAAGTGTGTGGTGAGTAATGCCTGGCACCACACAGCTCTCAAGTCTGAGAATAAAACTGAATGTGGGCAGCCAAGAGGAGATGATGCTGTATCAGGCTTTGGGATTGTTAGAAACATAGAAATATTTTTATTAAACTGTAGCACTTCACAATATTCTCATTCCAGGAGTCACGTTATGTAAATTATTGTGGAGTACAACCTAGACATTGAGAAAAGCAAGTAAGGCATCTTAAATTACCTTCTTCTTATTAGTGTGAAAGAAGACCAATAAAGGTTCTAAAGAAAAAGGGAGAAAGACTGAAAACATGGGAGTTCTCCTTATCTTGGCTCGAAAGTTGGACAGAGAAACACAGTATAGGAGTAATTTCTTCATAACTTACAACCAAAATACTGAAAAGCAACCAGGAAAATAGTTTAAATGAGCAAAACTCCAAACCATGTTTACTGAACCAGTATGCTATTTCCAGTCCTATCATCACCAAAAAAAAAAAAGCTTCTAAAATATTATTTTAAGTGAGACTACCTGCTTGAGAAGTGGGAAAAAATAAGAAACACATCCTGAAAGCATTTGTTCTCATGCAGTACTTACATGGACTCAAACAACTGCACGTAGTGCTCATCCCCCCGTCCTCCTTCCACTTCATGGTCCAGCTTCAAAATTATTTCATTTTCAAACTAATAAAGAAAAATCAAAGCACTGAGCAGATATCCAGAGGTCAAACACATTTCAATATGGCATCTAAAGAATATCTTTGTATAGTTGTATTACATAGTCTGAAGGGTTAAATGCTTGAATTTTCCAACCATAATGTTCCCAGAGAAAACTAAGTTGTTCCTAATGTGAGTAGAAGGAAAGGACTACTACATTAGTACAATTTCTTAATTATTTTTAATAGGAGTGTCAAATAAGAGGGAAATGTCATATATAAATAATATAAATACAATATTTTATATATTCTGTATATATAGGATTTTCATATATATTATATATTGAAATATAGAGAAACAGGAAAAAAAAATTACACTGGCTGTTCCAAGCTGAAAAAGAAGTTTAAAGGGCTCAGAATTAATTTCCAGGTGTAATGTATATTAGTGTATAAATGTGTATTAGTAAGAGGGCTAACACAGGTACCCAGCAGTTTCAGGACAAGGCAATATTAAACAAAAACATCCAATCCAGTCATTTTCTAGAGCTGAAGTCTGTGGCCTTTGTGCAGCAAGACAGAAATCTGCACCAGTTAAAAATCAACCTCTTAAATCCCTCCTAGTACTTATTCAGCAGTTAGAGAACTGATTACTTCTCAGAGAAGTAATAATTTCTCAGATGCTGGACCTGAACAAAAAACCTCTTCCTAAGCATCTTTCCTGCAGTTTCTCAACGAGCTGCAAAAAAGCCATTTCCTTCAACTGAAATAAATAAAAAAGCTGGCAGAAATATAGAACGAACTTTTCATGTGTCTGAGGCAAAGTCAAGCCCTGGAAAGGGTATTTCTTCTCTAACTTAAACAGAATGTGCCTAATTGTCACTGGCACCAATTTGGCTTTTAAACCACCTGCTTATTTATCTAATAGGTCCCAGAAAACTCATAATTTCTGAACACACTTCAGTAACACACCACACAACATCTCCATTTTTTCTACATGGTCTGAAGCACCAAGCCACACAAACTTGGTTTCTGCTAATGGGATGATCTCACAACTTCCTGAAATCCTTAAGCGTAATACAATTTTAAGAACTGAGAGTAAGAAATATGAGTATTTACAGCAATTGTAAACCACCCACACCAGAAGAGCTTGCTGAGAAGACCTATATTTACTCATTTAGTAGCCGTTAGAGTAGTTAGCTCAGAAAGATACAAGACTCAAATAGACTCATTAAGAATAAACATCTACCCCCTAAGCTCTCCAATAGCTGTGGAAAGCCAAGAACACACCATTGGTCAGCACTACCTTCTGAAACAGGAAAGAAAGCAAATACTGAAAACTTCCCCAGGTGGCTCCAGCAATTGGTGGAACCAATGAGAAACACTAAATTGAACACATCAAACACAAACAGAATAACTTATTGGAACAATAATATCAACACAGATGAATCAATCTTTTCCAAGCCAAGTTAAATCCTTCATGTCACCTGCATCCAACCTTTTCATTTACTCTGCAGAGAGTTAATTTTTTTTTTTTCAAGTTTTGTTTGGTTTTTTGTTTAGTTTTATAAGTAAGTCATTTCTAGAGTTTGGCCTCACATTATCAGTTAGAACAAAAAGCACTAGGTTGCTTGATGATGTGTCTATGGAAAGTCTCAATAAAATGTACAACCTGATCTTTCAAGCAAAAATGGGTTATCAACATTTGGAAAACAAAATTCTTTTAACATCATGTGTCCAACACTTAGGCAACCACCTTTTCTTTATATTCAAAGAGGGGAAATATTTACTGGATGAATTCTATCCACAGATGCTGAATGTAAGTTGGACTAATTGCCTTTGCAAGATCTGTAGCTCTCTGAGCTCATGATAGAGCTTTGATGGATAAAATTAATAGATATTAATGGCTTCCTCCCTACATCTTCAATCAGAGTTAAAATTACAAGTTTAGCTAACTTTTCTTCTTGTGAATGGATTGTGAATAAAATGCCTTAGTATGCCATACACTTATGTATGTGTTCCATTCCACAAAATATATATATACAAATATATTATATGTATATATCCCAATACATATGTCATTCTTGAGTTAACCTGGGGTGGAATTTTGTTTTTTCTGGGATTATTTGAGTTTCTAGAAATAGCAAAAGAAAATTCCTGCTTGATAAATTTGAACAGCTTTGTACCCTTACTGCACATATATGGCATGTGCAAAGCAGGACACAGCCTCTTGAGTTAGCCCCAATCTAACATGTATGTCCACCCAGAATGGAGCACGGCCACACACCACATCAAGTTCACTAAATCAATCTTTTTTGTGAAGTTTATTAAATCGTGTGGCAGGTGCCAGACAAGCTCTAGTTCCAGAGCCCTCAGGCAAACTCTTTGAGCCCCTATTCCAACACCTGACTGCTGTCATTGTGACAAAAGTTTTGCTTAAGCCCAACTTCATCACTCTGGAGACCCTACACTCACTTGCACAAGAGCTTTTCTTTTTGCTTTTAATATTTTGTATTTTACTTCCTGTAAGCAGAAAAGCCCCCCAACACATTTATGAGAAATAAACTGTGATATCTTACTACATTTTCACACATCGTATTTTTAATTACCTTTTTGAATTCTCCCGTCCTTTGATATTCACAAAGCATCATGTCAAAGAAAATTGGGATTGTAGCTTTCCGTAGTTCAACTTCTGGAATAAGAGTAATTTCCAAGATGGGTCCAACCATCCCCGGAATAAAGCAAATTTTATTCTGGCCTGAAACAGAAATGCAAAACATCTATATTGTAAAGTCTGACAATTTAGTCACTCATCTCTATTCCCTCTCAAAAGTCAAAAGCATGTTAATGGATATTGTCTCATTCTAAAATGCCAGCACTCAGTGCCAGAGATAAGCACGTATACCAGCTGACTAGATATTTTCAGTGCGTATTCCAGTTTTTCAGCTTTTGACATCTCCTTTTATATACTTGGAGTAATAAACCTAAGCATCCCCCAAATTCTCTCAGGAGGAGTGTGCCGCATGGTAACGTCACACGGGGCAACCTTTCCAGCTTATGAAGGAGAAAAACCCTGCTTGTTTTCATTTCTGAATAACATCAAACATTGCAACCAGTAACTCAAGTGAACCAGTGCATCAAACACTCACAAGCAGTAACAGAAACACTTTCCACACAACTCCTAAAAACACATAAAATTATCTTGCAGCACAACTGTTACATCAGCTGCCAATGAAAACCCAAATCTGCAAATAACTCAACCAGGTCCAAGATGTTCTTCAAATGCTGTTTGTTTCTGAGGAGAGAAAAATAAGTGATGCGTCGAGCAGTCCATCATCAAAATCCAATGACACATAAAAATGTCAATACTCCCTAAAGCTTGTAAGGAGATAAAATATTCTCATCAACAAGTATGACTGGATTTGTGCCATAACTATAAAGTAATCTGATTCTGATTGTCCTCTCACAAGGATGTCACACCAATGTAAGTCCAAGCATAACTGAACTATGACTTCAACAGTTTTATGCAACTTTTTTTTTTATGCTGTGACTGTATCTCCCAAATCTGGTTTACACTTAAGATGTTCTACTGCTTTTCAGAATGCAGATTCCTTTTTGTTAAAGCTACAAAAGGAGGCTGAAAATTACAGAAAATAAATGGAAGGGGCATTTATTAAGTGAGAATTTTTGCATGTTATGAAACAATTCTCCATGCAAACAATTTTGCATGAAACAATTCTCCATCTGTATGCCTCACTTTTTCCATTGGGTATGTGAGACAGTATTATTTAAACAAAGTAATAATGCATTTGACTATCAGAAAATAATCTTTTGCTCTTCAACATTACGCTAGACAAAACTGTTAAAGGCCCTTAAATGTTTATAGAGCCACCTTTTTTAACAGGGACTCAAGCTCAGCACAAGTAGGACTCAAGCAACAGATCTCAAATACACACAAGGGCAAGAGGGCTTCTGCGAGATGTGTTGGACTTCATCAGAAACTGGAAACTTGAAAGTTTATTTTACAAAACAGATTTTAATGGTTTTAGAATTAAGAGTTCATATGGAAATAATTATTTTGAAATTTACAACTACCAGTATCAAAAAGGAAGACAATTATATTAATCTAGAAAATTAATGACTATGCTGACAACAAGTTTAAGAGTTCACCAATTAATCAGCAGAAGTATCAAATCCTTTGAAATCTTGACTACATCCTTTTGATAAATCATAGTACACTGAGCCTAATTTCGGAACTGGTAGATTCAGAGTGAGCAGTAACTGTCTCAGGGAAAATTTATTGGGTTCTCTATTTCAGCAAAATAAGGTTTCTGAAATCTGATTTCAGTGTTCTTTGAAATCTGAGAGAGGGCTGTGAGGTCTCAGAAATAAAAAATAGGCAGTAGTCGAACAGTATCTCATGTCAGTTGCAAGCTTAATCATGGGAGTAAAAATTTATCTTAAGTTCAAATAATAGAAATATTTATAAAAAAATTCATGTCAGATATTTTTCAATGAAACAAGCAGTATGCTATGGATTCAGTTGCAATTGATTTCATTTGCCTACTCACCAAGTTTGTACCACATGTCACGGATAGCAAAGCCAATTAAACGTCTCATATCTCCATATCTAGAAAAAAAAAAAGAGGAAAGGTATCTTTCTTTACCATCATTTCACTACAAAGCTGAAGACAAACTAAAGTGCACAGTTTTGCTTACTTGTTCTGGACTTTGTTGTATTTTGCATGGGAAAAGTTTTCTAGTTGCAGTGAATCTTGGGTAATAAATGCCACAGCCAAATGAAAATAGTTGTTCCACAGCTGTAAATTGAATATAAGGAAATTATAATAGTTTTAAGAAAAGCAGGAATAATATTAAACTATGCATAATGCTGAATAATCTATTAAATGAAATGATGCAAGCAATATGGGATTTTGATATTATGCAGTGATGTACATTATTATGCAATTAGCAGAAAAGCAAGAAGGATGAATTTTAATAACCACTCCTACACATTTACTCCTAAGAACACAGCAGCTGAACAAATATTGCTAAAGAAAAGATTCATATAAGATTCATTAGCTAACAAAATTAAACCATGAACCACAGCAGGACCAGTGAAATACACTTCATGTCAACAAATCTTTACAACGTGGAGCTGAAGGCATCCGATGTAAGTTCCAGTGCACAACCCTGTGTTTCTGAAAGCAAGTGACTTGTTCCACAGCTAATCAAAATGAAGCACTTCTCTCTCATATTAGAAATGGAAAGGAAAAAAAGAAACTTCTCTAGGAAAAAAAATTCAAGGAAGGCAATACTATTTTCAGAAGCTCCTAAGCAGACAGCAATGGCTTTAGACACTACTTTTAAAAACCTAGCTGCACTTAAATATGTGTAGAAGGTATCAGTGAGACAGAAGGAAGGCAGCAGTAAATGTATTCAGTGGCAATTTAAAGGATGGAAAGAAAACACACAACATTATTACAGAGCTTTTCATCTTGTATGGTGAAATACAAACCACAGGTTGGGAAACTACACTACACAGCCTAGAAATATAGTGTTCCATCAAAAATTTAAGTGACCTCTGTCCTTCATAACCTGGAAGACTCTCTTGGGCACAAATATGATCCTTTGCATTCCAATAGCATAACCAAGTTAAGGCCTTGCAAACTTTTAAGCACCAAAAATAACTTTAAAACCCTGTGAGGCACAGTAGTCTCTCAAAAGTAAAAAATTACAAAAGCTGATTGAAACAGATTGTAAAAATGGAAAATAATACACTTATGAGGCTTTTCTTTTTTTTTTAGTCCACAATAACATTTCAAGATGTTTTGCATTTGAACATCCAGTTATCTGGCATGTGGCAGGGCTGAAGTGAAGGATCACAGGGACAGGAGAGGACCAGAGCTCCTGTGCTCTCATTTGCAGGATACTCACACTTTGCTGCTTGCTGACCTGAACTCCAGAGCTGAGGCGTTGGCTAGGGACAGAGTACAAAGCTAGAGCTGCAGAGTGACCCTTCTCTGTAATTAGTTACCAATTATTCATTGCAAACTCCTGCTAAGATGCAGCATCTGCCAGGAGCAGGCCAGGTTGGCTTAGTGTGTTCTCTTCAAAATATGGGGACAGGCTGGCTGAGCACAGAGATACCACGGGCTGAGGGAGCCTCGGAATGTCAGTACCCCTCTATGGAAGGGCTAAGGGGACTTAAAAAAGAGGCTCTCTCATTCCATTTTTTTCTGAAAACACGAGGTACCTTCACCCTAGAAAATGTGACAGCTGCTGTACTGGAAAATGTGTAAGTGATCTAGTAAGAACCCTCTAGCCATCTCACAAAGAGGAGGAGATCTGGATGATTTTTCAGGATAATTACCAGAAGTCAATGCTGCTGCCCCCTCCTCCACACACCTTTAAACCAACGCCTCTTTTGCACAGATGCCTACCTTCCAGCCATTGTTTTCTCTCCAGATATCTGTGCTTAATTCTTTTTATAGCATAGGAGAAAGATGAAGCCTTTGGAAGGTTTTTCAATTGCAAAAAAAAAAAAATTACTGCAGATTCTAAATACAAATTTTTTTCAACTTTTTTCTTGAAATATTGTGGTGAAAGCAAGCTCAGCCTCTTAAGACCAGCAGACATAAGTACATTTCAGATAGATACTGGCTTAATTACTTCGGTAGAAAAATGGCACTTATAAATTTCCTGTGTGTATGATACATGTAGTCACTACAGCTACAATTTTAAACAACTTGTGTTTTAAATAAATTGCTTAATTGCATCAATAACAGCTACTGAAACTCAGTCACAAAGATAGCACACACGATCGCATAATGAAGTCTTAAAATTCCATACCAACATTCATGAAGGTTATTCTGCATTGTCTTTTAGAATATTACTCTAGAAAAATACAAATTGCTAAACAGGAATAAGCAGAACATGAAGACTAAAATGCAGACTAAGCATTCAGTTGCACTAGCAACTGAAAACATTAAAGATTGAGTAGAATAAGCACTGAACTCTGGCTAAGTGGAGTCTTTAATTTTCAGAGTTACAGCTCATTCATAAATTCTGGAAGTTACAAACACAATATTTAGGGCTTATTCCTGTGGTTTAGAGACTGGTCTATGACAGGTGTAGGGTTTTCTTTGACATGAAAGAGAGAATATTAAGCATCTTAAATAAAGAACTATCAAAATTCTTTGGGACCTCTGCTAAAATTTCTTTGCATTGGTAATGTACCTCAAAAGGACAGAACAAAGATAGAAAATTTTCAGGTTAATGAAGGTAAGTTTATAGAAGCTTTGAAGAAACACAGCACATTATATAAACTAACAAAAGCTTCTTTTATTCATTTCTAGTCTTTGAAGATTTTCATGTAATGATTCCAATCCCTCCTTAGTTTTGTCACATGCTTCTTGTTTAATGATGCAACTTAAAAAAAATACTTGCAAATTATTTCTACTCCAGACATTTGGAGTAGAAATCATCTCCGTTCCTAGGTTGGTAAATAGCCCAGACCTCTGAAATAAGGCACTCCCAAATCCACTAAAAATTAGTTTCATGTAGGCAAAATCTTCTGGAATTGATATCCTGTGAATTTCTTTCCATTCTGAGCATTGAGTCTGAAGTCCAAAGAAATTTGCAGTTGAACATCAAAAAATTAATTACTTAGCAAAAGTCACAGTAGGAAGACCCAGGTATTTGTTGGTAGAAGGACCAAATACGAACTCTAAAGTTTGATAATTTTCAAATGAACAGTATGATGTCAATCACTACCATACATACATATTTGCACAATCTAGTCCATATTTTTCCACTGGGTATTTCTAGTGCAGTGAAGCTTTTGATTTTGGCATTTCTAACCCAAGATTTAAAAACAAAGTTGCACAATTCTATGATGCTAAAATACATTTCATTACTTCTCCATTATTAATGGTGCCTAGTGCATGCAAGAAATACAGGAAAAAGATGAAGCATCAGCATTTTCTTTTAAATCAGACTGAGGGGGAATGTGCATTATGTCTTTTATAATAAAATTCTGGAATTTTATTAGGAATATAGAGTATTAATATGCCTTAATATGATTAATGCCTTTTATAATAAAATTCTATACATTTAACAGGAATATAGATGATTAATACAACACTAAAACTGCTATAACAGTACAGATTTAGAAATATAATCCTTTCTAATGCCCTGTAAAAATGCTGCTAACAGAGGGGAAGGGTAGGCAGGAGCAGGAATCAACAGCACTGTATTTTCCAAAATAGAAACCTTATGATAGCTATGCCTGATCACAACAAAATGGTTTCTGTTTGTTCACTCCTCCCTGTCCCTAATATGTCAGAAGCTGCCATCTTCAATCAGAAACCTTACAAATGGGATGTTGCACAAAAAAGTTATTTCAAGGAATTAAGTGGCATTAAGGGTGGCAATGGATGCTGATGTGGATGTGCTTAGTTGCTGAATGGAAATACTGCATAGAGCAAGACTCCCAAAGCCAAAGCTGGTGGAACCCCGAGTTGAAAATACCATTGAAAATACTCTGCTCTTAGATACTTTTTACCTTAGAGAAAGGGAACAAACACCTAGCTAATGATATCAACTACTAAAAGAAACAAAAAAAGTCATACCAAGTCTAAATAGATCTATAAAGGTAGCAGTGCACATTGCAAAATGTAACTGAAATTTGGAAGGGAATCATTAAGCACTGTTATATTCATTTTTCTGTTGATAGAAGACTGGTTTATATTTCACTGAAACTAAATAAAATTAAGAGGGACAAAGCCTATGTATACTTCTCAGATTTTACTATCTAAGGAACAGATTAGAATTTTGTAATCAGGAAGCACTTAAAAGAACTTCAAACATTTCCTCTTAACTGCAGTTAATGCGAAGAGTGAAATGGGATGATTTTTATACTATACTTTGTTAGTGTGTTTTGTATCTACAGTACATGCCATAATCAGGCAGCATTTAGTGACAAATCCTAACTCTAAAACTCTATTTACATTTTAATCACAATTTAATGTAAGTGAAAACTACAGACATTTTCATTTTTATCTGAAGCAAGCCAAATATATGGTAAAATGCATGACCAACTAGTTATGAAGAATGTTATTGAGCAACCTATAAAGACCACAGACAACTCTAATTATTTCAGAAAGAACATCTAAAAAATTAAGGATAATAATGAAATAAAGACAGACTTCTCAGGGAAGACTGCAAGTTAAAAATAAAAAATTCTAAGTGCTAAATACTCTAGGAATCAAAGTAAGTTAAGCTCTTCCTGCCCTACATACACAGGAGTGACACTGTACAGGCCACGTGCATTACATCTAAGATTGCCTTTCTGAATACACTTGGCTGGCTAAGGAAAAAAATAATGAGGTTTTTTGCTTGCCAGTTCTGAGAGACTCACAATACAAAATCCTGTGTTTGGGTGCCTTATCATAAATGATCAAAGTATGATTTTCATGTCATGTCAAAGATGGCCTAATCCTGCCACACTTAAATCAACAATCATTTTGATACTCATATAAAGTACTAGGAAGGGGCCCTGAGAGACCATGATCTTACCTGCAGATGCTACTTCAACTCAGCTAAAAAGTCAAAATACTTACTTGGACCTCAAAATTCATATTCTCCAGAAACTTCTGGTTCATTGTCTCTGCAAATTTGTTGATGGCTCTCAAGAACACCCTAAAAAAAAAAAGCAATGATACAGAGGCATGTAATCTCTGGGAATCTATTCCAACCATGTGTGCTATTGATGGAAATTCATTTAGACATTGAACACACTAGAAGAAGCAAAGTTCCCACATACATGAACACAACAGATGACATTCTGGGCAATGGCAAGTTATTGATAGTCTGTTATAGATTAAAAAGAAATTAAGAATTAGTGTTAACAATTTCTTGATCTTTGTTGAAAAATTCAGACAATGCAATTTCTTTTCCTCTACTGCAGGCTGCATTACATTGTTGAGAAAACAGAGAACAATTCACTCCAACACAATTTTACCTTCTATGTGACAAACCCAAATAATTTACAACAGTGTTATTCCCTCCTCATGGGTTTGACAGCTGAAAGAACTCCTATTCTTACAATATTTCTTAAGAGCTGCCACTGCATTTTCCCAATTAAAAGTTATTACATGCAGCTTTTCAGTTTTCTCACAGGTGGTGAGGAGAGGATGACACCACTGCCCAACTTCCTCTTCAAATAGATTATAAAAACACATTCAGAGCTGAATTAATATAGTTATTTCTTCCAAAGGAGTGTGAACATTACCCCTCTAGCTTGAAAAGCAGCACCTACTTCAGCTCATTAGTAATGCAGTGAGACTGTCACATTTCTAAAACTCGTTTGTCTAGCTTTGCAGCACAGTCCATTTGTAAAAAAAACAACCTCTAAATACTTATAAACTTAAATAGGTTAGCTTAATTCAATTTATAATTTTGAAAATGAATGATCCATTTTCCTCTTCTTAACAGATAAAATTTTAAAAGTTTTAAGTTGAAATATTTTGATGGGAAACACTATGAGGACAAACACACTGCAACCTGAAAGAGGTAAAAACAAGGAAAAAACCAATCCTAACTGTTCAAGTATAACGACTGGCTGTAAACTAGCTATTGGCAATCAGGACAAAGATTTAATAATGATAACAGACACATCCACAAAACCCTCACCATCTCAGTGTTTAGCACCATCAGAAAAAGCTAAAATTCAATAATTAGAATTATTAGCAGATTAAGAGACCCCAAGGTATTCGTATGTTACTGTCAAAGGAATATTACGTCTCCTTGTGTTGGATTCTGTGTGGTATTCTGGTCTCCCATCTCTAAAATATTAACTAATACAAAAAGAAAAGAAAGAAGAAAACGAGCAAATAAATGTGACAAAGAAATGATCCAACACATTTAATGGGTTGTGCCTGAGACCTGATTTGTTTAGTCAGGGGACACTACGTGACTGAGAAGGATACGGTAGAATCCATAAATCGAAAGTACCAGGGAGATGAGACACTTACTGCTCAGTCTCATACAAGCACTGGAAAACACTGAACAAATTCAGAACATGCTCTCAAAAGAAGCAAAACCAGATAGTTTTTATGCTAGCCTTGCTCAGCTACAAAAATAATTTCTACAGGATGCTGTGAATGCCTGAATTTTATACTGGCTCAAAAGTAATTAGACACATCAAGGACTAAAGTGAAGGGAGGACTATAAACTGCCATTGGTCACTGGAGGCTGGGAGAACACAGCACCCTGTGTCACTTGTCCTCAGCTCTGTTGTTACACTGGTCCCTGGGCAGCTGTTGATGAGCCACGACCAGAAACCAAATGGTCAGGGAAACGAAACTTTTTCACCATAGAATAAAAATTCAAATTGCAAGGGCTAAACTGTTTCTTAATGAGGGAGGTAAAGCAAAAGATCAGCTTTTGGCAGGCTCACCACAGGGACTCCTATTTAACCACTAAGCAATAGTCCAATGAAGCACACTGGCTACATCAAAACCCTTTGTTATTATTATGGTTTTTCACAAGGGCAAAATTCTTTGCAAAAACCTAAAGAATATTTTCTTTCCATCTATGTAATATTCCTCTGTTATGTTGAAGTGCTCAAGGAAATAAAATAATTTATACACGGTGGTACACCTTGTTATACTGTTTGTTTTTTGTTGGGTTGTTTTGGTGTGATGAGAGGGACACTACAGTTTTAACTACCAGTGCATAGTATTATCTGGGGCACTGGAAGGTAAGGAACTGGTAAGGGTGCTGTGTTGCTCTACTGCATCATCCCACACATTCAGATGAGCTCCTTTCCAATGAACTTCAGAGTAATCTGATTTTACCTTCTAACATTACCTCACCTAATCTTGCCAGCTGAATTAAGGGTCTGATCTGTGAAATGCTGAGTGTCATCAAATCAACTCAAGTTCAAGAAACCTGATTTTGCTCAACACTGTTCTTCAGGTGACCATCAGCCTCCTAATCAACACCTGTATAATCACTGCACTGCAATTTTAGCATGTGTTGGTCCAAAGAGGGTACTGGACTGTCTCAGCCTTTTATGTGAGCAACTATTATTCTGGAAAATGCTATTTGCTCTGCAAGCTGCCCCACAATGCCCACAAGAAAATGAACACGTTCTTTCCTAATGCTCCACTCTCACAGGTACATTTGTTTCTATGGAAGTGCCTGATGCTTGACACAAACAGTTTAATACTTAAAGAAAATAAATCCCAGACACCCACACGTTATTCTCTGCCAACATCCCCATTACTCTTCTGAGCAGGTGTTTTGGGTCAAGGCCTTTTTAGTGTCACATCTTTTCTGCAGAACTATGTACATTGCTCTAGATTCTCCTTTCACTTACAAAGCATATTTCTGCCAACTCATGTAATCAAGTTCTTCAGCTCCAGCTGCTCAGAGAGTAGCATTTCCCTTCACTCAGAACATCTTCTGTTGGCATAGGAGGGGGTATCCTCCGTTTATGAAACTTTTCTTTCCCAAGTACTGTGTATTTACACACTACTGCAGCACCTATGGTGAAACACATCACCTAAATATTCTGTTTGAGCACGACCTGGTATGGTGCTACTAATTTCTCTTGCATTAAAAAATACCCACACTTTTAGGTACTTTGTCTTTTAGCACAGAAATATCATGCAAGGTACATAACTTAAACACACATGAAATTTATTAGTGCAAACCTATTTCAGAATATGGGCATATTTTGTGTGTTCCATATTTTAAAATTTTTGCAAAGAGCTTGTGGTTTCATGTTTGTTGTATGTGCAACGCCCAAGGACGCTTGAAAAATACTGAGGTACTTAAAATTCTGTAAAAATTCCTGATAATATTAAAAATATTTACAGCATTCTAGACAATATAATTATATATAAGCTATTTTCCATGATTATCCCTTTCATTCTCACCGATATTTTTATCTGACATACTGGGATGACATATTTGTAAGAAGCATGCAATACTTACAAGCTATCAAGTTCCAAACATTTTCATGCATTTGTATTTTGCCTAAAGGGTGTATCTATTTCTGTCATTGGAAGTCATTTAGGCAGTGTTTGCATGCTATTCCTGGCTCCTGCCAATGCCATGCTGTCCTACCTCAATGATTTGATTTCTATATGCCTCAGTCTCCCCTTTCACCGAAAAGGGATATTAATTAACTGGCCACAAGTATGAAGCTAAACAGATATTTATAAAACACTGAAATGTTGATGAAAGCAGTAAAAAATATGATTTTCATTACTAGTGACAGCATATTTCTATTTAAAGAACTAAATATTGATCCAAGAGGAGAGTTAAAGTAATTTGACTTGAGAAGTGATCATTCCTTACATGATTCTTTGTAACATCAGTTGCCAATTATAACTGACATACCAGAGAAGATAGAGCTAGAAAAGAGATGGCAAAAAAGCGTGTCCCAGACCAGCTGAGAAATAACACAATATGTACTGTCTGACTTCAGACATTATTGAGAAAAATTGCAGGAAGGAATTTTCTTGTCACCGTATAATATAACTTAATTTTCCTTTGTTCTATAACAGATCTTTTTTTTTTTCTCTGAACTTGGAGATTGCTGATCGATTTTGCTTTGCAAGTTTAGACTGATCTAGGCTGACCAAAGCACAGGAACTGGATTTCATGTACAGATGATGTCATTAAGTGTTGGTTTTTTTCTGTTTAACATTGTCCTCTTGTCACAGTTTCCCTAAATTTTAACAATTGCACAGCACTACGAATATGTTCTTTCATATGTTTGATTATAGTAACTTTTCTACAGCTACTTTCAAATTTTACCTTGAAAGAAAGCCCAATGAACAGAATCCTGTGCAACTGTACTTAGTTTCAAATTCTTAGATGGATGTTCCAAACAGGCATAGAAGAGTACTGGAAATAATATATTGAAATAATTTAAGATAAGCAAAGCTGGAAATTTTAAGTCATTCTAAGATAAAAATCAGATTTCAAACTGATTCTCCCAGACAAAATAAAATAGAGGGTCTGAGACGGAGCAAAGAAATAATTTTGCATGTATAAACAACATGTGAATCACAGCAGGATTTCAAGGCTATTCCTTAGAAGATGATGACTCTCTTTAACAGTAGAATAGGTCTGCACATTGTCCTTGCTTTTGAAGTGCAAATAGGTGATAAACTTAAAATACAAATCTGGAACTCCAAGTTATTTTTAGCCAACAGTTTAGAATTAGTGCGTCACCTCATTGCAGCATAAAACAGAGATGATCACAGTAAAAAAATGCACCAAAATGAAACAAACCAAAACCAGCAACAAAAAAATCCCACCTCAAATTGGCATTGCCTGTTCTTACGTGGCTGTACAAAAGCTCCCCTTTTTCTGCATGTAGTCTCAGACATCGAACACTTCAGACTCCACAAAAGTATTTTGTGAAAGGTGCCTAGATCAGGTACAGACCTAAAAAGCTTTCCAAATTCATGAACTGGTCTTTCCTCAGACTTTCACACGTGAGTTCTTCTAAAGTAGTGGTCCAACAGCAGTGAAATGCTCTTCAATGTCTTTTGAAGTTCACAGAACTCTAAAATTTGGGAGTTAGCTGCTTCAACTTTTAGATGAGTAATCCAGGTACTGAGGTGAAGGCTAAATTAATTCACTTAATTATTCATGAGTGTCAATTCAGGCTCATGTTTGCTGTGTCTTCTAAAGCTGCAATTACACTGATTTAATTACAAGTGGAAAAAATTAATGTACAAACTTCTACTGGATAATCAGACACAGAAAAATAGATACAAGCTTTAAAAGAATATTATATCGGTGTTGCTGTGAAAGCTCTTACTGAACCATTACGATGCTGGAATATATGTGTTTTTTTTAAATCACATCTGAAAATTAATGAAGACATGGAAAGTTCTTAAAACTCAGAACTTCTCACAAACCCTAAGTGCTTTTGGGGTTACTCAGCCTGGAGAAGAGAAGGCTCTGGGGAAACCTTAAAACAGCCTTCCAGGGCCTGAAGGGCCTACAGGAAAGTTGAGGAGGGACTTTTGACAGGGCAAGGAGTGAGATGACACAGGGTAAAATTGGATTAATAGTGGAGGAGGGGAAATTTAGGTTAGACATCACAAAGAAATTCTTCACCATGAGAGTAGTAAGGTGCTGGAATAGGTTGCCTGCAAGAAACTTCACTGCTTCAAATCTAAGCGTACAAAAAGCTGTCATCATGGACTGATAGAAGTAATTTAGTTTGAAGGTATTTTCAGTAATTTTCCTTATATTGTGAGTATCTTTTCACTTCATTCTCTTTTTTTTGTGCATTCCAGCTAATTGTTTGCAGACTGGAAATATTTTCAATTAAAAAAACATAAAAATCACATGGTATCTTTGGTGCCAGGTGAAGTCTGGGAATAAGATACAAAGCTGAAAGCCCCTGGGCATACATGAATGTAACAACATGGTTACAGCAGGGTGTCACACACTAACACACACTCTCAAGAAGGAAGTCTCTCACTTGAAGGAGGTCTCAACAGATACTGTGAAACTACTTCTCCATTCTACCAGTGATTTTCACTTTTCACCTGTTTACACCAATTTACCCTTACTGTAATGTTTGTACGTACCATTTAATCCTCATTTCTATATATCCAAGAATAGTGCAGAGGTGAGACTTTGCTAAACACTTATGTGGATGTTTCTAGAGCCTATTTCTAGAAATACTTTTATTATTTCATGTGTCAAAGAATTAAAATTTGAGATTTACATGAAACTACATGATAACACTGAGGACAATTTCTAGCTTTTTCTATAGCTAAGAATGTGATCTCTAATTACAGGTACAGACAACTATGCATTTGTCTCTTGTCTACTTGCTACTCACTTGAGCTTCCTATTTTGCAGCCAAAAGTGTATCAATACATTGAACCAGCAGATTGTCTTTAAAAAATAATATGCATCAAATGCATAATACATCAGGAGGGTTATTTTTTCATGCTGCTGTTTAAAAATAGGAAAATAACTCTTCAAAGTAATGTGAAATATGAGAAAATTGTATATATTTAATTTCCCGAAAATCTCCTAAGATATGAAATGCTGGCCAAAGTTACTCATCAGAAACAAGAAAGATGGCTCAACAGCATTTACAACACCTGATGAAAATGATGAAAACTGAGTTTGTATTTTCAGTCTTTTCTGTGGCCACATTTCAAACAGCTTCTCGGTAATCTCTTCATTTTCTACAATTAAAATACATTAAAAAATACAAAAACACTTTATAACAGGCCTCAAAGAACCTTAGAGATTTCTGTATGCAAGTCAAAGTTGTACCTGAAAAACAAGTTAATCATAACAACTTTCTGAAAACATTAAACTAACAATTCATTTTTCTGTGTTGTCTTCTCCTCTGACAACTTTGCTTTTAGTTCAGAAGGACTCTCATTCCAGAAGCACGAGCATCCTAGCAGTTAATACCAAGAAAGATGAGATGGTCTGCAGTGGGAGTGGGAAAGGGGTATCTCACAGCATGTTTTCTCTCTGCATTTCAGATAAAAGCCCAAATGACTGCAGTTAAACCATACTAGGCACCCATTGTGTGCCACAACCAGGATATGCAACAGCCTGTCTTGCTGAGCAGATGATCTGCTGCAGTCACCACATAATTAAGTGTTTAGATTCTTCATAAGCAGAGAATTCCACAACATGGGTAAGAATGAGCAACATGCAGAGCTGATGCAGAACAAGCATCTTGTAGTATTTGGTGCTAGAATGAGACAAGTGATTGAAAAGCAGGGCTACATCAGGCACATCCAGCCTCAGACACCTACAGATGGAAGAAATGTTCTCTGCTAGGCTTTAAACTGACAGCAAAGCATGAAGTGACTCAGTTAGACATCTCAGCCACAGCTGGAAGTGTAACTCTCCATGGAACCAAATTTACAACCTACAGTGCAACAACTGCCTCTTCCCTTTATCTGCCTTATTCCATTTTCCCAGGAACAACCTTATGCCATTAACCCTACGACAAGTACTGACTTTTGTAGGGACTGTAAAAGACAACTAGGAAATGGTTACCCAGATTTAATGGAAAGGAGATACAAATCTGAGAACACAGGAGGCACTGTGTACCAAATGGCCCAGCAAGAAAACCAATAAATAAACAAACAAAATATCCTTTGCCTCTGAAAGGGACTTAATATAAACAGGGAAAATGCATTTCAGCAAGGACATCTTTAGTTTCAGAGCAAAACCAAACTGTCCAAGGACACATCTTATTACTATACATGTTTAAAGCAATGACAGAACAGTACAAACTGTTTGAACTTGTTATAACACTTCATTTACCCTTTTGTGCACAGGTACATAAAGGAATATTTTCATTAGGCCTTTAGAGCTGTTGTTTAAAATACTTTTTCAGATATTTACATTACAGAGTTCAGCAATGCATCATAAGCCTATATCTAAATGCATTCTCACCCCCTGAAAATTCAAGACCTTAAGAAAAACAACTGCCTTTCTGTCAAGTATGCTTAGGCCAGTTAAAAATTGCCAGAGGAAAAAGAGATCAAAGAAAGGAGTTACTTGTGTACAGCAGATCAGCCTTCTAAATTCTGCCTTATTAGCAGAAAGTAAACTGCCGCACCATCATCCTACCTTAGTTACATAAATGAACCTTAACTCCCAATATGTCTTTGAAAAACAAGAGTAAAATTAACCTAAACTAGTTGTACTTTTTTTTCCCCTCTCAGGAATAAATAAATAAATGCCCTTTTCTAGTCTCTGCAAGACAAATAATGAGCCAAGCAATGCTTTAAATGAACCGTTATAGCATAGCTAGACAGAATAAATCTGAGTTTTCCTCTACATTTCCTATGAGAGGAAAACCCCTTCATACTAATAATCAAAGAACTAAAGTTAAGGAGGTGCATTTTTCCTATTTTTGTAATTCAAACAGTATTCTTGATTTTAAAATCTCACCACAATTGCTACAAATTGAATGCCATCTTACAACACCAGCTGGAGTAAAGGGTAACACATACTCTTATCAACTGAGTTGCATACCTTGTGTACAGTCAGATCCATTACTGTGAAGAGTCACAATGCCCACTGACAGCAATACATACATCACAGTGCCAAATATTTCTAAACCATGAGATATGACAAGATTTCATTTCAACATCAGATAGGTGGAAGACTGAGAAGTCCTAATATTTGCATTAATTTGGGGGTTTTCCCCCCTCCAACTTGAGATATTCTATTATTCTCTGAAATCTAGTGAGTTGGAAGAAGCAATACAATTTGTAGCATCTCTCCCCTAAATACTTGAGATGTTGCTGGAAGAAGGCATGTGTCCCTGCTTTCTGCCAGCTGTACTCAGTTTCCCTTAGCTCCCAAACTATTACTGATCCCATTCCTTAATACACTTAAATTGTGACTACCATCTGTTCAGGTTTTCTCTACAGAAAGTTAAAAAGAAAATGCAGTCCAATAGCCCCTGTATTTGTTGTTTGTGCTTGTTATTTAACGACTGCGACTACAACTTCAAAACGTAATCTCACAATGCATAGAGCACAGTTCTGTCCAGTTTCACAGGACAATAAGAAGCTACTTATTCTGAAACAACTTTTTCTATCCAAAGAGGAGTTGATCAGAACCCTGCAGTGTGGAAAATATGTTTTTCAAAAGTCATGTTTAACAGAGCTATCCACAGGTGATTGTAAAATAACCCAGCCCTGGAATCAATACTGTCTGTCTCTCAAAAGGAAAAGAAATCCCAACAGTCCCTTGCTAGTGAGGGGTCTCATTTTGCTGGCTGGCCAGGACCTAACACCACCACGAAGGATCTATAGTCTGAGAAATGGTGAGATACTTGGGGATGCAGGTGGCACTGATTTGAAGCCATAATGAGATTTTACTGAATTAATAATGCTGTTATAACATGTGAGCTACATGAGAATCAGGTCTTGAGGGTGTTACAAACCAGTTCATCAGCAAATAAACAGCTATTTTTAGTATGGATAATGAAAGAAAATTGGCAACATTTCCAGCTGTTTTGCCAAATACCTGCAGTGCAAAACCTTTCAAGTTAGACTTAAAAATGCTTGGGGAACACTTGACTCCAACAGATGTCTGAAAACACTCAGATATAGAGGTAATGAAAACGTATTTCAGAAAAAGCCTAACTACTGGTGTTAGAAAATACCCTACAGTGTTCTCTCACATGGGTTTTTCAGTAAATAGGATCTGACCTTGCAACATAGCAGTGAAAAACTGTTTCCTTTTATTTTTAAATACCTAAATACGGTGTCAACAAGGTTCAAAAAGAAACTTAATTAGACACAAAAACAATTAAAACATTTACTAAGCCACCTTAGGCTGGACACCAATCAAAACTGATTCCAGGTAGCAAAATTGGTTAATAGGCCGAGAGAGGTTCTCCTTCCCCTCTATTCTGCCCTACTGAGACCGCATCTGGAGTATTGTGTCCAGTTCTGGGCCCCTCGGTTCAAGGACAGGGAACTGCTCAAAAGAGTCCAGTGCAGAGCCACAGAGATGGTGAAGGGAGTGGAACATCTCCCTTATGAGGAAAGGCTGAGGGAGCTGGGTCTCTTTAGTTTGAAGAAGACTGAGGGGCAACCTCATCAACGCTTATAAATACATTAAGGGTGAGTGCCAGGAAGACAGAACCAGGTTCTTCTCAGTGACGTCCAGTGATAGGACAAGGGGCAACAGGTGCAAACTGGAGCACAGGAGGTTCCACATAAATGTGAGGAAAAACTTCTTTACTGTGAGAGTGACAGAGCATTGGAACAGGCTGCCCAGAGAGGTTGTGGAGTCTCCTTCACTGGAGACATTCAAAACCCGCCTGGACAAGTTCCTGTGTGATGTGCTCTAGGTGACCCTGCCTGGCAGGGGGGGTTGGACTAGATGATCTCTTGAGGTCCCTTCCAACCCCTAGGATTCTGTGATTCTGTGATTATAAGATCAAGTGCTTTCAAAGTCTATCTGAGTAATTACAATTTCAAAGCCCAGAGGAAGGGATGTGAATACTTCTCTTTAGTTACCATTTCAGTGAATCTGACTCCCTGGGAACTTCATGTTAACAATAAGGTAGGGGGAATTTCCTGGGAGTAATGTATCTCTATGTGTCTCTACATTAAAATTACCAACAGCTGAGAAATAAGCAGACTACAAGGTATTACTTAGACCAGCAAAGGCTTTCCCCACAAATGCCATGTACCTAGGAATTACTGCTTTTAATAAGCTAACAGCCAATAGTCTTAAGTACCATAAGCGGGATGAAGTGCACATACAAGCAGCAGCAACTGCTACAAAGTGTGCAGTAACAACCTTCATTAGAACAAAAGTTGATTAAATCTACCACAGAGGATCACAAAAATAACTCAGATATTATATCCTCATGACCTCAATGAGGATTTTACTATTTCCCAGTGTGTTCTGCCCCATCTAATGCGCCACAAAAATTGTTCTTCCCATCTTGCTGTTAATGGAAGAAAGTAAAAAAATATGGGGGGGATGGGGGGGAGAAGGGGAAGCAGTTCATTCCACTTTTTGATTGTCAGTTGCTAATACTCCCAGTCCAGTGGGACTAGTTCACACCTCCTTTGCCTCCTGAAATGGGCTTCAGAAATCAGAACATGTTTTCAGAGCAAACAGCACAATATTATAAGTGATTTAAAGTAATTTGAGTTAAATAATTCCATCCCAATATAGGCAAAGCCTGACTAAGTAAGTTTATTCAATTAAGCTTCTACTCCCATTCTTTCAGCTCTTCAACAACAGTTTCTCCTGTACATGAATGTGTCCATGTTCCCTTTCTTTAGATAGAGGCATCTCCCTTCCCAGGTGTCTCTCACATCTCTTTCTCCAATAATAATAATAACAAAAAAAATATTTCCCCAGGACCTTATGAGAAGTAATTTCTCATTCTTTTCCCCTTCTCAATATCTAACATCTAGTAGAATGATCTCTGATATTATGCATGCACTGTCTTCATTGCTGTATAAGAGTAATTAGAGTGTCCTTATTAGGAACACCTTTTATCCACAAACAGGACCAAATTTGCAGTTCTAGTTAAGCTCTTCCCTTTCCCCTGCCTCTAAGCAAAAGTACTTTGACTTGATGTTCCTGTACTGCAGTATATCCTACAGCAAAATTCCTCCAGTGCCCACTCTCCCTGCCAGGTACAAAACACAAGAGCTGATGGGGGCAGTGTCAGGCGTTGCTGAATGCCCCTAGGGAGGAAGTGCCAGCTGCTGGCATCGCCTCGGCTCCACAACAGACATGCCTCACAGCCTGGAACTAACATTTTTGCAAATTCAGAAAGGGGAGACACTTCAGGTAAAATACTTCCTTCAGGTTGTAAAAAGGCCTGTATGTGGCCTCCTACTCAGAACAGGTGAATTAAGAGTGCAAAACCTGAGCTGTGCTAACACTTTCCGTGGGGATTTTTAATATGTATTTTCTTCTCCCACTGTTTTTACAAGAGACTCCAGCCAGGTTCCTTCTAACCTGTTCTTTCCTACTTCTCTGGGTTGTTATAAAACATGTTAATAAGACAAATCTAGAAATCTAAATTAGTCTGAAGTTGTTTTGGTTTGTTTTTTTTTTTTTCACATAACACCCACCATCCCCCCAAAAAAAGAAACCCAAACCAACAAAAACCAGAAAATCAAATTTATATAAAGACTGACAACGAAAATCCACCCTGCAAATTGTTGATACTTTCATTTCTTGATTTTATGTTATAAGATCAATAACTCATTTCCTTTTAACCTTGGTAACAGCACCATAATCAAAGAGTATAAACAGTGCTGAGTCAATTTAGGTAAGCAGTGTCTTTACAGAAGGACCATTAAATAGCTGCTCAACTTTGTTTTTAAATGCCTACTTTTTAGTTTGCCTTGTCCAATGCAGGATAAGGTTTAGAGCAACTAAGCCTGCTTGTAGGAAACTGTTCCACTAAGCTCAGACTAATTAGGAGTTACTACCACTGAATGTACAGTACCACAAATGAATTTCTATTATCAGTGAGGCAATATAGATACCACCAGGTGAATCCCAAAGCCCCAAAGGCATATTCTTTGAATAAGGATTTACACTTTTTCTGCCTCCACATAGGAAAAAAAAAATCCTGTACCTGTGAATAATGGAGATGTTAACAGCATTTCCTAGCTAAAAGAAAAGGTTTTACACATTAAACGTTTGATATGCTTACATAAAACAGAAGGCTGTTAGGTTACTTTAGTAGTAACCTGATACTTCTTAAGAGTAATCCTTGCTACATTAAAAATAATTGCCAGTTTCAGCTGCAGCAACATAAGGATGTGCACTGAATCAGGTTTTACCTTTATAGGCCAAAGAGTGGCTCAGACAGAGAAACAAGTGGGATGAAACTTCTGTCATGTACAATCTTCCCTGGAATGAACACATCCACTAGCATTTATGTATCTGCTCCCCTCAGGAAAGGATTTAGCATCCTCTGCATGAACACCAGTGTGCATGACCATCAGTGTACACGAACAACAGAAATTGCTGTTTAGGCACCTGAGCTCTCACTGCCATCATTACTGCCACTGGAACCATAAGCTTTGCTTGATTCATGGAACACAAAAAAGAAAAGCTTTTCATTTGATATCATGCCACTCAAATCCTAGATGAAAATGTATCCTATATAAAAAATTTGGTATCATAATGCTCTAAATTTTTTTAGCATATTTTTTCCATTAGACTAACACTTCTAGGAGATTATCAACTATATTAAGTACCCTCCATTGTCTCCTTTTCAATATTATAAACCTAGAACAATAAAATTACATAACTGTGACATTTCAGATAAACAGCATCAGTGAATTCTAAGCTAATTGCAACCTATGCACCTTTGAGAAATAATTCTTAAGACTGGTCTCTCTGCAACTTCTAGGAAACTCGATGTTACTGCCACTTGTAAAAAATGATAGTACAATTCTACAATTATGACAGTATAGGTGATCCAAACCCACCTTGCCAACAGGAGTCTTGGTCAAAAAATGTATATTCACTTCATTATCCAATTCAGCACATAAACTCAAGAGGTTTTTTGAGAATAAGAAGCAAGAGTAAGTTCAGCCCCAAAGGTAACACCCAAATAAATAAAAAATTATAAATGAAGTTAATTTTTTCCAATGAATGTGAAGAGAACACATGAATGTGAATAATGTATTAATTTAATGAATTGTCAGTGAATTATTTCAGATTATGACCTTTTGGCATTCACCAAACTGGAATTATGTCATCAGCTTAGATAAAACAAGGTAAGATACAAAACTGGCTCACTTTTCACAAGCATGTGGAACATGAGCACTAATCCTCCAACCCCATTTTACCTGTTCTGCACCATGCTCATTGCCATCCAGTCTGAAGGGTAAACATTCTTCCCAATGAGATCTTTGAACATTATGAATGTTTCCATCAAGAAGTCCTAGAACAACAAAATACAATAAATCTGTTACTGTGTAACACAAAGTTTAAGTGTCCCTGCTGTGATAAAGAACTCAGCTGGACGCATCCACTTTGCTCACAGTCAATGGAAAAATTCCTGGTGGTGTCAGTAAGCCCAGGACTGGAACTGAGGTCTTGTGAAACAGCAGACACAGATTCCAAATGAAGGCTAAAAGCCATTATAAAGAAAAGCCATAAATGAATAGAAGATGAAAGTTTTTGTACTGAGAATAAAGCTGTTACATTTTTTATTAATTAGCAAAAACATTCTCACTATGCATAAAGAATTAATGGACTCGAAAAATACAGGATTTTCTTATTTAGTCCATTTAGTTCAAATTTAGTATTCAAAATTAAAAACTGAAGGCACTGAGAGAAAGTTTTCAAAACAAACCAAACGTTATTTTTTTTCCTAGAAGTATTTAGAGAGTACCATGTAATGAACTTGAATAAAATTACCATAGTAATTTCGGGTCTATTTCTTGTATAGCAGACATATGTAGTTTTACCCTTCAACTTCTGAGCAAGTCACCTACAAGTCTGCAAGACTAACAAGCTGAAATGTCATTGCCTATTTCCAAAACCTCACCATCAGATCTCTGTGAAGTTTGTGTTCCTTATAACACGTCACTTACAGAGAACCAAGTGAACAATAGCTCTCAACCGTATTATTTGAAGACAAATCTGTGTCATCTTCACTGACATATATTTATGGCATGGAAAAAAAGAAAACAACAAACCACTGCAAAACCCATTAAACATGTTGACATCTTACCTTTTTTTTTCTCCTCTGCAAAACTATTCAAGTAGTTTAATGATTACTAAGACTTATACAACCAGGTACCCTAATTCCCTGGAAGCTGAAATTAAGTTAAAATACTGTTACATTTTCAAGTAAACTGAAGCACATGAAGAACTGCAAAAGCTACCCAAGAACTGATCTGTTAGCACTGCATTTATGGCACCATGCTGGTCTTAAGAACAAAAGAGAAAAAGACAAAGCTAGCCAAGTGAAAATATTACCTCCATGGACACAATGTAAATGGTGTAATCGAAACCTTTGTCAAGACCCAGACTTAGGTTAGTCAGAGTTCTTAAGTTAGAGTTGTGTTCAGAGTAGAAAAGGACAGACGTAGGACTCCTGAAAACCTCTAGAATATAGTGACCACTGGCACAAACTAGGATACACTCCAATTATTGTTAAACTATGCCAGAAACAACTGGAATAAAAGACATGTTGCAAGAATAAGGTACTTACTGCATTTAGCATGCAACGTTACTTAGACCAGGAGTAGGTTCAATAGTGAAAATGAAAAACAGAAAAGGATCCCCATATGCAAAGTGGGGAGGGAGGGTTCAATTAATTGAGGGTTAGTTCTGTTGTGGGTTTGTTTTTTTTTTCTCCTCAGAACAGTGTAACACAAGATCCTGTTACTTTTTCTTGAATATTTTAAGACCTCCTCAGTGCTAGGATCAACAACAGTGACATTTGTGTCTTTTCAAATTTTTGATTACAGTATTTTCCAAGGTCACCATTAGAAGAGGGATGCAACACAGAGTGTCAGAGACAGAAAACGTACAGGAACAGACCTAGGAAGAGCAAGACAAGATACTCCAAAACAATACTCAATATTTTTCACAGGAAATAAAATACTTTGAATATTCTATCACCTCCATGATTATTTTATACTCACCACTAGTTCTGAACTTTTCTGAAAAGTGTCAATGTAAACTGAATAATGCTGGTTGCTCATCTGGTTTAAGATGGCTGTCATGCATGCCACAAAGTGACTCTGAAAGAAAACCAGACAGAAATCAACACACACAGATCACTTAAAGTACTGGATTGTATTCTTTCTAAGGCTGAACTACCCTAAATGCCTAATAAACCCTCTTATGTATGTAAAAATAAAACAATATTCAAGATTTTGCAAGCCCAGATGAAAAAAACATTCTAAGAACTCGAGAAAGATAATTCAAAAGCTATCCTGACAGGACATAGGCTCTGGTGAGAAAGTTCCATCATTCACGAAACTCTCCCTGGAAACATACACTGTGACAAGAAAACCTGAAGTACAACTCAATATTACCTTAAGACTCCTAAAAAGCATGTAATGTTGCCTAGGGTTCTTCCATTGAATTGATAGGAAGAAAATAAATTGGCATAAAAGTTTTCCAATCATTCTAGAAACAGGCTATTCACAGAAAAAATGTTGCAAGAAAGGATGTTTTTACATTCTGCAGGCTTTTTAGAAGCTATTACAGAACTCTGTAAAACTTCTAGAGAATACTATGACTTTTATCTCTCAAAATTTCTTTCCAACTTCCTTAAAAGGAAAAATTTCGTTTCTCAAATCCTAAAGCACAATTGCTGAAACTGATACAGTGATTTATAAGCCTAGATTTTTACTGTATTTTACTGAAAGATACAAAGACTCTCAAGCAATCTTAGTGAGCTTAACAATTCAGTTTTCCCTTGAGCCACCCAGGGGTCCTCATTATTGATGCTTTTAATTCACTGAAATTTTAATTACTATTTTAAAAGTGAACGTGCTTGAAGTGCTTTGCTTTTATTGCAATAAGGAATTATGAAGTAGATGAGTACGCAAAAGGATTTTATTGGTTTACTTGGATTTTTTTTAATCTCACTGGTTTAGAATTGACACAAGGGGCCCCCCGGCCCCTCCGATCAGAATTTAATTTCCAGCTGGTACTGATCAGATTCTCTGTTTAACTCTGATTCACTGTATAGCTCTTTTCCATCAGAAAGGCAACAACGGCTCACTTCACCACAGTGTCAGCTGCAGTTCGTTGTACCCAACCATTTTGCCTGTCACTTAAGGGAAGCCGCCTTTAACTTCAGGTTGTGGCCACTAGAGGTCTTTTACTTTCGTATGTTAGCTGCTGTTCAGTTTGTACTGCCTTTTTTTATTTATTTATTCCTACATGAGCAGACCCAGAACGCTTCTTGCATATAAACAGTGAAAATTACGATATAAAGGATGTATTATACCTTCTTTTGGAGTAACACTGGCGCTAGTGAGAGGCTTGCCTACTTTTTAACACTAAGACGACACATTTTCTGCAAGTAAACCAAAAGCTTTCAGGTAAGGAATCGTGTTCTTAGATACTGATGCTCTTCTAAAAAGAAATGCTGCTTTTCCTGCCGTAGTAGTTCACTTTTACAGCTATGGATCAGACAAATCTTTTCTGTGATGTTAAATGTGTAGCTGAAAGTATTAATAAATTGCCAAGGATTCGGCAGTGAAACTGTGTGAGGGTTTTCTTCTGATGTCTTGATTTTGAATAAAATTACTGACCGAAGTTAGAGAATTGTACATGCAAAATAGCTTGTATTTGAGTAGTTAAACAGTTGCCACAGAATGCCTTTCTATACTCATGTTAAATCATCACTTCTTGAAATCAGCAGCATTTCTTCACAAGCATTGAATAGATGTATTATGTTGCTTAAAGGCATAAAGACTTTAAGAAGGTTATTTCTTTTGTTGAAACCAACTTCTCAAATGTCTCTAGCTCTGTCTGTGATCAGGGTATAGCATGCATGCCCACTCCTACTAACTGTGTATCGTGATTTTAACATTAAGAGACTGTATGTTTTAATTACTGAAAAGAGCCCCAGGCAAAGATCCCCTATTGCTGGCCAGTACCTCGCACCAAACCTGTCAAATTCACATCAGTGCCACTGAATAATACCTAAAGGTGACAGTAAAGCTCGTTTGCTACAAAAACTTCCTCCACCATTTCCAAGTAACTGTAAAGCAGGAAATATGCAAATACTGTTTGATCTTTAATAATTTTCTTGCCAGTGATCTCAACTACTAGAAATTAACTGCTAGCTTCTTTATAGGTTAAAAGCTTGCCCCTCCCTCCTAATCCCCAAATGCCAGCAATAAAGATTTGCTTCTCAGATGCAGCCTTGGATCTTTAAAGTACTCCTGGGCTCTCAGAACCACTATTCTCTGATAGAACTTAAATGAAATACTGGACTATGGAGAGCTGGGATGGAATCTGTAAATATCTCTATATAATTACTTAAATTCTCCTATGCTGTTTAAGTACCTCCTCCTAAAATGTGCAAAGAGCATGAATTGCTTGAAAATATATTAAGTTCTGCACAAGAACAGTCTGTTACACTTTGACTGTAGACTGTATTGAATGGTATATAACGAGTAGTGGCAGAGAAAGTGTAGCTCTCCAGATAAATCCTAACAAGTCAGTTCAGCTGTGCTTAGATTTATTAGAATTTATCTTGTGAAATACATCAGAAAAAGTTGATGTGAACTATGTGAACTGTAAAAAAAAAATTATCAGAATTAACACTTGACTGATGAAAGAACATTAAGAAATATTAACAGAAATAACTCTGGATACACTATACTATTATGAAGAGATCTGATTAAATGTTTTACATTTTATTAAAAACTTAATCCATACATCCCAACTTAAAAGCATTCATTTCCATTTAAATGTAAAAGAATGCAGAACAGAAATAGCACTGAATTATCGTTTTTTAATTAACTGATTGGCTGACAGCCTTACAAAATGGGTAAAGAAATACGGAAATTGATAGTATGAATATTACATTTCTACTGGGAGCAGGAGCATGAGTAAATAGGTAGTCAAATAAAAATGAGACAGGAGAAAATGTCTCTGGAAACATTCAAATTCACTGTCTAGTTACAATAAAAGCATAATATCAAATGTACATGAACTATAATGCAGGCTGACTTTAGTATGCACACTGCAGAACAGTGGCTAAGGTAAAAGAAATGCTGTTTTGGTTAAGTGTCATCAAAAGGGATCAGATGTATGCTGTAAAACAAACAGGGCTTTCTAAGGTCAAGGGGAAAGAAGGTAGAACCTTTTCCACTGATGTCAAAAGGCATATTAGCTGTGGATGAAACATATACAGGAAAAGAAACACCTGAAAAACAGTAGGGTCATATGAGTAAGATGACAAACTTCAACACCTAGCAACTAAATCCCAGCATACTTTATAATAGCAGATGGTGACAGGTTGCCGTAGTAACTTCAGATAATAGCAGCACCACAAGAATAAATACAGCAAATGCACTGGAAAAACAAACAGCAGCAGAAATAATGCAGAATGGAGCTACACTGATTCTTATCTAGCAGGAGTATTTCCGTGGCTGAAGGGTGGGTGATCTTCAGGCAGGTGTACTTCTGGAAGGACTAAGAACGATATTTATTTCATGAAGACAGTTCAGTAACATTTATCCTCATTAATACAGCACTTTATTGACACAGATCCTGAGTGTAAATCTATAAACACATGCACATCATTAAAAAGCAGAGAAAACAAACATGAATAATTCTTGATAATTCAAAGATTTATGAAGGTCAAAGATGATGTAGTTACTTTTACACCCCCCTTTTTAGCACACTAATGGATGTTTTAAATGCTCATTTTACTTGCACAATTAATGTAAGGTAATTTACATACCACCATCCTCACAATTTGTGAACCCTATGTTCACTAATGATGGTTTATACTTCATTAATGCAGTTTTCTGTATTGGGCAAAGAATCTGATCCAGAAGATGAAACATTTTTGTGATGTATGAAGCAACCATGCTACGTGTATTAGATTTAGTGCTGAACTCCCTTTCAAGTTAAGCGAGAAGTTTCAAAACTCATCATATGTTAGTGACAGTAACTGTAAGAATTTCTATAGTCAAATAGTTCATTTTTTTCTGTTCAGAAACAAGTGAAACAAATTCTGGATGAAAACTGGTAAATAGTGTATCTTTAATGTAATCAAAGAAAACCTGATGAATCAACTTGTGGGGAACAGACTAGTTCTCCCCCCAACAACTGTTTCAATTGAATGTTAAAAATCATCAGTATGTGTGTTGTAGTGCAAGCACATAACTAAGAAGGCCTCTCAATATACTGTTTTCACAGAATTATTGATTCACGACTCTTTGTTTTAGCTCATAACCCATGTTAAGTGCCATGAGCTAAAGAGCAACATAATTACCAGAAAAGTATGGAAGATGCTCAGTGATGATGGGTGTTGGTCTCTGTCACATCGCACCAGGGAGGGTTCAGATTGGGTATTAGGAAAAATTTCTTCACTGAAAGAGTGGTGAGGCCTTGGAACAGGCTGCCCAGGGAGGTGGTGGCAGCACTGTCCCCAGAGATGTTCAAACAACAGGTAGATCTGGTGCTTGGGGAGATGGTTTAGTGGTCATGGGTGTGTAGGGCTGATAGTTGGACTTGGTCTTGAAGGTCTTTTCCAACCTTAATGATTCTATTATTCTACGTCATGAAGAAACAGTGGTTTGCAGCCACAGTTAATGGGAAAAGCACACTAAACCTTGAGAACTCTAGCATATGCAGAAAGCAGCACAAACATTTTTAGTATATTTTGCAAACACTATATAACAGCATTCTGAATTTATTTTTTTAAAGGCAGAATTTGCAGTGACCTGATAATGTAGTTACGTTTGTTCCTGCAAATTAAACAGCACTGCCAATGCATGTGCCATCCTAAACTGTGCTGCTTCTAGCTGTGCAAGTGCAAAAACACAAACAGTACAAGAGGCAACAACCTACAGTATCCCTCAGATGTGTAGAGTTGTCTACAGCAGAGAAATAGCTCCTAATCCACACAGACTTCTTGTAGCTTGTCAATGAGCATGCCTTACTATTAATTTATACTAACAGATTCATCTGCTCTTAGTAGGTCTGAGTTTTTGACTTTCCACTTACACATTGCTATAGTTCATTGGTTCTGTCGCCTTGTCTTTTATAGCTGACTGAACAGAAGCTTAGGCAGCCTGGTTCTCCTTCTTACTGACAGCTTTTGATTTGACTGAAAACATGCTGGGCTGTTTGAGCTTGTTCTACTGTTTTCTTTACAGTCCCATGATTCAGCCAAAAGGATATACAACTATAAAAACAGTAGCCTACCAGATGGAAAAATATAGGACAATTTTATAACACAGTGAAATAGTAATAGCAGGTGCTCTCTAAGATTTAAAGGTATGTTACAAGTTAGACAATCAAGGCAATTTCAAAATTATTTAAGACTGTTTCAGACATAGATAAACGAAGTAAATCGATGGTTTAGGGCATGACAAAACTAGCATGATTTTTCAAATATATCCTTTGTAATCTATTTTTATTTATTTTAAATTTTGCCGATTTCCCAGCAATATTCCAAAAATAAGATTTTCTGCATTCTTTGCGATGTTTGTGCTGCTGCTGGGTTTGGTGTTTGGTTTTCTGCCATAAACCCAGTCCAGAATTCCTACTACAGTCTCTGGCTAGGATGAACTCTTTACTATAGTTCATTTAACTTGTGCTTAATTCTATGCTCAAATGCAGTTGTGTAATTTACAAATTAATTACAGACAACATTATTTAGTATGAAGTGAGACAGCAGTAATTTGGAATGAACAATCATTACTTAAAAATTGAGCTGGCTTGTCCAGAGAACAGTGACCAAAAAAAATCAGCTGTTTCACCTCCTCACGTAACCACTGCTGTGCCCATTCCTCATCTCAACTCTGCTGCATCAGATGAACTCTTCCATCCTTGCCTTCAGGGATCTATGCAGCTTCATGCTGGGTCTCTTCCTTTCTCCTCTGCAATCCACTAATTGCTTTACCACAATCACTTTAGCTAGTTTCCAGCCCGGTCTCAAAGGCCAGAAGAAATTCCCCAGTACCTAGGATATCCACTGAGAATTCCAACTATCTTGATGCTATCAGGCTGCTTATTTCACTGATTTCTTATTCCAAGTGCTACTCCATTTCCCAGTTGCCACTAAAACAGATGGGCAATTGAGTTGGCGAAGCATGGCTTGTCCTGCCAAGTGTCCCAGTGCACTCATTCCCAAGTTAAAGACAATGCAGTCAGTATTCCATAGAAACAACAGTGCCACACACACAAATTACAAGCAAATAATAAGATTAAAAGTATTAACCTCAGTTTATTTACTGTAGTAAAGCTTGGCCAGTCTCTTGCATCTAAAGACTGGAGATCACAACAGGGACTTGAAGGAAGTGATACAAATGGCTGGGATGAGCTGAAGCTGGTCCAAAGGTATAATACTTAATGGCAGGAAAACAAAACAAACCCTCCCGCAAAACACAAACAAAACAAACCACAACAAAAACAAAAAAATAAAAAAACCACCCAAACAAAACAAAAACCAGAAGGGATTTCCAGCTATATATGGTTACAAAGCAAAAAACACTGGCTACAAGGGAGATCAGCAACTGGGCTGAAAAGAAAAGGGTATTTAAGCTCTTTCAAGTGCAGTAACATCTTATTTCTAAGCCATATATTTTGAATTTACACATAGTGTGAAGATGAATGTCTTAGATGCTGATTCACTTCTTTAAAACTAAACAGAGCCATCTCCTGTAGTCCCAGAAATAAGTCACTCTAAGTGACTTTGTTTTTTCAACTGCACTTACTGAAAACAGAAAAATTAAATTAAACTTCAACTACATGATCAGAGATGAGACTAATACAATATATTTGTGAATGGTCAAAACAAAAGCTTTATCATAATAGTTCTGCATAAAACTGCTGAAAGTCATATAGCTCCAGAAGCTTTCCTCTTGTTTTTAAACTGATTTTACAAATAAATTAGGCCAGATAGAAATAATTTTATGACAACTCACATCCATTACACTACCAACTGCTTATGTTTAGGATTTATTAATAGCAACCTCTAAGGAATCCACCAATACATTTTATTGTAAAGTATGTAAAAGCTTATGTTATTTCTTTTTAAGCAATAGTACATCTGCACTTGAGCTTCCAAAACCACAATGTTTTATGTCACCAGGCCACCAAAATCTCACCAAATCCTTAAGATATTTATGGAAAACCCTTTAGCTCTGTTTAGTACCAGACACTCTTCTTGAAGAGTAACTACTGGTTTGGTTCAAGCACATGCAATCCAGTATTAAACATTTGCAAGTGCCAATATACAGCCATCCCTTCAGCAGAGATTAAAATCAGCACTGCCTTACCTGGTTGATCAGGCCCTTCTGCTAGGTCACAGTCTGCCCTCTTTCTTAGGCATAGTTAAATAAACTGTAAGATCTGAGTTGCTGAGAAGTTACATTTATTTAAAATAATCATTCCTTCTTAGGAGCTGTAACAACCAGATAAACTTTTCCCTGATATTTTACATGCTCAGAAATGCCAAAGTGCTTTTAATTTGGCAGTTCCAATTGTCATTTGTCCCCTTTCACTTTAAGAGCATTGTACTGGTACTCTGAGAATTTGTTAATTTTGTAAAAACAACTGTCTAACTATGGTCTGTGCAGGTGGTGAAGGGCAAACAAAAGACAGTCAGCACAGCCTGCAAATACATGCTGAGAAAAGTCAGGAGGACTATTACTGCTTTCCTTTAAAACAATCTTTCCCACTTAGACTGCCTTAAAACAGAAGTTGTCACTTGGCTCTTCAGCAAATCAGACAAATGTTTAGAAAGAGGTTTTTCCAGGACCTAGAAAATGAATATGTGAAGGGACACGAAAAAAATCCCAAAACATCCTGAAACTTCCACAAGGAACCTGAAGATTCTTAGAACAGTTAAAAGAAATGGAGACAGAGGAAACTGACCTGAAGCTACCCTGTAAACTCTGTTGTTTATCAACACAACCCTGACAAAATGACACTCACTAGAGTGATGTTGCTCTCTGCTTTCTCACAGCTACAGTAGGGGAAAACAGAAGAACTGAAATAGATTCAAGTCTGTGTATACATCTCCAATATAGATACAAAATCACCCACAGAGTTTACAAAGAATTCATACTACATCAACAGGCAATGACAACAAATGCATCCAGTCTGCATGAAAGGGGATTTTTCCATGAAGAAGTGGTTGGTGTAACCTCTCAGTGTGACACAGCATGCATACAAACATTTCATATAATTTTCTAACTATATAGCTCATACACAGAATAAAATACTATTAAAGCCAGCTGGGCTGTGGAAAGGTGTTGTATTAGCTTCTTCATGTGTTTCTGTCAAGTTTCTACTCTGCCACAGATGAAAGCAAAGACAAAGTTCACAGAAATCATATTTTCATTTTTAAGTAAAACCAAGGGATTAACTAGCAACTCTTGGAACAGTTTAATTTTTTTATCTAAAATATGAAAAATATTTAAAGTATATCCAATATTAGGTTTTTAATTTTTATGTAATAGTGGGCTCAACTTTGAAATAAGAAAAAATCATGGAGTGTGTTTAGCATAGTAACTGGCTAGAAAAGAAAGTTCAAAAAATACTCTAAGACAGAAAGCTTTTCATATTGAATCTTGGGTAAGCTGGTTAATAGAAACCACAGGGAATACTCAGCAGAAGGAGAAAACCCCACAGGAACACATGGATAAACATGGAAGGATAAAACAAAAATTACAGCATGGCCTGCTAGTGAGTATTCTGCAAACTACTGCCAAATAAGCATCCTTCTGAAGTGGGGCTCTTCTTAAGGAGTGCCACTTCTAAGATGTCCCAGTTGAATTAGTTTCTGAAACAAAGAACCCTGAAACTGTGATAAACTAGAGAGAAATTAGCATTGTCTGCACCAACAATTTGTGCTCATGCTATTCTCTTTTAGGGGGATTGTGTCACACTAACACATTGTACCTGGACTCTGGCTGAACAAGAAGTTTTCCTTTAATAACTCTTTGCACCAGCCCAATGAGAGCTCAATTTTTTATGTACTTATTAGAAAACTAGGATGAAGATGAGAGGAGAAATTTCTTTGGATAACTAAATCTGGGAAAAAAATTTAGCTCTTGGTTTTTCTTCCATTTTTCACATGAGGAAAAAAGAAACCAGTTAAAAGCCTGTAAAAGGCAAGGTCATCTGTACTGGAGATGAACAATCATATAATTACACAGTTAAGGGTAAATATGTAACCATACATATATGCAAAATACTTGTAGAAACACAGGAGAGAACACTGGTAACATTCACTGTATTTCACAGCTACAACTTCATAAAGAAAGCTGCTGAGAATAGGAAATAATTTTCTTAATACAAATATTACGTTTAACAAATGGTTGGAATTTATTTTTAAAGTAAGTTACTTGCTCTGACTGCAGTGTTTAAGGAACTAGCTTAGCTCGTATGTGCTCTGAATAGTTCTGAAACTGCATCTCCTTGGGAAGCTTCTGAATTTAACTACAACAGCCACCCTCTGAAGCTGGGACAGCAGTTTTGCCAGTGAAGAGAAGCACACGTGAACTCCAGAAAGCCCTGGCTCATGCTCCATCAGTACTGTGACTGACCCTTGGTTAATCAGTGACTGCAATCCAGGAGCCTCTGAATCCTGAAACTGCAGTAGAACAAGACTGAACCCCTGTTCCTGGTTTTGGGGTTTTTGTAACACACAGAAGCATGGTCAAAGGCAACACCTCTGCTCCCTTCTGACACCAAATGATTCTACAATTCATCTCAGAAGAAAAAACTCAAACAAACATTCCTCAGAATAAATGGTGGTTTCTGCTCAAAGCCCTCTCAGAATTATCTTTGCAACCTTACAATACTATGAGTTTGGAAAGCTAGAGGTGATTCTCATGCTCTTAATTAACTTCAGAAGGTACTGGAATAAAATTTCCCATTTGGATCATTACCAGTTTTAAAGGCATGCTTTATTAAGAAGAAAAAAACTTGTTCTGCTTGGTTTTTACTTTAAAGGATACTACTAATATTCTGTAGCTTAAAACAGAACTAGACTGCAGAGCTTAGTGCCAGGAATTCAGTAACGGTATATTTTTTTTGTAAGAAAGAAAGGAAGACAGCACAAGATGCTACAGTCTTTCCCAAAGAATTTCTTGTATTTGGAAAACATGTTGCAAAAAGTCATTGATTTTTGAGGTCCCTTCCAACCCCTAACATTCTGTGATACTGCTATGCTACGGCCATTCATGTTCTCTAAAATAACACTGTAGTTACATAAGATAAAAGTGACTTATTTACCCTCTCCTTGGTACAATGTCCCAACTTCCAAGATTGCTGAATACAACAAACATTGAAATATTTAAATAGTTTTGGCAACTATTACAAATCATTTGTAAAAAATGCAAAGACAAAACAGAGTTTACAACCAAACAAGAGAAGACAGACTATGGTATATATGTTGATGCCAAATGAATAAGGCAATCAAGAGGAAGCAAATTTGAAATACAAGAAAAGTAGTGGAGCTCCCTTACTCATTCCAGACTATCACAAAAATCTAAATGACAGTGCTGCAGTTAGAGAGTTCCAGGACATTAGGTTGGACCTAACAGGTTGTACAGCTCAAGTCACAGATGCTCTGGAAGAACAGAGTCATCAATCATGAAAACAGGAAAGCAATAATACAGTCACCAGGATTTTGGAGGAGAGAGAAAAAGAACTTGCATTCTCTTGAATTCAAGAACATATTGGTCAGGATTTACTCAACGCTGTGTAGGGAGCAAAGAAGTGGCAACAAAACTCAAAAAAACCAACGTGCAGCATATGAAGAGTAGTCTGGCAGAGTACTTTAGAGCAGCCACTGTTAGCAGCTGGAAAACAAAACCCAAATCCAGCCCCTGTTCACATGCATTTCTCTGTTGCTGGCTCCATCTCGTTTATGGCTGGTGCTCCCCCAGGAGTGGGGCACATCAGCATTTCAAGACAAACTAAAAGAGGAAACTACCTAATGCAGTATCACTGGGACACGCAAAACTTATGAAAATAAGTCTTCACAGTTGGGTAACAGAGCAAGAAATCTTAATTATTGCACCAGACTGTGTGAATCCTATGAAACAAATACTAGGAACCCAAACCTATCTACCCATACTAAATACTGGAATACTAAAAAAACCCAAAAAACCAGAAGAGAGCCTATTCCCACTGAACTAGGTCACTTCTGTTATACAAGCCCATACATGCCTTTAGGCTGCCAGTTAGCATTATATTCCTGCCTTATAAGGCTTTTTCTGGGCTTACAGTTAGACATAGCAATATTGAAAGATCACACAGGAACATTTTTGTGGCTTCTAGAAATTAAATTTTTTAGCTGATGTCATTGTTTTTGGGTTTTTTTAAGTTTACAAAACAAAAGCAAACAATAAACTGAAATGTATATCCAATTACTTTTGCTAAGATAACCCAAGCTTCTGTAACAGATTCTAGGTCACCTGCCTTGCTCAACTTTGTGGCAATGTAGTAATTTGATTTGTTGTGCAACTTTATCTGGAAAACATTGGAAAAACTGTATACTCAGTCATGTCTGAAATGAGACAAAGAAACCAAGCCTAGAGGCTTTGTTTTATCAGTCTTGATAATAATGTAGGAATACATTTCAAAATTTTCATGGAATCAGAATTCTACTTATCCAAGTTAAATTTGAAGGTATTCCCAAGAAGAACGTTCACAATTAAATTACTGTTTAAAATAAAAACCAGCAGAGTTTAGTGAAAAGTACCTCACTGCAGAGCCACTAAGGTAACATACTGCTTATATGGCATAATGAAGAAAGGGAATAACTTCTATAAAAATACTGAGATTACAATAACAGGCCCCAGGAGAACACCCCAGGGATACAGAAAAAGAAGAAAGCTCTTCTTTATTCCAGAGCCACTGAAGCAGGGCAGGCCATATTACATATTATGTAGCCACTTAAGAGCACAGACTGCTGTTTCATTCTGCAGCTCACTAGAGACACTGCAATCATGTAAAACACTCGATTACATGGGCCATACTGCATTCTCATGCTTACAAGAGTACCAGAAGGCACAGGGAAAGTGACTATAAGACAATATGCATTTACTTATGTGATTAATTTACATATAACTTTTTAAGAATTTCACATCTTTCACAACGTGTGTATCAATTAGTAGAGCCTACTACAGGTATTCTATCTTCCTGTCTCCTTTGATGTTTACTGCCTTCGCTTGTGGAAAACTAATTTCAGAACATGAGAGTTTTTTGAAGATACTTATTTCCATGCAGTTTTTGAGCTACACTTATTTCAGCTCTCACATGTGTTTTCCAGACTTCTTCCAAATGCCATCCTGAGTAGAGACTGAATAACTAAATACCCAAAAGTGAACAACAGCTTAGCACAGTGCAGATTTATTGGATATGTCTACCAATGATTAATTTAACTATCTAAATATAGCTTTGCCAGCTAAAAATAAAAATTTTATTTATACAGGTTATAAAATCAGTTACAGGATACAGATATTAAGAAATATCTGACATGAGGAAAGGCAAAGAAAAAGGCTTTTGTTTTGCCATGGGTATCACTGGCACATTTCCTTCTGTTGCCCAGAAATGACATGCTGTTAATTTCTTCAACAAGGTTCAGAACCCTTGGTGTGTTCACAGATCTTTATCCACAGATCTTTATCATTCTTTTGTGACCACATCAGTAGATCATTAAAGGATGACCTACCATCCTCTGTGTTCTGTCATCTTAGAAACTCAACCTTGTCTCTAAATTGGAAAGATATGGATTAGATGAATGGACCACTTGGTGAATAACAATTGGCTGGATGGCCACACTCAAAGAGCTGTGGTCAACGGTTTGATGTCCAAATGGACACCAGTGAAGAGCAGCATTCCTCAAGGGTTGGTACTGGGACTGGAGCTGTTTTACATCTTTGTCAGAGAGATGGACACTGGGATTGAGGGCACTCTCAGCAAGTCTGCTGATGACGCCAAGCTGTGTGTAGATGTAGGTTAGACATTAGGAAGAAATTCTTCACTGTGAGGGTGGTGAGACACTGGAAAAGGTTGCCCAGGGAAGCTGTGGCTGCCCCCATCCCAGGAAATGTTCAAAGGCAGGTTGGATGGGGCTTGGAGCAACCTGGTCTAGTGGGAGGTGTCCCTGCCCATGCAGGGGGGTTGGAACAAGATTATCTTTACAGCCATTCCAACACAAGCCATTCTATGATTCCGTGACTGCCTTTGCAATAGGCCATTGAAATGCTTATCTACACTTCTGAGAGATAATTTTATATTTTTTTACCAGTTTATTGGAGCCCTGGTTTTTGAAGGCATTTCAGGAAAGATGAGGCACAAGATCCAGTTGATTTTAAATGCCTCCAGCAGGAGGTATTTATATGGGTCCATATATATAATTTCATACTTCAGTATGTTTTGAAATCACTCTCTCACCCCTCCATGTCAACACACACTAAAGTATCATCTCACTTTTTCCTGCAATCATACAGGCTCTCTTTTAATTACCATATTGATTTTTTTATCTCACTACATCTACTAAAATAATTTTGTGATCCTCTTGTATTTTATCCTCTTAAGATACACAATTGCACAGAATTTGCTTCATCCTGTTTCTGCATGCAGCTATGCAGTGTGCCAAAGACCCACAGCTACTGAATCATAACCTGTCCTAAGTCAGCAACAATCATCAAAAAAGATAAAAGAAGAGTATGTGAATAAAGTGTAAAGATCAACCAGTTGTTTGTCTTAACCCAGTGGGACCAGCTTTGACAGATTTGTCATTTTGTTGCTTTGAGGAAAGAACTATATTTAGCCAGAAATATATTTTTAAAGTGCTACACATGGCAGTAATACTGTAACTTAGAATTGGTATCCCTGTGAAAGAATGAGCTGCCGAGAAGCTTACATTCCATGCCTGGGGCTCCTGACACTGGAAGCACTGCAAAGCTTAGAGAACACTTGTAGGACTCCATTATTTTTCAGGCTGCAAATAATTAACTGAAGTGGGCTTTTCTTTTAATTCCTCTTCTCACAAACAGCAAGTCTTTTGGAAAGCAACTTCTCTCTAACTTCAGAAAAGGTCATCCAGGGAATATTGATGCTCCAATTCAGTTTTAAAGATGCCTGCAAAATAATCTGTGCCCCTCACAAGCAACACTGAGCTCAAAGCATTAAAAGATACAGGATGGAAGTGGTCTATAATATGACAGAATAAAGTCACAGGAGGATTGTGGAGAAGTTGGTGTACGAGACTGAAAACATGATTGAAAAAAATTGCCATGAAAGGAACTGAACTTGCAACCTTTCTCATGGATTAAAAAAAGGAGTACTGCACAACAGATCAGATGCAAGCAAAACAAAATATACCTGTGTTGTTACTGCCTATTCTGTATTAGCAACACCAAGCTGTTGGGTTGTTAAATAACCCGTCAGGATACTAAGTCTAATGGTTTTAAGAAATTCTTGTTAGTCTTATAAATCTAAACTTTGAGTTTCCCTAATGCCTACACTACAGACAATATGAAACAGATGTAAAATATGCAAATGCAAACCCAGAGGAAGAGAACAAGCATGTCCAAAGACTCTTCTATCAGGCAATTCTTGTGCATTTAAATTTAATCCACTAAAATCCATGTCACTGAACACTGCAACATCATCAGGTTGGTGTATTTTGAAGAAAAAAAGACTTATAGCAGGAACTTGTAATAAACAGAGGTTTCTCTCTTGCTCTACCCTTCTCACCAGCCCCCCTCAAGAATGGCTAATTCTGTCTCATGGCAGGTTGAGGACAGAATGACAATTCATACAAGAACCCAAACTATCAAGCTTATTGACAACTATATCACTGCTTCATTTTGCAAACATTCAAGAAAAAGACATGTCAGTACATTAGACTGTCTTCGCAGACTACACTGCAGAAAGATAAAACCTGAAAAAAAATTCCACTGATATTGAAAAGCATCCATGGCCACAACAGATACCAGACTTTCCCAGAGGATTCTCCAGCACATCGTATCTCAAGCTACATTCTTTCTCCACCTGCAGCTTTTTGCAGCAGAAGCAGGGAGCTTAAGGGAAGTGTCATTCTCTGCATGTATCCTGCCAAAGCCAATAAGCACAATTTCAGTCTCCCCATCGGTTTCTGTCAGCCAATTTCATGCAACCCAGTTTCTAAACTGCCATAATTCAATTCCCTCACACTGACAGTGTTTTCCAAAGCCACCAGTTGGAAAGAGATCCAGCAAGGTATATTCACAGCAAAGCACACAAAATACATCTCATGAGGATGCAATATATTGCCACTTGCATTTCTGAGATCATTCACTGGCCTGAAGGAATACTGGTAAAAAAGCCCAAGATGCAGATTTTAAATTCCAGCCCTGTTACTTTAACGAGATCTGGCACAATCTTTCCACACACATTTCAATATTTCTGTAGGAAACCCAGAAGCCATAGGAGAATGTATTTCAGCAAGAACCTGGCACAGTTTCTTCTCACACTGTTTCCCAGTATATGCAGAAGGTTTGTGATATAAGCTAGAGTAACAGTTGACTCCTTAAACTTACTGAAAACTCTCATGTACTGAAGTAGAAAAAAATAATTAAGTTATGGAGATCCTGAAGAATCACAACTGAAAACATGATGCTTACAAAGTATTAAGTACAGCCACAGCACAGCAGACTAAATATTTTTGGACTCAAGTTTGCTATGTCATTCTTCTTGCTCTGAAGTAATAAATTGAAAGAGTAAATAAACAAACTGAAAGCAAAGCGGCTGCAGCAAGTACTCTCAAAAGTTATTTTTTGAAAGTAAACACTGTAATGATGAAAACAACTCAAGTGCAGAAGTCAGTCTTTAACAGGTATTTTATGCTGTTTAGAAATGGTTTAGGATAGAAATAGCCTTTTTTCCCTGGAATTAAAAAATCTCGTAGATACATCCCACATATCTATAATTCAAAAGGCAAACAGCTCTTAATGTAAAAAAGCAGTATTACCCCCACAGTCTTCCTTTTGTACTCACCCAATAACACTTACAGAAGAATGCATCTTGCACCCTCCAAGTGGACAGGAACAGAAGAAACTCTCCATCAGATATTAAAACTTGCATGGATACAAAGTAAATGTAGGTCTACTTTTAAAAACACCCAATACTGAATAATTACTTCAGGAATTCAGAACAAATCTGCCCAGAAAATTGAAGTATGTATCTATTCACTAAAGACATAATACTCTTTGAGTAACAATGGTCACTCTAGTTACAGTTTGCACATCCATTTTAACAAGGAAGACTAATGGAATCATGGAACAAAGACATTTATGCTCCCCCCATTGCCCATAAAAGCCTAACACTGACTCCTCTCTTTGCCCTTAGTATCCTCTGAGCCTTCCCACTGGACACAAAGAAAATCACTGTCATTCTAGTCACATTCTCAAGAGGTTCACTGAGAGCCAATTTGGACCTATAAATCATAGTTTAAGGTAAGCTGGGAGCTCTGCAGGAAGAAAAAACACTACCTCTCTCAGCCAGGTTTAAACTGTACTGTTCATGCAATGGCTCACATATTTTAAAAGTGGAATCACAGTGTGTAGTGTTAGGAATTGAACCAAGATTCCTACATTCCCACCTAGTGTGTACTGTTGTACTAAACAGCCTATGTGGAAAAAGTAAAACTGTCTTCAGTAATCAAACACGTTGTTTTGACCAACAATCATTCATAAATACACACAATGAAAAATAACTCGGGGCAGATGGTGCCATATTACCAGGCATTCCCAATATATATAGTTACTCTAAGAAAATGTAGAAATTTTACTACAATGTTTTCAAAGCACAGCAATGAAACAGGAATGTTTTATAAAACTGGAGTACATTGTTAGAGAAGACAGCAACATTTTTCCTGCTACATACTTGAAGTCTTCCTGCACACTGCATAGATGTCTCTCTCAGGGCACACACTCATCCTCATAACCCTTCATTAACAGAAGCTTAGCAAAGCATGCAACAGCATTTTCTTACTTTTCACATTCCATTTTGAGAGGAGCCTATACATTCAAATCATAGAGTTCTGCAGCTCACAAATGAAGACAAAAGAATCATGCTCATCATACGAAAGGCTAGGCAGAGATCATATTTCTTTTTTGCCTAAAAGGAGCATTACTTAAAGGAAGAGAAGATAATTCCAATAAGGAAATAGATGTTTTCTACATGTCTGAATTAGTATAATTGAAACTAAAGATACCTTTTCTCCATATGCAATAGAATGGAATTCAAATTTGAATGATACATTGACAAAGTTACTGTTTACCCCTCTCTATGCAGGTGGTGGTTTCAGCTGGATACTTAATTAACTACACTGTGATGCATTTTAAAAGGTGAAAGTTATCACTGCACATTACAGCCATCATATGAATGTAAAGAACACTACATCTGGGCATAACACAAAATGCCCATATTGAAAGAATTCCCGAAAACATTAGTGTGAGCCAAGCACTGAATAGAAACATGAATTCTGTAATGAAATTACTTCTGTGCCCTAACAATCAAGTCTATAATTTTTTGTTGTTTTGAGGATAGATAGCAAGATCTTGAGGGATGATGTGAAGGGAAGGGATTATGTTACACAATCACCATGAGATACTTCAGATACTTTTGATCTCTTCATCTTCTGTCTAGAAAAGATGCTGACTATTTGTGTTCAGAAATGAACAGGACTGGTAAACACTGCAAAGGAAGTAATTCAGCACATGCATTATGAAGGAAGGTTAACCTTCTGGAAGTCCGAGGGAGTAAAATCACATTTTTGGTCTTTTTCCTCACCTGCACTAAGAATTTGAGTAAATGGTCCCAAAAATACAGACAATCACATGATATCACCAGATGTTGCTACTTTTAGTTATTGTTGATGCTCTACTGGAAAAAAAACAACACACACTATGAAATAGGACTGAAATATCAAGGAAGATAAGGAACTAGCAGGAAGAAAAAAAAAAATAAAGCACCTCCCCACTCTAACTTCCTTCTCCTCCCTGATACATGGAAAATAATCTTTTGTTAATATATGAGCAGCTAACATGAAGAATAGCCAGCACTCGGAAGTGTCAGGTAAGGCGGAGGACAGCAGAACAAAGGTACCAAAACCCACACATTAAATATACAACACACATTTCCTGCAGCAGTCTTCTCAACAAAGACACAGAGAACAAAGGTGATGAGGAATGGCAAATTGTCACCACAGGAACCATGTAAATGTAGCTTTTAAGCTTGCTTCTCTGGAAAAGTATTAACTGTGGTCTTTATAACAGGCATAGTGGTTACAACTAGACAAACAAAGTAAAAGTTCAAAAGTGTAACTAATAAATACATTGGTCACCAAACTGCTAAGGCCTGCAATGGAGCACACCCTCCCTCATACACACACAGATGTGCATAACTGCCTATGCACAGACTAACTATATAAAATGTTAAACATATCTATACCTACATGTAGATGAAGCATGGATATAAATTTACAGTGATCTCAGGTGTAATTTGTGTACATACTTTTACACAAACATCAAGTGCTTCTCAGTATTTTCTCAACTACAAGTACATCAGAAAACCAGATTTATATGAGAAAGAGCACTTAAAATTCATGTTACAAACCAGCTATTTGGACACTCAACCAACCTGTCACATTGGAGAACTTCCATCTCCCAGTAGGCACTCAAGAATTTCTTCAAAAGAAATTTCTCTGTTTTAAGTACACTTGTCTTTGCAAACTAACACTGAGAAAAAAAAAACCATACTACTTGTATACTATATATATATATATATATATAATGTGGCTGAATTTATTCATTTGAGAGAAAAGTGCATCTTATCTCCTGACAGTAAACCTTGTATTAACAATATCCAATACATGCTCCAAAAGAAATACTGATAAATGTTTTCTTACCCATGGAGCCTATTGTTCTGGAACAGACAATGGAATGTGTCATCTCTTCAAAGGAGGTAGCTGAACTTCTATTTTTATTAGAGTAGAATAAAGGAAATTCAAGTACAATCATTCTGAAAATTATATTCAGAAATAAGATCATCATTATTTTATCTTTCCGTGCATCTTCAGCACTTCATGCAGAATGGCATTGCATCATCTCAATCAAAGCATAGCCAAACCACACACAATTTTCATTCCTAAAATTTGCTTAGCTAAGTCCATTTTTCTGCTGCAGTAAACATAGCTGCATCTTCTCTACCCAGTCTCACCAATCTAATTTTCAAATCTTGCTGTAAAATTACTCAGAGTTAAAATCCTATCATCTCTTCCATCACTGAACTGTTCCCTTTCTGAAGGCAGAAGCTTACATCCTAGCCTGTATTACTTATCTCCCCATTCACCTTAATCCCATCCTGAGGTGGTTCACAGAACCTGCTAGCAGGATTTGTAAAAAAAAGTTCATGCCTTCTTCTTAATTCCCCAAGCAAGGCTCATTCAGCATTACCAAAACCACTGCAGCAGGGAACATTACAGCATCTGGAGGAACATACCCAGAACTCTTCTATGGCAGCACACACAACTGGAACAGGATATTCTGTGTACTGGCCAATAAGAATAAGTACTAGAAGAATACCACACAAGACAACCCATGCACTGGAGAAAATTCCAGATACCAAATTATGCTATACAAATAATTCTATTATAAGAAATACATTTACCTTAATAAATAGCTTTTTGCTTTGCTCTCTGGGACCCAAAAGAGTAAGACTCCTTGTTGTGTTCAATTTTTGGCCCCTGTACACAAAGGCCATTTGTAAAACTTATCTCAGAAGCCTCATCTTTCATTTTCTATGGCAGCTTTTTGCTGTGTATCACAAGAAGCTGCAAATTTGTACTCTTGAGGGATTGTTTTCTCTTTATAGGATCTGCTTCTTTCATCCATTTTCATCTGAAAATGTTCCCTTCAGAAGCCTCCTTGCAGTTCATCTGTAACTTTCAGTACGTTGCCATCCATTTCCTTCTGCAAGAAACACTTAAATCTGTTGGCTAAAACTTCTTTCTTCTAGGCTTAAAGGGTTTTTTCAAAAGAGAAAACCTTTTTTGTTTCAATGCCAGTGAAAATCAGGAAGAAAAGTTTGTGAAATCATCATGATTAGCATACCAAGCCACTCACTGCATGACAGACTGCCCTTGCTCTATGTTTTTTTGTTAGCAACAAATACCTGTGATCACCATGTGCTGTCTCTGAACATTAGCTTCATAGAAGGAAGAACTTGTCTCATTTGAGTCTCTGACATCCTCAGCAAGTTCTGGATATTTGCAAGTTGAAGAAATTATGACCTGAACAGCATGCTACAAATGCTAGAGACTAAAAACATGTATCTGAAGAGATATGCAGTTACCTGGGCCCAAGATACCCACTCACATCAAGAGAATGCTACAAGGTGCTTATACAATGGCATTCAACCATTATTCTACTCCAGACTCTCAAAATCCCCCAGTAACCTGATGCTGCTATACAAGAGCCTGCTATAAACATGAAGGCTACCTTATATTAAAGGTGAAAGCATTAAACTATTCTTACTGAACTTAGAAGTTTGCAGAAAATAGGACTGTCAACTCCACTGAAGTTTCTTAGGTTAATAGAAACTGAAAATGTTCATTATAATCCATCCTAGAATGGCCTACCATGATTGTTGCTTTAGAGGTTACCTTTGAGAGAATACTGAACAAAAAAAAATTTGGATAATAACACTAAGAATTTTGACAGCTAAAGAACCATTATATTATTAAACTGCTTTATACTTTTGGATTTTAAAGATTTCTTCTACGTTGGATAGAGTATTGTTCATGCCACCTCTACGTTTTACATCTCAAAACACTTAGCTCCATCTCATCTGGTATTTGCCAGCATGTATCTTTTAAAACTTACACTGTGCTGAAAAGAAGAAAAAAGGCAAAGCATCTAAACTTGGCACAGGTCTGTGGATAGAGGAAGAACCAGGAATCAACTTCAAACTATTTACATGTAGGCTTGGTGAGAAGGGAACACCAGTGCAGTTCAGCTAAGATTGTATTATTGTGACAAAAGGGCAGAAAAGGGGAAAGGAGAGATTTTTTAGCATCATTGAATTCCAATAGTTTTAAATCCATCTCTAGCTCTTCTTTCTATCCACTGATGCTTGTTGCACTTCAGTCTGCAGGGATTTCAGAAGCACATCTACACTTATTCTCGTTATAGCTCATTATTTTGAGGGAAAAAGTCAACACAAGTTTTATAGAAAGAAGAGATACGGCTAAATTAAGCAGCTTGGTCAGCACCTACTGTTCAAGTTCCTGACAGAGCAAATGAAGACAAGTGACATCAAAACCAATGCACTGAGTTTTCTTTTTAAAAGGTGGGGGTGAACCTGCATGTGGAATGACTTCTCTGCAGGGTTCAGTCTGTCATGCAGCCATTAACAAGCACACAGTTAAGAAAAGCCACTACACATGCAGGCTCTTGTCCCACCAACAGTTTAGGAATACTGGACAGATTCACAACTTTAAGGGAAAGTGAAAGTCACACAAATTTCTCAGAAACTGAGGATCATTATCCTCCCACCTAGGAAACAGCTTATTATGGAACACAAATAATAATTAAATAAATCCAGATGTCTCGTTACAATGAAAATGTCCATCTAGCTGCATACCATACAAAAATTATACAGGATAAAACACCAATAAAAGTTCACATAAAACTACTCAGTCTGAATATATTATCTAATAGCCATTACAGCTCTGACAGCTATCATTATGTATATAAATCTGCTGTTTAACCTTTGGTAGATAGATCACCTGGAAGTGGCAAACATTTAAAGTGAATCAGGAAGTTTAAAGTGCTGATGCTCAAAAGTGCAAGGTAAATTACACTAAATATCTTCCTGTTGAAAGCCCTCACAAGTGTTTTAGCCTTGTGACTTTATTTATTGAAGAGGGTCTGCACAAACCTGTTCTTCAGAAAACACTGACGTTAAAACGCACAGAAAACAGAAGCAAAATACAACAAACACGTCACACATATACTACAAAGAAAAACATTAGATATGTTGAGCAAACGAGTAAAATGGAAAATTAATGTATCAAATTGCAACTGAATGAATTTGAAAACCATGTCAAATATTTAAATTTTTCTGCAAACTGTAGAAAAGCCCCAGAAGTAGCACACTAGCACACCTGCTCTCTTCCAAAATCCCCACTGCCTTTTTACTTCATGCAGTTTCCCATAACACTTATCCCTACCAGCTGCATTCCTCTACCCACAGCTTCAGTCATTAAACTGACATTGTCTACCTGGACTTTTTTAAGGCCTTTGACACCATTTCCCACAGCATTCTCCTGGAGAAGCTGGTGAATCATGGCACAGACAAGTGTACTCTTCACTGGCTAGATGGCCAGGCTCAGAGAGTTGTGGTAAATAGGGTCTAATCTAATTGGCAGCTGGTGACTAGTGGTGTCCCTCAGGGCTCAGTTTTGGGGCCACTCTTGTTCAGTATCTTTATCAGTGACCTGGATGAGGAGATTGAGAGCACCATCAGTAAGTTTGCAGATGACACCAAATTGGATGGAAGTGTTCATCTGCTTGAGGGTAGGAAAGCTCTATAGAGGGACCTGGACAGGCTGGATCGATGAGCCAAGGCCCATCTCATTGTATGAGATTCAATATGGTCAAGTGCCGGGTCCTGCACTTAGGTCACAACAACCCCAGACAACGCTACAGGCTTGGGGAAGAGTGGCTGCTAAGCTCCCTAGAGGAAAAGGAGCTGGGGGTGCTGGTCAACAGCCAGAGGAACACGAGCCAGCAGTGTGCCCAGGTGGCCAAGAAGGCCAACAGCATCCTGGCCTGCATCAGGAATGGCGTGGCCAGCAGGACTGGGGAGGTGACCATGCCCCTGTACTCGGGCACTGGTGAGGCTGCACCTCGAGTGCTGTGTGCAGCTCTGGGCCCCTCACTATAAGAGGGATGTAGAGTTGCTGGAGCATGTTCAGAGGAGAGCTACCAAGCTGGTGAAGGGCCTAGAGAACAAGTCATATGAGAAATGGCTGAGGGAACTGGGGCTGTTTAGTTTGAAGAAGAGGAGGCTGAGGGGAGACCTCATTGCCCTCTACAAGTACCTGAAAGGAGGCTGTAGCAAGATGGGTGTTGGCCTCTTCTCCCAAGAAGTTAACCAAGCTGTGTGCACACTTCCAAGAACTCAAAAACACCGTCTTGAGGTTGGAAAACCAGTTCAATTGTTGTTTGATATGGCAGGCTTTGCACCTGAGTATTTTCCAGGCAATTAACTTATTACATCCTGGACACAGTTACACCAGAGCTAGAATAAACTGACACTTGATAGTAACTATCACCATTAAAAGTATGTCTGCAAACTATGTAGAGACTTGAAAAAAAATATTTGCTTTAATGGTATAAGTCAAACATAAAAGAAAAAAATGCAATTATATCTATCAGTCAGACTCACATACTCAAAACAGAGTTGAAAAGAGGAGCATGAAATATGTACCATTTAAATCTAACATTACCTATCAGGCACCTAATAGGCCACTTGCTTCAACAACCAGTGAATGAAGAGACCAGAGCAAAACCATGCTAATCATGCAAAACCACCAAGGCACAAGGTGTTTCCTCAGAACTGGTGAGCAGCTCCCAGGGAAGGGACAAGTAGAAAGAGGCTGGATTGCTGGATGCGAGGTCATGGAGCCCTGGCAGACATTAAAACCCAGTAATTTTCTTCTACCAAAATTGTTATTAGTATTATAAGATAAAATTTAAAACTGACACATGTTTTTTGTTATGAGTGACTTAAATTAATACATAGAGAGCACTTCTAATAAATAGGTTTTTAGAATTTGTCATGCTTCAGTCAATATGAAATAACAAGCAAAATAAGACCTGTACATTGCTGTGCCAGGAAAGAATGAGGAATTATATCCCAGCCAAGGTAAAATGTTATTTAAACTTAGTAATTGGCAATGTTCCACTGATCTTTTTAATCTAGAGACAGCTAAAACTCATTGAAATTCATTAGTTCAGGTTTTCAATACAAATATCTGAGCATTCCTATCTATATGTTTATATTTCAGCTTGATTTAATATAAATAAAAGCATCAAAACTTTCATTACAACAATTGCTATGAACCCCAGACTAGCATATGCCAAGATAGCCAAAACCAGACAAAATTAAAAGAGTAAGTTGGAAATTAGGAATGCAAGAATCTAGCTCACTTGCCTCTATAGCCAAAGTAGAGAGTTCGCCTAAACCCTTAAGGGCTTTTTACTTGTATTTAAACCACAAAGAATTAGATTTCTAAAGCTTCTTTCTGAATTTAATTGGCCAAGTCTAACTTTTAAACTAGTCCATCTGCCTGGAGCACAGCAGCTGTGATGGGAAGTGGAGAACGTTACTGCAATACACAACTAAATTCTCAAACAGAACTTTAAAAAGCCTACAGTAATTAGTGGATGATATGAGAATTCAGAACTTGGCACTGAACTTTATTTGCAGAAACTGTTTGAATTGTTTATTGTGTATTTGTTTCCAGTGAACAAGCAGAGCAGTGGTTTAAGCAACCAGCTAGCACATCATGAAAGTAAAATTTGGTACTAATGTACATATTTGTTTCCTCGATATCTTACTCAACATTTCCCTTTGCAGTAAAATCATCCAACACTCATTTTCTTTCAAAAATTAATACAAGAAGAATACCACATTATTATTTTGCTTAAATCATATTAAATTGCTTAAATGTTACATTAGGCTACACAAGAGTTTGCTATATTTTGTAACATGAACTTTCCCACTGCACCCATCTCATCAATTCTTGTGAATTAAATACAGTAAATTTCTGCAACGTTTAAATGGAAGGAGTGCTAAGAAAATGGAAGTAGTAAAGCTAATGAAACCACCAGTGAATTAACAGGGAACAGGATTAATAATAAATTAATACTATGCTGGGAATTTAGTCCTAGTCTTAAAAAAATCACTGTAATCATAAAAGCAAACTATGCTTGATTATTAAAAATCCCATAGAAAATTTTCCATATTTCACATAAATTTTTCCTCTTCTTCCTATTCTATTTTAGCAGCTGTTTTCAGATTTAGCATAACTTATTAAAAAAAACAAAAGATTTTTTACATACAAGTACATCTCAAGAATGAGTTTTGAAATTCGAGTCTTAAAATCTGCTACTAGACTAGCATTGTTCACTGCATATATCTGCATTTTGGCTCAGACTATTCTGGAATGATGTGAGTAGAATTCACATCTGTGAGGAAGTCTATATTGCAGATATCTGGGTAAGAAACAGTAAAATACTGTAGAAACCTGGAGTGAGAAGTCCTGGCTAAATTGCAGAGAAGTCAAATGTACATCATTTGAACAAAGTATACATGGCAAACACTCACTGTATGTCCTATCTCAGGAAGCCATAACACATCTGAATTTTTAACAATGGTTGCCAACAAAATTCTATCATACTAACTGACATCTTGACATAAAAATACCAAAGCAACATGATTAGTCTCAGCCTATGGGATTGCTAGTCAGACATGAAGCTGTCTAATCCCCTGGGTGATGTGAAAGACTCAGTTTTCACTTTTAAGGCCTCTATATTTTCTTACTGCAGCTCTAGTACCTCACACGCTCATTAGCAATGCCCCCTGGCTGGGACTGCCAGGCTTAAAGGCACATTCATGGGTATACCTGAGCACAAGCTTATGAATGACCCATCCTTGGAGTGACAATTCATTAGCACTTCAAATTTCACTAATAATACTGTTTTTTATAAAGTAAATACAGAAAACTTGAAAGCTGACAGCACTCAATACATCTTAACCTATGAATAAAATGTCTCTGAAGCAAATATTCTCCTAACTGAAGTGCCAGCTATGACATCTGGGACAAAGCTTTATATTGTTGGATACAGAAAAGATTAAGGGTTATACTACACTTGAAAAAGACTCAAATGCCTGCAAGTAAAATGTTGATAACAGCTGGCACCATACTAAAATACATGCTCTTACTTTCCCCTAGTGTTTCTAATGCAATACATGGTAGTTATGACTACATTATTGTCAAACTTTTTTTCAGAAATATAAGTTTTAGTGGTCACTCAAAACATTTAATGTGTTTTTTCACAATGAGTTCTGGACAAAAATGACAAACCACAGCTTTACAGGACAATCTCCTAAATGCAAACTGAGTAGAACACTTCATACCATGTGCAGCTAAGTTCAGTCTTGATTCCCAAATAATTGATACTGCACAGGAAAGACATGCCATCTCCCCAGAAAAGGTGCCAATTGCATTAATTGCGTTTTAAAATCCATTTCTTTCTCTTGACAGAGTTGTAGTTATATCTGAACACTTGGAAATAACTCTGAAAAACCTCTAAACATTCTGAGTTGTGTTCAAACCTTAACTTGCCTCCAAATTACAAAGTCATATTTGTATTTTTCTTTCTTTTGGTATTTCATCCCTAACAAGATTTAATAGCCATTTTCAAAGCTGAACATTCAAGTTTTAAGATCTATATTTGGGGTCAGATTCAGGGCTGCACAGAAGTACTGATCACAAAGAGAGAACGACTATTCTGAGTATTTTCTATCAATTTTTTTGTGTTTTGTACTTCATGTGAAGAAAATTTTAGACACTTTAAAATAAAACGTTTTTCAGTTTCTGTACAAGTATCTCACTGCCAAAGTTATAAAACCACTGGAGATGAAAAGTTGTTAGGAGACAGCAGAGGAAAATTACAGTGTTTGGCAGTTTATTCATCTACAACTGTTGTCTTTTTACTTTTAGGAAACATTTCCTGCTATTCTGCATTTGCTGGTTATTCCATCTGGACCACTCATCTGATGCCAAAGTGTTTGCAAAACCTCCCCAAAACAGTCCTTTGGATACGACTTGCCTTATATTTCCATGAACTAACAACTACACACCAATAACTTCTCTCACCGAAACCCACTGGATGCTCTACTTTTGCCTGCTCAGAAGTGGTTACAATTTGCTTAACTGTTTGGGAAGATTAGTTTCTTTTGCAATATTAAAAAGATGGCTGAAGAAGCAAAACTCTCTCTGAAGAAAGCAATAGAGTTTGGTATTGATGGACATATTCCATCAGTAAAACTATGCATCAGAAATGAAAACGCCCCCAAAAGTCATTATGCTTGCTGTTTGGACAACCTGCAAATAAAACATATGTGACTGGTTCATCATAAGAAAGCTGGGTGACTAATGGAGAGCTGACTGTCAACTAAGAGCAGTCAGGAAAGCAATAGACTCAACCTCACCTTTAAATGGGGTAACTAAGCACCATGGCCTGCTGCAATTTCGTAACACGAAGAACATTTTGTAACACGAAGAACACGTTGGCTTTGGAACGCAAGGATTTCTGCACTCCCTAGCTACGAGAAATCTTTCCTTAAATTGGATAGTTAATTTCTTTATCTTAGTGTTTTGTCCAATCAACAATTTAATTTAAAAGAGTATGCCTAAGGAGAGCATGTCAATTAAAAGTATAAATAATAATAAGAATGAAAAGCTTAGCTTCTTCAGGAGTAAGGTATTTATTTGCATCTGTAGGATAATCTTAATATATGGTTCAAATGACAAATGAAATGGGTCGCAAAGAAACACGTTACTTACAGACTTTAAATTGTGATTCAGGGGCCCAACAAAACATGAAAATGCGCCCAGTGCTACTGAAAAGGAACAGTCTGGATTCAGCAGATTGTATGAGGCAGCCACACCACCGCAGGACCAAGTCCCAGCAAGTTCGATTCAAGGAGGATGGTGTGAACACAACAAAGGCACTGGTTACTAACCCTGCCCCAGAGATAGCATTCACGACAGCAAAACCAGAAATACTTAGCCATCACAATTTTTTGCTACATCAATCTCCATCTTTTCCAAGGGCTCAGAAGGGGCTTCGGAATATTGCCATACAAACATCTCCTAGCCTCAGGAAACACTTCCCGGTTTTTAAAAAGAAAAAGCTAACAGTAAGCAAATCATTAACAGAAATGCCAACTGATCCTGCACATCCTATCCAAGTAAATGGCAATCTTTCTGACCAAGACATTATGTCTTCAGATCTCTGCTACTTACAAGTAACTAATAATTTGGAAGATGAATTAAGGGACAGTGAGGTGGATGGCCACTTAAGTCAAAGGCCATCAAAAGCACAAAGCAAAGGGCCTACCCACTCAGATGATTTCTCAGTATCAGAGAGGACAGCTGTTTCTACACAGGTGCCTGAATACATACATGTGAGTTTTCCACAAGACAGCAATGTTTCCATGGATGCACCAGACCCAACCACAAATTTAAATAATTCACTGCATTCTTCTACTGTCGTAAATAGCTATGAAAATAATGAGAACAGCACACTGTCATCTATATCTGAACAAACATACCCTTGCTTACACAATTCTAAGAGCAGTGAATGTAACCCTCATTGTGATTCCTGTGAAGCAGATAAAAGTGATGCTGTGTCACTTTGTGCCAGCAAAGATGCAAGCAGTAAGGAAACGGCTCTGTTATCACCTTCATCAAACCACAGTTCATCTCCTTATTTCCTCAGAGACTACCAACAGGCAGGAGAGCACAAAACAGATGTCAGCTGTGTAACATTAAAAAATGATGATCACATGATAATGTCACTGACCAGCAGTAATGCGCCGAAACCTACTCTGTCACGTAACACTGAAATGGAGAAAAATTCTACCCAGTCAGATGTTTCCCAGTGTAACAGCTGTTTAGAAGGATTTCACAGAAAGTCTTATCTGCCAAGCGATGAAATAAAACCACAAACTAATGAAGAGATTAGTGAAATAAATCAACTTCATCTGGCACATGGGGAACTCTGTGCTCTACAAGGCAGGCTGCACTCTGTAGAGGAATCCTTGCAGTCGAACCAGGAGAAGATTAAAGTCCTTTTGAATGTAATCCAAGAACTGGAAAAATCCAGAGCCCTCAGTGAAGGGTATGGTGCATTTTAATCTTAGTAATTAATCAGAAGTGTAAAGTAGATGTTAGCATTCTTTTAACCTTTGCTACTGAACAAAAAAACTTGATACGTTTAAAGATGAGCTTGCAAAAATGGTATCTTAAGCACTTTTTCTGGTATTTGGGCCTCAGCAGAAAAGCAAGTCTCTTCAGTTTGCCTTTAACTGACACTGCCTTTACTAAACCCAGTGTGAGACAGTTTATGAACTCCCTTTTATATTTAGATTTATGGTGTCAGATACAAAGCCACTGACACCTGAGAGTTGGCAGTCTCCATCTAGCTAAAATCTGCATGCAGCAGAAAAACAACCCCCAAAAGTCTAATGTACTAATGTAGTATAATAGAAACCTCTGGCAAGCCAACTATGTCTTACTAGCAAGGTCAGGGAGGCATTTAGTGCCAAAGCAGTCCTACTGCTAAACCAGTTTGTATCAGCAAAACCATGCTTCTCTTCAATAAATCATTACTGCCTTCATTCATAAGCAAGCAAAAGCATTAGTGGCTAAAGCACAGCACCTGCTGACATTTGGGACCATACTGCTAGTTACATTTCACAGCACCGCAAACAACAAAGCTGCTTCAAGGGGATGCCTTAAGGACAGTAAAAGGCATGATGGCAGGTAAACTTCAAGAGCTTCAGTATGGCAGGAATATTTCACAGGAGGAGGAGATAGGTGCTTAAAATTAGGAACCTACAGCATGTGAATATTGTGAGCAACAAGTCACTTTGAATCTCAGATTTTAGAATGACTGATTTCTGCTCTGTCATAAAAATGCATTATCTTTCAGAATGTTCTCATAATAAATATTAGCCAAGGTTGCAAGCATTATTTATGTAACTTATTTATGCACTATAAATACTACTATAAATGCAACTGATGTCTAAAGATTGGACACTTCTACAGAACAAGGTTAAAACAGAATTTTAAATTTATCTATGTTCAAAACAGATTTTCAAAAATCCTAATAATACTTTCCAAACCATTAAAAGCAGCTCCTACTTGCAGCAAATGCTTCCAGGATACATTTTAAAGTTCTCTTTTATGATAATGTAGTATATCCATTACATAATGTTTGTCTTTGAAAAACTTAGACATCTAAGAATAATCATTTACATGCAACTGGTTTGTGCACAGAACTGCATCCTTCGTTTTAAAATCAGGTCGTGGATCCACATTATTTACTGACTAGATTTAAGGAATAGATCTGATAATCTTGCACATTTTCACCAACTCTGCCAACAGCACAAAAAGAAGGCTGCATGGAGACTTTTGTGTAGGTTCAATTGCACAGAAATAGCACAGAACGTGACACTGACTGCCTCAAGTGACTCAGCACCAAGTCTTGGCACTTGTTCCCATGTGGACAGAAAAAGTTTGTGTGGCTGTGCAAAAACTGTGAGGAAATAACTAACTGAAGCTCAAATTTTCTTTAAACTTTTGAAGATAAATAGAAAAAGAAAGAATTCTTCAAAAATAATTATTTTATCTGAGAACTGAAATTACCTTCTTGCATTTCTGATTAACAGTTCTCCAACTCATACTCCAAATTTGAATTCACACTAATTTAAAATATTAAAATATAAACAAATTTAACATATAATTTAATTCTGTACAGATTACCTTTATCATCTGGAAACACTAACCAGTAACGTCTGGCTGGCCTGTTAGCACGAAAATACTTCTGCTAGTTTCACTGTGCCTGCATAAATTTTTAATCCATGTAACATTTTTTCTATATATACACATCAGCTCCAATTATAGTCTCTCAAAGAGTTCTTAGTTATTTTCCTCCATTCATAAAGCCCATACGATTTTCTAGCACCCACTGTGCAATAGCCTAGACACAACAGACAAAGTCCATGTAGACATACTGATAACAGAACTGCAAAAAACACCAAAACCTAAGAGTTCAGTTTAGAAACAAGATCTGAGGCAGAGGGGGAGGAAAATCCAAATGAGTGTCAAGCTTAAGCAATCACTTCCTATATTATGTTTCATAAACTACCACTCTCTTATAGCTCTTTAGGAAATTACAGTAAAAAACACCCACTCCTTCTTCCCTTCATGTAGTTACATATGACAGCAAGGACAAGTTTCAATTATGATTGCAAATCTAACTATCACAGAGTAACTTGCAGTGAAGCACAGCCAATTATTCATTAATATTTATAGTCCATTTCTGTTGAGTTACCAAATAATCCAAAACAAAAATTTTGCCAAATATCTTCAAGTTTCATACTGAGATTTGATTATACACCCCAATCAATTTTGCTAGAATTATCTAGCAGTAAAATTAAACATTCCAAGTACTTGTAGAGGTAGCAAAACAACATAGAAGAACCTCCACTTTAATTCCAAAAGCAATCAGAGAATTATTTTGGTACCAACTGATCCCTTCTAAATCAAACTCATTAAATATAAGTGCTATGCATCTTTCAGACAGATTGAGCCACCAGCCCCAAAGTGCTTCTAATGCAGATTTCTCCATCATAAAAAAAATTCAACTCTAGTTGCTGTTAAGCATTAAAGTCACTTATCTTGTTTTCTCCAGACTCCAAATTTGCGTATTATCAACTGTAAATATCTGACTTGTTTATACTCAAGTGAGGAAACATGAAAAGTGGAAAGAAAGGAAAGAGTAGAAGTCAGATTGATCCACCAAAAGTATGGATATTCCAATAGGTTAAAGTGTGTTTACAAGAAGCAGTTGTCTAACTGTTCTATAAATCCCTAGAAAGACATGACATGAGCTACTGTCTATTACAGGCGCAACTTCTATCACACTGGTCAAGACCTCAACAACTGCAGCACCTGCCAGAACACCGCATGTATCATCTACAGGTACTTCACCCCTTCACACCATTTTCTATTATCTGTATATCTCTCTCAAATCTACAACACAAGGTTTTGTTCACAGCTATGGAAGATCTCAATTGTTATTAATACAGTTCTTAACAAAAGACCAAGTGATATGTGTGAGGTGGTTTGTTTTCCCAAGCAGAAAACGGTGAGTACTGCTGTTATGTCAAAGTGTTACTGCACTTCGGAGAATTCAAACAGAAATTCCTGCTAATGTTTCACAGCAGTATTACTAGCATGCTTTGAAAATTTTTGATACCATTTCTGATGATGAAATTCCTCTTCTATTTTAGATTTTTAAGGCTGGGATTTCTCTAATAAATTTACATCTTCAAAAAGATAAACATTCAATTCACCAAATGCCAGGAAGCTATAGTTACAGTTTCTGTTTATGTGCAGAACAAAAACAAATCTCCCACACTTCTCACTTCCGTAAATGTTTATTATTTTGAGTGAAATTTCAGCATAAATCACTCCAAATTTAAACTGCAGTTTATGTTAGACTTTCATGACCAAAAATATTTGTAGTACTGTGTTGCACAAGCTCTGTATGTTTCAAGTGTTGTGTCTATACAAACACTCCATGAGTCTTCAGCTTGCCAGTCATTAACTGAAGAGCTAGCAGGTACATCATCCTGGTTATACTGCACACCCAGCTTGTCCACTCAGAAGGGATTTTCTAGGGCTTCCACCAATTTATTAACACTTCATCCAACCTCTGTAGCCTCAGTTCTGAGGCAGAAAACACTTCTCCTCACTCATTTGAGTCTGTACAAATGACTGGGCTCTTCACAGAATATCAAGCAACACATTGCAGCATAGTAAGAGCTGGAGTTCACACTTACCCTTTCCAGCACTGTCATGTACTGCAGACTTAAGAGAATGAGTGCATAGCCAAAACTTATGTATGATACAGAATCATAGAATGCTTTGGGTTAGAAGGGACCTCAAAGATCATCTAGTTCCAATCCCCCTGCATGGGTAGGGACACCTCCCACTAGACCAGGTTGCTCCAAGCCCCGTCTCTCCAACATTAAATGAGAACTGAATAAGGAGTGAAAAAATGAGCATGAAAAGATGCTATCCTTATGTCTGCCATGAAGTGAACATTTAACTCTCCAGTGCTCATGACCTGTGACTGCTGAAGAGTATTAAGTTGCAGTTTTAGCAATAAGCTGATAAAATTGAAGAGACACTCATAAAATTTGTCATTTACATCACTTCTACTGGTTTTACTTATTATGGATTGCTCCCTCTCCATAGATCCCTCTCCAGTTCTAAATTAGAATAATGTTATTGCTTTCTTCTTGCCAGCTGAGTTACTTCATTAAAAACCCAGAAACATTAATTATAAGGGGAAAAAAGCTTCTAGTTAATTTTAACATATTATTCAACAATATTTATCCATTTCTAGAAACATACAATACTCAGAATTAATAGTGTTTCAAGATAAGCATATTGCCAAATTTTTTCTAATCAGTGCCCAAATCAGGTACAGGGCCTTAATGTGACATCCCACCATCCCTCTGATTATGCCTTTTTTCTCCCAAAGAGCTTGCACTATGGAAAATACAATCCCCTCCTTTCTGCTCTCCCCTCCACCTGCTAAAACTCCACTGCAGCACAGATGATACAACTCGCATTCTCCTACCCAGAAAAGATGGTTGAAATAAAGAAAAATCATACAGCATCTCTTTCATTTGTTTGGCTCTTTTTTTTTTTCTTTTATTTGTCTGCTTTTGGTTCACTGTACTGGCTGCATCAAACTGCTTAATCACCGTCCACAAATTCTTTTGAGCCTTATGTTTATTGCTGTGCATGTATCTGCTCTTCCCTAATTAACAACTTGGCTCTTATTTGACATCAATAATAATTATGGGTTTCAATGGAGAAAACATTACATTCTAGTTTCCTATTAACTAATACCACTTATCTCAAAGATACGTATATTTACTTAGTGTCATATATTTTTGGTCCTAGCTAAGCATCTGAGAATGTTGTATTCATGCCAAGCATATGGCTGAGTTAGATTACAGTATCAAAATCTGACCATTGAATAAAATGCATTGAAAGGTTATCCTAGTATGGTCTCATTTTTCCCCCTTATTTTTTGTCCCATTGTTTTGGGCATGATGCTGGAGTTCTTAAGTTGCACAAATAAAACTGATTCCCTCAGAAAACATACACTTGTGTTTAATCAGGCTCTAATACTGGACAATGCCAAATTATTCTAATGAAATAAGCATCCTTTCTACATGTTCTTATAGAAGGAATTTCTCACTTATTAGCTTAAATCTCTTTATTCTCCTACAGTGTAGAATATGACTTCAGGCAACAAGAAGGAAGATTTCATCAGATTTTGAAAATGCTGGATCATGCAGAGAAAAATCCAGCCTCAGCTTCACCTCAGAAGTTACCATCTGATCATCCCACTCCCGAGAAAAAGGAGTTAAGAAGAAAAACAAAAAAAGTGAAAAGAAAATGCTTCTGGTGGATGTGACTACCTTATAGATCCTTTTACATTTTAAAAGGCAACAGAAAAAGACATTTGGGAGCCCACAACTGAAAATGTGCTATTACAAAATTACAGAGCTAAAGAATATTTGAGTAGCTGAAAAATAATAATTGAATTTACTCAAATAATCTCACTGAATAAAGGCGCATGAAGACGCTATTGAAAAAAAATTTCTTTCAAAAGGAAGCTCTCACTTTTTCCAAGCACACTTTCATATGCTTTGCAAAGACATTTTTTCCACCTTCTAAAAATAACAAGATTTATTACTCTACTTTAAAAAAAACAGTCGTAGACAAAGCTAAGGGTGTCACATAGTCTTCACTTCCTATTTATAAGCATGATGGACTAAAAGGAAAGAACTTGACATATCTTTAAGCAAAACATTATAGAGAACAAATTATTATTGATGTCAGGAGACTGTCTCATTCAAATTTCTCCTCAAAGGAGACCAATTATTTCACATCCACACTGACATTTTTGTTGCTGCCATCTAATATTTAACAACAAAAAAGAGAATTTGAGGTTTAGTTTTACTCTGACCTTTTATTAGTTCACATTAAAAATGCAAACATTTAGAAACTTCAGCCATTTAATAGACTTCCCAGAGGAAGACTGTAAAATCAGAAACAATGAAGTATCTAATTCTAGTCTTAACCCCCTACTCAAGCCAAGTTCAATTAGGTGAGTTTGAGTTTTCAGTATCCTCAAAGACAAGAATCCACAACCCCTCAGAGCAAGATGTTCCAAATTTTCTAACACCTCATCTGAATTTCCTATATTCTAACTGCCCATTACAGCTTGCCCTATCCAAATACACCTTCAAGAAGAATTTGACAGATGATAGGACCTGTCTCTTAAGCCTTCATTTCTTAAAGCCTGAATAAATGCAATTTGCTCTACCTCTCTTCGTGTCAAATGCTACAAGTCCAGAGTAATCATGGTGGTCTCCCTCTTGCCCATGCTCCAGTAGGCTGCTGTCTTGCATCTACCTGGAAGCCTAGAAGTGGACAGGGTGCCTCAGATGTCGTCAAGCAATTGCTGAAGAGAAGGGAGTAACTGCTTTGGCTACTGTCTTGCTAAATCATTTGCCCAATTTGTACATTCTGTACCACTACACATTTTAGACCTGTATCACTATACCAAAATATGCCAATATGTGGTTTTTTGGCCTTAAGATATAAGTCAATATATGATATAAAATTTATTATAAAAATAATACTTCATGAACTTATTTGTATTATATTAAAAATAATTTATATACTGGTAAGACTATCAGATTTCAATGCAGTTGTTCCCTTCCAAAATAGTTGCATTACCAGCTAGTCCTGGGTATGCCCTTGTAACATAATTTAGGGTTGATAATACTATTATCTTGCTCAAAAAAACACAGTAATCCTTCACACAGGGAGCAGAGACGAAAAGTTTTTCTGAAGCTAGTTTAAGGAGCACACAGTAAAGGCTGAATAATGTATTTTTACTGAAATGTACTGCAGACCTTTTGTTAAAAGTGACTCTGGTTAATTAGTTCAAATGGTGCCAGGGTATTCAATAGACTAACCCCATCATCCTGTTTTTTAAATCATGTTGTATTAATTGTACTATGTTAGTTTAAAATGTCTAGACACTTTTTGTACATTTCTGTGTTCCCAGGGTTAATCACACATTTGATAAACACATTAAAAACTATTTTTCACAGAAAAATTAGCCGAAAGAACTAAAGTTTTTTTAAAACTAGTCTTCATTTAGAAGAGAGTATGCTGTGTGACATGTCTTAATTTATCAAAATTCTAAAAGACTGACAGTTTTAAAAACCCCTCCATGTTAAGTTCAGTCAGTGTGGAAATGACAGGCACAAACTAATCGTTATTTTAGCAGCTTTACAGAAAAAAGCTTTATATGAATTTTTACTAGCAAAAAGGATGCCTCTAGTGAGACAGAAAAGTTCTTCAACCTGTGTAACAAAGTTAATTCTTAACTTATTACATGAGAACATGTCATTATATTACACTCCAATACACGTACTGCTTAGGCTGGCATGCCAACAAATACCTATTTTGTATTAGTGTCTACAATTTGTTATATGACAGCAACCTTTTTGTCATTGTTAATAAACCCCCCAAAAAGCCCATTTAATATCTCTGATTTTGTTTTACATACTTGATGAATACAATGCCTTCAGTATATTTTTAAAGGATCCAGATTATACATTTTAAACAAACCACGGTATTTTGGTTCACCACAATGCACCAATCAATTCCTATGGTCAGTGAAACTATGCAACAACAGAAATACTCTATTTAGTTTAAGAAATCCCAACCAAAGATAGTTAGAAGTAAGGCTCAAAGTCTTTCTTATGACCTGAACAAACATCAATACTTTTGAAACACTGAAATATACCAACTTAAATGGTTACAGGTTTTATACTTTAATGTCTGGTCTTGCTGGAATTCAGAACTGTAGACAATTCTTATTGTTTACTCCCCCAATCAAAATTATTCTGTTTTTCATTTTCTTCAGTCAGATATTTTTCAATTCTCACTCAGTCAGTAAAGCAGGGATTATCCATATATGGATAAGAATTCTCTTTTTTATACATGCACACAGCAGTAGGGAAATACATAAGGTACCTAGGCCAGCTGACCCTCAGCTCCCAGTGCTGCAATTTAAGAATTTTCATTTATCTTTCAGTCTACCCTCAGTCCAGTGTTTTCAAATTCACCCTTTCAAATCATGTTTCAAATCACGCTTTTCTTGAAAAAAAAACACAAAATTACAGTGCTGCTAAAGCAGTGCCCTTCAGAAAGGTTCCTCCTAGAGTTCTCTACTTCAGGACTTCAAGTTCAAAAAAGGAGTTTGGTGTCTTTTTTTAATCCGAAGTAGTAGTAACAGCCAGTCAAGCTGTAAAATATGCATCTAAGTTTCAAACAAAAGGCTTATATGAAGCACAGGAAGAACTTCCTCATTCTTCTTGCAAAGCCTCTGACTACCACAAACAAAAACATGTAATCATTTAACTGAGAATAAAGTAAGTCTGCCAGAAGGAAATTATTCCTACAAATAGATAAGCCCCACAGATTCACAATAAAACCAAACCTATTAAATGCAAGAAGTTCTTCTACCCAGTCTTCTCCACAGTATGTCACACACAACAGGCTTCCTGCACAAAATTTTAAAGACAACCTGGGATCAAGAGGCTATTTATTACATTAAAAGGTAAGAGTGGGAAGTTGTCAGTCATGGTAGACATCAGAAACAGTAAGAGGGTAAGACTGTTTTGTTGCTATAGCTTTTCTTTAGCTTGAACATAGAAATTTATATATCTAGTAACAAAATACCTAAAAACAGCTTTGTAACATGTAATTGGAGAATCTAAACTGAGTGAAAATGTAATATGTAAGGAATGTTTTTTGCTTTATTGTTCAATATTTTCTTTCCTAATTTTTAAATCATATAGGAAATTAAATAATTATCAAATACATACTATGTGATTTATGAAATCAAGATTGGAAAAGCAATAGAAATTGGTTGATTGCTAGAAGATAATAGCACTGGCTATAAAAATTACCATGATTTTTAAAAATGCAGTGTAATGCCTTAGACCAGCTCCCTGAGTAGGAAGTAAATACTAGAAGTATATACACACACGCTCTTAAATAAAATAAAAAAATAAAACCCCAAACACCCCACAAACCAAAAATAAAAAAATCCCCAAAACAGCTACTTGACAGCACTTGCATACAAAATATTATGGGCTTCTGTAAAAGACATTTAAATTACAACTACAGTATGCTATTTATAAAACATGGCACAGAACATGGCATATTCCATAATTCCTGTATTTGAAATGGCTGTTTTATGGAGTCAACTTTCTTTAAAAATTCAGAAAACATTTTAAAAATAATTATTTCTCTGCCATGTAACTGCAGTTCATGTGGGGCTTTTTACAGTTTTGTGCACTATAGCTCTTTCAAAAAAGCCACAATACTTAGTAATTATGGTAGCTTAGATGCAAAACATCTTCCTAATGAAATGTATTACCTGATGTATCTTTTGCAATAAAATGAGGTATTTTTCTGTAGGTTTCAGGAGTCAATTAATGATAAGCAACATTTAAATTACAAAGGAAATGAACAATTGTTCTTTGGAAAAGCAAAATTAATGGGAAATTAATAACTAGATCTTTCATTGAATCATTCTGCAACTTTTCTAGGTAGAGACAGGATTTCAATTTGAATACTGAATAAAAAAGCTTTAACTTTTAGCTAGACTGTGTGTATATTTTAATATATCATATTCTCCAATTACAGCAGGTCTGCAAAATGGTTTCTCTGGTCATTATTTCCCCAAAGAGTATTGCTTTTTTGTAGAAGTATACTGCCTGGAGTAGCTTTGGCTAACACAGCACATGGTTTTCTTTTCAGCAAAGTCTTTATTTGTACAGTATATTCCATGAACATTATTTAAAAACTTTGCTGTGCAGCGTAACTACCCTCTTTTCATCATGCTAAACTAGTATTGTGGAGAAAATCAAGTTTGGGAGTGGCAAAGGAAAGCTTTAAAATGTATACAGTGGATTTATGATATTTTTGTTTACCTAACCAAGCCAACACCAAAACCAAGTGCTTCTGTGTTCTAGATGCATCTATACATTTTACTTCAGTAATTACTGAAGGTAGTACACAGAGCATGACATGAGTTTATTTTGGCCAGTTCTTTCTGAAAATACTATTTTGTTCTTTGCAAACAATTTCTTCATATGTGAAAGACTGCTCTGTTGAAAGATCTTGCCTCAGCTCTAAAAAACTTTGTAGTTGATTTGAATTCTGCTTCAAAAAAAACCTCAGAAATGCCTGCCTAACATACACACACGCATAGGTGCTTACGAGCATTAGTATCATTCGGATATCTGGATTTCAAAATTCACACTGGAGTTGATCTTTTTAGGTGAAAACAAGTGAACAAATTACAGTAGATAAGAGGAAAAAAAGATTTTCCAAGCTATTTAAATTGCCTGTAATCAGCTTGTTTCCTAATGAGAAGCATCTTTTGGGGAGGATTACTACAATTTCATTTTGCTTCTTCATTTTCTGTTTATGGTATCCAGAAATACTCCTTCACAGATGGATTACCATCATTCATGACACTTCTTTGCATGTACAAAGAACAATTTCATGCCCTGTGGAGAACTGAAAGGTTCACTGGGTCTTCATCAGAAACCTCTTCCTGTTATGACCATGCATACACACCAGAGGGTCACACTCAAAAGAGCCAACTGGAGTTCTGATAAACAATCAATTCTATAATTTCTGAAAATTGCACCAGGAATCTACCACCAGGGAGTCTGAAGCAACCACTGGCAAATATCTTCTCTGAAGAACTCAATTAGGAGACCAATCATCAGGAACACACACGCTCTGACTGGCAATGATCTAAAACTGTTACTTTGGGTTTCCAGCAGAAATGAACAAGTTAACAAAGTGCATTTTAAAAGACATAGAATGTACCTCTTGAGGCCAACTGAATCAAGTAAATGCTGCTCATAATTTTGCTCATTATTAAACTCTAAAGACTAATAATTAATATACATCTTTTCTTAAGCACACAGACTGAATGGCTAATTCCATAAATCCTGCTGAACACAGCTGGCTGGCACTCCCACAAACAGTCTAAATCAATTGAAGTACACATCAAATACATACTTAAATGCAATTCTACCACACCAAAGAGTGAAGCATGTGGAAAAACTGGGAAAAACAGAGCATCCACTGATTCTTTAGATAAGCTAGTCTGAATAGTTTTTTGGTTTTTGTTTTTTTTTTTTATTTTACTCCAACACTTCCACTTTAGTTTAGTAGAAACACTATTTTCAATGTGTTAAAGTGTGCCCTTTATGCAGGTTTGTACATTGTTTTTTTGTAAGCAGCAATTAACTTCAGATTTAGTTTAGGTTTTTTAAAGAATGCACAAATCGCACAGCATTCAACTACACTACAGAGGAACAGTTAAATGAAAAAAAGACTAATGCTGTAGACTTTTTATTTTGTGAAAAAGAGCCCAGAAAAAAAGAGCCCAGAAAAAAAGAGCCCAGAAAAAAAGAGCCCAGAAATACTATATTTGCATTTTTTCAGAGAAACTATATCATGGCTTTCAAGGCATTAAAAATACATTAAAATATTACTCACAATTAAGGGATTATCTCGTCCCATTGTAATAACACTTCTGTTCACTGTGCGTAGTAACTGTAGCATTATTTCTTGAATATGGTGGTAGGTTGATGCCTGTAAACAAAAAAAACACAAACAACAGTTTTGGTATTTAATCCCCATCTCTTGTAAGAGAAAGAAACAAATTTTTTCCATGTTGACAGTTCAAGCTGTATAACACAATCAACCTATTGAAAGAATGACACATTCTTCCTGCTCACACTGCTCTTTGGCTCCAGCAATTTCAGTGGAATATTCATTTCACATGGCACAGTCCAATTTTAGCCCTATGTATCCCTTAACTAGTTTTTGTTTCAGTAGTCACCTCCCACCCCTCCCTCAAGGTACTCCTGTTTTTCCATAACTGAGTAGACCATGACTAAGTAGCAACACCCTGGTAAAGGGTAATCAAGGCAAATTGTATCATAGTCACATGATATTTGTCAATGGCCCTCAGAGCAGTCTGCTGCTCAAATAATATTCTTAGCTTGTAGCCACAAACGTAAATAATTATTAAAGGAGAATTTTTTTTTTTCACTTCACTTTGCAGTTGTGTGTACAAACTGAAGATGGTCTGGTCTTTGGCTCCATTATCAAAGTCCTGGTCAATCTGGCTGACTGAGACTATAGAAACCTACCACCTGCCAGCACCAAGTTCTGAGTGCAGCCAAATGGCAAATATTCCCCAACTCGCATAAAATAAGTACCTCTGGCATGTTGCCTGCATCTGCAATGCTTCAAGAAATGTTCTATGATTCTACGATTTAGTTTCTGTTACAATTCAAGATATAGTCATTAATCATAGATGTTCTTACAGTACTGGTTAATCAACAGCCAAAAAATGCAAACGAAATAGTAGCACTTTGCATACTTTCCTTGGGCACAGCAAAGCCACTTGTTCCCTAATTTCCCTTTTTTTTAAAAAAAAAAAAAGAAATTCAAAGATGAGAGCTCTTATAATCTAAGTTAACTTCTTCCCACATGAGGGTACATGCTATACCACTATTAGTAACGGTTCAGAACATCACAATGGTGTTAACATTTAGCCATGACTCCATTAGGAAAGATGAGCTCTATTCTGAACTGACAAGTAGCACACAACACACTTTTCCTGGAAAATACAACATATGCTCAAGTGTGCAGAGGTTATTTTCTGCTAAACCTTTGGATTTTCAGGGAAATGTTAGCAAATTATTTTAAATGGTTTCTTTATGAAACTGAGACTGTCTTCTTGATCATCTAAAATACAATCTGGCATTCAATACTGACATTGCTAACTTTAACAAAAATAGTGTTTTCACACATTGCCTATACACAGGATTTCAGCTTTTATCTTAACTAAGTTTCTAGTGTCAGAAGACAGTCTAGCAACCCATTGTCACATGCAGTTTCTTAGATCATATTTCATTCCACAAGGATGACATGTTTTTTAGTGAATCTGGAAAACTCCCCCTTTGGCTGCAGTCCATTTGGTTAAACACAGGACTTTTCAGAAGCTAAATTAACAACTTCTACCATATATAATCGCTTCCTAGGAAAACATGAACTCTGTTATTTCATTTAATGGAAAATGGTCATTGAAAGTATATGCTTGTCTTGACTGTTGAAAAGGATTTGCTAGGTGACCAAGGCATGAAACAATCAGAGCTCTTATGTGGTAAGCAGGTCAGCAGTAGGAAGTTTTCTCACAGAACTGAAATGGCTTCAGAGTCATTGATGGGATGGATGACACACATTGATACACATACATTAGTTAATAGAAAATCCAAAACCAAAATTTTACTCTCTCTAGAAGTATCTGTGCAGGTAATAGCAGTTAGTGTTTGATTTACCTTTCATGTTCTATTTCAACTTCTACAGGGTTGGGACAAAAATTAGAGTAATTCTGTTGCCCCAGAGTCAACCATGCACTTCAGAATATGATAGAATGCTCATTTATTTGGACAGTGACAAACATGGACTAACTGAATGGCTCCTTCAGAATATATATTACACAACCTGTACTTGAGACACTCACTTGGAGATACCTCTTCAGTCAATTAGTTTCAGCAGTCCCAACTGTGTCCCCTCCCAAACTCTTGTCCAACTCTAGCCTACTTCCTAGCATGGGGTAAAGTGAGTATTGGAGAAGGCCATTACACTGTGCAATCACTATTCAGCAATAACCACAATTTTTCACTACTGGATTTAAACTTAGCCCAACAAACTTTTCTCCTTGCACTAGAAATGTATCAGCATTTATTGCAAACCATCTGTAGGTATCTGCCACTCAAATCACAGAGACTCTCCATTTTACAACTAACCTTCTTTTAAAGAAGCTATTGAAGAAATGCGCATTATTTAAAAAAAAAGTGAATGTGTTTGGGTTTTTTTAAATGCATGTGTTTTAAATTCTCAGCAATTTTCATTACATAATGGGTAACATGTTGCCTAAAAAGCCATTGCTTGTTATAATTCAAAAAGGCTTTGCCTGGCTACCTCTTTCAACATCAGTAAAAGCACAAAATGCATTACATGCTTTTAAATGACATCATTCTATATAAATTACATCATTTTAATTGGATTTTTAAAAGACTGAAGTCCAAACCTGTGAAAAGTACAATCAGTCATTAAACCTATGGTCTCTACCTGTGTTCACACACACAAACTGATCAGTGAAAAAAATCCTATTAGTGAAGATAATATTCTCCTCAATGATAAAGTGCATATGATTTTAAATCCAGCTAAGCATTTGCCTAACAAGGGAAAACATCTAACGGAAAAAATTGAGTCCTCAGCAGCATGATGCTAACCAAGTTGTTTTTAATTTAAATGTTCTGAAATGAAATCTGAAGAAGGTCTAATTTATTTTTTAAAGTCCTTGCAGCATATGCACATTCACACAACTGTCCTAAGAAGCACCTAGAAACCTCTCAGACATGGAGTTTATTAAAACAAACGCTTCTCTTCAATCATCTCTGCACTTCATTTACACCTTAGTTCTATAAACATTTCTACAGGAGATTTATCAGTTCAGCTATAGGTCATCTTCCACCCCTCAAGCCTGATGTTTTTACTAATACTGAGAACAAAAAGACTCAACAATTGAAATGTTTTTTTCCCCAAGATGGAAACTTACAAGCATTTCTAAAAAACATAAATATTCATTAGCAAAAATTCTACTCAGGAACTGGTTTTGTGCCAACCATCATACCTAAAATATGAATAAGACACAGGTAGAATGCGTTGTTTTTCTTTAGAATCAGTGAGAAAAGCAACCACTTAGATCATTATTTCTACAGTTCTCCAGAACTACAGGAGCCTAAAACTACAGACTTGAAATACAGTAAAGTGTTACCTGTTTTATACAGACATTGCTGAAAGTAGAAACCATAACTTACAACATTTGTACAGTGAAAAATATTTATTTTGGAAAACACAAATGCTTTTATAAAAGAAATGAGATTAAATTTAAAATTATTCTGAATAGTCTAAAATAATCATAGAATCATTTAATAGTTGTGGTTGGAAGGGACCCTTAAAGGTTATCTTGTCCAATTAACCCTGCAATCAGGAGGGAGATCTTCAAATAGATCAAGTCTCTGAGCCCCATCCAACCTGACCTTGGACATTTCCAAGGATGGAGCACCTGCCACCTCTCTGGGCAACCCGTGTCAATGTTTCACCATCCTCATTGTAAAAAATTTCTTCTTTATATCTAGTCAAAATGTCCCTTCTTCAAATTTAAAACCATTACCCCTTAACTTATTGCTACAGGCCCTACTAAAAAGTCTGTCCCATCTTTCTTACAGGCCCCTCTTAAGTAATGAAAGGCCTCAATAATGTCTCCCCAGAGCCTTCTCTTCTCCAGGCTGAACAACCCCAACTCTCAGCCTGTCTTCATAGGAGAGGTGCTCCAGCCTTCAGATCATCTTCACGGCCCTCCTCTGGGCCCACTCCAACAGGTCCATATCTTCCCTGTGCGCAGGCTTCCAGGACTGGATATAGTACTCCAGGTGGGATCTCACGAGAGTGGAGGTAGCGGGGCAGAATCACCTTCCTTGACCTACTGGTTGCACTTCTTTTGATGCAGCCCAGGATACAGTTGGCTTTCTGGGCTGCGAGTACACATTGCCAGCTCGTGCTGAGCTTCTCATCCACCAGTAGCCCCAAGTCCTTCTCCACAGGGCTGCTCTCAATCCCTTCATCCTCCAGCCTGCACTGATAATGGAGGTTATCCCAACCCACTTGCAGGATCTTGCACTTGGCCTTGTTGAACCTCATAAGGTTCACATAGGCTAACTTCTTGAGCTTCTCCGGATCCCTCTGAATGGCATCCTGTCCCTCAGGAGTGTCAACCACATCACTCTAGTTGGTGTCCTCAATATCTTCAACACTCTGTTTGATATAATGATATTCTAATTTCACCAGTGTGCAATTGCAGCCCAGAGGGCCAACTGCATCCTGGGCTGCATCAAAAGAAGTGTGGCCAAGCAGATCAAGAGAGGCGATTCTGCCCCTCTACTCTGCCCTGGTGAGACCTCACCTCGAGTACTGTGTCCAGCTCTGAGGCTCCCAACACAAGAAGGATGTGGACCTGTTGGGGTGTGTCCAGAGGAGGGCCATGAAAATTATCCAAGGGCTGAAGCACCTCTCTTATGAAGACAGGTTGAGAGAGTTGGAGTTGTTCAGCCTGAAGAAGAGGAGACTCCAGGGGAACCTTATAGTGACTTCCAATACCTGAAAGGGGCCTATAATAAGGCTGGGGAAGAGCTGTTCACAAGGGCATGTAATGACAGGACAAGGGGTAATGGTTTTAAACTAGAGAAGGGTAGATTTAGGTTGGACATCAGGAAAAAGGTCTTTAACATGAGGGTGGTGGATCACTGGAACAGGTTGCCTAGAGAGGTGGTGGAGGCCCCAACCCTGGAGACATTCAAGGTCAGGCTTGATGGGGCTCTGAGCAATCTGTTCTAGTATGAGATGCCTCTGCTTATTGTAAGGGACTTGAACTAGAGGACCTTTATAGGTCCTTTCCATCCAGACACATTTTATGATTCTATTTTAGTACTTATTCCACTGAACTTTACCAGTCAAAACTAAAAGTGCCTAAACTTCTGCTAGGAAAAAACAAAGCAGCCTCACTGCTTTTACTAATACTATGGTGATTTACAGTAGCTATTAAAAGAATATAAAATTGAGAAATAAATAAAATAGCATAGATTTCAGAACCTCACCTTTAATATCTCAACTACCCTTAACTTAAGTTTATGAAAAATAGGAGAAAAGTTCAATTTGCCACTGACTTGTATTAAAAATTTAAATGAGATTCATCAGCGTCAATAATTTACTACCTCATCAGCTCAGGGTTACTACAGATTTGGGCCATCTATGTCATCATCAATACTTACAGGGTCTTGACAGCTCAGAACCTCCAAGATGCTGTTGAGTAATTCAATACAGTACTTCTTCTCTTGGTTCTGGAGCTGCTGATCATCCTTCTGTTCCAGCAATTCTTTCAACTCTTTTGTAATCACAGGAAGCAGAATGTCCCTGCATTCTGAAAGTAAACAAATCATCTTAAGAACAAATATAAATCAAATACTACTTGCAAATAAACCCTCCTCCAAACAGTGAAATACAATATGCTTTAACAGCTACAGTCCCTTTCAACATGGAATTGTTGATGTTCCAATCATGCCTCAGGGATACTCTTCAACTTATGTGATATTTTGGAAGTCAATATTATTTGTCATATATGAAAAGCACAACCTTCTGATAAAAATAATTTGTCTCAGTTAAATTCTGGAGGCTGTTTAGCTTGCCCCAAACACTTACAGACAAATAATTCTCTTCACATACAAAGCATCTGGAAATAAGCTATGTTTAAGTAGTGACAGGCTTTTAATGTAGGAAAAATTCAATACTCATTTTTGAAGATAAGACAGAAACAGCAACGGAGTGCACCCTCAGTATGTTTTCAGATGACACCAGGTTGGGTGGTAGTGTTGAACTTCCTAAGGGTAGGAAGGATCTGAAAAGGAATCTCAAGAGGCTGGATCGATGGGATGAGACCAATTATATGAGATTCAACAAGGCCAAGTGTCAGGTCCTGCTCCTGGGTTACAACCACCCCATGAAACGACAGGGGCTTGGGGAAGAGTGACTGAAAAGCTGCCTGGTGGAAAAGGAGGCATTGGTCAACAGCCAGCTGAATATGAGCCAGCAGTGTGCCAAGGTGGCCAAGAAGGCCAATAGCAATCTGGCTTGTATCAGAACTAGTGTGGCTAGCAGCACTAGGAAAGTGAGTTTCCCCCTGTACTTGGCCCTGTTGAGGCCAAACCTTGAATCCAGTGTTCAGGTCTGGGCCCCTGACTACAAGATAGATACTGACATGCTGGAGCATGTCCAGAGAAGGGCAACAAAGCTGGTGGTCTATAGAACAAGTCTTCTGAGGAGTGGCTGAAGGAACTCGGGTTTTTTAACCTGAAGAAAAGGAGGCTGAGGGGAGACCTTACTGCTCTCTACAACTATCTGAAAGAAGGTTGTAGAGAGGTAGGGGTTGGTCTCTTTTCCCAAGTGATAGGTTGAAAAGAAACTGCCTCAAACATTATCAAGCACTGGAACAGACTGCCCAGGGAAGTGGTTGAGTCACAATCCCTAGAGGTATTTAAAAGATGTGTAGACATGGTGCTTAGGGACATGGTTTAGTGGTGGACTTGGCAGTGTTAGGATTAGGACTGATTGGATTCAATCTTAGGGGTCTTTTCCAACCTAAATGATTCTTTGATTCTATGATTAAGCAATCTACATACACACAACTCCCTTCACAACCCAAGAAAGCTCGAGACATATGGGGGAGAGGCATGGTATGGGGGCAGATGCCTATTTAAGTACTAGCTGGTTTTTTGCTTGATAAATGTGGTCATAAGATAGCCAGCAGACAGATATACTTATTCTTAATGTCCAAATCCATGAAAAAACAACTGTTCTGACTGGCTTTTTTTTTCTAGAAGCCTGAATAAAACATGCTGCCCCAAAATGTATTTGTACACATAAGACATCAACATGCAGTTTGACCACCTTGCATTTATTTCAAGGTTTGTCAAAGGATGTTGATGTATGTATTTATCAACCCCAAAATTCCAACACACTTCTGAGAGAGAAGTTCCCTGGTAACACCTTCATGCACAAGGACAGGCTGATTCATTCTGGTAAAAGATTAAGCAGTTACAACATGTTTTCAGTTTAAGGTCTGGCTTGTTTGTCTGGGTTTTTTAAATGCTCTATTCACCTTATTCTCCTTCAGAAGATATCTAATGATTCCTTCCATACCAGGTAAGTGAAATTCAAACTCTAAGTCATTAATGCAATACTGTCATCAAAAAAGACATTTGGGTCTCCTTCAGCGAAAATCACAGATGGGCTTCATTCCTGCCTGCCTCACATGTGCAGCCAAAATGGTAATAAAGATTTAACACCACTTTTGTCTCCCTTGGGAAACACTACTCTTGATTCCCTGGCATGCCTTTAGTCATAACCATCTGTTAGGATGGCCTCATGCCCACTTAAGAACTGGCATGCCAATTTAATGAGGACATAGGTGTCATCTGAACACAGATTTAGAGCAAAGCTTTAAAAATAAAACCTGTGAACAACATTCTTTCAATAAGGAGAGACTTCTGACAGCAGTCAGCACTCAATTAAAGCACCATGCTTGTTTACAAAGGACATCTGTTGACAGCTACAGGCATCTTTATATTAAAAGTCTTCCCTCTTCATTATTTGCCATTTAACTCCTCATTGGAAGCCCAAAAGTCATTAATTTAAAATTCTATAGATTTTATTCATTGCTAAATCTAAACTGAAATCTCACAGTTTAGATAAGAGCCTCAGAAAGGGGACCTGCCATAATTCATCTGCAGACACAGCACTGTAAGATGCAAACACTTTGTCTCCTGGAATCTAGTGCTAACATAGGAAGGAGAAACACAATGGCTGATCCTGTGAATCCAGCACAGAACACTGCTGCTGACCATTGAAAGCAAGTGTCAGCAAGGAAGGTTAGCTACAGAATAGGTATGGCATTAATGGTCATAGCACATCACTGCATCCAAGCACAACACTGCAGAATACATCCACTTCCTAACTTCAAAGCATATGTTCAAGCTTCTCTGCTCCTCATGGGAGCTGAGTAATGCCACGTATTTGAAGGCAGCCAGAGCAACATCTAACACTATCATCTCTCTAGCCAAAACAACACTAAGTGTTCAGTGCCTTTTCCAGCCAGCAATCATTACAGCCTGCCACAAATGCTTGTCAGCATATCCTTTCTGGCAGATTTTAAAGTTATGTGTTTGTGTTATGGAATAATGATGAATTTCAACTTGCTCGTTTCCACATTTCATTTAATTGACACAAAATATTTGCTAAAATATCAGCTTCTTACAAACTTGCGTAATTAGTCTTTGTTCTCTCTTCCCTGTGTGAAGTAGCTATAAAGAGTTTTTACAAGTGTATTTATAAGTTCGTTAAAACTAGTTCACCTAACACCATTTACATTTCCTTCCACAGATCAAGATTTTTATAAAATTATAACCAAAAAATGCCATAATGCATCAAGTCTAACTAAAAGTCACCAGCAGCAATATCAAGCATGTCACCTACTCCTTCATGAACAGAAGAAGCTAATAGCTTTAATCTACACATGGTCATCACAAATGTATGCAGACACATGCCTAACAAGATATTCATATGCCATCCTTATCCATATCAAAATATTGCACAAACAGATCTAGCAAAAAATGAACACTGGATGTGAAGTGATGCTGTAAAGGTAATGTACCCCTAAAAACACTACTACATATTAGGAAAGGGGGTAGGAAAAAACTCTACATTTAACAACATTGAGACACTGTGTTAAAACCAGTAGAGGAAAACAGTCACAGCAAATGAAAATCAAAACTTTAGCTTAAAAATTTATACCAATAGTAATACAACATAGGATTACAAGAACAGTTAAAAACATAATTAAACTGAAAGATGCATTTCAGTTCATTCTACTTGCATTCACTTCATGCTGTATTACAGTTCACCTACTTCAATTTACTGGTTTCTGCTTAATTTTAATACTGCAGTAATTAAGATCAAAATCTAATGGAAAGAATGCCATAGTTGAACCAGTGTATAATTCATAACAGACAGTATTCATAGCACAGGACCAACCTATCAATAAGTTTTCCTCAGCTGCACCTTAGAAATTTAGGACACACTTACATATGCATTACATATTAAGGAATAAATCTCAGGTCTGACTTAAATCTTCCCTCTTCTAGATCAGCAACACCATGAAATACCAATACATTTCAAGCAGCGAAAGAAAAGAACCAGAATATCTCAAAGGTAACACTCAGTAATGTACAAATGAATGATAGGAAACCAGTCTAATTATGGGTGTGTCCAAGTACCTGTATCCTTTAAAAAATAGTACAATAAAAGTTCTTTAGTTAGGAAGCAAAAAAAAGCTAAAATCTCAATATTTATTCTGGTATCTGACAAATCAACCCCTACTGCTAGCATATGTCTCTTGCTGCTGTTCTTCCAAATCTGAACATGCCATAGCTGTGTCTACAGCCACAGTGAGAAGAGGACCTGGATTTCAAGCCAAGAGACTGAAATACTATTCCCACCCCTGCCAGTGACCATCTGTGTGACCTACTTAGAGTTATATTCCTTGCAGCAGATCTCACAGTGCTCTGCTACAGCACAAACTCCTAATCAGGAATGGTCCTCTAGAGAATACAAAGTCAAAAGCAGTAGTGAACACAGACATTTTACTACATGTTCAAGCATTTTATATTCATTTCACACCAATAAAAAACAATTCTCCCAAGACTGATTTACAAATTTAAACATAACATCAGTGAGTATTCCATGGTCATCTTAGCATAAAAATCTAGGTCTGAATACTGTAAGATCAGAAACACAAGAACAATAACAATTGTATGGTGATCTCTCAAAACTGAAGAGATGGTCAGGGAATTAAGCAATACGTTTGCAAAAAAAAAATAAAAACCCCCAAAATACCAAAAACTAAAGTGAACAAAAAAACCCCAGTAGTTCATCAAAAGTAGCTTCACACAGAAATAAAGCAATTCTAGCTGAACTCTTCTTTGGCAAGACCAACAGAGAATTTCACAAGAGGAAGTGAATAACCCATTCCATCCCATATACAAAGGGAAGATGTATGACGAGACATTCTCCTACATCATACATGAGACCTTGAAATCCCATTAGGGGTGCTTGTACAAGACAAGACAACCATGTATAGAGTGATCTAAAAAGGAAAGTGTCAAAAATCAAGTTTAAGAAGATATCTTGTCCTCTGATAAAGAATGACACAATACTGTCTGAAGACAAAACTGGATAAATGCCTGCATGTGTGCTCACACATCCTGTGGCAATATTCCTAAAAATTGTAGGGAAAGTGCACAGGGAGTAGAAAGCACCAGTCTTCCTACATTCAGCCACTCAAACACCTAGAACCATCATAACCTCTCTAAGGTGAATTATAGTTACAGAGTGGGAATAAGAAATCAATGCCTCAACAGAAAAATCTGTCAATGTAAAAGCTTGTAGAAGTGCTGTAAGCACTGTGGGGCTTGTGAAGATCAATTACAGTAGCAGTCAACAGGACTGTGCATCCCATCTGACAAAAGCACTCAATTCCATGACAGTCTACAGTAAAAAATTTTGAATGTCTGGGAATACATACCAATAAATTCAGCTTAACCTCAAGGCCTCCAACTTCAGGTTCATCTATAACTTTTTAATAAATGCACATTTCCCTGGCTCTTCTTTTAAAATATTTTGAAAACAACTTGTTCATGTTTTCACCATTCTACCTCTCTAGAAAATGCTGTGAACATCAATGGGTAAAGGAAAAGAAATATCAATGTATTAAATCCAAATAAATTATAAAGAAAATAGCATTGGAAATGGAAGTAAATTAAGTGAACAGGAACTGTAATGAACTACACAGAAAGGGATTAAATCCTGAAGCCTGGAGAAAAAATGGATAACCTGAAACAGTCCAATTAATAGACTTCATTGTAATTAGCAATGTAGTGAAATATATTCCATGTTCATGGCAGAAAAAAATACTACCTGTTCTAGATAAATGTGAACTTTAGTTAATGATACTGTTGGCAATCTTACCTTAATTATCATGCTGCATCCTATTTCGTGATACACTACATATGTTTTCATTCTTGTAAATTACCTTCCACCTCATTGCTTGGAGTAATGAATCAGGCATTGTCTACACCCTGCAAACACAGTTGCTTCTCTAGCCAATTATATTTTCAAATCAATTGTATTTAATATAGAGCAATAAAAGCATACTTGGAATTTTCTGTTTTCCACCACAGCACTGTACAAGAAAAAAAGACTTGTTTGCTATTTACTGTGCACAGCATTACAATGGCACAGTACAGAAACTTTTTCATGCTACTGTAATATCAGAGATACTTGTGAATTGGTCTTTTCATATTCTTCAGTACTTGCACATCAAACTTGTTGTGGACCTTCCCCTATGAAGGTTAAATTAAAGCAATACAAGCTATAAAACATCCTGCAATTCTCCCAACGCTGATTTTCTGCCATTAGCAACGTAGGGGCAGGCTGGGTGAAAGGAAAGTTAAAACAATCATCGCTCAGAAGAGAGAAACTATGATTAAATGCCCTAACAGATACTTGGGTAACACCAGAGAGACAACAGTAAAATTGTTCAGCTGGTCATACCAAGTGTCAGAGTAACGACAAAACTCATCATAGAATCGTCTCATGAAAAGAAAATACTATTTGACCTTGACTGGGTTCCACTGAGGATGACGAAAAAGGTATGCCTGCCCCCCTCTCTGTCCCCCAAGAAAAAAACACCAAGGGAAACTGTCAGTTTCAGGTTATGTATAAATTTTAAATTCTATAGTAACAGCAATTAGCAGTTTTTTTCCATCTCTTCATCACAATGTTAAAGCACAAAATTTTTAAATGAATATTCTCTAGTTAGCAAGAATATTGTCTTGATTTCTTTATTTTGGGCAACTACTTCTTCCGAGGATTGTCACTTATTTTAAACCTTTAACAGAAAAAGATCAGTTTCCCCAGGAACCCCTAAACCCAGCAAATTATATACCAGTTATTAAAGTAAAAACATTTTAAGCCAGATATAGCATTTGTAATTACCAAAAGCATATAAACAAACTGTTAATTTCCATGCATACACTTTAATGTCAATTACTAGTGCAAGTTTGCATCACAATGACCTATTTAGACATACAGGACCCAGTGTAAAGCAGCTAGGCTGGCAAATGTTTTAAGTATTAAATGCCTTTATGGTCTTAGCTGCTTGGTTTTGCTGTTTGCTATTAGCAAAAAAATAGCACAGAGAGGTTTTGGACATTATTTTTTTTTTTTTCTCAATGTATAAATTTGAGTCTAAATGAATCTACTGTCTGTCTGGAGGAAATTAAAAGGTACTATTATCTGGTCAACAGTACAAAAAAACAGCCCTTACTGTTTTTATAAAAGCACCTCAGAATTAGAAATTCTCTTAACAAAATTTCTTATTCATTGCTACCTTAGAAGTGGAGACAGAGAAAATATATACCCTTGTTACAATTCACAACATGTTCTAAGGTAGACATTTACTATAATACACCAGCTATATATTTCAAGGCATCAGACAAGCTGCATTTACAAGTAAGCAGCAATCTATCATTATTATTTATCCGCAAGCAGTAAAATGCTTTACAGAACATTTTGTATTAACAGACCTTAGCTAAAGCACAGGCCTCCTAAACACATGAAATGAGACCCACTCTGAGCAGACTGCAATTGGAATCCAAAAACCCACTCTTTTCTCCTCTGCAGCATAAACACGTATGGAAGAAAGGAGCTGTTTGATGTACACTAAAAGGAAGAAAATGCAAGCCTACAGAACTGGGAAGCACACAGGTTACTGTATGCTCAACTGTTCACTTTCTGGACATTTATTAGGGCTTTATTCTTTATTATATGAGCATGGGATCTGACCAATACTTCTGATATATGAAGCAATAACAAGCCTATTTCCATGAGACAAGTTTATTTAAAGAAAAACTATCAAAGCATTGTTATTCCACAGCAGTGCTTGCTCTTGTCTTCTAAAATTCCGAGACAGAATAAAAAGTTGATTTTTTCTTCCAGAAAAATACGATTAGAGTGGAGACTAACATATCACACTAAAAGGATAAAAGTTACCAAAGGAAGAAGATTAAATACCCTTCGTACTGTTAGAACTAGAACTACCCAGACGCTCTAAGTCTGTTCTTGCAGATAGCCAAGCAGTGGGTTTACTGGAGACAAACAAAAGCTTCCACACCCTCAGAATACTAATGCACAGATACTGCTCCCACCCCCTCATCGCCCTCAAAAAAGGAAAGAAAGGAAGAAGGGAGTATAGCCTACATTTATTATCTCAGTATTAAACACAGTCAAGGTAACTGAACTCTGGTAAGATCAAGAATTCAAGAGAGTACATTATTTTAACCCAAAAATCTTTCAGTTTTGCTAGAGGATGTTTTTCCTTCTAGTCTAAATGGTACTTGCCATAAGGAGCAGAGATAAAACTAAGACTGGCACTTCTGATCTTAGAAGCAGCATCAGCACAAGAAAACAGCAATGCAATGACACATCTGACTGTCCTTGTAAAATAGACATACAGTAAACTACTGGAAAAAATTGTGAATACAGATTTAGATGTGTTTGAAAATCAGTGAGTTGTATCTGCTTTTAATAGCTTGGATCGGTGCCTGCAGATACCGAAGCTACAGCAACTTAAGTTCCACCGATTCAAGCAACCTTGAGTGTTACACAGTCAAAAAAATCACAGTGGATGGCCATGAAATCATTAACATAAGTAGAGATTAAAATACTTTATAATTAAATCTAAACAATAAAACCAACTGCATTATCATCTTGATTTTGTCCAGGAAATCTATAAATGGACACAGGTAATTACTGTTATAGTTTACAATATATATTTCCACCTCCATGGAATACAACTCAAGTCTATTAATATAAAGTTGAATTTTTGTCTGTCCTAGGCATTAGAACTGCATCACTCTTCTTGCAACACAGAGGGATGAGATGAGCAGAGCAATCCTCTCCCACTCCACTCAAGCTCAGTACTTGTTGCTACCACTGTTGTACTGTCAAGTTCCTAAAATCACTATGTATACGTTGTCAGAAACTGAAATTCTGTCCAAATTGTTACCCATCTGAGTAGCTCATGTGCCTTTCAAAGTTCTGGAAGTCTTCTCCACAGGAGTAAGAACCCGAGAGAGAAGGAAGCCATTCAGCCCACAGTTGTAGAGACAGAACACTTAATTTTCGTTGTTAAGCCACTCATGTAAAATTAGGCTTCTTTCCTAGTACTCCTTCAACAAAAATTCCCTTTCTGTGATAGTATGAAGAAAAACTAAGCACAAGGCCAATAAAGACACTTCAGTACCACTTACCACTCCTGTTCTTAGAGTGGAGAAAGACAGTAAGTTCTGATAAAGGTTAAGAAACATTGTAATTCCTGTAGCTGCACAGCAAATGAGCTGTACTAGAGCACTATCAGCACTCAGTCCTCTCTCCAGGCAGAGGCCTTACATAATTAACATATGCTGTGTTCACAAAGTTCCTGTCTCACTATGGAGCTTACAAATTGGTTGAAAGGATACACATAGCTCCAACCATCACTCTAACCATTATATTGAAGGAAAGCCACAAAACTGTTCCTGTGAGACCCACCTGTTCCTTGTTTTAGCCTAGCAATCTTGCTTCACACAACAGCAGTCTTGTAGGAAGAGATGAATCCCCTCTAGAGGTCAGACTTAGTGTTCACACTCAGTATTGGTTTTACTCAATTTCAAGCATGAATTACACAGAACGTAAGTCAGACAACATTTTCAAACCTCGTTATTTTAAGCCTTAAAAGCATTTTATATTTACCTTGTTTTTTAAAAAGGTTGCTGCGTACTATTTCCTTCATGGACTGCACTTTTTGCTTCTGTAGTTTCACTGGTGGAATGCAAGTGTAAAATTCATATAGTAGTTGGCTGCATGTAAAGGAAAATAGCAGTAAATACTGTACAGAGAACGAATCATGTGTTAATAAAGAAAGAAAGAGTAAAATATATGTTTCCAAGCATTTCTTTTTAAGACTTAGATTTATTTACCATATCACAAATATTGACAAGAGATCAGCAGCAGGTTAGAAAGAAAACTTTCAAGAAAAACAAGATGAGGATTTTGCACGTTTACAGATGTTTATTACTTTCCATTGTTTTCAATACAATAAAGGTATTTTTCTATTTTATCTTTGTCTGACAAATAGAGAAAGATACTTACTCAAACTGCTAAAATCAGATTTCATTTTCTGAGACAGGGCTTACACAAAGATAGATTGTTCCACTCGCTTATTTTATTCACCAAGTTACTGCCTAAGTATTGGGCTGTCAAAATTAATTTTGTCATTATGCAAGCCAGATGATAACTCCCTGTTAAGAACATGTGCCCAGAGTTCAACCACTGTCTCAACGAGTATGAATTGGCACAGGTTTGTTGACTTATATTTATTCAATAATAATGTACTGTTTACAGCAGTATTACACTGCAGACTCCATGTGACACATCAACTAAATGTTCAAATGCAACTCACCTCAGTAACTTGGCATCAAAGACCATCTCAACATCATGGAGAACTGATGGTATGTACTTCAAGGCAGCAACCTGTAATATCATACAGATTGTGGTAACTTCTCAGATGAGAACTATTCAGATATGAATTTTAAAAAGAGAATTTAGTCTGCAGCAAGGCTGCATACAGTATTTCAAACTGGCTCAGTGCTGGCTTAAGATGCCTTCAGATAAAATCATTCCTCTGCTGACCTTATCCTCATATTCATATCCAATTCTGGGAAGTTGAGAAACGTATTTAAAAGCTGTTGCAACTTCAACAAAAATACTGTCTTCTACTGATCTTTTTCATTATTAGGTCCTTGAAACAGTTGGGGAAAAAAAGTGGTTTTTTTTTTAAAACAAACAGGTCTGTGAAAACCTGAGGCTATTTAAAGCACCCATACAGGTATCTGTGGTGGGCATTTTACACCAATTCACCATTAATGTGAAAGATGTTTGATAAACAACAAGGCCACCAGTGGCCACAAAATATTTTAGGCAGTGTTCCCACTAACACTTGGTCTATTGTGTTGCCTTCCCACATACTCCCTATTCTGCACTTGCATGAGGAGGGAACTGGGAAGGATATCACTGCCATTTCTCTGCAGATCTATAGTACCAAATGAAGTACAATAACAAGTATATCCCCTGCATTCTTCCAAACTCCCAAGTTCATTTGCAATAATTGCTTCAAATGATGCACTATGGACACAACTGAGCAGTGCCCTTAATGAAGTTATAAAAATCTCCTAGTAAGCAGTACAAGATGTTCTACATTCTTCAGACCTTAGAGAATAATTTTTTAAGTGGGATACAGATAAACCCACAGCATTGCAGAAAATCCATACACACACAATATAATGTAAAACTTATTTTAACCTTTACACCTGACCAAGCTTATTTTCTTAGTTGCCCTCGTTTGCAACATTATACATATTCATGAAATTCAAGTACCCATGAGATGAAAATAACATTTTAAGAAATCACTGGTGTTCTGTTGCTTAGTATAATCTTATTTGCTACAAGGCAACTTCAAGAAGTTCCTCTGCTTTCCCCTTTTGCACACAGCAATCAACACATCAACTGTCAGTACCTTTCTAGCCTTACTCTTTCATAAGTAATCTTTGCACTTCTGTACAGTTTTAAGTTCTTAGAATCTAGCACAGTAATAAGGATGACTCAAAAATGTGTGGGAAAGAATGAGAGAAGAAAGGTAGCATCTTTATACTACATTATTTTCATACTTTTCAATGCCAAAGACAATTAATTATTCCTGTGTTTCCATGACCTTTAGAAGGTGTCATATGAGCTTTCTGAAATGATGCACAGAACTGGGAGCAATAGATTGTAAAACCAGTGCTTAAGGGCAAGCTGGGTGTAGCCGACATTTGCAACAGACAAGATCATCTGTAGGTCAGATGTGATGTGTCAGCTGGGGCAGAGAACAGTTTTTGGAAAAGAAGCAGGAGCTTGATTTGTAATTTAAGATTGGGAGCACAAGCTTGTCAATGAAAGGGCACACAGGCTACAAATCAGGCACCAATAGTATGACTTCATAAAAACACAACCTGAAATCTAAAAATTCATCAGATTTTATTCCCCAGAAATATAGGCTAATTTACGAAGACTCAAAACATATCTGCAGAAAATTATGTTTCTTCTCTGAGGGTTAAGAGAAAAGACAGAAGGTAGTAAGAACACCTTGCTCCTCCTCATCTCCAGACTCTCTCTTGACCAAGCTATTTGCAGGTTCTGGAAATGTATTATTTATCCAGTTAATATAACTGCTTTCAAACATCAGGAAATGCTATACAACAGCAAAGTTAGGATACTGAAGTTGTAATTCTAATTCTAGTAAAATGACTTAATGCAGGGTTGAAGCTAATAATTCTACCTGTATCTTTAAACAAGAGGTAATTTCAGTAATTCCAGAAGTAAAAAGCAAAGGCTAATTTGAATTTACATGTAAATTTCCAGTTTACCAACAATAAATTAACAATTCAGTTTACAGCTATCCAAAGCTTATATAAACAGTACTGCAAAACAGAAGCAAATATCTACCCTTCTTAAAGCTTAAGCACTAAAGTCAAAGCATCTATTTACTTCAGCCATCTTTAGAACAAGATACTGAAAAGCTAGAATTTTAACTTTTTGTAAATCTTTACAGCATGTAGCTGATTAGGAAGCAAGACATCACTCAGAAGATAAACTGAAACAATAAAGTACTTCTGGCAGTGACTAGGCTGTTTCATATGACATGTAATTTTATAAACAATCTTTTCCTGACTGAATTAATGTTCAACACAAGTCTGAATATGATTGCTATCAGAAAAAATGACTGGGAAATTACTACTGACTGGAATACTGAGCCCTGAGTATAAAAAATCATTAGCAGAGACCATCGCACATTTCAGGTTTCAAAATAAATCTTAAAATATTCTAAAGCTAAACCTCATATTTGGACAAACAAGGGTAAAAAAAATAGTCAAGAATACACATTTTAAGGCTGTGAAAACTAGTTCATTTTCAGTTTCAATATCCCAAGAAACCAAATTACTTTAACTTTCTTCAGGGCTCCTAAAACTTCCTCCTCTGACACCTTTGGATCATAATCCATTTGAACTCGTTCAGTTGATCCTACCAATCTCTATTCCACTGGAATTCATATCAATGATAATTTCAGATGTGACAGGTTTAAGGCTGTTTCGATACTCTGAGTATTTTTCCAATGGACTCTGTGAACATTCTTCTCTGGGTATGCAAGGTATAACACCTTTGGAGTCCTGTTTTTCAGTACAATCTCTGAAGAATCCCCTGTCCCTTACCCTGGAAAGTTAACTTTGTACTACTACATCTATCAATGTCTCCAAAAAACTTAGTATTGGGTCTAGGGAGAGGGAAATCAGTGTTAGGTTTAGGCGCAGAGGCAGACTTACAAATTTATTTCTAGCCCTTTCTGTGCCACCTCACTCAATGCAGATATTTTTGCTAAATAAGTTATGTTAAGAACTGGCATTACATATGGGAACATGGGAATCACTGGAAGCACAATCAACATTTATTAGTACACCAAATGCCATACTGCCATTAGTGTCACAACAGCACCTGTTTTTAGACACACCCATAGGCTGTTTCAGAGTCAACATGGCCACTTGCAAACCCATGAAGTGTGTCCCAGCAACAGTTAAACAAGCAAAAAAGTCTTCTATAACTATTTCTTGTCACTCTCAAGAAGAAACTACTCTGCTCATTAGAGGAAACACAGATGGACAATCCCACAGAACCATTTTGAGATTAAGGCAGGGTGGCATGCAGTGACATGACATGCCTTGCCTGGAGAACATATAAGCCTTCAAGATCTATTTGATAATTAATATTATAATACAGCACAAGTACCACAAAAACAAGCATTATTTTATAAACTCTTTCAGTATTACTTTAGAATACAGAGTTTTTCCTTCTTCTAAAGTTTCTCCTGCTTCTGATGCAGTGTCTCGTATGTGTAAATTATTCCTAGGAAGGCCTCTACAGAATTGTCAAATAGCAACAGAGAGTACCCCAACTATTTTTAAATGCATTGAGAACATTACTAATTGTATAATAGCACGAATATAAAGCACTATTTAGTTCAGCTCTTTTGCAGTTGCACCATAACACTCCATGGAAAGTGTCAGATCATACAAATCTCACCATCAGCCACCTAAGGATTTATTCAAGATGGACTTTTTCACTGACTTCCACTTCTACTGCGATTCCCAACAAACAGAACCAAAACACAAAACCAGAGGAAAAGTCAAGTCCAACAAATATCATCATTTCATACTGAAGAACGTATGAAGCATCACTATTGCCGTTTTTCAATAACATCTTCTGCTTCTAATATATGGGAAGCCTTGATAGTTTTCTATTTTAATCCAGAACTACACACCTATTATTTGACACTAATTATCTTCATAGCTCTTTCTTTTCTAGTTTTCTTAACACATCAGATTCCAAATTGTTAAAATAATTAATATTTATATAAATGGGAAACTCTGATCCTATTTGCAGTTGTTTGAACAGTGTACCTCCAAATGGCTGATACTGTCAAGTTTCATTTTCAAACTAAGACTGTGGAATTCCTCTTTAGCATTATCTGAAGAAACTCAAGAATTAAACATTCAGCTCCTACTGGAGGCTTCACTTTATTTCATTCCTCAAAAGATCCCAGCATCTGTGTTTTGGTTCTTTCACTCACTACGTTCATAGAATTAAATAAGTGTATCCTCTGATCTTTTCCATCTAAGCTTAGAATTTTATTAGACAACTTGGGTCTTCCAATAAAGGGAAACCACACAAGTCACAAAACGGATAAATTTCCTTACACTGCATTTTCCTCAATTTAAAACAAAAAAGCCCACAAATCAAAACCATATAAAAAACCCAATAACTTTTTTCCAAGCACACACCAACCTGCAACAAAATGGCAGTTTTGTGTTGGCTTTTCATAAGGTTGTTGATGGATTCAAAGAGTCTCCTCATAGATTCTTCAAATTCTGTTTGTTCTTTGCCTTCATATAACCTGTTGAAAGATGCACTGAGTCATCCTTTCAGAATCAGAAAGTTATCATAGTCCTAAACTGACCAGATTTAACATCATTACCTTAAAAATTTGCCAGTTGATCCAAAAGACATCTCACAAAACAGTTATATCTGCTATTCACTGTATTGTGTAGAAATTCTTCAGCTTGAGCTCAACATTTAAAAAAAATTTAAAGCCTTTAAACAATGACACCTCTCACATTTCAGCTTATTAAAAGAATAATTCCACTTTCAATGTGACTTATATGCAAAAAAAATTCTGATTTTTTCAGCTACAAATGAGGTAGCCTAGGATATTTTCACATATTATCACTGTTTCTTATGTCTGCTACTGTTATTGCCACTTTTTCAAACAGCTGTATTTACTGTCCTCGTGAACCCATCTGCTTTTTGAAGTAAGTCTGTACTTGATACTTTAAAAGTTAAAAAGTGCATTTACATTAAACTCACTCCATAACTTCTTCATTCCCTGTCCTAAAGCTTGAATCTTACACGTTTTCTCTCCTGTATTGTTCATACTAGCTATTAACAGTAAATATTGCTTACATAAACAGTAAAAAACACTGGTGACAAGCTAAATTAGTTACCTGAAACAGCTGTCAAAAGTCAAAGAACAACAAGCTAAGAAAAATCGTCAAGGTGACAAGAGAAGCCTGAAAAGCATGCTGAATACTGTGAACTAAATCCTGCACCTCTGATATAATGCCTTGATATCAAAAGAGAAAAACCCCATTTTAGAGTAATGTATTCCATGTGCTTTTCAACTTTAAACCTCAGTCCTTAAGAGAACTTAAGGCAAATTAAGAGCGTTTATCTACAGCAAGGAAAAAAACAACACTGCCATTCATACAGTGACTGGAAAGAAGCTTTGAGGAAAGGCAAACTTTGAGAGGTGCACTATTCAGGGCCTGGGGCCTCTGCACTGTTTAGGTCAATGCTTGTCCATGAGATTTAAATCAGTTATTGGAAAGGAACTCTAAGATCCAAAATATTACCTGCAGATGAAAAAAATTATATATGCATGTATACAACATACATGTTGTATACCACCTGAGGTACATCATCCCCACTGAGGTATCATAGCTATATAAAAAATGCATACCAGAGAAATGTAGATGTAAAAGGCTTCTAGAAACAATTTTTAGTATTAACAACAGTCATTTATTATCAAGTGGTATTTTAATAGCTTGGGTTTTGGTTAAATGATTTAGGTTTTTTTAGTATACTGGAGGATTGTGGCATGTGGGGGTCCATTAAAAATTATTTTTCAATGGGAATGAAATATATTTAAGTTGTAACAGTATGACTGTCTCAAACTAAATATATTCATGTTACTGGGCTAATACACTGATACAACTTTTATTGCTGCAAAAGTAAATCAAGTTTCTTAAGCCTATTTCTTTAATTCAAGTGGAAACTTGAAGCTGTCTTGACTCAACCTGTGAGGAAGGAGGGAGGCAGAAGCATCACATCATATGTATTAAACGTGTTTTTACACCAGGACTAATCTAAGCCAGGCAGAATGACAGCTTTTTTTTCCTGAATCACCTAGTTTCCATTTAGACACTATTATTTCAATTAAAATTCTTTGTTCTGAAAGCAAATTTTGAAAAATTCGTAATCATTTGCTTGGAAACAACTTCATCCCAACAGAGTACAGTCATTTCACCAGCGAAAACAACCTTAGGCCAATGAAAGGAGGAAAGCAAACATTTCATGTTTTCAGAGTCTGTATTATGTAAACCCTTGGCTAACATATACTGACCTTTCTGCAAAACATAATCACTGAACAAACAGCTGCAAGACATAACCCTAGTTTAGCTAACTGGAGTAAAAAAATGTTCACTTTCATTACATCTCTGTATCTTCAACAGGACTGAATGAACACAAATCAAAATAGAATTTGGTTATCTTCAGTGTATCTGCCTGACAAGATGAAAAAGTCTTCCATTTTCTGCCTTATATTACAAGTCATTATTCATCTCTTTCCTACAGAATTTTCACTTTGTAATGCCTCTTACCTTCCAACAAGGCATCTTAGTTTCTCAAGCAGCCCATCAAATCAATGGGAGAATGACCTAGAGATCTGTCTCATCTCTATTAATTCAAAATATTTGCCTCCAAGGAGGCTAATCTGAACCCTTGAAAGTGAAGTACTTTAATCATAAGTTCTAAATTTTCTCATGGAAGAAAATACATTAATCCATTTTATTCATATTTTATTTCTTTCATGACCAGTTTGACAATAGGAAAATAACTGTGAAGAGTCCTTCATTCTCCCCATCTCCATTTTCCCTAACCCTGAACACCACTTGTAAATATTACACCTCATCTGTCTGGCTGAGCTATAAATCTCTAATCCATTGAGTCTCCCCTATAAATTCCTTAACTGCAGATCTGAAACTCTCAATTCAGTTGGACCATGACTACTGAGAACTATTATTGTTCTATGAACAGTCTGAACACCATGATCTCAAGGACAAGCATCCAGCTTCAAGCCATCTCTCCTAATGCTTGGCTAGCCATCAGTCGTAGGGCAAGCCATCTGACAGAAAGAATAACACTTTGAAATCAGCTACTATTACTAAATCTGTCTCTGAAATTTACTCTGTGAATGAGAAGGCAAATTTTTGAGGATACTTTCTCCAGAAAACTCTCAGCAATGTCTGTTTTGTAGACCAGTTGCCAGCTTTTATGTTCTATTCGTAAAAATGAAAACTACAGTTCTGTTCTGGAATCAGTTTTTGCTGTTTCTCAGATCTACTTCTATTTCTGATATTGGACCAATAGCCTGGGTACTTACTGTGAAAACAATGTCCTTGATCTAACAATGAACTTGAAAACATATTCCAGTGCTTTCAGAGTTCTTAGGATAGGTTCACATTGCTCCCCTCGACTGGAAGTATCCAAGTAAGTCTTTAGAACAGTCATTAATTTCCTGAAGTTAAAAAAAATTTTACAAAATATTATTTTGAAAATGAACTTCTGACTTGTTTGGCTACTGTAAATAAACGTTTATGCTTAGTCAAGCACACACAAAATGTACTGCATGTATTTTTGTGTTTATGTTGCATAAATTCTATCGGTATAAACAAACAAAGAGCAAATTATTAACCATGTAAGCAAGAAAGACATATGAAATCTCAAAACAGCAGCATAACTGTACACCAGCCCAGAAGCACTTTTACAGAAGTTTATAATATACATGCACAATGTAACAAAATGTTACTTCTGCCTACCTACATTAAGCAGTGATTAAACACCACTATATAAATTAATTGCATGTGAATAGTACAATCATCTGCTACACAGCAAAATCTGTTTAAAATATTTAAGGACTTCCTTGCTTTATATCCAAAGGCAATTTTTTGCTAAACACACAGCCTGCTAACAAAGTGCAAAAGCTCATCTAAAAATAAATTCCTTAATTTATAGTTTCATCTTAAGTCATTAAACTAATATTAATGATGCAATCTTAATCCTAATGTAGCCATAAGAACTAAAACGTGCATTTTTTCTTAAATCACTACAAAAATGGAAAACTACTATCCCCTACAAAAACACCAAAAGTACTATACCCTACCCTGAAACAAACAGAACCTACAGACCAACCAAAACAAAACAAGCAAACAACAGACTAGCCTTTGCATGTTGATGAAACTTACTAGTTCACCAGCTGGACTGATGAAACGTTAGTAAAGTGATCACTGATATTTGGAACTTACATGCAAATAATAGCTCCAAGAGCTACTTGCTACTGCACAGAAAATATGTATATACATATACGTCTGTGTCTAAATCTCTGTGTAACTAGTAGACAGAATAATAGCCCCACTGCACTTGCCTAACTCATGTTTCAGGATCAAAACCATGCTTTTAGCCTCTAAGCCTTCTGGGCACTAGACCTACTCCTTTTTATAGCTTCTCTGAATTTACAACTGTATCTAACAGTTTGGCCAAAATACCATATCATAATATGGTCATAATTTGTCTGGGACACAGTATTCCTTCCCAATTATGAGTCAGGCCACATACAACTATTTTATAAAGGATTCTTGAAAAAGAGTGTATCTTCCACGACGTGCACGGAACCAACAATGCCAAGAAAATTCCTTATTTGGGGAACAATCAAACATAATTTTGCCTCTGCCACTTTGATTAAATAATCAGAAACTCCCAGTCAGATAAGTCTTAGAAATAATTTAAGCAAATAAGGCTGTCCTTAAAGGCTCTGTACTCAGCCTTGTCTTCTTTCATAATAAACAAAGCATTAAATTACACGTACTTACTACATATGAAGGAGGATTAAAGAGCATGAAACTTGTACTTAAGCTTTGAGCCCAATAATGCTAACTTCAACTTTCCTAGAATGTGAAAAAGGATTGATTGTGCACTGCTGCCTTTCATTTCTAGCGAACTCATGTACTAATACACAACCTGTATGACATTCCTGTTGAGTTGGAACTGATGCAAATTCAGCACAAGACACAAGATAGACTTAAATATCCCAAAACTTCAGCTAAGGTCTTCCATCTATTATTCATAATTCAAATGGAAGTTCTGCATCTATCTGCCACCCCATCAAGCTGCCAGAACAAGACTTCAGGTAGATTAAAAAAAAACAAACACATCTATCCTCTTATAACACCTCTCCAATATCAGCACTAACTCAAGATGCTGTCTTTCTTCATAATTCAAAGCGATTTTATCCATCATCTGCAAAAACCTTCTTTATATTAAGAAGGAATCCAGTATTAAATTTATGGTATAACTTGTCTTCACAGCTTTTATTGTCTTCTATGAATCCCTGTCTTCCCATCTGGGCATTATCCGGAAGCTTCAAAAATAAAAAAATAATAATAAAAAAAAGCAGAAGTCTGTTAATTTGCCTAGTGGCATGATCCTGTGACAAATACTAATGCTCCATTTCAGAGCAGACCACATAACAAATATCAAAATTCCAGTTCACTGCACTGAAATCCTCCTGGTGCAACAACAGACTGCAAACTGCATACGGAGATTTGACAGTTCTCAAACGCCTTTTTTCCCCTTGAGTTCTCTCACTGTAAGTGAACACATGGAAATCTATATAAAAGGGTTAAGGACATCCTCAGGTCCTCACTTAAAGCACTTTAGATTAACGCCAGGAATGTAAGTATATAAGGCTAGATAATTATCTTCTGACAAATTTGACAGGATCCAGATTCAGTGCTCGGACACAGCAGAACCCAGAGAAGCAAAAAATGAATGCCAAAGGATCATTAAATCCCAAATCAAATACCATTTGTCAATTAACTCTGCTTATAATAATGTGTTTCTCATAGGCAGGTTTGTTTCCAGATAAGCCAACAGCAGGTTCAAAACAACAGTCATCATTAATCACATCAGAAAAGTCATAAACAGGATTTACTTCCTTCAGTGTGATGGTGAAGGTTTAGAAAAAAACAAAAAAGAGAAAGTAAACTTACTTGTATGCCAATGTTGCACTAAAATGCTGCTGGATGTACGCTTCCAAAACAGCGTTAAAGTGTTGAAACTTACGGTCTGCAATGAGCCCTATGATGTATATCTAAATAAACAGGGACATAATGAGCATTTCTGCATCAAGTCACATTTTAAATTTAAATATTAGTCTTCTAAAATAATTTTGATAATCCACTATTTATTTTTACAGAAATTAGCTTTTCAGTCAAATAGTAATATTTGATCTGTTCTGCAGAAATTTTAAAACTTATTTCCTGAAAAAACAGCTTGTTACATTATTGAAAATTCTAGGGCTCTTTTATTTGATAAATACAATCCTTTGGTGCCAATTCTTACCAGTGCATCAAAGACAAGGATGTCATACTCATTACTGTGGGAATGTTCCATCATGATGTTGAACAGGGCATCGAGCGTATCTTGGAGAAACTATACAACAATATGAAATGACAAATTGGCAAACAATTACAGTTGAAAATCTTGCACGTCGGTTTTCAAATAACAGTACCAGTTTCTCTCAAGTTAGAATTTTAAAGGCCTTCACTAAACCATCACTTAAATTCAGAAACCACTTTGAAGGATTTCGGCTCTAGTTTCTTTAAGAATCTACCTCACCGGACACATGAGAAATCATTAATACATGCTCAGCTCATAATATTTTTAGCTTTTCCATAAGCTTTGTCAACTATATAAGTATCTAAAACTGCTTTCCTAGTTCCTTAGTGAAACAGGTACTTCATTGCTACTTTCACATACATATGGTGATTAAAAACACACTTCATACTTCTGTGGTCTGATTCAAAGCCCAGTTTAAATCAAAGGAAAGTCTCCCAGTGACTTGAAAGCTAAATGTTTGGTTAAATTTTTGTTTGTTGCAAGTTCTCCTTCCTCCTGCTCTCCAGAGGCATCTAATGCTTTTATTTAAAGAATAACACAAATGTAAGAAACTGCTAATCTGAATGCTAGAGCCTGCCACTGTCTAAAATATTAACAAGTTTTTATTCGTATTATACTCATTAAATTAGCAAAGCACTTCACTGGTTACATAACACACTTTTTTTTAATATCAACGTGTAAATTAAGAACTATAAAGAAAGCAGGAGGAACTCTTTGTAATGTTTCAGATAGACAAAAGCAAACAGTCAAACTGAGATTGTGAAAAATATTTAAGTAACTGCCTTCATATCCTACATAGTTTTATAATAAAATTTTCTGTGCATGCTCAAAATTCAAGTTTACCTGTGACATACACACAAGCACCCGATCAAAGCAACAACTCCAAATAATACTCTTGATACTGAATTCTCCATTCACACACAATATTTCCAGGAAAATAAAACAATAGAAAGTAGAAAAAGATCCTAGTAAATTAATTACCAGTGAAAGTAGGGATATTTGACCAGTAATCTTGCAAATCTCCACCACCTAACAGTAGTCAATACCAGAGTGTGGGAGCAACAAGTAAAACAACAGATTAACACTTAAGAATCCTGTCCAGGTGCTTACTTGCTCCCTCTAATGAAGAGCTTTGCTCATGCCTACGCAAAGAGGCATCATCCCTGGAGGTGTTCAAAAAACAGGTAGACATGGTGTTTCAGGAGATGGTTTAGTGGTTAGGGGTCATAGGGCAGATGGTTAGACTTTACGACCTTGAAGGTCTTTTCCAACCTTGATGATTCTAAGATTCTACCAAAGGCATTACACTGAATGACGTTAATAAAGCTAAGTATCACTGACAGGCTTCTTTCAGGTCCTATGTTTACTGTAACTGACCCTCCACCTTCTTTTACTTTTTGAAACTATGTAGCATTTTTTCTGCCATGGCATAAAAGGACATAAACAGTAATTATTATTAAAGTAACTATATAAAGATATACCTTCACAACTTCCTCTCCATCCACAATCTTCAGTTTCTCCAGGTTTTCCTGAAGCAGCTCCGGCTTCATACGCCACTTCAAAAGACCTAGTAAACCCACTAATAGAAAATAAATGGACAAACATTAAAATAAAAGATGTATTTATCATTTGTGCAAATGTCTTCTAAAACTTCTACTGGTTTAGGAGATACATACCATTCTGAGTTAACTTTGTAGAACAAACAAGAGTTGAAATATAAAATGCATCTCGTGAGCTCACTGAAAGCCCCCCTGCATTACTTGAGTTCCTGACTAAGGTTGCTCCTTTATTTTCTGTGTGTTGACGTGCAGAAGGTAATGTCAAATAAGTACTAGCATCCTCCATTCTTTTACTGTCCCCCTGAAAAACAACATACCATTTATTGCACATCTAAACCACTAGATTTGGAATTAGACTTATGTTGTACTTTCTACAAAAGTAAACAAAAACCTCTACTTCTATGGACTTAAGTGCATGCACTAAATGATAAAGAAGCCCTGAGTGGGGCTTCGAGCATGGCTTCCACAGGTAAGCCAAGAGTCAATGTTAGCAAGAAAGCCTGCAGTGAACATGCAGGGAAGACACTGCACTGAAATAATAAAGGTGCATGTTTTAAGGTGCAGTAAGAAACTATGAAGGGTGCCATCACAGGCAGAACAAAAGCAATGGCTGATTTCTCATTAAAAAGTCAGTAGCTACAGAACCAAGGGACTAGTAAGCACCACCCTGAAGGCCGTACACAGGATAGACACAACACTTATAATGGCTGCACACAATTTAATAACAGAAAATGGGGCAGAATACAGAAAGAATAGCAGCACTATTTTGATATGCCCATTATAACTTAATACCTGGACCCTTAACATAAAAAAAATAATCTATGTCCTTCTCTTTTAAATTAGACATACTGCAGTAACTGACAGATATCACCGAATTTAAGCTCTTCAGTAGAGCAAACAGCACAAAAACAGAGAGCCAACAGGTATTTTCCCCTCCTCTGTTTCATCAAGTTGCATGACACAAACCTCAGAGATGTTTTTTTTTGTCTCAACTTTTCATTCATACCCCAGACAACAGTTTTTAAAGACAATAAAAATTATACTCCTCACTGTTTAGAGGATATAATTGTTCTTTACTAGAGAAAGTTTCCCCAATGGTTTTGAGCTCTACCACTTGAAGCTACACCACCATGACAGATCTGACTCTACTGCAGACACTCAGTCTATAATTATGCATAAACAAGTAGTTACAAAAACAATAATCTAGAATTATTTTCTAAAGTTTTGAGTTTGTATCTGATTCAGTGACTGGAGGTGTGCAGTCTCTGCTTCCTATGAAACAAGGTGTAACGTTAAAAATTTACCATAAAGAAACCTAGACAGACCAAAGTCAAAATCCTTATGCAGCAAAACAGCATTACTAACTTGTATGATTGTATCAAGCTTGCCAAATAATTACTCCTCAGAATTTCTAGAACAAGAAGAGAATCTTGACTTCCCTTTTTTGAGGCAAGTTAGACAGACAATGGGGAACAGGCTAGAAATGTTGATCCAAAAGTCTCTCAGAAAGATTCAATGCCTGAAGGCAGTGAAGAGGAAGTACACTATTTAAACTCAGCAGTTTTCATGTTACTTATTTTGAAAGATCAGATGTACAATTACTTAAAACACTTACAGCTTACCAGTACTGTTTTTTAATACTAGAACACACAAACATATGTAAAAAAATCTATTTCTCCCAAACATCAACTAGGTCAACTCCATTTAGCATTTCTTATCTATGCTGTTACTTAAGGCAAAATTACTGGGTTGATGTAGGACTGAATTAGACAGAATTTCATAACTGACATTACAACACAGTCATACGATCATTATTTTCCTTCTAATCTAAGTATTCATCAATATTGATATCAATACAGATAAATAACTATTCATTGCCATTAATCTTTGTTGGAATACCTAAACCACTTGGTTTACTTTAATGAAAAGAGCGCAAAGAAAGACAAAGTAAAATTTCTTCTGCATTGGAAGTGATTTCATAGAATCATAGAACAGTTTGGGCTGGAAGGGACCTTAAAGACCATCTAGATCCAAGCCCCCTGCATTGGCATGAACACCTCCCACTAGATCAGGGTTCCAGTTCTTAGTTCCTGCGGGTCACTGTTCTCCAAGAGAGAAAAAAAACAAAACAAAACAACAAAACCTTAACCAAATCCCACATTAAGCAACACCAAAAAAACAAATCTTGAAACATCTCTTCCCTGCTTCAGTTCACAAAGTCCAAAACGCTCACTGTGTCCAGTCAGGGCTAGCCAAACTATTCTTCACTTTCAGAATCCAATTCCTGAAACTTTCACTTTTGTACCCAAGTAACTACACAGAGCAGTTTCAAACCATGAATTCCTAAGATGACATTCCCTGATTATTCATCTGATAAAGATTCTAGACAAACAAAAACAACACTTCCCCCTCCCTCAAGCAAAAATAATGGTGTGCACCCAGGTACTGAGCTTTAGAAATTACTTCCTCTATACTACAGAAGACCCAAAGCACAAACTGCAGTAATGATAATAGGAAGAATAACCAGTTCTTATTGTACTTAAATAACATCACTCTCTAATTAAAATGGAAAGCAATGTTTACTGACCAGGAAACAAGTTACACGATTTTTTTGCACAGACAAAATATTTACCTTTGACGAAGTAATAAAATAAATCTGGGACTAAGAAATTAAGCAATATAGTCAAAAACAAGTGTGAAAAAAGGTGTTCTGTGGGGGAAAGAAAATAAAAAAATTGATCCCTTACCTTTAAGACTAACAAATCATGGATGCCATCTTGAAGAGTTGTTCCATCCTCCTTCATCAGTCTTACATAGGCCATTGCAAAATTCTTTTCTCCTTTATCTTTAGCTGCAAAGCAAAATACTTTCAGTTAGCCATCCATCAATGAACTAAAATTCAAACAAGTAAAAATTCCCTACTTACACTCTTGAGATGACCTGTGTCTGAACATGAAGCGCAGATGTATCCTTTGCATGTCTTCAATAGGGACTGCCACCTTTTGTAAAATCAGAAAATGATCAATAGAGTTCAGAAGGGCAGAGGCAAGAGACGTTTTCACTTATAATGTGCTCCTATTTTAGAATAAATAAGCACCACTTCTACTGGCCCATATGACCTTCCAAAGACCATTTAAAATTATTGAGTGTGATCACCTGTAGCAGAAATGGTGGCTGAGAAGCAATTATCCATTAGACTTGGCTCAAAGTCTAGCCCCATCAAAGAAATTAAACACTGAATGCAGCGAGTCAAAGCACACAGGTGCTTGTATGCTAGAAAATAAGTATAGTGCAATCTTGCTAATTACCCTGTTATCTGCATAGAATTATACAACACTACTCTACACTAGGAAAACTCCCCTTATCACATACATAATTTGCTGAGTAATTTAGTAAACAGATGAAGAAAGTATGCAAATTCTAGCAAAATCAATAATTTTAAAAGCCCATGCTTTCTAACAAGCCTAAAAACTACATCTGGAAGCTTGTGGGCATTTTCCAATCAAAGACATTAAAGCTAGATTAGATAGCTATTAGTGTGTCTCTAAAGAAATCCGAGACAATTTCTTTGCTCTAAAATTTTAATATTTAGGGTAGGATATGTGTGATTTGGTTTGGTTTTGGGGGCTTTTTAATAATGCAATTGAATCTCCTTATTACCATTGGGTTCACTGCAATAGAAAAAATGCAACATTTCATTTTTGATGAGCCATGCCAGGACATATCAGGTTATTTAAGATGACCTCATTTGTTTTGTTAAACATAACCTTAACATAATTTTCCAGGCTACATTTTAAGTCTCGGTAATCATATATATCTAATAACTGATGCATAATTAAGGCTCTATCCTTCCAGCTGTATTCAGGACCAAATTATTTTTTCGAAAAAGTGCAGTGCAACTTTGGTGTGTGAGGAACCAAGAAATTGAGATAAAAAGCAAGGGGAAAGTGTCTGTACCTTTAGTGTTTCCATCCAACGTGGCTGTTTGACCTGATAGTAAAGAACTGACCTATATTCACTCACGGGTTTGTCCCCCGCTCCCAAGCAAACAGCGTTCTTACAAAAAGAAGAGAAGAAACAGTGCTTAGTGGCTCGTTCACGTCCGTAAATTGTTACGACTTGAGCGCAGCGCCCGAGGCAGAACAGCAGCCCCTTTACCTCAGGGCTGTGCCGAGCCCCGCGACAGACCCGCCCGCCGGGCGCGAGACCCCGCCCGCCAGGCGGCACGCGCCGGGGCAGCGGGGCTGGCGGCTGTAGCGCTCCCGCTGCCCCGGGGCTCGCGCTTCCCGCCCTCAGCCTTCCAGCCCGGGCGGCGCGGGCCCCGCCGCGTCAGCAGAGCGGCCGGAGGGAAGGGGGCTGGCGGAACGCGCGGCCCTGCGGCCTCCGGGAGCTGCCATGGCGGCTGGGAGCAGTGCAGGGGGCACGGCTGGGGGCTGGCAGGCACCGAGGCACTGGCTCTTCTTCGCTGCTTGGGCCGGGGTACCCCCGAGGCCTTGCACAGCCCCAGCTTGGAGCCTTTGGAGATGCTCCATGGCAGCTGCAAGTCCAGGGCCAGAACATACCACACACTATGAAGACCCATCTTGAGCAAGCAGTTTTGAAGTTGGATATGGCTTCATTCAAAATTAAATCAATGCACTAACAGAGAAGTAGTATTAATACAAAGATACTGCCTTTTCCAGGCCTCTGCAACAAAAAGAAAAAACAACCTTCTCCATCATTTTACTTGACCTAACCATAAATTGGAACTTACAGTGGTTACACAGTAGATTGTAAGAAGAGCTGGGCAATGAACATAGATAGGCTTAATTTGTCAAACTGACAAGCTTAAATAACCAAGGCATCATCTCCATTAGTAGAATAACAAAAGTCAAAATAATCTAGCTCCATTATTCCATTTCTTTTCCCATTTACTTTAAAATACTTCATTCCAGCACCATCTCAGAAGGGTTTGGCTGCATACCAAAGGTGACTTCCAAACTAAACATGAGAGGCACTGACAGCATGTTCTACATTATTTTTTCTTTTTTCAACATTTAGCATTTCATGTTTTCTAATGACTTTCAGAACTACTACACAAAGTTTTGATCAAGTTCTGAATTTGTTGAAACCTTGGATTTCAGTTTGTTTAGGCAATCTGTGAAGAGATTGGCCTACAACCATCTTTCCTCATGGATTGCAGTTGAGGATTGTACATGCAGAGGAACTGCTAGTGCTGGTAACTGCAGCAGCAAGGTCACTGACACCAGGCATCCAAGTGCATGGAAGAAGCAAACATACTAAACTCTCTACCAAAGGCACAGATGAAACTAACCCTCTAGAGGCTACACGACTGCAAAGGTACAATTTATCTACTGAAAACAGTGAATTTGGAGAGTCTGCTTCAAACACCAGGATGCCTTGTGACAAGAAGGGTGTGAATCTGATACGTGAAGATGATTTGTAAGGGCTGGTCAGAGTGACTAAACTGTGGAAAGGTATGTCTCATCTGCCAGAATGGAGATTTGTCAAGGTCTATGCACGAGCACGTTTTAATGTATTTTTTTAATGTAAATTTGAAACAGAAGACCTCTTACTTCCAACAGTAAATGTAGTGCTAGCTCTTGAACTAAAATTAGTTTGATACCTAAACAGAGTCAACCAGTTTTCTGTTTAGTAAACTTAGACCAGTTTTGAATCTCAGGTTATTCAAAACACTGAAATTAACAACATTACATGGGTTTGAAATTTTATTTGCATTAATTTATTTTTGGAGGCTAAAAGGGAAAACCAGTTACTTTTGATATTTCTTACATGCAACAGCATTTCAAGTAACTCCTCAAAATTGTTGATTAAACATGTCCAAGGCATATTACCCACAGAAAGCAGGCAATATTTGAGCATTTAGAACCATAGAATGGTTAAGGTTGGAAGGGACCTTAAAGATCATCAGGTTTCAACCTGCCTGCTATGAACAGGGACACCTCCCACTAGACCAGGCTGCACAAGCCTCATCCAACCTGGCCTTGAACACCTCCAGGGAGGGGGCACCAAAAAACTCCCTGGGCTGCCTATTCCAGGTGCCAACCTATTGCCTTACTACCCTCAGGGTGAAGCATTTTTTCCTGATGTCTAACCTAAATCTCCCCTCTTTCAGTTTAAAACTATTACCCCTTGTCCTATCACTGCCCTCCCTTGTTAAAAACCCCCTCCCTGTCTTGCCTGTAGGCCCCTTTAGACAGAATAGAAGCTACTGAAGCTCATTTCACAACAGAGTTAACATCTGTCATGTGGTTAGGTGTTTCCATATGTACAGGTAGTTTTTTTGTAATCAGGGTTGCAATTTGTTACGTGGACCCTGAGTGTTATGTGGGTTTAGTATTATCTTCATTCAAGCTTTAAAGTTGAATTTTAGGGCAAGCATTTAAATGTCGTTTGGAAATGTACTTCAGCAAGTCATGAACCACAATGAGTTACTGCAGCTTTATTTTATCTCAGGAACTGTCATTATGATTTCACCCTCATGATCACAGTATAGTTTAGTGAACAGTATAAAGCTCAGAAAACGGAGGGCGAAAAATCTTCCTGAAGACTAAACTGGGCTAAAAAGGAGAAGAAAAATTCTTGAAAATAGACAAAGACACTAAATATTTATGTTGCCTGCTACAGTCTCCACACTCCTCTGTTGCCACTTAGTTATTGCCCGTGTACTTCATTCAATGGAAGAGTGTCTTCCTGGCACAAATCAAGCATTTATTTTGTAGCAGAAATGGTACTTCTAACATTTTAATGTAGAAATTGCATTCCTCTGGGAATTTCCACAAGAAAAACCCTAGAGTAAGAACGCAGTAATTGTTAGAAACAGCATTTGTTCCTTGGCACAGCTAAAATAGGTCATTCAGTATTATTTCTCATTACAGTTTTATGCAAGACATTTCTAGGACTTTAACATATGTGTAACTTTAAACATCATAAAACTTAACAGTCACAAGGTGACACAAGTGAGGTACTGCAAGTTTTGCAGAGTGTATTTTATAGAAATTCACAAGAAGTTCAAAGCTTAGTTCTATGGAACTCGTGTTTCTATGCCCATCATACAGAATAAAGATAACTTACTGGCATCACTTTCCCTTCTTCATCACAGACACACATTATCACTTCCACATTTCTCTGAGTTGTTTTATTGTATTTATCAAAATCTCCATAAAGCAGTGTAATATAAATGTCATTTCTTACATCTCCTAAGAAAGAAATGGAAAGGTTAAAAGAAAATGAAAATGCTGAGAGAGCACAGGGGCAACAGAACTCCACGAGAGTACCTTTTCTGCAATGAAACAGCTAAAAATGTCTTATTTTCCATCTGAAATTAAATTTTCACATCTATTATTCTTAGGCTAAGGAGATCCTCCTACGCTGTGATGTGAAACGAACCAAATGGGAGCCCTCAAAGCGACTGGAAGCAATTCTCGTCCTGCACTGGCACCTGCTGGTGAGGTGGCAGATGATGCCATTACTGAATTTTCTCCTAATGCACAACTCTCTAGGGGGAGCTTCATGTTTTAATTTTCTCCTGTGAACAATTAGTGACTTCTTTCAAAAGTAGTAGTGTCGAGATTTTAATTAAAGGGTGGGGAGTTTGCTTTTAAAAAAGGGAATACTGCAGTGAGTGACTTTAATTGGAAAATATCTTGCCATAAATCCAAAACAAAATCAAGATATTGGAAACTCCTATGTTTATTCTTATTATTCAAGGACAGTGGTAAGTTACAATAAAGAAATAAGGTTAATTTAAAATTCAAGTAAGCATCCACCATAATCTATTTTGAATAAAAGCAAGATAGATACAAGGAGCTGGAATTATCCCTCACTGTCTAGATTTTATTTTTTCTACTTAAGTACTATAAAATACTTTCCAAGGATTTCACTATTTTATATAAGCTGCTAATGTTGGAACAACACTTACAATGAAGACTGGATTCTAAAGAGCCTCTTAGCTACCCATGACAGAAGTAAATAAGGCTGCAGCTGATGCTCATTAACCTAGGGAATTAAAAAAATCCCTGCCTATTACAGACCAAGGCACCTCTTACCTGGCATGATTATTTCAGGAAATCCTAGCTTTCTAGCAACAACTGTGGTTCTGTCTACAAGATGTGGGTAGTCTTTCCTAGTTTGAATCACATCTCCAACAAGCATTTTCACAGTTACCCAGAGACCTATTAAGCAACAATAAAACATTACATTTATGGTGAGGAAAATAGTTTTTCACATGATTGCTTCTTCTACACACCACAACAGTGATAACAACTCATTCCCCACTTCCTTTACCTGAAAGTAAAAGCTCTATAATCCCCAAGTGTAGATACTAATTTAAATAGCCTCCAAGATCCTACAAACTCATGATTCTTCACTTCCAGCTACAAAGCTGACCCACCTCCATAGTGGTGCTACAGCCCTAACATAAAAGCCTTTCTCTAAAACGTAAACAATACAACATTAAGTTCCACAATGAAATCTTGTTACTTTACTTAAAAAATAATATGAAAAAAATCTACTTTACCTTGTCCACCACTGTCTCCTTTTGATGCAGTGACTTTGTTTAGGAGACTGTGTAAAAAATCATTCTCTGCCACTACCCTGCAGGAGAAAAAACAATGTTTACTAGGAATTAAGTGCAAGATACATCAAACAGCATTCAGAACACAAATGACAAACAGCCTCAGTCCTCTTTGCTGTACTTGATCTTGGTACGATGCGTTCTGTAAGTTCATTATCATACAATCAAGAAATGGTTTGGGTTGGAAGGGACCTTGAAGATTACTAGTTCCAACCCCCCTGTGCTTGGGCAGGGACACCTCCCACTAGACCAGGTTACTCCAACCTGGCTTTGAACACTTCCAGGGATGGGGCAGCCACAGCTTCCCAGGGGAGCCTTTCCCAGTGTCTCACCACCCTCACATTAAAGAATTTCCTCCTAATGTCTGAGCTAAATCTCCCTCTTCCAGTTTAAAGCCATTACCTGTTGTGCTATCACCACATGCCCCTTACCATCTCTCACTCTAATTTGCAGACCATTTACATTAAGCTTGTGTACACTGAAGTGAAAAAGATTAAATCAACAACTTCAGGAACAGCATTCTGTGACAGACTGACAATATGAAAGCTTAAAATGTTCTAAGAATGCACAGCATGAATGCCTTCACCACCATGCCAGTCCAGTCCACTTTCCCTGATCAATAGCCTGACAAATGAACGAACTTACTTTTTCCAGCTACTTTTGAAATAGGAAACATTCTCACATAACAAACATATTGGATCAAATTGTGAACAAATGAAATACTAAACCAGTGTGTTACACCTGGGTCTTTCAGAATTAGTGTCTCTTCTCCCCAGTACATAGCAGCAGTGCTATGCAGTGTGCACAAACATGTTTCCAGTGCATACTGGCATCTGTGCATTTCAACTGCCAGCATCTCATTTTTAGGCAGCTGGTCAGGCTTTTGTTTTGCCAGTACTTCATTTATGACAAATTCAACTCCTTTTTCAACTGAATCCCAATTTTTATTCTGATTTCTCTTGAATTCAGAAAAAATCAAGCAAACAAATTACCAGTTATCCATAATTGTAAAGCCTATTGTTGAATATGTAGAACTATTTAATTTGGGTTTTGTTAAGTAGAACATGGTACCACCTGTCTGAAGGAACACAATTGTAGAAAAACACATTGATTTAACATGCTATGTAACCCCTGTCAAGTTTTAAATGCCTTTTCAAGTGACACTTATACAACATAAAATTATTAAAAGATTATTTCTTGAAACATTTCACCAATTCTTACAGCCAAAGAAATACAGAAATATTTTTGTGCATGTAAAAGGAAAAGGTATTGTGACTATCTTACGGGTGAAAGGGAATGAAGTGCTGCTTTTCTTCATCACTTTCTGCTTTTCCTTTTATGATATCTGTAATATCCATAACTAGAAAAGTAAAAGAAATAATGAAAACATAATAGCATTACAAAATATTTCCTCTTATGAATTATGTGCACTAATGCTCTCGTGCCTCATGGTATAAAGAGATTTCTCACTAGCAGGCAGGGTAGCCCAGTAGGGGTAGATGTGTGGGGCAGAGCCTTTTGTGCAGAATCTACACTACACACATGATGTTGCGTAAAGGGAGAACTACTTCAGAATACTTTTGGTCTGATCCTGAAAATACAAGTAGGACTGTATTGGTGGTGCTCTGGGGGCAGAATCCTTCATTTTATTTCATCTGCAAGGGATTCTATTGTTGTACACTGGCACTGTGCTTTGGTGTGCACTGTGTAGCAGTACAAGTTATTAGGAAACTAAATCTCAAGCACATTTCTGACCTGAACTAAAAGGCTAACACAGGTGCAGCCTTTATGGACTTAAACACAGAAGACAGCTGATACAGCTGCTTTGTATTCTGACACATCTTGGTAGAGATTCTACAGTCCAGAGCTGGCAAGTATCACTGGGGTCTTGCTTCAGATATAGCACAGGAGACATCAGTTACCTGCCACTCCAAAGGGCCGCCTTAGTCCTTGTGTGTATTTCTTTGAGTTACTATCTTTGAGATCCATCCTTCCAACTCGGACTATTTGACAAACTAAATAAATTTTGTCTCTGCTAAGGTCCTTATTTCCAAGATCCTAAAATACAAACAAAAAAAATAATGGAAATATTACTCAGGGAAGAAACAAGTTAGGCAGATTTAAACAGGACCTCCAGTAATAAATTGAGCCTCAGTAATCAATGGGAAAACAAATAAACCCAAACATACACTCACACAACAAAAACCCCAGCCCACAAAGAACGAATATCCCGACAGTTTAAAGTTTGAAGAAAATAAGGTAAGGTAGAGAAAACAGCAATCAAGAGATACAGCATATTATAACTATACCAAGACATCAGTCAATTTGTGAGGCAGTGTATTAATCTGAAGAAAACATACTGAAGCATTGTCACTGTCTTAAAGCATTTAAGGACTGGTCATCTTGCTCTGTTTCTAAGATTACTTCTGCTTCCTTTTTCTTCTTGCTCAACCTTCAGGAGTTCTGATAGTGACCACAGAGAGAGAATCTGATTTGCAAATACAAAGTAAGGTGAACTGGAAAGCACTTACTGTGAACACTACTTTAAGATTGTTGAGCATATCAATTTCCTTTGGAAAGCCTCTGCTCCCCCATCTCACCAAGTAGTTCTCACTGTTTTTGAGATAAATATCTTGTTGTCATGTGATTTTCAAATTCTTCCCTTTTACAGTACATTAAAAAACCACAGTACATAAAAGGTTGCATAACAGACAATAGTATGGGACAATTGTTTAAATCTAATACCAGACTAAAGAGACAAGAAGAATTCTGTACAAAATGGCATCAGTAAATTCTCAAAAACAACTTGAACTTAAGACAGAATGGCACCTTGTTTGGAGGAAGCATTCCATCATTAGTGTGTTTGACAGGAATACTGAACTGAATCATAGTTTATCTTCGAATCTCTACGTTACTCCCAGTTTGTCCCCTTCCCATTGTTTCAGCACTTTACTCCAGACACCACAACATTCCCCATCAAGAATAATCTCAACTTGGAAATTGCCTCAGGCTTCTTCATAGTTCTGATACATTCAGTCCAGGAACTACCTATCAAAAAACTTGGGATCCTGTACCCTAAAATTCTTTAGTATCCCCCAACAACCAGATCTGTCCACATTCCCCTTTCCTTTTTGTTTTCTTCTTTGTATTTATATATTCTCAGCATTACTATCACGTTGGCAACTATTTGACTTAATTTTGGCTCACTCCCTTTGCTACTGCTTAGCCAAGAAAGCAAGCTTACCTTATAACAGCTAATTTCTGTGGATCATATAGTGACATGAAGAGTTCTGCATCCTCTCCAATTCGGCACACGAAGTTCCGCACGAAGACGTACAGGCTGTGTGTGGGGGATGAAGACATCCGGGAGTACGACGCATAGTCTGGCTGATCCTTTGACTGCTCAGAAGAAGTAAAATCATTAGCTAGACCCATCAAGTAAAATAGGATACTACAAGCAGTTGCAATTGTTCGCACACGTAACAGTTCATCTGGAAAAATCAGCGAAAATTTGGATAAAAAGACTGGTTTCCAGCAAATTAGGATTGCCCCGTATAGTCCTCAAAAAACATTGCTGAAGAACACAGACATGATTAGCAAATTTCTTACCCTCTGCAATGCTTCAGTGCATCCTTTTCTACTATGAACCTAGAAAGCTAGCAGATCAGAAGATGCAAAAGTGACATAGGTAAGAAAGATCCCACCTTCCTCTCCAGAGCCTTCACTATACGCAAGGAGGTAGAAAGCTCAGACTGGGTTCTTCAAAACACTGCACCCAGATTAGGGAGCTACCTCCATGTGCAAATAATAAGGCTGATGACAGATGCCTTAAATCCATCTTGTGCAGCACTAAAGGACTTGCTCATTTTAAGTAAGAACTTGCTTTGTATGGGATTCCAAGCATTTTATCCTTTTCAGGTAGCTATGTATCTCCTTTTAGAAATGGGACAGAGATTACTTTATTTATATGTCCAAGGAACACAGGACTTAAGCTGTTCCTCTGCCCTTCTCCCTTTACTTTCAAAACCCTTCCTTTCTTGAAAAATCTTACTTTTCTTTTTGTTCAGAAGAAGAGTCAGGTTACATTTCCCTCCTGTATATGAATGCATTCAAAACTTTACCCCCAAGGAAATGAGGCTGCTTTCAATGGAACTATTCTGAAGTTCTTCACTAAAATTTAAGTAAAAGCCTGTACCTAAAAGATCTGACAATGTTTTTGCTATGCTGCAAGAACTTAAACCCCTTTGGAAGAAGAGAGCAGGGAGTCAGACTCAATAGTCATTTTGTGTCCCTTCCAAGGGACCCCCATAGTCTATGATTATATGACTTCCACATCTTAGGCCACTTCTTCAGCCACTGGGAAATTATATAGAGGATGAAATCTTATCACCACTTTCAAAGAGAAGAAAGCAACGAGCTGTCACTACAGAGACAAGCCTGCAAGTCTGAAAGAGATTATTTTTGAGCACAGTGGGACATAGCCAAAGGCCTGCTATCCACAGCATAACAGAGTTTCAGTATGCTAGGAACACTAGCAAAACAAAATATACCTCTTTGAAGAGGAGACAACACATACTGATATCAGGACACAGCTGGCAGGTTCACTGCCTTAAAAATAGGCTCCTAATTTCTACCTACATCCCACTTGAACCACCTTGAAACAGCTACTTAACATTTGCTGGCCTAAAGCTCTTTTTATCCATCATTTGGCTCTGTTTTTAAAAAAGTCACAGTCTTTTGCAAACTACCAAGTTTAATTTTCCATATATTGCCAGTTAATTACATTTTCATGTCTGGGAAGCAAGCTTATTTAGTGACACCAATGAGATAAATTCATAAGGTGCTTTCCAGTGATTTATCATGGGCATTACTGAAGTGCCATGACAGCTCACCTTTGTTTGTGTCAAGCATTTTACTTGCTTTATGATTATTTTCTCATGAATGAAGAAAAGAACCCAAGTATCTTCTAAGTCCCTGAACAGATTTAATGTAGAAGAAGGTCAAGGAAGTGGAGTCACCTGCTTTGTATTGTAAAAGATGAAATTTATGCACTCATCAGATTTGCTTGGGCATGCTAACTTCTGGTGTCCACAGATTATGCTGAGTTCACCTGAGTTCCTCTTTACAAGTTTAAATTCTCCAGCTCCATCAGACTAACTAACAAGCAGCAACACACAGCAAAAGACTACTGCTGTTACCAGATCTTCTAAAAAGAGCTTTGGTTAGAAATAACTTGCAGCCTGAACTCCAAGTATGTAACTATTCACTATGCAAAATGGCCCACTGAGTAGTCCACAGATGGAATGAGCTGTATTTCTATTTAGGAGCCCTCAAATGGATTTAGAAGCAGCTTCAGACACAGGCTTCCAGCCTAGCCCACAGCCTGAATCCAGGGCACAGATGCACCGAAATTTGAGGCTTAGCTTTATTTGTAACACAGGAATGTGAATCCAGTTCAGTTAGAGGCAGAAGTTTCCACCAACTTTTATGGTAGGTTAACAAGGTTACATCCTTCAACCCTTGTGTTGGTTTTCCTTTTTGATTTTAGCAAAAGAAGCATTAAGTTTGGCCAGTCATTCCTACCATTTCCTCCTTGATTCGTTCAGTGATTTTATTTGTCGCTTCTTCGTGTGCATGAAATAGACTGATGACACTGGTTTTATCTGGGTCCAAAATATTTCCATCTTCATCTCTAACTGTTAGATCTAGTTCAAGTATCCTGTGAAAACAGAGATTAATGGCAGAGTTATTTCCTTCTATAAAACTAAAGCTTCAAAATTTAACATACAAGTTGCTGCTTCAAGTTTTAAAGCAATTTTAAATACAGTCAACAGTATTTGATTTTTGAAAAGTTTAACTACACCTCAGTAATCTTTCCAAGCTGTTGCAGAGTATTTATCCATTTCAAAAATGTATAGTTATGTCACCAAAGCATTTCAATGCCTGACACACAAAACGCATTCACTCGTGTTCAATGATTTCAAGCAGTCTTCATCCACTTTTTAACATATAACCTTTTTAATCAAGATGTGTAGGTTTTTCCTGTTACCTTCTGCTTTTGTCACTCTGTTACTCTCCCAGTCCTGTTACTTAACTGCTATGCTCTGTCCTCCTTTGCTGTCATACAAATCATGCCTTTTTTCCTTCTCTTTTTTCCTCAACATTCAAAACTCAAGTCTTACCTCCATATACCCTACATATTCTTGCCTACAGTGTCATGGTGTCATCTCAGCCAAAAGACACCCTTTCTTGCCCATCCAAGATCTTATTCCTCCATCCCACTCAAAAATTCATCTACTTTGTGCTGGACTGTACCTCTAACCATTTGTCAATTGTATTGGCTTCCCTTATGGCAATGTTAAGGTTGTTTGCAGCAGCCTATATCAGACTGCAAGCTGTCTTCACCTGACATGATTATCCACAACCTTTCCTGATTTGGTGTTCCATCTCCTCTCCCACAATGACCCGTTCAGCCTCTGTTGTCATTCCTCTTTATTCCTCCTCTACAGTTTGGCAAGTTTCCTTCACACATTACAACTCAACCCCACACTTTCACCATCCAACTTGCACTTTCCCTCTATACATTCCCAAACCATTTTAAATATCCACTCTATCCCTGCTCCTCTAAAGGAAGAAGGTTACTGTCTCAGTTTGGAAAAAGAGTGTGAAAACAAAAGTCCAAAAGCAAATAAATGTTTGTGTTGTCTTAATCAGAGCTAGGCTTCTTTCGTTGGAACATTTCAAGGTATAATCTGTCTTGGAGTGACCACTCAGCTCCACATAGTGTAGCAGCATCTGTGTATTGCTAGTGTTCTCTAAGAATGCAAAATATCAGAAATCAGTACATCCCAAACGCAAGTTAAGAGTTTAGTAACATCATGTGGTCATTGCTTTTGTCTAGCCACAAGTAACTGAACACTCTTAGCTGCATACAGACCTTCAGGCCACAATAACCACAGTCACTTGCAACAGCTAAATACAGTTTATAAGCAGTTCCAATGCCAATAAAACCAGTACTGTGAAGATGTTTTTTATCAGGCTCTCTCTCCCCCTTTACCAGATGATGGAACATCACTCGATGCCACGTAACCCTGTTTTTGCCAAAAATGTGCTGTGTTGCAATGCCTTCTCTTTAGCAAGAAAAGAAGCAGACAAGGCATTTTGCCCAATAACTTGTCTATCCCTGGCAGTTTCACTTTATTACCAGAATCAGAGTTCTGCCTGGAAATTCCCTAGTAAATTGGGGCAGGGGGCAGGAAGGTGGTGTGGTGCCTTTAGCAGAGGCTGTGTACGCTTCAGGATTCTCCAACTTTTGCTATTCATGCACCACACTAAGGTTTCTCAGCACCACTTTTGCAGTGGTAGCACAACACTACTAGAGGCAGGCTTTGTGTGTGGAGGATGGACATGTTTTAGGTCCTAAGTAGACTAACATTATATCTATGTGAAGGCCAGTCATCTGACCTCCAATCTTTACAATTGACATGCTCGTATATCTATAATTAACAAATAAATTAATATTTTGAGAAAGCTGTTTGCTATGAGAAGGCTCAACAATGGTGTCTGCTATTCACAGGAATAACAGGGAGAAGCTTGAGAAGGGAGATTCAATGTCTGCATCTCACATCGAGTCACAAAAATGCAAAACTGTATCATCATCTGTCCTAGCTGGGTGCCTTAAAATAAATCATGTTTTCCAGAAGCAATGTAGGCTACTTACTTGTTACCATAGTCAATTTTGGAAGTGACTTTCTGTTTGAGTTCTTTGAGCTCATCTTTTGGCAAAGTCCCAGACAGAAGCTGTGACCGCCACTCCATTAAGTCATACATCATGGACTGCACCTGCTGGAACCGCTCTTTCTTATTTGTCTAAGATACCAAAGAAAACAACAGGTTTTAGGCTTCAAGTTGACATGAAACATCAGTCTTGACAATTAAAGGATGTGTCATATTTAATGCTAAATGATTGCAGGAGTAAGGATTAACCTAAGTACTGAGCCTGGCTTCCTTCCTGCTCTCATCCAACAAATTACGGACAGAAACCGTCTTACGTGACTATAAAGAAGTAACATGAAATTTAAACAGTTTGTGCTGGGATTGGAAATTTTGTTATTTTTGGTTTATTTAATTGTTTTAATTGTGCTGTTTTACAATTTGTTAGTGAAGTCTCGTCCTGGGAAAACATAGTAGCAATTTACTTCTGTATCAGGTACTGGAGCATGCTCAGAATAACATTTGATTGTGGTATTAAACATTTAAGAGGAAAGTAACAGAATAAATAGAAGTCACTGAAACTATTCCTGTGTCTTTCACTGAAACAAGGAAAGTTTTGATAGTTACTTTCACAAGAGGAAGATAAAGATGTGACATGTTTCAGAAAATATATCAATGAAGAAAAAATACACCTTTTTCAGGATTTCTTTGCCCCAAAAGAGAAAAAGCAAATGCAATGGCTGGAATGCTGGAGCAGTCACTGCAAATTCTTGAAACAGATTGTTCTTTAGAAGAGGTTACTCAAGTACTAGAGAATTCACCATCTTTTTGTGTTTTACCAGTACACTTGAACTAAGTCTGACAGTCAAAAATTCATAAACAAGTCACTAGAATCAGTAGGGATTAATGTAGGGTTACAACATCCAAAATGTCTGTGATTATACAAATGTAAAAATTACCCTTCTATCCTTCAAATTCAATTTTATCCCAATTTTATCAGTCTTATAGTAGGACAGGTATAATATAAGAAAGGTTTGATCTCTGTATAAAGGATATTAGAGGCCTGCAAAAGTATTTCAGTCCAATTGAAATTCAGTCCAATTGAAATAAAAAGGTAACTCTGAAAAATCACAAATCACTTTAGAGCTTATACTACCCTGTGGGCATTACAAGCATATGCAAAATACCACTATGACTACAGGTTGCTTGCTTACAAGAAACACAGATGCTGATGTAGTGGCTATTTTGACCAATGCCTCCAAATTCATTGCACTTTCATGTATTGGTAAAAGTGCTCCCAAGAAAAAAATAGTTTTCCACAAGATGGAAAAACAAATATATCTTTTTCTTTCTGAACTGTAAAAATAAGATGTTGAAAGACTCACTTCTTGAAATGACCAATTGTTAATAGCTACATGCTCCCAGTAATCCTTGAACAACTTCTGCTCTAGCATCCCAAGAGCATGGTGGATCTTTTTCAAATGCATCTTAGTTATGTTTGATACTCCTACCTTTAAACTTAACAAAGAACAGTCACAAACAATTTATAATATACAGGATACTCAAGGTTGAAACTACAGGCATGAAGTCACACCACTCCTCAGCAGTCTTTTAATTTAAAGCCATTGAGAGCAAGGTAATCATCTAAGCAGTGATCAAAAAATAATTCCAGATCCTATCCTGCAGCTAAGAAAAGAAACTAATTTTCACAAGGCCTCAGTATGCATGAATAGGACTAATTAACAGGCCACACATATCGTACAAAAACATCATACCACATAAAGCTGTTTCCAGATGCTTCCCCATTCCCAGAGAGTAGTGGTAACTTCTTGAACTAAAGGAATTTCAGCAGGTATTATATTTTCTATATGTCTATGAAAGAGAAGAAAATTTAACACAATAAAAATGAGAGAGTATCTGAGTTCCATGGGTTTATATAATAATGTTTAAGACATATAAATACCTTAAAACTCATTCTTTAGCAGACAAGATCCATAAGGTAATAAAACAGTTAAATTAAATACCTTTTCTTTTCAACAGTAACTTCCTTGATGTGGATGAAAGATTTAGGAAATATTCCCTGTTGAAAGAAAAAAAACCCCACAGCCCACTCTTAGTCTCCAAGAACATGTAAGTAACAAATGAGAGCTTTCAAAAGCCTACTGTTTCTACATTTTCTTCATAAAACTACAAATTATCATCTCCAAATTTACTGCTGCCTATATAGTTTTCTGTCCAGCTAGATGCATTTCTGTTTGACAAATAAGACAAGTTTCGTCATATCCTTCTGACATCCAATTGATATCATCAGTCCATTAAACTAAAGGCACAGTCATTTTTTCTTCATTGATCTGCTTCTCCCCATCCTCACTTCTAACATTTACCAACATCGTCCAGGACAAATGCTAATTATTTTATGTATCTTAAAATGAAAAAAAAAGGATATAGCTGAGTTCAGAGATCATAATAGGACTACCTGATAAGACCTACTAAAAAAACCCCAAAACATTTCATGGGTTCATTTCTTAAAAATAGTTTAATAGAAGTGAATAGCATGATCTCACCTCTGATCCTTTACGTCTTACTAGATAACCCTTGTACCAATCTAAAAGGAAGAAAGAGTGCACTTAGTATGACTGAAAACTTGCAGTAAAAAGGCACGTAATAAGGTAATGGGTTTTGTTTCATATAAGAACTAACTAGCATATGATGTTTAAAAATTGTTACTTAAAAAATACATAGATGACAGTAATGTGAATATCAGGAAACATATTTAGCAAATACAATTAGATGGTCCACTTAGATATCTTGCATAGTAAGTACAGACAATCTTACACAGCGTTTAACACCCCCAGAGTCACATAAAAAAGGCAGGATAAGCTGTCTTGTAATGTTATAACATATGCACCTCTCTGTTGCTCAACCAAGATGGCTGATGACACTGGATAGCCCATGCAGCTCTGCTGATTGTGGTATTAATCAGTGCAGAGTACATGGTTGTTATATATCCAACTTCCATTCAAGGAGGTAAGCCACCTTTCTGTCACAGAGAATTACAGCTTTTGGACTAGCAGCTCCCTAGTGTAAAGTTCAAGTTAGAACCTCAAAGAATATGAAGGCTATTCTGGGGCACCTGCTCCATTCATAACTAGAAAGCCCTTCAGCAGAGTGCAGTATTGCAGGAGTGGCAAGTAACATACTAATTCAGACTTGGTTCCCTCCATACCCCAGTTAAGTCACAACAAACTTCTACGAAGAACTTAAAATGAAGAGCTCAGTCTCACTGAACTACAGCAGAAGCCATGTCCACTGTGTACACATCCCATCATGAAACATTACTTACACAGCCACAGTATTCAACTGTTGGATACTTCTTCTGTTTCACCCCAAATAAAGCATTTTATGACTCAAAGTGTATATTTTCTGACTTATAATTTCATGAGCAGATATCTCTTTCCTAGCACCTTTTCTCTAACCATTTCTAACACAGCACAGATAACAACAAAACAACCAAAACATTGTAAAAAATAATCCCAAACCGCAGGCAATACTGTGAGAAAAGTAATGTTAAAAGCCACAGGAGAATCACTGACCTCAAAGAAATAGTCAGGACAGGGTTTTTTTTGCAGATTTTTCAGCAGTGGGATTTTTATTTTTTTCCACTACTTTCTCAAAAATAGGCGTTGTAACTTACTTCTGCAACTGAATTATTTTCACAGAGTCTCCAATTTACAGCTGAGTGTGTAAAACCTATTTCATCCCATTTGCTGTGACTGTACATGTATATTCTGTGCATGCAAAACAAACTAAAATAGCATGTAAAGTGAGTGCAGGAAAAAAACCCGTTACTGTTGGTGACTCTCCAGCTGCAGCTGGCAGCATATTACTAAGAGATCCGAGAAAAGATTAACTTCCTCACTTCAACAATATTAAAGATTCCACTTCATTGTAAAGCAAGCTATGACATAAGCATGTTAAGGGCAGAGGATTCAGAAAATACTTTTATCTAAAAAAATAACCCCATAAGATCCCACTCAACTTGCTAGGCTGGACTGACAACAGATGTACCACAGGAGTCAGAAACCTGAAATGCTGTTTCTGCAATTAGCAGAGACAACATAGGGATGGGAGGTTTCTGGTTTGCCAATATATTTTTTCTTAGCCAAAGTGTTTACAATGGAGGCTTAATGAATTATGCAAAACCTTAATTTTTTAGGAGGGGACACAAAAAATTACTCATGACTTTGAGAGATGGATCTGTTGACTGAAACTCTTAACGAGTGACATCAGTATTTTCACCGATGCTTAGAAATATTTAATTTCTCTTAAAAATAGAACAAAAAATATGCTTCTGTGCTCCAAAACGTTTGTCATATGTTATTTTCTCAAGTACTTGGTTGTTTCCATGCAGAACAACCTAGAGCTCTATCAAGTAGAATGGGCTGGGCTCAGACAGCTTCAGAATCTTCGCAGCCTTCTGACAAGACACCAAGTGTCTTTCAACACTGAGCTGTCTCTGTAACTGCATAATGCAGCAGTTGGCCTCTCTCCTTAACAGACAGAAGAAAAAGGTTGAAGATAATTTTACCATAGATTTTTCAAATACTGAAGCACTGATTTTTTTTTTTTTTTTAAGCTCTTACCTGGTCAAAAACATGACTGCAGTTTGAAAATCAATTCCTATGACATCTGCAGATACTCAACTGTTGAGTTAGTAATAATAATTGCACCCTTGTCACTTTTGACTTAAGTAGCTCTGGCAGACTTCAGAGAGAACTCAGTGAGAAGGTACAGATCAAATGAACATGGAGGAACACACTATCGCTACAGCATCAACAATTAATTCAGCTCCACAATTGTACAAAATTTTACTTCCCTTTATTCTTCTGCTGCTTGTATGTTTTTTTACTTTAATGCCAGTTGGTTTAATATCCCCACATACTGGCTACACCAGTTTGATCAGTGTATTAACTAGGGTGCTGAATGTGTCCCAGCAACGAATCTTTGGTTTAGAGGTGAAAGATGTACTCCACTAAAACTTCAATCAAATCTAATATAACTTCCAACAGGTGTATTCCAAGCTGGCACAAAAAGCACAGACTCTTTCACCTTCATGACTTCATTTGGTAATGGCTTCCCAGAAAAAAAAACACATGTACTGTCACATTTCTGATTTTGGGTCTCCAAAAACGAATGGGATCTTCCTCAAAACACCACCAATACAAATAAGAGCATTAGTCAAGTACATCTGTAACATGAGGAATTGCTGAGAAGTACAAGAGTTAAGTTATTTGCTCAACAGCCTGAAGGCAACTGACTTACCTTCGCAGGACTCCAAGATATGGACCACATCACCAACCTGGAGAGGTAGTTGTGGTATTCCTGTGCCTTGGAAATTGTATATAGCTGAAAAAATCAACAACAAAAATACTGGTTTTCAACACAGCCATACACTGCAGTTAAACTGGAAAACACATGGTTATTAAGATTCTGATAGTAGGCTAAATCCACTAGAATGAACAAACAGAACCATAATTCTGTCAACAAGCTCCATGTGATTTAATCACTTCTGTTGTGAAAATGCAAGTGTTGAAAATGGCCAGTGCTGAAAACAGAAAAAAAAACAAAACAGCATATGCATGAAAAGAAACTATTCATAACAAGTCCTCTGCACAGGGTTTAAGATTACCTAAGTAGTGCAGGTCTTCAGTAAGTGCACGTTCATTGTGCTGGAGAATTGTTCCTCTACTGGTTTGACTAAAAATTTAAGTGCAGAGTTTACAGAAATTTATGGCTACACTGGTGAGAAGGGGCACAGAGACACATATGAACACTGAACTGAATTATTTCTTGGGTTTTGATGCTTCATCTTAACACAAAACTTTGTTTCATATGGAAAGAGTACAAAGTTTTTAAATTTTCTGTATTTAATCACTCTGAAGAGAACACAGGAGCAGCACATTTTAAAAGTGATCTAATCAGAAGCTTTTCTGCATGTGGTTAAGAAACAGCTCAGTTTCAGAAAGAATTCAAGAAAATAAGCTTCTTGACAAGTTCTAACATTCTAGGGCTACAGGATGTGGGCTGTTATGGTAAGCATTTGTTTCTGGGTATTTTTTTTCCCTTCACAGGCTTGGTTATAGACTTTTACAACAGCATTATAGAGTAGAAGACGTTACTGAAGCTAGTATCATAGAAGAAAACTGATTAAAATATGAGCCTGAAACCACATACTATAAAAGTAGGAACAGTACACTAGCTACTACTAACCATGACCTCTGCCATGCAGTAAAGATATCAGTCAACAGGGTTTTCTTCCTTTTCTCATGACACTGTCCCAATCCATCCACATATACAGAGCATCCAAACTTGCAGTATTTCACACTAGGGTAAAACTGATCTGGAAGGCTGAACCTACCTTCAGTATATTCCTGCATTTCTTTTGCTCCCCCCTCCAGGCTTCTAAAGCAGGGTATACATTTCTGCTAGGCCAAAATGTATACTACTGAAACGTTTTACTTTAACATGTTACTTTAAATTGTGTTCAAAGTCTCAAATTAAATTGACTATCATGAATACGCCTAAAGTGGGAGTCTACAGCTAAAAAGATTGATCCTCTTCACTTTTTCAGGTCCTCCATAGGTTTTGTTTCTTCTTCTGTCATAATTATATTTTGGAACAGAAATTAGAAGAAACTTCAGATTTAATTAAGAGGCTTATTGGACCAAAAATAAGTTCTTGGTTTGTTGACATGAAGAGGCCTTCCCAGAAGTTCCTCCTCCTAGGTAGAGAAGGGATTGAATCATTAAACACAAGGAGAGAGAAAAAAGAAACAAAAAAACCCCACAACAACAACATTGAAGTGAACCTCTGCTGTCCAGATTCAGCCATTTATTCAAGATAATCTTGAAGAGATTCCTCAGTGATGCTCAGAGAGCTGCCTTAGTTCAACAAAAGGTTGAATTTAAGTAGTAAATGTGTACAGTAGAGATGGAGTTATGTTCTGGCTGGCTTCCTTTCATTAGTCTAGACACAGGTTTCAAGACAGAAGATGGCAAACAACCCTCCTAAGTTACCATGACATTTCAAGAGATGTTTTCCCTGGAGTGTTTGGGGCAGGGAGGGGGTGTTTGCCCCTACTGTTTGAATAAAATGCCCATACAGATTGCATTGCTGTTGACAAGCAATAACTTTCTGTTTCAAAATATGGCCTGCTCTACTTACAGTTGTATTTATCTCAAATATCGATGTGAATTACTGTGTCATATATTCACATTACATATTGGGTTTGCTCTCTTAAAAACTCTATTTAACAGCAATTCATATATTGAAAAATGCAGTAACAAACTGACAAAGGAAGTGGCTGTATCAGCAAAGACTTTTCTAAATGGGTGAGTGGAAACAATTTTACTGTAAAATTTGGATTGTTTACTAGGATGAGTTTAACAAATTCCTTTGGAAAGTCTTAAGCTAGAGACTTATCTAGACATATTATGATATGAAATTATCTCCCATATACCATTACAAAAAACTTTATAAATAATCAAGCAACCTAATACAACCAGCTCCACCCTTCCAGATATTATCTACAGCCCCAGACAGCTTAACTATCACATCTGCTAATTTTTTAACTGTTAAATATGAATGAAGATTTGACTATTACAGCTTTTGTCAGCTGTAACTGATCTCATTTCCCTGACAAACTGTGCCCCTCTTACATGGTGTCACCAGCCAAGAAGGGAGTTCCCTTTCCTCCACCCTCTGATCAGCTGTGTGTGCAGTTTTCTGCACGCAGCCACTTAATTTATTTTGCTCTTCAAAATTAGTATAAGAAAAATCTTTATGTACTTACACATTTTTTGTAAGATACAAAACTTTTTTTTTTTAAATAAACCCTCTGGCCAATAGAAGTGAAGGCCCCTTCAAATCACTCTCAAGAACTTTCTACCACTCCACTCCCTGGCATCCTTTTCCCAGCCATAATTACAAACAGAGATGGTATTCTTAAGGCACAGAAGGTGGCCTGCTTGAAAACCCCAACACTCATTCTAAATCCCAATGGCAAATCCTGACCTCAAGAGTAACTGATGTCATGGCAATAAGATTAGTAGGAGATTTGGACAGCATCTGCCCTCCCCAGCAGCCAGCACCAGGCTAAGGCATTCCCAGTAACAGTGCAGCTGTATACAGATGCTGTCAGATTTCTCCAGATGGCACAGAGATGCCCAGAAACTCCAGCCTTAAGACAGTGTTCCTGGACTTCACACTTCATTGAGAACACAGTTAACAAATTTCCCCTGATCAGCAAAGATTAAAATCTTTTTAAAGCTCGCAATAACCTCAGTGGTTATTTTATTGCAGGACACACAGAAAACAGAAAAACCATTGCCAAACCCACTTAGATTCTAGGTGTTTGTTTCAGCTCCCTCAGGCAATGAGCTGAAAGCCAGGCCACCACAACAGCAATATTGCTTCAGAAAGCTACCCCCAAAAAAACAGGTCAAACTGCTAATGCAATACGTTTTCCAAACTGAACTCTGCTCAGTCACAACTGGGCTTTGCATTGTACCTCAGGAAGATGGAATTGATTCCCATCATTCCTGTGAAGTATGTCCAAAGACTCCTTTCTTGTTCAGCCAAACAACGCATGCTGTAAAAACAGTCTAAGAAGCTCCAATGTCTAACCCTGCTATCACTCACATGCTCAGCCACCCCGAGCAGAAGTGAAGGCAAACTACCAGTGTCCATCCCCGTAGCAAAAAATTAGTACCAAGGCTGAAAAAACCATCTGTTTCCATTTAATTGCTACATATCTATAAAAGCCAGAGCTGTCAGCTATGATATGCACATTCCCCCCACTCAATGTATATATGTAAGCATGGTTATGAAACCTGCTTCATTAACTCACATAGGAATGGACATGTTCTCAAAAGTAGAATGATGGAAACATGTAGAGGACATTGCTCCTGACAAGAGACAGTATAAATGAAAGTCACTCTTCATTCAGAATAACATCCCTGTTAAAAATGAAATTCAAACAACTACAGATTGAGACAGAACATAGTTAATATTTTATAGTTTTAATTGAAAAAATCATACTTGGTATCTTTTTTGGGAACATTCACACACAAAACAGTAGAAAACTCAGTAATCCAGGTCACAGAATCGCTTCCTCAAAAAGCTGGATTTGCTCAGTGTTCATGTACTTTAAAAAGGGATTCTGGCCAGTCAGATATTAGACTGTAAGCTAATGCAAGGTGGGAATGGTGAGCAAGGACAATACCACAGACCTGCAACACTGAAACCATTTATTATCCTGATCTTCCTGTCTTTCTGTTTCCCTTCATGTGAAGTCCCTGCTCTGTTCTTTGTAACAAACACAAGTATTATATTGTTTCAGTTTGGAGACTCACCTTTTAGTAAAAAGCCACTCTTGGTTTCCTTGGCTGCTTCCTGCCCTTCCACTTGAACAAAATTTGAAAAAAATTTGAGGTATTGCTTTGCAGAGCAACTCCTTAATTTCACTTTACCAGAAAGGCCATCTGTAATAATTTCTGTGCAATACCTCATGAAGCATTTTGTGTTCAAAAAATTTCTCATTCATAACCTCAGCAAGAATATTTTGAAATATCAGAGCTCTGCTTTTCTGAGTAGTAACGTACAAATTAGACCTTCTTTCCCCACAGATCAGTTCTTTGCATTCAGTTACTGCTTTTCTTCCCATGAAAACTGGGTGCAATTACTCAGCAAGGACACTGACAAACCTTGTGTGAAAATACTGTGCAGTCCTAACACGATTTCTTGACTTCTGGAAAGAATGCTGTGCAATTTGTGTTCCCATGTTCTGCATTAAGGATGTCCCCTTAAATCTCACAGAGCAAGTGTGCTATAATGAACACCACATGAACACAGCTTTAATAAGTAGTTCACAGGTCACAGACACCTACCCAAGCTCAAGGTGGGTTAGATGCTAATTTATCACAAATCCTTCTCAGCAAAGGGTAACTGTTCAGTTCTCAGACAACAAACTGTTGTCTCAGGTAACGATTGAATAGATTTCTTCAGATGATGAACGTTGGGGCCAGATGGAGGCTTTAACTGACTTGAGCTACTTTCCTTCTTAAGCACAGTTAAGCACGGATAAGAACCAGGAAGGTCTAACACAGTCAACTCGTTCTATGGAGATATTGTTTCTGACACTTTACCTTTCCATAGAAAATAGTAGCTTGATGATTTTTCTCAGAAGTCGTTAAAAGGAACAGAATATTTACCTGCAATTCTTCCTTTTCATGAAAGATTGAGAATAAATTTTTTTTTTTTTCATGCACTTCACAAAACTGCTGTTGTTTCCCAAGCAGCAGCTCTGTGGGGTTCAGGGGCTGCATTTCATCCAGTAAGCAGCCTCCTCTGAACAAAGCTCTGCCTCCTTTACAGCTTGATCTACAGATTTCACACAGATGTAAAAATAATTTTTGGAGGTTTGCAGCAGATAAAGACATGACAAGCCAGTCACAGCCCTTTGCACTCTGGCTGAGCATGTGCTTTTCTACAGTTTCTAAGATGTCACCCAGTCCCCCTTCCCTCCTGCAAACGAAAGAAATTAGAGTTGTATTTTGCCCTCACCTTCCCTCTTGCTGACACAAAACTACAACTCATGTCTGAAATGCTTATATGAAAGCAAAGTAGTCTTTCAATTAGTTCTAAACCCTACTCCATAATTTAGAGGTCACTGTGTTGGTACTTGTTAACTTCCCAAGTCTCAGGAATCCCCATCCACAAGATGATTAGAGGGTATTGAGTGAAGTGACTACCATGAGTAATCCAAATGTGTTCTCAGCACATGAGCAGTTCTAAGAATTAGGCTTCTTACACCAACAGATCTTTTTCAAGAATTCCAGTCTCTGTTGCAAACCCGAAAAAACAGATGGAAGGACAGTCTCATCGAGGTGGGCGAGAGGAGCAGCACTGCTTCCAGCAGGCCAGGCTTCAGAAAGCAGGCCCTGTGCACAGCAGCCCTGGCACTGATACCACCCTGCAGAACACACACACACTAAAATGAGCACCATGGTTGGTAGAGCTGACAATATCTGAAGCACAAGAGCGCTGGCCCACTGCGAGATGAAATAAAACTTACTCCTGAGTTTTAAAAATTCCTTAATTTGTGTTGTCTCTATGGCAGTTTAAACTTAACAGTATGAAAACACTGCCAGTCACTGTTTTCTATTATTTGTTTTTGTATTATGCACTGAAATAGTGATTAGGTGATTCAGTTAAAAGCTTACTGTTTTGAAATAAATATTCTTAGATGAGGTAGAACAGTTTAAAGCTACACAAAATTCCATACTCTGAATATTATATTTTAAGTCAAATCAGTGTAGTTAATCATTCTATCAAAACGCCTTATAGTCTTTGATGAAAACAATCATGAGCATATGAGGTAACATATTTCACAAAACAGCTCTTATTTTGTGTGGTTTGCTGTACCTTTCAGATAGCATAGACACCACTATATCACACAAGCTTTCTGTATACTCAGTGATCATATAGGCTGTGAAGTTCCAACCAGGCAAATTCTCTGTGTAAACAAGCATGGCAGACTGACTGTTGAACAAGTGACAGATCACAAGTGAGGGCCTTTTCTGACAGGCATTGGTCAGGCTCAGCAGGCTGGTTCACTGCAGGGGTAGGTACAAAAAATCACTACCCTATGTCACACTGCACATCAAGTCAGGGTATTTGGTCCCATAATGTTAAAAACTATAGTGCAAGAAGAGCCAGAGCTTTTTTGTGTTTACATGAAGCTCATCCTGACTATAAAAAGCTTCTCACAAAAAACTGCTACAAATGAAGTTTATTTTCTATTATTCCTGTGAATAACTAGTTAGTACCTAGTACTTTTATCCATATGCAAGGTAACATCTGCAACAAGTATAGCGATACAGAGACCATAAACAAATCAGTGGTATTTTTCCAAATCAATAGCTTTCAGAAAAACAAGTGAAAAAATGAAGTTCTTTCTACTTTTAAAACTGAAACAGAATATTTACACCCTCTATTTTGTAATATAAACTGCCACCAGAGCAGGCCGCTTCCATTTCACAATTCTGCCAACTGCTGCACATGGAAGCTGAACAGGAAGACATTCTTTTCCTCTTATTAATTCCTTGATGATTCATTTTATTTCATGAAGCCAGTTGGGTGGGGTTTTTTTTATTTTAATACATGTTTTAAGTCTTACTTAAAATGTCTTTTAGAAGACCTTTGGTATTCCAGATAAATACCTATGCACTAATAGGTGAAGTAAAACAGAAGTGCAAGATTAACTGTCTTCTGAGTACCTGCAGTTAACTTCAGCAGGACATTTATTTGAAGTGCTTCAGGTTTTTTCCTATTTTTAAGGCTTTTTTTGAGCAGTAATTCAGTTCTTTATACAAGTTAACATCATTCATATTAAAAAAAAGTATGAAGGACAATGACCTTCCTTCTAAAAAGTATTACTTAACAACTCATATACACGTTTTTCTCTAACACTCACCTGAAGTGACGGTCCCTCAGAAGCAACTGTAGGATTCCCCTTCCCCTACATTTGTTCCCCATAATTTCTAGCTGCTACTTCTTTTAAAAGTTACTATGTATTCCAGCTGTTCCTAAAACACTGAGCAGGGGAAAAGCTGCATTACTGCAAGTTCAAGATTTGAGGGGTGGGTGTGTGGCTGGGTAGAATGGTTACATCTCCCAAGCTAACACTCATGTACTTCTCATTATTGTTTGAAAGATTAAGACCCTTGTACACAAAGCTGATCATGTCAATTAAGCCCCCATGGTGAAGTAGAGGGTGTTAACTCATCACACTGCAGAGATCACCTGCCCACATCCTGTGTAGAAGTTAAGACAAAACTCAAATGGCAGTTTAGTAAGTTACATACCCACGCCACTCTTCTTGTCTGTCTTGTGCCATCTTGCCATCATACATGAATCCGTGATGCTCCAAAGGATGCCCAGCACCAAAGAAACCAAGGTTTATAGGATGCAGACTGGAAGATCAGTAACAAAGGCACTGAACCCACAATCTGTTTCCCAGCTGCTGTCACCAAGGACTAGCAGGGAGGCTGGGGCAGCTGCGAGAGTTCTGTGAGATTTGCTGCTGTTCTGGGCTCTGAGTTTCCTTCCTCTTTTCTCAACTCGAGATATTGTACCCCAGTGTCATGGGGGAGGGGAATCCCAGACTGGGCGTTTGTTGCTTGATGCTTACTGGCTGTAACACATAAGCAAGCAAAAAAAGAGCAAAACAACCCCAGTCCTCTCCTGCACCACTCAAACTTTATTTCAAAAAACGAAACAGAAAATGCTTTCAAAGATTAACTGTCCTGATCTCCTGCTCAACACCACAATCATAGGACAGTGCTGTCCTCTGGATGTTACACTGCAACTTGGCCATCATTGTTTATCAAAACTGTTTAATAGTGCTCTCTGCTGCATCTGTCCAGATTTTGTTAACACATGACATGTCCGTTCTTGATTTTAACCAGCAGTCACAAGCAGAACCAACTGCTTGTCTCTGGTCATTGCACATGGAATGTTCAAACCTACTTCTATAGGAAAGCCACCTTAAACTTTAGTTTACCACAGATTTACTTGAATTACCCTAATCTTAACCATGTCTACATACTAGCTTAGCAGAAGGATTTAGCTAGTTATCCCCCCAACGATAACATTGATCTCATTGATCTAAATTAGCTAGGTTCTGAGCAACTCAGATTATCTCCATCTAAGAATCTTAAATCTTTCTTTTCCATGGGCCACCCAATTGATATCAAAAAAATTGAGACTGAAGCATTTAATCTTCTAGTTTACTACATATTTTGAGTAATAACTTCCTAACCAGTCATAACTATCTTTCTTACTCCTCTGAATCCCTGCTGCAGCACATCACCCCTTCCTCTATACTATTTGAGTAAGTGCTCAGGACTTGCATTTATTTTCTTGTTCTACATTGCTTGTCCTCATAATACAAAAGTCCTGAGAAAAATTTTCTTTCTATCACTCATTTAAAAATGCGCTTCATCATGTAGGTCTAATAATCCTCATGATACAATACCACTCTACTTTGTAAAGAAATTTGTCAAATAAGTCTCACCTCCAAACTGCAATCCAATTTGCAAAACATTTCTGATGCCCTGAATCTCTTACATGTCAGAGCTCTGACTCTGCAGAGCACCAGACACAAACACCCCTACAATTTCAACACTGCTCTATTCCCACCTGAGCTCAATCCCCCACTTTCTTACCATCCCAGCTCTCCACAAACGCCAACTGGAGAATTTCTGAAGTCCACACTGCTTCCCACCTGCCCCCTCCCCCCACCCACTCTCAGCATTGCACACATCTGCTGTTGCTTCCTCCTCCCATACTTTCATGATGATGCTTTTGGCAAGTCATTAGCTACTAGCACCTACTGCCACTTGCTCCTAAGTTAGCTGAGGCCATCTCCTCACCTGCCTCCTCTGAACAAGTCCTGGCTGTGACTTCTAACAAATGGAATGAGCCACAGTCTTTTTTCAGCTTTAAAAAGGAAAATGCATCCAGACAGTAAAGCACACAGGGCAAGTCTGAAATCCTATGTTCCTACAACACAGGACAAACATCAACAAGGGTCTTGAGAATTAAGATGAATAATAGCTATACCCTATGCCAGGAGAGATTTTTATTCCAAGTATTTGTTGGTTTGTGTAATTACTATGCCACAGAGAATATTTATCACTCAATGTATCTTACCATCTTGTCCTTCAGTCTTTCCAGGCAGAAGATTTCTTAGAGGCAAATTGAAAATTTCTCTCTTCCCCCAAAGCTGAAAACCTTTCTGCCTAGGGAGTTCCTGTGTAGAACTTACCTTTGAGCTGTTGGGGGCAGGCAAAGAAAGATGACAGGTTTTGCTTCCTTTTAATACTGCAGTCACTTCCAGAAGATCTTGTAAAATGCTGACTACCTAATGATCAGTTTGTAGCTATGCTAATTTCCATTACACAGAAGACTCCAAACAGAACGCAGCAGTTGCATTTAACTTGCTCTAAAGTCCAATATAAGCCAAGATCTGTGAGCACAGCTGCAGGAAAGCAACTGAGGCAACAGAACAGAAGGAAAAAAGAAAATAGGCCAAGTATTTTAATGCACTTCAAGGATAACTCCCTCAATATGTTATGGCAAAACCAAAGCCTCAATGTCAGGCCTGTTTCCCCACCTGCTAGCTGTAATTCTACAAAATATTTGTAACCATGCATGTATTATCTAAGCTCATAACTACATGCGCTGAATAAACTACAGCACTACAGGTAAAGCAGTAAGCAGTACAGGTAAAGCATTAGTTTTGGGGGCTAACTAGGTAAGCATAACCAGTTTTATTATTTTTGAAGTTATGTCCATGTTTTGTTAGGAGCATTAATTTTGTTTAAAAAATTTATAAGTGTCATATGTTAAGTAGCTCAACATTTAATTACCTTAGTACCACAATCTACAGCTCAGTACTCCCATTTCAAGTACATGCATCCAGTGTCAAGTCACTGAAGGTTTTCCTCTAATTAAAACAATTATGTACACCTTAGTTGTTTTATGCTATTTGCATCTCAGTGCATGGTGACAGTCAACTAAGCTAACTTGCACCATTTGCATAAAAATAATTTCTTCTAATATTTAGTAGCATGAAACATGATTTCTTCAATCTTTGATTTCAATATTTCAATTATTTCTTCAGTTTCCCATGTGCAAAGTTGAGAGAGAACTATTTTATGATTACGTGTCAGCTTCCTGTAATCTCATGCAGGATTTTACAAGTTAACAAGAAATAAGTCTCAATTTATGTCAAATTCATTAATATGAGACTAAAGGATTTGGATAGTACATTTCATAGATTGACACAATTAGATCCCATGAGACATGGAATTAGGATTTTGTTCAACACCAGCAGTAACAGCCACCAGGCTGTGCCTAAATTTAACTATGTAGAACTGGGCAATAATGAGTTCAACCTGCATTGCAAAGCAACCAAGCCACATCTGCTCATTTAGATTGACCACATCTTTAGTCACTTCTGTTGTCAACACTTGAGATAAGCAACTGATGAGGTAAAGCCACCCTCATGCACAGTCACAGTTAACAACATTCTAAGCATCACTTGAGGTGGCACAACTGTAAACAAGCGTATCCAAACAATTGCCTTAGACAAGTACCTTTAACAGATGGATACAGGCACATAGTCAGCAATTCCTCCAAAAGTTACCTACACAACTTTATGGAAGAGATTGTCTTTGCCTGCCTCAACCTGCAACAAAAGCCATTGTTAGCACAGGAGATGACTTAACTGGAGACACTGCATGTGTAAGGTACATTTGTGCATTATCTGGAAGTGGGGGAGAAATGGCACCAGCATCACTGCTACAGTGCAAGCTACAACACAGCAAGTAACAAACTCTTTATGCAGCATGCTTACTGTTAGTATCTTTCAGTGCTGTCTAGCAGCCTCTGACACGAGCTTGAAGGTGCATGTTTAAATACAGAGGGACCATTGGAGTCTTAGATTCCACAGCACCAAGAGGAATTAATATATAGCAGATCAAGCTGTCAAATCTGAAACCCACTGGGCAGTAAGATTCTTCCTCAAGGTATTTTTTCCATAACAGATATTTCACCCTACATACTTTTTACTTAGAAAGTGGCTAACCCATTCACTAGAGTGAGCTTAAACCACAGTATGCTCAGTCAAATGAAGTCATTTTAAACTTCCATATGAGAAAGCTGACAAAAATTTCAGTGGAACTCACTTAAATGTTCTCCTCACAATTATTCTGCATGAGGTTAAGATTTGTCTCCAAAAGCACAATGACACACAGCACACTCATTACCATTTCTTAGCTTTTATTGAGTGGTAGTTTTTTTAAAAAAAATCCTTTCAAAATACTCCACTTTTCAATCAAAAAATTGGACAGCTTTAGATAAATATATTTCTTAAATACAATTATAGACTACATTTTAGCAAGGAAGCAAAAGAGGTTTTTTTATTGTTCTGCATCAACATTGTCTAGTCTGTCTTGCTCAGGGGTGACCCCTGTCTTATAATAAAACAATAGCAAGAATGTCTCTAAGAATAGCACTGTCCTTCCAACAAATAACTAACATTTGTTTAGAGACGTAACCAGGATTCAGGACAAGGCAACACTTCAGGTCACATAGCCAGGGAACTTAACAGGTGCCCTCTGGTACATTATCAAAAGTGCAACTCTCAAGACAAGGCAGATCAGTAAGTTAGGAACCTGTACATCTGTGTTACTTTGCCATTACTCATTATTTCCTGCTGCAGCAGGACTCCAAATTGTTCAAGGTTCCTACCAGAATTCTAAGCTTTATTGCTGGGCACATTGTGTTTCAGAAGTTGGCTTAGAAGAAACATACAACGTTGTGTATTTTCTCTTTTGTGTTTTCTTCTCAGTTGTGATTTTATTTTCTTTCTTATCTTCTTTTTCCGTAGTTTCAAGTCTGGATTCAGCTGTTAACCTATAGGCAAAGCAACCATTCTAAATACATATTTAGTTTATAAACAACAGGGCTAAAATAAGATTTTCAAGCAAAATCAACAAGCCAACTGGGACACAAGACGGTTGATATGCAAAGACAGAGCAAGCAATGATCAAATATAAAATTAAATTAAAATAAAGCATTGTTACATCAGTCCTATTCACATTTCATCACTTAAAGTATGGCCTTCCACTTTCCCCCATGGTCAAGTGCTGATAAGAAAGGTTACTGAATGTGTCAACATGTTGGGGTCAGTCTCAAATAAAATAGTGACTGTGCCACGCACTTGAGATCAAGGCACAAAAGCACAACTCCAAGTGAAAACTCCCAGCAACGTCATACAAACATCAAGTCGAGCATTCTCCTCTGCCACCACCAAAAAGAGGACTACACTTCAATACATTAGTTTCCAACTTAGTTGTGCATTACCACTGCCTTTAAGTTAATGCCCAAGTAGCTAAAAAATAGTTGTTGGCAAATATTTATTTTCAGGCTCCAAATAACATGATTTGTCTACTGACATGTTTTGATTCTGCTCTCAACGTAAATGGGAACCTGACTGCCACACTGCAGTTCAAGATGCAAGTTAAAAAAGAGACATCTGAGGACAAACAGACGTTTTGGTTATTTCAAAATTACTTAACATACAAATCGTGGAATCAATCACACCAGCCACAACCAGTTGACTATTACACCATTATTTCTACAGCAAAACTAATTAGGGAAAATTAAGTCCCAAATTAAACATCACTTTACATACCAACCTAAGTTCTATGCCAATTCATCACCACGTCTTCAAGCAATTCTCTACCAACCTTGTGGATTTCTAGTCCTTTCAAGAGCCTCCAGTGAGCAACCCACAATCTACAGCTGCTTTCTGTTAGTGTATAGTGTAACAAGTCCAGAAATCAATTTCACATCAGAAACCTCACATTGTTCCATCAAAGTAAACTATTACAATTTGTTATTTGGAAAAAAATATCTTTTACTGCTTTGAATGCACATCAAAATGTTTATACAAGTGAGTTCCTCAGACTAGAACTATGTTAATAAACATACGGAGTCATTTAGAGGACTGCCACTGACAGAAGATGAAATTAAAGAGCCATTTCACATTAGTAAGCTACACTTTCACATCAGTTACAGCTTTTATCTGGATCAGCAATCCACTGCCATGACTTGCTTCACTTACCAAAGCCTCAGTATTTAGCAAGGTACTCAAATGCCTAAGGATTCAACTAATTGAGCTTTCATGTGACAATGGGAAACCCAATCAAATCAATTTTTCCTTTTTCATTCTTAGCACCTTATAACTGGCCTGGAAATGCTTCAGGACTGATTATTCTACAGCCTACAAGCTGTTAAACCATACTTTCATTACTATACTGAATACAATTTTTTGAAGAGTACATGTTTTACTACTGTGTAATAGATCGTGCCTAGAGGCTGCTACAGGTAACAAAGGAAAAAATTAATGAGCTCAGGTAACAAAGTTAAGGGCTAAGCATCACATTACACATCTCATGGAATTAAGCTAGTCCCTTTTATAATTATTTTCTATCAACTTATGTGGTAACAAAGGAGCAGCAAAGATGAAGTGCTTGGAACTGACATTCCCCATCCCCCCTGCACCTCTTGGGAGGAGGAGGTATAAGCTGGGAATGAAGGAGAGAAGTTGAGCCTAGAAAGGAAGGTTGGTGTGTAGGATAGAGGTATTTGTCTTTTTTCCAATTACTAAACTAGCAGAACTAAACACTATTATTAACTGGCAATGAATTTATCTTCCTCAAGTCATGTCTGTTTTGCCCATGACTAATTGACCCCTGCCTTTATCTCAACCTAGAAGCTTTTTCCAACTTCATTTGTTCCCCATCCTGTCAAAGAGGGGGAGTGAGAGCAGCTGAGTGGGCATCCAGCAGCAAGCCAAGCTTAATTCACCACAGTCCTCACACCAAGCCAGCTCTAACCACTCCTTAGAGCACTGTCATATTTGTCAAGTGTTCTCACAAGCAAATGGATGGATCAGAAAGAAGAGGTGACAGCTAAACACTTGCACTTGAAAACCCACAAACTTGTGAAACTATGATGGGATTCTGGTCAAGCTTTATCCAGACCTCCTGCTGAGCCAAACAGCTATAGGCATTTGCTGTTCCTGTTCGAATAAAGTCCAAATGAGGTAGATCTAGCATTTCTAATCCAGCCAAATAATTTAAAAGAGCAAACTCTTGGGCACAGAAGCCCTTCTTTAGATCAAACTAAAGCAACTCCAAACCTAAACACAAACTATGTTGAGCAGCAAGGACTGGAATTTGCTATTCCAGTTTCAGAAGGGAAGAAAAGCATTTCAGTACAGAACTATCTTTCTATAGGGTAGTTGGCCTGACAGAAAACATCACTACCTATAACCTTTGCATTGCCTGAATTACAATGGTAATTCACAGCTAAAAATAATCAGTTCAATATTTCCATCTTTAGCCTCAGCTAATGTTCTCCCAACAGTCACATACCATAACCTCATCAGTACCATTATCTAATCAAGTACTCCAACATTTACTTGCTTTAAACTTTTGTAAGCATATCCACACCCACTGCAGATACCTACATGTCCTGTTAGTTCAAAGTTACTGAGCTTCACCTTGCAAAATCACAGTCAAGACTTCAAACCCATACAAGTACGTATGGATCTCTTCTCACAACCTCATCTTCAACTCCTAAGCTGGCCAAGCTTTTCCAACACCACGTTCTAGAAATGAAGTCTGCAATCCTTTCACCATTACTGTGGCTCTCATCACTATCACGTTTCATGGACTGATACTGACAAAGATCAAGTAATTCTTGCACAAAAACTACTCCAGTTACAAGAACAACTCCAAATTACCACAATAACCTTTCCAGCCAGAGCATCACATTTTACTTATCACAAGGTGAAATGCTGATAATTATCCACCATACACATGCCAATTATTTTTTCCTCCCCTGAACTCGCAATTTTCAGGTCCACTTTCCTGTTCATATCACTAATATTTTTGTGCCTCTGCATTTAGCTGTACTCCTACATAGGGTTTGGCCACATCCATCACAGAACAGTAGAGAGAATCCTCTCATGTTTAGAAATTCAGTCTCTCCAATAGTCAGATTTTTTCCTGACTTCCTATTCCATCAAACATCAGGGTTAAAGAAAAACTCAACATTATCTTATCATAATCAATAATTGGGGATTTAGTTCATCAACACTAGCAGAAATGTGTACAACCTTCTGCCTGGATTTGCCTTTTACAAGTTCATTCCACCATTGAAAACAACTCTAAAGCTTACATGGAGTTTTGTCACTTTTGTTATGTTGGTGGTTTTCATTTTTTTTTAATCTACTGATTTATGTTTTATTCCTTATTTAAACCAACAGCAATAGGTGCAAGATCAGAACCTTTCCTCTATACTACAACTACATCTTCCTCTTCCACTTTTTCACCTGCTGTTTTCAAACATCAATCCCATAAAATAGTTTTCTCTCCTTCCCAGCTCTCTGGTAGGTTTACCCCTTCAGTTCACATAAACTGTTTCTAACAACTTCCTGTTGGCAGACATTGTATCTTTCTTTCCAAAATAAATAAAAACAGAACTTTGCACACCCAGGTTACATGCTGTTCCTTGATGTGTACAGAACACCACCAGACCTCACCACCACCACTCAATTATCCTATCTTTCCCCGCAACTTTCACCACCCATGTCTGTCTGACCTCCCTGATGCTCCTCAGCAACAGTTCCTGCACATTTTGCCACAGCTACTCCAGCTGCCATTTCTGCCATGTTCTTTCCAGACTATTTCAGGGGACTGTATATTTTGCTTATTTTATCTGTTAGTTGCATCCAATGCAACCCTGAATAATTAATCTGAGAATCAAAGTACCAATCCAATTACTTCTGAATGACATTCATTCTGAATAAACTGTACAGATTTCCATGCTAGGTCTTCCTGTCTTCAAAGCTGCTGTCATTCTAGATTCAAGAAACAATTTTTACTAGCAAACATGAGGAAGCTGTAAGCTCAAGACATTTAGACTCTTCCAGATATTTTTTTTCTCCCCCCAAATACACCAAGATGTGTTAACTAAAATTATGAATTTGAATAGAATTCAAAAGCATCAGCTGGAAAAAAGTCACCATTCCTTTTGCCAATATAAAAAAAGTGAAGTTAATTACTGTACTAAATTACCATCTATCAAAAAGAAACTTAAATTCTCAATGGAAAAACTTGATCTTGGTTTAGCAGTTCTCTCTAGTTATCATGCATTCAGATTATGGAATTCAGTTTAATGACAACACAAATAGCGTAATTGTCTATTGCCTTGTATAAGGCAAGTTCTGTTAACCCAATTCAGGTCAAAAACTACTTAAATTATTTTTAGGCTTTCACCTTAATCTGGAAATTGATGAGGGCTGAAATTATGTATGCAACTGAAGCATGATACCTATTGCCTTTGCTTCTTTGATATTTAACAGTTGTGTGGCAGCTTTGAAGGGACCAGAAAACAGTCCTGTTTCTCAAGTCAGAGCAACACAGAACTGTCATGCTATCGGCACCCCTGACACATTTTCAAGTAATAGGAAAGGTATTTCAAAGATGGTTACAGTTTCAAGAGTCTTTTGCATTAGTCATCATTTTAGTCTTGCTAAAAGGTTTTAAGAGGTTCAACGTAGGCAGTCGGAGCTGAGGAATTACACTGCATGCAACACTGAGGAAATAGATAAAGAAGTGGATAGCATAGTTCATGCAGCGAAAGAAAAGAGATGCAGGTCTGTGCTGATTGCCTTGACCATAGACAGAAGCTGACACTGACCTGGGGGCAGCTGAAGCCAAGGGATTACTTCCACTTCTGCTATGCGAAGGAAAGGCATCATGATTCTCAGTTTTAACTCTCTTCCTTTCTCTTTCAGGTTCAACTACTTCTTGCATTGCTTGAAGAGCTGTATTTAATGATGGTGCTTCAAGAGCATGTTTTTTTGGAGAAGCTTCACTTTGATCCAAGTTCTTGGAAGTCATCTTTATTTCTTCCTTACTTGGTAATTGAGAGACAGCAGCTTCTTTTACTGAAGTATTTTTGCTGTCCAAGTATTCACAAGTACTGTCCACTGGAATTTTCTCCCTCTTCTTCTTAATTTTAATGCCTTTCAATAATTCTAGGAAAAAAGAATTTACTTTTTGTACACAAGTGCAGCTGGAGTTAACTTGTCCACCAACATGTCAATAATAAAACTAATAACAAACATAACACATGACTAAAGACCTTGGTATAATTCTTACTAGAAAGCATACATCCCTTAATGATGGCCCTTTCATATAATCTGTTATCAGCAAGTAAGCATCCTAATAGAAGTCAGCTTGAAAAAGACTTTTGTCTCCACCCACTCCCCCTTTTTAACAAGGGTGTTAATAAGATGCTTTGAACTACATGAACATGGACAATTATATTATTCCCATTTTGGAGGCTGCAGAGGTAAGCTTACATAACTAAGATTTTAAAATTCAATCCTTTGGACAAATGGACAAACACCAGAATGAATTCATCTATCTGCTTTCCCATTCATCTTCTTCCACAGGCTACAACTCCCCATTTCTGCCCATACCCAGGTATCAGCTGTTTTTCAGGGGGGCCTCTTGTGAAAACTGCATCCATATTAACTTGAGCTACTGAAACAGTTTTTCTTCTAAATGCTTTGCACTTCTTACAAAGTTGTCACCTCCTGAGAATTTGTTCCCACCTACTTCACTACAGTTCTGTGGCTATACTCTAAAGGCTCTGAACACTATTTTGTACTCTTCAATCTTTTGAAATTAATATTAGTAGACATACTGAAGTAAGGTGCTTAAGCAAGGCAGGGCTTTACTATTTAAGTTCAGCTGCTTTTAGACCAGGTTATTATCAATTAATCAGATATTTAATCAGTTTTTATCTGGTAAATGTCCTCCTGCTTAATGTCATTCAACTTCACGAGGTTGAGAAAACAGATCTTCTCCATGAGGAAAAAAAATTAGTAGTTACCTTCAGGCTCGTATTTCATTTTTAGCTCATCCAGCATAACCCGCAAGTTCATGTTCTCACTCTGAGAAGCTTGCAGATGCCTCTCGTTTGTGAAGAGTTTCCTTTCAATTTCCAGAACTCTTTGGCTCTCATACAGAGCTTTCATCCTCTGCAAGGATAGTTCATTTTTCAAGGTTTCATTTTCCTTGCTAGGGTGAGATGAAAATTATACAGTCACTCAAACTTGTTTGTCAGTGTTTGGATTTTTTTGTAGTAAAGCAACAGTTAGAAAGTCAACTAACCATTCAGTGACTTCACATCAAATTTGTACTTATGCACTAGTAGGAAATGAAAGAGACATCTTTTGGTGCCATGGAAGCTTTCGCTTGAACTTGACAGAGCAGTTTAGCTACCAGAGACATAACACTTGTTAGCAACAAGGCTGTGTGCTGAACACCACACACGTGCACGTCACTGAACAGCTCCCCCTAAGCTACAAATGCACTGTTTCATCAGGGTCTTTTTTAGTCCGTGTATAAATTAATATAACTACTTGTATAACTGACAATACAAGCTCCACACAGAAATATTACTCTAGAGTGAAAAAAATAGTTAATATTCAGTGCATGCCCTTGGCTCTGTTTCAGAAGCCATCAGCCTCCACATAAGCACTGAATCACCAGCCATCCTAAGGTAGGTGGATCATGCCCGTTTCTCCTAACAGCAACAGAGAGGTGACAGACTTCCTAGGAAGTCCCACAGCAGACCACTGCCTCCTGCTGGGAATACAATACTTTCATCTGAGGGCTTAAAAACAATTTGAGGCCAAGCATTAAGGATTTTCTAATTAATAAAAATGGAATTCACTAGCCACAGAACATCTCTACTAAATAATCTTGTTATAGATTAAGAGTTACTATCTCACTCTTTTTAGAAGAGAAATATATACAGCTTATAGACTTGAAGAAGCTTCATATAGTTCCTCTAGATGTTATCTTTTTTCAAGTTGACAAGTACCTTGAATCTAGGAGTATTAGCAACATTTCTAGAAGAAAGCAACAATAATATAAAGTAGCTCAGCTGCTATTTTCGCAACAGTAAGTAAAATAACAAAACAACTCAGTCCAATAATTAATGTAGGATGGTTCCACATTAAAGAGACATGGAGCCTACTTGCACATGCAGTCAGTGGACTACATACAAACAACAACAAAAACAGTAAAAAAACCACATAGCTGGAAGTCTACAACCCACTTCTAGGCCTCAGACCATTAAGTACTTACTTGGACTTGTCAAGTTTCATTTGCAGTAAATCTGCGTAGTAGCCATCTTCAGACTCTTCTTTTGAGCTCCTACTAGCTTTGGGTTCTTCCATATTCTCATATAAAGTCTGAAGAAGAAAACATTGTCAAATAACGACCTTTCAGAAGCACAGTAGCTAAGACTTCAGGTGAGTTTTCCCATGCATTCCTGTAGAGAAGCCTCCTCAGAGGTATTTAAACATGAGAGCTCATTTGCTCAAAGTACTTCCTCATTTGTTACAAATACCAACTAGCACTGAAACTGCCAGTTCTCTCTCATTCACTGAAACAAGTAAAATATCAAGTTCTCAGCTCCTAGTTTCCACATAGCATTGCAGAATGGTTATCTTTCTTTTCCTTTGAAAATACAGGGTATTTCATTAACATACAAGGAACTTGTTTCAGCCTTTATTCCTAGGCTTCAGTAGCTGGACCCCAAAGGTAAGGCATACAAGCCATGTTCATCAGGAGCCAAAATCACTAACATGACATTCTGGTGGATTCACATCTATTTCTGACTAAGCAGTGCTCAGATTTAAACCTGTTCCACAGATCTCTAGGCTTCTGTCAGTCACTGACTACAAGTACTTTTGGTGGTTATTTGGATCAATCATTTAATCCCCAGACACTACTTATTTATGGTATAGAGACAAAAATAAATACTGATGGAGCTTATACATGATAAAACTAGTAAAGAAATCAAGCTGTCTTAGTTGATTACTAAGTTGGCCTTGCTTTATGCCACTAGGCTTATGTCTGGTTAAATGCAGACTAGAGAACACTATCCTGGCAAGTGTAATCCTAACAAGCACAAGCTAATACACCAAAGTTTACATTCCAAAGCCCTGACAAGAAAGGGTCAGTCACACCCATAAGTAAGCAAGGCTACAGTTTCTCTGTATGAACACAAACATCAGTAGTATTACAATAGTGCACCCAGGTGCTCTCATGTGTTTCTCTTTCCAAACTATTGACAAGATGCTATCAAGCTGCATAAATACACTGAAGAAATTGCTTTACAAGAATGATTAAGCAATTCAGTTGTTCTAGGAAAGAGCATGCTTCAACTGCAAAGTTAAGACACATTAAGGAAACAAAAATCCAAGAAATCCAATGCAGCTGAGAGATTAAAAAGCTATAAAGCCTAAGTACACAGTAAAAATGTGAAATGGCTATGTGTCTTCAGAGAGACTAATCAGATGTCATAGCTCAGTGAACTCTGACCAAGTAATTGAATTTAAACTTGACAGGTAACTGTGTAAAATATAAAGGTGCTACACATAAGAACCCAGAAAATATTTTTTTCTCCACACCAGGCCTTGGATGGTGTAGGATTTTCTCCTTCTCTAAACTTCAGAGGTTTGTTCTCCAGCTGTAAAATAGAACTTTGGTCAAATAAAGGTATGAGTTGTCTTTGGATCACTTTACAGACCTAAGCATGTACTTCAGAGTTTTCATAATTGTTCTAATTCTCCTATTTCAGCTTCCAATTATGACTTTTCCACTTACAGACCATTTACCTTAAATTTTTCTAGCTGCCTCACTTTCATAAGAAGATCTTCTAGCTCACCATTCTTTTGTTCTAACATCGACTGTAAGCGTTCCAGCTGCTCAAACTCTGCCTGAGAGCCCTTCATCTGTAGCAGTGTAGCCATCTGCAGCTGGAAAAAAGGAAAAAAATCCTTATAACAAATACTGGGTTAAGTGACTGAAAATCTCAGCCTTTTACCCCAACCAATTAGGGTATTCAAGCCTAGTAATTCTAATCCCCAATACAGAATTCCACTGGGTGCCTGAACTCTTTAGTCTTCACCACTGTCATCACAGGTTGACACTGAAAGTTTTCAGGACAGCTGAAAACTTAATGAACAGAGCAGTCCTCAAGTATATTTTTTTTCTCAGTACTGAATAAAGAACCTAAAAACAAACTGTCAGGGACATACACAAGGTGTCACATTCAAACTGTAAACACCAAGTCAGCTAGACACAAACTACAGTCCAGGCTTGTTTATCACAGCTAAAAAAGCATCCCTCTCTAACTTCACTTGGGAAAAACATCCTAGTTCACCAGCAAGTTTTAAAACCCTTATTCTCAAGTTTTGATTCTGAGATAGATGTAAAACTAAGTTTACCTTCTATAGTATTTACTCCAAGATTATCAGCTGCTTCCACTCCTTCAGTGGAACACATCCTTCCATGGAACACCCTTTGTCTTTACAAAAGAAGGTCAAAGAAAAACCCTGCATTTACAGCAGATTTTTCTGACACTTAACATAATATTATGAGGGCCTTAACACATTGAGTTAAAAGTGATTTTAAACACCTGAAAAAGCAATACAAAATGCAATACTGGAAAGACTTATCAGGGTGTTAGTGGTAAGTATTATTTTTTAGCAGTCTAGTCAGTATGTATAACTTAACACTTGGAGAAATCACAGGGACAGGCATAACTGAAAAGTTACACTACAAGTTAATAGATAAAAGAGAAGAGCATTTGCCCTTCAGAGTCTCCTTTGTCAAGTAAAGCATTATACACAAGCTAGAGCTCAAGTCAATCATCCCCTCCTCAGAGCTTCTACAGGACTTAAGGGAGGCAAAATTTTAACCCCCACTGGCTGACTACAACTATCTTTACATTTCCCAAGCACATAAACAACAAACTTTTTCCCCTTTCACTTAACAGGCCACTTGCTAACAGTCAGAATTGCTAACTGCAGTTGAGCTACACAAAAACAAAGAACAGAAACTTAAGAAATTGGGATACTGTGGGAAATACACCAGACATAGTAAAATTTTCACAGGAGTACTGCTTACTGTTCAGGAGTCAGATCTTCAGAAATCTAAATCAATACCACATTCAGACATTCTGACAAGTAAAGCTACAACAGTTAACTACACTGTTGTCATCAGCTGCTGAATGAAAAAATCAGTTAACTATAGATTAGCTTTAACACAGCATCACGATGCAAGACAGGGCAGAGGATCTTAACAGGGATCCTAAACAACAGCTAAGCAAAACAGCTTTCCTAACATACAGATATAAGGAGTTTTATGGGAAAAAAATTAGTACTGTTAGAAATTCCAAATAGCAATATTAAGCAGTATAACAGGATTACCAATTTGACTCAGTTCTAGGTAAAAAATAAAGTATTAGGAATGTTTTATACCATTCAGTCAGTATGACTGACTAACGCTCACATTACAAGGAGGACAATTTTGAAGCAACTGATCCTATGCAATTATTTTACTCAAATCTTCAGCTCTCAAGGTTAGATTTTAGTGAGAGTAGTTCTTTTCTTGTGCTTTAGGAACATTGTTTCAATTATCTTTCAAGCTACTTCTCCACAAAAACTAGGTAACACAAACCTGTTCCTCAGTGTTACTCATTGTCGCTGCACTTCAGGATTGAGCACGCTCCTCAAACAGCATGATCAAGTATTTGATTAATGCACAAGGATCCACTTGTGTTGGGAAGTCAGAAGACCAACATAAGAACTATTGCCAGTTTTGCAGCATCCCCTTAACATTAATTTTTAAATCAGCTTCTGCTAACTACTTCTCAACACTATCAACCAATAGGCCCCCAACCAATAGTTACAACAAAAGTTATGACTTACTTTTGCACTGATGATAAGGAGAAGCCAGAAAAACAGTCAAAGAATAAAGCAACCCCGAGTGATCAGGGGACAGAGTGAAAGAACAAGAAAGAGCACTTCAAGACAAACAATGCTAGTTTGATTGATGGGAGTTATACTTTTATCCCTTTAACAACCACTGCCACAATAAGCAACCACAGTGCTTTCATCACAGCTGGGAGCTCTAGGATCAAGTAGTAGCACTAATAGCAAGAGTAAAATGCTCATGTACCATCACAGCCAAATAGCACAATGTCCCTCCCCCCAGACTACTATATCATATTTTAAAGATAATGGAATCCCCTAGCCTGTGTACTAAAGCATTGCCTTATCAAACCCCAAGGAAACCCTGGAGTATTACAGTAATGGTCATACCTTCATTCTTTGCAATTGCTCTCTAGTGAATGCATGCTGTTTTTGCAGTGACTGATATTTTATTTTCATACTGATCAGCTGTCGTTCCATTTCTGCCCTACGGTCCTCCACCTACAGAACAGTGTTAAGAATTATTACTATGAAAATTGTAACACTTGTTGTCACTTGGATTATGAGTTTTACAAGGAGATGCTACCCAGCAACTAATGTTGGTTCTGCAAACACTGCTTTTCCAGCAACAGTACTTTGAAACATGCACTGTTGTCATTACCTCTGAGATACCAGTGGACAGTGCTGCAGCAGCTGAAGCCCAGGCACTGAAGTGCAACAGGTTTTTGTTTTCCTACTTTGATACCAAAATGAAGTATAATTTGACATGCCTCAGTGTTGCTGTAGCATAGTTTTGTCCATTGGCATCAGAACAAAGAGTTTAAAAAAAAGGTCTACCAATTAAATCCATTCCCTGGGTCTTGTCAGCAAACAAAATAGCTTCTATGTATTTAACAGCATTTAAGTTCTTACTCAAAAACCAATTCCCAAGTTAGTTTTGCTCAGATGCTCAAACATCCAGCAATTTTCAGTATGTTTTTAAAAGACATTTAAGAGCATCTTTTAGTATTTCACATACTATCTTCTGCATTAACAAGGCTTACAAATCTACTTAGAGCTAGGAGCTGCAGACACAACTGTCATGAACCCTCAGTCCCATGTCTTGATAGCCAGGTAACTGAGTTATTCCTTTAGGTTTACTAACTCCCAAATTCAGAGTACACATAGCCATTGTTTTCCTTATGTCAGTTCTTAGACAGTTCAACACTGAAGTAGTATTTGAGGAATAGAGATTCACACTGGCCAGATCAGGTACAGATACTCTAATATTTCCAATGCAATGTAAGAAATCATTTTTAGGAAGTAATTTGTGTCTCTTCTGTATATTCTCAGGTATCTGTGGCATAACTGTACCTCAGCAAAGAGAGAATTGCCTTTACTTGTAGGGTCCAAAGATTGCTGCACTGCGTGATCCAGCTGAACCTGAAGCTCTTGATTAGCCTCACGAGCTTTCTAGATTAAAGCAAAGGGGATATTAGTCATTTAAGTATCTGATGTACTGCATATATTAATGTTATCAGATAGTGTTACCTCTTTTTCATTTCCTATTCCTTTATCACAGATTATCTTGTACTGCAGTACTTAACTGTGCATACAGTTCTAGTCAGTAATAAACAATCAATTTTGTTTTACTAAAAGGCTCACTATTACACTGGCTTTTCAAGACTAGAGCATAACCAAAACCTTTAAACGAAAATGGATGAATTGAATTAATTAATTCAATTAATAAATGATATTTAGACTACTGGCTTTACTGTGCTATGAAGTCACAAATCCTCTACTCCCCAGTACAAAATTTCCAAGGCATTCAGTACCAACTTGAAGTAAAAATGAAAATTTTATCAGTGACCTGTGAGAAGGTCCTGTTATGAGGCAGAACACTGAAATGTCAAGGATCTCCATACACAACCTTCCACAAAAGTAGGGCAACAGAGAGAGTGTTACTAACAGGGAACACCAAACATGCCTAGACAGTTGTTTTGGGTTTGTTTTTTTTCCCCCCCTTTCTGCTTACTCTCCCATCCCTCCTCACAACTCCTCTCTCCAAACTCCTCATTTCACTGCAAAATCTAGCACCACAACCCACAGAATACAGGGATTATCTACCAATTTGAATAAAATTAAGGAAATACCTCTAATGCATTACAGTAAGAAACAACTTCTTTTTCCCTCTCTTCCTTTTCCCCCTGTAGACGCTCCAGCTGATTACGCAAGTTACTGTTCATGAGTTCTAATTGTTCTTTATTATACTGCAGCTCATTCAGCTTTTCTTCAACACTGGCCTAAACAAAACAAAAAAACAAGTATGAAACAAAAGATTTATAAAACAATTAGAGGATGAGCAGTCCCATGTAAACCAAGCAGGTTTCTTAGTAGCAATTACTTTTAATACAAATTATCAACTTGAAGAGGTTATATTCAAGTCTAGTTATCAAAGCTGTTATTTTTTTTCCTGTGCATATTTTCTTCCTAGCAAGCCAATCATACAGTAGCAACATACAGAAAGCACGTAAAAATGAAATGCACAGAAGTGCAGAACTTCACCTTCAACTAGCCAACATTCCTAATAATTAAGGACTAGTCACACACCTTCACACTTTCTAGTTCAGTGAGTTCTATCTGAAGATGCAGCATTTCTGAAGACATGGTCTCATGGACACGTTCAGACATCATATGCAGTTCTTCTGATTTGGCAGCAATGATTTCCTTCTGATGATCCACTTTGTGTCTTAATTGTTTCTCTGAGAGTCGGGTTTCATCTAGTTCTGCTTTCAGGTTCTCCAGCTTAAAGACAGTTGACAACTAAGTAGTACCATTTTATAATAAATTATTCACAAGAATAACAATTTTGACTCTGTTCTAATTACAGAACATGTGTTAGAAATGCAGCTTAAGACTAAACTTCTAAAAATAAGCTTTGAAATGTAATGATATTCCCAACATAACTGTGCAGTTTGTTAAAAAACAGACAACCAAGCTCCCACATATTAAAACTATTTATTACATTTGTTTTGGTAATAAACGTGAAATTATGAGTTAAATACATACTCTTTAAAAAGGTATTAGCAACATTTTAGCTATATAGTAGTCACCAAACCTTGTTTTTAAGGTCACTGATTTCTTGTCCATATATTCTGGCAAGCTGTTCTTTCTGTTTATCCAGTTGCATGTGTTGCTGTTGCTTTAGGGAGTCACATTCAAAACTCAAGCTTTCCAACATGCGGTTCTTGAGTTCAATTTCTCTCTGAAGAGAGTATTTATCTTGTTCAAATTTCTGAAAGAAATAACATGCTACTAAATATAGATGTAATATTAATAATGCTTGGGGAACAACATACTAAATACAGACTCGGAACCAAGACACTAAATGCCCGAAACCTGTGGCTCATTCAACCTCTTGTTGAAGTCCCAATTAGGGAACTGTCATACCCTTTTCTTAAAAAAACAACATAAACAACCCCAAAGCACACTTCTCTGAATGTTATGACTTAATTCAGCTGTGTAATATTCTCTTCTTCATGTAAAGCATGTACTTCTTGCACCCAACTTGAAGGGCATGGTCATCTTTTCTGCAAGTCTAACAAGAGCTCATAGTCCCTTTACCACCATGGAACACCATTATCTTAAGAATTGTTCCCGTCCATTAAGGGTTCATTCCCCTTCTGTACAACAGTTGGGTTCCATGTCTAGTAAAGGCACCTACATTGTCAACTGCTTTGTAATAAAACCATCAGCCCTTCCAGATTGAAGACTGACTTTTTATTCATCTTCCCTCTATGCCTGATTTTGTTTGCTAATTATAAAGACAGTTTCATTTTACTTTTCCATTCAGATAGCAATTAAGGAGAAGAAAAACCACAAACATTTTAGCTCTATCACAAGAGAAGGAATGGATGCACAGCCAGAAACAGACAAAGTAAAGTGAAATGCTGTATCAGAAGCACGGGCTGACTGAAAACAAAGAAACACTGAAGTGTTCATGAAAAGTGGAAGATATTTTCCTGACTGGAATTTTCTTGCAAAATTACTATGAAAACTGGTTAACTAAATATTACCTCTCTATTTCAACATTACATTTCTCTTTTTTGAGCTGTAAGGAAACATAAAAAGAAATCCAGAATCCCCTGGTGTTTGGAAAATATAAAAGCTTTGCAACAGAACAAATCACTTAGTCTTGCTGCTAGCATTCTTTTTACAGCTTTAAGTGATACAAAACTTGCAGGGGGAGCACAATATGAATGAGTTGCTAAACATACCCAAAACACATGCTCTGAAACAAATTTACTTAGTACTCGTTTTACATTTAAGGTAGTTAATCCTACATGGTACTGAGCACTTGATCAGCTATGCCACCTTGTCCCAGCTAGAAAAACTTATGCTCAACATCTTCGAGCAGAGATAAAAAGACCTCTGTACAAATACTTGAACTAAGAAGATTTATTACATTTAATCTGGACTCTAAAATGCACTTAAACCGGAAAATAATTAAAATAAGGTTCCTGACTGCATTTTTTACTTCAAGTTTAAAACATCACCTCAGTTCTCTCAGTCAATTCACGCCGTGTTTGGTCCAACTGATTCTGAACTTCACTCTGGGACTCCAACAAATGCAAGCCGTACTGTGCTGCCTTTCTGCGCTCATTCTCCGCTTCCTTGAGTTGGTGTCTAAGACTTGAAATGGTCTCTGTCTCCATTTTTCTTCCTTTTGTTACTTCAACATTGCAAACACAAAGTTACTAAAGAAACAGACTGCAGTAAATTAACAGTAGTTCATCTGAAAGGATTTATTGGATTTTCTCTATCAGGATACACGGATATATTTTTACATTAAACACAAGACGCACAAAAAAGCTCATGAACAAACAGTCCTTTGAGAAGTGAAGTAACAGCTATTCCCCCATGAACTTGGTTAACCATCTCACCCTGATCATGTCTTAAGTAATAGCATGCAGCTGAGCAACTCCCCTGTCCCCAGCCTGGCTCCCTAGCACACTAGAACCAGAGTTAATCTACTGTACAGTTATCTTGCCATATGCAAGAGAAGACTAGGAAATAACCTTGTAGAAACACTTCTGTGCATATGGCTGCCAATATTTGCTGTGGTGTTACAAATAAAGCCACACTAATTATAGCAGTCATGCACACAATTGACACTTGGGATTCATGTAGGCAGCTGTATTAGCAGGATAGGTTACTCTTAATAACATTATGTGGGATATAGAAACAGATAAAGGTAGTTGAAGGAAAAGAGTCTAAAATAGAAATCCTGTTAAAACATACTAAATTTTAACACAGGGATTTTTATCTTAAGTGCTTAATGGAGCCTTTCATGACTGTTGTCTGTTATAAACTTAAGTTCCTGTAGGTAACCTATTTATTAATAACTACCTTTGTCACATTTTAGAAAATACATAAATTTCCATCTTTGTATCATCAAGGATGACACAATTAAAGGTAAATTTCTCAAAAACTATTAAAAGTAAAGCCAAACCATTTTAAAAAAAAATAAAATCAATTCAAACTAGCACCATAAGCTTGTACCACTGCTTGCTCCCAGATCTACTAAATCAGCACCCAGCAAAAAATCCTATTAAGCCAGAAATTGCTAAACAACTTCGGCTTCTGGACAATATAAGCCAGGAGTTCTCTCAGTAATAAGCAGTAACCATGATACACAAATACAAGAAATCTATAGTTGATTTTTCAAAGCCAGGGTTCATAATTTTTATACAACTTCAAGATTTAAGTGCTTCTTCATTGAAGAGCTACTCTGTGCTTTTTCTTTTCTCATACAAAATTTAGTTGTTGCCATTTCTAACTGGCCTATGAATTGTTCTGAATGTTAGCAAGACAGTGGTCTTAATCAAGAGCACATTTTGCAGGGGAGACTATTTTTAGGAGTCATTATTGCAATATAATGCCTTCACTTTTTTTTGCTTTTATTCAACATGGATAACTCCTAGTGGAGTTAAACACCTCCCTACAAAAGAAAAAAAGTAAATTTAACATGCAAAAGTACATCACACCTAAACTGCACTAATTCCTTTCAGAGATACAAGTTTCACACATACCAAGACTTCATTCAGCCAGGCTCTGAAACTTCTGTTTTTCCCATCTAACCATTGCAATATTTGAAATACTAGTTCTGCACCCTTATGCTGAAATTAGCCAGAGAAAGACAGGCATTTTGTATACCTATAACTAAAAATCAACAATGTTATAACTAGGAGAAGGACAGGGTCACTGTATACAATTTGATAATTATATGTTGAACAACAAAATGTAGCAATACAAGCATATAGGCAATCATCCTGGCACACATTTGCATTAGTAAAGGGGATCAATTAATCCTTATTCACTTCATAATCTAAAGGTTAAAAATAGCTTTCTTTTCTAACCAAACAACACTATAGAGGCAAGACATAAATTTGATTGTGCCTAGCTTGCTAATTTAAATTTGAGTAACCATCTTAACTCACCTTCACAAGTCCATTTATCTCTTTCTTGAGCTTATTCTTGTACTCCACCTTTAAAAGGAAAAAAAAAAACACAAGAGTTGTCTAGTCCGGATAAGTATAAGCTGCCATTACAGCACAGTCCTTCACAGCAGTCCTTTTCTGGATAGGCTTAACGCCTGTGGCTGTCTCATGAAAATGCAGATCACAAGCCAAAACCCCATAGAAATGCAAATCTTATTCCAATCTCAGTTGAGACAGCTTTCAGATGGTTTAGGAACAGCCAGATCAGGCAATGGTGCCAGAGGACAGATGCTTTGCAATTGGCCTGTGGGGCAAGTAAACAGCTGACATCCAGGGTCAGTTTCTTCCAGCACACACACAATTTTTAACGGTTGTTTGGGAATTTTTGTCTTGCTTCCTCCTACTTTTTTAATCTCTTTTGCATCCTGTCCTACAATTTCAAATACTTTAAAAGCTGTCAGTAAAATAGTTACTGGATAATACAAAAGAAGATTTTAGGCTTTTCTTTAATTTTATACTAGAAGTATGCAGAAGAATAGAAACAGTTTTCCTATTCACATGTTTCTTGGCAGCTATTAGGGTAAACAGCAGGTATGGCTTTCAGAGCACAGATGTTTTCAACCTCTCACTACCAGTTTTGGTTGAAGTTAATCAGACAAGTCCAGGAAGGTTGTTCATAAACCTGTATTGTTATATAGTGAAGTAACGCCTGCAATGTAACAAACTGCAAGCAATTAAATATTAAACATAAATATTCAATACATGTGGTTAAGCCAACTACCCATATTTTAAGGTAAATTAAATAGTTAGTAAGGTCAGCAAGTAGGAGGTGAAATAATAGAAATTAGTCTCCATTTACTCTACCCAGAGCTATAAGAGTTACTTGCTTTTGGCCAATTATCTTCAAACATTTTATGACACATTCTGAGAGTTCTAGACCTTGATTATTCAACCTTTTAATTACTCCTTGAAAAAAATAATAGGGGAGGAAATTAAAACACACTCTCCTGGCATGCAAGCTCTTTTCCCACTCTAACTGTTCTTCTATTTAAACTCCTGCTCCCAAGGGTCATTAGCAAAAGCTGCCTGTGCTCTGATCTATTAATGAGTACCAAGTTTTCTGATCACTAACATAATTCGCAAGATAGTTTGTCTGCATTACACCAGGTATTCCCTTGACAATTCACTTGAGTTACTCGAAATCCATTTCTTCACCTTCCAAGTCACACACTCAAGCTGAAATATTTTCAAGGCTAACCACCTTCCAAAAACATGTTACTGGATAGATAAGTATTACAAAGAAAAGAAAGAAATCAGACTACAGCCTGATCTTTCAGTCACTACAAAGTGCTCAGCGAGCCAGCAGCTGGCTCTGTTTGCACTTTGTCTAAAAGTGCAGTGCCATGTCGCTCTGTTAATTCAGGACATACTCCTTTCGCAGTTCAGGCCAGTCATTCCATGGTATTCCCCGCTTACTGCTTGCAAACCTTCCCGACCCGCTTCAAACCAACATAAGCAAACAGCTCTCCCAGCACGAGGTTCTTGGAAAGAGTCTGGCCAACTATTAACACAGGGCAGGGATTTACAGCGGGTTCGTCCCCGCAGGCCCCCCCATACATCCCACAAGGATAGCAAGGGCAGAGAGAGAGAGAGGGCTGCTGCTCCCTCTCTCCGGGGTTACGCTGCCGGTGCCTTCCGGTGTTGTTTCAGGTGGAAAAGTCTGTTTCCTATCTTATAGCCGCTGGAGATGCTGCAGCGTAACCCCGGAGAAGGGGAGGCCCTGAAGGCCGCAGCGTTCCAGTGTCCGCGGCAGGAAAGGAGAGGAGGGAGACCGGAGCTCTCCTCCTCCCTCCCCGAGTCCTTGGGCCCCGCCGCTTCAGAGCGTCCTCCTGCAAACAAGGAGCGGCAAAGAAACAGCAACAGCCTCCGAAGGAGAAGGGAGAGTCCCCCCGCAGCTCGCCCCTCACAGCACCGCCCGCCCCGCGCTACCTCTGCCCCGCCGCTCCCGCAGTTCAAACTCGCCTCCGCGACACCGCCCCAAATCTCGCGAGACCCGCCGGACACACACCCCCCACCCCCCCCCCCGGCTCCCCGCCACGGAGCGCGCGTGCGCGGAGCCGCCGGCCGGCTCGGGAGAGCAGCGCGAGCGACTGGGCGCGTGGGATGGTGTCACAGCCCAGCGCGCGGGGGCTGTGAGGAAAGGCGCTGTGAGGAAAGGCGCCGTGGGCGGGAACTCCAGGCAGCCCCGCGCCCCACAGCGCTTCTCAGCTGGGGCTGGTATGGAGTAGGCAGGCAGGCGTGGAAGGGAGTTGGTATCGAGAGTGTGGTAAACTTTCCCAACAGAAAGGAGAGGCAGCAAGTTAGCAGCTCAGCTCCAGCTGCCCGGCCATACCACAGCTGGCTGGAGATGTAAAGGATGTGCTTGGCTCCAGAGCCACCCGCGACGGCACCTTGCTCAAAGAAAGCACACAAAGTAAGCGATGAAAGTCAAAGTGTACAGAGTGCTACATATCTAGGAAACCTGCAAAATAGCGGGGCAATCTTCTCCTCTCACATAGTGCTTTACCAGAGCGATGCTGGTTTTGACAACAGAATACCTAACGTGTCCGATTCACGCCCCTACCCTCTTTGCTCATCAAGGAGCATCCCCTTCTTCAGGAGGGACTGCTGAAGCTGCCTGCCCCTGAGGAAATGCCACCGCCACCTTATTCAAACAAACCATTCCTTTAACTCCATAGAGCTGACAGTCCAAACTTCAAGAGCTACACAGCAAGTTATAGTCCTTGCAGCATAGCTGTCAAGTAAACTTCCAGCTTCCTGTTTTTCTCCCTAGCTTACTCTAGTGTCTTCACTCCCTGCACCAGGGAGGAGTCCTAGAAAGGGATTTCATGGTAGATTGTCCAGAACTCATACATTTCCTAAGTCAGTGAAGATCTGAATATCCACAAGGAGCAAAATTAATCAACTGGAGCATTTCACCATGTGGTTTTGAGGGTTATGTGAGAGCCCAAGCAGTTACGTTTGTGCAATTTTCTCTGCCCAAAAGAAAACCCCAGCAAAAAAAACAAAACAAAACAAACAAGACACTGCTTAAAAGGTAAGAAGTTAATCTATTCTGCAAGCTTATTATAGTTTTGCACTTTCTCTAACCCCATCAGTGAGTATGGAAGGTTTCTTCTCATGTCTAATGTGATATCCCTAACAAAAAGCCATTGCATCGAAACATACGAAAGCAAATTCTGCCTTTAAAGAAACATGCCTCAAGTAATTTAAGTTTAAATTCAAGCAACTGGCTGTAAATAGGTCCAATAAAGTATAACAATCCTATTTAGAGCAACCAGGACAAAAATAGATGTCTTAAGACAATAGGGGCTTGGAAAAAAAGCACAGTGTAAAATTCTACAGAGGAAGCCAATACTACTACTCTTCTACCAAAACATGCAAGTCTACCTTTTGTCAATACAAATCGGATTAAAATTTAAATACAGAATGCTCTAGACAGACAAGTATACCAAGTTGATTAAAAGAGAGACAGGAAAAAGAATTATGTTCTAATCCTGATTCTCCTGCATTCACTGTGTGACTAACCACTCCAAAACCCCACAGCTAAAGCCTCTTCTTTTAAAACAAGGATAACAGTGACTTAATTAACAACTCCATATAATTCTCAAGAGTTAGTTGAGTACATATTGAAAAAATACAAAATACATTGTAAATTCTAAATATTAATATAATAACTCCACCAGATCAGTTACCCACTATAGCATGCTAAATCATGGAATAGTTAAGGTAGCTGCTACTTCCTCCACCCTCAGTTCCACAGTCTGAATGTTCAATACATTAACTACTTCAGCAAACTCCATAATATTTTCCTCAGCTTAGAAGTTAATCTATGCTTTTAAAACACAGTTAGTAGCTTACTTATGAAGTAACCAATTCATTATTTAAAACATGCCATCACCTTCAGAACTGTTCTCTTTTCCTTAGTGAATTGGCAATTGCAAGGATACTGTGTTAGAGATAACATCCACCTCTTGATATAGAATACATGCATCAGTTGCTGCTAATTTAGTCGTCATACAAATTTTTAAGGGAGTAACCATCTTGTCAGAACGCAACAAGATTATTCACAGATGTTATAATACACTTACTAGTTACATAATATCACTATTTACAGTTTGGCTGTATTCCAGGATTCCTGGAGTTGTACTTAGCTTCAAAGCTAGATTTTCAGAGGCTGTAGAAGAACTTGAAATGGTCATTAAGTCTGTTGTTTGTAGTAAATTTGGCTTTATGGAAACATGCTTTTTTCCCCACTTAGCTGTGAAAAGACTCCCTATTCTCATGTTTCTTTTCACCTTAGGTTGTAGTTAGGCTCCAGCTTGCCACTGTAATGGTATATTTATTCTTAGAACCTCATCTCCTGCTTATAACCTCAATAACAGATGTTTTCCTATAGATATTCTACAAATCCAGTAGTTACTGAAACATAAATATTTCCTAAGCATGTAGCTAGTATACTTTATTGACGTTTTAGATCACTGAACTTATTCAAATCTGCTCACTACTGACCCTGTTAAAAATGTAAAAATGTATTTTGTAAGTCTTACCTTACCTATTCTAGCAGGCAAGCACTTCATATAAGTAACAGAATACTTACAAGAAGTAGATGTCTTGGTTTGGATATTATTTCGGTTTTGTTAGGGTTTTTTTTCCTTTCTTCCCCCCCACCTCTTGAAGAGAAGGCTTCTTGCCTTCATCTGCATAAAACCAAAGGACGCTAAAGAGCCCTCTTAGTCTTTCCCTGCTAATTGCTCAGTGTAACATATGAGCTGACAAATGTTGTCCTAACTCTGCTTAATCTCCCAAATGCTACACAAAGCAAGTGAGTTATGGGAGCCTACTGAGAAGTAACTGATTGTTTAGATTATAAGTCATTTTGGTACAACAGATTCGGGATTCATCATCAAAGCAAATGCATTTTCTTGTTCTTCATTATTTAAGAGCACTTGATTTCACACAATCTAAAGGTATGTTACTTGATGTCCTAGTGTAACTTCAAGAAAGCCCAGGTTTAACTCCCTACATTTTTTTTTCAGTTGGTAAACATTAAACTGCTGTGGTTTTTTTTTTACTTAAGACACTTTCATCTCCAATTAAACAGAACTCACAAGTCTATATGTTCTAATTTATTGCCATGAATTCCAAGAGCAGTAATACTGATACCCAAGTTACTTTGCAAGGAACTCAAGTAGTTCAGTAATTACAGGAACAGATTGAGAGCCAGTAACATACTGCATCTAATCCTCTCTAAACTATTAGCAATTGACCTCATCCAAATCACCTCATCTCACTATTTCAGTCATCTTAGCTAAACAAAGATGTGGTTTGCATTTCTCTTACCAACTTAACCTTAAGTAGCCTTCTCTGGCTTCATATGATTAGGTGGCAAATCTCTCTGGTGGGTAAGAGTGTCACTTTCAAACACAAATTTTCAGGTACTCCCTTCTGAAAACTTTCCATTGCTTTCATTTAGATTTGTTACATTTTTTTACTGTTTGTTTGAATGGATCAGAAGCCTCAAAATAAGCTTCCTGGATTTATGTAATCAAGGGGTTCAGTTATTAAAGTATACATTCCTCAGTGTACAAGTTCAGAGATAAGCTATAGTAGAAATTGACATTATTACTTGACTAGCATCTTGTAAACTATACTTTCCTTTTCCCTGTTTCCCCCTCCCCCTTTTTAAAATATAGGAAAAAGTCAGATGCATGTCAGGTTTTCCAAATATCTATGGTTAAAACCACAATTAGAAGTTTATGTTAAAGGCAACATGAAAATAATACAAGCTGTAAGATATTAACTTCAGGGGGTTGATTTTTATGTTTGTTTATGCCTGGCACCTCAACAGATCAGCCTCATAACAACTCTAAAAAATGAATATTTAATAAAACCTGTAGCCTACCTGTAACTCAAATTAGCTTTAACTTCTCCCTTCATCAAACAGTACCTGGACAAGTCCCTTTAACCTCACATCCAATATAAATTCAGACATCATCAATCCATAATTTAATAGTAGCTCAGAACCTCCTCTGCTTCTTTCCACACATTATGAATTTAATTAGTCAACACCAGCTCTCATTCAATTTATTGCACTAATATAAAATTAAGCTAGTATTTAAGTGCTACCCTCCTCTTCAATCAGAACATACTACAGTAACAACATTAAATGAGCATTTAAAAGCCACATGTTCTAGCATAAAGCACACACATATCATCATTAACACTGCTCTCTATACAACCATTAAGTAACTCAAACACTTCACTGTTCTCTGAAATTACTTATAAATTATTATTATTAGTGAGATTTTCAATATATTCACAAACAGCAGAACGTACCAAACACAACCCCACCGTTTGCAACGCCCCTTCTGCCAAGGCAGTTAATATACCTGGTGTTCTACTGGCCACGTAGCTTTTGCAGACTGGATTCTCATTCCCTCCCAATTAGTGAGCGGGGATGTGGGGAGCGGCAGACTCCCTCCCGGCTGGCTCCTCAGCTGTTCTGGAGCAGCACCACCACCTGCTGGGCATCTTCCTTCATTACTGGGGCCTCGCACTGCTTGCAGGCTCCCTGCACGTGGGACAGCACTCCTTCACTGCCATGGCAGAAGTTTTCTTTGGGATAACCAAAGACAAGCATTACGAGAAGCAAGTAAAAGTTTTTAAATGTTAAATAGAAATTGATATTTAATGAATTAATATAGCTTAATTAGGTATGCTTAAAATTAATTTATATGCCTGCATTTTTTAACTAAACTGTTGGACAGGGTAATTACCTTTGATAAATTCAGTTTTATAGAGATCATCAGCCACATTCCAGACAATAATTTTAGTGTTGTTACTGTGCATTTCTAATCAAATGCAGTAAAAAGTTTAATCAGCTTTGCAAGCTGGAGGTCATTAGCTTTTTTACCACCAAAACCAAAACCAATTTAGCTTTCACCTGAGCCTCATTTCAGGCCTTTTATAAAAGATCTTCATTTTGTCTAGAGGTGTTGTAGTTACTGTGTTCTGTGCAAACAAGTAGGAGCAAAAAAGTTAGTGCTTTGTTTTTCTTTTATGTTTTTAGCTTGTTTTGGTAGTAATGTGTTGTGTTTGTTGGCATTCAGTATGTTAAGTTAGAGTTTTTTACTATGTTAAGTGTTTTTATATAATGTTTCAAAGCACTGGATGGTATCATTATATTTTTTTTTATGGGTAACTTATGTTTCATCAGTTTTTATCTATAAAGTAGTTTTTAAAAGTTTTACTAGGGGTTATAGCTCTGATACTTATGACAATGAAGAAGAACAGAAGCAGAAAAAAAAAAGTGGGGTAAATTAAAAAGCTGTATTTGACTGCATGAATGTTTGATAGCTGAAAGAGTGTATTTTACTCTTAAGGCTTGCTATTGCTTAAAGATAGTCTTATGAAATGTTCAAGCTTGGATTCTTCCTGAAGGGTCTAAATTAAGCTGAAAGTGTGTCTCTGTGTTATGCACAAAACTGGTGTTATAAACTCTATGGGCTATGGTCAATTTGTAGTGTTCTTGTGTAGAAATGTTTACAACATAAACAGTCATGTTTTCATTGCTTGAGGTTTATTACTCTACAACTCCTTTAAAGTTCAAACCATAGAGGACTTAGTTGGGATCAGGAATCTCGAAGGATAGCTCTTTCTTATTTTAAGCTTACTTAAATATATTTATTAATAATAGGAAAGAAGAATTAACTGAGCTCCTGTTGTTTACTTGTGTTTTAGTTCAAGGTTTTTCCAGTTTAAAGATTTAACTGTTTTTTTCCTTTGTCAGAGTAAATACTTGTTATTTTATTTTCAATGCTAATTCCTGTTCTTCTCTTTTTCTCTTAAAAGACAAAATACTTTATTAGGTAAAACTAATGGATGGTTTCTTAATCTTAAAATAGGTGATACTACTTGGGATTTTGTGGTTCTGTTTTGGTTGTAGAGATGTATAATATGATATCAGACTGCACAAATCAGACAGAAGTTCATGTTTTAAAAAATAAATGAGTTAGTATCTGATACCTGTCTGCTCATATGGAGGATTAGCAGACTGAAAGTTTGTTGGTTTTGGGGGGGTTTTGGATGCTTTATTCACCAAGTAATTTTATTTTTAGTTGTCTGTTTGCCTACTAATTCTGAAGATATAATCAAACATAGCAACCAACTCACTTCATTCTGAGACTTGCAGGCTGAAAATGACTTGACCTGTTGATGTCTTAGCAGCAAGCAGATATGTTTTTCTAGAACTTCTGGAAAATATTAGTGAAAAAACCCACTATTTTATAACCCCAAACAATCAAAAAGGAAACCCCAAAGAACCACAGAAACAAAATAATCTGCAACTTTTTGTGATTTTCTTTTTCATAGTGTAGTTGTTTTCCTCATATACTTAGTTTTGAAAACAAAATGACAAATAAAAGCAATGATGAAAGCAGTACTGAGTAAAATGGGATAATTTGGAAGGGTGAAACAAAGGGCATAATCACTTCTGTGTGTTCTTTGCATACTTGCCTCACCTGGTAAAATATTACAATGCTTTTAGTTGCAACTTCATTTGCTAGATAACCAGACTAATTAATAGTTTTACTGGCAGACCAACAGCTTACAGTCTCGTTTTAATTTAAAATTCTAAACACAACTGGCTTTTAGTTGTTAAAGATTTATGCTGTAATGCTTAATCTTGAGGGCAATATCTCACAAAATACCTCAGTGAAGATGGGCTGTAACCATACTCGCTGCTCTGTGTTTATAGTTATAGTGTCTTGAATAATACATAATCTTTTTCTGTAGACAATTTGTTACTAAATGGCCTGAAATGGGCAATGCACAAAGTTTTCCAACCATTAAAATTACTATGCCATTTAGTGGGAAGCAGCGTATCACCCCTTACAAACTCCTACTTCAGGCAGACTTAGCCTAGATAATCTACTTGGGTTTAGGTAGATTCATCTTGGGTGCAAGAAATACAAGCAGTTCTATGTGCTTAAATACTTCTAACTCAAATTATATAGGCTTCTTTCTAGGGATTAATTCAGAATTAGGAAAGCAACAAAATGGTTACATTGTTCAGCACTCAGGACCAATTTTTGGTGGACTGAGTCTGCACCATTGTAGAATATATAGACTATTTTAAGACATACCTACTTAACACAAAGCATTGGGGTATTTTCTGCTCATTGGTCCCGTGTGAAGGGAAGTAGTTCTACTTGAAAGATTTTCACTAAAGAATAGTAATGTAGAAGAAGATAAAATATAAATTAATGCGATAGAAAAAAATCTCTTTGGAGTTAAAGTTCAGTGATTTATCTGGGTCCTGCTCTAATCCTTACTATGATAGGGTACTTTGCGTAGCTGGGAAATAGTAGTATGAAAGAAGCTGACTTCAACACTATTTCCTTGAGGTTTTATTGCTTATTAAATAGTTGCTTATGAAATATTTGCTTATTGCTTTTTTGTGTTTTCACCTTGGATACTACCAGATACATAAAATACATATCTAGGTATTGTGAAGCTACTCATTAAAGTTTATTAACTTAGTAAACCTTACAGACATGGTAATGGTTCCATTGGAGACATAATAGTATAGAATGAAGTTGTTTTCTTGAGTATAGTGAAGAAGCAAAGTGGAAGGCATTTGTTTGGTCTTTTCGTTTAACAACAATTATTATACTTTGTGTATTGTATACAAATATGAAACTGAAACTACAAATTAGCAGGATCTTCTACGTGTGTGTTCATTAAATAACTTCTTATTCTTGATCATAGCAATGAGAACATACCTAACTGTTCTGTGAAGCATTTGACATCAAATGCTTTTTATTTTGAGTGTTAATATATTTTTTCACATGGATTGTATCAAAGAGCAACAATATTAAGTAAGCAATAAGGCTACTTCTGTACTGTGGTATGAAGAATATCTCAGGACCTGTTTTAAATTGTGTGCTGGTTTAAGCAGCTGGCATCTGGCTTTGGTTTAAATGATCCTATTTAGATGAGTAATAGGACTTTGGAAATATTTCTGAAAAGAGCTATTTTAAAACACACCACTGACTAAGTAATGAACCACTGGATGTCACTGTCTTTCTCCCAGTGTAAAGCTCAGTTTTTTTATACACTATAAGCTATTAAGGTAGAGAATTATGGGTTTTTACTTTGGTGATAGGCACGGCTTTACCATCAAGGAGGTTAAGAAAAAGACAATATGGTTAACAATGGTTACAGACAAGACATTACAACTGGTAAAATAGTGAGGAACTGTTCATATTGTCTGCTCTGAAGTGCCTGATATGGGGTTATTGGTTAAGAAACTAGAGTCTGTACAGGAAATAGTGGGACAGACTCCCATGGAGATTGACTACTGAAGTGGCTGACTCCTTGCCTTTCTCTATTTCATATATAAGTAATTGAAAATTAGGATGCAAGTACCACTGTATTTCCATCTCTCCTGAAAACTTATTAGTATTTTCTCATGAGTGTAGCTTTGCATACCTTTTGAATATGAAGTTTATGTTCATAGTGTTCGGGTACTGTTGTACTAGCTTTTAGGATATCTTTTTTTTTTATTTATCTTTTTTACTTATTTTATGTTTGGTACTATTGAAATGAAGTGTTATTATGAGAGGTGTGTTTTTCCTTTAGACTTGATTCATTCTATTCAAGGTTGAACACGGTAAAGACTCTGTAGTGCCTGTGTGTAGTTCTGTGCTACTCACTTTTCGGTAACTTCAGAGGGAAATTTCTCTTAAATGTCTTCATACAGGCCACTGATGGAAACAGTTAAATTGTTTGCTTTTATTGATGATTTTAATGATGTAGTGTAAGTTTTAAAAAGAATTGCCACCTGAAGTCTTAGTACAGTTTACATGCTGTAGAAGTAGATGTGATCATGAAGAAAGCATCACTTATGCTACAGAGTGTATTACCTATGAGATGCTGAAGCGGAAGTGCTTTCTCCAAAATACAGTCAAGTGCAGCATGTGTTGGACCTCAAGTTGAAGATGGTGTTTGTTCTCCTTTGTGCCTCTGCTATGAAAATACGGCAAGATGGATTAGTAGAACCGTTACCGTTTCTTCATTTGTCAGTTTAATTCAAGTTTGCAGTAGTTTTCATGTCACTCTGAGCTACACTTTCCCTTCCATGTAGGTCTTTGCATCTTGTACGTTTCTAGTCATCATCTAACATCTAAGGTGGCAGGCTCTGAAGAATTCTTTAAAGCATAGTATTATACTATCTTGGGGCACTTACCTCATCTTGTGGAAGGTGATGGGCTTTTTGCTTTAAATTTCCCTGCTAGTATGACGAGCCTTAGAATGACTATTGAAGTGTATGAGTGTTTACCTGCTGTAACTATACCTTTTGTTTTACTGTATTATTCATAGTTGCATCATAAAATGGAGCTGACTGCATCTTTCACCTTGCTGAGTACAGCTTCCTCCAAGGTGTCAATGTTGTTTTACCACACTGGAGTGAAATTCAACAGATTCTTTGTGCTTATTTAGGACTTTGAATTACTATTAACTTGCATAAGAAGCTGTTAGATTGCTAAGCTACCACTTGTATGTTATGAAATATTGCAATCTTAGTTCTTACTATGCACCCAGGACAGTAATTCTTGCAAGAGAAGAAATGATGGATCAACCCAAGTCTTACTTTTCGAAAGGCTTCCTTATTTGTTCTTTCTGCATATAACTGTACATGATTCTAAAATTAAATTCTTTGCTATCCTATGTTTATTCTCATTTCAGTGTGATCTTATGGTTTGAAGGTTTCGTGATGCTGTTGATTATCAGGGCCATTAATGGAAAGTAGAATGAAGCTTGAACTTAAATTCATAAGTTTCTCAGCACAAAATGTGAAACTAATAGAAGAACAGCTATGAATAGTATGTATTTGGTTACAGAATTGTTTTTGTTTGAGTTCAGTGTATTAGAAACCTGAATTAAAAGAGCTACTGTGCTTAGAGTTGGTTTGGATTATGAAAGATGCATGCCTCTGGAAAAGCAAATGCAGTCACTTCACTGGCCATAGCTTTGTTTTTTATAGGGAGAGAATAGGACTGCACAGACCCAGATACATGTGCACTGTAAATCTTGCACAAAATTGGTATTGGGTCTATTATTCCCACATCTGTTCTGTCATGCTAAGCAAATATGGTATGCTGCAACTGGAACAGTAACATAACCTAATTAAGAGTCCTACATCAAGTTTAACAGCTTCCCCGATCTTGGATAATTTATATAAGGTACTTATAAAAATCTTATTTTTTTAAATTTCTAGCACAAACTTTTTTGGCAGTCGCTTCACAGTTTGAGAATGCAAGCCCCAATTAAGGCTTTTCCTTAGGCAAGCTTTAAATCTGATGGGAGGAGTAGGAAGATTCACAGGATGAGTCAGTTGTTTATCACAGGTTTTATTTGATTCGAGAGTCCTTATGATGATTCTTTATACACCTTTGTAATGATAGTTATTTTATTCCTACTTTTCCTTCAGGGGAGTATGATCAAATGTGCATAATATTTTAGGTAGAAAACTGGCCAAGTGTATGTAATACTCCTTCCAGCAGAATAAGAATTAAAATGAATTGGAGCACATGAAGTTTAATCACTTTGGATGGTATCTCCAAACAAGTGAAGTATTTGAAATAGTCATGTGTTGAGCACCTGCCTTTCCTTAGGAGTCCTAAAGGTCCCAGCCTTTAGTATAGTCACTCAGATCCTGCCAAATCTTGGCTGATGGACAATGTGTTGTTTCCTGCTTTTTTTAGTCTGTTGCGTGCAACCAATCTGCAACACAGAACTTGCATTAGCTCTTAGAGCTGCCTCCTGCTTTGTCTTTGTATCTTGCTTCTGGAATTACAGGTGAGTGAAGCAAGATTAAAGAGTGCAATGTGGAAAGTAGCCATTATTAGCTGATGGCCTTTAGCTTCATTAAAAATGTTTTTTTTTAGTTCTTGAAGATAGAACTGCTGAGTAGAGGGACCTAAAACATACTTAATATAGCAGACTTATCAGTGAAAGGCATTCAGTATATTAACAATTAGTTTATAGTGGAGAACACATGAAAGGAGACTTAGTATTTAAATTACCATTCATATTTTGCTATGCTGTTTTAGATACAAAAACTTCTGTTGCTTTCACAGCTATTTGAAATCAGGATGTACTTAAGTGTGTAGGCATTTGGGATATGCCTTGGATGACTAGGATGCATGTATAGGTCTAGTGTAACTTTAGTACCTAGATGGAAGAAGCTGTACTTACACTGAGTATAAAGCTTGTATTGCCAAACCTAATTCTTACTATTTTTCATAGGTTGCTATTAGATATTTTTCCTCAAGCATGTTGTGTTACCAAAAGATTAATGGACAGCTAGAGTTATGGAAGGAAGTGTAGCTATATGTACATGCTAAGGTTGTTTCTTGAAATTTTGCTGGAGACCTACATGATGTTTGTATGTGTACAAGTACCAAAGTATTAGGGATCAGTTAATACTGGCAGTCTATGTCCAGTCCAGATGCCATGATAGCAGTTAGTTGAATTCAAGTGCTACAGGCAGGAAATTACATGTCTAATTTTCAAGTACTGTAAAATTGAGTATTCCAAGTGGAAGCCAGGATTTGTATCCTAATGTAGTTGAAGAGTATAGGCAGTGGTGAGTGTTCAGACAATGACTTTCATAATAGGAAGTGAAATGCAAATGCCGAATGTTTTGAATTCTTAAGTGTTCCTTGCCTCCACTTGAGGTATATCTTTGTCAGAATTTGTGTGTGCTGTGCTTTTCCTTACTGTAATAGTACAGTTATGGAAGATGTAAGTTGAAGTGTGAAGTGAATATTAGCTATTTTGTTACGTGACCACATATTTGCTTATCACGTACTGAACGTAAAGATGGCATTAAAATATTGTGCTAGCACACCATTTCATTTTCTTAGCAAATAAGCTGAACAAATCTGTAATTAAACTGTCCAGAAAGGTATCTTTTCCTTTGAACTGCATGCTATAAACAGAAATGTGAGCTGACTGTCAAACGTGATGTTAGTGTTGTGTCATGAAGGTGTTTCTTAATCTTAAAACTTCACTACGACCTCCTATCTCAGCATAGTGCATGCTCAAGTGGGGAATGGGAGTGCAGTTGCCATGAAAAACAAGATAAATTAGGAAGCAAACAAGGCAAGCCTAATCCCGGTAACACTCTGTTTAGCTTTTCCAAATGCAGCAGGTTTCAGAGGCAATAATCTAGGTAAAGCATTAAGAATATAGAAGTTAAATCGGTAGCAGATAAACGTGTTGAGGTGTTACTGCACGGTGTGCCATACAGAGGAGAATCTGCCTTGGAGCTGTCAAGTGCAGTTCAGTGAATGCTTTGAGCTGACAAGTCAGTTTATTTCTGGGCCTGTGTTTTTTAAAGCACGATCGCCACAGAAACCGAGTTGGTTTTTGTTGAAAGGTTTTAAACGGCCATCTCGCCTCGGCAGCTCCCGCCGGGCTCTGGAGCTCCCCGACGCCGTTGCCCGCTCAGGCCCGGTGCCGGTTCCGGGGACCGGTGGTGAGGTGGGGCCGGCTCCCTGCTGCTGCGGGCCCGATCGCCCTCACTCCCTTCCTGGCCGCCTCTGTACTTAACCACAGCAGCTGCGGGCTTCACTGCTCCTCAGCGCTCCCTAACATCGGGATTGAGGCACATCTGCCAAGTAGTTAAAAAGGCCCCTTCCTCTTCTGCCACTGTTTCACAATACATTCGACTAAATTGCAGATAATGTCCAGCTACACAAACATGAAACCCACAAAAAAATAAACCATTTCAGTTAAGAAGAATTGATGCAAATTAGGTGACAATCCCCTAAAGATGTGGTTTCATATTTGTTCAATTTTTAAATTTAGAAATCAATAGGACTGCAGTGTTTCACTATTAAACTTTCTGTATGTTTCTATAGCTCAATCTCTTCACCTTTGTGGGGTGTGCAGAGAATACATTTGTTAATTTAGGCAGCCTTGTCAAAAGGTCTTAGGCAAGAGCATCATTAGGGATATTAGTCACTTCAGGTTTCATCTAAAAATTATGGGCTTCTTCAGAGACTGATTTAGGCAAATTTTAATGCTATGAATTTAGTTTATAAGTTGCACTTGTTCTCTCTATCAGTCTCTGAAGGAGCCTGTCTATTGGTTATAGAAAGACATGCAGTAACATTTATGGACTATTGTAATTCAGGACTTTTTAATACAACTTTGAGTTGAAGGTGTCCTACATTTTGCCCGATGTAATAGTATCAAGTTATCTGACTGCCATTTGAAAAAAAAGACTGCATTGAGAGTAAATCACTTGATTCCTTGAAGTTAATCAGTTATTGCTTAAGCCTTCAGACCTCTTCTATACGTACCAGCTCACTAACAGTTATTCCCTGACATTATTCCACTATTGAGTGGTAAAGTGCCAACAGATAAGGTCAGATAGTCATCTCACAGTGGCTGTATTTTGGGACCATGCCACCTAACTGTTGAAGTTAAGGCAGTTGACCAACGAATTCCTATTTTCCTGTAAAGAAATCTATCAAAACTTCAATAAATAAAGGCTCATTTGCTTCATTAAGGTGGTAGGTGGTTTATTTGCTGTAATGTAGGTAGGAGTGGTACCATTACAGATAAATTAGTCATAGAATTTTTCTTTTGTGTTTAATATAGAAAGCCACAGCAACACTGAAGACCTGAATACAGGTGCCATAAGGCTGACAGTAGCTATTCACTTGATCCATACAGACTGCTTGAAATGCAAAATGGCTTTCAACATTCAGTATCTGTACTGTATGTTTAATAGTGACTAGCTTAGATTTCTGTGAGGAGTCAGAGGCTTTGCTTGGATATCATAACCTTCACAGCCATACACAGCTTATCTGCAGCTTATGTTTGAACTGACTTCCTTGAGTATCTGTTCAGTTCTTGATTATCTCCAAATGCAGTAAAGTTTGCTTATCTCAATTTCATGTTATGCCTTAATCCTTTTGACCAAGCTAAAGAAACCAAAGCCAGAAAAACGTACTTTGTTCATACTTGATAGAACATTGGAGTTTTAACAAGAAAGTAATCAGTTTTCACAGAAGTTCTGCAGTTTTGAGTAATGCAAGCTTGATGTTATATAGCTCCCCACTCTATAAACTACTTCTTTATACAGTTCATTTCATAGTAGACCCCTCTGCCTTCTCCAGTTCATTTTTTTCCTCATTATCTACTTAACGTACTAAACCACAGTATCTGAAATGGATACTGTTGAAAGTTTGCTATGGCAGGTGGTGAATGTTATCAATTAATCTTATAAATGGATGTATGTAATGGCACGTACACAAGATCTCTGACGTTTGTAATCTGAACAAATCAGTCTTGGGAACCATGAACAGCAGCCTGTACTCTCTGATCCTGGGAAAGAATCAAAGCAATTAATCTTAGGGGTGCTGGGAATGACAAGTGTAATACAATGACAGGTATATGCAAAAATACTCTGAACCAAAGTTTTGCTTTTGTCACTTGGAAATTTACTTGTGATGTCTTAACCCTTCACCCTTAACCCTTCAGGGCATGGTTTAATACTTATGTTATATATTCATAAGGTAAAAAAGTCCTTCCTTTTCATGAATGAAGGAACGTAGAATCTAAGAATTTTTTTAACTGTACTTTAAACAAGTTCATGGAAAAGCAGCCCAAATCATTTTGCTTTCAGTCTTGAGACTATTTCAGTAGCATTAATGATATCTAGGAAAGCCTTGATTTTCTTCAGCAAGTGATAGAGGCAAAAAGCTGTGTATTAACCTCTGGCCCAGAGCATCAGAATAGGAAAGAAACTGGAAGTAATAGTGTGTCAGATTGCTCACTAACTAGATACGTTGCTTATTATTTTTGACTTAATAAATATATTTATTACTTAACAACTCAGGAAAATGTGCATGTAACTGCAAGGTGTTTTTGGTTTACGTTAATCAAGGAAGATACATCACCTCCTTGTAAGCATACTCTGAGTTAGCAACCATCTTGTCTTGCCTACTGTAGCATGATAGGCTAGCCTGCACTGAGCCTTGTGCTGCTGCTACTTTAAATGAATAAACTTAAAGATGGTTTTGAAATATCTACACTAGTTTAACTACATGAATAGTGTCATTGCATATACACCAGGCATCTGCTATTGGCTACTGTTGGACACAGGATATGGGGTTAGATATCCTTTGGTTTGATATGATAAGCTACCATCTGACATGAGTGAGGCACCTGAAGTTTAAAAAGAAAAGAGATTCTCTGTGGTTAAGTTCTAAGTTTTTTTGAAGCTACCACCAAAACCTGCATCCCACCACACTGCAGAAGTACTAGAGGGGAGTGAAGAACGTACTACTCATAGATTTTGTATATTGAGCAACATTGAAATAATGTTATGCTCAGTAGGGAGACCTGAGCTACCACCTCTTCCACATTTTTAGCGGGGAAAAACCCAGCAACACAAGCCTGTTGTATGCATGTTACATTTTTTTAATGTGTCTGTGCTATTTTTTACAAATGGCTACATAATGTCAGCAATAAGATATTAATACATTGCAGAAAAATGTTTAGTTTACAGGTTGCTGCTTCTGAAGCCTTATAAAACCATGTTAAGCTCATTAGCTTGAGGCTTTTGTTAATATTTTGTGCTTTTGTCTGGAGGCTAGTCTGGAGGAAGGGATGTGAGAGGAAACACTAAAGATTTGGGCCTACTGCAGTTATGGTTGACATATGATTTACAGCTTAGCAGATGTTGGCCACAGGAGAACATGTAGCCATTGAAGTTTTTCCAGACACATACTTCTTTTAACAGATCTTTTTTTGCCACAAAATCACCTTTGGATCAAAAACTGTACAGCTTGGAAGAACTTCTTCTTGATTAAAACAGGATGCTGCTTCACATTCTGCTTGGATGTGATGTTCCTTTGGACCTAGTATAACTAAAAGCCAGGTCTAATTATTTCACACTTATTGATGTAACATCATATTGAAGTCCTGCCAAAAGATTCTGTGGGTGAAGAATTCTGGTTACCAGCATCTGCACTGTAAGCTGACCTGCACATGGGATGGAACAATGGAGGCAAAATGTCCGTACTTCAGTGTGGTGTAGTTTATTACCATAATCATTAGTTTTAATTTCCTCAGAACTTTTTAGCTGCAGCTTGTATATGACTTTAGATTATTGATTCATTTAAGTGCATGTTTTCAGAAATTATCTTCAGTGTGCCTAGCCTGCATTGAGACAGCTCTGAACAGGTCACTGGCTCCTGTGTTCACTTAAACTTTGTTTTTATTTCACTGTGGTTATTTTTTGGGTGAGGTGCTGATGCTTTATCTAAAAACTTTGAGTTAAAACCTTTTTTCTGTAAAGGTGTTTGTAACGAGTTTTTGGAAAAAAATTTATGTAGGACATCTATGTAAGGTATGTCATGTTAGTAATTGTTTAGGGATGCAGAAGGCAATCAAAAATGCAGGGTAGGGATGACTTGGTGCGTTGTGCTTGCTTGTAGTTGACTGATGGAATGAAACATAAAGTCTCAAAACAAAGATCACAAACTTCTTTTTCAGCCTCTTCCTCCACAACATACAGTTGTGAGAAACTTCAGTCTCTATTTGAACAGCAGTGTCTTACAAGTATTAAAATATAGTCAAGAATACTTAATTTAAAGAAGTGCAATGTTGGATGAGTAAGAAAGCAAGTGGGCAGAAATAATTGGTTGGGCTTATCTTTTCTTGAGATGTAGCTGAATCTTATGTTTATGGACTAATATGTATGAGGAATACAAAGAAGCACATTGCATTTTATCAAATCTTACTTGTATTCCTAAAATCAGTTGTTAAAATAGTTTGTGGGAGGTGTCTAGCTGAGCTGACAGGCCCTTGTCCTTATTATAAGTATGTCCTTCTTTAGCAATAGAGGACAGTGTGTTCACTGAAGGGCAGAAATTGATATTTGATGTGCACATTGAGTTTTCATCAGTATCCTTCTTCAGTTGGTTTTGGCCTGCATAGGTTTGTGACAGGGTTCTTCAAGCATGTGGTGAGGCAGATTTGAAGAGATATACATGGTGACCCAAAGTCAGAATGAGAACTAAAACATCTAGATTCAGCAAAGTTTTTGTCAAGATAGTTGTGGTCATTTTAATTTATTGGACATCAATTCATATGAGTTTCTGCAGTATTAGATGCAACATAACTTAGTACTTCAGGATATGCATTTAATTCTGTATGTTCTTCAACCACATACTTGCTGTGAAGCTGTTGGCAAGTCTCTTGTAAGTAGGATGAAACAGTTTTTTTTCTAAGTTGTCAGTTTCTTCTGAAGACATATATCAAAATATTAGTTTCTTTTTTGGCTATTCTGAATTTGTCTGTATTCAGGAAGAGGCCAAGAACAAGTTACTTGGCATTGATAAACACCAGGCCCACCTAAACAATGCAATGTTAGCCAAGTTCCCATCCCTATTCAAGTAATCTTGAATGATAAGCAGGAATTTCTTCCTAAATACAACACTTCAGAGCATTTAGTCACAGTAGGCAAGTTAGCATTGTTTTTCCACATGTGTTAGTAATTTTGACTGTAAACCAAGTGGGAAGAGTGCATCCTAGATGGTTCCTGAGAATATTCTGAAAGTGACGTCTGAGGCATATTTGACTGCCACATATCATGGGGGAATATGAGAAAAACTGGTAAAGACATAGATGTGTTCTGTCACAATTGGAGACAAGAACATAACTGGGAGAAACTTGTGTTTTGCATTACCCCATGATGTGACTTCTCCTTGATCCCATGAATTGTTGTAGTTTCTAAGCAGAATGTAATTAGAAAGCATGTGGACCTCCATGTGGTGTAATTGAAGAATATGTTTAGAAAAATAAATCACTAACAGCCAGTGTTTTTAGCTGTTGCTTTGAAAATCTCTAATTGGATTATTAGCAGATGGTGCCATTTCTATTGTCTTGCCTCACAGCCATCTTTTCTGAAAAAGGAAGAAAAAAGTACTTTTCATGCCTAATTAGGGGACTGTTTCATCTGGAAATGTTGCTTTTAGTGATCTGCCTCATAGCTATTGCCAAACAGTGGTAGATGAGATAATTTCACTGATTTATAGATTTTTTTCTTAGAGAATATGGTTTGTAACTTGTCAGTGCAAAGTAAAACTGTTACCTTGCTGTGTTTTGCTCTCTGGTTTACCCAAATCTAGAACTGTAAACCTAAATTTTGTAAAGGTCAAGTTCTTTATCAGGAAAATTAGCAGTAAAAATGGCTGAGTGGGTGTTAGTGTATGTGGGTGGGACCTTGGACTCTGGACAGCATTCAGCAATTTACTATCTGTCTTGTCTAAACCATAGCACAATGTATACGCTTTCGTTTGCTTCTCAGTGTTGATGCACCAGTTTTGTGTCATTACACTGAAAAGGTGGTGGTAACTCCTCTTGCCAGTTAGCAATATATGTTGTAAAACAAATGCAGTATTTAGGTCTGCTATAGTTGGTGAAATTGTTTTACACACCTATTCCAAATGGGAATAATTTAAGTTGTTCATTTTAAGGATTTGACCATTTTGAATGTACTTGCTCATTGAATGGCCCACCAAAACTGTTAGTAAATGCAGATACCTGCACAAACTTCCATTTCTCAAATCCGACCACCTGCACTGATTGCCATATGGATACAATGTGTAATAGGGGGTTATTAACTATCATGTGACTAATCAGATTTAAAACCTCATGCAGTGTTAGAATTTTCTGTAATGGACAGGAAAGATGTCTTCAACTGCTTTTTTCACATCGTGTATCGATGTATCTTGCAATATAAAAGGCAACATTTCAAATTGCTCTTCTTTACTCAAGTAATAAGAACAGCTGTGATAAAGCCAGGCAGAAAGAGTTGTAAACAAGTTAACCTTACTAGAACCATATCAAGCAGCTTGCCCTTTGTGCTATTGACTAAAATCTCTTATGCTTTGCTACAACTTCCTAACCTCTGTCTGAGAATTGTCTCAAAAGGAAATATTGTTACTGCTTTTCCTTTAAGGGCTCTCTTGTGGACCATGAACTGTGGAGTGACAGTGATTAAATGGTAATCATTATACACTGGTTTTTACTGTAGGAAGATACTGTGTCATGTAACTGTTCTGTTTTGCCTTCTAGAGTAAGAACTTGTAGCAAGAGGTATACCTACTCATAAGCTTTCATACATCTTGTCTTCAGAACTAGTGCAGGGTGGGCCTGATATATACAGCATATGCACTATTCTGAGTACTCTTGAGTAGAAGTTTCTCAACAATGTGGAACATGGGACAAAATAATGTGCTGAATGATACAGGTTAAGTAATGAAATACCACATGAATTAACCTAAAGCAACAGGACTTAAGAATTGGAAACCAAAAATGCAGAAATTGCATTAAGTAATCTATGTTGTAAATTTTTGAGTTGTAATTGTTTGGAATTAAGAGTTAGTGCAATTCTATGGTGTCATCTGGTCAGTTCTGAAGGATACATTTATACTTGGCTTCTGGACAGCTGCAGCTGTGACATCATTGCTGCAACATATGTTTATAGAAATGATCAGAGTTGAAACCTATTATGAGGTTTTTATGCCTTGGGTAGAGATGTGTTGTTTTATATTTTAAGGTATGTGGTGGGCTTTCTGGGGGTGATGCTGCTTGAAGCTACAGAACAGTCTGTGTCTATATGGAATCCATATTGTAGTAGATATTTTTGGTTTGGAGTGTTCCCTAAAGTAATGGGTTAAGTAAGCAAAGCAAAAGGAATTAATGGATTTGGGTTGAATTTGTCTGTATATACCGGAGTTGCTTAATGTGTGTCTTCTAGGGTGATGCAAAGAAGTGCCTGCTTAATAAGCCTGAATTGAGCTTGTAGACATTAAACTATGACTGCCACCCCAGTTATGCTTGTATAACCCTTCCCAACAATGCTTGTGTACAATGACATCCAACTGAGTGGCTTTTTGCAGTCCTCAAGAATCCACTCTCAGCAACAGGAGTAAACTTGAAAATATATAGAACATATGCAGATTTTTTTTTTTTCAGGAGCTGGTAAGCACTTGTCAAAAGAACTTGATGGCTGAAGCACAAAAGAGAAAAGCAGCCTCTTCTAGGTAGTTGCAGAAGATGGGTGGTAGAAGGGAGTGATATGAAAATCTGCTGGGAAAGAAGGATAAGAATGGAAGAGAGCAAAGGGCAAGCTCACACACAGGTGATTCACATATGGCCTGCCAAGCATGAGGGAGGAGCTGGAGCTCAAGCATTTTTTTGCACAGGTTATTGTACAAGACATCTGAGAATTGCAAATGCAGGGTAAAAGGATGGGTTTTTTCTCTAGTTTGTTTTTTGTTTTACATCAGTTTTCCAACACTTGAGATTTGGGGTGGACTAACATTTTTTAAATAATATAAGTAGAATGCTAGTGAGTCCTAAAACTCGCATGTACTTCTGGAACTTTGCCTGTTGCTGGTGGAAGAGCAAACCTCTTCTACAGCCTGATTCTTTTACTGAGGCTGTGCATTTCAGTAAATAGTTCAATTTGGTTCATCAAGGACTAAGCAAGAAGGTCAGGACCCTCAGGGCATCAACAAATTTTAATGGTCCTGACCAGCCTGACTTGGGACCCACACACAATCCTGCTTATGTGCCCAAGAGCCTCATCTAAACTCAGCCTGGAGCCTTCAAGTCCAGCCTTTCTCTAAAGGGTTAAGAAGTGGTACTGAAGTTTAACACTATGCCTAGCTGATAACTATGAGTGAAGATTAGCCTAAAACCTCTTCTGTGAACATCACTGATTATGTGTGACTGAGTTGAAACTTCTTGATATTTCCATGTCTTAAGCAGTTGTGTGTTCTGATGTAAAAATGTGTGTGCTTGGATCTGCAGAATTAATTAGCACTGGATGAGGGATTTCTATTTGTTTCTTAACAGCCACTGCAGTGAAAAAAATTCTTGTTAGAAACATAACAGGGGTGTAAGTATCTTATGACTTTATGCTACCAAAACCTTTAGTATGCACAATTTTTTCATAATTACTGGTGCTGGCATCTTACTAAGGCACTAACATGAACAGGAGAACAATGTTAAAATGATATCATGGTGAAACATTTGCCAGGGTATCAGATGGCTGGTGGTGTCTAGTCTTGTCCACTTGTTACTAGAATAAATTTTTGAAGTGCTGATTTGCTTTATTGTTGGCTTAAAACATAACCTCTAAGAGTTAAAAACAGTACTTGATCCTGCACAGCAGCTGGTGTGGAGCTCATCTGAAGTTTCCCAAAGGTGTTCCATTGTCTTGGCTTTCTGCACTGATGTCTGCTGATTCAGGATCAGCTTAGTTTCTCTGACTGCAGCAACTATAGGTATATCAGAAGATGATCACCCTGGCTGGCCCTAGTACGGCTACGAAGGGTAGCCAAATAGTGCACAACGATGCCTTAACCTATGATTTCTGAACAGCTTTTTCTGTGCCATGTAGATACACCAGTTCGTGTCAATCTTCATTGTAGAATCGTTAAACATTTTTGCTGATTTATTTTTTTTTAAAACAAGAGGACTAGCTGTCTATTCATTACAGTTCACTACGTTATTTCCAGTTTCCTTTGCTGGGTCTGATTCAGATCTGGTAGAGGTTTTCAAGGGTTGAAGTCATTTAACTGTAGAGCTTTTAATTATACAAGTTCTTAGTGGGATAAGGTTTCCTTGAGCTATCCAAACTATGAAGGCTGAAAGGTGAATTATAGACTAACTGCAATTTCTAAGACAAAGACAGGAGAAGATATGGATATGTGCCTGTATGGAAAATTTTTTCTGAAAGCTTATCTTCTGTCTTATTTTCTATGAAATTCTGCCAGTAACTTAAACAATGGAAGCTTTTCTTCCAGCAATGAAGTCATAATACTATCCTCTGGCAAAAAATACCTCTTCCAGGTTCTGAAAGCAATATTCAATAGTATGCTGCTAAGTTACTGAAAAGCTGGCATTGCAAAATTATGGGTGTAATCAAGCAGTTTACCACATCCTGAACTGAGTGAAAGTGTTCATGTCAGCTGTTTCTGTAGCTGGCTTATTTACAAACACATGAGAATATGGAAGAAGGGATTAGAGTAAGAAAACAGGAAGCAGTACCCCTGTATCGTTGTATATCTGGTACATCTATATGGTGTACAAAGCAAGTAACTCTACTCTAAAGAAGACCTTACATTGCATTCACATTGCTTAAGTAATTTGCTCTGTTGCATAATGAATATCCCTGCACTTACCACTTCTGTGCTTCCATGGTAATTTTCTCAACTGGTCTGTTTTCATTTAAGTGATAGTTGGGGAAAATGGTGTAATAACTAATAACTTGGAGGTTGTGCTGCTGTTATGTTTAACAAACTTTCTCTGTCAGTTCAGCAAATCAAAATGCTAGAGCACCTGTGACTGTTGAAAGATGTTTAGCAGTTCTAGCAAGTTCTACTTTCCTTTTTTCTATGTGTACCCTTAATTTCTGAATTTTTTTAATGTGATCAAATACCACAGGACTAGAACAATTCCTGTGCAGTGGGTGAAAGCCAACCTAGAGGCAACGAGGTCATGTGTATATGAACTTTTTTTAAGGCAAAGCCTGATAGATAGCAATACTTAAGCTTTTGAAGCTTTATCTTGCTTAATCAAAATTAGGCAAGATCAAAATCTTCTTCTTCAATGCCAGCTATGCACTGACTGGCAGATGTCTCTTGATTCTCTAGGGGTCTGGGTGGGGCTTTTTCTGTTGGTTTGTTTTCTTTCACAGACTCTTTAATCATAGCAAGTGTGAATAGGGTCTCAAATACGTACTACACAAGTGTTCCAATGCTTATGAATTTGTAAGATGTTATCTTACAAAAATGCAATTAGATCTGCCAACTCTTGAATTTTCCTTCCTTCAAGTTTTCTTTACTGTTAGTGGGGGGTCCAAAGTCACTTAGCTGTGTGTGTTTGTGCAATGATCCTTTCATGAGAGTTGGTAGGCACTAGCTGTGTGTCATGAGACTGAAGTCTCAGCTATAAGTAAAATTACTGCTGTACTTATGGGCAGGACAATGATATAAAGCAGAGATTGTGAAGAGCAGTATCAAGTCTGGAGAGGTAGCCTAGAGATAGTAGGGTAAGGAAAAAACGAGACTAAAATTGAGATTTTATAGCTAGACAGCATTAATTGTATTAAAATCATAACATCCTTCAGTCTGGAGCCATACTAAGAATTAACCATCAGTTCTTCTATTTCTGTTCTGAACTGGACACATTATCAACAGTGTCAGAGATACTGTGTATACCACTATGCAATTACTTTTAAAAAGATCAACGAAAATCAGCATCTTCTAATCACCTTTTTTCACCCCAAGCTTTTTTTTGGTATTGCATGTTTTAGGAGTGGATCTGTGTGTGGATAAAGTATCTGCAAATAGACAACTGGGTGAGGAAATGATTCTGTACATTATGGGTGTCTTTAAGTCTGCAAAGTTTTGCTAGCATTGCCAGAACTTTAGATTGATCAGCAAAATTTAAAGAATAACATAGTCCCTCTAAGATTTCTTTTTTCAGCTCCCCTCTTGCAGTAGCTACCTGCAGCTCTTTGGCAACTAGAAAGAGCTATAATCTCTTTTCATCTGTTCTTTAGTATCTGTACAGTAAGCTTAAAATCCCACTGGTACCTAACCTACCGATTTTGACAAGGTTAGGGGTTTCTGCTACTACATATAGCTGTCAGAACTGGTTAAGTTCTTCTCTTTTAAAGATGTGATGGCACTTTGGAAGTCCTCCATTTCTTGCAGCTTCTCATGTGGCATGTTCCCTCTGTAGTTCACCAGTTAACCTTATTTTTTTTGTTTTGAGAAACCTGGTGGTGGGGAGAAATTAACTTTTTTCTTGAGTAAATAATTCAAATGCTAAAGTTGGTTGATCTAATTATTTTTTCCATTCAGAATCTCTTCAGCTTCACACCATCTTTCCCCTTGGTGTCTCCAGCTGTGTCTTGCAGGCAAGGTAACCTGTTGACAGGAGATATTGTTTGGGTTTTTAAGCAGAATAAACTGAACTTGAGGGCAAAGGTTGCTGCCTGTGAATATTAGAAGAGGGAGGAGGAGTAGAAATGCCACATCACGTGGATAGAAGCTATCCGTAGATTGACTTCGTCTTATAATTATGAGGAAATTTTGACTACGTCATACTCTGAGCTTCTTCATGTAAGATAGGTGTGAGGACAGACATGGGATGGATGTGTTGATGAAATGTACCTGAATGATCCATTGGTCATCTGCAATTTCAGAAAAATGAATTATTGCCTAAAGAAAAAGGACTTAGATTAATTTAAACGCAATTTTGTGGTTGGCTACTTAACAGTGTTTGTTTTACAGAACCTTCCTTCAGCTCTATTGGTCAGTTCCTAAGCTTGTGCTGATATTTTAAAGCTTTTTCCTTAATTATGTTAATTCTTATTGCATTGGATATATGTCAAAAAACAAGTGGCTTAAATGCCACTAACTGAGTAATGACAAAAAACTTGGCTTATATTAGGTGAATTACGCAGATCTTACATCATGTCTGCACTGTACTGCCAGCGCTAAGGAGGAGCAGGGCGAGGCAGTGGCTCTGTGTGCTGCCTTCTGTATCAGCCAAATGATTAAATCTGAATTGCTCTGTTACAATTAGTAGGGTTACTTTGATCTAAAACTAAGCCATATTTCTAAATGGCCGTATTCCCAAATGGAATTACTTTATCCAGACATTTTGTTAGACATATGCTCATGCGTTATCTTCATCCCATTCTTTTAAGGAGCTAAACTTCTTTAAAGGAGACAGTTCAGTCATCGGTGTTGAGACCAGTGCTTATAACCTTCTGCCTTACATCTTGAAATCCAAGCTTTCCTCATATCTTGGCACACGGGTGTTGGACATCATTCCACTGTCATTTTGGTCTAAAACTGGAAAGTCGAAGTCACAGGTCAAGAAGATTAATGTTGTTCATCTGTAGCTTCTGAAGGTAGACCTGCTTTATAAATAACTGAACTTAATGGGCTGAAATGTGAGCAATATATAGAGGTGCTCAGTTAAACTTGTTAAGTTAATAGTGATTAGGTTAGCTTTAAAGAAGGATGGGGGTAGGATACTAGAAATATCCTTTTGTGTTATCTAAGCAAATAGTTCTGTACACACTTGAATGATGAAGGCAAACGCCTCTGAAGAAGCAGGGAGTATTTTTTCATTACATTTTTTAATCTTTCAGGTTAGTCTCGTTACAGCAAAATAATTAGGCACTTGTATCACTGACTCCTCTTGACAGTAGTATGTGTCTCTGCTTTCAAGATCTCTTTGGCATGGTACTTCGTTCAGTTTTGTATTTTTTAAAATTCAAGTTCAGTAATAAGATTCTCAAACTTTCCACAGTGGTGAAGTTTTAACTAAAAAAGTTCTAATATAAATGTAAGGGTGGGAAGCAGAGCTCACATCCACCTACAAACATCACCAGTAGCTCATCTGTAAATGATAATCTATAAACGTTTCACTTACTGAAAGGAAAGCCAATTTTTGTGTTGTTTTTTAGCAGCCTACATGTCAGCTTTGCTCTCAACGCATCATCCCCTACTCTGATCCCCTTCCTTTGGGCTACTGTGTCTGGGGAATTTGCTTGCATGGCAATGAAAGGCATGCTGTGTCTTTGGTAGAAAACTATGAAATGCTAATGCTATGATGTGAACTATGTGCTGTAACTTCTCTCTGAAATCTCCTGTCCATAAAGGGTAGTAAAGGTGATGTAAGGATCAGTGTTGTAAGAAGTGTCAGTACTGTACGAGCTGCTTACACTGCAAAGGGAATTTGTCACATACAAACTTCCTACTTCTCTATAGCTATATGATATGAGCTGACTAGTAGTTCACAGTTAATGCCTTTGGAATAAAAAAACATCAGACAAATATGTTTGAGGCCAGTTGTTGCCTGTTTGGATGTATGTTAACTGTAGGTGACCAGCCTGATTTCATAATGACTATCAGTGGATTTGATACTGTGTTACTACTTAGAAAATATTTTTTCAAAATCTACCTGACAAAGTCTGTCATCTTTACTGTGAAGAAATTATTGACAATCAACTGAATTTTAAACTAAGTGTGGACTGTCTCAGATCAGTATGTGAAAGAAAACGGTTTTGACAGTAACCCTTTATCAAAGGTGTTTTTGCCAAATACCAGTTACACCAGACAAAAGAGATTACTTAGTATACGCTATTAGATCACAATTTTGAATGTGAAGGGGTAAGGTAGTTTTGTTTTTTATTCCCATTAACATCTGCAAATCTGATCTGGAAAGTAATTATTGAAGTTAATGTACACATTTAACTGGGTTCTGTGGAGGATTTTGACTTGGGTCAACATTATCTAATAGACCACGGTATGTTCACTTAAACTGCCATGTGCTTTAATTACCAGCTCTTAGGCAAACTTGAGACAGAGTTAATAGCTAATTGCTTTAGTTCTACTTTTCTAACTTAAATTTTTAACTGCCTGCCTCTGTGCTGCATCCCTCCCCCACCAACAAGAGAAAGTATTCTACATTAAACTTGTTGATTCTTTCCAGAAAGAGGATTGATCCCAAATTATTTGTAAACATGATTTAATCAAGGCTTAAACTTCTCTAAGGTCAAAACAAAACCTAGGGCGTAGTGTTTTAACTGCATAGCTAAGAGGGCTTTAATTCAGAGAAATGTTTTCCTTTAATCTTTCTTGCCTCAACATGTGTCCCATTTTTCCCCCATCAGTTTTTTAACCCTGATATACACTTATATGCCATATACTAAGTTGTTAATATGTTGAAGTTCTGATGAAAGGAAATTGTGCATAAAACAATTTGTTTTGGCAAGAGTGCGTGCCAAAAGTAGGCCCTCCCTTGATGTGTCAGTGCAGAAATAAACACAGGAGGGAGGAAAAATGCTGGAGAAACAAATAGAAATAGAGATTAGACATGGCAACACTAAGTTTACAAATAGCTTGTATTAAGCAAACATTAAGGCTGTAAACTTAAACAAACATGAAGTTCCTCAGACACATGAAAGCCCTCACTAGTAAGCTTTAAAATAAAACAGAAGATATGAAACTGAAGTGATGAGGTGATTGTTTCTCTTTGAGAAGTTTGCTTATTTGAAAGGCCTTAATACAAGAGTTCTTCACATTGCAATGGCAGCTTCAGGGATCCCATCTGGCCTGTGATGATAGTCGTGTTGATAAGACATGAAGCATTTTGCTCGGTGGAATACTTAGAGGACCTATGTTTTGTCTGGTTACTTTGTGTTACATGAGGGTGCTTGCAAATAGACCTTTGTGACATCTGATGTACGTGGCTTTCCCCAACTTACTTCTGTGCATCTAGTAGGAGTGTTTGGTCACAAAGTGAAAGAGCTTCCAGAAAAGTTCATGTCTTGGATCGCATCAGGCTTTCAGTCACTAGAACAATTAATATGCCTGCAGTAATCTTGGAAAAGGAAGTTGCCAGTGGGCTGATCACTTAATCTGCAGTGAGCTAGGCTGCACCGTAGTCTGGATGGGCTTGTCTACTTCAAGCTTCACAATTTTCAAGTATATGGAGAATACTCTTCAGAACTTTAGAGCTTTGTTCTAGCAGAGGCTACAGCAGAAAATAATGCTGCTTACCGTCATCCCTGTTGGGTTATAATACACGAAGTACAAGATACCAGGGTAGCTGACCAGGTGAACTCGTAATAAGTCTGTGCTACTTAAGTGAAAACCAAATATAGGAAGTGAAAGTTTGGGCTTTGCTGTCCGCTGTGCAGCTTTGAGAAGCTGTTTTTTGTTCACTAAATTTACTTTTCCAGATGTTGGCTCCTTGTGAACAGGGCTTTTTAATCAGAGAAAAATGAGTTGTAAATAAATCTGAATAGCAATTCTACTCCTTGAAATGCGTACTAAAAAACTATTAATATAAATGATGCGAAAACCACAGAAGTTACCCATGGTTTAAGAACTACCAATATCTAGATTATACTGGTAACTAAAAGGTATATAGTCTATCAAATTAACATGCTTGTTTATTGAATTAACTGTCTTTCAAGAACTTGAAAGAAAATTCTATTAATGAAACAATGATATGAAAATAGTAGAGACAGCACTTCAGTTCTGAGTTTTGCAAGCGTGCTCTATTGTGTAGTGTTAGGAAATGTACTTTTTTTTAAACACAGTAACTTGATCCTTGAAAAGGATTAGTGAATCTGAACAAAAAAACCACAAAATGCACCTGTTGTATGATTGTGATACATTGCACTAACAGATTTGCACTGAAAGCTGGTCTATTATTGTATTTAATAAATAAAATGCTCATCTTCCTTTAATTGACCCTTCTGACTGGGACGACTTGATCTGTGTCTTTTCTGGAGTTGCTGGGATTAAAAAAATAAAGGCTCAGATGTCTTAGAAAAATGCTGATGTTTGTGGTTTGGGTTAAAACTTAAATGTGAAACTAGTTTGGTCTGCAGATACAGAATGAATGTAAAGGAAAAGAAAAAATTTTTTATGAAAACACACGTGTCAGATAAAAATCACTTTGGATATTTGAGCATTGAAATTAATCTTGCATTTAATTGAGCAGTTAGGGCTTGTGATGATCCTGGTTTTTGTGATGTGTGTGTAACACAATTTGACATAATTTGGCAGCTGCTGGGGTTTTATGGAGTAGTGTGGTGTCCTAATCTAGGCTGTCAGGAGGATTGATCATGCATTAGTGACAGTGCTCTGGGATGTGTACAGCATTTTAATCCTTTGCTTCTTTCTTTACAGCCTTCCATTCAGAGGGGAACAGTCTTATAGAGTGTGTATTTCATATGACACAAACCCTTTCATTTTTTAACACCAAAAGATTATAAAATAATTGAATCCTAGAAGCAGTGTTAACTGAAAATATGAAGACCAAAAAATAAGTTAGAAGCCTTGCTTCTGTCTCTACACTGCTTGTGTAATCATAGAATCATCAAGGTTGGAAAAGACCTTCAAGATCATCAAGTCCTACTGTCTGCCCTACAACTCCAAACCACTAAACCATCTCCTGAAGCATCAAGTCAACCTGTTTTTTGAACACCTCTAGGGACAGTGCCTCCACCACTTCTCTGGGCAGCCTGTTCCAATGCTTCACCACTCTTTCTGAGAAGAAATTTTTCCTAAGCTGAACCTACCCTGCTGTAACTTGGCCCGTGCCCTCTTGTCCTATGGCTGGTCACTAGGGAGAAGAGGCCAACACCCACCTCACCACAACTTCCTCTCAGGTAGTTCTAGAGAGCAATGAGGTCTCCCCTTGGCCTCCTCTTCCCCAGGCTGAACAGCCCCAGCTCCCTCAGCCTCTCCTCATAAGACCTGTAATGTATGTTACATCTAATGATGTAACATGAGTGGCTGGCATTTACTCACTCAAGTTAGAGAAAAACCTTATGCAAAGATTTCATTGACATTTTTCTAATACTTAAAACAGTTAACCTGCATTTCAACAAGTGTGGCCACAGCATGTTAGCCTTTTCAGAGACTGTCAGAGTTCAAGAAGCACTAGGATCATGCTCTTAGTCATATGGTCTAGTTTTAGGTAGTCCTACAAGGAGCAAAGAGTTGGATGTGATGATCCTTATGGGCCCTTTCCAGCCTGAGATATTCTATAACAGACCAGCAGTCATGGTAAGTAGCATGTGACTGCTACATAAATATTTTTCATGGGAGCTTGACTCTTTTTCTCTTGCAGATCAGTTGTTCCTTTTTGTAAATTTCTAGTAGGGATTTTTTCACCTCAGTGTTTTCAAGAATTGGTAGAGTTAACCCTTTATTCCCTGGGGCCAGCAGTGTTAAGGGGGGAGCAAGAGTGGAAAAGGTTTGTCTTTTGTCCTACATGTCTATCACTAAAATAGCATTTAAGCCACCACTTGTTTATGCTTTTGTGAGGAAAGTCCAAGATGTTCTGATCCTTATTGCTTCTAGGGTAACTACATATTTCAGAAATAGGCTGTTCGGATAAGTTAAATGCATGGCTTCTTGGGTTACTTCCTTATGAAACAACTGCTTGTTTATGTGCTCTAGGAAATCTGGTGAAATTCTTGTCTTGCTTACCATGGTGTCTGTACAACATGCCAGGAATTGTAACAATGGGAACTTCCTCTACATAGAGTCCTGTGTAGAGTCAAAAAAACTGTAAATTGAGCTGTTTTTATCCTGCACAACAGGGAAAGTGATACTCCATGGTGTTATACACGTTTGTGTATTACACACCTAAAGCTTTTAGTGTACTTCTTTCCCTGAAGTAAACTGAATTCAAATCCTTCAGTTAGGAGACCGTAGCTCCAAGAGTGGAGCCCTCAAGGAATCTGAGGGAGAGAGATGTGCTTTCTGGGAGGTACTGTATCAACAAATGAGATGTGAGATCAATGGGAATAACTGCTGCAGAAAAGGGCCCCAAGGATGGATTGAGCAAACCTATATAAATGTACCTTGAGCAAACCTTTTTTCTGTGTGACCTTCCATCCCCAGCCTCCCACCACATTTCACTGCCAAAAATGAAAGAATTTTGTGGTTCAAGGTCTTACTAGAAGTAGTTTAAAACTATAAACAAAGATTGGCCTCTTTGATTTCTTTTGTGTTGAGGGAAACACTAGTGTGCTGTAATTATAAAGAAAAAGGATGGCATCAAACATGCCAGACTCTATTACCTTCCTAGTTGGAAAAATGTGTAGGCCCCACAGTTTTTGGCTCATGGGGTTAAAAGTGATATGACTCATAAAATCTTAGCCTTAGGAGTCTTGCTCATTCTCATAATCATTAATTTAATTAACTCAAGTCTCTGAAAACTAATGAAAAGCAAACAGAAATTTGATTTACCACTCCTGTAACTAATGCTAATTGAGTAGGAGTGAGCATAGTCAGTTCCCTTACAAGATTAAACAAGTTGGCTTCTGCTTTCAGAGAAGGTGGTCATTTACAGTAAGGATGAGAATCTGTTAGCAAAATAACCATCCAAAGATCTATCCAGTGCTGATAGTGAGACAGAGAAATAATACACCTGTTGGAGCATCTGCTTCCATTTTTTAGTCCATATATATATCTCATTATTATAATGGAGCTTTTACAGCAATCCAAGTAGATATTGATTGAAAAACTGTTAAGAATTGGCCAGGCAGAATTACCAGCAATGGTTGAATGCATATTTGTGTAACAGACTTTCCAACATGCTGGGAATTTATTTACTTAGTTGTTCCCTGGAGTTTTTGGTGTCTGGTGAAACTGGTAGAGGGAGGTTTTGGATATGGATGATAGTGTTCAAACTACTGCAGTCACCAATTTAAATGCAAGTTAGGTAGATGTCTTTCTTTTTTCTTTTGAAAGATGCTGTATTGAAAGCTCTCTGCTTTACTTCTGCGCCTACAAAGCTAGCTGTCAACTATGGGGAAAATAAGAGCTCCAAACTTTGTACCTTAGGGTTTGATAGGTTGCTTTAAAATACTCAAGAACCATTGTTTGGAAGACTGAGTTGTGCACCTTTCCATAAGTATCAAGTATAATGAAATTGAGATAGATGAAGTCAGGTAGAAGCTGGATAACTGAAATCATACTGGCTCCTGCAGTTTCTTTTTACCTGAGAATTGGCTGTTGACTGATCTTAGCATGAGATTATTTTTTTAAACCCACACCTCTTTAACATCTATTAAGCATTTGAGTATATAAAATACCTAACAAGTCTGTGCATATGCAAGGTGTTAAAATATACTTTGTGGGAAGTCTGCTTCTTTCCTGCTCCAAAAAAAAACAAAGAAGGGAGGAAATCCTTTTAGCAGTAGTGGTAGAAGACAAAGGGTAAACCCACGTAATGTGTGGGAAGGGAGCAGTGAAGGCTAGTTATCCTCATAGGGGTAACACAGTATCAACTATTCTAATGCTCTTTGGTGCTGCTTCTCTCACCTAGTTTGCATGAATACAAAAATACAAGGTAGACATACTGGACCTAAAACATAGGAAGCTATCTTTGTGTCTTTTGCTCTGCAGTTTGGGGATGTATGTACTACAATAGGTAAAATATTACATCTCTTAAATTATATTTTAGTTCCCTTTGTTCTTCTTTTAGCTATTAATGTAAGATAAGGAAGTATACCAGCCCTGATGCTAAGTCAGAACTGTAAAAATAATGTGAATTCCTTAGGAATCGTGTGATTGTGTCTTTTGAGGCCTTAGTCCCTGCAAGTTCTTCAAATACCAAATGCTCTCTTGTATGTATCCATTGATAGCATTGCCAGAATGATAATGTCGTGAATTCATTTGCAGAAGTGTTAGAAACAGGCACTGGCTTCCGTGTCTCATGTTTTAGCAGGCTCTTGTTTTCAGCACAAACAGCTGCTCTTACTCATTTTTACTGTTTATCTTGTTGGGATACAAACTGAGCTAGGGCTTAGACCCTGTTATAAAATGGCTGTTCTAGATATTGTCTGCGTGAAATTATATCTGTGTTTTCTGTGCCCCTACTTATAACATTACCTAGATGTATTTAACCTCTGTGCAAGCATTGCTAGAGACTTTTTTGCTCCAAACATCAGTTACACTGAAATAGATGCTGCAGTTATGAATATGAGCTGGTGATAAACAGTGAGCTACAAGGTAATGTAGAAATTCTATCTGTGTTTACTAGGGAGAGTTCATAACTATTTTGCAGTGTTATTATCAGGGCTTATCACTTACTCTGCTAAGAAACTGAGGTTTTTCAGATAAGTTAAATGATAGTAGTGGATTTTTTTTTGCTTTGATATGTTGACTCTAGAGGTTGTATGCAGCTTTCACAGTGGTGGAATGGAAATATGGTGCCTTATCAGAAATGTATTTTCTGAGCTCTTGGCCTTTTGGGGGAAGGAGGATGTTCTTTCATCTGAAAGGTCAAAGTGGATAAAAATGTAAAACACTTGAAAAATGTGTACCTCTCGATTTAACTAGAATTTTAGGGTGTATCATAACATAAGGTTGTCCTGCAGTGCCCTTAGCTCTCCCAGTTTACTGATCCAAGGTACGTGGAGTGCTTGCTTTGCTGTCAGTTTCTATGAACTACAGGAATTGGAGTGAAATGGTAAAATTCTCCTTAGGGCAGTCATTTTTAGCTTGATCATCAAGAACATCACAGGAGAGGAGTGTTTTTTGTTCCTCCCAACTTAGGCACCATTTGTATATGCCCTTGTACTTTTAGGCTTCCACATCATTGGAACTTTCTGTTTAGCTGTTGCAATATGTCCTTATGCCTAAAGCAAATACATAGGTTTTAATTCTGTGAAAAATGATGTTGATCTACAAACATTTTAGGTCTAGTTGATGTGAATTGGATGTTATAACAGGAAGTTCTTCTCTGTAGCTAGCAGAACAATTTATGAACTGTTAAGCTTATCTTTTCATATTGAAAAGAATGAGAAACCATAAATTTCAATAGCTGCTTAGTTCAAGCAATTGGGTAGAATATAAACATGATTTTAATGTGTTCTGTGGGCAAATTATCCCTTTATATTCCCCAAATCATTTTCTGAAATCGTTTTTTTTAAGTAACCGACCAAAATGCAAAGCACAGTTGTCAATTTTTCAGGGAGCATTTAGGAACTCTGTCATGTACACTCTAAGGAAGACTACAGAGTTGGCAATTCTCCTGTAGTAGAAGTATCTGCTTGATCCTCCAAGGAGTCTGCTGCTGATGGCTCTGGGCAGTATTCCTGGATTCCAGCACTGTGCTCTAGCTAAGCTCCTCTGCAGAAGAGTAATTTGCAATCCTCTTCCTTCATCACCTTCAACAAACTAGCCAGTGTTCCAGAATTTTGGCTGTGCTTCATCTTTGTGTCTATTTGTGTTCTTGCAGTCTGCCACATTTATTCATAGAGGTTAATAAAATAACACAAATGTCAAAGAAAAATACTGTAGGGGAAAGGTAGGTAGACTTCCTAGCAAAAGTTGAAAAGCTAACCTGAGCAAATGCTAAAAAAAACATCCATAACTGCCAGCAGTGAACTGAACAAATATTAGGGAACTTGGATATATTCTTGAAAGATGGACTTTCTCTTTAGTTGGTCTTAGTGTACCCGAAGCACAGTCACGTTAGATACAACCAGTTACCGTCTTTCTCACATGGCCCAACACTGAGTTGGGGGTGTCGCTGAAACGTCAAGGCAACCAGATTTATGGAACTTGGGGAGATGCTAGTTTTCACTGGCCTCTGTATGTGCTATGGTTCCTTACAAGTGATTGATGAGCTGTCTTTGCACATTTAAGTGCTCAGCAAAGATACTTTCACTTCAAATTTTTATTGTGTTCAAATCTAAATTGGAAACATCTTAAAGGTTAAGGATAAAAAAGTAACGTTTGAAGAAATTTTAAGTACATAATAAAAAAAAATCTTGTGATTTTTGCTGAAATGGACAAATTTTGTAGCTCTTTGAGCAGAGCTGGAAGAAAATGAAAGAACAAGGAAGAAACTTGCTTCTTTTAGGTTTTTGTAGATTATTCCTGTCCTGCCTCACTTTGCAAGTTAATAAAAGGAAAATCAACTGTTTGCTGCTTTCTTGTAGCTTCAGAGATAAAATGGGTTTTTATTTCAAGGACGTATGGGGTGAAGTTAAAACTGTCTGGATAATAAGACTACAGAAGAACAAATTGATTTTATTTTTTGTGGTTCAAAGCATGTGCAATGTATCACTGCAAGGAAAGCAATAAAGTTGTTTTCTGCAAAGTTATGCCCTGTTGCCATGCTCAGGTTTTAATAGCATCCCAACTGGATTTTTACAGGTTGTTTTTTTAAGCTGTTTATTACTTGAGGTTCTTGTGGTTTTTGTCTTGACATTTCCACCTGTGTAGAGAGGATTGTTTGATTTACAACCCAGTTCTCAAATTTTGTCTATTAGGTATGTCAAATGACATAGTCAAAAATATGCATAAGAAAAATTATCTGTCATTTCATTTTTGAGTATAATGCTGAAAATCATTTAGGTTTTTGAGAAAAACTTAATGACTCAAATCTAAGTCAAAATGAACTCTATCAGACTAATTTAAATTTAACAATTTTCAAGCTGGCAGGCTTTCTGCTCTGCTCATAATTCTTTATTGCTGTATTAGTTTATGGTAGATTTTATACAAGGGTTGTATTTCTAATGCAGTTGTGTTGATTTGTATAATTTTGGTTTATAAATGATTTTGCAAATTCACTTGGAGGTGCAAGTCACTTGAATATTGTTCATATTTTTCTGCAAACAAAGAGACAGCTTTTGTTGGGGAACATTTTTTCACATTCATTTCTGCTTTTTTATAGTGTTGTGTACTGGCTCAAGTGGCCTTTGAGGGAACAAACTCTGCTCCTTCTAAACTATTGATGTGATTGCACTGAGTTGTGCAAGGGTAGCCAAATATTTGGGTTTCAAGTTTTGGGAAGCATCATAGCAATTGAATGTCATATGATTTTTGTGGTAAATGGGGTGAAGTTGCTTTTAATTATAAACATTAAATGAAAAATGAAGCATGAATGGGTGCTTAGTGGTTGAAGATTACTATTAGGATAGGTTGAATCAAACACAAATGTAGCCACCCATATGTTAAATGAGCATTAAGAAAACAGCTCTCAGAATTCTTACTCCATTTGGTAGCTGACATCCTGTTCCTAAGAAGGACTTTTGTCATGAGTGTTTCCTTCAGGGAAGAATATTCTTAGATTTTTTTCTCCAACCCTGTGATTACTTGGGCAGAAATTTCTAATTTTTTTGTTTTCAATGATTCCAGCTTTTTCAGGGCTTAGGCTGTATCAGAGCTCTTACAATTACCTACCCTCACCCTGGGCATTGATAGTATTACAAAGTAAGGTAAAGGTGTTGTGACTCTGGATGTTAAGGCTAAAGTTTCTTAACTTTACTCTTCAAGATAGCATATTTCCAGTAAATACTGAGGCATTTTAACTGACTCGAATGGAACAGAGAATGATAACTTACTTTGAGATAACCTGGAGTTCAAGAACAGGCTAAAAATGTTTGTTTTGGGAGATAAGAAATTGTGATTTATCAGGATATAAATCATTCCGCTCAGTTTTCTGAGGCCTTGGTGTATTGGAACTGACAACAGACACACAGCCAAAGTTTGAAAGAAGACCCCCATTTCAGATGTTTGCAGAGCTGAGATAAAATTTTTGTCATATGCTAAGATTATGGTCTGCTCAAGGCCTCAGGTGAAACTTAATTCCTGGGGCTTCCAACTACTTGTGTTGGTAAAAATGGACATGTGCTCTGCTGAGCAGTGGTGCTGTTGCAGCTCTCCTTGCAACAAGGTCAAATTATCTTGCATACTGAGAAAAGGAATTTGGGGAATATGTACACGCTGCTTGCTGCTTCCTACACCTTTATAACTAATGATGCTTGGTTAGTTCTTAAATAAGGCCATCTAGTGGGGAAATCCTAGTAGCAGCTGTGTGTGCTGCAGTTAATAGCCCACTTATTAAAAACTGTGGATAGTTTTGAAAACTAAGTAGGTCTTTGTAATAGTTTCAGTAGTTCAACCTCACATGTTTGTATAATATGTAAGAATAGAAACAGTGGCAAAGCTGGCAGCTGGCTTATTCGGGGAGGTATTAACAGAGAGCATTGTCACCAAGTCACTTAATAGTCTTTGAAATTTATTGTTTCACCTGCAAAACAATGTTCTCAAGCTCTCGCAATGATTTTCTTGTTCTTCTCTAGCTTTTTGTTTCCTGGTCGTCTTGCACATGGTCCTAAAGTGTTAATACTTCACAGCCTGGGACTCAAACTTAGATATAAGTACAGCCCTGACTGGGGGAATTCTTTCTGCTCCAGCCAAATCCAGAAAATGAAGAGTTTCTGTACTGAAAGAGTATTCAGGTATTGGAAAAGCCTTCCCGGAGAGGTGGTTAAGTCACCATCCTTGGAGGTGTTCAAGGAAAGTGTAGATGTGGCACTTGAGGGCATGCTTTAGTGGTCCAGGTTGTGGAGGTTTTTGTGGGTGTTTTCTGATGGAGTGTGTATAGTTGATAGTGTGTGTTTGGGGTTTTCTTTTTGTACTGATAGTTGAACTGGTGATCTCAGAGGTCCTTTCCAACCATGACAATTCTGTCAAAAATACCTTTTTTAACAGAAAATGTGCTTTATTGAGGTCACATGGAAAATGTGAGGTTTACTCTGTATATTCCTGGATTTGTAAATAAGCAGTTTTAATGGCTATTTGGGACTTCATACTTTGCTTTATAATAATGGTGTTGTAAGTATTAAGGCTTAGAGGGGAAACAATTTAGTGTTGTAGAGGGCCACTACTACTTTGACTAGAGTTCATCTTAAAGTCTCTGTATAGGAAGTAAAACCAGTGTCTTGTAAAATTATGTCAAGCACAGTGACCTTGAGGTTAACTGAATTCATTTCCTGAAGCAGGGAAGAGTGACAGGTGTTGTCCAACTCTTAAGAAATTTTCATCGTATCAAAGAATGGAGAGTGGAACTGAGGGGAAGAGGAGTCTAAGTAAGGATTAAGGTTTTCACACACTTCACTCTTCAAAAGTCTTCAGTGAGCACAAATGTCAAGTGCCACCATTCTTCTCCGGATGATAATCTAGTACTAAAAGCCATCCATGGGCAGGACTCTTCAAAGAAGTTTATAATGGGAGCAGAATCTGGTGATAAGTGAACTTAATTTCCTGCATGCAAATTCTTTAGTAGTTGACAACTGAAGAGAATTAAGCCCACAGTACTGCTTTGGTATGTTTGCTATGGTGACACTTTTTTGGAACTAACATGAACAGAATTTCCTTAAAGATACTTGGAGACCGTCAAGGAGGAATTGATGGAAGACAAGCTTTTTTGCACATTCTTCCTATGTTCTGTTATGTTACAGAAAATATTTTTTTTACTTAGAGATAATGGAGTGAATTGAAGTAATTATTTCAGCTTATGAGAAGTTTCTTCAAACAAAAGATATTTTGTTTGAACTGAAAGAAATAGGATGACTTGGTAGATGTCATTAACTTGGTCAAAACCAAACTACAACAGAAATGTAGATAGGTTGATAGTGGGTTTTGTCTGTGTAGCTCTATAGTGCCCTGCTATTGGCTTGCAGTTCGCCACTGTTACGGTGCCACGGAGTGTGGTGTATGTTCTGTGGCTACTTCCAGCAAAGTGGATAATGAAGAGTGGCCAGACTCCAAGTCACAGTAATAGCTACAGACAATTCTCTTACAGCAGAGAGGCTGGTCCTGGCTTAATAGAAACAACATTTTATTGCCACATAATCATTACAAACCTACATGTTTCCTTTAAGCTTTTTGTCATACTAAATCATACCAATTTTTTAAACTTGAATAATAATGTTTTATTAGTGACAGCCATGACTTCTGTTATCTGTTAGGTCAGATTTATGAAAGGAACAACTAAAATCACTGCATTTATGATCCCTCATTACTGTATGTCAGTGTCCTCACAGACATGCAAGTTCTTTAAACGGCGTACTGCAGAGTGGTAATGTGGAGTGAGCCTGCACTGCTCCACCAGCAAGAGTTGTTGCCTGACCATTACAGAATGCAAATCTCTCAGCCCTTATTGTAGGTGTAATTTTCCAGTTGCAGTTCAAAGCTGCTATTGACTTGTATGCGTGTTTTGCACTGGCAAGAACATAAATGTTGCTGCCAATGGCATGTTTAATAAAACCTAGCATCCATGTTATCTATTTAAATACTTGTATTGAAAACGCTTAAAGCTTCTGTTTAAATCTTTGCTTAGAGAAAAGATGCATTTACAGGGGTGACATGTAATGCTGTGACAATTACTGGAAGGAAGACAGTGTGCTTTTTCCATACTTCCCACCTGTGTGTAGTGTTGAAAACAAGAAATACTGTCCCTCTCAGACACACGTAAGTGTTTCTTGAAATACTTACAGCTTTATTGTCTAGGTCTTTCCAAGTTTGACTCATCACAGAAAGTTCAACCAGGTTGTTTTCTGACTAATTTTTAAAAGACTCTAACATTCTCAAGTGTCTCTAAATCTGGAAAACTCCATAGATAATGGCAATGACTTTACGGAAATAGCACCTGGTCTATCAAAACAAGTTGTTATTTTTCAAAAAAAGAGAAGACAGCTGTATGTTTTAAAGAAGTCTTAAGCTTCGATGTCTCTGGGAGTAGCAGTGGAAAGGAAGCTGCATCTGCTGAACCTCTGATGGTGTTTCTTATAGGTGTTTGAAGTTTTTATTTGTGGAGTGGGGAGAGACTAGCAGCTGCAATTGGAAAGTAAAATATGTGTTCTGCTGTCATAGAATCTGCTGGTTTGCCATTAAACTCTTTAGTTACATACCTTATCTCCTCTGTTTTCTATTCCTCAGCTCTGGTGTGGTATACTGTTGCCCAGTACAAGTGCTGCTATACTTTGATATTAAATTCTCAGTTCCTAAATCAAAGGCTGCTGAATAGTTAACAAAATGAACATACTATAGTGAGAAACAGAGTGAGGTTTTATATACATTTATATTTCATGGTCTTGAGCTGGCAGAGGCAACCTTATGTTTGGGTTTTTCACAATATCTGCTTTTAATCATAGGTACTTATGATTCAGAAGATATCAAGTGTGAGCTATATATTGAGTAGATACAAGCACTTCCATATGATGAGCCAGAACACAGAAATTACTATGAAAAGGCATGTGAATTTATCCTTTGGCTTGCTTTTGAAGCAGATACGTAAACTCCTCTGCTGTGTAGCTGTGGGTAGTACACAACTGAATTCAAATAAATTCTGCTGAGGCTTTGATCATGTTAGCTGGGCTCAGTGTTACAGTAACTGTAGTTACACAGCTTTTGGTTGGCTCCAACTATCACCCAAACCTGGCAGAAGACTAGATATAAACTGAAATACTTTGCTTCGTTGGGAGTGAGATTTCTAAATAAGTGTGAGGGTCTGGGACTAGATATACAGCTTGATGAATGTATATAGGTGTCCAGAGGGAATTATGTATCTAACCTTATGAACATGGAATTGCCTGTATGAAAAACTAAATGCTTAGCAGCTTTGAAGGAAACTGTATGGGCACAGTGTCTGACAACTCAGCTGTGGCATGGTTTAATTACCTTGTTTGAGAGCTGACATGTTGGATATGTAGGAACAAAATTTATTTTAGTAAAATAGTTATATATGAATGACAGTCAACTCTTTTTCTGTGGAATGGAAGACTCTGACTTAATAGATGGAACATAACAGCAAACAGACAACAGTAAGAATTAGGAGAGTTTAAGATCTTGTAAATATGTGAGCAAATTTCTGAAAAACCAATTTAGTACTCCACTGAATATTTCTGTTAGTAGCTTTGTTTTAGACCATTGGCTTTATTGAAGTAGAAACTGACAAACCATTTAATCTTATTACCCTAGCCAGAAAAACATTAACTAATCTTCATCTCCATCTTTTAAATTATCCTAAAGTCCAACAATTTAGTGCTTCTATGCTTGCACCAGTTCAATCCTATAATTAGTTTAAGATAAATAGAAAGAAAAAAATACTTTTATGAGACTTAGTTGTAATGACTGGAAGTGCTTAAACTGTGGCCAGTTTAAATGGCACTGACAGAGACCAAGCTATGTGAAGCAGCTAAGGGAGCATTTGGTCAAACTTCACTTATCATAGGACTTATAGACATGAAAAGCAGTTGAGTACTAAGCTTACCTAACAGGGTGAAAACGTTACAGTTGAGAACTTCTCATTGACTGGAGGTTGCAAGTGAAGATAATAATTTGCGAAAGGCAAACCCAAGGAAAAACCTCAACTCCCCAGCCATGCTATAGGCAGGACTTTGCCAATAGGAATGCATCTTGTAGCTGTATAAGGGGTGCTGACTGTCTTGCAGATGACTTCAGAGCAAATTTTTAAGCATCTTGTGCAGAGAGAGAGTGCCTCAGTAAGGCAAGGTCCTGAACCACTCTCAAATTGGATATACAACTTAAACGTATTGCTTTATTTTATGTGCCACTGCTGCGCATGAATTTGAAGCTCAGAATTTTTCCTGAACTGTAGGTTAAGGTGTTTTCATTAAATCACCCTCAGTTTTAACTAGTATGCAGAAACAATGGCTTTGTTTCTTTGTGCTACTTGGTATTTGAGAAATGGCAACTAATATGAACTATTTAATTGTTATCAATTTCAATCTTAATTTAAATAGATGCATTAATTGCTTTTGACTATTCTAGTGGTATTATCCATTCTACATAATAAATATTTAAGCTTTATAAACTACTAAGAAGCTGGAATTATTTGGTAGAGGCTGACAAATTTTTGTGAGGTCTGGTATGTACCATTTTCTAGCTTTCATTTTCACATGATAATGGAAAATTACTCAGTTCTTTCCAAGGTCTGTATTAATAGTGTCATCCTGCCATGTCAGAATAGCTATAGTATGTGTAAGTCTCCTTGCTTGCATGATGAGTAGTGAGTCATTCCAGCAAAGACAGAAATATGGTACTTGAGATCTGGAGAATTCTTGCTATTTGGCAAATTAGTTGTTAGTATAGTAGAATAGCTCATGAAGTGCAGTTCAGAGAAAGTTTCAAAAGATGACCAGAATTCTTTACCTTAGCATTTTGTAGACCATGTAAATAAGTAGCTAGCAATTTCACTGTCAAGCCTCATGCAGTGGTAAACAAAAAAGTTGGGTTTATTTCTGTTAATTAAAAAAAAACACCATAAAATCTGTGTTGTTCATTCAAAAGTTGTACTCCTTCGTTTAGTTTTTTCATGCAAAAAAGAGGAAATCATGCCTCTGGGCAGTGACAAAGCTTTGTTGCAATATTCTCAAGGTCTGAGTTTGAAACTTGGGACAAATGGTGAGCCAAACTTTCCTTTCTAACTTGCATGTCAAAAATGTTCTTGCACTCATAATGTCACTGGTACACTAAAACTTTGTGGCATTAACATTACAACAGACAAATGAAGCATTCATAAGGAATTGCAAACTTAAGCATTGCTGATGGCAAAACTAGGCTCCACTTAGGGGACAACGTATTTTTTAATCTATCAATTTCAATATTTAGTAATACCCCAGGAGGTAAGAAATACATGTCTAAGGTTTGCTTACATGCCACAGATGAAAAATCACTTTGAAACTGTGCCAGGAAAACATGAAATTAGTTTGTGTAACACAGATTCCATAGGTAAAAACTGCATGGGGCAGCTGTGGGTTTGGACTTAATTTGGTTCAACTTGAATTCCACTTGTTCTGCTCGGTGTAAGTGTACAGGATATGGCACCACTTGGGAGATCTGCTCCTACCTTTTATCTCTGAATGTTTAGGTAGGTTTTTCTGACCTTAAAATGCAAACGCAAATTTTCTTAAGATTCATGGCCTCTTCAAATGCTGGTAAACTTTTCTCATTTTCTCTTGATAATATCATCTGGATGTTAGATAAAGAGGCTAAGAATGGATTCTTGAAAAATTATTTACTCCATTAACAATAAATAAAAATGAGCTACTAAGAGAAGCAAATCAGTATTTTAAGTTGACAGTTGAAGTAATTTGAAATAAAGATATTTTGGAGTTTTTATTACTATTAAATTCATACTGGTATCAGTATGAAACCTTGAAGTTTATAGTCTTTAACTTGCAAATTGCCTTGAGTGACATAATCTAGGAAAAAAGTCTTAAATGCACCTCTCCTTATGGAGTACTATTTCTGAAAAAAACTGTTTGAAGGTTGTAGTAGTACAAATGTAATAGCTGAGTTAGGATGCTGTATTTTGTCATGTTCTGAAAACTAATAATAATTTTAATAGCAAAATTTTCATGTATTCCATTAAACATGGCATGTTCACCATTAGCACTCTGATAAATGTTAACTTCGATGTAAAAATATTGTCAGTGACTTATATTTCACAGTGAACTTCTAAAAATGTTAGACCATAAATTTGATGTATTACTTGGAGACAAGAATGACAAATTCTATTTAATACCTTCATCATGCTTAGAATACTAGATTGCTGCTGATTTTACAAAATCTTTAGATAAATGCAGTTGAGTTTTAATCAGAACACTTTTTGAGGTATTGACATATGTATAGTGGTTACTTCAATTCATTACAACTATAATACCTTCAGAAATATCAATTACCATGTGGCTTATTCCACATTTGCTGAAGGAGGCAAATGCAAACACTGTTGACAGGTACTAAATCTGACTTAACTAAAGTTGTGGATATCTTATGAAGACAAGCTATTTCATTGTATCACAACCTTTGTCTGATTTTCTACTTCTATCCCAAGGTTTTTACCATGTGCCTAAGTAGTGTTTGCTAGTGACAAATAACTACAGGAAGTTATTAGTGTTTCACTAATCCATATTACTTTTTTTTCTTAACACTAGGCAAGAATCCCCTGCTGTAGTGGCAGAAAGAAGTAGTAACAGCAGGTCCAATGTTAATCCTCTGTCCATCTGGGGGAGAAGCAACTCTTCTGCTTGTTCCTGAAATCAACACTTGTTTTAAAACAAGTTAAAGTTAGACTACACTGACTCATTGAGTCTTACCTAGATAATATTTTAATGCCTCTTCTTGTCCTCTCTGCCCACTTTTGGGAGTGGTTGTCATGTATCTAAACAGCTTAATTTGGCTATTTTCAAGTTTAGGTGTATGACATCCTAGTTCCTTTGTTTATTCAAGAGTATTATCCTGGGGCTTGGAAACGACTCTTGCCCCTAAATACTGTTCCCTTACTTTGCCAAAATTTATAATTAATGATGTGCAGGAATCTGGACTAATCACTTCTGAATAGCCATTATATTTTTCCAGACTATTAAACATGTTGCATGTTAGTACTGTTCTCAAGAGGTCATTTACTTAATCCCACGTGTTCCAGTTGCATGCTTAGGAAGTGTATTTGGTTACATGAATAGCTGAATGAAAAGAAAAATTACTGCATTGAATAACTTGGGCACTACCTGAAGTTCTAAAAAATAGAATTAATAAGTTACAATGGTAGTGGAGCAATATATAGCTAGGTGAGTTCTAGAGTCTGTAGGTTTAATTGTACGTGGTCAAAATCCTTAAGCTGTGAGAAGAATCCATATGAATTACTACCCAAGGTAAGTTTCTCAAGGATATTTTGCGCCATAGTAGTTTGCAGTCTGATGCCTGGGCTGAATCTTCATAGATGGCCTCTTATCTTCATACAGTCTTTTTATTTCTAAAAATATTCTCTGTTGGAACAAAATAGTATTGTAAGAAAGTTAATTTCTTTTACAGCTTATGTCATTTTGGTTTTGAAGGTCTAGTATGCATAGTCGTACTAAAAGATGTGGAGTAGGTGTTCCCCAGTAGTATGCAATTTAGCTACAAGCCATGACAAGTCAATTGTCACAATGTGATAGTGGGAGAGCTGATAGATGGTTTTGAATTTAATAGGCTTGGTTTCCTTAATATTTTCTCTCTAACAAAATGTGTAGAGTTCTGGAAGAAACATACATACTTTCTTTGGTGTGACTTGTACAGCTGTTTGTGATGAGGATGGACTTAAGTTGTTTTACTTGAAGCTAATAATTTCTTAAAAATTATTTTAAGCCTGGGTTAGTGCATGTCCTGAGGCCACAGGAAGAGCTTAGAGATCAATTTATTGGTTGCTGATTAGCCTACACCCTCAAGTGTAAACCAAATTTACCTATTTACATATCTCAATTACTGAACTGATTACAGGATAACTTTTTTCCAACTCATTTTTGTTGCTTGAGGTTTTAGATAAAGTAGTTTCTTGGTAGTTAAGTTCTCGGAATGGAATATTGTGCTTGTAATTGTGATCCTGTGAAGTACCTTTTTGAAACAATTGGTATGTTCCTATATTTCTTGATCTAGATATGTAGTTCAGAATAACAGTTGTTAGACCCCTATTAAGGTTTACATTTGAAATTGTATCCGCCCCCAGTGTATAACAGTGGTTGGCCCTTAACACTTTTGTTGCCAACCATGTCTTACTGTCTAGTTCCAGCAGTGACACAACTGATGACCTAGTCCAGATTTCTGTGAATTATCTGTAATTCATTCTATATAGACAAAATACCTTAAAATTTGATGCCTTAAATGTTCCCTGATGGGTTTTTCTACTCCAGTATTTTAATTATCTAAAACAGTCCGCAAGTGTCAACATAAACATAGTCCTGTCAGTTCTGAGTTCCTGGGACTTTGAGGCTGTGTTGAGTAGAAGAGAATTGATTACTGGGCTAAGCAAAACTGGATAACTTTACATCAACTGAGAAGAAGAACTTTAGTATAGTCCTTACTGTCTTGAACAGAGACCATAAGAGACAGCAATTTAGGCAGACCTTCAAAAAAACCAACTAAAACAAACCCCAAATGTGTTAATCTTTTTCTATTGGGTTCTATTAATTTATAAAAAATCCTTAATTTCAAAAGAGAGCAAAATGGAAGATAATCCAAGAATGGACTAATCTATTTCAATGCCGTTATTTTAGTTCGTGGTACTATGGTAATGAAAATGAAAGGAACAATTTAATATTTTCAGATTTCTTTCTTTAATTAGAATATTTTGAGGTTAACTTGTGAGTGTAGGACGATACTGCTGCATGCAGTAGGAATACATCTAGTGTTGTCCTGTATATCAAAACCAAGTACTTTGCAGGATGAACAAGAGAGGAAGACTTGACTAACAGCTGTAAACATGAAATGCACAAGAGAACAGAGGTACTATAGATCAATTGTGGCAATAGGTGTGCTATAGAGCAAGAATAGAAGTGAATTTTTATACACGTATATATAAATATATAAAAGGTTAGATCAGATGATACTTGAGGTTCTTGCCAACCTGGCATTCTATGGTTCTATGAGATACATATATATCAAAAATAAACAAGCCTTAAAAAGGTAAGAAAACAAGCCATGTTAAAGACCTACAAAATAGCTGCAGCAAGCTGGTATGTATCAGGGGGAAAGGAGGCAACTGGCAAGGGCTCAAATTTTCTCGTAAGCTGTTAGCTTTACACTGTCAAAAAGCCACAGAAGAAATAGTGTTAGTAGTTTCAGGGTTTAATATTTTGGGGTCCTTTTGTCTTTATTGACTTGATAAATTTATTGTCTTGGAATATATATAAAATCAAACTGCTGTTTTGCAGCTGCTCATGGATGTAGACTTACGCTGTATCTGATACAGAAAGTGTCCCAGTTGGGATAATGGACTGGAGTGTATATTTTCATCAGTTAGAAGTTATCATATTTAAGCTGATTATATGTCTTACACTAAAAAACATGGCCCTCTTTTTTCCATTCCCACAGAACCTAAGTTTCGTATAGCTGGCCTGTAGTAGCAACTTCTGGTCTCAAAGTGGGATAAGAGAAGGTTCTCAAAATTAAACTTCAAATTATAATACAAGATTGGGCAATAGGAGTCTTTGCAACATTAGATGATGATCATTGCTTCATGACTATTACAAAAAACAAAGTCTACATCTACTAGAATGCGAAGTTGATCAGGTTGTTCACAATAAAAAAAAAAGCACCACTTTGACCTCTGAATCAGCACTGAGTTATACAGTGGTAGTTAAGTTCTCAAGTAGTGAAGTAACAAACTTCATTTTCCTGCGCAGTGAGATTTTCCTGTTCAGTGAGACCTAGGATGCTATCAAAGGAGATATAAAACAGCATTCAATTTTAGACTATCTCATTTTAACTGTTAACTTTGTACCTCAAAATTGGGTCTTGATTTTTTAATCAAGGTTACTTTTTTGCTTTCTATAGGAAATATGTTTTGGTCTTGGTATTAAACTGTCACTGGGCTATTTTAGCACTCCATAAAGGAAGTAAACATTTGTTGTGAAATAACCAGTGAGAGTTTGAGTGCCAGCTGGCTTTTCTGGGGTTTGGGGAGTTCCTCAGAAAGGAAAAGAAGCTCTCAAGAAACAATTAATGAATTATAATTTTTCTAAACCAAGATGTACCAGTAATGTGTTTGTCAGTAATTAGAGGAATGTAATAATCTGAAAGCTTCACTACTTCCCCTTATGACTGAAGCTGACAAGAATGTGAGGCATCTTAAAGTTATTTCTTGTTTATGGAAGAGTGTGTTGGCAAGTTACATTTAAAATTAAATGCTGCAACAATTAAAAAGAGCTTACTACTCACACAAAGTAGGAGAGTAGCAAAAGATGCTAAACTATTTAATGATAATTCCATGTTTATTTGGGGTTTTTTGTCTTATTGAGCAAAATATGTTGCAAGATGTGGACTATTTCATCAATTAGTTCTAAGTAGACAGTGAAGGGTTTTGGAGGGGCTATTAATACCTCAAGTCACCTGTAGTTTCTGAATTTCTGTGAAGCTCTGATCATTTCTGGTAATAAACTGAAAGCATTTCATGTTTCCTCACATCCTGTGTGCAGTCTTATTCCACAGCAAAAGTGAGGGAAATTATACTTCACCATAAACACAATGAAGCTGATGTGTCACAAAGAGCAGATAGACACAAATGCAGTTAATATGCACATCAGGAAAGATGAGCACAACTCATGTGTTAGCCTGACTTTTAACAACTTGCTAAGGTATGCCTTGTTAAAGAAGGTGCTTCAGGTTTCTCCAACAGAATGTGTGTGGATGTGAAACTGTGGTGCAGTCCCCACCATCAAACAATGGCTGTTGGGGACACAGGGAACTTAATTTTACTGCAATTCTTTTTAGGAAATTTAGATAAGAGTTCTGTTTCAACTGTAATAGAGAATGGGAGGATCAGGCAGTGCTTGATAATTGTCAACAGGTATGAAAGGCTAGACTAAGATACAGGTACAGTGACTATTTGGCCATTGCTTCTAATTCAGCCCCATATTAGAAAGCTAGTTGTGGTTCTGGGAAGCTAATCCATTGGTGAAGCTATCTGCAAATCTGTCAGACATGATGTGAAGCAAGAGGAGTCTCTCCCTTAGGCAGCTGCACAGACAGGCTGAAAACAAGGTAAAGTTTGAGGCATTTGATGACTGGAGATGTACTTTTGGAGGGACTGTGGCAGTCACCAATCAGTTTTGTGTACAGTAGTCATACGAATGTATTTTGTTAGGAAGCTTAGATTCTGCTGGATGAGAGTCAAGTGTTTGTTCTTGATACAAAGAGACTGCCAGACACAGGCTCAAGAGAGAGCTTTACTTAAAAAGCATGTTGTCAGGCATCTGAATTGGGCACAGAGACACAAATATACAGTATGCACAACATATCATAACCTGACTGTCATATTTAGACCACTGCCACCACCTGTTTATTCCCTCGCTGTTAGTTCTAGCATCTCTGGTGCAGAACTAAAGGAATTGTAGGCCCAGAATTTCTGAAGTCTCATTCATTATTTTGGAGGTACATTATTCACAGGGAATACCTACAAGATGGAAGAGACAGCAATTTATAATGTTAGTAGTAGGAGTTAAGTGACTAGTCACAAGCTTGAAGCAATAGCTCTTGCTGTCACTTGTCTCTACAAACTTTTAGGATAATGTCTCTTACTCAGACTACTGTATAGACCTTTTTGATGGAAACAACCATCACTCATCACTTTGGTTTTGGAGTTTTGGTGTCTAGTAACACCAATTATTTTGCCTAGTAATTACAGTATATTTAAATCCTAAAACATTGGGAGTTTATTAAGGCTGGTGCATGTTCTGCAATATATTAACTTTACTTGCATTTTCAAGTGTTTAGCAATCCAACTTTTTAAATTTAAGGTGAAATTTCGCTGTATTAGAACCTTAAAAATATAATGGACTCTCAAAGATATACTTCTAATTTCATGTAGATGCAATTTCATATGCAGAATCCCTCTCCATAAATGACACTAGTAAACTATTAAATACTTACATTGCATAAAATGTCGTTATATGTCCCTAGATTGGATAATCTCACTGAGTATCTTTTTCAGGGCAGGGAGGGATTGGCATTTGGGTTTGTTTGTTAGGATTTTTTCCCCAAATGAGAATTCTCTATTACCCCTGAAGTGTGTATGGTGCTTAGAGCTTCAGATAGTTATTTTGACTTAGTGTGATATGCAGAAGTATTTTAAGGCTAAAACATGCAAGATAAGGAATGTTTCTTATCCTTAGTTCTTTTTAATACAAAACTGAAGACAATACAAACACACTTCATATCTAAACATGCTTCTTGATGACTGATTTTGAATTAGCTGTTTCAGGGGGTGAAGTCTGATACCTTAATGTTTTAATAACTGGCTTCCAAAGACAAGTCAAAATATTCTGACAAGTTTGTCCTCTCTATAGCAGCTGTGTACCTCATTCATGCTGTTAATGTATATTTTCTGTCTACTGTTTCTGGAATGTTTCCCAGTCTTGTCTTCTGATGTGTCTGTGGTTGTCAGTAACAATTGTTTTGGTTTTCATCTATGTATCTAAGTCTAATCAGAAATAAGTCATTTTGATTTTGTCAAACATCAATTAATTACTCAAAAAAAATTATCATCTGAAACCACACACAAGTCAAGTCAAAGCCCATGAAAGCAGAAAGAAGTCACTTGTAGTGACCAGCTGTTGGTTAAATCCTGGAATATAACGGTGAACTAGCCAGTCCAAGCTCTAGTGGCCAAAGTCAGTATGAAAATGTCCTGTATATCTCCACAGCAGCAGGACTCTCAAATCTGATCAGTAGTTTGATTCTAAGAGTCAAAACCAGGAGGAGTTACCTCAATAGGACTAATATTGTCTCTTAGAAAGGTTAACAGGTTGCCATAAAGTGTTTTTTGAGAAAATTGTGTTTCCTGTATAGCTTGCTGAACTAACCAGCCTCTCCTCCTAGGCCTATCAGAGCTGCAAGTCTTCCTTCTGCTTTCACAGTACTGATTATAGTGTTTTGGAGATTTGTTGATATGGCATCCAGAAACTTTGTTATAATGCAAACCATTGAGGTCAAAACTGCAGAATGATTTGGAGAATTGCAGGAGCTTTTAAAGCCTCTTTGATAAAATGAACTTGACTCTAAGTGAGTTAGAAGAAACCAAACAAACAAAAAAATCCAAATTACTTTGCTATAAATTTTTCTTCCCTGATAGAAATCATAGCTTTTTCAGTACCAGTCACGGTATTTTACACGTTACTGATAGCTCTGTGGGGTAAGGCTCCTCATGGTCTAGTGTAACTTCTGGTGGAATAATTAACTGTGTTGTAACTGCAACTTCAGCTCTTTGAGCTGCAACTTGCACTTCATGGGCCTTGCTTGAGAGTGTTACAGGAACATTTACAACTGCTCTGAAGGATTGCTCTAATCAAACAATTTGATTGAATCCCTAGTAAGTGAAGAAAGATGGGAGAGGGGAAGAAGCGTGGTCCAATTTTTAAGTTTATTTCAATAACTCAGTAACTGAGCAGGAGTCCTGCTAATGCTATGCTATTGATCCAGAAAAACAGTGAAATGTTCAAAAGCAAGTGAAGCTCTACTTTGCATACAATTCTAAGTGGTTTTGTTGCTGTTGTCAATCCACAAACAGTATGCAGATCAAACTAGTATAGTAAAAAAATTAGGTTGTTTTTGTTACTGTATAGTATTCGTTCTGAAATAAGCTGGTTTTGGATTATATTAGACTAATGAGTACTGGGCTCAGACAGTTAGGTCGAAGGGGTTAGAACCTGAGGACCTCAAAGAGCTATGGAAGAACTTGTAACTTAACTTGATAAATCTGTGCTTTCAGACTATTTCTAGAGGAGCACTTGAGAAGTGGTTTTAATAAACAATGTTGAAGGTTATAGGGGAGGAGTTCAGAAAAAGTTAAGGCATGTAACTATATCACCAAGAAATGTAGTTTTGTCTTAGCTTTATAATTCTTATACAATAAGTTATATGTTAAACCCAACGTTTTTCTGAGTTGAGGTAAAACATTACATGAGACTGGAAAACAGCTTTAGTGCTGTGTGACTAAGACATACTTCTCTCCTCCCTGTAGTTTACTGCAGGGCAAGCAGATCAAGTAATTCTGGTCTGTCTCTCAGCATTACACTTTGGCATAAGGCTCTAAAGGATATTCTTAAAGATCCCAGTTTCAATGCATATCATGTGACAGCAACTGAAAACAGTGAGCTGCCATGATAGGTTTTTCAGGTATCATTTATCTTTAATAAATAGCTTCTTAAATACAGGTGGATAAATTCCATGTTTGATACCCTCTCAGGTTAGTTAGCTACCTTAAGCTTTCTCATGTCTACCTTGGAATTCAACATTAAGAATCTTATTGTCTTTATTTTCTGTTAAATTCCAGGTGGCAAGGCCAGTTGCATATGGAGAAAGCAGAGCTTTATTTGCATGTCTCCAGAGAGTTCATCACATTTTCTGAATATCAGGATAGTGTATTGAAATGTAGTCAAGCAGACATGTCTTAATTTGGCAGGAATGTAAATGGGCTACTAATAATCACAAGAAGAGGTGCTTTTTTTAACCTTGATATTTCCAGTACCTACTCTGCCAAGTTTAATGTCATTAAATGAAGGTCTTATGAATAGCTAGCTCCCTATGGATAAGTTTGCTATTAGGATAGATAACTTCATCTGAAGATATCAGGGCCTAGGCTGAAAGATGTGTGTGAATAATAAACATTTAGCATGTATCTAATGTGTTTTGAATTGAGTTTTTTGTAAGAAAACACCTTGCTGTAACATTTTTTTCCCCAAGAGCAGTTCCCTCATGGCAATATTTAGCCAGTATAAATGTTCTCTTTCAGAATGTCATTAGCATCATTTGGTTTGGGTGGAGTTGCTATTCCAGAAGATGTGGCCATTATTAATATATTAAATTAATTTTATTCCGGACCAGAGTTTAGTGCTAAAGCTGAGCCTTTCAGTAATTGTTTTCAGCTATTCAACTGTAACAAGAATTTCATTCTGAAGGTACCTCCTTGTATGATAGATTTTCTTTTGATGGTGGTTGCCACAGAGAACCAATGTGCAAAACTCCAGCTGGGCGGTTCTTGAGTTTGTCCATCTGCATGTTGTTGTTCCACTCCTTGGCTTTGAGGCATCTCTAACCTTATGGGTGTAGTACCCAGGTAAGAAGCAAAAAGGCAGTTGATTGATATGCAGCTTTGATCAGGACATAGTATTTTGGTTTAAACAGCATTTACACACTAAACCATCAGTTTTTGTCTATACCAGTTGTCCCCTGAATGTTAAAGCATGGAAGGCTGCATAATGGAGCTGTGTGTTACTGCAACATGTGTTGATCTTTAGGAAGAAGTTGTAATGTAAGTTGCACAGTCACACTCTCTGAGCAATAGCTGCTTAATGTGTCATAATTGAAATTTTACAATCCCTTAGTGGGTGATGACTAACCTTGTAATTTCTACATTCAGAATGGAGAGTCATGTACAGTGAACTGAGTCTCCAAATGTTTGTGGCAGAAAGACTAAAGAAGTAGCAAATGTAGGCAGAGAAATGTGCTGTTGGCAGCATGTGGAATGCTGCATTCATTCCTCGATTTTGTGCTAATCAAAATGCTAATAAAGAAACAAACTTCTGTTGTGGTAAGAGTAACTGTTGGTCTCGGGATTTGAAAGGGACTTAGTTTGAACAAGTATTTTTCTTAAGCTCAGTGAGCATTGTTGATAACCTGTGATGGATTACTAAATACCTGTGGAGAGGGGTGGTTGTTGGTTCCTATTGTTGTATCTTTTAAATCCTTTCCATGAGCCTTTAAAGGTCACCTATCATATGCTTTTAGTTTATATGGTTTCCTGAATATGTTTTGGTTTTATAGTGTGAAGAAAATAATATGAAATTTCTTATATTTTATTACTGTGGGCACTGACCACAAACAGTCCATGCTGAGCAAAAGAAAATGGGTAATTATCATCAGGGTGGTGAGTGCCTAAATTCAGAAACAAGTTGGTATTTCTGTTTGCTTCCCCCCCCATAATACTGGGCAAAAATAATTAGGTGGAAAGTATAAAAAGATCTAGTTAAGCCATTGGTTTCTTCTTTCATAGGTGATGGTGCTTTTTATTTTTAAAGTTTCCAATGGTTCTGAGGGCTTTGGTTTGAAAAGTGAATAAATGCAACAGTAAATATTTAAAAGGTAGTTTAGCAGTAGGTAGTGAAAATTACATTAGACTTTCTCCATCAATGGAGGCTTCAGAAGCTAGTCTTGATGGGTTCTTAAATAACTCTGCAGATTTTTATTGGTTAGTGTGTTCAATGGGCTGTCAGTTTCTTCTGCAATTCAGTAGACATTGCAATTGGATGTAATCCACTTTTGGAAAGGATTTCACTTCAAGATGAGTTGTCTTTCTGTGGACACACAAATCTGACACAACAAAAATGGGGTGGTATTAATATATGATCGTGGATGCTAGGCCTGCAGTGAAGTTTGTCATCTCAACAAACAAAGCCTGCTTGCCTAAAAGCAAGAGCATAAGAGAGAGACGTTGCCACAATACCTACCAGATTGTATTTGAATTTGAATGTGTCTAGCCTAAAGCATAATTTTTAAATTAGTATTTATTTTGCACATATTTTAGGAGTTGATGTTAGCTGAAAACTGGAAAGGTGACATGGGAAAGGTAAGTAAAGATAATGTTGAGTTCTAATAATGGAAGTCAATAACATTGAAAAAACAGCCAGAGTTGTTGGCCTTTTACGTTATTGGGAAGTGAAGAGTTTAGACTTCCAACTGGAACTTAAAAGCCTTGGTCTGGCAATTGGAGAAATCTGTCTCCTGGCACTCTTGGCTTCTAAAAATGTAGCTTTAATAACTAGCTTGTCAGGGAATTACACATTAGCCAGATAAAATTGCATTTGATGGCCTCAGCTTTAACTCAATCAGGGTTGGATGTTTACAAGAGGCAAATTCTGTCCCAATTCCTGAAATAATTTCTTACATTTTGGCACGACGAAGCAGTTGTAACACAATGAAATGGTAGAGAAATCTTAATTATAAACTCAAACTGATAATAAGTGAGAAGGAATCCAGGGTTCCTGCAGCAATGATTGTCCACTTTCTTAGTTCATCTTATAATGTAATAAAAATATATATTTCCTTCCTTATTCTGGTCATATATTTTTCTTTTACTCAGATGAAGAGAGAATTTGCCTTGGTTCTCTTAAAGCTTCAATTAGTGCTTGTTTAGTCACTTGCATTGATTGTGTCTCCTGCTCAATCTACTTCAGATAGTTAAATATCAAGAAGAAGTAGACCAGCTGGTATTTTGTACTCACCACCTGGTGCAGAATAAAGGCAAAGCTGTTATGGCACAAACAACCCCAATCTTGGAGCTGCTTAGTATCCTAGTTGTGCGTAATATTATGATAGGCATGTGCAATGAATCTTGCAAAGTATAACCAAAATTCCCACTGGCTGAGATAAAATGAGAGGGAAGGATAACTAAATACCAGACTAACAATGCAAATGAAAATAATGATTGGTAAAGTTGAGAATATATGTTTATGCTTGATAGTGATTATGGAGGAGTAAGACTCTTGCTAGACATTCAACATTTATAATCAGATTGAAACTTAAAATTCAATACTTGGTTTATCAGCACAAGATGAACATAGAGAGGGCTTTGATTTAATTTTATTTCATGATTTATCTACTATTTATTCCATAGTGACAGTATAGGAGGTCATATGTGCATTAACTAAAATGTATTTGAATTTAAGCCTACTAGATGCATGACAAATGCACACTATCTTTTGGAGTTCTCTGCAAGCTGTTTCAACCATAGCATCATCATGTGTGAGGATTTGAAAAGTGTCCTATACTGTATACATCTCGCAGTGCTGCAGGATCTGGGGACTGATTAGTTCCACTTGCATTATTGGTTCACTTGGACAGGGAACCAATTATTATTACTCACATTTCATCCATGTGGTATACCTTTGACAAGTGGTTTTTTCCCCAGTACCAAGGTAATATTTAAGAGTTGCTACAAGAAAGAAGCTTTATTTTCTAATTTTCTTTTGTTTCCCTATGTTTGCATGTCAATCAAAGGAATCATAGTTGCATTGAAAAAACAATGCTTCTAGATTATTTCAAGTGGATTCTCTTAAAGACAGTGATAGCCAATTACAAGATTGGCAAATAATGTGATTGGCCTAGAAATAATTATTTTTTTAAGAAAGAGGCAAGTTATTAACATGGAAGGCTTTCATTTGAACTTCTAAATTTTTTTAACTCTTAACATTCCAAAACTTTGAGCCATTCATTCTTTCAAAGTGCAAACAAGTGTCCAGGTAACACTTCTGGGCTTCTGTGGTCATTAGGGTGGCTAAATGAACAGCATTTGTTTTTTCTTATGAGTAGCTATATTGGATAAAGACTGCTTTTGTTCTAATGAGGTTAGTCATCTTCTATAGCATGTGAAAGACCAGGCTTGAAATCGTCAATGTACTTTGTCATAAGCCATGATGGAGTTTTGCGGTTTCCTTTCCAAGTGCTGGCTTAAAAGAAGCTATGTGAGACAGCCTCTGTTACCTAGAAAATCAGACATATTCTTTTTGTTCTCTGTCCAGTGTCAGCTTATTGTCATGATGTGTACAGTTTCATAGTGATATCTTTTGTATTCATTTTGGGGGAGGGCAATTAGGAAGCTCAAACAGGCTAACAACCCACAGGATTTATGAACTAGATACTAAATCTCCCACTTCAGAAGCTTTGCATAAAAATGTTTCAGATCTTGGCTTGTTGTCTGTCTTACACAGCATTCATAGATATTGGAGAGTAGAGTTTAAAAATACTACTCTACAGGAATCCAGATAAATACACACATAGTATGTAAACACAAGGAAAATTCCAAGTGTTCTCGGGTACTTTGTTTTTAATTACCATATTCATTAAAGATATCCATAAGGGGGAAAGAATCTAATATCAAAGACCACAAAATTGCTGCATTAATAAAATACTGCATATTTACAAATACTTCTAGTTCTTGATATTTAATGTAAACTTCCACTTAGACTGAAAATACTTGAAACATGCTTTGTAAAGCTCATACTACTATATAACCTTGTGCATTATAAACCTTCATGAACTAGTAAATGGAGACCAGAAGGCAGACTTGCCAAGGTCAGAGTCCCTAAGTAAAACAGAAACAAAATCCAGGTTTTCTAGTTCCTGCTTTAAGCTCTATATATTTCCTCTCTCTAGTCAAAAGATGTTTTGTTATATCAGTCTGCTGACATAATGGGATCTAGCTGCCTCAGCTTTATGTTGAAAGTATTTTTACTCTTCTGATAAGTTACTGAAAACTTCTCAATGTCAGGGGTTTGAAACCACAACTTGGTGAATAAGTGAGGACATGAAGCTCTTATGCCAGCATGTGCTAAATGACGCTGTACTTCTCTTGCTGCATCTTTGAAGAAAAAATTCTGGGAAGCTACTTAAGCTTCAAAAAACAGGTCTGTTTTGACACATTGAGCTATGTGAACCATCCACAATTGAGATAATGTTTCACATTGTGGCAATAACATTGCTCATTCTATGTTCAAGTGTTATTATTATTCAATCAAAATACAGAAGTCCCTAATAAGTTGAAATGCTTCTTTTTCTGCAAAGCTGTCTAAACTTTCATATTAACTTTGTTCTCCAGGACAGGATAAGGTAATAAAGATTTTTTCCATGTGGAAAGGGCTAATTTAAGATAACAGGTATATATTGCCCCATCCTTCTCATATGGGTTCCAAACTGAGGAACTAGTCAAATCTTGAAAACTTAAGTATTTAAATTGTAGTGACTATCATCTTCCTAACCTACCTAAAAGGTTGCTTTGTATAGAGATGTTAGCTCATCTGTAGTCACTTTCAAGCCTATTGCTTTGAAGACTTGTGCATTTAATACACTTCAATGGTTAAGCTAAAAGCCTGTGTAATAAATTTTCTGGGCATCTTTCCTGTTAACTTCTCAAATACCTTTTTGGGGTGAGAGAATGGATATGACTTCTTTCTGAATTCAAAACTGTTACTCACCAGGAGCTGTTGTTTTTTGGATCCAAGTGCAAGTAGCCTGTAACTGTACCAAAAAATAATATGGCAAGTTTGCATTATGAACAGTGCATCTTTAGCATATTCATCTGCTAATCTTTCTCCTAAATTATACTTTTAAAAATCATTTTCCACCACTGAGAATACTGCGAACTGTTGAGTAAGTGTAAAGATTGTTAGTGTCCTGTATGCTGAAGTACAACAGGAGAAAGCATGTTTATACCAGAAACTGGTAATGATTTGTATATGAGAAGAGTTTTATTTTCTACACTGTCTTAATGGTTGATACTACAGTGTAGCTATAGTTGTACCCTTTTAACTGCTGGCACGGACAGCCATGAACTATTATGGCTTGAATAATGATGATGATAAGAACGCCTACATTTCCTCTAATGCAGAATCTCTTAAAATTGCTTCATGTCAGATTCTGGCTGAAATAAACCAATATAAAGCTAAGAACATACTGCTTTATTGTTTCATACAAAAGTGAAGGACATGGATTATACATTTTGACTCTCCAATCTCTCCTATAACCATTGCCAAAACTTGCCTTGCATCAGAATTAACATCCTCAAGCCTGAAATGATTCTGTGCTGTGGCCTCATTAGCTTTTTATATATTTGAGAAGTATTTAAATTACTTAATTTTTCCAACTAATTCAGTACTTTCTTGCAGGAGTCTATATGCCCTGGAAATAGAATGAAATACATTGAATATTGCCTATGGCAAGCCATGTTCATGTTGATTAGAGACCTTAATTTAAGAAAAAAAAACCCTTAGGTAGCCTTTGACCACTAAAAGCCTTGTTTTGCATTCTTTTCTATAGTCTTTACTTAAATCCTGATTATGAAGCATAAAAACTCTAGTAAGTTGTTAGTGGATGTGAACTGTGTAAGACAAAGCTAACTCAATACTACTTAGGTGATGGAATAAATGGCACAGTAAGTAGCAGAGGGAATAGAATGTGGAAGGCTTTCTAGGTAGTTTCTGCTGTATGATACAAATCTAATGGAAAAGATTTTAGTTTAATTTACTAAACTTTTAGTGGAACTACTTTTTTCCTCATACTATAAAAAATGTTGAATGCAGTTAAAATGTTTTCAGCAAGGGTGAAGGTGCATGATCCCTTCTCAGTGTTAGTCAAATAGCTTTCTGCTACTTCCCACTTTGATGTTACCTGAGCAGTAGCAAGTTAGAAACTAGAGTAAAGGAGCAGACAAATTTATACCATTCATTACTAGAATTAAACCAACAGAATAAAGGAATTCCAGATTTCAAGGGCAATTGCAATTCTGTCTCTGAATCTAAGCAAGGGAGCAACTAGATGGTTTATTAAGCTTCACTGATCATCAACTGCATCATTGCTGTGAATGGAGGCCACAGTCTAAGTGGGAGAAATACTGTAAATTCTCTGCTGCTCAGAGTTACTGCTGGTTTTGGGTACTGTGTGGTGAATAGTGGTTTGCCAAATGACAGTGGCAAATTTTCTTGCATGGAGTCATCTTCCTTATTACCACACCTCAAACTGGGAGTAGATTTGTGAGTAAAGATGTACAGATGCTACTGTTCATGTTTTTACTGTTTGAGGGGAATGTGAGGCTTGCTTCAGTTGCTGGACTTGCTAATCCATCTGTTTCATACCAAACAGCAACCTTTAGCAGTGTCGTAGAACTGATAGTTGTTTTCATCTTATAGTTTGACTATTTTAAGAGCAGCTAATGCTTATTTTGATCAACATTTAAAAACAAATGCACAGGTAACAACATCTTTTTGCAGAGCCTAACACGTGCTTAGCAAAGAAAGCAGAGCATTGTTTTCTTAGGTAACAAAACTAATTAACATTACTATCTTTATAAAAGCCAATATTAAATATTTATATGATAGTTCATTTTCCTCTTGAAATGGGAATAGGAGGTATCCTTATGAAACTTGTGGCAGGAAACCTCTGAGGGCTCAGATGAACTTAAGTTGAAAAACATAGTCTGATTTGTCATAATTTTAATGTATTTTTCATGTCTGTGGTGCTGTCATCTTCCTACTGTTTATTTTGACGGTAGCTTTGACGACATCTGCATACGTATTTAGAAAAACTTCGCAAGTTAGAAGAGAATTTGTTATCTTAATATATAAGCTTAGTGCAAGAGGTAGCACGTCCGTCGGATGGGATCCGTGCGGCCGAACTTCGCCAGGTAGCAGAGGACACCTGCGAGGGCCCGGGAGCTCAGCAGGTGCCACCAGAGGGCATCGCGACACAGCGCAGGCTCCGCCGCCGGGGGCCGGCAGCACTGCAGCCCTCTCCTCACCGCTGAAGCCGGTGTCTCGTAGTGGAGAGTAGAACGAGGTGCCTAGAGGTTATGTGCTCTGAAATACCGTGGCAATATTGACATCTGTCATATTAAACCGATGTGCTATTTCTAGTTTCTAGTAAAAATCAAGTTCAAATTCCTTAGCATTGACAGGGTTCTCAAGGGTTGGTTTCATGTCCTTTTTAGGTAATGTACCAAGATGCTTTATTTAACTTGGTATATGTCATTGCTTCCCAAATGATTGCATCAGTGACTTTAAAATTAGGTGGAGTTTGAACTTAACATGTTTAAAATGCACATATCAGCTCCTCCATGTGACGAAGCATTAAGTGATGTGGTGGATGTGCTTGAGACCTCCTCTTAGAGCTGTTCAGGGAGCCTTGTGACTTCAATTATAAGATTCAAAGCTTGATTCCTTTGAAGTGATCAGAATTGCTCATTTCCTCTCTACTCTTCCAGTTACTGCTGGTGATGGTTGAGGCTTTGCTCTGCTATACCGGTAGTCCTGCACTATGAGGTTCTCTGGTCTTCTGTTGCATGAACCAGAGTACCATATTTGAATTTCTTAAACAGGTCTCATTTTTTGCCCATCAACTTTGATATTTCAAGACTTCAGCCAGCTGACCAGGCCCTGCTGCAGCTCTCATCAGGGCTCTAGACAACTGAGTGTTGCGCACACAAAAAGTATGAGCATTTGGGAGCCATCAGATTTACTGCACATGTGCAGGCCACATGGACAACACAAGTGCAGTGAGTCCCATGTTTCTCAGACTCATCACACTTTCTACACAGCATGTGTGTATGCATAAATGTCCAGGAAGTTCCTAACAAGAAATATGGTGACGTTTGGCATACCATGCCATGTAATTGGTCTTGAACTAACTCTGAAACACTTGTGCTTGCCTCTTTTGTGAAGAAGGTGTTGGAAGTTCAAAATAATCTACAGAAATTATTTCCTTCCACTTACCTCTCCTCGAGCTGCTGTGAGCTTCTGTTTTTGTCCACCCTACCTTTCCTCCCAGAACTCAGATCTCCTCTAGAGTGTAAGTGGTATTATTGCAAGGGGGGGAGGTAGTGGTGGAGTTGGGGAGGATATTGATGGCAGGTTCAAGACAGAAGGCAGCTACAGAATGGCTTAGGTGACAGAACTGCTTGAATGTGAATATAGTCTGTCTGTTTAGTAAATGTACTGTACTAAAAGAAAAATAACTTATTTTTCTCTTACTTGAAAACAGCTTAAATAAAAATATTTATGTATTAAATAGTTTCCAAATCGTTGCTGAGATGCTCAGAATACAGCAAACTGCCTCTCATCTAAGAGAAACTACTGTGTTCCGTATTGCAGAAGCAGCATGCAAGATTTAAATCGTTGCTGAGTAGACACAGCACACCTTTGATGATAATCTTGTTTGTAAGGAGTTTTACATATATGGAAGTGTTGGTAGTTCCTACTATTTCAGGAAATATGCATAAAAACTGTCCAGCTTTACGTAGCTTCATAAGAAGATCTTGTTTAAATTAGTATAAATAGAAGTAAGAAACACTTTATAGGTTTAGATTATTCCATAATCTGTTGTTCTGTGCAGTTTTCTGTAACACATGGTGTGCTGACCTGTGCCAACTCCATACTAAGATGAATAGGGACTTCTTTGCCAGCTTGTAGTAATTGCCAGGAGCCAGAAGCCATAGTAGATATGCAAAGGAAAAACAGCAGTGTCAACATTCTGCTTCACTGTGGCATGTCTTGGGAATGTGACCATCTCCTTTTAAGAGCTGTTTTAACTGGAATTGTAGACAAACATGCTTCTTAGTTTTTATAATAAGTACATGTATTTCAAGGATAGACTTGACTTTTCAGCTCATTTATTTCTTTTCTGCCATTTCATCTGGTTCACTTGTCCTTTTCAAGGAAATCTTGTGAAGGATTAGCAGTGAAGCATGGAATATGCTGACTGCCATGGATGACAGTGTAGAAGATGTTTTAGGGAGCTTTTTTTTAGTATTTCATAGAATTTTAAGTTCATCACATCGAAGTATTAGTAACCTTAAAAAAAAAAACAACCCAAACCATCACGCTATGATTTTTGCATTACTTGTAATCATATTTACTTAGTGTCCAAAATCTCTTGTACTTCCATCCTGAGATGAGGGGTGCATGCCTCTCCATCTGGCCATCTTGGTAGCTGGGAAGATGATTGCAAGTAAACTAGAACAGGATTGTTGTTCTTTGGAACGGCTGCCAAGGAAAGTTAGGTTCCAACGTAAGTTCTTGCACTGCTTGAATGAGCCAAGGGGGTACACCTTCAGTCTGTGTGGAGGAGACTTCAGAGCTTTCAGAATACTTTTTCTTCCTAAGCAATTTAAGTTCTGTCTTGTCTGCCCTGAACCAGCTGTTCCTTGTTCAAGAGCTTATCTCTTGTAGACCAACACTTAATGGAGGGTGCTTGCCTCAGAATAGACAGTGATGAGTGTCAGTGACATGCCTGGAGCTGTCTGTGCTTTTGCCCTCTCAAGAGGGTAAAGTAGAGGGATATGGTTCAAGCTCCAGCTGTTATAATTGCTGTTTTGGGTACTGTAAGGCTGCAGAGGGGTTTGTTGTGGCTTTGTCCCCTACTTCCTCTGTTAATGCTGGTGTTTAAAGTGATCCTCCTCTGCACCTTGCTCCAGGAAAGGAGAGGTTCATTTAGGGATCCAGACAGAATTGCATACACCTTCCCAAACTTTTGGCTTCCATAGATTAGGGAGAGGTGGGAGAAAACCATTTTCTAATCTTTTCTGAAGCAGCATAAAGCAGCCACTTAAAGGGGTGACAGCTGAGTTCCTCTGTGCATTTTCAAACCTTGTGTCACTTGTCACTGAGCCTTCTTGTGTTGGATACTGCTATATAAGGACCACCTAACTGAGCTTTGAGTCTAGTCATGTAAGTGGTTAAATCTTAGGGCTTGATTTAAAGTGGTTGCTATATAAAAATAAAACTCTTCATGTAAATAATAAAATGAGAAAATCACTTCATTGCTTTTCAGACAAAGACCAGGAGAGGTGAAGGTTAACTTGTGGTCTTGCATGTGGTCTTTGGCTAATTTATTTTCCCAGGAAGATGCTGTGGAGTGTGAAGTCTTTGCTTGTTGGGGAGGGCAGTAGACAAGTAGCTGATTTGCTGGTTGTAAAGGGGGACATGTCACTGGTTTGGGCAAAACCAGCCACCAATGTGGGCAGGCATGCCTCAGGTAATGATACATTTCAGTAATCAAAACATGAAGAAAATGTTGGCAGAATTGAGACAGGTATTTAAGATGTGCTGGCACACACTGGAATGCCATGTCTACCTTATGGTAAACATCTTAGTGGTTTTTTTTCTGTATAGGCTCATCACTTAACATACTGAGTTTTTATGTTGATAGAACAAGCTGAGTGCATGTTTTAAGCAGAACCTGAGAACTGGAGTCCTGATGTAACTTAGTGTTGTCACATGTTTGGAGGGTTTGGGAGGGCTTCATGGTAATACTGGTCATAGTCCTTGCTGAGCTATGAAAACTGTCCCATGGGAACAGGGCCTTTACTCTGTAGTCATGGACCCATGTTTGTGATGTAGATGAAGAACAGACAATGTGTGTTCCCAAGTATGTTGTGCTTATGTGCCTTTTAAACTATTTCTAAGTGTGCAAAATAAGGAACTAGGTGTTTTGAAACAGACAAGCTTTCATGTTGTGAGTACATCAGCTTTATTTTTGGTCGAGTTCACTCTGTGTGCGCATGGTTGTGGCCCACAGAGCATCTTCCTGAGTATTATGGGCTAAGATTGGCTTTACAGAAATGCCTCCCTGTGTGTCTCCTGGGACTCAGTTTTCCAAGCTATCAAATTTTCAGCATGTGTGGCATTTTTTTGTGCTTTTTTTTGGTACGCTTGTAGGCTGAGGCTCACAACATTTCACCTAAATCAGATCAGAGCAGAAAAACCACGTGAAGGCAGCCTGCTTGGTCTTATTGCCAGAAAATGTTGCTGAAGCTCACCTTGCCCTGAATTTTAGCGCTCGAAGCGCAGAGTCGAGCACTGAGGTGCAGAGGCAGGGAGCTGCTCCGGGGGGGGCCTAACCCCAGGTAGCGGGGCTGGGACTGGGCCGGGGAGCGGCCGGAGCCCGGTGCTGGTGAAGGTCCGGCTGCCGCCGCCAGAGGGAACTCGGGGAGTGAGAACGGGGGAACAAAAGGCGGCGAATTCCCCTCGGAGGGGAAACCTGAGCCCGGCTCACGAAGCGCCGGGCGGTGGTTCCCGTGCTGCAGCCCGCACATTCCTTTCCGAAACCCGAACCGGGGGAGGGGACGGGCTCGCCCCGACATTGGGAACCGTGTTCCCCTGCCGCGGCTCCGGGCGTGGAAGGAAGGGGCTGCGGGGCGCAGCCACGGCGCCCCGAGCCCCCGCAGCTCCCGCCGCCCCGCCGGGGCCAGCGCGGCCCCCAAACTTTCACCCTCCCTCGGCTCCAAAAGTTCAGCAGTTGGGTGACGTCAGGGCCCCCGCAGCCAATGGGCGTCGCGAGTGCTATTTTGGGAGGGGGGAGGGGTGGCACCGTGCCGTGGGCGCTCGCCCGGCTGCCATGCACAGTGAATGGAGAGCGGGCGGCCGCCGGCGAGAGCAGCAGCGGCCGGGAGCGCCGCCGCCTCCCTCCGCCGACCCTCGCCCCATCCCGGTCCCGGCTCCGCCGGCCGCCAGCGCGGGGGTGCGGGCCCGCGTCGGCAGGAGCTGAGCGGCGGGGGGCAGCGCCTGAGGAGCTTGCAGCGGGGCCGCTTTGACTTGCCAGCCATCGCCTTCGCGGGTTACCTGCCCGGCCCAGGTGGGGCGATGCGGAGCGGAGGAGGCTGCTTTGGAGATTGCCGCCGCTTCTGATGGATGTTTTGTGTGTGTTTACCTCCGCTCCCGGTTTCTCTTTCATCTGAGGACGCATCTGGCTCAAGCTCTGTTAAACTATCTGCCTTCTGGTACTGCTCGTAGATAACAGAAAGAAACCTGTGCCCGAAAGGCAATTCCCCACCTTCTTCCACCTAACATAACCTTTTCGGGCGTCTTTGAAGGTTTGCTGTTGCTCCGGCGATGATGGCAGTGGTGGGTTCCCTTGGGCTGTACTAAGAGCCTCTTGTTTTCTTTTCCCTTTCTTCTTAGAGGCATTTCATCTTTAAGGGCCGGCTGCTTGCGCACACTTTTATACCCACTGAAGTGATCGAGAAACCATGTTGTCTGGTGGAAGAAGTGCGTTTTTGTGCCTTGGGATGATCTTGAGCTTTTGGAGCTCTGCGAGTTGGATGCCTGTTGGAGGATGCCCGCATAAATGTACATGTATTGCTTCCAACGTGGATTGTCATGGACTAGGACTCAAAACTGTACCGAGGGATATTCCCAGGAATGCAGAGAGACTGTAAGTAAAAACCGTTAAGGGCTCCTCAAGTACTTGTAGAAGCACCTGGAATGAGTTTCTCAGCACCTGCCTATCAGTGCAGAGTACATACTAACAGCAGTTTCAGTAATCAAACACGGATTAATGTTTTCAGGAGGGAAGGGGAGGAGCTTTTCAGAAGTTAAAGCTATCCTGCTGCTGTTTTTTGTTTGTTTTTTTTTTTTTTTAACAAAAATAATCCATTTCAGAGTTTCACTTTTTTCAGTTTCAGTTAGCATCTGATAGGGTTTTGCAGTGCCCTGCTTGAAATGGAGCTTAGAGCTTTACCTGGAGTGTTCCCAGCAATAATCTTTGTCAATGCAAACACCAATTTAATGTGCAATTAGAAACCTGGATGTTTTCACCTGGTGGCTGGTAGCAGTTTCTTCTTACTTTTTCAGTATGGTGACTTCATCACCATGGAAAAATCGACTGCTGCCATAAACTACTTCAAATGGATAAGAAATCACATTAAAGCAGCTTCTGATTTTTGTGTTACACTGCTGTGGGGAAGCTGGTTATTTTATTTTTAATCTACTTCAGGGTTTGTGATAGCAGTGTAATATTGCAGGGTGCTTCCAGCATCATAATAATGAATGTGTTTTCATAGTAAATCCTCTGTATCATAAGCTCCCGTAAGTTTTTTTTAGTTGGCTGTTTTTACTTGCTTAAGATTCTAAGGAGAAAGCTGAAAGCCAACGAGTTCTCTGATACAGTTCTGGCACTGACTTGATGCAGAGGGCAGCATCTCTGACATTGCTTAATGCAGAGCATATGGCACATCTCAGGGAGTGCCCGGTGCTAGATAGGAGGATGTCCAGAATGGAATGTTAAACAGAGCTTCAGCGTGGCTCTGTGCTGGGCTCCGTCGCTGACCTCAGGGAAGTGCAGTTTATTGTGCCTTATGTTGATTAGCTTATGACTTGAAACGTTTTTGATCTCGTAAGTAAGTGCTGTGGCTTGTATGGCCTGACTTGCTCTTTTATTTCCTTCTGGGTCATAGAGTTGTGGAAATCTCAAACTCTCAAGCAATTTTTCCTCCAAGAAAGAAAGCCAGATGAGGTTACTAAGAAAACAGAGTCCTTTTAAAGGCTGTTCTGTCCCGGGATTAAATTTTATAGCATATTTGAATGCTTCTAAATGCATTTCATGGTGCTGAGAGCTCTTAAATGATAGCAAGATGCAGATTTCTTACTAGACTACTCTATCATTTTTAATGTTTTGTTGCTTTATCAGCCTTCCTTTTAACCCTAGCTTTCTGAGTAGTTTTCAGTGTTCCAGAAAGCTTAACTTTTGTGTATGAAACTGTGTACGAAACTGTGTACTCTCTAATATTGATGGGTAGCAACGTAGCAGTTCAGAGAGAAGAAAACCTCAACCCCAAAACAACAAACCCCACAACAAGCCACTACTGAAGTAGCATACCAAGCCAGTCAGAGTAAGTGTGTGTGATAACACAAATGTTTTGTATGCGTCATTGTTGAGGTGTGTTTGCATGGTTTAAGAGTCAAAGGCTAGAATTAAACTTGTAAATTTCAGGTTAAAATGATTCACAAATGAAGATTAGTTGGCTACCTGGGAAGAATTTAAAAATGGTTGTTACTCCTGAAGTTTTAGGGGGAAGTAATTAATTTTGGGTTTAATTTGTAAGAATGTATTTAATAGTGACATTAACTTTCCTTGCTTTCTATAAGAAGTCAAGCCCAAAGAGTTAAGTTTCTTAGTCGAGGTATGTTAAGTGTTAGGAAGAATGAAAGAGTGTAATCACTATGCTCTTGTTGCTGATAAGTTTTGGTGTTACAGGTTTAAATTTTAGATTAATGGCTGCATGAAGAACAATAATAGCTGTTCCACAGTATTCAGTTTGAATATTTAACTTCGGGGATATACTTCTGATAAATAAGAAATGTAGTTGTGTTCTATGTTTGTTTTTTTTAAGTAGTGTATTATTGGAACATTCAGTAGCTGAAACCTTGGGGAAAAAATATACAGAGGATCATGTAATAGCACTGTATTCCATGTTTTTAAATACCGCATTTGCTTTTTATTCTGTTAGTCCATAGTGAGCCTTTCACTGTTTTTATAGTGGTTGCTGTCAGTGTGTATCAATTGCTTGTATAATTTCTTTTAAATCTAGACTTCTACTGATTTCACTAACTTGAATTTTCTAGCACAAACAGTAGAGAGAAAAAAACCTTTATATATTCCCCCGAGTCTAAATTCTGCTCACAGGTGAAGCATCAGTCAGCCACAGGGTATTTCTGAGTATCTCATTTTTTCTCTGCGGTCCATGGCAACCTGTAACTATTTGATGTAGCACTGGGTTGATGTGTAGTCTCTGACTAGTTTAAGTTGTAAATAAAATGAAATTTATTATATCTGAAATTACATATTTTTAACTTCAGATAAATATTTGTGTTGGTAAAATAATCTTGACAAGTTTCTTGATGGCTGCACACCAAGTGACTCTTAGACTTTTATGCTATGGAAAGGTCTTTGTTTCTTTCTGCAGTGTTTTGAGCTACAAATTCCACATACCTGTTCAGGTTTGAAACTTTGTGCTTTAATAAGAGATCTAATGGCACAATTTCAAGTATTTTGCCATTAATCTTTTGGAGTTATGTTTGTACAAATGTTACAGAATGTTTGGGCTAGTGGAGCCAATTTAAATATTATTTAAATTTGTGTTAATATGAAAGGCAAGGAAATCTGAATACGAAGGAAACAATGGGAAATCTCTCTAGGGGGAGAAAACTCTCTTATTGAGAAATTGTATTTAATGAACTAGTGATCATCTCTGGATACCAAAAAAAGGGCATCACCTGAACTTTGATTCCTGATTATTCATTATTTCTTCTATTTCATTTATCTTTTTTTTTTAAGACTTTGAAGGTATAGTTTTTGAAAAGAGTTGTACCTGTGATTTTTGTCTTGTGGGGAATCCCCAGATTAACCAGTGACCACACTTTTTTTACAGACTCACGTTTAGTAGTAGCTTTACAAATATAGCTAGTAGTATTAGTCTTGTTTTTTGTTGTATTATGTTCTATGACACTCTCCTAATAGTGTGGTATAGGTTGAAGGTTTTGCTCAGTTAGGTTTTGTGAAGAGCTAAAAAGAAGTCAATGTTGTGTACTACTGTGCTAAGGAATGACCCTGCCTGAAAAATACAAGTGGTGAATCAAATATTTGTCACTTCCGAGGAGTAACTTCCACTGACCTTTGTTCTAGAGAACCACTAGAATAGGCCCATTGTCACACAGGAGGGGAGAGGCATGAGATCACGTCTAAGACTTTTGCAAGGTGTGATGCTCCACATGTACATTCTTGTGAGCAGCATGATGGTAGCTGATCTTGTGGCTTGTTGTTGGTATTTACTGATCTATTCAGTGTTCTTCAGTGGAAATGTTTTATATCTATGTAAAAATATTATATGTGTGGCTTTTTATAGCACTTAATAATACTGATAGTCAAGTCCAGTTTGATATGATGTGTAAAAGCAGTGACCAGATCAAAGCCCTGTGCTTGACAGCTGTATTCTTCAGCTTTGAAAGGAACAAGTGATATGGAGAAAGTGCTCAGAAGTCTTCTGGGTCAATACCTGCTTTCTGTTTGAATATGAAGCATGAGTCTTTGTGTTTTTCTTTCCATTCATGTCTAGTTCTCTTCCTGTCTGTTAGCAGCACATTATAGGTGTATGAAAGTTTCTTTGGAGAATTAGCCATGTTTGAGTTCTTGATTAATTTCTACTTGGTGGCTTAGAATCTTGTTTAATTGATAGCTCTCCTATGTTAATGACTGTTTTGTTTTGTCTTTTACTTTGAAGGATTCTTTACCTTGCCAAACTGATAAAGCTTGCAAGACTAATCTGTTCTGTGCTTTGTCTGAGTAGCTAAATTGAGTGTGTCCACATTTAGGTGCAATTTAGCAGCTTAGTCATCTGCTTATTCTGGAGTTTTCATGTGGTCTGGGGTTTCTGTTATACAAATCTATTATTATGGTGTTTTTGGCCTAGGTGCATGTAGCTGCTGAAGTTGCACTGGTTTGTAATAAGTCTTCAACTTCCTCAATTTTGTCTTCAAATTAAATCTAAGCTCCCGTGTTGAATGCTTCCACATTACTGCAGAATGCAATGTTAAACACATGCAAATATAATTATACTGACTCGTACAGTGACATTGTTTTTCTAGAATCCTACCCGCTAGGGATCGCCACTTGTTTGTTTGTGTAGTAGTAGTCTCCAAAACCTTGCATGGAGCCTTTTTATTTTCTTTCCTAGGTCATGTTGTCAGTAGGCATACACAGCTTTGGCTTCGAAGAGCTTCCTCTCAGAGGGCCTGATCCTGGGAAAACTTCAGTTGCTTAATTTTGATGCTTGCCTGTAGTAGCTTAATGCTGATTATTTGTGTGGGACTGGACATGGACATGTACTTGCATAGGATCAGAGTTTGGAGCTCTTACATTTGTTACCTTGTTTTAAAGTGCTGGTAACACGAAGGAGGATGAAGTGCTGTTTAACATCTTTGTTGGAGACATGGACAGTGGGATTAAGTGTATCCTCAGCAAGTTTCCTGCTCATGGCAGGGGGCTTGGACCTGGATGATCTTTAAGGTCCCTTCCAACCTTAGTGATTATGATTCTGATTAGCTGTTGTCATTTGGTAGCTACAGAAGCAAATAGTGGCCATTGTCATGTTGTCAGTATTTGTTTCACAAATATGGATTAGATTCTGAGATCGAAGGGACCAGACTACTTACTTCAGAATTTTTGTAATAAGTTACTCTGAGACTTTTCACTTTCTCCATATTGTAACTTTGGCAGCTGAGCATTGATTCACACAAAATAATTTGGTGAAAGGAAAGTTACCTCTCTAAAGAGCAGCTGTTGTCTTTTGGGAAGTCCTAAAATAGAGATGATGAATATTGAATTTTTTTCCCTGGAATTTGAGGAAGTGTGTATCAAAGTCGGTACAGCTTACCTGTACAGGTGGTTGTGAGGCCAAGAACAATTAAACCTTAGTACTCTTATTTTTACAGTAGTTGGTATAAAAATCTTTATACACTGTTAATTGTAAATTGATGGCTATGAAGTCATTTCACCTTCATAGTGAGTACTATTAATTATCCTTTTGAATGTCATTGCCAAACCTTTTTTTTAGTTCAAGCATTTCCAGTTATATTTAAAATTAAAGTAGCATCTCCTGCGTGGACACTAACATATGATTTGTCATCTGCATTTCAGTAGTATCTAAGCTATTCCACAGAGCAGAAAGAAAACTATTTTCCCACAGAAATATTACAAGATCCTTGGGGATAAGAACTTGACTGTAATGAGGATATTTGGTGAGGAAGTTTCAGCCATTATTTATTAAGAATTGAGCTTTTTTTACTGGAGAGACTGTTCAGAAGATGAAATCAGAATTTGTTCCCTCCCAGGAACTAATAGGTCAGATGACTTGAAGCTTAGTTTTTCTGAAAGTCTTGATATAGTTCACATGGTGCCCATAGTGCTTAATTTCCCTTGGCTGCCTGTTGCTGCAGCTCATCTTTTAAAATTATAGCTTTTTGTCTGGTAGTGGTCTAGTGGTATCCCTTTTCCCTTGATTAGAACATGGAATTATTCCTGAATAAAGATGGAGAATAGAAGGCATTGGTTAATACTTTATGTTGGCTTACACTTGATTCACTGGAAATTAATGAAAACTGTTTTGCTTCAAGTTCAAAGTTGAAATGTGTCAGGAGCAGCTGTGTAACTTTGCTCTTTGTTTTTCACATATTACATCTGCTAAAGGTAGTGTAATGTTCAGATAAATTTCCTAAGACTGAACTTGAATTAAGTTCTCTTAACTTTGGCTGAGGACTCCAGCAGACCACTCAAGTAGTGTTTCATGCAAATGAAAACTCAATTTGTGAACTAGAAAAGTATCTAATTAAGAAGTCAGTCATCTCCCCCCCCAGTAATTCATACACTGTAGCAAACTCTTTGCAATTAGAGGGGTGATTCTTCCTTTCCAAGTCAACTTGAAACACTCAGGTGTGTTATATGAAGTTCAGGTCTGCTGCTGGACTGCAGTCTTGATGTAAGCATTACTGTGTCCATAATACTACAGCTGCTGAATTATCTTAGAAGTTGTGTTAACCTCAGGAAGAGGTTGTGCAATGTTCTTAAGTAACACATTACCTCTTAGTTCTTTTACCTGTTTGCTTTCTGCAACTACAGGCAGATACTGGATCAGGTAAAGAATGAATACTGACCTGTGGCTCAGTATTGAAACCTCATTCAAGGTGGCTGATCTTCTATGGCTGGAGAGCAAGTGTGACTGTGAGCAAGTATACTTCTCCAGTGCTAGCAGATCATGTCTTAGTTTTAAGGAAAGCCACCTTTCTGGAGAGGCTCGAGGATGGCAGCTGTGGGAATCTATGTGCGAATCCCCTGTCTTGCAGTTCCACAGCTCTCTAAAGGGGCTTCTCTCTTTCTGTACATTCCTATTATTAAGATGCATAGATGAGCAGTGGTGTTTAGAAAATGCTATCATTCTAGAGGTAAATTTTGTGTCCCATCCTCGTTTGTCTCTGACATAAACTGGTAGAATGTGCCTCCTTCCTGCACCTTGGGTGAGAGGGAGTTTCGGTTCTGTTTGAGTCAAATGCATTATTATAGTATTATATGGATTTGGTCTTGGGGCTGCTGTTGGCACTCCCATACCATTTATGTTAATTAACAGGTTTTACTTGCCAGTATAAGGCTAGACCAGTTCGGGTTTTTTAAGTAATTTTCAGGATAAGAAAGGACTAAGTTTGAGTTTAGTTTTGGTTGCAGCACTGCCCAAGGTATTCTGTTTTCAGTATTTTTAAAAGCTTTTTCTCCAGAGAAATCCATCATGCTCTGCCTATTTTCAGACTTGTTTTCAATGTTGTCTAGTCAGACTCATTATTTAAGATCTTGAATGGCTGACAGGAATGGCAGGAGCTTGTTCTTGCCCTTGGCCTTGTTAGCAACTGGTAGGCTTTTCTAATGGTACTAAATGTGTGAAAGATCTATCTGCATGTTTACATGAAGAGAACAGGTCTGTGATCTTGTACTTAGAGTGAATTTTAAGTAAATTGGGGGCCACCTCTGTAGAAAAGAGTGTTCAAGAGCTGATTCTTCTCTGCTAGTTATTTTCAGCTTTTTTTGTTTTTTTTTACCCCAACTGAATCTGGTCTGTCAGTTGTCTCTGTCAGAACAAATTTGTCTGTTATTTCAGTTTTACACCATCTGTTTGGCTGCAATATATGCCTTTAATCCTATGATTGATAGATTTCTGGAGCTTTTAATTAGATTTTTACCTTTCTATCTGAGTTGCTTCTTTTTCTGAGACCTTATTTTTTTCTCTTAGTTGGAAATAATTTTAACTGATGGCTTTATTCTTTCCTTTTCTGTCACTGGTGAAGGGACGTTTTCAATAAACATCAGTTAAAATGAGGAAGAAACTGTTTTCAAGTGAGTCTTGTCTTGACTTTCTATCAAGCAGTCTGCAAAACCTATCAAAAATTTACTTCTAAATTGATTTCAGAATTTCTGTTGCTTACCATTTCACTTTTACCTATGCTTTCCTGAAAACTTGTGATACTATAGCAGAAAATACTCTTCTTATATCAAAGGGATGCATTAGGACAGCCCTCTCTGCTTCCTGCAGAAAGGTTACCATGACTGTCTTCCTACTTCAGGTGCATGGTGAGGAATCTACCTTTTGGAAGTAGTATCAGGTTATTAATGAGGACTCTCAAACACATATTAAGTGTATTTAGAGTTCAAGCAACACTGAGAATTTTGGAAGATAGTCTTATTGTTGATAACTCTCTGGCTGTTCTGTGGGCCTCTTGATTCCAGTTCAAGATGGAAGGCTTTTAGCAGTGGTGCTATATTTAGGAGTTCAATTGGAGAGACTTGCAGATCAGTAACCTATTTTAACAACCTTTGAACATGCTTGTAAAAGGTGCAGTGGGACAGAGATGAACTTGGTTTCTGTTTTTTTTTTTCTTTCTTTTTGATTCTCTCGCATGGGAGGAAGTATCCTCATTTAAAAGGAAGAAAGATTGCTTTGCAACCATTTAAATGCACTATAATATCAATGGTATCAGTTAAAAATATGCAATGCACATTAGGCTCCTTTAGAGTCGAGAATGGTGCCTGCTGATCAGTACAGTTTCATCCTTGTCTTTGCTGGTAGGCCTTTAGGACTTTTTTTCGGTACAATCCTTAACATGAATTAATCTTGAGCTATTGTAAGGATGCTCATAGGCATGATAACATAAATGATAATAAATTTCATATTGGTGAATCCGAGGTTCTGATTTCCCAAGCCACACCACTATAAAATGCAGTTTTTAATGTCTGGCTCCAAACTCTTCCAAGAGCTAGACTCTGTCCAAGTTGACTGCTTGACTTGGGGGGGTGGGCAGGATGAGGTTGTGAATGAACATTCTCATGAAATGTTTCAACAGAAGCATTTCACTGTTATGGGAGTAATATGCTGAAGGCAGAGGCATAGGTACATTCTTATGCATGCTAATAGTTAGGAGGCTACTTCTTAATCTTTTTTTTTCCCTTGGTCTTTTTCCTGTGTTCAGGAATATGTTAGTCAACTTGCATACAATAAATGTATTTGTAGATTGTAAGGCATTACTGACATGTGTTATGGGACTGTAATACCTTGGCAGTTTCAGAAGACACAGACACGTAGTTGTGAGGCTTAGGCACTATCTCAGGTTGTAGTGAAATTAAGTGTTTTAAGTCAGTTCAGCCAAACAGTCCTACTGTATTGTTTTCTACAAAGTACAAAAGATTCAAATTCTCAACTTCAGTTTTTCTTTAGACGTTCCAAAAAGTTCATCCTAAAATGGAAGACATTTCCTGAGAATTTTGTGAATATCTTCCTTGGGAAAGAGCAAAGAACATCCAAAGATGGACAGTCAAAGAAATTCTTAATTGTTACCCAGAGCACTATGGAAGAATGTAACTTAGTTTTACATTAATATTTGTTTCCCTTTATAGTAAGAAAATAGCAAAAAGCACAGAACCCTTGTCTGCCAAAGGTTTGGCATTCTGTCTGCATGAGGATATAACACACAGTGTATAAAGCTCATAATAAATGTGGTCACATGGCATCAAGCCCATTAAAATTAATCACTGCATGTGTGTGTACTGGGTTGCCCACAGATATAGAGATACTGATGTTTAATAAAAACAGTTGTAGACTTGAAATAAGAGTGACAAATTTTAGCACGAAATATCAGCATCCTGAAAGCAGTTCGAATGTCTTGTGCCTCCCTATTAGTCGTAAAGCATGCTTTGCCTGGACTTCAGTGGGATCTGAACTTATTAATTTCCTCAAATTTATCTTTCATCTATGTTAAGACTGGGAGGCATTATATTAAGCACATTTTTTGAAATGCTGATTTTGGAAAAACCTGGATGAAACATCTTAGCTTGGTGAGGGAGGTAGTGGTTACAGCATCACTTAGTGGGGTAGGAACTTCTGGGTCACGAGCTTTTCTCAATAGACATAGTTGTAGAATGACGAGGAGAGGCCTGCTGTCTCATCCTCTTGAAGTGGTAGAGCTGGTTAGAGATGGTGTTTTAAGAGTATAGGTGAGGAGTGAAAAAGAGAACTAATTATGAGGAAATAGTACAAGGAAGCAATTGTGCATTTCTGAAATGCCTAAATAAATGCAGTAGGGAAGTAAGCTGGAGACAAGAATCAAGTAGTGAAACAAATTATTGAAATTCTTGAGCTAAGAAAACTCGTTTTCCAGAAATGGAAGTAGGTATTGTGAAATGAAGCCTTAAGGCGAGGGCTGGCTCTTCAGAGTGAGATGAAAACACATCTGGATGTAGGTTTTTCAGATAAGAATGTGAAAGTATAAGAAACAGCCCAATCATCCTTTGGAGTTGAGTTCTAATAGATAACATATGAAAAGGCAGCAAAAATGTGGAGCAATCAAGTGTTTTATGTTGCTTTAAGAGGTTGGTTATTGTTTGTTTGTGGTTTTTTTGTTTTGGATTTTTTGCCTAGGAAACTCTAGTTAATTGCTTATGAAGTTTTTTCAAAGTTGAAAATTATTCCTTCCCAGTTCACATTAACTTTGTTTTATAGAATAGTTATCTTCAAAGGTGGTTCTGCCATCATTTTTAGATCCATATTAGGCTTGGTGCAAAATGTTTTTTCTAAGAATGAGCAGTTTCAGTAACTTGAAATATTGAATGTGTGTGCCAAGTCATGTTTAGAAAACCTTAAGTTTTGTGTTCACTTACCAAACAATGTGAAATCAGTTCAGCTTCACTTCAGCAGGTCAACTACTGAAAACCAAAAGGGTGGGTGTGTGGTGTGTGTGGAAAAAAGGTAGGTGAGTTGAGAATAAATAAAATTACTGGTGGTTGTAATACCTGGATGCAATGTTGGTCAGGTGAACACACAACTTCAAAATTTCATTTTACTTATTAAAACTCTCTTAGATCTTTTACTGAAACATTTTGCTGCTTAGTGACTACAGTAGACTTGAACACTCAGTGTTGTCCTTTTTGGAAGGGGTAGTATTGGTGACACCGGGTGCTTGTTAAATTAAAAAAAAAAAAGCCCTAAGCAACAGGGAAAAAAAGGCAAAACAAAAAAACCCAAAGAAGAAAAAAGACCTCTACCTTTCCAGGAAAAGATCTCCTGGGAAGAGTTTCTAGTCTGTGCATGTTTGAAAATGAGTAAGGAGATGAAATCAAGACTTGCTTTTCATGTCAGGCTTCACTAAAATAATTTGTTTGTTGGTAGAAGTTTTTCATAAGTCATCAAGAATTACAGCAGCCAGAAGCAGGTGTGAAATATTTCAAGTCTTAAGCATCAAATTATTTGAATCAGTGAAGAGCACCTAAACAGATGGCAGTTTCTTCACTGGGTTATCTTCGGTCATATACCACATAGCAAAGTGAAATACAGACTTAAATGTGAACATCAGGGATTATCTCTGTGGGATAATGTGAGTTTTGCTGAAATTTACATGCAGTGTTTTTTTTTTTTCCCCAAATGAGCTTGTTGAGACTGTGTATAGAGTTAAAAGAAACAAAACTGGCAAAAAAAGAAAAGTGTGTAGAAGTGTCAGGGCAAAAACCAGTCTCCTAAAAAATAGTAGTTTTTGTCAATCCTTGTTTCTCACTTTATTGCATTCTCTTCTAGAAGTCCTTAATTAACATCAAATTGGCATTAAATGCACAGGAGACATTCTTACAATTTTGGGAAGTATTTGGCATAAATTTTACTAATGGTGCTAACACTGAAGAATGCTTTTATTTCTTACAAGATTTTCCTCCTACCATGATGTCATCTTGATCTCTCCTCTGATCCGGACGTGTACACTCAATGAGACTATTGCCCAGTCCATAGAGCAGCTCCAGATGTTGGAGCTGTTTATTCACAGGGATAGCAGCCTCTTCCTTATCTTCTTTGCCCATCGGTAGTGGCAAGACTTTATTCAACCATGACCAAACATACATACAACTACAGGAGCTATCCCACCATGTTAGTTATTCCAATGGTGGCGTATTTCTGCATCTCTAGTAAAAACATTACGATTTTCTGCTTGTTTCTTTAGCTTTGTATTTGTTCAACCTCATGTACCAGTACAACCGCTCGACCTGTTTTCTTCTTCCTGCAGGCTCTCTGCCTTTCACAAGGGCATAGATGACACTACCCACCGAGTTCTGGAGCACATCAAGAGTAACTACAAAGGTTAAGGGCAAGGGAGTAAAATGTACTGTTAGAACATGGCGGTGCCAACATAACATTTCTTTTAAATATAATAATCTGCAAATTTGAACAATTAGTGAGGAGTTCATGCAAGCTAGGACAAATGTGTTTTTCCTTGGAAGAAACCAAGTACTTGAATTACTCAGTCCATTGTGTTGCTTTTTGCAAGTCTCGGGTATGATTTTAAACAGCAATCTGCTCAGTGGAGATTTCAGCCACGGCATAAGTTGCAAATAGTAATTTTTTCTTGGTGTTTTTTAACACTTATAGTTTGTCAAGTAATTCTATTTTCTTTTTAGTTTTTATGAGGGTGAAGACAGAAGTGTGTTGCCTGCAAGCAGTGCTAGATCATTTGGACGCTTATTGTGGGTTGTTAACCAAACAGTACTGTAATGAGCTTAAGAATGGATAGTTTACTCACAAAATTAGGGCACTTCACCTCTAAGATGTGCAGCTCAGAGAAGGGGGTCTGTATTGGCCTCCCTCCTAGGTAGTTATAGATTGCAGTAAGATCTCCTGGTAACCTTTTATTCAAGATGAACAAGTGCAGCTTTCTCAGCCTCTCTTCACTTTTCATGTTATACAGGTTTCTGGTGGTTTCAGTGGCCCTTTACTTCCCTCTATTCAATGTATCAATGCCTTTCCTTGTACTGGAAAGCCTGAAATTGGGTACAGTATTGCAGATGAACTGTCACAAATCCAGAATACAAGAAACTGTTAATTCTTTTAAATTCTTAACCCCTTCTGGCTACGTTCTTGCTAGTGCACTCTGGTCAAGGGTGGTCTTCACTGCTGCAAGGGTATACACTGCTGGTGTTTTGTGGCCCAATGGGTCTCCAAGATCCATTGCTGCAAAACTCACTCATCAGGCAGTGCCCCACCTGTGATTGTTGAATGGGCTTATTTTCTCCTAGGTGGAGGACTTGACTTTATTTTTTTTCTTATTAGCTAGATAATGTGAAATGTTTAAAGAGTACCAGTCTTTCTAGAAGTCAGGAAAAGAAAAAAAACAACCAACCAAAAACAAAACAACCCCCCCCAACCCCCTAACAAACAAAAAAACCGAACAAAGAACCAAAAGTGTAAAACAAAAAACATTCTCATGCTCCTTTTCAAAGTCAGTCTGTTCTAAGAAGAAAAAATAACTCGCAGTCTGATATAGAAGTGGAACATAGCATCTTTTTCAACATATGAAATTACTTCAGCTGAACATAATATGAAGTTTTAAATCTTTTTCTTTAAGTGATGTTCATACTTGTCCGAGTGATTTGAAAAGGAGTGGATTTTGTGTATTTAATAAAAATCCCCATCCAGGACTTGATTTCCTGCATTGCAAAAATTGAGATGGAAGTATGTTAAATCTGAAGATATGCAGATTGTGCTGCCAGAGGGTTTTAGGGTACTATTATAATTGAGTAGTTTATCATAGTAACTTTGAAGCTCTTGGATTGAAAGCGTAAGAGACTTGCCAAGTGCTTTCTATAGGGAGTTAGTCATTTAAGGTTCAGAGGCTAGTGGCAATCCGTACTCTTTAAAGACAAAGTCATAGCAGAAACCCTGCAAAATGGCTAAAATAACAGAGATAGTGGTTGTGTAAAGACTGCAAAGGGTAGCCAGAAGCAACTCTGTGGATACATCAATATATGAGAGTGTTTTTTTGTCCATTTGATGGCTATGGTTGTTAAAATATTTCCAAACTAAGAACAAAAGTACTTGTAAAGAGTGGAGGGCTTTATTCAACAACCTTTTGCCTCCAATTCTGCAGGTAGCTTTCATAACAGTGAAGCTGGTATTCCTTGTGGCTTGAAGCTTTTAGAGTGCAGTAGGTAGCCAAGGGAATATTTAATTTACCTGTGAAAATGCATGTTCCCTCTGTTCAGGTCGGTGTTTGTGGCTACCTTGCATAGGGCTTGGGGTGGGGCAAGCACATGAAACTTGACAATTTTAAAGGCATGACTCAGCTGTCATTCTAGCAGGTGTTTTGGATTGACAAAGTTATTTAGAAGTGTAATGGCAAAACAATCAAAACCTTGTTTCCCCAGAAGGTGTGCTGCTTGAGTTGTTTAGAGGAATTGGGCTAATGCAACATATCAGGAACTCTTCAAATTCAGGAATCCGGATTCAATTGCAGTCACTTGAATTTTAGCTCCCGCATCTTGAATGTTATTGCCAAACTGGTTTATCATTGAAAATAAATACTCAGGAATGTATTACATGTTTATCATAGCAAAGAATGTGTGCTATATCCTCCAAGTTGTTCTTAATTTGTGGGAAAACATATTTTTCTTGTGTTTTTTGTGAACTTTTGGAAGTTCCATGAATTGTGTCCTAGCTGAGGTTTGTTGTGGTGTGTCCTAGATGATGTGTTGGATCCTGACCTGTTTAGTTCTTTGTGAACTGCAGCAATTTTTATTAATTCCATTGTTCTATGTGAGACATCCCTTGTTGAAAAACACCAAAAAAAAATGAGATGAAGAGAAAAGCATCTTTCCTGTAGGCAACATGGCCTGTTGGTTCAATCAAAGTTCTTTTCAGTTTTGGGTTCTATGTTGAATTGTCTGTCACACGTGACAGAAATGTGCATAGCTTTGAGCTGGTATGTGGTAGCCACTTGCAAAACTTAGCAGGAACAGAAACTAAATTCCATGTTAGAGGTTCCATGACTAGAAATACATACCCTTCCTATGAAGCAGTTGGACAGGAAAGAATCCTAGCTCTGTGTTACTTGGGTAAGAGCTGTCTTTTGAAGTGCATGGCACTTAATTTTTCTTAAATACAGTATGCAGTTTCTCTCCTGCTCTTATTGAATTCTTTATGGATATAATAAACATGTGAGCACTCTAAGCTGCAACTGGTGTTCTAGATTCCCTTCTCCTTACATAGCAGGTTATTTTCTCTTTGTATTTTCATTTCATATACTGTCTTTCTAGGTTAAAGACAAATGGATTAATATTTCCCAAAGTGCCACTTATCTAGCACTTGTGCTTGTCACTGTGATGCAAAATCATCTATTGTCATAAAGTTATTGGGCATCAGATTTTGGGTTATCTTGGAGATAACAATGCATAGAGGGTTCAGCAGGTAGCAAATTGATGTCCAAGTAATAGGGACTTGCTGCAATCTAGTAGTGCTGGTTTGAATGTTTGCATCCTTGTATATAAAAGGATTTAAATTTCGTGTAAGGTTTTTTAATTTATACAAAAGTATTGAATTATTAATTGGAAGATTGTTAAAAGATTTCAGCACCTGGTTGCCTTTGTTATTGGCTCTTTTGTAACAGTTGTAACATTTATTGTGGTGGTAATGTGTTGTCCAGCTCAATTCTGAGCTTGTGTCTGGAGCTATTGGAAGAGTTAAGGGGCTAAGCAGAATAATTACCAACTGAAATTTAAGTGAAATAACGGGAAATGTTTGCACTCTGAGTGTTGTTTGAAGCTGCATAATGATATGCTCCAGGGAAAGTTGGAGATGTTTTAAAATATTTAAAAGTCTGTCTTAAGTTCACTAAGTTGTCTTTAGAGAAGAATGAAAGATGAAGCAATTTGGAGCAGTTTGTGCTATGAAGCAGGTTTTGCTCCAGTTGCTCCAAACATCCCTGTTTGTAATAAGAGTGTACATTGTGTGACTTAGTCTGTGACATATACAAAAACATGTATTGAATTAAATGGTTATTAGAACATAGCAGGACGTGTTTAATAGTTCATCTGAACTCACTTTCAGGATGTCTTGTACCATTCTAGTCCAATTCATGTTTCTATTCCCACTGAAATAATTCCTTCTGTGTCTGTTTTCTTAAAGCTGCCACTACACCAGCATTGTCCTTAAGTTTTATGCTAAAAAGAAAAGTACTTTTATAGGAGACACCTAATACCAAAAACTCTCCTAAAGCTGGTGTCAATGACAGTTTCAGTTTGTATTTAAGTGATTGGTATTCACTTTGCTGACCAAGATCTACTTGGTCCCATGTACTATGCAAAATGCAGGAATTCTGCACAAAAAGAATTTAATCTAGAATGAATGTAGCTGCTCATAGGTAATTGAAGTTAAATTAAAGTCACCTTTACTGTATAATTTTTCTCATATATTTGACCCAGATGATTCCTTTTCAAAGCTGTTTCCTTCCAATGGTTCTTGTGAAAGCTGATGTGTTTGAAAGCCAACCAAGATGTAAAGGCTTAGCTTTTTGTAGCTGAAACCCACTAGTGAGCCCATAATCAGCTGCCAAACTTTATAAAGGAAACATAAAATATTATGTTGCCCACAAATACCAGCTGTAAACCACTAATGTCTGCATTAGTTCAGTAACTTCACAGTCACAAAGTTTAATTGACTAATGGGTAACCTGTGGCAATGGGCTTTTTTGCAGCAGTGTTACACCTACTGTGAACAGGAGGAGGAAGTGTTACATAGTAGTTTCATCAGGTTTTAAGTCTGTTTTTCTTCAAATGACAGGTAAATCTTGGGGAAGAGCATGCTGGAACAGGCAAGTGTTTAAAAGAGAGCAGTATTCACCTTCTGAAGAGGTGGCAGTTATCAATTGGATCTGAAAATGTTTAAAGAAAATTGAACTTCATGAAGAACAGTTCTCAAAGTTAGTGTTGTCCAAGTAATTGACTTACAGGAACAGCACAGCAGGGAGGGACCTGGGCATACTGGTTGACAGCCGGTTGACCATGAGCCAGCAGTGTGCCCAGGTGGCCCAGAAGGCCAATGGCCTCCTGGCTTGTATCAGGAGTAGTGTGGCCAGCAGGAGTAGGAATGTGATTCTTCCCCTGTACTCAGCACTGATGAGGCCTCAGCTGGAGTCCTGTGTGTGCAGTTCTGGGCCCCTCACTTCAAGAAGGATGTTGAGGTGCTGGAGCAGGTCTGGAGGAGAGCAACAAGGCTGGTGAAGGGACTAGAGGGAAAGTCTTAAAGGGAGAGGTTGAGGGTGCTGGGGTTGTTTAGCCTGGAGAAGTGGAGACTCAGGGGGGACCTTATCACTCTCTTCAACTACCTGAAGGTAGTTGTAGTCGGGTGGGGGCTGGGCTCTTCTCCCAGGCAACTAGCAACAAGACAAGAGGGCACAGCCTGAAGCTGCTCCAGGAGACATTTAGGTTGGATATTAGGAAGTACTTCCTCATGGAGAGGGTGATAAAACTTTGGAATGGACTGCCCAGGGAAGTGGTGGAGGCACCGTCCCTGGATGTGTTCAAGGAAAGGCTGGATGTGGCACTTAGTGCCATGGTCTAGATGGTGTGGTGGTGTTGGTCATAGGCTGGACTTGATGATCTTGAAGGTCTTTTCCAGCCTTGGTAGTTCTGTGATTGTGTGAATGAAAACCTTCAATTTAGATATTAACCTTCAGAAGGGATTAATAGAATTATTGGTGTTATGTACACTGTGTAGGCTGTGCCAACCTGCAGGAGTAGAGGAAAAAAACAATCTCAAGATACATCTTGATCAAGGAATGTTGAAGTCTTTGTCAGGATAGGGAACTGCATATTTCACCAGGGGAAAAATGTTCAATGTCAGGAGTGGTTTTGGGGCTGAAAGTAGACGAATAAAGCTGATGTTTGGGATTGATGTATCTGACTGGGTCAGACAAGTGGTGTGGTAGAGCTATTGCTATGTATATGACAGGAATACAGCTCTAATTACATGTGTTCAACCTGACCAAAGCTGTGCTGAGAGTAAAGAAAGGCTTGCCCTGTATACCTTAGCTAACTCCTGCCTGCCTTGGAGACTTCTGACCAGCTTCATGCTGTGCTTTGGTAGACCTCTTCTGCAATACAGGCAAGGGAAAACTGCTGAAGCAATGGTATGAAAAGTAGACTGCACACAACATGCAAGTGAAACACAAGCTATTTATGCGTTATTTGCTCCAGACTTAATTCTTTCCAATGCTTCTTGCAGTCAGGTCACCCTGGCACACCAGTGAGTAGTTAATGATGCACCAGGGTGCAAGAACTGAACTGAGAACAGAAGAGGAAATTAGACTGAAAAATTTGAACAATGTAGGCAGTGATTCAAAGGTGTTCTTGGAGAAAAGCACAACTCAATCAACAGGATAAATGCAAATGGCAGAAAATGACTGGCACATACAGTGAAAGTTCCCTGTAGCTCTTTTGTGGGATCTTTCTTTAATGGACCTTTTTAAAATATAGTTGACACAGGTTAACCAAGGATGGGGTCTTGTTCATATGGCTGAAATGTAGGGATTTTTTTTCCCCCTCAGTTCTTAATCATTATCCTTAGTTCCCATGTTCCCATCTGTGCTAAAGAAGCTACTTGCCTGACAGGAGAATGTTTTTTTTCTATTAAGTTTGTCCTATGCCAAGATGCATATACTAACTCTTACAAGTTTTTATTCTATCTGTGTTTAAACCATTTTATGACTTGAGAATTGTAGTATAATTATATTGAATTTTTTCAGTAACCATCAGCAATACATTTCAATATTATAGTGTCTCTTTCAAAGTGCTTCAAACCTGTTCATGTCTTGATTATACCTTAGAAAGATTCACTGAGTGATATGAATGTTTGAAAAAGATATGGAAAAAGTAATATGCATTCTATGCTTATATGGCTTCTATTTTTAATGGCAGAAATCAATGAGAAATTGTCATCATGGACAATGTGCAGAATCATTGGTCTGAATTGTAGGGTTTGAGTTTTTTAAAAAAATTTTTAAAGTCTTTTCTTCCAGTTGTCTATGGTAAATTAGGTTGCTGTGGCAGAAGATGGAGATATTAAACTTGTCCCTGACATCCATTTTGTAGACATCTAGGATGGAGTTCTTGTCAATACAAACTGTGAGCTTCATCATTGTTATTGCAGACTTGTAAGTACCGCACTGCCCTCAGTTATGAAGTGGCTCATGCTGTTTTGAGCTTAGTTCTTTGTGTTGGTGGGGGCTCTTTTGTGGGGTTTTTTGCTTGCTTTGGTTTAATTGTTTTTAGCTTTTCAATTCCAGTAGGTGAATGCACCAGCATGTTAAAGTGGCATTAAAAGGAGCTCAATTTCGTATCAGTTTGCATCTGAGATTTAGGGAACACATGAGAAAGCAATTACGTACGTTGAGGAACAGGAAGAATTACTTTCTGAGATGAATGTACACAATTACCTGTGTTCTGAATATTTTCACTTTTTATAAGTGAAGAGTAATGTTCCTATTAGGAAATAACTTTATTTTCCTGTTTCTTCTCTGATTATTGAAACTGTACATTTTAACAAGCTCAAACTTGAAAATATATAACTGCCTTTATTTGACAATGTGGTTCGCACTAGAAAAATGAAATTTGTTACCATGACAATTGCTTTCCATTTGATGCCTTAGAAGAGTACAACTTAATGTTGGCAGAGAAAAAAAAAACTTGATTCGAAGGAAATAATCATTTATGCATCAACATTCTCTTATTTCCTAATAGTAGTTCTATTCCACTAATAAGGTCTCATGTGAGGTGACAAAAGACTGGCTGAAGGAGCAGCCATACCAGAAGGCTTGTGTGGAACTACATATTTGGTAGGAAGTTACTGGAAATTGTGCCAGCCAGGAGCACTGCTTCTTCCCCTTGTAGGATGATAAATGGATGATTAGAAATGATTAAACTGTTCTCAACACTTGGCATTTTGTTTGCAGTATTATTTGCTAGGCACTTAGAAACCACCCTAGACAGCTGCCTGTACAGCAGTTTTCAGAATACAGATGTGATAACTCAGGCGTTCCTGGAAGTTTTGACTTCCACCCCTTCCTTGAATTCCTTTTTGTACTTAGGGAAATAATCAACTTGAAACAGCACTTAAGAACACCCATCTGATTTTCAGAAATGATGTCAAGGTTTCTGCAGGTGTCAGATGATTACCAAATGTACTTAAAAATAATACTGTAGTTCTGCTTTCTGTTGTTGAGTTTTACTAGAAATGAGAGAGGGATAGAATCTAAATACAAAAGAGGTGTATCCCTGTGCACGTTAATGTAGGAACTTCAGTAACACTGAATTGTGTAGGAAAAGTCTCTGCTGCTTGCTGTGGATTTGTGATCTTGTATTTTAGAAAATGAATGTCTAGTCTCATGGCTGTTTTTTCACATTAGATTGTTTTCAGTGGCAATAGACAAAATTTCTCAATGCTTTTTAGACAGTCTCATGATCTCTGGAAAAATACTGAATGCTTTTTTGGCATGGTAACTGCTTCCTCAAAGTTTGTGTTTTTGATATTTACCAGCTTTTGGTAGACATAAAATGTGACTCGAAAGAAAAAAGATTACTCTATTATTGGAAAAAATATTTTTCATAAAAGGCTTCTTGTGTCTGGGAAGCCAAGACTCAGAACAAATTTGTGGTGATGTGATGGAGAGCATATCTGGTTTTATTAGTTGTAAGTTTGCTGCATGTTGCTCATGTTTAAATAAGCATGGCTGAAGACCATAAGGAAAGACTAGCTGTTTTTCTTGTCCCTGCTGGTTAGCACTAGGTCAGGTAGAGCCATTGAGGCAGCAAAAAAGCCCCAAACAACAGGACATGTTCAACTGGTGAGCTCCAGGGGTGCCTAGTCAAGGCAAGGCTAGAGGAGGGAAAAAGGCAACAGGGGGCCTATGGCACCAGCAGCTATTTGGTATGTTCTTTAGAAGGGAAGTGACAGATAGACTTTGTTGGGAAACAAAGGGTTTGTTGTCACTCTAAAGGCACCAAAGTGTACTGAGAGTTGTCCTTCAGTATAGGATCAGTTTGGCATGAAGAATTAGTTCATAAATTCGTTTATCTTTAAGTTGACTCAACTTTGAATTCTATATAATTTGTCTTAAGCTAGTGTTTTATTTTTATATCAGTTCTATTAAGATGTAAGTTTAGACGTGACATTTTTCTGCATTTTTGCTGTGCTCACTCTGAAGAAAAGCTGCAGAAAAGTGGGCAGCTCAAGGTCTGGTTACAGCAGGTTTTCCCTGTTGTGGAAAAGATGCCAGTTACTTATTAATTTTGAATCTAGAGCATAAATAAACACAGACTGAAACTGAGTGCAGGAGGTAATGCTTTGGTATGTGAGCACACAAGGAAAATGTGTCAGTGCATAACAGCGGTGTTAGGAAATGAGTTTAAAGACAGAAGGTAGGACTTGGCAAAAGGTAAATACATGGGAGACAGGTCAGTGTGCTTAACAGATTGTAGTCTTGAGGGAGGGAGAAAGCAGCATATAGTGAGCACCAATACTAGAAATAAAAATGGAAGAAGCCTCTTATGAGACCAACGTGCTCAGAGGAGGATGATTGATTACTTGCTTTTAGAGATTTTAATGGAAACATGACTTTGTACAATTTGAGCAGCTGATAAATGCTCCAGTGATGGAGATACTTTCTGCTAACAGAATTTTGGATGTCAGTTATTGTCTAAATGCTGGTTTCTTTTTCCCTTGCAGTGATCTAGAAAAAAATAATATCACAAGAATCACGAAGACGGACTTCACAGGGCTGAAGAATCTCCGTGTCTTGTGAGTTCAACACAAAACTACTGTTTCTTCATAAGTCTGTTTTAGGGTGCAATAGCCATAATTCTAGAGATCAAATGCTAGTGATTTCTGCATGTTACCTAGTTACCAGTGTTCTCTTAAACCAGACAACTGGAACAGTTTGTGATGGCAAACAGTAACTTTTAGTTCCATGCTGAAGTCTGAAAGTAGTTTCAGAGCTATTTATTTGTTTCTTACTGGCTTGTAATAAATATCGTGGTAAAATTTTTGGTCCACTTTACAATCACTTATGCATAAATCAATTATACTGAAACAGTGGCAAACAGGACTTTCAGAGTTTGGTCACTTTAATGTACAGTCCCATTAATAACACTTTTGCAGAAGGTTAAGCAAAGCTTGCTAAGAACTGCTGTAAAAATTGTACATAGGAAATCTGACTCTTTTTAGTCGGATATGAAGTAATAAATACAAAAAAATTTAGTGCTGTCTTTCTATGACAAAAACCTAATCCTGGGTTAGTCTCAGTACTGACAGAAGCATGTTGGTTTCACCACTCTGACCTTTTATTCTCAAACAGCTATCAGAGTTAAGAAACACAATCTCTCAGCACCCTCTGAAAATTCCTTTCTGTAATGCTTAAGGTTGCCATCTGCAGTCAAAGTTTTCATTTGAGTGTCTTCTAAAATAAGTCCTTAAAACTGGTTTTATTGAACTGTTAGTTAATTGGTGATAATTTAATTAATTGAATTCTGCCAATTAAAAGGCAAGTATTTTCTCCTGCTACCTTAACATTTTTGAACAAGTTATACTAAGAAAACATTTCAAATGTATAGGAAGACTTTTTATTTCTGTGGTGTTTCTCTCATCTCTAGCAGTGGATTCAGTTAGATTTCTTTGGTTCCCATCCCAACTGTCATTAGAGACATCTTGGAAGTCTATTAAAGTACAAGTACTATACTACCATTAATGTCAGCAGTTGGTTTGGTGGGGTTTTTATAGTGTCAGACATTGCCTAGTGGTGCTGCAGTCATTTCTCCTGAATGCCATTAACAATAAGCAAAATATGTAGCTGCCATCTTTACATGAGTTTTTTTGTTCCATGTTCATTACAGGTTTGTGTAACACATCTGTTCAGCCTTTGAGTAGTGTGGTGGTTGCCACCAAAGTAATTAGGAATAAAACCAGAATGCATTTATTAAAACATAAATTGTATTTGGTTTTTTCTTCCAATGGAGGAAGACTATCTGAATCCCAAAACATTCTATTTCATTGCCTGCTAATATAACCATTTTTGTTCACTGTGTATTTTCCTATTCTGTGTTTTTGTCATATCTGGTCTTTGTTTTTTTCTTATTTTGTGCAGCTTTTTTTCTTTGTCCATTTTCGCTCTCTAAAAGTCAGTCAGATTTTTCTTTGCTTTCACTTATGGTCTATTCTTCATTCTGGATGTTCTTCGTTACTGACACCCTATATTTTCCTTTTTTTTTCCCTTTGTTTTCCCCTTGTGTGATGATGATGAGGTGGGCAGCACAGAAACATGAAACTTGTCCCAGAGGTCCTAGAAAGGTAGTCTAGTCCTGTTTTCAGACATCAGAATGAGGACAACAAACAAGTCACCCAGAAACTGATAGATCAGTGCAACAGAAAAAAGATCTTTGGGTCTCAAACTGACAACATACCTGCACGATGTTCTCACCTGCACCTTTTCCTTTTATCCTTTATTGCTTTATCTTTTTTCTTCTTCCTCATGCAGCTTCCTATGCTCTTTTTAGGAACATGCCTCTCTGGTACACATTTAGGTGTTATTTTTTGGTATTCATTTGTGATGTTGGCTGTGGAGCACTCCTGTTGTCTGCCTTCTCAACTGCTGTACAAACAGCTCTGAGCATGCTCATGGGATTGTATGCAGAAGAGTGGCTGTTGAGAATAGGCAAGAATAGTGCTTTTTAACTAGTTAGTCTTGGCTGAGTCCAGACTTACTGTATGTTAAGTTCTTCCTTTCTGTGTTTTAGCTAAAGCCACATAAAGTGTTCAGAGAGCCTAGAGATTTAGTCCGTGCATCTGAGTGCTCTTACTGAAGCAGAAAATGGATGTGTGCTGGAAGGCAGCACAGAGAGGAAAAAGGTCAGCTTAAGTGGGACTATTGGTATCTCTATTCCTTGGCTTCCACTTCACATATAAAGGGCATTTTTGCTGTGTAAATGATTAGTCATTTCCTGCCCAGTGTAAATCAGAGCAGTCAGGCTCTATTGCTTTTATCCTTGGCTCAGTCTCGGAGGGTGAGGAAAAGCAGGGGGCAGATACAGTGGAAACCTGGTACTTGTCCCTTTTGTTTTTGCACCCTGCTGTGGAGCAGGACTGTACAGAGTGATCCCACCTAGCTGCCCTGGCTTTATTTCTACAGGGTTTTGAGCCTCTTTGGATTACTTACAAATGGTTTAGTCTGGGGCAAGGCTGAGATCTTTGCAGAACATAAAGGCCGGACAAAAAAATACAATGTGACATTGAGTGGGTTCCTGCTATGGGCTGTAGGAATTGGTTATCTTAGTTACATAAACTAAGGGTAATATACTGAGAATGTAACCATTAATCTCTCCACCACCACATTTCTGAGCATAATGGTGATGGTTATAAAAGTTTAGCAACAAAAACCTTTACCAAATCTGGCAGTCAGGAGGCAATTTTTTAATCAGTTTTCAGCTAGGGACCAAGAGGAAATGCTGTCCTGTCCAGATTTTTTAAATAATAACTCATAATAACTGTTATTTGTACTTCTGTGAATAGCCATTTTGTAGCATGTGTGAAGAGAAGTGGGGAAGCTCTCTTACTCTGTCTTAAAATTAATTGATATTTCTGGAATTGCAGGCACTTGGAAGAAAATCAGATTAGTGTGATAGAACGTGGAGCATTTCAGGATCTAAAACAACTTGAAAGGCTGTAAGTATCTCTCTCTCTATATATGGAAAATCTGTGTCTTTTCTACCTTGTCTTGAATGGTCATTGATAATATTTCATTATAAATTAAATTCCTTTAGGAAAAAGAGATGGGTACATGTCTAAAATCAAGTATGTTCTTAAACACAGTTGAATTTATACTTCATGATAGCTAATACTTGAAATGTACAATTGCTTGCCAAGAAAATAGAACTGCTGGTGACACCAGAATTTTAACTGTGTTACCAAAAGGACATCTGGCAACTCTAAAAATTGATATGTAGGTGAAGGAAGATTTTCTATAGTAATTTTGTATTATATGTTTTTATATATTTCTGATTTTGTATAAATTAATGCTAATAGAAGTTGCATTGGTCTCCTTTGAGGACCGCAGTATTTCTAAAACTGCCTTTAGACTAAATTTTCTCATTAGTTTCATTTCCTTTAAAGTTGTGTAATGCCCCTGATGCTAGTGGATTCTCAGGGTATCCTGCTAGATTCAGTGGAGAAAAGACTGTAGATTTCCTCTGCTTTTGATAGCAATTAAATTTATTGTTTAAAGGGTCAATATAAAAGGTGTCTTAATCTAGAATCCAATTTATAGAACACTACTGGCTCTGCAAGAATATAAAATAAAATATCAAGAAGTAGAAAAGTAATGCATAACCAGTTGCTAAACTTAGTTGGGTCTACTGATTAGCATTATGTTGAAACCAGGTTAACTTTGCTTATTGTGGGAGCAGAACAAAATCTCTAATAGTCAAATACTTCTGGGAATTATTCTTTCTTAGAGGTAGGTAAGTAGAACAAAAACACATGCTGGTTTGGAATGTCTATTAAATGGAGAAGCAGGGCTTTTATATATGTGATTATGAACTCGGGTATCTGCAAGGCATTTGTTGCTGGACTTGGTATTTTCTAATTGGTATTTTCTAAAGCAGCTTTCAAGAGTTAATTTCCCACTAGGAACTGTTCAAGAGAAGTCTGGAGTATTGAGCATATGCTGGACCAAAACGGTTTCAGATAATCTCAGGTTTAGGTTTGCATTTAACATCTAACTAGTGCCTTGAACTTGTAATTTACTCAGGATTTTTGACTTGAATTACAGAACTCTATGGCTATGAGGGAGATGAGTTTTAAATGCTAATGATAACCCAGTTTTACCTATATTCAATTAGAAAGCATTTTCAGGGCAAGAGTTTTGCCATAATAGATTTATTTCACGTTTCTTGGGCAGTTACAAATAATAAATTGATTTTCCAAAATTAAGCAAAACTTGACACTGTAGAAAACAGTTTGTTTGCATTATAACTCATCTTTGAGTCAGTATCCTAACAAAGTCCTAGATTTAAGTTTCTTTTATATGTGTGTGTGTGTATAAACCTTTCTCATATCTCTAGATAAAGATAGATTTAGTTAAACTACAAAATGAGTTTTGCAAAATTCTGGGAGGAAGGCTAGCTAATAGTAACCAGAAATTATACAAAAGTGTGTCATCTTCATGTGTTCTTTTTCTGTACAGCCTGCTCTGTTAGCAAATGAAAATAGTTTAATTTATGAAACCAGAAGTTATGAACTATGGTACCTTTAAAACATGACAAACTTGGACACTATTAGTCTTTTTTCTTGTGAGAACTCTTAACTTGGCCTGTTAAATATACTTCATCTCTGCTTCTCTTCTAGGCTTGCCTGTCATTAAAATATTTTCTAAATGAATGTAGCATGAAAGGGAGGCCTGTAAACTTGCAACTTTTTTGTGTGTTAGCTTAAATCATTTTTAGGACAAAACTATAAATCTGATTGTTTTTTGTTATGAGTGAGTAGGCTTTGGAGAATGAATTGTGGAAAGTTTGGCTTGACTTATAAAGGCCCAATTGCAACATTTTAGGTAATATTAAAGCTATTTTATGAAGTATTGTCAAACACTGCAAAATATTAATGAAGAAAGTATGATGGTTGAACTTAAAAAAAACAACTGGCATTTTTCCATTTAATTTCTTTCAAACAACAAATAAAAACGGCTTAAACTGCTTTGATTTTGGAATAATGTTCTGTTTTCATCTATTGAAGGGGATGCAAGACTAATCATAAACTTCTTTTTAAACAAAGGAACTGCATTGGGTCAGACTTGAAAAAAAACAGGAGTAATTTCTATTGCTGGCAAAATATTGCATGTAAAGGTGTTCCACTGAAGGTTGCAGTGTAACTATATTGTTCCACTCCCTGCCCATGGTAACCATTCCAAGGGCATCACCTTAGGTGAATATAATTTTAGCTCAATATATTTTCTCTTCACTGGATATTAAAGCAAATCCGTCATTATCAACTGAGTAAATTAGCAGAAGTTTGCTTGAAATGTCCTGCGAAGCAGTCCAAGTAATTGTAAATAAAATGTCTGTATAGCTGTTAGCTACTCCTGCCAAAAGCACTGTGAGGTGGATCTTTAATCTAATTTGGGTTTTACTCTGAATTTCACTTATTTCTATTTTTTTTGAGAGATTAATGTTCACAATACCAAGGGAATATCTAAAGGCATCATTTAGTTATAGGGCAGGGTATTGTTGAAATTGCATATTAGTTTAATAGTCTGGTACTATCAGCTGAAAGAAGCACATAATGTAAGGTAGGTTAAAATGACAAACAGTTAAAAGTTGAGAAATTATGTGGAAAGTAGAAGCAACTTGTAATTGAGCATATTTCTTCTCAGCTTTCCAAATACTTTCCAAATACACAGGGATTCTAACCATGGCCTCTTAGCAAAATTCAGTGTTTTTAGTCTAAGTTGTTCTGCTGAGTCCTGAGATTCAGAATTCTTGAGAATGACTGGTGGTACTCACCATAGTGGAAAGCCAGAAGTGTTTCTAGTGGTTTTATTCCAATAAGGTGCTATTTCTTTTTTTCTCCCAAACCATAAAGATGACTGGTGAGGTAGCTGACCATGAGTAGTCAAGCAGTTATCAGATAACATATATAGGGAGCTGTAAGCACCAGTTCTATCTACCTTCTACTTGTTGCACTGTTGTTGAGCCTCAGACACACTAGCAGTGCTTCTGTCCTGTGCAGTGTTACAGTGGGGGAACCATGAGGCTGTTCAAGCCTACGTGTCAATGTGACTGGTATGTCAGAGGTGCTAAAATGACTTCAGCATGTTTGCTCTCAGGCTTGTTAGCTTTTCCCAGGCTTCTCTAGCTATCACCTTTCCTTCAGCTCCGAAGTGTTGCTTTCCAAAAAATACTATTAATTGATGTTGGGTGATAGACTCTGCAGGGCAGATCTTTGCATGTGTGTTCAGTAAATGTTTAGGAAGCTGTGGAACTGTTCTGCTAAAACTTCGAAGTGCCAATTGTGTATTTTGATAGTCTGCTCTTCTTGCCAATAGCAGGGTATTGACTTTAAAACAACACCCGTGCCTGTTGATGCACAGAAGGTTTCAGAAATGGTAGTTCTTTTTTCCTAGTTCCCTTCTGCAGTTTTTTCCCTAATAGTTAGCTGTGAAAGGTCTGACTTTGATCCTTTTTCCTGGTTGTTTTTTGCAGGTTGAAGTATGGTGCATATGCCCATTTAAACACAGGCTCTGTGCTTTGCTATTAGCACAGTGTATGATTGGAAGATAAAGTTATTATGGAATTTCATATGCGGAGGGGATCAAGAAGTGAGAGGCTTATTTTTGGGCCTAAAAGATGAACTGGAATTCCTTGAGAGCCAGATGTCACAGCTTTATGTGAAAAATGAGGCAGGATATAAGACACCAACTGATCCTGACTTTTCCACAGCCAACTGCCAGAAATTGTCACGTAGCTGTATTATCTTCAAAAGACTGGACTTAGGCTGATGGCTCGTTCTTTCTACTCAAATTAGTGTCTTTAGCTAGCACAAAAGATCTCAACATCTGAAAGCACTAAAAATGTGTTTGTGTTGTTTAAAGGAGGGGGAAGGGAATGTATAAGCATGGCCAAATCAAATGTTTTCTAAGTTGGGAAAAATAATTAGCTTAAAAAAAAAAAAGAGAAGCTAGAATCCAGATTTTAACCCTAGTGTATTCATGTATGGGTCTGGTTTTGTGAGGGCTAACACAGAGGTCAAAATGGAAACAGTATTTGACCTCTAACTGCAGAGATGCTACTGTGCACTTAGTCCTTTGTAAGCAGCTTCCTAAATGCTTAATTAAGCTTATATTTATTTGGCATAGCATACTATAAAACTGCTGTTAGTGACTAAAGATGCTAAGGAGAAGAATACATTGTTATGTGATGCTTCACAATCTGGATTTCATAAATTCAGATTGAACAGGCTTTAAATAAATCATGTTCTATAAAGCATCTTCCGTAATTAACATGCTGAGTGGAAAGATTGCTGAGTGCTTCAGAGTAGCAGGGAAAACAATAAAAGCATTGGACAGTTCTTTGCTGTTGTAAACAAAAGCTTATTGCAAATCTTTGACAGCATGGATGAATCTATAGTGTTTACACAAGGTTTGCAGTGTGTGCAGTTTAGATGTGTTACTGGAACTGTATACCCTACCCTTATTTATGAAGCCACATGGATTTGTAAATATGTAAGACAGTTTAAATGTAACCTTTCAGAGAGAAGCTTTGCTTGTGTCTCCATTTCTCTAGGACATTATGGCCAACATATCTATTTGGATCAGTGAGCATAAAAGACTTATCTGAAAATGCTGGAGAACAAAGACACATGGATTTAAAACTGTAGTCTGATATTTAATCAATTTTATTACTTGCCTACTTCCCTCTTTCTTCTCAAACTACCATATGTAAGTTGATGTATTACCAGATTTGCTACCAAACACCCCAGGACCTGGTGGTGCTTTGGGAGTGGGAAACAATAACTTTTTGCATTTCTTCTGCTCCTGAGACAGCTCCATACCTTTGGCTTTTCCCCTCTAAGGAGAGTGTGAATGGGAAACCGGGGCTGCTGTGGTGTCTTTGCATGGCTGAGGATGGATTTCTTTGCATTTGTACCAAAAGCAGTAGCATCCCTGTGAACTCCTGAGGAACTGGGGGTAGCAAATGTCAAAACTGGAGTTTCTTTCATACTGGGCAGAATTGTTACAACAACCCACCATCAACAGGGTAAAATGAAGCTCATAGTCTTTGTGTCAGTCACGTAGTTTTTTTGTAAAATGGGAAAACCGTGGTTTTTTTTATAGAGACCAGTGGTAAACTTAGGCACTCTTTGTGGGAGCTGGCCAAGAGTTTGAACAACTGCAATTCAGTTTGTGACTCACTCAGGTGTGTTCTTCTGATTTGAAGAACAGACTAGTACTTAGTTCTTGTGCTGCCTGAATCTGTGAGCTAGCAATATCAAGTGCCTTGCCACATTGGCTGATGACTGCAAGTAATATCTATTGATGTTGGTTAATATTTAATAGTGTTAATAATGTTTGTTGCATATCTTCTGCAAAATCATTCCAGTTTAAAAAAAAATGAAAAAAAAATCTTATAACCAGCATCTGAAAAAACAGTCTCTTCTGCATTGCGTTCTCAAGAAGAGGTTGGCCTTGCTTTTCGAATTAGTGTCTGTATGACTGTGTACTTTGTGAGAAGTTCAGAATGGTGAGCTAGCATGTTTTGGTGGTGAGTATCTGAAGGTGTGCTGTTCATTTTTGTTCTGGATGCCAATGACACAATCATGGAGAATGGAGCAGGTTGCACTGGAGAACTTTCCTAGTGGTATTTGAGCAATTCCCATTGCTTTTTACTTTCCAGTTTGGGTTTTGGCCCAAGGCTTCAGACAGCCTCTGAAAAATACTCAGGGAAATTATTAATTTACTTGGAGTGAGTATTTCATTTCACGTGCATGGGTACAGCCTTACTACTTCCTTCAAGAACTGTGTTGATTTGCCACTAAATAAGTAAAATCTTAATCCAGCTAAGATGTCTAGCTGAAAAAGTTTGAGAACTAGCAAAGCTGGTAGACAAGTATCATACGTGCCCCGTGCTTATGTCTCTGTATGCATCTGCTTATTGGCCCTGTTTGAAACAAGATACTGAGCTGGGAGGATTGGAAGTCAGTTCCAGTATTGGATGCTTTCTGTTTTTCTTCTATTGCAAGAATCTAAACTGCTTATCGTAGAATTGTTTGGGTTGGAAAGGACCTTAAAGACAATCTAGCTCTACACCCCCTGCTTGGTCAGGAACACCTCCCACTAGACCAGGTTGCTCAAAGTCCTGTCCAACCTGGCTGGACTTTTTCCATCTTGCAGGGATGGAACATATCCATAGTTTCCCTGGGCAACCTGTCCCAGTGTCTCACCACTCTCATAGTGAATAATTTCTTCATAAAGTCTAACCTGAATCTCTCATTTTTCAGTTTAAAGCCAGTTCCCCTTGCCCTATCTTTCTGTGCCTTTGTCAAAAGTCCTTCTCCAGCTTTCTTGTAGGCCCCCTTCAGGTACTGGAAGATGCTTTAAGGTCTCCCTGGAGCCTTCTTTTCTCCAGGCTGAACACCCCCCACTCTCTCAGCCTGTCTTCATAGCAGAGCTGCTCCAGCCCTCTAATTGTATGCCCTCCTCTGAACCCCATGCAATGGTTCCATGTCCTTCCTGTGTTAGGGGCTCCACAACTGGACACAGTACTCCAGGTTCTTCTAGGCTTTCTCAAATCTTATTTTGCTTCTACTGAGGTAGCTGCCTACAATTTAGGTATTAGGGATGTGCTGTCCTTTTCATGGAGAAGGTTGAGACACTTTGGAGAGTTCCACTACTTTTTTCATGTCTAGAGCTAAGCTATTTAATGGATTTCCAGCTGCCCTTCACCCCACTAAGAAGCTCATGCTGGATATCTGACTTGAAAGGAGGGCTGTAAAGTTGCCAGTAAGGAATCCATCTTTCCCGTAAGACTTGCTTAACAAAACCTCATGAAAAATGAGTAACTTCCATGAGACATGTGAATGATTGAGAAGATTAAGTAATAGGTACAAATTATATTAATAAGGATATGATGGGAACTGTTATAAAAGATGCAAATGGATAACTTAGCTGTGTTGTTGATACCTCACTTCACATGTGGAATCACACAGGACAAAAACAGTAGCCAGGAACATGTTAGTTCTTGATATATATATATATATATATATGATGTGTGTGTCTACAATTACAAAATAAAATATTAAAATAGATATTGACAGCTAGAGTGTGAATAGTTCACTTCAGTAAATGACTGGGGTGGGATGAAATTACTGTATCTTATCGAGTCACATCTTGGCTCAAGCTAACAGCTCACCTTTATTAATTCTTGGGAGGAAAGAAGGAAGCTCATTAATTTTATATTGCTTTTGATTCAGCTTTATGTGCTGCTTTTGGCTCAAACAGCCAAAATAAATATTCCCAAGATGTGGCTCACATACTTCACTTATCTGTCAATACTGGATACACACTGGCTACTCTGGAAGATTTCACTGAAATTTATTTTTCTTACACTACTTAACTGCCAGTAATTTGGAGAAACGTTCATCATTTGCCTAAATGACATACCAGATATAGTCAGGAAATATTTTTTTGGAAGGACACACTGCTGTTCCCATAATTCAAATATATAGTCAATATAAAATTGTTGCGGGGTGTGGCGGGGGCAGAATTTGTAAGTATTAGTCCAAAAAGTTGTTATTAGAAAGGAATGTTATGTCTCCAGTTCATACATTTCCATATAGAGTCAAGCTTTTCACAACAGTTAACTGCTGAAGGAAATCAAGTATGGCCTATCTCATACAGATCTCCAGTTCATATACTGAGTAACTTACTTTATCATTAATACTAAGTTTTCAGGAAACAGTTTCTTTTGGCTATAGTAGCATGATACTGTTGGGTAATAATACATCTCTCATAAGTAGAGAGAGTAGTAAATGTGCATCCTGAAATTAAGTGTATTTAAACCTTTAAGACCATCTTAACTGTTTTGAAGTCCAAAATACTTACATTTCCTTTTGAATTTTGTTGATTTCCTATCTAGTGCAACTTTCAGTTTTGGCCTTTGCTTCAGAATCTTTTGCTATTGAGTGTTAAAGCACAGTCCAGCTGTGGTGTTTTGATTGCTGTGCTCCTGGCCCATTAAAGCTTTCTAACACAGAGCAGTTGGCCATTTCAGATGCCAGTGCAACTTCTTGTAGCTCTGAAAAGCTTGCTAGTCCCAAGTACAAAACAGGACAGTGCATGTTGGGGAAATAAGTCTTAATGTTAAAAACTATAGCCACAAATTTGGTCAGTAGTTATTCTTAAGAATTCATTGCATTTTCTTGATGTGCTGTAGGGCTTGAGGTATCACTCTAACTTTGAAACTAAATTCACATTGTTTCAGAATGACAAACCTAAGTGTTTTTCAGGCAAGCTACTAAAATCCAAAGAATATACATTATATTTAAGGTTAGAAGTTGATATTATGTAACATAATTGTACAATGTAGTGAACATGCTATATATATGTGGATATATATACACATTTCTGTAATGTCTGTGTCTCAGTATCCAGATTAATGAGTGTTCACCTTCTCATGTCAAATAGGAGCTTCCAGGTAGAACTCATTTTATTTTTTGAGACTGGTTCAGGTGTAAGTATAGATCACTAGTGTAGTAATACTGTGGTATTGAAAATAAGTGTGAAACAGCTTGTAGAAGCCAAATCTGGTAATTCTAAGAGTTATACAGTCTGCATTTTCCTTAAGCAGAAAGTCAGTCTCCTGCTCAGTGTCTTAATAAATCTGGCTGCATTTTCATTTCAAAGTATTTAAGTAGTTTAAGCTGCCTTGTGAAAAGACGAGATAGTTTTTAGAAGCATCACTGGAAACATGACTCTTAGAGAAGAGCAGGAGAAGCTTTAGCATGAAAAAAATGTATGAGGCTTTTTAGTGGTATATTTTGTCATCTTGTGGGCATTGCATCCTTGAAAAAAAGAAATATTTAGCCATGTAATATACTCTCATTATGATACTATTTCCAGTGGGAGGCATCTGCAGTTTGGATCTTGATGTTGGGTTTTTTCTTTACCTTAAAACATACAACTTTGTTATTGAAATTAGTAAAATATTATTTAAAGAACTGAAATGTGTAATTGTCTTTGTACATAGATGAGCCATGTTTGATGCAAATACAGGTTATATGCTTGGGAATAGTTTCTTATGATCATTTGAGAAAAGGGTAAAAATTACTTTGTCCTTTTCTATTACTCTATTTTTCTGTGATTGCTGCACTTGAAGTTTCAGGACTGAAAAAGTAGCTGCAGATGAATTCAGGAAAGTCCATGGTCATCTTGGTAAAACTTGGTTCATACATATTAACAGTAGGTTTGGTCATGTGTGTGTCCATGCACATCAGAAATAGGTTTTTTTAGGAGCTATAGTTTATATAAGTGGCACAAAGTTACTTACATGGCAGAAATTTCATGCTTTGCCTTCTACGATTGTTAAATACCTTGCATGAGCCAGATCTTGTGCACACGATCTGGAGATAAAAGGGAAAGAACAAGTGAAAGAACAAGCTGATGGCTTGACAGTCCCCTGCACTACTTGCTGCTTAACACAGGTGTACAGTTTGCCTGAAAAATGTTTATACGGGGCCATCTTTATTTAGCAGCAACTTTCTTAAGCCTGTAATAGTGATAAACTAGATAAAAGAGGAACCCTTCCCACTCCAGAAGTGAAGTGAACACAAACTATATTGCTTTGAGTTTACTTTTATGGGTCTGTTGTTGGAATAAATTTTTAAATGATACAGTAGCAGTTACTTTATTACCCTTTAGGGGCTCTTCAGTGAATAAGGTAGCTATGAGCAAAAACTTAGTGCTTCTTTGAAGAGGCGAAGATTTGTATATGTGTAGTGGTTGTATCTTCTAATTGGGTATGCACACTTGGGAAAATGATGGTTCCTAGTAGATTCCTAGAGGGCATGAATGTCCTTAGATGTCATAGTTTACTATGTCTGTAGCACATAATGATATAATTACCTATTAATTCAGCCCTTCCTGGACAGCCAAACTTTTTTTTGTTAGAGTGAACCTTTTTTTTCTTTTGGTAAATATTAAAAAAAAAATAAATTGGCACCTCTCTTCTGAAGGAAGCCGTTAGCAGCTCTCTCAGCAGGTCTTCACAGGAGGAATCCAAACACAGGAAAAGGGGGAGAGAGGCAAAGGGCAGCTAGCAAGCAAGCGGGGATGCATGCTTCACTGAACTGGTTTTGGTTTGCATTAGTACATCTGACCAGGGCTACAAAACAAAGAGGTTTATTTTAACAATAAGATAATAAACGAGCCTGGTTTCATCAAAACCATTTTCGTAGTAGGTCACTGACCCATAAGAACTCCTGGAAAAACAAATTTGGGTCTCATTTAAGTAGACAAGAGGTTCTGTAACCACAGGATTCTTAAGCTTGTGAAAGCAATGGTTACAGAGTAACTGGAATAAGGCCACTTCTGCTACAATGTAACCATAATTCACTTGGAATAGCTGATCAGCAGAAGTTTTAAACATTATTCTTTTCTGTGGCTTGTTTGTTTGATTTTAGCAGGGTTTTTTTTATACTTGATGAAGATTTATGGGAATATTTAGTTAAGCAAAACACTTAGGGTTTTAGCAGTCATTTCTCCAGGATCTGCAGGAAATACTTAAAAGTCTGTGTTACTGTTGGGTAAGAACTACTGCATCACTGGTCTGGCATAATTTGTGTGAACTTTGTTTTAGCTTAAATAATTTTATCAAAAGGGTTTTACTTTTTTGAGCTTCCTTGTATTAGAAGGATTATACTGCTTGCCATCTTACAAATACCATAAGTGTTATTGGCTGAATTTCATGCTGTCAAGCCCAGCAATCCTTAAATAATCCTGTTCTTGAGGAAAACATTGAATTCCAAGTCCTGAACATCTTTTAGTTCTCTCTTGGAGAATATGTGGATTTGTAGATCTTGAAGCCCTTCTGTCATTGGTCTGACCAATACAGTCTTGCTTTTTGTCTGGCACAACTCCATTTAACTATGCCCATTGAACTGGAGTTCATCTGAAGCTGCAGCCTTTCACAGAGAACAGAGTAAACTAATTCGTGTCAGCTTATAGTGAACTTGTTAGTATTATGTTCTCAGTTGCTTGGAGGTGATCTGTCTTCCAGCTCTTTCTCTTTGTCTCAAGGTGTTATAGAAGAAGACAGGGTTCTAGTGCTCATGCAGATGTTATGGGTATTATACATTTTAGGTTTTGTCTTGGAGTGGGATAGGTGTGGTGCAGTATATTAGGAGTACAAGACATAAATAGGAACTGCCAGGTACTGAAGCATGTCTGATAAACTGACCCTTTGCTTTTGATAACTCGCTGGGAAAGTGGAAGTGGATTGGAAGTAATTATGATGGTATGTCAACAATAAGAGGAAGATGAGGGAAACTGTGGGCCTGCTTCAGAAGGAAACTGGAGAAAGTCTAGAGAAGGGCGATGAAGGTGATCCAAGGGCTGGAGCAGCTCTCCTGTGAGCACAGGCTGAGAGAGTTGGGGCTATTAAGTCTGGAGAAGAGTAGTCTCCAGGGGAGACCTTAGAGCACTTTCCAGCACATGAAGGGGCTCTAGGAAAGCTGTGGAGGGGCTTTGGACAAAGGCTTGTAGTGAGAGGACAAGGGGGAATGGATCAAAACTGGAAGAGGGGAGATTTAGGTTAGACGTTAGGAGGGAATTCTTTAGTGTGAGGGTGGTGAGACACTGGAACAGGTTGCCCAGGGAAGCTGTGGCTGCCCCATCCCTGGAAGTCTTCAAGGGCAGGTTGGATGGGGCTCTGAGCAACCTGATCTAGTGGGAGGTGTCTCTGCCCATGCAGGGGGGTTGGAACTAGATGATCTTTAAGATCCTTTCCAACTCAAACCATTCCATGATTCTATTAAGTCATGTACGTTGAATTCTTAGATAAGAGCTGCTCTAGTAACGATGGATTTTCGTGGCTGGTTACCACTTGTGGCTTCCCAGTGAGAAACTGTCCATTTCAATGAGTTGTGATAGGTAGTTCCCACAGGGTTGAGATACAGCAGTCACAAGAACTCCTTTTTCATTCCCAAATTGAAGTGTATGGTGTGCTCTTTGTTCTGCTTAGTAATTTCTTTATATACGTTCTGTTGGCTTTGGAGGATGCATCCTTTGGTTAGCATCCAGTTTGATTTCAGGCAGAAGATGATTCTGCTAGTCTTCCTTCTCTAATAGTTCTGCTTGGCATGTAGCCCCAGGAGGAAGCAGTAAGGCAGTGCCACAGAAGCATTCTTTACTATATATGGAGAGGTGTGGTGAGCTGGGCTGCTATCGAGTTATTAACCCAGATCAAATAGGAGCAGTGTTCTATTTCTTCTGGTAAAAACTGCAATAGTCCTACTTGCAAGTTAGCTTGATAACTGTTCACAGATATTTCTGACTTCTGGAACTGGTTAGTTTGAATATAAACCTTTAGGACTTGTCAGCAGGGGCAAGATGGCTTGGAGATGTGCATGCTAGAATTTGCTTTTTGCTTTTTTCATAGGATTTCAGTCCTGGCCTGCAGAGGTTTCTCTGATGTAAGAAAATAGTTAACCCACCTCTATTTTACTCCTACTGCCTTTACATAAACTGATGAAGTATTAAAAATGGTGGACATATAGGGATTCTGCAATAGAGTGTTTATGTTCTGTGGACAAGTCTTATTATCACATAGTCTGTGGAGGCATAAGGAGAAAGTAACTGCATTTTTTTGTATTCTGTATTAGGGTTTTAAAGATTAAAAAAATGGAAGATTTTGTGTGAATTTCTAACTTTTTTTTTAGATTTGAAAAAAGACCTCAAAAGCATTGGCAGAAACTGAGAAACTTACAGCTTCTGCAGGGAGGAAAGCCTGTGTTTGAGAGTTTCTTTATCAAGTTTTTTTTATTTAGATGATAGAAGAAAAGGTAAACTACTGTATGTTAAAGGCTGATAAAGGCAGATATAAACTACCATCCTCCATGAATGTAACTGATTGGTTTTATAAATATGCTACTTAGTTAAGAGATGGTCTGTGTGCTTTTGTTTGCTACTTCTGAATGCATGCATGAATGCTGTTGGACCTTTAATGTTTCTCCCTGTTGGCTTAGGGAAAATGTTGGAATTTAAAGCTGCTCCTCATACGTTTTTGCCTGTGTTACCTGTTTGTTCCTAGCCAGAGGATGTCTGTGTATTATGTTTACATACTATCCTCTATCTTAATTTCAGATATTTGCATATTAAGAGATTCTAAAAAAACCAACCAAAACAGGGATTCTTATAATAACAATTAAAAGTATTATAGAGCTATCGGTTAATAGGCTGCTGGTTTGTACAAAGAAATGTAGTCTGCTTCTGATAGAGGGTAGATAATATTTTTCAGTTTAATGAAAAGTTACAAATAAATATTATTACTTCAGGCAGCTTTGAAAATGTGAACCAGGACCACCCAGTCTGCTTCACTTGTAATAAGGGTTCTCAACATCGTAACTATTGTAAACAGTTTTCCTTTTAAAAAAAGTCCCTTAGCGACGTACTGTGACATCTCTCTCAGCTTTTGGAAAAGCTTCTGTACTAACATGTCACGTAAATAAGGAAGTTCATTGATTCCACACCATAATCCTGTAAATTGGTTTTACTGGGCTTTCTCTTAGCAACCCTATTGAAATTCCATTGTATATCATTTGGCTATATTTCCTCGTGTAGTAATACAAAGAGGTGCTGACAAAGTAATGGACAATGTTGACTTTTTTAATGTGTGCTGTGTCTTGACTGTTTCCCTTTTCAAAAAGGAAGCGAAGAAGTGAAAAAGCAAAGGAAGAAGTAAAGTTAATAACAGCAACATTTCTTGATGCTAATAGGGTTTTCTGGTGAAACCATTGATTGAAATTGTGCTCCTGCTTTACTGTTTCCCAAGTCAGTGCTGCTTAAAAGAGAAACCTTAGTAACTCCTTAGAGTTCAATAAGTTTTGTCTTTCTATCTGGCTCTCCTGTTCTGCATTAATTCATTTTTATTACTTCTTGGTTATGCCCAAGCTTGTGATGCAACCGCTTCTCCCTTAAAGTAACTCTTAGAAACTGCTTCAGCTACATCATGTTCCCTCAGGCTGTTCTCCAAGGACAATGCCATAAAACTCTTAATAACAAAGGAGAAAAAGCTAGCTTGTTTATTGCTGAAAATGAGACCCAGATGTTTTGAGTGTGAAATAAATTACCAAATTGAGGAGTGAACCCAAAGTTACTTGGATGATTTCTTAATATTAAAGGCTGGAGTACTAGGATTGCTCTCTTAAAGCTACTTTTTTAAAAAAAAAAGCAGAGGCACTTTAATTTTGATTTTTCTGTTGGAGGGGAGTTGGATAACAGGTAGCACTGTGAATATGGATGTTAAACTTGAAAGTTGTTGAACTTGTGTGGAAAGGAACAGAATGCTGCTTCTTTTGTGACAGATACGCACCATTTGGATGTGGTAGTGAAGCTGTCAATGCACATTAGAACAGCAGACAGAATTGGGAGGCCACAGGCTGTCACACAGATTCATGGGGTTAAAGGTAGATAATTGCTATATTCAAAGAGACAATAAAACTTATGGTTTACATCTTAGCCTGTGTATAAAGTTAAATTTCTGGGTGGAATGTGTTTAATAATGCACAAAAATAGTATTAGTAAATACAATACTGCAAGACACTTTAAATGGTAAGTGAAATGTGGCTAAGAGCTTTTTGTTGTTGAACCTAGTAGAAGCCAAGTCCTTTCTTTTTTCCTCCGAAGCCATGTAAATTTGGTGATTTTACTCATGCCTTGAACACTTGCCATTTCCATGAAGCGTGTTTTACTGATGTTAAAGTATTCAAAATTTTCAAACCAAGTCAGTAGCATAACTAGAAATTAAATTGCCTTGGAAAGCTGCACATGTTCTCAAGTTTTAATTACTAACTAACACTTGTATTTATCTTGGGCTTTTATATTGGTTTCATACTTCATGGGAAGGAGGCAAGAGTCTCACAGGGACTTTGAAGAGAGCATGAGGGGAATTTCTCATGTAGTTAGTGGGAATCTGCCTACTCTAACTTTGCAGAAAAGGGGTTTTGGGGTTTCCTTGGTTTGCTGCTTACTTAAAGCAAAACTGTTCTGCAGCTCTGAGAACACAGCACAAAGCTGAAAATGCTGCTGCTCAAAATATTGGATACAATTGTCTTTGTGATCTGTTCATGTTGCTACTTTTTCAGACTCATTCTAAGCATGTCCTTGTACAAACCTGTGTGTCAATGAGTGAAGTCACTATAAAATACCTTAAATCTGGTTGTGCTGTTTTAGATTATAAAATTATAGATTATAATTTTAGATTATAAAAAAAATATAGATTTGATTGTAGATTATAAAAAATTACTTTCACTCACAGAGAGAGTGTTTCATGAGCTGAAAAAAATTAAGGAGGATGATGATTCCATTAAACCTTTTCCAAATTAGTTGTATAAGAAATGCAGAGGTCTCTGAAATTTAAAATCTTATTTTACCCTTTTGTTTGACTTCCGAACCCCGTAATTCTCAACATTATGAAGTCCTCCAGTGGTGATACAGGCCTTGAGAAGGAAGGGATAGTCTGCGAGCAAGAGGGGTGATGCTGAATGACTGAAATTGCATTCTCCTTCATAACTTGCAGTAGTAAATGTGGTTTTGAGTTGTCTTCAAAAAAGATCTAAATGGTTGCAAGCTGAGCAAATGAAAGACTTTAATACATGTGGCTGAAGTGGCAGGTGAAAAATAGTGATATTACTGTAATGCAAACTGTCTCCAATGGTGGAAAGGGTAAAGGCCTGTGTAGTTACTGGTTGACTTGGTTATGTTACAGTTGTGCTTCCATATGCATCTTTCTCTTTTCCATCTATACTGATAATCCCTTTTACATAGATTAGATTTAGCTCCTGTTTGTTTTTCTTCTGAGTGGTACTCCATGAGACAACAGTATCCAAACTAGATGTGATCCTTCCAGTTTTGTAAATATGAGGGATGCAGCTGATGTCATTACCCCAAAGAGATTTTCTCCTCTGGAAAACGACCTCTGGTTTGAAAATAACTTGAAAATTTTCAAATTTGAGGTTCTTTATTCATGTGGAAGTTATCCAGAAGTCAAGAACACAAAACAAAAAATAATAAAAAAATAACTTAGTGTAGGTTTTTCCTCAATTTATTTCATAGAATGGGCCTGATAAATGTCTTCAGTGTATCTCTAGGCTGGTAGCATTGTCTAAGTTCCATGGGTTGTTTCTTACTCTGATTTTAAATACTTGGTGGAATCTTAATAGTTAAGTTTCTGTCCTATCTGAGCTTCAGACAGAGGAAGAAATATTATTAGCCTGGTTGGAGCCAGGAAGGTAGGAATTTCACAGTTAATAACTTCTCCATTGTTTTTTTAAGGGCCCTTGATATTCCATGATTGACATTGAGGTTGTTTCCCTCTATCCTTTTGCCTTCAGGATGCAGGAACCCCCAAAAGGGCAGTAGGCTGAGGGAGGAAGGGGAGAAACTGGCACTTGTTATATATATGAGCAAAATATTTTGAGGAGGTGAGAGGGAGTGTTTGTCCTCTGTTGAAACACTGTGTTTGATGGTATATGTGGCTGCTCTAAAGAAAACAATAACAGACTGGAGGACAAAGTTGCATGTATACTACTTGTGACTTTTAAACATCACATGTTTTGTAAATCTGCATTTTAGGCCACATGAATCAAAGCAAGCAAATGCAGCTTGTAACACAATGAAGCTGTGAAGCATAGACACTGAAGTGTTTATATTACATGAGAGCAGAGGGTCAGCATGCAATGTAACTGGGAGGAGCAAAAGAGCTTGCTTGGATGTATGTGAGGGTATCAGAGTTGGCAAAAGCACAGTCTAGACAAGATGGCCTAGCACTCTGTCCAGCTGAATTATAGAAGTGTTGGGGAACCCACCACTTCCCTGGGGAGGTTGTTCCAGTGGCTAATTTGTCTCATAGTGAACTATTTTCCTCTTGTTTCCAACTGGAATCTCTCCAGGACTAACTTGTACCCTTACAGGTTGGACCAGATGATCCTTAGGAGGTTCCTTCCAACCTGGTGTCCTATGATATGATGCAGGGGATTCATGGGCTCAGGAGAAAGGGGAGCTGTGAGGGGGCAGCTCCAGCTCCTGGGGCTCCTCCCTCTCAGCCTGCTTAGCCCCATGATCCAGGCTAAACATAGACACCTCTTTTGCTGTCTGCAGCACTGAAGGAAGGAGGTACTCCTTTTTTTCTTATTAAGAAGTCATGGGTACATCTAGCAAATAGGAAGTTTCATTATCCAAAGCTCTCATTCATAACTTTTTTGGGCAGAGATATTTTGCATATGTGATGTTAGGAACATGATTATATTTAATGTTGAACATATTATGGAAGTGCTCTTGCAATACCCTAGTAATTCATAAACTGAAGTTTTAGCTGTAGTCCTGTGTAAGATGATTATAAGAGTTGAACCACTTCTATGCCTGGTTTTATATGAGGGAATTGAAACCATATTGTATCCAAACATAATTAAACTCTAGATTAATCTTATACCCTAGACTGATGTTTTCATTTTACTAAGCAATATTCATTACTAAAACTGTGCCATTGATTTATAATAATTTTGGAAGAAACAATGGCTCACTTCTGTGGTGAATTCCTACATACAGATTTTTAGCCTTACCATTTACAGCCCCCTAAATGTCTACTAAAAGAAACAGGTGAATATACATTTGAGCCTAGCAAGAGGTCATTGTGCTGGTGTGGTGGTCTACATGGGTGCCTTGGAGGTGATGCCCATTGCTTGTGTGATAACTATTGTGTGCAGTTGGTGCTTGGTCAGCTTTTATGGGTTTCTTATGGGGACCTGAGGAGCAGAGTAACAAAACAGATTGTGTCAAGTTCTATTGCCCCTGCATAGCAGAGGTTAAAGTAATCTGGAAGATGGAGGGAGTTGCAGTGTATGGAGACTGTTGACTGTACAGTCAGCATGTGTCTAATCAGACTTAATACTTTTGACTCAATGCAGGTATTGCCAGACTGATATGACTTCTGGAAAGTTTCTCTGCACAGTTGTTCAGTGTCCAGGAGGTTTTATTAGTCTGGACTCCATGCTGTGCACATCCAGAGTTGCTTCTGATCCAATGCTGGAGCTAATCTGTTCTGTGGCATTAGATGATTATGCATCATTCTGCCCAGTGCTCTGAATTCCCGGAATACTTTGCAGGGCTTATTACTGTAAAACATCCAGCACAAAATACTTCAGAGACTGAACAGCTGCATTCTCATTCAGCAGTCCTAGGTCAAATAACCTGGATCTGATCTGGCCTGGCTCTGGGCCTCAGATTCCTAGGGGTGTACCTCAATATTGGGTTGGCAGTGGTTGGTGCTGTGTGTGTGCACGTGCTGGTTACATGGTGGATGTGTTTCTCATGTGGGAGAAGAGGACAGATCAAAGATTTTTGTTGGTTTCTTTGAGACCCAGTTAGTGTTCCTAGTTGAACAATGTGAAGGATTTGGTGTGACAATCAAAATTTGACTGATTTTGCTCAAGAGAAAATGTAAGGGAGATTTTTCTTTAATTCCAATCTAATATTCAGGTACACAAAACTGATGTCATTCCTTCATGATGTAGTTAGTCACTAATTTAAAATCAGGAATATCCATCTTTGTTAATACAGTGCAGTCACAAGAATTGTGTCCACAAAATAATTTTAGAAGTTTTTGGCTCATTTTACTTACTATCTCTCCACAGACCATTTTTGTTTTCTTGTAATAATATACAGCCTCACCTTTTCCAAGGTATTTCTTATACAATCAGAAATATTGCTGTAAGTAGAATAAAACATCTGATATGATTCAAACTTAGGCAGTAACATGATGGTGAAACACAGGTAACAGGCTTAGGTAAGTATGGGTAATTTCTACACCACACTGCATCTTTCTGTGTGAAGGGGCTGCTGCACAGCAGGTTCCTTCAAGTGGGCTCAGGTGGTGCTTTGGAGTTCCACTTAGGAGTAGCTGCATTAGAGCTTGCCCTGCCCTGGGCTGGCATTCCTGCTGTTTGCTTCACCTTGCCCTTGAAGTTTCCTTATTGGTCTGAGAGCTTATACATGAATATAAAGTCAAGTTCTTGTCAAATGGTGTGTTAGGAGCTATTCTACTACATTTCATGTGTGTTTGGCACTGCTGTCAGACTGGAGGAAACAGTGCATATAAATGACAGTTCAGAACATATGGTTTTTTATGAAGTAATTTAAAAACACTTACTTCTCTCTGATATGACTTAAAACCAACAGGTCTTGTACTTTGATACCTCTGTATTGAAAACTTTCCTAATGACCTTTATTTCAAACCCAGGGAGAGAAATAAGTGTAATTGGGATTTTTTTTTTCTAGGCTGTTGGTGGCTTTCTGGCACATGATCAATACAAGTGTGTTACAGGTATCCTGTGTCAACTATGTCTAATTTTATATGGGGTGATCTAGTCTTAGATGAGGATTGCAGTAGGAGTTATTTAAGTGCAGTAGGTGATGTTCAAGAGAAACAAAATATTAATTTCCTCATTTTGTCTGAGAATCAAATGATGAATAAAGTTACTTCTGGCTGGAATTTCAACTTGAAGTAAATGTTAAGAAGGGGTGGGAGTGATGTTTGTAGAGTCCCATAGCATGGACCAAGACATGAGTAACTTTGGATTCTTCAGATGTTTGTTACCTAGGCTTAGTTATCAGTTACTAATGTAGCCTTGCCTTACCAGCTGGAAGTTTTTCTGACAGAATTATTGCCAGTACAGTATTTTGAGGCCAGAATCATGTCAGTGCAGAAGCACCAACGTGTTAATGGGTTATTGTGAAAATCAAACTTACAGGAGTTAAGGCAAAGGAAGAAAGTCATTGAGTTATTGCTCTTGATAGATGGAGTTGGCTTACTTACTGCTGTGGTATAAAAAGACCAACACTTCATTTGTAACAACATAATGTTAAAAAATATTAAATCATTTTAGACAAATATGAAATGTTTAGTGCTAGTGAACAGTAGATCACAATGTGAGCTTTTCGAAAGCATCCATGTGGACTTCATGTGATTCTTGAAAGAAAATCAATGCTAAGGTAATGCCAGGTTGAAATCTTTAAATGCTTATGACAATTCAAAAGGGCAACTGAGAACCTGGTCCTTTATCCATCACAGGCAAGGCAGTGTTGGGCCATACAAATAATAGGAAATCATTTAACACATTTGATCTTCTGATTTAATTTGATAATGTTAGGGAAAATTTGTTGATGTGACCTTTTTTACTCTAAGTTGTTGTTTGCGTCACTACAAATTTATAATGTTTGACCTCTCAGGTTGCAAACTTTCTAACCTTGAAAATACAATTTTTTGTTAACTACACTTTTTTTGACCGCTTGCTGATTTGAAGCTTCCTGTTCTGGAAGTTTAGTTTCTCTGGGTTAAAACCATAAGCATCAACTCAGTATTTGTGAAATCCTTGCAAACAAAGTTGCTTTGAGATAAGTGAGATGACTTGGGATTAACAGTGGGTAATTGTATGTACATGTGAGAGGTGAAATTATGATCAGACACAGTAATAAACATTAGACCACTGTGCAATAGATGCATTTCACTGGCAGTCTTTTTCATTCTGATCAATAAATAAGTTCAACATATTAGTGTTTCTCAAGAGCTACTGGTAGTCTTGATGAGCGAGGATGGAACTGAGAAATGCTAAGACCTATATACTTTATCAGTGATTTTCTTCATGTGTTTCATCCTTCTAAGTACATCAACTAACCTAGAATATAAGCATGTTTAACAGAAAATATGAATTTAGTGAGGATTAAGTAGCATATTACTATCCACCTTTCAAGAAGATTAAGTGTAATTTGCTGTAGAAGTGTGGAATTTTATATGGGTAAAGTAATCTAGTTTGAAGTCTTCCCACATACTATCCCAAATTCAAACTACTGCGTAGTGTCTTGTGTTCTTTAGTTCTTCATTTACTGGTTTGTTCACTTACCTCAAATGTAATTGGGTAGTCAGTAAAAGCACTGGGAAACAACCCATGTTTATATTTCCTGAAGCTGGCATGTGCAACACTGAACTTAAAGGCTCCGTAAGCAAGCTTGCAAAAGCAGCTTTTGATCTGCTCTAGGTGTCAAAAAGAGAAGCAAATACTCCCCTCTCCCCCATCACCCCTTTATCTTGGAAGACTTCTCCATATGGTAGCCATATGAAAACCCCACATCATCAGTTTGATTTCCAAGGAAGGCCTTTCCTTTCAAAAACCTCTTTAGTTCTGGTAGTGAAATGATGCGGTGTGCAAGAAAACTGGAAACTAGATATTGGGTGCTAAGTGTCAGTAGGTTTATAGCTGCCTGTGTTTCTTGAGCTCAAAACTCTAGCAAAAATAGATCTATTACCAAAGGTAATGTTTATGGTAGATGGAGAATATAAGAGGCATAAATACAGGCTCTTATATAAACAGATATGAGAAGTTAGCTTCCTATTTAGAATAGTGGAGTTGTATGTAAATAAGATCCATCAGGACTGTGAAAGCAAGGGATTGTTTTCATGGTCAGTTAGATGACAGAAAAAGGATTGTAGAAAGAGATGGTTTCTTAGGAGTAGAGCTGCTTTTAGATTTTGCAGGGCTGTCGTGTTTTACAAAGGAGAGGATGATAATGCTTTTAGTAGGCTGGAGTAACTTGTAACAGTTAATTGCTTAAAATAAACAAGTTGTGATCAGGGTAAAATTTTCAAGGTGAGTGAGTAAAATACTTATGTCTAAACATTAAGTTGTTCTCTAAAAGGTTTCTGAAAGTATCTTAAAGATTAAAATTCTATTTCAAATCACTGTATAGTTGTCCGGTTACCTGAATGCCAGGTTGGAAGGGACCTCAAGGATCATCTGGTCCAACCTTTCTAGGTACTACTATAGTTTAGATGAGATGGCTCAGCACCCTGTCAAGCTGAGACTTAAAACTGTCCAATATGGGGGAATCTACCACTTCCCTTGGGAGGCTGTTCCAATGTTTGGTTGTCCTTATGATGAAAAATTTACCTTGTGTCCAATTAGAATCTCCCCAGGAGCAACTTGTGCCCATCACCCCTTGTCTTTTCCATGTGACTCCTTGTAAATAGGGAGTCTCCATCTTCTTGGTAGCCACCCTTTAAGTACTGGAACATGGTAATAAGGTCTCCCAAAGCTTTCTTTTCTCAAGGCTGAACAAACCCAGTTTTCTCAGCCTCCCCTCATATGGTAGGTCCTCCAGTCCTCTGATCACCGTTGTGGCCCTTCTCTGGACCCTCTCCAGCCTGTCCACATCCTTTCTGTAGAGCAGGGCCCAAAACTGAACACAATACTCCAGGTGTGGTCTGACAAGCACCCAGTAGAGCGGGATGATGACTTCTCTGCTGGTGATGCCCTCGTTGATGCAGCCCAGCATCCTGTTGGTTTCTTTGCTGTTGCAGCTCACAGTGCACTCATGTTGAGCCTGTTATCCACCAAGACCCCCAGGTCCCTTTCCACAGGGCTGCTCTGCAGCCAGGTGGATCCCAGTCTGAACTGTGCTCCTGGGTTATGTGTTCCCAGGTGCAAGACCTTACACTTCTCCCTGTGGAACTTGGTAAGGTTCCTGCTAGCCCACTCCTCCATTCTGTTGATACGTTCTACAGCAGTGCTCATATTTTCTAAGGGGAGTTATAAGAAATATATTTATTTTAAAAAAAATATGTATTTGTATACTGTAGAAAAATAGCTAATCTGGAAATAATCTTGATTGGTAGAGTTGCTTAATGTACTGTGTCTACATTTTTAGAAGGAAAGAGAAAATCCAGATACCTCCTGGTAACTGTTCCTCGGAGCAGTGAAAGCTGACCATGGGGGTCATAGGATTCACTCTTAGGAGGTGTCCAGAGGAAAATTGAAACTATGTATTTGTGTACTCATCCATATTTAAACATTCAGACTTTCTGGTGACTGTCACTTGACTCCCTACCTTAGGAATGTAGGCAGGTGGTCTACAGATGGCTTCATCTGCTTGGCTTACGTGTTAGTAACATGCACAATGCATTCTGTGCTGGGTTCATAGCATGAGGTTTAATACAGTGTGAGCTTCATGTGTTTATACATAATAGAATAAGTTTCTTAATCTGGAAGATAATATATTTTTTTTTATTCTAATTGTAACTGTTTAGGCGTCTGAACAAGAACAAATTGCAAGTTCTTCCAGAGCTGCTTTTTCAGAACACACAGAAGTTGACTAGATTGTAAGTACAATCTGTTTTTTTCTTTTTTATGCTGCTTATTATTCAGATTTGCATGTTTGTGTGTTAACTGTTTAATTTTTGTGATATTAGAACTGATAGGTTATTAGAGTTCTTAAGATGATGTGTTATGTTAGCATGAGGGAAGTCATAATTCAGTAGAGCATAAATATCTGGGAAGAGAAATGAAAAGATTTTTCTTTTCCTCATCTATTCACCGTGATTACTTCAAGGTGAATTATTTTCAACTCTTTGTAGACTTCTAGAAACTTAGAGTTAATAGTCTAGATGTCCACAAAGAGAGATTTTATAGTCTTATTTAAAAATAAGCATGTTGACAGAATACAGATTGTTGCAGCTTTTTTAGTTTTAAAAATTATCTCAGTCAAGGCATTGCCAGGCAGACCAGCACAGTTATGGCTGCTGCCTTGTCAGTCAGGAAGGTGAGGAAATACGGAGTCATAAGTAATTTTTCATCTCCTTAAAATACAAAAACTGTTAGAAGATGTGTAGATGACATTAAGACCAGTTTGGACAGCAAGAGAAGACTAACATGAGCTTGGCCTTTTTTTGTGTTTGTGGGGATAGAGAGTGTTGTTTGCATAATGACTGGATGGTTTTACAGAATATTAAAAAGAACGCAAATAGAAATAAAATGGATGAGCAGGTGTCTGTACAGTTACTATCAAGAAAAGAGTCATCTTACTTTTTAAAGGAGTAGTCAGAAATTGTTTGGAATTGCTTTTAAATCCTGCCCAAGTTAAGGTCATGATTCAGAATGTCTTTCTGAAAGATGTGCTATAATGGTAAAGCTGGGTTTTATGCTGGATTTTAAATATGAAGACCACTTAGATTTATAATTTAGCTAGTGAAATTCTGAGGTTACTACAGGATAAGTGTAAAGTGATTTAAAAAAAAATACGCTCTTTGCTGATGTTTTAAAAGCAGAAAAATTGAACACTGTGTGGTGAGTGTTACTGAAAGTTTTGGAGAATTTCAATAATTGAGCTTTGCTGTTTCTTGAACTTGCTCATGAAAAACTGTACAAATAAATGAATGACCTTGTTCCAGAAAGAGGGGGTGGAGGAGGAAAAGTAATCTAAAGAGACATAATTACCAAGTGTAACTGTCTTGTTAACCTGAAAAATCTGCTTTAAAATGTTTGGACTTGTTTTTGCAAGTGTTGTTGGAGCTTTTGAACAGAATAGAAAATATTTGCTCAATGGATTTACCAGAGCTGAGTCATATAATTTTATATTCTAATGTTCTTTGCATGTTTTTGAAATGCTGTAGCTTGAAGCTCCTCTTGAGCATAAAATGTAAACTGGTGCTTACTTGCTGATACCACTATCTGTTCTCCAGAAGCTGCCAGTTGTATTTATTTCATAGAGGTGTTGCTTTATGTTGGTTGGCTGTCTAAGGAAATGGTGATGCTTTCAAGATAAAAAAAAGAAATGTGGAGTGTGCATCTATCTAATAATACAAACTGTAGTTCAACATGTTTGACCTTCCCCTGTGAGTGGCAGCAGTACACGTGGCGCTCGGGCTGAAAGGAACTTTTGGTAATTGGTAGTTTTGAGGGAAGATTGTGTGTGTTGGTAACTTGTGTGCACCTGCCTTAGGGAACCTAGCACACACACCAAGTGGAAGTTACTGAGGCTTTGCAATACCAGAGTGTCTGTTTTAGTAGATCATGCAATCATGATACACTGCAGTTCTTAAAACCAAGGGTTATAGTTTGAATTTTAGAATATAAGGATTGTAATAGAACAGCATAAAATAGAGTGACTGATATCACTGCTGTTTTCTGTAATACTTCCCAGTGTGTACTGGCAAAACATTTGCCTTTCTTCATGGACATTCATCCCAAGTCTTGCTTGTTTATTAGTGCTTGAGAGAGATCACTTGAGCACTTTTTTGTCAGTTTTTCTTCAGAAGCTGTAAGTGTTATATAAATACTATATGTATTTTAGTAAATAAATCGTAGTTAAGTGAACTGTTGCGGTTCCAAATGCAGTTTGTTTGTAAGTTTTCCCAGTGGTGGGATAAGAAGAAGACATTCACTACCTACTAGAATCTGAAAAAATACACAAACACATATATATTTGTAATTGAGGAAAAATATAAATATTCGTCCAATAAAGTTACTTTCTGTTTTTTGTTACTGTCCTGGTCCTGCTGCCAGTAGCTTTCTCAGAGCTGTTGATTCTCACTGCTGTTAGGGCTTGTCTGCAGTCCAGCAGTGCCAGCACTTTGTTCTAGCTTGGCTTTCTGGGCAGAACCCTTCCCTACAGAGGTGTGATGCTGCCCTCCCCTCCTGCAGCTGCTCTCACCAAGCCTTTCCAGAAGACAGCTGAGCTGAGACGGGGTGAAAGAGAATAAAGGAAGTGAAGCAGAAATTGATAAGAGAGTGATAAATGGGTGATGTAAATTCTGTGGAATTTTTGACGAGCAGATTAAAATGATCGTCCATTATAGATAGTGCTGACCTGAGTTGTCCATAGTACAGTTAGTTTATTTCTGCTGCCATATTTTCACTCTTGACTCTGAACTACTAAGCTATGAGTTGATTATTTTACTCTTTCTGAATAGTTATAATCCTGATAAACTAACAAGTCCCATATTGAGTATTGTAATTGTGAAGCTGGCTGCAGCTCTAATGATGCAAAATTTTAAGAATTAAGTGTTGCCATGCAGTATGCTCAAAATGTAAAATGTGATTGTATTTGTTGAAAACGGAGTTCATTGTCTTGTCTGCAGTGATTCTTACTGCTGCTTTCTAGTGAACCACAACAGTCTACAATTTTGTTAAAGAAGGTCCAGACCCAGTATTTTAAAAAGATAAACCGCAAAGATGGCATATAAAGTTTAGTAACTGAATAATAGTATGCAAGTTGGGCATATTTATTAACATTATGAGAATTTGGTAAAGATGCAGTGACTGACCTGCAGGAATTTTATGTGCCGGGGGTTTCAGGGAAGACCTGATAATGTTTCAGGAATAGTTAAAGTTTGCAAAACAGATGCTAAGACTTTTCCCCGTGTTCTGTCAGCCGGGTTGAAATCTGCCTGTGAGTTTATTGGGGGGACAAACTTCTTAGCTCCGTATCAGCAGAGGTTCTTCAGTCTTGCTGCTGGAAATTTAACTGTAGAACATAAAACTTTCCTGTCAATAATGTGCTTGAAAAGCTAGTGATGGTTTCCTTGTGCATTTTCACTGAAATTCAGTCTTTCTATAAATTAATAAAATTTAATTTAGAATGCTTCTCAGATTAGAGCTATTTCCTCAATCAACCACTTAGTTCCAGGTACCTTTGCCTTTTTTCTCCCACTCTCTCATGAAATGTTGAACTGCAGGATATCCTTGTATCTTTTACAGTGCTGCTTAGACTTTGTTGTCACATCTGGTTGATATTAGAAGCAGGAATATATATATAAGGGAATAAATGTTAGATGGAATGTGAAACGTCCCACAAAATGAGTTTCTCATAACGTTTTGAGCCTTTTCTTCTGGAAAGAGTGGCTTTGAGACTCGTGGACTTCTGTTTGCTTTAGTTTAGGTAAGAGTTTTAAGTTGGATGGTGAATGAACCCTTGATTGGATTCTCTAGTGGAAATGCTTGCTTTTGCTCTGCCTTGATTTCCTGAGTTTTAAAGCTTCTTAAATATTTTATCTGGGATAAATAATAAAATAGATAATTGAAATTTCAAACACTTTCAAAGAGAAAACTGAATCAATGAAAAACACTTAATAAATCAAGAAATGGAGACAAAGGGGTTTTTTATAGTTTCAGATATAATTTATAAATATATAACCATAAAGACAAAGGTAATACTATTCTTAATACCAGTGTTTAAATGCACAGAGACAGTATAGTAAAGTAAAACATAGCAGCTATAAAAACAGCTTTTGATAATGCAAAATTAATAAATATTTCTAATATGCAAAACAACATGAAATTTATTGGCAAAGTTTATAAACACAGCTTTGTGCATGCTGGAATCAGGAGTTTGCTTTATGTGCTCAGCTGGTGTATCAAATTCTTGTAGTATATCTGCTTTTGACTAAAGACCAAGTATGCCAGTGGTTCTTGAGATACTTAAATACCTTTTAAAAATGAAACAGGCAACCTTCTCCGAACACCCCAACATGTAAGAATATATTTGTTTCATTTTTGAAATTTCCAAACCTAAAGTCCACTGCTAAGTAGTCAAGGTAGTTTTGATGTCCATATTAAATAAAACATACCCAAAACAACTCTTTAAAAATGCTCTGACCTCAAAGCTTGCAGGGAGAATTAATGCCTACACTGAATTATAATCGTGAAACATTTGTTGGGTTTATCTGCTTTTAATGGACAGTCTTAGTTGTCACTTGACAAAACAAACCAGGCTCTGGTAACTTAAAGACACTGAAATCTGATACCAAAACTGTCAGATTAGTGGAAGGATCCATTAGACTCTAAGTAATTTACATTTTAGGGTAGTATCAGAATCTAGAAATCAGACTAAATCTGAACATTGTAGTGAGAGCAGAGCCCTGGGAATCCCGAGCTCTGAGACAAAACATGTTCAAGGCTGTGCGTGCATTAAACCTTTAACATCTCAAGGCATCTAAAGTTTGTAGTTATGAGTGTCCCATTGTTTGATAGTATTAATCTATATTTATTTCTAAAGGAGACTAAAGCAGCAAGATCAACAAAAAGAGACATTGTAGAAAATTACTTGTTTTAGTAAAATGGGACAGCCCGTTAGGATCACAAATAGCCATTGTATAATTTGGGTTGTTGTTAATGGGGTCTAACTATTTGTAGCACAGTGAGGTTTGACAGGAAACCTGAATTAGCAAGACTGCTTTATTTCTTGTGTAGTGGAATATTTTGAAAGGTGATTGATATATGGGTGGAAATGGCAGGTAAGTACTTGTACCATACAATACAAATTCTGTAAGTAGTCTTAAAAGGGACAATATTCAGTTCCAACAATCACAAAATGGTTGAGGTTGGAAGGCATCTCTGGAAGTCTTGTCCAACTCAAGCCCCTGCTCAAGCAGGGTCACCTAGAGCAGACTGATGCTGATGTCCTCCTGATGGCTTGCATGTATTTCCCAGAGTAGTGGTTCCACAGCCTCTGTGGGCAACCTGTACCAGAGCTCAGTCACCCTCACAGGAAAAGCATGTTTCTTTGTGTTCAGGCAAAAACAGGAAACTTTTGTTGCATACGTGTGTGATGTCATGCAAAGTAACTTGTCTTGTAAAGCAAACTGAATTTAAGACAGAAAAACGTTTTGCAGTAAATACATTATAAGAAGAGCTTGAATGCTGTTATTTGATTTCCTGGCTGGAAGTCATGCAACTTCAGTCATAATTTGTTTCAATAAGTCTTATAGTTATTTACTGATGTATGTATCTCTTAATTGTAAATTAATGTTTCCCAGGGTCAGTGGTCAGTGACCATCAGTAATTGTTTTGCTTTTTCAAGTGCTAATCAAACATCAGTTAGGTAATACTTCCCTGAAGCAAATGGAAAAAAAACACATATCATTTCCAAGTTCAAAGATGGAGGAAGAAAAAAGGGGCAGAGGGGCTACTTAGCTGCCTGCTAAATGGTACAGGGAATCTTGTGCTCACCCCACTACACCATGCTGTTCTGTGAGGTTAGTGGCTGTCAGGAGTCATCTGGTGTCTGTCTCCATACAGAACTGCTGCTTTTGAAATGATGAAAGAGATTAATATGTGGAACTTTGTTAACTTGCACTGATCCAGTGTTTGTAATGGAATTTATGGTGTGTTTTATCTGATCATATTTCATTTACTTTTACGTTTTTTTCTTCCCGAAGTAAGAAAAGTATGTACCTCCCATTTTGTTAATTATTTATTTAAAACATGGACATGAATCTCATCTGCTTTTTAAAACCATAGCTATGTGTTGTATTAGATCCTGTAAGTTTTCTAGTTTAGGATTCTATCAAGTGACATGCATAGCTAATAAGGTGCGCACATTCTGTAAAACAATTGAGTAAGTGCACCTGGAGGAGATCCAGTAAAAACCAAATATTTGACTTTTGTTGTTGTTAGTAGTTTAAGGGTAGATGAGAAACAAGGTAGTGTGCCACATGTAACACACTAACTGTTTCTGAAGACTTTTAAGGCAACTTTTTTTTTCCTGGCTGTAATACTTTCATTGCTCAATTTTTCTCTTCCAGCAAGATGTAAAAAACACATTAAAACTGCCTAGAAATAACGGTTTATCCTTTATATGCTTTGAAGATACTGATGAGAAATGTGTATTATTGTATGGATGTGCGTACATGAAAGCAATTTTAATTACAAAGCTAATAGACACTAAACCCTATGTAGTCTGTTTAATTGTTTATCTTATTGACTATTTTATTTTCCACATCACTATGTGCCATCTCTTTTCTGGATTTGTCTGCTTCTGTATGATGTTAGTGTTTGTTCAGTGTTTATATTTGATTTTGTCTAAGTAGTTTCATTAGATAATTCCTGGTAGGAGCAGCTGGAACTATTCACTTACTGCTTTACTTATGAAGCTGGCCTTGTTAAACAGACATGGAGAGGTGTCCTTAACTTCTGGATCCTCTGTGCAAGACGATGTTGTTCTGTTGACCGCTCTGCCTGCAGTCACAAGTTGGCGTGGGTTTTCAGTGTCTCCTGGTTTGAATTTGACAAGTGTAGTGTGGATTAGATTTTACCAATGTCTACTTTGCTTTGAGTGCATTTATAGCTAAGATGTTTATTGTAGCTAGGAGCTTGTTTTTCACATGTGTAAGATGTGCCAAGAATTTGCTGCTGAAAGTCTTACTAGAACTATCACTTGTAAACCCTCCTTCCCAGCCTGATCTTTAGTAAGGCTCTAAGTATCAAATCATGACCCTGATCAAATTCAGTCTTTTATCTGGTGAATGTCATCAGAAGCTGTGTTTGGAAAAGCAACCAGTTCATAAATTTTCTTAGTGTCCTCTTTATTTTCCCATTTGTTCTTTTTCTAGAAAGAAAGATCTCACAGATTGCTGACTTAGAGCTCCATTATCATTTCACATTAAAGCAAGATCCTGACAATTCAATTGTTACATGAGTTTGAGTTACGGTGTTGCCATGACAAAATAGCATGGGCTGTAACAGTGTGTTTTTGTGGTTTTATCCACATCCAATAATGGTCATTTTACTGTGTAGAGATCACAGCAGGTCTTTTTAGAAGACAGTAAATAATTACAATAAGTGTTTGCTGGTCTCTAGGGTGCACTTCTGGCTTGAGAAAGATGTGCATTAGGTCAGAGGCTTGTGCTGCAGATAGCTGGATGCCACATACACCATTTATCAAGCTCAAGTAATTTTATATCTTTTTGGCTCTGGTTGTAAATAATCTATGTAGCAATTGTTTTTCAATACAAAGACACTGGTTTCATATGGAGACTCTAAGGATTTTTTCCTGTCTAAATTAGTGCTGAAGATTGATTGCAAATTTTTTTTATTAATGTGAGTAGAAGACAAATGAAAACATGTCAGAAAGCCAGAAGGCTCCCTCATCAATGCTACTTTTTCCCCTGTGTCAGATTGGTTATCTCAAATTATACTGTGCAGATGTCTTGTTTCCCTCTTGGGAGAAATAGGCATGAGTGGAGAAGAAAAGGTGCTCTTTGTGAAAACTACATCTGGGTTCTAGTGGCACCTTTCTTCTAAAAAGACAGCTGTTGCCAACTTCTGTGATCAAGTCATCTTATTACTAAGGTATTTAAGGTGGTTTGTGGCAAAGGATTATATATTTCCAGAAGAAATACCATACATGCAGATTAAACATATCTGCTTTGGAAATAAGTTGTGTTAGGCTGTTAGCAGGGTAACTATTGCCTTTCATCTTCACTCTTTTTACTTATGCTATTAGGAAAGCAACATACTCCTTTGATTCATGTTCAGTTAAAGAAATCAGAGGATGGCCAATCTGTGAGATCAATTTGCCCATAAGTTGTTTGGTAGCCTTAACCATGTTGCTGGGTGTCAGTTTTCCTGAATGTAGGGTTCTTTCAAGCAATTTCAAACATACTCTAATGTCAAATCATATGTCTGGGAGATAGCATATTAAAAATTATTGTACTGTTATTAGCTACTAAACACAATCTTGACTGGAAAATGCTGAGTTTATTTTACTAACACCAAAAGTAGCCTTTTAAGCTCACAGAGTCCAGCCCAGGACTTTACATCAAAAGCACTATTGTAAAAGTGTGATACTTCTTAAAATTCTTCTTTTTCTTAGTATCAAAAAGAGAATATTGATGCAATTCAATGTGTAGCCACTTGATCAAAATTAGACATTAATTCCCATCAGAATTCATTCTTTCTTTGGTGACCAGGATATTTGAGAACATCCTGGAGATGTTTAGCAAAATTACTCAGTTCTGAACTTCCACAGATTATTTTTCTGCTTTGTGTGAGTTGCAGCAAAGACAACTTGATTAGGACTCCATGGTTAGTCATCACCTAGCTAGCTGGAGACGTGGTTTCTGAGGGTGGTCATGTAGGCTCTGCCAATTCTGAAATGCACCCTTTTTAAACAGGCTTCAGCTTCTGTGTTTAAAGTGACAAGTTAAAGCTGGGGGAAAATCAGAGTGACTCGGCTTCTTGTTCTGCTGGCTCTCACATGACAGAGCTATTACCAAGTTCTCAGAATACAGTAATTGTGGGTGGGCATTATTGGCTTACTGTTTTCTTACATTAGTCTTCAGAACTTGAGTCAGTTGCTTGTGTTAGCAGCAGTTGAGGCATTGCAGCTCCCTGCCCTGCTCTGCTCTGCTTCCTCTGCCATGGTGTGTGTGGTGGGGCTGGGTCGTGGTGGCCTCTGCAGAGTGGCTGTGGCTGCAGCAGCTGTGAGCTGCTGCTGTTAACCCTCTGTGTAGGAGGCAGTTAGGGAATAGCTGGATTATATCTGCAAGTATGTCATTACTGCAGGTATTCTGTCCTGCTGGTTTTTAGGCTGTTTCTTTTCTGGGAACTGACCGTGTGCTCAAAGTTTGTCAGTCAGATTTACTGCATTTGCTTTTTTAAGGTGGCTGTTTGGCCTTGCTACTAGAGCTAGTCTGCAAATGTCAGCACATCATGGTGTACTGGCACATAATTTATTGCTATATGGATATTGCTTTTCTTGTTTAAAAACTTCTTTTTAATAGGTTAATTCATATATGATACTTTCTGTAGTTTTCACGTTGGCTGTATGTTGAAAGGAGCTGAAAAATGCTTTGCTGAATGCTCAGTTTAGTGCAAGTGTCCTGGCTACAGTGAGAGTGAGCAGTGGCAACTTCACTTGTAAATTTTCATTACTGCAACTAGGAGAAAAACAGAATAAATGTAACTTCCTTTTTTTGTTGAGTGGACATTATGATAGGAGTGTTTAGCATTATTTTCACATTTGAGGCCATTTCCTTATATACGGTGAATGTAGGAACAGATTGAACTGATGACCTGAGGCATCAGTAGCATCTGTGTAACAGGAAAAATATAATGATATGGTAAATATTTCCATTGCTTTCCATAATAGGCTGTCATCCTGAGGTTGAATATTAGTTTATATGCATTGTCTTGTAAAAGTCCTTTGGAAATGGCAAATGAGTTCCTTTTGGTGTGCAAGTAGATAGCAGTAGTGGACATAATCATCATTCTAGAGGTACTAATTAGGATTAAATTAGAAGTGTTACACATCAAGCCTTGATTTTGATCAGCAGGTTCAAAACTGAAAGGCCATTTCCCATCACATCATTTTCTGGCATCCAGCTCTATCATTTGCTGTTTCACAGCAGCAGAACTCAGCTTTACCTGCACAGATTTATTGTGTCTTCAGAGCGCCCTGTGAGTGAAGATGATTGTGGGTGAAATGATGCAGGACCAAACGTTTCCTTCTTTTAATTCTCATTTGGTTTTATTATTGGAATGTGTAATGTGTACAATTGGAAGCTTAAGTGAGGCTTTTGGGAACTTTTCAATATGTTTAACGGGGTAATAGGGCATGCCTGTTTCAAGTATTTCAGACACTTAAAGGTCACCAAAATGAGTACTGCTATTACTTGTAAATCCACTATGGTTACCTTTGAAAATACAGTTGTAAATGATCCAGGATTTCATTATGTTCCAAATCTCCTTCAGTTGAGAGGAGCAATGGGGTTGTAGCCTGAGGCAAATGTGTGCCTGTCAAAAGTGTCAATGTGGAGCTGAACAGGGAGTTATTTGATCTAGAGTGATGCAGTTTCTTGTCCCATGTGCAGTCTACGTTGTGAAACCTACAGGAGTAGAAATTACTTATGAAGCAACTTGTGCAAGTCATTCATTATATGTTATGGTACTACAGGAATAGATTGGTAATGGCAGTTTGTTGTCATCTTACAAAGTGTGCCTTTGAGTTGCTTTTATTTCTTGACTCAGTGTAACATACAGAAAGAGGCTTATAATGCCTTGTGTTACAAGAAGTCCATGAGTTAATTTTTACTATTTCCCTTATAAAATACTTTGCAATTTAGTGAGATTATTCCAATATGCAGTAATTGTCACTGTTGGAAGTTTGGTATTTTCTACAATGAAAATGCAAATGCCATCAAGAAAAATTGAACAAAGCATATTTGGAAAGAAGTACCTGTCTCTTGCTTTGCTCTCAACTTCCTGATGGGCCGTTATTAGAGACATATCTATGAAAGATTTCCTTTGGGAAACAACTGATATGGATTTACTTAGTTCCTATTGACATACGAAAAAAATTTCATGTTTTGAGTGGTCCATATGCAGGACACAATGCCTCTACTGAATGAACTGTGAGGGGAAAAACGTTCAAAAATAAACCATTTGATACAAACCAAATGTTGTGCTTCTACAGGTAGTTCTGGTGTTGTTTTTTGAGAGAATCATCTTGTTTCCTGCTTACATGGTCCTGTTAATAGAATGCCTTATTGTGTTAGTTCTGATAATCATCACTAGGTCAGTCCTGCCTCTACAATTTTTGTGTCCACTGGAAGTGAAGGTTGCTGAGTGCACTAGAATGTTACCAGTCTCCAAGTCCTAAACAGATTTTTCTACAACTCCTGTATGCACATAGTGACTATTTTTGAAATTATTAGAATGGGTTTTTTGCTTTTTTTATGAGTCACTTGTACTCATACCATCCTATTCTGCTTTTTCCCAATTATTGCTTAATTAACCCCATACCTTGCATTCCTTTACTGGGAGCAGAGCTTGGTGGAATATTGTGCTAAGTTTTTGTTAGTACTTGAGCTTGTTCTCCAGGAGTAGTTGCTGTTTCTTTGTTTGATCTTGATAGTGTTTGATCTGGGTCCTTGTTGGTCACTAGGAGGTACTTCACTCAAACAGCTTCCCTTCCTTCACTCTAGAGGCCTCATATTTCTTCTGCTACATTAAGTACTTGCAACTGCCAACGACCAGTCCCAGGCTTTTGCATTACTTTAAGACTGGCTGCAATAAGATGTGCAAATCTAACAATGTCATTTTACTGGGTTTATTGGGAGGATGTAGTGGCACATCAATGCCTGAGCAAGAGTATTGCCCCAGAAGGCAATGACTTGCCTAAAGGAATTATCATCCAGTGAAACTCAGTAGTTTTTCTTTGCTATTGGCGATGGGACTGAGAAATGCATGTGCATGGTGGTACAGCGTCTCCTTTTCTACCAGCCCTTCCTGTAATGAGAACAGAATTAGACTAACACAGCTCAGGTAGACTGTTTAGTTTTGGCTTTCCAGGCAACATTTGTCAAGTATTCTGATAAAGTGCAATGTATATATACATCAGTAATTACAGGCTCCAGGGGGACTATAGCAATAATAGTATTTTTTTCCTGACGTGACAGGAAACAAATTTCCCGTAAGCCTGAGGAATGCAGTGTACCACTTGCCCCAGTTGGTGGTGAACTTCAAAAGAAAATGTTTCTTTTTATTGGCCTTGGGTTTGTCACTATTTTATCTTCAAAACTGGTATTTCATTTGCTTGAAGGGAATTATTTCCCTTCAGTGCATGTTACTCTTTTTCCCAAATGGCATTGCTAGTTATTAAAAATGAGGGCCACCTCACTCTTTGGCAACTGCAGCTTATTCCAGCTCCTGTTTAATGAGGTAAACCAATTTTGTTGTGTGTAAATAAGTGCGTGAACAAAGAATCAATCAAATGGTAGAGATGCTAAAGGAATTGGTATCTGCACTGCAAATTTCTGCTGAGTTGATTAGTATCAGTGCCAGTACTTCTGGATAACTTTAAACTGCACTTTTTGAGTTGTACAACTTTTAGATATTTGGCTGGGGTTTTTTAGTAACTTTACACAGAACACAACTATTTCATCTGTACAGGATGTGGGGATTACTTGTAGAAATAGAGGTAGTGGCTTGTCTTGAATAAGTAGTCACTGGGTTTTTAAGGTGTTTTTTTTTCCCCACTAATGTGCCTAATTTTTAAGGTTTTCATATTCAGTATTACATTGTGAATCCAATTTGTTTCTTTTTCCTGTGGAAAGTCATTTTTCTGGTTTTTGTGTTGTCATTTAAGAAAGAATGGAGCATATCAACCTCATCTAACTTTGAAGTTGACCCTGGTTTGAGTGGGAAGTTGAACCATATGACCTCCAAAGGTCTCTTAAAACCTGAAATATTCTGTGGTTTAATATATTATTTACAGTATTTAATGCAATGGCTTGGAAGCTTTTAGCTGCTGGTTCAAGGTTTGGCATCTACTCTGGATGAGATACTAGATTGTGGTGTTTTTCTTTTTTTTTTCTTCTTTCTCTTTCTATTCCAAATAAAGATAAAATGTAGTACAGAGGATTTTTGTGGCTGCTGGAAGATAGTGCCTAAGAAGTGCAAGATTCAGCTCATCACTAGGATGTTGGAGCGTGAGATGAGATTTCTCAACTCCCACAAAATTTGAAAGTCAGCAGGAGCTGGAATTGATGAACTGCTGCTAAAGAGTAATTTTTAGCTATCTTCTGCCCTAAATTGTGCTGTGCAGATCTGCTTATAATGCTGGCTTTGGTATCCTTTTCAGAGGTAGGATGTGCCTTGGTCTTCAGTATTTTTACATTTTATCTTGTAACGTTGCATTGTGGGAGAAAGTTACTCTCTATATCCCTTTCCCGAGTGTGTCCCAGTTCTGCTCTGCTGCAGACCACCTTGTAAAGGCAGAATGAGTTGCACAGTAAGCCGTGTTAGGATGATTATGCAACATATGCACATAGATGCTTCCCTGGTTCTCCTAGGGAGTAGAAAAAAAAAACCAAACAAAAAGGGGGAGTAAAGACAGCTCATATTGTGTCCTTGGAGTTGCCTTACCTGAGAGCCTCTTCAGAGTTCATTTGCCATGGAGGCTTGTAGTCCTTCTATGGGGGCAGATATTTCCAGGTAGTTTTTTCTGGAAGGCCCATATTTTCCTGGCTTGTACAGGAGGTAAAGTACTTCTCATGTGTTAGTAGCCTCTCTTGTGGGTCTGGCAGTGAAGATGACAGCTGCAACTTGGCTACCAGCCCCTTTCAGTTCCTGGCCACAGTCTGGGCGCTTGTGGCTATATCAGTGCTGTGAGAATGCACTTTTTCAAATAGTATTGGGTTGTCATTATTGAAAAAAGAACAGTTGTGTGTTTTTTCAGAACACAAGTTAATGAATCTATCAAGGTTTTCAGTTCTATGGTGGCATTTTTTGTGTATCTAATGGTGAAATTTGGAAGCAAGGCAAATGGGTCTCAACCTCACAATATCTGAGAACGTAGCTTTTGAATTTAAACGTTGTTAACTTAGTTTCAGGTTGCAACTACAGAAATATGATTGTTCTCTTTCTGGTTGAAATCTGATGATCTTGATTAAATTTCCAAATTTATTTCCAAACAGCCTCTAAGGTAATGTTACTACAGTGTCAGCAGTCTTCTTAAATTACATAAAAATCCCAACTATTTCAAAAGGATGGTTAAAAGGAGATGTTATCTTCATGTTCACTGGGTTATGCTGAGTTGCAAACACATGTTAAGCTACTACAAAATCATGCCCCTGTCACAAGTGAGATTGGTAAGTGAAGTAGAAGATTAGCAGATTCAAATAGAGCTCAATAATAACCAAAATGAGATGGTGAAGTGACAGACCTGGGATGACCTTGTGGAGACAAATATTGTTGAGTCTGTAGTCTTTAATATTGTTGTGTGCTTACTTAAAAGAAATAGTGTATTCCTTGGTGTTTTGAAGGATAACGTTATTTCCAGTGTGCATATTTTGACACTTTGGTAAAGCTCCAGCTTAGGAAAATATGACTGTTTGTTGCATGATTATCAATTAATCTGATACTGATGGGAATGACTTCTTGGTAGTGCCTTCAGAAAGGCTCAACTTAAGTTAATCAATTCAGTAGCTTTTATTTCACTTGTGCCTGGGTGTAAAAAATATTAGAGGACACAAGAGTGATCCATGTACTGAAAACAGTAGTCAGAATCAGGGGCTGACAGCTTTGAAGAGGCAAACACAGGAGGATCTTGTGGCAGTTCTGGTGTCTCCAAACTAGATAATAGCCAATAGGAAACAGGTCAAGGGCTTGCTGGGTTTCTGAGTAGGAGGCTCTGTGTAGTGCAAATTTGCATTGTCACTGGTCTGGGGTAGCACCAGCTGAATTACTGCAGCTCCACCATGGTAGGTCATGCTGTAAACTGATGTGAAAGCATGCATGACTTAAATACCTGAAATAAAAAATAGCAATAAATGGTAGCATTAGAAAGCTTTGGGAAGATAAGTGGTTCTTTTGAAACTTGTACTAATAAACTGTTGAACTCCCCAACCAAGAAAACAAAAAACCCTAACCCAGATAATTTTTTTAAAAACTTGTCTTGGATTATGTTGTTGGTTTCACACAGCTTGGAGTCCCTGTTCTAAGTATACCTGGTTGCTCTTCTGACTCTTCATAACTAGATATACTTAGAACATGGACTTCAAGCTCTTTAAAAATAACATAAGACAACTTTTTTAAATGTCATTGCACTGAATTTTATTTAGGTGTCTGCAGAGTCCACCTAGTGTAAATCTGCTTGGCTTCTCTATTTATATTAGGGAATAACTTTGGACAACAAAAACCTTTCATGCAATAAACTGTCTGCCAAAACTACCAGTTGAGAGTGTGGACTGATTTTAAAGACATGTTGGCAAATACTAATTACCAAGTAATAAGGCAAAGAATTACTAGATAAAGGCCAAGAATTTTGGAATGTGGTGAGCGAGACTCTGTCCTGATGGGAATTTTCAGTTGTTGAAGTAAGTGCATTATCTAAACAGCTTGTGTTCTAAAGAACTGGATGACATTTTAGTTGAGTAAATTTGTGTGGCTTAGTTTACTGTAAGATAGCACTGGTGTTAAGAGTTGGTGATTTATTTTTCGTAGGTAGCCAAACACCTTTTTGTGATGGTTGTTTCAGATATGCATATATTTTACACTCTGAGTAGTTACTTGCTTCCATCACAGATGCTACTCGTTGTGCTGATGCTGACTTGCTCTTGGAAACCATTTCATAGAATGGACAGTCAACACTTTTTCAAGTAGATTTAGTGCTTAATGAATACAGTGTCTAAAGCAACAGCCAAATCACATTATAAACATGCATACTATTGTAGATCTAGTTCAGTTGTTAAAATAGTGCTACCATTTGCCTTGGTATCGTTATATTATTGGGATATTATATTAATAGCTAACCATTGAGATACCGGGGAGGTTTTGTATGAAAACTTACATGGGTTTAAAAATTGCTGCTTCTGAGAACATTAGAAAAATCAGACACTACTTGAATTAAATTGTTGAAGAATAAGTAAATCTTAAAAAAGATTTGAATTGTGATCATTCCTGTTCCTGTAGTGCCAATGGTGGTTCATCAGTTGTAAAGCTTAATTTTATAAAGTGCTTAAATACTGTCTTGATATATAGACAGGAAACAAAGGGTTTAGTTGTGCCTTGCCTTAAGAAGTCATGGAAGCTCTTGGTTAAACACTGTGAATTTAAAACAGTGCAACCTGAATTGAGCAATCTAAGCAACTTTAATTTCTGTTGTAATTTCCTTCAAAGGTATCATTACTGCCCAACTTTTATGGTATAAAAGAAAGACATGGACAGGTTGGGGATTGGATTGTATCTTTCCCATGCTTCCAGATGATAACAGAAGTATAAAATCAGTTGTTTTTGTGCTTCACTGAAGAGAATGCGTGATGGGTTAGGTGAGCTAGGCTGTTTGAACAGAGAGGCGCCCTAGGTTTATTAACTTAAATTAAATTTTTAAATTACTATTTCAAGTATGTGCACAGAGTGTATTTTTTATATTTAAGTTTCAAAATAAGGTGTTGGGTTTCCTTTAAAAGTGTGTGTCTGTTAAGAGCACCTGCTACTTCTGCTGTGTGATACTGGTGGTGGTTAAGCAGGTCTGCAGAGGAAGCTGCTTCCCTGAAGGAGTTTTTACCTCTGCCTGGGGGTCAAGGAGAAGGGTGGCAGGATTGCAGCCCTGGCACTGTGGCAAGAGTTTGTGTTGTTGCTGCAGAGAGTCTAGGGGATGAGTGTTGTGATTGACAGCCTAAGGATACAGCAAATAGTTTCAGTCTGGCGTGGCTAGTGAAGTTGAGAGGCCAAGTTTTGGAGAATGTCAGCTATGTCATGGGAAATGGCCACAGCCAGACTTCTGATTAGCAGCAGAGTGCAAATCCTCTGGGTCAGTGCCGGGGTTCAGGAGGGCTAAACACTCAGCTATCAAATTGTTGCCATAATTTTTTTAAAAGAAAAGATAGGGGAGGGAATAAAAAAAAGAAAAAACCCCACAAACCACAGCAGAAAACAGCAGATTACTTCTTTGGTGTCAAGTGTGCCCTCATTTTAATGCTGCTGACATGTACATCCTAAGCAATGCATGGGGACAGAGAAGGGCTGGCACAAATGCACTTAAATACCAAAGATGCTGAGGAAATCTGAAAAGTTAATAGCTACTTAGCTGTTTTTTCCTTCAGGTTAAAATAACTTTCTCATGAATCAGGTCTGATAATTGTCATACAAAATGTACCTACAGCAGTTGTAGGTTTTATGTATTAAAATGGCCATAATGACTTTAAACTGATTTTTTTACTTCTTAATTGAAAAAAATCATGTGGCATATTGAGGGAATAGGGAAAAGTATACTTTTTTGGTTTTTTAGAAATATCAAAAATATATTGTGCAAGGACACTACCTACAGTTGTAGGCTTTAAGCAAAGTAGAAAACTGAAGCTACTCTCAATCCACTAAAAAGCACTGAATTTTTCTTGTGTGAGGCAAGCTGTTGTAAATACCTGCTATATTGGTCAGACCTGCTGTGGGTGTGATTTGTGAGTGCACTCAAGTAGAAGTTTCCTGGTTATGGGATGGTGCAGTTTTCCAAGTCAAACCTCTTTATTCATTCACCTCAGTTAAATAAACAGAGGCGTTTTGTTTGGCACTCGTGGTTGCTCCCCAAACCACAATGCCGTGGGTCTTGGAACAGCTCCTGCACAGAGGTGTAACAGTCAGTTTGTGCCACTGGTCCCTGAGACAGGTGGTGGCTGACACCAGGTTCTTGCCACAGTCAAAACCATTAATTTACCCCTCACCCTGTTCCTCCATGACTTCTGAATTACTCCAAGCTGTGGATCACATTGATTGTCCCGTGTGTTTCACATTGGAACCAGCATATAAGGAGTTGGGCCCTTTCTGGATGACTTCCCTGAAACGCAGTGGAGTGTGTGGGTGCCTTCTGTTCAGCAGAGCCAAGGGGATGCCAGAGCTCTCGACTTGCTGGCACTCTTACCTACCTGAAGTTTTCATTTCAGTGACTGTTCCTGCTGCCCTTGCTGCCAGCCAGCCTTCTGGGTTGTGTGGTAACTGTCTTTTAGTGGATGTGGTCACTGAGCTTCTGGATGCCCACAGCTGGTTGTAGAACCTGCTGTTCTGCATGGTTACCAGAGGGAGGAATTGAGTGGGGTGAGGAAAAAATCAGTCCTTTTCTCTGGGTTAACTCTTAATTATCCAGCCTTATTTCCTGATAACATGCATAGGCACTTCCAGCATGCCAGCCAAGGCAGGGGCAGTTGAAATGGTGAAGGTTGATTGTGCCAGAACTGCAACTGAAAGAAATGCTGATCAAACTGTTTCCAAAGAGCCCCTGTGTTAGGCCTTACATAGCACCATGATTTATTTTCTCATGACTGGTGTGATTTTATTTATTTCGTGCTCCCTTCCCTCACAATAGTAATGACATTTCCAGTTGATCTTTCAGATTTTTCATTTCCTTACTTGTTTCAACTTCCAGTAAATACAATTCCATGTTCTTTACTCACATTTAAGTTACAGAAAACTTACCCTGAAAGTGAGGCCCTACAATTCATGTGTCAGTAATTGTATTTTGTTTTACTAATCTGCTTGAATTAATCTATCTAGCCTATTTTTTTAATAATTGCAGCACACTTATTGTTTGATATTTCAAGAATAATACTGCAAATGAGCAGAGGTTTAGAGACTTCTCTGCTAAATGTTGTCTATATCTTGCAGCTCTTTCCCACATGCAGCTGTCCTTCCCCCACTGCTACACTTGAAACAATGAGGAGCAAAGAGTGTCATCCATGACTTGTGACACAGAGCTCCATATCTGCTGTGGAAGCTCAGAGCATTGTTTGCCACAGTCCCAATTTTAAATGAGGGACAAGTTGCTGACCAATTTAGAGCTTTCATAAAGCAGGAAGCACTTTGCTGGAGGACACACTTTGTCTTTGCAGTGATGATAATGGTGCATTTGCATTGCTTAAAAAAAACAAACCTGCCTAAGTGTTCTATAAAAAGTACTCAGAATAAATCTATGTTGATTGTCATATCACATTTTTGCAAGTTTAGGCTGAAATAATATCAACAGTCTAGTAGGCTATTGTTAGTGTTTGACATTCATTTGTTTTCTCATGAAAAACATGGATTTTCTAAATAGTAATATTTTTCATTAAGAAGTAGCTAAACTAGAAGTAGGAATAATAGCCAGGAGCTGCAGTGGAATGAAGTTATTCACCTGTGGTGACACCTGAGTATCGAGTTTGGTGTGAAACTGGATTTTGGGTACATCTTGTTCTTAAAGGATGAATAGAACTGATAAGCATAAAATGCAGATCTGTATTGTTAGCAGTGTGCTCCATTGTGGCCTCTGTTTGCCTTGGGTGATATCCAGGATCCAAAAGTTATTTCAAAGAAATATTAACATCTGAATGGAGGGATCTAAGAGGTCACCACAAGAACATCAAACCACATGATACTGAAGTCAGAGGATGAGGCAGTGGTATGCTGTGGTGATGAATGTGTTCCAGTGTAGCCTATGACAAAATACATTGGTGCTTCTGGCAATTTTTTGGGGTTGAATTCAAGGGAAGAACAGGTAGGAACTGCAGGACAACCTTCAAAGGATGGTGAGGTAACAGAGCCACCTGGCAACATATATTAATACCTCCAAGTTTTCTGCTTTCTTAAAACAAGATGAAAGCATAAAAATGCCCAGATGTGTAAAAGAGATTTGTAGTTTAAACATATGAATACCACAATGACTGACACAAACAATGACTTTGAAGTATGTTAATTACATTTATTATAGTACTGTGTGCAAAATATTTTGATCTCATGTAGGAAAGAAGTGTTAGGTCTAGAACAACTGCATGAATGGTGTGAGGGTGCTTTGCAGTGTATTTCTGTGCCTGAAAAAACTGGCATGTTGTTCCCTGTCATCAACTCAGACACTAAAGGGAAATGTACAACTACTGGAACTTTTGCAAAGAATATGGTAGGAGATCTTCAGTCCTTGAAGATCCCCATATGTAATGTACTCGTGCATGTTTTGAGGATGACTTGGTTCTTGGGATCCCTGAAGGTATTAAGGAATGAGAGGATCTATGTTGCAGGTTTCTCTTTGCCAACAGTTTCACAGAACCAAATGGATCATAAAGCAAATGCATCAATATTGGTAACATTCTGTCTCTGTCAAACATTAGCCAAGTTATAAAACTCTGATCTGTGTGGTCTGTTTTCTGGCAATCAACATACTGGAAGTGTAGAAACTAATGCTCCAGAAGTTTACCTGTAGAGAGCTGTCTGAACACCTGAGGGGCATGGCTGGTGTTGTCAGAGATCAGATCATGTTCTAATAGCAAAGCATACCTGTTTTTACTATTGGCTTTCTTTTTACAGGGAGGCTACATTTCCAGGCTAATGTGTCTTCAAAGTGATGAGATTACTGATGTTCAGCTGCTGGAGGGAAAGGTGTGCTAGAGGAACTATTTGATGTTGAAAATACATGGCTTGAAATTAATGAAAATTTTCAACAGGGAGAATGGGAAGGAATGACTGTTGTTCACAGGAGGATAGGTGCCTTCAATGAAATTGCATGCTGAGCTCAGAACTAGACCTACAGACAACAGTGTACTACTTAAAACTAAGAATAGTTAGCTTCTGTTTAAATACAGTCTTCCTTGACTGTAGCTGCCTTGCTGTAATTGTAGTTGCACCATGTAGTACTGCCCAATTGGTTTGCTCAGCAGGCTTGTTGTCAGTGGCCATCAGAGTCTCCTCATGGAAACCCCAGTGTTTTATGGCATATTAATTCTAAATACTCACAATTTCTAATTACTTCTGGAAACACATGCAGCTTGTCTTTGCAGTTCATGATCTACTTTCATATCAGTCCAGAGAAAGGTGATTAATTTTTAATAGCACTTGCTGCAAAGCATGAGAACTGTTTTGTACGTGTGGAATCGAGGAAGCAGTGTCTGGCAAAAAAAAAATCTTGTTCTCTGGGAGACCAAGACTAAAGATGGGAAGAAGGCCCTTTAAAAGAGAAGCTCAAGTCATTTTTCTTTCTGAGACTGGAACAGGACTGTTGAAAGAGCATGGAGGAAGAGTTTGCAGTTAGTGCCTGAGTTGCAGTAAGTGTTGAGACATTAACCAGGGAATTGTTTCTGTAAACAGGATGCACTAGGTATTTTTTCCTTGTGTATTTTCTTGTTTTCATACTTGTTTCCTATCCTTGTCTTGATTTTTTTTCTGGGTCTGATTTGTTGCTGTTTCTTGCTTTACACCTTATTCTTTAGGGCACAGTTATTTGGCTCTGTTTTCTGTATTTCACTGGAAAAAGGTAGCCAAGGTTGGAACAGCCAGCAAAAAAGGAGAGCGCCGGTGGTGAGAGGGGCTTTGGTATCTGCATGCATTTGTCTGCACTTTTTGATCATGGACTGCAAGGTAGTCGAGTGGGTTTGCAGTGGCTTTATTCTAAAAAAAATGCAAGCTGTTAGACGTGAAGATTACAGCCTAAATGCTACTTAGCTAAAGTGCTTCTGGTGAATTTCTACTGTTTTGCCACAAAACAGATGGAGCTTTACTAAGGTGTTAATAAAAGTTCTGGGGTGGCTCTGACAGACAAGATCAGGAGGAGAATGTAGCACTCAGTAGCTCTATGCTGTTCTATGAAATTCTAAGCAGAATTTTTGCTCTGGTGATTACAAAATCTTAGAATGGAGACTGATGAATGTTCAATTTGGAAAAAAGTCTGCTGCTTTTATCATAAGACGACACAATCAAACATAGCATTTAATTCACATGACTGTTTTCTGGGTGGTTCTTGGGCTATAGGAAGAGAAACAGACTGTACCAATCCAGGGAGACTTGTCTGTGGAGTAAATTGGAATTTTCTTTTGATGTAGAGCATAGCCTAGGCCTGGTGAGGGGTGAAGCATACTTCAAGTTCTAGTTTTTTATTCAGATAAAGAGAAAATGTAACCAGAGTAAAAAAATTGCAAAGAACTGAGTAGAATAATAAGGGATCCTGGGTTTTGCAGGAAAGGTTTGAAATAAGTTTTTAATAAGATCCTTGACTAAGTTTTGGGAAATAAAGCAGCCTCTCTGTTAATTCTACATTTGATTTTATTGGTATAGATTGCTAACTCTTATGCTGGTTTGTCATAACTCTTTTATGCTTTGACAATCGCGTCACAGAAGCGTTTGGGCAGGAGTTCAAAGTTGCATCTATCTTTATGGATTACACTTCTTGCAATAGGAATGTACACAATATAAATACAGTAGAACATGGGCTGAACAATAACAAAAATAGCATGCCTGGTTTAAAACCAGAAGTTAATTTCACACAGTTTCCATGCTTATATACAGTATAATATTACAGTTTAAAGTTACTTACTGGTTCAAGTAGGATGTGCTCACGGCTGCCCCATGCAGGCCATTGTATATTGAACTCATCTGGGTATTCTACACTGGACTAGTGGTGGCATTCTTGTGGGCAGGTAAAGTGTAGAGCTCTGAGTCTCAGTCTGTGGTTACTCTGAGAAATGCTGAGCTGAGTCAACATCCTCATTTCAAGCTTTGGAAATCTTTTAGCTACCTTTGAATACAATGCATGGGTTTGTAAATTCCTTGTCACTTCAGGTATTTTTTTTCTTCTGAGTTGCCTTCTTGCAAGGCCAGGCTTGTGAGCCCAATCTCCTATGCCTCAGCAAACGTTCTGTGAAATTAGGGTTTAGGAAGCTCATGGTTTTGTCTGTCCCTTTTGATGTGTTTGGGAAATGGGAATGAGCCATGTGACATTGGTCATCAGTCTACGTTGGGCAAATCTTGTGAAGCAGAACTGTTGCAGCAGATAAGAAAATAGTTGTTCGTAGATGTAAAATTAGAGGTCAAGTAAGTGACAGTATTGGGTAAGTGTGGGAAAAATCTTTGGAAAGACATCAGGAGTTTGGATGATAAATGAGATTGAGCAAGAGAGGTACATTTTGTGTAGAACTTCCCCTGCCTGTGTTTGGCTTGGAGGGCTGACTGCAGGCACATGATTTGGGGCTCCTCCTGTGGAGCATTTTCAGCTTAGTTATGTTTCATGTCTGTGGTTGCAACATTTAGGGCAAGAATTCTAGTCATAAACTGGTGCTCCTTCAAGAATCAAAACTCAAGTATGGAGCGAGACAGTGACTTTTTCGTGGAGACTGGATGTATCTAAAGTATTTTTGGTGTCTTATGATATCGTGCATGTGAAGAGAGCTTTGAAACACATCTTTGCAAAACCATAAACAGAGGGATGTGAGTTTGTTTTAATAGGCTGATTAAAGGACTGACTGGTATTGCTTTGGAAATTTAAAAACATTTTTAAGCCTGCAAAACTAAAATTAAGAAATACTTATGTAGTGTTAGAGTATTGGTTATTCACAGGTTAAAGCTCACCTGTTTTTATAAATGTTCTTAAATATAAATGGGAAAATGGGAAAATATTTCAAGGTTTGTCATGGAGCCTGTTGTTACTGTGAAGATGTGAGCTATCAGGGTTTGTCTTTCAAAAGGAAGAAGTAAGTCTGTTCCTTCTGCTGGGTGTACAAGTGTTAGCTCTGCTGTTTCCTTTTCCAGTGTTGTTTATCCTAACTTTGACTTGGTTGTAATATTTATTTTTTCTAATGTTTTGTTTGGACTCTGACTTAAAGCATACATTGACTACCACAGAAATGGCAAGTCAAAGGTGAAGTTACTGTAGTATGTCACTTGTGGATTGGGGAGTGTGTGACGTTATTTTGACTGCTTAATTTTTAAGCGATCTCTAGCCAGATGAACTTACCATTTTACTTCATACAATTGGGTGTAAAGTTATTGTCATGTGTCTATTAAATGGATTCTACAGAATATATCTAGATCTGTATCACACAAATTCTATATACAATGTGTTACTTGATCTGTCTGGTGTTTTTTTCCTACATGATTTTTCAGTTGTGATTTAATCCAATGGAATAATCGTCTGTATTTTAAAATGCAGTGATTACCAATGTGTGATAAAAAAACCCCAACAAACCAAACAACCTCCTAGCTCGCTGTGGAAAGATTATGCAGAGAAATAGAAAAGGAAATACAAACTTAAAGGAGAAGAGATGAAATCTCTGACTTACGTTTAGTCATTTCAGGAGGAGGACTGCTCATCAGCTTTACTTCAGAATGGCTATATGCTATTAGTGAACTTGTGATGCAAAAGCTTCAGTCAGTCTTTAAATAGAAAAGTGTACAGCTGTTTGCTTGTTTTTTCTTATCCTAAAAAGGCAGAGAGACTTTGAAGCCCAGTTCCTGAGCTTCTATCTTGGTTGAGGAAATATCAGAGGGACAGATAAGAATGAATTTTGTCTCTGCCATTTATCAATGACTCTCACTCCTGTGTGACCCACACAGCCTGTGTGCCCTTTTCAAATAGCTGATAGACTGTATTCACACTGAAAATACCATGGAAGTTTGGGTAAAACTGTTCATGTTATGTACAGTTACAAAATACTTGTGCAGGTGCCTCTGGGCAATGAAACCTTGCCTCTGCCAGCTGAACAAGGAGGCTTAAAGAACTTGTCCTATTAAGTGTTGGACAAATGCTTACAGTTGTGTAGAAAAATGACTGCTGTTCAGAGCCAGCAAAGAAGTGCAGAGATGAGTGTAAAATACTGGCATCCAGGGGTAGTTAGAGAAGGATGTTAATGACCATTCCTGAGAGGTGAGCAGGAACATGGAGCCATGTAATGTAAATATTCTGAATACTTGCTGTTACAAACTTCTGTATGTTTTTCTTCTGGGCTTTTAAAAACCCAGTTAGCCAAATAACCCAAACAACGTTTTTGTACTTGTTTAGGCAGGAAGCCAGCTTTTACATTTGTCTGTATGAACTGAGAATTTATAAGAATAGATATTCTATGTACTTTTTTCTTGAAGTATGACTAGTTAAAATCTAGATCCCTTTAAGCTTCAGGTTAGTTTTTTGTCTACAGAGCAACAATTTTTAATTGAAAAAGTCCTTTGCAGGACAGTTAGTTCAGCAACTCAAAGCAAATCAGTGATAATTACAACTTTCAGACAAGTGTCTGATTAAATGTAATTATTTTGTGTGTAAAGATGCACAAACTTTTGCTGATTATGGAGAGCAGAAAAAGAGTAACTGCAATTTGCCCAGACTATTTTAAAAAGTTCTTAGTTCAGTGGATCTTACTTTCCTGTACTAAAGGTGCTACTTCTGTCACCTTTAGACTTCATAAAAAAAAATCTTTCCCAAATAAAAGAGGGTCGAGGTATTTACTTGAAAGGTAAATGTGGTGCTCAAACTGTTTATTTTTGTGTGCTCTAGAACCTGCCTGAGGGCAGGATGCGTTTGTACCTCCCCTTTTCTGTCTAGGATTAGAACAAGGGGGGAAAAAAAGAGTCCCCAGGTCTGACTTTGGCATTTGTGAAGTTGTCATAATGTGTCAGTCTTGCCAGAATTGCTAAAAAGGGGGTGGCTGATTCCATGAAGTGAAGCTTGTTACTTTTGGCTGCCAAATCACAGGTAATGACTCCAGCTACTTGCTTTAGTTGTGTGATGGGGCAGCTGTGTAACTTACGTGTAAAGCTGTAGTCAGAAATACTCTGCAATCTAGAAGCTACAGAATAGACATCAGAAATCCTGTTTCAAATAGAAGACATAACAGAATATGGAACAGATAAACTGCAGATGCCATAAATCTTAATTCTCAAAGATTTATGAGGTGAATAGGAAAATCATTGAACTGAGTTGGTAAAATAATACCCGTTAAGCTAAAATATAAGCAGCCTGGTTTAGGTATGGGTAATTTCTACAAATAAAGAGCTGTTTTGCTTTTCAGCAGGAGGTTAAACCTCATCTTTTTGCCATGGCAGATTGCTCCTGCTGCTCGTTTGACACACAGGTATATCACAGTAGTGAGAAAGTTGCCAAGTGGTTAGTCAATTAGCAGAAGTAGCACTGTGCCACCACCTTGCTGGTGGCTGCTCTCAGCTGGGAGAGTTGCCGGGCAAGACTTAACAGAATTCCAGGTTTGAAGAGATTACGAATTCCCTAACAAACAAAAGGAATGCATGGAGAGGATGGAGCCAGTTGCACCAAGGGGAAATGGGCTTTTACTTGTTTGTTTTCTGATAGCAGAGTTCTAAATGTGTGTGTGGATATTTAACTGCTTTATGTTTGGGGGTTCTTTCAAATCTTGAGAATTGGCAATATCTGGAGGTATATAGGCAAGAAAAGTTTTATCAATGACTTTGAGACATCAGTATTCATCATGTAATTTGCTGTAATAAGCAGATTGTTCCTCTAGGCTTATCTTCTTTCCTGATTCTGTTTTTATTTACTTTTTTAAGGAGAGAAATTAACTTTATTTGCTTTTGTATCAGCTTTTAGCCAGAGTTATAGCTGCTGCTGTACTTAGCCTTGCAGACAAGTGCCATTAAGAAGATTGGAACCTTTCTGTATAACCTCACACAAGATGAAATGCAAACCAGCCACTTTAGTTGATTGTATTAAATTTACATTAGTTGTTGGGTTATATGACACCTGAAACATTGATGTATAAAACCTCCTTGTCCTTGGATAAATCACTGGAGAACGAAGAACAATTTAAAGTGTGTAACTGCTTCATCAAACTTGGCTATCAACAGGCAATGGGTGTATTCTTTAAATTTATTGAGTGCATATTTTTAAAATTTTTTTGCTTGGTTAGGGTGTTGTGAATATTTCAAAAGCTGTGTCTGTGATATACGACACATCTGAATTATCAAGTCAGATACGCCACAAATAGCACATAACTAATTTTTACATCTGAATTTTTACCAATTTCATATGAAGTACCTACCAGTCTTCATTTCTATAAATACAATTATATATAATTTAATAAATTCAGTAATAAGATTACTTTTCAGATATTCCAAAAGGTTTTGCAGAATCAGTTCAACCATAATGAAAAATCTTCCTTTTGTACAAGCTATTCTTGAAATCCAAAAACTGACACTAATTCAAAGGTGAGCTCACGTATAGGTTTGATTTGAGAGAAAGTTCCCTTGAAAATTAATGAGAATCTGGCTCTGAATGAGAAACTTATTCTTGAATTTAGGAAATTGGTAGGACTGGTAACTAGGCAATTGTCTGAATTCAGCTCTTGTTTGTAACTGAACTTATCATTCCTTTGAAGTAATTTTTACCACTTCTTTTGTTTCACGAATAGAACTGCTCGATAGCACCACTCTTTTGTTTTATATAATCTTTATTTAGACATCTCTGTAAATGAAGAACTTAGTTCTAGTTCCTCTTCCTTGTAGACAACCCATGTTTTTTTCTTAAATATTGGTTGCCACTTAAATATTTCAGATTTCTAGGGTGGAGACTGACCACCTTCAGTAATAAGGTAGAGAAATACAGCTTAGGGCTTAGGAAGTTAGGATATGCAGCAGAGCTGGTGCTTTCCTGTGACTGCAAGTTGTGGAATGAATGACACTTATTTCCATGTAGTGGAAGTTCTGGCTATTGGGTACGCACAACAGGACTTGCAGTAATTTCTGTGTGTTGAACTATTGCTTGGCTGCTTGCTGAGTTAAATGACACCTGACATTTATGTATTAATAATTTCAACATCTGCCTTTTCCTTCCTCAGAGGACTGTGAACATAATGCTGTCATTTGGTCTCTTTGAAACTTAAATTCTAATTAAATGAACAAGAGTATACAGGTACTTTGAGGTTTCTTTCAGTATGTTAGGAGTGAAAGAGTTGAAGGGAGCAAAACTTAAGGGAGAAAATGATACATGAATGAGTTATATTAGGTTCATTCCCGTCCTTTTTGAAATGTAAGTTGCTAATTTGCAAAAGGCTGTTCTTAAATAACTGTTAGAAATACTGCGTTAGGAACAGAAGTTGCTAGTGACTTGTCTTATCCAGTATTATGTTTACCACAGGTGATTCAAACAAATTTTTAAAAATCCCCAAAACTAACAGAAATCAAAACAAAACCCCTCACCAAACCCCAAAACATGCAATAGAAAATAATCTCTGTGACTGTCTTTCATCCAAGCCCCGTGCAGCATACGTCTTCCTAATGTTTTTTTAATTTCACCATTTATAATGATGTATGCCTCGTTTTCTGAATACTTTTAGGAATCTATGCATTACTGTGTCTTTAAATACACGATACAAATTTTTTGATATGAACTCTGAGTTATGAGAGGGTATGTATGGATTGCAAAGTTTCATCTTTCTTTTTTTCCACCCTCTTCAGAAAGTGATGAAATTAACTCTGTGAGCATTTTGAATCTTGATGGACTTCTACAATGAATGGAAATCCAGTGTTTGCAACTACCTGCAAACCAATCTTTGCAACTTTGTGAATGTGGATTTTGCCAGCTGCAAATTCCCTTCAGCAGTTCAGTTGAACTCAGCTGCCTCCAACTACACCAACCTATTCAAATACAGTTCAGTTACCTGCTGACAGTTATGACATCTCATTTGGTCTTTATTACACAGTACAGGAAGGTTTGGTTTCCTTGCCACATGTTGCATATGCTCTTAGAAAGGTCCTTTCCAAGGGAAAAGATGAGTAGTGAGTCTTTAAAATGAACACAAGTGAATGGTCTTGCCTCTCTGTATCACAGAGACATGGCATAACTGGGAGAGCTTGTCTGCCATGCAGAGTTTAGTATCTGCTGTTCAAGACTCTGCTTTTTTGTAACAAATGTCATAGGAACTCCTTCTGACATATCCTTGTCAACCAATTTTAATACTAAAAACAGAATATTTGAAACACAAGACATGACCAATTGTCTTTAAACAAACAACAATAGACTTCTTACCTTTTAACTACTTGTGAACTTTGAGAATGACGTATTGTTCTCTGATGGAAAAATTTATATTCACTTTTAAGGCTTTTTAATGTTCATGTGTAATAACAGCTACTGAAGAAAAATTGTCCTTCTGCTATTAGTTTTACTAATAGCTGTTGTGATTGTCTAGGCATTGCCACGAGTTGCTTGTAGCCATGATCTCTGATGTTCTTTGCTGATGCATTGTCAGGATGTCACCTCAGATGAGCCGCGATTACATTTGCATGTTTTCTTAGTCTGGGTTATTGGAGATGAACTGATTGCGTTGGCATCACAGTCTGCATACACCAAGTAAAGCTGACATACTCTCGTTAATGGAAAAGAAGCTGTATTTAAAAAAAAACAACTAAGCAAACAAAAGCCCCAAAATTAAACCCCAAACACAATAGATATTTGCTATACTTAAAATAATATATTTATAGTTAGGCTAATCAGGATTTATAAAAAGGCTTTAAGAGGAATGCTCAAGTTGAGAAGTAAGAGGCTAGAAGGAATCCCAGAGACTGTCTGTATATTATGGGAACATAGAGGCTGTACAGAGCATTGATATGTAGTTTCATAATGTGCAAGAAACATGTCATTTCACTCAGTGTCATAAGATCAGTGGTATAATGCATTTCACTCACTGTAGTAAGACAAATCAAACCACCATCTGACAAGGTCTGCTTCTTGGTAGCTCTGCAGAGATGAAATAAAATCTGAATTCAAGGCCATGTAAGAATAATACTTAAAAAATACCTGGAGGTGAGAATTAATTGTACTAAAAGAAGTTCAAAATGTTTATTTTTTTAAATGAATATTTGCTATGTATAGTTCCATATTCTATGTTCAGAAAAAGAAAATACAGAATGTGTTCTTAAGCCGTTTCTTCAGAAGCGCTAGTCCCATTTCTGTCATTAACGAAAGGATAATGTCTGGAGTGGCAAATGTCCAGAAAAAGCAATCCATTATAAAGGCATATTTACTTCAGTCAGGGAATTTGAGCTGTGGTTAAAATATCAATATTAGCTTAAGAAAGTATTTGGCAGAGAGAGAGTCCAAAACACAACTGGGTACCTTGCCTTTCGTGTGTGCTTGGGCGCTTTTCACTGGTCATCACAAAGTCTCTTTTAAGCATGTGGATGTATCTTAATCTCTTCTGCTTGCAAGTATGGTGTGCAGCTCTAAGAAGAGGTTTCTTAACAATTATTTTTGCAAGGCCCTAGTGTTTACTACTGTCCAAATTATACAGTTACAATGAAGTATTTTGTGCTGCTGCTGTAACTGGTTTATAGGTGGAATGACTGAGGAGGAAGCTGACTTCCATACATGTACCAGTACATGGTTTCCCAGTTCCTTCCTCTGATGTGAAATGGTCTGAGCAAACTGTGTCACCAGTGGTATCCCACTGCACTTTCTGGCACTTGGTGGCTCTCTATAACACTCCCCTTCGATGATTATGGGTTCCTGTAAATTCAAGGCTCTGACATCTCTGCGTGAAGTGTAACTTCATTTCGGGAAGAATTCCTACCCTTTTATTAATAAGCTTGCGTAGCCAGTTTCAAGCTATCAACACTCCTCCACACCCTTCCCCCATGAAGATATTTTAAAATAAAAATCACCTCAGTCTTGAAGTGGGAAGCCTAAGAAAATTTGTGGGTTATTCGAAATACATGGAATATATGGGGCTGAAGTATTGGTTGGATAGGAAACCTAATTTCAAATGGCTCTTTTGGGAATATAATTCTGGAGGGGAACAGTACACTTCTTGATTCAGCTAAGTCATGCTCACTGTCAGCATTGCTCATTTTCTATAGATGTATTTTCAATTATGTTAATATTCTAGCCAGGTTTTCCCTCAGTTAGTCAGCTACAAGTGTGTTTATGCATTTTCCATTACTTTAGAGTAGAAATAATTACTTTGTCTTCTGCAATCAAAACCTTTTCTGTCTTGTACAGAAAGTAACTGTCCTGACAGATCTCTCAATATTTTCTAATTAGAATGTCATGAAATACAGAAATGTTCTCCTGTAAATAGTTTCTACAGTCTGATACCAGCAATGTAAGAGTAATTGGAAATGTCCTTTAATGACACAGGATGTCCCAGTGTCACGTGTGCCTTCTCATGTTCTAATTCTCACGAGTTGATTTTGTGGTGAAAAGTCAAGAAAGGTTAATCTTTTCTTAAATGAGATTAAGATGAGGCAGCAACATGTTTCAAAGTCCTAATGGAATTAGCAATAAATGCAAAAAATGCAAGATTATTTGCTTTGACTGTAATGAGGAATAAGGTTATTTTTTTAAAAGTAGGATCAGTGCAAATCTTGGAAGTGTTCTGATGCAGGAAAGCTTAAAGTTAAAAATGGGTAAATGCTGACTTTATCACATTTTTGAATAATCAACCAAATTTTCAGTTTTGTGGGGGTGGATCTTGAAGCCTGGGTTGTGAGGTTTTTTTCTTCTCTGAATCCTTACTGCTTCAGACTTCAGTTTTTTTCTTGGTTAAGGATTTCAGATATTGATGAATTTCAAGACCATTGGTACTTAGTGCATCTCCTATGAATATAAGGATGCTTCTAAAAGTCTTTCCTATTAATTACAGGTATTGGTATCAAATAGTTTAGACTTTAAAAAGGTCAATTTTGGTTTTTTTAGTGGCTTGAAGGAAAGGATATTTTAATAATGCAAGAAGGGGATTATCTGGAGCAAAATCACAACCAGCAGATTTCACTTATTTTTTACCTGTATATAGAGGAACACTCAACTATTTTCCTTGTAGAAGGTTTTGGGTAACCCAATTAAATTATTAAGTTTAGAATTGTATTTGCCTTTTTTCATGTAGTTTTACATCACTTTAGATGATCCTAGTAAGTGGATACACATTATCAGAGTGCTATCTGAACTTGATTATTTTGTGATAAATGGCTTTAGCATTTTCTAGATCCATCCTTCCCTAAGTTTTTTGAAAGATTTTGTATTCATAATAAGCATCGTATCTCAGAAACTGATAATAAAGGTCTGTTATAAGTAGGAATTAAAAATGTCAATTTGTTTGAACAGCTTGTGTTGTTTTAGTACAAATTGTTTGGTGAGTACACAAGGCTCCAGTTCCATCTAAATGGCACTAAATTATGCTGAACTAATTATATGCTTGCTTTTTGTAACCTGACATTTAATTACAGAAATTAAATTCCATGTGCACACCTCACCCCATGACTGCATGACATGCAACTCTTTCCTTTAGCTATTTTTCAACTGCTTTATCTTCCCGTCAACTTCTCATTTGCAATAAATACGTATTTACATATTTTACCTTAGATGTGGCCTTCAAGTTGCAGATAAGCAATGTAAACAATTGGCACAGGTACCAGGTTTTTACATTATTTTTATAAGTCTGTGTATCAGTCTCAAGTGGTGGAGTTGAATACTTTTCAATACATTATGATTTGACCTTTTATGTTCTCCATGGAAACCATCCTTTTACTAATGCTACTGCTCTCCAGCTATTAGGATAGGAATCAATAAGTAGATATTAAAAAAGTAATCCCATATAAACACTTTCTTCCCCCTCAAAGAGGACCATTTATATTTCCTGTTCTAAACTGTATTTTCAGGTTTGACAATTTGGATGAAGCATTAGATTAAATGGGAAATAGATCAGTTGCAACCTTTTGTCTGAAACATGGACTGGTATGATAGAATGGAGCAGTCAGCTAGCCATGGGTTGCTGTGACTGTAAGACTTTGGCTTTCAAACCTTGGAGAGACTGTCCAGGGCTGCTTGTGGGACCTTGCCCTTGCATTGGCTTCACATGTGAATAGTGGCTCTTGGCCAGATTTGCACCTGCAAGGGGCAGTTAAATGCTGAATACTCCAGGGCATCCCTACACTAAAATGCAAAATGTGCAAAACATTGATTAGGGATTTTTCTTAAGGCTCAAATAGAAGGTACTGCTGAGAAATCTCCCATGCTGTGTTCAAGCATCTTTCTCTTTCAAGTTGGTGTGGGGCTCGTTCATGACCTGCTCCTAGGGCTTTACTGCCTGAGCAGAGAGAGCACAGCTTACCTGAGGCTGCAGCGGGATGCAGGCAGGGGCTCTGCTGAGGGACACCTTTGAGCAATTCCAAAAGTGCATGGGAATTATTTCTTGGTACTTTTTCCAAAAGACTCAAAGTATTTTTAAAGCCAAAAAGTCTCACAGCATAGAAAAAAATGGTCAACTTACTAAGCTTAAGACATAACACACTTCTGTGTTAAAATATAACCAGGTAATCAGAAGACAAGTTTAAACATTAAAAACATTATGTAAAGTTTTAAAGCGTGGTACTCTCTGGGTTGAAAAACCTGAATGAAGGCTGAGCTGTTGGTCTGATCAACCAGCTTGTTAATTTGTAGAAGTATTAAAATTGTCACAGAATCATGAGCTTTATTTGGTTGTCAGTCAACATATCAACACATCAGTGGTTATGAGATGCTGCCCCAAAGCAGAGCTGTAGGCGTCATAGCTGCTGCTGGTGGGCATTGGCAGTTGATTGCAAAGAGGTGGAAACAGTACCTGCTGCTTGGATAAATGCTGTGGCATTTTAGTCTCTTCAGTGTATTTTTGTTTCAGAGAAAAGCTTTTGATGCATGAGCTCATCTGTTGAAAATCATTCGAATTATGGTCATTTTGTGGCAAAACACCCGAGGATTTTTTTAAATGCTGCTGTAGAATTAACAACTTTTCCTCTTCATCTGTGAACTTCAAAGAAAGTGAAAGTGAAGTATTCTGTGATCCAACATACTATATTGCCAACTGAAGAAAAAATATGTATCTGTATTGTGCTACTGAGTGCTTTGGTCAAACACAGTTTTAAAAGGCAATACCATATCTTATCAGAATGCTACTCTTTGGAGTGTGTAAAATGGGGTGTTTGTCAAGCCTTTTATTTTTGTAGATTGAAAATCTTTTACATTTTGGAAGAACTATTGCACTCTCAAAAGCAAGCCTGGAAAGCACTAGTGTCAAAAGTCTGTTGTCATTAGGGTTTAGCAAGTTAGAGAATAACCTGAAATGTAGAGTGACAGCGAAGTCATTATGGGCATGGTGAGTTTAATTTGTAACATGCATTGATTACAACACCTGAGCCTGACTCTCAGTGATTTCTCATTGAGCTGCTCTCTCCCATGTTTACTGTTGCCTTGACAGAGGTGTAAAAGACCACAAAGCCTTTTTGTACTTTGCTGATTGAAGTTCATTTGACAATAACTTGTTGTGCAACATAAAATTTGCAACACAAAACGTCAAGAGGTCCTTGAGGTACTGGCGTGTGAGCGAGTGAAATGTCAAAAGGCCATGATGTTTGCATGGTTGTGTTTGTCTAACATATTGAACATGCTGAGAAAGGCAGCTGTAGTAGGAGAAACAGTTTGCTGAGGGAAACCTTGAATGCCACCAAGTACCCAGGAGAAGGATTTGATGATTGGAGTGTCATACACTTGCATAGCTCTGTAGATATATCTTGTTAAATTGTGGGAAAAGCTGAAAAGTGAGGATGGTGATGTGTTTCTGATTGTAAATAGAATTATAATATCTGAGAAGGTACACATTTGGCTGTTAATGAATTTCTGAAGTCAGTAAGGTGCTTGCAGGCACGAAACCTGACTTCATAGCTTCTGTTTACTGTGGCTGCTGAAAGGCCATGGAACAAACATGTGCTAAGACCAAGGAAAACCAATGTAAATGTAGGTGATACTTTGCAGGCAGGTGTGCACTGGAGCTACCCGTGCCACATAGCATGTTGATTGCCCTGAGCATTGCACTGACTGTACACCTTTTGTAATGGACTTCTTGTGTAAATAGTAACAATAACTTAGAAACTGTAGTTGGAACAGCAAGTATCACACCACATGTGCCTTTAAAATGTTCTCTACTAGTACTATTTCTTACATGATTCATCCATTTGTGTAGCAATAAATTAACTTATTTAAACTGCAGTTTAGTGTTTTTTGTGATCATATTGCTAGGATGACAGTGAGACTGTCTTCATGTTGATTTCTTCTTATCTGTGACTTTGAATATAGCTGTTGTTTGGCCATCCAAGTATGGACTACCTTTTAAATCAAAGAAACAGGTGAATAATGAGAGAAATACTGACTAGCAGAGAAATTGCATAGGTTTAACAAACTTTATTAAAAAAATAACCAAACCCCAGACCTACAGCATCTGAAAATCAATAGTATTCTTATGACTGTAATAAAATTCAGCATCTGTGTTGAACTCTTTCTATTGTGTGGTCTACCTTTTAATAAGAGACCTTTTTGGTGGCTCCAACTAGAAGGTTTTCTTGTGCTAAAGATTGGTTAGGGGGAATTTAGATGACTAGAGCTCTTCAGCTCAAGTTACAAAACATACAAGGCTGTTCAGTAATTACATTTCCTGGAGCTATTCCCTGCAGTTGATGAAGAGGTTGACGTAGAGTGGGAAGGACTTTCAGAAAGAAGTATCTTGTAATAGGCCACTCAGTGCCTTGTCTTGAGAGGGGCCTAGCAGAGAATTGTCAGTTTTAGACATATGGTGGTTAGACTTTATTGTTTCTAAGGAACAGCCATTGTTAAAGAGGTCCAGTCAGAGCTGAGTACCTGCTTCCTTTTTCTACATTAGCTTAGACGTGTGCAATGTAACATGTAATCTTTTTTTTGTTAAGGAATAATTTTTGTGAATTAAATACTTTTTATTTTTGTTGTTTGAGATTCGAAATTACATGTGAATGTATCTCAAATTGGTCAGAAAAGAGACTGCAGGGCTCTGTATTGCTTTTCTTACCACCACTTCAAAAAGTCTACTACTTTTTCTTTAGATCACTGAGAGCATTAACTAATTCAATTCTGTATCTTTGAAATATCCAATTTCCAAAGTATTTCTATTAAATGAAACATTTTTTTGTTCCTATTATACACTTGTATGGTTCCATATGTTTCAGAAGCTTAAGAATACTGCATTGAAGGAGAAGTTTATCTGATGTTATAAAGAAATGTTAGGTACAGAAACAGTGATACTTGATGCTCAAGTAGTTTTGGCTTAGGATGATTAAGGTTGCACTAAAAGTGCCAGGGTTTTAGCCTGCAAAAATTTCAAGTATTTGATAACTGAAGGCAGCAGTATCAAACCATGGGAATAGGATTCAGAGGGCATCTTTATGTGAAGACAACAGCTTGTAAAGAAGAGAATGCACTTTTCAGGATGACTTTTAAAAGCTCAGAAGATGCTAAGAGATGTGAAATGTAACAGAACAAATCTAATCTTCTCTGATAATGATCATATCCCAAGAGATGCCATTCAGTGTTTTATGGTGCCTGAGATAGTGAGGTACTATTTAACCATCTTTATTTCAATTTATGTATATGTCATGATGCTATAATTCTCCCAGATCCCTCTTAACTGAACCCTAAGCTGCTTCAGCTAAATGTTTTATAGGTCTTGGAAAGGAAGTTGTATGCCAGAGGTGGAGACCAGTGCAGCACCAGTTTGTAAGGTCTTAGGGACTTGAAGGAAAAGTGTTGCTAGGTCATCCTTGAACTAGTTATATCTTCAGTTACAGAAGGAGCTAGAATGAAGACTAATCAAACTCCTATTTTGTAGACAGGAAAAATTATTCAGAAACAATGCCCACTCTCTTTATGGGAGTAAGCTGACTCTGACCATCTGAGGAAGAAACCATCACACATGTGAGCTCAAGGCAGTAGTCTACACCCTCTGTTATCCTGTCACTAGTTCTGGCTAATCTGTAATAATTAAGAAATTTTAAAAATAGCAAATTAAACTAAATTAATAAATATTAATAAACTAAGAAGAAATAAGTTGGATCTAATCAATGTTCAAGAGGAGGAAAAATATATAATTTCTCTTCCAGATGCCTTAGATTTGAGATTTGGTTTTAGCCATTGCGTAAATGTAGGCGAGCAAGCGTTGACAACCAATTGTAATGTTGAACCATTTACCTTGTGTTTACCCATAGGGCTGTTGTATGTTAAGTGATTGTCTGGGTGTGTTCCTATATCAAATTCTGTAGCAATCTTTTAGTATCTTTATATAGTATCTTTATATTAGTACAAGAAGATTATTTATGTTTTCCTCTTTTGATCAAGTGGCAGAATTAACAGTGAGTCCTTAGCTGATTTATCGGGTTGTAGAAATCAATGATATAAAGGAGTCCTCTTCAGTGTAATCTTTTTATATGAACATGTCTCTAAGTATATTTTTTCTTGAAAACCAGGTGTTTGTGTTGAAATAGTTAACTTTAGATAGCAGTTCCACGGCAAATGTTAAGGAGAATCATAAAAAAACAAGCAATCCTCTTTTTGTGTTAAGTTCTTTCAGGCTTTCGAGAGGCTCTTTCTGCTAGAAGTATTGGTGCACTGATATACTCTAAGGAAACCTGCTGTGGGCTTGCATCTTAAATGATGAACATTAAAGTCCTTCGTAACATTTAAGGTCATAAGGATTTTCTCATGTGGTGGCTGTTTACTCTGGGTGCTCCTTTGAGGCTTTTGAGTGTGAAGTGACAGAAGAAAACATAAATCCCAAATTCAGGTTGTATGAGGACAAATAACATGCTACAGAAAAATTCCTTTGCTAAATGTTCTGTGCCATGGATTTAACTGTGATATTTTTGGTGAATATTTTATCCTCTGAAGCAATATTCTTAATTCCCTTCCCGCCCCCCCCCCCCTTCCCCCTTTAATGTCCTATACACCAGTCACCAAATTGTATTCTAGTTTCTGGTTGTACTCTCATTACATGGCAACATGCTTTCTCCATTTATCTTGCTAAGCACTACTCCAGACTGTGAAGAAATGTTGCTCATGCAAAAACTATGCTGAAGTGCAAATCTGGACCTATTCAGAAAGCTGCTGGATTCATTTTGCTCAAGCTTTCAATTGATTTTAAGGTATGAAAACCTGGGCTTTTATCCAACCAGCCAGACCTATTACACCATCTGCTTTTGCAGATACTACACCTTCCTTTGGATCTGCTAGTGATATTTAAGGTATTCACAGACCCTATGGTGATAGGCACTGTTTTGGATGCCATCAGTGATGAGGATGTGAGAACACTGACTTGAGTCAAATTGGATCTGGTGAGGTGAGATGTGGCTGAGATTCTTAGTAAAGCCAATCCCCAAAGAAAAGGATGGTTTAGTTCCTCTTAGCCTCAAGTTGTCATTAGCATAGAGACCTAAGAGAAAAAAAGTGTAAATACTTCTGTCATGTTAGGTAAACTGATGCTGTTTTACAGAAAACAAGCAGTGTTTGTTAAAAAACAAGGTATTTTATGATAAATGCCAGGAAGCTAGTCTCAGACTGATATTCAGTTCCTCATTTGAGCTTTTTATGGGTCTTCAGGGAAAGAAAAATAACCTTTAATTTTAGGCAGGTAGGTTTCTTCTTGCTGGGCTTGCCACATTAAATGTTTGAACATGGTGGCCGAAGAGGATCCAGCTTGGGATCTGTGCTCATAGGTCTGCATGTTAGGTGTGATTTGGCAAGGAACTTATGGTGAGTGTTTTTCTCCCTTGTTTGTTTTAACTGGCCTCACAATCTCTGCACCAAAATGGTGTCTACTGGCAAATGTTCTTACATTTCAAGGAGAGGACATTTAGACAGATTTCTCTGTGCATAGACATGTGGTTCACAGGGTTATATAATAAAATGTTTTCATCTGAGGAGTTTTACATCCGGTGATATAAAACTACCTTCCAAACAGAGCTATGGTTTATTTGTGTGTGAAATCCTGGTGGAATCAGGCTGTGCACAGTGCAGATGGGAAACCAGTGCACAATAGAGGGGAGGTGCAGAATTAGATCCTTGGGATTTTCAGTCATTCAATGAGCAGCAGGAGAAAAAGTACCACTTCCCTCCAGTTTTACTTGGTATATGGTCGACTTGTGTCTGAAGATGCAGTTTCTTGAGATGTTGGCTTGAGGGCAAGAAAGCTGCTTGCATACATCAGGAAAAGACATGAGTGTTTCCTGAGCTGGGTGCTTAGGAAAGCTGGTCTGGACAACAGGACCCCTGCCTCCGTTGTCCCGTGCAATGATGAAAGGGTTACATGATGAATTGCAATGGGAAAGTGACTTGATTGTTCTCTTAATAAACTAATAACAAAGCCTACACTTGATCTAGTTGGTGGCACAGTCCCACAAACAGCTGGGCTGGTGCAAGTGCAGCGTGTTATACCCTGCTGCAAAGGCTGAAACAAGCAGTCATGATGATGACAAAGTCACAGCATCAGGCTGTGAACATCACTTTTTAATCACTCCCCAATATGATGAGCTGCTTTTGAATTTTTAGTTTTTGTTGTGTTTTTTTTTTTTTCAGAAGAGAGCATTTAGCAAAATGTGTAACACTTAAGCTCAGACAACAAATAGTTTTTAAAATGACTGCTGTGGGTGGACAGTGATTGTGACAGACTATTTTTGTCAGATTTGGCAAAATGAAATACTTGATTAAATGGGCTTACTGTCACAAACATTTTTTTTCGGAAAGGAATGTTGATGGACAGTTCAGTATCACCACTTGGCCACGTTTTGGCTTTATCAGCTCTGTGCTATTTGGAGGGTTGTTTGGTTTCAAATCTTGCTTTTTTGAAGATTTTTTTCATTAAAAGTACTAGTAATTTTTATTTTGTTGTGTAGGGATTTTGGAGGATCTCAATTTACAGGTTTCACTTCAATTTGAACGATTTTATTTTAAGCTAGTTAAGTAATTTGCTAAGTAGAATTTCTTTCTGCCGTTTTTACAATCTCTTCCCCTGAATAACATGGTTAACAACCATGCCTTTCTTCTGTGATTTGACAATACCACACTGCATTTAGATTTCCATAAAATGTAATATTCCAGAATTGAAATTCCTTACTTTGAGATGCATTTTATTTGTGCACATTTATTCTTTTCCAGCTAAACCACTCTGAACCCTTTAACAGTTGAGGATTTCTGGAAAGAAGTTCCTTTAGTATTATGCATGTGAAATTATCATGTTTGAACATCTACAAAAGCTTAAAAATTACTTTTAAAATAGGAATATATTATAACTTTTTTTGAGGAGTGATTGATTAATTAGGAGCATCCATTGTTTTTCACATGTGCAGATTTCTTGAATATTAGTCTATTCTGTCAGCTTCAGGAAAAACAGGTCTGTTAAATGAGTTTCAGAAACTGATTCCAGGCCTGATTTCTTCAAGCAAGGGATTGGTATGGGAGGAATGCTGTTACCCTGCATTCTGTGGCCTGGAAGCCTCATGAGGATTATACAGTCAGAGGATGCCTTCTTTTTTCTTTTTAAAATGTTGCGCTTCTCATTTGGTTTTATGATTCAAATTGGGAAAAGTTACTTTCTTGCAGATACTAACTTATTCTGCTTTGGCACAATGGCAGTGTTAGTTGATGCCTGATGTTTTGTGGCTTTCTGTGTTAATGGCATGTTTGTTTAAATTCTCCTGGCTTTATGTCTTTCTAAGGTTTGTCTTGTTCTGTGATGATGAGCAACATCTGATGAGAACAACCAGATTCTCCAGGAACTTTAGTTCATTTGCAAAAGTGGACAGCAAAACATTACCCAGGTTGTGCTGCTGCATTTCGCAAAGATCACTTGTCAAAGAAAGATGTTTTGTCTGTGTGAGAGAGATTTGAGTCTGAACGAAAGAAGCTCCCAAAAATACTGCCCTGAATGTGAAGGCAGTCTTGTTTGAATTTCAGTGGTTGCAATAATAGCTACGTAAAGAGCATAAAATAGGCAGCCTGAGTTGGGCAGAGTAAATTGTGGGGTAAGACCTCTGTTTCTGTAATCAGAGCATGTAATAGAACTCGATTGTACACAAAGTGATGCTTATGACAGCCCTCATTTTACTTTCTATTTAAGAGGATCTCTGCATCTGAAAATGAGTAACAGGCTAGCCCAAAATAAAACAAACTTCAGATGTGATGCTCTTTTGTAATACATTCCACAACCAGACTAATCAGAAGCTATAAATCAATAGGAAAATAGGACATGCCACTAATTAGTTAGTAGAAAACTCTAGCAATCAGCTCTCAGGACAGACCCGTGCCAGAAAATTCCCCACTCGTTGAGGGCATCTTTTCGACTTTGATGTGTAAAAGACAGATCTTTTTATAAGAACAAAATTTATGAAAATGGTATGAAATTTGTTTCTAACTTGAGTAAACTGACGTATCACTAACAGAAATCAAATGTTTGTAGAAGTGCCCTGGGATCAATCTAATCTAGTCTGATTTCTATTAATTGATTTGTTTTGCAATTTAATGGCTGGCAAATTTGGTCCTGAATGTCAAAATTGTATTTATCCAACGTCATTGCCAAGGCAATGAAGCAGGCAGTGTTCTTGGTGAATGGAATTTGGCAGAAGGTTCACTGGAGCGTGTCATGGCTTAGACCAGCTCCAGTCTGTGTTTCACCCCTCTGTGTGTGTTCTTTAATGCATACTACCTTTTATAAAATAAGCATATTTTAGTTCATGATTACCAACTTTTATGAAAATTGAAATGTCACCTCGAGTTCAGCTCTGCAGCATGTAGGATGGAGTCCCAAATACCTGCTCTAATTTTATGCTTGAAAGCATATGTGGGCTTTGTAGATGCCAAATATAAGTCTAGTATTGAGGAAGCTACAAAGTAAACATGCCTTTTATTTCACAACTGTTATTTAATTTAAATCTTGTTATTCTGTGGTATTTTAGTATCTGCGTCCAGATGTTAATTAGGACTTTTGACATGCACTGCTGCAGGGGTGATTCCTGAAGAAAATGTTTTAGTCTTTTCACTTTCTAAACACAATTAATGTCTTTCTACTTTAGATATTTGCATATAAACTGCTATTCTGATCTACATTCTTGCAGAGCTGCTTCATAAGTCTTTTAGGTTGTCCCATGAGAATTAGTATGTCCAATCTACTTAAGAAAACAGACATATGATGAAAAAAATCTGTTGAATTAATGATTTTTCTGGAAAAGACTGAGTTAATTATAGAGTATAAGCCCCCTATTTTTTCCTTTTTAAAAAAAAAAAAAAAAGATGAGGCACGAACGTATTCGTCTTTCAGCTCTGTGCTTGGAGAACTTTTGTTTGGGAGAAGATTGGACATTTCATCCCATCAGAGACTTTCTGTGGAACAGCTCTGTGTGCTGAGTTTTACCTTTACTTACTGATGTTAAGTTTCAGACATGCCCCAATAGAGTATGTGTAGGGCACTTAAAGTCCTCCAAGAATTCAGCTTTGTCATGAAAAGAACAATTCTTAAGATTTAATGGAGCCTGAAACTTGTAAATCGAGTAATCTGCTCATTAGAAATCCAACTTACTAAGACATGGAGAAAGTGCTCAAAATGCATTGAATCCTCTTCAGCTTGCCATTCAGGCTTGTAAAGGTCATGGAAGCTAGTGTTTCGCATGATTTTGGGACTATGGATTAAGAAAAACATGCACACCTCCTCGAGGTTTACAAAAAAGCCAACCCAAACCTCCAATTAGGGCTAGTGGACAATGGCTTGCATCTTGAGTAAGTCATGTGGTATTGTATTTTACTTGCATGAAAATAATTTTTGCCTGAAGGCAGTTAAAGATCTCCAGGTAGTCACAAGTGTAGCACTCTGAAAACCTGTGATGTATTAAAATAATTCTTTTTTTTTCTCCTCTCAGATGGGGAGTTGGGGGTTCTTCAACTCCAGGAAGGATGGAAACGGGTTCAGAAAAAGCCTCTTGCAGATTTTTTACTCATTCCTGCTTCGTCTGCGTGTGCTGTTTTCCTTGACACTAGAAGTTTCTGCTCTCATGACTTAGCCACATGACTTGTGGACTGGGTCAGTGAGTAGTTCTGGATTACTCTTGTTATTTTTAGAAGTTGTCTTTAAAAGATGTATAATGCCATATAGTAGGCATTAAGAATGGAGCTTTTGGTGTGTGTTGGTCAGTGTATGCCCGTAGGTATGTGAAGTTGGGTGTGCCACCTCAAAAGCACAGGTGGGATCAGATGAGAGGACAGATCCTGCTGCAGAGCAGCCTTGCTGGCTTCTACCAAGCACTGCTCAGTTCCACATCAGCTTCGGTAAACAGCTTGTGCAGGGTATGTGGAAAAAAAAGGTTATCTCTGTCCTTTTTTGTGTACAAGTCAGGATTCTTTGTGTTTCATTCTTCTGCTATTGATAAAATGATTATTCAGTTTGTGTAATAGTTATGCAGCCTAGGCCTTTGTAAATGGATTTTGTTTATTGTAAGGAAGGAAACAGATGCTTCTTGTAAGAATGTTTTTCAGTGCTATGTAACGTAACAATGCTGTCATCCATGAATAGTCATTCTGTTTGTAACTGTGTGTGCTCTGGTCACTTCACCAGTTCCTCGCACTCTTCATTGAGCAAATGAAATAATAGATACTCTCATTACTGTGAGGCCTGCTCAGGAGATAGCATAGTGCTGTTAGATTGTGTTGCTATAGTAAATTCTGGAAAACATCCTGAAGGCTTTTGAACTGCTGCTTTGGCCATGCTGTTGGATGTTGTTTACTCCCTGCACACCCCATGCCCTTCTTGGTTGTGTTATCCTAGAAAATGTAGGAATAGTGACTCTTGAGTTGCAAAAATGAAAGGATAAACTATGTAGCTGGTTTTAGGGAGAAACCCTGTTGTTGTGATAAGTGGCTTTTGCAGTATTTGACACCAAGAATGGTGAGGGTATTTGCAATGCACCCCTAAAGGGCTTTTACAGGCTTCACTCCCCTTCCCACTGAGCTTGTTCTTTCACCATCATGCCTGTTGCACACACAGTGAATAGAGTTGCTAAATGTGTACTCAGACTTGTTAGAGCTCCTTTGGACAGGACAAAGACACTCCTAATCTGGAGAAATAACCTCTCTACTTATTGAACACTGATATTTTGGGGTGGGTGAAGTTCTCCTAACTGTTTAATTGGGACAATTTGACTGTAAAATTACGTATTGCTCTTTTAAAGAGTGCCAGGAGCAGCGGTTGCCAGTTGTCGTTAATCAGAGCTTTGCATCTCTGTACATCTGGGAGACATTCATTTGTTTTCAGTCTCCTCTCCAGGTGGTTAGGCAAGGAACCATGCTCCCTGGGATCAGAAACCGCACATACAGAAAAGCTGCAAACAGTGATAGGTTGTTCCCTTGGGTGTTCAGTCACCAAGCAAGGGTATTTAGGAGTTGAAGCCTATTTCTGGCATAACAAGGGTATAATTTGGAGGAATAAACTCTCGCTGTATGCTCTAGCCATTTTTTTAAATGCAGTTTGATGTTTCCCTTAAATATGACATGAGATCTTAAGCTCTGGCAGAAGATGAATACTGTATTCTTCTAAACAACATCAGATACATATGCATTCCTGGATGTGGTAACACTCGGATTTCCTCCCAAAAATGTTGTCTTAGCAAGCAAATGAACAGAGTAGGAAGTGAAAAATATCTTCCAGTGGAAGACTCCAGACATCTTTCTTGCTACTAGTGCAAAAAAAGGAGTGACCTTCTATCACTGTGTTTCATGCTCATAGTGAAGCGAACTTTTAAGGCAGTGATGCTTAAAGTAACTTCTAGGGGATAAAGAAGATCCCATATGTTACTAAAAGAAAAAAAGGCTTAGGAGCAGCATTGCAAGGTGTGAAGTGGTGTATTTGGGACTGTGAATATAAATTTCAAGTATAAAAATAAATAAAATTAATACTTCAAATTGAAGTGAGAATGTGAACAATTACACAGCTTATCAGTCCTTTTTTTAACATTCTGTAATTCCACAGAATGTAATTAATATATCGATAGTCTGTTGAAGAGGCAGATAGTGTGCTTTGTGTTGGTAGTTGTTTCTAGCTTTCCAGTATTAATTTTAAGCAGTTTAGTGTGCCTATACTGTTGTTTCTCTTGCGGTTTTACCACGTTTGTTAGTTCTATGGAGTAACAAAGCAAAGAAACAATTGTCACTATGTAAAACTGTATAAATTAACCTGTGATAATTTCCTGCTGAACTTTGTTATATTTTACTTGGATCAAGAAGTGTCTTTAATATAGCCAATAGTTTTGATTGAATATTTTGGGAAAGAGAAATTCTTGACTAAAGCAGAGATATACACATAAGATAAAAGGGAGCTTGGTTAAGACTGTCAGGATATGAAAGCTTAATACATTTAATCCAGGCTGCAATGCCATCAGCTTTAGGGACACAATGAGGCAGAAATGTTCTGTGTAACACCTCCAACTGGTCATATTTCAGTGCTTTAGACTTGAAATATGTTCAAATGCAGTGCTGCTTATTATTCTGAAGGTGCTGAGCCTGAGTTATAATTATAAAAAAGCTATTATGGACTAAGAGGATGCTTCTCATAAGGTAAAAGTTCTCCTGCTCTTTTTAAAGCTTTCCTTCCAAACAACTGTTACTGGTTGTTGTCTAAAAGAAATAGGGTTGGTAACTGCCCACCAGTCTGTGTGCAACAATCCAGGAGCTAATAAAGGACAGTGTATGTGCTCACCTGCAGCCCCTCTTCAGACTGCCTGTCAACCTACTCTAAATTATTCTTGACAGGTTGCTAGGATATGTGTTCATTTTCAATGTATGCTGTTTTGCTTCACCTGACTCTAGAGCCAAAGTTGTCCAGCTAGCATTCAGCACTCCTTTTTTTTGCCCCCTGAAGTATAATAAAAAGGAAATTTATCATTTGGCTGAGTATTCAGTTATAGAATTTCCTAGTCAGTTACTCATTTGTAATAAAAATATTAAGAAAGGTTTGAACCTAAATCCTCCTAGAGTGAAGCAACAATTTCTTGGCTCCTAGCTTCTGAATTTATGTTGAAGGGCCAAACTTCTGAAATAAATCAAATCAGTGAATTTTCTTTCAAATCTTAGTCATGTAAAGACTTTACTAAAATGAAGGGCAAGTCTGATCCAAACTGCCAATCTTTAAGAACTTTCCTCTTGCTTATCTTCCCCCTTTATTGAGAAAACAGATCAGCCTGGATTGTTAATTTGTCTTTAAGCAGTTTACCACAGGTGTCTGTGAGGAATGTTTTAAACAAGAACATCAGGGATTTTCCCAATTACATGGGTAAATTGTATGTTAGCAATCAAGTGCAATGTACTCCACAGCAGTGGCAGCTCAGCATTCATCCTGAGACTTCCATGACCAGGAACCCTGTCCTCTTTCTGAATGAGTAACAGGGCTCCAATGTGCTGCAGTAGCAAACATGTTGACTGCAGGCTTTGCTTTGGATTTGGTGAAGATTTTTAAGATACACAGGATTGGTCTTTCTGAAGGTCAGAACCAAAATCCTGAGCTTCATTCCTAGTTCTCTATGGAAGGAATTATCAACTCAGGACTTTGTATTTTTTTTCTCTTTTTGAAACAACCCCCTGGTAGGATGAATGAAGATTTAATATTGCTTTGTTCTAGCCTTAGGTTGCACTTAGTACACAGAGAGCAAAGAAGACAAATACTTTCTAGGTGTACTACTGTACAATTTTTTATGAGGGTCTGTGTTTTGTGGAATGATGCAACACATTATGTGGACACATACAGTGGTTCTACTTAGCTAAAAAGAAAAACAAACATCTTGTGAAGGACATACTGCCCATGGTAGGCCAGAGAGCTTTCCCTGAAAGAACAGAAGAGGAATGATTAAGAGTATCACATCTCTTCCGGTCATGTGCTAGCAGAAATTTCTGAGGTATATCATGTTTCATAGCAGTTGGAGTTCATTTTGGTTTTTCTTCCACAGAATATTTCTCTGCTCTTTCCATCTCATTTCTCCTTTTTCTTGGTGTTCTCTTAATTTCCTCTTTGCAGAATGCAAGTACAGTGAGAAGTACAATTTTCAAAACTAGTATATCCAATTTAGAATAAAATTAGGAAAAATGTTTTTATCCCCATGTCCCGCAAGGTTTTTGCAGGAGGAAAAATATTGTTATATGGGAGGATGGGAAGACAATTAGAACATGAGGAAATTCAGCAGTTCAGAATCCTGGAATTCCTGAGGATCTAGTCCAACCTGCCTCCATAAAGCAGGATCAACTAGAGCAGGTCCAGTTGGGTTTTGAGCATCTCCAAGGATGGGGCCTCCATAGCCTCCCTTGACAGCCTCTCACATGGGGCAGGGTGTGGTGTGAAGGGCGGGGGTGGGGGACTTCAGGATCGAAACTTCTGTGCCTTAGGTGAAGCAAGTTGTCTTCTAGAACCAGAAGCAACTTCTCTTTATTTATATAACACCTTCTGCAGCTGTTTATCATTGCAGGTGGTAGCTACTTAATTGTTTATTTAGGAAAGCACAAAGTTTGTAGACAAGATTTTTAGCAACTTTATTATGAAATACAGAACCACATAATGGGGGGGTTGGAAGGGACCTCTGGAGATCATCTAGTCCCTCGAGCAGATCACACAGGAACATGTCCAGACAGGTTTGTGAATGTCTTCAGGGATGGAGACTCCACAGCCTCCCTGGGCAGCTTGTTCCAGTGCTCTGTTACCCTCAGAGTAAAGAAGCGTTTTCTCATATTCAGGTTAAATCTCCTGTTTAACAGTTTGTGACCGTTATCCCTTGTTCTGTCGCTGGAAACCACTGAGAAGAGTCTGACCCCATCCTCCTGACACCCCCCCCTTAGGTATTTATAAACATTGATGAAATACGGTACAGTACAAATTCTGTCCCTTTTAAATGAACTAAGTACAACTGGAAACTTAAAGTGTTTTTTTTAAAGCTGTAAGCTTTATATAAAAATATCTGTAAAAAAACCCCACTAAAACTTGTCGAAGGATGAATAAATAAATGAAAATGAGTTTGGCTATATTTAAGTACTTTTGAACTTGATAAGCATATTAATATATTGACATTATTTTTCTTTTGGAAATGAAATTAATTATGAAAATTTCTTCTCTATCATCTATTTTTCCCCTCAGTGTGTCTAGTCCTGCAGCAAAACAGAACAGTGCATTGAATAAATTGGATGTTGAACGCTGCAAAATGATGGGAATTCAAAGCATCAGGTTTAATGGCTGAATGAAGCACAGTGCAGTGTTACATAGTAAGATTAGTTTTAGTTTTGAAAGAGGATCTTGGACAAACAAGATGTGTGACAAGTTATGAAAGTGTCATTTCATAATTCATATGAGGCCATAGAATATCCTGAAGCCCCTGCAGTGTCAGCTGTATCCTCTTCTGGGGACTCTGTACATGGGCTCAGAGAAGAGAACTTTACTTTGTCCCCTCATCTTTCTTTTACTGTTTACACCTGTCAGACCTAAATCAGTTCAGCAAAAGATATATGGAGTGTCTTTCATTGGTGTAACTGAGCACTCCCAAAATAAACCTTAAGTCGTGTCTCCTGCAGCAAAGGAAGTGATATATGTGCAGCTGGGTCATCCTCAGATTGCATGGCTGGCTGTTGAGTTCTCCGGCTGAAGGAGAAAGCAAAACACAGCAGCCCCTCTACCCTGTCCAAATTGCTTCCTAGATTGAGAAGGAAATATAGTTAGAAGTAAGATGGGTACAAGTAGGATTTTTCTCCCTGGAAAACCACACTTGAAAGGGTACCAAACCAGAAGTACATTACAGCATCATCCCCTCCATTTTCTGGTAGGTAAGACAGCGAGAGAGGAACAACACCTATAGAAATTTCAGTCATATTTCAGAGGAACAACACCTATAGAAATTTCAGTCATATTTCAGATGTATTTATATATTTTTCTTTTCACATGTGTGGACTCTAAGAAGATCTATTTGCTACAAAATCGGGGAATAAATAGTAAAAAACAGTTCTTTGGCAATGTTCTCTTTCGTAATGAACAAGGAAGGCAAGAGATAGGGAATGTGCCTGTGGGTTGTGAGGCTCTTCAGTTTCTATGGAATTCCTGAGGAAGGATTATGAACTTCCTGCTGTCAGTAGCCTGTAGTTTTATGCTGGAACAAAACCAAGCCACCCTGCCACTCACCCCAGTCTACTGTTTTTTGAGCAGAATAGCAAGATATTGGTAGGAGGTGGAGTCTCAAATCACTTTTTAAATGATTTGGTGTGTGTTTGTACTTTGCAGGTAGCTGTTTCCATGCATGAGCTTTAGAACACTGGCTTTTCCTGTTGTATCAACATGTTTGTACATTTATTCAATTATTAAGCAAGAAGATGGTTCCTTCTAGATAAATTTTGCTACTTAAAATTAGTTTATTTTAAAAAATTGTTCTGTAACGCAGAGACTCCTTTTGCAATTTTACAATGTCTTTAGCTGCTTGAAAATATTCCAGGATTGTGTTTCAGGTTGGCAAATTTTAAGTTGTAGTACTGCCACTGAAGTTTTTGACTGCTGGATTAAATAAAGAGATGCTATAAAATATTTTTCTCCTTCACAGACAGCAATGCCAAATTAGCCATGCATTCAATGGCAGTTGTTTTGCAAAGCTATTAAACTTTATAGTGTGTTGCTTTAAAATATGTAAATGTACTCAGATATTGCCAAGTGTAAACTTAGTGGTGATTAAGTGAAATCTTAAGTTATACTTTATAATGTCTTTCAGTCTCTTTTTCTGCTTTCCCTGGGCAGTAGCAGTTTTTTTCTTTTTTCTAAGATGCTACGTTTAGTTTATAAATTGGAAATCTGAAGAAGGAATGCTATCTGGACTGACTCACTCTGGCATCTGGTCTTTATTCCAGGCCTTATTGGTGACAAAGTATGCTATGAATTTAGAAAATCTACAACCCTGTAGAGGTGGCAAATTGCTTTCTGGTTTACCTCCAGTGTTTGTCTGTGTGTCAAGCTTGCCTCTTGACCTTTTTTACACCCAGATTCTCTCACACAGCAAAGCAGTGGCCCAGGTGTGCTCTTCCAGGAAGGAACACAACCTTTCTGGGATATCATTTTGTAAAATTCTCCTTCTTTCCTCCCTTTGCATTCAAAATGAAAATTCTGCTGGCTAAGCAGAGATCACATTTGTTAAAATACATAAGGATGTATAATAACTAGCTTCATTTTAACTTGTGCATTATTAGTGCTTTTTAACAGGTAGTAAAGTGCAGTTTAAACTACCTGAGTCTGGTGCATATTTCCTATGAATTGTTACCTCCAGCTCCCAAATGTTATGCCCTCAAGCCAGTTCATGATAATTTATGTACCTCATGATTGTCTCTGGTTATCAGACCCATGAGGGTCCAAGCATCTGCAGGCTGTGAGAAAGTCTCATCCATCAGTAGACTGATTTATAATTGATTACAAATAATTAAAACATTAAGTATTTAAATTTTCTCTAATCTTAAAACGGAAAGCCACCAGAAAGAGAAATTAGAAGAAAAACTGTGTCCTTGCATCAGACCTAACACTTTGCTCCCTTTTCCTTGGGAACAATCCATTCATCCTGGGACATGTACATCAGTGCTTCACTGTAGAAGCAGCCTTAGTAGCTTCAGTTACATCTTGAGGTTACTTTAGATTACTGCAGAAACTGTTCTGTGTGTAAATGACAGTCATATTTGAGTGTCCACGTGGAGGCAGGGGGGAAGCCAAGAACTACTATACTTCAATGGCACATACATTTTAAACTGCATTTTCTTTCTTGTGGTGGCTTTTTGGTCTTCAGTAAATAAATGAGTGACACTATTTTTAAACACTGATGCAGCTGAGACTGCATGTGACTTGACTGCCTGCTATATCTGTGCTGTGTTGTGATCCTTCTATGTATGACTTGCTGCAATGGGAGTCAGTATTGGTCAAGATTTTTTGATTTTTTTCAGAGGATTTTTTGGTGTTACAGCTATGTCCAGCTAAATTGGTCTCAGTTGTTTTCTGCATTTCTTTCCATTAGCAAATTAAGGGAAATAATACTGAGGATTCATGCAGCTCTCCGTCCTCACACAGGGCATCCCAAAAACTGATACCTGTTTGGTGGGATAGGAGGCTTTCTAGGTTTGTCACTTGATACGTAGGCAAACATACTGAGATTCTGGCAAGAAAGTTTCCTTTCCTAAGGTTTTGATTTTCATATTTGTGTAAGAAATTGACTTAGCTCCCAAAATTGGTGACTTAGGTGTTAGACTCCAAGCAGGTCTGTGAAAAAAATCAGGGTTTTGTGCACAGTGATGCACATAAGTGCTCTATATATGATTTAGCTTTGCCAGACAGTATGTCAATGCCCCTGAGAGCAGTGTAATTAATTGATTTTGCTTCCTTCATCTCGTTTGACTAGACAGCAATTGCTTCACTGTCAATAGTGAGATTCAGTACTAAATGAAACTCCTCTGTTAAATGCCTGGATTAGTGACTGAATTCCACAGTTCTCTATTGTCCTTTGCAGAGGCCAGGTAATGAGTGTAGGAGAAGGAAATATGTTTGCAGAGAAGCTGCTGAAACAGCCTTGATGTCCCTTATGCAGTTTTAGAATTAATAAACTCAGCAATAGTTTTGTCAATCTTGACAAGAAAATGTCTTTATCACTATGTAAATATGGGCTTGGTTTTAAGTTGTCTTTATCTTTGCTCTGGGTAATTATCTACAGACCTATCAAAATCCTAAAAATAGCAGCTGATAAGGAACATGCTCTTCATTGCTTATTAGTGTGAGGTGATGCCATCAATACAGTAATTACTTTTCTCTGGGCTAATTCTATGGAATTTGAGTCTGGAGTGTTTATTTCTTTTACCCTCATCCACTTTCATGCAGGAAATATATTCTAAAACTTTTTAGTGAATTTACTTTTTCACTGGTACTTCTCAGATTAATTTCTTCGTAGATTTGAAAATGTTTCTCATCTGCAACCTGTAGTTGAATTGCATGACTTCCTACAAACTTTGTAAAACGTTTTAGGACTGAGCTTTTTTTCCCTAAAGTTTTGTATATTTTATCTTTTAAAACACATTTGTGGTATTGGAGTCTTGTTGTGTATCACAAAATTAATCTGTACAATTTTTGTTAGTCCAGTGCAACTATTTTAAGCTCATAATGTCTCTTACTGACGTAAAATTTTGTTGTTACTTTATCAACTAATTTCTGCACTGAAAATCTCATTCCACTGTTGGGAATAGAAGAAACCAGAGTTTCTGCATTGCAGAATGTTCCAGGGCAACAGAGACAGAAGTTGAAGTACCCTTGCAGTTACTCCTAGAACTCGTAGCATAGTCAATTTATAGATACTTAAAATGTTCTTTTCCCTTGGTACTTTTGTTACATAATCAGTTGCCATTCTAATTTTAATGGAAATCATAGCAATTTAGGGTGAGGAGCATGGCATCTGAGTTGGAGGAGCTCACAGGTATCCGAGGAATAGCTGGGGAAGGTGGGCCTGTCCTGTTGGACCCAGCGGCTCCACCCCACGGGCTGTGTGTTCTCCAGCAGCCTGGGAGATTGCTGTGCAATCCTGACAGTGTTCTGTCTTCCCTGCTGGGCACGGAGTCAGTGCATATAGATGGGTAATTAAACGTTGAACCAATAAACAGATTTGAGAGGCTGGTGCTTTGAAGAAGAGGAGATCACAAGAACAATTTCCTGGTGGTTGCTTTGCTTCAGACACAGCTTCATGTGGAGCCTCGGCTGTGTTAACTTAGAGTAAGCCCCCTCATGGCATCCTGCAGCGACTTGATTGCTGTGTGATGAGCAAATACAACAGACAAACACACATTTTCATCCTTTTGTACCTAGGGTCAAATTCATTAAGGACTTTTCCTGAACTGATTGAGATGCTGTGTACTGCAGTGTAATAAACTCATTTTCCCAGTCATTTTTTGTTTTATGTTTTAACAAAAACTACAAAATGAAATTTGTTGTATTACATCATTAAGATTAACACCTCTAGTAGAACCCATACCCTTTCACAATTTTATCTTCACACACAAAATTGGGACAAAATCAGACTTAAAAATATCAGAATGCAATCATGTTTTGATACTAATGTGATTACTTCTATCACACAAATCAAGCTTTATATGTGCAAATGTTAGCCAGCTGTCACTTAGGTAATACCACGATCTCTGTCGAAGTAGATAATCTACCATTCAAAACTCGTTACCTCTAATATTCTCTAATCCTGTCATTCTAACAGAGTAATTGCACAGAAGTGATTCTCTGCTCAGTCAAGTACACCTTCAAATATACATATACACTGTGTGTATATATATATACATTTCTATATACTGGTGTTTGCACACATACACACACACACTTTATAGTAACTTGTAACAAAATGCCAGTACTGAAAGCCAGTCTGCTGACTGCAAATGCACTACAAATAATTTTTTTTATCAAAGTGGAGAATTACTTTTTTTTTGCTGTTGTGAACTTTGAGGTTATACCAAAGTTTTGTATTATTGAATGTCAGGAAGACTGTTCTCCAAATAATAAACAGATCTGTCAGAAGAATGTTACCTCCCTTAGAAATATGCTGTAGAAAGAAATGTCTTTATAGATTAACACACGCTTCCTGCTGACTTTGTAAAGGAATTTGAGGGTACACAGTAAACTTTCATTAAGAATTTATAGTTTCCTGGCTCACATTTACTTTATATAGATAAGAATAATCTCTTTGTTTTAACACAGCTCTATTGGCTTGTATCCTTTCCTACCTTCCATTGGTGTTTTGTTGTGTTTTTTTTTAATGAATCAAAAAGCAACAATATCCCTGGGGAGGGCTGGAGAGCAGAAGGTAAAGTTCAGAACCAGAAAATTGCTTTCTTGTATGGGACAACACCTGGCTGACCCTTTATTGTTTGAAAGCAGCTTGAAATTCTTTGCAGTTTGAGTGTAAAAGCTGTGCCTGCTGTTGCCCTCTGGCATTTAGCAAGTCAGCACCGGGGCTTGAGACTTTTCATTTCAGAGAATGAGCAAGTGGGTGGTGGTGGCTGCAGATGTCCTTAGTGCTGTCCCTCTCAAGTTAGCAGACGTGCAGCATCAAGCAGATGGGAGTGACAATGGTAACAGGCTAGAGATTGTACCATGCAAAATGTCTTGTGTTCCAAACATGATGACAGTAACATGTGCTTGCCATACTGCACCTTCAGAATGTTATATCTAGAAAACCACGTCAACTGAGAATACCTATTTTCTCACTGCATTGTTGAGATAGTTGTCTAATTTTTAGGATGGAATGAGAGAATTTCATAGCCCAACAGAGTAGTTTTGTTTCTTCTTCTTTCCAAGCCAAGATGTGACGACCTAGTGCCTGAAGGTTTTTTAACCCCTGAGCACTTTTTCAGCTAAAAAGCAATTTATTGGCAAACAGTAATTAACCTCTAGAGAAACACATCCTGAAGTTTTATTGTGTTTCAGTATGTGTGTCAAAATCTGAGTACTGCAGAGGCATCATCCACGGCATTTGAAAATATCAGTAGAAAATAAATAAGCAAACAATTTAAAAATGTTCAAATATCCAAGTAAGAAAACTCTTTTAATAGAGCAGTGGGGTCTTGGTCATTTAAACTTGCTGGATGCTTTTTAATACAATTTTATTGTTTTGAGATGGCAGTGGACACTCAGATGAAGGTTTGGAGTTCCTTGGATTTTTGTTTACTTGGTCAGTCTGTGATTTGTTTGACAATTCTTTTGTCATTTTTCAGAGACAGTTTGTTAGTGTAATACAATAAAAAAAAAAGGTGAATCACTAAGCATCTAAAATCTAAGATTTTCAAAGCCTGTTATTAATTTTTCAGAGGACCTAACATACTATCCTCTACCTGGCTTTGGGCATAAGAAGATTGTCTTAGAAGGAAAAAAAAAATGTGAATCAGAACTTACAGATTTAGTAATGCATCTTCTTCACTTTTAAAATACCAATGGTTCAAGAGCTTGAAATGAGGCACAGGATTTGTAAGACACAGAACTGGTGCCCCTGAAGGGTACAGCTAGTTTATCTAGTCTGTACTTGGGTTTCTTTACAGTACTTTCAGATCACCTCTGGTACACAAGCAGAGTGTCTGAAGATAATAGTGAAACAACCAATCTTTTAAATGACTGATCATCTTTTTAATATAAGAAAACAAGAAGAAACTGGTGGTGGGAGGCAAGAAGGAAATCTAAATTTGACTCAGTGGTTTTTACTACCTGTGAACTCTCTCCCAAACTATAAAATATTAGGTTTGCATTACACAGCTGAAGGAATTCACAAAACATTAAAGCTGTGCCTAAACCCAGCCAGTTAAGGCTTTTCCCTTTGGTGCACAGGAGAAATGGGAGTTGACGGAATTGCCAATGAAACATTGTGAGGTTTCTGCAGGAACTAACATAGCTAAGAATTGATATTTTAAATTAGGCGAAAGAGTTAAACCCAAGCCCAAACTGCAGTGTCGTTACTCGAGTGAAATGTATGGAATGCGTTTTTCTGGGAGAGCTCCTTCCTTCATGCCACCCCACCCCATCCTTGAGTCCTGCCACTCTGCAAAGTTGAACTCAGGAAAGCTGGGAAAGATGCTAGGAAAAAGCCAAAGGTGGAAACTTTGAAGAAAGGCCTTTGAAAGGGGATCATATTAGTTCTCAAGGCCACACAGCATTAGGAATTTCCATAACAGTAAAAGAATTTACTGTGTGCAGCCTATACATAGTGAGCTTTTGCAGCCTGTAAAAGTCCATGTGTTTTTCCAGTAGGGAGGCTGGTACTGGCTCCTGCAGGTATCCCTGCTCACCTCCCATATGCTCACTGGGGTGTTGTGCTACTGCAATCCTGGCAATCCAGTGCTTTGTCAGACCCTGGAGTGGGAACCCTGGTAGGAGTCCCTGTGCTGGTACGTGCATCTGATAACTGTTGTGAGCTGTAAGAGACTAGCCAGGGTGGTATGAAACTCTGCCTGTGCACACCATCACCACACCTCACCATAGCACCAGCCTCCAGCTGAAGCTGAGCAGAGCCATGTTATCCAGGTTCACTGATAAATGCAGATTTGTCATCTTTTGTATGAATGCATGGTTCCTTTCTGATAACTGAGGAATGCATTTAGTAGAGAGAAAAAAAAGGGGGGTTTTAAACATTATTGAGACATCGAAGTAATTGTAGTAGATGTGATAATAAATTATCCTGTACTTCAGTGGTGTTTCCAAGAATGAATTAAAGGCACAAAACATTGAGGTGAATACATGTCCTTCAGTTTACACAGATGAAGAAATCATGGTCCTGGTTTCTGATCTACTGTGTGCCCTCTGCTGTGGACGTAAATGGTAGTGCCAGCTGCTTGGGAGATCTGGATGTTTAGCCTGAGGTGTTGTAAAGGATACATGAAGATTCACTAAAATAACCAGTAATATGCCCTGGAATCTTATTTCCAGAGCTCCATTTAACTTTGAAACCAAGGCATTTTTTTCCTGTCACTAATTATTCCTGGCTGAGGAGATGCTTTTCTTCAGTAGTTGTGTCACAGAACTCCAGTCTTTCCACCAGTGTCATGTAATTTGTTCTTATTCTTTAGAAATGTTCTCTCTTCCTTATTAGCTCTAATAGCAGATTTTCAGCTTACTCTTTCTCTTAGATGGGGGTGTTAGAAAGGATCTAGATGGTCCTTTCAGGATTCTTTCAGTCTGTAGTTGTGCTCCAGATTTGTGCCTCCTTGATGTACCTTTTTTGTTCTCCAGGAGGCTCAGCATTTTCCCTGGAAAGTTCCAACTAAACCAGAATATGGCAGCCAAGACAAAATACACAAGAGATGGTGTTTTCTGTTGGCGAGGACCAATTTCTCCCTTTTCTGTTTAGCAAAACCACCACATGCAGATGAAGAAAAGGGTATAGCCCCTTGTCATAAACTTACTTGTTGAGAACGGCAAAAGAAATGATCCTTCATTAGCACATGTTGGAGGTAACATACTGCAGAATTTTCCATCCATGGTTTATGTTTGGTGGAAATAGAAAAGATTGCAGTTACAGATAAGTAACTCCTCAGCTCTGGGTTACGTAGACCAAAGCCTTGTCCTTTTAGACACACTATTTAACATGGATAGGTCCAAAAGAAAAGCACTAATTATTCTACTCAACAGAACACAAAGGTCAGAATATTTTTGAGTTCCTACAGTTCAATTGCTTAAATGCTTTGTAGTGAGCTGTAACTCTGTGGTTTCAGAACAGAGCAGTTATTCAGGTTCAGTAACATGAAAAGAGTTTTACGAGGTTGAGTGTAAGGCAGTGTTTCCAAATTATGCTAGGAAAGCATCTATAATTATGTTGAGGCTATTCTGAAACAGAATTCATTTGGAATACTAGACTGATAGAGGGTTTTTTCTAAATAGCAGCCTTCTGCAATAAAAATGCATTCAGTTGTTTCAGTGATTAAATCTCTGAAAGTGCTTAAAGGCTCTGAAATGACTTTGTATGAGGAAAAATAAGTCATGCATGGTTAAGTTCCTGCCTGTTCACAAAGCTTGTTTTGGATTGCTCATATTGATAGTTTCATCAGCTTTACTGTTGATAGTAATTTGACTACAGCACATGCCAATTTGAGTGATGTTGTAACTCGGGACTGTAGTGGATAGAGGTGGCTGAAAACATGAAGTCAGTTGACAGACTGAAGTTCTGGTTGTTCAGAATGTGAAGAACGTTGCTGTGTTTAAGAGCATTTCATAAATTGGAAGACCCCAGTATGATGGCTGTTGTAAGTGAATGTATCACATGAGTTTTAATTCAGATTATACTAATACTTCCAAAATGTATTTTTTTTTCTATTCTGTGGTCTTTGAAGGTTTTCTAATTGCAGAAGGATATCTTGCAAATTTTTTCCCTGGTAACTTCAAAGAGAGAACACTTCATTGTCCATGAGAAACTTGACTTCAGATACATGACTTCTCCTGTAGTAAGATTATTGTGTTCCTAATTAGACTTGATTTTCTTATCCTCTGGTGAATTTTTGAATGGAAATAGAAGCTAAACGTGGGTGATCTCCTGTCACGTTTCCTTCTGGTGCATAGAGTGGTAAAAAATTCTAGGACATATAAAAATGGTATATATCATTCCATTTCAGCTTTTGGAATTTTGTTATATAACAGGCATTAAAGTCATTGCCTTGGAATTATCAGGCCGTCTGATTTGAATCCAAGTAGTTTTAGGTGCAGTTAAAAGTATTCTGGAAAGAAAAAAGGAGATCAATCTTAGTTGAGAAAAAAATCTGATACCTGATCCTGCCTTTAAATATGTTTAAGTGAATATTCATCTTGAGCATGGTCTTGTTTCTGCTAGGTTTTGTTCTGTGGTTTGATTTTCAATTGCTAAAGCTATTCCAGATGATACAAGTGTCAAACAGACAAAGCGGTGATTCTGATCGACTTCAATTCCAATGGTTGATTTAAGGGGTCAGTAGCAGCATAAAAATGTTATGTATTTAATAGGTGAACTGACATATAAAGCCTTTGAGTGGCATTGTTTTGGTGATGGGCAAATATTTAACATGGTACCAATTAAAAGTACATCAGTTTTTCAGCTAAGGAAGGTAGAAGTGTTTGTGAATATTAGTGTTAAAAAAATAAACCAGAGAGTTTTGATTGTCAAGTTTTGTTATGGGGATTTGGACTCTGAGATCCAGTGTGTTACCAAAAATTCAGCTTCTCAAATCAGGCTTTTGGATTTATGTTAACAAGAAAGTAAAACATGAGTTAGAGGATGATTGATAGGAAACTAGACCATGACCGTAGTACAAGCATCACTGGTGGCTAAGTCTTCTGCAGAAAAGCTTTTGATCATCATATGTGTTCCTTTTCTTGCCAGGTACATTTAGCTGAAAATTATTTTCTTTCATTTGCCTTTGCTCTAGGAATTTTGGCCCTGTTGGTATGTGGTTAGGTGTGAGGCCATTAACATTGCTCCCCACTGCAATGTTAAGACCTTTAAGGTATAAAAATAAAGTACAAAATTATTATGATACAGATTTAGAACAATTATCTAATATTTATAATCTTTGTCTTGAGAATCTATAGTATACAACTAGGTATTGTATGAGTGGTCTGTGAATTGAAAGCTACTGTGTGTAGGCTGTCTACCTGAGGATTTATTGGTATTAGGTGAGTTGTAAGCAGTGGAGTAAAAGTTCTTGTGAAAGGAATCAACTAGCATGGCCACTGGAAAGTACAGCTAATTCTCTAATTATCTCTAGTCACATGTAAAAGGTTTTTGACAGTCTACTTTAACATTGGTGGTGGAAGTATTTTAACATTACCACTACTGAGAACTTGGTCTTTCAACTGCATCCCCCACAAACCCATAAAACTATGAGTATGATGGTTGAAGGCCCCACTCCCACCACACACACTTTCAATTAAGTCACTGTGTTGTTTCCAGATGAGAAAAAAGACGAGTCGTGTGTGACTTAGAATGATCTCCATTTTGTATTAAAAAAGTAAAAACTAAATTCAACAGAATTCCTTGCAGTTGCACATGAACACCTGTGTTGTGTTTGCATGTACTATGTCAGCCCTCAGACTAAAATGTTTCAGATTCAATTTTTTTTGGTAAATGTGAATTTCTGCAGTCTGAACCTAACCTCCTTTAATGTTTAATGAGATTCTAACCTTCTATAAGCAGGTTTTTATAATGGGAAATGCCAGGCTTCCACCAGGAAGTACCTATGTAAGAGGTGTTAAAAGTTGTGAGTCAAAATATAAAGCAGGAAGCAACTTGAATTATTTCAGTGTACTGTACTGAGGTTGAGAAAACTTTTGTTTATTTCTACTGGACTACAGGAAAATATCTGGAAACAAGGATTTGTTTCTGTGAATAGCACAGAATTGGCTGTAGACTGCTGCATAAATGTTTAAAATAAAAAGTTGATGGTTTTGTTCTATCAAAGATGCAGGAGATACTCAGGGGTTTTTTTATATTAGAAACTAAGGAAGAGCTTAAATAAACTTCTGCTTTGCAGCCTTTAATCTTTGTCTTTAATTAACCTCTGAGAGTGGTTAAACACCTACTTGTATTTTGTTGTGTTATCTGATATTTGCTTATTTGTCAAGTGCAATAGAATGGCAAAACATGAATAAATCCCCATAATGTTATCACTTTGATAGGTGCAGAAAGACGTGTCAAGTGTTTATTGCCCCTTGAAATGGAATTATGGTATTAGTGATGGTATACTGAACTTTCCATGCTGTGACTATAGTTACAATGAAATCTTTAAATGAAACCTTTCAGTAAGGATGTGTTTTTGTGTGTAACATGGTTTTATTCTTTGACTCCTTGGCCATGTTGCAGCTAAAGGAGCAGGGGGAACATTTTTAAAAATTATTAATATTTCCTGAGTTAAAGTAAGATGATTTTGGGAATGTACAGAAAGACAGACTAAATCCCTTGTGTTTCCAGCAAACTGTCAACTGGATTGAGTAATAAATTCTTCAGTCAACAGTAGTTCTACAAATACTGGGAACAGAAATATTAGTCTTGTATTGAGAGTAAAGACCTGAGACTTGTAAGTGAACTGAAAGGACTATGATTTGTTAAAATGTGAGTGAAGTAAGGTCCACAGGTGAGAACAATACCCTCTTGTCATCTGCCCTTTCAGCACAGCACAGTCATTCATCATTCTGCTCATTGCTGTAACTGATGTGTTAGGAGCTGTGTTTTCCTTCTAGGCATCTTTTTTTTCTTTTTCCCATTTTTTCCCCCTACCCGAACCCAAAATACCAATGCAATTTTGCTCAGGTATTTGCTTCTACTTTCCTTGTTGCATCTCCCAGAAATCTTTACCTGTCAGGTCAGTCACAAACCATTACTAAAATAAGTCATTACAGGCTTCAGTAAAGTTGATATTAAGTTGTGAACAACTTCACATTGTTTTCTTTCTTGAAGTTTTCCTTCTTGCTGGTGAAGTGGTGAATGGGCTGCTGGGGCTGGAGGAAGAGCAGAGCTGAAGAGCCAGGGGATGGGTTGGCTAACTTCTAACTTCCCCAGTTGCCTGGCATTTCTCTTCTTTACAGACTCTTTAATTACACCTCTTCTGTTTTTATTTTGTTCACACATAAAATAAAGCAAAAACTTCTTCTTTTTCTTGTCAAAGTAGAAAGTTTCCTTAAAGCAAAAATCATTGTGGATTTATAGGCACAAGGGGAGTGGTGCTTCCCAGCCATGCTGCCAGAAAATTTCCAAGTGCACAGTTCACTAGCTTCTGGGACCTAAAAGGGAGGAAAAATCCATGACTCCTCTTCAAGACAGTCTTTTAATTAGCCTTATAATAGACTCCCATTGACTTCCTCTACACAAGTAGTACTCTATTAGCTCATTACTGTGATTTAAAGTAAGCTAATTACAATCATAGCTAAATAATTACATTCAGGTATTTCAGCACTTTTTGACTCTCATATTGGCAGTTTCCAGGCAATGCATCTCACTTGTATCTTGCTTATAGCCTCTTTACAAATGAAATTATACTGACTTAAATGTCTTCCTCTCTATAAAACAGAAGTGAAAATCAATAATGTAATCTATAAAGAATATAAGTGTGCCAGCATTGTAAAAGATGTAACATGTATGAAGTTTCTTCTTGTCCATTTCTGAATGAGCATATACTACTCTTCAATAGCAGTTGCTATTCTTCAGTTTTAATGGAATGGAAACCAAGAAACAAAACTGCTTGGTAGAATTAAATTACCATCTCTTGACTCCCAAAGTCAGTGTGGTAGAGGATGGCAAACCAGGACAGAGATTAAGTTACTCTTTTCAGATAATTGACCATAGATAAATTAAGTATTTCAAAAGTGGAGCTGATGATGTTTTTTGTTGGGTTGATTGTTACTGAGAGTTCAAAAGTTCTGTTCCTGTTCGTAAAGGACACGTGGTAACTGAGCAAGAACTCTTTTCCTGCCCAGTGGGAAAGACAAGTTTCAGGTTGCATGGAAGGTTTTTGTTGATATGGGGAGGAAACTGATGATGCTTCATAGATAAGTTGTGAGAGTAGGAACAGCGTGTAATCTTAGTTGGAGAAGAGCTTTTCATTCCCTGCCTGTCTGTCACTGGTCTTTCTGTGTGTGTTTGTGCCTCTGCAGACTTGCCACCTCAGGGGTGCGTGGGGCTCTTAAACCACTGGTACTAAACTTGTGTAGCCTGCAGATTTTCTGAGAACAATTTCCTCATGAGATGTTGTAGTTTCAAGATCTGGCTGCATGGAAATTTGATGCTGCTTACTTGAGGTTAATATAGAGAAGTTGTCTATTCTAGCTTCCCTGGTGTGCCTGAAGATAGTGTTCTTAGGTGGGTATTGAGTGCTGGTGTTGACATATTTAAGTGTGTAGCTCTTGATGATAGTAGATGTGACAGTGATTTAAAATAGACTCAAGTCTGTTTTGTATTCTCCATAATTTTGGTATGGGAGGCTTTCCAGTTAGAGTATATGGTGAAATCTCAGAAGGCTTGACTTGGAAAACCCCCAAACCATTGCAAACTGTGATTTGAAGGAGTTGGTATCGAAGCTGTAATATTAAATACACATTTATAGAACACATTTTTGTATTATTCTTCTATTTTGAGACTTTGTGCTGCTAGAAAGCTTTATATATATGAATGCAGTAATGCCTCGGAGTGATGTAAGGTAAATTCATAAATCTAAACCAAACCACTTCTAGGTTGCAAATGTGTCTTTGGATCATTTTCCATTTATGCAGAAATAAGAGTTGCTGTAATGGGATGTAGTCTGTATCTTAACACAACTTAAATTCACTTCGGCTTTTGTACAAATTTTACAGATGACAGAACAAGAGCAGAGGTTTATAAAGTGACTTGTCTCCTGAGTCACTAGAATGAGACTGCACCTGCAGGCCCTTGCCCCTGCTCTAACCCCAAACCACCCTGGAATGTTTCCGTGCTGCAGTGGGAGTGTCGTGATCTTCACCTCCCTCACCCAGCCTTCTCCAGTGTGATTTACGTGGTTTACTCTGTTCAGAAGCTCTCCCTAAAACACTGAAAGAACATGACAGGGTGTTGTATTTTTGAGAAAGATGTTTGCTATCGTCAGCTGCAAAGGCTCCCCTGAGTTCAAGTGTTTAGGGTGATGATTTCAGGTAAGGGATGAGTGGTTTAGGTTCTCTGGCAGTCTTTCTAATGAACTTTAAGCAAAAAATGATTGGATTTTTTTTCCTCCAAAACCATGCTCCAACAAAGCTGGTAAATAGGAAAAGCAATACTAGAGGGAAAAGGAAGTAATGTTCCACTGCAAGTGCTCTGGATAATGGAGGAGTTAGTGGGACTAGTGTGACAAACAGCAAGGGTAGAGCTGAAACTTGAACTTCCATATTAATTTAAGTAAAATCTTAATAGATACACAATAGTTTGTGGTGTGAGCACGTGAGTTTTCACCATAATAGAGGAGGCAGGCAAGTTTCTGAGTACTTCATGTGGGACTTATGCTGCAGTTTATTTTCACTGTGGTTTATACAGGACTATTTTTCAAAACACCAAGTTGTCGTATTATAGAACATGCCACATGTTTTTGTATTGCAATCCTAGTACAAACACACACAACTTTCATTTTTAGTGTATCCATCTTTCTCTGGTTGAGGTTGTAACGTATCTATTTTATGAACAATGTAACTCCTCCACCCATTGTCACATTAACATGAAATAGTGTCATCTTTAGAACTTCAATTTAATATAACTTCATATAAAGCCAGAATAATGTTTAAATTTATGAATTAGTGGTGTTTACTTTTGGAGCAATAAATTTTAATGTTTGTTTTTGCTGTAACTTATTAGAAAACTTTACTAGCTTATTAAAACATTGTCTCTATTTTCCTACATTTAAATCTCCATACACCTTTTCTGATTTTACAGAACAAATTGAAATTAAATAATGATTTCTTATCACTGTACCATGTTATTTATAGCTTTTTTTCTCACCCTATAATCCCAGTGGGACTTTTTTCTATGCCCTTTAGTGGCATCTGTGATAGTCTCTAAATGAATGAACATGTTGCCTTTTGGTGATACACAGTAATTAAGAAAGTGCCTCAGAATATTTCCGGAGTTAAATTTCAAGAGATTGTCCTAATTTTAGCATGAAGTTTTCTATTTTTTGAGCTGTGCAGCCCAGTTTTACTTGCAACACTTAAAGAATGTGGCCTGATAAGAACAGATGGTGTAATTTAGTTTTTATACTGATTCTACTTCAACTTTTAAATGAAGTCCTTATGCTTTCTAATGTTTGGTTAAGACTTACTGATTGTTAGCAAATTGAGAAAAGTTGGTCACAACTGATTACCTGTTTAGAGAGTGAAAGAGGTAATTGTCTCAATTTTTAAAACTTTGTAGCCATTAGCATCATTAGTGGATTCCTCTCATCTTCCAGAGGAAGCAGTGAAGTTGGTTCATAAACTGGGAATCATAGGTAGAGTTTTCTAAAAGGCAGGAAGTGGTAAAACATGCATGTGGTTTGCTTTAGTTAGGAAATTAACTCTGATTCTCCACCGGTGAAGCTGATACAAATGAGAAATCACTAATGTATGTGTTCTACTGTGACACTGTCAAAACAGATTATTTGAAAGTACAAAAGTGATATGTTTTTGTCAGCTCTTTCACTCCCTTTGTGTGGCTACAGAAGCTGTTGTTTATATAAACTGCCTCTCACGTATTTCCTGGCTTTCAAGGTTTACTGAAGAATATTGTTCACCACTTAGACTCACTGTTTGCTTGACAACTGCAGTGATTCATTTAGTTTAACTTTTGGTCAGATACCTATGAAAACTCCTTAAATAAAAGAATTCTAGATTAAAAACTATCAGTAAATAGAGGAATGAATAAGCACAGTGTAATGATCTGTAGTACCTACATGTTCCCAAATGCAATGCAGTGTACACCCCAGTGCATCCTCTGGGAGGTTACTGGTGGCAAAAATGTTGGTGAAAGGAAAATGAGGTCTGCTTGCCAACAGTCATTCTTGCTCTTCTGATACAGCATAGAAAGTTTTGTTGGTGTTTTTTCCCCCCTCAGAATTTAGCTGTCATGGTTAAGACATTTCAATTTGTTTTCCATGCCAAGCTCAGCAGAGTAGGACTTTTTGTGTGTTCCCCACTGTGCTTTAATGGAATGTCAGCCAATAAAGAGGACTTGCTCAAGCCCAGTTGTCTGTGCAGTGGAAGGGATTATGGAGTGCTCCTGTGATAATTTTTGCTGTCAGGGCTCTAACCTCTGGCAAGGGAAAAAGGACAGTATATCTAACTGCTGCAAATGATTTCCAAAGGGATCAGGTGGTCAGCCCCTCCCATCATAGTGAACTTTTATTTCAACTTCTTTCCTGACTCATAGAACTACAAAAGGATGTAGGGGCAGCCTAAAAATTTCCTTGGTCAAAGAAACATATCTGTCAGCACAGGTCTGTGTGCTCCTAACTGCAACACTGCTGCCTAAAGGCTTTCTGGCTGCAAAATATGTCTGAGTCAGTTTTGGACAGTAAGAGTGGAGCGCTATTAAGGAATGCTGCTCTCAGGGTTTTTCTCCACTGTTTGGGAGGGTTTTGCTCACTTCAGATTTGGATAAAAATGCATTAGCAACACCCCTGTGTTTACACTGCGTTACTGAATATGAACCTGCGTGTTTTGAGGTGTTATCTGAGAGGCTTGCAAACTGGTATTACCACAGACCTTCATAACTATGGGGAATTTGCACCTCTAAGTCATAAGTGGATTGCACCTATAGTTGTAAATTCTATGGAGTGTATAATTTGAATAAAGGGTAGAAAAAATGGTTTGGGGTGTCAGAATATGGACCATTGAATTGCTGTGGGCATTGTGTGGTTGTTCCAGTTAAATGGTCTTTGGGTACGAGGTTAGTTGAGTGCCCACTGGCATGGTGGGATTACTTATGGATTAAACTTGGCTCAGCCTGTTAGATGGGAACTGAAGGCTGTGCTGCTAATGAAGAAGTGATTCCACTTAAGGAGATGCAGATGTGCTGTGAAGTCTCTGAAGCAGCATGTTCTGTGTTGTCTGTTTACATAGAATGTGGTCTCCTTTTGAAATGTCTGAATAAACTTAATCAGTTTCAGGAGACTAATGAACTGACACTATCAAATGGGCAGGAATATTGATTCAATCACTAATAAGAAAAACGTAATAATGAAATGTAGCCTTCTATTACTGTGTAAATTAAAAGCAGATGCTAAAGATGAATGAATGGATTAATATTGTTTTTTGTTGTCAGAATTTATGTTGATGGGAAATGGAGGAAATGTACCCTTGCAGAAATATTTTGTAGCTGTTGTTAACACCTTATATTCTTTTTAGTGCTTTACTGTTTCATGTACTGCAGTATAAATGTGTAAGCTGTTAACAGCAGGATGAACATTCAGCAAGTTGAACAACCACCTGCTCCCATAACTGAACCATTATTTAAATTCCCTCTGCATTTCACAGGTTTAAACACTGACAGGGATTCAGATTTACAATGCAAGGCATCACACACAACTGCAGTACCCTCACTGGTTCTTGCATGCCATCTGTATCCAGTTTGGCTTTGAGTGGCTTTTGCAGTGTTTAACAGGGTTGGGCATCAAATGGAGCAGAAAGTAACGATTAACTTCAAGTTATCAATACTAAAGTACTTAATTAGTGCAAGAAATTCCACCCCCTGCTTGTCCAGGAAAACTTTTGTAGGAACAACAAAACTATTTAAAAAGCTTCAAGTAGTAGTAAGGCTGAGCCCTTCCAATTTTCATTGTCTCCTAATCTTTGCAGTTGATACTGGTGATCTTTGCATAATGAAGTGCTTGTCACTCTTATGCAGATCTGTTGTGAATATAAGTAGCTTTATTTTAAAGCAATAATAAATATATTAACTACTTGAATAAAAATTAATTGTAGGCTGATTGAAAAAACTACAAAAAACCCCTGCTGCAACACCAAAGAAAAAACCCAACACACAACTGATTTAAAATGTTTCAGTTTGTTATAAGTTATTTAGAGCTTTAAAGTATTGAAGTTAAAAAGCTTTGTCAATAGGCTGTTAATACACCAGTGGTTTAATGTTACTTTACAATGTATTTACAGTGTGTACACCTTTGCAGCAGGTGCCACTCTTTCAGAAGTTCAGTTATTTGGGACTCCTGCAAATTCAAATGTTGAATGGTATCTGTGTTCTGCTGCTGGTCATTTGGGAGAGGATATGTATTTGTCAAATTTCTACACTTCAAGAGTTGCAATCTGACTGAAAGAAATAAAACAGCTTTTGGGGCTGTTTTAGTTATACTTATTTTTGTCAAGTTTAGACATTTGCCTCTCTTACGGTTTCCAAGTGTTGCAGATTGTTGTTTAGTGTCCTGCTTAGCCTGCTGTGTCTTGCTTTTGAACTAGCTCATCATTCCTAAATTGGTGGGAGCAGAGGACAAGAAGGAAAGTAGGCAGTGAGTAAAATCTAATACTTCGTTGCATGTTGCCATGAATAGCCAGGTAGAAACATGAACAGTTAATGTTGTGGTTGAGCTATAGCTAATAAAATAATGAGGTGCCTACAAGAATTCTGGGACTACTTAAGCCACACTGAAAACTTTTTTTTTTTGGTTTTTAACCTTCTTTCAGGCCTTTGTGTCTAAGTAAGGAGAAGGCATCTGGTTTTCACTCAATGAGTGTATCAGTAATCTGATCCCATCATTTGTCTCTTTTAGTTCCTTTTTTAAGCACAAAGTGTAACTATGGTGGTTTTGGCCAAGCAGCTTCTACAAGACATCGTTGTCTTGGCTGTAAGGGGTCCTAATCCTGCTACTGGATTTAAACTGTTTTCAGCAGTAGTCCTAGGATGCTCTAGATGAATTGTTGCTATCAATCCATCTTTCACAGGGAAAATGTGCATGTTAAAGGAAGCACAACCCTAATGAATGTTATAACAGGCTGACTGGACTTGGAGAATATTTAGAGATAACAAAGCCAAATCTCATTGCCATAGGGCAAGCATTTGTCTGATTTACTAATCCACAAGAGAAAAAGCAATGTCCAAGCCAGGATTTGGCAGACCAAACGCTTGTAGACACTGGATTTGCCGCATGCACGTGATTCTTCTTTTAGCCTGACCATGTCCAGTGTGTCTTTCCAGCAGTTGGCTTTCCTCTCTCGTACCAGGTATTGATCTTCTCAACCCTTCTGGTGTCTGTAGGAAAATCTGAGTTGTGTTTGAGATGGCTGCTCCATTCTTTGTGTAGCCCCAGCACCTCTGCAGGAGCCAGAGCCTCAGTGTGTGGGCTGCAGCCATCATCTCTTGTGGACGTGGGGAAGCCAGCCTGGGACTTCTTGAGGGTGCAGAGAGGTGATTGACTGCAATCTGATCTTACAGTGCAGGCAGATTTTTTCTACTTTTTCTGTTCTTTACTAAGAATAGTTAATTGAGTTTAGGATTGGAATTCTAAATGCTGCTGTCTTGCATTTGTGAATTCATTTGCTCCATAGGGTTCAGCCGCTGCCTCTGCTGTCTCTCTCCTACCAGCTCTAAGTGCAGTCCCAATTAGCCTTTCATATGGAATATTGTTGTTCCTCATCACTTCTTCCTGCTTGACTCCCTGTTTGAGGAATGTGTTCAGCTTTTACATTCAGAGGTACCTTACCCTTCCCTGAAAACTGTCTAACACACATTACCTATCTGAGGACACTTCTGTGGGACAGGTTTTTTTCTAGGCCAGTTGTCTTTCTGTAACACTTGATTTGTAATCTTGACAAGAGAGAAGAGGCTATAGGAAGACTGACACTGGTATGGTGTGGCTGAGCCTGGTGTATTCTGGACTGTTAGCTAACGTTGTTTTTGTTTAACTTCAGTTAATACGGGGTAAGGCAAAAATAATAGAGAGAGCCTTCATAATCCCAAAAGAAGAACAAAGGATGGGATTTAATGAAAAGGCAACAGACAAACTACTTAAAAAACCCTACCTATTGTTGATTGTTTTACTTGGTTTCTAAAACACATAACTGATATATTAGTGTGGAGATAAAAAAATAATTTTTAAAAGAGCAGTTTAGGGCATCTGGTCTTTGTAATGCTGATCCACTGGAATCTGTACGAATGCACACTGTGTACACTTGGACCCCAGGTACTTTGCAGGTCTTCATACTTGAGCTGATTTCTCATATATTTCAGGAGAACTACAAAAAATAGTACTTGACTTAAGTTGTATTGCTTTTATTAGGGTAATATTTAGAGACTATCGAATGCCACATATATTCAATAAAAATATGGTTTATGTCTCAAGGAAATAAACTGGGGAGAAATCCCTAAAGTTCTCTAGTAAGCCCTCTCATCAACTGCTTCAATGAGAGAAGACTCTTGTTCCTTTCAGCTTTAGACTTCAATCCTGTGTTTATCTTGCTCATTAAAAAGGAAACATCAGGATTCTTCAATTAGCTCAGCTTGAATTAACTGTAGTGTTCTGTTATGTGGAACCCCTGAAGGAAACACTGCCTGGTTATGGTGTTTAGCAGCAGTAAAACTTCGACTGAGTCGTGTTTGGCGGTTTGCTCACATGGTGCTAGGACCAGCCCTCTGAATGTGATTCCAGGAAATATCACGTTCAAATATGCTCTTGCTAGGAGACTCTGCTCTTTTCATGTTTACAGCCTTTCGTGTGTCTGAAATGACTTAAAATGGCTTCACCAACTTTAATTAAATATTTAACATACTTAACATTAGTGAATGCTCGTACTGTGTGGATTCACTTAATAAATGTGGCTCAACTTAATCGGGTGCTTTTCAAGCTTTTTTTTTAATGTAGGAGTCCCTCAGTTAACTGCTTTTGTGTGATTCCTTATGTCAGTAACAGGCTCAGTTCCTCCAGAATGAAACATGAATACAATTACAGGCCAGGGGTGCAAATGCCCCTTGCCTTGGGAGAAACAGGCTTCATCCATCAATTACAGGCATTTAACAGTTCCTGAGGTAATTTCAATGTTTGCAGCCAGTAATGACAGCTAATTCTCACTCTTCCAGTTTGAAGGAGCCATGGTACTGTTCACCCCATAAGTTTCTTCACATCTCTCCAGGTGGTCAAGACCCATAACACAGACCTGGGCAGCCTCAGCACTATGCCAAGATGTATGCAGTTAGACTGTACTTTGTTGGAACTAGCTTGTCTTCGTTGTGCATAAAACATTGATACTTGAACTTGCTGCAACAATAAAAATGCTTTGTATTAATCCTTTACAGTTAATGGCAGTGAATTATAGAGAGAGTTCTAAGGTTTGGATATGAAACTCAAGGTACAATACAGCTAATGTAAAAATGTACAAGCTGTCAAAACACAACAAGTTTTGATTGAAACCACTTGTGATGGTGGAACAAAAATCCTTACCATTTTCTGTAAGTTGACAAATATCCCTTAAGTTCAAATATCTCTTCTAGAAATGAATTGCAATATGTTTTGATTAGTTAAGTATGAAACTAATACAAAAAAATATCTTATACAAATGCTATGTTTCATTTTTGTTTCATCAAGTAGTACTTTTAATGAAGTATTCCAAGTTGAGGACTAAAATGCCAAAACATTCCCTTAGTCTTAATCTGTTTTTAAAAAAAGTTCATTGGTTGAGAAATGAGCTGAAAATCAAATTAAGTCTAATTTATTATTTCTGAAGCTATTAAATTTGACAGTGTATCACATTCAACTCATCTGTGCTGTGTCAAGACTAATTCCTTGGTCTCCATTTCTGGTTAAACTGATATTGTTAGAACTGTTACTGTAAAACCATTGAAAGAGGTTCTTTTGTGGTTTTTTTTGTTAAACTGATGCTTCTGCTCTGGGTCTAAGAGTTCTCTGGAGATTTAACCCAGAATCATGCAGATATTCTCCGCTTTCTGAGTTTGTATTAAGTTGGCTTGACTTGTATGTGCAGTGATTTGGAAGTGAGCAAGTGTGGGTCAGTGTTACTGGTGTGTGTGAGTATTGTGTGGGAACAGGAGGCCTGTGCTTCAGGACATGGCACTGTAAATGGAAATTCAGTGGGTCAGAGCTCTGCAGCTTGGAAATGTAAGCATGACCACCAGGCAGCACAGATGTTTTCAGGTGAAGGCATTTGATTCTTTTACCAGCATATAGGGTGCTATTGGCACCCAGGATTCCTCATCTGCTGTAGAGATATCAACCTGCTCACCACAGAGCATGCTACTTGGATGCTCATGCTGTGTTTGATTGTGATGCTTTGCTTTACCTATCCCTGGGATAAAGAAAGGCCTTAGGATACAGGGTGGTGCTTTGCATGTGGTCCTATTACAGTGAAATATCTGAAGGTTTTAAGTTAGTTAGGCAAATACAAGAAAATAAATTAACTTTCTAGAGGAAGGAAAGGATAATTATTTTTTTCTTTTCACCCAAAGCACTGATAACAATATCAAACCAGCTAGTTTAATTTACCATATCACTTCTATTAGTTGATGAACAGTTATTAAAGCATAGAATAAGGAGTGTGAATACTGAGACTCTCCCATACACATTTTGTCTGAAAGCAGATTATTTGCTGAAACCAGTGCAACTTCGTTTATACTTAATCTAACCAGGGGAAAAAGATCATATCAGCTATGCCAAAAATTAACAGAAATCTGGAGAAATGTTCAACTGTCTGCTTTGTTTGCTGGAAATTAGACTACAGTGAGGTGATGAAATCCAGTCAGTGTTGTTCTATTGTACCCTGTACATTCAGTGCTATTATATAGCCTGTGTAGGCAAGTCTCTTGGTCTGATGTCTCAGTCTTCTCTTGGCAAGTGATGGCTCTGTCTGTTGTTGTAGTAGTTGATGTGGGATTATGAATAAAATTAAGCTAGATGCCCAAAGCAATAAGGTGCTGTAATGTCTGGTTTACATTCAGATATTACTGTTGTGTGGACAGACCTTTATTTGTAAGATACATGTTAAGTACAACATTTTTTGAAGATAATAAACTTTAAAAGGTGTTCAGTTGGGTGTGGTAATTTTAGTGTTTTTGTATACAAAGAAACAAAGTCAAGAGATAGTATAGACTTTCACTAGATCGTGCAGTGTGTTGTTCTGGCCAGAGCACTCAGAAACTTGACATCAGGCCAGACAGCATGTAGTACAGGCCTGGAACCTTTTTCTGAGGAAGATGTAGTGTAACTCCCAACGGGTGTTGGGCATGCACAGGCTCTGCCACCCTGTGTGTTCATGGTCTTACTGAAGATAGAACCGTTTTTAGAAAAAAATATTAAGCAAATAGAATGATTTTTGTTTAAAGCTCAACACCAGCTCTGCTGCTTTACATAAAATGGTGAGGAAAGAGTAGTTAGAGAAGCCTCAAGAACCCTAAATAGTCCAGTATTTGGTTGGAATGTCTCATGTATTGGGCTTGTCTCTGAAGGCTGTTATTCTTATACATTGTTTTAGGGAAACAGATGACACATTGATGCATGACCCCAGTGAACTGGGGAATTATGCTTGATTTCTGAAAGTGCCAAGTGATATTAGTAATCTTTTTTTGTAATGAATTTACACTGGGTTTCATTGCAATGTGCACATGCCTTTGAGCCTGGTAGTTTGAAAAAAAACACTTTCTCTGCCTTAGCAAACTGAATGTGTCGTCTTCCCTTGGAAACCAAATGAGCTTATGGTGGATGGAACAACACCATCATCTACAACAGCAGGACTGAACTGCTCCATGGTGTGGGCAGTATTTTAGCACTGGCAGATGCTCAGAAGGCAGAACTCTGGTTTTGAAGAGGAAATCGTTGCATTTTGTTCACTTAAGAGCTCTTAACAACTTTGGGCTCTGTAAAATATGTTTGCTGGGGGGATGTCCAGTTGATGGTGAAGTAAAGGCTAGGATGCCCTTATTTCCTTTCCTTTTGTTACACTTTTTAACGACTGAGAAGGCTAACAAAAAACCTCCCACCTTGAAGTGTTTAACCAGATTTCACAAAGTCTTTGTGGAGGTCTGAGGAGGAAAAATATGTGATCTTAATCTGTGCATTTAATTGGTTAGGCTAAGTTAAGTTTAATTGGAAGGATGATAGTATTTAGATGGCTACAGATTTTATATAAATCTGTTAAATGTGATTTGATGCCTTTTTAATAATTAAAAAAATACCCTGATCCTGTCTTGGGGATATTTGCTGTAGTTCAGAGTATGAAGACATTGCAATAAAACATCTGGCATTCATTTCACTCTCTAAAGGAGTAAAGGAAAGACACAAAAGCCTTTGGCCAAAGGTTAATTTACTCCCTTTTGTATTGTATTGTGTTTAAGAGGCTAAGAAAAAATTGTCTCATGCAACTCAAATTCAGTGGTATTTTTTTACTCTAAAAAAACAAAGACATTTTCTTACGGCTGCATTATTTGTCTTAGTATTATGTGGAAACAGATTTCTCAACTTCATATGTAAGGTTATGCAGCAGAAATTGACACCTGGTGTATCACACCTGTGTGCCAGTACCAGGCTGTGTTTGGAGAAGGGTAACCACTGGTGCTACAGACTGGGACTGTATTTTTCTGCAAGGATTTTTTTGGCAGGATCCATCCAAGAGGCTTTTCTGTGCACAGCAATAACCCTTAGCTGTGTCTTGTTCCAATACCCCAGGTATCAGATGTTGCAAGTCTTGCCCTTCCACATCAAGATAGTGGGATGGGTTGCTGAATGGGAGGAAGAAGGAATGGTGCTAGACTGTAGATGCATGAGAGAGAGATATGCTTAGGATGTGACTACTGTAATGTACATCCTGAGTGATTTCTCATCTAAAGAGTAGGAAATATTTGCAATTGTATTCCCGTTTCATCTTATGACACATTACCGCTTTTGAAACTGTGCTTAGAATTTCAGTCTTCAGGTGTACAATAAAATTGCACCTGGGCATAATTAAAATTACCTATGGTAGTACTTGAAGACCTTAGCTTCTCTTTTTAATCTGTTTAAAATTTGGATCAGGGATTTCCTATAAGATTTTCTGGAAGCCTAATTTCTCATTTTACTACTTTGATTAATTTAACATTGATTTAATTTGTAATGACTGTTTCCTTTATTGCTAGATTATAAGATAAGCGTTGCCAAATTAGTTGTGTGTTAAATTGGAATTTTAGAGATGCTTTGCATTCCTTTGCAGGGAAGGTTTGTCACATGCCACTGTAAGTTGTTAACAGATAGCTTATTTTAAGAACTGATGGGCCTGTTGCCCTGCCCTGCCTGATTATCCCTGTGCCCCTTAACTGCCGTGTATTGATTCCAATTAAAGTGACTGACATTCACCACTGAGGGTGAAGTTAATCAACTAGAGGATCCCCTGTTGTGAATTCATTTCCTCCTCTGAGCTTATCCTGTTCAGCTGAGCAGTTAGAGACTAATGCAGACACCGGGCAGACATGTCCAGTCTGTGGAACCAGTCTAAGCCTCGGAAACTAAAATAGCATTTTAAAAGCTGTCCTGGCCAAATAAAAGGGATACACTTTTGAAAGGTCAAACAAACCACCTTTTCCTTCTACCTCGATTATTGGCTGCTGGAAGAGGTCAGCAGACTTGGTCAAATTTCAGCAAATATGTTTTTCAGCTAAGTAATAAGCCAAATTAAACAATGGGACGTTTGAGCAGTGATGGGGGCATCAGTTTTTGTATTTGTGCTTTGGATGGGAAACAGGAATGTCATAGAAAATTATTTTTGGGGTAGTAGAAACGTAAAGGTTACGAAAACAGAGACTTTGCTAAGTCATTAGTATGTAAGATGGACAAAATGTTTAAATAGACTGAAGTCGTCAACTGTAGTTGAAATGACTGAATATCTACTGAGCACAAAACAGTTATGCCTGGCAGCAATGCTTGTTCAGCATTTATTTAGATTGTCTGGAACAGCCACCCCTAGTTAAGAGAGAAACAGAGGAGGAATGGGAAACGTGGAATAATAATAGTGAATTAGTAACTATCTTGTTTTCCCATGCCAATTTAGCAATTTGTAGCTGTTAGAATGTGAGCTACCATCTGGCTTCAGAGATTTTGATCTCAGGCTAAATTACCATGACTGGTCCAGTTCCTTACTGAAAGGTTGTATTTGTGACAAGCAGCAAATAAAGATAAACCACTGCAAGCCCACAGATAAGGCTGATACTCCCCTCTGGAGGTAAAAATTGCTGTTTTTTAATAATTTCATAACTAAACACTTAGAAAGCTTTGCTCCTTGTATGAACTACAAATCCATGTTGTTTTCCTAACTGTGTACTCATGTAGGGATGATGCTCACTAATGTAGGACCTGATCTGTCAACAAAAATGCTTTTCTCCAGTGATTTTTTTTTTTCCTTTCCCTTACTTAAGCAGTTTCATAAATCTTGAGCCAAGTGGCACTGTATGAGAAACAAATGCAGAATGTACAAACAGCCTTGTTACCAGCAGTGTGCTTCTGTGCGTTTTAGCTTGCTCTGACTGCTGTGTTTTTGTCTTCCCATCTCCTCGTGACACCCACAACAGCAACAAGCGTAGTAATTAGACTTGGCTTGTTTTTCCTTCTTGACCACCCTTAGTATATACAGCAGGTATACAATAAACTATTGTGCAAGGATTATGAGGACCACATTACACAATCTGAGTTTTGCTAACTAGTTCTTCTGCCCTGTCTCCCAGTTTCTTTCAAAGTTGTTATCAATTGTGAAAACGGGCTGCAGAAAATAGGCTATGGAATGGTCACCTGTGTTTCAAGAGCTGGTAAAACTCAAGCTGAATTGTTTACTTGGACCAAGAGTGGTCTTGCATAGATTTTAAGTGGTGTTGTTCCCTGTCGAAAACTCAAATTGAACAAAGACATAATTTATCTTAAAAGCAGATTAATGCCTAACCTGGAATGGTTGTTGCATCAGCATCTGAGAATTAAATGCTGTAATGAGAGACAAAAGTCTTTCCTCTTCCTGAACGCAGAACTTGAGACCTGGATATTCACAGCCAATCCTGCAGAAAACACCACTGGTTCTTTGGTTGCATTATTACTTTCAGCCACTGAGCAGTAAGGTTGTGAATCTTGAAGCATTTGAGCACTCTGTATGTTTAACTGGAAATCTTTCTAGTCTAGCTGTTTGTTTTAGTTTCTAGATTATGCCGTGGTGTTTTACAACAGAAGGGACATCACTGTCTGTAGTAGCTTATCCAAGAAATGTATTCCATGGGAGTAACAACCTAAGGATGGGCAGTTAGCCTTTAATTTTCCTTTCCTTGTTATTTCTGGATTATGACTGCAATTATTATGGCTAGGAAACTGTGATAACAGATGTTAAAATAAAGGCAGCCTTTATTGCAGCTTTCCAATTCAGAAAGTGGCTACCAGAGAATCAAAAGAAACAGGCTGGTAATATTTGATGAAGGAGCTGTTGTTTAGACCAAGCTTAGAAGAAAATTACTTTATAAATTAGTAGATATTAACACACTTGTCATTTCCAGGTTTGTCTCTGCATACTCATTTAAGGCCTTATATTGCAAATAAAACCAAATTCTGTTAGAACTGAACAGTCTCTAGTCATTGTTGCATTCCTAGCATTCCTCTTGTAGCTAATTATTAGGAAATTGAATTACTAAAGTAAACAAATTTGTGCACATATCTCCAAATTACAAGCCTAAATCTATCAAACTAGAGTTGCCATTTTGAGTATACGCCTGTTCTATTTTAATAACAGATTATTGCAGATTGTATGATCCTGGAAACTTCTGCTTAATAGTTACTCCCTGTTACACATTGTAGATAGCAGGACCTATGGCAAACACTTGTTATTCTGTTTCAGAAATGTCAATGTTTCCTAAATGGAAGGAGAAAGATACTGCTTCTTTATTATTATCATTTTTGGCAGCTGCTTGTTTTTCTTTTCTGATTGTTTTTCTTTTCAACTTGTTTTTTGGCTTGCCATCAGCAGGTATAATAAATGGTCTAACACTCTAGCAGTGGGGAATGGCATTCTGTTTACTGACTTAGACTCTACAAGCACAATCTCCCTAACTGGAAGGAGGGGTATTTTTTATGTTTTGATGAATGGGTTCAGATTTCATCTGGTTTCCCATAGTTACTGGGAAGCACTAGCACAGTTAGTGCAGCAGCAAGGGGGATCTTCTGTTATTTATGGGTTCCAAGCCTCATCATAAAGATTTATATCAGAGCATTTCACAAATAGTAGACCCTTGGATTTGCATCTTTTGAGCGGAGGCAAATACAGATGGTGGGATATGAAAGGAGCTGGGCAGTCCGTTGTCAAGTGCCTTAGTAGCTAGGTGTGCTTTTGAAAGATGGGAGAAAACTGTAGAGACATAAATCACATTGAGTGATGACCTTTTTTAAGCAGAGTCAGAAAACATGGTAGATATTGTGAGGCAGTATAGTCTTGTAAAATGAAGTTGCCTTTCTTGGTCATGTATATTACATATAAGAGGAAACCATAGGTCAGGTGTCTACATTAATCTTATAGTGGTCTAGTCAGAGGAACAGAGGAATTATTTTCTTTTGTGGTTCCTTTATTTCTTCTTCCAGTTTGGTATAATTGTTTAAATTTGGCTTTGGTTTAGTTTTTTTCTAAAATTTGACCTCTTACCAGCAGAACATGAAAAGTGAGGGGGGGAAAAGAATTGTGGTACTGGGAAGCAAAGCCCTTGCACCTTCTGCTGCTTTGGTTTTCTGTATGCCTTCTGAGAAGAGGCGTAGGAATTGGCTTCAGTCTTTAATTATTCTCCTCCTTCCACGAGCATCGTGCAGAACGTGTGGCATATGTAGCACAGGCTTCCTTCCAGCTGGGGGAGAAATGGTTGTTGGGGAGGGGAGGAGGGATTTTTCATTTTCAGACCTACCTTCATGTTTGCTATTAGTCTTCTAAACCTACCTGAAACCCTTGGAGAGTGTGTTTTGATTAAAGCTGTTGTGTATGTACAGATTATTTTGTGTGCTTCAGGTTACAGTTTCTGACTTAAAATGGGGACTAAATGGAATCTAATGGTTTATAGCAAAAGTGTAAAGGAATATTAACATTATTACAGTTAGGTAAGAAATTTGGCATTTTCAATCTTGCTGTTTTCTGTCTTTAACAGGCTTAGCAGCCATCTTATGTCTACATTTAGATAAAAATAAACCCACAAATACAAAAAATTGTCCCAAGCATTGCAATGCTAATAGAGTTGCAGTTATAGCAGACAGGGATTCTTGATGAAGATTCCTTTTCGATCACGTCTTTGATAACTTCTAATGCAGGGAGTCAACCCTTTGAAATAAATTGATCTTTTAAGCAATGATTTTAATAATGCAGCTGAAAACTTTTTTTTGTTATGTAGAACAGCTCTTCCTAGTCTCAGCTTTGACGATTAAATTCATTTTTCATGAATTCACACTGCTTCAGGCTCCTGTGAAACCTCGCTTAGCTTCTGAGGATTTTTAATGTGTGATGTGAGTTGTGTAAAGCCTTTCCATAATCAGAAAGGTAATTTAGGCCTTTTATGACCCCTTTTTTTTTTTTTTCCCCTTCCTCTGAAGAGGGAAGTTTCAATAGAGTTGGAAGTTCTCCAAAGGCTCTTATACAACTGGTACATTCTGCTTTAACATAATGCAATCTTTCCACATTTTCTGTTTTTCCTTAATTAACGGGTGGATGGAAGGAGTGTTAGATTTAGTTTCACAGAAGGATTTTATGCAGCCACACAAGACAGTCTGGAAAAAAAAAGAAACTTTGTAGGCAATAGTATTTTTACGAAGTTGACTGCATTCTAGCACAGTAGTTTAGTCCTGCTGCATGTTATATGGTGTTGCTGGAAACACTTGTGATTTCTGGTGATCTGGTATGGGTTGCCAAAATAAGAGGTTTTTTGTGGGGGTTATTAAACAGGGCATCCTCTGCTGTGTAGTGGGAGTTGGGCTGCAATGTTGCTGTGCTGCAGGTTTGGATACATGCTGATAGAAGGAGGAAATCTGCCAGCTTATGCATTGTAGACCCTTTAGCAGACAGATGCAAATGGAGAACCTTTTTTGCAAGATATCCATGCATAAAGTTACAGCTTAAAAAGTAAGGTCTACACCTGTACAGCAAAGCATGGCTGCAAATGTAAGGGAAATGGTTGGAGATTAGAGACAATAGGAGTTTGTGAAGATAGGAAGCATCAGGAAAGGCAATATTTGACAGCTTTAACAGATACTAGTGATAGAGAAGGAGCAATGGGGAGGGAAAATCAAGATTGGGTGGGTGAAGTTTTAAATTACCTGTTTTTAAAGGAGTAGGTAGTTTGTAGAGCTTAATTAGGGAATAGGAATATGTCTGATAGTCTTTGTTTTCTGCATAGAGTATGCTGTAGCCAATAATAAAATAAATGTTGTCTAGATTCCCACTAACCTCTTTCCAGGCAAGGCAGAAGTCTGTTAGTTGAATAACTGGGTGTTGCTAGATATAGTTCTTCTGTGTCTGTAACAGATATTCCTTCTGCAGACAACTAGAAAATGTAAAACAAAAATCCCAGATGGAAGATAGACCCGAAGGGAAACTTCTCAGCATAATCTTATTCTAGTGATTACACTTAAGTTGAGTGTTTATATGAGTGAATTCAAGCTTAAGGAAATCTTTCATTTCTGTGAAAGACATTCTGGTAGGGTGGAAGGGAAATATGTTGAGCTGCAAACTACAGATTTGCTTTCCTTTAACAGAATGTCCCCATAGCTTGTGCATCCGGCTTTGCTTTAGCCTCCAAATTCCAAAGGAGAAAATTGAGTTACAGAACTGAGAGGAGTGATTGATACACCAGATGATTTTGCTACCATTCAGAGGGACCTCACCAGCCTAGAGAAATAGGCCAACATGTCCATGATGCTCAGCCACATGCTGCACCTGGGGACGAATAACCCCCTGCCCCACCAGTACATGCTGGGGGTGGCCACCTGGAGAGCAGCTTTGCAGAAAAGGACCTGAGGGTCCTGGGGGACAAGATGACCATATGCCAGCAACATGCCCCTGTGGTAAAGGCAGCCAGCTGCATGCTGGGCTGCATTAGGTAGAGCATCACCAGCAGGTTGCAGGAGGTGAGCCTTGCCTTCTGCTGAGCAGTGGTGAGAGACATCTGGAGGGCTGTGGCCAGTGCCAAGATCCCCTCTACAAGAGAGACATGAACTTACTGGAATGAGTGCAGCAGGGGGCCATCAGGTTGATGGAAGGACTGGAGCATCTGATACACAAGGAGAGGATGGGACTGTCTAGTCTGGAGCACAGAAAGTTCAGGGGATCTTATCAGTGTGTAAAATACCTGATGAAAGAGACTGAAGAAGGCAGAGCCAGGCTCTTCTCAGTGGTGCCCAGTGACAGGATAAGAGACAATGGACATGAATTGAAACACAGGAAAATCATTTAAATATAGAAGACCTTTTTACCTGCAAGGGTGGTAGAACACAGGAACAGACAGCCCAGAGAGTTGGAGATTACCTTGGAAATATTCCAGACCTGACTGGACACACTCCTGAACAACATGCTGCAGCTGCCCCTGCTGGAGCAGGGTGTTGGACTACATCTGCAGGGGTCCCTGCCAATGTCACCCATCCTGTGACACTGTGGAAATTGCTAGAATGCCAAACTAATAAAAGAAGAAAGAGCATATGAGGGGCACAACTTCTAGAAGGAAATAATTTGTTCAAAGTTGAGAATGTGCAGATGATTGGGAGATGTTTCAGAATGGACTTCCAATTCTTCCTGGCACACAGAGGTAGCAGAGACATTTTGCACTTGGGTACCTTTTGTCTTCAGTGTAGACAGCTGGAAAAATGATTGGTGTTTTGGCTATGGAATGTGCTACCTGGGCAGCACAGGTTTAAAAACACACAGCTTTTGAAAACTGATGTTTGAATGTAATTTATAATCCAGTATGTGATACTGCAAAAGGCTTGTAGTTCTGGGAGACCGGATAAGCTAATTTCTAATTGAGAACTTGAACTGGGACTTGTTTCTCCTGGGCTTCTTGAAATAATTCAATAGGTCCACCTTGCCTTTAGTACACCTTACTGCCACCCTGTGATGGGTACATGGAGGAGTTGAGTCCTACCAGTTGTTTGTAGAAGTTGTTCTGTTTGTGCTGTGGTGGGATAAATACTGGAATGAAAAGAAACAGAGCATCCTGGTGCTTTGTTGTGTTATGGCTGAGTTTGGCACGAGAAGATGTGGCTGTGGTGCCAGTTTCAGAGGATGTGAGTGAGATGGTAAAAAACAAGGTAGTTGTCGTCATCTTTCTAAAAACAGGTTTTACTGTTTCATAAAGCTCACAGAAGCAGTTTCTTTTAACTATGAATTACATATCAAAACATAACAAGCAGGCAAGAACTCATTTCCATTTTCATGCATTTTTCTGTAAAAGACAATTCCTGAGGTTGGGCACAGCCCACTTTTCACCTTTATCTCTTAATAAGGGACAATGTATTGAGATCACAGGTTTTGGAGGGTCTTTTAATGCAACACCTTTCTGCAAGTTCTATGAATCAATGAAAGACTTCTTGCACAGGAGAGTGAGCAGTAGAGATGCTCCACCAGCTGGACTACAGATGAAGAGTGCACTAGGAGCTTAATCAGTCATGTTCTACACTGCCTATTCATTTTCTGTCTCAAAGTTTGCAGGAAATGGGATTGTCAAGGCAAAGGAGGGTTTGCCTGGAGAGCAAGTGTCTACTTACAAAAACAGTCTGTGGCTATGTGAGGAGGATCAAACAGCTCAGTTGCAAAGTATTTCTTTCCAGTTTAATTTATTTTAATATTTATTTAAAATATTTTGTAAATATTTGTGTCATTCATCACCCATATAGCTTCTAAAATTAAGTGTTCCTGGAACTGGGGTGTATTATTTTGAGACAGGAGGCTAACATTCTTATTTAGATTAACTACTGTTTTATTAAACGAATATACAGAGATGGTGGAGGGATACACAAACTAAAAGAAATGTTCATTTTGTTGAACCAAGCTGACAGGCTATGATTACAGATCATCTATTTTTGTGATGCAAACTGGAAATTAATATAAATAGTGTGGACCAAACCAGGCTTATGTTTTGCTTGTTTTTGATAGGAGCTGTGTGGAAGGGATGTCTCTGTGAATCAGCTCCAAGGTTTATTCAGTGATGTCCTGTGAAAATAGTGCAAGTCAAGTCAGTATTAATTTCTGAAAGTGTAACGTTTGGCTCTATAGACTTTGAACTTTGAAATAAGGAATACTATAGCACTTTGCATTAACTGTTCAATGTGATGGAGTGTAAACTGTATAAAATCCAGTGTTCCCTGAACATCATCTCAGGTAACAGATAAAATTCCAAATATGTAAAGAGTGGGCAAACTTTCTGACAACAGTGTGATAAATCCTGTGGTAGTTACAGCTAAAACAGGCTGCTAATATGTATCTGAGCTCAGGAGATATTAAACTATATATAGATTCTGCTATTCCTAACAGATTGTTGTTGAGATACCTGACACATTTTTTGATGTTACATGCATTCAGAAGAGCTGAGCTTTACATAATTCCTGGTTAGTGCTAGTTGTGTGAAAACACACCAAAATGAGTGACCTAGTTAGGAAACTCTCTCGCATACACAGAAAGGCAAGTTTGAAGACTTCTGCCAAAGATGCAGAGACTCTTGACACACTGCATTCTTTCCTTTTCATTTCTGTTGAATTCAGTGTGGGTGCAAAGCACAGCAAGAGGTGATCTGTCAGAGCTGTGCTTCTTGGCAGAAGAGCAGCTGGAGTGCATTCCCTGTTTGCAAGTGTCGCCTGTCCAGCCAACACTGCCACCACTCTCACTGTCACTGGAAAGGAGAGCAGAAGGCCCAGGGTCCTGGGAGCTAAACTTCAGTCACAGAAGAGATTGTATTCACATCAGCAGCCTTTGGCTGAAGGCTGCCCAATGCAAACAGCCTTCAGAGCATTCTTCAGGCAAAATCCAAGCAGATGTGTGGACGTCTGTGCTGAGGTCTTTTTGAGGCCCAGCTATTTCTTGTGTTTGCTAATTTTAAAGATGAAGAGAAAATATGGCACTGAGGCAGGGAGTCTTTCAGATTTTATGCTCTGGATTCCAATGTGAGGATAATCTTGGATGGGGTGAGAGTGACAGGACATAAATGTGTACTGTTAGTATGTTGCAGTATGTGCTCTTTCTTCTTGTGGTTCTGTTACTGCTGGAGGTGCACAAGACTATTGGCTGCACAGGTCCAGTTGGTTCACATCAACACAGGTGTAGGAGAATGTGTCATATGGGCAAACTATTTTTCTCTAGCATCACTTTTGCTGAAGTTTTTAGCTTGTTGGCAAAAAAAAAAAGCTACTGAAAATAAGGTAATTTTACTAATAATGAGTGTTGTCCTTTATCTATTTTGCTCTCAACTTTGTCTCTAATTTCCAGTATTTCACAAACCATGGCTAGTAAATCTGAAGATTATTTTAACATTGTCCTTAGAACAGTGTATTAGGACTGTGCTTACAGCTGAAGGATTACTTGGGTTTTTCAACACCTGAACTGTGTCAATTTGACCTTCCTTTTCTCATTTGCTATTTAGTTGCTTGTCTTTGATAGATGGTGTAATAGGTCATATGCTGTTCACCTATTTCTAAGTCTTTATGTCCACTTACTACCTCCTAAATGCTAGCTTGGTGGCTTTGTTCTTTGTCAGGGGCTATTAATCATAGTAGTTTAGATAGAAATTTAGTGTAGAGACAAGAATGTTCAATGTATTTTTTACTTTCAGGGAAATACCTGAGGCAAGTGCTCCTGGCCACTAGAGGAGACAAGTTACTGAAGCAGATGGAGCTTTGTTTTTTCCTCCTGTGTACCTATGTCTAATAGAAATGCTTTCAGAGAAATATTGCTGTCTATTTCTTTTTTGCCTTCTACACCCATTTACAATTTTGGAATGTATGAGTTTTCTGGTTCCTTACTGAGGCTTTACTCAGATTAACTGTTCTAATCTCCTTTTGACATCCTATCTTTGACTCTGTAGAGTGGAATAATGAAGTCATTTAACTTTTGAGAACCACCTGACTTCTGATCAAGAAATTGTGTTCATAATGATGCAACTGTGACAGCAGTTGAACAGTTCAACACACTGTTGAACATTTTCACTGTTAGTGTGGTTTAAGATTCATTTTTGGAGAAAAGCATCTGCAAACAATGCACTGTAATTCTGAAGCCTCTAAGCAGCAGTTTCCTCTGCCCAACAGCTCCAGCCCTTTACTAGGGCAGTAACTATGAACCTTGACTTTTAGAATTAACTTAATTCAGAAATTGTTTACAAATGTGTCAGATTCAGGAGTGGAAGATGCTGAGGTTGACATGTTGCAATTTTGCATCTGAGTTGAGCGCAGCTGCTTGAAGAAGCCAATGATGCTGCTTGTGCTGGTGAAGAGGCAGCAATGCCTGCAGAAGTGTAACTGTTCTGTACCATGGCCAGTGACCATTTAACAGGGGAAAAAAGAAAAAAGTTGCTTTGGCAGCTTGATGTTTGCAGTTAGCAGGAGGTTTTTTGATGTTCTCTGGTAACAACAAATCACTGGATCCATTTTCTTCTCCGTTTGTTGATGTGTTTACTTGGGCTGGAGGCATACAAAGGGCTTGCAGTACCATTTGTCAGAATCAGCTAGAAGAGCAGTATGTGCTCAATCCAGGCATTAAATTCTGCTTGGATGCACTTTTTTTCCAGAGAAGGCTCACATTGTATTTCATGTTGCATAGGGAATAACTTTACTTCTGAGAGTATTTTCTAAGAGAAAGAGAAGCAAGCCATGTGAAGACTCATATGACTAAGATGCCTGTCTCAATATTAGGGCTTTGCATGTGTGGCCTCTGGCACCCTTGGATCTTCTGTGAGAACATGCCATTTAGCAGTTCAAAGCTGTGATTTTCACTGTTGCTGAGTGTTGTTCAACTCTACTTCAGGTAGCATTAGAAAGACAGTAATAAGGTAAATTTATTTTGAATGACAAAAAATGTGTATAATTAAAGGAACCTGATTTTGAGGAGGTAACTAAGAAAAAAACCCTCATGCCAGAATATCCCATGATACTTCAAGAAAACCAAACATAACTACAGATTGAGTTATAACGTATTGTATCTTTAATCCCTGCTTAACATTTCAATAAAAAGAACATTTTTCTATTGAGAAATTAAATGCTCTATATTTACATTTTCTTTATGAAATGAGAAGGGATGAAGTAATTCCACAGCAATCTCTTTTGCTTGACTGACATTTGATTTCACACTCTGTAGTTGATGCTTGAGTTGCATTTTCTATAATAAAAGGAGATTTATTTTTTTCCCTTGCATGTTTAAAATCCATTGCTTCTCTTGGATCTTCAGCCAAGAGTAATGGAGTTTTTGGGTTTGGTTGGTTTGGGGTTTTTTTTAAATTTCTGATTTGTTTGGGGTTTTTTGTTTTGGTTTTTACTGTTACGGCCTCTTCAGCCAAGATTTTTGGTTTTTTTTTCTTACTTACATAGAGTCTAAAGTTGTGTCAAATTGCACACTAAATTCTCTTTTTGAGAGTGATCGATACTGCCATCTGAATTATTGGAGCACAAGGAGAGCATAAGGAGATGTTATAAAGCACTTTGATCTCTGTTACACCTTTAGTAGTGGTGATCTAGGAAGGGTCTTTAGAGGCCCAAAATGCAGAGTTTTTAAATAGTTTGGAGTCCAGAGCAGCATTTAAAGCATCAGAATCTGGGAGGCAATTGTGTTTTAGGCTGGGAAACTCCACCCAATTATTTTTCAGGGTTTTTTTTTCCCCCAAGGAAGTGTCTTCAGTTGGTCCTTAAGTTGAGGAGATTTTTAACCTACTGTTTTGGATCAGAACTGTCAGAATTGGATGGCACAAGCAGTGCACAGCCCAACATTTCTACATCAGAGTTGTGGGTGGTTGGGTTTTTTTTAAAGATCCAAGACTGTTGTGCTGAATATCAGAACTGCCTTGTTTCTTCACATAGCTGAAGGTGGTATTTGTCAAGGTGTACCAAGCATACCATCTGTAACACCCTGCATTTGATGCTTGGATGGTAAAGAGGCCCGAAGTGAAAGCACTTAATCCTGCCCTAAGAACTGTTAATGCCTGTTGATATAAATGGGTATTGAGGGTTCTCAGCAGTACTGAGCCACCAACATCACAGCCAGAGAACAACTTTATTTTATTCCTACTTATGTCCCAAGCTTGGAATTTGGATAGAAGCTGTTGTTATTTCATAAAGCATATTTTTAAAAAGAGGCTTCTTTGTTTCTGATTTATTTAATCTTCATGTCTGCTGTCTTCACTGGGGCTTCAGCAAACTGTTCTAGTAACTGATTGTAGATGATTTCAGAATATTTTCTTTTCCTATAGTGAACCAGGAACATAATATTCCTAGCCTTTTTTGGAGGAACTTTATGCAGAGTAAATAAATAATCTCTCTGCAGAATCATTTGATTAATGTTTCTATTGCAGAAAGTTACAATTGTCTTGTTTTTAGAAATTAGATAAACTCAAACTGAAGAGGTTTTCATAGAGGCATAAAAAAGAAGAACAGATCTGAAAACAAAGATTCTCATACTAGAAGAATTGTTGTATCTTTTTTCTAAAATTAGATGCTGTGAAATATGTTGAGAATTAAGTGGGTAAAAATCTCTTCCTCTGTATTCACGTGTTTTGATTAGACTGTAATAATCTATCCCTTTCTGTTTGTATGCTTCAGGAAAGCTAAATTGCATTGATACCATTGTAAGTACAATTAATTTATTTGCTTCAATGCATCAATATTTGTAAAAAATATGCAGTAGGAGCAATTCTGTGGCATGGATCCTGTTTTCCTGGAGGAGATTCATGGGGTCACATGTTTTTATAGAGCTCTCATGCAGAAATACAAGACCGGAAAAAGGAAATACAAGTTTAAGTCTTTGGACAGAGTCCTCAGTGCAACAGAGTGGCAAAAGTGTGGTGTGACAGGAGCACTGGAAGAAGCAGCTGCACTGTTTCTCAGTGTTTTGGAGAATCTAGGAACATTGGGAAGAGATGCCCATCAACAAGAAACCAGCTGTAAGGTGCCTGTATTTACAGCAGCTGGAAAAACCACCTAGGTGTTGGGTTTGGATCACTCTGTTTATTTTAATAGCATTTGTCCAGATCACAGGCTTCCTGTCAAAAAATGTGAATGTAGGATATCCAAGAATCTAACTGAGTAACAGTGCTGCCTTTGCAGAGGTGAAAATATTTGCACAGCACAGAAGTGTTCCTGCTAGAAATGCTGATAAAAGTATAACAAAGCTTTTATATGTTTCCCTTCTGACCCCTTCATGGTATTGTGGTTTGAACAGAATGGGTAGGAAATATATATGAAATGCTGTGTTTGAATGGGAAGTCTTACTGTGAAATTGTTTTTTTCTGCTGCAGTGTGTGGAGTACTGTCTTGGACTGCTTATTTCTTGGAGCATTGAAGGAAATTTCAGTGCTCCCTGGGATTTTATAAATTGTGGAGATTTCCATGAGGTGCTTGTAGTTCTTAATGGTGTAGTAGAGCCATGAGACACTGATTGATATAGGTTATCATTTCCTTTCTCTCAGTCCTATTATAGTTGTATAAGAGTGTGTATATAATACTAGTAGTAGATATACAGCTATCTTCATTGCATGTGTATAGAGAATGTGGATTTACCTAAGAATTGAGTAACTGTGTTAGAACATATTTTAGAATGGAAAGCATAGCTTTGTTATTTGATAAATAAGGGCCAAAAGGATGCAAAGAAAAAAAAATTAAGTGTTGTAATATTGGGGGATATTTAGGCTTCTAGCTTTCATTTCTTAACTGTGAGAAGAATGTGATTAATTCGAATGTTACGTTTGTTTCCACTACTTGTAAAGGTGCCAGTGAACAACCAGTGATTCTTGTAGAAGTGTAACTGTATTTTTCACCATGAAATAGAGAGCAACAAAGACAAATAAAACTTTTCTTTGTCTGCCATGTCAGGGTACAAAACAACAGTGATGAGAACTAAAAGGTGGTTGGTTGTTCTTTCTGTTTGCCTTGCCCTGCTGTAGCATGTGAGGGTTAAAAATTTGTTCTCAATATTAGAAGTCTCGACTGTGTATAGACAAATGCTTAAGTGATGACCCCAGGTTTTTCTATGTCTGTACCTTCAAATGGGTTTCCCATGTGTTAGCAGTCATAAAAATGTTCTGCATGCAAATGTCTAAACTTATTTTCTCAGAAATAATCCGATTTAGCTCTTCTTCCTGCACTTTGAGCCAGAGTCCACAATTTTACAGCAAATGGTTGCATTGGCAATCTTGGTCTTGATAGTTTCTTTATTTTCTGTTACATTTGAGACATTTTCAGATGGATATTTTCTGATTGTGTTCCTCTTATTGAGAGGTGCTGAGTGCTCTCCTTGCCTGTTCCTATTCCTGTTTTGCTCCTTATAGCCTGGGGCATCCCTGAGGTAAGCTAGAATTGTCTCCTAGGGAGTCCTGACTCTGGCTCCAGGCTATCTGTAAGCATGATCAGAAATTACAGAATACAGTGCAAAGTTACTGTTTACATTTTTCTTTAGATACTACAGAATCTGCTTAACAAGTGATGTTTCAGACTGATTAAAAAATACTGTTTTAAAATGCCTGATCAGCCAGGAGCTCCCAGGTTCTGCCAGGGTCAGGGAGCATAACTTTCATGGGGCTGCTGCATCCCCGGGGCCTGTTATCACCTAAGCAGGTTTCCATCATCTGTGGGACTCTGGGGCTTCAGAAATAAATCTTGAACTCTGTGTTTTAAACCAAGACATTTGTTAACTCAACCCACTACCTTTTTCTTCAACAAAGGCTTGTTTTACATGGAAATTTCTGATGAGCTGAAATGGAATGGTATGGCTGTTGGACAGCTGCCTGAACAAATAGTTTTTATTCCACATCAGGCTGAAGTCCTCCTTCCTTGGCTAATTCTCTCAGGCCTTACTGCAGAGGCTTTCTGTGGAGTGCTTTGCTCTCTTAGCCAAATGGTGTAGAGAGCTCCTAGTCCCACAAAACGATTGCCTGCTTCTCTTTCCTCCAAATGCCACTTGTGAATGATGCATTAGAATATGTAAGTTTATAGCTTTTGACTGAAAAATTCAAGGCGTAAGTGCTGATTGTGTGTTCAGAGATGTAAACGAGCGGAAGATGATCAAAGTTTCTAATTTGGTTGCCTGGAAGCATTAACAGGGTACAAAGATCTAGGTTTCTGTGAGAATTTTTCTGAACATCCAGATAATGCTTTGGATTATTACATGCCTCTAAATCCATGGCAAGAAACTGGAAATATGGGCGTTCAGAGCAAGGGAAAATGGCAAGAGGACGGGCATGTCAGGGAGATAGGGAAGGAGTGTTTGGCAGATCTGTGCAGCTGCAATTTGCAAAGCAGTAGCATTAGGGAGTGCTCACTCCTTCAGGGGGCTTTGAAATTAATCTTGCCTTTTCTTTCCCCTTGCAATTTTTCTTTGATCATTCCACAAAATTTAGGCTACATATCCTGATCTCTTAACGCAAACCCTCAGCTGTTTTGGTGTTGAGTGTGAAATAGCTGTCTAATTCCTGTAAGCCCAGTTACTCAGCCAAGCCACAATCTTTTCATTTTCTGTTATGCAATGCATTGTTATTCAGCTTTCTCTAGTGGACCAGATCTGCCCTTTCCTGAGTACTGGGGTGACAAGAGCTGGAAGCAGTGTTTGGTGAGACTTTTAAACCATGCTCTTGCTCTTGTACCCACCTGGGGGACTGATGCAGAAGCTGTTGTTCATTTGCTGCTGAGAACTGGATAAGTTCACATGGTTTCTGTGGTGGAATACAGACACAGAACAACCACACTTCAGTTGAAACCTCTGCTTAAGTGTAGAAACAAACTGAAGTCCAAATTACACAGCTTATTAGTGAGAGCTTGTAAACAGCAATTTCTCTTCTGAAGGAGTCTAATGTTTTAGGTCCAAACAGTATCCTAGCCCCTAGATCCTGAATCATATTATCACTTATGATTAATAAATTTTGTGTAAATTTGATCTTTAAGAACAACATTATTTTCTAAAAAAAAGAAAAGTATTTAAGTAGCATGTAATTTCCATTTATTTCAGAGGAAAAAGTAGACTTCTGAAATAGAATCTGATCTGCACCCCTGGGCGTTCAGCAAGCAGAGGATACCCCAGGCCTGTTCCCAGCAGCCGTGATGGAATTAAGATACATTAGTCGTTTAGAGCCTTTCTTTGAGGGAAACAGGGTAATGTTGCAGGGTAGCATACCATCAGAAAGGCCTATTTTGAACATGTTTGAGTGTCATGACATTGATGAGGAAGGCAGCAGAGCAGGCAGGACGGTGTGGTTTGCCAGTGGGTGATAGGGAGCCCTGACGTGCTGAGGGCAGAGGCTGTTGAGGCCTTTGCCCATCAGGGTTGTGTGGGCCCGGTGCAGCAGGGGGAGCAGCTGAAGGACCTGCAGCACCTGCACGGGAGCTCTGTTGCACCAAGCTACCACAAAGAAAAACCCAAGTGAACTGGCCACTTCCCAGAGGAGGGGCTCCCCCATGGTGAGATGACAGAGCCAGGATTTAATGATTCAACAGTTTGTGATATATGCTGTGTTTTGTTGGTGTTTTTTTTTTTTTTTAAGCTTTATATATTCTCTTTACAATTACAAATCATAGCTTGAGTTCAGCATTCTCTAAGGTTTCCTTAGCTTAGTAAAGATGTTTAATTTCTGAGAATCTCAGCAGGGTGAGTAGGTTTGCAGATAAAAAAACTGAGAGGGTTTTTTTTGGGAGGGGCTTTGTAATGTTTTTAGCTTTGGGCTATGAAGTACTGGAAGTGTTGCAGAATTCTTTCTTTCTTTTTCTTATTTTTATCTGTGCACCAGGCATTCGTCCATGCTCTCTGCCCTGCCAAAAAGACTTCAGCATTAATGTGACAGACCACCCTGCCCGTGGGTGAGGTGCGTAATTCTTGCTCAGAGCAGAGATCTTGAGCAGAGGCTGCTTATTATGTCCAAGTGCATGTGGTTTTTTGACAGGAGTTACTTGGCAGTCCAGAGAAAATATTAAACTCCACTTAACTTGGAAAGACCAGGAGGACTTAAATGCATAGTAAAAAAATGTCTGCATTTCATTTTTTCTCCTCGGTCTCTGTATTGGAAAGTCTTGGTGATGGTGAAGCAAGACCTTCCCTTGCTTTGGAGTGTGGCCTGTTTGAGTCAGCAACAACTGCTGGCATTTGGCAAAGGACTTTTTTTGTTGGTTTGGAGTTTTTTTCATGGTTGCCTGTTGAATTTATAAATGGGAATTAAAATGACTGGTATTAAAAATGAATGAAAACCCTAAACACAACAACTTGGAGCTGGGAATTTCTGCAGTATGTTCTGCATATTTGTCAATGGCTCTTGGGCATTGCTTGTGCCACACTAGTTTTAAAAACTTTTTTTTTTTATTTTAGAAGTATGGATTTTGTTCAGCATTAGTATTTTTTATTATGAGAGGGTTATTTTTTCATTTACTAAGTTCCATGTAAGGTCATAAATTATAAAGCCTGTCTTGCATTAAAACAAACAATTTTTGGACTTTAAAGCACACTTTTAATTATTGGAAATCATTGGAAATGATCTCTTCTAAGGATTTAATTCCTTTAATCAAGTTTTCTCCTATAATAATGGAACTTCTTCTTTTGTGGATAGCTGTTTAAAGTTAAGCAAATGATGAATATTTACTTTTGAACTTTTTAAAAATAATAATATTGATATGAGAACCTAGTTTGAAAAAGTGTTCAGTTTAGCAGGTTTTTTTGAGACAGAATTTGTGGCATTGTCCTCTGAATACTTGCAAGTCAGCAATGAGGGCCCATTGAGCCCAACAGGATGGTGGTGGTCGTGTGATGGATGTGGAGCAGCCTGGGTGTGGACGTGAGAGACACTCACTTCACGTAGGTATAACAAAGCATGTAACCAAGGAAGGTCCAGGGGAGGGGTGAGGCAGCTCTTCTGCCTCTTCAGTACCCCAGCAGCTTCCAAGGAGTTGACAACTACTTACTGAAATACAGAATAGTTATGGGAGCGATTCCAGCACATTGTTGCTAGTGTTGCATTGTTGCCTGTTATTCAGTGACCGTTTCTGTGTTATCTTTCCCCATGTTCTGGAAAGCAGTCTTTACATGGGTCTCCAAACGTTTAGAACAAAATTGCTATTTGGTGTATCTGCAAAACAAACAAACAGAACCACTTCTGAATTGCTGGCTATCAAAAAAGTTTCTCAGTAACCAGGCTACCGCTGGGTTTCTCTTGAAATTAAATACTTGCTTTGTGCCTTGAAGTTTCGTGTTTTGTTTTTTTAATATTACGTTTGTTTTGTCTTCCCTTGCCCAGCCCTGTGTTGCAATATTTTCCCCTCTCAGACCAATAGCAGCCACAGGACTCTGAAACTGAGTCCTGGGACTTGGTGCTTGCATCTTCCCTGCGGGGCTGCACAGCAGCTGCCCTTGCTCCACCTATGGCTGCAATTTACAGAAGCCTTGAGAAGAGAGGGCTCGTGATGGAAGTGCTGTTGAATTTCAAAGCCCTTTAGTGGCAAACATAGCAGGGAACTGAATTCCGAATTTCAAGGAGAATGATAGGAAAAACAGCTGTAGAATTTTCTAGCACTTCGTGTATAAGCACCCTTTTTTTAAATGAAAAATTACTATTTCATTCAAGTGACATAAAATTGGCTTGTCAAGCACTGAAAATAAAATGTTTTTCTTTTATTTCTCATTCCTTTTATTTTTTTCATGATTTAGTTCAATTTTCAGCTTTTCCATGTAAAAAACAAACCCTCCTAGATTTTTTTCTTGAAATGAAAGCCAAGAATTTCATGTGAATTCTTGACTTCTGAGGCTGAAGTTTTAAGCTATCAAATGCTGTGAGACTTGCAGGATTGCTGTGTGCGACTGGCAGATCTGGGTGCACGCAAGCTGGCTGTGGGCTCTTACTACTCTCAATAAATTAATCCTAATTAATTTAAAATGTTAAAAAGCAGACAGATTCAAGGGGCATTATGAAGCCAACACTACATAGCACAGGAATTGACCTGAGTAAATAGCAAGCAGTTCAGCTTTCATGTACCTAGATAGGCCTCTAGAAATTTAACACTGCCTCTGAATTCAGTGTTTAATCTTCTGTATGTGTTTGAACTTAGGCAGCAGCCTAAATATTTTGCTGTTGCGTTTTAAGCACCGTGTTTTCACTGAGGTTTGGAATATGCATTTTCCTATCAAGAATTTGACTATAAAGTGTAGTCATCTTCCTGCCATGTTGATTGGAAAATGAATTTATAATCTGGCATAGGAGTAATGATGTGTCCAGATGTGAGTATCAAATACCGCTGAGCCCCTGCTGTGCTGTACAGGCTCAAAATTCAAGTGCTGCTATGGAAATGAGAAGCATCATGTTTGAACCAGTCATTCCTGCCCTGCGCCTGCTCACTGCATCATCAGCTCTGCCGTGTTGCCCTGGCAACATGAGGAGCCTACAGCAGCTGCTCAGCACCCATGGAGGGGTCCCCTGGATGATCCCCACTTGCAGCTGGGAATGTGCAGGGCAGGAGGCTGCCCTGTGGCATGTTGGAGAACATGATTTCGTATCTGTCCACCTGAACACCTCTTGGGCCAGCACTTCATTTCTGACCTCCTTCAAGCAAACAAACCCCTGTGTTCAGCTTTGGAGTTTATACATGTGGAAAAACCTTTAATAAAATACATCCCCTAGCAGAGAGTTTTCGTAGATCCTGTTTCAGGGTGGCTTTACACCTTTTAGGGAAGAGCCGGGTTATTCTGGGGCTGTTGAAGAATTTTGAGCAAAGTTGTAGTCATGTAAAGAAGCACAATTGATGCAGTGAGCAGGGTGTTAACCTGTCCCCATCCCCCATGGCCCTCGCCAGCTGTGGGCTGCTGGAGTGTCCTCACTGAGACTCAAAGCTGCCAAAATCAGTCCTGATCTGTTACCATCAAAATGAATTCCTGAGGACTTGTTTGCCACCTTCTTCATATTAGTGTTGACGGGATTTTAAACAAGCTTCTCCCAAAAGTAGGGTGTTGTTTAGCACTGGGTGGTCTAATGCTGAGGCATACGATTTTTAACTCCTAGGTTTACTGAAGCTGAAAATAGTGCTATTTGCTGTAAAGTACTTTTGCTTACGTTTGGCAGAGGTATTGAATTTGTTATGGTTATAGTGCTAAACAGTGCTAAAGAATTCTAGCCAACTGCTCTGTTTGCAGAGGTGGGATTTTTGCTGGAGTAGTATTTTATTAAATTTACAGAATAAATGTAATTAAAACCCAGTAATTTCTAACATCTTATTTACAGTGAGTGTACAGATTCATGCATTGATAACTTTTCATATTTACTTGGCAATTTGTTAAAGTAATTTACTTTGTAATTATTTCATGATTACTAACACTTTTGGTGCCCTGCCACTTTCTGTTACATTCAAATTTTGTTGTTGGCTTTGTGGCTCTCTGATCTTTGCAATCTTTGTACCACTTTGTATATGACTGTTCTTCATACCTATCCTCTCATCTTTGACTTTGTTGTAGCTTCCTTTGCTCTATGTTTGTCTCCCTCTGATCCATCTTGTGCGGCCAGTGTAGACATATGTTAAGATGTTCTTTTGGTTCACCAAGGTAGACCAGTGTCTGTTTAGGTGGACTCTATTTCTGTGTGTTTTTTACATAGAAATGGTATTTCCTATGCCACAGGTACTTTCCAACCACATATAAAAAGCAGGCTTTTGTCCCCAGAGCATTGCTAGTCTATGGGTTTAACAGAAGTGGAAAGGATGTCCATGCAGCAAGTCATTTGAGTGATTCAAGGTACACGTCATGTCTGCGTTTTGTCGCCTTTTCCTCATGAGAAATGCTGTTCTTCAGCCCTGAACAATTAATTCCTCTCATCTTAATACCACATGGATTTTTTAACTTCTGTTCTGGACTTTTTTTTATATAACAGCAGCTTCTGACTTAAACCACAGTTGATACTGGATTAGACATTTTTTTGTGACTGAAGAGAGAAGTGGTGGAAAGGCTTACATGTGCACTCTTAGGATAAAATGAAGCCTAGATGAAAAGTGAAGTAAGGCCAGATGGAAGTGCTGTTAAATATCCCTAGTAGCAGAAGTCTTGAAAGCTCTGTTTTCTTTGTAAAGCTTTCCTGCTATTCATTGAGCTTGGGGAATGTCTCCCACAGTGTTATGTAGTGCAGTCACAAGTAACAGATGATGTGTTTGCAGTAAGAGCCTGGTGTGGCCCATGGGGTTGTGTTCTGGTCCCCAGCAGCGAAATGTTTGTACACTCTTTTGATGAAGACGTGTCTTCTTGTGTTAGACAAATGAAGAGTGTCATTTGGGCAACCCTGGGTCTTGTCAGTGCTCCTTAACTCAGATAGCATTGGTGCTGCAGACCTGAGCTGGGTTATGCTTATCTGTTAGTTCACAAGGGGCTTTTCCCTACTGTGACTGCCCCTTGTCTTGAGAAGAAAACTTGAAGTGGTGTTTCTTGGTTTTCCTTTGGCTCCCACTTAATTCTTAGCCTTGTTATTCTTCAGCGTACTTCAGAAAACTGCTAGAAGACTTCTGCAAATCTGAAACGATTTGTGAGATTAGCTGGGATGAAGGCTTTAGTTAAGTATGTGAGATTTCTTCTTACCCATTCACTGCTAGATTTAAAAGTTATAGCTTGAAAAACCACTGTTGGTAATGGCAATTTATAACAGCCTGTGTCCTGGAGTGTAGTTTATGATGAAAAAAGCAGAGGATTTAGCAAGTCTAAAGCTTCCCTGTCTGTTGCTCTGTTTTAAGCATTGTGGGATAGCCTAGCATATGCTTAGTTAGTCACTGTTTCAAATGTAGAAGTAGTTTAACTTTGATACCTAATGTCTTTTGCAGACAGTTTAGGTAGTGTTGCTGTGTGAGAGGTGTGGGGTGTGCTTACACTTGCCATGGCTGCAGGAGAGGAGACAGATGCTCGATGGTAGCTTTATTTTTGTTGTGGAATATAATTACTGTTTGGCTGGTTTTGCTTGGAAATGTGTCCAGGAATTGGATTAAATGATGTCTCCTGTCCAGCCTTTTGGTCACTGTGGGGAGATAGGGTGGATGGGACATCTTGGGGGTCACTTGTTCCACCACAGTGAACTTTGCTCTCTTCTGCCCAGGTAAAACAATGTGGGGTAGGTTTGATGGCAGCCTGGGTGTTGCCTGGCTGTCCTGGGGACCTGGCTTCTTGCTGCCCTGCTGCATTTTATCCCTGCATTTGGAGAAGCTGACAGCTGAAGGGCAGGTACTAGCATTGCTGTGTGTGACTGCAGGTCTGTCTCCTCCCTTCTATGTCCTTGTATTTCTAGTCTGTCTTTAGGTGTGCTCCATGTCCCTGCCCAGTAACGCCAGGAATTGCTTTGCCAGCAGCTTTGCAGAGGCCGGCGGGCTCAGCCTTGGCCTCTCCTGTGTCAGGACTGTGGACAGGGAACTGGTTTTGCAGAAGTCCTTGCTCTGATACGATCTGAGAGGAAAGCAAACTCGTTTGCATCTGTTTAGCCATCACTGCTGCTGAGAACTGTTGACCTCTACATTAGCCCAGTTGATAATATTGAAACCTCATTCCATGGGTTATTGCTTTCCTTTTAATATCATTGCAGTATATGAAACACAGAGCTGCTGTTGTGGTTTCTGCAAAGATAAATTGCTAGTATGATATGCAGGGATTTAGTCTCTCAGTTTATGAATCTGTTTATTCCCTGTGCATTAAATTACTGCTTCCTCTGAATGGAAGCATCTGAAATTCAGTGTGTTTTGTTGTTTCTGCATCATTTTGAAAGACTTATCAATGTGGTTCAAAGAATGACATTTTAATGTAAATAATACAGATGTGTTTGTTCATTTGATAATCCTGGCTTCTTTCAAGTTTGTGACCAGCTTTGCCTCAGATTTAAATATTTTGTTTTCCAAACATAGGGAGAGTGAGAGAAAGGATAAGGGTTTCTGCCCTTAGAGTGGTCCCAGGACAGAGTGAGCCAGCAGGAGCTTGCAGAGCAGCACCCTGTGCCAGATTGCCCACGGTTTAAGAAACTCAGGAAGGCAGTTGGATTTTTCTCAGTGCCTGTGCTTGCTCATCCACCAACAGCTTGATAGTAAGAGAACTGGAAGTTCAACAAATAGTAGAGCTAGAAAAATGGGAGATGAATGTTCTTTCTCTCTTTTTAAATTTTCATTTTGACGTGAAGAAATCCTTTTATTCAGTTTGGATAGTTTTGGTAACAGAGCTAGGATTGAGCTGAGGTCTGGATTATAAAGATGCTCTGATACAGTAGATGCTTCCAAATGGTCCCCAATTCTGTGAATTAAGTCTATTTTGTTTAGTAGAATTGTCAACGTCTTTCATTTTACCTCTTCTAGTATAAGCATTTTAGTATCTGCATTTCTTTATAATAAATCCAAGATTTTTCTTCTTGCCCACATTTTACTGGACTTCTTGTTATCTTGATTTTATTATATTTCTAATCTTATTTTAGAATTCATGTGGCATGTAACTTCCTTGGAAAGTTAAATGTCAGGTAAATGGCATTGCTTTGTTTGAATTTAAATTCTATTAATAGAAAACGTGCTGCAGCAGGAGCATCAAAGAGCTCAGCTGGTCTCTGACTGGACCTGGGAATTTTGTTACAGAATTCTGGAACGCTGTGTACCAAGTAGATGCTTAATATTTGGTTGGCAGGTGCTGTCATATGAATTCTCTGAAGTCAGTGATGCATTTTCAGTTGGACTTGATTTAGTGTTTGGATTATTGTTTGGTTTATTATTTTATACTGTGTTCTATTCTGTGTTTTTGCCATAACTTAAAAGTCAAGCTTATAAATAAAGCTATTGATGAGCACAAGCTAACTTTTAATTTGATTTGGAGAAAGGAACTCAGCATGTTAACTTGGTTAACAACTGCAAGTGTGGCTCTCACACTCATGAGTATGAAATGCTCACAAAAGGACAGAAGAGGAATTTTGTCAGAGGGTATTAAAATCAGGTAGTACCATCCATGGCTTTTATTTGAGAATAGCTGTTGGCCTCGACAGAGAATAAGGGGCCTAATCCATGGCAGCATGTAGCTTGTTGCTGCCTGCCAGAGTAGGTGCATGTGGTCTGGGATTTTGGTCTGCTGCTTTAATATTAGCTTTTTTTGGGTCTATTTTGATGTAGCTACTGGTTCCTTTTTAATGGCAATTGAGGAATGGGTAAGGGTATGGTAGATGACTGCAAATCTTTGCACTTGAGATAAGCACCAGTCTAGGAAAAAAATGTGAATAGAGTAACATATTTCAATTGATAATGTAGAGAGTAAAGAAGTAAGAAAGGATAATGTGCATAAAATACCAGAAAAATGCAAAAAAAAATGTTCTCAAGGTACAGAGCTGGTAGTTCTTCATTTTAAATGGTAAAAGAAAAGTGGTAGCAGAGGTCTCGAGACTGAATTGGATGAATAACCATATGAAATGCTGGGACCCAGGCTGAGCCACTTTAATAACAGCAGGCTAAGCAAAGCTGCTGATGCATTCTGGAAGGTCTGGTATTGAAGTTACAGGTATTTCTGTATTGAAGAGTGCTACTATAAAATTAAAATAACAAAGAATACAAATATGATAGTTAACTGTGTTCTAAGAGAAGCTGTTAAGCTTTCTAGAATTATTTTTCCCATCTGCTTATTCAGCTATGAATTTGGCACATTGTTTTATATTTCTCACAGGAAAAACTGCCTCTTGGTGTAAAGAAAACTGAATTCTTTATATGTTGGTCACCAACAACATCCTTTGTAGCATAAGGCTCAGAACTGGCACAGATTTCCACCCTGAGTCACGTATTTAGTAAACATTTAATTCAATTTGGGTATTCACCTAAGGAGGAGATTAAATGAGAGAGGTCAAGCAGCTGCTGAGTGTTGAGTAATTCAATACTTTGGACATGTTGAGATTTTAATAAACATCAAGGTAAATGGTTTGAAATTGGAGCTGGGAGTTGAGACTCCAGAAAGAAAGGGTTCATCTTTCAGTTTTAATTACGAAACCAAAGAGAGCTCTATCCTTCAGTTTTGCAAGCTGTAGGGAGGTATAATGAGCTGTGTTCAGCTTTGATTCTCTATGTGAGAATATCCTTCAGGTACAGATTAAAAAGGCAAATATCTAAAATATTTTTTAAATTGTCGTTTGGAGTCTACTGACCTACTTCTTTAAAGAGCCTGCACTGTAAGTAGTATGTTTTCAGGATTTATAGACTCTGTTACCAAGTCAAAAGAAAGAACAAACAAGTCTTGGGTGTTGTGTTTGTGATATCCGTAGGCCTGATTGTGTGTATTCTAAATTCAGCCTGGTTTTTTTTACGTTCACATACATAAATGCTGGTTTGGACTGAGATTTCTATCTTTATTATTGCATCATTCGGTCTTTTAGGGTTGAAGAAGACAGTTTTGCATTCTGGTGTCAATCCAGGATTCTGATGTAAAGGTCATTTTCAAAGTCTGTTCCTTCGCATGTGACAATTTGTTTGCTGTGACAGGGAGGTGGAATCCTTGGATGTGTGATGCAGAAGCTGTTCATCTTCAGTTGCTGAGCTCATCCTTAAAACTGAGAGTGCAATCTATCATCCACTTAGCTTGTGATACAAGACTTTGTCTCCCTCTGTTTTGAAGTTTTAACGCACGTTCCTGCCACCCTTACGCTGGGAAGGATTGATTTCCCTGTAAACCCTTGCTAAGCCCTTTATATTTTCTCCTCCACATCTGCCCTTCAAATTCTTTTTTGTTGTGTTTCTTGATGCAAACATGTCTGCAGCACTCTGCTAATATGCTAAAAACGCTTCCTGCAAACTGAGCTGGGTGAGTCTGTTTTTATCCTTAGCAGTCCTGCAACTGTCTTTGTTGCATGCACTTGATCTGTCGTCTTTTTCAGTTGTGGTGTGGTGAGTCTTTTGCCATCTGAATATCATCTTTGTCTCTCTTTTTATCTTTAGCTGCTGGGACCGTTGGTGTATAATTTACAGTTTTTAAGCTACAGTGATGATGGATAGGTTTGCATGTCAGATCCAAGAGATCAGAATGGTGCCATAATAAAAACTGATAGGAAAATCATTTATTCTCATTTTCCCCCACATCCAGAGATTTATGTGCACTTCTGAGGTGTAACAACATCTGCCCTGTGTAACCTTCAACTGAAAAGTGAGTCTCCTTTGGTTCACAGTTCAACCTTGAATCTCTATTTCATTCAGTTCTAGAGCATTTAGGATAACTCATCCCATTGTGAAAATGCAAATTTTCAAAGCTGAGACTCCCTCTGCTTGGATTCCTTCTACTTGTAAACCCATTGTGGAGGTGATCTGCAAGTGAGAAAAATCTTCAAGAAATTTCTCTTTGCTTTGCGTTATGTACAAAATATAAGCAGAAAATGTTGGCTTGGTTAAATCTTTATGTATTTTGGTTGTTAATAAAACTACTAGGGCATCTCAAGAATAGCTGTTTCAAAGAATAAAGGATTCAAATACACTTGCCTAAACTTACAAAATCGTTTTCAAGTGCTGACTGTGAAGTTCTAACCTCAATTACATGTCAAAGTATGCAGCAATCAGCAAGCGATTAGAACTTTGTTTTGTTTTGCTGAATTGATCCTGTTAAAATATTGCTTTCAGGGATGATTTGTGTAGTTAAGGCTTTATTGAGCAAACAAGACTTGTAAGCACTGTCCAACTGGTCAGACCAGAGATGGTTCTGGTCCAGCGAGCCGAGTGCCCTGTGTTTAGTGTGTCAGAATGGGGTGAGGGAGCACCCCCATTGCCCTGCTGGAAGTTCCCCTGGCATCCACAAGCAAATACTGAAGGTATTCCATACTCACAAATAGTAGCTGCAAGTTTCATTGGTTTGGTTTTGGTTTTTAATTATTATTGGTATATTTTTTCCCCCCACAAATATTTACATTCCTGGTTTTGAGAACAAGTATTCTTTTTAAATTTAATCTTCACAAGCTCATCCAGCAAGACGTTCCATGCTATTATAAGCTATATCAAAAAGTACATCTTTTTGGTTTCGGATGCACTTCCTGGTAATTTTACTTCTCATGCTCTAATTCTCCACATGTGAGAAGTGGTAAAAACTTGTTCTTGTTTTCTGTTTAATATTTCATGCAATTTCAATATATCCACTCTTTAACTCTTTTCCTAGCTGGAAGCCCACAGCTGTGTCTGCCCTTGCCCAGAGAATGTTCACACATTTCTGAGCTTTCTTGGCATTGTCTTGTTTTTCAATGTGTTACGTTGCACTTCGTGACTTTGGTAAATGCATCTTACACTTCGTCCTTGGTCACTTCCTATGAGGAGGGCTCCCTGCTGCCCTCTGCAATTAACTTCTTTTTGCAACATTGAAAAAATCTGAATAATCTGCACATGTTGTTGCCTCATCTACTGCATTTCATGAATACATGGACCAGCACGAGGGCCTTTGGAACCAAGCTGCAAATGCCTCCTCATTGTGAAAACTGCCCATTTATTCCCATCTTCTGTGCTTTGCTTTTTTAATACTATTAATCCACACAGAGACCCTTTCTTTTTATCCTGTTACTACTTAGTCTTTATAAGTATCTTTGAAGGACCTTGCAAAAAGCTTTTTGGAAATTAAAACACATAACAACAAGGTCACCCTGAATGATATACTTGTTGGCTACTTCGAATAATTCTTTTAGTTTAAGACAAGACAGGACTTGATAGAAGCCAAGCTAGCAAGTCTGTACTGTTTTAGATCAATACACAAGTCTGTTAATCCTGATTCATATTAATCATGTGAACACATGAAGCTTATCCTGAGGTAGCACAAGAAAAAGGAAAGATATTTCTCACTTTGTATCAGAACTGCTCTTTGAATGACATTTATTCCAGGTGATTATTCTGTGACTGTCATGGGTTGTTGTAAAGCCTCTCCCTCTGCCTCTTTGCTTTCTGACAGTTCCTCTGACTCTCACCCAGTTTGAGGAAAAGCTTCAGAGTGGGAACTTACTGAGCTCTACTGCCATAATTTATACTTGACTTTTTTCCGTAGCCGTAAGTCTCAGGGGCATATCTATTGCATATTTATCCTCTTTCTGCCCTTCATTCTCTATGGCAGTTTTCTTGTTTTTGAAATCCGTGAAAAGAAATATAGTACATTTTATAGCTTTAGCAAGTGATTCCTCAGAATCTGTCTTGGTTTGTCTCCTTATATTTATTATTGGAAAGATGGTATTTCTCTTCTCTGAGATCCATCCTTATATGTCTTTAATGAGTCCTTTATGCTACTTGAAACATCTAATTTTTTTATAAATTTTTGTTATCTAAATAAAAATATACAGTGTCTAAACATTAATTCCCATCACAATACATAACAGATCTATGTTAGGGTAATTTGCACTGCCAGTGTACATATGAGGATTCTTTTGATTTTTGTCTGCTTCTGGTAATTTTGCTTTTCTTACGGGAGCAATTAACTGGTACTTGCCTCCAGTCTCTGCTGTTGCTTACTTGTTTTGGCTATGTATTAAATTAGGATGCTGCAGAATTACTAGCTGAAATGTCTGCTGGTCAAAGAAATTGTTTCAGTGGTTGGAAATTTCTAGACCTGTTAATTTATGATGCTTAACATTTAGAATCAATTGAGGAGTGTATAATTATCTATTTAGATAATTTCGTGATCATATCTTTATTCTTTCGCTAAACAGAATTATCTTAAAATACCTCTGTGCAATCTAGCAGTGTATATAAAATAATACTTATATGGGCTCTATCAGTGGAGCACATGCAGACCTGAGGATCATACCCACATAAGTGACTAGACTGTGCTACCTGAGAGTTACAAAGCTTCTGGAAAATATGTCTGTAAGGATCAGCTTTGTGCTATTCTGCTGCTGACCTCTAGTACCAAGATAAAATACTTGAAAGCAAATTTGAATGAAATGCTGCTGCTTGGTTCAGTGCATCCTATAGGTACTTTTGGTTTACAAACAAATTCCAGAAAAGAATTTTCAGCTGCTTCTGCCTTTCTCTTGATGTAACTGATGTAAATTTTAATTAAACTGTATACTGGTTTATCAAAACCTGAGTCGTCTTTTAGTAATGTCTCTTCATTTAAAAGTTATTGTTGCTGCCTCGGCCTCTAGCTACAGCTTTTCTCATTCTAGTGCTACATGAGTGCCCTGTTCACCTTTGCTATGTTCAGATTAGCTTGATCTTTATATCTGCTATGCTGGAGGTTATGTTTGTGTAATACACAGATGAAGTTTCATTGCTGTGTCAAAATTTATTTTCAACTGTGCAAAAAGTGGTTGTTTGCCTATCAAATAGATGAGGTCAGCAGCTGAGTTTCATAAGCAGTATAGTCACAATTTTCCTTTTTCCTTACTGGGCTCAGTGTGTTCTTCCATCTGATGCTCAAACCAGCTCCAAGCAACATTCAAAAATAGGTTGTGCCTTCCTGTGTTTTCATGTTTGTTTTGACCAATAACTAAAGTACCAAAAACTGGATATGTCTAAGAGCAGGAGTCATTTCCCTTTAATCTCAGGTGGGCAACTGGCTGTGACGAGGCATGAAGCTGTTGTTTTTACAAAAGCCATCTCCTGCACACGCCATACAACATGGCCTTAACACAGATTGCTGTATTTTCATTATAGAGAGAAAAGGTGTTTTCTGCTTCCTACAGGATTACAGATTTCTCTGTCTGATCCCCTGATGTGCCTATGGCAAATATCTGCCATGATTGCTAAAGCAGTTGTATCAGGATAGTATTTGCATGATTAGAATGTATAAATAAAACCCGTTCGCATGACTTAGTTTCTCTTGCTGAAATTTTAACATATGATGATGTGCTGTGGGAGCATGCTGTAGTAAAAGCAGTAATTGAACCATCAGATCAGTTTCCTGCTAACACATATTCCTTATATTTTTCCATGTTTCAAGAGAAAATTCACAAGGGGACAGTCTCGCTCTTTCCACAGCTTGCTGCTTCATAAATCAGTGTCAGTAGTTTTAACTTGGGGGCTCATCAACCAAGTGAACTTACTGTCTCTTAGCAGGTGTCCCTGGTACAGAAAAAGATGATGAACCAAAAACAGTAGTCCAACAAGTTTTGCTTTTTCCAAAAACAACAAGGCATGAAGATATTCTAGGAATCTTATGGCTTTGAGGTTTATTTGCGTTTCTGGTTCACTCACCAAGCTTGCATAGTAGAACACAAGCAGAGCACTAAGCTTTTTGTAGCATCCCCAGATCTCAGGTTTCCTGAATCATAAATGGACTGGTTTTAAGTTGATATGTGCAGCCTTGCGTTAGCAAGAAGCCAGCAAGTAGAGACAAGAACTTGGTTACTCTTGGCCTGAGAGGCGTGTAAGTTTGGTACTGCTTTCTTCAAAATTAAGCCTGCCAGTGGAGGCAGAAATATGTTGCCATTGGAATTAATAAGCAGGAGGATAGCTCATGTTTACTGCTGGGTGGATAGAGGGTTCTCAGTAAAGACAGTTGGGGAAGAGTAGAGTTTGTCCTTCCTGTGAAGGAAAGGCTCCAGTGTCTGAAGCTTCTCTATGGACAGGGCAAGAGGCTCATTGACAGTGTGCACAGCTCTGGATCAAAGGCAAGATCAGTCCTATCTAATCATTCCCAGGCATAGGAAAGAGGAAAAGGTGATTGGAAATAGCTCCACAGATTCTCCAAGAGTAAATTGCTCTTGACTAACCTGACCAACTTCTGTGCTGAAATTACTGGATCTGTGGAGGAGCAGTGGGCAATAGATAATGTCTTGATTTTAACAAGTTCTGCAGCTCAGGTGGCTGGGACAGATACATATGAGGAAACAAGGGGCACTGCGCAGTAAAACCAAACCAAACCAGTCAGAAGCTCCAAAACAGAGAAACACCAAAAAAAAAAAAAGAAAAAAAAAAAGAAAAAGCAGAACAAAGGAAAACAAAGCAGACAAGAAAAGTAAAAAAAAACAAACACCAAACATATATATAACCTGTTAAAAAAACCCAAAAAAACAGCAAACAAACAAAAAACCCAGAAAGCAGTGGAGGCTGTGGACTTTCTTTTATTGCAGCACAAACCTCTAATGGCAAGTATTGGATATGGCAATGAAAAGATTTCAGTGTCTAGTCAGTAATAGAATACCTTCCGCTGCAATGTAGCTTGCAAGCCTCTTAGACTGCCATTAGTAAATATTTAATGCTAAAGGAGTGTTATTTCTCTAAGTGGTGAATGTTTGTTTTCCCCTTCTTCCACTTATGGGAGTAGGTGAGCTGTACTGATCTCATACCAACTTTAAAGACAAAGACTCTTGGATTAAAAATCAATTTAGGTTTTTTGAGTATGTAAAAGTACATTCGGGTGAACTGGGAGAATGAAATGCTGAGTGGAAATGGCAATCGTAAGAGAAATCCATGGACATTCTTACCTAAAACAGTCCCTTATTTTATTTGATGTAAAATCATTATAATATCTGTGTTTTGAGTTCAAAATTCATGCTGTAAATTGCTGTTTGTTTTCTGGATGATTCAGCGTTTGATACTTAAATCTGAAAAATATATTTATTCGCCTTTGTGAAATGGACAGAAAAAAACATGGTGACTGAAGTCTTGGTTTTTGTAGTTTTGTATTTATTAAATGTTTAGACCAGGGCCCTTTGTTTTGGCCATTTGAACCTGTACCTTCAGGGAAATATTTTTCTTAATATCCTCTTAGACTTAGTTGCCACAGCCAGATGAGGCTGGATGCTTTAATGGATACATGTGTAGAACAAATACAGGCAATGGTAGTTACTCAGCAATGCATTTTTCTTACTTACATAATTTTCAAGTCTTTTCAAAGGATTTCTGCTGAGGAGGAAAAGGATGATCATTTTCAGAATTCTTATGCAGAAGTTCTGGCAAATAAATTAACCTTTCAGACTTAAATGAGGATATTCACTATAAAGTGGTTACAAGTGAGTTTGTATGCTACTTGAAATGCATTCAGAATGGGATGTCTGGGATGGCATTAATGGCAAGCAACATCTTTGCTCTTACACTATTAAAACATTGAAATGCCAGAATATTCCCTTTGTGTTAATGTGCCGGTTGTGATTTATGGACCTGCTTTTGTGTTTGGTGGCTTACAAACAGCAGAGCACACTTGGGTCCAGCAGCATGGCTGGCTGTCCAGCCCCAGCCTCAGGATCTGCCAGAGAAAAGGCAGCAGCTCTGCTACTTCTGGCCTGGCAGAGACTGGCTGAGGTTCCACTGTCAGCTTCCATGGCCCCTTTCAGACAGCTCAGTTGTCTATAGCAGAGCCTCAAGCAGATTTCGTCAGCTGGTTTGATCTCCTTTTTTTAATACACATCTAATTTTTAAGCATCTGAATATCATTCTATGTGTCATGCCTTTTCTATTTTCTACCTGCTTTGACCTTGTGCATCTTACACAGCTTCCTGTGATGGCAGAGCTTTCAGCAGTGTCTGGGAAGGATTTCAGCATTGTGCCACTGCAGTAGCCCATGGTCAAGGATCTGCCTAGCTAACAGTGGGATTTGTGAACCTCTGGTAGCCTCTTCATACACTTCTAGAGAAGGCATTTTTACCTTTTTTCCCTTTATATGAGGCTTGAAAGCTTATAGAGGATGATAGGTTAGTTGTGAACCATCCTATAAAAGGTGTGTAGTGGCCTCTGTCATTCCTGCTTTCTATACAGTATTAATCCTTTCAATAATCAAATGCAAACACACTTGGATGGACAGAATTTTTTTAGATGAGTTGGAAATTTCATTGACAATAGAGTTATTGCAAGAGGACTTGGTCTGTTTCAGTGTTCTAGCAAAAGACAGTGCTAAATCAGAAACCACAGTTTCATGAACAAATATAAAGGGTTTAAATATGAGCGTAGAGAGAAAAATGATTTACAAATACATTTCCTCTTCCCTTCCTTTCCTGCATCCAATGGGGCCTTTGCCTTATTAAAGGGATCAGTGATTCACTGAGCATATGGCAACAAATCTGTTGAGCTGGTAATCCATGTTAAAGCAGTGGCAATTTCCAAAAGTTAGGTTCGGTGATTTATGAAGAATAAGGCATTGCTTTCTCCCTTTCTCTAGATACTCACATCAAACTGTATCTGTACAAGAAAGCTTCATTTGATCCTCAACATTTGGGGCCTGTCTTCTTGCAGTGCGAGAGCAATACATGTCTGACAACACGCACTGTGTGGAGCTGGGTGATACGCTCGTGGTTGAGGTGGTTGTTGCAGGAACGATGTGTTATCACTCAGCCACAGCAGGCAAAGGTTAGGAGTTGGTTTGAGCTGTTCTTGCACCTTCTGCCCCATCAGTCCCAGGCTTTTTTCCTTCCCATTTCTGAGCAGGTTGCTCAGTCTGGTGGTGGGAGAAGGCAAGCAGCCTTTCCTCTTCAAATAGAGAAACGAGAACCTGTTCATAATATCCTTTTGAAGTCAGCCCTCTAACTTGGGCAGATAAACAGGTACCTAATGCTCATGTTTTCAGAGCTGTGAACACACATTGCTCAATCCCCCCATTGCTGTGTCTCAGCTGAAGCAGAGGTCTCTTCCAGCCACCAACCTCCCACATGAGTTGTGTTTCCATAGCAGTGTATCAGTTCCAGCATCTCCTGTGCAGCCTGTTCTTGAGGTCTTTTGCTGGCAAATACTATTAATGTGGAATGTAGTTTAGTTTTGTTTCTGGAGCATGACTTTTAGAATAAGAATAGAGAAACATTTTTTTGAAGTATTTGAATCTGTAAGTATTATTAGCAATATGTGGAGCCTCAGAATTGATGTGCTCTGAGGTGTTTTTTCTTTAAATACTTATTGTAGTCTTTTAATGGTAAGCCATAATGCTAAGCTGCAAGACATGGCTTGTACTCTAATAATCACATTAATGAGCCTCTAGAATTACAGAATCCTATGTTACCATCATATGTCTCTCACAGTTTGTGTGTAGTTGAAACAGTCTTGTAGTTAGAGTTGTAAGGTTGTATTTATTTCCAAGTAATAAATAGACAAAAGGATCTGTGATACTGAAGCCAGAGTCAAAGTTCCTCATGTGGTGACTCCCATAGTAAAGGCAGACGTGACTGTGTTATCACAGTCCTATACCCTTGATTTCAGAAATAATCCCTGCTATCTTGCCAGGAATGCAGCCAGAAGACAGTGATTTTCCATTCCTGGCCATAGAAGGAAGGAAGACAGAGCAAAAGCCAACCAGGTCCTTACAAGTGTTGGGGGCAGCATCTGCTATGGCCCCCAGCCCGTCCTGCTGCCGATGCCGGCTGTGTGACATGTATCAGCTCTGTGAGCTTGAGACACAACTCTCTGCATCAGAGTAGAAAAGGATAGCTATTGCTAAAAGCCATTTGGAGATCTTAATTCTAATCTCACAGAAGTAGTTTTCATAAAATTCTTGTTACTAAAATGAAACCATTACTTATGAATGAAGCTTTCATTTGGAAGAAAAAAACTCTAATGGATGTAAGAAGTGTGAAAACCTGGATGCTTACGTGTGCCAAGGTTGAAAAATAATGTGGTGGATAAGATGGTATAAAATCAATAATAAGACTTTTTCTAGAGGTAGAATATTGTTTTCAATTATGTTGAACTATTAGGTGACTATTGTTACCTTTGATAAACAATACACAAAGCCAGGTCCCAGTTTGTGGGACTTTGGAAAAGAGATTCCTAGAGCCAGGATTTCACTTCAGTTACAGGATGGGATTGGAAGAGTATCTGGAGAAATATTTGCTAAACATTACTGTGCAGTTATCAGAACTTTTAAATGTAATTTAATGCATTAATGGAATTTATTTTGCACTTCATTTTTTTCTCTTTATCATTCATATGCTTTATCTAAAATATTGATTACTTGGCTTGTTGCACTAATTTTTGGGTTTATTTTTCCTGTGTGGGATAAAGAGTAAAAGTGACTTAATTCTGAAAGGCTGCAAGGAATGTTGGATCTGGCACTGAGAAAGAAAATAGTTTGCAGTGGGAATGGTATTGAAACCAAATACTTCTAATGCTTCCCAAAAGAAGAAAAATGAGCATCTGATGCTGATGACTTGCAACTTTTATCACAAATAACTGAATAAAAGTGCTTATGTATTTGTCAGCCATTTTTACAATAGCTTTACACTATTGCTGGAATGACACATTGCCAGATCAGTTCACTTTTACACAGAGAAAACACAACTTGGCAGATAATAAAAGCACAGATAAAACTTGGCAGTACGTGGCCCTGTGATCATGAGTGTGTAAGTGGGCGTAACGACCCCAGTGTGTTGCAAACCTCCACCACTGCTTTGTGTGTTGGGCTGAGAGCTGCAGCTCTGCAGAGATGGTCATGCCTCATTGTCCCATGCAAACCCCAGGGCACCAGAACACACGGGTTCTGTCAAAGAAAACATGGGGATTTTTAGAGTCCCTCTGTGGAGAGAGATTTTAAAGTTGGGATTGAAGGAATTTGCTATATTTTCATTTAACTTTCTATAAGGTGTAGATGTTCCTCTATAGACCTCCTTCAGACAGCATCAAAAGGCACATGAATTGAGTTTTATAGAAAATTGGACTGGTTTGATCCCAAGCTTTTATACAGTTAAGGTAGGATTTGGCTTGACTCAAACATATGTTTGACATTTGCGGTAAATCTAATTGATGGTTACTGTTTTTATGGTAGATATTCCAGCATAGTTTAGACCAAAATGTAAAGCTAGTGTGCATACATCCTTTCTAATCTCACTTTCGTACTCCTACAGTATTAGGAGGGTTATGATTAGGGCAATTCCTGAAACTGGGATGCTTAAAGGTCATATGGGAAGAGGTGGATCCCTGCTGTTCTTGCATTGTTGTTCAGGTTTCTGCACCACTGCCTGCATAACCTATTAAATCTTTTTGTCCTATAGTTGTATATGATGTTTGCATTCCTACTAGAAAAGTAATGAAAATATTTTTTGAATGTATGAAAACAATTGGTTAATTTTATCCTACTTAAGTCTGAGACTGGTGAGGTACTGGGTATCGACTGTTTGCAAACTTAACGCTAGTTCATTCCTGGAATATTAAACTTTTCATATTTGTTCTTGTTATATCTGGCAAGAAGCCTTAAGAAGTCTCTGGTGCTGCTTGACTCCAGTATCTTTACAGTTCCTTTGATTTGACAGAGCATTCACAGGCCTTCAGCCAGACCAAGCTATTTTCCCAGCAGCAAAACATGAGACTAGGAAAAAAGATAGAATCAGCTTTTCAGTTGCTTCTTTTTTTTTTCTAGTCACTCTATGTTGATGTGCAAATTAGCGTGCGCTGTGTACACAACAGGGGTGTAAGTCCCCACTGAATGTGAATCAAACAAATGGTCTATCTCAAAATTTCCTGGGCCAAGCTATTTTCCCAGCAGCAAAACATGAGACTAGGAAAAAAGATAGAATCAGCTTTTCAGTTGCTTCTTTTTTTTTCTAGTCACTCTATGTTGATGTGCAAATTAGCGTGCGCTGTGTACACAACAGGGGTGTAAGTCCCCACTGAATGTGAATCAAACAAATGGTCTATCTCAAAATTTCCTGTATCTTTATAAGGGAAACAAAATTACACCTTTGTGTGATGGTATGATGAAATGGTTTCAAGATGATTTGTAGAAAATACTGGATTGTGGTTTGGATATTTAATAATTTCTGTAGAAAATACGTGTGTTATCATTGTTTTTCAGTCTCCCTTCCCTAAAAGGCAGATAAGATTTCTGGCACTTCCTTTGCTGCAACTCATACAATTTAGGAAATGAAACTGCACAAGAAAGGAGGAATGAAAGCTGAGTGACACACAGTTCTCAGGTACCTCATGGCCCAGGTCATTTGGCAGATCTGTATTCTCCTGTGTGCTTCACTGTGCTAAGATTCAGTAAATATTGATTTGTCAGATGAGTTCCTGTTTGATCTGCACCTGACTCACTGGCTACAAGGATGTTTATAAAGAAATGGTGTCACCTCCATTGCATGGATGGCTTGAGGAAAAACTAGTTGCAGGGAAGAGGGTACACACCAGGTTGATTTAGGTAGGAGAAGAAATCCTTCCAAAACTCATTCATGGTAGGAAAATATCTCTGTGTTGTCATTTCACTTCTCTATTGATTTTTGGGCAGTGAAGCTGAACTATAAGTAGTGTTGATTTGGAAGTAAAATAATTTGGCAATCCTGGGTTACAAAACCCACAGGAAGATGTCATTCAAATCAAATCATCAGTCAAAATCCAGCCAGCTGGATTAGGTTGACTTAGGTCAACTTCACTATGTAAAAAGGAATTTTTTTTAAGTATGTTGAAATATGTGTTGAGTGAGCTTTTAACTCATTTTTTTAATTGGTAACATCTTTCTTTCTCAAGTAAATGTGAAATTTGACAAATACTTTTATGTTAATTGTCATCTAAAGTGCTAGTTGTTTTAACTATCTCAAGTGCAGTCAAGCTGAATCTCCTTCACTTGAACTTAAAATCTGCTTTACTTGGCTGAACCTGATGTAACCACGATTTTTAGTTTCTTCTTCCCAGAATCTTCCAAGTCTTCCAACTTTATCTTTGTTCCTGTGGTTCATGTTTTCCCTGGATGGGATTTTCACACAACTGAGGAACACAGATGGCATTAAAAGATAATGGTACTTGGCTACCACATCATACAAGGTTCTCTGCCTGTCCTGTCATCATCTTCTGTTCACTGCGTTTGATGTATTCTCCTCCTTTGAGTGGACCTCCCTCCTCCCACTTACCTTTAAATGTGGTATGAGGACACTACTGAGAGCATCAGAGGCATTGCAAACACAAGCCCCTTTTGCACTGGAAGATCTTAGCTGTCCTGAGGTTTCATATAGTTGGTATAGTTTGTATGAACTCAGATGTGTACCACTGTGTCTAAACCTAGAGTTACAGTGAAGATACAACATGGTAACCCTGGAATCCCAAGCAAGGAAGAATTGATTTTTGGGTCAAGTTTTTATCTGAGTCTCCTCTTGATATTTGGTTAGCCTTGTTGGGGTTTTTGTTGAGAACTAAGGAGGGAAGCATGTGGTGTGTCTGTGTAACTATAGGTTACTTGGCTTGGCATAAAGATTAACTTTCTCTGTACGCTTTTTTGTTATTACTTTATTATAATGCAACAGGATCACAGGAATATCAAAGCAATAGTTCTGTCCAGCTCTGATGGAGTAGGTGATGTAGGGCAGTTGTTAATACTTTGCTAACTAAGCCTCTGGTGCAAAACATGTTTCAGAGCAGACAGACAAGGCTCAGATGCTTTTAAAACTTTTTTTGTCCTTTTCAGAGGTTGCCCAGTCAAGTATGTAAAGCAGCAGCACCCACTCCACTCTACCTTAGTGACTGTTATGTAAAAATAGATCAGTTCAGAGCAGTGGTTTGCCAAGCACAACATTGTGTTTGTGCCTGTGGTCATGGTAGGTGCCTGGAGATGCAGTTCGTTAAGGGGCAAGCAGGAATGTAGTGCCTCCAGTCCCTGCCATACTCTGCCAGCCTCCAGCCCTTTTGCATCCCAGGCTCCTGGAGATGGCAGGTGTCCTCATAGTTAATAAGAATTCCAGGAGAATTTTCTTCCGTGACTTTGACCAGTATCCATTTGAATTAATGTTAACTTTTACATCTAGATACGTTTCAGCAAGAAGGTGTCACAGCTTCCCCGTGTCTAAAGAGCTGCCTCCACTGCTTTTGCCCTGGCTGCCTTTGCTTTATTTGATGGCAGCAAGTTTCTTGGATAAGAAGCAGTGAATGTTTGTACCCCACCTCTATCATATCCCCTCTCAGTTGCTTCTTTTCCATCTCAAATAGTCCTCGTTTACTTTGTCTTTCTCTGTGGAAGTGATTTCTCCCTTGAACCTTTCCTAGTTCTACCAGTAGGTTTTTCAGGTCTTTCTGTCGTGAGTTTAACAGAACTAAAGGTTGCATTGAAGGTGGAAAGCACACCTAGGATTTAAAGAGTGCTACAATGACATCATAGTCTTTGTGTTTTGCTTTACTTCTGATTTTTTTTTTAAATAAAATGCCACTGGGCTTATGTTTCCATGGCTTTGACTGTCTAATCCTAGATGCCCTTTAGAATTTTAGGGGAGATAACCTCTCATCCTGACAGTATGTAGCTGTTCACTTCATTGGTATCTTCTGTAGTCTGATGCTTCTGAAGCATTCCCCAAACAGGTGTCCTGGAATGAGAACTTCCCTTCAAGAGGTGCATGGATACAATGAGAATTTTTTCTGTTTTTGTTCTGGCATTCTCTCTGAATGGTACGTGTGTGCTTGGATCATCTCATGGTCCTTTTGGCTTGCTTCTCACTTTTGATAAGTGAGTATATTACTGGTTTTGAGGACTTCTGTGTTCTTTTGTGACTGTTGGTTTTGTGGTCTTTTTACCCCACCTAATTGTGTTTTTGCACTTAACCTGTCGGAGTTCATGATCCTTCTTGTCATTTGAATCTTTTGATGTTGTTTGAAAAATGTTTTCTTCTTTTTGTGGTGGTCTTTACCATATTTTCCAGCTGTGTTGTCTTTCCCTTGGTCCTTCTAAAGTTCTTTTTGATAGGTGATATTTTCTCTGAATCTTCAGTGTGGTGTCTTTAAATAGTTTCTATGCTGCTCTCCAAGGGCTTAGTGTGTTGACTACCTCTTTAAACTCCTTTTCAACTATTTCAGTCACTCCTTTTCTCACTTCCCTGCAGTTTCTGCTTTTGAAGTTAAACAGAAAATCCACTAAGGTCCATCCTTGCTGTTCCTGCACAGGCAGTGTGTTTGGGCACACTGCGGTCAGTACTGCAGAGCCACTCTTTGATGCTGACATTTACCCAGGTACCACACGCTGCTCAGGGCTAAGTGAGCTGTTGCTTTTCTGTTTGTGGGTTTCCTGCCTAGCTGCTCAGTGGAGCTGCTGCTGATCATATCCTTGGATGCAGGCTTTGCAGTGTCTCCTGACATGACGTTATCTAGTTTCCATGGAGGTAATGAAAGGCTCCCGTTACTCTGTTGTGTTTTCATCCTTTGCAACATTTCTGCTTTCTTCCTGTATCTACTTACATGCTTCTATTTCTGTACTCACTGTTGCTGTACTGCTGGCACAGTAATGTCAGCTATTTAAAAAAAAAAAATCCAGAAAAAAACATGTATAACTTGAAGCTCTGGTGCAACCTCTGGTTGCATTTCAAGGAGCTTTTGAAAGATTCAAATTTAAGTAAGAGATGGTGCGTGTTAGGTAATCCTAAATTACAGGATACTTTCAGACATTTTCTTTAACACAGGAAATAGCAGAATTATCTGATAACTCATGTCTAAATAGTGATTGCTGCTGTGTCTCCTTCTGCTGTTGTTGTATGTCTGTGTGTGCCAAGCTTGGAAAAGTGCTGTCACTGCTGGTCAGTCAGCATCACCCAGCACTACACAGGCAGAGGACCCACAGCAGTGCCATTGAGCACAGGGGGACTCAGGGGGGTTTAACCTCCTTCCTTTTGGGTCTTGTGGTGGGAGCTGTGGGTGATGTGTTGGCTGACTGGGTGTGAGCCACTAAATAAGGTTCATTAGGAATCTACAAATACATTGGTAGAAGTGTGATGCAGGAAAAATGAGGATGGGGAAGGAGATGAATGGAGGAAGAGGAGAATTTCCCAGGATGTGGGGGCTTTACCTCACCTCCTGTCTGTGCTGGTGCACCCATGGATACTGGGCAGAGCAATTAGTGCTGCAGAGGATGTTGTTTATTTGGCACATTATTTAATAAAGTTGAAGTGTCCCCTACCTATTTGTGAAAATATTCTATATGGATAAAGCTGTGTATGGATTTTGATTCCCCTTTGGCTTCTTGTGGAACCCACTGCTCTATCCTCACTCACGTGGGTGGACAGGGGTTGATTCTGATCATCTTCCCAAGGGGTTGACTCCTCCAATAGCAAATAGCCTGAGAACATGGAGATAGCAGAAAGATGGGTTTCAGAGCCGACCACAGTAAGAACGGGGTTATATAGAATCATGGAATGGCTTGGGTTGGAAGGGACATCTCCAATTAGACCAGATTGCTCAGAGCCTCATCAAGCCTGACCTTGAATGTCTCCAGGGATGGGGCCTCCCCCACAAGAGCTTGTTTTTCTTAAGCAACAGGGAATCTACTTTGTAAATGCTACAGCTGCTGAAAAAAGCATGAGGCTGGCTTGCTAACATAGCAAAAACAGTCGGGCAGGAGGGACCCAGTCATGGCTAAGAGAAGAGGTGTTTTGACTTCTGTTACTCACAGAAATATGCTGCCTTTGCTTCTGCTTTTCCTTGTTCTCCTGCTTAGAAGATAGGAGTGGTAATTTGCATGGCTTATTTTTCTCTGCTGTTTGCAACCCTTCCTGAAGTTGGACATGCTTCAAGAGGGACAGACTAGAAAACACAGAATCTGAACACAGGTTTTCTTCCATGGACAGATGAAGGAACTGAAGAGTGTAATTTGCAATTAAAACCAGAACAATTTTACACCTTCAGTTACTGATGAACACAGCTTTGTATTTAATTTTGAAATTTCTCTTTAAAAAGAAGGCAAAATCTAAAATTCTATTTTCCTATAGAGCATAAGTACTTTGAACTGCTTTTACAGAGAGGCAGACACTTCAGCCCTGTGGGGTGGCCTGGTCTGCACTAGCTGGTTCCTGCCCATACACCCTGTCTGCCCTGATGGTATGAATGGGAGGGAGCAGCAGTCACAGATTGCTTTGCTGAGTCATAAAAATCCATATAATGAATCTCAAATGTAAGATCAAAGTTCTGTAAGGGAAAAGATACAACACAAGCGAGCAAAGAAGCTGAGAGCTGAGACTCATGCTGGAGATGTTTGTACATCTCATTATTTTTATATGAAACTGTTGGGTTTATTCTTGTGAATTTTCTTTGCATCACATTTGTTGCAAATAATATTTTCCTGTACCCCACTAATATGCTATGCTGTTCTCTAAATATAAAATTTATTTATTTATAACATATTTTCTCATGCGTTTTGTTTGTTGGGTAACTTCATAATGCTGTTTGATCTGTTGAGGTAAAAGTAAGATGGAAAAATGTGAAAGAAGGTTTGGTACTTTAGTGTCTTTGCTACTTGATGTAATTTGCCCTTATTTTGCTTTTATTAAGAAAAGTTATACTAGAAAAAAAATTACCAGTAACACAAATTTCCTGGAATCTCCTCTACCTCTTTTAGCTTCTTTATTCTCACTGGTGTTTTCAAAAAAATAATGTAGGAATTGTGTAAAAAGCAGCTTTTGTTCCAGCCATCTAGAGCTTTGTTTTTAAATTTTTCACATCTGTCATAGTCCTTTCTTCTACTTCAATATAACATCTTTTTCTGAAAGTGTGTTGATTAATTTGGAGAGAAGAGCTATTTCTAAGTAGCCAATATCTCCTTGTCTTTTAATGTCTTTAAGATATGAGGGTGAATTGTTCATCAGGGCATTCAGGAGCAGTTGCTTGACAGGAAAGGTATTAGGCGAGGAGGAAAAGTAGAACTAAACACTATTTTTTATTCTTTAGCTGCATGAAGCATTTCCTTGGAAATCGTTTGTTTTCATTCTTTCATATTTGAATGTCTAGCTGATTTAAGTATGGAGAAATATTTAATTAGGGGTTAATGAGAGAACATTTTATATTACAAATGAATGTGCCTTCAAGCTAATTGCCGCTGTTTAAAACCCCACATTGTTGAGTTTTTAATTAAAAGTTTGAAATAAGTAAATTTATTTATGAAAAAATGTATCAAAATATTGAACTGTATACATCTCTGCATACTTAACCATCCCATTTTAGCAGAGGTAGCATAATTGCTATTCAGTGAATTTGTGCTTTTGTTTTAACTCCCTGGAGGCAAATGAAGGGACTTCTTGCTTACTATTGAAATGATTCTCTTGTTTTGTGAACTTACTTCCCTAAGTCCGGTTCTCAGTTTAGAAGTCAAGCTCTGACTTTGCTCCATGCTCTCCTCATTGGCCGTGTGTATCTCAGATGGCCCTTTGGGGGGACCAAAAAATGGTAGCTCACCCCCAACCCCTTACACTTCTTTGAATGAAGAGCAACACAGGGATCAATGCACCAGCAGTGAGGAACTGTGCAGTGATTTCCATTTTGCCAGTCTTTGCTTGAGGTGATAAAAGCAATTTCTGGCAAGGGCTGTGCTGTTTGCTGTGCTGGTAGGGCAGCTGAAGCCAGATTTTCAGTTGCACTAATCTTTGCTGTTTTCTCCCACGTATCTTTCTCTTTATTTGACATTGAACAGCAAAGGGGAATTTGAGTTCCAGTGAATCTTGTATCGCTGAGAAGAAATTTCAAAAGAATTTTTTTATAGTTGAAAGAGCATTCCACAGCATGTGTGCAGTGATTGTGCATATGTGCAAGCACCGTTCACAGCCTTGGTCTTCATAGGTCTCTGGAGGAATATAATAAGCCTCAGCAAGCTCATTAGTTAATTCTCTCCATACAAGTATTTCGTTTCCCTGCCCCCCTTTTCTCTTTCTTTTCCATTGGTAGGGAAACCCTAGGATCTGACAGTGAACTTTTGGTCTCAATAAAGCAGTTATACAGGGTTTGGGTGGAATTTCTCTGAACTTCACTAAGAGGGAGAAAATGTGGAAAATGCTTCCTCCAAGCAAAATATGAACAAAATGTTGCGATTCATTAAACTCCTTCCTATTTGCCTGCAAGTGAGAACCTTTATTCAGCTGAATAGTGCATGGCCTTGAGGGGGCAGAGCCAACAGCTGGCATTAGTCCAAAGAGCAAAACGCATGTTTTCAGGAAAATTAGGGAATTTTGCTCCAGGCACATCCCTACTTGCACAGTGAGTTTGTTATACTGGGGGTTTATATTGCTGTTTAGTTTGGTTTTAAATAAGAAACGAAAGTTGCTTTCTAGTGTCACGTGGTATCTGGAGGGTGCTCCATGGGGCAGACCATCTCCTTTAATGGTATCATATGCATTGAAGTTTCCTAGCTGAAGTGTTTGAGTTATGCTGAATGGTCCAAGGCCCAGTTACTTCAGCTAGTTTTGGAGACAGTTTGTAACAACTTCCTAGTACTGTACCTGAAATACGAAATACTGGTTAAATATACCTATAAATATATACCTACAAACATACCTATAAATAATGACATGGTTTTCACGTTGTTTAATATTAGTCTCATTTTCCATTTGTATACTGTTGCTTGGAAAATTCAGATCTTTACCAATTTTATAAGAAAAAAAAAGTTGAAGGTTGATCATAGGAGCCTGAGGACATGCAGCTGAGCTGCCTCCAGGAGAGGGCACTAGTGTCATACATAGCACTGATGGTAGGTGGCCTTCCAGCGCCAGCTACCTGGTGAGGCATCGTGAGTTCTACTGTCCGAGTTGGCCTCAGTGTACAGAAGAGGAGACTTGTATGGTCTCTTTGTCCACGTGGTCCTTTTTGTGATAAGTGCGTGAAAACTAAAGCCCAGCAGGTCCTGCCTTCCAGCCCTTTGGAGAGTAAGATTTGCCTGGATACCTTGAAGTAGTTGTACAGAAGTGAGTGTACATTTTGTCTGCAGTACATGAGCAGCTAACTTTGATCTTAATTAACAGACTGGACCTGTGTTTGCATTTTCCTCTTTATTGTAACTTGTGTAAAAGTCCTCACTGACAGAACGTAGTGCTTGAAATGTTAGAGGAGCCGTGGTGGTCCTGAGAGCCAGGAGTGCTTGACCAGGACCACACGCTTGGTCCACAGCCTGCAATAATTCCTGTATTCTCTGTGCAGTTATTGCATGTATATTACTGTGCAGGGTGTGTTGTTTAAAGTGTATTTTTAGACAATATTTCCTTTTGAAGTTAGTGTCTATTTGCAAATGCAAATATTGTTGTATAAGTGAATTTTCATTCACTTTTGGTGTATTATGTTCAGATGTTCATGTAGTTGTGCAGGTCCTCTGATTTCAAGCAGAACGTTCAGAGAAGAAAGCTGAGGGGCTGTCTGCCCTCTCCTGGCAAACAGGAAGGCTCATGTTGCCATGTCACTGCCAACCTAAACACCCTGGAAACTGCTTCTGCTCACTACCTCACTTTATCTGTCTAGATGGCAAATATTGCTGGGCTGCAGCTAGTTTTCAAACCACACAGGATTTGGTTGCTTGTGGTCAGTGCCATTCAGTGTTTAAGAGCTGAATATATGGAATACTTTACAAGACTTCACATCGTACTACCTCATTGTTTATACTGTCTGTGTTATCTATTAGACAAATAGTGGAAATGACAATAGTTCCTTCCTTTGCCCTTACTTTCATTTAGTTGGGGTCACAACTGCTTGAATGCAACTGCAGACTAGACTGCAGTGGTAAGAGGAAACCTGGGAAAGGTGACATGGGGGAGAGCTAAGTGGTTAAAAACATGAACTGTGAGCTTAATACCTTTAAGTAGCCAAAATTAACAGGACTATAATAAACTTTTATGTTCTCAGTTTGTCCTGGTGTGGGGTCTTGGTGCAGTAGCTGGGGAGCCTTGCTTGGGGCACCTTTAGAGGAACCAGGCCTCCTAAGCCACGGCTTCTCAAGTGGGACGCTCTCTACCATGGCACTCATTGACTCCTTGTTCTTCACCTGCCCTTCTCACCACTGCACTTGCAGGTGAGGTGTCTCAGAGCAGAGCTGTGGCATCTCTATCTCCAGAGCCCTCCTAATGTATCAGCCATAGAAGTTTCCCCCGCCTGGGAAGCTGCTGAAAGATGTTCTCTGTCTGCTAAAGAGAAGCACAGGATTGTGTTGGAGTAAAAAAAACAAAAAACAAAAACAACCGAACAACCAAGATTGGCCTTACCTTTATCTGAGAAAAGGCTGTTTCTTGAGACTACACACTGTATTTGTTTTATATAAAGTTCTCAGCTGTTTCAAAAATTAAGCTCACTGCCTACAGCTGAATGTGGTAAAGTCCAAGAGAGACATGCAGAAAAACTCCTACAGATATCACCACATAGAGATTTTATATAAAACGTTAGGAAACCAAAGTTACTGGCTGCCAAGAGGAAATGGAAAAAGAAATACTGATGCCACATGGATCAACTCTGCATTGTGGGAAAAATGTTGACTTAGCCCCAGCTGGTAAGGAGAAAAAGCCATTCGTGCTCCAGGAGCTGCTGAGCTGAAGGATAGAGCATAGAGCAAACCCTGGGGAGGGAGGCAGGGGAAATCTGAGTAGTACACAGGCTGGGAAAATCTGAGCTGCTGGAGCTGGGTTCATGGCTGGTAGGTATGTGACAGTAATTTAAGCCCCCATGAGCCAGCAAGTGACATGAAGGAAAAACTTGGCCAACCTGTAGCTACACACAGTGAATGATGGAATTTGTTGTCTCTCTTCACTGGGAGATATGGGATGAATGCTGTTTGCCTTACAGAGCTTCTTTAAGCAGAAAAGAAAATAATTGTTTTTTCATCACTCCTGTAAGCACAGATGCTGTCAATGGAAACACCTTTTAGGAGTGTCCATAGTCAGGTCATTGGATCACTCGTCCCAGGCAGAAGGGAGCTCTTATTTTATTTTAAGCTTTTGTTTTCCTAGACTAAAATTATTGTTCAGCAAGTTGAGCTCAGAGTTTCAGAATGACTTGTCTTGAGTACTTTACAGCACCCACATCCTATTGAATCACAGTGTGTGTAGGCTCTTGGCAGGACTGACTTCACATCTGTTTTAAAATTTTTGAATCTCTCTTAATATAATCAAGATAACGTTTATGAGCCTGTAAAACTGTGGTGTGGGAAAGGGTCGGCTGACTGCTGCAAAGCTGGTGTGATGATGAAAAAGTAGTAACAGGAATAGGCATAGTCTGTGTTATAAAAACTTGTCTGACATGAAAACAATGGCTTCTTCTAATCCTTAAAGGCTCTGACTATGGTTTGTCCTGTAGATTCTGCCTTCGATTTCATTTAATTTTGGTTTGGAAAGGGGAAGACTATATAAATACAACAAGTTGATGTTTGGTGGAATAACTTGTGGTGCCACACTACTGTTGCTGTAGCTGTAGGGCAACTTCTCAACACTGCAACTGCTGTGAGTGTGTGTCTAGACTTTGCTGATGTAACCATTAATCAGGTAGAGGAGATGAAGACCCTAAGCTAGACATTCATGCGGAGTGAAGTGGTAATTGTTGAATGATTTCAATGCAGCTTTTTGAGTATAATCTCTCGTATTTCTGGATGAAGTATTATGAGTTACCCATGGCCCACTATACTGAGGTGAATGAAGAAAATGGTAACTGGGTAACGCAAACAGATGGGTGAGATCAGCATGCTACTAGACTTTGTTATAACATACATTAAGTGGTTATTTACCTTAGTAAACAAAGAGTTGTTTGTTCAGTAACTACTTCAGTGATCTTCCTTCTCCTTAAAAAAAAACAAACTCTTTTCCTCCTGTGTTACACTCCCAAGAAAGAATTGGGAAAGCTTAATTTATATTGATTTTTCTCTACTGATGTGCCTATTTTTGCTGTATGTCACTTGGCAAGTGCTGCAGGGGATCAGCAATGCTTGCTTTCTAGCAGTAACAAAGTTAGTTACACCTGTAGAAAAGGAAAGACTTCATTCTAAAGTTCATGTTTGGCAAAACAAGTGCTCTGTATTGATAAGATATCTTTTCTAAAAGGAAGGAAATTGTGTATTTTATATGGGGAAGAAACAGTAAAATTGTTACAACATCCTATTACTTAATACCAGAATCCATGTAGTTTTTCCAAGGATTTTCAATAGCAATTATACAGAGTACTGGCTGTAGCATGCTTGGCTATGGATAAATCCTTGTCAGGCCTTGTTTTACAGTTTAGAACTGTTGGTCTCAGTCACTGTCAGTTACCAGGCTGCTGAAGCAACTAGAAGTTGGATCCCAGAGTGGGTTCAGGGACAGCTCTTTACCTTCCTGCATTTAGGAATCTCTAAAAAAATCTATCATGTGCAGAATAATCTAATACAATACTTTTCTCTGTTGAAGATTTCATTCTCCTACTTGTGTAAGCAGATGGGCAGATGTTTGAAAGGGTTTTCCCCAAGAGAAGTGGAGCTGTTTTGACAAACATTTATTATTTTTCTGCATTTTTGTATCTGTCTCACTGTCTGAAAAAGGTGTAAAATCAATGCTTTGGTTTTAAGAAAAATGAGTCATGAACGCTGTGGTTTGCCAGAATGGTTTCTTTCAGAAATGTTTTTTAAATTACATGTTTTTTCCTAAGGAAAAACAAAATGTGGTTCTGAATATAAAAAAAATTGATTGCGTGGGCCATGAAAGTAATTTTGACACTGATTTCAGATTCTGTGGCATTGCTGCTTGTGGAACATTTTGCTCAGCGTTGCGCTGCCTCGGCTGTTTGCACAGCCATCCAGTGTGCATGAAGGAATAGATCTGGTATAGAAAAAACCCAGGGTTTTCCTTCTTTTCAAAACAAACTCGTGGAACCAGAGCTGAGCATGTTTGATATCAGGTGCTTTCTGCAACTGTGGTCCACACTTTTCATACCGTTTTCATACCCTTTTGAGAAGTTAAGATGGAGTACTGCAATTAGTGTAATTCTGTAATTATTATAGAGTACTGTAATTTTGATAGGCCATAAGGGGTCAAATTCTGTCATAATGCAATTGGGAAATGTATTTGTTTATAGCAAAGTATCATGAGAGGGTTCTTAGATGCATTTAAGGAAAACAAACAAAAAGGCATCTCTGAGGTTAGTCTGTGGCTCAGAATCATCATTTTTCCTTGGGATTGCCCTAGTTGTTTGGTAAATTTAATGTTCTTTCATGTTATTGGCTCAATTGAAAAGTTGAGAAATGTGAATGTTGATGTTCTTGACATAATAAATGATATAACTCAAAGGCCAAGCCAAGCTTGGGTAGCAGATCTGCTCATGTAATTACCAATCGTTTTCTGTTGGACTTGGGAGCAGTTACGTGGGCAATTTACAGGTCAGTGTCAAGTGCTGTGTTCTGTCTGGCTTCTTATGTGTGAGCATAAATGCCTCACTACTACTGTTTCAACGATTTTTGGAACAAAATTATCTGTTTAAATTATTATTATGAATGTATGTGCTTGCTACAGCCACAGTGTAACCACCTGCCTTACTTTTCTTCAGGTCCTAACAGTGAGTTAGCAAGTCTGGTGTTTGAAATACAGAATAAGCAGAACTAAATAATCACCAGCTTCCGAGCCTGATAGAAAAGACACCATCTGTGTTTGCCATGGAATACATGGCATCTGTCAGGAGCAAGTTTGCTCCTTCCAGAGGGGCTCCAGTAGAGAGGGATCCATAGCTGTCAAGTGATAAATGTTACTAATTAACAGGGGCCCTCTAACGTTAATAGTCACTGCTGATCAGATGGTATATTGCCTTCATTGTGTCATGGACCACCGTGTGCTAGAACAAGGAGGTAAAACCAACAGAAGTGTAGAATTTTTTGCTTTCAGTGAGGGCAGTAGCCTCACTAAATAAATATTGAAAGAAACCAGACACCAATAGATGGTGTGGAAACCAAAAACTAATGTTTTGTTCGTTCAATTCAGTTAATAAATAATTTTTGGTCAGTTAGGAAAGGTAATTCCTTCGTCTGTTTGTGATACAAGTTTCTCTGAAGATCTGTATTTCAGTCACTGACCAGAAATTTCCATTGTTCATGAACATTACTCATTTTTAGGCTTGAGACCTCAAACAGCTCCTTCAGAATATGACAAATAATGGTGATGGAAAGGACTGAGCGTTCCCCTCAGGAGACTAGAGCTCTGGGAGAGCAGAGCCCTCCCCTGGACAGGACCATGGAGCAGGGCAGCAGAGCTGGCAGATGGGTGGATGGTGCTGGTTTGAAAGGACTGAATGCAGGAGCTGGCTGCCTCAGTGTTTTCTTAACTTGTCATGGACACTTAGTCTCCTACAGAGTTGGGTAAAGATGAAGGCTATCCCAGCTTCCCACACAAGAGTCTCAGTAAGAAATGAATGATGGTACAATCAGCTGGTTTTTCTTGGATGAGCAATACAATAAATGGAGGATCATATAAAGCATTCCTGCATTATTAAGGAAAATCATCTCGTGAAACCTGAGAGAAAGTGCATATCCTGAAAGTGTGCTGAGCCTGTCCGCTTGTTTTGTACTGTCTGTTGATGCCTTGTTAAATTTTAGTGACACAAGAGTGACATCCAAAATTAGAATAGATGGTTTGGCACCAATTTCCTATGGTATTATTAGTGCCTTTTAGTTTTTCTTTCGTAAGCCATGTTTCTTTTATAGAATACATTGTCTAGCTTTAAATAATTTTTCTTTGGTTAAAATGTGACATAATTAATACCACAACAGGAGCCATTTGTGTGATCTTTCAAGTTAAACCAAACAATTACTATAAGACTATTTGTAAATTACAGTAGTAGCGGAAAAATCAATTGGATACTTGTTGCAAAAATCATTACATTGATTGCATTTTATTTCTTTTTTTTGCTTAATATAGAACAGATATGACAAGAAAATCAACTTACCACTCTAATAGTTTTCTCTGTGAATAGCAATTAGATTGGTTACCAAATTCATGATAACTTTTACAATTTCATTATTTTACATTGCAATCCACACAATCAAAAGCAACGGTTATGGGGATTGCAAATTTATGGTCATGGCTTTCTAGAATCTTGCTGTGTTTTAATTTATTTCATTTATTCATTCTAATGTGGTAAATGTTTCCAGGTTTTAGTGTAGCTATTGAGGGGAAAAAAAAGAGCTACTTCCTAATTCTTTTATGGATCAGATATGAGCCAGCAGTGTGCCCAGGTGGCCAAGAAGGCCAATAGCATCCTGGCTTGAATCAGGAATAGCGTGGCCACCAGGAGTAGGGAAGTGATCGTGCCCCTGTACTTGGCACTGGTGAGACTGCACCTCGAGTGCTGTGTGCAGCTCTGGGCCCCTCACTATAAGAGGGATGTAGAGTTGCTGGAGTATGTCCAGAGAAGAGGTACCAAGCTGGTGAAAGGTCTGGAGAATAAGATCTATAAGGAGAGGCTGAGGGAACTGAGGTTGTTTAGTTTGAAGAAGAGGAGGCTGAGGGGGAGACCTCATTGCCCTCTACAAGTACCTGAAAGGAGGTTGTAGGGAGGTGGGAGTTGGTCTCTTCTCTCAAGTGAATAATGACAGGATGAGAGGAAATGGCCTGAAGTTGCACCAGGGGAGGTTTAGATTGGATATTAGGAAGAATTTCTTTACCAGAAGAGTAGTTGGACACTGGAACAGGCTTCCCAGGGAGGTGGTGGAGTCACCATCCCTAGAATTGTTTAAAAGAAATATAGATGTAGTGCTTAGGGACATGATTTAAGCAAGGAACGAGTAGATTAGGTTATGGTTGGTGGTTTTAGGTTATGGTTGGACTTGATGATCTTCAAGGTACTTTCCAACCAGGATGATTCTGTGATTCCGTGATTTTAGCATCCCAGAAGAGTTTGAAAAGAAACTGGAATTATATTTAATTATATTTGTTTATATATACAAATATATATGAAAGAAATTTATAAATTTATAATATTACAGCCAACAACCACATACTCTTGAATTTCCTTCTCCTTAGTGGTAGCACAGAATTGTGTGTTTCCAGGTGACTGAAATGGATGTGAATGTCCTGAGGGAATCTGGCTGTTCCTAGTGGCATTGGAGTCTCTTGGGTACACGGTGGATATTTCTTGTTCATGTGCTTAGGGATGGACAGATGTAACAGACTGGGGGGTTTGTACTCTCTGTTAAGCCATGTGAAGAGGTCAGGTAGACCCAAATTACTACTAATTCAGCCCTTATTACTGCACCAACTGCTCTCAATCCCAAATTGCTTGTCCTGAAGTCTGACACTCAAAGACTCACACAAGCAGCTTTTTTACCCACAGAAGACAGATAACTAACTTTCTGTAAGGAACATAGCCTAAATACTGTCAGATGTTTAGTGAAGTCTTGAGTGTAAAATCAGCTTCTGAATTTTGCTGCAAGAACAGACTCATCTTCAGGATGCTTTGTTGCTCTGTATGCCACACCCTCCATCTTTATATCTTGGTATAAGGAAAAACTTGTTTTCCTTGAAGACATTAGAGAGCAGTGCACCCCAGGCTGCCCATACAGGTTGTGCAGTCTCTGTCCTTGGAGTTTTTGAGGACCAGACTGGAAAAAGCCATGAGCAACCAAGTCTGACCTCACAGCTCATCCTGTTTTAGACAAGGAACTTCCATAGTTGCCTTCCAACCGAATTATGCTGAGAGTCCAGGTCTTGGGTGATGGGTGGAAGGAGGCAGAGACCTTAATTCTACCATTGTTTGCTGCAGTATGCACAAGGGGGATACTCTCTGAAGAACCAGAGATTTGTTCTGGATAAATTTTTTTTACTGGTCCAAAATAATTTCCCCATGTATTCCTTGTGATTAGGTGCTATTTCTGTCCCTGTGAATACCCTTAGCAGAAAGTCATCCAATTAACTGAGTCACCCACATTAGTCACTCCATTTTTATTGTATTAAGAGATTTCCTTACGTTTTTCTTTGCTTATTTTGTTGTGACCCTTCTGAAATGACACATTTTCATTCTGAGAGAAACTGAGCACTGGCCAGTGAATCTGGGGCTTAAATTTGTTTCTCAACTAATTAGTTTCTGAACTCAAAAACTGATTTCTAAAGCAATCCTTCTCAGTAAGGATTTGTCTTGCCTTCTCAGTATGTTTTGTTTTCATTATGAGACTAGAATTCTAATTTTTAAATTGAACCCTAGGAAGATGATAACGGAAATATACTTCCAAAATAAGTTTCACTTTCCCTGTATGTTTTATGTTTTTTTAATGAAATTTTGTTTGAAGAATTACTCAAATAGATGCTGATTATTATTATTATTATTATTATTATTGTTCTGGCTGGGGGAGTCAGTCTATCAACTTTGCAGGCAGACAATTGGACGGAACACTGGCACTGGAGGTGACACCATTGGACTGGCATGTTTGAACACTCACACAGAGCACTGCAAACTTTGTACTTTATACCAAGATCATTTTTTCAGGGCAGTGCAGTATGTCTCATTTAGAACCAGTCAGTCATTTGGAGTTCAAACAAGTATCTAATTCAGTGATGGATTGTGTTTAAGTGTAGGGAAACAATAAATAACTCCAGGCATCACACATCTGATTAATTTCTTGTTTGTACACTCATCATTTCCAGTGGGATTAAACAGGGAGATGTCTGAATTTGTGATATTCTGGCCACATTCCTGTGTATTAATGAGTTCACTGGAATACTTCTGCTGTAATTGGGCTCACTTTTACAATATCGTTGTCTAGTACGTTGCAGTCTGGTACAATAGGTGAAGGCCAAGAGGAGACAGTAAAATCAAGTTTTGCCTACTGAAAAGGGTGGAATGAGTGATTTAAAAATGAGTTTTCATTAAAGTGGTTTTTTGGCTGAAGGAAACCTTGTTTTGTTTTTTTGTTTGTTTTTGCTCTGGGTGGTAGGGGCAGTTCCACAGAAAATACTCTTTTATAATGTTCCCATGGCATCAACCCTTGGCTTTATTTCAAGCAGCAAAGTTGAATGATAGCTTCATACTACTGATTTCAATATCACCTTTGAAAGCAGCCAGTCCCATGAGCGAGACCTTTCAGCCTGGTGAGACTAAAGCTTTCCATAGTTTAGATGCAGCTAATATTTCAAGCACCTCTGAACCCTGGTGCAATGCTCATTTGAGGGTACAGTTTCAGACAGCATAAAAATGTCAGTGACCATGCACTGTTTATCCTGCATGTGTGAATGATCACTTAGTGTTTAATATTGAATGTATATCCTTTTTAAGGGCTCAGAATAGATACACTGTAGTATTAATTGTTCATGTAAATTATTAGTAGATTAGTCTGTGTTACACAAGACATCAGGCCTCATGAACACAGTAGTCCCATTCTGGTCTAAAATCTAGGGACAAACTCCTTCAGTTTCTGGGGGTTTGCTTCATGTCATGCATCTGGATTTTGATGTAAGTAGTGGTAGCATTTGTTCTTTCTCCTGCCTGTTTCATCTGAGAATTCTTGCATTAAATGTTTGGCTTAGTCAAATATTTATAATACAAGGAAAAAATAGTTTCATTTGCTTGTGTTTAATGGAAGTGATTATTTCTTTCATGTATTCTGCCATGAAATGTGGCTGGGGGACTTGACTCTGGGAGGTGCAGTCAGGCAGGCACTAGGACTGCCATCCTGTTTTGTCTTTGCTTTTACGTAATTTTGTAGATGAGTTGTAGTATTCCTCTTCTAATTGATAAATAGAAATATTTCTGCTTTTTTGTAGTTCAGTCAGAGCTGTGTGGTACTGCTGGATACACCTGGATCAGGACAGACAGTGTCTTGGTACACTTCCCCCAAAGGTCCCATTGGGCCACTTGCTTTTGATTAGTATGAATGTCATCTTACTGACATTAACAGTAGAGGTGCTGCATTTTTCCAGTGCTCAGAATACCCATGAATTCATTTGGATAGAGCCTCTGTGGCTGGTTCCTCTGAGCACAAAGCTTATCAGAGGAAATTAGAACTGCACTGAGAGGATCTTGACCAAGTTCCTCACCTGATCCCCCCCAGCAGCGCGGGCGCTTGCTCCATCTGTGCTCACCTTGTTTGTGTGTCCCAGTCAATATTTCTGTGCAGATGTATTTCCTGAATATTGCACTGGGAGCAGTTTACAACTCTGGTAGACCAGTTTACTTTGTAGCCCCATATATTCTTTCCCCAGAAGACTTAAAAGCCTGTTTCAAAGTGATGCTCAAGTACACCAAGCAGAGAGAAGTTGCGTGGCTTGTAGCAATTGAAAGGAAAAGAAAAAGTAGGTTTGGTTATTTACTAATGCATAATTATTTGAAGAATGAGTTTTCAAGGAAGGGAAAGTTGAATATATGATTTTATGTGTAGTGGGTTATACAGGCTTCTGGCTGGAGGCTTTTAGGCTTTGCTGTATGTATATCTTATTTTCATTGAAGCTCAATGAAAAGAATACAGAGCTTGCTTTTGCTGGAGAGTGGTGTTAAGAGTTCATTGAAAATGAATCTTTGAGTAGCACTTTATCTGTCCATCACTGAGATAACAATAAATCTCTTAAAGATCAGGAGAAACATTAAAAAGAAGTTTTGGATTAAACCAAAGCCAAAGCTATCCAGAAATAGAGCAGAATTCTTTCCCTGAATGATTTTTTTTTTTTTAATAACCTGAACTTGTTCAAAAGTGATTGTTTTAGAAATAAATTTCAGGAATAAAAATCAGCATGCTGTACACTGTGAAAATACAGCAAACTGAAATGGTAGGGTGCAAGTTCAGGGAGTAACCATCTTGTTTAAGGGAAAAATAGTCTAAGCAAGGACTATTTTATGGCTAGGAATGGTTGTCTTAACCACTGGTAATGTGAAGACTTGCCTAATGTGTTGTTTGTGATTCCCATGCCTTCTCTACCCAGAGCCTAAAGAGAAACAGAAAAACCCCAAAGTAAATAAGAGAAGGGTTTGCAAAGACACAGTCACACAGCTCAGGACTGTATATCATCAGCGATGCAAGACGTAGCCAAGAATGACATTCTATGGCAGATGCTGTGTGAAAATCAACTGGTTTGAGTGGAGATAGCTCTTTGAATGGCTTATTATAGAACCAAGTATTTGCAAGAGATCTCCAGATAAACAATGAAAAATAGTGGTGTCCTCAAGATAATAAACTGAGAGCACACTCTGTTGGTGAAATCAAGTTCTTTGCATTTTTTTCTGTGCATCAAGATAGCACATCACAGCTCTGCTACAGGAAAACCTGCAAAAGGCTGAGGTTAAGTACCTGATAGGAGCATTTTTGGAACTTACTGTTAAAGGAAGGAGACACAAGCAATCTTACACATTGAATCAATCAGTGATTCTGGGGTTATTGTGTGTTGTACTTGTGATCTTTGTGAAGTATTTCTCCTTGGTGATAGAAACGTCTTAGAGCACAGATAGAAATACTTCACCTCTCACCTCTTGTTATTTTGTTTTTGTCATAGTGGGTCTCTCATGCAATTAAATAAGACAATTACATTTCATACAATTAATGGGAGGGAAAGGGAAGACGAGGGTAAGGCTGCCTTTTTCTACTGGAATTTTTTGGGAATCCCTGTCTTTTCAAATAATTTCATGGAGTCTAAAGTTAGACTAAACAGTGTGTTAGAAATATATCATTGTATGGAAGATTGCTTCTGCCTTGGTAAACAAAAAAGGGATAGAGTTGCTCTTTGTTTGATGTGCCTTCTAGCTTCACATAGTACATTTAATTCTTCCCAGAAAGTACTCTCATACCAATACAGCTCTTTTGAAGGTTTTGTTCAATGTCTGTATCCAAATTACAAAGTGGTTACTAGGCACACACACACAAACACTCAAAAGGAGCTCACCACCAGGCTTTCTGCTGTTGTTTAAAGCAAGCAAAACATTTATCCTGCTTTTCTCTTCTGCCTAACAATTCAGAGCACAGCATGGTTTTATTAGTGGGTCGATGGCAGTTGAAAGTCCTTTCCCTTCTACTCTCATCACTTTGTGTTTTTCCATGAGGTTCATGCACCCTTTAAGTCCTAGAAGGGATGACACCAGAGGGCAATGTTGTTCGGGAGCTTTGGAGTAGGGTTGTACAGTGAAGGAAAGAGGATTTAAAACTGATAGGGAAGAGGATCTTGGGCAGCAGTTTTGAGGGAGAGCTAAAAGATTAGACAATAAATTTACTTATCAGAGACTAATCTACTGGGACTGAACTTCATATCCTGTTTTGGGTTAATATATTTCCTTCTGTGCTCTGGAATGAATCTGTCATCTCAAGTGTAATAATGAGAGGCAGAGGACTTTTAATCTCTGACCTCTTTCCATATAATTTAATAAAGGCTGCTTTCTTTATCTTATTTGGTAGCCAACTTATTACACTGGTACTCTTTTCTGTTCTGAAAAACACATTTCAGGATTTTGCACTTTAAGGTTTTTTAAATGAAATTGGGTTTTTATTTAATTGGGGACAATGTACTTGCAAAATATTTGTTATAGTCCTTGTTTCAGAGCACAGTTGTTTATCTCCTAGCATCTCTGAAATGCAGAGATGAGAAGCAGAGTCAGGCATGCTGTTTGCACATTCTTGGCTCCTCATCGTCACCAGATTCCATCTGACTGGGGTAGACAGAGGCGGGAGACCCAAAGCTGGCGTGTGACTTTCTGGAGCAGGGAATGATTGTTATGTGGGAAGCTGAGTGGGGTTTCAAATGTGGTAACCACATGCATAATTAGCTCTGAAATCACAAGAGTTGTCCTCCTCCCTCCAACCGGCTGCTTCTCATGAGGCAGTGATTGCAGCTGCTGTGGAATGCTGCACCACTGACCTGACACGTAGACTTTTCCAAGCCACTTGGTCCACTGCAATTTGCTGCAAAAAGCTCTCCTCAACTCTTGGGGAGCCCCAAACCTGCTTTGATTATAAATCACTCTGTGGGCCTGAACATCAGTGGGAAAAATTGTTACTCCCAAGGAACGTGATGGCAAGTCTGACTAAGGATGAGTCAGTGAAATATCACAAAGGACAAGGTTGGCCTTCTGGCTGCAAAATCAGAAACAAAGTACAAAAGGAAAATATCCAAGCTCTTTGCTTAAAGGTCTGTCTGAAATTAAGTCTGTGTTCAGGCAGTGTTAAGGATGGGCAACTTGCATAGACCTCAGTCCAAAGGATGTTTCCCAGGGAAGTTGTGGGTGCCCTGGAAGTGTTCAAGGCCAGGTTGGATGGGGCTTTGAGCAACTTGATCTAGTGGGAGGTGTCCCTGCCCATGCAGGGGGGTTGGAGTAGATGGTCTTTAAGGTCCCTTCCAACCCAAGCCAGTCTACGACTCTGTGACTCTATGAGGAACTCTTCAGCAGCAGTCAAGCTCCTTCAGTGCAAGCCAAGGAGAGTCTGCTCACCACAGACATGTATCTGTGATATTCAAAGCACTTCTCCAATTCTGCTTCCTACACAAGCCTGTTTACCATGCTCTTTCTATAAAAAAGCCTTTTCACATCACTTATTTTTAGCTTCAGAGTTTTTACTTTGTTGGGTTTTCTGTTGTTTGATTGGGGTTTTTTGTACTATGAAAATACCAAACATGACGCGATGAATTTAAGATTTGTCACAATGAATTTAGAGACTGAATTAGAGACACTAATGCAGACTTTGCAAGTAGCCATACAATCAAATTCTTAGATATCTGTCAAAAATAAAAGTATAGTATTGAGAGTCATTAAGAACTTATTTTCACACCTCCCAGAAGCTCAAATCTAAGCAGACACCTCTTGAAACTGTTACATGTTAAAGTGGTTGCTTTATTTTTGGTGTTCCAGGTTACTGTATCCTATGTGCCATTCATGTTCTGGACACCTCTGTTTGCTTTGTAGCTAATGCTGAGGTGTGGGAGTGTGATTGCACAGTTTATGCAGTATTTTATCCAGTCTTTTTCTAAAACGGGCTTTAGAAAACTTGGGCTAATACAGCATGTTATTCCAAGAGTCAGAATTGCTAGTATGACCACAGAGGATAGTCCTTTCTTTTGAAAAAATGAAACTCAGAGTTCAGCATACTCCTGTGCTGGAGTCCTGATGCTCAGCAAAGGAAGTGATCAGTTGGTAATAGCTGAGGTGGAACTGTGCTACTGAGTCCTGGCTGGTCAGTCTGAGTGCTGTGTGTTGGGCATGCATGAACATGTGTGGCCCTTCTGCAACTTCCTAAGTGACTTTTTTGTGGTTAATATTGGACCAGTAGATTAGAAAAATCTTGGATTTAAAAATAGAATTAATTTAGGGATGTCAGTCCTCTAGGGAACATGATTAAAATGTGAATATTTTGTTATAATCACAGATTTCCATAGTAACAGCAAGTCATAGGCTCATCAGATTTCCCAATGTCTCTTCTATCCTACTGTTCTCTTGTTGTTGAACAGCTTTTCTCTTCAGAGCAAAACCCAATAACTCTTATTTTCCATTAAGTGTAAGAGGTCCAGTAATTACAACAGTAAATTTTGTCCAGTAAATAGAGTGTGTGCTTAGCTGTGATACTGCTGTTTTTACAGCGGAAGAAAAACTGTGACAATAGCAGTTTTAGAACTGATTATACTATTTTTATATAATTTAAACAGCAATTATGAAAAAAACCTGTTTTGCTTCATCTTGATAAATTACATGTTGTGGATGCCTCTACTGTATAGGATTTTATCTTCAGAGAGACTTTTATTAAAATGGTTTATATACAAAGTACATTTGCTCCTTCATCTTGATTGTGTAAGTGGAAGAAACAGAAGATAGATGAAAATTGACTATTCATGAGTGATAATGAGAGCAGGTTGAAAGATGGTGTTTTTCCATTGGGAAAGGTGATTTTGTGTAGCATAGAGACAAGAACACTGGATTAGAACATCTGGAATGTTTGGCTTATCCTCATCAATCTTGAAAGTGAATCTTGTGACTTCTGTGGATTTATTTTTCCCCCCTTTTTAGCACTCTTAAGTCATTAAATTGTCTGCTTCATTATACACATTAGCACATCACACTCCATAAATCTAAATAGTAACTGCTATTCTCATGAATGTAGTAGCTATTATTTCTGGGTTTGCTGTCTGTGTGAATTCATATTCTGTTGGGTTTGTTTTTTTTTCCCCCGTGTGTTTTGAAGGTTCCAAAGTTATCTGTTTGCTTGATAATAAAGACCTAAAGACATACTGGTGACCTCAAGGGGGTCTGGTGCTTCATTCAAAGCTGGCAGACTTTCAAATCACGTTTCCGAAGAATTCTTTGAACTGTTGCTAGATGGTAAACTTCTCACACACACTCTCATTCTTAAAGACAAAAAAGGAGGAAAAAAAAAGTCCCAGGTGGAATGGGAAACGAGGCACCCTGTGTCACCTCTGCACGTTGTCTCTCTAGATCAGGTCCAAGGGGCTTTTAACTGGGCTTCTGGGGCAGGTGCTTGTATAGTTTGTGCTTGTTCTATGAGTAAATAAATGACTTCAGCTTCCAGGACTGTCTCCAGGGCCTTTCACCAACACTATAAATTCTTATTATCCAGACAAAATCAAAGCCTATTTCTAATAGAAAAAGCAGGTCTTTTGTTTCCATTTTTCTTAAATTCTTTTAAGGCAAAAGAAGCCAAGCAAAATTGCCTAAAATATTAAAACGTTCAAGCAGATTTTGTTCTGGTCCCCTGCTTTGTTTTCTGTAATTAATTAGGTAACACACTGAAGGATGTGGGGTTTTTGAGAGAGAAACAAATGCAAGTGACTCTGTATTCCTGATGTACCCTACAAATACTACTTTGCAGTGTATTTTCATAAACTAGGATATCATTTTAGCATTAAGAAGGTTTATTTGACTCATTCTACAGCAGAATGAGAGAACAAAGTGGTTTATGCTTCATGCTTTTCCTCTTTTGGAGAAGCAGTAGAAGCAGGGTGATGTCTTCCTGATGCTAGATGTCACTTTGCAAAGATTTTCTCGGAAAGATGCAGTTTTGGGCTATTCTGTTGTAAATTTTTAAGTTAGTGAAACTGTTTAAATATCAATAAATCATCCTTTTAGCCAGCTAGAATTAAAGAGGTTATGGGCTAAACTGCAAGTACTGGAATAGTAAATTATTTTGAATATATTTACAAACATTTCCTTCCAAAGTTTATATTTGTTGTATTCTGGGTGTGTTACAGCTGAAGATGTAACACATCTCTGTGTCTAGAGTTTTAAATAAATCTAAAAGTCTGGGCAAGATTGTTACTCATTTCACTAGTGCCTCTTGGAAAGGATTTTTCTGTCTGTAGTTATCATCCACACTCTGTAAAATAATACCTGCAGATTAGATGGCCTGAGCTCCTCATCACCTTGGTCTTTTGTCCTGTTTTGTCCCTGACAAAGTTCCCTGAAATGAAGAGTTTTCTCACTGAGTCCCTTTCATAAATCTCTGGCAATGTGGAGGGATCCTGGTGTAAAAGTAATTCAGCCTCAAAAGTTAGAGATTTTTTTTTTCTATGTCATGTGAAATTACCTCATATGAGCAGACAGCTGCTGGGTAGTCACTTTCTAGGAATAAAAAATAAATAAAATTGGTAGTCTTTTCTGCAGAAGGTGCCTATCTTCAGCAGGGTTTGAAATGTAAAGGTACTCATCAGTTTTACAGAGAACTGGTCTCCTCTAGTGGGTCTTCCAGCTTCCTCGATGTCATGTACAGAGCATGATCTGAACCTGTATTAACTACATGGCTGATTTGCTCTGTGTCAGTTCCCATCTTCCTGCCACGTCAAGCACTTTAAACATAACTGAAATCAAAACAGGATATTCAGAGTGGGTTTTCTTATTTAGAGTATAGCAGAAATGCTTTATGGTTTTATTCAAAAGGTGACCACTAGTTTTGTGAGCACTGAGTGTTGCATGCAACGGGCTCTTTACTCCTCATGTTCTCTTCCTTGAACTTCTCATCACAAGCTGAAGAGCTCTCTTGAGAGCTGGGATGAAAGAAGGTAACTGCAGGTTTTGGAAGTATAGAGAGACCAACCGTATTTTTGCTAATATGCTCACAGTTTTAGCTTTCTTCATGGAATTTTTCTTTCAAATCTTTAATGGGACATCTGCATGGACTTGATTTAAATGATTTTTGCTAAAACAATGTTCTGTGTTTATACTAATAGTGGGAAACAGTGCAGAGTGTAAATAATAACTTAGGCCAGGAAAGAAAAAAGGTGAAGCTATGGCCAGGAGTGCCAGGCAGGCACAGAATAAACATTTTCCAGGTGCAAAAAAAATTTGGATTAGAAAGTAAGAGAAGTAAACACAAATAATACGTAACCTAATGTAGTCACTGGAGATGTTAATTACTTCAGTAGTTAGATTATTTCTGGGGCAGATATGTAGTGAACAGTGAACCTATGCTCTCTGTAAGAACTGTCTTAAAAATATTGCAGTTTTAACTGTATATTTTGTGTTAATAGTATGACAAAGATGCTTTAATTTGCTTTAACATGGGAAAAAAAATGCCTTTGTTTCACACTGTCACAACTACAGGAGTGAATAAATTTCCTTGAAATATAACACAGCTGAAAAACTTGATATATCAATTTTCCCATTGTGGTTCACCTTCAAGTATTAAAAAATAAATTATAACCAAAGTAGAATGTTTGCAGCAAGTTTGGAGGATGTGATGCCTGTGCATTATGGAAGTTTCAATATGTCTATCTCTGTTCCTCAGATTTCTCCATGTAGCTTTATGCAGTCACAGTCCATCTATTAGAAAGTTGCTGGAAAAGTTACGAAAACATTGGCTAATATTTTACAGACTTGAGTTTATTTTCCCAAGGATTTTACCTTTCATTTATCCCAGAGCCTTTCTTTGACAAACTGGGTGGTGAAAAGATCCTATTACATTTGAACAGTGGTACCCTGGCCCAGCTTTCTCCAAATGTGTGCTGTACAAATGGAAGCGTGTGGGCACCAACTCATGAGATAAGTCTCGACATGTCTGGTGTGGTCTGAGCTTTGTTTCCTCCTGCTGTGTTCATGTCCCAACAGCTCTGCTGGGGCTGAGCTTCTGGCAGTGCTGAGGAGCCAAGGGCTGACCTCCTGCTGACAAAACACCAAATGAACCAAGGATGGAAACTGGATTGTGATGGTTTGATGAAGCCGTTTCTGTAGCTAGGTCTGAATCCAGTATTTATGAGCTTTGTTTGGTGGCATAAACAGTATCTCAGAGTTGGGGGCTGGAAAAAGGGCAAGGAGAGGCCAGGGCGTTAGTTTTATCCAGCAGAGCAAGGCTGCCTCCTTCACTGACACAACCTGCAGTAAGAGCAGGTGAACCTGAGTCCCATTTTCCACACACATTGTTTTAAAGTGAATCTCCTGTATTTATTGGCAAGAAATGTGCCTTCTTTTCTTCTTTGCCATGTCAAGCCAAATCATTACCTATGAAATTACACACACTGTCAATTTCTGCAGGCAGTGTAGGTAGATGAAGATTGTATTACTTTCAGTGAGACTTCTAATACTGAAACTGTATATTTATTATGATAGTTATACAATATTTTACATATCCAAGTGTTCTAGTTACGTAAGCAAAACCAAAATGTATTGGAGTTCTATTTTTAACTCTACCAGTGGTCAGTGCAGTATATGATGTTTTTTTTTAAAAAGGGTTGATATGACACAGGATACATGAGGAATACTTAATTACAACCAAGATGTTGTAGAAGCCTTAAATTGAGAGTTAGAAATCTGTTCACTTGATGCAAGTATTCTGACATGAAAATTCTCACTGGGAATGTTTTTGTGAAGGACAGATGTTAATGCAAATTAGAAAATGCCTAAAGACAAATACTAAAGAATTTAAAAATGCCATTATTTGTCCTGATTTGAAACCAGCTCTTCCAGTTGTTGACCATTGAGCCATTCACAAGCTCCAGCCAGAATGATGTATGGATTACATTTTTAATATTTAACGCAGTTCATGAAATGCTTTCAACATTCAACAAAACCAGTGAAAAAAATATTTTTTATTGGAATGTAATTGGCAATTTTTTTGCTGTTTGAATGTTTAGGAGCATAGAAATAAAATGTATCAGAAAATGTGTTTGCTGTCAGTGCTGATGGGAACCTTTATAACCTGCATCAGTGGAACGAAGCATTTGTTTTTGAGAATGAGAGTCCAGTCATTGCAGATCATGAGGTCTGAAGGAGCTGCCAGTTTAACACTGTGAATATGGTGATTTTGGTTGTTTAGCCCCAGGAAGCAGAATTATCTGTAGAGTAAGAGCTTAGAAATATGTTGTTTCATGACTTTTGGATTTTGTTATCTTTAATTCGCACCCTGGGTGCCAGTAGGGGCTGTGAGTAATGAGTCTGTCCAGATTTCAGTAGTGGATGAAAGCTGAGAGCCCTACATTTGGTTCTCCTCAGCAGTCTACAGTGCTGTACTTTAATGAGACTTCATTCTCCTCCATGACCAGGGAAGGAGCCCCAGCATTTTGCTGGCAGAGAAGAAGTGGCAATATAACAGCAAGTGTGGGTTGTTGTTTCTGAGTAGCTGCAGGAGGCCAGTGCTGCTCCAGCAATAGGCTGCTGTGTCCCAGTAGTTGGATCTGGGCTGCTTTAATCTGTCTTTGCTCGGCAGTGTCTGGAAGTGAGGAGGGCTGCTGGGGCCTTGCTGGACCATTGCTGCCTGCTGGCTACATCTTTGTCACTCCCTCAGCATGGAAGCAACAAGGTACAAAAGGCTCCATGTGATGCAGGGGCAATCATCTGGGCCATTAAAACATGTTTTAAAAGGACACCAGTTCATGTCCTGGATGATTTAAGCAACTAGAAAAACAGATTAATGGAGATGACACCGTTGTGGTTACTATTAGGCTGAGATCTCAGTGATCAGCAGATGGCACCATGTCCTATCCACACAGCTCCTGACCTGTGTGGAACTGAGGACAAGTTCAGGTTGGCATTGTAAGAATTTTGTTATGACTTCGGTCTTTGGCAGAGATTGAAGTTCAATGATCTTAATCCTTTCTACATGCTTTCTTTTAAGGCTTTTGGCCATAAAGTGATTATTATTTCAATCATAAATTTTATTGTTAAAAAGAAAGTTTCAGGGAAGTGATCTGCTCCAGTGTCTTCTTTCCAAAGGTGTTGGGACTTTGAGCTGTGTGTACTCATAGCATCTGGAAGCTCAGCAGGCCCACTCTGTGATTTCAGAGTCAATAAGATTATTCAGTTATGACTTAAAATTCTAAAACTAAGGAAAAAAGCACTACTTGTTTTAATGAAGAAAGATCAGAACAGACCAACAGCAGATGATTGTTTGGAGAGTGAGGGTGGTACTAATTTTATTTTGCCACAACTGCTGCATGAGGAAAGGTATCTGAGTTAATGAACAAAGTATTTCTAGAAATCACACCAACTTCTGGCTTGCTTCTCCTTTAGAACTGCAAAGAAATTGAAGTTTATTGACATTAACTCTTGAGAGAGACAGAAAAAATGATTGAAAACAAATGGTTTTATTAGGAAAACAAGTATTTAATTAGAGAAACGCTCATGGGTTTTCTTGAAAGGTGCCGGCCCTGCAGTGGCACAATGCTTCCTTCCTTCCCTCTTGCAGTATGGCAAGATGTCCTCAGCTCCTTCTCACTATCCCTAAAGACCACACATATGTTTAACTGACAGAAATTATTGTTTTGGTGGAAAAAAATGTTGAGGCTTTTCTAATATGAGAAAGGAAAAAGCTACGGGTACCACCTGTGTTAGCTTTTATGCATTTATGATGCCGCATGCATCACCCCGTGTAATTTCTCAATGATTTTATAGTTTTACTAACGATGTTCCCATTTCTAGAATCTGTCACTGTCCTACACATTAGCTTCAGTGATTACTTTGCAAAAAACGTAGAATATGATGTTGTCTGGGATTCCCTTCCCTGGAGGTATGAGACATTTGAGTTAGGTGAGAGAGAACAGAGAGTTGGCAATTTTTCCTGGCAGTGGTTCAGCACATTTCTGTATTTGTTGTGGCTCTGGGAAAGCTTTGTGTTTAGTCTTTGCATGAAATGCTTCTTCCCTTTCTTTCTGGAATTGGTGCAAGTTGAGAGTGTTTTATATGCTCAGAGATGTTAGATTTTTTGCTAGTCTATGTGACAGAACACTTTGATTAATCATACCTATGGCAAAGGGAATACAGGGTCTGAGAGATTTGCAGTTTATTCTGGGAGAGCAAGATTAGTATATCAGTTGTTAATCTGGCTACTGCTACAGAAATAGAGCAATCTATATTTAATTTACTTTTTCCAAAGATGATATGAAAAGGAATAAAGCATTTTATATGCCAGACAAATGTGTGTTATTTTGATACATTGTCATGGAAATGTTTTAAGAGACCAAACTTAGTAAATAATACATAATGTTGTAGATACTGCATTAGTTAAATCAATGAGTTATACAGGTCAGTGAACTGAAACTGGTCTTAGAAGGAACTCAGCAGAAAATTAATAATTTAATCTGTGCTATATGTATTTCCTAAAGCTGAAGATAGGCAGAAGTAGAGATGAATAAATACAGTATGATGGATAGAAGGAAATGGAGAGAGACAGATGATTCATGTAATTAATCCAGCTGTCACTTACAGTAAATATGAAAATCTGTTTTCTGTCCTGGATCAGCCTTCTTTGCCTATAGGTTGGTCTTCTGCTCTGCCTTTTATTCCTCTCAAAAGATTTTTTAGGAGGTTAAAGCCCCAGGAATTTAAAAATCTCCATGTAAACTAGGTGTTTTTTAATAACTTTGGTGTACAGTTGTGGGGAGTACATGCTGTCAGCTTCCCTTCTTTCCCTGCTGTCACTTAGGGAAATATTTTTAAGCTGAGTGGCATGGATTTGTTGAGCATCATGTTTCAGGATGTGGAAGAGTGAGCTGAGCCCAGGCACAGGAGGGCATCCTTAATTTTTGTGACAGTGGCACTGGAGGTTTATGGCAAGTTGAAGGCTACAAAAATCTTGCACTGTGTACCACTGGCTATTAAGCAATCAAGTATGCTGTATCTGTAGAGCTTCTAGATTTATCCTAAAACAATTTTATTTGTTCTTCCCTGACTGCTTTGAACAGAAATAAGTCAGTGACTGAAGTATGTAAACAGTTTAAGATCCCAGTACATAACGTCCCCCACCCCCCATTATATAAATGCTGTTTAAAAATTAATATTTGCCTACCTACAGCAGTCAGACCATTGAAGTCTTGCCTAATAAAATTAAACAATGATTAAAGTAGGTGAGGGACCACGATATCCTTCAGGGTTTCTCTTGAAACATCAGTAGAGCCACATGGAGCAGATCAGGTGTTAAATGTTCCTCTTCAAAAGAGTTCTGAGAAGCAGCTATAGAGTGTGAAGTCTTGCAGACCTTTTTTACAAACTCCTTGTTAAGGTAAGCATTGAGATTTTCTGCTGTAGTCTCCACACCAACTCTAAATACCAGAGATCAAATTAAAAACTATTTCCTGCCTTCCCAAAGGAGCTACCTTATCTGTAAACCTTATTTACCTTTGGGCCATGATTAACATTTCCCCAGAAGAAAGGAATTGGGATAACCTGAAAGGGAAGTGCAGCAGTGTTGCATGTGCTTATAGTACCAATATGAGAAGAGAGAGACAAGAAAAAAAAGTTTTAATTTTGTGATTTATCATTTTACTGTTTTGCTTTGTTTTGTCTTCCTCTTATCTAGTAATGGATAAGAAAATATTCGCTGTGATTTTCACACACATTTAATGGCAGAGCCTCCATGACATTTCAGCTTCCCTGGTCAGCTGGAATCTGGACTCTCAAAACTAGAAAATTCCTTACTGTTATGTTAATGACATGATTCAAAATGGAGGTTTTTTAAATTTTGGTTAGAATCCCAAAAATTGGTATTATTTACTAAGTGCCCACCATTTCAGGTAGTTGGGGTGAGATTAGTCATATAATAACCTCTGTACTGAATTCCAGTGACTCATTAGAAAGAAAGGACTTGAACAGCTCATAGGCTTGAGTGTACAGTTTAGGATCTGTACTTGGTTACAGCTTTCCAATAAAGAGTGAAGAATCTACCAGCATTTCAGTTCAAAGGGTAAAGCATACGAGTAGTGAAAAAATCTTTGCTAAAGGCAAATGTTTTAGATTTTCCAACAAGCTTGTGCAAATGGCGTTAATTATGAAGCATGACTTCTGTGTCATTTTGCATCTATGAGATTGAAAACTAATAGACAAGGCACTTAATTTCATAGGAAATAAACACCAGTGTTCTGGACCTAGTCGTTAGGTTTGATGCTCTTCAACAGTAGCTTTTTTACCCTTCATTCTAATATGGCTGGTCCATATAAAATGAAAAAACGTGAACAAAGTAAAGATCAGCACAGAATGATGAATGTGACAGTGCTTTCCCATAACCAGGTGCCAGAAGACAGAAGAGACTTGATTATTTGGCAAGTGTAAGTTAACACTGTGCACATATTTGAAATTTAGATTCTAGAACCTTTCTATAGGTGTCACTTTGAAGCAGAATGTTTTGTAAGTAGAATTACAAGTAGATCTGCTGAACATGTTATTTTTCCTGTAATTTGTGGTTCAGGTGCATTTGAAAAATGTAAAAATCTCCCATGTAAATGAATAGGCCAGAGCATCACTGCTTGGACTCACAAGTTGACAGACAAGCAGAGAAGTTTCTGCATGTGTTTTTTGGAAAGGTTTAAGGAATTTGAAAGTTAGTGGAAACAACATCTTCCAGCTTTTATTACTGTAGTATTGCTCTTCCTCGTTTAGCAAGCTGTCAACCAGTAAATTGTTAGAACATCAGGTAAATGTATTTTTGTATACAGACCTTGTCAAGTGGTGGAGGCCTGTCTGTGTCCTGTCTTGGCAATGACTTTGTAGGTTCATGTAAAACTCTAAGCATCCTATTAATTCATTGAAAGACATCGAGTTAGGACAACTAAAATGCTTTCTGGTATAATAAATATTTAATATCTCTGCTGTAAATAAGAACCAGTTGGAAAAAAGAATTTAGTAGCAGGATACTTCAGATTTCTCTGAAGTGAGCTAAATGTTCCTTTTAGCAGTTAAGCCCTTACAGATGTCAGCTAAGGAGAACAAACATCTTCATAATTTATTTATCACAAGTGAAAACTGATTTGCCACTTGTTTGTTTATATGTTACTTTCATTTAACTGTCTCCATCACGTCCACTTCAGAGAAAATAGCTTAGATTCTAAAATAACTTCTTTGACAGATGCTTTTCTTCTCTCAAGGTAGACCCTTATGTAAGAGAATTTTAATAAAGAAAAGATGCTGTCCATCTGAAAAACTTTTCCAGGAAATGCTCTTTTTAATGAATTTGCATAACATATCAATTCACCATAAATATAGTAGAAAGTTGCTATGTTTGTATCTCAAGGATTTATTCAGATTTTAAACATACACAAACATAGCAACTTTCTTTTTAGGAAGTTTTTTAAATCTCCTTCAGTGATTTTAAAACTCTAATTTTAGAACTAGTTGTTTGCAAGAAATATATTCAGACCTACTGAAGAAGACGAGCTTGGCCTCAGTCTTTTGAATTGACCATTTTACTACATCTTTGCAAACCTCTTTCACTGTACGTGACCAAAAAATATTTTTAACTTCTGGGATTTTAAGAGCAAGTGAAGGTTTTTTGCTAACTGCAAGAAGGATCATAGGAAATATTGCTTAAAAATAAGGGAGGGTGGGGAGGGCAAGCTCCAAACTATTCCGTACTCTAGTTCCCTTCTAAGATTCTGACTTGATACTGCAATGACATTTTTCTTCTGAAGGTAAGGTTAGTTGAGGAAGATGGTGTTGAAGAAAAAAAAATCACTCTTTGTTTCAGCTTTATCATTCTCAAGATCTCTCAGCTGCTAGATAGTGCTGTGCACTGCTTGAAAAGAAGCAGAAATTTCAAGATAAGATCAACTGCTCACCTGGGGAGACTTAGAAAAGTTTCATATTTGAAGCACATGTTCTAAATGCTAGTCAGGAATGGATAGCATTAAATTCTTGCATCTGGTGCAGAAGTGCTTGCTTTTATGTTGGTTTCTTTTCTTGTTTTATTGTTTAGAAGGATAATAAAGCCTCACAATAATATCTCATAATCAGTATAGCATATCTCCAGGCACCTTTTGCACATTGTATTTGCCAAGAAGAACATAACGTCGGAGTTTATTTTGCCTCCAGAAATGTTAAAGGTTTGCATCTGGATCCCTTTGGAAATAAACGTATTATATGTACCAGAGCGAAAAAAGGAAGAGGCAAATATTCTGCACTGGATGAATATATGGTAATTCATTTTGGCTTAGTGGTAAACAGAACTAATTATCCAAGCAAAAGATCAGCTTTCTGGCACAGCTTTGGCACCTGCGTATTGCCATGGATGTTTCCGAGCCAAGGTTCCAGCCATTTTCATTTGGCCTTGGTGTTATCTCACTAACATAAGTTAGTTCTGAGTAAACTGAAGATGATATAGAGAATAAAGTAAAAATCCACCTTAAAATGACTAACTCCAGCTATTAGTTTTTCAGTGTATTTTAAAGCAAATCTTAGCTGTACTTTGCACATACTGATTTTCACTGCTTGTTTGTGGGATTGGAGGGAACGCACTGAGAGCAAGGAAGATTTGAATAAGGAATGTTCAGGTGTCTTCATGAGAGCTTTCTCTTCAGAATTCTTTCCAAATTCTACTTTGTTTTCACTAATTCATTTTTATTCTTAATTCTAGTTAAATGAAGTGTTGATCAATGGACTATTTATTGTATGTGTTTGTCTCTTACTGGCGAGCATGTTAGCTGGATTAGGATTGCTGCATGTGTGCCCTATTCCTGCACTCCTCTCTGGTGTCTGGTGTGGGCCACCCTAAGAGAGACAGTGTTTCAGCTCGTGGAAGGTTTTCTGACTCTGCACATCCCCCAGACTGTTCTTATATTTCTGCTTCTGTGGCTTTGGCTCTGAATTTTTTCACCTGTTCAAAGTCCTTTATAATTTTTGAAAGCAAAGGAATCGGTATCCATCCACCTTTGGAAAATCCAAGTCAAAATGCTTCCAGCTGGCGAGGCCATGGTTATCTCTTCAGTTACATTAAGGTATCTGAGGTTAATCTTTCCTATAGATATTCTTTAATCCTATCCTTAGTCTGATGCAGCTACTTTTAACTCTCTCTGAGGAAGAAATGCTTCTAAAGGTGTCAGAAGCTTATCCCATTAACATCCAGATGGTGTTTCCAGTAGGAGGAAAGCTGTGCCTTGGTCACATTTACATATTCTGAGGCCTTTTTTACTGTAGCCAAAAATTGAGCAGTGATTACATGGACTTCTGCATCCCCTTTATCCTACCTCTTTTTAGCCCTATTCAGTATATGGCTCATGTAAGCAATTTATTTGACTTGTTCTCTTCAGACTTACAGCTCCATCAGCTTGATTGAATCTCAGATGGTTTGGTCTAACCACCTAGAAGAGTGTTGCAGTGTTTTATTTTTATTATTGCATTATAAACTTGTCTGTGTTACTAAGTTTTTGGGGTTTTTTTACTCTTCTTATAGATGAACTATCTGAAAGCATTTAATAAATATGTTGTTTCCTAACAGAGTTCTGATTACCAAGCAGTTTATATTTTGCCAGCAGCAAATGATCATTCACTTACTAATATGATGAACCATTTTAAGAGAGTTTGTCTTGTCTTCTGTTAGTATTGTTTATAATTGGTTGTCTGATTCAGACTCATAACTCCATGCAAATAATATTTTTAAACTATGACAATGCTAAATCCAGTTAATGGTTCTATAATGTAGTTAAGCAATTTTGATAAATCAGGTAGCTATAATTGAAGCATACAGATATATTGCTGCATAACTGTATTTCAGAAATCATTAGTTTTCATTTGAAAAGTTATAGTCTCAGTTAAATATGTCAGTAATTTAAGGAGAAGCAAAAAAAAAAATCTTTTTTAACCTTGGTTTAATTTAAAAGTTAATGTTGAAAAATGTACAACTGAAATTTTATTTTCCTTATACTACATTCACTGATGACTGTCATGAGAGCACTAGGCTAGACATGGGATTAAAATTATGTTAGTTAAGTAATTTACCAACTACTGCTGTTCTACCCTTTTTTTAGGCTGCTGGCTTGAGCTATAGACTTGAGAATTCTTACACTTTTAAGACATTTTGCTAAGCAAATATTAATTTAATATTAGGAGTTACAGAATGGAAACTATAGGCTATAATGTACTTACAGTATTCCAATGACTGAATTTAATATAAAATGTAATCTTTCCTAGAAACACATACATTGAATCCTTAAAGTAATACTTTACTACTAAAGCTTTTTATATAGCCAGGTGTTTTCACCAAACATGCTCTGTATAGATAATGTGAATGTGTCTTCAGACAGTGCTTTAATTTGCTACTGAGAGTTGTTGTGCTGACTATAAATTACGTGACTTGCTTATGCTAAATGCATCCAAAGTGTAATCTAGGCAAGTCATTAAGGAAATAAAACATTGGTGTAATTCTGTTGTATTCCAGCATGATGGAAAGACACATCTTGGAATTGGAATTGTTTGAAACATTGTGGACTGCATTTGTTGTCAGTAACATCTGATTGTTTTTCTGTAGAAGCATAGATATGTATCGACTTACACTGAACTGCCAGCACGATCCTTTGAGGGATGTTTGTCTTTTGACCAGCCTTTGCTGGATCCTAACCTTAAATGTTCCTCTAGAATTATGGATCAGAAGCTCATGATTGTGAAGCTTTGTCCATGTCTAAATAGTTTTTAATTAGGGCAATAAGTTGCCCTTTCCATTGAGTGATCCCCTCAAGATCCCTGGAGATACACATTTGGTCTAGTTTGTGTTTGATATAGATCTCTACTAGTGCCTGAAGGATTACTTTTATGTGGAGGAGGTCAAACTTCACAAGGGCTCGTGTCAGCCATCTTATCTTGTACATTCATGTGGTGAATGTACAGTCAGAAATTAAATTAGGTTTCATTCAATATAAGTGTGTCTAATACAGATTTTATTTGGCTTTGTTTTTATTCCCCTATTTGAGATGTTCTTTCCTCACCTAAAATTTAATTGTGGGAACAAAATATCTTGGAGATGTCATTTGTGTCTTTTAAATACTGTGTTGTCTACTGCATCAGTTAGTTATTGTAAACTTTGCGATTTATGATTAGTGAGTGTGAGAAGAGTTTGTGAAGAAGTAGAACAACCATTTTCATTCCACAACATACACGTCTTCTCAATTTGTTCAGTTAACAAGACCAAACTGCAGTCTTGCTATTGAGGAAACTCATACTTGGGAGTTCAGATCTAGCCTGTGTGTCTCTGACTTTGGAATCAGAACTGGGAAAGGGAAAATCGTTCAGTCCTGATACGGTACTTTTGTTTTAAATATTTTTCAGGTGGGTTTTTTTTTGTTGTTCTCTAGAAAAGTTCAAACCATTAATAAAGTCAGAAAATTTCCTTGCCTTTGGATATTTGGGCCTTTGGCTCTAAGCAACAGAAGGGTAGCACTCATGGCACATACAACTGAGCTTCCTGGAGTACTTCTGCACTGTCATTAATAGGTTAAAGTGACTTGGCAGTTTTGATAAATATTATGTAAAAAAAGGCTCCCTGAATGCTTTATTGATCAATGGTTAACCAGGGCTATGCCATCTGTCATAAAGAAATTTTAAAGAGAAATCAAGCAGATCTTATGCCTCTGTCCATTAGGAACCAATATCAGGTGGTTCAGGAAGAGTGTCCAGGGTCATTAGCTGCTGTTATGGCTGAAGGACTAATGTGTGCCTCATGCATCAGAGTTAATGATGCCTACAGGCTTGTCTTTGCATCCAAAGAGTCTTCAAAAGTTGAACTTCCTTTTTTCTTCTGTGAAACTGTCTGTTAAAAGGAGAAACTTTATGGACTCTTTATTTTTATTATGTATTTAGGAACTAAAGAATTATCTTAGTCTCATTAAAAAAAACTAAATAGAATTCTTAGAACCTTCATCTTACGAAGCTCAGCTGAACAACAGGAAAATTCCCTGAGTTGGTATTTTTATTTTGCTGTTAAATGGTCTTTGACTACAGTTATATATTTTAGTCAATTTTCTGAGACTACTCAAACTAGAAAGCCCTGAGGTATGTTTTATTTGTCAGATATGACCAAGTAAAGCAAGGGTTAAACAGAGTCCTTGAAAAATATCAGGTTATGTAAAACCACGTGCCAAGTGTTTCTAAAGTGAAAGGCATGTGAGAAAACAGGTCATAAATCACTGTGTCTCGAGAAGATGAAGTCTCCAGTATTTATTATTTACGCACCATTTTGATTTGCCACTAAGGAAGCTGCTTGTCAGGATAAATACTGTAATTATAGTGATTACATACTTGGAGCTGCTGCATCCACCAGTGGGGCACAGTGGGGAGAACAAGCATCTTGTTACCATTGCCCTAGATATAAAGGTGAGCATGTGTATCATAGTGATTTATTTCTTATGGGAGACTATACATAAACCATTGAAGGAAAAGAGAGGAAAGGGAAAGGAGAGTTGATGAAATGCCTCCAGGAAAGATGCATACTGTTTTCTCATGTATTCTTTACTAGCAAGGAAGAGCAGAGGGGGGTTTTTTGTTTGTTTTTGGTTGTTGTTTCTTTTAAAGAGCTTTTAAAAAATGGTTTGAAACTTCTTTTCTGAAGACATAATTTCATATGCATCTATATAAAATGTATATATATTTGCATGTGTATATGTGTACACATTTGGATCTAAATATCTTTATAGCTCTGGCTAGAGACAAACAACTGAAGGCTGATATAATGTGAGCTTTCCTGCTATGCCTTGTCTAGACCCACACATGCTTGCCCAGTCCTCCAAATCCTTTGAGAAGAGGCTGCCAGATTCTAGATACATACATCTGAATATGTAAAAAATACAGGTTTGATACATATCCAAAAGATCTCTGAGTGATCTGAGAATGTTTTAAAGGTTTTCATGAGATCACCTGTTTGATTTTAATTAGTTGCAGATATCACCTTTTTGATTACAATCTGCTGATGTGGCAGATGAGCTTGCTGTGTTGGTTAGTTCTGCTTTTGTTCTCTCTTTGCTGTATCTTCCTGGCATTGAACATAAAATCACTATTCAGGATGATAAAAGTCACTGAAGAAGAGACCATTACTTTTGTGACACAAAAGTGTGTGTATCTGCAAAGCACGTTCAGAAGTTGGGAAATTGTGGCTGTGTTTTCAGCACGTCTGAACCTCCTATGGAAGGTGACACATGGGAAGCTGAAATTGCATGACACATTTTTTTAGCTGATAGTGACTATTCTGAGATACACTGGCTGTGTGATTTTTCTAGTTTTTATTTTCATTTTGTTTACAAGTTTTTAATAATCAGGTGAGCATTTATTTAGGATGACAGTTTGAGTTTGTATGAGAGCACTTTATACCCTCTAAACACTTGCAGTTAAATTTGAAGTAAAGCTTCCAGGTTCTTTTTTTTTGTTTTGTTGTGGTTTTTTGTGGTTTGTTTTTTTTATTTTGTGTTTTTCATTTGTTTGTTTTTTAAAAAAGAAAGGCTTGAAATCTTAGTGTGGAAAGTTTAGGCTTGCTTCTTTTTTTCAATGGTGTTTATTAATTTCTTCTTATCTGGTATGTTAGCTAGGGACAGAACACTGAACCAGTACTTTGACAGCTTGGGTTTTATCCCTAGTCTGTTCTTTTCTGTTTCTCTCCTAAATCAGTTGCTTTGCATTTCTGTTCATCTCATATATAAAGTGAGAATAACAATACTATGACTTCCATTGAAATGAAGTAGAAATCTTTTCAAGAAAATCAGAAAGTTCAATCTGTTAGTGAACTAAGCTGCCTTGTTTTCTTTAAATAAGTTGTCTGGAGAGTTTTCTTCTCAACTTGAATAAGATGCCTGTGAAAGTATCAGACATCTTGTTGTCAAAATAGTAATAAATGCTGTGTGAACTGAAGGTATTTAGTAAATTTCAGAGACAAAAATATGGCTTGAAAAGTGCTCTGAGAGATGTGAGATTTCTTTCAGCAGGAAGAGAGAAATTTATTCTCTGACCATATTCATGGAAGCTGTTTTCATACAGAATTTTTGCCAGCAAACACTTGTCCCCCCCTGTATTCCGTAAGTCGACGTCTCATGGACATGGATGGCTTCCTTTAAATAAGCTTTTCCAAAATATGACGTAGCAAACCCTCAGTATAGAAAGTTTGGAGTTAGGGATTCATTCTCTGCCATCTCAAATACATCTCTATCTCCATCTAGTATGGCTGCCTTCTGGCAGCACAATTCCCATGAACTGTCAGAGATGAATGTGGAAGCATGCGGACTGCAGCAAGTCTGAGTAGCAGAAGACACGATGAATAGCTCCTGAGGGTGTTCAACACACAGGAAGACAAAGGAGATAGCACTTCAGCTCCCAGGGAAGAGTCATCATTTCTCAGCATGATTAAGTGCTTCCACAGAGCTGTAGCAGCTACAATAGCACTTACATCTGGTAGCTTCGCTTTTATAGAATTCTTTTGCCAGATTTTTTAGTATTTCAATGAACATATGTATGTTTATGTTGGAGAAAGGGGTTTGCTTTAATGTCATCCCTTCTGAGACACACTTGGTAATAAACAACTCCAGATCACGCCTTACATTTCTGCATCAGGAATGAGCTCAAAGTGTTATGCTGAATTTCAGACTAAAGCTCTTTATCAGTTGAGAATACACCTGGGGAGGTTGAGAAAACGTATATCCCAATGCAGGATCAGTGTGTGAAATTCAGACACCCTGACTTTACTATTTGCTTAATCTCAGGTCCTGATGTCTTTTGATTTCTGTCACTGAAGTGCTCAGAGTTGAATGAAGCTTCGTGCGTACAGGTTAGGGAATGTGAGGAATTGGTGCCATGTGTTTCCCATTGTGGGAACCTTTATGATATCATCATCAGAGAACATGCTCAATATGCCTTCCAGACTTGGCATGCTCTTTAGATTGCACGATGGGTTGGGACTGTGTCAGTACAATAATCATATTCCCTTGGGTGCACAAATATTAGGTATTAAAACATTTAATCCCTAAGAGGAAAGATATTTTTTTACAAAACAAAACACCCAACCAAACCAAAACCACCTTTAGACTCCTGATGAAAATGTATACAGTATCTCACTTAACATCTTGACCTCCTTTTGCCATGGGGAGTGTAAGAAACTTCCTATTCAGCAGATCACTAATTCTTAGCTGTTCATCCTTGGGTACTCACAGAAAAACATGGTTTTGGTCCCAGTTGCTAGAAACAAAGTTCTCCTATCAGCAGATGGATAGCAGCTGTCATGACCACTAGCCAGTTATACTGTCTGCTGTCCCAGTCCTTTATCTGTCCAGCTTCAGGCACTAATTCAGAAAACAAGAATAAGTAAGGCATGTGGAAATGAGGCCAAGCTTTTTTACTTACACCTGTTGCCTTTTATAGGGTTGGCACAGTGAGTTTAAGCCACAATGGCTTGCTAGATTTCATGATAACTGGAAAGTGTCTTTACAGTTGTTTTTTTTTAACTCTTACTTTTCATTAAAAGGTTTTAAGTAAAACAAAAACTTGCTCTGTGCATCTACTGCAAAGCAACAGGAAAAACAAAAGGGTTAGAAGTGTGCAGGTTTTTACACTGCAAGTTGAAGGAGTTCATTCAACTTGAGTGCTGTAGTTCACCTATCTCTGTTGATGACTGATGCCAAGGCAGGGGACATTAAACACCTCAAAGAGAAAACTGTCCTAACTGCCCCCTTCCCTTTTATTCTTCTTCCTCTTTGATTTCCATACTCACTGCAATTCTCTTTATATACCCCTGGATTTTCTAAATTTTCTAAATGTAGTGTGTTCTGAAGGGGGGGGGGGCGGGGGGAAGAGAGGAAAAAAAAAAAGCCTGTCTTTCTATTTCATCAGCTGTTTCAAAAGTTTCACTGGATTTGTTCCTCAATTTCTGCCTTATGAAGCCATGTCAATTTAAGCTGAGGGGGTTTTTTTGTGTCTTTCAAAGTAAGCACAGCCTCCATGTTCAGTATTTGAATGTAAGATCAGGCAAGTCTGGGCTGACTCCTAGTACTGGACCTGGTGGCTTTGAGGCATCTGGTCTTTGGTTTGAGACTGGACTGACCCAGAGCTGCTCAACACAGTCATGTACAGCTGTGCTTCTTGAGGTGTGATCTTGGAAATAAATCCCTTATGTGAGTTTTTTAAGGCACACCAAAGTTTGTTATTTTTAGATTAACTGATAGAGCTGGAAGAAGTCAATAGGCTTTGGAGAATGTAGACCCTCCTTCAGGTCAGTCAAATTATCTTCTTTTCCTGGCTATGCTAATTGGTTTAATGAATAATATTTTCTTTGTCTAGAAGCCTTGTCTTACCTTTATCCTTAAACTAGCACAAAAAGCAAACCTTGTTTATTTTAGGTTCAAATTTACATCTGTTCTGTGTGTTGAAATTTAGAAAGCTAGAAAGAGGACAGAGTTTCTAACAATCTTAATTAAAACTCTAGAATAATTTAAGCTGGAAGGTTCTTGGGGAGCTAATGAGGTCTAATGCACCTCTAGAGCACAGTCCATTATAACAATTTTTTTTACAAATAATATGATCTCCCTTCTGTCAAGGGAAAACCATGAACTTGAACCCTGAAAAATGGAACATGTTTCTTGTGAATGTATGTATCTTGGCCTTAGCATCCAGTTCCAGCTTCTGGACTACCCAGTGTTCCCTGTATGGCTTGGCTGGCTTAGCTACCTGTATCAGCAGAGGTGGAAAAGTAAATCTTGAGTTTCCAGTATTGTGGTTTTAAAAAATAACTAATTGCTTTCTTGAGAACTGATCAATCTCTAGGTTTACTGGTACATAACTACAGATAGAAAGAAGAAATGGGAATATATCCTCTTGATCAGCTACATGCATATATTTGTCTTAATTTGAAACAGTTTCTTCCAGAGCTGCCAATTATTTCTTATTTCTGAGAAACTGAGTTGTGTGAACAAAACTTATTATAGAATTAGAAAAGAAAAAATACCTTTTGGATAAAAAGGCAGTTAACAAAACATTAATAAGAATGTATTTTGTTAGTTCTACATAGAACCACCTTTTCTGCACTGGAAATGTTTGGAGGCTCTGTGAAATAGCTGCTCGTGCAGGGCTTCTACTCGGGGGTTTTCTTAATCATCTTAGCAAGGGTAACAAGCAACATTTATTGCATATAATGTCTATATAATAGCTGAAAACATTCAGACTATACTTAAAACCCAAATCTATATGGGAAAACTTAAAATGTTTAATTTTCTGGTGAAACATCTCAGTTGAAAACGAGCACAGCCATAGTGACTTCAGTGCAGTGCAAGAGAGCTTACACCCTTCTCTGTGCTGCAGGGTGGAAGGTATGCAGGTACAAGGACGGAAAGAGGGAGCTGAAGTTGTTGGAGTCTACAAACATTTGTTGGTCCAGAAGGGAAAGCTGAATGGCCTGTTCCAGTGCAAAACTTTTTCATAGGTGCACAGTTGCCATTTTCTTAAAACATTCTTATTTTTTCTTAAAGTATGGATGCTGGAAAGTGAAGTGACCACAATGCTTTTTACACTTTCTTTTTCAAATGTTATGCTAAAAGGAATGCTTCTTCATAGGTAGCAGAGAGCCATAATAGGTTGTGGGAAAAGAAATAGTAGAGGGCAAAGAAAACACTTGGAGCTGAGTTCTCAGCATAATGAGGCATAATTATGTTGTATGTAAAGAAGAAAAAGCATCACACTTTGAAATCTGCTGTCTTTTTGTAGCACGTGTCCAACTTTAGAAACCAGAGATACCACCAGAGACAATTTCTTTCTCATAATTGCTTTTCCTTAAAACCTGCATGTCAAAATAAAATAAAAAAACACCTGCCTGTTCTGACATGTCTTTTCAAAGACCATGAGTGCCTCTAAGTGGCAGGAGTAAATAGAGTGTCCGGGTTAGAACTTCATGTAGTGCACTCCGAATGGGATTAGATGTCAACAAATCTGTACTAAAAAGATCTCTCTATTTGTAAATTTCTGTGTTGGAGTTACCACACTTTGGAGGAAAAGAACCAAAATGCAGGCATTGATTGTGCATGAACACAAGGAGATGCTGCAGCTTCTCCAGGTGGAGTCATCTCTTCACCTTTCAAGACATCCGCAAGCACACCTGCTTTTTAGCAAATCTATGTAAGGAACCACACCTGTGTTTTTAAGTGCCCTTAGAAATATTCATATTTGACCTTTAAACACTCTGATAGACTAGGGCAAAATGTATTAAGAAGACTATTAACCTTTCAGTTGTTAAATGTTGTTCTTAATTTATGGCCCTACTTCCCATTCAGTAAATTGACTGTAATAGGCAGCTCATGGAGGAGGTTGGCATTGAAGTCGAATCCTTAAAAACTCTGCAGGCTCAGTACCTGTTGCCTTCACAAGGCACATCTTTATATGAGAATGTCTTAGAAACAGGGTCCTTTTGCTTGGTACTTATCTCACTGTGGAGTCCTGCTTTACTGAGACTCCAAGCCTCACTGTGATAGAAATACTTAGTTTTGTGACAGGATTATGGATTTCATGTGCTGATGCTATGATTTCATCCATTAGCCACCAAATCCAACCTTCTCTAACGGCTGCAAGTACACCCCAAAGTGACAGTTCTTTTTAGACAGTGTCACAACCATCCCAGAAGAAAGTGTTTCATTTTCTGTAGCCTTGCTACACAGCATTACGATTTTTTTCCTACACAGTGGCTTTAACTTGATGTCTTTTCCCTTAACATAATAAGTATCTATTAGATACCTAAAAGGACAGTAAAACAATAAAACTTTCAAAATTTAGAACTGTTTTTTTCTTGATAGGAGCATTCCCCATGCTCTGTCCCTGATGATTCCTTTGGCAATTTTGTAATTTTTCTTTTGCTCTGTAAGATTTCATTTAATTTCATTTTCCTGTATAAATGCAAGGGTGAAACAAGTATTTTCTGATCAACTGAGACAGTTTAAACCATTCTTTTTGTAGCCAGTAATGAAAGCATATTCTATTATAATTACAAATTGAACTCCCAAAGAATCTAGAACTTTGTTTTTTATTAGTAGCAGGAATGGAAGACTCCCTCAGGTCTTAAAACTGTACTTAAGATAAAAATGTATTTTGTGTGTTCTCAGTGAGTCTGAAAATGTGCAAATGTCCCTGATTGTTAATTACTTGAAACTAGAAACATGGAAGAAGGAAAGAGGAGCTCTAGTTTTTTTTTTATGTGGACATGCTTCAGAGGACAGCAGCTTCCCCACAACTCAGTGCTGAATGAAGGGGGGTCTGTCTCTCAGGTGATAAATTTGTACTCTGCAGCCTGAAATTTAAGCTATGGAAGCTGAGATATTGGGTCAGTTTAGGAAAATGCTGCCAGCAAAAACTGTTATCTGGGCCTGGTACTACCAGCATGATATAATTAAATATGCTGTTTGGCTCACAGATCAGAGTGGGAGTTGGAATTGGGGTTATAAGAATGGAGCTAGCACAGCCAAACAGCCTGGCTGTCAAATCAGCCCGACCATTTGCATTCTTTCTTATTAAAAAAAAAACAAGAGTGAAAGATTTGCTCATGTTGTCATTACCTCTTGAAAGAAGGTCTTAGAAAGTATGACACTTAAAGGAGAAGGTAGGAGGGCAAGACAGGATGGAATGGCACAGCAAGATTGATCCTTGAGAGGCTCAGGGAGTGGGGGGAAACATGTTACAAATGGTAATAAGGCAAGTTAAGAAAAATGATACCAGATGTGGCTGTAATGCCAACAATCAGCAGAAAATGTAAACATATATATAGCTGCAGTAATAAAGCTGTTACAGCTGTAATGTTCAGGATGGAAAGAAAAATGAGGTGTCTTTTTAACCTCAGCTATATCAGGCTCTGGCCCCTACTTATACTTATTTTTCCCCTTGTCTGTTTCATCCTTTTAGAATAGTGATCCATCTTCACTAAAATTTGTTAGAGACAGTTTCCAACATTTTGTATAAAAATAAAATACAATACTGCCAGCATCTTTCACAATAAATAATTTTATTCATATCAAAGAACCCTTAATCTCTTCAGCTTATTTCACAACCAATTACATATCTAAGTGCATGACAGCATTTGAAAATTCATCCCATTCAATTAAAGAAAATGTAAGGCTTAAGACTAGACCTGTCTTTCTGTGCACCCTGCAAATGCACGTGCCTGTACGTGCTGTCTCTCCTGCTCTACCATACAACGGTGTCTTGATTTGCAGTGTCCACCAATGCTGGTGGAGTAGATGCAGGTCACCCAGGAGGTCACAAGGCTGCCAATCAGTCTTGCTTCAGTGGGTTTGTGGCTCCCATGGTCTATCTGGTGAAGACTTCAAATCACTTCCGTGAAAAAAATGCAGTACCCTGCCCTGACAACACTGTAAAACGTGTTGACAACAGGGTGACGATTTTAAAGAGTAAACCTTATTATCTCATTAACTCTAAGAATGGAGAGTCTTTCTAATTTTTTTTAATTTATTTTTATATGCAGCTCTACCTTACAAAAGTAATTTTCCAAAAGGCTGCTGAAGTGGTGTATTCCCTGGTGTATGGAGTGATCTGTGCCTGCAGAAAGTTTTGTTTTTCACTAGCTATGGATTCAGTGATTCAGCATTGGATAATTGGGCTTTGTTTCCTATTGATCCCAGGAATCTTCCTAGCTTTAATAATGCAATAGCATCTGGATCATTTATTATTAATAAGCTAAAGTTTTCAGGACTTTCAATTGTTCCCTGACCAATAGCTTTTTGGGGCTTCCTAGTAATTACAACATATCAGCCTAGTGAGTTAGTGCATTCCTAATATATCCTGAGTGTGAATGACTAAAATGTCATCTGGCTGTTATAAGAGCTGCAATTTTTTTACATACAACTGTCTGAAAAAGTACCCCTTTTTATGGTTTGAGGGGCTGGTTCACTGAGTTTGCACCACACTTTGCTCACTTTATGGGCTCATGTATACATGATTAAAGGAAAATACTTTTTGTTAGTTCTGTAAAACTATGTTCTGAACTTAGAGAGTGGATACACTGTAATTGTGCTCAGAATTTCCAGTCCTGATTATTATACAGTGTTGTTAAGTCCTTTCCTTATTTAGTAAGGAAGCTTGTAAGATCGTTATCTGACAGATGTTCCACTCAACTTCAGCATTTCATTCATATGTGTTTTTTCCAGTCCTTATGGCATAAATGCTTCCTATCTTCTTTTGTTCTGATTCGTTGTCTGTTCTCTTTATTTGCATTCAACTGGGAAATATCCTAATGTACAGGCAAAATATTATGATAGTTTCCATCAGAAGGATTCAGCTTTGTGTTTGGCTGGATGAGCTGAGGTGGCTGTGCACTGTTAGCATGACTGCAGCAGGATTTCATCCCTGCAGTACATCACAAGTGTTGCTGTCAAGAAGAGATGTAAAGCTCAGGATGATTATTTCTGCTTACTCATCTGTGTGTGTATGTTAGATGCTGCTTTTGCCTGTGACAGTTTGATTTGCTGCTACGAGTAATCACATGCTCTGGGATGTACTCTTCTCCTAAGATTAAATGAGATCTGAAATATGTGACTTCTACAGGTATATCAATACAATAGTTCAAGTATGTTTCCTCATTCTGTCTCTGCTACACCAATGACATGAAACATTTTTAGCAATTCAGAATTTTGAGTCATGCTTCAGAAACAGTCCATTTTCTCTTTAGTGATTTTAGATTCCTTACTCTTACTGCTTCATGCAAAATAAAATCACCAATTCTGTTTTGGAAACCTTTCAACGACCTTTGTTGTTTTCTGCTTCCTAACTTCAAGTACATAGAAAGGGCAGTCATAAAAAGGGAAATGATCTTTGGGAGGAGCAAAGGCTTTTGCATGCTGCTGCTGCACAACCTGTCAGGTACTTCCTACTGATTTTTCACTGGCTTCCTCCTCAGAATTCTCATGCTCATATTTGATCCTATGCCATGTCATGCTCTTTCCCCAAGCCCTGTGTGCCATAAGCACCTGTGGTCTGGGGCTCCTGCTCGTGACTGTGAAGGGGAAGAGCTGCAGCACTGTCTGGTGGCTGTGTTACTCTCTCAGGGGTGCTCAGCTCAAATTCCTTCTCATATTGTGCTGTGCAACTTGAGTACCACCATAAACCTGCCCTGAAGTGTTGATCTCACGAGTTAGTCAAGAAAAAGTCAATGGTCTGAAGTTGCAGAATAGTCTATTTTTTGCAGAGAAGGAATAGCAGAACAGTCATATAAGGGAGAGGAAATTGGTGTTGGAGAATTAAAAAAAAACGTTAGAGGATTGCAATGAGCCACTTATCTCAAATGCTTGTACAAAAACATTCTTCAGAAGAGTCTGAGTTGAAAAATGTAATGGCCCCTGAGAGCCATTTGGTATTCACTTGAAAATAGGGAAAAAAAATTAAACTCTGTGAAAAACCTCTGATACAATATAGCTTTGAGCTATGGACAGCAAATTAAGTCAGAGAGAAGGAAACTGCTGTTGTGAAATTAACTCACTACTGAGCAATTTGCTATGATTTTTGTTGATCCACTTGGTAGTAACTCAAGACAAACATTTGAGATGACAATGTGTTATCACAGGTATCTCTGCAATTCATTGGAATGCTGAAATAGGTCTTCAAGACCTACAGTTTATTTTCAGAGAATTAGACCTTATCATTAAGGGCCACCCACAGAGCGAAGCAATTCCAGTGACTAACTGGAACTGCTCGTTCACTTTCTTATTTCTAATGTGTGTGAGGTCACAGAAGCTGCCATGGCCCCACCAGGGTGCCCAGCCTGCATCAGCCACAACTGCACTCTGAAGAGAGGGTGCTGCCAAGATTCCTGTCTCCAAGTCCACTGCAGCAGCAGCAATTCCTCCATCACAGTGGAGGAAAGTGGGAGGATAATTCAGCACAGGCATGAACCCTTTCCCACCCTTAGCCCTGAAAAAAAGAATGGATAAATAAATAGTGACCCTGTGGTCAGGGAGGCAGGTTGTTCAAGAGAGTCAAGAAGTCAAGTGTGGGAGTTGAGAAGCTGGCGTGCATATAGGGAGGAGGGAAGAAGAAAATGTGGGAGGCCGTTTATTCCATGTTGAGTGCACCATGAAGTTTGCATTTGTAATTTGTAGTTAACACAATGTACAGAGTTTTTGACAGAATTCTAAATCCTGCCTCCCCCCCCCCAAAAAAAAAAAAAAACCAAAAAAAAAAAACCCAACCACAAACAAACAAACAAAAAACTAAAAAAAGGAAAGAGCCCCTAATTCTTTCTTGGTAAATCTTGTTTCCATTCATAATGCTACTATAATTCTTCTCATGGATCCATACTTCCTTCTAAGGAAATATAAATTATTTTGGGACAAGAATCTCACATGTGTAATAAGCAAAGTTTAAAATTTGCATTATCAATCATAAGAATATAACTTTGTGCATGCTTTTCTTATTTTGGGTGTGAAATGGTTTACCTACCTGGCTCTTCACAACAAGCCAACACCGATACTCGGATCCACTGGCAATAAATCGATAGCCAAATCTTAACATGTAAGTTTTTTACTTTTCAAAAATGAGTTAGAATTCATCAGAGGGTGCAAAGGCAGGTGTGTAGGGTGGGTGGTTGGGTACAGATGATCTGCTCAGCTGCTCCTTGTACCTGAGGGAGAGGAGCAAGTTCTGCCGGTCCCACCACTCTCTCCCCCAGGTGTCACTGTTGGTCCGCACGAGTGAGGACCAGCCACTGCTCAGCAGCCTTCATCACCTCTGGGTGCCTGTACAGGGGGCACAGAGACAGGGCACTTTGTAAATATTTTGGTCAGTATTAGGTGATAACTATGGATATCTTGCAGGCTATTTTATTCTAGCTTTGAAACAGCACTCTTCTCCTCAACAGAAGTGTTCTCCATTCCTAAACACTCTCGCTGTCCACCTCTGACAGAACTGGTAGCAGGGCAGGGTCAAGGAGCAATGGAAAGTCTCTGGGTCTGAGGTGAGACCACACCACACCACAGCAGGTGTCTGTGCTCAGGCCATCGTTGCTCTCCTGTGCTGCTGTCAGCAGGGCAGGCAGCTGCCTGGCAGTACCGGGCAGTGCTTCCCCTTCTGAGCAGGGACCGGCTGGCACAGAGCGGGGCCCAAAGGCTTTGCAGCCACTCTCCTGGCCTCTGTTTCCCTGCGGATAAGGCTGGGTCCCTGTGCTGAACTGCTCCTCCCTGGGGAGGCCCTGCTACCACCCCACTGCCCTCAGGTATGAGCCCCGGCTGGGTGCTGGCTCCCAGCACTGCTGCCAGGGCATTCCCTTCCCGCCCTTTCTTGAGAGGACACAGCTGAGAGGAAAGGACTGAAATGGCGGGAAGGTCAACTGAAGAGTTCCAGAGCTGTGAGAGATTGTGAGGGAAAGACAAGCCTATGGGGATACTGTGTAGTATCTCAAAACTGGTAAGGTAAGTTATTGGGCTTGTAGTTAACAAAAACATAATGCAAATTAAATTTGTCCTAAATACGGGTATAATTTCTGTGAGGCCACCAGTGTCATTCTGCTGGTCACCCTCAGGAGTGCAGGCAGGGAGCGGCCAAGGCCTGCCGCAGCCCACCAGTGCTGCTGGGCATCCCCTGCTCTAAACGGTGTCTGCCGCTGTAATGAAATAATTACAGAATCTCAGGCTGTTATCCAATTACTCTGACATTTCACCATTCTTTGCTGCTAACTGGATTAAGTTGGTTGTAAAAAGATTAGCTGTGGAGTAGAGCCGAGCGTAACAGAGCGAGGCGCCTGCTTGGGCCTGGCTGTGGGGACGGGCAGGGCGGTGGGGACAGCTGCTCTTGGCACCCTGAGGTGGCCGGCTGGTGAAATAACTCATTATGCAGAATAACATCAACTATTAAAAGCTGTGACAGTGTTGTGAAAATCTTGAGGTGGGTTTTTCTAATAAATAATTCAGGGTAGTGGAAGAGAGAAGTGTTTCTCTGACCAGTTTTTCTTTGAAATTGTTGCCCTATTGCCACAATAGTTAATGTCCATTTTCTTGTGTAACAAGACATTCTAAATCTTTCTGTATCTGAAATGTTGGAATTCATTTTCCATACAGTACTTGGAGTGTTGCTATGCCTTCTCTCTGAAAAATGTTTTAAAATATACTGACTGATTAGTTATCCTTTCAGTTATTTACATCACAGGAGATCTGATACTTCCACAATACAGTTTTTCACTTGCATTTTTAAATATATTTTTCTCTTTTTGCTTTCCAATTTGAATTGGTATAAACATTGAGTGATGGCCCTTGTTAACCAGACAGACTGTGCAGATTTCCATTTCCAGTTTTGCACTTCACTCCCATTAACCACGCTGTCACTAAATACATTTTTACTTTGACTACTCTGGTCTTTCATGAGTGATGAGCCTTGGTGTGTTTTCTCTGCACAAAATCCTGCATTTCACAGGCTGCTGAAGATCTGCTTTCCCTATTGAAGTAGAAAAACTGCAACAACTATAAAAAAAGTGAAAAAAAAAAAACAACCTGAAATCGGCTTGTCAGAGTTGAGAAAGGAAAGCAGTGTATTAAAGTTGTTTTGAAACAATTTAATTCTGCTTGTCTCTTTCCTGCCAGATCGTAGTCTCATTGAAGTCAATGGAATCTCTGCCACAGAATTAAATAAGGACATAATGGAACATGGCTAACATCACTGCCCTGGCTTTCCCCCTCCCCTTCCTATAAAATTATTTTCTTCCCTTCTTTCATTTTTATTTTTTCAATGAAAGCTGGAATAATAATTATCTGGAGCCATACTTAGTGTAATTATAGTATCTTTTCATGTATATTTACTCTAAAACATTAAGCCTGATTTATTGTAGTTCTGGGTAAGATTCACAATTCTGTAGGCAATACGGAGTTATTTTCAATTACATTAATTGTTTCAGCTTCTTATAAAGTAAGCATTATACTTCGTAAAAAACAAGGTTAGTAACTGCGCATAAGATTTTTGTTCACGTATCGGAGCCCCGGTTGGCAGCCTGCAACCTTCCTTCTCAGACCTGTGCTTTAACTGGCGTTAGTTCAAAACAATATTACTTGAATGTGAAGTCTGGCTGGGGACAAAATGTAATTGTCATAGAGATTTCCTTGGTGGTAGTGTTTGGATTTCATTCACAAGCAAAAATGGCTGGTAAGCTTTCATTTTTGTTCAGTTTAGACATTTCCCAATCTTCTTTCATTCCATATAGTCTTTTTTTTTAAAATTTCTGAATAGGTTATAAAAGTGCTTCAACACTTTATTGTTTAATTAAAAAGATTGTGAAGCTAAAGTCATTCTTGTTGTGTTTGGTTTTGGTTTGTTGGGGTTTTTTGGTTTTGTTTTGTTTGCAGGCTTTTTTGTTGTTTGGGTATTTTGGTTTTGGTTTTTTTTTGTTTTGGTTAGGGGTTTTTTTTAATGGAAAGCTTATCCTATTAGGAAGTTCTCAGATCTATTGCATTTCAGTTTTCCAAATTCTGCTGTGGAGACAGGTTTCAAGCTTAACCAAGCATAACCTTTTAGTCATTCTAAATGGGGCTATAGTTCAGTAGTTCAAATATTGGAATTCATAAAATCTACTGTGAAAAGTGCAACTCTTGGTTATGCTTTAGTCAGGCAAGTTCATTTCCTGATCAAAGCCAATCAGCACTGGGTTTATACATATTTCTTCTTTTTACTAGGTGAACTGCTGAAGGACTGAAACTGTACTACCTTTTAACCTCTGTAATAGAAGAGGTGTAGGAAATAAGACATGCAGAAAGCTTTCTGTGGAAGTTTTCCCAGATTCAGCATTTAATTTTCCTTTAAAATACAGCTTAAGCTGCTACATTTTTCCACTTCATGCAAAATAACCCTAAAGCAAAGCAGATTTCAACATATTCCTCCTCACAGTGCCAACCAATGGCCAAGAACTTTCTAAGCAGATTACATCTGACCTTTTTGTAACTTTTTCCCAACCTTCTCCCTAACTTTTCTCTTCCATCATCTTGTGATTTTATGGGTCCTGTCTTCCCCATTTCCTAATTATGTCCGTGGAACTTGATCATTATATGAGTAATTGGAGTTCTGCTACAGGCTTACAGCATGCATTACATTGCAATATGAAATGTAGACACTTCTGCTCTAAGTGGAAGTGACAGATCAGAGCTTACAAATCACATTCATTCAGTTAAGAACCGCCTGGGACCTCTAAATTGATCACATGTGTTGTATGGATTATGTAATATTAATTAGGGTGGTATCCAATAGTGCAGCTGTGGTCCTTTTGATGGTTCTATTAAATCTCTGTTTTCAGGGGCTTGTAATTCAGTTCTGCATGTCCTTTATATCAAGGGAGGAAAACTTGAAGCACTATTCTTTCTTCACTGAAATTGAGAAGGGCTGGTACAGGTGTATGTAATTTTAACAGTGAATCAAAGAAAAATAGTATTCAGGCGATCTCACAATTCCAGGTACTTTTGCACCTATCCTCAACTTTTGTATCTTTACAATTAATTCATTTGTCTCAAAAAATAATATTTGCTATTTAAATTGAAAGTAATAATGGACTTTATTGCCCTGCTGCTATAGCTTAAGTTTTTACAGAAGCTCATGATAGTTTTGCATTTCTTGAAGTATGATGACAATTGTTACTCTGCATTTGTGGCATAACATAAGTGTGTAACATCCAGTATATGTGATTGACATGTGATCATTATTAGAGAGGATCTGAACTAAGGTGCAGACGGTTCATGTTTTGTCCAAGGCAACATAAAAAATTCAAATCTTTAAGAATAAGGCCAGATTTTCCTGATCCTTATGCTCAGTCTTCTTAGCTTAAACTTTTCAGCAGTATTGATTTGATGATCAAATATTTCTATAAGGATGTCAACATACTGCAATTGTTTTGCCTAGGTTGGATGCTTATACTGAATGATATATGATGTTCATTTTTTGAAGTTAATTAGAATTACTCAAACTTTGCTCTGAAATATAATTCCTGCAAAAGATCAGAAGCAGAATTCAAGGACTGATTAAATTTGCAGTAGGAATACTGCATCTTCTGATTTCACACCTTTAAACTCTAGTCTTTCTAACATACTTCTGAATAGTCATAAAACAAAGCAGTTAAAGGACTGTATTTGCTTCCTACAAATTGTATTAAGAATTTAAAAATTACATTAGAGCTCTGTAGGCTAATGACCCTGACTGGGTGTTGGTGATGTCAGCTGCAGTATGTGCAGACTATGTGCAAACCTTACTATTTAAGGCTTACATAAATGCTTTTTTGTATATGAAGAAGTTTTCTATTCTAGTACTTAGTAACCAAAATCTGTCATTATGGAGCTATTTGGGATTCTTTGTTGTCTTTTGAGTTGTGTTTGTTTTTATTCTCAAAGCATACATTAATATTCATTACATGCTACAAGTATCGTGTCTCCTTTTGTATCTTGTTACAAAGGAACAGTGGCACGCGTTATCTTTCATGTCCTTCTGCACTTTTATTCAACGCTCTGTTTGCTCTGAGGTTCAGAGCAACTTGCTACAAAGCAGTTCTTTTTCTTCTACTTTCAGTATCTTTCAACCCCAAAGAGCTTCACTACAGTCTAACCCCATGTGCACATTACATTTCTCCTATGTGCAGAGCTAGTTATTTCCTAAAAAAAAGATGTCTTTTAAGTTTGCAAAGGCGAGTTTCAAAACTATCTGTATCAATTTTACTCTAATGACATGAAAATAAGATTTTATTTTGCCTTTTTTACCTGTTTATATGCTACTTTAGTTTTCAGTATATACAATACTGTTTCAGTTTGTGCAATATCATGGCAAATGGTTTGTTGTTGGTTTTTTTTAATTATTATTTTAAAAATACACATCAAAACTTTGAAATGATCCAGTAGAGTGGGAGAAAGATACAAATTTTCCACTGGGGTCACTTGATATTCTTCATGTTCAGTGGTATTTGATCAGAGGATATCAGAAATGTTACATGATGTTGTAGTTGGTAAATAATCAGATTTCTTGTTAGCTGCAACATAAAAAATACAGATAAATACATATGCCTTTTTATAGGGGATTTGTGATGCGAGAACTGGATTTAGCCATTGATTAATACATTTCTATTGACAATCTTTGTAGTTGATACAGAAAACTGATTTTATTTTAATCTATTGCTGAATGTAAAATACTATGCTTCTGTTAAAAGGAGCTGCTTGATTCTGAAGAGTGAATCTTAGCACCTGCTGAATGAAATTTCAGCTGTATCACAAAAAAAAATCTGAATTAGAATGAGTTCCTACCACTCTTCAGGCTTCATAATTTTCTGTGTTTATTTTGGCTTAGTTGTATTTTAAATATGAACAGGATACCACCTTTGGCTTTTAGAAAATACATTTTTTAAAAACACACCCTTTGAAAATGCTTTTTAAAAAATTATGTAAAATTCTACAGTAGTATCATTGCCAATAGGAAAATATCACTTCTGCATGCAAACACAAAATATTGCCTTCAGCTTATTGAAGGAGAGCAATGTTTCCAGGAGTGTTTTTGTTTGAGGATATTCTTAATTAATTTTATTTAATGAAGTCACTACAGTTCCCTGCTTACCCAGCCAGCTGAAAGTCTGAATTCTATTTGTTGTGTCTTGAATATAAAATGTGATTTTTATTTTTTTTAATAATCCCATCTTCTAAGAAACAGTAGCTTTTATTATTCTTAAATAAAGTGCTGTCTTGGATTTGGTTGTCTCAAGATTGTGGATTATGAAGCATTCAGAGAAGGATATTTTCTCCTTAATAGCATCACATGGTTTTGTTCTTTTAAAAAAAAGGCAGTTGTCAGCAAGCAGCTACAGGGTGACTGTCACTCTTGCTCCTGGGCCAGGTGTTTGCTAAAGGCCTCCTCCATCCCCACCCCAAGGTCATATAATTTTCTGGCTGTTTTGCACAATGTGATCTTACTGCTGTTGTTTCTTGAGTGTGTTATAGGATAGTCATGGGGAACGTAGCAGCCCTGCTGCTGGGTGAGGGAGACTTGGGTACAGATTTAAGGCTGGAGGGAAACTTGCTCTGCCTTGTTGGCTCTTCCCAGGCCTGCAGGACTCTTCAAGGAAGAGGTAGTCATCCTTAGTAGATATTGGTGCAGAATGTCAACTCTAGTGTGTCAGTTAATTTCCTGTCTACTTTGGGGTAAACTTTCCATCTCAATGAGGAATATTAATTTCTGTGAAAAACTAGCCTTTCCTTTATTACTTTATTTTTAAGCTATGAGGTGGACAAGCAGGATGGCAGGAATTTGTGGCTATGGGTGTGCTGTGCAATCCGGTAATGTGTTGAAAAGACTTTTTCCACCAGTGAAGGGAGGCTTTAGGTAACAGACCCCCCTACCTAATGTGGTACTTGACCTCACGGGGTCCTAGCAAAAGTTACTGGAGTATTTTGCATTACAATAGCACAATCTACTTTTCTGTAACTTTTTCCTCAACTCGTGTCTGAAACCAGAGTATAATTGTGTGCCCTGGAAATCCTTCTTTGTCTTTTTTTTTTTTCCTCCTTCTTTTCATTAGTAATGAAGTAATTCTACATTTGCCTCCTTCCTAAATTTCAACGTAGTGAACAAGTAGGGAATATGCCTTTTTCCAGAACAGGCATCACTGTCTTTTGTTTCACTGCTACCTACTTCCTGAGCCCTGCCAGCAGGTATCCTCTCAGGCTGCCCAGCCAGTTGTATGGAGAAGGTTACTTTCTGAGGAGTCATTAAAGCATGTTCTGAAACAGTTCTAAGTTTCAATCCATTGCTGGTTTTGCTGCAGGTCTCAAAGCAAATTTGCCTTAAAATCTAGTGGATACGTATGTGTTTTAATCATCTGGCTTAATACGGTTGCTCGATATTAAATATACTGCATGGCTGAATGTTTGAACCGTATTGTACTGCTGGAAAAGCCATCTCTAATGAGGTTTCACTGAAATTTACAGTGATATAAGGAAATGAAGCTAAGGGCGATTTAACAATCTACTGTTTATAGGAAATCAAAACTTTTTGGAAGAGTAAAGACTTAACTTGAAATGCTGAAATCAAAGATATGAAGCAAGTAACTTTTTATTACAGAGAATTTTACTTATGCCTTTTTGGTATCTCAGCAGTTTCCTGTTCATAAAACTTCTCCTTTATTGCTAAGCACTGAATTAAGGCATTCCATGAATTTTCTCTATGAGGGACTTTTTGGGGTATCTTTGGAAGAGGAAGTATGTTGATTGTGAGGTGTCAATACAATTTGCAGTCTGTTTACCTGGTTTGTAGAGATTTTCCTTCAAAATCACATATTTTGAAGGATTCCAGAAGCACCTAATTACTTTAGGAGACATCTTTATTTTTTGGAAAATAAAGAAAACTGGATAAATTTGATCAAGACTAAGACTTACTTCTTTGAGATGTTAGTTTGTATTTATACCAACAGCTTTCATTCAACATAGTTTTAAACTTTGTGCATGAGAATAATGTTACATCATCTAACATAGATTTAATACCTTGATTTTAGTTCTTAAGCCACAGAAAATTTTTAGAGGATGATATAAAACATAAAGTAATTTTTTGTTGTCACTTCCTAAAAGCAGTAACAGGAAATGAAAGAAAATCAGTGCTGTTATGCATGTCAAATAGAAGAGGCAACGCTATTAAATAACTAGTAGTTATTTACAACACTGGTAGTTAATAGGTAAGTTGCAGTGGATTTTAATATGATAAAGCAAAGTGTTTTATTAATACTGATTTGGTTTTCTCACTGTAACAGTTTGTTTTTAATCCATAGACTGCAGAGGATGCTTTACTATTTGTAATAATGCCGTTTATTTTGCTGTCACTCGTTCAGGGTCACTTCAAGTGTTTGCCAGTTTACCAACCCATTGCCTGTATCTCCAGCTAAATGTCTGACACTGCCGTTATTTATTTCTGTTCTCCTGTTAAGCATGCTGGAAGTGTGGAACAGGTGATTCAGTGCTGTAGCCCCTGCTGAATATGAAGTTAGTTCCACTGCACTAATAAAACCTGTTTTGTGATCTTTGTAAGCCAGTTGTGTTGATATGGTGAAAGCTTCGCACCTTCACTCTTTTCCTGTGACCAACCTCTTGATTTTCTGTATCTCATACATAGTGTTTGCATTAGTCAGTTAGGACAGTCAGTGCTGTATCTGTAGCTTTCCTTTGATACTGTGTCTTAACTCCTTGCTTATACTAATCCTAGGTCAATAATACTTGAATGAATAATAAAAAAGAGACCAATGATGATGAATTCCAATGTTGCTACTTGGTTTGCTGATGGGATGTATAATGTTCCTTGCTGTGTTCCTCCTGGCACTTAGCATCACGCTCTCTTTTCATCTCCCTGAAAGGAGAGTACCCAAGCCCCCTGTTGCTCCAAGGTAAGCTGGATTCCCTTATTGACAAATCCTACCCATTCCAAACAGTACTAAGTTCTATTTATCTGGTGGATGCTTAGTACCTAGACAGCTAAAAAAAATCTGAGATTCTGGGAAGTACGGAAGTACTAAACTTAATGTGTGTTCTGCTTGGCCAGAGGCCTTGATTAGGCAGCATTGTGTAAATTATTTATTCAGATACTATACATGAAGACTAAATAGATTACATAGATTACATATTCCTGCAGCAGAACAGGTTACCCATGTAGCTGCTAAATAATACAATTATATGATTTTATAATTTGATATGAAACTCAATTTTCTGTTAAATATGTTGATCATCATATATGGTCACGTTACACTGTCAACAGGTCTATGAAAAAACATCTTTATAAGCTGAGAGGTGTTCACCTCACAAAGCTGATGCCTGATCAATGATACACGACTCCCTTGGATTGGCTCCAACAGTGTCTTGTGCACAGTTGTTTCCACAAATGTCAATATGCACCACAGAGCCTTCTCAGTCACCAGTTTTATTCAAGCATTTGAAACTACTTAAGAATTTTACTTGATTTTAGCAGATTTATTCAGACTAGTTCTTCTTTTTAAGCAGAAGTCAAGTTGCCTGGGCGCTAATGTATCCTGGTAGGGAATGGGACATGCACATCAGACCTGCCTTTGACTGAGCAAGTTTTACAGTACATCTCCTACTAAAGGAATTGCCCCACTAGGAAATGACCTGCAGTCATTCTGCTTGGAGAGACCCCTCCATCTTATGTGAATATTCCAATATATTCTTGTGATTTCATATCAAGTAACCCTCACTAAAGATGCATCCCAATCTAACTTCTGGTTTTCTTTGTCCCAGGAGGAATAATGAGAAAAAGACCTTAAATGTTTATATATCAATATAAGGTGAAACAAATCCTACATTTTTTTTCCTACGTGCACTTGAGTCACAGAAGTACTTAAAATTATAAAGATGCTGAACCAGGCCTGCCATAATGGATGGTCTTGCTCTTTTCATCTTTAACATGAGATAGAAACAAGTTGAGTGGAAGGGAGTGATAGAATTGTGTGGCAGTTGCAAAATCATGTTTTGTGTCCTATTCTACTCTTTGCAAAATTGCTAAATATTAGGAAAATTCTTAAGCTGTGGATGTTGGGAAGACAAACTTTTTATTGGAACTCTATGGAATACACTTTCCCCCAAACTTCGGTTAAGCTGCATTTCTTAATAATTAGAGTAATAGCATTTATTAACTCAGCCACTAATTATAGTCTATATACTAAATAATACAAATAGTATTTATACTGTGCTAACAGTATGAATGGAAGTCTTCATCCTGAAAGGCGTTATCTTGGTAAGCAGGGATCCCTGTTTATCTGAGTAGAATGAGTATTGCAGACTCTCCTGATAGGATGAAAACCAGGCTTCTTGGGTATTTGAAAACTTAGGCTACAAGCAAATTCTCCAAATCATTCCTTCTTTTTAAAACCCAAGGACAGCATTACAACGTTGGACCACTGAAACATTTGAGCTTTCACACTGATCTACACTTTAGCTTTCAACATCATCAATTAAAGTAATTAAGATTAACAGAATTCAGTTCGGAGTAAGACAAGGAGTGCAGACTCTGAACTCTTGCTTTTATCTCCAGTTGTCCAGTTTAAGGAAAATGAAGAGTACTACATGGATTTTCATGAAATAAATGTGTGTAGTTTTACTAAATACTCCTTTGCTTCTTTTAGAGAGATTTTCTGAGCAGCACATACTTTTTTAGATAACAGAAATTACTGTGAAGGGCAGGATATTAATGATACTAATATTGAGACTGACAGACTTGCTTTTGCAAACTGATTATTTTGCAGGGCAGCTTTTATATCTTTAAAAACACATCTTTTTCTCGATAGCAAACTATCAAGTGCCTGTTAACATGAGCATTTTGTAGTGTTAAGAGAACAGAAATTTGGGAAGGTGAAAGAAAGTTTTGTTTGTTGCTTGTTAGCTAAAATGTAACCCTTGCCTTGCACAGAGAAGTGTGCAGATTGTGACAAATTACATTTCTAGAAACTGTCATGAGTGGAGAGATGACAGAAAAGTGGGGTGGTATTAAATGAAAGGTTTAGTTAATAAATGAGGATTTTGTTATGAAACATTATGTGTAAACAATGTGTGTATGTTAATGCTAAAGTTAAAATTGCTGTAGTGTGATTTTATCTGGTTGTTGATGCTGCCCATGGGAAGGGACTTGTGTGCATGGCACATTGTAACGTGTTATATAGGTGATTTTAGAGAGCCTGGGGCTTTCCTGTGAGTAAAAAGAGTAACTAGTGCATGTTCTGGCTTCTGTAAAATTCAAAAAGCCATTGGATTTTTGAAAATATGGCTACTTTCAAATGGGAAAATGCACAGAAGACAATGACAAATATGGTCCTTTTTTCCTAGGGAGCCCACAGAGCAGTTTTTGTGTTTTTAAGAGAGACAGATTAAGATTCTCACTAAAGATTCTGGGAGTGTTTTCACAGATGCATTATGGAAAGCATGTTCTGCCATCTAAGATTTATAATCACCTTCTAAGTGTTTAGTAAGATTTGGGCCTGTTGGATTTCAACAGCAAATCCCAGCTACAGCAGTGACAGCCAGAGTGCTCTCTGCTCCCAGGGTTATGTTATCATATCCAGAAGGCAGGAGGTGATGCTCAGTGTGTCAAACTGGTCAAAGAGGATCAGAGCATCCTAAAAATGCATATATTCATTCTACTTATCCTATCTCCCAGGCAACCCCTGGCACACCCCATGTGAGGAGCTCTGCCTGCCGTATGTTTCAGAGAGCCCCTGGGGAGCTGCTTGTCATCTCTCAAAGTGAGCATAGATATGGAACGCCTCTGGTTTCACCCTCTTCACCAAGCTCAAAAAGCAGAGCCCCTCTTTTATTACAACTAAGCATTCATGCTCTTTTGAACTCTGAGAAAACAGCTTTTGTTTCAGAGTGGAGCTGGAGTTTTTGCAAGATCTCCTCCATTATATGAGGTACTGAAGGAAAGAAATTAAGAGTAGTAGTACAGCAAAGTGATGATGACTGAACAAATTGTTGGGCTCTGTACTTGCTTTTCTCTCGTGTTCAGGCCATTACAAAGTCAATTTAAATTGAAAAGTAAGCACGTAACCAACTGTTAATGTATGTTGAGAGAAAATTGTGTGTGTATAATACAGATCACTTCAACAGTGCTTTCCAATTTTTAGTGCTTTCAGAAGTAAATTAATCTGTATATTTGGCTGTGTTTCCATTGGGTGCTGCAGAAATGCATGTTCTTGGTCAAAGAACAACCATGTAATTTTACTTCTGAGTGTTGGTGCTGTCTGCTTACCATGTTCATTCTCCCCTTTGCCATCATGGTACATTGGTATTACAGGCTTTGGTGGCTGTTTGACATTTCCAGTATTCAGTTCTCTCCTTGGATGACATTGGGACTGAGGACTTTCTATCCTGGTGTCATACTTAATTGTAAGACTGTACTGATTAATAAGAAAATCCTGTATTATACCACAAAGGGGTATTAAATGAATTTCATACATGGAGGTAATTTTTTTGCCTGGTATTCCTGTTTTGTAGGACCAGGTCCCAGCAACGTCTGTTCTTGACAACTCAGAAAATTAAGTTGTGTTAGTAGCTTCACATAATAATTTTGGCTCCTGAACTGAGATCTTTGAATGTAGGCAGTATTTTTCTAATTAATATGAGAGGGCAAAACATTTGAGAAAATTAATGTTGGATCTTTGGGAGCCAAGACTACAATGTATTTTTCCAATCTCTGCCGGTGTTTTGGTGTGCTGTCATAGACAATTCAGCATCTGTATCCAGATGTGAAGAACAATTTTCATGAATGCCATAAAGTTTGTTTTAATATTATTACCATAATTGAATGCCTTAAATTAGTTGCCTACAATGGCAAGGTATTATATTTTCATTCTTGTGTGTCCATACACTGGAGAAATCCCTATTAGCAGGCACAGCCTTGTAGTAAATAGCACTGGAGAACTGCAGAGGAAGTAGATGTGCAATCGCAGGAGTGCCAATATAATTGTATTTTGTTCTTCTGTACAGTTACTCCTAGGGGAGAAGGAAGTCAGTAATTGAAATTATTAGGAACAAGTATTATTGTGGTGTTGGCTGGCACACAGACAGTACTCGAAGCTTTGTCACTTTATAGTGGAGCATTCTATATGATTCACTCAAGGTAGAAGTATTTAGAGTAATTAAGGGAAATGAGAGCTTAGCTGTTTAGATGTAATAGTGACTGTAGAAGCAGTGATAGTAATGATAATTCGAGACACCTGGTGACAATCTGGCCCTCTTTTTATTCTGCTAGGGTATAGTTAGAGCCTTTGGTAGTTTTGAAAGCAACTGTATTATTTCTTTAAGTGACAGATTTTATGCAATCAATTGCCTTATTCTTAACCTCTGGTTGTATTTGCCCTCGTTTTTTCCTGACCTTGAGTAAATGATTGTCATTTTATGTTCTAGCCAAAGTCCTTGAAATGTTCCTCTCCAGAAAAGGACTCACTATCACTGTTCTGTTCCCAGAAGATTGCTGGATACTGTGAGGGTGGAAACTATTTGCTATTACTTAATGAAAAAATGTCCTCCATAAATCACCTCTTCAAGTGGAGCCCACAGTGAAACAGCATGAGTCTTTAGCACTGCCAGCACTCTAATAGACTTATATATCCTGGGTACTCATTATTTGCTGGTTGTTAATTATAGAGTGTGTTTAAGACAGGAAATCTGGTGTGCTTCTTAAGGAAAAAGCAGCATGCCCTATCCCACTCTTTAAAGGGAGAAGGAACAGGCACAGGAGGGGAAGGAAATGTCTTTAATTTAAAGGAATGGACTTTGTACTTCACCTACAATGAAACACAGCTGATGATTTAATACATTTAACTGGTTGGTTTTTTACTTTTTAAGCCTCAATATTGATGCTAAAGGATTTTAAGACCTCTAGAGAGGTTATTGCTGAGGCCATTTGAGTGCATCTTTGGGAGAACTTGTTTGTCATTACGGTAAAACGTCCCTTTGGGTACATGTGTGAAGGATGTCCCTGGGGAAGGAAACCTGGAGCCTTAAGATCTTTGTGCAGCTCCCTGCATATTAGATCAGTTAATATAATTAAGTGGTTTACTCTGACTTCACACAGGAATGAATCAGAAGCAATTTGTCTTGAAAGTCAGTTGTATGAAATCACTACAGTCGTGTGGGGAGATGAGTGCTAAACCCAGTGCCTCGACTTCTATTGTGCTTCTACTCTCTGCTCCAAGAGATCACTTTCATGCTTTACTTCTACATGTATGTCACTGGGTAAAGTATATTAATAGCTTTACAGGAAGAACTGGCAACCCAGGTTTTCCTTCCTCCAGTCAATTATTTTAATTGCTGCTCTCTAGTCCTGCTTCTTTCTGGCAAGTTTCTTTTTCTTTCTGGCGCAACTTCAAGAGAGAGGCTAGAAGAGGCTGCCCTGCCCAGCATAGCCACTAGTTTGATGTTAAAGACTCAGTCTCTGATGGGGAAAGGCAGGTTTTGAACCCACTCTAACAGAAGAGAATGTTTGATACTGGTCACCTGGTTTCCAAGCTGTCTTACAAAAGGGAAGAGTGGAAAGCTTCATCTTCCTTCTCCTTTGGCTGGAAGACTGCTTGCTCCTGCTTGAAAGGCAAGACTTGGAGGGTAAATGTAAAAGACAGGAAAGGTGGTGTGCAACTGGAATTTGCAGCCACACTTTGTTATTCACTGTTTTTATTCAAATGTTATCAATAACAAATAAAGCCATGGAACGGTTATAGATAAACTCACAGATGATCTTTGCAGTAGTGTTACTTTCAGATATCAGGGGATAGAAAGCTGACTGCTGTATTTGAGATCTGCCATACCCATGGGAGCCAAGGAAATAATTGTAGCAACAGAGGGTTTCTCTTGATTTCTTGCTGCTAATGATCCTCATTTGTCAAAATGTAGGAGAGAGAGACAGCATTCCTTTCCTCATGAAAAACCTTTTTGTGTCTTAATTTCTAATGATGTATACACACATTGTTCAGTGCATATTGAAGCTCAAAATTTTATTCTATATGTTCTTGGCTCCTCTCAGATATCATTGAGTATGGAAGGTGCTTAAAAACTGACTTTATCCTGCTGGAGTAGCCTTTGCATCCTGTCTACTATGTGTGTTTTGCCTTGCAGCAGGAAGGAGCTGATATGAAACATGACAGACTGTCTCAAGGGACAGAGTCTTGTCTTCCTGCAAGACAAGGACTGTACATCATCAAATTGTTGTATCAGTCAGACCAGGAAATCCTCTGCAAAATTAGAAGTTATAACTTACCAGTGCTAGAAACAGTTAATGTAGTGAGTTCCTTCATATAACAGATTTAATGTACTATAGGTTTTAATAAGGCTAATTACATGCAATTTGTAACAATAATCTGTCTGGCTTTAAGACCAACAGTATTAGAGAATCTGTATTAGAAGCCTATTACCTGAAGAATACTTGGTACTTTTGAAGGCCATACAAACGGGAAAATTGTGTCTGAAATTTATCTGACTTGTAAAGAAGGGGATTTCCAGAGAATAGCAGAGTCACTGACAGAACATACATGATAAATTTTTGAGCATCAAGTCTCTGTTGCTTTCTTGGGCACCCATACATGCAGGAAACATGAATGATTAGACAAGAGCAAATATATCTGGGCTTTTAGTTGCTGGTAGGAACTGGAATCTCTGATTCCATTTAAAAAAAAACACATCCATGTTCAGCTTTGGCCCAGAGGCCTGGCCCTTACTCTTATCTTGGCTTGTGAAATTTGCCTCAAGGTCAATGATCCTAGCATAGGGTTATCAAGTGACGTCCATACCAGTCACAGAACACTGTCTCCCATATCCTCACAGAGCACCCACAGAAATGTGGGCTAGAGAATTGGGCAGTGAGGTACTTGAAAGCTGGCTGAACTGCCAGACCCTCAAAGGGTTGTGACCAGCAACATAAAATTTGTCTGGCAGCGGTCAGCCTGTGATGGTACCCCAGGGATTATTACTGGATCCAGTACTGTTTAATATCTCCATTAATGACCTGGGAGGTGGGACAGAGTGCACTCTCACCAAGCTTGCAGGTGATGCAAGGACTGGTGTGATACATCAAGAGTGTACCTGGTTCAGTTCTCGGTGACCCTGTACAAGAGAGACATGGACTTACCTGGAGAGAGTCCAGCAAAGGGCCACAAAGACCATCTGACTTAGGAGGTGTTGAAAGAGCTGGGACTGTTCAGCCTGGAAAACAGGAGGCTCAGAGGGGGATTTTGAGTGTGTATAAATACCTGATGCAGGAGAGTAATGATGAAGGAGCCAGGCTCTTCTCAGTGGTGCTCAGTGCAATGGACATAAATTGAAATACATAGAATTTAGCAATTTGGAAACATAGAAACCTGTTCTAGTTGACTCAGCTTTGAGAAGGGAGTTTGAACTAGATGATCTGCAGAGGTTCCTTCCAAACTCACCTATAACTGAGATGATTCCCTGTTCTGTGATAGTATATCCAGCTCTTTGTAATGAATGCAAGGACACTTGGTAATATTTTCATGTTCCCTTTACTCCTGCCTATTTCTTTACCTTTCAGTGCTATTTTTAGATAGAAAAATGTGCTGAGATTATGTTGTGGCCTAAGATTGTAATTACATGCTGCTGGTCATCTTCACCACAGCTGTAACCTCTGCAGAAGAACATCTTACCTGTCGCATAACAAGGTGCAATGGTTGTGGCAAATTCATGGTGGTCAGAATTGTCATAAAGCAGGTTGGAAATGTTGACAAACCACAAAGGAAAGAGTCTTAACGCTGAGGTTGGCAGCAGGCTGTGTTGTATATGTTGTTAATTAGTACCTCTGGATTTGTTACGTTTCAGTGGGAGTTATTCAGACCTCTGCCTTTGCAATGATTGTTCATAATATTAAAGGGCATAGCTCTAAAAAATGTCTCTACACTTACTGTGGGACATCATTATGTTGAGCAGAGGCTGCTTAAACCTGTGAACTCCAGCTGTGACTTCAGTACATTAGTTACTGCCAGGAGGTGGTGACAGCTCTGTAAGGTGGTTGTGTGGCCAGGGCTGTGAGGGTCAGAGGCCACCCCTGTTTGGAAAGCTATGCCTAATAGTTGGCAATCCAAAGCAGCCTCATAAAGCAATCCTTCTTGCAGTGTTTGTGAAGGGACTGTTATTTGCATTCTGATTTCCTGAGGGCATGCTGAAGATGAGGAAATGTGAATAATCAAATCACATAGGGAGCAGCAAAGAATAAACTCTCCACTGAAATCCAGAAAGGACAGACAGTGAGGACTTCACTGCAGGGAGAGAAGACAGAGAGGAGTCCCACAGCCTGCAAACTCTGCTGGAGGAAAATCTGCTGGTTTCCATTGACTGTGGCTCTGTTTCCATCCTAGCAACCAGAGGGGAGCTTGCTTATCACCCCAAAGCACTATGTTTCTAAGCTGAAGGGTTTGGATGAAAACTATTTTGTTCTCAATGTATTTTCTGTCTACAAAAATAGCATCTAGGTAAGGGTTTACACAGATAATATAACCCATCTTCTTCCATTTTTCCCTCAATAAAAAAGATTACAGAAAGGTGTCTTGAAAGGCTGAGGTCCCAGCCAGTGAAGTACTTCCCTATCACCACAAGGAGGCTGAGGATCCTTCCGTTTTCCCTTGTGCTTCGTTATTTGTTACAGGTTTTGGATAAGAAGCAGATACTGGTGTATCTGTTGTGGCATATACTGCCTCTCTGCAAACACCTTCTTTAGAAAATAGTTTTTCATGTCAAGCCTGCCCTGGCAAACTCACAACGAGCAAAGTAGAAATGTGCATTTTCTAACTAAAAGCATGTTGAACACATGACCAGCAGGCTCAAGTATTGATTCTCTTATATTTTCTGCAGAACAAAAAATTATAATGAATATTATCGTGAATAATACCTTTTTCTGTCTCCCAGAGCAGCAGAGATTAGAGAAAAGCTTTCCTTTCCCATAAACTCATCCTGAAACATGCTTTTGAAGCATTGGAAAAATTAGTAGGCATATGATAAATTGGCCTCAAGCTGCAGATGCAGTAATCTGTGTGCCTTGCTAAAATAACTCTCTTAAGGGGAACTTTTATGTCGTTATTTCTTAGGTACTGTGGTTATCAGAATAGCTTTGCACAGTGGCATATATTATGCATTTATTTTAATTAAACATATCTGTAAGAAGAGCTTGTAAAAACGTTGTAGAGGTGTTTTATAGAATTTGAACTTGAGGTCATTTTCTTCTATCCATCTCATTTGCATTCAGTAGCTTCTTCACATTCTCTGTGAGCAAAGGGTACCAGGGCAGAGGATGTCGGTGTGGGTAAAGATCATGGGTTTTGCAAGGTAGCAATTTCTACTTCAGTGAACTTCTGTATAATGGAGCTTCTATCTAATACTTATGTAGTCTTTTACAGATGAAGTTTCATTTATATTAGGAACTTACCCCTTCGTTTTCCAAAACAGGTTCATGTATTTTCTCACACCTTTAGTCTATGATGTGTGTCTGTATTTTCCTTCATTACCTCCATGCTTAAACATTAATATTTCTCAAATCTCCTTTAAAAAATGTTTTCTATTTTATTCCTTTGTAGCAAAGAGGCAGATGAGCAAAATCCCTAGTTCATAAGAGTTCTCTGGAAGGCAGAGCTGAGGCCAGTAGATTGGCATAATGGAGCTCTAGTGGAAAGAGCATGCATAAAGAGATATGAGAGAGAGTATATTACATGGACTTGTGTCAGGATTCATTTGTTCTATTTACTAGGGATTTTCCTGCTCACTATGCAAGTACCTTTTATTACTGTATTGAATTTAAACATCACCTCCTCTTTGGGAAGATATCTTTTTTTCCTTTTGTGTGCTTCAATTTACTTTTTAGTATCTTCCATCCAATATAAAAACCACAAATTATATAATTCATTATCAGTATTGCAGTACTGCAGACGAAGAAGGTATTTCAGTGCAGTGTCTTCTGCATGGGTGTATTGGTAATTTGGCTGCCTCCCTTGGAGAAAACCAGGTAACATTTTACCAGTGGGATTGTTGGCTGACATTTCTGGTATGGATTTGCTAGTGCTGAGAAGACTGATTCCACAGGAGTTTTCAAATTAATCTTCTAAACCATCTATTTGGGCAGTTACATAGGACAAAGCCATTGCTATGTTTCATCATCTTTAACAGTGAAACTTCATACAGAACTTGTATTAGCTTTTAAAACAATTGTTGGAAAAGACACTACATGATTAATGCAGAGACCTGAGCTATGCATTTTCCATGACACAGAATACTTCGTTCACTTATATACAAATAAATTGCTCAAACTGCAGCACTGTGAAATCACCTCTTAACTTCCTTGGGTTTTTCTGGTAATGTCAAAGGCTGGAGGATAAACCACTCTGTGAAAAGGAGACTTCATTCTGGCAAATATATTTTAGTCGATTTTGAAGCTTGCAAGTTCCAAAATATGTACACATTTTTTAAAAGCTTTTGGGGCTTTGTGTGTAGTTTTACAGCACATGAACCAAACTGATATACTATTTTGTCCCACTGCATCTGCAGGTATCCTTCCAATCCATATTATTTTAGTTGCTTAGTATTACAAAATCCAAAACAAATCTAAAAAAAAATAATGCTTCTTATGTGTGAAACCCAATTACAAAGTGGTGGTTCAGGAATCAAATTCTGAATAGTCCAATGGTTCCAGTACAGCAAAGCTTAAATTTTAGTTAGACATAGTTATGTCTACTTTAAATTCTTAAATAATGTGGTATGATTATTCTTGAATTTAAAATTATTTGCTCATGATAGTAATAATTTGAACTTTCATAGCAACTTTAGGCTTAGACCAGCAAAGTTAGTAGTGAACTATTAGTTTTTCTAAATAATGGTTGCTTCTTCATGAAATGCAGCTGTTCCATGTTATATGTATATTTTACAGCTTCTGCAACTAATCAAATGTGGTCTGTGTTTTAGTTACAGCATTTGAAATAAATATAATTAATATCTATATAATCATAGTTAGTATTATATTTGTGTATGCTCACACATGAAAGTAGAGGGGGAAGGTGTGGGAGCTAGTGTTACTGAGCTGATCCAATCCTGACCTGAATTTTAATCATCTTGTCACCATCTAATAACATTGTAACATACAGTGGGCTCATAATACTGAGTTTGTGGTGATTTGGGGGCAGTTTAAATTCTACCTGCATCTTGTAAAGCAGACGGAAGTTCTGTGTTGGTGGTGACACTGACCCTGCTGCTGAGCATTTCATTCCGAGTGCTGCTCACTGTGGTGGAAGTGTCGGTCCTGTTCAGTTTTGCTACGCTGGCAGGTGCTGTTGAGTCAGGAAAACCCATATTGGGTCAACCCTAGGTAGCAGAACACACTGGGGTAGCATTCAGCAGAGGCACCTCTCTTCCTTTAAAGGGAAGCACAGCTCTACAGTCAATGCTTGAAAAAATGTGTTGCTCCTTGCAATATATACAGTATATATCGTTTCACTGGCTACTTGCTTGCAGGTGCTTATCCACTTCTAAAAAATCTGTATGAAAAGGGATTGAAAATGCAAATAATTTCAGGTAGTGGAAGCTGAGCAAGTACTAAGTTTTTCTGAACTGTTAGTAACTTTCTTAAAAGAGGCTTATCTTGCACTGGGTTAATAAAACACATCACAACACTTCTATTGTTTTGCAGTTCATTTAGCTGTGGCTAGCAAAACGGTTGAACACCTACATAACTTTTACCTTGCTTAAAAAAAAAAAAATCAAAGTGGTCATCAAACTACACTAGCATCTGTAAGAAGACATTTATTCTGTTTGTTTCTTGCCTGTGTTCAAGAAGCATCTGTAGGCCTGTGTGCTGCCAGCATTAACCACACAGCAATGTAGCTGGATGCAAAATTTTATGCCACGAAACTGTGATAAAATTTTAATTAATCTTGTCATTTATTCTGATTCCTCAACAAAGAATGAATCCTCTGTCTGGAAAATTTACTGATGTATGGATTTATTTAAAATCCCAGTGCTTCCATGTTAAAATAAATGATTTTTTACTTACTAGAGTAAAATGCATAGGTATGATAAAAGCAGCAATATATCAATCCTCATGTTACAGTCTCTCTACAACTTGGACGTTGGACTTTTTAAAATTATCTTAACATATCTTAATTTTTCTTTCCTGTCATTACTTGATTTCTTCACGTTTCTCTTTTTCTTAATACATTAGCTTTGGCATGGCTGTTTATTGTATCAGCTTGGCAGCTGGCTAATGTAGCTCATTTGAAACAAACAATATGCTGAAAAACCCTTATTATCTAAATGGACTGGTACATGTACAGTACGAGTATAGTTCTTGCTCTGTAAAAATTACTTGGCCAAATGAAAACATTTGTGTTCTCTTATTAACCTGTTCCCATCCAATGTTTGAAAAGTTTAACGACATTTTCAAAACATCTTACAATGCAATATTTTTACATTTTCTAGTACATTTTACTGTCAAAAGAAGTTTCTCTCTTACACTGAAACAAACAAAATTAAACCAACAAAGAAACACCAAACTAAAAAGAACTTTGCAGATCTGCAATATAAATAGAGTAGTTTCAGTCTTGTTTGGAAAAGCTGTAAATCCCTGTGCTAGAACTTAAAAATTCTTATGCAGTTACTGATATTCTAAGTAGGACCTTGGGATGAGTTTCCATGTGACTTAGCAAAGAGGACACATTGCTGTATCACTGGTGCTCCAAGTGAACCCAGAGTGGTAGCTTTCTGAGCAGAAGAGTTAGCAAGGGAGGGGGAAAAAAAAAAAAAATTTTGTTTGTGTTTTTTTGTTGTTGTTTATGTTTTACTTTCTCTGTCAGATTGTTGTCTTTTTCTTCTTTATCTACGAATTCAAACATGTTACTAATCCTGCCCGATGAGGATTGTGGGGTTACTCTTAATGTCTTACAGCTGTTCTGTGTGAGAAGAGAGAGACATGAAAACTAACCATACAAAAGATGGATTTTTTTAATAGCAAAATGCCAAGGAGTGTTACAGCACTGTTACAATACCAGTGCTCCCACCAGAGGCCTCATACATATGCATGATAGGAGACCACCACATGGGAGATATACTGTGAGCATGGAAAGAAAATGAATATTGATAAAACATGTCACAAACTGTGACTAGCCCACAGGAAATATATAATCTCTGTGGGTACACTTAATTGAAACAGATTAAAATCTAAATCCATGCAGCTGATAATGTTGTTCATCTTGAAAGGTCAACTGGGTTTTTGACACTCTTAGTCTCACCAGAAACCTGTGTAAAAGACATTGGGCTGGGTGTCTTCAATACATTTTATTTAGAATGGACATTTATGACTGGTCGTTGACCTTGAGATTCCATTAGCAGTAATGAAGGGCAGTCAGTAATGCTTTGTGCAGAGTACAGTAAATGATGCATATACACAGATGAGAACACATCCCCTGCTCCATGCTGGGTTGGGGTATACCATGGCACTGGCACTGGATTCGCAGTTTCAGTAAGATGAAACTATTCTGGAATTATTTTTAGTTTAAAGTGTGTTAGAGTTCCACTTCTGCCATTTCCCTTCTTCGCTCCTGTCACTTTTCCCCATCTTCTCATTGGTAAAACAAACCTAAATTTCTAATTCTCTATAGAAAAGAAGACAAACCGTGTTTGCCAAATCACATAAGGAGTTTAGTTGACTCCTGTCATAAGGAGATATTACCAAGAAGTAAAATACAAAAAATTGGTTCTAGAGAACCCTAACATGAAAACGTTTTAAACTGCAGTTAATAAAAAACTTTCAGACTGGCTCTGGATGACATTTCGTGTACAAGAAGCACAGTGTTTTGACTCAAGGATCATAATCTCCAAGCTTTAGTCCATCCCACAAGATGTTCCTGACAAACTCAAATATAAAAAAGAAGCGTACAAGTGGTGGAAGCAGAGAAAGATGACCAGAGAGGAATACGTAGATGTTGTCCAGGTGTGTGTGATGAGACTAAGAGAGCATTCCCTATGAGTCTCTTAGATATTGTTAGTGTTCCTCTGTGCAAGGCTGGTTAGAGCCCAAAGAAAGGTATAAGCTAATGAAATTAGCTGCATTCTTGAACTTCCTTAGCCCTATTATGGTGTTTAGTTACTTAAAATGACAAGTACCAACATCTTGATTTAAACACAATATTGGCAATGATCAAGCTGGCTCATAAATGATGGAAGCACATAAGAAAAATTAGTAAGCTTATTCTAGGCTGTAGACATTAGAACTATGATAGTGGGCATTGTGAATAAAATATTGCATTCCTTATCAGGCATCATAGTTGAATTAAACCAGAGAATTTTTAATTCTCTATTTTCATCCCTATTACCATTAAGCAGTTATTGATATGTCAGGTTTTGTATGCATTCAGGACATGTGTGTATTGTTGTTCTTGTTGGTTTCTCATATGATGACACATTTCTAATTAGCATGTCCCAGGACATAATCTGTCGCTAATTTAATTTCAGATTATTAAAAATGCATATATGTATAGCTGCATGTACTTCAAAGAATATTGACTAGATAATACTTAAGTATAATCTTCCCTTAAAGGATATAAGGACCTAACTTAAGCATGAGAATGTAAGCTGCTCCTAAATTATGAAGAACAAAGGAAGCTGCAAGTTTCACATTTGAGTGACTTTTATTAATTGTTTCCTGCCTTCTCTTGGATAAAATCTGCTTAGAGACAATACTTTCAGCAGCGATTTGTTTTATCCTAAAATACTAGGTAAATGCACAATCCTAACAAATTCAGCTAAACAATCGGCATTGTCAGCAAATTAAAACCATTAAAATGGTTGTTCATTTTCTAGACCATTGTTTTCTTCATAAAATGGGTTGCAACTAAGAAACAACAGAACCTGACCGCTGAGATTTCCTTGAGCCCTGGCAATGTTAACAAAAGAATGGTGGCTTAAAAGGCTATTTTGTATAAATCCTTTTTTTAAAATGTAAAATCACCTGAAAATCATCCATTTCGTTGAGAAAAGCAAGTTTGCTTTTGGAAATGAGGCTTGTCAACCTTTGTCATTATACCAAGCTGAAAAAGCAGTTGTGAACCCCCTACAGACTCATATTTTTCCCTTTTAAAACAAAAGGGAGAGAGACAAGAAAAGCTGCCACCACTCGAGCGGCAAACTTTACCCAACGTCCGTTCTCCAGCAGCTACTACCAAAAAGATCTTTTCCTGAGGCACTGGAATAATTTCCTCTTTCTTTTGGAAGCTTCCATAGCCTTTGTGATGTGATGTGCTTCTGCTTAAAGCAGACTGTTGGTGTGCAGCTGGATGAAGCTGCCTGAGTCTGAGCTGTCCGTAAGACAACAAAGCTCAGGACTTTAAGAAATATCAGCTTTAGACTCGGCCTGGAGCGTGTGGAGGTTTCTGATGTTATGACCCCAGCGTGGGAGGCAGAGTTGATTTATGAACACTGCGAAAGGCAGGGTGAGGAGGCAGACGTGCAAATGCTGACCTCTTCTTCCCCTTCTGTCTAGCATTTTGTAACATCTTTATTGCATGTTGAAAAATGATGTGTTGAATTTAAAGGTACCCTGGTATATGCTGCTCAAACACACACTGCGTAAGTACTGGGCTTGCACTTGTAACTGGTTTAAATGCTAAAAGTTCCCACTTGAAGTGGAGCCTAAGAAATGCTATCCAAGTTTTAGAAGCATTGTGCTGCTCTTGTGACGGTAAGACCCTTTGAACTTCACCTTGGCACAGGTAGGCAAGAGTTACACCTGTGTCAGAAATGGAGAAACCTTTGACATACTAACTGGGACCAGGCTCACCAGGAAGGTGGAGCACAATTGGGTAATCTGTCGGTTTTGCATTAGGAAGCAGTCAATAGCTTATCTGATACACATTGACTGTATGCATCTGTGGTTCATTTAATTTTAGCTGATTTGATTAAAAATAGAGTATTTAGTATTACTTTACACATTAAAAAGATTTTCTTAGTTTTAGACAATATTTGTAGTATGTTTTCTATTTCAGGCTACAAAACACTAGTTAAGTGAAAGAATAATAAAGCATTATATGCTAACAACCTGTGCAAAACTGCATTTTTCTGTACAATAGCAAGCTTAGATTTGAAGAAACATTATTATTTTAAAGATAAATATATTCACAAGGTACATATTCCCTAATTCTTCTACCTTGGCAAGTATGTTTGTAATACTAAGTTGTCATTTAAGTAAAATATACTTCTAGATCTTGTAAAGCTTAAAGTAATAACTAATTAGTTTTATTTGAAGAACAGTTATTTCTTTTGGAATGTGTTGCCTGGTTTTAAAGTAAATTAACCTTGTTATCTGTATAAAATTGACATGTTCTTTCTGAGGTCTTAACTTCAAACTTGCTGCTGTGAAGTTGTTGAGTGGCATGGGCAGTGGGTCACTGGGAAGCCAGGAAGGTCAGTGAGATCTTGGGAGGCATCTTGCCAATGCAGTATCATTTTCTTTTGAGGATATGTTTTAATAGATGTGGATTAGTATTTTTTAATATGTATTGCCAAGGCTTGCAATTTCAAGTTAAGAATACTGTGAACCATCAAAAGGCTGGAAGAGCATCTCCAGAAAATCTTTCTGACAATTCTGCATCAAGGACAGTGTATTTTGGTGTTACAGCAAAACTGGATGTCCCACAATTTGCCATTTGCAGATGATACTAGCCTAAAAAATTAGGAGATCTATGTAGTTGACTTTCATGTTGTTGTCGTGTTTGCCACTTGAATTGTCAAAAAACCCCTGTAACTTCTCTTTTGTTTAAAAAAAAAAAAAGTCCTGAGCAACTTCTTTAGTAATGAGAAAAGCTGCTCATTAGGGCATTCCAGCTTTCATTCTGTAGCTTCTGTGATTTGCAGCCAGCTACCCAAATCTTAGTTCTCATTAACACAGAGGCAAAAACAATTTTTCTCTCAAACGATTAGGTATAATCAGTCAAACATTTAAATAGTCTAATATGACTTTCCTCTTGAGGATGACTGATGGTTTGTTCCTGCATAAGGTCTTTTGATTAGATTTTTTTCTTTTCTTTGAATACATGTGTGCCTCTGTGCATCCTTTTCCAAGAAGAAAACAGCATATTTTATAACAACTTGTATAGTTGGCTTAGAGCAAATACCATGAAGAAAAATTAAATTTACTCTGTGATAACCAATTATATCCCCCCCCATTATTCTGTAAATGTGGAACACTTCAGTAATTATAAGGGGTTTTCAGCTTTGCTCCATAGTATTGCCTAAGCTGAAACTAGTGCTGCTTTTCATTGTTAGTGGCTTAAAAAAAATGGAAAATAAATAACATGTTTAGAAGTTACATATATCTTGTCTTTATATTCTGTTTTTTAGTTTTTTGGGTTCTGACATTCTCTAGGAAAGGTAAAAATTCAAGTAAGTTCTGATAATCATTAGATACTGCTGTCTTCTAACACCAAAACATGTTGAGAAGTCACATCTCTCAGCCATTTTTACATAAAATGAAACTTAGTCTTAAATGATGTAAAAAGTAAAAATGTAATAGTTTGTATTATTTAAGTTAAAAATATTATCGTTGTATCTGCAGTTTCACAAATCACCATGGGAATTAAATGTAGCCATAAATGAATGAGGGGAGATAACTCAAGAAGGTACCATGGGGTAACAAAACAATTTAGTGCCATCAATGCAGACAAAGGTGAAAAAAACCCAAACACTTTTGAATATCAAGAAAAGAACACATTCATATTGATCTGAATTTCAGAAGGAGTATTTAAAATAGTCTATTAGGGCTTAAAGTCAACTGCAAGAAAAGAATAAACTTATTTCCCTTGTAAGTATAAATTGCATTAAATGCAAATAGTATGTGAGTGTTTTTATTTTTTCCATTCCCTAGCCCAAAGCCTCCAGCAGCAGCATAGCACAGAAATTATTGCTGCTATTGACAAATCTAATGACACTTTGTTCATCTGTCACATTTTGCATTTAACTAAGCAAGTGGAATATCACAAAGCTGCTGCCTATCCGCAGAGTAAGCAGACTTGCCTTGGACGTAGAGCAAGGGTGTAAGACACCAACCCTGATACTGCTCTCTGAGCTCTGGTGAGGTGTAAAACCCTGGTGGATACAGACACATTCACACACTTTCTGTAATGAAGAGACTCTGCTGATGGAGAGGTCACAGCAGATAATTCGAGTGGAAAAGCTTTGACTTTTTTGTATTATAAGATCTTATTTAGGCCATCAGCTGACTAGAATGGGTTATTTTTTCCTGAAATGTATTTTATTAGATATAAATCTAGAAATGTATGGTGAAATAGCTTTTGGTATTTCTTTAGCCTTACCTGTCGACTACTGCAGTAAAAGGATAAAAAGCTACACTGAAATGATTAGCTGTGATGTTTGGAATGTAATTGAACAATCTACATGGAATAATGCAATTTCAACAGAAAACAATTGGTTATAGTTCTACTATATGAAGAAAACTGAGGGTACTGTAATCAAATATTTTCTTTTTTTCTTTTTTCTTTAATTAATGGTACTTCAGTATCTGAGAAACACTGCCTGAAAAACAGCAAATTCTGCTTGTGCTAACCAACTGAAAATCAGCTTAAATCCTGAGTATTTGTAAAAATAGTGGAGAAAGGTGGGATGAAGCGTATATAAATTATTGCTGATCTTCTTTCCTGACATTTCAGCCATCATTCTTAGGAGTTTTTAACCTAACAAGCTTATATATATCAAGGAGTTTATCCTTCACTGTCATAGAAAATGCTGCCGTGGAATTCAGCTAAATAATTCAATTTAATGGTTTGACAAAGGAGAAAAATTAGATTGGCTTTACAGAGAAACATTTAATAAGGATAAGAACTAAGAACACTTTTATGCATGTGTCCCACTGTTGTTAAAGTGTATAATTTAAAATACTCTTGGCAAAGAAATTTATTTTTTTGGGGGGATGTTTTAATAATAGTGGGTTAGTTTTTTGTTCGGTTGGGTCTTTTTGATGATGCTTGCATTAGCAAGTTAGAGCACTGTGAAGCATCAAAGGACTGGAAGAGCTGCTTCTCCACAATATACTTGCTGTCACTTCTGCACAACTTTATCAGATATGATCTAGATTTTGGAAAATTATGTTTGGCCAGAGATTGTGGATACAATATTGAAGCTAGTCCAGGTTGGAGCAGAAGGTACCCATTGCTGGTGTGATAAAACCCATGCACCTCAAGACATTATGTTAACATAGTCTGATACAGAAGTCTTTATAGTAACTGTGTGTCTTGATAGCAAAGTTTTGCTTCCTTTTTCCTTGAAGGAAAGGCATAATAGTGAGCCTCAAAGGGGAAAAAGACACAAAATAATTTATATTGAAGTGCTTCTTAATTCAAATGGTGTGCTACTTAGACAGAGAATTTGATAAGAAGGATTAGAACTGGAAAAGAAAGACATTTTTAAAAGCAAAGCTATTACAGGGTTCATTACTTTATTTATATGTTCTCCAAAATCACATGAATGAAGGAAAAAAAACGAGAGAAAAAAATACTGGCTTCAGTTCAGAATGTCAATTACTACTTTTTTAATCCTCTTTTCACAATTTATTTGACATCTTGAACAGTAGCCAAAAAAGCTATTATAACTATAAAACATATTCATTGATATAAATCTCATTAAGTTGAGCAATTTAATTAAGGTATTGACATGCTTAATTGATACGTGCAAGGAGAGACCATTTTCATATCTAATTTCCATATGCTTTCTGCTTTAAAAAATAGCTCCATAAAAATGTGATAGATTCAGCTAAGCCCTGTCATCCCAAAGGAGCACTTGCTACCATTTACCTTGATTTAGAGCCAACTACTCTTCTAAGTGGAGCTCCATTAAATGGATCTGATGTATGCCTGACTCAAGCGTGCGTCAGCTTCTCATATGATCAATAGTGGAATATTTATATTAATAAAGCACCGAGTTAATTAAATAAAATAGTCTTCTGGGTAAACTTAAGATACTAGGGGATGGGCAGAGAATCAATACATTCTGCCATTTGAACATTAACTATGTGCTCTGAAATTTTATGTTATGTTAGCAAAGATGCTTGCCTTGTGGAAGTCTGAGATGCACAGAAACTCCCAGTGCAGGAAGCTCCTAAGCTTCTTGTGCTGGATTTGCTTATGGAGTTAGAGAAAAACAAACAAAAACCTTGGATCTGTTTCACTTCTGTGACCACCTTCTTCATTCCTACAAAGACATTGGAAATCTTTTCTTTTGGGTTGGGGCTGTGCACAGTTAATTAGGTATTTTCCCATTCCAGCCTCGCCAGAGGAGGAGTGTGCATGAGCAACTTGCCACATAAGGGTTTGTCAGCCTTAGTGAAGGGTCATAGACCACCTATTTTGTTTTTGAAGAAAAAATTCTGAAGAAATTTTAGAAATTATCTTTAAAATCACTTGGCCACTCATGAGCATGTCTGGTCATACTGTATTGTGTGTTTCAGCCCAAAGGAGAACGTCACTTCAGTCTTTTCCAGCAATGTGGCCTGCAGCCACCCCTATGGGTGCAGGGGCAAGTGGTGGAACAGGCAGGGGACATGCTGCCGTGCCCCTCCTGAAACCTTCTCAGACAGCTGGGAGAGAGATTTCTACATGAGAGGTCACTTCTGACCCCTATGGAAATATAAACCTGTTAAAAATGTAATCATAAGTCTCAGTCACAAACTCATGACATTATTTGCTCTGAAAAGGCAAACTCTACTGTCCTTATGACAATGACATCAATGTTGTTTCTGTAACATGCAGATGGACTTTGAAAGAAGCAAGTTCCCTCAGGTACCATTGCAGTGGACTGGTACCACTTTATTCTACCTTTTATTTTCATTTTAAGGCTCCAGTTCAACACAATGAAGTGAAAAATGTTTCTGTATATAATATTGAAGCTTTAAAAGAATGCCTGACTGATAACCAAAGGAGATGTGTTCAATGAAAAGAAAATCTTAATTCAATATTAAGATACTATTCAGTCATTTCAGAACTTCTTCTGTGTAAATATGTTACTATCCATTTAGTCAGGGGCACTGTGGTATTGCCAAAACTATTGTCAGCTCTGGCCCAGAGGTGACCAGTTGTGTGCCAAAGCCCTCCAGGAAGGTGGAGAGCAGATTACTGGGCACATTGGAAAAGCTGAAGGAATAGTCTCCTTTTTCTTATAGTGAATTTTGTCTTCCAGTAGCCAATATTAGTATTTCAGCATATACTGAAAAGACTTGGATTTTTTCTATTTTTGTGTTAATCTAAAACCTTCTGAAGAAGGCATATATATATTTAGCATGTTTAATACTTTCGAATATGCTTCTCGTGGAGAAATATACTTGGGCTCTTGTCTAATATTACTAATCAAAGCATGTATGCTACATGTGAAAACTCAAAATATTTAATGGGTGTAAAACTATACGTCTGTAATACTGTATTTGGTAAAGTGTTGGTAAGGCATCTCGACCCTACCATTTAGTGTTTGTTTTGCCTTTCTTTTATATCTTATGTTAAACGATTTAGAAAGACTGAACAAAGAGTGCAAGCTAGAAACAACATTGGAACCATATGTGATACAGTTGTATATAATCTATAGCATAATCATAGAAATTTAACAGGGTGGAATAGGTTTAGTTAGAAAACCACTTTCTTGGTAAGACATAGCTCCCCAGTATTTTAAGTTGTCTTTCTAGAAATTAACTGTTCAAAGAATGGGCAAGTGATTGAATCTGAGCTGGGATAAAACCAGATTCCACTGTGCAATTCTTTCTGGAACCAAACAAAACCCTTTGTGTATGGAACTGCAATATAGAAATGCTTGTAATTTTTTTTTATTTTTTTTGGCTGATTCTTAGTTTCTACCTCTTGATGGTTTTCTGTATGTACACCAGGAAGTAATGATAGGAATAAATAATATCAGAAGGTAAAATTTCCAAGTTGAATTTGTTTTTTTGAAAAGATAGAACTGCTTATGTTATATGAAAAGGTTTTAAATTGTATAGTATCAAATACAAGATTTAGGGTGAAATCATAGTCTTTAAATGGTGTGTGAATGTGCAATTTAGACCAAACAGTTTGTGAAATAACGTTTCCTAGTTCATTAATAGAAATGGCTGTGTTTAGATTCAGTGTTCTTAGATAATCAGTTTACTTTTGAGTTGTTCCTTTTTCTTTTTTCTTTCTTTTTTTCCCCACCTTGGTAGTGCTCATCGATTTTTCTTTGAAAAAAAAAAAAAAAAATCATTCTAGCTGTGAATTTCCTGGTCAAATCAGTGCCAGGGAGCAGGGACACACACACACACCTGTGAGCTACCACTATCACATGCATGGGTTGTCTTTTAATAACAATTTGAATGTTGTACAACATCTAAAACTGCAAATACAGAGGATTCCCCTGTCTGGGTGATATGAGTTCTCTCTACCTTTGTGTTTGAATGTAGTTTTTCTAAGTGCCAGGCTGTATTTTGAGAGTAAAGCAAAGCCTCCTTACCATCACAAGCTTTCATGTGAATAATTTTGTACTTATTGCTACATACACAACACCCCTTAGCTAATTGTTTTTCCAACAGCTTGCTAAAGTAGTTGAACTGAGGTGTAATAAATTTAAGAACTTCAACTTTTGGATCATTCAAAGCTAAGCATTGCTGTCAGGCACGGTTTCTTCTGCAGACTCACATAGCTGTAGTGGACTTTAGAGAAAATCATCATCCTTCCCAGAAGTGATGAAATCAGATCACTCTGGAATCTGATGTTCTTTGATTCGAGAGTGCTTCAAAAATGAAACAGCAATTTGTGTAGACTTCTTGCTGCTTTCCTTTGGAGTCTGTTGTGCAGGAGGCCTTCTTTCCCTCTCCCTGGTCAGCTATCAGCTTTTTTATATTTAATTTAATCTTCTGAGCTGACATTGTCAATCTGAAATTCAGAAACATGCTTGACAGTGAGTCAGAGGAAAGCCAAGTTCATTTTTGGAAGTGGCTTTATGCAAATCAGTCCTCATGCAGCTCACTGAAGCAAGACATTTGCTGATCAATCAAACTAGTGTCCTTGTTTCCTTGTCTTCATCAGGAATAAAACTGAAAATGTGCCACAAGAATCTTTGAGAGTTACTGGGAACAATTCACACATGCCCACATCTCCCTATGAGTATTTTGGGTGCTTGGGGATAAAACCTGAATTTGTTTTCAAAGTAGAGTCTGGAGGTTTTGGTAGTGCAGTGTTTGGTTGGCTTCAGGGAAACTTAATGCAGCTTGTAACTTATTCAGGCCAGGCTTGTTTGAATGTGGCAATGAAGTCCTAGGGAGACTGTTAATTCTTGTGAATTGTCTTGATTTCAGCTGAGTCTTCAATGAAGTTTTAGCTCCTTGGTAGGTGATCTATGAAGGCATCAAAATAATGAAACACTCAATAGTAACATGATTACAAGTTTAACTTATTTTTTGGAGGAACTTAAAATTTTGTGTGCACTTTACCGGAAAGCTAACTTAGGATTGCGTCTATGTTATTTTAGTTAGTATGTTTGTTTTACTAGCATTTTTTTATTATTTTTTTATTTTTATTTTCTGTATTTAACACACTTACCTACTTAGATACCTTATCCTAAAGCATAGTACTATTTAATGGAGTGGGATGCTTGAAGATGCTTTGCCTACCTGAATAGTAATTGAAAAAAAATTATTTGGTTATGCATCAGTGAATCTTTCCTTGCATGTGTGGATAAAGTAGCCGAATGAGCTTTCTAAGTATCATTCTGCTGTAATGGTGAGGGTGGACCAGCCCTGGAACTATCGAATAGCTTTGTGGGTTCGTGGAGTTTGCCATACAAAGGAGAAGCTCCTATTACTTAAACAGTTCCATCTTGCATGAATATCCCCAGTAGAGTCAACAACCACTTTGTGGTATTGCATCTTGGTCTAATAAATCTAGATGTCATATCCACCTAGAAAAATTAATTAAGGCTACAATCCAGTCTGAACGGTATCCACAGTGTTTCACAAAGGCTTTCAGGCACTAAACAATTCATAGCAGGAAAGATACATAAAGGTAAGTTGTGGAAGAAAAATAGAATAGTGAAAGAAAGAAGGGACAGGATGCACAAAACTCTTTTGTCCTTTATCTAGGGCTTCAGTACCTGTTAATGGAGTACAGACTGCTGAATATCACTGCAATAGATATTACTGGTCCAAAAATATCATTTATTTAAAAATCTCTATTCCAGCTAAAGCAGTAGTGTCCCCCTTTTGCACTGGTATACTTTTTACCACAGAATAATAGCCCCTTGATAACCAGGGCTTAGCTATATCCAGAATGTTGTTTTTCTCAATGTAGTGGATTAAAATAATTTGTGATTCATTTCTGCCTCACTAGAATAAACGGAGTGTCACCGTAGTTGGTTTTACTATCCATGGATTCTGTATCGTTTCTATAACTTTTATATAGCCACAGAAATGCCTACAGTAATCATGTAAACAAATTAAATAATTGGCCTCTTTCAGGAGAACTTTGGAAAAAATAAGGCCTAAATCTTTACACATGGTGTTGCTACTTACACCTAAGAAAACTGTCTATTTTCATAGCTACAGTACAGGATTGGAGCCTGAATTAAATAAATACCATTATGACCATTGTTTTCATTCTACTGAGTGATGGTTAGGTGTACCAGAATACAATTGATCCAGGAGGTATTTTTCTGAATATATCTGTTAAGTGTAAAAAATAATTTATTATAAAAATATTAATCATTAACAAAGGCAGAGTTAGGTCAAGAAAGATCATTCAAGAGTGAGTCTTCCTCCAGATGCTGATCAGTGTTCTAGCAACAGTGCTATTCATTAGCTTACTTTTCAAACTTTATGATTTCATGTATTTTTCTCCTAAAATAAAAATTCACCATATTTTTAAAAAGATATAGCCAATAAAGTGTAAATTTTGCTAAGTGATCAGGCTGGTCTTAAACAGGGGTTCATTTTTGGTCTGTGGAGGGTAATACCGCTTAGTGCTTTTTAGAATTTGTAAATGCATAATTTTTCTTTCCAATACAGCTCAACAGACAAAAGTACAAAACAGACAACAGGTCCACAATATAAAACTTTTTGATTGTTTTGTTTTTTAATCAGATTTAAGTAAAGGAGCCTCAATTTCCCCTTTAGAAAGTATTAACATTAATAAGCAGCAAGAGAGCTTTTTGCTTTCACAGTCTATTAACAACAAGCAAATGTTTACAAAAATGGAGAGTCATTGGGAGATTCATTTCTTCCCACTGATATCAGTGCCCTGCTCCTACCTCCTGGAGGTGTATGTTGTTCCTGCAAAATCATTTTGAAGCCTCTGTGTTGTAATCTCACTTGGTCGGAGGACAGTGTAATAGAAATGCAATGGGAGAATTTGGTATTGCAGAGGAAAATCCCATCGGGATCCCTTTGTTTTGTCAGTGATCCAGCTGCAAATGTGTAGTAGTTCTGGCTAATTCCACAGGAGAAGAGATTTTCCTATCCAAATTAGTATCTCTCACATACTTTGTCAGAACTGTGCATGCTGTTGCTCTGCTGGCAGGCCAATCTCACCACATGCAGTAAAACTTTGTGCATAAATTGCATAAAATGGAATACATAATGTAGATGATTTTCAAGAGGATTTTTTTTCTCCTCACACCTTGCTATACAGTACTTTGCTCTAGTCACATACTGTCTCTTACTGTGTCTCACTGTCCCCTCTATTAAAAGGAAGGATTAATTATATTGTCACCATTTTGTAAAGCATGAAGATCTACGTTAAATACTGCTGATAAAGAAGTCTTGTTGTAATTTATTAATCAGAAGCTTTATCATATTTCTAGAGAGGGCTTCTCTTTGAGTGTTTGCTCTGAGTACACTGCCAGTTACCTTCCAATTCCTGCTCCTGGACATTTCCAAAGTATAAAGACACTGAGGAAAGAATTTTTGTGTATATCTTCCAAAAGACAAAGCAGATGCTGCTTTCTAAAATGAAAACTCTGATCTGTCTCAAGATGGTTGATTTTAAAACTAGAGTCTCCTAAATGCTATCTGATCAGTGTTTGCTCAGCATTTTGGAAATGGCAGGAGGAGGAAAAAAGGATGGTAAAAGTCATAAAGACAAATGCTGCTTTTAATTGGGTATTGACACATAGGTTATTTTTATGGTTCATTTAAATCATATAAAAATATTTACTAATCTTGGAAGAAATATTCTGGTAGATTTAATTTTTTTCTGGTTTTCTGTTGGGTGCTTTGACAGCCAAGTGTTGTAGCACTGTGTCTAATATAGTGAAACTGCGTGATTTTTTTGTTTGTTTGAAGTGACTAAGAATTTTTTAAAAGCCTCTTACGAAACACACACAAATGGGTATCCTCTGTTCTTTTAAACATTTAGCAGTACTTTACCATGTACTGAGTGATACCTGTAGTTGGCTCAGGACAGAAGTCATGAATCTGTCAAAGTCTCAAGAGGTTGGCTCTCTTGAAGGGTATTTATTAACAGATGTTTTTTAATTTGGCCTTGGAGAAGGTGAAAGATGATGCTAAAATAATTATGTTCTGCTAAGATCTTTTTCCTCTTTGATTGCTTTGCAAACACCCTTCCCCAGTCTTTTGACTCAGCCTCTGTTCAGTGTCTTGTTCTTCAGAAGCAGGGCATTAGACTACATGAAGCTTTCAGTAAATCCTGTAATGCAGAAGAACAGAGTTAGCATCTATCACCTCACAGTAAAACCAGATCAACAAAGAAATCACAGTGTTTATCTTCTGGAAGCTTAGCAGCGGTACCTGTGTAGTAGTGCATGACTGTGAAAGCACTGAGGTCTGGTTTAATTGGAATTTTTGAGCTGAATTCTCTCCCTTAAAACAAACAAAACAAAACAAGAGTTTCTCAATGGCATGAGTTGACAGCCAGCTGTATTATATTTAGTGCAAACACAGTCACCTTGCATTGTTCAGGGTACAAAACAGCTTAGGACCTACTCCTGTTTTGCAGAACTTGGATGCTTTCAGCGTCTATAGTTTTATTGCAGTAGTAGCAGGAAGAATTTTTTTTTACCTTTAGAAAATGAGCAGTGGTGACAAGTTTCCACAGAGTAAAGGTTGTACAATGCTGTTGTATTGAAGTTCTTGCCTTGTAGCCCATGGGCAACAACACTTATCCATTTTTCCTTTTAGACACAGAGCTGTAGCTGCTACTTTATGGTAAATACCATCTTTTACCCTGAATGTACAGAAAGGGAGAAGCCATTGCTTCACTGACTGCATACTGAGTGCAGAGGTGCTGCTGGGAGTGATTTGCCACAGTTTGTTCTTATTGCTATTGTAGTAAGCTGACTTGGTCAATGCTTTTCCACCTGGAAGGCGATAAATATGTTGAATTTATCTTGTATATTTACAAGGCTCAGAGTAACCGAATTGTCCTCAACAATTCATCTATAGAATGGCAAAGCCTCTAATATTGAATGATTTTAAAAATACTAGGACATTAGCTTCTAGATAAGAATGGCATTTAGCTGTTGAAAATGTTAAATGTTAGTTTTAAACATTAAAAAACTGCCACATAATTTTGGTAGAGCAAGAAAATTCTTCTGTTCTTTGCTGTAAATGAAAGGCCAGCTTAATCTGATAGACATTTCTTAAGATGTGGTTAAATATATTTACAGAGGCTGTTTTGATCTGATTTTGATGTCTGCGTCCTTGGGCTTGTAAGTACTGGCACTTACACATCCAGATACATATACCACACAAGTTATCCAGATCCATTCCTTGCAAAGCTCAACCATGGTGGTCACTCTTTTGGCTCAGTCTTAACACACTTTTAAGGCACAGCATCCTTTGCACATGTGTGCTTAGTGCAAAGCAGCCAGGTCTGCATCATCCTGTACTGCTTCCTGAGAATAAATGTCTTGGAACTGCCTAAGAGGATGTGACCAGATTAACTGTATATTGCTCACTTCTTTGAAGGGGCATTGTATTGATGAGCAAAAAGAAAAAGAAATTATAGCAATTAGAAGGGTGCTGTGGCTGATCTGCTGGTGGTTTTATGGTCCTGGTTTTCCCATGCTTGAGGTTAGGCAGGGTTTGAGGTATATATGATATGAGCTGTTGTGGATTCTACTAGAAAGTCTGGGAGACAACAAAGCTTCTTTGGGAGGGTCAAGCCTTTAGTTAAAATAAAAATACACCATTAATAGTGATATTCTGTGCTGGAATTGCTACAGTTGTAGTTGAGTAAACTTTTTTCTCCTATGGATTTCCTTTGGCTTTCTACCTCATGGACATTACCCCATTTTGTCTTGCAAACTCTTCCCTTAGTGAGCATTAGTCCATTTGCCCTCTCCCTTCACTGTCTGTAGAAGTTATCTTTCCCCCTCTCCTTGCTCTATCAAAAAGCTGACTTGTGTCATTCCTCACTTCCCTGACTCACTTATCTTTTATTAAGTGTTACTTAGAGATACCTATTCTCTTTGGATTATACTCTAATTTTTCCCCATCTGTTACTCTTTAATTCCTTAATTATGTTCTTTAAATCAGTAAAACAGGATAGAGTTTGTGTAACATACATTAAAACTAATGAGACAAATTGCAGTGACCAGGTTGGGTTAAGTATGTGACCTTTTGCAGAGTAGTTCAGCCTTGTTTTTAGTAAAGAAATGCTGCATTGAAGAACACACACTAAACTTCAGTAGTGCACAAAACCTCAATAACTTTTTTTAGTTTATTTTTGTAAATGCATAAGACCAAAATGTTTTTAACCCAGAAATCTTATTTGATAAAAATGTAGACAACTACCAACACAGATTAACTAATTCTTATTTTTCTTAGTTGCACATGCTGTAGCTGGAGTGAAGCTAGCAGCTGAAGTACTTGTTTCTTGGCATTGGTGGCCATTGACACCCTTTCTTAAAATCAGCATTCATACCTTTCTGTTGTTTGCTTTGCAAAATAAACATAAACTTTCAAGTATGACTGCAGCAGAAAGGGATGGGAAGCAACTGGTTATTTTGCACTGACAAGCCATACACAGTTGAATCAACCAGTGTTTGTCTTACGGTTTTGTATCAGCTAATGTAGGAGTTGTGTGTGAGCTCTTCTTTCTTATCCCAAGAAGCAATTGAATTGTGGATAGGCTAGAAGGTACTTGAAGGAATCAGGTTAGTTATTCTGGACTTTCCCTTCAATTTAGCTGAACAGTGAGTGGTTCTGTATGTTAATGGTTAACTCAGAGTTTACTGTTTGATTATGGGTTCACCATACAATAACATACTGGGGAAGATGTGTGTTTGGCTGGGAAGCATTTGTCCTTGTCTTTGCATTGAACTTTTTAGATATTAAAGGCAAGTCTAGTTCTTTGTGAGGTAACACTGGACGGTGATCTTTCCTTTAGCTCATTTGAGCAGGAGAAATAATGACAGTAGTGTTCAACCACAATAAATACCTCTCAATCAAGCCGCTTTTCAGGCAGTTCATTGCTTAAAAGTAGCCTTTTTAAACACTAGAATCTGCATCCCAAAAAAGATTTGGAAATTAACTGGCAAATGCACAAAGGGATTTTTTCAGGGTTTGTTTTATTTTGTTTTTGAAAAGAGAGACAACCTAAGCATAATGCTGATCAGTTTTGATTTTCATATAATACATCTTATTTTCAGTACCACTGTAAATTGCAAGCTGTATTAAAATAGCTCTTTTTGGTTTTGAACTGCAGTTCAAGTGAAGACTCCGATTTTATTAATTTCGTAGGGTCTGTGTTCCAATAAACTGATTTATATTCTGTCAATGGCAAAGTAAAAAAAAAAGTCTTAATGTATTTTATTGCTATGTTAGATAAGTGAAATTTCAACTAGGATGCAATAACCAGCATTAAAGGAGGAAGCTAAAATGAGCATTATGGCAAAGACTGCAGAGGCACTTAGAAAACGTCAGCAGTTTTGACTGTTGTTTTTTTTTTTCCTTTCCGATTCTTCTATCAGTAAGGCTCTTGCAATTCATGTTTGAAGATCAGGAAAACAACTTTATACTTACTGAGGGAGTTAATCTGTGTCCAAAGCATTTTAGTTCAATTAAAATAAAACCTTAAAAAAAAACACTTATTGATTTACGCTAACTCTTGTTTGACTCTGGATTAGACCGACGTGTGGTCTTCCGTGCTGCCAGGACATGTGAGCCACAGCTGCTGGGTGTTGTTAGCTCCTGCATCTCTGAGCTATGCAAACTTGAAGTCAAAGTTATTTACAACCTCTGTGGCTCTGTTTGCCCATCTCTGAAATGAAAGTGCTCTTTCCTTTAGGGACATTCACCACACAAGGCTGCAGAAGTCGTTGGTTGAACATATCCGGTATCGTTCCCTGCTGTGCTTTTAACCTGGTGGGTTCCTCTCTGATGTGCTGCTGGGGCCCTTTCCAGCATGTGTCCACCAGACAGGACACCTGTGAGAAGGAGGCAGGTGGACACTTTCAAAGACACAACTTTATCCAAGCGGTGGCTGGTTGCAGAACCTCTGTGCCATTTACACTGCTTGAAAGCTGTGTGTCAGGTTGCACTGGATGAATCTTGCCTGTATTTATCAAGATAGCAGGGTTTTGTTTTGGCAATAACTAACAGTTATTTTACATACTGTCAGTGAGAGTTTCCCATTACGTCTGTTATGAGAAGTAGGGAATGAAAAGCTGAAACTTTTAAATAAACTATTTAGACCATTTGCTTGTTACAGCCGTCTGCTCTCTCAGAGCAAACTTTGTGAAGTGCTTGGGCTGAGCCTGGTGGGTGTTTGCTTGCTTATGGAAGTTACTTACCTAAAGTTTGTCAGTCTTAGGCAGCAGAGATGAACACTATTCCTAACAGTCTCAAAAAAAGGGATTATTATAATTGTGAGAAGGCAGTTATGGAAAACGAAGCATATAGTTGTGAATTTTCTTCCATGCTGTGTCACTAATGCCATGCAGGCTGACAGTTCTTCAGACCACTAGAGATATTTATGAAATCAGCCCACAATCCTGGAGATTTAGAAAGGCAGTATTGTTAGCTAGAGGAGAGTGCCTAAATGGAAAATAAAATTAATGCAGTTTACTAGAAGACTGTAATAGAAAATGGATTAATTTCCAACAGTCCCCTATTTTTGCCTGACTGCAAGTGAGAGCTGAGGATAAAGAGAAAGCAGAAAGCAAAAATATAAATTAGCCCTTTTAGACTGCAATAATATTAGAAAAAATACTTGAAAACCCTATTTATTTTAAAACGTGATTTGAAACAATGCACAGTAAAATGCCAGACAAATGCAACTTGAGACGTTGGTGGGTTTACACTGGTTTCATTTGATCACACAGTTCTACTTTTTGAAGCCCTTTTTGTTCTACTTTGCACGTATGTTGTTTCAGATAGTAGTAATTTTTGCCTTCCTTAAGCCATTTTGTCCTGCTTTTACTGTTGGCTGCGGCTCTGCCGTGCCTCACTGTCACACCAAAGCAACTCCCTGTCATGCAGTCAGCCTTCAGCATAAGACTTCCTTCCTATAGATCTGAAATAGACTTTACTTTCTACTCTTCTCTCTTCGGGTTGCCTGGTCATTCTGGGTAGAAGGTCTGTCTTTAAAGAACTAATATTTTGTTGCTGGCAGAAGAAAGGGGAGGTGAAGGAAGGGTCAGGGTGTGGATCAGTGTTAAACAAATTGTGAAGGTCATAAAGAATTTTAATGTGTCTTGAAAAAGAGACTTGTATCCAGCAGCACATTTTTGTTTGTGATAGTCTGAATGAACAATTGTGGCTGCTTTGAGAATTTGGTGTAGACTGCATGACTGGTATAAATTGAATTAGTCTCATGACAAGGACATAGTCCCCCCTTTTTTTTTTTCTATCTGCCTGATGGAAAGCAGAAGAAAGCCCTGCATGACACGCTTGACCCACAATGTCACTGTGGGCTTTTGTGACAGGCTCTGACTTCTGGCCTCTCATTTGATAAAGTCAATTTGGTGGAGACTAGAAAGGAACCTTGCTGCAACACAAAATGTACTTACAGAATGTATTTGGTGGTGAGTACAGACGACTGCCATTCAGTCTGCATAATCATTAGCAAGCCAGGGTTTCTTGCCACAAATAGGGCAAAGTCTTGGGCTTGTATAACTTAGGGACACAGTCACACCAAATGGTGCACTATGTAGTATCCTGTGCTGTGGGATCACCTTTCTTTGTTTTTTTTTCTCCAGCCATCCCTATGCCTTCCATTTCCTTCATTTGTTTATTTCTTCCATTTTTCTTTCCCACTCTTCTGCCTTCCTTTCATCTCCTTACACTTCTTTCCTCCCCCAACTTTGTATCCCGAACTAGAATGAAATTGCTCCCTCTTTTCCATGCTGACAGGGCACCAGCAAAGAATTCATTCTAAGTGCTGCTTTTCCTTAGCCTGAAAAAATCTCAACTTTCTGATTTTGTGTCCGTTTCCCTCACATTCCCAATGTTCTCCTTCCTGCCTTCATTGGCACTGAGAAAGAAGTGCAAACTTGGACGATTCCAGTGGAAATATTTGTAGTGCATCAAAAGAAAAAAGATCTGAATGTAGGTTGGGTAAGAGAAAACTGTAACCTGCAGTGCTTGTTGTTCTATCTGTACTCACAATGCAAATGTAATTACTTAAATTGAAACATTTTGTAATGTTCTAAGCACTAGAAAAACCTTTTGAATTGATGTTTTGCATTTTTTGTTTGTGTTTTTTTTTTTAAAGAAGATTAAAAATTGTGTCTTTCCTGTTGATATACAAGGCAGTGTTTTGTTTTTTTTTTAATGCAGTGAATCAAGATGTTTTCACTATAGATTTAAGAAACTCATAAGAGAATGATTTTCATTTTTTTCCTGAATATTAGGGACTGTAACCTGAGCAGGGGTAGCCAAGTATTTTTGCAGTCAGTAAACAAACAGTTGAACAAAATTAACTTACACTACAGGGTTGCAATTTCAGTGCATAGGATTTGGCTGCAGGTACTCTGACAGCACATCATGGCATTGTGCCAGCCTCATGACCACATTTGAGTGACGTTTTTTGCAAGTTCTGTCATTTGTATCATGAATTCTGGTGGTTTTCATTGGAGAGTCATTTCAGCTTGTGCCACAAACCCCTAGGGGAGATACAGAAAATTGAAAACATTGTGTTGTTTAACAAATCCAGAAATACCTACTTTTCCAAGAATGTTTATATTCCATTATCTCATGCAGATTTGAGAAAACAGTTCTCTTTTTTAATACAATGTATTTTTTTTCTCTTTCTTTATGCAGAGACCTGAGTGAAAACCAGATAAAAGGAATCCCTAGAAAGGCCTTTCGAGGAATCATTGATGTGAAGAACTTGTAAGTGACAACTTCATTAATGTTTGTGGTGCAAAACAGTCTCCCTAGGTTACATCTGGCTGTCACGATTTGTTTGAGTGCCATGTGGTTAGCTCTGTGCAACACAAAAGGGAGCTGTGGACCCTGCTGTGTGCAGCAAGTTACTGTCAGGGGTCTCACGTGCTACTTTGGTCCACATGTACACTATGCAACACACCTGGGGAAGTTTGGAGCAAAGGAAAAAAAGTATACTTAAAGGCTTTACCCTTCCCTTTAGTATTATCCTGCAAAATCCAGTGAAATCACAATCCAAGCTTTGAAGCAAGATGTGCATAGGAAAAGAACTGGTAGAGTTTGGGATGAAATTGAAATATTTCAGTTAGATTAAATGTTCTGTTCCATCACTTGGGTGGAAAGTAAATATGGCAAAATATGGCACACAGTAGCAGGCACAGTAGTTGAACAGAAATATCAGAAAATTAAAAGATAATGTAATTTTTGAGACACAGGAAAGTCCAGGTGAATATAATTTATAGTGGGAAGAAGTTTGTGAATTTTAGACAAAAGTGTGGCTTTTTGGTAAAGTTAGCATGAATTTACATTGTGTAATCTAGAGGAACAATAGATGGTGTTTTGTTTCAGAAAATCTAACTTTCCCAGCTATAATTCCCTGTTAGTTGTCTGATTTAAATTACAAAGTTTGCATTCAGAGTTGATTTCCCCTCTGGTGAGCTGTCAGAAAAATCATGGGTGTTCTTTGATTTATGCACCCAATCTCAGTGCAGAAAGAAGCAGCTCTTTTACATGAGCTGATATCAAGGGATGGATGAATGGACTGCTTGGAGGAGTCCTGTAAATGTTGGCATCTAAAGCTTTATCAAAAAACTGTGACTGTCAATTTAGGCAGTAAGAATTATAGTGCTGTGAAAGAGACAGTGTCAGAAGTGCTTCTCTTTAGCCACTGTTTCTGTCTTTCAGGAATACTGATTCATGTTTTTGAGGGATCCTGGAGACCTTCAGACATAAGAGAGAAAGTTACATATTCTCCCACGCTCTCCAAACCTTTCCAGTTTATATTTAACATTCATATAGGGAAAAGCTGGCATGGAACATTCTCTGTTGTCATAGCTTGGTATTTCACATGGCCTCAAATTCTTCCAGTTTCTACATAAAGTGTCCAAACATCATGGCAAAATACTAATTTTGTAGATATTATAATAGGGACACAGGAAGTGTTAGACCATGTGCAAGTCTGCAGATTAATGCTGTCTTGAACAGCAGCTTGGAAAGCTTCCCTCAGGAGAAAATGTAGAGAAGTTGATGCAATAGGCTAAGCCCAAGCATTAATTCCTTTTGGATACAGGCTCTGAACTATGCAGCCTAAGGGCTTAATATAAATTAGAGTGGGTGCCATTTGGAAACCCTGTGAGAACTGCCCTCTCTCAGCATGGCTGTAGCAGTAAGCAACAGCAAGTGGCTGGCTGTGGCTGGTTGGAGCAGACTGGCTTGGTACCGACAGGAGTTTGGTCATTTAAAAAAATAAATGTTAAGATGACGGAAAAGAAAAAAAAAGGTGTTATCGAAAGCAGTGTTTCAGGATATTTTTCACCCTGCTTTTCTTTTTAAAAGGTAGAAGCGTTCTGTCTATTGTCATCTCTTAACACAGCGTGAGCCCAGGAAAATGGGCTTGTGGAAGGGCTGTGCTAAAGGAGAGCTTTTAAATGTCAGGAAGGCCAATGGTTTTGCCACGAGACAAAGGCAAAGCAGAGGCTGGCAAGATGAGGTTTTAAAACTCCCAAGTGGGGGAAATTTGTGTTGTGAATTATTTTCATATGACGTGTTTTCTGCTGTTTGACTATAATATCAAAAAAGAATCTGCACACACAGACTAAATTAGTAAGTCTACTTCTAATTAAAATATAGAAATAATTATACAGCTTTTAGAAAGTTTCACGAACACATAATATCCAATACCAATAGTGAACTTAGATGGGAATTTTGCATGAACTGACACTTTGAACATATTGTAGAATAAATGCTACTCTGGTCCTAAAACAGTTGAACAAGAAAGGACAAGAGAAGGGCCAGCTTGCAGTGTACACCTGTATTCAATTTCTGTTACTTATTACTTAGAGAACAGGAAATGTTTCATGCAGCAATCTAGCCCCAAGTAAGCACGTTTATTTCAAGAATGAAAGTGTGTGGATTTGGGTCTTGTTGAGCTTTGGGCTAACTCATCACTGTCAGCCATGGCCTGCCATCATAAAAATATATAGAGCCACTTCCTGAGTTTCTGCACGTTTACCCTGCTTGTATCACATTTTGGCATTCAGATGAGTGTTTCTCCGGTGAGGTGTTCCTGCAGTTTCTGTTGAATTAGCCTGCCCAGCCACCTGATTGAGGAAAGCCAGATTCCCAGAATAGGAATACACAGAGGTTGACCCAAATAAAGATCCTGTAACAGCAGCAGCCATTCTTCGAGGGTGTTGCTTGCAGTTATTGGCAGCGTGCTCCCAGCTCTTCCTCTCTGTGCTCACATGATAATATCAGGGCTGCTTGTGTTGCAGGGATCATTCCCCTATAAGAAATGCAGAGGAAAGATTTCAAGTAATTACTTCTCCTGGCAAGTTGCTGCCCTGTGTCCTTTTCTCATCTCTTGACAGAAGTTTATTCTTTTGTTTTGTGGCATTGCAGTAAGGAAAATCAATAGCCTGAGACCTACCATCAAGCAGAGTGCTGTCTGAGACTAAAATGGCAAGACTCTGGTTGTGTGTTTCAGAGTCTTTGCTGCTTTGTCACCTGTTCCTATCTTGCACCTTTCAGCCCAAAGGAAAAGCTACTTCTGCAGGCAGTGAGGGTGCAAACATACATCTTGAGTATACACAGGGACAGGTTTGGTGTCAGTGTCTATGTCAGTGCAGCCTCCATGACCCACATCAAGGAGCAAGTGCTGGTGGAAGGGCAGAGTGGTAGGAAGTGGTCTGTGTCCATACTGTCGACAGGGCTCCAGCTTTGCTGTGCCTGGTCCTCTCTTTCACATCAACATCTCCCAGACAAAGAAACTAAAGGATTCTCTAAAAGGAAACCATGAATACATAAACAGTGTGGATGTGTGGGGAGAATGACAGAGCAGCAGAGCAGGAGGGGAGCCAGCCTGGTCATGTAGACCACCCTGTTTGAGCACCACACAGAGCTAGAGCCACATGAAATTACCCAGTTACTGCATTTTCTGAGGAGTTGCTGCCATTTCTTGTTCTTGATTCACTGGAACTCAGTGCATATTCAGCTTCAGTGTTTTTCCTTCTGCTGGATTTGGTATAAGATAGATTTTTGTAGCATTGGGATTCAAAAAACATAAGCTAACAGGTTCATCTGTCATGCTAATACAGGCTCATGGTATTTCTCTCTAAATATTCCTCAGCCGCATGTAAGATAATAGCTCATATTACTAGACCTGCAAGCAGCTTTCCTTGCATCCTGGGGCCACTTAAGAAATTGTGGGTAATATCCTTCTTTATATCCCTAAAGATTCCTTTGGAGGAAGAAATTAAGCATTCGGATTTATTTTTTTTAATGCAGAAATACATCAGCACACATATGTAACAGTTACCACTTCTTTAAGTCAGTAGTCATTTTCTTTCCTAGTGGTTACATTGCCTATGCAAGGTAAAAAAACAGAGCTCTGCGAGTACTGTAAAATGTTTTTGTGACTGTTAGTTTCAGTTTCTTATTTGTTAAATGGCTTTTCCTGGAAGATACTCTTACTTTTTCTGCATGCATCTACTATTAGCATCGATCCATGTGTCTTTTACAAAAATTAAACACCGAGATTGCACATTCAGGTTTTGGAAAAAGCTGAACTTGCTCTTTATGTTGAGAGGTATTTTGCATTAACCTACACAAAACATAAAAATGCTCCTATGTCATGTTTTTTTATCCATCACAACCAGCACTGCAGAGCATATTTGTAATATTTGCCATTCAGCCATAGAATAGAAATAATTAAACATACCTGTCAAATTAAAATTATTAATAAACCTTTAGAAATAATGATTGATTTGTGTGTAGCCATTTCACTAGCAGCCAGCAAGGGATTGTGAGTTATTTGCTGTACAAATATACATAGTATATCTTCATGAAATGTTGCACTAGAAAGCTCTTCAGTCTGGGTTCTCAGGGGCAGCCATTATCCAGAGCCCTCTGAAGTTCTTGGCCTTAGTTTCTCGACATTTGTGCACAGCGTTTGGTGTTGTAGTTTGCAGTAAAATGAAACAAAAGGAGGAAGATAAATAGTCAGCCAGGTTTTCCACTCTTTTGGTGTAAAATCTGGAATAAGTCTACTGAAGTCAGTGGTTGGCCTCAAATAAAAGGATTCAAAGGGCTTGAGGAGAATTGATTATCACATGTTGGCTTGTGTATTTGCTTATGTATCTTTCTATAGACTGAACAACATGTGTCTGTATTTGATGATGTGCATAAAAGGCACAGTATATTTTAAATATCAATACATGAAAACTTAAAGAAAGGCTAAATTTGTATTATGGAAGAGATTTCAGGTTGCTTTGATCTCAGCTGGTATTTTTGAGTGTCTTCAGAGCTGGCAAAACAGATCAGAGGTATTGAAACAGTCAGCTATTTGAAAACACTCATTAGAGACAAGCCTTTTGCACTCTTTAGGGGGTAAAAAGATCATATTACTTCAACCTTAAAAATTTGTAAATAATTTTCTTCCTCCTTATCCTTAAAATCACACTGCTCTCAATGTATTCCAAGTGTATTCTTTCCTATCTTCTGTAATTGGTATTCATTTTGGTAGTGACCATAATGAATTCAAGAGAGATCTCAGTGGCCATCACATTTACTTTCCTAGACATTCCATTGTAATGCTGCATTATTATAACATTAAAATAACACGTTACCAACTTACTACCTTCTATGGAGAAACATCACCTGCAGCCTAAGTTAATTTTATTAATATATTAGTCTGTGCTTTTGCCATCTGTTCTGCCCCTTCTAATAAATGCAAAAAGCAGATATTTCAGTTATCTCATTAAAATATATGATGGATTGAAATGCACATGCACATTCCCTACACAATGCAGAATGCATTTAAGGTGAGTATGTAAACCAACCAAGCAGAGGGGCTGGGTCCTAGCAGTGGACATTTTGTGATACAGTAGTGTTCATTTCTTTACCTCTTCAGCTGGCCTCGTGCAAAGGGTAACAGAGCAAGTGACACAGAATTTGGTTGCTTCGTTTGCCTCTTGAGAGTCATGACCCACCTTTGCAGGGACTGACTGGCTGTGTGTCACAGTTTTGCTGGGGGAGCTGCTGCTGGTTCTACTCCCTGAGGACAATTTAGCATGTATTACCCCTTTGCTCTCCTGTTTTCTAGTTTATTCAGTTCTTAGCCACTAACCTTTAAAATCTACTTGCCCTGATCTTTCTAAATAACTTCTCGTGTCTATTTTATAGTAAAAATTGGAGAAAAAAGCAAATGCTGTGCAGCCTGCCTCCTGGCAGGCAGGAAGGTGTAGGGAGGAATTGCATTTTCGTTAGTCCCCAGCTGAAGGTGCCTCACTGCTCACCCTGTCCATTTTCCATCCGGAATACCATAGCTGCTGCAGCCATAGCCAAGAGTGAACCTGATAGGAACACAGAGGTTAAAACTTTAATTCAGGAACTGCATCCTTTTAATCACAGTTCCTCCTCTGGCTATTGTGATTAGGCATGGCCCTTTTTCTTGGTATTTGTGCTGCAGTGAGAAGGGTGGGCAATGTGTACCCTGGCCACACTTCTGATGGTACAGTGAACTGCAGCATCCTGGGGACAAGGGTGCTGTCTCTGAAGGAAAGGCTATCCTAGAGCCCTTCCCTTGCAGAAGAGCCTTGTGCAGGGTGGCTGAGGGTGAGCAAAGTGTCTTGAATAAGGAGTTAATACTGCATTTTTCTAGGATGAGGTACATATAGGTTGTGCACTCTGAATAGCTGGGCTCTCTACCAGTTTATCATGATCATCAGGAAATACGGTGTTTTTCAAGTGTCAGTATAGTCCTGAAACTTTTGAATATATCTCTTATAACGTTGTAGAGAGCAGCTATTACTCAAAATCACCTTAGGAGGAAAATTTTGTGGGATTTTTGCATTGTACACTGATGGTAAAAGATGCTGGTTCAGCAGTAATCTTGCTAGCTATTGAGATCGGTCTTGATAGTGCATAACTGCAAATGCTCTGCACTTGTGTTGTGTCAACTCTTCACATTGGTTTCGTCTCAACCTGCAGGATATTCCTGTATTTTATGAGAAGAGCTGCTAAAGGGAATGTTGCTTCCTTTTTTATCCCTGAGCAGTTGAGGATTGTCCCAGATGCATGAGGGAGCAATGGTAGAAACACGTGCACTCTAATAACCTGCAAATTCTGCAACACACGTGATAAATACTGGAAAACTCCAGAACCATTTCATGAAGTATTTAAATATATGTCATAATTGGTAGTGTGCTTAGACTATACATGCATTTTTCAAACATGTTTTGGTTTATGTAATCCCCTCTCCCATGTTCCTCACTAATAAATAAAACACCAGGTGGACTAACCAGCACAGACTGATCTTAAATCTGTTGAATGTGCTAAACTACCACTTGTGCCTCACTTGAGATTGATTTCACAGATTGAAAATGCACTGGTGATTTTACTTTTTACTTTAAATGAAAACATCTGCATTAAGTAGAGTGGATGTCTGCTCTGTTCTCCTGTCCAATTGCATTTCAGGAAGTATTTGTTTCATGGATGCTCCCAGTTGTGGTCTTGACTAGCCACAAGGGATCTGTCACCGACAACTCATTAAAAGCTGAACCATCACTCCTGAGAAATACATTTCCTCACTGTAAAGGTTGCTTTCCCCTCAATGAAATGTCAGATAAATAAAAGCTGAAATGTCTCTTAAGTGCACTCTACCTAGAAAACAGAAATACATAAGCCAGCAGTATTTAGTAGTGGAGGATGTATATAGGTAGCATTTAATATTTTTAAAAGTTTCATTTTTCTGATGCCAGTCAGAGCTGACTACATCCATAATAAGGTTATACATAACTTTGATTTACCCAGTTTCTGTATTCAGTATATGCACTGCAATGTATATTGTTTCCAGTATCAATTTTTGGGCAAACCACAGGATTTAAAATATTACTTGTAGGTATAAGACAACCATAAACATCAATTTCCTTTTCTGGAAATTTATTTCAAGTATCACTTAAAGGCTGCACTTTTCTTTGTTCTTATGGTAAAATCCTAATGCTGATGACAAGGAAGATGGAGTGTACCACACAGGCCTAAGTCATCCTTTCCATCTACTTCAAATTCTGTTCTGATCTTCCCTATCCATTTTATTTTGCATAAATTTTTGCCTTCTCCTGCCTAAGAGGGCATCTCCTATAGCCCTTAGTAATGCTGCTCTGTAAGTTGGTCATCAGTGGGGGTTTTGAAGGGTGACATGGATGTGCTGTATCCCTTCAGGAAAATAGCACATCCAGCACAGCAATCAGAACCATTTGCACAGGAGACTGACATAGTTCAGTGCTTGGGTGTGAGAACCCCAGGCTTGATGGGCACTTTAAAAAGGTATAATGAATTTTCTGTTTGATTAGGTGGAATATAGTTTAAAATAATTTTCAGAAGTTTAGACATTCAAGTAGATAATTCACTTGCCTAAATGTGACATTGGTATACGTTTTTAAATAAGGCCACAAACTGTGTCCAGAGCTTGACAAAGGAAAATCTCATGCTCAGTTTGAATGGAATCCATGATCCTGGGGTTTGAAATCTGCTGCAAAAAGGCAGGGTGACTATTGATATTTCCAGGGATTACTTATCTGCTTATTTATTTTGCTGAGCACTGCTCGGTGCTTTGTGGGTTCATTATTCTTTTATCTTAATAAAGCATCAATAAATTTTGATGCAGCATCCATGCTGCAGCACTGCTTTTGCACAGAGAATAATGAATAGCAGACTTGGCCCTTTTCTCTTTTCATAGTCTTATAAAAGTCCCTTTGACAGAAACAAACTCCAGAAAATACCATGATTTAAAGACAGGCTATGTGGTATTCTTACTGTCCTTTTGATATAAAACTTGATTAAAATGGGATGTGACATCACTTGAAAAAGTATGAACATAAAATTTTCTTCATTTTGTACTTTTTTAGCCTAACCTCTGCCTACAGTTTATCTTTGGATAATTTGTGCTGTCTTTGTGCCATGTCTTAGTTTTGAATGCATTTGTTGAAAATTTCCTGTAGCATTCATCTATGATTGTCAAAAGGAGCTTTTATTCTGAAAAAAAAATAGTACTGGTTTTAATTATAATTCTAAATAGCTTCATAACCACTGTGAACTCTGAATTTACATCATTTTTATGATAGCCACACCATTCCAGGTTTATTGATTTTGTCATTTGCTTCATTACATTTAATGCAAACCTTTTGTATGGAATTATTCCGGTGCTGTGCTGGGCACGGAGGGGTCACTGTATGCAGTCTCTAGCCAAAACAGCACAGCAATATCACTTTAGCACAGACTCCATGAATAAATGAGGGTTGTAAATACTGTCCATGAGCAGCACAAAGTTTGGCTTCTCCTCTTGACCTTTCCAGCTGGACAAAGTTAAAACCATAGCTTGAGTCGTCTTTTTTTCCTGGTTTTTTGTGGCTTTTTTTTTTTCTCTTTTCCTCTCCCCCGGTGTTTCAGCTCAGCTCTTCAGGCAGTGCAACACATGTCTTTCAGCTAGAGAGAAAAAGGGGCTTTTGGCAGGAAAACAGGAGGCAGGCAGTGCCTGCTGGTTCTGCAGCAGTGCCACGCTTTGCCCTGGCATGACCAGTTCTGTGCAGAAGTGAGATCTTGCCCCAGCGAAGGGATCTGCAGGGATGCTGACTTGCTGCTCAGAACCCCTGCTGAAGAGCCCGTGGTCTTCTTGGGCTCTCAAGGCAGAGATACAGGGGGGCTCTGCAGTCTCAAGTTGTTTTACTCTTTCACTGGGATTAAGTTTTGATCTTACGTTTTGTAAATAGGCAACAATGTTCCTGGAATTGTGGTACCTTTTCATGTGAACAAAACTTGCTCAATTCTTAATTAATACTGCATCACTTTTTCTGGATAACACAATTTTTATTTTTAATTTTACATCATTAAAAAAAAAGTGATGAAAACACTGGTCAAAACAGGTAAGTAAATAGATTCTTTTTTTCTCCAAAAAGCAATGACTTAGGCTCAAAAATTAATTTCACTAATTGACTGGGAGACTAGATTCCCTGCACCACTCTTCCTTGCCCACAAAATAAGATAGATGTCCCCGCTTCTTGACCCCACCTCAGCAAGGCTGCTGCTTAGCTATTGTCAGCCCTCAACTCAGCTGCAGCTTTCCTTGAGAGAGCAGAACAAGGCATTTAAAACAGCTACAATGATGACAGAGCCTGTGTAGTTTCTTGCCACATTCAGAGCACAGAAGGGAATGATTAAGTTTCTCATTCAGCAATTCAGGCTGTTATGTGGCTTTGCTATCTTGCAGTTGGGTGGCTCCATGAGATAAAATGGTTGTAGGAAAACGAAGCTACCTGCAATTCAGTTCAATCCAAAATTGTTATGCCTTGAAAGGAAGATTATTTTTGGAGGAAAAAATAATTAAACTGCAGTGGTATAATTGTATTTTACAGTCTTTTAATCATAAATTCGTTTTATATGAACATATGTTCACTGTCTTTATACAGCAAGGGATGTTATACAGGCCTTTAAAACAGCTAAATTGCTGCATCATTTGAAACTTTCCTCGAAAGAAGCTCAAATCATATGAACCCTATATGGATATTATGACGACCTTGTAGAGGATCCTTATTTTTCTTTAATTTTTAAACATTGTGTTTCTGCTTGGATCTACAATGTTTTCTTCCAATGTAAAATAAGGATATTACTCTAAGTGAAGCACATAGGGAATCCTTGGGTACTCAAATATCTGTTATGAGATCAATAGAAATAGTGTAAAGTTGATTATCTAGGTGCAAATCTGAGAATGGCCTTAGTAAAATAGTTTTGAGGTAGGCAAGAATAAAAACCCTTTTGTTTGAGACCAGATGACATAGGGCAAATGTGATATGGCAGCATCAGAAAGGGCTGTTCGATGATGGTCTCATTTGTACAACTGATTTCTGCTACCCAATATAATTTTCCTCCACTTTTTTACCTAGCAAAAGCCTGTGGGATCTAATTTTGCTTTTGTTTACCCTTTGGTAGTCCCATAAATGTCAAAGAAACAAATGAGAGAATTCTATCATCATGTGGAAGTAACCTTTCATCCAGTCTTTTGTGGTTTTTAAAGCTCTTTTTGGAGTTATTTTTCCAAATCATTGAACAGTAGTAGTAACACTGTAATAATATGCATACACAGCTTGTCCAAGGTGCTATTCTCATACTTAGAATTCTTCCTTTCTGTTGTACTACGGAAAGTGAGGATTTCTGAATTGTTCTTTTAAAGGAACATGAGACTTTCAATAATGATCAAGATAATTTCCCTCTATAATTCTGTCTCAATATCCTGTCAATCAGAGGTTGCTTATAAGGCAGTCATGATAGTTAATACTGGAATCCAGAATGATGCTTTTAAAAAAACCACCACCACCACAAAACCCAGAATTTAGTTAATTTATCATTTAAACAGGCAAGCTAATGGGCTATATAAAATTGTGACATGGTGCACAAGATTTCATAAAGCAAATGGTTTGTGTTAAGATCCCCATAAGCAGTTCTTGCTATATTTCCAGGTGAATAGCATGCAAGTCACCTCATCTAATCTACTTCTCAGTGCAATGAAACATTCTTTTTCATACACATTAAAAATTGCTTGTTGTGACGTGTGGTGGGAAATGTATCTTTCTGGTGCAAAAATTAGGTTTAAAAATTAGACTGATTTTTTTTCTTCTTCTACTTTTGTGACCCCTCAGTAGACATGTATGAGAGTTTCACCCCTGAACCTGCTTTATTTTGTATTTAATTTATATGCTTAAGCTCAGGTCATATGCAGCATCACCTATTGATTAGGTCCTGCTTTTAAAGCCAGTCTTATAAGGCAGATGCAAGGAGCTCAAGTGGTTTGCATGGAATGATTCATTGCATAAGGGGGCTTTCAGTTCTCTGAACCATTTTGGTGGGAGTTTTGCTGGTGGTGGTGGGGTTTTTGTTTGGTTTTTAGCTGTCTGCCTTGAGCTCACTTTTCAAAGATAGGGCTCTCTTGCTTCTTGCAGATCAGCTGCAAAGCATAATTAAGGGTTAATGTTCAGGCAGGGGGATAAGCAGCAAGCTCTTGCCAGTAAGTTAGGCAAGCAGCTCTCTCAGGAGAATGACTGAGAAGGACTGGAGAAATGTACTTGTGAAGCAAATTGTGCAGGTATCTTCTTTACCTACTTACAAAGGATTTGTTGCTTTGAGTGCAAGAAAGAAAATTTTGGGGCAGGGCTTTTCTCTGGCCATTTCATTTAAGTGCTGTCACATCTCAGTATGAATTAGATGTTTGAGATTTTGTTTAAAGGGTCAGGTAAGGTATGCTCCTTTGATCCAAACTTGCTGCCTAATCTTACGAGGGAGTAAAAGTTTTCTTGCACAAGACTGCCTTTTTGTTATGATAGTCCTGGCAAAGGAAGCAGCTATCTCTGTTATAAATATATTTATGGACTAATGTCAGTAAGAAATAATAATGAAAAAATTCCACCTAGCAAGTAAATTTCAAACTCAAATGGATTATCTGAACTTAAAAGATTCTTTGTTAATAGCTTCAATTTTGTAGGGCTTGTAGAATCATTTTTTAGTGACTAGTAGGTGAATATGAATGAACAGTTTGCACATGTGACCATTTATATTTAAAAAAATTACAAAGTCTAAGATGAGCTTAAGGTTGATGTAATTAATTTCAAAAAAATACTTTTCTTAAAAAAGGAAAAAAAAATCTTAGCAATTTATGGTGAAAAGAATCAAAGTCTTCTTTGGAAAGGCTTCTAGGAAATTCTGTGTATGAACCTGCATCTGCAGTATTTCCTGTTGATATTAGCTATATGGTGTAAAAATTAATACTAACCATACTTCTAATAATAATCCATCTTCTACCTATATCTTTTTTTTTCTTTTGTAATTAGGCAGTTGTTTCATTATGCTGGTTTTTACTAGTTTTAAATGGAATAATTCTACCACATTTCTGTTCATTAGAGGAAGTCTTGCATTTATGCATAAATACTTTTTGGATAAAGACTTTTAAGTTACCTTACTAGAGTTTCCAATGAAATGGAATAAAGCCCTTTGGGGGTGACCTATCATCCTGTTATTGCAGGGTACGTTGTCTTGGAGCTTATGATTGTTCCTTGATACTGGGATTGCTAAATTTTGAAGCTTCAGATCCAGGGTCAAGTTATTCCTTGTCCAGCAGTTAATCTCTGCAAGCAAATAATGATCCGGAAGGAAAGCTGAAAAAAAGACTTCAGCACCTGTTAGGCTGCTTTTTAATTCTACCCAAGAGCTAAACTTATGTGATGATGTCTGGTACCAGTAGGGGTTTTTGATGATATTTTTCCTTTCCTGTACTGCAATTCAGTCAAACATTACTACTATACAAGGTTTGCGTATATCTTTATAAACTATCTTTGTGACAATAGTAAGATTATCAATATCTATTGCAGTGGGTGGCGTTCAGCACCTTTGATATAAACTCTCCCTGTTCTATGTTTTAGGTTGGTACTTTACCTGCCTGAGGCCAGGGAAACACATTTTAATTTAGAAATGATGTGGGTTAGTGGAACTGGAAGTGCTGCGCTCAGCTCCTGAAATGTTGTAAAGCCTCCTTATGTTGCTGAGAACTGTGCATCTGCAGGGTGGGTGAATACAGGTATTAAAGGATAAGGTATTCAAATACTACAGCAGTCACATAAATGCCAAAATAGATGGATGCCATTTGCTTTTATGAATTAAAAGAAACAGACCTATGATTTCATGTAGGTGGAATGAAACAGGCCCGGGTGACTATGCGGAAGAGTTGCCACGTATGCTCTGTGCCCTGTTCTTGCAGGATACATAGTAGTGCCACACTGATTTTGTAAAATATTGTTCAGAAAGTTAAAGATCTGCTAACAAAAACTGACTGTAGTGATCCAAACATATTGGATGCTTATGGTTCATATGGGTGTTCAAACAGGAACATTTGTTCCCAAATGCTTGTAAACATAAATCTGCAGGATGGATTGCTGTCCTTACTCTGGGTGATAAACATTTCACAGATGACATGAATTTGGCTGGCTTGAAAACAATAAAACAAAATTACTTTTTTTGTCAACTGTGATCCAATTTGCTGTGTATTTCCATAGCACTTTTCAAAGTATTTAAAATTGATGCAGTTACTAGATCCCAAGGTGACCAACAGCAATGTTATTTTTTGTTCCCATGTAATATGTCAGGTATTTTATTTGCTTTCCTTTCCTACCATCTCTCTGGGTTTTCTTTTGACTGAATTTTCCTTAAGGTTCTTTTTTTCTGTCTAGAAGCTAGTTATTCTTTCTTATCCCTTCTTGTTCTGTAGGTGCCCTGTTAAGTGTTTTGGAGTTTGATTTGTTTTGTGCAGGTGTTTTGTTGAGAGTGTAGGTGAGTTTTGCAAGTCTTACAGAAATGATGTAGACTTGGGAAAGGAGTGGATGGCAGAGGAGGACACAAGTCACAGAGGCATAGTTTTTGTGACATTTTCTTTTAAAAATACATCGTGAGATGATTAACTTGAATCTAGTTAAGTACTGGAGGCAGATGGATGGATCTTCAAATTCATGTAATTGCCCAATATGTGGCAATGCTGATAATGAGAAGGCATTTTTAGGCTCCTCTGACTCTTGCACAGGGTTCTGAATCCACACAGAAATGATATTTCCCCCTTCAAGACCTCACCATATAACAGACAGGACATGACAACCCTCACATCTGTGAAACAAAATGTTGTGAGTCTGGAGAAGGCTATTTGATGACAGTTCAGCAGTTGAGCTAAGTATGTACAATGTATGGCCCAGGGTAGGCTCCAGTGGAATATTTTCCATTCTGCTATGGCTTATAGATTAACCCCTTCCCCATATAAATGATTTCCTAATGTTTCGGGGTCACTGTGACAAAGGTGCTTTCACATCACTAGTCTTCTGGCTCCTGGTAGGCAGTGACCAAGCACCCTCTGGTCCTGGAGCCACTCTGAGAGTCACTGCTTTTTCGCTGAAGGAATTTGGAAATGCTGGTTGCTTTTTTATGCTCTACAGTGTTTGCCAAGGATACCCCACTCTGTAACAATAATGGCAGATTTTAGTGCTTATTTGAACCCTTTACCAGTCTTCTCAGAGTAACAGGAGTGCTATTTGCCTTCTCATAAGAACTTAGATGTGCACTTGTATGAGTAAGCAAATGTACTTATGTAACTTATGTACTTATGTAACTACATAAATTAGATACGTAAGTACACAGAACTTAGTACAAATACCAGTAAATACATAAAAGTGCACAGCAAGAACTCACCCTTTTGTCAAAGTTTTGGTAGTGTAAGAGGGTAATGCAGAAACCCAATGTATGTGTTATGTTAAAGGGTTTATTTGAAATCACATAGGAGAACATGCAAATTTGGGGCAATGAAGTATAGAATCAGAGCTGTAACCGTAAGCAGTAATTCCATGGAGAATTTGACATTTAGGAATATGTGTGTTAAAACCAAAATCTCTGACTTTGATATGATTTTACAATGAATAATTTGAATTTCATGTCTCAAAGTTGAGTTGCTATTACCAGATCAGTATGAGAGAAAAAGGGTCAAACCAAACAAAAACCTGGAAGCACCCCCACCCCACAGCTTTCATGATCTGGAGTGCTCCTTATTCATCCTAAAATCAGAGCTCACAGCTGGATTAAAGATGTCATGGCCTGCTCTTTGGAACCCTGTAGAAAAGCTTGGGAGGCTGTGCTAAGCAGGATCAGCACTGGAAACCTGTATCACAGTGATGTAAAACTAATGCAGCATCTTGAAATATGTAGTGTTCATTAATTACCCTTCAGTGACTGTGGGGTTGAGTTTCTGTTGTAGCACTTCTTGGTTGTTGTGGAACCTGATACAACCACGTTAAAACAAGCCTCCAAACCAAAATGGGACACTGAGATATTCTGTTCTTCCCTCTCTAGCATCAACTGGCCATTTTTATTTTTTAAAGCAGTGTGATACCCAGGATACGATTGAAAAATTTCTTGGTGTGTTATACTGAGATACTGAAGCTCATAAGTGCAATATGTGAATTGTTTGGGTATTCATCCACTAGGTATTAATATTCTCTAATTTTCAAGAAAGAAAGCTCACCAAAACACATGAATCTCTACTGCTTTGCCCAAGTTTACTAGCCATGTAACAAGGTTGACAGTGCTGTCAGACTTCACTCACCACTTGTATTCTTTTGGTATCATTTTCACCTAATTTTTGTCTTAAGACCTAGAAAACATATATCAAGTCACTGTATGACTGCAGGTGATAGAATTAATTTAATGTAATATGTGATTTCAAAGGGGACAGATGTCTGGAGATCGAATGTCAAGATTCCTTTTTGCTCTGTCATCTCCCTAACTGTGTAAAGAGGTGCTTCTGGTGCCTGGCCTTGGGCACATTCACCTTCACTTAGCTGCCAAGGTCTGTCTCATTTGCTGGCTGCCACAGCCTTCATCTCGTCATGTAATTTTCATGTTTGTTGAGAAAGTCTGAACCTCTTAAAGACATGAGAGCCTTAGTTTCCTCTCCAAACTGAATTTAGTAAATTATTCATAATCAAAATGTGTAAACAAGGAAGCACCAGAATTAAATAGGGTTTTTTGCCAAGGAACCACCTTCCTTTCCTCCTGCCCCCATCCTGCTGTGTACAGCCGTGTCTGTAGCTCCTCCTGGTCAGCTCTGCACAGCCCTGGGCTGTGCTGGCAGGAGCTGTGCACAGGGCCAGCCCCGGGGCAGCCCTTGGGTGGTGTCCTTGGGGCTGTGGTGATGTCACCTGTGTCCAGACCTCCTCTTGTCTGCGCTGTGGGAAAGAACCAGCAGAGCAATAGCCCAGCCTTGTTGCGTCACTCCGTAGAGTTTCTTGCAGTCCCCTGGCCTACTGAAACCACGTTACAGAAACACTGCTAGCTCCAAACAAATGTTGTCTGTCTGTGACATGTGACAGCTAATATAAATTTAATTGTAAGTGATGAAGCATTCTGTGTCTGTCTTTTTCACGTTTTGGTTGTGTCATGAATTTGTTACCGCACGGAACATTCACACAGAATGGTTTTCAAGGAAAAAGCCCAAACCCCAGTTGCATGCTGCTCCATTGATCTGCTGTAACAGAGAGCCTGTGGAGGCTTGTTTGTTTTTCCTTCAATATAAGCATGACATGTGTGCTATTAGTTTCATGTAAGTAATACCATGATAGTACATGAGCCCATGTAAACACTGACCTTGCTCTATATTACGCATCTTGGCACATGCCTCGGGCAGCAGGGCCATCGGGAGCGGCCCATGGTGCAAGTCCTCCAAGAAGGCTGTGGGCACAGGGAGTCTGGTCTCTGTGGGTATGCTGTCCTTCTGCCTCCCCAGAGCACCACAAAGGCCCACTGAAGAGGAGGAAGGGGCTTAAGCTTTGATGGAAGTAATGGCCACAAACCTGTAAGCAGAGGTAAATTCCAGCCCTTATCGCAGGCCAGGGGTGGAAAGTAGCAGTTACTTAGTGATCCTTTTCCCCCCATGGCAGCTAGCTGGGTGCTAACCTTCTGCACCTCCTTCACCCCATGCTCTATGTACAGTACAAATTTGTATTAATTATTTATATTAAATATCAGCATATTTTTCTGTATAAGATCCTTAGTTTCAGATTTTCCACAGATTCATAGTAACACCCCTAATGGTACAATTTCCTATGGATATGCCTAATATAATTCCCTAGTACAATTTCCTATGAATGAGGTGAATATTTAGTAACATTTTGGAATGCAAACTTTTCTTTACATGAGATATTTGATACCTGTCAATTGAAAATAACAATAAATGAAACAAAAATTTAAGGAAGTGCAAGCCTTCTGCAAATGTAAAAACCACTATAGTAAATAACTTTCATATTCTCTAACACCAATTTTACCTTCCTCATTTCTTCCCCTTTTCCCCTTTGGGGCTGTGGCAGAGGAGAACAACAGATGGTTATCAGTCAAGAGTAACTAGGGAAACAGCAAAACCTGCCCCAATTGCTATGGAGACAGCCATTTCTGTGCTTGTATGCACTATTTGTTACATCAGCAACCAGACTTAAAATAAGAAAAAAAAAATTTGTTTTAACCTCTCTGATATTGAAAGGAAATCTTGGGTTTGTGTGTATTTATCCTTGTGGGAAGAGGCAGGAGTTAGTCTGTTTATTCATTTGCAACTTAAGTTTTGCATTAAGCTAATATGGTGTCTATTTTTTGATGGCAGCATTTTGAATTGTAAGTTAATGCAATGTGAAAACTTAAATACTTAATACTTTTGAATAGTCTGCAGAGTAATTATTTATAAGCATCTCTTCCCCCCCTCCTTATTTAACAATGTGGCAATATAGGTTGGGTATGAAAACTGAAGATAGAGAATTTGACTGTGCCCAATTTTTTCATGCAGACGAGCTCTTTCTACACACACTTCAACCATAGATTTTGGCAAAACCTCATATTTAAGAAACAAAACCAAATTACACACAAAAAAAAAAAGGAATTTTGCAACACTTGTGAAAATCCCAGAGGGAAATTTCAGCTTGATCACAGCAGGTCTGTCATTTGTGTTTTGCGCCACCAATTTACTCCTGTTGAAAATTGTTTTACTTTTAAATTTAATGTATCGATTCTTTGAATTTTCTAATACAAGCAAGCCCTTATACAATGATTTTAGTAAAGCATCAATAAAGACTAAAAACTAAACATGAAAAATGCATTAAAAGGTACTTTGAAAAAAATTATATTTCAATTTAATTGAATTTCTTATTACTAAAAACGGACCACATTAATGGAGCTTCCTTATCAGTTTAATTTCTGGATAAGGACTTTAGTATGTGAGAAACGTCACATAGATTTATTGGTGTCATTTTCCTTTGAAATGTGAACATTCTCAGAGTTAAATAAGGGTTGGTTTGGAAGCTGGACAATAAACATTATAGAGTATCTCTCTAATTCTTATAAGTTATTGAAGAGCTTCAGTACTAGTGTGCTCACTTTACACAAAAGTGATGGCATAGACCCAGCAATTTGTATTAGAAGAAAAAACCAAAAAGGTTTGGGAAAAATGTCCAAACTGGGGTTCCTTTGGAGGTGTAATTAACAAAATTCATTTTTTTCTAACAACAATTCCGATATGTTACAGTGAATTTAAATTGAAATTTAAATATTAAATTAAATTGAATTTAAATATAGAAAATTGCTTGAAATACTTAAGTAATGCAATACCTTTAATGCAGATACTTTGTGTTAGTTATGCAAGTCTTTTATTAATGAGGAAATGGCTCTTGCTTGATCTTGGATCTATACCAGTAGATACATGTAACAGTAGTAGGGTAATTTTGTATCTGTAAAAGTAGAACTTTCTTAAATATGCAAGTATTCCAGCACTTCTTTTTATGATAACATGTAAAATATGAGAAACAAAGAAATCTGAGAAGTATTTATTACAGTACTTGTTAATACAGGCTTAATTTAAATATTGAACTGGATTCTGGGCAAAATTTAGAAAGAAGTTATAGTAATTAAGCTACTATCACAGTATAATGACAAAACCAGATTAGCACTTGAGCTCTGCAGTAGCCCTGGTAATGTTTGTAGATGGAAAAAAAAAAAACCTCACTGAAACTAATAAATTACAAAACACTGATTATGGAGTTCATTGTTGTGAAATGTTGATGCTTGAAGAACCTTTTCTTCAGGAATGTGAGTATGGCTAATGGCAGAAAAACTACTGAAAGCTCTTTTATATGTTATCAGGTTAACTGGTACACTATGAAGAAAAATTGCTGCTACTATAAATAGAGGGTTTTAAACATGAACTTTTAATGTTAGTAAAATATTGTTATTTCAGTTTTGAAAGATTTCACCCTGGATTAATTAAATTCTGCAATATTTTAGAACAGTTTTGGGGTATTTTTAAAAATCTTAAATCTAGTAACATGACAAAAATTATATCAGCTTTGTGGCTGAGGATTTTTATCTCTCTAATGCATTTCAAAACTAAATATTCCTTATTGTTGATAGCAAAACCTCAAGCCTCAGTATTTAAAGGCTTATTTCAAATGGCAAAAGAATATCAACATTGGAAAATCCTTTTCCTTCCAAATGGTATTTGAAGTTTAGCTGTCATGCATGATAGATAATGTATAAATCTAAATGGATAAGCCAGAGTTATATTCTGTCAGGGGAACTGTGTTTTAAACATTTAAAGTGGTGTCTTCGCCAAACCATAGACTGTTCAGTGATATAAATTTATTAGGATGCAGCATTATTTTTCATTTCATAAAAAGGTGACTTGTGTCAAAGTTTTTTCTTTCAAACATCAATTTTAAAGATAGACAATGATTGATCAGTTGCATATAATTTAGTCATGAGATTTGCCTGCTTTTTAATAAAAATTGAGACTAGCTATTGAGTCATGGTTAGAATCAGATTATAATAATTAATAAGGGCATTATGTATTATAGCTCTATCATATGAAAGATGCCTTTTTCCCCAAATAGTTTTATAAATTCTTACATTGTTTATAAACATTGTTCTGTTACACACTTCATCTGAATCCCATGTATCCATTTAATATTTCCCTTGCTTGAGTGTTTTGCTCTGTTCTGGTACTGCTCTTTGTATTTGTTAGCATTGTCTGGTTGCTAATTGCCTGTCATGGAGATCTCTGATCCCTGGAGCCTCTTAGGTGAGGTCAGAGTAGGTAATTCAATCACACACGAGCTGCTGGGCTTCCTAGGCTGGGATCTCAGCCCACTGACTCTGGAGCAAGAACCCTTTTGACAATGTCACTGAGCCCAAGTCCACTGCTGTGTGTCTAATGGATGAGAGATTTAGCTTTTAACCCAAACACTTTAACTCAAATAAACGTTGGTTATCTATCTAACTTAGCAAAAACTTGGAAGTTCAAGATTTGGCAGTTATTTGACCATGCCTTGGCTTGTGGCTCTTACCATGTACCATATTTGTTCTATGGCTATTTCACACAGCTCTGTTATTGTGGTTTCATTAATTCTGTAGCCTCTTGTAAATATAGAGGCTCCCTTTTTCTGGATTATATTCTTCAGAAGCAGTTGAATCACTTGGCAGTTTTAGGTAAGGTCTGAGCTTAGTGCTGTATTCCTTCAGGATGCAGGAGTAAATAGACCTATAAAAAGTGACTTTGACCATTTTAATTTTGTGTCCTAAATCTGAGTTTGTGTTGTCTGACCTTTTTTTCACCATTACATTTCATTATTCAATGCATAACATCCTGTTTGTAATATTGAGGAGAAATAGATCTTCTAGAAAGAGTATGAGCACTGACAAATAGAGATGGCATTTAAATCAGAATAAATGCTTCTGCTAGCTGAGGCCATTTGTTAAATTTACCTGTAAGCCTGGAGCAGCTGATCTGTGTGTCTGGCAGCTGTGCTTCGTGTTAGCAGTGCTGTGTGTGAGTGCTCTGTTCACAAGGCAGGGATGAAGACCTGAGAGCAGTATTGCATGTTCCTCAAGGAAATGGATGTGCTAGCTGTTCTGAAATACTGACTTATTTCTTTTTTTCCTTTTTTCTTTTTTTTTTCAAGTTGCATTTTTACTTCCTTTGCATAAGGTTAGTTTTAGTCAGGTAAAATGTTCCTCTTAACAAATGTTAGGCATGTCTCTTCTGCACATTTAAGAGCTGCCTGCACAGCTTTCCCACTTTGAGTATGTGATCTGGCTGCCAGCCCACATCACAGGATTTTTATTTTATATTTGTGCTTATAAAAGTATGTGTTGAACACCTGTCTTTGCTTTTCTGTAGGGCTTTACCTGAAGTTTTCTCAAAACTTTAAACTAACACATTTTCTTGAAAGGAAGATGTTGTTTAGACTTTAAACTCTCAAATCTCTAGTTTCTGCTTAATCACTCACCAGGGTGCTGTGCAGATGCAAAGAAATAGAATTTCCATCTTTACACATTGAGAAATAAATGGGGAGGTGAAGGGTCTTAAAAACAGTCATGCATAATTTTAAGACATCTAATAGTTCTATTCCTTTTGGAAGAAATTCTCATGCTTAAACACAGATGTGAATAAGAAATTCTCATGCTTAAACACAGATGTGAATATTTTGCCATGATAGATATCAGGAGACGTGAGCTCTGTTACAAAGAAGCAGTAAATGTGTGGGTGTTTCCCAGAGACTGTGCAGATTTAGTTCAGGGGGCACACAGAATCAGGATGTATCTCTGGTGGATACTTTCCCCATTTACTGACTGTCCTGCTAATATAACTGGACATACAGAAATATGATTAAGATTGCCATTATGCTTTTTCAACAGAAATCAATGAGTAGTGTTTCTTTGTAAAAAAACCTACAGCATGTATGAAGCCCTTTAGTCAGAAGGCTTTGTGACTAGCACACTGGGTTTATTTGCTTATTCTAGTGTATTTGGCAGAAAAATCAATATTATCATATAACTCAAATAAAAACAGGCAATATCTAGTACTTCCTATGGAAGAAAAGAGAGAGGTGATTCTCAAGTTGCACCTGCTTTCTCTTCATCATACTACTATGTGCCAACTTCATACTTAATAAAGCCAACTGAAGTGTAAAGTACTTGGTCATACAACTAGCATTATATTTAACTCACTTAAGCTTATTCCTCCTGAAATGCACCATCTTTTCTGATTGAACAACGAATTTTTAGCAACCCACAGAGTTAAATGGGGATCTCAGAAGAAGCTGCTCAGCAGCCACTGGTCCTCCCCAGCAGTCAAAAATACAGAGTTTTTAGCATCTTTACTAGGTGGTGGGAGAAACAACACAAAGAAATACGTATATAATTATATACATATGTATAGATACCGTGTATGAATTCTGATGCTACAGAAAAATCTGATTTTGATGATTGTACATCCCAGTATCTGTCAGCATAGGAGACATTGCTGCAGTTTTGCCAAATTCAGCATGTTCTCCAAAGTAATGAGAACTATGAGAAACCGTATCTGGGCTTTATGCTTGCTAAGCTTTTTAGTAAACCTTATAGTGTGTATGGTTTTCATGCACTTTAAATCATAAAAAACCCAATGTTCACTGAGACTAGACTATATTATGAAGGATAAGTTTCCTATAGTCTTCAGATATGTCCAGTGTTAGTAGATCAAACTCCATCTTTAAAGGGGTTCATAAAGATTATTTGCACTTGCTACATTTAAACTTGACGTTGCCTTCTGCTCTCTACCCCAAAGAGACTTTGGTTTGTTTTTTTGTTTTGTAATTACATTGTAGTGCTCTGTCTGTGCTTTATTCGTATATAATAAAGTTGGGACAAATGTCTATTTAGACTAAAAATTAGATACAGCAAATAATTGGCAAGAAGTTGGTGAAACTGTATGAATTTATGATGCACAGGCACAAGATGTTTGCTACTGCCGCATATATACTTAATATTTTGTAATAGCAACCAGAAACTGCAATACAATCTTGGTATCTTTGTTCATGATACTTCACACACACAGGACAAACGGACCCTGCCTCACCAAAGCTAAAGGAAATGCTGTGCAAAGGGTAGCATAATATAGAGCTGGGAACCTGCATCTATTTTTTCATGAACTGCGGATATTGTGCTTACACATGGGTAGCTGCATAATTTTATTTCTCCAAGTGTAAAATTTAAAGGATCAAGTTTCAGAAAACGTAATAATTTAATTTTAAATTTCAATTTATAACTAATTTTCTAAGCAAGGCAGATGTAGTTGTACTGCTGTATCCACATATATTGTAAAATATATTTAAATCATGTGTATGTAGGGAGACAAATGAGAGAACTCCACCATCCAAATATTAAATTACACATTTTGAAGCAAAATAGTGTTTTAAGTATACGTGTGTATAATGCTTTCTGTCCCTGGATTGCTCTCCCTGATGCAGTTAGACACAATCTGTATTTAGTCAGAAGTCTTTCAATAGAACGGGCTACCAGATGGGACCAGTAACAATGCAGAGAGGCATCGAACCACCACAGACATTTGGTGCTTAGAATAATAAAAAGACTATAAAATTAGATTAGTTGAGTCTAATTTGGAATTGGTATATTCCCTGTGCACTCTCACAGCTCTTGGGTAGATAAAGCTTGGAGATTTAGTACTGTCAGGACAGAGGACTCCAACTTCCAGTAAAAGAAAAAAAGGCATTGTGGGAGGTCACGGAGGGCAGCACAGTGACCTCCAATGATTTACAGGCCTTTAGCTTAATGAAATTGTTTCAGTGACATGACGGTAAAAGCTCATAATGGATTGGATGCCCTAATGTAATGAAATTACTCCCTTCTGCCTTTAAAAAAAAAAAAAGGCACAATTAATATTTACTGAGACCTGACAGGCTTCAGTGTGTGGTAGCGTGCAGCGCTGTCAGCCAGCAGCCAGCAGAGCCGAGCAGCGTGGCAGCCGTGCAGCCCTGCGCTGCCAGGGGGTGGAGGGACACCTCAGTGACGGGGAAGCCCCCAACCTGGCACTCCGAGGCAGCTCTGCCTGTACCAGCCAGCCTTCATCCTCTCCCTTCCTTTCTGCAGGCAACTGGACAACAACCAGATCAGCTGCATCGAAGATGGAGCCTTCCGAGCCCTGCGCGACCTGGAGATCCTGTGAGTTGACTTGGTGCCGTGCTGGGGCGGCGGGGGGGTGGCTCTCCCCGTGCTGCAGTGCTGGGTGACTCTGGGGGCTTGGTGTCCTTCCTTCCCACCTCAGGCAGATGTTATAGGTAGCAAAGTGAAATCTCACGTTTCCTGCAGGCTGGGGTTCCTGCTAATTAAACCACAATAGATGACTCCTCTGCTACCGCTGCTGAGGAGCAGGGATATTGCCGTGCTGCTGCTGCCTGGAACAGATGGGGTTCAGCAGTATTCCAAGTGCACCCAATGTCTGCTCTGCAGCCAGAAACCTGGCCAGGGCTGCGTAGTGTCGAGTAGCTGATGGGTAACAGGTTTGTGGGGAACAATATTATGAGATATCTGACAATTGCCCTAGACAAAAAGCTGTTTAAAAGGTGTTTGGTATATAAGAGGGAGGAGAGACGGGCGTTTGGCAGGCTTGTTCAGTGCAGTCATTGGCTTTTGGGGAGGATCCTGCTCTGAGGGCTGAAATAACACCACGTTGTGCTCTTCATGTACCACTAACTTTACACATCGGCTGTTAAAGCTACAACAGAGACCAAAACAAGAAAAAAGGATATGGTAGTGAAAGCTGACTCTAACAGGGAAAAAGCACGTTAGATTTAGAGCACTGTCATTATAATGTAAAATCCAATATTACCCAGAACTGAGCAGATAATTTGTTTATTACTAATAGTGGTTTTTCACTTAGAGACCTTTTTCTGGAATAGGATTTGACTGTATGAACTGATATGAAGCTTTCCCTGAAAGTTAATTCAGTGAAGTGGAAAGTGTCCTAAGCCAAATTTGAGATGGAGCCTGAGGGGGGAGAGGGGGCAAGGGGGCGGGGAATTAAAACATCTCAGTATCTCAACTGGAGTTAATACTGGTCCAGCACTGAAACAGAGCACACTTAAATACAGCAGAGAAGGCCTGCTCAGACTATTGAAAAGCTTGCCCTTAAATTACATGGTATGAAACAGCAAATGGTAGTTGGTTAAAGAAAGCATCTGCTTCACACAGTCCTGGCACCTGCAGATTCAGCAGACTCCAGGCATTGCCTTTGCTTCCAAGAAAAGGGAATACAACAGGCTTTACAGACAGTGCTGTGCCACACACCACAATGTTTTTGAATATCCAAGTGGTACTATTTGGAATTCTTCACCAAGGGCTGTATCCACCTTGTCCTGATGCTCAACGGAGTTTTGCCATCAGTTTCAGCAGAAGCAAGTTCAGCTTTCAGAGGAGCCGTGCATGGTTTGTCTGTCACAGCCATCTGAGATACCTTTGGTCCCTTTCTCTCCCCAGCTGGGGTATTGGTACTGATCAGACAGTGTGTGTTGCTCATATTCAGCTAACAGTAGGAATCTGCACAGTTTCTTATCTGGGAACTTATGTCATGAAGAGTATTGTTTGAATTCTATATTAATAGCACATTTCAGGAAAAGTAATGTGTTACCACTATAAAGCTTTGCTTGTCTGTCAGATTGAAGAGTCTACTGTGTGGTGAAAGAAAGGAAGGGAAGAAAAGAAAAAAAAAAAAAAGAAATCTAAAATTGACTTTAATTTTTTTTTTAGGAACTTATTTTTCCATATCTGCAGAGAGTGAGTGATTCAGTCCCCCACTGACAGTAGACTGTGCCATAATTTTCACTCAAATAGGCTGGACAAAAGAAAATGGTGCCTTTTTTGTAATAAACTGAGTTCTGCAGGCTCTGAAAAAGTTGCTAGGAGTGCATTCCTTCTCCCTAGGATGTAGTAAATGTTGAATTAGTTTATTTAGATCTCTGCTTTTAGTTTGTTAATTCTATACCAGTTATTTGTGGGTAAGAGAAGAAGAGGATATATAAAATACATCATAATCAGTTCTTGAATGCATTTTTAATTTTCAGCACAGACATACTTCTACAGGGAAAATCAATCTTAATTCTAAAATATGAGAGAATAGTTTGATAATATCTATTCCTAAAGGTATTTTTCTTGCAGTCATGAAATGTGAGTTTTATATTTCCAACCTAATTTGAATTTTTTCCAAGTTTTTCTTCAAAGAATGTTTAGGCATTTAAATCTTGCTATCAAAATAAATTTGCTTAATGCCCCAGAGAAATCGTATCCTTAAAGTCATAAATGTTAAAAAGTTAAAGCAATTTGAACCATCAAGTGAAATCAAAGTTGACTATGTCAGAGCTACTCTACATTATATGCAGATGTATTTTAACCTGTAATGTAATATGTAGAAATATTTACTGATTCTGGCAAAAATTAATCCAATTATCTGTTTGAATAATTTGCAGTGTCAAAAAGAATGTGTCTTTTTTATCTGACTGAAATCTTGTCATATTTCTATTATCAAATATTTACATTTCTGCATATCTTCTCTGCACACCTGCCTGTCTATAGAATTCCAAATTCTGGAGATAACTTGAGGCAGAGACAAAATGCTTACCATTATTTTAAAAATAAATGAAGAACACTTTAAAATAAAGTGTTTTATTTTATTTTTTCACCTTGAATTCCTAAAAAAACATGAATGCAAGGATCTTGATGATTTAGTAGACGTACGAACAGAGGGAAGTTGTGCAGTTGTCCTTCAAAATGAAGAGCACTCCGTGGTCCATGTTGCTTATTTCTGCCTGTCAAGCAAACTGTTTTCATTTACTACTTTTATTTTCTTTTTCCTATGTTATGAATAAGTTCCTGTACCAACAAACAGTACAGAAGCAGAAATGACAAGAATGCTGAAGTTTGTAACTGATTTCAGTACTTGACATGGTACAAATGAGTTGCTAACTCCAGCAGAAGCTTGGATCAGACCAAGGCACTGACTGAGGTTCCCAAAATAAACACTTTTGATCACTGTTTGGTTTATGAGCTTCTGAGTTTCCTATGTCCCAAAAGGTGCCCCTCATCCTACGGTCTGACCTATGTAGGCCATAATGCAGGTGCCAAGTGCTACCACTGACTCTGAGCTTTGGTTTAAAAAGCCACAAAAAGCTTGATTTAAAAGTGCTTTGGTGTCTTCTGTTGATTGTCTTTGCCCCTGCAGCAAGGTGAAAGTAATGTCTGGGAAATTACATGCAGAACTGACATGCCTACTTAAACACCCTTCTTGGTAGTTTTGCAATGGGGCTGGTTTGGTTCATTTTTGTGTCAGATTTTCTGTACAGCTTCCCATAACAGTTTGGATTTTAATCTCTTGATAAAAAAGGGATTGTTCTTGTTGACATACTTCCTTTCCCCTTTTTGTAAGATGATTAAGCATATTTCAGTGGGTTTTTTCTTGCATTCCAAGACACAGAAAGGTGTGTGCAACCAGTGAAGCAGCAATAAAATTTAAAAGGGGCATGTGTTCCTAAAGGGGTGGCAAAAGTTGTTAACTGAATTAAGACCTGTTGAAATAGAAATGCACAGAAAAGCAGAGAATTGGTGTGAAACTGTCACTAACTGAAGTGTCATTTTTGGGAGGAGAGGATTTTCCACTTTGCCTGATTTTTAGTTATGTCCTGTGGCAATATCTGGCAATAACAGTGTTACAGAGAAATATTTATTAGTGTAGCTGTAAGGACATTTAAAGATTATTTAAAAAAAAAAACACCTCACAAAACAAACAAAACACCAAAGAATTATTCAGTCCAGTATTCCTTTTGGTGTGTGGAAGTACAGTGTTCATATCCTTTTCAATTAGAAACTAGTCCCTAGCTTTATTGTAAAATGTCCAAAATTATGAAGCATAGGAGATAAAACTGAAAGCTCAAAATTTCACCCTCAGTCCCTTAGGATACATGAATAAAAGGAATTAATTTCAAGGTGGTTCACAAGCCCGGTCAAACTGGATAAACCAATACTACTGAGTGAATGATCATACTGTTGTAATTAGACTGGAAGTGCAGAACAATACTTGTGTTTTTAGGATCTCGGTAAGATACACAATTTACCAAATAACCCTTTCAATTTCTTTATTACTGTTTTGCCTCACTGGAGTAGCTTGAAGACTGTGGGTGACATGGTAGCTGTGCCATGTGGACAGGACAGAAAGGATTGTGAGTCACTGTTGGCAACTTGGGTGGAGTGTTTTCCATATTTCATATTGTAAAAGCTGATCTTCCCTCTAAATTATAATGCTAGCTGGAGGGACTGGACCTTGAACACATTTTGTTCATTGCAGACTTTTTGTAAAAAAAAAAGCCAAACCCCAAAGATTTTATAATTCCAAGAGCTATTCTTAGGAGGACCGTGAGTAGTATTCTATTAAAGCAGAGAAATTAGTTCTTCCTGTGCAGAGATAGTATGGAATGATTTGGGGTTTTGTTTGTTGTTATCATGTTAATTTTTGTAGTTCTTGCATACAATACCTCTTAGCCTGAAAATCCTCTTTCCTGAATTCCACCTGCCTTTTGAAATGGGTGACCTCTGACTCTGTGGCAATAAACTACACAAGTGGGAATCCACCATTCCACTTTGGGCACTTTAGTGTGAAAAACAGTGATAATTCACTCACAAGTAATACTGAGGCAATAAAAGTACAGTGACCCAAAGATCCACAGCAATTTCAAGTTCTAATTTCAATTCCAAATTAGCCCTAAATATGTGATCTTAAAAAAAAGTTATTTTTTCAGATTGTAAAATGTAAACATAAATGAAAACATGCCACCCTGAAATCTTAAAATGAAAAGGAGTCTTAGATATGCAAATCGATCTATCAGTGTCTGTATATACTAGCTTTTCTCTCCAAATAGTTGTGCCTCACTCTTCTGCTCCACAGCAAATGCCCACAAGCAGACAGCCCCGATCACTGTGCACTGGTTCTTTCAAACTCCAGCTTGACCCCGAGTCATGTTTTGCAGGACAGAGCAAGCTCTGTCTGACTAGCTGCACTCTGCATCCCCCACTGCTTCTGCACCTTGTCAGACACATCCAGGCATTGCAAACATTTTACATGTGGAATAGAGTTATCCCTGCTTTCCTTTTTTCAATCCAATACATTCCTGTTACAAAGGATTCTGTATCATGAAAGAATTAGTAATTCATGCAGTCTCTGCTAGACGTGTCATGGGTGAGTGTGCTTCTAATGCACACTACCTTTTGGCCTAGCAAACTTTTAAGAACTTCTCTGAACATGAATATTTATTTTGTGTGACAGCCAGGATTTAATTGTTCCTAGGGTTGTCTACTGTGTGCCAAACAGTTATAAATTCAGTTTTACTTATTTGCAAAATGCTATTCTGGGCATGTCTTAACTAGATAGAAGATTTTTATTTACTTTGCCAACCTGGAGAGTCAAGGAGCGAAAGTCATGACATAATTCTAAATTTATGAGATGTCATTGCTTAATGAAAGCCTGGAAATGCCACACAAATGTGATTTCCTCCTCTATTTTGTTGGAAATTAGGATCGGTCAAGGCAATCAGGATCAAATTTGAAGTCTGCAAATTGTGTTCTTATAACTGATACCAAAGTAGCTAAATGCAAGAATGAAAATGATATTTCCATTTAAATGTTGTGCATAGCTGTCTTTCTTACTCATACTTGAGTACAATAATATTAAAATTATTGGGTTTTGTGGTTGGTTTTGGGTTTGTTTTTTACCCAAGGGTATGTGTTAACTAAAATGCATATCAATCAGTAAAATGAATGTAAAATCATGTCATGTCAACATGTACATAATATGTGTCATAAACCAAAAACTTTAGTAACTATTTGCAATATATGAACAATTGGACTATCTACCAGTTGGGTGTAAAACAAGGAGTTTGACTTTTCTAAGAGTATCCCCAGTTTTCTATGTTCATCTTGCACCACAGGCAATCAGGTTATGCCAGAGGAAGAACAAAAGTTGGGTTGGCAATTGAGAAATGGTGCATCTAGAGTATAGAGGTATCAGTGGACAAGTTATAACTTCAATTTTTCTTTACTCCATTATGTATTAGACTGTCCTGCAGTTTATGATCTCCCTGTTCTTCCTGCCTCCTGTATCTCTGTATGTCTTTAAGGGAAGGAGAAATGTTCCTGAAGACCCTGGCTGCTGTTATTACAAGGTTTCTGGTACATAAATTAGTTGGAGATAAGATTAATTACAGAAATGCCTTTTTCAGGAGAACTTTTAGAAAGGTACTGCATGGTTGCTTGATAAGAAATGTTTTTATTTGCTGATAGATGTCGGTGGGAGGTCTTGCGTTGTTGCTGAAGATATGGAAATGAAATCTGAGATACCCTCTGTTCTATAACATATTACAAAATGTGAGGTTGGAAGTACAGCATAGTAAAAGGAACACTATCCAGATGGCACCTTGGTGACAGGCTTTATATCAAAGACCAGCTGAGATAAAATAAGAGCGGGCAAGAGAGGGCCTCTGAAAATCACTCGTGCCTGTTACAGATGTAATGTAACTCTCTCTCTTTATGGGAAGAATATATTTGCATAAATTCATTGATCAATGATTTTGCTAATCCTGCAGTATTCCAGGCACGTCCCAGCAAATTGATGAACATTTCTATCAATCCTCTGTGCGGCTGCCTAATTATATTACATTTTTAGAAAAAAATGGATTTTCCCCTCCTGGAACATATGTAGCAGTTGAACGCTGTGCTCATTCTCCTGTCCTGCTCCCATTAGGTTGGAGGTTTTTTTCCCTTTAAGAACAGCCTGGAGCTGTGCAGGCTGCAGAACTTATCAAGATTAAGAGCAGTGCCGGGTTAGAATTATTTGTTTCATGAATCACTGACCAATACATGTTTGGAGGAAGCCCGGTTTTATGGCTTGGGTAGTGCAAGCCCTTTATTGGTGCTGCAGTTGCTGCTCCAAGGGACTCCAAAGTCAAAACTCCAGCAGACACATGGATTTCTGGCAAACCTTCTGACCCATGGTATTAATTGTTCCATTTGCATGCTCTGTTCATCTTGTGACCTGCCCTTCCTCCCCTTTGACTAATATAGTTTCTTTGTCAGTAATATAAAAGATGTAGAACAAGCATTTTGACTGTTGAAAGTCAAATGAATGTGAACTGCTTAATCCAGAGGACACTCAGCTGCAGTTAATGCAGACATGCAGCTCAACACCCTAACCAAAAGCTGAGCTGGACTTTGGTGGGAATAAAACTCCCTGCAGATCAAGTTGAGGTAATGACAGAGTTCTGAAGGAAAGTAACAAGCTCAAGGTAGATGAGCAGGCATTTTATGCCATAATTTGCAATTCATTGTTTATATGACCCCCCCAAAGCAGCTGGATGACAATTCTATGGTAGCTGGACATAATCCTGTTGGCATTAATAAGGCCTCTTTAGCTGGGGGAGGAGGCTGCATGCCTGGGTGACAGAGGTTTCTGTGATATCAATGTCAAATATACCAGGACATCCTCAGCCCTTCTGTGACACTGTCTGGGGTTCAGAGCTGGTGTTGGATGCAGGAACTCCTGCTTGCTCTGGAGTCAATCACCGCAACAGCAAAAAAAAACCTATTTAAAAAAACGTTTCAAAACACAGGATTGTTACCTTCTCTTTCAATGTGTGCAATTAAAGGCCTGGTTTATCACCTATAGGGGTATAAGTGGTTTGCCTTTTTCAGGGATTGTCCCTCTGCTGTGCTGGTAGAACAACACAGACAGAGGCTCTGTGCTGTAGCCAGTCTTTATAGAAGAGGGGACTCAGAAGCCTGGCTTCTCTGCAAAGACAGAGTAAAATTATGATGGGAGCTGTTCCCCAAATTGTGGATCTACCACTTCAAATATTGTATCAGATATTTAACCTGAAACTGCCAGGATTGCGGTACTATGCATTCCTACTTGCTGGATTATCTACTATTTTTAGCTGGGACAACAATATTGTATCTGTAGTAAACTAGAAATCAAAAAAAGATATGTATCTATGTGAAGTAGATGATTATATCTGCACCTGAAAAAAAATGCATAGGTAGAAGCTTCTTCTTAAATAGTGTCCTTTTTTTCTGCTCTTCACAAGGTTATGCATATAAAGTAAGTATATATGTGTGTAAGTATGTATGATGAAAAGAGCATGTATGGTATGGTTAAATAATGGATAATTTAAAAAACTTTTAATAGAAAGGCGTATGATTAATGTAAAATAGACTTTAAGTAGCGTAGTCAGTTTTATATTTAAGAAAAAAGAAAATATAAGAGCTGCATTAAAGATGGAAGTATGAAACAATTTTAAAGTAATTTGAAGCCAAATAATCACAATTTGTATGTTAATTTAGTTATCAGAAATGAAGCAATTTCATATTAACTGGTTCAGTACTGTTGTTGAATATTTTAGAAATAACTCAGAAAATAGCTTGGTCAGTTGAAAGAGCATCAAATGAGATGGCTACAAAATAAGCCATTGAAGAGTACAATGAACAGTAGTGCCATTAATTTTTAAAAATTGCACACATCCGTCTTGTCATCACCACGCTAGGTGACATTAGATGTCTGTGGCTTGCAAGTGCCAGGCTGTGGCCATGATTGGGATTTATTTGAGGGTAAAAATGAACATAATGGAAGACAAGTTGATGGCTGTGATGAAGGGATGTAGAAGCATATACTAAACAAGGTCTTTTTTCCCCAAGTTGGTATTTTAGATTTGTTCTTGCATATTTGGCCATTAGAACCTTAGATTTTGTCTGTCACCAAAAGTGCTCTTTTGGGAAAGGGTGGGTGAGAAAGCAGATCTTTTTCATGGCTTTCAGCCTTGGACTTGGCTACTGTGATCGATAAATTGCCGCAATGCAGCATCTCTGCGACGACTGAAGGCCGCTGAGAAGCCCCTGTTGGTGCAAAAGGCGGTTGCGGGCTGGGCGGGCTCTGGGGAGGGGGATAGCCCATCCGCGAGCACCCGAGCTTCTTACTGGCTCCTTGGGCAATTCCAGTGATGTCTTAAAAGGGTTGGGTCCAGTTTATCTGCGAGACACCCCGTCTTCTCGTCCACGGCTAGGGCATTAGAAATCAGGTTAGGCTGAAACAGGAGAGACCATCGACAATGGCAGCTATGTTTTATTTTGTATGCATGCAGATATTGCAGAGAAATAGCTGTGTATGGAGAACAATTGACTCCTTTTATTTACCTACTTCTTGCTCTTGTAGAGTATTCCTAAACAGATCATGAGTGCTTCGAATTTTTTTCCTTGTGTATCTTATTTTCCACTTTTTCACTCTGTGGACTGAACGCAAATGAAAGAAACACTGTGAGTATTTACTATTCAAATTGTTATGGTTTCTAAGCTGTATTGCAAACGCATGCATGAATATAGCAGGTAGTGCTGCTTCTCATGGGCAGGTGGTGTTTGGGAGAAATTTAAAAATTGGAAAGATAAGTGTTTTTAAACATATTGACCTTTTTCTTGTGTGATGCACACAAGCGCTGTCTAATGTATTATTAAAAGAAAAACTCCATGTTTAGTTCCTGATGGAAAGCAGATCCCTTTCCAGCTTCACCAAGAAACATGTAATTGCTCTTGTCTAGGAACTACGTGTTGTCTTTGTTCTTTCAAAACACTTATTTCCTCTATAGATGTAACTTTTCCTTATCAACTGTTCATACATGCCAGTCTAAATTGACAGAATGTGTATATCACACATTTCCTATTTAATTTATTTGGATTTATAGCATTATACATTAGCCTTAATTTCCAGCATGTATGAATTGCAGGTAGGGGCATCACATACTGTTAGAATATAAAATTATTCCACAAATATGATCTGTGTCTCTTGCATTTTGGTGAGGCACTTTTGGCAGTAAAGGTTAGAAGATTTAAAAGATTTGCTTCTTTTCCTTCCTTTGCTGACCAAAGTTGAGAGTTGTCTTTGTGGTTCCATGCTGCATCATGCCCATTGTCATGTTGCCAGAGCTCTGGACAATCTCTTCCCACTGCACTCTCCCAGTGGGAATGCCAACGGCCTTAGGAGACAAGGGGCAGCAGAGACACTGGGGTCCTGAAATCAGGGGGGGCTCCTCTGGCGTGAGGAACAAGGGTCGTTCTTTTGCCTGCAGGACCTGGTATGTCTGCCATGGGAGGGAAATGGAAACCAGGGGTTCTGACAGACCACTCTCCATGGACGCCGATCTTCTGCCTCCTCAAAAGTCACAGTGGTGTAAAACCTTTGGCACCGACACCCAAACACTGAGGCTAAGCTGCTGCCAGTGCCATTTCTGTTCATTGTTATCTTGATGCTTCTGAGGCAGCTGTCTGCTGCCTCCCTGGGTTTGCAGCTCATCCCTCCCTTGGTCCTAGCGGCCAGCGTGGGATTGCAGGGAGCCGCAGTCCCGCAGGCAGTGCCGCATTGCGGCAGCTGAGGAAGTGGCAACAGGCTGGCACAATGACCACCCCAAGAGTTGAACGTTGTCACATCGCCCCTTGCAATGGGAGCAGAAGTCTATTTTTCATCAGTTTCTCTAGCTCTGAAAAGACAACTAATTCCTATCTGTCATTTAGAATGGCTTTTATGTTCCATAGTGTGTTACACCACATATGGAAAGGATATGGTCATTATGGTAGGGAAGTCTATCAAAATAGAGGTTTTTACTGTAAAATTGTATCATTAAGGTTGTAGTGTACTCAGGATGGGACAAATTATAACATGGCTTTGAAGAATGATCCTGTTCCTTTCTGATCCAGATTTCATCAGTTCCTTTAGGATTTCTTTTGGAGGAGTCCTGTAAGGAAAACCACAGCACTTAGCTGACTGGGTGCTGAAACATTTTCCCTTGGAAATCTCCATCATTAAATGCCTTCAGCCTGAACAAATGGCAAAAATTGCTTGCTCCTTTCAAATTACAATGTTGAACTGTGTTCGTTTGAATTGGATTGTGTTTATAAGACTGCTTTAGCTTCAGAAAGGACTAAACAGAAACAACTGTTCAGGCAGGAACCTGAGAAACCATCTGATTTTGCTGAAGTGTTGATGCGTCAAACTTAAGGTTTGTATGATCTGACTTTGTCTTGTTGATTTTTTTTCATCCTCTCCATAAATGCACTCTGGTTGGCTTTCAGACCTCCGTATGCAGCGAGAACCCAATCCACTTGCCATTGATTTTTGTAGGAGTAGCACAGAATCCATAAGCCACAGTACCTGACGTGCATGTGCAGTTGGGTAACACCAAGAGCCATATTCAGTAAGAGAAATCTTTGTATAACATAGAAACAAGCATATCTATTTAACAATTCATTTAAATTAAATTAATATTATTGTATTAGTTATTTAGTTATATTAATCAATTTTGAAACAAGAGATTTTCAAATGAATATACCCAACAAAATTCAGGTGAGTTGAAATTGAATCCAATGACCTTTTTGATTTCTGTGCCTCCTGTGAAAATCTGCACCAAAATAAATGGATTGCAGGGACTAGATTCACTCCCTGCTGAATCAGCAATGGGATTTGCACTGACTTCAGTGGACGTTGGTCTGGATATTATCATAATTGGACTTGTTCCCAGTGGTTCTAGGCAGTAATGTCAGCCCTTGAAATTGAGCACCATAGAGAATCATCAAAACCATCCTGGTGATGTAAAATGTTTATTCGGTGTTTGCAGAAATACTTTTCTTTCTCTGAGCCCAAATACTTACAGAAAATTATGGATGTAATTGATGCTAGACCCACAGCAGTCATTCCCAATACAGTGTACTGAAAAATGTAAGCCTTTGGGCAAAGACCTGAGGAAATTTCTTGATTAAAAAAAAAAAGTAAAGGCAGTGTTTCTTGTGCCATTTTTGAGTTTAAAAAAATAACTCTTTGGAAAATCCTTAATTTGAAACTAAAACGGTGGCAAAATAATTTCAGCCTGCATTCTTTTGTCTTTGCATCAATGCTTTGATAACTAAAATTTGCATTCAGGCTGAATTGAATTTGTATTTTCTGCCTAGAATTAGAATGTAATGTAAAAGATTGAAAAGCTGATTGAAATTTCTTTTAAAAGTTTTCTCAGCTCTCACTGGGCATAGGCATAAGAAAGACTTGTGGAATGCAACTTGTACCTGTATTTTGTACAGCTAATAGAGGTGATTTGATTTTATGGGAAAACAGGTATGTCTTTTTGTGTATAGAAAGAGCAGACTTCCTTAAGGAGAAGGGTAAGACGCTTCATGGAAGACCACGTGAATGACATTCGTGACTTAACACCTAACAAAATCCACAACCAAAAGGAATTGTGTGCCCTCGTTCTCTGTATAACCTTTCTTATATTTGATTTTACTTTAACTTGGATTAGCTCATTTTATTTTATTCTATCCTGTCTTGTCATTGTATTTTCTGCTTTATCTTGTTTTAGCATGTTTTATTTATATGAGTGTTAGTGTAAATAAGTAAATTCAGGCATAATGATGTGTATGTGCACATACAACATAAATGCAGGACTAAAGGAAACACTAGAAAGGTCTGAGCATCAGTCACCAGAATCCTTTATTTTCTCCCACTTGTGTACATATGACAATTCAATCTTTGATTGCACAGTCCCGTATGATTATTTTCCTGGTCTCTTTTCCCCATTGGCACTGATTGCTAGCTCCAATCTCTTTACCCAGAGAGCTTGTCCAACCATTTTTTCAGCTGCAGCTCCTGTCTTTCCCTCTCCTCTGTTCCTAGCCTTGGTTCCTGGCCTCACCAGTCCCAGAGACTCCAGCCAAGGGGCAGCCAGTCTCTAGGGAGAGTTAATGCAGCAATTACTTAAGTTAATATGCATTAAAGTTATTGCTATAGGCAAATATGATTGCCCTGGTTCTTGCTGGGTAACAAAACAGGCATTTAAAACAAAGAATTTGTTATTGCAGTAACCCAGTTTGCCCAAAGCCTGATGTTTTTGAAAGTAACCTCACTCCTTCAAGGGAAAAAAAAATAATCTGCCATAAACATCTGGCCCTTATAATAAGCTTAAATAGTTAAAATCTGACAGTTATATGCAAATTAAAATCAGGCACAGAATGGGAAGAATCAGGCAATTGTAGCAGCAAGCACTGCTGGCAATTTTGTGCATAACTCCATAATTTCGAAAAGGAACATTTTCTTTCCTCTGAATCCTTTAGACTAGTTGCATTTCTGATGTCAGCTTCCAAATTAACAATTCTAGAACTTCTCCTGTTTCTGTGATGAGAACATTTGCAAACACATCAGCAAAAGACTAATACTGGAAGAGAAACCACAAATTGGCAACTAGTTATTTATATTTATTTCAGTGGATTTTACCTGTCACCTGGAGACTATTTAGAAGATTGTTTGCCTGGGCTAACATTGTGATTAAAAAGAGTACAGAGTTGGGTACAAATATTGAGACAAAAACCCAGCTGTTACTGCTTTTGCTGCTAATTTGAGGTGTCAGACCCGAGCTCTGCTGCTGTATGTCAGTGAATAAGGCCCCTTGTGAGATCATTATGTTTTCTAACAGTTGAGAGTAATGGATTAATCAGTGCAGCATCAGTTGCTTTCATTATATGCCCACATGGTAGTTGTGGGCTCTAACCTAAACAGTCTGTGGGGAGATCAAAGGATTGAGTACAAGAGGCACTCAGGACTCACCAAAACTCTGAAGTGATCCAGTTGAGTTTTGGACCTTGCCTAATGAGCAAATCTTGGATGCCTTGCAAATGGTGGGTGAGGACCGAGCGCAGTGTTCAGGGATAGTGTGCCAAAGCTGTTTTGGTTTTTTCCTCACAGGCCATGAGAAGCAGCAAATATTTAATTTAATGCAAACTGCTTCTGAGCGGTGTGAAAAATAGCTCTATAGAGCTATGGAAAATATAAATCCTTTTACCCTACAATCTCAAAGTTAATTACAGACATTAATTACAGAAGTGTATACAATTCAAGGCTTGGTTTTAGTACTAAAAATAGATTTGAGTTCAGTTTTTGGAATTTGTAAAATGCCCCTGCTGTTAGTTATATAAGGTGGTACTTAAGGGCTGGAAGGGGTCTGAAATTGTCATCTCTTGTCCCAGCCTAGGGCAGGACCATTGAGTCCCATGCTATTCCTGCCAGGGTTTCCTTTAGCCTTTTCTTACAGGTTTATGCTGCTGATGGCTGCGTACTCTGTAGTGGCTCTTTGCTCTATTTTTCCTGTTCCTATTATAAGAAAAATTTCCCCTATATCTCATAAAAATTCTCTTTTCTGAAATTTATACCTGTTACTGCTTTACTTAACCATTATTGAATATAAGAAACAGGTAATTTCTTTTCCCTTTGCAATTAATGGCTTTTTATGTAGTCGGAGACAGGTTTAAGAGTATGAATATGAATCTGCTAACAAAAAGGTCTAAGGTTCTGTTACTGTTAGTGTTAAATTTTGTGCTAATGCAGTCACTCACAGTCATGTTTCATCTCTAGACAGACCTCCAGATCCTCTTTACGTGCATAAATACTGATGAGAATTTGCATTTATTCAACAGTTTCAGTGCACGTGTATAATGTGAAAAGATTCCTTCACGTATTTTTATTTACCAACACCCTACTCTCCCTTTAAGCTTTGGGGTCTTGGACAAGTTCCCTTTCTGTCACCACCAGGGCCAGACTGTTGTGTTCCCTTCCAAGCTCTACTGGCAAGTTGGGGTGAGCTGCTTGAGCTTTTTTTTGTGTCAGTTCACCCACTCCTGAACAGCAATAACATTATCAAGAAAACTATTAACATGAGAGGTTTAATTATGCTTAGAGATGCCTTGGTTAAGTCTTAATAAATTTTCCAGTCTCATTTACTGGATGTACAGTTGCACTGGGGATAGGAAGTCTGGAAACCATGGCAGTTGTGAGAGAAGCAGCAGTCGGGGATTATGACAGTAATTCACTCTTGGGAATGTTACCAGTGTGCAGATGCACCATTTGTAGCTATCCATTGCATGCACATAGATAATAATCTTGCATTAGGCCCAATTACATGGTGTTATGGACGCACAACACAGGGATTACATACACAGCCAACGAGCACACTGTGATAAAGCACTGGTGTAATTGAAGGAGACAGAAGGAAATGTTAGACTTGTTAGTGCTACCAGTGCTGCAGTGCCTGATACGGCTGTTCCCCACCAGCCAAAGGAAATGAACATTGTTGTCAAGCCCACAGACACATAGAAGCATGTGCTGCCAAACTGAGGACTGTTTGCAGGACTCCTGCTACCAAACCATCTATGTTAGAAGCCTGTAAAGGATATCTAGTGCCCAAACATGAAAGATATTCAAGCTCAGAACTATAATAAATGAGCTGGTGCTTTTTCAGACCTCTTTCTCCATTTACCTATCAGCAAATGGGTCTGAATATTTCTTTCTAGCTGAGAATTTGCAAATGCTGCAAAGTCAATGATCAGCCAAATGTGACACAAAGGAAACCTGAATGGCCAGCAGAGCAGACCTCTATTAACTATGGTAGGTGCTTATTAAGGCATTACATTAATGCCTTAAAGTGTTAATCAAATATTTAATCTACCATATAATTCCTCAATTTGATTAGCTGTTTCTGCTAATCAGAAATGGAATGTGAAAAAAAAATCAGTCTCTGTTGCCATCAAAGGCTAAAGGATGTCTTCAGCATTTGACTTGTTATCCCCTTCCCTTTTCATTTTCATCCATTCAGACTGTAAACTGGAAGCATCACTGTGGGTGTTGTACTGATGCACCACTAGTGAGCTATGTACATAGGAAAATGTCTTGTACTTAGAAAAATGGACATTTGCATAGTGGTTTTTCCTTTTGCCAATGATAAAATAGCTGACCATATAACTCTCTTTAAGCTGGGATGTAATAGGTAGTAGTGTCATAAAACAGTGTTATGTGTTTAACAAAATAACAGCCCTCCTACATATTTTCATACTTGAAATGTGACTGGAAAACATTGTTACTGTTTTTCATTGTACATATTGAAGTACTAATTGAAGCAATGAATTAGTTAATATTTCAGATAATTCTGTTACGTTGTTTAGCTTTTTCTGACATCATTGCCAGAAGATCCTTTTTCTTCTTGTCTAGAACTCAACTGTAACAAAGCAGGTAGATATATTGTAAGGAAAGTATTATTATTTCAGATTAATAAACACTAAGCATTCTGATATTCATTATATGGTCTTAACTATATCATTAATTGAATTCCAAATCAGAGAAATGAAATCTCTATGTACTCCGTAATTTACAGAATTGAGAGTGTTTGACTGTTGATCTGACAGCCTGGGAATTCTGCTCTGTGAATTAGTCCAAGAAAAATGAAGGGATGCCTAGAGTCCTGAGTTTTAAAAAAAAACAAAACACAAACTTGTATTATTAGTGAGGTTTAAAATTTAAATACTTTCCTTTATTTTTTTTTTCCAAAATACATTCCATGAAAGTTGTGATTTCTTCTAGCCTTAGGCATATAATTTTTTTTCTGACTCTCATCTAGTCCTGAACACCTGTATTCCTATTCAAGAGGGTGGAGAAGGGAATAGAAAATAATGTGTAAATATTATTTTTTAAAAAACACACAGGACAGTAATTTCTAGAGATTAATGACTTTCCTGTAATTACATTAACCCGGGAATTCACAGCTCTTAGGGAACTACAGTGGTGTACATGTATTTGGAGTAAGAAGATAACAGAAATGCAGCTGCATATACTTATAGATTTGCACAAGAAGTTTGAAGAAGGAGATAGGCCATTGTTTTCAAATCATGACAGGATTGCAGACTGAGCATTCTTTCCTTTAAAATAATTCTGATTAGTGGGGGCCATAAATCAGCTTTATTCTACAGAAGGAAGAAAGCAGCTCCACATGTGCCTCTACTTGGTTTGGGCAACTGGCAGAGGAGTGAGTTAGTAGAGCAGTTCCTCTGGGGTTGTAAATTGAAGTCAGTGGGACTATGACAGTTCATACTGGTGGAGGATGTACCACCTCAAAGATTGCTGATCCCACATTATGCATCTTCCAAGTAGTCCTTGGAGGATCCTTAGGACTGCTGCAGTCTGCTTCTGCTTAGCTTGCAAGACCTGACAAGGATCACAGCCCAAGGTGGGAAGTTTGCTGGCATAAATAATACTGTCTATAACCTCAGTTTCCTGATTCAGCATTTGGAATGTGAATCGTTTACAGGGAGAGGACTTCTAAATGAGGGGACAGTGCTTTTTCAAGGGACAAGGGTATATTGGCTTTTGGAAGAGGTGCCAGATATAAGGCTGGGAAGAACCCAGCAGAATACAAGTTTCCCCATATGATGTTGGAGGGAATCAGAAGATTCTGGAAGCTTTCTGTTTTTCACAGCTTCCTGATGTTTGCACATCTGTTTCAATGCATTTGAATCTTAGTTGGACCAAAATGAGACTGGCGACTTGAAGCAGCTAGCAGATGACTGAAGCAGAATTTGTTTTCCCCTTCATGTGTTAAAAATGTCACTGTATTGTGTGCTTATCTCTGTCAGGACACATACTTTCAAAAATCATTGCTGAGAAGGCTTCATGTGCATGACAGAAAGCTTTGCAAAGTGCCTTCAGGGCACACCTCTACCTGGAAAACATTCCCATTCAAAAGCCAGAGGGTTCTTACTGCAGGAGAGCTGTGTGCTCTGGACAACCAGAGCAGCAGGGTTAAATTCTTGTAGCTACGACTGGGCTGTAATTACTGTAAATTAGTGCCCTTTGCAGTGTTTGGCCTTCTTTGTCCTTAAATAATTGCTGTTATCATAGATGTTTTATTGCCTTCATTATGGTTAACATTTAAATATCGATGAAATAGTGTGCTACTAAGTCATCTATGCAATAGCTATCTGCTAGAGTTGTCCCTGGAATTTGTGTTTTAAGGAGTATATGAATTCAGCACTGACTTAGGATTCCTGGAGGGAGGGTTATACATTTGTCGATGAATTATGGGAAACCTTTGCTTTTTTGGGGGCAAAACCTGAGCCACTGTCATCTGATATTTTGTGAGTAGAAGTACTGTGTCATTGGAATGATGCTTCTTTCTGTTAAACAGAAATATTTTAAGAAATTTAAAAATATTTTTGAATCATCAAATCAGACAGTCCAGAGAAGAAGGCCTTGGGAGTGATGGTGGACACAAAGTTCGACATGAGTCGCCAGTGTGTGCTGGAGCCCAGAAAGCCAACTGTGTCCTGGGCTGCATCAAAAGAAGTGTAGTCAGTAGGTCAAGGGAGGTGATTCTGCCGCTTTACTCAGCTCTCGTGAGACCCTATCTGGAGTACTATTTCCAGTTTTGGACCCCCCAAAATAAGAAGGACATGGATCTCATGGAGAAAGTCTAGAGAAGGGCCACGAAGATGATCCAAGGGCTGGAGCACCTCTTCTATGAGGACAGGCTGAGAGTTGGGGCTGTTCAGCCTGGAGAAGAGAAGGCTCGAGGGAGACCTTATAGCAACCTTGCAGTGCCTGAAGGGGCTCCAGGAAGACTGAGGAGGGATTTTGACATGGGCTGGTAGTGAGAGGTCAAGGGGGGATGGATCAAAACTGGAAGAGGGGAGATTTAGGTTAGACGTTAGGAGGAAATTCTTTAGTGTGAGGGTGGTGAGACACTGGAACAGGTTGCCCAGGGAAGCTGTGGAAGCCCCATCCCTGGAAGTGTTCAAGGGCAGGTTGGATGGGCCCTGAGCAACCTGATCTAGTGGGAGGTGTCCCTGCCCATGCAGGAGGGTTGGAACTAGATGATCTTTAAGATCCTTTCCAACTCAAACCATTCTATGTTTCTATGATATGATTCTATGACCTTTCCAAATTCAGATGAAGAATTGCAGCAGGAGATGGGGATACGTTGCCTCCCTGCAATTAGCACAGAAGGAAGCCCACTGTCACGTCCTGTTCTGCATGAATCCAATCCATGTCCTTTGGAATTCAGTAGAAATTCTCCCTTTAATTCCTCTGGCTTCTATTAACTCCTCTAGTGCCATGTGTGACTTATTCAGACATCAGCTATTTATGTGATTTAATTTCTGTAAGCTGACTTTACATGTGGCTTTTATTTATCAGTGTATACCTAAAATCTTCCAATCAAGTGTAAAGCTCATTTTTATTTAGCAGGCAACTGAGGCAGAGAGGGTAAGCTATATTTTTTGTTTACAGAAAAAAATGGTGGTGCAATTAGAAATTCCACTTGTGAGTCCCATTTCAACTTCCCAACATACATATGAAAATACAAATAGTAAATACAAGTATTTAAAGGTGGATGTGTTCATCTGCTGAAAATGTTGTACATGCTTTTTTTGGCTAACTGTCCGCAAAAGACTTCAGTTTGCATCACTGGCTAAATAAGGTAATTCATTGGTAGCAATTCTATGACAGAGAAGTTCACTTTGCACCATATAAACTGCCACAGTGGGAGATTTTTGTTGTCGTCGTGACGTTAGCAGGAGCTCAGAGGTAGAGCCTTTCAGCCCTGCGGTTGTACACTGACACTCACTGTGTTCACTTCCAGTGCTGAGGCCACAGTGAGCCAGTGGCACGTGAAGAGTGTGCAGCATAGCCAGCAAACTGATGTCGTTGGTAGCTGCAAGAGTTTATTCTCACGTTTACTTCTGGAGTTGACAGTATTTGCCTCCCCATCTTATCCAGTAAACTTATAATAGACTCTGTTTGAGACTTAGCCTATTGTGAAACTGAATGCACAAACCCATAATTTTGCATACCCATTGATCCCAATACTTAGCCATGTGTTTTTTGTCCAGACTTTGGCATCATCAAGTTTTCCAGAGGATCTGGAATGCATAGTATATATTATACCATAAGCCATGATGCACTAAGACCTACAGCCTGATGTGTGAATGTATGTGACTTGACAGACACAGATTTCTGGCAACAGATTTCACGTGCAGATTCCAGATTTCCAAAACAACTCTCTCACTGACATAACTCACTCTGCTCACACGTTTGGAAAGGAGGGTAATTTTGCTCCTTCGGTGCAGTTTGCTGTCATGGGTATGTCAGCCCCCAAACTAGCTCCAGATCAATAGTGCATCCATCTGGTGCAGCACTATGCTGAAATACCAGCTGTGTTCTTAATAACGAAGTGGTTATGCTCTGTCTTGCTGGGATGCAGTGCAGCAGCAACACAAGCATGCTGGTGCCAGCCTCTGCCAGCCTCAGAGCCTGCTCACACACCTCTCCTGAGCAGGCCTGCACATGCTTTGTTACCCTGCAGCCCCTGGCTTTGCCAGGGTGCCAGTGTCTTCCTGTGTACCAGAAAAACAGGCTTAATAGGGTATAATCTAATTTAGCTTTAATCTGCTAATATTGTAGATGATGGCTTTGCCAAGGGATTTCTAGGCAGAAATGTAAGAATATTTTTAAATTGGCAGATGACCAAGAGGACTCTTTAACTTCTGTAAAACTCTTCAAGACCTTTTGATTAAATATCCTACGTAAATACATAGCATTGGAACAACTAAATACTTCAGGGAAAAGAGTAATGTGCCTTTAGGTTCCTTCAGCAGGTATTTTCTGCGACACACATACACAAACGCACAAAAGCATCACAGTGACCCTGTGGAGTGCCATGCCCCTGGTGTGAAGCAGAGGTTGCTCTGTGCCCTGTTGCTGTGGACACCACCCAGCCAAATACAGCTACAGCCAGAAGCAGGACCGGCCGCGCTGGGACATGGACTCCTCACTGCCCCATCAATTGTCATGACAAACCGAGCCACTGTATTTGCAGATTTGGTGCACTTGGAACGTGGGCAATTATGCCCTGTTGTAGTGCTTTCCATTTCCTGTGCCATCTTGATAAACTTTATAGCTTCTAATTTGCTAGAGAGTCGTTGATATAATTAGGAGCTAGGTAAATGGGAGCAGCACACTCAGCTGATGATAATTGAGTCAGTTCATTTTTCATAAAATCGTTAAGGGGGTCCCTCCCAGCAGCTGAGATCATTTTCTCTTTAAGTTCTGCTTTGACAAAGCAGCAGAAATCCTTACATGCCAGGGTTATGTCATGTTTTATTATGGTCTGTTCCACTACCCATGTATTTTTTCATAAGGAAACCAAAGAAGGGTACCAATCCATCTGCATGTTTTCAAAAGGGCAATTTGAGCTGTCTGTCCATGTAAGCTGGCTGTGTTAACAAGCCTGTAAGACACAGCAGCTCCCTTTTGGTGTGAGAGTGAGCACTTTAAACACAAAGCTTTGATATTGCAGTCGGTGAGTTTGATGTTCATTCACTCAAGCTGCACTGGGTTTTCAAGCAAAGTGGCAATTTAACCAAAAAGTCTGGATCCGTTCTAGCAGCTGATAAAACCTCATCTCCTGTAGTCCTTGGCACTGAGGCATGGTAACCTTCATCCATTCTTATGCAGCTGTGGGTTGCTTTGCCCTGACAGAATCTTTCATGATGGTCTGAAGTATTGTTCAGCATGTCTGACTGCTCACAGCCTGGCAGCTTTATTATCAAGGGGTTTAGCAGTGTTTCTGTAAATAGTGTGTTGGTGAAGAATTGCAAATAATTGATCAATTATTCTCTTTTCTCTCTGTTTTTTTTCCTGCTAACAGCACTCTTAACAATAACAACATCACCCGCATTCCTGTTACCAGTTTCAATCACATGCCGAAGATCAGGACTCTGTGAGTAACATCTTCCAATATATTAATAATAATAATGATGATGATGTAAGCCAGCTCTTTGGATATTTGTCATCCTATGATAATCTTATTCCAGTCTCTTCCCAAGGTGAACAATTTCCCCGGTCTCTTAAGGCAGACGGTCACTGCACACACCTGGGCAGGGCTGGGCACCTTGCTCAGGGACCCCTGCACCACAGCAGCCCCAGACACCTCTGTGGGGATGGGGACAGCTAAGGCCAGGCCATCAGCCCACAGGTGGGGACCAGTTCAAGTGGGGTCCATGGCCAGGCAGGGTGGCCCGGGCAGGGCTGGAGTCGCACACTGCCATGGTGTCGCTGGGCCGGACTGGGGTCCTGGGCCAGGCCGGGCTGGGGGAGCCCTGGGGGACAGCTGGTGGTGCTGAGTGGGGCTGTGTGGACAGCTGGTGCCTCAGGGCCCTGACATCACCTTCACTGGATTTACCCAGGGTTAGGTAAGATTCAGTTTTATCAAGATTTTGAATTTACTAGGAACTGAAACTGGAATTTTTTTCCTGTGGGGAAAAATCTGTAACGTGAAAATGTGTTCAAAGCTGGAACATCATCAAAATTATGAAAGCTGCTCAGATGGTTCAAATAATTTAATTTTGTTAATATCCTGTGTTTAAATACTATTTCTACTTTTCAAATTCAGAATACTATTTTCTGAAACAAGATTTTTTTTTAAAGAACTTGAAATAAGGCTTCTTTTTAAGATATTTTCTGAAACAAAATGTAACTGATTCTGATGCATTTTTAATAAAAGCTTCTCCTCCATTAATTCAATTTTTCTATGGACCTGGGCACCGTTTCACTGGACAAGCTGTGATTGGCTTTAGTAGACCAAAATGCCTGTGAAATTAAACTGTGTACATTTGTGTAATTTAGTTATAGTCTACCAAAAACGTTTTCTTTAAATTATTTCTTTAAATTTCTTTAGGTAATACACAACTTCAGAAAAAGTTATGCTTAAGCAAAATGTTTGTTTTTCCCTCCAAAATCTCAAACTCAACCAAGACATATTCAGTCCTAAGAGCAAAAAAAGGGAAATAGCAGCTAGCCTGAAAATCATCTATGGTACTGAAAAAAAAATGCTTCAAGGATGCTTCAGGTGCATGTGTAAAAATCACACTAAGTTAACAAAACTGAAGGAAAATTATTCAGCCTCATGCCAATCTGTGTAAGATAACCTCTGATTTAAATTTACACCCTTCATTAAATGGTGACATTCACAGATCTTAATGTAAGTAATTAAATGGAAATTAGATGTTTGTCTTTTGGAAGAGAATGGATAAAGAAGCTAAAGGTAGGAGTAAGGTTCCTGAAATTTTGCCTTTTCTCAGTCAGTCACAGTGGTCTAGAAAATTTGCCTGGCTTCTTCAGGTTAGTCTTGTCTGTTACCAGAGCTCAATGCCTTCTGCCATTTTGCTTTTAGTTTAATTTCGGAGATGGCTCTGTATATAGCTCCCTGGAGACTTACACTGACTAATGCCCCTCTGCTGTAATTAAGGAAAAAAGAAAAAAAAAAGCAGGGGGAGGGAGGAAGTCATAAATAGGATTTATAAAGGGAAGCTTTTATATTGAATTTTGAGAGCCACATTTTATAGAATGCTGACCCACTCTAAAAGGATTTGCTGGAAATTTAATTTCGGGTCTGTGGCGAAAAGGGCACCTTTGCAAACTTGCATTTGTATTCATTCACCTCATGCTCTGTAAAGGTAGTTTCATCAATATCTAGTGGCATGTCTCAATCTCCAAAGACTGCCAAATAACAGTACCCTTCTCAGCAGCTCAATACAGGGATTAAAAAATCCTGCATAGATGGGCGGAAATACAGTAAAATGGTTCAGTTTGCTACATTTCCTTGTATCTGTTTCAACAGAAAAGTCATCAAAATAGCAAGTAATGAAAGATAAATACAGGAATGAAATAGCATTTCATCATTTCTTCTGCTGCTCCTTCCTATTAAAAATTCTACCCCTATCCTCAAGTAATCTTAGCACTTCTCACAATTCATACTTTATTAATTATAATTATTAATAAAAGAAGTTTGCATATATATATATTGCTCAATATTTTTTTTAATCCCTTATGTTCAGAATTTAGGCTGATACTGTTTTGATTTAACTGAGTTTTGTGTAAATGTGTAGTAATACCCTAAAAGCCAACATTCATCTGAGAACATGTAAAACTGATCAGTTTTTGTTCACCTATGTGAAATATTTATATAAAGATATTATTTGGGAGGAAATGTTAATACTATCTGTAGCTTTCAGAGCTTTATTTCACTTGATGAACAGTTTCTCCTGCATTAATATGTAACCTCAATGAATAGTTTGCATGGAAAGAGAAAGCTGCCTAAGGTGTAATGGCTGAATAAGATCTACTGTTTAATGTCTTGGTTGTTGATGCAAATTCAGTCCAAATGGATCATGAATGATGTTCATTACAGTTTGGTGAATCTACCGTTTTCTTAAAAACTGATCTTCAGTTTGTACACCTCATCAGATAACTTCACACTTAAACATGCTTTTTTCCAAAGCTCTTGTAGGGAATCCCTGGTCTGAACATTACTTAAGCAGGGACAAGCCCTTTTTCCCGCCCAGCTGAGGCCCAGTGGGGTATGGATAGTGTTTGCCCTACGTGTATCTCTTACACACCAGTGAGATCCATTAGCAGGACATTTGGGACTGCTTGTGCCACAGCTGCTCCTGCTGTGATAGTTCTGGGGATAAGTAGTTTTTTCTTCAGTGGTCTCAAAACAATCTACTCATTTAAGAAGAACAGAGAAGGAAAACAGAGCATATTCAAATTGAATGTGGCCTCTCAGGGGAAAAAAAAACAAACAAAAAACAAACAAACAGAGAAGTACTCATAAGATTTGAAACACTTTAAGAACTATTTTTAAAAATCAGCTCCTCTGTGCTAACCTTTTTTATTGAACTGTCTTTTCTGTTGCTAATTTTCATTGGTCTTTTAGCCTTGATTGGAAGTGACAGGAATTAGTTTTATTGATCTGCTTTCCTTTGCTTGAAACAGCTTTATTTCTGTTAAGGCATTTCCCTCATACCTTTTTGCCTAATGGTAAATGTCCTGTCTCTGCATGTGTGAGTGACTGCTGAGATAGGTAATTGCATAATTTCTTTTAATTTTTTTGTTTAAGGGTAAACTGAAAATGTGCCAAATCACTTCAGTGCTATTCATGTTCATGGGGAATTGCTATATTATGTGTTTGAAGTACTGTGAAAAGTCTTCTTCTGGCTGTATTCATCAATATAATTAGCAAAATATATTCTAATAGGCTGCTTTGTTAAGCTTGGTCGGCTCTCTAAAAGGTCTTCTCTCAAAAGCAGACTTTTGAATATCCATGCAAAAAACTTGAACAAACAACAAGGCAGGGCTCTGCTGAGGCAGGTGAGCTGGCAAAGAGGGGACAGTTCATGTTACTAAAATGGGAAAACCCAGAAACCAGCTATAGAAATTTAGAGAGGAAAAAAAACCTAATTGACAGGACTGGAAAGCTGCCCCTCTTTATGAAATTCTGATTTTATTATTCCTGCCTGTCTATATCTGTATGGAGGATGCAGGGAATGGCACAGGATAAGCTCTGCTTCAGTTCTTGGAGGAAGATGTTTCTGAACATTGTTGGTGACTGCTGTAGTGGGAAGGGATAATATTTTGAGGATTTAAATGATACGCTAACTCTCTAAATTAGAACAAAGTCTTACTTAGGAAGATGTATGTCTAGATGATATTTGTTGTCTTTGCTTCATAATTCTATTTTTTCTTTCAATCAACAGATTAATGGTTTATAATAACAAAACATTTTACTAGAAATCTAACTGCAGTGTCAATTAGATATCTTCATAATCCCTAAAAATGAGGTCTTCTGGCCATCCTTCTGAAACAATTACATTTTGCAGTGCTCCCAGGAGACCAGCAGCGTCTTCCATCTCTACAGGAGAAGCTCTCGGTTCCAGATTTGCCCTCTTTCACTGTGACTGCCTGTCCCAGACATACAAATCTGGGGACTGTCAGCCTGGGCGCCACTGCTGCCCTGCACTGCTGCTCTGCAGTATGAAGATCTCACAGATAGACAGTTAATTTCTTTGGTGGATGGACAAGGCTAAATCCTGTACACACCAATTCTGAGGCTTTTTAAAAAAATATAATGCCTGTAATATTAGTGAATAATGCTTTGTCTAACCATTTCTGACAGGATTTTCAATCGGTTTTATGATTTCAGCTTTGGTATAGCACTGCAAATGTATGACTCATTACAAGGAATGAAATAATTATGTCCTGGGCTTTTGTTTTGACCTAAAGCTATCAAAATGACCTGATTTTCTCCCTGAATACATCCTCATTTTGCAGACTTCTCCCCACGATGTGATAATGCTTCAGCAAATCTCTAGTGCCAGGTGTGAAGTGGGCTGGGAAGGGAGCTGTGGGGCTGATCTTCCACCACAAGGAATGGCCTCAGCATTGCTGTGTGGCATGACCTTGTTGTGGTCCCCTTCTTCATTAGGAGTTGAAAATTTCTGTCTAGAACTTAAAAACTTGGATTAGATTACCACTGTAAAAAGAGCATCGGTGAATTTGTACAGGCAACCCAGGAACATACAAGGTATCAATAGCCTCTGGTGTGTGGGCTCTCTGCCCCCCAAAGAAGAGAGAAGAGAGGAGAATCACATAACATCCTATTTTCCAGCCTGGTCCTTGTGTTTGTACAAGTCACGCTTTGAATTCACTCAAAGATTTCACATTCATTCACTTATTTCTGATATGAAATCACAGGCTAAGTGATTATTTGGAGTACTCTTAAATTCTGCATGTTCTTTTCTGTAGAATGGTCAGCTCATGATTACCTGTAGGCAGGACTTAACTTCATTCTTCCAAGACATTATAAATAGTAGCACTAATTTATACGTGGATGTTTGTATATTATGTGGCAACATAGACAGTCAAGACCTGACTCAGCTGTAACCAATAACCTGCAGCAATCCTTAAATTGTAGAGAAGAGCCAGAGAGACTTGTGCTTGTTTGCTCTCTTTTGTGTCTTCTGTTTCAAAAACTCGTGCTAACTTTGGGGTTGTTCTGTTTTCTGTAGGCGGCTTCACTCCAACTTCCTGCACTGCGACTGCCACCTGGCTTGGCTGTCCGACTGGCTGCGGCAGAGACGCACCATCGGGCAGTTCACCTTTTGTTTGGCACCTGTGAACCTGCGGGGCTTTCTTGTGGCAGAGGTTCAGAAGAAGGACTTTGTCTGCTCTGGTAATGATGCCAATTATTTATTTATCTATCAGCTGATGGCTTTATATGGATATTCACATAAAAACAGTGAATGGAAAGCTATTCCATTGTGTTTGACTGTCATTCTATAGCAGTCCTGGTTGTTTTTATCATTGCTGACCTTTATGGCAGTAGATCAAATTATTAATATTTTCATTTTATAAGAATTATTGTGTTCCAATTAACATTCCAGTTCTCAAATTTTTTTTTTTTTTCACTTTAGCATTGCCAATGATAGCAACATAGGAAATCAATTAGGTGTGGATAATTTGCTGTGTCTCAAGGGAAGAGCTCTAGAGCTGACTGGAATATGAAAGAAAGGAAATAGAAGATGTTAATCTGAGTCTGTTGGTAAATGATTGGACTATAGAACAGGAGGAGCAGATTTTATCCCAGGGACTGAAACAGCACTCTTAAGGAGTCAGTGCACTGTTCTACAAGTTTCCACACTGATAAATGAGGCTGAGGGTACATGGCCAACTCACAACCATGTGCCTGTGTGTTAGACCAATTCATCAGGCCCTGGAACGGCACTCGGCTCCTTTGTGACAGAAATGCTTTTTCTTAATTGAAGAAAAAAGGAAGGAAAAAAGAAAGAAAAGAGACAGAAAAAAATAGAAAAATTTGAAAAAGGTCTCTGAATTTGGCTGAAAGGAAAAGATCTGGCAGAGGAGAGGCATGGCAGTGTATATGCTGTGAACAAAAAAAAGATACCAGACGCAAGTTTGAAGATAGTTTTGCAGGCCAAAGAGTAAGTAACACAGGGATCTTGTTATGAAGTGCATGTGAGTCCTAATCTTGAGAGACTGAGTCTTGTAGTACTGTTATTTATCTCTCACAGTCTGTGCCATAAAGATGTATCCTTTTGGTACATGTGTTGACTTATGGAAATATAGTACAAGTACTCATGCTAGAAATGTTTTTTCTGTAGTTTTATCTACATGTGACAAAGAAAGGGAGAAACAGTCCTACTTGGAAAAGAAAGTTTGATCCCCTTAACTATATCATGGATGGTAAATTAATGCCCAGTGGAGGTGTGCAGGAAGTGTTGTGGGCACATGGAAAATGAAGTTGTGCACCAGTGATTTTTGTAACAGGACTATCAGGAGTGTTGAGCAGCTTCTACACAGTTGTGGAGATTTGAGGATGCCCAGAATATCTGATAAATTTCATCAAAAGTTTAGATAAAAGTTTAGAAATCTAACAGTGATAGGAGAGGCTAGATACAATAAATGGATAAATTAATTAAGCTATTAGCAAAACTCTAATTTTACCAAAGAGGTAACCACCACGTTTTTTTTCTTATGAAATGAAGTTTCAGATGGGTCATGAGTTCAGCCATTTGGATTTATGGTATACTGAAGTGAAGGAAAAAGAGTTGTTTAAATCAGAGAAGAGGTAATAATTGCTGCATGAGAAATAGAACATGGACAGAACTCATCTAAATGGAGTTTTCTGTGCCAACTACAACTTCCAAAAGATAATAGATTTTTAACAGTTGCCTGTTGGACGAAGAACATATAAGAGAATTCTCAAGATTGGCCTGCTTTTTTTTAAAACAGAAATTAATAAAAATTAGAGGGAAGAAGATTCCAGTGAGACAGTCCATCAACTATATTCCTGAGCCCTCAGTTGGGAAATGAAATATACTGAAAAAGAAATGCATTTGAAGAGCTCATTTTAGTGGAGGATTTAGCAGAGAACTCAGCTTAGTATGTGCCAGTTCGACAAAAACCTACTTGGACAGCTAGTTTAAAGAGGGTATAAATCTTCCTGCTCCTTATTACAGTTCTTATTCCTGATTTTACAGCATAATTTGTTCATGTTTGATTATGAAGTCAAACTAGGACAGGAGGTGAATATTGAACTGAACTTGTCCCTCTGCAGAGGAATTTTATACAATTTAGGCTTGTATGAATCACTGTAACTAGCCTCAAGCTGGCAGTGAAGCAGCCTTTGCATCATCATTATGAAGAGCTGAAATACAATTGAGGGAACTACTCTGTTTCAGTCTAGGCTCAGCATTTCAAGGTCTCATGTTATGGCAGCAGGAATATCATCACAGCAAAGGAAAATGCAGCTTTTTCTCCACTGTAAAATGAGACTGATCAGAGCATTCCAGTTCAAAACTTGTGTTGTTGCATGCTTCAAAGCAGGAGGAGGAGAATCAAATAATTTGAGGAAAGTGCATCCTTGAAAAACTGACTTCTGTTTATTCTCTGAACCTTACGCACAAATAGGGGGGTTTAATATTTTTATTACATATGTTCCTTTGGAATCAAAGTTTGTATCCAACATAGCAAGGGCTAGCATAAGTTGGAAAACAAGAAGTGAAACATTGATACAAAAGTGCCATAATTAGAACCCAAATTGTCTGATTCCTCTGGAAATTATGCTACCAGTCCTGTACAGTGATATTTATAAGCATTAGGTGCAAAGTATCTCAAGATAATGTTGAAGAAGCCAAAGTTATGTGCTAATATATCTGTGTCAACTGAGGGTCAGTCTTTCAAAAATATTGTTCACTTTGTGCACACAAATTATAAAAATGGTAATTCAAACAGCACTTGTAGGCAAATTGTGAGCAGTGGAAAAGATATTCCAGGTTTCACTTGTTTGTGCCCATGAGCATTTGCAAATATGTCTGATTGGATTTGTGTTACTGAGGAGGCAGGGAAAAGGGCATTAACAGAACTGAGCAGGGTTAGGACTAGATGGCCCCTTACCATCAGGGGAGAGCGGTCAGTACCACTGGAAGTCCTGTCACCCTCCAGAGCCTTCTGGCTGGCTTCTTCAGCAAGCTGTCCCATCAGAGCCACCCCTGACAGAGCAGCCTTCCTGAGCCTTTGCCTTGAAGCCATCTGTTCCCAAAAAATTCTCCAAGCAGACTCTTCTCCTGCACAGTCACATACTGAGCGATGTGCTTGGTGAGACAGTATGTTGTAGAAGGGGAAATTGTGTGGCACCAGGGGATGAGTGCCCCTGTTGGCATGCCAATCCTAGCATGAGGTGCTTGTCCTCCCTCTCCCCCATAGCCTTGCAATCCACTGCCCTGCTGCTGTGATGAAAGGAATGGTACACTAAGCAAATCCTTAATGTCACTTGAAATGCTACCTGCACTCTGGCCCTCGGGAACTGTTTATTTTTATATTTCCTTAGCTAGAATCTGGGGCTGCTGGTTTATGCTCCTTACCTCTTACAGCCTTCCAGTCTTTGCTTGCATGAAAACCAGCTTCTTTCCCATGTTCGGATGGTTTCACTGTTGAACTGGCTTCTCTTTCCCTAGCTGTCTCTCTCAAACACACACACTCTCTGCTTGTCTGTCTCTTGTCCTCCTCTGACCTGTTTAAGATAATTTTATTTCATTTTCCTCTCATATAAGTTTAATTATGACATTTGGATTTTTCTTCTGCCTGCTTTTTACTTGTTGCAGTTGAAATTAATCTACATATTGATCAGTTATGTCAAGTCATAATGTGTTTTCTCACCTGTACTACTGTGGGTGTTAAGCTTTGCAAACTGAAACAGTGGGTTCATGAAGTTACACTATCAACAGCACCTTGGTCTCTACAGTGCTCTGTGCAGGACCCACTGAGTGGCCCCATTTTTTTTACACTGATGAATCATTCTGGTTTTACTAAGTATTATACACACAAGAAAATAAATATGAATAAATCAGATACATTTGGGAGCACTGTATCTCATACTGTGATGTGTAGCATACTTCAGCCACCACTGCCCTCAGCTAGCTGCTGTCAGAACAGTTCCAATGTCATCAGTGCTCAACTGGTTCCTTGCAGGGGAGACTGTCTGGTGGGTAAGCAGGCAGAGTGTGGTGGGAAGCTGATTTTTCTCTTGTACTGTTGCTGCTGATTCTGAGGCGGAATGTTAGGACTTGGTGTTGACCCTGGAGGTGCAGGTTGATACAGATTTGTTATAGTTTCAGCCAGCAGCTTTAGGTATTTTACAGTGGACAATGTTTACAAAGGAGTATGAAGTTTGGATGAGATTTCTTAGAATAGACCAGATATTGATATTTCCAACAGTTAAGGAATTAATACTTTTCTCATGTAAGAAGCACTAGATTCTAAAATACTGACATTAATTTGGAGCTGATTTGTCCTGCAATATGAAATTCAGCAAAATTGAAGTGAAAAATACGTGATTTTGAAGTATTTCTCTAAGAAAGTTTTCTTTAAGAGTGGAACAAGCATTATACAGAATGAAGTTGGATCCCCACATATAATTCTCTTTTTCACTAGAAACCATCTTCTCTGGTTTTTCGTCCTTAGTTCCCATTCAGATGATCTGCAAGAACCTGAAGAAAATCAAGATAATAATAATTTGGATTAAATAAGCTAAAAATTCAGTCTGAAGTTTATGTAGGAAAGAAATCATTACCAGAGCCAAGTGTCTAATGCTTTCTGCCTAAATAAACCGATACTGATTTCAAGATAATAGTGGGTTGATCTGAATCTCAGTTGAAGATCTAGAGTTTCTGATTCATATGGTGAGGCTGCAGCTGAAGTATAATAAAGAGGAAAGTATGTTACCTTCCTGCTGCTTAATGCAGACTGGAAGCCCTAATGAGGAAGCAGATTTATTTGTTGGAGTGAGGTCAAACAGTCTTAAAACATAACTGTTACTCTCTGGCCCAGACCACAAAACTCAGTAGATTGTCCTGCCCCATTTTTCTCCTAGTAATTTCATAGCATATTGTTGAGGAGAAAACCAAAAATGAGTAACTAATAAAATCACACTTCTCAAGCTTAGTATCTTAATGAGAACATTCAGAAGATGCCAAAGGAAAAGTGTGTGGCGAGAGGAGTTTCCCCATCTGCTCCTGTTTAAAAGACTGTGCAATAGTATATCTGCATAACCAGCAGCAGCTCTGCTGCTTTCAACATGGGATGTGGAGGTACAGCCCGCAGGGAAGATTGGTGCTCCCTGGAAACCAAACAGGGGGGAGGACTATTTGCTAATGATGTAGATTTTGTCAGTTCTGGGCAGGAGCAATTGCTCCTGAGGGAGCAGAGTGGTTTCCCTCCATGCAGTCCATCCCATACAGTGAAGTGCTGCAAATCGCCACTAGTTTTAATGGTCACAGGAGAACAGTGGTGTTAAATACAAAGGAACAGGGTTGACTTTGAGAATGTGACCAAGCCTTTTTATGAAATCTGTAGACTTTTCCGGTTCGATACATGTATGTGATTGGCAACACATTTATGGATGCTCAGTTAATAGGAGTAATTAAAAAAAACATACCGCTGCTTATAAAATGACTGAAGAATTCTATAAATGAATAGGTGGCAAGTACAAACGTGCATATAGTCAATGCCAGGTTCATGTGAATTTCTGTTTTATTGACAATTAAATTTACTGATGCTATATAGTTGCAGTAAAACTGTGGTGCCCTCCCAGCTGCTCTCACTCCCAGTCTTCAGCAACATGGGGAGAAAACACGATCCTCTCCAGCACCTCCACACCCCCCCTTATCCTCTGCCTTCGCTGCTCGCAGGCTGTTTCTCACACTTTTTTCCCCTCACTCCTTACTGCCTGACACCATTTTGCCCTTTCTCAAATACATTCTCACAGAGGCAGCACTGGCCTCACTGATGGTCTCAGCTGTGCCTGCAGCGGGGCAGCTGTGGAGCTGCTGGAACCGGCCAGAACCGGCTGGAACTGGCTGTGGTGGCACAGGGCAGCGCCCGCCTCTCCTCACAGAGCCTGGGCAGCCTCACTGCCAGCACCTCGCCAACACCCCGTACCAGAACTAAAAGGATCTCCTGGCCCATGGAATTAATTCCTTGTAATTGCAGGCAAGTGGATTTAGGTCAGAAGGTCTGTTAGAATTTTATTCTGTAAGTTCCAGATACCATAAAGAGTTTGGCTGTACCAGAGGTCTCTCGCAAAAGAACAAAGGCAGCAACCTCAGCCTGTCACAGGCCAAAGTCAAGAAAGGTCGTTGTTGCCCCGTGTTCCTTGACGTGTCCCAAATGCCAAAGAATTTGGTCCAAGGAATTTCAAGGCAGCTCTGGGAAGGGGAGAGTGCCTCACTCTTCAGTCATTTCCCACTCATCTGGAAAAAAGTGTTCCTCACTCCGAATCTGGCCAGTGGGTGAGCTTGTGACCAGGCCGGACGCCTCGGGTGTCATTATGAGGAGAAATGTCCCATTTTGCTTGACATCCTCTGATAGCTGTGTCAATCTGTAATGCTTCTGACTGAAATGAATCCCATCTTCCTCCTCTTCCTGCAGAGACCAGCTTCCATGCTGAGACAGGGAAATTCCTGTTAGCTGTGACGGGACATGGCAGTGGGGGGGGAGGAGGGCAGAACCAACGACAAATGCGCAGCAAACAAAATCATGTCATGTTTAAAACTTCAATTCAAATATCAGCAAGTTAAACCCCAGGGACTCTAAGCATAGTCTTAAACTATACCTTCCATAACTTTATCAAACTTCATCATGAAACAGTTCAGGTTTTTTAATAGATAACCCATTTAGAAGGCCATTCCAGTACTATACTCCCTTCATAGGCTTACAATTGATAGTGCCCGTTATCTATAATTTAACCTTGTACAGGTGGTATCCTTTCACTTAAATAATCTGTCTTCCTCTCCATTTTTATACTTGAATATATTTATAAGTTCACAGTATTATTTCTGGACCTATTTTTAAATGTCATTTCATATGCACCTTCCAGACTGCTGATACCACTTGCAAATTGTAATGAGAGTACTGTGCACAGATGCCATTTGAACTGCAGATACACATCTTTTAAGATTTTCTAGTAGCATTTTTTTTGGTTTTTTAGCCCATTTTGGAAGAGCAAATAGTATACAAACCTGGAAAACCAAATACACACTAATGGCAGTCCTTGTGGTGCAATAGTCAGAAAGTTAAGTTCTAGCTACTCTTAGGAGGAAATGCCCTTGTTGACAAGGCTGGAGAACGACATTCAAAGAAAGGCTCAGCATGGGCATAGGCCATAGGGAGACATTCACACTCTGCCTTTTCAGTCCCTCCAATAGAAAATCTACATGGAATAAATTTCCCTGAGAGAAAAACAACTTTGTCACGTTTTTGCAATGACTCAAGTTGTCTCAGAGGTTCTGTTTATTAATCCTTCAGAAGACCAAATCTAGCTATTAGACCTCAGTTGTTGCAGGTGAGCCTGTATCTTTGTTATACTTTCTTCCATTTTGTTTAAAAGTATTCCGTGCAATTTCAGGGTGATTATTGTTAATAAAATCATTGCAATATTACTGCTTTAGGATAAGACAATGTGAAGTGAGGTCTGATTTTCAGTGATGTTTCTTTACTGATGAAGCAGGCAAAGTAGGTTTTTGTAGAATCAAGTAGGCTTCGTTTGTTAAGCCAGACCTTCCTTTCACTGCAATTGGATATTGCCTTTTTTATTCCTCAATATTAGTTTGCAAACCAGTTGGTGTTGACTTTGCCTACAGAACAGTTATGCTCATGTGCTCTGAATTTTTAACAGATAAATCTACTGTTTAGGAATGTTCAGCAAAACAGTGAACTTGAAGCAATTAATGAATATTCAGTGCTAGCAAATTTTTGCATACCATGAACTTGATGGTATTAACATCATCAATCGGGGGTTCAAGTCACTAATCATAAATACTTAATGCTGTGCTCAGCGAAAGCTGTCGAACAACCATAGATGGAAATATTTGCATAAACCATTTGCTGCACTTTCCTGTAGAATAAACACATTTGTACAAAATTTTCTCCATTAGTGGCATATTTGCCATCAATAAGGAGTGTTAACTTTGCAGATAGTTGTGGTTGCCTTGTCCACATCTCTCCGAAGGACTGTGCACACCCACGTGTGTTTTAATACTGGGATGAATACATCTTTGTTAGGTATCTTTTCGAGCTTGAGTTACTCTGAGTCTAGTGAAAGCTGTTGCTCATGTGGTAGTAATTGATTTCAGATGTCCCAGCATTGTAAGACATTCCAATGGATTATCTAATTAAACCACAAAACATCATAATTTATCCACAGATTCCCAATACTTGTACTGTTTGTTTATTGATCAATAATTTCATCTTTGCTGTACTTAGAATGATTTAAAGTCACCACAGATTTTTAACCAGTAAATCCTGTGAGATTTTTATTAAAATCCATTAATACGTTTTACAAATAACTTAAATTCTGCTGGCAGAAAAGAACTGCTGCAAAGTCAATTGGATAGGTGAGGAGGTAATAAAGCACGCTACTTAGCGTGCTGTAATTGGGTGCCAGTGCAAATGAGATTATTTAGTTTATTTAGTCATTGCAAAATTTATTTTAAAAGCCTGTGTCATTAAGCTGTTCATTTATACACCATAACCATTCTATTCTAATTGTAATATCAGTCTGTTTGCTGCTCTTAAAAGGCTAGAAACCAATGAGATGGTTATTTGAAAAAAACACTTAATTTCTCTGTAAACTGCTGGGTCCTAAGACTCTGCCCTGTCTCCTTTATCTCCCTAACCCCTAGTCTGAAACTGTGGCAATAAAGCTGTGCAGGCTAATGACATGCCAGGTATTAACTCCCCTAATCATTGAGGCTGCCATTCCATTACATCAGGCACAAAAAGCACAGTAGTTTTTGTTAATCATGTTCCTATACTGGCTTCCACATTTTGTTAGTGTTTTTTCAATAGCAAAATGTATGAGAGTTGATGATTTTTATCTCTTAAAGAAGAATATAATTAACATGGTGAACTAGTGCTGCTGTATAACAACAAATCTGAAATGGCAAGATGACACATAGTAGGAACATCTTCAGATGGGAAATAATATAAATGCAGCTGGCTTCTCTGTGGCCAGCACCCATTTTGTTGCATCCACGTTGTAAGGAGTTGAGTGAACTTACGAAGCACGCAAACAGGAATCTTGGAATACTTTGGCTTTTCCTGTCTTTTGAAGAAGTATTGGCAGCAAAAGGAAAACTAATTTTTAAATTTCAACTATCCTTTAGAGGCTGTATTGCCTTGCAGCCCTTGATCTATTTGTATGTTTATACTCTGCATACCTATGAAAATCATGCCCAAATTTAAAGAACTTTAATTTCTACAGTCTACTTAGACTTATTTTCTTGAACAGTCCTTTCTTTGCCAGTTCTTCACAACTATACAAATATTAAACTTTTTAAACTCTCTTGGACCTTTTTGTCCTTTGATTCTATAGATCTGTTATGCAGCTAACAATAAATCCTCACTCAATTGAAGCAGTTACATCCAAATAAGATTTGAAATTCTGTTTATAGCATTTTTCAGAAAACTTTACCTTAACAGATGACTGTGTGAGAACTGATGGAATATGTGCTAGATGCCTGTTGAACATGCATGTATAATACAATATTTTGTTCTTTGCAAAGGAAAAATATAAGGAAAAGCATTTTATAATGATAGCAATTTATGCACAAAGACTTTTTATTTCATTGAAGATTTCAGAAATCTACAGTCTAAATCTACTTTTGTTCATGAAGGAGAAAAAAAGTCACCAAATATAAAGGGCTGTATTCAGCCTGGAACCAAAAGTATTTTTAGTCTAAGCACAAAATGTCAGTCAAAGTGGCAGGAATACCAGATATTGTGGGGCTCTAGAAGAATTCAGGATATAATGACAGATTAAGTTTTTTTAAATAGTCCTTTTTCTATACTATTTTAAGTGAAATGAGAAAACTGATCTCTCATTACATGTGGAAAATAGTCTGCTCAAAGACAGCCTCTTTATTTTACTTTCAGTGTGAGCTGTTATTTTTTCATCCCAATTTTGTTGCATCTACTTTAAGAATGAAGATATTATATTGTTTTCCCTATATATATTGATGTCATACACTTCACTGGTTATCTGATTATTTGTTTTACTCACTAGCCATAAATCACACAGAATCACAGAATCCTAGGGGTTGGAAGGGACCTCAAAAGATCATCTAGTCCAACCCCCCTGCCAGGCAGGGTCACCTAGAGCACATCACACAGGAACTTGTCCAGGCAGGTTTTGAATGTCTCCAGTGAAGGAGACTCCACAACCTCTCTGGGCAGCCTGTTCCAGTGCTCTGTCACTCTCACAGTAAAGAAGTTTTTTCTGATATTTACATGGAACCTCCCATGCTCCAGTTTGCACCCATTGTCCTATCACTGGACGTCACTGAAAAAAAGCCTGGCTCCATCCTCCTGACACTGCCCCTTAACATATTTGTAAACTTTGATGAGGTCACCCCTCAGTCTTCTCCAAGCTAAAGAGGCCCAGCTCCCTCAGCTTTTCCTCATAAGGGAGATGTTCCACTCCCTCAGTCATCTTTGTAGCTCTGCACTGGACTCTTTCAAGCAGTTCCCTATCCTTGAACTGAGGGGCCCAGAACTGGACACAATACTCCAGATACAGCCTCACCAAGGCAGAATAGAGGGGGAGGAGAACCTCTCTTGACCTACTAACCACACCCTTTCTAATGCACCCCAGGATGCCACTGGCCTTCTTGGCCACAAGGGCACATTGCTGGCTCATGGTCATCCTCCTGTCTACCAGGACCCCCAGGTCCCTTTCTCCTACACTGCTCTCCAGCAGGTCAGCCCCCAACCTGTACTGGTACATGGGGTTGTTCTTCCCCAGATGCAAGACTCTACACTTGCCCTTGTTGAATTTCATCAAGTTTCTCCCTGCCCAACTGTCCAGCCTGTCCAGGTCCTGCTGAATGGCAGCACAGCCTTCTGGTGTGTCAGCCACTCCTCCCAGTTTAGTGTCATCAGCAAACTTGCTGAGGGTGCACTCTGTTCCCTCATCCAGGTCGCTGATGAAAATATTGAATAGCACCGGTCCCAGCACCGACCCCTGTGTTCATCTGAAAGTTCCTTGTTTGTAGTGGAAAATCACAGGTAAACGGTTTTTGGTCTAAATGGAGGATAATTAAAAGGACTCTTATTGGCTTTGTTCAATTATATATCAGGTTTTTGTTTGGAGGTGAGTCAAAAGGCTTAGTGGGCAGCACAAACGATGGTCTGATTTACCTTTTGGCCTTTCCATTCAACAAGTTGCTGGAAAGTTCCATGATATCCAACTGTAGTATGATACAAATTATCACCTTGCTGCTGCTACCTGCTTTTTGTGCAAGTAAGACTGGTGTTTCTGTCTTTTCTCTCTGTTGCTTTATATAACAACCTCCTTTCAAACCATTCCTTTAGTGGGGAGCACCTTGGAATTCTGTGTCACACAAAATGGGGAGTGATGAACTGAGTTCCACTGAGTCTTCTACTGTTGATTTAGATGCAGCAGAATCAGGAACAGAATCCAACTGGGAATGTGCCAGGTGTTTTGATCTTGTGCCCTAATGAAAAGGGAGTGCATTACTGCTTCTCTAACCCACAGCAATATGTTGTAGACTTATAGCTGTGCAAAATGCATTTTCCCTTTGCTGCAAAGCCTCTTCAGAAAGCACAGCAGATGTGTGATGGTATATCTGACCTTGCTGCCAACTTTCTTTTTGCCTTCCAGAGAGCCAGGATTGCTCTGAAGTGTTTCTTCCCAGTTTGATGATTTCTCCCTATACCTAAAAGCTTACAATAGCTCATTTGCACTTCCCTCATTCTTCGTTTTGTTGTGGCCACTGCACCATAAGGTGGGCAGACAAGGAGAAAATGTAAAACGTATATGCTCAAGTTGTAAGAACAAACCTCTTGTTCTTATGCGAAGAAGGCTTGTGTGCATTTTGAGGGAATATAAACTACTTTTGGAAGTTGTCACAGTTAAAATCTTACAGAAACCTTAGACTCTGTGAAAGGCAGAGCTGGCAGTGCTGGTCGTGATATGTGGCAGAGTTCCATTAATTTTGAAGGAGTTCTATTAATTCACAGTGATGGTATGTCTGCCCTGCATCTCTACAGGTAGAAGACAGACCCAAGAGAGCTGCTTGTCCTGCCTTTTATATATTTACATGTATAATTAGTGAAGATCTGTTTGTTTGTTTAGTTCAAATAGCTATAACTTAAAATACTGTATTGCACATATGGTCCCATGTGTAGATTATGTTAAGACAATGTCTAATAAGATTTTGAAACTGGAACAAGCCAAACTAAAGGTTTCCTGATAAATTTGATTCCTTGGACCATATACATTACTATTTAGATTTTAATTACATTATTGAATTATTTTTTTACTGTAGATTTTTGCCCAGTTGATTCTGTAGGGTGAAGTTGCTCAAGTACTGAAACCAACTCTGTGTTGAGTTAGAAGTCTGTTGCTGGTCAGCTCCTTACCTGCAACTGTCACAGAAGTTGGAAGCTGAACGATATACAAGACGATATTTTAGCAAAGAGAAAGGATCACTGGGATCATCTCATGATAAAAGCAGCTGCCCACTCTCATAAAGAAGGAATTTAATTCCTACCCATGCCACAAATCTCCTGTGAGATTCGTTTTTTTCAAGATGGTCATTACCTCCAAAAATCTGATTTCTGGGTGCCTAAATTAGAATTCTGAGGTCTAGTCTGCCAAAATACACTTACAGCTCTGATTAGCATCAATCAAAGTTGTATTTAAAACAGTGCTATGAGCCCCACATTTTTCTCCTGCTGTCCTGACAGAACATCAGTTGATGACTCAATAAAAAAAAATTCAAACCCAATACTTTGTTTTGGCAACATTTTGTACTCAGTTGAAATGGTGATCTTATCCTGAAGCTTGACAGTGTACTTTAAGCTAAAGCAGTTCTGTCATCTCTGGCTACAAACTAATATTTAAAGGGGCTTCCCACTTGCTTGAAATAAGGGAAATTCAGACAAAGATAAATTATTTCACAGCAGAATTCAATACCTTTTGTAATGGAAGGCATGATTTTGCAATAATTGTCTTTTGCTTTCCAGGAGGGCTCCCCCTGCAAGTGTAAAGTCAGCCTGTAGTAGTTTTCAGCTGACATCTTTTCAAACTTTATCTGCCTTTCAGAATAATTGTTCTTAGAGGTGCCACTGAATGTCTTTCTGATGTTGACTTTTCATTGCTGTTTACAAGTCTTTGAAAATAGGAACAGCCTGTATGAGCGGACTTTGTTGTGTATAGTTAAGGGCTAAACCAGATTGTATGTAGGCATAAATCAAGAGAGAAAATGTATATGTATGTTCCATTGTTACAAAATTTTAATTGTTGTAATGATATTGGATTGCAGATCGATACAAAGATTTTTGGACTTTTTGTCACTGCAGTTATAATTTATGAAAGTCACTCATCAACAGTCATGCATCTTTTCCAAGACAAACCCCAACAATGTACAGCTTTGTGTATTGTTCTCCAAGTTTTTACATTTATGTGATTTGACAACTATGATGTTTTAAGTTTTCCAACCAAAAGACCAAATACGTTTTGTGATGATAATCTACTGTAATCTAGAAAAATACCCATTTTTCCTGTTTTTATTATGATTTTATCACTTCTTCACAACACAAGCCTTCACAATCAGCCCTCTGGTCAAAAAGATACTTGAGGTTTCTTGAGTTGGAAATATGAGTCATCATAAACAAGTCAGTAACTGCTTCATCTTCATAACCTCAATTAGTGTAGTAAAACCAATTTATCTGTGTTTAAGTGTATGTATATATCAAAATTTTAAATGTAAGAATCATAACTGTTTGAGTAAAAATGGCATAATTGCTAGCTTCAAAAAAGTTAATTACAATTAAACCTGAATCTAATGAATTCACTAGAATGAGTATAGAGCAGTGCCCTCATGCTAGACCTTTGCTCTGTAACTAGCTTCTTGTCTTTCAGTGGAATTACTAGATTAAGGAAGGATTTGAAGGTTTGAACTCACTATTTTCTAAATTCTTTTTGTGTTTCCATTAACTGCATTGTCTAATCTTAAAAAAAATAGCTTTATATTTCCAGTCTTTATGTCATAAGAGGTTACCTCATTTCAAAAACACTAGTCATCGTTGATGACAGTATTTCAGTATGTGAAAGTACTCAAGGGAGTGTTTGTGTAATGGAAACTTCTAAGCAAAGATAACTTCTGGAAATACTACTTGATCTTAAAGTTTATTTTTTAAATATTTGAATAAATTGATATGGCTGATCATGGAAGGGACCAAAGAAGTGTTCAAAAAGGAGAGAGATTGATAGAGTGAAGATTGAGTAAGAGTAAGAACACAGTAATCTTTCACACATTTTCTCTGCAACTGATTTGTAGCACATTGTATTCACTGAATCCAATAAATTATTACTTCATATATTAAAAGGATCTGGGAAACTCAGAGGCTGATGTATTTTGTTTTTAAAATCTCAGGCAGTCATTTCTGAAATGTTTAATGTTTTCATTATGTCTCAGGTGCCCAGTCTGAACCTCCGTCGTGCAGTGCCAGTTCCATCACTTGCCCATCTGCCTGCACCTGCAGCAACAACGTAGTGGATTGTCGAGGGAGGGGCTTAACGGAGATTCCAGCTAACCTGCCAGAGGACATTTGGGAAATGTAAGTGCCAATGTCATGCACCATTCTTTTCCGTGGCTCTCTGTTTTTAGCCCATGTCATAGCCTTCTGTGTGGTAGAAAGGCACATGTTTTAAAAACTGTTCTGAGCAGTTACCAGGTTGAAATTGCCCTACCCCAAATCAAGATGAAGTTCTTGGCATATTATGTTCACATAATCTCATAAATCCAGTATTGCAGTTCTATAGTCAGGAAAAGGAAACAATACCACAGAAATCCCTGGAGGGATTTCTTGCTAGCTTGGTATGATGCATTTGTACTGACGTATGACATCAGAACACATTGTCCCTGTTGATTTTACCTTCTATTTCTTGTCTCCCACATTTTGATATTCCCAGTTCTTTAACACTTCTGTGATTTTTTTTGTGTTCTGAAATCAGATGCTGGTTTTACAGACTTGTTTGGCTTTATTACCTTTAGAAGTTGTAATAATCTATTTTTGTGTCCATGACTTCATACTACTGTGGTCCTGAAATACTGCTACATTAGACTAAGTTGCTTTTGATTAGTCCATGAGGAATGCAGATCAATTATTTTCTTCTTTAGGTGCTTGTCATACAGAGACATCCAACCAGTGTTTACAGTCTACATAGTATGGATTTGAATATTTATATAGCCACTGGACTCATTCAGCTTCTTGTTGCTGTAGAAATGCTGCTACCTAGCCAAATTGACTAGGATAAAGCATACACTGAGCTACTTACGGGTAGCCTGGCCCACTGTGATATGTCAGGAATGTGACAGTTATGGCCAATGAAGATGATGTGGTATATTGTTTGCTGGTGATCTGCTCTACACCACCATTTTATCAGTCACTTTTTTTTAAAGTCACGTTATCACCTCAAATTTCTTTGGATTGCTATTTCAGCACAATAGTTTATAGTTAGCTTATGCTTGACTGTGCACCTCCACAGAAAAGTTATATTAAAAATGAAGAGAAAAAAAAAAAAGAGGCCTGTAAATGCAAAGAATAAACAACATCCTAACATTGTTGAGAATGTACCTAGAGCACGTAAAAACGTTTACAGGAAATATGAAGCCTTATGCAAGCTGTTCTCAATGCCCATTACCTGCTTACTCACCTCCTGACAAAGTTCAGGAAGTATTGATTGTGTTCATTTCCCGTACATTGTGGCACACAAAATATGCATGTAATACATGTTTTTCTGTGCATGAAAGTCAGCTAAAATTATTCTGAAAATACAAACTGTGTTTGGCATACTAAGAATATTTAATGTTTAGTACCATTTTGAATTCTGTTGCATTACAAACTTTCAAGAGTGGCTGGAATGGTTAAATAATAAGAGGCAGAAGATTAAATTTGTCCAGACTTACTCAAAAATTAAAATCGGGCTAGGAGAATTGTACAATTTTATTTTGTAGTGTTCAAAATGCTGGCAGAAATAGGATTATTTTTTTTGTTCCATGCCAGAGTCACTCAGAGAGCAGTATCTGCAGGAAGCCAGACTGGTGTGCTCTGGCAGTCTCCTGACAGCAGTGCACCTCTGTGTGAGAAAGCAAGTGAAAATGTTCATCTTTATTGTCGTTATAACTCTGAGTGTCCAAGTCCTACCTCTGTTTTGGTTACTCCAGCCCGCTAACCTGTGACTTGAAAAGCAACTTGGAAGATCTTCTTAGGAGAGCAGAAAGTGGAGGAAAACTTGAAGAGCCTGTAAGCTAGATGATGAGGTAGCAAGATGCATAAAACATTTTCAGATGCTTTCATAACCTGGAGGTTCTAAACCTTCTTAGACACATAGAACACCAGATAAAGCTCTTAGCACACTGTCTAATGATTCAGATCTGTCAGAGTCCTTGCATTTTAGGCACTACTTATTTGAGTCTGTGTCTGCAGATAAACCTCTTATACCACTCTAATCCTGCACATACCCTTTGCAATTCACAGGCACTTCAGGTGAGAACAGTTCTGCAGAAGTCCTGAGTGTAACTGTCATGAAAACATGTATTGCTCACTTTCTGTGGGAATCAATCCTGTGAAGATTTTATTTTTATGGAATATATATATATTAAGAAATTTAAGTAGTTCTATCAGAATAAGTCTTAGTGAGTGACATCACTTACATACAGTTTTTCCTACTGGTAAAACGGTGTTTTCATTTTGTAAAAGTACTGGTAAAAAAGAGCAATTTATCTTATATCCAAGGGCAAAGTATTGCATATTCTCAGAGTAAAGGATATGGTCACATAGAAAAATGTTTCTGGAAGATGGAAGAAGCTGGGTCAGTGTTTTCCTGGAAAAATCCTGACATAAATTCTTTTGATCAAGGTAGCCATTCTAGTTTATATAGAAGGCTGTCATACTGCTCAGAAATTCAGTTTGTCTGAGGCTGCTCTGGGCTTCTTCAATACAAAATCTGTACAGAGGTCTGGTTCCAGCTACACTTCTTTCTGGACTCTAATCCTGTGATACCGTGATCCTTATCCTCTTGGAGAGATCTAACTCTTACTAGAAATGAGAGTCCTCCTATGGAATATGGGGTACTGACAAACTGCACAGCTTAACTCAATATTTTATCCAGTAAGAACCCTTGACTGACAAACTGTTCTGCAGAAATGAAACACACAGCTGGCATTCCAACATGGTTAGTAAAGGTGACCTACATTTCACTCTGTGTTTCTGTATTAATTAAAGATTTTTTACTAAGCCTTCTCACCTTTCTTCATTAACATTAGTAGGCAGAACTTTCTCTGACAAAGCTGCCAGACCTAAATTTGTTTTAGTTGAAACAAAAAAAAACACCCTATCACAAAACAGGCAACTCACTTGTCATGAAACAAGGCAAGCATCATATGACACTAATTTTCCCTTGCTGCTGACCACTGCCATGTGTGACTTACAAGTCTGTTGTGTTACTCTATTACACCTCTCCTTGAGGTGCATTATCCTGAAGGCCCTTGTTACAAGAATGTTTATTATTAAATAAAGGAATTCAGGAAAGCTAGAAATCTGTATCCCAGCCTTGCTTTTTCATAATTTCATTAAATGGGTAGCTAGAATGTACAGAATGCAATTCATTTTTTAATAAAGCTGCTTGTTCAGTGGGGAGCTGACATCAGCAGCCAAAATGACTGAGGAAAAATGAGTTACAAGAAATTGAAGCTGAGGAATACAGACTGTATGTTGTACGTTAGAAAAGATTCTCTGCTTACAAAGTAGTTCTCTTGTGTTTTTCAGAGGAGAAATGAACAGTGTATGTTACAGTGAAACTCATGAGAATAAGCACAGAAAAGTTTTTCATGAGTACTTGGATGAAAACGAAAGTCATTAAGCACCTGGAGGCATTTACTGAAAAAGAAATACCAAAACAAATATGGCTTGATGATTTGCTGGTAAAGGAACAGTATAGTCATTTCACTGCATTGGAACAGCAACTGCAGTAAAAGGAGAAGTTTGCATTTATTTAGAAAGGGTGAGAGAAAATGCATGCAAGATAAATAGGGAACTTAGTGTGAATGTAGAATGAACTTGACCTTGGAGGGATATAGGGAGGGAGGGATGACCTACAAACTAGTAGGAGACAAAGTCACCAAAGAATCTGTTTCTCTGATCAGACTTGATCGCAGCCTGTGCCTGTCAGACTGGATGGCAGCTCAGCCCATAAAGACAGGAAAGCCAGGATGTAGCAGAGACCTGCTAACTCCAACGCTGCCTGCCGTGCCTGCAGCTTGTGGGAGCTTGGAAGGGTGTTGTGAGAAACACACTTTCTACAACAGTGGGTTTCACTTGGCGTGGGGCTGTTGTTGGCTCAGGCCATTGGGTTGGATGGATCTGAGCTCTGGCACTGTCTGCCTGTTCTCAGTCCTTAGTGTTTGACTGGTTTTATGCCAGGGAAAGGACAGCTTTCCTGCACTTGCAAATGTGGGGCACTGGGACTAATGGCCTTGCTAGCCCTGTCTGTAGTCCTTCAAACAGTATTTTCTTCAACATGCTGCCTCCCAGGTTGGTTTGATACCTCCCAGTACTTGAGAGTGATCAGTAACTCCCTATTAATCTTCTCTTCACCTCACTACACTTTTCTGTAGCCCTTCTTTAGAATTGAGTTTTTATGCTGTTTGTCTCTCAGACTGATAATCTTTTTTTTTTTTTCCTTTTATCACTGCAAACCAGGCCATGTTTTAGGATATTAATTCTGGACAGCTTCTGTCTGAGAATTCTGTACACCTTAAAACTACAGTGCAGGAACTACTACTTCTATCTTGGTGTTTTGTAGAAGTTTGACTAACTGAAAGCAGGCAGCCCCCAAAGATTGGCCCTGCTTCTGCTGTCTGCTCTGGAGTGCATGGTGGAGGTGCTCATGGTGTGGTGCCCAGGGGCAGGAAGGCTCCAGGGCTGCTGGAGCAGCAGCCACTGGCACCAGTGCTGCCACTGGGCACTGCCTCTCTGAAGTATCTTCAGATTGTGTAAAAGAAGTATTAGATTAATTGCTAGTTCTAAGGGCTGTGTTGTGGTTTGAGACCGATACTTCAGAGAATAAAGACTAGCTGGGCCCAGTATGGAAACTGTTGGGAAAACAAGGCTGAAGTCAAATAAGGGAACAGCAGAACATATTATGAAAAAGACTGGGAACAAAGGCAGTCAAAACAGTTTGATAAAAGTGCTATAAGTCTGAGAAAGGAATATTTGGTGATAACACCTGAGATTACCAGTAGTGAGCCGGGGATCACTTATGCAGAGATTAACTATTAGACTGCACAGGGTTTTACTATTTTAACTACTGCTGTTCCAGTTAGACATCAATGCAGAGGTTTGGGTGGTGTACTTTTGTTACACATTAGTTTCCTTGTGATGGAATTAGTTATTTCAGCTTTTGTTTCTTGAATCCATATTCATATCCATAATCCATTTGAATTAGGTATTTTGCTTGACAAGTAAAAAAAAATAGAAAATGCCAAAGTTAATATTTGTAGCTGCAGTCTGCATTCAGTGCTTTTATATGTGTTTGTTGTGGTAAGCACTTTAATTACACCATAATCTCCTGTTGCTATTAAAAGACTGGTTTTGTTTCCTGTTGTCTAGGGATGCATCAGGGGTTTGTAGTGAGGGGGCCTGCATATACAGAATCTGTTGCAGAAACAGGAAAATAGTAAAATGGGCACTGTGGGGAAGATAATCTCGTGAACACTGTTCAGAGAATTGGGTTGTATCTCCTCTTTCCAGAGGTTTTATTAATTGATTCTGGGCAAGTGACTTGCATAAACTTTTCGTGGGTGGTCACTAGTGATGTAATCCTTGGTTTCTGGCTGACTCAGCAGAGATATTCTGAAGTGCTGAGGACTCTCAGCTACAGCAAAAGTCAATAGGAGCTGTGCTTTGAACACGTGCTGTGCAACACTGATTACTTGTAAAGCCAAGTCTCAGTCATCTGCAGACTTATAAATCAAACTCCAGATTCTAAAGTATATCCCTAGATCTTGAAACTAATCGTAGATTTCAGACCTGTGCTTTTTCATGTTAAGCTTGCTTTATCATTGTTATTTAAACTTTATAATGCTCTCTGGAGAGGTTAAGATAAATATAATTGTATAAACCACGAGTAATGCTGGACAGGATGTATCCAAATCAGAAACCAGGACCTATTGTTTAAATGCTGAGGTAATTGCTCCAGGCAAAGTAAAGAGGCTGACAGTTCCTCAAGGAAGAGTGCTGCTTAGGCACCCATACCTGGTGAGATAATAGCCACAGCTTCCTGCCAGACTTCTGAGTAGAGTAAGAGAGTAAAATAGGATGGTAGTCCTTCTACCAGCATCTGGGCTTAAGGTCAGTTTTGAGTCACTGGTTCTGTGTTGGTTTAGTTTATCATTCTCACTATTGATAGCTGAATCGGTGACTGGTATATTGGTAGGTATGTGTAGTGCTTGATTTTGGTGCATAATTTCTGCTCTTAGGAAAAATGCTGGAGTTTGAGCACTAAGCAAAAATCTAATGCACTTAACAGTTGGTTTCTCATCGTTCTATCAAAATGAAAATGAACCCATGTTTCTGCAACAGAATTACATTTAAATGTCATGTTCTAATTGTTCCACCTTTAATGCTTTTCTGACAAATTTAATATTTAGAGACTTTGTCATGACAGTACCACTCTGTGCTAGCAGTGTTGCTGGATGGCAAACACAGCTGCAAAAAGGGGAGTTTGTTGGTTTTGTTGTTTTGATTATTCTCTTGGGAAGAAATTACCTTCTCTGTTCTTTAGTACCTGTAGGAGTGCATATTACAGGAGAGCTGGGACTTCAGTCATGAATCTTGATGAAGTTTTTGTGATTTGAGGAAGTAGATAAACAATTTCTGGGCATTTAAATTACTTGTGTATTCAAAATCAATTTTCCACCTATTAAAATATGGTCAGAAAACCAATTATAAAAAGACTGAGGACTGGTAACTCTATTTATTGTAATACAAGTAATTCTTTCATATATAAATTATAAATTAACTGCACCTTAACAATTTTATGTATAGTAAAAATTGGCTTTGAAGTCCTCATCTTCTTAAAGGCAAGGAGTTTTTTCTATTTTCAAGAACATAAATGTGTAGAAACCATAAACTTTGGGGACAGAAGAAAGACAGTTCTTCGTTTAACAGTGTTCTTCCTCCTAAAAACATTTTTAAAAACTTTCCCAGGCTTCCAGTATACTGTAGCTGAAGCCAGAACACTATTTTTGAACACTGTAGTAAATGTTCCATAATTGCCTTTGGTGGCAAGTTCTCTGGCTGGGGAATCAGGTTGGCTCCTGTAGTTGAATCATGATTTTCATCCACTGCTGTAAATTGGCTCTGGACAGCTTCACATGTCAAATTTGACTACTATTTTCTGGAACTCACCAGGCAAGCTATGTAATTCACTCCTTGCATTCAATATAAAAAAAAAGGTTTATATTGTCAGGTCAAAATTATGTAGAAAATAATCTATTCTACTAGGGCAAGACACAAAAATAATAAATAATAAAGGAAATATTTTAGATTGAGAGTCAGAAGAGAGAGCATAAATATCTGAGAAATGTCAAGAATAGAGGCATTTTCTGTGCTGAGATAGATTGACAAAACCAGGAAGCTGTGTTTCATTCACAGGTTTAGAAACAAGCAGTAACAGTAGGGAGTTTCTGCTATAAGATCAAGATAGGATTTATTTCTCACATATTTACTTTTGTTTGTAAGATTAAGTGTAACTGATGTCATCTATAAGCATAAGAAGATGGGTTTGGTTTTGATGAATCTAGATACACGTAACAATTTTCATTTTGGCTGTATCATTTTTTACCTTTTCTCCTCTTTGTAATTGTGAGATTTCTTCACAAAAAGCAAAAACAGACAACTTGGGATTTTAGTTTTGTTTTATGGGCAGGTGAATTTTACTCAGGCCAAGCTATGTAGAAGTTAGTAAACTTGCAAGGTTTGAAAGTTTTGGGTTGTTGTTTTTTTTGATTAGGGTTTTGTGTGTGTGGTCTTTTTTTTTTCCAGAGACGTCACTTCATTCCAGCAGAAACATAAATTCAGGCTTGTTAATAAAAGGAATGGTGTGAACAAAAAGGCATATGCCTTTTTTATCTAATACAAATGTCACTCAAAAGCTACTGTTCTGTCAAGCAAAATGAGGGAATTGTGATGTATAATGAGCATATACATCATGAAAGCTGATTATGAAAGTGTAGAAAGAATCACAGAAAATAAAATAGGGAGTATAAAATGATAACTTTGAAATAAAACATCCTAATCAGATTTCATAACTCAGAAATGCCAATTGTCTTTTGGCTTACATTTCTGTTTATTTTGCTAAAAAAATTACTTACAGAACAAAGGATTTGAGGGATGTTTGTATTGAAATGATAGAATCTGTTTTGTTGACAAAATGTGACGTGTGGCAGAATTTCAGCTACCAGAAAGCTATTTAATTTTCCTACTTATTTATTGTATTTTACTTTTTTCTTGTGGGTATTTGTAAATGTGGACTAAAAATAGCTGTTACAGAATGTACAGAGCTCTTCACAATAAGTAAGATTATAGATTAAACAATTACTTTTTTCCTTTCTCTCATTTCCATTAAGTCTAAAAATATATTTCTCTGTTACAGCTTGACAAAGATAATGCAACCAACTTGAGATCCTCGGGTGCCTGGGCTATTTATTGTATTGTTACAAAATTTGGAAAGTGATGTGGGCTGGAAGTTTCTTGAAGTAGTTGGAAGTCAACAGAGGGTAGGCAGGACTGAGCTACTAAAATAATAATGAAAAAGCAATATGACTTGTTAAGGGGTTAGTCTTTCTGGGACCTAATGGAACAAAAACCTACTCTCAGTAAAGCAAACATTGAGTCTGGTTTGTTAAAAAATATTCCTACTTGTTTACATTAATGAAATGTAACCATAGGCCAACTATTGCTTTCCAGTGGGCACTGTAGAAACCCTGTGCCTCCCAAGTATAGACTTCAAACTTCAGGGAAGAAAAAATAATAAAAAAAAAAAAAGCAACAAAATGTGCTCAGCAGAGGTCTAAGTTTGAGTCGGCCTCAGAGCAGAGGCTGCATTGTTGAAGAGAATGCAAAAACCTCTCTGTAGAACCCTGCATGCTGGTCTCCTTGGAGCCTTCTGAACTGGAATCTTTGGGCACCACAAAAATCCTGGACTGGGATCCATGTTTCTGCTGTGTTTGCTACACCAAAATATCTCAGTAACACAAACGTGTGAACACATCCATGCTGGTTGAGTGAAGTATGCCACTGGGCTGCCTTTTAGCAGTAGAGACTTGGAAATTGCCAAATCTCTCCAACCTAATGACTCTCTCTTTCCTGCATTTGTGTTCACAGCCACATGTCTGTACAAAGGTAATTTTTTCCCTGCAAACTCTGATCCCAAGTCCATGTGATCCAATAAAGGCTGCGGAGATGGGAAATTATGTAGTCTAGACTAAGAGTGGGGAAACATTATTTTGTATTCTACCCCAAAACAGCTTCTGCTTAACCTTTAACATTCTCACTGCATGTACTCACTGATGGTGGCTCACAGGGGAGCTGACTTGAAGTCCCTGGGCACAACCCACCAACAGTCCATGCACTTGTGGCACTGCAGTGTGAGGGAGCTCAGGCACCTGCAGCATGCTCTGGGGAAATCTGCACCCTCAATCCAGTGGTGAAGCAAGGAAAATAAATTAATGAGACTGGCAGGAGAAACAGCAATAAAATGTGATGAGAAGGGCAAAAAAAGTTCCATCTGGGAATATGGACTACAACAGTCGTGGATGGAGAAACCTTGAAGTCTGGCAGCATATTGCTGCATTCTGGCTGCTTAGAGACATTGGTATTATGTCGAAAAGTGTTTTGAAAAATACCAGTTTATAGATTTCTCTGCTCTCTTCCTCTTTGTCTTTACAATATTTCATGCAAAATTAACATACCACAGCAGAGCTAGTGGATTCATGATGTGACTGCCATTACAAGTTCAGCGTTTATTGGCAGATACCTGACCAACTGCTCACCTACAGAGTTGTTGTCAGCTTAAAATAAATTCACTGTGATATGTCAGAAGATCCAATATCACTACTACTACTTTTAGATTAACACCATGGTATCAGGAAACATATCAAAACATCTGGTTTCATTCTGAAAGATGTCTATTGGTAAGCAGAATTATCTATGTAGCTTTCTAGGTGGATTTATTTTGAAAAGTCACTTCATTCTTCATAGGGTTTTGTCTATCTGCCCATAGGTGAATAGTTAAGGTGTCCTTTTTAAACCTGCATAAAAAGGTTGACAGCTGGACCCTGAAAATCACCACCAAACATCGTATGAAGGGAAATTCTAGTTGTCACCTTGTATTAATACAGGCAGACAGTTTACTGGCTCTCAGCTCTCCAGTTCCTAAAACAGACCCAATGAGAGGGATTTATAATACATATTAATTTTATTTGGAAGTAATTCAAGGACTGTGATGAAAGGCACCAGTATAATAATCTTGGAGAACTATATGTGTTTAGGGTTTTTATAGTGGTGGTAGAGTCTTCGGCTGAGGCTCGAAGGCTTTAACTTCAAGCCTTCGGATTGAAGGCTTTAACGGTCTGTTAAAACAAGCAGTAAGCACAGATATTTAAAATGCTGAATGTCCTGCCGTTCCAAAGCACTTTGTTTTCTACCTGTCAGAGAACTTAGGGGTGAGAGGCAGAGGCACAAAAATGGTAATGCAGGTCCATAAACACTTTCTGAAGCAACAGAACAGCAGGTTTTTGCAGTGCTGCAGTGGTGTAGTGTAAACGGCCGTGACTGCGGCATCTCTATCTTCCACTGCAGAATAACCCACAGGTTCTGAGTATGTAACTGCAGGGCAGGTTTCCTTCCTGCCTTCCTGCCTTCCTGCCTTCCTGCCTTCCTGCCTGCCTGCCTGCCTGCCTGCCTGCCTTCCTTCCTGCCTTCCTGCCTTCCTGCCTTCCTGCCTTCCTGCCTTCCTGCCTGCCTTCCTGCCTGCCTTCCTGCCTGCCTTCCTGCCTGCCTTCCTGCCTGCCTTCCTGCCTGCCTTCCTTCCTGCCTTCCTTCCTGACTGCCTTCCTGCCTTCCTGCCTGCCTTCCTGCCTGCCTGCCTGCCTGCCTGCCTTCCTGCCTGCCTTCCTGCCTGCCTTCCTGCCTGCCTTCCTGCCTACCTTCCTGCCTACCTTCCTTCCTGCCTTCCCAGCAGGGTTGCCTCCTGTCCAGGGCTGTCTTCGGGTACATACTTCAGTGCAGTTACCCAAACCTGTTGTGCATGGTAGGAATAAAAGTTGTATTTCAAATGAAGAGTCAAGAAAGTGGTGAGGACAGGGGTCAGATCTAGCCCCTATTTGTAGTAAGAAGACCAGATTTGAAGTATGATTTATTCCTCTTAAATACTGAAAATGTATCTGTGGACTTTTCTTTATCAGAGTCCAATGTACAGTGAGGCATGTAAGTCCAAAATATGAAATAAATGTAAGATAACAGTCCAAGCAGCTTTTACAATCCAAGTGCTCTCACTCCTTGGCAAGGAGAAGCAGCCTCTCTCTTGATTGCTATGTGCTCTAGAAGATTCCTCCTTTCTGATACAAACGATTGTCCCCAGCCCTGGGCTTTGTTACTAGGGGGAGTTGCACATACTTCTTATTTTTCCCAAACAGTTCTTAACCAGCTCCCCGCAAATCCCTGCTTATAGGGCAGGAGAAAAGGAGGGTTTGCTCTTCCCAATAACCTTCACACACCTTGTGTGCATCCTGCTAGACCCGAGTGTGCTGCAGGTCACTGCTGCACACTAATCTGATCTCATGCATTCTCTCTCAGAGATTGCATTTGGTTATTGACCGCAAGCCCCAAAGAGTCCCGGCACAGGGAGCAGAGCAACGTGATCCAGAGAGCAATCTGGCTCATTCACTCACTTTCTCTCTCTCTCCCAGCAGGGAAGTTCATGACTGCCCAATGCAGAGGGACGTTTCTGGCACGTCTCAGGCAAGAGCTAGTGGCACTGTTAATAGAGCATGGCTGTCTCATTTATAGGCTCTATTCATCTGACAGCTGAGAATTATCAGTACTGATGCTTCACTCCCTCTCTTTCTCCAAGCTAGTGATTTGTCTGTGTTATGGGTAGGTAAGCTTGACAAAACGTTACACATTAGCAGCTGAGAAGGTGTTTGAAATGGGAAGATTGCTCACAAACTGCTTCATTGGAGATCCAAATAACAAATTCTTTCTTTTCCTCAATGAGAGATAGTTAGAGCCCAAATTAATATGTCTGTCTCCCCCACTCTGCAGGAGGAATCACTCTTCAAGACAAATGAGAATGTGAGGTGGCTCTAGGAAGGGTGCATTAGGCAGAGTTTTGTATCCATTGTGTTTGCCATCCTGAGCATGAGCAGTACAGGCACAGATGGAGATTATGAAAAGATTTGCACTTCAGTGAACTTTGAGATGGATTAGCATGGGAATCCGAGTGCTTATTCTTTACTCTGGGATTGGTTTACATATTTAACTGAATAGTTTCCTCCTGCTTGTTTTATTTTTTTTTCTCTGATATGTTCACTTTTTGCTCTCATCGCTGCCAAGTCATTTAAAGAGAGTGGGAAGGAAGAGGACTTTATCCTAACCTTGTGTTATTACCAGAAAAATGCATCTGAATCCACTGGGCCCTCATACTTTCCAATCTGATAATATATTAGGGTAGAGAAAGGAAATCGTTCTTGCCCTTTGCTGTGGTCAAAGACTCTAAAATAAAGCTGTGAGAGGTAGACAGAGCATTGCTGCGTGTCAGAAGGGGGGAGATATGCTTTAATTTAACTAAGCAATACAGGTGGCAGCAGGTGACATGGCAGAGTGAAATGGGTAACCAAAAGGAGGAGCAAAAGCTCCTGAGAGCTTTAAACCTGGCCAATTTATCAGTTTTGAGAACTCTACTTGTAGAGTCTTTTAAATAGATCTTATTATGAAATACCTGAGGAAAATCAAGGAGAATTTTATAGAATTGTAAGAAATCTTAAATTTGGGGGATAGTAGTTCAAATTAGCAAAATTTAGCCTTTTAATACTGTCTCTCTTGTACAGAGTTCTCAAATGTGTTGCAAAATTATTTTACAGAATATTCTGGTGAAAAATGAACTCACCAATGTTGCTTTGCACTAGCACAGGTGCTTTTATGGTGTATGAAAGCACTTCATAGTATTCAGGGATAGACCATGAAAAATGCCATATTCCAGAGGTCATGTTCTAGGTAAACAAGATAATTTTCCCTGAAATAAAATATGGCTTCAAACTTTAGGTTGGCTTTTCACTTTTTGCAGAAAAAAATCACAACACCAAGTAAGAACTTCCCCCCCACACTTTTTTCGAAGATAGTATCTCTAGCAGCAGTTTCCCATTATATCATGAATAACACATTTATAATTAAGCCTTCATCACCTTGAAATTGCCAACAACCCCTCTGGCAAAACCTAGTGTTTCCAAGAGAGTTTTAATTCTGCACTGTCCTTCACATGTTATTTGTGAGTCCAGTTGAGGTGAAAGCAAAAAGTATTAATACAGATAATTTTTTTTTCTACTATTTTAGTTGTGTAACTGAATTGTTATGCCTGCCAATTATAACATGCATTTATGGAAAAAAAAATAATTTAAGTTGTTTTAGTACTTCATACTTTCAAATACCTGCGTATTTAGTGCTGCACTTTATTTAATGCTCCAAGGTCAGCTGTGTTTTGTGTCCAGGTTAGAATCTTGCAAACATACCCTTAGGAGAGCACAGTCCTGCTTGTTGCTTCTCTGGTAACATCTGCAATATGTAGTGCACTAAGTATAGTGTGTTTTGTGTAGTCTTTCATTTACAGACAGCTTCATACAATAAAAAAGGTGTAAGATGCTAAGGTGAAAATGTAGTAGCAGATGACAACAGCCTTGTCCATCTATTTCTGTACAGGCCATCTGCTGCAAATTTTGTAGGAAGGGGTGAATAATACAGTACTTCTTCAGAGAAGCTCCCTGAAACAGCTCCCCTTTTTCTCTCCCTTTTCTCCCCATTTTCTAGAAATTTCATTTTTTCTTATTACTCAGGATCTGTAGCTATTCCAGCTTTGACTTTTTTTGCCTTTTGGGGCAAAATTTCTGTGTCTATTTCCACCCCCGTGTCACTAAAATTTCCTTGGAATTTTAAGTGATTATAAAAAAGGGCCCATATTTCCCCCATCACTCCATTTGAGTTTCCCTGTAAGGCCTGCTGTCCTGTGCCTGTGAGTGGTGTGTGTGAGCCCCCTGTTTCTGTCCATAAGGCAAGGGACTTGGACAGGCTTGGCTGTCTTGTTCCTAGAAGTATCTGCATAGAAACACTTGGGAGGAGTTAAACACCAAACTGGCAAGCTGACAGAAAGCCTTTATGGGAAGAGTATGTGTACTGCTAATTCTGGTGACAAACACTCAACAATAGTAGCGTGCTGAAGCTTACAGCAATTTGCATTTCACTGTGGGATTGCCAGAAATGAAGCACGTTATATTTAGACCAACTGGAAGGGAAATCTCAGACACTAATTCAAATCACAGAACAAGGCATAGAATTAACTCTGATCACAACCTTTAAAATAGACTGCTACAACAATAAAAGAGTGCGTGCCTATAACTGTACAAGTTGACTGTACAAGTGTCACAATATTCATTACTTAAATAGCTTCTTAGAGTATAACGGAGCTGGCAAAATATCTTATTTTCAAGGGGATTTTTCTTTTGACTATTTAAAGCACAGATCTACAGGAAAATACACTGTGCAACAGAGGGCTGATGGGCCTTACGTGTTTTCTCTGCGTTATTCCCAAGTCCTTTAAAACCATTATTTTACTTCTCCCTGCATCTCATTTTATCTCCTTTCCTGGTTTTAAATTTTTTTCTCCCCTCTGCAGTGCTGCAGCATCTCTAAATGACTAGATCGATCCAGTCCATCATTCCAGTATATTTTTGTATTTCAATTCTAAACCGTTTCCATCCCCAGATTTTTGCTATTGAAGCTGTTTCTTTTTGTGACATTTTTGGAAAAAAATACACAATGTTTGGATAAGAAGTAAGAGCTAGGTAAAATCACATTTTGTTTTCAGTTCCAACTCTGCAGAATTTTCGCTGCCATGGTCATTTGGATTGGTTTAATGGTGGCCCACTTTGATATTTCTAATTAAGATTAGAATTTAGGGTTCACTTGAAAAGGCTGTCCTTTTAGAGCAGGATTTGGGGAACTTGCTGAAAAAGACTTGAAAATACTTTTGGGAAGGAACAGAAATTAATATTATTGGCTACTGTATGAGGTATCTTAAAACTGCTTGTATTTTGTGTTAGTGATACATGCATTTATGATAATTCATAAAGCATCCTTTCAAACCAAATCTCAGAAATTAACGCAACAGCATATTCATGTAGTCTGGAGCCTATTTAGAACACCTTCAGTATTTGAATGTTAAAATAGGAAGATACAGTCCTTTTTTGCTCTGCTGTAACAGACTCCCACCAACCCTAATAATCTGGAGTCATATTGAAATGAATTGCACTTTGTTTTGCAAAAACATTACTAATGCAAATGGTGGATGTAGGGAGGGAACTTCAGCATGTTCCCACAAATTGTTGCTCTTGAGTTGCTCTAACAGTATTATTAGTCTGCTTATTAAGCTGTCCCAGCCTAGCTTGTAGTTTAGCTAGCTACATTCTGTGTCCAACAGCTAGTCAAGGAAAGCATGGGTATTTTCTGCCTTAACTTTGATTAAGTAGTAGGGAATATATAACTACTGTTTTTTATTAATTTCATGAGCTTTAAAGATGCAATTTATATAGCCTTTCCCTTTTTTCTGTATAGATTTAGGGTAGTCAATGAGATGATTTTATTTTCTAAGCTATTTTCTCAGTATTTTCTCCTTCTCGTGGTTTCCGAAGAAAAACTATTCTGCATGAAACCTCTGAAAAATTTTTACATTTATGTGAAGATTTACTATCATGTTTAATGTTATTCCTCTCCTGTAATTGTGTAGCTAACATGTATATTACTTTGTTTGTTTTCAGGCGTTTGGAACAAAACCTCATCAAAATTATTCCCCCTGGAGCTTTTATCCAGTACAAGAAGCTTAAGAGAATGTAAGTTTTATTAACAAGACCAACACACAAGAGCAATCATGAATCTTCTAGCTTGAAGTTCAGTATCTTTATTTTATAAACATATTGGCAATTTCTGTGTTGAAATCACCAGAGATTGCACACATAATCTCTTCAAAGTGTAAGCAACAGTGGAATTTGGTTCAGGATGCCTAACAGTGCATGAAATCCTTAGTAATGCTTAATTTCACTTTCTATTATAAACAATGTGAGTTAATTAGTTGTTAGGCTGTTCAAACATCAAATCTACTTCCTCAGAAAGGATTTTAAGTTCCTCTTTTTTTCTCTCATTCATTCTGGTATTTGTTTACACCACTTCAATTTAGTTGACCCAAGTTATAGCAGGAGTGCATTTTCTTGCACAGTTGATAGGATCTTTTTTTAGTGCGTTCAATGTTCTGATGCTTAAATGGTTTGACTCTTTACAAGAAAAAAAAGAAACCTTCTAGAACTCATTTTCTCTGTTTCTTGATCATCAGTAGATACCCAGACAATTCTTATTAGCTCTTGTGTTTTCTCTTTAGATTTTAAAAAAAATAAATAAATAAATCCTGATTTGTAGCAGGGCTCTCATGCAGATAACCTGGGCATTCCCCTGGTTGGTCTTCCTTTTCATTTTTCAGTGATAAATGAGAGATGTTGTGACACTAGTACAATGATACAGACAATGGTAAAACAAGTTACTCCTGCTTCACTGTAGTATCAGGATGGGTCCCACTAGACCAGTAGCTTCCAGAAGTCATTTAGGCTTTGTAGCTAAGACTGCTAAAGGTGCCCTTAGAGTTTGGAATTAAGAAACTGTCAGCTCATTCCACAGAAGATGTGGGATTATCAGATAGCTGATGCTTTTGGAAACTGAAATGAGCTTGTGCTCTACCTTTGGGTTTAAGGGTAGAATTATTGTGTTTGCCAGTCCAAACTTACCAAGTTCCTAGAGCTGAAGAGCTGTAAATATGGATCTTAATATTTAACAGGTCAAATCATCAATCTTATAGAGTCTCTATTCTTCTGTCTCACTTTCAATATAGCTGTATGTATTTTTAAAGAAGCACTGTATTAGATAGCAAGATGGTAATTTCAGTGAAAAATGACAGATCCCTTTTCAGTGACCTAACTTGTAACATTTTCATTATTAAAGTCACTACTTTTTTCTTTCGGAGGTATGACTAATTCTAGACTTTGGCAATGTTTTACTGTCCTTTCATTTTTCATAATTGGTGAACTCTAGTTTTATGGGAGTTGACCAAAACAGTGTTCTTTAACTTCACTAGCTGCTCAATCCAATGCTGCACTTACTGAGTTTTCACTTTGATTAATGTTAGAATTTCACAGCAGAATTCCATTACTAAAGTATGTTCACAGCTTTCTGGATTATAAATGGCACACTCATTAAGATCTGAACTCATAGTTAAATAATAAGTTATAGTGCCAAAATAACTGTACCAAAGCTTAGTTAACATGGACATGGCAGCATTTTCTGGAAGAATTTGGGGTAGAGAGTTAGGCTGCAGAATGACCCATAACAAACAGGATGTTTAGCCATTTGGTTATTGACCTCTCTCCTTGTTAAAGTTTTATTCCTGCTGGACAGTGAGGCTCTAAACTGGGCATTGTAAATTGTATCATGTTTTTCTCCTTCTGGTGAATAAATATGCAAGAACGTTAGGGATAATAGACGGCTCGCTTGCAGCTCACTTAGTATTTTGCTTGTTTACTGAGTGTTAGTTGCAAGATTATGCCATTTCCTTTTCTTAAATAATTGGATAATATGAGATTAATTTTTAGGTATGAGCCAGTGGTCCAAGATGATCTTTGTAGGACTTGATATTAATAGGTCAAGATGCTAGCAGAAGATATATATATATATTAATACAAGTGTTACATTTGCATCTAGCTCAAGTACACTATTTAGAATGTCTCTTCAGTAGCTTCCAGGATGTGCAAGTTATTTTCATGATTGCTTTTTAGTGATGGGGCTGAAATATTGTGTGTCCTGGGCTTCATAATAATTTCCTACATCTTTTTACACAATTAATGACATGAAGCTAACTGTATCTGTCTCAGAAAGAAGATTTGGTGCCTACAGTAGTATTCAAATATACTGTGGAATTATACAATCTGGGATTATGGTTCCCCTGATTTTGGGGCAAATGTAACAGTTCCTACCTCTGCGCTCAATTATTCGAGGGATTTAGAAGAGGTTTGAGGAGTGTTTGAAGGAGATGCATCCCATCTCCAGGATTAGAAGTTGTCATTATTGCATGAAGCAGTCATACCATTTTTAATGCATTTTCATAGCAGTTCTGCTTGCACCATAGTTCTGTAACTTCTAGCCTACGATTTCCAAAGTTTATGGCACTACCTCCTATTTTGTCTTTGCTTTTGTGAAGCTTTTAACTAACAAGTTTGTAGCACAAGACTTAAGAGCCAAGAACATAGAGCCACTTTGAATAATGTGGTTGCACCTCTCTAGCTCTGGTGCTTGTAGTGGCATTTCATGTTGTCAAATGAATTTTACCACATATAAGCAGAAAACACATTCAGATTTCAGTCTTCCCAGTAGCTCTGTGGTATTGCTACTTTTGTTAAGCAGCTTGTAAAAACTAAACCATATATGACATGGATTTTTGCTGAGTACTCTTGTCAAATGAGAACAGTCCATTTTACATGTTAGAGATAATCCAGTAATCTGTTTCTAATAATGTTAGTCAACAAAGAGAATATTCATCCAAAGCTATTAATAGTTTTGCGTTTGGCTGCATCTAAAAATAAATCTGTTTTGTTTCAAAACCTTTTACAGCAAAGGCATTTAAGCCATACAGTCATATGTTGTACAGTGACTCACAGGGTATCCTTGCTCTCCTGGTACTAAATCAAAAACAATTTACGTCCCTAACTGGTAACTGAGCACAGCCACCCTCCAAGGTGGGTTAAACAATCTTTTGAAAGATCATCTCTCCTGTACTGTCAGAGGTACAGGGAGACTATTATGAGGTGACTAATCTATTTCCTGCCTGGGTAGAATCCTGATAAGTTTATTACGTTTCCAGCTAAAGAGCCACATTTCCCCTGTGTGATTCAGAGAGACCCTAACTATGAAAATGAACCGTATGTGATCTAAGTTGGCTTAGCTGTGCAGGGTAGAACACCCGTATCTCTTGGTCTTGATGCAAATCAAACATAGAGTAGAATTATCTTACCAAAGCAGACCAAAGGAAGGGAAGAAATATCATAGCAACATCCTGGTTGGAAAGAACTACAAGGACATAATTTAATCTCTTTGCCTCAGTCAAGTCACAAGGAGATAGAGCCTTCTTATCCAACAGCAGTTAAGCTTGGGCTCTAATAGAAAGGAAATAATGTGTCTAATTATCTTCTAATGCTGATTGTAGTGCATCTGCATGAAGAGAGTGAGTGTCATCACCCAGCATGCCATTAATGCACGTTCAGGCACCATTAGTTATGCACTCATTAGCATCCGGACATGGGGAGAGAGAAAGGATGGAAAAGTTGAAATACAGCAAATCAATAACATAGCTCTTTGTTTCAAAAATTGGGTGCCCCTTTTCAGATGCTTGTCATTGCTCAACAAACTCATGGTTTCACATCATTATAATGGGTTTTAATACGTTCCTCAATAAATAGATAGCACAGGGGCACATCAGACTTCTGCCTACAAAAGAACTACTAGATAAAAAGCAGCAAATGCTGCCAGGCAGTCTAAGCAAATTTCACAAAAACTTGTATAAAAATGAAAATTCATACTTCTGCTGTCACAAATTTGGCTGCTGTGAGTTGAGCTGAAAAACCAGAAACCTTCACTGAATGCTGTCCTAGCAGGCAGAATCTTGTAATATGAAACAGCAGTAGATTGCAGAGCAGTTGTTTCATGAGCCTTGTAAAGAAACCAAAGAAAATCTCACTATATGTGGCTAGATTTAAAAACAGTTGGAGAGCTTCATTAAAATTTTAACCAACAGAATCTGTAGCTCAAAACATGTATTGAGTGGAGAACGTTGGTACTTTCTGATTCATAAGTTCTTGTTCAAGTGGTGTTTATTTAGAGCCTGGCTGGGATCCTTAGCATGTGCCCCAGTGGAACTAACAGTGAAGATGTACATGAAACACTGTATTACTGCAGCTTCAGCTATCAGTGATTTGATACTGCTGATACAAGCTGATACTCACTTGTCAGGGAATGCAACAAGGGGGCTGAAAGCTATGGCTGTAGCTGAGCACCTGGTTGAACTGACCAACAGAAAGATTGCATTGCAGTCACAGTCATGATAAGGCACCCGGTTCTGAGCGGCTGGGTCGCAAGTGTAGTAAATTATGGTGTCATCTGTATTTATCTTTCTATACTTGGTTGGTTATGATTAAAACTTAAGGGCATTTTCCAAACCAGAAACACACTTTCGCTTAAAAATGACAGCTATGACTGTGTCCCACTCACAGGGGCTCCCTGGCAGGTCTGCAATGCACAGTGCTGCTGGCTTCAAAGGGCCACAGTTTCCATTCAGATGCTCGAAGGCTTTCCCTAGTGTCTGAAAACTCCAGGCACACCTGCCAGTGCTATCAACCCTCTTCTCCCCTGCCTCACCAGATAAAGGTCATGCTTATTTTCTCTAGGCCATTAAAAACCAACATCACTGGCACAGTGCTGAACTCCTCAGTGACACTGGTGCCTGCTTTGGGATCAGGGGCTGGGGAGACTTTCCCATTCCCTTTCTCATTGGTGAGATGGTGAGATGGTGTGGGAAAAGTCTTCCCTGAGAAGAATTTTATCATCCTAAGAATTATTGATATTGTTTCACACAAATTGAGTCTAACTCTTAGTGGAATTTCCTATGGTTTTGATGAGAATTTTGTTCTACTATACTACATTGATGCTAGTATTTATGAACATGTTCATCTTTGCATCTCATTTACCACCAGGTTCCTTCTCTTAGACACAGCCTTGCTGCCTCAGAAGCCATCCCCCTGGTGCCTACACCATGCTGACACTGCTAATTCCATCATCTTCCTTAATGCACGTCTGCCAGTGCTTTCCAGCTACCTTAGAACCTCTCCTCACCTTATCTATCTTTTCAGTTATAATCAAAATGTGATCTTCTGTACGGTTATAAAGTTTGCTTTCCATGTGTGCGTTTAAACATTCAGACAATCTTTATGCTTTGTCACAGGCTGCTCCTCATGCTCAAGGGCCACCCTGCAGAGTCACAATGCAATCTCCGTTATTAGTAGTTCTTAAGATGGTTTTATCAAGAGTTTTTGTTCAGTGGGTTACCTCACTGTTATTCTTCAAAGCTCTTCATAAGAGTCTTTGTTTCAGTGTCCATAAAATTAAAGAACTTATTAACAGGGGAGCTGCTGATTTATTGAGGCTATGGTCAGTCATGCAGACTGATGTTTTCTGATCGGTTCTGGAATTTGCCTCTGTGTGTCCTTGCACAGTTGATCATTTCTCTGAGGTAGTATGATCTTTTAGTTCTGTTTTCATATCAAGTATATTCTTCCAATAAACTTCGGCTAAAATATTTTCATCAAATTCCTGTTTACAAGTGTTTTTTAATCCTCCCTTCTCTTTACAGAGACATCAGCAAGAATCAAATATCTGACATTGCACCTGATGCATTCAAAGGCTTGAAATCTCTCATTTCATTGTAAGTAGAAAATAGAACTGAATGGGCATTTGGGGAGAGCTTGCATGTAAGAAAAATAAAAATGATAATGTGCTTTCTGGTAGAACTTACGTTTCTGTGTGCAATTGCCAGCTTGCATGAAGCATCTAAACTTTTGTAAATGAAAAATTTGTCACAAAGTTTGGAAGGAGGAACTGTTTACATATCTCTAGTATGTTCTTTTATAAATGAACACCTCCGAGGTTACTGACTGATTCACTTCAGAGCCAGTGCATTAGTTGATCTACTGTACATGTGCATCTGCAGGCTAATCCATACCCTCAACTCATCCTGGCACACAGAAACCTCATCATAGCTCAGACACTATTTGGTGGTGATAATCAGGGAGAAGAGGGAAAATACTGCCATACTTAATTGTTTATCTATATTAAAGAACTGAGATTGGTTTGGGGTTTTTTCCACAGTCGCTAGAGAAGGACCTGAGCTCTTAAGAAAATTTTTGTTTCTTTGCTGTAGTTACTACTTTATTAAACTGGAAGGGGACTAAAATACTACTTCACACAGAAGAAAAAAAGGAAGGTAGAATCTCTTGACAGTACTTTGTTTCTCTTTATAGGACATGGAAACTGTTTTAGCACCAATTTGAATTTAAATGCAGCTGTATTTCAACCTAGCTACCCAAAGCACTGTAAAAACAGTGGAGCTTTTAATGGGTAAAAAGAGCAATACAAGGTCAAAAGCTGCATAGGGAGAATGATGTAGAATAGAGTGTTAGAAAGAGCTCCAGACTGAGAGAAGAGGATAAACTCAACTGGAATTATATTTACCTGTGTTAATCTTAAAGACAATTTTAAAGCATTTAGCTTATTAATATTCATGTAGCGGTTTGCTTTTTAAGCATGTAGTTTCTTTCTAAAAGCTGCCATATTTTATTCTCTGAATACTGGATAATTCTAGCAACCTATATAACTCGTTGACTCTAACATTAGAAGGCTATTCAGTTCTAAACTTACATGTTGCAGTAAATTTCTGAGCCAGCATGCAGAAGGATGGGCCTTTTTTGTGCCCTGAATTCATCTGGGAGAATGCCAGGAATATATATTAAATGTTGCTAGCCTTTGTTGAATAGTTAGGGCAGTGTTATTCAACATGCTGTGGAAATGGTCAAATCCCTCAATGCCGTCTGGAAAAGTTTTAGTGAGAGAATGACCTTTACTGAACAGTGCAGTGTTCAGTACCACACTACATCAGCTGCTGTTGATGCTGCCATGCTGCAGCTCTCTGGCCTAGGCAAACCTGGCTAGAAGCAAGAAGGACAGGCAAGACATTTCTACTGGTGTTGACTTCCCAGCTAAGAAGGTATTCAACTGTAGCTAGAGCTAATTTGGGTACCCCCAGGTGGCCTCGGGAGTGGGACAGAACACATCAGGGTGGAAATGAGAATGTCAACTGGGCGGGAATTTATAGTGTTTTGACTTGCACACAGAAGTAAGTGAAATGGCTGTGTATTCTCTGCCTAGTCATCCAAAATGATACTTTAAGTAAATTATGTTTAAATACGTTTATATCTAAGTGGGTAAAATAGTGCTCAAGTTAATACGAGGAGGTTACAAAGGGAAGAGAGAGGGCAGAGACACGAGATGCAACACAGAAAGGGCTGTAATAAGGGAACTGCCTCTGAGCAGTCTTTCCTTTTTTCAGTGATTGTCTTTCCCTCAGTGTCCTTCTACCTCAGCCATACAAAGCTGTTGTAGCACACAGTCTGTCTCTCTTCTCTTTGGCAGACTGGTTTCTAGGACAGTACCACCTTTAGCCTTGAAATTGTCAGGCTCCTCCTCTAGGTTCAGTTGTCCGTTGTGCTTGCCATTAGTTTTACTTTCTTTGGAAAGGTTTTACTCATGCTGTTCATTGCAGGTACATCTTGCAAATGTTTTCCCTATAGCAAGATAGGAAAGAGTTGGTTCCCTGATCTTTCATGACCTGTTATCCAGACCTCTGGAAGGTTCTTCCCTGCTGTTCGCTTCTGTAGATTTTGAGTTTCTGAGCCCTCGATAGCTTTCTGGACCAAGATTATCTGCTGTTCTGCAGAATCTGGGTTTCTCTGAAGAAACCTTCCCCACGTTTCTACTTCTGAGAAGCAGAGGATCTTCTTTTGTATGATCTCTGCTATAGCCACCAATCCATTTCTGTCAACTGCAGAAAGACAAGTAAGTGCGAAGAGTAGATGACTCCTTTGAAGTGCCAGCTCTCCCAGGGAAGATGCCAAAGGGGAAGGAACGAGGAGATAGAAATGAAGTGAGACAGTTTGCTTACTAGTGTTTTCTCTTTTAAGCAGCTCAGGTTTTTTGGTGCCTGGGGCCCTGATAACTTTAGTCAGCTGCATGCCCTGAAGGAACACAGCATACAAAGCTTCAGCTCAGCTGAGAGGGACTCTTATTTCTCATATGTAAGTCAAATGTGATTGGTGGCATACATTTTAATGAGACACCACTGAGGTTTAATCTGTGCACAGAGCAGCTGGACTTTTCAGCTAGCTGAGTTAAAACAAGAATAAAGGAGGGAAAAATATTAATGCCCAAATGAAAGTAAGCAACTTTGTTTGCATTAAAAATTAAGTACCTCTGTCTTGCTTTTTTTTCCCTCTGCATTATTCCCCTTTTCTGCTCCTCCCTTTACTCCCTGCTTACACGGAATTGCAGTGCTCCCTGTGGGTCCAGGAGAGTGAAAGTGCTTATCTGGAAGACAGCCAACATTGTGAGTTTAGCTGGCTAATGGAGGCCTATTATATATAGTGGGTTGCTTCTCTGATTTCTTCTGAAGTTAACTTAGGTTAGTGTTTTCAGGCAGAACTGTTTCTCAGAGAACTCTGCTTACTGTACCTATGTAGAGATGGAAAAAAGGTGTATTACAGTTTTCAAAATTCAGGAATGTTTATTACAGAAGCAGTTATCCCTAAAATGTATCATACTTAAATCTTTTGAAAGTGCTAAGTGATCCATATGCTAGCAGGTCGTAAGTTTTTTTTTTTATATTTTCTCTAACAAAATCTATCTATGGGACTCAAATAGGTCACAAAGTCTTAGCCATTTCTGCCTTAGGCTTTCTCTGCATTGAGCAAAAGAAAGGCAAGGTTGTTCTTGTAAGGAATCAAGACTTCTCCGTTCCCCACACACAGAAAAAAGAATAATTTTTTTTCTCCATGGTCATTTTTAAGTGGGATTCTGTTTCCTATTCATATGATTGTGTGGAACAAGATCTCTCTATTTTTGTTATAAATAGTTCATAGAATCCCAGACTGGTTTGGTTTGGCAGAGACCTTAAAGATCATCTAATCCCAATCCCCCTGCATGGGCAGGGACACCTCCCACTAGACCAGGTTGTTCCAAGCCCCATCCAACCTGCCCTTGAACACTTCTAGGGATGGGGCAGCCACAGCTTCTCTGGGCAAACCTGTTCCAGTGTCTCACCACCCTCACACTAACCTAATGTCTAACCTAAACCTACCCTCTCTCAGCTTGAAACCGTTCTCCCTCGTCCTATCACCACATGCCCTTGTAAAAAGTCCCTCCTCAGCTTTCCTTTTATATTCTTTAAGATGGAATTTTTCTTCCCAGAGTTTTCTGGCTTTTCCTTTTCCCCTTTTTGTGTCACATGCAGGCAGCACGGTCAGCTCTGCATCTGTATGTTCTGTGGATTTAATTCTGTTACGGTGTCTGCAGTTCCCTTTCTATATTTAGACACCAGGACTTAGATCCTTAGCATATTTTTTGGCACACACCGAACTTCAAACCTGTTAGGGGCAGAACTGAAGGTACAGTCAGACCCAGCCTCTGCTTTTGAGAGAACAAGTTACAGAGAGCCATTGTGGAAAATGGAGGGTGTTTGTGGATAAAGCCATGAAATAAAGGGTCTTTAGTAGTCTTAAAGATGCTACTGTGGGATTTGGGAGGAAGAAGTTATGTTGCATCATTTCAGTGATAGCTGGTGGACAAATAAACTGCTTGTCTATAGCAAAGTCTCTCTTGAAAAAGTGAAATTATTCCTCTGTCTCAAAGGGATGAAACAAGGGTGTATACATTGAAGGCTGTGAGATCTAGTGATACTGCAGTATGTGGGACCATATGAAATATCCAAGATGAGAAAAAATAATTACAATTATTTGAATCTCAAAAAAACAATGAGCAGCACAGATGTGAGCGAGCTGTGATAATGAAGCCATGGCTTTTGTCTTACAGGGATTAGTCTTGCCATCCAATATGTTTTGCCATACAAACATGAGAGCAAATGCTACCCGTGCATGGAGAAGTGTGGCAAATTTGTTGATTCTGGAAGAATGTGTTACTTTAAGCAAAAGTGTGAGAAATAATCTCTTTATACTACATTGTATTTGCGTTACATAGAATGGCACTTTACTGGAGTTGGAGGGGGTAATAACTCAGTGCAGAACATGGGGGCTAAGTTATGAATAGTTTCGTGTTTCAAGATGGCTGCATGGACTTTCAACTAAATTAATTTTTCATTTAATCAACTCAAAATGTGTCCAGTATGAGTGAGAGGATTGTATCAACATTTGGCTATTGTTTCTAGTATCAAAGGTAAATGTTATTCTTCAGGTCAGTAAACTTCCCACATAATGCACATTTGGAAGGGCATATCCAGACTGTCTGGGGACATTTTATGAGATATGACAAAATAGTCTAAGCTTTTGGTGCCTTAAGCTGAATGAATAGATTTTAGACTGCTGTAGAGGGAGAATTCCTTTGCTTTTGTTCATATACTGAATTAAGCTAGTGAACAATTTAAAAGCTTAGATCAGCCTGGGCACAAAGACAAAAGATAGCATAGATTTTGACATAGCAGTCCCATTTAGACCATCATCTCCTGGGCCATGATGTATGGTGCATCATTCATGGTGATTTGAAATCTGCAATAAAACACTGTCTGTTGCACTAACTGCCAAACTTACTTTAAGGTAACAAATTGCTTTGGATAGTTTCATTGTGATTTATTTAGCCTAACTTGGTCTGAAGAAATGTAAAATAGTGCAGGGGAAAAAAAATTCTGTGTCTAAGTTTCTTTCAGATATTATGAATTTATTGTTGTTTTTATCCCTATTAATTCCTCCTCTTTTGAAAATTTGAATTCTTATTGAGCCTGTGCCATTTATGTAGCTTGAGAAATATAATTCTTCCTAGCAAGAATTGTTTTCACAATTTCACAGTCTGAAGGAAAGTTAAAAGCATTCTGAGGACTGAAAAAGACATTGAATAAAGTCAAAATTTGACACTTCAGTAAGAATTTTTCAGCCAAGCCAAAATAAAGGAACATTTAGCTGGAAACCATATGGTGTAGAGTAAGATTCTGTACTAGGCTTTCATACCCCAAAAAAGTTCTGTGTCACCTTCCAGGGAAAAAAAATCTCAATATTTTGGATGTGACTAAGCTTTTAGATTAATCTGTGTAGTGGCTATTTTCACTGTTTAATCTTTACTTTTAAGTATGTAGAACATAATTTGGATTAATCTACACAACTGGAAGTTTAGTAGTAGCAATTAATTGTTTAACTGGAAATTTAATATTTAATTGTGTCTTGGAATAGATACATTTAGGGGGGAAAATTGGATGATGATGCCAGAATCGGGCTGAAGAAGCACACCACCTCATTATGACTTTTATATATTTGTATAATTTCTTATTGCAGACCCATAATAACTCTTCCAGGGATGGCTTGCAATGCAGCCAGCGATCTGTGTTCTATGTGCCTTGTCCTTCCCATATTTTGGAAGGTTGATGGCAGCCTGAAGAGAGTTGCAAGTTGTGAGCCAATCTGCCAGGTACTTTTGGAGCTGTGCAGCTTGGAGTTTGTGGCCATGCTGAAAGCATGTAGCTGTGAACTGGTGAGCTGATGGTTCTAAGTGCCCCAGAGAATAGAGCCCTGCAATGGCTCAGCTGCACCTGTGCCCTCACAGCCACTCACTGATGGTAGAAAGCCACCTGCAAAGAGACTGAGAAAATGTTGCTTGAGTTAAAAAGACAGTGAATGGTTCTTTACACTGAGTATTCTGGTATTCAGTATACCTGCCTTGCAGAAGAGACAAGAATACACATGTGTACATCTTTATGACTATTTCTTCATTCAGGCTGGCCTCCATCTTTGTGAAAGAGACTCCCATGAGTGGTGAGAAGAGAAAGGAACAGGAAGAAAGAGGTTCTTGGATCAAGAACCTAACCAATATTCATGTGGTCATACCAATATTTGTTGGTATGAGTATGCTTTCCTGTCTTAAACAGAAAAAGTGAGAATTCTAAGTAAAGCAAAAGTTTCTGTGCTTTCTATTAGAGTAAATGGAATCAGGAAGCCCAGAAATGAGATGCAATGCATTATGTGCCTCCCTTCCTCTTCGCTTCTTTCTGTAGGATGGTTTGACTTTCAGCTCTGGCATGGCAGGCAGACAATGGCATTAGCTAATTTGGCTCTGTATAGTGCTGAACATGAATATGAATTACAGACAAGTGCCTGAGCTCTCATACTGACTTTTGTTTAGCTGTAAATTTGTTTGAATGTTAATGTGCCACATGCACATAAGCCCAATTAGGTTTGAAAATGCTTGTTTTCTTTTCATGGCCTCTAAAAATTGAAGCTTTGTTTTTTCCTATAAGCTATTTTAATTAGTTTTATATTGCTCAAAATAATAAAGAGGATGTATAAACACATCCAAGGTTTCCAATTCAGTGGAACACTGCACTATGACTTTCTGACTCTTAAATTAAAAGTAAATGAAAAATTACTCTAATAAGAGTCTTATTTTGATATTTGCATTTAGTAGTACCATAACTAACAACTGCACTGGGTGTAAGTGTTGAGATTTCTCTCAGGTTTTACTTACCAAAAGTGTTTTTATCTCTGCAGCCAGAATACAGACTCCCTTAGTCTGAAGTGGGGATTTTTTTAAACTTCCTTCCATGCCCATTTTGTAAAGATTAGCTTCTGAACTCTTTCTTATGTGCTATTATGAATTACTGATCAGCATTGATGACCCTGCCACTTCACCAACCAAGGAAGATGTTAATCTAACATGATAGAGCTTATCATTGAAACTTTGCATACAGATCATGCACTTGCAGAAAAAATGTTGTGAAGAAAGAGTGGAAACTGAAATGGAAATATACTGGATTCTGTGGGCATTAATTTTTTAACCTTTTAAAATATTTTATTTGCAGAGGCTTTGCTTTTGCTTGCTGGTGCAGGTGCTCACACCAGGTACTCTGTTCACAAAGAAGTAAGAGAGTCACCCATTTGGATGTTGTTTTAGAGCGTGAATATTATCTCATATTTTGAAATTGCTATTTAAATGGACCTGCTAGACTTTTCAAAGTTCAGCCATCATTTCTGTCTAGTTTTGGGTAGAAATTAAAAATCTACATACATTTCATGAAATTTTGTAGAAGTAGAAAATTTTTGGTCTTCTCCAGGTGAAATTAGGGAACAATTAGAAAAAGAAGTATTCATTAACCACTGCAAACAGTAACTAACACCGCATTAAAGGTCAGCCTCCTGACTCCACAAGTTAAATAGAAATTCTGTTACAATTGTTTAGAGAAAATATAATGCTAGATGATCATTAGTTTCTTTGGTAGTAGTAAACTTCCTTCTAAACCACAAAAGTAATGAAAAATGAAGTTCCAAGTTTAGATTTTAATATCTGAGGGGTGTTATTTAGATTCATTTTACTTAGGGTCAGAAATTAGCTGATCTGGGAACTCCCCCAGTGAGTTGATATACTTCCAGAGACTGATGAAGAGTAAACTGAAGTGGCAATACTCTGGGAAGGCCAGGGGGTACTGTAATTGGTCCATCATGCTAAGTTTTAGTTTTCTCAGTATGTTTAACTCATCCTGATATTTTAAATGTTGAAAGACAGGGTAAGTCAGGAATTCAGCCAGCATCCCAGCCTCACATGGCTGTTTGATTCAATGCTAGCATATTATTCCACATCAGGTCATATGTATTTATGGTTGAATAATTATATGCAGTGACTCTCATTTGTGTTATTAAATCTTTACTGATTTTTGTAACTAAACTGTATCTAAATTGAGTTTCTGAAATGTATGTCTATTTCCAATTCAGACTAAATTTCTTTCTATTAGCTCACTGAAATTGTAACAGCAGCTAGTGAAGCCGAACTATTTTATCCAATGATGCTTGTGTCACATTTCATGCTCATTATTATATTTTAAGAGATTCACTTTTATGAAATTTTATCTACAAGCAGCCTGTGCTCCCTGGCTTTTAAATTCAGTATCACTGAGCAGAATTTTAGGTTTTTGCATCAGACAATGTGCCTTTCGATGGTTAAAATATTTCTAAAAAGAGTGGAAAAATATCCCACAATAAATAAAAGATATTTCAGATGCAGGTTTTGGATGATGTCCAGTTTCTACATTAAAAATGCTTTCCAACACCAGACAAAGCCTGAATCATAACAACTCATTTAATACCATGAAAAGAAAATGAGATGAGTAGTTAAATGAAATGCCCACAGATCCTGGGCATGGTGCACAAGATCAATGAAGGTGATAACGCAGAGATGTGGGAGGACACTAAACTGGTCTGTTGCTTAAGATTTGTCTTCTTGTATCTTTCAGAGTGCTCTATGGAAACAAGATCACAGAGATTCCCCAGGGCCTTTTTGATGATCTTGTGTCTCTGCAGCTGCTGTGAGTGTGATCCCTTCCTCTTCTTTATTTGACAGACCAGCTTGATTTACTATTTTTTCAGCTTCTGGCATTGATATGAACACCTTTACCACTGAAAACTCACTGGACATGCTACTTTGTTGTTCCTACATCAGGCAAGAGAGAGGCAAGGGCTGGGAAAAAAAAAAAAAAAAAAAAGGAAGGTGCCAACAGTTTTATAGCACAGCGTGTATGATGGGTGATAGACATAGAGGATTTAAGTGTGGGGAGGAAAGGAAAGACTTGGTGAAGTACAAGAAAGAAAGTTTGGTCACCAGCTGATGTGCACGTGGGGATGCCTTGTGATTGTTTTAATACATTTGTGGTTGAATATCTAGGGCCTTGAGGGCTGCTGTGTTGCAAGTACTTGCACACGGAAGCAAATTGGCCATGTGAAAGATCTTACTGTTCTGAGCCGTGCTCAGTTTCCTTTTCTTATTATATCAAATGTGGCTTAGTTGCAAGAGAAGTTATTTCAGAATATATTGTGTACTTTAGTATTTTATGCCATTTAACACACGGTGATGATCAGGGGTAAGATATATATCATACAGTCTTTGGTATTTATTAATGTAGCATAAAAAATTTCCTAAGCCAAAAGTGAAATTGGAGATTTCACTCACTTTGGCTTCATAATCACACTGGGAACCTGTAACTCCTTCAAAGAGAAAGGAAAATCAACTACTATTTCAGCTAGTCAGTGGAGTGAGCAGAAGGGAAGTGAGTTGAATATGTGTTCCTAATGTTCTATTTACCAGCATGGATGATGCACTCAGAAAGTGAAGGTGATTTATGGTAAATTAATCCATTCTGGTTTATATCACACACAACCCTCCACCCCCTAACAATAAATTATGTAAAATATAACATAAAAATTAGCTTTTATACATATTTTAAAGTCTTTCTGACTGTCTTGACATAACCAGAAATTAATATCCAAAAGTTTGTGATTATCACTGAATGTGTCACTCTATGATAGCAGACTTTGCTGTGCTTAAATGCTATATAAAATAACCATGAATTTAGAGTAGAAATCCCTGAGCAAAATCAAATAACTAATATATGAAATAGTGGAAATTGCTCTGTATGTTATGTGAAGGACTATTCAGATGGTCTGTAAGATCTTAATTACAAACATGGACCGCTTTATTCTACAGAAGGGCAAGCAAGAGCATATATAGTTTGGTTATAACAATCCTTGAGCTGTGACAATGGAAGCTGTTCATCTCCTTCTGCACACAGCCAATTATCTTGCCTTCACCCTTTGCACGTACCTTTTCCAGCAGCTCCTTTCCTCTCTCCTGTCCATACCTCACAAATTTGTTAATACTTCAGTGTCTTGATGGCCAGGCTGTGCAGGAAGGGAAAACTGTATGTAGAGAGGAGGTAGTTTGCCATGTGTGAGAACAATGAGCAGAAAGCTCAGAGGCTGGGACTCAGTTCAAGTTGCTGTAACTGGCGTGTTAGCCACGCTCAGACACAGGTTGTGTTTGGCACAATGAAGGCACTGCAGGCAAAAGGAAAAATTAACTTGTTACTTTGACCTCTGAGACAGAAACTACCTTTAAGAAGTCTGAGCTTTATCACACTCGCTGCGCCCCCAACACCCCCCACCAAATATTATATGGTTACAAGTCTGAAGTGATAAAGAGTTGCTACATCTATCCCAGGACTCTTTAAAAATAGGATCTTTCCAAGCAGAAAAAAAATGAAAAATCACTGAACACATGGCTCAGTGTCCTATAAAAATGTAGGTCTAGAACTTTTGCATAAAGCATTAGGCAGAACTTTTTACTACAGTCCTTGTGTGCAAGTAGTGCAGGCTTTCAATGACTTACATATTTAAGCCCAGATGCAGTAATTTTCCAGTCTGAATTAGCTCAAGTGATGCCTCTTTGTTAAGGGGGCAAGACCTATATGCCAGAGAACCATTAAAAGGTGTTGACTTCAACCGTTTAAACATTCTCAAGCTGAGATGTAAGTAGGTTGCTCTGTTATGGGATACCCAGAGTATTGTGGCTCTGGAGTCTTCCAGGGTCTTCTTGAAAGTGTTTGAATATAAAGTAGCTCTTGGCAAGGAGAGTAGTAAATGGTCATGCTTTAAATGCAAACGAATGTCTGCACACTTTTCTGCTCATGGCTTTGAAGCAGCTATTATGGGACTGCGTGTAGTATTTTAATGGATAAAAAAAAAATTACAGTCGTTGGTTTTAAACCTGCTGTTGAACAGTTGGAAGAATGCCCTATGATTAGATCTAATTTAGTGTTCAGTGGGCTCTAGATTGGATTTCTTCTTATTAGTCTGGAGACACACTGATAAGAATGCTCTCATTAAGGTATCCTGGTAGCCAATATAATTTCCTAGGGTTGAGCTGGAGCATTTTTGAAAATATACTGCCTTTATGCTAAAGCAGAACACAGTCAGAAACAGGGAGTCATTGTAGCTGGGTAAAGTAATGCCTGGCTCGGGCATGACAGCCTCTTAAACTGCCCTGTTTGACTTTGGTGTGTGGGAAATGGAGAATCCAGAACAAGTTTTAGACCACCTGGCTAGCATTAGCATTCTGTATTTCTGTCATATAAGGAAGAGGTAGGTAAGCCAATACTATATTATATTTGGCAAGAAAATAACTAGGCACGGTTAGATATTTTTTTGTTGTTGCATGGGAGATCTTTTTTGTTTTGTTGGGTTTTTTTTAAACTCTATTGGTTTAATTTAAAGTGTTGTTTCTGAAATCTTCATTATAATCAGCTATCTTAAGTAGTTAATATTCCCCATATGAATAATCACAATTGGATTTCTGTTAAATTCCGGATTTCACAAATCTTATTATTCCTTAAATATGCAATTGTTACCAACAGAGCAGCAAACATTACTGTACAAGTCCAACTACAGGTTCAGTGGAACGGAAGCTTTTCTTGGACTACGTAATTTTCCTTATCCTGTTGAAGTTCCCAGGAAAGAGAATGCTAGAAAATTACTGTAGCTACTGTGCCTTATCCTCATACACTCTTCAGCAGGCTGGATCAAGTGTATTCTGAGAATTTTAGGTCAATTTGGATTTGAGAGAGCTATACTGTTTTCCAGAAAGGGATAACTGAAGTCTGAATTGTTTGTTTGTTTGTTTCAAGTAAACTGAAACTTTAATTTCATTGGGGTAACAGTCAATCCATGCTGTGGAAAAGTGTTTGATTAATTGTCATTGTTTATGTAACTTGTATTTGAGTATCAAAAAACTGGGAAGGATTTCAGTTTTAAGGTGCAAGTTTTCAAGTACCCATTAGCTGTGGCCTGTTTGAATTCCTGTCCAGGAGGCCTTAAACTAACCTTGGTCTGTCTTGAAACTGAAATATATTTAAACTTCCTTCTCACCTGTCTTTCAGTTTTACTGGAATGTGGACGAGCTCTTCCAGGAGCCCTTGAGTTTGCCAGACTGTCTGCCAGTCACTGCAAAGGGGGCTGTGAAGATTTTTTTTTTCAACAGCCCTGTGACAGATAAATCTGAGGGTTGCTCCACTTGCTCCCCCATGAGCAATGTGAGAGGCAATCTGCAGTGAAACAGTGAGCCAAGTGGCTCAAGCCAGTGAGCTGTGAATAGTGGGCACAAAGTTTGTTAACCTGGACTTTTCATATCTAAGTAAAACACTTTCCTTTCTGCAACCATATTAAAACAAACATTCTAGGAGCCTTTTTATTACAGTTACAGACCGTGTGTTTCACAGTGCTCTGTTTCCTGGAATAACACAGTATCATAAAATCTCTACTGTTTAAAGATATTGTACAGCAAAGTAATATAGGGAGATGAAATCTCATTTTTCAAATGTCTGGCAAGTTATCAGTTTTCAGTAAATCCTTTTCCTTGAGGAACTATACTTTGCATAGCTACTAATCATACAAGTCCTCAAGCATCTTGATCCTAAATCCTATGATTGAGATCTCCGTGGCTTGCTGGGCAAGAAAGAATCCCTATAGTGGACTCTGTTTTGATGTTGCTGGAAGTAGATATACTCTGGGGGTTACATATATATTGAAATCAGAGGTTTGTTATATTCCTTTCTCATAAAACAAAGCCAAAAGCCTTCTCCTCCTTCTCCTAATGTCTGGTCACTAAGGGAAACCCAACATAGACATATTGACAGATAAAGTAACTGCAAAAGTGGTGAAAAATTAGACGTCCAGATCCAATCATCTAATCTGGGTTAAAATTGGAACTAGATCTAATGTTTACAACTTTGGCTGATCTTTATTTAAAATAGACTTGTATGAAGTGACAAGTTGTGTATGTACTTTCAGAAACTGCTATTATCAATGTTCCCAAAATTCAACCAGTCAAACTTTGCTTTGAGTGATTCTCCTTTTTAACCTGCTTTTTATGCTATTTCTCCTTGGATGAATAGTGAGATACTTGGTACTCTCCTAGCTCTTCTGGTGAGGTTACTTGGAAAATACCTCGATAGAAAATCTGCTAAGTTTGAAGTGCTTGTGTTGACTTGTAATCGTAAATGGAATCCCAGTACTTATGAGCTTAAAATAGGATCTACCAAATATTCTGAAAGGTCTTTTCGAACCTAAATGATTCTATGATTTATTGTATCCTTTTGGAGCATGTTAGAAGCTCCAATAAAATCCAGTAAAGCATAAAACCCTACAAAATATTTTTTAAAATATACAATTATTCTAAAGAATGTACATAAATTCTAATGTTTTGTATTGGATACATTACATTGTTATATACATAAGTATCCTTAAACAGTGATGAAACAGTATATAAATGCCAGAAATTACAGTTTTCCATTTCCAAGTGCTTTGAAGCACAGTAGTCTCTCCTCCTCCACATAGCGATCTTCAGAGCTTTAAGTGATGTATCAAATCTTCTTGTTCCTTAGAGTTCTTCATTTTTCTGATGGAGGAGAGAGGCATTTTAAAAAAGGACCTCCTGGCTAGATGTAAGGGGCAGCATTTTAACATGGATAAGTCAAGCAGAAGAGCAGTCTGCCCAGAGAAGTTGTGCGTTCTCTGTCCTTTAAGGTTTCAAAGACCAGAATAATTAAAAGTCACAGCAACCTGGTCTGACCTTCTAGCTCACCCTGCTTTGGGCAGTCTAACAGGACAAGGAACCTCTCAAGCTTCCTGTTGTTCTCAGTATCCTGGGATCTGATGAAATAATTATTTCTCAGATAAAGCCAATATCTTCATTAAACATCTATCAATTGGTCATGCTTTGAGTAGCGTTCAGAACAGATGACCTCTGGAAGTCCTTTGCAACCTATGTCATTTCTGGGTTCAGTGATTCTACTTTCTTAGCAAAATGGCATGAACTTTTCCCTTGATTACTGAAAATATTTCTGGCTACAGCAGATACTATGCAACCCTTGTCCTTCTAGTCTAGGACAGAATAATGTCTGCACAGACCTGTTTAATAGCTTTAGAATTGTTTTCAAGCCGTTTGCCTCAAGCTTTTTTCCTTCAGATATCTGCATTTAGACTGCTATTGTGATAATATTACTAAACTCAATAACTGCTGTTCAAGTGAGGGAGCAGCATCTGCCAGACACAGAAATACAATTACAGTCGAGCACTAATGAAAGACTGCAACAGCATCTGCCCTTTCTGTGTCACTTCTGTAGCCTGTTTGCATGCAGCTTCCCAAAACAACTGCTAGTTCATACGTCAGTGTGTAATTCATTAGCTTTTCTGACGCCAGTGCTCTAAGCTGGACTCACCTGACAGGAACCCTCCCAGTTATTACTACACAAGAAACTAACTCCCAGTAGTGCAGGAAATTGAGAATGTGTTTGTTTTGCTGTGCATCTGAATTATCATGGGGGTGTCTAAAATCAGCTGTGACCTTATCTGCAGACGTAAGACAGAAAATATTGAATTTTGAATAACGGAAGTCCAGATACTATGACAACACTTGCTTATAACTTTCCAGGTAGTAACACAAGTACCGCAGGATTTTTTTATGGACAGTGTTCAACTGCAGTCACAGTCTTTTGGTTCAGGAATGAAAGAAGGCCTTCAAAATCTCTCCCAAACAGGACTGTCAGATTGTGCTTTCTGCTTCCTTCTTGACTCATTAGGAACTCGTGACTTTTCCATTGTAGTTTATGTTGAATAAATTTGTCATCACCATCATCCAGTTTCCTGAAGTTGAAGGTGCTTCAAGCAAGCATGATGATGATTTCACACTGGTTATCAATTGAAACACTGACATACTCTTCAGTGGTCAGTCATCACATTCAAAAATGTAAATTTTAGTAGATGTCTAAATATCTTGACACAGTGAGAGGCAGTCAAATTGCTCTCCTACACTCCAGGCCATTTTAAAATGTTCCTGGAACCTAATATAATTATTTTGCCAATAAGCAGGTAGAGGCACACACGATTCTATCATTAGATATTGCTGGTCATTGACTGCTGGGAGAATGGAGTGCTTGACTAGATACTTCCATATTGGCACTTCAGCTGTTCTCCCATCAATAGTTGTGTTAAATCAAAGATGACACTTTATTCCCTATACATTTCAAGAGAAAATGCTGGGGAAAAAAAAAAAAAAACAAACAAAAACAACCAAACACCATGCCAAAAAGTTTTTTACTTCTTGTAACAGGCATTGTATTTCCAAATAATGTTTTCTGCCAAGAGTCCTTCCTCTGCTGCTCTGTAGTGCTTTTAAATGTAGGTGAAGCCTTTGACTATTGGTATTTTTATAAAAGTCATGTATACTCTATTTGTATTCTTTAGTAACCCATGCAAATACCTTCAGCTCTCCTCTTCCTTGCAAGTCTCCTATGCATTTTACATCTGCGTTCTTCTGGGGAGTTCTCATTTTTCCCAGTGGAGTCTGGCAGGTGGGATGTGCCAGCCAGTTCATGGAATGCAGAACATTTTCATTCACATCATCTTGTTGTTGCTGTCAAAACACAAAGCTAGTGAAAAATAAGTTTTCCAGTGGCTCTGTGCAGCTTTTCTCCCTGACACTTTCCTTTTGGCTCGTTGAAGTCCATAGGAGATGATTTCTGGTCCATCCTGTGGCAACAGAAATCAACTTGCAGACTCCAGCATGTGTGCAGGTTGCTAGGCTGCCGTTTCATTCTCCGAGTTATGTGGTTATTTTGCTGATAGTTTGATTACTTGACTTTGCTGAGCTGAAAATACAAGCACTGCTAAGGGTAAAAGCCATACAAACATCCCATTTGCTCTTAAAAAACAATTTTTTCAATCGTTTGGGTTTGGAGTTCAAAATGTTATTTAAATGTTAATCACTTGAAACTGTGCTTGGGCATATAATTCAATTATGAGACCATCTTAATTATGCAGATGGTGCTTATGAGCATCTGATACAGTTGCAGTGCCAACTCAGTATACATTTGCTCAAAGGCCTTAGCTGAAACGTTGTTATTTCGATGTGGACAAATTCACTCCTTCAGGAAACGCTTTCAATGGTGTGCAAACCACAAGGTCTTCAATCATTCTCCTGTATTCTGTGGTGGTCCTGGGCTTACAAGACGTTTCTTCATGTTTTTAACATATCCAGAGGGATGAAAATGGAGACTTCAGTTAATAATCCCTCATCCCTCTGGCTAGCAGGCGGTTGTATTTCTGCTTGAATTGTTAACCTCCTTTTGAATGCTGCACCACATCTGGGGGCTGTGTGTAAATCTCATCCAATCAAGCTGACAATAAAATAGGAAAATTAGTGGAATTTACTTTCACCATAAATCGATGCAAAATAAATACCTTGTAATTCTTGTTAAATAAGACTCAACTTTTAATATTGTCCCCCTTTTGGTATGAGTCCAATGAAGAGGAACCTTTAGTATGTTTTTACAGTGTGGTTCAGTGTTTAAGAAAGATCAGTGTCTCTGCTTCCTAGAATGTTTTTCTCATCTGCCTTTGTGTTAGTTTAAAAAAAAAAATCTATTATAACCACTTTTAACTCCATGTGAGGCTAGTCTTGAATACCTAGATGCCATTAGAGGGACTGTGATCCTGAAGAAAGATTAAGCAAAGAACTGGCATTCAGAAAGGGGAGTATCCATAAAGGGGATATTTTAAAATAACTGAGAGTTTTGAAAGGAATATAAACCTTAATTCTTCTGGCCAAAAGGCATCCTCTAATTCACAGTAACTATGACGAAAAAAATTTTAAGGATGATTTATTCTGCTTTCTCACAGTTTTTCACTCCCCCTCAAGACCAGCTCTTTTCTCACTGATTCTCATCAGAAATAGGACATTAATCTGTCTCACGACCCACCAAGTGTGGCCACGTCTGTATTTCTGTTGAGCACACTATCAGTGCTCTTTAGATTTAGGTACTGCCAATCTATTGTGTAGATGATACACAGAATAGCTGTTGCCTCCTCAGAAAAGCTGTGTAGTACCTGAATTCCCACTTCTAAACAGTCTGCACAAGCACTTTCCTCTTCCAAATTACTTTCACTGATGCTTAAAGGAGAGAACGTGCCCCTGTATTAGTGGCTATGTACAGGATCAGTTTCTCTCATTTTTGGTACTTGGCTTTTAAAGAAATGTCACAGATTGTATCCCCATGAATCTAGTCATTAAAAATTCATGCAAAAAAACTTGTCACTTTGTAATTTCTGATTTCCAGCATTTGGTTTGTTCATGTTTTGTTGAACTATGAATTCACTGCAGTTGTAGGTTAGCTTTACTCTGTGTGTTTATTAAATGGAATCACAGGGACAGGGGCAGAAACCAAAGGAGATGCCTAGGTGCACGTCAGGATATTGTTCAACACTCAGCATCTGATTTTACTTTCTAGTGATTTGTTAACCTGTTCTGTCTGGAAAAGGTAATGTACAATCTTGAAAGATAATGCAAAAAACCAAGATAGAATAAAGATGCTTTTGCTTGGACCTACAAATGGCTTTAAGAAGCAGGTAGTAAGAGATGACATTGATGGCATGGGAGTAACTGTTCCTGTAGCCTAATATGAAAATTACCCTGTTACTTCTGGTGGAGTCAACAGGACTCTAGATCAGGTGTCGCATAATTATCAGTCACAGAAATGCAGGTTGCACAGAGGTCATAAGAGTGCTGCTTATAATTTCATAAAATTAGTTTAGCAATTAGTCCATAGAAAAATGTAACTTCATTTATCCATCATTGCCTTCTATGGGACTTTCTCTTATCTAGTGTCAAACTGCTTTTTCATGACATATAAAGAAGAAAATTCAGGTAAATTGATATTGACTTTTCTGTTGGCTAGAAAGGTGAGTTCTACTCTGACACCCTCTCATTCCAAAGCACTGTATTCCTGTTCTCCTTGAGGAAAGGACTCTACTCAAGTAAGCGTCCTTCTTTTCTGTATCACAGTTACTGTAGCCATTTACTGCAGTAATGAGGCTCTGCCAAAATGATGGGAGAAGCAGAGAGCTGTCATGAGTGTACAATGTTCCAAAGGTTTCAGCAATGCAAAGACAGGGTGCTATGCAAAGGAAGCACCTTCTGAAATATTATTTTTTTTAAGTAAAAGTATCTTGTCACAATGAAACAAGCACACATTTCTTCCCTGACAGGTTGCTGTGTTGCCTGTAGTGGTGTGTGTGCAGTTTGATAGAAATGGAAGCTCCTTGTGCTGTTAGAGATGTGTTTAAGATCACATATTTGCTTTCTGAGGCATGGAGGATATCTTTTCCTTTTTACCTATAAAGATGTTTGTCTTCTGATTTAGTATTAGTGTGGCTCCTAGGGAGCCTCAATATTGCAATATTAAGTTTTCCAAATTCATTGACAAACTAGCAAGAACTTTGTGACCAAGAGAACCAAGTTAGCTGCACATACTGTTTGCAATGTACCATTTTTGTCAGGCTGATAGTAGTAAAAAAGATGAGGATTTTGGCTTTTGTAAGAACAGAACTGTAGGACGATGGAAATGGGAAGTGACCTCAGGTGGTCACTAGCCATTGAGACTGGAGACCTCTTGATCAAAGCAGAGCCACCTTCTTAGGTCAGAGCAGGTTGCTCACAGCTTTATTTGGGATCATCTTGAAAACTTCCAACAACGGAAACTGCACAACTCCTGTGAGCAACCTGTTCCACTGCTTGACTGTCCTTAGGTAGGAAGTGAGCTTGCCTTTCCGTAAGTTTTAGTCCAGACCCTACACTTTTCTCTTTTTGTTTCTGAGGAGAATCACATTTTAATTCCTTCCATGATCAAATTAGCTCTGCGCTGCTTATCAAAAGCTGTCAAACTTCCACAATTTCAGTTAGACTTAAGACAGCTGCTGGTAGAGAAAACTGAAAAAAAAACCCTGTTCTTCTCATTGTGGACTGTGCATATGTGTGTGTACATGGAATTCCAAGGAAGGGAGTATTTGCCATTTCTGTGTATATTAAGCTGAAGATGTTAAATATTTCTGTAAAATTTTAAATAAATTGGGAAGGGGGACTGGGCATAAAAAAACCCACACCAAAACATTAAACATTTTAAGTTAGCTAGCACTGTCATGTGTCTGTATATTCCCCAGCTCTCAGAATACTAATGCTGACTGGGTTTTTCATCTTTTTAATGTAGCAGGCAAATGAAGACCTTTATATGTGGGTTGGCTTTGGTGACTATTATTTTTTTTTAGATTTAACCCCAAAGTTCTTTATTTGATTGTTACAAGATTACTGAATTATAAACCTTTCCTCTATTTTCAGGCTTCTCAATGCCAATAAGATCAACTGCCTGAGGGTAAACACGTTCCAAGGTCTGCATAATCTCAAACTGCTATCTCTTTATGACAACAAACTGCAGACCATCAGCAAGGGGCTTTTTGCACCTCTCCGATCGATACAGACTCTGTAAGTATGCAGGCATATTGTAAATGACAGCTCTCTAGCTCTCTTTTTCCCCAAAAGATGCTGCCTGTCTTTGCAAAGGCTTTGCATCTGGCATTAAGACAATTTGGAGGATAACCTAAGGTAGTAGCCCCTCCTTTTCTGACAGAAATAAAAGGAGTAAGAAAAAGAAGTGTTGCATAAATTCAGCACAGCCAGCTATCGATATAGCCTGCCCATAGTGACATCAATTTCCCGAGTGTATTAAGCCCCCAGAGTAATGAATTCATACTGTTTGTTTGAAATATAATATGTAAATTTGACTCTCTACACTCTATATACAGCAGATTCTATTAAAACCATTTTCAAACAGTTTTTAATGAGCTAGTGAGTTGGCATCTTTCCTTACTGGATCTGAGTCCTGCTGTATAGATAGTGACTTCTGAAACCATTTCAGCTGACATTCCACTTACTGGAAATTATACATTGTATTAATTGATCCATTATGAAAACTCTAAACATTTTCTGAGAGTCTTTCAATTGGAGGCATTGGGAGAAAAGGGATCAGAAGAAAAACTGCAAGCAAAAGTATAGAGAAGACTCAGTATTTTACAGAAGAAGGTTTCATCCTGAAACTGAATAGTAAGATAATAAGGTAAACAGGACTCCTTCAGGACTGGAGTTGGCAGCCTGATATGCATGAAAAACAAGCAAGAGCTGCCTCACCCAATATTGTGTATTTGTGTTCATATTTCTTTGTGTGGTCACATATTGATCTAAGACTCTGTGTGTTTATGTAGTACATAAGTATGTGTATTTCCAGTATTAAAATATATACGTGTATGTATATACATACATACTGGAATATGTATGCACATTATATATGTATATATACACACACTATAGTACTGAAAATACATATACACAAATGCATATATATATATTTTAATGCTGGGCATGCATTGGCTTTGTATTAGTTTTATAAATGTTTTAATTCATATAAAAGTTACGTAATAGGGATGATTTCTAGCAGCAAAGTATCTGCTACCTCCTCAGGCAGCCACAAGCACAACCTTAATTTCCAACAGGTATCTGGCCAGTATGTATTGCTGCAAATCTTTAAGACATTAGAATAATTATGTACAACTTCCCCCCTGTCCTGGCCCCTCACCTCTACAGTGCTTTCTTCTGCTGCAACTTATTTGTGCAGTTATATGTGTAAATAAGGGTGACAGAGAAGGTTCGTTTACAGAGGTATATGAGATTTGACAAGTTAAACAACAGACAGCACCTTTAAGGTATAGAAATTTCTTTCTATGGAGTTTTATTGGTACTCCTGGATACTTGAAATGGCCTTGTTACTTCACACCAAAACACTTTTTCATTAAATGTTGTTTCTCATTTTTAGTACTCCAGGTGATTGCCATTTTCTGCCTTTTTTTTTTTTCCTAGAGCTACAAAACTAGTCCCATCTCCTGTCTCTATATGCTTGTTTGTTCTTTGGACCTTTCAGTCCAGGAAAGGCTCTACTACAACAGTAATCTTTAGTTTCTTCAGGCACTTGCCAATCCTTGATAGACCTTGCCCTGTTGTATTTTGTACTTATTCCATTAAGTTAGTGTTTTTAACTTCAAACAGAAAAGAAGTTTCTACAGGTGGGAAAAACACAGTAACAGGAACAGCAGAGAGTCCTTCTGAGGCTATAGCATTACACTTCTATCCAAACCAAATTCAAGCATCTGTCTTTGACTGGTTTTGCTGTTATTGCAGAGCTGTGTCCTGCTCCCTTGGAAGGTAGAGGGACTGGTGCAAATTAATTTCACTGAGATCAGAATCAGACTCTGATAAAGACATAAAAAACTCTCCCAACAGAGTGCTCAACTTTGTCAAGCAGAATGATTCATAACAGCAGCAGGGAAATGCTGTTTCTCTCTAAGATATTCCAGCAGATTTCTATTAACAAAATCTAAATATCCAGTTCAAATCAATGCTCTAATTTTCAGTTGTGTGGGAAATATTTTGTGCAAATTTTGGTGAAGGATAGGGTCAAGTTCTATCATGTAAAGCGGTTCAGTCTCAAAAGTAAAAATGTTTGGTCCAGGAAAAAAAAAAAAAATTAGGGGAACACTGTTACATGTGATACATATAGGCAAATATCCATTTCACTCTTGAGAAAAGACCTGTAGATCACTCCTGGCTTTGCCCACAGATCCAAGGCACTTTACTAATTCACATTTTGATCCCTCGGAGGTGGAGCTTGCCAATAAAATTTGTTTTAAACCAGAATACGAAATTATCTTCAGGTCAGTTGCATCTAAAAAGACTGATTTCTCTCAAAGGGCAGCATATCAAATATTGCACTTTGTAGACAGGAAGTCTGTGTCCTTTAAAGCAGGTTTTGCTATCTTAATTTTTATTTCCTCTGTGAAAGGACTTGCAGCAGGCTTAATGATCTACGAAATGTGATAGCTCCAGAATTCTCCCATTCATGTGCAGCTCTGTGTGGTTTCCGCCAGGCCTGGGTTTTTGGAAGCTCATTCAATTACTCTACTCTTCAGGTTTGCGTTTGTGAAAAACAGTGATGGAGTACAGTGTCACAGGTCATTTCTGATTAAACATCCCATCCTTCTTGCAGACATTTAGCTCAGAATCCATTTGTGTGCGACTGCCATTTGAAGTGGCTGGCTGATTACCTGCAGGATAATCCGATAGAAACCAGCGGCGCTCGGTGCAGCAATCCGCGTCGCCTTGCCAACAAACGGATCAGCCAGATCAAGAGCAAGAAGTTCCGCTGCTCAGGTAATTCATTTATCCAGACTGTACTGCACTTTCAATTCAGAAATAAGCAGGTCCAGAGAGCCTACTAATCAAATCTGCAGGACAGTGTTTGCTATAATGGGTATTATGGAGCATCTTTTCAAATTAAATTTGGAAAATTCAGTTAGTTCTCCAGAAAGCAAATTATCTTATGGATTAAAAAATAAAAAGGGGAAAAAAAAAATGGGGGGAGTGGGCAATCTATAGCTGTCTTCTGTGTGTCTCTTAAGAACAAAGAAAAGAAGAGAAAAGTTTGTGACATTTAATTTTAAAGAATTACTAGGTTCTAAGTTGTGTAAGGAAAACAACAAAGACGTATGTGAATCCATGTGGTAACTGTCATATTTTGAAGGGATGGAAGATGGGTGGATCATCACTTGTATTCAGGCAGAACTCTTATTGACCTTAATGGGAGCTGAGCTCAAGTATGAGTGAGATTTTTATGCAATTGGCAATGGGGATTTCTGACCTAGGATGTGAGTGAAACTGGAGGTGAGGGGATGGCATCAGTTCACATACTTTCATAGATTATTTTTTTATATCTACAAGTAACATGCACTAATTCAAGGAAAAATGCCATCAAATTTAGTAAGATTTTTTATTTTAGTAAGTGTTGAAACAAAACTAGCATCATAATTTAGACAAAGATTTTGTGTTGTGAACTAGATGGAAAAATGTTTCCACCTGAAAATCATCTCCAACGTAACATAAACACCATCTTCTCTAGCTTATCCATTATTGATTTACAGTCCAGCTCTTGGTAAAAGGACATTTATTTCCATATACAGCACCACTAAGCAGACTGCTTATTCATGTGGTTTTTTCTATTGGTTATCTGAATTTTAGATTACTGCATTTTTATGTACTGTAAAGACAAGCAGGTTTCAGTTGGTGTGTCCTAAGAAGAAAACTGACAGTTAATGATGGAGTATCTTGCATTATTCTCTATAAAAATTCTGTCTTTTTGCTCTGAAAAATACCAACAAAACAACCATGATCATGTTCCTCATGGTAAATGATTAATGACTCTAGATGAGGATGCAGCATGCAGCTGACTGGCAGCAGCCTGAAACAAGCCGTTGTGCTGTGTGTATCTCTGCAAGCAATGTGCTGAGCTAAACCTTCACTTCATGGGGAAAATAAAATAAAGATAACTTCAGTTTCAGTCAGGTTTTCTTGGGCATGCTTGTTAAAATCTTCAATCATTTGTGGCTTCAGCCACAAAATCTATAACCAGAACTGAAATAATGACATACTTCTATCTAGGTTTTTGGATTGTGTCCATCATAGTAACAAGATAATTAGTCAGTAATATTCATATTTAAAGAAACTGGAAATGAAAATGCATCAATTTAATTTAGAAAGGAAAGTAGACTGCAGAAACAGATCAGGATAAATCTGTACCCAATTTGCTATTGTTATTTTATTCTGCTCTTATTAATAGGCTAGAGAAATTAATGTTATGTATGTGCATGCATGTCCTGAACAATGGAACAGGCTATTGGATAAGGCAAACACCATCTGATATCATTTATGAAAGGTCATGGCTCAGAAGAGCAGCAATGCAGAACACAGTACCTGGTGATGTTGAGAATAATATTTTGTGTGAGTTCTTATCTTGGGGGTCCTTTCCTTGAGGCACTGGGCTGTTTTTACCTTGGTCTCCAGTTCTATCAATATATCAAAACCACATGGAAGAAGCATAAACCTGACTTATGAAAGAGGAGAGCAGGGATTGTACAGCTTCAGAACAAAGATTTCAGCTGGATGAAAACTAATTCTATTCAAAAGCTCAATAGAGAAGGTATCCTTGCCTGGAGAGTTTCCAGATGGCGATGAGATACGCCGAAGCCGACTCCCTGTCTGCTCACATGAGACAAGGGAAGTGTCTATTGGTTTAGAAGAACCTTAGTTTGTAAGTCACTCCAGAGAACAGACATCCTTGGCACCTGTTCTGCTCAAGCTGTCCCTTTGAATCATGGCTGCTTCAGACTTTGCATTTAGCAGGAATTTTCTTTGTTTCCATTTTGAGGAATATCCCAGGCTTTAACCCAGCACATCTTTGTGCAGAAAAGTCCATGAGGTATGAATCTTCCTCATTCAAAGTCAGATTAACTAGCAGTGCCTTGTGTTATCCAGGGATGAGCCTTCACAATCCTGCTGGGATGGCAATGCTTAGTAACTTGTCAGTGTCCTTGCTGGCTGTGGGATTCTCCCTGTCTAGTTTTTTCATCTTTTGCTCAGTGAATGAAAAGAATTTTTTTTTATTTTAAATACTTTTGTAAATGTGCATCTCTTTGATCAAAGGGTTCTTGTTTCAGGATCATGATATTTTCATGTAGCTTGTTTAATATGGTTAGTGCATGTCAATATTCAGAAAGATGTTTTCTTGGGGGAAAAACTCAATGAATGTGGGGGATTGGTTAAGGAAGAACCTAGTATTTTACCTTTGAGAAATGACCAGAATGCACAGAACGTGTGGGCTCTGTGGGAGCAGAGGCACTCAGCTAGTGTCAGGATCACACCCATGAGTAGTTAAGGTGGCAGTAATATTTTGATATCAGGGAAAGGACCAGTTCTGAAGTCATAAAATACTGAGGTAGTCCTGAAGCAATGTGTGTGTTTTCCACATTCATTTGGATTCTACAAAGTATCACAAAGTGGATTGTCAGGAAGGACCTGGCATGAGAAAAAATGTTATTGTTCAGTAATTGAGAGCAGAAAGGAAAGCACTTTTTGTACAAGGAGGGGAGAGAGGAGAAGTTAGCTTGAATGGGCAAGGAAAGCTGAGATGTTTTAAGTGCCATCAGTTTGCAACAGTAGAGGAACATCAAGAAGGTAGGATCAGGAGGACACACTCAGAGGTGCAGATGGGCTACATAGAACCGTATTTGATTCATTAAATGAAACCATGAGGACAAAACTACACAGCACAGTGAACATAAAATAAAATTTAAAAATCTAGAAAAATAAGTTCTGCATGTTGTTTCCTTCAGTTTTTATTCCAGCTCACCACCGTGCTTTTAGATAGCATTTAGCAAGAAGAACTTGTCTTCTTTTTCTAATTCATCATCAAGGCACTTTTCCCAGATGCTATTTCTTCCCTGAACTAAATGACTCAAGCTTTTACTGGTAATGATGGAGCAACATCTGCAAAGATTATGAGAGGCCATATGAAGGGGTTTCTGTGCAACAGGTAAATAATGTACATAATTCTTTTTAAAAGGAGAATTGGAAGCATTATAGCATGAAATGAAGGAACAGCAGGGAAAGGAGCATGTTTTTGCCTGGGGCTGTGAGACAGGCAAAGCTGTTGAATGTACTATCAAATATGTTGAAGCCTCAGATTACAATAGGTACTATTTCCCATGTTTTTCTGCCATCCATTTAATGTGATGCACCAAAATAATAATAATACACCTCCCCCGTGATCTGCTCTCTCCCCACAGTTATAGCATCAGAGACTAAGAAAGGGTTTTCTTGAAAGAGATATTGAAGGAAATAGGCTGCGATTCATTCTCTCTCACTTCTGTTTAGAAAAGAGAAATGCTGTCATTTTCAGTGGCAACAATAAAATCCTGATGATCATTTTCTTTTCGGTTGCATCTGCCCTCTATGACCACCAAAGGATCCAGTGGTACTTGCCAGCCTTAGGTCACTGAAGGCTCACATTCTTAGTCAGAATAGGGGGAAAAAAAGAACAACAAAATCTTCTGCCCAGTACTGTTTGATTAAGTTCACTACACAGCAGTTTTGTTTACTAAAGCAGCATTGGGCTCTAGGAGGAAGAGAAATTAATCTATGAGCAGATTGTGTTGTCTCTGTGGTAGCTTATTGTCACTTCAAGTGCTGGCAGGATCCTTGATTGCTGTGTGACACTGTGTGCAAAATAGCTTTTGCAGAGAGATGCCCTTGTGTTCAGTTGTATATCCTTTTTTCCCTGTGATAAGTTCGTGTTTTTCAGTAAACTGTATTTCAAAAGCAATGAAAGTGCCACCCGCCCTACCTACACAAACCTTTTCTGATAATGATCAAGGTGTATGTATATCTCTGAGCATCATACCAGGAAAAATTTTTATCTTCTAATTCTTAGAAATAAGGTTATGACTTGAAATACTATGAAGTAAACCTCTCTTCCTGCTTCTTCTTGTATTGAGGCAACTGACTTTAATTAGTTGCTTCAGTTTCAGATACTGCTGTACAAATCAAAAGCACAGGGAGTAACAGGAGGAGGACAATGAACCATCTGCCAGCACAATTGTCTCCTTTTTGGACACTGTCTCTTGTTAACCCAGCCCAAATCAAAGTCAGCCTGGGCGGTTCATATGGATCCAGAGCTTTCATGTTTAGGGCTGGTTTCATCTCTCTTGTGATATCCCCTGTTATTAGATAGTAATGTAGGTGCTGTTTGTTCACTCATAATTTTCAAAGGCATTTGATAAACCCTCTTCTTCCTAATTGCAGTTTTCCTCCTAATTCTTTGTGTATTTTCCAGCCTTTGTCTTCACACATGTTCACCTGTCTAATTCGGAACAGAGTTCCTATTACTTATGATCACCTGAAATTTCTTTGTCTTCCCTACATTGTTTCAGCCTTAGAAGCAAAGGATTGCAAAGGCTGGAATGTTCCCAGTTGGGAGAACATGGGCTGCACATCATGGCCTTTTGTCCAGTCCCTACAGCAGTTCAGTCCTTTCCTGTCCTTTGGTCTCCCTAGGTTATCCCCTTCTCTGCTCTTAGTGACGTGTAAACACTGTTTAAGCTCTTTGAGCTCTTGAAAGGAAAGGTGCAATGCATTGTTACTCCTCAACCAGTGTTTAAAAGTCATGAAAGGCAAGCGAATTTATCTGATTGAAACTTCCATTTATTTCCATAATTTGCTAATAACTCTGATGATAACTTTGCAAATGTCTTCCATTTTTAGTAAGCAAATAGTAATTTACCAGACTGTTTATTCATATTCTTGCCCTTAGCATTTTCTGTTTGATGCAAAGCACTGATATCCACCTGCTCTTGCCTGCCTTTTTACAGTGCTGCAGCAACATGTGCTCAGGGATTCATGACTATGCCTGCCCTTAGCATGCTGGTCTCCAGCAGCTCCTGCCTGTGCAGGCACCAATCCCTGACAGGTTTGTCCATGCTGGTGGTGACAGTGGTGGGGACTGGCAGTCCAGCTCTAGGCCTGGTCACGTTGGTGGGAAACCCTGCCTGAGGCCAAGCTCCAGCACTTTTGCTCACGAGAGTTTTTGCTCAAGCAGAGGTGACGGAACAGAATATGAAACATTGTCTATGATTGGGACAGCAGGAAAATTAACTGCATTCAGACTTCATTCGGGTTTTTTTCATGTGTTTTGGTTTTATTCAGTTAAATGCTGTGTGTTACACTTTATTTTTCCCCTGAAAGACACAAAGACTCAGTAAAATAATCTTCAGAAACTCTCTGAATATAATGAAACTGAAGATAAGAGTTTGTTGTGCATAAAAATAGATCTGTCTGAATGGAAGGTTGTTTAACCTGCAGATTAAATCCTAGTCTGAATTCAGTTATGAACCTGAAGTCTTCACCACACACTGTAACTGAGTATGTTTGAGATTTGGTTTGCATTAAATTTTTCTGAAGTTGAAGTCAGTAGAGAACACAACATGACTGCTATGACTGATAGTAATGGAGCTAAATTCCCTTGTACTGTAGAAATGTTCCTGTTGAAAAAGTAATTTGTGCTGTATACTGATGATAGCCCTCCCTTTTCTGTAAATCCTTGATAGCACTTCCGATTTTTATGTTAATATTTGTGTCAGTTACTCTAATCCTTCAGCAGCTGATGATGAACATTATGGTGAAAGTTTTCTGCACTGCAGTAGGGGGAAAGTAGGCAAAATGGCAACCTTTTATTTAAGGCAGCATAAGCTTAACACAGAGCAGGTAGGTTGGTTTGGCAGAGAGGATGGTTCTCAGTAAGAAAGTACATTGACATGTCCCAGTCAAAAAAGTTTATGATAAGGCTGTGCCTCATTTTATTTTTAACTGGAAGTAGTCTTCAAATAAACTAAACACCTGAGCTGCTGTGTTACCAGCCAACATCCTTATTTGCAATTATAGTGAAGAGGCAATGAAAAGAAGAATGAATGTTGAGTCACAGATGTATCCACATCACTTAGGCATCCAAATAACAGGCTTGTCCTAGATTTCCCATGTAGGCAGAGTACAGAGCAATAGAGATTCCTCAGTTGAGGTCTGAGTTGTCCTCTGGAGGTGTCTTCATTAGCAGTGGCAGAAAGCTGAGTTATTACTCTTGTAACTCAGATACCTCAAAAACAAAGGTGGGACAAAATTTGTTCTCTTATCTCATGTTGCATTATGTGTGTTGAGATTAAGCAGAGCAACACTTACCAGAGATGCAAAGTTAGCACTTGTTTGTGTGTATAGTGGTCACTGGAACAGGACAAAGAAAATAATTGGAGATGCATGGGCATGAAGAGAGCCAGTCAACTAAAACCAGTGTAAGAGTGTTTGAGCCTGCCATTGGACAGTAAAATTTCATCTGACTTCTGAGACTGCAGCAGTCTCCTGAATGAGGTATTATAGCTTCATGGGACAGTGAAAAATAGGGTCCTGTATACATATTCTTTGCAAACTGAGGATTCAGTATTGATAAACAGATCTCAGATTGCCAGGGGTGAATTAATACTAAGAGCAAACCATATGATGCTGCTTGGATGTAGAGTATAGCTAAAGGGGGGGGGGGGGGGATTTCATGAGAAGTGGCAAACATGTGGAGGTATGATAATTCCTTTTTCAAATTTTTTTTTGGGGGGAAGGAAGTAGTAGTAGGAGACTATGTTCCTGCACACTTTTTGCAGTAGTCTGCAACAAGCAGAAAGGCCAAAATGTGCCTGTGGAGTATTTTGCCTCCCATGTATTCTGGGGACATAAATTAGGGTTTTGGCAGGCTTTTCTTTGTGTGCTGCTACCTCTTGTTCATTGTAGTTGATTATTAGCTTAGGCAGTTATTGTAAGTGATGTTTAATTAGTGCAGCAGAGGAACAGAGACTTGTTCAAAATATTCTCTAGGGGTTTCTCAGGAAGACATTTACAGGGCTCTGACTGCATTTGTTTCCAGTAGGACTGAAAGAGTTCATTGACACTGAATTACTGAGTTTATTACAGATATTCCACTTAAGACTGGAAAACAACATATAATATAAAAGTCTTTGGAAGATATGAACTGTTGCTTCTCGTTGCTTAGCAGCGTACCGTGATGAATTTTTTTAAAGAGCCAGTATTGCTGCATTATTAAACCTGTGTAGGAATAAGGATATGGAACTCTGTATCTTACTGTGCTAGAGCTGTACAAAAGTATTGGCAGGAATGCTAGTAACAGGTATAATTTCTAAATAAATGAGGTGTGGATTCCGGAGTTATGCATACTCTGAATGAATCATGGAAGAAAACTAATGCCTCTTTGTGCCATATTGTGTGAGTCACAAAAGAAAGTTAATAATCTAATTTTTGTATCAGTCAGGACTCTGGCTGGTTCAGCAGCTTGTGAGGATTAAAGGTTTATTGTGTTAGGTTCTCCTAAAAAGCTGCTTTAGTTTCTTTCTCAGATTGTAACGATAGACAAAGTAAATCAAATTGTCTTACTTTCATTGCTGTACACAAGCACACATTATGAGGTGTCTGAGTAAACACTGTACTTCTTTTCTGGTGTTCCCAAGTAACTGTGTGTTGACTTTCAGCATAATAATGTTGATTTGTAACAAAATAGTGAAGCAGAGCCCCTTGCTGTGTTGGGTGTCATCTCTGTTCAAGTACTTGCAGTGTTCTGCATGGAGATAATGAACAATATGCTCGATGCTGACTTTGTTCTTTGGACAATACAAACCCCTTACTAAGGAAAACGATATGTTTTTTAAAAGCACAAGCACTGACCTTCACTGAAGTCCAACAAAATGTTCTGAGCAGTTGCAGAGGACAGCCACTTCCTCTCTTGTTCAGGAAGCCTGCAAGAACATTTGAGATGGGGCTTTCAGAAGCATTCTCCACCAGCACTGCTCTGCAGACATTAAAGTCAATGGGAGTTTTATGTCAGAATGAACAGTCAAGCTAAAACTGAATGCCCTACTTAATATGTCAAAATTGCAGGAATTAGTTACAAGATGTAAAGCTGTTTGAAATAATCTAGGATGTTAGAGAGAATGTTAGAGAGATGTTTCCATCAGCAAATTACATACAAAACCTAACAAATATGATGCCAAGAAACAGAATAACAAAGTACTCCAGTTTGCCTTAATTTGTCTGTAGTATCCTGTGTGTACTGCCTTGCTGTGAAGTGCAGTTGGGGAAAAAAAAAAAAGAGAAGCATTGGTAATTACAGCCTGTCAGTGTAAGTGCCACCATCAGGAAAGGCCACTGGGAGCTGAAATCAGGCTGAAAGGGAGCTTGGGGAGCATTTAATGGCAGAGCTTGGCCATCAGCTCAGAATCTACTGTTGTTAATATGAGCTGTGGTATTTCTAAGATTGCATTTAAATAAATGGAGCAAACCAAAATGGCATTTCTGCTGAAAGAAGACACCAGGAGAGAGTAAGTAGCTAAGAAAGAGCAGTGTAGACTGGCCATTCAATATGTGGTGGAAGTTGTACATCCTTCCTGGAAGAAGCTGTTTGCAGTGCTTTGATAGTGTTTTCTGTCACATTAGTTCTGTCTCTGAATTCACCTGGGCTCTGTTCTTGTACACTAACCCAATTGTGCTCCAGGGTGTTCCTGCAGTTGTAGCATAAAGGATGACCTCTTGTATCCAGCACCTTTTTGCATGGGTGGAGTGGAGAGCAGCTCTCCGTGAACCTTCAGCTTGTGCTTCTCCATGCTGCTTCCTCTCAACGCTCTTCTCTCTTTGGCGCTGCCTAACTCTGACTCTGGCTGTTCATGGGGTTTTCCTTTGTGCTTGATCTAACCATGTGGTAGAACAATACAAATTGAACATGGTTCTGTCAAGCACCATGGAAGGCTGCATACTCCCTGCCGCATGGCATGCTGGGATACTTCTGCTGTTATCAGAAGCATCAAAAGGTGAGAGATTCCCCTTTCCTCACAGGAAAAATTAAAAAGGTGAAGTGTTGCTTAACCAGACTCCTGGGCACTGCAAGGGGGAGCCCTAGTGATGTTTCAAACAGACTTTCCAGAGGGCTTGCATGCAGAATAACCATTTCTAAGTAATTAATCTGTTTAATTGCTCTTAGAATGAAGAAGTTAGGCATCCTGTTGGTTAATATGACCCAAGGGTGATTCCAGCCATACCTACAGAGATGAAAAATCATTTTTGTCTTCTTGCCTTATAAATAATGTAAGTTACATCCCTCTATTGGAGCTGTCCAGCGAGTCCTTCTACTTTGAGGTACACTTTGGATACTGTTGCTGTAACAAGGTGCCTGGTACTTAATATAACTTTGGACCTCATCTGAGCAATTTGAATGCACTGACATTTCATTATGAAGAAGTATGCAGCAGAAGAACTTGAGAAGAGTGGCCTTGTGCAACCTGGTCTAGTGAGGGTTGAGGGAGCAGGGAGGTTGGAACCCAATGATCTTTAAGGTCCCTTCCAACCTTAACCATTCTATGGTTCTATGATTCTAGGAGTCTGCAAAGCATTATCTTTTATCTCTTGAAATGACATGGGTAACATGGCCTGGATGGAAACAGTATTATCCAATAGTTACATAGCCCAAAGCTGAGTTACTGTACCCAAATGGGCCATCTTAGCTTTGACAGCTTAGATAAGATATTTAACATGCTTCTGCCTAACTTCCCCCCTATGTAATTATACCTATTCTTAAAAGACTTTTGAGAGCCTTATACAGAAGTTTTCTTACAGGGACATACTGCCTCATCTAGCAAATTTTTTATGTATCTGTTGTGGAGGCATCAGAAGAGGGACAACTGAGATTCTTCGATTGTCTCTGTAATTGCTGATAAGAATAAATGCTACTGATGTTAAATTATGACAAACAATATACTTCCTTTTTTTCTGAAAACCTGTGAGAATTGTGATCTAGTGGTTGTATGAAGGAGTGTCAGCTTTCCTGCTTTTTGCCCAAGTTTTAGACCAAGTGATCTCTGTGATCGCATTTTTGGTGCCAAATTGGAGGCAGCCAGATCCATCTTTTCTAGAATTAATATATCAGGTCAGTATTCAAGCCCCGATTAAGACACCTTGATTTTTTCCAGAACATGTAATTCAGCACTCCTTTTAAGTCCTTTGGGCAAAGCTAAGTTTTAAAAATTGAAATCAGGTTTGCTAAACAATGCTTAAAAAGAACAACAAGGCAAAAAATGTCTCTGCTTCATTTTTCCATGTAGGTATTAGGAGGACACCTAACATTTTTAAGCACTTAGAAATGTGATGTTTCTTGATCCCAATACTGCTGTTATGTAGACTGGCATGTGTGTGTGTTTTATGATACTGAGGAATTCCAATGCCCAGGTACCTGATAGTGTTATCACATTGGTTGTGAAATGAAAATGTTATCAGAGTAACAAGCAATTCAGATGAACACAGTTGCCCCCAGTTAAACACAGGCCGTGCTGTTGCCTTGGCTACTCATTTTTCAGCAAACTGTTCTTTTTCATTTTGGAAATTACTGAAAACTCCCAGTTTTACATTCAGCCAAACTTCACAGAGTTCCCAGCTTCAGTGCACACATGCTTTCAGGTATATTAAAGTGACCAAATGACTGGTCTGGAGTAGTAAAATTAAGCCACTTGTTTTTCCTGTACCTGTCCTGCATCTCTTTTCCAGGGCTTTCCACAGGTGATTTTATGGTGTGCAAGAATTTCTACACACATGTGATGGTTCTTTGTACCTCCTGAATCCTGTCATGTTCACTCAGAGCCCTGCCATGACACACTGTTAAAGCCCTGTGTGTAGAAATGGAGACACACACTTCAATAGTTCTGCAAGCAGATGGCTGGATTTCACACTAGTACCTCAGATGGGAATATCTTAATAGAGCAGCCACCTGTCCAAATGATCTCAAGGCTCAGGTCAAACAGTAAATTTTATCTAGTCTTTGGCAGGTGATTCCTGCTGTCTCACAGTCTAACGGATGACTGAGTACTTGCTGAGCATATACATGCTATTGATCACTTTCAACTCAGTGGTTACCTGAGTAACTCTTATTTAAACTAATGCAGAGGTGAAAAAAAAGGGAAAAAAAATTAAAAAAAAAAAAAAGGAAAAAACCCAACAAAACAGAAAAAACAGAGAGAAAGAAAGAAAAGTACAAAGGGTGATCTTTGCTCCTTCTCCTGCTGAGCTGAGAGGGCTTTCCCCTGCTGCAAGCATGGAGGCAGTGGGCTGATGCCCAGGCAAGATGAGCTTCCCATAGGTGATGCAGTGTGGGGAGCTGTGTGCCACTAAGATAGTGAGACTGCTCAGTCAAAATAGGGTTAATATGCTGTATTTACTTTGCCAGAAAGATTGAGAGAAAAAAATTATTTTTACCCTCTAATGTTATAACACCTTTTTCTCCTTCATAAAGCATTCCATTTACTTTCTCATCTCCTCCTTTTTTTTTTCCATAAGAAGATGAATCTTGTATCCATCAGTAGACTAAAAATTATATTTAATAAATTTTTACCCTGTGTAACTTCATGACTTCCATGACTATTCTTTCACAGAAAGCTTTTACAATGGAAATTAAAAGTGCTTCTTCGTGGTTTAATTTGGGGAATTCCAAGACATTTTTTGATCACTGAAAAATGTTGGTGGATTTTTCAAGGTGTGCTGTAATTGTAGTAGTTTTAATAAACTCTGCTTCTGATAACTGTTCATGTTTGGCATGATTTCCAAGGGATCATAAGCAACCAAATGTGCTGTCACATAGATTTAAGAAAGAATAGCTGTGTGTTCTTGTAATCAAGCCATCATACACTCATCACTTAACATCTTAGCCTGACTACCCAGCCTGAGATTTTTAGGCCTGGAAATCAGATGAGGTTTTTGAAAGGGTAAGAGTTTAAATGATGGTGGTGTGGGGAAAGGCTTAGAGTGTGTTTTTACAATACTTTAAAATGCCAAGTGGTCCTAATATTTTAAGTGCTGTGCTGTCAGGTTAAAAAACAGTAGCCAAGTCTCACTTTAGATGTATAATTTTCCATGAGCAGGATAACCTACAAAGTATTTAGCACCATAGAAGTGGTAATGTCCAAAGATGTGTGAGATGTTTCTTATAATCTATTTCGTAATTACAAAACTAAACCAAACTGTGTTTGTGGAATCAAAGTGTTAGATTGCCTGCAAAATTGCTTGTTTTCCCTGCAGCACCCTGTGAAGGTAATGTGTAACATATATTAAAATAATAGTGGGTTTAGATGACTTTTTTTTCTTAATGAAAATAGTATGCAGTCATAAAATGAGCAGTAGTATACTTATCAAGGAAGGGGAAGCAGGTGATGAATGTCATCAAGTCTCTAAAAGCACATTTCAGCTCAGGTTTAAGTTTTTATTGAAATTTTCAGGTTCTTAAAAAAAGAGAACTTGCTCAAGTCATTCCAGACAAAGCCTTTCAATTGACTTTTAGAACTCTGGAAAAGTTCAAAAATACTTCCTGGTAGTTATGATCACTGGGCATTACACAAGGTTCCTGAGACAATTCTTGTGCTTCCATTATGAAATATGAAGTGAGTGGGCAGGTATTGCATGGCGGGGTCTTGGCAACACTTTGCTTACATACACACTTATTAATACTCCTGGTTCTTGAAGCACAGAGATCAAGTTTCTAACCTGCTGTTATTAAAAGAGAAAAACCAAACCTGAAAAGGACAGATTAGTTCACTGAGCCTCATTGGGAAAGCATTTCATTAGAATGGGTCAAAAACCTAGTCAGAGAGGTCTGGCAATCATGCTATAATGGTACATTAGGGAGTGCTTCTCACTAAGTATCGTCTACCCGTTCCTTAATTAAAATGAAAATTATTTAAACTGCTATTACTTTCCTCTGCTGTTTGTTTAACATAGTTAATAAAGATACCTAATTGTTGGAAAATTGATAAGGTTCTCACATAAAAGATTGCTCTGAAAAATAACTCTAATAGCTGAGGTCTGAAAATTTTGGACTTTTTAATGCTATCTTTAAAAATCCATTGTCATTTGAATGCCTCAAGATAGCTCCTGCTTTCATGAAAACCTGTTTGTTTGTTTCTGGACTAAGTCCCAAATGGGAAAAAGTGACTTTGCTGGAGCTCCTTTGAAGCAGACTCCAGCAGCTGATTAGACATACTTCAAAAAAATGCCTTAATACCTTAACAGGTAGGCTTGTTACTCAAGGAATTAATCTATCAAGAGAAGAGTGAAAAAAGCAGAGGTGAGTCTTGGGAGTAATTTGAAAATTTGCTGAATAAAAATCTTTGGCAAATATTAAAATTCTGTGGAGGAGGTGGGAGCTCACCAGAGGCAGTGTTGAGAGTAGATTCCATAAAATCTCTGATTGTTGCAGTTATCATGAGCTGTTTGCTGGACTATATTTTCCTTTTATTGCAGGATCAGAGGATTACAGAAGTAAATTCACCGGGAAGTGTTTCATGGACCTTGTCTGTCCTGAGAAGTGTCGCTGCGAGGGAACAATTGTAGACTGCTCTAACCAAAAACTCACCCGCTTACCCGGTCACCTTCCTGAATATACCACTGATCTGTAAGTGCTGGCTCTCCAAAGTGTGCTCAGCTGGGCATGTTGGGTTTCCTAGTTTTTAAAGGCTGTAAAAGGGACTCAGACCAGTTCAAGGCACCTTCTACTTTAATCCCTGTGTGAAAAAGGGTCATTCTATTTCAAAGGAGCACCATGACACTTCTATTTCCTTAGCATTCATGCTAGCTGTAGGGATGAGCAAGGAGCCACAGCTCTGTGCATCAGCTGCCTATGTTTGTCTGCTTGAAGTATTGACCTGTTGGGTGGCCCAAGATGAATGGTTCCTTCCCATTCTACCTTTGAGTTCTTTGTCTTTTCACCTGGTTATTTTTATTTAAGAAATGGATTAACCATTTTGAATTAAGTCTGTGATCAGGAACTCATGCCACCTCAGAAGTGCCTGCTACTTGGGTGAAATGGCTCTCACTAAAACTAACGTATTAGTAAGCTCTAAGTGATTTTAAAAAAGATATGTGCTTTTAGAGATTCTCAGGAATTATAGACATTATATACTGCTAAAGAGAGTGTTCAGGAACATTTTTATTACTTAGTAACTTAAGAATCTTGTTCTTTTGTTATATTAGTAGCTGCTTCAAACACAGTTTTCTTTTTGTGTTAACATTCTATTTATTTTACATAAGATATTCTATTTAAATGCCCATAAAAATTGTTTAGCTGAAGTTAAGATAGAAAAAACATGAGCCAGGCATCCAAAATCACAGCAAAGTCTCTACATAGAAAGATGGAACTATATGTAATCAGAGAAAGAATTTTATATCTCACTGCCAAGACAGTGGCCTTTGCTTTAATTTTGAAAACCAGTAGAATGTGATGGGAAAGGACCTGAAATCACCTCCCCTCTGTTTACATGGACCACATCTCCAGTTGCATGTCCTCTATAGCGGGGGGGGGTAAGGGAGGTTTAGTCACATGAACAGGCTTTTAAATGGTAAAGGTTAATAATAATCCCTTATCCTCTGCACTGGAAAAAGGCATTCTGACACTGTCCTTTGGCATTATGCACCCTAAGCTTTTACTATAGTCTTCTATGTTCCCTTTCCTTCAAAGCTAAACTCTAGGAGTCTTGAGAGAGATGGCAGATAGTGTCTTGCTTGGCAAAGGTCATAGTTCTCTGTGTGGCAGTCCTGTATGTCACAGATGTCTGTGGAGTATTAAATGTCTTTTTGTTTGCTCCTATCAGGCGTTTGAATGACAATGATATTTCTGTTTTGGAAGCTATTGGACTCTTCAAGAAGTTGCCCAACCTCAGAAAAATGTAAGTTTGAGTTACGTGCCTGTTAGAATGCACTCTTGGATTATAAGGAAAGAATGATTTTTTTATAGTTTAGTACTGCAGTAGTAGAAACTGCTTTTTTTATGTGAATATAAGGAAACTGAAGGAGTTGCCTGTTAGATGGACAGACCCAGTTAAACCAGAGTGACAGATGAAAATCCCTAGGCTGACATTTCAGTATTCTTTAGTCTGTATTTCTTAAAGTCTTTGACTCATGGAGGCAGAAGGGAATTCTGTCCCAGAATTTATTCAAAGTTATGCTTATTGTTAGAGATGGCTATAATGTTTGGCCTTTTGATTTTGTATTTTGAATGTATTGTGTGGCTCTAACTAGTGTTATGGTTTCAAATAGTCAAAGAAAAATAATATTACAAGATATTACAAGGCAGGTTTTTTTGATCATTACTATTTTGGGGAGGAGAATCAATTAGCTGATTGATTTGAGAGACATTAGTCATTAAAATATATCTGTATAATTGTTAACAGTGTGAGTGCAATGTATATATTCAATGTGTGTATATATATATAAAGAGCTGTCTTTTGGAAAGATGATACTTTAGATACCTCCTGATAGTTTTCTAAATGGATCTTTCTGAAGTTATTTAAAGTTTTAAACCTATGTGCCCATTGCTAATGTCTCATTTAACTGTTTACATTTAGTAAGATTCTATTGCTAGAGTGAAGGTAATGCAGGGAAACCAACCAACCAGGCTTTCTGTTCTGCATTCATTTCACTTGGTTTCTGCCATCTGGAGCTTCCTAGCCATTTGAATCCATGTAAGATCTCAGGGGCTTTGCAGACAACTGTAGCAGGATTCTTATGTCAGTTTTATTTCTGCAAGAGTTTCAGATGCAGCACTGCAGGTTTGGGATGGGGGTTGTATTTGTGCAAGTACAGGCCACCAGACTTGAGGAATTAATCATATACATTAGCCTTGTATTTTATGAAAGATCCATAAGTTGTAACTACAGTGCACTTAGAGAAAGTTGTTGACATCGTTGGCTATGCAAGTAGATAGTAAATGGGGAAGAAAACTGCACAGAATATAAAAGTATACACAAATAGGAAAGTCCTCATCCAACCTCCAGAGTTTGTTTTGAAAATTGGAGAGGTGTGATAGTTGGAATAATTTCTTTTGTTTTATTTAAAACTTACTGTTGACAAGGTATGGTGCTGTCATTGCTGTTCCCATCAGTCATGCAGATGGGAGGCATGCCCCAACAGGGCTGTATTGTTATGCACAAGTGCAGCATGAAATAGTTATGAGAGGTGTTTTTAAGAGTTTGTTTCCTGTGAAACAAAAAAACCTTTCTGAAAAGGGTGTTTCTTTCATATAAGTGAAGCAGCATTTCAATCAGAAACTTACTCAGCAGCTTGGTCATTAAAATGCCAGATTGGACTTCGTTTTTCTAATTCTCCTAGTTCCATTTTGTGAAGGAAAGGAGTTACTGGGAAAAAGGAAAAAACAAACTAACAAACATAGAATTCATAGATCATAGGAAGTCTTTGGTTGGAAGAGACCTCTAAAGGTCATCTAGTCCAACTCCCCTACAATAAGCAGAGGCATCTTATCCTAGAACAGATTGCTCAGAGCCCCATCAAGCCTGACCTTGAATGTCTCCAGGGATGGGGCCCCCACCACCTTTCTAGGCAACCTGTTCCAGTGATCCACCACCCTCATATTAAAGAACTTTTTTCTTAATGTCCAACCTAAATCTACCCTTCTCTAGTTTAAAACCATTACCCCTTGTCCTGTCATTACATGCCCTTGTGAACAGCTCTTCCCCAGCCTTCTTACAGGCCCCTTTCAGGTATTGGAAGTCACTATAAGGTTCCCCTGGAGTCTTCTCTTCTTCAGGCTGAACAACCCCAACTCTCTCAGTCTGTCCTCATAAGAGAGGTGCTCCAGCCCTCTAGAGACACTGCAACAGGTCCACATCCTTCTTGTCTTGTGGGCTTCAGAGCCTTTACTAATTATCCTTCTTCTAATCAATAGCCATTATGAAAGAGGGGAAATGGAGGTAAACACCAGTGGATGGGATTGCTGCTGCTAGGGATCCTGATGCAGCAGTTGTGTGTGTGTGGCAGGAATGTGATGTATGTGCCCTGCATTAAGTCTTACTGCTGCTATTAAATGAAGGAGGAAGAATATTAATCAAACCCCCATTTTTCAGTGCCTGTATGAGACAAGAATTTTTACTGTTATTTGATTGGTGATATTGACTGTCTCTTCATATTCCTTGTGTGTTCAAGGGTTTAAGGAAAGCAGACAGGTAGAGGAATCTGTCTGGAAATGGCGTTGCTTCCTAGGCTTAAGAGAAGAGTTCAGAGCTTTACAGCAGCAGGCCATTACCCTAAAGCACCTGTTTTCTTTTTCTCTTTAATCTCTGTAGTTCTTTTTCTTTGGAAATTAATCTGAATATCTGGAATCTAGATATCTGAATGGGCATTTGAATGACTGACTTCTGATTGTCCTTCACTTTAGTTTAAGACTAGTGTCAGATCTCTATCAAGGAAATTTGAAAAACACCCTCCTCTAAGAGTGCCTATAGGAAATCAGGGAGACCCGCCGTTCCCACTGAGGTCCCAGCAGCTGTTTATGCAGAGAGAAAAATGGTAGTGAGCTCTCATTCCAAATGAAAAGGTGAATGGCTGTACTTCATGCACTGCTGAGGGGAAAGGGGACTGACCTGTTTTTTTGGAGAACAAGAACAATAAAATATATTTACCTGAAAATCTGAAAGGGACATCTGACAGTTCATTCTGTTAAATCTTGCTGAAGTTATGAACTGAACATAAAATATGGTCTTACGATAGGAAGTGTCAGGCTGTCTTGGCAATGGCTGGTACTGCCACCCCCACCTCTAGTATATAATTGCCTCTGGAGACTTAATTGTCTGCAAATATTTCTCCTACATTGAATTGTATGGAGTGCCAGCCCAGGATTTATCACATTTTACGAGCAAAATAAAATTAAATAAAGATAAAGTTTGCAGACTAGGAATCAGTCTAAAGAACAGAATCTCAAGTTTCTTGGGGAGGTAAAAGCAGTTTGTGTCCTTGGAAACAGCTGTTACCTGCTGTTCTTTCCCCAAAGCATAAATTTTGCCATGGCAATTGAGGTTGCAGTCGTCTGTCACTTGTTATACAGAAACAGACTTTGTTTTCTGAAAACGATATTGCAGGGATCATTGCAGAGCTTTTGTTTCCAGTGAGGCCATCACTCTGCTGAGTGAAAGTGGTAATGTCATAGGCTGTACTTCCCTGTGTGTCTGGAATATTGAAGACTTCCAGTGCCATCCTGCTTCTGAGAACAACTCACTCTGTAAAAGCCAGCCAGACTATTGTTAAAAGCTGTAAAACCTTCTTAGCAGATATCTTTCCTCCAGAATGCAACAGTATTGGGATTTTCCTCCTAACATATACTTAAAAATTCCAAACAGACAGAAATATTCTAGGGAAATCCCCACTCAGAACAGGCTGTTTGTGTGATAAAAGCATGAGGTTCAAGGTGAGACCAAGCAGAGCCTCTGCAGTTGGACTGTGCTCTGGTGGTTGATTGTGTGGGAAGGTGTGTCCGTAAGGCAGCAATGAAAACCATGCTGGAATGTTAACATGGACCCAGCAGGATTAATGATTCTAGGAAGTCTGAATAGAATCCAGCTTGTTCTGTGTTGGTTATAAGATCAACAGAAATAATATTGTTATAAACTTTAGCCATAAAGTAAATAAAATCTGACTGAAAAGTGAGCTGTGTGAACAATGTCATCTTGACAGCTTCTTAGATCTCCTCATTTCCTATTCACAGCCCCATATAAAGTAAACCCAGACTTTCTGAAAATTTCTTTTGACCTCTTGCCCAAAATAAAAGTCTGGATATAAGATTAAACCTTATCACCAGGGCAAATCAAGGAGTCCTTATGGAAACAATAACCTTGAGTGACCAGGTTGGCTACAGGTTCCCATTTGGGTCCCACCAGAGGGCATATGAATCTTGGGAAATACTCAAGACTCATTTTCTTTTCCACTGTCTTGCAGTATTGTAAGAATAATTCCTTATAGAAGCTTAGCACTGCAAGAGGATGGGGCTTTTCTCTAATAGGAGTTTGCTGTACAGTCTGTTAGAAGTATTTTTCTGATTAAAAAAAGCCTTGTCAAATGCTTTGATCATATAGGAAAGAGTCTTTTAGTGCTGGGAAGGATGGAGTAGAGCTCTCTGAGTTGCACAGCAGGCAAAAGTTTCACTGCTTTCATTTGTCAAGGTTTGTAGCTGATTATTTTTGCTGGTAATTCTATACTGAAAAGTGTGTAATTTCTCATGTTTATTATTCTAGTAGGTCAGATTTTGAGGAGATTACTTTTTTTTTTTCAAGTGAGTAAGTGCTGTCATCTGCCTTTTGTTGCTGTTGTTGTTGCATTCTGATATGAGAAGCTCTAATTCAGGAAGACAAATCAAGAAATCCAGGTTGACAGAATGTCTGCTTTGACAATACTCCAAAGGGGATTGCAGGACAGTGTCACCTTTACCTTTTTATTGTTGTAAAGCTTGTCTTTTCTCTGCCTTGTGACTTTGATTTCACCATGGCATTTAATCTTGGGTTTGCAAATCTTTTCCATGGGAAAGACACATATAATTGACTTGTCTGAAACTGCTAGTGTGTTTGTGGATCATTTTGTGTTGTTGAAATGATCAGCCATTATTAACTCAAATGAAGTTCCCTATTTACAGGAGTTCTTTGGCAGCAGTTAAAATTCAGAGGGTTTGGATTGTATAGAGGTGCTGATTCCTTTGCTAATTATGGCCAGCCTTTTTGTCCAATGTTTGCTCATTTTTGCCTTGAGTATCTAATCTATTAAAATTTCACCCATTTTAAAATATACGTGACTAATTATCTTTTAGATGGTAAAAAACTAACTAATAAAACTTTGTAACTTCAAGTATAGGTCATTCTGCAATCTGGGGATTTAAAGTCAAAGACTTTGTATATCATAGTAACTCACCTTCCCTTCCCACTGCAAACGTTTATGTATTTATCCATTTATTTTTCTGCAAATATGCATCATGCACATGATCTTTACCAGGAAGAGGATCATTGGCAGCAATTATTTATGCCAGCATTCAAAAGAGATGCTGACCTGTAAACATTTCCACTAAAGAAATAGCTGAGCCCCAAAATTAAATGCATATGTCAGAATATCCTCCTTTGACTTGCTTTGACACTGAACATAAACTCTTCATGTGAGTGTTAGCACAAAGTACTAAACTTCTGGAAAACAAAATCTGCATGTAAGTATTTCTGTATGTTTTTATGTTATTTTTGGCTGATTGCTGGCATACTCCTATTCTTTCTGATCACAGAGTGTGCAAGAGGTGATGGGCCACATGCTGTAGGGCCCACTATCTGACAGTTGTTCAGCAGACATAAACCAGCATACTCAAGTTTCCCACATGAAACACATCTCCAAGACTCAACTTTTTTTTTCATTAAGTGATGACTTCTGCAAAGAGCAAGACCCACACTATTTCTGAGGCCAAGCTGTCCTGTTGCCGTGTCTTCTGTCAGTTTTCATCCCAGTAAGATTGCCCATTCTTCTGAGCAGGGTAGCTCAGGTGTTAATCTGATACCTTGTCATTTGTTTTATATCACCTGGAATTGGATTTTGAAACTATTACTCATGCTGCATGTGTACTGGGATCATTTCTGGAATAATGTGCTATTCAGTATGAGTAATAGTGTTGGAATTTGGCATCTTCTTGGGAGCAAGAGCATATCTTTTACTTTCTCTTTTTTTGTTACAGGCAGCAAAACAAAGAATACTGTTTCCTGTCATAAACATAAACTAATAGGATTATTCATCATAATCTATACAGGGCATCATAGGAGATGCTTGAAGGACTGAGGCCCAAGGTTATTATGGCCTTTAAATGAAATATTTTAAATAATTAAAGGCCATTTATTTTTATGCATCTCTGATAGCATTTTAGTATTCAGAAGTTTTCTAGTCACTGGGTTTTTAAAAAATATGAAATATTCAAAAGATTAGTTTTGCATTTCATCAGAACTTCATTCGACTTTATAGATTGAAGTTTTCCAATGTTAATCTAGAAGCAAACATCTTGAGACCATATAGGCAGAGTAAATATTTAGAAAATCATGCTGCATATTGCAGTATCTGTGAATTCAGAATTAAGTGATACTCATTTTATTTTGAGTGGCAGTGTCAAACTAAAGTGTTTTGTGGTTTTGATGAGTGAAGGGGGGAGCTAGTTGTAAGTACAGTAGCTATGCTAATGAACTTCTTGTATGCTCTCCTTGGTGAATGAATGTCTCTCTAGATAACCACTAAAAAGCATATATTCTTCTTGTCTTCATTCTACCAGTGTGATGATGCATGTTTGAAGTAAAACACTACCAATATTTTTACTGAGATTGGTTGTATCCTTCCAGAAATCTAAGCAACAATAAGATCAAGGAGATCCGAGAAGGCACATTTGACGGAGCTTCAGGAGTGCAGGAACTGATTCTGACAGAGAATCAACTGGAGTCAGTGCATGGACGGATGTTTAGAGGCCTCACAGGGCTAAAAACATTGTAAGTGCAAAGACCTGTCTTTCTCTGTTCTGTAAGCTGAGTGGGAGTGCTCAATGCCTGCTAAAATGTCTGCTACAAGACGACGAGCTCTAAGGGAGGGACTTGCATCACTGCCATGAAGAAACAGATTTTCAAGATTTTCAGGAGTAACATGATGGTGAACCTGTAATGAGTCAAATTTGGTCACTTTTAATCATTTAATACTTTTATTATTTTATTTCCTGTTGAAGCAAGGCATGTAGGAACGTGTTTGCTATCCATTAGTCCATCCTCCCACTCCATCTCCACCCAAACTGGAGTCGGTGGTCTGCTTAAACCAAACCTCAGAGTAGGCTAGGAGCCTAGGAGATTTTTAATATCCTAAAAACTATATGAAATCAGTAGATAAGGAGAGAAGAAAGGCTCAAGTTAGTGCTGCCACTAAAACAGGTATAAGTAAGCAACTTTAAGGCAGGCATAACCAAACTGTCAGAAGCCCTGCTGACAGAAGGTAGCTGGCCATTCACTGAACACCAGGTGTAGCCCATGAGCACAGGCAGGACTTTGGACTAGCCACAACATGCTCTTTCTTGCTCACACCATAAAAATTGTGTGGTTATACTATTAATGTGATTGTGGAGAGTGTGAAGGAGACATAGAGCCCAAGTGCATAGGAAACTGGTTTGATGTTACTTTTGTGCTTAGACAACCTTTGTAATTTATTTCCGAGAGCGAACACTTATACATGGACTCATAGTACCTAACATTAATTTATTTTCATGTTAAAAGTTGTACTGGAAGAAGGATCACAGACAAGATTTGAGGGTGGTGTCTAATCCACTTCATTCACCATCCTGAGATGCAGTTGGGGTCTAGGCTTCTGGTGACAGCAAAGACTCATGTCAGACAATACGTATGTTCTGTATGTGAAAAATACCTCTTTTGCATCGTCTTCCCTGCAGTAGAAAGCAAACACTTGACTAGGTGGATGCTGCCAGTAAGCAGACTTCTGGAATCAAAATGCAATTTAAAATCTGCAATTTATTCATTAGCAGCAAATGCTTCTTTCATTGTAGAGTATCATGGCACAATAACTTCGGTCCTTACTCAAGTGTAAAAAGAACTCAAAGTTTCACTTCAAGGACTTTGACCTGTAATGGCAAATATGGAACTTTTCTTTTGCTGTTGCTTTAACATTTTCCCTTCTGTGGTTACAGGCATCTGTTCTTTAATTTAATGTATGCACTTTACTAAGGGATTTGAAAATACTGTCCATAGATACTGAATTAATTCTTACACTGTAAAGTAGCCTGTGGCAGTGCTCCTAAACAAAATTCAGCATTTTTTAATAAAAAGATGCTTAACATTCAAGCTCTCCTGCTGACCTGACCTGCATTTCCCCCTAGCTGATAAAGCAGTCTAAATATACACAGCATGATACCAGAATCTGTAAGTATAAGTTTTCCTTCAGGAAGGGCACACAGTGCATGGTGAACCATGATACAAAACCCAAGGTTTTGTCTTGAAGGACATATATTTGTATCCATTAATTTACTTTCCTTGACCATTAAAATTGTGACCATTTACAAAGAGGCCACATTGAACAGGATCATGGTACAGTTTTTAAAAGACTGTATGTTGCCTGAAATTGAATACATTTCCTGTGCCAGTTATATTGACATCCAAATTCAGTCATCCCATCTTGCAGTGCTACTGCCTAGTTCTTTACATGCAGAATTGAGAAAATGTTTCTTCCTGCTAATAAGCCACTAAGGGCCTTACTTCTCTTGCTACCCTATTCATTTTAGAGCTTGTGGTTTTGACCCAGCTTTCAGGCAGCTTAGTACTCCACGAGTAAGGTGTGTGTCTCTGTGTCCTGTGACTCCTTCTGACACAGTTGCACCCCAGTTGCACTATGAAAACTATGAGACCATAGTGCCTGTGATGGTAACTGCACATAGAGACCAGTAATGCAAAAGCTAAATAATGTTCAGGTCTTAAACACTGGGTGTTTGTGTGCACACTGTGAATTTCTTCCCAGCCACAGCTAAGCTCTCTCTGGTGTTTTTCAGTTATCTTTTGATGTAGCATCTAAACACCCAACTGGCAAATACCAATCTGAAATTTAAATCCAGACTTCTAAGGGAGTCTAAATTTTCGTTGTTCACTGCTTGAATTTGACACCAAGGAATTAACCCTCCTCAATTTAGAGGATCAATTCACTGGAAAAGCAGTATGAGCTCCATATATTTTGTGGATTTCTGGTAGTATGCTTTAATTACTGAATAATTTTTCACCTAAGTAGGACTATCACAACTGTGGAGTGATGTTTACAGACCCAGATGTTGATTGGCATGCATTGCAACAAATACACATGAGCCTTTTTTTGCTGTGGAGTGAAACAAGATACTACAGTCTTTCAGATTAATTGGGCTTTATCGTTGAGTTCATTGTTACCATAACAACCCAGAGAGAAGTATCTTCCCAAACACAGCACTGATTCATCTGGCACAGGCACTGAGCAAACACCACATTATACGATGGTTACTGCTGTCAGGTCAATTAATGATGAAAATGACATTTTGGAGCTTGCGTTAGGTCTGGAAATCTTTCCTAAGCTATTCCTTGGTTTCTGCTGAGGATGCTGTTTCCTGCCATACTTTTGCAGTGTGGATTACATCCACAATAGGAGTAGGAGTCATGCAGTTAGTGTTGTTATTGTCACACATTTCTGGCAGTCTTTCTCTACCGACCTCTGAAATATATCTTCACTTACTCTCAGGAATTTACTAAGTTAAAATTTCAGGTTTCATTTCAAATTTTCCACTAGTCATAATTTTAATTGCCTACTACTGTCAGATGTGGAACTCCCATAAGCCTCTAACGTTGTGTGGAGGAAATGTATTTTAAATTAATGAGATGAAGTTTTCAGGAATCTGTCCCTCCTGTAGCTGTGTTGTACTTCAGCAATCAATAAAATAGAGTACAGTGCTTGCCAAAGCATCTCTTGATGCCCTTAGATAAAGGACCTTCTATTCTGATATTATACCCTTTCCCAGTAGTTCCTAATGCCCTGTTTTAATCCTTGCAGGATGCTGAGGAGCAACTCTATCAGTTGTATAAACAATGACACCTTTGCTGGACTGAGCTCAGTGAGGCTTCTGTCTCTGTACGACAACCACATCAGCACTATCACCCCTGGAGCCTTCAGCACATTAGTCTCTTTGTCTACAATGTAAGTTATCTTTTTATGGTAGGAACCTGTCATGGTGCTGTTATTTCATGCTTTCAAGATGACAACATTTGAGTTTCAAAATCAAGCTACTTAATTCTTCATAGATGGAAAACCTCATTTAGGGAAAGAAAACCCCATCCTTCTGAAATCACAGGTTTGGGGGATTCAGGGAGTGATTTAGAAAAACATTTGCATTGCTTCAGCTGGAGTGGCTGGAAAAACTTGGAGTCTGCCAGCCTCAGAGAGGATGACTGTCTGTTTTGCCATGTCTTAGCCCAGTGCAGTGCACAGAAGAAGTTAATGTAATACAATCTCTGCAGACTCAGAAGTGTATAGCTTATCATACACTTCAGCTCCCTGAAGCTGCTTTAGTTTCAGTGCAGTCTAAAGTTTTAAGAGCAGCTTCCTTGGATTTCAGTTAAATTAGTTAAATATCAGAAGATACTAGATAATGCTTAGATTTTCAGAAGAGCCAAAGGGACAAAATACTCAAGACCTACGGAATGTTAAATTAAAAATCCCAACCTAAGCTTTTCTGATAATATTCTTGTTTTTCTCAATCCTCCTTTAAATTATTTCCCTTGCTTCTTAAATATATTTGCATGCTTTTTGGAGCGTGTCCATTTTAATAAAGTACAGACTAATAAATATGGAAAGAAAGTCTACTCTTTGTTTCCAACTGTGAGTGGAGACGCTGGTGGTGCTGTTAATGGAAGCTGCCTGCTGAATTCCCTTCACACTGCCCTGAAAATACATTCTAATTGTCCAGTCAAAATAAACCATTAGTGCTATTGCATTTCAGGTTCTGAAAACATTCTCCATCATGTTTGGGGGTAAAAAGAAATGTTGAATCTCTGCTGTTGTGTTGCTCACACTTTCATTTGCTTGTTATTCACCAGCAAATCAGTGATCATTTTGACATTAGCTCCATGAAGCATAAAGAACCCAGACTTTTTTTTCCATTTACTTTCTGTAGTCCCAAAAGCCTCCTTGACAATGATGGGCAAAGAGAGAGACACAACCAGATTATTTTTATTGACTTTGCAAGTCCCTGGTCAAAGCAAGTGGTACTTGCTGAAAGCTTGTTCTCACTGCAAGCAGTGCCTGCCTGCTTCTCTCACAGTTGTCTTCATGCTTCCTTCCGTGGATCCTTTAATAGCTGTGACTCTGAATCAGTTTATAAAGTCCCTACCTTGTTTGCATAGAAGTCTTCATCATGTTTTGTTAGAAGGCAGCCCATTTTCTTCTGTTCTCAGCTGTGAATAAATATTATTACAATTTCTAGCAACAACAATTAATTAGCTGCTGCTAATTTAGAATGCATTGCTTTGGCACTGATTTATGATCGTGTTGGTCATGGCAGGTTCCTAGCTGTGTCTTGGTGAAATATTTTAATCTTTACACATTTTTACTCTGTGCTTGATCTACAGACAGGAAAAAGTGCACTTTTTGACTTTAGACATTGGTTTAAGATCATAGTTATATTTCACATATAAATGCAAAATTCAGATGTGTTCATCTCCTAGCAGTACTCCATTGTAGGTGGATATATTAGATAACAACACTACTGAAGACATAGTATGACTGCTTTTCCTGTTCAACCCACACTTTGTGAGTTAATCAGGTATTGTAATGACTTATTTTTGCATCTGTTACTGTAAACCAGAAATTAATACAAAGTTTCACGTTTCTACTTTTATCTTGGCATATTTACAGCACTAAAAATATGGCTCATTTTGTTATTACTCTTAGTGATTCTGCTGTATTGATATTATCAAAATGCTGACAGCTCTGAAAATAATGCCCTGACTAATGGTTTTCAATGGAGGGGAGGTACATCTATTTATATGTGATTGGTTAAAATAGCAGTTTTTTTATTAATTACTAGTCAAACTAGGTATTGTAGCATCCTAATTTGAAGTGTGTTTGCACTTCTGCATACAGAGAGTTCAGTCTTGTCTGTCAGTCCTTACACAGTCAAGTGGGCATATTTGCAAACAGAACTGGTTTTCCATGAGTTGTTATAATAGCTGCATGGAGCTAATGCCAGAATGATAACTGGTTCATCAGAATGATATGCAACTGTTCTACTATAAACCTGAGTTCCAGGACATAATTTCAACCAAATTTCAACAATATCCAAAGGCCTTTCAGCATGTTTTTTCTAACAGGTCACTAGAATACATTTAAATAGTTAATATTCTATGGCTTCTTTGCAATTTTTAAGAGACACTTTTAGTAGCATATGCATATTTCATTCCTCAAGACTTCTGTTCCCCCTTGATTTAAAAAATATGTTTATATCCTTAAGTAAACACTTCAGAGTTTAATGTTAGTACAACATCTTTGCTAAAAGCTTGACTGCTTTGTTTCCATTTGAGTGGTTAAATCACTGTCTTAGGTGTAGCAACTCTGATTACTAATTATGATTTTTTTAATAAAAATCTGGCTGCCCAACATTACTGTTTGTAATTTGAGAACTCCACTTGTATAGCCAGATTCCAAAACAAAGCTTTTGCAAATAATATGTCTCTTCAGGCTTTCAGTTGCTTTTGAAATGAAGTAGAGAATCTCTAGTCCCATGAAATACTTTATAAGTGAGCCTTGATCTTACTTTCATTCCAAAAGTTGCATCATAGTCTTGCCATGGACAGAGCATGCATGCAGGGACATGTATGAATGTCCTGCTACATTCCAGCAAAAAACCACTGCTCTGTAATGGGACAAAGGACAAAATTAAGTGTTGCTAAAGTGGCAGGAGGACATGGGTAATGTGTGACAAGATAAATTTGTCCTTTTTTGCCTAGAGCTATTTGAATTTCAATATAATATATTTGTTTCACTATTTATTAATCTTATAGGGAACAAATTAATTCTTAGTTCCCAAGGAAAGCTTGATCCAAATTCTAATCTGAGGATTTAATAAATTTTAAGTCATATGTTAACCTCTGTTTGCTAAGAAGAAAGTGAGCATTTGTGGATAGTTGCTGCTGCTCAGCTAGTGAGCAGCAACATGTTAAGTCAAAGCAACCTCTCCTCTGTAGAAAGGGATAATTACTATTTTGATGGGAGTATTTTGTAGATTAAGCCTTTGAATGTTTCTGGAAGTTTTTGATATGTCCCTGTAAGATCCTTTCTAGATGTGCGAAATGTTCTTTACATTCAGAGCTGCAGGTTTTCCAGAAACCTGATTTTATACACCTGCTGTCTCTTTCCAGTTGTGGATTATTTCATTCTAAGGATTTTGTCACAGAAGTTGTTCTGTGACTATGGTCTCGCTCTCTTCCCTCAGTGGAACAAATGCCTTTGAAACATTGGTTCATTTAGTGTTGGAGGTTTAAATACTTGCTTTAAACATTCTGTTCATGCCAAACTATGTCTGCATGGAAAATATACAAGGCATCCTGCATGTGGTCCCATTATGGATTAAAGAAAGTGGAAAACTATTCAGAAAGAAAGTAACTAGAATTAGAGTAATTCTTTCAGTGCTTTTCTGTGCATTCTATCTGAAAGCTCCTATGTAACCTGCTCATTTTCTCACCTTTAGTTGGCAAGTTGGCCTTGCCTTTGCATCCTAGTCAGCGTGAACTGAGTATTTTTATTGTTGTGTATTTTTATTATTGAACATTATGCTGAGCTTTTTCCTCTCCTCAGTTCTCCCTTTACACAATGTACAATAGTCCATGCTAGATCCACTTGTAATTACACACCCAGAGCTCCAGGCTAGTGCAGTGATTGAAGTATGCTTTTTTACAACAGAGAGCAGCTGTAAATCATATTGTGGGTTTGGGATGTTGGCCTAGACCCTATATAATTTAAGAATTGGTTTGGGTTTGTTTTCTTGCTGCCACACCTCAACTGTGCCGTATGTTTTTGTCTGCAGCGTGATTGTTTTCTGAAGGAATTGCTTGGCTGAAAACCTAATGTGATTTTGACTACATGTTTAGGTTTGTAAAAGCATGTTGCAAGTGAAGACTTACAAGGTCTTCAGCTACCACATCTGCATTCAAAGTGTCTGTATCTTTAGGGCCTTAAATTTTTTTTCTTTAAGATATGCTCTGCTTTAGAGAAATTTCATTGTAATCTTTTTTTCTGTTCCACCAAAATCATAACTTTCAGGGGTATGCACGTGTGATGTGAGAATGCCATCGACATTTGTTAGACACTTCATTTTCCATACACGAGGCTCTGACAGCTCGTTTTTCTTCAGTGAGGCAGCCTTAGACTGAGGCTATTGATTCTCCCTGTCTTTGTACGTAAGGTGGTCCAGCCTTCTTTTTTTTTACCAGGGATATCAGCCTCTTTCCTTCACCTGAAGTTTAGTCATAAAAAAGCTTACACACAAATTATGAATAGGCAGTTCAGTACAAGACTGCAGTAAAAAGTGTTTTCCAAGAGTCTCAGCACTAATTCTTATTAGCTTAGAAAGAAGGTTGCTTAAAATTACTGTCACCTTATACTCCTTTCATTCAAAGGATCACAACCTATTAAGAAACAGGAATTAATAGTATCTTTTCTACGCTGACTATCTCTGTTACAGGCGCTCCACTGATAAATTGTTATACCTCTGTGTTTTCATGGCTTGACAATGGACTGGACAGGGCTTTCCTTTTTAAAACACTGCTAACCCAAGCTACATTAAGAATCCCTCCCTCTCACAGAGGGATGCTGTCACGGTTGCTTTGAGTACTGCACACCACGATGCCACAGCTAGGCTGCAGCTGTGTCTGAATGGTATTTTGGGAGCTGCAGCAAGATTTGGTGCAGACCTCACAAATTTCACTAGGCAGTAGAGCAGGTGCTTTTCACTACAGATATACTGACCTGAGAATCTTCATAAGAAGTGGGTCAAGCTGACAGTGCTGCTGAACCATATGTGTATGTAGGGAACTTAGATTCAGGTTGCCTGTAGCTCCCACCTGGCACTGGTTTGTATGGGCTCTAACCCAGGCAAGTGGGGCAAGGAACAGTGTGCTGAGCCAGCCTGGCTGTACCCAGAGGGGCTGGTGCCTGTAGGTCTGTGGTAAGTGCTAGCAGTGCTGAACTTCTCTGTGGCATTACGACCTTGAAGGTCATGCATACGTGGGTGCAGTGTGTGAGGTGAGTTTAGATTTGGGTGTGAGCTGTAGCTTGGGTTGAAATCCACTGTAAATACAGCCTTGGTAATGATGTATGTATGTCTAAATATAGTTGTAGCAGTAAGTGTTTTGGTTTATAAGCTTATATATATGCGTATACATATATTTTAATTGCAACCCTAGTCCTAGTATAAAACCTGCGTAGAACTTCCCTGATCTGTGGAACAGAGGAGGTTCTCACAGAAACAGATGGCAGGAAAGAGCTTGGACTTGGAACCCATAATCTTTCTGTAGTTATTTCAGTACTTCTGTATGTTCATGTTTGATGCAATTATGTCTTGTTCCATTTCAGTAATTTGCTGGCTAACTCCTTTAATTGTAACTGCCATTTGGCCTGGCTGGGAAAATGGTTGAGGAAGAAGAGAATTGTCAGTGGAAATCCACGCTGCTTGAAACCATTTTTCTTAAAGGATATTCCAATCCAAGATGTAGATGTCCAGGACTTCACCTGTGATGGTAAGAAAATCCAATTTGTTTTGGCATTTATGGCAATGTTGGCACTTTTGTGAGGATCTCCTTTCCTATCAAACAATACTGCATGGCAAAAATTTCAGTTTAGTGATGAAAAAGCCATCTAGAGCTGAAGATCATTGTCCCCCATCAGGAGTTTATTTTTATTCTTGATTTCCAGTTTCTGTATTTCTACTGTCTGCATCTAAATATACGAATGAACTTATTATAGACAAATGCTCTGCTTTGCATAATCCTAGTATAATTCTGGTCCTTCCTCCCATTTCTGTATTCATACACTTAGTTAACACTCTGAGGTCAGTGGGAATGGTGTTTGCTTAGAAAGTCTTTTAGTTTTGGATAATGTTCCATTTCACCAATAAAAGGTGAAAGAAACATAGATATTATTTGAAATTACTCAGCGATGCTTAATGCTTTGCCAGGTCCATACAGGTTTAAAATATATATATATATATATATAAAAACATTTCTTTCATTCTCCAGATAGGTCTTTGTCTTCTGATCAAACTTGATCAGAACTTGACTAAACCCTGCTAACTTGACTTGCAGGCAGTGACTGCAGTTAGTCATGCCTCTAAAGAGTGAGGGAAGTTTCCTACTTAGAGTAGAAATTAATTTCTGTCCTAGTCAAACAATCTGGCAACAGGCCCAGGTGCTTGGGCTTAGATAGCAAGGGACCCAAGTTTAGTCATTAAGGAATAATTCACTTTTAATTTGGGAGAAAAAAAAAATCCTGGTCCGCAAAATGACATTCCACAGTTGGGAACTGCCCCTATCATACAGTCACTCACACAGATGTGGAGACTGGAAGTTAGATGGTGGCAGGGTGTAAAACACAGAGGAGAATTGAATATGCTAAAGAAACATGCTCTTTCTGGAGGTTTATAAAAGACTTTGAATATTGTTTCCAGTCATTAAACTCATTAAGCTCAGCTGGGGAGAAAAAGCAAAAAAAAAAAAATCTTCCCTCTTCTTCTATAGACTGGTTGTGCTTCTCCATCCCTCTGAATACAAATTATTCCTCCTACCCATACATTTGTGGGTCATTTTGTTGTCTTCTGTCAGGACTTCCAGTCTCATTCTTTAATCTCAGTGCTCATGGGCACATCCAGCAGAGAGGAGAAAGAAACAGATCTGTCTCAATTAGCCCTTGCATCCGTTTAAAAGAAGAAAGGTGGCAGTAGTGGCAGCTGGCTGCGTGCTGTTGGGTTGCAGCGCTGTGTCTCCGTGCTACCCAGCTCACAAACAGTTGTGTGATTCCTCTCACTGTCCTCTAGAGAATCTGCCACTAGGTGTTTCCTTTCACATCTATCATGATACTGGAGCATGCATTTACCTTCTGTTTTGCAAAGCCTGGGACTTGTGGGGAAAATCCATGCTTTAAATGTTCTGAACTTCACCGAGTTGGTTACTTCTGCAGAAACCCTATTGTTCTTCAATTAAAAGATTTGATCTGCTGGTTTTGAACTTTTGAAACCATTTTTGGAGAAAGTAGATATTTTTGTGTGCACAGATGGATGGCCAGCAGTTGGAAGTTTGCTGGTCAGTTTGTTGCTTCCCTGGTTATCCTCATCAAAAACAATAAGGTTTTACAATTCAGATGATAAATGAAGTGCCAGGCAGACTTTAAAAAGTAAAAAATGAACATCTAAAAGCTGAAGGTAAAAAAAATCTTCCTAAAGCAGAGTAGATGGTGAATATCATCTGTTTAGATGTTCTCCATTTCACCTAGTAAATTGGGAGTGGGGGGAGGGTTTGGAATTCACATTGTTTTACTGTAATTTGCAAAATTACAAAGTAGATACTCCTTAGAAAAAAAAAAATATGTATTTTAAAATACTGCTGTTCAGTTTTTGAACTTTTTTCACGTTGCCTAAAGAACCTCTATGAAGGCAAGTTGACCCAAAACACTGGATCTGCTTTAAAATATTGTGATGGTTACCTTGGATGCAGGGATGCCCTTCCTTGGTCCTTGTAAACAGTTGCCTTCAAAGTGTGTGACTTTGAGCTGTAGAGCTGACTTCCTGGTGCTCCATTTCTCTCCCTCTGCAGGTAATGATGAAAGCAGCTGCTTGCTTTCCCCTCCCTGTCCTCCCCAGTGTACCTGTGTGGACTCAGTGGTACGTTGCAGCAACAAAGGGCTGAGGGTATTGCCCAAAGGAATTCCCAAGGATGTGACTGAGCTGTAAGTTACCTTTTGCATAGCTCCTTTCTGAGAAGTTAATGAAATTAGATCACAGTAAGGCTTTGTAGGTCCTTGGGCATTTTGCCTTTGACTTTAGTGACTGTTGTTTGGTGCTTTGGTGCTTTCCATATGTTTTTACTGTTATTTTTGTACTTACTTGTCCCTCGACCATATACATTGCTCTGTAATGGGAACAGAATTTATCTATCCCTGTACCCATTAATTCTGTGTGTCGGGAGCGAACACATACATTAGGATCAAATAATCTTGTAGTGCTTCTGAGGAGCCTAACCTCACAACAGGCATGAAAGGATGATGAAAATATGTTCCTGACTTACGCAGCTGTGAGCTAATTATCCTCTCAGGAGATTAAAAAAAAGAAAAAGAAAGCCAGTGGTGGAAACAAACAATGAATTCTTTTCTGCAAACCTCATGAAATGGCTAAAATAACAGACAATTAGACTAAATTGTAAAGTAAATTCATCCTAGTTGAGAACCATCTTTCTAGTCGTCTTTTTATCCATCCCTCACAATGACTTTGTACTGGATTTGGGTTCTTCCCATGGAAAGAAAATACACTGGTAGAACTGCTTGGCTTAAACAGTTGGCAATAGAGATACTGAGCTTTTCCCCTTTAGGTCCTTATTCAAATCTATCCCAGGTGAGTTGTTACTAAAACTTGTTACAATCTCATCAACATTTCTATGTGAAGGTAATAGGTTGAGTTGGTTGGTACATTCAGTGATTTTTGTAATGAATTAAAATCTGATTGTGCTGTTTTTTAGTATTTAATATTATCTTTATCATTTAATAACAAAGCAACTGATGAATAAGATGCACATCTTTTTACTCCCTTCACCCTGGGAGAATGGGGTTTCCACTGTTCTTACCAGTTTTGTAGTCAAATACAAGAGTTCCTTGCTGAGTGTATTGAAAGTGTATGTAGTAACTCAAATTAACTGGGAAATTTGGCATTAATTAATACATCCTTGGAACACTGTTAACCAGGGCATGGTTAATAGTGGTTTAAACTAAAAGCCACGTTCTGGCCTGTGTTTCGTTATATATTGCCATCAGTGATAAAAAGTCTGCAAGGTGGTTTCTGCTCTGTTCTTGTTCAAGTTTGAATGAGTTGCCAACAATAAGATATCACAGATGTCACTTTGATTTCCACTGCCACTGAGGAATTTTTATGTTTAAATTTTGCATATTGAGTTTTACTGATACTATCTGATACACTGATGACATAGCTTTGACAAAAAGAGTGAAATTAATCTCGCATTCTCAGAAACTGCTATATTTCTTAAGCTATTTCTTGGCAAAAGAAGCAATAACCTGGAACTGAGCAGTTTAAGTTCACAGGTATTTAAGTGACTGTCTTCCTCAGTAGGAGCCTCATGGCTCTGCCAGCCTCTAGTTTGACATTCTGCATTCAATCCAGAAATGTGTCAGCAGAACACAGCCATGGACTGGCTGGCTCTGAATATTTCATGTTCTGCAAATATAACCTTGAATCTGTCCCAGCTGTCTCAAAATTCAATCCTGATCTCACTCTTCCCTTAACCAACATTAAACTGAGCTCCCAATTTGTATTGATACCAAAAGGTGAGTTGCAGGTACTGAAGCTAAAAATTCCATTTGTTTGTGGAAGCTGTGATGAGAATGAAATAAATAATCAATCTTACTTGCCTTCCTTCTTTCAGAAGGAAAGAAAGATATTGCCCATAATCTAGAAGGGATTATATCATCTAGGTCCCAAGTTGCTAGTGTGAATTTTACTATTGTTCTGTGTTTGAGAATTGTCATTGCTGCTGTGGTAAACAGCATCTCCTGTGAAACCCCACCTCCTGCCTTATCTCGAGGGCAGCTAAAACACGGCAGAGAAAACCCCACAGATTTCTGGGGACTGGGTGACAGAGTTTTATCTAGTTCAATCTACTGACACTCCTCACACCAAAACATCCCCATTTCCCAGGGGCAGTTGTGGATCCCTTGAACTGTGTCCTAAGGCTGAAGTGTCTTCTAAGCTGGTTTGGTTCTGTAGCAGCAGTGAATATCTGTTTAGCACTGGAAACCAGGGGGCACATAAGTTGCGTGCAGCAGAAGAGATCACAGCTCTTGCAAGGCTAGAGAGAGCACCAGCAGTCTCCAGGGCAGGGATGCCCTCACCCTGCTCACGGGTGCTTGGGGAGATTAAAAAACCCTTCCCTGTGTTACCACAACCTGCACTGCCTCTCTCCCCTCCCACGCTCTCCTGTCACAGACCTCTGGGCAGTGTGCTGGGGTCCCCGTGCTCCCACCAGGAACTCACACAACCACAGTCACTAAGGACAGAGGCCGTGCCAAGGAGAGGACAAGGAGGTAAAGAGCCCCTTGTCCTGGTAGCCCACAGCCCCCTCCCTGCAGGAGGCCTGGGCAGGATAGGATGCAGGAGAGCATTTTAGTGGAATTTTTATAAATGCACCAGTCTGACATTTATAAACTTCCATTATGGATGCATTCATTTACAAGGCACGTTAGCTGCAGTGCTTTTTATTAAACTGCAGTATTTTTTTATACAACATGGTTTAAGAAAAGGAACTGCCATGTATCTAGATAAATCAGTCTGTTACAGCTGAATATAGGCTCAGAAGTTCTTTTAAATCCTTTTAGAGGTCTTAAAATAGTCTTAAAACAGGAATTATTTCGTTGTAACAGGTATTAAATAGCAATGTGCAAAATGAACATACCTCTTGCACAGGCACATAGGGAATATGTTACCTTTGCTGGGTCAAATTTTGTTCAGTGAAAAAGATCATGAGCGATGTTTTATTACATGGTGGACTGGAGACAGAGGCTTGCTCCTTCCAGCTTTCTTCCTGAGTTTCTGTTTTGGATGTTTATATAGACAAAACGTGTGAAAACCATTATCTCCTTCATATTTAGAGCTTGGAATGACAGGAGGCATCCCTGTCTTTGGTTTGTACCACCCTTGGGAGGAGGGATTACCTTGGCAGGGAAGGCTTCCATCTAGAAGAGAGTTGAAAAGATCACTGAGTCTCCTGGCTTTTTAGAGGGATGGTGGTGCAAGAAATTTCTGTTTCCTGGCTATTCTTTACAAAACTCTGTCATCATGGCCAAGCCTTCTCTCAGTTTCTTGAGAATAGGGAAATACTATGTTGTTTCTTGCAAATTCTTTTGTTGTGTGTTTACGTACTGTCTACATTTTTTCCCACTGTTTGTTTATTCTGAAGAGAAGCCTTGCTTCTTTTGACTATATTCTGTTTTCTAGCCCAGATGTTCAGAAGAAAAATGTTAATGCAAATAGCTAGTCTGGAACTTAGCCTTCCTGCTGCTTAGTGTTTTAAGCTCTCCTTTTCTTCTCTATTTTTTTCTCAAATCTATTTGAACTAAGTTTCCCATGCTCTTTTTCCTTTTACATATTAGCTCAGTGTGTCAACACTCTTTTTTTTTTTCTTTTTGTTCCACAAAAATATATTCTATTTGTACTAAAGTCTTATCTGACAGCATCCAGCTGCTTTTATGGACCTACAGCACGTAATATTTTGCACTGGGGAAAAACACTGGAGGCAATTATGTGGTCAGTGTGTGCATAAACTGTAACATAATGACTATGGTGTATTTTAGAATAAATATGTACTAATCATGTCATCTCTAGACTCCAAAATTTGTCATGCCACTGAGCTATATGATAGCACTAATAGGATTGTTAGGAAAATCTGCATGCGTGCATCATTACTGATTATTTTTCTTTCCTTTTATATGAATGCATATTAAGATTTGCATTACTTTTTCCATTTCTCTTTCCTGACAAACCTCCTCTCCCATTTGTGTTCTTGTTCTGCGTGTTAGGTTCATTTAGCCTGCAAGCTCAGTCAGTACTTGGCACAACAGTTTTCACAAGTGGCTGACCTGCTTACTAGCAGAGGGATTCCATTGAACTCCCTTTCAGCTCTTAATTCCCCCCCTCCAGTCTGCTGCCTGTTGCTGCCTTGGCCCTAGCATGGTACTTTTATTCAGTTGAATCCCCAGCTGTCAAGATTATTTTGACAATTGCTTCCCATACATTTACTGCCACAGCTACTTGGAAGTATTTGCCACCAATCTCAACCCTCCTTTCCTTCTTCTGAGGCACTTAAGATTTCTCTGGACCTTTGACTAAAAATAGTGGCTCGTACATGGGCCATGCAGATTGTTGCAATAAATATGACCCAAGCAGTTTGTTATGGTAAGTGTAAAATATTGTAACAATTTAGTGCCATTTTTCAGTATGCCTGTATTGCTGGTGATCAAAGGGATAACTCTGAAGTGAGGTATCTGATGAAAATCATCTGCTTGAGAATGCAAATGCTTTTGCTTGTCTGGCAATCTGCACTATTTTATATGCTGACCCTTAGCACAGAATTCAGGGAATTTTCCTTTGATAATGAAGGAAAGAAATTATTTAGATCAAAGCTTAGGCTTACATGGTCCTGTGTCATAAAAGGTTTTACAGCTTAATTCACTACAGAGGAAAATTCTCCCATTGAGAGAATGTGTAGTTCTGAAGAAGGATATTGTAGTTACAGCTGAAATAGATGACTTAAATCTGCTTTTCAAATCTGATAGTTTAGAAAAAGTAAATAGCATCAATACTATCAAATAATGTGTTCAGTGACCAAAGTTTGAGTACGTACTGGAAATGTGGCTTTAGCATTAACAGAGACTAAAGGCAAGTTTAACTTCAGGGCCTTCACTTTTGTCTCAAACACAGCCACATTTCTGTGTGTGAAACCTGCAGATTGTGGTCTGACATACAAATGCAGAAAAATCCAGAAACTTGCCTCAAAATATTAGGGTATTGGGTACCTTCATTAAAAAGTTTAGACTGTAAATGAATTTTAGAGCTACATAACATTGTCAAGTATAATATATTGTAACATATGAAATATTTAAAGAAATGAAAGGAAAGGCTTTGTGCCTTTTTAGTTACTGCCTGAGAACCGGTTTCTCTCCAGTTTCTCCTCTTAGCACAGATTGCTGCTATAAGCTTGACTTTATGGCTGAATAGACATTTCAGTACAAAAAGGGTTCCAAGTGATTCAAATCATTACATGATGCTTTGGCACTTTGTGCTGGCTATATCACCTCCAATCCAAGTGGTTTCATTATAAAAATAGACAAGTTGGAAAAAGAACAGCTGTCATCTTTTATGCATAGTTTTACATTTTTTGTATGTGAAGCTAGTGTGTGTGGAAGGTGCTGGATGAGCCCTGGGGCTGCTCCAGGCACGGGGCTGTGAGAGCCAGTGTGGTTGGAGCAGGCACAGTGCAAGGCCATGCCCAGCAGTGCCAGGCATCCTGGCCAAGCAGTTACCTGCCTGCAGCACTCGGTCCTGTTTTAGAGGAAGCCTTTCCTGATAGGTGGTTGGTGACATTCTATGAAAACATGAACACATGGTTTCCTTTTTCTTCAATTTTGGCTCTGGTGTTTGCTTCTTGGTTACATGTCATTATGGAGGCTTCAGAACTATGAGTAGCCGTCATGGGGTAAAAAACAATTTCCAATCTGATATTTAAAATACAGAGTCTAGAGACTTTAAAAAGCAAATGAGGTTGGTTTGGATACTAGTCAGTGAGTCTATATTAAGGCAGCTGACACTCCCTCTGGACTCTAACTGTATATTAATAACTTGACTTTGAGCATTAAAATTAGACATACATTTTTTCATTCATGCCAGGATTTCTTTGCATAGCAGATACCTTGTACATCATCTTCCTTTGGCTAAGGATCGAAGAGAATTAGAAATAAAATCTTCCCTCTGCATCATTCTGTTGTGGCTTGTTTTGTTTTGTTCGGGCAGCAGGGCTGTAGCTTCATCCATGGGTTTATTTATAAATACATATATGTAAATACTCAGAGTTTTGAAACTAGGCTCTGTTCCTTCACCCTCAGCAATAATTCTGTTATTATGTCCAGCTTCCAGCTCTCTTGCAGCCCCATACCTCATCCTCAGCCCAGCAAGGTGCAGAGCTGCTGCTCCTGCATCTCCTCCCTGTGCTGTTGGAGGCCTGGCCCACAGTGGGCAGCAGCCCTCCTGCAGCAATTGGTCTCCTCAGATGTTGTGTCTCAGATCCTTCTGATTCTGGGCATATGCTTATACCTTAAAAGCTCTGGTTATTTCAAATTCACTTCACTTAAATGTGCTTTCAAATGGAATGCCTTTTGCTTAGAAAATGCTGCCATTCTTTGTATAATGCAGTGAAAGGTTTAACAGTGGTCAATTGTTCTTATGCATGCATGAAAAGTATATTATCAGTGATTGTTCAGTCTAAAATTGTGTTTGTTCAGAAATTATACCTCTGGTATAAGTACTGCAGCTTTCTGCTAGTACATTTATATAATCATCAAATTACTTGCAGTACAAATCCAAAGCTATTCAAAGCAGATCTTCTGTAGAAGTTTAACTCCAGGAGTCTGCATGTCTGTGTTAGTCTGAATGAGAAAGCACTGGGTTCAAATGTACACCCTCAACTTTTGGTTGCACCAGAAAGCCAAACAGGTGGGAAAAACCTTGGCTATCCATCATCAGTTTGTTCAAATTGCAGGCTATTTCATATTGGGATCAACAAGAGAATATCCTGAAAATATACTTCTGAGGATTTCAACACATTGCAGGAGCTGAGTCTCCTTTCCTAAAGAAAAATCAGATCTAGCTTACAAATACATAATACATGACCTGCTTTTGATTTCATTTGGAAATCCTTGGGATTTTACATTTGGAATAAAGACTGGAGCCTTAACCTACCCTCGTGCATCATAGGTGTAAGATTTGCCACTGTCTGGGATGAAAGAGAAGGCACAGACTCCCAGCAGCTTGCTGCTTCCAAAGCAGAGCATGACTTGGGAAATGAGACATGATTTACCCTGCTTGAATAGTAACATATGGGGTTGAGTTCTGAGGATCTTCTACGTAACAATTTACGGTGTGAATTCACCAAGGGACTCCATTTTCAAAATAAGGTATAACAGATTTAGTCAAAATGAAGCAAGTGACTTTACACTTGCTGAATATGAATATCCAGGGGAGGTGTAAATGTGGCAGAACTAACCTATACTCTGCTTTGTGGTAATCTGCCTCACCAGAGCAGCTGTCACTGCTTTGCAAGGGCCAACTGTTTACCCTGTAACACTGTCACATGATGCTTGTGATCTTTGGGAATGGAGAGATTTGTTCAATAAGACTTTTTTCATTAAGGAAGGATTTTGCTTTTGGTTAAAAACTCAAAAGCCAGTAGTCCTGCTTGTCCAGCCTAATCCTGGCAGGAGTTAGGTCAGCACTACCACCTGCTCTAAGGTAACTCTGCCTTGATGGGATCCCATGCATGGGCAGAATGGATAACCATGAGGCTGGGGTAGTTCAGTTGGAGTAGTTTAGTTGAAAAGGGAACTGAAGCAGCAGAAAATGGTGAGAAGGCATTATGCTGAAATAGAAGGGGTGGGGGGAAAATATGTGACAGTTATAAAATGTATTATGTAAGAAATTCTGTTAGTGTTTATAGATTTTATTTTTAAATGATGTAAAAATAAAGTTTGTGGGAAAGATTTCTTGGATTTAGTTTACACAAACATCTCTGTGTTGTACAGTTAATGTGGAGAGGGAACATGTAGCACAGTAATAAACTATTATTATTGTTGTTTGCTATAGTAAATGCAGAATGAGGAGGTCTGCTGCCAAAGGAAAGGAAATTGTATGTGTGGGATAAAAATTCTTAACGTGATTATCAGAATCTATTTTCAGCAGTAGAGGCAGCACACTAACTGTTCTGGTGTCTGTGGGCTGCATTTCCTGGCTACACTTGATTATCTTTCAAAACATACCACATCAATTGCATTGCCCCATGTCTACCTTAGGAAGAATCCCCTAAAGTATGTGTAAGGGAGGGAAATACCATTTCATCTTTTATCCTCACCTGTGGAGGGAGAGATGCCTTGCTCCTACACAGTACTTTCTGAGAAGGTTGGGTTTGTTTCCCAGGGAGAAATGGCATCTGGCAGATGGGTGGAGCATCCTGGCACCTCAGTGATCAATTTACATTGGAGCCTTTTTACTTTGGTATCTTCCAGGGATGAAGTTTCACCCAAAAGCCAAGGTCAAGGAAAAGAACTCCAGCTCTGTCTCTATTATTTTGTAATAAATAGCAAAAGCCCCACATCCCATTGCTACCAGAGGGCAGCTGTGGAATCTTGAGTACCCATGCTCTCTTCTAGGCAAGGTTTTTGAAAGCATTGTATTTTTTTTAGGGTTTTTCACTTGGTTACTGAATGTTCACATTTCTTCAGTGGAGAAAAACTGCAAAATACAGGCACTTTATGCCAGGAAAATGAGGACAAAGGATTGTCCCAAAAGGCTTTAGCCCTACTGTGCCTTTGTCAGAATAGAGACATGTTCAGTGATGTCTCAAGCAACTTCCACCCTGGAAACACAAGCTATTTTATTAAATACACTTACTGTGTGTAGGAGCCTGTATTCAAAGAGAACTTGGTCTTTGGTCTTCAATTTTTCTCCCCTTCTTCTGTTGGTATCATAGAAGAACCAAATGGTCTTGTCTGTTTGCTGCAGATCCTTTATTCACTTCCAAGTCTTAAAAAGAAAAAGCTCAATAAGCTACAACCATCATGCTTTGCATGTCAGGTAATTCACTTATAAAGGAGAAACTGTTAAGAGTTTCAAAGCAATGAATCAAAGACATTTTCCTTAGTGACTGACTCTATATTTTCCTCATTCATGGTGCAGATTGAGTGACAGGAGTTTTTGTTAATATGTTTGTGTAATTATCAAATCTGTCTTTTTTTTAGATACCTGGAAGGAAACCATCTGACTGCTGTGCCAAAGGGGCTCTCCACCTTCAGACACCTGACGTTGATGTAAGAAAGATGTGTTTCAGTGTCAAGACAACTACATTACTCTTTCTGCACTGTGTTGTAGGTGAAAAAAAAAATTTTGTGGGGAAAAAACCCCACAAAGCCAAAAAACCTCCCATAATTTGAATTTGCAAAGAATTTCACAGTGGCCACTGCTGCCAGTAAGTATTGATATAGGGTGGACAAAGAGTGAGGTGACTGAGAGCACCAGAGACCTTTCTCTGCAGGAGCTTCCAGCCTCTGTGAGAGCACGGAGTTCTCCTGCAGGCTGCTACAGTTGCACTTGGCAGATTTATCTGTGCAAAGCTGTAAAGGTCATTAACAGAAGAGACAGCATTAATTTCTTCTAGGTGAGGCAGTATTTATTATGCTAAGGCAATTAAATTTGCATACCTGTTTCTGCTATGAACAGTCATACAGATAGAGACAAAATTAGACTTTTTTTCAGGAAATTGCTCCCTGAAATACACAGGAGGGAAATTTCTCGGCTAAACTATTTGTCAGAAATTTTGAAATGGTGTTTGAATCAGCTGTACACACTTAAGTCAAATAGGCAGAACAACCTCAGACAAGACCAACATGGAGGGACAACTGGAATCCTCTGTTTGACAGGGTGCTGAGCCTTGTTCTATAAACTATAGTAGTACCTAGAAAGGTTGGGCCAGATGATCCTTGAGGTCCCTTCCGACCTGGCATTCTGTGATTCTATGAAACAGTGTTTTATTTGGAAACATCTCTGATTTTATTTTTCAAGGGAGAGCAACAACAAAACAAAATGTGCTGGTTTAGCCTAAAAGACTATTTTTTTTTAATGAAATATGAAATTTTGTTCTAGTAGCTGTCAGTGTGAAAAGCATATGGAAATGCCTCTAATAAATTACAAAGCGAGTTGGTACAGTAAATATTCACTCACACTTGTTTCATCTGTTAATTTATCCTTCTTCAAAAACTTTGCTTGTATTAACTGATTATTATTTTTTAATGTAATATGCTGGAAATTGGCCTTGATATTTCTGAGTCTGAAGCTTTTCAGTGGAAATTGATATGCTTTACTTTTATGGCTTATTCAGAGTTGGTTAGAAAATATATCAATTGATAATATGTGACTTTTCAACTACTTCAAGATTTTTGCTGTGCGACTATGATGTAATCTTTCAAAAATGCTTATTTCTCAATTCATACCTAATAAGTATATTTTCTCTGTGTGTATTTCTGCAGTGATTTGAGCAACAACAGCATAAGCATATTGGCCAATTACACCTTCAGCAACATGACTCAGTTATCAACACTGTGAGTAGTCCAAAGTTTGGGTAACAGTTTTAATTTCTTTTTAGACAACATCTTACGTGCTGAACAATTAATATCAAACTTGTTACTTATGCATATGGCTTTTTTTTTTTTTTTGGTGGTTGAACTAGGAGTTACATAATCAAAGAAAACACAATGTTTTTACTGTTGTTTCCTTCTCCCAGCATCCTGAGTTACAACAGACTTCGGTGTATTCCTGTCCACGCCTTCAATGGGCTGAGGTCTCTTCGGGTGCTGTAAGTACCACTTCTTCAGTGCAGCTGAGCTGCAACTTATTAGAATGCTGTTGATGACAGGGAGGCTTTTAATGAGCAGATGGCTTCCACTTGATCCAGCAGTCATAAATATTTTCAGACAATTAGCTTCAATGTACTTGTACTTAGGTGCAATATGTCAGATAATGACTAGAGCAGGTGAATGCTGAACTTTGAAAAGAAGCAATTACATATTTGCACGATGAATTACTTTCCTCTGATGATTCAGGGACAAGAAGTATCATGAAAACAGGCCTCCAAGAGGCTGGCTTTAGTCTTTTTGTCTCTTCTACTTGAATGTCTGGGTGCCCCAAAGGAAAAGACTCTTCTCTTTGTCTGGGAAAACTTGATCTTATTCTAGAGTCTAAGTTTCCATTGGATGCTTCAATAAGTGTTTTTACTGAAAACTCGTGCAGTTTTAGAATATTTTCTATTAATTTAAACTTCTGCAGGCAAGTTTTTACATAAGACAGTGTAATGTCAACAAAAGTAAGTTAGAAGTCCCCCCACTAAACCAATGAGTAAGTCAAGCCAGTGGCTGGGTGCCTGTAATGCTGAGATGCCTGTCTCAAATGTCTTAAAATTTCACCTTGTGTCGTCGACTTGTGGCACATTCAAAGATGTCTACATGTCGCTTCTTTCTTTGGAAACCCTTTTTTGCACTCTTTCTTTCCACTTTAGCTGCTTTCAGCAGCTTTCTTGTGAACAATTCACATGCAGAAGTTTCTGGGAGTTTGAAGAGCAATGGTCACTGTGCAGAGACTCTCTAAGTGTGGAATTAATGTGTGGACACGGGCAGTACTGCAGCTGTGGAAGCAATCAGGCAGTGCTGCCTGGCCAAGCTCTTTCACTGCTGTTCGAGTAGTAAAATAGAGATCTAGGTTTCAACCTCCTAACTTACAAGACAGCTTTAGATTCCTAGTTTTCATTATTAAAAAAAAAGGAAGAGAAGTAATTTGGATTTGTTGTTTTGAGCTTGGCTGGGGACTAGTGCATCAGGATGGTCACATTTGAGCTGTTACAGGAGTCCAGAAATTCAGCCACAGATGAATATATTCTGTTTCATGGCCAAATAAATTATTCCATATGGAGCTGTCTTCTGGTCTGCTTCTGACAGGCAAGCTAGCTTGATTAAATCTAGCTTGGGAGTCTCTACCCTGAATTACAGTGTAGATACACCATGTCTCTTTCCAATAGCTACCATTTGTCTTCTCACTTCTGTTCTTGCAGGCCACATATGGACAGAAATAAAGGGCACTATTTTAATAACAACTGTTATCTCTTTGCTTTTCAAAATGTTCTACTGATCAAATTGAAAAAATATCTTTCTCCTTCAAAGGACAAGCCCTCCCAGTCTTGCAGAGAGCAGCATGAGTGAAACGAAGCCTAAATGGGAATCTCTGCCTCTGCTTCATGCATTTGGAAGCCTCCAGATTGATTTGATTTATTATGGCCCACAAAACTCTGGTATCAGCTACAACTTTGGCCACATGTCATCTATGTTGTTATTAAAAATCAATTCTCCAGAGTGAAAATGGCTTCTGAGTGACAGTGTGCAATCTGTTATTGTCAGTTATTTATTATCCATATTCTTAGGGGAATTTAAAAGAGGAAACATCAGCAAAACAATTTCCACTTCTTTTTTTTTTTAATAAAAAGAATATAGAGATCTCAATACCTTTGGCTGTGCATGCCTTTGAAAGTAGCAAACCCTTCTCATACAGGCTTCTGTCTCTTCTAAATTCCATGTTTTGTTTCCTTTTTGCCTCACTATAGTAAGTAAATAAAATAAATATGTATTTGGAAATCAGAATAATCATAGATGTGTGATGAAGCTGATCTTTGACTGATACCTGGTTCTGTCCTCTCTCTTATGCTTCTCAGCACAAGTTCAATTGAAAAAAAACTGCAGAGTCAACATGTTCATGTTGAAGCCTGAATGTAGATCAGTGTTTAGACAGTCAGGCCTTTCACCTTCAGTCTTCACATGGCTGATCTGTAATGGCAGCCAAAGGGTGCTGGGGAGCGATTTTAACATAGAGTCTTAAGAATTTGTTTAATAAGCAACAGTTGATATCAGTTCGTTTTTGCACCAAAGCTATTGCAGTGAAAAATTGTGGGTTTGTTTTTTATTTTTGTTTTCTCTTTTTTTTTTTGCCCAAAGCTAGTCTTTTTAGAAGCTAAATAAAAACAGATTTAAAAAGCTAAGATTGAGACAAAGTAATTATAAATACTAGGACTCTCCAGTAGACCTGAATGGACTATTTTGAAGATTATTTTTATTGTGTGACAATGTTATAACTTCTGACATTTTATCCTGATTTAATTAGGAGGCAAAGTCCAGAAGTAAAAATATTTTCTCAGATCACTAAAAATCGTCCATGTTATATTTATGAAAAAAAAAATTAAAAAAAAAGCTACAAAATATTCTAAGAACATGAGATATTCTAGTTTTACTAAAAACTGATGGATATTTACCTCAGTTCATAGCTCACACATACATCACATACATAATAGTATGTGTGATGGTAAAGCTACCACTAATACTCTGCAGGCACAACCTTGGAACCAATTTTTGCAATATACTTCCATTGTTGGATGCTGCAGTGATGTGACCAGACTGAAATATTATTTGGCTTTGTTTCTTTTTCTTTCTTTCTTTTTTTTTTTCCTGCATGGCAGAATGACCACTCCTACTGATGCAGAAACTCAGTACAAGGTGCTGCAGTTCAGAGCTCTGAGCAGTGACACTGGGGCTTCCCACTTCCTCTGGCATCTGAGTTGTGTTGGTTCCTGCAGGGTCTGGCATCCTTTGGGGTTCATTCTAGGTGTTTGCCTAGGATGGGGCTCTGCAAGCTCTGCCAAGCTTCTAGCCACATTTCTGTCTCTGCAGGAGAGATCATTTACTGAAGAAGCATCCCCTTTAGTTGATAGTAACCTAATGTTAGGAGACAATGGGCTAAGGAGGCAGGACTGAGGAGCAGTTAGTAAAAGGAAAAACAAAACAAACCCCCCCCAAAAAAACAAAACCAATCCAAAAGGATATGTTTAGTTCATTTCCTTACCTGAAGGCAAAGTAATAAATTAGTGAGATTACAAGTAGAAGAAAGTTTTTATTTCAGGAATTCAAGTGTTTTATTACTCTGTGCTCCGAGAGGAGATCCAGCTCACCTAAATTCATACCCCTGCTGTTTACCAGAGTTTAGCCAAGAGGACACCCATAAGTTGTGCTTTTGAAGGAGAGCATGCACATCAGTGTGTGTCCTTTGTCCAAATATTTAAGATTTTATTTGAACATGTGCTTATAAGGATTTTTGGTATAAAAATGTGCTGCTGTTGTTGATCCAAGAGGAAAAAAGATGTTATTGCACTGTTGAATTTTCTTGTCACTATTGTTGTGGGGTTTAAGTTTTTCTGCATTTATCATTTCATTTTAGCTGCATGGGTGATGGTGTTGCTGACATTATTTTTGTCGTAGAATCATTATGGTTGGAAAAGACCTTCAAGGTCATCAGGTCCAACCATCAGCTCTAGACCCTCCTGGCCACTAAGCCATCTCCATTTATTAAAATGCAGACATCTGCTTCCATGAAACATACTTAAGAGATATGTAGTCCAGCCAAAAATTCCATGGGGTTTTATGTTTTTGATGGGTTTACCTTCTTACAGATAAACAGCTTTGTCTTTTTCGTTGTCAACTTTGTCAGTTTCTCTTGGAAGAAGTTTCCAAGGCATCTAGGAAAGATAATGCACCCCTTCACAGAATAAACCCAACTGATATGACATAAATATAAGTTCTGCTGTCTGTTCAGAGAGAATCATCTTGCACATCATAAATAGTGTCAAAGATCAAAATATAAGCTCATTAGGAGAGGCTGGCTATTTCACTATCCTTGTTTCATTGAAGGAGGGAAAATTTTGATGATAAGTTGTTGACCAGGCCTAATACTGCATCCTCATACCAACAAAAATACTCCTTATTTAATAGCTGTGGGGTATGTCTCAGTTAGTTGATGATTCTGTTTAAAATTGGTCAGTGTTCTTCAGCTGGAGTTACTGTGTGGGAGCTCATATCCTTCCTGTTCCTGTTCGGATTAATTGCCTGGAGATCCATCCTTATATATGCCAAGTATTATTAATAGCCAAAACCTAGGTATGCTTAAAGCAACATTTCAGAATCAGGATGTTGGAAGGGGAAATTTTTGGTATACTAGCATCAAGAACTGGAGAGAGATGCCAGCAGTATAACTCTGCTGTAATTTCTGTGGTTTCATGCTCTGTAGAAAAACTTTGCAGTAGAATAAGATAGAAAATGCAGCAGCAGTGAGCAGCTGTGGAACGTGCTCAGGGTGACATGGCTTCTGCTCACATGGCTCATGGCCCTGTGGTAGGGCCTGGTCTCATGGGAGACAGGACAAGGTGTAAATTCCCCTTGCTGTGAGGGTGCTGGTGTAAAGGCAGAATTTGTAAGAGCCATAAGCCATCATATAGATCCTGGTGAAGCTCATAGTGGTGTTAGGGAAGAAAGGATGCAAAAAGAGAGGCTTTTATTCTTATCTGGGGCTATTGTGTATTTCCATGGGCCCAGGAGTTTGGTTTGCTTTAAATAAACTCACTGTGTGTGGTTTCAAGAATCTGAACAGTCAGAGAAGTCAAAAATAAGATGTAATTGCTGTGTTCCACAAATCACCAAGTAAATTAGAAAATAAATGACTCAAGTGAAAGAGCTGCTACAAAAGTGACACACAGCAGGTTTCTGCTTTCCACCCTCCTCTGCCACGTCTGGAGCTCTGACAGTAATTGCTGGACCTGGGAAAGGGGATATAAAGAATACAGCAGTTTTATATAACTGAACCAGCTCAGGGGAGACACACAGAAGAAAATATAATTTAAAATACTGATGTCCTTTTCCTTTGCAAGTTCTCTACCAATTTTTGTTAAAGAAGTGGCTAGTGAGATCCAGCAGAATTGACTCCTATTGGCTCCTTACGAGTTCTTTTTGTCTGTTAATATGTGAATTAGTCAATTAGTGTTAAGTGACATCCAAACTAGAAAAGCTAGACTAAACTAGAAATATTTTTTCTGTGCTATTTTTTTGCCAGATAATTATCTAGTGAGGCAGAGGATGCAGCAGCTGAATAGTTGATTTTATTTGTTCATCATGTAAAATCTTACATGATCATGTATCTTTGCTGGTGCATTTTCTGGACAGTCTTTATGAACTTGTCACCCCAAGCACCCTGTGCCCTCCCACACACTCATTTCTCTCATCCTCTCTATTTGTCTGTCACAACCTCTAGTGGTGGTGCCTTACTTTTTAGCAGGGCCTTCAGCTGCAATTGCAAAGAAAACCACAAGTAATCAGAGATTATGATTTTTTTGTCTGCCACTTTGAATACAAGTATTGTGATCTACAAGCTGCAAGAAAAATCTTCCCATTTATGCTTGCCTATGTAACACACATAAAAATTTACTTCTTAGAAAAAAGGTCAAGTGGCTGCTTAAATTGTCCTGGAAACAGCGGAGAAACGTTACACAAGGATCCTGAAAACCCTGCTAGAAAAGTGTTCATTTCTTTGCGCGGGGTGATTAATGCTCTAAAACAACTAATTTCAAGTATTTTCCCTTCATAAATGTATTTGTCAAACAGATTTTAAAAATACCACACAAAGATGTATTTCCTACTGTAAGAACGGGAAACTAGAATGTGAAAGTGCAGCTATGTTTGCCCTCATGGACCCTTGTTCTCTCCTAGGATTTCTCTAAAGTCAATATTTAATTTAACTTTCACAGTTCCTATTTTCCCTGTTCTGTTTTTTCTGTGTTTCTCACTAACAGGGTTCTGTAAAATAATATAGGTCTGTATGTGAAGGTCTGCTTGTCATCAATACACTTGTAATAGCATAAATAGTGTGTCACCTGTTTAATTTAAAACATTAGTCACCAACAATTCCAACTGTTTCATTATTTTAAATGCCTACATCTAGAAGTAGAAGTAACAAAACATGGAAGCTTGTGAGTTGTGAAGCTCAGAGAAACTCTCAAAGAAACAAAATTAGATATCCTTCTTAAGCATCAGTTCCTTCACTTGTGGGGAGCAGATAAAATACTGTGGTTTGACACCTTCCTGCTTCTCCCCTCTTCTAGGACACTCCATGGAAATGATATTTCCAGTGTTCCTGAAGGTTCTTTCAATGACCTGGTATCCCTGTCCCATCTGTAAGTACTTCTGTCTGGGTTCATCTGTTTGATTAATGGTTTCAGATTTATAAAACAGTACATATTATTACAAATTTAAGATTGTATGGCTTTTCTGGCTTTCCTGCTCACTTTCCATATTCTGCTCTGGATATTCATAGTGCATCTGTTCAAAGCAAATAAAAAAATACTAGAACCTGTTGTTATTAGTTACCAAAATATTTTCCTAAGGAAAACCAAATGAGCAAATGTGACTGTTTCCTCTTCTGTGCACTTGGTGTTTAAGAATTTCTTTCAACATTGTCTATATGAAATGCAGAGTGTATTATGGTCTGAGGGTGAGACAGGAAACCTCCCACAAAGAGCAAATATTAAGCAAATGTGAATTCTTTGCTTAATAAGTATCATATGTTTTGCATGCTGAAATGTTGTCAATACATGAATTTGTTAATGAATCACTACTTCAGACCTATCTATTTAATCATACAGACTTTGGTCATTTCGCAGCATTAATACTTCATTCCATAATTTGCAAAAATTATTAGATGTGTCAGATATTTCAGGATATTACTATGGTATTGGTTGGAGGTTCAGGATATTTTTAAAGGTGGTTCAGTTGATGCAAGAGCTCTACAGACAAGCAGCTACATTTGTTACAAAGTTAACTGGAAGTGTGATGGTACCAAAAGAGTGAACAGAAAATGTTTTTTCACTGAGATAATGTGTGATACTTGACATTATTAGAGAATAGATGTAAAGGAAAAGTAATTTTGTGTAGCAAGTTTCTTGATTACTGTCCTCAAGTAGTCAGGGAGCTGGGTGTGTCTTGGGTCATCCTGTGAAATTTCACAAGTTGATACAGATTTTTATTCTTTATTTCTGTCTTAGTTTCTCTCTGAACAATGAAAAATAAAGATATCTCAGATGGGTAGGGACAGAAATAATGTGAGCAACTTAGGCAATTTCAGCTTCAGCTGTGCAATAACCTTCTCTGTTTCAAGCTTACACCTTGGTATCTAAGTCAGAGAAAATACTCGTTTTGCACACAATTTATTCCTTCATCATGTTCTCAGTACAGTTGGGTCATCTTGTGTGTTGTTTTGCAATTAAAGTCCGACTGAGCTGAAGCCCTGTACCTCCTTTTGGAAGCACAGTGACACCGTCCATAATGGCAGTCTGGTTTCCTAGGGTATTTTTAGAGCTTGAAGTAAACATACCATGTCCCATTTATTTGGATTTTCCATAGAGTTTAGTTTAAATGAAGTGCAGATACAATTTTCCTGGGTAAACTGTTCACCTTCGAGAGTGATAAAACCCCCTTTGGCCCAATGCAATCACTGCAGTCTATCTGTTTAGATATATGTGCTGCCAGAAATATAAAATACACAAAGCTCAAATGAACAGTAATACATAGGATCCATAAAATAAATAAGACCTGTCTTGGGTGTAATTTGCATGGATGAACAATTGAATTTTACAGTCCAATTGTGCTCTCCAGTTTCTTAAAGAGGATTCTGAAACTTTTAGCAACCACACTTATTTTGCTCTTCACATTCCAGAAAAAGCTGTGCTTATTCAAAGTCATACAGCATTGAAAATAAATTAATTTTGAGCTTTTTCTGATACCTACATCTTCAAGGAGAAAGCATGTGCTTGGGATAATTTTGAAAATGGTACAAGGGGTTGCTACTCATCAAACTCATAATGCATGGGAGAACAACATTTATGTTAAATTTCAAGCTGTCTGGCTAAGAGTAGGATAGGGATTATGGCTGGGGAGAGCTGGCCATGCAGGTGTTGAGCAGGATGATCACCCTGGGCCTTCAGCATCAGTACAGTGGGGGGGGGGGAGGATGAAGAGGGAGGGGATCAAAGTAACCTTTAGGATTGCAAAGAAATATTTGTGAAGCATAGACAAGACTATTGATTGGAGTCAGAGTCTTGTGTAATAGCTTTAAATTGGTCTGTAATTGGAAGAACAAAACTGAATCTAGATGCTTCAACCACCTTTTCCATAGCTGTTTAAAGCCAGAAGGAAACATTCACCAGATTTTCTTTACGTTATAAACATAACTATGTAGCTGAATATGCCTCACTAAAGGCAGAGGAAGGTTTGCATAGGTATAAAAACACTGCTTTATTACTTTATTTACTGGAATCATCTAATTGTCTATTTAAGCCATGACTCTACTAACTTGTTTAGTCCTAGGCGATCATAAAAATGTTACAGCACTTCTGAAGGACCAAATATATTAATACCTAAAAAAGGACCCACAATCTGTTGGGGTAGAACTGAGACCTTCTAGGTTAGGTCATTTCTTGCATTTACTGCCCTCACCATTCCTTGCTACACACAACTCTGTAACTGATGCAGTTTCCCAAATACTGCCCATGCATAAACTGACCCCTCCAGGGGCTCCACAAAGAATGGTCCTGGGTGCTGCGTCGAGAGGTGTTTCTGACAGACATCTTTTGAATGAACAGCTCAGGTTGTTGAATCATCTCATCTTTACACAAATTTATATTAATTATATAAGTAATTTTAGAAAAATAAGCTGTCCCCAACTCTGTTTCTCCACATTATCATGGCTAGAGTTATTTTAACTGACTTCAATCTAAGTTACCTCAAAAAAAAAAAAGAAAAAGAAAAGAGTGCTTGAACAGAAATATCTGCACAACATTTTGAAAATTGTGCTGGTGGTTTTTTCATTACAGCACAAGACATTTTTACCTTCTGGAAATATTTTGCTCTAATGGGCAAAGAAATAGAAGAGAGTATGTTAGAATTCATGAATGAAAATACAAGACTTCACTATAGTTCCTAGAAATGAAGGGAAAAATCCCAAAACAAAACCACAAACCAAAGAACAGAAAGGTCCACGTGATGATTTCTGCAGTTGTACAACAGTGCTGTTGGTAATCATTTCTAGCATCTATAGACCAGCTCTATTTCTAATGTAGTTTGTAAAGACTAATTAACACAGTAACCAGCTTTCTTCTGTCCTCCCACTCCCATTTTATATATGGCAGTTGCTCAACACTAAAGTTAATTTCTCTGTCCAACTTTGACTGCTGCATTTTGTTTGACCTTGAACAAGTGAGCCAGTTGATCACAGTCACAGGGTCAAAAATTCAACCCAGTAGGTTTTTTTCCATTGTAAGCAATGGTTTTACAGGAGGAATGGCTGGATATTTTTTAATACTGGGCTGCAGTATACATTTAATTTTGATGAATGAGCCCTAGACAGGGTTTGAACCTCTGAACCCTCATTATGAATCTGTCTAGGGCACAGTGGGTTCATTAGTCACTCCAGTAGAAATGTATCAACAAATTTACTGAGGTTTCTATCTTAATATCCTGTCTGATATGTTTTTATTTGAAAGAAGCTTGAGTTTAAAATACCACCTTAAAAACAGTTTAAAACATATGCAGAAATAATAAAGTCTAAAACACGATTCAAATTATTGATTTCTTTACTATCTCTTCCCTTTGCTAATCTTTATTTAGTTAATTTTCTTCCCATGGCAATCCAGGTGTTTTACAGCTAAAGCCTTACATTTACTTTCAGGAAAATAAATTCAGATGTCCAACATGTGTTTCCTCACACTTCCAAATATTAATTGTTTTTAAACTGACTTTTCTGAAGTCTGGACTTTGCTTGTAATTGACTGATTGCCTGGAAAGACACTTTCTTTAAGGAAAAAAACAGTGTAAATTAGTCAAGGCAGTGTGTAGGTTTAAGGTGAAGAGGTTTGTTTTCTTTTGGATAGATCTCCATGAATAATGAAAAAGTTCTGTAAATTATAATTACACTGTGTGAATGCATGTAATTCAACCATATGACCTAACTCAAGTGATAGGTTAACCAGCAAATGTGTTTTCAGAGCCATAAACTTAGCAGACACCAAGTTGCAGTTTTGAAAACAGGGATATGTCTGGACACATAGCTCAAGCACAGCTGTTTGAAAAAGTGATTTATTGTTTTAAAAAGTGATTTGCTGTTAGGTATTTATGAAACCTCCCTAACTAATGGTGGGAAGAAAGGAAAAGAGTGGGAATGCTAGAAGAGATAGATCTAAAAGACTTCCTGAATACTCAGAAGCTCTCTCCCACATTTTGAAAGAAAGCATTCCTGTAAAAGTGTAGAATAAAACATGCCAAAGTGGGATGAGGGATGTTATCTTTGTTTGCAAGCCAAAATAACTGCTGTTAATTGTTTTACACCCCTAGGGCTCTAGGTACCAACCCTTTGCACTGTGACTGCAGCCTCCGCTGGCTTTCTGAGTGGGTGAAGGCAGGCTACAAAGAGCCAGGGATAGCCCGCTGCAGCGGGCCTGACGCCATGGTGGACAGGCTGCTGCTCACAACACCCACCCACCACTTCCAGTGCAAAGGTAGGAGCAAGCTGGGAGGCCCTCTGCTCTGTCCTCTTGTTTTATCTCATATACAGTGCTTTATTTTTGTCCTGTTGCAACCTGTTAAGCTTTAAAGTGAGTTTTTGGGGGGGAGCAGGGTTTGGCTTTCATTTTCTGAACCCTCACATTACATTCAAGTTGCATTTCCAAGTGTTCTTCCACAGAGTGCCATTAACTGCACCACTGGAAGGAAAAAGCAGCAAACCTCAGAAGAGGTAGTATTCCTGTTGCTCACACCAGATGACATAATGGCAAGTTAACATGAATGATGTTGGTAGAATTATTCAAGCAAATAAGTTGGTTTTGGCCTTCTAGCTACCCCAGAAAACTTTGATAAAATTAGGGTTATTATAAAAATATAGAATTCTTCCAGAAAGCAAATATTTGCCAAAACTCCATTTTCATTTGAAGATATGCAAACTGTCCTCATCAGCTCTGTGTCAGAAACTGTAGATTATGGAAGATGTTTTGTGTCTGAATACAGTGGACATTCCTTCAGGAGAGAGCTGAGGTGCAGCTATTAACAATTAGGGGTAGTCCCTGGGTGCAATATGCTCTGTTAGAGAGCAGTCAGACAAAGGATAAGGAGCACAATTTTTTGTGGATAAAGTAGCTTATTCCTGAATGTAGCTTAGGATATACTTGTATGTTCTTAATGTAAAAAAAGTTCTAGAGGTCTGCTTAGGTTACCAGCATGTACAAGAAGATGGAGTTACATTTCTAGTGGAAAAGATGGGTCAGTAGCCTCTCTTAGAAATGGAAATGAGGACATAAAGCTGCGTTTTATGTCTCTCAGAGTGCCAGGAACATTTACAGTACTGCTTGGCAGCATGATTTTATAGAGGCTGGGATTAAACTGCTGAACAAACAAATGATGGTGTGGAAGTGGGTTTAGAACACAGGTTCCCAAGCCTGAGCTGAATTTTGTGTCCTTTCAATATTTAATAACTGTAACCTTATAATTTAATTACTTTGAAATGTCATTCTCCAAACTATCAAAACTCTGTAATTATCAGAACTACAGACTTCATTATAGTCTCTTAAATGTGAAGTACAAATATACCCTAAATACTAAAAATATCAAATAATCTGCTTGTTCACACAAAGTGAAACAAAGAAAATGATCACATTTACTTATTAAACAGGGTTTGAAAATTAATCCAGAAAGAAAAGCTAGATGAGTTCTTCATTCTGAAACTGTGATACATCAAGTTATGCTCACTTCCTCTCAAAACTAAGCAAGCAGCTCTTAGGCAAGAGATCAGTAAACCTGTGATCCAGACTATTAAAAACAGCTGTATGTTTTTAGTGTAAATATTAGTTTGGTCCACTAGAAGGCTGGTGGGCTTTCTAGTATCCCAACTGTCTCCATGGCTTGCTTTATCTGAATAGAAAAGGAGACAAAGTGTTGATTCAGAGGTAGTCTTTGGACAAGCAGAAACTGTTGACAGTCTGGACAAGTGGTGCTATACTCCAAGAAGCTCCAGGCCCTGGCAGAATTCCCCTTTTCTCATCACAATACATATATTTTGAAAAACAATGCTTGATTTGGTTTTCTAGCCAAAGCCATACACCCTGTACATGTTGAAGATCCAATGCCCTGTGCTTCTCTGTCTGGACACTGGTGATGGTCCCTTTTGGGAAAGCACCAGGATTTGTTACAATGTCCTGTCCAGGTTTACCCAGCAGGCTGGAGCCATGTGCATGGCCTGTGTCAGGGTATGGTGCAGCCTCCAGTTGTCCTACAGCTGCATTGCCTTCTGGTCACTGAGCTGGAGCTGTGACGTGCCTGTCAGCAGAACAAGACTGGCTGTGGGGTGACACAGTGTCCAAGGATGGGTCTGTCCCTCTGCCTGTGCAGGCTCAGTCCTTGCTCATGCACTGCTAGCGTGGAGCCCAGGGTGGGCTGGGCCCCTGTCCCCCTGAGGAGCCTGAGTCGTTGCTGCAGCAGTCAGCCCGTGCTGAACTTGGCACCTTGAGATGCTTGTAGAAAGGTAGTGCATAGATGTCCTCTGTGACCTCCAGTTACTTTTACATTAAAAAAACATAGTTGGAGTTTAACTTATTCTTGTTAAAATTACGGTTTTAGCCTGTGACTGAGCAGGAGGTTATGTCTTAGCAGGGCCAAGAAAATGAAAGTGTGTAATGTGCAAGTCATGCAAACTCAGCTCTGCTTTTTATTAAATTGCCCTCCTAGTTATGCAGTAGGGGAAAGGAATGTGCTGGGCTGAGGGCATTTTGCTGTATGGATTTATAAATCAAATCCACAAGGGCAAACTAATGAACTACTTAACTGTCAGGAACTAACACTGTTCTTATTAGCTCCTACATTGATTAGCTTTGATCTATGTCATAGGAATAAATGGAAAATGTACTTGTGTGTATTCTGAAATAAATAAATAATAGAGCGAATTTTGGCTTAGTGACCTCTAAATCTAGAAGAGCAGCACTGCTGGCTGTTTCTTGAGCTCTCCAAGGAGCTACCTTCCTATATTATTCATATATTCTACCTTCAAGACAAAAAGTAGCTCAGATATGTCACGTTCCACCCCGTCAGAGCCTGAAATTCAGATGTTATTTCCTTTTGCTGTCCTAACTCCAACTTAAAAACATATATGACACTTGGTTAGAAAACAATGCAAAGATAGAAGAGGATGGCAACAGTCTTTTATTTCATTTTTTTATTTGTTACTTCTTGTGTATTTTTTCCTCATTATTGCATGTTGCTCTCTGCAGTCGGTGGCCCTGATAACACCACCATCAGTGTAGGATGTAGCCTTTACATTGCAAGTGCTTTTCAAAGCACCTTGGTACCCACTTCTGTCATGTTCCTACCCGCTGTTGGTGCTGTGCAGGTGTTCAAAGTTAATAGAGAAGGTTAATATCTCATACAAAATGGTACGAAGAAAATCCCTGGATGGAAGGGATTTTTTCATCCCTAGTTTTGGTAACAGTCTAGAGCTCCACTTTCTCTCTAACGTCAAGCATAAGCTTCTCTTTTTCACTTCCAGGATGTTTCCCAGTTTGCTCTGTCTTATCATTTATCATGCAATAACAGAAGCTCAGTGCCCACTCCTGATTAACACAGCACCGATTTTATGTTATTTTTAAATGTATTTCCTTGAAAAATGAAATAAAATTATTTTAGTGTCTTTACTGCCTGGTATAATTTAAGCCCTTTTAAAGAATTAGATTTTAATTTTTACATGTAAAATCTGGTAAGTTACTAATATTTGAAATGTAGCATTTTCAAAATCACCATTTCTTTAACTGTAAATATAAATGTAAATTAGCTTTCTGTAAAATCTCAACAATAAAATATTGATTGACTTGGTACCCTAAATATAGTTAATATTGTTTTTGTCTGTGCTCATTTACCTGCTCACCAACAAACATCACTACTACTCTGGAAGAGTTGTGTTAAAAAAAATGTGGTTTCTTGGTTTAAATATGGCCATGTGTATTTACCTGCATACATTTACATCTTGGCATATTTGTTTCTGTTGCATTTTGCCAAGACAGCTGAATGTTGATAATCATTCTTCTGGGCAGAAAAGGAAGAAAATAAGTTTTGAACTCTGTTAAAATTAAGGATGGTAGAACACTTTGCACAGAAATATTCATGTAAGCCTCTAACTAATCCTTTCTTATGCATATTTTTTTGTTTCTGCTGCTGCATCTGCACTTTCATTCTTGTTACCAGCCACAGAATTGCCATGTTATAGTTCCCTAGGGGTTACTATTGCAGAATTTCCAGCACTGAGAGAAGGAAAAATTGCTGACAAGCAAATATGTATAAGCCCACTTTCTGGAAATTCCCAACGTGTTTTTTTCAGAGCTGTTGTTTGCATGTCCAGGGGAATATATGCATCATTGAGACTTGCCTAGCACTTAACTTCTTCAGACCTCTCTGATCCCTGGCAGTCCCATGCTGTTGTGTCAAGTTGCACCCAGGGCTTGTGTGTTTGTGCAAGCTCAGGGTGAATGCTGCATTAGGAAAACGTGTGTGTGAGTAGGGGAAGTGTAACTCTGGTAATCCAGCTCTCTGCTAATACCCTGTGTTGTGCCTTTCCAGAGCCAGTGGATATCAGTGTTGTATCCAAGTGTAACCCCTGCCTCTCCAATCCCTGCAAGAACAATGGGACCTGCAGCAATGATCCAGTCGAGTTTTATCAATGCACTTGCCCTTTTGGCTTCAAGGTATGACTACAAATGAACTACATAAAAAACAACAGTGTTCCCATCCCTTCTGTGTTCTTAATTGTTGTACCGTGAGAGGTCCGTTTTGCAGGTGACTGAGCTCAACACTTCCCTTACTCAAGCAGGCTGTGTGTGAGCTTTCAGCTGCACCCTGCTACAAATCTTCTGGTGTGTAATAGGAAGGGCATTTCTTTCTTCCTGTGCTGTGACTATACAGACACCCGGGGAACTTGCTCTCGTTGACCCTGCTTTGAGCAAGGTGGTTGGAGTAGACAGTCTCCAGATCTTCCAGCCTTGGGCATTCTCTGATTCTGCAATGCAGAAATCCATATGAAATGGCAAGTTGATTTCATCTTCCTTTTAATTTCATTTCTTTTGCCAGCAACAAGTTAAGTATTTCATAAGCTGCCAGACTAAAGAGGAGGCACTTCTGATGAGAATTAAGGGCCAGTTTAGCCCACGTTGGCAGAATGTTGACACCTTGTAGTTACATCTATGTTACACAGACTGGTTAGCAGAAAGATGATGAACTGATCAGACACAACCACTAGCTCATCTCTCTCTGACTTCTGAGCACCAGTGTTCACAGAGTGATCTGCAAACCTGCCATCTGGTTGATGCCAAGCACTGTGAGCATGCAGTGCCAGCTTCTTGAGAACACATTTGAAAAGCAGAAAAACTTGTCATTGAGTAATGCAGTTTCTTCAGGAGTGACATGTAACTCCCATTCTTAGCACTGCAGCATGATAGCTTAAGGCTACTAGGACTTTGTTTCAGAGTTGATATAACTGGAAACCTAGCTCAGTAGTCAGTAGCTGAAGGATTAAATATAAGTAATAAATGAGGCATATGATCTGTTCACAGCCTGGGGAGAATTGGATGTTATGGCCAAAGAAGTAGGTTGCATCCTGCAGACTGTGATTTTATTTTCCTCATTGATACTTCTAACAGAGTCTTGGTCACTTGAAGCAGTTGCTCATAAAACCAAGAGTAATAATAACTATAGAGGAAAAAAAGAAGAAAGGCAAAACCAGACATATGTGTGGGAAGCAAGCTCAAATATCCATGTCTTACATTCCAGGTAGGATTTAGGAATTAATTAGTTCTGATTATATCACTATTTCCCTTCTCTGTTTGCCTAGGTTATATCCCAAATGGTAACAGAGTAATTGTGGAAGACCTGAAATGTTGGAAAATGGAAGATGTAGAGCTTATTTCTTCTATTTCACCCCAGTGCCCCCATACCTAGTACTCAAGAATAGCAACAATTCTCCTAAGTAATTGAAAAAGTCCTTGAAAATTTCCTCTCATTAAAAACCCTCTACCCCTTGGCATTTCAGCGAGCATCTTTTCTTGGATCTTAAGATGACCACATTTGTCTGCAATGAGGGAGACTGTGGCTGTTTATTTCCTCAGGTTAACAGAAGAATGGTCAGTTTAATGTGATGTTTAATATAAACTAGGTTGAATTCTTAGGAAGGGACTGGGTGACTGTAAGGATAGCTTGAAAAGTAAATGCTTTCAGAACTAGCAGGAAAATACATGAATTTTTGTGTATCTCTTACTCTGTAGGGTAAGTATCGTGGGACAGATATTCAGGTTATTCAAAGTAGACATTTATTGGTTATGAGTATTTTTTTTGCCCATGGGTTTTTGTTTTGGTTTTCTTTTGTTTTACAGTATTTTTGTATTAGCAAATGCACTAGTATAGATGCATTTATAATGCTAGAAGACATGTTTACAAAGGCAGGATTTATTAACAAGTATAATCAAGAATAATACTCTAGATATATTGGCAACCACTTTCTAGTGTGCATCAGACCTCATATGCATCACTTTACTTAGAAAGATTTTGATAAATTCTTGAAGTGACTCAGTTTAAGCATCTCATGGAGCATCCAGTTTTTTTCCTCTCTCACACGCTTTGTCAGGTAACATTCAGTGTGTGAAAGCAAAAGCTAAAACCATTTGTGAGTTTGTAAGCACCAAGCTGTTACCCAAGCATGGCAGAGAGCTAACAGGGCCAGGCATGGCACTTAGTGCAGAGTTTAAAAATACTGACTGGATAACAGTGCAGGGAGAATTGGTGGAAATTTAATAAGCAAAAAAGAACTGCGTGTCTTTACCACAGGTTTTTGAATAAAAATGAAATATGACAGGTCCAAATGCAAACCATATGAAAGGAGCACTCTATCTACCACACAGTTCTCCACCAGAGATTCATGCTAATTCAATAACAATACCTTGCTTCCTTCTCACCAGCCAACACCAAACAGCTCTATCCATCTGGAAGTTATTTCCTAGACCTTGATAAATTGCCCTAAATCTGCCCTCTCAGCATTTGTTTTTTCTTGTTTGATGTAGATGTTGAAAAAATTCTGTGTGGAAGAGTGCATCAATAAAGTGGCAAACCCACCCTTTTTTCTTCATTCAAATGAGCTGACAGCTTTATAATGTTCCCTGGAAAGGAACAGTTACAGACCACTTTTTGGGGTTCCCATGCTCATGCCAGGCTTCAGAAAAATAGTAGGCTAACTAGCAGAAAGCCACCTAAGTTAACAGTTGCCAAAACTGGTGCTTGATGGAATCAGGAACTTCCTACCAGTTAACTGTAGTTGCAAAAACCTATCGTCTTACTTTTCACTATCACATTGATGATGACTTGATCTCTGATTTTTCATGATCACAAGAATGTTTTTGCTATTGAATGTATACCTTATGGGGCTTTCAGAAATGTGTAATGCTGCCAATAATGGGTTTGAGTAAACTTAAAAGTGAGGTAACTCATGGCCCACCTGAGCTGAGAGGCCAGTGGGCCAGGCAGTTGTGTTTGATGAGGACAGAAATATAGATTGCTCACTTGGGAAAGGGGAAGGCTATATGCTGATGGCTATCTGTGCTGCTGCTCTTTCTTTAAAATGGGTGATTAATGTGTTTGCTGTAGATAAGCCATGGCTGTAACAGTGCCTTTCTGGTGGTTCGCTGGGGACAAAGCCCCAAAGCCAGTGGAAATGGTGTGAGAGTGCCACCTACGGCAGCTGGCAGGCTGCACAAGCTTGAGCTCCAGGGTGCCACCAGTGCTGGCAGGAAATGTCTCTTGATGTTATGAAACTTGTGTTTTCATATTAAACACAGACATAGGTGTAATTATCCAGCTTTTTTTTTTTCTTCTCTGTAGCATTGTTTGAAAGATAATTTGAATCATATGTGTGGTTTAGAAAGTGAAGTGTGAATGCAAGTAGAGAAATGAAGCTTTCTTCTGCTGTAAACGCTGCTGGCCACCTGCAGTGCGGGGGTGTGCGAGTGCAGCTGGTGGCTGGTACAGAGATAACGGTACCGTGCTAATTCACTTGTCCTGCAGAGTGTGGGGCTTTCATGTGTTCCCATTGATTCTGTAAGATCGAGTCTATGGGTGTTAGAAATCAAGACAATAATCAAACTTGCAATCAATAAGCCATTGAGAAAGGATTTACTTGAATAGCTGTAGTAAAAACGAAGGTGAGTGAAACACACTCAGTGTGTTTTGCCATTGCTGTACTCTGGAAACGCCCTTTTGGATTTTTTTTTTTTTTTTTTTTTTTTTTGCTGTTTTTTGTCTTTTTTTTTTTTTTTCCTTAAAACTGACAAACAATTAAGGAGAATTATTTTCTTTCTTCCAAATAGAGTTATTTCCAGAACTGGGAAAAGAGACCTTAAAATACATCTGTGTTTTATCTGAAATGAAAGAATATTGCCAGCCTGGAATATAAAATGCAGCACCTGCCAGGCATTGCCACAGACTCTTTAATTGCTCAGATAAATGGGAACCTGAGTTGTTAGGATGCAGGATGTTTGTCCACTCTGGGTTCTGCTGTTACCAAAAGCAGTCTGACATGGAAAATGAAGCTAGGTGAAATTAGTGTAGCACGTATCCCACGCTTCAAGTCACAGATGCTGATGCATGTCTGTGGTAGAGTTGCTCTGTACATTTTATCCCAATCTATTCATCTCCCTATTGAGTTCAGCCAGTGTCCTGACTTTTCCAGAAGCACTGCAGTATCTTGAGGGTTCAAGCAATTTCACCAGTCATCCAGAATGACAGATACAATTGGAAAAATCCTGGGTAAAGCTCATGGGCTTTGGAGAGCCAGTATTCTTTGCAGCCAGACTCTTGTGGTGGGAGGCATTATAGTGAAGCCAGAATGATATTTAGTGAGGAAGCTGGCTCCAAAGTTCTGCTAGGATTTTGGCTCTTCCTCCTCCCTGCCCCCTGTGCCAGGATCTCATCCCTGGAAGCAGGGTTAGAAATTGAGAATCTCAGAGCAGACTGTCTGTGGGATATGCAGGATTCGTGTCTATCTCATGTTGTACATGGATATAACTAATGTACCACTAGAGTGGCTAGATGTGGCTGAGCAGAAGCTGTGACTGCTCAGCACAGGGCTAATAAGCAGGGTATGTCAGTACAGACCCCATGCCATTAGCACAGACTCCCTGCTGCACTGACTGTCTCATTTGCTCATGAGGGTGCTCAGGGCTTTGCAGTGTCTTGGGGCAGGGGCATCTCAAGTTTGCTGTTTGCTCTTTGCCACGTAGATGTACTTCTGCAGCCTGACATCAAGAATCTGTTAAGAGTCCTAGAAAATGGCTGTTTGAGGAGTATTCAGAACAGAACTGACCTTAAAACATAGGTATGGCAGTGTTTGCTCACGTACAGATATTCTGGCCAGCTCTTACAGCTCAAGGCTGAGACAGTGCAAGTTTATTCCAATGGGCCAGTGTCTCAGTTATGCTGGTTGGGTGGGGTTGTATGAATGTAACCCAGTGCAGTTTGGTGCTGATGCATGCCAGCTGTGGCAGAGTCTGTGCCTAGTGTGTTAGGCTAACACTGTTTGGAAATGTATCTCCGTGCTTTTGTTTCTTTGAACCTATTAACATATGCATATTAAGTCCCCATATACATCATTCAGTACACAAATAAATCCCCGAGTTGGAATTGCAAAAGGAGGAGGAATTGGAAGGAACTCTTAAACCAGCCTGCCCTCAATCCACGTGAGCCAGGAGAGCAAATGTTCCTGCCTTCATGTGTTACTCTGGTTTGGCCTCTTTCCTCTCCCAGTGTCAAGGGGACAGGCAGAGGAATGTAAGCTCATTGCCAAGTTTTCATATGAAGAAATCAGTGCACCAAAATACTCTTTGTGTGAGGTGATTCGGCCTTGAACTTTGATTCTAATAGATTCTCCTGGAGGATGTGTTTATGTGATCTGGCGTGTTTTATTTTTGTTTGTTTGTTTTAACCATACTTGAAATATTAATGAATGTTGAGGAAGCATTTTCCACTCTTAATAAAATAAAGCAGAAGACCTTTAGGGATTGACAATTAAAGGGTGACCATGTAAAATGAGTAGACCTATATTTATGTATGGATTTTTAGGGCAAACACCAGTGTCAGCAGTAGGTGGTTACAATTTCATATTATGCTCCTAGGGTAGAAAATAAACCTGCAGAAATCACAACATTTTTCTGTGTGTGCTTATTCCGTAAAACTTGCCATGCATCAGTCGGACTTGTGTTTCTTTCTTTTTGCTCTTTCTGTTACAGTAGGTCTAAAGAAAGTAGAGATTTACATCTAGAAGAGCATAAAAATGAAAGGCTTAAGGAGGGATTACCACCACAGTTGCTGGCTGAAGGTGGTGAGGCACACATACACTCACCACAGCCCTGTAAAAAACACAGTAATGTATTGTGGCATGTCCTAACGAGGGCTTTTAACAATGAAGCCAACTCTGAAGAATTATTTCCATTTTTGTTAGGCCAACAAGAAAGCAGATGTTGAGCAGCTTCAGGCATTTGCTGTGTTTGTTCAGAGCTGCATCAGGAGAAGCAGTGAGCTGTTAAGGTGCACAGTAAACCATACCCACAGGTGGGCACCCTTGTATTCACTCTTCTGCCAGTGTGAATTACTACCCCTGCCCCCCACTTTGTTTTTACTACTGTTTTCTGGTCCAGTTCTAAATGCCTTAAAAGACCCTACGTCCAATCTTTCTTTTCCCAGGGTAAAGGAGAAGGTTTTATTGGCATTTAGTCTGAATTTCAGGCTCTTGTTCTTATGTTTGTCTGGTTCTATTACACTAAATAGTAATTTTTCATCCTCTATGGTTTGTCTGCCTTTCAGGTGATTGCTGGTTGCTATAATTCGGCTTAATCAAGTTCTGTATAACCAGCTCTTAATTTTCTGCATCCCACCATTTCTGTGTAATTGAATCAGTTGAAGTAGTTGGTCACAGCTGAAAATCCTTATTGTTAGATTTTCTTGTGATTGTCTGTCATCTGTTATCCTTGAGGCTTTCTTGGCATTGACTGTACTTGGTGATGTGGCTTTTGGGTTTCTTTTGTTGTCCAAGAACATGAACAGAGATTGTCCTAGGAGGTTAATTCCCTTATTTTCCCCTTTCCTTTGGGATTGATAGAATTGGTGAAGTTCCTGTAAGCAAGCTAAGCTGAGGAGAAAACTTTCTTTATCATGTGAGAGTAAACTGTCTCTTGTTAATAGAAATGATGTACTGCCAGACTAGCTCAAGCATTAGTAGATTACTGTGTAGGGGGGTAAGTGCCCAAACGCTGCAGGGGAAGTTACACCCAAGGTATCTGCACTCCCTTGCTGACAGTGTCAGGCCCCAACACTGAGCTGGTGCAGGGCAGACACCTGCCCCCATGGCCCCCGGGGGTCCCCTACCCCTACTTCTGAATGCATCTGAAATAAATGTTATGCTCTTGCTCATTACCACAGTGGGCATGTTTGAGTTCTTTAGTAGTCTGGAAAATTCATTTGCATGTTTGATTTGGAAAGCATGGCTGCCTGCCTGGATTACCTGTTGCAGTTCAACCCCCTATCAGAGTGCAGTCTTGGTTTCTGCCTGAGAAGATGGCTGGTATTTCTGAACTGGCAAGCCTTGTAGAGGAAGCTTTACAGAGCTTCCACAAGCAAGAGATGTTTCTGGCATTTTTGCTGATATAACATGTATTTCAGTGTGAGACCTTTTATCAGTACAGAAGCGTTCCAAACCAAAAGTCTGCATCCTTAACAGACTGGGATACACCAGCAAAAGTTTCTTCAAGTGGACTGTGGCTCTTCCAGCATCTTCAGCTCGATTTATTTCAGAAATCTAGTGAGTTCTTTGGAGACATTTTTTTAACCACATTTAACCTCTGCCTCCTGTTAGGTTTCATTGTGTTCCTGGATGTTGTGTGTCCCTCCTCTGTCATGCAGGCTGCTTTCAATAGCTTAAGTCTTAGGCATAGGTTAATTGCCTTGAGCAATAAGTTTAAAATACAACAATTACATTTTCTTTTATTTCTTATTTCTCATTAATAGGAATTGTGTTTTCTATACAAATGTCCAGTCTCTCTAACTTTCTCTACAGTGTTCACACTAAAAAAGAGGCACTGGCTTTTGATAGCCTGAGAGGGAATGTTTTGTCACTGGAATGTGTGTTTTAAAATAAATAGGCCCTTAAGTGTTTTGAAGGTACTGAAAACATTGTTCTCATTCATGAATACTGGTTGAATTAGAGACTGCATATAAAATATTCAATGTCCTTTTTACATCAAATATTTCGGGTTGGATTTTATGTGCAAAAGCAACCCTGGGCAAAATCAACTCTTTTCAGTGTCTCTAGTTTTCTTCTATATCTCCTGAAACATTCCCACCGTAATCTGCATCAGCCAGTTGATGGAGTAACTTTGGAAGCTCTAGAGCACCTGCCCCATCCAGTTTGGCACCTCTGGACTCAGTTTAGAGATGTGCTATGTGAACTGACTCTGTGACAGATAAATGACATATCTTCTGTCATTGGTTAAAAGCCCAAAAGACCATTGAAGCCCAAAGCACTTCTGTAAGGAGAGGTTTAGAAGGACAATCAGGATTTATCTCATAATGAATATAATTGCAAAATAAACCTCAGATGTCCACCGAGAATAAAGTTTCATACTCCTAGAAGAATAACCAGAGTTTTTTAAAAAATAATATGATGAATCCTTGCACTTTGACTTTGACAGACGTATTCTTGATTACTAGCTACAGAGGTAATGGAAGGTGTATTATACCCTGGAGGATCATAAATCTTTCTGATTTAAATAAAATGAGGCTTAAGAGAGCAGAGTTCACCTAATTTGCTATGAATTGACAATTGTGATTTATTAACAAGGACAAGGAAGTCACTAAGAAGTGCTGCTGTCATGCCCAATTATGGTTTAATCAGGTGCCAGATGAAGCTAGACTGGCATAGAAGATAACTATACAGTGCTGGAGGTGGGGGGGGTATAAATAACTATTATCTGTATTTTTACCTCAGACACTAACACTGTGAAAGTTTTCAGAAGAAGCTAAATCAGCCAAATGGTGGAGGGGAGCAGGGCAAAAACAATATCAATGTATCTTCTTTTCATAATCTAGCTTCTACGCAAGTCGTATTTCTCATGATGCTTGTGAGCAGCAGGCAACTTTTCTGTTTTATTGTTGTGTCAGTGTAAGTAGGGCTGTATAATTACAGTACTCAACTAAAAAAAGAATCTTGATAAATTCAAAATTTTTAAAAACTTTTTTCGAACCTAGAAATGGATGAAATTAATTACTTTTTCATGTTAAATGCATTGGTTTGTAAGCAGCAATCTTCAGAAGGTACAGATTTATGACCCCATTGGGACAGATGACTGAAGAGAAATAGTTAATTTATCACCACAGTGAGTACAATAACCTAGAGGTATCCAAGGAGTGGATGTCTGCAGCAAGGTCTGCATTCAAAAGGAGTCACAGCATTTTTGTGAACAACAGATGATCAAAATCTTTCAACTTCCACCTGGCAATCTAAAAGCACTCTGATCCAAAATTGCTGCGATATTATCCATGCCTTGCCAAATAATTTGTATATATGCCTAAGCAGATGGATGTAACACACACCCTGCCAGCTCTTGTAGTTGTTTGACCTTGCCAATGAGCATCATCTACATCTTTTCCAGACTGAGGCTTAGCCATTATGTCCGTGGCCACAAAGGCCATAAACAAGGAAACAGTGTCACCTGGATCTGCTGAAGAACTCCAGACTTGATACAGATATCAGTGTGTAATATTGGTCTTAATATCAGTGCAATCAATTAGGAAATCAGTTTCAAATATTCTCAATGCTGAAGTTTTTAGCCCTTCCTACAAAATAATTTAGATTAGTTTTATATTTTAAAGTTAGTTTTGTTCTTCACTCGGTTTGCAACATCTCTAATTATTTGGTAACTAAGTATTCCCTTCACAAAGCTGAGTAGCTGTTTGCAGTGATTGCTGAGGTGTCCATCAAGCCCTTCACGCTGCACTGGCATCAGATGACATGCCAACTTTCATAACTGGCTTTAAGATTTGCAGTACACATAAAACTTTTCCTTTTCCTTTGCAATGGGAGGCTCTTAAATACACAATTGTGAATAGAACTTGAGAGAATTTTCCTACCAAATTTGTAACTGAGTGTATTTGTTGTGAATTCATGGCATCGTGTTTCCTTGGCCAATTGTGCAAAATTGTTCTTGTTTCTCCTTTGTATTTATGACTGCTAAATGTATTTATTACAGGGAAACTGCTGAATACCTCATTCTTATTTTCTACCTTGATTTTGTGGTAGCATTGAGGTTTATGTGATACAGTTTCATTCGTGAGACATCTCTTTCCCTTCCTTCCCTGGGAATATTTCCATTTTTATCATAGTTCTCACTTTCCAAGCATAAAAGAAGTAAAACTCAAGTAAAAAAAATAAATCCATTTGAGAGTTGAAACTGAGTTCTCATTCTGTGCTGAGTGTCTGTCTTCTATTAGTCTGGATGTTTTTTTCCCCCCTCTCCTCTCATCCCATCTCATCTCAGTCTTTTATAAGAAGCATCACTTGTGTATTAACATTTGTGAGACTGAGAGTTGGATGTGGATGCATGACTTCCACTATTAGGAATGTAAAGGACTGAGTTTGCAATACAGTATCTTTGTAGCTGGTAATTCCATCTGATTTCCCTAACAGCTTTAGCCGTACATAGCGTTTGATAACTAAGTTCTTAATTTAAAGTGTCTATCAGCTATATTTGTCTTCATCTAGTATTTTTACTAAACTCATGAATGCTACCATCTGTTCTCTACACATACCATCTAAATAAAAAGTAGTAGGAACACACTGTATATTGTTAACAACTTGAATAAACTGTGGTATTTCTTTTGTATAGCTCATTTTTCCAGCATGCTTTAAAGCAGTGTAGTCTTTGAACCAGACTGTAATTAGCTGGAAGGAGATCTCCCTATTCACAAACCGTTGAAGTGGGATAGACTTCTGCCTGTCTGCAGGTGTCTTCCTCACTGGCTGGATCATGTTTCTACTGCACTCAGCAGTGACAGTTTTATACACCAGCAGGTTTCTACCTTGTTCCTGTGGCAAGCTGCATGCTGCTGCCTCTTGTCTGTGCCCACTGCTGCTAGAAAAGGGTCAAGGATCACATTAAAATGGACAGAGGTCAAACCTTGGCCATGAGATCTTGAATGAAGCTTTCAGTCTCCACAGACAATACTAATTTGTGAAAATTTATTTTTGAAAAAAGTCATTGCAATGGTTGAAACAGGATCAAAGCAAATGAGAGCTTTTTATTGTATTATCCTTTTTCCTTCCTGCTGAGGCCCTTATTAGTTTTTGCTACTTGTTCTTGCGTGTTTTACTAATCATGAGGTAATGTTTTCTGGCATTGGATAGTTGTAAAGGCTGCACTTTGGCACAGCAGCACTAAGGAACAGCTTGTATGCACACTAATGCCCAGTACAGTTAATTACTGTTGAGTAGGAAATGAAGAACTGACACTTTCTAAGCATGGTGGATAGTTTCCCTGAAATATGGAGCTGGAGCAGCCCAGATAAAATCTGGACCAGCTGAGGTGCTTCAGATTTAAAGAGGCAGCTGGACTCTGAACATATATGTCATCTGATTAGTTGCAGAAATTTTACGTTTCAACACCTAATCCTTTCCTCTCCTACAGAAAATGAGAGAAATTATATAGATGTGTTTTGGATCTGCTCCTTTCCTATCACATTGGACAAAAATTCATTGCAGCTTAAAAAGGCTCTAGAAATAAAGTATTGCACACAAAGGGACCTTCATCCTCTTTCTGTGAATTGCCAAGACAGTCGTATCTTCTTGCCTGTCCTTGAAACAAAGTCTGCGCTGCTTTTCTGATTCAGACTTCATTAAAAAGCTCTTTAGTCTTGAAGAAAAGATACAATATTCTCCTTTGTAACAATAGTTATTTCCAGGGAATGTAATTCAAAGAGGTTTTTTCCCAACTCACAGATAAATTAATCTTAGTGATGCTTGACAGCAATTCCATTTTTCCAGTAAGAAGAGTCTTACTGTAGGTTGAGACTAGAGAATTGCATTATTCATTTGAAAGATGTTTCTAGAATGTCTTTAGGCTCCTCTGGGTAGTGACAGTCTCACACAGAAATAAAATGGCTTTGCTTTGATGTAGATTTATTAGTACCAATATTTTCTGCAGCTTCTCTCCTTTCAGAATTCTTTGTTTTTCAGAGTCTTCTGTGTTTGAGAAAATGTATTTGTTTGGTGGGCTCTCAATGTGCTATTGAGAAAGTCAACTTGGAGAAGATAATCCTCAGAGAAGGATTAAGTGCTGTTTGCCCATTTATTACAATGAGTAAACTGAGTCAGAGAGGCTCTAATTTTCCTAAAGTCACATAGCAACTCAGTGTTGTAATTAAGTCTGATTCAGCAGCACGTCCTAATCAGTTTCCATGGTGCCTGAGGCCCAAGAAGCCAATCATTCAGCCATGTTCAGTACAGAAATGAGAGCTGAGTCTAAGTCATGAGAAATTTCAATGAGAGACTGAAAAGGCTTTGCTCTCATTTTAACATTCATCTTTATTAAATTTTTATGAGAAGATTCAAAATAATCTGACTAATTAGAGTAGAAGTGATGGGACTGTCTTACATGGTGTTCAACTATGACAAAAAGCTTTGAAAAAACGGTTGCTGTGGTTTCTGCTTTGCTTCTTTCTATGCTTTGCTGCAAAGCATTTAATATTTTAGTGATACAGGGATGAAGAGTTCACATTAAACAGAAGTAACTGATCTTCCTGAAGTATCTATAAAATAGTTACTTCTTCAGGGAGACAGGAAAAGTATTTGTGATCTTAGAAATATAAAAAAGTCATCTTCCAGCTTCACCAGGATAACGTGATAAATACACAGGATTCCCAGCACAGATGGACAAAACCCAGGCAGTGTTGCAGAAGGGTGGCAGTGGATCAGTGCTAATGCTGCATGGCTCACATCCCTCAAGTGCTGCAGACTGCCTGGTGCCAAAATAAAACCTTCCCTCAGCTCTTTCTCAAGTCTTCCCTGAGACAGCTGGGGGCTCGGGATTTCAAATGGAGAAGGACAGGCTGTTTGGCAAACACAGGATGGATGAAGCAGAAACCCTGTCTGCCAGGTCTTGGGTGAGAACTTTGCATGTGGCCTGTATTGCTGTGTTGGGGCAACAAACTCACAGAGAGGCAGGGGGTTGGCCAGGTCTTTCTGTTGTTCCTCGGAAATGTTTCTCTTGTGATTCAGTCAAGGCAAAGGATGTCCCCATTTCCTTGTATTTGCACAAATTTTAACATGCAAAACTTCTCTTTGTGAGAGAGTGCTGGGGACAAGAGCCTCAAGAAATACATCTTTGTCTTCTGTTCCTGTAACAAAGCTTCTCTGTGGTGTTGGATGAAAGGATAATTACCACGTGTCTCAGTTCTCGTCACAGTATGATGGCAGTATGTCCTACCTGACAAAATACTGAAGATTTCAGTAGTATTTGGAGGACTGAAGAGTATGACATGTGAATGGGAGAGCCTAGCACCAGAGTGGACAGACCAGATCAAAAAAACTCTGTAGAAAAGTTCACACATAAAATGCTTCGACTAGGTTTGATTGAGGCTGTACCAATTTAAAGATAAACACTCCAGAGACAAATTGCTATGATTATTTGTGCAGTACTTAAAGCAGGAATGGAGCTTGAGCTGCCACAGAACCAGCACAGTCCTTGTCCTGCTGGCTTGTCACTTCCAGGCTGAGCACATTGATGGAAATGAGCACACCAGTCGAGCTGAGTGTGAACTTCTGGTCAGTGTAGGATGTAAAAGAGAGGTGGGAAATTATGAACAAGGGTTAAAAGATCTGAACAGCCTGTTTGTTCTTTGCTCAAGAGGTTTCCCAAACAGATCTACAGCCATAGACAAACTGATCAAACCTAGCTTGGTGCAGTTTTCCTGCAAGATATGTTCCCTTGGAGTGATAAAATCATGAAGTATTAGTTCAGGGAGCAGCTAGGGTCTTTTGAAAAAACAAAAAAAAAAAGGTAGGGAATTTTTTCTTTGTTGAGAGCCAAATGAGATTTTCAGACAACTTTGCCATGAGAAATGCCATAATGGGGCCATAGGGCATTTACTGCAGCATTCTGTCTCTCATGGGAGCAGCAGCTCCCTTTCTGTTGGAGGAGACTACACAAGCCTGGCCACCACTCCTCTCCAGTTCTACCAGTGCCCACCATCATCCAACTAGAGATGTTGATGTTTGCCTATTGACTGTTGCCCTTCATACCTGGTTTGGATTTGTAGTACATTGATTAGTCTCCTGGCTTTTATACTATCAGACTTGACAATCTCCTGTGGCAAAAACATCCCCCAAGCTCATACTTTGGAAGAGTATTTTCTTTTATCTGCATTAAGCTCATCTTCTAACATCAGTAAGTGTCCCTCTACTGCTGAGGGAATTAGTGTGGGACAAATTCTGTATTCATCACCTCCTTGTGAAACTCAATCACCTCAATGCCATCGATTTCCTCTTCTCCAGACTAAAGAGTCCTAGTCTTTATAGCATCTTCTTCTAAAGTAGTTGCTCCATCTCCTTGATCATTTTGGTAGTCTTTTTCTATGCCTTTTCTTACCTCGCTGCATTCATCCTGAGGCAATCAACTCATTGTCAGGTGTCAGCCAAGTACAGCATTAGGCTTCTCAAAGTCCATTCTGAATTCTAATGCAATGTTGCATGGTAATTGAGAACAGCCCAGTGTCAAAGCTAGGTGGAAAAACCACAGCTGATGCTCTCATATGCAGTATATGGCTGCAGCTTTAAGATGCTTCATTTTGACAGCACAGCCATCATAAAAAAATGAGACTGTAGGAACCACCTAAGTGTCCCCCACTCCAGTACCTCACACCAGGTATGTAAAGTCTGGAAAGGACTGGAAGCTGTTGCAAATTCAGTGAAGAAAGGAATCACTTCTGATGAGTGTTGTCAGCAAGGAAAGTTGGTAGGAGGGTAGTGTCCAATATTAATACACAGAAGTTACAGCTGAACCAAAGTCGTGGGCTGCATCTGCCCTCTTATTTTAGGAACTTACAAATAGATACAGCATTGCTATTTCCTGAAGTATGAAGTAAATAATGGTTTTAAACCAAGGCAAAAAAATAAATGAACAAAAAAACAGGAACATTCACTGAATTAATTTATCTCTGAGACATTTTTCTCATCTTGATTGCAGTCATGTATCTGCTTTCTAGTAGATGAGCTGGCAGAGAGCCACTGCTAAGGGGATCTTTGGTAGGAAGAGTAGAGGGATCACTTCAACTTCTTGTGATTGCACAGATCCCTTGAGTTTTGAGGCTTTCAGGTATCTTTATTCCATCCCACTGTGTGAGTAACTGAAAAGCAAGACTCAACTCTGATGCATTAGCTAATTTTGCAAATAGCTTGTTCTAATCAGCAGACTAGAATGATCAGATAAATATGCCCATGCCTTGAAGAGCCAATAAAAAGTCAGTTGTCAACAGTGGAGGTTGTTCAAACTGCTGAAGTTCACTTGGAACTGATGTATATTTTAGGGTAATCTTTAAAAGGGGAAGTGATTCAGTGATGATATTTCAAACAGGATTCAGTGTGTTCTGTGCAGAAATTCAAATAGCTCCCACAATAAAAATGAATTTTCCCCTTTAGGTTTTGATGGAGCAATGAGCAGGGTGAGCTGTGGCTGTGTGTGTCTGAGCACTCAGCCAGTGAGAATGAAGTGGTGCTGGTGCTGACTCGATGTGGCCCGGTGCTGACTGCGAGGGGTCTTCTGCTTGCCTTTGGTTGTGGCTAATTCTTTGTGTTGTAAGAGGTTAAAGTGTGTTAGAGTGACGATGAAACCAGCTGTTTCCTTAAAGCAGCCAGATGAGAGAGTCAACTAAAATCTTGAAATCGAAATGATACCAAGACAGCCACCAGTCCCATTGGTCAAAACAGTTGCCTTGCCCACATTCTCACTGAACTGATGAATGCATCTGACTGTCAAGAAAGAACATTAGGTCATGTGATGGGTCTGAAGACCACAGATCTCCTGTAGATTGTGCCACACCTGGGGTGAGGGAGGGAGCAAGAGTCATTGATTCAGGTGACATGAATCTGACTAACTGTGCTTCTTTTGAATTTTCCCAAATAGGGTCGAGACTGCAGCATGCCCATTAATTCTTGCATCCAAAATCCATGTCAGAATGGAGGGACCTGCCACCTCACTGAGGCAAACAAAGATGGATTCAGGTAGTAAAGCAAAGTTTAAATGAAATGAAATGATAAAATTAAATGTTTCTACTTTGCATTAATGAACTGCAATGGCTACTTTATAAAAGCTGCATGTGACACTTGCTACACAAAATAATTTGGTTTCACTGGTCTGACAGTTTCTTCTGAAACAGGCCTCCTTATTTTCTTGTAATGGAATATATTGTTGAGAGCGATAGGAAATTCTTCCCCATGAGGGCAGTAAGGTGCTGGAATAGGTTGTCCAGGGAGGTTTTTGGGACCCCCTCCCTGGAGGTGTTCAAGGCCAGGCTGGATGAGGCTTTGTGCAGCCTGGTCTGGTGGGAGGTGTCACTGCTCATAGAGGGAGGCTGGAACCTGATGATCTTTAAGGTCCCTTCCAACCTTCACCATTCTGCAATTCCATGATTTGGAGCAGTCTCCCTGATCTGCATTATCTGTGTGCTAATTTTCCTCAGGGCACTTCCAACCCATGTACACGCCTTTTTGTATTTGTAATGTAAGCATCTATTGCTTGACAGCCAGATGAAAAATGTTTTCATACTGAAGAATCTTGTAGACAAACAGACTTTAAAGAAACAAAAAAACATGGAGAGGTTGCCACATCTTGAGCATTGTGCCTGCAAGAGAAAAACCTTTACAGCTGGACATTAGGAATTTCAGTTTTGCTGTATGAGAAAGATGTAGAGTAAGTTGGAATAACCCAAGAGAAGCTCAGAATTTTTTATGAGGTAACTGGGAGATTTGTGCTGCTACAGGCAGTACTTTACAGCTGAGAAAATACAAGTTTGATGCTTTGGCCACTAGTTGTCATTAGAGAGGTTTGCTGAAATTTCCATAGATTCGGTCCTCAGTATTTATGCTGAAAACATGTACCAAAGTACACAACACTGTCGTTTCAACTGCATGTATGAAAGCCTCACTTCTAAATGCTTTTATACATTACTGAGGCTGCTGCTTTGTCTTCTCCTGTACATGGTTTCCTGTCAAGGACAGCTGAAGGGAGACACAGAATTGGGAGGTTTATTAATGGTGTAAGCAGGGAGTCAAACCAGTATATTTTTTCAGGTTGGTTCCAGTTTAGTTTCAGCTGTGATTAAGACTCTTGCAACTGAGGTTAACTGTTTGTTACCTAAGGCAGCTAACCCACATCATCTTATGGCAGAAAGTAGGGGTTTTTTCAAAATAGAAAGGGCCAGATAAAAGTTCGGGTGACTGACAGGATTTTGGGTGCCGTGGAGGGTTAGCACCCCCTTCTTGTTCCTCTACCAATGGTAGGATGCCTTTGATATTTCCAGAAAAGCATTACGGCTTCTTTTTGACTCCCCAAATCCCTCATGTGGGAATGAGGCACAGCAGAGCTTGCATTTTGCCTTGTGGGAGGGATGAATGGGGAAACAGAAAATGGAAGAAATGCCTCAAAGCTTCTCTCTGTCTCCGTGCCTCCGCAGCCTCAGGAATTCCCCTGCTACAGAAACAGATCCAGCACATGCTGGACACAGAAGGACACTGATGATGTTACAGTGGAAAAGTGCAGGTTGATGGGGATGAAGGGACACCATCAGGCTCTGTTACAAATAACAGTGTGAGGCTCTCCAGCATGACAGACCAGGAATAAAAGACGTGGCCATGTCTCCAAGAGGGGCAGTTTAGAGCTCAGCACCTGTGACAAAGCCCCGGGCAGAGCAGAAGAGCACACGTCCTTCTGGGCAGAGATGAGCCTGTAGGGTCAGAAACTGGTGCATGGTGGTGGGAGAGGATGAGGAGGCTCTGCAGATCACAGCACGTGCAAATGGTCATGCTGCTTGACAGACCCTCTAAATCTTGGTGAAACCACTACTCTGATCTGATACATCTCTCCTTGATTCAGATTTTAGCAGGCCCAGCAACCAGTAAAAGTTCAGGTTCATTTTCTTCTGGAGAGAAAAAAAGATCTGGTGGTCTTCAGTTCGGGTTCCCTCCTGGTCACCCTCATGAAATACTGCTTAGATAACTTTTTCCAGCTTGTGCCAAAGCAAAATTGTACTGTATTAAAATGTCTGTTTTCTGTCATTCAGTACTTATTTTTCAAAAATCTAGCTGATACTTAAAATGTGCTAGTAAAACATTTTGTAATATCCATAATTCTAGGATGAAAGGCTTCAGGCTTATATTTTAGATCAGGTTTTTCTTTAGCGTTTTTTGTTTGTTCTGTGGTAGAAACTAAAAAGTTTTGAATGACCTGAAATGAAAGCTACTTCTGAATTTTTCTCATGAAGAATTTTACAATTTAAGAGTCTTTGCGTCAGTTCCAAACAAATGTTTTTGAGCTTCTTTATAAAACTGCAGGGGTGGTTCTGTTGCTTAACATTTGAGGCTTTTTAGGGAAGGTTTCTGCTTTTATAGTGATTTATATAGGTTCAGTTGGTCTAATAAAAGACACATAAAACCATATCTCGTCAAAATCTTGCTCCATAAAATTGAATGTTCTATTGCTCTATTGAATTGCTGTGTTTTCTCTCCATGTTTTTAATTCAGTCAGTTCAGAGCCCCAGCTGATCTGGAGGAGCATGGAGGTTCAGCATGTTGTGGAGAAATGTGGTGTGGGGATGGAACAGTCAGTGATGGGGAACATAAAAACACATTTTGAGATTGAATTTGGTTGGTTGATTTGGGGTTTTTGGTGGGAAAACTCCTCCAGTGGATGGCAGCAGTCAGAGTTACGTGCATATAAATTGTGTTACTCACAATGGGAAAATGTTGCCTCAGATTATATGCTGTGAGGAAGTGGATGTCAAAATCATATTCATGAGAGGCCTCCTTGGATTTTTCTGTTGTGTGGCCTGTAAAAGAAATTATATCTTCTGTATATTCTCTTCCCTAGGGAAATATATTCATACACAAGCTCTGCTGCCAAACTTGTCAAATCTTTACTCTTGTAAAAAGGAAACTTAAGCCAAAGCTCTCTCCCTATGAAATGCCAAGCAGTTTAACTCTCAAGTTTCTGTAGCCTTAGACAAGAAAATTACCTTTTAAATAATACTACGGGGGTGATGTTCCTCAGGCAAAGACAGGAAAGCACCAGTTACGACTGACATTCCAGCCTGACTCACCCGCTGTGCCTGGTACCCACCCGGGCTCACAGCAGCAGGGGACTGGGACTCAGGTTTGTTGTAATAGCAGGTCCTGGTGGGGCAGCTGAAGGGCAAAGGTTCAGCTGTAGTTCTTCTGTCCTCCCTGGCATCTTTTATTCTTGCACTTTTTCAATTCTGGGTCATTTTCACACTCTTTTTTCAGGTGGGGACAACTTCTGTGTTAAAGAATAGTTAAGTGACATTGTGTGGCTGGGGATTAGAAATTCTTCCTCCCTTTTAATTACTCATGCTAATCTAATCTAATCTACATGTCTTTGACAAAAGGTTGCCAAAATAAGGTGTTTATTGAGACTGTTACAAAAGGATGACCAATGTCCTGGTCATTCAGCATGCCTGTAATTGAGACTTTGACAAAGGAAGCAGAGCTGCCAGCTCAGCTAGCCACAGGGAACCAGCTGATCTTTGATAACATACAGTGTTGGGAAACAAAGTCTCTGGATTATTTAACTTTTACCCATATAAACCCCTCCATTTTCCAAAGCTTTTTCTTTAGCATTTTCCACAAAAGTTAAGTTCCCTCATAAATGTCAAATCCTGGAACTGATTAAGTCCCTGGTGTTAATTCTGCCTACTTAAAGGAAAAAAACATTGCATGTCCAGATTTACAGGCTACTCCACTGGGATGTAGATGTAAAAAGCTCCTTTACCAAGAAACTGTAATATTCCTAAAAGAATTTACTATATCTGTTTAAAAGCTGATTTTTTGAAACATGACACACTGTATGTATGCCTATTTTAATAAACAGATGCTAAAGCATTTCATTAGAGTTTATGAAAAATATAATATTGGATGTTGAATTTTGAACATAGTAAACTCACAAAACTCTCAGTATGCTGAAGCTCCAAAAGTGTACCCCCCAAATATTGCCATTAAGTTCTGTGTTCTCTTGCACCTTCATGAGAATAATGAGGTTTTATTTAGTCCTTCATTTCTAGAAAAACACAACGGTAGGAGAAAATGCCTACACTGGAGGAACAGGGAAGATGGACCTTTATATGATCACAGCATCTTAGAAAGTATTTCTTTCTTGCGTGGCCCCATTGTTCCTGAGCTCCAAATGAGATGCTGTCTCACACTGCTTCACTATTTAGTCAGTACTAAGTTTTCATCATTGTCTCTGGAATTAATTTGCTCTCTCGGTCAGCTGGAACCCCAGTTTGATGACCTTCCAGTCACTCTGCAAACTTCATTTTTCTTCTAAGCTTTTTTTCTGGGAAAATGCATACAAACAGTCCCAAACTGCAACTCTTTCAACATACACTTCAATCTCGGTCCCAAATTGTATGTTTTATCTTTTCATTTCAGTCCTCATATTTGGTACATTTGAATGCAAATCAAAATAAAGAATCATACGTAAGCAATACTGTAAAGACTCACTAGGATAGATGGGGACCAGTAGCCAACTGTCATCAATTATGCTGACATTTCCCTCAGTATGGAATGTGTCCTAATACTGAGCAATTGTATGTTAACAATCCCATATGTATTGTTACTCATGGTAATTCTACTGAGTTGAACCATTCCTGTGATAGCATTTAATAATGTCATTTTTAATTGCATACATCCAAGCTGTCTCAATCCTTTTGTGGAAGGAAAATGGTGTTATATTCACATAAAAATAAACAGCACAAAGCCACTGTTGTTGGTTTTCTTTAAATGGAGAGAAAAAGTTGTGCTCTCAGACCGAGACCTTGGATGCCAAGTTGCAGCCTGGAGCATATTTTTATGACTGAGTTTTAAACCCCTGAAAATGGGGTTTTGTAATTGAAAAGGGAGAGATGATGAATGTGCCACTGTATTTAATTAGATGTCTTTAACCCCCTCCCTGACACTTGCCTTGCCACAAAAGATGGTGTGGCAGATCTTCTCTCTTATCTGCCTCCTGTGATCCTCTGGATCATTGCAGGGTCAGCAAGGGGACATATTTTATTAGCAATAATGAGCTTGAGACAGGAAAAGAAAATATTTCTCATTGATTTATTGTGTCCTAAATTGGATTCATTTGAGCAGTTTGGTTTTGGTTATTCATGGTGAAGGTTTTCCATCTCCCATGACCTGTGAATGGTCCCAGCAGAACTGAATGAAGATGACTGTGACCTAGATGCCTGCTCTGTATCCATCTAGAAGATCATATTGTTGTGGTGCCTCAAGACACATTGCCTACCCTTTTATCTTCCTCTTTGTTATTCCTTTCGTTTCTGAGATTGCCCATTTAATGAAGAATCCAACCTTGTCCTCAGGGTTCAACCCAGGACCTACTGAAGGTGGATGCAGAGCTCTGTGCCATCCCTCCCTTGGGAGTCCCTGTGCTCTGCTTAGTCTGTGGCACACAGGAGGAAGAGGAGCAAATGTCATACTGAGAGCAACCAGCCCAAAACTGCTGCAGTTTTCTCCACAGATTCTGAAGATCTCCTATTTCTCTGAGGCATTCCCCACCTCAACCCCATGATTCCTACATAAAGCAGGATAACCACCCCATGTCCACTTTGTCCATCTGAGCTGAGGGAAAAAAAAAAAAAAAAGCACCCTGCAGCAATCCCTGCATTGGAAATTCTGGTTTCAGAAAGCAGCAGGAGGCAATTATTGGGACTGCTCTGGTGCTTTCTGGTTTTCATCCTCATCAATCAGTAGTGCTTTACATTTGTTCAGTTCCTTTTCTGCCACTAGGACTTGCATGGGAAAGCAAAAGAACAGTTGAGTGAATGTGTAGTTTGGACTGGGACTTGAAGCAACCCTTCCCTGTGACTGGTGAACAGCAATACTGACACTTCAAATACCATGGCTGGCTTCTTAGAAGCCAATGAAATGACTAGAGCACTTAACACATGTTTTCAGACTCTCTTTTAGGAAACTGTGACCTCTACCTCTTCATCACTTACAGCTAGTTTAAAATACAAAGGTTCTCTTAGCAACCATAACTTGGAAATGGAGATTGAAAAAAAAGTTAGAGTCATTCTTCAGCCACTTAGTTTCTTACACTCACTTTAGGGAACATACATCACAGCCTTGTGAGATAAAATATTTAGTGCAATTATCCTTCAATAGTGTCCACATCCTTACAGAATCATTCCTAGCACTGCCATTTTGTTTGTGTTTTAATTGAACTATCTAGACATCATCAGCTCTTCTACAGTGAGACATTGGAGGAGCTGTAGAAGAACTGAAACATTGCGCTTGTAAAAGCAATCATTCCCAAACGTTTCTTGTTTGGACAAGTGACAAAGTGGTAATGAGAAGAAAATGCTCATGTCTGTAAACTCAATTCAGGATGTTGTTCTTTAAGGAGAGCAAGCTGTCTAAGAGCTGCCAAGTTGTCCTGTGATTGTGCAGTGCTCAGTAGGCAAGTATCTACATACTCACAAAATCATTAATAGAGAAGCTAAGGATTTGAGTATTGTGATGAGTGTTCTCTCTCCTGCCCCAGAGTTGCTTACTTCAATTCAGGGCTAGGGAAAGCAAAGGGAAGTGTGACAGAAGCTGACTCCTGCTGATGCTTTTGTGTCTCATGTAAATAATTACATGACCCCATGAACCATCAGGCTGAATCCTTCACCAAACACATAGGGTTAAAGTGCTCTGCACTTCACAGCAGCAATGAATTTGGCTCCAACAACTCACTTTTCTGTTTTCATTTCAGTTTTATACCTCAAACCTCCTGTCCCTTCAGATCCATGCTCGCTTTTATTAATTTTTTTTCTTTCTCCAAAGCTGTTCCTGTGTCCTTGGGTATGAAGGGGAGAGGTGTGAAATAAACCCAGATGACTGTGAAGATAACGACTGTGAGAATAACTCTACATGTGTGGATGGGGTCAATAACTATGTCTGCCTTTGCCCTCCTAATTATACAGGTAAGAGCCACAACCAAAGAAGAACAGGAATCCATGAGGAGTCCCTTCAGGCACTGAAGGGAAGGGTCCAAATGCACGTTTGCTTTATCCATTAGTGCATAATTAACCAAGGATCTAGACCCATTTTAAAGCAACCTGGATGTCTTGCTGTAAAGGTTCTACCAATATTGCAGTACAAGTGTTCACAAACGTGGCCCCTTTCCTGAGTAAAAGTTCTGATGCTTCATTGAAAAATACACCAAAAAGATCTAAATTTTAGGTGTCAGAGAAATTTGTACTTCTGTATGCACATTCTTTAAATGTATTTCAGAAATATTCCCAGTACTGGGCTGAGTCCCATATACATCTATTTTGACTTTTGGAAAATAAAAATAGTTCCTGTCTAAATTATGGTAGGAAAATAGGTTTTGGGGCATGGCTTTCACCTGAGATTTCAGAGGTCAGCAATTATGAAATAACACAAGGCTTACAATGTGCTGCTTCCATTCATTGTCTCCATTTCACAAGTGGAGAAGCAAAGGCTGTGTCAGAAGCTGTAGACTCAGTTGTGTCCAGGGTGCACTGGTGGCAGCCAGCCCAGCTCAGCAGACCTGCAGTCACCTGCTAAGTCCACAGTGACAGAGGTTGGTAACTGAGTTAGTAATGGAATAAGGATCTCCAGAATCCATCCTGCATTTCAGATAAATTCCTCCCTGAACCTCCTGCAAGTGCAGAAACCCTCCTAACTGGAATCTAAAAATGCTTTTTCACAAGTCATTACTAGAGAGCACACACCATTGACTCATTCAAACGGCGTTAGCAGGACCTTCCTGGCTCAGCATGGAGCCATAAGGAAATACCTGCAATAGTTCCTACTTTCCATCCTTTGAAATGGGTTTATTACCTTCTAAGCATGGAGAAGTAATGAAGGGCATCTTGTACACTGGAATATATTATATGTCAGGGGATTTAATGAGGATCAAGCTTGAGTGGCTGAGTAAGGCAGGAGGAAAGCTTCTAGAATTTCCAAAATTTAAAATACTTTTGTGGCTGATACAGAGGGGGCCCATGTAAATCTTTAGCTGAGAAAAGCCTTACAACTTGAATATACATTTATTGGAGGCCTAAAATGGTCTTTCTGCCAAAAACTCAAAAACTGCAGCTTAGCAGGGAAAGGAGTTTTGCTTAGAGGATGTTGAGCCCATTGTGCTTACTTGTGCACTATTTATGTGAGCTATTCTTGGGTGGTTCCAAACAAAACTATACAAGGAGGCAGAGTCTTTACATTTACAAGAGGAAATATATTTTCCCAGCCAAGAAAAGACATATCCAGTAAGGAACTGAATCCAGTATATATGCAAATGTGCTTTCCTTTTCACAGGCATATTGCAGATTATTTTTGTTTTTCCGGACAAAAAAAAGTAGGAAATAACTAGACTGGGATTTCTTCTCAAATGGCAGTCTGGAGAAGGGCTGGAGAACTCTCATGATACTTCAGAATCAGTTTTGAAATATTTTTAATTAACTTCCAGCTTTTTTTTTTTGTCTGTGTTGTGCTGATGCCTATTAGTAGGAGTTTGTCAAATACTAGACCCCAGGTCCTGTGGTGTGGGACACACACCATTGTATCTACCACATGATAAGCGTTTGCTATCACAGGGCAGGCAAGAGCTTTGAGTACAGTTGAAACAGAATTATTTTTTTAAGATGAGCAGGAAATACTTCTGGAAAATATAATATGAATCATAAGTGAAAAAGTTTGCGAAAATGGAGGCATGGCTTAAATTAAAAAACTGAAGGGTTACAATAGTTCATGCTGCTTAAAGATAGGGAGAGTGTAGTGAACTATTATGAAAGAATTGCCTTAACCTGCTTTACCTTGAATTTTGGAGGGGATATTCCATCAAACCTGATGAGTCACCTGGAAGGACTCAATTCAGTGCAGCTGGCTGGGCTGAAATACCCCTCAGAGGTACACCTGGCCTTCTCAGAATAGAAAGGTAGGGGACAGCATAAAATGGCTGAAGAACTGAAGTCATCAGCCAAAGAAAAGTCACATACAAGCCAAGCAAATCTGAGCTGTGGTTTTGAGGGTCCTCTAAGAGTTGAATCCAGGCAAAAGAAATTGGGGTTTGACTGAGGTCTCCTGTGACATCCAGGACATCTCTCTGTATATTCTCTTTAAATAAACTTTTTTATACTGAAGCAATACCTGAAGCTACTATGGCAGTATCAAAAAATAAAATAAAAAAAAAAGTAGGTACAGATGACTTTAATATTGTGTTGAATATGCTAAGAACAGTGAGTGCTAACATCTCCAAGAGAAAAGTGGGTCACTGCCTAACAGGCACTGGTATCCATAGGCAGGGTGTATCTAGCAGGACAGAAAATGTAGGTAGAGTCTCTTTGTGTTGTGCCCAAATATTATACTTAGTTCTGTGGCTCAGAATTCAAGGAGCAAGCTGTGGGTTATATTTACCCAGCTGAGCTACTACAGATTCCTTCTTTTCTCAGCTGTAGAGACAGGTGGGCTCTTGCAGCACTGCCAAGGGGGTAGTTTGAGTCCCTCATCACTCATGTGCTCTTGGATGCCATCATACTGGTAGAGACTGCAATGATGTTACACACTGCAGGCATGACATAAATGTATGTTGTAACAAAAAATAGTCTGGATACAGGGAGGAAGAAGATCCAAGAGCGTGTATGTGTGTTGTTCTGTAAGGAGTATTTAGGATCCCCCTTGATTTAGTTGACTAATGGTTAAATCATTATAGTAAATCTTATGGTCCTAAATGAAACACAAATTAAAAATGCATGTGTTGGAAATGTTGCCTGTTGATAGAGTTGCAGTATCCAGGGTTTGGTTTTTTCCATACCTCAGTATTTTCCTGCTTTATCTTCTGTCTGCCTGGTTTCACTCGTTACAGCCTTTTTAGGAAACAATATCCCAAATAATGATGCATACATTTTGCTCTTGTTGGTTGAAATAAGGAAGGCCAAAGATCCTTCTTCAATTAATGACTTTTTGCAGTGTTTTTTTTCATTAATTCTCTGACAGTCTTTTCCCCCACTCGAAGTGGATGAGAAATGGCCAATTTGCTAAGTGACTGCTGAGGGAAGGAATTTCCCTCACTCCAGCCCCATTTCACTTTTGTTAAAAAACAAACAACCAAAAACACACCAAAAACCAACCCTCACTCACTCAGTAGCTGCCTTCCTAGGTCCTTTCCATCTAATAACTTTTAAACCATGTGTAAGTACAAATGGATTTTATGAAATAGGTAAACATAAGTTAAAGAAGACAAGACAGAGGGAGGGTAGGCAGGTAGCTGATTGCCATAAACAAGTTTCAAGCCCTTACCTACACCCACCAGGTTTCCTCACCCTTCTTCATGTCAATATTTTCAATGTTTGCAGGCTGTATTTACATAACCAAACCAATACTCATCAGTCCTGGTGGCTTTTATTGTCAACTGATGTCTCATTTTTCTCTCCCCAACTGTTTGTTTTTTTTTTTATCCTGAATATACATTATAAACATGGACTTCCTCCAGGATAATTGTGTACCCAGAGTCCAGCCAGCTCTAAAGCTTGAGCAGTCTGTGGACTTGTTTGCAACCTGGTCAGACCCCTTGATAGATTACAGCTCCTCCTCACAGCTTTGTAGGCTTTCCTCCTCTTCAAAAAGAAACATATATAAGAACATTGAAAGAGGAAGCTGTATGACTCAGCTCACTCACCCCCATTCTTTTCCTTTTTGTATTTTTCTAGTTTTTATCTTTTAGGCTTTAACATGGCCTATCTCCAGCTATCAATATATACGTTCCACTGTCTCCCTAGCTTCATGGTTTACAGGTGCAGGACAAAATTAATACAATTTTCCCCTTCTATTCCTTTTTTCAGTGCTCTTGAAAGCCATTGCTGTTTTGCTTATAGTTCTAGTTTCAAATATGGAATTTCATGCTTCTAAAAAGATCCTCTCCTCGGTCACACTGTCCTTTGTGCTCTCACTTAAGAGGTGTCCAAACATACGTAAAGGACCAAATGGGCTGTGCCAAACATGTACCATGTACTTTGACTGTTTTCATTCCTTACTTGCTTGTTTATTTTGTTTGTTTGCTGTGACTTTTCCTTCCTTCTATCTGTTTGATTGTAGCCAGAAGCAAAAATATGTAGGATTTACACACAAAAAAATCAGGAAATATTTCCATTTTTGCTAAGGTCCCTAAAAAGCTTCAGCAGATAGTCACACCTCTTTGTTCTAAAATGTAAAAGAAAAACTTAGTGGCTTCTACTACTGAAAATAGGTCTTTTCTAAAATACGTGGCATCCCATGGTGGGGAGAGGGGAGAGCAAGTGTTTTAAAATAGTGTGTTTCCCTGGGAAAAAGCTTCAAGCAGTTTGTCTCACAGAAAAAAAAAGTCTCTCCCAAAAAAGAAAAAGCTAGAAACAGTTTCTGTGTTTATGTGTTTGGAAGAGAAGGCTAAGATCTATTTTACCTTAGGGGACCTTGTGGTGTCCTGCGGTAGATGGTATCTGAGAGATTTGCAGTTATGCTACTTTTAGACAAAGCACTATTCCCTGTTAGTGATTATGGTCCCTTTTTCTGGTGTATCCAATGTGGTAGTGCTGGCCAAAGCCAACCACTGAGGCAAGCCAACCAACTCTGGAAGAAAGAGGTTGGGTTGTGACCTGTGGCTGACACTCTGTGCTGGAGCTCTCCAGCCCCTTTCCCATTGCTAACCATTGTGAGGCTGATTTGCAGCAATCCTGATGGGCACCAGTGACAGCTGAATGGCACTGAAGTGGATCATTGTACTATAGGCTGGTTTTTCCCCCTTGAGAGTATGTAACTATAAATTTGATATAAGAACAGGAAGTTTTTAGGAACGTGGTTAAGCCTTGTGGACTGACTGCCTAATAAACACTGGAGGCTTCTACAAGTATGTAACTTTCAGCCTCTTTAAGACTTTGGAACTCTAGCCATAAGTTCTTTGATACAAACAGAAAATTGTGGTCAAAGTCTGGTGTAGTTTCCTCCCTGTATTTGAAGGCATTCTGCCTTACATGGAAGCTTCTCAGTTTTACTTACTTGGCAAACATGAAGTGTGTTTGCTTTCCGTGCAAAAAATAGGCACCCACATTTCCCACTTGAATAACTATCAGTGACAAGTGCTGGAAGAGTTGCAAGTTTTTAGTTTTGTTCAAGAGCCTGAGCCCATGAACCCTGTTTTATTCAGACAGAACCACATGTCATTGCTATCAGATTGGACTTTCTTATCTCATTGTACTGGGACTGAGGAAGTAAATAGCACAGAAACTGGCAGTGCTGCAGCCCATCTTAAGTCCTGTCATGTTGGAGCTCTCAGCTCCAGGCTTTCTTCTGGTCAGATTCCCATTTGTAAAGTGCAATGTGTCATGTCTGGGGAACCAGATATACTGGAGAATTTATCTTTGTTCATCAGAACCACCATATGTATCCAGGAAAATGTAATCTCAGCTACTACTGTCTTGAAGGGTGGGTGGAGTGAATATCATCCACAAAGAGGATTCATGATTCATTAACTCCAATCTGTAAAGACACATCTCAAAGGGTTAGAAGTGAAGCACAAGTCCATTACTTACTTACCTGCTTACAGGCAAGAGGTGCATGTTGCACAGTTAATCAAGCTGGGAGGAGCTGGGCACACCTATGGACAGCCAGGGTGTTCAGCACTCCAGCACCACCCTGATAGACCTATTAGAACTGCAGTAGGAAATAATTAAACCTTTCTGCATATCAGGTGTTCTCCAAAGATCTCTATTGGCTCAAAGGCCATATTGAGTTTACGTGGCAAGGTTTTGGTAGCAGGGGAGGAGAGGGGCTGTAGGGTGGCTTTTTGTGAGAAGAGATCAGGAGCTGCTCCTCTGTCACACCTGCCACTGCCCAAAGCTGAGCCCATCAGCAGCACTAATGAAAAAATGTGAGAGAAGCAACTATGCAAACACCAAATGAAGAAGGAGGAAGAGGTACTGCAAGTGCTGGAGCAGAATTTCCCCTGCAGCCCATGAAGAAGACCACAGTGAAGCAGGTTGTCCCTCTGCTGCCCATGAAGGACCACTTCAGAAAAGCAGATATCCACACTGCAGCCTCTGGAGGACTCCATGCTGGAGCAGGTGGATATGCCCCGAAAGAAGCTGAAGCCCATGGAGATCCCACACAAGGATAAGGCTTCTAGCAGGAGTTGAAGCCCATGTAGGAGCAGATTTTCTGGCAGAAGTTGTGTCCCTTCAGTCTGTCCCTGAATAACTGTATCCTATGGAACGGACTCATGCTGGAGCAGTTCTTAAAGAATCTGCATTCTGTGGGAAGGACCCACGTTGGAGAAGTTGATGAAGGACTGTATCCCATGGGAGGGAGCCCACACTGGAGCAGGGAAACGGCATGAGGAGGAAGGAGTGGCAGAGACAAAGCATTAGGAATGGACAACAACCCCCATTCCCCATCCCACCTTTCAGGCATCAGTCTACAGTGTGTGCAGTGTCTTATCTGCCCACCCTGAAGGGATGGCTCAGAAGATGTGTGGCATCTCAGAAGATGTGTGGTATCTCAGATGTGACCAGATGCACTTGATTGTGTGAATAACTGAACTGATCCCTAATACATTCAAGACAAATCACATAATTGGAAAACATCCATACGAAGTAATACAGCTCAAAAATGTAGAGGGTTCAGCAAAATTAGGAGCTATTCCAGACATGGTGGTTCTGAGGGATAGTTCTATATGCAGGTTGTCACCTTGTAAGAGCACAGGAAATTGTCTGGTTTAGTTATATGTTGTTGTGGCATTTGTGATGTTGAGTATGATTTTTTTGTACTTTGGCAGTGCATAGAACTGAAACACATTCCTTCTTCAAGATTCATAAACAGTGAAAGGATCGTTATTTCTCTACCCATATCTTGTTGTTTAATCAGTTATCCCTTTCTTAACAGCAAGGTTAGAGATAATTGCTCCTTAATTCTGAAGAACAAGCCACTTTGGGAATCTCAATGTAGAGTCTAACTCCAGGTTCCCACTGGGGAACAGGCCAAAACCCAATACATGAAACCTCAGCTACGAGTTTTTAAAGCATTAACACAGAATAAAAAGCATAAAGTAAATTTTAGTTCTTTGCCTACTAAGTATTGTGGGCAATGTTTGTCCAGCAAGAGCAAACTTCATTAATGATACAGAAAGAGAATTCCAGGTCATTTCTTTCATGTTTTGGTATCTAACATGGCAGCCAAGTGCGTTTGCTAATGAAGGATTTTCACAGTTTCTCTTTTCTTCGTTGCAAGTTGAAGCACTATGGAAGTCAGAAGTTATTCTTTTTTATTTTCTAAGATGAGCCTCGAATATTATTCATCAAACATCAACAACATTACTAACTGAATTATTTTCTTGGAGGAACATCCTATGTCTGTTCCACCCAACCATTTTTAGTTTCTGTGTTCTCCTGAAATTTCCAACTGAGTTCTTATTAATAACTTAAAAGAGAAGGGCAAAAAAAAAAACCCAAAAACAAAAACATTTCATTCAAGACAAGTTATTAGATATAAAATGAGTAATCTCTTATGAGAAAAAGAGTACATTATTTTTTACTAGCACTAAGGAGAAGAGTTCCATTCTGCCTTACCTGGCAAAGTTCAGAAAATTGCAACATACTATTTAACCACTCAAATATATATCCCCTCCCTGTGCAGCCTGTAAAAGTTTTCCCTGTGGATAAAGGCCAGGCTTTCTTAATCTTTTCTTCACTGTAAGCACTTTCCTTTTCTCAAGTAATATTGTGAAATTCTTGACAGCATTTTTGCTTTTAGTCTTCCAGGCCCTAGAAAAGCTTTGGTCACATTAAGCATGGGACTATTTTCTATGATGCTTTATCAGTTATTTCATGAATACTCTGAATGAGAGAAGGAAGTATCACCCAACCAACCTATGAAACAAATGAAAAATCATCAGACTCGTTGGTTGCAGATGGTTGATCTAGATTGTCTTTCCAGAACTGCAGTTTTACTTACAGATAATTAAGTAAAATACTATTACTGCATCCAATCTCTCTCTTACTGATTAAGGAGAAACAGTGTAACTTGGATTCTGGTTTTAAAAGTCTAATGTGGCATGAAATAAATAGCTCTCATGACAGCACAGAATGGAAAAAAGAAAGATGATTATTAAACTGTGTGTAAAAGTCATCTTTATTGCTCTATTGTTGTTTTGGCTTCATTCTGAGATGTGTGGAAGGCTACAGAAAAGCCTAAGCATGTTTCTTGGCAGCTTTTCGTAAGAAGTGAGTCCTGTGAAAAGTGAATGTGGAAAGGCCCATGAAAATCATGATTTGGCTAAAAAAATAAGACCAGGAAAGTGTTGCATGAGACAAAAAAAAAAAAGTTTTGCTGTGTTTGTTTTTAAAGCAAGGAGCGCAATGCTAGTGAAAGGCACAAGGGAAGCAGTTTCACAGCAGCAGAATAACTTTTGTAGTGTTTGGGGATTTTGCATGAGACAGCAGCAATGGGGATCCACCTGTTAGTGTTCCACCTGCCACTACAACTTGGTTCTAGTCTGAAAGTTGCCTTTTTTGTGGCAGATCAGACTGCTTCCTTCATCTGCCTAATGCTTCCTTCATCTGCCTAATGCTTCCTTCATCTGCCTAATGCTTCCTTCATCTGCCTAATGCTTCCTTCATCTGCCTAATGCTTCCTTTATCTGTCTAATGCTTCCTTCTCCTAAACAAGCACTAGCTACTGGCACATTACCACAAGCCTTAAGAAGTGCCCACACTGCTGAGGATGTCTATCTTTGTGAAGGTACCCTCTTCTTATACCTCGGTCTACAGCCAGCAGAACATTATTGACCTAATACCTCTGGCTGCTATGACATGTAAAATCTGATGGCGTGAGTGGTTTTCCTCTCATAAATCTGGCATAGTCTTAACCTGTTCTTCATTGGAGTGCAATCCATGTTGATCTGTTCTCTTCTGCTTTGATGAAAGAGATCAAGTGTGCCACGATGAAACAAAAATCATTATTTGGGTTTTAAAATGTTTAACTGATTATAAAAGAAATATAAGCCTGTCTTTAATATAAGCACTTCAGAAACCCTTGTGTGCCCAAATTGGAGCTCTGATTTGAGAATACATAGGAGAGAGGAACACGGGGAGGCTGGATTGGTTTTGGCCTTAGGGAAAGCATTGCACTGAAGTTTTCTGTTGTTTTAGCATGATCAAATATCTTCCACAAAGGGAATCGTGCTGCTCAAAGTTGGCCTAAGATTAACGTCCAGTTTGGTTTTAAGTTCACATAGCTATCCAATGAGAAATTTGGACTAGACCTTTAATTGCTGCACAGAGAAGCAGCCCTGTGTCACTCCAAAAAGAAAGAGGATCAGATTTTTCCTCTGATACTGACGTTAAATTTTGCACTCTCAGGTCTGAGGGCAAATTTTTTGGCCCAGATATTTTCTGGGTGAATAAAGCATGAGAAAGGCTTTGTGTAGCTGGTGCCTTGGGTTTTGCTTTTCAGAAAGTGCTTTATTTCTCTGGCATGTTTTCTGCAGCATCTAGTTAACATTGGTGGAGCCTGAAATAATGTATCAAGAAGAATTTTCTTCCTGAGATGAGGCTGCTCTAGTTGCAAGGCATTCCCAAGTGAACTCCCTAATGAGTGATAGATGGGAAAAATAACAGGAAGGATCCCGAGATGTTCCAAGTTTTGCATGAAAAATGATACGGTTTTTGGATGCTATGTTTGGTACCTAGCCTAGAATTCTCCTACATTTTGATAGTGGTGCCTTCAGAATGACACAGTGAGTCATAATATTTGACATTTGGGGAGATTTTTACTGGATTGCTAAGCACTTGTCAAGACTTTTGAGAAGAATACTTGAAGAAGAATTATTATTTCCTTTGAGCATTTATGAAAATCTTCGTGTTATTTTAAAGCCTGTTTCCTTTTCTTCAAAACAAACAAAAAGAAACTTCAAAAGCATGTATTGACCATTTTAGTGAAAGGATAGTTGAAAGCATCTATCCACACTGTGTTCGGTTATTAAATGATTAAATAGTCTTCCAGAAATATTTCCAGCTTTAGATCACTGAGTTCTTTTAATGTGACCAGCCAGTTGTGGTTTTCTCATGTTTATTTTCACATAAGATTCAGAGGACACAAGGGACATGGGGAATACCAAGGCAACAAACTGGCAGTTGTCCAGACATTGGAGCAAGTTCTGACCTGCTGGTGTTCATGTCTGCCCAGAGGTCAAGGGCATCGCTTTGCTTGTTAGTATTTGGGAGGTTTGGTGGGCTGTGGATTTGGGGGTTGCTTAGTAAGCAGACCTACCATCAGTTCTGCCACCTCAAAAATGAGTCAACAGCTGTCCCCAGTGACCGTTGTGTTCATATTTGTAAGACTTGAATGTCTCTAGTTGCTTTTGAAGATTAACAAAGTACAATGGCAAACCTCAATTCCAGGGAGTCATCTGTTTCCCTGGCTCCCATGGAGTTGCAGCGTTCTATTTCATTGGTGTGTCCTCCTTCCTCAGCTGGATATATTCATTACATTTGTCCAGGATTTGTCCAGGGCTGTAAAGGACTTGGTAGTATTTAATAGTGGTGGCTTCCTGGGATGCCTTGGCTCCAGGTGGAATTGGTTGTCTTATAACTGATCCTATGAACAATAAACTGTCAGCTGCAGGTTGCCATGCCGGACTTCTCTGGTGTTGCCAAACCCAAGCCACTAAAAGTGTATGTATGGCACAAGCATACAGGGTTGATGTTGGTAGTACCCTCTGTCACACCTCCAGGGCTTGTATTCTTACTCCGCTTTCTCACTTATGCTTTACAGCTCTCAAAAGCAGATACATTAAGTGTCCCATGCTTGAAACTAACACAACAATGGAGTCATTTTTGCCAATGTGTATTATACTTCCATTCTAATACGAAGAGTCAAATAAAGATCTATGTAGCTTGTACTGTAGGGAGGCTGGAGATGTGGGAGAAATAATCTGAAGGGGTGAGCTGGGGGTGTTAACAACCATACCTCTCACCACCAGAGTCATCCTTAAAATTTTGCTCTCAGTCATCCCTGCCAGATTACAAGACTGATAAAAAACGGACAGTTCTGATTTGCATTTTCCATCTGAATGGTGATCTTTGCTCAGCTTGTGTTTTCAAGTGTTCCTCTGTAGCCACTAAAGTCACAAATGTAAGGATTTTTGAAAATGGAGTTTCTCCCAAGGCAGGTGGAGCAGCAGATTTATGAAAATGCATTGCCAGCCCACCAGTGCCTCCCACGTTATCCTTTTTTCCACACTATCCACATGTCTTGTTGCTCATGTGATGGTATGTATCATGTATAGGCACACACAATATCCACAACCTTGAAACCCTGCAGATGTGGCCTTCTGATATAGCTGCACAGGGGACTTTGGGACTCTAGCTTTTGGGAGTTTCAGTATTGAGAGTACCTAACCTTTGCTTTCCCTGCAAGGCTTTGGGAGGTGTGGGGTAGGTTTCTGTTGGTTTCTTGGGAAGGCAAAGCTTTCTGTGGTCTTTGGCTGCATCTCAAATCCTGGGTTACTGAAGTGTAACCTAATAATTTAGGACTCAGAGAAGGGTGGTATTTAAATAAACTATCTGGTTTTGAACATTCTAAAACTATTAATTATTAAAATTTATCTAAATCCAGGGAAGTGCATGGCATGTAACACACCATACCTAGAAACAGCTGAGCTGAGCTTACGTGTGATGATTTTTTTTTCTGAAAAGACATCATCTCCTGTGAGCACAATAGAGCTAGTACTTTTCTTATAAATAGTGAACGTTTTATAATTGCATGCAGTCCTAAAGCTGGTTCCTATTACTGAAAGTCGCAGAGGTTTTGGGGGGAGGGTTTGTGGGTTGTTGTTCTTTTCCAGAATTATGTCCAATCACCTTCTTTGGCAGAGTTTTAACTACAGCTAAAATACATTTCCGTGTGAAAATGTTACGGTCTAATGAGTAACTTCACTTTTGTGTCACTTTCTTGCTTTGATATAAGAGGTTCTGGGTCAGGAACTGCCCATTTGATCCTTAGTTTGTCTCCAAGTGGAGTTCATATGTCAGTACTTTTTATATCAGCCTTTCAAATTCATGTGATAGGAACAGCCCAGTCACTGTAGGTCAGAGGAGCCCAATTTAATGGAGCCTCACTGTGCACTCACAAGCAATATGGTCACTTCCAGCTGAACTACTGAGCTGTCTCCATTTATGGACATTGGCCATCCCTGAACATCACAGTTAAAGCTGCTTCAGGATTGTCCAAGTTGTGTTACAGCTTTATTGTTCTTTCTTTTGTCTCAGGTGAACTGTGTGATGAGGTGATTAACCACTGTGTTCCTGAGCTAAATCCATGTCAACATGAGTCCAAATGTCTTCCCCTTGACAAAGGAACCAGGTAAGTATGTGTGTATGTTGGTCTCCACACACTGGATAGATCCATCCATTGGCTTGACTAGGGTTGCACTGGCAGTGAGTTTGGGGTCAAAACTATCCATATTAATGCAAATAGTGCAAGACTATATATACTTGAGACCATATCACATTTTAATTTTAATGCAACCATACATACTTTTCTAGCTTTCTGTGGTTTACTTGAAGATAATGGATGTACCCCCAGAGCAGAGAAATTATTCTGGAATAGAAGATGGCAAAAGGAGTACTTCTGGAGCAGTTATTGCAAAGAATCTTACCCTGCATCAGAAACTAAGGACAGTTTCCTTGTGTGTTCCTTAGGGCATTCAGGTCAGGAGCTTGCTGTTGTATCCACTTAAGCTGCTGTCTTCCAGGCTGGGTGGCAGTCTCTGGCCAAGGCCAGCCTTGGCTGCAGTGGGGCTCCCCTCCCCACGTTCCCTCACCAGGGCAGCAGCAGGAAGCTGCTGAACACAACGGCTCTCACTCAGGAGCTGCCTTCCTACAGACAGGAGCCCTGCTCAGCTCATGGGGGACTTTTTACAGAGTCTCCTGTGTTTGCATTTGCCAACTGGGAATGATGCTGGGTGTTTCACAGGGGCAAAGGGAAGCCTCACGCTTCATATGGCAGTAATGTTCTGAGAGGTGCATAGTAGTGACATTCACCACTTGTCTGAAGAGGGAATTGCAGAGCAGTTTAACAAATAGAAACAGTCAATTAAAAACTCAAGGTCTATGGAAATCTGGTCAAGGAAAGACCTTTGAATCAAATAAGTAAGAAATTCAAGAGAGTTCTGTGCAGCTGTGAGCTGCATTCTGCACTTTCCACTAAGGCTGTTTTCACAGCCATTACGCACTCCTGGGGGCTCCCCAGTTCCCTCCTGGGAGGGAGGGCTGGGGGCTGGTGAGGGATGCCCTCACCCAGCATACCCAGCATGTCGCAGGGGAGAGATGGTAGCACGCTTTGGTCTTCCTGGTAACTTGCAGTTAGGGTCAGATTGTGTCCTCTGAAGCAACCAGCATGTTAGAGTAGTGCAAACTAATACACAGAACATTTTAGAACAGTTAGAAGAAAATGAACCAAAATTTTAGAGAAGCTGGCCATCTTGAGGGCAGCTGAATCTGTGCTAGACAGTCAGTCTGTACCATTCAAGCCCTTCTTGGGGGTAAAAGACCTCCAGACAGAAAAGTTTCCAACTCTTGCAAAAAATTAAACCATTAAATTATTAGAACAGTTCTTGAAATGATGCACAGGAACTGGATAAGGAGGTGTGTACCGGTACATAAATAGTCCCTGATGTTCTTTCCAGCTTTCATTCCTAGTTAATCCATCATTCAGCTAATCCAGTAGCTACATCATGTTATGAGGCAAAGGCTTGTAACTCAAATTACCTTATGTTAGTAGATGTATGAAGGGATGGAGACAGCTGTGATCCCGAATGGTTTTACCCTTGCTGGAAGTATTTTCATACCTGCAACACAAAATAATTTGAGTAAATAAGACACTTTTTCTTGCTTGTTTGCTAAAAAAGTGTTCTTCATAGTGTGGCCATTGATCCTTGAGGGGAGCAGAAATAACTACTTGTAATTATTTTCTACTGCTGTTGGTTGTGTTATTCTTCCCACTATTCATAGAATGCTACACAAAAACTGCTAAGTTATTCGCTGCTTCTGCCCCATTTTGCTTCCTAGCAGGCCAGGCTTGAGAGGTGAAGGACCCTGCCCAGCCTTGAATGCAGATTTGTATGAGTATTGCTTTTTCTTTGACACTTCAGTTGCACCAAAGCATTCAGAAATGGGCTGAGAACCCACAGCCCTCAGCAGCTTTTGCAGTGAAGTGTGGTTGCTGCTGGCTCCTCACTGAAAATAAAAACCTCTGGTCCTGGGCTGTTGCTGATCCCTTGAGCAGTTTGATCTGACCTGTGATGTGCCACACATTTAGCACATAATGGTGCAGTATAATGCCATGAGCAGAACGAATCCAGCACATGCACCAGCCCTCTGCTCTGCTCACAGAGGCAGGGAATATTGATGGCAGGATTCAGGTTTGTTCCTGAGCTGACCATCCACTTGTCAGGTTTGTGCCCTGGGCATGTGAGTAGGACCCACCACTGAAGCAGCAATCATAGCAGCAAGGATACCAGTCAGTCTGTCTGTCCTACCTTCAGCTCTAGACAGTCTGCTGCTCTGCAGAGGGAGGAAAAGATAGGAAAGACAGGAAAAAAAAAATAGGAAGTCAAGACTTTTATTGATATTGGGAGGGAAATTCCATTCTGGCCCTGCAATAGAAGCCATGATTCACAGCTTTAATACAATAGACATTGAGTGCATGCAGATGCAAACCCCCTCGGATAGGCCAGGATTTTAAATACCACTAGACATGTTGTAAGACTCTCTCTGATACTGGGAATGTTGCCATCACTACGAGGTTGTAGCAGAAAACAGGATTTCAAATGTGCTGGTGTCAGATGGTCACTGGGAAATGAGATAACTGATCTAATCACATAAATTTCTCTCTTACCAGGATCTGAACATAAAAGTTTCTTTCCTTCCTCCTTTATTTATTATACTTTTTCTGATACTCAGTCTCTTGCTGGCACGATGTGGGATAGGGATGGAGCTAATGTGCCATGGTTCCCTGGTGGGAGAGACCTTGGGTTTCAAGGAGGAGGCTTGGGTGAGGCACCGGTGTGCCTGAGTTTCTCACCTGCTACACTCCAGGCATTTCTTGGTAGCTTCAGCCTAGATGTGAGACTCTAAGAGCTCAGAGATGACTGACCCAAAAGGAATTCCATGTTTCTAAAGGTAAAGCTATGCTTGGAAGCAACCTGGACTATTTCAGTGTGTGCTTGGCTGCACAGAGCTCTCTGCTTTCTAAGCTAAAATTGCAGGTGGTTTTCCTCACTTTCAGCCTCCACATCTTCATTGTGCTATTACTAGAAAAGAAGACTAGGTTTCTGTATGCCAGAAAACAAAATAAAAATCAACAACAACAAAAAAACCCCAACATTTAACACAATTAAATTACTACTTAAAAATAACTTCAGGAAAGGAGCATGTTTTTCCATTCACTGTATTGATGTTGGAGCATGGTATAAATAAACTTTATTATTCTAAAGCTTGGAATTATTACCTGACAGCTTAAAATGCTGATTTAATGCAGCCCTGAAGAGAAAAGTGGTGGTTCTGTCATTACTGAGATAGCCAATACACATCATAAAATTGATGCATGGCAGCCCTGAATAAGGAGCTGCACATCGTTCGTTATTACATCACTTTATATTAGGACTGCAGGGATCAATAAAAAGCAACAGGATTAATTGCTGCCAATTCCCCCCACAAAGTCTTTTGATTGACATTATTTTCTTGCAGGTGTGACTAAAGTGTTGCCAAAAAAATGTTGCCTGCTTCTTAAGGTTTGGGGAAGGAACAGTTTTTGCTTTTTTCCTCTGTTTTCTCATCTCCGTTATGTTAATCAAAGTATTCCCTGAGACACCAAAGTGTAAAAAAGCAATTCAGGCATACAGAACTCAAACATCAACCATCCTGTGGCTGCACACGGTCCTGATGGGGGCCTCTCCTCTAGGGAGGATGAAGAAAGAAGTTTATGCATCTACATAATGTTATCCATTCTACAGCCTGAAGGTTAATTGGTTTTGCCCTATTTCCTCCTTTTTTAGCCAGTCACAAGCCATGTTTTGAAATGGAGACTGAAGGTCACATTCTTCTCAGTGCTTCAGCTAGATGGCTGCTGAAGTTCTGATGCTGTGGCAGCCATTCACTGGTCACCAGCAAACACAGGACCCACTATTGCACCCTGGCAAGTTTCCCCTAACTTGCTGCCTTGCACTGATGAGCTGGTGAGAGGCCAGGAGCCAAAACACACTGTCACTTGGAACCAGATGCAGCACAATGACTGCTGTCTGGAAAGTGGAAGTGTCTTTCCTCATCAGCTCCCATGTGTCCAGTTCCTCTAAAGAGGTTTTGCCCAAGGAACCTCCTCCTGGACTTACCCCACCAGGCTGCTGGCAGGGAGGAGGAGGCCAGCAGAATATATGGAGCAGTCATTTCTTGCCTGATGCTGCCTTCCTTGACTTTGTGCTGCCTCTCCTCTTCCACCTCTCAGTGGCAAGTACGGTGTGTCTGGACAAGGGGCTCCGGCAAGAGCACTGACCTTTTTTTTTATTGCTGAAGTTAACTGTGGCTTTTCCCTTGTTTTGGTTTAAGTGATACACGTCTTTTGTTTTCCAGATGTGCAGTATCATCCAGCTGGGAGGAGTAAAACATATTTTATGGACTAAACCGTGTTCATGACTAAACACTGTCTACACTATAGATTCAAAAAGAGGCTGTTCAGCAATCCCAAAAGATCTGTTCCAAGTCAGGGACTTTGGGATTCATTTTCTATTGTCAGGTTATAAACTTCTGCAAGGGTTATAATAGAAATGGTGATGCAGCCTTTGTACAACAAACTTGACAATTGTATAAAATACCATGCCAGTGTCTGCAGGTTTGGGGGCACCTGGTTGTGTTGCTCCTGTGAATGGTGTTACCCCATAGCAGCAGGTACGTGCTTTGCCTGAGTGTCACCACCGGGAAGGACAGGCTTCCAAGGCAACTTCTGTAGTTGCAGCAACATTTGCTATGCTTTGCAAATTAATTACAAACAGGTCGTGGTCTCAAAACTGATGGACTTTTTCTTAAATTTGCTGATTTTTATATGTTGCTTGCAGATTGCTTCCTTTTGGAAGGTGGAACCTTTCTGTGCTCTGGGTAGCTGCCCAGGGCCAACCTCAGACACTCGGCAGTGTGCAGACATTGGCAAAGACATAGTCTGAGACATTAGAGCAACTGCCCTTGCAGAATATTGCCCTCTGAGTCTGTAAGGTTAGGGAAGATGTTGTCATCTTTAGCATAATTGAGAGACCACTATCTGATCACCCTTCTCCATAGACTTGGCTGAGGAAAAGCAGCAGTTTGGTATTGCTTTGCTGGGCTTGAATTTAAGCAGATTGCAGAAGCTCAGCTGCAGACAGACAGCAGGGACTTGAGCATTCCTGATGGCAGGAATTGTGCTTGATGCTTCCAGGAATAATTGCTAACACCTTTCCATCTCAAATCAGATTGGTGCTCAGCTGCCTGTGTGCGCTATTGTTGGGAATGTTGAAACAAGCTATTAACAGCGACATTCTTGTGTTTCAGATGTGAGTGCTTGCCAGGTTACAGTGGAAAACACTGTGAAATAGATGATGATGACTGTGTGGGCCATAAATGTCGCCATGGAGCTGCCTGCGTAGATGCCATCAATGGCTACACCTGCGTCTGTCCTCAGGGCTTCAGGTACGTGAGAGTCACTCCTCCCCGGGCTGTCTGCTGTACACAGTGTTGGGGCACCTTTCTTTAATTGCTTTCATCCTCAGAGCTCATCAGCCTCTAGATACAGTATCAATCTGTCAATCCTACGTGATCCTACACTCCGTGCTTCAAACGTTGTGGCTGAAGTAGGTCTTAATGAGTTAACTGAGTGCAGGAGATTGGCAATTCTTGCTTTGAAAATAGCAGTTTGCCTTGTGCTAAGTTTGCCTGACTGCTCACCCCAGCCCTTCCTGGTAAAATGCTAGGAAATGCCCTTACATAAATGATATGGAGATAAACTTTGTGTGTGCCAGAGTGAGCAAAGGATAATAAAATTACATATATGAACCCTCACTCCTGGCTGCAAGAAAACACAAGTCTGAAGATTTTGTGCCAGTGTCTCTGTGCCTCTTGATAGATGGGCTCAGTATGATTTGGGCTGTACATTTCCAGTCTCTGATTCTGACAGCTGCCAATATATCTGACTCCTGAAAATCTCACTGTCTGTCAAAGATAAGTGGGCTGCTCCAAATGGATGCACTAATCATTGCCTGAGGCTGGATACTGGCTTCCTTCCAGCTAAACCTTTTCTGTGTTTAAAATACACACATGAGACAAAGAAGGAGTACCTGAAAAGATCAGTCTTGACAAAGCAGAAATTGCACGAACGCTTATATCATTTTCTCTGCTTTGTATCTGCAACTGTTATCATTCTTCTTTCTTTCATCCTTGCAGGTTTGGGGGTTTTTTTCCCTCTCAACACAATTTTTATTGCAAAGCAGACAGGCTTTCCTGAGTAGGCATTGATATATAACATGATGTCTCGTGGTTTCACAGAATCAGACTTTTTATTTACAGGATATCAGATATCCTCTGAATTTCCAATTCATACCCTTTTCTCCATGTTTCATTCCCTGCTTCAATCCCCTTGATGTCTAACAGATCTTGCAAATTGGTGACTGGCAAGCTTAACAAGTGGCTGTCCCACAGAGGAAGTGTAAAAGCCCAGCGTTATCTGTTAGAGTTGAGAAATGGGATTGCAAACCCATACCTGGAGTCAAGGGTGACTCGAGCCTGTCACCAGATGGTACTGACTGGGAGATTTCTGCTGCAAGTCCCCTGATTTTTCAGGCATGTCAGTACTAGGCAGTGATGAATGTGAGGTTTTTCTGACAGGAGGCACAATCACAGTGTTTGGCAGAGATGTCTGGAGTTGTGACTCAGTTGAGTGGAGCAGCAGTGGTAGGTGGGACACTGGTCTGTGTCCCTTCCTGTGAACCAACCAGCTCTACTGGCAATTTGAGTGGTTTTCCCAGGTTGGCTAATATCACACCATGGACTTCAAGAGTAGAGCCTGAAGGTCCCAGCCTGCTCCCTCACTCAAATGAGGAGGTTTATTTCCACTAGAAGTCCTCCAAGAAGAGGCAACATCTTTCTACACAAAGCTCCAAAACTCTACTAATAGCTTAGACAGCCCAAAGTAGACTTGGGTGAGCAAAACAATCCTGCTGCCTGTCAACAACAGCAGAGCCAGGATTAATCTGAGGTCTGCTGCTTGCTTTCTTTTTTTTTTGCACTAGTCAATGCCACCTCCCTAAATAATTTCCTGTGCAAGATGCAAGGGAGCAAGTACCTTTTAGGAGAAAAACATCCCAGTGGGCACTAACAGGCTCCCTCTGCCAAGGTGGAGAGCAAGCTGAAGCCCCTTGTGTTCTCCATGCAGAACAGTCCCTGATCTTGTTTGATTTGAGGATTAAAATATGATCTGCTCATTATTCTCTCCATGATTCCAGACTTTTGTAGTTTAAAGACCTGCTGCTGTGAAGAGGGTTCTGATATTTTTTTATCCCTATTAAGATTGCAGCTGCAAAGATGGTGATTGACAGAGTTCAGCCTTCTGATGTTCAGGGTTATAGACTGAAGCGTTGAGGAAGCGTGCCTCAGGCGCTGGGCTGTGCAGCAAGGAGATAACTTTGCAAGTATTGGAAGGCTGCAAGTGTTGATGAAAAGGGTGGCCTGACAAAGGTGACTAGGAGACCCGAGATGATGATTAATAAAGTTTTTTTGGCAAAGTATCAAGAATCATTTCCCAGCAGTGAGTGTGCAGAGTGACCTCCCAGTTGTCTGGAGCTTAGGCTCTTGTAACAAATGCATAGACCTGTATCGATGTTACGGTTGTCACCGTGCTGTACGTCAAAGCCACCTGAGTCACACATTTATAAGGATGCTAAAACTTACATCCTTGCACATTGAACAAATGGTACTCTTGCAGTTCTTTGGGATGTAGCACCTCATCTGCACCATGGCACACCTCTGATGACAGCTCCAGACAGCAATTGTGCCAAAGTGCACACACCTGTGTTCCTGTCTTGGCATTTCCTAGTCACTGCTCATGTGTAGTTGTGCTCCACACAGCACCTTTCCTTACCACTCAGCAACTTTTTGCAATTACATACGACACTTTCTTCCTAAGAAGTTTTCAGTGTTTTCTTCCCAAAATAACATTCATTTGCCTCCTGCAGCTAAAAGCACTTTTGAGAATTTGTGAACCCCATTGAATGGAACCTGACTTATCAAACCTTCCCTCTAGCAATCAGCCTCACAGTGGTGTTGTCCTGATAAATGTTGCTCTAGTGGCAAAGCACACATGAAGTCTGCTGAGCTTGATACAAAGCACTGTTCCTCCATCGTGTAGATGCTTCAGGGCTCCCTGCTGGGATAGTGTGCTGCGAGAAACTCAGCAGTGATTATTTAAATCAATGAGATTGTACCAGGCAGAATGGACTTGGCCAAGCTATGTGAGTCAGGCTGTGTTCCACATTCCACTGCTGGGGAAATAAATAGTAGTATTTATTTCTAAAAATATATTTCCAAAAATATTCTAAAATAAAAAGAAAAGGCCTTGACAGATACTGTTGCTAATGTAACTTCTAGATGCCAGTAGCAGGATAGCTACATTTGTAAAGCCACCCACTGGAGAGGTTTCATAGCAAGGAAGGGTTGTGCAGAAGCCACACTGGGAGCACAGGGAATCTTTCAGAGCAGCACCAGGCACAGACACACTGGCTTCTTGCAACATTTGTTTTCTGTTAGTGGATGATGTTGTGAGTCGTATGGATTTTTTATTATCATTATTTTTAACTTCCATGAAATTAGAATTACATACACTGACTTTCCTTCTGCTTTCTAGTTGTTGCTCACAGACAAAACAAGATGATTGTCATTAGGTAGAACAAAGCTAATGGGCTGGGTTAGCAATGCTCCTTTCTGCTATCACCTCTGGAAAACAAATTACACCTGACATCAGGCCAGGGGTGACAGCCATCTGTGGGGTCGACCCTAGTTTGATCCCATTGCTGGCTCTCCTGACATGTTTGTCAGCCAGCCACAAAGCCCTGCACTGGAGAGAGAGATCATACACTGAATGAAACCAGGCTTTGAGCAGGAAAGTGCTCCAACCAGACAGTCCACTTCAGTGCCTGGCTAGCAATGAGGATGTGGCACTGTCCTCAGCTCATCAGCTCTGGCTGGGTCTGAATGCTGGGCTCCTAGGCAGCTACTACAGTAACTACCTTAAATTGGCAAGAAATGCTTCTGTGTATCTATTTTCCCATGAGGTTGTTGCTATTTTTTGACATTCCCTTGTTTTCTTGGAAAGGGGAACCCAAACCATCTCTTGCTGAGTGGTGCTATGCCCTCTGAGGTGCTGTGCTCACCCTCCAGGGCTGGGGCTACCTGCGGGGCTCTGCCAAGAAGCTGCAGCAAAGAGTCTTGCTCAGGAAGAGGCAAGTCTCTTAGTCTATAAGTAATCATAGTTTAGCTGTGTTCACAAAGAAATGTTCCCAAGAACAAATTTACTTTAAGAAACATATCAGACTGAGCAAAGACAACCATTTGCCATATGCAGTTATTCCCCCACACTCTGCTGCTGTGCTCCCATTTCTACTGCCATGGTGCTGACCCTCTACATCTCCTCCAAATACTCCTTGGAGCAAAGTAAATGGGGTTTATTGATTGCCAGCAGTCTTGCCTGCCAGATTACACTTTCGAGATACATTTGTTTAAATTAATAGATTGGCTTGTCCCCGTGCAAGATTATGCTCTTCTGGGAGAGGGTATTTACCACTTGGCAGGTGGGGGGTGGTGTGCTCCCCCACCCTGAACCCTTTGCTGATGGTTATTAGCTGCCTATGACTGTGCCCACTCACAGTATCAAGTGTTCTCCAGGGAGGGAGGGGAGATAAGGCATCCCTGCTAACCACAGCTCCCTGCCCCCTCAAGAAGTGGGGCAGCAATGGGATGGGCATGGGGAGGCTGGCTGGGAAACATCACTCTGACCTCGGGGTGAATAAGGGAAGTTCAGAGCAACGCAATGGTGAAATGCTATTTATCCTGAAAAGTACCAAGAGGTGGTTCTGGCTGAGAAGGAAACATCTATGTGTCTGTGTACACAAGCACAGCCAACCCTGAGTGACAGCAGGGTAGTTCCTGCAGGGTGTGTGCATGAGGCAGTGGTGAGGAGCCAGAGCAGCACTGTGCTTTGTGCCTTGGAAATCCCCAGCAGTGATTTTCATCCTCCTTGTACTTTTCCCTGTAGGAGAGATTTTTGCTTGCCATATCCACGTTACTATGTATGAGTCCAACATACAGACTTGGGCAAAGTTCAGAGGCTGGTGAGGGTCTTCCATGCTGTATAGAGGCTGTGGGGAAAGGAGAGTTTTTCTGGCTTTCTTCCAGGGGTAAATTCCAATTGTTTGCATCTTTCATGGCACTCTTTAAGATCACCTTTTCTAAAAAGTAGCAATGTAAAACCCTGTGTCTCCTCTCTGAGACATGATAGAAAAGCAGAGTGACTCCATTGCTTTTGATGCAATTCCAGATTTTGTTTGTATTTCTCTCTCTTTCGTGCTTCCCAGAGACAATCCAGCAGAGTGGTAAGTTTGGAAGAACAGATGCAGGGAGCGGTTAAGGCTCTCATTCCACATAGCACTAAAGATAGAGCCATGGTTCTCTGTGCAAAATTTCACATAAGAAAATGTAAAAAGCAAAACAGCCATCTCCATTTCCTTCTAGTACAGAGGCAGCAGGCTCTGGTCTCTGTGGCTAGGCAAGATTGGTCTTCAGCATGTTGTGTCTGTTTTATTTGCTGTTCTTGCACATCTCATGTCGATACTATTTACTGTAGGGTAATGCCTTGGGTTTCTATTCTAATTGTATCCAGGAAGGTTGCCTAGAAATCCACTGAGCTTCCAAAGCTCACCTTCTTTACTGGAGAGGAGTGAGGCTTTTGGCTTTTTTTTTTTTTTGCTTTGTTTTTATAAGAGTGCTATTATTCTGCAAAGTGCTCCCTGAATGGCAGGAAATTCTTAGTGGGACAAGTGGGATTTCACTGTTCCAGGAGTAGGCTGATGGGTTATCCACTGCATGAATGGGTCTGCCACAAGCCTTTCCTGGAAAGCCCTCTGCCCCTGCACTGATGTGTAACAGAGAGGGTGCAGGAGCCTGAGCCCACAGCCCCAGCCGCAGCAATCCGCACAGCACAGCCTCACGCACGCTCCCTACTCACCAGCTACCCATTTGATATCATTTTACTGTCTACACATTTTCAAGCAGTCACAGAACCTAATGCAAAGGGATTTAGTTTCTCTCCTCAGTGCAAAAAGGGTTTGTTTGGTTTGGACAGTGGTTGTAACGCAAAATTGAGGAGGTGGGTGGGGGGCATACTGTGTGCAGCCAGCCATAGAGCCTGGCCCAGTCCCTTTGCAGCACTGGCTGATTGCTCAGCCCCAGTGGGTGTACTGGGCAGAGATTTTTCATTCACCTTTTGCAGTTTAGTCTGACACATCACTATGAAAGATGGCGGCAGCTGTTTGCACTTTCTCCCTTTTCCCTGCTCCTTCTGTGCTGGTGCTGATATTTCAGTGTAGCAGAGTCATTCTAGCAGAGAACTTGTGAAGCCCACAGCCATGCTGAATCCAGGAGGGCAGCCTGGGACTGATGAGCCATCTCTGCTCCTGGGAGATGTGGCCCAAGCCTTGGAGGTTCCTACATGTGGGTTTTGCTCAGCTTCTCATATAGTTAAGGCTGAACCACAGCACTTTCCTCCAAATCTGAATTTGATTTGAGTTCACAAGTACTCAGATCTGGTACTTGGTTTTCCGCTACCTCTGACTCTGGGAGAGCTTCCTTTCCTTTGTATTTCTCTGATCCGTGACATTGCCAACCACACAGCAAGCTAAAATAAAGCTGATGATCCTGATGATACTAGAAACAACCAATTCAGGGAAGCTGCCCAGCAGATCGTGTGGTATCAGTGCATTGCTCTGAAACTTTTTAGCAGTTGCCCATCTGTTGATGATACACACTCTGATATACAGTAAAGCAAGTGAAGAGTCTGTAAAAAACACTAAAAATACAGGGTTCTTCCCCTTGTTTGCGACTAACAACTGCAGAGGTAGACTCAAGTCACAAAGCCTAGGATGGGGAAATGGGAGGTTTAGGCTTAAATGGCTCCCAGTTTTTGCTGGGAACCTCTGCACAGAAGTGTGGGATGGAAGCTATTTTAGACAGACTGCTGTACCCTGCAGAGCTAAATAACCAGTGCAAAGTGCAGTACAAATTGCTTTCAGTATTTGCACTGGCTCCTTCAGACCCAGCATGGGAATTTCTGTACAGCTCTATGCTGTGTACCTCTCACACAGGAAAGCAGGCTCATGGTACCTGAGTCTCAGAGTCACTGTACCTCAGCAGTGTAATGTCAGCAATGAAAATGTGCCACAGAATCCCAGAATCATTGAGATTGGAGTAGACCCTCAAGATCATAAAGTCCAACTGTCCACCCTGCACCCCCATGGCCACTAAACCATCTCCCAAAGCACCAAGTCAACCTGTGTTTTTAACACTTCCAGGGATGGTGCCTCCAACACCTCCCTGGGCAGCACGTTCTGATGCCTCACCACTCTTTCAGTGAAGAAATTTTTCCTAATACCCAATCTGAACTTCTCCTGGAACAACTTGACCCCATTCCCTCTTGTTCTATTGCTAGTCACTAGGAAGAGGCCAACACCCACCTCACCACAACCTCCTCTCAGATAGTTGTAGAGAGCAATGAGGTCTCCCCTCGGCCTCCTATTCTCCAGGCTGAACAGCCCCAGCTCCCTCAGCCTCTGCTCGTAAGACCTGTTCTCCAGATCCATCCTTAAAAAACTTGTGATAATTGAGGCTGCTTTTTCTTTCCTTTGCCTTTTACAGTGGACTTTTCTGTGAAACCCCTCCACCGATGGTTCTGCTCCAGACAAGCCCATGTGATAACTACGAGTGCCAGAATGGGGCCCAGTGCATCGTGGCACACCAGGAGCCTGTCTGCCGCTGCCTCGCTGGCTTTGCTGGGCAGAAGTGCGAGAAGCTCATCACAGTCAACTTTGTTGGGAAGGATTCCTATGTGGAGCTGCCATCAGCCAAAATTCGCCCTCAGGCAAACATCTCCCTCCAGGTATGTCACATATAACATCAGTTGCCAGCCCAGTGCTCTTCTAAGCAATATTACATTTACATGAACATGTATATGTTCATTCTGAAGGAACAGGGTCTACTGGCCAAGATGCTGACAAAGTTAGCAGGTGTCTGCTCTAAAATTATTGAAAAGTTAAGGAGCAACTAAGGCACCACTGTACCTTTGTGGACACATATCTTGCCTCCAGAGTCTCACCACTCTCTTATTCCCACACTGGCCATGTGACTAGAAATGATTCAGGAAATCTTCTTGTCTTCTCACTGATTCACAGCATAGTATTTAATCATGTAGAAATGAATGCTTAGTATTACAACACTTATTAAAAGAGGCTGCTCTAAAGCCCAACTGGCCTTTCCAGACAATATTTTGCTTCCTCTTTTACTGTGCACATCCAGTAGATAAAAAGTCTAGGATTTTGTTACAGTCCTGTAGTTACACCTAAATTTGATTTAAGGATTAAGGTTCAAAAGGCAATGGAAAATAGCTACCAAAGGTGCCATGTCACTTCTGTCATCTTTGTGGTTGTGGATCAAATTATTATGAAAATTATTTGTATTCACATTAAACTGACCTAACGGATCTCTTTATTTCCCCCCCCACTTAGTATCCCAAAGTAAATGAGGGAATAATTTCTAGCTTTCTATGTTTTCTAATGAAGAGGGGTGTTGAGCACATACATGACATGATACATCTCTTAGGCCACTGATTGTTAATCTGGGCTGTTTCTATGCTAGATTCACCCTGCAAATGAAGCGTAACATTGCAACCATTTGGTTGTAGTGAGTTGGGTGTTGGTGTCCCAAGTAACAAGTGGTAGAACAAGAGGAAATGGCCTCAAGTTGTGCCAGGGGAGGTTTAGATTGGATATTAAAAAAAGCTTCTTCACTGAAAGGGTTTTCATGCACTGGCACAGGCTGCCCAGGGCAGTGGTGGAGTCACCATCCCTGGAGGGATGTAAAAGCTGTGTAGATGTGGTGCTGAGAGATATGGTTTAGTGGTGGACTTGGCAGTGCTGGGGTAACTGTTGGACTCGATGATCTTAAAGGTCTTTTCCAACCAAAACAATTCCGTGATTTTAAAAGATGTGTGAAGAAAAATCATCCCTGTACGTTTATTTTATTGTATTTATTTTTTGTTGAAAAGATTGTATTCCACAGTTGGAAATTATATTCTAGATTTGCTTGTTGGAGTTTGGTTGTAATTAAAATACCAATGTCAAGACATGGGAAAGACGACCAAATTTCCACAGTAGCAATAGATTTTTAAAGGATGGTTCCTGCAAAGTTTATTCTAATGAAAAAAATCCATAATTGGTATTGATCTGTTCTTGAAAATTTATCTTTTCTTTCTTCATATATGTTTTAAACTCCAGTTTTTCCTAAAAAATCTCCCTTTGCTTACTATCACAAGAGATTCTAAAATATGGACACTCTAAAATATGGCTCCCCAAAGGTTCCAAATACTGTAGATCAACTTTAAAGCTGAAAATCTGGACACTGCCTTTTTAAGTGTACAAAACATGTTATCTTAGCCATAGCTTGAAGAATAAAATGGATTATTACAGAAAACACATGCAGATGACATTCTCACTTCTTGTTTCCCAGGCTGAATATTATTCTTGCATCCAGTAATTAATTACTAGTGAATTAAAATTAGAATACCACACTGATTATTAAGAAAAGATAGAGGAAATCTTATTAAAAAGTGCTCAAGGAAAAAAAAAAGTCTTCTAAGGGCAAAAGGATAGTAATTAAATATATATATATATGCAAACAGATTTTTAAATTTAGTATTTAGTTTTGGCATTTAACAGCCATTATAAAAAAACTAAGTAAGAAATCTCAAGAAATATGTACTGTGAAAATGTCAGGCAGGTTGTATCCAAAAATTCTATTTTGTCTTTTTTTTTTTTTTCCCCCCTTCTGTTGTCCTATAGGGATATTTGAGAGCTGGAGACTGGGCAAGTGGAGTCCTTGGTTTTGAATCAGTGTTCAAGATTTTTTTTTCCTTGATGTACATCAAAGCAAGAGGGACAAAGGCTACTCTATTCTTCCTGGCCCTCTAAATGTCCCATCTGAAATCAGCATAACTTGCTAATAACTTGGATTGAGTGAAGAACTCATGGTTATGCTAAATGTGAGGACAGATCCTTCTTTCCTTATGTCCATAGAAGTCTGTGAGCAGACCAGCACCTGCTGAAATTTGTTTGCGTGTTATTGTGACACACTCCTCCTACTGCCAGAGTTGATTTTCTGAACCTCCACTTCAAGCTAGGGTAGTAGCTGAGAAATAAATTCATGTGGCACCAAAAATACAGCAGTAGTCTATTGACAGGGATCAAATAAACTGCCGCTTTCACCTCCTGAAAACTGAGTGGGCTCATACACAACCAGGTCAGCCTCCCACTAAGGGATGGCTCCCTTGTTTCAGATGAGAATCAATGTCACCAAGACCTTTTTGTGTCTCATGGCTCTTGCTCTCGTTGATGCTCATATGTATGATTTATTAAATCATATTTTAATTGCAGATATTATTTTTGTATTATTTTTAATATAGGTTTGTTTAATTTTTAATCATTCTCAAGCAACTTTACCTGATTTTTAATGTTTCACAGGTAGCAACAGACAAGGACAATGGCATCTTATTATACAAAGGAGACAACGATCCTTTGGCTCTGGAGTTGTACCAAGGACACGTGAGGCTCATCTACGACACGCTGAACTCTCCACCTACCACAGTATACAGGTAAACAGCTAAGCTTTACCAAGGCAACTGATTTCCAAAAAAGATAGAGAGGTAGGAATTTTCTAATAAATGCAAATGGGAGAAGAACCTTTTCTTTACTTCACTGTATCTCTTTTGTGTATGTAATTAAATAAGAAAATCAGAACGAAGACTTAGCTAGAGGCTTCATGCCTATAAATAAGCATTTATTGGCAATACCAGTGATACCGTGTCCTCCTGTGACTGCAGAAATATGTTGTGCTGATGTGAGATGTGCTGCTCATGTCTTCCACTGTTCCCTTAGCAGCCCTCTTCCCAGGTTAACTCTCTTTGGGTTACTTTTAAACCCTGTTGCTCCACTTTGTTCTGTGTAAACATACAGTTGTGACCACATGGAGCCCTTTCAGGTTTGGTACAGTTTCATGGCATTGTGGATGCAGAAGAGCTGGATTTCTCAGTGCACCTCACTCTTTAAGGAAGAGCATCCCGTTAGCACAAGCGAAAGGATGTCATCAGGAGTCATCTCTAGTCAGGGTGTGCCTTGTACATTTTTTGGAAAGTTTTCTCAGCATTGGAAAAAAGTTGAGTCTTCCAGGAGCATGGTAGCTGTGCAGAGCTTTAAGGGGAATGGTGACTTGTTTAGGAAAATGAGAAAATTCTTTCAGTATAAAAGCAAATTGGATAATGCCAGTGCAGGGGTGCCACAAGGAAGAGCAATGGCTGTAGGAATTCACTGTAGGAATGAAGCAAGTAGTTTTCACCAGCTGGACAGATGAGAAAAATTTCCCTGTGTTGGCTGCTAATCCTAATTGATTTCATGTTAGAGCAAAGCTGAAGTTGTTAAACAGTTTTACGCTACTAATTAGAACATAGGGAAAAGCTCATGATGTGTGGGCAGCACAGGGGGTGACGATGAGTGTGGATGCTTGCTCTCCCTTGTCAAGGGCTGAGCAGTGTGGTGACGAGAGCTGTTGCCACCATTACAACAGTTTAGGGATCTGCCACCTTCTGGCTAAGCTGTTGGAGGTGGCGAGCAGCAATGTCCTCATTATTCCTGTGCCCTTCATATTGATCAAGGAGGAGGTCTCCATTCAGACTGACACCTCATTACCATAAGATTAATGGCCTGTTCACTACATTTTGTACTGTGTGATCTGTTGAGATGGGAAAGAAGCTGCTTAATACGATGCCCTTTCTGAAATGTCACTCTAATCTTTTATTAGCTTAAGGAGTGGATGGCAAAATGGGATTAGCATGGAGCTTGATGGGAAAAGATTACGTTGATTGAGAAAAACTGTAGCTAAAGAATGTCCAAAAGGGCCTCTAAATAGATTAAAATACTTGTTTTCCTTAGGGGATGAGGAAGGGGAGGAAACCCGCCTCTCTCCTTACAGTCATAGGATTAAAGGGTAGAAGGGACGAGTGGAACTAGTTTGACCTCCCTATATATCCTGTTTGACTTTTAGTGAAGGTGCAAGCTCTGGCTAACACGTGACTTCCAACTTGGCACCGAGTTCTGACTGGGAAACACCAAACAATTGACAATCCTGCATTTCCTTTAGTAGCTTGGACAATGGTCAATCATTTCCATTATTCAGGCACTGGCCATAATTTCTAAGTTGTGTTGCTAATACCTTCTGGATGTTTTAGAGGCTCTCTCCAGGGAAATGAAAGTTCTTTTATACCTGGTACTGGCTCACATGAGTTTATCTGTACTTTTAATTATGTTGTCTCCTAACTTGCATTTTGATGAAATAAATAGCTGATTCAGTGTGATGCATTTTACCTAAACTTTAGGAATTTGGGTACTTTTTTCTGCAACTTTACAATTTTTCATTTTTCAAAAAAAATAAGGTTACTAGGAGAACCTGAAACATTCAGACCCTAGCCTCACCATTGGTAAAAGCATTTGCTTTCTCTATTGCCTACTCCTTGCTGCCTTGTTTAGATGCCTCCTTTAAATCTCAATTTCAGCAGAAGCGGACTATTTGCTTTTGAGAAGCTCTACTGAAACACTATGAGATTAATTTTCACAGGCAATATCAGGAGCTGCTGTCCTCCAAAAGGGTCCACTTCTTGGAAGAGATGAGCAGTGCTTTGGCTCTTGTTTTTCCTGAGAAAAGTCTGCCAAAAGAGGAGGAGGCCTTAAAATACCGCTTGGTGGGAACTGTGCCAGCTACAGCTGCAGGAAATCTGTAACTGACCTGGTCCTGTGTTGTAACTGAGATGTTTTGCTGGCTATTTCAGGTACTCCCATGATGGGATGTGGGAAGTCATTGGCAAGCCATGTTATCCGTAATTCTTCATCAGAGTCTCCATGATAAGATTTATTAATAGTACTTAAGAACATTAAAATTAGTAAAGTACTTGGCTAATACATGTAATATCCTGTAGGGATAAGATAAAACGTGTTGTCAGACAGGAAGCCAGCAGCGAGTAAGGCATCCTTGGTAGTGGTTTTCAGTAGTGTTCAGCAGAAGGGTGCTGGGAGGATGAAGTACAAAACATGGTGCCTGGCAAAACTTCCCCAGCCCCTTAGCATAAGCCAGGGCGAAGGTTTGTGCCTGTGAAGGCAGGTTGTCTCTGGCTGTTGGAGTGGACCTGTTTCTCTACCTTAGTTGCTCCTTTGAGCAGACTTCAGAAGAACTGCAGAACAAAGTTAGTCTGGAAAAGCCCAAGATTAACTCGCTGTACATTCAGATTTGCTTAACATGTTTTCATTCCAGTGGTATGTTTGGATAGAAAGGTTGACATTGGACTTTTCCTCTGTCAGATAAAGGTCAGCAAATGTCCGTGGAAAAGACTACCTAAAATCCATTGTCATTTATCATCAAGTTAGAAAGAAATACAAGTTAAGGCATGAATATGCAATGATTGAACTTGCCCTTTTAAAAGAAAAGCTGACTGGTCTGTTACTGGAACTCTTCACTTTTAAGCTGCAGAGTAACAGTTTCCTGGATGTCATAGAAAACATCTTACAGGAGATCAATTTTTCAAGTAGGATTCCTATTTGTTGTTTCTTTTATTCTATTTAATTATTCTAGAGAAGCATAAATGAGAACAGAAATCTGTTTCTAAATGCTTTACTGGCCTCCTGGTTTCTGCACTGGTGAGGGTAGCTCTTCCATGGCATGACAGTACTTAGTACTGAGCCAACAGTGAGTTCTTGATACAAAGCAACTCTTTTACAGGCTGCCCCACCTTAATTTAAAGATACCAGCTGATGAGCAATGTGCTGCTTTTATTTACCACCATGCTCCAATGGTTGAAAGCTTGAATTAGCATCTATAGTGTCAGCATTCAGCCATTGACACTGGGATCTGTTTAACTGCATTCTATAGGGAGAGATTCCTATTTTCAGTCTTTTTTCCCTACATCTTTTCCATACTTGTAATTTTTTTTCTGATAGGTTTTATGCTACTACACACTCTTGTTGATTTGGATGCTAAATTAATCTTTCCTAATAGAAATGGAAAATAGAAAAAACTATTGATGTGATTTCCTCCAGAGTTCCCAGATTGCCATGTTACATACAGACTGTCATATCTGGTAAAGAGCAAGATGCAGACACCATTGGTATAAAATCACGTTTTCCTGCAGGCTTCCTGACAGCAGTGAAAAAGGAGACAGTTAGGAAAATACAAGAATTAATTGTATTTGTCTATCTGCAGAGCCTATACTCAAATTACATTATAATTCCTTTTAGAAGTATTCTTGCATAGTATTTTTTCCAAAATGTTACATCATTAAAAGTATTTCTTATAGATTGTATCATGCAGTTCTCATGGTCTGGCTAATTCTTACAGAGCAGAGATGGATCTTCCTGTGGTTAAAGCAAATGGCCTGAAATATAAGGGAGCTTAAATTCTTTCTGCATCTGCCTCATATGTGATGACTGTGGAATGACAAATTAAATCTGGCTGTCTGTGCACAAGAAGTACAGAAAAGCACAAAAAATAGAAAAAGTGTTCCAGAAATGTGCTGTGAGTCTCTGGAGGGTGAGATTCCTTCTCCTCCCTCCAGGCTGCAAACTCCCTATGCTGCTCCACATCACTCAGCCTCTGCCCGTGGTGGCTGGAGTCTGGGAGCAGCCTGTGTGACCACCAGCTCTCATCATCCAACAACAGGTCCCTGGCCATGCTGCTCCAAAGAACTGAACTTGGAAGTACTCAAAAATTTTGGTCCTCTACTCAGATTTCATAGGCTTCTCTGTGCTTCTGGTACTGAGGTTGAACCGTTGCTTTGGTGATGGAAGAACTTCCATACCTTCCAAAACATATGAGATTTTTCTGTAATTGCCTCCCTTGTAGCTGCAATTGCTTATCTGCAAAAAAAGCCTGGGAGGCTTCACCACTAATTCACTGCCTTGTAGGGAGGAATGTGCTGGAGGAGTGAAAGCATTAATTATTCTTAGGATCACTATTAGAGTTTGTCAAACCCAGTTTTTACCAAAAGTCTCTTTGCAGAGCTCACTGCATGACTGGTCCTTTCCTTCCTAATATCTTCATAGTCTGCAGCTTGTGCTGTGCCTGTCCCTGGTGGGATTCCTGTTTGATACTTCTGGATGGTCTCTAAATTGACTGTTTTTCAGATATTTCTATGAGACATCACTAAGCTCTTGACAATTCCGTATATTTGAAATTCATTTTATTCTCTCAATCTCACACTCTTATTTTTTCAGGTACTCATTAGGGATTTTGCATCAAATATAAGGAAAGAAACTGGTATTAATCTCTGACCTGCATGGTAAAAGTTGTGAAATTTGAATGTACTTATACATCTTGCATGAGCCCAGGCAAAGGACAGATTAATTATTTTTGCCTTTATAAAGGACTCTGGTGTATTTGAATGGGACAAAAAACCCCAAGTATGTTAGTTCTTGTCAAACTACAAATATTGCATTTCCCTGGTTTTTCTTGGATTTTTGTGTAGTAGGACAGTGAAAATATAAGGCCAAGACCTTAAAATGTCATCTAACTTTTATCATTAGGTTCAGAATCAAATATTTACTTTCATGAAATTCAGAAACTTTCTTCTGCTGAGATGAAGCTTAAGAAGGGTAAAGTTTTGTCCTTTAGGCTGCCTGAGGACTTAGCAGGCAAAATCTTGCTAAGCTGAATTAATATTTTTTTTCTTTGTTAATCTCTTTGGTATCTCTTGCAAGAATGACAGTTTCTCATCTCCCCTCTCTCTCCTTGCCTCTGCCTACCTCATTCCCTTCAATGTAATATCTGAGTAACCTGAAACCCTGTGCTGCAGACCCTCAGCTTTATTTCTAACCTTACACATATGTGCAGGGTGTTCCAGAGTGAGATGTTTTACCAGAAGGCAGGAAATCCTTTCCCAAAGCAAGTCAGCATTGGCGTGTCTGTGTACGAGGGACGGGAAGGTAGGAATAGGCCGTCTAAAGCCACTGGCCCAGTGGTAGGCACAGAAACAGAAGATACACTTTCTCACTTCCAGGTCACCATCTTCAGGGCCCAAACACTGGGGCTGCCAGTCTAAGCTGCACTCAGATCACCCCTGCCAGCAGCAGCAGGGCTGCACCAGTACACCCGGGTGCTGCCAGCCTGCAGGGGCTGCTGGCTTGCCCAAAAACCCATGCCTGAGGCAGGGGCATGCTTGGCTTTATCTTCCCCTCAGCACTTGCCATTGGGCTCAGGACAACTTTCACCACAGCCTACGAAGGCAGTAAACTCAGTAGCTTCTCTGCCATGAAGGGTTTTATGCCATTTTAACTGATTATTTGAATTAACTTGTATTAGGACTGCTTGAAGTCAAAGCAGATATGTTAACAGTAGCCTTTTGATTAGGATCTACACCATCACTGTCTCCTCTATTGGTGTTTTTTAAAAAAAGTCAGAGTACTGCTGCAGACCCAAATCAGCCTCAAGCAGGTGGCAGGAGACAGTCCCACTCCTCCCAAATCACTCTAAGCAGTCTGTGCTGGCCTTAATGCATAGACAACATATAAGGAAATTGTCAGTAGTCCATGAATTTTGGTAAGCAAATTGATTTGATGTTGTTCTCTACAACAGACACCCATAAACTAGTCTAGTCTGTACCTTGTTACTTTGGTCACTGCAGACCTATCCTCTGCATGGCTCCACCTGCATCTCCCACAGCTCTCTCAGTTGAAGGAGCCAGGAGGAAAGGAGAGCATAAATGCTGTGTCCATCCCTGCTGTTTATGTTGTTAATCAGCAGCCTTTTTAGGCTGATTTCTTTCAGCACAGAATAACAAAAAAAATGTAATGAAGTCAGCAAGATACCAGTATTAATCCTAACAAGAAATTAGAGATGATGAGATAGGGATAGTTCATAACTAAACAAAAGGGGAGGGAACAAACCCAAAATGAATCAATGTTTTAAAATATCTGTACCACCCACCCTGGTGGTGACTGATGCCTCCACAGAGGCATCTAGCATACCAGACAGAGGTAGTGACAAAGGAGGTAGCTGCACAAACCACAGGCCATGGGAAATGCCTGGTCCTCTCCCATAGGACAGGGGCTGGGGCAATCCTGCGTGCAAAAGGAGTGCACAGGTTGAGGACCTTCTGCAGCAGGTTGCTGAACTGCAGGAGACTGTAAGAAGGCTGAAGCAAAAAATTAGGGAGACAAAAGGAGAGAGATAATTGGCTTCAGACACATGCTAAGGCAAACCCAGAGCCTAAAATCACAGATACAAAAACTCACCCACTAACAAAAACAGAAAGGAGGGAAGTGAATGATGTGGAAAATGATAAAGAGGGGACAGAGTCTTTGGCCTGAGGCTGGCCAGTTTAGTTAGGAGGGCTTTAAACTAGTGATGCTGGGGAAGGGGACCCTCAACTCATCCCACACCTACCACATTGAGGACAGAGCCAGTAACAGATGTCCTGGGCATGCAGGAGTATCGCAGGCCAACAGGAAAGCACCTGACCTGCACATTTTTATCCCTGCCACCACGACTGCTTCAAAGGGGGACCATCTTAAATGCTTCTATGTGAATGCATGGAACATGGGGAATAAGCAGGAGGAACTGCAGATGTGTGCAGCCTGCAGAGCCGTGATGTTATTGGTATCACTGAGATGTGGTAGGATAACTCCTATGACTGGAGGATGGGGATGGCTGGGTATAAGTTCTTGAGGAAGGGCAGGCAGGGCAGAAAAGGAGGGGGTGTTGCCCTCTACATCAATGACCAGCTGGAGTCTGTGGAGCTTCACCTGGATGGAGGAGGAGTCGACTTAAACCTTATGGGTCAGGGTTAAAGGGAAGACAGGGGCAGGAGGTGTCATAGTGGGGGTCTGCTACAGGCCACCAGATCAGGATGGCTGAGTAGGTGAGGCCTCTACAGGCAGACAGGAGCAGCCTCGTGCTCACAGGCCCTAGTCCTCATGTGCTGTTTAACATCTTTGCCAGCGACATGGACAGTGGCACTGAGTGCCCCCTCGGCACGTTTGCTGACGACACCGAAGTGTGTGCTGAGGTTGACACGCTGGAGGGAAGGGATGCCATCCAGAGGGACCTTGACAGGCTTGAGAAGTGGGTTTGTGCAAACTGCATTAAGTTCAACCAGGCCAAATGCTAGATCCTCCACCTGGGTTAGGGCAATCCCAAGCACAAATACAGGCTGGGTGAAGAATGGATCAAAAACATTCTGAAGGACAAGGACTTGGGAGTGATGGTGGACAAGAAGCTCAACATGAGCAGGCAATGTGAGCTTGCAGCCCAGAAAGCCAACTGTGTCCTGGGCTGCATCAAAAGAAGCATGGCCAGCAGGGCCAGGGGGGTGACTGTCCCCCTTTACTTGGCTCTCTTGAGACCCCACCTGAAGCACTGTGTCCAGTTCTGAAGCCCCCGACATAAGAAGGACATGGAGCTCATGGAGAAAGTCCAAAGAAGGGCCACAAAGATGATCCGAGGGCTGGAGCACCACTCCTGCGAGGACAGGCTGAGAGAGTTGGGGCTGTTCAGCCTGGAGAAGAGAAGGCTCCGGGGAGACCTTATAGCAGCCTTCCAGTATCTGAAGGGCATACAGGAAAGCTGGGGAGGGACTTTTTACAAGGGCTTGTAGTGAGAGGACAAGGGCTAATGGATCAAAACTAGAAGAGGGGAGATTTTAGGTTAGACGTTAGGAGGAAATTCTTTAGTATGAGGGTGGTGAGACACTGGAACAGGTTGCCCAGAGAAGTTGTGGAAGCCCCATTCCTGGAAGTGTTCAAGGGGAGGTTGGATGGGGCTCTGAGCAACCTGATCTAGTGGGAGGTGTCCCTGACCATGCAGGGGCATTGGAACTAGATGATCTTTAAGGTCCCTTCCAACTCAAACCATTCTGTGAATCTATGAAAATATCCTGCATTCAGTCTCTAGTCAAGAGTCTAACTTCAGAGCATACTGGCCCCGTGCAACTCCTCTCTCTCCTGACTGTATTGGACGCTTCACAGGATTATGCCTAAAGATGGAAAGCAAATCCATCCGTTATGACATATTCTTTCTTTGCAATAGAGAGTGTTGACCATTCAGAAGTATTTTCAATAGCATCAAGAGGGAAGATGTTTGCTTTTGGAAGCTTGCTGAGCTCTAGCAGTAGCTCAGCATCTTGCAAGTACTTGCAGGTTTTCATGTTCAGAGTAGTCTTGGGTTTATGTAAAAATGAACGGTGGAGCCAAAAGTTGTTCTATACAGTGATTTGACCATGACTAAAAATAGTGTAGCTTTATCAGCAAAAGAAAATGGCTGATGAAAATGCAGAAACCCATGTTCTAAATTAAGTTTTTCCCCTTTTAAAATCAGTAGCTGGGTTGAGTTTTATCCAGTTCAGTTCAAGCCTTAAAACTGCCCATCCAAGCTCAAAGTAATTGTGAAATAAGAACTGCATCTTCCACCCCAGCAGATAACCTGATTTAGTCATTGGTCGGTCCATAACATGGTCACACTGTTTCTTCTATTGAGAGCATCAGTGAAACCTTGACAGTGGTCCTGACAACTCCTGAGCCCTCGTAAATTAGCATCCATGTGAGCCCACCTTCTGAGCAGTCAGTTTGGTTTCTGCATGTTGAAATCATGCTTTTGTGCTGAACTCTTTCCAGTGAGTAACTGGGAGAAAGGTGTGCAAAAGTGCTTTAAAAGGTATTTTTTTTAAAAAGGTGGGTTTTTTTGCTATAGTTAGTCCAGTATTGCCAAAGCTGGTTAATACTGATTGCAACAGAAAAAGGTTGAAGTATTCTTGTAATATACAATGATGGAATGAACCTAATCATAGTCAAAATTACTTTATAAACTTCTTAATGCACTAATGGCTCATGTCTTGAATTGTGAAGATTTGCATTGCAACAAAACGTAGCAAGCTAATGTAACGTTTATTTTTTCTGCCTGTAAATTTATTGTAACCATGATGACTAACACAAAGTTTAGATGTGTACTATGTGTTATAGATTTATGCCCCGTTCATACCAAGCACCAGGCTCTGGAGTCAATTGGTACAGTCTCTGTTGGAAGTGCATGCAGAGCTGGCACTGAGGGTGATCGTGGAGGTGCAACATGGCTCTGCACAATTCTTTCAGTGCTTCTTCCCCATATAGAAATATGACCCACAGCTCTGCATTTACCAGCATGCCCCAGTGCTGTTTGAAAAGGTGGGTATGGCACCTGCTACCCTGGTTTGTCAAATAGCAACAGATCTTTTTTATTTTTGTGGGGGGAGAGGAATACAACTGTAGGTAAATAGCCACAAATGAGGTGGAAACAATTTCATTTTCTGGCCATTCATCAGCTTTTTAAATAGAAACAGCTTTTTTGCCTTTTTTTTTTTTCCTCCTTGGGGCTTAGCCTCCAATTTCAGATAAAACCCATCATTGTGTCTGTCGTTCTAATTGGAAGCACTTTTAATTGCATTCTGTAGTGGCACTGGTCCCTGCTGCTAAATGGCAGATGCCTTCGTATTTTCCAGAGCGGAAAAGGGGATAGATGCTGTAAAGTATTGCCCCTGGTGACATGGCTCTGTGAAGACACTTGATGGATTTCCTTATCAGAGCCTGAGATTCAATATCCAGTTGAATGGCAGAGATGTTTTGTGCAGTTTGATACAGCACTAAACTGTAAACCCGAGCACCCTGCTCTGTTCCCAGTGCTGGCAGGGCGGGGGGCTGTGCCACACACCTGGACACACACAGCACTGCCACTTCCCTGCTGCTGTGCCAGGGCCTGCCTTCCTCTGCACTGTTTGCAGTGTCACCTTTTTAAGGGTAACTGATTTAAGGAGTCCAAATAGCATTGCAGAATCTGTATGTGATATTTTTTACACTCTGCATTTACTGGGTTTGTTTTTCTCTTTGCTGAATGTTACAGTAAAGACCCTGAGATAGAATAGCTCATTGCATTGCAATGCACTGTGTGCCATGATGTGCCAACTTGTTCTGGTGGAGGAAGAAGGGAAGGCAGACACACTGTGGACTGTCAGTCAGGAGAGGCCTTGGACTGGAAGAGGTCATTCCAGCTACTTTTACTGCTATTACACTTGCATGTCACAAATTCCCACTTAGCAGAATTAAGTATTCAGCTCTGTGGAGACACAGTGATACTGTAGGGGACCAGCACAGGCTTCAGCTCCCCAGCAGTGGGGTTGGAGGGAGGTGTCAGACCTCTTGCCCACGTTAGGGACACTGAGAGAACTCCCTGCAAATAAGGAGTGTTAACCCTGGCCATGAATCTGACCCTTTTATGAATAATCTAGGGAAAGGGGTCAGGATTGTGTTAATTGCACGTTGCAGGGGTATAAAAAAGGTCCTTGCTTTTCCTTTAGAAGGTCTGTAACACAATAACTTTCACTGTTGGCAGGGGTGCTGCAGCAATTGAATTATGACTGGAAATTAGATATGCATAGCCTGGCCAAACGGTCATTAAGGGAGATACAGTAATCAGTTGCCGGTGTTTAAGGGCTGTAAACACCAAGATGAGAAAGATGGTTTATTTGGGTGGTCTACAGAGTTGTAAGTAGGAGAAAAGGTATAAAACCAAGTAAATGAAAATGGAGGTATCAAGAAAAAAAGAAATCTTAATGTTGAGTGCTCTCAGCCTAGGAGACCTAACACTAGAGTCATGTAAAACAGGACTTGAACAGAACAAAAGAGACTATATTTTAAGCTGAAACTTAACTCGAGTGCTTTAATATATTTCTTTCACCTCTTATTTCCCTAGCCTTGTGTTTCATTAGCATTTTTCATACTTTTTGCTCAACATGTGGTTTCTATTTGGCTTCTGAAGATGATAGTGCTTGAAGTGATGTGCTATTGTAGAGGAAGCACAAACGCTGCTCCAATTACAATTTTGCCTTTGTTGCCATGGAGAAGTTTAAATCTACTTTGGGCAAAAGACTGATTATAACTGGAACTAAGGGCAAGAGGTAACTGTAGCTTGGAATGGTGAAAAACCATCAGCACTGATACCTGAAGTCAGCCTGGCATACTATGAGTTTCACAGCTCCCAATTGCCAACATTCAGTGCAGTTCCCTGCAGCTCTCACCTTGTGTTCCTTCATTTTGGTACCTCTTCTCTGGTGCCTGCCCTTCCCATGTGTTGTGAGCTCCTTAACCTCTTCTGGACATGTATTTCTGGTTATTCTCTTCTACTTCAAATGTTTTCAAAGATTATCTAAGTTCAGCATTCTCCATGGCCTTCGCTCCCCAATCACTTACCATCCCTGTGTTTGCTTTGTTCTGCACTTCAAATGAGGCATGTCCCCATTAAGACAGAGGTCAGGAAAATCTGGAGACTGTAGCTAATGAATTGATGTCCTTATTTGCATAATTGATGGTTATATATTTCCTCAGTGACATGGTTTGCTGTGATACTTAAAGCTATTTTTGTTTTTGACTTCTCTGCCCTGCTGTTCCCTGCTGTCTACCACTGAAGGTACATGACATGTCAGTGTGAAAAATAACCCCAAAGCCCAAATTTTACAAGTTTGAATTGAATACTGTAATCCTTTAATGCATTTCTGTTCACTGGCATATTTACAGTGGCTCAGCTCTACATGTCTCATGGGTATTAGAGCAAGGGGAGTCAGCGTTTATAGCATTGGTGTGTGCTGGACTAGAGTGGAAAGAAAATATAGGAGAGAGAAGAGAAATAGATAAAAAATGAGAGTGGAAATCGGTTCCTTCATATATTCCCTGTGAAGTTATGTTTTATGCACATACCTTTCCCTTCATTTCTTTGTGTTCTGCAGTCTAAGCCCTTGGCAGAGGCTGTGTCCATGGCTTGTGTCTAGTCCCCTGTGCAGTGGATCCATAGGCTCATCTTGCTGGAACTGCTGTGATGAGGCCCAGCTCCCTGTGATACAGAATTGTAATGACTCCTTTATGGAGCCCTCTCCAGTGGCCTTGCTTCCCTGGGAGGGCAGCTCCGAGCTTCCTGCCACGGCACAGAGGGAACAGAAGGTGCCAGACCCAGGGCCTTCTCATGAGCTTTCGAAGCTGGGCTCTCCCACATGCCCAGTATTTTCCTCTTTTTCCTTGGCCAAATCAGATCAGGTGCCATGGCCATCAAGGTTAGGATAACCTTGATGAAAATGATGTAATGGACGGTGCAAGATGTCAACTGCGCTATGAGAAGATGAGTGTAATAGAGAAAGGTGAGGAGTGCTGCTGGTTGGGGAGCAGCAAGTGTGACCCCTTTGCTGGGAGGCAGGGGACTGTGGGACAGCAGCTTCACCCCCTCAGCACTGGGGGACTCCCAGCCCAGCCAGCACTAGCTAGGATCTGTTCACTGCCCCACTGATCCAGAGGAATCCTCCTGCCAACCCTCAGCATTTGGCTGTGCAGTGCTTCCTTTCCCTCAAGATACATGCTTTGAGGCACCAGGAGTGATTACACTTGGAAGGGAACTGAAATGGTTTCTCAGCATCAGGTCTGTAACAAGACTGAAGTGAAGGTCCTGTAGAGACTGAGAGTGCAGTCTGTGAAATGTCTGACGAGATGGGCCCTGGCCAGGCTGCTGACTGCCGTACCAGAGGAATTCCTGGGTCCTGAACAATCTTTTCATTTTCCATAAAACTGGTCTTTTGGTTCCTTTTACTGCTTACTTTTTAGCAAATTTAATTATTAAATTCTTGAAAATCCTTGCTTGCTCTTCAAATGTTTACACTTGAAACATAATTTGTCCCTTTTTTTTTTTTAACAAAAATATATTGTAAATTCTGTAATAGCCAATGGTGGTGGCCCAGAACACTGCAGTTGGAAGTTAGCTAAAAATTCATGACTGTCCTCTCTAATAGCTTGGAAAAATCTCAAAATCTGGGACTTGGTTTGTTAGTGCCCTGGAGAAAAGCAGTTGGCTCAAATCTAGCAGCCCTTTGGCTTCTTCCTTCAGTTCCTTTCCCCTCTCCCTTGCTGTGCTCAGACATATTATTTTAATTTAACCATACAGCGGGAAAACCTGTGCAGCAGGGAAGGCGTTGGGTAATGTCAAGTCACCTGTCAGGTGTGTGACACGGCGAAATCTGTTTCAGTAAAGAAATTCTTTGTGGTGAGCCAAAATAAAGCTACCGTAGCAGCTTCGAGCAGTTCTCCTGATCCGGTACCCGAGTGGGTGAGCGGTGCCAGGCCAGGCTGGGTGTGAGGGGTGAGGGCGCTGAGGGGTGAGGGCGCTGAGGGGTGAGGGCGCTGAGGGGTGAGGGCGACCGTGTGAGGGCGGCAGGCGCGCGCCCGGCCGGTGCGGGAGTAAAGGCGGGAAGCGCGAGCCCGGCCGCGCGCTCACTCGGCCTCTCCGCGATGCGCTGGCGCCCCCTGGCGCTCGCCCTCGCTCCAGGCGGCCCGGCCTCGGGGCTCTCGGGACCCCGCAATGCTCCTGCCGCCGCCCCGCAATGCTCCTGCCGCCGCCCCGCCACTCTGTTCGGCACACGGCTGCCGGTGCTCCCTGGCAGGTCCGGAGCTCGCAGCCCCGTGCCCTCCGGCAGCGCGGGATTGCCGATTAGACACGCTAAATCCCTGACTCCGGGGCAGCTATTTACATACCGCAGGCTGTTTCAGAAGGAAGAGCTCTGTAAGACCACCTGATCCCCAATAAGAATTGAATTAAGATTTTAATAAAACCCTTGCGGAGAGCTGGGTCAGGAAGAGGCCCCTCGAAAAAAAAGCCGAGCACAGCAAGTTTGTGCTGCGAGCTACGTTGTGATGCACTGTTCAGCGTCTGTGGCTTTGTTCCCTTCATCTCCAGCCAAGCCACTGTCTCCAACTGTCTCAGACGATTGCTGAGTCTCCTAAAGGCCCAGCTACATAAGCTCTGAGGAGAGTTCGTGTAGCATGTCTCTCACCACTGGTTTCTCCCCCAGTGTTGTCTCCTCTCTCAAAATGCAAAGGCATCATAACGTCTTTCTGTTAATAACAGCAGTAAGTGCTTTAACACAAGTGTCTCCTGGCTGGGGATTTTCTGCCATCCTGGCTGTCCACATCCAGCTTTTCTATCATGTGTCTGCATCTTCTCAAAAAGCAAATGAGTGCTTTGCCTGTTTTCACTTTATCTGCTTTACAAAACTGCAGTGTTGGGTGATTGTTGTAAATTACTTTGTTTCCCAAAATCCAGGCACAGATTATTTGAATTCAGAGTTAAACAGTGAAGAACTCAGAACTGAATAATATTCAACCACTTTACCTGTAGATAAGGACCTCTCACTTCCTTTCTGGAGAAAATACCAGCCCTGGGTATGCTGAAAGGTGTGAGCACCATGTGGGGTGGCTGCTTCCACTGCCAGGACAGACAGACTTTTTTTTGTCTGTAAGTCAAGGCAGAATCTGGAAAAAGCACACACTGTGGAGGAGTAGGTGATTAATGCCTGTGAAATCCTGGCCCAGGGAAGAGCCAGCCCTGCCAGACATGATAATATTGTCCTCTGACAAATGGTCATAGCTTGGCCTTCTTCAGCGAGCAATGTAGTTTTGTACATTAGCTTCAGATATTGATCCCACCAGGGAAGGGTTGCCTGTCGTTCAGCCATCCATCCCACCTCCTCAGTGCTCAACTGCCAGAGCTGGTGGGATTGGGCTATACTTCTTCCCTTCATTGGCACTTCTGCACAGACTAACAATTACAAATAAGCATTTCCGTTTATCTCGCACCTTTCAGCTGGAAGTCCAAGTACTTTACCCATATGAATTAAGCACTGCAACACCACAGTTAGATATGCAAGGGAGCACACAGGGATCACCCAGTCAGCACATTGCCATAACACAGCTGTTTCTTGTAACGTGGCAGATACTTAGAATTCAAGAATATCTAAACAGAAAGTTTGGACCAGCTGTTTTCAAACTCATTTGTGTTGTCAATCCATAAAGTATGCTGCTAGAGGTGTGGGCCCCAATACAGCAGACAATACAGTGATGACAGGCTCGCTTTTCTGAGGTGGAGGCACCACATCCCCTTTGGCAATGAGTCTAGCATGAGTCCTCAGCCTCTTACCCTGGCCCACACAACTCTGCCCTTGCCGTGGCCCTGACATAACTGTTTTGACCCAGACTGGGTACAGGATGAACTAGATTGGGATTCTTTTATACAATGTCATCTTTATTTTGTTCTTAAAATCAGTTCACACAGTAACACCAGCCCCAAGTTCTCAAGACCTTGCTCCCTGAGGCCCTCTTGCCATTCAGCTGCAACCCAGCCACTTCCCTGCAGGTCAAGGACATGCAGCTCAGCCAGCAAAGCTTTAGCTGTTCTGTGGCAGAACGAAGCTACCTCCTGTTTATGTAAAGCCAGGCAGTAAAAGTGCTCATACACTGCTGTCATCTTATAATCTGTGTAATCTTATGTAAACTTTTAAAGGCATATGTGTTCGTGATTCATCCCTAAAACCTGTGGGGACAGCAGCACTGCAGAGGCACGTTAGCTCAGTTCTGAAACAGCAGTGTGCTCTTCCTAAACAAGCACATCCTCAGAAACACCCACGGTGCTGACTTTCTGCCTGACATTGCTCATGTATAATTGGTTATGTCAGGTCTACTGTAAAACACTTTAAAAACAAAACTCCTTCCAGAAACAATTGAATACTGGTGATTTCCAAGTCACGTAGTTTGTTTCTGGAGTTGAGGTCCTATGTCCATGCTACAGTGGCCTCACACATCAGCTATGCAGGACTGGGTGCAGGTCACCTAGATGGAGAGGTGGACACAGCTAAAAGGTGATTCATTCTCAGAGATGAGTCAGTCCTTAAGTGTGCCTGTTCCTCTTCACTGACAGTAAAGAAAATCTGGGTAAATAGCTCAGAGACATCGACATTGCAGCTGTACCAAACATTTGAAGGAATCTGACTTTGTAATTTACTAAGAGAAGATGCTGAGCTTCTGGACCATTTGAGTGAGCTAAAAGGCCACTCTTAAAATTAAGCTTTTACATTTTAATACGGTATTTACCACTTGTGCAGCAATCTCAAATCCAGATTGTTGGCTAAGCAGTATCTCAGGATGCCTAAATCCCACAGTTGGTGTTTTCTGTCTTTATCTTTATGTAACACAACCACCACCCAGCTAATGAGCCTGCTGGGAGGAGTTTGGAAATGGGTTCTCGCAGGCCAAGCTGAAGATGTGTTGGCAACACTGGCATGTGGGCAGTTTCCATAGCCCACAGTCTAATTTGGGCTGTCACCACTCCTGCTATTAGGCTCTCGTGATGCACTGCTGTTTGTAGTGTATGGAACAGAGGCTGTACCATTTAATTACACCTACAGCCGTGGAAAACTGCCATCACGTCTGGAACTACCAGACTAATTTGAAACCCTCTTTGCTCAAGAGCAGGTAATCCCACCCTTGTCCCTCCTTCCTTTTAGGAGTGCATGAAGCTATCAGGTTGTTTTAGAGAATTTCAACATGCAGCATAAAGGCTTGAGAGCTGAAGCTGCCCTGAAAATAAAAACTGATAGTGTCATGCAAATTGATTTGTTCCACTGCTTCTTTTAATTTTTGGGAGACTGAACTGAGAATGAAGGTGAAGACTAGCAAAGAGCTGTTGAGTTACCTGACTCACTGCAGGTTTCATGCAGTTGAAATATCAGTGTTAAAAAAGCCTGAGCAATGAATAATACACAGTGCCTTTAATATCTTGCCTGCTCAGATGGCTGTGTGCTCCTCCCCCCCTCCTCCCCCCTCAAATTCATGCCTCAATCTACACGTGTTTCTCAAAGAGGAGTAGCAATTTTTCAGTTTTCCATGTGTTCGGGTAGGTAGGTATTGTATTGAGCAAAGTATCTCAGCCATTTATAAGCCAAAACCTGAATTCCTTCTCTGGCTTTAAGGCGCTCAGCTTGTCCCAATGCCTCAGCCTGCAGTTAACGAGACACTTCTGCTGTGAGGAAATGCTGGTTTCAGAGGCCCCTGCTGTCTCTTGCCCCAGACTGCAGCCCCTCCCTGCCCCTGGGAAAGTGGGTTTAAACTAACCATACCATAAGGAATCATGTCAGTGCTCCAGCTTGCAACACGGGCATCAAGCAGTGTGACTGAGGGGCCACAAGCTGTGGCTGAGAGCACAGAACTGGCGATTTGAAGTAATTTTGTCACCAAAGCCAATAATATAACATGTAGCTACATCCTTGCTTTTCTGCCCTGGGAAACGTAGCTACTCTCCTCATTAGCCATCCTCTCAAGTGTTACACATGTGTAGGTACTGCCTGCACAGCCCTCTGCAGTGTTTAAATTTCTATCTTGGGTGCTCACGCTAGAAGAAATGTTGAGAACACAGTGACCACAAAGGAGCACAGAGTGGGAGCAGAGCCTCGCAAGGCGTAGTGCAGGACACAGGATGGCACAGAGGCAGTTCATTGTTAACCTCATCTCCTAATTCTCTGTTTTTCTTTTAGTGTGGAAACAGTGAATGATGGGCAGTTTCATAGTGTGGAACTCGTGATGCTGAATCAAACGCTGAACCTGGTGGTGGACAAGGGGACTCCCAAGAGCCTGGGAAAACTCCAGAAACAGCCTTCTGCCAGCCTCAACACACCCCTCTACATTGGAGGTATAGTGAGTTGCTCCAGACTTCGAGATTTTAACAAGTCTTCTCAGAAGCAAATCATCTTCCATCCTATGGAGAGGACTTTCCAGGAAGGGAAAACCGGAGGGAAATGTTTCCCATCTGCTAGAGGGTTGCTTCCCTGAACAGAGAGCCTGGAAACCACACCTCTGCTGTTCTGCTGTCACGATTCTGTGATTCTGCACCCTGTAGCCCACCAGCACCCCACCACACGGCCAGCACAAGGTCACTTGTCAGACCAGGGAAGTTAACCTCAGCACAGGCAGTTTCTGTGTCATGCAGCCATGGCAAGACCCATCAGTTTGTCATTTCTAAAGCTTTCACAACTGTCTGGCACCAAGATGTTGTGGCTTAAGAATACAATGGAAATATCACAGTCACAGCAAAAAAGCAAACCAATAGTCACTAGGTTTAAATATACCATAAATGAGCTGAATTTCTGCTGGAAATGGTATAGGGGTCTAAAATTTTTTTGGGAAAAAAAAAAGATTAAAACCTCCAAACCATATTAACACACAAGCTGACTAAGAAGTTCTTGGCTAATAGTTTTCTCATTGGGAACTGAAGGCAGAGCTTCAATATTAGAAATACATTAGACTTTACCAGATTTCAGTTAAGAAGTTTTTTCCCATTCAGTACTGAGTTTTGGGGGAAGGAGGGGCCAAGTGGGGTCGGGAACAGATGCTCAAAATAATGAGTATCCCACTGATTAGGTGTCTGGATATGAGAGACAGAATGAAGGCTGTGCTCTGCCCAGTTGATTTGTTTTTGCCAGAACCACCCCCCTCAGCCCCCAGCTCTATTCTGGACTGAATGTTGAAATCTCTCCCTTTCAGCAACCCTGAGTTCTTGATTTTTATTCAGCTTATTCTAAATACAAAAGTCAGCAGAACAATAACAGACTCATAAAGTCTTCAGGCTTTTTCTAACCAGATAATTGAAGCCAATAGTAGAAACTCTTACCAACGTCACTCGTTGCTGGTCAAGCCTATTGTAAACAATTCCCTTTAATAACACCTTTCTAAAAGAACTCTGAATATTGCCCTTATCAATCTGAAAACTGCTAATCTTGCTTTGTACAGAGCTGAACTTTTATAATTGGCTCCTATTAAGAAGGTCAGAGGCTATTAAAGAGCATTATGCATCAAAGACAATCTGCTGGTGAGGCCATCACAATTTCTCCCTCTAGCACAGCATAAGAAGTACCAACTCCACAGCAACTTATACACAGGGAACTCGGGAGGTAATCATGTGGAAAAGTTGTGTTAATTTATGAGCATTGTGGATCAATACTAATTCTGAAAAGGTACCTACAAAAATGCGTTCACAGGACAAATTTGGGACCTGAAATGAAGGACTATTGGATACCAGAAGCCATGGGCTCAGTGGAGATCTTTTTTATTACCCATTAAAATTCTTCTTGCTTCTTTCTAAACCTTCACTGCTGTGCATGTGCCACCTCTCTGCGTGTAGCATTCAATGGATGCCAGCTGCCCTTCCACTTTAGACTGTTTAGTGAAAGTAATTGACTAAATTACCCCAGAGCAATTGTTCCTAACCTACACTAATCAAAAACCCTGGGCTTTTCTGTTTGTTGTTTTGTCATATAATTCTTACGTAGGCATGGGCAAGTGATTTTATTTTTGTTTCTTTCCATTTCCAGAATGAGGACAATAAGACTGTGCTACCTCACAAAGCTCCTATGCAAATTAATTCTTTAAAGATTATAAGAAGCTGTGACAAAAGACATGTTAGCAATTATAACGTATGTACTATCATTGTAGTACATATCACTTCCCTTTTTGTTTTTATCTGAAGGGATCCCGACCTCCACTGGATTATCTTCCATGCGCCAGGGTGCAGATAAGACACCAAATGGTTTCCATGGATGTATTCATGATGTCCGCATCAATAACGAGCTGCAGGATTTCAAGGATTTACCACAGCAGTCACTAGGAGTCCTCCCTGGCTGCAAATCCTGTAACATCTGCAAGCACGGTATTTGCCGGTCCCTAGAGAAAACAAGTGTGATTTGTGAATGTCACCCAGGCTGGATGGGCCCCCTGTGTGACCAGGAGATTGGAGACCCGTGTCTTAACCACAGGTAAGCTTGAATGAACACTGACAGAAGGGTGGAAGCTTTACAGCTAATGTGTATTTCACATTTAATCTTTTAAAACTGCATCCGACTATTTCTGGAGGTGCTGGGTTCCCACATGAAATCATTGACAGTTGTGAGTCAGCATCCATGGCAACTCTTAATTTCCACTTCTGGTTCTAATGTTGCTCACTCTCCAAACGAGCTCTTTCTCCTGGAGAGTGAGCAAGGTGTTAATACTGTGGGTCATACTTTAAGCCGTGACTCTAACTCTGTAAACGGGCGTGGGTTACCTCTGAGGTGGTGAGTGCCTGCACGTACCCAGAGCAGAGCTCCCTGTGGGCAGGAGGAACACGTTTTAGGGAAATGCTCACAGTGGCATTGGACCCAGCATTCGGACTAACTCCCTGAAGACCATTATGCACTCCAAAGTGAACAGTTTTAAATTTCCCAGATAGCTGACTTAAAGATTACCTTCTGAAACACCCTTTTAAAGTGCAAGTTTAAAGGATAGCATGGAGTTGCATGCTAAGGGAGCACAAATGCAAAGCAGTCACAGCTCAGAGGCTCACAAGCAACATCTCCATCAGAAATGCTGGATGAATAGCTTACTTATGACACAGACACACAGAAACAGTCCAATACAGACCCGCAGTCTGCACAGCTCAGTGCTGTTCCATAAGCTGATGGAGGTACTTTTGCTTAAGAAGCTCTTTTGGTTGCACTTGCTGTGGAAGGGGGTTTTCACAAGCACATATTTTTTGACAGGTAAATTGATGCAGTGAATAATCACTCTCTTAAGGGCAGAAATATAGCTTGGCAAAGGCACCACTTCAAACTTGCTTCTCGGTCTAATTCTGCAAAGTACTGACCCCTGGCAGGTGTTGAGAAGCCCCTGACAGTTTACAGACAAAAGGTATGAAGACCCAGGTGAAGAAACAGAGGCCCAAATGTTTCCTTGAATTTCTGATATTATTTGTGCTTTCAGTTCCAAGCTTAAAAATTAAATATTCAACATAAGCAGGGGGTAATTTTAAAGTACCAGAAATAAAAGAAATAAAAATAAGAGAAAAGACATGGGTTTATGCCAAGTAGGACCTGATACAGCAAAGCAGCTTTTCCTTGGCTGGACAATGTTGCATTCTTCCCTGACCTTATCCCATTCGAAGTCTGTCCCTGTCCCAGAAGTGGGAATGGTGTCAGAGAACCTGCTAAGGATCAACCCCCCACCCTGTGGTATTCCTCAGAAATACCAAAGCTCACTGCAAGCCATGTGAGCCAGGGAACCCTTAAACTACAATTGCCCATTAATAAGTCCCTGCATAGCTTTTCACAAGCACCTTCATTTATCACACCGTTTTTCATCACCTGATACTACTTGTAGAGTAATTCTGCTACAGAAGCCTGGGCATCCAGCTTGATTGTTGGCACTTAGTTGTACATGCTGCTGCTGTACATGTGAGCTGTCTTGTGTGGATGCCAAGTGCTGGGCCACGCTCACGGAGCAGCCTAATGTTTTCCAAAGAAATCACTTAGGATTGCAAATTCTAAATGTATTCTCTGAACATTGTCCAGCACTCACTGAAAACCCAGTTTCTTCAGAGTGTTTGACACTGAACTGCTGTTTTTGAATTAGTATCCTGGAACTAAAAAGGCAGAAATGTCAAAACCAAACATCCCTTGGAAAAGGATCTCTCGCGTCTAATACAGGCCAGCTCTAAATGCTTCTCTTTCTCCAGGTGTCTGCACGGTAAGTGCATGGTGGCCAATGTTGCTTACACCTGCAAGTGCATGGAGGGCTACACAGGCACATACTGTGACAAGAAGAACAATTCCTCAAGTCCCTGCAGGATTTTGAAATGCAACCATGGGCAGTGTAAAATTTCGGAGCACGGGGAAGCCTCCTGCGAGTGTGATCCTAACTACAGTGGGGAGCACTGTGACAGAGGTGAGCGTGGCCGCAGGGCACGACACACTGCTCTGCTGCATTTCTGTTGTGCACCTTGGCTTTTATCTCTCTTCCACGGCACTTGTATTTGGGGGTAAATGGCAAATAGCAGAAGATAAAGCTAGGTCAGCCTCTGAGCAGAGGAGAAAAGAGCCCCACTACAGCTAGCTAGCTGCTCTCCAAACAGATGGAAAGGGAGACATCTGTAACAAAGGGTTTTATTCTATAGATCCTGAGTCATCAAGGTTTGCTGCTCCCAGGATTCTGGTGGGATAAAGACGTTGTTGTGGGGTTTACCCTCAGCAAACAGTGAGGGAAGGAGCTCTTACCCTGTGTACCCAGGGCTTTGCAGATGGCATGAGCAGGAACTGGAAGGCAGGAGGTACTGCTCGTCTACAGTGGCAATATTCTCAGCTTCCTCCCTCTGAAACACCTGGGTGAGTTTCCTGGGGAATCCCATAGATAATGCTGGACTTTTCTGCTGGGGTCCAGCTCTTCTGCCCTGACCTGAAAAGGCTCACTGACACTCAGTGAGTTCTGTCTTCATCCCTTATGCCTTTTTCATTCCTGTACAGAAGGAAGGAGCTGGCTTGTATTATTTTTATTTAGGTTGTACCTTTGCTGTGAATGAACCACAGACTTTCCAAATTACACCTGTGCAGCCTCACCAAAATGTATGTGGCTGCTGCAGAGTGACTGCAGATCAGCACAGGCATTCGCAGGTATCCCAGATTGCTAATGTCAAGCAGAGCAGGCTGACCTTTGATCCCGAGAAGTAGACACAGAAAACTAATTCATATTTTGCAGGAGTGTTGCAGGGTTCAACACTCAGCATTCATTAAGGCACTTCCAGAACAGCTGATCAAAGCCAGCAGGCTGGCCTGGCCTCGGCCTGCAACCAGATATTCCACATTTGTGTAACACAAGCTCTGTTTTGATGGCAGGTACAGAGCAGTAAGAGGTGAAGGTCCTGCTCATGCCATCTGTCTTGAATACCATTACACGTCTGCTGATGCCTGGGGAATAGCTAGCAAAATAGTTACACCTTTTTTTTATTGTTTTTTTTTCTTTCCATCTCTGTTGTCCCACCAGAGAATCTCTGCCAAGGAGAGATCATTCGAGAAGTAGTCCGTAAGCAGCAGGGCTACACGTCGTGTGCCACTGCCTCCAAGGTGCCCCGCCTGGAATGCCGAGGGCGCTGTGGCAACGGGCAGTGCTGCGTTCCTCTGCGGAGCAAGAGGCGGAAATACTTCTTCCAGTGTGTGGATGGCTCCACCTTCACGGAAGAACTGGAGAGACATGTGGAATGTGGCTGCTCAAAATGCTTATAAGCCATTCTCCAGTCTCTTGCCACTTTAATCGCTATCAAAATGGGACCTATTTACTTTCAGAGTGAAGAAGAAGAAAAGAATTATTAAGTATATTGTAAAATAAACAAAAAATAGAACTTATTTTTATTATGGAAAGTGACTATTTTCATCTTTTATTATATAAAGTATCGCACCACTTTGGGTATATGTATCATATAGTGAGTTATTTTTACCATGAAACTTTTTTAACAGATGTAAGAAAAAAAAATCAAAAGTTAAACGTTAAAAAAATATATATATAAAGAAAACATAGCCTAACAGGAGAAATGAGGGGGTGACTTTGTATGTATGCACAACGAACAAATGTAAAGGTGTTCCAAGGACCTGCCACAGAGCTGATCCATGCTGAAGAAACCTCCGAGGCTCTGGGTGGGTCTCCTCCAAGAGCAGACCCCTGAGACTGACAGCACCTCGCCTGCCCAGGCCCCCCGGGAAGGCCTCCCCCTCGGCCCCTTGCTCTGCCAGGCACTGCCCACGCCAGCTTGCTCCTGTACAGTGGCCCCGCCTGCTGGTCCTGAACTGGTTCCCTGTAGCACGTAGGCACTGCTGCAGCTTGAGGCTAACGACATTATTTGACTATTGTAATACTATGATACATTTTTTGCTGTGTATGTTGTATTTATCTGTGTTCACAGTATATTCCTCAGCAACTGTATCTATAGAGCACAGGCAGCTTTATCCAAAAGAAGGGGACGAAGGGAAAGGAAGTGGGGAAATATATGTTGCTTGGGGAAATTTGGGGGCAAAAAGTGAAATAAGTGCTAATGCCTAATAAATGACATAGTACTTTTGTCTAAACTCCTCAGCTATGTTATTTCCCAAGTTTGTGCCTTCTTGCTCCCAGCCTTGAGCCTTTTTTTGTATATGAAATATAAGGAATGCACTGCTACACAGTTTGTCACACCTTGACACTTTAACTTGCAAAGGTTGTAAAGAGCAGGAAAATCTTGCAGGGGCCAGAGTGTACCTGAAACATAGAGGCTTTTACTCCTGCTATCCCTTGAGCCCTGGGTGTAAGCTGGGCTGTAGCTGCGTGTTCATCCACACCCTGGCACTGAGCAGTTGGCTACTTTTCCACAGCTTTTTAAACAAGCAGAAGTTGCACTGGACCAATTCAGCCAAAGCTCTTCCTTCTGCACCGCTGCGTGTGCTGCAATCGTGTCTCCCAAAGGACTCCCATTACCTTTAGCTGGGTGTGGAGCAAATGCCCAATAGGAAATGGAAGTCAATGCAGGGATAACTTCTCACTGTGAATGTGAGGCAAAAATTGACTCTGGGACCGAGTTTCATTTTTGGAGGGTTTTTGGCAGGGCTAGCTTTCAGGTTCAAGTAAGTTCATACAAAGAATACCATGGATACCTTCAAGTTTCTCTTACTCTGTTTCAAACATCCCACCACCAACTGTTCCATTCTCAGTGTAATTTCTCTCTTTCCCTAATATAACATATATTATTATTCTTTCTTCCATTTCTCTTTCTCTAAGAGAGGTAAATTCAGAGATGATTCGTAGCAGCCATAAGCTGCTTTTGGGAATGCTCACTGGTCTCACCAAAGTATTTCAGATCAGGGGCTTCAGCAAAGATGAGCAGGAAAGTTGAAATGGGGCTTTTGCTTGGCTGGGGATTTGGAAAGACACACAGAATGCAACTCTGCGGCAACAAGGGTAAATGTTTATTTCCTTCTAAAGAAAAGTGACTATCTATCATGCAACCAGAAAGCTCTAACATGCTATGTGTCCTTCTGCTACATCAATCTCTCCTTAACTGCAGCAGGTTATTCATATTTCTTTGTTACTACCACAGCAACTTGAACAGAAGGGACATAACCAATATAATAGCTGTCTCACAAAATAAATATCAGTATGGAGCCTGCAATCAGTGAAACATGAAACAGTCACTTGTTAATGTGCCAAACTGATTGAAACAGTACAGCTCAAGAGCCAGGGAAAAAACAATCCTGGTTGCAAGTACTATGGGCTGCTTTTTATTTTAATATAACATCAGAAGCTCATAGCAGCTGGAGTTTGTGGTGTACAACAGAAATCACCCAAACCCAAAACTTACAGGTTTTAAAAATGAATGCAAGTAACTGCAGACACTTGTGTGAATATGTGCCTGGCACACCACTGCCATTAATGTTTCATTCCTGCTTAAAACACATTGATTACTAAAGAAGCAGGTGCTATGATGCCAGGCAGGAGAAAACCAGGCCGAGCAGTGGCTCACAAGCCATTCTCTAGCCCTCCTCTACTGCACGATTTGTAGCCACGGAACTGCCAAGGTCTGCAGAAACATGGGCCCTACTGAACACCATCCAAATTGTGTTCACTTTGTCCCTTGAGCAGCAACGCGTGTGAGAAAGAAGGTGACAGTGGCTCATGGCCTCGCACATGCTGGAGGGTGCTGTCAAAGGCCTTGACTGGCCAGGCAAAAGCCATCAACAGCTTTTTACTACATCACTCTGGGATTTATTTAAGTGAGGCCATGCAGCAAAGTGACCAGCAACAACTCAGTAAGGCTGGCCCTGTTCCTGGTCATGGCACTTCAGTGTTAAGCGTTGGGATAAAGAATCAAAAATATCTATTTTGTAACCAAATGATGCAATTTTTGTATGCTTTTAGGCAGCACTTGCCATTGGATAGTGATGCTTTATGTCAATGATTCTCTGACTTGCTATAGAATTATTTTATGTTAAGAAGAAAATAAAAAGCATTCAGATGTGCCAAAAATGTGAGCTTAACTGGAGTGTAATTAGCTCTGAAAGTTCTTCTGTAACCTGCCTCATGTTACAACAGATTTCAAGAACTGCGGGTACAATGCAGTAGTTTTTACCTCTATAAAGTTTTAATATAAAGTGAAGAAAGATGCTTACCCTTAAAAAAAGGCAATGCAGACTGGTGTGAACTGATGTATTTTATTAATAGATTCTCATTGTGATGTAAGTTTAAATAAATTGTTGGGTTATGGAAGATTGTAACATACCTTGTGATGCGGATTATTTCTATGTGTATTTGAGGTGTTGAGTCTGACCTTTTGGACTACATGAGGTAGCTCATGGAAAATGATGGGGGAACTACAGAGGTTCCTCTTAGACAAATCTAGCCAGACAATGGCTGTAGTTAAATGTACTATGAACAGCATACATATTTTTATGGCTCCTCAACCTAATATTTTACAAGTCCTACATGCACAGATTAATTCAGCCACATAGTTTTTGAGCCCAGGCATTTTCTTCAGTGAAACACTTCAGTTGCTGCTGCTTTTTTTTTTTCAACTCTTTGAGAAAGGCCTGAACCAAAACCACACTCATTAACTAATAGAATAAATGAAGAAATATTGGGAACTGAGGTCAGAGGAGGTCTGGAAGTCACACAGCCAACTGTGGATGACAGGAATGTTGTGATGTCCTGACACATGTATATTCCAGATTTGCTGCCTCACCTCTGTATCTGATTAGTATTAGTGACCCAGATGTAACAGACCTCCTCCAGCCATTGCTTTCCAGCCTTAGCACAGAATAAAACAAAGCCCCCACCTAGTCCTCATCCTTCCCTCACCCATGCCCCTGTGTAATGCTCACATATTGCTAATTATGCTTCAAACTATGGTCCTTAGAGTTGCCTTTGCCATTCCATGCAAAACTGGTGACAGCACTCAGCCAATAAAAACACTCAACCTTAATGAGCATCATTAAGCCTGAACTATGAAGGTTAATTATATAATTGTAGCAGATGGTAGCAGTTTCACCTAAAGCAAACCCAGCTGAGCCCACTAAAAAAGCTAGCAGGAACTGTTCATAAATTTCTAAGTACTGGCTGAAGTAACTGGTTTGCACAAGTTACTTGTATTGCTTGTGGCTTTGCAGCATGTGGGTTCCTCAGCAAGCATTCAAGCAACTGCAGCCCAAGGACAAAATGCTCTTGTTTATGCATCTGCCTGTAGTGCTCTAGGTATTGCTTTCTAGCCATTGGTCTGAGGCAACCATGCTGAGAAATTCTAACGTGTTTCTTTAGCTTTGTTTTTTTCTGGTCAGCATGGAATAGTTAGATGGTGTTGCTGCTATCAGGGTGTTTGGCTGTGGGTTTTGTGGTGTTCTCTGGCAGTCCTGTGACTTCTGTCCTTTGGGGGTCCTGTCACTTCTGTTCTCTGTAACCTCTTCTACAAGTTACCTTGCAGTCGTTACTTCAGCTTACACAGCCTCAGTGGGCTAGACAGGCAGGGTTGGCTTCATTTTGCCAAGATCAAGGTGCTTTTGAGTAATCCCTTCAGCTTAAGGCCCAGTGAGATGTTGACACTGGATCACTGGCTGGCAAGTCCAGTGTTGTTCTGTGTAAGTGGAGCCAGAATGTTTTCCAGGATGCTCTCAATAGCTTCTGAGGACAGCTGAGGTGAACATCAACTGAGCTGCCCCAACCCGCCTCTTGGGCCCCACCGCTGCAGCAGGACGGGAGCCCAAAGCCGATACTGCCAGCCAGTGCTCAGAGCCTTCAGCTTCTGGGGCGCATACCTGCACCCCTCAGCTCCGCCAGCCCAGATCCTGCGCTGACCCAGCCCCGTGCGGCCACCGCACGTCGCCGCCCCGCAGGCCCTGCTGGAGTGGCCGCTGCCGCCCGTGTCGCGGTCCCCAGGCGAGTCACTGCCGCGAGCGGGCACGGGCGGGCAAAACACTCAGAGCGCGGGAACGCGCGACCGGAACACACACACCCCTCCCCGCCCCGGCGCTGCGCGGGATCAGCCAGCAGGTGGCGCCGCAGAGCGCGGCCTGGCCCGCTGCGCCAGGGGATGGGGTGGGGTAGGATAGGCTGGACAGACTGGTCTGGGTCAGTTGGAAAGGCCTACAGCGATCATCTATTCCAGCTGCCTGAGCAATTGCGCAAAAGTTAAAGCATGTTATTCAGGGCATTGTCCAAATGTTTCTTACACACTGACAGGCTTGGGGTATTGCCCGTCTCTCCAGGAAGCCTGTTTAGTGCTTGACCACCCCCTTAGTAAAGAAATGCTTCCTCATGTCCAGTCTAAACCTCCCCTGGTGCAGCTTTGCCCATGCATCCTGCCACTGCATAGCAGGGAGAGCAGCTCAGCACCTCCCGCTCAACATCCCCACTGCATGAAGCTGCAGAGAGCCATGAGGTCACCCCTCAGCCTCCTTCACTCCAGACTAAGTAAGCCCAAAGTCCTCAGCTCCTCCTTACAGGAGCTTGTGTATATCCATGGATTTTCTGGAGCATTTAAAATAATATTTTCTTGGATCTTATTAATCCTGTGCCACCAACTTCCTAGCACAGTTCACCTTGCTCCTGTGAGGAAAGGAGCCCCTGCTGTCCCCAGGAGCTGCAGCTTGGGATGGGATCACAGCAGTCAGGAGCCCACAGTTTGCCCCAGCCGTCTGCAGGAACGGGCAGCAGGAAGATGACCCTGCTGAGCTCTGGGAGGGCACATGTGAGGCCTGAGGGTGTCCAACATATCTTTGGCACCATCCCTCTGCAGGGCTCCATGTGCTGCCGTGGGGCGCAGCCAGTGCCTGTGCACTGCAGCGGCCGCAGGATAGTGTTGAGATGTCAGCGTCATGAGGCTGCTGTTGATGGTACCACCATTACTTTGGTGCTAGCACCTTATGGAATAGCAACTGATTCGGGTATTTCTACCCTAATTCTGCTGCTGCTTGCTCTACACGCTGAGGCAGAAGCACTGCATGGCTGCAGAGTGTACTACCCAGCAGAGCTCTACACCGAGCTGGTAGGCACACACTCCTGCAGCCTGTCACACCTCTTGTCTATGCACCACAGTACAGTTGCTCCTCTGAGCACCCTCAGCCCCCAGAGGGCCCTGCAGGCAGCAGGAAACTCGTTGGGCATGTAACAGAGCACACCCACTGAACAAGCAGTACTTGTTAGTACGAGGAAGCTTAACCTTACACCATGATGTGTAGGGGTATCCCACAGTCTCACAAGCAGGAGGAACAGAAGTTGCTTCAAGATGCACATAGCTTTGCATCTTGTTCCTGCATGATCTCTTGACCTTCTCCTTTCCCAAGGGCTTCTGTGCTTTCAAAGTCAAGTGATGCTCCAGGTAGTCTGGGTGTGACACTGCCTTGTCCTACTGTCCATGACTCTTGTCCCCATGGCATAAGGATCACTTCTTTTCCATAAAAATAATATTTTACAACTGCTGTGCCTTACTTGGGGAGGAAAAGTATACATCCTGCCTCGGAGATGTGTGGAAGGGAGGAAAGGGTTGAGTAAGTCCCACAGAATCAATGGGGGTTTTGCTATGGGGACAGCTTAAAACTCATGGGGAATCAGTCCGTCACATTTTTGGTGGTCTGATCATCCAGCAAATCTTCCACCAGCAGCATTTCACCAGGCAGCTCCTCTGCCATGCCCCTCTGCAAAGGACAGGTGAATTTGGACCCGGTGCCACTCCAGGCTGACAGCCAAGTGCTGCTATCCCTGCATTGGCACCTTCATCCTGCCCCACCACCTTGTCTCCTGTGCTGAGACCCAGCTCCTGCACTAGCTCAGCAGATGAACTTCTACAAAGACAGAAAAAGCCAGAAATTAGGTAGACATGTCCCCAGCCTGGCAAAATGGCAATAGGCTTTAGCCTGGCACAGGGCTATTCCCCAGCCTCATCCTTGGAAACTGTTTCATCTGAAACTTAAAAATATGGCAGAAGGGCTGTTAATGCCAGGCAAACCACTCAGCCCTGCCTTAAACACTTTGCATGCGTGGCACGGTCACAGGAGCCAAACACCACCAGGTGATTTAGGTGGGGACTTTGCAGCACACAAGATACTATCATGCTTTCACCCAGCATGTTGATAAGAGCATGCACAACAGGCAGTTGCTATAGAGAGCTTCAACTTCCTTAATTATAAGCCAGAAACACCCTTAATTATACAACAGCATATTTTGCATCTCTTAAACTGCCCTAGTTTCTTCTGGGTAAAATTAATGGGGTGGTGGTTTGTTTTTTTTAAATATTATTTAAATTATTTTAACTATGTAGTGATACAGTTTAAGGCACTGAGATCCAGCTAGATCAAGTTGGTCATACCAATAAATAAATTAAATTCTAATATAGCAATAAAATTTTTTTTCTCACCCAGAACATCTTTGTAAGTGATACTCATCTAAAATTAAAAAAAAAAAAAAAAAAGTCCTTGCATTTCTGTATAGCATTCCTAGAGAACACTCTCATGTAGTTTCATTCCACATGGACACTGTATAGTATTTTAGAATAGTCATTAACAACTGTCACTTGAGTTGGTTATATAAAGATATATACATACACACATTTATATTTACATAGCAAATCATACATTCACCTTCAGATGTATTTGTTCTTACTTATGGGCTATTGAAAGCAGCATGGTGGCTAATGTACAAATAAATGCAATCTAAAAGTGCTTGTAGCCATACATCAACTTGATCCACAAATGAAGGAACATTCTGAGCCAGTGTTTGAGCTAAACCTCTACCCTGAGACAGACTAAAGACAGCTAGGAGTTGAGCTTGGTTTGTTTTTTCATGTATTCTGTCTTGGCTGATGGTGTTCAGCTAAAACAGTTCACCTGTATGTGAAGCAGTGCTTAAACTGGACTTTCAGATTTGCTGATCTTGTTTTAAATTGAATAGCCCTTAGTTCATTAATTAACACAGAGCCCTTTATTTCCATTTTTTACATGGGAAGATGAATTAAGAAGATTTGCCAGATAAATAGCTTAAAGTGGGCATCCAGCATAGTCAGAACTTGCTTCTAAGAAACCCCCACACAAAACATGTATTTTTGTTCCTGACTGAAGTCAGGGGCTAGGAAACCAATCACCAAATCTGCATTGCTGGAAAGGGAGAATTATAATTTCCTCACAGAAAGGCTGGGCCAGGAAGTGTTCTGCCTGTTTCAAGAGAGCAGGAACTGGAGAGCTGCCAGGCTGTGGACTAGGTTTTCCTCATTTTTCTGGGTAGCATGTGTATGTTTATTACTGGAACTTCCCAGAGATGGTACTTAATTTCATTCAGAGTTAGAACTTGTGTTGGAAACATAGAGTCTAGGCCCTGGAAAAAATGCCTCAGGATTAAGGTACTGAAAAACCTCACTGCAGATCTGTTTTTCTTTACCCCAGCAGAGATGCCTCCCCAGCAGCAGGTAGCTCATTTTACACAAAACATTCCACCCTTGCATAGTCTGGGGGAGGGCAGGAAATTAAAGACTATCTCACACCCACAGAGTGTGTTTATATGAACAGGCAAAAGTTACCTTCCAGGTAGCAGCTAAATTCTTGTCTTCCCTAGTCTATATGTAAATGCTTGTGTTTAAAATGTCAATGTTAAACTACACCGCAGTGAAAAACCACAAAACTACATCAAAATGTCCTCTCTTTAAGAATAACACAAGGGAATTTCCACAATTGAATGCAGCTTACAGGAAGAGAGAAGTTCTGCAGCCTTATTAATAGACTATTAACTTCCTTTAACAGGCAAGAAGTAAACATTGAGAGGACTTCAGAGCAAGTTTTCCAAATACAGATATTTCAGAAAGGAAACATGATAAATGGGAGATGGCATCCACATGAGACTTTTGGCTTATTACAATGTAAGAATCTGGATGAAAATGAAGAAGAAATCCTTTTATGACAGTTTTTAGAATGAGACATCAGTTAGATGCTTAATTATAGCATCATACACGACTTTCACTTCTCCCTCACTCTGGCCCCCTATCAGTATATCATCTATGTACTGATAAACTTTCACTTTGGAAATTGTTTTTGATTTCTGGAATGTTTTCCAGTTCACACGCAAGTGCGTGATGGGCCAGCGTGGGTGAGTGTTTATATCCCTGTGGCAACCTCGTGAAGGTGTATTGGATCCCATCCCACGTGAAGGCAAAATACTTTTGATCCTCAATATCAATAGGGACCTGGAAAAACATGTCCTTAATATCCAGTGCTGCCAGCACAGGATGTGCTGCTTCCTGGATTTCTAGCACCAGATCAGCTATGTTTGGTACAGCTGCAGTGAGGCCTTCTGTATTGGCATTCAATTTTCTGTAGTCTAAAGTCAGTCTCCATTTACCATCTGGTTTCTTCACAGGCCAGACTGGGGCATTGTATGGTGAATGGCATGGCACAATTACGCCTTTCCGTTTTAAGTCAGCTATTACCTCTCTGATACCATCCTTGGCAGCAACTGGAATAGAATATTGTTTTACTTTTGTTGTTTTGCTCCGTGGCAGACGTGGGGCACGTTGTAACAACTTTACTTCCAGTGTTGGTGTGCCAAATGTCCAGTAGCGACCTCGCTCGTCTCTCCAGGCACGACCTGCCAAAACATCCAAACCTAACAAGTTAGGAACATCACCTACAATCATTTTAGTTCGGATCGGTTGGTCATCTCCTGGAAGATGCATGGTGACCATAGCTGTTTTCTGTAAAATAGAATTACCGAATGCTCCACTCACACAAACCGATTTTGCAGATGTGGTAATGCCACAGTACCTCGCCTCCTCGGCTTTCAGTGTGGACATCTGGGCCCCTGTGTCTACAACAAAAGTAACAGGATAACGTTTTGGACCAACAGCACAAGTGAGTACCAGATCTCCATCCTTATTGTACACAAGTCTCAATATATTTTGCCAGTCATTTGGGGGATTAGGACATTTCTGGATTAAGGGGTTTCTGGATTCCTGATTTATATGGGAGTCATGTTGACATTCTGTGTTAGGACTCTGTGTTTTACCCCTCCTCCGTCGCCTTTTTGATTTACCAGTAGTAAGTAGCAGGAGGAGGGAATTCTAGTTTCCCGAACTACTGGACCTTCCCTGTGTTTGAGCCCGAGTTCTAGACTGTGACCGGCCTCGGGCCCCAGTTTGTGATCTGGCTCGGGTTCGTGATTGTGATCTGCCTCGGGTTCGTCCCAGCACTTCACGGACGAACTCAACCAGTTCCTTTAGCTCCTCATAAGGACGAGTCCTGGCTAGGAGCGATGCTGGCATTCCTGCCTGCCTGCCTTCCTCCTTAAGCCTAGCATAAGGCCCCTTGTTATCTTGTGTTGAGGAATGCTGTGTATCACAGATCTGTCTCCTGGGTGACCTCTGCTGTGATTTCTTCTGTCTATCTCTGTTTACCACATTCCAGTCACCCCGTGATCTGTCCTGCCTAGGAGAAGGGGGGTCTCGGGGTGGCTTGGCAGCAACTTCAGCATATGACAGCCGAACAGCTTTTTTGGGTGCAGGGGCAGAGGGCCTAGTAGGGCCCTGATATACCTGACAGTTCTTAGCACAAGTCATCAAAGTCCGGGCTAAGTCACCCCATGTCATCTGTACCTGTCTACATGCAACCTCCTCTTGAAACTGCATGGCTTTTGTTTGGAGCGCCCCAGAAAGTCCCCTTATCAACACATTCATCCTTTTTGCTTTTATCTTAAGGGTCATAGGACTTGCATGCTCTGCTTCCAGTTCACCATCATGGATCATCTGGAGCACAGCAGCCCTACGAACATTTTCCATAATATTATTAGGATTCCCTTGTAGGGCACTCGGTTCCCCTCTATCAACCGGGTCAGTATCACTTACACTCCAGGCTGCACGCTGGGTTAGGGACCATGGGTGTGTTGCATCTCCAGTTTGTAAGACAATCCCAGGTCCCCAATAGCCATCGGCCTCTCGTTCAGTTAATATAATATCGTCTCCACCTGTGAGGGACACTCTCATGACATATTCAGCTTCTGTTTCTGTTTCTAGTCTGCTATATTTCTCTCTAAGTTTACCCATTTCTATGGATGAATAGGGCTTTTCTTTGATTTCTGTATCTCCTTGTGTAGCCCCTGCTCTCTGGGTATAAGTGGTTACTCTAACGGGCCGGAGTGTTTTCTTTTCTTCCTGTTCCTCCTCTGCCTCTTCTGCATACTGAGCCCCAAGGTCAAATGTCGGGGCCCGCTGTACTTTCCTCGCCTTTTGCACCACATCAGTGTGGGAGGACGGATCTGTGGAGATCCGCTCCTGCTGAGCGGCACATAACGCCATAATCATTGTTCCCTTTTCACTGGTAGTCATATCAGTCCTCTGTAAGACCTGGCTGATTACCTGCTCCAAAGCACCGGTGTCCTCCTCCCCCCGAGGAGGATCAGGGGGTGTAGGACATGACCCCTGTTTGAGCCGTTCAATATTTTCCTGTAAAGTCATAATCTCTGTCTGCAATCTTGTGATGTCTCGGTTTTTTGACCTAGCATCCCTCTCCATGTCATCCAATACCTTTGTATGCTCCTTCTGCATATCATGTAACTTCTTTTCATATACTGTCTGCATGTCAGTATGATCTTTCTTTAACTCCCTATATTTTCTTTCAGACTCCTGCTTATACTGCGTATGCTCCTGTAGCAACTTATCATATTCATCGTTCTGCTCCTCCTTTCGTCTTGCCCCTAACTCTTTCTTTTTTGGCTGCTTTTGTCGCCATTCCTCAACCTCCTGCCTTAACGGCTTCAACTCCTCAACCTCCTGCCTTAACAGCTTCAACTCCTCAACCTGCTGCTTTAACAGCTCAAACTCCTCAACCTGCTGCTTTAACAGCTCCAACTCCTCAACCTGCTGCTTTAACAGCTCCAACTCCTCAACTTGCTGCTTTAACAGCTCCAACTCCCTATGTACCGTCAACTCGACATGCTCCTTCCATAAGTCCGCAACCTCCTGCCTCAACACCTCGTACTCCTGCTCCAGATCCTGCATCCGTGTATCATCTACAGACTGTGGTGGCACATCTGCCCCTGCCAAACCTCCAGCATGCGATGACTGAGGAGGTGTGCATGACAGGAGCACGGAGTGCAGAGGACGTCCCAGACCTCTGGAATCCGATGAACTCACTGTGCCCCCCTCAGTGCTTTCCGGCACAACGCCAGCCGCCCCCTCGAGGTCAATTGAAAGGTCCCTGCCTTCGCCCTCCATGTTCTATGTCGGAGTGAGCGCGTTCAGGGCTACAACAGACCCTCGTAAATCCTGCCGACTACGCCAAAATGTCGCGAACCGAGATAGGGAAAGCCACGACCCACTGCCTTTCACAAAGGAATCGAGGGCTGTCACTCCCTGTTGCACTCACACACAACGCTCAAGAATCAGTGGGTTTATTAAAGGCACCACGGTCTAGACAAGGTTATTTCTACAGAACAATAACGATACACATATATATAGGAATAAACAAACAAACAATACAAACAAACACGATAGGAATGATTCTACCCCCTCCACACCCCCCCCCCCCCCCCGTTCTCAGTCCCGGACAGGGATAGGAGGGGAGAACTTGGAGAGAGCCTTTAGGAAGATTAGTAGCAATAGGAAGATGTATGTATGAGTGTAAGAATGTCTGTAAGTGTTAATAGGAAATGTCAGAGTGTAGTCAAGTTCGCAAGTCTCACCACCGGGGTACGGCCAAAGCTGATCCCTAGTCGGGATCCTTCTCCAACGACTTCAGGCAGGCAGTCCGTTCGGTACGTCCACACGCCAACAACCACAGGAAAAGGCGCCTCTGGCTCCACGGCAGCCTCCACAGCGATGCACACGCGGCGGCGGTCACCTCCGTAGCAGCTGTGTCTGTTCAGAGACCGCGCCTGCCGGCTCCACTTCCGGCTCCGCTTCCGGCTCCGGCCCCGCTGTGCCTCCTGGGAGTTGTAGTTTGTGGTCTTGTGCGCATGCACCTGGTACTCACCAGTGCCGGGGAGCACGTCACTAGGAAGGGCCAGCAAACGTCGCTGGCTTAAAGGCCATCAAGGAGTCCGTCTCTCACACCCACAAAAACAGCAGTGCTCAAAGCAGATGCAGAGCCCCAAAATGAGGCATCTGGGCCCCCTTGTTGTACACAAAGGTGGCCAACAGAGCAAAGCTCAACTGGACCTAATGAGCAGGAACTGAGAACAGGTCTAGATCTGAAATCTGTCCTTGTAATAGGGATGTAAGTGGACACTGTCCCCTTAGGGAATCAGGCATCCAAAATTCTCTCCTGAAGGAAGTTAGTGATCAGGACTAAACAAAGGTCAGTTGGTCTGGGGTAAAAGGTTTTTTGGTACGTGTTAGGGGCAGTGGGGAAATGAAGGATGAAGAGATGGTGGTTCCTGGTTCTACACAACAGGTTTGTGAGTAAACCACTCACCCAAGAAGGTGAAGATTTAGCCTTTCCTCTGTTTGTGAAAGGTGGCTTGAACAGAGACTTTTGCCAAAGCAAAACTCCAGAGACATCAGGAAACTTCAGCTTGCAAGACAGCGCTGATGCCCAAATCCTTCTCCTGGCCCATAGCTTTTAGGTCCATCCTATATCACAGTAATTGATCTAGAATTACTTCATCACAAAGGAAGGGAGGGAAAATGGCTGCCTGCTCCCAGTTCCTGCTAGAAAACTTATGAGTTGTGAGGAGTGGGTCAGAGACCTCACCGTGTCCATCAGTGGGCTTCCCTTACTTCAGCTGCTTGCAGCAAGGAGACTCTCCACAACCCTTCTAACGGGGCATTGTCAGCTTACCCTTGTATTGCGTGAGGAAAAACTTCCTGAGGGCTGAAGTTATTTGTATAGTTGTTGAGGTCCAGGCACCAGCAGATTAAGCAATTTCCTCAACAGTTTCTGGTGTGTAACAGTGTGAGCACTCCCAGTCACAGGCAGGGGAAACGAAAAACAAACCTAAACTTCCTTTTTTATCTACTGACAACAAGCGTTCATGTGATGCTTTTCCCTCAGGAACCACACTGAGGCAGAACTCTGGGGCAGCCCCAGCTTACTCTGACACCCCGATTCCACAGTGGCAGCTGCCATTGCAGCGCAGGCCCTTCTTGCCGTGTCCCCTCTCTGGGGGCCCCTCCTGCGTGCCCCGCTTCCACAGGACCAAGGCAGCCGGCGTGGCCCGGTAGCGGCGGCCCGCCCGTCAGCAGAGAGCTGAGCGAGGCTGAGGAGCAGCGGCAGCCGCCTCACGGCTCACAGGATCCCCGCGCCCGCGCGCGGCGGAGGCGCCTCCTGATTGGCGGCGGGTCCGTGGGGTGAGCGGAGGGCGCCGCGCGGCACGCCGGGAGCTGTAGGCAGAGCGCGGCGCGGCAGGCAGGGCCGGACTGCGGCTCCCGGCGCGCCTCGCGCCGCCCCGTGACGGGGCGGGGGGCAGCGCTGCGGCAGCGGCGGAGCGGGCGCGAGGAGCCACTGCGCTGCCTCGGCCCCATTGTGTGGCGCGGCCGCGGCTCCCCGGTGCCGGCCGCCATCTTGTGCCGGAGGGGGTTCGCGCCGAGCTGCCGCGTCCGTCTCGGCCGGGGCCTCCGCAGGAGGCCGGGGCCGCCCTCCTGCCGAGAGGGACCGCGGCGGCGGGCAGCCCCTGCGCGCCGGCAGCGCCCGAGCAGGCGCCTTTCCCGCGCCTCCGCCCCCAGGGGCCGCTCCGGGCCGCTCTTCCTGGCCGCTGCGGTGCCCCGAGGCGGCGGGAAGAGCCGCCCTTGGCGGCGCGACGCGGCGGCCCCAGGGCTGATGCTCGGCGCCACGCAGCGGGACTCAGCCGCCGCTCCGGGCCGGGCGTAAGGGCCGCCACCTCCTGCCGCGTCTCCTCTCCTCAGCCCCACAGCCGATGCCGCCGCTGGCCGAGCCCGGGCCGCGGGCGTAGCGGTGGGCGCTGCCAGCGCCGCTCCCGAGGAGGCGGGCGCCCGCCGCCCACCGGCCGCGGATCAGGAGACCGAGGGCCGGCCCCGAGGAGCTGCCGCCGCTGCCCGCCCCATCAGGCGAGGGGCAGGAGACCCACCCCGAGCGCGGCTCCGCGCCCCGCCCGCCCCCACAGCAGTAGAATCGGGCCGCCGCCGCTGCATCATGAAGATCAAGGATGCCAAGAAGCCGTGTAAGGCCGCGGGCTGCGGGCCGGGGGGGAGGCGGCGGCCATCACCGCCGCGGCGGGGCCTGGGGACGGCGGGTGTGCTGATCCATGAATTCGGAAGCTGCCTGCCGAGACTCTTCTCACTCCCGGGCCTCCCTGTTACGTGAGGGTTCGGGTGATGGTACAGGCCTGGGTTTGCGCTGGGGGGGGCTTCTCTTTGAATAGAAAGCGAGATAGTCGCGTTTTTGGGGATGGGTGCTGATTTTAATAGCGATGGCACTTAATCGGTGTACTAAACACCTGCGCGGGTGGCTGCAGTTGATAGCGTTTTATTTTTTAAGAGCTAATCAACTTTTGAATTTTTAGAGAGAATATTTCTTAATATTTCGGTACGAGTCTTTCCTTAAAATAAGATGGATGCTCCCCTCTAATAAGCACAGCTATAATAATGCTATTTTATTTTTTTTTAGTATAATTTATTTTTGAGGGCACGGACATGGTTTAGACTCAGGTGAATGCAAACAAAATGTCTCAGACTACTGCTACTTTTTGTGAGAACAGGGAATTGGATAAAGTTAGTCTATGAACGAGCAGTGTTTTCCCAGTGTAACAGATGCACAGCTGTGCAAGTCAGCACACCTGTCAGACCTACACAGATGGACGTGAGCTGAAAGGGATGCAGGTATTACTCCACTGAGTCAGGCTATTTTTCTTTGTCGTCATACTTGAAGACTTATTTTCAGGGTGAGTAGCTGTATGGAAATGGTGGCTAGTTCTAAAGAGCTAGGCCTGCTGTTCTCAGTCATATGACATGCCTGTCTGATGAAGAGCATACGACTAAGAGTTTATTGAAAGTCTTTATTTTAAATATATTGTTCGAGCAGCCCAACAAGAAGCAAATCACTAAACGTATATTTAAAGAGAATGTATTAGTGTAGTTCTAGTAATAGCTGTAACCATGCAATTGACTTTGGCTGTGAAAATACTTTTTTCTTGTGGTGTGTTAAGGAAACCCTAAATAAGCATCTTGTAGCGCACAATTAGCCATCACTTCTAATTAGTGCCAGTGTGTGGAAATTGCTGAACCAACTGTCGTCATGTTTATGAAGAGTACACTTTGGAAAGCATTTTTTTTCTCCTGGTATAATATTTAGGGAATGATATCAAGAGTCTGTAGCATTAATTGGCTGTAAGACGTTTTAGTGGTTTGGTAATTTAAAGTGGTGAGAGTATGGCTGCTTCTGGTGTAGAAACCTGCTTGTTTCAGGAGGCTCTCTGCTGGGCCTTGAAGACTTGTTTTCTGTAATGGTGGATTGAAACTTAATGCCTAAGTAACAGTGTGCCAAATGTTAGCAAGAAGTTCTAACTGCTTAAATAAGCTGAACTTGTAGTTGCAGTCTTCCAGTTCTTGAACATGGACTTTGATTTTGGTTTTATGATGGGAATCAGAATTGGAACTGTATTAAGCAGTGGAGGGGAAGAATACAGTGTCAAACTATGTTGTTCATTTCATCTTGAGTCTTTACCGTATTTTTAAGCCAGTGGCCTTTTTTAAGATAGTAGCACTTAGTTTCTTAGGCAATGAACTTTAGGTTCCTTCTACAGATCTTGACTCCTGGTTAGTCACACTGGCTGAAGTGGGAGAGCAGCTGAATGTTTGAGAAGGAGCAGATCCATAAAAGCACTGAAGATGGAAAAGTCTATTGATGCTCAGGGTCTTTGTTCCCAAATACTGCTGTAGATTTGACTTACATGCTCAGATTGACCTGAAACCTGCATGGGGCTCACAATACCACTTTTAGACTGTCTAGGTCCAAATTATTTGGCTAAGACAGTTGTAGGCATTTGTCAGTACAGTTGCTGAGTGAGTATATGTTTCTTCAGGCAAAGGAATCTGTGCTGGAACCAAATTGGATGCAGGGGAAAAATGGTTAATCATTATTTAACAAGAGGTCATTGGTCTGTTGTAAAAGCCTACAAAGTGGAATTCTGAAGATTCCTTTATCCTACCTGTATTTTTATCTGTGATGTATGTTTTATCATCATGGGAGAAAGCATGATTGCACTAAGTGCCATGTCAGGTGAAAGGTGAGGGTAAAATGGAGACATGTAGCGAGTTCAGAATTTGTGATGTTAATGCACTGTCTAGAGGTGCTTGTGCAGTTCTCCCTTCAAATCTTTACCTGGCTCGTGCTATTGCTACTTTGTGCTTGTAAAAACTGAGAAATGCAGATGAATTTATGGAGTATGGCTTCTGAGATTGGCTGTCTTGAAATAGGCTAGTAAAGGGCTGTTTAAATTTCTAGGCATTTTAAAGGAGGGTAACAGAAATTCAAGTTAGGAAAACCTTATACCTAAGTAGTTAGCGTAGCAGTGGAAGCTGGAGAGGTTGTGGAGTCTCCATCCTTGGAGGATTCTTTGAAAAACTTCAGAGGTCTTCAAGTCTTTGCTGGACAAAGCTGTAGTTGACCTCATCTAGTGTTGGCAACTTCCCTGCTAGGGTGACTGAGAGGTTGGACTCGATGACCTCCTGAGGACCCTTCCAACCAGAAGTTGAGTGATAGCTCTTCTGAGGAATCGCCAATGGGAAAGAATGGCTGGCAATTGTAAGAGAAACTTCCAAAGGTTGTTTGGGGGTGGAGATGATAAAGGGGAGAGCAGAGAGTCTTGCAGAACCACTGCTGCGTGAGATCTGTCTAAAGGGAAGAGAGGAGCCACTCATTCAGAGAGAGCTCTTCACTTGGCGGGGAAAGGCCAGGCACCACCCGACAGTAGGAAAGTGCCAGCATGATGTGCTCCACAGAAGAGGTGGAGTCCTTCCTCTTGGCTCTGGAGTGTGATGGACTGCTGAAGGAAAGGCTGAGACTTCTAATATTTAGTATGCAGTGTATGATACTTCTTACAGTTTGTTTCTTTTAATTGTTTATTTAAAATAGTTCGAGAACAAATGCCTGCATTTCCCTCGAGGCAACCTGAGACACATTAATGCATGAAAGTACAGAATACAAAACTCTATATCAGTGTAAAGAAAATAGGAAAATCTAAAACTTATTTTCTCTAATGTGGTTCTACAGACAGATGTAGTCATTGTGGACACAGTGATCCCATACAAGATTTGTGTAGTAAAACTGATGAATTTAGATTTAAATTAATTTTTTTGTTCATAGAACTTGCTGCTTAGTCTTGTGGTATCCTAGCATTTGCTTATTAGTCCTTGAAAGCTGTTTATTAGCCCACAGCAGATGTTAGAGGCTCTTACTTCACTGCAGTTGAGAAATGTATTTCTAATAATTATTAATTAATACTGTCAGGCATAGTTTATCCTGTGTTTGCATCTGTAAAGTGTTAGGTTATGCCTCTGCATGCTGTATATTACTGGAATAAAAACACCTCTCCCCAAAGAGATTGCTGCTGACATGTCAGCCAAATTAACAGAATGAGCAAGGAGGGAGAAGATGAAAGAAGCAGTATTTTTGTCTTGTATTAGCTTTACACGGTATGCAGTTGTATGTGAGAAACCTAATGAAGAGTGATTTCAGTAATTGCCAATTACCACCTGTCCTCCCACTGCTAAACGTGGCCTTTCTGTAGCGTGACCAGAGGTGGTGAGTGGGAACGCGTGGGGAGCTTAGAGTTTGGTGGAGTTTTCCCATGAGGGAAATGGGAGGATGTGACACTGCGTGTCACATACATTTAGTTTGGGTGTTAATTCTGTCGAGCCCAAATCTATTTTGAGCTGGACTTGGGATATTTTAACAAAAAACCTGTTAAAGTAGTGAAGTGGAGAAAGTCTCCAGTGTCTCAAGGACTCGATGTTTTGCTCTGTAGAGACTCAGAAGCACACATCTGTGTGACACGGGTACAGCAAGGGCACTTTTATGCCCTGCCATCAGGTTACTCCCACTTGATTCAGCAGTTCAACAACCTTTGATGTGCTTTCTCTAGAGTTGTCCCATTGGACGTTACCTACCTTAGACTTCTAACTGATTGAGGTGTTAAGAGTTTACCATTAATTTCACTCTGCTGTGTGCAGATGTTTTGGGGAAATACTGGAAGCACAAGAATGTATGCATGTCCATAGAGGAAAATGCATTTAGAGAAACTGCAAGATGCATTTGGTTTCAGTTCCTGTGTTTATAAGCACTAACTGTGTAATAGTTCAGTATAACTTTTATATAGTTGTTAGTGATCAGATAAGAATGGGATCAAGGTTAGTTTTGTTCTGAAAGACTACGTACTGAGCTGAACTAGAAGATAAGTTTTGTGCATCAGAGCTGATAATACTGCATACTTTAATAAAGAACTGTTGCAGTGCTGGCAGAAGTAAACTTTTCATGTAATTTCATGATAGTTTTCCTTTCTTGTATTTTGAGCCAATATAGAATCAAAAACTGCAGCAGGGTTTGGCAGTTGTTCCCCAATCTGCATTTGCAACAGTCTTACCTAAGCTTTCTTAGAAAGAGGACTCAAAATCTGGTAGCCTGGTCTCTGCTGTCACTGATAGCTGTGGATTATTTTTTTAAATGGTGCAAAGCTCCCTGCTTGAATGAGGAGGTAGCTACTCTTTTTCGAAGGTTAGTTCTTGTTAATTTAATGCAGGTTTGATCCAGTATTTTAAAGGTGTTTGTGTTTCAAATGTGTCATTACATTCACAGGAAGGAGTTTACCAGTAATGTTTCTCAGTCTTAAAAAGCTAAGTACAAATAGACCATTAAACTGAAGAGTCTTAAGCTTGGCTGAATAAGAGGGAGGTAGTTAAGTCTTTGAGTGTGTACTTCCTGCGGCTTTGGATCCAAAACGGTGTGGAAAGTCAAAATACTAGTATGTGGTCTGGGTGGAGAACTTCGAAGGTCCTCTGCTCTGCTGAAGCCAAACCCATAGAAATTCAACCTTTGTGCTTGTATTGGCCTGAGAGACTTTTAACTGTAATTATTTCCTTTTGGCATATAAAGACCTTATATGATAAGATATAATAACCTTAAGATTGCTGCCAGAAACTAGGTGCACCAAGAGCTTGGGAAGTGCAAACACAGAAGAATGAGGCCTCCCTGTGTAGCTCTAAAGAATAATTTAAAAAACAATCAACAGCCATCAGCATGGGTTTTCTTTCTAGGCAGAACTGTTACATCACCACTTGAGCAGAGCACCTTGTGACAGCACTCTTCCGTGTGGGAAGGGCTTTTCTGCATTGCAGGGAGCAGTTGTAGGGAATAATATAGAACATTCTTAGTACTTTAACTCTATGCAAGTTGCCTCTCAGACCTCCATTCACAGCATGTATGAAATGTTGAAAATTCTAGCATTGGCATAGTCTTAAGTTACATACATGTATTGCTTTTGTTCTCTAACAAAGCTAATCAACCAATTCTTGTATCTTCACAGCTTTTCCATGGTTTGGCATGGACATTGGGGGAACTTTAGTGAAACTTGCATATTTTGAACCTATTGATATCACTGCAGAGGAGGAGCAGGAGGAAGTTGAAAGCCTGAAGAGCATCCGCAAATATCTGACTTCTAATGTAGCCTACGGATCCACTGGCATTCGAGATGTCCACCTTGAGCTGAAAGACTTAACACTTTTTGCTCGAAGAGGAAACTTGCACTTTATTCGATTCCCAACTCATGATTTGCCTACTTTTATCCAAATGGGAAGAAATAAAAACTTCTCAACACTACACACGGTGCTCTGTGCCACCGGTGGTGGCGCTTACAAGTTTGAAGAAGACTTTCGCACAGTAGGTAGCCTGTCTTTCCTCATACTGAACCTGGTGCCAGAAGCCTTGCTGATGATGGGTTAAAGTTAGCAGTGCTTTGAAAAACTGTGGAATGCTCAAAGATTATTAATTATTCCTTTGTTTTTCAGTCTTAAGTATTCAGTCTAGAAATACGCTTTTTGACATAATAAATATGAAGACCTAATGGTAGCAGCTCATTAGAAACTTCCATTAATGCAGTGAAATGCAGGACATCCTTGTGGAAGTTAACCATTTTCTGATCTTTTCTCTAATGGGAAATGTACTTAAACTGCTGAGGTGCTTGAGTCACTTTGACTTTTCTTTCCTAAGCAGTCTTTGATGATAGGCTTTCAGTGTTTGTGGGTGGGGTTATCTTCATTAATTTAGTCTAGTGCATTGTTTAGAGATCTGTGGCAAAATGCATATGTCAGAGTCATAGAATGCCAGGTTGGAAGGGACCTCAAAGATCATCTGGTCCAACCTTTCTAGGTACTACTATAGATTAGATGAGATGGCTCAGCACCCTGTCAAGCTGAGACTTAAAACTATCCAATATGGGGGAATCTACCACTTCCCTTGGGAGGCTGTTCCAATATTTTATTGTCCTTATGATGAAAAATTTACCTTGTGTCCAATTAGAATCTCCCCAGGAGCAACTTGTGTCCATCACCCCTTGTCTTTTCCATGTGACTCCTTGTAAATAGGGAGTCTCCATCTTCTTGGTAGCCACCCTTAAAGTACTGGAACATGGTAATAAGGTCTCCCAAAGCTTTCTTTTCTCAAGGCTGAACAAACCTAGTTTTCTCAGCCTCCCCTCATGTGGCAGGTTCTCCAGTCCTCTGATCACCCTTGTGGCCCTTCTCTGGACCCTCTCCAGCCTGTCCACATCCTTTTTGTAGAGCAGGGACCAAAACTGAACACAATACTACAGGTGTGGTCTGACAAGCACCCAGTAGAGCGGGATGATGACTTCTCTGCTGGTGATGCCCTCATTGATGCAGCCCAGCATCCTGTTGGTTTCTCTGCTGTTGCAGCTCACAGTGCACTCATGTTGAGCCTGTTATCCACCAAGACCCCCAGGTCCCTTTCCACAGGGCTGCTCTCCAGCCAGGTGGATCCCAGTCTGAACTGTGCTCCTGGGTTATGTGTTCCCAGGTGCAAGACCTTACACTTCTCCCTGTGGAACTTCATAAGGTTCCTGCTAGCCCACTCCTCCAGCCTGTCCAGGTCACCCTGGAGGGTGGCTCTTCCTTCTGGAGTGTCAGCCTCTCCGCTTATCTTGGTATCACCAGCAAACTTCATCAGCATGCTCCTGTGCCAAACATCCAGGTCACTTATGAAGATATTAAGGCCCAGTATTGATCCCTGGGGGACCCCACTTGTGACCGGTCGCCAGTTTGAGGAGGAGCCGTTTACTATCACCCTCTGGGTATGGTCTGTCAGCCAGTTCCCCACCCACCAGACAGACCACTTGTCAAGGCATTAATGAGTCAGTTTCTCCTGGAGGAGGCTGTGGGAAGCTGTATCAAAAGCCTTGGAGAAGTCCAGGTAGATGATGTCCGCCGCTCACCCTGATCAACCAAGCGGGTGACTTTGTTGTAGAAGGTGATCAGGTTTGTCAGGCCCGATTTGCCTCTGGTAAATCCATGTGGGCTTTTCCCAATCACGTGCTTCAACTGAGTTGTGATGGTCCCCAGGAGGATTTGCTCCATGACTCTTCCAGGGACTGAAGTGAGGCTCATGGGTCTGTAGTTACCTGGGTCCGCCTTTGAAACCTTCTTATAGATGGGGGTGACTTCAGCCTCCTCCAGTCTTCAGGGATGTCTCCCAGTCTCCACGACTTCACAAAAATTATGGAGAGCGGCTTCACACCGACATCACCAGCTCTCTCAGCACCCTAGGCTGGATGGCATCTGGGCCCATCGATTTGTACGGGTCAAGCTCCTGTAATAGTTGACACACCAACTCTTTGTTCTTTTTTTTCAACTGCAGAGTGGTTTGGGATTTTCTTGAGGTGTTTGACTCTTCTCTTGACAATCAAAATCGATCACGTGTTTAGATGCAGTTTCTATCAAAAAATAGTTGTTTCTAACTGAGAATCTTATCACAGTATCCAGTGTGCACATGTCCTAGTTTTAAAGTGGCTGCAGACCTCTTGTGCTTCTAGAGACAAGATGACTTCCAATAGCACAAAAATGTTTGATTTCCAAAATCTGTTTGTATTTCCATTCTTGTGGAAATAATCATATAGTAATACAAATCTTGCATTGAGCTGGTACAACTGTTTGTGGGGTCACAATTTGTGCAGCAGAACTAGTTCATTATCTAAAACCCCACTATGATATTTTATGTTGGAAAAGCTCCCTGGAGCTTCACAGTTGTGCTATGGCAAGAAAAGCTGAAGGGATTGGGGTGGAAGAGGAGGGGACTGGCAGTGCTGTGATCTGGCTCTGATGTCAGTCAGCAGTGTGCAGTCCCATCTGATTGTTCCACTGTGTAACCCATCTGCAGGCTGCTTTCTGCATGTGGGCTCACCTGGTTCACAAATAGACTTTATGGGTATTTTCTCTTGGATTAGACACCTAATTGGACTATCTAATTGTTGGAACTCCCTGCTGTGGTAACAATGAAAGCCCAGAGTTAAATTGGATTAATCATGGTGTGAAACTACAGCCTTCCTGGAATCCACAGCATCTGTTAAATTGTCTTTCTGCTTTACAAGAGAATGGCAGCTTAAATGTGATGTGCAGAACTGAGGGAGAACTGTGACAAGCCTGAAGTTCCACAGAATTTCTGACCTGTGGTTTTCTTAGGATCCTTGGAGTATTAATAAATTTGCAAGAGTAGTTAGTACGATGTCATTGAGGTTTTTATCTTAGGTTTTTATCTGCTGACATCTTAGAAGTGACTGAGTTCTAAGGTGGGGGAGGAAACCCACAAACCTTGAAAAGATGTGCAGATGTGTGAGCTTCACTGAGGTGAACTTCATGGAGCCTCTAGGGTATTTGGGCACCCTTTTTTTTTTTTTTAATTAGATTGATGAAAAACGTTGCTAAGTTTTCAATGGATTAATGTTTGAGTATCTCAAAAGTTATCTTTGGGCTTGCCAAAGCAGATACTTATACTGCCTGTTCACTCTTGATTCAAGCCTGATATCTAGCTTTATACTCAGAGAAATTTGCTAATTGATACATTAGGAACTTACCTCCAAAATCTTTGTTGGCTTTATAAGGGATTGAAGTTCCTGGATTAGCTGCTTTTGAGATAGCTTCTTAGTTAGGCAGCACAAATGTACTTGTAAATTTGTATCATGTTTAAGCAATGTTAGAACATGTTGACGCTGCCTTTTTTCTTTTTTTAACACAGATTGGAAACCTCCAGCTGCACAAACTGGATGAGCTTGACTGCCTTGTCAAAGGCTTATTGTATATAGACTCTGTCAGCTTCAATGGCCAGGCAGAGTGCTATTATTTTGAAAATGCCTCAGATCCTGAGAGGTGCCAAAAGATGCCTTTTAACCTGGATGATCCATACCCACTGCTGGTTGTTAACATTGGTTCAGGAGTCAGTATTTTATCAGTCCATTCCAAAGATAACTATAAAAGAGTAACTGGAACAAGGTAATTTAAAAACTTAAGTTGGAGTTGCTATTTTATGGAACAATGTGCCTTCTGTCTTCAAAGTGGTTCCTCTCCCTGACTCCCCCCCCTTATCTCTTCCTTCACCCTGTCGTAGGGAAAAGTATGTTCTCTCTCATTTACTGCTGTATTTATTGAAGCACACCCCCGTAGCATTGTTATTGAGGAGATTTAGCCAGTACCTTCTTTATCAATCAATGAGAGCTAGGAGTGCCCCATGGGGAGAGTTGTTTAGCTTTTGTCATAAGTTTTGGTGTCCAGTGAACCTGTGTTTTTCTTCCTCCATAAAAATAAATACATCTACACGTTTTACAGAAAATGATAGAGGATCAGAATCAGTGGCATGATGTGGGTATCTAGGGAGTTTTAGTCTCTAATGAAGTCTTTCAGCTTACATTCTGAGAGCTTCTAACTATTTGTTAGCTCTTCCTGTATGGTTAGCTTCTTGTAATTGTAGTGGTAGCTGGATTGACATCTGTTTGTGTAGTGAACTGTGAGCAAGAGAGCAGACAGCGTGGTATTTAAGATAGAGGGCTTTATTTATTTTGTTTGTCAGACATAAGAATCTTTGATGTGAGAAAATACTATATAAAAGCAACTAGTTTTCTTTCTTAGTCTAGGTGGAGGGACCTTTCTTGGTTTATGCAGTTTGTTGACGGGCTGTGAAAGTTTTGAAGAAGCTCTGGAAATGGCATCCAAAGGAGACAGCACACACGCTGACAAGTTGGTTCGAGATATTTATGGAGGAGACTATGAAAGATTTGGCTTGCCAGGATGGGCTGTAGCATCCAGGTAAGCAAGAGATCATCTTGTTCATTCTTCTGATGGTTTGAGGTTCTTCAAAAGCAAGATTTAAACTACTAATACAGAGAAAACTGTTTTTTGCAAACTTTTATTGTCATCAAGTTGTTTTCATCCTGAAGTGTATATATATATACACACACACTCAGTTTCTCTGAAAGCTTAAGGCCACATGCACCTGCAGGTGCCTGCCAGCCAGGTATTGAAGAAACCTCGTGTGGTATGTCATACCCAGCTTTGAGTTAGAGAGAATGTGAGGTGAGCACAGGAGTGGCAAGAATGAAATGCAGAGGAAAAACAAAGCAGATTACTTTTTGACTTCCTGAGAATCTTTTAGTGGGGCCATTGTCCAGAAGGAAGGTCAGTGGAAGAAGGCGTTTTTGCTGCACTTGAAGGAGTAGCTCTATTTTTTTTTTTTAATTACTCTCTTTTGCTACATTGTTGTTAGTACAGACACCTGCATGATGTTTTAACTTCTTTTCTCACTTAAGAAAGCTGTTGAACATAAACACTTTGCAACATGAGCATTTTACTGCCAGTTACAGAGGATTTTTGTCATAGCTGCAGGTTTTATTTTCATCAGGGAAGATTATTGGTGATGTGACAGCTTCTCTACCCTTAAAAAATGTAAGAAGAATAAATTTTGGGAGTGAAACTAGGACATACGTAAGAGTGTTCATTAAATCTTTGCTCTTACTCAGTAGTAAGGGGTCTTAACTCACAGCAGCTCAATTCTTCTCCCTCTCCAGCCAGCTGAGTCCAAGCCCCTCCAGAGAGCATATGCTGAAAGGTTAAAATATGTGCAAACTTCACACTTTTAGTCAATACATCTTAACTTGCTATGTATGTAGGTACTTCTTGTTCTTATTTACTTTTTAAGACCCTTAGGATTTTTAATGACTATTTGAGTTTTAGAATAATCAGGATTCTGGCTCTCTGAGCTGGCTTAGATATGGCACAGAGTTCTTAGTGGTAAAATATCATGCATAGCTATGGATTCTTGTCTTGTTTTTCTTTTTTGTAATTTGTAAGAAATTTAACTACTATGAAAAGTAATGGAAATGTCCTTCTGGTCTAGAACTCTTCATTTATATAAACTAAATAACAGTCTGTTAGCTGTTTATTTTCTGTTTCAGAAGATTGTGTCCCTTCATAAAACCATCCAACTGATCTGTTTTCCTTCTTTGAGACTAGAGGATCAGATAGAGATTGTGAGTGAGGAGTTGAAGGATTCACCAGTCTGACTTAGACATTGACTTAATTTACAGTAACTAGGTTTGCAGAGTAGTCTTGCCTAAGAATAAAACTACATTTTGCTGTAGGTGCTTCTTTATAAAAGTCCACAATCTAAACAAAAATACTTTGAGATCATTATTGTAACAAGACTGACTGTTTCCTGTGAAGGAATAAAATACACACACGTTTTAGTGTCAGTTGTCAAATGGCTGTACTTAATACAGACAATTGGAACCAGTGTGAGGCTTCAGTTCTGTTATAGCATAAAAATTACATCATGAAATTACTTCAAATGCACATGAATCACTTGGTACTGAATGGAAATTTTTTCCTGTTACAGTTTTGGGAATATGATCTACAAAGAGAAGCGAGAGTCTGTTAGTAAAGAAGATCTTGCAAGAGCCATATTGGTCACAATCACCAACAACATTGGGTCTATTGCCCGGATGTGTGCAGTAAATGAGGTAAAACTTCTGACAAGGGAATGATCTATCTATAGGTCTGTTCTTTGGTTTCAGATTAAATTACTGCTATAATGATGTATTGTTTTAAACCTTTTAGTATGTTCTCAAATTAAATGAAGATCTTAATTAATCTAGTATTAAAGAACGAGGAATTGGTGTAGAATATTTTTATTGCCTTTTGGAGAAGTAGAGCAGGATGTCTTTGCCAGTGGGGAGGGTAACCTAATGAGAAGGGTTTCAAAGTAGCTTTGTTAGGGATCCCAAAGACTGCAGATAAGCGAGGGAGCAGGGGAGCACGGGATGTTGTGATGAAAGGACTTGAAGTCCCCTTGTGAAACTGGCATGTTTGTGGGCCCAACTTTAGGTTCTGTACCAGAAACACATGCAGCATAGGATATGAGAGCACCTATAAGTCCTGGTTCTCATGAGGGACTATCCTAGCCCCTATTGGAAGGGTAACATGGCAGATCACAAGCAGTCCATACTTGTCAGTTTGTTGGGGACAATTTTCTGCCACAAGTGCTAGGCAGGCTGACTAGGCAAGCATGGTGCTGGACCTGCTATTCATGAGTGAAGAACTGGCAGCCAGGTACAGCCATGCACAGCAGAAGGATGGGAAGGAATGGGCACGAGCAGAGGGAATTCTGATTGGTATCAGGGGAAAAAATGCTCACAATGAGAGTGGTTGAGTCCTGAAACATGGACTCCCAGAGAGACTGTGGACTGTGTATCCTTGGAGAGTTTAAAAACATGTGACCTGAGCAACTTGAATGTTGAAGTTGGTGGAAGAAGCTTCAAGTAGGGAGTAGGACCTGATGGCCTCCAGCAGTTTCTTCAAGCTGAAATTCTCTGATTAAAGCTTGTAGAAAGCCTTGCTTCTAGTTAAGCATTATTTTTAATTTTTGCAAACTTTTGAGACTTCAAATTGTTTCGACACTTGCCTTCTTACTCGTTGGTACAGTTTCCTGCCCTCTTCTGTTTCTCCAAGCTCTGCTAAACAGAACCAGTATGCATTCAGTTATAATGTGATTAGCATGGACAGGCAAGAGCCTTGGGAAGAATACTGAATATAGGGATAGAAGATGTGGGGGTGTGAGCACCAGGGTTTTTCCTCAGTTGTTATCAACACACCTTGGATAAAGTGAGGATTAGTAACTAGCAGCTTTTCTTAGAAGACTAAGGGTAACTATTGGGAGCTCTGCTTAAAATCTATGGAGGTGATAGCATCAGAAATATCAACAACTTTGTTAGCTGCAGTAACCCTTCTTTTGCTTAGGAGCTAGACTAATATGTTTTTCTGGTTTTAATATTCCAGGTTCTCCCTTCATTTTCTTCTCTTTCTCTCATGTCTGTCTTGGAGAAGAAAGTTCATTTTGTGGGTGCTGAGTTACCTTTAGGTTTTTTGCTTTTAGGCAAAGCTTAGTAACAACAGGGTTAAGATCAGAGTGAAGTTGAAAGTACATACTAATAGTCTGAGTCTAAGACAAATGTATGCAATTTATATTTATGGGTGGGGTAAATGAGTACAAATCAGAACTCAAACAGCACAAATTAGCTTTTTTTTTTGCTAGGGTTTTTGGGGTTTTTTGTCTAATTCCAACCCTGTTACAGAACTACAAATCTTAAGAAATAGCTAATAGCAATCCACAAACTAATATCCCTGATACATATAAAGATAAAATTGATTTAATTATTTCAACATCCTGCTATAGAACAAAGTTATGTTTAATTAAGTGTTTTAACCGTGAGTGTATCTTCACTGTGAAATAATCAAGATGGTGAAAAACAGTTGTGTGTTAGTAATTTGAATACAGGTTGAACTGTCATACTAGTTTTTGTAGCAACTTGTATGCAAGTACTCATCTAACATAATTAAGTGCTTATGTAAGCACTAAGTTAAGCACTAACACAATTAAGTTTCCTTTGGTTCTTGCTCTCATATCATTAAGCCAGTGTTTAATGTTGCTTCCGCTTAATGTTGAGTGTATTTCAGTGAATGGAGAAAATGGAACAGTTTTAACTTTTTTATATTTTACTTGATTAAAATTCACAGCTCACTTCTGATATTTAAGTCTTGGTCTAATTTTATACTGAGGTATGTTGAGGTCTGAAGATTAAAGGAACATCTGTTATGTCTTACTGTCTTCGGCTTCTTTACAGTGCTGCCTTGTTGCATATGGATCAAGCAGCATTGTACAGGGCTATGAAGGCATTGAGTCTTCTCTACCAAGTAGAAGTATTTATCATTTAATTTCACTTTTAGCTGGGCTGTTTCTTTGGTTTTGTTGCTGGAAATGCTCTCTTAATTTGAAACACAAGTGCTACTTTTCTGTAAATTAAGGTCTTTCCTTCTTGAGGGTTGCATGGTTTTTCCTTTTCCCCAAGTATGCTGTTTTAAATTTTGGAAACATGTTTTAATTGTGGGTTGTTTGGTTATTTTATTATTTTTTTTCTTGCTCCAACAGTCTGTAGCTTAATTTTTCAAAGCTGTGTTACGCAGTACAAAGACTTAATCCTTTGCCTTTTTTCTCTTCTTTTTAGAAAATAAACAGAGTTGTGTTTGTTGGCAATTTTTTACGTGTGAATACCTTGTCAATGAAGCTTCTTGCATATGCACTGGATTACTGGTCAAAAGGCCAGCTAAAGGCCTTGTTCCTAGAACATGAGGTATGCTGTGGTTCATTTATCTGTATGTGGGGTTCTACCATAAACCAAAAATGCATGCATTGACTCCCTCTCATACACGTGGTAACCTGAGACACCAGGTGCTCAGCAGACACTGCAGAGAGGAGGAGATTGCTCAGGGTGTGTTGGTTCTCTGGGGACAGCTTGCTCTGCCACTCAAGTGCTTCAGTCACTTTGGGTTATCTCGGTTCACACCATCGATTTTCAGAGAGGGCCAAGACATGTTAAGCTCTGTACTAAGTTTCATCAGCCTTTGCTTGGTTTTGGGTGGCAACAATAGTAAGCATTGTATTTCAGAAGATTACAGAGAGATCTAAAGCATGGGCCTCTGAAACACATTGTTCTGAACTGAGCCTGAGCAACATCCTGAAAGATGAGACTGCTTTCAACAAGGACTGCTTTCCTGCCACCACAGATCAACCTAAAAGCTGCTATGGTGTTTTTATGCTCTGAGACTAATGTGCTTTTGGGCAGCTTCTGCAATCTAGATTAGTATGTAATGCTGAGAGGGTTCACCTATTTTGGTTAAAGTGTAGGCAGCAGGTATTAATTACAGGTGCAGTAGTTGGGACACTCCAAGCTGCATGGCAGTTGGCTGGCAATTTTTGTCCTCAGTTTGTTGGTCTGTACATATTACAGCTTTACATCTATTCCCCTTCAGTTGATTCTCACAACTTTTTTCCCTTTCTTGCTTACCCTGTGACTGACAGTAGTCTGTCTTGGTGCTGGTGTCTGCAGTAACAGCAGGATGGTTCCTTGTTAGTTCTACCCCCAATCAGATTTTTCTTGAATAAATTTTAAGTTATTTCATTTGGTCAAGTGTAGATTCCAAACACTTCTATATTTCACAGTTAGAGAGAGGGGGAACATCAGGATGTGGCAGGATAATCCAGCAGGAGAATGTGGGGGTTTTGTATGCAGGTAAGTATACAGAACAAAAAATGGTGTTGAAGCTCTGACATAATTCTTAAAAAAAATGTGAGGTGCAGTTAGTTTAAGGAATTTTTTACTTGTACCTTCGGAACCCTGATTTCCATGCTTCAGGAGTTACTGACACGTGTCTTAGGAGTCTTGCAGTGTGTGGGGAGGCTTGGGGTGAAATCTCCTAAAAGCTAGAGAAGGATAAAGTGTTTTTTTTGCAGGCTTTAAAAAATGATTACATATGAAAAGTGTATGGTGTTCTCTCTGTAGCAGTGTTCCACCAGATGTTTTGTTGTCGTTGAAATGTGATGAGCACAGTATTCAATACCCTACTTGAACCTGAAATATTTGTTGTTTGTTTTGAACAGGGATACTTTGGAGCTGTTGGTGCTCTTCTTGGGCTGCCAAATTTCAGTTGAGAGACCGGATGTCAATACACTGAACTATTTTCCACCTGAATGACACTTGTTTATGGCAACGGGAACTCAATCTGGGGAGGGGAGAAGAAAATAGCTGGTTTCCATCCCTGTTGTTAAGAAGTGATGTGCTACTGAATATTGCCATTGTAGGGAAGGGGTTTGCACTCTGTTGGGCATTGAAAAATGAAATGTTTGGGGATATCATTCATGTTCTTTAGTACATGTAGCCAGTATTGAACTTTACATGTGCAAAACATCCTCTGAAAAGAAGCTCCCAGAAGAAGGAATGCCAATCCCCTAAGTGCTCAGTGTGAAAATATTCCAAGTTTACTCCGGAGGCTTTAGGCCCATCAGGTTTTTTATGTAATTGATGAATGAAAAATTGATTTCATTAGTTGTACTATATTATGAGCACAGTTTCCCCTGTGTACTTATAGAAAACACCTTTAAAAGCAGTAAGGTACTATCTACAAGGTGAGGAAACTGTAGACAATTGCTTCCCACAGGAAGAATAGTAATTATTTTATTTTTATGTGTAATGGAATTAATAGTAATGCTTTAATTTTCAGTGGGAAGAGTAGAAACACAAAAAATCGGCCAAAGCAGCAGAATAAGCAGTTGATGTTTGGGAGGTTTTGTAAAGGTATTCATTTGCCCACTTCACTTACTTGAAGATGAAGCTGGTATTTTGGGAAGATCCTCTCTCTTTGATTGGATTTGGAAAAATAATTTAATTACTAATGAAAGCAGGTTTTGGGGGTGGGTTGTTTGTTGAGGACATGACTTCCAAAATGCACTCTGGTTTGGGTTTTTTTGGTGTCTCTTATAAATTCTGACATGCATTGTTATTTACAAAGGTACCACAAAGCCTGAGAGAATTGAAGAAATCTTTATAAAATAGGCTAAATATGGGACCTCGTAATTCTGGTGTTTTGGCTTATTTCTGTGGAAGTTTGGAAAATTTCTGCCCCATCCTACTAATTTGAAACTGATTTCTCCTTAATTTTATAAGATTTAATCAGAATCTAATCAGATACTGAAAATGAAAGGTTGTTAGCTTGCTTTAGGATTTGGAAGTTTGTTTTTGAAAGTTGAGGACAGCATCAGTTTGTGTTGCAGCACCAACTGGACCAATATTTAGTGCACTTGTAATATAGAACTGTTCATCAAATTGTGGCCTTGGGATAAAATCCATGCTCTGGAACTGATCTTTGGCTTTTTCTGTATACTTTTTAAAATTTACAGTTGTGGTTATTGTTATAAGTTTAGTCCTGAAGCCAGGGCATGAGATCTTAAACTTACAAGAATATTAAACAATCATCAGCTAAATAACTCTGGACTAAAGAACCACCCAATTTTATGCTATCATTTTAATGTTAATATTTTCTATAAGTGCATGAGGAGCAATCAGACTAAACCCCATTCAGATGTTGGGGTTTAAGGTGTTTTTAAAGCTGATTACTCAAGTGTTCACAGCATGGCTGTGTTGTATTCACAGACACATCCATCTAGTGTGCCAGAAACCTCTATGTGCTATTTTCAGTCTTCTTTTTCTCTTCTTATAATTCAAAGCCCAATACTAACATGTTTAAAAAAAAAAAAAAAAAGTGTTGTCCTTTAAGAATACAGTAACCTAGAGTAGCCAATTCATTAAGCCCAATGCCAGTGGCAAATGCATTTCCATGTATTGTTGCTTTTCCTGGTACTCATACTACATTTCCACTGTGCTTGCTTTGTTGTTTCATTTTAGACATAAAAAAACAGTTACACTCTGAGTTCAACTGATCTAATGCTAAATGAGAGCACTTCAGAAAACAAGTCAATATGTTTTTTTTAGAATGTCTTTATAAAGGCTCTTTTCTGTTCCTCTGGAGTTATAATTGATTATAGAAAGTAACCTTTGGTTGTAAAACCTTAATTTTCTGAATGTTTTGACAGCCTTCTGAAAATTTTGCAAACCAACTGCTTATTTTTCTTGCAAAGTGAAGTACTTTGACATGTACTACAGCTTGATTAGAGACGGTTCCTTTAGGCCATGTTTATTGGTACTTCACTTCTCATTTTGTGATGCTGAAGGAGACCTCTTCAAGCAGTAGTTGGAAGTTACTTGTATAAAATTTACCAGAAGCATATGTAGAAGATTATTACCTAATGACCATGGTTTATTTAAACCCTTTGAAGTTGATATGACCTAAAATACATTTTTAAAGGAAATTCTATGGAGTTACAGGATAAATTAATAGAGTAATTCTTGAATAGCTGTACTGTATAGAAACTACTTGGAGAATCAAAAAGTATGCCCTACCTCTGTTTTGCTTCCCTTGTGCTTCTAAAAAAAATTTGCTTTCATTAGCTAGTTTTAGCAGCACAACCGTTACTTCATTGCAAGAGCAACCAGAGAAGTTTTCAAGCCCTACTGTAAAGCCCAGGGGTCCTGTATTGAAGGCACATCTTTTGGTTTTATCTCATTTTCTCTTGACTTAGAACTTGTTATTAGAGTCTTCAGAGATTGACACCAGTAGAAATGGTAGGCATCACAGATAAGTGCAAGATAAGCCTTAAAATCTTTCCATCTAAATTCTCTTCTAAATAGGTTGAAAAGGCTTGTTTCTTTTATACAAATCACTGAAGTAAGTTGCTTTTTCCTGATCTTCTCTGTTTTTATTTTCACCCTGGCTATTTCTTTTCCTCAAAGCAAATTGGTTGAAGCAGCATTAGAGTGATTTAGTGTGACATTCTACAGTAGGGAAAATTTGGGTTCTTCTCAGGGTTACTGTTGTCTTCTCAAGTGAAACTACTTCTCTAGAGGAGAGTTGCATGATATTTCTTCCTCTAAAGTAAAATGTAAAGCTCATTTTGAATGTGTAATCGTTTTCAGCTCAATCAGCCATCTGAGTGCCTTTTAATTTTTTCATACAATGCCAACTCTGCTGGTATTGGGACTTTATCCAGGAGGTTTCCTAACAGGTGTTGCTTACTGGAGAAATGGCAGATAATTTGATTGGCCATGGAGATGATCCCTTCAATCCAGTGTAGCCAGAGATGCCAGGAAAACAGCATCAGGTTTCTGGCTTCTGATCCCTGCAGCCCTTTCCTTGGGTTAATACTTTTGTGTTTCTTGGTCTCATCTCTCCAGCTTGGTCTTTAAATACTAGGCACAGTTTTATTGTATCTGTGTCTCCCTAAAAGTCATGAAAGTTTTAGTCAGATAAGTACAGATTATTTCTGGCCAAAGAAGTTCCTTTTTGGATTAAGCTATTCCAAGTTGGTATGGCTATTCACCTTCATCAGTTTCACCTTTCTAGTTCTACTAGGGGAACTGCAAGTGGAGGGAGAAGGGAAAAACTTCTACATTTGGGGTATTTAGCAAGCTGGAATGAACACACCCTCAGCACATTTCATTGAAGCTAGCAGAGGTTTAAGTATAAACACTTTTTCATTCTTTTAGTAAAGCCTCAATAAATTTAACACTTTGGAAAGAAGCAGCACTGATACTCTGTCTTCTAGTTTGGTCTGGATTTTCAAAGGGTGGTCAAATGCCTGACGTGCCTTTTGAAGATCTTTCTGTAGTGTTCTGCAGGCAAGCACCTGCATGGTTCTACCAAAACCTCCATTCATAATATGAGAGTTATGACATGGAAAAAATATTGAGACCACACTGTCCCACATCCTCTCAGCCTGTATATTAAGAATAAAAGTTCAGTTCTGGCATCTCATAACAGATTAAATACTACTTCAGTAGTACTGTGGATTTAAGTTGTTGGTAGTACACATCCAAGGTGATTGTATTGCCCTTAAGGGTTGTAATACTAACTCTTTGTCTCTATCCAATATAGGTCTTCAGGAAATACCTACTTCCAGATAAGTTGCAGTAACTTCTCATTTCTAAATGTTTCAGAATATCAGTGGGATTTTAACATTTGGAACAAATGGAAGTGTCTTATCTAGAGCAAATCTGTGCTTCTTAAAGACTAGATGGTGTCTTATGCATTGAGTCATTAATTTACATTAACACCTAAATTTACATTCAATCTATTTTAAATATCACTTTCACTATTCACATTCTGGCTACTAGAGGACTACAATCCTGAGGAAACAATTTACCTGAGTTCAGAGCAGAAATGAAGCTCGGTGGAGTTCTGTTCAGCTCATTGTGGTCAGCTTATCCTCTGTCCATTTGCACACCTAACAAGATTAGTGTTTTCTGAGCAACAGGGCTTTCTACAGTTGTGGGGTTTTTTTTTGAGGGGGTTATGTAGGCTTAAATAACGTTTAATATGTAATAGGGCTTTGCTTAGGTGTAAAAGTGAACAAAAGTCTATGGGTCAGATTAGAAATATTTGACTAGGACCTGTAGGTCACAGTGCAGAGCTGGGAACACACTTTGCAGTTACTGGTTTGGTTGTATTAATGTTTCTGTTTCCCATTAACGCACAGTGAGGGGGGACAGACTTAATAATTGTTAATAATCATTAACAACATGCATAAAATAAGTCCTCAGACATGACCGTGGGAGATTAAAAAAATGCTTGATCACAGTATAGAGTGATAATTCCCTGCTTACATTCTATAAGTTTTACTGGTATATTCCAAAGTACATCACCAGTATTCTCTCGCCTGTGATAAAACTACTAATTCTTTAAGCTTAAAGTCTGCAAAGAACTCTTATTAGAACATTTTATTAGTTTTGTTTACTTCACATGTGTAAAGCCTCTTAAGTACTCATAAAAACATACTTTCTGAAAACGTCTTGACAGATGCTGTAATATAATTGTAATTATTAATGTGCTAATGGGATATGTTTGAATGATCTGGGTTTGCATCACTGAGTGCCAAATCCTGCTCACTTTAGTTACTCGAGTAGATGGTTCTCTTAAATGGGGACTGTCCTAAACTAGTGAGCAAGATTTGGCCTCAAGGTCTTCTGCCTGGGGAACACAGTAATGCTACTTTGCATATTCCTGCTGGTGCTAAATCACTTGTTGAAAATACAGATTCTAAATAGAAATTGTAAATAAAATATTTATGGCCTGGTCCTTTTTTGACAGTCTTTAAATGTATCATTTGCAATTATTTTTTGGCCTTATTTCAAGTTGCCCTTTTGTTTTTCTTAGAGTGTATGGACTGCATTTGTTCATGTGGCAAGTCACTGGCAGTTTTGGCTTCCTGTGCTGCTTTCTGTAAGGCCCATAACATTCCTGTTGTGCATTATGGTACAGATGATTTCCATGGCTGGATTGCAGTGTTATCCTTCATCTTGTTTTGTCATTGTAGCTGTTTGAACAAATAGTACCAAGTAGAACACAGTTGGCATTTGGGGAAGTTGTTGACAATACAAAAATACCCATAGAAATAATTTTAAAAGCTAAGTTTGTTAATTACTGTCACCTATAAAATAAGCTGGGATATGGTGTATCAGTTGCTAATCTTTACTATAAATTGCTAGCATTTCACAATTCCTGTAGCATCAATTTAAGAACATTGTAAATACAGGTTTTGGGAGGAGGTGTACTAGTTTCAGATTGTGCATTACGAAGGAATTGAATTACAAAACTAGTGAGTTAGTATTTTGAAACATTAAATTATGACATCTAGAACATGCAATCTAGTGTCTTGATGTTAGGATATAGAGGGCTTCTGATAATTGCACTTTTTTACATTTCTGAGTTTTGGCATTTTAACAAATGAGTATTTAATTTTCCATCTACTGTCTCGTCATTTGCAGGCCTTCTAATCACCAATTGCTGTCTTCAAATATGTGTTTTAGTTAGGGAAATGGACAAGCCAATTTATAAAATTGGAAACCCCTGTAGGATGCAAGTTCTCCGAAGAGCCATTTGGTTAAGTTGCCTTATTCTATTACATTGCACACATGTTATGTCTCCACTTCCTTGTTTACAGTTCAGACACTGAAGATGTGATGTAAAAATATGTGCTACAAATTATAATTCATAAATTACTGATTAATACCTTTGTGTCACCTGTTAATACAGCTCTTGTAAATTATACCTTGATGCCATCTGTCATACAGCTCTTGTAAATGGTTTAAATTATTTTTCTTTTTATAGATTCTCATTACTAAATGTACAGATTAGTTCCCTTTAATATGTCACCGAGTAATTTGATTGCAGCCCAAGTATGGCCAGTGCTGTAACTCATCCCATCAAAACTGTAAATTATTCTTTACTGCTTGTTTGCATGAATGAAGGTTGCATTTCATTTACTTTGTCATAACCCAACTCCTCTGTGATGGGCCTACTTTTTACAGTTCATTTTCCTGGTTTTATTACCCTTTGTTCTGGATGAATGTTGAGACAGTACTTTGTCTTTCCTAATAAATAATTTGAGATTGTTCATTGTTTGCCTACATTTGTGGGGTTTGGGGGAGGGATTTCTGGGTGTGTTTTTCCTTTAGCATGGTAAGTTGCTGTTGCTACTTGGTACTGGGGGTTGTTGTGTAACGTTTTATACTGAGGAAACATGGCTGGTATGCTTTTCATGTTCTTTTTTTCCTGTCCTTTAATAAAAGCCTGTACTTCATAGTTCTTAGTTTCAGGTCCTGTTTTTAAAAACATTTGATGTCCTAAAGAACATCAGTTTTGCAGTCTTGAAGGCATGCCATGAAACTGCCATGAGCTTTTGCCTTCTACATGAACCTGAGATCCCATGCTGATTCATGCACACGGGTGACTCAGAGTGGTATTTTTCCTGTTGAATAAAATACTTCCTGTATAAACTGCACGTTATATATAAACTGCAGTTAGTTCTCTGTTGAAATTGTTCTTTGCTTATGTTTTGGAAAATTTGGCTTTTGTTGCCCTGAAGTTGTTCTGACTGGATGCTTACCAGGCAAGAAGTTGTGAGGAATGAAGTCTGTGCCCCAGCAGCATTCTGGCTGTGCATTTTGTGACAGGCTTGCTGTGTGAGAGACTGTTCTTCAGGGTTCACTGTACAAGTATTTTAGCCACCCAAACTACAAATCTTTAAACTGCCAAAAATGAAGCCCTGAAAATTCCATTCTATGTTGTATCTCCATGGAGTCTGGCAGAGAGGAGCTCTGCACCACAGTGGTTCTTTTTACCTAAGGGAAACGAGCTTTTAAGAAATACAAGTTCCTTTCCAAGTTCATGGGTTGTTGGTTTTGCCATTTTTTTAATGCAGAAATATCTCTTCTTTCTTTGAGTGAATTGTAGTAGCCTTTTGTGGAAGCTGGCTTGCACTTCAGCTGGGATCCTTAACTGCTTCCTGGCACAGTCCCTCTGCAAGCTCAGGGAATGGGGTAAGCTTTGTGAGCTTTTGTTAATTCCATCTTTTCTGTGGATCTGACAAAAAAATTAGTTTGAAACAAGTGACTTCCTCTTACTGTAAGACTGTTCAGCCAGCTGTATTTGATTTTTTTACTGGACTCAGAAGCACACACTTAATAATCCTTGTAACACTGCTATTTTAATTGTGTAGATTAAAAGTGGAGTTTGCCTTTTGTCCCAGAGTGAAACCCCCCTGCTCCAAAGGCATTTCTGTCTGTCAACAGGTGTTCAATAAGTATATCCACTTTCTGCCACTTCAGGCTACAGCACAAAAAGTAGTAGCAGTCACCTTGGGTGCAGCATGTGGGAGGTTCCAAGGTGGTTGACTGTCCTACTGTTTCCAGTGTGGAGGTAGCAGACAGAGCACCACTCCCTGGGCTCTGGGCACAGTGTCTGCTGCACCACCAGCATCTCTGCCTCAGAGAGGTGCATCATCAGGGCCACACAGCAATCTCTGTTGCTCTCTGACGACAAGCAGGATGGGGAGAGAATTTGTATGCAACCTGTGAATATTTATTTGAGGGGGTTGATTTGGCTACAGTGGCTCCTTTGTACCTGTATAAGGTCATGGGGACAATAGCTTCCAGGAGGCTGCAGTAACAGGCTGACCCAGACTCCCAGTATGGGCCCTGCTGGGTGCAGGAAGGGAAATGGTGAGAGCAGCTCTGTTAAGGCAAGGTCACAAGCAGCTGCAGAAGAAGCAACACCAACTTTCTCTAGGTAAAAATTTCTCTTCCAAGGACACAACAAAGCTCTTCAGTTCCTGAAGGTACCTTTCTTGGAAGGACCAAGCTATGCCATGTAGAAAAGAAATGTGTGCATTGAGGGTGCTTAAGGTCTCAGAAACATGCTTGAGTTGATAAGCAACGTGGCCAAATTTTAACATGTGGGGACAGATACCTCCAAGGGGTACAATTAGCCTCTCAACCCTTTAGATTCTGGCTGAGCAATGTTGATTAAGAGAAACTTCTGGCCATGCTTTATTGCAGCATTCTGCACTGTTTTTCTTTACATAATTATAAAGGAGATTTACATATCCTTTTTTTTTGCCCTAAAACAGCTTACACATTGAGCAACAACTATGGGAAGTGTTCTAACGTTTTTGCTTGACAAAACTGAAACAGAAGAGAGACCCAAAATGACAGTGTATTTCAAGCAGGTGGTGAAATACATTCCATCAACTGAGGGGGAAGAAATACAGAAAGTGAAGATTCCTAGCCAAACTCCAGACTCTGCAAGTCCTGAAAGGTAAATGGCCTGCAGCCTGTGTAATATTAAGGCACATTGCTGAGCTAATGGTGGGCTCAGATACCCCAAGAGTAGAGCACACCTGTTCTTACTGGAAAGGATAAGAGGGGGAGGGAAGTCACAACCCAAAAAAACAAAACCCTGGTCAGTGAGACTCTACTTTTTAAGTTGATACCAGGGGAACTGCAAGTTTCAGCATCTAATAACCTGATCTCTTCTCTGGCCATTATATATATATTTTAGAATTGTAATTGATTCATCTTTCAGTTTGTGGTATTTAATAGCAGCCAGTTTTTAAGAGAACCACCATTCCCCATCCTCTGGAAACCAGCCTGCTTTCCATTACCAGCCAGTCCTTCCCAAATCCATCATCTCACAGGTGTGGGTGGCTTGCAGGCAGGGCTGTCTGGCCAGAGCTCCTGCACTAGGCTGAGGCTTAACACCAGCTGTTGATCAGCTGGGAAAAGTGATGAATTTCAAGTGTGAGACCTTCTGCTTATAAAGAGATCAGTTCAGAAGCCTTCCAGCCTCTTCAGTCATCATTTGTATGAGGTGTAGAGCTGACAGCTGGAGGCTATTTCAGCTTTTCTCAATTAATCTGTTCCTACCTCTGAGTTAACACCCCAGCTGCCTCTGGCATTTTATGGGGATTTGTCTGTCAGCTCAAACCAGGACTTGCGTGAGACAGGAAAACACTTCAGCCCTGCAGTTATTTTGTCCTTTGAGGATTAGGGTTTGATTCTGCTGCCACAGGAAAAATGGTGACATGGAGTCTTCAGACAAATAGAAGCCAAGTTCTACTCTAGGACAGTTCTAAAAAATCAGTTCCAGCTTCCACTGGGAAGTTACAGTAGGTGTTGTAAGCATCTTTCAGACTGAATACTGCTGCTCTTTGCTCTGATGGGGTGAGAACATGACCTCATAGAAGGTATGTGATTTCCAGTTCTCAATTTTCAGCTGCTCTTCTGTGTGCTGGAACCTGGCCGGGGCAGGGGGGCCGAGGGCAGAGCTGCCAGTGCAAATAGCTCCACTGCCAGGCTAAGAGAGGAGCTTCGGGCAAATACTGCAGTATGCAGGAGGCTGCCTTAGCACACAGGTACCGTTAAAAAACACTCCACAGCATGTTCCATCCTGGGAAATCAATGCAGAATTAAGTTTAAGCTGTTTGGTGACAGTTCATTAGCTATGGTTGAGCTTTGGTTCCATGTCCATTTCCTCTGTACCAACTAACAAACCCAAAACTCATCTTAACACAAAACTAACAGCTCGTTTCCCACCCGTGGCTCTACAGGCACTGCCTTTGTGTGATGTTTACCCCTGCCTGCAGCTGCCTGTGGCAGACCAGGATGGGTGGGCGTCCCATCTTGCCTGTAGCTCATGACAGTGACACTAGGTGCTCACTCACCCCAATGTGGTTTTGTGTCATGTTTTCCTTTAACTCCTTCAGCTCTTATAAAATCTGGAAGTGAAGCCTCTTCTCTGGAGTTTTCCCTGTATTCTCAGTATGTATTTCCTAGTTTTCCAAAATTGGCCTTAACTCTGACTCTGCCAGACCATGTCTGTGGATAGTGAAGTGATGCAGCACTTGCATCACATAAATGCCATCTCCTGGATTGCTTGGATACCATCAGAGCAGTGGTTCTGGACGTGGGCTGCTGCAGCAAGTATCACAGCTGAGCTTCCGTGTTCTTTAAAGTCTACATCCTGTAGACGTGTACGTGTGTAAGGTAAATACCGAATCCCGAGCTTGGCCCTTCCACAGGGAGCTTTGTTCCCATGGGAATAGCGCTGTCGTTGTCCCCTCCTGAGGTAGCTGGAGCACTGGGGCCCACCCGCCGCAGCCGGGGCAGCACGGTGACGTGCGGGGGTGACGGGGCGGGTTGTGAGGGACCTTCTTATAATGGCTGTGCGAAAGAAACTATCGCTCCTCGTTAGTATAGTGGTGAGTATCCCCGCCTGTCACGCGGGAGACCGGGGTTCGATTCCCCGACGGGGAGAATGAGTCACTTTTTCCTGCCCTGCCAGCGGTTTCTATTTATCCTGCTGTCCATCCTGGAGCCGAGCCACTCATGTTTAGAACACGCAGTTTGATAGAAAAAAAACCAACTTGTGTAAGAATGAGACCTAATAGCACAATAAGGCTTTTGGTCTGATTAACACATCTCTGGTCTCCAGTCACTTTACTTACTGGATTGTAGGATTTGGAACAGATTTTTCCAAATCAGAGGGTGTTAACAAAATACTGTAACAAATGTCCCACCTAAAAGCCTCGTGCCCAGTCTCTTCAGCTCATGCTGATGGAACGTGTTGCTGGAGAAAAAAAATTACAGTGGTTTTAGAGAGACTTAACAGCTCTTTGAACAGGTATGAAACTAGATGTGTTGAAGTAACTTACGTGTTTATTTGAAATATAATTCCAGTTTATAGTATCATTCATTATTTCATTTAAATGCCTGTGTTCTCTGAAGAAATATAAGAGTGCTGTCCTGTCCTACTTCCACACACACAACAGTATTTTACTCAAAGTGAATTCTCTCTTTCAGGCTCTAGTAACCTGCTGTAAAGGTTCAAGGAGGAGATAAAGGGGTTTGAGCGGTTAACCCCTCCCCTTTTTGGTTTTACTTACTACCTGTTGAAACCCCCCCACGGGTAGTACACACTCTCGCTCAAAAAGGGAATGAGGACACTGAGTGAAGGTTTCTATGTGTTGTTGCTTTATAGACAGAACAGAGGTGTACAAATGGAAATATAACGCAAGCCACAGATAGTGCAAAAGAGAGGGAGAAGATTATTATAATAAAGGGAAATGATTTGGAGCGCGTCGCCGTTCCCCCTCGGAGGGGTCGCCGTTGTGCGTGTGAGAAAGGGCCACCCACTAGCCCCCGGGGAGAGAAAACCCTATAGGAAACAGGAAAGATTTGCAGAGGGGGTTGTTACACTCCCGGCTGGTTGTGTGTAGCGGCAGCGGCGGCTCCCGGGCGAACTCCAGCGGCTGGTGCTGGACGTTGAGCAGCCGCAGGGGCTGGGGGGCAGCGACACGCACTACGGGAGCGGCAGCAGCGCTCGGCTAGCGCTCGGGAGGCGGCTCGGCTGGGGATCGGCTCCTCCCGCCTCGGCTCGGTCCGGCGGCGGCTCGGCAGCTCGGCTTTTCCCGGCCGGGGTTCGGCTCGGCTCGGGTTCGGTGTTGCTCGGGCGGGTCTTCGGCCCCGGTGCAGCTCTGGTCGCCTTGGGTCTCCTCTTACCTTTTTTGGGAGCAGGCAGGGATGTCAGCTCTCTGCTCTTCAAAGAGCAGTAGGATTTCACCGCTACCGTCTGGGGACTTCCATCTAGGTTAGGGTGACCCAGTGCACACTCTCAGGTGCCGCAATGCATTGGCCACTTGCATGCCAACCCTGGCCCGGCCAATCTCGAGTCTCAGAACAGACCGCCCCCAGGGCAGCAGGCCCCCCTCCCCGAGAAGCCTGGTTCCCGGTGCCGCAGGTACGGACCGTGCAGGAGCGGCGTCCCTTTAGTCTCCCTTATATAGTGAAATAGTTTTATGGGAGGCATATTTTCTGTGGTAAGGGGCATAACCCTTACACCTGCTCTTCATTCTCTGTCTTGAGAGACATGGTGATTCTCCTGAGCTGTCCGTTTTTAGCCTGGCATAGGTTTATAGATGTATCATTCTGAGACAATGAAAACTAAAGTTGGGGATTTTTGGCACAATATTGTCCTTTCAGAGAATTTCCTAGGAACCTGAGAGCATCTTACCTCTAAATTTAAAGAAACAATTTGTTCAGCAGCTGGACTCTGCTTTTCCTGCTACTTGGCTATGGATAGTCTTTGGGGAAATTGCTGGAAAACATACCTTCATTTTTTAAACATTTAAGTGCTTCCTTGAACTTGGGTCTGGCCCAGCTGGAGCTTGGCACTTCTCAAAGAAGAATGCACAATCTCCAACTTGAATTATTTGTCCAGCACTTGCAAGGCTGCTGTGATGTGCATAAATAGGCTGAAAGAGCTGAGGGAGGTGGCACAGGTGTCGACGGGCTCTTCTGTAACTCTGGGCCATACGTATCTCTCCTCCCCACAAACCCTGTCCTTGGCAGGCTGATGAAGTGAAAGCTTCAAGGGAAACAGCTCAAACAAGTTTCTTTTTTAATGGTTTAGGCTTAATAAAATCTCCCTTGAGCATCTCGATCGCTTCCACAAAACCTGCTGTTGGTCATTCTAAGTCATTTGTTGTCACCTTCAGCCCTGGTGCTATTATTAAAACAGGTCTGTGTTCCTTCACCGCAGCAGCACCCCGGCTGTAGCTAATACCTTTCCTTCTAGGGCAGCAGCTCCTGGGCCTGGCCCTCATGCACATCCAGCGCAGCTGCTTTGCTGCCGGGTAGTGCCTGCTGGGGGCAGCTGAAGGAAATGCCTCCAGCTGGTGCTTACATTTCAATGTTTGCACCCGCCTGTTCCCACTAGGCTAGCTGAGCAGCAAAATACTGAGTTCAGTGCACTCTCACTCCTTGATGTTTTTATCATTTAAGGCTTGAGACAACTTTTAAATACTTAAAATAGCATGAAAATCAGTATACTGGCAGAGACTCCCAGACTACCGGAGGCTGTCTGCTGTTCTGGTGTAAAAGTTTCCTATGTTCCACAGAACAAATATGGTAAAGCAAAATTGTAAATAACCAAACCTATCCTGATAACCTGGCAGTTATCATTTAAAAGGAAATCCATAAAGTAAGAGTGAAACGTAAGAATTGAGGAGCAACCAACTCTCCATCAAGTGAATACCTTGGCTTCAGTGAGCTCCTGTAATACCATTGATGTCCACAATTTTTCCACAGAGATATTAAATGAATTTTGTCTATATAAATTACAAATACTTACATTATTGCTAGGTTCTGTACATTGGGAACGTAATATGTAACAAGTTGGAAGACTTTTCTGAGTGAAAGAAGAAAGCAAGGAGAAGGGTTATGGGAAGCAGAGCATCTGTTCCTGTCCACAGCTCAGCTATAGGATCAACAGCTCGTCCTGGTGCAAGGAGACAAATCTTTGCAAGTTCATTGTGCTGGCAGGTCTTCTCACATGGCTGAGCCTGCTCCTCATTTTAGCAGCCATGGCCATGGCCTTCTCTGGCTCCAGTTTTCCAACCATCAGTGCTCCAGGCGACACACTCTCTTGAAGTAAGTGAGGGCAAGTCTGCCCCTTCCCAGCTGTGCCATGCTCGTCCCAGTAGAGGTACCAGGACTGGGAGGGCTGTGGCTGCTGTGCTCGGTAGCTTGGTTCTCCCTCGTTGCTCCCTGAAGGTCTCTCACCTTTGCTGACAGTGAAGCACGTGTTTGCTTGGGAAGAAATGGGAATATTTAGCCTGTGTGTTACTATTTGTCTGTTTCTGCCCTTTCCATGACTCTGATGTTAGGTCCTAGGGCTCTACACAGGCTCTCTGCCTGCAGTCCCCCGGGCTGGCATGCACCTGACAGCATGTGCTGTGGTTTCTGGAAATGACAAATCTGAAATAGGGGACACTGACTTGAGCCATCAGATGAGTGCATTGCCCTGGCCCCCTTCCACACACAGAGGGTCTGTCCAGAGGGTGGCAAGTACCATGGTAATACCAGTGCCCGTGGGGCAGCCGGGGGCTGGCGGAGCCGGTCCCACCTGCAGCGCAGGGGGACGCTGCTTTGTTTCTCTGTAACAAACTCACCACAGGTGACCAAGCTCTTCCTGTGGGTGTTTCACACTCCTGTGACTAAATGGAACTGCTGCTTTAATCTCTCTGTAAAGGCAGTTCTCACAAGTGACAGCTGGCTTGCCCGAGAAAACACAACTGCCAGTGTATCTTCGTCCAGTGCTGTTTGTTCCTGCCTTATATAATTAATCCTAAACTCTTGGGTGAACATGCCTCTTCTTGAAGGGGAAAGAAGTGACCTCAGTGTTGGTAATTTGTAATGGAGGAACATGACTGGGGGTAAGAGATGTACAGGCTGCTTTTAGCACCATGCTACTTGTACATAATGCCATGGATGGCAGATAGCAGGTTTGCTCTGGGTGTGAACATTAACTAGAGATGTCTGATCGAGGTGTAACTTCCCTCTGCTAGTGAAACCTCTCCCTTGGCATGGTCTGTTTGGGAAATGACAGCTTCAGCTGTTAGACTAGAGATGGGAAGGAAATCTCTTAGGTTGGTATCCCGCAGTTGAGATGGGCAAATTTTGTATGTAAAAAAAAAATCAGATAACCTTAGCTGTTAAGTCCCAAATATTTTTTTTTTTTTTTTTTTTTTTTTTTACAGTATGCACATGCTGGCACACCCCTTTAAATATTTCTGAGAGAGAGCAGCAGTATCCAAACACATAGTTAGCAGCTACAGCCAACTCAAGCTAAAACATCACATCCACAATCTCTTTCAGGTGCAGATGAACTCCAGATGCATAAAATGCTTAAGTTCTCCACAAGGAGTATGCTAAATGGTACATAAAAACAACTGTTTCTTGGCCTTTAATACTGTGGACAAGCCCAGATTGTTTTTGCAGTGACTCTTACAACTAGTTGTTGGGGATTTTTTTTGCTCAAATCTGTTGTTTTACCTTTCTGGATAATTTAAAACTGCCAAAGTTTCCTAAACACACCTGCTGAGCACGGATGTTTGCTTCATCTCAAAATGGCTTGATGTTTCCAGAAATGTTTTGGCCCTTGCAGGAGTCCCAAGGTGGAGATGTGAATGTGAGAAGCTTCTAGGAATGTGGAGCTGCTTTTTCCTTCCCACAGCTTTATTTTTAGCACGACTAATGTTTAAGCCCGGGGAAACAACAGGAGGTACTTTAGTTCCTTTATATGCATAGTCTGACTGTTCATTCTTGATTATTTTTGGCTTTATGAAGCAGATTTTCTTTTTTACAGCTGTGCTATCTCCATGAAATTGTAGATGACTCTCACAGACTCATTAGGCATCAAGGAAAAAATGAAGCAAAGCGAGTTCAGTGCAGTACGGCAGGAACATGGCAGTGCTGCTGTGCCCGGGACTGCTCAGAGCCACCAAACCCCAAGGTCATTCTGTGCTCTGGGAACGACAGCTTGCTGTCCCCATGCTGGGGGCTGCCTGGAGACATGGCTGAGCCGCCCTCACGCAGGCACCACCTGCCTGCTGGCAGCAGCGCTGCCACAGCCCCGGGGCTGCACCGAGTTCTGCCAGCAGCTCAGGGCACTTCACGGGTCTGGAAGAAAAGCTGCCTCGGGGTGGAGGTGTATCAGTGACGACCACCAGTATTCCTTCATTCTGCCCTGTTAAAACTCTCAAGACCTTTTCTCATTAGCAGAAGAAAACCTACCACTTACCCAGGATCAGGCTTGAAGCAGAGCTCTGCAGGTGGCAACAAACGCATTTAACAGCTTTTTAATATTAAAAAGCTCTGGGTTTGGTTAGAAGCATTACCAGCATAACTGTGGTGGGAGGTGACATTAAATGTGTCAAGCAAACCAAAATGAACATAATTTTTTTGCTTTGCTTTCTCTGTCCCTGCTGCTCATGATGCTTTTCCTTCTTCTGAGCAGCAGTTGAGTCTAAGGGCTGTGGGTTGCCCCCAGCTGCTGTGGGCCTGGTGGCAAGGAGCCTGGCTTTGCCTCTGGTGGGCACAGGGTGTGCCTTGTCCACCTACACAGCTCTCCAGGCACCAGGACAGAAACCAGCTTCTTGCACAAACTGTGGTAGGCATCTCTGCCATCACTCTTCAGGTGGCTGCTCACATTGCTGCTAAACCTAAATTCCTTCATCCAGTTAAGTCTCATGTTTGTGGATGGTTTATTCCCTGTAATGCATCCTGAGCATGGCCAGGGAGGTGTCTGCAAACCATCCTGTGCAGCTGAGCTTGCTGCTTCCAGCCTTTCCCTGGCAGGGAGGAGTGGGGAGTGGCTGCTTGCATGGCCCAGACACCCCCACGGTTATATCCAAAGATTGCATTTGTCCAAAACCCTTAGTGACTTTTTTTTTAAATGGAAGTATATACTCAGTGCTTTCTCTTCAACATGATACTAACTCCAAGCGTCTTAAAAATGACCAAAAAAAATCAGCTATGCATGTAAGTTTGTTGTGTCAAATGCATTACATGTGGCTGAGAACTACCCAGTTTGAAGTGTGCAGCAGCTCTGAGGAGGGGATGCCCCAGAGCAGTCCCTCTGCCTGTCTGCACCTCAGTCCTCAGATTTCCTTCTGCTGGGGACAATAATGAAGTTGTCTAAATCAGAATGCAGGCTTGCAGCATCAGTCCACAACATAAGAGATTAGCTCTGAAGACTCCCATGGTGCTCTCAGACCTCCACTGGATGCATTTGTGTGCTCGTTGTGGAGCATCCAGCTGTGGGGGTTTGATGATTTATCAGCTGAGGTACAGACGAGTGTGTGTCAGTGATGTGAGTGCTGGAGCAGCCCAGTGAGTACTCTGTGCACTGAACTTGCTTCAATAAATACCACCAGAACTTAGACCTGTGAGTTATCATACTCAGACCTGCTGCCAGAAATAGATATGGTGGATGTGTAAAGCCCATATGTAAATCCAGCAGTCACTCAATTTATTTCCCCATTAATTTGTGGTTTTTTTTCAGGACAGATTTTGCCAAGGAACTTCGTCAGTGCTGAGTTACATGGTGAGTATTTGCTTTTTGTCCCTGCACAGGGGCTTCTATTATAAAGCTGTTTCATTCTTATGTCTCAAATGGGGAGGGAACATAAATTTAATGATTGGATGTGCCTCTCCTTCTTCCAGCACACTCCTATATGAATATATCTATGTTGGCATCCTGTTAGAAGCATGTAATTGAATGGGTATGTGGTGGAGGACTCCTGTTCACCTCCATCACAGCCTCCTCCTCCTGTGTTGAAAGCCCTGCCCAGGCAGTGTCAGTCAGATTTTGGAGTTTGCTCTTATAGCAAAGAGAGAGCCCAGGGAGCATTGTGAAGAGGTGTTTGGAGAGAGCTGTGGTGCCTGGGAACATGGGTTCCCTGTGTCTTACTACATCCGTGCCAGCCTGTGTTTGTGTAAGTAAAACAAAGCTGCAGGGCCTGAGCATTACTCACCCCTCTGTATCTGCAGATAAGGCAGGACAGAGGTGCTGTTGAAGCAGGGATGGTCCTCAGGTAACTGATCAACCTGAGTTCTGTAGATCTCTTCTATTTGAGTGGTCCCTGCACAAAACCGTCAGTCAGGTTAATCCCATAACACAGGAGAAACATCCCACTCTACTTCTAAGACCAGGCTGGTCTGTTCAAAATAAGCACTGAAAAAAAACCCAAAAACCAACCAACCAAAAACCTCAACAAAGCCCATCCCCAACAAACAGCAACCTACTAGTATAAGGAGATGGCAGGCACACAACCTACCACACAGAGAGCTCACAGAGGAGGAGGAGGCTGTCACACACATGGTTAATGCAATGCAGTGGGAATGCAAAGGTACAGCGCTCCCAAAACAGGAGTAGCTCTTTATTTATCACCCTGGGCGGCAGGGAAGGGCTGTGTTTATATGAGGTGGGAGCCGAGCCTCGGAGCGCGGCTGAGCTCCACAGCCAGGAGCCGGGCTGGGCCTCTGCCCTGGGCTCTGCTCCCCCGCCGGCCAGAGGGTGGTCACCAACTACCTGCAGACTTCTGTGCTGAACCTTTTCCAGTCCCGCTTAGGAGGCAAACGCTGGGGAAATGGACTTGCCTTGGTCCTAACGTGCTGCGGTTTCTCCCCGGGAAGCCGGACCCGCCGAGGCGGGACGCTGGGTGCGCTGAGGCGAGGATGTCGGCGCCGGGGAAGCCCCGCCTGAGGCGATGCCTCAGCGACCACCCGGGGGACTCCTCCAGCAAGGCCTGGGCCGGCTTCTGGAAGAGCGCCAGGGAAAAACGCCTCGCAGGTCAGTCCAAAGGCATGTGTAATTCGTGCTGGTGTCAACTGAGCATCGGGGCTGTGGCCTTGATCAAGGAATGAAAAGATGTCTACTTTTTTTGAATGCTTTTAATGCTGCTGCGTCGTGTGTCGTACCTGTGTGTCGGCCCAGAGTGTTGCCTTTGCCTCTGTTGCTCTGTTCCTTTGTGGAACTAAGTGGGTACAGAACTGAGAATTTTCAGATTTTTCTAGATTTTTATTTCAAGCTTTAAGTATTTCTGCTTGTTGTCCGTCTGGATTTTTGTAGACACTTGAAAGTATGAAGGAGTCAGTCAGCTGCACAGTGTCCAACAGCCTCTCCTCGAGGCACACACGTAATATTTAAAGCCATATGACCAAAAGTACTTGCAAAGAGAAGCCCAGAAATAAGCCTGAGGGAGTAAATTAAGTAATATTCCCTTAGATACCAGCTTTTGGGTAACAATACATAAAAAACTCAGTACACTATAGCAAAAATAACTTCTGAGAAAATAGTTATTTCAGACAACTATGCTGCTGGCCTGTTGCTTGGGGAGGGAAGTGTGAGTATTGTGTGGCAGGATGAAATCAGCAGTTATGAAATGCACTTTAAACAAAACCTCCTTCCAGAACAGCAGTGTTGCTGGAAGGACCTTTGGGGACTTTAATCCTACTGTATTGTGGTAAAAATACATATGCTCTCAGGAGCAGTGAAGTAGCTGAATATAAAGAGTTTCTTTCAGAGCTTTTAATTCAGATCCGGCAGATTTTCAGAGTGAAGCTGATACAGAAATTCTGGATAAACCCAGGTATGGTGGAACTAAACCTTTCCAGATAATCTCTGAGTGCACCGAATACTGTTGTGTCCTGTTAACAGCTATTGCAGGCTCCCAGCACTAGAAGGCAGTGCTGAGGTTATTTTTAAGTTGAGCTCTAAAGTTTTTAGTGGAAGGGAGTAAAAAAAAACACAATAAATTCCATTATTCAGCTTGTGACTGCAGTAGGAGCCAGTTTGAAGTAAGACCAAACAGGGAACTCATATTCCAGGTCATATTTTCTTTCTGCTGCCATTTGTTGGAGGTTTCTGGTATACTGCATGGTGAAATCACATGGAAACAGTCAATTGCAACTGTAGGACTAAATAAATAAATAAATAAAGTTTATTTGGCTGGAACTGAGATGATCTTGACCTTGACAGATACAAATGCATGGCAGAAACCCTGGATAAATCCACATGATCAGCCTTCAGGATCACAGTTCATTGAAATTCAAGGTTTCTCAGAAATAAGTTGTAAAATAGTAATCCCAGTATTAATTGGAAAATATACATACATGCATTGAGAGAAATGGTGTCTCGAAATATGTTTTGCTTTAGAAAATAACAGTTAAAAAAATAGAAACTCTTTGAACAGTTTCCTTTGAAAAAGTGCATACCTCTGACTGAACTCAGCTTATCCTTCCCAGGGTGACACAATTTATGTGATTCTTAAAAAGCCAAGCTGTAACTATCTTTAAAATCCATAGAGATTGTCTCTTATTCTAAATACAAACTAATGGGCTTTTGGCAATCTGGATCTCTGTTCTTTAAGGTATTTTAATTCTGCTGAGCCTTTCATGACAGCCGTTCTGGCCACTCATTTGGCCAAAGCTGCTCTCTGCTGCTATATCAAGTGCCCCAAGAAACACAGGCCTTTGTCCACAGGGCTGTGCTGGCACGTGTGCTGCTGGTGGTGGTACAGGTTAGGGCTTCATTTTTTCACATTTCTGTAGATATCAAACGTGACTTGTTATTTGTCAGAGGAGAAAAATAATTTTTAATACAGTGTGTGTGATAGACTTATATTAGAGAAAGATGGGGAAAATTAAGCATGACAAACTCCTTGCTTTGTCAAAGTATTTTGTACTCTAATTGTACTGTTTTCTGCACTATAACAGAGGCATTATAGGTTATTGTGACTGAGTTCAGTCATGCCTGAGATACTATTAGTTCTTCTACTTAATGCTGTTAAAACCAAAGCTAACACCAAGAAAGCAAGTGCATTCAGTAGAGCAAAAGATAACGTTTTCTTCTGTCTAATAGTATTGCATCTGTTCTCTTCTAAAAACGATGTTGTGATTGGGCTTTCCAAGGAAGGAATTTGGGAACTCTTCAGTGCACTTGTGTTTCTGAGAATATGCAGAGGAGAAGAAAATAAATCCCCAAGAAGGAATCAGACCTGCTCATAGCTGGGTCCCTGGACAGGGAGTTGTGCAAGCCCTTCCCAGCAGCTGCATCCCCTGGCACCCGCAGGCTTGAGGGGTGTGGGATGTGACAGTGAGCACGGCTCTGGGAATGCTCCAGCAAGTCACTGAGTGCACTGAGTGACACTTTGTTCAGAGCCAGGTTTGCTCCTCCATGGTGTTCCCTCCATGGTGTTCCCTCCATGGCGTTGCCTCCATCGGGTCCCTCCATTGCACCTTGAGGTCTGGGCTGCATGTGGAAAGGGAAAGAAACTCCTGCAGTGAGCTGCACTTACAACCACTTGTTTCTGTTTTGGAATGGAACATAAACCACGCCAAGAGCTTCTGAAGGGGAGACAAGCCAGAGCCTTTTGAAACAAAACACTTAGTGCCAGTCCAACCGCTGCGTGGTGCAAAGGGTGGGAAGTAAAGGTTTAGCAGCATGTTTGGAGCTGGTTCCCTCCTTGTCCCTGGATGGAAGGTTGTGCTCCATGCTGGAGGTCTCCCAGGTGGCTGCCCTGGGCTCACAGGAGCAGAGGGACTGACATGTCCATCTGCCGTGCTGGGAAGCGGTGGGGGGCCAGGTGCACCCCTTGGCTGTCCTCTCCTCGTCTGTTGAGGGCTTTTTCCAGAACTCTGGTTGCTTTGACAAATATTTTGCAGTGTTGTCACAAGCACCCAGGGAGACAGCAGTCCCTCCCCTTCTGCCCAAAGCAGCTGTACGTAATTCTAAAGAAATGAAGCGTGCCGCAGCCCGTGCGGTATCCCTGCCCGCTGCTGTGACGCGGGGCGTGGCTGGGAGGCAGCGCTGGCTGGAGGGGGGGATCCCTGCAGTTTGTGCGGTTCCGTGTCCCTTTGCCCCAGCGGGACCTGGCCTAGCTCCGTCCCTGGGCTAGTGGAGCCCGCCCCGGACCAGGTGGAGACCCTTATCCCCCTGGCCCTGCTGCCTCCGCACAGCTTGCCTGCAGCACTGAAGGCACAGGATCCGCTGCCCAGGGTTTGACAGACCCTGGGTGGGGCAGCTCTCCCACGGGCATCATCAGAGGTTGCTTTGCCTTCAAGGGAGGGCACGACAGGCTTTATATTTACATTGTGACCTGGTGCTCTCTTCTCCTACCTTGCCTGTACAAAACAGAGGGGGTAGGAGCAGTGGTTTTCACTGTGCCAGCAGCTCTGAAGATGGCAGAGCCCTGAACATGCCTGGTGGGAGCAGCAGAGAGGTGAGACCTGGGCTGGAGATGCTCAGGGTGCTGCAGGAGGCAGGCAACCCTACCCAGGAGTGGGATAAGGCTGTCCCCCACTCAGCCAGGTCCCTACGTTCTCTCCCAGCAGCAACTGTGCTGCTGAAGCAGCTCCTGGGGCTCTGGCTGGTCAGGGCAGGACTCTCCATGGCTGACTGAGTGCGTGTGGAGAGACACTCCCTGGCCTGAGCCCACACTGCTCCTGCCTGTCTCAGCACAGCACCAGGTGCTCCTGACCTGCCTGGCTCTCCCTGAAGAGCATTAGGGCCAGGTCCTCTGAGCCTATCTTTTAGGGACTGTAGGCTGACTTGGCTCCCTATGGGCTGAGATTTCCCCACCTTTGTAGTCTTGCAGTCACCATCAGAGACTTGTGTTGGTGGAAGCCTTCCAAGACGACATCCTTTCTCCCCCTGTACATAATGGCCACCCATAGCCCAGCCTCTGCTGGGCTTGTGTCTGAGCACGCAGCTCTGCTGAGCCCTGCTTTGAGATGAAACATCTTGTGTTGACTCGCTTTGACCTGGGCAACTTTCCAGCACAGACAGTTGCACGCCAGTTACGCTGGGCTGTGAGAAAGTAGCATGGACATGTTTTTTCCTAAATATAAGGGACACAGTATTTACTGCTCTGTGCCAGATGCAAGAGCTCTAATAAGGCTGCTTCTCAGCTTGTCCCAGACTCAGTGAAGAAGAGCAAACAGTGGCTACTGGGGCTGAGACAACTGGCTGCTGAACAGAGCAGGTTTTGGTGTGTACCTGCCTGGAAACCTTCCAGTAGGAGAAGGGAACACCCTTCATTCACTTTAAGGGGAGGTTCAGGATCTGAAGGATCTGAGGCCAGGGGCAACAGGAAAGTGTGATGAATGTCAGATAGTGCTCTGCCACACACAGCCCCCATCCCTTGCAACATGGGCAGGTATCATGGGGCTGAGGTGGCATTTGGTGAAGGAACTATAATGTTGTCCTCACCAAAACTTGCCAACTGGAACAACATGTCACCACTCGTAAGTGTTGGGAGAGAGGCAGATGGCATTCACTGGTGTTACAGCATGAGCTTCAGGGTGTTCATACTGAACCAGACTAGGTGGCGCCTACCTGGTGTCCTCTACCCAACACTGTCCAGACACAGAGGCATGGGGGGCTCTAAGCATACAGAAGCACACCTGTATGCAAACAACATACATGACAATATTGCTCCAGTTTAAGATGTAAGGATATGAGCATCAGTGACCCTGAAAAGGTCTGCAGGGAAAGGGAAGGATGATACCAACTCCACATGTGACAGGGTGGACAAAATGCTAACATGACCTGTGTGCACAAACTCCAGTTGACTTCATGGAGGAGCTTAAGAAGGTAGGTTACTTTTCAGATAATAACTGTTGTCATTGCTCTCGGGCTGCTGTGCTTAGTTCAAGCATTGCAATTCAAAACAGAAATCGGTGAAGTGGATCCTGCTCTCACTGGAGACCACGTAGGAGATCCAGCTACTGGATTCCTGTGGTTCCTTCTGGCCTTGTCTCCAGAAATGACAGAGGGGAGCAGCAGGAGCCTGTGGTGCTCCCATAATACTGTTCCTGCAGAGCTGGCTTGCCAGTGGGGGAAGGCTGAAACTCTTGGCACTCAGAGGAGCCTCAGAAAAAGGAAGTTTATTAAAGAAAAGGCAAAAGGTCACTTTCCCCTGGTGCTCTTTCTGGTTCTCTTTCCTTCTCTGATCCTAGCATCTACCTAGGCAAACCACCGCTGTGCTGCTGCTCAGATGGCTGCCACTTGACCCGCCAACTGCACAACTCATGCTAGCTCACTGAAGCCACACAGAAATGTGCTGCTCTGTCTTTGTAAACAGGCTAAAAATACCACAGTGCTATTCCTCCAAGGGCCGGGAGTTCAGAGAGGCTGGGAAGGAAGCTGGGGTCAGGCTGCCTCTGGGGACCAGGCACAGGCATCACACGGAGGTGCAGAGCCCTGGGACAGTCCCCTCCAGCTCTGCAGAAACGGGGGCTGGCTAGAAGAGACCCAATTGTCAGAACCAGTGCTGGTGTCCTGCCACACCAGCCCTGGTCACCCTGTGGTGCCAGATCTCCTTGGGGTAGTGTTAATTCTGCAAGAGTGACAGATGTGACTTGGAAAGCCCCAGAGCTGTATGAGAAGCCCAGTGTGGCAGTGGGGAGCAGCCTGGGCTGGTGGGACTGCTCATAAAGCTTGGCTTTGGTTCTACTCCTTTTCTTCAGAGTCACTACCTTCTTTCTGTATCACTGCAGGTATTGCATTTGGTGGTGTAGCTGCCATCCCCAGTCAGCCAGGGTAACACTGTCTTCTGGACCCCTTTTCTGAAGGGTGCCCCGTGTGATGCTTGTGTCTCCATTTCCTTTGATCCCTGGAGTCATAAAAGACTGTTCTTTCAGACATCCTATCTCAGAAGAAATTAAAAGCTAATTTCTCTTCCCATCACACCAGTGTACTTCGTTAATGTGGCTATCCTAACCACATCCTGGTCAGGGTAACCAGGACCTGAGTCTGGGTGTCTCCCTCCACAAATGACGCAGGAGCATGTGCCAACTAGAAACCTCATCAGGAGGTTATTTCAGTTTGCTATATATGTCTGGTGGCCACAGGGACCTGGAACATTTTTGGATTTTCCTTTGATAGTGCTTAACCTCATTATCTGGTGTGAGACTCTGCAACACAGGGTTAATCAGTAATTAGTGCTGATGCCCAATCAGGCATCTGTTGTGTGCTGTGAGCAGCTGAAAACAGAGACCAGGGATGAGATCTGGTCTCTGAGCAATGAAAGCAGTGGTCTCTGCTGTCATACGTTACCTGGTTTCTCCATCTCCACCGTACTTGTAAGTTTAAACTTCCCCTACTTGAGCTGTGGTGATGGGAGCCAGGGATCAGCTGCTGTCCCTGGGAACTGCCTGGTGCTGGGCAGTTAAAAAAAGGGAATCGGTCCAAAATTGAATGGTGGACAATAACCACACTGAAGCCCAGATATGCTACTAGCATCCTGTGTTCTCCAGCTGCCTGAAAACCCACGGGAGCCCCACACCACGCAGCACTCAGGTGGGTTGGAGTGGCGGTGGGTGCTGCCTCTCGCCCACTGGTGGTTGTCCTCTGCAGCCATCTTGCCGTGGGCGCTGCCCCGGAGCAGCAGATCCTGCCACACTTGGCTGTGCAGGCTGGGCTGCTGTCACCAGCTGCTGCTCCTGCAGCCAGATGAGCTCGGTAGAGGGATGGTTTTAACAAAAATACCCTTTGCTGATTTAAACTATGTGGATCCTGCATTGATGTCCTGACAGAATTTCTTGCTGGGGCCGGTCTCACCCACACCTGTGGCACTGCCAGACCTCCTCCCCATTGCAGACTCAGCTGCAGATGCTGCTGTGGGACGGCAGCCCAAGAGGCTGCTGCCAAACACAGAGGGAAGGAGAAAGGAAGCGGCTGCCGGAGCCCCGCCGGGATGCGAAGGGCGGCTGGAGGGAGCTGTGACCGAGCTGCTCTTTCCCAGGGAGCATTCTCCACCCCGTCCTGGGTGGGATCTCGGCCGTCCTGCTTAAAGCTAAGCAGGCGGGGTTGGAGTTCAGTTGCCCCGGGCAGGACTTGCTTGCTTGCAGGGACACAAGAATCATTTCTGCACGGGACACTTGCAGGTCACTCTCCCCATGGAAGGTAGGAGGAGTTTTATCTTCTTTCCTTGATAATTCTGTTTCTTTAATGCTATTACCAGAAAACAGGGCGTGAACTGTTTTGAGGGATGGAACACCAAAAGTGTCTGGCTGCTGCTCTCTCGTGGGATGTGCTGCTTCTGTTTGGGCTCGTTTAGACAGAAACCAGAAAGTTTTACAGGGGTAGATTTAGTTTCGCATTTAGAAACAAAAACAAGTAGTTGTTAGAAACTTTGACATTCAATACTTTAGCATCTGAACATCACACACAAGGCATTTAACGCTGCAGCAAAACCTGAGCTCGGGGGGACTGCTGCTCGGCGGAGGTTTCTCCTCTAGAGGGTAGCAGCTCCCTTCGGCTGCGGGGCTCGGCTGCGGGGCTCGGCTGCGGGGCTCGGCTGCGGGGCTCGGCCGCGGCTCCCGCCGTCCTGCGGCGGCTTCGGGTCCCCCGAAAGGGCTGGGACATGCTTTTGCGCGGGGTACATGAGTGTGTGCCCACGCATGTGGTTTGTTTTGGTATATACGGGTCATTAGTCATGGAATTCCACGTGCTAGTAGAAATGGAGGTTTTAGTTTGTTAGATACATCCTGTGTCTCATCGAGGCTGTAGGCCCAGGGCGGGCAGGGCAGGGCAGGGCAGCAGAGCGGGGCACTGCAGGCCCTTGATAGGAATCACCTGGACCCTCAGTGCCCAGCACTGAAGTCTGGTCCCTGCCAACGTGTGCGCAGCGAGGGTAGGCAGGGATGGAGCGGGGGGGGGTAGGCAGCCTGGGAGCCCTGCATCGTGCTCCCACTTTTGCCAAAGGCTTGCTTTGTAATGCTGAAAAAATCCTACAGTAATTCTGATGGATCTGTAGGAGGTTATGAAGTGTCTACACATCAGATGGTGGCTTGTATTTTATTACTCCGTGTAACATTTTGTATTCTCTGGGCAGGAGGTGGAAGTGTTGCAGCGAATGTTTGCAGAAAATGAATTAGTGTCATGTCGTCCCTTCCCAGCTACACTCCCCTGACAGACAGCTGCAGGGGCCGTGGCTGCCCAGCCTCACCACAGCTCTCCTGTGGGCTTTCAAAACAGTTTGCCAGGACCACGACTGGGAGTAACACTCCATTTCTTGTCCTTTGCTTCTCTATAAAATAAATCAAGCTGAGTTTTCAGCCCTCTGTTTGCAGATGCCGTCTGGCCAAGTTTTGAGTCAATTTATTTCTCATTGCTCTGCGTCACCCTGGCGATGTGCCAAGCAGAGGAGCTCAGAAGAAACACAATTAATTTGCTGCATTTGAGGCCAGAGCTGAGCATCTATCCATCAGTACACAAACGTCTTCTAGGCAGTGGAAAAGGTGTATTTTTTAAGGTAGAAAATTACTTGTGTTTTGGAAATGAAGAAATTGTTGACATAAGCTAAAATATTAAGATGAGGATCACAAAATGGTTTGGGTTGGAAGTGACCTTGAAGATCATCTAGTTCCATGGTGCCATGGCTGCTGCTCCACCTCTCCAGCTGCATGCAGGCCTTCAGCTTCTGGGAAATGCTGGCAGAGCCACCTGAGCTGGTCAGACACCAGCACATGCTGGGGGACATGGATTGGAAGCCAGGTCAGATAGTGAATGGCCAAGCTTGTATCCAACCCCATCTAGCTCCTGTCCCACTGTGCAGCAGCAGCTGTGGCTCGGGAGGTGACGCTGGCAGAGTGGTTGACTCAATGGCTACCTGGGATGGGAGAAGGACAGGACCTCTTCCACCTACTGCAAGAAAGATGAGAGCTGTCTGCTGAGGTGGATGTACTGTCCTTTCACCAGCACATCTTGGCCTAAGCAGAAGTAGCTCTGTTATACTTGCCATTACACGGAAGTACCTAATTATGCATCAAGGTGCATCTGAAGAGTGTGTAATAAAGCAGACACATCTGTGGCTGTTTGACAAGGGACTGTGCAAAAGTCTAGATGTCACAGTGTCCTTGGGTTTGTGATGAGGGAGTGTTGCTGGCACTGAGGACTTCCACCTAACACACCCAGAGCAGTGGCAGAGCTGCTCCCTAAAGTCCCTCTGTTGGACTGAAGCAAATAAGTAGATATTTATGGGTGTTATTTTCGAGCATTTTGGAAACATTTTTAGATTTCATATGTCATTCAGCAAAGTCAGAGAGACCAAGAGGTGAAGCAAGAGGTTCACCTGCTGCCAGCCTGCAGGGGTGACTCTGATGAGACCCCTCCCCAGCAGGTGTCCTGTGGCCCTTCCTCCCACTGCAGCAAATGGCAAACTCTCTTTAGCTCCATTAATTTAGCAGGAGCACAGTAGCTCTGTTTCAAAAGTTCTTGCTCTGAGGGACACGTTTTGCGATCTTCCCATTCACAGCAGCGTGAGGCCACGGGAGGCCAGAGCCCATGCAGCTGTCTGGTGCTGACCTCTGCCTAAACCCTATCAAACAGCTACTTGTAGGCACACAGGAAACCCCGCTGGACCCTGTGCTTCCTCTCCCATCTGAGCTGAGTCTTCAACCAGCTTGGCAGCAGCACGGGGACCATGCATTTTGTCTGCTTCTTCATTGGACATTGCACTGAGCAGTAGTAGAAGATGTACATGATCAGGTTTGGGCAGGCTGGTGACAAGAAAGGCAAGTAATTCTAAAATTGTTATGGTTGTATAAAAAGGTGTATTTTTGTTAGAAGACTAGAAATTCTGTAAGGGACGTCAGCCACAGGCGTGCTGTGAGGGGAGGCAGGGCTCGTGCAGTGTGAGTGCAGGAAGGGACACCCTGGATCCCAGAGAGCCTGTGCTCTCTGTCTCCTCCCACCAGAACAGATCTGGGGACCTTCATACACAGCGGAGCACTTACTAGTCCAGGTGCCCCAGAGCCTGTGGGGAGCACCCTGAGGTGGTATGTGCATATGAGTAGTAGACTTACATTTCTGAACAGCAGCTGCACACCAACCCCAGCTCACACGCTTTCGTGTTTTCCTTGAACTGCTTCCAAACTGACAGGACATTAAACAATGAAGATCTGGGAGAAATTTAAATTACAGCTTGTGACCTGAATGTCAGACATTGTGCTGCACATACACCAAGGAGCATGTTTTCTCTGCAACAGACAAGATGGATGGGATACAGCTTGCTGCTATTAATTTTCACCACATGAATCTTTCTGACCAATAACATATTATCATTTTGCTTTGTCTGGGATTGCCTTTTTTTTTTCCTGCTTCCATGGCACCAGTCCAGAATATGTACAAATCTTATTCAGTCTTTATCATTCCCACCTGCAGTAACTATCAATCACAGCAAAAGGTGCTTTGAGCAGAGCCAGTTGTTCCTCTGGGGAAAAGGAAGGGTTTGTTGGTTAGGGGCCACCTATAAGTGCTGGGAGGTCAGCATCTCAGCTCTGGGGAACTGGCATAGCCTCACTGCCTGTCAGAAAAGCATCACTTCCCTGGTGTGGGGAGGGTGGGTGCTCAGGACACGTGCAGGGAGAAGAAAAAGTGAAATGCATCAAAACACCAAAAAAAAAAAACCCAGCAAGAGCTTCTCTATGCTGTCCCACCTGAGTGTCTGAAGGCTGAGTGAGGAGGGTGAGGAAGGAAACCTTCTGCATGGAGATTGAGGTGGTGTGGGAGGGTCTAACTGCTGTAGAATGGTGCTGGGACTTAGGACAGTAATTCTTTGGGAAAAAAACCCAACTGTTAAAAAATTCACATTAATTTTCTGCTGCTGTCACCAATCTGAGAGTAATTCTGCAGCATGACCAAAATGCTGCAAGGCCCTCATGCTAGTATGTTTAATATATATTAATGTATATATTAAATGTGATTTCCAGACACATTAGGGCTTCTCAAGGAGAGTGCAGATAAGGCACAGGCTGGGAGGCAGCTAGCCCAAGCACTCTGCAGGAGCAATGTGTGGGCATGGACATCTGCAGGGCCTTGAGTTTCCTTTCACTTGTGGTTTTTTTCACTCCTGTGCTGTTCTGTCACCCTCAGATGTGTCAGCATTTGATTTGCACCAGCAAAAGAGCTGAATCCCAAGCCTGGCAATTAAAACCCACCAAGGAAAGCCTAGGGTATGTTGAAGAGCAGCGTGGTGAGCATGGCTCCAGAGCAGCTGCTGGAAGGAGGATGGTGAGGGGAGGACCTGGCACAGGGGGCTGCAAGGCAGGTCCCAGCAGCTTGCCCTGAGCAGGCATCCACACAGCCAGATGGTTTCACAGAAGCTGTAGCAGTGCTTCGCTCCTTTCCTAAGGCTATGTGAATACGCCTGGAAGTGAAGTGCATCCGTTTCTCCTCCTCCTGAAGCCAGACTTTTTCCCATCTATCATGCTCCCATGTCAGCTGGGTTCACTCAGGCTCATGCTGGCTTCCTGGTGGCTGAGTGCAGTGCCCCTGGAGCTGTGATCCATTGGTGCCAGGACAGTCTACACTCACTGGTTGTAAGGAAGCTGCCTCTTCAGTTTGCTCCTGGGCTCTACCTTCAGAGCTGTCCAAGCTGTTAACATTTTAATGCAATGTGCTGAGAGTTTGCCTGATCTCAGTCCCCTAGTGCACGGTGTCTGCTGAGGGCAGCACTGCCCTCCTGAGTGGAAACAACCCCCAAAACCATTCTGTGCCCAGGGAAAGTACACAGGAGAGGAGCTGCCCAGCATCCACCTGAATTAAGTATCTGGCTCAACATCAGGCCAGCTGAGTCAATGGGCATTTATTTTTTTTTATTTCAGAGCTGTGGGATGGTGCCTCCACAACCTGCCAACCAGACCTTGGGATCCATCTGTAGGGTCAGGCATGGCAGTGAGCTGGAATGAGGGGGATATGCTGGGCGTGAATAGGAAGGGCTTGGACTGAAATTGCAAGACTGCTGAACATTTCCAGACAAGCTCTGCACACTCCTTAGTGCACACAAGCAGAGCCCACGTGCTGTCCCAAGATATGGGATCCACCCCTCGGTTTGTCCTAGAGTCGCTGCAGCAGTTGGCACAGCAGTGACCTTCTGTTGCCAGGAGAAGGCAGCACATGATGTTCAGGGAGGAGAGGTCAGGTCTCTTCCTGTTTAGATGTTTTAAAAAAATACTTGAGCATTTTAGTGGAAAAATTACTGAGGGAACCATCCAAATTGGGAAACAGGAAATACTGCCCCAGCATAAATATACTTTTGACAGCTGAAATGAGGGACAAGTGGTTGTCAGGTAGGGCTGGTAAGCATGCTGCTGGGCCAGCAGCTTGTGCTGAAGCTCAGCAGCCAAGGGGCTTGTTCTCCCTGCCAGGCACAGGGACATACCTACTTAGCAGTTGTTACTGTCAGAGCCAAATCACTGGGTGTCTTTCATCTTGGGTTCTCCTAGTGCAGTGCCAATAGTCAGTGAGATGTGTCCTTCAAGCGGGAGACTCTTAGTATTTCCAGCAGTGCACACTGAAAACTATGACACTAAAATGAGAAGTTTGATGGAGTGTAAATTAGTAGCAGACTTTCCAGTGCCAGGTTACCTGTGCAATTAAATTAGCTGTTCATATCATATCATAATGTCAGCCCTGCTCTTGACTCTTTCTCCCCTTCAGCAAATCACTGCACCTCCCCAAGCCCCTTTCTAGCCATATGTTAAGTTGATGTAATGCTGCTTTTTAGCCTGTGCAATTACTCAATTACTCCTGCATCTGATTGCAAGTAATACGCCCTTAGGGCTATGATTCAGTTGCCCATTGATTTGCTGTGTGACCTTGAGCACCATGTTAAATACACTTTAACTATTCAAAGGAATGGTGCTCATTTATGCTCATGAGCACACTATGCAAACTCCTATTCTACACCCAACTTGCCAAGCAGTCTGCTTGTTGTTTATTGCAAGGTTTAAAGACAGACGTTAACCTCTTCTGAAATACAAAAGAGATTTGGGAACCTAAGTTCCATTCAAATTCACCTCAAGCGAGTTTCAGTGGAGCTTGGAGAGTCTAAGAAATTTAGATAGTTGTGAAAATGTCACCCTAGCTGTATCTCCAGGGTCTGACATTACACAGACACCTGAATTACTAAGGCAAGTTCCCTTTGCTGATCCAACCTGATTGCTGCGGAGCTTGCAAAGCTTTAATTATGCACATGTTTAATGTCTGCTAATGGTGGAGGGGGGGATGCCTCAAAGTGAAAAATATTGTGCATTTAAATGTGTTCTTCTTCGAAGCTGAGTAATAACAGCTTCCTACAGCTCCTGGAGAGCCATTTTGGAGGGCCTGTCTGGTGTTGCTCTGCTTTCTTATTTTAGTCACCTGTACATTGTGTGCATTGGAGAGATGAGCTGTTGAATCAAGGAGTGGTGTCTGTTTGAAGAGAGGTCTTCTGGAAGGAGTGGCCAAGGGAGAAATGTGGGTACAGCTTGCTCTGTCATTAGGATTGTCCCCTGCCTGTGATCATACAAGGTTTTTGAGAGTGTTTTACTCTTGTGCATGTTTGTACGAGGAGCAACTGTGGTTTCCTTTAACTTTGTTGGAAGATTGCTGTGAAGTAACATGGACAAGAAGCAAACCTGTTGTCTGAATATTTTAAGAGCATGTACATTAGTTTTTTGTGTATGTTAATTGAAAGTAAACGAGGCTTGGAGAAGCAGCCAGTGTGGGTTTGACCCTGGGACCATTCTAGGAATAAGCAAACACAAATAACCCTTCCCTAAAAATGTTCTTTGCAACCTCTCCCTTCAGGAGTGATGTTCTCTGCAACAATGCAAGTCTGGACAACACTGGCAGCCAAAGGCTGAGCTTTAGCTCTTGTTTATGCTCAGCAGTTACTCTTATGGTATAAATGGCTCCCTGGAGCCAGGAGGTTAATTGTTGGGCAGCCACATACCAGGTAGAGTGAGTGAGAATTGCAGAGCCAGGCTGCATGTCATCCCAGCCCCATGAAAAGCCATGGGCTGGAGGACAACGGGTCGAAGTGGGACCTCAGTGACAGCAGGATTTCATCCCCACTTACTGTTCCTCTCTGTACCTGTACTGCAAAAGACTTAAACTGCAAAGGCTCTGCACTGCTATTAATGCATGAGTGTGGTGAGCAGCCAGCACACCTGCAGACAGGAGCTCAGCTGTGCAGGTTAGTTCTTGAATCTGTAAAGTGCTTCATGCTCCTTGCTTGTGAAGCAGCATAGAAATAAGTGTGATGTGTAATTCCTACAAATTCCCCAGCTTCTACATAGGAAGCCCTCAAACCACTGAAATAGTTACACAACACCAGTGAAGACAAGAGCAGTGATAGACTTCAGTGGTTAAAAAAAGTAAAGCTACCAGACCTCAGCTGTGTTCTGATTATTTTCTTTGAATTTGCTTCCTTTTCGTTGCTTTTTTTATACTGAGACATAAATAATGTTAAATTCCACATCACCCATGGGTCTGAAATCTAGCTGTAGCAAGGACTTCTGCCAACTTCTACAAAAGGATTTTGCTAACATGAAAGAAAAATAGCTCATACATAATAAATACTCCTCCTGACCCATGTTATCCTTTTGCATTTAAGGTCAAACATCTCTGAATGGAGAAAAAAAAAAACAAAACGGGATGCAGAGAGTCAGCTGCAACAACAACCCAAACCTCTGTGTGAAGGTCCTCCCATCAGGGTCTTGATTTTCAGACTGTTCACAGCTGCCATAACATTTTTTTCGTTGGCCTGAATCACATAAACACTGGGCTGGTAGTGCTTTCCTTTCCACCGGTGTAAATCTCGGTTGGAGCTCAAACCTCGACTTGACCACGCACACACTTTATCCCTGGGATCTCAGCAGGACAGCATGTGGTATAAAACAAATCATGGGTGTAAATCTATGCAGGACTTCTGCCCAGTTCTATGAAATTGACTTCAGATGGCCTCAGAGCAGTTCCTCTGGACTTTAGCTGGTACGACACAGGCCAAATTGGGCTTAGTACATTCTGCTGTACCCACCATGGGGGTTCTAGCCAAGAGCAGCTATTTGATAAAAACTGATAATTTTGAAATTATTCCAGTCCTCTTTTTCTTAGTAATATGTATCTTCCTCCTGCCAGAGAAAATACCTACAGGTTTTACAATCAGTTTACTCTGCTGCTTAACTGATTATGTGTTTTGAATGGCTAAAGTAGATGTTCTTTTTGCAGATGAGTATTGTATTATATTATATTAACACCTTTCTCCAAGCCCACGTCCTCATGATTCAAGGAAGACTAGTGAATATTTAAGATGTGGAAGCATTCTGGAGATGAGGTATTATCTTACAATGGCCAATTTCAAATTTTGCTGATGGTTAAGTGAAGATGCTAAAATTGCACTTGAAAGAGGACTGGCTGGTGTAGAAGACTGGCAGCAGGAAAGCGCTTCTGGGCTGTCAGGGACTGCTCTGAGGTCCATGTGCTGAGACAAAGCGTGGCCAGGCTGAGGAGGCCAGGGTGCCATCTGCCTGCCACCCTGAGAGCTGCTGGGCATGCCAGGGCCAGAATGTGCTGTGCTAACCATGACCTGAAGCTGGCCCTGGGGGGCTGCTGTTTTGGCAGCCCAGCAGGCTTCCACGCAGGGTGCAGTCAGAGGAAACATCAGTTTGCAGAAATTTTTCTGATCCAACACAGTCTCTTTTGACCATTTTCTAGAGTTTGGGCAAGCCTGACTCTGCTTTTAAAAAGTCATCATAGATGCAAAAAAAGTAGGCAAAATAGTAAAAACCCTACAAAGAAAACCATAAAGTGACCAGGCCCTCCACTCATTTGTGTATGCTGGCTTCACTTCCTGCCTAGAGAAATCTGTGTTCTAAAGAATGACAGCTCAAGGAGGGAACCAGGGGGAGCTGTGCTCACATGAACATTTGGCCACCTCCATGAGCTGTGCATGCCCTGACACTGGTTCTCACACAGAGACATCTTTCTTTACATTTCCTGCTGTTGGTGCTCTCTGTATTGATCCTTTTAGACTCTGCTGCTGCTTGGCTGAGGTTTAAGCAGTAACAAGGGCCCTCAGGGAGCACAAATACATGTCCCAGGATCCACCAGTCTGAAGACTATCATGACAGCAGTGGCTCCTACTCTCAACACCTGATAGCCAGGGTGAAAAGTAGTTATTTCTACTTGCCAGGTTGGTTTACACAGTCCTGTGTTCTCATGAGCAGACAAAGAGGACAATCTTCCAGCTGGGGAGTGGAGATGTGTGGGTCCCCCACTGGCCATCCCCCTGGCCAAAGGGGTGGCTGTACCCCCAGTTTCCCTGGGCTTTCTCCACCTACCCTCTGGTAAAGGGTGTGCCTGCCTTTGATGCTCACGGCTGTGTTGACAAAAGCGCTGAATTCCTCTTGTTTCTTGAAATAAACTTGCAAAACCCTTGACCTTCCTGAGCTGGAGGGATATGTTTACAGATTGTTTAATTCCATTTGTCTTCCTGAGCGTGTGAGAGCTGGCAGTGTGGTTCAAGGGACAGGGAGCCAGTCAGTGGTGTGACCAGCCCATGTTGGGATCATAGATAACACACTGACCAGTCCCATCCACTTACCAATGTGCAACCATTCCTGTTACTTTTTGGAGAGGTGAGGAAAGGAATTATTTGATGAAATACCCTGTATTTTTTTTCCTTTATATAAAGTTCACAACACAGCAGTATGCCAGAAAAAAAAAAAATCACCGTTTGTATGATATATTATGTATTATACTTGCAGTGTCTTCCAGGACACCAGTGCTTGTAGACTTCTAGACAAACACCAGGAGATAATTCTGCAGCAGCTCTTCTCTAGTGTTACACCATCTAAACTCATCTTTAGATGGTGTATCTAAAGTCAGGGCAGCCAGAAGAAACAAAGCTTATCAGAGGACAAAAGAGGCAAAACAAAAGGAGTGGAGGTTACTGGTATACCTAAAGTAAAGTGTACAGCTTTATTTAAGGGCCTTAGCATCTGCAAGAAACTCCCTAAGGCAGAAACCGTCTTTGCTCTGAGGCTGTAGCGCTTGGAGGTCTCATTGGTGTCGTCACCAGATACTTGTAAAGAATGTCACCATTTTCAGGACTCTTAGCACGAGCAGCATGGCAGGAGAGGAATTGCTAAGGGTAGCTGGCTGAGGATAATGGAGAGTAGGATGAAATTGAGAGGAAAAACTTAATTGGAATTAACTAGCTGAGAAAAGCCTCTTGATCTGCCAGACAGTGAAATTGCCTCCCAGGAGCCATGGTGTAGTCCCAGCCACGTGGGCATTTAAAGCCAGCCTAATGTCTATGATTCCTTGAGTTAACTGGAGTATCTCGATAATTGGAACTGACACAAAGATTTATCTTCTTTGATTGACTAGCTTTCATAGGGGCTCATCTCTTTGTGGTACTGCACACAGCTTTCAGGGCAGCTGTTTGCACTTAAACTGCCAGAAGCTGACAATATGTATCCGTATCAGCTCTTCCAATGCCTTCTCTGAAAAAAAACTTGAATCACTGGAATAGACAGTACTAATCAGTCTGCAGGAAAATGGAGCATCCTTACCTGGGGCTCACTGCTATAAATCTTTTTGTGCCAATGCTCAGTTACCATACAGCAGTAGAAAGCTATTTAGGTGCATTACTGCCAAATGCCCAATCAAACTGAAAAATTGGGCTGATATTGGCCAAGTCAATAAAAGGAAAAGGTGTTTTGCCAAATCTATAAAAACAAATGGTTGGTATTTCAGCAGAAGCTCCTATTTACAGCAGAGAAAGATTAATCCCACTAAGAAGATGGAAGTGATATCCCATGCTGATTTCAGAAAAGACAGTCTGTGGCAGCAAGCTGGTCCCAAAGGCTGAGGTTTGTAAGGAGGTTTTGTGTTCAGCATTGCCTGTGCACCTGCTGTGTGACTTGTGCAAGGGCAGCACATCTCCTCTCCTGCTCTGCCTTCTCTGATTCAGCAAAGCTCTTCAGAGCAACAACTTCTGCTGGATTTTGGTCCTTGTTACAAAATGCAGATGGGACCCGCGGAACTGAGATGCCTCTTTGGTGAAGCACAACACTCTTGAAATCTGAATTTACAGAAACATTAGCTCTCCAGTTGATCAGTGTATGAGATTTACGAGATATGCCTACATGGTTGGAAGCAGACAGAGGAAGGAATAAGCTATTGCTACCGCACATGAGATCCACTTGCCATGTTTGCTAACTGCAGCACCTGGACAAGCTTCAGGTGGTTGTTTATGGCTGTTACTTCATGCTTGAAGGCTGTAGGAGGACTGACTCACAGCCTGACTTCTCAGCTTAGTGACACAGGCTCTGAGAAGCACCACAGCCCGTAAGTGTATGTTTCTGTGGAGAAAAGCAGTGAAACCTCAGTTTACAGGAAGAGAAGCTAGAGTTGTGCTGCTGATTCTGTTGCAGGCTTCCTTTGAGCAAGTCACTTCTCTCTGGCTGTTTCCTCAGACTTGTCCGTTTGGCAGGCTGAGGGGCAGCTGCACTGTCCTGCCAGTGTCTGCCTCACCTGCAAAAAGGAAGCTTTATGCTCTGATGGTTTCTCTACTGCTTCAAGCTGGCTGGTCATGACTTTTAAGGTCAGTACTGGGTAGACATGCATGTTCTCACTCCTCTGCAGGCTCCTCCACCAGCCACTGCCACTTTTGCCTGCAGGCTGACAGGGAAGGTGTGGGGGTGTGAGATATGTCCCCTGTGCCAAGATATGTGTGTGTGTGTGTGTGTGAGGGAGTTTGGTTTCTTGCTTGCTCTCCCTGTTACTGCTTCTTGGCCTTGCATGGTGAGACAAAGGAAGCGAGAGAGCAAAGCAGATGAGGGAACAGGAGGGCTCCTCCCTCAGGGACACATCCCCAGGCCCTCTTGAGAGTCTGCAGCCCAAAAAGGACATGGCACCAAGGGGGGCTGCTGGTTGTGAGGTGGGCACTATGGCACTGCCCAGTGGAGGCACCGCTCCCCCCATAGCTCGTACCCAGCAGGCGAGAGGCGCGGCCTGGCAAGTGATCCCGGTGCAGATCCCCATCCCTATGGAGAGCTCTCATCCCCATGTACCAGACACATCCTGGCACAGCACCTGTGCTTTCAGTAAGGTGCTGTGCTCCTCTCTATTTCAAAGCATTTATTTTCCCAAGCTCTCAAGGTCTTCAAGTGTGGAGACCCACTCTGCCTTTCTGTATGATCAGTTGTGCTATTATGCTTCTGCTGTTAGTTGTAAAGTCTTCCCAGTAGCTCATGCGTTCTGCTGAGCCTCATTGCCTCTGCATGTGGACTCTTGGGTAAATCAAGTAAATAATTTTTTCAGAAGAAAAAAACCCTTCAGTCCAGAGTGCCCCATTGAACCAGTTGGACATGGATTGGGAAGGGCCTAATGGAGAGCCCATTAGCTGCTGAACATGGACCAAATCCAATTGGTGAGGGCCACCAGGGTGTCCAAGAAAAAGAGCCTGTTGTTAGCAGGCCCTGCTGCCACTTCAAACAGCCTGCAGCAGGAGCAGCAAGTAGCCTCTTTATTTGCTCTCCACTTAGCTTTTGCTTCTGGCCCACCACTCCCAGGCTGGTTTCCCACACCTGCTCTCCTTCAGAAAGTCCTTGAAGAGTGCTAGTGTGAAGCTGCCAGCTTGTGGCACAAGCCACAAATCCTGCTGCTTCCCATGTTGTGCAAGAGTGCAAATAAATAAATATTGGTTGTAAAATGATTCAGTCTTTATGAAATTCAGCTAGACTACTTGGCTTTTAATAGCATCAGCCCTGAATTACACTTCTGGACTAGACACAGTGCAGAGATGAATTTCCTTTAATTTGTTCCAGAGTAACTCACTTTTTAATTTAACTGAGCAGTTCCTTGTTCTCCTATTCTGGAATGATGGATTGTGAAATGAACTCCTTTAAATTAATCCAGACGCTGGATTTCTGTCAGCAGAGTAATCTTTCTCAGTGGCATGCTAAGTATGCTTTTAAAAGGTATGGTGAATATGAATGATATGCACTTGGTTGATGATTTAAGTGTTTACACTTTCCAAACATTGCAGAAAAAACAAATACGGCTTAGCTGCATTTTTATAACCTTTCAGAAGTGATCAATCAAGCAACATCAAAAGGACTTAAATGGATTTCTAAGTATGATGGTGAGGGCAACTCCCCTCTCATCAGAGAACCATCAATTTGAAATGGGGCTGAGCAAAGCTTATAATATTTCTGATTGCAGGGCTTCCATAGATCATCCAGAAAGCTTTCTGTTGGAGCCATTAATGGTAAGATATTTCATGTGAGTTCTGTCACTGCTTATGCTGGCTTCATGTTGCAAGGGAATGGTGCCCTTTTTTTTTTTTTTTTTCTTTTTTTTCTTTTGCTGCTTTTACTTCTTAAAGATGAAGTGGAGCACTTCTGGAGAGGAGCAGAGAGGGATGTATGAATACGTTGTGTTTCTATACAAGAACTACAAAAAGTTATAGTGAAGCTGAGTAAGTGATATTGACGTGAACCAACCCATCAGATCCTATCAGCCCAGACTCTCCCTTGCTCTGTGTTATCAGAGGTAAGGACTGTCTGAATGCCACAGCTAGAAACTGCACAGCACTCCCTGGGTCCAGCTGGAACCTGACTGCAATAGATATTCTTAAATGTGGGAAGACAACACAAATCCTCCTGTCATTGAAATATGTGGCAGCACATTTTAGGCAAAGGTAAATGTCCCTAAACTTTTAGCAAGACATGAACTGCATTACACACTTGCCTACCCATTTATTCTTGGCAGGTTTACCCCTACATAAAACAGCAACAACTGACCTTGACTGAAATCTGAGTTCCTACTTTGTATGTAAGGGCAATGTGTTGGAAAGGGCACTTGGCATCAGGCAGCCTCAAGCCTTTTAGCCAATGGTAGACATAGGGATGGTATCTTCTCTGCAAAACTGATTTAGATTTCACTGAGAAATATGGAAAAGGCTAGTATTATCCCAAATATTAGGTCAGCATGTTTTGCAGAGAAACTGAGCACAAGGTGATTTTGTGTGCTGACATCCTAGTATCAATAGGATAATGTTCTTTTTTCTTGCTCCTTCCTTCATGCTTCTTGCTAGCCTTCTCTGAGGACAACACATACTGTTGTGACCTGCCAACTCCATGTCCTAGAATAGCCTACACAGCCAAGCCATCTAAGGAAAAATGGTTTGGCTCCATGAGCCAGGAGCTGTGTTATGCCTGGACACAAACAAGAACATACACAGCGTCCCACCATAAGCAGGCTGGCACCAGGCTTGACTTCAGTCTTAGGCAAGGGTTGGGTGCTACTGAAATCTGAAGTGAGCTAAAGTGAATCAGGGTCTTTTGATCTGAAGTGCTTTTATTAATGGGTTTTAGTGGTTTGAGTGGTTTAGTGTCAGTATTTAAGGCTTTAAGGTCTCAAAACCAAGCTTCACTGGCCTTGCTATGTTTCCAAAAGTGAAACTGATTATAAAATTGGTTTACAGGAGTGCCTGGATAGTGGATGGCTTTTATACCCATCACCAGTGGATTGACCCTGTTGTCAACTAGATATCTAACGGAAGATACAGCCATGTATCTTAAATGTATATTAAATGAGAATTAAAATCCTTTTGTCTTCAAACTGCTGTGTGATAAGAACTCAGTTCATCTTCAGACTTTGGCTTACGGCCTTTTTTAGGGCTGGCAAAGGTTTGTTAGGCAGAACAGGTGCTTTCAGCTCTTCTAGGAGAGGAGCTGGGAGAGGCTGAAGGACCTGACAGAGATCACAGAACCCACACTGGGTGTTGATGTGTTTGATAGTGACTTTGGGTTGCTCCTTTTCCCCTAAAACTCAAATCATGACTAAACCATGATGAAGGCTTGGTGTCTCAGACAGGTGCACTGGGAGTACCCTGCTTGTCTCACACGGGATGTTTTGCTGGGATGCCAAGAGCCTCCTGGGCACTTGCCAGGGGCTTTGCATAAGCTGGTGTGAGTCACAGGCCACTCCATAAGCTGCTGCAGTGCTGTGCTCACTTTGGGTTGACCCGCTTGGGTGCTTTTGACATTTCTGGTTGTCTTCTAAACATGTGATGCTGGTAGAAATGTTTTTTAAATATTTGTGAGTTATTTAAAAATAGTGCGTCAAATAAGCAGCCTCGTGATGCCCGACAGATATCTGGCCCAGAGGAGTGCTTGGGTGAAGAAGGAAGAGGTCGGCACGAGTTATGTACACAACTTAAACTCTGACGTGAGACATGCTGGATCCATAAAACACAGGGTCCCTTGTCAGAAGGCCCCAGTGCAGATGGGGCTCGTGGGGAAGGAGTTGGGTGGCACTGAGCAGCTGCAGCTGGGCTCCAGCCTGGCTGGAGGGATGCTCAGCCACCAAGCTGAGATGTTCTCTGGGACCTGGAGGACAGGCAGACTGTGCTGGGGCTGCCAGGCATCCCTGCCCCAGTTTTGAGATATTTAGTCTCTTTTAATATTTCCCCTGTTTGGTGCCCATCTGCATTTTTAGCAAACTGAATTTTGGTTAGGCCCAAGGGAATGGATTTGCAACCCAACCTGATTCAGGTCTTTTGGCAGTTTCTTCTCAATAGTATTAGATGGAGTGTTTTAGGGCAGGACAGGTGGCTGTGGGACAGAGGGGAAATGGCATTCCTGTGGTAGATGTGAGAGCTGGACATTACCTATTAATTATAGTAAATGTTTTTTATGAACTTTAAAATATTCATACAATGTTTTAAAGGCTGTTTTGATATATGAAGTACATTATCTTCTTTCAATAAACAATTACCATGTGGAGATTACAATAAGGTACCAGGCATTGCTGAGATACATAATAGTCAGTTAAAGAGGCTGAGCCTCCTGTAACATCTGAATCTAGTTTCATCTTGCCTTTAAATTGATTTGATGCCAATTCCAGACTTATTGTGAAAAATGAGATACGTGATTAGAGCACCACTGTCATCCTTCCAAGGTTTTTCCACTTTTTTAGAATTATCACAAAGGAAATTATTTTTAAAGCATTCAGAATACTGACCTGTTTCTTTGTTCTTGTCATGATCTATATAATGGCTGCAACCAGAGATCCTCTGTAGTTACCTGTCTAGACAGCACATTTTGTACATTTTAAAAATGGATTTACAAGTTATTACTGCAATTTTACACTTTGCCTTATTTGATCTGTAGTCTCTATATTTTTTACCCCCATTGATTGCTTTAGTCTTGTTCTCTTTGACTTCTTCTCATTTAAAGTGCCACAGTGCCAAAGGTTTCTCAGCTTCTCTGAGGTCCAGATACAAGCTGTTCAGCTTTTCAGATGAAAATGCTACATCTACTTCTGGAATTTATTGAGGCTAGTTATTGAAATCTTTTGGCTATTATTTCTGCCAAGCAGCGATTGCATTTTCAGAAGTTTAATATAGGCCTAATATTAGTGATTCAAATGAAAAGTTTAAGCATATGTCATAGAAAATAATGTATAGGGAAAAAAAAACAAACCACCACCACCACCACAGAAAAAGCATTGTGGAGGTTTCTGGAAAGGTCTCAAAGATTTCAAAGAATTATCATCTATTGATGATAAACCTGAGCCAGGAATGATATAAATTGTTTTATAAAATCAGTCCATATAATGATAGATTTGGCTCAAATCAGCCACCACACTTTTTTCCTTCTCGTTTGCTGACACATTCCGGGCAATAGGTTGGTAAATACAGCCTATGGGAGGAATGCAAATGGATCAAAGTTGCTGTGGTATCAGTTGTTGAGACTGAACAGCAGATCTGCTGCCTGTAAGTAAGATCTATTGGTCCCCAGTTATTCATCTGAACAAAATTATGGTTTCACAAATGCTTGCAAATCAGTTAAATTAATCAGTATTCTATCAAAACCTCATTACCTTTCAGATTTTACTATTCTAATAAGCGATTTCACCAATAAATTATAAAGATTTACAAAGTTTATATATTCCAGTGCTTCTTACTGCCATGAGCTATTGTACTAGGCTTTCCTGGAATGAAATACTCCACGTTCCTTTGCTTCATGTTGCTGCAATACTGCATTGATGGCAAGAACACTCAACTGCCAGTTCCAAAACACTGACATTCAAATGTCTTTAGTTTTCTGACATTTGTTTAGCTCAAAAGCAAGAAGTTCTTGGAAATACTGACAAGCAAACCTGTTCTCAGGAGATTTCCAACCAAACAGATCTGTATGTACGGATTGGCTTGGGATAGTCTTTGATCTAGTATGGCACTTGCCTATTGCTGCTTCTTGAGCTGTTTTGACATACAGTTAGAGACCAACAGATGCCTTTTCATCTGTAACATCAAGCTGCTAAAATTAGGAAGTACTGGCTTTGGCTGCTGGGCAAAATATTGACCTGTCCAGCTGCTTTGATTTGTTGCTGAAACGAGCATCCACTGGATCTTGGGGAATCCTCTTTGTTCAACAGCTTACATGTGATGCTGATAGGAAGAATAAGCCCAAGGTACTGTTCTGCTTTTCTGGTCAGGCAAGAAGCAGCTGGTTCTCAAAAATGATGGCTGAAAGAGGATCCAGAGTTTGGATACAGATCCTGTTTGACTCAGTCTTGGTCATCAATACCACAGCAACATCTGAACTTCAGAGGGGAAGACTTGGCTGTCAGTCACTCCACATGTGGCATCCCCTGCTTCACAAGGAACAGTGGCTGCAGTGTCTTGAAGAAGGTACATCTGTCACACCATTTCCCTGTGTCCCAACCCCAGCACAGCAGTTCCACTGCCATCTGAAGGGTTTGTGTCTGCACACAGCTCTGCTTTGTCCCTGCAAGGGCACCCAGCTGCTGCTGCCGCCTTGGGGCTGGGAAAGGAGCACTTTAGAAAGGATTGTTGAGCAACTCTACACCTTCAGGCCTGGTCTATGTGGCAGAGGGACATGGTGATGTAGAATTGATTCTTGTTAGTTATTTTATACCAAAAGTTTTCTTTCCCAAGTGTCAATTCTAGAATGGGCCATCCATTCATGCTGAAGTCATGCATTAAGTCATCCATTTTGGGTGCATGTTGGTAAGTGATAGAGTGGGCAGCCTGGTTTTATTTATTTAAATAGCTGAAAATGCCCTGGTGAGTTTGTTCTGTTCATGTGCTGCTGAGTTACTCTGAGTTGAAAAAAAGCACTGTTGGCTGGGTGCCCCTAGGAAGGGCTGGAGGGTGGACAGGTTTCCAAGTCGCTTCAGAAGACACAGGACATGCAGACTGCTGCATCACAGAGCTGAGACAAAGGTGAGCTGTTGCTTCCTCTAACTTCCTCCTCCAATCATTCCTTCCTCAATGTAAATTGAGTTCACCAGAGGCTCAGATTTTTTTTTATTCCCCCCCCTCTGTGTATTAGGTGATCAAAATGAGTTTGTTGATCTGGGCAGCTTTTTTTTTTTTCTAGTTATTTTTTGAATTTGTGTCTGATGGACTCAAATTTATAATGAGCACAGCCATTTTCATAAGCATTGGGGCATTATCTTGAAGACCTGTGTAGTCATGCCAGGGAAATGCAACACTACCCCTACCTGTTCACAACTGGCAAGTCCAGGCAACTGGAAAATCCCTCATCACTGCTTCCAGGTCAGAGTGCCCTTGCACCTACCTGCCAGAACCAGATGCTGGACCCATGGAGGTGGTTAGTGGTGGGCAGAGGGGTTGTGAAGGAAGGCTTCGTGAATCAAAGCTCATTATAATCTAATGGCTTATTATATGGAAGATACTTTTCCATATAATTCCACACATTAAGCAGAGGAGCTTCCTGACATTCTGTTTCCTCCTCTGCGATCGCCTGGCTGTCCCATTTGACATGATGTCTTTGGCAGGGATCACCACTGCCCGTGGCAGGACACTGTTCACTAATGCCTGAACAGGACCTGGCACACATCTCCAGGACTGGGCTGTGCCTTGCTCTTTTGGATTTGTTTCTCACATGAAACCCCTCTGAAAATTCCCTTCTAGGGAACATGTTACGGCTTCAGAAATTCACTCGGGAGAGCAGCAGATCCCAGCCTGATGGCTTTGCTTGGAAAAGCATTTTATCATCTGTGAAGTAGTACTGCTTTGAATAAAAAACATTCATGACAGTGAATCTGCAAGGGCCCATGTGTGGCGTAGGCAAAAACAGTTGAGAGTCATCTATTCCCAAATATCTCAGGTCCAAATAAAAAATAGATGTGATCTAAAAGCTTCCTCAGCACTATTTAAACAGCTTATTCATTCCACTGTGCAAGGCCTCCTTTAGCTGGAGGGTAAATAAACCCAGCACAAGTATTCTTATGATTCTAGAAATGCACTTCAATGACAGAGATGGCAAAACCTTTCAGAGAGGATACTTTACTGGAAGTAGGAAAAGTAAGGAATTACAAGGCACAACAATGGCAATCTGTGCAAAATTATCATTTTTACAGGTCAAGAGTTAGAAGTTGTTGTTAATTCAAATTCAATATGCTTTGAAACCAATTCTGTTTACTCAAAACATTGTCTATGTTGGGGTAGAAAGAACAGAAATAAAGCCTTCACGGTTGCATTAGTGCTTCCTCTCCTCAGAGACATCTGGCTGTGAAGATAGATTCTGTGGAGCTGGGTTCCTCAAGGATCCAGGCCAGTGCTCTCTAGTGTTAATGCTTCTATGTAGAGACTTCAGAGGTGTCAGTGGCTCTGCCTCTAGTGCCACCATTGCCTTTGTGATTGACTCTTGAGATGGGAGAAAAAGATGAGTGAGAACATGAAAGTGCTCATTTTTCTTGGCCGGCAGAGGGTCAGGGTTGTGGTTTTGCTCTGGGTACCTTGCTCTGTGCACCAGACAGTTAAACTCTTCCAGGCATGATCCCAGGCAGGAAGGGTTGGCCTGGTTATACATTCCTGGAGGGAAGACTCCTTAGGAAACTCCAGGCATCCACTACAAGCACGTTTCTCCTGAGGTTTTTCAAGTTAAACGTTCTTGGTGAGTCTGTGAAACAAGATGTTATGTTCTTTGTTGCTACATTCTCTGACCCACCCGTTAGGAACTTCACTAGTTCTGGAAGAATTCTTTAATTTGCTTAGGCTAACCATAAAAGCTCCTTGAGACAATCCCTGGAATTCATTCTGGTAACATAGAGTTTTCCTCTTTAAAATACAGTTTACTTCTAACAGAAGACAAAAGCTAAGTTCCAGCTTGAGATGTGACCTGCTCTAATGAGAGGAAGATTGAACCATTTAAATGGAAATAGGGGCACAGAGATGTAAAAGAGTGAAGATCAAACCAAGTAATTGTCACCTGCTGAACAAGGCAACAGTCCTTGCTGTTTTCCAGGTTCAGCAATTCCACAACATTTCCTTTCATAACAAGCTAGAGTAGTTGGGATTATTGTAGCAGCAGGTGAACAGCCATGTAAAAGGACAAACCATGAGGCTATCTTTGCTGTAATCCAACAGCTTTTTGACTGACTTGGAGCCACACCATTTAACCTTGATTTTCAGGGGGAAAATCTGCTCTTCATTTCAAGGGGGCATTGAATGTGCTTATTTTCTCATAATTCTGTCACACAGATGCTGTCTGACAGAAAGGCCAGAATGATCACTGGATGCTACTTTTATAATATGATGGGTTAGTGTTCTGTCTTCATCTCTCAACACCACTGTACTGTATCCAAGAATCTATTTTTATCATTATTATTTTTCTCTTTTAAGCAAGGTTGAAGACATTAGTCAGCTTACACTTGTCACAGGAGAAGAAAAATAGTCACACAGTCTAGGATTTTGAACATAGATCTTTGCTCCCTGAAGCAGACATACCAGCAGTTTGTCTGATCTGCCTTGCGTCATAGATGATAAAGTTACAGGCTTTGTCCTTGGGAAAATACTTCTTAATCAATGGATTTTCTTGTCAGGATGTTTTTTGTTTTATTAACCAGGTTGTTTGTTTTTTTTTCTTAATTTTATCTGATTATTACCTATTTTAAATCCTTTTCTATTGGACTTACTGATTTTCTTCTTTAGAACTGACAATTCCTCCCCGCTACCTTTAATATTAATCTCTCTTAACTCTGTCTTAATGTATTGTCTGTGTTTTGTTCTGCATTTTTCCTCCCAACTGGTCCAACTCCTTAATGAATCATGCAGCTTTTCTCTGAACAACCTGTTTCCATAGAAATATCTTTCTTGATGCCTGCCAGTATAGTCAAAGCTGAAGTTACATTTCTTGCCCTCCTGTGTAAGCTCAAGATCATCAGCAAGGAAAATGGGAAACAATTCCTTTGGGATCTTACTAAGAGAAAGTCAGAAACGAAATTCCATTCAGCTTCGATTCCTGAAAAGTGTTTGTTGTGGGAGGCAGTAAAAGGGAGCAATGAAAAGACAGGAGTGAGGTGGTCTCTGGTAAATGTATCTGCATGGGAAATATTTCAGTGACATGAGAATTAAAATATGCAAGAAGCTTGGCTTTAATGAGCTCTGACTCCATTTCTTGGCAGAGTGCCTGTCTGAAATAATTCCAGTAACTTGGGGGTTTTGTACAGTTTTGGTTAAGTATGAGTGAAGGATTTAGGAGTGGCAGGCTCGGTTTTGAAAACAATTCCTTTTGTTAATGCAGTATTTTTTAAAGTTGTTTAAAATGCCCAGCTCTGGGCTTGTCTTTCACCACATGTGAGCAATCTCAGTGTCTAAGCAAGGTGGAAGGTGCTGTGTGCAGGATCTCTACACGTGCTGACCTGCAGGAGGCTGAGGACTCGCTCTTTTGGTCAGGTTATGTCAGCTGCTAATGCACCTGTTAGAAAGGTTCTGGAGAGTCCTCAGCAAGGGCAAGTGGTTTCAGAAAAGAGGGAATCAAGCACTAATGACTCGTTGGGGAAAAGATACCATTTTCCAGGCTTCATTGTGAAGCTTCACTGTGAAAACAGTGGTTTCTACTTCAGGTATAGGTGCTAAGGACCAGTGTGTTCTGTTCAATATTTTCATCAGCGACCTGGATGAGGGAACAGAGTGCACCCTCAGCAAGTTTGCTGATGACACTAAACTGGGAGGAGTGGCTGACACACCAGAAGGCTGTGCTGCCATTCAGTGGGACCTGGACAGGCTGGACAGTTGGGCAGGGAGAAACTTGATGAAATTCAACAAGGGCAAGTGTAGAGTCTTGCATCTGGGGAAGAACAACCCCATGTACCAGTACAGGTTGGGGGCTGACCTGCTGGAGAGTAGTGTAGGAGAAAGGGACCTGGGGGTCCTGGTGGACAGGAGGATGACCATGAGCCAGCAATGTGCCCTTGTGGCCAAGAAGGCCAGTGGCATTCTGGGGTGCATTAGAAAGGGTGTGGTTAGTAGGTCAAGAGAGGTTCTCCTCCCCCTCTATTCTGCCTTGGTGAGGCTGCATCTGGAGTATTGTGTTCAGTTCTGGGCCCCTCAGTTCAAGGACAGGGAACTGCTTGAAAGAGTCCAGTGCAGAGCTACAAGGATGATTGAGGGAGTGGAGCATCACACTTATGAGGAAAGGCTGAGGGAGCTGGGTCTCTTTAGCTTGGAGAAGAGGAGACTGAGGGGCGACCTCATCAAAGTTTACAAATATGTTAAGGGGGAGTGTCAGGAGGATGGAGCCAGGCTTTTTTCAGTGACGTCCAGTGATAGGACAATGGGTGCAAACTGGAGCATAGGAGGTTCCATGTAAATATCAGAAAAAACTTCTTTACTGTGAGAGTGACAGAGCACTGGAACAGGCTGCCCAGAGAGGTTGTGGAGTCTCCTTCACTGGAGACATTCAAAACCCGCCTGGACAAGTTCCTGTGTGATGTGCTCTAGGTGACCCTGCCTGGCAGGGGGGTTGGACTAGATGATCTTTTGAGGTCCCTTCCAACCCCTAGGATTCTGTGATCCTGTGATTCTGTGTGGGCTGAGCCTCCTCTAGACAGAGGCTGGTGCAAGGATCCCCCAGGTTTCTTGTACTACAGGATGGATAAAATTATCATGAGATAATCAAAAGCCTTCAGAAATTCCTCCCTTAATGCTATGTCATACTGAAGTAGTCCCCCCATAATATTTTCTTTAGGTCTTTTCTAGCAAGCTTGCTATAAGTTTATTGTTAAAGTAATGTAACCACCTAAAAGAGAGAAAATGAGCATTTTAGGGCTGTGCAGTGTCATCTTATGGCAATAGCCCAGAAGAAAACATGAGTGAGGAAGAGAAACTGCCTTGTCTAGTTGGAGCATTTCTGTCATGTGGAAGCAGTCTACTGATGTTATCCCCAGGTTTAGATTGTACAGTCTGTTTTCCTAACACAAGCACATAGCTGAGAAGTGAATCAAGTGCAGGGAGTGTACTTTTTATATGGCTTTGGGTGGGTCAAGCAAAAAGCATTTTCTTAGTTAATCACAGCTAGACACCATAAATCACACTACCTTAATATCTTTTGTATTTTGTAGCCCAGTGCCAATATCAAGCATCTTTTTCATTGTGCCATACAAATTGCCAGTTTAGGAATCAAGTGCATGAAACATAAATAAGTCTATGCAAATTTTGTTTGATTGCTATATGGAAAACAAATCTAATGCTAATGAAACACGCCTATGAATTGCAGCTTCATTAGGGTTTAATGAACCTCAATGCTTGACTTCACTTCTTAAATTTTCCTTTTAAAAAAAAGAGGACACAATCCAGAAGAATTCTAGTTTCAAATAAATATTTTTTGCTTATCCACTGCATTCAATCTCCTTTTTTTCTGCTGTGTTTTAAGTTCCAAACTGTAAGATCCTAAAGGTTACCAGAAGTTGTACAGAAATTGAGAGCCTCATCTGGTTATCTGCAGTGGTTCGTGGAGTTTGAATTCTCTTTTGACCTCTGTAAATCAACCCAGCATCCCACCCTTAGCTCTGCTCTATGTGCCCAACAGTCCAGCAGCTATAAAGTTACCAGTGGTTTAAAGTTAACTTCCAGGGAAATAACTGTAACTGTATTAGCACTTTGGATCTGTTTTTCAAAGACCAGCCTCCATGACACTCTGTGCCTTGCCCCACACAATGGTTGTTCATCTTGTACAGGCTGATCATGTATTTTTATTAGAAACCTACAATTTTGTATCGCTCATCTTGGCTTAAGAAGCAGGTCAAATCTTTTTTATTTCTTCTTTCTAAATTTAATGTGGCAAAATAGACCATCTACAGCTTTTTGGAGGTGGGAAGGGCTGTATTAGGTCAGGTCAGTAAAACAGCACCATTAAAAGGAGAAAATAAAATCGTAGCAGCAATGAACTGCAGCAAATGCAGAGAAATTGTTAGTTGCAAAGGTCACAAAGTGTGCTAATGTTTTTAGCACACAGGTTCATTGCACAACTGCATATGAATTTTTCAGACCACAAACTTCTTTTTTGTCTAGACTAAGTCTATATAAGCAAAATAAAAGTAAAGGTTCTGTCAGTTCCATGAAAGCTGGTGTGTCAAGGGCCCTAACTGCAACACAATAACCACGTGGCGTGGCTGGGTCATGCTCAGTAGCTGGGATCAGACACTGGATTGAATCACAGGTCCCAGCTCCTGTGCCATCTTAAATCAAAAAAGTGCTGCTAGACACAGTGTCTCCTTTGCAGGATGCTATGTCAGTCTGAATTTCTGTGTGCAGTGAAGAGGTAACCTTGTTGTAGTTATTTGCTAGGAAGCAAAAAATGGATATCTAATTTTGTACAAATTTAGTAATCTGTCAGAATGACATGGGCAAAATGTTAAAACATTGAGGTATGACAGCAGCTCAGCCATGAATCATAGAATGGTTTAGGTTGGAAGGGACCTTAAAGATCATCTAGTTCCAACCCCCCTGCATGGGCAGGGACACCTCCCACTAGACCAGGTTGCTCCAAGCCCCATCCAACCTGCCCTTGAACACTTCCAGGGATGGGGCTTCCACAGCCTCCCTGGGCAACCTGGGCCAGTGTCTCACCACCTTCCCACTAAATAATTTCTTCCTAATGTCTAACCTAAATCTCCCCTCTTCCAGTTTTGATCCATTACCCCTTGTCCTCTCACTACTAAGCCCTAGTAAAAAGTCTCTCCCCAGCTTTCCTGGAGCCCCTTCAGGCACTGGAAGGTGCTATGAGGTCTCCCCAGAGACTCCTCTTCTCCAGGCTGAGTAACCCCAACTCTCTCAGCCTGTCCTCATAGGAGAGCTGCTCCAGCCCTTGATCATCTTCATGGCCTTCCTCTGGATTCTCTCCAGAAGCTCCATATCCTTTTTATGTTGGGGGCTCCAGAATTGGACACAGTACTCCAGATGGGAATGTTGTTTTGCCCTCAGTTAGTCCTTCACTCTGAATGAATTGGAGGTCATTGGAAGGGGCCAGTGGCTCTGCACAGCCAGCTGCCCCGTGGTGCCAAGGAGACACCCGTCCTGTGGTGCAGGGTGCTGTTTGGTGGGGCACCACACCAGTGGTACACACAGTGGTATTATTGGCATTTCCTAGAATTAAGGAAAACTCAGTGCTGCACCATGAAAGAGCATGGAAAAAACACTTGTTTTGGTTTTCCTCACTTCTGTGGGATAGGTTTATTGATATTGGCTCTATTAGAAGCAAGCAGTTACTGTTAGAGTTCCTCTTCGGAATTTTACATCCAGTATTTCTCAATCACGTACAAGGGTCCTGTAAAAAAACAGCCATAAGGAGCTTCTGCATCAGAGGAATGTTGTATCTGTTCCTGTTTTACAGCCAGCAGAACCAAAGCACGGAAAAGCAACGTATCTGGGATGAGACTGCAGGGAGCTAAATCCCTTGTCTCTTGCCCCATTTACCTGGATAAGAGTTTTCAAGTGTGGCTTTGGAAATTAGAGAGTTACACTGTCATTTCCCCTAAAGTCGATGGGAGTTAGATACCTAATTCCCTTGAGTCCTTTGAAATTGTTGTAAAGCAAACACTGCCTTCTCTGGCTTATGCAGAAGCAATTAAAAGATCAGCCAACGCTGACAAGCCAGTTAATGTGGTCTGCAAAGAAAACGCCTCTAAACTTGCCCAGGTCCCAGTAACTGACATGGGAGGCTAATGACAAGGACCTGAGTAAAGATCCTCCTGTCAGCTGGGGAGCCCTAGTAATCAGCTTGGGAAGCTAATGCCAAGGAGCTGGATAAAGATGCAATTAAGGTTGCCACAAAGTACTGGGATACATTGCAATTCCCAGCTGTGATAACTGAAGAGTTGGCTGCGGTTCCAAAACACCAGCCTGATAGTAAAGTAGGAATGAAAGGACAAATATCTTGGCCTTTTCATTTTCCAGACATTTATATTCACTATCTGCACGCAGCCTAAATTATCCTGGCAAAATTCCAAGCAATAATGCTTTTTTGTTCTCTTCCTCCAGTGGGTTCGTAAAGTACAATTAGGCTTTGCTATTTTGCATTGCACAAGGGACAACAGAATGAACATTTCCACTTATTTATGATCCTTCTCAGTGCTTGGAGATTTTGACAGTTTTACAAATCCCTGACTGCTCACCCTGGTCAGCACAAACACCCTGCTCTGAAAGCAGCACATTTGTGACTTCAACATTGAGTAGACAACGATTGAGTAGACAACATGTTCAGACTCTTTCTGTCAGTAAGAGGACTTCAGAAAAAACAGTTATTGAAAATCCTGTTGCAGGCTGGGAAGTTTCAACTCCTAGGCAGTCCCTCTCCTGTCTGAGCTCAGGAAAGCTGTGCACAGGCTCAGGCTGGTTAGTTTAAAGTGAGATCTGGAATGAGGACAGCTACAGTTTCTCTGCAGCTGAAGTGGTTGAGTTTTTCTAAGTGGAAGTCACTTTGTGAAGATTTTAGTGTTAGACTAGTCATCCTCCTGGCTCTTTTCTAGCCATTTTCTTCCCTGTTTTTCTCTGTGAGAGCAATGCTTGTATTTTATCAGTCCTCTGTCTTGGCACTCAGTAAATGCTCTGTTATGACAAAGCTTGTGATAAATTATGACACTGAGTGTAGCAATAAATGTAGGCATAGAGTATATAGGCTATTGTTGAAGAAATTAATTTGTTTTCTGCAGTTTGAAAAAAAAAAAAGGAGTCATGCATCTGTCTTCTGTAGAAACACCCTTATCATCCTGTGGTATCACTTTATGCTCAGATGAAAAAGCCATAGAGTTTTGTGCAGGCAAGTCTTTGTTACAGATGGCATTGTCCAAGTGAAGCAAGCGATAATGGAAATAATGTAAAGTTTAGAAGTAGAATAATAAAATCATGGAAGTTCTCTAAGTTTTTGATGAGTTTCCTCAGTCTGTTGCACTGCTGGCTTACAACTGAGGAGTTGGAGCAAAGCCAGCAGTGAATTGGAGTAGGTATGAATCTGAAGTACCATGGAATCTTAATCTTTGAGTGTACGTGTAAAGAAAATAGTTTAAAGAAACAGGTGTGTTCCTCTAGCCTAGCATACTACATTTTAAGGTGCTTAAAAAATATTTCTCTCTGCCGAGCATGCTTGATTTTTAAGGTACTTTTTAAATGTTCCTTTCAAAGTAGTCTTTGTTCTTTTGGTTGGTGTCTGTTGTAACGTGTGCTGGAGTACACACAGACACACAACAAGTGTAGTATGGGAATACTCTCCTCTTCCATAGGCCCAGTAATTTCCAGTATTTTCAGAGTATAGAGCCTGCTTTTGAGGCGTCTGGTGAGTGTTCTGTGATCCTGCTCCTGCTCCTGTGGGAATGCTGCAGTATTGGCCATAGGGCTTTATGAATTGTCACAAAATGAGCAGTTAATTCTTGACATCTGCTGTGCTGAAGTGCCTGCCAAGTTGCGTTGGTAGTTGGCAAGGAAATAAATATTGATAGACCCTAGCAACAGGTACTCCTGAGAACTCTTGTTCTGGGAATGCTTAGGCTGTGTCTCGTGTTATTACTGTTGTGATAGCATTCAAAGTTTATTTATAGGATTTGTTTGTGTCTTATCACCATCTCTCAGAACTGGAATGCATGAATGGGCTTTGCTGCGCAAGGGCATAGGCAAGTGTGTCATACACCCTCCTCTGGTGCCTCAGTTGGACAGACAGCAGCTCTGGAGCAGTCATTCCAACACGGGCCAGACAGCAGACAGAGGAGTCTAGATATGAGCACATCCTGGACATGTCATACATCGGGGCACATCAGCTGCCCCTGAGAGCTGGGCAGTGAAGCAGCTGTTGTAATACACCAACTAAACATTAAAATACTAACAAAATATTAATATACAAGATCCTCTGAGAATCCACCGGATAAAACTGCTTATATTATGAAAGCACTAACTCCTGTGAGCACTGTGACTGAACAATTTTGTGTCTCTCCTTGCAGAAATTGAAGCCAGAGAAGCCTGCGACTGGCTGAGGGCTGCCGGTTTTCCCCAGTACGCTCAGCTGTTTGAAGGTATGATCTCAAAGATTTTTCAAGCAGCTGACACTGAATTCAAGTAGAATTGTTTACATAAGTAACCTTTCAGAACCTGAAAATGATGTGATGGAGGCACTTCCAAATTCTGTAATGTCTTCATGCACACCTGTAGAAAAATAGCAACCTGTTGTGTGTTCTTGTAGAAGTGACATCCTAAGTAGGTGAGCATCGACTCAGTAGAACTCTGTAAAGGACCAAATCTTTCCTGCTTATTGTTAGACTGTAACTCAATCAAATTTCTGCTTTTGTGACTTTTAGTTGCTTATAATTTTCTCAGGCTCTTTTCCTTGGAGTGTTGGTTGTTTTTTTTCAAATCACTGATTGCAACCAAAACTCATCTAAGGCTCTCCAGCCTGTTATCTTGAGCAAGATTGTGTTCTAGTGAAAAAAAATGTCGGAAAAATGATCTTGCAATCACAAGTTTTTAGAACAGATACTCAGAAGCAGCCAGCCAGAGTCAAACAATGCAATTTCAGCATGTTTTCATGTTGTTAAAGCTACAAAGAGTGCTTATTGCTGGCAGGGGAGATACAGATTTGTTGAGAACTTGTATAGTTTTCAAACATCTGTGCTTAAACCTTAAAACTGTTATTTTAAATTTGTTTGTTGTTACAAACACTGAACGTAATAAAAGCTTATCTATTTTTAAGAGAGATTTTATTAAAGAGCAACAGTTAAAAGAACGGACAGTAACTTCTCCCTGCTCTCATTCCCATCTCCCCTGTTCATTGCAAAATTAGAAATTGGAATCAAGCAATAGATCCAAAATTGAAAGCTGCATACTACAAATATGATCTCTTGTGGAAAATGCTTCTTGTTTGACTATAGCAGATTTCATTATATAAGCTGTCAGTCTTACAGTTTGTTGGAAATGTACATTGTCTTGCTTCTGGATAACAAATCCTCTTGTGTGAATGTATAGCTATAGAAATAGATTTAGATTTCTTTCTAATATATCGCAAAATCCAAATTTTTTGCAGTTATAACTCAGATTTCAGATTCAACTTCTTTCTTCACAGATATGCAGTTTCCTATTGATGTACAAACAGTGAGGAAAGATCATGAATTTTTAGATGGAGATGCGATTGAATCACTGTTCAGGTAAACATTGATTATTAATTATCTTTAATACCTCCAGGCTCCATAGTTACTTGTCGTTCATCTTCTCATGCCTTAGTTCTTGTCAGAGACTAGGTCACCAATCCTGTGTCTGAAGGAAATCACTTAAGCACATACTTTAATACCACTGAGGTTGGTTGTTTAAAGAATTTAAAGGTAAAGTAAGCATGTTTCTGCATGTCTTCCTCAGCCAAGGTCTCAGTGACATTATACTAAGCATCAAATCTGTCTTTTCTGTAATGTGAATTGTGTGCAGGCTGAGAAAGACTAATCAGTTCCCTGCAAGCATATGGGAGCATGACAGTTTGCTCTTTGGAACTGCCTGTTACAGAGTGCAGGGATGTCCCCTGCCTAGTGAGCTTCCCCAGAGCTGTTCCACCAGATAAAGGGCAAAATGATCTGCACAAGAGAGACATTTTCTGTTTTGTTTTCCTGAATGTTTTTCGGAGAAGCGAAGACATTGATTTAAAATTGCTGTTTTGCCACAGCTGTTCACAGCACAGAAGCAAAATTGCAGTGTCAGGGCAAAGACAAAGTCATTGCTCTTTGGGCTTTGCCGATGTGTGAGTGCCAGGACAGCACAGAAGCATTCTTCTCTATTGCTGCAGTTTTTGAAGCTTCCTCATTATGAGATTGCTTAGCAGATGAAGTGAACTCTAGACCATCCACACCACTTGGCCAACCCAAGGGACACCATAAGAATTTCTGGCTCCTAAGGGGGCGGGGAGTTACTCTTCTGGCAGAATGGTTTGGTCCTTTTCTGTAGTGTCAGTCACCTGAATTCAAGTTCTGCTTCTAACAGGAGCACCAGCAGGAGCTGGTTGCATACACATCTCTAATGCACACCACATACCAGAGAACTTTGGATATATTTTGTTTCTTGATGTGGCTTCTGTCCTGAGTGTTCCTTGAAGGCTGTCAGTGTGCCTCTGCTGATGCATGTATTTGTCTGACAAGAAACTGACTGCTTTGGGGCCTTATTGATTCCACAAGTTTTAATTAAAATGATAGATAATAAGATCCTTCCAAAGATACAGGTTAATGTCTTCATTTATTTAGAGAAGCCCACTCAGAGTTTCTTTCACTTTCAAAATAATAAATTGATACACAGGTTTTCACAAGCATTAAAGCTCATTAAAAGCTTTTTAATTAACAGATTAATTAACATCCTCTAATTTTAAGATGGTGAACTGGGGCTGTGAACATCATGAGGTTGTTAATTGGTGCTGGTTTTGGCAAAATGTGTGAAGAACCTCTAACAGAATGTCAGTCTTTGACACCAATAATCAAAACTTTGTGGCAGAAGTTCACAATTAGTTTGTTTTCAAGAAATGAAGTAGTTTAAATTTAAAACTTCTGTCTTTTTTCTTATACCCTAGACGTTTGAACACATTGAACAAGTGTGCATCAATGAAAGTGGAAATAAGCCATCAGAGAAGACAGGTATGTTTGTAAAATATAGTTAATTTCTAGTTAATTACAAGTGTGGTTTAGCTATTACAGCCAAAAAAACCTGGTTTTAAAAGGTCTATGAAGGATTAGCAATTTGTGAACTTTTCTTTCTATTCCCTTCCATCCAGCAAAGCTCCTCCATTTGCATCTTCCACTGAAAAACATACTGTTGGACCTATAAATTATGTAGTGTTCATTTAGTAACTTCGTTAGGTCGGTTAGGGGTGGTGGGCTTTGAAATGGCATTTGGGAAGTTCCACTCTGCTGTCACAGAAGAATGGGGCAAGAGAAGGTCTGCAGAGAAGAGACAAGTCATTTCCCTCTCTCTAGTAGTTTGGTGGCCAGGAGGTCCCTTGGAGTGGGGACACCTGGGGCAAATGGCCAGTGAGGCTGAGGTCTCCAACAGGGTGTACCAGGTGTTGATGCTGCCACAGTCCCACAGCCACATGCTTCTTTACCTGAAAATGGCTGAGTTTTGGTCACAGAGGCATGAAGTAGTGGTTGGTTTGTTTGGCTTTAGGAAAGGCCATGTAAACTCAATACAATTGTCTCTCAAAACCTTTTGTTTTTCTGAAAAATTGAATTTTTTCAGCCTCAGATCAAATCTCTCATATTTTCCGGTGGTAAATTTACCAGATTTGCCAACATACTTGGGAGTAATTTGTCAGCATGTTTTTCAGCTCACAGAACAGAGCTCAGGGCAGACCTACAGTGACTAAATGGAGACATTGCCATATGTTGGTCTTGAGGGTTTTAGAGGTAGGCAGAAAATTTAAGTCTCCTTTTCTGTTACTTTTTTTGATAATTTAAAGTTTACCAAACTTTGCCCTTTAAACGTACTTCTTTTTTTTTTTTCCTTCTAAGAGTGATGACTCTGAAGATGATGAACCTTGTGCAATAAGTAACAAATGGGCTTATGAGAGGTGCAGCCAGAGATGGTCTCGTATTGAGAGCCTAGAAGGTTTCCCAGGAGAGGAAGGTGCAAGTGCATCAGTCCCAGGCAGTCCAGTACTGAAGAACATCAGCAATGAGGACACTAACTTTCCAGATCATGGCGAGAAACATGAGGTGTCATCAATACACAGTACTAGCAGTGGTGACAGTGACATTGCTAGCTTCCCAAAACCTTTTGAAGATGTGGAAACCAGCACAAGTTCCTCAAGATGTTCTTCAGTTAAGGTGGCTTCTCTGGACTCTACTTTTAGTTGTTCTTCTCCGCCCAGTGAATTTTTAAATATCACCAGTGAGGAGAAGGTTTTGGATAAGTCACCATATAAAAAGAGGAAGAGCCTCCTAAAGAAAATGGAGAAGTTGCACTTAAAGAGCAGCAACTTAAGGAGTGGCCAATCAAAGGCTAAACCCATAATAAGTGAACCTGTTCTTCTGGAAGGACTTAATGAAGAAAAGATGAAGATGCTGAACTGTGTGAATATTTCTGACCTCTCTGCCATTCAAATGAAGAACAATTCTTCCTTTTCTCCCCAGAGTTGCAGTAGCTGCAATCGGTCTGACAAGAGCAGCACAGTGAGCACTCCAAGTCCTGTTATAAAACCACGAAGCCACTGTGAAGGAATGGGGGTGTGTGCAGAGGACTTGGATTCTAGCCAGCTCTTGCCATGGAATGATCTGTCTCAGCAAAACCTAAGAAATAATGACATGAAGGTACGAATGAACCAGATGTTTCAAATACCACAAGGCCATAAACCTGGCACTTTTCCCAAAGCACTTACAAACAGCTCCCTGTCTCCAGCAGACAACTCTTCTGTCAACTGGAGAACAGGGAGTTTTCATGGGTACAGGAGACACCAGAGCAGAAGTACTGCCACGGACTCCAAAGCCCTCTGGAGTCCTCTGTCAGGCATGAATAACAGACGAAGTGTATATGACAACATGCCCAATATTGAACTTGATGGTTTGGAGGCAGCACACGTTGGTGATGATGATGTTTTTTCAGAACTGAACAATGTTATAGAAGATGTCAACGGTCTCAAAAAGTTGGTTGATCAGTGGACAGAGAAGTTCTCAGATGATGGGGTTTCAGACTTTGCCAGTGACTTGACTTTTTTATATCCATCCTCACCTAAAGAAATCTGTCTTGAAAGAGAAGGCTCAGAAGATAAGACAACAGACTTCCCAACCACTGATGGAGAGAGCAGCTGTGAAATGGGCAAAGAGATCATCAGTTCTGCAGGCCTGACATACCTGACAGACTCTAAGGAGACCAACAGGTCAGCCATCCTTGGGTTTCCCTAGTAGAATGCCCCTTGGGAAACCTTTCCCCAGTGATTCTCTCCTCTCAAAATGTAATTACTATTCCAGAACAAAGTACTCTTAAGTAAGTCTATTCTGGGTAGCAAGGTCTGCTCTGACCTCTCTTGAAAGTAGGGTGCTCATAATCTGCATGAGCACTTGGACATTCGGAATCAGACTTTCTGGCTATCTTGCTGCATTTCTTACTGAAACATGTTGCATTGCCAGAGCACCTCCTGGAGGAGAAGGACCTTGGGTAAACCCAACCACCCATAGGGTGTTTGGGAGCTGCAGGTCATTTAGAGTTGTAGGTGCTTCATAAATAGAGGCAGAAAACTAATGGGGACAATGGAAATAGTCCTAAGCTTAAACAATATTTATCCCATAGGCATGGGAAGCAACACTGGTCTGTGGAAGAGTGTGTGAACCTGGAAGGCCTTCCCATGCAGATGGATAGCCAGTCAGCTGCCCAGCTAGCCCGGGCACAAAAGCTGGCTTTGCTGAAACTCACTGCTTTGATGGACAGATACTCCCCTTCCAGTAAGCAGGGCTGGAACTGGTAAGTTGTCTAGTATTAAAGCAACCTGTGTTGGAAAGAGAAGATTTGATGTTAGCAGGTGAATGTTCTAGATGACACATGTTCAACATGAAGAATTCCATCCTGTTAATTTGCTGACAGTTTTGTGGTTATTTCCATGGCTCCAGGATTTCTCTGCTGTGGAGTGCACTTTAGCTCCTTGGTGCTGGTCATGTCATTACTGATTTAAAGCATGTTATAGTTTCCTCTTTGAATTTGCCCATGGGCAAGGCTTTGTCAGAGGTTCTTCAGAGGCTGCAGGACCTGAGGTGAGAGCTGGCTCAGCTGAGGCTCCATCTCTTCAGCATCAATCCCACTTTGAACTAAAACAATGACAAAGCCAGTCACTCCGAGGACTTGGAGATACCAGTTAGCATCTTGTGATAGGGACCTGGTACTTTAATATAGAAAGCAATGAAAAAAGCCTTCAGTCTCCTAAAGGGGTGGGACATAGTTCATATGAGAATGCTTTTTTAGAGCTAATTTCCATTTTGGAATGAGGAAGCCACTCCTGTAATTGCCCCTGCTGATATTCTCTCCATCTTATGATGCTGTGTGTACAGGTATGCAGCGGAATCTGGGGAAGTGGTGAGTGTAACTAAATCCTTTCCCATCCAGGTACCTAAAGTAGCAGGTGAAACTGTGCTGGAGAGCTAATGTTGGATTTACTGGTTTTCGTTTCCAGGACTATACCAAAGCTCGTAAAAAAAATAAAAGCCTCTGACTACAAGGACAAAAATGTGTTTGGGGTCCCTTTGCTTCTGAACGTCCAGCGAACAAGCCACCCGCTGCCCAACGGCATCCTGCAAGCCCTGGACTATCTAAGAAGCCACTTTCTTGACCAGGTATGAACTTGAGGCAGCCCAGAGCAGCTCTGTTCCATAAATGGATCTGCTCCAGGGAACCAGTGTCTGCTTCCAGCTTCTGTGTGGGGCTTTCTTACTTCCTAAGGCTCTGAAGAAGCAGAAAGGTGTAAGTCTGAGCAGGTGACCTAAGAGGAAATACCAAAGCGGTTTTCTTCTGGGAATGCCATTAGTCCTGGGTTGTATTTTGGTGCCCTGCCTCACCAAAATCATCTGCAGTAAGTTCTCTTGGTGCAGGCAGTCAACCTGTCTTTTCCTGGTGAGGCAGCATGTCTCTGCTCCCTTGGGAAGCAAATCTACCACACAATGTCATTATTCCCTCTGTTCTGTGGTTGCTGGTAGTGCCAGATCTAATGTGATAATTAATCTTGTTTCAGCTGAAATGTACTAAGCAGAAATAGCACATACTAGAGCAGTGCCTGTAACATCTTTTTCTGGCTCTCAAATCTGTGTTTATCCACTAAAGAGCATGGCAGTGTAAGTGTGTGCTGGGTATGCTGTTTCCAGAAATGGGAGGCCCCGTGACATGAGACATATTACTTGAAGAAAGGGCTTTCTTTTTTCTGTGCTTTGAAATTGCCTAAGTGTGTAATCCCACACCAAAGTACAAAAAAATGTGTGCATCCTGTGAACTTACAGTGCAGTTTGGTGGCACACACTGGGGTGTGAGCAGTTTCTTACAAAGGCAGTGTGTTTTATTTTGGGGTCGTGGATTATCTGTTCAATTAATATAAATCAACCAACCAGTGTAAATGATGTCTCAGCAGCACACAGTGGAACTGTCAGCAGAAGCTTTGTTGAGGTTAACTTCATGGGAAACTTCTGAATCTAGGTTTTTGTCTGAAACTGGCTTGGCATTCATATTAAAAATAAACTCATAATTTTCCTCAGAATGGCAATTGCCCTTTGCCAAGCTGTAGATATATTAGGTGTATCAGAGATATCAGATGTTGAACTGACCCCTGTGGGTCTCACAGTCTGAGTTTGCTTGCTCCAGCATGGGCATCAATGGACATTTGCTTTTGGGTTAATAGACATTAGTGCACTAGAAACTTGCCATTCTAATGTGTGAACATATGCTGCTCAAGCAAGCTGACAGCTATCAATAGCAATGATTTTAAAAGTAAAGAAAGAGTAATTTTGCTTTAAATAAGAAGCAAGTAAACAAACGTGATAATTGTTATGTCTTTCACAGCTGGTTCTGTGGGTGTCAGTCATGGTTTGCCTGGGAAGAATATCTGTGCTGCTTCTAATGATACAAAAATATTTTGGTGTCAAATCCCACTAACACAGGATCTTAGCTATCAAAAGGAAGGTGAAGGATCAATTATTTGTCAGAGGTCTGATTCCTGATGAGTCCTCTCTTTGTCTTTAATGTTTTCTTTTACCTGTAGGTTGGCCTGTTCCGAAAATCGGGTGTTAAATCCAGGATTCTGTCCTTAAGAGAAATGAATGAGACCAACCCAAACAACGTCTGTTATGAAGGGCAGTCAGCGTTTGATGTGGCTGATATGGTGAAGCAGTATTTCCGAGACCTTCCTGAGCCTATATTTACTAGCAGGCTCTGTGAATCCTTCCTCCACATCTACCAATGTAGGTCACAAATCTATTGTTCTTCTGTAGCTTTTCATTTTACGTTTCCTGATGGTCTTAATACTCAGTTGTACAAGGCAGTGGCCAGACTAGGACTAGTGCCACATGAGTTCCTTGTGGCTCTAGACTTAGGAGCTTCACATCTGCATCCTATGGGCCAGCTATTTTCTAACGTTGTGGGGTTTTTGTCTTTGAAGAATGAGTCTAATAACATATGTTGTGGCAGCCCTCCTAAACTGTGTTTTCAAATGGTGATTTCCTTTATGCAAAACTAAGAAAGAATCCACTCCTGTGCTTCATGGTATGAAGTAGCTCCTTGTGCAAAAAGTCATGTTGTATTGATGACATTTCTTTATTAAGGCACCCAAGTACAGTTGCTTTGAAACAGCATCTTTGCCTGGAAATGCCAGCAACTTTCTGCCTGTGCTTTCACTGCTACTATCCATGAGACTCAGCCTCGAAAAGAAGGAAACATGAAGCTGAAATGTAGCATTGAATATAATTTTAACCAGGTTGCATCTCCAGTAGTTTGCCCTTAAGGAATTCACTTTCAAAAAGCAGCTGGTCTGGGGAGGGAACTTGCTGCAGGGAATTCTGATGATCTTGCTACCCGCAGTTTATTCTTTTGAGGAAAGGTTTTGAAAGTCAAAATATGGGATTTCTGCATGGACTGGTTTTCAGCCTGTTTTACATGCCTTTTATTGACACAAGTACATGAGCTGCTCCTGTCCTGTCTGTGGTGCAGGTTCATAGTTTGGTTGTTTTTTTATTTTTTAACTCTGTCGGGCTTTTAGAATTTTGTCTGAGAACAGTTTGTTTATTTGTTCGAAACACGTTTTCTGCACCACATGTGACTTGAGTAAGTGCCCAGATTGAATGACTATGTTTTGGAGATAGGAAACATGCTGCTTTCAGCAAGAAGCAAGTTTTGTGTGTTGTGCACACGTGCTTCAACTTGAAGAGAAAAAGAGACATGATCTTCTACCCTTTGTGGTGGTGTAAATTGGGGAACTCCTTCATGACGGGAGGCACAGCAGGTTGAACCATACCTACTCTCCTGCAGGAGCTGTTTGGACACACAGTCTCACCAGGTTTCCACATGAATTAAAATCTGTTGGCAAAACATTGTTCTCTCAATTGAGTTACCTGAGAGCATCTGTTCTCTTCATGCCTGAAGCTGAAAGGAAAAGTAGCTATCTGCTCCAAAGTATCATTCCAGAGTAATATTTATGGGCAGACAAGCCCTTCTTTGGATGGTAATGAGTGTGGTGTCCAAGATAAATTACAAGCCCAGCACCAGCATCACTGGGTGTGAATGTGCATCTTGACAGGCAATAGGAGAAAACTGCACTCGTGGGTGTGACTGTGGGAATGACCTTTGTGGTGTCTGTCCTGAGCTAGAGTGACAGGAAAAGGGATGAACCTACAGGTTCAATGCCCTGCTTAGGACCTTGTTGATGGATGTTTCCTCTGCAAGTCACATGTGATGTTCATAATCTTTTTTCTGTTTTCAGATGTGCCAAAAGATCAGCAGTTTCAGGCTGTCCAGGCTGCTATTCTCCTTCTCCCCAAAGAAAACCGAGAAGCTTTGAAAATCCTCCTGTTCTTTCTACGAGATGTGGTTGCCTTTGTTGAAGAAAACCAGATGACCCCAACCAACATTGCTGTGTGTCTTGCACCTTCTTTGTTTCACCTCAACACCCTGAGACGTGATAGTTCCTCCTCCTCCACTAGGTATTAGCATCTTAATGCTGGCATTGTTGCTGTCCATAGTGTTCTTTGCTGGAACACTGCCTTCTGAAGCTGGCCTAGGAGCAGTGACTGCTTTTCAGGGGAAAATAGTGCATATAGCTCGGGGTTTGTCTCAGACAGGGTTGTTCAGTCCAGCAGGAGCTGATCATAGAGCATGCAGTGATCCAGCAGCTCATTGCCCAGTGTAGAGAGCAATGGTAAGGCCCCTTTGACACCCTCCCAACTAGTCTGTACGTGACCTAGCCTGCCTCCCTCACACCCTCTTGGCAGTTGCCCACAGACCCAGGACCCCAGGATGTGGCCCACTGTTTGCATCAAGGTGGTGCTAGCCATTGAAATGCAGCTTCTGTACTGGCAGCCTAAGCCCAGGTGCAGCTTTAGAGCCCTGCAGACCTCTGGGAGGAGGTAGTGGTTGCTGGCACTAGTTCTGCTGGGTGACAAGGGGGTCGTTCCTGCCAAAGTGATCCACAGGGATTCTATAAATTTATCTCAGTAAGTAAAAGTACCTGGGATGTGTAACATCCCCTGTTTGTACGTGCAGGGAGGAAGGTGCCCTTGGGCCAAAGTAGACAATCTGAGAGCATTCATGCCTTATCTGGTCTCCTGAGGCAGGGCTGTTTGCTTTACTCTATGCTCCTGTGTATAGGCAGACACATATGAACAGGACAGCTGACTTTGATGGAAACACTGTGCACCCATCGGAGCCCCAAGGTCATCACCTCACATGGGTGGTCATTGTGAGGGCAGCTGGGGATGCTATGGAGCTGCAGTGGTTGTGTTTGAGCACCTGGGAATCATACTTTTAGAGTTGTTACCTCTTTGGTTTACATAAACATTATGCTGAAATACTAGGACCAAAAATAGAAATGGAGTTTTCTCTTTGTTGTCATTAGCAGCCAGGATGCTTTGAAGCTTTAGCTTTTCTGTGACTGGGCATTAATGCAGTAGTGCTGGGTTCTGACTTCAAAGGGTAGAAGCTGACAGGTCTGAGTTGGAGGAGCTGAGCTGAGGACTCTTATCTTCCACCCAATTTTCAAGCCATTTGGCAGGAGTGCACATAGATAAAAGTATCAGAAGCCAGGATTAATGATGAATTAAAAGCAGGGACTGTTTTTGAAATGTGTTTGCTGTGGTTTGGGCCAAAGGATTTAAAAGGTTCTGCATAGGCTTTGCAGGGTATCAAAGGAGCTTGGTATTTGAAGGCTGTGCACAAATCAGTTTGGAGTCACGACTGCCTTTGGCCAAGTGTATGATGATGTGTTTGGGGAATACAAAGCTGCACCTCACCTTTCTTGGGCAGACGTTACTCCTGGTCAGTACTGGCCTGGGCACTGCTGGGGTGTGCTGGGAGGGAATGCTGTCTGTAGACCTTGCTGCAGTAACGTGACAAGGGCCCCTGCATGGCACAGAGGGGTCCTTCAGTGCAGTGTGTTTGCTGAAGCTGCTGGTTCCCAGCCCCCAGGCAGGCCAGGAGAGTAGGCAGGTTGTACTTGTGGATCACGGCATCTTGCTCACACAGCCTTCCCTTCTTCATCTAGTCAGAGGAAGTGCAGCTTGGGGAAGCCAGACCAGAGGGAGCTGAGTGAGAACCTGGCAGCAACACAGGGCTTGGCCCACATGATAATGGAGTGCAACAGACTCTTCCAGGTACGTCGCTTGCTGCAGCAAAGCAAGAGGCCTGAGCAGCCTGCTGCAGGTGGCCTGTGTTAAGCAGCAGTTTGGGTCAGAGCCCTGCAGAGGTCCCTGCCAGCCCAGCTGTCTCTCTGAGCCTGTGATAGGTGTGAGTCCTACAGACTCCAGTATAGAGGGAATCACTCTCACTGCAGATTTTACCGCAGCTATTTGTAAGGGCTGTGAGAGCTTTCCTCCACTCCTCCCTCCAAAACCCCCCAGCTGCTACTGAGGGTTTGACTCCCTGGGCTTGGGGCCAACTCAGAGACCACCTGTGGGGCAGAGGCTGCCAAGTGCTCTTGCAGGGAGGCCTGGCCAGGGCCTGCCATCCCTTTTTGTGGGAGCAGGTTGTGGCTGAGGTTTTGCTGCTGGGGCCCAGCTGGAGCAACAGCCATGCCTGTGCCTGGCCTTGGACCTCACTAATCTGGATCTGGACCTTTACCTACAGAATGACTTCCCAGCTTGACCTCGGCCTTTCCTCGTCATTATGGACCTGCCTGGCGATCACTAGATTGTGGCTGATGCTGGTTGCTGTCACTGGACCTGATCCTGACCTCCCTTGCTGACTCACCTTCCTGGCTCAACCTTGGACCACATCACCGTGGATGTGTCTAATGATCTGGACTCTTGGCTGACCCTGGCTGCCATCCCTGCCCCAGCTCAGGTACTGTGGGACCAGGGGGCTGCCTGGCCAGCTCTGTTATCCTGCTCAACTCCCAGCTCCTTACCCTCAGGAGGCTGGCAGCCCTTGGTGCACCATGACAGTCAGCTCAGGCCTGCTTGTGCCCTGCTCCAGCACCACAGTAGGGCAGGAGCCAATGCCCCTTGGCTGCCCTGAACTGACACATGGCCCTGCCCAAGGGCTCCCCCAGCACTGATGCTCCCCAATGAGCCCCTTCCTTCTGAGTGACAACCACCCTCCCTCACCCAGCATGGGGTCTGGTCTCCCCATGGCATCAGTCCCCAGCCTGGCCAGGGTTCCTAAGTGAGCCCCTTCACCCCAGCCCAACCATGGGTCCCTGTTTCCTTAGTGGTGGCCCAAACCCCTCTGCCCAGCCCCAAAGGCCCTTGGGCCGCCACGACACCTACTGCCTGCCATACACCCTGCAGTCATCCCTGGCAACACAAGGGCTGGCCTCCATGGCCCCCCAAAACAGCCCCCCAGGGCCTCTGAGCTGCCCTTGGCCCTGCAGACACCCTGCACATTCCTGCTCTGACTGGGGCGGTTCACCTGGCGCCGCTGCTGCAAGGCCTGTGAGCTGTGGTGCTGCTCCTGCCCCTCCGCCCTGTTGGGGCACCCAAGGGACACCTGGAGAGGCTGTCCCCCTTCTACTGGTGACCTGGAGGACAGGCTGCAGGCAGCCCCGTGGGGCAGGCCCTGCCATGCCGTGCCTGGACACACCCCTGCTGCTCTGGAGCTGACAGTTGGCCCTGCCTGGTCACTGCGGCCGTCGCTGGACTGCAGCGGATGCCACGAATGCCACCGAACCTGGCCCTGCCCACTTGGCCTCCCCGCTGACAGATGTGACTGGGACTGGTGGCTGGTCACCACTGCCACTCCTGGGGCTGCTCTGCGTCCCCCTCAGGTACGGTGGGATGGGGTCCTGGCTGGTGAGGCACTGCCCAGCCCTACCCATGGTTCTGCACTCAGCATCTTGGCTCCTGAGCAACCAGCCCTGCTGCTCCCATGGCCTCCTGCCTGCACCCAGCCCTGCTTTGGGAGGAGGGAGGACACAGCCATGGTACAGGAGACAGTCAGGTAGCACAGCATGGGGCTTGGGCAGCTGGTGAAGCTCCAGCACATATGGATGCCATGCTGGGCCCAGTGTGGCAGCAGAGCTAGGTCTAGTTGTGTTCGTGGGCACTGTTCTGACAGCCATCAGGAGCAGATGTTTGCACCCATGTGGGCCCATGGGGTGCTAGGCACTGTCATAGCTGAGCCCTGCCCTCAGCTGTCTATATGGTTAAGAACCTGGGACATCAGGCAGATGTGTGTCTATATACACACATATGCCTGCACCAGCAAGCACCTTGATGAAGTCCAACACCACCTCACTTCTGTGCTGCTTTACCTCACTCAGCAGAGCTGGCAGATCCCCAAGCAAAGGCAGGCCCAAGGCCCACTGCCCCACAGGTGGCCTGGCAGTTCCATGCCATCAATAAGCACCCAGCAAAGGTCTGCCAACTCTGTAGGGATTCAGAACACTGCTGCTGCAGGGAAAGGCATTTCCCTTGTGGCATCCTCTGAGGGAATGTAGTTGAATTCATCTGCTCCTCCCCTGGGCTTCATGCTCCTCCAGGTAAAATTGTTGCCTGCCTGCAGCAGCACTGCTGGCAGCTGACAGTGCTGCTCCCACAGCATGCAACCCAGCACTGCTGTCCTCTGGGCTGCACTCAGAAGGCACCCCTTCTTTGAGGGCTGGTGCAGGACACCTGCACAGAGCAGGGATGTGCATGTATGTGTGTGTGCTTGTGGGTGGTAGGCCCCACAGCCTGTACTTTGTCCTGCTAAGAGTGCTCTTTCACACCCTCCCTGGTGTGTTACATTGACGTTCAGTCCTTGAGTGTGATGGTCGATCTCCTGTGCAGGTACCTGACTGGTGCCTTGATCAGCTCGCTAACGTCTTCCATGACACAAACATCCTGAGCACCAGGGCCTTGTGCTGCAGGGCTGCGATGAGACGGCTTAGCTCCCCTCAGAGCTCTGTGCTCTGCTGAGGGATGCTGGAGATGACATCAAAAGCTGGGTGATCTGCTCACAGCTGGCAAGTAAGGTAAAAAGGATGGTGGGACTCACCAGAGTAAGGTTGACTCTGGGAGTGTGGGTGGCTGTACCATGGTTGGAGGGTTTCCTGGAGGTGCTTCTGTGTGTTTTGAGTTCTCAGTCCTTAAACTCTGTAGACTGAAGCAGAGCAGCCCTGGGCATGGGCCTGTGGGGTTTGGTTCCTGCACATGAGAGTTGCTCTGAGCCATGCCCAATGGCCCCTCTTGTCTGCCTCTGTACCTGCAGCTTCTGAAGCCATGCCCTTTCTTACTTTCCTTCCTTCCTCCCCCTTCCTTTCTTCCCCTCTTCACTTACTTCCTCTTAGCCTTTCATTTCTTCCTTCCTTTCTCTCCTAAGTGGGTACTGCTGCCCCAGAACATCTTCCTTTACCACAACTCCACCCCAACAGACACAGACACCTCCAGTTGTTTAGACCCTTTATTGTCATCCCACAGGGAACAGCTACATCCTCTGCACAGGCTTGATCCCGAGGATGTCGAATCCTTTGGCCATGACGGTGGCAGTGGCTTCACACAGCAGCAGCCTCCACATGTTCACCTTCACGATCTGGCCTACAAAACAGCAACGGAAGAGCTGGATGGAGCTGCTGGTGTCTTCCCCAGGGGAACCTCATCCAGCCACAACCTGGCCCTAGGGCTGGGCACACCGAGCCCCCTCCCGGTCTCCCCTTGCCAGGCAGACTGACCAGCCCTCGTGTTTCCAGGTGCCTGGTTGCTCACAACACTCCACTCAACCCTCCTGCTTCACAGGCAGATGACAGCGGCTGTGCCAGCCACATTCAGCCCTCCCACACAGACACCACTTCTGCAGCAGCAAGTAGTGTGACAATGGCCTGCCCAGCAGAGGGAAACACCCTCAGATTGCCTGTACCATGGCATGTCACAAAGGCACCCCTAGGCCAACACTCACCACTCTGCCTGTCCTTCTCAACGCAGTAGCAGTTGTCATAAAACTCGGTGAAGGTGGTGGCCAGCTCATAAAGGTAGTCACAGAGTGTGTGCAATAACAAGTCCTCCAGGATCTTCTGCAAGATCTCAGGGAACCGCAGGATGCACTTGCCCAGTTTCCATTCCTTCTCATGGTCAAGGATGAGCACCTCCTCCCTGGCTGCCTTCCGCAGCATCTGCTCGTCAATATTGGCCAGGCGCGCAATCGCCCTGCAATGATCCAGAAGAGTCCACCTGTGAGGGTCTGTCTGCTCACCCTGCCCATGACCAGCTGCAGCTGATCACCTGTCCAGCCGACCTCGGGGCTGGCAGGGGCCACCCACGGACCTCCTCACTTGCCCAGTCCTGGCTTACTCGGCCAGAAGAGAGCAGTCAGCCCTGGGAACGCACAAGGAGACGCTGCCCTCAGAGCGATCCCACTGCTGAGGAACAGGGAGGGATCTGGTCTGGGTCTTGGCAATGACAGTTGATGCTGCCAAGCAAACCCTGGTGCAGGCTGCCAGAAAGACTGTGTGGGGGTACAGCAACACCTGAGGTGAGCAGCTGCTGGAACACAGGCTCAGCCCTCTCTAACCACCTAAGGCATCTAATGGGATAACCTGAAACTCCCACAGTTCCCTCCCTGCTAGCTAAAAACTCGGGATGCATGTCATACAGAGGAGCCCTCTTTCAGATAGCAGAGGACACCATTTCCAGTGACAAATAAAATCTTGCCTATGGCACATACCAGTGTAGCTGACTTCTCTTACCAATTACCCCTAACAGCACTGATGCACCCCACTTCCCCACACCTGCAGAGAGCACCAGACACCAACTCCCCGGGCTCCCCGCAGCTCCCGCACCTGATCCGCGTGAAGGCGTACAGCAAATAGGCAGCCGTGTTGCCTCGGTCATCCAGCATCTTGTCAAAGGAGAACACGTAATCGTTTAGTCTGTTGTGGGAGAGATCTGCATATTTAATACATCCAAAAGCCACTGATGTCTGGGCAGCTTTCAGCTCTTCTGCCGTCAGGACCTGATGCAATTTCAAAACAGAAACAGTCATGAGGAAGGATGCTACGTAGGCATCACAAACCGCAACACGCAGCCTTGGCCACTCCGCACAGCTCCAGAGGCAGGCCCAGGCTGCTGACTGGATTTTACCCACTTTTCCACCTGGCAACACCAGATAAGCCCATATCCACCCCTCACTTCTCCTGCAAGCAAATGCCACTTTAGTCCTGGCAGGTTAAGGCTGACTACCTCTGCTGATAAAGGCCTGCAGGACTTCTCTGCCCCATGATGCCACACAAGTTTGACACTCATACTGTGCTCCTGCTTCCTACAAACCATGCCTACACGTAACTAACACCTGACCCTCCTACCCTTGGGAAGAACTTTGGGCAGTCTGAACACTCACAGAACCTCTCGCTGGCAGAACACTGCCCTGTCAGCACGGCAAAGGACTTACAGCAAACTCAGCCACTGCCTCCAAGGAAAAGGGTGAAGCCTGATGCCAAAGCCCCTACAAATCCCCAAAAGACACTGCTAGCCCAGCAGGCCAAGGCTGCAACTTTATATTCTACCACCACCTCCTGCATCCTGGGGGAGTCGCTGCTGTTCCCATCACACCAGTGAGACCCTGATGGCACCTGCAAGGCCAGCTACCCCCCTGCCAGGTACAGTTCTCCACCCCCATCCACAAAAAACTCTGTAGTACCAGCCAGAGGCCAGCATGCTCCCTGCAGCTCACGTTTTCCCACTGCTATGTACTCAGGAAGGCTCTTCTTTCCCCATGGTAGCATCTTGCCCGAACTGCCATCAAATAATCACACTGATTGTGTACTCAATCCACGACATCTCCATGGCAGTGTCCATATTCTCAGCTCACACCCAAAATGCAGAAACCAAAAGCCTGTGAACAAATCTGGGAAGTTCTTAGGAGAGATAAGCAATTTGTCATGACTACCTTGTCCCGTTCCTTGTCTTTCAGCTTGTCCATGGCTCGTTTCAGCCCTTCTTCCAGCAGATCTATCAGACGCACTGTATCCCCTGAACGGGTTTTGAACTTCTTCCTGAAAACACACAGCCAGAATGAGCACCTGCATCGAGGCAAAACACTCCCACAAAACATGGGAATCTGAAAACACCCATAGGGTGGCTCTGAGCGGTGGCCAGGAAGGCTCCAACAGTCAGAACTGTCCCAGTTCAGACATGAGGCAGGACACAATACCAGTGCCAGAGCCCAGCCCAGCAAGGCACCTTTACTTTTATGACAAAGCTACAGCAAAACTGGCACCTGACTTCAGAGAGGCACAAGAACAGCTCTGGAGCACGAGGGTCTGGCCTACAGACCAGAACACAGAGGTTCTTCTCCTTCATCCACCATGAGGCAGGTGGACAATAATGGACATCACGACCTTTACCACTGCCATCTCCCAGTGCTCCCATCAGCTCCCACTGCACTGCCACCAGCCACTCCCAGTGCCCCTTCCCAGATGCCAGGCAGCAGAAGCCAGGCCCAAAAGGGAACGTGACCACAGCACCAGTGACTGTGTGGATCAAGGACCATGACACACAATGAAATGCCACCAACAACAGCACGGAGGCAGAGTGTTTGGTTTTTTTGGCATACCACACACTACTTGTCAACAAAAGCAAGTCTTCTGCAGTCACTCAAACACCCTTTTCACAGCACATAGAGAGGAAAATCTACATGCAAAGACTTACTTGTCTTCTCCCAGCACCACTCCGAACGCAGCGTGGGCCACTCTGGTTACTTTGGGATCATACCAGCCGATCATCTGTCCAGCTGCAAACACTGTTTGTAAATGCACCGACTGCAAGGAACAAATACCAACAATTGGTTCTCAACCCACTCCTCCAGCTACAGTTTTCTTCCCAGCTTTATCTCCTTCATAATGCTGCTTTCACAATGAGACTAAAAATGTTTCTAGCTCCACAGAAAAGCTCCACCTTTCAAAGAGTTTTCCTTGTTTACAGAAGCAGCATCCAGCAAATTCCCATCACTGCTCAGATACAGAGCTGACAACCTTGCATTTCCTCAGGTAAGGAGAGACCCAAGTAGAAGCAGTACAAATCTCATTCCAGATTTATTGACATTTATCCTTCACCCCCCTCCAGTGGCAACTGGGTCTATCCCCAGTCAACCAGTTCTAGGGGCTCTTCATGAAGGTCACCAGCCACCAAACTAGATTGACCATTACACTGACAAGGACATGAGCAAATACACCTCACTGAAAACCCTTCAGCATTCTACCTCTGTTACTGTTGCATGTCACTGAACACACTTCCTGAGGATCTGCACCATCAGTGACAGCAGAGGTTGGCACACCCACCTGGCCGCTGTCAACAACATAAATAAGGATGTCAGCCTTCTCCTCACACAGTCTGTGTTTAAGAGCAGCTAAGTCAGACGTGTCATACGTGTAACCTCCATCTGATTTCATGATTGTCAACGGGACAGGGAAACCTGGGACAAACACGATCTTCCGGCCATCATCCACCTGCACAAATCCTAGAGAAGCAATGGAAGACATTTTGTGTCGTATTGAATGTGTAGGTTTCTGGGCCAGCACAGGCAGAAACACTGGCCTTCCCGAGGCTACCAGAAGAAGGCCATGCACTCACATGTTCAAATAATGAATGGCTCAGAATATGAAAAAGCCTAAATGAGAATTCCCTCACCAACCAAGTCACATTGTGTACTGCACTCCCAGAACTCACACTATGCACAAGGAAGCGGATCTGTACAGATCTGGCCTTACCAGAAGAGACTTAATTGCATTTAAAAACTCCTGCCACTGGCATCCACATCCACCTCTACACCCACAAAACCTGCATCACGAAGTACAGCATTAAAGGCAACAGAAAGTCTGTGGAGATGCAGTGAGGACGTAGCACAAGGTCTTTCAGAGAGAAGGTTAGTCAGAACACTTTGGCTGGTGAGATTCAACAACTGCCAAATGCAGAGAGGAAACAGGTAAAACCAGAGACTTGTGCTCTGTCTGGCTCCTTGCCAGTCTCAAAGTCAACATGATCCAAAAATGCCACGATGTTCACAGAGATTTCTCAGACAAAGTTCCCATTCAGGCACAATGCTAAGGCTGGGAAGTCTGTCATGTATCATTCCTTGACTATTTACTAAGGATAGAAAAAAATCCAGTAGTACCTCCTGCTATTGCCTACAAATACCACAGACAAACTGCTTTTGGTGTCAGTGAGACACATTCAAGCTCCCTGGAGTGAAACATACAATAAGCAATTCTGCTAATGCCACAAAAGATCCACTGTGGCTGAGAAAAAGAGCAAGGGTGGGGGACAAGGAACTTCAAAAACATCAGTCCGAAGCCTCGCCCAAGGGGAGGGAGGTTACCTTGCCCATCCTGACAGCTGCAGAATTTCTGAGCCCAAAATGTCTCACCTCTATCTTCAAATTCTTTCACAATGTCTTTCATCATCTCGTGGTAGAACGACTCCCCTCGCTCTATGAGTGTGATGTCCAAGCAGTTGTAGATTTTCTGGAACTCTTGAGGAGGGAAACAGAACAAAATACTTCCATTAAATGCACACAGTGGGAATTAGGGGCATACATTTACCCATGGGCAGAGCAAGTCCCTAGAGGCATTTTCCATCTCTTGGTGAAGCCATCAGACTAGGACTCAGGAGACAAAAGACTTAACTGAAAGCCTCCACAGACAGCCCAGTATTTTGGTTGTATCAGCTTTTTTCTTTAAGCTTCTCATAGCAGCGTGGCAGTGATTTTCAAAAGAAAACTAGAGGATGGGCTCAGCCATAGGGATGAGGAAAGCCACAGTGTTCTACTGCTGAGACGAGTCTCCCAGTGTGGCAAAGTCACCTTTCCGCGACACGTCACAGATGAGTTCCCAGGCTTTAATGAAGTCTGGGTTTTTGCTCTGCAGCAGCACCACACATTGGTAGGCACGTTTCTTAAACTCCTCCTCTGTGTCAAACCTCCTCTTGGATTCCTACGGAAAAACACACCACATGAAAAAGCACCTCTTCCTCCCCTGAAACACAGAATCACGGACACAAAATCGTTCTGGTTGGAAAAGACCTTTAAGATCATCGAATCCAACCAGAAGCTACCTCTGCAAACCCTCAGCATTCCTACCAGGCTCCCCAGGCACACTCATCTCCCCAGACACAGGCAGTGTGCTTACGCAGGCCTTTAAGCACACACCACACAGACAACTCAATACCAGGTACTGCAGGGCACTACCCAGCACCAGGTTTTGCAATCATCTATCAACACTGATTAAATTCTTTTGTTTCTCCTAAACTATGCTGCAATTTGTAAAGCTCCTCAATCTGCTTTTCAGATGTTGACATAAATATCATGCTTATTTGCTACAAATACCTTGTAAAAAGCTTGAAGATCCCCAATGGGAGGAGAAACAGTTAAGTAATCTGGAAATTTGTCTTGGAGGTGAGCAATGAGCATTCCAAACTGGGTGCCCCAGTCTCCTAAATGGTTTAACCTTGAATCAATCAAAGAGCACAATAATGATTTCTCAAACACATTCTTTAAAATACACGCATTTTAAATTGATACATTCTAAAAGAAGAAACACACATAATATCAGAAATCACAAACAGGCAAGTCCCCCCTGTTTCACTGCCATGAAGCTGCTGCCCATCTTGATTCCTAACCCGGCTACATTGGCTCAGCTACACATAAAGGATTATTTGTTATGTGCTTATAAAAATAGACCAATACAGACCAAAGCGTAGAGGTAAGCATTGCTTAAATCTAGTTAAAGAAGCTCACCCCACCCAAAAGTCAGCTCTCACCTCAGAACATCATAACCTGCAAATTCGAACAGTCGGCACATGCTTTCTCCGATGATGGTAGACCTCAGGTGGCCAACGTGCATCTCCTTTGCAATGTTGGGGGATGAAAAATCCACCACCACCTTAGACACAGTGCCAGAGGAAAAAATGAGTAAGAGGCAGCAGCAGCCCTGGCCCTCACCCACCAGAGACCACACCTGGCACACACAGCCTGCCCCATGGCCCCCAGCCCCTAAGTGACATCCCATTTACCCGGCTGCAACAACCAGCTGACATGGACATTATCCCCTCAAGAAATCTCTTCGGGGGCAATTTTAAGGCTGCCTGCAGTCCAGCACGTTCCATCTGCATAGGAGCAGGATGCCCATGCCCTTACTGTACCTTTTTCCTTTTGCCAACAGCTGGTGGTTGAACTCCATTCATCAATAAACTGCTCAGCTGCTTCGATACAAAATCCTTTCTCAAGTGGACATTGATAAAACCTTCAGAGGAGAAAACGAGCAATGAGTGCTGGGGCTGCAGAAATGCCTTAAACCACTTTTTGTTTCCTTCCTCTTTGGATTTCTGTTTCCTCACATGAAGTGCACATGAAGTTAGCTTGACAGAATCAAAGCTTTTCAGTGACAGGACAAGAAGACAATTTCAGTTCCCAGATGACAAGAGTCTGTTTCACTCCTCTGTAGTAGTTAGGTGCTCCAAGCTAGTCACTGACACAACTCCTTTCTGCACTGTCACTCAAAGGTGAGTTTGTAAAAACAATTTTAATGAGAAAATAAACGATCTTGCCAGGTTTGCAGAATGCAAAAACAAACCCTGCTTTGTCTTGTGTGTCAAAATTATTACCCTAACACATAGTCCCACCTAGGATAATCCATGCTTGTGGAAAAACAGTTATACTCCTCCTGCTTTGCAGAGCTAATGAACGGGCTTCTGCCCAAGCACTCCAAGGGCTGTGCCATGTGATTTTTGTGTTTGTGCTGCACCCTCAGGAATGTGAGCCCTTGTATTTCTTCCTGGGTCACAGGGACAAAACAGATGCACCAAATAATAACCTCCTTCAGCATCTCAGTGCTGAGAGGACAAGGTCTCCTCACCATGCAAGCAACAGCACGAAGGGCATAGAGATTTCTGCTGTGAATTCATGCCTGTGGCTCATGCCCATCACCAATGGTCACAGGGGAAAAGCCAGTCCCTTAAGGAACAGTAGAAAATCCACTAATTAAAGGGCTCAGGATTGCACTTGCCAGTACTAATAGGGAGGGACATTTTCTGCTGCTGCACAAGTCTGGGGGCTGCAAAGCTCACCAAGACAGAAGATGCTAATTCACCCATAACTGCAGTTTTAAATCACAAACCAGTTTAACTCGACTCAGCCTCCATGATCACCATCCAGTGCAAAACTGCCCTATCAGCTTTAAAACCTACCAAGTCTGTAACATTAAACTATCTTACCAGGACCAGCAATTTCAACCTTCTCAATGCATTCATTGGCAGGAATATTTTTTGCTATTTTCTCAGCAATTTCTCTTGGGCTAACCTTCTGTTCCTTGGTTTTGAGCAGTATCTGAAACACAGCAAGAAGATCAAGTAAAATCCAGTCATCCAGAACATTCTACAGATTGAAACAGAGAGCATGGACACTGCAGCACTGAGAGATCCTCATCTGCTTCATAATGCAGAGAGAAACACAAAGAAAAACATCTCTAGCAAGTTTTACAGATTACATCAGATCTTTCTACACAGCAGATGGCTAATAAGATCCCACACGTTCACACCTTTCTGCTAAGGGCAATTGATATCAGAAAAAATCTTCCAGGCTATTTTTCAAAACCTGTTAAATGGTTTGGCAAATCCTTATGTCTCTAAGCTAGAAAAAGGGACAAACTCTTAAAAAAAATAAATCAACATAACTGGCCCAGTCCTTCATACTGCTTCAAAATCCTGTTCATCAGCCTCATGGGTAGTTTTGAACTGTGCCTACAGTAGATGCTCAGTGTGGTTTCAGAGCAAGTCTGCTGATTTATCATTAAAAGCAACCAAAGCAAACTGCCTTCAGTTCTACCTTAGACTCAAATTGAATAAATAAATAAAATCCAACAACCCAAGCAACCAAAGATAATCCTGACACTGCCCAATTTTCTTCAAAGAGCATCAGAAAAACTGCTGGTAAATTAACTCTCCTTTTTTCCCTCCAGACATAGATGGCCCACTGTGAGGAACTCCAGTAACACAATGCAAGTTCACATACAACAAAAGAATCAGAATGGTTCGGGTTTGAAGGGGCCTTCAGAGATCCTCTAGACCATCTCCACAACTTCTCTGCCCATTCCCAAAGCACCTTCTCACATAGCTATTTGCAAATCTTTGAAAAACACCCATTAGGAGGATTCTGTGAGCTACCCCAACTCATCCCTTGCACAAAGGAGGATTGTGTGAGCTTCCCCAACCTGTCCCTTGCACAACAGTACATTCTCACTGTATATAAAATTACCACAACGCTTTTTTTCTCAGTACATGATTTTCCATTCTTACTGTGATGTGTTTGAAAATAATCCATCACTCCCATCAAGGCCACAAAGAGCACGTACCCCTTTGTCAATTCAGAATTTACACTCACTACTACTGCTATTTGCTAACTTGCTGTCTGCTGCAAAATGGGACTTCTACTTAAGTGTCAGCTTCTTGTTTAACCTGCCACACAGTTGCTCGTAACAGGATCCTTACAAGATGGAATTGGCAAGAAAATAAAACCTCTGCAGCCTTTAATGCTACTCAAAGTGCAACCTACTGGAAAAATAAATGCAAAACCAGATTATGGGCATGTTATACCAGATTATAGGTGTGTTATCTGAATCATTCCAGAAACAGGCACCACACTTCTATTACTCTAAGAAGCGAGCAGAGCTCCTGGCTCAAACCCCAGGCATTAATATGCTAACGAGCTCCCAGGACAACAATATGCATTTGTGAGGGCTGTTTCCACATGGGTGCACTGCAGGGAGAGATTGCTGCCTGGCACGTACGGTGCTGCCCGTGGTCGGGGCACTTCCTGCTTGGCTGGTGTTCCGCTCTGTGCAGGGACACCCTGGGGACAGAAAGGCTCTATGGGGAGATGTGCACCACAGTCAAGTCCTTAAAACTTAGGCCAACAGAAAGTGCATAACCTGCTGCTCTCAGAGAGGAATGTCTCCACTGCATCCCCTGGCTCTGCTGTGCTGCATTCGTCAGTGTTGGCAAGCTGAGGCACAGCTCATATGGTGTGCCTTTCCAGGGAACAAACTCCATAGCCAAGCACAGCACCAGGAACCCTTATTCACCAGTACAGCTGACAAACTGGAACTTGAAACCCTGGCTTGAAGGGGACCCGTTCAGACACTGAGTTATGCAAACGACGTCGGCACTGAGAAGCCAGGACTGCTTGAGAATCCCAACTGCGACTTAATTGGGGTAAAGCGGTGGTCAGAAAAATGGCAGGGCCCTGCAAGGCCGTGTCAGTGCAGTCACCCAGGGTGCTCCTCTGGCTGGGGCCCAGCCACAACATGCTAACGAGAGCACGGGAAGACAACACGTATTTGGGAGGGCTGCTTCCGCCTTGGCACTGCGACCGGGAGCCTGCTGGCCAGCACGTATCCGTGCTGCCCGAGGCAGCATCGCCGCGGCAGGACAACGGCTACAGCCGCTGCAGGCGGCAGCCTGGCAGAGCACAACTCCGTGGGTGCTGGTGCAAGCTGGGTCAAGATGACCAGTCTAATAGATTAATAAAGGTGAATTGACAACAGAACGCTTTAAAAAAAATAATACTGCTTCTGCTGAGACTGCAAAATAAAAGATCTGTAATTACAAAGAGTGTATCTCTTCGCTCAAAGGCATCGAGGCACCGGAAGTTTGGGCACTTTAGCACCTCAGCTAGAGTGCACTGTCTCCTTCCTTCCAGCCCACTGAGCAAGTCCTGAAGTCTCTCTCACTCTGTTTGGGTCCTCTTTGGCCAAGAAGCTTCCAGAAAGCAGCACTGCCATAATTTTCAGAGTAACTGTCAATACTAGCCAGGTTAAGAAACCCCCCACTCCTTCCTTTGCACACGCTTACCAGGTGTTCTGTAAAGTGGAACCATTCTTACAGTTGCCTAAAACCCTCCGAGATCTGAACATCATAACAAAATAAACCACATTTCCTGCATTTTGCTCAAAGAAAATATAGATGGCACCAACCATAGATGTGGGGATGCTCACACAGCCTCCTCTCAGCAAATGCTTGGGTTACAACAGCCAGTAAGCTAGGAACATGAGCACAAAAGCTGTGTGGAATACCACACTCAAAGCCGTGTGAAAGAGCATGTGTCACCAAACTGAAAATGCTTAAAGGAATACAACAGTCAGCCAAATTCAGCTGTAACCAGGGAGTTAACAACAGGCTTTAGAAACCAAGAAGTCAGCTAGAGCAGGATGAAGAATGGTGCCCGAGCAGCAGTCTGCACCTGGCTGGACACTGTGAGAAGGTGCTTCGTGCCCACCACAGCCCCTGCCCAGGCCCAACAACGACCCATGCCACCCGCTGCCATGAGCAGCCTGTGCTGGAGTTCATGGAGGGCAGCTCAGGATGCAGCACCAAGGGACCCCTGCCCCTCCTGGGCACACAGGGAGCACTGGGCCCCTTCTTGCTGCCACGTGCACCTGTGGGCAGCAGGGAGCTCAGTGCCCACACCAGCAGAGGTGGGTGCCACCGGGGCCACCCGCGCTGCCGGGCACGGGGCCTGTCTGTAACTACCTCCCCTGAGGGGGCTGTGCACACCACTGTGCCAGTGCAGGGATGTGATACTTTCCTGGCATGACTAGAGAGCAGTCAGAGATTTGTAGGTGTTTAGCAACATTTTGTAACCATCCAGAGTTGTGATTTATTGCTTTGCTGGAATTAGTTCCAAACATGTAGCTCACTAATTGGTAGTTAACTACGTATCATTAATAAATCAATGCAGCACTTAAATCTTGATTTGCTTTACATCCCACAAAATGTGTGTGACACAGGTAACTCTCTCTTATCAGTCATCTAAACAGAGATCTACAGGTCTACTGTGTGAAGGCCAACGCTTCCCCTACAATGCCATTAGATCCTCAGCCCAGAGGCCTGCAACAAGCCTGAAGCAGGTCCAGTACTGCAACTCTCACTGTGCTATCTATTACTTAGCTTCCAACAGACAACATCCCTGTTTTTATTTCTCCTTGTAAGACCATTCAGCTTTACCTGTGTTATGCCCATGGCGCTGTTACACTGGTAATCCCCAAATTTGGGCTGCTGACTTGGTGTCACCACCAGTGGAGGGTTTTCTAAATCTGGGTAGGCAGCATGAATAGCAGCTCCAAAGATCTCCTGAAGACAGCTGTTGATATTAATCATGCTTTTTGCTGTTTTACTTCTTTCCTCTTGAAGACTCTGAAAAAAAGAAAATCCAGAAGGTTAAATTCCCAACATCTGAGGAGCCATTAAATCCCACTTTTTCCCTTGGCTGCCTGGCAAAGGGTGACTCAGAGATCTGGCTGACACCAGGAGCTACATACACTACATAAACAGTACGTGATGCAAGAGCTGCTTCTCCCCTTGAACCTCCCAGCACCCACACTTCCCCTGAATGCAGAGATGTGTCACTATTCACACCTTTGTCAGTGATCCTGGCAGAGTCCCCAGCTGGGCTGCCAAGACCTGATGGTCTGGGCTTATTAACACACAGACATTTTTCATAAAGTAGGTTTCTGTTTAAGAAACCGAGAAATACCTGATGTGCCACTAACAATTAAGGCGTCAGAATGCAGCGTGACCATGCTGTCACACATCACTAGCTCTAACAAACAAACATAATTTATTTAGCTTGTCTTAATGAGGAAAAACCCACATGCTACAGCATTATTCTTTACTCCCTTACCTTTTGAAGGAAATTTAACCGATACTTAAGTTTTGCGTTTTCGTCTCGCAACCCTTCCAAGCTCGGGGAGACTCCCAAGCATCCAAAGTTCTTCAGACGCTCAATTTCTGCAGTTAACAACTTGATCTCGTTTTCCTGGAAAGCAAATTAAACTGTCACTCATTCTTAGAGTGGGGGTACCAAAGGTGAGGAGCTGCAAGACCTCAGCTGCAGTTCTAGTTTTGCTTCATAAAGGTAACAGCAAGGACATGCAGGTTGAACAATTCCAAACAATTCATGTTTAAAGGTAGTTTCTATTTGTTTAAAAAACAGGGATTCTGAAACATTCTTAAAAAGAGCTGGCGAGATAATAATCCTGACAGAAGTGCAAGAAAGGCAACTGGTCATGCTAATAAAACTCATTCCCATAACAAGCATCTAATAAAGATGTCAAATTATATGACTCAAAGTTTCCTAAAGCCCCCTTCAGACAGTTTCACCATCTCAGAGGCCACAGTTTCTCTTCCAGAGGATGAAACCACACTCTTGCACACAACCCCAGCAAACCCAAACCCCAGCTGGAGACAGAAATGCCCAGAAGTACAGTGAGCTGCTTCAAAGGGGGACTCACAGAATCACAGAATGTTAGGGGTTGGAAGGGACCTCTGGAGATCATCGAGCACAACCCCCTGCCAAAGCAGGACCACCACAGGATCTAGGGCAGGTCAGAAACACATCCAGATGGGTCTTTAAAGTCTCCAGAGAAGGAGACTCCAAAATCTCTCTGGGCAGCTGGTTCCAGTGCTCTGTAACCCTCACAGTAAAGTTCTTCCTCATGTTGAGGTGGAACTTCCTGTGCTCTAGCTTGCATCTACTGCCCCTCATCCTATCACTGGGCACGACTGAAAGGAGACTGGCCCTTCCTTCTTGACACAAGATTCACAGGGCCACTGCAGCAGCCTGCACTCACATCTACCTCGCCACACAACCCTTCCTTCCCTACCTCCAGCATGTCTTCTCCCTTAAAACAGGAATCACGAATTTCAGGTGGACCTCTGTGATCCAAATAAACAAACTTCCCCGTGCTCCTCTGGACTTCACAGCCCAGGACACAGGCAAGTGCTTCAACACACAGTCTTAGCCCAGTAGTTTGCAGCTGCTGCAAGGAGCAGTCATTTTCCTCATCCCATCCCCTAAAGAAACCAAGTATCTGAAACTTCATCTCTGTTGTCCATCTCTTTTCCTAACAGGCTTTGTGCCTATCAGCCACAAACCTGGCCTAAAAATACAAGTCTAGAGGCCGTTGAAAATGCAAGCAACTCAATGCTGCTATGGAGGGAGAGGCAGCTGGAAGAGGCAGTGAGTGCCCACCAGTCCCGGGTGGACTCATGCAGGCTCTCCTCTACCAGAGCTCCCACAGCAGGAGGCAGCTCAGGCTATTGCTGTAGTCAAACAGGCCACCAAACTGTAGCAAAAAGGGTTCATTTACTTTGTTGCTCTTGAAACAACTGGGATATTTAATTACAGAAAAAAAAACTGGGCCATCAAATCTTCTGGTCTTGTATGTCCCCCTGAAAACCAGCTCCCACAAATGTCACTGTAACTAAATGCAGATGCTCAAAAAACCTAAGCTGAGCCAAAATGTTCTTCAGATTGGCTTGTTTATGGAGCAGGCTCCAAATGAGTACTTTAGAGGTCACTCATTTGGGCTTCAGCTTCCAGCACGCTTCTTGTACAGCCTCAAGGTCTCCTCTGCTACAGAACAGGATGCTTCCTGCAAGTTCAAATGTGAGGACACAGGACTTGGAGGAAAAAAACCCACCTTTCTCAAAATCTCTGGTTTGGTGTTGAGCCAACTAAAACCACTGGACAGCACGGCTGTAACTCAAAAGTAACTCACTGCAAACAGCCCATGACAGCTGTTCCTTTTCCTGCATATTCTTTCTTTTGTTAACCCAAGGCAGACCCCTCAAAAATCAGACTGTTCTCCTCTCACATACCTACACCTTTCCCCATACAACCATTAGAAAAAAACAATTTTTTTATTTTCAACTTTTCTTACTGGCCTGACCTGGTAGCAGTTCATTTTACTCAGAGACCCACTTGAAATATTTTCAGATGGAACTTCAGGTTTAGAATAGCACAAGACAGATTTCATTGCATTGCTTTACAGCTGTTTGTCTGTCAGTTTAAGTAATCACTATTGCTACAAAGAGACTACAAGGAACATCAGAGCAGTGACCCACATAACTCATTCCCCCCAGCCCAAGAAAGTGCTTTAAGGAAAGCACAAAGGTATCTTCTACATTGAATACTGCATTTTCTGTAAATTCTGTGTCCACCCAGTATTATCTTCTTTCTAGCAATGTCATCAGCTTCAGGACAGGTTAGCAAGATCCATGGGAGAGTTTTGCCTTAAGGACAGATGTTGTCCATATCCAGAAATTTGCATTCTGCTTTTGAAATTAAAATCACTACAACAAGCAGCTCACACACATTCCTCCTGCATTAAAAGATTGCCCCAAAGCTGTAACCACCAAGATATCTCAGTACCATGGGCAAACTTTTCAGAAAAGAAATGCAGTTTGGATTTTCCTTCATAATGGCAGAAGCCTCTGGCCACCCAAGTGAAGACTCCCAGGAAGTGAGATGACCAGCATCTTACTAGAGCTTCTTTCCATATCACTAGACCACAAGAGAGGATGAGGAAAGAGGTTTATCCATGTGCACAGCCAGAACCCAGAGCAAGGGTTGTCCAGAATCATGGACCCCTGGGGCAGATATCTGGCCCAAACCACTCTTCCCACACAAGCAGAGGGTGACAGCTAGTATCCTCACACTGGCATGTGGCCAGGAGCTAAAAACTTCTAAAACAATGCCACAGTTCAGCAAGTCTCATCTCCTCCTTTCCCATGACTGACCCAAAACAGTAAATTGACAGCAGACCACTGCAGACAGGAGGCATTCAGACTGGCCCCATTTCAGATTTGACCAAGTCCAATGTGGCACAATTTCCTATCATGTTCTGTGCTCTTCTGCAGAAAGTTTCAGCACCAATCTGTGTGTTACTTGAGTGTGAACTAACAACACAAGGTTTCACCATGGTGGTCTAGCTGCCCACCCCAATATTGCTGCTGCCACTTAAGTCTCCCTTTTAGTCCCCATCAACAGCTAATACAGATGATGAAATGAACATTTAATTCCAAACCAAAGGCAGAAAAGCCGGAACTCAGCAATGATTACACCGAGCTCCAGAATCGATGGGGCTAAGACCACAACAGCTGGGCTGGGACAACCTCACAGCTCCAAACCTGGCACCCTGGGTCATGGGCCAGTTAGGAGAGGAAGGCCACTCACAGCCCTCCTCTGGTGACCAGAGATAGCACATATGGAAAAGGAACAAAGTCTTGCCAGGGGAAGTTCAGACTGGACATTAAGAATAAGTTCCTCACTGAGAAGGTGATCCATCCTGGAACAGGCTCCCAGAGAAGTGGTCACACAACCAAGCCTGTCAGAGTTCATAGAGCATCTGGATAACACTCCTAGTCATAGGATTCAGTTTTAGGTAGTCATGCGAGGAGCAGGGAGCTGGACTCAATGATCCTTCCAACTTCAGGTATTCCATGATTCTACGACCCTCACACCCATAACCATGTTTGCCAAGCTTGCCTGGAAAAAGGACTTCAGACCTTTAGATGTTAAAAACACCCCTTATCACAGCAACCTGTGACAAATCTAATTCTCTAGCAAATCACCTATGAATGCTAAATGTTACTAAATGGCTATTATAAATTCTATATCCTTTCTGAAAAGCAAATGATGTTCTTAAACTACAGATACCCCTTGGAACTCCTCTCTCACAGCACCACCCAACTGAGGAAGGGAGACAATGCCAGTGCACAAACTGAGGAAAGGAAAAACTGCTGTCCAGGATGTAGTGTCACCCCCTGGATTACTCTATGTGCACAGCCCTGGATGTAGCACAACTTGTCAGTACAGGGTCACACCTGATGACCACCTCATGAGAAGCTGCAGGAACCTGCAGGAACTACATGAGGCCAGGCTGACATCTCCAAGGGCTCTTTGGTCAGCTGAGTAGGAGAAATCTTCCCCGTGAACACAAAAAAGCTATTGTTTTTCCAATAGGACCAAAGTCATCCTTACATTTTCCTTTAGCACATGAGAATGCCTTCCAAAAACCCTGCTGAATTAACATCAAAGCTGGATTTTGATGTCATAGAGCTTTTCTCCATCACAGTACAAGAAAAAAAAGGAGAGAAAATGGCCTGAGAAAGCATGGCAAAAAGGTCAGAGCACTTCTCTTCCTTTCCCTCCTTCTTGCCTCTTCTTTTATCTCTGTTACTCCACCAAGCCTTTGCTGAGCTGGCTCAGTGCAGTAACTTGGCACATACTCTTTGCTGGGTTATATTCCTGAGAAGCTCCTGACTCCTGCTATCCAGCTCACAACAGGCTCCAGGGTCTGGTGGAGCTGGCACAGGGAAGCTGGGAGCCAGGTGACTGGTAGATGCAGGCTCAGTAATTCCACATGGCCTCCTTCAGCCTCCAGGAGTTAAAGAGCCAACAACCACTGTCCCTCTGCCTTTGCTTCAGGGTGACTGGGTTTTGATCATGGACTAAACTGCAGAGGAGGGAGAACCACCTTGCCAGAACACCCAAGATGTTCCTCCTCTCCTAGCAGCTGCCAAGGAGATATGCACAAACAAAGGCAAAAAGCAGCTGCAGAGATTCAACACTCAGATTTATTATCTCTGGGTTTTATGGCACTGCTTATGGTATGTCTGAACTGTGAGTAGAAAACATACTGAAAAGCTCCTTAAGAACACACATGTATGGTAGGCAAAAAAGCACAAGCTAAACGTTCAAAATATCTCTGTTTTGTGGTCCTGGGGTAATATATAAGTTAACCTGCAGAAGTCTGCAAAGGCTTCCTGAAGCTGCCACTGTATTCTGTTGTCGAAACCATTCATTGGCTAGGACAGACCTTGCAGTTAGATTAGATAATTATTATCGGTTGTCACAATCTTTTTTCCCAACCCAAAGTACCTCATGGTTGCAATAACTCTGTGCAAGGAAGCCAGGGCTGCCCTGAGCACACCTGCCCCGCAGCAGCTCCTCTGACAGCGCGTCCCGGCTGCTCTGGGACCCCCCGAGGGCAGGACACCCTGGGCTGCCACAGCGAGCTGCCGGCCACAGCAAAAGCACAAAGAGCGAGGGCGGTAGCACACAGAACCATGTCTGACAGCTTCATTCACGCCTTTAATTTTTATTTTTTTTTGTAAGCCTCTGGCAGACCTTCACCTTGAGCCCTCACCCTCGCTGAGAGGTGCCAGGAGCTGAACCAGCCCCCGATCGCAGAAGCGACCCAGTGCTCCTGCTCTGCTTGTCTCAAGAGACAGAAGCTGAGGAAGGCGCTTCAGCCCCGTTCGCGTCCTGCCCTTTCCATCCCCGGGAACACACGGCCGGGCCCTCTGTACCACAGACCCGAGCCCACCGTGTCACAGGCCCTCCCCGGGCCCCCAGCGCTGCTAAGGCTCCTCCGCGGCGAGACCCTAAGGAACCCCGCTACCGGCGCGCTTGGAAAGCCCCAGGACCTTCAAGACATTCCCCGAGGGAGGCCAAGCCCCTGTTCCCGGTCCCTCCCGGTACCTGTCGCGCCAGCCGAGCCGCGGACTGCGCCACGCGCGCCTCCATCCTCGGGCGGCCGGAAGCGGCAGCGAGGCGAGAGGAAGCGGAAAGCGCAGGTCTGGGAGGGAGAGGCTCTAGGGAGGCGGCGGCGCCCCCTGGCTGCGGGGAGGACGCAGAGGCCCGGGCGGGGTGCCGGGAAGCGGCGCGGCGCGGAACCCGCCACTCCCCCCACCCAGGCCGACCCCTCCCTGTTCCAGCACCGTATTAAGAAAGATCTACACAAGGTTTGTCCAGAAAGGTCACTTTATTGGAAAAAAACAACCCTAAAATGCAGCCCTCCCCCCACAGCAGTGGCGTCAATGGGCTCCCCAAGTCACCCTTCACAGACCCACGACAGACAATGAGCTGCAGTACAAGTGTTAAAAGTGCAAGTATCCCGGAACTTCACACCCACATTTATCACCTGGCAGGAAACACAAACGCTTCACAGCTCACAGAGAACTCGTTCACAGCACTTGGGAGGCAAAACTTGGCTCCCTGCATTCCCCCACAGGGCACAAAATACATCACACTCAAGAGGAGAGTCCGATGCAGAACATCATAGAAGGTAGGGCTTGAGGTTCCTTCAAATTTATTTTATTGCAGTAAAACCTCTAAAAGGTCGAGCTGTACAAAAAGTCTAAACAGCATTATTTAAGAATAACAGCACCTTACGCTGCATTTGTTCTTATTTAAAATTCTATTTCCCAAAAAATACATTCCTAAATATACAAACTATACAATCTTGTCACTTTAATGCTGGTTTCTGTGATGATATAACTTGAACCTAAAAATCTTCAAAACATCCACATACTGACAAAAGCTCTAATATACAAATGCCTTGGTACCTTCATAATACCACATAAATAACTTCAAAACCCAAACTGCATTTGTAGAATTGTCTGGAAAGTCAATACTTTATGGTGATCACACATCATCCGCAGAGAGCGTTGGAATGTTTATCCTGGGCCGTGTGAAAAAAGCCATTTTCTCTCTAAAAAAAGATGATCAGTTGTTAATGCAACAGAAGCCTTGCCAGAAATGTCCATCATCCACATTACAATTTATCTCACCAGCTGTCACCACATGGAGCAGCAGCACGTCCTCTCACCTTTTGTTTACACATCAGGCATGAGGCATCCTTACAGTTCAACTCACAAAACTGATCTTACCAAAAAGCCATTTCAGAAAGGCTTGGGTTTTTGGCTTTCTAGGCATGTTACTTGGGGAAGCAAAGGGCTGCTTCTGTATTAAACACAGGATTTGTGACTCTGCTGCCAGGCAGGGAAAGATTTGGAGTACCGCAGTTGCCTTGAGAGCACGTGCAGTGCTGCAGCTGGTTTCCCTGACTCTCAGACCGTATACGTGGATATAAAATCCAGAAGGTTTTGTTTAAGCAGAACAGTTAAGTACTTCTACAAAGAATAGCTTTCCTCATCAGCATCTTAGTCATCCACAGAAAAATCATGGTAGCAGTGGATTTTTCCTCCCCTGACCAGTGTAATCACCTGAATGACTGTACTTCCAGAGGCTCCTTCCGACTCTGCCCTCGCAGCCTGTGGACATCCTTGGCAGCAGCTCTCATCATTTTATCAGCTTTGAGCTCACACTTGTGTTCGGTTTGCTCCACCTAAACAAATAATGGAAGAGGTCTTGTGTGTTTGCAGGAGGAATCATTTTATCCCAACTGATCTCCAAATACAGCAGTACTTCAGCTGTAGGTCTAAGGGGTTTGGAAGCTGCTGACTCTGGAAATCACCTCACTTACCACCTACCCAGGCTTACTGAGACATTGCTGAAGCTTTACCTACCTTATCTGTAAATACATCCCTTTTAAAGCTCACGATTTTTATTTAAACCCTCTCCAGAAAAGTGATAATGCAATGAAAGGCAACTTTCATAAAAGCAAAAAAAAGTAATTAATAGGTTGTTGAAATTCTTGGTGATGAGTTGTCTCCTTTCCATCCCTGCCCTGCAGTTCACCCTCATTAGCAGATAGATACTACTAAGCTCTCAAAGCCAGAAAGTCTGCTATCACCTGACATCACTTCACATGCATAGGGATCCTACTCCAAAGCCAAGTATCATCCATGCACAAGTCTCACGCAGCCATTATTTCTCTTAGAAGCAGCAAGTGCCATGACTGCCATCTCCCTCCCCCTCACATCTGTGGGAAGGCAGGCAGAGGCTCTGCAGTTTGTAAATGCCACGCCTGAGGACAGCCAGACACTCAAGGACTGCAGCTTCCCTTATCAGTCCCGTGCTTGATGGAGTCCTGAGCTGAAGACATGAGCGACTGCAGTGCTAAGGCTTCATTTCCTGACTGTCCAACAGCCCCTGTTTCTGAAATCACATTCAACAAGACCCAGAGGCAGGCGTTACTCACTCGTTTTTCCACTAGCCTCAGCAGCAGGCGAAATCTCTCATCGTCCTTCACCCACTGCGGCAGTTCCTTTTCACCCTGACTTTGAGCTTGTTCCAACTGCTCCTTCAGCTCCTTCAGCACTGAGATCTCCTGAACCAGCCGATCGTGCCAGGTTTTTGAAGCTTGCAGGTCCAGCTCCAGGTCTAGTGAAGTGCGGATTAGGCGCTCTGTACCGAAGGACTTGACTGAAGGCTAGAAAAGAAGGGGTGCATGAACACAGCGATGGGAACTGTCCCAACCACTCCCCCACAAAGGGCCAAATACATCGTGAGGCCCATTTTTCCAACACTTCTCTTTGCACCAAGCATTTCTCTCAATCTTGCTTTCCAATCCATCTCAAGACAGAAAGCACAAACTCAAGCAAGTCTTATAGGTAAGCCTCTTGATTTTGGTGTTTCCACAAATTTCTTCCTTAGCAGCTTCTCCAAATGAAACAAGTCCTCCTTGCACACCTTGCTCTTGAGTCTAATATGCCTCATCTTCAGATGAATCCAAAATGCAGCTGAAAAACCTGTGTGTTTTTTCCAGTAACATATGATGTTACCTTCTGCTAGTTTCAAACACAAGCTGCCTCAAGAAAACCACCTCCTTAGGAGCTCAGCATTGGTATCCCAAGGGAATTTCCGTGATTGCCAACACAATGGGCACAGGGGTTCTTTGTGTGCCACAGAGTCACTACAACAGGGTCACCTAACCGTCTGAGACATCATTCTCTTCCCCAGCTCCTCACATTTATTATAAGGACTTAAGAATCTCACAACAATAAACACAGAAGAACTGTTTGTGCTACTTCTGCTCTGACAAGATGGAAAACACCAGGAGCCACCTTCCTGAATTGATTGTTCTAGACAAGCTCCAACTTAAAACATTCCTGTCACTTTCTGATACATCAAGAAAAAGTAGCCTTGAGAGGCTTCTCACACACAAAAGAAAAGGTGGTGAACGAAAGCGGTGGCAATTGATTTACGTTTGCAAATTCTCCCTTTAAAATAGTGTTCTGGTTTTACAAGTGTCTATGCTAGAGGAAAAAACAAAGTGTTGGAGTTTTTACCCGTTTCACCCTGACACTTCGTCTCTCCATCGCATTGCGGATGAAGGGCGGCTTTTTGGAGAGCGTGGAACTGTCACTGTCACTGCGATTCAGCTGAAAGCAAAGGTAAAAACCAGATATTTCTCAGGGAAGAAATACAAGCAGTGGATACTCACATTGTTAGCAAGATCAGAGGGTTCTGTAAGTGATTATAAGCAGTGAGGTAAGAGAACTATGAGGTTCTGTGAAAGGCTACAGCTGCCAGCTGCCACCCCTGTCCGAGTACACAACATTCAATCCATTTGGCATGGCCAGATCCTGCCACAAGCCTTGTACTATGTCCCTTTTTGGGAACAGACTGCATGGAAAAAGACACACTAAGTTAGGGTATACCATGGGAATCTACCTTTCTCCTGTTTAAGTAACTACACTGGCCAAAATAGCCTAGAAAAATAAGCTCCAAGTAATATGGAAAAAAAACTGATCACTCTTTCCCAGCATCTGTAAAACATGGGACTGTTTTATTAGATATTTCTCTTTTCTTCAGTCACCTGTATTTTAAGCTAGTGGTGCAAGGGGTAAGTTTACCTGTAAGCTATACCCCTGGGATTTTCAACTTAAGAGTTGTCACATTACCCATACACAGCCTGCCTTCTTTTGTAATGGTCTCTAGACCCTAAAAAGAGCTCAACTCAGATAGGGTTTAATTCCCTTCTCATGTTCCTCAAGTTGGGGGCAGGGGAGAACAGACATGTGGGACCTGCATGTGCTGGGACACAGTACCTCTGCCACCCAAGCACAGGCCACTGCTGCCAATTTAATAAGGTTTGATTCTATGGCAGCACCTGCCCCTGCATCATAGGAAGCCTGCACATCCAATCCAGCTCCGCTGGCATTAAGGTCATGCGTGATAAAACACAGTACCTGCTTGTTTGCCAATTCAATTTAAAAGATGAGTTATTTATAGTTTAGGCTGACCCTCAATCCAGGAAATAATTGTGGACGAACATTTCAGAGCAGTGGAAATGACACCCTGACCCAGTATGTGGCCTGCTCAGTAACCTTCAGACAAAGCATACTGGAGATGTTCAAGCTTCCACAATTATTTTGCTGACAGTGTCAGGTACTTAACTTCCCATTTCTATCAAGCTTTCATGTTGATCTCATCTAATGTCAGGTGGACACAGCTAACTAGGTTCAAGGTAGCACAGAACAGTCAATGCAGCAGCAAAGGGTTTGATCTGCAGCTTATTCATCACTGTCTTACAGCAGCCCTTCCAGGTTAGTTTGGGCATCTCAGCATGCTGCAGGTACCACAAACATTTGTGCACGTATACTCTTAATAAATTTGTGCTTAATACTATTAGTTCCGAGGAAAGATACTGTCTAGGAGGTGAGAACAGAGCAACTGAAGTCAAAGAGGGAGAGAAGAAAGCAATGTCAAGGCTCTGTGAAAAATTCAGACTGAGTGAACATGGATATCATGTATACACTGATGAAAAACAGCATTTACAACCCCAGGATTGCATCTTCCTTACCCGGCACACGTACTGACTTTGAGGTCCTGGTGAAAATGTTTTTGAGCGGATGATAGTGCTGCCTCTGACAAACTGAGTCTGGGGTGGATTTGCTGCTCTTTTGTCTTTCGGACGAACCACGGTAGCAGACTGTGCGAGGCTCTCGGTGTTGGTCTCTTTATCCACCTGCAAGACAGACACTGCCAGGTAAATGCCTGCCTGCCACCTTACCAGTGGCACACACCCAGGCTGACAGCCCCCTGGGACACCTCTCTGCTTGCAGTCCCAGAGGCACTCCATTCAAAACCAGATACTCTCCAGCCCTTTTCATGCAGGGTGTCCCAACACTTCACTCTCTGAACTCAGTAGCTGCCACACTGTGTCCCTCCCGAAGGGCCCTGCACCCACTGGTCACTGTAGGACACAGTTGATTCCAGCCAGCTCTGCCTGCTGACCCAGTACTGCAGTGTGACCTGGCAAACTCTGCTCGCACAGAACAGAGGGATGATTTTAAAGCCCATTCTCTTCCTTGCTGTACACTGCAGCGAAGATCCCAATCGCTGTATGTACGTGCACAGGTTTGTTAGACTACGACCACACTCAGCATTAAACAAGGCCAAAGCCACAGGGACAATAATGAAAACTGTTTTCATGAGCAGTAAAAAGAAGGCATGAAATTACGCTATATTACCTGTGGGACTAAATGGTCATGGAGAGTTATTTTAAAAGATTTCAGGTTAATAAACAGTTAAACATCAAATATTAAATATTTAAAATAATGTTTAACTAAATAACTGCTGTAGCTTTGCTCAGCTCAACAGCAATCCAGCCAGCTGAGCAATGGGAAGCTTAACTCATCTTTTCTGTTCCAAGGGCCCTTAACTTTACCTTCACTGCTATTTCCATGTGCAGCTGGGAATTCAGACTTTCTTCTGTTTCCCACAGCGATTTTCCAGCACAGAATTCTTCTTCCTCCTCTGCTTCATTTTCACTGATCTCATCCTGTTCCTCCTGGTCAGGAACCTCTTCGTCCGGCCTGTTAAGAACAGCTTTGTTATTGAACTGGTGTATTGTGGACAATACTCTGGTTTCCTCCTGTAAGCTGCTGGACAGAAACACCTCCCCAAGGCAGCTGGTTGCACCTGGCAGGTCCTGTAGCCACTGACATGACACAAACACACACTTAAAAGGGAATAATTGAAACCAGAGTGAAGCTGCAACAGAAGGCAACCATTGCAGCCACAACTTTATACTGATCCTGCTTCAAAAGCAGCAAGCTGAGGGTTCAAGCCATGTGGTCTGAGCTTAAGGTGAGGGCTTCTTAAAAGGAGCTCTCAGGATGCCATTAATCTTAGTTTTAAAAGTGATGCCAGACAAAATTGAAGCATTTTTCAGCTCCTTTGAACTTACAGCTAGCTTCTCCATCGAACCTATTGGTCAGGCTTGCTTTTTATTTCAAATGTTGAGCTTCATTAATAACATCTGCAAACAGCAGCCAAAATTAATATTCAAGCACAGCCTTGCACCATACAGTGGAGCCTTCAGGGACATCCACAGAACATTGTACAAGAACAAAATTAGTATAATGCTGTTGACTATTCTCAACATTTATCAGCTTTGGTCTCATTTCCCAAGCTCAATCTCCAGAACTGAAGAAACAGGATTTTTCACAAAACCAGAAAGAGACAGAAGCATTTTCCCACAGCTCTGTATCATCTGGTTTTTTATTTGCATGTGAATCCCCAAACACCCTGATCATCCCACAATGCTAAGATGTTGGGATGCTACCTACCAGCTCTCTCCACTAGTTAAAGTGCTTCTGCTTTCTTCCAGTTTCTTCTCCACAGCTTCCAGTTCAACAGCTGTCTGCTCCAAGAGTGCTGAGACAGAGTCCTGAGGAGAGCAAGACGCTTCTCATGAAGATAAAGACTCTCACAAACTGCAAAGCACCCAGCCTTACTGGTCAGAACAGCCCCAGCCAGCTTTCCTCTGGTGGCAGGAGAGTTGCAGTCTCTGCCCCTGCACTGCTGAAGCAACCCACTGCACTCACAGTGCTGGGTCAAGCCTGTGTGAGCCCACCCAGCCCACCACCCCAGTGACCCTCTGCTCGTGTGCAGCTGAGGCTGAGCACACTGCCTGCCACGCTGGTGCACAGGTAAGGCTGCCTCTTGGCTCACTCAGCAAGTTCATTGCAGCAGGGTGAACTGTCTAGTGGGAAGAAAAGCAAGAGCTCACACATCACTTACACTGGACCACATACCACATCCCTCAGCTTTGTGAAGAGCAGATTTCAGTACTTAGCCCAGGACAAGGGCATATCTGTAATTGACATGGGAATTACTTTGCTGCACTTAGTGGCATTTTCAAGTAATAAACATAAAACACACCAGCCTTCACTTCACATCTACTGTAACAGCCCTTCAGCCACATAAACCCTCTCATTAGTACTGTTTAGAAGAGATTTGTTTGATGTAAGCAGTTGTTCTTACTGTTTTCTCAGTGCAGGGTACTTCAGAGTGAGTGTTTCCTTGTTTACTTTTCCTGTTTTGCTTCTGCAGATACTTATAACTAAGGAGATTATACCAACGGGTTGATTTCTCTCCAGATCTACATATTTCAGCAAGGCTAATTTGTGCTCCACCCTGTTGAGAGAAAAAACACAGCTTAAATGTAACACTGAAATGAACTACCACCATGCCAGTAAGAAGAAATGAGAGAAAATCCAGGGCTACTTGACTTTGGCAAGTTTGACAAAAAGAAGAATTGCCCTGTTTACCCCATTTCAGCAGCACTAGTAATCCTTTAGCTATTTTTTAACATCATCTACACCTTCCAATCCAAGTAGCAAGTGTTTCACTGCAGCTCCAGAAGTATCAACAGACAGGATAAATAGCAGCCAGAGCTTCAAAGGAAAAGAGAAAGGAACAGGAGATGCAGTCTCTTTCAAGATATTTGCAAGGCTGAGAAAAATCACTGCCTCAGACCAAGGCAGTTTGTATATTCCTTTTTATATTCCATTCCTCGTCACCTGCCTTAACATTTTTCACTGTGTTACATTCAGTCCACATCCTGACATATTCAAAACCAAAGTAAAACTGATTAGCAATGTCTTTAATCCATGTCTGAGTGGACCCCATTGCACCAGCCCAGTCCAGCAGACTGCATGCTGAGCACACCTCCAACTTTTCTGTAACCTGATGGTTGCTTATGTCCCAACTCAACACACCTACTCATGTTCTGGAGTACAACACTGCAGAAATAGTTCTAATAAAATCAGTTTGCTCAGGTAATCCTGAGCAACAAAAAAGCTCTTCTAACAATAGGGGGCAGCTGGCTATGGCACTACTAGCACTCAAAAAACTATACTCATATGGATTTTAATAGTGTAGATTAATAGTGGCTTTCAAAAAAGTCCTTTAGAGATGGTTAGTATTCTACAGGGGCTTCCAAATTCCTGCAAACCCATTCTAAATTACATAACAGGAAATATTTCCAAAAGGAAGCAAAATAGGTAGGGATTCACACTAGATCACGAGAGCAGGGAAATCTAGTAGGCTGATAAAGTCACCCAGTAGCTCTGTAACAAAATACTGATCTAAGAGATATTTTTTTTCTTGATCGAAGTTGTTACTGTAAAGAACACTATCTGGGAGAGCTCATAAAGCTAAGGATTGCCAAGAAAATTTTCACAGGAATCACCATACTTTGGAGTTTAAAATTTTGTGTAATTAAAAAGAGGAAACAAACAGAAAGATATTAAACCAGAGATGAATACTAACCAAACATTCTTCGAGGTGAGACTTATCTACAGTGCAAACATCGACTCTCAAAGTCTTCTGGCGCAAAGCCGGGTAAGAGATAGAAACCCAAAACAGTTCATTGTACACAAGATTGTCTGAAGCTTCCACCGGCCTCGTGCGAAACAAGCAGCTTGTGCTTTCTGAACAGGGCAGAACAGCCACACGAATGCTCCTGGTGAAAAAAGTGTTGCCATCAGTACAACCCTCCCAGTCTGTACTTCCCTCCACTGCAACAGGTCCATCAACCTGCCAGTGAAATTCATCCTGAGCACTGTGGACATGACTGTCCTACCCTCTTCTTGGGAAGATCAGTCAACTAAGAAAAGAGGAACATCGTGTCCCATCATCAGACACAAAGTGGCACAAGTTGCTGTTAGATTCACCCTTGTCAATCCTGAAATCAGACATCCTGGGATTATGTTTTACATGGTGGTTTATGTCTGTGCAACCTGTCACACTGCTAACACACCCATTAGGAGGTAGAAACACCTACACAAAAGTGAATCAAATTTTTGTCAGCTTGTTCAGCACCCAGCTGAATTTAAAAAGCTTGTGCCTCGAGTAAGTCTAGTAGAAGCTATGTATTTCCCACACGTGCATTCATGCAGGTGTCCAAGGATGAGTTCTGTAGCAGAACAAACATCCCCTCTCTGGTCAATCCAGTTGCTCTGGGCACTGCTATGGTGAAGAACCTTGCTGGCCAGAGCTAACTCCAGGCAAGTCTTTTCCCAGCAAACACAGACTTTTGAGGAAAACGCTGCACTTTATTTCAGCCTGTGGGTTTAATAGTGCATAAATGTTGCCACAGATAAAGTGTAGAAGCATTTAAAAAAGGGTAAATTTTTAAGAGTAAGGAAAAAAAACAAACCCCAACATCTATTTAATTCCCACCGGAATCTAATACAAATACTTCCTTCAAGCCTGTTTATTTCACTCACTTACACTTTTTGATCTTGTTGTAACAGCAGTGCTGCAACATTACTCAGCTGGATGACCAGGATTGCAAATTGTTTATTTTTTTCATCATATCTGAATTGGAAAGACACAAAAAAACCACCATTATTACTAGAGAAGTCTGCCTTGGGTTCCATGAATGAGTATTCCACATGTTTCATTAACACAGACAACCAACATTAAAACTTAACAAACAAGACAAAACTATAAGGGAACCATGGCTTGTCTACAGTTTAAAACAAAAGCAGTTTCATATTACATGAGGTTTTGCTACCAGAACAAGCAGAACTTGGAACAGTCCAGAACATCCAGAATTTAGGAATTCAGACACAATGGGCTACAGATCTGACCTAACTCATGTTGCTTTTCCTGGGGTCTAGCTAAATTGCTGTAGTGTAACTAAAACCTTTTGAAAGGCCTTAGATAATGACTGTAATAAAGTTACAATTAGAAATACCTGAAATACAACAGTGAAGATGTTATGGGTAACCATAGTTTTCTGTTGATGGTCATGACAGGAGTTTTGCACTTCTTTTTCCTCAAATCATAAATAAGCTTTCACTAAATCATTTAAGGAAGATGCTCTGTGGTGACCTTCCTACACCTTACCCACTGCTTGTGGGACTCAGGGTTGTCAATGATTATGATTGTCATTTACTCTCAGTAGTTTTTCCCCTACAAGCTACACACTAAAGGAGGCTGCAAGCCAACAAAAGGCTTTTTCTCCAGCCCAGCACTGTCAGTTACAACCAAACCATTGCTGGTTTGCATCCACATACCACACTACCATCAGTTGATTTCCACTGACACGAAACAGGGTAACTGGGCCAAGAACCTCCTGGGGTCGAGTGTAATTCTCAATTACACTACAAAGAGGGCATTAGTTAGTTAATACTAATAGAACAGGATGAACAGGATAAAAAAACATAATAGAAAGCACTAGTTTTTAAATTCCAAATTTCATTCTTTCCACTGGAAGGAAAATCCAGTAAAAATGTGTAGCACTTACCTCATTGCAATTTGCACTTTAGCCGTCCCAACTGTTTCTGTATCATCACTGTCAAACACCATCACTTCTGACACACATGGTCTGAAAGAAAGCAAAGACAACTAAGGACTTGATTTCCCTCATTTAGGTGATACAAGAACTTTTCCCTTCCATTCAGGGGTTGGGTATAGGGATTTTGTAAAATTAGCAGCTAAAAGGAAGCCCATTTGAAAAGTGCAATCAACCTTAGAGGTATGTATTACAGTGCTTATCAGCAGAAAGTCATATGCCTTCCCCCTTCACTGCCAAAAAAACCCACACAAAAGACTGCAAAAATAAGGCAGTGGGGGATTTTTAAAGGGTTCCCTTGACTGGATTTTAGTAAATACAGCTGACTGCCCAGCAACAGAAATAAGAATTAACAACTGCAATCCTGTCCTGCATCATGACAGCAAAAACTCTCAAGTTTTATTAGATTTAAGACATTCCTTTGTTTCTTTAAGAAATCAAACTTCCCTAAGCAGATTACAAGTGACAGAGTACACTGACTGGTCTTCCTTGAAACAGCTACCTGCATCATTTCCCTTGCCATGTACTCCTCCTCCTCCAAAGTTTTATGCACTGGAAGTCCCCAAAACTACATTCATTGTCTAACTGACTCAGAGGCTACACTGTAGCACATGAAAACAGGATTAACATTCTCCTCTCTTAACTATTTTCCATCTTACTTAGCACTCCTGCATTTTATTACGTTTCAGCTACATAGGACATATTGCTCATCCTACTTCACCATTTCCACAGGCATCAATGTGACACTGTAGGCATTGCAAAGGCTGGTAAGTCAGCAACCCAAACATCAGACATGCAAGTGTGCATGGGATACCTGCTGTAACTGTCACACACCCTCCCTCCTCCCGTTGAGGGGACACAGGGGCCCTGGGACACCCGACTGTCTGACTGCCTGCCTTGAGCCCAGGCCTATGTTACACAAGTACTGCACTTGCTTCTCAACACGAACAGTGCTGTAAACATAAGAAATTACTCATTTATCTAGAGAATTAATGAAGATAATGAATGAAGGGGAGGAATATAAGATGAGCAATTTTTCACCTCTACAGTCATTTCTTGCAACAAATGACCCCGTAATTCCTCTCAATGCCAATAAAAACAGTAGAAAATGCCATGTTAGGTGCAGCCAAACCAGGTATTAATAAGATCAGTACCTTCCAGTGAACTTTTTGTCAGACCACCCCAGATAACTTTAGCAAGCAGTAAGGGAGGTCCAGAAACCCAGCAAAAGCAGGGAGGCCCAGCTCTGGCTATAAGCTCTGCACTTAGGGGGAGAAGTCCTGCAGGAATCACCTCCTGGATCCAAGCACTCTGGAACTGCATGTACACATCCATGAGGCAGTTCGAGGTGCTTCTGCTGTCTTCCTTAAACATCCCAAAGTCCTCTCACATTGACTGAGGGCTGTCATTGACACCAGAAGGGCTGACTGACAGTAGGGGAACTTTACACCTGCCAGATGGCTCTGCTACCCCCATCACAGCAGTCATCACAGCTTACCAGCACCTTCACAAACAGACCAGCTGTTCAAGCACTTCTCTGCCAGCTTGCTTTCAGCTACTTCTATTATGGGAATCATCCAATTCAACCCGCTCATAAGTTTTTTCAGAAATATTAAGAAATCCGAGATTGAGAATTTAGCCACCGAATTACAGAATAGTTCCTAGCCAGCAGTATTCCAGCTGACTCCTGTGTGCAGGGTGGAGTCATTGGCTTCTTCCTAGGGAGAGATCTGATGTCTACCTTTGTACAGTCGCCTCATACACCCCGCTATCTCCAGCAACAGATTCATCAGACACTGCAGCGGACACACACGCCACCTTCAGTGCCGTCCCTCCAGCTGTATTTATACCTATCAGAAAAGCACAGAGGAAAAGCAAAAACAGGTGTTAATGAAAACAAACTGTCTGGATTAGGAGCAACTTTTTTTTCTTATCCTCCCTTTGAATTACCTTTTTTTCCCCACCAAAGTATTGGTAAGCAACAGCACGTTTCTGAAGATGGAGAGGACGCAAGTAGGGTGGGCTGTGCTCAACAGCCACCATCAAGTTAGTGCTTCAGGAACGTGCCCGACTGCCCTGGGCAACAAGAGGCCTCTGGGCAACCAGAGGAAGAGCCTGCATGGTGGAGCTGAGAGCAGGGCTTCACTGCACAGTCAATGCCCACTGAATACTCAGGTCCTGCAGCAGTGTACCCACAGGCTGAGGCTACAGCCCCGTTGTGCCCAGTCCATCACAACAGGCCAGACCCTGCAGGGAGGTGGCAGGGAGGTACCTGTGGCAAGATGGGCAAGAGGATGTGCAGAAGAAGAACTTCTAAATTCTAGTGAAGTTATAAATATGAGCCAATAAAACAGCTCCTACTGCAAGTCACCCTTCAGCAAGTAGTAGGCCTTTTGGTCCTGGCTACCCAGCAAGTAGCAGGCTGGGTAAATGCTATGGACCAAGGTCTGGCCAGGTATGGGTTATGTGGAGGGGTATCTAATGCCTGGTATCTAATGCCAAGTTTAGCTTCAAGGATGGGGAACAGCAAAAAATCACCACCTACCTACCCCTAAACCCAAAAGGTGAGAGTACACAGGACAGAAGGTAGGTCCAGCAAGATGAGGTTAACTAGCTAAATATGGAGTGAAAGAGAGATTTTAGGATTTAAAATAGCAGCCACATGCAGGAATGCAGGGAAAAGCAGACAGGAGGAAGTTGACGCCGGAAGTGTTGCACAGAGGTATCATCTCACTTAGATTTCTTGTGCTACAAAACAGAGAAAGACACACCCTGGAAACCTCCAAATTCCACGCCTTTTCACTTGAACCATCACACTTCTGCAGAAATGTGCTTCAGCTGAGAGTCTGGACTCTGTCTGCCAAGGTGACTAAGGACATACCCAGGACTTAGCTCTCCCTCTCTTGTCAGGGCTTTGGGAGACCTGCTCCAGGAGAGAGGAGGTGCCATGCTGTCACACTGGGGGCAGCTCTGAGTGTGGCCATGCTCCCCTCTCCAAGGGCTTTCATCTTTCAGAAGTGGTCCCTCTCTCTTCTAGCCTTAGGGAAGCACATGCCCCCAAACCAACACATGGTTTCCATCCCATATTTTCTTTATCACAAAGCAAGTTTGGGTTTTTTTGTTTGTTTGTTTTCCTGTTCTTTTGTTTGTTTGTTTGTTTTGGGGGGTGTTTATTTGTTTTGGTTTTTTTGCACAGTCTCACCAAGTCACTCAGAGAATTAAAAACAGCTTTGACAAAACATTGGTGCAAAAATGTGCAAGTGCAGCACAGGGTTATGGAATAATGAAAGGACTTGTTCTACAATCAGCAGTAGAGGGTGCCACAGGCAACACTGAAACAGAGTGCATGTGTGCAGTTTGGACCCATTTATCCATGTATTTTTTGACACCACCACTGAATGGTACTTTTCATCTTGGTGTTCCTATGGAACTGCTGGACAGAAATAAATGTCCAGACCTTTTCTCCATAGGCCAAACCAGATGAATAGAAGTTACCATCTGTAACACAACAGATCAGCCATTAACGGAACCAAACAGATCCACTTAATATTGGCATTCCCAGTTTAATCCATCCTCCCCTCCTGCTGCGTGTGAGGACCTGGCCCCTGCTGCACTCTGGGTCATAGGCTATGCTGGACTAGGTGATCAGGGTCAGAACTATGTTTCTTTTTTTCCTCAGTGTTTCTTTGTACCTCCTACTCCCTGGTTTTAATATGAAAATAATCTCTTCCCTGCTGGCTGGCTTTCCAGATCAAGTTGTTTGAGTTTTATACACCACTCCAGGAATCCCTTTGCATGAGGCTTGCTCACGGGGAAGGAAACACACGTTGGCCTCCATACTCTTAAACTTTGTCTCCTTCAGTTACCAATCCCATCTAGTCATCTCAACCTAGAAAGCCTTCATGTTTGACCAGTCCATCACAGCACCTTGAGGCAAAGGGCCACAGATGCAGAGGGTGCACAAAACCCAGCAGTGAAGTGGGTATCTGTTTGTACAGCAGAATGCTAAAGTGTACACCTAAATAAAGGTGAACTGTTCCCAGAAGGGGATTCATCATGCAGCCATCCTTTACCTGACTTTTTTTGCAAATGACATGGAAGCTCAGCCCTGAAAGTCTTACACATACACTGAACCCATGACTTTCATGTGGCAAACTTAACACAAAATTTGGATCTCCTATTTTAAGCAAGAAGTCTTGAAGGAGGCATCACACTAAAAAGAAAGTTTATGAGAGAGTTCAGAACTGACTCAGGTCTCTTCTATATGTCAACACAGGCAGATAACGCTTCCTATGTTTTTGCACCATTTTTTTTTTTCACTCATATCAAGAACTTAAAGTTTGGTCTTTACTTCCTGCTGCTTCCTCTTCCAAGGGCACTCCTGGACACACCATGAGAAGGCCTTGAAGAGCCATGTCATGCACTGTCCTCACATCCACGCCCATTTCCTCAGAGAATGCCAGACTGCCAGATTCCAGGTTTTGCTACTAGTTTCACCTAAATCACTCAAGGTAGCACTGAGATGAGAGAGGAAACCTTGTTTCAGCCTCAAAGGTAGCAGAGGTTCTGTTCTAACAGAAACAAAAAGCAAATCCCTCAGACATATAGGAGACTGTTCTACTTACAGGAACACGTGAGCATGCTTTGCCCATGAGGCCAAGTACTGACCACCCCAGATCCAGCCACCGTGTTTCAAGTGTTACATTGCACCCCCCCAAAATGCCTGAGGAGTAAAACCTCATCTCGTTATTACCCGAAATAAACTACTTATGGTGATTATTTTGTCTGCTGACTGGCTAACAGCAATAATCACTTAATCTGCTTAACACCTGAGCTTTCACTTTAACAGCCTTGACAAATCTTGAAGAGCTAAAAGGTTAACACTAATCAGTGCCCAGTTCTAATAAGAATAATCAGTGTTTCCTACTCAAATGCGTAATACCTCTTGCTTGCAGGAAAATGGTAGCTCAAAAGGGAAGATCTGCACTCCTGTCTTTTATTGTATTTTAAAGAATGTCAGCCTTCCCAATGCAGAAGGCAGTGATAACATGGTGCTAGTTCCCTCTGTTCACATAAGCTCTTTTATAATCCTATGAAAAACAGAAACAAATTGCACTGCTGGTTCATACAACTACAGCTTCTAAGTTTATATTGCTTTAGAAAGTCTTTTTCCCTGCAGTTACAAACCCAGACTTTTCACTCCTCTCCACTGGATCCACCCCAGCTACAGTCCCAAGGGCTTCAGAGAGGCCCTAGCATGAGTGCCCTGCCTGCTTCCCATCCACGTCAGCCCAGCCACCATTTTAAAAGAGGACAAACTCTTCCCACCCACCAATAAGCCATATGTATGTATAAGAAGATCCACTGTCTCTAAATGTCTTATTTTATCACGCTCACAATCTAAACACGTTTTTGTTGCTAAGAGACCATCCCCCTCAAAACAGCAGAAGTTCAGCACAGCCTTAACATGTCTGCTCAGCTGAAGTTAATAAATTCATTGCCACTGATGTACTGGGAACCAGAGCAAGATCTTATGCATCCTGAGGTAGTGGGGAAGGATTTTTATTATCATTTGTTAACAATTAAGCTAAATGGCTTTCCCAGCCTTTCACAAAAGCTCGGCCAAAATGTTTGTGTCAGTAAGGCATTATGTGCCTCCCAGACCCGAAACACTAGATGACACTCTGAATAGTTCAGTGCCAAAATAAACCAGGAATCCCACCACAACCATTTGTATTTGCACAGGAAATCCCTGTAATTTGTGTACACGTGCATATAAGTACATTAGAAATGCACCTAGATCCAGTCTTCTGCAAGAGCCATCAGATCAGCAGCATTTTTTGTGTACAAATTAAAACACCAACCCTTCCTCCCAACCCAGGCAGAACACACAGTTGAATGCATTTTTCAACACAAAGACATCAAGGTGAAACACAGCTTTTGAAATATTTCCTTCTCAATGCTTTATAAACTACATCAAAAAATAAATGCATGCATGTGCATGCAAATAGTTTGTTACCATACCTTGACCTAGATGTTTATCTCCTGCTCTAGGCTCTTCTAGTCTACAGTTGCCACTCCCAGTGTTCAAGGCGAGTTCTGAGAGATTTGTACTTATCTCTGCATCATCAAAATCCATATGGCTTGAAAAGGCATCACCACTTAGGAGTGGGTCTATCACCAGCGGAGAGCAAGGTGGAGATGGAGAAGAGAGGGATGACCTTGGAGATAGGGATGTCATGGATTTTGGAGTACCAGACAATGACCTCAGGGCCTGTATGCGACTGGTGGTGTCTGCTTTGCGAGTCTTCACTACTTCATTTTCATGAATAGTGGTGATACAGCCTGATGGTCTAAATCCAGTGGCTCCTTCTAAGAGCAAGTCAAGCTTGCTTTGATAGTCTGAGTCCAACTGCTCCAACTGCTCCAGGTGCTCAAAGTAGAGATCAGTGAAACTGGCTGAGGTGGATGAATCCTGGCTGGAGGTGGCAAGAGATCCTCTGCTAGATGCAAGAGAACCAGGGCTGCTGCTCGAGGAGAGGGAAAGCATGCTGGTGGAGAGACTGAAGGAAACAAGTCAGAAAACCATTATACTGTATCTCCTGCTTTGTCAGGAAAACACTGCCAAATCAGCAAATCTCTAAGCCAACATGGTACATTTTGCTTTGTTAGCTCAGGCCATACGCATTAGTCCCCGCAACAATCCAGAAGCACAGTCTACCCAGCAGAAAAGTTGGATCACTTCTCAGGAAAAATCATATCTTTTGCACACATTTTCTACTCACCATATCAACCTCCTAAGAAGCTTCTTTAGCCAAAACAACTCTAATGAATAGTTTCAAATCAATTAAAATTAGTGATAACATTCTCCTCCCACATCTGTCTGGAAAAAAAATCTACGGTTCCTGTTAATCTCCAAAGCAAACCACAAAAACCAGCAAAGCCCATGCAAGAAGATGAAGTTGTTGCAACAAACTGACCATATGGAAATTACATTCCATTTGCTTCAATCTTGGAATCACAGCCAAAAGGCAGTATCACAGCTGCCTGGAACTGGCCCTCAGAGATGACAACAGCCAGGAGTTACCAGAAAACTGGCAGCATTTACCTAAGTGAAAGACTGCTACATGGAATCCAGGGCCAGGAGAGCAAGGGAAAGAGTTGGGGCTGGGCTGTGAAATCAGTTTGCACAAATTATTTATCCCTAGAGACATCAGTTCAGAACATAACTAACAGCAAAATTAATTTTAAGCAGGTGCTGAATAGTAGTCTTTTCAGATAAGAAAGCTCAGGGACCACAGCACACAGTTCTCTGTGCAGAAGACCCAACAAATCCTCCAGTACCAACTACAACATATACCATCCCTAGAAATCCCATTTAAATCAACACTCCTGCTCCAGATATTAAATACCTTGCTCATTACTGACTGTTTAAAGACCCTTAACCCTCACTTCACATATAGATTAGTTATTGGAAAATTTCTGTGTATGTATAAGTGGCTTAACTTGCTCCACTGGAAAACATGTTAATTAGCCTGATAATCCCTTATTTATTATTTATGGAGTAAAAGCTAGAAGCTGCATTTGTATCACTACGCCCACGACCTTATCAGAAAAAGGCAAGTATGCAGAATTTAGTATCATTTTGCCACAAAATGTCTTCTGCATTTGTATGGCAGATGTGCAGTGCATCACCTTTGTTCAAAAAAGCTATGAGGGAAACATAACTGAAAAATGATAGCTGTTTTTGCATTTTGGCAGTATCTATAGATCTGGTGAGGACTAATAAATTTACAGATTTTCAGTATTTCACTATAAAAAGGGAGGGTTTTTTAATTAATCCTTTCCCTATCAACAAACTGGGCTCAGCTTCTTTGTGCATACCTTTGAGTGCCAGACATTTTGCATTATGGGGTTAATAACAAATGCTTATTCTTATGAAGGAGCATGCCAAGAACACTGGGCACATAGTTAGGAAGAAATTAGTTTCACATGCTTCTGGGTCACCTCAAAAGATCCCTAATCAGCTAGATGAAATGAAAATATGATGCATTTCCACTGCATAAGAGCATTACAGACAGCTATTCTCCATGGTGGCTTATTTACATGTCAGTCTTGCACTATGATTTCTTTCCAGTCTTTTCGGTGTCATCTTCACAAAATGAAACAGAATCCAAGTGGAGCAGAAGCTACAAACAGAGTAAGTTCAGTACACACTGATAGGAAAAACCTCAACAAACAAAAACCCCACCAAACTCTCTTCCTAAACAAAGAAGATAAAAAAGCCTAGTTTTAGCTACTGATTGTTTGGCCTTACTGCCTGCAGTCACACGTTTGTCTGGAAACTGGCATCTTACGCTCTTCCAAAACCACAGCCTGAACAACCAGACCACAGTACGACTGCAGAAACATTTCTATATACCATATGAAAGGCAACAGATTCAGGGATATCTTAATACATTTTTAGGCTGGTGAAAGGCCTAGAGAACAAGTCTTAGGAGGAGCAGCTGAGGGAACTGGGGCAATTTAGTCTAAAGAAAAGGAGGCTGAGGGGAGACCTTATTGCTCTCTACAGCTACCAGAAAGGACATTGTAGAGAGGTAGGTGCTGGTCTCTTCTCTCAAGCTAATAGTGATAGGACATGAGGGAATGGCCTAAAGCTACAGCAGGGGAGGTTTAAGCTGGACATAAGGAAAAGTTTTTCACTGAAAGGGTCATCAGGCATTGGAACAGGCTGCCCAGAGAGGTGGTTGAGTCACCATCCCTGCATGTGTTTAAAAGTTGTCTAGATGTGGTGCTTGGGGATATGGTTTAGGGGTGAACACGGTAGAGTTAAAGGTTGGACTTGGTGATCTTGAAGGTCTTTTCCAACCTAAATGATTCTATGATTTTCTACACTGCAAGCAACAGCACACTTGGAATTAATTTAGAGAATTATTACCATGACATTCATCCATTAGCATGTAGGGCATTACCAAGATTCACTTCACTTGCTGTGTAAGTGTTAAGCTGTCTTTAATATACTCCAGTAATTCCAACATGAGCAAAAAAGAATCTCAGCTGTCCTTATTCACCTAAATGTTACATGTCCAAAATAGAAGGGACTGTGCAATTTCCTTCTGTTGTCAGACACCACCACAAGGTTATTTGTTCTGTTCTAAAGCATCCATCTAAACTGAGTGGGACATATAATCCTCAAGGCTTCTCTTTCCATTGACTACACAGGGGTCTTAAGTCACCACTATAACTGAAAGGCCTTTTAGACCTCTCAGTGGGGAGCTGAAATTGTTAGCAGGGAAAGGCAGCCACTCCATGAGCAGTTAAAGCACCTACAATTTCTGTAAAAGGTGCCATACCTTTTCAGCTGGGTGTGCAGCATTGCAACTAATCGTGTGGTTTCTTCCAGTTCTCGGACTAGCTGATTTCTTTTGCTACTCAACTTCAACCTAAGAGAAGAGAAAAAGATGAGCTAAAGCAGCATTTACTATTTAAAATGAGGAGTAAAGGAAAATTCTATTTTATCTATTAAATCCTACAGAAATTAATAAGAATACACAGTATAACCTGGGACAAAATTTGGTCACAATGCGCAGGTGTTTACCAACTTGCAATACTCTTAAAATGTGGAACTCAATCCCACAGACATTCACAACAGGGCAAATCATTGCAGCTAATACTAGAAAAAATAATGCTCCTAGAATCAGGCCTCAAAAAAAGTCCATCAGATTTTGCTCACTGTACACTATTGCATTCTTATACTTCCTGTGCTAATAAAGTGGCAAGTGCTTTTGTTTGCTTCCAGTAAGGCCTACAGATGACTAAGGTTCACAGGATTTAGTAATTAATCATCTCATTACAGCTTTACATGAATTATGGACTTCAGCAACATCTCAGTTTTATTTCACACCTGGGCACTCAGGTGCTCATACCCTAACTTAACAGGCCTCTGAACAATAAATCCTTCTCCAGAAACATGCTATTTCTTTAGCATACTAGAACAGGACCATGTTCCTAAAAATCACAAACTAATTTGTTCCTCTTACAGAGAGACCAGAACATTTGTCAAATGACAGATACTTCAGGCTGGTAAAAGTCCTGTAGCTGAAATATCTGAGATGCCTACATTTTTCCCAGCATGATAAAACCATTAAAAGACTGCAGAAAATTAGTGTAGTCTGGACCCTGAGCATGTAGAAGAAATGAAAATAGAGAGCCACAGACAGAGTGAATGCAGCCCATCTATTCCATATGTATTCAAAAGACTGCAGCTAAAAGAAACATTGCCACAGCCACCCACACTAATACATCCAGATTGTAACGTGCCTGTAGGCAACACCTAATGCAGTATTCATCCACACTGCACATTCCCAGGAGACCTTCCCCTGCAACACAAGTGAAATTAGGCAGGATAGTTGGCATTTTTTTCAGATAGTTTAGATTCACAGGGTATTCCAGGCAGCTCCCACAGCCCTGTCAAATACCAGTTCCTGCAGGAATCACATTTAAGAATGCTCAGAACAAACAACAAATTTTTAAAATTTAAATTTCCATCTGTTGACATTTACCAAACTCCAGACTGCAACTGCAGAAGCTGCTGTGAGGTGTTGGCTGCATACAGAAACATCATAGTACACTAACATTATACTGGGCTATTTTGAGCACTTCTTACATTCTCCTAGAGGATCCATTTGCAGGAACAACAAGCTTTTCCCACTTAACAACAAGCTTTCCCCACTTGGGGAGTAAGAGTTGCAGATGGTTTCTCTTGGGAGATGATTTCAGAAACCTTATAAGTAGAAACAGTCTCCTTCAAGTCTAAGGGCACTCTGCTATCAGCACTCAGCCACGGAATGTTGTTGCTTGCTCCCGATTATCTTTTGTCCAACAAGGTAAAGCTCTGTCCTATGCCCAGTAACCTACCTCTCAGTTAGAGCTTTGCTCTGAGTGTCTCTAGCAGCCTGAAGGTCTTCCTCCAGGCGCCTTCTCTCTGTCTCCAGTCTCTCCACATCTCCTCGTGTCCATTTTCTGGGGCTAATAAATCGCATTTCTTTTAAGAGCTCCTCCTTCTCATTAATTAATATCAGACGATCCCGCTCAGAGTCCAGCACACCAGGCCAGGCCTCACTGTCAAGCTTAGCCAGTTGTATTTTCAGGTTTGCTATTCTGCAGGGGAGGGGGAGGTCGGAGGGGGGGAAGAAGAAAAAAAAGCTGTTATTCCATGAGGAGTGTCTGAGCTGCTGCTCCCAGACACACAGAGCTGCAGCTTGACCAACCAAATCTTCCATTGCCCTGAAGAAGGCACTCAGCTCAGGGACAACTACCCACACCCTCGTGCTCTCCTCACCAGGCCACTGTCAAGTGGTGGGCAGGAGGCAGCTGATATGCAGGATGGGATTTTAATTTGGGTTTGCTCCCAATAGTAAGCTCAGTCTCTAGTTTACCTGCAGTGTCCACCAGTCAGGGAACAGTTTAACAGAAACTCTGGCTCTCAGAAAAAGCTGTCAGATATACTGTAGGGTGTTTCATTTGCCTTACAGCTAATGACCTCACAGGACTTGGTGTGAAGAGTATCGGTATCAGGGTGTAAATATCTATGTTTAATAAAGTTTATGGAAAAGAGCTGTATACTCTCCATATACGATTCAGATAGTCTGATAAAGCTCAGTGGTTACTCAAAAGTTTAGAAGCTTTTTTTGTCTTTCCAATGAGGAAGTTACTCATAGGCATGCTGCTACTGGAAGACTCCAACTGTTGGCTCAACACTAAGTATTCTGGACACATGAAAGAGCTACGCTACTTTGGGCACAAGGTGCACCTGAGGATGTGAAGAGTCCAAGAGGCAACATGATCCCACCTAAATCCAGAGCCACTTGCATGAAATTTAAAGTCTATTTTCATTAGAGGTACCATTCCAGATTTCAGCTTAAAGTCTGTATCACTAATCCTTCAGCACCATACCATATCTCAGGCAGGAAAACTATTACTAAAAGCATCAGCAATACAGATTAAGAATTTAGCAAGAGTGTGACTGACAGCAGAGGAAAGCACAGCTCACGGCAGGTAAGCAGGCTGCTCACTCCAACTATCTGCTCATTCCCAATTTCCCAAGTTTGTGAACTGCTCAGTTATTTCCACAAATGGTCAGCTTTGCAATGCAACATACAGAGGGAAGCAATAAACTAGCAGCAGGCCAGGCAAGAGAACCAAAGGCAGTAATGTCAGTCTTCTCAAAGGAAACTCTCCTTTGGACTCACTGACCTCCAACTCTTCATGACCTGACGGAGTGATCATAGTAGTTTGGTGAGAAGCAATAGTACAGATAAAGTTGAATAGGAGTTACCAATACTTGGCATTTCTGGAACTTGCACAATCAAAAATGATCGAGTGGGAATGGGGAAGGCAGAATGGGCTGGGGTGGAGAAACTACAGAAGCTTAAAAGGCAAACGAGGAGGACAAGTATCTTGCAACGTAAAGCAAGATATTTGCAAAAATAATACACCTGACTGAGGAGCAGAGAGTTAAGGCATAAATGCCCCTTCATGTGATTAGTTCAGGTTAATCTCTCACTCAGGTTTATTAAATACATAAGAAATGGAAGTGAAATGCTGTATGTGTAAAATAAAAGTCCAATATTCATCTCTCTTTGAAGAGGGCTTTGTGTTCTGGTGACAGAATTACTGGACTTAAATCAGACACAACAATTTCCTGTGGCTCATCATCGGGACTCATCTCTTACTAGAACTTGGTTTATGCTACAGGATGGTGAACTCTTCCACCAGCAAACCAGCACACATGCAAGCACAGAGCAAATTCAAGGCCAACTAGCAAAATCAAAGCGTGTGGAGTAAGTAATAAGATGCAGATCTGGGCAGCAGCAGCTACACGACTGCTGAATGGCCTTGAAGAATAAAGCTTTGTCTTCCAAGCTCCAGAGGCCAAGAGGAACTCGAGCCCTGAGAGAGCCTGTGAAGGATTAAGCTCACAGAGACTGACCTGCCTCCTCTATCACAGGAGACAGACCAGAGATCACCTTTCTGAAGAGAAGCCTCACTTTCTGTAAACCCATTTCCCACAGTGGGTTGCTTACTCTAATTAAAGGTCCATAATTGATAGACATTCAGCTCAACTATTTTTAGGTCTCCTTAGGAGCTGTTTTGGTTTTGAGTGCCTGATTAAGTGCAATACTGGGCTCCAACAAAGAATTAACAGTGGCATTAATTCACAATCCAAGAATTCCTCTGTGTATTTTGAAGGGATATGAGTTTAACAGGATTGGCTGGCATTAATCTGATCACTTTTGGCATACATTTGCATGGATATGGCTTTTCCACTGGAATTTGTTCTCTATGCATTTCTGAGGCTAACAGCTTTGTTAAACTAACCTCAGGTTTTACTCTTTGTAAATGATCATTCTTTTCCCCCTGCTCAGTTAAAAAGAGGTTTATGTATTCTGTTTTTCCAATAAAACAGCATCATTACAAAAGAAATGCTTTGCAGACTGTCTGGTATTTGGCTGAGAACTCCAGCCCTTCAGTATTCACTGACCGAGTCTGAACTACATCATTGCTGAGCCGTGCTGGGTTTGTGTTGCAAAGAAACCAGCAATACTGGGCTCGGGTCATATCATCTTTCTGAATGGCCACCAGCTTGCAAGACTGAACTCAATACAGAACAGGAAGCTCAAGTTTTATTTAATTGTTTCCTTTTTACCTAGAAAAGGTAGTTAGATTCATTCATTGTCATATCAAGTCCCTTGCTAACTGGGGAAAACCGGTACTTGTCTGTGACACAGGCTAAACATGTAGAATTTTTAATCTCTTTAGAGTTCATTCAGAGTGCATGCATCTCCACAGAAGTGCACATCAAGATGCGTATCCACAACCAGTAATTAGCAAGTCTGTTATCATAACAGCCTCTGTTCTTCAGAAAAAATAATAGAAGTAAAAATGGGCAGCATGGTCTTAAAACTGACCAGTCTAATACCCACTAATATTGCAATGCTGTTAAAAGGGACATGAAACTGTTCAATTCTGGGAGATTATAAAACATACTTTTAAATCCCAGAGTTACCACCAGTCACACAATAAGCAAGCTGAAAATTTAACTGTTGAAGGAGCTAAAACAGTGCACAGAGTGCAAGTGCTACCAAACTGAGTTACTGCTATAAGCTCAAACCGTACAACACAGTTTAGCTGCATCTCTGATTACATTAATGCTGCAGTAGCTGTCTCCTTCTTGAGATGTAGGACTGACTTTTACCCATTTTATCAGTTTCCAATCCAATAAAGCTAAAGGTTTGTCAATGTAGTTGTTCTTTGTTCTTTTTTGCAGGTTTAACATTATCTGTTCTAGGACACTCGTTGTCTCACTGAGCCATGAAAGGAAAGGATGCAGTGGTGGGTAAAGGAACAGAGACAACTGTGCCCTGACATTCTGGAGTGGTGAAGTTCATCAAGATATTCACCTACATCTGTGCCTTTGGTCTGGTCCACAACAATGCTGTAAACAGTGTCTGCTACAGTCCACTTTCCATCAGCCCCTTATGAATCTGTAAATCTAACCTAATTATTATGGGATCATGCTGGTTTCAGGCCTTCAGTTTTACCTTTCCAGATAGTACAGAGGTAATAAAACAGACGCATTTCCACCATTTGGCTCCCTTTGTAATACATGCATGGGCAAAGTACCTGCTCTCCTACTGTGTTTTTGGAACATGTTAATATGCTGCTGTGGGGACAGGAAACAGTTCTACCATCACAAGGAGGAATTTTCATAGGAGCAGAAGGTTCCTTGTGAGTCACTATATCCATAGTGTTGTTCCAGCTGAAAACCAGTTATTTCTTTCTGGATCTCTGACTAAAGACCATGCCAAAACCACAGTGCTCTGATAGCTGGAGATCTCATAATTTTAACATCAATTATTCAGTCCTTTCGGACCCATCTTTCCTCATGATAATGTTCTTTAAACTCTGAGAAAATCCATAGATAAACTAAGAAAGACATGAGGTATCAAAGCTCCTGTAATTGCTAGATTGTGTTATATGCCCTTCATCATTACTTCAAGTGAACTATTGTGCTGCCTTTATACAAGTCTTCCTAAAGTTTAACAGAGTATTAATAGTCTTCTCAGGTTTGTCATTATTCACTCTCTCCTCCTTGGAAAAGATACAGACTAAAGTAAGAGTGCTCCACTTCAATCTGAAGACAAAGTCAGTGTGAATTAAGTTGCCGTTTTCTGCAAAACTTAGAAGTATAAAGCAATTTTAACACTGAAAAGTTAACCACTGCATCTGGAGGATTCTTATTTTCACTGTTGTCTTCAAAAGTCACAGAATTATTTGAATGTCGAGGTAGTTTGGCAAATCTTGTATTGGCAAAATAGGCAGTCCTGATAAAATTGCTCCCCCTCGGAAGAAAAGTCTAAGTTCCTGTCAAAAGCAGCTGGGCACATACAGCCTTTGATACAGATACAGATCAAATTTTATGACACTGAGTAACATGCCAGTATACTAAAATGAGAACATTATTAGTAACTCAGTGTTGAAACTCTTATCTCTAACCAGACTAGAGAACAATCTCTCTCTTCACATATATCCCAAGTACAGCCTACACCATGCAGGTGAAGTTTGTTATTCTGGACTTGCAAAGTCCCTTTAAAGCAGTCAAAACTGAAGTCACTACCACTGACAGTTACACTGCTGAACAAGGACTAGGCCAGCCAAAGACTAAATAACAATGCTTGGTGGTTTTTCATTTAACTAAACAGTTGAGTTAGCTATTAGCTATTTTAAAAAGTAAATCCCAGAAAACTTTGGCTTAAATGGACCTGTTAAGTAGATATGATTTCTTAAAATCTGTTCTTCATTCATCCCATATCAGAGGGCAAGGGTGAAAACTTACGTTCTTAGAGATAAGCTCTGGGATTGTAGCCATTGACCATATTTTGATATGTTAGGTGTTAACACAATATACATTTCTCCTTATCAGACTTTAAACCATGCAAACATTAATTTCATTTTGAATAAGGTAAGGAGATGCCCTGCAGTATAGTCTCCTTATTAGGAATGGGGAAGCATTGGCAACAGGTAGCAAAACCACTTATGTCTCCACAGGTGTGGCCAGACTGAATTCTTCATATATTAGTCACTCCTTAGTAATTTCTAGGATGGTTATTTATTTCTCGAATGACAGTGTTGACCCAGAAAGCCTATTGCCTCACTGCCTCAAAAATTACCATGTTTATTTAGCAGTAATGCTGGGTTTCAACGCGTGGCACCTTTTCTAGTGAAACGCACCTTCAGAAGGTGCTGTGTGACAGCCAAAAGGTACAACAGTCCAAAGAATTACCTTCTCTTGGCTTCTTCATATTGAAGGCGTAATCTCACTTTCTCAGCCAACTGGTTATTGCTGCTGGTAACAAACTGAGACAAAATATAAAATCAGCAACATAGTTTGGATATTCCCTATTGAAATTGACAGTGCTACAAGTTCCACTTACTCTTGTCAAAGTCATTTACTAGTCGCATCTAGCACAGGATAGGAAAATAATTGCCTTTGATTAAATTTGTCATGATTTCTTCAAACACCTAAAACCCCACAAGATTCAGAGGCTCTTTTTGGTGTAGTTTACCAGAAAATCTACCACATCTATCTGGGGCTTCCATTTTCATAAACAAATAGCTTCGCAATCTTTCCTCTCAAATGCTGTTTGCAATCTCTAAGTGCTGTGATGTGTTTTGTTTTGGATGACATTTTGCTTTGGCTGTGAAGTCCTAAAGATAATGGACATCCCAGCATATCCATATCTGCAGATCTTCAGTCACATGAGTGGCCCTGAGTGAAAGTGGCTGCAAACATTTAAGTAAAGGTTCAGAGAAGAGGCCTCTGTGATGTCCTGTGAGACACCTGCATGTACCCGAGCGCTGACTGAGCCCCTGCTGAGACTAGCACCAACCTGACAGTCATGGTCTTGTTGCACCAGTGGGACTGAAGGTTTATGAGTACTATACATTTGATGGCATCAAAATATCTGCACATATTCTATCATTCTCACTTGCAACACTAAATGCCAAATGCACTCTTAAGGGAAGAGTCCTGATTAGAGCTTAGCCCATACACAGCTATGGAATGTTTCTTGTCTAGTAGCACATTATTGCTATAAAGAGCTACGGGAATATTTGTATCACAAGCAGCTGCACCTACAGGCAAAATAAAACTTACTTCCTTTTATTCCCTCCCACCTGGGTTTTCTAATAGAGACAGAGGGGGGAAACAGCAGGTTGCCTTTAGAGACACACTAACATCGCATACAAAAATGAAGGTCACACTGAAGTTTAAACCAGAAGACTCATTTCATAGACCCCTGGCCATGCGTACGAAGGCAGTACTACATGTAGTTCAGAAGGATGTCTCCACATACACTTGTTTTCTCCAGCATTACTCACGTTTCCTGACACATCAGTCTGGGAGCTGACATCCAGGTACTGCCGGGGCAACAAAGGGCTGGAGCTTTCCACTGACACGCTGCTGGCCCACAGGTCTGACTGGGATCCTCTGTCATTCACAAAGCTGTCTTTTAACCTGGCTAAGCTCTAAAACCATAAAAAGTGATGAGGTGAGCTTAATTCTGCTCCAAGTGCCTCAGCAGCTACAGATCTTTAGCCTAAACTACATGATTAAGATCTGACCATGTTTATTCTATACTTGTTTCCAGGATCTGAAGAACAAAAAGGCTGCAGTCCAATCACAATACAAAACTCATTTATGTTAATAAAAATCTCAATTACATATTTGAAATACAAAATACTTAAATTACTTCTCAGAAATTCCATCTGATACAAATGGCAACAGAAAACACTATAAAGTCATCCTGTTTCAATACCTGAATAAGGTCTTGTTTTTCCTTCTCCCCTGATGTAATGGCCTTCTTGAGAGCTTTCATTTCAGCCAAAATGGCTTGTGCCTCATCAAGTTTGTAGCCACCTTGAGTATCAGCCATTTTCATGTCAATTCTGCATGGAAATTAAAAAAAAAGCAGTAAGCTAACAGTTTATCAAGTCCAGTTAACTGAATCAGCCTAGCTGCATGCATCTTGACATAATATTGTAAGGAAAACACACTCCGAAGTATAACAAAGGCAACAGAAGGAACAAAGAACTCCCCTCATCACAGTCTAAGTTACTTCACTCAGAAGTACATTAAGCTTCAGAACTCTGTTTTTAGTCCTATCATCTCTTTGACTCCTTAAAGAGGAAAAAGGTGCACACAAACCCACCAAAACAGTATGTATGGGCAGACTGCTGCTAGTTACCTTGTTCCTAACCTAGACAGGATCAACTTAGCCACGTATGGGAATTACCTTCTTTTCAGTCATGATTTTGAAAACCAGGCACAGAGCTCACATGCACAGGTTTGCTTGCAAAACCTAATTACAAGCCTCCTCATAATTTCCTCTTCTCAAAGGAATTCAACTGCAGTTGCAGTTTATAATAAATCAGATATTAACCACTGACATTTTTTAAAACATGCCACACAAAGGTAAGTACCTGAAACTTTTCCTCCCCTTCCACTCCACCTTAAATTGTTCTTCAGTGCCCTAAAACAATGGCTCTTATAATCAAGACCATAGGCTGTACTGTGTCATCTGTATTGAGCAGTATTGAGTAAAACAGAGTATCATTTAACTGAAGAGATCCTGGTTCAAAATCTTTTTATCATGAAGTCAGTCCTGATGCAGTCAGTCACATACAGGCATTGATTTGAGAGAACTGTCCCCATGGCTGTCTACTGCTTTCAGTTGCATATGCCTGAAGACATCATCAGCAGCATATTTCAGCTTATATTCTTTAGGCAGCTATTTATAGATATAGAGGGGGATGCATTACAAGCCAGAGATGTTCCACGCTGAAAATAAGATCTTGAGAACAAACTTACTTCTTCAGTGTTTGAAATCCATGCTCTTTATACTGGAGCTCTTGCTTCATGTGAGCTACTTCTCTCTTGAGTTTATTAACCTGCAGGAAGGTGTCACATTTTTAGAATGGTATTTTATATGGATATTTACGTACAGCACTACCTGTTCAATTCAAAATGCATTCAGTGTAGAGAGCACCCTGAACAAAATTTCCAGACAATTAGTCCTTCTCAACAGCAGCTAACAGCCCTGACTGCCTCTTCATCAGGACATTATCACTGGCTAGCACTTCACCCAGTACCCAGAGATACTACACCACTTAGTGAGGAGCTCAAGGGAAGCTGCAACCTCATAAGCAGAAAAGCTGAGAAAAATTCATGAGAGACAGGAATGAAACACATGTCAGTTTTACTCAGAAAGGTTTAAAACCTTCCCAGTCATTAAAAAACCATTAAGTATCAGGACAGGAGCTACACTGCAGCGACAGAAGCCTTCCTCCAAGATACCAAACTAAAAGGCCCCACTGCATGAGTAACACAGCAGGATGAAAATACATATTGTAAATCCACTGACCCTACAGCTTGCTGTTTTATATTCCTCCACAGAGGCCAGACTGACCTACTTTACTTGAGTCCTTTCTTCTTCCCAAACCGAGCTCTGCATGGGAGCGTGCACTGCCCTGCTGACAACCCGCACCCAGCCCAGGACAACACGGCTGCCAGTCTCTGGAGAGAGCTCACAGCTTGCCAGTACCATGGCACCCCGAGGAGCCAGCAGGCAGCTCAACACCCCACAGTGCAGCTCTACAGCAGTACATACTGCCAGCTGCCAAGGAAGTCTAAAGTCTAAGGGAAAAAAAGAGCTTTAAACTCTTAAGACGGCAACATTTGAGAAGTTCGATAAATTATCTCCTAGATTAAGAATGGCAACATTAGCTCTTTCAACTGCTTTGGCATCTCCTTTTAGTATTTGCCACGAGGTTTTGAAAATACCTGAAGATTACTCATGGCAAGCAAAGGTCCATTGGTAGCACTTACCCTGGATTTTGTAGTAGCAATCTCTGCTTTGAGGATCTCTGGGTCATACTTGGAACTTGACGATGAGCCAGAGAGCACTAGAACAAATACGACGTCCAGTTTAGCAGCTCTGCCTTCCCCACTACTCTTACACCAGCCCCGCCAGAAGTCAACACCTCCCATCACTCCTGCACACCCAGATCTCCACACACTGCTAGTGTAAGCCTTTTACCCATTTTTCCAGACCTCTTCATACCCCTCAAAGACAGGGAAAGGCAACAGTGCAGTCAATTACTCCACAGAAGGTGTATACTGAAGAGGCCAGAGCACGTCCTGCATCTTATAAGTCTTGGCCTGTTCATGGTTAACACACTTAACTCAGACTCCCAGATATGTTCACTCCATTCAATAGTGTGGCTTCCTGCATTTCCAAAGGCACTTAACACAAGTGAAGAGACATGAACTGCATAAAGGTTTACTTCATAGTTTTTGAGACTCAACAATCCACTGAATGTTTAGAAACAAAGAAAAGCAAAGAATGAGAAGAAACTGAAAACTGCAATGCAAGCCATCTCACAGCCTTGAGGACACGACCAATAATACAACATGTCACACCAGATTAAATCAATGTCCCATTAAGAGCAGAATTTTCTTCTCAGCAGCAGTTAAAATCCTTCTGCTTCAGAAGGTACAGAAGCTCCCCAATGTGCAATGTTGCTAGAGGTAGCTGTAGGCAAGGGAGATATTTTGATCCTTGCAGACATCAGTTTATGCCCTATAAAACATGGGAAAGCATTTCTAGCTCTTGCTGTTTGGTTGGTTTTTAAAGACAGATTGCATCACACCAATGCAATTCCCATTCACAGCGTTCTTCGTGCACTGCTCTGGTACACCAGTTCTTAGGTGGAGGCAAGACCAAAAGACCAGTACTTCATAGGGTGGACCAAACCCTAGTCAAATAAGAATCCTTCAGTTGACAAAAAAATTCTTAAATTCTTTTTAACACCAGGGACAGGATTAGCCAGTGGAAATCACCACTGTAATACAAAAATCAACAGGAGTGAGGCAGGATGGGGAGGTCAGTCAACTGATGTGGCTAGCAAGAACATAAAAAGTCATAAAAAGTAATAAAAATACTAAGGATTACGAAAAAAATAATTCTGGAAGTCTTGCAGGAAATAAATCCTCCTGTGGACATTTTCCAGCTCCTAACTAGTAACAGTAAGGAGGACATTTGGCCTGCTATAAACATTTCTGCACCAACTCTCGAAGCAACAAGCACTCATGTTTCCTGTGTGACAAAGATTAGGGAGCACAAAACAATGTTCTTCATGCTCAGAGACATAATCCACCAATGTTAGCTTTCACATGGTGTAATATACAGAACCTTAGCTCCCCAAGACAGCTACTCAACTACCTGGGATGTTAAACTCCAAAAGAGCCGGGGAATGCTATCTGAGATGAGCTTTCTTGCCCTGCTTCTATAGTTTGGACAGGGGAATCAAGGAAAACACCACGTAACTTGCTTTTTTCACATCAAGCCAACCACCACATTTTTTCACACTGTTCGAAGCCCATGCTGAAAATCTGCACACTGACTCCAGCAGCTGAGCCAACCACAACAGTGTTTCATAACAATTACCTTTACCCACCAAGTGCTAGGCAGCTATTGCATTTGAGACAAACTGCAAACGTGGAGAGTGACACGCTGTGACCCAGCCCACTGCTCTGTCAGAGGAGCAGCTCCAAGCATTTCACTGTCCTAGGGGGCTCATGACTGAGAAAGTTGCTGGATAAGAGTTCACTAACTACTCACAGCTGGTCTGAGAGCCCAGTTTGTGCTCCCAAACATCATGCAGTTGCCGATACTCTTGCTGGGCCAATTCAAGCCTCTGCTGCTTCACTTGATAGATCTCCTTCTGTGCAGCAATCGCCTCCTGGGCCAGGACCAGATAGTCTTTCAGCATGTGCTCCTGCTCCCGCCGCCATTGCACACGAGGGTCTTCTATCTGGGTAGTTTCTTAGAGGGAAAACAGAAGGAAGCAAGATCAGTGGAATGCAGGTTTGTACTGCTGCCTGGAGAAGCTCCACCATTTATGGCAATCTTTTAAAACAGCCTCTTGCCCCATCCCATCAGCTAAAAGTGGAATAAGGACATTTTCTTTTTTTCTTAGGAGCTGATAATTGATCCACAATGAACTCCAGTGAGCTCTACCGTGCTGGATCACTGTACAGAACAACTTGTCACAAATCATTGTACAACTCTCCAACTCTGATGCTGAAGCCATCCTGGTTCTGCCTCCTAAAATATGCACGCAAGCATATGCACACACAAGCTCCAAGATACTGACATTGACTGTTAGGCTTATCTTTATTGCAACTGCTTTATAACATTACTAATAAAATATCTCTACTATTTCACTGATAAAAAAACTTCCAGAAAACATCAGTGCCACATGACTGCATTATACTGCATCTGACAACATGAAAGCAGTTACAACCCTGCCTGTCCTTGGCAGCTGCCAAGTGGCTTTTATTAAAAAGGGGAAAGAAAACCTTTAACCCAGATTTCACAGGTAAGTAAAAATAAAGACTCATTAAAGCACAGAACATATTAACAAGAGCATCTCAAATGACATTCTATAAACAGCATCTCTGAAGGGGAGTAACCATTTCCTTCACTGAAAGCAGGCACAGCAGTAAATCACTGCAGAACACAGGAGGCGGAGTTTAAGAAAAATATTTTTTGGTAACATAGGCAACACAGTCATGAACAGCTACACCACTTCCATCTCCCTTACCCCAACACAACCAATGCCTTGCTTCTCAGGTTTCTAATCACGAAAAAGGCACAAGGTCACAGACACACAGCTAGTCCTAATACTAATCAGGCAAATTTATTGTCAGTGTTTGTCTCGGTTTTGTGAACAAGTGTCCAAAATATCTTTCATTTCTCTTTCAAGGCTATTACATGTTCTTGCTTGGAACAGGTTCCAATATTCAGTTGACTAAGTGCTCTAAACTGTCTAAACTACCATGCTTGAAAAAAGAATGCCTAGTTCCCACATGATGAATAATTAATAAAAAGGAGCTGCTTGAAACTATCAGTAGGAATCTAATCTGCATATCTTAAGAGCCTCTTTAAATATTTAGTAAAAGCTGCCATGGTGGAAGGTATGAGTAGTTCTTAAGCGAGTCAGGCATGAGATCAACACAGCAATACACAGGATGTAGGGAAGAGAACAGTTTGACAATAATCCTAGTAGGAGAACAAGAAACAAAGGATTTCACCCAAGGGATGGACACTCAAACCATTTTCACAAGTTGTCCATGATCATGCTGAGGAGAAAATTAACAGGATACTCCAGCAGTAACTTGTTTTAACAGTATTTCAAGACCCAAAAGAACACATGGCATTTCAAATTACATAGCAGAACTTAGAGAAGCTGCAAAAGATGATTAAAAATGCTTTAAAGACATTAACAGTACAGTTTGTAGAAGCAACAAAAAGAAGCAACATTTCAGCTGATGTAATATTAAAGCTAAGCCTGGACCCGAAAAACTGCCCTAAAATAACCTGAGGAGAAGGCACCTACTGGTGCCAGCCATAGGTGCTGGTGCCCTCCCAGGCAGCACTGTGACCTCTCTGAGGGGCAGCAGAAGAAAAGTAAGGCAGACACAGCAGCATACCAACTGTGAGAGTCTGAAATCCCAGGCTCCTGCCCCCAAAGCCCAATCATTACCCATACCCAGATGGAGCAATTCCCTTAACTCCTCAGTTGATCCAGAAGGGGAGAGTCTGCTGTGAGTTACCCAGAGAGCCATCCCCTGTCCCAAGACACACTGCCCTGGACCAGGCAGCATGAACCTGCACCAGCAACCACCCCTCAGGACTCTTTAATTTCAAGCTTCATGAGTACACTGGCAAAGTACACACAACTCTTGAAGTCTAATTCAGGACACTGGGTCATAAAGTCTACCTGTACCTAAGGCTTCAAGCTTGGTTATTCCCAGTTTTGACTTAAACTAGCAGCTCATTCCTCTGTCATGGCAAGAGGGGTGGTGGAAGCTGCTGCAGGGAAATCCCTCTGTTGCAAGGAACCAGGAGGAAGACTATAAAAATCTGCATCATCCTAAACACCTCTGTCAGGTGGTGAAATTTGTGTCAGGCTCACACTGCCCCAAACACACCCACCACCTGATGAAGTGCACACTTGACAGGCAGCTCACAGAGAGGATGGACAATGCATTTATATGCTGAAGCTGTTTTGTTCTCATCTTTCTAAATAGTCACCTTGGCCTTTTTCAGTAATCACAGCACTAACTGTATCTGTTTGATTGCAGCTTTAAGCTTTGATTTTCAATCACATAACAACCTACGAAAACACTGGCCAAGGGCTCTTGATCTGTCCCAGCTACTGAGCAATACAAAATACATTCAAAAGTCAGATGAAAGGCCTACAGAAATGCAGGCTACTACATCATTTGTTGTTCTGTGCATTTTTAATTTAATATGGAGCTTGCCATAAATAAATCTGAGTGCTTCATGCTTGAAGAATGTAGTCTTACTATGCTTGCATCATCATTTCTTTGTGCAAATCAAATTCCAAAGCAGCTCTCCCAGGGAGAGACACTCAGGGCTAAACATTGATGCTCTATTAGGAATATTCTGGGTACTCAATTCAGTTTAATTGTATTTATTTTGCCTCAGAGAGAAGGTTAGAAGTGTTTTCCATCTCACTTTTTTTAATGGCTCCTGGCTTTAGATGTAATTTAGGTCTGTCCTTGGGCTTGTTTCTGATAATTAGTCTCAAATACTTCAAGTGTGCAGCAAGAACCAACATGCCTCCATCCCCTTCACACCCTTCTGATGACAGTTCCTTCCTGCACAGGGAATCTGCAAAAGACCTTGGAGAGGAAGAAGGTTTTGGACACTCTCCAGAGGATACTTCAATATAAACCACAAAGATGAGCCTTTTGATTAGCTGAAGGTAAGTGAATGTGGTTTGCTTTATCATGATTTGCATTAGAGCTGGCACAAGAAACAGGGTCATGATTTTGTCTCTCTTCTTTCTAACCTTTTAATTGAAATTCTAGATCAAGTCTTGTAGCCTCTGGAATGCCATAAAAGTGAAACTTTTTTAAAGCAACTGCTGTTAAGCAGGTGCCAGGATGGTTTGAAACCTTCTCTGGAGCCTCTTGAAGCCTATGATGCTTTTGAGTGTCCCAGCCCAGAGACAACAGCCCTGGGCCACACAGGGCTCAGACCTGGAACCTGCACAGTCACCCAGGGGCCAACTAAAACATACAACTAAGATAATTCTTGGTTTGTCCCACCTACATGCTGCAGTTTCTGCTAGCTGAAATACAGAAAGCTTTGGATCAAGGGTTTTTTCCAGTACCTGAACCATGTCCCCCCCAGGACCACAGCTAGCCATCCTTCTTTAAGCAAATGCCAGAGAAGTAAGTTAATACCCCAGTTTTGGATGGGCCACAGTGACAAGCACTCCACTTCCTCCAGTGTGGACAGGAGAGGAAAATAAATGAGAAAAATACACCTCAAACTGAAGAGAAAGGTCAGAAGGGACAAAGAAAAGACTCTTGGAAACACCCTCTCATTTTACTAGAGTCAAATTTTTCCTGTGTTCAGAGGTGACCCTGAGGCACCTCCCTCATCACAGCACCTGATACAGCAAACCTCCAACCACCAGAAAAGGGAAGTCCAACACCATATTTTTTTTTTTTACTCCTCTAGAGAGCTTGCTCCAGCTCTTCTGCCTTCCTGGCTACAAGCAGTTATGAAAACAATAAATCATTCAGTAAGAGATAAAAAGACTTCTAAACTCAGCTCAGTCCTTTTGTGTGGTCAGCACAGGAACAACCTAGACCCAAGTGAGAGTGAAAAAGCATTTTTAGACTACCTTTATAAAGTAACTTCATTGTTGAGTCTCAAGAGTGCTTTCTAGTGGAAAGATGGACAAAAGACATGGTCTTACAGACCTATAGGAGACCTCAGTTTGTGTACTGCTATTTAGCCCGTTCTCAAGCAAAACTTGTCTAGTCCTCTCCCCTGCTCCCTTGTGTGAGCCTGTACACTTGTCTACCCTTTCTTCCCCACTATCCTTTCCTGTAAAAGGAAAAAATCAACATCCTCTGCTTCACAGAAAAATAATACGGATAAAGCCATTTAAAGATATGTAAATACTGTGACATTGGCATGACATGTTTGTGTCACTTTCACATCTGGAGATATTTAACCTGTGCATTGCACAGGGCAGTTAGTGCTTTTTGAGAATATGCTTTTCTCATTCTGCATTTTTAATAACAAACAAAAGCTGCTAGAACTTGGAAGGTGCTGCCGCAGGCCAGGTTAAAATGTGGGTTTTCTGAAAAAGTGAAGGGTGTGGAGACAACCAAGAAAAAAAGATCCAGACTTCTGTATTTTTATTTTTAAAAAAACCTTGTAACTTGCTGAAAAAAAATGCTGAAGTTTTCGGTTGAAGTCCTCGATGCAGATTTAAAAAAACAAACAAACAAACGCAAACAAAAGACCCAAAAAACTCCAAGGCCCTTCTGTCTCCTCAAAGTTTCTCCTCTTTGCATGAGTTACAAACACCCTCAAAAATGGCCTGGGCATGGTTCTGCTGTGGACTTCTGGACTGCAATTGGAGCTGTTCTGTAAAGAGTATCAAAGTTACTGATTTATTGCTTATTGCTTTTTTGAGGGGATTTGTTCTAGCACAACCCAATACACATTTTCTGACAATGTCTGTAATGATATATCAAGTTGTCTATTTTCATATAATGCAAATGAGCTTATAAAGCTTAACACTTCTGGCCTACCAAACAATCAAACAAAGCCAGTAAAAGCAGTGGCTTAGTTTGAGGATACAGAATAAAAACGCCACAAGCCTGAACTCTTTTCCAATTTGCACACCTCTGAGGATATTCCAAGCCTACTTGAGAGTTTCCTCTCCAGTAAGGAGACTGCTGCAGCTCAGGGAGCTTGTGCAGCCTTTAGGTTTATCCCTGCCATAAACACTAGACCTTTGCACTGTTCCCAGTGGTCCTGCAACAGGACAAATTCCAGGCTAAGAACAAATTCCAGATCACTGCTACCTACTTGGACTCCTCAGCAGACCAAATCTTAGAGGTGTGTCCCAGTATCAGCTTGAACGTGACTGCTGATTTGAAGTGAGAAAAACAGAAGGTCTCAAATTGCTGTTTTAGAGAGGGAAGTAACCTGCATGATGGAGGACAGGATTTGATTTCATGAGCTGCAGATCTCATCTACTTGAAAGCATGCTGTTAGTGATGTTGTGGTTTTGTGTTCAGTGTATTTTAAACACAAGCGCAGAACAATCACTTTGTAAAATACAATAATGTGTCACTTACTGGTGTTGTGGTCTATGTAATAAACTCCAACCTGAGGGTCGTAAGCTTCTTCCCATCCTAATGGCAATTCATCACTAATGCAGTCTGCAAACGTTAGTGGTTTAGTATACCTGAAATGCAAAATAATATTTAGGATGAATAAAAGAACACTCAGATGTCTTTGCCGAACAACAGCCTAAAAAACAAGTACCACAAGGGCTTCAGTATAGAAAACAAAGGAAGTTGAAAACTTACTTTAAAGCTTTTGTTCTTATCAAATAATACTGCACAATCTCCTCCCTTTCTTTATCTGAAGTTACAGCAAGATGAATTCATTTTGACAGAGCTCCCGAGCCGTACCCGGCTCAGTCAGCGCTCACTCGACAAAGGAACATTAAGAACTTTGCCAGAAACAATCCTTGTCTCTCAACGGAAAGAAAAAAACTGTTTGCATGCAAGTCCTGTATCAAAAATATGTAGACAAGAAAGAGCAAGATGAGAAATGCAATTTGCATAGCATGAATAATTAAGACTGCACAATCAATAGCAAGTGCTGAGAACTGTGGGACCACTTGTCATGCAACTCCACTCATTTGCATTGCAATATGTTCTGTTTCATTAATGACAAACTAGATTAGTTTCTCAGTACCACTAAAATGCATAACCCCGTCCCTCCAAAGGAGGAAGTATTTCCACAACACTGCTCTGCTGAGTTCTTCTATTAGAGACCACATCCAGCAAACAATCCAAGGGGGCCTGCATGGCTAAAGATAAAGTTTAGAGCACCCACTCCTTGAGTGACCCCACAGATGATAGTCACCACAACATTTCCTCCCTTTGACTCTGAGCAAACAAGGATCAGCTTGCACCAACAAAACTCCTAACCAAGTGTATCACTGCAGGGAGGCAGAAGCCAGGAGGAATGAAGCTTGCAGATCACTTGCATGCCCAGCTGCCCGAAGCGTAACCCACCACAGCCCCACAGCTCCCTCACACAACCCCAACACACCACATGTGGCCTGTCTGCAAGGAGGGCTGTGACTTCGTGCTGGGACCATGAGTGGGTTTTTTTTTCACTGAAGGGTTTACTTTTAGTGTTAACCTAGACTGTGAACCAAAAGCATGTATAGAAAAAGAGAGATTACCTGAAAGTAAAACAATCTCAATACTTCTGATTGCTATCCCTTATCTCCTGTTTTTCCCTGTGGATCAAGCTGTTTCCTCAGCCCAAGAGTACCCAGTATGTGCTCCTCTGAGTTGATCAAGTCAAAGATGCACAAGGGCAAAAATGCAGAGCAAGGCCAGACACGAACAGCTCTCTGGAGATAGCACAGAGTAAAGTGCTGCTGCAAGGTGTGGGCAATTTTAACTTAAGCACTAGGGAAAGCAATTTCACCTTTCTGAAAAATGGACTCCTAACATTACAGAAAAGCAAGTGGAATCTGGACAGAAGAGAAGAGGGAAGAAGCAGTGCTGAACTCTGAATTCCAGAGGACCTGCTCCCACCCCTTAGAGGGGCACAGACCTGGTTGGGACAACACAGCAGGTGACAGGGACCACAGCTCACCCTGCCTCAGCTGTGCCACGTGGTCAGGCACAGCCACAGCTGCTCCAAAGAGTGCCTCCTTCTTCAAGTTCATCAAAACAAATGCAGAAAAACCTTAGTATCTGTGGGAAGGTCATGCATTTGCAAAAAAAACAGAACAAAAAGGCAACCACAAGAACTAGTCTCCACTCATTTTCTTGAAAGTTGAGTATCAAGGTGATTTTTAAAAGCTGTTTAATGGCTGGTCTCAACTTCACTCACATCAGGAAACCAGCTTGATGACACTTCAATGTAACTGCTGGGGACTTGTGTTGTAGTAATGATTTGATTGCCCTAAGCATGATATTTAATTTCCATGGCCAAATGTTTTATAAAAAAGAAAAATAATCAGTGAAAAATCTTCACCTATAGCCCATGATGAAGCCTAGATTTAATGCTTGTTAGATGTTATTTGGAACAAGGGAAAGGAGGACACGTTAGTATTTATTTGTAAAGTTATATTTAAAGACAGCAGGGATAGAGTGTGCCATCTAGGCCACACAAAGTCCAAGTGGTATTTTCCAGTCCATTATTTGATTAATAACACTCAAAATATTGCTGTGAATTGGTTTTATGATTGCTGTTTTGCTACTTTTGTGGAGAGCTTTGTCAGAAGAGGTGTCATTTTATCCTGCGTTTGCAGAGTCTCTAACCTTGTACACCAGCTTCCAGTCAGTGCTATGGATTGTTTAAACCACAAACGATGCATTTCCCATGTCCCAGCTACAGTGCTCAACAGTTTTGGCAAGAGATCCAAGCAAACATCCCTTAACATGGGGCAGTAATTGAAACAATACTTAAAAGAACAGTAGGTGACGGTGTGCTGCAGATATAGTAGCTCAGTAGCTTTATTTCTCTTACACACTGAGTGGAGTTTTCCAGAGCAGAATTCTACTCAAAAATCACATTTAAGATTAAAATAAAACTTTTAAAAACCCAACATTGTTGACCTGCACTGTCAGCCCCAGGACTTCGGACTACTTTCATCAGGGAATGATACTGCAGTGCCATCTTCGATGCTCCAAAGTTTAACACCAAACTCAAAGCTTCTGCTCAGCTTTTGTCCAGTCCTATTTTGCTAGAAGCAGCTGAATTCCTTCCACATATGCTCAGGAACTGTCAGACTCAATAGCAAGCCAGGACCAAGAAACTGAAGGATGCTTATTCCTATTTTCCATATGAACTATAATGCATGAACTACAACCAGTCCTTTCAGATGGAGTTTTGGAAAAAGGGCATAAAAAGCAAGGCAGGATCAGTCTGCTATAGCAATGACAGAAGCCAACTGGAGACTTGCCAGTTACTAGGGCTCCGAAACAGGCAGTAATTTCACCTTTGAGATTCAAATTTTCAGCATATCTCACCAGGAGCACCCACCACCAAGCACAGACTAGTGCTGTCCTCCCTGCTGACCGCAGGCTTGCAACTACCACATTTGTACAGAGGACTAAGTATTCACATTAAAGGAGAAATCTGTCATTCAACTAGCAAACAGAAGAGTAATTAGTTTTCGAATTAAGAGAGTAATTCCATTTATTACAGACAAAATATGTCATATAGCTATTTCCCCAAATAACTGCAGATTTATAACCAAATTACTTACTCTTCTAAACTCCTTTCCCTTGCTGCTGTGGGGAAAAAATGGCACAAATCAAAGAAGCAATGCTGCAATTACAGATGAAAGATGTGCAACATGTTGTGTAGCCAGACTATGAATAAAGCATAAAAAGAATAAGGAGGTTATTTCTTTGTTTTAGTGGTTGTTACAAAGCATGAAATAAACCAGTTTTCCAGAATGGGCCCAAAATCAAGCACCTCCCTAAGCACATTCACAATGTAGCATGACAGATAAACAAGTAAAAGGTAAAGTTTCCTTCTCACAGCAAGACATGATTCAGTTAGTCTATTATTTCTGCATTAACCAGGACTGCTGCTGCACTTGGTAAGTTAAAGTTAGGGCACATCAGCAAAACTCTTACTTTTGAAACATCTCCTTTGCAATTCAAAGCTTCTAGCAGCCTTGGTAAAAGCTCATCACCTTGGTCAAACCATGCTCTCATGCAATAGATCCTCTCTCTGTACCTAGAATCATAGCAGGAATCTTGAAAAATGGATCCTCTCCACCCCTTGTGCTTAAAACTAAGGAAGGAAACCTACAAAATGATGTGTACATTTCCTTAACCTCCTCTGTTAGGGAAACCTCCAGATACATTAATACAGCTTTCAAAAGAAATCAATGCACCCAAAAGCTCAGAAAATCCTGACTTTGACTTCTGATTGCCAGTCACAAAGGGGGAACCAGGGGGGAAAACTTGAAGTCTGTAGGTATAGAAGTTTTTACTAAACATAAACTAATCTAGTTAAGAAAGACGACACTTCCAGACTCACGAGTTTGTCTGCATCTTCCAGCCATGCTCGCTTTGCTCTAATGATCTTTAGAGCATCAGTTAGACCTCAACTACCTCTTAAGTGTTTCATCTGCTGGTAAACTGGGGGCTAAACTTGGGGTGGAGTTCCTACAAGAGAAACAGCTTAAGCTAGAGAAGATATTTGTACATCATAGCCTAACTCTGGACTTCTAGCTCATCAAAAACTAACCCACATGTTCATCTCGTATCAAATCTTGTGTTCCACTTACCTGTGACTACCCTTCCCCCATCAGCTAAGTTTTAATCAGGGTCATTTTAAAGAACATTTGGTGTTTTGAAAAAGACACACCAATCTAGATTTATCGATTACCATCACAGTTTCTTAGTTTTCAGTATGTTAGTTTTCCATTTTATTGCATTCAAGACATTCAAATTTACCTGAGCAGGTTCAGCAGGACACCTGATGCCCTCAGCAACCACCACACACAGCAAGTCAACAACAGTGTTTCAGAAACTAATATTGGTAAGAGGTAAAATATAACAGCATCACCCAACTTCCTAACCTGAGGAGTATCTTACAGTGGCCACTGCCCACCTACTGGCCAGTGACTGCACCAAGACACATCCATTTTTAAAAAACATCTGCCCCCAATAGTTTATTTGTACACTTAATGATGTTCAAATCCTGCACCCACAATACGTAACAAAGTTAGTTTCCCAGCTCCAGTTTATAAGTCACATCACTTTTAAATGAGAATGTCTGCTATATTTACTATAGTTTTTGATCTAGCACCTTCAGCTTCTTTCACAGATAAAACTGGAAGCCAATGTTATCGTGTGCAAACATTATTAAATGGAAACTCGCTCATCTCAGATTCAGAAAGCCTTTCTACAGTCTTTAACTCCACTGTTGTCAATCAAAAACCTCATTACATAGGAAACTGAAGGCAAATAATCCTTGTATAACAAGTTTTTGATTGACAGAAGGCTTGTTAAACACAGCTCTAAGATCAAGAGGTTCCTGACAGGAGCAGGAAATGGGTGAACTGTGCCACATACAAATCTGGAGTTAATACTACAAAGGTAAGAGAAATAAATTCTGAACTACTTTAAACGAGAAAAGTTATTTTTGTAATTACTGGATTTCAGTGCCAATTGGTGGCCTACAGCAATTTAGCAAACCCACACACAGCTTTTTGTTTGGCTCATGGCTGAGTACCTACGTACAGACAGCAAGCAGCGCACTTGGGTCACCAAGGCATTCAGCACTGCAAACCAACCAGCATCTTGGGGGAGAAGTTTGGAGTTGGATTTTATTTTCAATGGCTTCTATTTAAATTCTTTAATGGCTTTGTGTTTGTTTTTGGGGGTGTTTGGTTTTGTTATTGTTGTTTTTGTGGGGTTTTTTTTGTTTTTTACACAGCATTTCTTCATTTCTCGTTTGAATATGAATCACTGCTCATTATATGCCAGGATGTGCTACACAGGCCAAGGCAGAGAAGAGGCTAAAAGCACCCTGATGCCAGCTGCAACACTGCAGTAGCTGTATGCAAGATCCCCTTGGGTCCAAGTTTTGAGGAACCTGTTAATGGATAGAGCTCCAACTGTAACTCAGAAGGCTGCTGCAAGGATCACTGCCAGGAGGCTCCACATCATGACATACAAGCTGCTTTGTTTTTAATGAGGTCATCCCATTCTCAAGACAGACTATGCTTATTTTTAAACTTTAACATAGAAAAACCTATCACTTTGCAGACAAATTTTCTGGGACTACAGCAATCTCCTCCTCTCAAAAGCTTTTAAAAATAGACTCCTACACACCTATTACTCAACTTGGTGATCCAGCCCGCAAACACACCAGGGCTATTCGTCACTATAGTAACTATTTTCCCTGGGAGCATCTTCTCTCACTGCAGGGAATCTTGCCTTTGGAGGCTGGAGGGTTTTTATGAGCTTGCTGGCAAAGCCTTCCTTGCCCTGTCACCACACACCTGGGCATGATGCAACACTTCTTTGGATTCCCACTCCAACTGTAATTTAGAGAAAAGGTGATGAGAACAGCTCATTCAGAGCAGCCAGGATCCTCAGCAGTGACACAACAGGCAACTCTGGGCAAAATGGCACCTTCAATTGCACCAAAACCTCAGGAACTGCAGTGGGTTTAGAAGGAGAGATCTCCACACAGAGGGGAGCAGAAAGAAGTCATTCAGGACCGCCATAAGGAGATAAGAACTATGAATGGGAAAGTGCTTCCCAGGTAACAGGGAGAACCTTTTAAGAAGTGACCGTAAATTTGAGAAGCGTCTTAACTATGCTCCAAAGAGTCTGATTAGAGATCAAATATGTTATTCAGAGTTTTGGAAGCCAGACATTAATCCAAAGTCCACACAAAGGGACAGTCACCCCAAACTTCTAGTTACCCCAAACAGATGTCATTTCAGTGACTGTCAGTGTGTACAGCACTGCAGCCTGGACCTGCGGTGATAGAGGGTAACTAGGAACAGAATAACCCCCCCTTACAGTAAAAATGGGGTCAAGTCTCAGAAAAACAGCTTATTTGAAGTTGCTGCTTTAAATCAAAATTGCTTAAACTACAACCTAATCATCATCAGTAGCAACACCCTAAAAACAACATGACATCTCAAGCAACTTAGACTGCAGAGCTCTTTTCAGAAGTGGTTTCCTTTGTTGCTATGGTTATTGAGCATCTCCTCAGCCTTCAAAGATTTCTTTCAACTTGCATCTCCTCCTGCCTCCTAACACTCCATGCACTGGGCTACCTCTCAAATAAGCAAGCCCACCATCTATCCTCAGAACTTCTTTTCTAAGTTCTTGTAATTTTTAACAGTTTTATTGACACTCAAGAACTCAATGTCCTCTGCTGCTCTTTGTCCAGGACATAACACTTGCACCTCATTAAGATGGTCTTCAGGTGCATGTAATTTGCCCTCTACTTTCACATGAGCAGGTAACATCCAAATTCTCCTGTTTTCTACAGAAATTAGTCACATGCTGCCCAAGTATATTCTATACAAACCAAATAAGGAGACACCAAAGATACTGAAGTCATGCAAGTCACGTATTTCAAGCGTTCCAAACAAATACATTTATACTTTTAATAGTAACACATTTCTATTACTCAAACAAATTCATGGAAGCATTGAGATGCATAACACACAATTTAGCACCCCACAGCCACGAGGAGCATGCCTAGTATGTGTCAGTCTAACAGCTGCTTGCTTGCTCTGTCCACTTTTGAAAAGGCTTGCATGTTTACAAGCTCGACTTGCACAGTGACAGTCTGTTTGCCCACGCATTTCTTTTCTGTACAGATCATTTACCCCTGGAATCAAAGAACTACTAAGTTACTTGTGAGGAGAAGACTATCAAAAACCACTTAGACATTTTAGATCATTCCCAGAGATTAACAAACTGGTTCTGCTAGCAGGAGAGAGGCAGGAGGTCAGTCATACCTTCTTAATCACTCAAATGCAAAATTCCTGGGATAGTTCAAGGTTAAAAAGTCAGGAAATGGGAACTGAGGCTTCTCACAACATTAATTTGCCTGCCAGCCTGCATATTCTCTGCATGCTTTCCTGACCTGATTGAGCAGAAAAGATATAAAAGAGTAAGGTACAACTTGATGAGAACAGTGCAACATTACCAAACTAAAAGCATGCATGAGTTGGAATTTAACCATGCAAGTAATTCAAATGTCTTTAGTTTTAAATAGTTGAAGTTGTTGTTAAAGTTTGCCTTCAGTTCTAGGGTGAGAAGCAGTCTTGGCACCTGCACAGCCTGTATAGATTAACTGAAACCAAGTCAGCTCTCTCTTCACTTAGATGTTTGCCTGTTCTCGAAGAAGGGGACTGGTCACTTCACAGTAAGGAGTAAATTGTCTACCAAACATCCAGACAGGGTAGTTAGACTAGTTTATTGGCATATTTGGGAGATTATGAACTGGAAGGCTTGTCTCTCTTCCTACAGCCTGCACTCCTACTTCTCTGAAAGGCTGCCCATAGTGTGGGTGGCAGCAGTTTACATTGGCAAGTTGCCTTGAGATAAAGAGGTGTACAGCACAGAATCCCTCGCCACAGTACAGCTCCTAGAGCAGGGAACCAGTAGCTACTGACAGAAAAAGATAAATATTTGAGATTTTGGCTATGAGGTAAGTATTGAACAATTGCTGCACCTCAGCATTCAGGAGCATGTTATCCCATGGACAGCAGCATGCAGAGACAGGCAGGGGCAGCAGAGTGAGCACTGGCTGACTGGATGCCTGTAAGGGGAATGGATTTGTGGTTCACCCCACAATCCGACTACATTGGGCACTGAATCTTCACTTCATGCATGGTGATTAAAAACCTCAGTTCTTTGAGAAGCAATGCATGTTGCTATATTTCTCACCAGCATGTTCTACTGTGAAAGAGCAGTATTACAGCAAATATCTCCTGCAACACTACCAGCTCCACTGCTCTTCTTCATTCACACAGCATTTATGGTGGGGAAAATACACAACTCTAGGATGTCACCATCTATGGTCCCTAGTCTAACCAGCATAGAAACCAAGCATTGCTAGTATGGAAGCTTACTTAGAAAGGGGCAAGGGAAGCACAGGAGGCTGGTTTTACATGCATGTCATTTGCATGCTGCTCCCTGGTTCACCTCCTACTAGCACTGAGCTCACTGGTAACTCCATACAGCAGCTTTAGTAGGACTGCCTGCTTGCTATTCCTGCATTATAAATGTTCATATTGACTTATATAGCTATTTGATGTTCCCAATCTTAAACAGCAACATTAGCAGGCTCTTTGTTCTGCACCACTTGCAGAATATAGTTTCAGCAAACAGCAGGGCATCACCACAGCCTCTTCCTGCTCTTTGCCCTAAGACAGATGAGCTGCAGCCACTTAGCTTTTATGCAATACCTAGGTCAGTTCTGGAAACATTACTTCACTGCTCAGCAGCCTGTTAGCTCAGAAATCTTGTCCAGATAGAGCTGAAGCCAGAGACACATAGGAAGATACACATAGCCAGATACACAAGTCAACCAAATTCCAGAGAGGTCTAAGTGCAGTCATAGGAGGACATGTGTCCCCCCCATGCCCCCATCCCTCCCACCCCACGCACTTGTAAACTCAGCAGTATCAGGAGTATTTCTGGCTGCCTATACGAATCAGAGGAGATGCCTGGTCAAGATGATCTTACAGCAGTGGAGAACACAGAATAACAAAAATCCTTCTAGTTACAAGATACAGGACACACACTTTGGCATAAGCATTGCCCTGCAAACTGTCATCCACATGCCTATCCTTTAAGAGACGCAAACCAAAACTATTTCAACAGACTCAGCCTTGCAGGTTAGCACAGGAGACAGCCTTTGGAAATGAAGGCATGGCACATCACTTCTGCTCCAAAGTGGAGCAAGGCCAGGTTCCACAACACTCAGCTCATGGATGCAGTGAATGCTGAAGCACATAAGCAGATGGAATTCACAATATCAGCTTTACTATCTACTACTGCTGCTATTAGTGCTGATACAATGCCTTCTCAGTTCCTGAAAAGTCGCACTGGATAAAAATAAAACAGAAATGTCAACACAAGAGCAGGTATCTAGAACAACCTCGGGAGAATAAAGCTTTAGGAGATGTAAAGAGTTAGAAGCGTAAGTTAAGAGTATAAAGCTAATAGGTTTAGTACCTTTCTCATCCAAAGTAACAAAGCTTTGATTTACTATGTAGTTAAGCCACAAAAAAATTAATCCAAACTGTGTTTATAGACAGCACAAAACATGGCTTAGTACTTCACACATTGCAATGGAGTCAATACAAATCATCAACTATTGAAGTTTGATTGCTTGTTTGAGGACAGCAAAAAGGAGGTCTGCATCACCTAGCTTAATTGATTTACTCTTACAAACAGCATTTATTTTGAATGATCTATTATCAATATATTTTGCCAACACAAATTTGTGTTAATATAGAAGTTTTAACACCACTTGCTCTCTGCATTCCCCTTCCCCACCTACGTCGCACAGTTTAAAGCCCCCTTGCAGTTCTGCCAGCTCCGAAGGGGCACAAGGAGCCTGCTGAACACCTGCATACCCAGCACTCAGCTCAGGAAGAAAACAGTCCCTCTGCAGCGAGGTACAGGCCAGAGACTCAGGGACCCCAGCTCAGATCAAACTGGGAGAAGGACTATGGTTTTGTTAAGTCTACTTTCAAGACACTGGAACTGTGCCACTACGGTGAAAGCCTTCTTCCGGTTCACAACAAACATGCATTTCATCACAGGCAAAGCCAAACATATCAGCACCATGCCATCCTGGGACTGGGATACTGCTTGGGTAGCCATTCCCAGTTGCCAGGTCTGGAGGTGGTGAGGGAGATGCCTACACAGGAAGACTCCACAGGTGGAACGTGTGTGACAACCGAAGAGCTGCCCCCTCCCCCTGAAACACCAGCCCACAGTCAGCAGTCTCCTCCAGGGACACTGTGCTCACAGGGGATCTTTTTGCTCCTCTTTGCATGGAATTTACACAGCCACAGGAAAAATTAAATGAGTTTTCCTAAAGCATTCCAGATCTGTACATGAAACTGAGAAAGGGGACAGCGACTCTTGAATTCAGCACAGGTTTCATTATACTGAGTTGCCTTCTCTCCTGACAGGGAGGAGCATTTTAGTCTTTCTCAAAACTTAAAAAATTTGAGACATACCCCAGAAGCAACATGTCATTTTTCAGAATTCAAGGGAAAACTCCTTATGAAAAATTCATTTTCAAAGACTGTTTACAATTCAAATATTATTGCAGGGAGTATTATCTGAGGATCTCTGTGAACACAAGCTCATGAATGCAACTGGTATCAATTGTTCGAAGAGGATGTAAGTAGAATGGCTCAGCAGTTAAGTACAGTCAATAACAGATATCCTGACACAAATTATAACTGGTTGCCAAAACAAACAAGGTGGGATCTTCAAAGATTCGTGTGTGTACGTGTGAAGATGTCATCTTTTACTATGGGGTAACTGACAGTTATTTTGCTGTAAAGGCCTTGTGGAAAGACACTGCTATGTGTTTTGGCTTGAGGATGTTGACCAAGTTTCTACACCTAATGCACTATACCATAATTTTTTTAAGTGTCCAGTAGACCTTTACAGAGGTAGCAGGTATCAAAAGCTTTTTATTCCCCAGTTCAAAATGCATTTATTTCCACTAAGCAAAGACTCAGCACAGGTACCACTTTACTGCTGCTCACACTTCATGGTCTAGGCATATGTCAGAGCCACCCCTTACACAATCCTACATTAAATTTTCACTACTATTTTATTTCAGTGTATGAGAAATGAGCACAGGAACCTCCTTCCAAGGGAACAATCTTCCTCTTTCCAATATAGTCTGGTGAAGGTGAGTAAAAGCACCCCAGACTGTCTTTTTGACATCGCTGCACTTCTCCCATTGCCACATCTTCCTCATACAGCCATGAAGAAAGAGAGGTTTTTATTCTATCCTTGCCAGGAGAAAAAAAAAAATTAAAGTATCTGCTCCCAAAGTTGCAACCCAGTCTCAGCAATCACAGTGCCCCAGTCACAGTCAAGCTGAAATGATACTTAGATTTCTTCAGGAATGTAGCATTTATCATTTTGCAGCACATATCCATAGTCATAGTAGTAAGCATTGATTTTTTTTTATTTGTACTACAAGTGTTGCTTTATCTGTGCCATGACACTTTCTTGGTACGTGCTTTGGGGTCAAATGCACCATTTACAAAATTGATCCATTCCTAAGCAATGCAGTTTCTCAACCTGACTCAGCATGCGACTGTACAAGGGCACAAGCTAGCACAGGGGAGGGAAGGGTAACTGTGTCAGTTCCACAGCACCAGATATCAGCCAGTGAGCTAGGCTAATGGTTTGTCACTCCCATAAAAAGCATCCCTCCCACCTTCCACCGTATGCACTTCCCTCACTCCTCTTCCCAGTCCAGCAGCTCTGCTCTCCCTTGTTGCACCCTCCAAGCCCTCCCACAAACCACTTCCACTCGGTAACACAACAGGAGTACCCAGACTTTTCTGCCAGGTGAATTTGCACTTGGGTTAGTGGGACCCAGCAGGCAATGGCATGCCAGAGACAGAGGCATGTCAGGAGCAGAAGCAGCACTGGAGAAAAACCACAACCCCCTTGTTGGTTATGATAAGCTGCTTGTCTGCTCAACAGATTTCTGGGCACTGAACCCATAGATGAGCTTCATCTGCCATGGAATCATAATTAAAACTGGTCCTCTCAAGTGGCCCATATTCTCCAGCTGCTAGACTTTGCCTTGCTACTGCCTTCAAACTCATTATTAATTATAAATTAAGTGCATAGAATGGTCAACTTTAGAAGCTGGCCCCTTAGATTTACAGGCACCCTCAGCTCCCGACGGCCCTGCTAGGGCACTGACATGCCCTGCAGCCAACTAGGGGAAGGGAGCTCCCAAATCCATGACAAGGAGGTGCTTGCTGGAGCTCTGTGCAGCCGCAGCACTCGCTATCAGCCCAGCACAGCCAGAGGAATGTGCTCCCTGACTGCACCTTTTCATCTCGATAAGGATTTTCAAGGTCATGTTCGCTTCCCTGCCGGCTCCTCCCTGGCTCCAGTGAAATCCCAAGCACGCAGCCCTGGGCTCTGGTGCGGGTTCCCACCCTCCACGTCTCCCGGACGCCGGCACAACCTGTCGCATTCCTGCGCAGCAGTAAAGCCAGCCGGCCTCCCTGGCAGGCAGCTCCCCGCCTTGGAACACCTCTCCCCGGAGCAGCAGGCACAGCCCACAGCGCCAGCTGCTTCGCCAGCAGGCCCAGCAGTTCCTGTACCGCGGGGTCAGGATAAATCTGCAATGAGGCTGGTGACCTCCAGGATTAACACTTCTGAAGTAAATATTTCACACAAAACCAGGCTGCAGCCTGGGCCAAAGCCTAATCCAACTCATGGGCCAAGAGAAGGACTCTGGTCGTAACTCACATTGTGCGTGCTTAAAGCGCATGGCAATGTGGTCTGGTGAGCCTGTCTTCAAGTGTGCTGTCTTAAGGCTTCCTTTGGGGACAGTCCCTGTGCCCACACCCCCAGTTCAGCCAGCTAAACCAGCCCAGCATTGGCAGCCAAGGGGAAATGCTGCCAGCCGGCGTGGGGCTCAGGGAAAAGACAGAGGTGATGGTGCCAGGCCAGGAAAGCCCCCCTCCTCCGCCCAGCAGTCACCAAGGCATGGATACAACAAGCTTAAGGACCTGCAGACCCTCCTCAGACCACATAAGATTTCTAGATGGCTACTGAAGAATCATACATGCTGCCTGCTTACAAAGCCAGCTAATTATACAATCTGTTAAGCATGTATGCACACACAACGGTGCTTTGAGTCATTAGGGGAAGGGATTTATACTTCACTGCACGCATCTTGCTCTTTGTGAGTGCGTGCCTGGATACAGCCAAAACGAACTCAAGTATCTGGAATGTCTGCAGCTCCCCAGCCAGCGCATCTGAATACAAAGCTGAGCCCTGCCAGAGTGCCTGGCTCTGTGTGACCCCTGTTGCACATATTGCTCCTCCAACATTTAAAATCCCTATTCCCTTTTTTACCACTCAGAGCATCCAAAAAAGCAAAGTATGGCATAATGTTTAAGCCATATTCTGAAGCTCTAAGAGTGATGTTACTGAGGAAAAATCAGCAGCCCAGGTGATGGGTTGTGAAGACAAAGAGCTCAATTTTGGAGCCAGCAGCTCTGCCTGCCATAATGCAGCTGTCCCAGATTTAATCCCAGCAGAAGGGCCCTGGCACTCGGGCAGGCAGGGACCTCGGTTCCTATGGCAGCAGCCACTCCTTGACAGCCGAGCCCATGCCAGATGGAGATCCCCATCCTAAGTGTTTGCCAGACAGATAATACCATGGCACATGAGAGCTGCCATCTCTGCCCTTCAGTCATTTTGTCTGCATTTACTAGTGCCTGAGTTTGCTCCCACTGATTTGGGGCAGATGGAGTGCACGCACCACACCGTCCTCTCCCCAGCACCCAGCTGCCAGCTCTGCAGCTCAGAGCGGGGCTCCCTTCCATGCTGCACGTAGCCTCACACGGCAGCAGCTGGCAAGCCTGGTGACAAGTGACACACAGCACAGGCCACAGGGCTGCACAGACCTACCTGTGCTCAGCACTAGCTGGCTTCTCCCTTCATTCTTGTACTCATTAATAACACATTTGGGTACTTTTTGTAAAAATTAAGAGCAATCTCTATGTTTTTCATATATTACATAATGCATTGGCATTTCTTATTTTAAAAATAATTTATTCTGCTGAAGATTTCACTTCAGCTTCCCAGATCTCCAAATATTCAACATTACGTGCGGGTGAGCTCTACCGCCCCTCCCCCCCATTCAAATGGTTTCACAGAATCACAGAATTGCCAGAGTTGGAAGGGACCTCTAGAGATCATCTAGTCCAACTCCCCTGCTAAAGCAGGATCCCCTGGAGCGCATTACTCAGGACTGCATCCAGGGGGGTTTTGAGTATCTCCAGAGAAGGGGACTCCACAACCTCCCTGGGCAGCCTGTTCCAGTGCTCTGTCAGTCTCCCCATAGAGAGGTTTTCCTCATATTTAAATGGAACTTCCTCTGTTCTGGCTTGTGCCCGTTGCCCCTCATCCTGTCACTGGGAATTACTGAAAAGAGTCTGGCTCCATCCTCCCTGCACCCACCCTTTAGACACTTACAGGCATGAATAGGTGTCACGGTCCGACAGTTTCAGTAGTGGGCCGCCAGCAGTCAGGATGCTTCTGTGACTTCCTCCCTTATTGAGAGGGATTTTTAGAAGAGCCCGAGCGCTGCGCACAGCATTCACCTCACACAGAGGAGCAGCCACTTCGGGACTGTATCTTAGAGTGGAAAGAAAGATGCTGCCCTCACCACGCCCACAAATTGTTACTGACACCAAATTAAATATACGAATTTACCGGTTTATTCAGGGAAAAGCCAAACTAAGGGACAAGGGTTCAGGAAAGGTAGGCTGATGCATATATCAGGGAAATAATTCAAAAGTAATGTGCCCTTATTAAATGCACACTCCGAGGGAGGGGTGCAAGCATCAACGGAGTAAAAGGGAGGAGGGCAAGCCTTATGTGGGGGGAGAAGACGGACAGTTCTCCGCAACAGGTCTCCCCTCAGCCTTCTCTTCTCCAGGCTAGAGTCCCAGCTCTCTCAGCCTTTCCTCATAAGGGAGATGCTCCAATCCCCAATCATCTCTGTTGCCCTCTGCTAGGCTCTCTCCAGCAGTCCCCTGTCTCTCTTGAACTGGAGAGCCCAGAACTGGACACAGTTCCCCAGATGTGGCCTCACCAGGGCAGAGTAGAGGGGCAGAATGACCTCCCTCAACCTACTGGCCACACTCTTCCTTATGCACCCCAGGATTCCATTGGCCTTCTTGGTGGCAAGGGCACATTGCTGGCTCATGGATAATTTACTATCTACCAGAACTCCCAGATCCTTCTCCTTGCAACTGCTTTCCAGCAGGTCCACCCCTAACCTATACTGGTGCACGGCACTCTTTCTCCCCAGGTGCCGGACCCTACACTTCCCCTTGTTGAACCTCATTAGGTTCATCTCTGCCCAGCTCTCTAGCCTGTCCAGGTCATGCTGGACGGGAGCACAGCCCTCTGGAGTGTCAGCCATTCCTCCCACCAGTGAACTTGCTGAGGATACACTCCCTCCCCTCATCCACATCACTGATGTTGAAGAAGACTGGACTGTGTTGAACCCTGGGGGACACTGCTGGTTACAGGCCTCCAACTCAACCCTGCTCCATTAATCACAACCCTCTGAGTTCTGTCACACAGCCAGCTCTCAATTAACCTCACTGTCCACTCATCTAGCCCACACTTTGATCCCCATAGCATGGCTCCAGCCTATGGAAAACCTAGTCCTAAGGAATCATCTACCCATACCTTATGCTGTGCTTTCAAAGGTGTATATGTGGCCCCAGATTTTCCATTTTACCTTCTATGCATTGCTATTTAACTGGATTATTTATTGTGAACTCCAAAACAGAAGGATTTTAAGCATTTGGTGAGTAAGAAATTATTATTTAGGGGTTTCATAATAAGTCAAGCCAAACCACCTCTGTTTTCACATGTTTCTCTTCCCTGCAAGTCAGGGGAAGCAGCACAGGGCACCAACTCTTACAGAGTTTGTCTTGGAAAACATGAGCTGGTCAAAATAAGGTATTAAAATCTAGTAGAAACCATACAAACCTAGCAAGGTACACTAGGAAATTACATCTTTCATCTGTAACAGGGTATTTTCTCTCCATTTTCAACATAGGGGATGTAACCAGAAAAAGAAAATGGTGTAGACACTCCTAAACTCTCCTCACAAAATGAGCCCTCCTTATAGTAGAGCAACCTAGCAAACAAATCACAAGATCTGCAGGCACTTTAAGGTGCAAGACATTTCACTCCTGAGATTTTTCTTGTGGGGTATGAAACGCCCTAGGTCACCAAGGACATCAGCCAGGGCACAACCTGCCTTTCTGGGAGGAATGGGACAAAAGGCAGCAATGCTTTCCAAAAAGCCATGCTTAAGAGCCAAGTTAATTAGCAACTCAATTGCTATGTTCAAGTCCTTTATATATCCACCTTGCTCACACAAGTCCTGCCACATCTGACTATTTCAATCACCACTACTGGATTTTCAAGCTAGCTCCTCCACAAGGAGATGCTCACATGTCAAGAAATGTTAAATTCCAGAACAGGATGTATCTATAAATTTAGGTTGTTCTCATCTCCAATTAGCTTGAAACAGTACCTTTCATTGACATTTAGAGACCAAGGTTCTGAAAACCAAAATAATTCAGAATCAGTCTTCTCTATGCACAATCCAAACACTGTAGAGCTGACATTGTTAGAAAGACATCCTTTTCCAGCCCACCTCAGTCATATTTTCCCTTCTTCCACCCACCCAAGAGGGGTTTTTCAGTGTAAAATACTATTCTGTTCCAAGATCCCTCAATAACATGCTTTTCCCATAACTATCCATTTTCATAGCTTTTATAGCTGCCAAGGGATAAGAAGCAGCCAAATGAGTAGAACTCCATTTTAAGTCCTACTCAGTGAAAACCAGTACATGTAGCTAGTTACTTGAGGTAACACTAAAGCAGCTGGGGTGGTGGGAAGTGTTAGTGGAGCCAGGCCTCTGCGGGTACACACAAATCCTGTAAGGAAGCTGAGGGCAGACACTGAGGAGTACAGCCTGCACACACCCTGCACGCTGCTCCCCAGCCAAATTATGCCAGGCACTGTGTTTATTATCAGTTGCCTGATCTAGCCTCAGCTGTAGCTTGTTTATAACTCACTGAAGCTGTTAGAATGCAACCATCACTGTTGCTCAAGGCAATTACCTAAAATATCTCAGCTATCCATTTCATCCCATCTTTTTAAGTCAAAGCTATGTTTAATGGATCTGACATGCCTTATAGCACCGTACATCTGGTCTTAAGCAAGACATCACGAGAACTCTCAGGTTTGAAATTTGCTGCTTAACTGAGTACAGCTTCACCACCAGCACCTGAATGAAATGTAACTCCCACACCATTATTTTTTTTCAGCAAATAGTTTCATTGTATTATCCATTTCACTCATTTCTATCAAAAAAGTGATCTACACCATCAATGCAGAATTCTCAGTATGCATATTAACTTACTCCTGTCAGCTCAGCTAAATAAATTATTATCCATAGTTCAGCTTGTCAAAGACCAAACTGAAAATCTCTGGCAAACAGTACTCCTTTTGTCCTTATCTTTAAGCTAACCCATAGACTGATCCAGAGAACCAATTTGCTATCAAGTTCCAAAATCAGTGATGAAGCTGCAGAACTTTTAAAAACACAGACCTTACTGGCAGAAGTCTTTGAACACTCCTCCTTTCCATTAATTGTGTCCTTCATTCAATGTCATTCTAATAATTGCCAAATCAATGACATAAACAGATGCTTCTACTGTTCCAGACCAGAGAAGACAAAGGACAGTGATATTGCAGGAACTGCAGTGCTTGAGATGAATGAAACATGACATTGAAATTCTCTCTAGCAGCATTTCTGAGAAAAACCTTGACTGCTTTGCTAGGCTCCCGAGCAACCACATGCTGAGCAAGGCCAACACACAGGTAAAGTGGTGCCTTCAGTTATCCACAGAAAAGATACAGGGAGGACATCCAGAAAGCAGCACACACCTTTTTAGGTGTCACCTTCACAGTGTTGCAGCAGATGGAATTACAGCCCACAGTGCAGCACTGAGAAAACATCAATCTGATACTTAAGCTTGTCTGCTCTGAAAGACAAACTACAAGTGACACAGCTGTCTGGCTGAACCCATGCTCCCCACCCACGGTGCCAGGCAAGCACAGCACTACCACACCGACTGCAGCTCGGGAGCAAGCCATGACTTCTAGGGGAACCATGTTCTGCAGGAAGGTCACTCCCACCCAGCAGGTCACTGCTGCAAGAGGCAGCCCTTGGCCATTTCAACTTACTGCAGCAGCAGAAACTGTGCTGCTGACAAAGAAGGAGCAGTTTTCTGTGTGCCAGCTGGCTTACTGAGGAGACAGATGGGCACCAGGGCTGAAGGAATGGCCACCTCCCACAGTGGAAAGGCTCAGCTGCTCCTCAGCTTGCTCACAGTAACCAGAAACATCACACCTCACACAGCTGTTCCCCTGTCCAAATCCCAATGGCTTGATGGGCCAAGTGTCCACCACAGAAAGCCAAGAATTCACCACTGGGGGGTTCAGTTTAAGGACTAGGATTGCTTACCCCAATTTTGTCCTTTCTATGGAATTAAACCAATTCATATTCTTCAAGTACCCAGTGCTGCATTTTCATCCCCTTATGCGACTCCCCACCAGCTCAGACACACTGGATGCTCTGACAGGGCAGACAATAACCAATTCTCAGAGCTCACTGTAGGAGCAACAACTTTTCACAGTTGCCTGGAAACATTATTTCAAATCAACCAAAGTACAGCTTTGTACAGCAGAGCCCCCAGTCACCAAAGGGACATCACCTCTGCTACATGCCTTCCTGATCACAACACAAGACAGCAACAGGGAATCCAGGGCTCTTCTCCAATCACCAAGGAGAAGAACCTAGCCGTGATCAAATGAGAAAAAATAGTAAATAGGACTAAAAGGGCAATTTTCTACACCTGTGCCAACCAGAGAAATGCATATATAGTCCTTAGTGTATTGAGTGCATTGCCCTGTCTCCTTGTTCAGTTGAATCAAAGCACCCCAGAAGTGGGCTGTGACAAAACAGGAGCATGAAAGCTAAATCAGACAACACAACCTTCAAAGCGAGACTAAGCTCAGTGGGGAGAACAGAACATGAGAACTTTGCTGGCTTTTCCCATGCAGCAAGGATGCACTTGATATTCTTCCCAATGGAAAACCAATGTGCCAAGAAGAAAGAGCTCACAAAGCTACAAAAAGGAGCTACTCCAAAATGTGCTGTCAGGAGCATCAGGGGACAGAACAGTAAGCAACACTTTGCGATGGTCCAGATAGAAATATAAACCACAGCTTTCCCAGAGGCTAAACAGAGAATCTAGGTTGATATAACTTGACATGCTTAGGTCCAGTTATCAGAACTGAGCAGAACTTTAATCCAAAAAATATGTGGTTCTTTGGTAACTGACCATAGCAATACAGAGACACCTGCCATCACAGGAGGCCAGTGCTACCTGGCCACCAGTCTGTTGTGCAAGCAAAGCAGCTGGTGAACCTCGAGAGGACACAGGCCTGCTACTTCCAGCTGCAAAAGGATCCCGAGGGCAGGCACGGAGCATATAACACAACTGCATGACAAGTCCCAAGCTTACCTTATCACACTAGTATTAGAGGCATATGCTGAACTCTTTTTTTCATCAGGATGCCTGTCAGCTGCTGTCTCATTTGCAGAGTGTCACTTAGTCCAGTGACTGAAGGGCATGATAAACCAGTCGCATCACCCCACCCTGCCCAGGAACTCTGCAGGGTCAGGGAGCACTCACCAGCCATAACAACCCAAGCTGCAGGAACAGTTACTCTACAGCAGTATTTTTGGCCATTGGTCATGCTCAAATGTATATATTTTGTCTATAATACATAAAAGCTTGTGAAGACCAGAAACATCAGTAACAGTGCATTCATTCTAGTTTTTTTACTGCACTATGAAGAACTGAGGCTACATCCTTTAAAGGTGATTCACTTCACTTGTACAAAGGCTACCTATTTCAGACATCAGCACTCCAGGCTCCCATTACTCATTGCCTCCTTCCTCACCTACAGGATACGAAAGTTTAGACAAAGGTATTTGGCATTAAAATCAGTTGAGAAAAACATCCTAACAAGTCCTTTCCAAGTCTACTGGCTTTTCATAGCATGGTAAGCTTCACAGTATTTCTTGCAAGTCTCTGCTTCACCTGTTGCGTTCAAGATCCACTGATTATTCTAATCATATAATGCCCAAAGCACACCAAAAATCTTTTAATAGAGTAAAAATTAGAGTATCAGATCTGTTACACTACCCAGCCTTTCCCCTCCACTGGAGAAGCACTAGAGCCTTTGGACATCTCATTTCAAGAAGAGATTATTTAGTTCTAGAGTAAAGTATTTAAACACTAAAGGATTTGCAAATTACACATGAATATGCATGTAGCACTTCTTACCATGACATAAATCCTATTGTATATTTATGAAGGGATTGCTTTGCCTCCAGCTTCTACATGTATATAAACACAGGTTTTAATCTTCAATTTCTTCCTCCCTCCCTTCTTTTTAAGGAGTTGTTTAAACAAATCTGCGTATTTTGAATCTATTACCTACAGTGTATTTCTTGCCTTTGGTTTTTTTAATTTTGTAAACCTCCTTCTCCCATCAGGCAAAATGCTTACTTTAGGAGAGACTTTAAAGATCCTGTAAACAGTCATAAGACAACGAAGCAACAGTGTTACACAGCTTATGAGAGGAACTAGAAGCAACCATCACTGGAAAAAGGAGTGAGCAACAGAGCTGAGAACACAAAGGCATCAAATGACAGGTCAACGGCTTGCCTTCAGCTGCAAAGACATCACCTAAGGGGAAGCAGACCCCCCATAAGCATCTAGGAAGCAACATAAACAATAAAATTCTGATTGTAAAATCCTTAATTCATACTGACCTAACTTCATTATTCCCTACACCTTTCATCAGGCACCTAGGCTGGTCGTGAAGCAGCATTTCAGCCTGTCTTCAACAACACCTTTGGTAAAAAGCACTACTGTCATTCAGAGAGGTGTTGCCACACATCTGCCCATCTGATTGCAAAGAAACTTTCCAGCATGCAGCACTCCATCAAAAGCAAGTGTCACAAGCAGATGTCCAAGCAGAACACTTAAAGCTGTGAATTGCCACTCGGAGTGTTCTTATTTTTGTTCCTGCACAGCAAAACTCCAAACACCAAGGAGTTAACTGCACCAGCTGCCTTCCTCTTTCAAAGACCTGGTGTCACTTGGCTCTGTTTTGAAAACGGGAGCAGCCGTGGAGTCCCAGCCCCCATCTTGCAGTAGAGAGCACAAGGGCTCTGGCAGCAGCCACAGAGACATGATGGGACATGGCCTGACAAGACCAAGTCCTTCTACCCCCTAACAGTCACTGCCTGTTCACATATCTAAACCAGGCTGTGAACTGTGGCATGTTCAGCTGCAGTCATGTCTGCCTCCAATAAGAGAGGGAACTTCTCCCAATGGAAAGAACCACAATAGCATCAGACTCAAGATCCATGGTGACCACACTAGAAAGGACCATCAGCCCATCTAAGCTACTGAAGATACAACACAACTTATCAGAACTACCATCCAAAACTGAAGGAGCCCATGTCTGGGAGGCAGACTGAAAATAAACCAGGAAGCACTATGGAGTATTAGCTACAAACTAAAGGACAAATAAAGATGACAAAATTCAACACAGAAGAACATTTGCTTTAGGGATAAGAGTGGCATTTACAAGGGATGTGTGAAAACAAGCCTGAGTGGAGGACTCTGTATGACCAGTTCAGCTGAAAATTTTGTCTTTGCAAACTGATATTTTTATCCACGCAATTTGACGAAGCCAGGTTCCTTGGCCAAATCCCCCTCCCTTTCCACCCACACATTCTTCTCCTAAAAGGAAATCTTAAAAAGGAAGTGAGGAGTAGTGCCTAAGCAGCATAAGAGGCTAGTCAAGCAAAGCTTTAAGAAAGTATTTGCATGCAGGCTCTGCTTCCTTTAGCATCAAGCAAAGACCATGACAGCAGATACATTCTATACTGAATTACCAGTGGGTCAGTTGCATGAGAAATTAGCAATGCCATACAATAATCTATGAATAATTAACACATGACATACGACAATATCTCTACCTTTATTCAGAATTATAGACCATCTCAACTGAAAAGACAGCACATTGATATTTGATAGACTGGATTTAAGTTAAATCTGGAAGCTTCTACATTCAAATTTTAAAAGCAAAAAATAGTAAAGTTAGGAAGTCTAAGACAGCTTGCAAAACCTTGCTGCCACAGAAAGCCATGGGACATGGTTGCGGCCATGACATTTAACTTTCCTGCACATATAGGTTAAAGTAATACTTGAAAATTTACTTTTTGAGAACCAGCTGTTCAACAGCCTAAAGTCTTCTAAGTATGCGTCCATTTAAGAATTAAACAGTCAGTGACCCATCAAGGCAACAGGTCTTGCAGTGTGAAATACTTTTCTATTTGTTGGATGCTGCTCTCCTGAGAGAATTTCACTCCTCTCACAAAGTGAAATACTTCTTACACTGCAAGATCAGTGCACCAGAGTTAAACAATCTCTTGCCTTGATGGGTCACTGCCTATTTAATTCTTATGTGGACGCATACTAGTGACATAAGACAAGACAAGCTGCAAGTCTGGCTTATTGCCTTGCTGGCTGACAAGCTATTTAGGTTAGCTGGATGAACAGATAACTTAGAGGAATTTCAGAAAGATCTAAACTAGTAGGTGAACTGACAATTGAGCCAGAGAGAGATCAGATGTTGGGAAATGCTGAATAATATACTGAACAGAAGAGTTTAACCTCCTCATTCTCTGCAGGGTTAACACACACCACTGATCAAATACACCCAAGCATCACCACGTACCCGATCCAACAAAGAAGTCTGTTCAAAGTGCTGATCATGTCATAACTCTGTAATACAAAAATGTTACTCACGTTAAGGATTTTTTTTAAAACACAGTTCAGTATGAAAGGCTCATCTGGAACACTGTATGCAGGACAGGTCATCCTAATTTAGATAAGCCTTACCATATTATCTTTAAAATACTTTCTTTTCATATCAAGCTCTCCCTCGAGAAAAGCTTCCATTCCTGCTCTACAGGAATTCAGAGCAACAGCACCAATGAAGCTGCATCATTAGCATCCCTCGACTAGTCACAGGGAACATCTGGAAAAATCCTAAAAAATAACACAAAAGCTGCTGCAACATCTGCGACCTTCCAAAGGAAGGAAGGTCTCCAGCTGAGCCTCTCTTCCCATCAAAACAGCAAGTGTCATAAGCAGCAACCAGAAGACTGAACCAAAGCCACATCAGATGCTGAGGAACAGAAGGGGCACCATTCTGAACAAAGGTCAGGTCTGAAGAGCAAAAGCCTGTGTAAAGAGCACTGCAACAATCAATCAGCTGTTAAAAACTAGAGCAGCATCACTAATTGAGCATGGACCTTACCCTGAGTGCACTGTTGCAGTAGAACTCACAGCTCCCAGGTGAGTGACAGAAGATGCAGAAGCAGAGCACACGTGCTGCTGCAGCAATCACTGCGAACCACAGGAGCCCTGTGGAGCAGGCAGATGTCCCTTCAGGAAATGCAACTCTGGGGCGAGCAGAGGTTTCAGCTTTGGAGCACCATGAAACACCCAGGTCCACTACTGCAATACAGGCAAGGAGGAGCCCACCCACACCTGCCAGCCCAAGACAAGAGCTGCCCCATTCCCAGGGTGCTACCTGCTTCCCCACTCCCACCCACACACGTCTTCCCTGGCGTTTCAGCAGCTCAGGGCAAGACAATTCTACCAATTATGAGAAACTTCTCCTCCCAAAAGTGTTCCTATGAGCTTCACTCTAGCCTGAATCAGGCTGACTGACCCTGCGTCACCAAGACAGGCCACCAACCTGAGATACTTCACGGTAAACAGACTGGATAATTTGAGGACCTTCATCCCATGTGACAGTCAAATACTTTCCATTATCATCCCCACCCAAACTCTCTTTGAGATAATTTGGATTAGCTGCTCAGAAACATACTCCATCTTTCAAATAATTCAACTACAAGAATTTCAAGTGTTCAGGATGAAGCTGTCAGTGAGATTCCCTTCCAATTCACTGAGGGGTTAGGTGCCACGGTCCAAAATACTGCTGAGGCCAACCTGTGGTGCCAACCTGCCTGAGCCCCCCAAGAACATCCCACAGGATTCATGCATTGGGTGGTTTGGAGGCTGCATAGGCAAGGGGACAGCCTGCACAGCTGAGCCAGCAGCATGTCTTCTAGCAGCTGTAGAGGCTCGGCTGCCACATGAAATTCAAAGTTGTGCCAGGCACAAGCAAAATTAAATGCAAAGTTATCCACAGCACAGCTTCATAGAGCAGTTCTAGGGCTACCTGTGTTTTCCTATGCTGCCCTAAAGGTCCAGAAGATTATTTTGGTGACTGCTGTTCCTCTGCAGGCCACCCTCCCTGCAGAAGGGCTGTGAGGGGTGAAATAGCAGCATGCTCTCTCCTTAGCACAGGAATGCCCTTATTCTGAGTACAAGACTATTAAGGCCTAAGTCACATATGAGAAATCTGCAAGTTGGTGCAGGGTCATTTAAGCAGTAGTTTCACTTACATTTTAGTTCAAAATCATTATGTGACCACCTTACATCTAAACTCTGTGTAGAGCAGATATGAATGACTGCCTCCTGCAAATCAATACTGTTTATTGCATGCTTTAAATCAATAAAGCTGTCGTCCACAGAGTAAATCGTCTAAAACAGTGATTAGGCACTTGAGTAGAACTAAATAGTTTCACTGAACAATACCATTAGTCCTGAAACATCAGCTTGACATCCCAGCCAGAAAGCACTTTGTCAGAACTAATTAATCCCCACAGCATCTCTATAAGATTGAGAAAGCAATTCATCTGCTTTTTAAATGTGTTGGGTACTTATGTTGCAGAACATTGTGGCTGGGGAGGAAGCTGTAACTACCAGCATAAACAGAGAACAAACCAAGCCAGAAGAACCCATCCAAAAGCATGAAAAACCAGAGAACACTGACAGCTGTAGGATTTGGCTTCTTTCATCTTCCTGTTATACACCAAGCCTCCTGTGACTATCAAGAGAGTCTTCCAGATGTCACTTGACTGGATGAGTGGCAGTGAAAAGCAGTTATTATTCTACTGGGAGCAGTTTTGTCTTTTGTTTGTTCAGCCAATTATCCATGCTTGTGCTTAAAAGGAAGGTGGGAGCAGTAACCTTTGGCTCTGTGAACAAGAACTCTGGGTTTTATTTGAGCAGTTAAAGCTAAGTCCTCGTTACCACAAGCAAAGCATGTAACCTTACTAAACAGGTCTCATGGATGGCAACCAGCCAGCATAAAAAGTATTTCTCTCCAAAGAAGTGGTCCATCTACATAGCTCATATCTATGTATAGAGTAGCACTAGTCTACATAACCCCACCTGACTTTGTCTAGCTGCTGTCACCCTCCCTTATTCAATTATTTTTTCAGCTAACACTTGCCTTGCTGGTGGGGCACTCAAGGGAACCAACTTCAGACAGCAGTGGGAACATCAGCAAAGCTTGCCCAAGCCAGCTGTATGATCTCTCCCCCTCTTTGAGAAAGACTTTAAGCTCTCCCATACTTGACAAAACCAAGTGTTAAGTCAGGCCCAACATACTTCAATCCTGGCAGAGTCTCCATGAGGCGGGCAGGAAGGCGTTGTGGGGCGGTGGCGCTCCTCGGCATGCCGAGCAGAGTGCAAGGCTAGCTTTGGCAGCATGCAGTCACCTCAGGGGCACAGAATATCAATCATTTACTGATAAATTCCTCCAGTAACTGAGATAAGAGCCCAGTCTGAAAAGGCAGGTCAGTGACAGAACCACCCTCAGCTACCTAGCATACATCACTTCTTTACGTAGAAGTTATTTCAACAAACTTCTTTGGACAACTCTCCCCATATCTTCTAATAAATTGTCTGGCACAAGATAGAGTAATTTAAATCAATTCAGACACGGAAAAGTTTGCTGCAAACTCATCTTCCCATAACTCTGCTAGCTATGAAGACACCAGTGTGAATTTACACCTTTAGGAGATAGTCTGCACCACTGCTAGGGGTAGGGTACAGTAGTTTCAGCAAGTGAAAATCCTCTCTGTAAAACTTTGACAGAAATCACAGGGCAAAACTAAGCACCTCCAGCTCTGGGAACACCTCCCTGGCTGGCCTGGCAGAGAGCCTGACCAGGTCAAGTGCCTGGGGACATTTTCACAAGTGCACCCTCAGCAACACTCCCTGGTTGCCACCAGAGCCAGCCCCACTCCACACCTCCTGGCCTCCTGCTCAGCCCCAGCTCTGCCGGCACAACTTCCCACACAAGAATAGTCAACCTGCAACAACTGTTTCTGTAAAATAAACCCAGACAGTAAAATAACATATTTCAGCCAGACCAGTTTCTGGACCTCGCTCCCTGTACCAACATGGAATTTCACTCTGGCAGCAGCAGAAGCTTAAGATGCCCCACAGCAACCACCACCCAGCACCTGCGCCAGGTGCTCAACACAGCAGCCACCTCTCACCTGCCATACCCACATCTTCTGGGACTTACTAGTCAATTAGCTGCCATTCCACTGAATGGAGAACAAGATAACTACTTTGATATAAAAGCACATGACCTACATCGGGATGAAACTGTTGATTCCCTTTCCAACTAAGTTTCCAGTCCGTGGCAATGTCACTAACTTTAGCATCCATCAGTCTTTGAGGCAAAATTAAAGGACTGATCTTGTGATTAAGATGACCTTGCCAGAGCAGAAGATGAAGCTCAACTTGCATATTTCTAAACAATGTGATTTACAGAGATTTCTTCAAAAGCAATTCTGATCTTTTAAGACTCAGAATTCCCCAAGATACATTAAAAAGCTGCCACGCTAAACAAAGATCTACATTTTTCATTGTTTTTCATGTTCCACAGGGAATAAGATAAAACGTTTTAGTAGTTCTAAAGTCACTGCCAACATCCTCTGTCACTACACATGTGCACGCCACATCTTTAGCATCAATGGCCTCGTTAAAAAGCATCATACCTGTTGTTTCCAGCCACCCTCCCCAGTTTGAAGTGCATTTGCACAAGTGAGGAAGCATGCTGGCTCTGATGGCAGCCCCTGCAGTCTCCAAAGCCAGCCATACATCCTACCACAGGGTTAGGCTGAGGAGCCTCAGGAAAAAAAAAAACAACAAGCAAGCAATACAAGTTTGATTTTTCATAACTGAAGAGGTTTGACTGACTTTGGCTCCAATCCACTTACTCCAAATACAGATGCAGCTGTGTTAATACATCTTGAAAAACAGTTGATACTAATAATTAAAAAAACTTCAAGTGCCATATATTAGCACTTAAATAAATGAATTAATTTTCATTTACTGTGGGGGAAAAAGATTTTAAAAACAGCACAAGTCCTACACATTAAGACACCTGTTCCCAGAGATGGCGCTTAGTTGACTGTAAAGACTGCATTTGTGTCACCCACTTCTGTACTCATGGGAAGCAGTTATCAACAGCTTCTGTGGGGACACACTGCCTGTTCTTTATAAAATAATCTGCTATTCTGGGGAACATAAACATGAGAGCGCAGCAGATTCACACACATATGACAGGGTGTTTGGCTAGCTTAGCAGTAAAGAAAGGCAACAGCAGGCATCAAACTAGCAGCCTTCAGCTGCATGACCTATGCTGCTGCTAGTGATGAAAGAAAAACCTATGGGAGATAAATGCTCCCTCTTTGAGACTTTTTCCCTCTTCTTACACTTACTGAGTTTCACCTACAGAAAAGCACAGCTCCTTTTATTCCTGCTGTTTTTCATTGCTCTCCCTTCTTCCAGCCTTTTTATTTTAGAAAACTCCCACATTTAAGTTAGCTATATTTATCTTTATTCCAGTGATTACAGTTATGCTATAGGCAAATAATCCAAGTAGTGGATGTTATATGTGAAATTTCAGCATGATGCTCACATCTCTTTGATACAGGAAGTTTGGAGATCACGTGTGCGGAGCAGACTGGGGATGAAAAGCTTCAAGATCAGAATAATGCTGAGGAGACAAAATACTTGGCAGTATTTCACATCAGGCCTAGAAGCAGACCTAGAAGGGCATGGCTAGATGATTGTGCTCTCTGTATGACGTGCCTAGCTTTTCTTCGGCAAGATCCTCAGGCTCTTCAAACCTGAATCTTCCTAGGAAATCAGTTGCCCTAACTGTTTTAAAAGCACAAAGCCTTTTCCATGTGACAACACATACAGTGGCACATATTGACACTGAGCTTTGGCAAACTTCTTCCCCAATTCTCTTACCAAAGCTCTGCTTTGTAGGTTTAGACTGGAAAAGCCTCCATATGAAATAGGAAGGGATTTCAGGCAGGAACTGCAGAATCTAGGCTTTCATTTAATAAACATCTCCGACCCTCTACATCACTTGAGGCTTGAAGAAATGAAGGGCCACCAACTGAGGCACTGCAGTTTCCCGAAACTGAAAACATCTGCTGCTCTTCAGCAGCTTCACCAAGCTTAAGCTAGAAGTGCTCCTATTTCACTACCTTTCACTCTCAACAGGAGCCCAGGGACTGGGGTAAACAAGAAGTTCAGGCAGCTCCATCTAAAGTAACAGGGGAAAAAACTGCTTATACCACCATGCCAGGAGGAAGAGTATGTGAACAAAAATACTGGAGAGGCAGACAGGTTATCAGGTATCTCCAAATCCTCAGTGCAATCTGGAAGCTTCTGGGTTGAAAGGCAAGGAGAAGAGAGAATAAACTGTCCTCTGCCAAGATAGTTAAGAATGAAAGTAGAGGTTCCCCTAAAACCAGTGTAAAGAACCCAAGGACAACACAACCATCTGAACCCAGATAACTCTTACGTCTGCTGAAAACAGAATCCTCATTTGGAGCACTCTGTTGGTGCAATTCCTGATTGGCAGTGATGTTTAAGAACATGCAGCAGATGCTGCTAATAATGTTTCTGAGACACCACTCTTATTTTCAGCACAGCAGCTTATGGAGCAGACGCACCCTCTGTGTTAAGAAAGCAACTGGGACAAGTCTCTGGTATGTTTTACCAAATGGTATGTACCGGCGCATACCTGCAAGATCATGCCTGCTTTTAAAACTAGGAATAACAAATTTCCTCCCCTAGCTCAGTAAGGTTTGATCTCCCATTACAGTGTATGCAAATCCTGAATTATCTAATTTGAAACAAGTTTACCAACTAAAGTCAGCTGCGCAAGCTTCCTTCTACACGAGGAAAAGCATAGTAGGGTTTTCACTGCCTTACAGTTTTTGAACACAAAATTCTTGAGTAGAGGGTACCTTGATTCTTTTCTGTTACACCACACGACAAGAGCAGTAATGGTTAAGTCGCAAAATTCTTCACATTATTTAGCCTTAGATTTCCCAAAATGCTAGGCTTCCCAGGACTGCCTTGGAGCCTAGTATACCCTTAAAAGGCACGAGGTTAAGAGTGCTCTTGACATGCAGTTTCTTCAATCAAGATTCCAGGCATCTGAGCACCACCGAGTCAGCTTTACAGGAGACTGACATGCCACTAGGTGCTAGTGACTTCCTGCTGGCAAAGTCTAATGGCTCCTCTTACCAACAGCCCACCTGCAGGACTGCTGTCATGTTACAGGAAAGCTGGAAAACCACCAGCCCAGCTTTTGATTTCACACAGTCCAAGGCCAGCTGAGGTCACACCTCACACCCCTAACCCCCCCTTTCTGGCTGCCGACACCCCCCTGCATGCCCACAGCCAGGCCTGCTCCCCTAGCAGCCAGTTAAACCCACCTCAGATCGACTACAAACCTGACACCAACTGTTGCCACAAAGAACACGGGCAAGCCCATGCCCTGAAGCTAGATGGTATCCCTGCTCATGTTTATTTCCACTAAATTAAGCTAGAATGAAAGATTTAGGGATGGTTTAAAAACTTGTGTGCCCTATCTTTAGCTACCAGTTGTTGCTCCCTGAATAAACTGATTGGGTTTTACAAAAGCACAGTCTCACTGACAAGCAACTGCATTCAGAGTGAGAAAATGCACAAACCAGACTCTCAGCTGCAGCAACTTTAAAGATGACTTCTAAAAGGCTAGGGTTACAAACATTTACACTTAAAAGACACCGATAGAGTTCAATGATCAGTGCATAAAACCAAGTTCACTACTGCAAGGAGTAGTTATGACTGGAGCTGATCAGAAATTCCCCATCAGCTGGTTTTCCACAGACAGTGGTAATTAGTTGAAAAATAAATTTATTTCCTGTCATAGCAGGGTTTCAAGTCATCCAAGCATATGATCTGCCAGGTGATGGGTAAATGTTGTGTCACATAGCTGTTCTAGTGTTGGACCAATAAACTCTTCAGAAACCTTGAGGATTTTCAGGGGGAGTGTCCAATACAGCCTGCTTCCTTGGTAGCACTGCTGGCAGATGACTCAGATGCAAAGCTCGCCAGGGCCATGTGTATTCAGGTGTACTTCTATGTGCACAACAAACACGCCATGTGATACCAGTTATCAGTGTGTGTTTGAATACTCTCCTTTAACAGCAGGGAACAGGCAATGGTTCTGTGACAGCTCAGGACACATGCATAAATAAGGCACCCAGCTAGTAATTTCTGTCATTATGTAATTACTAACCAAGGACATACGAGAATTTTTATGTCAGTATTAGACCTATTAGACTTCTCACTTGTCTTCATTCTCTGTAATAAAGATGCCAGGAAAGAATTCCTAATTTAAGCTAGTAGCGACTTTTCTGAAGGTTAAAAACACACCTTGAAACAACTGTATTACTAGCCCTGTGTTACAACCATGCTACTGAAACAGAAGTCCCAAACCCAGTTCCAAACCCCCAGCTGACAGCAGGTTACATTTGTGTACAGTACACACAAGGATTATTCCTGGAATGCAGAACACTCCGTGAAATCTTGTGAAGTTGGACAATCATTCAGTTCCATACTTCACAAAAACAAACACCTAAGCAGCACTGGAGAGAAAGCAAAGTACTGACATCCCTCCAACAATGGAAGCCCCTTCAAGGAACGCATCACTGAGGCAAGGGGAAGAAAGGAAAACAAACTCAGAATTACACTAGCTGCCCCATAACGAGAGCACTGTCAGATGGGGAAAATGTGCAAAATTTATCAACAACAAACTGCATATTCAGATTGTTGGACTTTCCAGCTGATCAAGATGGATGGGTGCAGTGTCCAGGAACTTAAACTAACAGAGCATTAAATGTGAAGTTTAGAAACTTCTGATTTCAACAGCAATCCAGTCATTGAGCTTCCTCTGCCTGCTCAACTACTGTATGCTGGCTTACTGCCTCAAGCATGGAACTAGAGCATGCTAGGACAGAGTGCTGCTTGGAAAACGACCTGACACTTGAACAGTAGACTGTTTTCCGTTTCTTTTACATTTCACGTGAGGAATACAGGAAGAGAGCAAGCAGGAGGCACAAGGAGACTGCTGGGAAGCAGAAGGCAGACAGGGGCAATCAGAAACGCACCCTTGAAGTGTGTGACCTCAGTAATGGTCAGGCTCACCAGAGCCACAGAGCAGCCTGCCGAGGTGGGCCACGGCACGGGGTAGGACCGCCCGACACTCCTGACTCCCCTACTCCATTGAGCCACCGCTGCTCGGTGGGCTCCGCGCCCTGCCGCGGCCCGGGGGCAGCTGAGGCCAACCCGGACAGCGTGCAGAAAGGATCTGCACGGAGTTTGGAAACGGGAAAGTAGGCGGCTGGGATGATGAGAACGTAGGAGAAAACAACAACGGCAAACCTCGCTAACCTTCCTCCATCCCGCACCTCCCGAGCGCCAGGCAGGTGCCCAACTCCCAGCCAGGGCCGCGGGGAACGAAGCGACCGCTCTGCCCCGCCCTCCGCGGAGCTACACGGGAACCGGGAGCCAGTCCCGAGCCCGGGGATGGCCGCAGCTCCCGACCGGGCAACTTGGGAAAGAGGACATGCCGCGCTGAGGAGCCGCGCAGCAGGCACACCGCTGGCCGCGGGGGTCACCGCCCCGGGGTGGGGAACAGAGGGACCCGGAACGGTGTTCCCCGCGTCCCTGCCCGCCCGCCCCCGCCCACCTGTCGCGGGGGTCGACCCAGCTGGTAGTGCGGCTACTGTGGTCGATGTAGTACACCTTCCCGTCGTAGTCCCGCGCCTCCTCCCAGCCCTCGGGCAGCGGCAGCTCTTTCCGCGGCATCGTCCCCACCACCGGCCGCGCTGCCCCATCCACCGCTCCGCTCCGCGCCGGGGCGGCGGCGGGGGCCGGCCCCGTGGCAGGGCCGGGCCTCCCCTCCCGCGGGCAGCGAGGAGCTGTGCGGGGGCCGCGCCGGCCCAGCCGCGCAGGGAGGCGCCGCCGCCGGGCAGCCTCACATGCCGGTCCCGCGGCGGGGGCGGAGCCGACTGAGGCGGGCTGAGGCGGGCCGAGGCACCCGGCCCCGCACCGCGGCGGGGGCGGTCCGGGGAGGGCGACGGGAGAGCCCTCGGTCAGCCCTGCGGCACGAGAGGCCCCGGCCAGCCCGGCCCCTCACGCCTCCATTTCCTGCTCCACCGGCGACCCGGCGAGTCCCGGGGCAGCCCCGCCCACCGCCGGTGCCCCGGGCGGGGGATGCCGGTTGTTAAAGGCTCCGCCCGCCTCGCCCCGCCGGGCAGAGTCGCTCCGCTGCCGCACGAGAGCGCCCCCTGCGGGCGGGGAGGGTGGGGGCACCTGCTGCGGGGTGGGAAGGGGAGATGTGGGGGGGGCGGCGGGAGCGCGCAGTGAGGCGGCTCCGAGAGGGGCTGGGGGGGGGGGGGGGGGGGCAGGCGGCGGCAGCGGTGTGTGAGCCCTCGAGCTTGGGGGGTACGAGGCCAAACACAAGAGGTGGAGGATTGGGGTGCCAAGAGGTGGCCGGAAACACAGAGTAGGGGCTGCTCGGTGCCCCCGGGGAGAACACGGGCCGTTGGGTGTGGGGTTGCTGGCACTTGCACCGACACACGCATAAACTCTTCCCCAACCTGGGCAACATCCCTCAGGCTGTGAGGGCCCCACAGCAGTGCAGGGCCCACAACTTTGCAAGCCCCCCCCACCAGCACATGGGCTCTGGCTATGCAGGGCCCCCCAGCAGTGCAGGGCCCCCCCCCAGCAGTGCAGGGGCCCCCCCCGCAGTGCAGGGCTCCCGGTTGGGCTCCCCACAGGTGTTGGTGCTGGCAGGCCGCCTTTGCTAGCAGTAAGAGAACAGCCAACCGATCTGCCTGCACAGGTCTCCGCAGGGGTGACATTGGTGACTTTTCCATTTATGCGGCTTCAAGAGCGAAAGCTCTTTGCAGCTGGGTGTGTAGATACAGTAAGCCCATCACCAGAAGTCAGGGTTATGAAAATAAGTTAGGGTAACACAAGAAATCCCAGGTACGAGCCATAAGCCAGCAGTAGGTGATGGTGTCCGGACCTCATGGCACATTGCCCCTTCCAGAGCAGACTGCTGCCGTGGCTCGGCTGTTGCCAGTACCTGAACATGGCTCTGGCATAGCTGCACTGCAGTATGGAAGGAGCTATGAGGACGTGTCCTCCCCAGTCTTTTGTCCCCAGGTATCAGCAACTGAGGCTTGAACAGACTGCCCACGACAAAATGTCACAATAAACGCTCACGCCATGGCATCCGATCAGGCCACGAGATAATGCAGGTGACCTGCACAGTGTAGCAATGAGAGGAGTTTTGTGTGAGGTAGCACTTTCCCCAGTGAGCACCAGTTGATGCTGGTTTCCTACTGTCAAGGGTGAGGGAAAAGCAAGATGTTTTGTAGAGGTCCAGCTATTGAAACGGCAGAATGGAGCGGGAATCACTGCCAAGCACAGGGGTGGAAAAGGAAACTGGAGGATGAGAAGAGGGGAGCCCTGAAGGGCTGGAAAGGAAAAGTAAAAGCGAGAAAGACAATTAGAAATAACATCTCATTTATGAGCCAGATTTTGAGGGTAAGATAACTTCTTTCAGGCTTGCTGACAACCTGCTGGGAGTCAGAACTTCTAATTCTCCAGAGGCCAAAGAAGAATGCAGTAGCAGTTGGCTGATGAAGTGGTTGAGCAGGGAAGAAAATGAAGACAAGTACAACGGAAAGTGAGGCATTTGGAAAACAGCCTGATTTAACCCCATTTTATCTGAAGCCAAACTTGGAGGGGGCCACTAAGTGTGTTGCTTTTATGAACAGGACCATACACAAGGCTTTTAAATTAATAATAAAGCAAGGATAAGGGAATAAACACTGTATCTGTCCACCACTCTAAATGAAGCTTGTGGTTTCTTTTGGAAGCGAAGGCTCGGAGCACTGGGAGCGGTGCCGCTCCAGCGAGCAGCCACCAGGACCGCCGGGAGGCCTGGGCCAGTGCCAGCAGAGTGCAATGGATTGCTGCGGGGCACTGGGCTAGGCACTGCGGCTGGCTGTCATTTTCTCTTCACTGCTTTTAAACTTGGGCATAATAGCGTTTCTTTCTTTGTAAAACACTCAGCAATGTACTTAAGACAATGACAAGGGGGAACTGGGACAACAGAAAAAAAAACAGCAACAGCTGATTTTAAACAGGTTTTAAATATTACGAGAGAAGAAGCGAATAACAATGTGATCGCAAATAAATGTGTGTTTTCAAGTTCCTGTACTTGTGGTCTTATGTTCAAGCACAGAGCTACTTCCCAAAGGCATGTTTCATTTTAAAGTGTTTTTTCAAATTTTCAGAACGTGTGTAGATCACTTAGAGGCAGGCTGTAAGTGAAGCAGCTGACCAAATACCTTTTCTTTCCCAGACATCATCAACGGTGTTGATGAAGAGAGTAATTGTGTAATTTTTCTAAAAGGTACTTGCTTTTGAAATAAATACCAAGGAAAATATTTGCAAGTAGTTCTGACTCAAGTCGAAAGATCTTATTTTTCACCTCCTCTTTATTTTTTAACTCGGAAAAAAAAAACACCTCTCATTGAATGATATGAATTTATGAATGTAATCAGGAATGTGTGTATGGTAACTTACTCCCTTTTACCTCTTACATTCACAACAAAAGAATTCAGCGTTATCAGAGTCTGTTTGAACTGTAAAGCAATAAACAAACAGGTGATTGTTTTCTCATGAGCAAAGAAAGGGAAGGTTTGGTTAGTAGGTAAGCTCTTACCTATGTGAAAAAGGAAGAACAGAGCAGAGAACAAAGTCTGCAGAAAGCATTTTTTTTTGCCCTGGGGTCAATGTCTCCAGCATGACCTCATGTGCTGCACAGCCCCATCCCATCCAGCTCTGCAGAGTTCACAATGGGCTGGCTAACAAATTATTCAGTAACAGGAGCAGCCATTTTCTGTTGGTGATTTCTGTTTCCAAGAAGCTAGTTGCTTGCTGCTTGGATTTTTTTTTTTCCCCTAATGCACTGAAAAGTCTGTAGTTTTGTACACAGCACTTAAAGCTCTGTTCTTAATTGACTGTGAATAATAAAACCACAAATGTCAAAAGCTACTAGAGCACAATATTGGTCTCTTAGCCAATATCTTCAGGTGTCTGAACTGAAATAGGAGGAAAAACGGGTTTAAATTCAGTGGCTAGGAAACAATCACATTTATCTGAAATACCACGTTTTGGTTAAAATCTCTGGCATTGTTCAGCTTGAAGCAATCATACCATTTCTGTGGAGGGTTACCTTACCCTTCTAGAGAGCCTCTCATCCCCATTCTGCCCACCCCCAAACTGTATATCAGGGTTTTTTTTTCAGTTTCCAGATGCTATTTCAGTTTGTAAAAAAAGTCAAAACCAAGTTTGTAAAAATGGTACATTTAATTTCGGAAGTACCCCAAAGCCTTCCTGCTTTCAGAAGCCGTTTCCAGCCTGGCAGGAAGAGCAGAGGTGCCCACGGGGCAGGGAAGAGTGCACACAACCTGCTGTACTTTCCAGTCCCAACGTGAAAGGAACTTTCTGTAAACACTGGCAAAGCCGCCTCATTGTTTCCTTTGAAACTGCTCCTTAAAAGACCCTTTGCTGGAGGGCCTCAAAAAAAAAAAAAAAAAAAAAAAAAAAAAAAAAAAAAAAAGAAGCAGCTGACAACTGCAAAGCCCTGGGGTTGCTCTGGCAGGTGTTGTTTGCCTTGCCCAGTGTCCCGCCGGTCCCTGCAGCTCTTGTTCCAGACGAAGCATCTGTCGTTTTGTTCTGCACGCAGCTTTTGGCACAATGCTCCTTCACACACAGTCGTGTAGCCTAGGTGAGATGTGAGAGTTTCAGGTTCCTCTAGCAAGGTGACTGTTCAATAGGACCCGTGCAGCAGGCTGGGTTTCCCACGACCCCAGGAAGTCTGCTGGCTGGATTTCTGCTGTTTTGGCCTCTCACAAGAGGGTTGTAAAAGGTTCCTGCATAGTTCATTTGTGAAATGAGATGCTATATAGAATCATGGAATCGTTTGGGTTGGAAAAGATCTCTAAGAGCATCAAGTCCAACTGTTAACCTAGCAATGCCAAGTCCAGCACCATGTCCCTATTTAAATATGCTCTAACTTTCTGGGACAAATAATTTCACCTGGGACTTGCTCTTTAGGAAATGTGCTGATCAGTTTCCCAAAAAGTGGATCCATGCAGGGAGATGCTACTCTGGACAAATCTGCTACACAGGCACATCAAGAAGGCTGCTTAACTCTTGCATGGAAAACAAAGCTCTGGGATATTTTGTCCCTTTAGGCTATAGTTAAGTTCTGACATTTTATTTGTTCTTCTGTTTCCTACCTCACATTACTGAGAAGCAGAGCTCTCCTTCTGGAATTGCTTTTTTTTTTTTTTTTTTTCATTCCATCAGCCCAGGTTGCAGTATGACCCACCAGACACCTGCACTTGCACAGAGAGGCAGCCAACAGACATGTCTTAAACAACACAAGCTTCATCAATGGGCTTGTATCAAAGTTAGGAGAGAGTGTAAGAGAAAGAGCGATTAATAAAGGAATTTTTAAAACTGAATAAAATCAAAAGGGCAGCTGGAAAATCAGTGTGGGAAGGTTTAAGATCGGCTTGTCATAAGCCAATCGAATTAAAGAAAGGTTTCTGACAGAAAAGTTTTACTTTAGCCTTCTTTTAGCAAAGCCTCAGGCAGCAGATTCTGGAGTTCTAATGTACACTTACAAGCTACCTTTGTAATGCCATTCATCACGAAGGGACGATTGCAGGCAGACTAACAGGGCTGTGGAAGGCCCTGCGGCCTGGGGCCCAGGCCCTGCTCCCCACCGCGGCGGCTGCAGCAGAGTAACAGGGCTGCGGAGGGCCCCGGGGCCTACAGCCCAGGCCCTGCTCCCCACACTGGGTGGGCAGAGCAGCCGCCCTGCCCTGGGCTGTGCTCTGTGCCCTTCCCCACCTGAGGAGCACGGGCAGGCCCAGCTGCAGTGGGGCTGAGCTCATCAGTGCCAGCCGGGGCTCCTGGGCAGCCTCACAGCTGAGGCTGCTTCCCATGATTGCTGTGAGGGCTCCGAGTGGGACAGCACTGCCAAGAGACACTTCGTATTTCTGTGAAGATCAGCGTGGCAGCATGAGCTTTGGGCCTGGCTGTGGGGGGGATCTTGGTGATACAGAAGAGGCTGGGATACTCAATGCTTTCATGGCCTCTGCTTGTTCCTGGAATGATATGCCTTCAGCTCACCCAAGGAGAAAGTCTGGAGCAAGGAGAACTTATCTGCGGTGGAGCAGGATCAGGTAAGGGAGCAACAAAAGGGACGAGTCCCTGGGACTTGCTGGGGTGCACCCAGAAGAGCTGAGGGAGCAGGTTGAGGGTACTGTCACACCATTCCCTGCTGTCTTTGAGGTTGCAGAGGTAATGCTTCTCCTCTGCTCTCACTAGTGAGACATCTGGAGTTGCTGGGTCTGGTTCTGGGTGACCCTGTACAGGACAGATATGGACATACTGGAGACAATCCAGCAAAGGGCCATGAAGATGATGAAGGGACTGAAGCATGTGACATAGGGGGAAGAGGCTGAGGGAGCTGGGGCTGTTCAGTCCAGGGAGGAGGTGGCTCAGGGGGAATCTTAGCAGTGTATATGAACATCTGAAGGGAGGAGTAATGGTTTGAGAGCCAGGGTCATCTCAGTGGTGCCCAGTGACAGGACAAGGGGCAGCAGACACAAGTAGAAATACAGAAAATTCTGGTTAAACATAAGAAATACTAATTTACTGTGAGGGGAATTGAGCACTGAAACAGGTTGCCCAGAGAGGCTGCAGTCTCCATCTTTAAAGTTATTCAAAACCCAGCTGGATATGGTTCTGAGCCCCTGCTTTTAACAGGTTAGCCTTACCCACTCTGTGAAAGTTAAAGAAAGGAGCTGGACTCCAAGCCCTCCATCAGCTTCTACCCCATACCACCCCCTTTTTAATAAAGGCCCTGTGCTGTGTCAGGTGTGATAACTCTCCTCTCAGATGCTTTGTCATGGGCTTTTTAATGGCCTGCCTTCCCCACCTGGGCAAAGACCAAGGCTTTAAGATGGAGATGTCTTCAAAAAGATGACTCCAGCCCACAGAGGTAAACAGGAATCTGTTTTTTATCTCTAGGAAGAACTTTTGACAGATGAAAAAGTCTGATTTAACAAGGAGAGCCTAATGAGTCATTGACTATTGTTGACCACAAGAAACAAGATAGTTGGATTACTGGTCTATAGTACTGAGTAATGTTTCTTAATATTGTACTTTCATTTACATTATTTCTTCATTTACATTATTGCTTCATTTACTGAAGTTTGGGGGGGGGGGGAAGGTATTTGAAGCAGTCCCAAGGCCTGGGCTTTAGCAGAATAGGCAGTAGTACAGCCAACACAATTCTGCTGGCAGATTTTATTTTTATATGCAACCACAAAATTACACTAAACCCTGCCAGTTTTACATCTAAAGATATAAAACTTCTGTAAATATAATTTCTCCAATAGCAATGCTGTTGAGCTGCTGTAACACAGCACAGACAGCGTTACAGAGTACTGCCTGCCACCTTCTGTACTCATGATGGTTTAACTGCCACTGCCATTGTAAGTCCTGTTCGTTAAGGATTTATAAATTGGCTGCATTCACTCGCTTCTCTCTGAAAGTTGGCACACGGCTGTCTTCCCCCTGGTGTTTTACCACATTTTACTTTATTACTTCTAATTTTTTTCTCTTCTTGGCTCAGAAGCACCACAGAAGTAGCCTTGACTCTAACCTCAGAACCATTAAATCTTTGGTAGAGGCTAAGACATTGCACAAATATTTTATTCAACAAGGAAATAAGCAAAAGCCTAATCTGTTACATTAGATACGTATTTTGAAGAGCTACTGCAGAACTCCTGGAAATACGAACACCCACTGCTGACATGTGAGGTGCAGGGAACTCTAAGCAGGGCTGGTGGCACCTGCTGAGGTGCAGGTGAACTGAAGCACATGGGTGGATGCAAGGCATCAGCTAAGGCACTGACTCTTGCCTTGATGCAAACCCCATGTTCTCCAGGTTAAGAGGTGGTGCTTGCAGGCAGCCATCCAGACAACGTGTGTGGGAGGCTGGCAGGGTCAAGTCACTTCCCCTCCTTCTCTGCCAAGCTGTTGCTGTGCCTCGGTCATGTGGCTGGAGTACCTGAGCACATAACTTCAGTGCTTCCCCCTCTCAGTTTTTGTTTATTTGTGGTGGTGGTTTTGGCAGTTGGACACAGTGATCTTGGAGGTCTTTTCTGTGTTTCTGCGGTGGTGGGGAGGCTGAGCTGGCATAGTGAACTCTTGGACAGCTGAGATTAAAATTACCAGTTTAGACCATTAGCTCGAGGGGTCCAGCTGGGAGGGCACTGCAAAGGAAGTTGTGGTGACTGTTGTGTGACCCATTCTCAGCTGTTGGTTAAATACCACTTGCTCTTCCCAGTAGCTCAGGGAATGAATCTTACCTGTTAGGTGTTGCTCGACATGCAAAGTTCATGACTGTGACTCCAGATCTGTCCAGCACTGCTGCTTTGGGTTAGTCAGAAGCAGAAAAGGCTTTATCAGCACAGGGGAGTTTGGGCTTTGACACTGGCAGTAGTATTTGACTTCCTAGAGCTCTTGGTCATGGTGAAGCATTGCACAAAAGACCTAGGGAGATGCCAGACATACATGGCAAGGGAGACAGAATTGTTTTAACATTATGGACCTAAACAAGCAGTTACAGTGTATAATGTGTGTATACTAGTACCTACCAACAGCAGGAGCCTTTGGTGACAGCCTCTGGCCCATGGCACGAGCACCATAGCTGTAAGTGACTGTAAGTTCTCTCTGATAATTCAGAGATCTGGCAAGTAAAACGTCTCTTGTGGCTGCCTCAGCAACTGCACCGTGGCAGATGGTGACCCTCAAACTCTTCTGCGAGCACACTGCCCTCGGCACTTGGTGCCACTGAGGTGGAGGAGTGAGTTTGATTCCAGAGGAGTGGCAGTTTTCAAATGCAATGAGTAAGGTTTCAACTAAGTAATCCTTGTAAATAAGAAACCTTCCATGCTTCAGGCTGTACTGGAAGAGGTTGGGAAGGAATTTTCCTTGTCAGAAAAGCTCAGAGGCAGATGGGTCCTGGTACCTCTTCATTACCATGCTTAGCTAAAGCCATTTTACACTCTTTGTCTGGCTAGGAAAGCCCTATGCCCCATTCCCACATTCAGAATTGCCCAGGAACATCTATTCTTAGTTTCTCTTTGGAGAAGACATTATAGCTATAGGTGATCTTGTTTTTCAGAAAAAAAAAAATCCCTACTTTCTGAGATCAAGGGCCTTGTGCTTAACATTTGGATGGTGTAGAATCATAGAATGGTTAGTGTTGGAAGGGACCTTAAAAATAATTGAGTTCCAATTCCCCTGCACTAGACCAGGTTGCCCAGACCCCATCCAACCTGGGCTTGAACGCCCCCAAGGATGGAACCTCCACAACTTCTCTGGGCAGCCTGTTCTAGTGTCTCACTACCCTCACACTAAAGAATTTCCTTCTGACTCTAGGACTTACAAGGCCATCCTACCTTTGAACAGATACACAGTTAAAAATAAAGGCCACCTGAGTATATAACTGACCTTAACATGTGGTTCTCATGCAAGATCACCAGATGTACACAGGACAGTATGATGGGGCAACAGCAGCTTTTACCTTTTCTACCCACGAGGATGTTGATAAAGCCCCATTCAGGGAGTTGCCAAAGCAGTCAGCTCCACACTTGAAGACTGCTTCTGTTAAGAGCAAGAGGAGGGCAATTGTTATAGGAGATTCCCTTCTGAGGGGAACTGAGGGACTATGCCAGCCAGACCCTTCCCACAGGGAGGTATGCTGCCTCTCTGGGGCTCATGTTAGGGATGTAACCAGGAAACTTCCTGGTCTGGTACAGCCCTCAGATCACAGAATTACTGAGGCTGGAAAAGACCTCTGCCATCATTAAGTCCAGTCTAGGACCTAACACACCACCACATCAGCTAGACCATGGCACTAAGTGCCACATCCAGGCTTTCCTTACACACCTCCAGGAATGGTGCCTCCACCACTTCCCTGGGCAGTCCATTCCAATGTGTAAGCACCCTTTCCATGAGGAATTGTTTCCTAATATCCAAGCTAAACCTCCCCTGGTGCAGCTTCAGGCCATGCCCTCGTGTCCTGTCACTAGTTGCCTGGAGAAGAGCCCAGCCCCAACCTGACTACAACCTCCCTTCAGGTAGTTGAAGAGAGTGATGAGGTTCCCCCCCCCCCGAGTCTCCTCTTCTCCAGGCTAAACAACCCCAGCTCCCTCAGCCTCTCCCTATAAGACTTTCCCTCTAGTCCCTTCACCAGCCTCGTTGCTCCCCTCTGGACCCACTCCAGCACCTCAGTGTCCTTCTTGAAGTGAGGGGCCCAGAACTGCACACAGGCCTCAAGGTGAGGCCTCACCAGTGCTGAGTACCGGGGGAGAATTACATCCCTGCTCCTGCTGGCCACACTATTCCTGATACAAGCCAGGAGGCCATTTGCCTCCCAGGCCACCTGGGCACACTGCTGGCTCATGGTCAACTGGCTGTCAACCAGCACTCCCAGGTCCCTCTCTGCCGGGCTGCTCTCCAGCCACTCTTCCCCCAGCCTGTAGCGCTGCCTGGGGTTAGTGTGGTGAGGGTGCACCTCGAGTTCTGTGTTCAGTTCTGGGCCCCTCACTATAAGAAGGACACTGAGGGGCTGGAGTGTGTCCAGAGAAGGGGAACATGGCTGGTGAAGGGTCTAGAGAACAAATCCTATGGGGAGTGGCTGAGGGAACTGGGGTTGTTTAGTTTGGAGAAGAGGAGGCTGAGGGGAGACAACATTGCCCTCTACGAGTACCTGAAAGGAGGTTGTAGGGAGGTGGATGTTATTCTCTTCTCCCAAGTAAATAACAACAGGACCAGAGGACATGGCCTGAAGTTGTGGCAGAGGAGGTTCAGGTTGGATATTAGGAAGAATTTCTATACTGAAAGACCAGTCAGGCACTGGAACAGCCTGCTGTGGGAGGTGGTGGAGTCACCATCCTTGGAGGTATTCAAGAAACGTGTAGATGGGGCACTTCAGGGCATGTTCTAGCAGCTGAGGTAATGGGGTTTTTCTTGGGGGTGGTTTTTTTTGGTGGAGTGTGTGTGGTTGTTTGTGTGTGTTTGGGGTTTTTTTGCTTGGACTTGGTGATCTCAGAGGTCCTTTCCAACCATGACGATTCTGTGATTCTCTGACTTTTCTAGGGCTGTAGCCTCAAAGCTGAATGTTGAACATATCCCCATGTTCAATCAGCACCAACTGCTTTAGAAGTGTTTGCAAGACTGTCAGCAAAAGGCTCAACCTGACAGAAATTATAGCACAAAGTAGTTGGTGCAGATTATCCAATGGCACTTGGTTCTGATGTGGCTTTCTGGGTTTTCTGGGGAAGGCTGATGCTGGCTTGCACAGGAAACTCCTGAGCAATAAACATGAGAGTGCCTTGGGAGGAGGTGCTATGGCCACATCCAGTGCAGACAAGAGGTATCTAGCTCTTTTGTTCTTACAGCAGTGATGAGCCTGAGCTACTTGAAGGTCATGGGCTTACAGGGTAATACTACAGAGGCAGAATGTGTTGGCACATTGATTTTTTGCAGGAAACTCCTGAGAGGCTATATCAACCAAAGGATGGGAGGTGAAAACTAACATCACTAGAGCAGGGCTCCCATGCAGGTTTCAGACTGGCTCTGCGTGTTCTCAGAGCCCAGTGTGTGCCCCCGTGCCAGCCCTTGTACTCGAGGTAGAAAGAAAAAAAAAAGGATCTGAATGCTTCCTTCCCCACATTTGTTCCCATGGGAGCATTATGAATCCATTGGTCTGGCCCAGCTTTAGGACAAGGTTCTGTTGGGGCCTTTATCTGGGACACACCTGAGGACTGGTGTGGGCAAGGCAGTGCAAGGAGGCAAAGGCCAGTACCTCTGAGCATCTCGTGGGCAGAACTGCCATCATGTGGCCAAAATGCCCTTGAATGCAGACTCGCGAGGCAAAGCCCCAGTGGTGGGGAAGAGCAGGGTGTGCCTACACCAACAGCCAAGTCCCAGACTTTGGGCTAAGTCAGGAAGCAAAACAGGTTTTTCAAGCCGAAAAGCAAGTTTGTAAATAGCAAATTCCTTCAGTCAGAGCAATCCAATAGGAAAAAAAGGAAAATACTCTAATGCTGATTCTCCATCTGGTTCTAGCTTCAAACAGAAGCCTCTTCTTGGATTTGCGTTTGCTCTGCAGACATCTCAGCTTACACCAAGTGAGGTAGAAGGGAAACCTGTGTTTGTAGCTCTTGGGCTGGCCATGGGCTCTGTGCCTTCCCACAGCGAGGAGCACTTTTCAGGCCAGGTCCTTACAGGGCTGCCATCAGCCTGTCCTAGTCACAACATTGTTGGGGACACAGCCACGATGTCACTGTGAAAGTCACCACTTACCTACTCTCCTGTAAGAAGGATCCCTGTTCACGTCTCCTTCGCGTTGCTTTAGGTTAATCACCTATTCCATACAGAAAAGCATAGCAAGGACGAGAGAGGAAAAGCAAAAGATTGGAGAGGAACAGAAGAGACCATGTGAGGGGAGTGAGGAAAGGGAGTGTTATAGAAAGGAAAAGGGAGAAAAAGATACCTCAGTAAACAGGGGAAACTCAGATGGGACCACAGGAGAGGAGGCAGTAAGTGGTTGGCCATAGTCACAACAGTCCAGTTGTTTCCCCCATTTGATAAGTGAAAAGCTCTTAAGTAGAGCCCCTAAAAGTCAGCTCTTTTTCCAGACACAAGAGCATTTAGCTCTTAGTCATAACTACAAAATACAGTGATTCTTCCAATCTTTTTGATTCACCACACAAGGTTTTGCTAAGTAACTAGGCATGCTATAGTTTACTTGCCAAAAGGATGGGCTGGGAGAGTTTGCCACATGGATGCAGTATTGAATGAGGCAGGGAGTCTGTATGGAAACAGAATGCAAATGTAGCAGTAGAGCTGAGAGGTAAGGTTGGGAATGACCTCAGTTGGGTCCAGCACAATAGTTACTTGGCTGTAAGAGCTTAAGGATACTGCTGGGGCTTTCTATGGGACCACACAGGCTTTGGAAACTGTAGATGGCCCTGGATAAGTGGCCTCTGGTGGGTACTGAGCTAGCACTTTAGAGAGTTTTGAAGACCATCCTGATGATGTATACGGTATTTGCTAAGAGGCTGCACAGGGCGTGCACCCCCTGCAAACCTGCTACACCTCCTCCCATATTAATTAATATTTAAAAGGGTACTTCACTTTTAGCTTAACTACATTTCCTTTTGAAGTAGCAGATTCTCTAATTCTGGAGAGTTTCAGCTCTAGGGGAATGGTAACAGAATAAAGGACATCAGGGACTGTGCAACAGGTTCTAATTTCAATGCTCCCAACTGCAAGAAAAATTCCATTCCAAAAAATGAAACGTGTTTGCACCTTGTGATTGCATGTTTTATGCCTCCATTAAAAAAGAAACAACAAGCAACAACCCCCCCCCCCAGTAATACTTGACTTGGAAGGAACAGTCTGATAACAGCACTTCAAGTCCATCAGCACAGAAAAACATCTGCAGTGATGGACATACATGATGTCATCTGAAAACATCCCCAGACTTGTCCTTCAGATGAAGAGTGACAGGGTGTGGGGGTTGCAGTCTGTGCACTGCGTCGGGCAAACGCAGGTGTGATGCTCTGGTCAGAACGGGAGGGCTGTTGTTGCACAGCAAAGATGAGATGCACTGAGTGCTACAGGTGGTACAGCACACCACCACTGAACTGCTCTGCTTTAAAAACACCCTGGAGTGAGTTAACGCCCCTAATCAACTGTAGCATCTCTGTCAATATCATGAATCATTAAAAAACTCATTTGCAACCCCAAAAGCAAAACTGTTTTCAAAATTAAGTAGAGCTCCCTAGCTATATACTTAAATGAGATAAAAGCAGCAGGGCTCTGGATGATGGATGGTTGCCTTTTAACATCACCAGGAGTGACTGCTTAGGAGAGGGTCTTTGATCTTACCTCTAATTTTTAAATGTGGTAGAAATAAGCAACCTCCCAAAGAAGACAGATTTCAGGGAGACTTCCTGGCTCACAGTACAGCCCTCCATGTTCCATTTAATATTATATTACTGCATTTTCAAACTGTGTGGATGTTACTTTAGCGCAATTAAACTAATTCCAGGACTGAAAAATGGCAGTTTGAGGGTTGCTGGTTGTGAGGTGCAGAGAGGGAATTTCTAAAGCATTAATCAGTTTCCTGCTGTGTTCTAAGCAGAGTTTTGGGTGATGTGTATGTAGGACTTTGCTTACTCAGAGATCAAGGCATCAGCCCTGTGCAGAATCTGTGGTCCAACAACAGCAACGCATGTTGACTTAAAAGATGCTGTGTGCATTACGTGACAGTGAGAAACTAAGGTTTTTTAATTTTTAAAAGATTTCACAATGGAAGACAAGTAATTCACAGGAGTTTTAGAGACTTTATTTATGTATAAACAATTTAAACACTTTGCCATAAATTATCTTTGCCTGTCTCTAGTCTTTGCTTAGCAGCAAATTAAAATTAATATAAAAACTCAATGAACAATTCATACATGTATATTACAAAAAAGTTCTTGTACCAAAGTTCTTATTAGATTTTTTCTTTTTTTTTTTTTTTTTTTCCTGTGGTGACTGTAATGTGATTGTCTCAGTTTCTCGACCAAACAAACACACTAATAATTTTTAAATCTGAAACAGTGATTGTGCCTTCTGGCTGATGTATGTACAGGGTGATCTGACGTGGTGCCCATTTGCAATAGTGTAACACAATGCCCACAGCTCTACTGGAACTGATACCAACGAACTACTGAATCTAAACAGACTACACCCTGTAACTGTTATACTGTCCACAATGGAAATCTTCAAAGACAAACAGAGTATGAAATTTATTTGTAGTGATTTATAGCCACCATTTTGAATGTAACTTTACACTCTGCCCTCTTTGAATAAGTTAAGCTTCAGGCCAGACAAGTGGAGGGTCAGAGTGCAAGTGTGGTTTTGTTACTTTTAAATATATTTTTTTTACTATTTCCAGCACGCTCTCACTTGCATTCTCATTGTCCTCCAGTTGCTACACACAAATCACCCCAAAGTCATGTTTTAAATGCACCTGTATTTTGCTTTAAATGAAAACCTCCTGGATATTTATCAAACAAGCAGTCTGAATCATCTGTGTTTCATCAGCTGGTTAGTGAAAGTGGCCCACTTGGATTTCTTAGTTTGCTCACGTGTGAATGGAGTGAGGTAATACAATACGAGGCCTTCTTTTTGTTTTTCTTTAGACCCAGAACAAGTGGGTAATATTTCAGGGGTACTTTTTAATTTGTATGGTTAGAGTTTTCAGTCTGGTTTTAGTCCACTTCAGGATGTGGTTTTTAATCACTTGAACAGTAGCATTTAACTCAAAAAATATGAGCTTTTTTGCCACTTACTATCCCAAAGTAGCTCAGCCTAGTGCCCCCATTTAGGTCTTCATCTCCTTAGGAGAGGAGATAACAGTTATGACTACTGATTCATCCAGCAAAGGATGACAGCAGGTTAATTTGTTACCTCTTTCCCATTTCATTCTGTCTTAAAAACTGGATGTTGCTGCTACTGTCTGCTAGCTCTGGGTACTGCTCCACGGGCAGGACATAATATCCCTCGTAACCTTGAACCCTTCCTGTGTTCAGAAGCTGCTGCTTCTCTCCGTCTGTCCATATGCGGCTGCCCTCTCGGCCATCCCGGGCCTTCTGCTGCTCTTTGGCCCAGGCGGATCCCAGGGCTCTCTGCCGAGCCTGGTCCAGCACTCTGGCCTTCTCCTCGTCCAGCGTGTCGGGGGTCAGTCCGTAGCGGATGTTGATCAGCAGGGCGGAATATTGAAACTCAATGTTTGTAAACCTTCGAGTCCTCCCGTTGATGAGGAGAGTGGGCTGGGAGACAGTGACGTTGACTCCACTCTCCAGGACCTTCCGCCCGCTGGTCATTGCAAGGGTGACAAGGTCGCCGTCAGCCGAGCCTATCTTGACGAAGTAATGGGTGTCCTTCCCCTCGATGCTGTAGTGCATTTTCTCCAGGTAGTGAGCACTGTTCAGGACAGAGGCAATCTTTCTGCTATCATCTGTGGCTATGCTGGAAATGCCAGTGGTTACACGGCCTTCCTTCACAGCAAACATGATTCCTTTCCCAATGATTGGAGTGGTTGTTGCGAACCAGTGACCTGCTTTCTCTCTAATAGTGGCATGTAATCTTTTAGATATGACCTGTCCCTCGAGAGCCATGAAAGCTTGGTTGTGTCTTTCTGTTGCCTGCTGGACTCCTGTAATTAACTGGGGAAAACAAAACAAAACACCAAAGAGACAGATCTGAAAATACTCATTTCAGAGACCAATATGGATCTTTGCTTTTTTAACAGAAAGTAATGCAGTGAAAACTTCTATGCTATGGGAAGACCAACCTCCATTACCTGCCCCTAAATTCCCGTTCAGAATCAAGTAAATACTCATTTGCCAAATTATTTTACTATCTGTAACATCAAATAAAATATTTCTCATTAATCATCCTTTGTAGCATATACATACCACAAATCTCAACTGTAGCAAATAACATGATGTCTGTTACAAGAGTAAGACTCAAGTCTAGCACAATTTTAATTAGAGCCTAAACCAAACAGAATCAATATATTAAGAGGAGGCACTTCTGGACACTTTTGTCCAGAGATTTCAAACAGTATATATAACTAAAATGCTTTGGGCTCCAAAATACCAAAGCAATTCCTGAAGAGAGGATTTAGATTCTCAGAGTACTTCAAAGCCTGTGAAAGCAGTATATTTAGGTTTATACGACCATTTCGCTTGTCTCACCACAAATACAAAGTAAGCCTAGCATGGACCTAGTTCAGAATTGACCTAGTACTCTTCTTAAGTTAATTAAAAGGGTTGACATTTATTATAAAGGTGGAAAGCATATAGCGTTTTCCACCTTACCCTGACAAGAAAGAACACTGTAACTGAAATTAACTGGAGTAGCAAACCAAAGCCTCTCTGAAAAGTGTCAGACAAAAAATGATGAGAAATCCTACTACAGGGTAAGAAGTGGAACCATTTCTTAGCAGTACAGTGAGTACCAACCTAAGTTTATTCCAATACATGTGTTATTGGGATGGTTTTACCAAAGGTACAACAGATGATAGATTACCCTGACAAAGTCTCCCTTTGTCACTGCTAATCAAGTTAATCGAGTTACAACTTGTTAATCAAGGAACAACTCAATAAAAGACAAACTAATGACACCGTAATTATGATAATAACGAAAGCTGGCAAGAAAGGCATATGTTCATTAGTATAAAATCTAGCTGTACTCACTTCTGTTTTACACTGAACTAAATACTTGGCCTTCTGCTGTAACTACAGAAGAGCCAGCCATTCTATTCATAGAGAGGGCAAATTTATAAAGTAGAAGAGCTTCTTATTTCTGCCTACCTGTCCGTTTTCACACGCTTGACTCTCAGACAACTCGTATGGCGGTGACACGAAGTACATTTTTGCTCTAGGAAAACCAGGAATAATGTTGCTAAGCTGAAATCCAAACATCACCAACCAGCTTTTGACATCTAAAAATCAAAAGTAAGCAGGCAAGTGAGAAATAAGTGTATAATAAATACAAGAAATCAAACCATTTCGGAAATCGATCCTTGACCTCTTTAATTTCAGGTAGCAGCAGAACTCAATTTATTTTACAGCATGGCATATACCACCTCTTTCATTCTTCTTCCATTACAGCACATGGATTATTACTTTACTGTATGCAATACTTGTCCCATCTCTGACACCTTCTGATGTGGCTCATGTAATCTACAAACTGTATTGTAAAATGATGTTTTACTAGGTTAGTACCCCTAAAAACATCTGCAAAGTCCTTTGTGAAAAATACATGGCTTCTCTTCTATGCCCTACTTCTAGTATCTGTCATCAGGTCTCAGGAGACTCCATTAAACGCAGTGAGAAGCTAGACTTGTAATTCAGATGTCTAAATTTAGGTACTATGAATATCCTCCCCATCCCTCCAGCCCCAGTGCGGAAGGGCAGGGGCTGCATGGGAGGGTAACAGCCTTGGGAAGTTCCAGCTCTGGGTTCAACCAGTAAAACTGTGTCTTCATATCTAGTTGAAAAACGCTAAGTAGCTAAATAAATAATGGGAATTCTCACTCAGCAAGTATTAAGAACTAATGACATATTTTAGTTATCAAAATGATTTAGAAAAAAAAAAAGCCCATGACTCCATTTTATGTTTCTGTTTTTGTGTCTCTTTTCTGGCGATCATGGAGCTCAGAAGCAGTATGGGAGTATGGCCACTTCTCATTTGATTTGGACTTATATTCATGACCATTTTTGTTTAAAAATCTCTGTTGTCTTTTCCAGCGGCCTTCTCTCCTCCTGGCCTACGATGGCTCCTGGTCCTGCTACTGCCACTGCTTCACATGAGCCAAATTCCATGTTTGAAAAGAGACAAGACTGTGGCACAGCACTCTGGATGCAGGGGTCGCTGGCTGAATTCCAAGCACTCCACGCAGGTGCCTGCAGCAGGTAGGTGTGCGACAGGCTCTGCCCGCTGCCCACAGGCATGCCCAGTGCTTGCAAAGCACCTGCCTGTGCTTAGAGATCCGGGACATGCTCAGCCACACCATAGCACCTGCTGGCTGTTGAAAAGCCTGTTTCCCCAAAATTTGTAGCAGAGGCACAGCATAAAAAGTGTAATACTTCTTGGTTGTGGACATTTGACAGCACAAATCTTCTTTTGTTAGCCATTCTGACACTAAAATATGTAGTAAAATACTCTGCTTCTACGGAGATATTTGTATGTATCTCCCATCACACAGTCCCCAACATATTGTTCCTCTAGCTTTGGACAGCAGAGGGTTACTGCTCCTTTTTAAGGCTTCAATTTATTTTATGGTATAATGGTATCTCCTGAATAATTCACTTCAGCTGCCCCAATTCCGCAGAAACAGAGGAGGATCTATATGTAAAGTAGTTACTGTTTTGCTTAGCTAATGTGCTTTGCAGCACTGCACTTGCTGCAGGAATTCCTTTTCAGCAATACCTGGGACTGAAGCACTATCTGGGTTTAACAGTAAGAATGGATTGGGGGTGGGTATTTTTTTTGTTTGGTTGGCTGTTTTCTTTTCTAAACTACAACCAAGGTGCCACCATAACCACTTCTTGTGCAAGACAATCTGTTTAGTCCATACAACAACAAATATTTTCATCACCAATGAAGTATTTTTACAGACTACAAGGTGTGTGTTATACCAAAATGCAATGTATCTTCCTCGATTTCATGGATGGATAAATTATATTAATGCAATTGCAGAACCTAGCAAAATATCATAACTTGACACTGAAAATCTAAATCAAACTGGTGGATGAAAATAGGACTTTTGTTGAAATTAGGACAACAGAATTTGGTCCCAAGGTACTTTCTGTCACCAATATTTTCACTCTATCTTCAAATTACAATGTGGCTAAAGTAGAACCTGTGGTGTGCTACACATGATTACATACCCATGTGCTAATGAAACCCGCTATTTTATTTGAAGGCTATGGAAGGATTTTCTTTGAAGGAAATGTACTCTTTTCTTGAAATTCAAATTATTGCTAAAATTAAGATAGGTCCTTTTAAAAATGGTGTCACCACTCTAATTATTGTATACTGCATATTCAATTCTGAAAAAAAGCTTTTCCTGAAGACATATTAATTACCTTTCTTTTTAGACATTGCCAGCAGCTAGTTCAAATACTGTGTGATCTTACTAAGTGAAAAATTATTACTAATTACAAAGAGGTTACAAGTTTTACCCAAATCTAACATACACAATTGAAACTACTTTATTGTTTCTCTTTCTCTGCTCTATTCATTCCATAAAATTTCTTAAATCTTTCAGGAGAAAACAATTTTTTTAAAAAATCAAGATTTTTGTTTTAAAAACTAAAGACTGTTTGCATATTAAAAGTGAAATGGGAAAAAGAGGTTTAATTAAATCCATTCTTGGTGTTAATTCATAATGTGCCCATGGGCTCAGTCAGCAGTTAATTTTGAAACTAGCCCTGAAGGGAAGAGCTGCTGAGCAGTTCTGGTTCCTGATTCTGCAACTAACCTGCCAGTGATTCTTGTAGGTGCCTTTTTTTTTACATAAAATCAGAATGAACACATCTCCATACAGTACTAGTTCAATAGGAGGAGCACTATGGCTGTGCTGAAATTAAGTATTTACACAAAATGGGGGTTTTGGTTTGTTTTTTTTTGGGGGGGAGGTTCCTCTCCATAATTCATTGTGGCTTCTCTTTAAGCACCCTTCATTTGGGGAGGAGCAGTATCAAAGACTCAGGACTAGCCAGCACTTTTCATAGCACAAGATGGAAAATGGCCCAACCTTGACGGGAAGATTCAGGGATGAGTAAGGAGAAGTCTTGACTCCTTTCCCAAATCAGCTTCCAAACCATAGTGTTATTTGTAACCAACGTAGTGAAGTCTCACCTGTTACATAATTCTTTAGATCCAGTTCATTGCTGAGAGGGTTGTTACTCTTGAACATGTACAGATTGAAAGGAGCAGGTTCTTTACCAATGTTTTTCCACATGGTGTAATCGGGAGATGTCCAGCGTCCAGCCAGGACATCATAGTCCCTTTGGGTAAAATGGATGAGTTTGGTTAAAGGATCATAAAGCCCTCCATGGAACCCAATAACCAGCTGGAAATCAGGGTTAGAGTCATAATAAATCTCCCCATATGCTGTGTACTGAAGCTGTTTGATCATGAGGCCATTGATGCTGAACACAGCCAGTGGAGTGCCTGTGTTATCAGAGGCGACATAATACTCTTCCCCACTGCTACTCTCCATTGCAAAGAGGTGGCCTTGCAGGTCATAGTACAGAGAGGTGATTTCTGAATTGGAATGATTGTAGACATGAGTCACCCTTGTTGGATTGTGCAGATCAGCGTAAAAGTACTGCAGGTGATGCCCCAGGTTAGTCTTACAGGAAGCCCTTCGGCCAAGTCCATCGTAACGGTACTGAACACTCCACCCATTTGCTTTGTTGTAAGCTCTTGTTAAGAGTCCTTTGGAGTTGTAGTCAAATACATCTGAGCCTCGCTGACACAGGAATCCATCATCATCAATTTTGTATGGTATGTCACCTAAGCGTGTAATCCTGTCCCTGAGGTCATAGCGCAGAGGCATCAATCGGACACTGTTCCCAGGGTTCAAGAGATGAAGGTTTCCATTCAGATCATAACTGTAACGCCAGGTTGGCCTGTCATTTACTGCCACGCTTTGCAGTTGCCCATCTCCATCGTAATCATAGGTGTACTTGGTTGTGTTGGCATATGGACCAAGCTTCAGTTCTCTCTTGGTTACCCTTCCCATGCTGTCATACTGCACAGTCATCCAGTACATCAGGGATCTGAACATTTCATATTGAACTTCTTTAATGCGGCCGTGGGTATCAAAGTGCTTACTCAGTGTCATAACTGCTGTAGTAATAATTTGATTTATATCATAATAAATAACTCCAAATTTGCCAAAATGCTCGACTTTGCCAGAAATCTCATCGTAACGGTACAGATCAACTGGAAGAGGTGTCTCACTGATTATGGGTTTGATGCTTGCGATTCGAAAGCTGTTATCATGATATGTATAATCGAACCTTGCATTGACCATACCTTCTTCAGAGAACCTGTAGATTTGTTTGTCAACCAGAGGACCGATTTTACGATAGCGGATCGTACACGAAAATCCACCACTTTGCAAATTCACCATTTTTAGGACACCTGTAGTTTCGTCATATCCAAAAGTAACTGCAGTGCTGTCGTAAACAATTTCCAGTAATTTGGATAGCTTTCCATACTTGTAGAAGACTTGTCGTCCAGTACCTAAAAACGATGTTTTCAAAATCCTGCCATCATCACTGTAATCAAAAATCACGGATGCATTGCTTTCAGGAGGGTTATAGATATTTCTAATGTAACCAATGGAGGTGTGGGTTGACATGCTGTGCCGAGCAACGCTGGGCATGGTGACGGCGTGAAGTCGGTCTGAAGAATCATACTCAAAGATGTACTGTCGTTGACTCTGAAGCAGTAGTACCATCGACTACAGGGAAAATAATTAATACGCAGTTACTGGCAGCATGTGACCTCTAAGAGGGCATTAAAGAACAGTAAAGTTTACTGAAGAGGCAATAATGTTACATGAATAAAAAGAAAATTAGATCTATTAGTTAGGGGTACAGCGCTGCTCAGGAACACTGTCAGACTGTCAGATGAGAGGATCTGTTATTTGGAAATCAATAGACTGACACTCCAGAGAAAGTGTGGGCTAGCAAATTATTAGCCACCTTCCCATTAGTAGGATTTCTTTTTTTCTTTTTATTTTCCTGAGGGATGCAGAGGAGTTAGATAAATTACTTGATTTTTCTTTCTGCTAGCAGTTGCAATTCACTGTGAAATATGTGAGAAACTAAGCAGAGAACATCAGCCCTGGCCTGCTTAAAACAACAGCCTCAAAGAAGGGAGGGGGAAAATAGTATTTAAGACACTTTTATGACTGAAATGTTTTAATTAGGCTATATAAAAAATTGCATTGGCATATTTTCAATTAACAAATAATGATTAGAGATTTATTACCTGTTTCTACCTGAACCTTCTGCCAGGTTTAGCCATGCATTTTTGGTTTTAATTAACCACAATTCATTGTGTTAGTTTATGCCATTATATGGCAGCCTAACTGCTTTCAGGAAAAAAAAAAAAAGCCAAACCATGACCAAAGTATTTCCCATTAAACATTTTTCAAATAAAGTTAACTAATTGAAAAATAAGGAATTTTGAGACGAGGTGCAACAGGTTTCTTAGTAGCTGGAACATGTCAAATGGTAGATAATTTGTGTATGTTACATACAGCGCTTAAAACAAAGCTAAATAGCACTTGGTCTCTCTGTAGCTAAGGTCAGAAGGTAAAACAACATCACCTACCTTTTCCAGGTAGGTGTAGCTCCAAACTTTCCCATCTGCAAACATGCGGGATGTGATCCTGCCTTGCTTGTCGAGATCTGTCCTTTCACTCATGGCCCCGCGCTGCAGCCCGGCCAGGCGCCCGTTGAAGAAGTAGGACACGTTGACAGCAGCCAGGCCACTGCTGGGCAGCCAGAGGAAAGGCCGGCCCAGCTGGTCGTAAATTATCCTCAGGGTGAATTTACGGTGATCATCATAGATTTTTTCTGTGCGTATGTTCCGGTCGTAATCAATGGACAGTAAATTCCTTCCGTGCACCTATGGAGTGAAAGAAGGCTGCACTCAGTGGGCAGTGAGCACTGCACCTCTATGGATCTTCCATAAAAAAATTGCATGTGCAACACGGAACTCAATTTCCCCACATTTTGAACAAGTGGAGGATCTCTTCCTATTAAATGGCTTTTGCTTTTTACTTTTCAGTATATTCAAATGTGTAACTTTGAGTGTTGTCCTGGGACATATCCCGTCTCCTTGCAACACGGGAGCTGTAATCTTAGAGAAAAAGGCTTCCCTTATCTGTCAGGACAGACAGACATACTGATCACCTAGGTCTTACAGTGCAGAGTATTAGCACTTAGCAGAGAAACAAATTATTTTGCATGGAAGCAGTTTTTCTACTTCTGCCATCAGTAGTTCTTGGCCTTTTTCCCTACAACAACTCCCAAGAACAAAAGAAGAAATTATAATTTTCTGTCTTCATTGAGGTTTAGTGACTTAAGTTCTGTAGCTGCAACACTCTGCTTAGGAACTCATTCGTTTAATGTTCTCTTCATCTACTTTCCAAATATTCAATAGGCCCCTCAGCAACCTGATCACTTGGGATGGGTTTCATTTCTTCTGATTAAAAATCTTGATCCTACAGGCTGGGAAAGATGGACTTGTAGATTTGTGAAACAAAAGTGCTAAATAATTTTGTTAAATATTTTTCTTTTTTTTTCTAATAAAATTTAGCTCTTTAACAGTTTGCATTTCCTCAGTGGGCAATCATCAGAAAAAAACTTCTCTGTAAGCTTCCTGAAGGTTATCCCAGCAACAACTTCTCCAGCAACTCAAAGAAAAGATAGGATTCTTTTTTAAAAACACCTTGGGAAAACAAACAATATTCTGCTCTCCCATTGTAGTGGAAACAAAGTCAAACTCAACCTCAGTACTTTCTCAAGTGGTTACTCTGTTATGTAAATGTAGGATCAATCCTGGTGACAGACATATCAAACCCTTTCCTTGTGGGATGACTGGTGAAAGTGTGTCCTGGTCTGAGCCAGGATAGAACACTCCTTCACAGAGCTCTCGGGGAAGCAGAAGAGAATCCCAAAGTAGTTGGGATTTCTGAGGTTTCCTTCCTCCATTACAGTAACTTCAACTGTAATCTGCATGTAGGAAAGTCTGACTTCAGGTATTCTCCCTTTTCTCAAAAACATTATAAAGGTTCTTATTTTTTTTTGCCATACAAAACTAAAGTATTAGGGGTTTTTTAATGATTACACAGAAGAGCTATGCACACACAAAAACAACACTTGGAGAATAAACAAGCACCTCTGCTTGGATAATTGAATAACTTCACTTCAATTGGTAAAGTAAGCAAAACCAGAGAGTGTAATTGTAGTGTCATATTAATTATGTAGAAACCCAAATAAAATTACTAACTCCCACTCTTCCTGGTAACGCTAATAACACCATCACAAGTATCATGGCTGAAGATGATCTAACAAGCTTTCTCTTTTGTTCCACTGCCTACATGCACATCGGGTTTTCCCTTGGCTGCTGCTGCTGAAGTGGCCGTAGGGACGAGCGCTTTGTGTCTTGGGGAAAGGTCTTGCAGCAAAAAAATCACTCGTGTGGTGCTGCACTGTAACAAAAACTCTTCAGAGGGAATCTTATCAACACTTTATCTGAAACCACTGCAAGACACTGAACGTGCAGGGCATAAAATAGTAGTGGACAGTAAGTGGGATAATCTCAAGGTGAAGTGCAGGTCTGTCTTTCTCAGTTTAATGAAGTCTGCCCAGGCTTTTTGCAGAGGCCGAGGTGTGCAGCTGCCATGTGCCTACAGCATGGGTGAGCAGAGCTGAGGCACAGGTAGCAGCACTACCTGAAGAAAAGAGGTATTGCAGATAACAATAATCCCTTTTGGTAATTCCTGATTCTGAATTGGGATTCAGGAGCTGGCTCTGCATGCCCTCTCACCGGCCGTGTCAGTTCCACAGCAGTGTCCCCTGCTCTGTACCAGGATGTGCCACAGCTGTCCCAGCTGCCACAGCCTCCCTCGCCTGCCACCTGCTCCCTGCAATGTTCCAACACACTTGCTCTATTTCATTCACTAAACGATTTATAAGGATGAATTAGAATAAATGAGATGCAAATAAATTCTATGCTTTCTCCCTCATTTTCAAATTTCATTTTCAGTCCACTCAACCTGTTATAATCTCATAGTGATTTTCATTTAAAAGAGCTAAATGGATATGTGATTATTGTTACAGGAACTAACACCAGACAATTAAATGTTGAGGTGTTGCTAGATAAAGCAGTGTTTTGATTTGCAGAAACATGATGCAAGAAAAGCCATCTCAGGCAAGGTGTCAGCTCTAGGATGTGTTTAACTTCAGCTAATTACCATGAGTACCTCTATTAAATTTTTAGTATTAAGAGTTAAGATTACAGCAATTTCTTTTCAGGGTCCTATTTATTTTTATTTTTAACGCCTAGTCAAAATGCAGAGCTGATCTATTTTCTACTTACAATCAACTTCTGCAGGTCAACACATCAAAAATCAATTACACAGCCATGAAATTTAGTCATTAAGGATTAGTTGCTAATCTCATTCCATTTTTTGTCTAACCTTGCCCCTCTACCCAATAGGTGCATTTGGAGGATTTGTGAGAATAAGGAAAGACTTGTTAATTCAACACTGTGAATTAGACGTTAAGCAATAGGAAAATACCAAAGTTTAACATCCCAGTCTTACTATTTTTTGTAAGTTACTACATAATTGTTTATATATGTGGCATTTAATATATCATCATGAACACATAGAACTGTATGTCATGTCCAATGATGCTGAAAGAATTATTGAAAGAACCAGGACTTGATCAGTGCACATTTGTTTTCTGCCCAGGATCTCAAAGCCTTTCCAAAACTGTAAAAAAGCAGCCAGTGAAAGTTCAGATACTTAAGGGGTGAAAAACAGGGCAGCTAAGCACAGAATGGGATTAATCCAGCTGCAGCAGATCTTGAATTAGGCAGGGGATGGATTACATGACCTGAGTGTCTTTCTTATCCTATGTTTATGACTTTGTAATTATGGCAATTATTTTCCAACCGTGCCATTTGGGAAAGGGAATAAACACAATCTGCCTGTCTCAATGAATCTGTGGGGAGATTTTACAGAAGCAGAATGTAACTGCTCAAACTGTAATTGTGTTTGCTCCCCAGGACTAACTGTGGTAAGTGTGCCATAGCATTTTTACAAATGGTGAGTGGTTAGATTTCCCCCCCCACCAGCTTTAGAAGCAGAGTGACCTGCAGAAATATTCTGGGTATTTTTACCAACGTCTTTTGGAATACTTTTAGTAATGAAGCTTCTATAGCTGATTGCAGCAGATGATCCCATGCAGTTAACTGACCTCCCAAATACAGACTGTCACACCACAGACAGTCCCAGAATTAGACTTTTTTATCAAGCAAAAATAGGAAAGACATATCCTTCAAAACGGAAAATTAATATTCTGCCCACGGAAGAAAAGATCATTATTGTAACGACAGAGTCTACTTACCCTGAGCTTTCTTCCAAACACAGTCACTTTGCCTTTAATCTGTTCCTTCCTCAGACGCCATTCAATTGAGTTTAAACCGTTTTCCATCGGTAGAGAAATATTACATCGTCCTATGGTGGGAGTCACAGTCCCAGCCAGGACATGAGGTTCGCTGTGAAAGCTAATGCTCATGCCATTGGCATACATCACTCTCAAAGTACCATTATTACAGAGCTGGTAGCTGTTCCTCACTTGATCTACAGCAATGATAAAAAGAAAATAATTTAGCTACTCCAGTCATGAAGAAAACATATAGCTTAATTTGATTGTTTTTTTTATTGCACTCCTGTTGATGTTAAATGAAGTCAGCCTGCAATTACCATTTACGTGGTACTGTGGTGGAAATTACAGATGTTACTGATTCATGTAAAGAACAGTAGTGTAACAGTGAGCCCGCAGAGAAATACTGCGTTTATTTCATTACGTTTTCCCTTCGGTTGTAATTGCGAATCAAAACGCACAGTGATATGTGTTCAACCACATCATTTATTTCTAATATGAACAAAACCTCCTGAAAACTGAACTGCTGGATAAACAATAAACCATCAAACTCCAGGACAAAAAAACGGAGAAAAAAAAAAAAAAAAGACTGCTGGACTTATGAGTGAGAAGGAGTATGCGCCTCATTCCCTCTGTTTAAAAACAGTCTCCAAGCAGAGGCTTCGTACAGAATTCCAGTTTGGCTCTAAATCCTCAAGGTGTGATGCTCCAGCAATGCAAGCTGGCAGCTGCAGCCCTTTACTTGCCTGCCTTCCTGCCACCCCACCAGAAGAGCACCAGCCTGATGTGCACACCTGGCCTTTTGGCTGTTAGAGTGAGTTATAAAAATAATCCCATATTTCTATGGCTGAGCTGTTCTCCAGCTGTTTGACACAGCCAAGTCCATTCTCAGCCAAGATGGAGCACTACAATGGTAGTGCAACTGTCACCAAAGCATCAATATTGGTCTGACAGAAGGACAGCAGCTACATTATTAATCATCTGGTATAAGCGAAGAACAGTCTTTGTAACCAGACATGTCATGGAAAAACAGTCTATAAACATTGACATTTATGTCAGGAGAATACTATTGTTTGATGATGGTATTCCTATTCCAGTGACATTATATCTTAATTAAAAAACCACCACCACTCAACAAATTTCTTTCAGTCTGTCTTTGATAATTGTTTTTGCTTCATCAGATAATACATTTACACAAATATTTAACCCCTTTGTTGCTGATCTCTCTGGCCATCCCTGGGCTGTAACACTTCTCAGAAGCACTGTGGCACAAGATCATCCTCTGCCTTGGTTGTTCTACATTTTATTTAATGATGGTGTGTCAATTTGGAAGATTTCATTTCTAATATTAGGAGGCTACCTGAGCCTCTCTCTCCACAAGGATTTGTCCAACTGCATCTCTGTGGCACTGAAGTCAGAACAAATTTTGCAGTGAAGTACAGAGGAATATGCAAGTGGGTAAAGTGAACCTGACCCAAGAGGTACCGGCAGGACTCACTTACACCAGCAGATAATGACCATATATATTTGTCACAAAGTATGATTGTGAAATGTCTCTTACCTGTCCTGAAGACCTGTCACTTCAGGAATGAGCCTTATGGGAATTTTTCTTGCAAACCTTATACTTTTTGCCCCTGCTCATGAGTGTACTAATGACACAAATCTTTTGCGAATTGCTTTCTCAAGGCATGTGTGTGGTTAGGAGATGTGCTGAGAAGTGTGCTTTGGTACCTTGAACAACTGTATAGGAAGCCTCCACAGAGGAGAGATTTGTGATGACCGTGACATCATCATCCCGATTAGAATTCTCAATGTCGATGGTAATGGACTTTTCCATCTCTCGATGAAGGCTAGTTACCACTCCAGTGGGACGTGTTACATTGGTCAGACGCCCTTCATGATCATAGCTAATAGAAAAGTTAGTGAGAGCAAAAAAGCATGAGGACATATGTTCATTTCAATGCCCGATGTATTAATAATGCACTACATCTGTGCGAAAAACCCAGAATGAAACAGATTTTCAAGAACATCCTGGCCATAGCTATTTCTCTGTTCTTGAAAGAGACTATAATGATGAAATAATTTTTAGAGATACTGATCTCAGCTGCATGAGTGTAAATCCAGGCTAGTATATTTTAAATTATTGAATTATTTCAATGTTTACAGATGTACAGAGTGATATTTGGCTCAAACAATTATAATTAGTAAATTAATCTGTATTTTAATAGTTGCATTTCACTCTAAGGAAGTGGACTTATGATGGATACTACAATATACAATTGTATACACTGCACATTTGCAATTGAATACCTAGTGGAAACTACTAAGTGTGGTCTTAAGTGACGTATCAAGGAATAAACTTGCCGTAAGACATTAAAAAAAGACATCAGCTTGAAAACATAACTTCATTTACATCTTATCTGTGGTACTGAACTGCATTTTTGGGTCAATCTTTTGGGTCATTAAGAAGAATGATGAGAAGTTAAAGCACAGGATAGGTTGGAGTTGCACAAAGGGCAGCAGTTAGCACTGAGAATATACCTTTGAAGATGAATTAAGTGCTCCAGAGGCATAAAGATGTAAAAAATGAAAAAAAGAAAAAAGGCTCTCCAGGAGTTTAGTGAGTTAAATATATTTAGAGGTATAAAGCCTGAGGAGGGGGGAAAAAAGGAATGCTGCCTGAAATGAAATCATACTGTTTCTCCCTTTCCTTTAGTATGCTATATTTGTGTGCATTTGTACGCTAAAGAAGCAATCCCTTGGATCTTAAGGGCAAGAAATGGGGACCTGAAACAAAATCAGTATTCCAGTCTGGCACTCTGCTTGCTGCAGTTCTCTACTTGTGCAAGAGTCTCTCACCCAGCTGCTACCAAAGTGCACATACTTCTGAACAGCAGAAAGGCAAGAAAAAATGTCCTGTGTAGATAAAGGGAAAAGTTTAGGTAGAGATTGAAACCAACTGGTCATCCTTTGAACGCAGAAATCCAGGGAGCGGGAAGCCTGGAAGAGAACTGGTAAATCCATTGCACTGCCTGAGAGTAACAGAAGAGAAGAGGAGCACATTTAGTATCTCGGAGTTAGCTGAGTTCTTTGTACGTCGTGGTTAGCTGTAATGATGAAAAACAATCAGTGCTTTCAACATGATTTTTTACAATTAAAGCATTCAGAAACCTCAATGTAGGCCACCTGAACTGTACAGCATATTCTCTAAATCAATACACAGACTGGCTCTTCAGTTCAGACAAACACAAAATATGCCTTTCAAATCCATTGCAAATGGTTGCACCCGTTCAACTGAATATTGGGGAGAAAGGAAAAAAATGACCTGTGGAGCAACAAGTCTTACCAGAACCAATGGAAGGATTAGGCAAAGAAGTAAACCAATAAAACAAAGCATCATGCGACCTAAAAGGGACCAATAATACATCATGTTCGTTTAAGCAGTTCAGGGTCAAATAAAGATAAAGCAGCATGATTTTTCTTAACAAAAGTCACAAATTTATATATATATAATTTTTTATTTTTTTTTTACCATATCAACAAGATAATGGCTAAAAAATAATCTGTTGAGATACTCTGTGAAAGGGGGTTTAGTTAAGTCTATATAAAGGTCTTCACAAAAGAATATTGAAAAGGTATAAATGAGGGAAGAACTTGATCCAACAAGCATCCATCTAGCAAGGAAAAGCAAAAAAGTACAAAAAATGGACAGTTTCAAAAATCTCAAAGGTTAACAGTGAGATACACCCTAAGAGTCTGTATGAGGACTGCTTTGGTATGTTCAGTGATTAGGAGGGTGATGAAGAGAATACTGAGGTGTCAGACGTTACAGAAGAGACCATGTTATTCAGGACAAACCAGGAAAGTCTATGAGTGGCTTCAGTGTGACTATGCAGAGCTTGGTGAATATCCAGAAAAATGGCTGGCGAAATTCCCCATCAGCAAATGTATTTTAGGCAATGCAAATGAGACATTAATTGAAACTCTTCATTCACATTGCTGGGTCTTTAATTAACCCCAGAAAAATTACTGGGAATTGCTGTGGGCTACTCACTGAAAATCTCTGTTCAGAGTGCAAGGGCAGTCTAAAAAGTAAGAATGGATGAGGATGTTCACAGACTGAAACAGAAAATGAAAATATTCTACTGCTATTTCTAGAAATCAGTGTTTTGCCCCGTGCTGTGGGGCGTATTGCGCAGTGCTGGTCACAGTTTCTGAAGTCAGCAATGGCAGAGATGAAAAGGGTTTATAAGCAAGTGATAGACACGTTACATACAAAAATACTCTCCATGAATATCTGCAGACTATTTAGTTTATGAGCTAGACGTAATAAAAAATTCACTACTTAAATGATATACACACACTGCAATACCAATGTATAAAGAAGGCATTTCTACGTTCCCCATTGCATCAATAAAATCCTATTTAAAAAAAATACATTTAAGCTAAAAAAATTTAAATTAATAAAACAGAAACTTATATACTACAAAATGTAGAAGTTAGATGTTACTGAGGGTTTTTTAAAATTTATGTATTATGTGAGAGCAAGTGCTTAGTAGAATACAACAATGAGACACTTATCTATTAATAAGTATAAAGAATAAGGATATATAGGAATTAAATGGTTAAAAACCTTTTTTCTTCATGATATGAACCTGGGTCTAATTAGGTTAAAAAAGAAACTTTTGAAATGGAAAATACAGTAATTGACCTGGGACTTCTTGGTATCTTCTTCAGAAGCAGCCACTACATATCACAGTCTATGACACAGCATTAGGCTAGATGAATCAGATCTGATCAGGCAATCTTTTTATCTTCAAATGAAGTGGGTTCTGGATACACTAGAATTCCTGAGCTCTTGTTACTGACTCCATTTAGAGTGAGGTTGCATCCCAAGTTTTTCTACTAATAAAATTACAAGGGGAGAAAGCCTTTCTGAATACCAGTATCTTAAACACCCAGCATCTCCCTGTGCCCACTACTAGCTCACTGACATATTGCTAATGGTGACCACGTCTGCCCGAGCAGGCGAAGGTTCCCAGGACTGCTCTGGGTAGCACCAGCCACTGGCATCCCGAGAGACACAAAAAGCTCTGTGCTGGTTCTGCCTGCAGCCTGGAGACTGGGCCTGACAGCCCTCTCAGCTGGCACTGCCACCAAACAGACCCACAGCTTGACCATCAGACACGGTGACAGCTTGTCTGAGCACTTCTCAGATAGCTACAAACACCTGACCTGTGCATCCGTTCAGCAGCCTTGTGACAAGGCACTGAAGGCTGCTCTCCCATGTCCAGTACTAGGGCACCTCTGGATCTTGTGCAATTTTTATTGCCAGCAGCTGGGCCTTGGAGGCTTGAGCCGTGTACTGCCTGCAGCATGCAGGTGGGAGCAGGTGGGACAGTGCCTTACACAGTGCTGCAGAAAGGAGGACCAGCAGCTTCTGGCTTCACATAGAGCAGGGCAAGCTGCAGATCCACACGCATTTACATATATCCCAATCTTGACTCCTTTATAAATACCAAGCTCATTCCAGAAGAAAACTGCAGCATACTCTTAGAATGCTCCCAAGACCAAGTGGAACGCTACTGAGACCACTTCAAAGATCTGTGCTTCATGCCCAAACCAAGCTTAAATTACCCCACCTGAGCCCACTGGTACCTGTTGTATTATTTAAGAGCCTTCCTGTTCCTACTGCAAAGGAACTGCACGCAGCCAGGCATGCACTGTATATATAATGTACATGTGGAGGATGTACACACAGACACACAGTTGCTGTGTGCATTTCTCTGCATATACACATCATACCTAGATATACTGCACAAATTTAGTTCTGTGAGCACTTTCAGGGTACAGTTTCAGATAAAAGAAAGGAATATACCAAGTAAGATAGCACGGCTTGATATAAATGCACTGAAATAAATACTTCATAAGAACTGTAGTTCAAGTAGTATTTTACTACTTAAAAGACACTTGTTCTTTTCCTGTTCTGCTGCCATATTAACAATTTTGGGTATTGATCCTCTCTGTAGGAATGCATGAGTGTGATGGCACAGAAGACTATTTTGCTGTCCTTATAAATTCTCTTTGGCTAAGTTTCATTTCATCTTCAATTGATATTAACTTATAGCTACCAAAATAATTTGCATAATGATGAATACAGAATTTTCCCCTTGGAGCTGCTTTGAAGAACAAACAGAAACCAGTAATGAATGACTGTGGACTGTGATAGTATAGGTTTGTAAACGTGATTTAAATACTTCTCATAATCTTACTAATAAACCCCTCCTCTGTGGGGGTACATGAGATGACAAAGCGTAGTTAAGAGTTACTGTAAATCAGCTGCTTAGGATCAGTCTAAGGGAGATGCCTCTATTTCTCTGATATTTTGTATCTCCAGTGCATAAAGCTAACTTGTAGTCCTTACACAGGGCCTTCCATGCACATACAGAGATACAGATCTTTTAACATCTTGGTGAATGGCATTTTATGGCTTTTTTTCTAAGCCAGATAACAGTCACCATGTATAGTTTATTTTATACATGCACTATAACGTATAAGCATTTTTAATTTAAAAAATACCTATTTATGGGCTCTGTGCTTATGAGAACGTATGTACAAATCTGGGAAAAAGTAAGTTATTTCCACTTAGTTATTGCCTCATCAAAGTTACTAATCATCTAAGGCAGTACCTCAGGCTGGCTGTAGTATTTAGACCTGAATATGGGACTTAACTTGCAGTGACCTGAGGCAAGGCTTCCACATCTTATCTTGATCTTGGAAAAAAAATCTTGTCAACTTGTCAGCACTATATACATTTTAAATTATGTTCTCAGATGAGTCTCAGTAAGACATCAAAGCACCTATCTTCTCTATTTACTCAGGAATCATAGTACAATTTTTCTAATAAGTCATGCTAACAAAATACTTCATGTGATTATCAGCCACCAGTTATACCAGTTTCGTAACTTGTAACCTTCTGATGACCTTTTTTAATGTTTCATTGATTTTCACATAGAGTTTTAAATTACTTTGCTATTTAATTTTCTAGAATTAATTACTGGTACTTTGAGAAATAACTAGTTTATATGACTTCTGATCTGAATCTTGAGCTAGCTATTGAGGAAAAAACAACAACAAAAAAACCTACCTAGGAAGGGCACCCACATCTCAGCAATGATTTTACCACCCCCTCCTAGTACAGGGAGCTTTAACTTCATCTTGTAATCAGCAGGTAGTACCTTCATGCGTTCACATAACTGAATTATTTTTGTAACTAATCTGTGAAAACGGAATACTCTTTGCAAATACTAAGGAGAAAAAAAAACCCTCCACATCTCTGCCCACAGTCTAGATGAAAAATCGCAGCGGCTCGATTTCCAAGGCCACATCGTAAGGGGCCACCAGAGGGCACTGCTTTCCTTTCCACGGAAAAAAACAAACAGTGGACAAAATGCTGATGTGCGATGCTGATTTAGATAGAGCAGATTGAACACTGTTCTTTTTATTCCTGCATTACTTATGTTTTCTCCGAAAAAGAAAGCAAGTTGTGGCCAAGGTAGATTAATAAACTAAAATAGGTGTGTATCGTTGCTGGTCTGTAACTTGAGGAATAAGCTTAAAATTTGAAATGAAATATAAAGCCCTATTTATACTTTCTACACACTAATTTAAGAAATGATATTCAGTAAGCACTAATTATTTCAAACAGAATATATGGCGTCAGACTTGCCATACTTAAAAGTTAGATATATTTTCAATAAATCAGTTACCTTCTACTTTTAAAAATGTTTTTTATCAATAAATGGTAATTAGACTATGAAGAATAGGATAAGTATTAATAAAATTCTGACTACTTTTTCTAGATTTTAAATATAATTTTGAACTCCATCTCTGATGAATTTCATTTAAAAAGGAAGTTCTGTCTTTTTAATGTATAAGCTCATGAACACCAGCGTGCTTTTGGGTTATCTACAAATTATAGAAGTTACACCAGGGGTCTGACAGATAGCTGGGGATCTAATTTCCTCACTTGTCTCAAGAATGAACAATCAGTGAAGTTAATCAACATTTTAACAACCATGAGTAATATATGAGTCTGAACAGAAAGATACATAATTTGAGTTCCAAAAGAAACTGCAGCGTTAGGGTTCCTAGAGAGAGGCAGCTCAGCAGGAGCCATAGATGGGGGGGCTGGTCTGGATGTGAGCTATCTGCAGCCTTGCTGATGACTGAGAGCCGGGGCCCAAGTGCAGTACATCAAACATGAGTTTCTGAATGTGGCACATAGTCCTTGGTGCTGGAGGGGGTGAGCTTCCCCACTGGCCTCACACTGCAGGCAGGAATTTAGGTGGTTCGATACCCACCCGAAGGACCTGACAAAATGGATGAAATCAAGAAGCCACTTAATAATTTCCATATCACACTAGACTGAGATACAATGGCCTGATTCAGCATCAGTGAAAAGCCTACAACAAATTTCAGTAGGATCAGTTTAGGGCCTACTCACTACCATTGGAAAAATAAATGTACGCTTAATATATCCAAAAACATTCTTACTCATAAAATGTTGTCCATCCTGTTTCATCACTCTTCGTTGCTAAGAGACCACTGTTTCCGTTATATGTCATTAATCCGAGCTCCAGGGTCTGTGTGGAGACTAGCTTGAGTCCACCATTAGTGCCAACGGCCAGCGTGACAATCTGATTATCCGGCATCAGGAAATGGCGGGGCATCCCACTGGCATCCCGACGGACCTTCAAGGAGTTGCCACTGTTGTCCATCACCTCCGTGACATCGTTATCGCTGCTGTAGGTGAAATTGTACAAGTACTCCCCGGTAACGAGGCTGAGAGTGTACTGGTGAATCCCGTCAGCATTGAAGACATACAGCTCCTGTTCTCCTGGAGATGCAGCTTCATATTGGTTAAAAGAATTAAGAATGGGCCTGTTTTTACTGACAGCCCTAATGCGGATGTTTCCAAGATCAGCTATGTAGATGGTACCATCTGGGGCCACAGCTAAGGAAGATGGTGAATTTAAGATGGCATCAGTGGCATACCCATCATCCCCAGAATAGCAATTACAGTTGACATCATTTTTGCAATCACAGTCTGAAGCTGCCCCTGCAAGAAGGCATATTTCTCCATTGGTAGTTACCTGGCGTAGCCGATTAATTTTTTTTTCATCTGTCTCACTGATGTAAAGAACTCCTGTGTGTGAGATGGCAATGGCACTGGCTGATTCAAGTGCAGAATGAATAGCCAGTTTGCTAAGAGAGTAGTCTATACCAGGAACCTGGCAGTGCATGGGGCGTCCAGCAATAATGCTAACTTGATGATTTTCTGTGATCCGTAAAATAACATTGTTCTCTAGGACATAAAGTGAGTTGTCCATGGGATTGACAGCGAGATCAGTAGGCCACTCCAGCCGTACCTATGAGTTGCACAAATTATTACTGTAAAACTCGTAACTGAAAAGTACACTTCTAGTGTTTAAAATTCCATGTGTAACAACAGCAAATTAGTGAGGGGTTTATCAGCGTAAATCATGAAACCAAGTCATGAACCGCAACTATTTCAAACAATGATTTTGTTTTTCAGAAATATTAAAGCTACGTGCAGTGGTAACTTTGGCTAATTGTGTTTCTGTGCAACGAATGAATGCTACATTGTGGAAGCTCTACAGTAATTACAGAAAAACAGGCAATTAAGACAAGAACTCCCATTATCTCAACCTTATTTCTCTATAGTTGTATAAATAACCTGTGTTAGCCACAGTAAAAGGATGGTTCACTCATTTCAGTAATGAATCAAATATGCTATCATCTTGTGCTGCATAATGTATTTCTTAAGTGGCCAGGCAGTCATCCAAAATAGATGCCCATCTCTTCTAAGACAGAGAAGAAAATAAATGCAGTAAGAGTCTACCTGGGTGACATCCATGCTGGAATCACAGCTGAGAGGTCGGACAGCAGTTAGGTCGTTGGAGCCCAGCAGGGTTGATATAATTCCATTCTGATCCACTTTTCTAATCATAGTGGCATCAACAAAATACATGAGTCCATACTTATCCACTGCAATTCCTGCAAATATAGAAACCAGGCATCAGGGAAGCAGCAAGGCTCCTAGCTTCAAGGCAGGCTTCATCTTATTAACAAGCTTACAAGATGGTGACGTTTGTTCAATTCCCCTGTTCTTTCCTTCCTTCCAACCTTAGCACAGGTCCTGGAACCCTTCAAGTACCTGTAGTTCTGCTGAATAAATGGTATCAAGCAGGTGTATCCTTTGGGGCTTTAAAGAAAAGAAAACCACAGAAAACCCCAAAACATGCTGAAAATTCAAACTCTGTATCATATACTGCATACACCAAATTAAAAAAAAATAAAAATCTCCTAAATGTTAATCTCAGAAATCTGAGGTGATGCTTTCTTCATCTGAAGGATCTAATGAGGATGAGGAATTTTTAGAAATCTTTAATAATGGCTTAAAAAGTTTAAGAGGAAATTATATTATTTTAATTCTTTGACCTGGGAAGAACATCTGGTGTTTCCAGATGAAGACACAGGGGTTTCCAGCCTAGAAAAAAAAGGAAAGGTTCAGTGCCTGTCACAATGGGAGTCCTTGGAGAGGAAAGGCAGAGAATGAAAGGGTGCTGCCTTGGTGGAACAGAAGAATGTCGCTGCCTGTTGAGAAGGAGGGCAGGCTTTCTCTCACTTGCCTTTCCTGCTTTGATTTGGCACGCTGCCTTCTCCGTATCTTGGGCTGAAAATAAAATATTGATCTAAAAATTCTGTCTTCAGATGGTTGCAGTGCTCATCCTATTGGGCAGTGAGAGAAGGTACAGTTTTATCTTCTTAACTTCTATGTAGAGGCTTAACTTAAAACTTGCAAGCAGCTTTGTCCTGTTAATATACTTTGTATGTATTTACTGAAACTATTACCTACACAGAGAAACAGGAACTTTCATTTTTACTCAGTTTAATGATAAACTAGTCATTGTCAACCATTGAAATAAAACCCAAAGATGTTTCAAACAGCTGTCAATACACCAAATTACTTCATCCTTACAATTAAGGTGAAGCAATGGGGAAAAAAAAAATCTTAAAAAGAAACATCCCCAAATCTTTACATAATCTTGAAAACATTTTGTTCAGAATTAGGAACTGGAAATGGCAAAAATCCTTTTATTTTTCCTCTGCCTCTGAAGAACAAGAGGATACGTGGAATAAAAACTCAAAGCCACAGCAGGCAGTTTTCCTCCCCAAAGACTATCTCAAACAGTAATTTGTTTCCCAGTTTACATGCCTGCTTCTTGGAGTGAGCAGTACCCTGCTAATTTGTGTTCTGTTCTCCTTAGCAGCACTCAGTGTTTGGGTAATAAAGTTTGCTTTAACTAAACAAAGCACGAACACTTGCCAATCCACAGTAATTAAAGCCCAGAATAAAAATTGCCGAGCAAGGAGTGATTTAATTGCCAGATAATTATTTCCACATCCAGCCTAGCCTCACACAGTCATTTTCTCCAGCTTCTTTTCCTACTTTACCTCGAGGGCTCATTAGAGTTGCGTCCACTGCCTTCCCTCCATCCCCACATCTGGCTTCATCAAAGGGCAGGCATTGCTCTCCGGTCCCTGCTACCACTTCTGAATTACCAGCTAGGTCTTTGGTGCCAGCGAGGGACTTGACTTTGTAAATCCGTCGGCTATTGGTGTCCGATACGTACAGTGAGCCTGAAACAGGGTCCACGGCCAGATAGTATTTATGAGCAGGATTGTTGCTTTAGAGAAAAAGAAAGCATAAAACAGAAACAGCTGAGCAGTCTAGAAACTTCACTGGCTTTCAGAGCTCAGATACTTGTCAGACACAGAGAGATATGGAAAGAAAGTCTGACACCTTCATAGAGAGGTGGGGTCTGAAGGACTTCCACCTGAGGACCTAACTTGATTAGGGCCTGGTAAGTGTTTCAGAAGGATTGTCATTTTAAATGTCATTTATCCTGCTACACCAAACCTTGCACAGCAGAGCCCAATAAGCCGAAGCTGCTCAGTGGACTTTCCTCTTGATCTCTTTAGCCCTCTAGATCTGCTCCAGGTCAATTCTCTTCCGTTTATCTCTTTCTACCTGTTGCTCCCCCTCCTTGCCACATTTTTTAACTTCCCTTGTAAGCAGAACTCGTAGGAGTAAGATCAAAGAATCATCTTCTGAGTTACTTATATGATGCCAAAAGATTTGTGAGGTCTTGCATAAATAGAAGGCAGAGGCATAACAAATTTATTCCTAAAGCAAATTTGCTGTCATTCATTCTTATCAAGAATCTCATTTACAGCAGATGAAGTTGGTTATATAACTAAAACCAGGGACCCCAACTGTCTGACTTTAACTCCAAACCTTCTGTTATTGGAAAACTGGTCCTCAGTTTGTGATTAGAATGGGTGCTCATATGGAAAGCTACTTCTTTTCTGAAATACATTTTTTTTGACAGCTTGTCACACTTTGGAACTACTTTAGCAAATCATGTGCAAACTGAAAAATGTCAATCTTTGCGATATATATACATTGACACACACAGAACTGCAGTGCAGAAATATTTTCAAAATCTTGCCTGGCTAGTTTAACTCATTTTAGTTGGACTTTAAGCATGATGTGAATTTTCCAGCCTTCGGAGCCTGTGGGTGAGCGTAAATAAGGTCAATGGTGGTTTCAAAGCATAGTAGACAAATGAAGAGAGAAAGAAAAAAAAATGAAGGTTACTTACCAGTAACCAGAGAAAGTTGCCTCCAAATATCCACACTCCTAGTTTCATGTGGCAAAAGTGCCCATCTCCAAGAGTGAGGATACACAGAGGTAAGTTATGATAGACATAAGCCATTTCTCGATCAGACTTACTGAAACTATAATAAGGCCACTTTCAGCAGATGGATTATCAGCCCCACGGAGACCACTGTGGTCAGGACCAGGTTTGGAGGAATGAAGAGACCTAAAAATATCACTTTCTACAGTTATCTTCCTATATGCCAGTCTTTGACATGCCAAGAATTTAGGTCAGTAACAGTTTGTTCTAAAGCAGTAGAAAGTAGGAAGGAGACTGGTTTGATCAAAATTCAGTAGGCAGAGGTAATGCCATCTGCTGAAGTCTAGGAGTGTAGAAATTAGAGATGAAAAAATACAATAAATAAAAAATACTTGGCAGGTTTATTTCATGCATGGATCTCAAAGTACTTTAAAAAGATGGGTATTACACCCATTTTACAGAGGAGGAAACTGAGGCACAGAGAGGTTAAGTGGTGTTGACAAAGTTATGCAGGGAGACTTAGTGACATGCTTCAGATTAGAGCTCAATCTCTTTATTCCTCAAGTTCCTCTCCTTATCTTCAGCAGCAGACTGCACCTTGTCATTAGACCCTTATCACATTCCTTCTCATCCCTCCAAAACAAAGCTCAGTCTTCCTTGCCCCATAGAAAAATATTTCTTTCCACTTACAAGGTTGCTGCCATCTCTAGAGTATCTGAGCCACACAAACGCTAGCACATTTGTCATTGTTTTGAAATTCTGCTCTCTTCTTCCACCATGCTTTCCCCTTACACTGAGGAACAGTCTTTGCTGTGGCACTGGTGTTGTGCCATCCTTCACAAGTACGCCCAGACTCGGCTCCAGGCTTTGCAACAGCAGCAGTGCAGCCGACAGCTGCGTGTGGCAGCCGCGGCCTTGCTGCACCTGCCCCTGGCGCTTCCCGCCCAGGCTGCCCTTCACCTGGCGCCTCCAAAACCTGAGGCATCCCTGCCTCGGCCGGCCCAGGAGACCTGAGGCAGGTACGCGCTGGAGCTGGGTGCTGGCACGGCTGCTTGCTGCCGAGACACAGCCTGCCTTGGTCTCAGTGGTGGGAGCTGCTCCCCTGCCTGACCCCACACAGTGCCCGCCTCGGCCAGACTGGAAGCATCTCTTGGCTTTTTGGACGCCATTTTGCCAGTCTGTGCCTGCCCTCCTGAGGGAGCGCTGCCATGCTTCCCTTCTGCCCACAGCTAGCCTCAGGAATGTCCTGCTGTCAGCGGGATGGGTAAGGTCTGGGTCCGGGTAAGGAGCAATGACAGAACATGGGCTTATTTCCCTCTCCTTGCCTGCAGTCACTGGCGTGTCCATGCAGCAGCTCACCCTGCAGCCTTTCTCCACTGGACTCTCCCTCAGGGCAGCTTTGCCAGGGAGGCAGTCAGGAGCTTTTATTCCAGATCAGGGAGCAACCCACTGGAGCTGCAGGCCTGTTGAATACCCCTTCGCTCTTTCCCGACCTTGGGAAGGCAACAGATAGTGGAAGACTCTCCACATAAAATATGTGAGGGACTTTGTCAGAAGATGACTGGTGAGAGGCCACGTGCACTCATCTTGTCCCCAAATAAACTACTAGATTATTAAACAGGAATGTATTTTATAAATTAGTAAGTATTTCTTAAACTGGCATCAGAGCAATTAAAGACCTCTGCCTCTCTTTTCTCCATGCCATTGTAATCTTTTATTTGAACTACAGGAAGCCAGTAACATCTCTGCCTCTAGCCCTCCCTTGCAAATGCAGCAGTTACCACCACAGGCAGCCTGACTCTGGTTTGTGAGGGAACCTGGTGCCTGAGAGCAAGGACAGGCAGGATCAGCTTGTCCTCCCCATTTTTCTCCTACATGCATCAAATTCACAACAGTGCAACAATAGCTTTCATTAAATTTAACCAAAAAGAGCAGCTACCCAGAGCAAATCTCTAAACACCTGAAAAATTAACTAAGCTTATACTTGCAAATGAGGAGCCTCCAGCATCACCAATAATCATTAACAAATTGTGAATTTATTAATCCAGATAAGGACATTTAGTGGAGTTACACTTGCTATGGCAAAATATATTGTAAAGGGGAAATTATACTGTTTAGTTCAGACATCGTTTGCATCTAACTTGTATTACAGAAATGAAAAGTATGGTTTTAAAGTGGTGATGCACAGGACACTATGAAATAGTTTACAACAGCTCTCGTTGCTCTTGCTCTTGATATTCTCCAGGGTGAACATCCTCCCTGTCCCAGGTGTGCCACGGAAGAAGTATTTCCTATGCTGCTGCCATCCAAAAGCCTCAGTGCTCAGGTAAGACGATGAAAAATCTTTTCTCCTAACATCCTGAAAAGTTATGCTTCCCTCATGAACCTTACAGTGACTGGATCTAGTGGTTGGGTACAACCAGCCCCACAGGTTGACTGTTAAATGTATTTGATGAAAGAAAATAGAAACTAAATTATGAAACAGGACAGAGGGTTCAGAAAATCATTAATGACCAGAAAATGAGGTTTTGGCCTATTTGCATTATTAGTGCTTTTGTGAATCTTTCTGGCATTTATAAAACTGCTCTTGTAGTTTACCTGAACCATTTAGACCAATTATAGACAGCAGGGAAAAGTGTTTATCTAGAAGTTAGCTTGGGGTTCTCATTATACTTGCATTCTACTAGAAATTTCTAATTACTGTCAGAACTTATTTGGTTGCTTTTTGACTGCATTTCATAATTGCTAAAGCTTATCATATTCATAACACACAATTAGCACATAAAAGTGTTTCTATATATGGTACATGAATAACATAACATTACACAAGAAGCACAACACAAAAAGCAAACACAATGAAGCAAACAAACCATATCAAATTATATGGGAAAGAGCTCGTGTCTTACCTATGTTTAAACTCTTTATTTCTTTATAGAAAGGGAACAGAAGAAAAAAAGAACAAACAGTTAGCTGAAGAATAGATGGTAAAGCAAACATAGTATTTGTTTTATTTTACAAAAGGACACAGGAGAAGATATATCTTTTCAGCACTAGCCTTAGTTTGGTTTATGGACAAAGAGTAACTGGGCTGACAGGGTTGCAAGCTAGTTTCCTGGTCGGATAACCTTGCCCCCTCCACCCCCCACCCCCATATAATTTACAGGAAACTTTCTGAACCATTGAAAGAGTTTTCACATGGAAATAGATGTGGCTTGTGAGCTAGGAGGGAGAAAAACCTGTTTCTGAGTATAGAACTGGGAAAGGGGACGCACTGGGCTTAGGATATTGTGTGCCAGTTGGATGCAACCTCTTTAATCAAAACAGTTTTCCAATAGGCTATTTCTAAACAAATTTCTACTACACAGTTTATTTTTCCCCTCCCCACAATCTTTAAAATAATTGCTTAAAGCAAGTTTGGTGCTACTTGGTATCTATTTAAGCCCATCAAAGCAAACCTTCAGGTGAAAAAAACCCTTTTAAGTGAGCAGTAAGATACTGTACAATGGGAGATATATAGAATTAATTGATCCCTAGTTTACTATCTAGACACAAAGTGAAAGGAAAAGTTTCCTCAACTTCCCCAGGAGTAAATTAATACATTCTCCACACCACAGTGCTTCACTGTGTTTGTGTCTTTTTCCATTTAGGAATATTCACTGAATGAAACAAGGAGGTGCATGAGTCCTGAGCTGCAGCACTAATGCACAGCCCCAAACTTGCAATACCAACGTTTAGTGGGACATGAACACTCTGGAGTCAAAATTCCTGTTAGCCACTCAGATCAGGCACCTTCATAAAGGACAGTGCAAAGCAAATATGCACGCTGGGATATTCTGACTTACAAAGTTACTCAAGTCTTATATTGGCTTATGTAACACCAAAATTATGCCCACTGTGAAAGCTGATAAATCTATATACTTATCTATAATTTTATAATATTGATGGACATACTATGTTCATATGACATATATTATTCAAGCTACTTGATACTAGCTAGACTCTGCTTTTGTTCATACTTAAATAGCTCAAATCTTCAAACTCTTACCCATGTAACTCATACAGATTTTAAGAAGACCACTGAATCACCATTAATTCTATAGATGGTGTTTGCAGGAATGAACCTTAATTCCCTGTAGAGGAACAGGGGGCAAAAAACATCACTGCGAATCCTAAAAACCTGCGTGTCGAGACATTTGCAGCTGTCCAACAGCACTCAAAATACAGTAGCTTCACTGTTCATTGAAAATAGTTATAGCATAAACTAAAGAAACTACACTATGGAAAACAGAATTTCATAAAAGAGGAAGTGGACAAAAGGAGATTAAGAAGCCCATCTCCTGTTTCTTTACTTATGTCCTTTCCTGTTTTCCTCCACATCTACTGAAAAAGCCCAAGTTCCCTCTTGCACAGAAGAGAGAGTAAAGGACTCAGACTAATACAGTTGTAAACTTGGAGACATTTTGGAAATATCAAGTGTGCTAGGAAACTTTGTCACTGGCTGATATGAGGAAGTGAAGAGCATGTAGATGCCCTGTAGTAAATACCCTAATTTGAAAATGTTTCTCTTCACCTATAAAGCTGTAGTCCTATATACTGGAAAGTTAATCAGAACAGAACAAATTAGAAAAATAAAATCAGTATATTCTATATAATGCAGAGTCATAGGGTATATATAGACACAAGTATTTATAGCAGGTCACACATGCACACCAGCTACATTCTGTGGTTTTTACTGAGCTGCTAGCAGAAAGCATTGGATAATCTGGGAAGTTTTTCTTTTAAATATAATGAGGCAGCCTGATGGTGTATGAGGTAGGTGTCAGAGAACGATTTCAGAGCAGAATTGGCCTGAATCAGATCTCTTTTCTCTTATATAAATCAGGATTCACAACAGTGACATCAACAGAATGACATGAATGGAAGAGTGGTGTAAAATAGAGCTAGGCCTCCTGTTCCCTAACTGTCCAATAATTTTGCAATTTTCCCCACTAATTAAAAACTAAAAGTACAGTGGAAGCAGAGGAATTGGTTATTTGCCATATCATTAAAAAAAGGCTAATGACCTAAATTCACTCAATGTACTTTGCAGCTATATCCAATTTACAAGAGCACTAATCCTGTTGCCTGAGTGGGCTGCAGAAGTATCAGAAGCCAGCCAATGCAAGCTGGTTTTCCTCATTTTTCTGCAATTACTCCACAGTGCTGTTACAATAAAGTCCAGTTACAGTTTGAAGCAATAGCTCTTGTCTGTCCTAGAAGAATGAAAAAAAAGAGATGGAACAGAAATGGGTGAAGTGGTACACTCTACACTCACACCTTCCCTATCGAGTGCCCAAATCTTAATGCTGGGGGTGGGGTGGGACAGGGAGCAAAGATACCATCTTAAAAAGAGTTCTGATGATGCAGAGTGACTGTGTGCCAACCTTAACTGCACTTGCCAACCTACAGAAAGAGACTTACGAGTAAGGGAAACAAATGGGATGGTGGCTCTCAAAACCAGTGATAGGAAAACCTTCCTTCTAACCTTGTAAGACTGTTATACCTTTGCTTGTCACTGTGGCTCAGTACCTAAGGGCAGTCAGTTCTGTAGTTTTCAAACAAAACTAAATTATGTGTACAGTACTGAGGGGAGATTGTATCAAATGGTCAACAGGACCGAAGAAGGTGGGTTTTGTACAAGTTGGTTTGTATTCTTTAGTCCTTCTCTACAGTCATTGCTCTGATAAGCTCCAGACTTTGAACTATGCATTTCTGTGCCCCATTTCTCCACTGGAATTTAAATAGGTTGAAAGTGACAATGTTTTACAAAATTATAAAAAGTGATGGTAAAGGCTGATTTGAGCTCAGGCTACAGAAATGAAGTGCTAAGATTAACACCTTACCTCAGCTCCAATATACTAGTAACGTTCCTGGATGGGAAGATACGCCGAATATAGTTAAAATCTCCAACAAAGAGACTTCCATCGATACCCACTGCCAGTGCTACAGGGGCCAAAAGTTTATTTCCTTCTGCCAGACCATTGCAGCTAGGACAGGATATGCTTCTGCGGCGCCCATTCCCCATAATGCTGGTTATCACAGCTGGCTGCTGAGTTAGAAACTGATTTTCTCCATTGCCTTTGTGCAATATACCTAGTAACAGAGAGGAGAAGTGGTTATTATCGTTGTTCATCGCAGAGGACTCCAGGTAGTTCTCTTTTCAACAGCTGCTGTTAAGGACTGTACACTGAAATGACTCCAGCACTTGGTTCTTCAATGGTGCAAAAAGAGTGGAAGAGCTTTGCAGTAGTAAAAATAAAGGTCTAACGAAGATTCTCTGTTCAAAACACACACAATCACAGACCCAAAGCTAAACCCAGAGTCCTTTGGCATTCGTTATGAAAGAAACCACTGCCATACAACTCTGTGGCCTGGCACAATGGTTTAGGCTTAGTAACTGGGAAGCAGGAAGGCAAACAACAGAGAAGACACATTCCTAATTTGTGTCACTGGATCATCTCACTCGTTTCCTATGCTACGTCTTGTTTGAAATTTTGTGCCAACCTTACTGTTCTCTCTCTGCCTCTCAGTCTTTCAAACTTTTTTCCATGGAAAATGAAAAATGGAGATGTCAGAGAAGACAACAGCACAGAAACTGAAAAGACAGGAGAAAGATGAAACTCCTAGAAGCGCTGCTAAGGATCAGTGATGAAAGGGAAGAGGGAAGCTAGTGGCAGGGATCTTCATTAGGCTTCAATAAATGCCTTTGAGATAGGATTTCTTTTCACAGTATTTGTTCAGAGTAGACTCCTGCTCCAAGAAGGGAGTGGATCCTCTAACAGACTGACCATTTTCAATGTATCCAAGATTGTAGAAATCTGGCTGGAAAATTTTTAGCCTCATGTTCTTTCGGAAATGCAGTCATATGATCCTAACATAAGTGGCTCCCTGCTGGTGACAGCAGTGAGTACCCTGCACTGTCCCAAAGGCTGTCTCAGCAGAGACTGAGCCACTGCACAGCACTTCAAGAGTGTGCAAAGAGCCTGATCTCGCCTGTTGTGAACGCTACTTTTGCTTTCCTGAGCAACAGTTTACTTTGCAATTTGTTAATGTGAGGATCAGCAGGGAGGCTGTAGAAAACACTTCACAGGGATCAAATGAAAGGTATGCTAAGCAGTCAACTCCCTAAGAGTCTCTGGCAAAATATGGAGACCAGAAACATTCAGCTTAGGCTATGTAAAGACAAAGAGAAGTGAGGAAAAAACAAACAGGTTATACAAGAACTAGACAAATGAGACTGAGTATCTTGTCACAGACTCATACTCCTTTTAAGGCTTATCTCATATTAGAGGGAAAAAGGTCAAACAAAAGGAACTGGAAATGAGTGTGATTAATATCAGAAAAACGGAAGGAAGACAGAAATACACTACAGGGGAATGAATGAATGAACAACAGAACAGAGGATAAAGATTTGGAATTTCAGAAAGAAAAGCTGTGTAGAATAATAAAAAATTTGTTGAAATTGTACATTTTCTAAGAACTGGAACATGTCCCATACCTTAGTAAGATAAAGATTAAACAAAAGTAGTGGAGAAACTGCATTTTTTAAAATGTGAATATAATGCAAATAAAAAGCATTCACATATAAAACTCAGCACAGAAAACACACGGACTTAACTAACTCACCACTCTTGACATTAAGTACATGATGTTTATCCAAAGACCATCCTCCTAAATTTGAAGGATCTAGTTCAAATCCTTGCAGCAGTGCTGTCCTCTTCTCCCATAAAATGAGACTGGGGCAAGTCTCATATTCAAAACCCACAGAAACTGAAATAAAATAAAATTGAATATACTTGCTGAACAAACACTGAATTAAATGTCCAGAGCACATTCAGATCATTCAGCATTCCAGGTCCTCAGCCCCCTCAAGAAGATGAAGTGAACATATTAATCACTTTTATTGTACAACATCTAATTCAGATCTTTGACTAGACACAAACTTCAAACTTCATTCACATGTAGTCTGCAGGGACCCGAGCACTTCTCTTTGAATAGCTGGCATTGGCAAGTGCCTGGTTCGGTGAGAGAGGAGGGAGAAATATAATTTTAAAAATCTAATTATTCTATCAGAGACCAGGAAAAGCTCAAACTCTTACTTTGCTAGATGTTCACAGCATTTATTTAGTGTGTTCATTTTGCAAACCATATACTAAGCAGCAGTGAAAACTGCTTTTAAGCACACGTGAACTGTGAGCATTACTCAGGAAAGCAATATCCTATGAATAATGTAAGAAAAAAAAGCTATAGCAATGAGGATTTTGGAAAATATAGCATAGAAATATTTTAAAAGTAAGTTTTTCTTTCCACACTGGCACAGCTCTGATGCTCGTTTTTAGCACTGGTGTATGAAAATTTTTCCAATTCTCAAATGAAAACTTAAAAATACTGCGATGGTCACTCTTCTTCCCACCCACAAGAACCAAGTGACTCTATAGAAGCACAAGACTGAAGAGCATTAGAAAACCACCATTTTAATTTCCAATGCATTATGCCTCAAGAGGCTATAATAGCGACATGCATGGAAATCTAAATGCTCTGAAGATGCCAGCCAATCCAGAATGAGGTTTATTTGTTAACTGAAAGAAAATTACAAAATAGTGATGGAGCAGGTTTCACCAAGTTCCTGTGGCCAGTTTTTCCCATTGTCTGGTGTAAACCTTTTAAGTCAGCTACCAGTCAGGAAACACAGGCATGTTGTTTGAGTCTAGAGCCTCTGAATATGTTCTTTAATGCATAAAGGAAACATAATAACAAGATAAATTTTGTCAGGAAGACAGTAACTGTTTAGTCTGTATTTGCTTCTGTATAAGACATCTTTGCAGTTTCCTTACTAAGATTGACAGGTGTCATTTGGCAAGTTGACTTACCTACAGCATCTGATAACCCATAAACCTTCTGACCATATGCATCCGTTTTGTCCCAGATAAATGTATATGCCAAGTTGGGAGATGCCTGAAATGATTTTTGAAACAGATGCCCTTCTACTGCTACCATCAAATGAACTTTAATGAGATTCAGTGGCACAAGTGACTGAGTCATGGCGATCTTAAGCAAAGATTTGTATCCAGCAGTACGGGAACTCAGGTAGCTTAGCTTTATACTAGAGCCAGGAATCTCAATTTCTTCATGAAGAACCTGAATAGGAAAAAGATCAAACATTTTACATTAGTGCTTTGTTACTTTTTTTTATAATACGATCTCCTTGCATATTCTTACGAACTTCTGGCTTTCTACTGCTGGGAATAGTTATCCTCAAATCAGTGCAGTGATGCAGTTCAGCTGACATTTCTGGACAAATAAGTACAAGTAGTTTTACTGCAAGTTCTATGGAAGGGGAACATAAGAAATACAGTCACAGGAACCTGCAGCTTCCACTACCAGTTAGTATAAATACTAAGAGAATAAAGTAGTGAAATAACAGTATCAGTAGAGTTTTCCTTTGTCCTAAATGACAGAAGAAAACAGCTTGCATTTAGTAGCACACACCAAACCTTTGCTAAATTCTCTTGAAACACCTAAGCTGTCAGCTGAAATAGAGAGATATACTTGATGTATTGTATGATAATGAGAAGGTGCAAGGTAGTCAAAGATAAATGTGTCTGGGTGACACAAAGCTAGGATATCTCCTGCAGACCTCATTATAAAGCCTGGTATCTGTCAGAACGAATGGAATTCTACAGAGGCATTTGCTAGAGCAATTCCAGGGGACAAACGACTCTTTGTAAGTGCTCGGGTCTGCACTAGCATCTGACCACTGATTTCCATATCCTTTTCACTCATACTGTTATTACCTGGGTTTCTGGTACAATGGGATTCCGGCCAGGAGCATCACTGAAGAAAGTTGAGAGCGGTGATGAAATGATGACTGGATCAGGACGGACAAAGCCACTTAGATCACAGCTGGGAATGGAGTTCTCCTCTGTCTTCATCACAAGTGTGTCCATGGCATAGAAGCTATTCCACGGCAACCATACGGTCCTTTCTTGACTCATAAATGGGGCACGTTCAAAGTGCAAGGTTAGGGATGCTCCACCGTTTGCAACCAAGTCAAACCTAGAAAAACATGGACTTTAGAAGCAACAAGACTGAATAATCACAGCAATAACATTAATGGCTAATGAAATAGGTATATAGGTACAACTATAGCAACAGGTAAATTTAAGTGTCATGCTTCAAATGATCAGTAATGGGATGTGAACCTTGGCAACTAAACAGCTGAAATCCAGCCAAGCCAAGCAATGGTTTGAAGTCACCCAGACAAGCCTTGTTCCTGTATATTATAAAATCCACATTAAATCATTAAGCAGTACCCAACAAACAAACCACTGCACGTATTATTACAAGTCACCTTTATACATAGAATCAGCAGAGAAGCCAAGTTCATACTGAGCTGGACACTGAATTATCCCTTTCTTACAAGATGCTGTCCATCAGGCACAGAATGGGACACATGGCAGTAAGAGAACAGCAATGGAAAGTTTTGCTGTTTGTGTTCCACAAATAAAAGAATTCCTGTTCCTGGGACAACTGAGCTATCGTTTTTCAAAGACATTAGGTATTTACTCCCAACCCCCTACATAACCAGAGCAGTAATGTGGAGCTGCACAGGCATTTTGAGATCTGGCCTAAAGGAGTAAAATACTCCTAGGTTGTTCTGACAACACAAGTAGGTATCAGTTGTTTCATGTAAACGCTTGCAACGTAACAAATTACACAATAACCTATTCAGATTTAAATATCGTTCAGCTCACCATTTCCTGTAGTATTAAACCACTGAAATCAACAACAATATACTTTTATTATAACAGAATAATGTTCTGGGAAATGAGGAAATGAAATACTCCCTATAGTTCAGCTGACTCATATTAATTATTTCAGTTCAATTGTTTGCATGCAAGATCAAGATAAAATGTCAAATGTTTACAGGGCATGTGTCACAGATACACTGTTTTAGGTGCCACAGCCAGTAAACCAGATAAACCATGACACATTGATTTTTGTTTATCTGAATTTGTGTGCATCTCAAATCAGCTGATACAAGGGGGAAAAAGCACTTTTTTGCACGGCAGGAAATTGTCTAAATATATTCAATTAGAATCTTTTGATTACATTCTACCCTGAAGAAACTCAAAAGATAGTAGATCTTCAAAAGGAAATAGAGGCAGAATGGAACTTTTAACAAAATATACTATTCTATAATGACTCTACTTTTTTTCTGGTTGGTTTTTTTTTTTTTTTTTTTTTGCACCTGCCTTGCATTTTAAAATAAAATATTTCTGGTCTCACAGAATCACAGAATCACCAAGGCTGGAAAAGACCTTTAAGATCATCAAGTCCAGCCTATGACCAACACCACCACACCATCTAGAGCATGGCACTAAGTGCCACATCCAGCCTTGCCTTGAACACATCCAGGGATGGTGCCTCCACCACTTCCCTGGGCAGTCCATTCCAATGTCTAATCACCCTCTCCGTGAGGAAGTGCTTCCTAATATCCAACCTAAACCTCCCTTGGAGCAACTTCAGGCTGTGCCCTCTTGTCCTGTCACTGGTTGCCTGGGAGAAGAGCCCAGCCCCAGCCTGACTACAACCTCCCTTCAGGTAGCTGAAGAATATCCAGTCTCAGCTGGATATTACTGTAATCCACAAATGTTTTCATAGATACAGAGCAATTCATTGGAAAGTTCTGATGATATGCTATTATCAGAACTCAGCCTTTTAATTTTCACTTGCAGCTAGTATTCAAAATGCCACATGAAAAATTACTTTTGTGTTTACTGACTAGCTCTTTGCCCTGGGAGGAATGCAACGTGGGGTAGCACGTGGTTCTGTTAGATCACACCATCTGTTAATCAGCAATGACAGGACACAGGTACTCAATGAAGCAAGCAAACTCACGTGCCATCCTGACGAGTGATGGTATAGCCGTACTTTGGATACTTGACAAATGACACATTGACCCCAACTAGGGGAGTTCCATCTGCAGTCACCACTTGGCCTCTTATAAGAGACACAAGACTGAAAAAGAAAGATAATTAAAGGTATTAGAGTTAGTTACAAAAGCAAAGTTACGTTGTTTATAAACTGAGTAGTGGAAAACTTGCGCTTCATTTACACTAAATCTAATTTACTCCAAAGTTTTTTGGAATCGTGAAGATACCACAATATTGCCCAGCTCACTCTATATGCCAAAATCAAGAATGTGCTTATCTATGCAGTGAGGTCTGTGTGTACAGAATGGGAGTTGGTGCCTTCCTTGTCTAATGAGGCTTTGTCTCATTGTGTAACGAGGCTTTGCAGAGTAGAAAGCTACCTCACATTCAGCCAAGCCAGGACCCTGTAGTCCCACTGATACAATGATTGGGCGCTGCTCAAAAACCTCCTGGCTACAACAGTATGTCTGTGGCTGCTTAATACACTTACAAAATGTGTAATGCCATACCTCTCTTTTATACAACCAATTTTCCAAATGAAGGCTCATGTTCCTTCTTCTTACAGAGCAAGTGATGTTTGTACACTGCATTTGGTCCTGATCTGGAGCCCATGCTTTCCTCTTTGTCAGCAGGAGAAAGGAATTGGTTTTAAGGCCAGCTTTATGCACAGACAAAACAAAGAGTTTTCTTAGCTGACAGGTTAAGCAAAGTTGCTTAACCTAAAGGAGATGAAGACTGGTTATTCCTGTAAGAGACACAGTCAGTCTTTTTTTCTTTGGAGAGTGCTTTGCTGCTGCCAAGTGCAAAGTGGGCAGAAGCTGCTGCTGCCTGCCTGGCTGTGCTCTCAGCCTCCTGAGTGTTGGAAGCAGCAAGCCCCACTTCTCCCTGCTCGGCTGCTCCCCAGCATGGCCAGTCTGTTCCTGCCCCTCTCCTCTCCCAGCTGGAGAGAAGGCTCCATCCTCTGGCTCCTTTCCCTTCCATCTTCCCCGTACCCTGAGAGAAGCAGACTGGCAAGTCAGGGAAGCTGCATGCTAAAAGGGAGAGGGAAATGAAGCTCCTTGTAGATGGTTTCCATTTCTACATTGGAAAAGTGAAAAAAAGGAGAAGGGAAACAGGGAGAGAGTGAAATCCTGCTGCAACCCATAATCTCAGGGATTGCAAAATTGCATTTTGCTGTAGTCCTAGGTGAAAAGATTTCTATTGCAGCACTAAGTGCTTCCAGCTTGAGCCATCACCTCTGATCTGTAGCCATAGAGAGAGCCAGGAGATGAACAGCCCTGTTTCTGAGGCGAGTTGGTGCTGCCAGGACAGGAGCTGCCCCTGCCCCGGCTTCAGGACACTGGTGGGCTCAGCACCTTCACACCACTGGGCAGTGCTGGACCTGCTCTGAGCTGAGCACCAGGGGACTAAACTGCACCGTGTTCTGCTGAAAAGTGACAAGTGCAGTTGAATTCTGGGACAGCTGTCCCACTTGCATCATCCCTGTATCAGAGAACATCTGTTTTCATGACACACATTGGGGATTGTTTTCAGGTCTTTTCTATTAACTCTGAGATCTTCAAAGTGCTGTGGCATAAATATCTAACTGTACAATACACTGGCTATTTAATAACTACTTCCTCATCTTTTTTATTCCAAACAAGGCGTAATATTCTCTTCAATATTACATAAAAAAGAAACTAATTCATGAAAATGAGCCATTCCTGTTCCTTCTCTTTTAGAAATTTCAACTATTTCTTGACCCTCCAGGTCGAATTCTCATTTCTGAAATCAACATTTTGTAACAAAACATGGCATTTCATAGAAATCAATACCCGTTGAGGAAAATCTACTTGGGAGTACATTGGACCAAGAGGATTGTTTTAGCACTACTCAGTTTACTTGAATTCTGTTACAAACACACGGCAACAGTTGTAGGGGGAACAATGTGAGAGAGCAGATTTAGAAAAAAACATCATTTGGCAGAAGAGAATTAATGTTCATGATTTGAGTTTTTCTACCATCAATTTCACTATTTCAGGAAATAATTTGAATAAGAACATTTTGGTCAATAGCATCTCTTTTTATTTCTAAAATGCCAACAAATGTAACATAATGGATATTAACATTTGTAGCTAAAACCTGGATTTATAAGAAGTAATATGTTGATGACTAGTCACATATAGGACAACCTTATCTAGCAATCTTTTAAAAGTGTAACTGAGAAACTAAGCTGATGCATTGGGTCCTTTTTTTTCTTTTTTTTTTTTAACGTAGAATTTAATGTGAAAACAGCTTTTTTCCTTTTCCTGAAAACTTTTTTTCATCTTGTTTCTGCACAGAAATCATCACTATGAGGTCTACATAATTTTGCAATCAATACATTTTCTTTAGCAGGGCAGGAAATAACTTCCTTTTCTTACACTAGTACTGGAAAAAATCATAACCACTGTTTTATCCCACTTTTTCTTCTCTTCCAATGGAACGAGAGGTTGAGCTAAGAAAAGAAAGAGGCCATTATCTTCCATGATAGCTACTTCTTCAGACTATGGCAGCTTAAGTAAATGTGAAATGGAGTCTAACCCTGTGGCACTTTTTTAAAAGTCAAAAACCTTAGTTTTAAAACTTTCAGTTCGACACTATACATTTGACACATACAAAATTGGTACCAAAAATAACAGCCAAGCTGTAGAATTCTCAAAAATACCTTCACAACTTAGAGGCTAAGGCCAATTTTAAAATGTCATTAATATGCCATTTGCAAAGACATGTTAAAATATGTGACGTACTTCAGATGAATAAAACAGAACTAAGGCTCCTGCCACCAGGATCCCTGGAAAACATATTTTTTTAAAAAATCTAAAATTTCAAATGGGATTTTTTTCAAAGGAGCCTCAGAATTAAAGTGCTCAGCTAAGACCATTTTGAAGAGTGCAGCCCATATCCATACATACACAGCCTGAGTATTTCTAACATAAATCCTAATATTTCTTGGATGGCACATGCATATCTGCATATCACTATACTCATCTAGAAATATGGACTGATAATCACCTGCCTTTAAAAAATACTTCAAGATCTAGGAATAAAGTGTTAGATCATATTAATAACCCTACTCAACCTTACCAGATGATAGTGGAATACAGATTCAGGGAATACATCCCTCTCAATTCTGGGTGGCTGAATGGGGCAGCAGCTCAAGCACTGGTTAGCATACAACATGTAACAGGAAACTGCCTGCTCCTCTTCACTCGAGGAAATTTTGCTGACAAGGAAATTTCATAACATCTAGAGCAGCATGTACCAACCAGCCTGTAGACTATATGCTTTTTTACACTGTAGCCTGTATTTCTTTTTGGACAAATTATTCAGCCTCATGAATCAGTACGTTTCCCTCATCTTGTTTTCCTTTTCATGAAATACTGCAGAATATGGCAAGAATTCCTTCCTTTTATTTTTACAGAGCTGATGAGAAAAAAAAAAAATCACAACTAATTTGGATGAAAACAGAACCATTTTCTTCCATTTTTCTAAACAACTCCATGTGTGTATGCATAGAGTATTTCATAGAATAGAAGAAAGCCTGTATTATATAGAGTAGGATCCAACAGGGCTTTTCTGATAGAATATGGAAATGAATGCAATGGGAACCTGCCTGGTGTACCCAGAAACATTCTGATCCTCGTTTTACACACAAGTATTTACTGACTTGCTCCACCTGGTAAGCCTGTAACAAAATTCTGTATGCAAAATACAGTTTCCTGTACTGAAGTCCAACCTTTTGGTGTTATCCCAAATGCAATTCTTCCTTCAGTTTTAACTTTGGCAATATGAATGTAATTAACAATATTCATCAACTTCTTAGCATCTTTCTTGGAGACACATTTAAGTAACACTGATAAACAGTAACACCACTCTTCTTGTAAGCATACAGTGGCATCAAATGTCAATTGATGATGTGTTGGTTTTTAGGTTAACTACAGATACATAATTAATAACCATAGGAAGAACAGACATAAAAAAAGGCAACCAAAAAGAAAATGAAAATCTAGTCAGCTGCATTGATAATGCAAGTAAAATAGCAAGTAAAACAGTTTTATATAAGAAATAAATAATAAAACCCCCTAATTTAATATATCTTTAAAAATAACTTGAAATGCTTTTCCATTATTGAAACTTGTGTTCATGGCACTAAATAAAATGCGATCTCCTCCTAACTGGAAACTAGTTTACGTTTTCCCTTGTTCTAGATTGCAGCCTTCACAAAATATCAACCTTAGAAGCTTCTGCTTGGTAGAAGGAACCTTCTTCTAGGTGTTGCCAGTGTGTTAAAAAGCTAATAAGACTCCATATTATCAAATAAAGGCCACATTATAAATTGCAATGGAGTGCCCTCCGTGGGAATGATGCCTGAGGTGCAAACACATGAAGCACCTGAAGCAGCAGCTCATGTTAAAACATGAATCAAATCTCTGGGACAAATTTTCTCCTACCACGCAACTGCACAGATACAGCATCATATTTATGGCTGCTACCTGCTGTTGAAGGGATTTTCTCCCGGGATGATATGAGTGCTGTCCTTCCCCACTAAGAGCTTGATCCGATCATAGAATGACTTCACAGCTGGTGAACCAGGATGGCTCTGTTGTATGATGTCCAGAGGATCTCGTGAGCCCCGGCACAGCAGGCTATTTTGACAAGTAGCCTGGAGGCAGCAGTCTGGGTCTAGGCAGTCAACCAAGCCATCTGAAAGGCAAGAATCATCAACATTCAGCTGGCTGCACAGGGCTATCAAGCAATAATATCTAATGGACATCTTAAGGCCCTGGGAAAAAAATGTTAATGCTTTCTCTTCATAACATCTCTATGCCATTCAACTGGTAATTGAACCAATAATGCAATAAGGCTGAGACCTTCTCAAATACTCTGGTTAAATGCCATTACTGCTACAAGTAATTTAAACCAGTACTAGATGAGAACCAATCCTGAAGCAATCCATTAAGGGTTAAAATTAGGAAGAAGGAATAGCAGGAGTACAGGATTGTTTGTTTGTTTGTTTTGTGGTTTTTTTTGTTCTTCTTTAAAAATTTCCCAACTGTTTGTTTTACAAAGTTTTTACCTTTCCTTGCTGGACTATAAGAGTTTTGGGAATTAGGCTGTTTAATGTCATTTGTTCCATTTGGAGAGATGAGGGAAGGAGATGGGGGTGACAGTAAGTTATCATTACCTAAGGCAAATAAAAATTACACTGTACCCGTTCTGGCAATTAATAGGGAAGTGCTGCTGGAGCTCCCACCTCCCATAAATATTTGAATTAGAACTTGTTCACATGCTTGGATAAGGAAGGATCAGTCAAAGACTGGTGGGTTCAGTTAGGTTGTCCATCAAGAATGTTTCTGAAGAAGTGTGTTAAAGAAAAATACACCAGAAATGAAAATGGAATCCTCAATGGGAAGACAGGTCTGTATACTTTGATACATCACAACTGACTGTTTTTAGCACAGAGAGTAACAACTTCTAGCATCATCCTTTCCTTTGTTATCATCATCTAACTAAAATATGTTCTCTCAATGGAGTTCTACTGTAATTCAGAAATTAACGACCATCTACATTAAAATATTATAATCTCTAACAATTGAGAAACATTTGTTCTTCTACTCTGGCAGGAATCACCCAGTCAATCTGCAAGCTGTAAACTTTCAGAGACTCCCCAAAGCATATGAATCTGACTTTTGAACACCACTGTGTCCTGGGCACAGATGGGGTATCATGCACAAGAGAGAACAATCCAGTAGGTTAGTTGACAACAGTACCTTGGAGTAAGATCATGACTTGTGTATTTTCAAGGTGTTCAAATGCGTAACGGACCAACCAGCACTACCCTACACAGTGATAATTGGAAAAACAACAACAAAAGAAAAACCAACTCAAACCTGTAAAAAGCTTTCTTATTTTACAATTAGCTTTATACTTCCCATGGATTTTGTGTCTGCCTGAAATGACTGTTTCTGATCTAAAACCAAAATTGCCCAGGTATGCTGCCAGTGTTTCGTTCAGCCCTCTGAGGAAATTTAAGTTAGACAAACTACCTTGTTGCCGCAGCTATACCTTGCTTTAGGTCAGTCGCCTACTCACATTAAGCACTCCATTCATCTTGAAATCCTTTCCAATGTGGAGGTAGGAATCTTCTTTTTTGCTACAGTCCATTTTCCACCTACTTTATATAATCACTGTAAGGACACCATTAGCTGCAGACTATAACTGGGGGCAGTTTTCCTATTAAGCTCTGAGAACTTTTTGTCAGCATCCTGCACTCTTTCTCGGTTTGTGACACCTCTACAGCTATGAACTTACAACTGCCCACGGTTTAGACTGCTCACTTTTTTTCTTCCCAGTCAAGAGAATCCTATCAACACATTAAAAGTAGCAGAAGCAAAACACAGTCTATAAATTACTCCCTCTGGCAAATTTATATTTACCTGTTCAAGCTGCATCATATTTTTGCTATACCTGTTATTAGAGGTGAGCATATGTAATGCCTGTAAGGACCTCATCATGCAGCAGATGATGGGCTGCTGTGAAGAACACTTCTGATGACACCATGAACTTTCCATTGGCATATCAATCTCTCAGCATCCTGTCAGTCATGCGAATCACATCTTTATGCTCACAAGCCCCCTTGGATATAGTCTGACATTGCAATCTTCAGTAAATTACCCTGTCACTGCCAATCTCACCGTTATCTCACAAACAATCAAGCAGGCAATCAAACTGCTCTGAATTACCAGTTCAGGACCTGGGAGGCTGTAATGTCTCCATTCAGTGCCAGGGAGAAACCTGGTTATGATTCTTTTCATGTAGGAAGGTTTTTAAGCAGTTATGTGAATTCAGATGCTTACAAGAATATTTAGAAAATACAGGCATATATTGTAACATAAATATACACATAATTTAATTGTTTGGAACATTATTACTTATAATATTTGGCTATATTCCCCTGTACTAATTTATTTCCAGATGGCAGGATTTGGGAGTTAGGATATTTTTACCTTATGCCAACTAGTTGATCCAGCTTGTTGCAATGGCAGAGCCGAGGTCTAGCTGTGCCCAGCATACATAGCCAGAGCCCGCGCGCTGCTGGCTGGTGCCAAAGGCTTCTACACCCCTGTGCTGTGCCCATTCAGAGTGGCATTGCTGCCACCATTCACTTTGTTGCTCTGAAATCTCTTGACTCTATGTATGAAAGCATATTGATCACTATCAGAATAGATTTGCTTTTAGTTCATGTTTGCCTAATTTGCTGTCCAGGTATATTAACCCAGAAGGGCTGAGGCTGGCAGGGACCACATCCAGTCCAACCCTCCTGCTCAAGCAAGGCTACCAAAAGCTGATTTTCCAGGACCATGTCAGAAAGCTTTTGGAAGTCTCCAAGGATGGAGACTCCACGGCCTCTCCGGGCAACCTGCTCCAGTGCTCTGTCACCCTCCCAGCATACATTTGTGCCTGGGGTTGTTCCTCCTCAGGCACAGGACCTTAGGCTTCATGCAGTTCCTATCAGCCCATATCTTCAGCCATGTTGAACAATTACCAATGAGATGAAGTAAATGGCTACACAATCCTTCAGTTGCATTAGATTCAGTTAATTAAAACAAGGGCTAGAGAAAATGTTCCTTCTGTAAGAGAAACCTCTGCCATAAGCACAGATTTTAATTAGAACTCAGTACTTTGTTTGTTAAAACATATTTCAGAGCTTGTCATGTTCCAGATTCCTCAGGCACACTGAATTACTTATATGGTTAATTCAATGACAAAATCCTCACCACTGGCCTCACCAAGATATTGCTGCTTTCCATAGCATGCACATCAGAGTTCCAAGTGGCCTGTTAGCAGCTCTCTGAAACTGTATACCAAAGAGACTGTAGAGGGAGTTAAGATGGTGCTGAACATCCTCCAACAACTTGAGACCAAAAGAGTCCTGGCTTGGCCTTAACTAAGAAGACAGACATAGGAAATTTGGTATCTGATTTAAACTGGCAGCTTTCCATTGCTATTTGTGGTTCTTCTGAATTCCCAAATCTTTTCAGAAACAAAACAAGTGACATGGTATGCCTCTTGAAGACTTCACTTCGTCTAATAGATACACACATTTCTTGACTTTCTGTGACCTGTTCCATAGGCTTTTGGGCAGACTTAACTACACAGCAAAAAGAAAATTTTAAAGTCTTGTGTGTAAGTATAGAATAATCTACTCGTGCATGCCAGATTTTAAGATGGCCTTGTTGTTGTGTTCCTCTTGAGCATCATTACAAGGCCCAAAAAGCTCTCAGTAGAAATAGTGATATATTTTACTGCTAATGTATACTGAACCTCTCATCATCAGTTTTTCTTCACCTCTGAATGTATTTCTTACCACATTCTGGTGACTGGATTCCAGAATAGTGCTACACCTTTCTTAGAAAAGTTGACGCTTGAGCTATTGGTTGGGTTTTTTGTGTTAACTCCTAAGCTTAAATTATCTTTAGTTTCCACTCTTCATCAAATACTTGCAGGTGTTGCTTCAGGTTAAATTGATGATGCACTAGAATGAGTCAACTTTGCCATGATATCCAGCTGCGGGAGAGACTGCTTTCTGTACCCAGCAGGGAGGGGACAATTGTGTTTCCAAGCCAATGTGTTTCTGAGCACATGCTCAGTAGAGGGCATCCTTACACTTCAGTAGCTACAGGAGCTGGTGACTTTCAGTGTAATTCCTGGAAATACTTCTTTTTCCAATAAACATTTCAGACTGATGATTAAAATGGAGGCGAGGAAGGGGGGAACAGCAGCTACTATGAACCCTGAAGGCAAAAGGGCCTTTGATCACTCCAAGGGCAAATTAGTTAATTTATCATGATCCGATTTTAATTATGTGTAGTATTAATATACCCAAGGTGAAAGAATTAGAGATGCTCTATCAGATTATCAAAAGAGTTGGCTTTCTCTCTGCCAACACAGAAATATTTTAATTGAGCTCTAAAACTGCATGCAGAACTGTTTCCACAGGCAGGCTATTCCACATCCCAGTATCTTATTACCAGGAAGTTTTATCTAGTATTTAACCCAAATTTTCACTTTTGTAGCTTGATCTAATTACTGTTAGCTATATTGGCATACATAATTCAAAATGAGTCCTCAGAAGTTCCTGGTGCTGACAAGAAAGGAAATACTAATGCTATTCCAGCCCTGTTCCTCAATTAGCCAAATTGGAAAGCCTCTCTGTAAACTGTCAGAATACCCATTTATACCACTGGCCTTTACAACAAACTGTGAGCATCAAGGGAGTATTTTTGGAACCATGAACTTAAACCCCAGCTGCCTTTCAAGAAAAGCTGGATTTTAAATCCCAAATTTTGGTAAAGCAGAAATAACCTGGCATCTCTGTAAACTGGGTGTGCCTCTGTATGCCCAAAAAACCTCCCTAATGAGCCTTTACATTCCCATGGAATACAAGACTGGCAGAGCAACAGCCGCCCTTCCCTCGCCCGTTCAGGGTGCCTGCGCTGCCCAGAGCTCTGGCAGTTGGGAAATCCCTCAACCCTGGGAGCACCACCGGGAAGGAACTACTGCAGGTGTAGCTCCAGCTCTGCACTGAGCACGTGAAGGTCCTTCAGAACCTGTGAATCCTGGTGGACTGTTGATGCTCCAACTTCAATCCACACCTTCCTTAGAGCAGAGTTAAGCTAGAGGGTACCACGATGAACACGAGCTTGAAAAGCCTGTTTGTTCCGTGCCGGTGCACACAGGGACACCTGCGCAGCTTTGAAACCACGGCATTTGCACTCACTGCATTCCTTGCTTTCGCTTCTCCGCGGGTTATGAGAGCATGTGATTGCAGCAACATATCCCGTGAGGAACAGGGTGAGGATAAGCTGGCTAATGTGCATAAAGGCGATTAGAGGCTGACATGAAGTTGTAACAAAATCACACACCGGCACACTCATTAGCTCTTGTCAAACTCACAGAACGTCTAGTTTTGATACAGATTTTATACTCAAGCCTACGTGACTCACTCTGGCTCCTATCCACAATAGATTTACACTACTCATTACATTTAATGTTTTAAAACTGACTATTGTACAGGCTCTGGGAAGGTATTTTCTGCGTCAAGAATATTCTGGGTATTTATAGTGAGAACTTCATAAAATCTTTTGTCTGTGCTGAATTAGAGACCCCTGCTGAGGCAAGGCTTGTCGAGGCAAGCTAAATTACATGATTTGCCTTTGTGCTGTGAAATACTTGTATTATTTTAAATGTCACGAGCCTGATGCAGTATCAAGTCACAGGATTTGTAATTTTCTAAAAGTGAGTTTTTGCTGAATGTTTATTGCAGGAAGACACTTCTCCTTTCTATTTTCTTTCTGTCTAATTTCTGACATGAGTTTTCTAAGACAGCTCAAATAAACAGCCTTTCAATCAGTCAAATGCACTTTCCTGACAGTAAACTTCTCGAGAAATGTATTTTTCTCATGAATTGAAGAGAATTCATACTGGAGCAGAAAGCTGGCTTTCTCCCATTTGTTATCTTTAATGCAATGTGCCAAACGGAATTACTGGCAACTGTACTTCTTGGTGGGGTTACAGCTATGTGGTAACAAACTGAAGGGCAAAATTTGCCTTCTGAGATAAGCACAAGTCTCTTCGGAAAGCCAAGTGGAAATAAATTAAAATGCATTTAAAAGAATGTCCTGCATAACAAACAAGGAATTCTTCATTCTATTTAGCTTCACATTCTGTGCTGCTGTGGGTTGCTTCCTTTCCTTTCCCACTCAGTTTTAGTCCAGGTAATTACATTTTGAGGAGAACTGCAACCTGTGAAGTGATATAAACAGTGACTGCTTTTAAGCTATTTTATTAACCTCTCTGCATCTGCCCTCGCCACCTCGATCAAATCTGAAACAAACCAGTTTAGCAACATTTTGGCTACTTCCCTTTCTCTGAGATTACATCATTTAACTGTCCCTGGCAATAAAATTATCAACTTGAATAGAGTAAGCTTGAAAGTATGCAAAAGGTGGGAGAGGAGGGAAAGAAGGAAAAGAAAAAGCTAGAAAGAGCAACCCAAGTGGGTGATACAGGACTCCTGCCAGGGCTGCTTTTGCAGAGGCCAGAGTTATTAAATATCTCTCCCAAATTATCCCAGAGAATTCAGGAGAAAGGACCCTCGAACATGAGCTCCTGGTATCAACTGCGTTCGACATCTAGTGAAACAATTCTTTAGAAAAGGAATAAGAAGTTTCCTGTGCATTGCCTGGAAGCATTTTACTTGGAGGCACTGTGAAGTTTGAGGTTAAATCTAGTTAAATATACACAATTTATGAAGACTGTTCCAAGACAGTAAAAGCATTTTGCAATTTAAGAACAACTAGCCTATTATAAAATAGTTATTTTAAAGAGATTGGTATAAATATAGCCCCTGTAGTGTTTTTCTTAAGCAGTATCTCAAAAAAAAATGAACTGAAAAAGTAATACACCTTCTCCCATTCCTCAAAATATAATTTCTAATCCCTTAATTTCTTAAAATAAATCCCTAGTAAATTAAATGGGTTATACCTGTATATTGGGGGGATTATACATTGTAATCATGAGTATAGGTCTTAAAATAAAGCTATTTCTAATCCCTCCGAAAGATGCTTAAGAACTAGTAGACTGCTGAGGGGCTGATTAAGGAAAGGGATTAGATTTGGAAGTGGCCACAGTAAGTAAATTAGGTAATCCAAACATGTCTGGGAAAACAGAAGCATTTTCCACTTAACGTTATGTTCAGGTTTGAGGTTTCTTTGCGGCTCTCGTGACTGACAGTTTGACAAACTGATGGGCAAGATAATGCCTGTGTCCTGACAGCTCATATTGGAAAGGACCCCATGCCATCTCACCGAAACTCCAAATACAATCAAGCAAACTGAGACAGCCAAAATCCCAAAGCTGTGTGAGAGACACAGAGCACTGCAGAGCCCACAGCCCAGGGGGCTGAATCCAAGGGCTTGTCTGTTTGGTTTTTCAGGTAGGCCTTGCAAGATCATGGAGAAACAGCTAGCTGAGTGGTGTGGAACATCACCTAAGCTCCCCTATAGAATAACTACAGAAATGTAATAAGGACAATACCATTAGAGAGTAGTAATTGTTGTTGGATTAAAGTACTGAGCTAAGGGCCAGGAGATGAGGTTTATTTCTGCCTTTATCAGAAAATCCCCATGTGAAAGCATGGGGGTTGAATAGACTTTTCAGGTTGTTTGGACCTTGAAACTGGCATAGATTTTTAAACTGTCTACACTCCCACAAGAAGCAATGAGCAGCAACCTCTGTAGCCTCCAGAAAAAAACAACTTCAACCTGCAAGTGTTGAGAACATCCGAGGAGTCCTTCCCTTAATTTTTCTAGCTTTCAGCTAGACCAGTTTTCTTTCCGGTGTGACTATGGCGAACCAGGAGCCACGTCCTCTGCGTGGTATTGCTGATTAGTGTTACATATTTGTTGTAGGGCATATTTATTCTAGGTATTCTTTGACTCTGATGAACTACTATTTGCCTTCCATGAACTAATTTTTAGAATTCTGCAGTCTTTATCTGGTATGAGCAGCTGAATAGTCTCACTCGTCATTTTTTCCTGTTTGTCCATCTGTTTTACAAGTGCAGAATATTGTCTTGGATAAGTAAACATCTTATTCCAGTATTTCTAATAATGTTTTCCAAACTCATGTCTTGTTTTGAGGAAAATCTGATGATACATTCATGTTCAAATTTTCCTTCGAAGCCTGTAAGAATTGCAACCTAAGTAGGTCACCTTTTAGTTTCTTACATTTCATCTTAAGACAAGTTTAGTGGCTTTTGTTGTATAGTTAAATGCAAGCAAATGTAATTTGGCAGTTAGATTCTGTTCTTTACAAGTCAGTGACAGCTATAAAGCAAGTTCCAGTTTTCCGAAATTGAATCAGCTCCAGCTCTTCTAAAATATTTCTGTAAGCACTGATCACATGTGAAACCAGGAAACTAACAGAGGATTTACAGATTAAAACTACTGGATGATAGTCAGATATGATTAGTATCATGTAATCCAAACCAAATACACCCGTTCCTCAGGTTGGGATCTATGAATGATTTCTACACCCTGAAATTTCATATAAAATTAAAGCACTCATCTCAATGACAATTTTACCCTAGAAGCAGCTATTCAATGAAACCAAATGTTTCTTTGCAGTTTTAGGAAACACACGAGGAGTAAAACATTTATTAATCAGTAAACAACAGATATGCTTTTTAGATCAATTATTGGCCAAAGAAATGTGAAGGGGTATCAAAGCTGTGTCTGAGATTTGACTTTAAACGAAGAGCAGAAGTAAATGAGAAAGAATCTATGTGACTTACTAAAGACATTGTAATGAAAGGTATCAGAAGGCTACTTCAAATGAAGAAGATGGATTAAGCAATCTTAGTTAGGTGGCACAGCTTCTCAGAACGGCTTTCAGCCCAGCATAGCCCAATACGCCATGGAAGGCTCTAAGCACACAACACCAATTCTATATTTAATAGGGATATACCTGATAAAGGAGAGGAAAAAAACTGAACTGGGATCTCAGAGCCTTACCATATATGACTGTCCAGCAGAGCTCACTCAGCCCTTTAAATCCTGGCACACAAACTGTACAATATGACAGCAAGCTACAAGCACTTACACAGGTTGTGTACAGGGGAGCATGGCCCGGCCTCCAGCACGGAGCAGAAAACCCATTGCCCAACACCCTGCTCGACAGGCCACCAGGCTGGTGCCCACAGGCACAGTAAGTTGTTTTGCAATTGACATGTGCCAAGAGCCCACTGGACAAAGTGCTGCTCCGCTGGGCTCCCCACCGCAGGTGTCAGTGGGCTGGGGTGGGCCTGAGGGTGCCTGGTGCTCCCCATGCCAGCAGGGTGGGTCCACACCACTCTGCACGGGGACACAGCTCCCTCAGACTCACTTGTTTCAAAAGGAACATGCCATCACCTGACAACAAGGACAGCCAAAGTCCTGATGGAAAATGACTCACGAAGAAAGCGTGTCTAACCCTCTGTTCTACAGGGACTGGGAATGGAAAGACTTTTGCTCACCTCCCTCATTATCCTTGTTATCGGCACAGGCGGTTTCCATGGCAACGTTGCATCCCGGCCCCCTCCAGCCGCTCTGGCAGACACATTGCCAGCTGTTCTGACCCAGCGTGCATCTCCCGTTGCCATTGCACAGATCAGGGCAGCCATCTGGTTGAAGAAATGGAGAAGGTAAGTACAAGATACACTCATCCACACTGCCACTCAGGCTCCTGACAATATTACTGTGCAGACAAAAAGGCTCATTCCTGGTGGTGGGGCTAACGCTTTCCTGGCCCAGAGCCATAGCCCTGGGGTGGAGAAGGAAGGTGAAGAAATGGGATGCCTCAGAGAAACGGGGATTGAACTCAAGCCAAAAGAGGAGGAGTCCTACGATCAGCCATAACATGGTTTAAGAAGCCTGTAAAGGTTCAGATCCTGAGTTCAAGGCAGTAGTTTGAAGTAACAGTCTGCTGGCAGAAGATCACAGCCTCTCATTTTTCCCCACTATATGTGTGTATACACCTATAAGAAGGAGAATGTCAGTGTTCAGGGTGCCTTTTACAGCTTGCCTTGCATAATTCTCCAGAGCTTCTCTAAACACAAAGTCTAAAGAAATAGTTTTGAAAATGTCTTCCTTCTTTAACAGTCACTTTAAACAACCTACTTATTTAACACTGGGCTTACATATATTATGATGTAACATTTCATGCTTTCTGAAAGATACATTAGAAGAGATAACCCACAAAAGATGTATGTTTTGAATTGACAATGAATATGACGTGACTTACTATATAGCAAGAGCTGAATTAGGAACAAAAATACTAATTTCCTAAGGTGCTTATGTGTTCTGCCCATAGGTAGTAGAGTAATTCAACTGTTTTTCTGAAACTAAATGAGTCTCAGGAGGTACTACGGTATCTTATTGAATATTTATTATGAAAAATAGTAAGAAAACTAAATTCCATCCTGTAAGGTGGTTGAAGCCTTGGCATATACAATCCAGTCCATCAACATCCAATCCACACAAGCATGTATTTGTCTGTAGAGGTGAAAGATTGGACAGTCCTGCAGCAGGCCTCTCATAGCACCTTTTTGTTAGTCTGAGCAGGAGGAGAAGGCTGTGTTGCCACACTGACACAGTTAATGTTGGATCTCAATCATTCACAAGCTCTCTCATGTGGGTTGGAAATACAGCCTAAACTTATCATTTCCACAACCACCAGAGAACATGGAATAATTAAGCTCAATGCTGTTAGTCTTGAGCAGAAAATTTCATCTCAGCTCACAAAGCTTCATGGTCTCTAATTTTGCTCTCCACCAGCAGTGATAGGTCACTGTTGGCATCTCTCTTTCTCAGGTCCCACTGACTGGCTGAGTTAGTCCTTTGCATTTGCTGCCATGACCCCAAGCTGTGACAATTAAGTACTCCACTCCCTTCCCCACGCTCTTTGAGAGCCCCAAGGAACTAATGGGCATCTTACCAGAGTGTAGATACTATTTCACCAGCTGTGAGAGAGGAAGGCAACAGTGGGAAGTATCCTGAAAGCAAATAAGTACATTTTCTTCGTCTGAGCAGCACCACTTCAGATGTGCAGCACTGGAGAAAATCTCAAATGACAGTATCTTGCCCCTGTGCCCCTTGGCTTCTGCAGGTGCCCGGGAAGAGGCGCAGCCCTCAGGCTAGCACAGCTTTCACAGCAGTGCAGAGAGGCTGAACAGCCTCCCAGAAATCACTCATCTGGGCTGCGTGCCTGTTTCCACAGACCTGCTTAGAAAGCCACAGCTCTGAGTTGGTCTCTCTCTCTACTCCTCCCAGCTCCTCTGCTACAGCCAGGCCATGTTAGAGACATTTCCCTGCCCCCACACTGGTTTTCACACTGCTGCAGGAGTTCCCCATGCAGGGAAGTGAGCTGCCTTGTGTCCCTCCCACTCACACAACTGGTATCACAATACATTAGCATTCCCTCTTACTGTTCCTCAGTGGGTTGTTACCTGATACAGTCATAGTGATTAACTAAATTGTAAGATGACTACATTAATTTTTGATATAATCCTGAAAGTTTCCTTTACTTTTTTTTTTTTTTTCATGAATGCTGGGCCTGTGAAAGGTGCTGCACTGAGACCTCTGAGACCAGGGCTGTATAACGGGAAAGACTTTATAGATAACAGCAACCTGTCCTACCAAGGTGCCTGCACTTGCATAGTTTCTAGCACTGGCACAGCACCTTGATCTCCATGAAAGCTCTGTGGAGTAAGACACCAGACCTCTGTGAACAGGGCCAAGACCATTCAGTTACTTTACACAGAAAACTATCAGCAGATAGAAACAAGCCCTAAAAGTTTTATTTCAATGCTGTTGTATATTTTTAAAAAATACAGTGCTACTTTCATGTTAAGAGAAGGTTATTTTGGCATTACATGTGGCATTACAGCACAGGTAACACATTTTTCAAGGCATTTATTTTATCTCTTTCATTTGTCAGGTTTCTTGTATGACCAAAATGATAATGTTTGCAGGGAGGCATCCTACTCTAGGGCAAATTATTTATTTTAAATGAAAAACAAATAGTAATTGTGAATATACACACATGGTTTGCTTGATACTGAGGCACTAAGGAGAATTAAATCACTGAAACAGCTTGCTTTGCAGCACATAAGCAAGATGACAACATGAACAGTAGGGAGCTAGTGAAATCTCTGAAAAGTTTTATGTGCAGCTGGGGATTAATGGACATGACTTTGCTTTTAGCTTAAAAAGAGAATCAAGCATCACTGTTATAGACATGAGGTTGCTAGGAAACACCCTGTTACCTCTATAGAGTGTATTTAACTGTGGCCTTCCAAAGACAGACTTTGTGTTTCAATAACATAAATATCAGAGGGAAGGGAAAAGACCCAGCAGTAGACCACAACCAGATCCAAGTACTTTGACAATAATGTCTTCCTGAAAAGATCTATTAAATTTATGATGTATTGATTTTTCAAAGCAGTCTTAAATAATAGACAACTATTTAGATATTTTGCATGGTTATGTATGTTTTCATACACGTGTGTGTGCATATCTTCATTTCTGTTTATGGCTGTCTTTCTTCAAGGAAATATTTATATAGCATTATTGTCTGTTAGGCAAAAATGTGTTCCAACAGCTTGTTGAACAACTAAACAAGAGAGCTCCATTATGACCTACTATTAACAAGGTTTCTTCTAAAGAAACTTACATTTAGGCAGTGCACTGAATCCCTCTGTTTAAATCTTCCTGCCTGTGCACCTGGGCAGTGATTAGCACGGATGAACGTCCTTCACACACTGCAACGGGTTCTGTCAGTGGACAAGGTCACAGAGTGCCTGCCTGAGGAGCCCTCAGAGTCCCAGCAAATGCTGGGGGCTCACAGCTGGACAGAGGGTCTTTGCTGGAAAGAGCACCAGGGCTTGGGTAAGCTTGCTCCCCTTCTGCAGTCCTAGCTCACGCCCAGCAGCGCATCACTGCCCAGCTGCCTCGTCCTTTGGCTCACAGAGAAAGGCAGTCCCAGAGGGAAGGGCCACCCCTATCGAACCTCAGGAAGCCATCTCCATGGTATGAGGCTCTCAGTCACAGCACAGAAAAGGGCTCTTCATGCTAAGCAGGCAGGTTGCTGCTATTCCTGGTGTGTAGAGAAATTCTACTCATCTTTTCTATTACAGTATGCTTAATGGAAAACGTCAAAGAGCTCAGCTAGAAAGGAAGTGCTTGTATAAAGTGCTAGACTTGACAACCTGTTTGTTCACAGAACAGGCAGAGTATGGGCAACAGTAGTTCAAGTGTCTCACAGTTTTCTAGCCATGTCCCTGCACAAGATCCTGCTGCTAAAGGTGAGACACTAATGCAGATAACCTTCTCTTGCAGTCGCCAACTTGCCTGGGGGAGTTTTCATACAGGCACATGTGCATTTACAATTAAACAGCAAGCAAGACTTGAGTGCTTTTTGCAATGTAGTGTCAGGAACCTGTGACTAGCATTGTGAGGGACCATCAGAGAAGGTTTCAAAATCCAAAGACTAAAATTAATTCCTCTCCATACCACAGACAGAAAAATGCCCAGAATTCATGTAAAGTAAATTCTGCAGAGCAATGGTAAAGAAAAGGGAGAAAATAAAGGCATTGTACTTCTGCATCTCATGGAGAATGATGCAAACTGGGGTTTTGTACATTATTAAAATTCATGGAGAAAAAGGATCAAAAAGATTTGAGACCTTTGGTTACACACAATAGGAAAAGGAAGCTCCTCTCTGAAAGCCCATATAATCCAAAATATAAAATGAGCTTAAAATACTAGATTTTTTTGGTTGGTTTGTAGAGCTCCACATTTCCACAGTCCATGATGGGGCCTAGAAGATGATATAACAATACAAATTCAAGTGTTTTTATTGTAACAACAGAAATAGAAATACTCTAGAAAACACCAAACATTGATGCTATTGAGGTCATTGTGAGCAAAATTAAGTCTACTGTTTCCTCCAGGCCTATGTAAGCCTTACCTAATTCGATAGTGTTTTATTTCAAAAACTTGTGAGAGATTTATGAGAAGCTAAATTTAACAAGAAAGTCTGCAGAATCATTATGAATAGTAAACAAAATCAATCTGGACAGTGCTTGTGAGAGTCCTGGGTATATTTATGAGAGAATACTCACAGCTTCTATCTACAGTGAAATTATTCTGAGTCCAAACTGTAAGGTGATTAATTCATTTTTTAACCCAGCAAATTAATTGCCAGTATCTAGGCAGTAGATCAAAAATTCTAATCCAATTTTGGGTAAGTTCTGCACAGAGTTCCTTTTCATTCCACTGATACTCACAAACTCCAGGCATACGAATACACATGTACCCAGCTACCCAGGCATAAATAGATTTTCCTTTGCATAAACTAATTTAAAACTCCAAACTAAACATTTGAGACAAACTAAACATAAAGAGACAGTTTCCAAATTAATTTGTGGTTTCGATCTAAACCTTAATAATCATCAGAGCTCCTAGGTATGGTGGGGCCAATTACTGTAAAAGAAGGAAGAGAAAAGGCAGTCCGTGAAAAAGTTGTTGGAGACATCTTGTTAATTTTAAAGTTTTCAAACTTTGAAGGAATAGGAAGCCCATTAGTGTAACTACAGGAACAAGGAGAGCAGGAGAGATGGAGAAAAAAAGCAAAATCTCTCTGGGCAGTATCTTGTAATGACTTAAAGAAGTGGACAGTGTTTTTAGGCTCTACTTAGTTCATACATGGAAAATTAGATGTAAATCAAGAGGTTACATCTTCTGAGTCCTTCTGATCCAAAGCTGCCTCTTAGCCATCTAGTCTCCCAGGTTCTCCAAACAGTATCTTCAAGCAGACAGGATGGGTTCCCAGCACCTCTCCCCATGTGGTGCCCAAGCAGTGCAGATGTAGTCTGCAATGTTGTCTCTCATTGATCTGCCTCCTAATCCCAAGCCTGCTGGCACTCACTGGAGTCCTTCCTCCCACTTGAGCTGACCCTGGGCCAGGTGGTGGAACCCCTGGGGTGACCATGCCCTGCAGTAGAGAGTGCCACGTACAGCACAGGGTTGTGTCATGTGCAGGATGCACAGGAGTTTCAAGGGGAACAATTACATGTAAATCCTCATTACAGCTGTTAACTGCAGAACTGTAGCTACTAAAATAGTCTGGGATATGAGGGGACCTACAGAATACAGAGGAATGACATGAAAGCAGTAATGATAACAGCCTCTTTAATTTGGAGTTTAGAGGATAATCAGTGTTTTCATATTTTCTGTTCATTCCCTCAGTGAGTTGCTGGTATGTCTGCAGCTACCTAATGAGGTACCTAGCAACATTAAAAATAAAGTTATGCTTATTTGCTATTTTGTTTTTTAATCCTTCAATTCCAAGGCCTGCAGGACTTCATTAAAGCCAAAGAAAGGGCCTGCAAATAAAGACACACAGTATTATGGTAGGCTCACAGAAGTTACTTTCTACAAAGTAGTGTTTCAACTAAAATAAACTCAAATCCAAGCCATGGAACTAAAGATATGTCAATGCAATTCTGTGTTGGTTGAGTGAGAGGTGAGGCAGACAATTATGAATATTAAGTCAGGTTCCCTAAATTGCCTGGGATATGTAAGCCATAACAAAATTTCTTTCTAAATTCTATTTACCATATATTTATTTATGCAATTTCTGTCATCAACATGTAGAGGTAAGATATCAGAGAACATCCAGCTTCCCAAACAAAATAGAAAAATGTGAGGAACAACATACGACTGTTTAGAGGAAGAGAAGTAAACCTTAAACAGAGAGAAACTGCTGGTATTAAAAAGTAAATACCAAGAAAAGTCACATCTTTCTGAAGGAAAACACCTAAACAAATACAGAAACCTCCCTAAAAAACTCCACAACACCCAAAACACCAAAACCAACCAAAACCCAGAGGAAAGCTCATGTTAGGATATAGGCCACAAAAATTTGGACTGAGAAAAACCACCATGGTTATCAGAGCATCACGCCTTGTTAAGAAGGGATTGTTCCCAGCAGTACTTTCTGTTTTACCCAACTTCACTCTAAGTGACTCAAGCAGATGGGCTCCCATTACTTGCTTGGAAGGAGACACCCTCCAGGTCTCTTGTGCACAACCAACAGTCTTCTAACTATCAGCAGCTTTTGCTGTGACCTCCCTTCAAACGGCCAACAGCTGGGCAGGAAAAAGAGGGTGACAGCTTGTGCTACACTATCCTGAGACTTGAGGAAACCAGATACATCAATAATCAAAAAAATCCATGTCTGCTCAGAAGGTTGGGCACACACAGAGAGTTTCAGCTGAGCCCAGGGATCTGGGTTATTTATAGATATAAAGGACAGTTTCAAGGAGGAAAGGAAACTGCACTGATGGGAGGTCTAGTCATAAGACTGAGATGCATCTGCAATGCTAGGAGACCAAAAGTGCCCTGCTATAGCCAGGAGGCTACAGCCAGTCCTACAAATGTGGGATGTCCATGGGATCCTGTTTCCACCCAGCCCCCAGGACATGCACAGTGGTCCCAGTGCAGGCAGCGTGCCCCCATAGTGCCAACCTTCACACAGAGCCCAGCCCTGTGCCTGCTGCCTTTACCTTTGGCCTTTCAGAGCCCCTCAGAGGTGCACCAGCACCAGCACAGAGCTTTTGTGACACACGTGGACACTGCTGCAGGCCAAAACCTACAGCACAGCTACAAAGTTTCCTCTACAGGCTAAGCAGATTATTTGCTGAGATTCTGAGCAAGAGCTAAAATTTGACCCTAGCAGCACATCCAAGTTACACAGTGTATCCTTTTCAAAACCAGACTCACATTCAGCTCATATTCATATACCCAATAAAAAGATACATTAAAAATGTAGTAAAATTTGTATTTAAGATAGCTGGTTCTTTCAAATTAATCTTACTGTAACAAAATCCATTTAGAACATAATTCTGGGTGAAATTGCCTCCATAAAACCACAACCTCAATCTTTTATTGTATTACTGTTTCTGAGTTGGGATACAAGGGCTGGCATAATCCTTTGTAATACGCAACAGCATTTCTGAGAAAGGAGCCTTCTCAAGCTGGATTTATCTCTAAAATAACACCTATATAAATAGTTTAGAGGCAGTGTAATGGGTAAAGTGACCTATCAGGCAGGATTATGTAAATTCAGTCAATTGAAGAGTAACAAGCAAAGCACTGACCTCATATTTAAAAAAGAATATATAACCTAATTAAAATGCAATAACTAAAATCAAATCTCTACATTACTCACAATGTTATGGCAGGGAATTTCAGTCATTCATTCATAAAAATTAGAATTCACACAGTAATTGCTACACAACCTCCTTGGACACAATGGAATTGGATTTATTATTATTTTAAATACATGGCAGCCATAGCTTGTCAAAAATATGCATTTAACTTTTTTTGAATAAATGTTTTGGTAAAGTGTTGGTATACTTGTAGATTTACTTATGAACTACAAAGCTTCAAGACTCATATATGCTGATGCACAAAGCTATGTCACATTTCCATACTCCTAGCACTGAACGGGTAGGTTAGGTTATGGTTGGTGAATTTAGGTTATGGTTGGACTCCATGATCTTCAAGGTCCTTTCCAACTAGGATGATTCTGTGATTGTATCCTCTTCATGCCATATGGAGAGACAGAGAGGAAAAAATACACTGTAATGCTTATGGTAAGTGGCATCTGTATCTGGCAAAAGAATATTTGATATTGTGCTGTCAAGTCCCAGACATTAGATTTCAAAAGCTCAGTTTCATTTCGCTAACTGAAATTTATAAAATTCAAGAAAAATGACCTGATTTTCCTTGTTTCAGACAGAAAACAATGCAAAGCCCTAATTTTGCAGTTGCTAACAGCTAAGATGATGCATGAACTCAGAATCATACACAGCTTACTGAAGTACCTCTACCATTCTATTCTGATGGGACAAAAGTATGAAATCGTGCCTAAAAACTCAGGGCCCAAGTCTAATGCCTGAGCTGAGAACTCACCCTGCTTGGAGGAACAGGTTGGACTAGATGACCTCCCAACATCCCTTCCAATCTGAATTAGATACAAACCCTTCAGGTTTAGAGTTGGTAACTCCTAATTCTCGGGGCAGGGAACCCCAATTTTCTCAGGCATTATTAAAAAATAATTACTTGCTATTAATCAGATATTGATGTTTGCAGAGAATTTATAATTTAGCAATTAACTCTCAGGTATGCAAATGCAGATCATGTATAAGTGGGCAGGTTATCCAATGAGAAGAATAAAGAGGAGCCTTAATATAAGTATGGGTTTTCCTTCATTAGTGCCTACCAGAGTAGTATGCTCTACAAGCAAATACCCCTGAATGTGGTACAGAACTTTGGAACCTTTCAGGATGAAAACTGCTATAGAGACTCATGTATTACATTTTGCAGCTGATTTTCTTCAAGTATTAATTACATGGGTTACAATAAATGGCTGCACGCTGTATGGTTTTTGGACTCCAAACATTTCAGTTGTCCCAAAGGAAAATCAAAAAGAAAACACTGAAAAAAAAAAAAAAAGATATTTTTAAGAATGAAAAAAGCCTTGATAACATAACATGTACTAAACGCTTCTCATACCTCCTCTGGCTTGCAGGAATCCTAAACCTTCATGACAGTAAAACATGATTACAAAATGTAATGGATATTTGAATATTAAAATAAATACGTCTCACTTATTTGCTAGAGCTAGAATTTATGGAGTTTAAATATATACAAATATTAAGGGTGAAATAACGCCCACAACACAGGAGCAGTATTCTGCTACATAGGCAACACATGTAAAAAAAAAATTAAAATACATAAATAATACATTCTGAGTTATGCATTTGTGTATGCTGTGTTCTTTAGCAGATGCAGGATAGAAGATGAGTATTTCACTACATATTTTATAAACATGCCTTTAATACTGAAGTGCTAGGCATCCATTCTGCATCCCTTTTCAATATACATAAGCCTCATGAATATCATGCAGTTTTCCAGCTTTTCTATCTACCAATTGCACAAATAACTAAAAACAGCTACAGAAATAAAAATGTTGTTTTAACCAACTGTTTTCAACCCTGCACACACAAAGCCTAGGATAGCTCTCTTCTTGTCCCTTCTTTATGTGCCAAAGTGGTGAAGGAAAACCTCATCATCCTTCAAACCTAGCCAGTTGCCTGGATATTTAAATAGTAAATAAATCTGAGAACCTGATTTCGATTTACTAGGGAGATCATCTTCACCATTTCACCCCCAAGAAAGCCAAAAGTATTTAATCTGCACCCAGAAGAAATTTGAAAGAGTAAAGACTCCTTAAGCTCTGCTTGCTCTATATTAAAAGTATTTACTGGCAACTGATAGCTCTGCTCCTCTCCCAGCCTCACCAGAAGTGACCTTAATTCTCTGGAACAAATACTTCAGTCATTCTGCTTCTAGACAGGATAGTTCCTTGCCATTTCTCCACTGGAGCCATCAGAAGCACCAACCAGGCTTTTAACTTGGTTGCCTGGTATCTGTATTTGACAGAGTTTTGAAGCCATGCTGGGACAGGCAGGATGTTGTTAGTCATAATGGGCCTGTTTGCTAGGAACACATCTCTCCGCAGGAGAAACACAGTATCTAGGAGGGCTGAAGATGTGGGCAGGAGATCTAGAGATTGCTCCACCTTGGCTGCAATAGGATTGGATGATCAATACATTGGGTTAACCCATTTTAGTCACTGATTCATGTCAGGTGAAAGGGTGCACATCTATGTATTGTCATATTTGCTTCAGTTTAAAGAAACCAAAACAAAACAAAAGGTAAAAGCAGACTTAACATTATTAAATACAAATTCCAGTCAAAATGAATGTCCATAACAAAAACATTCTCAAAACATCTGAACAAAACCTGTGTGTGTGACATTGAAAGGCCAATTTGTTGCAGTTGTGTGCAATTTGCTCTTTCTTTGCAACACTGAAAATACAGCATGATAGATCAAATAGATGTCAAGGAAATTTTACTTTTTTTTTTTTTTTCTATGCAGGTTACTAATTAGCATTATTCACCCTCAGTGTTCAAATAAAATGATCACTTTGGGTACCATTCTCAGCCCTTCCCACTGCCCAGTAGGATTTCCTCAGTTCAGAGCAAAAAGTGAGCAGCAGTGTCCCAACCCAAACCACAGAGGACTTCCAGCCTGCTCCACTCCCTGTTCCATGACTAGGTTTCAGAGTAAATAGATACGTGGGAATGTGTTTCATCAGGCCCAGTGCAGATCCAATTTACTGCAATGACTTCTGGAAGCAGTCAGGAAGTTTTTGCAAAAACCCTTCTGACCCTGTCACTCACTGGAAGAACTATCCTGCAGGTTGATGACACCCTTTCCTCCTCGAGGTACAAGTCAGTACACTGCAGGCACTGAAGGGCATTTCCCAGCACGCCTGCCTGCTCCTCATTCTGAATGAAACCACTTACTAATTTTAATTCTTTCCTAAGCTGGAATGAAGTTACCTAATTCCAGTGAGTGATCAGTGCCAGTAGCCCTGTGAAACATCATCTTTAATAAACCTGTAATTTTCAGTGATGGGACAAAAAAAAAAGAGAAGCAACTTTCTTTCATTTCACATCACTGTTTGAATGACATCTCCCATTTTAGAATCATCCTTACCTCAATCAATAAAATACAGAAAATAATAATTAACATCTAGGAGCATATTCTGCAAATCACTTTTAAGAAAACTCCCATTTAGTATCAACAGGAACATTCACCTTAAAACATCAGGTACGTTATACAGAAAATATATGTTGCTGGAATATATAAATAAATATATAAAATTGCTGAAAATTTAAAAAAATAGTGTTTTATCTCAGAAATGCTGACAAAAATCCTTAGTATAGCAGGGGAAACTGTAACTATAAAGGTTGAGTAAACAGATGCAGTTTTGACTGGAAGGCAAACATGTTAAATTACCTCAATTCTGCTGAATAAATATTTCCCTTTACAAAGCATCTCATATTTAAAACTTTCCATGCAGTGATGCTTTTTAAATTAGGTAATAAAGATTTTAGGAATTTCATGGTAACTAGAAATACAAATACTGGTGGAAGAAGACAGACTTTTGACTATTGAATTCTCTGTGTATGGAAGATCAAAAGATTACAAGGAATGGAGAAATCATTGGGTTTTAGTAAGAACTGCCTTCATTGGTATTTTAACAAAATTCCACGTGGTATAAAAATATTACCAATTTCAGGAGACACTTCAGTGTGCCCACAAAGCTTGGGGTCTGAGTGACATCTCATACGTAATTAAGTCTTTTGGGAAAGGATATCAGCCACTGTTGGAAATTAAGAGGGTGCCTGACCAATTTTGATTCACTTTTTTATTCAGTATATTAGCAATTTAAATTGTTATAGAATATATAACAAAAGATGCAATGAAAAATCATAAAACTGATAACCTCTGTAGGCCCCTCTGGATTGGACTTGAGGAAATCTGTGAGTGCAAGCTAACACTTGGGCAGCAACAGAGATTTTTCATGTCCCCATCAGCCTTCTAGCTGCAGATGCCAGAGTAACACAGTAGATACATTGCTCAGGGGTCTGGTTCATCACCATCTCTGGAGAGGAGCCCTGCAGGAACACCAGTCCTGCCCTGCTTACTCAAGCTTAACATTTTCTCTAGTGTAACACTCACCTAGTATTTCCTTCAAGCAACTGTTGCCCTCTCAGCTTTCACAAAGTGACCTTGACTCTAATAACCCCTCCTCTAAATATGGAAGGCTTTCTCCATTCTAAATCAATATTCCTGACTTATTTTGGAAAAAAAAACATTTTCAAACATTCACAGGACACAAATGAAGATATATATGGATTGGCTTCATGATAAAGAATCAATTAATAACAATCCCAGGGAGGCAGTAACAAAAAGCAATTTTACCCCTAGTTTCCAAAGAAACCAACAAAAAGATGCATTGGATATAAAAATCTATGTCACTATAATCCCTTCCCCCCACCCCAATTGAACTATCTGTTAACAATGCTGCATGGTGAGCGACATCAGCTTTCAGTGCATATTCCTCACAAACTCCTATGCAGTGATTTTTCTGCCTTAAGTTGAAAACATCTCTTCATTTATTTTCTTTTTTTTGGAACAAGAAAATACGTAATGCCATTATTTTTCCTCTACTGTTATCAAATTACTGTGAAAAAAAAAACAAAAACAAAAAAGTAAGGAGTAGAATTAATCAGGATCTGTGAACAGTCTATGCAATTCATATTGTGCTCTTACTTTTCAGCAGTAAATAATGATCCATGGCTTCCTGCTTTCAGTAAGATTTTTCTTGTTCAAATCCAAGTGACTGGAAATTTAAAAAGAAAAGAAAATAGGGAAGAGGGAGAAACCCAGCTTCCTTTTCTGTAGCTGCTTCACTCTGAGCACGCTGTCTCGCATTGTCAGACCACAGCTATAATGCTAATTCCTCTATTCATTTCAGAGAGAAGTGATCTGGAACCAGCATATACACATTTTGCTGTGCTTTATTAAATGGAAAGCAAAGAAGTCAGATCCATTTAGATTTAAAATGTGCTGAAATGTTGATGGCACCATGCTACATTAGGAACTGAGTTCTACTCTCTGGTATTCCCCGTGGTTTGAACAGAAAGTCAGTTCTCTCATCTGTACTAATGTCTCTGGCTTTAGGAGGATCAGCATCTTCTGGGACATTTAGGGGTTTGTGTTTGTGCATCTTAATTTGTAAAAATAATTCAGTGCTATTCTTGAGGAACTCACTGCACAAGAAGCTCAGCAACCCCTTTTGACCCCTAACAATTGGACAGATTGCAGTATATGAAGCAGTACTGCTTTTAAGATTAATCAAGGACCATGTTCTAGGTAAACATTTTATTCCTAAACTCTTCTTTTTTACTTTGTTCTTTCGGATACTTGTCCTCTTAATACCCCTTCTAGCCCAAAATCACAACCCAATAATATTTATCACTACCAACTCATTTAGTTTTTAATTAAAAAGAATGGTTTTTAATCATGATTACACCATTATATTTATTTCTTAGATAACAAAGCTATTATAGGTACTATTTCTCTTCAGCACAGGGACTGCATCTTGATGTACTGTGGTTCTTTAGCTCAGTTGCTGAATGCCATGAAAAACTGACTATTTGAAGGCAAATTAAAAGATATGTGGTTTAGATGCATTGTGGATCTTACTCATTTGCCACACTCATTAATAACTTCACCATTTCAACATCTACCTAAAAAAAAATAAAATCTCATCTGCAATTTTATAATTAACTGGAACAAATACAGAAGAGATTAATCTTTATAAGGGTTTCTATAAAATGATACTACATTTTTAAAAGAGTATACACTTTTAATTATATGAAAGATCAAGTATCAGCTCATGTAGTTCAGCCTGCCCTAATCACTCCAGAACAAAAAATACTTAAACCTTTCCCTGCAGCTATTTTGGATGGTATCTTCTTTTACAGTGTTTTAAAAGCAGGCCACAGTCTATTGGTGCTGAGCTGATCAACCTGCTCCATGCTGGAATGTTAAAAACTGAACAGAAACTAAAAATGCAACGGGATTAGGAAACAGCAATAAACCCTGCCATTGATTGGCAGTTTGTCACAAGTATGGCTCCCTGTTTGCAGGAAAGCACAGCTTTCAAAAGGCACTGAGCAACAGAGAAAATGAGCTGGGTAGGACAGAGGTGCCATTAGGTGAGCTGTGTTGGAGAGAATGCAGCAAGTGTTTTACACTTGAACATCTGGGACTCGCTGCAAGGCTCCCAGTAACCAATGAGACGGGACAAGCCAAGGCGACGATTCCCAGATGTTAGACATTGGTCATGGGCCATCGAGCTGGCACAGCACAGGAAGGAGGGAGCTAAAGTATCTTCTGAGTTCAGTAGAATGAGGGAGAAAAGCTTAACACGGATAAGCAGACAAACATGCCTCCTCTGCCTAAATTTTCATTAGGGATATTGTTATGATCCATGTCACACTGAAGTCCGTGTGAAAACAACAGTTACTACTTCTCCATGAAAATTGGTTAACTGTTTAAGCGAGTTACTTATTTACACTGAAATATTTAAGTCAAGTGTGTAGCACCATGGTGTCACATGGGTCAGCCCTCAGATTGGAAAATCCTCCAGGAGACAGCTGGACTGTTCAAATCCTGTTATTGAATGAAAAGAGAACAAGGGTAAATATAGTAACCTTAATTTCTCATGTCCCACTTTTACTTCAGCTGTTAGGACTATGACTGTGAACTGCTGCAAGATTAATGAGACACTAGTGTTGCTTTGTCCCTGTCCCAGCATGGATGTGTTTTGAATACAACTGACAGAATGAGGTGGACAGTTATCCATCAATCAATACTGTCTCACTGAAAAGCACTACAGAAGGTTGTCCTGGAAATTGCAGAAATCTAAACACTTAGTTACAACTTTCATGGCAGCTGTAAATGAGGTAATAATGACCCCAATATTACTCCAACTATCTGCACTTTCAACATACAGAGATGAACAGGGACCACAACTTCAGATCTTAACACCTTAAAGAACACTCAGGTTTGTGTTCAGCTCCTATATTGCAATTACATAAGTGATGTTTGTAATTTTTTTTGGCAAATGAGCTATACATTATAGAATGATTTCTATTGGACAGAAAACTTTGCTTCTTTTTATATACATAGAAAAACTGTATCTGAAATGACACAGACTGGGGCCACCCACAGGAATAATCTCCAGAAGCGAGGTTATCCTAATAAGCATTTCATAAGCAGGTTAGAACAGGGATAGAAAGAAAGAACAAAAGAGCCGAGTAACATAAATTTTGTAAAGCACCTTGTTCAATAAGAATGACTCAAGATACCTCATAGCTGGGATCCTGAACAAGTCCTCATATTCAGTCCTTAAGATCTTTTAAAAATTGTCTTAGTAAGGGCTTTAAATGAAAGAAGGATGTATCAATATTCAACACCAAGTGTGTATTTCATCCTTGGTGAGTAGCTGCTGTACATGAGAGAACTGACAATTTAAAGAGAAAGCTTTCCATAGTTTCATTTTTTCCCCAAAGCCCTAAATAGATCACACAGCAAAATCCTGAACTGACACTTCAGAGATGCTACAGAGACCATTTTTTCCTTTTTCTTTTTGACGCCAATATTTTAAATATAACATTAAACTAAGAAAATATTAAGTAGAGAATTTCAAAAGCATCAAATATCTTGGGAAGAAAAGCCTCTAACTTCTAATCCATCCTACTGTTAATTTGGTACTATGTAGGAACTGGAGACAAAAATTGACAGGAAGCTGAAAAGGTGCAGCCTTGTCTCTGAATTGGTATTCCCATAGTTTGCAGACATCAAGCAAAACACATTTGGCTTTATTTGCATCTTCAAGCATGAAAGACTGCATGAAAATGATATTGAAGATACAAGAATTATACCTTGAAAAGGTATAAGCAAGAATGCAAATGATTAAGGGAATCTTTAACGAGCAGGCCTCAGAAGGATGGGCAGATATTGTTCTCTTTTGTATTTCTTTCTTAATATGTAGAAATATTATACATTTGTATATCCATACATGTTTCTCAAGATCTGGTAGCACCTTTCTGTCTCTATACAACCCATGTCACTGACCTCTCACAAGCATTCCCATGTCTTTGCTGTTTGGTATCCAGCAGCACCATGTAATTCACTCACTTGCTGAAGCTGTGCTTGACACCACGGGGTACAAAATAACACAGAAAACATTATCTGTGGAAGAAGAGAAGATTGCCTGATGCTGTGAATACTGTTATGAACAGCAAAATCAGTTTTGCCCTTTCAAAAGTTAGATCAGCTGCCTGATTGATTGCCCTCCCACTCTTTTTGTGGTCTTTTAAGAGTTCAAGAATTGGCCAAAAAAAATCAATATAACTCACATAGAAGCCCCTCCAAAAGGAGAAAAAAGAAACGTGATTTTAGTTTGGGAAACTATTCACCAGTATCTGCTGGCTGCATCTTTGAAGAACCAGACAAAATGCAGGAAGCCTTGCTGAAAATACACTCATTAAATTTTTGGGCTAGAAAGGGAAGAAGTAAGGTCATGTTCTGCAAATATCCTATACACAGAGAAAGAAAAAGCCACTGAAGTGTTCTGACACTGCACTGTGACATATTTCAATCATTTACAGGAAGCCCTCAGCAAAGAATGCAAACAGGAAAGTTCTTCCTCATGAATAAACTTGCCTTTTAGCCAAGAAAGGTCCCTAGCTGCCTCGAATAAATTCTGCAGATGAAAAGGAATTCTGTTTCTAAATTCCCTGAAAGTCAAACCACTCTCACTGTATACAAATCTCTACATAGAATATTTCCTTTCAAATATGTATCATCAGCTATCTTCCTCAGCTACAGTAAAGTGAAAGGATGCCTATTGTAGTTCTGGATTCCTTAGTGCTACAGAAATTGTTTGGCAAGTTACTCATCCCTGATATGGAAAAGTAGTAAAGTATATTTTAGTTACTGGGATAGGAATCTATGAAGTTACAAATCAGAAACAGAAATTAAAAAATGAGATTCAAAACAAGAGGTATTTACACAGGGTGTAATCTGGGGACTGCACAGCCAAGAGATTTGACTCAGAAGTTTTGGAGGTGAAATAAAAGATGACACATTTGCAAAGCCAACAAAGCATCTCAAGAGCAAATGTAGTTGGAATAGATGAAAAGCATTCTCTTTCCAGGAAGAAATTTCTAATTGCTTATTTACTAGGAACTTACATCTTTACTGAAATGTTGGACTAGATGACCACTGGTCTAATTGACTAGTACATTTGCTTGGTTTGGTTATAAAGTGTAATATGATGTGACCAAAAAATCACTTCATAAGATAGAAGGAAACCTTCTGTCTTATGAGTGTCTCTATGCTTGCATAACAGAAGCAAAAATGTAAATTACGTGCAGAGAATAACAGAAATTATTGAGAATTTCTCAGATTAATGAAGTATTGGCTACTCTCCTGTTTTGCTGAAGAGGCACATGGGGGGAACCCTCCCTATCACACTCCAAATAACAGCTTGACACCATGTACCTAAAAGACTACACCACAGATTTGCTTATCAAAACCTGCCACCAGGTGTAAAGACAACAGGATGATGGAATTTTACAGGTCAGGAACTTGAATCTGCAGATAAAGAAACAGCCAAAGTCTCTATAATTTTTGGTCATGTCATCATCATATATCTTACCAACCTATTTCTATATCACCAGTCATGAAAAGTGGTCATGACCCAAATATTCTATGCATTTTTCAAATAAAATAGAGCATGCTATAGAGCATGCAATCTCCATTTCTATCCTCAGCAGCAGAGGGGTTTTTATGCCTTGATAGGTTATAAACGGTTGCAGATTAATTTTAAGTTCAAAATGCATTGGAGAAGTCTAATATATCCAACTCCTTCTAAATTGCTCTTTGTCAGATACAATGGCTTTCCACTGTCTCTTCCCACATACTTGCCATCTCATCTGAAAATTGCCTCCTCTTTGAATCATTACCGTTGTAATTACAACAAGAAAAATCAGTAGTGGAAGAATAAAATTTTGACACAAAGAGCATTATCATGGGACAAAAATATCCTGCTGTATCCAAAGATAACACAATGCTGCATTATTAATGTTCCTATTGATTATTGACTTTGTGAAAAGGTAAAAATCTAAACCTTTTTATACAGTTTACATGTAGTATTCCTTCCAGCCTACAAACAATAGGAAGGGACACAGTCATCCCAAAGCAATCAGGGAAAAATAGTTTTAGTAAACATTTTGTAGTAAAACCAGAGGTAGAATATTACCCATCTAGTGTTCAGCTGGGGGAATCTTGGTAGTTCAAAGGGAGAGGATCTCAGGTATTTACCTACTGGGTGTAATATTTGCTGTTTGGATGTTTCAGAGTGGCTCAATATGAACATTGACAACTCATTGTTCTGCAAGTACAAAACACACAGATTAGTCTCCTCAGTTGGATAAATGATCAATTCTTCAAGCAGCCTTAGATTCCTAAAAGGGGATGATGGTACAAGTCTTAACATAGACCATTATAAAATAAGCTACTTAGAAGGACTGCTTCCTTTTAAACTCATTTAAAGTCAGACTGGAAGAGGGCTCATCTAGTTCAATGCTTTTCTAATCAGCTTTCTGCCCCATGGCAGGATGAATTACCTCTCTGCTATTCCTGACCAACATTTGGCTAAATCACTGTTAAAAGCTTCATTGATGAGGGTTCCACAACCTCCCGAGACAATCTACTTCAGTTTTTCAGGGGCTTTTACAAGGTTTTTCCTAACACCTAGCCCAAATCTCCTGTACTGTACTTAAACTTCTTAACTAAATCACCCCAGACACAGAGTCCTCTCTCTTTCCTGCACATTTTTATGTATTTGAAAATTTTAAGTTATTTCCCACCATGTAAGTGACAGGATCATGGTTCTTTCAAATCTTTCTTCTTTAAGGCCCTGAAAATATATGGGATAAGATATAGGGCTAATACAGATTTCTAAATCCATTATTTACTAAGGAACACGTCCTACCATTTGAACATTTTCAGTGGCAAATCCCCACCTCTGGAGCTCGATCCAGAAAGGCAGCACGGAGGCCAGGAAGCAGAGGCTGCAGAGATGCACGTGCATCCATCTGTGCTCTGCCTTGTGGCTGGAGTTGGAGTTCAGCTCCTGTGGCTGTCAAAGGGGGTACAGCTTATTTGCATTAAAAATTAAAAAGCAGAGGAAGAGGGAAGAGAGGAATTGTCTTGATAGTAATCTGCAAGGGAGTATCTGTATTATCCCATATCCTTCACCACCATCTTTAGCCTACATCTCATGTAGGACATAAGCAGACAAAAGCAAGGCTTTGGGAACACAACAGGCTGCCACAAAGAAAACCTCATATATCATCTGCTGGTGAGAGCTTACCTTACCAGATAGACAGTGTTTGCAGACTTTTAAATTTGACTCATAAATATTTAAGATTGAATTCTGGTTTCACTCATGTCTCAGTGAGATTGTTACCAATGACTTCACAACAGTCGTATTTCATGCTGCAGGGATATGAATTACAGACAAAATTACGCTTTAAAAATGGTATTTCTGACTGTTTAAGATCTCCAAATATATCACACTGTCCTTCGTATACAACCCTGACAGTGTATATGAGAACCCCGTCTGCAACTGTTTAAAGCCAAGTTTTAAACATCTGAGTATTATTTTCAGTGGAAGTCACAGCCCTGTTTTATAACAGCACACTTTAACTACATTCAGATGATTCAAGAAAAAGATAACCCCCCATCTTAAAATTCTCTAATGAAATTGGTTCAAGATTTAGCAACTGCTATATCTTAGTCTTCTGCTTTGTTATTAGTTTTCCAATATTTTCCCCCTCATCTAGATTACCCTCTATTATTTAGCTATAACTTCCTCCATAATTGCAATCAATGAATAGTAATCACTTAATAAACATATCCTGACAGGTCTATTTTTGCACTGGGAAAAGATTAATTTTCTTTATCGTCACTTCTGGAAGCAATTTTTCTTCTTACCTGGAGTAGCAAAGGGAAATGTAGTGCCTGGTGGAGAGTTCTGCTCTGCTACATAAAGCATTTGAGCAAGACCAGCCACCACTCCTTTAATTTTTAAATTGTCTATAGGTTTATAAAAATCCGTAAATATCTTGGTATTTCACTGACTCTTATACGTAATTCTATTGCTGCACAAAGGTAAAAGGTACTTTGCACAAACTGCTTGTTGACACTGAGCTAACTGCCTTTCTGGAGACTTTTCAGTGTTTTTCTTAAGCTGCAGGTCATGCACAGAGAAACTGCAGTTTTGTTACATTTTGTGAGCTTAGATACTCAAAGTGCCAAAGACTATGCATTCTGTCAACTATCTAATAAAGGCCTAATTGGATATTAAATAGGATAAAATATCCTGAATTAACTTGGATAACTACAGGTTGCTCTAATGATTTCTTTTCCACTGCCATGTAAATACAGCCTACGAAACTGGTAGAGAAACACAAAAGGAACATGTATTTTGGTTTGTATACAGAAAGTTGCTGTGGTTTGGTTCCCCCTGCCCCCCTTACAAATGTGTTCTAAGCGGGCTTGGCCTAAAGTCACTGGAATCAAAGGCAGTTTTTCTACTGACTTCAAGAGATTTCAGACTAGGTATAGCAATAAATGGAAATTCAGAGTAAATAAAGTCTTCTATGGGCTTCACGTTTTTTCTGCTTTAAGTCCATATAGGGAAGTTCTCAACTGTCTTGTGAGGTAAGCCAGGCCATTCATTGCCCCTGGAGACCTCAGACGGGCACTCAAAAATTCCAACTATTTACAGGGAAGAGAGAGATTCTGCTGATATGCCATTTTACTGGGGGCTCTGGCCTGGCTTTAGGACAAACAGACTTTTTGCCATGTACTTCACAAACAGGACTAAAAAAATATATGGGTTTTTTTTAATTAAAAAAATCAAGGCTTGAATACATCAAATTTTCATTCCTGAATATTATATTTTTAGGTGGACACTCTTCAGCGAGTAGTTCTGACTTTAAATGGTCTGTCAACCATTCAGTTGACAGCAAAACCAGAAAGGGAGTACTCTAAATTACAGTCAGTCTCTGGAAAACTGAAGTACACTTCAGTTCTTCCCTTTAATGTTTAAAACTTCTTGAGGAACTGATCCTTGTTCCAAAGTATCAATCCATTCTAAGGACTAATTTTCCAGTGGTAGCTTCTAGCATTTTTTTTGTACAAATACTGACAAAAATTACTACTCTTATCCTCCAAAGTCTTCCTCTGTTCCACCCCCATGTGACACAAACCAGAGGGGTCCAGCTGAGCAGTCCCTCTGAACTCGATTCCATTCCTCACATCATGTTTTGTGCTTTTGTAAATGGCCTCACAGTCAGGCCTGATGATATGAACATACCAAGATCCTTACTAGTACAGGCCCATCACAAGAATACATCTCTGTATTCATACAACAAGCACAAATTTATATACAATAACTAGAAGGGCAAACTTCTCTTTTTTGCTCTAGCCTCAGCTTTGCCACAGGCAGACCCACATTAAGTTTCTAATACACACCAAACCAAAAAAGCATAAGGATATTTTAATCACTTTAGCAGTATCACCCTTCCTCTGAAACGAAGAATTGATTATATACAGCAAATGGGGAAAGCATTTATTCCACAGCTCTGAAAATTAGGCCAAAAATCTCACTTCAGACTTCAGTAGCTCAGCTTGTAATTTTCAGAATTCTTTTAAGATATCAGTAGAAGGCATCTTTTTGTGTGCACAGTAATGAAGACTTTAAATACACTAATTACCTCTAAACATAGGCATACTACTAAAAGATTATAAAGCAAAACAATTTCTGAGCAAAGCAGCAACTTTTAAAATAAGCAATTATTACACAATTTAATGCAAAAGAAACATTTATCTACTAGGCATTTTTGGAAAGATCTGGGAACTACTTAATAGGAAAACAAAATGCCTGGATTAATCTGAGTTATGTTGATAGGATGGAAGTCAGAAGGCAATTGTGAAAAAAACACCGTGCATCTTTGCTGGTGACAAAGTGTTCAGTCATAAAAGCTTTGATTTAAATCCTACTAGCATAGTGTGGTGGAAGCATGCAGCACCACAACATCAAAGGATATGCCCCAAAAATATGTATCTCTTTTTCTTTTTTTCTTCTCTCCAATAAGAGTATACTTTTAGTTTCCAACTCCTGTGTGTATCAGAAATGGTTTCTACATCCAGGGAGAAATCAGAGGGGAATGAAAAAGAAAAACAGCCTGAGGGATGCAAGAATCTCACCATACTCTTAAGTAAAGAAATAACAATTCACTTGTAATAGGACTGTCCCATTAGGGTCCCTGATTGCTGTGAAAATCTCAACAGACATAGTTCTTTTCCTTGTCCAATTTACCACTTAAAGATAATTAAAACAGTATGACCTTGTATTTGGACTCACTAGGTTTGCTTTTTTTAAGGTGTACCTCGCACCCCACCAAAAATTCTTGGGAGATAAATACTCTTCCCTGAATCTCACATTGTCTCAGCAGTTGGATATTCTTCTTCCAGGAAGTTTTGCTCAGGCTTCTCAGAAGAGATGTGAGCACTCAGAATTTCCCATTCTTGATTACACCATGGGGAAAATAACCTTTCCCCTTTGTTTTCAGTAACTTTACAAAATAATCCAAATACACTGACTGCATGTAGAGACAAAATAGCGAGCTTTATTCCATTAATTCCTTTTCAGAATAAACGTTCAAGCCTGGTAATGGAGAGGATCGAAGATCCTTGCTTTGTGTCAGTACAGCCTTTTTGAACTTCCCAGGCTGAGACACCAGGGCTGAGCTGCAGAGGAGTTAGCGGCGGCTCCGCGTGGTGCCGAGGCTGCGCTATTAGGAAAGGATAGAGCAACACGCTGCCCCACCCCCGGCGGGGCTCCCCCCGCTGGGCTTGTCTGTGTGCAAACACCATGCCCACTGTCACAGCACAACACAGGAGAATGCTGGGGAGCTATTTCTGTAGCACCAGGAACACTTATTCCTCCCACAACTTGACCCCTGCTCTGTGTGGTGATGGTGCTGATGTGTTTCAGATGTGATGTATAATAGCAGCAGAGCACTGATGCAGCAGACCAGGAAATTAAAAAAGATGCCACTCACACAAAGGAATGTTTAGTTAAGTTTGAAAATCTTGGCTCAGATGATACTGTGATGGACCATTTATTACATATTTACTTACTAATGTTTATTTGTGCTGGAATTTGTGGTGTGTGGTTTTGTTTTTTTCTCTCTGCAAATCGGTTCGCTACTGATTTTAAATGATTCCAAGAGCTCATCTGCCTTTCACCCAACACATTTTGAGTTGGAGAGAATATCTGAAAGCACTAGGGTCCTTAAGGGGACAGCCTCTTACAATACACAACAGTAACTATGTTTCTACGATTTATGAAAAGAAAGCAGTATGTGCCTGTTTCGGTGCCTGTCGTTTGCCTACCAATGGTGCAGTGCTCCCCATTCCAGCCCTCTCTGCATTCACATTTCCCATCTTTACAAGTTCCGTGCTCCGTGCAACGGGGATGACACACACGCTGGTCACACGCCACTCCTGTCCACCCTTCTTCACAGCGACAGGCTCCACCAATGCACACCCCGTGAGTGCCACAGTCCACAGAGCACACTTCTAGGAGAAGGAAAGAAGGAAGGTCATGGCTAGTTTCTGCCAGCAGCAACGGGGCAGGAGCAGCAGCCTGGTCCTGAAGGGACAAGTGAGCACAACAGGTCTGCTTTTGCTGAAAACTGTGTGCTGTCAAAAGCTGGCTGGCTCAGACTCTGATCAGAACTAGCATTTAACTTCTGCTTAAAACCAAACTAAATTATAGTTAGAAGTTGTTTAGAAAACCCCTGCTAATGCATGCTGGGCAGACTGCTGTAGAGCCATGTCCTCTGTTCAGACACAAGTTCCAGAGGCAGCTTCCACAACACCCAGCAGCAATGCAAGAAGGGAGACCATAGCTCTGTTTCACTCAAACCTCTGGTGATTTTGATACAGACACTGATTTGCTACAAATGAGACTGAATCTCACCTAAAACTCATTCAGCAGAGAACAGGGACAATTCAGAGTCACTTAGCCTCTAGGAGTGACAGGTAAAAGACACTTTCAAGGGAGCGGTTTTGGAACCCTATTACTAACATGGTCAGTAATCCAGTATCTCACTCCAAAAATTCTTCTACTGCCCTCTGCCAGCTCAAGTTGTAGACAAGCAGAAGGGTCTTTTGCCTCATGCATCATCGAACAAACAGAGTGAAACTCTCATTCATGAATTTTTCTGGCTGCTAATGCACGAAGCAGAAAAAGCACATCTTGGTAGTCACTTCACTGTTGGGGTATTCCAAGTCATTAATCATAAGAAATAGCTGAATAAGTGTGAAAACTGTAATTATTATTTTGAGAGACTTGCTTATGGCCAACAGCCCCATCTCAAGGTTCAGCTTACAATATAAATGCAAAATTCCCAGTATTTTTTCCCCACAAATAAAACATTTGCTGTCTTGTCAAAACTGTTTTTTTCTCTTGAGCTCCTTCTGTTAGAACAATCAAATTCTGCAACTGTAGCTTTGGAGAGGATGAAATTTTTTGGCCTACACTTTTGTGCCTGCTTTTTAGTTTCTTTTGCTTTAAAACTATTTCAAAAATATTCCTTGAACAATTGCAAAGGGCAAAACACCCTTTGTTTAAAAAGAGATTTTTCTGTTTTGTGATGTTTTTAATAACTGAGTCACATTTTGATGCGCAGTAAAGCAAACCCTCAAAATGTACTTAACTGTAGTGTTTTCCATCCCTCAAACATTGTAAACATATTTATAAATTAGGCAAGTTTTCATTTAAAGTTGAGAAACAGATGTGAAGCACTTGAGTAACTTTCTCAGTCGAAATGAGGGTCAGTATCAGAATTACAGACTTCTAACCTGCATCCTCCTTGCCCCCCAGCTGACAGTCCCAAATTTAGATGTAACAAAAAGTAGTGTCAAAGACACATTCACACTTCTTCCCAACATGACTAAACAGGACCAAACAAAGACAATTTTCAAAATTATCTGCATTTCAAGCTTATCACAGGTATTAATATTTTAACAAAACAGGACCATTATTGCAAAATCAGAAAGAAATGTTTCTCTTACCGACGGAGCAGTCAGGACCCATCCAGTTGGGATCACAGCTACAAAGACCTGTGTCAGCCAGGTAGGTACCATGCCCACTACACTGGTCTGGACACTGGGCTCTGGGAAGCTCACAGTTTATTCCACCCCAACCTGGGCTGCAGAGACACTCTCCATTCACACAGACTCCGTGGTTGGAGCACGTTGGATCTAAGCAATCAACTAAAGAAGAAAACAAAACAATGTCGAGAAAAGTCAGCTCACACAATCTGACGTTTGGAAAACATGTAGCTGCGTGCTGGGAAAGGTTTATATCACTCTGATAAATAAAGCAAGTTGCTGTAGTTCTTCAAGTCATATTAACACCTGGTCTGAGAATGGGGAAGTGCAAAGTAATTTCTGCTTTACATCAGCTCCAAATAAAACAGGGTGTGACAGAGCAACAAAGGCTTGCTTCAGGAATGCTGTAGTGGAGAAGCACAAGGACTTCAAATATATGAGTTCCACACACAAGCCTTCATCTAGGGACACTTCTTCTGAAGTACATTGCAGTTCCAATGACTCATGTACTGTATTTAAATAACAAAATTTTAAAAATAACTGAATATATTGTACATTTTAAAGGATATTGTTCTTTGGAGTATCCTCATCAATACTGCTATTGTAAATACTGCAATGCTGGAGCACTGGGAGAATGACATCATGAGATTCACTTCAAGTACCTAGAAGTCAAAGTATCAGCAGCTTTCAGCTTCATTTAGATGCCTAAATTATTCAGGCACTCCTGAACATTTGATTTGTGTTCCAGTAGTAGCTGAGCTGTGAAACACAGTCCTAGTTACTTCAACCCATATTCTAAACTGGCAGACAATTCCTCTTAAAGGAATAAAGAAAACCAGAGATAGATACGGATTTCATCTGTACTCAGTCCAAAGACAACAGAATAAGACAGTGAAAATAGTTATGATGGAAAATCATCCCATGAAATTTCAGTTGCCATTTCAATCCTGATAAATAAAGGAATGTTATCAACCATCGTTCAAATAAATTCTATCAGTACCACTATGGTTTTCAAACTTCTTATATCATTAATTTGTGTAAGCATCCTCTACTGCAAATACCAACACAGAGGCTTTTCCAGCTGCCTTTTACTGTGGAATCGAGGGCCAAGGTCAAAGTCATGTCCTAAATAAAATGAATTCCTCTCATGACTGGTATATATTAGCTCACAACAGAAGGACCAAGAATGATTGGCATTCTCTCTTGCAGCTCTAGGAAGATCTGAGTTTATAATGAAAGTGATTTACCTCTCATCTTTTCCAAATTGATCCTTCTAAATGAAGGCAGACACATTTTCACTCTACCTTATGTGTACAATACTTGATCTTTCAAATCTCACCTTCTTTATAAACATAGAGTCTTGTCAAAGTATTTCATGTAGCTGCAGAACATTTAAAGTAAGTATAAAGATTGGATACAACAGAGGATTGAGGCAGGCACGTTTAGAGATGCAATTACATGAGTTATCAGAACAGTTTTTATTTTAATTCAGATTACAGTAGTACAGGAATAAATTACTATAAAATTTCTTGTAAGACTTTCATTTTAATGACAACACGTGCCTGTAGATTTTTTCCATTTCTTTTTCTAAGATTTAATGCTTAATTAATTGGACATGAGAACATGATAATTCGATTTCATATTTATAGTTAAACCAAGATTGTTTTGTGGCTCAGTTCAGATAAGATTTGATAAATTCATAAACTGTTCTAAAATGATCCAGAATGCTTGTCCTGTCCTGTTATTCCTTCTTGGTGCTTAACAATACTAGAAACTGCCTGAAGTTTTAGAAAACGTGTTTCATAGTATTTCTATTGTACTCCAAAAACACCGAGGTGTGATAAAACAACCTGATTGAAAAAAGAAACAAGGAACACAAAGATTTAGGTCAATTTGCTTTCAGGATGAAGGTTATGTTTTCCCCCTAAATTTAGGCTATTCTGTATTTTTTTAGATGATGGTATTTTAATGGAAAATGTAAAAGGGTAATACGTGTATAACATTGCATGTGGCAGGCCAGCTACCTTTAGGAGATGTTGATGAGTCCTAACGTACTCTCCATGTCAGAAATGCATCAACTTCCTTCTGAAATGAAAGTACTAATGAAAGCAATGTGGAGCATACGAAAAACACCACCTTCTGCTACATAAATTAACTGTCTTTCCTCTATCCTGAATTATAGTGTTCATGCAGCTGAGATGAATTTCCACAGAACAAACCTATCATACCCCCAAGCCTCTAATCTCCCTTATTTTACAGAATAACACACTAAGCACCTTTGTCCTTTGTTCTAGACAAATATACTTTATCTACCTGTTTTGTTCTATCATATGGGTAAGTAATAGCTTTCAAAGTTTAAATTGATGAGAGTTTTTACTTTGAACTCAAATCTTGTTCTATTTTAATACCTGCTCTTGGAGTTATCATCTTGGGCCAGATCCTCGGCTGCTAAAATGAGCATAACATGACTCCCTGCAATAGAACCACACTGACTTCTGCTGCAGAGGTTCTGGCCTTCACTCTTTAGAAAGGTTTACAATGGTATTTAATAAGGATTTATAAATGGAGCTTCTTTAGTGTTTAAACAAAGGAGAACGTGCCTGAGCCAGTAAGTACGTTCGACTTAGAACTCACAGCCCCCTGGCAGCTCACATCATTAGAGCTCATTTAATAGTGGGCCCTCTGTAGAATTGACAAAAAGGGTACTGAAAGCAATTTATATCCCTAAGGACAAAAAAGGAGGTCAAGGAGTTTTCTGAACAATATGTACCATAAAGCCCCCAAAGAGCTATGAATTACACTTACAAAGTTAAATGTCATTGAAAAATGACTCGGCCGTGACACTGACAAGAAAACCACACTTAACTTAACCAAATTTGGCAATTCCACTTGTCTCCCCCCAGTCCAGATTGAATGAAACCTGACAAATATGCCACTTCATCTTGTGTGCAAATTTGTTAATAGAACCACAGTGTTTATGCTGCAAAAATTGTGCATCACAAATATTGATTTTGGTGCCACTTTCACTTCAGGTAAATTGTTTGAACAATATGACCATGATGAATATCACAAATAAAAAGCTAACGGGAAGAAAAAGAATGCTGACCCACTTGCTGTAATTCAATACCCTAGTTGGAAAATGGTGAATGAATCAACCTTCACCATTCCTTTTGGAAGCTCAAATCAATAGAGGAGATTTCATATATTATATATAAACACAGATCTATTTATTTGTATCATTCTACCATTAGAATGGTAGTATTTTAACTCATGCAAAAACTTTAAATAAAATCAGGTTATTACCTACAACTGGAGAGACACCACTTCATATTTTACCCTTTTCCCCATAGCTCTTGAATTATGTGAGAAATACGTACAGCAGAAATGGAATTTTAGAGTAGAAACATGACAAATTTTTTTATTGATTTGCAAATTAATTTATTGACTTATTTATTGCCCAATGATATATGCAAAAGGTTATTTTAACCTTTTTTGTCATGTTATTGGCCCCTTCATCAAAATTTGCAGTCACTACCTCCTGCCTTAGTAATCTGTTTATCTTTTTAAGAAAAAACATCCGTTCAAGCTCAGTGTTGATTAAATAACATAAATCCTTTCACCTCATATACTAATTCACCTCCCCAAAAACTTCATTGACTGACATTGTTTTGTAGCATTTCCAAGTTTAAATGGTGTTAAAATTAACACCTTTGCAAAAAGATACACACTACCATGTTCTACAAAATTCTCTGGAGCTGGGGACGTGTTCGTTTCACCCATTTCAAATATTCACCTGAAGATAAGCTGAATTAACCACTACAAGAGCCTGTTTCTCCCATAAGGAGTGCTAGGGGATTCAAGATGAGAAGCCAGAAATTACAATCAAGGTGAGGGAGGAACTGCTTACAAGGTAGAATTTACAGAAAAAAATGAAGGAAAGATCATTTTAGGCAACCTACCGTCGTCTCTCTAATAATACAAGCATTTATACGAGAACACAAAACACGATGAAATTTATATACCTTAATTAGACTAAGCAAATACTTTTATCCTTTATCCCTTTATCCAGAAAGAAAGCTTCTACATTCCTGGGGAATAGACTGGATGTTTCAGAGCATGGTCAAGAGAGTTGTTTCCATCTTTGATGAGAATGCTAGCTATAGGAAAGCATGTCAGATAAGTTTTGAATACTCCCTATAATCAGACACTGAGGGTGAAGTGAGAGCTATCAATTCTAGCAAACAAAAAGAAATACATGAAAGAATTTTCTGGATATAGCTTAAAATGAAACCCATTAAAATAAATGGAAAAAACTCTACTCTCTTCAATTTAGTTCTGGATTAGAGCTTTAATAACCAGTATCCTTCCTGGAAGGAGATGACAGTAGCAGTGTTGACATTCCCCCCTAGTAAGAATCCTTGCTGGGTTTTTTTTTTGGCTCTTAACAAAGGAATTTCACTCAGACTAATGCAAGATCTTGTCCTAAAGGTAATGACTGCAGTCCACACCCAAAAAATAAAACCCTTAGTGGTTCAGGTCCCTGTAGTTCTTCTTCCCTTTGTTTTCTGATGGGAGGAACAACTTTGTACTATAGGGTAAAATAAAAATCTATACATGTGGTGACAGCTCTGCACCTACTTGTTCCTCCATAGCAAGTCTTTAGGCCTAAAACCCTGCAGTCTATCACTTCAGTTCTCAAACTGCTCCTCCTTTTGGAGCGTTAATAAACGCTGGAACGTCATTATAAAGTAGCTTGAACCATTAGTGTTCTGAGGATGTGCCAAAGTATGCTGAACTGTCTATTTAGCCATCATCTGGGGAGCTAAACTCCCTTTTAAACCCATACTAACTTATTTTAAAGAGAAAAGCAATCCAATTTATGTTATGCATTCTAACAGAAAACACTGTGAATGCAACCATTATTGAGCTTAATCTATGACCACATTTTGCATGGGTTATTTTCTTAAATTTGTTCATTCCACCTACACAAGGAACTGGACACTTGGAACACAGAGTTTTTCTGCATTTGAAGGGCAGTTGTTGTTTGTGTGCACCATTCACCTGTCTTTAAACCCACAGGACTGCAGCTAACAGGAGCCATTTGCCCCACATTAAGTCTGTAAGTAACAGGGATTCCCAAGTCTTTCAAATTTGTTTCAGCAACTTGTGACTGATATGTTTGCTGTGTGTGGACCTGCAGCTAAAAAACGGCTGCTGCTCCTTTTTTGTCTGCATTTCAAATCTAAATTGTTCAACAAATATAATCCATAAGAAAAGCTCTATCTCTGCTCTTCAGCAATGGAATTATTCAGGTTTACTTGTGGCAGACATTCTTAACCCCACAAAACAGCATATACAAAGGGCCAAAAGTTTTGTCTGAACTTTGATAGATCAGTAAAATTATGAGGGACCTCATCTTTATCCCTCTTTTACAATAATCTGCTCCAGTAATCTTACATGTAAAATTTTATTCTGATCTTTCCTTTTTTTTTTCTATCCATTAAAAATAGCACCACAACGCTGCAAACAAACTCACAACACAGAAAGAAAATGTCCTACCTTCTTCACAGTTTTCTCCTTTATAGCCAACAGAGCAGACACAGTTCCCTTCGATGCAGGAACCATGACCTCCACACGAGGGATCAATACACTGGCTGGTGGGTACATCACACTCAGGACCTTTCCAGCCAGTGTAGCACAAGCAGGTGCCTTTGGAGTACTGACCATTGCCACTGCACAGGACTGGGCAGGCAGCTGGAAAATGGAATGAAAGAAAACCAACATACAGGGTCATACATGCAGTCATGTAAAAGTGCACCAAAAATCCACTACCAAATACTTATATTCAAATATGTTCATTTACTGGGGGAAAAAATCTAAGATAATTTGTAGGAGTTCAGTTTTTCATTTCCCAAAGAAAAAAATTGATGACAATGTAATAAAGCCTGCATGTGTTGGGCATTCTGAGAATACAACTGCTGTTCTGTATAGACTCTTGGTGATGTTTGGGATAACTAATGAGGTAATGCAAACAGATTGGAGTCTGACATTACTCTGCCTTATTCCACTAGGCAACATCCAATTTTCAGACAGAACACGAAACATTCAGTCCTCAGAATACTGTATTCTATAGCATCTTTCTTCTTCCATATTACTTTTTTTAATGTAATGTCCCAAAAATTTTTTTAGACCCTTTGACTCATCTTCAGTGTGAGAATCTGGAATACAGGAATAACACAAGCTTTCATCTACAACCAGTGCACCCTGCCACCAATATCCCTGCTGAACCTTGTTTTTCCAAATCCCAGAGTGACTGCTGTTACCCTTGGTGTACTGGCAAGAAAAAGCCATTAACCCTCATTCCTCCCTCTTGTACTATTAAGGGGTAAGACACATTCTGAGCAAATATTACTTTATGCAAATGAAGTGAAGCCTATGAATAATAAAGGTAGCCACCATGTCTTGGATGCCAGGAATCAGATGATGTACATATGCAAAGCAATGGAAAGAAACAAGTGGTTTATTAACAGCCAGTTGCACATCAATGTTGCACTAAGGTTTATTCACATTCCCTGTGCCCATGTCCCCAGGTTAACACAGCAATCTGTGAACTCACATGCCTGCCACTGACTGAATGTGTGGTCACCAGCCAGAGAAATGGAAAAGATAACGAGGGAATAACAGAAAATGGGAGTAATGAAGTGAATCTTTGAGAAAAGGTACACTTTTGTGCTCCTCTCTCTGATGCAGTTTGATAAAGACAGAAAAGTCTTTTCACCCTTCAAAGTAATTAGAAACTAACAGCTAGTTTTACAGTGCCAAAAATATACTCAAAAGCTACTATTAATCATTAAAAGGTCCTAATGTCCTCTTGCCTCTATTATCCCTTTAACCTGAATGATCAAGAAGAACCCAAGTAATTGATTTCCTGCAAAGAATTGTGTAAATTGTCCAGTTATACAACTTCTCCACTGTTCAGTCCTGTAACCCTTATTAATCTTAGCTGTCCCATTGATCTGCTGCAAAAACACATTTCAGAATAGATTTTTTCAAGAATTTTCTTACTTGAAATGGGAAAAAACTGATCAGAGAAAAAATATTCAGATTTGTAACCTAAGACATTAGCTAAAATTTAAGAGTGCTGAAAATTATTTCAATTAAGACTACAGATTGATGGGCCACATATATAATCTTTTTTGACCTGTATTTTCTACAGTAGAGTAACAGCAACATCTGAACAAAATATAATTTCCAGCAGCAACATTCTGATTTCAGATGTGACATATGTTCACAAGTGCTTTACTGAGTTCAGTGAAAAAGCTTATGCTGAAGTTCTACCAGTTTCGCTTTTTGCAGCTGGTTTCAGAATTAAGTTTGCTAAACCAGCTGGACTGAATTACAGTACAAAGCTCCATTATGTCCATATCTAGGACAGCCTATTTTACATCTTTACATCCACTCCTCAGGTATGAAACCTGGGGAAACAAACAATTCTTCTGCCCAAAACTGTCCATTTCCCTGCGATTACAAGTCTTCTTTGGGCTGATGTTGATACATTTTCCCAAATCACTGTAAGAAAAGTAATCACTTCAGTCCTGCTCTCTTTATTTGCCATGATGTAGAGGATTTGGAGGTGAGTGATCAGAAGGCAGCTTGTCCAAAAGACCTGGAGTCGTTATGAGTGGCAAGTTTCTTGGTGTCTCCTTCCAGACCCTGACACACTGCAGAGACACCGTCTCTTTATCTGGGCCTCAACACAAAAATCTCTCTCTCTAGAACAAGGCACCTCTCAGCTCCTGTTTATGGTCAGTAAGCCTGCAGTCCCTTTGTTCAAGTCCACTATGGAAGGAAGTAATACTGTTAGATGCAAATTCTCTACATGCTTCTGAGCCATTGCAGAGACTCAACCATTATTAGTGGTTGCTCAATGTGGATTCTCCGACTGCACTGGGACAGACAGAACATGGCTTCCTTTTGCCCATCAACCTGCTCACCATGCTCTGATAAAGCTGCATAGCGAGAAGAGGCCCCAGGAAAGCTAAACAAATCAGTAGACAGTTTCTTCAGATAAACCACATTTGATAGACTTGATTTACATGCTGGATACAAGTGAGGAAGAGCTTCTTGTTCTGTTTTGTTGTTGCCAGGTCAACATGGCACTCAACACCATAAAGGACTTCTGTCTGTTCTGGAGTCAAAACTCAAATAAAGGCAATAACTCTATTTGAACAGGGCAGTCCCCTGCAGGAGGGACTGAGCAGAAATAAACTCCCTCCCCACCCCCAAAAACACAAGCAATGACCTCTCTAGACCTAGTGCAGTGAGGCTGTGCCAGCCACCTGCTGGAAGATTGCTTCTCCCCTTGCCTTGCCCCTAAGGCTCATTAAGCAATGGGCAATTGTGGCCCAGCTATTTGGAACATGCATCTGGCCACTCTTAGCTTCCACTTTTGATGTGAATTTGCAGGATTCAACTTCTAGGACACCAGAGCCTGGCACAGCACAAGAACAGGTAACTAGAAGCTGCTGGGGCTTGGGCTAAAGAGCTCCCACAGCAATTGTTTAGCGCTCCCTTGCTCTGCTATGGTGCTTCAGGAATTTAAGGAAAGCTGAAAGTCATGTCAAAGCTTTTCATTCCTCTCTTTATGCTTCTGCCAGGTCAGAGGTCTGGCTATGGTTCATAAATCTATTCAGTCCTTGTGAAGCTTGTATCTAAGCTGAACAGTAATCTGCCTTCAGTGGTCTGCCACTGCAGTATGGATTGCCAAAATATTTCTGACACCACAACTGACTTAGGAGAAATGAGAGAATCTGTCTTTTAACCTTAGGGATCAAATAAATTCAGTTAAGATTAAGACACTTGCAACCTAAAGCCACGAAGTTTAATCTACAACCCTCTGCTGGGGTTATTCTACCAACTATATAACAGAAATATCACTTTAGAGGATAAGAAAAATGACAGAGATTCTTGTTCAGATTTTGGCATTTCCAAGACTGCCATGCCACTAAGACTGCAAGAGAAACATTTAAGCAAGAATGCAAGCAAGAGTAGGTTATAAGAAGCTGGCTTGCCACTGTTATAATAGATAGCTCTTCATTAATATTTCTGCTATGGGTTTATAGGCTGTCCTAAAGTGAGGAACAGAGAGAAAATCAAGCTGCTTCTCCATAGGAAATAGAAGCAGTCAGTCTAAAAAGAGGTCTGCTATGCTTATTTGCTAAGACCATGTTGCTGCAGGGTGAAACCCAAAATAGTCCACTCTGATTTTACATCCAGGTGGCTTGAATTAATGTGCAAACAACTCAAGAGTCATCTGGAGTTCTTATCTAGGACTGCTTATTTCCCCTGTGTGAGGTGGATGGCCCCTATTCCAGGACAGAACTGGCTGTTCCAAGTCTGTTGAAGGAGTGTGAAAGAAGGTTGGTTTATGTAATGGAACAATTCAGTTCCATCTCATTTCTATGGACCGATCAGCTGCATAAAGACAACTGCCATCACACACCAGCACTGTCAAAAAGGACAGAGGTCTTCAGGAGTAGTTCTGGCAATATTCAAGTAAATTAAACACAAGAGTCTATCTTGTGAGTGAAGTTTGAATAAGCACAACAGGTATTAGCCCTGAACATGGTTTTGGTGGTGTGATTCTGTCCTTTATCAGTGAACAAAACCAGACTAAGTTCTTAACATGGATCTCAGCTGATCAGTGGATACTATAGACCTTTGAGTCCTGTAGGCTGCACACATTTAAGAGTATGAATTGATCAAAAAAGACCCGTCCAACATCCCTCTAAAAGTTCTCTCTGGATAGGTACTTAGGAGTAATGTTAATATTCCCTGATGCATGAGGAAAGGTGATTTGATAACAGCCTGTTACACATGGACTAGGAGGGGAGATGGTAAGGGATAATGCCCAAATGGTCTGGCATCAAAGGCCACCATTTTGTGCAGTGACACTTAACACACAGGTATCCCAGCTGCAGTCTGTGTACACACTCCTTTCACCCACCCTTACGGCAGTCACACGTACATACTCACCAGAGGTGTTCTTCTAGAGCATGGCAAGACACCAGTAAAGGATATCTGAGGAGTCAAACTCTTGGAGGCTGTTGCAGAACTGGATTTAGTTACACAGGTGCTTAGTTGAGAGGCCTTCCCCTGCTACTTGAAGTTCCAAACAGGATTTGAAGGCAGAGTTCTGGCTTGTTTCCTCTTGCTGTAGAGCAAACATTACCCTGGTGCAGAGAGAGTCCTGTACCACTAGAATCTAGGCTGTCAGTTCTCTCCTGAAGAATTCCTCATAAAATAGACAAACTTACATACTTCTCTTGAAAGTTATTTGAGTTTCTGGGCACAAAAATATGCGGACTTGAATGGTATTTGAACTTGCATCTGCAATCCTCCCCCGGACCAGGTCACAAGCAATGCCCTTACATTGCTCCCATTTTGCAGCAGCTCAGTTTTATGTCCAAAAGTAAAATTTCAGATGTGGCATAAGAGGGTAAGCTTCCTTTGTGCCACCTACGGGCTTAGTCAGAGCCCAGACAAGCTGTCAGGAGTTGCCCCATGTCGACCTAAAATTTTCCAACTAAGGTGCCACTGAGTTTTGTGGTGAGATACCCATGGCAGGTTGGTGACGGGTCACTGGGTCTGGATGGACAAAACTGCATCAAGTCTGTTGGGGGATACTGCTTGAGTAAGGACCAGCAGGGCTGTATCCACAATGCTTGCAAGCCCTAATCTTGCAGATTTGATCAGATTCCTCTTACTACATGGAAGAATATTCCCTGACTGAATACATGATTAGACAAATTAGGGGAATGAAACTCTACCAAGGCTACTGTATACAAAGAGACATCATCTACTGTAGGAAGTCCTAACACAAGTTCTCTCTAGAACCAAAAGAACTCACTGGAGAAGCATCAAAGACAGGTACAATATTTACTCTTCCTCAACTATCTGCTGTATGCCACCATCAGAGCTGAAATCCTGGGAAAAATGGAACTTTGGTCTGAGCCATTGCAGCTTTACTTCCATAAAAGCTGAGGGAACTAGGGACGTTTACTTTGGAGAAGAGAAGGCTGGGGGGAGACCTCATTGCCCTCTACAAGTACCTGAAAGGAGGTTGTAGGGAGGTGGGTGTTGGCCTCTTCTCCCAAGTGAATAATGACAGGATGAGAGGAAATGGCCTGAAGTTGCACCAGGGGAGGTTTAGATTGGATATTAGGAAGAACTTCCATACTGAAAGAGTCATCAGGCACTGGAACAGCCTGCCCTGGGAGGTGGTGGAGTCACCATCCTTGGAGGTATTCAAGAACCATGTAGGTGAGGAACTTCAGGGCATGTTCTAGTGGCCGAGATTGTAGGTTATGTGTCTGTGGGCAGTTCTGATAGGCTCTTTGGACAGAGCTGCACAAACTCCTGCCTATATAAAAACATGACATCCACACTAGCACAAAAGAAATCAAAGTGTTCTTTGTTTCATTAATCACTAGGAATTGTACTGAAGACAGATGTAGGTCAAACTGCTTACCAATGACCCTTAGCAGTGAACCTTCTGGGTGCAATTCCTCTAGGGGATAATTAATTCAGCCTCCATAATATCTCACACTTGGGCTTCCTTTTAGCAGAGATTAAGCTGCTGCTGCTGAGGGATTATGCATGATTTTACCAGTCTACAAAGAAGATGGACTACTGTTTATGACAGTCTAATCTGAAACCAAGAAATGCATTTTAGGCCAGCTCCAAACTGGAGCAGAAATACAGGAAAGATCCTAAACAAGCATCATCTACGGTCGCCTGCTTCCAAATACATAAAAAAAAATTAATAGGGTCACATTGTACTGATGGTTTTCATTTTGGTCTTTATCTTGGTGACACATGTAGCATTTAGTCAACAAACACTCATTTCTCTTCAATGGACAAATTAGATTAAGACATAAGCAGGTGAAGATGTATTTTACTGATGCTGGAGCTGAATCCTACTGCAATTGTATACCAAAGCCCTACAGAGTTTTAAATTCACTCCAAAATCTACAACCAAGTTCTTATCTATGGTCAACCTCCTAAAGTGAAGTTATATCTACATAAACCATCTTTTCCAAGTCATTTAAGCCATCTAAATAGCTTAAAATAAAAAAAAAACACTAAATCCAAAATAATTCAAACTTTTGCCTTGTAGGAAACCAGCCCAGTCATTTAAGAAGTTACAGTATTTTATGATTAAACCTATTTAAATCAGTCAGATGCACGTTTCACTTCTTTTCTGCATGCCTGTTAGTTTTAACGGGAGTTAATTTACGGATCTGAAAATCCAAAATAACTTTCAAGACCACTCCATGGTTTGTGCTGTTTCACTTGTATTAGTTTCTGCTATTTTTATGCTACTTTCCTGGTAAGAAGCTGCCCCACCCCTAGCCAACTCAGCCCCAAGAAAATACTTCTGGAATGGGAGACTGAGTGAATCCAGGACCATTTATCTCATCTGTTCTTTATGCCTCACAGACATGGTGTTTGCATGGTCAGAATGAATGGTGTTGCACCAGACTACCTGCTCTTCAGAGATCACTAACTTCTGTCAGGCTGAAATGTTCTTAAGAACAGTGACAATCAGGAAGATCTAGAATATCTTTCAGACTGCTCTAAGACCTTGTTCTCTTCTGAGCAACAGTCATGTTGTAGAAAATCATCCAGAAGCAGAAGAGTGAACAACTATGAAAAACTGTTGCTGACGTTACCTGCTTTGTTAGTGACCTCACGAAACTGTGTACTTTGAGCAAGAAAAAATACAAATAATTTAAATTATTGAATAGTGGTGTCACTCCATGCTTGCAGGCATCCGATCAGTATCAAGAGTCCTTCATAGCAGTGATGCTCTGCAATCCTACCTCAGTTGCCCAAACTCAAGCCTCACCAAGCTCCCTTGTCTAGCTCTGTCAAACTGCACATTAGTAAGCAAGAAAGAGAGTCACAGAAGAATTTCCAGAAGGACAAAAAACCCATCAGGTGTGTCAAATCTCTGACATTCAGAAACCATTTGGGGAAAGCAGCACATGCTGACTTAAGCACTAAAGTATGGATGCTTTAATTAATCCGGGGTGAATTTAATTGCTTTAGTTAAGTGGAAATCGGGTTAAAAATGATGCAGAGCATGCTGGGGTGTGTTAAAAACATGACATATGAGTCGGATGAATCGATAAATTAAAAGCACACAGATGTTTTAATTAAACCCAGGAAAGTTAACGAAGATCACTAGAGACTTTTAAGCCTATGATTAATTCAATTCATTTAAAATACCTGTAGTGATATGGGGATGCCTCCATTTGGGGAGTTACAGAAGTTCTCAATCGATAAGTACTTAAGCTGTTCTACAAAAAAAATGGCAGGGTTTTTATAGAAGTGACTGAACAGCATTAATTGCACAATGAATATTTCTATTCTTCTGAACACTCAGCAAACCTTTGCTTTGGCCAAAATTTATCAAATAGGTCATAGATTTTCTCATTGCATTCAGAATGAGCTTATCTGTCAAGAAGACAACACTTGCTGTTCCCTCCTCTACCATTCTAGAAAGTATCTATTTCTATTAGGTAACTGCTTTGCTTACAAGTATTAAAAAAAAAAAAATCTATGCAAGAAATATGAATCTCTTTCCACACTAGCCAGCAGCAATTTCCAGAACCACAGTAAATTTTAAAAATTATCTCTTTGGGGTTGGTCAATTGGTGTAAGAAAATTTTGCTTTATGAATAGACCCTTATAATATTTTTAGTAACAATAACAATGCAGTAAAAACAGGGAAAATAAAAATTAAGCAAACGTCAGATACATTGAAACTAATTTAGTGGTGGACTGAAAAGGCTGAAGCTCCATTACTGCTGGTGTGAAGATGAGCTTAGACAATCCAGCTAACCATCAAGAAGGACCTACATTTTAGTTCTCTAAAGATACTGGAGTCCTAAGGGGGGAGAGAAAAAGGTCCCTGTCCTGTCTTACTAGAAAAGCCACAGCTGACCTTAAAAAAGATTTGCAAATGGTGTAAAACTGGACACACAGAGAAAAGAGTTCAGCTAGATACTTGAAAAATCAGCTACCTGTGCCAGGATTCAAATGGTTTGAGGACATTCTGGATTCCCTGGTCAGCCTGTTGCAGGAGCTCTGCAACGATGGCTGCCTGTGTTAAAGGAAAGGTTGTAGTTCTCCAAGCAGCACACTAAGATGATTTGCAAAACAGGAGGTTGATTTGCAAAACAGGAGGTTGATTTGCAGCCAATCCAGTTGGGCCCTCCCTATCTACTACATCGTTAAAGAGCAGCACAGTTCAATTTCTTTTTCATATGCATCAATGCATTCAAGGAAATGAAAGTTACCCTGCACTGTTCTGGTTTGCCACAGGAGAATGTGACTGATCAGTTTGCCACATATTTTGTGCCTTTGAAAAGAAAGGCAAAAAACAAAGGGGGAGGAGGGGGCTGGGAGGGGAAGAATTCTTTTCAACTCTCTGCATAATACATGGGATTGGAGGAAAATACAGATGGTGGATACCAATGTCCTGAAAACACATCTTGCAGTTTAAAACCCTTTTGCTGAGGGAACTAGTAACACAGAGCTGTGAAATTCCTGCTTTAGACATAAGCAGTAAAGTTGATACAACTACAAGAACATGCAGAGAAATAAGTTTCACTTTATACCAACAGATGGAAATAAACAGATGTTGAAGTCAACTACTGTCATAGACAAGCATGTAGATCTTCATTTGTATGTCTTGATAACTTCATCACTAGAAACACTGAGCAGGAAGGGAAAACTCAACTATTTCAGAGGTTCAGGAGCTATTTCAGTTGAAAGAGCCAGTGAGGAATGAAAGAGATGATGCTTTAAGCTTACAAAAAGCAGAAATAAGGACAAACACCAAACACCAGAATTATCCTTCTAAATGTGTGTTGTGATTTATAACAGAGAAACACTAACAGCATGAAGTCATTTATGCATCTAGAAACAGAAATTAAAAAGTGAAACATTTCTTCAGATTTTTTTGTTAAGATTTTACACCATTCCCAGACTTTACACTATTAGTAAAAACTACCACTTTTCTGGTAATGGTTTAGCTCTGGCTAAGCCTGGCTGTGAGTTCAGCCTGGAGAAAGAAGGCTCTGGGGGGAACTCCTAGTGGCCTTCCAGTGCCTGAAGGGGCACCAGGAAAGCTGGAGAGGGGCTTTTTACAAGGGCTTGTAGTGAGAGGACAAGGGGTAATGGATCAAAACTGGAAGAGGGAGATTTAGGTTAGACATTAGGAGGAAGTTCTTTCATGTGAGGGTGGTGAGACACTGGAACAGGTTGCCCAGGGAAACTGTGGAAGCCCCATCCCTGGAAGTGTTCAAGGGCAGGTTGGATGGGCCCTGAGCAACCTGATCTAGTGGGAGGTGTCCCTGCCCATGCAGGGGGGTTGGAACTAGATGATCCTGTGTATGATAAACAGCAGTGCATTAGGAGTAGGATTGTACTCATAGGCTGCAGTATTCAGGGTATTTAAAACCCAGAGTGCTTTGGTTACATTTTAGTTACTACTATTTGCCTTATTAAATTTACCAGAAAATATTTAAATCATGACAAGATGAATGGCACAGTTCCATGCTCTCTGCAGATACTGACGTATTTTTCTACACTTGAATTAGAAGTTTGTTTGTTTGAGAAAGCAAAGAGGGGTGACACCTACCTGAATTTAATCTCACTCAAATAGGGCCTAAACATAGGAACAGATCTGAATTACAGGTTCAAATCTAGATATAATATAGACATGAAAAAAGTCATGCATGCTGAAATCTGCAGCAGTTATTCAGGGCTGTTCCTGTTACTCAGGGATGGCAAATGTCTAAGGATCTCTTAATAGCTGCAGTTCTATAATGTAAGTTACACTACTACTTAATCATAGTTGCTTGAATGACATGTACCATCATTGCAAAGGCTCCAAGATTATCTCAACATAACTACAAAGACAGACTCTTAGAGCTTAATGAAATAAAACAAATACAAGTACAATTCCACAGAGACAATGCAATCTAAATACAAAATGTAGATTGCAAGACAATTAAATAACCTAACCAATTAAACACAAAAACAAATGCTGAAGCACACAGCACAGTGAGCACAGTTCAGCTCAGCAGAGTATAGTTAGAGCAGACAGATTCTTAGCCACCAATCCAAGTATGATTGCAAGAATGATTTTTGGCTTGCCGGAAACTTCAGCTGCACGATGGTTTGTGTCCTGCAATTATTTGTATGCATGTCCACCTCCTTGCTGCACTGGGCACCTTTTGAAATATCCTATTTATTGGAATCCCATTGAAACAGAAAATATTTGTGTAAACAGATGGGCTGTTGCTGCATATGTATAAGAAGGGACAAAATATAAAGTAACTGGTAATAGAGTAGGCTTTGAAAGCAGCTGTGAGAGATCAAATGAATGTGCTTAGCTTTTAATAAGTATGAAAATATTACTGTAATGCTGTTGAAGAAAAATCCATTAATAAGGTTTGACTGCCTTTCCATATGCTTTCCATTTTGGAAATGAGCAAAGCAAACTTCCTTATCATACCAAAGCAATAAAACTTGGTTCCAGTTTGTAGGCCTCACAATAGTGCCTGTGGCTCTAGCTTTGGTCTCTGGATTTCTACACGTTGGGTAATGAGTGTTCAGAAAAAGATGCACTGTGTTCACTGAAATCAGAGACTTGGAAATATTTACATGCCCGTTTCATTTTACCAATCATGTCATGTCCAGCAGTGACTAAGCAGCTTTTCTCAGTCACTTCCTTCCTCCTTCATTACTGAATTCCTCAGCATTGCCCATTTTTTTCTTAAACCTTTTGGCTTTGTCTTAGAAATTTTCTCCTACAGAAATAAGTCTACCTTCTTAGCTGCACCACTCTCCTGCACATGAATTTAGAAACAAATGAAAGGGCAAAGCAATCCACAGACACAAATTTGGCTGTATGTTTACTGCTGGTTTAATACAGAAAGAAAATGCTAATTGTGTTTCTATACTAGAGAAAAGCGTTGGGTTTATTTACCAATGTTAAATAAATATCTTAAAATTTTTTAAAGCATTTTTGCTGTCCTATATAGGCACAACTATAACAAACGCAAGGACATGCTTCTAAACAACAGCAGCATCCACACTTGGAATTATTCAGGACAAGCTCTTCTGTAAATTCATTCTTTATAACCCTGAATTCAATGCTGGAATGGGCAGAAGCCATAAAAGCTTTAAGAAGTCAACAATTCACTTGTGAAAACTCCGTATTTTTCAAGTCTGTTTTCTCAAATATTCATAGAACCATAGAACAGTTAAGGTGGGAAGGGACCTTAAAAATCATCGGGTTCCAGCCTCCCTGCTATGAGCAGGGACACCTCCCACCAGACCAGGCTGCACAAGCCTCATCCAACCTGGCCTTGAACACCTCCAGGAAGGGGGCACCAAAAACCTCCCTGGACAACCTATTCCAGCACCTTACTGCCCTCATGGGGAAGAATTTCTTCCTGATGTCGAACCTAAATCTCCCCTCTTTCAGTTTAAAACCATTACCCCTTATCCTATCACTGCCCTCCCTGGTGAAAAGCCCCTCCCCAGCTTTCCTGGAGCCCCTTCAGGCACTGGAAGGCCACTATAAGGTCTCCCCGGAGCCTTCTCTTCTCCAGGCTGAACAGCCCCAACTCCCTCAGCATGCTGTGCCTCAGCCTTCACTATGCTGAAAGTAGCTCTTGGGTCCTATTTCAACTTCATAAATGTTCCTTTGCAAAGAATATGAAGCACTGATTCTAGCCTGGCACAGGCTAGAGAGTGATCTGAGTCGTCTTATCTCACCATTCTGTTACTAATAGCACATGCCTTGCAAGCATCTGCTAATCCTCACATTTTATCTACAATGGGACAGGTACATATTTTAAAAGAGTAATGAAATGTTAGGATGCTAAATGTCTTTTGTTGTAACAGAGATTTAATATGGTATTTGTTGTAGAATCCTGGAGTCCAGGCTCTCCAGTCTCCTGTTTTTATCTCATCTCCAACAGAGTTCATGAGGATTGATGAGGAAAGCTGCTGACCAGAGAGGATGGTGCCTGTAGTGTATTCCTTGTCACATGAGACTGACTGTGTGCCCTGAGCCACTTTTGGAGCCACAACCACTAAACAATCAGAAAGAATTCAGCCTGTGACCCCTTCCGCTCTTGGCTCCTGTTTAAACTGCCACTTCAAAAGAGTTAAAGAGGTGGATTTTGTGCTGGCTCTACTTGTCTACCTGACACTGGATCAAAGCTACTATCGTCTTTCATGATAGATGGCAATGACTGTCAATCATTGTCAAAATAGGTTACATGTCCATCTACTTATTCTGTAATTATTTTAGGCACAGTTGATGGCACAAAACCTTTTCAGAGTGTACTGCAGCTCTGACAAACTAAGAAAAGTGAAGGACAGAGAGGCAAGCACTGCCCCATACATTGAAAGACAAGTGAGGACATGATCAGTTTGCCAGAAATGAAAAACATCTGCTAATAAAATATAAAACTGGGAAAATGAATGAATTACAAAGGTACTGAGTCAGAGAGGTGGGAACTGCTGGAGAGGAACATTGCCAAAGAGAGCAGCCTTCTCTGTTCCAGTATCAAAATGATGCTTCTACCCACTGTGAGAGAAGATACGAGTGACAAGCCAGAGATGTGGTGCTGCTGCAGCACATACAGAAGTTGGCACACATAGACACTTCAACAAAATCCAAAACCAAACCCACCTAGAAGGAGGAACTAAGAGAGAAGCTGAACATGCTGCACTTCGTTCAAGAAAGGATGTGAGATATGTGTGGGTTCCAAGTCACAGATGCAGTATTTCTAAAGAAAAACACACCTTTTTTCTCCTTTTTAAATGAGTATGGTGTAAGTGATGAGACATGCTGTGATTATGAACACAAAATGTTTGCCAATAAAGTTCTTTTTTCTCTAATTTCTCTTTTCTGTCTAACCCACCACTACACAGCCCTCCCCTGCATTCTTGAGCTATCACAGTGGACAATACCATCATTCTACCTGTCATTCAGGTTCATAATCTGGATATTATTTTTGGCTCATCTGCTTCCTCACCTCGCATTCAGGCTTGACAAAGTCTTATGGATTTGATTTGCATCGCAACTCTTGGTCAGAATTCTTACCTGAACTTTCAGCAAACAAAATCTACATCATAAAAACACCTTTTTCTCCAGCATTGATAAATTCTGTCTTCTTCAGTCATGTCTGTGTGCACCCATGCTGCAAAAATCATGTTGTTAATTTGCTACTCTAACCTTCAGCTATCTGGCTCTTCTTTCCCAGTCCGGTTTTGGGTCCCTTTCTCTTATCACACAGAACATGAGCTTCGTGTTCCAACTTCATTTACAGACCTGCTTGCTTTCAGAACTCTGACTTCAGTCTCTCTGTGACTTAAAATGCTTTTGAAAATTATATTTTAAAAGAGCTTTTTTTGAGCTCTTTCTTATCCCCTGTCTCCTTTGGAGACTCCATTATCCACATGATGTTATCTATCCACCCCATCATACCTCCTTAAAACTGCCTTTTACCACAGTGTTCCCCAAAACTGACAACAGTCATCACACTGGCTATCAAATTGTTTTTTATATCTCCACATCTGTCAATTGGTTGCAATTTATTCCTTTTCAACTTGTATTGGTGTGGTGGATTCCTGGAGGTAGGTGCTGGCATTTGTTTTGCTTGTAAAGCACTCACCACAACAGATGAGTTTCAACAAGTACTATTGCTCATGGCAATAATCTCTTTATAATGCCACAAAAATAGTGTTCTTCCTGTGCTATTGTTCCTCTCCCACTCTTTTCTCTGCCAAACCAATCTGAGTTGGGAACCATCATGTTTAATGCATTTTATTTCATGTGCTTGATCTATAATCTGCTACCGGATAGATGTGCAGTGATTCCCTTGCCTCGTGCAAGGCACACCTTGGCCAGCTGGACTGCTGCCTCCCCACGTGTCCCATCCCTTCTGTCAGGCTCAAACACAGCAGAGCAGAGTGGCTGTTCAGTATCACCTCTCATCCTTCCCTTCAAAGTCCACTGAGCTTCTGTCTGTTTCCACTATTTCCAGTTCCTAAAATTTCTAGCCACGTTATGATGGCAAATATTGTTTTCCTTACTCACACAGAGAGGAACTACCAACTCCTATCATTAGCAGTAGATGCTGACACCATTCTTTCATGTGGGGAACGTGCCCTATAACAACGAACCAAGTACTGAGTTAGTTCAGCAAGATGCATCCTGAAATTAATTATTTCCCCCCTGAAATCACTCCCAGAACCTCTTACACCACTGGAAGCTTTCTGGACACGTCACTAAGAGGATACTTTCAAGTAGAGCATTCAGTGGAGAAAAACCCATGACTGCTTACTGCCCAAGCAGTAAGCCTGAGAATAACCTCACAGCAAGAAGAGTCCCAAACAACTAAAACTTGAATAACATCTGAAAAGAAGGAAGAGTTGCTACTGGTAGGAATTATACCTTACTTACCTAATAATGGACAGCTTTTTACATTTTTACACAGACATGAACAGTACAGGCATAACAAAGGAAATGGCAGTGGCAGGAACTGTTATTGTGGTGTGGGCAATCATCAGAAACAGCAAATCCATTTGAATAAACTTAAAAAGAGATAGACTACACTTTACAGCTTAGTAACTATTTCAAACTAAATAGATGTTGCAAAAGAAATAAAAAGAAATTTAAAAAACCTACCCTTCTTTTTATACTTATTAAAGTGGCGCCGTCCTTTGCCAGTAAGCCAAAAACAAACAGAATGAAAATAAAATAATGAAAAACCCACACAAGGAGAACAGGAAAAGAAACTGTGTATAACATAAGTCTGAATCATTAGAGTTCTTAAAATCAGATTAAAAAGTCAACTGATCAAACATGGTATAAATTTCTGGTTTAAAAAAATCAAAAGGCCTACAATCCATTCAGATTAAAATATTAAACATGTTTCTTATCACATTGCATAATCAACTAGAAGTATCTGCTAAACGGAAACTTCATGGCAGCCAACATGAGCTACTTGACTCAGGTTTTTTTCCTTCTTTTAAAATTGGACACCATCTCTTAACAGGCTCTGCTCACCATGTCAATGTAGAAATCTCACGTGATGGTTCATTGTTCCACCTTTTCAGATTAGCTAAATACGCTTACGATGCAAAGCTTAGTGTTTTGAAATGCAAAATCAAAGGGCTCTCTGAACACATCTGCAAAACAGGATATGGCAGTGTCTTTGGAAGTATTTTGGTTAAAGGAGTGGAAGAGTTGCATCTCCTTCAAAAATATTATGAGATGAAACGAAATTACAGGCAACTCCAGTCACTCCCAGGAAGCCAACCCATTGTAACACTGAGCACTCCAAATGGTGAAAAGCAGGACATGACAAAGGATGCCTGCTTGCAGACCTACCACAGAACTTGGCAGCTGAAAGACCAAACTATTATCAGACATTAACAGTGGAAACACTAGGTAAGAAGGACATCTTGATATACTTGGGTGGTTATGTCATAGAAGTAACAGAAAAATAGAGATGAATATAAAAAAGTGACAACACACCAAAATAATATTATCCTTAGTTGGATGTCTGGTTCTTTGATCGATCCTTGGCCATAACATCTCTTCTTATCAATAAGTCCTACAGCTAATTGTGCACAAGAGGTTACTCACAGTGCAGTTCAACTTACAGCAAATCTTCCACTGGCTTCAACTATCCACACTTTCTTTATCAGGATACATCTCCATTCACTGAATTCACTTGTGATTATCCTTCCTTTTCTTAATATGCTGTATTTTATCCACATGAGATTAAAATGTATCATTACCTTTTTTGTCTGTCAGATGGAATTCTTAATTAGTTTAAATTCCAAATAATTTCAAAGGGAATCTTGCCTGAGCAAGGATGGAGTATTACCTGTTGATACTGGCTACCTTAGAATCAGCTATTTCCTCCGATAAAGAGGAGAAAAAATGCCCCAAGAATTTGGCAAGACTATTTCAGAGGGTGAAATTTCCTCCATTTCAATCAAGGTATGAAAGTGTATTTCAGCCTGTGGGTTGGGCCTAAAGTTAATCTCTTTCTAATAGTTTTAATGGTATTTTCCTAGAGCTAATGGATCTGAACTCAAATTTCTGGTGTGTTTCAGATTTCCTTCATTTTTATCTTTCAGAACTACACAGATGGGGTAAAGTAACAGAGGGAGTACTGACACTGTCTGCAAATAGTTTGCAAATGACTCTCCTCAAGATTCATTGCCTCTGATGCCCTCAAGATCAGCCCTGTAGGATTCACTGCTATAAAGGATCGTGATTTATATCTATCAAACTTGGGTTTCACTCAAGGTGAAGCTCTTAGGCTGCTGTATTATTGCATGAATCAAGTTCTAAAAGCCATCTGAGGAGCTTGTTCACATTCTCTCCACATTTCTCTATTTGAGTCTTGCCTCAAATTATTTTATTGTGGAGAACTGAAACATTGAAAGATGTGTTGCTAGGGAAATAGTAATAAAAAAAGCAGATGGAAAGAAAATCCTTCTAATTCCATGCTTTTGGCAGCTTAAATATAAATTTAACATTATGGCAACTGTATATTAAATGTATGTCCATACATACAGTATGCAAGAAAAGATTTCATTCTCTCCCTCATTTCACTGTGTTTTACCATGCATACAATCCCAATTGTGATTTCTGTCTTCTGAAACTGCTCTCACATATAATCAGCATCAAAGTAAGCAGAAAAATCTGTGATCAGGAGAACAGTATGACAGTGCCTGGGCAATGGGTGAGGCACACAGCCCTTACACCCTGCCTTAGCTGCCCTTGTCTGGGGACGTCTCACAGTATCCAGATGAGCAGCTATGTGCTCGCACAGAAACACAAGAATTCTGTCAGCACACCCATTTGGTCAGTTTATATGGTTTTCCAAGCTTCTTTGCCCTTTAGAAGTACCATGATGTCTGGCAAGAAAACATTAAGTGAGTTGAGAGAAGCTTTCGAGAAACCATTTCTGTTTTTCAGAGGAAAGAGACAAGGGAGAAAGGACAAAGCAGAAAGCAGAGGGAATGTAATGAGAGGTAGGAGAAGCCTGACAGATACAGTTTGACAAGTACCCTGTAAAAAAGCTATTTATCTGAGATAGCATTAACACAGAATACAGTGTTATACAGAGGTTCAGTACACAATGCAGGATTGCTCCACAAGTCAGAATGCAGATGAGTTGATTTAATGGCCATGTAGATGTGAAGAGTGGCAGTGAAGCACACAGTCACTGCATGCACACTTTCACAGGTTAACACCACAGCAATACATATAGCTCTTCATGGGTATTTATAGCACACGTGATCACACCATTTACTTTGCAGTATACAGATATCTCCTCTACATGTTAGCCAAGTGTCTTCATTTCTCAGGTAGTCAAACAACACCCACGCAGAATTTGAAGCATTCTTTAATATAGGTAAGGCTAGCACTGAAATAACATCATTAGCTTTCCAAGGCTCTTGGGGTCATTTCATTTTTATTTATTTTGGTGCTGGGGTACCTTTAAGAGCCAAATATCAAGACACAAAATGGAAATTCCTCTCTGCACTATGACTGTAGCAGCTAGTTAAGGAGTATTTCATAGACACACAGGGGTATGCTTGGATGCCACTCTGCTACATCAGTGAAAGCAGCAAACTGTCTTTAGGGCTGGATCAGGAGTCTAAGAAGAAATGAGCACATTTCTAAGGCACTTGAAGGCATTTCAAAAAGCTTTCAAACACCAAGCTTTTCCCCTTTGAACACTAACAACCCTATCCCTGTGGAAAACAATTGTAAGCACACAATATTGATAGTGTGCCTAAATCTCACCCAATCTAAGAAGGCATCAAGCTGTAAAATGTTATGACTGTGCTCAGGAACAGCAGGCAATTCAACCAAGTCGTTGATTCAGACAATATATGTGCTACTAGCTGTATAGAGAGGCCCTCCTTTATGAATCTTGTCCCTATGGCAGCTATCCCACACTCTGAGAGAAACTTAGTAAACACATACTGCCAATCCATAGTTCTCTTTTGACTTTCTCTTGAGTCCTTGATAATCATGCATCTTCCACTTTTAGTTGTTAAAACTTACAATCTACACTTATGAAAAAGGTTTATTTTAAGACTTTATCAAGTCCTATTTATTTGCCTTAAAAAGCTGAGCTTTCTTTGGTCAAAGAGTAACAGTATAAGCAAGAAAGATGCTATGAACTAGAGGTAAGGCTCAGCCAAGGCAGAATACATATTACACGCTATCGATGATGATAATCAGTCCTTTGTTGTAGACCAATTAATGATCATCAAAAAGCACTGATGACAATCCACTTTTACAGAAAATAAATATTTTCTGCTATTTTTGTCTACTAACATTTGACACAAAAAAGTTGTAGTTATGCAAGCTCATCAGCAAGGTAGCAATACTTCCACCTCATCATATTTAACTAAGAGTTCTAAGAAAAAAAATGCATATTGATCTATTCAAATCTAGCTTGGACCCATGCTAACTAGCAGGCACTGTACATCCAGACATGACAAACACATACTGTGGTTATTTGTAAACACAGGGAAAATGATACCTTTAGCACAATCTGCTCCATGAAATCCTGGAAAACAGTGGCAGACACCTGATACACACTCGCCATTCCCATGACAATTACGTGGGCAGTCCTGCACTGAATCTGAAATACAAGCATCACAGGCACATTACTTGGTTCATACTGAGGTCACAAATTGTTTGCCTAATTTTTCTTGATTTTTTTTTTTGGTCTTCAATACTTAGAAGACTAATCTCTAATTATAATACTACCACCACAAAGTTCAGATGAAACAGAAAGGTACCAAGTTTTATGGCAGTGTGAGTAAGTGCAGAGATCTAGTGATCTACTAAAGTCACAGAGTAAGTCTCCGAGCACCATCAGAACTCCAAGTCTCCTGACAGTGCTCAAGTCCTCTGTTCCAACAGGTAGACAGGACAGCCTCTTAAGACCTCTAAAGTGATGTTTGAATTCCTATTATGTAGCAAACATAATGCTCCATCAGGAAAACAGACACTCTCTCTTTTACAATTCCACTTTCATCTTGCACAACCACTTTTCCATGTGAAACTGATTATCCCAAGAAGTGTACCTTCTTTTCCTCCTACAGACATTTAAAGCCTCGTTAGTTAAGGCAACATAAATATCTGCTGAATGGGACAAAGAGTAGCTCTTTTGCTCTGGCAAATATTCTTTATCCTACAAAAATTAGTGAAAAAGGTGCAAGAAGTTATGCAAGAGGATGAAGAAGAGGTCTGTAAAAACAGAGGACAAAGTTTAACACCAGAGAGTGACCAAAATCTTAAGGGCTTCAATAATCAGAGTAAGCACACCAGTTGGCTTAGCTGTACCAAAAGTATTTATTTTCTACAATTTCTGTATTTGGATAATATATAGATCACTTTGCATATTAACAATCTAGAAATAAAATTCCAATTTTGAAATTAGCTCTTAAAACCACTTTCATTTTTAAGGTGTTGGATTTCAGTAGAACACATTTTCAACACCGAATTACTGGAACAAAAATCTAATTGGAATGTTGTTACTCTTCACTATTACTTTGTGTTGTGGGACCTGTGGTCCCAGACTAGATGGCTCTGTCAGTCCCAGACACCAAACAAACAGCAGCTGTACAAGAAAGCAAGTGAATTTTGGATTTGGAACTACTAGAACCATACAGAGTATTTTTGGGTCAAATTTAACTGAAAAGAGGAAAAAGATTCAAGCACAAATGTAATTTCACAGTTGCAGGACACTAAATAAAAAACCCTAAGGCAAATTTTCAGAGGGATGTCATTAGTCTGCTCTCTTGAAATGATTCATGCAAACAATGAAAGGAAAAACTGAAATGTAATGCTCCAAGATATCAGTTTGTCTCATGAAGAAGCTTGTCTATAGTCATTATTCTGCTTCATGCCACACAAAAGCATTTTCTATGTATTCAAAATCATAATAAATTCAGTATTGTCTGGGATTTAACACCATTTCTGTTACTCTTTCTCCTCTTCCACATTAGAGGAACTTTCTGAACCTCTGAACTGGGATAAAACACTCCACTTTTTTTCTACATTTCAGTCCAATTACTATTATTGCACTATCAACTAGTCTACCTGACTATTAGACCTTTGATGCTCTTGAAACCTGTAGCCTACACCAGCCAGCTCTTTTAGGGACAGCTAATCATATCTGAACCAATAACAAGATACAAGCACAAATGTTCTTCTTGATTTTGGAGAAGCAGAAAAAGCCTTATATGGGCAAATATGCAAATACATATGTGCATCAGCATGCAGAGCACCAAGTAATTCTTACAAAACCACACATAAGCCATGGAAGAAATACCACTTTTTCATCCTAATTGAGGTTAACAGAAATGATTCTATTCATACTTAATGACACAGTATTGGCTATCCTACATGCTTTGGGACTTAAACTACATTTTATGCTAATGTAAAAGGAAAAAATTAAGCTTCATATCATTACTCAGGCAAGACTGGAAAAGACCTCCAACTATTTTTCACTAAGCTGAGAAACTCACTTGGACTTTTCGCAGTTTCTCTTCCCCTAAACAAACAGGAATTATGTGTTTATACAATATAGTGCCATTTAACACTTCACCAGCCAGGACAGAATAGCACATAGACTATTTCAGAATTTTTTATGCTACTGTGACAAGATATTGAGCAAGATATTCCTTAAGTGCTTCGAAGTTCAATAAGTCTTCTAATAAAGCTTAGAGAATTAAGAGTAAAGTTTGATTTTCAAGTAGATGTAACCCTATTTGTCTAATAAGACTGCAGGCTTCTCAGATCACATGCTCAATGTTCTTCTGCTCTTGATTCCACCATGTTGAGGAGATGACTCACTACGAGGTGAGCAGTAAGCTGTAAAACAGCATATGGCTAAATAACTGACTCAAATAATCTCTGGGCTGACTGCAAACAATAACCTCACTAGCAGCTGTCAGGTTCTTGTGCTTTCTGCTAAGATGAAGCAGCTCTCCAGTTGGATACTGTTCCAACAGGTGTAAAGAAGCTTCTCCTGAGAAGCAAGTAAATAGTATAAAAATGACCGAGGTAAGCGAGAGGGATTTTAACTGGGGGATGCTTCAACCCAGACTGAACTGATCCAAGTCCTGTTTTACAGAACAAAACTCAAGATCTATGGGAATGCTAAAATCTTAAAAGAGAAATCAGCCAAATAAAATCAGCACCGCATAACAGACATTTTGACAAGAACAGTGTTGAGAAAAAAAAAAATGCACAACATAAGGACAGAGGACAGACAGGCCAAACACTGAAGACTGCAAGGAAGTATTTCGACTTTAAGGTATAAACATAAAATTGCTGAGCTTGTGGAGATACCTACCCAAAATAACTGTACTGAAAGAGACCACTTCTTTGTCCTTGCCATCATTGTAAAACGCCAGGTGCCACAAACCCACATCCAAGTACTGAACAAACACAGCCTCATTCTGAACAAGGGTCTGGATACTGCGACGTTCCCGTGGGGACTCCACCACACTCCATTTCTCTTTCCCATCCAAGCGTTCCATGAAATCATACTGCAGGGGAAAGAACAGGGGGGGAAAAAAGGAAAAGAAAAAAAAGAAAAAAAAAGAAAGAACACAAACAAACCCCCAAACAAACAGACCTGAATACAGAATTATGTTTCAGCTCAAAATCTGACACTATATTTTCTCTTCTACTCTGTCATAAAATGGTATTTCTAGAAGATATGTCAATGTGAAAGTAGTATTTACCAGTCAACCATGGAATACACAGAGATTGTGTGACTCTTATCCTTTCTTAAACAGTGATAAAGAATCATGCATCTTTGCTCTGCATATATGATTAAAAAAAAAAAGTGTAAGTGGTATTTCTTGACAGGGTGGGTTTTGAGAAAGAAGTTGAAAGCAATGACTTGACTCATTAAATTTTAGGTTTCAGCACAGCTTTCAAAGCTAGAAACCTTCAAACTATGAGAGACCCACCCTTTTCCAAGCAATCCTCTACAGTAAATTCTTGCTGCAAGAGGAACAGAAGTCTCAGCTGTAGATCCAGTCATACAATTGAATGGAAGCCCCCAGAAGGTGAAAAGAACCAGGAACAGTGCAAATAGGAAATGTGGTTTTCTAATGTTAGGTAACTCAGCACTTGAGAAAAACACACCGTGTAAGTTTTACATGGCAGAGTAAGAGTTGCTTACCTGAGTTTGTGTGTGGAACAATCAAGGGCAAGTCGGACACAAAAACCAGAGGGAGCATGGAAAGGAATAACACAAATCAAGTGGCTGAAGGAATTGAACTTATATTAAGGAAAACAGAGAATTTGTGGTTGGACGGTTTCCAAGTAAGGTAGAACATTACATTAATCTTTGGAAAAGGGATCAAACAGAGCAAGTAATTATTTAGAATATAAGAGGGATGGCACTATTAATGGCAAGAAACTAAAAAAAGAAAGAAATAAATTTAAGATGAATGTCAGATAAGCCTCCCATCTATTAAGCTCAGTAATAGCCTCCCAGTGGAGATGCCACTGCATCACACAGTTAAAGAGGAATGGAAGAAATATTGGTTAAACTACAACAGGGAATAATTCTGCATAACAAAGCAGCTGGACTAGCTGTCCTATCAGGTTTCTTTTTTTTCTAATATCTGTGATTCTGGAGCTCTCAAGCTGATGCTATGCTCAACTTACTAGCTCTCATAGTCCCTATCTAAGGGAAGCCCTTAAACAACAAAACCAATACATCTAATATTTTGACAGCTGTATAACGAGTCCCCTGTGAAAACACATCTTGTTTTAGACATATTTATCTGTGTAGGAGTAGATAGAGATAGACATGTCTAAAGAAAGATGTATGTGTTCAATAAAATACAGTAATAGTATGTGGTTGCTTGCCAGTAGTTTCCTTGCATTTCCCTTCATTATCTCGAGCACATACAGTTTGTCTGAGAAAGCATCCACCTTCACCTGCTTTCACTTTAAATAGAAAGCTGTAATCTTGCATCCTGAACAGGCTGAACATCCACAGAGGGCTGTCTTGTACACTGCACTCCACTCATTAACAGTGAGCTCTAGCAAATCCTACACAATATGCAATAAAATAATGAAGATTGTCCCTGCTAGTAGAAGATGCAGACAGATGGAGTGATCTTGAGTACACCTCTAAGTAAATCTGGGGTACAAAAGCTGACCTTTCTATTTGAAATGTTGTAACAGTTATGTCTGAGCAACACAGACTCCTTGATGCAGTTAGCCTTACAGCAAAGGGAAAAACACAGAAGTACTATTAGCTTCCTGTTAAACGTGTGGAACTGACACCACTCTGCAGCCACACAGGAAATCCAGGGCAGGGCAGGAATTTGAGCCCAGGTCTACGAATGTTGAAAGCTCCTGTCACAGCAAGTGCCTTATCCACTCTTTCCTGTCCTCTAATCGTGTGGAAGGGTAGGAGAAGTGGAATAAAAAGTTTCACCAAGCTCCTAGTATCAGATTGCCAGCCACTGGAGCCCTTTCTCACACAGGATTTTTGCAGGAGGAGGCAAATCGGATAAATTAGTACATTTAAGCCAAGGCACAGTAGAGATTTAGAGAATTCTGGCATGTCAGTAACTTTCAATGACATCTGGAAAATATTGCTAAAACCTCTCATCTAACAGTCAGAGGTTAAGGACAGACTCATCACCTCCTTGGGAAACGTTATTACTTGGGCAATATCTTGGGAAAAGAAATCTTGCTCTTCAGAACAATCGTTCACAAAGGGTCAACTAAGGAAGTAGCAATAAAAGCTGACATTTCTCACTGGCAACATGCTGTTCGTCTCTGCTTGTGCTGGCAGGTTCCTCTACCTCCCCTCTGTTTGATGCTGATTCTGCCTCATCTAGTAGAGAGGGCTCAGCAGTTGGCAAGATCGAAGGGGAAGAGTATTCAGGCTGAAACTGCGTGAAGTAGTTTCAGCTGCAGAATCTCTTTCACAATGATGGGGTGTGACCTAGTGAGAGCAGGTCCCTTGGCATGGCTCCCCATGAGGCTACGATTTTCACTTTAGTAAAGTTAAGGCTGGTATTGCCCCTCTTTAATCAAACTATGAAGAACTATTTCATGCTCAGGCAAAAGCAAAATGACTAAACCTAAATAGCTTCAAGGATGGTAAAGTACGGGTGCAAACTTATACAGAATAAATACGGTTTTATTCTTTTTTGGATTCCTCAGGACTGAGGAAAAAAGAAGGAAGATAATGTATTTGCTGGTGGTTCCCTGGGTGTACAAATCTCAATGTGCCGGTACATACTAGGTATATGTAGCCCAAAATCTCAAATCCCTGACTGAAGGGTCACCAAGGTGGTACTGTGGATTCCTAACCAGGTAAGATTTCTTCACAGTGTTGGCAGAACCGTTGTTTTGCTTCTTGTGGCTCTGTTGACTTTCTGATTGACCACACTTGCATGATTCATTACTTTTATCTTATGTTACAAGACATAAGATATTACTCTTGCTTTAGAGCTACTTACTGACAAATAAGCACAGATTAGAAGACCCATTTATGAAAAGAATTGAAGTATTTCCATGATCATTAAGAAGCAACTGTGGAATTTTTAATCTAACACACACAACTGCTAAGGAAGGAAGAACTGAATCACTTGAATTAGGGAATAGATCTGTCAGACCTAACGAAATCTCTGAAGCAATTTGGAAGTTTCACGTGTTTTTTTTTATGATCCTTTATATTTCATGGCTTCGTACTGCAAATCACACAAAAATAGCAGGAAGTACTCAGAAACCAAATGCACCAGAAATCCCCAATGACTGCATCTTCAGAGTTCAGCTTTGCAGGGGGGAGTACTTAGGACAATTAAAGCTCCATTTAAGCAAGTGGCTTGCCAGCCTACTTCTCCTAACAAATTCCAGAATCACCTTTTCAGTGAGTTTATTTTCTCTACACAGCATACCAAAACCCTACTAATTACAAACCTAAATCTCATACAAAGTTCTTTCTGGGCAGTTTGTTTTTGTAATTTCTCCATGCAGTGCTTTCTATGCTCCGATGCATTTTATTGATATGCCAACAAGGACTTTCTTTTTCCAGTAACCACGAGGAGTCAGCAAAAGGGTTTTGGAACTTTATCCCTACAGCAGTGACTCTACTGCTCAATGCCACCCATATCTCCCAGATGGACAGAGCCCAGGTGCACACAGGCAGTGAACTAGTTGTGAAAGCACAGCAAAGCCAAGAGAGCTTTGCAGGGGGCAAGACTGAAAACACAAAGAGCCTGCATAATCTTTAGGTTTTTCTTAGATTTGAAACTATTTGCATGTCTCCACAAAATCCCTGATCGTGTTTGACATTAGGAATTGAAACAAAAGATTTCTTTGAGCTGTTTTCTTAATAATGGATGCACATGGAAACAGGAGGGGAAGGAAGAGACATATGTGGCCTTGTGGCTAGCATTTGTCTTTATGCCAATGCCCTGTGAGACTTAAGCAGCCAAGAAAACATATGTCAGGGAAACTTGTTTGCAAAGTGCTTAAAAATTAGTTCTCTAATAAAATCCAGTTAGTAATTATTGATTAAAATACACCCATGAAACATCTGATACCCAGAGTGACAGCCAGCTGATTAGTTTCAGCATCTGACTGTGACACGACACAATGGGTGCAGAGCAGCCCAGCTTTCAGCAAGAACAGCATGGTTGCCATCAGATAACTTGAGGTGGTCAGAGCACCTAAATGCCTTTAAGCACTGGCTAAAAGCCAAGGTAACACTGAAGCTCCCCAGCTACTCAAGTTGTTTCCAATAAAGGCATTTCCCGTTCTAAATTAAACAGTTTTCATTTTGACATGAAAAATTTTTAAGTATAGAACACTCTGCTGGAAATGAAAACAATTCCACCCCATGCACTGCCTTCTTCAGACATGGCAGGGATGCTTCTATAAGGTTACCTTATTTCATGCATCATTTGGAATGTTCTACCGATGTGTAGTGATATCATAATTGCTGTAATCTCTGTAGAGTCACTTCATGCATTATTTGACATTCACAGTTCATTTTCTATACATTATCAATTTTACTAATATGACTATCTTCTACTAATTTCCTATTGATCATGCAAGCCTGCAATGTGTATTTTGTTATTTCTGCGTAGTACTACACAGGTGGGAAGCATTTTGCTTGAAAGCAATGCTTTTCTGTTTCTGCTCTGCTTGCCACTCAAAACTGCATTTTTACCTCTTCTCTAGAGCTCCATTCCCTATGCACATGCCACACAAGGCTGCTTCCAGACAAGTTTACAGCTACATCACTTTGACTGACTAAACCAGGCATTTGGAATATTTGCTAAACAGTAATACTGAGAAGGTTAAATCTCAGCAGGGCTCTCAGACAGGAACTGCATCTTGTTGTCTCAGGTTAATCATGTACCTAATTTGCTGATTATTGACTTGCTCCCACAAAGGATTTTACTTGGCTTGACATATCAGCACTGATCAGTGATGAACTGTCAAGTGTAGTTGTTCACTGCCTTACAGCTCATGTCCCTAACCTGCAGAAGCAAGGATTTTAAATTTCAATTTCAAGATATCATCTAGTGTCAACTTCAGACTATTTTCATTAATACAAAACCATTCTGCTCCCTTCTGCCAGAACAAGGGCTCTTTTCACTAACTTGGGTCTCTAACAGCTTGCCTTTCTTTTGCTAAAATTATTACTCTTGGTACCTGACTGAATTTTGACTGCCAGGCAAAAATGCCAAGTAATATTCTGCTGCTGTGACTCTCTGTTGATAAGCACCAGGACCCTGCATGAATATGGGAAAGTAATTCTGCCAAATAAACTGGTGGTTTTCATTAACTCCAGTTATGAGGAGGGTTGGAATTGCTTCCTCTAAAGCCTGGAAAACATGTTCTCTGAGGAGGAATCCAGCTCAGTAAGAAACACAGTTGACATTTCTCATTATTTAATTTACCAAAGGTCACAAAATTTACCTCCTAGCCACATAAGGTGGAGTGAAAGAAAGAAGACAAACTTTGCCTGATCATAGCCTTCTCAGATGAGAACATTGTAATGAAACTTAGAACAAATACATTGGATCACAGTGCAACAGAAATTAAAAGTTCAACTTGAATGAAAAAAATATTTTGTACTACCAGTTAGATGTTACTCATTTTCTTGTAAAAGACAAGGGCATACCTCCATCATGTCTTAGTCAGCCAATTAGTTATAAAATTAACTTGTATTTATAGCAAACCTTGATGACTGCTTAGGAGCTCTGGTTGCCCTAATCCATTTTCACTTCATGATTTATACTTTTGTTTGTTTTCCTCAACTGAATTGCTGTTTTTTTCGTGGTAGAATGATAGGGGCAAGTGAGCATCAAAATTCTTAATTCAATGAGACAGGCTCCATCAATTATGCCATCAGCTCAGTGCAACAGTTAAAGTTCCACAGACAGAATTTCACCCTCAAGACAACATATTTTGGCATTACATCCAAAATCAAACCATTCTTAAGAAAGGCTCCCACCCTGGAACATATTCTCTGAGCATATTTACTGTGATGAATGGATGTCTGGAAATGGCTGAAAATTACTCAACAGCCCTCTACAATTTCCCCAGTTTATTTAGTCTTTGTATGCAACTCAGGATGCCTTACGCTAAACTGGAGCTATATGGAAAACTGGCCACTTGCCCTCCCCTCCTTGGGTTGTGAAGTGCTCATCCTTATTTCTTACCAGTTGGATATATCCATTCAATAACTGTCAGAACATTTTAAAACAGCATACTATTGATGGAGTTTGGATAGTCAAAGCTCCTTGCTCACAAATGCTTAGAAGCAGAGGTCATAAACCCATGTAAAACTCTTCTCTTTCCTCCCAACTCGGTTTTAAGATTTGGGTTCTCAATTCAGACTACAAGCAAGAATAAACACCAACAATCAAGAGGCAATGCAGAATAGTTCCATAAATCTGCCTTATGTTGGAAAGTAGATCCAAAACTCAGTTAATGTAAGTGTAATTTTCCCAAGAAAATTAATTGTTTAACTGCACCATCAGTTTGTGCATGCACATGGACACAGCTCACCTAGGGTTGCTATCTCCTTGTGGACAATATGAACATACTTTCCCTATCTGGCAATATGTAGCAATGTAATTATGTTAAAGCCTCTGGGCTTTTAGCTTAGATCATGCATTTTAACCATTTGGGTAATTGCAGTTTGCTTTGCCAAATAAAAAACAACCAGTAGTAGCAGTTCTTTGTAAATCAGGGCAAGACATCACGTTAAATGAGACTTTTCCAAACGGGATCATGGAGTTTGACATTTGCCTTTTGGAAATCATACACTAAATAAAGCATTTTAAGTTTAGGTGATAATTTCTGAATGAAGAAGTGATTTTTAGCAGCAAGGATATGCATGAAGGAAGGGATCCTTTCCAAAAGCTGGTTTCTATTTCTGCTTTCCTTGCACTCTGAAGAATGGAGGCACTTTCCTTTTAGTATGTGTAACTGCAAATACGTTATTTCTCATTACAATTCTAATCTAAGTCAATGGGAACCCTTCCATTCACATAAATGAGTTTTCAATATAATAAAAGAATTCTCTCTGCAACAGAAAATATAGCTGTATCTTCTCACAGCAAAGAAATTAAAACATCCAGTGCACAACCTAGAAGAAAAAGAGACTTAAGTTTGGTCTCACTAACTTTAAAACTACCTTTACCTACGGCCCTTAGCTCTGTACTACATGGTCGCTGTAAAAATGTGGTGTTTGTGAGTTTTCATCTTTCAGTCTGGTTAGGAATCAAGAAGAATTGAGTTTCCCAACTGCAAGACTTGCCCCGTATCCGAGTCAGATTTATACCTCAATAGTGTCCTTGAGAGAAAAGCAGTAGAATTAAAGCTCTCAAAACCATGGCCACTGCAGTACATTCTCTAATGTGGCTGGGTAGCAGTGGTGCCAAAGTCTGCTGCAGTGATGCCACTCCAACAGCCTGCAGGGACTGACACTTCCATGAAGACAAAATTCTATGTTACCACACCTAGCTGTGCATGCATTCCAGCTGTATACAGTGCTGTGATACTGTCAGTTTGACCAGCTGGTGTATAACTGCATAGGTTTGTCCCAATCAGGGCCAAGATTGTGTCAGAGATTTAAAGCCTTGAGTGCCAAACCACAAGTTATCTTAAAAACCTGAATGACAGGAAAATAATCGATTACCTCTTTGATCAACGTACTGTTGAGGAATGTAATAACCTACAAATCTTAATATCAGGGTGTTCAGTCAAACATCACAAACTAAGTAATTCCCAGGGATCCCTAAACTTGAGCTCCATAAGCTCCAACATAACTCTAACACAGATGGCTCTAAACTTTTGCATTTTGACATTTAAAGCCAACAAATACATTCATAAAGTACCTGAGCGTGTGATGGTGGGAGTCCTCTTCTTATATAAACACCAAAAAGAGCATCCTTCCCTAAGGATATGTTGAACTTCAGGAACTGTGGTTGGCTGATATGGATCTGAGATCGCCAAAAAACTCCAGGGGGAACTTCCTGGGTGACCCTGCGGCCAACTTCTGTTTCTCCACTATCTATGCTGCTATTCCTGGTGACCCATGGTCCTACAAAATAAAAGCAAACATAAATCAAATGAGATAACTGCTTTTAATACAGGTATTTTTATTCATTCAAGATCAACTCCTGGGGCAATGCCACTTTTCAAATAAAGCTGTAGCTTTCCTTATCCTGATGCAATCTGCCTGCTGTTTAAACCAGCGTGTAAGAATTTGTCCCCTGTATTTTAAGTAAGACGACTGTGAACCTTTTTCTGTGGAGCATCTGCAATCTTCTAATGCCTCCAACTCTTTAATTCTGCAATTGCTGTTTACTGATCAGATATAGTAATGGTAGAGAGTTAACTAAGCACACACAAACCTCCCTATGCTCTTTTCAGCTGCATCTCGTATGCAACCAGGGTATAAAAACATTCTCTGAAAGGTGAACTGAAGGGGTAACTTCAACCTAAATGGACTGATTGCAGGTTTTTATTACTGGTGTTTTATATAGTAAAGTAGTCCAATAAGCTCCAGGTCATAGACAACAGAACTGACAGAAGAAATGAAATGCACAGAAAAGGCTTCAGAGGAGAGCATCTGTACTCTAACATGCATCTTCTCCCCCTGGAAAGAAAGTTAGTACAAGGCAACATGCTGCTTTTAAGTTCAGTCTGCCTGAAGCAGGGACAATCTACAAGACTTTCTCCCTTGCGTTGCAGTTACTTAAAATCCATCATTTGATGGTTCTTCAGCATGCATTATTGAAGACAAGATACAAGACCTTTCTGGTTGAATGCTCTGGCTTCCAGCCCATGAAACAGTCAACCTTTAAAACATGGCAAAAATCCCTTCTGCTCTCAGCTGAGCAGGATGGTTTTGAGGCTACGCATTTTAAACATGGAGTGTGACATGTGAAGAGTTAGCAGTGCTTTCAAGCTACAGTTTATAGCAATGTTTGATTTTGTTCCATATTCCCAAACAACATGATGATCAATCCATTTTAAAACTATAACAATGGACACTATAAATACTAGAAAACCAGAGACAATATCTGTTAACAATCACAGACATGTGAAGGTATCATTACAGTAACTATTAATCACACTGGCTGGTATTGGTTCCTCTAATTCAAGCTGACCATATTTTTTAAAAGCTCGATGTTTACATTGTGGGTTTTTTCATGGTGAAATACTTTGGAAATACATCTCAGCACTGTATGAATGTATCAGGGTGGCACAGAATGACTTATAATTCCAGCAGGTAATTACATAACAGCTTTTCTGCCTTGACTATCTTTAATTGAGAGAGCAACAATAGCAGGGTTTCAATTACAGATTCCAAATCATCTATTTTAGCAGCAGTTACACTTGTACATAATGAAACATATTATGTTAGCATTGTTTTGAAATGATAAAAGAATGCTCTGGCTGCCAACTGCTGTACAGTTTGTGGGAACTTGTTGTTTTTTCATTGTCTATGTCAATGGGTCTACAATAACATCAAAGCAGTAAGAAAAGCATAAAGCAGAAGAAGCTGCAAAGAAAGGAAAAAATGACTGAGAATTTCAAGCAACGTGCCTTCAGAGCCACCCAAGAACACAGACACGTCAACCAGATTCCAACATATGTTGTAAAAATTAAATTATTTAATTTCTAATGGATTACTGAAACAGAGGATATCTCCAAGTTCCTAGCTCAATGATGTCAGTCACCACCTCACTAGCATTTTAGTTACTCCTTACCCACATAGATAGGAAAAGCAGGTACAGAGCACACAAAATCAATCATGTTGAACGTGATACTGGAAACACTGGCAGAGCTGGGAAGTCAGCCTGAGACTGAGGCTCCTTCATCTCCTTTGAGTACATCATTACACTTAGTTCACTTCAAAGTTCCAAGTTATGGTAATAAATGGTGAATTTTTTCAACATCCTTAAGAAGCGTGCTGTAGATTATTGCTTTGGAAGCAGACTGTGCATACTTAAGTGACCATCAGCTGCCTCTAATCAGAGAACCTGGACAGACTGAAGAACCTTGCTCCTCAGGATCCATAGTCAAAGTGAAACAGTCAAAGGAAAAGCTATTACAGTAAGCATTATTATTATGATAAAAGCTGTATAGGTAATAAAAGTGGGAAGATTAATAGACCAGTGCTTCGTCCAGTATTTTGACTCGGTTCAAAGACTCCTTCTGCTCAATGAATTATCTGCATTCTATATTTTTGAAATGTGGTTAATTTCATGACTACAATAAAGCTGTCCCAGTACACGGAAGGTAGTGGAAATCTCTGACATAAGGAATACTGAAGTCAGTGAGTGTATTCTACTTCTGAAATCCACATGTAAAACTGGTGGGAATCTGGAGCTTAGATCTGTTTGAAATCAGAAGCCTCCCCCCAATGTTGGCATCTTCATCTCATTTAGTTTAGCAGCTCCAAACCACACTGTAAATGACTTCCACTAACTACATTGCTTCCAAGACTGCCAACTGTATTTCCTAGAATTGTAATTTTGCAAATAAATGTAATTCTTATGGAAGCTCAAGTTCTAGTATTTCTGGTTTAATTTAGCCTTAGCCTCCTTTGCTTTGCCAAAATTCTGTTTTCTGTTTCTATCTGGGAAAGGGCATTCTTCAGGAGCCAAGAATACCCAAATACATCAAGTAAGCCAAAGAGAGAATATTCCAGCCAACAAGAGAACCAGAGTTACATTCATCTTCACCATGCACCTGACAAGTAAACATACTGGATGTCGAACTTTCCCAGCACAAAAATTAGTAGAAAAAGAACATTATACTTCTCCTGAAAATTGTGAAAAATTTACATTAAAAACTGGTGAAAATTGCAGATGAGACAATTGAATTTTTAATTATGAATCAGCCTAAAAGCATGATTCAGGTTCCTAAGAACAAAATAATTCAGTTCAGTTTGGCATTGTCTTTGGAAGCATTTCCCCACTGATGCTCTTTTTTTGCTCTACAACATAAATGACCTGGTTCCTAATTGTCCAAACCATTCCTTCTGGAACATTTCAGTATCTCAGAAAATTCTACATAGGAAGAGAACTATGACAGCTGTAGGGGTTCAACACACCAGAGGATGTAAAGAGCAGACTAGATAAGCAACTATCACAAGTGATCAAGATACACTTAACCTACAAGAAAGAATGGAACAGATGGATGACCCCTCATTTTCAAGTGTGTATTTGTGCAGGATGTCCCTGCTCTCTATCCAGCCTGTGCCACGGCTGTGAGAAACAGCTGCTGCCTCACCTCTGGCATGCTGAAAGGGATGCTTATTCTTGCTTTTAAGAATGGAATACATGACATCCTGTCTTTATGGCTCTACATTACCATGCTGAAATAACACAATTTTAAAATGTTTGAAGTTGTAATCAAATGTAAGTTTTACATTTGCAAGTTTAACTAAGAATTTATAAAGTTTTAAGTCCAGCAAGTTATCAGAGCTCTAAAGATTTTATATTATTGAATCATTCTCTCATGAATTCCTGCTGAGTTGCTCTTCTTGGCAGGAGAAACAAAACTAGTGAGAGCATCTTGGTTCTACTCCTTGCTTTGACACAGCCAGTGCACCTGAGTTGGTCATAATGGTGATGTTCTCAGAAGACTACTTGTAAAACAGAAAAAGACCTATTACAAATTTTCACCTTGAAGATGAGTAATGCAGAACAATCACAAAAATACTATAGGAGCTGTCTCAACATTGGCCTCCTCATGTTCCTTCCTCCCTGAGTTAGAACTACAGAAATTAAATGCAAAGTAGATATGCTCACTGAACCTCTTTTCTCAGTTAATAGGCTTAAATTTATTTTTTTAAACCTGAAAAGCAGAACACCATCCTAGCTTAATATTTGCAATACCTTTTTCTGCACTAACAGCTTCACTTATCAACTCTGTCTCCAGAGACTCTTAAAGCAAACTTTTTTATAGCTCCTTCAGTCTTCACCTCCTAATGTACAGAATCTATCTTGCCACCTGACTCATTCCCCTCCAGCTATTTTTAGAAGCTTTTCCATTTTGATGGACCACTGCAGATCACATTCAAAGAACATCAATTGCATTTAAGTGAAGTTACAGGTGTGACAAACTGACAAATCTGGGAAGAGAGATTAACCCAAACAACTTTACTACTGCGAACAAAGAAACCTCAACATCATTATCTCTGCAATAGGTGACTGTTTCAGAGTTTCATCTGTTTATCTCATAACCCCATGGATACTCAATTTTTTCCCTGTGATTTCCTCTATAAACATCTACAAAAAAGAGTTTTAAAAGCATACTTCTTCATCTTACCCAGGGGAGCCTTTTCAATTGCTCAGTCAAACATATATTTATCAACTAAATAACACCTATTCATTTAAACTGCTGTGTTATTTACCCAGCTGAATTACTATTTTGGCTTATACATTTGAAAAGACTGGTTTACTACTCAAGTATCTTTGCCTTTGAAGCTAGCTAACAGGCAATACATGACAACAGCAATGCAAACTCCCCCTGCTCACTTGTCAGCAGGCCACATCTTTGAGCTGGAGGTCAGCTTCAAGGTGGCAGCTGATAGGACATGCCCAGTCAGCCTTTAATTTAACTGATGTCAAGCAGTGTCAGCCATGGAGGCAGAACTGTGTCTACACTGAAAGCAGATACAGTTGAGTATTTACTATAGGTGCCTCTCCTGTACTGTAGTTAAAAGACAAAAATAAAAATGCTATCTGGCTACCAGCAGTGCCATGCTACAGACATCACATTTAAGCAGCAATTAACTCCAGTGCTTTGCCTGTGTGCCTTTACAGCCGTGATGACTGCAAATTGCATCTTGATAACACTTCTGAAAAACGTCTAGCAGGATAACCTTTCCCATGGATCCATAATGAACTACCAAGATAATTCAGAGAATTTCAAATTACATACAAGGGATAAATATCACCAATGTTGATTAAAGAGAATTCTCTCTCACTTCTCTTCCTGTACCTTTGCATTTCTTAATACTCACTGCTGCAAACATAGCTTTCCTTATCTTTTTATCTAACTTACTCTTCTACTTTTGTTTGCTGTACAGTTTTATGTAGGGATTTTCACAGATGACTTGGAATTTTGAAGAAATTTATGGTACAGCTGTGTAAAGGAAACCATTCAATACGAAAGTACAGTCCACTGACTTTTTGCCAAAAAAGAATGTGAGGGAATTACTATGTTTTTTAATGATAGCCTGATTTTTTTCCTCAGGTAAATTTGCTACTTATGTGACCAGATACTTCTTTGGTTTCAGAAAGGCAAACAAGAAAAACAGAAAATGTCTTTTCTATACAAATCTCTTCAGTGGAAAAATCAGTGCTATGCCCTATTACCACACTGATCACTTCCTATATGAACTTATGCATCAAAGTCTCTACTACCAATATCTAAGTGTCCTAAGATGTGAAAACAGATTCTTTTAGCAGCGTGTGCAACAGTTGAGTGCTGATGCAATGAAGTAAAAAGCCAAGAAATCAGAGTTGGTCTGGAGAGGCTGCTATGGCACCTTGAACTTCAGTAATGCTGAAGATGCTGAGGTACTAAAGAGCTCTGAATTTGTATGAGCTTTCAGGAGTCCAGTACAACAGCTTCTGAAACAAACCCAAAAATCTCAGCTTTTCTGGTCAGTATCCCATATTTCTATCGTGGCAAAAGAAAATCTATTCTTCATTGAGCATCTGCTTAAGACCACTGCTCTGGCCCAGCCACAGTTAAGCAATCTGGCCCTGCAGGAGGAATTCAGAAAAATGCCCTAACGCCCTGATACACCTAAAAATTTAGGCACATCTACACAATCATCTGGGCATGGCTTCACAAGATTGTTTTCAGAATCAAAAGCAAATGACAACTGAAATAAAATTAAATCTGTTAGTTCACTGCATTTCACAAAGAACAAAGACATACTATCATGAATTTCTACATCAACATAACAATGGTCTCTGATGGAATATAATACACTTCATCACCTTTAAATGCAGCAGCTCATACTACCACCATCAACACAAGCACAAAAACCAAACTCCTCTTATTTTGAACTTAGTCAAATACTTTGCTTTTGCTAAGACAGCCCTAGAGCCTGGTGTATTTTCAGAAGACCATGTCTGCAAGCCTCCATAGCGTCCACATTAATATTTCTGCTTGTTAATGTCTTAATTAAGATCTACATTACTACTTAATAAGATTAATCCACCTGGAAAATGATGGCATGTCTTGATTAAATTGAATGAAGGTAACGGAAGTGACATTTAAAAGACATTGATTGTTATTAGATTTTGATCATCTGTTTCAAAGTGTCTGAAAGGAAATAGTAGACACCAAAAGATTCACGTTGTTTACATTGTTAATGAGGTATGAGATTTTCATCTTTTGCAACATGACAAAGAGTTCCCTCCAGTTGCTCCCCAGTCCTTCTGCTTTCTGATGACTACTATTCAGTAGGAACACTGCTGGGGGAAAAGCACCAGTGTCTCAAGGGGTCAAGTCAGGGCCTCCTCTATTTGCATCTGAACCCAAATTCATCAATAGGCAGGGCTGGTAAATCTTCCCATTTTAAATTATTCTTATTCCTTTAACATTGCCTGTCTGCTGCATTGCTAATAAAATATTTTAACTATTAGAAAACCATCATTTCTGTGTGAAAAATAAAATGAGATTTGGAGCTGCAGCATCTGGCAGAGGTCTCAACAACATTTGGAAAGAGCTGAAGACAACCTGAACAGCTTCATAATGACTGCTCAGTTTACCTTTCCATGCCTCTACCAGGCAAATTTCTGCCAATTAGTGGAAATCTGATTTTCCCCTCTCTCATCTCACGCAAGTAGAATGGTGTCAAATTTAACAGCAAATTTATCTTTCTTCATTATTGCCATTATATTTACAATGTTGAATTTGATAACTGGAAACAGGCTGGTTTTGGTAACTGGGAACAAGTATTTTTCATGACACTTCAATACTTCACCATTTCATTAACTGTAATTGTCTTTTCAAAATCCACACACTAGTAGACTTCAGCGAAATATCCCATAAACTGAGTGGATCAAGCTGGTTTGGTGCAAAGAGATGAACTCTGAATTACATCAATATCAGAACACGTTCAAATCTACCTTTTCCAATTAGTCAGGATATTTATGGTAACTGAAGTGATCTTTCAGGTCCACAGTCTTTGCCCATCATATCTGTGGTGTCTTTTAAAATGTGGGTTTCTAGGATCAGAGACCACAATCTCTTACTGTGTTGTTCAGCTTTACAGAATCTAACTAGAGCAAAAAATCAAGATAAAAAATACTCAGTCAATTTTGAATCAGTAGAAAATCTGCTACATTTCTGAGCAAACTAAAGGCATGTCATAAACAAAAACCTCCACACCGAGCATTCTGTACTTGAATTTACAGCTGGAGTTAGTTTGGATATTTCCTCATAAACGTTAGTTTATCTTAGGTGTCCTCTAAAATTATTCAAGTCGACTTTTACAGTATATTCTGTCAATTAGACAGGAAGAGGCACATAGATAGTCACATATTCATGTAAATCCCTAGTTCACCAAAACTTGCAGAGCCTAAAGGCAAAACCACAAAGCTTTGTTTACAGTCAGAGCATGCTGGAGTTCACTTGCGGTTTTACAGCAGCACTGAGGATTTTTCTACCCACTGCACTTGCCTACTCCTTCCAGACATCCCCAGCATTAGCGAGACATAGGGTGCAATTACAAAAAGCCTGCCACTGTGTTACCTTAATAGTGAATTTTGTTTCCATTCAGATAGGAAAATGAAGTAATAAAGTAATTTACATTCCTCTTAAATTGCAGTTTTATTATTTCATACCAGAATTTAGTCTTTTAATAAGGAACAAGCAGATCAAATTGAAATATCTGCTTCTTTCCTACACCCCCCCCCCCCCCCCCCCCCATTTCAAATTGCTCTACTTTAAAATGCCTTGCTTGCTGAGTAGGCACAGCTTGTGTTTAAGTGGCCATTCTCAGTCTAGGGGTGAAAGGTTTCTTCGGGAAACCCATGTTTTGAAAAGAATGGCTTCATCCTGAGTTGTGTCAATTATAGAAAGGTCACTCTCCACAGCCAGAGCCCTGAGCCCTGAAATGGTTGTTGTGTTAAAAGCTGCCAGAGGCTTTCCTAAAAACTGCTGGGGTAGCAATATTAACTTGGACATAATAAAAGGAAAGGTGAGGTAGAAAACTTTCCACCCTTCCCTGCTGTAAGAATTCCTCTTTTAGATATCCCTTGTGTTCATCCGAACCTGCCATTCATAGTATTCCACTGTGGAAGCTTACTTGCCTAAACATTGTTCTCCCCGCTTCTCCCAGATGATCAACATTTCTGCAACCTTCTACAAAATGTCAGAAGAACAAGAAAACTTTTCCAACATGCTCTTAGGAAAGCTAACTGCAGCAATTTAAGACATAACTAGCAGTCCTGTCTCCTTGTCTCCTCTACAGGAGGTTACCGCTCCCAAAACAGCCGGCATCTCAGCCTCTTCAAATGTGCAAAGCTAATTAGAGTGGGGCTGGGATAAACTGCCAGAATTTGCACTGAAGTGCCCCAGGCAGATGAGCACATTCCAACTCAACAATCCTGCTGCCCTATATTTGCACAGAGATGGCAACAAAAAGCTGCAGGGGAGGGAGTTTGGAAACGTGTTAAACACTGCAGTTGTCTGCTAAGTGGCCATAATTGCAGACCTGAGCTCTTCAGGTTCCTGCCTAAACCATAGGGTCTCTCACCTGTGCACAATCTGGAAGAAGTTGAGCAGTAATATAGACATTCTGCCTTGTACTTAGGCATGTGCTGTTTGTCCAGCTTGACCTACAGTCAGTCAGAGATGAATGCCAAGCCAACAAACAGCTATCTGAAAACCTACTGGGTTTTTTTGCCACCAATTACAATGGGGGAATTAATGAAAAAGAGGAAACCAAAATTTAGTCCCTCTACAGAAACCATGAAGAGGCTGAGGTGCAGCAGCATCATTGACTGCAAACAGAAGCAAATCCATGAAATGATCAGGCACACCAAAGAACAACTCAGCATCCTTTCCCAGCTCTATTTTTTAACTGACTTTTTCTCAATATATCCAATACACGCATCCTGGGTTAGGATTTCTTTCTAATACTTGCTTTGGTCATCAACAAATTTAACATGAGCCACAGGTCCTGAGAGCAAGACTATGCTCAGCTCTGAACAAAATTCTTCTCTTGATCAATAACAAGTGCTCTTCCCTTCTGTTTCAAGCAGCCCATCCCACCTTCTCAATACACTAAGGTCTATGAGGTGCTTTAATTGAAACGTTCTGTTCTGCCTTATAATAGAGAAAGCCTTATTGTGATGTAGCGAGCACCCAAACCTCACCAGTAAAAAGCATTCAATTTAAGTGATTAAAATAGTTTTCACAATGTGTAATTTCTCTGTATTTTTAATGTATGCTTTCTCAGTTTAAGAAAGTATTTGTTTCTAGATTTTTCCCTTGTTCTTCTCATTGCCTGTCTCTGTCATCCTCCACTGAATACAGATTTTCTTTGGGATAAAAAGAAGTAATTTGTTTCCTATATTGCTTATACTAATATCACAGGACACATTTACTATGGGTCCAATTCTGCTGTCCTTGATGTTTTCTATTAGAATCTCTCCGAGAAAGATGAAAAAACAGGGAATTGGTCCTGGACAGAAGCCAGAGTTCTTGACTTCTCTCAAGCAGTACGATGCACTTCTAAGCCAAGCTTTTTCTCTTCCATTGAGATCTCTAAGCTATACCTGGAAACAGGACATGGAGCCAGTAGAACGTGTATTTTTTGACTGAACACTTCTTCGTTAGTGTCTGAGGCAGCACATCTTCATTAGCAGAGGAGGTTCTAGAAATTACACGATGCGGTGCAGTAATGCACAGAGGGACAGAGGAACAGCAGCCGTACCCGCGCAGCGAGCAGCAAGAGCAGCAAACACAAGCCATGCGGAGCAGCCTCACGAGAAGCTTTCGCGAGCACGTCCCGCAGGGAGCGCGCGGAGCCGCCTCACCTCTGCCGCCAGGTGGCGCCGCCGCCGCGTCCTGCGCGCCCGGGCGCAGCCCGTGGTGGAAGGCGCGTCCGTCCGCCGGGCGCAGCCGCCAGTCCAGCCCCAGGAGCTGCAGCGCTGCGGGACAGACCGACAGTCAGTACGGGCGGGGACACACCGCGGCCCGGCGCGGTTCGCCCTCTTTTGGAAAACACGGTAAAGCGACTTGTCTCACACCAATGTTAAGATGCTAAAAAAAGACAACAACCGAAAGCAAACCTGGTGACTCAGATGAATCTAACGTATTTTTGTTCAGTTATCGGATCTTTTAAATTACTGAAACACAGAGGGAAAACCGCTTACAGCCAGTGTATGACAACAGAGAGGTGAGCATTTTGTTCAGATTTGGCATCGAGTGTTACCCTGCCAAATCACACGTTACAGGGGATGCATTCTTGGAAACAAAGCTCTGCTGTGAATACTAGCTCTGTGTTTCCAGGGTAGGTGATATTTTATACCTTACAAAATCAGCTTTAGCCCTATGTATTAGTATACATGACACTGTAATGCAATTATTTTGTATATGTTACAACTTATTTATCAGCAGATTTAAGGGCTTCTGTCTTCATTGTGCAGATGAAGCTTTCCTGACAAACCTCTGCCAACCCCTTTGACCTCACCACTTTTTCTTATCACTGCACAGATCTCGGCCACCTGGGCCCCAGAGCACCGAGCCACCTGCAGGCCCAGCCAGGGGAGCTCTGCCTGCTAGCAGGGCTGTCTGCTGCCAGCACCAGGGCCTCGCTGGCCATCCCAAAGCCAGAGATGTGGAGTGGGAGAAAGGCCTGTACAGCATCACCCTCAGCAGTGCATGAGTTGTAGGTGCTGTGGTATGGGCTAATTGAGTAAGTCCTGTGCATAATGCATGAGACTTGACAGGTCTGAGTCATCCTGCTAGTGGATTTATGTGCATCTTCACCTCGTATAAACAGAAGCTACCTGAATACATCTCCATACTTCCATTGTATTGTCCCTATGGCATCCTCCCAAAACGGAGGAGTGGTGAGGGATAGAGAGGCCCACTAAGCTGTTTTTATTCCCTGTGTCCACCATCAGCACTCTTCCTGTTTACCCAGGATGTATGAAAACCTACATACCACAGAGAACAGCCATTTTCAGTTCTACTCTAAAACTGTGTTTGAGGGGATTCACTGTCAGTTTAGGGGCAGAAAATAGATATGATTAGAGGTACTCCTAAAATTGCTCAGTTCTGCAGTGTCAGACCCATACAAGATTAGCAGGTATTCTGTGTCCAGTTACAAGCAATTGTAGATAGAGGTGGTGTGTTCACAAACGGACCATCAGTGACCACACAGAGAAGTGTTCAGAGGTTAAACGTTAGGACAGGTAAGGCAAAAGACTATCAGAGGAACTGCAATTTACAGTGCTTGAGATGATCTCTAAATACAGGGAATCTATTTAGATGTGACCAATTCATATACATACTCCTAAAACCCAAGAAAACAAAACAAAGACCAGCACACACGCTCCCCCAAATCCTCCTACCCCAACTTCTGGAAATCTCTCACCACACAGTCGATGCAGAGTTTAACATCCATATTTTTGACAAAAGCAGTCAGAAGCAAGACAGTTTTCATTATGTCACCTTCCCCTAGACATACCTACAGACCAAGCAGATGTCTAAGAAGAGCAACTAGGGCAACAAAGATGATGACTGGGGCATTGGAGCATCTCCCTTACAAGGAAAGGCTGAGAGAGCTGGAATTATTCTGCCTGGAGAAGAAAAGGCTGAGGAGAGACCTTATTTATGCCTACAAGTATCTAAAGGGTGGGTGCAAAGTGGATGGAGCCAGACTCTTTCAGTAGTTCCCAGTGACAGGACAAGGGGTAACAGGCACAAGCTGGAACACAGGAAATTCCATTTAAATATGAGAAAAAACTTCTTTACTAAGAGGGTGACAGGCTGCCCAGGGAGGATGTGGAGTCTCTCTCTGGAGATAGTCAAAACCCCCCTGGATGCAGTCCTGAGTTATGTGCTCTAGCAGGGGAGTTGGACTAGATGATCTCTAGAGGTCCCTTCCAACTCTGACAACTCTGTAATTCTGATTCTGTGAAAATCAGTCGACATTTTGTGTGAAAAGGGCAGGTTTTTTTTTTGCCAGATTTTGCATTCATGCTGAATTAGCAATTTTTTTTTCTATTAGGAAAAAGAATTGAAAAGACATTAAAGCATTTGCTATTTTAAATAATACCAAGTATGAATATGAAAAGGATGTTTTACTGACAAACTACTCAAAATTGTTTATAGAGAATGTTTAAGAATTTCTGGAAAATATACCAAAATTTTATATGGGACCACATGTTTTATTAAATTACAACTTTTTTGTTTAGCCAAAAGAAACGTTTTGAAATGCTTTCCAGTTTAATGACAAGCAGCTAATTTTCTTTTCAGTATGGCAATGAAACTGAAGCAAAATTTGATAAAACCTCTAACAACAAGTCACTAGCTTGCACTAACTGTCCCCATCGAGTGTGCTGCAGAGGTGAGGGCCCAGGGGACAGCAGGTAGCAGAGCAGCGTGTGGGTGGTGGTGCTGTCAGCAATTCCCACACGATCCACACACACCGGGGCTCCAAAGCTGGCCCGCCCCCGTCAGCAAAGAGTGCAGGAAGATTACAGGAATTTCAGAGGCCCACAATGAAAACAAGTCCTAGAGGAGAATGAGACTTGTGTGGTTCATACTCTCAGCGTGTGTATTCAAAGTTGCAATTTTTTTTTTCATTTTAGCCCAAGCGTAACCATAAATGTAGGTCATCTGCAGAGATGAAAGTCTGCTGCTTCAAGTGTGAACCACTCCTCACAACAGAGAAGTAAGGAAATCATAACCTGTCCAAGAGAATTATAGTTGCTGACTTATAATTACCAGGCAAATTCAGACAAAGAATTAAAAAAGATCTTATTAACATGGTATTAAGAAAAACTTGGATCCATCTGCTTACAAGTATACCATGATTCCATTAATAACTCCATTGCTCTATGTTTTCATGAAAGATGCACATTGGGTAGGAGCAATTACAGCTCCTTCCTAACAGGGCAGGGATTTGCATGTCTGCTGTAGTCCCTTACAGAGCCAGAGAAAAGATGACAATCTCCTGCACAGCTCACACACCCCTCTACAAACTTCCACTAAGACAACTGAAACATGAGGATCGTTCACCTTCTACCAAGAATACCTCGAGAAAAGTGTGTCACAGGGGCCTGAGGGGAAAGCTCCGTATTTGCATTGCATACAGCAAACCCGACTGGCAGCTGCCCAGGGAGAACAAGGAGATACCTTTTCTCTCCTGCTTCAGAATGCTAGGAGATGGCAAATTTATATGATTAACCTTTTGTTCTGTTAATCAAACAAAAATGCCTCCAGCAAAGCAATAAGTAGAAGCTCGTTTAATTAGAAATATGGGGATTCACTCAGAAGTTGAGTGCAGAAAAGAAATCTGGACTAGTGAATTATCTGTGCCTTTTTCCTAGCCCTATTCTTTTGGTTTTGTTTTGCTTTGTTTTGTTTTTTTTTTTTAAACTATAGCTAAACAATCTATGATGTTCTGGCTTTGCCTTCTTCCCCAATCACATACTTTCATCACATATTGGCCACATTTTCTCCAAAGGACATTCACTACACAGCTGAGTTGGGATACTCAGCCCGATCCAAAGCTGATCACCAAGATAAGTGCTGATTTTCCAAAAGAACCCACTTACTTGAACACATTTCCAGAGCTCTCCATTTGCTATATAGACTAACAAATCAGGGACAAACACATTCCTGAAGAGTTAAACCACAGAAAATGCCATTTTATCTGTTACATATATGGTATATTAAAAAATTATATTTTTACAGAGCACTTAGTATGTTTTGTAGGTATTATTTGGGTTTGTTTACCTTTTTCTCCTCAACATTTGAGCATGTTTTCTAAGCTTGTCTCTACTCCTGATAGTTAAACATTGAGCTTGTCAGAATTTATCTGGTTCATTTAACACTAGCATCCAGTAACTCTGCATAGTAAATTGTGTGTTTATACTCTCTAAAAAATAATATAAACCAAATAAACTCTCATGTTAAACCTTTGAGGTTTAGGTAAAAAGTAATAATCAACTTCTCACTCCCGCCCCAGTGACACACACACATGCACACAGAGCAAAAGCTCCTCAGACTGAAAGCTAAACCTGCCTGCCCATCAGGGACAAAAGCAGAGAACTAGTTCATCACTCCAGGTGGTAGAGTTGTCATGGATCAATCTAAGACTTACGTAAGATAGAGGTTGCTAGAGTGAATCACACATTATTTTAAGAAATCCCAAAAGGTATACAAATCCATAGAAAAAGGAAAAAAAAATCCATGCAAAGCTTTCTTGGCTGTTCTCTAAGACTCAGTAGTGTCCCCACATTCCTCTTCATTCAACTTTCTCTTGTTCTGGCCATAATTCCAATGCTCACTCCCTTCAGAGTTTAGCCTACTGGACAATGGTTTCCAAGCTCAGAAAGCTTTCTGTCTTCCCTTTGTGCTCTCCTCTCACTCCTGACCATGTGTTTTTTTAAAATGAGACACCTCTGGTGTCTTCATGTGCTAGAGATCTCCCCCTACAGTACAACTCCACGTCTGCCAATAGGCAGAGCAGAATCAGGTTTTGCACTCACCCCTTTACTCTGTGGCATTCCTTCTGAAAGGGAGAAATACTCAGATTAACAACCTACCATTTTCCCCATTCCTACTGCATCTTCCCAGCTGAGGTCTGGGAAATAAGCACTGCTTGCTCGTTGGAAAGTTCAGTATTCTCTAAGCAAGTCAAAAAGAAGGGAAGATTATAAAAGTGAACAAATTGAGAACTTTTCCATGTATTCATTTTCCAAGGTGTCATGCATACTAAATTCTAAACTACTGTAATCCAAAATGAAGCCATCAAACTATAATCTCACTTTGTTGGGATATATCTAGTAACACTACGTTTAACAGTGGCAGGCCAATGTCTTTCCATGTGGAAAAAAAAATTTAAGGGGGTAGAACCACTAGAAGTTTCCTTTCCATCCAGTTATGAGATGCACAATGATGTAACTCTTGTTATTCCAGTATACTTATAGGTAACCTGGATAACTTGAAAAGAATAAATATATCCCAAAATTAAAAAAAAAAAGTAAACATTATTTCATGGGTACTTTGTATTAAATGTTATTCAGGTTAGACTCATGGTTCTTTACCAGTTACTAATTCTTGACCACACAATAGAACTCCAGGAATACCAGAAACTGATCTTACTGATCTCAATTCATATTCATAAAATAACAGTTACTTAAAAGACTAGAAAACATAGTAGTTTTATGTTCTACTACTATTCCTCTGGAGAAATAGGTTCAAGTTCAACCCAAGTCACAAGTAAAAGGAGTGTGTTAGGCCTATTCCCTAGTGATTACTTGCCCCCATTACAAAATGAATGCACAATTCATCACCACTGACAACCTCTCCTCAAGAGAGGCCCAAGACAGAAATAGCAGAGGTCTGAAGGTCAGAATAGAGCAATGGAGGAGCTGCATGGAAAAAAACTTGCATGGTGCCTGAAAACAGTACATTGGATTGTAACTAGTGCTTTCAGATCTCTACCTGAAGAGCACAGATTACCGGGTAGCTATAACAAGAACCATAAGGAGCCCTCCCTAGCTCCTCTCACATCTGAAGGGTTACACGACAGTTCACATATACACACACGATCAGAATTTGCTGAACTAAATCTCAGTTGAGATTCATATTTTCCTAACAGGTTTTAGGATTAAAGGAAACTGAACACACAGGACAACTAAGCTTTGTCAGATGGGCAGTTCCACAAGCATTATTTATGTACCAGCTATCTCAAAAGTCCTATCCCACAAAATTTGGACTCAACAACAAATATGCCTGACAAAGCCAGATTTCAGTAAGTCTTAGATGTTTTTACAGAGGCTGATGCCATCCTTTGCTGGGTAATTTTGTTGGCCAACCTTCAGCTACCTTTGCAGCAGGAGGAATACAAGCACTGTCAGTATGCAGCTAGAATGGAATATGTGACTCCTTGCATTAGACGATGGCTGAGGCAGTTGGCTCAAAAAAGCTGCTGAATCCAAGCCCCTGGACTCACAAATTGCCCTTTCGTGTTCTGTTATCAGCAGAAGGGGACAGCATCTCCAAGAAGTTCTAATCTGTTAATATATATTTACCAAAAACCATGAGTCTTTGTTGCTTACAAGAAGCAGTCTTAAAATAACCAGTGTGAACAATTATCACCTTTCCTTGCAACAGAAACAATGATGTCTCTCCTACAATTCAGGACTAACTGCCAGAACTTTCTGTTCTTCCTTGAATACCTAGTGTGACTGTAACAAGGATGCCAGAGTCCTCCTGAGGGTATCCAAGAGATCTCAGAAAATTCATCACATTCCCATGCCTTTTTCTAAAAGCAAAACAAAAGCCATACAGCTTGCTGGGTGGATATCTGCCATTTTGATACATTATCTACAGGAAAGTTTAAAGTAATATTTGAAAAAATGCAAACCTGTCATATATGATATGATAGAATTCCAAATGGAAAACAGGCCGTGCAGGGTGGGCACAGTCAGCTGCTGATACTGCATAATTCAAGAAGAGGGATGGCTGGGAAATGTGTAAGGACACAATGCTACAACTGGGCCAAGATGAAACTCAAACCTGGTCAAGATAAAATAACATATGCTGGACAGGAGTAATCATAACTCCACATATCATGAGCTCTGAGCTGACTGTTATCAAACTGAAGGGACATTTGGGCTTAGATGATAAAGCTCCCTGAAAATTTCAAGGAAGTCAAACACTGATTTCTTATGGGAAAAGTGAACAAAGCAAGGAATATTGTTGTGACACGTCCTCTCATCTCAGAAAGGACTTAGAAGAACCAGAGGTTGGAAGATCAGTAGGGAAAAGTACATGTATGATTTGTCCATTCTTACAAGACAACCACGTTTGGATGGAGAGACTACAGCTCTGTGCTTCTCCAATCCAAGCGTGATCCTATAAACACAAGACACAGCAAAACTTGAATTTCAGCCCCTCACGTGCTGGGACATACGTGGAGGGAAACAGAGGCAGAGCCTCATCTTTGCTCCAGCAGGCTTTGTGGGGCCAGTGGTGGCTGTGTGAGGGGAAACACGGGCCTGCCCTCCCCAGCAGGAATGCCAGGCGTGCTCTTGCCGCTCACCAGGGAGACCCAGCAGACACTGTGTGTGTCTTTTTGAAGCCACAATAGAAAGGAAAGTTGACCTCACACAATCTTAAACATAGGAAAGCAATCCTTAGGCACACTTTCATCCTCAGCATGTAAACTCTTTTAGACAACAGACTGTTTAGACCAGGGCCTTTTGCTTTATGAAGCATGCAGCGCAAAAAACATTTTCTAGAAAGACCATAACGGATCTATGAATGAGTGTATTGTTATAATCAGCAGCAAAACTTCTGCTAGGAATTATTAATTGCTTTCTTTTGAATAAATGTTGTTAAAGATTAAAAAGGAGATGGAAGGAAGGCTCTAAGATGATTCATTGTCACTGTGTTCACATGAAACAAATAGGGGGACACAAAGAAAGCAATTTTTTTTTTTTTTTCAAATGGTCACCCCCCTCCTCCAAGCTGACTGATTTCTTTCCCTGTGCACATCAGTAAACTGAATGGAATGAATTTTCAAAGCACAGCATGAAAGATATACCCACAAATCCCATTAGCAGTAATGTGATTTGTGTGCTTATCTGCCATGCAGTGCTTTGAAACTTCATTCCTCTATGTCCAACTTCAGGTTTTTTTGCTTCCAAAAATACTTACAAAGCATACATACATTCACAGTTTCTTTGGGGGTGGGGAAAATTTGAGAATGTGAAGACCTGGCTTCCAATTCCAAGGATAACAACAGGCAAGCAGAGCTTCAGCCTGAAGGAACAAGAGCTGTACCTCGGGTGGTTGTTAGTTCCCCAGTCACCATTCTGCCTAGGACTTCTTGACTTTTCTTGTTTCAGCCCTCTTTACTGAAATGTTTTTGTTTTGTGCCACTTTGAGCAATCTTTTTGTCACAAGAAGGGTAACTGCACTGCATGCTACATTCAGAATCTGGAATCTCATGACAAAGACCTTAAAAGAGAAGCAGACTACAGTGCACTGTTCATTTATTCTTGTGACAGGCTTTAGATTGTACAGAGCATAGAAAACCAGCACAAGATTAATCAGTTCCTGAGACTGTGTAAAATGAACACGCTTCTTACGGCAATTTTGAGATTCAAGGCTGCAATATTTTTGGTCTTGCATCTAAACTAGATGGCTATTGAACTAATAAGAAAGGTCCTTATGTTTTTATTTACCTACTACAGCATCTTTCAGCCTGGAAGGTCCCAAACCCCATGATACAATATCCACTTTACCAGCCTTGCCAAAATACTGCCACTTTTGAAATAGGCTTAGAATAGCAGAAAGGGATGCTCTTAACTAAAATACAATGGAAAACCTCATTTTTTTGGAGCAACTGTGAACATTCAATGTTAATACAAAGCAAGTTGAATCCAATTTAAATTTCACACCCAAAAGACACCATTATTATGAACAGCTCGTCTTTATTCTGTTTCTAAGAGGAAGAACCTAGCTGAGACTTGAAACTGGCATTTCAAGGAATACAGACAAAAATATAGTCTCTTAAATCACCGACGCCTGAACGTACAAGAACTAGAATTACTTCTAATTCTGATTGTAACCCTAAGGGATATCAAGTCAAACATTTATTTGAGTATGTTCATCTTCCAAAACTGCAACCGCCCTAATATCTACAAATAGGTTGAACAAGATTTTCATAATCTACCTGTTTCAAAGCATTCAGATCTTGACTCAACCTCTGACTGTTAGGCATATTGATAAGAAAATAGTTGTTACCTTTATTGCTCCTTTGAATACACTAAATGAAGTGGAACTATATTATTAGGAATTACAAAATTTCTGCCCATAGTGCAAAAAAGTAAAATTTCAAATAATAGGAGTATATTCTTCCCTTAATAGAAATCATACAGAATAGTTTGATTTAATCACCTGACTCTAAAACCTTACATGACTGATAAAATTTAAGATGTTACTCTGTACACAAAGTAATTATTGGAGTTAAAAGTTAATTACAAAGAGGAAATAAATCTAAAGATGAAAAGTAAATATTATTCCTTCTCCCAAAGCTGCTGCTTCATTTTCAACACTTTAAACTGTTTATACTTCATGATATGCTACAAAAGGGATACATAAACATAGTCTAAATTCTATCTTTATATTGAGATAAAGGAAAAGATTATATTTAGCATCTAGGCAGATTTAGACCTTCTATATGCTTTGCAAAGCTGACATGATTAATGTATTGTGAATCATGTGCCCTACCAATCCAGAATGGAAACATATGAAAATAAAACATGCAGATTTTAACTGATAAATATCTTCTACAACCAGCCAGTGACAGCCTCGTAACTCATATTGCTTTGTGGTTTGTTGTTTGTTTTTTTTTAAAATGGCAATTTAAAAAAAAAAGAAACAATTATCCAATTTGACTTCAGTTGTATTTTTGAGAAAATACTTTTCCATTGTCTTTACATGATTTCTATTAAGCATTTCCCATAATGGGTTTATTATAACTGGGATATATTCTATTTTGAATTTTATACCTGTCTTATTCTAGGCAGGTTTCCAAGCCTGAAGATTGCTTCTCTTGCCTTCCTAGGAGTAATTTTTCTAAAAAAGCAGAGACTGAAAGTTTGCCCTCCTGCATCTGTCCCTTCTCATCTTCCCATCTAGAATTCTACAGCAGGTAAGGAAGTGCAAGCTGCAAGTGAGGACATGATTTCAGTGTGATCACTCCAATATGGAAGTACATTATAAAACAGAGAAATCAATTAAGGCTTTATATGGTGCCAGGATTTTAGTCTCGGATCACTGCTTTATTTTGAAGGGGCAGAGCTGCAAGTTTCCAGACTGCAGCAATATACATTTTACAAGGAATCTGTGTGTCCCCATATGTGATTACCAGTTGCATAAGCAAAACATCCTGTAATACAATTTCATCAGCCAATGTACAAATGAAGAAAAGCTTGCATTTGCATTTAAATCCCAAGAAACCTCCTGCTAGCACACCAGTCTGCATAAGGCCCTTTCAACCAGTGTGCACCATGCATAATGGAAGACAACTATATTTAATTCAGATACCTACATCACAGTTCATCTAAGGAACATCATAATATACACTTAATTAAATATTAATATTTGTATTACTTTTGTTTGCCTATTATATCCTAAATTGCCTTTTATAATATGGGTTTTTTGAGACTCGATCAATTTGATCATCATCCTGATATAGCAAAATTCAGAGCAGATAGTAGAAATCACTGTTACAGATGGAGCTGCTGTCCACAACAGGAAACTGAAGCCAGCTTATTGCAGAGAGCATCTGATACCTGGTGATTTTAATGAAGCTTTCCGTCTCGCACACAAAATGGTGCAGAAGCCAATTCTACTGTCTGAGGTCAGAATGCAGAATGCTCATCATTAGTCAGCTTAGAGCTGTTTAAAATCAAGGCCCATTGTAATCAAAGTCAAAACTGTCACTGACTTCAGTGGAGAGAGCTTCACATCAGAACTTGCCTGTTTATCTGAAGCGTTGGAGACTGTGACTATCATAACAGTGCCCCCCAAAATAGTGTTTTCTACAGGCAACAGCGATGCAACCCATAAAAACCTTTACCCTCCAAAGTCAACAGCTTAAATTGCAGGGTGAAATGGACATGAGTGATAATGCTTTAGCATATGCATCACTGTATACAATTAATGAATGACTCATAGAATAAAATACAAGCTACATTATATATATCCTCAAAAACCTTTGGCTTCACTTACACTTTTTAAAGCACAACTCAATTATGTTAACTGATTAATACAATAAATTTTAACAGTATGTAACAATAATACTTAATAATGCCAATAAAATAACCTGGAATTATCCTTCAAAGAGAAGACAACACTACAAGGCCCAAAAAGTAATATGTGGTAGCTAGAACTACACATTAGTACTTCACAGCTAAGGCTCAAGTTCTACATTGCCTCTCTAACACCCGGTTGGCCAGCAACCAAACCAGGATTACCCATATTTTTTCTTTGATGGATGAAACAGCAAATACCATACTTAAAAAAAAAATAATCCCCAAAACTTAAACTATATTGAAAATCCATCTAGCATTTCAGCTTCACTCTTCACTACTGAATGTATTTGTCTTTTTTCTTTCCTTTCATGAAATTGCTTCATCTTGGAAGCAGGTATCAAAGCTGTTCCTCGATAACTTAAAAGAAAAATGACTGGAAACTCTTCAGTGTCATTGTATCTGACAAGTTTCTGCAATATATTTACCTACTTCTTTCACAACATTACTAACATTTAAGTACCCAGAAAGTGCTACAGCTGAGATTTTTTTCCCCATCCATTTCAATTTGAAAAAGATGCATTTGATTTTATGGCGTAATAGAGAAAACCTGCTTCTGTCTTATGGAAGTGGCTGTCCACACTAATTAGTGAGAAATAAAATTCACACAACCTTCCATTTTCTAGGATATGAACAGAAATTAAAATGCAGCCACTAACACACTTATTAACAAATCTTTACAAATCTCTCCTACCAGGACAGTTTTTTGTTGTTTTTTTTTTTTAAAATACAACTGTGATAACACCTCCAGAGTTATTTCACCAATTTTTCCATTTAAATGTGATTTTGACAACTTAATGACTGCATACTTTCAAAAATAACAATGGTATTATATGACTGTCATTTAAATGTAACTTAGGATTGCTATCAGTTCATCAAATTATTTCAGAAATCTGTTCACATCCCATGTTTTTGCAGAGATACATAAACTGCAGCTCTCACTTAATTTTGAAAAGTATTTTAACATTTGCATTCTAGTCCTCAGAGGTAAATTTCAGTTCAGATGCAGGATTAACAGATTTCTATCCCTACACTCCATTGTGGAATTTTATGCAAAAGCAGTTATTTTTTTAGAGGACTACAGGCCTTTTGGGACAAAACAGGATCTGGAGCAGTGCATTGTTAGCACTCAGGTTGCAGAAAGCACTATGATAAAACCTGCTTTCACACTGTGCTTTCTAAAACATCATAGGACCCAATGCAGTAAGGAAGGAAGCTGAAATGATCAGATATTGCCCTGCACAACCTAACTGCCTGCACAGTACCACCAGTGAGGTCTGAGAAAGGAAAGCATCATAGTCTGCTTTATATTTCTGAGTCAGACCTATGAAGTCCTTTGAATCAAGTTTGTATTTGAAATATTTTCAGACCTTACCTTCTCCATTTTAGCAAGCTAGACACAACACACCCACTGACTCCTGTCAGGGAACAATGGGAGGGACTGAGCGTGCGGCAGCTAAGCACTCATTGAAAAAACCAGAGGATGCTGCCATAATTGTCCTGAGAGGCTAGAAAGGAAACAAGACTCTATGCTGACAGCTTAGCTCAGCGTGAACACTCATTTTTCACATGGAGCTAATTAAAAACTGAAATTAGTTAAATATGGAAATGACACTTGCAAGCACTTTAGCTGAATTCTGGCAAAATCCCTCTAGAGTGCTGCGACACTACCCGCTGCTTCAGAACTCCCCAACTGAATTTCACAGTTAAAAGGCTGAGCAAAGGGAAAGTTATTACAGAGATTTCCAATTCAAAACGTGCCTGTAAAACTCTAAATTAAATTTCATGGTAGCCCTTTCAGTAATGAGGGACCTACTGTGCAGTCCAACGATAGGGTGCCCAAATAACGTCCCTGCATGTGTTGTCTGATGACCCCACCTTTAGATGCTGTGCTGGTTGTGCCAGGCCTGTGCAGCCCCCCAGGACACTGGCAGTACAATGCTACAAAGATAAGCCAGGGACTGTTACAGAAGTAGGTATTTGGAAAGCATGGACACAGAGCACACATAGGAATTACTTCCACAGTTTAGCAGCAGAAATCTCAGAAAATCAGAACCCAACAACCAAAATATTTTATGCCTTGTGATTTTAATTTATATTTGTAAGTGCTGAATAAATATGCAGAGAAGGGTCTATACTGCAATAAATTACATGGCCTATATATATATATATATATCAGTGCTTTACAGGCAAGGTAATAATAAAAAGCACTTCTGCATATTTAAATGGGCACAAAGAACCAAGGGACTGGATATGCATAAAAGATATGATGACTGACATTAGCTTTTTGACTAGAGCACCATGTGAATTCCATTTTGGCGCACGTGACTTTCCTAGTATGCATAAAAGCAAGGGTATTTGCCCAAGGGCAAATACAATTTCTGAATGCAATTTAACAAAACCTGCCCACAGAGCAGATCATTTTGGATCCATACCAAGGCATTCAGGATAGCCAATCACTTTCAAAACAACTGGAGCATTTTGATTTTATTGTTTTTCCTACATTCCATCCCTTTACCCTTGAGGCAATCCCCTCCCACTGGCCTGCTGCCACTATTGCACCAACAAATTTCTGTCTAGGAAAGCTAGCACAAGATGCCACGTAGCATGAAAGCCACTGTTACTCCCAAGTCTGCTGGCAGGGGGTATTGCTGCACCCAGCCTGCCAAAACCTCTTCCCTGGCAGCTCTCTGTATAATCTGTATATCACACTCAGGCTTTGCTAGTCCAGGGCCTTGAAACATCTCAGCTTACCCAGCTGGAAGGGATATGCTGCAGCTGCACCATCAGACCCTCTTATTTTATTGAATTTTGAATATGCAGTTTCAAAGCCATTCAAACGAATTTGCCCAAGGCCTCAGATCAGTAAAACTACTGATACCATCTGCAGCAGGCTTCCTAAATTTGAAGCATTTAGAAACAGGTGACAGGATAGGAGCTTTCAATGTAAGGACTGACACTCATGAAAAGCCTGCTAAACAAACTTGGTTATGCCCCAGTTTGGCAAGGAAGGAACTGTATGGCTGTCAGCCCAATTCTCACAATAGCACTGGTAATAATGGGAAGTTCCATTTTACATTATTTTTCAAATTATGTGTATTTTTCCAAGTTAAAAAGGAAGCATTTATCTGATCACTGAGTTTCATCTATTTTAGAGTATCTATATGAGTGGAGATAAAGAGCAGACTATGATGAACACAAGCTCTTAACAGGAGGGTGTATTAAGAAATCCAGAAGGCAACATCTAGCAGGCCGAGGCCTCTTTCTAGGTCATTAAAACATGGGTTGCCCTAAAGGAGGAAACCCAAAGGCATGATTTTAACAACCTTCCCTTCAAATAGTATTTTTAATAATGCCCACTGCTTCATCATATTCAATACCTTTAAACATCCCAGATGATGTTGAAATATATGTATACATGGTGTAACTGAAGTCCTGAAGGGACACAAAGACTAACGGCAAGACTACACTAAGCAGGTATTACATTTTGAACAAGGTCCCTTGTTTAGAACTCTGCTTTGACAAAACAGGGGAACTGTAAATATCCAGAAAGGATAAACCAATAATAATGACAGGGAAAAAAAAAAAAAAGAAAAAAGAAAAAAAAGATACTTTGATGCCCAGGGATATATGTAGTTACAACACTAAGCTGAGTCTCCTACAGAGTCTGCGCTGCCAACAAAACCCAGATCTGCCAGCTAGGAAACCACTAATGTTTCCCCACTCATATTGCCATCCAATTCTTCTTTCAGCAACCAGAGGCAAAAGATTAAATTCTCTGTCTAGCAGTTGTCCACAATCATGGCCCATTTAGAACACATCTGACTGGCAGGTATGAGCTTAAAATCTCCTGGGATCTATACCCGGCTGGCAATACACCCAGGAGCCAGAGCCTCAGCCACACAAAGCAGAGTGTGTCAGCCCCAAGAACTGTGTTGAGGTGGCTATGGTCCAGCCTGAAGCCTCACCTATCAGTTTCTGCTATTTCACTGCCCTGGCTGAGTCTGTATACACAACCCTCTCCACAGTAAGGATATAGCAGATAACTAGTACCTACTTCTCTTTTCAATGGATTGTAATAGCACCCGCATGATTTGTACAAGTAATGACCCTGTTTGGAATCAGTATTCTTAAAGAGAGAAACTAAAATTATTTTTATCTTCTTCCTCTCCCCCCTTCTGTCATCCTACCTGAGCATACTCACAGGAAGATACAGCTTGGTGAAAGAGCTAGAGGCAGAAAAGGGGAGTCTGGGGAAGGGTACTGTCAGATACACTCAGACAGCTTACTCTGAATAGCAATCATAAGCCAATGACTTATGCCTTTTAAAAGATCCCTAGAGAATAAACTATAAAGAACTTGCTGGAAAGAACAACATGTATTCCAATCAACTTATGACTGTACTTCCAACCTGCAACGAACATTCTCTCTCCAAGGTGCTTCACGCTATAGTCAGCACACGACGCAAATCTGGGCAAGCACCACTGGGATACAACCTAAGGCATGCTTACGAGGGGGACATCCATGCAGACAACTGCTTTTGTCACCTAGGCCTCTGGGAAAGTATTTACTCAAGAAGAAATGAAGAGTGGCTTAAAGGTGAAAAATTAGGACAGGATTTTCATCTTCAGGCACTTGAAGGTATGTAATCATTCTCTTGTTCTTTTACCTCCTCTTGTACTCAGAAAAATCCAATGAAGTTTAAAAGCTTCAATCAAGACAAAAATCCCAGCCTGCAGCCTCCCTTCAGGGAGGAAGAAGTGAAGAGGGAGCAAAGGGGGCTGACAGACAGGAAGCGAGTATTTATTATTTCTATAACCAATAAAGCATAGTGGTGTGAGCCAGGGAGTTACACCCACCAAGCACAGCCATCTTTGCCCTTCTAGGAACTGTTTCAGTGCTCAAAAGGATGCAGGATGCACAACACAGCAATGTCATCCTTGTGAAATAAACCAGCCTCCATATGCAGAAAGCAATGGAGCAAAGATTATTCCCAAAGCTGGGGCAAATAAAGGGCTACAGTTCCAGGAGACTGGCAAGTCAGGTATGCCCAGAGGAGAGTTTACAAGCTGGCTCTTCAAGCCATAGGCAAGAACAAGACTCCTAAGATCATTCAGCCTCACTCTGAACTGCTGCCTCATATTGATTTTCTTGGTAAACAGAGCCTAAAATCATCCCAGAAGAGGCAGAAAGAGTCACTTTCTGATTTTGCCAAGTACAGGGTCCTCAGCAGGAGCTACACAGGTTTCGCCCCATAAAGGGATTCTGGCATTCTAGATAGTCTAAGTCATTAAACAAATTATTTGAATTGTAAAACTTTAGTCAAGGTCATTTGCAAATAGAAACCTTGAGTTCAATAATGTTTTACCAGTGCATGACACAATTACAAGAATAAAACCCTGTTTTTATAACTCTGCAGTCTTTTCCCCTTGGTTATCAATTTTTAAATACAGGGAAAGAAAAAAAATAAAAGAACTATGCTTTTGAGAACAAGAACATGTTTCTTCCAATAGTGTTATTTGATGTCATTTGCCTTATGATTTTTCTTAAGGTACAGCAAATCTGGAACAGAAAATGGCACATATTTCAAGATACAGAGCCAAATTCATCCCTGCATCTTTTTCATGCCCCATTGGTGTAAGCCAATTTTTTTCAATGTAGCTATATCAGTGTGAAAAAGGAATAATGCAATCATGAATCAAGTCCATACTATTTTTCATGACAATTCCACTTCAGCAAAGCCTCAGATAGAACCTAGTGAACCACAGATCACAGTAATACTTCACAACATTTGCTCAACAAAAAGTATTAAACAAACGTATCTTTTTGACTGTATCTTAGCAACTTGGCAACCCTTAAAGTATCAGAACACCGGGAACAAACCTACAAAAGCTTACCTACAAATGCAGACTTTAATTTTGAGAATAGCTGCGCCAGCATTGATGGCTAGAATTGCAAGAATTAATTTTGCAGAATGGGGCCATAATGCATACATTTTACCTGTATGTGCACCCAGTCTGGAAGGTATCTCTGAATTAGTGGTATCATTTTCTAGACTGTTCACTATGTCTGTCATGTATATTCAACAGCAAGGATTTTAAGGTTTCATTATAGGAGATATCAAAATAAAAGTATTGCTAAATAGCTTAAGTGTTCCACAGCCATTTGTCTCATGATTTCCACTGATTTCAGTTACATCCCTCAAAGTGAGCTGGAGGAAAGAACATGCCCTACAGAACTGCATCGTGGGCCCAGGCATCCTTCACAGCACCAGTTTTATGCTCTGCAACCAACTATGGCCAAAGTACCACATATACATTATACCTTAAAATAATCCCATCGCTAGAGAGCCAAAAATAATGCCAACCAACAGAGATTCAACAGCTGCATGCAGAACAGGGAAATGAAACTTAATTCCTCACAGAGAAATGCAAGGGGACTATATGAAAACTGCAGGGGCTGGTCCACACCAATTTTAATAAAGTCTTTAGACAGATGGCAATAAATCCTTAGTATTTGCAAGGAAAACTGCTTTATTCTAAAGCAACCTGCAGTTTTCCATTGTAAGAGCCAAGAAGCAACTTTATGCTTTGCACATGAAGGGTACAGCCACCCTCTGCTTGGTGAAATGAGGGGGACTGCAGTGTCAGTAGGACCATGTCTAATTGATAACTAGACCAAAGAAGGAAATCGGTGGTTAAACCCTGAAGTTTTAACTCAAGATTGTTCCCTCAGTACCTTTTAATCAGCTTCTGCATGATTTAGAGTTTAAATTTAAGTCTCTAATCCTGAGCTCAGTAGTGTGAAAAGAAAAACAGTTCAGGAAAGCCTGGGTCTTCACTTCGCTACAAGGCAGGGCCAGATCCTCTCTGCTTGAGCCTCGGGGGTGCCTTATCTGTTGTGAGCAAAATAAATGTTTTGTGAGCTGGGAAACAAATTTCTTTATTATCACCAGGTTGACATCACCGATGTTCCCAGTCCCCCCGTGGCTCCTCACCCAGCTCATGGCATCTTGCTGGTGCTGGAGGCCTGCTGCGGCCTGCAGCCAGGCTGGGGAGCAGCCCTGTGCTGCCCTGGGCCCTGCACAGGCTGTGTCTGCACACAGCTCAGCCCAGCCTGTGGAAGTGATCTTCAGGCAGTGCCAACGGCTCCATGTTCCCCAAGAGAAACAGGAGAAACCTGGCCCCTGCCACTTCAGAAACGCTGTAACCAAGCCCACATATGATAAATGTGGGAAGGAGTGGAAGTGATTCATTACATGTAAATATCAGTGTAGCAGACATGTAGGAAAGGACTTCAGCAATATCCCCTGCTAAATATTATCTCATTGGACTTGTCAGAAATACAGGTAAATACTGTAAATAAAAATCTGAGCAGTTCTCAAGCAGCTACAACAATATTACTCTGGTGTACCTAAGGTTCTGGCGTCCTGGAGACTGAGTTGGCAAAAAGTTAGGAGATAACGTGCAACACTGATGGTTTTCCTCCTTTTAAAATAATTGTTTAAAAAGATAAATATGCATTTATCATTACTAAAAAGTTTTCTTGACACAAGCACTGTGCAGTACAACGAGCTGTGTCAGGGATGCAAAACCCAACGGCTGCTCAGGAGCTGCCAGGAGGGCGGCCGGCGGGAGGTGCGGGTCCTGCACCCACTGACCTGACACAGGAGCAGCCTCCGCTTTGTCCCCATTCCTCGAGATCTTTCAGTCATGGCCTGCTGCTTAGCTTAGTTTACCTGAACATTTCCTCGTGGATGGCTGTAGGATGAATTCGCTCAGGCTGATGATTTAGTGGTTGCCTGCTGATACCAGAGAGAGGTGCATTTTTCCCTTCAGTGTCTGCTTCGTAAATCAATCGCTAAATGATGTGCTACTTCATTCACATTTTTTTGGGCCTCCATCTGACAGAAGACACCTGCTGTGGCAATAACTGACAAAATGTATGGAACCTGTGGAGAGGATGAGGAAAAGACAGGAGGACTCTGTCTTTGCACATGCAACCTACTGGCAGAAATGCTCAGGCAGTCGCATGCAAAAGCTGTAGATTGAAGCTATTGAATTTTCTAGTAGCACCATACACTGCGTAACATTGCTTTTGCATCAGAATACAAGTACTTCAACAGCCAATCTTCAAAGCAGTACAATAAGAGGTACCCAACTGTGTTTCAATTAATAGACGTCAACAAGAGAACTTGTACTTTTCTACACTAATTCCACGGAGAAAGCAAAGAATAAAAAGCTATTAAAAAAGTGAAAAAAATTCTACAAACTTTAACAATTGAGAAAAAAAAAATAGTTTTATTAATCTGTATCTTGGAAACACAAGCAATTCATGGCCGTTTTGCAACATCTCCCCTAATTAATCCGCATCAGGTTATTTGGATGCAATAATGATCTTACTGTCAAGATCAAAATATTCATTACTCTACAGAGCAACTATTAAAATTTTTAAAAGCAATTTGGGAATGTTGGCCGAGTTGTCAACATATAAACAAATAGGTACTGCTAACATTCACACCTCCTTAAATCTTTCTTTTGCAAGGCCTTATAATATTTTTCAGTAGCAACATACAAATTACTTTCCCTGGAATAAGACTGAAGATTCCTGCAGATTCTTAAATGAGAAGACACGTTATCGCCACTAGCAGTAACACAAATAAAAGAGAACTACTTCTACACGTGGCAGCACTGAAAGGAGCAGTCTGTAGTATCAGTATTAGAAGGTGGGTGAGTAAACCAGAGGTGGGCAGATTACTGTGCAAGCAAAGGAATTTTGAAAGCTTCACTAGGAAGTTGGGATCTGCTCCTTCTGAAAGAAAATCAACCAGAAAGCAGAAATAACACACTCCTTCTTCTCTAAAGTGCTTTTCATCAAGTTGTATGGGAACTAGAATAAAACCTCTCTTCTACCCTTCAGAACAAAGCATTAACATAAATATTATTATTGTTACAGCTTCCACAACATGAGGTTGTACGTTACCTAATTTTATTTTTTAAGACAATAAAAGACAATAGACTGATAGCCCCAGAACCTGGTGTTTGCCATTTATTCTCAGAATAAGAGTAACACTGAAAGATTCCCCAAGTGGTCCGGCTTCACTTCTACAATAAAGAAATTGCTCCTTTATCATTGTTTATTCAGAAAAATAATATATTTCATCTGAAACAATGATTTAAAGGGACTCAGCACTGAGTGTTGGCAAAAGGGTGTCATACCTGACATGCTGGCAACAACCAGTGGCTTTAATATCATGGGCTTGGTTCCCCCCTCCACAGAGCCCTCTCACAGCTGGGCCATGATGATTTCTATTTCCCCTATGCTCAGCTTACAGGAGATAAGAAATAGCAGAAATAGCTGTGCTTCCCCAAGGAGCAGTGCTTCCCCAGCAAACAGCCTGAAAAGCAACACTTTGGCCCACAGGAACAATCATTTGGGGTCCTGAAATAAAAATGGAGAGATAAAGCTGTGGTGGGAGAGCAAGTCCTGCATCCTAAAAGCGCAGAAGTAGATTTTAATTGCTTTGGCAGCACCCAAAGCTTCAGCCCTCTCCTTGCATAAAGTTAGTTGGGAAAATCAAACTAGCTGGGGAACAAGTGGTAGGTGGGGCAGACAGTGAGAAAAAACCCCTGACACACAGATCCCCAAAACTCATCTTAAATACTACACCAGTAATCTTCCTTAAAGTAACTAGCAACATGTTAGTTATTCACAATTAAAGAATTGTGAATTGAGATGTTAGTTAGAAAAAAAGATTTTGCCTATTGCAAGGGAAAATAATGATCTAACATGGCTCCATGTGTCATATGGACATCTAGGATGCTTTGGAAAGTGAGTGTAGTGAATTCCGTGTTACTCATTCCAGCACTTGGTGAAGAAGTCACTTCGTTATCAACAGACACAAACAGTCTCACACACAGAGATCTCTCCTCCTGAACTACCTGAAAAGAGCCATGAATTGTCTCTCATCCTTTACCACCTTGTGCTATTTCTTTCTGAAACCCAGTGCTCTTCATTAGCTCTAGTTATTACATTACTTTTAAATATCCAGAATATAGAGCCTGATAGTACTCAAAACAGCCACACAAAACCAGCAGAGCCCAGATCCATTTTTTTACAGTAATGTAAAGTATATACATTACTAAAACTCAATTTAGTCATCCAGAATGTAGGAATAACAACATTTACTTTCCCCTAAGTAAAGTGCTTATAAGCTAAATTAGCATTAACTGTTATTCATCTCAATTCTAGGAAACAGTAAATCACAGCCTTAACTTCAAGCATTATGTTTTTAAAAATAAGTAATTTCATTGAGTAGAAAACAGAAGTTTGGTCTTTCTTTTCAATTCCTCCAGCTATCATTATTTACCAGAAGCTAATTTAGCCTATTTACACAAAAATCAAGTCCTTTTTCTTGGCTCTTCTTCGCTAGAATTAATCAGAAGCAGCATGATCCCGTGTTTAATTTCAATCACAGCAGCTATTGCTTTGTAAGTAAATAAAACTTAGAAAATTTTTATTGCTCCTAAATAAGATGCTCACTTTTTCTTATGGAAAATAAAATTTAGAATAATAGCTTCTATGTGAACTTTCATTTAATTATGAGTGTGCCACAGAGTATGTGTTTTCTCTTAATAAAATCCAAGTGCATAATTAAAATTGCATTTTCTGGAAAGACATTAGCAATACCTGGATCATGTAGATGTCCAAACCATCCAGAATTTATATGTCCATAAGGAAATACAACTTGGGTAAGGAAGAAGAAAAAAATAATTTACGATTAAAAGAAATCTATCGATCATAACTTCACCCACAGAGGCAAGTGCTATGAGGTGGTACATGGAATTCCTTTTGTAGTCCTGGGACTTCTATTTCAGTTGAAGTTGAAGAAGCTGGTTATCAATATTCTAGCTAAATTTTCTAAAAAGACTGCAGAATTTAGCCCCACCTGTTAGTCCTTGCTAGGACAGTAGTGCTATTTGTTTCCCAGCCCATTTCTGCCTTGCAAACTCATACAGCTGATTGATGGTGCCAGAGAGATGCTGTGAAGTGGTGGCTGCTCCCCTACCAAGGGCAGGGGAGAAATGGATGGTCAATTCCGGATGATCTTACATTAAGAGAGGAGTAAATGAAAAATCTGCACTGCCCCCCCACCTCATGCTTACAGAGGATTGCACCTAACCTTCAGCCAGTGAAACTGAGAGAAAACTGTTTTAAAGCTTTAGAAGTAACTAAGAATACATTCAGCTTGAGTTCTGCCCAGTGATGACCTTGGTTTTAAATCCATACTGTCAGGATGAGAGTTAGACGGATTTTCCTTAACTTTATAACTTTCCTTAACTTTCCTTAACTTTAGGACAAAGTTCTTTATCCTAAATGGCTTTTGCCTCAAGACTTTATCTACTAGCACTGTCTTTCACAAAACTGTACACAGGGAAGAGCAGTTTGATGCAGACACAGCTGATCTGTAAATCTGTTGGGATGGTCTAGATTTAGTGTTCGGTGAAGTGTATGTGTGGTATACTGACACTCCTGTAAAACACTGCACTGAAACAACCCTGTCACAACAATGGGTTTAAGACACATTTCTCATTACAAAAGAGAACAGTTTAGAATTCATTATCAGCAAGTACTGCTGGTCAATATGTACTAGATTACTCCAAAATACTACACACATTGAGATACTATGAATTTCACCCCGCTGCAGAAAAGCCTACACAGTGATTAATTTTCTTATTGAATGGGCCTGGGGTAAAATTCTGACAAAAACACAGAATAAGCAAGCTAAAATATAGGGGGAATATTTTCATAATTTCTGTCAATTTATAGTAATGTTAGTTATTTTTAGTACAGCACAAAATATTATCTACATAGGACTTAATTGCATCTAGTAATACAACAAAATGCAGGTGAAAGAAATGAGCAAAGAACACAGAGATATATCAGTTCAATTTGTAGATATCTATACACACAAACAATAAGCAAACTAGAGACATGTGTAATATACTTCTGTCCACTACAAATTTGGCCTTTTCATAATCCACAGCCCAAACTCTATTATAAGCTTGCCATTTCAATCTAGACCTTTGGCTTCCAAGAAAAGGCTTTCGGGAAAAACTCTGTTTATATTTAGGAAAAGCTTTAAAAGGTAAAACTATCATAGAATAGTATTATCGTTATCTTACCAGACTAGTCAGAGACTTCAAACTGAAATGGTATTTTATAGTAAGCTAATAATGTCTCAATTTGTAAATGGCATGCAGGGCATCTATATTACTGACAAGCAGGGATAACGACTGCAGGATTTCCAGTTCCTGAGCTGACAAAGGGGATATTTTCATGATGGTGACACACACATGTGTTTCAAAGGTCTCCCCAGCTGGCACAAGTAGCATGACTTATTAAAGACTGAACACACCTTGCATGGTGCACATGCATGTTGATGTAAAGCATACCTAACAAACGACAGCCCCCATCAAAAGGAGTGGGAAGAAGCCCCACAGGCCTACAGACACTTCAGGTGAGGAGAAACCATCTAGGATTTTCTATTTTGTTTCAGCCAAGAAAGGACACGATCGTGTTTAAATTTCCAGCCAAGGGAAACAAAGATCCAGTGTTACCTCAATACAATTGTATGCCTTCACCTTAATCTATAAATACTCACGTGCCCAGCCAAACAGCGACTGCTTAAAAGACTCACTTTCAAAGTGAGCCTGCTATGCTCTGGCTGAACCAGCACAGCTTTCATCTCAAAATTTTCAGGGGAAACCTTACTGACCAAAGACCAAATTACTGCCACCTCCAAAACCCCATCTCGTACTCTTGGTATCTGAGGCCTGTTTTGCCTTGCAAGAAATACAAGTTTTTTTTTCTCTGAAAACAGAAAGATTTGGGGTTACGCACTAAAACTAAGTAAGAAAAGCATCCACAAAGAAATATACTGGTGGTCTGCTGTGGTCAGTAATTTACCCATGTGTCAAGTCCCCGAGTACTGAACTTAAGAAACCGCTTTGTACAACTGTAAAAAAACCCAACATGAGTCCAGAATCACGACTATATTAAAAAAAAAAAGCAAGATATGCAAAATATGCAACCGTTTCCTCTTTTGCAAAATGCTGTGGGATTGTCAGAGTACACTAGTTGTAGCACGCAGCAGAAGCTTTCACCTGCTTCTGCATGTGAAAGACAGCTGAAAAAAACATTAACCTACTTGTTAAGAGAACTAGAATTCCTAAGCTTTGACCCCGAGCTGTGGCTGGGACATTTCTAGAAGGAAAAGCTAACATTTGTGCTCAGGACAATGCTCCATAGTCAGAAGGTAAATAGGATGGATTTAATCAAGTCAGTCCAAGGCCATGTGCTGCCTGGGAAGTGACTCAGTGCACACTAGTCACAAGTACAGGGCAGAGCCATCCATCCCCCTTTTGAGCTGACAGTCCAAGGTCCAGGCCATGGAGCTGCCAGTGCCTGGCAGGAGAGGACTGGTAGCACAACCCACAACCTGCAGTTCACTCTTTTTCTGTGTCTCTGGGGCTCTTGAAAAAGACAGTTCCCAAAAGAGCCCAGGGAGTGGAGGGACTGTTCCAGGAGGCTGCACCTGCCCAGGGACCACTCAGCTGTGCTGCACTGAGGAGTGAGTGCTCATCAGCAAGAGACTCCTCTACTGAAAGTAGCTACTACAAGGTCTACTTCAGACTCAGGTCAAAAACGTAGGTAAGGATGTGGACAGCTTTTAAACTTGTATCCAGGAATTCCAAAATGGTGAATCCCATGTTAAATATTTGTTCATTCAAATCATGCAAACAACAGTCAAAACTGCACATTTTCAAATGGACACACAGTCAAAGCAAAGCAAATTCCCACTCTTTCAATTTATCTGTCATGTATGTAGCATTCCAGGAGTACCAAATCAATGTTAAACTAAGTGTGTCTAAAAGCCTTTTTCTGTTCCAGCTGTTTACAGTTTTCTACTCGTAAATATGGCAGAAAATATGAGTGATTTATGAACACTCACTTTAAAAAGTCAAACAACATATTAAAACAATACTTCATAGCACAGTGAAATAGAGTTAGGCAGACGATTTTCACAGCGATTTTTACAGAAAGAACATGCAGAGATTTTTTATGGGAAAAAAATAAAGAGAAGTGTGTGTATTAAATGTTGTTAAACCTCTACATCTCCTAAAGCAAAAGTCACTCTGTCACAGATACAAATAAAATCTAAAAGAAGATAGTAAAATCATAGCTTTTCAATCTCAGTAATTTCCATTTACAAATATTCTACGGTGAGCAGAATATTCTACCCTTCACTAACCTACATCTTTAAAATCCAATGCTATTTCCAGCCTCTGGGTTAATATCAGAGTGGGGCAGTGGTGATCAAATGACAGAAAACCAATCAAGTAGCAAGATGCATCTTGCAGTTTTCTTTAATGTCTATAAACTCACTGTTTTCAGTAACAGTAACAAACTTCCTTAGCCACAGGCCTAATTGGTGGCACTTGCCCATGGCTGCTTAGACAATTGCAATGACCCCGGTTGTGCAAGCAAATAACGAGCCTCGGAATTGACTAAGAAGTGTCAGAACAGCAGAAGCAAAAATTGGCTAAGGGAGCACATCAGCAGCTGGAGGTGCATCCTCAGGTGGTGCTCAAGAAGAATGAACACTTTCATTTGTAGCCCATTTGCTGCAAAAGGAGAGAAGTTTAAGATATGCCATGGAGTACAATATGGCAATCCAAGCAAAGAAAAGGAAAATAACTTTTCTGTATTTCTGAGAACAAATAGCTGTCTCTACCATCACATCATATTTTTACTATTACCAGCTAATACAACAGCAGGCAGAAAGTGCAGCTGCGGTCCACAGAATATTTGGCATTTCTGGCCCAAGCATAATCCCTCATGTAATGAAAAACCTATTTCTATTTCTGCATCCTCGCTACTCTTCATACTGAAGAGGCTTGCGTCTGTCTCCCATTTATTGAAGCTTATTCTTCATCTAGACAGCCAGGTCTGGTTTGTATTAGAAATTAGGTTTTAAATCACAATTTTGCTATTATTTATTTTAGGATTTTCAGGAAGCCTCCAGAAGTGCAGAAAAATTCTTCTTGTGAAAAAGACCCTAATAATCTTAATGAACCAAGCCCCAAATCTTTGACCCATGTTAAAGAACTTTGACGGTTTTAAGGTGCAAGATAAATTCTGATTATAAAGACAGTAACATTACTTCAAGAGTTAAAATGACACAAATTGTAAAAAAAAAAAACAACAACTAAAAACTCCCCATGCAAGAGTAAGACTTATCAGAGCCCTGAACTTTTTTCTTAATGAGCAGGCTCCATTAGGGGCTCTTCCTTTCTCGTTTCTCATGTGGTTGGGGTTTTGCATGTCAATGATTAATGGAGTCTCAAGATGTAGAAGGGGATACACATGAAGAAAGAAACAACAGGGATAATAAACTTTTGGCTCAATAAATCTTACAGGCCTAAATTGCACCTCCATACTCTTTGTGGTCTCTGCTGCCTTGTGGCCAATTTTAACACAATTCTCTATTTTTAGGTCCCAGCTCTGCACCACTTTCTTATATGCACAGTTCTCTCCTCGGAAAAGACCTTCTGTGATATAGGCATAATAACCCACTGCTGAGATAAATGTGACATTGCCTTTCTCTGGTAACTGTTAGCATGCCTGCTGTGAAATTGTTTAACTTCTATTTCACTTTAAAGTATTTTACATTTACGACAGACCAGCAGAGATGTTGCAAGTTCACACCTGCAATTACAGTACTTTGGAGTACTTGCTCCGTGCTCCTGACATGTTTCAAGCAATTATTAATTTTCTCAGCATATCAAGCACTGTGTGTTCCTCTCTTTTAAAGACTTTTAATAACTGAACACAGAAATCTTCTAGCAACAGTACATTGTTACAGAAGAAGAATCTCCCTTCTTCTGCAGAAGGCAACATTACCCTCACAACACCAATTCAGTTGAGGACGTATCCAGCTGTCAGGAGCAAAACCCGAGTTTGCTGATAAGCCACATGCCTTGGATCAAAGTAGCTCCCCTAGAATTATGCAGGGGTTTAATGGTTTCCAGATTTAGGAGGGCCAGCTGCAGCACGAAGTTCCTGGTTTTAAATTGAAAATTTGTAATTATGTTCTTCTGACCACACAGCATTATTTCAGCTACACTGTCAAACTTTTTGATAGTACCAGGTTGGCTTTGCACTTGCTGTTGGTACAACCATGCTGAAGTCAGGTTGGCTTTGCACTTGCTGTTGGTACAATTGTGCTGAAGTTGGTTTATGAGGCCAAACTGGGATCCTGAGAACCAGCAGTTCATGCCATGCCTCCTGCTGAAGTAGGCATGGATAGGGCCTTCTGATCGTCTCCTGCCTTCCTCATTCAGCCTCTGATTACCACATTAGTTATAAGCAGTCATCTGCACCTCACAGAGAGTAGGAAGTCTCTTGCAGGAGGAATGAATAAATTGAAAGGAGAAGATGCAAATATAAAAAATATAAAACATAACTGCAAAAATCATGCAGAACACTGAGATTTAAACAAAACAAGTTTTAACATACAGGTGCAGGCAGCAAACATGCAACAGACTGACTGACCTTTCAAGGAGTCTCGTCTAATCCAGGTCAATTCCTGCAGGGCAAATAAAGTGCCACAGCAACAGGGTACCCCTTCTCATCCACCTATCCCACCACACTGGCACTAAGTGATAACATCTGTTCTGGGGCTTCCCTCAGAAAGCATTTAGTAAGAAGAATGTTGGAAGAAATCAGCTGATCAACCAACCAGCAAATTTAAAAAAGCTTCAAATTAACGACAGCACTGTTATGTATGATGTATTATGTATTTTCCTTTTAAAAATTAAACACAACATACATCTGGACATCCCAGAGAAGAAAACAAACTAAACCCACAGAATATTTAAAGTTTTAGGTAAGGTCCTGTAAGATCAACGTAAGAGAATGAAATTCCTTTTCCATTCAGGAACTATAATAACCCAAATGCTTGTCTTTTCCAGCAATTATTCAGTAATAGCCAGGATAAAGACATTAATAACGTCTAATAATCACAGTGGGGCTCAGTAGTGATTCTCTCATTATCAAATCTGCTCAACATACAAGTCAAAACATGATTTTTCTAACCAACCACATTCTTCATTTTGGCATTGTAATTCAAGCTTCTGCTGTCAGAGACAATTAGGAGAAATTAAGTAGGACACAATTCCTCGAATATTAAGAAAGTATACATGCATCAGTCAAAAAAGGAGCCTCTCCTTCCTACACCCCTTACTCTATTACATAAAATAGGCTTTGGCTCACCTACACCCATCGTGGTCAAATCCTATTGTGGAAAACAAACATCCACTCCCACTCAGTGAAAGGACTGCATGTCTTAGAGTTTAGCACTAATCACTTTTCAGGCAAAAATCATTAGAAATGGCAATAACTCCTCACAGTGGTACAAATCTGGGGACTGACTGGGTGGGGAGCAACTCAGTGGGAAAGACCCTGGAGCCCCTGTGGACAGAGAGCCAAACATACCCAGCAACACGGCCTGGAAGCAAAGGAGGCCAGCAGTGTCTTGGGCTGTAGGAACAGAAGCACACTCAGGAGACTGAGGGAGATGATTATGCCCATCTGCTCTACACTCATAAATCTGCTTCTAGGATAACTGCATCTAGCTTTGGGCTTCCCAATACAACGAAGGCATCAATAAACCAAAGCAAGTCCAGGGGAGGCCATCAGGATGGCTGGGAGCTGGAGCACTTGCTCTGGGAGGACGGGCTGAAGGGGCTGTGTTTGTTTGCCCTGGGCAAGAGATGGCTCTGGGGGCTTAAAAGCCACCTGCCGATACCTACAGGTCATCAAGGAGATAAAGCCAGGTTCTTCACACTGGTATATGACAAGAGCATGAGAGACAAAGGGGATAGATAGAAACAAGGCTCAACCTGGATATAAGGAAATACTTTTTCCCCATGAGGACAGTCAAGCAGTGGAACATGTTGCCCAATCTCTGTCCTTAGAGATCTTCAAGACCAGACTACAGAGATGACCCAGGTTTGAGCAGAAGATTGGACTAGAGACCTCCAGAGGTCCCCTCCAACCTGAATTATCCTATAAGCTTGTAAACCTAAATCTGGAGTGCAAAATTTGTCCCAGGGATCACACAGGTTGTCAAAGAAAAGGCTTTTTTTTCCTGATTATAATGACAGGGCTATAATATAAAGAATTAATAGCAAGGTGCAACAACGTGACCATAGCGTGCTAGGCATTCACACCCACTGACCTTGGGCAAGTCAATGACTATCACTGGACATTCTCTTCTGTCATTTCTCTTCCCACTGTTCAACTTCCTTTACTCCATAGTTTCTGTAGTTTGTTACCCTGTCTTCTCATTTTCACAACTTGAATGTAATTCCTGTTTTTATATTTTGTCTTCCCAAAAGTTCCTTGGATATTCCCTTGTCTCTTTAGTACACTTAAGTATTTTTGGTGGGTTTTTTCATGGCTTTCATAATAGTGCTGTAAGAACTGCATTAGCCACACTTTGAAAATTCTTGTCACATCTTTCAATCTATTACCCCACTGAGCAATAGTTCTAGTCCTAAACACAAACATGTACATCTACACTAAAATTAATACAATCTGTAACCCTGTTAGGTGCAAAACAACACAATGAGTTAGCAAAGCAGCATAGCAACAAGTCATGTCTGTGAATCCATAAATGATCTACTGGTGATCTCAATACAAATAGCTGCTAACGGAGCAATGTTTCCCTAGGGAGAAATGAGACATTTTACACTGATATTGAACATTGACTTTTCAGAGAGAGTGACCACAGGTTATTTGATAGGCATTTCGGACTTGGCATTACATTAGCAAAATTTCATCTTCAATATCCCTTATGCTCACCCTTTCCCTGAAAAATGATCTCATCACAGTATGTTGGGCTAGGTTATAAAGCATGTCTCACTAAAGCATCTCGAAGCCTTTTCACCAGTTTTTCCCCCGGCTTCCTGCAAGACATTTTGCATCTACTTATCTCTGCTATCTCTTTGCACTGACAAGAATTCATACCTGTGATTCTGGGATTAAATCTTAGATGACTAAAAAAAATAATATTCAACATTTGCACTAATGAAAGTGAGAATAGGGTCTGTTGCACAGTCATTGTGAAATCCAGGATATTTTCTAGGTTATGTGTGGTAAGACAATGACAGTGCATGTAAAGCACAGCTGAGGTAAAAAACAAAACATCTCTGAGGAAGCCATTCCTGCAGCTTTGAGTAGAAAAAGCCCTAACCTATACTGTACAAATGATAATTGTGCTACCAAACTAATTTTAAGCACTCTCTCTCTGAAATGTCCAGGTTAGCTACTGCTATCCTATTACATCACATTGCTCATTTCATGATACCAACCTCTACCACACCACGTGCTGAGTTGAGCAGCATCAGCTGGTATAGCTAACACCAGCTAGGCAGTTACATCACTTTACTCAACTTGATAGCAATATACTTCTGGGAAGCATTACCAGCATCTGTGAAAAAAAATTTCTGAGACCCATCCTAGATTGTGTTGTGCAATACGTATTAAAAAAGAAACAAAACTGTGCTCCCCCCATCACGACCCAAATAACACACGAAAAAAACCCCACCCTCTTGGGTTTCTATTTCAAATGCTAAGCAGGTGACAGCACTTTATGAATGACAGAAACACAAGGCTCACTCTGATTTCAAGTGCTGAGTTTACTGGATGAAAATGCCCAACAAAGACAAGAGAACCTTCACACTGAATGGCAGCTACTTCCATTCTCTCTGAGATCTCTGTGAGTTGGACAGTAAGTACACTGGCTTTTCTTGGAACTAATCTGTAAATCAAGCTTTTATTGCTGACTCAGAAAAGGCACAGGCAAACTATACCCAAGTAATGTAACATAAAAATCCCACTGTTCTTTGTGGCATTATGCATATACAGTAGCTGGAGCATTCTGTCTCTAGGAAAACTGTCTCCTTCACCTAATGAATTTCTTACACCTTCGGACTGTGAAATAGGACACTTGCTAGGCTAAAAAGTCACATCTAAAGTTCCTAGAGCCAAGCTCCACGATTCCCAGCACCAGTCCATAGGGTTTTTTATGGAATGAGGCCGAAAGGCTCAAAGCCTTTCTCCTCAGAGGTAGCATCAGACAAACTACTGCACTACTACTACTCTTTTCCCTCCCAGATTGACTGATATCAGTCAGTAAGAATCACTGAACGTGTGACATTTAGAAGATGACAGGCATATTCTACAATTTAATTATTGCCCCTTAACTGACATCTATTTTCAATGCAAATTTAAGAACAGAACTTTCTGTCATCAGCTAATCTTGCAAGATGCACAGCTCCCTCGGTTTACATTGATTTCAAGTGAATCTGATAGCAGTGATTGGCAGCCAGATGACCTCTGCCTCTCAGAGGTTCCATCTTTGCATGATTTTCCCTTTTTTCAGTCTTGGTTTCCAAAATGTCTAGCATATTTCATTTCAGTGAAGTCTGGACAAGACAAAGTCAGTGGTTTTCTGACTCTACAAGCAAAAAAAACCCAAATGCAACATAAGAAATCAAATGCAACGTAGGTTGCCATTTGTCAAAAACAACTCAAGGAGAGGAAACAAAGCAATTGCTACCTAAGACTGCCACTTGAGCTAACTGGTTTGATGAATCCTCATCTGTGGAATCAGGGTCAAAAAGACAAGTGGACTTAAGGGTGAAAGAAATTACAAATATGAATGAACAAAAACTTCACACAAGCACTTACACTGGCAGACTTCGGGCTCATTTGTGGGGAGAAAATAATTCAAATTGCTATCAGCACCTCAAGAATACAATCTTGTGCCAATGGTGCTATGAACACTTAGTGGAATCACAGGATTCCAAGTCTAATTTTCTCAGAAACCCCATGAAGTTTTGTCTGTCACAGGAACAGATGAACACTTTTGTGGATAAAAGAGAGATAACCAAAAATATTAACCATTTATTTGCCTGTGTGTCTTTTATCCTTAAAACACCTATTACACTTTCCAAAAGCAAGATTTTTTTAAGAAAATATTTGTTCTGTGCACAGCTGTTTTTCAGGCTCTAATTTTAAATTGTATAGGGAATAAAATAATAAAAAAGACATTTCCATTTGCATAGTTAACTGCCAGACCCTTTGGCAATTCAGCCCTTTTTATACCACAGAAATGAATACATTTTATATTTTAAGTTTATGCAGAAAAGTGAAATTTATCTTAAACCTCTTGTGTCTTTAAGGCCAAATAACACTGAGGAATAAGTGAGTAATAACATTTTCATGTACAACGTATGCACTATAGAAGCATACTGTTTTCATAATTTCTCTCATTTTCCTTTTACTTTTTATCTTCTTGCACATGATAGATGTAGATAAAATAGAATTAATACTCTAAAAGTTATCAGTATGAGTCTCAAGATACTATTTTCAAGCATAGCATCTTTAAACCCACTGCAGCTTTTTATGTTCCACAGGAAGTAACAGTTCTTTTTACATTTTTTTTCCAAAGGAAAGTCTGAAGACTTTAAGTTACCACATTTTAAACATACTGCCATGTTTCTGGTCAGATGTTCTTTGGTGCTCAAAGTTAGACTGGCAGAAATCAGAGCAGCATAGGGGCTTACAGAAATGTGGTATTTATTTTTGGCAGCAATCACTTGGCGAAAAACACAAAGTAACTCTTTTTTTCCTCTCCTTCACTCTTCTTTTATTTTTTTTCCCGTCCAAGTTTGGCATGAATCTAAAGAGCTGAAACTAATTTAACATGACAAATGCTTTCATCACTCCTTTAACCTCTGAAGTGAACACACTGACAAAGACAATACGTGCGGTATATGCTTTTCTTTTGACACTTTATAAATTACTTGCTTGTAACTGGGTTTTACCAATATCTTCAGGATGTCCTAATCTGAAGGGCTGGTTCTACATTCTTCATGTGTCACCCCAGGATAATAGGAGTAACTCCTGGGCTTTGTGAAATTATGTATGTCTCAGGACAGTAGGACAATTTTATTTACATGCTGCATGCTGGAATTTACTAAAACCTAGTGCAATGCTACCAGTTTATACTCTGCCTTTCGTTTACACCTAGCTACTGAAGAAGCAGAGAGAAGTAATGAACCTGGCTTTAAAAAAGCAGAAAACGTTCTGCATATCATGTAAGGCAAAAGTTAACTGAACTTAATTTATCCTATCCTCTGCTATTAAAAATAGTATAACACTCAGCCACAGTAACACCTTCAAATGTTCTTTTTCACTGAAACAATTTGAAATTTGTTTCTGTCTGTTCCCTTAAAAACAAACCCAAAGTTGCTTGACTGACTTTCACCCTGGTGAATCTGACATCTATCAAAGTTTCTGCAGAAACTGTCAGGGTAAAGGAATTCAGGTACAGAACAGTATGTCTAAGACAGCAAACTGTACGCAATGGAAACCAAGCATATTTTGCACATCCACATGCCATATCACACTAGCCCACTGCCACTCAAACCTGCAGGAATTTTTCCTAAATACCAGTCAGGATAAGTTTCAGAGAAAGTTTTAGGAAAACTCAGATAAAAATAGTACTGACTGGCTTATAGAGTCTATCTAAATAACCAAACTTAAATGGCATTTTATGATCTAAACGATCAATCTACGTCTATCTTAAAAAAAGAAAATTAAAGCCAAAATTTCCTTCTAAAAAGACAGTCATTACTTCAAAGAAATGTTGAGGTTCTTAAAATCTCAGTAGTACCTTTATTTAAGATCAATTATGTAGTGTGCCAAAAAGCTTCAAAGGTTATTATACACTATGAAAGTATTTTTAAAGCCTTAAACTTACTCCTTGGTCATTTCATTGACTGTAGTTTTATTTGTGTGTTATTGGAAAAGCAATAGGAATGCCTAAATAATTTTTTAAGTGTTCATTCTTTCCTATCTCTTATGATAATTTTTTGCTTGCTTCCTTAAATCAACCCTCATTAGAATTTTTTTCATGCCACGCAAACTTTGGCAGTCCTCTGTAAGTCCCATGTGTAGACTTCAGGTTTTCAATGATCTCTCTGTATCAGTTCTCCCATCTCTTTTATTATAGGACAATTAATTTAGAAATCCTGAAGACTATGAGAACTTTGAAGTTTTCTTTCAATGTAATTGACCTTATATTTGCCAGTATTGCCTTTTTCATTTAGTCCTGCAACAGTCTTGATTAGCATTGATAAGATCACCTTCACACAGCCTAAATATATTGACGAACCTAAGCAGCAGAGTAATTTTCTGCAAATTTTGATTACTTTTTGTGTAACTATTACTTTTAGCTAATCACAGAGTCACAGAGTTGTCAGGGCTAGAAGGGACTTCTGAACATCATGTAGTCCAACCGCCCTGGTAGACCACACAAGAACATGTCCAGATGGGTCCTGAATGTCTCCAGAGGAGACTCCACAACCACTCAGCTATTTCTCTCAGAGTAAAGTTGTTCCTCCTCATGTCTAACCTGAATCTCCTATGCTCCAGCTTGTGCCCATTGCCCCTTGTCCTGTCATAGGACACTGTGGAAAAGAGACTGGACTCACCCTCCTGACACCCCCCTTTAGATATTTATAAGTGTTTATGAGATCCTCCCTCAGCCTTCTCTTCTTCAGGCTGAGCAGACCCAGCTCTCTCAGACTTTCCTTACAGGGCAGATGCTCCATTCTTCTAATCATCTTTTTGGCCCTTCACTGGAGTCTTTCCATTAGTTCCTAATCCTTCATGAACTGGGGAGCCCAGAAATGGACACAGTATTCCAGATATGACATCACCAGGGCAGGGCAGAGGAGGAGGATTAACCTCCCTTGATCTACTGGCTACACTCTCCTTAATGCACCCCAGGATGCCATTGGCCTTCTTGGCCACAAGGGCACATTGTTGGCTCATGGTCAGCCTGTTGTCCACCAGAACCCTGAGATCCTTCTCCCCAGAGCTGCTTTCCAGCAGGTCAGCCCCCATCCTGTACTGATACATGGCAGTTTTCCTCCTCAGATGCAGTACCTTACACTTGCCCTTGTTGAATTTCTTTAAGTTTCTCCCTGCCCAGCTCTCCAGCCTGTCCATGTCCCACTGAATGCCAGCACAGCCCTTTGGTGTGTCAGCCACCCTCCCAGTTTTTATATCATCAGTGAGCTGGCTGAGGGATACACTCTGTCCCTTCAACCAGGCCATACATTTTATATTGTACAGGCTGGACCCAGTACCAACCCCTGGGGGACCCCACTAGGCACAGGTCTCCAACTAGACTCTGCCCCACTGACCACAATGCAACCCCAGTGATAGAACCTCTGCCACAGTGGAGAGCAAGAAATTTTCTTTGTGGATATGTATGGCAGAAAAACACTATCAGCACTTTTAAAGCCTCTCCTGTGCTTGAAATGCTGACAGGAAAATACATCAGGAGGAGTTACTGCAATATGGAGCATTGCCCTTCCTCCTGTGTGTCCTGGGGAAACTTAATATCTTTCCCCATCCCATGATTAACAGCTCTCACCCACTGTCTCAATGATCAGGACAGATTGGCATTTTGATCTGATCAGAACAGGTTGTTTTTAGAATAAGGAGATTTAGCACCTGAAGTCATACTATTGGAGGACAGCAAGTCCCAGCAATTTGAAGGGTGGATTAGTTGATAGCTGATAGTTTTAGGCCTGTTCTTTGTCATGCGGGATGAATTGTACAAGTTTTTGCTGGGAGCAAGGCAATTAATGAATGACCAACTAAAGGACACCCCTTTTACCTCTCTGTTGCTCTCATACATTAAGGCACTGCAGCTTCTTTTTTGTTTTCTTTTCTCTCTTTTCCATCACTTTAAATTATGACCCCAGTAGATACATCAAATTTATTCACAGGATTGACTGCAGCTATTTTCTGGTTTTGATTGTGACTTTACAATGTCCTTGTTCTTTACTGTGGATGGCAAGAGGCTAGTCAGGTGCCTTATTATTTAATCCTTTGGCCAATGCTCTCTTCCTAAAACCTGCTTTCTTGCATTCAGTACCCAGCTCTATTGCACTCATCATTCTGTAGTCAGGAAAGAAGACCTCAAGAACTGTCAAAACGGATCACTTATGTCATTACTTGAAATGATAGATCATTCATCAATTATTAAGAGCCAATGCATTGCCTGACATTCTCTCTTGTCTTAGATAGCACATGATAGTGTATAAAGCAATAACCATGTTGCAAAGCTTTGCTTTAGATTACAATAACCTAAATAACAAGGAAAAATACATCTTATAATCCATCACTTCCAAGTTATGCACATGATTAAAATATTCAGCTTGCAGTATATCATTTCCCATGTGCATAATCATTCCAACAGGGAACTGTTGTATGATAACTGTCAAGTTCAATAAATCATGTCTTTCCAATCTTTTTATTTATATAACAGACTACACTGGTACTCTTCTGAGGTTTTCTGCAGAAGAAATACAGAAAGATGGTTAGCTCTGTAGAATGGAGGACTCTAGGGTGTAGGCCTGGCCTAAAGAGACAGCAGCAATACAGTAGCCAGCCAATTCTCTCTCACTAATATATCTCTTAATTACATATGGAGGCTCATTAGTACAAAAAATAGGATCTCCTTTGAAAACAGTGTCTGTCCTGGTGAGTCAGATTATATAGGACTAAATAAATAAACAAACAAACAAACAAATAATTCATTCTCTTCAAATGGAGAAAATAGGGAGAAAATTCAGTACATCTTTGTAGGGCTTTTGAGCACTATGTATGGGAATAGTTTCAGAGATGAATTTTGCCATTTACTGAGAGAAGATAAAGAGTTTGTGCAGCATGACATTGTCATCAACATATTGTTGAACACACTGGAAAAGGTAGAAAAATATACAGCTAGTTTGTGTAGCCACTTAGAAAAACCTCCAAAACAGGAATAAGGGGGCTACCCAAGGGGTAGGAAGTCAGAAATTAATTAAGTTAAGAAAGAGAAAATAACACAAGCACGTTTAAGAAGTTTTGAAAGACCACAGAAAGAATTAGAACGTGTTGTGGTCATTATTAATATATTAATCACAGGAAATAAGCACATCTAGAGTTTCCTTTCTATATTTTTGCCTGCAAAATACTAAGGATGTATGGAATACAGAAAATAATAGCACACAACATGTAACTATTTAGATCTAACATCACCAGTAATTTAGAGGCCCACAGACAGATATAGACTGCCACTTACTAATCAAAATGATTTTGTGCATTTTATCTGAAGGCAGCACATGATGGCAATATTTGAATTCAAATGCCAGTAGCTTCCATTATTTATATGGATCCACCATCTATCACTTTTTTTTCCAAATAGTTTTTAAACATATGGTAGTACATTAAAAAATCATTATATCACCCTCTGTTTGGACCATCTATGAAAGATGCGTATTCAACACATAAAATTAACTGCACATTGAGAATCCTGCATAGATTTCTTGCTTCCACTGCTTTATAACAGTGAACAGGATTTGAGCATTTTATTTTTCCTCATTAATAAGTATAAGGAATCATAATTCTCTTTGCTCAGTAAGAATACACATCTGTTAAACTGATGGACCATCTTATCTACTCAAGTTTCATTTGCTGACATAGCCATGTGATTTGACAGAGAAAACACAGCCTTACCTACGAAATATGCTAGCAGGATGGCAAGCAGGACTGCAGCAGCAATTGCAGATAAAGCAGCACATTTCCAGCTACAATATTTGGAGGGTTTTTTCAGCTTGAATGCGTTCCTGGAGAATGTATTTCTAGGTAACAGTCTAGGAGGTGGAGTATAAACTGTTCCTGAGGTCAACGGGTAACCAGGGGAAGAACTACTGAACAGTGGAGTAGTTCCAGAGGATGTCTTAAACAAGAAATGCCTGAAAAACAGAAAATGGAACACAGTTGAAAATGGCAAGTCCTGTAGTTAAGAAGGAACATCTACTTCTATTCCATTCCAGCTGCCATAATGTGTTAAATTAAACTAAAAATAATTCTGTATGAAGAAATAAGGAGATGAAAATTCTCAGTCTTACTACTACTTTAACAACTGTCACTCAAACAGTGTCAGGATATCTTCTGTCAGGATACCTGCTTGTGATTAGATGCAACTTGACCAGATTCTAGCTAAAACACCAGCATCACTGATGAAGTGTCTCTGAGTACCAACTGAGATTGCACCTGGAAGATTGAGCAGCCGAGGAACAAAGCTCATATCCCAACATGACCTCACCATCAATCCCTTTTTGCCTGTGTTTGGTTAGGACAAAGCAACCAGTTCTACTACAAAATACCTCTAATATTTATTAGTATAACAGAACACTTAACGAGAAAACATCCTTTCTGAGTTCACAGGTTCACATGATTTCCCCGTGGAATCCACTACCCAACAAATATTCTAAGACAAAAAAATTATGAGTCTCATTAACGTTCCTGGCAAAAGCTGCCAGAAAAAATCCATTAGGAATGTATTAAGCAAAAAACATAGCACTGGAAGAAAAAAATCTTGCCAAAATTGGAATGAACTTTTCTTTTTTAATTGTGCACAGGTTCAGTTCAAACAACTAAAACAATCACCACAAGAGCAAGACTCAGCAGAAGAAAAGAGGACTTCAACAGGCCCTGTGTTTATTAAGAATATAAGGGACAACACAAACTACCTATCAAACTCTCTGGAGAAAGCAAACTAGAAGGCATCTCCAGATTAACTTCTCACAGTCAGGAAGAACTGACTACAAGCATGTTCCCAGTACGTGATCAAAAGAGAAGCACAGAATAAAGGCAGTGGTCTTCAAGAAGGCCACTTGTTTTGAGACAAAAATGTTTCAAGATCCATTTCATATCCTGTCCCTTCACAGCCCTGCAAAGCAAGTGCTCCTTGGAATCAGTGAGACTGAAGATACTTGGTAATCTCCAAAATCAACAAAACCTTAGCCTAAAATAACCCAAGTCTTACTTCAGATGTAAAAATGTTTAGCATTTTTATTCAGCTCAGAAGCCAGTATGTCACTCTCAAACCACCTGTTAGAACTTCAAAATCAATCTCAGTCACTGTTTATTACAACAATGATTTGGAAGACTGAAATTGAAATGTGTTTCTTAAGTACATTTTCCAACCCATCATCATGCATGAGCATACTTTCAAGCACAGAATTTACTGTACACTTATTATACAAACCAAAGTGATTTTAAAGAGTATTACAGTGTTTGTTTTGAAATGAAACCCAGAGCATAATAAATTGCAGAGAATTTGCATACAGGTAGCAGAAAGTAAAAGGAGGGCTGGCTAGGTTTCCCAGTTCTGTGATTAAACATTCACATTTGAAGACAGCCTCTGAAAATACGCTCTCTTTTAATGCAGTCATTTATAAACTCTATTAGTGAACATGAAAAAGATCACTTAATTTGACACTGCCTTTAGTATTCTGGGTATTTGGTTGTTTTTTTCTAAAACCCAAATAGTATTGTACATCTTCTACAACAGCAATCAAACTTTAACCTGTTTCAGAAAATATTTCTGCCACTTAAGATAGTGGTAGCATTCAGTGTCATAACTTTGTGCTTTGGAGGCACAGCACACAAGTACACAATCAGAAGTGGCTTTCAAAGCCTAACTATCTCAAGCAGATTAATTCTGTGTTTTGGCAGGTTTTTGTGTGTTGTTTTTGTTTTGTTTTTTAAATGTAGTATTTGTAAAACAAAGAATTGGAATACAAAGTGAATATTCCAACCAGTTACTTAACAGAAACCTTCTGTCAGCTTTTCAAATAACGTTGCTGCTCTTCTTCCCTCATCAGTGAGGCTCATTAGACATTAGAATAATTTCTTTTCTTCACATTGTACATGATCTGTGAGAAAACACAGTAAAGGCAATTGCTAAAAGGGTTTCTCCCTCTAAATAACTTATACTTTTAAACTAAAAAACACACCTTCCAGTTACAAGAAAGCAAGAAATAATGAAAGGCTGATTTCATGAACACTTCATTTTATATGTTTCTTTACTTTGCAATAGTTCAATTAAAGTAACTGTTGGGAAAATGCTGTTATCAAGCTTGTTGTGATACACTAGATCTGTTGACACTTCTATTCCTTTTGTCTGGCTACAACCTGATTAACACTTGTTAGCCAAGCAGTTTTAGTTCTTTCTGCATGCTCTCTTGTGCTGGCAACAAGATACTGCTTCAATCATAGGAACTGGGGACTGAAGTGACATGGAGCATGAGGAAGGAAGGAGAAGGACAGAGAGACCTGGTGAGACCAAGGCAGGTAGGAAGGCTCATCTCCCTCAGTCAGGCTAACTACACCTGTCTCAGCCCAGGATCTCATTCTCCTCATAAATCCTCATGGTGTGAGTGGTGCTTTCAGGTTTGGACCTAAGGGTCTACAACAAATAGTTCTTAGGGTTTGTTCTTTCTTCCCTGCCCAAAAGCAGATCGCATAGAATCCAACTGGAAATCACAGTTCTTGGCACTGTCTTTATCTGAAATGTCAAGGGTTTTAAAAATAAGAATTTTACGTTCTCTTTAGCTGCGAAGGCAGCTGCAGTACCAACAGAAAATTTAATATAAAGCATTGTTAAAGTAAACCCAGGTGTATAATAAAACTCTCCTCCCATTAAAATTGAATTAATGAATATCTAGATAAGTTTTAATAGAACACGCCAATCATATACTGCTTCATGTGAGAAGAAAGAAGAATAAATAAAAAATAGTTCTGCTGTGATCCCCTTTGAGATACATAAAGAATATAAAGAAAATCAAAATACTTATCCATGCAATCATGATCTCTATAATATTGTTAAAACTGGTCAGGATGTGACAGATGTAAACAAGGCTGATTGCAATGGATACGTGGAACAGTGTCATTTTCAAAGCAAATAAAAAATAAAATTGGATAAACTCTGAATTCTGTCACACCTCCAAGTGGCAATCATTAGAAGACAGCACATGAAGTTAAAGGAAAGGAATTATGCCTTAACATTTTTTAAAAAAACATTTAACTAAAGATGTCAAATATCCACCAAGCCCTTTTAGAAAACTGGCACTGCATTCGTAAGTTGGAAACCAGATTAGCAGAAATACCTGAATTTATACTAAAACACACCAGAAAGAGGTGAGAAAATAATGGGCAAAACCCTTGGACCCCCTGAGTTTTACATCTAGATTCAGCTACTTATGGAAACAAATTGACTTGTCTCAACTCTATCCCTAAACCAAATGATCTATAGCTATATTTTTATGTGGGATTTGACGTGCTCTAGTACAACGGATTGTGGGCCCAAGCTACACAGAGAGAACATGAGCATTTATCAACATTAATTACAGTCTCACACCAGTAAGACTGGGAGGTATTGCACAATGACTGCTTATGAAAAGAAATTAACTTATTTGTAACCATTCACATAATTTCAAATAGACACTATATTCGAATTTTAAAAACCGTATATTCTCTGTCTTACCTATTCATGTCTCAAACACTTAAGAAAAACACATTTCCAACCTCACAACTAGCATTCATAAAGTGATTTAGATTGGGACTTTTATGGTGAAAATATCGGATTAAATTTGCTAAGTCTTAGCCCAGTCTCCCTAATTTCTGTAAGTCATTAAGACACTCCTATACTGGAAAACTACAAAATATGACTGTCATTATACAATGATTCAGTAATCTAAGCATCTGTAAGAGCTATGGCAGGAGGTTGCATGCTGCTCACACAAAATAAGTCCCCCTGCCACTCGCCCAGTGCTCTCCTCCCCCCTCTGTGGTGCCCCAGGCTGTCACATCCCCCTTTGTTTTATGCAGCTGATGTGCTGGAGCACAGACCAGGACCTCATCACTGATGCCAGGAGAAAGGTGACATCTCTGAAAGTTGAGCTTGCAAGGGAACATTTGTCCACACTTCTGTGGACTAATGGTAAATGGCAAAAGCTATATTTTGCTTTCTTTATTAATTCAGAGCTCTCTATAGCATTTATTTTCCCACAGGTCAAAACGACCTCTGGTGCTCAGGGAATAGTGGTATGACAGAGACTGTATTAACTTCCATAGTCTTTGAAACAGCAATCTTTTTTTTGATTCCTGCATTCTGGCCAGATTGCCATGGCAGCACCCTGCAAGAATCAGTTGAGGAAAAAAAAAACAACAATAAATTGTTTTTGAGATGAAAAACTGCAATAGAAAGGAAGAAGATGATATTTTTTCACATAAATTACTTCTTTCCCTCCTCATACTACCCTAAGCCTCTTCTATATGAAAAAAGAAATACAGGGCTGCAATGCTTAAGTTGTCCTTTTATTTTAAGTTTTTTGACAGGTTTTTAATAGTAACTAATACACAGAAAAGGTACATATCCACAGAAAAGTAACAGGTCGGTTTAGTGGTTCTAGGACTTTAAAAATATCTTCAAGCTGTGGTAAAATCACATTTGCCTATAATTTTATTGGACATGTACTCCTTAGCACAAAAAAACAATGCAATATAGAATGTAACATGCTGGCTTTCACTGAGGAAAAAAAAGTATTAGCTTCTGTAGTCTTCTAAGTCCTCCGAACAAGTAGCCATGAGTCCTTTTATGTCCGTGGGGATCCCAAAGTGGCTGCCAAATTCAGACAGTGAAGTGTTATGGCAGTTTTCCATCTTCCATACAAAAAGCAACTGAGATTCAAGAACACTACAAGTTGTTCTTATGCCTTTTTATGCTGAGAATGAACTCTGTTAGACTGGTGCAAACTTTGGTTACCTGCGTAAGGATCTGTCTTTGCTTATGCCATATCCAGGGCTAAACTGAGGCAGTTGCTCTCTCAGCCGGTGACCCCTCCTCAGCTGAGAAGGGGAATCAGGAAGAGGAGACAAGCCCCGTGGGTTGAAATACAAACGGATTTAATGAAAGAGCACAACTAATACAAACACCCACATCAAGTAGATAAGCTCATACTCAGCCTAGTGGTGGGGAGTAGCAGGGGGAGCAGCCGGCCGAGAGGGAGGAGCCCCAGGAGCTGGAGCTGCCCCCTCACAGCTCCCCTTTCTCCTGAGCCTGAGGTGAGGGGTGGGACAGCCCTGGGGGGCAGCTGCCCTGCCTGGAGCTCCCGCCTGACTGCGGCTGCCAAGGGCCTGGCCTGCCCGGCTGGCCCGGGGAATCCAGGAGACGGTACCTCATTCTTTCCCCATAGGAGACTTAACTGTATGTTCTTGCTCTCCGGTTCTTGCAGAGAAACACGGTTTTATCAGTCAGGCGCACACAGCTGGGGGCTCTCTGATGTGGTAACATTGCAGAGAAGTCTCTGCCCTTTTTAGTGTCTAGGACATGCACTAAAGTGAGCAGTAACGGTTTAAAATGTTACCTCTGTATGTTTAAATTCTATTCTTACAAGGAATTGTCGCAATCACATAAAATCTGCAGGCTAAACTCAGTAAAATGTATCTAAAATACACACAGAAATTAACTGGCCACTTCACACAAGTGTGCCTACGTGCACCCTCACCCCAAATGCCTGTGGCAAGCAGAGGACAGCCCTCACAAGAACACGCTATTTCAGTGTTCTTCAGCTGCTGCAGATAACAAATTTGTAACTAACTGCACATGGTGCAGGAGCTAAGGACACTACTAGGCCCAGAAACAGTAATTCAGAATGAACACATCAATACCAAGGGGACACCCCTGTCCACTGTCCCATAACTCTGGCAGCCACCACCCAGCCTCCAGCACAGCTCTAATACCAGCTTCCCAGCTCTTCAAAGGTTCATAATCCCTTAAAGGTTGGGTTTTTCACATCCCCAGGCAGTCTCTTCTAAAAAATGCAGAGTGTTAAGCAGAGTGTCACCAATGTTGCCTTAAGTCCCGGACTAGCTTGTCACTGCCATCTCCACTGTCTTAACAAAGACACAGTTGGACACATGAAAACACAGTAATTGAAAGCTGCCTGACAGGAAGCTAGGATGTTGTACAAAAAGGCAGGTGCCAGCCTTTGAGCACCCTCATCTGTCATATTATTAAACAAAAGCAGGCAAAGTTCACAAAGCTGAAACAGAGTAGGTAAAAAAGGCAAAACATCTGTATTATACCCCAGCTGCAGCATTGACTCTGTACCAGGTACCTTTTTACATGACAACCTGCATTTGATCTGGAAGATGTTAATTGAGATATTGTTGGATAAGCTTTTCCAACCCTCTCTCTCTCAGGCAGCTGTAAGCTGCCCCCTCCAGCACCCTCCTAGGGCTGCCACTGCCTGTGTTCCAGGCCTGCCTCCCAAATGCCACAGCCTTGGCTCAGGCTGCTCAGAAAGCCCCAGAGCCCTGACAAAGAGCTGCCAGAGAGTGTAGAAAGGTAAGGTGGAAAATACGGAGAGAAGACGGATTGCTGTGATGGGGATCACTAGTAGCTCAAGAATTTGAGAGGGAGAACAACATGGAAAGGCATACAATCTGAAATGGGAAATCCCAGGAAGGGTGGCAGGGCTGCAGAGGGTCGACTGGCTGGTGATGGAGCTGGTGGCACACAGCAGCTCAGTGTCCCCAGGGACCCACAGGCGCCACCCCTTACCTTCCTGACTGCTGCCTCTGTGGCCAAAAAAAGACTCTAGGTGCCCTACAAGAGGTGGTGAGCACACTCACTCAGCCTGTCAGCTTAAATCTTAGTTAGCTTTTATGTGAGTTGGTCAGTAAATAATGGCTTTACTCTTTAAATTCAGGCATATCCTTTTTTCACTATCATTTACTCTCCAGGAATGTAGCAATGAAACTGCTAGTTAACAGCTAGTAAAGAGTAACAAGAATAGCTACAGACATAGACACAAAAAAACCTCAGTTACTCTGCACATGTACTTACAATAATGGACATACAGGAAGATTTAGGCAGTCCTGGATCAGCTGGAACCACAGGACCTTTCCTTTCTTAAGTGATAAAACTTGTGTCTTTCCTGCTGTAAAGTTCTGAGTGGTGTGTTGCATAGTACAAAGCGATGAAATCCAGTAATGCCTACATTTGTTATTCCAGCAATGATGATAATGACAACAGTATTTTGCATTTCAATAGGTCAATTTGTTTTTAGCTTTCTTCATCACTTAATGAACATAATTTCAAAACCCTTCTATTTTAAAACGCATACATGTAAGCTTTTCACTACCTCTTCATTCGATTACTTGCTTAACAAGAAAAAAGTACTAGCCACAGTGCTATTTCATGTCTATAAATATAAATAATAATAGAATAGAATAATAAACTGACATCTCTAAAATATTTTTATCAGTCTACATGTAAATGTAAAAAATAGAAACCTAAACCACATCATTTGAGATGTTTTGTTTTGTTTTGTTTTTTTTTAATTAAAAGCAGCACCCTAATGTACCTGCCTCTTCCCCTACCATCACTCACGCTGCCTGGTCTGCACAAACCAAAACTTGAAAACGCAAACCAACAAGATCATAAAAACATGCAATTATCTGCAACACGTAAAAGCTCCTTTGAGCTTATGTGTATGTGAGCAGGAGACCAGCTAGACTGATTTTCTGAACCATCATTACACATCCTGCTTTTGTAGTGTTTTCCTTCACCCTTTTTTGTCTCCTATCTGAGTCTACATTTGTTACGAAAACAACACTACAGTAGCCTGCTAAAAACAACCTTTCTACAATGTTTTTGGAAATCCTCCATGTACACATCCCAAATATGTGTGAAGTCCTTGGGGATGCTTTTGACTGTGTTTTACTCAAGCCTTTAAAATGCTTCTGATTTTTAAACAGGTCCAGAATCTACCTGTGCACATCCCCTTTATTTGGAAAGTTCACACAACCTTTCTGCAACCCTCACAGGCAGGAACAAGAGACTGAAGGAGTGAGCTCTTGCCCCAGCCCTCCAATTCTGAGGATGAAACTGCTGCTGCATATGTGCCTGTAGCTGTATAGTGTAAGTGAATGGTAAGAGAAGGTCACATGAGACAAAGCAAAATTAGAGTGAGGAGTTATTTCACTGTTCCCAGTACTTGTTTGTTATGCTGAATATATCCTAGAAATTTGCATTAACAAAAGGAAAATAAATTTTGTTTCACTATTCTGTTCCAGAACCCTTTGTATCATGTATAAAGGTATCAAAATATTGAGACATTATTCAAAAAAGGCACACAATTGTGGAGAGCAGCTGTAACTTGGAACTTCTACACATTCAGAAACTTCAGGTTTACATACACAGTTTGGAAGTTCTGCAGCTCATTTTGACACCTTAATATGGTACAGCATCTGAATTCAGTATTAACAACACTTTAGACAATTGTTTTCTTCACAAAGAAACAAAAAAAGCCTCAGCACTAAATCCTGCTCTTCGTGTACTCTGTACTTGGCTTTTTTGCCACAAAGGCTCCAGCCTGTGCACAGCCAGGGTGGAGGGCACTGTCTCCTGGGCTGCAGCTGGGAAAGCCTGAGCACAGATGTGTCCCTGCTGGGATGTCCCACGACTCTGGGTTCATGCACTGCACTGGTACAGACTGGGATACGCTCGCATTGCTACTCCATCCACTCATCTCCCATTTCTGTCCAAGCTCTTCTCCTCAGGCTCACCCAGAGTGACTGTGTTGGAATCAGACTGGCAAAGTAAGAAATATAACTTGATCCGCAGGAGCAGCAAATATTTTGAAGAGCAAGATGGGGTGTTTTTTTAGGGCTACTTTTCAGATTGCTCAGTCTTTAAACTGAACTTGAACAGACCCCAGATTTGGACGACTGCTCTTATACTACAGCCCACAAAACGCAAAAAAACCAATTTTGTACTCACCAGAAGAGTGACCATCATCCTTTCTCCTGAAATGCAGGAGAAATGTTAGTATATAATGGTCTTTCTGGAAGCCAAGCAACAGACCCTTGCAAGGAAGCTCAAAGAAATTATAGACATACATATAAAATTATCTTTACAACTAAACAATTTGGACTGAAAATATTTCAGAGTAGAAGACTAAAGATTGGGACAAATTTCCATTTAATTTTGTCTTTTTTTTTTTCCTCTTGGATTAAGTATTATTAATCATAATGGTACCAACTAAATTAATATCAATAAAAACTATGGAACAGGCATTAGTACATTAGGCAACCTCAAACATACATCCATGAAAGCTCTCCTGTCATCCTCACTTATGAGTCATTCTGTTTTTGACTGGTGCCTGCAGATGGCCCTGTGGGAGGTCCCCCTCCCAGAAAGGACTCTCTCAGTGCAGAGTGATGCAGACCTTCCCCACAAAGCCATACTTTTCTCCCTGTGCCCTCAGAGCATTTCAAGTTTTGAAGCAGAGCGCTGCCTCTCCAGCTGTCTGGAAGTAACGAGGCTCACACCAGGATGTTCAAAGGTAGCACTTTCATCATTCACCCTCTTCCAAAGCAATGATTAAAGAAGCAATAAAGGAACACCTCTTAACTGGAAAACATAGAAACCAGCACTTTGGAAAGGAGGAGGAGGAGATAGTTTGAAACAGACTGCAAGAGGACAATAAAAGTTAAAGAGCATTAAACAGCAGCTCCAAGCCTAAAGGTAAAGCAGCTAAGTACTGCAGAAATGAACCATAAAAAGAGCACCATCAAAATGCTATGGCCATCCATTACTGTGTCCTTACTTAAAGGTAAGTCAGCCCTTCAGTTACAGACTCTTATTTCACAGAAAGCAGAACAGTTACGTAGCCAACCTGGGGGCCTGTTGCAGTCATAAAGAAGCAGCAGATTAGGAAGATAAAAGCCCATGTTTGTTTGCCTTGAACCAGAAACAAACATACGAAAATCAAGCATGCATCATTGGAAGTGTACAAGGCCAGGCTGGATGAGCCTGTGAGCACCCTGACCTAGTGGAAGAGCTCCCTGTTTGTGGCAAGGGGGTTGGACTAGGCATCTGTAAAGGTCCCTTCCAACCCAAACCATTCTATGCTAAATTCTGTATAAGCATTTTGCAATCTTATAATTCCCATAAAAGCAGCAAGCTACTGCAATACAGCTAAACATAATTATGTAAAAAATAAAGAGCTACAAAGGGTACATGGAGACTTGGGGTATAGTTGCCTGAGGAGGGCACACAAAAACATGTGCAAGCAGTAAAAGCTTACCTTACATCTCAAAGAAAAAAGCAAATGTGATTAAACTCTCTGATCAATACTGAAACAGAAGGTGGAGAACGAATATATGTGGAAAATGTGCTGTCTCCACACGGTCTGAATTTAGCCCAAACTGCCTAAGACAGCAAAGGAAAGAAAGGAAGGGAGAAACAATCTTACCAGAAAAAAATACCAAACCAAACAAAAACCAACATGCAGACAGGCACATGTTATATTATTCCATTATTTCAGCAATCGGTACTGCTAGGTAAAGAGCGGTCTGGAATCTAAGCTGTGATCTGAGTTTTGCAGTGCTGACATACAGCATTCCCTCCAGACGCCTCCAGTACTGCTTCTTGTTTCATAATCAGTAACGTGACCACTTGCATCTTATTGTCAGTTGAGAGCAGAACCCACTGAAGGTAACTGAAAGGTGAAAATTAAAATTTGTGAAACTCCTTCCTGACAAAGCAGGTGCTGTCAGTGCTTCCTGAGCACTCCGCTACTGAGACTACTGACGTGACAAGAAAAAAAAAAATCCAGTGTAGTGCACTGTGAAGAGCCAGTATGAGAGGGATCAGTGTTCCACAACAAGCTAAAGCTATAAAGTAAAGACTGAACAAAAAAGTTAGCAAAAAAGTGTAATTTGGTTTTGTGGCTACCGGTGTGAATTTAGATGAAATACCAGTTTTGAAGTGACAGAATTGCAGGCTAATTCTGAAAGTCTCCCATGATTCTGCAGGTATCAATTTCAGCAATACTCACTGTAAACCAGGAAAAAAATATAAATCATCAGCTTCTGAGTTAATATTCTTGTGATGAAACTTGTCAGAAAGTCCTGTCAGGTGTGTAATTTCAGAAAAGAAGAAAAAAATCAATCCCAAAGCAACTCTGGAATAGTCATAGAACACAGCAGTCCTGTCAGCATGTTTTCTAATATCTTCTTGCTTGCCTATGACAAACCTATCTATGGAAAAGCTCCAATTAACTACTGGTATCCTGCAAACTCCAAAAATAAAAGTATTCACAAGGCAACCTTCTGTCATCAACAGGAACACATGCACATTCCCAGAGGTTTTATGATAAAAAATAGAAAAGGAGAAGAACCAAAGTTAGTAATGGAATTTATAGTCTCCACATACAGGGAACAGGCACAAAATCAGAGTGAAAGAAAAACAGCCAGTGGAATGTTCAGTCCTGTTTCTCAGGGATGTCAGTATCATGACAAAGAATCATTTTGTGAATATCCCAAGGAATTCCATGTTTGGTAAATTGGGACAATCTTAACCCATTAGAAATGACATATTTCAGGTACTGTTGTACCCAAGAACAACTTCATATGAAAACAGATGAGAAGCAGTAGGGGGTTACTCCACACTAGAATTAAAAGCACACTGTAATCCTGTGGGCAAAGAATCACACAGCAACAATTAGCCTGGGCTGAATAGGACCAACATTTTTATCTAGTAGTTCTTACTAATAAATACAAAATCTGGAATGTCAAAATTAAGTTCTAAATATTAGCAGATGCTCTCACAGAAGCAGCAGTTAAGAGCAGACCTTCACTCTTAATTTTTTGTTTTGGGGCTGAAGTTTGCTCCAACCCTTCAGTACCTGATAATCCCTTTCCTTTCTTTATTTGGACATCTCAGGCTTTGAATAACTTGCTCTTGCTTTTCAGACCCCCGTTTGCTTCGTGGCACCCACATTACCAGTGCAGCAAAGTAGGGCAATGTAAACGAAGCCCCTTGTGAGCATTCCACAACTGGGCACAGGAGCACAAGCTGGGCACAGACCTTTCTCCTTTCCCTCTCATTTGTTCCCCGTGGTGCTACAACCACTGATTAACTGCTGGATAACAACAGCCTGGGTGTTGTAAGAAGCTTCAATCCAGCTATACCAACACCCCCCCGAGCTCCAAACCAGAAGGCAAGCTTTACACAGACTCTGAGAGGGACTGGGCTGAGACTGCATGGCAGAGTAACTATACCATACCTAGCAACTCTGGGTAGACTCCAGCACTGCAGCATTAAATGCCCAGAAGGCTGCAACTGAAACACCTCAAAAGCTGTGGCACCCAAGCAGCTGAAACCACGGTGTGAGCCAGTGGTATGAGCAGTCCAGCTCCTCTACTGGAGGACACAAACTCCTCTGTGTTTACAGCTAGCTGGGCAAGCAAGCACACCCTACAATTCCAATCGCTTTTCTCAGCACCACAATGGCTAATTTTGAATGCTGGGAGATCAGCTCTGCCAGCTCCACTCTTTATAAGCGCCAGTTAAATATGTTTGACATTCCATATCCCAAATGACAACAAACCAGAATATATAGAACTGCAGAATGTCAGGCACTTATTTATTTATTTATCTGGCAGGCCTAAGTGCTGCACTTCTTCATTTATATGCAACTGTTTGCCCCACAGGCATCAAGCTGTTAACACGTACAGAAGAGATTAAAATGAGCCTGCATGCTGGATGAAATATAAATTAAAATTATAGTACTGTCAGTCTTGAATCTGGGATTGTTTCTCAAGGTCTCCCAAAACGCATAATTTCAGATGAGCCTCTGTGAGTTACTTCAGGAAAGGCAAGCTGTATAATTTTTCAGTAACCCAGTCAATATGAATTATAAGTAAGTTATCTCTAAGCCTGTGAGTAAAAGATGCTGTGCTAATACCATGAGTTGCGTATGCAGGGATGGACCAAAGGGATAAAAGCCTTTCAAATGGCACATGTGAACAGAGAGATGTGTCCCTGTATACCTTTCAATGCAAGGCACATGAGGGGCTTGTAGCTATTCTGATGTCAGTAACTCCCAGTGCTCTGTCAGCCAAAACCTTCATTGACACAAAGGGACATAAAGCCAATCTCCTAATGAGCCAAATGTTTTTCTCTGTGAGCTTCAGAGAACCATGCACTGCATCCCCAGGGCTGTCCATCCACACCACCCACCTGGTCTCCAGCGGGACGTTGCTGTTGAGCACCCAGCTGTCCTGGAGCTGTACAGACTCAGGGGTGGTGGCCAAGTCATTGGGTGCCGGAGCAGGTGCGTGGATCTGGTTCCGGCGATTTGTGAGCGAGTTCCTGTTGAGGGAGTTGGCAGAGGAATGGTGATGGGACAGTGAATGGTTGTGAGGAGGAGGGAGAGGTGGCCTCAGCGTTGACTGGCTGTGATGATTTGGAGGGCCTAAAATAGAAAAGAAAAATAAATCACAAATGCATGTTGATGATACTATTCTCCTTGGCATTTTCAAGGGACCACTGCCTAGAAAGAAAGCCAAACCCCACAAACAGGAAACTAAGCCTGTGTGCCTTCTGGAAATGTAGGTATTCATACCTGTGAGTAAATGAGATCAGTGATTATTAGAGATCAGAGATACAACGCAGTATTTCCAAGTTGCAAAGTTGGGATGTTCATTAAGACTATATTTAGATTTAAAAATAAATATGGATTCTCCCTAGATGTCTCCCAGGACAGCAGTCTAGCTTGACCATTCTATACTTCCACTCAGAGGAACTTTTTCCTCCCTGTTTCTATCAGGGACTTCAAAGAGATGAACCTTAATGGATTAAAGCCAGCTTCTGAGAATATGGTCTTTAGGCTGCTATAAAACTTAACCAGGGACCTCACTCTGCTTTCAGTCACTGTTACCGTACCAATCAGCTTCAAACAAGCAGTGTTTGTGCCAGTGAAAGAAGATTAAACTTCAACTATGAAACAAGAGTAACAATGAAATAATTATATCTTTCATGTTCTTCCATGTGATCAGGATTTGGCCTGTATTTTTCTCTTTAACAATGCCACAAACACACCAAGATCTGGAAATTATGCTACTCTTTTCCGTCTCTTGCATTGAAAAATAACAGATGATGTTTTTTAGAGATAAAGGATATACACTTCTCTCATTCTTTGAGTACTGACATGTTTGCATTGGCAACGAAAATAAATTTCCCTAATCAATAAGTAGATTAAAATAAAAAGTAAATGAGAAAAAAACAGAATAAGCAGGTGTCATTCTAGCATAGTCACTTTTCTAAACTTCAATGCAGAATGGTAAATAAGTTTAACTGCAATTCCATATGCTGCAGTAATTTACTTCTAATAAAAACAGAGAAAGAGATTAAAGAAAACAAACACTGTGTTATGAGCCACATGCTTTAGCCATTATATCAAGCTGTAGTTTTCTAGTGAACAATAATCAGGAAAAATAATATTAGCAAAATTAGAAATATAATGATTTATGTTTGTTTTTAGAAACTGAAGCACACGCTGTACTTAATCAAACAATAAAAGAAAACATCACAAGGGGAGACTGTTTGTAGCTAGACTGATCCACTTCTATATGAAACAACGAAGTATAGAAAACCAGAAACTATCAATTAATTGTAAGTCGATTACAGCCAGTATTAAAAAAAAAAAACAAACCTAAACAAAGCCTCACAAAAAACCCAGTAAACTGTTCAATGTGGGGCAAATCCCAATTGAGCATGAGGCCACACAGCCAGGAACTGAAATGGGTGCATTTCAGGCTTCTGAAAGCTAAAGTTCTTAACAGAACACCTTTCATAATCAGGGGGATATTTTACCCTTAAGCCATCCAAGAGAGGAGAAGAAACCATCTCTTTTCTTTTGTATAGGGAAAACCACACAAAGTGCAGCTCCAAGACTGGCAATCCAAGGGGTGAGCTGGCCTGGCACCCAACCCACAGCACTGAGCCCTGGGACCTGCTCCCCCCAGCAATGCTCTGCCACCTGCCCACCACAAGGAAAACGCCTGCTCCTCACAGCAACACAGCTGGAGAACAGAGGGAGAACAGCGTTTTCCAGAGAGAGATCACTGTCTGAAGCATTCCTGTGGGCCTGGGAAGCACAGGCTGATGAAGAAGAGACAGACAGGTTCACTAGGACTTGCACAAGGCAAGCAGAAGTTCTCATGTGACAAGAAACTTCAAGAAGGGAATCATCATAAATTCTGTGTCCTTCACATGCTGCTTCAAAGCTGAACAAAAGTTTCTTTAGCTTTTTTGAATGTCTGTTGCCTGAATGCTCACCCTATGGTAGCATCTACTGCTTTAAACAAAGATGCCTTTTCATGAACATATCCTAAATTTTATGGCCATCATACGTACTGCTCACCTCACCAGCCTTGCCTCAGGTGTGTCTCACATAGGCTTGAAAGAGACTGTTCAGCCCAGCAAACTTTGCATTTAAAACTCCCATTTGGACCTCTTAAACACAACTGTCTAATCTACACTAGGTTCTGTGCCATTTCCCAACAGCATGTGGAGCAGGACACAGCAGGAAGAAAATGTGTTTGGACACTATCCACACGCATAGAAGCTTAAGTGGAATTACTCTCCCAGTCTGTGTGCTGGCTTTAAACAAAGCATGTTTGGATTTCAATAAGTGGATATTTATGAGTGATAAAATACAAATGTGTGCCCTTGTGTTAAAAATTACTTCAGAAGCTTCATGTGCTTCATACTTTCTCAACTTACTTTGGATGCAGCTTTACCTTCTGGAGGATAAATATGGAAAAGTCACACCCACATAAACAAAGAAAGTTTTGCTCCAAGAGATACAATAGTACCAGCTATGTAAAGACTCCCAATCTTGCACCCACAATATCATAGAGGTTGTTCTTAAAAGTGAACCAACTGCACATCAGTACGAATGAAGAATTTCTGTAAGATTAAGGAAGCAAGAACTGAATTCAAGTTACCATGAATTAATATGCCTCAAGACTCAGTTCCCACAAAGTAAATAAAATGTACTGCACAGCATCAATTGTGCAGAAGTAACTGAATGTATACTACAGCTGCTAAACCTCAGACAGCTGGTGTAAGATGAATGTATCATTTAATATAGAATAAAAAAACAATTACTGATATAAACGTTATATAAATATTATCTAGGTTATATTAAAACATATAAAAGCACATCTACATAAAACGTACTAACTAGGTAGCATGCACACACACTCATATGTATCTAAGAGCTTAATATGCTGCTTCCTCACAAATCTGCTTAAACTAATGAAAAGCAGAAACTGAAAACCGTTGAACTTGCCAGGGATATAAAACTGGATTCACATCTGAACAGCTGAGCACTTCTTTATGAGCATCTTTGCCTAAATTAAAACTTCAACAGCAGTACCTGCAAATCTGCTGAGCTCAGAAGTTCAGGAAAGTAAACCACTTGTCCCGTGATGAAAGATCAGCAGCCCAAAGGACTGGCACAATGTACCTTAGGATTTGAAATGCTCTGCGGCCTCTTGCCGACTGCTTTAGCACTTGGAAGCTTTAACACAGTACGAGTCTTGAAGGAGTACATCTGGCATTTTACATCAGGAAAGAGGTTTTATTTTTTATATAGCAGTTGCCAATGTTGACTTGGAGAAAAATACTGAGGAAATTATGCCTTTTCTCTACTACATGAATCAGGGTGTTGAACAGAACACACTATACAATGGCAAACACATAGGATGTAAGGAGAAGTCTCTCAAAACAGCAATGAAAATCAGGAAAATAAAAATCTGAAATACTGGTACTCTCCACATGTTGGGTTTTTTATGTCTTAATTTCTGATTTAAATTCACAAATAGACAAACATACCTCTTTCTAACTAATTTTAGTACACGTCAATTGTGCTGAGCACTTGTGAAAAATCAGGGCCTGATGACCAGATCATCAACATGCACTTCTTCAAGAGATCTTGATGTGGTCAAGAATACCAGCAATGCTCATTTCACATGTGCAAATTAAAAGCTGAGTGAGGATAAATTGTGTTCTAATTAAGTAATCTGAGAATACAAAGTCTGATCTACATATCTTTGAAGTAATCATAAGCTATCTAATTGACTTATTAGCGTTTAATCAGAACTCAAATGCTAAAAAAGAAAAAAAAAAAATCAAAATGTTTTGCTCCATCCATTCCTTTATCCAGTAAAACAATTAAATCATGCTAGCACAGAGGTAAAATTCAGTTAAAAAAAGATGCAAAATAGCACTTGTCTCCATAAAAAAAACAAACCCAAAAAACCCCAAAAAAACCCCCAGAAAATTTTCTCCTAAAAAACCAAAAAAACCCCCACAAAACAAACAAACAAAAAAAGACAAACAAAAAACACTAAAAAAAACCCACAACCCTGAGCATAGTTCTGTCACTTTGATCTTCCCTCCTTTTGCATCCACACGAAAGAGTAAAGGATCTGCTGCCCAAAGGAGCTCCCCAGAGCTCTCGCCTGGCTGATCAGGAAGCAGGGGTGCCATGGGAAGCACTGTGGGCTGGGCAGCTGCTGCAGATCCTTTGGGAGCCTGGGCCACTGCATCCTAACAGTCGTCTTCTGGCAGGAGCCTGGCAACCTTGGAGATCAGGGAAAGCCACTGGATGTCACAGTGTCACAGGCCTGACAGCGATGGCTGCGTGCTCCTGAGCACACACCTCTCAAGGCCACTTCTCAGCTATTTTTGCAGTTCACGTTTCCTGCTCCATTAAGTGAAACTTCAGGTCTCCTTTAACATGCTCAAATTATTTTTCAAGCTCTTCCAAGGCTTTAGTACACTCACCTAACACATGCACTAAACGCACGCGGCACAACGATCTGAGGAGAACAAGTTCATCTCCCACCTCAGAGATTACATTCAAAGCAGAATCAGCAGCATCCCTAATCTAAGCAAAGCAATCACTTCCCTGCATACCAGTCCTTTGTCAATACTACCTCAAAGTAGTACTGTGGAGTGTATCTTATTTGTGTTGAATTAGCCTCTGTGCCGTGATTAAATGCTAGAGACAAATAAACACCTCCTTACCAATCCTTTTAATAAAAGAACTAAAAGAAAAAGCCCAAACATACATTATTTTTCTGCAATGAACGATGCAGCTATTTCCTTGTACATCTAAACAATATCAACATTGAACATAAAAAGAAAATGAAGTTGATGCATTGAAGAAAACATGAATAAAATAAACCCACATAAAATCCTTGTTAGCCAGCATTAGAAACCCAGCCACCAGTATTCCTAGTTCTGGTATTCAGGTGACTCCACCAAACTGCTTTCTCAAGGAAACCACCTCATCTCCTATCACAATGAGTAACAGGTTTTTCACAGAACCCCAGAGCCACCTTCCAAGCTAGATGCATCTTCAAAGGCAGATCACATCGCTCAGGGTCAGGAAGAAAAAAGAAAGCACAGGAACACAACACAGTACCAGAAGGAGCTGCCATCTCCATGACCAGCTTTCACCCTGGGATTTCAACCTTTGATTGAGTTTGGTGGGGTGGGACCAGGGTTCCTTCCTAGCAATATAGACTGTTTTATAATATGTCTGCTTCAGATCTTCTGTTAATTTGCTTTAATTCTCTAAATTATTTTATGCAAGACCATAGTTAAATGGAATCTAAATGTTCTGACAATGTTTTCAAAACAGGCTGTAAAGAAACACGTTATCTCACTTATAACCACAGATATCATTAACTCTCTCTTGTTGTAAATCCAAAACATTTGCCAGGTGTTCCTTCTTTTGTCAGCACGTTTTTACAGTGTTTGAGGCAAGAATAGGTTGAATGAGTGGCTGTCATCCCAGACTGTACATTTCAAACTGAAAATTCAGTAAACGTGTGGTATAAAATTGTAAGTCACTTATCAGTCTCTGCCAGTGCACTGCAGCCATCTCCTCAGCACAGTATTGGAATAAAAAATGAAATGTTGCTGTGGCAAAAAAGAAACAACAAAAATCCAAACAAAAAACACCCCACTGCTTACCCACAATATCCAGGCAATCACAAAAACGAGGAAAGGTGGTTTAATGGATAAAATCTAGGACATTGTCATAGTTTCTATATCCTACTCTGACTGAGGCAACCCATTATGGATGAATCACTTGTTATCTATAAGCCCCTTCATCCGTATCCTTTGCAGGAGTGCTGAAGGTAAACTTCCCGCTCACACGGCAACCAGATGCGGCTGCAGCGCCAGCCAGTCCGAGGCTGTGTCTGCAGCTCCCAGCCCGCGGGCACCAGATCAGCGCACGGGAGGCGGCAGCAGCAGGGACCAAATCAACTCTGCCAGACCTGAGCTGTTGCTGTGTACACAGAGCACGACTGCTACTCCATCATGCTCCTGAAACCAGCGGGGCTGAAATACTCTGTGCAGACGTCCAAGTGCATCTAAACAGGATCAGCCTGCTTGCAGCAGGAATATTAGCTTGTTCTCAGCATTGCTGGAGCCAAAAAAATGGCAGGTTTGGTGTTTGTACCAGGTGGGTTGGTTGGTTGGTTGTGAAAAACTGGTGTGCCTATTTGGGCAAGGGAAGGCAAAAGAGTAGTACCATTCACCAGGAGTCTAACCTGAGGAATTACAGTCATAAAACCAATTTTTCAAGTGAGTGTGACCTACAAAAAGGTTAAAAACCCCGGCCCTACGAAACATTCCATGTACTAATTACATTTGCTGAAATACATCACTATATAATATAAATAAAGCAGCCCACTGAAAACTTGGCTAGCTGGAAAAGACCTAGAGTTGTCTTATCTAAATAGCATTACTAACATCTTGCAGGAACTTAATCCTCATCAAGATGCTAAACCTCAGTGCAACTCTCTACTATGAGAGCCTGAAGAGGCACTCAGAATAAAGCTGTTTTTTGGTTTTGCTTGGGTCTTGGTTGCTTTTTTATACATGCTTGTCTAATCACTTCTGTGCTGCTTGCTTACCCAACATCTTCTGCCCCACCTACCCAGCCTACCTCTGACACCAATGGCTCTCAGGTGCAATTCTGTATTCTCAGTAATTATAGTAACAATATTGAAGAATTTAAAACTGTAAAAAGGGGATGATCCCAATATTTTATCTAACTATAGTCACAGGAGACCAGAGAATAGGTAAGTACCAAGATTGCAGTTCGGCTAAAACCTCTGGATAAACATCTGCCACCTTGCAAAGATCACTAACAGCTTTTTGTAATGATGAGAAGTAATCAAAACCTAGGTTTGAAATCTGTGTTAAAATGGGTGTGGATCGCTGAAATCCCTTGCACAGAAAAGGTTCATGGCAGTTAAAGCCATGATGCAATTGATGAATTTCAGAAAATCAACAGACCAAGGGGCAAAACTTTTTGACACTGAAGTTGACATGTGAAATCTTCCTATTTCTAAATTAATCTGCAAGAAAAAATTGTGTTAAATTTTCAGAGCTATTCACAAAGATGTGCTCACTGTGTCAAGGCTCTTCTGCAAACACCTTTTATCAATCACACTTTCCAAGGAACATTCAGAAACAAAGAAGTCAAGCTTACGAAATTCCAGTCAACGCGATTGTTTTTTTCCCTGAACATCTCTATTTTAAGTCTGAAGTTACTTTCATCATGTTATTGCCAGTAAATTGCAGCTACATGTAGTTTTAGGTAGTGGGATACTTTCTAGGTGTCCCTGCTTAACATGGAATGAACCAAAATCAAATTACTTTAAAAAATAAACACTGTCTAGCTAAATTGTTGCTGTTAGGTAGCTGTGAGTCTCCATGTCAATAACAGTTACCTTAAGAATTAAATAAATAAATTGGGATAGCCATTCATTTTTAGTAATTTTCTTGCTCTTGGTATGTGTGAAAGATTTTCATTTACACTCATTTATCAACTCAGACAACGTCACTGATGGGGAAATTTATTCTGATAACAAAGAATGAAACTGCACCTTGAGAAGAGTATCACAAGCAGGTACATGCATATGGCACCTGGAGCAGGACTAAGTATGACCTTTTATCTAACACACCTATCAGAAATCATGGTTAGTTTTGATGTAATCACAAAGGCAGATGGGTGCCCAGATAGCAAACATTTTATTTTTAATTAATGCTTCTGAAAGAAATATTTGCAAACATGGGAAGGCAGAAAGGATGTTAAACTGAATAGTTAACCATTGCCTAGCTAGGGATCATAAAACCCAGCAAGCTTGTACTCTGGCAATGCAGACTATGGAGTTTTATCTGTCAAAACTGTCTGTGGTCAACGTTACAGACACTGATCAATACCAACAACCACAATGTAATAATAATAATGAAAATACTTAGTGTTCTGTAAAATACCTGCCATGTGTTCTTTGTAAGGTCCTTGATAAATGAAGCCTCATAAGGTAAGGATGTTATCAGAATTTTACAGGCACATAAACTGAGACACAGAGAGCAAAGAATTAATACTGAACTGTGTGACTGAGCTGCAGTCCCCTGGTTTCACCCTGATCCTTTTCTTCTCAGAACAGGCCTTCCTTATCTAGCACATGTGTTTCTCTTGCCATAACAAATTAAAACATATGAAAACTAGGTCCTGTGGGTGCTAACAGAAAGTAACCCATGTTCAACTATTATTTCAAACAGGTTTGGTTTGGTCTGTTGTTGAGGGTTTTTTTTCGTTTGTTTTGTTTTCCATGCAGAATATCTGAGTAAGTGGAAACACTGGATAAAAATCCAGAAATACAATGTCATTCTGCCTGACCTTTTAGATTGCTGTTAGAAAACAACAACCAAAAAACCCAAACAAAACTCCCACAGCTGATCATAGATTTTCCAAACGATACAGAACACAAGCCCTACTACCCATTGGAGAGGATTACATTTTTAAGCTAATGTCTAATTAGTACACTTAAACAGAAATGTAAGAGCAAAACCTACCCTCTACAGGGCACACAAGTCAATCATCATTAAAGCATAAAGACTGTTCCGTGAATATTTTTTCTATCACATACAAGTAGTCTGGAACAAAACTCAAACTACACATCTGTGTAGCACGCTGATAGACATCTTGATATGGTTTCACTATTTCAATTTACTTGCATATTGTTTGAGACACGCTCAGGGAAATCTGTCAGTCTGTGCCAGGAACAGAGGAGGAAGAGAACTCTCTGTTGCTGTATGTTGTCTTTTTATTAACAGACTCCACGAAACTCTAAATTTATTAAACACTCAAGAAAAATTTATTAAATTATTCAACAATGATAAGACAATTAAAAAGCAAACTAAGGAGCAAGTGGAATCTTGGTCCTGAGGGAGAACAGCTGGTCCTCTCATTAAGAGTACATTTTGGCAGCAAAATACCCTCTGAAAAGAGGGAGCCTGCTGCTAAAGCAGCCTCAGAGTCAAATATAGGAGCAAGTGCCAAATACAGACTGATGTGAAGAGTAAGGTGGGTACACTTTGGGTATCACCACGTGGCTGGTGCACTCAGTAAATCCTCTGGTTTTGGCAAAATGGTGCCATGATTTTATTGTGCTTTGGAGCCACATCATCATACGGTAGCTGCCTCAGCCACTGGGCAACTTTGTGCTGCTGTGCCAAACTACACTGAAGTGTGCTTCGAAACCCAAGGTAAGGTGTTATTTGCACTGAATAAACCCTCAGCTGAGCACAGAATCTAGTGGTGATGGTGGGTAAGTCACAGAGGCACCCTTTGCCCTCACTTCAGATTCTGCATTTATCCATGGAAAAGCACACTGCAGACCCCAAAGGGGCAGTGAGTCAGTACACACAGCAAAGTTTGTTGAGCAGCCTGTGATCTTCTCAGAACAAGTACCATGGATGTGCTGAACACGAACATTGTCCATCTGAACAGAGGACAACTGCTCCTGGGGTCAGGAAGGGATATTCCACCTTTGTGGTTCTGATGGTGTAGGTGACATTGGAAAAGAAAAGGAACTGTACAAAGTTAGTGACATGGGAAGTCTTTCAGTGGTGGAAAAGAGAAGAAAAAGTAATAAGAAAAGGAAGAGAAAGACATCACTTGGGTGGCAATGCCTTTTGTGGAGCAGAACAGCACACCCAAATAGAGCACCATCCTTCTCTAACAGACTGGATCATAGTGTCCAAGCTCTAAGGCTGTCTGACAAACTCATCATTAAATACCAGTGCTCCGTTTCTTCTCATCCCTCTCTTTCTGCTACCTACTATCTTCAGATTCTGGACTTTTTTTCATAGTTTCTTTTTGTCGTTTTTGGTTCTTTTCCTATCCTGGCACTCCAGTAGTTCAGGAGATTTACCCCTCAGCTCATCATCTCTCACACTCTATCCTCCAAGATAATTCATCTTAAACTAGCAAAAAAACCCCACAACAATAAACCATCTCTCACTCACAGCATCACAAAGGACTTATTAATTTGTATCATTCCACTGCTGAAACACATAATTAGTGACAAGTACGATTTGTCTTTTTAGAGGCAAACATGTCTACAGCAAAAAACCTTTCTGCAGCATCCACTGAAACATGAAATTCCCACTCACTGGCACACCCTTGTGCTATATATTTGAGAAACTTTTTAGAATAACAAATGTCCATAATTCTTGTGTGACATAGAAATGCAAAATCAGATACTTCATCTTAATTTTCTACAATCTTACTTCCTAGTTAGATAAAACACTACTAAGAGTTTTCCTCCCTAAATTCCATCCTCTTATTCCCCACATTTCCCCATGTGTGTGGAGTATTCTTTACAGCTGAAAGCAGAAAGACACAACAGGTTTTTTCCTAAAAAAATATTTGTTTAAAATTGTTATTCCAATTCTTGCATAAAAGTGAAATCTCTTGCATAACTGGCAGGAATTCTGACATCCCTGCATAGCACCAAATTAGTCTCCGCCTGTTTCAAAATTTGATTAATCACATAAAATGTAACAATTTCCATTCCAATCTTTCTGCACCTATTTGTTCACTTGGGTCATCCAGCAAAAAAAGAATTTTAGCCTTTCCTACTGCTCCAGATATGTTATACCAGAGTGTGTTTTGCATAAAAAGAAATGGCATTCTTAACACCTTTAGGGCCTTAGTTATAAATCATGCAAGTGATGCAGATTTCAGCTCTTCACATGAACAGCAGGGGAAGTTACAGATTCAGCTGGTATTGGTCCTACCCTCATGTACCCTCGATGATCAAAGAGAAAGGAAGCATAGACAAACTAGAACTTATAAAATGGTGGAATTTATACATATCAAGCTAACAACGTATTAGATACACAGAGTTATCTGGGTATATACAGGTCCTGTCAACAACACCCTGAAAGACAACAACAGCCCCAATAGACAACAACAGCCCCAATAGACAACAACAGCCCCAACAGACAACAACAGCCCCAACAGACAACAATGGTCCCTACCTGCCCAGAAGCAAATGCTGATCAGGTAAAGCAAATCAATCCTGCTGGCCCTGAGCTGGGTTCTAGCAGAGCCACTGTGCCCAGCTGCAGAACTGGGCTGTGGCGCAGGGGACACCCCACTCCCCCAAGGCTGTGGACAGTGCCCAGAGCCACCAGGAGGGAAGAGGAGCACTGCTGGGAGGAGGAGAAGAGGAGCAGGGTGGCAAAGGCAGTGGAGAGTCTGCCTGCCCCAGGTGTGATGGCTGCACCTTCCTCAGGTGGGAGGGAGCGACGAGAGGGGAATGGCGAGAGCTGAGCAGGCAAGCTGAAAAAGGCTGAAAATGAAAAGGTGCAGAGCACCTCCAAGACAGTTTGCAGTGCTCTTCAGGCAAGATGTAGGGTAAATTAAAAGAGAGGGAAATGAGCAGGAGAGCTCTCAAGGATGGCACACGGGAATTGCAGAGACAGGAGGAACGTATCATTGAACAGGGTACACTGCACTAGACCCTTCAGGCATATCTGTAGAGCTGTATCACACCCTGCAGACACAGCCATACTCACACAGAAATACACCCCCGCCTGGTTTTGGTTAGTGCTACAAACGGGCAGCAGTTTGTGTAACACACACCTTTTCCCTTAGTCCCAGTTATACTTATTTCCAAATTCAGAGACATTACTGGGAACTCTTAGGACACACTGCTTAAACCTCAGTACTATTTTAGGTGGTTTTAAAAGTAAAAAGCCAGTATCTATACACCTGTAGAACAGCAAATTAACAAGATACTTTCATGGACACACCCTTACTCTTTCAACACTGTAGCTTTTGCAAAACTAATTTATTTTTTGTTTCTCAAGAAGCAGTTTTTGCAAAAAAACGCTTCTGCTAAGGAAAAAAACCCAACAAAATCATGATTTTAAGCCAGGCTAAAGAAATTGGTTTAATCCTGCCACTTGGACATACTGTTTGAAGCGTTAACCTCACTCAGAGCAAAGACTGATAAAGGAGTTATTTTAACCCCAACACCTCAAGATACCATCTTCAGAGTCAATCCTATTCAAAGCAAGCAATGACAACACAAAATAGATATTTCTATATATTCTATACTCATCAAAAAAGTAGACTGCTAATTTTGAAGCTAATATAAACAGCTCTGTCTTCTTAATGCATTAACAATTAATATGGATCCTGCTTATAGACATCTGTAATGCTTTGGGCTGTATTTATGGTGTGATAACTGTGTCATTTTGAGACAGAGAGCACCAAGATGATAGAAAGATATAGCTGAACTGTTCACTCATGCTCCTTTCTAAGGGACAACACTGTTATCTTGTTACACCATACTGCCCCAAGAAATGAAAAGTTCCATAAATCTTGTTCTACCACTTGTCAGATTCTATTTGTGCCTGTGGCTGAATGTGATTATAATCTGTTTTCACTGTACAAGAAAACAAAGTGATCTACAATATAATGACTGGGGAACATTTTGGAGCCCTCCTGAGCTGCAGGATATTTCCAGCTGCTAGCATAGCTGATAACGGACTTAATAGAGCTAATGATTTCTAATACCACTAACACAAGGCTATTTTCACAGTGGGTAAATAATGACTCTTTTGTTTTGGAAATAGTTAAGGAGTCATGTAGATGTTTGATAAGTACATGATACAGTATAAATGCAGCAATATTTGGGTAACTAATGGTAGATTACACCACAGCTAGAATATAATGTACTTTGCTTTTTGCTTTTAAAAACTTAGAAGTTTATAACCCTGTTAACACCACTGTGACAGCAAGGAGAATTCACTGTAAACAATTACAAGTAATGTTTTAATCTAAGCATAAAAATGGATCCATTTGTTTCAGTGCACTGCATCTTTGCTTTTATGCTGGTAATTAATATTACAAACCACTAGAAATAAAAACTAATTGGATAGTAAAAGAAAATTTCTTGAGGGTTGGATGCGAAAGCTGCATCAATGGGGCAAACTACAAATACTATATATGCCTTTACTATTTTACTTCATCATGACTGTATGTTTCTGATGAAGATTAACATGTACTTGGTGTCCTCCTTTTTTGGTGTGCAACCTTTGTTCCTATTCACAGGTATAGGTTCCCACCAGGGAGAACACCACTCTGTAGTCTGGAAGATTCCTTCCAGGTTATCATTAGTATGACAGCACACAGAAAACATTCCCTGTGGTCAAAAAGTATTTCTCCTTCCCTTTCCCCCTTCTCTCCAGATGTTACATACCTACCTATGCTGAAAATAGGATTCTTCTATGTTTCCTTAAAGACATTTGAACATTATTTCACATAACATTCATGCTAGCTACAAGGACCATTCCGGACTTTGACACTCCTCACTGCAGTATCCTGCAAACCCAGCATTTCTTGGCCCACATTTGCTCCTCTGTTTGGAGCCTTCAACCCCTCTGTGGCCCTCTCGCTGCCAAGCAGGGACTGGATCAGGCTTTGTTGCAGGGAAACCAGGGTAGCAGCCAGGAACTGCCCCATCACCAGTGGAATGGAGCCCCCCAAGCCTCACAGGGAGGTCTGAGAAGACCACTACGGGAACAGGGCGTGGGGTGAGGGGCTGGCAGATCAGGCAGGAAGGAGCACTGGTAGGAAATAACACTGACTGTGAAATTCAGCACTGTTGGAGGTATGGCCTTTGGCAGACAGCTCTACTGCCACCGGAGTTTTTCCTGAGCTGTTTCAATCGCAAATGGGATCCCCAAAATGGGAGTGCATTTCACAGTATCACAGAACCACTACAGTTGGAAAAGGCCTCCAAGATCACCTAGTCCAACCATCGACCCAGGGAGGGGGGCAGGGCAGGTGAAGGGAGCAACATAAACCACCTGAACCACCACCACCAACAAAATAATCCCCACAACCACACACCCCACAAAATCCCCACCACATAACCCAAAAAACCCCCACCACACCCACTAGAACATGCCCTGAAGTGCCACATCTACACGTTTCTTGAATAGTTCCAGGACTGGTGTCTCCACCACCTCACTGGGTGGGCTGTTCCAGTGCCTGACCACTCTTTTGGTAAAGAAATTCTTCTTGATATCCAATCTAAAGCTCCCCTGCCACAACTTCAGGACATTTCCTCTACCCAGCTGGGAGAAGAGGCCAACACCCATCTCTCTATAATCTCCTTTCCGGTAGTTGTAGAGGGCAATGTTGTCTCCCCTCAGCCTCCTCTTCTCCAAACTAAACAGCCCCAGTTCCCTCAGCTGCTCCTCATAGGATTTGTTCTCTAGACCCTTCACCAGCTTGGTTGCTCTTCTCTGGACACGCTCCAAAAACTCAATGTCCTTCTTATAGTGAGGGGCCCAGAGCTGCACACAGCACTCGAGGTGCAGTCTCACCAGTGCCCGAGTACAGGGGCACAGTCACTTCCCTACTCCTGCTGGCCACACTATTCCTGATTCAAGCCAGGATGCTGTTGGCCTTCTTGGCCACCTGGGCACACTGCTGGCTAATGCTAAGCTGGCTGTCAACCATCTCCTCGTGCTCTGTGTTCCTCTGCCACCCAAAATGTGTGGTATCAAGCTGCTTACAATCCAAACTTCTCAACAAGCAGAAAGAAGATTAATTATATTTCTGATGAAGAAAGTACTAAGGTTTAAATAAAACAATTCAAGCTAGACAGAGCTTCTAAACTCAAACCAAAAGAAATAGAACAACTTTATTATCGCACGAACAGGGGATAATAGACAGTGTAAGACAAAGCAACATCTACTCGTGATAAACTTTATAGATTTCAAAAAAGCATATGATAACCCCATTGTGATTCATCTCCACATATCTTGAAATATTACAGGCATCAAGCAAAAATAAATAAGTTTACCAAACTGCATTTCAAGGTACGACTTCTACCATTAAATGAAATGCAAACTTAAGCAAAGAGTCTAACACAGCTGCTGGTGTCAAACAGAATGCACTCTCTTATTTGTCTCTGCCATTGCTTCATTATGAGAAGGAATTGCAGACTGGAAAACCAAAAATATTTCATGATCTAAGAGTTAATAGCATATTTTGTCTGTGCTGGTGATACAGCAGTTCTAAATGACAGGTCAAACATGCAAGGAACACCATGAGATTGTTACACATCACAAATAAATCAGGTTAAATATTAGGAAAAATACATCTAGCAGGAACTCCAGGTTCCAAATCAGGTTTTGTATTAGAGGGCCAAGAAATACAGGTTTGCAAATTCATATACTTGACAGACATGAGCAAGTTGATACATATAACCATGAGAAATCAAGACCATGATCAAGTGATGCCACAGCTGTGTTCACTAACTTCAATGACATACTCAAATGTTACTTCTCCCTTAAGTTACAGATAAGGAAACAGGAAAGGCACTAGATGCAGTTATTTATGCATTCTGAGTGCTCATGCTTTCAGAAAACATTAGTGTTTACATTAATTTAATTCCTAAACACTCAGATTCAGAATTCATCAAATTTTTATTTTTTTTTTTAATAGCCAGAGTAAGAGAGAAATTCAAGATACGTTACCAACTAAGCTAGAGCACACCACAGAGCTGCCATGCCACTGACAATTTGAGACTCATGTCCAAGGACCCATACATTCTTAAAACTGAGAATATTGAGCAAGTTTGAGAACAAGATGGCTGAGCTGCTCAAAGAATAAGAATTAAGGATTGCATACTTAAAATCAGCTATAATATCATAGGGCAGAGATATATTACATGCATTAGCATATAAAAAATGAAGCGGGAAATTTGGAGATCAAGCAGCTTTCTGCATCAATACAGGAGTTGTAATGCCAACTAAAATTAGATTAAAACATGTAAATTGGGAATTTATGATAGGAATACATGATTGTTGAGAAAAGGGTAATAAAGGGGCAGAGAATTAAATATTTTCACTACCTGGAACATGTTCATGGAATGCAAAAAAGTAGAGTATTTAACAAAGAATGTCTTGAAAATTGGGAAGATATATAGGGAACAAATCTTACTAAGTCTAAAAGTTATCATATTTTGTTGAAAAGAATTAAAACACAATATACTATTTGGTCCTTCAAAAGGAAACGGAAGAGCAAAAGCAAAAAGATTTTGTCTATTTTAACACAACTGTTCTCTGTAAACTCCAATTAGTGTTCAGAATGGGAACCATCCAGCATTTTCTGCTGCCGAGCGCGCTGATCCACACTCACTGGGAGCAGAGTAAACTCAGAACTGCTCAGGGCCCCCACACATGCTCCAGGCTGGCACACAGGCTGCTGGTGTCTAGGGTCATAGTGCCAAACGTGTTCCCAAAATCTCCTAGAGCTCTCTGCATTTGCATCTGTCAGTGAACACCCCCACAGGTTCTGTATTGACTATGCCCCCTCACAGTTTGATCTACCTACCTACACATGTGGACTTAGGTAAGGAATCATACCAGTTCTGTTAGAGAACTAAGAACTGGAAAAACTACAAGGTGTGGAGATACACACTCAGCTGAGTAAAGTGAGCATTTAAAAGACAGTAATCTCTTCCAGAGAATTCTGAAGCTAGTGTTTTAGCTAGACCTGTGTGCACATCTGACTATGGCAGTGAGGACAGGCGCTTACTGTAAGTCATCATGAGGTGACAAGCATGGGATTTGCCTTGATAAAGCACTATGCCCTGGACTAAGGCAAGAAAGAAACTTACCCAAAGGCTCGGGTAGCCAAAAGATGGCTTCTGACTGACTCCCTGGATAGAGCAGAAAGCCACAGATACAATCATTTTGTGTCAGACCCAATGATCAGGTACACTGCTACTGCTTAAGACAGGCATTCTTTTAGCCTTTTTTCAGGGATCACCTACACTGCCAAAACAGATGCAGCAACATATTTCTCTACTGGCATATATTAACTGATTATCCAGGAAACCCAAACACCAGGTAACATTAACAGATCTATTGATCACGCCCACTGTATTTCGTAAGCATGCAGAGCTGTTGAAAAAAGGTTGCATACACATCTACTGCTCGAGATCAGACTTCTGGGTGGTTGACATACCTCATGGAATGTCTCCACAGATGGTTCAAGCAGGAACGGCTCTTGGGAGGTGGGGCTGTGCAGCACCTCTCACTCCTGCAGCTCTTCCAGTGGGAGCAGCATGATCAAGAACCAGTGTCCAGCAAGGAGATGAGAGGCCAGGCTGGGGCACTCTGAGCTCTGTGAGTACCAGCCACATGCTAGTCCACCATCCCTCTTGTTCACCTCAAAAGATCTTTCAGTTGTCAAAGGGACTGAGGTATCCCCAACTCCAAAAGGAGGAGTCCCGTGTCCATAATATCAGCATAGTTTGTGGCTGGAAATAAGCTGTGCTTATAAGTGAAGTCAGACCTTCCTGTTCCATTCAACTAGTTTGCATGAGATATTATTTTTTAAACTTGTAAGTCAAGCCAGTTACTGGTATATGTTGCTCAAATGAACTGCAGCCTCAATGGAGCAAAATAAAACCAAAAGCATTGCTTATGCACAGCCTAAGTACTGATATTACTGTCATAAATGATACACAATAATACACTGTCTGCAATATTCTAACACTTCATAACTCCTCAGTGAAAAAAGCAATACTTATTTTTTGGTAATTCACAAGATTCATATTAGCCAGTCCAGATGCAACATATTGGTTCTTCAGATATTATTAGTTTACACATCTGATTTTCTAGCTCCAAGCAATTAGAAGCCCAGTGCAACTGCAAACAAAGCTACTGGTCAAGGAGATGCTGCAGTCTAAAAACTGAATAAGGCTGCTCTAGATCATAAATTAAAGACCTACAGTGCTATGGGCATTGTTTATTCACATTTGATATGACTGTAAGAGATGGGCATGCTGTCTGCCTCAGCTTTTAAGGCGGATGTGGTGAAAAAACCTCACTATTCATAAAAACTAGAAAAAAATTCAATGTTTATTTGTGGTCTCTGAATTATCTATCTGGCCCTGTCACTGTCAGGCTTGTGCAGGCACACTGCTGGGCTGCTTTCACTCCCATCCTGCAGAACAGGAGAGCTCTGAAAAAGGAAAATCTATTTCCTTTTCATGCTTTTTCAAAACACCATGTACTCTCCGAAACTGTATTTATTATTTGAAGTAAAAACAACAATAACTGTTACATAAGAGAATAAAAAAATAAGGGAAGGGAATTGTAAGTGGGAAGTGCTGTCACTGACCAGGACTCTGCTGGAGGAGAAACAAATGTATTCACTCGCTTTGATATTTCACGAAGTTAGAGCTTCCAGAGTTGAAGGAGGCAGGTGAATATTATCTTTGTCTTCAGATACAAGAGATACATCTATATTCCTGCTATTACCAAGTAACTCAACAAACAGTTTAAATACACATTGCACTTCCTTTTGACACTTTTCCTGTTTCTCTATCAAATTTTGACACAGAGGTTTTCCCTCTTGAACATATCTATCAGTACTGTTTCCTACCAAACTGGTGACTGTCATCTACAAATCACTTGGTATTTCTCCTGGGATGTATATGAATGCAAACAACCTTTTCCTTCCACAGCATATTCTTCCATAAGCTGCTGCATGTTTTCCTCTTGAGCAGGCATTGGGCACTGCCACCATTGTTTGTAACAAATGGTGAGCTCATGGTGCATGAAATTCACCCCAAGCAAAACAGAAGGCTCACCAAGGCACTTGAAAGCTGCTTAGTGGGTCATGGGCGTTGGTCTAGAGACAGAAAAAAAGGAGCAGACGGGTGCTCTGGCCACCTCCCTTCTATATCCGTGCTCACCTCTGATTAGTTTTTAGGCTCTCATGATCAGCCTTCATACATAAATGGATCTATCAAATAATGCAGAACCCCTTTTTCCAGCCCTGCTCTCTGGTAGGTGATTCCGATTGTGCCAATTATTTCTTCTTTTCAACAGAGAGTCATTACTCCATACGTAAATCTGACTTGTTTGAACCTTTTGCTTATAGCTCCAGATCTGTCACTACACTCAGATTATGCTGTTTCTTTCTTACTAAACTGTTTCCCATCACAGCTTTTAAATGAACAGATTCAGGGAAGGAACTGAATACAAAATGTTTAAATTATTATTAGAAAGCAAGAAGTCCACAGGAAGCATAAAAGCTTCTTGAAGCCTCTGGAAATGCAGGCATTTCTTGTTTGATTCTCATTTACACCTCAAAGTTTTCAAGCTAGTAATTTTAGAAAATTAAAACAAAAAATATTGTTTACAAAGACAATCCCACCTGTAAAGCAAAGTGCCACAGAAAGCCTTACAGCACTCTGGACTTTACTCAGCTCCCTGCTAAGAACAAGGAGCATCATCTTTAAACCATCATTTACTTCCATTCTGTGACTTGCTTCTCTATTGGCACAGTATTCCTCTATGTAAATCATATTTATTTATTCATAGGCACTGGCATACCATTACTTTTGTCAAAACTGGTCTCGCACATAGTGTTGTCTCTGCATTCTTATAAACGAACTGGAAAAGCAATTAAGATTCCCTGGCATTTCAGAGAGGGGAGGGGACAGGCACTGCACTGCTGCTAACACAATCTCCGTAGGCGTACGCCGGTGCAAAATGACTGCATCTCTGTGTAGAGGGAGATAAGAGAAGTGACATAGATTAAAACAAATTGTTGGTCCATACCAGAGAGGAGCTAGGCAAACAATAGCAGTAAAAGCATAAATGTCAATTTGGGATGATAAAGGATACAATCTAAATGTAATATGAGAGGCCTCCAGACAAAAGGAAGAAATAGAAATTACACATTACTGAAGTACCAGATGCAATAAACAAACAAATATGTAAACACACACATGAATATGCATATGGAAAAATTCAGATCACAGGGTTGGTTGCTCCAGAAACTAGATTTCAAATTAAAATACCAAACAGTTTCAAAAAAAGTTCGAGTGTTAGATTTGAAGAAAAAAATGTGATTTATACTCTTCATAATTTTGTTTTTATTTTGAATAATCTCCAAGTATCTCAACATGCCTTCCCCTACACCCTGCATTTGCATATTGATAGCATGACTGTCCATAAGACACTGAAACCAACGCCAGGAGATTCATTCTTGCAAGAAGCTGCCTTTTTATCTGCTGAAAAGAGCTGTCAAAAGGTTTCTCTAATTGCTTTCAGAATTCCTGCTCCTTTTCCCCTTAACATATTCTACTACCCTACAGCAGTTTGCCAGATGAATTAAGGTTTCAAAGGTCTATTTAAATAATCTTATGCCTATTCCAGCCTTGATGAAAAAATGGAATAACTTCATCCAAACCACAACCTAGGAACTAGTCAAACAGATCTGTTAAAAGACCTGTCTAAAATTCACTTATTGCAGTCCTCCTTGGTACTAATATTGCTACACTCTACCTGATACTATTGGATGATCCAAACTTTATTTTGCTATCACAACACAAGACATGCAAGAGGGTTAAATGTAACTTAATACAAAAAGGTTCACAAATACCAATAAAATTACCAAAAGCTACACATCAGTAGCCAGTTTCTAAAGCAGAGTACTGCAACAAAAATTTCCGCAGTACCACCCAACTGGTAGGTATCTCATTTGCAATTCTGACCTATATTTGAGGTTGTCTGCAGACACACATCAAGCTGTCAAATCAATTTCTTGATGGGAACAAAAATCAACACAAAACCAAATTACCCCCCAAAATGCAGATACAGAGGCAGCTACACACAGCCACGTTCAGGGGGTGTAATTACACATGATAGCTGTAACAGAACTGCCGCTATATGGAGCTGTGCATTTCAATAACTGTACATTGCAGGTGCCTGGAGGCAGCACGGGGCTACAGACCTCAATACTGAATGATAACACTGGTCGTCTTTACAGTTCCCTGATGACTCAACTCCTCAGTTTAACATTTCCAACTCTTACCTTCTAACATAAGAGATGAGAGGAGATGGGAGAGAATGAAAACTTACAGGCAGACATTTTAGTTCTCCCAGAAATGCAGCTCCTGTTTCAAGTACTGTCTAAATATCAGGTGAAAAATTCTAGCCTAATGTAAGATGGCATTACTGCTACTGCATCCCAGTCCTTGAGAAGGCTCTCTAAAACTACAGGAAGTTACTGTTTCAAAATTCTGCTTAATATCTAACATCTTGCAACTCAAACTCACTTTATTTATTAAGAATTAGCTGTGTTAATCTCATATTATGAAGCCTACAACCAATCAGCATTGACTGCATTTTCAGTATTTTAAGTTTTGCTTGTATCCTAGAGAGAAATTAAAAGGAAATCTCGCTATGCAATAAAGCTGTTTCAAATACTGCATCTGTTCATTGTTATTCCAAGCAAAGAGTGGAAGTCAGTTCATAAGAAACACTCGAAGATAAGCAAGGAAAATGAGAATTAAGACCAGATAGACAAGCACACTGTGTACTGCATAAACAGAAAAGCTGGAAAAAGACCCCTACGAGGAGGGTGGGAAGAGAGCCCTGCTAGCCTGGGGCACATGCCAGGTCTGGCCACAAGCTGCTGGGGCTGAGCAGCAGTGCTTCAGCTTTCTGAACACTGCACTATGACCTGGGCACATTCAGATTGCACAGACAGTCTTATTTCTGACCATGACTCAACTTCTACATGCTTGATTTTGCAAATTTAAGGTTAATATCTTTTAAAGTTCTGTATTTTAGCTTGCTGGTTTTTTGCAAAACATAAAATTACTAACTGAGCACTGCAGCTTCAGCTAGTGAGCAGGTGCTGTGGCCGTTACCAATCAACACACAGCTATTAATTTGAGGGCTATCCTTATTATTCCTCATCACAATAACATTAAAAGAGCTCTGTACACACACTGATAGAAAACAGACTTCACAGCTTTTGTCAGTAGTGCTGTATTTGTTATAAGTTTGAATTTTTATTTGAAGTTTTCCAAGCTTCTTTGTTAGCTAGTTAGTTAATCTCAATTCTTCATTGACACCAAAGCAGAGCAGATTATCTTGGAAACGATGCCCAAAGCTTGAAGTGCTGCTGGATCATTTTTCCTTATTGAATGAAGGCAGATTTCTGCATTACATTACACACTGCTAGTGCTGCCACAGTTTTAAATACTGTTCTTTTCATCACTCTCTGTCAATTAGCCTACATTCACAGGATTTTTTAAACTAAATAAATACTCCTGCACAGTGCATGTCAGAATTAGGAGAAAAAGTCCTGAAAAGCCAGCTTATAAATGAAATTCTGATTTCAGTAAATTCATTCTTCTCAGGTAGCTACATTTCCAGAATAAATTATCATCTCTAATATCATTACCTGAATATAGCAAACCTGTATTGTAAAGGGTCTTGGCACTGAATGATGATAGGCATCAGAGGCTTAATGTTTAATTACTGAACAGAGTTTTCTGGAGAGTTAAGTGCTAATATCATTCACTTGCTGCTGTTGGCTATGTGGCAGAATATTGTGATTGTTACGATCTGTCAAGGAGAAGTGATTCATAAACTTTGCTGTATGCTACTCAAAGGCACAGCTGGTGAGAATAAAAAATGGACAGCTATTTATGGCACTAAATCCCCACAGGAAAAGTCTTGACTTTAAACATACATGAAAAATAAGTAGAAAGTCTGGATGAGAAGAGGAACATGCATTCCTAGACACTGTGAAGCACAGAACACAAAGCAGTTACTGGTATTTCCCTTGTGCTGGTATGTTTTAGGGGCTAAGAATCACCTCAGAGTCACCAATGTTACTATGGCTAAAGGAAATGTTCATGTTAACTAGCGAGGGTGCCCTCCCTGCTCAGCAGAGAGCCAAGCAAGCTGGCCTTGGCATCTTCATATCTGTTTTGGGTTGAGCCAGGGTGAAGCTCTTTGCTGAATTTTTTTTTTTTTCCTTTCAGTGAACTTTTTAGCAGCACCAGTGGACTGATAACAACCAAGGTCACTTCTGACTGTCTGCAGCCTCCCCCCTACCGGGGAGCGGATTAGACCGAAGGCAGGATCAGCAAACCAGACTATTCCCTTCTCATAATATTTTCTGTATTTGGCTTTCAGTACAGGTTAAGGCATCCTGGAAGTCAAGCCTTTCGTTTCCTTTTCCTCTCACTTTTCTGCTTACTGTCACTTCTGTCCCCCTCTCTTTGGCTCTCTCTCCTTTTCATTTTCCTTCCCAGCCGACACCCGAGGACCCGTCCGTGCACCCGGACACTCCCCCTTCAGCTGGAGCCACCAGGGAGAGGAGTTGTGAGAGTCACTGGGGGAGGAGGGAGGGGATCGGGTGTTGCACCTCCCTTTATAAATACATGTGTGTATATATATTCCCTTATCACTAATAATTAAAATCAATCTGTTTCACTTTTCAACCCAAAAAGCCTCTCATTCTCATTTTTCTCCCTCTTTGCCTACCTTAGGAGAGGAGGGGGAGGGGGGGGTGAATGGAGAGTGTTCCAACTCGGTGCCCAACTGTGACAATATCACACCCTCTGCATGTAAACTATGCAGCAGAGGGACAAAAGAAGGGGGAGATCAAAGAAGATTCAGATGTCTAATTCTTGGTTTGCTGCAACTAGTAGGGACACACCATTAGTTAATCATGGAGCTGAAGCCAAGAACAGCCCTGTACGTGCTCACAAGGACTGATAACGTAAGTGACCTCCTGGCAATGGCTTTGTGGGGAACAGCAGGTGTAGGTGACCGACTTATCAATCTCATGTGATTTTTTTCCCACCTCAACCTGTTCTTTTGTTCCAAACCATTAAGCAAGCCAAAATAGTGTGAGTTAAAATTCCACGCACACCTTCCAAGGTATCAAGAACAAAATTATACATCTGAGCTTTTTTTTTTTCTTCCAAAAAATGCTACCAACAGAGAATGCGAGAAGCTGGCAACAGTGCTGGGAGCATTTCTGCAGGCACTGCATCTACCAGGGCTGGTGCTCCCCACCAAAACAATTGTTCTGTAAACATGAGCTCTTAGGACCACAACTGATAATTTTCACTTTCAAAGACAATTTCAGGAAGCAAGAAGAACATGCAAGACTCTTTTCTAGATATGCTAAACAGCAGTAAGGACAAATATTTGCTGTGGTGGTAATGAGAGGCCCAATTTTTATATACAGTCTATTTAAAAAGAAAAAAAATCTACTTTTTTCAGTATTTACATGCTTCTCTGTATGCATGAGTAATTGCATACACATCTGAGAGTGAAGGAAAAAAGAAAGAAATCCTTCTTTTTCATAAAGGAGCCTAAATTGAGATGAATTCCTGCAAATCTAAGGCTTGATCGTAGCTATTGTATACATACTTAAATTTGTGTGAGAGCACACTTGGAGTGTGCTTCACTCTCATGTTTCAATCTAGTTAAAAAATAGTGTTGTACAATAAATAACAAGGGAATTAAGCCAAGGAGTTAACAAAAAGCATTAAATAATGAACAATGCAATTCTTGCAAAACCCATTGCTTAAAGTTGTTTGCAAAAACACCCAGATACATTAGATTTGATCTTTAAAAAGGAAGCATAACTCTAAGCTGTTTGGGAAAGGTGGTCACTCCTATTTCGTACATGTTGGCAGAAGGCCCTGTGATGCTGCCATGGCTGCAATAAGGAAGAAATGAACTGTTCACTGATTAACTACAAGAAGGAAGAGTAAGAGGAGGTAGGAAGAAAGAAAAACCAAAAACAGAAAGGCAAAACCAGAAGTGATGGAATAAACTACAGTCTTTTCTCAGCAAAAGGACTAGCAAGAGGCAAGGCATGTTTCTAACGCGTGACCTGAGAGCTCAGCAATGAGAATCAGACTTACACAGGAAAAGATGAACAAGGAGCAGCACCTCTCAGCATGGTAGGACATACTCCGAAAGAGACACTGACAGTGGGCCCAAAGCAGAGGTTATTACAAGCTCATCTTTGACAAATATCTGTAAGAGTGTAACATTCCAGCTGGTTTTTACAAGGTCCAGACTGCTGCCAAAAGAGGCAGTCAAGTCCCAGCCTTCCCACTCCAGCCTCTTCCCTTCTGTTGGCAAGAGATACCACCAGCGTGCTGCGAGTCAAACCAGCCTGATAATCCAACTGCAAACAAACCTTGCTGTCCAGACAGGCCCACCTGTCAGTCAGACCATTTTGATGATCCAACCAACTAGACAGTTTCCAGAGCTGGCACAAAGAAAGGGAGAGCGGCAGCAGCACGAAGCCAGAGGTGAGGGGAAAAAAGGGCTGAGGCTTCTGCAAGCAGCACAGTCTGTGGCTGCTGGCAGCTGATAATGACATGTACCCCAAGGTGTGGATCAGCAAGGGGATTCCCTGGCCAACAGCTCAGGAACTTTGGATTGCTACTAAACTCCACCCTCTCCTGCACCATGCCTAATGCTTGTGCAACTGTGAGAAAACCTGGTGCCAGGAGCTATTGGCTTGTGAACTAAGCACTAATTTTTTCCCTAGGGATGAGATTAATTTTTGTACCGACTCCATGGGTCAGCCCGTTCTTGGGAGTACTGGTGATGGTGACAGGAACACACACCCCACAGGCAAGCGTGTCCTCTGACCTCAGCAGCAGAGATACTTCAACTCCTGGTGTTCCTCTGCAGATTTCTGGTTTTATCTAGTTTGTTCAAAAACGTGTTTCAATAATTTTGAAACACGGCAAAACATTAGTTTCTACCTGCAAAATGTTATCAGAAAAGCAGAGGAAAATCTTTCAGATGTTTCTTACTGAAAATTCAATCTTATGGAAAATCAGCACAGCTTTTTATGGCTTGGATGCTATTGCCCTGCTGTATGGGCACAGACACATCTTGTATGTAAGTGCTGTGATACAGTGTCTTTCTGTACTTCAAAAAATAAATTCTGATCATATGGGTGAACTTCCACGCTTTATGTGGAAGCATGTGGTTGTTCTGTAAAGAAAATAGATAATAAATATACTATAGTCTTTCAGAACATGTTTTTAATGTGCAATGAATGCCTTGTTTGAAGAGCTTCATAATAGCGTTTTTGTGCATAATTTTTTAGAAATTTCTTCAAACACAGTCAAATTTGAGCAGTGCAGCATGAATGACCATTTGGAAAAAACACAAAAACCCCAAGAAGAACCCCCTGCTCCCCCCTCAAGCGACCCAAACTGAAATCTTAGTCATTGCTGTCTCCCAGGACACTGTGACAGCTTCTGCAAGAAACCTGGGACCTGTGCACATTAGAAATTCTTTCCTGCAGGGTTAGCAGGTGCAGGCTATGTCAAATAAATTTATTGCAGTCTGTGCTAATAATGAAAATTATAGAAAACCTAGATGAAAGTGTTCTGCATCCAACTAATTTGTAGCTACCTTACGAGACAATAACAAGCTTCTAACAGTTTTTCCCTTTTTAAAAATACACTAATTATGCTTAATGTTCCCTGTCGCATTAGCTTTCATGGTAATTATATTTCAAAACTTTTGCAATTAGGATACAGTTAATATTGTGGAATATTGCAATTATTTTTCATTGTGACACCTCTATTGAAAACTGGTGGCATAATGATCACATTGTTCAACTAAATCAGAACTGCAGAAATATGGCAAATGAACCAATTATACATTATTATTTCTAATTACAGATAATGCCCTTTTCCTTGCTTTTGTGTCCAGAAGAATTTCTCAAATATCCAGATTCTTCCTAATTAAAAAAACACACCCAACCAATCGATTTTTCCACCATTTTTTTCATACACATACTAATACATATGTATAGTATGTGTATGTATACTGTCCATTCTGTCTTTCTAATGGACATGTGTGTATGGGTACAGCAATATCCACAGAGCTAATTCAGAGCTGATACAGCTTGGGTCAATGCCAGCTATAAATGTAAACACCACTAAGGTGGACTCACTCTGTGTAAGGCTTTACTCACTGGCTGAACCTCATGGGGACAAAAGCATGCTACAGCTTTCTAACCCAGCCCCATATTGCCCCAAACCACATTTACTTATTTTTGGCTCAACCTTCCCCTTTACTGGACTCAAAGCCTCTAGCTCTCCTTTCCATCATCGAACCTCAACAGCAATACCCCACATTAACAGCCCTGACTGTTTACTGATGCTCAATAAGCTCAAGCATTTGATAAATGACAGCAGCAGAAATTTCTAAGGACTAAGTAAACATAATTGTTAAAATTTGGTGTTCATCCCCAGGTTTTGAAGAGGCTGTTTTTAATTAAGCCATTCTGTAATCAGGTAAGACAGAACACCAGTACACCCTGAGAAACAGTGCGGAAGAGTTGGAACGGAACTGATAAAGCAGCCAGACAGGTAATAGGAGACATTTTAAGCATTTTCAATAATTAGCAATTCCAAGAGTAATTACCCTTTACCAACACTTATATTCTTCATATGGAATGTTAATCAAAGCTTGCTTAATTTAATTTTCATTTAAATTACAATAAACTACTGATAAATAAATCAACGATCAAATCACTGACTTCAAACAGAGAAGACCTTTACCAAAAACACTGGCTTGCCAAACCCCACCATCTGTACACTTCCCAGCTACCAGCCTAATGAATTTCAAGGTTATATTACCAAGTGTAAGACATAATTTCTAGCCAACAGCAGACAATAGAAATAAAACACGGATAAATTGTCATTCCATTTCTGGCATGAAAAAAAGTCTGGAAACAAGCTTACATGGCTCCTTATTCCCCTCAATAAAGAACACAGAAAGATTAAGGCAGGATTCCTCCAAAGATTATTTCAGGCAGAAATCTGAAACTTGCAAATCTCAGCTTATTCAATATTGTGGAGTAACATTTTTAAAAGTAAAGCCTCTTCTGGTAATCTGACAGATGAGCACATTTTCAAAATGAACGATAACACTACCTCCTCTGACCTTCAGAAGCTCAAAAAGCTGATTTGAGTGATAAAATGACAGGTGGAAGTCCTGAGAAATCTGGCACAGAATGTAATTTTTAAGAATGCCTCGAAGTCCTGCCATCACTAACGTCTCAGTCAGCACCCACCTTTCTATTATTTCTTGGCTTGTATTAATTGATTTTTAACAAGTTTGGGACTTCATTTTTTCTGGACATGGTATTTTTCACCTTTTTGTTTCCATTAACTAAGACATACAGGCTCCACCATCTGCTGAGCACTGAAAAAATCCAGGACAAGGAAAATGAGTGTGTTTCACCCACCCAGGGTAATGCTACTTAGTGCAGGTATGCGTGGGAAGGAGAGCGTGTCTCCCGGGGGTTACGTGCATGGATAGATGCGGTTTCAATAGGGACATCACCTCAAAGCTACACAGGTCTCCAGGCTGGATGTGGGCAATAACCACACATCTTGCAATATAAATATCTATTAAATAATAAGGAAGTAGTGGTTAGTGGTTTAAAACAGAGATTTAATTACGTTCCTCACCAAAAAAAAGTATTCAAAATGAGTAGCTTCTTGTCCTAAGCTAATGGCCACGTATAAGATCAGTTCCATCAAGTTGATATTTGAGAATAATCCGATCTTCCAAGATTCCTCAAACATATTCTTAATCTTCAAACATTCTTCAATAGGCAAATTCAACAGTGAGAACATTTTAACACAATAATCATTCTGCTACTACACTCTGAAAATGTTTTGTTTTCTATGGAATAATTCTGTCCAATTATCTGAAACCTTTCTATCACATTACCCATAAAAGTTCTAAGGTAATGATCACCTTCCTAACAAGTATAGGCTACAACATTTTTCAGCTTTGTGAAATAATGACAATACTTATGTGTACCTATTTAATTGCTAGCTCATCCCCTGCATGTGTATCATGTGTATTGGATCAATTTTCTGGAGCACTGAAGCATGTAAGCATAGGTGTTAATTACCCTGTTCTTCATAACAATCATTTTTTCTATTGGATAATAGCATTTGCTTTGCTGACAGCTGTCAGTATATTCCATTAAGACCTCCAGAGGTTACAAAACAAATACTTCATCACGGGATGTGCTGGGTAATATAATATTTGAGCATAGTGATGACCATCTAAAATCTGTTGTGTATTCCACTACTTTTGCAGAAGAAACTCAGATATTCTAGTTTCATTTAGAGATCCACTGCTTTTTTTTTTTTCATTTATTATACTGTTTTTTAAATCAGATGTGTTTATAAGTGGATATGTAATTTTATTTCCTGAAATCTTTACTATGCAGTTTTAACTCTATGCAAATTCCTGATGAATTGACTAGCCCAATAATGCCTGTGTGAGGTATAACAAATTTTGAGCCACTGATATTTCAATACTCCCAAAGAGAGTATCAATGGCTTTTCTGGAGCTCCTCCAGCACTCAAAAAAGTAACCTATCATTAAAAGCAACAGCACTGTATTTTTTTACTCGTATTTGTGAAGATTCAACTTCTTTTTTTTTTTTTTTTTTGCCTGGTGACCAAATTTTTATCAATATCAAATCTCAAATGTCTCATGAAAAGGATTCAATAAAGATAAATGGAAGTGCAGGAACCCATAGTTTGAATTTAAGTAAAAAACTTCTTCACTGTACAGCCTCTATGTCTTGATTCATATATAATGTTTGTAGCCAATAAACCACTACTATTTAAGCTTGATTATCTATTCTTCTTCAAATTCTGTAAGCAAGCTTTTATCATTTGCAGCTAAAGAGCATAAAAATTTCTGCAAAAATCCAGTTGTAAACCAGAGATTGCTACATGAAAAAATGCTAGAAGTATCAAGGCAAAGAGTTATAGTAGCTCAACAAAGATTTAAGAATAAAGGAAGGAAAACAGTGTCATTACCTAAATTTTGATTAATAGGATACAAATAAGATGTCATTAGAGAGTCTTTCACCGTCATCTAATATCACAGATTAATAAAAAGCAGCTGGAAGAGCATTAAGGAAATGTGTTATCTTTAATTTCATGAAGCCTATTAGAGCAAACAGATTTGTGCCACAGGTTGGTCTGTGTTTGAGCAATTTGTTGTGTGTTGCTCTAAACATTCTCCAATGCAGCGAATTTTACCCGTGGGAATATGTAGCACTGTTCACATACTGTTATTATACAACTACATTAGTGTCTCTTATCTTCAACAGATTTCAAAATGCAAACTGAAGGTGGAGAAAGCATCGAATCTGATGAAAATGTCTATGGACTTCCATATAGAACTTGGCAACTTCTCTAGGAGCACAGTGGCCCCACGAGCTGGTAAACCTGCTCTCCTGGTTGGGTGGCTTGGGGAAGTACTGACTGCTTCTCATCTAGGACATCTGCTCTGGGTTTGCTTGGCAGTGAGGGAAGAAAAATTTTTATCTGAAAAAAGGAACAGAAGTCTAACAGTTGCTCAGACTGAAGAATAATGGGGGGAGATAGGGAGAATTTCAGTGTTGGGAAACACATGGAGGGTTAGAAAAACTACAGAGAAAAGCTTTATTTTTTCTGTTTACTTATTTTATTTTTATATTCTTTGATAACACTGTGCTTAAAACAGTATCTGAAATTCTACGATTTCCATAAAGTTTTCTCAAACTTTTTAGATGCTTTCGTATAAAATGACCAGAGAGGATTTTCTGGGAACTAGAAATAACTAAACTGCAGAACTGTTGCACAGAATGAAACCTAATGGTGATGCTTCTGCAGATCCTTTTAAGACGAGTCAGCATGCTAGAGCATTAATTTCTGAAAAGAACCAACTGCATTTTTTTTTTGTTAATCACGACTAACAGATTTGTTATTAAAAAAAGTTCAAAATTAAGAATCCAAGAAAGATGACCATGTATTTAATGTATATATTTAAACATCAAGCTAAAGAAATGACCAAAACCCAAACCCACACACATCCTGCCCTCCCCCCCCCCAAAGAAAACTGAAACACCTGGAGAGAACAAACCTCAAACCAGCTATCCAGAAACTGAATTTGGGCCTGAAGACTCCTTAGGAATTTGGAATGGAATCTGCCTATCCTGTAAAGTACTGTTCTATAAACCAACCTGTACTGCCCTATGAAGAATCCACTGAACACAAAGGATGCTGATCCAGAAGGATCCACCAGTACTAATTACCTCAAAAAAATTTAAATGGTAAATATTATGAAGTTGCTATAAGTAAGTCTCAAACCAGAAATTCAGTACCTTGGAAATTGCTCCTGTCCTTCAAGGCAGCCTGGCTTCCTCTGCATCCTGTTCTCCAGCTGCAGAGCCCTCACTCACAAGAAGCATAACTGACTGCCCTTACCTGATTTACTAAATTGATGAATTTTAGAATAAATAGGTATTCTTTAACTGGTTTCTGCCTAGGGCCTGCTTCAGAGCACAAGCAGACTGACTATTTATGAATATCTAATTAATTTTAGCTACATTGTTGGCTGAAAAAGATAAAGGAGGAAGGGACAAGCTATTTGGAAAATGTGGGAAAGTCTAATTACAACAATAATTATTTCATTTTTGAAATGTTGAACCACTTCATTTGGAAGATTTTGAAGCAAATATTTTCACCTTTCATTTTGAGAATTTGCATCTTTTTTTTGTTTTTTTTTACCCAAACTGAAATATCAACAAAAAAATTGACATTTAAAATGGAAAAAAAAAAACAACCCTCATTTTGCTGTAGATAGAATTAATTAATAACACTCTTCCTAGCCAAATTTGTAAATTGAAGAAGTCCAAATGTCTTTTTTCATGCCATACAAGGCTTTCCAGTTGTTTTTTATAGCAAGTTTTCAACTACACTAGAAATGAAGGTGCCAGGAGTTGATGAGTGTCTTATCACAGGGTCACTATGGACTCATATGCACTCCTGAACCACCCCAGTCCCAAGCCTCAACCTCACCACTTGACAGAATAATTCAAAGCCATCATTTACCACTTGAGCTCTAACTCCAAAAACTCCCTTCCCCTGACTTCATAAATTATGTTTTCAGAAACCTGGACCTCACAAACTTGCCAACGATTTTATACCCTTTCATGTTTGCTAGTGTCTATAATTGACAGATTTGTGAAACAATTATGCACCTGTTTGTAGGAATAAATATTAACAAATATGGTCAAACACTGTTTTGTTAGGCAGAACATTTCACACTTCATTACAGTGTATATTAAGTGAGCCTGGTGTTTGGTAAAACCCAAAGTAATTACCATGGCCTATACATTATAGATTTAATTAATCCAGCTTGCAAAATCTGAGTCCAGATTTCTGAGTTCTCCCCAAATCATGTGAATTAGCAGTTGGGACTTCCCATTTTATAACATAGTAACAACCATTCCTGACCTCTGGTAATTCAAGAGCAAGAAGGAATGTTTCAAAATCACAAGGTCAGGGATCTTTTTCTTAGGGAATACTGATACAATATGAATTTTTCTGTTGCTGTTATGAATGAAGTTTTGGGCCATAGCAGGTCACAGTAAGTCAGTCCCCCTTTGGCAGATTTATCTAGCAGCAGGGTAAGACTCTGAAGAAAGCTTTTAGGGGTTTAATATATTTAGGCTTCTATACCCACGTCTTTTTTATCATATATAAATGGTCATTCTCATTTTCTACAGTGTCCTAGTAACTGCATCTAGTAACTAGATGATTGGGGGCTTGGAGCACCTCTCTTATGAAGAGAGGCTGAAAGCTGGGACGTTTTAGCCTAGAGATGAGAAGGCTGAGGGGAGACCCTATCAACATATACAAGTATCTAAAGGGTGGGTACAGGGAGGATGGGGACAGGCTCTTCTCAGCAGTTCCCAGTGTCAGAATGAGGGGCAACAGGTGCGAGTTGGAACATAGGAGGTTCCATTTAAATATGAGAAAAAGCTTCTTTACAGTGAGGGTGACAGAGCACTGGAACAGGCTGCCCAGGGAGGTTGTGGAGTCTCCACCTCTGGAGATATTAAAAACCCACCTGGATGCAGTCCTGTGTAAAGTGTTCTAGGGGATCCTGCTTCACTGGGAGAGTTGGACTAAATGATCTCTAGAGGTCCCTTCCAACTCTGGCAATTCTGTGCTCCTAAATTACCAAAGCATTAAGGACAAGGAAACTTCTCAAAATAAGAGCTTCCATGCCAAGTTGCCAATTCTCTTTCCATTTGACTTACTAGGTTTCTTCAGATCCCAGATATGCAAGATATATACCAGCTATCCCTATAATCATAAAGAAGCCATTAAGTTTCTGCTTGTATGTATACATATAAATATATTTAATTATTTAAAAAAAAATCAAGGGGAGGAGAAAAAGCTCAATTACTGAAAATCACACTGTTACACCCTATGATATCCAACACAAATGCATTAAATAGAAAGGAACTATTGTAAAGGAGCAACATGTAAGGCAATAATACCTTGGTGGGGTGAGGCAGGGACCAAAGGAGAGCTGAATGAGAAATCTCACCCTGCATAGATGGAAAAGGTCACTGCAATAAAAACAACCTAGGAAACTGGGAGCAAGTGCAGCACTGCCACAGACTGGAAGAGAAAACAATCCAAAGAAACAGAAGAGAGCAAGAGATGTGATTTCATTCACGTGTGAATGCCACAGACTGAGCTGTGGAAACATCTGGGGAGCTGATAAAATGGAACAGGATTCCCTCTCTGCCTTAATGTCAAGAAATCTGAAAAAGTAAGCATTTACTCAGGCTAGTAATCAACTTTTACAAACATTCAAAGTCCTCAGTTCTTCTGTGTAAGAATCTGGCAGAAAAATAAATTACATATCTTTGTAATGTAATAAAGAAGACAATAATGTTTGGTTGATTAGCTTAGGTGAGCAAAATAATGCCCTATCTGTAGTTTAATATATAATTATTACAAACAACATAGGACTTAGAACCAACAAAGGAATCGGTCAGTTCAAGGCTTCCACTCAAACTCCTCCTGTTCCTGAGCCTTCAGAGTGGTGTAAGCCAGCTATCCACAGGCAATGTTGGGACAGACATGATGGAAGGAAAGAGCATCACAACAGCCAGAACCAAGCTGGACTGCCACACTCAGCTCTGAACACATCCCACAACGTCAAAGCCTCTGAATGTTGACTTGGCCTCTCAACACAAACCCTATGGTGTGAACCTTCATCGTGCTCTCTCTGCAGAAAACATTTGTAAATCTGAAGCAAAACAAAGCAGCTGGTTAAAGGAGGAACCACATAGGTTTATTACATTTCCACTGTAACAGTGGCTGCACAAGGTTGCTGCTACAGTTGGAACTGTAAGAAAGGCAAAATCCTGGTCTATAAAAACATGTATCAGCAACCCAGAAGAAGATGCAGTGGTGGAAGCAACACTGTCCTCTGTACAATATCACTGAATCTGTTTGAGGAATTGCATTAGGAGGTAACAGGAGGACATATTTTGCGTGGATGAACTGTATCTTCAGTGGAGGGTTTTGTCAATAAAGCTATAGGTGCAAAACCTTTTGGCATGCATGGGAACACCCAGGGCACAGCAGGGCTGCTGCAGGTAAACAAAAGGCAAAAATATTCAGAGTGAAATGACAGAGTTCAGATTTCTTTCTGTTCATGCTGAAGGGATATAAAAGACACACATAGTAGATCAGTCAGGTAAAGACCCAGGCATGAATGGGGAAAAAAAAATAGCAGTGAGAATAATTAATAACCTCTGAGCAGTTTCCCCAGTGATGTGGTGCATTCTTAATCTCCTGTACTTTTTAGAGTAAGAATTAATATAATCTAAAGGAAAAAAAGTCCTAATTTCCACTGATTTATATGCTTTATATGAAGATAAACTCAGTTTCTAGAGATGCTGATGTGATCAATAGATGATGTATTTACAGACTTGCCTGTTACAATGATAATATTTATAAGCATATTAGAAATAGGTGCTGTATAACTGCAAATCTATGAAAGTTATCCTGTAACTAGGAATAATGATTCAGCACTAGGTAAGTTAACAATTTAACATTTAAATAAAGCAGAAGTGTATGGCTTTGTCATGTCAAAATCAGGAAATCCATAAAACAAGATACTGAATCAGGTGACATGTGTCTCCTTGCCCTCAAGTGTTTGTAACAGCACTTCTTTGGATTTATAAGGAGAAAGAAAAGTTTTTAAACTTTTTGTTATTATAAAACCAACCAACCAAGCCACAGACATTCCTTTGTAGAAATATGGCAAAGAATTCTGAAAAAACCCACACCTTAAAGTTTAGGTTTTTGATTTTATAATCTGTGAAATGCACGTGGCTTAAATGTGCTTGACTCTTCACTTTGCATCAGCTACCAAATTGTGTTGATGACAGTTAAGAACTTGAAATGTTTTCTAAATGTTGCATTTCCATATGAACAGCTGCAGAATCTGCTACAGAAGTTGTTAGGACTATGCCATTGCCAAAGAAAAAAGAGTTGTAGTTCAGAAGATTCAAAACTCTGTATCAAAAGACAAAACTATTGGAAAGCCTGAGGAATTCTTTCCATCCAGCACAACTTACTGCAGAGACCATTAGCAAGACCAGTTATAGACTTTTCTACACACAAAGGAAAAATGCACAAACAGCATCAGGACTCAGCAGATGAAAGAAAAGCAAATGATGAAAATTAGTTACTCTGCTTATAATTGCAATAATACCTTTCAGCTTTCACCCAAGCTACCAATTCTAGGCACCCATTTTCTTGGCACAATGGCACAGAGCAATGAGATCCATCCTTTACATCTCAAACTTGTGACATTTATTGGTGATGTCAAACCAGCTGCTAGGAGACAAAATACAGATCTGTAATAAGAAAAAAGAAGGCCTGACTGGCCACAGTAACTAAACAGCTTCCCTGTCATCATGGCAGAGAGTGGAAAACAGGAGAGTAACACGCTGGAGAAATGGAACCTTGGGAAATTGGTCCTGCAGCTGCTTTGCTGTGCTGCTTTTACTGCTAGAGAGCCTGCCAGTTGAACACATTTACAAGCCTTAACCTAAAATGATGCAACTGCAGCTAAGAAAAATCTTTGCAGCTCTCAAAAAGCATGGTGAGCTTAAGAAAAAAAATACAGAAACAACAGAATTAGAATCTGTTCTCAACTGTATAGCTTTTTCTAAAGCATTACCATTTTTATTACCATAGGACCTTCTGTTTGAGATTTGTTTGTCTGTTATGATTATGAATTCATAAATTAATAAATACAATGTTACTGCAAAATCTTAATATCTAGAATGGCAGATTCTTGCTCAAATTGAGACATCTGCTGGCATCATCAACATATGCTAGACATTAGCAGCAGCATTCTCATCAACAATAGTTGTAGCAATATGGAGATACTACTTCAGAAAAAGTACAGCCTTTAGCTTCAAAGGGAAAACAGAGTTTATGCTGTTCCCTCCATTTCTAATTCCAGGCCACAGCTCTAAAGTAGACCTACTGCTCAGAAATGCAACAGAATTAGAATGTGACTGACCATTAAGGATTTAGAGAATTTAAATATTAAAACCAAATATGGGCTTGGGGCTGGGTGAGGGAGCATCTCTTCAAAGATCTTGTTACAAAATAAATACATAGTTCAAAACAATGTGCATAGACAGGGACTATTGCTTAAAACCTCAAACCTAGGAGCCAGTCTTCACAGCATGAACACTAGAAACCAACAGGATGTAGCTTCGATTCAATCTTATCTATTCTAATAGAAGAATCTTTATTGGACACTGTCACCTGCTGAAGAGAAGTCTTTGAGAAACAAAAGGTATTTATGCTCTTCAGCAGCATTAATTCTTCAAATTATCATTGCTTTCTTCTACTTCTGCAGCAGTGCATAGCAGTCTATAGCACACAAATTCTGAATAACAACAGCAGTGGACCCAGAAACATACATAATTTCTTCTTACTTTGGAAATAGAAATTAAAATGATCAATCTGCAACTCTTCTTTTACATTATTGTAAAATGTCATCAGAAAAAAATGGCTTACAGGATTTCCCTGGGAATATAATAAACAGGAAGCACCGTTCCTCACCATAATTGTGTACACAGACGTAACACAGGGCTGCCTGTTGGAGGCAGGTATTAGAAAGCATGTCAAATAACTCAGAAAAAACAACCCTGGAACCTTAACTGATTTTAACTGTTGCTGATCTAAGCATAAATAAAGTCTGAACTGAAATATTCTGAAAGAGGTTTCAGAAAGAGAGGCTGCTGAAATATTAACAAATTCATACAGCACTTAGGACAGAAAAGTGAAAGTGGAGAGGCCAATTTTTTTTCTGATTATTGTCACTCCCTACCTGATCTCAGAAGTCATGCATAGAGTCCAAAATAAACAGAACCAAAAGTTAACAAATGCAAGAACAAACAACAAACTTCAAAGTAAAACAGCTGCCTTTCCCACCCCTAACTGTAAGATTGATCAGGAGGGGAAAATTCCAATTGTAATCAAGTAGTTCAGAATGAGGAATTCCAAATGCAATGTAAAGAAAAACATTATTTCTGCAGCATGAAAACTAAATACTGATCAAGCATCTTACGCTTATTTTCTGTGCAAGTGTGTGACCAAGACCTCTGCTACCTGCAATGACAGTGTATGAGCAATACAAGTTTGATAGCACCATACTGAGAGGGCTGAGAAAGAATGGACTTCCAAGTCACCACAAGAAAGTTGCTTTGAATCTGAGCAAAATTAAATCTCATCATTTTGACAGTCAACACAGGGAAACTACAAAACCTGTGGGAGTGCAGAGCACAGAAAGGAGTAATCTCTACCTTCTGTTGGTGCTGCACAAGGAGCTACCATAAACCTACGCACTAATTCCTGGCCAGCCTTGTACAATATCAAGAATCTGTAAGTTTTCCACACCTCAAAAAGGGACTAAATGCCGAGGTTGTTGCAGGGGGTAGTTTTGCATAGTTCCAAGGATGCAGACATTAGAGCCTCTCTAGGCAAACCATTCCAATGTCTGATCTCCTTCACAGTAAAAAAAAGCTTCTTCTTATGGTTAAACTGAATTTCTACATTTCGATTTAAGCCCATTGCCTCTTGCTCTATCAGTGGACACCACTGAGGAACCTGTCTCCCTTATTGTTACTCCTTTCCATGCGGTTAAGAACCCCCTGAACCTTTTCTTCTCCAAGCTGAACAGGCCCAGCTGTCTCAGCCTCTCCTGCCTTATTAGATGCTTCAATTCCTTAATTACCTTAGAGGCCCTTCGCTGGACATGCTCCAGTGAGTCCATGTTCTCTTGTACTGGGGAGTCCAGCACTGGACCCAGCACTCCAAACTGTCTCACCAGTACCAAGCAGAAAAGCGTCACCTTGACGCCGGTGGCAGTGGTGGCCTAATGCAGCCCAGGGTGCTGCTGCCCCCCTCTGCCCCAGGGCACATTGCAGGCTCCTGGCCAATCTCCTGTTCCCTAAGACCCCAGGTGCATTTCTGCAAAGCTGCTTCCCAACTGATCAGCTCCAGCACGTACTGGTACAGCAAGTTACTCCTCCCGAGCTGCAGGACTTGGCATTTCCTTTGTTGAACTCCACGAGCTCCTGTCAGAATGTTTAATGCTCCATATTGAGCCATATTAATAGTGGAACAGTTCTTCTAGGAACCCAGCAACTAGATATCGTGCTGGGGCAGCTATGCAATGCCTAGGTTTCTTATCTACAGTTTAAACTCTTGTCTTTCTGGCAATAAGATGAAGGTGCTGCCTACTGAGAGCACCAAACTCTTATTTCGCCTCTTAAGTAAGCCAAAGTCAGTCCTTGAAGGAAACAAAAAAGGGCGGGGGCAATGAGCTATGGCTTCTAGATTTGTGTTGTTGCTACTTTATTTCCTATCATATTAGCAGGCAGATCCAGAAACTACATTCTCCATTCAGTAAGGGGTGATACTTAATAATCTGAAGGAGAAGTAATTGCTTTTCTTTAGGACTCATTTATTTCTTAAAGATTCCTGTCTTCTGTATGTGTTTGCATTATACACCAGAAACTGGAAATATCTGTTTATTTGATGCCAGATTGTAGAGGGTTATAAAACATACATTTCCAAGATCTCCCAGCAGAGGATCTCAAATAAGATCTCCAGCTATATTAATGCACTGATGGAAGTTCTGACTTCCTTCAGAGAAAATAAAAAAAGGTTTCTACAAACTGGATTAGACTGCAAAGAGGTGGTGCTAACTGTACATTAATAATTATTAAATCCTATTATCTGTTGAATGCAAGAGATCCTTCTAGGTATTTATACTGCACGTAATGAACATTGATAGTTTACATAACAAATTAACACAAACTAGGGTCAAAAGCCTAAAGAGTTTTATTCTTTATTTCAACTCAAACTCGCAGACAACAGTGCAGAACAATTACTTCACTCAAGCCAACCGATCTCTCCATTCCTCCCTCCTCGCTGCCAACAACTGCTTGTGACAAAAGTCAAAGCAAACCCTGTCTTCAAAGCAGTGCCCAAACCACTCTGAGGGCAAATACCACTACAAGGAGCCAGCTGCTTTGTATGATTGTGTCTGAGCCAAAAAGACACGTTAACACTGAAAAGCTGGGCATGATCCCCCTTCCAGTCAAATGTCAGTAACTTCTTAGGAATTGTGACAACATCTAATGCACAGTTTAGAAACGTCCCAAAATCTAAATACTCTGAAAATTATTCCACATCTACTTTTTCATCATTAGAAAGGTTGAAGATGATGACTGCATCCGATTATGGGTCCATTATATCAAAACCTACTGTTCAAGTAGGTATATGCTAGTTGTTTTACTCAGGTTGAAAAACAGTTTTTCTGTTGGGATTCCAAGATTTGGTTTAATAGGAATAAATCCTATACAAAAAGCAAAGGCAAAGTTTGCTGGCAACAAAAACCCTCATCTTTTTTTCTATGTAAGACTGAAAAACAGCCTGTTATATTGTATTATGATTGAAGCCATTAAAATGCATTCCAACAAGATGAGTCACCTTACATTACCAGAGAGAAAATACATACAAGATATACAGGAAAAAGAAAAATATTGCTACTGTTAGCTGTAAGAAAGCATCCTAGAAAATGGTGTGACAGGAACTGACCCTCTTTTTAGAGGGAAAAAAAAAGAGGTCCATTATTTTTTCATCAATAAAAGGTCTAATTTGCTTCTAAAAATATTTGTGTTTTTCAAAATATTATCAGCAGGTGCACCAGATTTCAAAAACCTCTTGTCCTTCATCACATGTAATTGTGCTGCATATTATATTAAGAAATACAAGCCAAAGAATGTAAGCGATGGTAGTTCAATTAAAACCAGCATAATGTCTGTTGCATAGAAAATGATTCTGTGACTGAAATCAGGGTCTAATGAAAGAAAAATGGAATACATTTTCACATATTTTTAATTACACAGAATTTCCCCAAACATGATTTTTAATAATATATTCCATCAGGTTAACATCATATTTAAAGAAAGTGCATTTTCTGATTTCATTTTAAGTCTGATTTTGAGCAATTATTGTGTCATTGTTCTGCAGTAGAAAGGTTGAATTCATTTACTGTGTGGTTATGCTAGTTATGATTGATGTAGCTTCTCCAAATGATAAACCAATCACCCTGATGATGTAATGTCATTTTAAGAGTGCTATAATCACATTTCTCTCAAACTGGAAGCTCTGATGAGTTCTAACAAAGATTTATTGTAGATTAAAGGCCTTCATAATATCAACAATAGATTGCTCGTTTGATGGAAGATTTGATTAGGTAATTTTTTTAGGCAAATGAGTTTTCCAGCTATATCAAGAATGGCTATTGTGAAGGGCACAGGGCAGTACATGTGGATGACTATCACCTCATATCCAAGAAGACTCATCTTGAACTTGTGCAGGAGCTATCCTGTAACTGCAGAGGTTGAAGCGAGAACATGTACAGTCAGACAAACAAGAGGACACTTATTATGTTGTACAATCAGTATGAGTCTTCTGCAAATACTTCATCTTCAGCATGTACTTTGAAGACTGTGATAGAAATGCTTAAAGAAGAACCTAGAAAGTGCCAGGAAATATTTAATAATTATGAAAGATGATCTGGAATCTAAGCCTTAAATCTAAGTGTCTTCAAAGATGCCTTTTAAACCGAAATCCAAATCCAAACTGAATATTTAAATTTATTTACTTTCTCCCAAATGGCTGGATCTATATTTGTTAGTGAGGTGTCCCTGTTCAGAGCAGGGAGGTTGAAACCTGATGATCTCTTATGTCCCTCCCAACCTTCACCATTCTATGATTCTATAATAATCTATAATGATAATTCAGGATGTAAGGAACCCCAGGAGGTCCCTAGTCCAGCCTCCTGCCACACAAGGGCAGCACTGAGGTTAGACCAAGTAGCTCAGGATATGAACAAACCTTTTCTTGAAAGCCTCTAAGGACAGAGACTGCACAGGCTCTCTGAGCAACTTGCTCCAATCCAATGCTTAGGGAAGTTTCACCTTATACTGAATCTGAATCTTATGTTTCAACTCCTGCTCACTCTCTCATCCTCTCCACCATGCACCACCAGCCACTGTCTGGAGGGCATCATTCCAGTGCACTGTGTGCACCCACAAAGGCCAACAGTTCCACACCACACTGAACCTTGCATATTGGTCAGACCTGTATTGTTACAGGAAAGAGAGACCTTGAAGAGATCAGAAACTGCATATGAGATATAAACTCGTAATGTTTAGTTAAATAGACAGAAACTGCACAAAAGATACATATGCTTCCAAAACAAAAACAAAGGCAAAAATCAGGAGTAATCAAAGTATCATGAAGTGACTAGGGCAGCCTTCTTCTGTTTTGCCTGTATTTCTAAAAAGAAACTGCATCTTCATTTCTCAGTCTTTGGCTGTCAAAATAAAAAAAATCAGCAGCTGTTAATAAAAAAAAGGGGAAAAAAAAAGAAAAGAAAGAAAACCCTACGCCCTACAGATGATATGACTGATAGGAAAACTGCAAATGTTTTTAAAATGTGGCCTGAAAGACAAGAATTAATTTGCTGAAAAATAGCAGTATCTTAGTGAAATGTGACATCGGGAGCACAGAATCAGACAGATTCTGTAACAAGAACAGACACAGAATGGCAGAAGCAACACACAGTTTTAGATACAGAACCTCAGCACCTACTTGAGCTGCAGAACCAGCCTATGCAGAGTGAGGAACCATTGTGCACACACTGCACTCTTACAAGATGCATCAAGGAGCAAGAAAACTACTTTAAGAAGTAAATTCCTCTGATGACAAGAATTCAGTAATATTTTTAAACTACTTACAACACTCCAAAAACTCAAAAGCTCTAAATAATGAAAGAAAAAACATATATGACGTATGGTGTTTCCATAAACGTTTCCTTGAAATAAAGCAGTAAGATTTTTATTTGCCTTGTTCCCAAATATGCTCTCAATATTGTGGTGATGTAGGAACACTCTTGAAAAAAAAAAAAAGCATAAAATTCGCACAAACATATCACAAACAACTCCATTTGTTTGCAATTTTCTTACCACTGCTGGTAGCCTGCTGTGGCCCTGAACACGCTCTTAGTAGATATGAATTAGGAGAGAACTCCTCATCAGGGTTGGTGTCCATGATTTGATGGGACGTGTTGCTGTCTAGCAATGGCATCTGGCAGCTAACAGGTGGAGGATTATGAGAACTGGGCAGCTGAGCAGATGGGAGAAGGCTAGACGAGGATGTAGGTGGAATGGGACGACCTGGGAAAGAGGACACAGGGAGCAAAGATCAGCAATGAATGTAATGAAAAAAAACAGGCAAGTAATTACACGGTAACTGTCTATAGTTACACGATTACTGCTGAGCAGAGCCACAGAATCTCTCCATTGGTACAAACTTGTCCTTTTGGGTCATACTCAAGGCATTGTGAACAGCCACGTTGTGAGCTCATTCCAGAAACCTCTCCATAGCACCAGCTTCTAACTGGTCAGGTGAGCAGAGGTTGGCAGGCTGGGTGAACGAGAGCCAGGTGCAGGCAGCAGCACCCAGGTGCTGAGGGGCCCTTGGCTGCACTCTCAGCTGCCACATGAAGGCTATCTCCAAGCTAAGGTTCTTCCTGCATTGTTGTACATCTTTTCAAAACCCACTGATAGATGTGACAGGAAGCAGAGGAGACAGCAGGACTGCAAGGGAATTACACCATTTATAGAGATGGGCTAAGCTGGAATATGGGTTGGAAGCTCTAACCTTTCATGTCCTTTTGCTGTAATTTCTTTTTGCATTGGTGCTGTAGGTGCAGAATTTCTTGCCTAGCTCCCCAGAGTAATTTTGACACTGAAACCCAAGCCTTAATGCATACAGTATACCTCAACCCACTGCAAAAACATATTTTTGGCCAACTGAACTAGTGGCATAAAGTCAACAAAATAATTGTTCATACTAATTTTTTTTTTGCTTTTATGAACTTCCTTCTCATGACTTACATCAATCCACTGAGGCAGTGTGTACCTCCCTCTCTCATTAGCTACCTCTTCACTTTTGGAATCCATGACCCCTTGCTTTATATGAATTACACTAAGGTTTAGATCAGAAGGTAATCTTCTAGAGTCACACAAGTTCCCAAGGAGGGGGAAAAAAAATTAAAGAAAAAAAAATGTCTAAGGAACGAAAAAATTCCAGCCATCCCATACAGACTGTATTTGGGGAGCTTTAATCAACAAAATGTACACATAGAAAGACTTCCACTGCACAGTACCAGCAAAGTGTGTGGACTACTTTCTTACCTTCAAAGAGTTTGAAATAAAATAAATACCTGGAGATAAGGCAAGCGACTTTTATGCTTATTTTTATTATATTTTTAGCACCCGACAAATGGATGATAAAACTAAACGACCAAGTTATCATATGACAGAAATGGGTTTAAGCTACCCCATAGTAAGCCCCATTTGCCATCTTTTATGCTAGAGAAAATTCTATATGCACTGAATATTTTCCTTGTAAATGCAAGTCCACAATGAAATAATTCTAATATTGATGGCAGGAATAATTACTGTTATTATTCATGATTACGCTATTCTTATTAAATGCTACAGAGAATATACTAAACATTCAACAGAAGTGACTGAGCAAAACCAGTTTCTAATTATTTCTTTGCAATTTGTTGGAAACAAGCAGAGAGGCTGAGGTTTGATACACCTCAGACGGGAATGCACTGTGTGCATTTAATTTCCATGTGCTCTGGCTCTGCTTCAACACTGTGAAGTTAAAAGAAGCTTTATAAAATCAAAAACTGCATTTACAGCATCATATGGAAATACATTACTGTATTAGGAAAACATGGGACGTGTGAGGTTATGAGATGAAGGGAAAAAGATTTTTCCATCTGTGTTAACTATATATGTTATTTCAGAGAAATTTAGGTACGTTGTTGCAGAACACATTGAGAGAAATAAAAAAAACCCACGAACTCTTTTGCCATGAAAGCTAATCACATTGTTACCTTCATGAAATAATACAGCTCAAATCCCTGAACATGAGGTAAAATGTCTAATTACTACAGCTCTGTTCCTCACTTAGAGAAAACAGAAGGTATTAAGTTGTTAAACTGTTCCATGATTTTGGTGGGAAGTTGGCTCCCGAGGAAGGTTCATCCATAAGCACATGTTAATTGAAAAACAGAGATGTCTCTGAGCCATAGAACCTGTTGCCAAGCTGTCCTGTGGTTAAGTTTTGTAATAAGCTGCTACATTTGATTAAAACTTTTCTTGTGGTTGGGGCATTCTTCATCTTTCTATGAAGCTGATTCTTTTGGTATCTACTAAACATAAAATTCCAACTGCAGCCTTTCCCTCTACAGTAGTGCCTCATCTAAAGGGTAGCTATCTGCTGTACCACGGTTGAGAGAATGGTTGTGAAACTACTGAAAAGAATTCAATGTATGAAGTTAGGCTACAAAGAGCATGATAAATACAATTTATTTGTTCCTATACACTCTTAAGTTAGAAAAAAATGGGTTCAATTAACACTGCTGAATACTAATATCTTGGTCAAATAGGTTCAATGTATTGTTCCATTTAAAATAAAAGACTAAGCTTTACAGCTTTTCTAAACCTAACCCTCTTCCCAGGCCCACTCATGTGTCTGCAGATCCCTTAACAGTGGTATTTTGAAATGCCTCATCTCTCGTAATTATTCCAAATTTCCACCACTTCACAATGGGACTTGCAATACCCAATAGTATTATAACATATCCTGTGATGTATGGTAACATCAGTATGCTATTACACTGCTATTTTAAAAAGTTAAATCCATAATGTAAATAGGATTTTGTACGATTTGTGCCCACTCTTTGTATATTAATATGATGAATTTTCAATGAATAAGAGTTTACTCTAGTTGTGCATTGACAGAAACCCTATGTAATGCATACTTGCTTCTACTGACAGCAATAATGTAATTGTGTCAAATAGCCAAAGAAACAAACCAGATACAAATGCCAGAAAGGGAAAATAAAGTCTAAAAGCTGATACATTGGAACATCCAGAGTAAAAATTAATACCAGTTCTTCCAATATCTGTTCACACGCACATTCAGACTGCCTGTATTTGTGTATGGCAAACACTCATACTGAACACAGGATTTCTAAGGCATTTTTCAAAAAAAACCAAGCAGACAAGAACAAAACCCCTTTCCTTCCACATACACACCCACCCCCCATTATTTATCTTATCCTACTATTTAGAGTTGTGGAAAAAAATTGATAGCTCTCCTTCTGGAGTACATTCTGATTTGGGATAGCTTTGGGCTTCCATGCCACACAGCACCTCATTCTGCAAGGGTCTTCTTTACCCTCCTCCTACTTATATTTTTTCCCACAGGATTACATAGCAGACAGCAAAGACTTATTTCCATTTTTTTGCTTTTTAACATAGTCATCTTTCTTCATCAACCCAGGAACTTTTGTGAAACCATTCCTCAATTACTGCTGTGCTTTAAGTCTCTAAGGCTTAAAATCTGCAGTAGAACCAACACTCAAAAAGAGCACCACACTCGTAGCTGGTAATGATGTCACAGTCTCACAATCACCTTCAGGAAGCCATCAAGCAAATCTCAGTATGCAGATCAGACACTGATGTGAGAATTCCTTTATTCTCCTTGTTAAGGACAGCCTCACAGCCAGACAGAGGCTAAAAGAGGCACAAGGTTACCAGTGTGAACCTGCCCTGTGCAGTCATGGTGTAACATGGCAAGGGGTGACACAGCAGACTCCTCGAGCCCTGACACTTCAAGGACAGCTAAGAAGAGTTTTGTTCATCTTCATCACAACATTCAGGAAAGAGATACTCTGGTTGCTGTTAGTCTAGAAGACCAAAACCCATCACCTCACACAAAAAAAACGCAACCAAAAAACCAACCAAAAAACCCTGCCTGTAATCACTCCTAGAATTAATATACACAAATGAAAGACACAATCAAAGAAGAGAAGGAGGCTGCCTATCAGCTGTTGAAGGATTTTTGCAATGTGCTTTCCATACTCCCCCATCTTGCTACTTCTGCAAAGGACCCATGGAGTTTTGTGGATGATGAAACCCATATTTGTGTGCATGAAATGCTGGCCTCCGTATTCTACCATGGTGCATGACAGGAAGTAGGAAACAAACACAACAAAAATAAACAAAATTTAAGACTTTCCACACACAAGTCACTATATAAATATGCATTACAAGATTACATCTTGAAGAGCTGTTATGTAACCTTTCAGCTAACTGTACTATATATATTATTATACTATTACCTCCTAACATGTAAGAAACATAATTGTATATATATTTATATTTTATATTTTTACATAGTTTAATAAATTTATCTGCACATTTAGACAGATACACATAATATATAAAAAAAGATTATTTTAAGAGGTCTAAAGGATCAATTCAGACTCCTCAAATAGACATTTTGCCATTAACTGTGTCGGGACAAAGGTCACAACTTTGTTGCCATTCCACACTCCTAAGTTACCCACTTCAACATAAAAATGTACTTTGTTAGAAAAGATCTGAATCCCAGAGGTGGTAAACACTGATCTCCAAGCCTACTGTACCTGCAATGGAATTCAAAGCCCTTCCTATCAGGAGAATCTCACTTCTAAGGTTGGCACACATGTAGCAAAAATCTGTGTAGACTGTTCAGCCCCATGCATTTTCAGCAAGTGTCACTGATAATTTCTATACCTAACCAGCATATCTTCACTGATAAATTACATTTCTGAAGGTGTATTCCTCTGTGTAGACCCTTTCATAAACTAAATCAAGATTCAATAGCTGAAAACAGCTGGTAATCTTAATACTCAAGAGGTTATGATATAACTATTTTGTACTTCTTGAAGTGAGGCTACCTGCTATTCATACAGAAAATAAATTATTTGTAATAATTACAGTTAGTTACATATATTACTATCAATAAAGTCACATAGGTCTTTGTTCTACAGCTTTGGTCATAAGGGCTCGCCTGGATGCAGTCCTGAGTAATGCGCTCCAGGGGATCCTGCTGTAACAGGGGAGTTGGACTAGGTGATCTCTAGAGGTCCCTTCCAACTCTGACAATTCCATGATTCTGTGATTCTGTGACCAGAACTCAGATAGAAAAGATATACACAAGCTGAACACTCACTGTGCAATCCTCAACACACTAGATTGCAGAAAGAAGCGGAACTAAGTCAACCAGGTTTTTTTTAGAACAACTGCTTGGAGGGTGTAGTAGCACTCCAGCATTAATCACAGAATCACCAAGGCTGGAAAAGACCTTTAAGATCATCAAGTCCAGCCTATGACCAACACCACCACGTCAGCTAGACCATCTCACTAAGTGCCACATCCAGCCTTTCCTTCAACACATCCAGGGACGGATGCAGGAAGCTGGGGAAGTAAAAAGTGAAAGACGAGTTGCTTCTACATAACTGATGCCATCAGAACAGAACCTATGAAACACTTAATTGGCAATTAAGATTGACATTTACTGATTGAAGCAGATATTCATGTCACATCAGTGCAAAGGATCATCCCCTAGATAAATAATCCCATAAAATTATGTTAGTGTCTTAAGTGACAGACAGTATCATTAAGAGCAGTTGCTGTGTTGCTCATATTTACCAAAACTACACAAGCAAGGCTGTCTAGTAATGGCAGTGGCTGGACATGAACTAGAGATAAAATAGAAGGATCAGATCCCCTCCTCTTCTTCTCCCTCACTTCAGCCAACAGCTGGAAAGCCAAACTGAATCACTACAAGGAACAGAGCCAGGGCCCTGCTGTCAGGGGAACACACACTGCCCTCCTCCTCCAGCACACAAAACATTCTCACTGCATTTCCAACTCAGCCTAACTGAAGCACCTACATCTTCAGCAATAAAGTTCACTTGAAAGAGTGAGAAATGTTGCCAAATGTGTCAGGAAACAACCTGATAACATAAGATGCATGTTTTTGCAGTGCAACACACTATAAATTAAGTCGGCAGCTGATGAAGGAGAAACTTTCCTGAGGTACAGCACATTCGGCAGACTCTCCTATTTCTCCCCAGAATAATTGCTTTCTGCAAGAAAAAAAACTGTTCTTCAACCATGTGTGCAAAGCACGTCTTGCCAATGGGCTGGGCACTCTCAAGTAGAGTAATATTTAATACATTAAACACATATTGTCATAAATGGCATAAATAATATAAATATTTTGTATTTGATTAAATTACTACAGCTAACTGACAAGAGGAAAAATCACCCATTTTCCATATATTAACAGCATCTATTATTTTTGTAGCTAAAATGGCATTTGTACTTCAGAGCACTAAAGGCCAGTGTGCAGCCCCAGTAGGCAAAGCTTTTCTCAGGGGTGAAAGTTCTTTTCCCCCCACGCTAAGCCTTCTGTACTGCCAGCTCCCAGGAGAAAGACTAGACACTCCACCTAACTGTTACCTCATCTAGCAAGTAGCAGTGCTCATCTATTAGTAAAAGGACCCAGTTAACCCTTAATTCATTAGACTGCATTTCAAAGTGACAAAACAAAAGCGGAGAATGAAGTACGCAAAAAAAAAAGAGAGGGAAAGAAATCTAACAAACTGTGATCACTTTCTTCAGCATTGAGTTGCTTTCTGTTGCCTAAGCTCCTGTTGCATCTTTTCCCTGAGGCAAACAAGCTTCAAAACAGCAAAGAAGAAAGATAGAAATCAGGATTTGGATGCCAGTGTTATGACTGAAGAAAGGTACTTCCAGTGCTTCTGAAGCTCCTATCTCTCCAAAACTAAGAAATAAACAAAACCAGCCATGGTAAGAAAAAGGTTTTCAGAGTCTGTTTCACAAGAGTCAAAGGAGAAAATAAAGTCTTCCTAAAACCACGGGGCTGATAATCCTGCACAGACTGGTTTACTGATGGTTTTAGGTATTTCTCAGCATCAAAATGGAAAGTCAGGGCAACTAAGGATGATCGGTACCACCATATCATACCAGGGAAAGACAGAAGGTGGCTTTGAAACAATTAAAAGAATGCCAAAAAAGACACCTAGACCAAACATCATCACCTGCGAACTACATAAAAATGAACCAGTGAACACAAATCAGTACTGTGGGTTTGTATCTCTCCCATTTAATAAAATTAACACCACCTTGTGTGTCTTGCTGTGTTTTTTCAAAACTTGCTATGCAAAGAAAGCAAAAAATATATGCAACAGTATGAACAGAGTGAAAGTAATAAAATAATAATAGGGAACTATGGTATAGGCAAGAATATTCTCCCAAAGGCAATTTCTAACAGCGTATAAAGAAAGATTTGTATTTTTTGGTCAGTAACTCCTTGGAGAGGAGAACTGCAGAGCCCTGCAGGCCACACAGAGAGCCCAGTTATGCCCTTTTCACTCATAGGCTGTAGCTTCTACTCTGCCAAGTACCAACCAGCAGAGCAGGTGGAGCAGGACAGCACTGTCTGTGGCTGCGTCTTCGTGGCCTGCGGGTACGACAGGTTGGCTACCAGCCACTCTGCTCCCTGGGGCTGCCTGGAGCCGTGTTCCTTCAGGAGGACTTCACTTGGGCTCCTGAAGCCCTGAGACCTTTCTTCTTCCCCCTGCCCACCCCCCGCCCCCTTTATTTTTCTTGGTGGATTTTTCATTTCAAGGTGGCTGAAATGTTGACAGGCTCACAGTGGAGCCCCCCAGAGCAGCAGGAGCTGAGTGTCAATGTTGCTGTGGCACAGCTCCATCACATCATCAACACATGAACTCCTGTTGCATTCAGGATGAGTGAAAGCATTTATGTTAGCAAGACCTCCAAAGATAATACTGGAGCCAAAGTAAGAGCAAGCAACATCCACTCCCTTCTCTCTCAAGCAGCTGATGAAACCAACTCTTTTCTCAGCCACAGCCAGGTTTCCTAGAGCCCTTCTGTGAAAAAACAAAAAGCAAAAACAACTCTAAGGGGACCAAAGCCCTTAGGAAAAAGGCACTGCAGAAATTAACACACACCTGCCTAAAACTCTACCTCCTTTACGAAAATATGAAACACAGTAATGTAAGATTACCTGACACAGCATAAAATATAACTTTGAAAGATCCTTAAATTCACATTGTGCAAGTCAAAGACTGCATTTCTTTAGAAAGCATAATCCTAGAACTCATGAACCTACCTGTGCAGGTACAGCATTTTAATAGTCCAGACATTAAAATGTGGTTTAAATAAAATTATCCTATAACTCAAGACTATTTCTTCTTAGCTACATGCTATAACTTCTATTACAATTTCCAAGCAAACCTAAAGGGGATGGGATGGGGGTAAGGATAAATCAAGAAAATCCCAAACAAAACCAAACCCTAGATTCTTTGTGACAGTAATGCATAAAGTCTCACTGATTTAGCATTGTTGTAGTTCTAGTTACATTTTTGGACAAGAAATTGTTTATAACGTAATATATGAGATAGAAAAAGAGAAAAAACTTGAAATGGCAATCACTTTCTGTTACCAAAGAAGAAATCTATCCAACGTAAAACTGTATTCAGATTTATTAATATTCCTATTCCCTGTCCCCTGAAGTAGAACCATTTACTGCACACCCAAGAATACAGTTTGAGAACTGCAGAGAAGAGAAAAGGGATGAATGAAGAAAAACCAGCAAGTCCTACTCTTTTTTATTGCAGATGCATTCTACAAGCTTGTTCAAGGTTTGTTATCTTCCTTAAACCATTTGACCTCTGTATGTGGTTAATCTTTCCTGAAGTACTGCACATGTGTAACTCCTGAATATGAAAATCACTGTAACACTGCAAGACACTATCATTACTAGAATCTATACAGAAGAATAAGACTAACTTCTAAATCAATCACTTCTCTCCTTTCAGTGTTAAAGTTAAATTAATTTTCCTAAGCAATCCATCTACAAAATACATCAGTTTTATGGAATTTGGATATTAAAAATAAGGAGACAGTCATGACTTAAAAATTATCTAAACCAATTCAGTATGTAAAGGAATAATTTGCTGCTGTCAAAAGCTAATGTCACTTAATTCTTGTCTTGTTAAATCATTTGATGCCCCTTTCTTTTTTAGTTAAACAAAGATAAATAATAAAAATAATTGCAGCTAGAAGATGTTAGGGTTTTGCAGCTGTTCAATGTCTTTTGGGCTGATTAGATTCTGTAATGAGAAGTTATAAACCTCATTTTATAAAGGCTGTTGCTGTCTTGGGAAAAAACATCAGTGAGCAAGATTAGAAGACTCTTTTCCTTCATGAATCTATTACACTAGCAAGCTGATTACTCAGCATACGTTTGATACCTTCAGAGCCTCAAAACAGTAATTTGTTTCAGTGATATTTTTTCCCCATCGCTCATAAAGTCAAAAATATCTTCTCTAACCTTACGGTACCAGCGACTGAGCCAGTAAAATCAGAGCAAGAGGAAAGAGACAAACCCACATGAACATAATTCACGTGAACTTGCATTGATTTAACTTCCCTGAAAATGGTTCTACTGAACTAACCATAACTAACATTAAATTGTAACAACTCCTCCACTGCCTGTTCCTTGTGGGACAAAAATAAAATTCTAAGATTAGAAACGTATTCAGAGAAAACTTACTGAAGATTCACGACCACCATATGTGATTGAATTTCCACCTTTATAGTAACTTAATAATATGTGCAGCTTTTAAAAATTGGGAAGAAAGAACATTTCCTATGTATCAATCATATCAGCTTATACAGAGCTAAGCATTCATGCTAGGGAATTCCATTAATGAAAGGGTTGTAATCAGGCCTAGGTAGGTAATTAGCAGGCACACTATGAAGTCTACTTCATTACATCAATCTACAAGTGCTTGATTTGATCTTTAGTGACACAGAATTCAGACTATGCTGTGCTAAAAACCTGTATCTGCTATCCAAACATCTCTTCACCTTATTTTACTAAAATGCTAAAAACTGTTAAACAACTACTACTGCCATCTCTGCTACACACCCTACTGAATGATGCTGGCTTTATTTCTAGTAGAGAGATTTAGTTCCAGGAATGTTGCAACAATCAGTGATTCAGGTGCCTGGAGTCACTAATAGGTGGGAAAAATAACACTATCTTGAAATAACATGAGACAACTCCAACCTGTATTTAACAAACTCCGTGAAAGTCATACAAGGACAGTACTAACCAGTGGGAGTTGGATAATGATTAGGGAGTTTGTGTTACCTCTTTGACACCTCCTGAAAATTCTGAACAACAAATCTGAAATTAACACAAGGTTTCTCATAATCAGTATAATGTAAATGGCTAAATAATTTAAATGGTATGCTTAAAATCTGCTCTACCATATAGGCAGTGGCAGTGCTATATTCTGGGTAATTCTTTAGGTTATCAAAGTCTACTTTTCTGAGTTACACCTATGGTTTCAATACAGTGCTTCTCTTTGCTTCCTAAATGTGTGTGAAATGCACATCTGAATTTGTGCTAAACAACTGCTGTGATACACTCTTGAGATGGTTGGATCTTAGTGCTGGGAGACATTAAGGTACAGTACAAAAAGTTTGAAAAGTATGATGGGAATTAAACTTCCAGTACTCTTGATACTGATACTTATATTTACAGATTATCTTGATACTTACATTTTTCTTTCTTCATCTTCTCTCAAGACGTAACCTTATGTTTCTTACACAACCTGTACTGACATTAGTAGAAGTTTAAGGCATACAAGGAAAATAAAGGCTTGACTCTTCAGTCATGTGTGTCATTGGCAGGATTTTTCAAAGCACAAAAATTTGTAAGCATTTAACTTCCCTGTGTGCTACTGCATCTTCAGGCAGCTAAACATCATTTTTCCTTAAACATTTACTGGGTGCTATGAATGTTTAAGACTGTTATGATTTTTTACATTGAACATTTATGTGCCCTGACAATTTCTCAGGCCCCGTAACACCATTTAATCACTGTGTAAATCTCAGCTCCATATAAGTCAATACAAATTGTATCTTTGGCTTCAACACAGCCAGGATTTCACCCTGGAGTCCTAAAACGCTTTCACACAGAGAGAAGCTCCCCCAGTCACAGTCTTTTCCTGACTGGAATACCGGGCTGCTGCGTTCATTCACTTCAGGGTGGTCTCCTGAGCACAGATCTAGAAAAACAGCTTGGAGCTAAACTGCAGTTATGAAAGAGGGAAATGAAATACCATCACTAATATGGAGCCAGGCCTGTTTAGCCCTTTAAAAATCTCTCCATGACTTCTGATAGAGCTGACTATTCCCTGTAGATGACATGGAATACAGAGAGTACCCAAGTACAGGATTACGGACAAAACTACCAAACCACTTGCAAATAAGCAGTTTAAGTGCAGAACCTTGTTCCCTCCCTGTGCTGGAAAAGGTTTGAAGTATTTCTGCCTTTGTAAAGCTGATTTCCAGTTCAGAGTTTGGGAAGTAGACTCAAATGAAGAAATAGATGATAACCTATGGAAGAAAGGGCAGTATCATTTACTGTTTGTGAGCCACACCTTTAACAAACACTGGATCCTGCTCACTTGCCCTACATGACAGCTGAAGAATGCTGACTTCTTGAATGAGGTTTATGTCAAATTTCACTTCCTGTGCAAAGATTTAGCCAAAGTAAGGCCTTTCTGAGTGGCACATTGCAACACAACAGCTATCAGACCATTAACTGTTTTAGCACTGCTGTGTATCACCATCACTAATGGCACTCTGGGAGAACAGTACAGGAAATTAAAAAGATAAAATTTCCTTTTAATGAAATGAAATCGCAGACATATGAAATCCTACTATATGCAAAAGGGAGCTCCGCTCTACAGTACTAAGAAAACCTGTAACCTGATTAAAAAGCATTTGCAAGCACCAAATTAGATACGTAAAAATGTAAGAAATCTTTTCATTATAGTTACTGTTAAATTTGCCAGAACAAAAGCCTACAGATACACATTCTTCCCCTAAAAACAAACGGGCTTTGCTCCACGCCTTCTGGTAAAGCAAGAGCCCCACAGAAAATCAAACAGGATACAGAATAGTTTGAAAGTGCTGTTTTATATTTCAGTGTGAACTGTATCTTTAAAATAATGAGAGTTTCTCTCATCTTTTCCATCTTTAAAGCACTTTATAACTACAGCTCAGAAACACATGGACAAAGAAGAATTGAAGCAACCGAAGCCGAAATATGCTACTTAGGAATCCAAAGTTTGTTTACACCATTAGAAAGCACTCAAATATATATCCCCATAAATGACAAGGTCCCAGCAGCAAATTAACAGGAACAATTTTCCCATCTCAGGAGCTGTCAAGATGGGCTCTGTTAGCCAATTTATCTTACTCTAGCACATCTCTGGTGCTTGTCAATCAATACGTGAAACATTTGGTGCTGATTGCCATTTTTCTATCCACTTCCTTTTGCCTCTCGTACCAGGCAATTTACTGCAAGTCAATCAAGGTTGAAGCAGACCTTGTTTAAATAAAACACTGTTGAGTTCTTTTCACACCAACAATTTCAAAAACAGAATGAGCTGTAGCTTTTCACATTTACATTTATACTACTTTTTCTGTTTTTCCCAAAAGCCATGCTCAAGCTATAAGTCATAACTAAACTCAGAAGAAGGCTTATGGAGAAAACAGTCAGGGAAGATGAACTAATATAACTGTATATGCTTTCACTGTCAAAAATTCAGTCTATCAATGGAGACAAAGAACATTAAAAAGTACTTAAGCAATCTAGGATTATTTCTTTTTCACCCTTGCTTGAAGTCAGGTCTCCAGACCATACAAACAACTTCTAACTTGCCTGAACTTCTTAACTCAGGATTATTTGAAATATTAATTTACACTGCAATTTAAAGGCAAAAAATGAGATGAACTACTACATGTACAACTACATGTCACAAATACAAGTATGAAGAAAATAAATTCTCCAACCTAAACAGCATTATCTTAAATACACTGAGAGCTTCCCTCTCCCATACAGAAGAAACAATCCCACAGCAACTCCAGAATCATGTGATGTCTAACTTTGTCACTACTTTGGCATCATCAATACACAGTAATACCTTTTGTACAATCGAAACAAGAGATACTCGTATAGTACATGACACCCAGAAAAAGTTTTTTAAACTTCGACCTCTTTCTGCCCAGTAGGACTTGGTTTTACAAACAATACCTACATGAATTTCCTACTGTGCACAATGCTATTTCAGTTCTTAGGTTCACATGAATTGCAAAATTAACCATGTGATCATTTACAGCAGTGGAGCATTAAACTACTATCATCTTAGTCAGAATGGCAATTAAGTACCTGAAGCACACATTTATCTACTAGAATTATATAGAGTGACAACAACAATTTATTCAGTTTCATCTCATTATGTACTAGATAAGCACATGTGCTAAAGCGTGACATACAAGAGCAACAAAAGAAAATGCAAGTCAGGTCAACTCCTAAGAGACCACAAGTACGAATCTATTTTGCTAGTATTTTAATATGAAACGTAAGATCTTCTCAATCCATAATACATATGATAAAATCCATAAAACACCTATAATGGGCTCAAAGACTGACTGAAAAATAAAGCAAGCATATTATAAGGCGTAACTATCACCACTCCGATCGGGTGCAGTATTTCAAAAACCTTATGTTATGCCAACATAATGCATGATACAACTCCAAAGGATTGTGATTTGCAATCATTTGGATAAAGATACTAGCTTAATTATAAGAGACTTGTTACAAGTTTTCAAATGTTAGTCTCACAAGAATCAAATACCTCTTGCTGTTCATCCTCACTAGGAGGGCTACTGCAGGTAACGCTTTGGATGCACTCCAGAAGTTAAGGGTCTTACTTTATGCTGCTGCAAGTAACAGGAAAAAAAAAATCCCCATAATATATGAGCATTAGGACTGTACCAGAGATGTATTATATAAGCACATACAAATATATACATTCAGAAACAGGTATGTGTGTCGGCACACGAGGATACATGGTGTCCTGACCCCACCCAGAGTTGATCTTCAAGTTATTCTTCAAGTTATTTTCATAAAAAAAAAATGGCATTACTCAGGAGAGACAGATGTCTGTTTTAGTTTATATTGATGTAACTAAGAAAAAAAAATTACAAAGAACATAAGTTAGAGATAAGAAAAAAGTATTTCCTGCAAGGCAAATAAGTTAGCCTGATTAATGCTAACATGATAGAAGTTTATGCTTCAGTAACTGTAGCTGGTGGCCCACAATAAAAAGATATCAAAAAGATAGCAAAACTATTTCAGATTACTAGTCCTGGCTTAACTAATGACCAAAGGTAATGGGTGATTTGCTTGCCTAGTGTTTAAAAAGATGCCCCCCACACCAACACACAAAGAATCACACTTATGTAACATTTATTGTATAATTTTCAATGATAAAACTCTTGCGTATTAATACATTTTCCATTCATTTCACCTCACATATCTAAAACAATACTGAAAAAAAAAAGTCATTTTAATCCTCAGAAAGCTCTGAGCTTATTGAAACCTAAACTTTATCGCTGGTCAAGGCATGCAAGGTACTTGTATAGTCTCTCAGCTCTGTGGAACTTACTCAGAGTTTGCAGAAAACTTGTGTCTGGAATGTAAATTTACAGCTTAAATAAAAACAAACACAGCAAATGAAAAACCCTACACCTGCTTCTGAACTGTTTCTCTTTGCACATAAAGATTGTATTTCCTTCACCAACATGGTTTTCCCAATAGTTAGACCAATTTCTTGTTACACGCTTTGGATTATGAACACAAAAGGGGATGTAAAACGCTCCTCCCATAGAAAGAAGCAACACGTGATGGGTGAAATCACTGGGTAGCTGAAGGCCCTAAATAAGCATTTGGCTGAGGTCAAAAGGGTTAGAAAATAATCCCCTTTTTGGCACATCCCACAAATCTCAGACTTTCAATTAGTGCCTCCCAAAGACTGAACACAACATGTGATGGATTTTAGGGGAATGTAGCTGAAGTTTGTAGGACAGGGAAGGCAGACAGCAAGAAGCAGCATACAGCCTGACATATCGCCTATCAGGGGGTTACAAAGGAAGAGTCAGTTACAGTTCTCTCTGAAAAGTCTGTCACACATTTCACTAACCTTCCTGCTACCCTTAAGTCCAGGGCTTCTGTCTTTTCCTATTCTCTTGGTTTTCCCTCAATAGCAGACTGTTTAAAGCCTGTACCTTAATTTTAACCTGAACTTGTAATTTTAGCTGCTAAGACAATTGCACTTTCCTGTCTCTCTACAGCCCCAGGGACTAATTGAGAAGATTACTTGAAGGCTTGAGGTCTAAATGCTCACAGAAGAAAAACCTGCTTAAAATGATTTCTACCAAGGACAGAAATAGGAACAACTAGAAGATCTCTGTGCCACTGGAGATGTTTATATTACAAATGATTGTATGCTGTATCTGATCATGTGCAGGGGGAAAAAAGTAATAAGATAGTGACTGTCAGTGCTTTATTGCACTATATAGAAGTCTGATAGATAAGGAAGTTGTTTTCACTACAAATCACAGAACTAAAAATGAGTCTTGGTCTAAAAATATTATAATCTAAGCAAGGGGCAAGTTTCTTCTGTCTTTGCTAACTTGCCATGGTGAACTCACCAGGGATGTAAAGAGCAATAAGAAAAGCTTCTATAGGTATGTTGGGGAGAAAAGGACAACCACAGAAAATGTAGGCCCTCTCCTGAAGGAAACAGGAGACCTAGCTATGTGGGATATTGAGAACGCAGAGGTTCTCATGGACTTCTTTGCATCAGTCTTCTCTGGAAAGTGCTCCAGCCGCACCACAAAGGCCACAGTAGGTGAAAGCAGGGACTGGGAGGAAGAACCTGATGATCTTTAAGGTCCCTTCCAACCTTCACCATTCTATGATTCTATATGAACAGATGAAATTTTTTTAATATATAAGGCTGAAATAGTGGTTCCCTCCAGCTATCATGGAGACATTTTAAAGGGGTACCAAGGACTAAATGGAATAGGTATGTAAGAAAGAGTCAAAGACAATTTTAAAAGATGTCATTTTACCTACATTTAATGAAATGAAAACTAGAAAACCCACAGTCCTATCAGAAGTCATGACCTCATCAAAAACTGATGTACAAATCTGTTCCAGTAAGGTCAGTTAATAGAAATAATACATTGCAATCCAGTCTATTTAGGACTTTTGTTCTTAAACACTTCAGTAAATGGGCCTGTTTATTAACTCCAACAGATAATTATGAAGCGCAATAAAAAATTCAAATTATGTTAATAGGCCAGAGAACAACGGCTATTTGCAGAAATCACTGGCAATTACTAGACATAATGGTCCTCAATTAAGCCGAAGGGTATTTTCAATCACTCATAATCCACTATTTTAAAAGTATCATAAAAATACGCAAATGTGTGCTGTTAATAAAACTTTCAGACCCACAGTGCAGTTTGTCACAGAAAGTTATACCTATTTTATTTTTAAAGTGTTTTTTAGTTTTTGAATGATCTGTGAAGATATTGTTAGTGAAAGGAAGGTAACTACATGGGATTTATTCTCATAGTGCTCCTAAGTGCAAAAGGAGCTATATTCCTTTCCCAAGCAACTTCATTTTCCCTTAGGAACACAGTCAGCAGCAATCAAGCAAGTCTGCACTAATTTGTTTTTAGATACTGCACCTCACTATATAAACTTGAATGCATATGTGCATGTGAACCGGGGGACTCACCGCTTGTCCACTTTCAGATTTTTACATCAGATACTTTTCCAAGAAACAAAATGGGCCAAAGGAAAAAAATGAAAAGAAAAAAAAAGGCCTAAAATAAACCCAAGAAATCCCAAGGATCAGCTTTCATTCAGTTATAAGCTTGATGCACCACAGATTTCCACCAAAGCAAATAATGCAAACAACTTTAATAAATGAAACCACTAAGGAAAGATGAAAAGGTAACAATTACTTTTCCACACTTCCCCTAGAACTTCCACTTACTCATGCACCACAGGTAACACCTTGCATTAGGAAAATCACACACTTAGCAATTGCTAAAATCTCATAACTTTACTACTTATGATTTATGATCTATTTACTGGAGACATGCCCAAATACCCTAAATAAATGTGTCCACATGTTTTATTTATTTTAAAATCAAACACACCTTAAAAACATTTTCTCTAATCCAACCACTTCAATCTTCCTTCTGCCAAGAAGCAAAGCTTCTTTCATTTTTATACAAATACATTTGCATACATATTCCTGAGAAAGAGTAGACCACTCAAGAATAGTTCCTAACCGTAGAAATTTCTGTTTTCATGTTGAAAAGACTGGAGTGCAACACTGTGAATCAGCAGCATGAGACAGCCATTCATCATCCAGACCTTAGGATCTGCTGAGAGTCTTTACTGCTTTGACCTCATTAAAATGGAGCAACCCATGAGCTAACATAAATCTGTCTCTTTAAATACTTCCCCCTTTAGTTTTTTAACAGTTACACACAAAGGGAAAGGTTAAAGCCAATTAAAAGAAACACAAATACCATTATTATTGCCCTGACAAACTGTTAGTTATTGGATTCAGTAATTTCACTTTAGAAAACCATTACTCCCACTTTGGAATGAATTAGTAATTACACTCTTTACTGACTTTCCTTGGGGTTTTTTTTTTGTTTTGTTGGTGGGTTTGGCATGTTGGTATTTTTTTTAATCCCTTAATTTTTATTCCATTTTCTCTTTCACAACTTCTAGTCTCAAATGAAAGCTACATAAGGACTAGAATGTAATTCTAACTTCATTCCAAAAGGGACAGAAAGATTCTGAATTCATTCCTATGCAGTAAAAACTTGATTTTCTCTCTCATTAAGATCGTCATAGAAAACTGACAGATTCTTAAAAGCATCTAATGCTGAAGGAACTGCTGAGAAAATTGAAATAGAAGTAAAGAGGAATGATAACGTAATGATACTGTAAAAATGTTGCTTCCCTGTACTTTGTCACACGCATATCCTGACACCACCCCCACCCAAAAACCAAACTAAAAACCTCATTAAATAGCTACAATTTCTATGTTACTTCATACTGTTTGGCACTGTGAGCAGCGGTCATAATTTAAAAAAAAAAAAAAAAAAAAAAAGAAAAAAGAAAAAGACAAAAGTTAGAGGTTAAAGTCTCCCAGCAACCTTGAAAAGCTCAACGTGTGCAGAATTTCTCTCCGTGGTTTACTGATGTAAATCACTAGCAACCCAGTTGTCTGAATTCACTCATGAAGTCAGTGGAAGGAACGTCACAATCCTGCCACAGGTTTTGAACTTTAAAATGGACTTTCCAAGTGTTTTATATGGATCACAAATATCAATACACTATGTAAATGAAAGACATTGTTGAAAACCAAAATTGACTTCAACTGACCTATCTTTAATTTTTATTAAACTTCGTTTCTCATTCTCTTCCTCATTTAGATGCTTGCAAAATAAATATAATTATATCCAACTTTAATAACTCTGGTACCTTGAGCTGCAGGTGCTAGTATGCTGTATCTATTACCATATTTTAAGCCCTTTTAAGAAGATTGCATTAATTTCTATGATAATTTAGAGCCCATAATGCATTCCAAGATGCGAATAGATGTTAATCACCACAGAATGATTTTCCTGTATACTAACGAAGTCATGCTGTAACCAGTAACTACTAACTTGTAAAATTCAATATTGCCACTGACAGACTTGATTAAAAGTTTGTTAGAGTAACGATGCCCCTGAGAACAGTTTTAAAAAACCTACTAATCCACCATTACATGATTTGCTGTGTTCTTCCTATAAAGACCACTAGGACTAAAAGTGTTTATTTTATCCATGCCATTCTTTTTGCCCAGTATTAACAGAAGTTATCCATGCATATTTATCTTCTGCTCAAAAGCAGCAGACAGAAGAGGGTCCTCATGACTAAAATGATCACTACCACAGGCACATCACTGAGGAAAAGCTCACATCAGCGACTGCATAACTATTTTGATATTAGAATATTTAGGTTGATAAAATAAGGCAAGAATTTACCTCTGAAATTTAAGTCAAAGCTCAGTTTGCTTCATCTACTTGAAAAACCTTGCTAACAGCAACATGCAAATTTAAAGATCTGTACAAAGAAGTGAAAATTGTCAACATTTTTCTAGAACAAGCTCATTCACAGCTTTTCTGCAAAACAAAGGTAACTAATGGGGATGCCTTTCCCCCATGAGCCTGCTCGTTGTTACTGCTTCTGGACCCTTACTTACAATAGGATGCACTAAAGGCAGTAGATTGCTTTGTCACTATTAGAAAGGTGACCCAAAAGGAAGGAACACTCCACCTGTTTCAAAGATGTTGCTAAGTGACCCATGACACCGCTGAAGAAACCTTTCAGCTTTGCTACAGTTTGCCCTCAGGCCAGGCAGGGACACTGGTTCTCTCTTTCCTGGCTACATCGATGTGCACAGCACTGACTGTATGAAACCTCTGATATGCCTTCAATAACCAAGCAAGAAAAAACCTTAGTGGAAATTTTTGCTGTGCTCCACAAATTCAACAGTTTCACCTAATATGGATGGTTGCAGCCACATTATTGCACATGAAGATTATAGTTCCAACTTCCCAGACCTGAAGTATTAATTTTTTGAGGACTGTGGTCAAAGAACAAGCTTTTGGTGAGTTTACCACAAAGTTCTGGTTTAAGAGTTAGAATAGAGTAAAATAGACTATTTCAGCTGGAAGGAACCTGCAATGATCATCTAGTTCAACTGCCTGAGCAATTCAGGGTTGCCCAAGCTCAAGCATGTCGTTAAGGGTATGGTCCTCTTAAACAATGACACATCTACCACCTCTCCAGGAAGCCTGTCACAGGATTGGACCACCCTTGCAGGTACAGCACAGATTAACACCAACATCTGCCCAAATCCCAGGTGATCTAAACAATAGAACCAAGTTGACATTTCAAACTTGAGTTCTCATAAAGGAAAATTACTGTTTTAACTTTGTTCTGCCTGTAAGACAGGCCTAAACAAGTTCAGGCCAGGAGCTGAAATCCATTATGACACTGTGACAACTCAAGTTGCTGTTCCCTCTGTCAACAATTAACCTACATGTGGAGGTTTAACTGAGAGCTGTGATTCAGCAGGTGAGGAGGACTTCATGTACCACCTTCTCATTACAATGAGTGTTCCTCCCCAAAGTCTCTTCTTACTTCTTCAAAGATTTTAAAACCAGTAATCACTTCAGTGCCATGCTCCAAGGTGGGTTTCAATTTCTGGGGTCTCCATGATGCTGTTAGCACAATCCTTGAAATACATTATGATGTGACAGAAGGAAACCAGTTCTTATGTGAAATATGCCTCAGAAAAAAGTAGAGAATAAAATTGGGGAGCTTCTAGATCAACTTCTATTATGATCACTTCAAAGATTTCACACTCTCTCTGGCATCATGCTTGATACTGTGGAATATTTTCAAATTCTGCTGCCTTCAATAGAATTTCCTTAGGTAGATGAAAAATTTTAAAAGCCAACTTAAAAGTCCCATATCTCTGAAACCCACATTAGTATTCCAGATGAAGCTTGAATTTTGAGAGGTTGAAGGATTCCCTTAGAAGAATAGGTTGTTTACTCTTCTTTTACATTTAAACAGTACAGTTTACAAGATTAATATCTAATTGAGAAATGAAATATTTAAAGCTGGCTTACTTTTGTTTTTTTTAAATAACAATCTAGGATTTATTTCATGGTTGTGTATTTTTGAAGCAGCAGTCAATGCCATTTGAGCCGTGACAGGATTTAAGCTGTCATCAATACAAATTAAATCATTAGCTGCTGCATGTACAAAAATTCAGAATTTGAATTTAAGTCTCAACAGACAAGCAGAGGAAGAATTTACTCTCACACATTTTATATAATCACTTAAATCTGTACTGTTAAGTGCAAAATATGTGTTAGTATAACAAAGTAACTGGTTCATACAAATGTGATTCTTGCCTTCCTCATGGAAAGAGAAAAAATTGTAAAAAACAACATGAAAAAGTAGTAGTATAAACCAAAGCTTGAGGAACTAAATAACTAAACAAACCAGTGTTTTATACCTAGAAAAGCCTTACAGAATTTTAGTAACAAAGAAGAAAGCTTAAAAAATGTGAACAAACACCTAAGCAAGGGGCTCATCTGAAGATGCCTCAGATGAATGAAGATGAAGGGCTGCATGGCCCCTCACATCAGCTCAGAAACTCCCCAGTTCCTCCTCTCTTCCTCTGGCTGTCAACAGCACGGTACTCCTCAGCGCTGCCAGGAAACCTGAGACCAACAAGGGCTCACAAACACATCCCTGAGTTTCTGCCCCCCTTGCCCTGCCTTAGGAGCCCCTCCCCACAGCCGGGTCTCCGAAAAAACACCCTGGAGGTGAGAGAAAGGACCAGCAACCAAGCCTGGGGCGGGGGGGGGAGAAAGTGGGAGAGAGCCAAACAGGTTTCACCTGTCCTGGCACCCAACCATTTCAGGTCACAACCCTTGAGACCTGGTTTATTCTGAATTATTAAAATGTCCTTGGGGAGGAAAGGATGCAAGGGGCACTGGGTGGGGGGTGGGGGAAAGACTTGCAAAACACCATGGCAAAGTTGAAAAGGACAGAACAAAAGCATACAACTGTAAAATCAGACAAAAGCCATTACTTTCTACTGTAATAAATCTTAGACACTCTAACAGCACAACCCTAAACCAAAAAGTGTTTCTAAACCAACATCATAAAAACTCTGGACAAGATGTAGTATTTCACTTGCTGTAAATGCACTGATTCAGTATGATGAAACTCAACATACAGTACTGAAGTGAAGATGAAAATCAGGTCTACCCAAGTACTGGAGTAGGAGGCAGAGAAAAACACTAAGTTCATATAGACAACTCTAATAACAGAAAAAGGATTAATGCTAGACTCTGTCAGAAAACTTTTCTCCACACATTAATGCCATACATGGTAGGGAAAAGACCAAAGGGTCTGAACAGCCAATGAACATTATCACAGACTAGCTTCGGTTGGAAAGGACCTTAAGAATCACCTAGTTCCAACACCCTGCACAGGCAGGGACACCTCCCACTAGACCAGGTTGCTCCAAGCCCCATCCAACCTGGCCTTGAACACTTCCAGGGATGGGGCTTCCACAACTTCCTAGGCAACCCGTTCCAGTGTCTCACCACCCTCATACTAAAGAGTTTATTCCTTATGTCTAACCTAAATCTCCCCTCTTCCAGTTTAAAGACATTACCTCTTGTTCTGTTGCTACAAGCCCTTGTGAATAGTCCCTCCCTTGCTTTCTTGTAGGCCCCTTTCATGGATTATGGAAGCCTCTGAGGGTCCTGTTGTCTCCAAAGGACCAAGAGGCCACAATAAACTAACAGCATTTAGAGGAACTGAGGAGAGGATGAGGCAGAGCAGGTAACAGAAGTATCTGTAATAATTACACTTAGGGACCCTTCTATTTTTGTCCACAAATTCTCCTTCCTGACACCAAGTTGCAAAGTGGGTAGCTCAAAGAACAAGACAACCAATAAAATAGAAATGGAAATTTTTGAAAATATAAACAGTTGAATAATGATGATTGGCTTTCTTTGTTAAAGAAGGAATGCCTGTAATACCAGTGATGGCAAATTTATGAAGTCTATACAGCCAGACATTTAAAAAAATGTTGAGCCCTAGAGTAAAAGGTATACACTTCAGTGCTTAAAAAATAACCACAACAGTTAGAATCCATGACAGCTTTTTTTCCAAGTATTTTTCTTTTGAAGAGGAATTTTCTGTCATATAATTTAGGCTGTCAGTCAACCAACAAAAAAACTAGGCTGGAGTCTGGAAGAATTCTCCAATTCACAGCATCATGTTGCAGTGTGTGTACACTATTGAGGTTTTATGATTTATAATAAACCATTTGCCCTTTGTCACTGTCAAAAATAAGATAATTACTGGAGCTAACCCTTCAAACTGTTCCATTGTAGAGTTTTCTGGTATATCTTAGAAGATGAAAAATACTTAAAAAAATGTTTTATCTACAACTGCACAATGGATGCATCTCAAAAAAGACTATGTTGTATACCTTTTCCAAAAGGTATTCCCAGATTCCAAGAATAATGAAAAAATAAGAGTTAAATATAAAAGTGTGCTAACAGCTGAAGACAAGTTTAAAAATTAAAATCGGTGGTGATGCACAGAAAATGCCACCCAAACACTTGAGCAGCATTATTCTTCAAGCAACATTTTTGAGTCAAGTTTCTTTTACAATTTAACAATTCCGCTAAAAACTTCTTTCCCCATTTAGGCTGTACTACCCAACAAATGGCTTCTGTGTCCCTTTCCTCCCTTGAATGGCCACGCATATTTTGTCAGAAACATGAAAAGAAGGAAGCAATTGCATTTGTGCTGATGCTAAATGTTAATAGATTTGCCTAAATGTCTGCTAATCGCACCTCTAGAATTAGCCAGACTAGTAGTGCATGCCTAATGTGTTGTTTTTGTTGTTGCTGCCTTAGCTATTTTTTTTTCCCTCAGTAACAAAAAGGAAAGACATTTTTTGTAAAATGTTTTTATACCTCAGCAGCCTGTAGAGCAGAAATGCCACTAACACCATGCAGCACTGACACAGCAGCAATAGGATCATAAATCCCAACGTTCTACTGTTTCCTTAAATTAAACATGAAAAGTTTAATGTTTTTTTAAATTAAACATGAAACCCTGACTTTGCCAGCCAAAATATGTCCTTCTGTCACCTCTTCTAATTCCTCCAGGTCATCCTTTTGTGAGAGAACTTAGCTCCATGCATTCAGAAGATGATGCTCTGTTTTATTGCTGTGTACTTTAAGAACAATGAGGGTCAACAAATCCTTTGAAAAACATTTTCTACAGGCCAAAACATTTAATAACTATGACCCCAAAGCTCCAGTTTCTTTAGAATCACAAAGCAATTTAGTAATGTGAAAGAAATACTAAACAGTTGTAAATGGCTTCATTGAACAATCATATTCTTAAAACGAAATAATCTGTGAAAATCAGATATTATGGAAAAAATCTTTTTCACCGATTTGTGTTTGCAATACCTGTACAAATGCATCATGTTATCAGAGTCTTATACTGTTTTAAAATATAATAAACGTAAAAATATTTTGGAGGGCTACACCTCTCTTTTTAATAAGGACTGCTATTTTTTAGCTATCAGTTAATTAAGCCATCTGGAAATACTTCAGTATTTTCGTGGTGCAGGACAGATAGTCTATTTCTGTTACAAGTACATTGAAGCTGTATTCTAACTTCAGTCTGCAGATAGCCACTGCAGGCAGGAATTTTACTGCTAATGGAAAAAATGCACTGAAGAGAAAAAAGCCAATAGTTGCTCCAGCTCCAAGAAACTACCTTTCAAATATCTAATTCAAAATTCTGACCCTGATTCTAACTTTGATAATATTTAAAAACCCCACAACACCAAACCTGCAAGTCTTTTTATGTCAGTGGAAACACACCACTGTAAAGGGTATCAAAAATAACAATCGAGCCTCTGATTATATTACCTTTCAGAAAATTTGTTACCATATTATTAGCAAAATGTTTCTTAATTATAGTTTTAATTATGATACAACAATAAATTATCGTTGCAACATTTGTGCAGCTATTTACAACCCCTGAGATTGATGTATCACATTATATAGCTGTAAGGCCGACTGAAATAAATTAAAGTTACACCACTATGATCACATTTTGCCCACCTAAAATTCCTCCTGAAATTTGAGAGGAGGCACACAGTGCTCGTCCAGAGGCCTCTGCAAATCACCACAACTAAACATAACTGCTGTTCTTACTAAGAATGCACTAAGCCTGGTTTTCAGGAAGAAGAATATTATTTTTTTTAACTGATTGCTACACTGTTTGCATAATCTAGAACCTTGCTAATGCCAGTAAATGGCATGACTGGGAAGGACAGTCTGTTTATAATGGATCCATTTGCTACCTTACTTTGGTGTCACCTGTTTCACACATCTCAATAACTTATGCATTTTCTTCTCAATAAGGTTCCTTTAGAAGACATAATGTGCAGCTTTACTGCACAATACAGCGTATTTTGTCTGTACCAATAGGCAGGAATGTCTAAGAAGTCCAGACGTAGCACAATTTTTCCGAGGTGGACTGCAATGAAGCATTGCTCATCTATAAGCCATACATTTATGGAATAAATTCTAACTTCAGTTTGGTGGCACTGCCTTCATGATCTATCACAAAAATACCCTCATTTGATTTCACATGAATTTAGAGAATGCCAGACCACTATAGAGAGTGAGGTATGTGATAAGGAGTACATCAGACAGAAAATACACCCCAAATGTCTAGGTTCAGCAGGAGATGCAGGAGCCACCTGCTCAAAGTATCAGCAATATCAATTTTCAGAATTCTGCACATCAGGGGCATTTTTCCAAACACAATTATCACGTAAATAAATATCTCACCAGTATACAGACTGCCATGATTTAAAAAGTAAGGTATGCCAGATTCAATAGCAGTGTTTTTTCTTCCTGAAAGCAGCAGAGCTTGATATACCCTTTGATGAAATATGTATATGAAATAGTATCTTTCTGTGACAAGTATATCCATACAAGGCACAACTTCCATTATGGCTCCTACACAACATGGCAGTGAGCTCCTTACACAACATGGGGCAGTGGGGGTTCCCTCCTCACCCCAAGTCCAACCCAGAGTAGTTCTATCATCCTACAAACATGTTATTTCAGCTGAAAGAAGAACAGTTCGTTTTGTAGGTCTTCCACTGTGCCTGGAACAGGATAACACAGATTTAGTCATTTATTTCTTATTTCTTTTCTATTTATCTTCTTTTTTCCAGCCCACCCCCAATCTTAATTGTAAAGAAAGAGCAGCCACATTTCCACATCACATCTATACATACGACCTTCTTTTCCATGAGTTAGAAAGCACAAAGAAATGCAAAACTAAAACATGAATATTTGTAAGGCAAGTACTTGTTGGATGACCAAAGCTACATGGCAATTCAAAGTCAAATACATAAGATCTGTTTTCTGTTCTTCAAGGGCATAGCAATACAATAGTACTAAAACAACTATATTACAACAGCTGCTTTTTTGGTATTTTTTTTTTCATAGAGTTTGCACTTTTCTCATCACTTATCAATTACCTGGATTTTATGGTCAAAACGTCACAAGACCAGTACACATATCTGCCAGAAAGCCTGCCTTTGCTTATCCTGTATCCAGGGCTAAACTGAGGCAGTTGCTCTCTCAGCCGGTGACCCCTCCTCAGACAAGCCCCGTGGGTTGAAATACAAACGGATTTAATGAAAGAGCAACTAATACAAACACCCACATCAAGTAGATAAGCTCATACTCAGCCTAGCGGTGGGGAGTAGCAGGGGGAGCAGCCGGCCGAGAGGGAGGAGCCCCAGGAGCTGGAGCTGCCCCCTCACAGCTCCCCTTTCTCCTGAGCCTGAGGTGAGGGGTGGGACAGCCCTGGGGGGCAGCTGCCCTGCCTGGAGCTCCCGCCTGACTGCGGCTGCCAAGGGCCTGGCCTGCCCGGCTGGCCCGGGCTGCTGGCCCGGGGAAACCAAGACACCTAGCACACCTACATCTTGAAGCAGTTCTAACACAACTCAAAGCTAAAGCAAAAGCTTTAGTGAATGCCAAGAAGCAGTCATCTGTGGCATCTAAAAACGCAGTCTTTGTATCATTTGACACAATCTACAGAGCGTGTTGCAAGCAAGTAATCTCTGATCTTCCTTGACATTTAGCAGTCAACCCTCATCCTAGTCAGATGGTCAGAGGTACAAGCCTTCATACTGTGTTCTTCCAAGTTAAGCAAGGAATTTCAGGCCACAAAGATTGAATGGCACAAAGTGGACTACTTCCACTGGTTATATGCTGTTTGCCCTGTAGTGCTTTACAGAGCTGCTCTCCCTTTCATATGGTACTTTCTTGTTTATGTTATATCCCATGAAATTGCAGTGTACTGCTGATGATTTTCCTCCCACCAAGTTTCCAAGATGCCTATTGACAACAACAAACAAAAGGATGATAAGGATGATTTGGATCACAGGACGTAACCTCCATGCAACTGTTGCTCCTCAAGCATAAACTGATGCCAGTACTGCAGATACTTTGAAGTCATCACAGACTGGATTCCATTCTTTAAACAAGTCATAGACTGGATTAGGTAAGAGAGTCAGATTTAGCATCTTAGCTAGCTAAAAAAAAACAAAACGGTGATAGAGCACAAAAAAAGGTTAAAGGTAAAAACCCCCAAAAGACAAAGAGTTCAGGTCTTGGGAGTTCTGATAAGCTTTTTCTATCTTAAATATTAAATTCACAAAGAAGTGCAGCTTTCAGTCATATTCAGCAAGCACATAAGCTTTCCTTAAACATTTTGAATATATTTAAATTATATGTAAATGTTTCAGTGAACAAGGGCACCAGTGACCCTAATCAAAATATAACAAACCATAGGCAATTTCTAAAATAATGTTTATAAGCACTGAGATGTCAAGTTGTTCTTTAAAATGAAACCAACAAAATGGTATTTCAGCTATTGTGGAGACTAGCAGTTTCATAATAAAAATACGCTAAGGAAAGCTTGAAAATTGGACTGTGAAAATTGCAAAAAAATCACAACATCAGTGATATAGCATCATTTACCTTTTTGAATGACAATGTTTTCCACTAGATAATTTCTCTCTCATTTCAGTCTGTAGAGAGTAAAGGTCTACCATATATAAGGCTTAAAGCAAGAGTAACACCACTAAAATCACTTACCTTGTTCCAGGTAATAAATGGATTGCACTGGACAGAATAATTTTTTGGCCAACTGATCAATAACTGCATTTTATCCAATTCTGCTATCATTGTATCAAACAAATTATTTCCCTGATTAATTTATAGGAGCCGTCCATTTTGGCACGGACATCAGTTCTAATTCACCAGAACAAAATCTAAAACCAGTAACACCAAGGTCCTCAGAATCATTTGATGTTCAATCTGAGACTGAATAATTCCAAATGAACACATTAATGCTGAAGGGCTGCCCATATATTTTATTTTTTTTTTAAACACAACTACTACTGCAGTATTTTAAATTATCCTAGGGCATCAACAATTTGCAGTTTATCTGCTGGCTTCCAGCTATTACATAATGGGTAATTAGATGCTGAATCTTCTAGAGACTTAGAAAAATAGTCTACATGTTAATTGCTTTTATGAGTCCTTTAATGTAATCTAGGGACAGAAAGAATTTTGGACTGTCTCTGAGTAATAACATTACTGGTAGCAAGCTTAATTTCTTTCCCTTTTTTCCCCAGACATTTCTTAGAGGTTTTGTCACATTTCCTTCCTTGCTCCCTATACAATAGATTTTCTTTTTTCCCCACCACACTGTTCCATTTTCTATTTAACTGCAAACAACAGTCACTGACAATTTTTGATCTAGTGTCCTGGCTACCACTACATTTCCAGCCTCCCATGAAGAGAAAACTATTTTCAATTAGTTATTCATTTCTAGTAAGAAACTTTCTCTGTTCTTCCTTTCTAGCATCCTTTTATTTTTTTGGTGAAATTATAATCAAAAAGGGGCATTTACTTTTCCTTCTCATTCCAAATCCTTCCAGTGATGTTTAACCTTTCACTTTCCTACAGACAGGGAACCATGAGCAACCTGCTCTTGCTCTGGATAGGCTGACAGTGGGGGATCTTTTGGCAGCTAGGCTACTACTGCCACAGACTGCTACAGGCTTGGCTTAGAATGGTGCCTGCAAACACCTCAAGAAATGAGGTGACTGTCTTGTGCTGAATCAAAAGCAGAACGTTTGTGTGATTTAGCTGAGAAAACAGTGAATTTGAGACAAGAGAAAAAAATTATGAAAAGAACCCAGAAAATTCAAAATTGGTATGGGAACTTCCACAATATTGTAACAACACTGTATCTTGTCCCCAGCAGCAAAAAGCATGCCTAGAAAGAAGGAGGACAAGTATATAGTAAGGCTTCCCAAAGATATGTCTCCAATCTCCACCAACATCAAGCCTCTTGAAGGAGTAAGGCAATTTTTTTCATCTGAAGGGGGGAAAAAAAGCATAGCAATAGAAAGTATTTTTACAAGGAAATAAATCACATGCTTTGGGGAAGAATAAATAATGAAAATTCATATACATGCTGCTACAAGAGTGTAACCTTTTTGCAATGCTCTCCACTTTGGCTCCCCAAATAAACAGAAAAAGATTTCTGTTCAAGATTTTCATCTCAATCATTCACGTGTATCAACTACAGGATAATCCAAAAACTTCAGATGTTCCCATAAACTTCTTATCTCCCTTAGCCACCTACTGTAATAACGATGCTACTCAATGGCAGGAGAGCACGGTACAAGAGACAGAAGTTTCAAAGCAGATCAGGACAAAAGAAAAATATCAATCAATAAAAAGAAATCACAAGTGTTGACATTAACTGTAAAAAGGTTGGGTTCCTCCCCCCCCGTTTTGTTATGCTTTTGAGGATGTTACACGAAGGCATGCAGTAAATTCCACAGTTTTTCTGAAAGCTGTGCATTCTCCAGTTACTCAAGGGTAGAATCCAGGAATCCCCTCTGTGAAAGCTCTGTGCACATCTGAGCACATTGAGTGCCATGCTTATCAAGTCTTCCTAAAGAATTATCTTTAGTCACAGAATTCTTGAAGGGAAGAAAAATTACCATGGAACAGTTCGTGCTATTGTGAACAACAGGCTTCTGGGTTGTTAGAGACTGAGCTCTCAGAAAAACCTATAAAACCAGAAGCTGTTTCCATAATATACCTCATGAGTCCAGTTGAAAGTGATACCTGGAGTCTCTTCAGAGAAAGTTGGGGGGAGAGCATGTGGAAAAAAGTTTTGATGCACAATTCCTGACTCAAGTCCAGCATTTACTGGAAAAACAAAACTTCAGTCTTACCAGCGTTTATTCCATCGTGTGCCAAGAACAGTTTGACCAAAAGCACAGACTAACCTCTACCAAACTCTGTCATGACAGAGTGGAATTACTAGCCACAGGACTCTGTAAAAACAGATGGAAACAAGTGCTTTGCTTGGAGAGTGTAGGAGGGAGTGATTAATCAACACAGCTCCTCAACATAAGAGGAGATAAAGGAAGGCAGATGCTGGTTGGCATGAGAAAGGAGAAAACTTGAGTCCTCAAGGACTCTACAAACAGAGGAAGCAGAGCCTGAAACTGGGGTCCAGCCCCTCCAGTCAACACGACCAGGAGTGCACACAGGACAGTCCTCTTGCTTTTTGCCTTCTAAAGTTCAATTTAGTCTCATTTTCTCAAGACTTCCAACTCATGACTCTACTACCACTTAGGTACAACCTCTGGTCTAATTAAATAGCATTTTTATTGGAAATACTTAACTAACAGTAAGAAAAACAGAAAGAGGAGAATACCAATATTTGTAATTGTCCAAAGCAGGCAGGCAGATTTTTTTTGCAGTGGTTATCAAAATTTAGAGTACTACATATTAGTGTATTACATACACTACTGGTGATCTGCAATCAGGCTATGTACAAGTTAGTAAAATTCAGAACAAGAAAGATGATAGTGAAACTAATCAAAATCTTACAGGTGGTATAATAAGTACTTCTACATTTTTGATGTGGCACACTGACTCTTACGTTTTGAGAACTACTGCTCTACATGACACAAGCACCCTAGTGGGTTCTAGCAAATAGAAGTCTACATCTTAGAAATCTCAATTCTTTAAACACACATCTGGATGTCAGACTGATGTGTATTGCTGAATGAAACATTTCACCATTGTGAAAAGAACTTAAGGGCTCTAAGAACAGTTATGGCATGCAGAGTTCTTTGTATAATACTTCATGTGCTTACCAACTGTTTTTTTTCTAAACATACAAACAAGAAAATCCCACACCCAGCAAAGTACAGGGTTCCCACAAAGCTTCTTACAAAATATTTTCTTAAAAAAACCCCGAAAAATCACCACAAATTTGTCTTTTGTAGCTTTGCAATAGGATGTTGCATCAATCTGCTCACTCTTAGATTGTTAAATACACATTCTATAATTTGATATTATCATTTTATCTCTACAATTTTGACTTCATTTGCTGGAATTAAGATGTTCTATCAATTTAATGTGTACCTGCCCTCAGATCCTGACATGTAAATTACTTACAAGTTAGTATTATCTTCTAAGACAGACAATGCTTCAAACTAGCCAACATGCACTCTCTGGCATCCACAGAATCCAACTGCATATGCACAAAAATTCAACTCTCCTAGAAATAGTTATGTATTTTTTAGTTACCTTAGATCTAGAAGCTACACTCCTTCTTCACACAGAAGCATCACTGACTTTGCTTTCTCAAACAAGCCTGGGAATACAGTGGGAAAGAAGGCTGTGCCAGCTCTACTGAGGTCAAGTGGATTGAAGTCTGCTTGTGCTATCTGAATCACACACTGGCAGATGAAAAGACATGCCTTTTACCATCTGTAAATTCTATTGTGCCAGATTTTGGCTGCCATGCAACCTAGAGTATTTACTTCACTGAGGTGCACAGAAAGAAAAAGGACTCAAGAAGTTTTAATGTAAATTTAAGCTGACAGCACTAGATAAAATTGGTTTATGATATAGTTTAACCATTTAGACTGAAGCACTGAAGTAAATTTCTCATTCATATAGAGATGTAGAGATGTTCTGATGAGAAAAAACACTGTCTCTTGATGTCTCTATGGCTTCCTTTCTGTATTTGAGAAGAAAACAAGCATGTGGATTTTTACAGTGGCCTTGAAAATGCCATTTCACAAACTGAGTTACATACAAATGTCTGATCCTTTCAGGGCTTGTAGTCTCAAAAGGCCACTGCAAACGCAAATAGCTATAGTTGGTACTGAGGAAACAGAGACAATGAAAAGAATAAGAATAGCAATGGTGGTCAGGCCAAGAAGCAAGACAAGACAGAAATCATCTTCCTTGTGGCAATAAAGCTGGAATCTAGTTCTGTTTTGCAATAAGAAGTCATGGGATAGACTGAGGACAACTTCAATCAGCTTTATTAAACTCACAGTCTATTTTAAATGTCCATGATTTATGTTCTCCCTAGAAATAGTACACAGTGGTGCAGCAAAACACCTTTGGTATATAAATACACTTATATATAAATGTATTACATAAACTCCCCTTTAGTCTTTAATCCCATTAACGTCTCCAAAATCTGTACTAATTAGACTGATATATTGTCCCTTTTTCTGTTATTTTTTTTCCAATGGAAAACTATATTTTTTGTGTGTTGCAACCAGCTATCTACTGAGGCCAGAAGGGTACAACAGTATTTCACTTCTACATTGTTGCTTTTCTCTCGGCTCTAGCACAAATGAGAGGAAGGCATTTTAAAATCCAAAGCTGAAAAAAACCCCCACAATATGAGTGAAAAAGTACACAAAGGGCAGATGTTGAAGCAAGTCGTCTCTCTTATTGCTCCCATTTCATTTTGACTGCTCATTTGTACTCTTCCCTTGTTTAGCTTCAAGAACCATAAACTTCAATCTGAATAATTTACATTAAATAGGATGAAGAATGTTCAAATTTCAGCAAAATGTAACAGGAACTAGAGAAATTCAGCAGATTAGCTGAAATTTTGATCAGTTGTACTCTGCAATGGAGGAAATTCCTTCACAGATATGTCAGAAGCAAATTCCACCATTTCTGGAACAGAAGGTGGAAAAGCAACAAAGCATGCCTCAGAGATACTGAAGTAATTGTGCAAAAGCCTTTAAGAAATGCAAATCTGGCAGAATAGAATACAGGGAAGAAAGAAAAAACATGAGATACACAAATCAGATTTGAAATCGTGCTTTTCATCTAACTAAAGGCACTTGAATACCTACTGAAAACAATAGAGAAAGTCTACCTTGCAAGAGTTTTGCTTAATTTCATTCTTTGAGCAGCTCTTTAAGCAGCATCAAAAACACCAAACATCTAGAAACTTTAAGAAATGTCAACATCTTCCAAAACTACAAAGATCTGAATTGTGAGCACTGTGGCTACTGAAAAGCACAAGACCCCTTCCCACAGCATCACGCTCATTGAACAATATGAACAACTCTGTCCCAAAAATGTTTTGATACTGCAATTTATTTTACCTGGCAAAGTGGAAACACAGGTGCAAACTCAGCACACAAAGCCTCTGCAGCAGCTCTCTGGACCACTGCCAGCCCCTTTCCCCTCTCAGACCTACTCAGTTTTGTTACCACAGACAATGACAAAGCAGCAGAATTGTCACACATGCACAGAATATAGGAATTGGCAAATGATTTTTGCATGTCAGAGATCCAAATATTTTACAAGTTAGACACTACAATGTACCACACACACACACAGTATCTCACTGTACTTCTTAATTCAATCTGTCTGCAGATGCTCCCTAGCAGTGACCACTACATTGCACTCACAGACACTACAAGTCCACTATGGTAGAGGCAATGGACTAAACATCCCAGCTCTGATTTCTACAATTTTCAATTAAACCTCCTTTTCTATTGGAACAAGGATCACCTGCTCCATCATGCATATTTCTATATTATTAATTTGTTAGCTTGCTCGAATCACAGTTGAAAACCTTTCAGCCCTGGTTTGCAGCAATAAATTCTGCTGACAGCTGAAATTTGGAACACTCACTTAATATTGATTCTGAATCTAATAACAAGCGACATGACCTTTTGGAGGGTGTAAAATATGGCTGCCACAACATCTGTGCCACGTTTCTTGCTGTTTAGTAATATGCTCTAACAGCATGGAGTTGGCATTGCAGTTACACTTTATTATCAAGCAGATCACTCCACCTCTCTCTGGCCTCATTAAAAAACCCCCAACAAAAGCTTACTCCTCACTCCACACCCGAAACGCTTCCCACATCTAGACCTGGTGCATACCTCACCGGTTCAAAGACCTAATTTATCCTGCAGTAAGAAAAGAGATTGGACTATTAAAAGACTCCCTCCCTCTCTGGCAAATGTGGCAATTCCAGCAGACTGAAAATCAGCAGATGTGTTTAGTCAGTAAGGAGAAGGGATATTACATCAAGTATCTTAACCAAACATCTATCAAGTCACACTGTTTACAGTTATCTTCCTACATATGAGAAAACACCTTTACATCTTTCCTTCCATCTTACAAAAAGGACACATCAATCCAATTTTTTGGTGTGCTCTGATACCACAAACACCATTTTAATTTAGCATTACCCCAGGACACCCTGAAGTAATTTTGCCAGGCTGGATGCCAAATCAGTTGCATCTGATTTCCTTTCAGTACGTTCCTTTGAAGTGCTGGTGTCTTGAAAATATAGCCCAAGAAGGCAGAATATAAATTTCTGTATTTTTTAAAATCCAATTTAAATAACTTCAAATTATCCAGTCTAACCAAATTCCAAAACCAGAATTATGCTACAGGTAAAACACTCACTCCACAAAGCGTTATAAAGAATGTTTAAAGTTATCAGCTGACTTTTTTTTTGTCGACATAACAAGTAGACTGAAACAATGTCTTTATCCTTAGGAACACCACCTCTTTTCTCACTAAATGAGCACTAAACACAATGAAGCAGATCTTTATAATGACATTTTAATCTTGTGTTTTGAGATTTAACTTCTACACTGGCAAAAGTTCAGAGTTTACAGTTAAATAAAGCTTATAAAGAAAAGACCAGTTATGACTCTAGCAAATTGGTATAATATAATGAGTATGAAATTACTTGCTTTTCGAAAATCTTAATAGCCCATATACTGCAAGCTTGGTCAGTATGTACACCTGTATGGGCCCTGTGGCCAGTACAGGTGCAAACTATATTAAGCTTTTCTTTTAGTAAATATTTTATAAAAAGTTACAAAGAACTGAAGTTTATAAAAATATACCAAGTATATAAAATTATTCCTTGCAAGGTAACCCTGGGACAGGGGGAAGAGATTCTCAATACTTAAGTTTCAAAAGGCATTAAACATCATTACACAAATGTACTGACACATACTAATTCATACATACTACACTTAATAAATATATATGATTATTACTGAAGGCAGAATAAATCTTTAATGCTTAGTAGATACTTTTAATTTGACATTCATTTAGATCAATAGCATATACACACTATCATAATACAATGGCTAGTTGCTGTCTTTGTCTCCCATGCTCTTACTATAATTTAATTTAATTATAAGATCAGCACCTGAACTAATCAGCTCTCCCATTGTGCTACAAGATGAAGCTGAGACTATAACAAACACAATTAAAGACAGCTTGGGCAAGACCTGAGAGAACAACTAAAAGAAAGATTGTTAAATTGTTTAAACTACAATGAAGTCTGAGACTCATTTGAAGGTAATTGAGAAGAAGATACTTCAAAAGTTGTAGCTGATGTTTGAGTTCCCTCCAATCTCACAACCGGCTATTATCACAGAGGAACAAATCCCATGAAAGGTGAAAATAGTAGGGGGGAAAGAAGTGCCATAGAAAGACCCAGAGAACCCATGGGTTGGTCTTTACTCAAGCTGCCATGTTATATTCAGTGTCCAGAAACTCCCATGGTTTTATCTCTGTGTAAGTGTATTTGCAATCCATGCTCTCCAGCTGCAGGACACTTGTTCTCTTGAAGAGAAGGATTTAGAAGTCCTACATGATGGAATGAATTGAAGTATCAGAGGTAATCACACACTTACAGCTTGAAAAGATTTCTCACTGTGTAATTGTATTAGATTTGAGTTTACCTGCACAACTAGGCTTTTGAGTTTTAAGTCATATACACCAACACCACTGTGATTAGTCTGAACAGTTTCAAACACGTCTTCTTTAGTGGCTTAAATCTACTGCTGCTCTGCTCCACAGAACTAGCTGCCCTCCTTACTGAGGTGCTGATGTGGCCCTGCTTGCTTGCATCCTTTGAGGAATTGGGAAAAGCAGAGAGAGGTAAACAACCACGAATTGGGTCACTCCTACATTCTCAGCTGAGACAGAATTCAAAACTAATCTGATTATATGTATATTATGAGCCACCAAGAATCTCCCTGCAGCAATTACCAAGCTTCCACACATAAAAAAGGGCATTTTATTTAGCACTGGACTAATCTATCAAGTGGTAAGTTTCAAAGGGAATGGTTGGGGGAAAAAACCAAACCAAATCCCCTGAAGTAGGTTTATAAAGCAGGGATATTTCTTTTTTATTGAACTGCAAAGAATTATTTTAGACTCTTAAATGCACTGAAAGACTTTCAAGTAAAATACAAGTTATCCTTTGGACTTTCAAAGCTTAAATCCCAGTGATATAACTTCTGTAAATTCTAAAAGGCTGCAGAGCAGCCGTTGGAAAGGCTGTTCCTGTCTCAGATACCCGTCGCAAACCCCAGAGCTCTGGCTGGTTAGGGCAGAGGGAAAGCATGCTGACTAGCAGGGGCTGACACCTGCCTTAAAAATTTGTAGCCAAGATTATACAACAATTACAAATACGCTTTTTAATTGCAGCTACAATTTGTCAGACAACCAAATATGAACTATATGTTTGTTTATAGAACAAACAAGCCAGAATATGAAAAACTGCAGTAATAAAGTGCAATGTTATACATATGTATATGCTCATGCACATCTGTACAACTAGATTTTTAGCAAAGCTGTCAGTGAATATATTATCATAGCTGTAGAAATACAAGCATACAACAGAGTGAAACTCCAAAGTAAAGGAGGAGGAGCTGTAAGTGGAGTAGGGATGCAAGAGGGAAAACCGCAAGAGGCACATTCCACATTCCTGCTCAGAACTGAGGGCATTCAGACACTTTCCTTGGGTGTCTGTCTACTGCTGTGTAGTGTTTGGGCAACAATCAGAAAGAAATTCAAGTTCAGTCAGAAATCTGTGACATGATCATGATAATGGAAACACAGCGGAAGAGCATGCATGACTGGAGAAAAGACCATTGATCTACAGAGGTCAAGAAAGCATGAGAACAAAGGGGATTACTGCTTGACTGCAAAGCATACCAGTTTGAAGAGAGGATACAATGACTGAGTTTGGGATCCTGGGAAAGCCTGGGAAGGCAACTTGCAAAAGCTGGACTCTGAACTTTCAGAGTGGGCTTCGGTGTAGTCAAGAAATTGCTAGACAGAACCTGCTGGGGCACAGCCATGAAGGACATGCCCTGGAGGTGTGGCACACAGTGAAGGGGCAGCGAGTCAGGGATGGAGGTACAGGACTGGACAGGCTTTGCCAAGAGTGCTGAACAAACTGATGGATACTGTCATAAGGTGACATTCACTTGTGAAAAAACATTGCCATGGGGGCAAGCCCTTGCTTATGTAATGTTTGTCTAAGAAAGGCAAGAAAGATAACCCGAGGAATAGGCTGATCAGTATCACCTAGAACAATGCCTCAAAAGAATGTGAACTATTTCTCTTTGGAAACCTTCCCGAAGTACATCGATGACAAGAAGATAATCAGGAATAGGTAACTACGATTTACCAGAGGGCAAACCAAGTATCATTATATCCTGAAATGAAATGACTGACTATGGAGACGATGAGAAAGCAATCAATGTTGCACTTAGCTTTCAGTAAACCTTGTGACACCCTCTCCCACAGCATTCTCAGCTGTAAGCTGAAGAAATATTGTTCAGACAAATGGACTTATTGGTGAGCCGAAAACTGGCTGAATTGCCAGGCTCAAAGGGCAGGAATTAATGACTCAATGTCCAGCTGGCATCAGTATCTTCATCAGAGACCTGGACAATGAGACAGAGTACACTGTATATTTTTGGCTGGTGTTAAACTGGGGGAGTGGCTAACACAAAAAAATGCAGCATTTCAATCTAGAAGAACCTTTAGAATTTTCAAATACCACAGCATTAAGAACACAATGCTGTACAGGTTGGTTTAAAAAACCCCACATAAATCATTAAGTCCATTTAACTCTTGTACTTTGTACCAATCAATAAGAAATAACAGTTTCAGCAATACCCAGCAGTTATCATTTTTAATAACATTTTAATTCCTCACTTTTATAACTTCATTTCAGGGTAAGCAATGCTGTTGCTTTGGAAAGTATTTGCCATGTTTAAAGTTATCTAAAATAAAAGCTAAGCCAAGGGAATATAACAAACAAGGTTACTGTTTCTTACCCTGGTTGTCAAGAATATTTGCAAACTGAGACACATCCTGGGAATATCCACATTTGAGCTTTGTGTCCAAAGAATGACAGCAACTAAAAATTAGCACCTCTGGTCTCCCAGTGCCCTCCATGGTGAAACAGGTGGCAGCAAGACAAGTGATGCCAAAGGACAGAGCAGAGAGACTAACTAGCAAAAGAGTTTCAAATGAAACACACAATTCTGTCTTAACTTAGATGTTTAGGACTTGAACTAGTCTTCACCTAATTGTAAAAATAGTTATCTAACCATAGCCAGTCACCTCTGCAGATAACAAACAGAGATATATACCACAACAGGAAAATTTCTCCTATTCCACCCTAAGATGCAGCATGCAAGAGGGATCACTCTATAAGTAACTGTCTTATTTTACTGCTGAGTAACTTTGATTAACAGCATATCTTTTATATTAGCCTAAATTAGACAAGATGAATTCTATCTTTAGTTTCTTATTTTCAAGTAATAAGACTCTTAAGCTGTCAGGCCAGAGGTTATTTGGAGCCTATAGAATAGCAGAACAATGTAATTTGCCTTAGCATGAAACTTGTGCCACCTCCATTTCACTTCTAGCACATTAGCATATGCTCCTCCTGATTACCCTGTTGGATTGGGCCCTATTTATATCACCAAGTCATGTATGTTCTGTTCTGTTAATCTAACTCATCTGGTATTTTGTTTCAAGCTCCCACTCCTGGGAGGAGCTGATTATTTGAAAGCCTCAACACTACAATCCTCCTAGCTTCAGGAAAAGACTTTTTAAAAAAGGATATAGGTGTAGTCAAAGCATTAAAAATAAGAAAAGCCTCCAAAAATAATCCATTTGTAGAATATAAACTCATTTTTTTCAGACTTAGCCCTTAACCTGCTCTTCAAAATGCTCATTATTTTTAGACTGTTATTTAATTATACATGTATTTTAAGCTTGTTGATGGAAAGATAGATGACACCCACAGAATCATCTAGACAAAACACCAACATCTAATTTGCATGTTTGCTAGTAGTATACATCAGAAGATGGAGGCTTTTTTTCCCCCAGTAACTTCCCTGCTAGTTATCATCCTGTGTCTGTACTAGATAAACCTCATTGTGGATGTTTACTGTGTGAGTCAAAAAGTTCATCTATGTGTCTGTTTGCACGTGTATATCAGTCAGTTGCAGAAAGAAGAGAATAGGATTGGTAGAGCTGTCCATTGACACACCAGCACGAACATTTATCCAGCAATCACAAATTCTGACAATGTTCCTCCAATTTAGTATGCAAGTGGAGACCAGAGTAGCAAAGAATAGTGAAACACACCCTCAGAAACCCACACTTTCCAAGTATTTTCCAGGAATATGAAATCACTAAGAACAGACAAATGCAGGACATTCTCTGGAACCTCTATAACAATGCTTTTTTTTTTTCCCAGGCAAAAACATTCACGCAGTCAAGTGGAAAAAATATTCCAAGCAGCTTGTTAATCACAAATACAGAACAAACATATCAGTGCAACTGAAAATCATCAATGCTAATGCAGAAAGCATCTCTGATTAGAAATGCTCAAAAAATTATTATACAGATGAGCAAGGCTGATTTTTGGGATCATCTTCCTGCATCTGACATGTAAATGTAAGTATTCTGATAAATCAGAGTAGGAAGTAGCACAGAAAAATACCAAAAGTTGTATTTTAGCTTAAATTGATCTGACCAACTTTTGAGTAAGGAAACTGTGATTAACTGTATGTTTATCTGTTGCTCTGCAAACAGGTTGTGAAGCGGAGATGTAAAACATGCAAATCATGTTTAGCAGAGTGGGTCAAAACCCCTTTTCTTTATACTAAAACTTCCTAGGACTAATGTGTTTGTGACCTTGGGGAAAGCAAAATTCTATACATAATTTAAAAGAGAAAGTAGGATTGAAAGCCTCAAGGGAACACAAAAGGAGTTAAAAGTGAGTCTAGAAGAAAAACCCAGAAGCCATTTGCCATTATTTCAAAGGACACTATATGTAAAGAGCAGTAAATGTCATCCTTTTCTTGTCCCTGTTTCTCTGCTGATTCATAATTATGTCACATTTCACAGCACTGGAAAGTGAGTTGACCCACAGGACACATCTCTTGGCTGATCTCAGCGCTGATGGGACTGTGCTTGCCATCTACTGGCTGGAAAACACAAGTATCACTACACTCGACAGTATGCTGCTTGACAGTTGGCCTATCAAAAAACCCACACACAGATTGGCAAGAGGAAGAAAATGTGGCCCAAGTAGCACATGCAATACTTCTCAGCCCAACAGGCAAATGAAGAGGGAGCAGCCGTCACTAAGATGAAGGGGTAAAGAGATGCAAGAGAAGAGGGAAAAGCGGGGGACCACTAGTGACACTTCTGCTGGCAGCTCAGAGCCTGCAACATGCCCCTGCTGTTCCTGAACGACATGCACTACTCAGCTCCATGTCTTCCCCTCTCAGTTTTAGGATATGTTTTCCCAAAACATCTTCCTAGCTATAAGATAAGCTAATTCCCAGCAAAACTAAAATTGTATTACATGCCAACAATTCCTAGTGGAATTATAGACATAAGAACAAGCAGGTGCTCACACCTGCCCATGGTCAGGAGGGCCCAGGTAAGTACATGGAGAACAGAACCTGGAATGCTGAGGCCCTGTTTTTATGAATCCCAGATGCTCATGCATTTGCACGTTCTATTTCAACCTCTCAGAAATCAATTAAAAAAAGTCAAATTCAGAATGCAGAACTTCAATAGCTCTACTGGCAGCTACACTTTGATTTGTTTGACATTTCTGATCATCTGGTAAGCTGAACACTGCAAATTCTAAGTTGCAGAAAGACAAAGCTAAGGAAGGAACAAACAAATACCAGCACCATGAAGCTGGAGCAGCAACAGAGATGCTGGGCTAGAATTCTATTAAATAACTTGAGACAGCTCTACACATAAGCATGAGGAAGTGAAGGATCAAGCACTGAAGGGCTTTAATCCAACACTGCATGTCTTAAATAGTAACGTTTCCCACTAAAAAAACCCTCCACTAAAGCTTCAGTGTAAACAATAATTCTCTCTTTTTTAATTAGACACCCCTTCCTGTGACAGTTAAGAGTAACTTACCAGGCTTTTAACACAATGCCATTAATAAAACATTGTCTGAAAATCAGGATTAAAATAATTAGAACACCATGGAATCACATCTTCAAATCCCATTAACACCGACTCATACCATCATTCAGAAACAGTTACAGAAAGCTTTGTGAAAGTGACACTACTTTAAAACATAAAAAGATTCAAAATATTTTTTCCATTTATTCCTTCTCTTCCACAGGTGCATTCCAGTGCTGATCCATCAGTGCTGGAGTTAAAATATTGTTATTATGGAACTTCAGCAGTTTTGCATAGCTGCCTGGTTCCACATTGAAGCATCTCAGCTTCGACACTACAATCTTATTAATCAAACTACGGAAGAGGGCAAAAAATGAAGTTAAAGTAGATTTCTTCTTAAGTCAAGATATTTTAATAATTTCTAGAACAAGGAAAACAAATAGAACCATGTAACAGCTTGAATTTTTATCATACTGCGTTTTGATGATAAGCTGTGACATTATGTAACTTTTCCAACATATGCTTGTAGTTCTTTACAGAGACTGGTAAGGGCTTTACAGAGGTTTAATAAAACACTTTGTAATTAACACGAAAAACACAGACAGCCCTGTAATATCACTGATGCTTTATTAAGCATCTATTATTATTTATATCTAGCATCTATATTAGTTACCTTTTATTAAGCATCTATTATTACTGTAGGTGTCAAACTTTGATCAAGGTGAAAAAAACTTAATGCAGATACCTCTGGTACCACAGAGGCATAAAGACTCATCAGGAATATTCAAATATTTCCAATGAGGAAAATACGAAAAGAATAATCTACTGCTACATATTAGGGGTGAAATGTACCTCACCTCCAAACCACCCTGTCTAGAAGCTGGTACAGCCTTTTGCATTCAAATAGAAGAGTATTATTCTCAAAAACCAGAAATCACAACAACTAGAACCAATTTCTGAAAAGCTAAAGCCTAGTCCTGTACATTATCATTTCTTTCTTAATATAACTCTAAGCATAAATACACACTGTAACAAATATTAAGATTCCAATGAGAGATTTCATTGCCAAGAAAAAAAGTGAAAGGATTTAGATTTGTCACTGCAATGCTCTGTGAACATCTCAAAGATATCAAATTCTCTTCCTTCTTTTATGACTTTTCTCAATCCAGAAGTTTACATGGTCAAAATGACTTTCATTTCCCAACCCAAAAGACAGAGTGGGAATCAAAGTATGGTTCAGAGGAACAGTTAGGTCCTCAGGCTAGCTCCAAGCACACTGAACAACTACAGCTGCTGAATTTTTTTTCCTTCATATGTGCAGTAGTTACAGTTGTGCTTAGGTTTCATTTGAGAAACCAAGGAAAAATTGTGCAGTTTCAGTCTTCTTTTAAAATAAAGATGTGTTCCTGTGAAACGCCAATTCTATAAATTGCAATTACTACATCTCTTCCCCACATCGTCTTAGATCTGCCATGGTAAAACCTCCTCTGCTCAGATGCAGTGAAAAACTTCAGTCAGATTACATTTCTCTTTACATTTAACCAAGTGTTTACAATACTGAGATTGAATCACATAATATCTTCACGTGACAAAATGACAGGTATTCATAATTATTACTGTTTTCCATTTAAGACTACTTATGAATAAGCCCAAGGATATTTGTGATCTTTTGAAAGCTATTTTTCTAATTCCTTTAATTCTATTCTTCAGTAAGAAGGCTGTCACCTTTGCCTTAGAGGGGACACTCACCATGCAGCTCCTTTAGTATGAAGACAGTAGCAAGAAGCTGGAGTTACACATCTGCCAAGTGCTGCCCAGACTGTACAAAACACAGGAACACCCCAGGCAGGAGGTATTTTGTAAGGGAACAATAACATGCACCAACCTTAAAAGACACTCAAACAGTGACTGACAGAGCATGTTTCAGAGAGAGAAGCTGATACAGCAGCTCAACAAACCATCACAATCCATGTTATTTTGCATGTAGGCTGGTGTAGCAGAGATGGGATCAGGAGTAAGGGGGTATGGGGACCAGGAGCACTTGCTGAAAGGGATTGGAGCTGAACAAAACAGAACAAGCTTCAGTGCTTGACAACACACTGGTGACTTCCTACAGAACAACAAACATCTTTACTAATATGGACCAACGGTGCTGTGCCTACTGAAGGAGAATTCAGACTTTCTCTCCCTTTTAAAAAAAATACGTAGGCCATTACACATTAAATATCTTTGAATATATGCTTTGAAAAATTCAGAGAAAAGGCTTTTATCCATCTAATAATGGACTATTTCTCAAGATCAAAAAACTACTATCCTACTTCTTTTCTCCCTACCTAGTGAACTAAAGCTAAAGAAACAGAGAGAAATAGTCTTGCTGCATATTTAAAGTAAAATAATTATTACTGCCAGAGATTAAACGTGGTTCAGCATTTGCATCTATTTGCTGTCAGTGAAGCTGCAATGCAGGGCAATCAGAACTTTGGCTTAATACTAAAAAAAACTGAAGCAACAATTGTCCATGAAGGAAAACTACACATTTTTAATAGAAATCTAAGGGCCTTACTACACTTTTAAAAGAAATGTAAGGATCTTAAGTTCCAGAAATAATTTTTCCTATTTACAAAAAACCCTATGATTCCACAAAGGTTTGTGAAAAAAATGTTGTGACTTCTTAAGAGGAATGTGACAGAATTCTTTTATGTAGATGGAACTAAAGTCTCCATTTCTGTTTTCTCTGGATTCATGAGACTCACTCAATTATAACAGTTTATTCAAATAAGAAAAAAATGCCTTGATGTCTTGCAAAATTAGTAACAGACCACATCTCAGTATCGTGAAAATTACTTTTTTTCCCAACTCTAAAGTCTCTAAAATTTTTGTCCATGAAGGATAAAATTTCAAACTCTACCTGAGTCAAAACGCCAAATATAATTTTTCTTACCATTAACTAAGTCTGTTATTTTTTCAGTGCATTCTGACCATATAATAAAAAAGTACATTAATAAGTGGTAGCCAAGACTGTATCAACTAATCACACTAAACATACAAAGTTTGAGTATAATGCAGTAAGGAGAGGAAATTATTTGCTAAGAATACAACTTCCCATTCATTTTTGCTCCTCTATCTTGTACTACTGTTAAATTTGGATAATCCTGATTTGCATGTCTAGAGGTTATAGTCTATTTATGGTGTACCTCAAAAGCTGTTTATGGGAAACACTCTTGCAGGAAATTTAGTTTTAAGTTTACAGTGACACTTCAATTTACTTTTCCTACCATGCTCTTAAGCCTACATCCCATACCAATAGTGTCAAATTAAACATCTGCAGCTGAAATAAAGTGTAGCATCATCACTAGTACTGCTGGGACAGTGCAGTGAGGGGGGCCAACACTGCCACTTCAATTCAATAGTACAGCAAACAGGTATTTTATTATCTGGCAGAACTGAGGGAAGCAGAGAGAAATTAACTAAAATGGCTAAACCAGGAATCAATTCCCTCCTCCTCTTATGGCTGAAGAGAGACCCAAATAAAACAATGTTACACAGGTCCCCCTAAAAGAGTAGAAATTCAGCAGCATTTAGTATCTGTTAAACATATCTGATTTTCGAGAGAAGAGATTTTTAACCTATTTTATACATAGCATACTAGTATTTGCCCATTTGTACCTGCAAGGCTAATGAGCTGTACAGTTTGATTCTTGTTTTGCATAAAACATGGATTTTATTCCAACTCTAGAAAATTATCATCCAGCATGACTGACAACTCATGGTCTTCCCTTAAAGAGAAAAAATCCTGTAATACACCTCCAGAAAATAAACAATATATGCTTCTACCCCTAGCCCTTCCTCCTCCCTGCAGACAGACTCAGCGTGTGGTTCCTGAGGAATTAGTTGTAGAAGAACTCCCCTGCTGACAGCAAAATGCCAAATGCACGTCCTGCACATGTAATGTGTCTGACATTTCCACATCTCACCAGGTTAACGTTTCTGACAAGTGCTTAAAAATATATACCTTTTAAAATGTGTGTTTATTGCTGCCTTCCTATCCCCACTTTATAATGTTTTAAAATGTTATTTTACTCATGAAACCACCTCCACATTTGTCTTTTGATTTAAGCAGAAGTAATTGCTTGCTGAGGGTCAAACACCTTTTTGGAATCAATGGGTACATTTCAGTTGATGGATGTTAGAAAATGTGCAAATATTATCTTCTTCACATACAACAGAACTGGTGAAAACTGAAAAGAATCAACATGATTGGCAGATTTAACAGGGGCACACTGAAAACGTTTAGCACCCTACCTTCTTTCTTGCTGCTCTTCTGCGCAGTAGGAGACCTTGGGAAAATCTGGGCAACTTTCAAGTGTTAATGCAATTTCTTTCCTTTTTCTATTTTCTGCCATGCAAGTACAAATCCCCAGTTGGGACCTTTTACAGGCCGGGATTTGCAGAAGTGCTACTACTAAATCAGTATCTAACAGGTTTTGTGCAAACCTTCCAAAAAGTTTTATGACGTTACACACACCATGGACGTACTCATTTTTCTCAGAACTTCTAAAATGCTTCTGGACAGTCTGCCAGTCCTCAACTTTCAGAATGTCAATCTTTGAAAGTGATTTTATCTAACTCACCCAAAGAGACCTTTCGTTGTACATCTGGCTTAACATAAACTAATTCTAGTACGCCTATATACTTATACCTCCATACATTTACATATATGTTTTATATGAGGAGAAAACATTTCCAATAAAGTGTAAGTTTTTCCCCTCAATACTAGTGGTACTGCCAGTGACAGTAGCATTCACTGATGCTAATTAAAATTTATGATTTTGCAATGGCATTCATAAATTACTATAATTTCTTTTGGAAATTGAATTGAATAATTAAGCATTCCTCAGTAACATGCTGCACACCATAAAAATGAAAAGCCCAAAAAAACAGAGGCATTTTAAGCTCTGCCCCAGAATATCTGCACCATTCAGTAAAGGCATTTTTTCCTTTCTGGGCTGTCAGTCTTGTACTCTTTAACTTTGCCCACCCTGATAAAAATAGATATCAAAGAAAATTAGAGATTTTTTAACTTCCCTGGAATTCTGTCGGAGAGGTCACTCCTGCTTCAAAGGCAGACAGACCTTGCTGGATGCAACACAGAACACCGAGTTCTCTGTAAATTCCTGCTGTCTGACCCAACCACAGCTACACATTTTTTTCCTTCTAGCTCACCACATACACTGACAGAGTTATAAGGAGGAGGGCAAGCATTATACAAATATTTTTTCCCTTCAGCTGAAATATTTCAAAATATTTTGCATGCATCAAAGGGAACAAAGCTTATCATTCCACTTTGCAGAAGATCATGCCCTTATGCCCAAAAGCTCTACCTCCCTCTGGTGCATGCAAATGGCTGCAGGTGCAAAGTAAACCTGGGAAAAAGAACTGTGACACTTTTAGATGTGAAATTGCCATGTCACATCATTTGCTCAAATATATTGTAAACAGTAGAGTATTTTTCTGGACATGGTATTTTTCACCTTTTTGTTTCCCTTAACTAAGACATACAGGCTCCACCAGCTGCTGAGCACTGAAAAAATACAGGACAGTATCCCTGCATCATCCTGCCAATTCTCTGTATATTCTTTGGAAAGACAAAATTCTCCAACAATCCACTGGAAAGGAATCCTAGAACAGCTCATTTTATTATGCCAGTTATACTAGGTGTCATATGGGGAGATGACAACCTGAGACAGGACAGAGTAACTTCAGACTGCCCTCATGGTGGTGACCAAGATAGCATCACACTGAAGACATGAGCTTCAAACGTTGCACTCCCTTTTTTACCCCCGTCAGGTTCACACATTTGGTACCCTGCTCAGAACTGCACACCTTCCAGACTACTGCTCCAATGCTCAAGGCTCAACTTCAACAATTACTCTTGCCTACAGATAGGAGGACTTGGCCTTCATCATGGATATATTCTCTTTCTGCATTTTTCATCAGAAATAAATTCTGGATTAACTTGTTTTACAAAGTTTTGATTTTAGACACAATTTCGATAACTGACTGATTCCAGGCTCATCAGGGAGTGTGAATGCCCCTGACCCTCAGACAAGGTTAATAAAGTTTATCTAAAGAAATACTTGTTTCTAATCTTGTAAATCTGTTCATGTTCTGTGCTAGGGATAATGTGACCATCTACCAACCAATTCTTAAGACACCAAAATGATCAAATGTTAATGTTTTAACACATACCTAAGACATTCACATGCTGTCATTATGTGCTCTGTATTCTAGACTCACAGAAGATGAAAAGTGCAGTTACTTCAGAGACTTTTTCTGATGCAGCTTGACACCATTAATCTCCTGTCTACTACGGTGCTTAATACTCTCATGACTCAATATTGTTTTTGTAATCAAACAAAATAACCCCCCAGTTTAATAATTCCTAACAGTCATCATGTACTCTCAGGCCAGGTAGTATATCCTATGCCAGCACTATAAATATTTGTGTACAGGTGCCATTTTTGCCTTATTTGGCACAATCCAGTCCCACTGAATTCAGCATGATATCACAGCATCTGGTAGTATCATGTCACAACAGGTAATCACAGCTAGAGAAGAGTGATTTTGCACATGAAGATTCGTAGGAGCTGAAAGATCAGATTTGTCATCCACCATTCCTCTCTTTTTAATACTAAGGCACATATTTCTCATAAGGCTTAGATGTAAATATGACTTTTCGTTAGTTCTAAGTTTTACGTTTGGGTCCTTTAAATTATGATCTCTGTTTGAGTAACATCTTTCCTTGGCATATAATCATGTTTTATTAAAGCACGACTGTAAATATTATACTGTATTGTTAACTGCATATTAAATTGCTTCGTTTTGTCACCAAGTTCTTAAAGACTAAAAAAATTCTTAAGCTCTTATCTAGGTAACAGATTGAATCGTGATTTTGTAACAGATTGAAATCTCCATAATGGGAGATGATACCAAAATTCCTCTGGAAGTCTGCAGCTCTTAAAGGAAGTATTAAAGATGCAGGGGAATACAACTGTGGGGGAGCAGGAGAGACAGAAGAAAAGTGAACCAGTGGATTCAACAAAGGAAAGGAACACAGTGCATAAGATAACCAGACTCGTTGACAAGGGAGCTCAAAAGCACAGTGAAGAAAAAGCTGTAACTCATTTATTTATTTGAACCAGAGGATGATATGGAGTACCTGTCTGCTTGATTTAGGGATCAATGTGAAAAATACAAGCCTGTTTGAGAAATTCTGTCTTACATCAGACACAGCAAACCTGTCTTGCTGTGCCCCTACAAATATCTAACAGCTTTCATAGGGCTGCTGAAGGAGACAAAAATACACAGAAGCTTCTATATTTTCATTTTATCACTTATTTTATCTACCAACATCCAGATAGCCAATTAGTACAGAGGTAGCATCACTAGAAATTCAGATGCTAACCTGTAAATGGCTTTCTTGTATTTGGTGTTCTACGTTGCACTTCAAAAATGCTCTAGGCATTCATATTCCCTACACAGTAGATATATACACTGTATAATGAAGTGCCACCAGTCAGGCACAGAAAGATAAATTTCAAGAAAAAGAACAGCTGATACATTTTGACATACAGGTTACCAACATCTCCAAGCAACGGTAACTAAAAAGCAGAGCCAGTAAGACAGCTGAATGCCTGTAGTTCATCAATTAAAGTCTAGGTATTCAGCTTGAGGAATCAAGACCAAAGATTTTGCATAATCTTTTAGAAACCAATGTATTTCAAAAAGGCAAAGAGAAGCAAATTCATGAGAGGAGCAAAAGGAACGTTATACTCAATGCTGAGGGTTTCTCCTGGATATTCTGTGTGAAAGCACTGGATATGGGACCAACACTGCCCAAGCTGCACAGAATCATACCAGCTAACAAATTGGACAGAGCTTTCTAACACTGAAAAACAAGCAAAACTTCATTATCCCTCTAACAGACTTTATTTTTCCTGTTTTTCCACATAGAGCAAGACTGACTGTTGTACTCCCTGTCTTTGTCTACGCTTCACCCATGTGATAATGTGATGTTACTCTAATTTAACCCCATTATTCTTTTGTCTTTGCCAAAGTGAAAAGCCACTTCTGTTCTTCCCTTTGAGGTTCATGTCAAACAACTGCCTTGGCTCTTAGTGAGACTGATCCATGTTTGCCCCTGCATACTGTGTTCAGTTAATGGGAAGATTTTCTAACACTACAAAAAACATTCTATAATTTGTTCCAGTCAGCTTTGTATTCTTTTCCATAGCTGTTGTAACCATTACCTTTGATAAAAAGTCCCAAACCCAACATGTTCTGAGCAGTCACCCCTCCCATTAACTCAAGCTTATTTACATATGTATATGTCTAAGAATAAATATAAATATACATTCAGCATATATATATATATCCTATACTCAATTTCTTCCTCATTGTATTATTGTATGTGTTTAAAAGAACAAAACCAGAATGTACAGGAAGGTATTGAACAGGCAGCCTACAGCAAAGCACTACTCATGAGCTGAAGCATCAAAACTATCATTAAAGTTATTAGTCAACAATTATGCTTTTAAATATTTACTTTGATGATTACCAATATATCAACAAATAGCCATTATCAGAAAGAAGCAAGTTAATCTTGTTGTTTACTTTTGCTGTTCTTTAGGTAGTAATGAAGGAACAAGAACGAAATTATGTATACTAACTACTCAGGTGGTTTTTTTCCCCAATAAAATTCAGGCATACATATAAAAAAATATAAAAGTAACCAGATTAGTGAGAGATTTGTATGAGTGTACATGCAGTGCGAAAATATTACAAAATTCCTTCAAATTACTAGCTTCTCTTCTCATGTGAAATAGCTTAATGGCTTTCTTGATTTAAATGTAGACCCCTGTGGCTCAATCAAGTTGCTCTGGCAGCCAGACATTAACATGATAACATAAAGTCTCAGATAAACCCTGATGCCATGACACGCCACCTTACACCAGAGGCCAGCACAGCACAGCAGGGTGTGTCACAGAAGGGTGGCCCTACACTCCCTGTGAGAGAACCTGATCAGTCCTGGAAAATATCCAGTGTTACCAGCCACCCCACATGGATGCTAGATGTTTGTTGCTGCTTCCTTCACAAAGCAATGCTGAGGAGCCCTAGTAGTTTAAGTAATATTCCCAATTTTCTTTTGAAATAGATCTCATGACTCTGTAAACAAAATATAAGGCAGGATATAGGAGTTCACACAATTAATTCCAATCCCTTTTATATAATACACATAGCAGTTGCTTTGCTTTGATTATGGTAAACATGAATCCAACTATTTATGTCCAACTTGATCTTGGTGAATACCTACCTACTAAACATATCCAGCACTGAGAAATACTTTGTGGTTATTGTTACTTCAGTTTACTCTTATGCCCTTTCCCCATCAGATATCATTTGAGTTCTCCCAGACATGCTGGCCCACTGTCGTCCAACCACTACAGCATTTATCTTGAGCAAATTTTCAATTTTTCTTTGTAACATGCAACTATGACAGGATTTACTAACAGTTTCCCTCTCCACACTCTACTCCCTTGACAAAAAGAATATATGCTTCTTTTCAAAAAGCTTAACAACATTATTCAAACATAACCTTTTCTCAGATTTTCTCATTTCAGGCAGGCTTATGGAACTTGCATGATCAAATCTTATTCTCCCAAGAAATAAGAATTAGGGCTGGCAGGTGAAAAATTTCCACTACAATCTGAAAACGTACAACATACAACAATTAAAAGTCCTCCCATCCTCTCTGCAGGGGGCTGCTGTAGCCATACAGTAACCACACCTACTCCTTTAAATGAAAATGAAAAGAAATAGCAGTAAATAACAACAAAACCATAAAGTACACTCTCAAGTGCCACACCAACCCCTGAAAGCTAAGGAACCCTCTTACCTGATGGTGAAGAACATGTGCAAAACTGCCAGCTTTTTGGTTTGCATTTCCCATGCACATATTTATCTCTTCAGTAACATATTTCAAAACCATACGTAGGCATCCATTGCAATACTTTTGGACAGGAAACAAACAGGAGAATTTACCAGCTGTGTATTGTTGTCTGATACATAACATGAAACATGCAACTTTTGTCATAATCCTGTTACATTCAGGTATGTAAAGTAAGATCTCTAGTAGAGAACTTGATGCAAAGAGAAGGAGGAAAACAGTTCATGATGGTTTTGTGAAACGTAGAAGAGCATCAGACTCGTCAGTGCAAATTTACACAAAACATTCTGAGACTAAAAGTTTGTGGCCGTGCTGGCAGACAGCCAGGTTTGTAAAGCAACTGTTTCTGCTGACCTTCCCTCCCACCTTGTAGATTTACTAAATATATGCCATGCAGGAAAAGATCAAGCAATTCTCTCGACTACAACCTGGGAGGTACAGGAGGGTTTAGAATTCTTGTTGATTACTTACTTAGAGGGTAAAAGCTAGCATTTTTAATTTTTATTTCTGTATGGAAATGACCTCGCGTTATAAGGCAATGAGCCTTTTGTACAAATAGCACCAGGGCTCCATAACAGGCCTGCCTTTACAGTTTGAGAGCCTAAGAAAAAGCAATTGTTTATCATCTGGCCTCCTCTGACAATTTAATGTTTAACTAATGCAGAAGTTGAAGTACTGGTGTCTCAGGTGCAAGAGAGAACTTTGTGACCACATTTTGATGATATTTTTTAAGATCACTTCTTGGAAATACGAGAAATTGGGATACAAGAGTCCTTTATTCCAGAATATCCTATCCCTTTGCTGTTCATTCTGCTGGAATAACCCACAGCAATACAGTGGACCAAGCAGTTCAGTGGGTTGTGAATGGATGGGTATTGCAAAAATGTTGTCAAAAGTCCCCGCAGAGTAAGTGCTTACACTCAGGTGAAGATTATTATGATTTCAGAAAAAAAGATTACAGGGGTCACACAAATTAATTATCTTCTTTCTATGCCACAGAGATGGAGATATTAATATAGACTCATAGAACAGTTAAGGTTAAAAGGAGGCCATCCAGTCCAACCCACCAACTTCAAGAGCCAGTCTCCAAGTTAGGTAAGGTTAACTTGTCGTTCATTTTCATTCTCAGTAGGAATATCCACATTTTGTGATTTCAGACCCCTATTTCGGGTGCCTTAAGTAGAAGTTGAAAGAGGTAGAGCTGGGCTTGGAGCCCTTACCTTTGTTATGACTATATGAGGGGTCTAAAGTTTGTTGGCACAAGCATAGCAGAACCTCTCATACACGCAGACTTAAATCATAAGCACTCTTCTGCTCCTGTTTTCTTTGTTTAGACAAATTATGCAATGTGCTTTGACATGAAAAATGGAGATTGTTTCTAGAACTTAAAAAATTGTTATTTACTGAAACCTATGTGAAATAGATGACAGTAAGACACAATGTTCAAGTGACTTCAGCATCAGAGCTTCAGGCATTAGAAGAAATGTCTCTCTTTGTCAGATCTGGCACACTCACAATGTATTTGTAAATCGGGAAGACTGTTGCAAAGCTCCCCCATTCAATGATGAAATCACATTTTCCCAGTAACCCCAAGCATGTCATTTATCCCTGTCAGAACAAAGCCTTCAATGAACAATAAAGCAAAGTGTCACCACTTTTCATTAACAAGAAATCTGCTGGCAATCCTGACTCTCTCAATCTGTGTGTGATATAGCTGGGGGAAAAAAACCTGAACAAAATAAATGTGAACATACATGAACACAAGTACATATTAAAGAATTAGTTATTGCTTTCCTATAATAAAATAACTTCAAAACCTGTGATTTAAAAATAAGGACCTGCCTCTCCCTTTCTTCTTACATTTGTAGCAACCCTTGTACGTTAAATAATGTTCTGTCTTCATTTTCTCCATTGATAACTAAAATAAAATCTTGCATTTTTTCAAGAGGAGTAATGGAATAGCACCAACACTAGCCTTGAGGTCAGATTTTTTTTTTCTTTAGAAATAGATGGTAAAACAATAATGATGTAATTTGCTACATCCCTTGATGGAAATATGTGCCACTTACACCAACATGGATCAGCAGGTGCACTGCTGCATGAAGTAGTCCCTCCTGCTATTACTTGTGAGGTAGAATTGATAATATATCAAGATGAAAATTAAAAGTGGGAACGAACAACGTTGCCATGCTATGTATCTCCAGGATTTGAAGTTTGAGTACAGACATTTAGAAGAAAGATGCTTAAAGTTACATTCAAAACACTGTCTAGGGTTCATGAAAGCTCCAAGTATGGCACACAAACTCACCAACATCACTGAGCTATGAATATCTCAGTGCTACACTGGTAATCCCAGCAGGGAGACACATAGATGCATGTATTATTCCACTGTATTTCCAAAGGTGGGTATAAATATAATGAAAGGATATATTTCTGTATGTAATATGTATTCTACAAACCACAGCTACGTACATCATCTTCCTGATACACTATAAATACACACACACTCCTGTAATTTGCACATGCAGAAGTTTTTTAATCTATAAATTAAGGGAATTCAATTAGGAGGTCTAACTCTGGAAATGGAAAACTACAGAAAAAGTATGTAAAGTTGGGTGGGAAAAGATAACCAGACTCAACTTGTCTCATATTTTGCTGTTAAAAGTTTAAAAGACATGCACGTGGTTACTTAAGTGTTCAAAATTTCTACTTTCATGCAGTAGGAATCTTGTAGAAAACTTGGTTTTGTGTTTGTTTGCTTTTGGTTTTTTGGTTTGGTTTCTTGTTCTTGTTTTTTGCTTTGTGTTTGTTTCTTTTTTTTTAAGACAACCTCAATAGCTAATTAAAATATTTCAGGAAACACCTGTAAACAGTTGAAGAAAGTTAACTAGATATCTTAATAAATTGTAAGACTTCCAGATTAACTTTAGAAATCAAGGATCTTTAAAGAGACTGGGTAAATGAAATTCTTTTTCATTTTCTGAAATGGATCATATTCTCTCTAGGTTTGCCTCCCTTGAGCTCCAAGGGACAAAAGAGCAAAATTAAAAGGACTTCCTCCTCTCTAGATATGAAAGGCCTCTCTGCTTAGCCCAAAGAAACTCAAAACCAAATACTAAAAAGAAATGTAAGAGTTTATGAAAATATTGATTCTTCCCTATCTTCATTTTCAAAAATGTATTGATGTAACTGAAACTGAAAAGATGTAACAATATCTGCTACTGATCAAAGTGCAAATACCAGTTGCCAGTAAGAGCAGAAAGGGTGTATGTAGGAATGAACAGTTTTTGAACACACCTCTACAGTTCTGTTGATGCAGGCACATGCTGCACTATTCATCTCACTTGGGAGTCAGGTTTAAACATATTTCTAAGCCTGCTTATGTTAACACCAAGAGATGTAAACTTGGCCAGTGTAAATTTATGGCACACATGGGAACAATAAAAGGAGAGTAGGTCACTGAGTCAAGAGAAGCAGTGCAGTGGTCTGCCCTGTACTACTCCCTTGGGGAATCCCTGGTGTATTGAGCAGGGCACTTCTGGAACTAACAGCACCTTAATGATGACACTTTCATAGCAGCTCTTATAACTCCAGAAAACAGCTAACCGCAAAGGACTTGTATGTCAGGGAAAAGAACCCATCATGTATCTTTTAAACATATATAATATGTATAAATAACAGCTTTCTATAGAATCCTGTGCTTACGTACCTCCTCAACACGAGTTTAATGCCTCCTCAACATGGAATTTTAATAACTCCTTGTGTCAACAGGGCTTGGAATAAACAACTCCGACCCTTATTTAGTTTACTTTTGACGGTTTTAGAGGAAACACATTAAAAACACGTTATTAAAAACACTGCAGTTTTCCAGAGGTTGAACACATTCTACATTCCAATGGTCTGCCTACCCAGTTTATAATCTTACATTTTCATTAAATTCTATGACTACAACTAATCTTAGGTGGCTAACTCGTTGCAATGAGAAGTCAAGTCTTTGCAACACACTCTAGGGTGAAAGACAAAAAGGCACAGTTCAGAAATTATAATTTCTCAAGGTCAACAATGTAGCAGAAAGTGAATGTTAAGAGATGCCACTTTCTAGAGATCTTGAAAAAGTCCAAGTACCTAATAACATCCAATTCTTCTGGAAAAACTTGTATTTAACAGGAACTCTCACTTAGCATTCCTACCTCTGATTGAGATTTAAAAAAAAAAAAAAAAAGAATGACTATTGATGTATGTATTTCTGCAGTGAGAACAATGAAGGGCAAGAAGAAGGAATTTCTAAATGCTAATTGCATTCTCATGTAAAATAACAGTCAGAAGCATGACCTGGTCAAGGAGCCAAATTTAGAACTGCATGTAAATTAATTAAAAGCAGACCACAGAATTCAGCTAAGAACACATATTCAACGTACACATTTTAAGAAATTTCTATATTAATTTGACAAGGAAAAGAGATGCAGAAGCATTCTATAATTATGATGCCTCCATCTTATTAACATGAATTATCTGTATTTTCTAAGGAAACAGTTGAAAATTTACTTGGAAATATATATGCCTCCAATTCAGTCCTTTCATATTGTTTCAATAAAGCTAAATCATGAAGGAACGATCACATCAGGAAGGCTATAGTTATTTCTGTACCACAGCAATCTACTTCAACAAACTGATCACAGAACTACTTAATGTTTTACTTCTTCCCTCCTGCACTTCTTACTCTAAAGAGCTAATCCACTATGAAGTCCCAGCAAACTGTTGAATTTCATAACTAAAATGCAAAGTTAAATATCCCCACCAAACCAGCTACAACCTGAGTCCTCTTGTTCATGAATTATTTCACTAAAAATACCTGAAAGTGAACAGCAGCAGCTGTTTTTATGTAACATTTCTTAAATTTTATTGATTCCCAATTTTGTCTGTAGGAATCTCTACATGTGTTTAGCTTATCCACGTACACACACTCAAGGGTCTGTCCTTTCCCATTAGTTCACATCTAACTTTGAGACAATTTGATTCCTATTACCATCACAGACCTAGAAGAACTTACCTGAAAAAGTACAGTAAAGGAAAGCAAATACCATTTCCATTTTTTGGTAATAATTAACATTTGCAGTACTTTACATATTACTACTACTATATTAGTTAACTAGCAGTATTAGCCACTCTGACAACTACACATACCTGAAATGACCATTTCCCAACACTGCAGACTTGGCCAACTGTGAGCCACCTTAATGCAAAAGCTGGAGTATAGGAGGTTCCACATAAACATGAGGAAGACCTTTTTCACTGTGAGGGTGACAGAGCACGAGAACAAGCTGTACAGAGAGGCTGTGGAGTCTCCTTCTCTGGAGATTTTCAAAACCTGCCTGGATACCTGCCTGGATGCATTCCTGTGTGACCTACACTAGGGAATCCTGCTCTGGCAGGTGGATTGGACTAGATGATATTTCAAGGTCCCTTCCAACCCCAACCATTCTGTGATTTAAAAGGAACGTAGATAACACGTATCACGCAAGTGACTTAGTAAATAAATCAATACATGTCAATCTTATATATCTGACTTAGATTCACCTATCTGAAACATACTTTCCTTCTTATAATTCTGCCTCTGTTTGCAGAACCTGAATCCTTTAGCCTTTATTACATGTAGCAGTCCTAGACAGTCACAGCAGTCCTGGTCTTAGCTTCTTCCTGGATTCAAGATTGTTGATACAAACCCTCAACTTTAGCTACCAAACCACAGGTGGTACTGAATACTGCCTTTCAGAGCCTTAGAGCTCACTATTTTTGACAAAAGTAACTTTTAATCAATGTTCACAAACCAACCTACAATGAAGCTAGTTCTGACTTAGATCTATGAAATCAAGGAGCCAAACCACACTGCCAAGAGCAGAAGACAATAAGTTTGACTGCAATTGCCGTTCTGTTGCTTTTGACAAGGTTTTCTATAAAGAGAATGAGGCCTGACAGTGGCTAAAAGAAGAGATGCCTCTTGTTCCTTTGAATGTGTCAATCTAGTGACTGAAACAGGCAGTTGGTAAATCAGAACATGTGGCCATTCAGTTTGTACTGTGTAATAAACTGCCACAGGGAGGTGGCACAACCTGGTTTTGCTACTGAAATGAAGCACCAACGTACGTTCCCCGAAGTTACAATGATACCTCATGAACTCTAATTTCAGAATCAAAACTCAGGGGCAGCATCTGTGCTAACTGTGAGCATCACCAGGTATCCTTTGAGTGGACAGAGGAGGGAGGCCAGCAGTACAGTTTTGCCCTAACAATGAATATGTGACAGAGCTCAGAGAGGGCTGACAATTTTGCAAGCTTGATAGGTAACAAATTAAGATTCCAGGTATCTAAAGAGGCCACCTCATTTTTTTCTTTCTTAGTTGCAGATCATTGTTTAAGTATTCCAAAATACACTCAGTTTCCCACTTCCACATGCTAATTAATAAAATAATGTTTTACTTAGAAAATATATTATGTCAGTAAGTTTCAGTAGGTCCTTTTGAGGTCTCCTGGCATTAAAACAACATTCAATATTTTCATGAATCAGGACCAGGTAGTTCAAGCCACGTGGGATCTGAGGCATAGCATTTTCCTACCCCAGACTTTAAGAAAACAAAGCTTTCATTCTAAATGAAAAAAATGAACCTAGTACAGTCACATACAGCAAGATTCTGAGCACGTAAGCTGCAGCAAAACCTGCCTCTGCAGCACGTTCACTCTGCTGAACCGTCACTCAAAATCTAAACAGCCATATCAGGATCAAATACTAACTCCTAACGATCCTGTTTAAGGAAATAAATTTTGAAGAAGCATGAAAACCTATTACCATGTCTGTAAATCTTACTGACAGGAAAAACCCTGTGAAGCTCATTGAAAATACTGAACTCACTTGTCCCAGTAAGGAAATGGGTATCAAGGAGTGTGCTAAGTCTCAGCTTTTCACCTCTGCTCATTACCCCTAGCAGATTTCATTCTTCAGAGACAGTAATCTCACCCACTATCTGCATTTCTACCCAAATGCCTGGCCTTCCACTGAGAACCTCTGAATGTAGTTATGCATCATCAGTGTCAAACATCTACTATGGGAAAAAATTGGCAAGGAACATAGCTCAAATAATTCACTGTCATCATTTCCTCATTGCTTCTCGATTCTAAAAACAGAGTAATGAATTTTTGTTTACTTACTATTATAGCATTAGAGACTTTGCCCCAGATGCAGATCCAGTTTGGAGTAAAGCACATTACATTTCCAGCTCATAATCCAAAGTGCTTATAAAAGTAAGCTATGGAAACCTACACCAAGAGCACTAATCAGGCTCCCTCCACTTTTCCCCTAGCAGCTGATATATGTAAACATAAGTGAGGAATTACAGCACTAATATAAAAAATATGAATATATATATTTTTAAATCAGTTTTTCTTGTCTCCCTCCTTATTCAAGTTTCACAGCATACATATGGGTATGAATAAGTAAGGGATCCTTCACCCTAGCTTCATGCACAGCATCTTGAGAAACGTTTCAGATTAACATAAATGATAATTCCCATACATAAGGCTGCCTTTCAGGGAGGTTTCATAATTCCTAAACGCAATCTTTACACTGATCAGGTCAAGTCAAAAGGTTTGTAGTATAAGTAACTTGTGCAAATCTATTTATCATTCCTAAGGAACACGGGATAACTTCAAATGCTCACTATCTAACACAGGCAGTTCACATTTAGTGCACCTCATATTTGAATTCTCAATCCAATTTTTAAGTACTATGCAGTCTGCAAAGACAAAATTGCAATAAATCAGGTTGGTCTTCTTTTTCTTTTATCAGAATAATTAACATTAATTGTCTATTTTTTAAGCACTGCTTTTCTACACATTCATTACTAAAATAACAAATTGAACGTAGTTTGAATTAATAAAAATAACCACAAGTACAGAAGCTTACCCTCAAACACCTTTCTATCAATATTTCCTCAGCAAGCATTCAGGAGGAGGTAACACAATGCTTCATTTATACTCACTGTGTGTTTCAGGACACCCAATGGAAAAAGACAACAACTCCTTTTAAAATTGTATTACATTTTTTTCCAGATGTAATTTTCTGTTTAAACTGTATGCAGTTTTACTTGCATAACTTGTCAAAGCTCTTTGTGAAACCACAAAAGGAGGATAAAGATTTCAAACCATTAAACAGGCCTTGGTGGCAGGAAGGGAAGACATTGAATTTGTTTTTGCTGGAGATTTTTAAAGTTTAGGACAGAGTTTGAAGTCACGTCACTGTTTTTGTCCTTGTTTTTTCACCTACTGGAGAATAAAGCAGCCAAAGGTTTTCTTCTACCGTTTCCAATCCATGGCCTTAATTTCAATCTCAAAATCATAAAATTATATAACCATCCATTTCTCTGGAGATCCAGACATGTACTTTTTTGGCTTTATTAGAATCTACTTAGACTGGTAACAGCTTAGGGACATATGATTTAGCAGGGTAAACACAGATTTAACAGCCTCATTGCCTGGGTTTTGTACAGTGGATCATTATGTTAGTGCCTCTGCAGCAAAGTGCTAAATAGGAATTGCCACAACAAAGACTTCTCATTGCTGACTGAGAAGGAGAATTGTAGGACTTACCGGGGTAATTTGGGAAGAGACTGCTCTTCAGGGACACAGGAGAGGAAGCTCTACCACAGGGAAGAAAACATGCCTCAACACAAAACACCATGAACAACATCTCTGAGTAACACAGGGACACCGAGCGATTTCATATTCCCTTACATCCATGCTTGGGAGGAAAGACAACTTCACAGAGCTTTAAAGACACGCTCTAGGAAAGTAAACTCTGCATGTATGTAGGACTTATTACACAGTATTCAACTAGATCTTGAGATAAACCTCACTATTTTGTTCTGCAGTTGCAATGATGGCACTTCACATTATGTTCCCTTAAATTCTTTCTCCCATGTAAACAAATTTGAAACTGATGCCACATGACACTTGAATCTGCTCTGTTCCCAGCCATGAAGACATGGACATGATGGAAAAGCAGGCTTGCTTAGATAGCTAAGAATGTCACTGTGGAAAGACTTTTGCTTTCGTAAAAGAAGACTGAAAGGTTTTCCATGGTAACCAGGTATTTTGAAAGAATACATTTCCATTTAACATTTGTGATCCAATAATGATTTGGCTCAAAATAAAAACACACAAGGCATTAACACAGGTATATGTTTTCTGAGTTCCTTTTAGTAGTTTAACATTTGCTTCAATTTCCTTATTGTTTTCCCTAAACTTAGGTCCACGCTTAAACACCGAAAATCACCTCCACCACACAGCAGATGTGTCATTAACTGTTTCTGAAAAAAGGGAAAGAAAATCACTCAGAATGAGAATACTATGGAATAAGTCAACGCTAGCAGATGGCCTTTATTTTGTCATGCTTGTATTAAAAATTACCACTTATTTAATCAGTTTCTTTAAGGTGGAAGCTTCATGTAGAAAGTGGAAAAGCTATTTGTATAAGCTGTCATAGAACTCCCTAAAAGATAAGCTCTTGTTTTCATGGCTTCCAGTTTTCTAGGACATAGTGCAATACACAAGAGATTGCTTTGTATAACTGACATGATCAAGTATTTTGCTAGCAGTTCAGTCTTTCAACACACAATCTGTTTTGTTTCTCAAACAAATTTGCAAATTCTTCAGTTCAAATACCAGTGTTTTCAAGACAAATTCTGTAACAAGTGTTAAGTCTGCTCCCAGGAGAGACACCTGGTAGAACTGTCAGATTGTTTTCTTCTAGGACCCAATATGCAAGAGAGCCTCAGCATTTCCTACCGTCTTATTATTTTAGCACACACTTTTGGCAATGTGGTTTATATCCATCGGTCAATTGTTTCAAGACGAAAAAGTATGTTGCATAAAGAGCAATTATAAGATCTGGACCTAGCTACCTAAAGAAATTATTGCTAAAACCCCATCACTAACCATTTTTTGCTCATGTTAAAAGCCTCCCAGAAATGCAAGCCCATATGATCCTCAGTAAGGCAAACCTACACTGTAAGCAGTAACATGAACTACATTCCTCACTACTGCGATTTAAACAGAATTATTACAAAACGACCACAGTATCCATACACAGTGTTTAATACAGTTTTCAACAAAGTAAAATAACTTACTTATACCTGAAGGCTACTGGACGTTAATCTGCCCTTCTCACTGATAATTTTAAATGTCATGCCTTGGAGAAATCATCCTCTTAAATCAAATCCCCACACAACTAGTTATATTTTGTATCGAAACATCATAAGCACAGGACAAAATCCAATTCATTTTCCTCCAGCACTATGGAAATTTAATTGCTCTACCAAATGCTCTGGTTCCCACTCTTCTAAAAATCATGTAAATAAATTCCATGATCTTCCTTATCTCCAGTTTGAAAACACACTAAGCATTCTTGGGCTGCATTAAGTATGAAATGGTCACAGATGCTCAGTACTTTCCAGAACTGGATGTAAGAAACTGTCCCAGTCTATGCTCAAACACTGAGATGCAAAGCATAACGCCATTCACTAGTTTTTACCAACAATCAGGCAATTATGGAAAGAAGTATATCAGAAAATCAAATACGGAGTGATGAGAAAACCTTGTTTTATGACAATGACTCTCTGTTAAGCAAGCAGAGTATTATTACTGGTTAGGGCCCTAGTTCAGAAAAGCAATTAGTTAAGTGCTTAAATGAAAAGCCCAAATGGAAAGATATCTTTCATGTATGTACTAGGTCATGGTTGCAATGGAAGAATGAAATAGCAAAATGTCTTTCATCTCATAAGGCTGTCAAATACAAGGCAAAAATTGCAGTGCTGAGGACAAAAGATCTAACAAAAAAGATCCCTACTAAATTAACAAGGGCACACACTGATACTGTAAGTTAGTATAAATGTACATATCCAGTGAATGAAAACCATTCTTTTAATTCAAGAAACATCAAGAGGAAGATGTCACTGAATCATTACCTTTGTGTTAAAATTCCTTAAGATGTCTTGGATTTATATTACTACAGCTTGTAAATTTTTTCACTGGCTAAAAAGTACATTGCAATCTTTTTTCCAAACATCCTCCTCCCAAAGAAGTCTTGGTCTCAGGGAAACAAAAGGTATGTGTGTATGTGGGGAGTTGTGGTAATTGTCTGCCAATGAGGTGATTCCCCACAAAACCAAAAAACCCCAACAAAATCCCAATTGCTTTGCACAGCCCCCAAGATAGAAAATTGCAGTGTCACACCAAGTGTGACTGTTTGAATCTGAAACTCTTAGATAAAAAAATTCAAATCCAGACTAAAGACTTAGGAAGCTATCTCTACATCTTTCAGTAGAATGTCAGATGCAAGAATCACTGAAGAATCATGTATCACATACAAGCTTTTACCCATGGGATAAAGTATATTAATTGCCTTTGTGAAAACACTGCTAGATACAGATATATTGTTTTTAAATTGTGCCTGTGTGTACCAGATCTGGCACCTCTTACATGTCTTAGCTGTCTCTCTCTCCATGTCATGTGCCCTGTCCTGTGAAGTAATGTCAGCTCATGGAAAACCACCCTGTGAAGACTCTCAGTAAAAACCCCACCCTTAGTTCAATCAAATCAGGAAGGTAATACTCAACAATGAAATAGAAATAAGTAGTAACAAGAGAACAGGTTTATTCAACAGAATACAAACACACAGGGAAAAAAAAGACACACAAATCCACAATACAGAACAAGCAGAACAGAAACAGGACTAGATTAATCATAGCTAAACCCACAAATTCTAAGCTAGGTTCTAAGTTCACAAGGAATACAGTTTAAGCAAGATAAAAACCTTACGTATGAGAGAGTTCTTTGTCTCAGCCAGCTGCTGCCAGCTTGTCTGTCTGTCTTTCAATTTCTCAGAAAGGTGTGTGTGAAAATCTAAATGAAATAAAACAAATACATTTTAGAAAAGGCTCTTTTCCTCCTTTTCTTCCATTGCATTCACCTTTGGTGTAATACAGGCAATTGAATGTTCCACCTCCTCCCACCCAAAGCATTCCTGAATAATAAACATTACTCATTATTACCTAGAAATTAAGAATTATTTTATCTTGCTATCAACGGCATATAAAAAAGGTATATTGAGTAGCAGTAATAATGGTGACATCTTGCTTTGCAGGAGGTACATATACCCACTGTAAGTATCATTAACCACAAAAATGACAGAGGGCATGAAAATGTGGCATGTGTCAGTCCATGAGAGTTCCATACATGCTGTACAGTAGGTATTTAAGATCATACTAATTTATTTTCAGTGTATTATCTGTTACTCCTATAGCCAACTATCATTACATTCTTCTAAAATATAATTTTATTACCTAAAACCAGACTCGTAAGATACATGTGGAAAAAGGACACTTTCAGCTGTAATAAATCACTTCTTACATGTTTATTGCAGCAGCATGAGGACTTCTACGTGGACTGTCAACATAACCAGACTCATTCTGCTGCATCTTAACCAGACATGAAGAAGTCAAACTGCACCACTGCAAGGATGGCAATTTTTTTCTTTTGTCTCATAAAAACTCTCCAGCTTTAGGAAGACAGATTTTAATATACACCTATACATTTCTTTATCTTTAAATATACTTTGACTTAAGCAGAAAACAGGGTTTTTTTGGTTGTACAACTAATTCAAACACACATGGATTTTGTAAACAGAAGTAATTAAGGAGTCTTACACCTGAAAACCACGATCAATTGAAAATGGTTACTGAATTTTGTAGTAACAACAGGAGATTTTTCAGATGTGGTAAATAGGAAAGCTAAATACTATTTTTATGTAATTAAAAGAATTTCCTAGCACAAACCAGTAAGACAAGAAGCCTAATAACGTATGGTTACTTCAATTCTTGTTCTTCATGGCCTTTATTAAGGCTTCACTGGGAAATTATTTTATTTGGTACATATCAGGTTCAAATCCCTAATATTTTTAATAAGATAATTTAGTCCTCCACTGAAGACTCACCAGAACCAACAATGAAAATGTGTTGTGTGTGCCATAGTAATTCATTACACGCAAAGGAAAAAAGGCACTGCATTGACACCTAAAGATACAAAACCAATAAGCTGACCAAAACAACAGAAAATAGACCACTTTGCATGCTAAAGATGTAAGACAACAAATGAGCTATTTGTTAGGATCCCAAATATTTTGGGCCTCAAGTGCCTGCAACAGAAATAATGTGAAATAGTGACAGTTCCTGAGTTTTACAGTGTTGGCTTTGGGGGTAAAAAGTAATTTTAAGGGACAAGTTATACAAACCAGACAGAGTGTATGAGACTGGCTAAACATTCCCTTGCCACACATGAAAGTCAAGTGACTAGAAGTAATTTTCAGGCATTTTGGCTCATGTCTTATTAGTTCAGCTTTACTTTGATAATAGACTTTTGATTTAAATGTAAGAAAGTAAACCAAGAGATTTTCAGCAACACTAAATGGAAAGTTACTGTTAAGAACAACAAGCAAGTGAAGCAAAGATACCTGAACTGTGAAGCACAATGACTATAAATATAAAAATAAATTGTAAAAAAAACATTGCAAATTTCTCAATTGTGGTGTTATTAGCAGCTTTCCCAAAAATATAATACTAGAAGTTGATTATTTTTGTATTTTAAAAATAAGAGAAATAAAATATAAGTAATCAGATGCATACACAGGAATATATTAAAAATGAAGCAATGGAATTGTTTCACTAAGCTTGGGCTATTTTTCTTTTCCTTTTTTATGTGAGAATGTAACCAAATTCTTCAATACAGGGCAGTTCTTCTGTGGTACTAACAACTGAATTAAGCAATTTTACTAATTTGCCTTTTTACAGTTTCTGCTATATCACACCCTAACTTTTGACATCTTTACTGCCTCTACTTTTGTTTTAATATAAGTTTTGTTTTCATTTCTCTCTCAAGAGGAAAAAACAGAATTAATCCATCAACAGCTTATCTATTGACATTTTATCACATTACCCTTTAAGCTTGTGTATGTTACTGAACCTGCTATTTTCTCTTTGTACTTGTCTGTGGCCACCTTGGGACAGTTGATCCTTGCAATTGATACAGATGAGCACAACAAACTGTTCCCCCAAGGAAGCTAAGCCATCCCTCTTTTTCATGTGAAACATCTAAAACTAATAGCTAAAACCATTTTCAAGCTCTGTTTCTCCAACAATTAAAAAAAGTTTGTTACCAATGTCCACAAGAGAGAATAAATTAAATGCTGAGACACTTTAAAAACAGTGTCGCCATCTGAAGGGAAGTCTCCATGGCTATTGCTTTCCTACAACACTCATAGGGAGTTAAACCTAATTGCATTTAGGGTTATCTCTAGCAGCTAGACTCAGAATCAACCTCATGAGGATTATTCTTCTAACTAATCAACTTATTAGGCTTATATTCAGCTTTAGTACAGCCTTTTACAAAAAACACCTCAAAGGGAGAGTAATGAATATTGCAATTATCAGACAGGAAAGAAAGGACTGTTACCTACAATCTGTGGCCTTGACAAAAATAAGGAAAAAAACCTTTTGTAAGTAAATCTTTAGATCATTTAAGTTAATTTTAGTCCTTATCAGACACCACACTTCACATCCAGAAAAGGCAAAACCTGTGTAAATTTACTGTGCTTTCCTCTTAGGCATTCCTCTGAAACACAACACCCCAGTGTCCAAAGGTCCGTTTGCTCCTACAGAACCTGACAAAGGAATCTCCTGTCTGTACATTAGTTTCAAAGATGAATGAGTAGCAGTTTTCAACGTGCTGTATCAAGCCCCAGTTTAAGTTAACAATGAATGCTGACACAGCTCATTTTAAATAATAATACAGATACTGGCAGCACTTTCTGAAAATGGAGAGAACAATTCCTAAGCTGGTCTCCTGGGAGATAGATGATATTCAAGACTAGCTGCTTGTCTTCAGCACAGTATTCAGAAAACTTTTTTTTTTCTTCTTTCCCCACAGCAACCTCTTCAGAAACAGATATTCTGCTTCTATCATTTTGCTTTTTAAAATATATCTGTTTCCCTTCACACCCCAAGAGTCTCCCACGAGGCCTGGCACTCTGATGACATGCACACATTGCCTCGCTGCTGGACAGAAAGGCTGGCAAAGGCCAGGTTGTAACTACCCTCCCCAGTGTGGTTCACCCCTCTCTAAATGTGCCAGCAGACAGGCAGAGGTCCTGCTCAGCAGGATCCCACTGCTCACCACTCTTAGGCCTCACAGGACAAGTCCTCCTCACAGCAAAGAGGCTAATCACCAAACATCATGTGGTTCTTACCTTACGCTTCCTCTTTGGAGCTGGCCTGACAACGACTCGTAACTGTTACCTGTGCATGAACAGGCATCACTCCTACCTCTTCACTCTCTCTCCTGCCATCCCCAACTCTTTTCTTCCTTCAGAATTTCCCCCTTCACAGTTCTGTCTGAACGGATGCTTCCAACTATGCACTATGAACTCTCCATCTTCTAAGTTAGTCAGGTACTCTGGAATTTCACTTTTTAACATTTCCCAGTAGGCATCACTAAAAGCTTGGCTACCAGCTTTTTACTGTATTAAAACTTTTAGCATTTTATAAGGCTTGCTTCCTCCACCTATAAATCTCATGCCTACCTGTCAACAATCACCTACAAAATAACTGTGGAACTGTAGTATGCCCCAAACGTAAACCTTCCCCGAAGCTCTGTTCTCATCTTCCCTCTTCTATTTATGGAAGTGGCATAACCCAATTTTTACTGGTAATACCCAATAAAAAGATGGTTTATTTTTATATTTTTATAGCACTTCAGGAGCATTAAAAAATGGACTTACAAATAAATACCCCTAATTTCTCAAGCTGCTTCCCCTCCCTTCCAATTTTGACATAAAAAGCATCCAGTAATGAACACTTGCTCCAATTCTGTCACACCTATGGCTCAGGCTTGTCCCAATTGTCTCTCATTTCCTCTCTATAGAACACTATCAAGGAGCAGAAGTTACTCCTCTATTAGTACCTTAGTACATTTTCATTGCTATTTGCTCAGCATTTATTACTGATCATTATGGGTTTTGAGGAACAGCACAAAAAACCAGAACAACTGACAACACTCTCTCAATATTGAGCAGGTCAAAGCTCTACATTTCCTCAAAAAACCTTCTTTGGCTTTTTTATTTCCTCACATTTTCCCTTGATGTTTTGGATCAAGCATACTGGGCAGATGTAACATATGCAGGACTCTTAACCTATCTGCACAGCATTTTCAGAACCAAACAATGGCTATGAAATTAGAAAAATAGTCAGCAATATGAAAATCATGCACAAAAGTATGGAAATATGAACTATTCTGTAATAAAAGGGCCACATGATTTTTCTTTTCCTATATTGTCCTGACATTATTATTTTCTGCTATTTTATTCTATTGTATTCTATTTATATCCAATGGTTTGTTTAATCTTTTACAAAAGTTATATTCATCTTTCTCTCCTCTGAAGCCCATTCATCAAGCCAATGAAACTTAAAAAAAAAGCTTTACCTGCAGAGCATACTAGCAGCTCTCAAGCAGAATTATTCTCCAGTACAAAACATCCATTATAAACATAAACATAAATTATAACATCCATTTTGAAAGTGTACACTTAAATATGCTAACACATCACCAAATATTCACGCAGGAATGACAAGCACTACAAAAGAAAATGCTCTAATGTTAGTTCAAGTACATTTGAAAACTTATTGTAGTTCAATTAACTCACGTTGACATTGCAAAGCCTCTATTGTATTTGAAAAGCCTTGGCAGTCTGGAAAATTCCCCACTGACTGAAAAAGGGGAAGCATAACTCCCATTTTTAAGAAGGGGGAAAAAAGGAAGACCCAGAGAACTACAGATCAGTCAGTCTCAACTCTGTGCCCAGCAAGATCATGGAGAAGATCCTCTTGAAGGCTCTGCTAAGGCATGTGGAAAACCAAGGGGTGATTGGTGACAGCCAACACGGCTTCACCAAGGGCAAATCCTGCCTAACTAATTTGGTGGCCTTCTACAATGGGGTCACAGCATCAGTGGGCAAAGGAAAAGAAACTAATGTCATCTACCTGGACCTGTGCCAAGTTTTGGACACTGTCCCGCATGACAACCTGGTGTCAAAACTGGAACAGTATGGATTCAATGGATGGACCACTTGATGGGTAAGGAACTGGCCGGATGGTCGCACTCAAACAGTGGTGATCAATGATGTCTGTCCAGATGGAGACCTGTGACAAGTGGTGCTCCCCAAGGGTTGGTACTGGGACCGGTGCTACTTAACATCTTTGCCAGTGACATGGACAGTGGCACTGAGTGCCCCCTCAGCACATTTGCTTATGACACCAAAGTTTGTGCTGAGGTTGACACGCAGGAGGGAAGGGGGAAGGGATGCCATCCAAAGGGACCTTAACAGGCTCAAGAAGTGGGCTTGTACAAACTGCATGAAGTTCAAGCCAGGCCAAATGCTAGATCCTCCACCTGGGTTAGGGCAATCCCAAGCACAAATGGAGGAGGACTTGGGAGTGATAATGGACAAGAAGCTCAACATGAGCTGGCAGTGTGAGCTTCCAGCCTAGAAAGCCAACTGTGTCCTGGGCTGCATCAAAAGCAACGTGGCTAGCAGGGCCAGGGAGGTGATTGTCCCCCTTTCCTCGGCTCTTGTGAGACCTCACCTCAAGTACTGTTTCCAATTCTGGAGCCCCCAGTGTAAAAAAGGACATGGAGCTCACGGAGAAAGTCCAGAGAAGGACCACAAAGATGATCAGAAGGCTGGAGCACCTCTCCTATGAGGACAGGCTGAGAGAGTTGGAGCTGTTCAGCCTGGAGAAGAAAAGGCTCTGGGGAGAGCTTAGAGCACCTTCCAGTGCCTGAAGGGGTTCCAGGAAAGCTGGGGAGGGACTTGTTACAAGGGCTTGTAGTGAGAGGACAAGGGGTAATGGATCAAAGCTGAAAGAGGGCAGATTTAGGTTATACATCGGGAATAAATTCTTCAGTGTGAGGGTGGTGAGACACTGGAGCAGGCTGCCCAGAGAAGCTGTGGCTGCCCCATCCCTGGAAGTGTTCAAGGGCAGGTTGGATGGGGCTCTGAGCAACCTCGTCTAATGGGAGGTGTCCCTGCCCATGCAGGGGGGTTGGAACTAGATGATCTTTAAAGACCCTTCCAACCCAAACCAATCTATGATTCTGTGAACAGCAAATACATCCCTCTTTTTCCCTCTCCTCAGTTTACCAAAGGTAAAGTTACAAAGTGGGAGTCAGAAGAATTTTTGACTCGTTTCTATTTACCATGTCCTGACTGTCACCGAACGTGACCAGCAACAGATCTTCTGCAGCAGGAGCTGGATTATCCAAGTGCGTTGCCTACGTCTTTTATAAAGAATCAATTAAGCAATTAACTATTTAGAGAAGCAGTAGAGGACTTAAATAACAAATACCTTCATTTTGTATTTTAATTTCCTCTGGACTAATAAAATCATTAGGATGTGTTAGTATGGTAAGAATCACAGGGACATGCATAATTCAGATCAGCACTTTAGCAGAGTGCATAGACACGTCTGTTTCTTTGTGCAGAAGTCTGTCTACACCTATGAACTTAAAGTGAATGGAAACTAAATTTCAACTGGATTAAAGTCAAATAAATGGCTTATACTCATCTTATTTCCAAAAAGAATTAAATGAAGGCTCTCTTAAATGCAAGCAAATATGCCTGCATAGGAGTTTCAATCAATTTCACAGTATCTCTTTAAAATCATTCCACTACATCACTGACAATTTGGATGAGTCTTCTCAAATGTCCCTCGAGAGTCAAACCCCAACACCTAAAAAATCCGTAATTGTCTCTTAATTCAACATGGTCTTTGACTCCGGTAAAAATCAAAACTCCCAAGTGAAATTTTGCAACATCGTTGCTCTTCCTCACACTGTTTCCTTCCAGCTTTGCTTTGCTTTTTACAGTGAGGCTCAATTTAACAACTCTCAGTTCATGCTGTTAGGAAGGGCCTGTATCCCCACACAGCTCAAGGACGCCACAATGGGTCAGCAGCCCCATAACGTATAAAAACGTAAGACACAATTCTCATGAGAATAATTTATTAAAAACTAAGGAAAACTTCAGTCTCAAGTAGAACTACAGGTACTCCAAGTTTGCTTACTCTTGCCTCAATACCTCTTCCATGCAAGTCTTTCTCCCAAATACCACTTAACTATCAGTTCAGCCCCTGCTCCAATGACTACATTTCCAGATCAAAAATATAATGCCTGGAAATTGTAATACCTGAGTTATTAGGCTAGTTGAGAGAATTCAAGTTACTGAAGTACAAACTAAATATCACTAAGGTATCTGTACATAAATATGGTGACAAAATTCACATTAGACGAGTTTTACAACAAAAGGGGCAGGTAGGAAGTTTAAATTTAGAGGGGTGTATATGCATTGTACTACAACCAATCAACACTTCAATTAAAGCACTCACTGCTGTTCTTTGTCAGTTTTATCAGCACACAAGACTGCAAATAAAAACTGTACAGAGAAGGCTAAAAAACAATTCCTTAAGAAGAATTTTCCTCCTTATTGTGGGATACATACTGATATCCTGTACTTTTTCAGCTTGAAAATGTAAATACAGAATAAGTCAACCAAAATGCTACGTAAAAACTATCTGCCACGTAACTACTTTGCTCCTCCTTTTCTAAGGGAAAACACCACATTTAGCTGCTTTTGATAAGATTACACTTGTTTTAATTTATCAACTAATGTCAGCAGAGTGGAGCACTCTGAGAGCTGGGAAATAAACATTCAGGGATTCATAAAACAATGGAAAGAAGGTTTCCCAGTACAAGCATGCAATTCTCGTAGTGTTAATGAGTCAAACCACATGTTGGGTGTCGTGTCACCCTGTTGCCCAAAACAAGATTTCTTTTGTCAAAAGAACAGTGCAAAGCTAAGACTTACGGACAAAAAAGGTGAGAACCACCAAAGTGCTACCATTTTAGTCCTACTGACACATTGGGCATTTTTTTTTTTAATGACCTTAATATTCCACAGGCCCTAGAACATCCTGGATGCTTCTGACACTGCAGCTCATTACTCATCTAAAATCTAGGAAGACCCTAAAAATACACAGAAGCACTAAACAAACACATACAGATGTGTTCCTGGGGAGCTGGTGATAGAGATCAATGTTCTAGCAAGAGAGCCTTGCAAAATAAAACAACACTGCTCTTAAATAACTTCAGCATCTGACTTCCTCATACAGTTACATTCTTCACTGTTAATTATAATTTGTTCTTAAATTGGTACAGCAACTTCAATAATCGAGGAGTCACAACCTCCTTTAGACCTACTTTTACTTACTCATGTTTCTTGCCCTTCTACAGCAAGTCCTATTAGTAAAAAAAAATTTAAAAATCAAATTAGAGTTTTAAAGTAATTTACTTGGTAAAATCTAGTTTGTCATCTGTGCCTGTAAATGGTTTTGAAGAACTAAGAACTGACAAAATTCACAAGAAGACAAGTAGACAAACTTACTGTCTTGCTGTGTTATTTGTTGGGGAATATTATCACAAAGGACAAGACCTAAATTTTACCCACTATCTCTTCAGCCTCTATAATGAGATCATCTATAGCTGTGAAATGAAATCAGTCTCAGTACTTTTTCACACAGAATGTAAGTACAACACACAGCCAGTCAAATCAAAAATCTTTTGTCACACCTCTAGCCTAAGGAAAAGTATAAAACTAGAGTAAACATACAAAAATAATCCTTCCTAGTAGCCGCTGAAACTTCAGGAGTTTGGAGCTCAGATTTCAGACCATTTTTATTCAACAACTCTGGTTGGATTTTTCTTCCAACAGTTTCTCAAGTCTGGCTTTGAACCAGTGCAAATTGTTACTATTTACAAAGTCCTGGGAGAAGAAGTCCAACAACTTCCCTGATTGTTATATCAAATAAGATGGTTGTTCATTTTGCATCTACCATTTGCTCATTTTATATTGTAGAGTTTCCATACAGGGAAAGCAGTGAACATTTTTTTTTCACGTTCTCTGTGTTCTCTCACCACTGAGCAGACTCCCATCACGTCAACAGTACCTAGTTTATTTTGTGGTTTGTTGTGGTTTTCACACTAAAGAATATTAAACTAAGTCATTCTTCACAAGGAAAGTATTCCATACTTTGGGTAACCCATCTCACTGGCTCTCACCTTTTGCTGTTCTACTCTATCATTCTTTAAACAGAAGAATGAGAATTCACCATGTTGCTCAAGGCATGGACACGCCACACCATAACACAACGGCAGTGTTATTTTCTGGTTTGTTCTTTATATCAACTTTCCACCTGTTCCTGTTGTTTATTTTAAGAAGAGGGTTGTTTGCATTATTGTAACACTGGATATTCTTTCATAGGATCACTCACTGTCACACTTATATCATTTCCCTGAATAATAATAGAAAATTCAGAGCCCATAATATTTCCTCATCAATTATTCATTTCACCTGCTGTTTTCTCTCCCACCTATTAAGCATCATGAGATTCTTCAGCAAATTTTTCATGGTCTTTGTCTTCTCTACTTTGAATAACACCTGGCATGCAGCAAATGAACATCTCTGGAACAGGCTGCTCAGGGAGGTTGTGGAGTCTCCTTCACTGGAGACATTCAAAACCCGCCTGGATGCGTTCCTGTGTGATGTGCTCTAGGTGACCCTGCTCTGGCAGGGGGGGTTGGACTAGATGATCTTTCGAGGTCCCTTCCAACCCCTAGGATTCTAGGATTCTATGATTCTATGATCTCTTTTTTCCAGCTCATTTTAAACAACACCAAAAATAAGTTTGTCCAATGAATGGAACAATGAAGTGCAGGAGCAGGTTACGACACACTAGAAAAAACTAAATTCAGCTCTTTTATGTGAGAATGTCCATTTACCTCACACAGCATGGCAGCTGCTTCCCTCTGCAGGCTAGCAATAAATATTCCCATCTGTTTCCTGACAGACAGGATCTAGCCAGAGCAGTTTTTGGAAGAGCCAGAAGAGTTGCCTGGACAAGACAGATGTACACAAACCTATTACAGGTTCATGTTGTGCACCTTAGAAAGCATTAGACACAACAAATCAAGAGAGTCTCTGTATTTTAGAGAAAATAAACATAGACAACACTTTCTCCATGAACCAGAAGAATATTTATGATGTGAAAAACACTGCAATATATTCTAAGCTACTAAAACTGAGTCACGTAGTGAATGACCCAGTTTCCTTTTCATTTTAAGTCTATTTTTAGCTATTCCCCATTGATTTATGTTTTCATTAAAGCCTCAGGGATAAGTCCTTTTTAAGTCTGCTGGGAACTGAATGGACAAATAATATTTTGTAAAGAGGCATTTTTCCTCAATGATCTCTCTGAAGTCATACATCTAATAGGAGCTCAATTGAAGAGCAAATAAGCATCATTTGTTTACCTCTATCTTATCTTTCCTTTACTGAAATTTAAATGCAAATGTGAGACAGAATGAGCACCAACAAATGCATCAACTGGTATTACAGTCTAATGGCTACAAATCAACAAAGGAAAGGAGAATACTGTGCTGTCTGCTTACTGCCACAGCATTCTGCAGTTGGCAATAATAGCAGTGTTCCGTGTATCTTATTTTTTGCAACTTAATTTATATGCAAGTACTTTGAAAATCATCCCAGTACTTACACAGGAGTGGTGTAATTAATTTCCATAACCTTGTGGAATGGCATATAACATTTTATGTAGACAGTTAAGGAAATTATACAGATTTGAAATAGAAAAAACAACCCACCCCCCCCAAAAAAAAAGCCCTTCCAAGTGCCTCCAATCATGCACAAGATGCATTAAAAGGGTTTCCTTTTTGGACATTAACTTGCAATAATTGGTTTCAAACCAAAAATACAGAGTTAATGAAGTGAGGTTCACTCTTGCCAATTTTTTTTTAGCATCAAAACGGACCATAAAAGGTCAACATTTCTGTACAGACTCGAAAAGCTCAGAGCAATTAGTAGCTGAATTTTTGGTTTGTTCCTTCTCTAGCACTGAATTAAGTTGCAGCATTAAATTCTTGTACAGTAAACAACCACAAAATACTGCATGATGACCTAGCTTCAAATGAAGGCTCAATTACAGTAATGATTTTGATAATTGTATTAGGACAGTCTAGGTTTCCCTATGGTGCTCTCTTTTTTAAATGTCTTTGAAGAGAGTCACGGGCATGATGACAACTCTGTGTGCTCATACTACTATTCTTACTTTATCCTGTCTACTTTTGCATGCTCCACAAATTCAGTTTTAAGCTGCAGTTTTCAAGTATTTTGTCAATCACAGTTTATGAAATGCATTCTGCTAAGGCAGCTGTCAGGACAAGATTCAGCAATGACAAGCTGTCTTAGCTCCTGTTCATTCTATCCTTAAGTCACTAACTTATTTTTATCTCTGAGGAGGAGAAATAGTCTGGCTAGAAAAGACTCTACCTATCCACTAAACAGGCATTTGAGTCACTGTGTTGGCAAGGCTCCTGATCAACACAACTAGGAGTAGCAATACATTTTCAGCAGCCCATTTATGCCTACTTTTTTCCTTATCATAAGTGCTGTTCTGGAAATATACTGGCACTCTGCACATTGAAGCAATTGAGTAAAAAGACACAGTGCAGGTTGTCAATTTATCCTGAACAGTGGATAGATAAAAGCCACCTAAACCATAGCAGAAGTCAGTACTATTACACAGAATCACCAAAATCCCCACAAAACATTCCAGACGAAATTCTGGCCTGTTATAAGCACTTGCAAAATCATGACAGCATACATCACTATTTGGGTACATCGTGAAAGATCAGTCCATACTGAAGTATTTTATTCTAAATCATGGCAATTAAGAACTTCATGGCATTTTACTCTGTAAAAAATGTTCTAAGTGATACTTAATAAAGGCTAAAACTGGAATTATGCCAAATGTGTCTTTTAGCATTAATTGGATTATCGACTATATTACCTAAAAGAATGTTCACTTATAATGACAAACCATGACTGGGAAAAAGTATAAATCTGATTTCCTCCCCACCTCCACAGTTATCATGGAAATGCCATAAGCTTAAGACAATACACAGACAGCTTAGCTCTAAATATTTTAGCTGATGAAAATAAATGCCATTTGATCCTATACATGGTCTGTTGTGGGATGAAGGAGGGAGTTTGAAAAGCAGATCCAGTGTTAATCAACATCAAGCCCTTCTACTTTAAAGGGAACAGAATGAAGAACGTTTTAGTCTTAAGTAAAAAGGAAGCAAGGAAAAGGCAAAGGAGTGATTTGAATTTCAGAAGGGCTGACTATTTCCTGCATCTACTAAGGTTAACAGAAAATAGTATTGCAAACAGGCTGGCATTTGAAAGCAGACCTTATATGAATTTACAACATTTCTGATTGTTGTCCATTGTTTCAGTGTTCATCATTGTCCATTTATACCATACACAGTGGAACAAAGCAATAAACAGGCCATAGCAGTCTCTAAAATAAGAAAAAAAAAATTAGGACATGAATAGGACACATCAAACTACCTTAAAATAACGTCTCATTGCCAAGTCTAGCATGACTGAAGTTAAGAGACAGAGCTAGAGGCAAGAGTGAGGATGCAGGAAGAAGTCAGGGAGGACCATGGTGCACAAACACGTCAATGAGCAGCCTGGGAATAGTTGGCCTGACGTTGTTTCATACCACTATAGATGATATTTTGGCAGACCAAAACAAAATCGGAAGTACACAAAGGATTGCTGCATCTTAGCAAGAGTCCTCAACCCCCTTTTAGGGCAGCTATTTTTGTATTATGATTTTTAAGGTTCCACATAAGGAAACCATAACACAAAGTTGAGAATTTCAGTTCATTAATGCCCTATATCCTCAACTACCTTGGGTCAAAATACTGGAACAAGCGACCATGGGCTTTTTGCCATTTTAAAAGGAATCTCTTCCACTTATGAAGTGGTGTGCTACATTGTGTCACACAGCTGCATTAAGAATTTGGCTACCTCTGAGTTCAATGCAGACCATGTTCAGAGTTCATAATGAAACAGGTTATTCCCAGAATTGCAGTCTGCAGGCAAAATGATGGTGGGCTGACCTGACTGAAAGACTAAGACCATCACTACAGTCAAACAGCAGCAACGCTTCTAAGAACATCTGATCAACTCACAGAAACTGTTAATATTAGGATGTGTAGAACATTAAGGATGTTGAAATAAAAGCACCACCACCAAAAAAAACCAACCAAACAAAACCAAGAACATTTAAATTACAAGGTTTATGTTTTTCAGCTTTATAGAGAAGAACCAGATGTTTCTAAGTAGGCTTTCCTCTTCTAGTAGCTTAGCAGTAACATTCCTTTGTGTGCCTGTGTGTATACAAAAGTGTTTTTCCACTAAAATAAGCAGCCAAATGTCTGTTCAAGGCAGAAGTATATATATTCATGTACTGGTTGTTTCATGGAACTGTCTCTTCCTCTATAATTGGGGTAATGTCTACTCTAAATGGTTCTCATTCATTAGTTTTTACAGAAACTCATCATTGGCTCTATCTTCTCTGACACATTATAGATAAAAATCCCTAGTTCATTTCCCGATGTATTTTTTACTACAGATTCACAAGTCTATTTACAACGTCTTGTTTTCAATACTAAGTGAAAGTTAACTCTTTCTTCTCTTCATTGTTCCAACAGTCTTTGTCTGACATACTTACTTAGAAAACATGACTGCAGGTGTGGCCCAATGCATTACCTTATCAGTGTCCACATCAGAGCAATTTATAGGAAGAGGCAAGGTTGGTAAGGTATCAGGAGACTCACAATTAGACTTCATTAACCCAGAAGAAAATCTATTCCCAGGTAACTACTGGTAAGGGGCAAGACTAGAAAAAATTACATTCAGAGACCTAAAATAGATTAAATAAATATGTAAGTTATTTCTTATAACAATACTTCAAAATTTAACAATGATACTAGACAAACGGCTCTGCTGGATTTCTTACTGTAGCTTAAGCAGCACAAAAATATAACTGCAGTCAAATAGCTTTCTGAGATTGTGACAAAAACCCATCTCTGTGCCTCAGATTCCTATTTCTACGATATTTCTCTCGCTGTAGCTTGGGTGGCAGAGGACCAGAATGTTGCTCCAAATTCTGCAATCTGCTGCAATGGCTTTTGGGGCTCAGGGACAGAAGGATGCAACAAAACCCTAAGCCAAATAAACCACAGAGGTCTTGAGGGTGGGGGCACAGTTTGTGTGGTTTTGGTGCTCGTTTGTCTGGTCTCTGATGAATGAAAGGCTAATCTAAAATGGTCAAACCATTTTTGTAACACTAAACATTCTTATGAATCTACTTATTTAAGATTCAAACCCTTTCCTTAAAGTACTGTTACACTTATTTTTATAAACGAGAAACTGAGGGCACATGATGTTACTCTGGTTTGACACTCCTGTTGATCTCCACAAAAGACAGATAAATCTGTCTAAAACTAGTGCTAGAATTAGTGGTCCTGAGTTAGAGAGTCTGCCTAGAAGGATAGGGAAGAAAAAAGCCAATTAGATTTTGAAGTACACAAGGCAGATACAGTATGGAGAAAGTAATAAGGTCCAGTATTCCACAGAAAGACCTTTTCCTTCTCCAGTAGCTTGGGTAGACACTGAACAGACAGACCAAGCCCAAAGATCTGCCAATCTGAACAAAAAAATCTGACTGTCAGGAAGTCATCCCGGTGACAGAGTGACTCTGCCTCTTTCAAGTAAACCTGGCTAGTCAACCTAGAATGAAAATATTTCACCTTTTACTGATCGTGACTCACTGACACCTTGGTACCAATGTGAAACTCGTTCAAGTAACCATTACATGATCTAACTCAGTATTGTGGATCCTAAAGTTGCCTACAAAAGTGTGAAGAGCACGAGAAGCATTTTGTGATACCTCGTAGCTATAGACCACCTTTCCACCTCTCAACCATCTCTGAACTAGAGAGTGAACAGAGTTCACTGATTATGACAAAGCTGAACCTCTGCTTTATAGAGGAAGCTGCAAATGAACTAATTCACCGCTGGACATGAGAGTTCTACACTGACAAAATGCTTGTAACCTGTTGCTTGCTGGTCAGTATCTCCAGCATGCATTAAAAAAAAAACCTAGTAAGATCTTGTTTACCTAACTTAGACCATCCCCAAATCCTTGTGAAGCCAAACTTTTCTATTCTCTGCAGTCAGTGGAGAGAAACAGGCACTCCAGAGACACATTCAAAAGGGAGACCTTGTCTGCCTAACTTAAATGAGTGAACTCAAGACAGAATTGTCTTCCTCTGACAAGGATCCAAAAGCATCTACCACTCTCTACTGACTCTGTAAGGAAGTGCTTTAGTTGCAAAATCGCTTCAATAAGCAGGAGTGAAGCACAGAATTATGTGGACTAAACTTGTGTTTTGGACACTTTGTTCTTTTAATTCTCAGAACTGAGCGTAAAACAACCTTGCTAAAAAAATGTTCATGCATGACTGGGTAATATAAATTGATACAGCAGACAAGGAAAAATGTTAAATTTAAATGTCACTAAGCATGAACAATCCTTAGCTGCATTAAAGTATGAGCTGTTCAGCCCAGGCAATGATACAGTACAAAGAGAACTCAAGGTCTGAGACTGAGTCTACATCTCCTTTATGCCAGAAAATCCTACAGAGACCCACTTCCACTTCTTTTCACCAAACTCCTGTTGCTTTGTTTCTAGATTCTGAATGTCCAAGGAAGCCCACTGATTGCATGGGTATTCAGATTCCACAACATAGCACCAGTTTGAGGCACGAAGCATGTGCAAGGCCACATTTTTAATTCATACCCAGAAACCATACCTAATGACTCTTTAAACAGAGAAGTGGAACCTTGACATTGAAGTAACACACTGACTTTTTCAGTAGTTGTGACAACTTATACATGGGATTTGCCATGTATCTCATCACAGAGAAAATATACTGAGACAACAGGTGCTAACATTCCAGTAGTAGTAACTACCAGTAACTACCAGTACATACACATGCTAGGCTATTTTTGTACACGTACAGATTCAGTGCAGTATTATATAGTAGCATATCAGTTCTCTTTACTCCACTTATTTAGACTGCCAAATTTTACTTTGAGGTATGCAAAGGAAGTTTATGTAATTGTAAGTTATTAAATTGTGGATTTTCCCAGAACATCTATGATACTCCATAAGTCTTCAGCTAAAAACATAAGATTAATTTATCTAAATGGGAAATTTGGGACAGTAACAGCACTGCATATAGCAGATACTATATGTAAATACTGCTGCAGTCTCTCTTACATGAAATTAGGGTACAAATGAAGATTATATCAACAGAACTATGAGATACTGAATTAATTTACCTTTAAATATTGGAAGTAGTAAATTTTCTGCTCATTTCCAGCTTTCTAAGAATTATTTTAATACTAAATATGTAAATGCAGCTGTACTCATTAATGCATTTTATAATACAACGTTCTTCACAGAACCTTGTGGTTAATAAACATTATGTACATTATGTTTATTCAGTTTTAAATTGTAATTATCTTGGCTTTCAGGAAAAAAGTTTTCATTGAATGCCACTTAGTCTAAAAATGGTACAAGTGAGGAACGGTAAGGTGGCATTGTTATAAATTCTTCTTGGTTCTGTTCAGTTCATTTAAGACAGCTAGATATATAAAAAACCAGGGTGATTCAAAAGAATACTTAAGACTGGTTATTCAGATATACTTGCCAGAGCTGCATAATTGAGATGGATAACATCTGTCCTACAGTAAAAGCATTTCTCCTTTTTACAATCAACTTTAATTTAGCTAGCATGAAGATTCTGTTGAACTCCAAGAACTAAAGATAAACGTTATAATGTTATCCCGAGTTCATTAATTTCTGGTTCCACTTCTCATCATCACACAATTATATTTACAACTCTCCTTGCTCCAACTACACCCCAAATTCTAATTTGTGCTAGCAGCATCCACAAAACAACAGATGAGAAAGAATTGTATATGTAGCTTTGGCAAAATACCTCTCACTGACAGTGAGACACTTAACTATTTGCAGAGTAAATAAATTGGTTTTCTACACAAGGATTATCAGTCTCTCACATCTTCACAATGTGACTTTAGAACTGGGCTGTAAAGCAAAATAAATTAATCTGTCGTTGTATCATTACATTTAGTAAGCATTTTTACACCCTGTTTTTCCTCCATAATTCTCCTGCATAGGCCCAAACCCCTGCATAACATGTAATACTTTTTTCCTTTCATGTTTTTTGTGTCAGACCATCATTTTCTTCAATTAAATGTAGCTGTGGACTCTGAAGACACCTACTTCAGGTCTTGCCAGTGGGCAATTACAAGTTATCAACTTCTCAACTATACTCAAGGTCTACAGGAATTTTAATTCTCTGGCAAGTTAATACTTAATTTATCTTGCTTTGTTTATTTTACAACCCGATGACAGCACTTTCTTTTTTAATGATATCAGTACTATCTAACAGTCTATGTGATGTTCACTCTTCCATGGATCTAATGTTTAATCACTTCAGCATGTTCCTGACCTTACTATTTTGGTGAACAGAAATATAGCAAGAAAGGACAAACCGAGATGATTGGGTAAATGAGTTTCCCAAATCATTAACACTATGAACAGCAAGGATTCAGTGTGTTACTTCAGCTTCATAGGATATAATTACATGTTTTGATTAGCAGATATATTTTCCCAGCCTCAGGTGTCAACAAGGGTTCAAGTGTATAACATGTATAAATGGGTGCTAATTTTACTAGTCATGAAAATGTGTTTCACTAATTACATTTATATCCTCTTCGCCAATTTTCATTCAATATTGCTTCTCTGCAGTACATCTTCCTGCTTATTTCCTTACAATGACATTTGAGCTCTTCCAAATGACACAGTGATTCTGAAATTCAGTAGGCATGACAAGTTACTTCCCCACTGAAAGCTGTCATAGTCATGAAAAAGTAAAGAGATTAACATAAGTCTATATAATTTTGTGGTCAGTCGTGTTCCTCTGTGAATTGTATCCCATTTAGCATGTTACCATCTGGGATTAAAAATCTTACAGCAAAAGTTCTTCTTGCACCCAGGTGATTGCTAGGAGTGTTAGAATTTCTGACTGTGACCAAAACACAAAGGAGCAAGCCTGGCTTGAGAAAGTGAAGCCCTGCCCTGCAGTTTCCTGACAACATCCTTCCTGTTTTGCTACCAGAAATTACATGAGATGAGTATTGACCACTGAAAAAAAAATCTCTTTTCAGACAACTAGCCATAGAACAATTTGGGTTGGAAGGGAGCTTTAAAGACTGTCTATACCCTTATCAAAACCATTATGGAAAATATTTAAGAATTTGGATAGGAACATGGGATAAAACTACCACAAGCTGCTGCAATCAGAATGCCTGACTACTAAGACCATGCTTCTACAATCCAGACTGCTAAACAAGGGAACACCTTCAACAGACATACTGTTGTTGATCTGTCATGATCTCTTGGAGCATTTGCCCAAGAGCCATCTGGTGCACTAGTGACATATAGACTGCATTGTGCTCGCTCTCCTGCCCGCACCGTCAGTGTTCCTGAATATTATTATTTAGAATCATAGAATCACAAAGTACTTTGGGTTGGAAGGGACCTTAAGGATCACCTAGTTCCAACCCCCCTGCATGTGCAAGGACATCTTCCACTAGCCCAGGTTCAACCTGTCCGACCCGGCCTTGAACACCTCCAGGGAGGGGGCATCCACAGCTTCCCTGGGCACCCTGTCCCAGTGTCTCACCACCCTCACACTAAAGAATTACTTCCTGGTGTCTAACCAAAATCTCCTCTCTTCTAGCTTAAAACATTTACCCTCATCCTGTCACTACACACCCTGGTAAGAAGTCTCTTCCCAGCTTTCCTGTAGGCCCCCTTCAGGTACTGGAAGGCTGCTATGAGGTCTCCTCAGAGCCTTCTCTTCTCCAGGCTGAATTCTATGATATTATGTAGGAAATGGGGTGGTACAAAATCAGTTCACTGCCCCTCCTGCTGCTTATGCTTCTCACTACACCAAAAAATACATCATGATACTGAACTGCTGCTGCCTACAGGCACACACAGCAGCACAAGGAAAGTAATCACCGTTATAACAAAAATCTTACTCTCTAGGCAGCTTTCTTGCACATCTAAACATGATTCCTTATTCTTTAAAAAGTTACAAAACTTAATTTTTTAGCATGAGATTACCTTCTCAAACTCATGCTAAGATCTATTATAATTATATATAAAATTAAATGGTTAATATGAAGCCATGATTCCCTAGAGAACATGAGCCAATTTTAGTAAACAGCTAAAGACCTCAGCAGTTCAGTCCTTCAGCTTACCATGTGGCCTCATGCAGTGTTGTTGGCACAGCTGAGGCAAAACTTCAGAGTGTGTAGAAAAGAACAGTACACTGAGAACAGAAAATTCCACTGTATGGCTTCAGGAGTTGCATGAACGCATATGATAAAACATTGCTTTAACCTACTCAGAATCTGCTCTTCCCACTGACACTTCAAGACCCTTACTGATTATTATGAATATGACTAACTCCAAAAAATAATGAAGGGCAAAAGCACACGAAAATCACTAACATATTCAGCTTGTGGTGTTACTGCAGAAGAGTGCTAGCGGAGGGACTGGATTGGTAGGCTTGCACATGGATCAATATACTTACATCATAATTACTAACAATTGACAGACATTAAAAACTTAATGCAGAAGCTTTCATAGTGAATGGGGTTCTTAAAACAGCCTAACAATGCTGTCAAAACAGAGTATAAATGATTTACATATCCTGTGTAAATATTCTGAAATATTATCTACAGAGTGAATTTACATCATCTTTTGATAAGACCTGAGGACAATTTATGCTTATTCAGCACTTAACAAAAATACTGTTCCAAAGTCTAGCTGGCACTCAACAAGCACTTGAATACTGATGAGAATATTTTTAAAGACTACGGTGCCAATACCCTTAAAAAATTGTAAAGAAAGATGAAAACTTTCAACTTGTAGCAGGTACAGTATGACAGATAACTGTGCCATGCAACACTTGACTGGAACTGCATGCAAAGCTTATTTCAAAATGTAAGCTTTAAAAAATACTAAGTAGACATCTGTAAAATATGACCTTAAAACTGCTATCATATGGCTGGGCACAACCAAGTATGGGGTTTTTCTATTATTTTTTTTTTTACTTCTGCTCCTTTGCAAGAGTTACGTGTCTTCAGAACGATCTAGCTGGATGGAAAAGACACAATTGAAGTAATCAGATTTATGATGAAGGGCTTCTTTTCTTTTGCTTTAATCTAAAGGCTGGGGATAACTTTGCCTTTGTTTCATTATTTTCAATTTGAAAAATGGGAGCAATAAGGAAATGAATTCAAATATATTGTATGCATGTTCATTTTAATAGTCATCAGTACCATTTATTTACAAATGGACAAAACCTCTTCTTTTATACAGCCTTACTGAAGATTTTAAGCATGTGAAACTGTATTTCAGCAACTGACAATTCTCACACATGAAGACAATTGCACCCTTTAGGGTTTTAGTCACAGGAGGATTAAATGCTCGTGTTCTGCACTCAGCTAAAAAAACTTCAAAATGCATTTCCCTGGGTTTTATTTCTTTCTATTAAAGTAATTCTTACTATATATGGTAGGTTTTAGCAAGCACAAGCAAAAGCAGTATGGATAGCACAGCATTTCATGTATGAAAAGAAAGTTTAAAAATTACATTTTCATGGTTTTGATTGTATATGTATCAAATCAAGTCAGCTGCCATAACACAACAATTGATACACTCATGCTGGGTGTTACGAACTCTAATTATTTGAAACCCTTTTCAATCTTGACAACTCATATATTAATTTGTTCTGGATTTCTTTATGGCTTTTTAAAATGCTATTTCTGTTATAAAAGAGTAAGGTTATACATTGTACTTTTATTCCACATCATTAGAAACGTAAAGCACAACATGAGCCAGAAACTGTAAAGGAGGGAAAAAACTCTGGAAATATAAGGGGGGGGGGAAGAGCAAAGTTATGCTTAAATTGGAGTAATTATTAAGCACTTACTTGCTTTTATCTTCAAAAAGGCAATAGATTATCATTACCACTTAAAATTAAAATAAAAATTGGGTACAATACTATTTATTAAAAATCAATGAATGAAAGAATATTTTGGTATCACAATCATATTCACATCAAAAATAACCAAAGTTGAGCCTACAGCTTTCAATGAAATCCTTGAGAAAAGAAAATAAATCTGCAACCAATTAGTGATCATCTGAGAACAGGCAGAGAGCATAAAGTGTCCCAGAGGAACAGAAAGCAATATCTGCTTTTACCAAGTGAGGGCTAGGGGAGGAAAAGGACATTAATAGACCTGTCAGCTTAACTCTGATACCAAAACACATGGAACCAACAGCTAAATATGAATTCTGGAAGATAAGAAATGAAGATAAGCAACAGTCAACATAAGATTTGTTACGAGTGAGTTAAGAACTAATTCAAATTTGTTCCTTTAGCTAAAAGGGATATGGTACTCTTGGAAAGGATTTCAGCATAGTTTACCAGAGGATATATTTTATAGCAATTTAATCTTCATCACGAAAAAATCATAAAAAGATGCCTGGCCCAAGGCAGGACTAACAAGTCATTCCTGAAAGATACTGTAGAGTGTTTCTATCCTTAAGGACTACCAACTTCAGAGCTGGTTTATACCAACAGACTGCAGTACGTACATTTTTTTTATTTTTTTTTTTTAAATTGACAATAAGTCTTTCAGAAAATACCCAGCAAATCAGAAAGTAAACGCCTGACCCGAGTCAAAGGAGAGGAATGAAATCCAGGTGTTCATTTCAATCCTGCATGCCACAAACATATACTACATTTAAAAATACTCTGTGAATATTATATTATTATACAAAAATTATTTATGACAATTCCTACAGCAGAGATTTTCAATTGAAAAGACAAATAAAGTGTTTCAGAAAAACATGAAGAAAAGTAAGACCTGCTAGAGAAGCCATAGAAGGAAAGCAATCCCCACTCCCCTGTATCTCTCAAACTTATTTTGAAGTGACAGAGAAACAGACGACGTGCCACATTTTTTAAATTGTTACCGAACCGACCGAGAGAAGAGGAATGCATCACTCAAAGCCACAGACAGCAGCCACGTCAGGGAAATGCTAAAAAAGCTTCCTTCCACATCTGTAAGTGCACTCAGAGAACAGCATTAAGGATTTTTTTTTATTCTGTATTACACTATTTGTCACAACTCTGCGAGTCCTTGTTGTGATGGCAAAATAACACCTCCGGCCTGGATGGGAAATGCCAGAAACTGAGCGGTCAGGTGCAGGGGGAACTGAGACACTGACACAGGCAGGACCTGCTCTGTTTCCTCAGGAAGCAATGAGGGGACTCTGTCTGAAAGGCAAGCCAATTCCTAACATACAAAGCAGCAACACCATGCACTGATAGTAAGTCACAATACCCCAAAGTCTAGACCAGGTTTTAAACACTCAGTGGCATTTACCCTGTATTGTAACTTACTTGGCTCTTTACTCTGGACATACCAAACCGTGACAGGCTTGGTTCACAGTTTAAGACTGTGCAAATAATGCTGTTTGATTGCAGAACACACTGCAAAAAATCAGGCACTTGTTTACACTTCTTTTTCGCCCATAGAAGCCTGATTTGGAGAGCTCTTTTCAAAGATAAAGACTTGACAGTTTCTGTGAAGGCTGAGAACTCCATTTCTTTACTGCAATGAAAAGACCACTGCAGATAGAAACCACCGTTCTCCTACTCTGCTGTACACCCAGACTGCACATTTGAAGCTTGCAGAACTCCTGCTATAAAACATTCTAGCTATTTATTTGCTTAATTCACAAATTAAAATTTTCAGGAAAAATAAAGACACCATTACTTGGCTCAACCTTAGCACCCTTTTGGTATACTGACAAGTTCAGTTATTCAGCAACAAGTCATTAAAAGTGATTTTCTAGGTTAGCACAGCATGCCTTTGGGTAGCATTATATAGCCTGGGAAGTGAAATAATCATCATAAAAATGTACTTTGCAGATGCTACTTTAACAAAGTAAACTGTGTAGTTAAAAATCACAGGGAAAAAAATATGAACAAGATTTGAATATACATGCAATGACATCACTGCAACAGCTTTAACAGCCCTCAAATCTAAAACATATTTTAATGCTAAATTAGCTTACAAGCCTTTTCTATTTTCCAGCCCTGAAAAGAATTGCTAGTTTCAGGGGAAATTTTATTTACAAACACCTATGTACTCTTTAGCAGGCCTCAAGTAAAATAAACAAAACAAAACCCCAAATCCAAAACAAATCTTCAAAAAAACAATCAAACCAAAAAATCCCTCTAACTCTTACACATCTAATACATATAGCAACTATCTGTGGGGCAAAACTTTGAAAGGCAAAGAGCCTCCAGCTTATTTTCCCCTTCTCAAAGAGAGAGAAAAAGTACAGAGGAAAGGAAATGAACAAGAAATATACCATCCAATTTTCATATACCTTTATACCATAGCTATGTTATACATAACACAGAACTGTCTTTATGGCTGTTAGTATTTACACAGCAAGCGTATTGCAGAAGAACAAACATTTTTCCATAATTAATTCACAGTGTTACATGTGGTTTGTTGCTTAGCTATTGATGAAAACATTTAATTTAATAAAATTCAGCCTTTTCCTCTGTACTCCCTCTCCACATTCTATTGTTGCTAATTACAGCACATTCTCTCTCTCACACACACAGGGAAAGCTGCCAAGCAACTCCCTCCAGAGCCAATGTCATGGCTACTTTTCAGATTACTAAAAGGGAATATGTAAACTGCACTGCCAAGTACCCTCTCCACAGGGATTAAGTGTGTCATTTCAGAATCTGTAGTCTCAGATGAATCAATCTGAACTCCTCTTGCCCCACTCTGCTACCTCAGTCAAGTCATCCCTGCTGGCAGCTAGTCACCTTACACTCTACTGTTGCCAAAGTTAAACTTCGAATGCTTGTGCTTAAATTGGGCACCGAAGTGTTTTAGTACCAAAGCTCTTCATTCATAACCGAAGTATTATCTCATTAATATTTCAATACAAGATATTGCAGTTTTCTGGAAGAGTGCAGAAAAACTGACTTTTGACATGGTTACAGACACACATTGAAGCCAGTGAAGTAAGGTACACCTGCAGCAAGTACTGTCACCCTGCTTTGTTAACACTCATTTACAGACACACTTGTGCCAACTATGTAATCCATGATGCCTTATTTTTCTCATGAGTTTATCAATTGTTGAACTAAACCAAAGCCAAACAATCCCCTCACTTTCACATTTTAAACATCTTTCGTATCTTGAGATGCAAATTTGTGAAATAAAAAAAAGAAAAAAGAGGCATAGATTTAAAGTCCTCTCTGGTCAGTTTGCTCATCAGATACAAATGACTCCTTTAACTTCATTGGGATGCCTCAGAATGACATCTGCTACCACAGGTAAAGAAGAAACTTATTTTTTTGGTCAGTTCCATCCACACAGCAATCTCCAGAGAAGTATGTGCAGTAGAAAGGGCTAAAAGGACCTTTGAAAAACTCGAATATCTTCCTTTAGTAAAGAAAATGTTTAATTTAGTGAGATTTCAAAGGCAATACCCTATGGAGAGTGAACAACTCATGACAAGTCATGACATTAACAGCAAAGCCACCTTGTAGTTGGATCACTGCTTTCAAAAAGGTTGGAACTCTTATGGTACCTGTCCCTTTATATTTCTATTATGTTTCTACCAAAAAGCTCTTTCCATCTCAAACAGCTTCTGTTTGGCACTGCTCATGGAGAGGAACCCCAAGCTGCATGCCACATGTCCAGGCTCTTCCATTCCTTCCCAGTGCACACCAGCACCTTTCCACTGCAACCACACTCTGCCAACCCCAAGCAGCAGCTAAGTGTTTGCCCACTAGGAGTTGTCTTGAAACAAGAAGCATACACTTCCACAACGCTATCTAGATTTACTGGATGCAAAATCTTTATTTACTGCAGTACAAGTTTGTTATTTAATTCAGTGGAAAGATGGCATCACCCACTGGATTCCTGCTGTTGTCAGACTGAGAAATCCCTGTAACTAAGGTCTAGTACTGCTGCCTATCTGAAGCAGAGGAATGTTATATAGGTAACCTTTTTCTTCCACATACACTTAAAACCCAACAGCAAAAATACTAAGAATAAGGAACAAATAGGAAAGGAAACCAGCAACCAGGTTATTCTGCATCTTTAACAGAATATTACTCTTTTGAGCTGGCAATCACATTTTATTTCCTTGTTTTCATAAGAAGAAATTGAAATTCAGCCATCTTAAACCCCACTTCAGGATAAATATAACCTAGGCAGACTAAAGCCAAACGCATGATGGGCAAATGCATGTAACTTCACAGGAACAGAAGTAATTGTATAAAAAAAAATTCCCCTACAGCAGCAAAAAACCTATCTTACCAGAAAGAAGGACTAGTTGTTATTTTTCATTACCCAGATACATTTTCCTTGCACTAGAGTTCTTGTGAATCAGCTAACAGTCCATCAAATGAATATTCCAATATTACTTACAAGATTACAGGTCTCTCTTTTGGAACTATTGCTTGAAACTTGTTTTGCAATACTTTGTATAGAATCTCTGATTTTTTCAGTAGAAATTCAGTAAGGACAAATATTAAGGATTCAGTAGCTGGCAATATCTCATGACAGTAATGTACATCATGCCAAGTTCCCAAAAGCCCATTAAAATTCACATCAGGGGAATAAAGAGCAAAATAATAATTCTGATATGTAAGAAGTCACTATTCAAACGAAATTTAATTTCATTTTGTCCAGAATATTCCCTTTCATCTTGTAAAAAAAAATATTAAAAATAATCCACACTATTTCACTAAAGAAAACATAGCAGATATACTGACACATTAGCAGCAGTTTCAAAATCCAGGGATAAATAAAATAGACAAAAATAATCACCAAAAATGATGATTTCTAACTCAAGTTACTCTTCAGCTGTTCAGATGTGTACATACAGACAATAAAATAACTGTAAGGCTGTTTTGCCTTCCTTGGGGAACTGCTGTCTTTTCCATCACTGCAAATACCACTTTTAGCAATTGTGATGTCTGAAGATCTCTCTGCCTCTCCCCTACTCTGCTTTTAACAAAGTGCACTACAAAGCTTGAACTAGAATAGTATAAAATAGATCCAAATTGTCACTGAATCTTAAACTTATTGACACAATTCCTTATTTTACATACACTTTAAAATACAGATATATAAGGCATTTATATTTTTTACCCCCTTGAAGTAGTATCTTACTATTATCTAATTAGGGAGATCAACCTGTACAAGAAAGCATTCTCAACTTCCTTAACTCACCATAAAGTATCAACTTATGCTGTTGTAAGAAATAGCAAACTAAAATAATGTGACTAAAATCAAGTATGTAAATAGCTTAGAGAACATACTAGTTGGTTGGAATGCCTCCTGAATCCTATGTCAGCTTTAGCAGTCCTTTACAGAATATTTTGAGCACAGCATGAATTTCTGTACATAAGCATCAAAAGGCAAAGGGGACTTGAACTCATAGTTACACAGACTATTGTTTCACTATTTTTAAGCAGCCTATTACAAAAGGAGAAGTACAGTAGGGAGGTAAAGGACAAGTGAATTTTCCAAACTTCATAATGAGACATCCTAGAAAAAAACCTCCTCTTCACAGAAACATGTCATGTACAAACAGAAGTGTGCAAATTTTTGTTACTCTACTAATGCTTGTTCAAAATATAGCATAATAAAAAAGGGCATGTCCCTCTACAAAATACTGATTTTGAGCAGGAAACTGACACATTTACTACCTTCCTGTGTCCTTGAAATTTTAATATAAATAAAAAAGCCTGGAAAAGCAGACACACGTCTGGGCTTACAGCAAAGAGCAGCAGCTAAGGCCTGATTCTCCAGTTTTGGGAGTTGAATGAACACTCACATTTTAGCAAGCTATACTTGGTTGTGCCAGAGGTAGAATTTTAATGAAAGAAATTCTTCATTCAAATTTGTCCATATAAACCACGTGCAAATGGATGATCCTATTTGCATTCTATGAAGAGTATGCACACACATAAAGCACATGCAAAATTGGGATTAAGTATGCAAGCACTAACAGCCATGAATTCTGCATAAAGAAACTACTCTGAAATTAATAATTCAATAATCAGATGAAGTACAGATTCATCAGCACAAAGGTTTGTACCCAACAAGATTCCTCCCATTTCTGTAACAAAAAAGTTTAAATTATCCCACTATTTGACATAGCATCCCCCTTTACCAGTTTCCTATGGCTCTGCTCCTATTCTGCCATATGAATACCTGCCACCAACAAAACTCTAAGTGCAGCCTAGCATCGTGTTTCCTTGCAGAACCAGTGAACTTACTTTTAAAGCCTTTTAAATGGTGTATTGACCACATCTCTCCTTCATTAACTCCTGAGACATAATGAAGCTATAATCTATAAACCTCAGGGCTTCTTAACAGTCCACATGAACAATCATTAAGTCACCTGTTCCTCATATATCTCTGTAATTGTATTCTAACATGCAATGGAATGCAGGAAAAAATCTTGTTAGAGGAGTTTATTGGTGAAGATTAGAGTTAGCTGGAAAACCCAGCTGTCTCAGTTCATTATTTTCAGCAAATTCCATGACAGCCTGCCAGAGTTTGCCTTACAAATTGTTCCATGCTGCCTTAGGAGAGAAATACTCTAGAAAATGCCTACAGGTTTCAAACTCTACTTTACCTTCCTTAAGGCACCAGCTGATCCAAGAACCTGACAGACTGCTCAAGGTTCACGCTGAATAGCCATAAAACTTTTGTTGGTATTTCATTTCTTACCCAAACTGGTATGTTTTGGGCAGAGAAATATTACAGAAATTTCCATTTTCCATTAAATTTAAGAGCAACCTGACTTACACTCTCTTTTGGAAGAAGATCAGATTCAGAGAGCTAAGTGGAGATTTTTATTTACTTATTGAACATTATCTGTTGTATACTCTTGTTTGTGTGCAAAAACCAAAAGGAAATAACTTTTAGAGACATTCTTTATCAAGCCTGCTGAGCTACACATGGTGGGAAGGGGATGAGAAAGACCAAACAATGTAATTTAGCTTAATTTTAAAAGGCTTCTTGCCACAAGACTACATGAGATCCACAGGGTTGTTTGTTTTTTTTTTCCTTTTTCTTTCTTCATAGAAACATCAAGAAACATTATTATCTAGAAAGGCTGGACCAGATGATCCCTGAGGTCCCTTCCAACTTGGCATTCTATGATTCTGTATTTGTTAATGTAGATACAGACAGCTCTGATTAGAAGGAAAGAAGAATGACAAGAGCAATAAAGCCATGATAATGGAAGGCAGCTACTGTTCTGTCAGTAAAAAAGCACAGAAATCAACATTTTCATGCTTACCAGGATATGTTGAAGTGAGAAACACATACTATCTAGGTCATCTTTCACTTAATTTCATAGGCACAAAAGTAATCACTTTTCACCAGTAAGATCTATTTCTAATGTGATCTTTGTGGTAGAACAAATGCACAAAAAAGCTGTTTGGAGTTTTCAGTACAGAATTCCTACCACACATGAGCAGATGTAAGTGAGGGTTACAAGCCCAGGTTTCAGTGGAATCTCAGTAACTAACACCAGAGGCAGTGCTACATTTTGAAACACGCTGCAATTCCCTTTCTAAGAAAAGATTTTATTCTAGTAATCCATTCTTAATTTAATTAAGACAGGGAAAATAAACACGCTAACACTTCCCTGAGCAGGAAGATTATAAAGAAATAAAGCAATGATGTGCCCAGGCAGCACACCTGATGCATTTACTAATAATCCAGGAGGTGTTTTGGTTTCACTTAAATCACTATCCCACACAAGAATGCCTACATTTCAAGTTCGTTTCCCCATTGTTTCCACTTGGCAGCAAATACTACACAGCATTAAATGCCTCAAATATAATTTGAACTACTAGAGAAAGGGTGAGAGAACTCCCAGCTCATTGTGCATTGTACACACAACAATTATGTGTGGATATTCATATAAAGATGTCAGACAGCTGGACCAATGTGTATGACTTCTGTGTAATGAGCTTCTAGTCCACAATACAAACTCAAAGAGTATCTCAAGGAGACCCATAAAATAGTAATGTTTTTCACAGAATCTTAGGGGTTGGAAGGGACCCCGAGAGACCATCTAGTCCAACCCCCACTTTCCCACTTCAGATGAATTTCCTTTTCTCTTTCCTCATGAATGCAAGTTTAACCATCCACTTAAATAAAACTAATAGCTAAGAAAACTTCCCACACAAGAACCTAGGAGCAAGTCAAGAAATTAGAGGCAACTCTCCCCAGGCTAACTTTTAGTTACCACCTACAGCATTCACAAAGTGCTTTCTTGGTTGAATTAGTAATAATTAGGATAGGACAATTGTGAGGTGAAACTTCTGAAAAACACAGGTCCCAAAAACATCACGTGGGCAAAAAAATTAGCAATTGATAGCTTTTGGGATTTCTTAGCTGCAATATTATTTCATTCATTCACTGTGAGGTATTCTCTATCTCATATTTTACATTCTTTTTCCAGTCAAGACATCAGCCTGAAATTTGAATCAGAAATGCTTCCACACAAAAAACTGTGTTGAAAACAATATTGGAATTACCAAAATATTAGCTACCAATTCCCAAAAAAACCCCAAACAGTTCAAATGTAAACACACTAAATGACTTTTTGTGGCATAATTATTTTCAAAATTTATTCTCCATTTCCTGTGATGAAGATAGTGCTACATATAGGATTATATTAAATGTGAATGATACATTTTCTTACTTGTCCATCTGCAACACAGATTCTGATAAAACCATAAAATGACAAGCATGGCTGTTACTCATTTTTAAGCTCACCAAAACACAGGATACTGGTGAAAGCTTCTCTTTGCCAAAGAGAAATGATATGATGAAAACAAAAGCAGTCCTATTTTTTAAAGAAAAATACTTGGCAATGCCTTTAAGTTTCACAACAGTAATTAATAAATATATTTGGCATTTGCCAAGACAGCTATTTTGTATCAAAGCTGTGCAACAGAAGCTCATAGGGATGTGGACACTTAACAGAGTCCTAAGTGGGGAAACATTTAGTTTTGAACTCCTAAAAAGAAGGGACCTAGATTTGAAATTGTAACAATTTGAAATAGTAAAAATATTTTATGTTTAAACATCTCTCATATAACCAGTATTATTAGCTTAGAATGTTCAGCAGCTCTGTCTGAGATTACATAGATGAAAAATTTCTCTAACTTCCTTTAGTGTTTTGTGCTAGGAAGAAAAGAAGCATCAGAATTTTAATTATTCCAGGTAGTGGAGTTTTATTAAATCTATTACCCACTGAATAGTCATTAACGAGTAAAAAGCAGAATAAATCCATTTCTACTAAGCTCTTAGGAATGGCAGTTTCACAGTATAAAAGTCATACCAGAGTTCTGCTGTTCCAGTATGGGATAGTACTACTCCCTTCAATAAGTATAAAATCCACTGGTCTGTACAGAAACCACTATTTACAGTGATGTATTTTATCATAAAATTATGACGTGCCTGTAGAATTCCTTAATTATTACATTAAAATCTTCAGAGACTTTATTCTTTATGAATTATAGAGTAAAATGAAATAAAAGCAACCCAGTAACATCAACCAACCACAGAAAATCACTTCACTGTTAGTACATGTTCTCCTAGTCTACTGCTACTTAGACTAGAAACTACGTGTATGAACAAGATAATGCTCATCTGGTTTAAAGATATTAATAAACTTACTAATGGATTATGGATATTTTTTAGTCAAGATACAGAGAATAATTCTGAGAAGTCAATCACTTTTATTGATGCTTCTACTGTCTTACAGACAGAAATGGATGTACTAACTCTTGCACTCCACATCTGAACTTTGATGTATCCAGTCTACTGGATGGGGCTCAGGTTGACATGCATTTATTTTTGCTAAGGTTTATTCTTCCTGTGCTGAAGAAGGATAACTTAGTCGTTGAAGAAGACTAAAGGTGAAAGATGAAGCAGCACAAGCTCATATCTGAAGTTGATTTATGCAAATATGTACTCAAAGCATCTTTTCTGACATAATTAAACAAGCACTGTAAGTTAAGGCAGACCTATTTTTTCCATGAAATACATCAGTTCCACATCTACTTCATCTTTTATGATAAAGAAATCTGCCCTTTATGACGAACCTTCTAACTTGCCAACGGTCAGATGTTTAGAAACCAGCCAGAAGGATGGGTTGAAAGATGTAAGAATAAGTAGTTAGGTCTGAAAATACCAATTGCTATCCAATCCTTCAATTACTTCCATTTTTTAATTAATTCCTATTCCATAGTTTCTCCTTTAGCATAAAACCCCCACAAACCACCTGAATTAGGCATTTAATAGAATTTCTACAGCATGCATTTTGATTCCACACTGCATTAGGCATTGCACAGCACACAGCCTCTCAGCGTGCTTCAGGTAGCCAAAGCAGGCAAGCAGCGTTCCAACCACCCATATGCAAAGTTGGCAATTCCCTGGTTAATTACCCCATTGTACTCCACAAACACAGTGTTTTCTCCAAGTACTGGCCAAGTCGTTTTGCAAACGTGCTGGCTCCTGCAAGTCAGAACGTAGCAAGATTTAGTCCATTAGCATGACAGGTAGTGCTCTTACTAACAACTGCTTTTTACTCCCTCTGACAAATGTGCTCTGTGCCACGGCTGACGTTTGTGTAGTAATCAGGACTGATGGATAGGGACGCCAGTGCTGCCGAAAGTGCCCCCCATTTTAATGTGAGCGATTTGTCAAATGTGCTGCTATCACACTGCTGTCAGGCACAGCCAGGAAAGCACTCGATCATCTTTCCACCAACCAAGGTCACTTTGGCAGGGACAGAAGAACTCTCCACTGAAATTTTCATCTTTACCGGCTATGTGCATGGCCTGGTCTTCACAGAATTGAGTTTATTTTAAGCAGTCATTAAGTATTTCCAAAATGTCCTTGTTACTAAATGCCACATTAAAACACAAAAATGAAAGCACATTGAAGAAAAAGTTGCAGAGCTAGCTAACGTCCATTTTTAACTCCTCTCAAAAGAAAAAGAAAATGCTGATACATGTAAGCAGCAGCTTAAAGCTTCATGCTCCTAAGTATCAGATTTCAGACACTTCTGTTGAAGTCATATCATCTAGATTCTCACCACTGTCCTCCAGAAAAAACCAAAGTACTCCTAATGATCTTCAACTACACTAATGGTTATTATTTTGTGCTGCTGTTCATTCTTTAACTAATTTAAGAAAAAAAAAACAGTGCCGTTATAAATTTTTAGGATATATTCTTACTGCAAGATGATGGCTTACAAATAAACCTCCAAGCAGTGGCTGTTTCCACACCTCTGCATTTCAACAAATCCTATTTTGTAGTGTTAGAAATGCAGACTTCTTGTAAACTGCTGCTTGTCAGATTCTCACAAGATAGACTTAATTTAATAGTTAATTAACCATACAAGAACTTTTGCCACCAGAATATCTAAAAATATGAAGACAATACATATGGAACAACAATGAAAAGATCGAAGTGACAAATCTATAATATATGTCTGCGTATCATCATGACATTTTGAGTCAACTGGAGTCTCCAAAACCAAAATATACTCTTCTGGAGTATACAGATGTAGAGAAGGAGTAACCGTATCTGCACTAATAATCATCTAGGGACATATTACAAACTTTTCTGTGTAACAGCTTCCAATTCTTAAGTCTTTTTTTTTTTTTAATAATTTTGTCCTTTTTTTGTGCCAACATTCAAAACCACAAACACACCAACAGGATACAGATGCTTAGGCATTTTCCAAAACAAGTTATCTAAAGCTTCAGCCACACAGATAAAAACCTGATCTTCAGCAACTAAGGAATTTATAGAACTCAGTTGGTGACCTTAATGGAAAACATGAGAGAAAAGTTATACCAAAGGCATTTTTGAAGTAACATCTTACTGGGAAAAAAAAGGTCTTTTACAGATCAACCTAGAACACAATAGGGAAGTAATATCATTCCTATCACTTAAAGAAACATCCCACAAGTTTGTTCATGAGGCAGAATATAAGTCAGCACACACACACACACACACACGTTTGCCTTCAACTCCATCCTAAGTATGGAGTATTTACTGACAAAATCCAAAGCCTGTAAAAAAATATTATTCAAGGTACGAAGTCGTAAGGTACAGAGGCAGAAAGTAGCTGTAGTAACAGAAAACGAGGTGGGGGCCACCCTGCACAAAGGTGCTCTCACAGCTACATCCACCCCAAAGCCATTGGCAATTGTCTTTGTTTTCAAAGATGAAATCAAGAATCTAGTTCACAAACAGTGATGCTATATAGTTTTTTTGAGATGCATTCCTCCAGACCCCCAGATGACTGACAACAGCTTAGAAAACCTCTACTACTGCAATGCCACTCTCAGCACTCCTGCTCACATCCTACACTGTGAGCACCACTGAGATGTTTGATAAAAGCTTCACATACTGTAAATGCATTCTCTCTAACTCGAGCAGACAGTCATTCTATGTCTGTAAAGTAAATACACATTTACTGCTTTAGTGACCACAGAAATGTACTCTCTTTTTCTATGGCCTATCATCACTTCACATCAAGAGGCTCAAGGATTAAGGAAGGAAAAGGGATGTGGCAAAGACAAGAAACCAGAAAAGGTAGACATTGTTTCTATTTTATTTAGAAATTCACCTCGCCCAAGAATGGCTGTGTCATAGAAAACATGTTGAAAACCTATTGGGGTGTTTAACTAGTCCCTCTCCAAAGGTCTCCTCCTTTTCTACCGACCCTTTCTTTAATAATAAGTTGGATCAGGTAGTGATCCCAACTTGCTATGAAAAATGTAAACAGCCTTTGTTTGGCTGCAAATTATGGCTTGGCATTACTCTAAGCACAGAAGGTAAATAATGACAAAATATTTAGGTAGTTAACACTGTCCAAAACATTCAAGTCTAGGTCAAATTTCTGGAAAACTTCAGAAAAAATACAACAGCAGCATCCAAATATCCCAGTAAGAGAAAATACAATGTCTTGTGAATGAACAAGTCATGCCGTTTCTTCCACTGAAATCTTGAACACCTCTACATCAGTCAAAGAGAAAGCCATTCTGCAATTGTGGGTGAAATTTCTGCTGTTACCAAAGCTCGTATGAAAATAGTAAATGTGTGAGACTCCAAAAATTAATACTTCTACAGGTACAGCAGAGATGTATAAAAGAGTAACAGAATGATTTCCCAAAAATCTCTGTTCCTTTAGAAATCGCTGTCACCACGTAAGTCAATCAAATCTCTGCGAAGCCACAGTAACAATAGGCATGAAACCAAAAGGAAGAATATCTGCTCTGCTGTACTCTAAGTTGTGGATGTCCAGAAAATACAAAAAATAAGAAATTAGCTGAGCTTGAATGAAAATACTTGAGAAGCAGCATGGGGAAAAAAAAAAGAAGTGGGAAATAAAAACATGGACAGGCAAAAGCTGCAAAAATCTAACTGCAGTAAAGATTACTAAAAGTGTGCATCCAGGCTGTAGGTATGACTATGTATATACACGTCCTCAATTTATAGAAATATACATACACAAACCCCACCACTAAAAAGTTTCAAGTTGATCAACCACAACGATGGATAGCTTTTGCCAGTCTGAGCTTTATCTCTCCAGATCTCTCTTCACATGAAAAATAAGGATATCATAACCAGTTCTCAAATAAAAGCACTGGCACAGACTCCATTTGGAGATTTTTATACAAATTACAGATAAACATTACTAACACAAATAAATGCACATGTAAAAAAACAGAGGAACCCTTTTGAAAACGTATTAATTTAGAGACAGAACAGCAGCAATTCAAGGTCTAGAACTTAATCTGTTTGATATTGTACTTGAGAAGAATCCTAAAAGAATGTAACATTCATGGTTTCATACAATAACAATCAACAAAATTAAAAAGTAATCAAACTGAGAAATAATAAAGAATGTGGAAGCTTTGTCTCATTCTCATAGATATCTGGCTAACACTATTTCCTGTATAAGAAGTGACAAATTGAACCCATGTATATCTTCCAGTTTCCTCAGCTAAATGCTTCATACTGCCTCATGCTAAATATTTGGAGACAGTCTAGAAATTACCAAATTATGTGAAAAATTTCAAGCAGAAATATTACTTTCTGAAAGAGAAAAGCATAAGCTAAAACTAAATATATTAAATTTTAACTTTGTATCAGATGAAGAGTTGAGATATATGTCACTTCAGTCTACATTTTAGAAAGAACTAGAATATCACTCAACAAAGAAGAGTTATTAAGCATGCTAAATAAAGGTAAAATTATAATTACACTGGAGATTTGTCTTAATAAATGAGATGTGATAGGGTCTTTACTATCCACCCATGTGCATGTAGAATTTAATTAGTTATCACCTATAAATGCTAATACCAGAGCTGCCAATCAATCTTCTGCACAGTCATTGAGGAAACTCCCAAAAATATCAGAAGGGAATGCTCAAGAACTCTTTGGTTAGAAAATAGTTAACCCAACAGCAATATGGATAGAAGGAATCCCTCAGAGAACCAAAGAAAGAGATGTTTCCATCTCATTACATCTACCTTCATAATTACAACAAACTCGTCAGCCTCTAGATGAATACCACATATAATCATTTTCCTGCATATTTTCCAAAGCAGGAAACTTAACAAAATATCAATGCTACAGAATAATTTAGGGTATTTGCAGTTCTCACCTCATCTTGAACTAAGAAGAAAAGAAGTATAGTTAAGGTAAAAAAAAAAACAGACAGACTTTATTTATTTACCATAATCCTTGCTTACAACTGGATAAATACCAGTTTTACCCTTTTTTAAAGGAAGGTAAATTTAGACTATAGTTAGACTGTGGTCTTGCCCATGATAATGGTAAGGTAATGTAAATAACTAGAGAATCCAGCATGCTTCCAATCTACCTAAATGGCTGCTTTTTAAAAAACATTTTAAAATACATTTAAAAAACAACAGCAAGAAAACCAACCCACAAAATAAACTAAATCTCGAAATATTATCCCACCAAAGATTAATTTCACTTACACTAAAAACACACCAGAGGATTACATCCAGTTCAACAAAATCAATCACACATGAAGTACAGTAATAATAATCAGGAAAATCCTGACCCACCCAGTGAAAGTGGAGCTCTGCCAGAAATACATTTCTTGGCAAGGCTGTGTGCCCACTAATTAGAGACGAACCATTTGGGGGAAGTTACTGTGTGTCCTCAGGAACTGATACAGAGCTGTCCAAATCCACCTACCTCTCCAAAAGTGAAACTGTGTTGTTACACGTATTGGCACAGAACAGGATCAGGCAACAGCGTCCAACGTGAATCAGGAGGATTACAGATGAACTGGGGGATAAAGGGTGGGTGTATGTACACATGCACAACACCTGCTTTCTATTCCCCCCAGAAAGGCGATCTTTTTCTTCATTAGCTGACTGTGCAGGAGAGCGTGCAAAGCTGCCAAATCTTTGCTTCCACAATAGCAATGATGTTCTATAGCTCCATAGGAAAAAAATCACTGAAGGAACTATAGTCTATCCCCTGAATACAGCTATTTTTATTGACACATACAAAAAAGGAAACCAGTGAATATCCATGTATCCATTTAACACCGAACACAAATCTCCTGTTTAATCCCAAACCTTTCATACATGTTTTCTTCACAATCTACCTAACAGTATCAACATGGAACTGCAGGGAGGACAGACACAAGAGTTATCTTGAAGAGTGGTCCCAGCAATGACTTCCTCAAACATGGCTCTACGTTCCCTGCTTCACACACTAGAAAAGGAATTTCCTTCTGGAGAGTCAGGGTGCACCACTCACGTCAGGATCACCTACAGTTTCTATACTAACTGCTATGAGAAGTGGTGTACACACAGATCCCATTTTTGACGTAAGTGCATTTAGATGTTTCTGAAGTCAGCAGGGCAGTGGAAGCTCTGCTTCAGGAAGCCTTAAAATCTGGCCTGATACAGAAATTGGTTTTTAACATACAAAATAGACTGAATCTCTTTTAACACTTAATAAGCGTAATGGCAGTTTCTCAGATGTGAGATGACAGAACTGTACGCTGAAGAAGAATCCCATTTTTTTTTCTATTTTGCAACTCAACAAACCTAAAGTTGATATATTATGAACAAAGTAGTTAAAAATGCCTTCCTGCCCCCATATCACAAGCAGTGTTAACAGATAACTCAAGACAGATGACAATGAGCAAACCCATATAGATAGAAGCAGTTAAAAAGAGCTGACACAGTCACTTATGTTTTTTGACAAACTATGCAAGAAGTTTAACACAAAACAGTTTAGGTTAATTTTACATGCTTATTTAGTTGCCAAAAGCATATTTTACACAAACGTTAAAGAGAAGACAGAGCTTTGCAAAAATAGCTACTACGGCTTAAGGGCTAAATTTGACCTGAAATAACAGGTTGAAATCACGTGAATAGGAAGATTTCATAAGGTGTTTTTTTTTAGTTTGCCTAAAAACCCAGATTATGCTTTTAGCATAGCAGGTGTCCCACTGTCCTTCCTGTCAGCCTGCTTTACACTGCCTTAGTGCAGCGATTGGTATGTTTGAAAAGGTCATAAAAGAGAAAGGACACCAAAAAAGCACAGAGAATATCCGAGAACATCATAAAACAACCGCAAGTGCTGACTCACGCTGTAACCGCACCAAGCTGAAAAATAGGCCACCGCAGAGAAAACGATGGAAAGGCTGAAAAATTCACTGCCTTCAGGAATGTGTAGAATTTGTATTGGATAAAACAGCATACAAAGGAGGAGCCCAACTTTCAAGCAATAGCATTAATTGGAAAATCTTCCATAACGTACTCCTGTCCTTAATTCCTCATGCAGACGACAGACGAGAGGAGCGGGGCGGCAGCGCACTTGCCAGTCACCCTCCAACAAAGAGGAGCCTTGTTCCTGTGCAGGCAGCCACAACTGCTTCCCGTGCTCTTGGAGGGAACATTTCTGAAGATGTCAGCTGGGAGACTCTGAACACGGATGGCACACTGGACAAACTACCTGCCCCCCTCCCCCTCCAACTTTCAGTGTCTTTTTAGTTGACCATTATTCTGTACTAATCAAGTAAAGCAGACAAATAACTTCCCTATTCAGACATAATTAATTATCCTTATTTACCCAAGCTGGCAAAATTTAGGTAGATTATTCCTTCCAGCCTTTTTAATTACCAAAATTCTACTTGCTTTAAAATACCATAGTCTCCCTTGAGTATTTAGCAGAGCTGAAGATCACCATGGCAATAAGAAAATGGTGCCAATGTTATCTTGGCACTGACTGTCTACAGATCTCTGGAGACTTAGCACAAGAGAAAATTGAGCTCACTTAAAAGCAGGAACTCACTCTACTGATTTTTAATATACCTTTAATTTTTGCTAATTTGATGTTAAAGAAGTTGAATTATAAAAAATCTTATTAGCATATGGTTTCCTCAACAGACAAACAAAATAGCTAATGAGTTTACTATTTCAAGGTGAAATCAACTTTACTTGCACTAAAAAAGCGAGGTCCTACATTTAGTAGCTGGATAGGTGTGAAAATGTTGCCAAAGCACTGGAGAAAAGAAAAACAAACCCATATGAAAACAAAGTTTGAGGAAAACAAAACAAAACAATCTGGAGTTCTTCAGGTCCCTCTAGAACTTAGACTCAGGCATGTGATGAAGCTTTTCTCCCCAACCACAACATGCAGAAGCCTGTAGCTCTGCTGCCCAGCAGAACAATGCCCATGTTTTGGGTTTGTTTGCTTTTTCCTTTCTCTGCTCCCCCTTCTCCAAACTGTGTCAGGGAGACGAGGGATAACTTTTATCAGGATTATATCAATAATATAATACACAGCACAATCACACAAAAATGGGTAGCAATACAAACGAAAAAGAAGTGTACTGCAGTGCTGCTCTGAGCTTTTAAAACAGCCTTTCTATAAAAAGCCAATGCAGCACAGGAGTATCATCTGAAGACCAAGTGCCATACAACAGTGACAGCACCTACCAGAAGAAACTGCTAAGCCATGCAGGTCAAAATACAAAGAGCACCTTCCCTTCAAATTTACTGTAGGGCCAGTAAAACTGCAGCTTTTCTTTTTTATGCTATCAAACCAGCCACTGATACATTATGTTCTTTCGTAGTCAGCAAACGGGACAGAGGGGGGAAAACAGGCTCTATATCATCCCATTGCCTATGCACATAAAAAGACAAGCTAATTCTGTACTAGCTGAAAGATGCATTTGAAATTTCAATAAAGAAAATGCTATACTGCAAGCACCAAAAGAGGGATTTAACTCCATATAGTGCTGAGTGACTCTGACTTAGCAGACTTGACTGTGAAAATAAAATATCAATTACCTCAACTATCATTTTATACATCTGGTTTTGAATTTCTATGTACCACTCTCTTCACATATGCTCAGAATAAGTTTGTAAGTGGTTAATACAGACTTGTGCTGACATTTTTGTTTCAAAAGTAAATGGAACATACTGTAGTATTGTTTTAAAATGATGCATTAATTGCAGCAGTACTTCAGCTTAAGATATACTTTGAGGGAGCAAGGAGATAAATTATAGTGGGAGGGCAGAAGAACCAACAGTTCTTCCTGCACTTCTTGCATTCTGATGGTCAGAACACTGGCATGAACACTATAAAAGCTGCATGCAATGTCTGGCTTTTACAGAGCCAGAAGTGTCTAGATATTCAAATCTTCAATTTGAATCAGGTATTTGCTTCAGTGTCACTTGTGTGTCTCAGAAATGCCAGAGCTACCAGGGTACAAATTCATTCACCAATTAAACTGGATGTTATAATTCAAAAAGCAGACATTCTGATGCAGATAGGCTTTTTGTCCATACAGAGGAAAGGTTCTTTTAACATCACAAGGCAGAGAAGGAATAAATATTAAAAAACCCCTTCATGTGTCACCACACAAAATTATTTACACTTGGATAGCTCTAGTTTCATATCTAGGTAATGTAAACACACTGAACAAAAACTGCAATTTAGTATGGGTTTGGAATACAATGCCAAGATTGCATGGAAACATTCCTACTTTGCAAAAAGGACTTTGCATTCCACAACATTAAATGAATTTCAATCATCATGAATAATAACAGTTCCACTAGTGGCGTTGAAAAAGCCTCACTGCTTATGCACACTCATGAGAACATTTTAGCAAGCAATATAACAAGTTGCACTTGGGATAAGTATGGCTGGTAAAGGCAATAATCTGAAAGTTTCCATAATGAAAAATGTAGTATGTTAAAAATTATTGGAGTTGGACATAGACAAACACGACCAGAGGCTGCTGTCCTTTGCCATGCCAGCCTTAACTATCTAAAAGGTCCAACTGCACTGTTTAACTAGCCTGAGGTCAGCAGGACTACCATTTGCACATCCCTGTGAAAGGATGTTTAACTGGTCACCAACACACAAAAAACTTCCAAAAACTAATCACCACTTCTTCTTTAATAATAGAATTATAGATGGGTGGGTGATTTTGTGCCCTCTAAACTTATGCATTTCAAATAAACATTTGGGAAGGTCTCTCTGGAACTTTCCAGGGTAGAATCATCAACTGCTCAATTTGGAACTGCAGTTCCTGCTGCTTAACACAATGGTTGTGAGAGGCAGGAGGAGAAAGACACCGTTTCAGCTTCTAGGCCTCCCTACATTTGCTTAGCAGAAGTTTTCTGAAAAATATCAGAAATATCTGATGGATTACAGTTAGAACAAAGCCAATGCTGACTCAATTAGCTTCTTGGCTTTTCCCCCACGTGGGATGCCATTATCAGAAAGCTGCAAGAAAGAATTAATTTACAATTATTTTTAGATATTAAGCTCAACCCTTCAGGTTACTTGCATTCCCATAACAAAGCTCTATCCTTATCAAATTAGTTCTTTAAAGGAAGTTATTTCAGATGTGACCCAGACAAAACCTGTGATCCCAGCAAAACCAGATCATCTTGCTTAGCTTAAATGTCCTGCGCAGACAAAACTACTCAACCAAGTACACACATACGGGCATAATCTACCTCTTGAAATGGAAGTGGATGCTGGAGGTCATAGTCCTCTGTCCACAGCATTCAGGCAATCGAGTTCGCAGTTCTCCATTTAAACCCACACAACTGGAAACGTATTTGGAAATACATTTTTTGCCATTTGAAATAAAGAACTATTTCATAACAAGTATACAGAAAAATTACGTTACCTATAGAAAGCTCTTTCTGGCAGTCCAAGCCTATTCTTGTTTAAAAGATCTACACTACTTTTTTTAGAGTTCAACTTTCCTTTCAAGCCAAATTCAAGTAAAGTAGAAGTGTTACTGAGTCCAGAGACAAATTCAAAAAAACAATTACTAAGTAGAATCAATGATCCTCAATAGTCAGATACAGTATCTTATTTTACTACATTACAGAAACTAGATTGCAACCTTTCTCCTAAATTATTAGCCCATGGTTTAATAAAGGACCACTAAACCTGCATGGAAGTTCTCATTAATGACTATGCAATTCCTTACCTCCGTGCTTAGCTACTACCACCTTCCCTGAGTGTCTCCCAAGCACTGCCTTTTGGTTTTACCGATTAAAATTAAAATAATGCATGCTTTATTAGCTTCATTTCCTTTACAATTACATTTGGGCTAAGAGACCAAGGTATTTGTCAATGTAAAATGCAGCTCTTTGGCACAAACATTTTGTTTGCCCCTCCACCTCTCCTGTCAATTATTTAAACAATATGATCTTGATGGCAGGTTAATGTTAGTACTTAATATACAAGATCAGCTTTCCAATGCAAAAAGCAAATTGAGAAAATGTAATTATCGTAAAGATTTTTTTTAATTTAGTTTCAGTTTATTCACAATGTATTTAAATGAAAATAAAACTCACATCTGAAAAACCCAACAAAATCCAAACCCCATATATCCATGCCAGCAGCTTCCATTTTACAGTACATTCTAAAAAAGCAGTTTAAAAGCTCATAAACAAAACACAGCAGCGTAGGTTTAAATCAAAAAGGGTTCAATGATAAACCTCCTGTAAAAAAGGCCTTATACTAGCTATATTCCTAACAAGCTGTAGCACTCCAAAGCACAATCCAGTAAGAAATAAGGATTTCAAATTACAACTTGGTTGTATCATAGGAAGTAATCAAACTGTATTGTGCTCACTTGTGACACATCAGTAGACCAGTGGCTGCACCACACTGCTAGATACACAAAATACCATTAACCAAAGGCAGTAAGGCTCAAGTGTCCAAAGATACGAGCAGTTAGGAAATTCATTTATTTACTGGTCATTACATCCCTGAGAAATACTTAAACAGACATGATTCACTACACTTATTCTTTTGTGCACGCACCTGCACAGTGCACAATCAAATCCCTCCTTACTCTTGAAATGGTCATCACGCACATCTCCTTCATTCACACACAACTGTCATCAGAAGTCCTGTAACATTGCTCTTACTTAATTTTGTCATTAAAATGAATTAATTTTTTTTTGCAATGCCTGTATTGCCAAACCTTGTTTAGGGACCTCCACTGATTGTATGCTTGCCCAATCCCTGGAAACATTCAAGGTTGGACAGAGCTCTGAGCAACCTGATCTAGTTGAGGATGCTCCTTTTAATTGCAGGGGGGTTGGACTAGATAATCTTTGAAAGTCTCTTCCAACCTAAACTGTTCTATGATTCTGAGAGCACACAAATTATTTAGTAACTGCACCAGTACTGCTACTTACTGTGTATCTGTTTTACTAAGTATATTCTGAAAGGATGTATCAAGATTTTGATATTAAGAAAAAACTCAAAAGAAATGTAACATATACTTCCTGATTCTATCTTTATTATCTTGGTCCTACGGATTAGAAGAAAGATTCATTCTGAAATTCAGTAGAACAGCCATTTTCTAAAGTAAGCACATTTCTCTTAGTAGCCTCTTCCGATTCCTCATCAGCAAGAAAAAAACCAACCCTTAAAATACTCCACTACTACATTTTTATGTAAGTAGGTTATAATTAGATTATTATCGATGCATGGATCATATCTTCCCACACATTTGTTTGGCACTAAAGACAACTAACCTACTGAGGCACACGGACCCTACCCCATGTAACTCAAGAAGAGGGTGGTTTCAGCATGGAAGACAGTTTGCCAACAAATCAGTTGATTTGGTTCCAGCTGTAACACTGACCTACCTGTAGAACATACCATAAGGCATTCACATTTCACTGCTTCCTGTAAAAGATAACACAACCTATCTACTCCACAATGAAGGAACTGGGTTTTGTTTCCTGATTTTAGATGTGAAGTGAGCAGATTATCTAGGCGCAATTCTTACAGCATACCAACTCGGGCTCTCTTTCCAACATTCATAGGAAGGATGAGCAATTATTATACTCCATTCTTGGAAGTAATGAATGCAGAAAGACAAGGAGCTACACAATCACTTTTTTTCCAAGACCCAGTATTAGCAGTGACAGAAAACAGGTCTTAATGCCTGTTCACATGTGAGCAAGTATGTGTGTGTAACAACTGGAAGGCCCCACAAACTTAACTGAGGTAATACTGCAAAGACAAATTAATATTTATAGAGCACTCAACCTCAAGTGCTTCTCTGTAAAGATCTCTCCCTTCTGCTTTCTTGAGCTCTGTTATCAAACAGGCAGGAGGCATAAATAAATACAGGTAGGACATAAAAAGCTAATTGCACAGATCCTTCCTAGCTCTTCCTACTGCTTACATGCATATTCAAGTGAATTGTTGTATTTATAGGCAACACTATGGTAGAACCAAACACAAACAATGAAGAAAAAGAAAAAACAGTTACGAAGACTCCAATCATTACTAGTCTCTTCTGATTTCCTAAGTAAATAACTAAATGATGGTAAAGTAACTGCCTTGAATAATAATTCCTTGAGTCTTTATTTGAAAAGTATTAGCTAGAAACTTTTCATGAATCAAGCTAATCCCAGCTCAACATGGTACACACATCAGTATATCACATACTGTTCATCTGAAAAATTAGACTGACAAGTCACTCTCAACTTATCTTGCAATATCTGTTTGAAATCTTCCCCTTTTTGATCCTGTTCTGCTATCAGAGGCAAGTTGCCTCTAGCATTTGGAATTTAGCTGTCAAATAAATCTCCATGAAACACATTAAAAAAAATCATACCAGGTGCTGAAAAAAATTACATACTGGCCTCATTCCCTACTGAAGGCAGACAGAACTTCTATACGTGACTTTTTCTACCTCCACCCTAGTAACTATTAATGCTTCACATTCCTGTCTACTGTGAATTCATTCCTCTAGCAAGACATATTGTTTATAAACAACTACCATTCCGTGTACAAAAGTTTCACCACTTGTTTTCTTTACATTTTGGTTCACACTTTGCGTTTATTAGGAAAAGAACAAGGTGCTTTCATGTTTTTGGAAACTAATCAGAATACTACAGTATCAATGTAATTAAACAATTAAAAATACAATGATCTTGACTGAAGAGGCATCTCAATATACCTCTTGGCATAATGATAGCAATTGAAAACCGTTCCAGACTGCAGCCTACTTTTGCCACTTCCTTGTTTATCAACTTACTCATTTCTATTCTGTTTACAAAGAGGAGGTAATGAAGGAAATCTCAAGGGGGTTTTGTTGGGGGTTTTTTTGGGGGGGTGGGTGTCGTTGCAGACATTCTCCCTGCATTAAGGAAAAGACTCCCATTGAATGACAAAGGACTCACTGTTACACTAATGCAGGAGATGAATTGCATTAACCCCTGCCCTTCCCCATTGTACTTGCTGCCCACTGGAAACAACAACAGAATTACTAAAATCCTTCACTCTCTAATGGGATGGTAATAGGATTCAGAGGCCATTAGGGTAAAGGCAATCCATATTTTACAGTTTAATAAGCTCTTGCTGAAGATGCTGAATCCCCCTTCAAAGCCAACAATTACTGATTTAGTATTAACAAATCCACAACAACTGTCAAGACCACAGAATGCATTTGAGATGAAGTCAGCAGCTTCTGGTGATCGACTTTAAAACGTGTAGAAAAATGAAACCTCTTAAATTGAAATAATTTGTAATTTTACAGTGATACAGGTTATTACTGTCATTTCAGATTTCTTTACATCCAAATGTCTTGGTTACTCAGAAGAACTCTGAGTTCTGCAGTGTTTGTTTTAGAAGGCAAGCACTTGTGTCCTGTTTTTCTAAGCATACACTTCTTGTCACAAAGAAATAAAACAGTGAACGCAGAACTAGAAGCTGAGTCATAAAATCAGGTTCTCCACAATCATAGATAATCACACAATTTATTAATATTATGACTACCTATAAAGTGGTTGTCTACTAGGCTGTAGATTCAAAGGAACACATCATTATCCAATAGCATGTCTCTTGCAAGGTGTAAGCTACACTCTGCCCACTGTTACCTTAACAATTCTTTAAAAACTCCCCTTTATGTATTTTTGAAAGATGAAAGTGCTCAATATTTTTTAAAAGATAGAATGTTATGCTGTTATTCCCCATCCTCTTTTGTAACTGAGTGGGGACATAAAGAACAGACCACAGAAGACCCAGTCCATTCCTTACATTCCTGAAAACAAAAATATGCCTCACTTACCTATCTACCCTAAGTGCTGCTGTGTCTCAAAACCCCTTTTCCACTACTCTTCTGAAAAAAATATCAATAAAAATGCATGCACTTTTTAGAAGTGATAATTCTGAGACTCAGTTTTGCCTCCCACAAACATTTACACTATTCTCAGGCAGATGAGAAAACCTAAAAATATGGACCACTGCTTTTTAGTATAATAACCACATCAACACAACAGCAGGTAAGCAAAATAAAATATTTGGACATAAAACAACTAAAAACAAAAGCCTGTAGTAACCTCAAACTGAGGAAACTGATTCTTCACCATGTGTTTTCAATAGCTCTCACAATTTTATCAATTTTTAACTTTATTAAATATCCATTTACACAACTAATATTTCTCTTCTGCTTATATAAACTTCAGTTGGTCTTCAGTGTGAGATCAGGCACATGAAGTAACTCTGTATTAAGGGCCACAATAAAAAATTCTGAGGGGCCATACTAGTTTCTTTGTGCTTAAAATGGAACACAAGTAGGTATTCCCCAAGATAGGGGCTCTCCAGACACCAGGTACCTAGTAAGTCCCTTTCTCAGAATTAATCAGATTGTCCCAGGGAAGCTGAGTTCAGCCTAGTTGGCTTTCTAAAAATGACATCCTGTCCCACACCTCAGTGAGGTACTTCCTTTCAGGAAGAACGCACCAGCTTACTTAGAAAGAAAAAAACAAAACAAAAAAACAAGCAACCAAAAAAGAACCAGCACAAAAAACCCAAAAAACAAACCTTGGCAGTTCGCTGAAAAATAGTAAGGAGGCATGAACAGGAATGCCACTGTTTAACACCAAATTAACTGTACATTTCTCTGTAATGGATTGAAAAAAACTGGCTTTTCCACAAGTCTCTTGCCTCCTCACCTGCATCCCCTCTTCACATGTCTGTCACAAGGATCCCAAGTCATGGGGAATGAGAAACAGTTGTGTTTAGCTGTGCAAAGGCACTGCACCTAAGCTTTTCTGTTCTCATATGTTCAGATACTGCAACTTCACATACCAGGACCAGGCTGATCTTGAAATCTTTCCGTACTGCTGATGTGGAGAGCCACCAGACTCCAATTAAGACCACGCATATTCACTATTTATCAGAACATATTAATAATGAATGGCAGTATGTCCTACATCACCTCCACAGTTTATGTTAAAAGCATACACTCAGAAAATGCATAGTTGATAGTGTTTCTGCTCCTCCAAAAGTAGATACATTGAATTCTGAGCTCCTTTCCCACACCTGCCTTGCTTTGCCATGTCTAACATGAAAGACAGTTTTCAGTACACTCAAACAACACTAAGGAAAGAAAATCATAATGATTCCTGCAACAATTAGCTATGTTAGGTCACTATTAGAAAAAGTTCCATACACTATTTTGAAAGATGCTTCCCAGAAGCATCTAGGGACATCATAAAGATTTTGGAAGGACATCCTCCAGGCAAACTAACAGAAATAACTAGAAGCCAAGTAAAAAAGGAATTTATTAACTAATTCTAGGACAGGAATTGTCCCTATCAACACTTTAGAACACAACACAACTGCAACACAAACAGAAGACATGAAATACCACACAAATGGCTTCTTTGTGTCACTGTAACACAGCTTGACCCTAGAATCAGATTTTTTTTTTTTTTTCCAGTTTAGGTAGTATGGCTAGGTAGCAACTGCAAGCATCTTCAAAGGTACTAAAAGCCACGTGTAACCACGGTGGTGTAAAGACAGTGCTAAGGCCTCATTAGTACACTCTCCCATGCAAGCATGCCTTAAAAGGAGAGCAGTAAAATCATGTATCAAAGTGAACCATAATTTGTGTGTTGGGCCCCCTTCCCTGGAAGTGTTCAAAGCCAGGCTAGATGGGACTTGGAGCAACCTGTTCTAGTGGGAGGTGTCCCTGCCCATGCAGTGAGTTTGCGACTAGATGATCTTTAAGGCTCCTTCCAACCCAACCCACTCTATGATCATCCTATGACACTCAGTTCCATTTTTTAGGAACTGTTGTGTTAGTTTTCACTTTGGACTAAAAGTGAAAAACATCTGATCCGTGGTTGGTGAATTAATGCTTGATGAGTATGATTAAGTTTGAGAAGTGTTTTGTTTTCTTTTCAGATTTTTCTTACAAAGATGAGGAGAAATATGATGTTATTAGAAAGGAGGAAATAAAAAACACAACATCCAGACAGTGCTGAAAGCAAACACACCCAGCAGGTGCCACAATAAAATCACCCTTATGAATTGACATGTAACTGATTTGCTGCTAGCAAAATGCCATCTGCCTAAAAAAGCTTATTATTTCTGTGTTCCCTACAGTGGACTTAGATTTTAGTATTTTTTTGGTCTGATACTGACCAAAAAACATCAGTTCCATAATGCAATGAACCAGTTTATCATTCTCCTCCAGAAAGAATGTAAACATAAAAGACTGGGCTCATGTGTATTCCAGAATCAGTAAATCTATTATGACATTCACTTTTTCACGCAGCTAGCTCACAAATTTGTATTGCTCAGAACAGTCTAAGATTTTTTTTCAATGTATAATTCAATTCCAAATACTGTACCCAAATCACAATAAAGGTAAAACAAAGAGCAAATTAAAAACCCCACACACCCAATGGCTGTAATGCAGACCTGCTAGAAAGGACCCTACCAGTGTTAACCCACACTTCTATAATACCCCTTCCTACCTTTCTCTACTACTACTTAGCACAAAATTACAGTTGTTTTAAAAGCTGGTATTAGATTTATAAAATACCCCTAGAAGCACAAATCGCCTTCCCACTTGCAGCATAAATTTGAATTTGAATCCAATCCTTCAGAGATAAAAGCTCTTTATCTGCTTAGTTTCCCAGAAAACAAAAAAACAAAAGCAAATAATGGAATATCAAAAAAGCCCCAAACTTGCATCTGGTAATGACAAAATAGAAAAACATTTTTAAAAAATAAATTAGAAACTTCAACTACAGATTAACAGTTCATTCAGAAGATTTCATTTTGGAAGGTGGTTAACAAGGATAAAATGATTTGTTAAGGCTGGCTAAGGGTAACTGGGTAAAAATGGAAACGTGTTGCCTGCACTGGTAGTCCTGATTGGCTTAGCATTTGACATTTGCTGTCTCGGAAGACCATTCTCATTTTTATTGCAGTCATTCTAAAAATCCTATCAAAAAAGGTAGGAATGAACTATAACGCACTGATCACGGTTCAGATTTCTGTCAAGTTTCTTTGTAAATGTGAATTTATCAGGAGTTACCCCAAATAAATAATTTATGCTCATTTCCGCAACAAGACAGACATGATTCTCTGTCATTCAGCTCTTTGTTAACTGAATAATTACTTCACTTCCAAGTTTCATTGGAAATATATTCATATTTTTTTAGGTAGCAAAAACCATGATGCTGCATCTTAAAGTCTCATACTAGAAAACTGAACATCTGCCCATTCCTTACATTCTACTGACCTCTAGAGACTGTATATATATATGTAAGACTGTATATATATATATGTATAGCATATATACATTATGTGCATGTGCACATAGAGTAATGTCACAAGAGACTGGAGAGATCTGCATGCAGTATCTGATGTTACAGTTTTCATTCTAATCACTAACCCTTTGTAGAAACATTTTCTTTTCTGTATTTTCTAGCCAAGAAGAATCTCTTGCTACTTTTTTTTTTCCCCTTTCCTTTCTGTGCTCTTCCAAGCCAAACACACCACAGCCTTCTTTATCTGTTTTATACAGGATCAAGCTACAAGTATAAATATCAATATAAAAATTAAGAGAAAACAGGTTTCATTTAAGCACCAACACCTGCTGGGGAGGGAGCACCACAAAACCAAAGCTCCTCGTTAGTGGAAAATAAGTCACAATTGTAATGAAGGGAGAGAAGAAAGTTTCTCTCAACTCAGTATGGACACTGGTTCCCCCCACCAAATGGTAACATCTCGCAGCAGCTTCCTTGTTTCCATTTTGTTGCCAGGCTAAAAACTGTACAAAAGACTGTGTTGGGTTTGACATTTAGACCGAACAGAAAGGGCTTAAGGACTTGCATTTGTCAACTAAAACCTATTCAAAATAGACATTAATCCAATAATAAACAGAAACAAGGGGAATAGAAAAGGCTGTGTTCCTCCATAACAGTGTTAGCATAACTTGGCAATCCTGCATGGTCAATTATAAAGAAAATATTACCGCAAATATACACAAAATTAATATGTGAAATTGTAAAGGCACATTTGCCAACTGAAAATTCCTCATATTAAGTTTTGATAATGCCCAGATAATATGCAAGGGGTTTTCTAATACTGCTAATATGTTTTGTAGAGAAAGACCATTCACAAGACAATTGCATAGGACTCACAGACAAAGATAAGTTTAGGAGAATGATCTGAAAACAATGCTTTAGCTAAAAAGCTTTTTCACTTTTTTTATTTGTGTTTGTGTGTGTGTGGGGCGGATAGAGGTTTTTGATGCAACATTTTACACTTACAACCAGTGCACATGATAACAAAATTAAAATGTTATTTTATTTGAAATCAGCTAAGCTACACACTGAATTTGATGACTATAAGCTATAGATAGCAACTGAACTCTGTAGTGCATGCATAGAGTAAAAACTGCATTAGCTAAATATATTTTAAACAACACAGCTCAAAGATAATCTACATCCACTACACTTCAAGTTACTCAGAGTTACTTCAACATAAATAAATACATACATCCATGTAGTTTCCTTTAGAAGTAACATCCTTAAGTTAACTTTATTGCCAAATCCTATTTCTATTTTGTTAATTATTTTTATACAGCTTTTATTAAATTTTAATAAAACTATTATATGGACACATTTGAAACAAGCTTCCCAAATAGGTAAATTCCTGTTATCTGCAGTACATTTTCCTACGTACACATCATGGCTTTCTATTTCAATAACTCACTCTGAACTCTTACACATCCATTTCTCCTGTGTTCCAATACTGTGAGACTGGGTATGCATTTTTTAATTTTAAATTGTCTTAAAATATATAGATTCTGATTCGTTTGTTTGTTCATACATATATAAGCATGCATAGACAAACCTAGAAATTTACTGCTGCTGAGAAACGTGGCACTAGACTCAGCTGCAGGTAGAATTAGTTAACCTAACCAGCTCTTCTAAACTTCTCATAGTGTTCTCAGAAATAGATTTCCACTACCCAAGCATGCTTGCTTGTATCTTCATGACTTTGAGAACTGAGAAATACAAGGACAAAAGTTTATTCCTTAGGGAATAGCATCATAAGCCTTTAAACTGAATTAGCCAAAGTTTTCAACAGGGAATTCTTCTTAAAAACTGATGACATATTACAATCTTTTAAACTAAACTACGCACCATTTTATTCAATTGACAAGTCTGAGAGTACACTCATGTAGGGGAAGCTCAATAACATAATTCTGGTAATATTCTCTCACCAGTAACAATCAGGCTTGTTTTTCTGAATGATGTAGAACTCTAAAAACGTGAAAGTACTCCTGAACTTTTGGCCATGCTCTGCTGAGATGCACAGTGTTCAATATCAATTGCTAATTTTCTCTAAAGCTCTAGGAACTTCTAAGTTTAAGGAAAACAAAAAAAAAACAAACCAACCTCAAACCACAAAAAAACTCCAAGACTATTCAATAAATATATAGCACTGACGTTTCCTGTACCATACCCATTAAAACACAGGAAGATCTAACTTCTTCCACACACGAGGTATGTAAATGGTTTTCTGAAGCTTCAGGAATTACCTCAGTCTGTACACAATTGTATGCATGCACAAACTCAACAAAAGAGTAAAGCAGCAGAATATGAAGGAATAGCAAGACAACAGCAAATCTGCAGAGAGGAAACCCATCAACCTAAAGGTTATTAGAGAAATCTTGGTGCACACAACTGCAAAAATCCATAAACATACTGAAACCAAACCACAATAAGTAACCTACATTGAAAACGACACGGGACATCACTGTAGAGATCTGTCAGACATTTGCCTATCTAATTTTTTTCCAATTATAAGCAGAAGCTGAAGTTTTCTTACATAGTAGGTAGCAACCTACACAAAGCCACACTGCTATATATTATGAAATTCAGTGAAGCAGTAATTTTAATTCTAAAAACTGAAATCTCTCCTCTCAAAAGGGACTGCAGAGAGATCGTATTTTTATTATGACTAGTCTAAGTTTCGTATGTTTATCCTACTTTGCATGAAAAGCTAGGATTAAAAAAACAACACAACACACATCACTCTTTGAATTTGAAATTGGTAACAGTTGATGATCATCTCTAAAAATAAATATTCCCACAGACAGAGGTCAGTGGTTGCCTGAAATTGCATCAGTTAGCGCCTGTATACTACAATCCTCCACTCCTTTGGGACTGCTTTATCATTTTATCAGATTAATTAATAAAACAGGCATTTCAGCACAGGACATCAGAGTTCTCTATCCATGCATTTGCCATCAGTTACTCTACAATTTATTGATCTGAGACTCACCACAGGATTTCTCTCAGAATTTAAGCACATAAGATGGTAACTCAGAATTGTTAATCTCTAAAAAGTAATGCCCAAATTAAAAAATAACCTAGAAGTTAAGAGAGTGGGGTTTCACTTTTACTTGTGTTGATCTTGCAAGCTCTTACTCTTCTCAAAGGAAAGCAACCTTCACTGCATTAGAATTCTAATTTTGAAGTTACATGCATTTAATTTCTTAATTTATAATTAAAGATTTGTATTTTGTGAATATGTTAACAAAACCCCAATTTTTTAGGGCTACTCTTTCAACCCTTCCTCTGAGAAAACATGCACGTGAAACAATGCTAATTCTAGCGATAAAATGTTAATGCTAGTCATAAAATGCTACGAGTGGCAAGTAAAAACTGAAAACCTTTACAAAAGGCAGTTGTCTCTACACATCTCATTTCAGCACACGTGCCTTTTCAGATTTTCTGACTCAAAACAAGCTAGGTTGATGATGTAAAAAATTATTGATCTCATATTATTAAACTCTCAACAGTCTGCATGACCATTTGCCTTGAGATTTTTCTTCGGCTTTTGTAATCTCACTGCATTTCTTGTCCTCTGTGAAGTAATCTTTACTTTGCTCTCCAGCAACATCTACTGGAATATCAGTAAAATGCTGCTATTTATAATAATCACCATTTAACATCTAGTAGGTCAGAGTTAGCAAATGGCAAAAGGAGAGATAACTATCTGCAATTCAGATCCTACACTCCTGGGCTCAAACAGATCAACTGAGCTCAGCTTCAACCTTCCAGTTTTCTGCCATTTCCTGAGGAACAAATTCTTGATGATTAATCCATATTGAAAGTTATCTATACTTAGATGTACTTAAACCACAAAATAACATTTAAAATACCACATCACACCCAGGACTTTTTGTCAGACAATTTCCTATTAATTTCTTTTTGATCCAAAATGCACTTAAACAGATCTGAAGCGTGAAGAATATATAGAAATATTTTGAAAAATTAAAGAGAGGTATAATGGCATTTCCAATGCCAAAGAATAAACAAGTTCAGCAAAACCATAGTTTAAAAGTCCACTACAAATCAGTGAAACATTTACAAGTTCTTCTATCTAAGCCCTCAGAAAAAAAACCTGTCCCTTTCTATGAGAACGAGTATGTATGATTAACTACCATTGAAGGTAAAAGTAGTAACACTTGAAGACCCTCTATACACCGAGGGGAGACTAAGCTTCCCTGGGGGCTTGATCCCATTCAGCTATGTGGTGGCTTGTCACTGCCTCCCTTGTAAAACCAGCCACTGCACCTGTACACAGAGAGCACTGCCACTGGATTTTGCAAGGTCCGTAGCACTGCGCATTCAGAGGTCTGCATGCAGAATTAAGCCATTAGGGGAAACTTGCATGAAGACAAAAGTTCTCAAGTAAACATATTAATTTCTATCTGCAGTATGCTCATTTTTAGGTCTGCAGCACTAAAATCTACCTATCAAGCAATGCTTACTCTATGACAGTTTATGAAGTTGGCTTTTCATAGCTCTGCTTTCAGAGCCAGGTAATTAGTACTCTACTTTTACAAATAACTCTGATCACCACAATATTATTTGCTTTCCTCAAAATCCCTAATAATAGTCTAACTATCCTCGATGGCTTTCAGTATGACAATGTCACACTTTCAGTATGACAATGAAATTCAACACATCACTGCTGCTCAGAATCCCTTCCTTCTATTTACAGTCTTAGTTGTTGGCTCATACAAAGAGCAACTGTAAAATATAAGTGCAGAAATGTAGGGAGAGGGAAAAAAGGCACCAAAGCCAGCACAGACCAGCAACAGAAGTCCCAACAGCTGAATACCATAGTTGTGAATAAAAAGCACTTATTGGCATGTAACATTTTACAATTAATATTATTTTTGCCTTTGGAATCTGTATAGAGCCTCAATGTATGTTTACAGAGAATAAAAGGGCATGTTTCCCAAAACCACAAACACTTCAAGCTATATAATTTTATACTATCACAAGACTTAAGTTCATAGGCTTTGCCTGATAAATTAGCTCCTCTCAATAACTGTTAAAGAGAAAGCCCTTTATTGTAATCCAAGTGCACTTGTGGACAGCACTTTCAGAGTTAAGTCCATTTGACAACTGACATAAATCCATTATTCTAATCTGGTGATTGCTTTACTAAGCACAGATGCAGTTTATGAGTTTCAGTCACGTATTTCATTCAGGATGCTACTTAATCTCAATTTACAAAACGTAAACATAAAATAGGTTTTACAGTATGTCTAAAAAGGGATTGCTATTCATCTGACGAAATGCCAGGCAAACAAACCATATTCCCCTAGACCTAAACTCAATGCTAGATTTTACCTTACTAAATAAATACTAAATAAGTATAGTTAATTTTTTGTTCAGCAACCAAATTGCAGAATGCCAAGCTCCTCGAGGGTTGTAAGACTCAAAAGCTTTCCTTGTATTGAGATTTAAGCACTGAATTTAATCTGAAGCAAAGTCCAGCTTTCTCAAAAGCTGGTTCTCTGATTTATGTTGATACACAGAGAAAAGGGGAGAAAACAATCATTCAGAGTGAATACAGCATCTTCACCGACCCATTTCTAATTCAATTTATAACAGATACTTTACATCTTAAACAAAAGGAATCTGATACAACACCGATGCTGCCTCTTGCTGCAGTTGCTCGCCTGAGTTACAAAACGCTGCAAATCTCGCTCTGACCAAGCCACTCCATAAAACATTTGAATTCAGGCACTTCTTACCTGCCTCAGTTGAAGGCTTCCTTCCCTTGTTAGCAGTATGAAGCATCCTCTAGCCTTCCCAATCCTCACCACCAGCCTCAAATTGCACAGCTAAGTCCCTTTTTTGCACGAAAACGCTTATTGAAAGTGATTAGTTTTTGTTGTCCCTTTTAAGTCCCTCCTGCGGGAAAGAGCAGGGGAGCGATGTGACGCCACCTTTTAATCTTTTGCAAGAGTGAAAAGGCAGAAAAGGAGCGCTCGATCCAACTGAGCTTCACACATGACTAAAACTCGCCTGAGAGGCTGCAAGCTCTGGCTAAAGCACCACTAGGCGTAAGTGTAAGAACAGAGAAGAGGGGAGAGTCAATGAAATGTGACAACGTATGTGCATCAAAGACAGGAAAAGAGGGAGAGAACAATAAGAGAGAGACTGAGACAGCAACGAGAGAAAGAGAAAGAATGAGAATGTGAGGGAGAATAAGCAGGAAGAAAAGATAGGGGAGTTTTGAAGCAAAGAATTCTCAGAATAAAGCCAAAGTGTCTGGCAGCTTCTGTTTTTATCTCAGTGAGCATGACATACTGCCTCTCTCATTTAGCAACACAATCTTGTCTCTTCCAGGTTTGAAAACTGAGATAATCACAATGTGTGCCTGTTTTTGCCCGATTGGCATATTTGTGTGCAGTATACCTGAGATTCCCCTCAACCATCTTCTAGAGATGCGTTTATGTACAATTAAGTTCATATATTCATTAGGAAAGACACCTCCCCCCACCCCCAAAAACCAAGAGCTGCTAATTTCTACATCAATTTACAACATAGTTTAACTGGCAGATGGAATTCTACTTATAACTACTAACAAACTGCCACTGATAAACAAATGACTGAACAAATGTTTAATGTTGATAACTGAGCTTTCATAGCAACAAAATACATTAGCATTGCTAAATCTCTGGGTTTGTTTTTTTTAAAAAAAGGTACTACAGACAATTTCATCTATTTATCTTGTTATTTCTACATGAAGTTGCACTAAGTAGAAGAAAAAACATGACCCAGAACTAACATTTTTAAAGGAATTTATCCGATACAATTAGATTTCAATTTTTTAAATTTTTCAGTTTTTTAAAAAAGCAGTTACAAGCTAAAAACTAAATTTAAAATTTAATTACGAATTCCTACTCATTCAAAAAGATGTGCAGACAAAGTTCTCATACAAGTACAGTTCATTTTCATGCAAGACAGATAGGGGTTTTTTTTTGAGATTTTTTTGTGGTTGTTTGGCTTTTTGGTTTTTTTTTGTTTTTTCAACTATATATACAACTTGTAACACAGCACAGTCCCTATACTTCACTTTGTTTATACCTTTTTTACTTTTTTAAGGTAAAGACAAATAGGTTTTTAGCCAACTGGCAATTGGTCAGCTGGCCAGAAGGCCTAGCACTGATGTGCAGAACCAACACAAGTCCACAATCAGACCTGGACATTAGGTGGAGATATAAGGATAAGGAGGCAGAAGAAACATAAACCTGAAATAGAATCTATATTTTCTCCTGGCTGCAGCATCCCATTTGGGTCTCCCCTTGGATCCTAGCATCTGAACTCCATTGAGGAAAAGGACAGACTATGCCAATGACATAAGATTCTGGAAAACTGGATCTAGATCTCAACTGCTTAGCATACCTGTGTTAGCTCATGCAAGTCACATACAGCTACATTTAGGCAACTGTTTCTTCAGGCACCTAGCTACTTAAAAAAAAAAAGTGTGTTAACAGCTCTACATAACCTGGTACCCTCTTTTGTAAGGATTTCCCAATTCCAGAGAGGAGGTTATGAAGATAGGTCCATGAATTCTGAGAGCATCTGTGGTCAAGTTCAACACAGAGTACTGATATAATACTATTGTAACACAAATTTTACAAGAATTGTTTTTTTTCTACTAACATTAACCTCCAGAATCTCACCACAAATCTCCTTATTAAGTGTTAGGAACAGAATCCAGTTTTCATATTTGTAAATTAAAACCTGAAGAACGACTAAGCTTGCAAACTGTCCCAATCCCCACACTTATTGCTAAATTTGTGATTGCTTCAGTGTTTTACTTCTTATTTTTTGTGCCCTGGGGATTAGCAATGCACTTATATAAACACAGATCCATTAAAATCACATTCTCACTAATCTTCTTGAGCAACCTTCATCACATGAGCTTAGAGTAATATTTACTATAAAGAGAAAAATATTCCTAAGAACACTGGGCTTTTAAACCTATGTGCTAATACAGAAGGAGCCTGACCTAGCAAAGGAGTATTTTGTGTGATGGTTTACACCAAGGAGTTCTCCTTGGTGGGAAGTTGGTGTAAGGAATCTGATCAAGCAGTGTAGCTGCTTTAAAGGCCTTCTGTTTTCTCTTCCAGACATGAAGGAAATAAACACCACCTGAAGATTCAGAGGGACAGGAGGAAGAAGAAATAGAGATGAGTGCATTTCTTGCAAATTTTTCCAGAGCACTGTTAATAAATATTATAATAGAAGTGCCTAGCTCCTTATGCCTGTGCACACTTAACTTGAGTAACCTTTCCTATTTCCCATTTCACTTGATATTTTCTCACCCTTATTGGTAAACTACTTTTCTCGTGGGAGTCCTGATATGCAGTTTCCACCCATCTTACAATGTACTAGATCATATTCAGGACAACAATTTTCATAAAAAGCAAACACACATACTTCTAGAAGCATTTATCAAAACCCTGTAATTGCATTCAAGATCAACAAAACACTTGAGAACATGCAAGCAGTTTTTTTGTTTTCATGAAAGACTCAAGATGGTGTAGCTAAAACTAAGCATAAACTTACCTCCTATAATAACTTATTTTCTACAAACACTGACCTTGCCTTTGGACACTGAACTGCTTGAGTCCTGACAGCTCCAGTGAACAAAGCAAGTTATTGTCCTATGGAAGTTAAGTTATTCTATAAATTGGCCACATTTCCATGACAGGCTGAGTCTTTGACTATCATGAATGCAAAAACTCTATTTTACTACTGTTAAATGTGCTTCTAACTTAAGCTTCCTCAAGCAGTGCTCCAGCAGCATACAGGCTCCACACCACAGAACATCACAAAATAACTACACAATGAAATGTACAAGTAATGCCATTTTGGGCAAAGATCTAAAGAACTGATTTCCCGGCCATTTCTTACACTTTTACACCATTTTACACCATTACAGAGAAAACAACTAACTAGAGCTTTCCCTCAATCATACCTGAGGAATCCAAATCAAGTTTACTGACAGAAAACCTCTTGATCTCTTACTTCTCTACTCTACTAGAAACCTGGATCATTCCTCTGTTTTAGGTCTAGGATTTCATTAGCCTGCATGCAAACTCATACTCTATGTCTGTGACTTCAAACTTGCATAGCAATAGACTAGTGAAGAACATTAAACACATTGCATTGTTCCAGTGAAGCTGAATCCCCCTCCCCACAACGCCCCCACCAGGAAAATGCATTGACAGCGTTACCTAGAACACAAAGAATCACAACAGCCAATTACAGAGAAAAAAAATTGGCAAAAGACTACAAAAGTACTCCCACCTATTAACAGGACTACTGACCAGAGACAGTAATTGACTACATATCCTTTGGAGCTGAATGAAAGCGAAAGAGCTAACGACCACTTTCTTTTACCAATATCCTTCTGTAATTTATGTTTAGAAAAGGTATTTTCTTTGCCATTTAATGTAGTTGGATGGCATGAACACAGAATTAATTTTCAAACCCTTTGTTTTTGTTTCTTCTGTTTCAGACCTTAAGAAAGACTGTGTTTTCAAGTACCTCTTCTTTATCAGTTGGTTTAATAAAACATACCACCTTCTTCCCCACATTGTTTCAATAATACCTTTGGATCTTTCTCTTACTCCACAAGCACTAGAAAAGCAGAAAAGCATTGTGAGGCCCTTCATCCCTCCCCAGCCACCATTCCCCTAGACTATCTGTTCACTGCTCAGACAAAACACAGTAGCGCAAGGGCTAGACCACAGGCACAGCAGACAAGAAAATCTTGTGTCTTATATTGTCTCAACTTAACTTCCCAGCACCCAACTTACTACAAAAAATACAATTGTTTTGGTAAGAGTGTCACAATCAGAGATAATTTAACAGGTGAGAGAGAGGCACAAGTTAAAGACCTTACACAAGCATAAGCTACCTTTAACATCCTCATAGGGTGAAGTAGAATGTGATGCTATTGCTGATATAAATTATAAAACCACCCAAATACTGCTTTTTGAGCATAACTGAATGCATGTGATAGCATCATTATAAATTAAAATGGTTTATGGCCTTCATTTGATCCAAACACTACAACTTTACCATGTGCATGGATGACCAAGTTTATCTACGGCTGCGGGTGTCACATGACAAGAAATAGCCACGTGTCATTTAAAGGAAACAAAGAAAATACCAGCAGAAGCTTCTTCAGTAAAAGCAGCTTGTAATTTGGCTCTGAGTCATACAGCTTTCTGAACAGCTACTGAAAATAATCTTTGATTCTTACCATTGTCAACTCAGTAAGTGATAATAAGCAATACCTATGTTGTTACTTGTTTATAAAGTTAATGTTTAGTTTTATCTACTTCATAAAATGAGTGTTACTGTATTATGAAATCAGTCATTTAATGAATGAACAGAAATCAGTACTTTTGTAAATTTTGCTTGACAGAAGAACTAAAAGAGGAGATAATCAGCATATTTCTGGTTATTTGGGAATACTAATTCCAAAGGACATGTAATTCTCCTCCTTCCCCCATTGTATTTACTTGTAAAACCATACAAAAAATATACATTAAAATGACATTTCAAAATCCAGATTTCTGTGGCACCAACTTGTACTACCATTTCCTTGGTATGTTTCTGTTCAGCATTATGCTCCAACTATAGCTCTGAATACAGTCACCCAAGCTAAGGTCTTTTCAAACTGCCATCAGTGTATCAAACAATTCCTGAAATATCTCACACAGAAAATTTATGTTTTTTAAAACAGCAGTGAACCAATTACCTTCATCTGCATGTAAATGGCAGCCAGGTCATATGAACCTCCTGTGCCTCATTTCACATCAGGGATGGAAAGAAAATCTTACCCAGAAGGTGCAGGTTTGGCTGCCATGAGTTCTTCCTATAACATGGGCTGAGAGCTGCTTCACGTGGTATAGATATGTTCTGCTGGCAAAGACAAAGGCCGGCTTCCACGAGGGAGCTCTACAGCTAGTAAAGGATTTTCTTCACTACTAGATAATTTAAGTTCTCTACATGAAGTACAAATCTACACTGAGTCAATAGAGTACGTAGCTTCACAGAGGTACAATTTATTTTAGAGTACTAGGCAACATACTTAAAAACGGAACAAAGCCTAGTTTGACTGCCCGGTCCTCTGAATTAATATGCGACATTCATGCCTAAGTATGCCCTTGAGCATTCAGTACTTGTGAGCCACAGCTTTGAAGATGGGTTGCTTTCCTATGCACTAACTTGACCTATATTCAGGCTGACTTCTATTCTGAAATTATTTCTGCTGTGAATTCAATTCCAGATGCTATGTACCTTGTTTTGCTACACCTATGACACAGATGCTAAAAAAGCAGAAGGATGTCACCAAATTAAAAGGCCCCTGCTGTTGCTCCCTATTAACTGGTGCTGGTAAAAATACATGCTATTTAGAGAACTGGTGTTGGCACAAGTGTACTTCCTCGATAATGTGGAAGCACAGAACCAAATCTAGAAACTTCCCTTAAATTATTTGTTGTTCTACCAGGGTTCAAAGACCTGCTTGCCTGGAGCTGAGCTTGATCTGTGCCATGTGCCGAGGACACCTAAAACCCTTTCAAATGGGGAAGGCTTCCCTGAGGTAAAATAAACCTGCAAGAGATGATGGGAGAAGAGAAGAGGATGGGAAAGGGTCTTACTTTTTAAGCTCTTGCTTCTGATTACTCATGTCCTGACCCACAATTTTTGCACCAAAACTCCAGTTTTCACGTTCATAGTGCAAAGGTCCTACAGGATTAGCTCTTACCCTACTAGTAACACCTGACAATTCATTAAATACTTCTATCTGTTTCAAATAAAGATCAACTGGAATAGTCATATACCGTAATAGGATACCTAAAATTCCACTTAGCTCATAAAACAAAATTGTGAAGCTCTCTAAATCTACTAGGTCAGCTGAAAGACTCACAGAGAATTCTGAAGACTTCAACTTCTGCATATTTATACCAGACCCATGATGAACAGCTAACTTCACACCAACAGATACCACAGTAGTGATGATGTAAGAAAACACCCATATGTTATATACTGCCATAACAACAGTGTATAAAGACAGCTGCATGATTGCTACTTGCTGCTTGCATATGTGTGGAGTCCTACTTATGAGTCAAGAGTCTTTTTTATTAAACAGTTTCATGCTGTAACTAAACAGTGACTCAAGCTAACAAGTAGATGAGAAGGGTGGGTAGTTTCAAGAAAGCCTGGTTTACTATCTGTCTGTTGTGGTTCAGAATACAGCGTAAAATTCCACCAAGTAGGCTTGACATGGCATATAAAAGCACCCTTAAAACATTTTTCTTGGCATGCCATCAACTCTCAGCTATAGGATATTGATTTTGAAGAACCTTTGGTATAAACCAGAGCAGCTGTTCCTGTCTTCATCTCTGTCACACCACTAACAGAGAATGCACAGCAAAGCAAAAGACTAAAAAAATTTGGTAAATGTAAAGTACTGATTAGAATGGTGAGAACAGCAAGAACTTGACATGATTGACTCTTGAGACCTTTAAGACATAGTATTTTAAGTAAATTGTTTAAAAGTGACAAAAATGTTCAAAAAAGCATATGTATATTAAAATTTCTATAAAAAAGCAAAGACGACATAACACTACAAATTACTAAAAAAATATATATTTCAATTCACATCTTACTTTTGGTTTTAAAATAACTATTTCACAGGTCTGAAACAGAACCAGATCACATTATAAATAGCAAGATGTGGCTTCTTAGGTATGTTCATTTTCTTAAAAATATCCATAATAAGTAATGCTGTAGTTAAAACTAAAAACAAGATGTAATAAAATTAATATTTTTCCCTATATTTTTTTCTTTACAAAATACAGGTTGTGATTCCATGGAAGCTCAGTTGAGAGACTCTTACTTCTTCCACTCAGCTGACCCAAAAGCACTGGGGAACTACCTGGCTGTTACTTGAAATGTTCTTCAAATTTATGAAGACTGAGACATTAAAGTAAAAGCTTTCCAGTAACCAGTTTCTGACAAAATGAAAAAAAGCAGTTAACCAAAGAAAGTGTTAACTATTTTTACTTTTAATATTTTTCACCCAGTGTATTACAGTCATAATAATCTTTTGACATTCTCTCTCCAGTGACAATCAGAGGAGCAACTCAAAACTAATTATCAGCCAACTATCTTTTACAATAACCTGATTTTTACTTGTGACATCAAGAATAAAATGGTACAATTTCAGATGCTGAATACCTCAAAAAACCTCTGGAAGCCACCAGGAATAGATATGAACTACGCTATTCAATGACAGGGTCACCACACACATTACCTGGAAAGTGCTCATGATTATGCACAACACCAAAAGCATGACACTTAAGGTGTCCAATCTTCAAAAAGAATCAGAGAATTTATCTTATAAATGCTCAAATTGTTCAATAAACTAAATTTCCTCTTTTCCCAAACCTCCTGGTTTGCTTTTTTTTAGGGCTTTTTGAAATAACACTTCTTTCTGTGACTCAGTACCTCCCTGTCTATGAAAAGAACATACAAGTAACAGCTGGTTTGTAAGGGTACTTGGAAAACTACTGTTGAAAAGATCTGGGAGGGGTATCAACACAAAACCCCCCCCCCCCAACAAAACAACCAGAACTTTTAAAGCTTCTCCCACCACCCAAAATACCCTGTTTTTCTCCATTAAAACTGTGCTTATTGACCTTAATGGGAAAACATTTTGATCCCTGATGGAATTTTAAATAAGCTTACTCCTTATCCATTACACATATTCTGCTTATTAATGTTTCAAAGTAACTATAACTACATAAAGCAACACTGTGCTGCTGGGTTGTTTTTAGTATAAAGGATATGACTGCAGTCATGCAATACATAATCCTAAGGGGTGTTTTAAACATTCTGTTGCCCTGCTAGGTGATGTTATTGTATCGCTGAGTTGTCTCAATTCTAACAGATTCTGTGTTAACCAAATTCACAGAGCATTAATTGACATCAACCAAAACATGTTCACAAAAAAAGAAAAAAAAAGTGTGAAGAAACATATAGTACTGAGAATTTCATTTTTAGAATGCTTTGCAGTTGGATAAGAATTATCCAAACCCATTGTACATCAGAGGTAACGTCTGATTCAAGGCCTAGGTAGTTTCAAGGCATTTTTTGGTATTAGCCTGAACAGAAACATTTCTTCATGCTTGTCAAGAGGTCCTTTAGGAGTAAAGAAAGTGTTACTGAAATACTTTCAACATCTGCTGATGTTTAAAGCTCACAAAATAAGTCCTTAACATAAAGGTAGCAAGAAGAAAATGCTAGTCCAGGATAACCCACCTGGCACTAAAGACACATATGCATTTCTCTTATTATTTCTCTCACTATTGGAAAAACGTCCATGCAAAATCAACTCACAGCCCTGCCTTTCTGGAACTAAGTGTCACCCTCGGGTAGTTCTAAACGCAATGAAAGGACTCACCCATGTTCAGGCAGCACAGAGCCCCTCAGGTGAGAGCTCGGCTGCAGGAGCAGCGAGCAAGCCGACAACACCTGCCCACCACGAGCCGCCCTTCCCTCAGCTGGGCCAGGATGGCCCCGAGCGAAAGCGAACACCGCCCTCGACTGATGGGACACCTGGGCAGGGAAACACCGCCTGCACACCCCGGGCAGGCCTTGCCTACAGGCCTCAACGCCTCTCATGAAACTGGGCAAGCACTGAAGTGCTCTGCTGTGGCATGCTCTGAGGAACTTCTTCTCACAGACATGTGCTGGAATAACCTACCGCTACACATGAGGTCAACAGAACAGCTGAGCCTGCCAAACTAGAGGTGCACTAATCGCTAAATCCACAATGCATTTATAAGTTTTGTTATGACACCAAATATTCACTAAAACAGCAAATAAGGAGGATCCTAGGGCTCAAGCCATTGAGCTACAAACACAGTGCTTTGCTCCCCAAACCATTGAAACTGAATTTAACACAATTGTGCAGGTGGAATCCACACACAGGACTGGAAGACTGGAGGTTTCACTCTAGCTAGATACTTCAATCTCTTAACGAAGCACTCATTGGAACACTGAAACTCCTTTAAGTTGGAGTCTCTCCCCATAAAGGTACTCGGGCCGAAAGAAACCAAAGCCGCGACCCACTCTCCTGAGAAGCCCCCGCAGCCCCTCCGCCCTGCCCGCCTTTCCTCCCCCAGCCCTGGGAGCACAGCACACGCCTTTAAACAGGGACAAAACGTAGGATAAAAAAAAAAAGAAAAAACACAACTGAAGTTTTGCTTTGGTTGTGGGGTTTTTTTGGGGCTGTTTTGTTTTGTTCTTTGGGGTTTTTTTGTGAAGGATTTGATTTGTTGTTTGTTTTTTTTTCGGGCACGTAGGGCTTATGCTTGCTTTTCTCTCGAACTCGGACACAAAAGCTGCAAGATCAGCCTCGCTCCCGAGAACATCCTCGTCCCTCAGGGAGCTGAAACCTGCCCGCCGCCCAGCCGGAGCGGAGCCGCCCTCAGCTCCCCGCCCAGCAGAGGAGCGGAGCTCAGCGCTGGGCTCTCCCGCATGCTCCCTCCTCCCACGGGGGCGGCCCTAGCCCTACGGCACCGAGGAAAAGCTCCGCTCGCCCCCCAGCCGCGTCCGGCCTCCCCTCCGCCACCTCTGGGCTGCCCCACGCCCGCCCGGTCAGACGCAGCACTCACCTGCGAGCGGGAGCTCCCCGTGCGTTGCCTTCTCCTCCGCCGGGCGCGGAATGCCGCGGACGCCCCCGCTGCTGCCGCCCCCCTCCCCGCCCGCGCGGAGCCCAGGCAGGGCGACGGTTGGGCGCGAGCGGGGGGAGGCGCGGGCCGCTCGCTGCCTCCTCACAAGCGGCAGCTGCGGGGCGGGGGCGGCGGGCCCGGCGCAGGTGTCCCATCAGCCGAGGGTGGCCCAGCTGAGGGAAGGACGGCTAGTGGTGGGCAGGTGCCACAAAGCACTGCCCCGAGCTTAACCCCACCTGAAGGGAGTTTCTAGCACCGAGGTTTTCTTAGGAACAATAACAAATGAACGCCCTGTGCCACGAGAAGGTGGCACGAGGAAGTCCAAGAGCTTCCCTGGCACGCCAGTCCGTCAGATGAACTCGGGTAACGTGTGGGCACCAGCAAACTCATTACACAGCCCTGAGAGGCTGGACCTGAAAGCCAGTGGAACTGTGTGCACCTTCTGAGGAAAGGTTAGGAGAGAGAAGAGCAGTATTTGATGCTAACCAGAACTGACCATGTCTGGACAGAGAAAGCTCCAGAACCAAGAGAGCAGCGAGATCCTTTGGATACCAGTTGTGGCTGTGATGTGTGAGGAATACCTGAACAGCTCAGCAGGGCTCCCTGATCAAAAAGGGATGCCAAAGGCTAACGCTAATGGCAGCTCTGTCCAGCCAGTCATCAGCGTGACAAGGCTGTGGTGGCCTCGAGAAACAGATCTTTTATTTTCTTAGAGACCCAGGTATAGACTGTAGGCTTTGCTCATGCATAAAAAACAAAACTGGCACAACTGATAGCTGCTAATAATGTGAACAATTAACGTATATAGCTTTCACTTTAACAATTTTAAAGGCGGGATTCCAATGAATTTTTAACTACACTGCTGCTGAATGAAAAAAAGATTACTTTTTACATGAGTCCAATTAAAACTGAAAGCTTTAAGTTATAATCAAATAAAACCTTATTAAAATGTAGTTGCTCGCTTAGCCACTTGATTACAATTCAGTAAAACAAACAAACAAAAAACCCATTAAAAAGCACACTAAAGAAAGAGTAGGAAACTGAACAACAGAGGGAGACAGGGACAGCAGAATCGGTACACATTCTGAAGAACAAAATGCAAACATGGAAATGTTTTTGCTCTGGCTACCAAGAGCTCACTCAGTATTTGAGTGTTTCAGTCTTTAAGCAAAGCATTTACTTGGAATCTTACCTCAGCCAGTCCCCCTACGGCCTCAAAGTACACTGCCTCAGTTATATCATCCATACTTTGGCATATGCATATCCCAGATTCCCAACACGCCAGGTTGTACGCTGATGAGCCCTGTGTATCCAGGCCATCAGGGACAGGAGTGTCACCAGGGCAAACAGATGTTGCCATTCTTAGGAAAGGATGGTTATTGGGGTAGTAGTACAAAAAACACAAAACAACCGTGCTTGGAAAAGGCAGCGATGGGAGCTCCGACTGAACTGCCACCTCTCAGTCTGTCTGCACAGGTGACAGATGCTACCTACTCCCACACCAACAACAGTCACAGAGTGGAAAGGGAGGTTGCATCTATTCCATTTATTAAGTGGATAATGACTTCATATGCTGTCCTGCAGCCTAACAACAAATAAAAAATTACAATGTACTGGCCAAACAACTTCCTTGGAATCCAGAGACATTGCTATGCATATTTCCCTTCTTAATAGTTATAAACACCCCAGAGTAATACACAAAAATAACATTCTACACAGAAGCATTATAATAACTATGTATGACATTTCTGTACCATTTGGGTTAACTTTCAACAGCATTCTAACATAGCTTTTCATTTTTCAGGTAGTATCTTGCTTCAGTAATTCTATTTCCGAGTACAAAACAACACATAGGGTCATAACTACTAATACAGTCAAAGAAGTCATCCCTCCTCCCGCCTCAAAAAAAAATGAATTTGCAATAGGTACCCCAAAAAAACCACAGGTGAGGTTTTGACAACTATTTCTGATATGTTGACTAGAAAATACAATGTAAACAATAATATTTTTATTGTTCTGACAAGTTACATTGCACTCCTGAGAGCCAGGGTTTTAAAGCATGCAAAATCCATGACTGAAATAGAGCTATGGAGATCAAATTGCATCTCAGTTTGTGATTTACTGCTGGAACTTGGCAAAGACAATTATCTTTGATGTGGTCAATTTTTTCTGTTTATATAATGATGGTAATGATACCTCATAGGACCCATTAAAGGGTTTAATAACTAATGTTTACACAGATTTTTCAAGTTGCTAATTATGATTATTTAGCTAAGTGTTAACCTAATACATATGTAAGAAAACAATATTAATGTATTCCCAAAGATGATTATGAGCATAATTATTATTAATGCCACACACACACGCGCAATCGTTCCTCACCTGCCAAGGCATGCTGCTGGTATGACATGATGGGTACCTGACAGGACAGCCACAGCACTGATGCACATTGCTTTGGCCAACTTAAAAGTCATAATGCATGGAAGGTACACAGGGAAAGGAAATGCTGGAAGGAAACTATGCTAGCAAGAACAGGTCTGACATGCCTTAAGAAGCCTCATTTGAAGTCACCCTCAATCATTTGGAGTTAGCATTGTGACTTGCTAGCTCTGCTGTTAGGCAGCAGCGAGGTCAAGGAGAAAGCAGCAGCAGCCACCCCAGCATAGACAACCAAGAAAGGAGCTGCAGCAATCCTGAGACAGAGGAAGGAGCGAGGAAGAAGCAGGAGGCCTGTTGAGAATGGGAGGATCCTGAGAGAGCTGGGGAAAGAAATTATTGCCAGTTTTCTCAGGTAATGTTTCACCCAGAAAAGACTGGGAACCACTGCACTTGGTACAGTCCCCCTCAAAAAAGCAAGGTCTTATTCAAGCAAATATGAATACATTAGGGAAATGAATAATTGAGAAGCCTTTAAAAAGGCCCTGGGAAAAGAAAAATCCTGTAAACAAGACTGAGCAACAAGTCTTTGAAAGAATCCTTTTGTTCCCAGCACAATGCTCCTAAAGTCTGCTTCTTCAGAACAGTATTCATTTAAGGGAAAAAAACAGTCAAAGCTAAGAACCCATTTTAAGGAAAAAAAACACTTTAAAATACTTTTCTTGCTCTTCAGCTTTTTTGTACTTAAGCCTGGAGGTACCTTGCCCACACTCCTAAACTCTGGAGGAGGTTCTTGGGCTTTACTGTTTGCATGGTTTTACCCTAGCTGAAACAGCATTTCCAACAGGTCCAGCACAATTCTCTAGTCAGGAAAAAGAAAAAAAATAAAATCCATTGTTTGGCTTGCCAGTGGCTAAAGGACAATACAACCTATATGGTCTGTCCTGGTGCATTCAACCAGTGAAAATATATATAAGCTTTTAAGTGCAGCTCACTGCTCAGAACACATGTAATTGTAATTCCAGCTGGAGGTAACACGATACATTCTGTTTCAAGTTGGGCAAAACCCAACCATTCATTTCTCAGAGGAGGTTTCAGAAAAGCAGCGCTCTGCCTTGGGCCAGCAGTACCTTCAGCAGAGGTGGGAGGAGTGTGAAGAGGAAGCTACAGAGCCTCAGGCTTAGGAGAGGAGGGTAAGAGACAAGGCGGGATGGCAGCAGCAGCCCAGGGCATGGCATGTATGGCTTGGCACTGGTAAGCTGCAGACATTCAGTGACCCTTCACTCTTACGGGGACTGACTGGCAGTGCTTGCATCATGGGATGTTAGGATCAACTTTCCATCGATTAGCTCACAGCCACGTTAGATCAGAATGAAGCTTCAACATAATAAGGATTTCCCTAACAAACAAAAAGGGGCTGCTATTAGCATATGAAACAAAAGCACAGGTTTCAGTCTATTTAGCAGTGCAGAAAAAAACCTGAATAGCTACACTTCTTGGTCATGTATATATACATATACACACACACACACACTCTTCCAGTATAGCCCTGAGGCTGTAACAGTGATTATCACCATTACTAAGGATTATAAGACCATCTACCCCTGCCCAGAAAAGGCCAGGTTTATGCTCCAGCTTGTCAGTGTATGTTGCACCTAACAATATCAGCACTAAAAATTATCACACATTCAAAATAATTTAAGACTCTTAAAGAATAGACAGAATAGCTGAAGATGAAAAAGGAAATTCTACTTTCTATAATAGAGATCAATGGCTTCAGGAAGAAACATGAACATTGGTACATTTTCACTCTCTCTGAGAAAACCTGCTTTTCTGTCAGTCCTTCCTTGAAATATTTAGTCAGCTAGGTACACACAAATATGAGTGAATCTCACAGGTCTGAAATTCCTAAAGGTTTCACAGAAACCCACGAGATGTACTGAAGTTGTTGTCCCTCTGACAGAAGGGTCTGACACAATCCAAGGACTGCCTGTCCTGTTAGACCCGGCCCATCGGTGTGCGTGTACCCAACCGCCCAGGACCTGCTCCACCCCTGCCAGGCTGTGCCCTGCAGCAGGCGGGGGTCAGGAGAGGGGGTGGCAGAAGACTCCTGTGAATGGGCACGGGACATCAGAGCGTGCTGCTGGCCCGGGATGCTCAGGTGTGTCTTGGCTGGGTTTTTTATTCCTGTATGCCAAAATCCTAAATGCTATATGCTCCACTGAAGCCAAGAGGGTTCTAGCAATGTAGACTAGTTTACAATGTGATCTTAAAAGTTTTCATTTTTCTTCCTCTGATGCTAGCACCATTTATATCACTGTAATTAAGGCTTTACTAGAGTATAATTGTTTCTAAACTCTCTGCAAAACCCTAAAACAGTTTCTGCAGCCTGTTATACACATGGCATATTTCTCAAGCAAAAATAAAATAACTAGCTTTAAAAAAGCCCCAAATTATAATTAACATGTATGTATTTTGGCTGCAGTCAGTAGTAAGAAATGCAACTTACTGTAAGGCAAACTACAATTAAAAATATTCATAGCATTCAACATATTAAAATTAGATGACAAATCTAAGATAAAAGCAACATACATTTCAGTGAATTATTTCCATAGTCTATGTCCCCATATGTTCTCAATGTTCAAATGCTGTCTCTCTGAAAATATCATACTCACATGGAGGCCCACAGAGATTCTTTTTGGGGCACTTAAAAGCTTTCTATTAATAACTAATGAAATATGGTGACTTATTGCAATGTTTTTATACAGTGCTCTTCCTGCTTTGAAATTAAATCCAAAACTACACCATGAATGAGCAACATAAGATGCTCCCTGAAGGGCTGTAGTGGTGTGGGTAAACACATTTCTTGTCTCCCCAGAGGTGAAGTATGTCACATCCTCAGTACTTCCAATCTCACCCATCTACAAAGCTACTGACTATTCCCAGAGAAAAAATATCTCATAGTCACACACGCTTTTTATGTGCTCTGGGACTAACAAAAGCAAAGCAAAACAAAACCCTATTTTCCTAGGATACATAAATCAAACCTAAAAGTAGAAGGAATGTATACAAATAAATTCATCTGAAAGATGGACTTCTAGTGTGTCTGTCTGTTAGAAAAGAATGTAAATCAAGCAGACAGTGCAAGTTGCACTGACTTTGAGGTAGGAGGCCCACTGACAGGATTTCACTGTGAATTTAATCTGGAAAAATGGCTGTAGCATTCTTACAGGACAGGACAGGGCAGACTGTGATTCTAAGGGGTACATAAAAGCATACCAAGTATGTCACCAAGCTACACAAGCCATATTTTGATGGACCTAGAATCTAGCACAATGCAGTCCTGCAGCTTACACTGAAGGCTTTTTTTGCTTTGGTCATTATTAGGATCTATTATTACTGGCTTTTCTATTATACATAATTGCAATTGATAATGTGTTATTACATCGTCCTCTATGTGAGAAGTAATTAATGTCCTAAATTAAGCAAAAAAACAAGCTTGTAGGTGAACTCAGGGTTGTTCACTCTGTGATTTATGGCAGGCAAGTACTTCTCATCCTATGGACTGTTCTAAGACAAAAATGCAGGGCAACATTTTCTAAGTTTTTTACCAAAATTAACATTGCAAGTTTTGGGACTTGTTTGAAACACAAATTAGAAAGAGATCCAATAGGCTAGAAAGTATACAGTTCTACTGTATTTATTTAGATTTCCAAGAACAATCATTTAAGTATGTACGTTTTCTAGTAGTTCTTAGGCAGTACAGATCTGGGAAAGCTGCAGCATATAGGTGCAGCTCACTCAACCATATGCTGCTTTCCTTAAGTAATCCATTATACAAAAAAATAAATATCTTGTGACAGATTGTTTTGACAGCTAAAAAAGATTTAAATTTGTTGAATGCATTTGACTGAAAGGCAAAAATGTTAGATAGATGTTAATTTAACAGATGTCTAGTTTTGCATCATGAGCCCGAAACAGGCAATTTCTAGCAAGTTTCTTTGCTGTATCACAACACAGCATCCTATGAATTCCATACAGATATGCCTTTCACCAACTTCACATGAGCCATTCTCATTCAAAGGGAAGTAAAATTGCTGTGAGAAGATGGTACCACCTGGTTGTAATTCTGATCAAGCAAGTAAACACATCTAGGGATAATAAAACTCATACACTATCATTTATGTTACGGGCTGGAATAAAAGAACATTATTTGAGACTATGTTAAAAGCATTAATTTACATAAGAGAATAAATAAGATGGTCTCCTAACCCCCATACAGATTCTTGCAAATATAAGTGTCATATGGCTAAATGCAAACCTAGGATTTTCTTTAAATTTTGCTTTGCATATAATAAATAAAAGTTTTTCTATGTTGAGTATATTGTCATACTCCATAGGATTATCTGCAAAAGTGTTTAATTCTGGTTTTGTATTGGTTGTAAAAGAAAATGAAATATCTATAGCTTAACTAAAGCTGTTGTTGCTAGGATGGTTAACATACAATCCTAGGAAGCTTTGGGATTCAGTCATCATCAAAACCATTTTGATGATTTCATGATTTCAGTGGGTTATACGGCATAAAATTAGTTCTACACAGTGAGAAATGTTCCTAAAACCAGTACAGCACAGTTGGCCATACCAATTCTGGATCTCACAAGTGGCAAATACTGTTTGGTGCATTTTTATATTGGATTTGTATATAGTATTGGTCCCATTTTACAGAAGATGAAACAGAAAATAAAGAGATTAAGTTATGTGGGAGATCTGTAACTACTTACTACTAATTTAGAGAAGATCCTAACATTGAACTGACAAGCATGAAAATCTGTTGCTGAAATATAATGTGTTTGCTAATGCTACCTGATCTCCAAATTATGAGGATCAACAGTATTTACTTTCTTAATAGGAATATTGTGAGACAAATCTAATTAATAACAGGGTATGTAAAATTACACCTTCTGATTTATATGCTCATATAAATTGCATTTACCTGTTCTAGTTGTGATCTACATATTGTGGCAAGCCAATGTATCTGTGAAATTAAAGCCAGCCTTAAAATCTGCAGTTTTGAAAATGGAAAACATGATTCTTCAGAAACAACATTCAGCTGCACCAGATTCTTTACAGTGTTTGTCACCTTTTTCTAAGTAAACACCTGTTATTTCATGACCCTGCCTCCGTTTTAACTTTCTTTTAAAAGAGCATTTGGGTTGGACCTTTTCGGTTTTCTGGCATTGGGGAATACATCCCATTTTTTGATTAAGAAATAATATGGCAACACAATTTCTACAAGTTATAATGATAACTCAAAGAATCCACGAAAAAAATAAAATAATTTGTTTCTAAGATTTTGGGGTTTTTTAACTTAAAGAGAGTAGAAAAATTCTAACTACATTCAGATTATTCAAAACCAACTTGCTCGAGAATCAAGACTGAAAGGCTGAGTTAAAGGAACGAAGTTTCTTTCCCTGGTGAAGCCACACACCAAAGTGACTTTAAAAAGGTTTGACATGACTTTATAAAGGTTTTAGATGCTTTTAAAGAGTCCCTTTTTACAACAGAGAAAGGTTACGAACACAAGGAAATTCTAAGCTCAAAAGTAGGAAATACCATAAATAAAGAACTGAAAAGAATGGTTTTGCCTACATGTCTTAAATAAGTTATGTCACTACATCATGAACAATTTTTTCTACTAGAACTTTACAACAGGAAGGAGAAAAATGAAACAAAATGTGGAGATGAAGTTTTCTTACAAGCAGTAAATCATCATGAGATACCAAGAGTCTGCTTATGGTTCTTACTTACCATCTAGCCATTGTTGCTTGATATACACATCTTTGATTTTTGACCTTGCTAATTAGGCTGCATGGAAATAGCACCAAATGTTTGAGACAGATGTCAAACACCTGCAAAACCTAGCATGAACTGATGTTTACAAGCTCAATTCCATCTGGTTAATTAAACAGAAATCTTCTTACAAATACTGAAAGACATTGCTAATTAAGGTATTTATTTTTTTGTTTGACTAGTATAATGAGTCAACAATACTGTTTTTATTTTGCTTATTCTGCTACATAATATCAATATGGAGCAATGAATCTTTATGTATGTAGCACATCTCATGTTGATCACAAAAAAAAAAATTGGCTTCAATTAAAATAACTCCTCGTTGCTCCCTGGATTGACACAAACTAAAAGATGGCATCCAGGAAGGGATCAATTGAAGGCATTTCTAGAGATCCTTTGAAAAGAAAACAACAGCAGTGTCTCAGTATCCCCATTACCCATAGGGGGTTGCTCTTGCGTTTTCATTGACATGTCAATTACTTGGAAGGGAAGCAGGAATAAAGCCTAAGGGTGTTGAGTTATAAATTAGGACACTCCAGTTGACAGAGAGATTAGCTCAGTCTTTGAGGAAAGAAGACAGACAGGATGCTATAGAATACCCCCTATCAACTGATTCTTAGTTCACCTCTGAGTGGTGTTTTAGGACAGACATTCTCCAAAAGTATGACAAAATTCTTGTACTGACAAACATGCCCTGCTCTGACAAACATGAGGAATGAAAGAGAAAGAAAACTCCCCCCAAGTTTAAACAAACAAAAAATAAACCCCACAACTTAACAAAAAAAATATTACACACAAAGCCCTTGGGTTTGAATATTTCCATACATCCACTAAATTTAAACTAAACACACGTTAAAAGTTCAAAATGCTACAATGTTTTATGTATTCTCTATTGTGTAGCAATTCCTGACCAACTACACCCTTAAAACCAAGAGAAAACCTGTAAAGCAAGATTGTTTACCCAAACCCAGCAGTATGTGTGTTAATATCTCAGTAAGGTTCAAAAACTCTTATTTCCAGAACAGATAATATGGTAGTGAGGGCAAGTGACTAAAGAAACAAACTGGAATTTGGAAAGTAGGTTGTATTCTCAAATTTGCTTCAAGTCATTTGCCTCTTCCTCCATGTTCTCATCTGTAAATGGAGACAATGGCACTAACCTTTTCTTCAGAAACCCTTTGCAACCAACTGATTTCCATGCTGCACGCTGTAGCTAAGTATGGGTATTGCAAACAGGAGGTGAAATTAGAAAAACTACAACGTATGGAAAACTGCCATTATGCCAACTGCTTGTGCAGAATGTTGATGATGAAAAAGATGTGCTGATATTCCCCTAAGTTCTAAGGAGCGTAGGAGACCGTACCAGTGCATATCAGTCCATTTCCAATAATGCTGTTATGCCATGCATGGAAGCCTCCCTAAAACACACTCATTTTTCCATTTTCACAGATTCAGTGCAGAGAAATACTATCTCCTAAATACCTCTCATTTTACAGAGGTCTTTTTCTAAACTTTCATTTTTTTTCCCAACATTTTTATTAAGTCCTCACTTAGAGTGAACTTAGAAGTTTGCCAAAACCACAAATGAAAATCAGGAATGAAAAAGAGCTGGGTTTATTTCCTCCTTGACATTTGTAGTTTTGATGCTGACAGAAGCACAATACTATATATTATCTATGTTTCTAGCTAAAATGCATTTATCTGCTCTGAGACAAAATTACAAGTAAGGCAGATTTTGATTATAAAATTCATGTCTCTCATAAAAGAAAAATGCAAAATAAACCCCAGGAAACTTAATTATTAACTATCACAACAAGAAACAGCAGCATATTTGAACTATAAAACTTCAACATCCTTAGCTGAACTGTGTTCAACTGATTTAGGGTATATTTAGTTCTCTATTTTGTAAATAGGAACATTACAGATAGTTTGTCACCTGGATAGTAAAAATAAATCAAAATAATATTACATTCTCTTCTGTCTAGTGAATTTATCAGCTTTTGCAGAAGTTTCAAAATACCTATACATTTTTTGGATCTTGCCTCATTCTTCACCAATACAGTCTTTTTCTCACATTTCCCAATTATTGGAGCATAAATTTGCTTTTTATTTTAATTCACACAGTTCAAAGAAAAATAAAGTTAAAGTTACTGTACCTTAACAAATATACCTAAAGTGGCACTATTTTTGCATGCATGAAAGCTCAAAGCCTCAATAACTCCCATGAGCGATAACTCTTCTAACACTAATTAGATATTTGCTAATTAGTGTCTGATGTGTGAAATGAAAAACATTTTGAAGCTGAAATGGATAGGGTCTATAAAGATAGCACTATCCCAATTCCCTTTTTTCTGTTATCATATTTCATAAATATTAATAAGATCACATGATACTACCCCTTCTATTAAATTATCTTTCTGAAAGAAGTCTATTGTTTGGTATAATAGGGCTGTGTCAATATTTTGCATTTAGTGTAAAGCACTCAATGGAGGGAAATGTTTTCTCTCCATGTTAGAGATGTCCCATGTCATGCATCATTTTTATGCTGAATTAGCTGGCCCCTCTTTTTAAAAGTTTATCTTTATTGCACTGAAATGAAGAATGCAAAACAGTACTAAATAATCCTTTACACTTCTGAATAATGTTGCTAAATTTATCTCATTTCAATGTATCTGGAATAAAATATAAACAATTAAATAGATTTTTTCTTAAGCAGACACTGAGAACATCAAGTTATTGGCTCTGCTGGTCATTTCCAGGAAACATTTTGGAATGTTAGAATAGTTGAAATGTAACAACGTCTTAAAAAATAACTTCTACATTTATATTCCATATGTTGGAACAATATCTATCTTTGATCATGCATAGCAAATTGTTCCAAACTGCCAGGAAGAGTTACCAGTGTCATTCAGTGATACTAAACTATTTATCTACCAGAATATTAATACTTGAATCCAAGGAGGAGTTTCAAAGAAAAAAAAAAATCCATTAAGGTGATACAAGTGAACAACTTCAGATGAGGAAGTTAATTCCTAACAGGGTTACTCAAGTGCTGTTCTAGTGTAACTGCTCCCCTGTAAACACTGGCTGTAGCACAAATGGTATCTAACCACAGGATTGGTACTGGAATGGTAAATGGTTGCTAAGCATGAATTGACAAAGGTGAAACTGAAACATAAAAATGTCTAGATTATTACTTTCCCTAGGCTGACATTTTGTGAATATAACAATATCCATTAAAATGATAATATGAGGCAAGTTTTCAGAACCAGAATAAAACACATAGAGGCAAATGAAGCCACAATTTTGCATTACATGGTTTCAATGAAATGTCTGCTTTTCAGCGTGTAGTTAGGCAGTTCCTGAGTCCCAAAGGTGTTCCTGACATAGATCCCACCTTGTCTACCAGTGCAACAGGCTTTTCATTTTTCACAGATCCAACAGAAGAATAAGTTCTTCAGTATCTATTTATCGTGCGCCAGTAACTGATACTTCACATGTGCTTGATAGTTTTATCTAATATTCACAATTAAAGCATCTCAATATTGCTCAAACTGATCATCAGGGGCAAATTCAGAAAAAACTGAAATTTGTTTCCTTACTGATGTAAATATATTGTCCACTACAATAGCTACACTCTCTACCATTTATGTTCCTTCCTTCCTTCACAAACATTAGGGGCTATCATCTAGGACATACTGAAATATTTTGCCATATGCAACCCCAAAGATCACTTCTGTAACCAAGAGTGCTAGAGATACAAAGCAAATCAATACCCTTCTGATTCAACTTAGATACAAGTGGTCCACTGAGGTAGGCAGAAGCCTAAGACAGAAGATGACTATTTTCTCTGTGATTACACAGCTAAGCAAGAATCAAACTCTAGAGTTTCAGGCTTCCTATGACATACTCCTGTATGCATGGCAAACCTGCCTCAGCTTTGCCTTAGGAATTACCCTCCTTCCAAGCCTGTGCTAGAAGTGACAGAAGTCACCAAAGGCAATTTCATTGTAAAGAGCATTAAGTTGTCTCCTTTGCTGATAAATGCAATGCTCATTAGTTACTTTGCTTCTAGATTCAAGACTTGTTTGGCTGGGGAAGACAGGGTTTGCATTTGCCAATTAAAATGAGCTAAAATTCTTGCAAATAATTAAACTTTACATTTGTGAATTCAGAACACATTCATCTAGTTGTGCTCTGCTGATATCCTGAAGGAGTGAAAAAGCCAGGACTTGCTAAACAAGTGACTGGTTACAGTCAAACACCTCACAAATGCAGTATTTAGAGTGCCTCTATTAGGAATAAAAAAGGCAAGGTAATTTAGGTACTTAGACAAATGTTTAAATTGTTAGGAAAAGAAGAGTGTAAGAGTCACCCTGCTTTAACAAACTGCTGTGTTCAGTGAAGCACAAACTGATACCAAGCACACCTATAATCCAGGTTTTCACTGCTCTGGATACAGTGAGGGTATCTTTCCAACAAAATAAAGAAACTGGTTCTGGTTCAAACACATCACTTCCAAAAGTGAAAGGAATTACTGGCCATTTTGTAATATTATTAAATAATACAAAGAGTCTGTGCTAGCCTATTTTTGATGTAAGTTTTGCCAATGTATTTAGAGTTCAGTTACGTTCTGCAGGTGCCTCAGTAAGAAGAAGTGAAGGAAGCATGCTAGCTCAGGGAAGGACAGGTTGCTGTTCCTTGTAGAAATCATTATGGTCCTAAAAAGATTGAACATGTGCTTGTAGCTAAAATTTACCTGCTGTATCAACAGAGTAATAGCAACTGCTCTGCTGAAGCAGCCAGCAAGAAACATTTTACCCAGGAAGATCAAGGGCAAATCAGATTTTCCTTCAAGCAGCTTTTACTTGGGTAAAAATAGGAGAGGCCTTGGAAGGGCAGGGATGTATCTATTTTCAGAGATCACGTAGTTGAAGCGACAAACTTTTCTTTTCTAATAGGTAACTTCAAAGAAAATCTACATCACAGATGTGTAGAATACTAATAAGCTGCACTTTCATTTTCTTCTGTTTTTAATCAGCCATGCAATCTCTTAAAGATATTTCATTAATATATTAAAAAATATTTAATATTCAGTAATTAATTCTTTTAATTTCAACTGCTTTCTTGACACAGCACAAACATATGGGAATGCAGTGTAGGGCTAATCAACCTCCTTGTATGGCTTTAAAAAAACTCCACTAATTAAAATGAATCTTTGATACGCTAATGATAAGACTTTGATAAGCCATCATCTATACGACTAGGAAAAGCCTTGTCTAGTAACTCATAACTCTGTGTGCTCTTTCTGCCATTTCCTTACAAAATACTGAATTAACTGCATCTTCAGAAAGGCCAATTTCTCATGTTTCACTTATCCAGCAGGGAAGTTTTTCCTAAAGAACACAGAGAAGACCACAGCAGAAAATAATTGCAGCCTTGACTTAAAATAAAAGCACATTTTTTCAAGTGTTGCTGTTATGACCAAAAATTTATTCATTTAAATGCCTGGAGAAAGAGTAATAGCTAAAGTTTTAACATCATGAAACTCACTTTCTGTGAAAATGAAATGGTATTATATTGTGCCATAAGTGATGGTTTCTGCATTTTCTCTCTCTTCCACTAACTGAAATTTGACTTTCATTGGCAAAGTTTAATTATTGAACTTTTTATCTAAATAAAATATAGAGAAGAATTTGTCAGAAGACTGATTTTATACAGCTGTCAAATAATAACAGGAACACATTCTTAGTGAGTATTAAAGGTACTTTATAGCCATGGATTCCTCTAGTTGCAGATGTTTCTACACCTTGGTGGGAAGCCTGAAAACCCACTTGCATTTGCATGCTCTCCTAATGTTTCCTGGCACACGGAACCTGCTATTTTTATCAAATGGATTTTGGTATTTCACACAAGTCCATTGTACTTTGGAACTGTTCAAGTGTCTACATTTTCATTTTTTCAAACATTTCCAAGTGCATGAGCTTTTATTTCAAGAATGAAAGTCTTGCATGACTGAAACTTAATGAACCAAACGTTCTGTGTTAATGTTCTTCCTAATGGATCAAATGGAGCATGTGTTAACAAACAAACAAACAAAAAACACACCAAAAAATCCACTCCCCAGTCTCCAACAAAACGCAGCCAAACCTAAACCCCAAAATACTCTGCAAATGCCAGGTAAGAGCTGGTTGCTAAGCTGAACAGCAGTATCATCACCAAACCCCCCAGAGCCAACAGTCACATGATCTCCTTCACCAGTCCTCAGAAATTTTGTTGTAAAAAGATTCTGTGCTCAGGAAATTAAACAAATTCCTATGTCCCCATTATGGCTACAACTGTTTCTAGGAGTGATCTCACATAATTTTAACTCCATGGATCTGTGATACTGTTCTGTCCTACTCCTGTGGATGTTCAATGAAGGGTCAGTGGTAGGAACAGTTCTGGAGAACATTCAGATCGTATCTATATAAATGAGTGTATAGAGCATAAAAATGATAAAATATTTCAATGTCTTTCATCAGATAATAAGCATTGCTGTAAGGAGTTCAGAAGTTCGATTAAATAGGCTCTTTAAGAAGCTGTAAGATTCTTGCTTTTCATATTTATTTTCACTTTTTTGCTCTTTGGTTATCCTTTTAGATACAGTAATATTTGCTAGATAATATTAATCTACTGTGGGAGACTGAACCCCAGGGGAGGAGGAGGGGAGCAGCAGTATGAAAAAGTCCCACACAACCCATTGCATAGATGTGCTGTCAAGAGTGCCCAGGCAAAAGTACAGTTCAGCACTTACTGAATAACAGAGAATATGACAACAAAGGACATGGGGAATTCAGTTGCATGCTCCTGCTTACACATTTAGGCAGCCCAAGCAACTGGGACACTTGAATAAACTGCAAGGGAGGTGCTGAACAACTAATGTTAATGTACTGTTACTTGTGGAACTTGTTGCCACACTGTTGCTGGGATAAAACACCTGAAATCCACTTGGGAACACCAAACAGAAACAATCACATTAATATTACAAAGAATAAATAACAGTAAAGTGTAGAAATCCTCAGACTACCACCAATAACTCTCTAAGGCTTAGATTTTTCTACTTCATAATTTACATATTCATAGGTTTTTTTCTTATATATATAGTGATTTGTTAAATATTCCTATGACATTATTGCTGTTAGGTCTAGTAGAAAGGGAAGTTTGGTTGCACCGAACTCCCAACCTACCAGTAAAATTCCCATGGTAATAAATTGCCAGACAAAGACTGGCCCCTAAGTGAGCTGTGTACACATGGCTACAGAGAGGAGCAATAAATGGCACAAAGGAGCTATGGCAGGACTAGGATTGTAAACTACAATCATATTGCCATAATGTTTCTGGTAACATGATTGATTTTCCTTTTGTAACTTCAGTGTGATAGATTTTGAAAGAGCCACTCAGATGATCAATAGGAATTTTTTCATGGCGCTTTGGCTATTTCAAACTTATTTTTCCTTTACTGTTTTTACATTCACTACACCCAAAGGATTAACCTCAGCCTCCATTCACAAATTATTTGAGTTTAAGAAAATATATACATGCACTTTCCATCTCTGCAAAATCCTGTGAAAAATCTACTTGTCACACTCTTATTATTCCAACTATCATCAATGCTATAATCAGTATAAATAAATGCATGCAGGGAAGACAGAAGCAATGGACAATCCTATCAAAATCAGACAGCAGGGCTCTTGCTGACTTGTTTAATATTGCAGCAGTGGATGCCAGTAAAAGAGGTGCTGCCAGTGCCTGTGAAGGCACCATGCCTCATGCTACCCAACAGCCTCTGGCTGTGCCAGCCTTTGTCCTGGCCTTGCTGGAGCTTTGCTTTTAGCTCTAACGATGATTTTTTTAATAAGTAAGTGGCTATTGCCTAATCGGTTTTACTTTTCCTTAGCTTTGTGTACTTGTGTGAAATAGTAACTTTTAAAGAAATTATAGTGACAAGTGGTTAGTCTGGGCAATGTTCAGTGCTTCTGAACGTAGTGACACAGCACTCTGCAGTGCAGGCACAACTGCAAAGAGAGGGGCACTGGGTGATGTGGGAAACCCCAGCACTGTAAATGCTGAAAACAATGAACAATCTATACTACATACAAGACACTGCACACACAGCACGTTCAGAAGATACACAGCACTGCAGGTCACTGAAGAAGCAGCAAGGTGCAAAAGAATGTCAGAAAATTAACAAGACTCCAAAGCTTTCCCTAGAGTGAGGAGGATGAGAAAACACTGACAGCAACATCATGCTCTTCCCAGCAAAAGAGGAAGATGAGCTCCTTCCTCACCAGCAGCGCTATACCCCTCCTGCCACATGAATGACTCCCTGAAACCTCCCTCCCAAACTGGAGCCCACTGCCTTGGGACCCAGGGGCAGTGGAACTGCAGCATAACATGAGAAAGGTAGAGGTGGCGTGCAACAATTTTAATTGTATTACTGAGACTTGTATTATTTAATGCTTTTTTCTTGAGATTTTTTCATGTAATAGCTTTCTCCCCTCTACTTTTCCTTCTTTTTCTGTAATAGCTACATCTGGCCTAACAGTAATTTCTTTATTAGCCTGTTGTGATTTCGATTACTTTTGCAGTACATTTTTGACTTTACATATGGTTGTGTTTCTTTTTTGTCCATAACAAAGACTTGGGTAATAAAAATAAGGAGCTAACCTGAAGTTAAGGCTAGGTCTCCAGTCCCCCAGTAGAACTGTGAGTTTTAACAGAATGGAAGATGGAAATCATCTTATGCTCCTATAAAAGAGGGAGGCAACAGCAGAATGTATCCTTTTAATTATTCATGTTCAAAATCCATATAGATTTTGTTTTGAAAGGCTAACAGTGTGATTAAAGAACAGAAGGAAAACATATGTCTGAAGACACTCTGGTAAAAAAATACTTTAGAAAAATGTTTCATTGCATAAAAAAAAGTCTCAAACTTCAGGAGCTATTTACCTAGATATTTGTGCACAACCAACAGGGAAAAATGACTGAGTCACTCCAAATGAGTGCGACTTGGCAGGTCTGCAGAGCTCAGCACTCCTTCTGTTGCCAAGTGTCATGCTTCATACAGCAGACTCACGCATCAGGTGTCCATGTCACACTTTTATTTCACTCTGCATAAATCTCACACAGAGATATCTTGACAAGGTTTGTTTTATGCCAACATGAGTGCTCCATAAGCATTGCTTAACTGGGAAGACCAAGAGCTGGCAGCCGGATCAGCTTAGGTGCAGTTTTGATTCCTACAGCAGACACAGAAGTTATCGGCAAACCACTGTGCCAGTTGTTGCTGGAGCCTCAGCACTTAGCCAGTAACAAGTGTGTGATGTCCTGAGAGCTTCCACAACTCCAGCAGTCACAGCTATGCTCTGCTGCACTAGCAAATCCAATACACGTTGACCTTGGTAATACTTCTGCTTTTAGGCTCTGGAGAAAACGTCTTTGTTTTTGTCAAATGTGGCAAACCATAATCAAACAGATTTTAGTATGTCATGTAACTAGCGTTTTATGTTTTATTCCATTTAGTGTTTTCAGGTCACTCATTTATACAACACTCTTGTTTAATTCTATTTTTTTATCCTATGTTGTCATACCTGATTAACCTCTATTTGAAACTCTTATTTTCCATTAGCACACTGGGTGTATTCATATCTGTTTGGAGCTACATGGGTAAATCATGTGCTTGGAGCACTGCCTCAGCAAGCAAATTGTCTGCTGAGAGTGCAGTTCCACGCTCTAATCTGTGCTGGTGGTGAACCCAGTGTAAACAGATCCTGCACTTCTCCTCTGCACCCACTCACCCTGCCCATCCCACCAGCTCTCCCCTGCTCAGCACACTCAGCCATTTATGGTGAAAGTGGTCGGAGAAGGGGAGACAACAGCCAACACCTTAGCTAAGGATCTGACTTACACAAAGTAACTGCCATATCCTCAAAAAAACCCAACCCTCAAACAAACAAACAAAAAACCTCACAAAAAATCCCAAACTTAGTGTCATTTATAACCTGATCAGGAAATTTCAGCTGTGCAATTTCACCTGCACAACCTACAGGAACTGTAACAAGGGCAGGAGTGAGAAGCTGAGGGGAAACTGGGCAGGCAGCTCTTAAATCAGCCTTGCGGGAAGAGACCAGTAGTGTAGATGTCTGCCTGGAGGGCAAGACAGTGATGGGGGACAACATGCATCTAAGAAGTGAAGAGCTGTGATCCTTCTACATTTCCCAAAGGAAATAATTATGCTAAAGACTTTTTTCCTCTACAGAAAGGCCATTTCGACTTTGAGCTCAGTTTCCTTTGTATACTTTGTTCAGTATCCATCATGGCGTCCATGGATTATTTTACATTGTGTTTGAAGAAATACAGGTACACTGCAGATGACAGAATCTTTTAAATATTCCATGGCAAGTTTGCAGTTTTATAACTTTTTTCCCCCCCTTTATGTATTGTCCATTAATATTACCCATCTATTTTTTAAGAATTGTTTCCTAATAATGCATCTATTTCAAACAAACAACTCCACAGTCATTCAAGAGAATTGTTCTCCCATTTATAAAATCCCTGCAGTAGGTACCAAGTGATTCAGACCACAGGGCTAAGCTGACACCTGCTTTACAAGACTCAAACCCTCTGCATTAGGCACCTCCAGGTCTTTTATTTAATGTGATACTGGTTCTTCCTTTGCATTTGCTGCCACCCTTGATCTTCCCAGTGCTCTGATGCCACACACAATTTGGCTGCTGGCTGATCAAGAGCAGTTCTTGTAACAAAATGTGCCCTGCAATAATTTCAGTCAGAGAAGGAGGTTTCATCCTGGGAATAGCAGTTTTCAAAAGAACAACACTTAGCAAGAAAAGAAAAAACACTATTCCTTTATGTTATTTTATTAAAATTCCCTTGAAAAATAAATGGGGTAAGCAACTAAAGCATAAGGCCTTTTTAAGCATAGGATTCCTTGGGAATTTTGTTCTTCAACAGACTGAATGTTAAATCTGCCTACGTTACACATCTCATCCACTTGCACGTTTATTTCCTTATCTCACCTTGTCAACTTACTCCTTTCAAATACTTTGCAACATCCCTGACTCTTGGACCAACTCAGACGGTGCACTTATTTCCCTGGTAAAAATGACATGCAATATCCCACACTGGCAACTTCACCGACGTGAAACAAGGTTAGCTAATGTAATTAGAGAGGAATGAAAGCTTCTTTATTAAGTATAAGAATTCCTTTTCCCCTTTCAGTGGCAATTTCTAGACTTCAGTCTCAGCATGAATTCTATTTTGTATGACAGTGGAAAGCTGGAAGAAGAATCACTGGTACATTACTATAGTTTTGTTTACCATGTGCGGTCAGACTTCTTGGATAACACCTCTATTTGTCTGTGACACAGCAGGGAGTAAATGAAAATGTTTATTCTGACCCCTCAGCAGAAAGAACTCCCTTAATCCACTCACTGATGAGATAACACTGTAGGATTACAATAATCAACTTGCAGTATGTCCTCTATTAGGGCACTGAAGATATGGCATTTCACATCCACTGGGGAATGATTCTTCCCTTACATAACAGGGACAGGCTTTCACCTTTTCAGATCACATTTTTCACTCCAATGCTGAGCCCTCAAACTGCTTCTGTATCAAATAGCTAATATTAAGCTAAATACTACAATTCTAAAAGCCTGCAACTAAAAGAAAAAAAAATTGTTTGCAATGCCCACTATCAATTTAAGTAATAGAATGATAAAGGGACAGATGTTAACAATATACTTGAGCTTCTAAGCATCCTCATAGGGATAGAGTTACAATGAACTGCTTGTGAAGGGCCCTTATTTAAATGTAGATGCAAATCCCAATCACTTCCTGCCCTAACAAATTAAAAAATTTCTAATACTACTGGTAAACACCACAGTTCAAGTCATGACAATTGCCTAATGTCATGCAAGAATTCTCCATTTGCTGCAGAATTACTGAGTTTTGTCAAAATTCAAATAATGAAACACAAGGAGGAGGGGAGGGAAGAAGAGAGAATTCAGATAATTTGTTCAAACCTGGATTTTTTCCATACACTTTTCTAAAGGAAATTTTAGGTGTCAAAAAATACATATCTTGTGCTCATTATTAAATGCTAAATACCACAGTGTTTTGAGCTGCCTTGTGGCCATTGTAAAGAAAACAGGTGTTCTGATAGATTATAAAGTGTGAGTCAGAGGATGTGCAGAACAGAATTTTAATGAGGCTGCAAGCACAGAAGTCTGACTAGCCTTTTGAACATGATGCTAAAACACTGAAAGTAGTCTTAAAAGAGACAAATAGCAGGAACACAACTAAAAAAATCCTCATTAATGTACACCAAGTGAATGTGATATAGAAAGTCATTAAGTGAGGTTTGGCAAGGCGTCGGAGGAGCTGATTACCACAAGGTCTGTGGCTGCAGAGGCAGATGCTCTGGACAAGCCCCTCAGAGGTGGTGTTGGCTGGTTCAAAGGGGGATTCATCATTTTCGCCTTTGCTCTGACTCCTGCTGCTAAAACATGCACATTTGTTAATTATTTGCTCAGCTATGTGAAGGTCCAGTCTGACATTCTAGTAACATTATAGTAACAATTGCAGAAAAATCTTCACTGAGCGTCTGATCCAGCCTCCAGTCTCTGTTCTCTCCTGCACTAGCAGCAGATGGCACAGACCCTCTGCCTGGCCTTGCCAAGACTAGCTTCAGACCTTCCCAAAACAGGAGCTAAAGGCAACCTTAGCACATCAGATAACCACTCAAATCACTCCTACCATTACATAAGCACAGAGCCGCCCCAACAGTTTTAAAAGACTATAAACATTCTGTGGTTGACATTTAGGTATAAAATAATTGTGAAAAAATTAAATAATTCCTGGTATCTCAGGACAGCTTTTTCTTTTAACAAAATTGCTGCCTGAAAAATCAGACACAGGCATTACTAAAAGAAGCAGATCTGGGTGTGTGTGAATGAAAAGGAGAGAGAATGATCCTCCGAACTGACACCACTCCAATTGCTCTTTAGATAGTTTACTCATGTGGTTAAACCAAAGGAAAGAAAATAAAAAAATATTCAATCTCTGTGCACAGTTTAAATGAGCACTTGCACATAGACTCAGTTATGTGAAAGTGGGGTTTTTATATCTGGGAGCTCGAAATCAAGCATGAAGGTAAATACAGGAGTGGACCTGTTAGTAATAGTAAGAGGACTGCATCAGATAGAAATCTATGTGACAATACAGAGAAAAATACCTTGAGCAAAAATATGACATTTGCTTTATATGAAACCATTTTAGTATAACTTCATTAGACTGTTATTAAGGTTATTCTCTTCCTACAAATTTCTGTCAAACACATACTATCAGTATCAGTACTGTGTTTCTGCAGCTATCTAGTCCATGCTTTGTAAAGCACACAAGTTGTTAAGTGTATGCATTTTTTGCCTCCCACACATTCTTGGACATATGTTGTTTACTTTTTAAACTCCAAAAAGCGAGCATAGAAAGTTACTTCTACACAGAGAGGATTTCTTTAGCTCAGCTTTAGAAGCAACATCCACTTGGGTTTCTGACGTTGAAAGCTCATGAGAAATGCCATAGCACTAACAGTAAAGGGAGAGAGGTATTAATTACTGCAAGACCTACATTAAAAAACCTCAAGATATAGGAGTCAGAACAAGAAAAAGAGCAGCAGTCGCCCTTCATAAAGGTCATTATAACAGCAATGGACAATCTCCTTCGGTGACACTGGGTACATGATTTGTACGACAGAAAGAGGATCCACAGTCTTGAATATAAATGTGGAACAGTCCAATCAACTGGGCTCTACTAGTGTTCAATAGAGAGACAAGGTTTTGACTGTTTTCCAGAAGAGAGAAGGTAAAATGGCCAAGCAATGGGGATACCCCAGAAAAGGTAAAGTCCAGGTGAGACCTTTCAGGACGCCTGAATAAGAGACTGCCTTGGGAAAACCAGGCTGCCAGCCTGCTGCCACCTTTACTGGTTTGGCTGGCTGTCACCTCCAAGAGACCTAGAAAGTGCAAAAAATCCAGAATGCCAGGACAAGGTTTGAAACCCAAAACGTCAAACAGTTGCTTGGAAAATGTGAACACACGTTCTTTGAGAGGGAAGCCTGTGCTCTTCTGGTGTCTTTGTGGACATATGGATGTATAAAAGAGTGTGTGCGTGTGTATTTGTACGTATGTGAGAATATATGTCCTAAGGATATATAAATAACAGCTTCAGCTTCCACACAAAACATCCTCCAGCAGAGGTAAACCTGGAGAGCACCTCTCAACAGCAGAACTCATAAAACACAGGGCAGGTGCATAGAGATTACTCCCAGGAGTGGTTTAATCCTTTCATTAAGCCTTTAACCTTCATACTGTATACTCAGTTATTTTCTGTCAGACTTGGTTTAGTTCTATTGTTCTGGTTAGATTTACATATTCTTAGAACCAAGTCAAAATAAATTTATCCACATTTAGATAATCTTATAAAAACTTTTGGACGTTTCCTGTTCACTTTCACTCTTCTCCCTGCTAATATAGCTTAAAAAAAAAAAATAGATGGAAAGAAACTTGGAAAAGCCTAATTATGGAAATCCTGAAGTTGAAAAAAGTGCATCGAAGACAGAAAACAAGAAATTAAAAGAGAAACATGTTGAAATCCCAGTTTGTATCCTGGTAAACGGAGGAAGGGAAGGACCTACAACTAAAATGTATGCACCAACACCTTAGTAAGTACAAATATAATGAAATTACAGCGACTTATACTGGAGTGCCAGCCCACACATAAAATGCCTCTATTATTATAGCTTAAAGCATACATGTAGGTGGTGGGAGTGGTGACTGAGAGTCTCATTTTCTTTGGCCATATACTCTGGTCTTTTTTAAAAGAAAAGAAAAAAACAACAAGAAACTGGAAAAAAACAAGAGCACATCAGATGAATACTTCTGAATTATTCTGCACACCCACCTCTCCCAATCCCATTCAAAACAATTCCTTATGCAGAAAACCTGTGACCTGAACACACTTTCTGCACTGAAAATACGATTTATATGACTTATTTGTAATGCTCATGAACAATACAGTGGGTACATCTGTATCACAAGTATTCAATCAGAAACTGTCAAGCACCTTTAGCTAATTCTTTAGCGCTCCTGATTTCCCCTTCACTCATGTGAAGATCAGTGGTGACAAGGACATTCATTCAGCCCTGAACGCAAGATCATCTTTGAGCACTTTTTAAGAAGCTGTTTAATGTATAGTTAGGGATTTCTGCACCAAGTGGATACTTGTTAGCACTTCACAAGCTAGTGCAAAACATGTCTTCTAAAAAGATACAGAAGAATAGCTTGAATGGGTATTTTGGTCATCTCAACAGTTCCTATCCAGATATTCCTGAGGATACTGGACATTTTCAAGGCATCTATTTACACAACCCCAGCCAGAAAACATAAGCATTAGAATTCTATCTTATTTTGGTGAAAATAAAAAAAAAAGCTTCATAAATATTTTTGTATCATGGGCTTTATTTTGACTATGTTTTTTTATTTCAACTTGTAAAATTAATTATACAAATTGAGATTTTATAAGCTTTCTTTTGAAGAATCCCTCTGCTTCCAAACGTGTTCCACCTAAAACACTTAAATCCCTGTTCTCTCAAAAATCTCTATTTGTATAACCCAGATAAAGTGTGTGGCTTTAAGAACAGATATTGTTTCAATTCAACAGGTGGCTTTCATGCATACTTTTCTTCAGTCTCATATTCAAATGCAAACGTGCTCTAACAACAACTTCTTTTTCTTGTTCTTTAGAGTCAGGGTGACTCAAAGGAAAGGCAGCCCGAACACCAGCGCAATCGATAATGTATACTTGATTACATTCTTTCCGATTTTAGCAACAAAAGTTACCAGTAGTAAAGCCCAGCCTCGGAGCGAGCAAACGTTTTAAAGTTTTGGCTATAGAGCGCTATAGATACAATTTAAGTTACATTTTAAAATAACTCTATTGTAAACGTTGCATATTAATCACTTGCCTGCAGAGAGTGGGTAGGAGTTCAACAGTTTTGCCAAAGAAATGTCAGTAAATGAAAACTAAGTGCCTAAATTTTTGGTGTGAAAACAATAACCCTTCTAATGATTGCACATAAATTACAGCTTTTGTGTGGTAAACACCCAATAATCAGTGAATAAATGAAAATTAACTCTTTAGGTTTGAGAACACAACATTTAAAATATTCAAATGACAATACTAGTTCAATGCCCTTTACAATTAGAATGCATGAGGTTTAATAGTTTACTGTCTGCCAGTTCCCTAATTCAGTTCAGTATGCTCATATCTTCAAGGAAATAATCTCGTTACAGCATTTCCATTTAATTCCATACTGTCTGCCATAGCATGTAAAAGAATAATCAAAGCAAAAGAACCATATAAATTTGATTTTTTTTTCTTTAAAGTTGATTCCATGGCAATAACCAGTGCATGAGTTTGCCGAGAAATCAGTTGCTTCAAAGACTTATCCCAGGCAACTAACTGAAATGTTTCATTGTCCAAAAGGAATCCTTAAGATTTTTTCCCCTTCCTGACTATGATACAACTGAAAATTGTACAAATACACACCAAATTTTCCATATCAAATTTATCAGTTGCTGGTCTTGTAAAAGACAGTATACCCAAGCCAGAGAGATCAATTCACAGTTGACATCAGAACTGTATTGTCTTTCCCTCACCCATATAAAACAAATTCCTGCTCCAGCTGGGAGCTGTGGAGCTCAGCTGGGAAAGGGGAACCCCACCAATCTCCCTTTGGACCACAGAGAGGCACAGCAAAGCATCACCAGGCCATACAGGATGGATGGATTCTAATGACTTAGGAAAAGAGGTAGAGGCAACAGTCATTGTTGCTGCAATAATGGCTACAGATGGCTACAAAACGCCCTATTCTAGTCACTAATAGCAACAAAGGTCGGTGGACCATTTAGTGTAAGTGAAGGAAAACACACAGTAAAATGTAAAAAAACCCACCAAACAACAACAAAAAACCCCAAACCAAAACAAACAAATGGGGAAAAAAACCCTACCAAAAACAACCCCCCCCCCCCCCCCCTTTTTTTTCCCCCTTTTTTTCCCAGAGATTTCATTTAAAAGCACAAATAACTTTCAGGGGATTTCCACATTTGAAGTAGAGTCAAACATGTTACAGCAGGAAACAGCTGTAACACAGCCTGTTAGATGTATTCATTTTTGTTTTCTGAGCATCATTCCAGTGGCACAAATGATATTTCCCACATGCCCTCAGCCTACAAAAATGATGATGGAAGCTTCATAAATTACTGATGCATTGCTTAGACATACTTTATAAAATTAATAAATTCTTCATGAAGCAATGGAATGATGTGAAAGCTTCCAACAGAGATTCTATATAGGTCTTCTTTGGATAACTGTTAAAAAGAAAAGCCCCTTTAGAATTGAGATTAAGACGGATCAGCTTCATGATTAGACAGAGCACTCACACAGCAATGAAATTAGGAACAACTTAATTATTTTCCAGCACTCTAAAAAGAAGTATGCACAAAAGACTAATAAAAATTACACAGCAAGAATGTAAAAGAAAGAGACTGCAACGGGTAAAGGCAGGACTTGGCTGGGAATGCAGGTGTACAGTGGAACAGACTGCTGTGTGCAACTAATATCTAGTACAAATAGGCCTCTCTAACTTTTATCATCTCTCCTGGAAAACTGTCAGTTGAGAAAGTAACTGACTTGACAGTACATTAACTAGTGTGTGTTGAGTAGTTAGCAACAACTTCAAGATCTCACTTGGGTTACAAAAAAATCCACAAGGTCTGTAAAGCACATATGAACATGTGCTCTGTTTCCATTGAATGTAAATTTTACCGCCCTAGAAAACTCAGAAAAGCAGCACACGAGAGCAAACTCAGGGAGATACACATTAAGTAAGTGTTAAAATGTTTTCAAATTATTTGTAGAAATATCAGCTCTGCCTTCCCTAAAGGGATGCTAGCATTTAAGTTGCTCATATTGTCTTTTTTCCTCCTAAATGTCAGATGTTTCCTACTTATTTTCACCTAAATATGCAGGACAAACCTAAACCTGCTGCTCAAATAATCCTGCATGGTTAATAAAGAAAAACATACTGGGTTTAGAAACAAGATGCCATTTTCAAATAAAAAACAACAATGTCTTCTTATGCCAGGGTATAAGAGGAGATGAAATGGTAGCCAAGGTCAGTATATCCAAATACCGACAAACCCAGAGATCACACAGGGTTTTTTAAAGTGATTCACCACCAGTCTTAATGGCAAACAGTGAATCACAGAATCATTCTGGTTGGAAAAGTCCTCTAAGATCATCCAGTCCAACCATAACCTAACTCTACCAACTCCAATGCTTAAACTATCTTCCTAAGCACCACAACTACATGTCTCTTAAACACGTTTTGGGATGGAGATTAAGCCATCTCCCTGAGCAGCCTATTCCAGTGGTAATTACCCTTTCAGTGAAGAATTTTTTCTAATACCTAATTTAAACCTCCCCTGGTGCAACTTGAGCCCATTTCCTTTTGTTCTATAGCTTGTTACTTGGGAGAAGAGACCAATCCCCGCCTCACTACAACCTCCTTTCAGGTAGCTGTAGAGAGCTGACAAGTTGAAAGTTTGGTGTAAGCAAAGACTTAAGCCTGAGAGAGACAGAAAGGAGAGGAGGAGCTCACTCTTCCTGTGCCAGTCACCCCGTAACAACAGTGGTACAAGGCTTAGCCAACATCTTGCGCTTCTTATCAAAGAAATGACTAATGTGTGAAATCCTATCTTGTACCTGCAAAGCCAGTATGTTGTCCATGCACAGGAGACAACACCTACCCACAGTATAATCATGCACAAACAAGGACCTCACAATAGGTCTCAAACTATGCACTGCACAGAACCTGACCTCAGCATCCTCCTAGTCAAACTACCCTGCCACTGAGGAGCCTGGGCAGCAGGGACAGCTGAATGATTTCTTAGCCAACTGGGATTAGTGCAAGACATCCTAGCTGAATAAGAGACTACACTTCCATGGATTGTTAGGATTAATGGTCTATTTTATTGCTTTGTTTTGCAGGAAGAACTCTGTAGGTTTTCTAAAAGTCAGGTGCCCTGAGTACTTAAAAACTTGTACTATGCCTCTGGAGCCACCCAGGGGAACCTGTTCAGCAGTGGTTTATGGAATACACTGATGGCAAAGCCAGCACCACTGAAGCAGTTACATTTAAAAAAACACACATGAAAAAAAATTGTAACTTAAGAATGGTCTGGCCAGTCCTAGTGGGTATAAAGTACTAGCATACATGTCAGAGCTTCATGCCCCTACACCACAGAAAGAACTGATGCTGACCAATGTGAAGCTTGGAGACATCCCAAATGACTCATTATTTGTGTCAATTCAAGAAGGTTATACCCAGAGTCATAAGAAAACACAACACGCAGTTCCATGCAGACAGAAAAAATGAGACTGTTAACTTCCTGCAAGGTTCCAGTACATCACATCTTGTGCAACACAGAATTCTTTTTACTTCTGCTGCAAATATTCAATCCACTAGCATTGACAAAAAAGCACAGCCAACAAGATCATCCTGAACTGTTTAAAAGGTATGTTACCCTGCTGAAAGCCTCAGCCTGTGAACATTTATCAAGCCATCCTTTCTAATGTAATTGGGTTGGAATTTACCCTCATAACCAAACAATAAAGCTAGATCAATGAGTTTCAATCACAGGACTCTAGCAAAGAGTGTAACTTGTATAGATAATTCAAATCACAATCTTATTGTCCTTTCCTTCTTCTTGGTACTGTACGAGAAATAGTAGATGTTGCCACATTACCACCAGTGATGATCTCATAGTATTAGAAACTTCTTCAGAGATGAGCAGCAATTTTCCTACTTGAAAGCAGTATCAGGCTTCACTATGCTGAAAGGAAATGAGCAGAACACAATCCCAATTTCTTTTATTTATCCTTTTTTTTTTTAACAATCCAGTAATACCTTTTGAAAGGGCTTCTAGCAACTTCCCATGTTTTAATAGTGTTTCAGTAGTATTAATAATTAAGTGGTGATCTTAAATGCAACAAAAAAACCCTACAACTTCTGACTGAATGATTAAACAGGTGCAGGCCCAAAGTTACACAAATTTAGCTTGGCATTCATTATTCTACTTAATTTAGAATCAAGAGCATGGATAACTTTCAAAATGCTAATTAGAAATGTGAAAATAAAACCTTAAAATGGTTTTGAAGAGTAACATTTTGCACGATTTCTGAATTAACCTAAGCAAATCACTTCTTCTGCCTAAGAATTAAACAAGAATTCAATTAGACAAAACCATTAAACTGACAGCTTTAAATGCAACTCTTCTTTTTGCATTTGAATATAAACACTTATCTTAATACCAAGCTAGGCACTGTTACAATCCCTTATATTCACGAAAATACTTGACTCTTATTATACAAAGCAATTTTGATATCAGGAAATAAGTTACTTGATTATTTTTGTTTGTTTTCAAAACTAAATTAGTATTTGCCGAAACATTTCAGATTAGAAAACAGCTTTGTTCTGAAATTACAGCTAGTTCTTTCAGACTTCTTACTGTCCCCGTTGATGTAAAATGTCAGTTTTACACAGTTAGAAGAAAGCTGAGCAACCAGGTTATTTCCGTGGGATCAGTAAGGACTTTCCAAAATAAAACACTTGCAAAAATTGCATTCAAATACAGAGCAGGAAGCACTGACTGCCCATATTATTCTGGGATCCCGGAAGGGAAAGCATTTCCCACACTCTCACAAAGCTCTGCATGTTGTTCTTATTGTCATGTGTATGAGAGCTGGGCTGGAAAAATGGTAACTTGAATCTGCAGGTAGTGTGTGAGGATGAGAGGGGTTACAGGCACGATTCTGCTTTACATATCAATAAAAACACCAAATAATTCCGTACATTATCAGTTGCTTCAGTCATTATTCAAGTTGATCAGGGTATTTTCCCAGGACCAAATAACATTAGAACCTGCTCTCTGTACAAGGCTACTGGGGGAAGGGGCACAGCACGTGAGAGGAGTTGACAGCACTGGTCTCCATGCTCCTCTCTGACCTCCTTTTCTGAGAAAGGGCAGAGGTGTACTTAAGAGGGAAATAGCCATGAAAAGTCAAATGAGAGAAACCCTGCAAAGCAGCAGCATTAAGAGGCCAAGGCAAGGCCAAGGTAATAAGGGCAGGAGAAGAGCCAGCTAGAACTGACAGTCCCATCAGCTGCAGGGCAGAGAGAACCCCACCAAAATCTTGGAAACTCTCCTTCAGTGGCAAAAACTCCCTGTTTTGCCTCCCTTTCAGCTGCTCCAAATGACAGGGTTTCCTTCTGCTGCACAAGAAATGGAAACAAGAAGGTGTCACATTGGCCTGGCAATTCTTCATTCTAGGGAGAATCTTTGCATGTGAATAGATAATTAACACCACCTGCTTCTTCCCCTCCAGGTAAGGGAAAGGAGCACGTTGCTGATGAGACTGCTCATTGCTCTTCTCCTCTCTCTCATGCAGATGCGTCTCTTGAACAAGACCTCTGGTACCAATCTCTCATGAAGAAAAGTAAAATACGCTGCCCAGTTTTCCCAAGTGAGCAAGTATGGTCACTGCATTTCCCTGGATAAGCAAGGGTTTGTTTTTCTCACTCTTGCATTGTTTTGCGTTACAGTGTTTTGCTTTTCAGTCAGGCTAGATACTAGCATTGTTGCAACAAGCTAATTATATTCTATTTTAATAAGCATCTTGGTTTAACTTCTGCTTGTATGAGATTAAACTCTCAGCCTCACCTCCACTTTTTTTTTTTCATCAGGGAGATACCAGACTGTCTGTGGTAGCCACGGATTCTACTTAATCTCTGTGATTCTTCTCCCAGTACATCTTAATTTATTATGAATTATTAGTGCAAGTGTTCTGCATTCAGTATCTGCAATGGTCTTAATGATTATGGTCTGAGTGATGACCCCAGCCTTCAACAGTTTGGTGTGAGGAGTCCCCCTTGCACAGGCTGCTGGTCAGAAACCACTGGCTCTGTACAAAGCACACTGAAGGAACCAGGAGACAAGAGTAAGGTACGTCTGATCCCATAATCTCTTAGGGAAGAGCCTGTGGACAAATCAACCAGTTCTGCTCCTCCTTCATGTTGCTCAAGGCGTGTGATGAAGGTGCCCCTACTCAGGTTACAGCACTGATGCACTTCTGCCATATTGTGGATCTTTGTGCAAACCATCAGTGACAATCTCTGCAACCCCCCTCCTCACCCGCCTCCAAGAGGTCCCCCTTTGGGAATGAGAGTGTCAGGGAGACATGGGTGGCACCATTCAGCCCAGAAGGTCAGATATAACTCCTGGTCCAGAAGTTCCCCTCTGATTTTGCAAATACAAAGTATCAAATCAAAAGAAATGCAAATGCAAACATAAATCAATTGTAAGCAGAGAAGTTTACAGATGCATCTAAATGGTAATTTTAGCTACTCGTAGCAGACCTGGCCAGACAGTTTTTTCTGACAAGCAGCTGATGCCTCCTCAAACAGTTCGGTGGTGTACTCAAGGCAGCCACCAAACTCAGAGGTAGATATTAACCCCTGCCTACCTATACACATTTCCCCACCTGCTGGGCAAGCAGAAGATAAGAAAAACTTGATTGCTTTTTCCTCTTGGCTCTTCAACATGACATTTTTCTGTCGGAATTCAAGGGCTCTTCTGTTGGAAACTACTGGTCAAACAACAAGTAAAAGTATCCAGCAAAGAGAGCACACACACTTGCGAGAAAAACCTCTCTATTTGTGACTTGGTTAGGATTTGCTAGCCCAGCCATCACCTCCCTCACAGCCACAGGGTTTTGGTTACTGGTGGAACCACAACCATATGAACAGGAATGACCATACCCCATACTTCAGTACATACTGGGTTTTCCATTCCACACAGTTGTGGGAAGAAACAAGGAAATGGAGTTCTTTTAAACAAAACAACCAAGGGGGAAAGAAAACCCAAATCTTTCTGATCAAAGGGTTGAGCATGTAAGAAAAATAAAATCTTGATTTTAAGCAGAGATCAGGTTACTGAAGTTAGACAAATCCCATATTTATCTGACTTCACTATTTCTACAATCCTGTATTGTATTGGAGCCCTTGGTCACTGCTTCTCACTAGCAGGTTAAAGAAATACTTTTTTATCCTGCAGGATTCACATGGTTCTTCATACTACGGTTTTAAGACAAGCTTCATACTCAGGACAGAAGAGAAAAATCAACTTTGTGTAGAATTTAGATTCTGCATATCTAAATAGCCATGATGAATTAATCATAGCAACAACGACCTGCAGGAAAAAAAAACAAACAAGAAATGCATTGAACTTTCAAATTTGACACTGAAGCAAAATAAACCCCTAAAGTACAATTACCATTAACACTGTTTGGGCTGTGCACAGTCATTTAAATACAATTAATTTAGCAACTTTTAACTATCAGTAAGTAATAAACATCTTTGTGTATAGGCCATGCTCGCTCATTCATGTGCTCTGGAGTGTATTAAAAAATGATTTTCTCAATTAGCTAGGCATAGTGTCTAACAAAGGACCTACTTCTCATTAAGGATTATTTAATCACATGTGGAGATTGGAAGCCATTTTCATTAGCCATTTTTGAGGTTTTGATTAATTTAAGAGATGCTTAAAATGTTTTTCAAATGTGTTTTCAACCCTATAATAATCCCAAAGAATTTGCTTCATCCCAGTCCATTTTTCTACTACCATCAAGCACAGGAAACATGCAACATTGTGAGAGATGTGCCAACACACCTCCACCTCAACTATTCATACTACTCTGAAGATTGCAACAGGAAAAGGGAAAAAATCAGTAATGACAAAATTACAGGTGAAAAAAGCAAGTTGCAATCCTGCTGCAAAATTCCACTTCATCTTATAATAGGTTGTTGTTGTTTTTGTTTTTTAAATCTGCAAACCTCTAATAGTACTATACTTTTTAGGATTTTGCAATTGAAATCAGCACCTTCTAGAAGCTAAAACAGCACCAATATTTTTAGTTTTACTTGCAATTAATTATTACCTTGCTTGTCACCTTTGGAAGATGATATTTCAGTAGGTAAGCTAATATTTTTTCAATCATCTGTCCTAAAATCTATACAGAAATGCATTACACAACAAAAAAGTCTCTTATAAAATCATATTTTTCCTCTAGACAAAATAGACAATGAAGAAGAGATGAAATTTGTAGCTTAAGTACTGGAGTAAAATAAATAAAGCAGTAGATGTCAACATATTAACAACAACTCAATCTCTTCAAAATGAGAAGCAGAAATGAAATCAGAAAAAATGTGCCTGACAGCTACAGTTACAAGTGACACTTAGAAATCTTAGTTATTGTTCTCTTTCTGTGAGCTGGTATTTTATGTATCCCACTACTTGGGAGCTGGTTATGAAAGCAATGCTGGGGTCAAAGTTTTTCTTACAACTATGCCTCAGTTTTAATTCCCGTAAGAAATGCAGAGATAGGTCACACCAGCTCACACTCCACTCTGCCGACCTAATTTAGTATGCTAACTTCTATTAGCAGTACACTCATTTCGCCTCTAGTACATCACAAACTCTTGACACTTTCATACATACAAATAATTGCATTTAAAGAAAGTCATACTTCTTCAGTACTAGGTTACTGAGTACTAAGTAACTTGTGAGAAGCTCAGCTGAGAAGTCTGCCACATGGCAGGGCTTTCCACTCATTTAAATAAAAACAGATGAAAGTAAAAGTATCACTCTAAATGTTCCTCTTCCCTCTACTATAATTTCCATGGATCACCATGAATACTGAATGAGCTTTAGAAAATAGAGAGACTGACAAACAGCATTGCTTTTGGTGAGATAAATCCTTCTCTGAACAGCCTCATAGCCACAGCCCCTCACTGCCTGATCTCCTAGCTCCGTTCTGTGCCGATGCAGACCACTCTCTTCTCTGCCAGTCTTCTAAACCCTTCGCCTTTCTCAGCTCCTGTTCTTCACTTCCACTTTACTCCCATTATCACTCCTGCTTGTCCATATTTAAGCTTTATTCCTTAGATAGGTGAGTGTGTTACAACATAAGAAAAGCGTTTCTGTTATGAACAAATACGAGAAATCAATACTCTGAACCTGATGCTCCATTTCTAACATACCTGTCCCACACACATCACTTCAGACCTTGGGCACGAGATATTAAAGTAAATTTACCAACATCAGTGATTTTCCAGGTTCCACACTTCTCATAACTAGAGAGAAATGTCATTAACAATAGAGCATTTTCTGTGACATTTTTGCCGGAGTCCTTTTCCCCTGAACTGATAACAAGAATAGAAAACAAATTATATGGTCTATACACTTAAATGATTTGTAATGGATTCATTTCACACCAAGACATGATAAGTAACACCATCCAGCATGCCAAGTCAGTATCACAGAGTCTGTGATTAAATAGGAACAATAACTGAACAAAATGCAGGTAAGATATCCAGGAAAACTGCCTGAGCTCTCCTAGTGCCCTTAAAGGCCCAGAGCAGCAAAAACCCAAGGGCATTCAGTTACAAAGGCATGGCTGGGAGATGGTTAAACTATCCTGATTCCTCCTGGGAAGTAAAGAATTTATCTTCAGGAGCATGGCTTTGGACTGGGAAAGCTGGTGGCATGTTGCAGTGCTGCACCATACTCCCTGTACTCAAAACAAACAAAAAAAACCCAATTCAAAAAACAACCAGCTGTTTGTAAAAGGATATCTTAATCCATTTAATTTTGAAATTTGTTTCCTTTAATTTCTCTTGGTAAAAGAAGTTACATTGTCTCTCAAATTGGGAAGAGAGAGTACATGGCTAAGTCCCATGCAAATCTATTTTCTTTGCCTCTGGAAACTTGTAGGGCGCAAAGAGACAGAAGACACTTCAGAATCTCGAGTGATATGATTCTCCACTTCAGTCTTTGCAGAACAACAGTTACTCAGGTCTTTACATAATCTTAAAAACTCCATAAAAAAAAAAGAAAGGAAACAACACACCAAGATTCAGTTTAAAGATCACAGTCATGGTCTGTTAGGTTGACTAGTATGTTTACTGGGTGGTTACCTCTGGTTTTGAAAATGCATTGCTTGAAGAGTCAAGCAAGATTTAATCTTGGTATTATGTTTCTTATTAAAATCCAAGATGGTTCTACACTTGTGGATTACCCTGATTTAGAGAAGTACAGCTACATTATAGAAGCAGCTTCACCAATTCCTCAGCAGACAAATCCCTACTTCTAAATATACTAACTCCTGTTCAGGAAATCTTATCACACTGAACCCTCTTTTATTAGAAACTTTATGATAACCAACCTCAGCACAGTTTAAACTGTCTGAATACTTTTCTCACATAAATATAATAACTCCATTTTACTGTAGCATAATGCATGGGCTCAGCTTCAAACACTACTCATAACTGTTATATTGGCAACAATACAAATGACACATAATTGGATTTCTTTTTAAATTGCTATTCCACTCCACCCAGCAGAGTGCATAGAAACCTTTCCATTATTAAAGACTTTCAATTTTTTAAAATTTTTTTTAAATCCCTCTTCACAAATTTCAGACTCAGGATATTCTATATGGCAAATCAGTGAATCTTTACAAAACTTCTGGTAGTACCGAAAAGAAACAGTATATGTTTAGGTTCAGTCCATCTTACAACACTGACTATAATTGAGAATGTGTTATAAGAGAATGCTCTGAACATGCAATTACATTATTTCACTTTGAACAGACAGATGGTACTAAGAAAACTATTTTCCTATAGATAATCAGTGTAAGAAATAAAGTAATGGAAAAAAAGTAATCTGAAGATTCCTTTTAAGTATGATTCATGATAAAAAGTTGAAATTTCAAATTTTCTGCATACATTAAAATATAACAGATATTGTCTCAAAGACACTGCAGTGCCTTTTAGTAAGAGTATTTACTTTGAATAATCGTAATTTATCATGTCTTATCTATTCATCCACTTGTGAATTAAGCTGTATTATGCAATCTATATCAAAAAGAGAATCTCAAAATAAAATGCACTTTTTACTTTTGAATGAATTCGATGAAATAGCTTGTCAAAAATATTCATATCCTGACATTTCTATTTATCAAAAAACTGAGTCATCAAACCTGATGTAAACAGTTCTAATTTTACCTAGCTTTACAGTCTACTCAAAGGGCTATAAAAAGATGAGTTGTAAAAAGCAGAAATGATCTTCTAGATACACTCATGGGAAGGGAAGTTGTCTCCTATGGCTGGTCACAACCATCAGCAGAACATTCTTACATTATGGCATTGGGTAGACACAATCATCGAAGCAGAAAACTCGTGTAAAAGAAACGTTTTGGAAAAGGAAAGACATACTCTATCTTTAAGGCAGCTTGCTTTAATGAAATGAAGAGCATTAGTATTATCTCTTTGAATACTTCAGGGTTTGACTTGCCTGATACGCAGAATCATCTCAGGTGAGATTCCTTTGCTATATTGCCAACCCAACCCAAACATAGCATCATTCTGGTAGCTCAACAAAATAAAAACCAAATTGCTATTCTCTTAAAACTCAACGAGAATGAAAAGCAAAAAGCAAGCGAAAAGCAAAAAGCAAGCAAAAATCATGTACTGGAAAAAGAAAATTAATCAACTAAAAATAAAAGTATCAACCACAAATAACTGAACTTGGTTAATGGTTGGTGTTTTTTTTCTGCTGTTTGCTCCCCCCTGTCTCCCCCCCAAAAAAAAACAAAACAAAACAAAAAAAAACCAGCACGAGGTACTTCAGGAACATGAACATTCTTAAAACTAAGGTCATTTGCTCCAGTTGTATAAGCTGGTTTGTTTTTTTTTTCCTCTGCTCCATTAACAGTACAATTATTTGCGGAAACTAATCATTAACTTGGTTTATTCGTCACAGCAAGAATCTGAGTCCATTATTTTTAAGGTTTTTTTGAAAGCTCCCCATGATTTCTGACATTTTGGAATGAAATGAATGAGTGGGAGAGTACCGTGCAGGTGAGGAGCTGTACTAACCTTGCCGAGAGCTTTACAACAGTCCTGAGCACTGCACAGGTGCTGGCAAGGAGCAAGACTGAGGAGCTGTGCTGCAGGGAGCTACAGCATCACTCCAGCAGACCTGAACAGTGAGCTCCAGCACCCGAACTGCCCCAGAGGCAATCAAAACTAAAAAAATTAAATACATCTTTAAATTTACAAAATCTTTCAAATCTTCAAATTTAAGGAAAACATCTCAAGTTTTCAGCAAAGACAGGGATCCTGTCTTTTATCTGTTTCTAGAATCTCAGGCATTCCTTTTGTTTCTCTCATCCCTACACTGCAGAAGAATAAGATACATGCAGATTTCAACGTGCCTCAGGGCTTCTGAACAGCCTTTTAACAGAGATGACAGACCTAGTGTGGAACCAAGGAGTTAAAGCAAACTCTCAGGGGCAGCACATTAATATCTATGAGACAAAAGATTTGATAGAAGTGAAATTAAAAAAAAAATCCAGTGATTAATGGAGTACTACAAAACGTATATATGTAGTTTAATACAAAATCAATGGGGCATTTATTATCATGGTAATTTCCAAAGTTCATTCCATTTGGCTCCTTTGCCATTATTTGTGTTTCAGAAACCTACAACAGTAATTGTAAACAAGAAAAAGAACACAAAAATACCTCTGAGAAGAAACTGGAAGAACTGGAAAACACCACCTAATGAAACAAGTATTATATTTACAACACAATGTAATTCCTTCCCATGAAAGATACACTGGAAAGTAGAAATGACAGTATCTGAAAGCAAATGAACTTCTAACCACAGTCAGTTTTAAAACTCAATTTTTTTAATATATCAGAGTTTGTTTTGACATGTCAAATATAATAGATGTTTTCTAAGTTGTCATGGTAGTGAAAGAATATTTAATGTTTGTACTGCAAAAAGAATAGCTACAAGAATGAATCACTTGTTCACAATCATTACCTGCTAAACAGAACAGCCTGTGTGAGATATTTGATAAGAGTCCCACACATGCTTATTTGCCAGAGCCAAAAGCAACACTTGTTACAGTTTTGCTGTCCTCATTTGTATGTGTAATTTATTCAAGAGACAAGTAGGTGATAAATTATCCATCAATTTTAGCAAACGAGCATAGCAGGGTTTTGCAGATTACCTGCAGGTGATTCGTTATGGGTATTTCTCCGTGTATCTAACATGCCATCACATGCACTGCTGGCACCTTTCCTTGATGAACAGCATCACTAATAAGCAACTAAAATCCAGGGACAACATGAACTCAGAAGAGTAACCTCTTTGTGCCACCTGTTCTACGTATTCTTATGTAGGAAGGGCTAAATACAGTAACACCGTCAACACCACATCAGTAGGTAGCTGTTCAGCTCCTCTTTGTATCGTATCCCACCACTACAGATCAGTTTTTTCTTGCATCTTTGAGCAAGACTGGTGAAAGGTATGCTGGTAAATACTATGATGAGCAGAGTATGTGTGTTACATAAAGCAAGTGCTAAAGAAGAACCTGTAGTGATTTATTGCAATGATGCAGTTAATACTTCATACCCAAGATCCTGACACTGCAGGGGAAACGGTCACACTGTCTTCAGTGGCAGATTCTCAACCCCCAACTCTTGCTAAACATGCTTTAAGCACATCCCGAGTTCCTGTGACTCTGGCTACGAGCAAGTTGCTAGAAATTAGCTACTACTATTAAGTCTCTTATCATGGAGCAGATTTTCAGCTCCATGACTTGCACCTGGGTAAAAGTAATGCTCCTATTGAGTTCCTGTGATACCTGCCTTTTGCAAATCCTTAATTGTTCCAAAAACTGAAACCCTAGGATGACTTTATTAAAGATTTTTATTGTCGCTGATCATTTGTATCATCAAAACAGTTTTCTCCCATAGAATGTTTTCAAAACAAGACAATATGTATTGTGAAATCAAAGAAAAACAAAGTTCACTTTAGGAACTCAGGCAATTCAAAGCAGTTGCTTGCTTGTCACTTAGGAATGCAATATTCAGTGGCATATACATTAAAGTACTTGGATTTTTTTTCCCTGCCATTGTTCCCCTAGTCAGAAGCATACAGAGTCTCACTGACTACAGAAATAAACCTCTGAGCTTTGATTTACAGACTTTTCCCTACCAGGGGGGGATAAATACAGTTTTAATAATCCTATCAGTCTTTTCCAAATATTCCACCTTAGATCATCAGTTGCATAAATATTTTCTCTGCCTATAGCACTGATAGGTATAATCAAATGCTCTAATGGATGACCCTTACAAATGCAAAATTTCACCACAGTATGTATGAAGGACGGGCACAGTAAGAGAAATGGACCAACTGCACAGCTGGCACTGAGCAAAACAAACCCTTTGCAAAGGCCGAAGTTTTACCACTGGAGCTTCGACTTCATTCACTGACTTCAGTTTTCAGAGAGAAAGGAAATAGGCAACAACTAAAAATGTAATTTAAAATAATCTAAATAAATCCTCTCTTAACCTTTTAATGGCCTGCTATTTCTATCTTTACCTGATTGTGGATTATGCATTATTAAGGAGGCTTGCCTGGCACTTCTCTGAAACCGTGAGCGAGGCACTGCACAGCACTGCTTTCCTGAATCAAGTTCACACTTGCCCTAACAGCCTGTCTGGTAACCATTAGTCACGAACAGCAGCATTTGGGCAGGTGGGACATCTTCTGGGAATAAGGTCTGAAACCCTTAGTTTTACTTGTTGAGATTGCTGTATTCACTGGATAGCAATTGAATAAAAATAACACTCTGAAAACCTCCTACAACTGCCTGGAAACATACTGTTCCTACAAGGCTGACAGATTTGGTTAATTGTGAGGAACTCCTTCACTCGTAAAATGAAATGGCTTCATGTCATTTCAACAAGTGTATACCTGGGAACTACAACATGAATTAGTCTTAATTTATCTGCAGTACTGCCTGCATGTTTTATGAAAAGTATATGTGTATGTATAAACAGGGTAGAAATTAACTTCTGCCTAAGGCTACCACCACATGTCAATTAAGCTGCCAGACTTTCAGGGGTTGGTATTCTGCCTCTCTGCCTGGGGGAAGCTTTGTATTCCATTTATTGTTGAATAAGACAACCAGTTTGGCAGGGAAAATAGATTAACAAATTATACAGTATTTTTTAAAAGGTGACTATAACTTACTGAAAACAAATTTAAGGAAGCTTTCTCATTATTGTTATAACTATTTTTCAATGTATAAAGCTGGAGAGGGAAAAACCCATTAACTGTCTGTAAGCAGGATCTAATATGAGTAATATAAGTTAAAAATGCACTCTTGGCTGTGTTTTATTATTTCACTATTTTATTAGCATATAAATATTGGTGGGAGAAGCTGCTGCCATGCCCAGCCAGAGGATGTAAAAAACAATTGTGTTCTAAACAAGATACTAATTCACTGACTGTTAAAAATGCTTTGTTCTTTCTATTAAACAAACACACAGATTACCTCTGAATCTGTCTCTCTCTTTGCAAAGAAATACTTCTTACCATTTCAAGCTTAGGTCTATCTTAATATTGCCATACCTTTAGAGACGCTCAAATAGTTAGATACCATTCAATCCAGATTAACTAATTGCACTAAAATTCAGAGAGGCTATTGTAGATAGAAAGGGTAACGTGGAGGCTCACCCCACATAATGCCTACACTGGTTATTTCTATACACAGACTTTGTGGTTTGAAAATCCCACCCCTCAACCCCCAGAACTAACAAAGTTGCCATGTCAAGCGGGAGACACAATTTCCAGCATGCTTCCATGCCAGGTTCTCATCACACTTGGTGCTCCTCCTCAGTTGGGAATTTCCAATTAAAATGGCGTATTTTGGCATCGATTCTGCTGAGATAAGCCCTAGTTTCTGTACCCATATCATGATCCACATGACCAAACTCTTCCTCTAGGGTGTAGACTGAGGCACTGTGAGGCAAAATCTCCACATGCAGCCAAATAGATGGAGCAACTAGTGAGTTCCTTCACTATCAACTTGATGGTCACTAATATGGCCAAACGTCAGATAGGGATTGGGGTCTTTAGGGAGTTGGGTTTTTTTTACCAATTTAGAGTAGAACTCTGCTTTCTCTTGTGATCTGAAGAAAATCAGTGTTTGCAGAAGCCTTCTACGACTGCAGGGATAGGAGGCCTTCTGTCTCCTCAACATGTGATAAGTTCAGTGTTCTCAGAGGATGAAGAGAAAACAGAGCTATATAATAATCACCATGTAGATGCACATGTTGCTTGTTTGGAGAGCACAGTGAGAACATCTTCCCATTACTGGTGTGGCTCCCAGAATATATATGTAAGTACTGTCTTACCCCACAGAAAAACTTAAGCCAGAGAACAGTGTGACTAGTCTGCTGGATTGAGCATGTGTCCAGGGAATGCTACTGCCATGCTCATGCAACCTGAAAGTCTCTTTCCTCAGTCTGGCAAAGAGAGCAATGGGGGCAAGAGGGCATTTGTTACATGAAAGCTGAGGTTCCACTGCTCACTCCTACTAACAGTTTTTCTCATTAACATTTAACTTTCATTACAACAATCACACAGGGACTAGAAAATGCCATCACTGTAGGTGTTCTGCAGCTCAGACACTAGGAGCACATTTTCACACTTTTGCTCCATACCCTGAGTATATTACACAGTGTCTTTTCCATTCAGTGTACTCTCTGCTTATGCTTTTCCATGATCCAATAAAGGTTACCAGCCTGCTCACCATCAGCTCTCAGTGTTTGGCTACAAAAATTGGCTAAAGGGCTCTCTGCTTCAACTGAACAGTTTGCAAAGAAGTTACCAGCTTTCGATCACAGAACATCAGAAATAAAAAGGCCCAAAGGAGTGCTGTGGCAAACAAGAAAATCCTCACAGACGGAGCACCTACTCTCTCATTTTCTCTCCAGGAGTATTCTTTGCCATTTACATTCTTCCCACATTTAGCTGTTCAGTAAAAATATCTTTTGCTGTCTTTCCTCAAGCCATCATTTAGTAAAGCATGGAAAAGGATAGAAACAGAAGTATAAAAATTACAAAAAATCCCCCACAAAACCAAAAATAATTCTGCAGCCCTACTGTATTTTCCTTTAGAATAGTTTGCCTGTAGTGGCTGTTCTAACTTTTAGTCTCTTTTTCCACAGGGCCTGATGTGCCTTATCTTTCGGGATGCTAAGTGCCTTCCTTCTGGAACTCTGTAGCTGGCCTGTGACCTCACCCCTCAGCTGCAGAGGTTTCCCCCTGCTCCCATGCTGATGTTCCTGTCCTGTTTTCTCAAGGCTTTGCAGCTGACATTGTTATGTTGGGTTCCTCATGGCATGAAAATCACTACTTTTTTCCTTCCCTTTTCCTGTCCCTTCTTTTGTAGCTTCTCCTTTCTTTGTAGGAAAGCAAGACTTCATGACTAAGGAGCAAGGTAACAGTCATTTAAATAGGTGATAAGTGTGACTCAGGAATATATCTGCAGCAAGCTTACCAGCCAGAGGCTGTGACACCGGGCACACCACGGGCTGCTGCTACTAGGGGCACCTTAAGCAGGAATGGGCATGGGAAGGCTGAGTAGGACAAGAATGATTCAGTTCCTGTGGGACAGGTACATGGAGGGGGACCACCTGCAGCACTGGAGATGACACTCATCTGGGAGACTCTGCCTTTCCCCCACCCAGCTGACCACTGGGAAGTTTCTCTTTTTTTCTGTCTCTCCCCTTTTTTACTACTTACACCCTTAGAGCTGACACATGCCAATCACTAAGGACCCCACAAGTAAATCTTGCAGCACGTAAGCCCGTCTCATCATCGTTTCTGCAGTGCTCTACAATCATAAGCTTCACCAGACTTAACTTCAGAGTAACTCCTGACACCATTGTCTTATGCTGTGGAAGATGAAAGTAATTTCAACAGGAAACTGAGTTAACATACTGGGATATTTTCTGGATCATAATCATTTTAAGAGAAAAGGAAAAGAGGTATGTACAGCGAAATAATCAAGTTCCAAAGGAACGTTTGCTAAACAATTTTATTTGGGGTTGTTTTTTCATTGCTTTTTTGCCTAAAACGTTAAATATTCATTCTCATGGCAGCTTTGTTTTGTTTTGTTTTGTAATTGGGTAGAAGTATACTATGGACATCATTAGAGTGAGCAGAGCTCAGAAAGGTTATTAGTCTCATCTGAACTACGAAAATGTCAAGTGGGAATGGTGAATGGTGATACGAAACTTACTCCATTTATCTTATGTTAATGAGAAGAAACAAAGCAGTTTACAACAAAAAGCAAACAAAGGAAGGGAAACAGTAACGTGAGATGCATTTGTGAACAGAGCCAACAATATAATCAGTTTTATATATTCCCAACATCATTAAAATATGTCCATCTTAGCATTAATTGATCATTGCTTTTACCTCCAACCCACCAATTCAGCTTAGCATGCTAGAGGTTACTCGTTGCATTGACAAAAAAATAGCTGTATACATAGAGAAGTAAAAAAACAGCAAAAAGCCTGTGTAAAAACAATGATTTATAATTGCTTTTCCCTCACGAGTAAAATCATGTGTCGCATCACTTCTTTTCTCATAAGCGTTTCTTTCCCTCAGGACATGTCTCTCAATTTATTTGATGAAGTGAGAGGTCTGACAAGATTTTAGAAAAAAAACAAGTATACATTAATTCTACAAACTTACAAAAATACTGGTCATGTTCAAAATCCCTATTTTTTCCCTTTTCCAGACCTTCACTGTCTCAGAGTGAAGATGTCTTAATAGGAGTGTCAAATAAACATGTGACTATGAAGATGTACGTTTTACATTAATTATGGAATAACATGATCCAAATCAAATTAACTGGGATTTGATTTTTTTTTTCTTTTTTAGTACAGATGAGATCCTTCCCGGTTTTCAGATACAGCATTTATACACATTGGAAACTTACTAACTCAAGAGTGTTATGTGTAAATACTTCTTGCCAACAAACCCAGACAGAGCCTTATGAAAAAATACCACCTCACCATAACAGCTCACATACACTGTGCACACTTTGTGTATTGAAGTAAAGGAAAAGTACTGGCTTTGATCTTTTTCCTCCTTTAGTGTAAGTTTAAGTGTTGTTTTCCTTTCACATTCTGTTCTATGAAAGATCTTTAGCACCTATTTTGGCAGAAAGCTTAAAATAATAATAGCAATCAGAAAAGAAGTGTAACAGTGGCTTCACCAAAAATTGAAGCTGAGCAGCAGAGAGGAAAAAGGATCTTCAGTAATCCGTGTAGGGCATCTCTTTGTTGTTTTGCTTAGACCTCTTTCGTATAAATTATTACCTAAAATGTGAAGGATTTTTTTAAAAAGACTTCTTCAGTTTTTCAAGAGCTAGGCTTAATTGATAAGCTTATCTGCAATGCCATCAGTGGTGATTCAGATGAACCAAAACCTACAGAACAGACAAGAGTTGGAAGACTTGATTCTCGGCCAGAAAGAAATAAAATATTATTAAAAAATAATAAGAGCTCAGACTGTAGTCCTCCTGTATATTTCACACTAAAAAAGGTATGATACCATAAGAGTAAAAAACCCCTGACAGATTACCTTCAGAAATTAATAGGTAAGAATCAGTACATTATAACAGAAGTTTCACATTCTTATTGTCCTTATTCCTGCTTATTCAAGACCCTATCACATTGACTTGCTGTGTGGGAGGATTCCAGTATCACTGTCTTTGATGGGACTGCAGTAAGCTTGAGTCTGCAGAACAAATTTCCAGCCCTAAATCTGCACATATTTATACACATAGAATCTGCTGAGTTGGGAGAGACCCATCAGGATCATCAAGTCCAACTCCTGTCCCTGTGTAGGGCACCCCTAGAATCACACCATGTGCCTGAGAGCATCATCCAAATGCTTCTTGAACTCAGGCAGGCTTGGTGCTGTGACCACTTGCCTGGGGAGAATGTTCCAGTGCTCAACCACCCTCTGGATGAAAAACCTTTTCCTGATATCTAACCTAAACCTCCCCTGATTCAGCTGCCTGCCATTTCCCTGAGTCCTGTCATTGGTCACAGGAGTGAAGAGATCAGCACCTGCCCCACATCTTCCCCTCACGAGGAAGCCATAGATGTCCTGCAGCAAAGTCAATTGGACTCTTCCAATGCTCAGTTTACTAAGTTTCAATTTGAAAATAAAAGTTTCACGAGGGCTGATAAGGCCATCACATCAGTGTAACATAAACCTCCAAGGCAGAGAGACTTTCAAACTCAGGCCCAAATATAAGGACACCAGAGACAGTACAAGAGTTCAGAACAAATAGAGTCAAGGCAGAAAGGACAGAGGAACTGCACCAGGGAGAGAAGCAGGACAGAAACCACAAGAAAAAAGCAAATAGAACTCATGCTCTAGGTCTCCTGAAGTCATGGTTGCATAGTTCCTAAGGTCTGAAATCCAAAAGGCTAGGTTGCTTTATTAAGAAATGTTATCTTGATCTATAATTACATCTGGACTATATAAAATAAGCAATTAATTTTTATCAATACAGATTAATACAATTTATGTATTTAAGATGCAAGGAACTGATCTATGTGTTTGTAATCTCTGCTCAATTCATTTTGTGAGGCTGCCTATTACTGGCTTAATAAAGCCTTATTGTATTATTAAATCCAAATGTCAATCTTGGTTCCAGTCCAGGCTCTTTTCTCTGTATTTAGTATCTACCAACAGAAGTAATTTCCAATACCAAGGAGTTTGACACTTGCTGAACTATGCAATGTTTACAGTAACGTTCTGAGACTTCATTTATTCAGCTAAAAGGATATATTAACTCCAGACTAATTTGCAATATTGAAAGTGTGCAGCAAAGAAGATCTTTGTATCATCTGTCCTTATATGCAAATGGTATATATGCATATATTTTACATGTGGAAATCTCTCAGCAGAGCTACCCAGTTTATAGAACCATCTGTCTCACCCAGGATGAAATCAAGGCACATATCCTAGTAGGCTGACACATGTTTATTAGAAATGGACAGCAGAATCTGCTTCAGCTCACATCTCCAGCTTTCATGCCATCTAGAAGGCAGAAGCAATTATTTGCTTTCTAGCACAAGTTAAGCTTGTCATATTTCATATTGTTCCATATATTCAGGAAAAAACCACGCTAGTAGCTCTAACCATAAAACAACTAAGATGAGCTCACTCCTCCAATAAGCAGTATTTTGTTATGTTTTAAAGGTATTATGGCATGAAATCGTAATTATAACAAAAACTGAAAATTGTCTCTTAGAATATCAGAAATGAAATATTGGCTTCATAGATAACCATTCTGCAGTTAGGAGGACTCTTTAAAAGATCTCTAAATCAAACATTAAATATAACACTATAAGCCTAAAAAGCATTTGATAATTATCCCATACAACACCGGACTAGGAATTTTTCAAGTAATTCTCCATATTAAACCAAGATGACCTAATCTCCCAGGAACAGCTTCCAGGATTCTGTCTAATGTGTTGTCAGTATATTTCAAATTCAGAAATTTAATTTTAAAAAGCAACAGATTTTTCAAAGATTATGCTCACACTGGATATATATGATACCCATCTGTGAATTAAAATAAAGGAAACTATCAAAATGTTCCTTAAAATCAAACATATGGTAAGTGTTTCCTATGTCAGGCTTGAGCTAATTTCTCCAGTAGCTGGGCCTCCCCACATCTGACCAATTTCAACTTTTTGTTGCAAAGGTTGAATAAGTTCAACAGGAATATGTGTAAGAACTGAAAGAACAACTTAAGAATATTTCATTTTCAATGCAGTTCAGAAACAGTTTTTAGTTTCCTTTTCAGTTTAGAAACACCATACTGATAAAAGGTTGCTTATGATTAGGAGAAAAAGGACATGTTAAGGATTTTTGAAGAACAGCCAAACTACAGGAAAAGGCACAGCTACTCAGCTTGCTCAGTCATATTTTGCTGTGCTGTGATCTGAACCAATTCCAAATGATAAATTTAGAACACAGTTAGCAGGAAATAGAGAAGAGGGGTCTCAATCCTTTTGTAATTCTCTCCCTAGGCCCTGAGCCCAGTACCTCTGCTCTCCATGTGGAGGAAAGAAAAAAAACCTAGTGGGCAATTTCCTGAAAAAGTCTAATCTAATAGGGGAGAGAGACAGACAGAGACTAAGCGCACACTTCCTTTGCCAGAACGCAAGCAGGCTCCACCTTGCTTTCTGTTTCTACCCCTGGTGGGGTAGAAATGAGGACAAGAAGCCCTGATAAAGATGCCCTGGGGTGGGCAATGTGCCAGCAGTGCTGCCTGCACTGCACAGGGCAGCAAGAAGCATCTTCCCCTCTGAAACATACATGCACCCACCTGGAGAAGCAGAGTTTTGGGACAGAGAGCTTGAGTAATTCTAATTATTAAAAATAAGGCTTTTAAAAAAGAAGCTTGGGGGTTTTAACAAGATGAAAAAAATTAGTATGAATAAACTATTTCAGCAGGTGAATAGAAGATACAGGGAAAATGAAAGCTAGAAACGGTAGACCACGACAATAAAAATGGAGTAACACAATTTCCAAAGTTAGAAATCTACTTGAACTTGAATCAGAAAGTCCCACCATAATTTCCCTTACTTAGTTCATGAATCATTTATTAACTTACTTTCATTTCAAGATGTTACTTTAAGGACTCAAATTTGTACTGTTTGGGGACACCTGCTTCTCTTTGAAAGACTGTTGGGAGATAGATTCTAAGGCAAAATTCCTTTATTCCAACCACAGATTTTTCACATTTCTCTACTAGTTTTTCCCAGTTTTCTCATACATGTAGCAATGTCTGTATTAATACTTTTGGCACATGCAATGGGTGCAAGTTACCAAGACTACAGGAAGGCTGTGGAAGCCTTCTCCAAGGCTGCAGGTGTAGAGATGAGTGTAGTTTCCCAGCAGCTGGAGATGGGCACCAACACAGAGCATGTGAGTTTTGGCAGTTGTTAACAGATGGCCCTGGGCACCTCACTCACCAGTGGCTAAAACTCCCCATAAGTGGGTTACTCAGATTGAAGTTTTGTGCTTCTAAGTTCCTCAGCCTGGCCTGGATAGGTTTCTTATTAAAAAAAGAAATTAGTTAAAGCTGATCCAGTCCATTATTTTTAGGCAGCTACCTTTGGAAGCCAGCAGATGACAACAGAATGGAAAATTCCTTTCCTTCTGAAGCTCTGCAGGTGCACTTGCATCGTGAAGGAGCTTCTGAATAAAGCAAATTGTACATATTACTACTGTCTTCAAAATAGCTTATGAACTTTTCAGTCCATTGTGATCACAGTGCCCTGAATTAGAAGGGAGCCTATGCCCTTAAATCTTAACTCTGTGAGCTCTTTCCTTTCAAGTACCCAACATGAGAACTTTTTCAGGAACAGGAAAGTATGAACTCTAATGAGATCCTCTCTGACAATTGTAGTATAAAACCTTCTATTATATGTACTACAGAGATTGGAAACACATTTGCTATACCTCTCATTTTTCTTTACGATCCTCTCAGTCCCTTGACTAGAGTACAATGTCCCTGACTTGACTTTATATCATGCTTTTCAAGATGGATTAAGCAGCAGATTTCAGAACCTAATTGCTTAAGGAAGGATAGCTTCATGGAGAGACAGGGTGTTGTGAACTATACTAAACAAAGCAATATATTAATGCCTGCAGTAATAAATATATAAATATGGGCAGAGTGACACTTTTTCATATTCTCACTTCTTTGAATATCAACCAATTGACTGAACATCATTGACTGAATCATTCTGGAGTATCCAGCATTAAGCAGATTTTTTGCTGTGTAGCACATGTCAGAAGGCTGAACTTTTTCCAGAAGGTAGAATCTATGTATCTGAGTCTGGGTGCAGAGGAGAGAGAGTAAAGGAGGCAATGCACAACAATATTATACAAATCTTGGTATTTTGACTGCATATTCTCTCCTATTCTGCACAACCAATTCAAGTGTGAGGTACAGGGTACAGAACATGGGGTCTAAACTTGGCAGCTGATCTACGATCAGTGCAATGGGGTTCAGGGTTTGAGAATTCCCTGAAGTTGTGCTGAAGCCCAAAAGGAAGTAAAATTCTCAGTCCCAAATGAATGGGATGTCAGCTGTTGTTATTTCAGAACCATGGAAGAAGTTTTATTGATTTTAAAGGTTAGAAACTGTGGCCTTCATAAACACGTAAGCTTTAAGTTAATGTGAAGAACTATATCCAGATCCTAAGGCAAAGCACAAGTTTGTAAGACTCATCCTCGTACATGCTGCGACTTGTGGCCAGAAATAAAGGCTAAATTTTGAAAGCAAGACAATGCCAGTGTTGTGGGGTTTTTTTGTATGGTTGGGGTTTTTTTGCCCCTCAAAAAGAACAAGACGAACAGCTGCTGAAATATGTTTCACATGATACTACTCCCTCTTTTCATGATCATATCACCTCTGTCTTAGTTTAGATTGAGCTATCTGGCCAAGCCACACAGAACCTCATTAAAACTCATTTTCTGCTGAAAGTGGAGCACAGGTAACATTACTGGTACATTATCAAATGTCCCCACCTCTTTATTTTGATAGTGTCATCAATGTTTCAACTGAAGATGAAGTAATCTTAACTACTGACAAAGGTGAACTGAAGATTTAGTAACAATATCAAAGAGAACTACTACAGGCTTGTAAGTGGAACTAGCACACCAGCCCCCATTGGCAACTGACATTTGAAACTCTTTAGCTATGTCCAATAACAATAATACTGTGTAGATACACAGTCCACTCCACTAAAGGCCACTGAACAAATTTACACACAAAAGGCTTACAGCTCAAAGCATTCTTGCAGTTAGCAGGTATCACTGCTATCACTGCCATCCTACAGTTCAGACAAGGGGAAAAAAGAGACTAAAAAATATCCCCCAATGACACAACAGTCACGAAACAAGGAACAGCATTAGGTCTTCCTCTTGTAACAGCACCCTGTGAAACAATGTCTCCTTCTATCCTTCCCTACTGCAGACATCACTTCAAAACGTTTTCTTTCAGAATAGAGAATTCCAGTTTCACCACAGTATGCTGTTTTGTAAGATTGGAAATACATCACAAAACAACAAAGTCTTCAGCAGGCCCATCTTAGATTGTGTCCACAGAATTACATGCTCTGCATGAGGATTTCCAGAATGGCAAAAAAATTCACTATTAGTTTTTTAATTCTGGGGTTTTTTAGTATCACATGTCCTCATAAGCTCATTGCAAGCTTTCACTTCATCTGGCCTATGCCACTGAAGCACCTGAACACAAAAGCACTGTGTAACCAAGGAGTGTATTCTCTAAAAATGGCCTTCCAAACAATCACAGTATTTAAAATAAATATTCTACCTCCCTTTAGTTTAGATTTTTTTTTTTTTAGGGAAAGCCACTTCATGAAAAAACTTCATGTATCATACAATATCTCCTAAAATGAAACTTAATGACCGTATTAAATAATGGCTACAGGCCAACAGGAAAGGGCTTGCATGGCACTTTAATTGACAGAGCATCTGAAGTGCCCTTGAAAATTATTTAGAAGTTTATTACAGTCCTGGAGGTCAAGAATGAAAGGCTTCAAACAGCAGTTCTGCTGAGGTCCTTCTCTGACCCAGATGCTGCATCTTTGATGTTTCTATTAATTCAAAAATTTAACTTAGCACACAGACACCTTCAAAAACTCTCCTCTTTTGAAAATTTGCTATTGTTCATATATCGTAGAGCTCAAGAGCATTTGGATCTCTGAGTAGAACGTAGATCTGTGATGAAGCATCATTACTTTAAACCAAATAACCTACAAGATGCCACAAGGTATGGGAGAACACACTTCAAATGTCACTAATTTGATATTCAAGCTGTAAAGAAGTGAACTATGCTGAAAACAAGTATAAAGTTACAAATATTTTATACATTTATGAACTACCTCACAATATAATTGCAGCATTCTTTTCTCACAAATGTTGTTGTAATGAATTTTGCATGATAATATCTGCTGAATAAATAGTTATTGCTGTATTTAGTAATAAAGTTCACAAAACTTGAATCACTTGTGAGAAAGTGTGTGTGCTTTCTACATGGGCATCGGATGTCTTGGCATCCAGTTTATACACTAGGAGCATTCTAGCACACACATTTGTGTAGAAAATAAAAAATGTCTTCATACTGAATGGGAAACCTAAATTTTCATTATGCCAGAGGACAGAGAAGCCCTTAATGTTTCTACCATATAGACAAAATTATCAGCATGGTAGGCTGACAAAAACAGGTTAACTGACAGATACCACAGTTTCACCTTAACCCAGATGTCAGGAAACATGTCATTATTGCTATTCAAAGCTGGAAGAGAACAGTTAAGTGAGTCACACAAAGCTGAATAGGCAGGTATTTAAAATATCACACTAGTAAGAATAAATTCATAGCTCACCTTATCTTAGAAAAAATTAGGTATTTTTGGGTTTGTTTTCATTTCATTCTGTTACATATCTTCACTGTATGGCTTTGGACGATTCCACAATACCCACATGTTGTCTAAGATAAGCTGACCAATTTTTCTCTGATTTTTCTGAATTAAATCAGTAGAATTATTCCAAGTCTTCGGAAGACCTGAGCTCAGAATTCAGCCTAATCGCTCTCCCTGTTACACGTGAATATAACCTCCAATTCTATCCAACATGAAGTGCAATTTAAACATGTTGATGACAGTTGGTCAGCAAATGCACATGATGAAAAACATCTGCACGTTTTGCTTGCTTGATTTTCACAAATGCAGAGCATTTAACTCATGTTTTAATTATGACAAAATAGGATAGGAGTTCAAGGGAAATGAAGGGCAACACATACAAACTCTGGCTTTAACTAATTTATCTTCTTCCACAGACATACCAAGTATTCTTAAAAGGACTTATGAACTGTCAAATTAAGGCTCATCCTCTTATTACTTTCACAGCACATATTTTTCTATCTACATAACAACCCAGGAAGGTGCATGGTCACCAGTACATATGAGAACCACAAGGCATGCCATTAGAGAGGATGATGTTATGGATCACAGGAGCTGCTCACACACACACAGAGCATCCATACTGATTCTTTTATTAAATTTAACTGGTTTGTGCTTTGTTGTTTGTTTGTTTGTTTTTTTTTTGTATTTCCAGCAAAAGTACAATTATAGACATTTTAGCATTTTAGGAGAATTTGCCTTGAAATAAATTGGTCTCTTGCTAATGCAATGAAAGCAATATGAATGCTGAAAAGTTATCTATCCTTAGTCTGGAAACAGTTATTGGCCATAAACTCCACATACTGAAATTATTATGAGAATTAGTATCTTCAAGACACATTAGAAACCTTTCTTCCCTTTCCTTAGAAGAGATTTATAAATCTGGTCTCCTCAGTGGAGGTGAGTAATTTACAGTTCCCCACCCCTAACTTGATAATGAAAATTAGTCCAGTTTTAACTCTTAGCTCTTTGACATCGGAGAATATATAATCCAGAATTAGAATGTAATATAAATGCAGGCTGGATCAACCTATTAATCATTTTGTGGTTTTAGTGAAAAAAACCCCACAAACTATTAAGAAAATTGATCTTTCAAATGAATCATTACATTTCAACAAATATTAGCTTTTGTATTCTTCATTTAAGAAGAATCCCTACTTTTACCAGAACTATTTGTCTAGTGACACCTTTTTTTCTAAATAGACTCAATAGACTATAGTTACCCCTAAACAAGTTTGTTCCCATGAACTTATACAACAAAACTAATTGTTAACCCACAAGTCTCAAGCATTTCTTCTAAAGAAAAAAAATCCTTAGAATTCTTTTCCACTTTGTGCTTATTTTTGAAACCACATATATCTTTATTACAGCTACATATAGAAGTTTATAGAAGAGAAACAATGCAACAACAAGTTTATCGTAGCTAATACTCAGCAAGATGACGAAACATAGATTAAAATGACAAATTATGCTGCCTTCATCCCTGGGTAACGACAGAATGATTTCTACCATCAAGATCATGGAATTCATCATGATCTTCAGTACAATTCATATCCCAGTTGAATTTGAATTCATAACAAAAAGGATAAAAAGGTCAATGTACCAAGCTAGACAAAAAAAAGAAGCCTGAGCAGACACAGAGTATTTTATTTCAAGCATCCATCCCTGACAAGCAAGCAACAATTATAAGAATTTCTTTTATGCATCAAGTCCTTTAGTTTTATCTGTGTTGCTGCACACACTTTGCCTTATTGTTTGAAGCAGCATTTCAGAACGTTCATCACAAAAAAGACATGAAACACTAACAGAAAATATGGCTGTTTCATTCTGTCCCAGAGCTGGTCCAAGCCCAGCACAGAGAGGATGGTCGGAGCAGCAGTATGCTCAGCTAGAATTCAAGACTCCCAGCTTCATTTCCCAACCCAATGACACAGCCTCACGCAGCCTTGGACTAATCTCTTCCCACATCTCTGTCGCCCTCTCCAGTCTATAACACAAGTGTTCATACTAACAGCATTCAAGTGATACTAAAGCAGGAAAACATACTCATTAATTTTGATGCTATTTAACTACCTCACAATGGGGATTACTGCCACCCAATGTACAGGCATTTATTATTTATGCAAAACCCAGTATTCCAGTAGGGCTAGTTACTCAGCAAGTGTCTCCTTGACTCTAACCCTTTGAGAAACCAATTACTTTGTGTTATATCTGCCCACTGAGCTTCCTGTGTCATTGTAATGGAAGAAAATCATATAGCATGAGTTCAAATAGGGGCTTAAAAACCTAACCCAAAGCACCAAAACATCACACTGCCTAGTGAAAGGAAATCTGGACTTTAACCTTCCTCAAATACACGGATACACCAAAGATTCATAGAATCCTGTAGATTGGAAAACAACTCCAGAGGTCATCTAGTCCAACCTGCTGCTCAAAGCCAGTTTAAACACAGCAGGATGCTCAGGACACCATCCAGTGAAGCCCTGAGTTTCTTCAAGGATGGATACTGAGGTACCTTTCTGGGCAACCTCTTCCAGTACTTGACCGCCCTCAGAATAATTTTTTTTTCCTTGAATTGAACTAGAATTTCCCATGTTGCAGTCTGCATCTGTTCTCTCTTGTCCTATGGCTGTACACCTCTGTGAAGAGGCTTGTCCTTCTCACTCTTCCATTAGGTAGCCATGGACAGCAATAAGGTCCTCTATTATGGGAGAACAAATCCATTCCTTACAGTCTCTCTTCGAACGTCAGGTGCTCGTGCACTAAGTGGAGCCAGTGTGTGCACACCTGCCTTGGTTATAGACAGCATCTCTGTTACATAACTAGTGATCAGATCTGAGACTTCTCCAGTCTCTCCTTTGTCTTTTGCCTTAAACAGAGTCTGACTGAAGTTGCAATTTGAGTTGAATGGTACGTCAGTCTATCATTGAGTCACATTAATTGCTGCTACAAGCCCTGCTAACAAAAAGGATTACGCATCTTTAACAAGGATGGCTCTTGTTCCCACATCTCTGATACTAATTTTCTCCTTCATGTGGCAGCTTAGTCACAGCCACGTGTCAGGTAAGTCATTGGTTGATGTACTCTCAAACATCCACTAGTTAAGATAGGAACTCCATATGGTACAAAAATATATGATGTTTATAAAAAAAGAAAAGGCAGAAATTGCAAAACATAGAAGACTAGGAACAGTCCCTGTGCTATACCACCTAGTAAGAGGGAAGAAAATAAGACTCGAAGTCATTATTTGATCAACTTCCATAACACAGGAGTATGGCTCAAGGGCTACCTCATGAGACACAGATAAAACCCAAGTAACATAACTGTTGCAATTTTGTCTAGTACTCTATGCATGACTGATCATTCCTCTCTTGAAAAACATTACCAGGACTGAAACATAGTTCCTTCCCCTTCTTCCTCCTCCTCATTACCTGAAAGCCATGCCATCAGAGAGTGTCAGCAAACACCTATTCTTGATGCACAGGAGTCCAGAAAGGAGAAGAAGAGATTCCCAAAGGGGTTCACAGAACAGCAACCTGCTAACCACACAAATGATTAAGGGGACCGAACTGCAAACTACCACCTAGAAACTGGAATTCTGTGATGCCTGGAAAGTTGTAAGATAAAATCCAGTCCTCTTTGAGTGATGTGAACAAACGTGACAAGCCTGTATGAAATGAGCATCAGTACTAAAGAGCAACCTTCTAGCAATGATAAAACCAAGACCTTAAAGAATACAGCTAGCTAACAATGTGTATGATTTAATTTTCATTATTTATTATCTTTTTCTATCTGAATAACCACTCGCTCCTTTCAAGGGGTATTTTTTGTTTTGGGGTTTTTTTGGGTTGTTTTGTTTTTTTCTCCTCCCTGCCCCCCATTCCTACATCAAAACCACTTTAGTTCACTGCTGCTGAAGCTAGGCAAGAACAAGAGATAAAGATCCAGCACGCACATTTCTAACAGCCTAGAAATGTTCAGAGATGCCGGATATTTTTACACAGACATATTCTCTCATATATTTCAATTGAGAGAGCATGAGAGAAAACAACCATTTAGGTCATTAGAGCAACATTTTCTACTCACCTAACTGTCTTTGGAGCCTAAGTTTCATTGATTTTCCATGGGACTTATCTTCCTCAGACACTCCAGGGCTTTTGAAGACATCATCATTAAGCAGTAATCTAATCTTTTTTTTTCATCAATTGCTACCAGCCCTGACTAGTGGAAGTCAAAACCATCCCACTTGCTGGCTTAAAATAAATACTTGAAACTAAACCATACAATAAAATTTTGATTTGCTATAAGCAGTATTGACAGAAGACCACAAAAACCCACCCTGCAAAGCTGATGGGTGCTGCTTAGTGAAGACAAACAGATTAAAATAGTCAGAAAGGTGAATCTCCATTAGTCATCCAGCCTGTGAACAACACATAAAGCTCCATTTTGCCATGTGTTTTTTCTTTTAATAAACTACTGTCTTCAAGCATTACAGTGGTTCAGGTCAATTAAACTGCCATCTCAGATACACTAACTCGGCACAGAATTTCAGTCATGTGGCTAGATTTGATCTATTCCCTTCTCTTACAGTCCTATGAACTGTGTAATATGACAGTGAGTAAAAATCCCCTTCCTATACTGCTAAAAAAACCAGTTCCATGTTAGAGAGAAGAATTTAAGCAACACAAAAAGAAAGTTAATAAAGAAAAGATAAAGTTAATAAAACGTGCATTTCTTTATTTCTTGTGTTTTGGTTAGAATTTGCAGCAGCCTGAATGTCTCAGACATTGCAGGGCAACTCATTATTGAAAGATGTTCTCTACATTTGAATAAAACTAACTGACTGAGAACTTACTCCCAATATCATCAGTAAGATCAAGAAATGAAATCATGAAATTCCAGAATTTTTCAATATTCAACTGTAATTTTCATCTCCAGAAACTGGAGACCAATTCCCTGCTTGTGCAATTTCTCAGAGACCTCCACAAGGTCTGGTAAGCTTTTATCCCTTGTACTTCTGGAACATATTGCACTCTTGTAGGTCAGTTTAAGGGGATAAGGTGGTAATTATCCTGCATCCTTCTGACCCACTTGGTGGTGATTTCTTCCCTTTATCCCCTTTCTGTGCTTGTCAGCACATCTACTGATAGAGAAATGCCACTTCGTAGTGAATAGCGAATATTATTCCTACCTATTTTGCAAAAGCGTAACTATGTTAAGAGGAACGTTATGAGGAAGTTTATTAGGCAGTTTAAGAACTCCATGTTTGGCCAGATTTCAGCTCTAAATTAAACTAGAGAGTGTCCATTTGACACACAGAAGCTTTTGTGATGAGTCTGTCTCAGAATCAGTCTTACACATTTGCTTTTGCAAGAAAAACGTTTGATCTCTATTTCAAGCTGACGAGACCCAAAACCCATTGCCAGTTGCTAGCTAATTTTTGCAGCTTCATTTTAGTTGTGTTAGTTCCTGTTTATTACATTTAAGATATGTATTTTTTATTTTTAAGCTGGACTTTGTAGTTTTTTCCATTGCTGGCAATTAATTTGTTCAGTCAAGAAAAAAAGAATACTTTCATGTATTGCTAAGTTTTTTAATTCTCTGCTGATGTGTGATTAAGTATTCTCTTTCACACAGAACAAAGAGACTTGTTTCTCTGTTATTTTCTTCTCTTTTGTTTTAGGAAGTACAGATGAATACATTTTATCTTAATTTGATATTTCTAATAAAAATTAAACTGATTATTTACTTTATAAAGTTTCTTCAAGTGTCATTTTTTTCCAAAGTTGTAGATAAGCTGAAAAATATGTGTTTCATGTAGAACTTTTTTGCCTGGCTGTGATAAATGCTGTGAAAAGAAGGTTACTGTAGAAAGTACAGACATAAGTTTGATAGGAAGGTTAAAAAGGCCTAAGTCCAAAAGCACTTCAGATTCTACAAGGACCTGCCAGTCAGTTCACCTTACACACTTTCACTCTCAACCTTTTGCAGAAGTCAAATCTATTTTACAGAAAGGAAGGAACCACATAGTTAAATGAGTTATTTTATGTTTAACACTGCAGAACAAGAAAAAATCAGCTGGATCTAGTTAAAATTAGCAAAGATGAAACATCACACAAGTATTCTCATCCTGATCCCACATTTCAAGATATGAAAATTCATGTAAAATTGAAGTTACAGTACTTAAAAATGATAGATGTCAATTTAAAAAACAGGCTGAATAAGCTCAAGGAACTGATTGTCATTATTTTAATTCAAGCAACTAAAAACCAATTGTGAGAACTGAAGAACAGGAAAAATGAAGACTGAAAAAATGTAGATGTCAGGTTATGGTCTGAGCTTGCAAAAAAAAAAAGAAAGAAAAAGAAAAAAGCCATATTAAAGAGAAAGCGTAGTGTTGCAAGGTTAATAATACAGACATCAGATCTCGAAGACTAGATTATTTTTGGCAGCATTAACATTTAAAATAGAGTGCATCCCCAAGTCCCTATTTATCCAGGCATTTATGATGTATCACCCCCCCCTTTGAGTGGCAGGGCAGAAGTATTTTAAGGAACAAAGACAAGAGCAAGAACTATTTATATGAGGTTATGATGCATACTGGCCAAAAAAAAGGCTAGCTCAAATATGTCAAATCCTTATGCTAGGTGGGTTATTTATGGCAGACAAAACTTCCATGATGAGAAGACAAACAAGTGCAACAGTAGTAACAGAATGTATGTTGACAATGGATTAGGAAATATTGCCAATTCATGATTTATTCCTATGAAATCCTCAAGATGCAGTCCTATACAACAGTGGCAATTAAACAGAAACAACTCTGACTGACAAAATATCAAATAAAGATAAAAATAGTTTCATGACATACACTCTAACTTTTTTTAAAGTAAACATGTATCACTGGATTTAATAACCATCAGCATAGCTTATTTTATAAAGCAAAATGTTGTAAAATGCTATTACAGGTAGACAAGTAGGGAATTACCTCTTCAATATTTTTTTAATTGTTTGTTCCAGCTGCACAAAGCAGCTTTATGTAAAGCCAGATCTAGCAACCTAGATCAAGGCTCACTTTTACATACTTTCAATTACATTAGATGGTCTCATTTTAAGAAAAGTACTAAATACCCTACAATTCCTACTTTGCTTAATCATCACAACCACAATTACTTGAGTTGCAATTGGAAACCTGACTATATATTAGTCTTCCATTTTAATAAGCTTTACAAATGAAAATCTATTATCCCTAAACAGCTTGTACAGGAAAAAAAAAAAGCAAAAAGAAAAAAACCTGAGGATATTAGAAAGCATTGCTTTCTTTAAATTGTGCTCAAAGGCTTTAGAAAACATTTAATAGTGCTTGATGAAGTGATTCATTCTCTTCCCATTCCTCAGCCTTTGGCTCTGTGATAGAGATGAATCCCAACAGAAGAGGTCTGTAGGATGAGTCTCCATCCCCTGAACGCCACCACGTCCCTCTTTGTGGGGCATCCTGGGACAGATGGCTGTGCACACAGAGTATGGCAATGCCAAAAAATCAGTTGCTATGCAACCTGAGTATCCCTTCACACCGTGAGAAGCAGGTGATGTATAAGCTTGAAAAAGCGAGTTGTTTTGGGCAAAGAACCTGCGAAGATGTTGCAATTCCAGGTTTACTCATAAGCCATCACCAAAATAATCTGGAGTATCTGAAATGGAGCACTACAGCCTGCTGAGCTGAACTGAGGCAAACTCGAAGCCAGTGTGTCAGCTGGCAGTCTGACAAGCCAGCAGTGAGGAATCCTGCCACAAGCCGTTGGTCAGTGGATCTCCACATGCTAAAACAATGATTATTGTAATTTCTCAGAGGAGCACTAGACAGTGAGACATCTTCAACTAGAGGAAGAGAGACTACCGGGTCCTATAAAGTGACAAAAGTATTCACCTTCCTGAGGTTGCGGAGGTGGTGAAGAGATGTCACCGCTGGAGGTGCAAATGATTGAAGTGCTAAGTAATTATACAGAGAGGGGACTACAACCTTTATTTTGCTGGCTGATAAAAGGACTTCTCTACTTTTGACTGGGACAAATTAGACAATTGCCAGAAATAGTTCTTGACCTTGAGCACACAAACCTTGAAGGCACCTATCACACAGCAAATAATTAACTGATATATTACCAGCGTCATACTATAGCGTCCTTTAACAAGATGACATTCTACATATTCAAGCAATGAATTCCTATTTTCCAAGTCTGAGTTCTGCACAGACAAAAGTGAATATTAATAAGGGAACAGAAACCAGAGGCTCAAGTATCTGAACCATGAAGAACAGAATCACTTAAATTGTTTCAATCTTTTGTTTCTGGCACCATGCCGTCTAGTCATATAAAGCTGTAATTGAAACCATGCGGTGTGTGTAGTGGGTTCATTACTGGCTCTGACTGAGTCATCTCATGTGCTAACCATGTACTGATTTTTTGCATCCTTAGGGTCAAGAACTCTTCACCTACATATTTGTTAGCACAGATGGGTTCTTATTCCTTCTAGGAAGCTAAAACTATCTAATATTTAAGAGCCACAAATTGATTTCTGAGTCCAGCTCCCATGTGACACAGAATGGCATATCTAAGCATTGGTAAAATAAATCACCTGTGAAAATATATTCATAGACTTAAAATATAACAACAGTTTAAATAATTGATTCGGATGATAAATACTCAGTTTACTGCAAGTCCTTATTTGCTGAGCAATAGCTTTTCACTGCTAAAAAGAACGCATCTATTTTAGACTGAAGTACCTTACCTAGAGATAATTAAGATCTGATTTTAATAGTAAGTATAATTTTAATTGCATCTGGAAGAGATAAGATCTAAACATCTCCTCTAATATGCACTGAAATGAAACCCACACATTTTAAACAACGTATATAACCAGAGTCTGATAATGATACTCTTGTAGAATTTAACACAATTGTATCTATTTCATTAGACTTTACTCATTAACTTAGAACTGTTAAAGAATTAAAATTTCACTCAGGAAATACAGGTGAAAAGTCTGTTGCTACTCAAAATACTGCTTCTCCTCTAAAGTCAGGCACTGCCAAGTAAGCACAAGCAAGAGAAAAATACAGATACAGGGCTCTGCACTGCAATAAAGCTGTAAATTTTGACCTGAGAACAGCAAAAGGTTTTCAGAACAAGTACTACACTTTCAGGCTCAAAGCTTCCTTTTTTAACAAGTATAAACAATAACAATATTTCTACTAAATAATTACTACAACTCTTAAGGATTAGACATTTATTTTACTATCAAATTACAAATTCTGCTATCTATAGTAAGATTTTGTAATGTTTTCATAAGCAGTTCAAAACAAGAGGGCTAAGTAAAAACATACAATCAAACGTCTTCTTTCCTCCCTAAAACCTTTTTAATTTCTAACATCAAATGCGCTTGTTCTATCATGCAAATGAACTAAATTTATGATGAATGCAAGAAGAAAAACACAAAAAATCAATGCCTCCTTTTCAGTTTTACAAACTTATCACAAGATAATCGGGGGGAAAGATCTATAGGGAAAGAAGAATTCATAGATTGCTTCTATTCCATCCAGGGGTCAAGATTTGACCTTCTTTTGAATGGTGTTGGGTAGTCCATCAGCCTACGAAACTGTAAGCACTTCACTTTTATATTTCAGGCTCTAACAACCCATGGCTGCCCTGGGAATTTATGAGGGAAATAAGTTAAGCACTTCAACTTAGTAAGCAATATTATTAACATGAGGTATTTCAGCTTGTATTTATTCATGGGTATGAACCTGCGCTGTGTGAAACTACTTTATTTAGATATAAATGGAAGTAACTGCACATCTTAAATAAAAATGTATTGTTCTTTCACACTATACAAGAGTTGATCATATTCATGTCTGTACATGTCTGACCAAGAAGCTTCTTTGATGAAAAAGCTGATCCAAGCATAGATGTTTTGCTATTTATAGGTACAAGTATTCTCATAACAAGCAGAGACAGGAATACTTTAAAACTAAGATGGTGGCTTTAAAAAAAGGTACCCATTTTATTTACACTAAATTAAAGCTAAACTATACCACGTGATTGATGTAACGTTTAAAAATACTCTGTGCAAACAGTCAGCAACTTGTGGATTTCCTCAGAGTGGTCCATTTCCTTCTGTAGCTTAGCAACATTAAGACTATAACAAACAAAAATGAATTGTGCCAATGCTAATTTCTGTACATGATGCTCATCCAAGTGCACTGGAATGATTTACATTTTACCCTGCAACATACCCTACATCACATGCATACCATAATAAATTATTACAGTGCAGCTCAGGGAAGCGTGATGTGTTGCATGTAAGTAGGAGTTTCACCATATCAGTAATGTTGACTGTTGGGGGGAGCCACAGCAGCTGAAGCAGATGTTTGATGTTGATAAGCAAGGACTGGAAAAGAAATTTCTAAGCTATTTTTATTTTTTTTCTTCATTTTCTGTATTGTACTTGACAATAACTGACATAGTACATTTGCTATGTGCAGCCACTCTCCTTCATCTAGACTTCCTCATCTCTGTCCATGAATCCAAATTAGCATCAGTGATGCTAAATCACAAACCTCTTCCTGTTTCTCACTCTTTCAATGGGGACCTCTCTTTTGCTATCAGATCAGGGTATTTAACTTTCAGCACTCCTTTCTTAGGAATTTAAGAGGGAAAGACTCAGCCTATGTCAACACTATCAACACAGAATCACACAATCATTCTGGTTGGAAACAACCTTCAAGATCAGCAAGCTCAGCCCTACTCTACCAACCACTAACCTAATTCTACCAAGTCCAGTGCTTAAACCACGTTCCTAAGCACCACATCTATGTGTCTTTAAAAAGTCACGTACAATGGGAATCTACAACCTAAGGCATATATTATCTTATTCACAAAACATCTCAATTACAAACACAACTTTCAGTACAATTCTATAAAATTGTGTTACACCCTGCCACGTTCACAGGATTTCTTAAATCCACCACAGTATGAATAGTCAAAACTAAAGACCAGCATTACAAGCCAGAACTAAGGTAATTGAAACCTCATACTGAAACTAAGCAAAACAGGTAGGTTGGTGCAAAAGCTACCCTAGATTTATAGACTAGTTTATTGGAGGAGACCTCCTGACTGGAGGCCATCCAGTCCAAAAATGCAGCTCAGAGGAGATTCAATGTGACCTGGCTGCTCAGGACCCTGCCCAGCCAAGTTCTCAGTATCTCCATATCCCCTCTGGGCCCTTATGCCAGAGTTTGACCATATTGAACAAAATTTGTCCTACATGAATTGAAATGTCTTGTGTTTCAACCTGTGTCTGTCACACCTTGGCCCGTAGCTGTGCACCAGGCTGGCCTCATCTTCTCTACACCTTTCCACTTAACAGCTGTGTGGACAGCAACATAAGTCACAGGGGCATGGGAAGTGTGTCCATGCCAGCCCTGTGTGTACATGCCTGGAGTTCTGTCATTTGAGAGCAGGAGTGGATAGAAAAAGCTTAAGAACCTATCCACCACCATCCCTGAGGAAATAACACAGTCTACACTGAAATGGTCTCACGATTACATAACAGCTATGAAGCAGTAACTTCCCTACTGCCCTTATGGTATGAATTTGAATATCCAGACAAGTTACCATTGTCCTGGATAGTGTGGTCCCAACACTTCCCTCCACTTTTCTCTGCCCATTCTTTAGATTTGAGAATAAACTCTTGCTTGTAGGTGTCATCCCAAACGTCAACCTAAACAACACATTATTTTTCGAGTATCTTTGCAGTTTTCCTCTCATTGCCCACAAGAAAAGGCCATGCTAGCTGTACATCCCAAACTTTTACAAGCCAACTGAGCTACGTGAAGCTTAGCAACTGTGTATCAGCCTGAATTTCAAGGAAAGAAAACATTTCCCTTACAATTTAGTTTATAGATTAGATAACAGTTTACAAATAGAGAACTATGTTGGGATGCATTTGGGAAGATGTGAACACACCACGCAAGCTCAATGCGACCTCAGTTACAATAGAAAAAAGGTACAAAAAGTATAACAGTAAGATAAATTATACCTTCCTCAATGGTTAAAATATTGGAAGTAGAAAAAATAATAAAAATCTATAAAATAGACCCTGGAATTTATTGTCCTTTAAAAGCTCTATAATACTAGTTGCAATCACATCCCTACTAATTAAATATATATTAGGCTACAGAAATCAATGTAGTTAGAGAAAGTAAATCAAAGGCAGAATGGAGCTTACCAGTTATAGTGAAAACAGCCTGCTAAAACAGCTTCCTAAATACTGTGAGGCTTTTCAAGATATTTCCTTATCATTAGGCTGCTAGTTTTATGAAGTCAGAAAATATTTAACATTTATTAAGACTTAGTTGCAGAGGAATGTTAGTATGTAAAATTTTATTTTAAGAAGTAAAATTTATTTAATCGAGTTACTAGAATAAAAACCAGATGTTAAAGAACATCAGGGGCAAATTTTTAACACTAAGCTAAACACTAGAAAAAAACTCTCTACAAGCCATCACCTATCCATGTAATCTACATTGCCAAAATCTTCAAAGGCAGAAGATTTTGCAGGTGAAAGGTGGCTGTTGTTTTCAATTTCCAGAGGTTCTCTTCACCATCATTAGTAACTGTAAAGTCTTTTCCCAGTCACTGATCACTGTAATAGGTGGACACCTTAAACTGGTGATGATTTACATGGAGGGTTTCCTCTTCCACTGTGAGATGAGCCCTGCCTGTTTGATCAGAGGACATGGCACCCCAAGAGGCAAGTCAAGGGTTATGATGCTTCAGGGGCTCCCTGGGAGCCAGGACTCACTGTGATCCATTGACCACTGCCACCAGACCAGCTGCAGAACCACCAGTCCAGTTCAGCCTCCACTGGTGGAAGAGTGGGAGCTGAGTGCTCATGTGCAGAGAGGAAAAAAAGGGGGACCACTGTCTTTGCCCTGTTTTAGAGCTGGGTAAAAAAGGGCTTACACGGGGAAGAAGGTCTGCTTGTACAGATCCAAACTGCTTAGCAATCATGGCACTGGGGTATTGTTTATGCTGTGCAGGGAAGAGAAGCTGCTCTGGAATAAAGGTACTCGGCAAGAGACTGACCGACCTGTGACACAGATCTTTCTGGAGAAAAGGACAATTCACACAAATACATTTATGCAGGAAACTCACTGCATATGAACAATTAAAGTGTGGGAGGGAACAGGGTAAAATACTCTGAAGATTACCTGTACGACTTGGTAATCTTCATTTTAGAAACAGATCCATTTTAGTGCGAGTCTGAAATTCCTGTCGGCATCTGATGGCATGTAAAAATCTGACTTAGGTCCTGTCAACATTTTACCTTGATGTAAACCATTAAATCTGAGCCAGAACTTGAGCCTGATTTCCTATCTTCTGGTACAGTGTATTTAAAAAATAAATATATATATAAAGCTTACTATGCAAGTAAAAATAGAATGCAAATGGATTTCTTAATTCTTGGATTAAAAAATGGAGCACTGTTAAGACACCATAGTCACTGATAAAGACTTCCGTAGGTATTATTTGTATTTTAAGTGAAAGAAGACAAAATCAAAACAAACAGACCTCTAGCAATGAAAAACATGATGAACCTGGTGCTGCCTGTCAGACCTGTGCCTGCAAGTATAAATTAGTATGTTGCAATAACTTTATAATCATGCATAAAAAAAGTATATTTCCATTTCAATGTAAATGAATAATTTAAATACCACTGGGATTCTAAACATGGTGATTTCTATATACACACAAAGCTTCTAATCTCCTTTCCTTTCTTTTCACCCATTCAACCCTTGTGGTATTTATGACTGGTCAAACATTTACGTTTGTTTGAATTAACTAATGGCTTAGGGTCTTTTGAAGGTCACTGTCTTGGTTTACACACATGGTCGAACTGCACATCTCCAGAGCTAAAAGCATCAGATATTAAATTGTGATTGAAGTATCCTTTCTAGCAAGGACTGCAAATCCCCATCTGCAGCAATGCCTTCCTGCAACCTTGACATTGCCCTAGATTCCAGAAACCACCACCCAGCCACCAAAGCCGTGCACTCTTCTGAAGGTCACTACTTCCATATCATCCAGTCTGAGCTCAGTTATCCAGCACAACTTTCTGGTGTGAGGAAACCCAGTCCCCACCAGCATCCTGCAGTAAGCTGGGCTACATCTGCAGCCCTTCAGCATAGCCACACTCACTCCTGATTTCCTCTCTTTCCTCAAAATGAGGAATCCTGGGGAGAAAGGAGTTTGCAAAACATAATAATCTGACTGGTCCGTTGTTTTGTGTTCACTATGGGCATCTAGTCCTACCCACAGAAATCTGAGAATATGAAAAACACTTGGGCATCTGTTCAAACCCACAAACAGATCTGTCCTGCAGTTCTAGAAATAACATGAAATGCTCACTTGCTGTCGGAAAAAAAAGCACATCACTATTAACTATATACTACTCAGTAAAGGCAGCTTCTGCCTTTTCCCCTACTGCAGCTTTGCTATAGCTACTGCTCGCACAGCACAATGCCAAAAAGACGAGAATGAGAAGGAAAGAGAAAGAAGAAAGAAGAGCAAAAACTTGGCCAAACTTGCTTGGCTTAGACACTTAGAAGAGGAAGCAGCCAGAACACAACAGGCAAAGAAGCTGCAGCTGTTAGTGGAAAAGATGTACAAAGAAACATCGCCAAATTTATTTCCAAAAGTATCACAAACCTGAAGAACCCAGGAGAGCTGAGTGTTTGCAGTACGTCTGTATGTAAAGGAGATAATAAATGCCATCATGTATTGAAACATCACGCATGAAACAAAGGGAAGTGTAAATATGCATTCTTTCTTTCCTAACAAAAACCCCACAATTTTTTTGCAACTACTGTGAGGCCAAAGGAAGAAGTAGCAAGAGACCTTGCTTAGGCAGGCTGGCTCTCTTTAGGGAATCTTGCAGGGTGCTGGAAGCTGTGCTAACCTGTTATTTCAGAGCTCTTTCCAATACATTATTTAGGTGTAATGCACTAAACATAGAATGGAAATGCAGATTCATATAAACATAGGCAATAAGCAACAAAGCCTGCATATGTATAAAGTGTATGAGCTAATGCTATTTGAGTCACTGGTATCTTGATTGTATCTAATAAAAATTAAACAGATACAAGTTTCTCACAGCATGGGGTCACCTGGAAGAAGATGCATGTTGTAATTTATCTGAAGATTTTTTAAAATTTCCTGCACTAACCCATCTAACTATCTATCCATCATCAGCTATTGAGGTACTGCAGCACCGAGACAGGGTATGAGGTCCAATCAGTTGTGGGCAAAAAGTACAAATTTTAAGGCACTTTGCTCTCCTTTCCCTCTACTGAAAAAGAACAGTAAGGAAGCTGTCCAGGTATTTTACCTGTACCAGAAGCATTAACCACCCTCTAATACTAAAAAAGCTTCTGAGCAGCTGAAGAAAAAAAAATATATTCACACTATCCTGAATTCTCAAGGGACTAACAACAACATTCATTTTGAGTAATTATTAACCTAGCAGACCATCAAATGCAAATACTCTGAAGTATGATTCAATTAACGTTTTAACAATTACAGCTTTTCTTAATAGACACATCCATGTCTTCTACAGATTATTGAAAAAACTGAAAAAACAAAACCAACCAAGCAAAAAAAACCTAGAAATGATAAAAATTACAACAACAAACAAGCAAGAATGAAAAGAAGCTCAGTTCCATCGTAACAAACTTACTGTTTTTTAATACAGAGTAATACAGCCAAAACAGTGTTTCAAAGGAGGATGCATTTGCACAAAGAAAGCTTGGAGAAGCAAAGAGAGATCCTCTGTGTACCCAGGATCATCTACCAGCCTTACCAAACCTGGTAGAGTTTCAGCTCAACTAGGTATAAGCTACTTCCATTTAGGATCAATCCCCATCAGTCACGAGGTGCACTATGCTTTCATTATAACCAGCTCAAGGTGAAGTCTCCAGTTTCTGGATTAGCAGCAGTGTTGTCTGGCTATGCAGTGTGGATACTAATGCTCACCTTTTAGGCATGGGAGGCTTTACTGCTTCAGGATGTACAATGGAAAGTTAGTTTCAACTTTGTTAATTGATACAACTGGCCTGAAATTGGCATCTGTGTGGATGTACTGCATGTCTATGTATGCATATACACTCTCTCTTCTCTCTTTGTTCCCAAAGACTGACTAGAAGGCTGCATTTGGAAATCAATAAATAATCTAAGAAATAAAGTAAGATTTATTTTTCACTATTTAATCAGTTGGTTGCACATAGAGTAGTGATGCTAGCAAAGCAGGCCATACAGCTGAGTGAGGAACAATCATTCCCAGGGACCAGCATTCACTGAAACATTCTGGCTCTGTCACTCAGGAGGGTGACACATTAAGTGATGATAAACCAACTCCAGAACACTTCAGTTTATGGAAATCAATTTAAAATCCTGAAATGTACAACATTTTTGAGCCATAAGAAGACGTTGCTTTGGTTTCAAAAGATTTGGCTTCGATTCCAGCAAAAGGCAATATGGTAAAGAAATGGAAAAATATGGAGCCATTTTAAGCACAGCAGCTTCTAGAAGAGGAAGTGTTAGCAGAATTGCTATCTCTGATTGGAAGGCATCAGCCATGGGCAAAGAAGGAAACAGTATTTCACAAGTAAGAAAGGAAGTAATTTGAAACAGACTGGCTTTTCTCACTGCTATCTAACCCTGAACTTAATTTCTACAATTAATTGAACACAATTACCCACATTTCTATACAAGGGGGGTGGGAGGAAGAAAAAAAATAATAAAAAGCTAGCAAGGGAATACAAGAAAATCTGTAATATTTAATCAGCATTAAAACTGAGAACTGAGTTGGGAGCTAATCGATGTCCAATAAATTCATTTTGGTGGCAAACTATTTAAGTTAGAGGCTATTAAAGGATTTTTCTCCTCTAACGAATTGATGTCTCACAGCTGCAGAGAACTTCTGAAGTGTTTTATCTAAAAATTCAGTTAACCCTTTGATGAACAAAATAGTAATTTGTCGTACTCTTTGGACAGACAAAGGTGATACGGACCTATCTAACATACAGATCTATTTTTAAATTATAAAATAACTTTCTTTTTAACTTTATTTTGAGAATCAATCACTTTTTTTCCCCATTTTTTGCCTAAGATCTCATCAGTAGTGCTGATGAAGTGACATTAACTTCAACCAAAGTGAGTTAATATCCCTGACACTCTAGTAAGATTAGCCTTCTCAGCACCAGTTCCAGAGACCCTCACTTCTCCATCTGCTTTCTCTGTGTAAATAACCCCATGGACACACAGCACAGCTCCTGTGGGCAGAGCACATCTGCAGGAATTCAGATGGCTTTCCTGATCCAGAAATCATAAAACAATTGCTGTTTTCCAAAACACTCTGATACAATTTGGGTTATATGTATAGCAAAAGATAGCATTTCATGCAACCACTGATCAGTACTCTGTGAATCACTGTTACTAACACCTTGTGAGCCTGCCCAAATTTTGTATGCAGTGGGAGGACTTCATTCTGTACCACTGAATGTTTATGACAATTTAAAATTAACAACACTTTTCTTCAAGACAGAAACAGTTCATGATATTATATATGAACACTGCAATAAAAGATCTGCATTTTGACAAAACACAACATTTAAAAAGTTATTAAAGTAACCTGAATCAGATTATTTTCTTTACCTACATAGTAGGAAATTCCAAATATAAGTTTTGTTTGTTTTTTTTAAATGTACATGGGTTCCTTATCCTTCCTTTTCTCATGTCCTACAAATGACAACCCTTGTGTGTTGAGGGGAGGGGGTGTGTGACCAACATTCAAAGACTTAACAGAATCAGAGAAAGAAGAATGTTTGTCACATATGAAAAGCAGCACCAATAATTATTCAATGAATTTAGAAATCAACTCCAGCGGTGAAGTATATGAGATTCCTGCTGATATTGGTCATCTGAGAAATAATGATTTATTGCTGTTCAGTGCATGCTTACTTATGTGGATACAATTTTCCACTAAGAATCAAAACAAAATAAGAAGCCCAAACATTTGCATGGTTCCTTCAAAGAGACTGAGAAATAACTTGAATACTAAGTATGTTTTAGCACAGCTGATTTAGTCCATGTCCATGAAGTGTGAAACATGCAAAAATGGCAATGTAGTCAACTTTACATATTTTTTTGTAAATGGGTTAAGAAATAAGTACTGCTCTGCACAAAATTATAACATTCATTTTCTGAGAACATTCTCAATGCTTGCTATTATTTAACCTCCATTCACAAGTTCATTAGCTCCAATGTAACTCCTTTTTATCTACAGCAAGGTAATCAGACTCCACATGGGAACTTTTAAATCAACTCTGAGGGCTTAACAGGAGAAAAAAAGTCAAACTTTCATACCTGGCCTTTCAATTTGTGCCTTCAACTATATACATAGTTGATGGCTGGATCTGATAATAGGTATTAACATATGCATGAAAAGCAGTCAGGTGGCACAGCAATAGAGAGCCTAAAAATATGCAGTACTACACCCTACAGACTCATCATCAACAGGACTAGGACACTGGTCTACTGCAAAGAGAAACTCAATGTCCCAAAAAAGTATTTCATCTTTTCTGCACAGCGTCCTACAGGACTTCCCCATTCACAGTTTTCATTCCAGTATGTTGTGCATTAAGAATAATTCAAAATCATTAGCAGGGTGAGAAATCTTTGCAACGAGCACCCGAAAACCAAAACAAACACCCCATCCCCCAATTAACATTTTTACCCATGGTAATAATAATTAAAACAAGCCTTTCAACATGTTGAGTGAACACTAAACCAGTTAAAATTAAATGCATTCCTACTGTGAGCAAGGGTTTTACAGTACCACGAGATTAGGGTAAAGTGTTGCCACAGATTTCCTGCAGCAGTTCTCTGGGGGCTGCATCCATGAGGGATGAGAGGAGACACGTAACTCCTGCTGCTTTTTTCTACACATGAACAGTACTATCACTGCATCTGATTCTCTTTGGTTGCCCCAAAACATAGGATCAGTAACTCTAAGGTTCCTGTTTTAATGACAAAATGCACATTTGAACCAATAAAGTAAGCTTCCAAGAAAAAACATAAGCAGTGAGAAGCTGTGTTTTTATCTGTAATGCTGTTCCTATAATTTTTTCTGGTTAATGTACACGGTAATAAAATAACTTTTATTTTTTTTTACCAGTAAAAGAAATCCAAAAGAATTATCTTAATGGCAATGCTTGGAATACAGAGATTTTATTTATTTTTTAAATAAAACAGAATCCTCTAACTCTTTGACTGTAGATGTGACTGAACATTCCCAAAGTTGGTAGTATTAACAATTCTGAAAATGTACAGTAATGCCAGATGCTGCAGCCAGTTGCTGTTGACTATTAAAAAAAACATGTAAATTTGAACACATCCTGACCGTATGATGCTCTCTTACAACTCTTAAGTTTCTTACAGACTTCCAGCTGGATAATTATAACTAGAAGACATCTGTATTTATATCTTGCATTCCATAACTCCACAAAAGACAAGCTTTTTATCAGACTGGTGAGGGCTTTTTGTTGAAAATTTATTTTTCAGATGATCAATTATCTATCCAATTAGATAGCTTTTTGAATAAATCCATCTTCTCAGAAAAATGAATGACAGCTACTCAGCCTCCCACTAGTATCCTACAAATACCCTAATCAGATTCCTACAGTCATACATGCTCTGGGAAGCAAAAGCTTGATTTGGCCTCCTTGAAATTGTAAGCCTAACTTCATCTAATAGCTCCTGCAAAGTAATAAGCTTACCAGATATGACACAAAAATTAAGGCACCAAGTTGAACACATACTTTGTACTGCTCCTGAACGAATATGAATGTCTAACTTCACTGGGCACTTGGATCCTGATTCCATTCAGCTCACAGAAGAAAAATAGTCCTTCATATTAATTCAGCAGAATCAAGTCAGTTTCTCAATTTCTTACTCAATTTCTGCAGAGTATTCGGTTAAGAGTATTTAACTCGGGTTAAATAGATGCCTATGCACTCCAAAAATTTGGCTTAAATATTTGAAATTCAACAGTGAAACATTCAACATTCCTTCTGATCCAGCTGTCATACAACTATTGACAGGCTTGAGCCCAGAAATCAGACCATTGTACTTACTGATGTTCCTAGGACCTTCCTATGCAAGCACCCTGCTGAAGACAGTAGGCAGTCTGTACAGTGCTAGGGAACACAAGGCAAGATGAACAAAGCATCTTGTGAGGGAGATAGTGACCTCTAGATGATGTCCAGCCACTCCTTCCAACCAAAAATGTTCTATGGTTCCCTCAGAAAGACTTCAGTCCAGAACATCAATTGTCTTTTAAAAAGATGAAGTCCACAAAAAAGAACTAGTTGTTCAAGAAAACCTTGCAAAGCTAGAACTGAATTGTGCATTTTGAGATGTGGTTTCTTTATGCAGTCCCCCCCTCAAAAGAATTCTCAGTGAAGTCTTAGGTGCAGAAAATTTCCACATTCTAACTGAATCACAGGTTACCTGCCTTGTTCCTTCCTCAGTTAAAACTGCGTGCATGCATACATACTTAAGAGAAACTCACAATTTAAAAGGTTTTCAGTGATGCTTTTAGCTTTTAAAATCCACAAGGAAAGTAGCTGTTGTTCCATACAACTCCCTTTAAAATCTTCCAGAGGTTTTTACTAAATAGAAACCTTGCTCAACATCCCAGTCAGATATTAGATATTTTTGCTCCATCAGTAGTTTCGCTTTCAACAGACAAACAGCAAAGTCAACCAATTGGTCCTTTGTTCCCCTTCCTCAAAATAGATCAAAAAAATATTGCAGGGGTAAACACAACAAAAGAATTATTTGAGTTTTAACTGGAACTAGAAAGGTCAAAATGATCTGTGCTTATGCAGCCAAGTCTAGTAACATGAGGTATAAAATGACATTGGGTGAGCATTCCAAGAGTTAATGAACACAAAGGGGGACACAAATTTATGTTGATATTTTGATGGAGAATTTCGAAGAGACTAGGTTTGTGGCATGCTCCTGAGGGAGACATGACTAAGATAAGAAGTATGAGCTATAAGACTTCATTTCTGAGAATTACTTAGAAAATAAATAAATAAGCAGCCACTGAAGTTTTGATGACTGATGTACAGAGACTTATACCTGGCTTGCAACCCTTGGGGAAGAGTTAAGAGAGTACAAGAAATAATGGATTTCCAAGCGAAAATAAGATATATCGAACACAAGTGAATAGAAAATACAAAGTGGGTTGGTGGAATTGAAAACAAGATGATTCCAGTGAACTACAGAAAATCGGCAAATTGTAAATACCACATTAAACCATCATGAAGATAGATTCATTGAAGTCCTTGGTATCTAAATGTCACTGTGCTATTTTTAGGTGGCTGGTATTTAACACAAAATACGACGTGTTCTAATTGTTGTTTAACCACTGTATTCAATTTGTAAACATGATATCAAGGAAAAGACAAGATGAATGCTTTATAGGCATTAAGATGATGGCATCGGCAAGGACAGCGATGAAAATTGGAAGGGTTTCATTTATATCCTCTGAGATAGCATACTGCACACATCAGTCCCTCACTGTCTGTTCCACTAATTTGCATGAGCACTATAATTGACAGCTTGTTAACAGCTTTTTAGGGACTCTGAAACCCTGCAACAAACACCACACACAAAACAGCAGAGTGGACAGAGACCCTAGTAATACATTCTATTTTAAAAATCCCAGCTGAAACCCACAGGTCAAAGACTGCATCTTGATTGCATACAAAATAATTATGATTGGGATGGGTCTAGAAAATCAGCAGACACAAGAGTAAGAATATAAGAACTGCCCCACCAGGTAAGATAAATGGTCCATCCAGCCTAGTTTCTTGTCCCCAACAGCAGGAAGCACAGTGATTGCTCCTGCACACTCTCAGCCTCAAGCAATCTGCAGCTCTGGGACTGCCTAAGCCAGGAGTGGTTTGTGTTTAATAGCCACTGATGGATTTTATTCTGCTATGAATCCTTCTAAATATATGTTGAACCTCTGTGCAGTTTGAGCACTATTAAATGGTTTAAAATATCTTGCTATTGCCAATTTTTCTGTAGATATGATACTAGTGCTCATTTTTTGGGGGTAAAAAAAATTAACAAAGTAATATGTATGCTGCAGCTCTTATTTTTATGCATTTCTAAATAAAAATGTAGTTCGGACATGGCCTTACCACAACCTAGGATAGGAAGTGTCTATTAGCACGAATTGCAACATGTCACATAAAAGACAATAAGAGAATTGTAATACAGAGAAAGCTATTTGTATTTTCTGGTGAGGGAGTACAGAGCTACTGGATGTTGTCCTTACTTATCTTAGGATGAAAGCCTTATTATAAGCTCATTTCAGCTGAACAAATCTCTCTGGGCTCCCTGCTGAGCAAGGCATTTAAACTTTAAAGCTAAAGGCATTCATTTTCCTTTGCTGACAGTGAAAACCTTACTGCACAAGCTCCACGATGCACATGGAAGCTTTTAGATGGCTCAGTGGCAGAATGCATTAAGGCATTTAGCTGCTTACTGTGTTTCTCTGCAGTGAACGGACATCAAAGGCATTCATTTCCACGGGCAGGAAGAGTGGACTCTTCAGTGCAACCGTCGTTATCCTGCTCAGGTTTAAGTGCTCTTTAGATTCCAAATACAGAATAGAGTGACAAAATATTCTGGGCAATATTGTTCAGATGATTCTGACTCTGTTATTTCTGAGGAGTATTTATCATAGTGGTCCAGGCACTGGAGATTTGAGAGGCCCTTCTCTGGGTCAAGGCACACAACATCCATCAAGATGGCAAAGATGCATGCTACAGAACCCCAGCTTCCTATTTTTCACTGTCCATGTTCCTAACAGCTTCTACTAACAAAGCTTTTTTTCATAGAGCAATAAAATGGTTTGGGTTGGATCGTCTCATTCCAATAGCAGGACACCTCCCACTAGACCTGTTGCTCCAAGACCCATGCAACCTGACCTTGAACACTTCCAGGGATGGGGCATCCACAGCTTCTCTGGACAACCACTTGTGCCAGTGTCTCACCACCCTCATAGGAAAGAATTTCTTCCTGATATCTAATCTAAACCTACCTTCTTCCAGTTTAAAACTGTTACCTCTCGTTCTGTCACTACATGCCTTTGTAAAAAGTCCCTCTCCAGCTTTCTCGTAGGCCCCTTTTTTGTTTTCTTTTTTAACAAAGTAATCTTCTGCATATTCCAGCTGGTGATCTCTCTCCATGAAAAGTTACTGTCCAACACCAGTATTCAAAAGCCTGACTACACACTGCACAAGGGACCAAGTGTGTGTATACACACTTACAAGCAAGATCTTAAATGCACATCTTATTATATATTGGGGAACTCAGAGATCAGACCCTAAGTTCAATCACTGCAGGTCACCCATGTGTAACATGTCCTCAAATCAACCACCCAAACCTCCCAGCCACAAACAGCAAATAAACAATAAAATCATTTTCATCTAATGTATCTCTTCAATTTTACTTAGATTAAATATTTGGTCTAGTCTTACACTCACTGATACTAAAATCAACTTTCCTTTATTCATAAGGGCAGCTTTTGATCACCTATTCTCAGTTGTTTTTTTATTACAATACCAATATTTTTAAATAATGATGCTGTAAATATTGCAAAAAAACCCCAACTCAAATTAAATAATACGCTGTCTGCTATAATTTATGTGTGGTGCTTTTTTATTGTTGTTTGATTAGTCTTTTTTAAAACATATTCAAAGTTTACTGTTGCAAATAAGCATGAGAGTAACTTACTACTATTTTTTATCAGCACACTGCTCAGGAAGATCAGGAAATTCCTGGGTGACTGTAGTGTTCATTACCTAGCCTGCATGCAGGTAACAATACAGAGTTCACAAAGCTGCAGGAATAAAGGAGGAGACTGAAACACGGGCTGATTAACATCTGAAAAGCTAAACAGATACAATTATTAGGGAAACACGAGCTTATCAGACTATATTTTTTGATTTACCTATGACAAAGGTAAAGGCAAAATACAAAACCACAACACCAGCAACCACCATTACCATTATTTGTAGGTCACAACTTCAGGATAGATTCTGCCTAGGTCAGTAGAAAAATAAATAGCCCTAACAAAACACTTTTTTAGGTGACAAGTACTTTACCTTAGCCTACAAAAAATATGTATATATGTTACTAACTTTAAAATGCATGAGCATTTGAGCTGTTTTTCATTGAACTCAAGGGAATATTTGCTTAAACTCAAGAACTGTACAGTTTTCTCATTTAACACCAGCATTACCAGTAGTATTTAGCACTGTACTACTACTAAGACTTCTACCAGTAAAACAACAAAACTGTTGCCAGTTCATTTTACTGAAAGCTTTGGAGGGGATATGTTTTTATAACTGCACTAAATGTTTTGCTTATTGTATTAACTCGAAGAAATTAATCCATATGACTCAAACATGAGATCTGAGATGAACCTAATAATTAAATGAAGACAGAAAATCCTAAGCAGAAGCAATAATACATTCTTCATTAAAAATAAACAAGAGTGGACTTCAATAGTGGTAAAAAAGACTCAAATTAACCATTAAGGAAAACTTTCTAATGACAAAGACAGCAAACCAGAGCGAAACAGATGACTAGAAGTGGTTGGGCCTTCACCATGAGTATAAACTGATACGCCTTGCCTAGCACTAAGTAATCTTTAGAGGCATACTGCAGACTTCAGATATGAAAATGTGTCTGTAATGTCAAAATAGCATGTGAAATTGTTTTATGAAAAATTGTATTTTTTTGTTAAAGCTGTCTAAGAACATGCATAAAGAAAAACCTGCTGGAGGAGACACAAAGACAAAAGCAGTTCTGTTCTATGGATGCTGGGTAGCAAACACAAATCTGAAGAATAACCTCATGCACCAGTGTATCGGGAAGAAATTCCAGGAGGGATCAAAAATTATGTAGAGGTTATCTATAAAATTAAGAATTCTTTTTACAGCTCATAATATAACTAAAAATAGAATATTTCCCGCTTTTGCTTCTCTTCACAAGGGTTTTAACTGACATAACCAATATTAACAAAAATTACTTAAAATCCCACTTTAAAGCTCAAGAAGAATTTTCATCTGATGTTCAGCAAAGATTATATATCCATAGTACTCCTGATACATCATTTATTAGGCTCACAAAAAGAATGAGTTAACTACACAGTCTGTTGTCCTTTGGTGTAGTCTACTTGCTTTTTATTCAGGCTCTGCTTGTTACTACTTGGAAAATATATTTGTAGAATTGGCTTTAATGATTTAAGAATATTGCAGAGAGAGCCAACTCTCAATATGGTAAATGTCAAAGTGGAAAGATTTTAAATTTAAATTCCAAGTGTCCAGCGACTAAGCAAGACAAGCTGAAAAGACTGGGAATTGCTACAACATTGGCCCCGAGTCAATTTTTACATGCTGATTACCTACTGTAACTACCAGCAATTTTGATGGTGTTTGGCAATCTTTATTTTACTTACAAATATTTGCATAAAGACAAAATAAGACATTTTAAATAGCCTCAAATCAGCTGTAAGAATATAAACCAGCTGTATTTACTGTCCTCCTAAAAAGGGCCTGCTGCTGTACCAGAATTTGTGGTGCTCCGTAACTATTGAAAATGTGATACAAGATTGCATTCCCTTCTCTCTTACCCTAAGTAATACTATTTTCTCTGACTCTAAAGGAGCTGCACTACCATATACAATGCACTATCATATCATCATCTATTTAAAAGACCTGGCACAGCTACAGTAAAAGTCACCCTTTGCTGTAGCTTGTTCTTTACAAATCACCCAAATGCTAGCAGTTGAAGAGAGCCTTTGATTTCTTTTCACGTTGGCACGTAAACCCCTCTGGTTCGATACACACATATCCCTCAACTTCTGTCAAAAGCAAGAACAAATTTCCTAACCAAAACTGAAAAGTCCTTGGCTTTTCAAATGACTATAAATTGCATGGCTAAGTGCATATGGCCACAGGGCTGTCACAGTTACTTTTCTTGACAATTCATCATAGCATACTAATTCTGTAATATCATTACTGTGTCTCTTCTCACTGTACTGATCCAGCCAGTTAATTTAATCAACTAATAATAGATTCAGAAATGGATGCAAAGGGCCCTAGCACTTCAAATTATATTACTAGAGACGCACAGCAGTGAAAGCAATGTATTCTGTACTTGGCATTAAATATAGCCCCAGTAAGTTATACCCTTCTAGCAAGTTGGATATTTTCCTTTAAAAGGAAAGGAAAAAATATTTGTAGAAGGTTCAGAAAAGGTCTCGTCCAACAAGATTAAAAAAGCAGTTTATTTCACACTAAGCATAACTTAGAAGTACATTGTATCAATTTGAAGAAAAAATTACAACCAACTATTTAATCAATTATGGTAATTACTGTAGGTAAGTTTCAAGGTAAAAAAAACACTGCAGGAAAGAAATACATATCTACAGTGGAAGCTAAAGGTGTATGATTAATTGCAAAGTGAGCCATTCAAACATGGACAATTAATTTTATTAAATTTTAATCTTCTCTGAAAATGTCAATGATGATTAAAAACATTATTCTCTAACATCTCAGTCCATTTTGCATGTCAGGAAGACTGATGCTTAAACTTTGTATGATAAAAAAAGTAACCGAAATATAGGCAAAACTCAAATGCAGACTGCATGCAATTTTTGCTTTTTAAAACACTGACGATCAAAGTAGTACCCCATGAAATCTCTGAGGATGCAACACGGATTCTAATCTAATATCTGCTCACTTCAGCTAAGAAATCTACACAGTCCAAAGGGCATATCCTGCAAGATGCCACAGACCTAATGCAGGGATAGACATCTAAAAAAATTTGTCACACTTCAAGAGGTGCTGCCAGCTCTCAACAGTATTCTGATGTATATAGATACCTGTGAGTGTGTGCAAGTGTATCTAAGACTCATCAGTGTATGTTCCAAGTAGCTTTACCCTTCAGCACCAACATGTTTTTGCTTTCCTGCCCTCACAAGCCGAGGAGCAGAGCCCTCCTGCAGGACTGCAGGGAGGGTGGCCCCAACTGCAGGGTGGCTGTTCCCTAGTGCCAGCAGCAACCAGGGGCCCTGCTCACCTGAAGCTGCCAACTGAGCTGCTTTAAGTCCTGCGTGCACCACCAAAGTGTTAAAAAGGACAAGGATGCCACTTTGGATATGGTGTACTGTGAGGAAATCATGTTCATCAGACCGAGTTTCAATCCCCATGTAGAATTTTCTACTTCAGATTAAATCTAGATGAATTGCCACCGTTAATCCAATTAATCTTTTTGGGAGCTTAGACTGAAGTCAATGAATCTCTTCACTTGCTGAGACATTTTGTGCATTGGGGCTTAATACAAGGCGAAAGTGTGTTTCCTGATGTAAACAGAGTAAATTTTGGCAAAACTCAGTGAGAAAGGGTGATAAAGATTTATAGACTTACTCTCTGGCCAGGATTCAGGAAGGCAAATGTTTAACATTTTAAAAGCGATTAGAGGCCTTCAAAATGCAATGAATCTTCTGTACCTGCCAAAGCACACTCCCTGAAACCAGGGTGCCTGAATTCAGACTTACATTAAGGCCAGACTAAATACATATTTCTTACCAGACACTCTGCAGAGACCACTGTGTACCCTCTCTTTAAGGTGTCCAACGTCACTTGTTACTAAGCACGAGTCAAATTATGCCTACCTAGTCTAAAAACAAGGCATCTGCCTGAGTACCATGATCTACCAAAACAAATAATTTTCCTTTCATCAATATACAACAGCTTTGTTCATTACTGGGAAACGTTAGGTGGTGAAGTATTGAGTGCTATGCATTTTATGCTTAAATCAATGTCCTGTCTTGCAGTTATGCCACCTAATGTGTTTTTAAGCCACGCGCTACAGAAATCAATGTGGTTCTTATTTGATATTCAGTGTTAAGTTCAGCCTCATAAATTTAGAATTGCACTCCGTTATTTTGATGGTTATGTATTAACCATGTCCTGTAAGTTTTATGATTTTATATTCAGACGTGTAGTAAATCACTCCAGTTATGCACAAATGGCATGCAGTGGCTTTATTTTTACTGTCCATTCTAGAAGAGAAAGAAAAGGATGATTCATTTGACCCAGCAGGGAAGAAAAATACAGTATATCAGATAAATTTCAGAAGGTGTATTAGTAACAAAATTAGGCTCCATAAAATTTAACTGAGTCTTTTCTGAGACAAACTGATTTGCAGCAGATAAATGTGTTTGATATACTTCATTTTACCAATATTTTACACTGGAACAGGCACACAACACTTGATCATTCCTCTGTAACACATCTAGCAGGTGCTATGCTATTGTCTAGAAATCAAATGCTACACTATAAATATTTTTTCTCAAGAAATTATATTGGTATACAGAATAAAAACCAAGCCTTTTTCCAGCAACTTCTAGATGTTATAATAATGGAAAAGCTTTTTTTTACTACGTTATTTTTTTAACGTAGCCAAATAAACTTTCACTTGGACAAAAAGCCAAAAAACAGGTCAAGCCTTGTGTGAGGTTGCCGTGGCCCAAGTGCAGGACCCGACACAGCCTTGTTGAACCTCATACAATTGGCCTTTTCCCATCGATCCAGCCTGTCCAGATCCCTCTGCAGACCCTTCCTACCCTCAGCCAGTTCAACACTTCCACCCAGCTTGGTGTCATCTGCAAACATACTGAGGGAGCACTTGATCTGCTCATTCAGATCTTTCACAAAGATATTGAAGAGAACTGGCCCCAGTACTGAGGGCCCTGGGGGACATGCAGAACATGCCACTGAACTGACCAGCACCACCAGATTTTCTCAGACAGGCAAATTTCCAGGTCAAGTGATGAGCCAGCAGTGAGACAGTGTAATGCACTCAGTGACAGAGGACACTACAGTTACAGCAGACCACCTCTGGTCTTCCAATTTCTCAGGTGAAATCCTGAAACTAAAATCCTCTTTCATTTTCCCAGAGCTGAGACTGAAAAGGCCATTTAAATAATGGTGTGCAGCACTGTAATTTTTATTTTTTTTTTTTTTTTAATGTCACTAGAGCTTAAAAACTAAATGGGTGAGAGTCATAGGAAAGACTGTGTTTCTCCTGACAGCAATTCAAAACACAGAAAACAATCTGACAGTATCTACGGTGTTATCCATTATTAAAAACAAGAAAGCTTTTCTTTAAAACTAGTAATGTAGACACTGGGTATTTGCATGGATTCTTATCTAATCATACCTCAACAGTTCATTGTTATAGAGGAATACAAGGGTGTTAATTCATGCCATGTAATGGGCTGGAGTGCCCTGACTCTGGAGGAGGAAGCACTGTACTCATCTGCCCACAGTTTACCCCGTCAAGGTTTCTGAATTACATGTTAGGTCTATATTGCAGTATGTGCTGCACTTCACAAGTCAGAATTAGCCCTGCCATTATAAGTAATAAAACCAAAACGTAAATGAACCATGAAATGTATCAAATGAGGCACTGCCAGACAAACGCATGTAGTTTTGCATGACTTAGAATAGGCAAGTAAGCTCAGTTTATTGGCCTCACATTTTGTATTGACTTGGTTTTACTTTTGAACTTATTTTCATTAATTCCTTTTGCTAATAAATACAGAATGACTGCACAGGTCTGATGCTGGGTGAGTTAAGAATCACAAATAAGGCCACTCTTAACGTGGCCTTGTTAGAGGCAGGCAATAAAAATGGATTCTGTTTCTGCCTATGTGGCCTCTGACTATGCACTGGGATAACTGCTCCATCTGAGTCCTGATGCAATGAATTCTTTGAGGGCAACTTCTAGCACATAGAACTGCAAACATCCTAAGTTAGGAGATTTATTTTTAAGGCTATTCTGAATTTACTGTGAAGTTAAAATACAGTTTATGTTATGCATTATTAAAATATGTCATGGCATTTGATTTTTTGTGCTTCTGCTAGCGAACTACCATCATCTGGTGTAGGAATTAAAAGCAAATCCTCCTGGGGGTATTATCTATCTATTCCAGAATATTCATCAGTGCAGAGAGCTCTGTAGTTTTGGAGGCCCACAGGTCCTTCTTTTTCTTTCAGAGCCATCATAAAAGACTATCAAGTGCACTGTACTCACAGAGAAACAACAATTGTTAAGAAATTCCAAATGTCTGATAAGAAATATAATCATACTAAAATTAGGTATTGTAGAGTTTACTATATATACAGTGGTACCTGCATTCTTTTACAGCATTTTTTTCTAAAACATGATGACATGCTGGCAAGGAAAATTAGATGCTCTTATCTTCCAATTTTTACTATAATTCTGAGTCGTGATTTTCTCTATACAAACTACATATAGATTTGTATTTTGACAGCGGGAAGTGGGAAATATTTATAGTTAAAGAGAATAAAAAGGGAGGGAGCACTACAAAATGTGTTACATAATAATTATCTCTCTCTAACTGAAAAATGTTTCTATTCATCATACCTGGTACGTTAAAGGAGTTCACTGCCACAGGAATTTATGGAAAGCATTCCCTAGAATTGAAGCAACTTGTTGGTTGACTAAAGCCCACAGCACACTATCATGAGGACTGTGACAATTTTCCTTTGAATAAAAGCTTCATTTTATGTCAACAGCTAAGGTCAACCTCCAGCTAAGAGTCATTTCATATAGACAGAGAAATGAGAGAGGCCATAATATGGAAAAATAACTTGTCTAAAAACATTAACCTGCAAGGTCCCTTCCTCCTGGATTCCTTCATCAAACAAGCTCCCAGGCAGGTTTCACTGTTGCATCAATAGCCCAGGTTTACCAAACCAAGGGGAGCTATCAAGTCAGCAGACTCTTAAAGGAAAGAAAGAAAATGCATGTGGCATGTTTCTAATTTTGCTATACTGCCAAATAAACAACCAAAACCCCCAAAAAAACAACCAAAATGAACAGCAGCAACAAACAAAACTCCTTTCCAAATCACATAAGTTACTCAAGGACCTAGCTCTTGGCAAACCAAGAAACCAGACTCTCTAGGAAATGGTAGGGCTAGAACATATTAAGATGCTGTCTGTCACAGAGCAAGGAAATATAGGTCAGACTACATAGAAAAGAGAAATGACTCCTCCACACTCCCACTCTGGATCACTCCTGCCCAGTGGCTGGCAGCAAGGACCAGCTTTTAAGGAACCATCAGGTGACACAGACTTTGCACCCAAGAAGGAGAGGTGGGAAAAAACCATGGAACACACTCTGCTAGAATGGGAGATCAGGAAGATCCTCAGAAAACCAAATTCCAGTTTTTCTTGTATGATTTTCTCTGAAGGAGGAAAGCAAACTACTCTCTGCTACTACCAGACTCTTCACACTGCACCTGTGCCTCTGCATTAGCCCCACAGAGCAAAGGAGCCCTGGCTTACACCAGTATCCTTGCCCCTACAATAGGTTGCCTTCCAACACTTGAGCATTTGTATATGATGTTCATTTATACATTCAAGGTCATTAAGATTTGCTTCTGCTATACATCCCAATGCATTGCATTCATCTTTTTAATCTCTGCTCCTCACTGGGAGAGCACTCTGCTTTAAAATCCGCAGCGTATTTTTTTTCTGAAATGTTCTTCCTGCCTACCATGGGAAAAGATTCTCCTGCAGCCATTAGCTACAGCCTTTTTCACATCTCATTTTAACAAGCTATAAAAGCAGAACAACATGCCAATTACATGAAATAAATAAAATGAGTGGGTACAAGATGGCTAAGGAAACGTCTTGCACTGCATATACTTGTTAGAGAGAACATTAGGGTTTCACTAATGCATTTATAATCCTGCAGAACAGTCTGGCACATCTGCATCTTCAGCACAACAGAATGGCAAAGATGATACAATCCACAGAGAATTTCTATTTGAAATAATTTTAGATCTGTTTTATGTATACCCAGGAAGCTGCCAGTCAATCTGATCTTCAAACACACTGAACTCCACTGAGGGAACTCTGGTAAATTGCAGACTGTTCACCTAAATGCATTTATTTTAGTAACATGAAAACTAGATGCTCTATTTGACTAATAGTAAGTTGCACATTTGGAACTTTGTTAAATACCTTAATTGTGTAGCAGTGAATATGACAGTTAATTTACACAAAAGGATGCAGAGGTGAATTTTACATCTACATCTCAGAATAAAATAAGTAAATTCACTGAACATATGGCTTATTAAATTTAATAGTTCCTTTCCAAGATGATTCTGATTGCCATGTTTTGAAAGATAGGATTTAAAAAAAAAAATCTTTTGGATATTTGCCGTTAAGCAGATAGGCCATCTGTCTCCCCAAACAAAAAGAAACTCAAGACTTTGATTACTATTTTCCTAAACAAGATTTACAGTAGTATATTTCTAGTACACTGATTAACTAGATCTGACATCACATCTCGTACCTGTTTATTATTCTTTTTCAAAGATCTCCCCACATACACACACAAATGTGCTACATGCTAGATGAGGAGAGAACCATAAGGAAGCACCAGGACCTCTTGCATCCCTTTCAAGCAGTGTTGGTGACACGGTGTTATTCAAATAGGCATCTTGTATTTTCACTCAAGTTTTAAGGAGACAGATGTCTAAAACATAACACTCCAAACCAGACTTAGAATTTCTGTCATAAAATGCTCACATTAAAAAAGAAAATAAAAAAAAGGAAGCCACTCACAAATTTCATTCTAAAGATAAGTATCACAAATAAGATGATGGACTGCTGGAGCAGGTCACATGAATTCTGTAAAAAATGGGAAAAAATGCAAGTCTGACAGTATGCTAAATTCTTGTAATCTACATATTTTGTACTTCAGATCCTCAGAAGTCCAACTCATTTTTTCCTGTCTGGTTATTTTCCAGGGAAATCTTTTTCTCTAGTAGCCTTTAAACCAACACAAGAAGTAACTCACCTGTGTCTGAACCAAAACCATTATTTCATTCCCACTGATAAATGTATAGATTATGCATCTACTTTTTAAGTCATCAAGTATCTCTTTTAAATCCAGCATAAAGTGGGAGAGACGCCCAGGAGCAGTGATCGATGGGCTATTGGCTCCTCATCAGTCACGGGGGCTGATAAGATAACACAGCAATCCCTACAGAAGAAACACTGTACAGTCTGGTCCTGACTCAGAAGGTGAATATCACTCTTCATTTAGATCACATGAAGCTTCACCTGGGACTCTGGGGCATATTACATACAGCACCTGACCAATAGAAACCCTAACTGTAGTCAAAGGCATGGTGGAAAACCAAAAGTATCAAAAAACCCAAAAATAAGTAAAAAACAAGTTTCATTACCCCAACCCTATGTATCCTATCGAACAGATTTAGTGCTACAACACTTGTCTGCTGTTTTAATAACTGTATAAATCAAAGCAGCTTTTGAATGAGAGCTTGACTGCAAACTCACACCCCCTCCCACAGTGTCAGGTCCACGTGGCACTGCCCTCCGTGCCCCCAGCCACCCCTGCCTGCCAGGACTGCACAAGGCAGCCACAGGCAGCAGTAACAGCTCCCTTTTCTGTACACTACACACAGAAATGAGTTATATGAAGGTTGAAATGACCTTACAATTAAAAAAAAAAAGTTGAAAAATGTTGCATTTTAAACTTTTTTTTTTTTTTTTTTTGGTTCTGAGACAACAGGCCCTACATCCCTAAGGCCTTCCATCTAGACAGAAGGGCTCTGGATAAAACCTGCACAACAAGCAACAGTGCAGAAGCATTCTGTAGCACTGTTAAATTAAGTACGTAAGTAATATATGGGGCAAAAGGAGTTACAATTCAGCTGGACAAACAGGGCACAGGGAAACATGTATAAGAAGTAAAATCTTCCAAGATAAGAACAAGAGCTGTAGAAAAAGCAGGAAAGATGTCCAAGGGAACAAGAAATGCTGGGAGCAAATGAGATCCTTGCTTTTGGGGGAGAAGGACAAGAACCATAAAAACACTGAGGAAAAGTGAGGAAAAACAGAAAAGATAAAGTGACTCACGTTGATCCCAGCTCCTCACTTGCAAGATCTCTGCAGCCAGCAGCCCAGCCGGGGCAGCAGCGAGCCCGGGGGAGCTCAGCCCCAGCCCGGCCCTGGCCCCTGAACCCGCCCAGCGTGGCTCAGCCCGCGGGGGGAGCACCAACTGAATCATGACCAAGAGCTAGATGCTTATTGTTAATGAATACCGATCTAATAAAGCCTTGTTTGGAAGTTTCCAGCTGGCTGGTCTTCAAACCCTCCGCTAACTGGTACCTAACTACCCTTCAGCTGACACTCGTTTTCACGGCAGCGGGAGGTCAGCAGCCGCAGGTGGGACCTGATGGTCACCACAGGCAGCTGCGGCAGCTCAGCTCACACCGGAACAGCCTGGGCAGGCACCGCTCTTCTACTGCAGAACAAGACAAAAAGAGACAAGGTGCAGAACAACGCTGAGAGCGCCTCAGCCGAGGGGCTATACAACACCATCACCCCATTAAAGGGCACCCTGAATGGGAAGACAAAAAGCAGAAATGCTGTGAGGCCCGCTGGACACTGCACCGGGTTTGAATCCAGCAGATGGTGTAATGGCGGCTGAGGCGCTGCCTGGAGTGTCCGTATGAGGGGATGCCTGGGTGACAGACAGCAATTCTTACCTAACAAAATTACCACGAGATCATTTTTCTTCCAAATACATGATTTAGAGTTCGACCCAGTACTCAAGCACGTGTTCAACCTGCATGATGATCTTGCTAGTGCTAAAAAAAGGCTGCTAGGCAAGGGCTTTATATTATCTCTTTAGTAACAGCAGCTGAAATGAATGTACCTAATGGGACACAGATTTCATAGAAATTTTCATACAAAATTATCAGAACTCACTGAACTTCATGTTTGAATAGCATAAGAAAAAGTCTGTAGAAAAACACAACCTCATTAATTCCTGAGACTTCAGAAAGTCTTCAAAAGATGAGTAAGTATTTGGAAACCATCAGTACACAGAACTGACTTCATCACATTTGCAACCATTTCCCAGACTGATGAATATTTTTTTGTACACAAATAAACAGAGCATGTACTACATGCTGGTACACTCAGCACTGCTAGAACACTCAGCACTGCTAAAACTGTGCGTGCTTATTTCTAGGTTTCATATCTACAAACATCATATTTTTATAGCATTGCTATAAATTGACAATTTGTATGCGTGCAATCCAGAACTTCCCTTCATTGTTATTTATAAATTATAAAAATGAAGTTACTCTCTGGTTATTTCTCAAAACCCTTCTTTAAAAAAAATATTTAATTAAATAATAATAAAAATAATACCTAAATGGACTTGCAAAACCAACCTTTTTGTTCCTAAGTCTTGCAAAATTCCTGTGAATGCTAAGATTTACTGTAAAACTTCAATATGACATAATGTGCTTACATTAGCACAGCACACAGAGTTGTGGAATTTGCCTTGCTTTCCATAAATACATAAAATAGATCTTAAAACATTGGAGATACTGTAATGAATTATATAAATTTAATTACAGTGAGGTATTTTGGGGTGTGTGGGGTAATGCCTATGTACAAACATTGTGTGGAAAGTTACAATACAAACTTTTTCCTACTGCTAGCTTTTGTTGCAGCTGATCTGTTAGGTTTCGTATTTGTTTTCTGATGCAAAAATTATTAACTAACCAATGACAGATTCATTCTGGAAAAAAGCATGAATGAGTCATGCAAGCGCTCACATAAGAAAAGTGAAACAGAAATTATTACAGTATTGGGTGTTTTGGTCCAGCATCAGCCTTTGGATACATACATCTGATTGCTATGAAAGTCTGCTGGGCTTTTATTAAATAGCAGACTTTTTCCGTAAGTACAGAGTCAAGTCTGTTGATCAGAATTCTTTTCAGAAATATGCAACTTATGCCCATCCAATATATGCTAGTTAATTACTTGCAGTTTTAAAAAGAACTTATTTTTTTTCCTCTTGAAAGAAATTACAGAAAGGTATGATTTGATTCACCCTGCTTGGTATGCAGCTTACACTGCATAAGACGACTTGAGTGACACCAAAGGCTCCTGCTGGGCTTCTGAACAGTCACTGCATTACTGCTGATTATTCTGTCAGAGCATTCTAACATCTCTGTAAATAGAAAAAAAAATCTTACAAAATAAAGTATTTGCAATCACATTGATACTTTTTCTCATCAAACACTATTCGGGTTTCTAACAAGTGCATATGCTACAGAGCTTGTCTGTTGGTTTATAAAAACTTCTGAAAGCGTGTCTTCAGGTCTGTGCCTATACTAATTTCAAAGTCACTGTCTACTTTCTCTTCTCTCTCCTTGTGCAAGTTTGTACATCTTTATAATACCTTCTGATTAATTTATCACATAGTAAAGATCTTAAAAAAATCATTATCCTTTTGATCTAAAAATCCTTATATTTCATCTTTAATATGTTCTTTTGAGAGGATCTTTCTGGAGAAGTTGCCACGTATGCTCTACTCCTCTGAGACATAACAGCAGAGCTCAAGTAAGACTTTTGGAGCTCCAAAACACATTTAAAATAGTTTGAAAAGTTTTTGTTTGTAAAAAAACCCCCACAGTTCTTTCATGCTAAGAAAAATGGAAGTATGATTGCAGTACATATGGCACAAGAAAACTAAAAAAAAAGGAAATACCTAAAACCAATATTTGAAAGAGTGTCAAAATTTATCACCACAGAAGTGATTTGAAGCATTTCTAACATGCAGCTATTTCATGAACTAGACTCAAACAAGGAGGGACAAAAGTAGAGAAAAGTAAAATATCTATTTCTTCAGAATATTTTTCTAAGACTATAATTATTTCTGTAAGATGATCTGTTCCTCTATTTTTTAAGCCATGCAAAGAATTCATTGTACACAAGAAAAAAAACCAACCCTCTCTTTGCAGTCATACTCCAATATCCTGCTTCATAAAGAGTGCTTTTAAGCCATCACATGTCAAACAAAACTAGGAAATTATCTGAAACCACAATAAAGTCTAAAGCTCAAGGCACTGTGTTATATTAAAAAAAAAAAAGCAGAAAGTGAGAATATCTGGTGTTTCAGGTAAAGATGAGCAAATGCCTTAATATTCTTACCAAGACTGAAAATGATGGGAGAAAAATATGGTGAAAAGTACCAATAAAAAATGAAAATACCTAAATAAAGTTTAATATAAAGCATCAGGGGATTGACCAAAGCCATAAAAAACATACAGCTGCCTTGTTTACCTCCCTTATACTTCACTATGTACAATAATTATTCTTAATGATGCTCACTGTTCAAATCCTTCCCCCACAACTTTCGAAGAAAACAAACTGAATTAAGTTTTAACTATATTAAATATAGTTATATTATTATTAAATGTTAAACATATTGTTTCATAGAAATAACTATTAAATGCATAAAAAGGAGAAAGAAAATGCAACTCCAAATATTGGTATCTCATTCACAAACATATAACATGAACACAAGTGTTCAGTTCCTAGCAACCTCGTGGCATTCATTGACACATTAACCCTTCAAGACCAACAGCTTAGAAGGTTTCTATACTGAAAGAGGTTCCCGAAATATACAGATGAGAACCATGAAAACTCACTCTCAGTATTGCTATAGCATGCTTTTAAAAACAGTATACACACAGAGTTAGTAAAATCATTTTTGATGGCAAATTACTGCTCCCCTGCACAGGTGTGTTATTTCATTGGCTGTCCAAAACCCAAGCATTTGATGAGTTCTCTGCAGCCTCCCTGGACTCCTCCCACCTTTGCACGTCTCACTATTTGTTGTTACCCTCTCCTCTTTTCACACAGCAGGGTGTCACAGTCTCAGCTCTGCCTAATCCTTCCTACCCCCACACCTTTTTTCTATTCATTGTACAAAACTGTTCGGAAACAACTTCGTAGCGAAAGTAAAGTGATATTGCACTTTACTTAGCAAAATTAATTATAAAAAGAAGAAAAGAAAAAGCTACAAAAGACAAACTCCACTCTGTTAAGCAGTTATATCCATTCCCTTGTTTCATCCTTATTCACACTGTAATACAGCTTAAAGCTATACATGGGAGATACAAAAATAGCACACAACTCCTTAAAAATAATTCCCCTTTGAAAGAAAACTGGAAAAAGGAGTAACTTCACTGTAATTAATTTTATTCCAAGTTTACTAAACAGAAGGGTTTTACAGAAAACGGATAAACCCATTTCTTACCTAGTACCACTCAAGTTGTTTCTTTTTTTAAAAAACTTTTTTTCCCCCAGCAATCATGATTACTCATTCTTACAGTTCAGCATCTGAGCAAACAGAAGCTGTATTTTCTTCCTTGAACACTAATTTGATGTTGACAAAAGTCCCTTAACCATTTGTGTGAAAAAATCCAACTGCTACGTTTCAGTATTTCTGAATGACAGTCATGGCTCTAAGCAAACAAATGATGATCACATATTGTGCCTTGCCTACAGGCATGTTGTTATCATTGAATGATATTTTGTCTTCTTACAAGATGGTATCTCAGTTTCAATAGGGCAAACATGGCAGGGAAGTATCAGTTTTTATAGGTGTCTTGAGCTTCCTGGCAAACACAATCTCATCAACTGAATAGTCTTACTCTCCATACCAGCAACATGCTACTGGAAAGCCTTAGAATGACTTAACACTTGGCAACTTCAGAGATACTTAGAACAACTTCAGAAATCACAAAAGCCATCCTTTCCACTGAACTGTTGCTCAGCTGTAAAATCTGTCCCAGAGAGGTGTTATTTGAAGGTCCTCAATAATACCAGCAGGGCTCTAAATGATTAAAAAGTAAAAAAAACTACCAAAACTTCATCTTCCATCTTAGCCAATGGGAAAAGAAGCTTAATAAGTTCATATATTTATTTCATTTACCTGGATAGCTGCATTGTGTATTTGAGAGCACAGAAAAATACCAAAGGATGGAAGGTCTAAATACAAGTTCTCAATGCGTCTAAATACAGTCTGATAGACCCTGTGAATGAACTGTACCTGTGATGTGTTCCATGAATCAACTATATTTCCTAGAGTCCAACTTATGAAAATCTCTCTCTCTCTCTCAGACCCCGTCACCTAACCACAGATGGGTATCTATGATTCTATGATTCTATCACTGTGCAAGCACAGACTTACAACAGACAGTACATGCAAGCCTAAGGCTCTTACACGGTTTTTAGTATTAGGAAAGGGACCCTGATCTGGATGCCTTGAGGAGCCAGCACAGAGCATATCAGCAATTTATTTTGTAGTAACTACACCTCTTCCTGTGACTTCATTCACAAATATAACTGCCTCTTCTTCTGACAGCAGTGTTGTTTTGCTGCACAGAACTAAGTATCTAGAAACTTGAGGTTTCTCTTAGAAATGAGGGATGTAGAGTTTGTAGGCAACTTCACTGTAAGTAGTGTTAGTTAAATATATTTACGTAACAAATCCAAGAGGATAATCAGGAAACAGTCCCTTCTTAGGACCTGGTTGTTCCAATTACTGCTTGATTTCCTGAGAAGAACAGCACCTGAAGAACTGAATCTACACACAGCTCTGCTGCAAATCGCTCACCATAAGCCCACTTTTTCTTGCCATTGCTTTACACAACTAAAGAAAGAGGAACCATTTAGAAACAGGACCTCTTCCAAAATTAAGAGGTTTTAGCACAAGAATTTGGAAGATCACAGCAATGGCACCCTCTGGTGTCAAACACTAACACATTATGATGAGATAAATTATTCAGACAGAAAAGACATTTAAAGCTACTGCTTCATGTAAGCCTATTACATGAAAATCATCCCAACAGTAAGCTGCAAAATACAGGAGGGTATTTAACAACAATGACAACTAGTCTTCAATAGCTGGCAACTTTACTGAAAAGGCAAGTTCTTCAAAATACTTCCATCTCTCTGGTATCACAGTATCTTCCTTTTATGGGTTCCAGTCCAATCTGATGTTCTTTAACCATCAGACAGACAAAGCATAAATTGGAAAAATGATCCTCTATTGTCATCCTAGATAGTATTTCATGTTCACATACGGTTAAGATTTGGTCTCTGTAGTGCTACAAACAGCTTTTGAGATGTTCAAGAACACTGATGAGAGATCCATGAGCCAAAGACTTAAGAGGAGAGTGTTTTGAAAGTGGACAAATAGCTGCTCATGAGAAATCTTTCACTTCATTTGAGAGGCAGAACTTCAGCCTTTCTGAAGCATTGCCAATCATCCCCATGGCTTCTTACAGCAACAATGGCAGAGAGTCAGCAATTTCAAATGCTACAGAAAGACTGAATTAATATATAAAAGTGTTCCCCTTATCAATGTCAAGGAAGGAGACTGCCATAGAATGTGTAAAAGCTTAAATTAAGCAGGAAGTTGTCTTTAATCCATGTGAAATACAGTGAAATTAAAAGTAAAAAACCCCACACAGTTGAATTCCAGATTGCTCCTATACTGTTTGACAGAATTCCAGTTCTGCCAGGAGCTTCTGCAAAAATTTGACTCACTAAAAACTTTACAGGTAAAAACACTTTCGGTTCAAAAATTAGACGTCCTCTCTTCTGATCTGCGGAAGGGAACTTATGGTACATATTTATCACTTACTACTTAATAATTTATTTATTTTTTTAATAAAGGAAAGTAATAATAACCTTTCTTGAAACTCAATGATTATAGGATTATTTAGTTTTCAACAAATTCTGTTTATTCTGTTTATTCTTATATTTACATTATAAACCTTGGCACTAGAAGAGCTAAAATATAGTTTCCTATCAATTTTCTAACTTAAGATAATTTTATTCTACCTGAATAGAATGCTACATTTCAGCACCACATTAACAATCAATTCAAATACATTGTCTTCAACAAGATGCCAGATTAACTGAAAGGAACTGTGTGCAGAGTGTAAACACAAAGCATATGAAAGGAAGTATTTAGAGACACTAATAATACTTAAACAGCCATACCCACATGTAGTTTGACTTGTATGGCAAATAGGCATTCACTTTGCTATCAAATGGAGTTCATTGGTCAGACTCAGGCCAAGCTTCATAAATAAAGGGTTGAATAAAAAAAAAACAGTATGTACCTTGACCTAATTATGCACTAATCAGTGAAATCTGCAAGTCTTTGTAATTAGAAAGATTATTAATAGTGGGTTATGCTACACAAGCAAAGGTGCCAGTATCTGGCTTGACAAATTTAGAAGAGGCATTTGGTAAAAATTCAGTGCATGATTTCCTGTGATGTGTACTTCAGTTTACAAAGGAAATGTGAAATACATATTTTTTTTCTTTCACCATCATAAATTTTGTTAAACATCAGATAAAGGCAAACCTTCCTGCAAAGGTTTTACCACTCATCAGCCACTCACAATGCATTTATTACCAAGCTGGATTGATTTTATCAGATACACATCTCTATTACAGAAAAGTATAAAAAGGCATTATTCTAACTCAGTTATACTTTGAGCAGAGGTGCTGCTGTTTGCTTTCCTAGATGACCTATATCATCTAAGTTTGCTTTACTAAAACTAATAATTGACAAACTGAATGATGTGCTGTAATGGAGTTCTTGTTAAATACAGTTTCATCATTTCTAACAAGTAGATGGGCGAGCTCATAATTCACATATTAATTGAAAAATCTCATGGTTATTTTGAGAGTTTTTTTAAAAAACTCTACATGTTGTGACCTTCACACAAAGGTGTAGATACAGCTGCACACAAAAGCTCTTTCCTTACAAACTCAGGAAAAAAGGAAGATTGCAGATAGCCTCAGCAGTTTATGAACCCAGCTGCTGCAGTATTGCCCACGTAGCCTTAATTTACCAGCCTGTATTTCTTTCTTCCTCAGTTTCCTGCCTAAATACCGGATTTCATCTCCCAGGTCTCAATTCCTGTTGCCTTGGTTCATGCAATTATGTAGGGGACATGCACATAATCCAATAAAGTCACCTTGAGCAGAGAGACTGCAAAACAGGACACAGCCTCAGCTTCTCCTATAATTAGGAGGACTAGAAATACATCTGTTTTGAGAATAAAATCTGAGGTGCTGGGCTACATCTTTCTGGTCACCGCTGAACCGAATAGAAAATCTAATGGCTGCCAGATTACTGAATGCCAGCTACAAGCAACTGAATGTCAAAATGGCATTTTTTAAACCATTTTAAGACACCTAAGCAGAGCTGTCACTATTGCCACATATGCATCCTGACTCTCTAGAGTATCATCAAACACTGTGTTCTAGATAGTATTTATTTAGCTCTTCCAGTATAGCTGTGAGTTTAGCACTGCTCCCACTGAATCATCCTGCTGACATACAGTACAGTTTTATTTGGTTATATTAAAATTGTATAAAACATTTAAGATTTTATATATTGTCATTTCATATTGTCTTCCATGAGGCTTTAAAATTTACCAGTACTACTAGTTTTTGTCCCTAACCCCATCATCTAGCCTCCTGCTGCACTGAATGCACAAGCCATTTACATGGACAAAATTGTAGTTGATGTGTAGTTAAGTCTTTAAAAGTCATTCCTGCTAGTCAACCCTCATTAGGAAACCACTTCCTATCAGAAGTGCCCTCAGGTTTTGAGAGCACATCAAAATTGGATCCACTTAAGCAACCAAGCTTTAATACTGTGCTTAATGACTTTCTAAATTTGTCATTTACAAAGTACTTTACAAGCCTTCCTAAAGAAGAGATGAAGTATGCCCATGCACGAGCACTCCCTAGCACTCCTGCTTAACAACTCTAGCTGATGTATGACGTCTGCGGTTCCATTTTCTGAGTACCTGACATTTCATTTCAATCTCATAATTTCCTTGGAACCATCTGGACACTTTCTCAGTTATGAACAGATCAAACAACTGTTGTAGCATTTCCTCTCTTCTCTTTCATATCTGTCCCTCCTGCTGTTTCCAAGCTACCTGGGTCAATCTGGGAGGGAAATGGGCACAACATTCCCAAACAGTATTAACACATGAAAGTAGCACTCTGCTGTGAGATATTCAGTAACTCTACAGCTTCCCTGCTGCTTCTTGTAAACAAAACATAGATACTATCTCAAAATGATAAGGGTATACTATCTTGGGACCCCAACTGGAGTACTGTGTCCAGTTCTGGAGCCCCCAACACAAGAAGGATATGGAGCCGTTGAAGCAAGTCCAGAGGAGGGCCACGAAGATGATCAGAGGTCTGGAGCACCTCTCATAGGAAGACAGGCTGAGAGTTGGGGTTGTCCAGCCTGGAGAAGGCTCCAGTGAGATATAGAGCACTTTCCAGTACCTGAAGAGGCTACAGGAAAGCTGGGGAGGGGCTTTTGACAAGGGCATGGGGTGACAGGACAAAGGGAAATGGTTTCAAACTGAAAGAGGGGGGATTTAGATTAAATATTAGGAAGAAATTCTTTCCTGTGAGGGTGGTGAGACACTGTCCCAGGTTGCCCAGAGAAGCTGTGGATGTCCCATCCCTGACAGTATTCAAGGCCAGGTTGGATGGGGCTTGGAACAACCTGGTCTAGTGGGAGGTGTCCCTGCCCATGGCAGGGGGGTTGAAACTAGATGATCCTTAAGGTCCCTTTCAACCCAAACCACTCTATGATTCTATGACCTTTTTACCACCAATTAAAGACTACACAGATCTGCTCCAAATGGATCACCAAACCCTAACCCTCCATTTTAACAAGGAAAGTATTTCCCACATGTGAAAATGAATATTCCTTAGTGGGAATACTTAGGAAGTAAATTTAATCTCCCACTTTTTAACACAAACAGAATTCTGTCGCCAGAATGACTTGAATCCTCACACCTGATGCTGGAGACGGGCTGGCTCACTAGAGTAGGGAGATCCTCTCCAGGAAGAAAATGAGATTAAGTGAGGATAAGGAAAGTGCATGGCACTACCAGACTAAATATCAGGACTATTCAGGTTCATTCCAATAATGAACCACTGTTCCACACCTCACCAGGTACAGCAGGGCTATCAACACAGGAATGGTTCTGTACATTCAAAACTACTCACTTTTCACCGGCATTATCTAAAAGAGCTACCAAAATCAGTGTGTTTTACTGCTGATTTCTTCATAACATACAAACAACTTGTCACAATATAACCTTGAACTATTTCCCTTGATTTGCTGAAGTCTGAGATTGCTTTACTTCTTCCCATTCATTCTTGTCTTGGTGCTCAATTCAGAATCACTGCTCCTAAGATAAAAGCATTCCTTGATCATCTTTTCTGCTCTGACATAATTTTAATAACATGGTTTCTCCTCCTCCCCAAGATATGCTATTTTTCATTTCTGACACACAAATGTAAACCTCAAAACTCTAGAGTTTTTTTATTATAGTATCAGAGTAGAAATCTCCTGACAAACATTTTGCATTATGCCCCATTCTACAATAACAGTACTAATACAAAACATGTCAAGGTAACAACCTTCTACCAAAAAAAAAGTCACCACCACCATCCCAGATGCTTTCTCTTTTACAACAGGAGAATTATCACGATCTAAATTAATATCCAACTGAAAGCTCTCCTTGTGGATTCTCTTTGGGTCTGTGAGATTTGATAAGAACTTAGAGAGCCTAATCAGACTTGTGAAAATAAGTGTTGCTTTTCAAACTGGATCATCAATAAGGTGTTGTATTAGGAGGAATTTTAGTATACCAATTAAAATATTTACTTTAAATGAATTTCCATTATTTCAGTTTATCTACAGGCATTTCAAACCTGCTAGTATTTGAATGTTTCCAGAATTCTAATTTATTATAAAATTAAAGTATACTAAATCTAGAAGTTCAGAAAATGGTCATAAGCTTTGTGAATGGATTTGAATGGAATTTTTTATTATTATTAAAGGAATTTTAAGAACTTAAGCCTCCTCTGTGCTTAGAGCTGTACTAAAAGTGATAAAATAGATTTAATATTACAAGAAAAGTAAAAGGTACAGTTTGTTGCTGTGGGTTTTTTTTAAACACAATGATATAAATTGTGATAGCATGTCAGTATTAAAATAAATTACCTTTTGGAGTTAAACTACTGTTTTGTAACGCAACAGTTGAACCGTATTGGGCAAAAAGCTTCAGCAGTACTTAAAATTAATTCAGTAGTCTAGGCCTCATGAGTTTCCTCTAATATTGCTAGGCATAAATAGGTAAAACATCATACCAAGAAATATCTTCTTTTATGCAGGATCCTGCAAATCTCAAACCATATCAGATAGTGAATTTCTCCTGAAGTATAGATTCTTGTTACTTGCTCTTCAAGATGATTACCTAGCAAGTTATCGACCTGTTTCTGAAGGACATAGTGTTTATTATGTAGGAAACCACTGCTGGACAGCAGCGTGAGAAATTAATGATGGTTTTGTAAGTGTCCACACTGTGGTGCTGAACCAGTGGGGCAACTGTCAATCTATATGATAATGCATCCCAAAACTTCATAAAATCAGCGATGTGAAGAAGCATTGATTTTTGAGCTAGCCAGGATTTGTAAGAGTAAGACTAAAAAGTTGACTGAAGTTAACACCTCTGTGTATATAATAGTTGCTTCATACTTGCGTGAGTTTTTTTTTAAACAACCAAACACACAGAAACCCTTATCAAAAAACCTTTCCACGTAAAAATTAATTCCCCATGCTGGTTTGTTCCTTGTGTGCTGGTTGATCACGTCCTTCTTAGTAACAATGCTAAAAAAATTACCTATTGAAAATGGACTCACTGCACTGTATTTTACAATTTTACAATTACTTAATAGCTCACTTACAAGAAGGAGGAAAACAAAATGCAAGCAAACACATTCATTCTATTTTCCCTGTCTGAGAGAGTATGTATGAAAGTAGGTCCTCAGATTACACTTTCTCAGACAAAAGGTGTGGCACAGTGCTTTCACTGAAATGGAGACTGACATTCAGGGAAGTGAATTCATGCTACAGAAATTATTCCCAGTCATTTCAGAATGCCAGAATTTCATTAGTTAGGTTTGTTATTTGAAATTACACACAGCAGCCTTATCAAAACTACACTAAAGCCAGTGGAAGTTGTCGTATGTTCTGTGCATAGTATTATGCAAAACAAAAAAGTAAAGGAAAATCAATGAATCAGTTACTGATTCTTTCATTTTTAAAATACTGGCTTTCTTCTATGCAGCATTATTAATAAATATAGATTTCCTCTTAGGTTTTGATGAAGACGTGTCCTACTATGCCTATGAAGAAGAGATCTTTTACTTGAAGATGCAATTTAAATAAAGAGAAAAAGACTGCTTTAACAAACAAAATCAATTGCACTTTTCTGAACTATCAATATAAAAGATGTAATTCAGTTTTGCCTTGTTTGATTTGACAAGCAGTTGCTTGTGTTTCTAGGAACACTGGCTTTGTTCAATCGGTCAGTAAGTGTGGGGAGGAGTCTGAAACAAACAAACAAAAATCCTCTTTTGACAGGCACCCAAGATGTAACAAATTAAATTTTATCACAAATAATATGTATAGCAGAGAGCAGATTTCATCTGCTGTTATCAGCTGCCTGAATGGTTGCTCTGAGGGTACAACTGCAGGGCGATTCCTCTTCACCTTCTCAGAATGGCAAGTATCAAAACTAGTTCATGTTTTAACTAAGCTGAATTTGCACCTTCATCACCCTATAGGATGGAGGATCAATTCCTGTAAATCCATTTTCACTATTTTTCCTCTCCAGTTTAATTAAAAAATGCGTGAGCACAAAAAATTCCCCAGGTACAAATTTTAGCTGATATGTATGAAGAACAAGAATCAGGCTTATATGCATTTGAAAGGACAGCTGGCTTAATGGGGTTTCCCTTCAGAATCAACCAATGCCTAGGTATTTTGTGACAACTTACTGTTGCACTGTCCTAAGTCTCCTTTCTGTGACCTTAAGAAACTACACCAAACAGCAGTGCTCTGCCTCAGTCTGGTGCATAGGTTTGCTTTCTAAAAGTCCTTCAACACTTACCAATAAGCAAACAGCACATTAATTTTTTTTTAAATAACGTCAAAATTATGAAAAAAAACCCACAAAATTAAATCTGACCTTTAGAAATTAGCATCATCATTACAGCTACTAGTATACTGTAGGTTATCAATATTACTTCAAGCTGTGTATAAAAATCACATATGATAAACTATGACTCTGAAGAAATGTCCTTCCGCTTGTCTTCATTAAATTTAACTTAATGTATGCTGAGCACAAGCTTCTGTGAAAGAATATTGTGTGGAAAGTAAAGTATAAAATAAAACACAATATATGTCATATTATATGCTACATGTGTAGTAAAGTTGCCTGATGCTAAAAAAACCCCTAACATCAAAATGCAGCTTTAGTCAAACCAAGGAAGTGAAAATTCACCTTTAAAAGAATATGAATGCATTTTTAAGTATGATCATGTTCTCACAGACGTGCATTAAGGATATAGTGAAGCAAGAGGCCTACCGTTCTCCTCATCTGACTTGTTCTCGTTGTCGGAGTCGGTAAGCGTGAGCGCCGAGTTCTCACGACTCGACAGGCCGGAACTTCGCCTGGATTTGATCCCTCTTCCCCACAGCCTGATGGCATGCTCTGGAGACATCCCTCCCTCCGTGTCCGAGTCAGCATCAGAGCCAGTGCTCAAGGAATAGCCTTGATGGAGTATTCCTATGTCTGAGCAGTAGCCACTTCGATGGGGAGAGGGCTCACAGATTCCTAGTTCTGCAAGGGTGAAGTTTGTCCCTAAAAGGGCAATTAAAAAAATAATAATGTAAATTTTAATCATGTGCAATTTCAGTAGAAGACATTTAACAAAAAAAGCTCAATTGATTAGTTTGGTTCCAACTTTAGACTAATTAAAAAAAAAACAACCCAAAATGTATGTTAAAAATGGAGTGAACTGAAGCCTACTAGTCCCACACTTTCTGATCTACACAGGTCACAATAGTGAAGTTCACGAAAGTGAAGTTTTTCAAGTTTTCTTGTTTGCTGGTGGCATAAATGTCTACAAATACACACCAATTATGAATATATTAACTTAATTAAGCTGTTTTACATACACAATAAAACATGTTAATGATATTCTGTGGATTCTAACAGCCTTTACAAGCCCAGATGATTTCACTCTAATTAGCATCCTATACTGACGTCAAAATCTAGCTGTAACATCTGATGCAAAGAGAAATCTTCAGAGAAATTCTTACTGTGTCTGAGGAAAATGTTAAAGGCACTGAAAGTGGAAGAAAAAAATAGTGTTCACAGGAATCATTAATGCATTTGAGTTCTATCTGGGAACTTGGCATCTTCTAGAAATGTGGAGAAAAAGATGTGAAAACTGACCAAATTTAAAAAATTTGAGAAGTGCATCAGACCAACTCAACGACACAAACGTAATCGGCCTCTGAGCCTCTGGGAAAGGATTTTCTGTTCTGCTTCTCTGAAATCACCTTACAGTTTTACAACAGAAAATCCTGATGATAGACATGAAATATTCTAGAGATTTTCCTCTCTTGCAAAACCATATTCTTCTCTGGTAGACTCTAAATTAGTTTTATTGATTAATTTTCAGTGTTTGCTTCTGCAAAATAGTATTTGAGAGTGTTCTGTAAGACTGCATACATTGGCAGACTAACTTGTCCTTAGAAATCCATGGATAACTGCATAAGAACATATTTTGGAGATATTTTTCACATCTATATAAATACATTAGATTTTACATATACATACATATAGCTCCTAATTTACTGTAAAATCTAAGGAAAAGGAGATAGAAACACTTTAGTTATGTTCTCTAGACCTTTTCTTGATCCGGATCATCCTCCTCCTTGCTTTATTTCCCTAAAATGAAGCTGTCTATATCTCTTCAATAACTTATGAACTGCTTTCACTAATATAATATTGTCTTATTTGCTCAGCCATTATTGAGTATTAAGGTATGAAAGGCATTAGCAGACCACCCTTATAAACACAGATAGAGGATAAATATAGTAGTGGATACACATGGCAGGAAAACCCTTCTATTAGTTTGCAAATTGAGTAGAGTCTCACAAACAATGAAAATACCTAACTCATTTCCCCCTTCCTTACTCCCTCTGCCAGCAGAAACTACAACACCTATGGGCTGGAGCAAGCAAACAGACACAGCCTGGCCTGGGGTTAAGATTTAGGAATTACCTTTAGAATTTTTTTCCTTTAGAATTAAGGAATTACCTTCCTTACAGCTCTTTAAGTGATTTGGAAATGAAGCAAATCAAGACCTCCTAGTAGAAAAGCCAAGGAAGGAGAGCAATAGTACTTGTTGGCTTGTCCTACTCTGGCCACTCAAATTGTACTGCTGTGTATTCCCAGAGAGTATTTGGCCCATGAGGTAAAATGCACTACTAGCACTAGCAGTCAAGGCAGATGGATGGCTTCTTCCAGTGTTACACAGCTTACTCTGTCTCTAGGGCTTACATGAAGTTGAGCGTAACTGCATTTTACTGGCACTTCACTTGCAAAGTACGACTGAAATGGGCAGGCAGAATCCATTCTTGCACACTGAAAACCTAAAGGTGTTTTCTTTCAAATTCTTGTAGCATCTACTACATTGCTGGTGACACTAAGTGAAAAGAGATAAATAATATCAGATCCTTATTGATGGAAAAGAAAGAATCCTCTTTCTCTTGAATAATACACACACACACACAAAGAAACAACCCCAAACCAAGCAAAACCCAAAAAACAACCCAATTTCCAGGTTTTTGCTTTTGTCATATGCAAGAGCTTACTAGCTTCCATCCCCTGTCCCTTCATCCCCCTCTACCAAAACCACTAGACCATTTTTATTAAAGATAAGCAGTTCATACCAGCTGCTCCTTTAAGGTGCATCTGAGCTCTCATACAAAAACAGACCAGTAGGATACTAGTTTAGAACTGTAATATAACGTTATGTACTTGATCATCATTGCCCATAATCTACATGTTGTGAACAATCTCTCAATAGAGTAGAAAGGATGTTTTGCTTTTAATTAGTACATAATTTCTACTACCTTTTGAGCAAATTTCCTTTAACAGAAATTTACTACTTATTTAATATATAAATACTTACTAAAGTGTGTTTAATTCAACAGTGTACATTTTTACTCATTATCTCAGCTAAGACTAGAAAGCATTACCATATAAGCAAAGGTTATTTTCACCTAACCTCTAGGCAGAGGTCTCATTTGGGTAATTACTAATTGCATGAATTGCCCTTCTGAAGTTTAATCTAATCCAGCTGTGATCACTACAAGATGCCTCAGAGGAAGATATCTGAACCCAGTAATGCACAGATATGATAAATTTGCCTTCACCACTAGATCAGCAGTTCAAAACTGGGTTAAGTCTAAAATCAAAAGGATAAATATCACTTACATTCTTAGCTACTATAACCAATTACAAGAAGTAAGGATAAGAAGAACACATTTATTTAACACGTTCCATCCTTGCTCAGATTTTTGCTGTTGTTCATAGCTATAATGATTTTTGCTGCCATGAACAGTAGAATTTAGCTCCAATCTGTGGTATATGAAGAGGTTGTTCTTTTTAACAAACTCTGATGCACAATTAACTTTTTCCAATTCATTATGCATTCATTAATTATAATGACAGAGATGAGATCTCATTTTTTAACCGCTTAGCATACAGATTTTTAACCTTTAACCTTTTTACTCATCTTTCTTATCCAATGAACAACTGGCACCTTTTTAATCCTTCTTTGTATTTCACCTGATTCAAAACTATTCTTTTCCCATAGTTAAAGATCCTGTTCTACAAAATGCTTTACTTAATTTTGTTTCTAATTCTACTCTATCCAGATACCCCAAATTGAGATTTCAAACATAAGCTGAGGGATACATTACCATTTTCCTGTGATTTTTAAGCTTTCCTACAACTTAATTTTCTATTTTTTGAAACAAGTGATATTAATGTAAGCCCTTTCTTTTATATATGTCCCCCTATCCTCCTTGATACATCATTATGAAAGATACTGCAACTTTCTGATGGTTTAAATATAATTAAATCAGAAGTATCATTTTCTGCACAACATTCAGGAATAATCACAATGAATAGCCTCTGTAGCAAGTGGAATATTAGCATGAAACATCCCTGGAAAATTCTCTCTCTTAACATCATTGATATTATAATGACTGCAATATTCCATTTCTGAAGAAAGCACAAATTCAAAAAGAAAAAGTACAAGGAAAATGTATGCTCTTTTTTCCTGTGATTCCTTCAAATTCAGGAAGCATCCCATAGGGTTCAGGAGGCCAGGTAAGAAAGGTGACACTAGCCACGGACTCATCAACCTACAGTAGGTTTATGGGTTAGCTTTTCCTCTCCTTTGTAATATCCACAAACATTATTACGTCCATTTTTCCCTAATAATTGACCTTTGGTAGCACAGGGGCAGGGCAGCGTAAGCTCCTGTGGAACAAACTCTCCCCTTATCAATCACTAAAAATACAAGAGAATGGATTCCTTATAAATTAGAAAATATCAATAACGAACAAGCTGTGCACTCTTTTAGGCTTTAAAATCTATAGCTTGGGGTTAACAACAGCAGGGCCTCCTACACATTTCTGTTACTGCCTACTAAAAAGATTCACAGATGAGATTTTCATTTAGGATTATTAAATTCCATGTACTACTAGTCAGGAAAGTTAAACATTCTAGAACTAAGCAAATGTGAACTTTAACCATTTAATGATGATAAATCTTGCTTTCATAAAGCACTTTTGTGACAAGGGCATCAGGAAATGCTTTATGGATGTTACTGAGAAGCATGAGAATATCACAGAGGTCCTGATGCCCATCTCTGACATGCTGTCACCCAGCCCACACATGCATACCTACACTCCATCCAGTACTTCTTACTACAATTTAGAAATACATGTACATTATGAAATTTTGTTACAAACACTTACACAGTAGCATGCAGACAAGTTCTACAATTCAACAGAAACACAATGGTTTTTATTAAAAATGAAACTGGCAGCCTCAGTCCCTTCTGCAGCAAGCTGACTAGAAGCAGCAAACAGAAATCCATTCACACATTCCAACATGTGGTTTGAATTTGAAATACATTTTTCAGCTTCTCTCATCAATGAGAGCAAAATCCTTTGTCTTTTTTTTTAATCCTCTTTCTGCCTTGCTTCTTTCTGACTCAGAGATCCCCAAGCCTAATACCAAGATACAGATGTTTCTCTTCTTGACAATAAGTCTGCTGACAGTGTTAATACAGTAGATTCATATCCACTTAAAAAAATCATAAAGTTTAAAACCAGGCATTTAATGAGATTTCACACTTGTTCACAATATTATATAATCTTCAGTTATGTGATCGCATTCTATGTTTTCAGTAAAATCTCCTCCTTCAGTGACTGTGGAGCTACTCTCATTTGTTTTCTCACCTTCCTCATCCAATCTTCACACACCAAAAAGAGAATACAGTATTTTTCATAGAATCACAGAACAGTTTGGATTGGAAGGGACCATCTAGTTCCAACCCCCCTGCATGGGCAGGAACACCTCCCACTAGAACAGTTTCCTCAAAGCCCCATCTAAACTGGCCTTGAGTATTTAATTACTTCATACAGATTTTCTACAGTTGCACTGAATGTAGTCTCTCAGAACATCTCAAACACTATTTATCTTCACCTCCTTGTGAGGTGAGCAGCTATTATCCCCATTTTATAGCTTTTAATCTAAGGAAAAGGAGAACAGAACAGCCCTTTTCCTGAGCACATACTAATTTTGGCAGAAAAAGCACCACCTAAAATTTGGATTTCTGGCATCATCTTAAGTTGATGAACTCCTTTCAATGATACTCTGGTTTAAGGCAAAGTGTGCATTTATCCATTTTTTCTTCAAACGCTGATGTTGATTAAAGACAACATCAGATTTGGGAGGACAGGGGGATGGAGCTAGGTGGCAAGCATGAGTAGTATCATTTTTATCTATCCACCACAGCCCAGGTTAAAATGCAATTCTTCTAACACTTTACTTTCATAGGCAGTCTTTCATTTATTGTAAGCTTTTGAACTTTTCCAAGCTCTGAGGAATGGTAAAAGAACAGCTTCATTTATTGCCAAGGGATGTGCTATTCCTACAGATCTGTCCATTCTGAAACCTGAAGGAGACAGGAAAAAAAGTATGCGATTCTGTAAGCAATTGCTCTGCTCTCTGCTGCTTTGCCCTTCTGTGCTCTGCCTAGGGGCACTTCTCCTACTCCTCCTCGCTGATTACGTGTCAGCAGAAGGCACATCTAGGGCTGAGCCTCCCCTGTTATTCCCAGTGCCAGTGCTGGCAGCAGTGCAGGAAGAACAGCTACGGGAAGGTCCTGCTCAGAGCTGACCCCCAGGCTGGCAGCAGCTCCTGGGCACACATGCAAGCTTTCATCCCTTCTGCAGTCAGACTCCACTCCCTACCACATTTCAGCAAAGATACATAGATAGAAAGCAGGACAAGATTTTTCCAAACTTGGAATCTCTGATTCAAAGGATAGAGATGTTTCAGTTCAATCACACAATGGTCGTGTGACATTTTCACTGCAGGCAAAATAGCATATTTCTCTAGCATCATTCTCAGAACCAGTCAGAGGCTCCCTGTCCATCTCCAAAGAAATCAACCCGAAACAGACACAATTCATGGCAAATTTAACCTAAACAGTTTGATCTATCAAAGTTTTGAGTTGTTATTATAAGAAATGTACGTAGACTCGCAACACATTAACATGCAAATAAGATTTTCCTTTCTCCAAGCAACTTTAGGCCTCTCCATGTATCTGCTTGTCTCTAATGGAAGGTATCATCTATCATCTAGAAGGCAATGACTGTTTTGAGACCAACATAGAACTAAAAATCCACAGGGTTCTGTGTGATAAACATGCACAATGCATACCTGTATTTGCATAAGTATGTTCCACATCAATGATGGCTTCCTGGACAACCTCCAGCAGAAGGGAAAAATATCTGCTCTTTTTAGGGTTACTTAGTGTCTTGGAAGACCATGAGAATGGCCAGTAATCTAAACCAACTCTCATCTGTTTTTCTGCACTGTTTATTAAAGTGACAAGAAAACATGACTAATGGTTTATATTTATAAAGACAACAATACACTTTTTTTCCTATGTGAACAAGACTGGAAATGGTTCTGCAGAACATGTTAGCATTCTGGAATGAGCTGTGCCACATTCCTCCTGCCAAAATACATTCTCTGCAGTACAAAGTTAACAACTGGGCTGTTGTGCAGCATTGAGGACTAGCAGAAACTAAATTCTATGTATTAGAAAGAAAGACTGAAAGCAACCCACAAGAACTGTGACTGGGGGAAAAAGAGCACAAATTCTGCTATTTTAATCTGTAAAGTGTAGATAACAGCATTGTGCTAACACAACTGTCCACATGATCTAAGGTACCTCTGCAGTGACAAATTGTGCATTTTTGGGATAAAATCTGTACCAATTCATAGCTATGCACTGTGATCCACTCCCACACGAATGGGGTTATCAATGACTTAAATTCAGTTCTTATAACTTTTTCTTTCACAAGCAATGAAGAACAGAACAAGAAGCTTCATGGCAAGTAATGATGTTCTTGCTGTAAACTTGCCAGCTCCAGTCCAAACACCATCAAAGTAACAGCATTTTTTGCAGGGCATTTGGTTTAGGGTTTTTTTGGATGGAATTTTATGAAAAGGAGTTAAGAGTGTGTATTTTCTATTCCCGGTCTAAAACTACTCTAACTATGAAATAATTTTATGTGGCTGTTTCCTTTTTAGAGATTGTGAATTTCTAAATGAAATTCATCACAGTAGCAGCAAAGAGATTAGGAACATACTGCATTTGTGTACATAAAGTGATAGCTACCATAAAAGAACACAGAAAGCATTATTTTCAAATTGATTTTTCATGTTAAACAACCTGCTTAACACCTAATATCTCCTGTCACACTACAATAGTATTGTCTTCTGTAGGAATAACAACCACTGCTCCATGGAAAAAATAAAACTTTAAAGAGGAATCAGCTTTAAAGACAGAAGAAGGAGAGAATGAAGTGCTATCCCAATCCCAGTTGCGTGTCCAGCTCATGAAGATGCTCATCTTCTGATGTAAAGCATTTTAGTCATGTCAGAAAAGAACAGTGAGATCTGCTTGGTCTCCGGGAAAATACCTCTCAGTTGACCATAAAAATATAGATTTGAGTACTTCTGGATAAAATCACTGTACAGCTACTAATCTTCAATGATACATGCAACTGATTTCAATTGTTAAGAAAGATTTATACAAGAATCTCAATGAAACTACCGGAGGATAAATCAGCTTATCATAATTTACTGAATTAATGAAAACTCTTTTCTTATTTTTTACACAGTTAAATCAAGATTTAAAAACAGTAAAAAAGAAACCACTGTTCATGACTTGATAAATAAACTGTGCTCTCAAGAAACAGTAGAAGTCACAGGTAATAAGCTTTCATCCTTTCTTAACTGTTTAATTGGGAACTCTCAAAAAACCTGAATCAGCTGTCATCACAGACGGAACCTTAATTGTTTTCTTTTATACCCTGCTTCACAAGGCAGGAACTTGGATACTCTGTATTTTGCTAAGGTCTCCATGCACATACAAAGATTCCTTAGCACTAGCAGCTGTCAGCAGTTTAGCCATAAGGTGCTTCTTCACTGTAAATATCATGTCACCTAGAAATACTGGTAATTCAAATTGTATCCTTTAGAGTAGCATAAACGAATTTTAAACCATTATTTGACTCAGAAGTTCTGTGTTTATATTCTGAATGTTGTTATTCATAATAGGTTTTAGAAATGCCAAAGATGCCAGTGTTTAACTCTGCATTTCTAATCCTGCTTGGAGGACAATCAGTAGAGCAAGGTTAAGGACTCTGAGGACTGAAAAAGGAATGAATCTAAAATGGAAAGAAGAGATTTGCAAAAAATTCAAACAATTTAAAATGCAGCACCATATGAATTAAAGAAAGCATATTGAACAAATCTGTACAAACTTTCTGCCAAATGAAGAATAATTAAATGAAAATCATTTGGACATTATAATTTCTAAGAAAAAGACATCTATAAATATAAATTATAATCAGGTATCAAGGAACACAGATTCAACTGTTTAAGACAGTAGACCTACTAAGGAACAGACACAACCACATATTCTTTTATTCATCGCTTGTGTTCATTTTATTAAGAGATCAAGAAACATCTTTATTTATTTGATTGAATTATAAATTGCTTTCAGCTTTTAATTTGTGATCCTAGTAAAATATTCAGTTATTTTCACAGCCAGTGAGTTGTGATATTATAAATGGAACAGCTGGCACCAATTCAGATTTCTATTGGTCCTGAACTTTGCTACAAATGAAATAGACACCCTTAATACAAGATTTCTTCTTATCTCTACCCATGACTATCATTTGGAGACTGTGTATACAATGGTGAACACAGACAATAGTGCATCCTGGCCTTTCTGGCCTGCCCAATAGCTGCAGTGTTACAGGCAACAGCACAACAGATCCACCAGTTCCAGTGCCGGAACAGACTGGTCTTACCAGGCTTCCACAGAACTATGAAAGAGAGAATTATGACCTCCTTCCCTGCACCTCTCTTCCTTCCCTACAGTGGCATTTTCCACACATAAAACAAGCTGCTATTCCAATTCCCTTTTTGCTAGTCACTGTGTAGTTAAGTTCAACATCTTCATTTTAGCCTGCTGCACGTGGGCCACTGTGCTGGCAGGTGCACGTTGTTCCCAACATTCTCTTCCCACCTTAGAAACACAGCTCTGCTTGGTTCTCACAGTCTGTTTCTACAAATTATCTAAGTTTCTGTCTGTTCCAGGGGTTTAGAATTTCTGTTCCAGCGTTTTCATTTTAATTTAGATAACGTTTCCCTACTTCTTCTTCAATGAACAGAAGTGAAGATATGTGGTAAGTGCCAAGAAATAGTTCATAGATTATGTTTAACTTTCTGCTGTTTGAAACTACGTCTTTGTTTTATGAATAGGTCGAGTTGTGGCCTTTCTGTTGTCCTTTCCGTTGTCCTTTCCCTTCCATTTTTGTCTAAGATTCAAAGGACTGCTGGCACTGACTTTAATTTGGTTAATAACAGAATAGAGATGCAAATGTGCCTAGCAGTAAGTTAAGCTACAGTTACCTCTTCAGTATTGATCCTCTGAAGAGGCATTATCAGATACCTCAACTAAAACTATGATTTTGTTAAATCTTCTTTATGTGTGGGAAAATGTTGACTCCGATTTTTAAAACTGATTTTAAAAAACTGATTTTGCCCCATGAGCTGAACTATTCTACACAAGAATCAGTTGTAATACAAAACATTTTACTGCCTAGCCCTTCCTTTATTGCTGAGTTCTGCATGAAAAACCTTCAGTTTAAAACAAAAATCTTAGTCAAGCATTATTATTAGGAGATAACACAGTAAATACTACACAGAGAGTTAGACCAAAATTTGGTTCATTTGAGTTACTGTGCAGGCTGTGTTATCTGCCTATTTTTAATGCACATGTCATCTCACTTTGCAAGTGCCTTTACTTGCCTCAGAAGTGCCTGGCAGATCAGGTGAAATGATAAATTCACATCTCACTGATAAAGGTCAAGTATACCTAGGTATCTTACAACACCTTTTTTTTCTACTTTGTTATTATTATTATTTACTCTGCAGCCTCAAATTACAGAATTCTTTGGATTTAAAAAGAGCAAAATTAGATTGAATTATTCACTAGTCCTTACACTAGTTCACACTAAGTAATTTTAGGGATAACTTTTCTTTTCCCCAAGCAAAATTATCTGCACAAAATCATAAAATAGTATGAAAGATGGCCTGGAAAAAATCAAGCACTGAACTAATAATATTCCTGTGGATTCTTTTTAAAATGACTAATATCTAAGACTATGTTTGGGAATGATCCATAAAGTGAAGTCACTTTTACAACTAAATGCAGGATAACATGTATGGGACCATGCACCACACATCCTGAGGAGCCACTCACCCAAGTAAATGCTGTGCACTGCCCACATACATACCAGAATTGCCCAGTGTGGGTCTGTGGGCTGGGGCACCCTTGTTAGCACTGCAGTCCATACGTTCTCCATCTTGTAGGACTGGCTCCCCCAGTCACATCTGGCCAGAACTAGTAAAACCTGACTTTAGAGGACTGGTAGCAGAAGACTTGAGAACAGGGAACTGAAACAATGCTTATCAGGCATACACTGTCTCCTAGCTAACCCACTGGAGCTACATGAAGGTGAGAAAACCACTCATTTTGTTTCCACTTTACCTATAATTTTGGCTTTTATCTTTGACCTACTTAACAATACTTGCCTCTTCAGAGCTCCTCTGCAGGCACAGCACACAGCAAATGGGTAAGACTGCCAAAAAATAGTTTCTGTTGCAGACTAATGCCACTGCTTTTTTTTTTTTTTATCAGCTTTTAATGCTTCTGCCATCAGCAAATTGCTCTTTTTGGAGGGAGGGGGAAAGAACCCTACAGAAGTCTGCTTTTATGATGCCTCAAGCCCTCAAAATTAACAGTGAGAATCTTGTGATCAATGCATACTCCCTGTCTTAAGAGCAGATGTGGCACTGTATAGTTTTGGTATTAAATAGTGTCAAGCTTCCTTTCAAGCAAAGAACTATTTATCTTCTTAACACAGAACATAGCCAACTTTTGTAAGTTTCATATATTACATTTATTTCAAAATGCTTGGCATTATTAATCCTTTTTATATTGTTAATATAAAGATTCTGCGTCAAAACCTCAAAAACCCAGTAAGTTTATTTTTTCTCTTTTTTGCATTGCATGCACTGATGAACTAGCCTGCTCAGCAAGCATTTAACAGATTAGACACTTGAACATGGTTTCAGGCAATGCTCTCTCATGTTTCTGCGTATTGCCTGATAAACACTTCAAAGTAAACCGCTCATAAATATGAAATGAAAAGCTGAGAAGTCGTTATGCACAGCTTTGAGATACAAATCTCTTTATTCCCCTCTGAAGTGGAGTTTGATTGACATAATGAGTCATAGATCCTGTCCAGGGACAGAGTGCCTGATCCCCTTTTCCTCAGGGAGACAGGGAGTCTTTAAAGAAATCCACTTCAGAACTTTCTGATAGACAGCTATAGAAAAGTTGAACACTACACAAATTTCTTATTTTGTATTAATACCTACTTTAACAACTATGACACATGCAAAGATTGATTACAAAGCCATATACAGGCCCCAGCACCTAAACCTCTTAAAGGAGGCCAAAGGCACGATATAGATTTCATCACTGATACAGCAACACAGGCCTTGGATCTGCCAACCAAGGAAGACTCTCAGAGCCAGAGAAGGCTCTTGCTGAGATGGGTACTACAAGTTCGGGGAGTAACAGCTCCATTCCCACATGTTCAGTAACAGCTCTTACTAACAGAACTTCATGAAGAAATAGATGAGCCCTTTTGGCTTCGGCTAGTCCGGTACTGAGCCTCCCACGTTCCCTTGGATGTCTGTACAAGCAGGTCCTGGTGGCAAAACTACATCACACATTTGTGGCACAGACCCCTGTACTGCCTGGCTCTGCCTGCTAGACATGGCTCACCTTGGGGTGAGGAGAGATGGGGTAGCCAGGGGATGCTATCACCTGAAAAAGTCCCCATTATTACGACCCACATTAGAAGGCATATTTATCAGGTCCAGGTGCCCTACAGTCATTTAGACACTTCACAGGTCTACGCTGTGAAGGAGATTAAGACTTTCATGGGAGAAGGAGTGGTTAAAATCATCTAGCCTGAAAAACCTCTGAAATGCTAATTTAGACATTGCTGTTAAATATACCCGTATGAACACAACAAAAACTATGGCATGTGTACTTGTTGGTCATTGCTATTCCACAAAATGACTGTTCCACAAAAAGTCTAGTTTTAAGCCACCTCAGTGAAACTGCTAATCAGTAGCACTATAAAGAAAATTACAGTGCAATAGACTGTGGTTCTACAATGTTATTCACAACCTGCATTTGCGGTATTTGTGGAGGTTTTTAGAACTAAACTAGCAAATATCTGCCTAAACTGAGATGCAACTTCTGGCACTTTATTTGCTAGCCATAATGTATGCATTAAATTATAGATCGTTACTGGTTTTTGTTAGTTGCTACTCCCTATGAAATAACCATACTTCAAGTAAACAAGATCTATCACTCACAACTTTACTTTCTTTTGTTAATGGTAGTGCTATTGTTAACATTAGACATGAGCCATTCACATAATTGATACAGTAATACATGCATCACTAAGTTTTTAAAAGCACCAGTAAAAACTATTTTGTTCTGTTCAAAATGCACTAAAAATATTTATATTTTGCCAATAAAAATGAAAAGGCTAGTATCTCTATAAAAGCATACAGTGAAACAAAGAAATGGTGAGAAGACTAAATATTAAAAGAACTGAACTCATATTACATGTAAATAATGAAACATTCAAGCCTACTTTTGCAGCAAAAGGCTGAAAGGGAGATTTGGAAGCTTAAGAAGATGAAATACCCACAATGGGGTCTCACCATCCATCTATAAAGAACTTTGCTGCCTCTTTTCAGTCCTCAATGACTGAGACTAAGACACTAAGACACTACTTTTCCCTCTGAAACCTTTGTTGTTGAAAACATTTGCTGTTGTTACTTATTGTTTGCAAAGTGCAAACACATTTTGGCCCTGCCCTAGATATTGTGAGCACTCTTCCTTCTCTGCTGTATATGAACATTCACATCTTTAAGTCAATAGTCTGCACTGGCTTTTCTAATCACTAATAAGCAATATATATTTACATCAAACTACAAAGACATGGATTGCAACAAATACTAAGCAAAATGAGGAAGTGCTGAAAATTACTATAAACAGGCATTTTCCAATTCTGCAATTTTTTATTATGGCTTGCCCTTTCCATGTAAATCAAACCATTGGCCCAAATTGCAACTCTTTGTAACTATTTTGAATATTTGTGAGGAACCATTATCACATACACAACTAAGGAATTATGGGCACACATCTACGTGGAAACCTGAAAAAACTGTCATGTACAAGTATTCATTTTGACACGTATTATTCTGGGGTACTGATGATAGATTCCCACTCTGAAAAGCAAATGAAGCATCTGAAATATTGTGTATTACCAAAAGTCTTCACAAGATCTTCTGCAGCACTCACAACTCATACGCAATTTAATTAATACTAGACATACAAGTAAAATTAGATACTTTAAAAAGGAACTAGATGCTAAAAAAAGGCCTTTTCAATGATATCTATGTTAGAAATAAAGTGTGCTTCTACAAACCAATGTTATTTTAAAAGACTATACTGCTGTTCCTGTGTTTTCATTACAAGATGCGAAATATTTTGATAGGGCTTCAAGCAGCATTAGGTACTCTGATGAGGTCCAAAAAGCACAGCTGTCAGTCATACCCTTGGCTCTGTCAGTCACTTTAGCATGCTGAAACCAAGCTGTCTCCAAGATAAGTGCTCCTTGGAGATCTGCAGTTGCTGCTTGACCTACAGCTGAAAAGCAAGTGCTTCGCTCACTAGATCTATTAGCCCTTTGACTTCATTCATTCACTAGCTAATATAAATACATGGCTAAAGTGAGTGATTAATTCTATTCCTCTAGAGAGAGTGCTAAATTCTTGAAGCCTTTAGTATGACTATCCATGGAGGCTCCAAAACATTCATATAATTAGTTATTAATTATGGAATTGCAGTTAAAAATCTGGTGAGAGCCACTACGTTTTTTTCCTTTCACCTTTCCTCCATGAAGATCCTTTCCTTACTGCACCATAGCTTCATTTACCACAGACACTACAACTATCATCTCTATCTTTTTATGTTGTTATCTTTGTGCTGGAAGCCTGTTTAACAAATAATCAGCTTTCCATTTCTTGTCCATGTTTTCCAGGTTTGACATCAATACGACAGCTTAAAAGAAGAGCTTACTGTTGCTCCTAAAGGAACAAGACTTCCATTAAAAACCGCAGGAGTTAGACAATTTAAGAGAGGAAGAAACCCCAGAACACTTATGCATGTCCTGTTGAATGCAAACCTCTCTCTCCATTACTGCAAAGAAACAACAAATATTTAAAATTTAAGATACCAGTGTATAACCAGAAGTCTGGAAAGCACTCTGTCATAAAAATCTGGGAATCTGACCAGACAGTCCTTTGGTTTGACACACAAAATGACATACTTTTTGGCATCTTCTGACCCAAGTACAGCACTGCGATGAAAATACCAGACAATGTAACTGTCCAGCCTAGAAAAGGACATTCCTTCCAATCATATTGTCAATTTTTTTTCTTTCATTTGTAACTAGATAGAGAATATATATAGTCAGTTTTGAGGCCATCTTAAGTTTTGTAAATGAGGCTTATGTTAATCAAACAAGTTCCACATAGCTGGACTCAATGGGATAAACAAATCCACAACATAGTTTGGAAGCACCTATAGAGAAATGGAGGAATGTTTTTATATGTGTGATAATAAATTCTAGTTTTACATATTGCAACAGCTAGAACTGTGAGAGAGATATCTGCTAGGTCACTCAGCTGAATTACCATAAACACCACCAGTTTTCAAAAAACAAAACTAACCAAAAAATACACACAAGAATGCCACAAAACCCCACAGATGTCTGCACTTAACTTCTAAAGCTTCTGGCAATGCAGGCATTCATTTCCAGTATGCACAGAACAGTTGCAATCTAGTCCAAAGAAACAAGCAAGAATATTTTCAACTCCTGCATGTTTATATTGGCCAAAAAATCTTCCCATTTATGCCAGTAGCTAAAAATTATTAGATTAAAAATTCTGACAAATAGTCAAACATTCAACAATTTTCCAACTCAGAGATTATTTGAAAGCTGGCAATCAATTGAAAGAATATTTTTATGAAGCCAAGCTTTAAGAAGTAAAATATATATAACTGTATGCACTTCTTTGGTTGCCATTTTCAACAACGTGACATTTATACATTTTAGTACCCTCAGTTCAGGAAAACACTATTGCTTTATAAAAAATGCTTACTTAGATGACCTCCACTGCACAGTTGTCTGTGCAATGGCCAGTAATAACTCGAGCTCAACATAACTTGAAGGATGCCTTGGCAAAGATGGCAGTTCAGTTGGTGAAAGCATGATCCTTCCTACACAGTATGCATTGCACTATGCATGTAGTCCTTTGAGAGCTTTCAGGATGAAAAGGCTATAGTTATTATTACCATCATCATTATTAATGAAAAATACACATGTAAAATTAGATTTCGAACACAATGTTTTATAGCCCCTATTTGTCTCTGTGGACATATGCCATAATGGCTTTAACAGACCTTTAACACTCACTGACTAATTAATCTTTACACTGAGGACCCAGTACCGAGTTTTATTCGGTAAGGAGAAGAAAACAGCATCTGTGGATTGGGCTTGCAAGGTCCACTGCATGAATAAATTGACAGGCTACAGGAAGAGTCAGTATTAAACAGCTCCTCTCATCCCCTCAGCACTCTTGTAGCAGCCTTCACCAGCCACTGAAGCTTCCCTTTCCAAACTTCTCATATAAAATTTATTTTTATTTCCTAAAGTGACTCTTTTCAACCTTACAGAGACTCAGTCTTCCAAATACACTGACAGATAGAAAAAAATCTTACAGGGACTAGATATCACTTTAAAATATAACTGCATTTCTGACAAAACCAAAGTATGCACCAGCAAATTCAGCTTTCCTATGGAGAGCACAAACGAACCATACAAATTAATAGACCCCAGCAATTCATCAGAAAAACCTTTAGGCTGCCATTTCAAACTCAACCATGTTCTAAATATGAAAAAGCAGAGAGAAAATATGCTGCGAAAAGAAAGCACAAAGAGAAAATATACCATGTAATTTCTTAATAGAATAAATTCCATCTTTACTCCTCTTAAAAGAATTTTAAAGGTATTGTAACAGGACAAGCAAACGGGGATAAATTTCTCTCATCTTCAGTTACAAAAAATAGTGTTATGTGTTTACTAGTCAAGCTTCAGCGATAGAGATTTGATCAAGATGAAATCATCAAGGATTCTAATTGCCTTTTCTCATATAGCTGTAAGTAAACCCTGGTAACACTATGAAATTCAAGAGCATGATAACTGCTCTATTTCATGTAGTTAACTTCAATAATAGCTTATTCCATTTCTAAGGAAATTTGTATTAGGAAACAAACCTTGTGAACTGCAGCACAATAAGCAGTAATGATGACAGTACAGCACTCATCTGAGAGTCAAAAATGACCTCCCTAGACTGTTGCTTTATCAAGAAAGATCACATTAATTATGGTATATTTCTTACAACAAAGCATTTATTTTTCTGTATGCCTATGGAGATAACATTTGTAAGATTAGTTCTTTCCTTTGGAGTTGTTAACCACTTGTTTAGTGAGTCTGCTTCTCACAGCAAAGAGCTATTAATCAAAATTAGTAGTACTGAAATCTGCACTTATTAATGTATGGAAAGACCCAAGTAAAGACACTTCTGTTCCAGCCCCAGTCTACGCTCCTCACTCCCCGTATTTTTCCTCACTTCTTGAAGCACATGTTCCATTTTCTTCCACAAATTCCACAAAATCCTCCCTATCAATGAACCATGTTTTGCTCTGAAGCAAACTCTAACTATTTCTCAAGTGTGGAAGAAGGAAAGGAAGGTGAATCAACCAGGAAAAAAAATCCTCATCTGCCATAGCTTGATCAGTTACAGCTTACGGTTTTATCTCCCCAAACATTTTCCCATTATTAAAAAAAAAAAAAAAGGCTAGCAATGCTCTATGCATCAGTATATAAACGTAAAAATATTTCAAAATTTAATAGGAATTTATAGGGACTCAGCTTTGTGAATTACACCCATACAAAAAAAAATCTAAGGCCATTTCTATTTGATTTGAAATCCATTTGTGTATGACAATATCTGCTATGGTAAGAGATCCTGACAGGAGCGGTCCAGCTGAAACTGCAAGCAAGCGGACCTGGCAGCTGGCTCACTTTCCACTTACCTGCAATCCTCTCAAGTGGGGAAGAAACATTACCAAGCACTGTGTAAACTTCCCTCCTGCTTCAGAAGTAGAATAAACTCCAGCATAAAAACCAAAAGCACCCCATTAGATTAGTTTTTACTCAGAGTAACCGTTTGCTCAAAGGTTACATTTTGGCTGACTTCCCGACAACACATCATGCATACATTTTAAAAACAACGTGGTGTAGAAAGAGTTGTTTTGTGACGAGCTCTGTCCCATTCATCATAAGGACTGAAACAGTCCTAGTCCTGTCCATCAGAAAACTGTAAGCACAAGGAAAATACAATTCCAGCATAAGAAAGCCTGGAAGAAGCAGCTGCATAATTGCTGGTCTACTTCATTGGAAAATACAAATAATGATCCATAACACAGCACTTAAATATAACATGTGAAGAGCATGGCTCAAGAGAGAAAAGGAAGGGAGCTCAGTATTAAAGCAGAAACCTAACTTCTGTACCCTGCTAACATACCCTCGTCTGCACCGTGACAATTTCATGGCCAGGAAGGAATAGGCTAATGGTTGCTGTGAATTGAAAATGGTCTCACACCAAGTCAAAACTACTGGATATAGATGGTGTCAGACGTGCCTAGATTCCTTCTGCTACATGTACATGCACTGAAAAAACACAGTGACCCTTGGACCTAAATTTGTTAATAACACCTCCAAACTGGAATAGTAACAAGCTTTTTCTTTTAGATTAAAAGAGAAACTAATGGTAAATTACAATGAGAAGGGCATGGCAGAGGACTCTGGTTTACTTTTCTTGTGTTTGCTACTGCTGTTCTGAACAGAAACAAAAAAATCACCCTCAAATGTCTCATAAAATAGATCAGAATGTATATCCTTTACAGGATATAAGGCAACAGAGCCATTAAAGTTCTTATTTATATAGAACATTTTGTTTTACTCAGAACATACTATTATTTGGAAACTCCTGAACAAAATAGTCATCCCCCTCATTTTGTGATAGTGGTTCCTTAGCTGAGCATCATTTGCAGCTGTGACTGTGACATGGGACAAGAGTGTGACTTATGTTGGGACTTGGCATTGGATCGACACCTTAAAACACATGATAGCCAAAGTCTTTATGAAACTTTTACCCCCAGCAGCGTTACAGGCTTAGGGAGGAGTGGCTGGAGAGCTGCCCAGCAGAGAGGGACCCGAGGGTATTGATTGACAGCCGGCTGAACAGGAGCCCGCAGCGAGCCCATGTGGCCAAGACAACCAACACCATCCTGGCCTGCATCAGAAATAGTGTGACCCACAGGACCAGGGAGGTGATCCTGCCCCTCTACTCGGCCTTGGTGAGGCTGCACCTTGAGCACTGTGTGCAGTTTTGGGCACTGCAGTTTAGGAGGGACATCGAGGTACTGGAGAGGGTGCAGAGAAGGGCAACTAGGCTGATTAGGGGTCTGAAGAACAGGTCTTATGAAGAGAGGCTGAGGGAGCTGTGGCTGTTCAGCCTGGAGAAGAGGAGGCTGAGGGGAGACCTCATTGGTCTCTACAACTACCTGAAAGGAGGTTGCAGTGAGGCGGGTATTGGCCTCTTGTCCCTAGTGACCAGCAACACAAGAGCAAATGGGGTCAGGGGAGGTTTAGACTGGGTATTAGGAAAAATTTCTTCACAGAAAGAGTGGTGAGGCCTTGGAACAGGCTGCCCAGGGAGGTGGTGTTCAAATAAATGGGTTGACATGGTGCTTCGGGAGATGGTTTAGTGGCCACGGGAGTGTAGGGCTGACGGTTGGACTTGATGATCTGGAAGGACTTTTCCAACTTTTAACAAAAAAATCCCAAACAAAACAAACAAAAAAACACAACCCTCCCCCCACCCTGAATTATCTGTGCAAATATGCCTGGGTAAGTATTTAACTCCACAATCCCAGAAATGTTAAGAAGAAAAAGTGAAGATTAAACTAATAAATACACCTATAAAACCTCGAATTTTTAGAAATGTAATAACCTTACTTTGATGTAACAGCTTCTAAAACTCAAGTAATTAAATCCAAGTAAGGTCACTAAAATTCTGAATGAGTGCCTACAAAGTAAATTAATGCAGTTAAAGTACTATTTTAAACTCCTATGATTATTTTTTACCCAGTGTCTTCATTTAGGTACACCTATAGTTTGATTTTCTTGGAGGCATTTATAGGTATTGTCTCCATATAGAATGTTTTGACTTTTATGAATAGAGTTTTAAATTACTCAGATTATGTATGGATGGGATTGTTTAACCATGTACATTTTAAATTACCTGGAATTTAAAAGACTTCTTGCATGCACTTTTTCAAGCTCCACGAATTCTAATGACTTTGTTCTGCACTTTACACTTACCTGAGGGTAATTAATATTTTCTTGCTTTCTCAATATAAATTGGTGGATAAAGGAACTCCTGTTCTCCATGCACAGATGAGGCTGGCCACTACATGTATGATCTATACATGTATATTTAGCACTGCTCATACTCAAGCTACATCATGCTTTGCAAATATACTCCAAGTATGGGACAGAGAAGAGACTCATACCATTAACCTCCATGTTACAGACATGTAAAAGAGCTCTAAAATGAGTGCTTGCCCAAAGTCTTAGAGGGATTATTGGCCAAAATACAACTACTCAAATCCTGCATTTAACTTCATGTTTTAAATCAAAGTTGGCTAGATAATCCTCTAAAAGGAGCATTTATTTTTGACAGTGAGAGGTACCCTGAATTTCAGAAAAACAGAAAATCATCTTGTTTCAGGTTTTTAATGAATGCAATGCAAGATTTACATTGCTTATAAGCCAGTCTGGAAGGCTTAGCTACTTCATTTTTTACTAAACCCTGTAAATATTGCACATGGGACTGCAAATTACACTGGCACAAGAAATACGAGTTGTTATTAACACCAGTACTGCAAAGAATCAAGTGAACATAACAGCATGCTTGAAACACCATTTTCCTTCTGCACTTCAACCACAAAAGCACTGATCTGCCAGAATAACAAAAACCCCTCAGATTTAGACCAAGAAGGTGGCTGAAATATTTGTGCTAGGGCATCCAAATGTGACAGGGGCAAGGTTAAACAGTGTCGTTTTTGCTTCCCTCACGATGCAAGGACATCCATGCTCAGTTCAGGGGCTGCATTTTGTCTGCTACCTTTTTCAAATGGAAAGCTGACTTATGATTAGATCTCCTGACACTACAGGACACTAATAAGTGACTATTACTGTAATAGGACTGGTAAATTTTCATTTAGAATACCACTCAGAGCATTAAAAAAAAAAAAAATCTCTCTCTGGAACAGATCCTGCATAGTACATACTGGGTTTAGCCAGCCAGGCAAAAGTCATCTTAAAACATGCTCAGTCAATTGGTATTTACATTTTTTGAGGAGTCCCCACAGTGAGAAAATGAACTTTGATTCACAATAAAAGTTGGGGATATGCTGAATTCTGAGATCTTATCCCTGTTTGTAAGTCAGAGCTTGACAACTCCTAAAAATTCTGGAAAATTTGGCTCTTTTTTTCCCCCTTCTTCTTTTAACTTTTCCTTTAATATTACTGTTCATCTCTCAGGTGCAAGACTCCTCACTCAGCCTCCACTACTATGTCTCTTGAAGCCTACCTTCTCTCTTTGACTGTTTTTTTCTTCTTCTTTATTAAATAAATTATATTAATAAAGCTGTCAAACTGATTGAACATGAGTAATTCCTATGTTAAAAAAAAAAACACAGTAAAAGCATGTCTTTGACTTCACCTTCATATTTCTAAATTCTCTCTGGTAACAACAAATAAAGCACTCTAAGCTTTATTTTTCTAAATTATTATTACATTTCTGTGATGGATAAAGGCAATATGTATTTGCCAGAAACACAAGAAAATTAAATGAAGGCGAGACACATGAAATTAACTGAAGTGAAATTCTCCCTTGTGATGGATGGTTTGAAGTTGCACTAATCAGAGAAGTTTGCTTAGAATCAAAATAATTTTTGATCAGTTAACAATATATGCGATGTAAACAATACATAAAGAAGAAAAAACACCAGTGGAAGTATTATCAAATATAAATAAAAATGGCTTACTAATGTAAGGGCAAAGATCTTTTTTTCCTTTTTCTCCTCACAATGTTATTCATGCCCTTAAGCAACTCAATCTCTTTTCTCACACACTTTGTCTGTAAAATGGGAATGAACCAACATAATTTATTCCAATGGTATATTACATGAGGTAGAGCAAGGCAAAAAATAACAAAACTCAAACATCTCATAATTATTTAAATAGGATTTGGTACATCAGTATGACATATATAATCTTAGGTTTTCTTCTCTTCAGGAAAAAACTCTATGAATTGCTTAAAATGTCTACATTTTTCACTCTTAAGCATTCAACTCAGTCTTTGTCTTTTTCCATTTTATATAATTCTCAGCTACACAAAAATGAAGTAGATGAATTTCAAGTTTGTTTTCCTTAGACTTTTAGTCTTGAGTAAGCCTTCTCATTTACCAGCCTTCACCACAAATTACATGCACATCAAGACAAGCTCATTATCATTCAGAGGGCTGTGAAAAAGTTGCAAAAAGAATTGTACCTTAAAGTGCCCTGGATTACCTATGGGTTAATAAAATTGGTACTGAATAACTTTATATTTCCTAACAATGTTTGCTTTCCTTCCTTTCTAATCAAAAGCTCTGAAAGTAAAATTTACATGCTAAGTAAATAAATGCTCATTGTTGGAAAACACCATCATATTTTTTTCTGAAGGTAAGAATTATGTCTCTATAAAAAAATAAACACAATTCTATAAAAACTATGATATAAATGCATTTTGGTGCTTCTAAATACAGCACTTTGGGGAACTGTAGTTGAAAAATTACTCTTAGAGTGTAACAACCGTAAATCTGAGGAAAACGTCATCTGCATTTTACAGATTTATAGAAAAGCTCCATTATTGGAACATTTCTAATGTTTGTACACTACCTAGGAGAATAATACATTACATTCTTCATGCAAAAAATAAAACTAAACTTAGCATATGAGTGTCTTGCTGACATAAAATTTCACTTCACATTACTAAAGTGAGAGTTGCTTTATAAGCAGCCCCAAAGCAGAACTGTAAAGTGAACAGATCATTCAAATATGTGAAAAATAGTAGGGGCAAAACAGTCACAAAATCATTAAAAATGTCATCATGAAAACTGTAGAAATTGAAATTGCTGCTATTTATAGTGAACTAAGACATACAATGTCTATTAATTATCAAGGTGGGGGGAAAGTCATCATTCTAGCTATAGGCCCTGCAGCAGCTCTGAAGTTGTCCCACAAATTTCAGTCACAGACATGACAAATATGAATTGTGAGGGAAAAAAACCTGATGTGGGGAAAGATGATACCACAAGAGAACTTAAAAATCCACAGAAATCCATGCAAATACTGCCTGTTGAGTCCAGCATTGAGAAGAGCACCCAATAATGCACACAGTAACCGCCTCAAACTCAGGTACCTCAGTATTGTTTTTTTGTCTCAGTACTATATTAATTTACACTTGAACAAAAGTTCTCAAAAAAAAAATCTTTAAGCATATTCTTCAGAAATTGGGGTTTTATGGGGAAAAAATATATATATTTGTGCACCAACCAGCACAATCTCCCACTCCCAAGGGTGCGCTCACAATTTGATGTTGCTATCGCTATATGTGAATTCTTATTGCATTTTTAAACACAACTTGGAAATTTAAACAACAAATAAAAAACCCTAAACTTTGCAAAGGGTGTCACGTGATCACAGAAATCCTTATCTGCTAAAGGAATGAACAATGTACTCCCAGGTCATAGTCTTTTCAAAAGAGACTGAACCTTTGAGGCTGATAAAACATGTTGACAAAATATTGATCTAAAATTACAAACTGGTTTTCAGTTACTCAGTTTTTTCGTGATCTTTTGCTTTATTTATGCCAGTTTTCCTTTCCAGTCTCCAATTTACTTTTTGATCCAGATTGTTTTTTCAAGTCTCACTATGATTTGTTCTGGAAAACAGACTAAATATAAATATATATATATATCTCAAACTAATTTAAACATCACAGTTTTTCCACAGAGTATTTAACATATTGGCTTTTTAGCATGCCACTTACTAGCCTAGCACTCCTGGCTATATCTATCCTACAAAATAAACTTACAATGACCTGGAAGGTGGAATCATCATAGCTACTTGGTCATATTTTAATATTTTAATTCCCCAATTTTCTGTAGTATTAATATATTGTTAGTTGAAAAAAAACAACTGGAAAAACACAGTGGTAGTTAAACGTGACTCTAACAGTTGAGCATTCCTTCTAAATTCTTATTTGATGATCTGTTTAATTCACAGTTAATAAGGAAAGCTTCTTTTTTGAACTCTACTTGCTGCAGTGGAACTGCTTTCCAAGATGCCAGCAAACACAGCTGCTTCCACCCCCCAAGCCAAGGTTTCCTGCCAGTCACACCTGCAAACTGGTCTCAGCACGGCACTGCCCGGGATGCAGAACCTGGGCAAGTGGTTTGCTGGTGCCTCATCCCTCTGCTCTCAGAGAATGCTTTCTCCAGTTGCCATCTGTTACAGCACTCTTGCACTCCTAGGCAAAGCCTGCTATGTTAAAAACTGTCTTATTGTGACAAGTGGATGTTTAACCTAGGGTTATTTTGAATCTTGCACATTAGGTGTCCCATATAGATACAGACTCAGCTACTGCTGCGTTTCAGAGTGAGTCCCAGCTACACGATTCAATTTTTTTCTTCAGTCAGTCTGTGGCTTTAAACATGAAACAGTAACTATCTGGCAATATGAATTTAAGAGGCTTTTTACTTCAAGAGCTGAGATACTGTTTTTATTTGTAGCCTAAATACTTCTTAAAGGACACCAATGAACCCAGGAATTACTAAAAAGGCTCTGTACCAGGTGAAAATTTCTTATGGTCTTAGGAAAGGCATTTTGCACTATTTTTTTCCAAATTAACACAAAAAGCCAAATGGCAATTTAAGAGAGCTGGCAGCAAGATCATTTGAAAAAGCTCATTAGTTCTTGTTAAATAAGAAACTCACAGGCTAAAGCAGAAAGGAAGGAATTTTAAATGCAGTTCAGACACATCGCCTTCAAATAAATAAAGCCAACCACATACATTTCAGCCATCCTTAAGCATCAGTTGTGCCATATACACCAAGCAACAAGAGCTTGGTGGGAACACATCCTCCCCCTTCTGTCCTCCTCCTGATACTGTTAGATAATGCTTCCCAGGTTGTAGGATATACAATCTGTTTTCCTGGCTTCCACTTCTCAAAATGGAAATGAACCACAGGTAAGGGAAGAGGAGGACAGAACAGGAGTGTGACAGGAAGAGGGGTTACAGCAGCATTATCCTATGCTGCTGTACATCTATCATTGATGAGCTTCAGGGCACTGTCTCCATCCACAGCCATGTCACTGCCTCCCACATAGATCTGTTTTCATGTTGTCCATCACAATCCTACTGTGCAGGCAAGAAGCAAAACCTCATCTTGTGTCATCACCACCAGCTGATGCCCCCAAGCTGTACAGAGCAGTGCCAAGTGATACCATACACACGCTTTTTCTTTTACCTCCTTCCAGGTTATTTTGCAAAGCCAGATTTCCAGTTCTCTCCATGGCTGGGATGGCCACTTTACTAATAAGGCTTTCCAAATAAGAGCCACTTCCAAAAATTCTGCTAATGTTCTCTCTTCTTACTGCTTCTGTCCAGAGTTAGCATCCTAAAGCCCACACTGGTACCTTCCTTTCTTTATCCCTCTTTGAGCATTGCTCCTTATTAATCTTTATTTTGGTAACTCTTCTGAATCAGCTCTGATATCTCAAAATTTACCTTGCCTTTTCAACACAGAAGATAATGCCACTTCATTTAGCTTTGCTAGAAATTTTTGTTTCTGTGATTTTAAAAGCCTTTATTTACCAGTGTCATTCTGCACAGGTTAGGAGTCCTTAACAATGGAAAACCAACATGAACAAATCATGTAATTGCTTGGTGAATGTAGCGAAAAAAAGAAAAACCACAACTGCATTCAAAATATTTTGCCAAGAATCTGTAGATTCTTGCAGAGAATTCCTTGAAAGAAGATCTAGAAAATTTGAAAGACACACGTTACCACCTGCATATCCAAAAATATCTACGGATTCCAGCAGAAATACAAAACTTCAAGCCTAACAGTCTCCTTGACAGGAAGACAAGAAGCCACTTCCCACAAGTGCCCTCTCTCCCCTCATCTGCATTTCAGATTAAGCTGTTATGTTAATTTGAACCTCACGTCATCAGAAACTTCAGATAGTCTGTACAAAGTGGAACAGGAGGAAGTTAAATGATACGGATATACAGTTGCCCTCCTGTGCAAGTGTCTCCTCATTACTTTAGCTGCTCAAACTGCCAACAGATTTCCTCTGTTTTGTTTTGGTTTTTTTTTTGGGGGGGGAGTTTTATGGCTGCCAAAGATCATGTGCAGAATTAAACCATAATACTCTCTTCTCAGAGCTGCTGGCAACAGGAAAGTATATTTTAATAAAAAGGCTGTAGGAAGGTATAGTTTGTGCAGATTTAGCTCAACTTCACCCTGTCTTGAGATCTGAAGTGATAAAGGCCTTTTAGAAGGGGAGAATTTCTTACATGAGCAAACAATAAATGAAGTACTTAGTTTACACATCTCATCACATATGAGCAGATTAATTTAAACCAAACGACTTGGCATTTTTACAGGCATATTGTATAGGCACAGCTGTAAGTAAATGATAATATCAGACTTAAAGTAGGCTTTAAACATATTAGGTAGAATACTCCTTATTTTAAAAATGCATACTTGATATTTACTGATGCTACCAATAACTGGAAAGTCTGTTTCCTTGCTAAATAGTCATATCACCCTCAAATACATAGATTTTAATTCCTATTTTGAAAAACAATACCACAAGCATGTCCAGGGGCTTGATTTATTCAATAGTTTTGTGGAAATTTACTGTGCATTTGAGTAACTGTTCTGTTTGTTTTTTAATTACACTACCATATCCTTTGCAGAATATTATTTAAGTCACATGAAGAGGATCTAAGGTAAGTATCAACTTGAGCCATGTGGTTTATGTTTGCACATTCGTGATGCGAACACAAGTATGGAAGGCTGTCCCATATCTGACAAATATACTAAATCCTGTAATTTCACTGTTATCTAGAAGATTTAAAGTGGGAGAAAAAGAATGTCAGCTTCACCCTCGCCAACTATAGCTTAAACAATGAGGACAGAAAAATAGTGGTGCTGGGATAATGAAAATATTCTCAGAATAGCATTCAAAACCACTATTTTAGGCAAATCAATTTTTTCAAGAAAACAAATTTTCATCTAAATTAAATTCCTGTTCTCCCAATCCACTTGTCCATAGTTGAACAGCTGAGCAAGTTGATACTTTAGATTCAACAACAGAATGAGTACTATTCAATAATATTTGTCTATTTTACAACACAGTATTACAACTGTGAAAATCACCTCTTAATTTTGGGTTTCTTTAATCTGCCAAGTCATTCTATGGATTCTAAGTTGTTCCTATGCACAAATACTCCATCTTGTTTAACATGTTACCACGACATTTTGGAATTCCAAAGTTTTTGTTTTATAAATATCAACGGTGTGGTAAGAGGTAAAGTTGCCACACATCTGAAATTTTTTTTTTTTATACATTTTCTGAAATGGAATACTAAGATTCTCAGCAATAAAAGAGATACTGGAGAAAAACTGGATAAGCCCTATCCCACTACGTTTTTGCAAGCTGGAGAAATAACGAAGAAACACATAGATCAACAGAAAATTCACTCTGAAAGAATACTTCAGGTATTTTATTAACAAGAACTGTTCTGCCTAGCATCGTGATGTCCACAAAAAAAAACCCCAAAACACTGGAAAACCCCTTGTGTGGGATAGATACACTTGAATTAAGGTATGAAACTTATGCTGTCAAAAAAATGAAAGAGGGAGATTAATTTAAGAGACTGAATTTAAGATGGAGGAGTCTGTCAGGCAAGAACAGCATGTAAGAGTTACAAAGGCAGCACCCAAGCACAAAGAGCAAAGCTGACATGTTTGATAACCACAGAGCCTGCTTATTCCAAATACACTCTCAATTACAGTCATTCTGGATTACACAAAATGAAAAACCAAGTTCAGGGAAGTGCAGTATTACAATGCTCATTGAACTTTCTACGCTGTTAACTTCTCAAAGCTTCCCTACATGCAATGGAGTCTCCCCAAACTCCCACCTGGGCAAACACTCCTGCAAAGAGAAGGCAGTTTCCCAGCTTCCAACCATGCAACATACACCCCACCCCTGCACTGAGACTTGGGGTAACACGGGAACATGGAAAACATGTCATGGCAGCTTCTTGTGGTTTGAAGCTGAATGTCATCGTGGAAGTTAGATGTTGTTTTTAAGGATCAGTTTTAAAAATTAAGCTAAGCCTTAGCTGTGCAATACCATCTCTCAAAGGCAAACAGTTGGGGGTAGTGGAATTTTTACAAAAGACCATAATATATTAAGCTTGCAGCTCATCTGTGTTGCTTTGTTGTAATAACCCCAGAATAGTCAATGCACAGGAACAAAAGCTTCATTAGTTTGTTAATGGTAAAAACAAGCACAAAGGTTCATTTTACTTAAGAAATTATAGAGAAATGGGCAAACACTGATGAGAGATTGTTGCACTGAGTCAACAAGAGAGAATCACTTGACTGAAGTACTGAAGACATCTAAAACCACAATCTGTTGTGTACACAGTGATTTCAGAGAGCAAATAACATTTCATTTTCCTGTGCTGTCTTCTGGTTGAATTGTCCACATTCAAACAATCCTACATACAAGCAGAGGATTTGAGTCCTCCATCAATACTAGATAATATATTTCCAAATCTCTCAAATTTCACATTCATTCTTCTTATTAGACTGCTGCTAGATCTGTAGGCAGTCTCATAAACCACTTAAATGTTATTTTAATTTTTCATTATGAAAATTATAACTGTCCATTACCTTTAGAAGACACAGCATTACAGCTGTGATATATCATTCCTCCTATTATTAACAATGTACTTCATAAATTCAGTGCTTGAAGTAGATATAGGTAATATCTTATGAGTTTTATTTTTGAGTTTGCAAAGATTTAGAAAAAAACTTAAGAGCAGCACACACACTTAACTGCCTATCCATACACACAACTTTATTCACTGTCATGATCTCAAAGTTAGAGCCAAAATGTAATTGCACCAAATTTAGCAGACTCATTAGAAACTACAACCCAAACCCGCACAACAAGAAAAGATCTACTACTACCCTCACCACCTCTCCAACTCTTTGGTAAGATTACTTAAGTAAGAATGATGTCCAAATTAGCACTTTTTGCACAGTAAACTTTTAGCATATTGTGAATAATTTTCAGTGAAATAAAAATGAAAATTTCCCACAGAGAGTAATCACCATTTCAGCTTCAATACTGTTCAAGTGTTTATCTTAGGGATAGAAAAACTCAAAAATTTTTCCTTTATTTATTTTTCTTTTAAAGTTATCAGACTTAATATTGCCTGTAGCTTAAGTAGAAAAACCTAAAATACTGATAATTTTTACTTTGATACTTACGCAAACTGAACTGATTAAGGTATTTGAGAAGATAAAGTTGCACTGAACTGAATCATCCTGCAACTGAGCACTTACTACTTTCTATTATCAAAATTTAAACTTGTTTTCTAGCCAACAGTGGGCACACAGCTTACTAATAACCAAACTACCTTTTTCGCATGGAATACTGTAAAAAAATACTACTGATGTTGGATATTTGTTTACATTTTCTTAACATTAGACATTTCTTTGCATTTCTTTGCACGGTGGAACTGCCATACCAAAAAACCTCAGCTGTAGCTCTCTGTGTAATCCCACCAGAGACGAAACTTTAGGTCACAACTGAACACACTGAAAAGATATATGGTAAGAGAAGACACAATGACAGTAAGTACCAAGATTCACAACTTAAGAGTGGATAAATGAGCTGACAAGGAATGAAGGAATATGACAGTGATGTGCACGTACCTAAAACCAGGAGTGGCAAGGCATACCTGGGCTGGTAACTTAGCTAAAGGAAGCAATCCAAGGAATAGAGCAGGATGGATATTGGTAAAATCTCCTAAGTCAAATTTTTATTAAGCTGAAGAAGCATCCTGCATGGTAACCTACAGAAGAGCAAGGTTTGACTTGCAAAATTATACTGGACAAACTAGAATGAAGAGACATTTCAGTACTGATGATCAAACTGTTCTTCTCTTGTAATCTACTTCAAGCAAGCATCTTACTTTGTAAAAGTAATGACTGTGAAAATGTGATTGTTTTAAGGAAACAAGAGCTAACTAGTATCATCAAACATGATGGAAGTTACTAGAGCTCAAAGAACAGACTCATAAGCAAGACAACAAGCACTGTTTTTAGTGTTATGTCAAGAACATTTTCAAGTGTCAAATCCAGTTTTTAACATCCAGTTTTTGACCAAAGTACAGAAAATAGCCTACTTCTTAAATACTGTGTTTTCCATAAAACTTCTTTAAGTGGGCAATTCCTCTTTCCATTTTCTGGACTTGCTCAAATTCAGCTAAAATGAAGTATCTTATTTTACTTCTGACTGCAATAAAAAGAAACAGATCACTATTTTTTCAAGTTTTCCTGTATAAGCTTTCTACATCCATCTTATCACACACATACAAATATGTGAGACCCATTCTGTATCACGGATAGGAAACAAAACTCCTCAGAGAGGCTTTCCTCCAAACAGCTTTAGAAGATATCTTTTGATTCTGAATTAAACAGGGTGTAGGGATTGCCACCAGAGGAGGAGGAGGAATCACGAACAGCTATAACCCAAATATTCTAAGGAAATGTAAGCAAGCAATTACAAATAAAACTGCTTACATTCATGCAACTTGTTTGGCAACAGCAGCATACCAGAAGGAAAGCTGCTACAATTCATAACAGCATCTTGCAATAAAACAGCTTTATGCATCCCTCTCAAACTGTTTAGTGCTCAAATCTCATCAGATGGCTGAGTAAGCATTACACTTTGGGACAGTAAGTCTCTGTTTCCAATATGGTCTGCATTCACAGACATGTATTTTTGCATTCGCTCTAAGGCACTTCCAGCTAAGCACTCATAAAAAAACCCAACAATATATAAAAATATCTGCATGCTGTTTTGTCTAGTCAGCTATCTAACCCTGAAGCACCAGCAGCTCAACAGGAAATGATTGCTACCAGAAAAAGCTCATTTGAAGTTTGGAGTTACAAACACAAAGGCAGCATGAAAGTTCTATCTCCATATCTGTCACTGTCTCCTCACCACGCTTTTCTCCATGTCACTGAGGCATATATGGCATGGCTATGGTACAGTTTGCTTCCTTTAGAGAAAAACTAAGACAGGAAAGGGCTTTGAAACAGGCAACAAATCTGAACTCATGACAGAAGATACTAAACAAGCAGATGCTTGAAGACGTCTACCTAGATAGATGGAGTGAGCTCTTAGAAAAGACAACTGGCTGAAGAGTAGCATCTAATTGGAACTGTTAAGAAAAAACAGCAGGTACTATGGGTGTGCCAGTGAAACAGAAGAGGGCATCACCAACACCTAATGGCCACCAACTGAAGCCAGCTTCCAAAACTCAAAGAGAAGCTGGCATCTGCTTTTAACATGGAGGTTGACATCCCACGGGTGCTGCCTACCAGTGGAAATGATAGATTTTCTGCCTATTGATGTTTTCAAGACTCCAGAATGTGCTTCATTCAAGGAAAGATTACTAGGATCAATGGGGAAATAATCTGATGAAAGTTAATGAGCAACTGGATAGCAGGCCAAAGAAGATTAAACTGCAAGCCTTCTGACCTTAAACTCTGAATCCTGAGACAAATAATAAAAGACCAAACAGAGAAAAAACCCAGCAAGAACAAGCAAAAAATTCTGCACCCTGCTCACCCTGTTTCTTGTTTTCTTTTCTACTAATTTTGATTGCCATTTATAGGCTTTAAGTCATCAGCACTCGGACCCAACTCCAAAACATCCATGGCTCTCTAATGATGAACATCATTTTTGAGTGGTCGTTTTCTTTTCTTAATTTTTTTGTTGAAAGTTTCCCTATGTTTTCCTCACTAAGTAAACTGTGTGTATTTGGGTGCAGTCACAATATTTGAAAAGCTTCTAAAAAATCACATAATGCTTTTGAGGTATTAGGAGAACAAAGAGAGACAACAAAACAAATACAAACATAGTCAGTATCATCACACCAATAAATATTTCACTGAGTCTAACATTTAGTCCTCAGCAATAGTAAGATACTCCAGAAGAACACGGTGGGGGTGGGGGTGAAGAAGTAAAAGACAGTAACAGTACAAAGGTGATACACACCCAAACCCCATTCTCAATGCATCTGAGCTGAAAAGTGACTTGTGCATTGCAGCAGTGCATACACTCTCATGGTTAAGGCATCTTCCACATGCTCCAAAACCATAAAAACGTCTAATACACTTCCCTTAAAAACATCTGATACTGGATATTTCAATAATCATAGAATCTAAAATAATATATTGTGTCAGTTTAAAATTTACAGATTTCCATTGCCTTTTCTTTCTTCCTATAGTACAATAAAGGAGGAGGAAAAGCAAATGGCCTAATTTCTCTTTAGCAGAAAAGAAGCTTTAGAGAGGTTCCCAAGTTCACAGCAGAAACAAAACAATACTCACTAATGCAAATTCTTGACTACATGATTTCTAAAGACTAATTTTCCAGCACATGCCTACCATGCAGAGACAAAGATGCCCAATTGAAATCCAGATCAAGTATAAAAGCTTTTTTTAAATCTGAGATTTTCATGGTAATAGGTGTATTAGAAAAGCATCTGACTCACTTCCTTTGATCACTCTGAGAACATTCACAAGTAATCCGCCTCCTTTCCAAACTCCTCTTGCTGAAAAATACACCCTAAGAAAGACCTATGTTAAACTGCAGATCCTTCTGAACACACAAACCCCAAAATGGTGAATTATTTGCAGAATTTGCACAAGTTACCCATTTATTTTAGTAGCATTAATCAAGAAAGAAGTATTTTCATTTAGACTAACTTATTTTTATAAGAGCATGATTCATTTCCTTGGAGTACTTTATTTCCCTTTATGATGGATTTTAATATGAGAAAGAGCATCCACGTGGATGTGCATAAATATTACAAACTTCTTTGGAGAGTTGTATGTAGGAGAAAATGAAGGATTTATAGGATCAAAAATTATTATTTTCAGTATCCAAAGTCTTACACTTCTATTACACAGCTGAGCAAAGGGATGAGGAGGAAAAAGTATAGAAAGGATAGGCTTTCTTCAACATTCTGTTAAGCTCTAGTCTTATAAGGCAAACAAAGGCTACTGTATTTTGAAGCACAAGATCTTTCACTTAATACAAATTTCTAACTCTAAAGTATAGGAGGTATAATTGCTATTAATTCTTAACTGCTTATTTGCATCAGAATGGTTACTAAGCCTATTCTAGATTAGACCCATGTGGTTTTTTAAAATTTCTTTTATTCACAGTGTGCTCTGACTACATGAGTTGATAATAAGTACTTTTTTGAAGTTATCCTTTTATATCTAGTTTACATAATGTATATGTAACTTTGTAAATGGCTAAAAAAATTAGAACCTAGTTCAACTTAATCATCAACTAATGAGGAGTCCAGTACACCATTAGTAGAAAAAAGAAGCTCTTTTTGAAAGCTAAATAACTGTTCAGAAAAAAAAGGAGCATAAGTCTATACAATAACTATATACTTGCATTAGAAATCCCTGCATTCTCATTCTTCAATTTAAACTGTAAACAAATTCTGATTTTTAATAATGACCAATAGAGAGAAACTGCCAAGAATAAAAATATTACTCCCTGAGAGAAACAGTGTGTGTACACAGAATTCACATATTATGTCTAGCTGTTTGTTGTTTATTCTACAAACACATTAATATTAGAATAGTACTGTGTTTTCCAACACTGGTCTTGTTCATTATTCCTAGAGTCCTCTCTCAGCATCATAGCTTCTCTACACAGAGTTTCACAAGATCATATTTTATTAAACTGCAACTTCATTTTTGTTATGTTCTCCTAGAACAAGATTCCGGGTAGTATTTTAATTGATTCCATTATGTATATTGCTTGCTAGTTGATTACCTTCTTTCCATAGCAATGACATTTTAAGTACCACAACATGCTGTATTGCAACGGGCACCTCTGAACTGCAGGGCTGGAATACCTCTCCTGTCAGTCAGTACCTGCTCTCTCAGAGGAGGGCTCTTAACGGCCAGGATGCTGATGTAGAAGTTGGCTTGACCACTCAAGTAAGAAAGAGTAAGGAGTTACACCTGCATTCAACAAGGCTGTGTTTCAGTCTGACTTCTCAATGGTTAGTTCCAGCAAGCCTGACCAACAAACCACTCCCAGCAAACTAAATCACAATGTATGAAGATATAAAATGGTGAAACGGGAGATTTGGATTAGACATTAGGAGGAAATTCTTCACCATGAGGGTGGCAGAACACTGGAACAGGTTGCCCAGGGAATTTGTGGAAGCCCCATCTCTGGAAGTGTTCAAGGGCAGGTTGGAAGGGGCACCAAGCAACTTGATCTAGTGGAAGGTGTCCCTGCCCATGGCAGGGGAGATGGATCTAGACAACCTTTAAGGTCACTTTCAACCCAAACCATTCCATGATTTTATGACCCGATGAAATGCCAAGAAAGGAGGATGAAAGGGGAATGAAAGGGAGGTGGAAAGTAAGAGATTATCAGAACAACTGATTTAAAATACAAGTTACAAATCAAGGAGCTTCCTGCTCAAAAGGAAAAAATACAACACACAAAACAGAAAGGGAAAACTATTTATGCACATGTACTTGAAAGACTGAGTCTATTCCATGATTTTTCCCTGAAAAGCCACTTCTAAAGAGATTTCATTCTGATTTTCATTACTGTGAGTCCGATCTAACATCCACAAAGTTTTAGTTTAATTCCTGTTTATCAGATCTTAATATTAAAGCTCAGAAGGTCACTTGACTGATGCTAGAATATAAATGAGAGGAGACGTGTTAGATATTGTGTTCGATTTCCTCATATTTTCCTTTCCTAAAAGCATATTTGGGGAGGGGTGCTACAAAAGTTTGTAGTTTTATTAATCTGTTAGTCTAGTAAGGCTGCTACATAGCTCCATTATTAACAATATCAACACAGATGAAAACACAGATGAAAATTGCTTTCATGTTTTTAAATCACATAACAATAAGAACCATAGGATCTTTTATGATTTGGTGAGGTTTTATTCAAAATCTGTGCTTTATTAAAAAGGTATACATATTAAAATGTACTTTTTTATATCTCACTAATGACAAGCTTTCTAGAGAAGAGAAATGCAATTGTTTCACCTTTATAAATATTTTACCCCAGATGGTGTATCTCTTAGGTAACCATTAGAACCAAAGTAAATCTTGATTCAACAGTGGTACAAGTTACACGTGTCTACTGGTTGTAACAGGGAATTTGCCTTCAGGCCTTTTTCCACACACAAACTACCCTACAGCCAATTCCACGTTAGAGTTTCCTCCTTAAGCTTCTACCACCTGCCTCTACCTTGGATTTTGTTTGAGTATGTAAGTGTATGGATATACTGAAGAGCAATATGTTGCAGAATGCCACTCTAAACCTAACATGACAAAGGACAAACCTAACATGACAACGGAAAAATGAAGAGAGAGCACCCACTCTAACCAGAAAACAAGAGTAAGTTTTCTTTAATGTCTTTTATCCCAAACTATATGTAGAACATTTAATTTTCAAAAAGTCACAGGTTCTGGAAAGAAATATGAAAACTAACTCAGTAAAACTCAGTTGGATTTGGAAAAGAAACATTAATTTGAGCTTAAAAGTTGAGGATGACTACTGTTTGATGACAAGTTGACCAAAATCTCATCTTGGCAATACTAGGAATACAAGCAGCAAGACAAAGTCTAGTTAGCTTGAGAACCTGTAACAGCAAATCCACCCTCCAGATAGCAGCACATCAGTCACTGCTGAACACAGAAGACCTGACCACAGTAACCTTAAATGTAAACAAGTTTAATCACTTTTATAAAATGTTCGCACTGCAGTGCGGTTCTTCAAATGTGTCCCAGTAAATTATTTGGTGACAGATGTATGATGTGAAGAAGAACAAGAAGAGAAAACAACATTCATTTTTCTCAGCACTCAGAGCTGCCCTAGAATAGGCTGTAAGAGATAAAATGTAGATTCAGACTGGTTCAGGTTGGTTTGGGTTTTTGAGTTCTTTTTAATTGATTTTTTTCTTGTAGAAACCTATTCAATATCTATGGAGAAAAGATGCAGTATGGAACACCAAAGAGATGATGAGTAGTGTGGCAGAGTAATGCAACTTTATGGGAAAGAAAGCTGAGTGCATTACAATTAACAAGTGGCCCTCTCTGAGGATTTTACTGCACTAACTTAATTTTTTATTTGATGTTATTAAAAATACTGGACAATCTTAAGGGACAATATGAGGGATTTACTATAATAACTGTCACTATTTTTTCCTGACTGCTGTAAACATACCTATCATGTTAAACAGGGCATAAAAAGCACATATTTTTAAGCATAAAAGAAAAAAAACTGACTTTGAGTTGACATACAGAAAGGTATTGGCTGTTGTTCTTTACTGAAATTCTCTCACCATACAAACAGAGCTGCTGTGACATGTACAAAGAAATTTAATTGTCATTAAAAAAAAATCAAAATATTTCAGAAGACTGTTGGGTCCGGTTTAGTAAAATTGTGGGTTTTAGACTTACTTTTATTAACTTCAATCATATACTCTAGTTGTTCTAACATTTCAGAGCAGAGTTTTACTGATAAAGTAGATCTGACATGACAATGTGAAAGAAGTCAATTCCGTGTTGCCATAAATTTTGCATCAGCTGAAGCCTGGTGTTTGGCTCAGGCAGAAATACAAAATCCACGAGCTGTGAATGCCAGGTAAGGAACTCTAGAATAGTAAGGTTTGCAATTACCCTTTTGAAACCCCATTTAAACTTTAGCAACTCAGTAGAGTACTCTTGTAAGCACAATTTGGATATAAAGTGTACTTGAACAAAAGTTGCCTTTCAAAGCAACCTTTGAAGGAAAGGTTTTCCAAAATCCTAGCTTCTTGCCTTAAAGGAAATCTACCTTCACCATGCTATGTCACCAGATGAAGTCAGAAAGAAGGTATTTTCTTTAAAAAGAAACATTTTAAAGTTTGATAATTGATTCTCTTTGATGGAAAAATACGTGGCATATAGAGAAATTCACATATTACCGATATTACTGTAACATATTCCAAATACTCCGAGGTGTCAAAACCACTATCAAGCTTTTGACATTACCTAGCAGAAAGTATTCTACTCATCTTAAAATATAGCATTCAAAAAGGATTCCTCAACTTCAAATAAAACTTGTAATGTTTGAATGCTCTCTCAGAGCCACTGAAGGACAACACTTTTCAGGTGTATTGATTAATTAATATTCAGTGCAGATAGTGGATTACAAATATGTCTATCTATACTAGGGGAAATCTAAGAAAAATTAATAGCTCAAGCATGCATTGGACCTGCCATTTTAGCCAGGAATCTGAACACTTGTTTTGAAGATGATCAGAAAATAAGCTTGTCACAAAAATACAAAACCTATTCCAAATTACTTTGTATAAATATTATTACTGGATATGTTTAAAACAGACTTTAAAAGGTGAATTGTGCTACTTAAAAAGATTACAGGTAAGCATCTTAAGAAAAGGACAGCAGAAGTAATGCTAAGATGCTTCAGGTAATACACACTTATGTCATCCTTCATATCTTTATACCAAAACTTTCAAATAACATACCAGAAAAACAGCACCTACAACAGAAAGGAACTTTCTTTGGTAGGTGCTTTTTTTAACAACTAGCACAAAAAGCTTATTTCAAAACTTGCAAATGATAACAAAGTTCTCAAGTAGTATTCTCAGAGCTAAACTTCCACCAACATCCAATTTTCCTATCAAATGCTTAATGCACTACCTTAGAGATGTATTGATACTTCAGATATATGATTTCATGAAGAAAGAAACAAGTCAGAACAGAAGGACAATGAAACACTAAAGCAAACCAAGATGATCTGTTTCAGACTTCTGAGCTCTGAATATAGTTTTTGTTATTATCATTTCACTGTTGAACTATCATAAACAAAAATTAAAGTAGTGCAGCTTGGTCTTATGCTTAACAAATTTTCAGAATTGAATAATGTATGATCAGGCAGCAGCTAAAAACAACTGCTCTGAGCAGTTCCAGGGCCACGGTTAAACCAGATACTTTTCAGTAAGTCATATATCTTTACTAACAGAAGAGAGAAAACATTGAGGGAAATACCTGCAATTGCATAAAAATGGATGTCAAGCTTTTTTATGATGAAAGACTAAAAATAATCTCTAAAGACTATTTATTTTAAGCATGTTTATTTCCTACAGAATTTAATCCCATCAAAACACCCACTCAAATTTAGAACAAATTTAAATTCCTAGATGTCAGCAGCTGGAAATCGCACACATAAGATATAATAAACAGTATTTCCAAGTATATGAACATTTTTATCCATATAATATTAATGAAGAAAGTGAGAATACGTACCAAGTCTTAATCTAGATCTGCTTGCCATATTATCTCAAATTTCATGTTAGTAGAAGAACTTTACAATCAGAAATATATCAAGCTTTCAAATAGGAAGAATCATCATACAGACTTATTTTCTAAAATTTGCTTTCTAAACATATGCAGGAAAAGAGAGATGCTGCTCATACTGTATAACAAAAAAACCTTACTTTGGCTCTCTAAAATAACCTTAATTACTTAGACATAACCACACAGACTATGAGAGGGAAAAAAAATACTGAAGGCAATCTGTGGAGCATTTCAATTTAGTTACCAATGATTTGAACTTCTGTTCATAAAGAGGGCATATAAGAACACGTTAAGAGTAAGGGGAGGTAAAACAGTTGTCAAATCAGTAATCAAGAGAAAAAGAACATGCTCATGAAATGCCAAATAATGACCTGGAAACTAAAATGAAGCACTTCAGCTGAAGCATCAATCACCGAGACAGAGAAAAGTAATATTTATATGACTCCTGTACATATAGCCTGAACAAACCACAGTGAAAATGGCTCCAGTAGCTGACATGATCTAGTTGCATTTTGGTGTGTTATCTCTAGGTAAATACCTATAAGCAAAGAAAGAGCCTAAAAGAACAGTGATTACCCTAGAAAGTAGAACTGGGTATTTGATAGACCAGGCACAATGCAAACACTTCCCAATGTCTGTACACAAATGTGAGAGAAACAAGGGATAAGACAAGGGTTTAATTAGTGATGGTAAGCATTAGATATTCTCATTTAAAGGTGAAGACAGACACTGACTGCTGGCAGAATGCTTTAAACAAGTTGTATGACATGGTATCAGGTATAAAAAATGACTTTTCCTTGAATGAGCTCCACAGAGAAGTTTGGCAACTTAGGATTTCCTGAGTCACAATATTAAACTGCATAGTAGAGAACTATCTTATGACATTAACAAGCACATATTTAAAATCGTAGAGTTTCAGCAACTAACGAGGTACTAGGTAATTTACCTTCCATTGAGAGGGGCACAAATGGCTATACATTTAAGCCTCAAAACTGCCTGACAGAAACCCTACCAGATTCTTCAACTGAAACTAAACAAAGCTATTTGTTTTAAAAAGTATCTAATTGTTGACTGAGTGACAATTCACTCAGGCATCCATTTCCCTACAGTTCTTTCATTTTAACTTCTTTATAACACTGCCATACTTCAACAAGCAACAGCGACTGTTAACCAAAGATTACTGTAAAAGAAACCACTTCTGACTTCAAACATACCTTGTCTTGGAAATTCATCCGACTCCCTGTGAACCAGGTCAGAAACTCGATTTCCATAGTGCATCCTGGTGTCATGATCATAGGCCTTCAGTGTCTCACTTGAGCTGTAAGACTTCTGAGTGGGTACTCTGCAGTCTTCACTGTCCAGTGAGGAACTTGTGTAGCGACATTCCTTTCCACACCGGCCCCTCGTCAGAGAACGGTGTCTTCTATCTTTTATATCCATTATTCTGAGTCAGGTAGGTCGTCTCCAGAAAAGCCACACTTGGGGTCAGTCACTGTAACCTAAAAAAGGAAGAGGATAGGATAGAAAAAGCATGAACCACGTTGCTGCTACATTTTGTTTTATTCTACTTTCCCTGACTTATCTTTGAAGAACGATGTGGTGCAGATGGAGAAGAAAGAGAAGACTCACAGGATGCATCCTTAGAAATTGAAAGAGTTGACCTGAATGGGTGGGGGTAGAAATCCAAATGTTGTAAGGGAATTGCATTCTATCTAAATAATCAATTCATTGAAGAGTTTAAAAAACACTTATAAAACAAAACCACTTCTCTTTTGATTTTCAAATGAGCACTGATAACAACACAGAACTGACAGAACAATATTTCTTCCTGTTATGCAACAGTACAAAGAAAAGCAGAGCCAAACCAGCTTTAATTATTTCTGTTCCTCCTGCAGGAGGGCTTGCAATTAAGAACAAAGCATGCAGGAGAGTTGCATAGAGGAGATGATACCTGTTCAGCATGAATGCATTACAAAGGTGAACATGATCCTTTAACGGTACGTTCACAAGCAGCAACAATTGATTTTATTGCCCCCGGGCAACATAATCCAAGGTCCTATTCTCAACAAAAGGTTGGACGAGGTATCTCCAGAGGTCCTTTACAGCCTTGACATTTCTGCATTTTTATGATTCTCTGAACACACTTTCGGAACTGGGTGATCTTATGCACCACAGCACATGACTAGATGCTCTTCTTCACCATCCCTCAAGATGACTGGTTTATCCATCTCAGCAGTTGGGATTCTTCAAAATTGTGTAAATATCTTGATCACTGGAGCAGAAAGGAATAGATTCTTACAGTCTGCTTAATTAGGACACCCTTACCGTGGTATATAAACTTTAATATATGCACAGTGAGCATGCATAAACTGCAAAATGGAAGATACTGTAGAAAGCACGAACACTGTAACCACTGGGGTACTAATTATTTTGAGTTAGTGTTTGTATGTATGTCTTTCTCTCATGGCATTCTATGCCCAGGTCTGTAGTAGTCCTGAGGAATCCTCATGACAAAAGATTTAGCTGGAAATGAAATCTTCCCACATGAAAAATACCCAGATTTGCTAACAAACAAAAATGGGAACAAAACCTCAGCTTTTCTATACTTGGGTAAGAAGGTGAAGAAATGGTTTAAGCAAATTTAGCTGGGATAGTGGAAGATATTTTCTTTCCCATTGTTCCCTCTCAGTTCAGGTGCCTACTCAAAAGCACACCCAGCCAAAGGGAGCAGCTCCTGCATGCCAGCTACACCCAGCCCCAGGCCACAGTCTTAAACTTCCAAAGCATTCAGCAGTATGATTCCTTCTGACACCTCTGCCACCAAGGTAACAAACTCAAGCAAAGATGATGAAACACCCAGAAGGCAGTCATGTCTCTCACTGTTGTAGTTGCTTGCACCAGCAGGAGAGGAGGTCATAATGCTGGCATAAGTATCTGCTGAACCATTGGGTTTTGGCTGGAATAGATTATGTCCCTAAGAGAGAATAAATGTACTTGGGCCAGAGGAGCCAGGGAACTTCAGAAAAGGTTTCTTGGCTTCATTTAGGTTTTGACATTTAGACTTGTTATGTTGTTGTTTTTTTTTTCTCTTCTTTTCATATTTTAAAGAAGAAAGGTAACCAGGAGAAACAGCTGCTTTAAGCCACCCACAGGTACTCTGCAATCTACGAGTGGTAAATAGTGTAAATATGCTTACTTTTTCCTTCCTTTTCTCTTATTTTTAACTATGATGGTACATTTCGGGAGGGGGAGGAGGAAACGACCACAGAACAATACCCACAGAAAAGCCAAAACAAAATCAGTACATCTTCAGCATTTAAAACCAGGAGGGTTTTAGAATTTTAGATCAAAGAGCAAGGAAGACTCAATATACACTCCCATTGCTCACCTCTCTCAATGTCTATTAGCTAAGCTGACTTATCTATATTTATATTATTCATTTATAACATTTATATTATTCTATATCTATATTATTCAGTTAAATTCTTCAATTCTGAAATATTTATGAAACTGTAAAGCATGTTAACACTGGTGGCACAAACACTTGGTTGAAGTTTGAGGTCATATGTGATCATTTAGATGAACAATACCTGGCTCTTTGATCCCAGTTCAATTATGTCTCATCAAATTCAGGTATCAATGTATCACAATTACAAAACACAGAAACAGATGAATACACAGTACAGTATTGAGCAAAACCTGCCAATTACTCTCTGGATGTCTTCAAGCTACTGTTCAGTACAAAAGCCTATTGTTCCATTTGAAGGTACTGTCTTATCAGTTCAGAAAAACAAACAGCTTTGTTTTTGCAATGGCTAAGCTTGAAGCTGTACGGCCTGATTTCTACTGTTTCTGAAAAAAACACATTTAATTCCTTGTTTTTAAAGTTGAAGGAAGGATTTACTATGACTGAGATAGAACTTCTGAGTATTTCCATGATATTAGCTTATTAAAGCATCTTCTCAGGTACACGAGACTTTTTGAAATTGTTCCCTCAATAAACATTCTTTTGCAGTTTTGTGCAGTTACCCTTACAGGTACCAAAATTAAAGGAAATGGTAAGATGATGCTCTTCTGTTGATAAGGTCAAGAAATATTCCTCAATCACTCTCACATGCAGAATGTAAGGCACAACACCTGCACTGCTGTTACCATCTCAAGTCCAACAGATTAAGACAGGAAAATAAATGTAAATATATAAATATGACCCAAAAGCTTTACTTTGACCTCTGCTTTAGGGGTTTCTACGAACAAACCAGCCAGGCAAAAAGCAGATCCACAGCATTGTCAACAAACTACTCTTCAAATTCAGACAAGAATATCACCATACATGGCTTAAAATACAATGAAACAAAGCTGTAACACACTCCTAGAAAACTTGTTCCTCATTTTTCTTATCTAAAATCGGCAAAATACTGTTTTCAATTCAATGCTAAACACCTTCCCTGTTAGATAATGAAATCTTTATGTAATGTATTCCTGGAAAGGTAAAATACGATAGCTTTGGCTAAGCAGGAATACTGGTGAGATTCAATTAGAGTTTAAAATTCCTGTTACTCTTTGACTTGCCTGTCTCAAGAGCACTCTATGAATGGTTTATTTTGAGTAATTGACCTAAATAGTAACTGATTTAATAATTTCTTTTGTTTCAAAGGATTTCACTGAGACTTCTCATGTTGACCCACTTACACTACAGAGTAGAACAACTGCTAACTGACTTCAACTGTTGTTCCTATCTATCATTCTTTTCATTATGTATGAAGCACTAATAGTACCCCCATCTAACTTTCTGAATAAGGTATTTATGGCTTGCAAAAGGGTTAGTCAAGTTCCAATGATGTATAGTCTCACTATAAGATCTAGACCTTCAATGGATAATAAATCTAAAGCAATAAATGGGGCATCCTGTATTTGCTGCTGACACACAGACATACATTGCAAGTGTCAAAAGTTACACGTGTCTCAAAAACTTTGTGTTCATGTGCAGCAACTAGTTAGGTGGACATGACTGCAGCAGTGGTAACACGAGTGTCAATGGTAACAGAGGGGTAGTTCAAGGGCATTAAAACACTGTATATCAGGAAGGGAGGGAAAAGGAGAGTTGAAAAATGCAAGCCAATTTTTTCTTCAGGGTTTTTGTTTTTAAATTGACCACTTATTTTTGTGTTAGCAAAGTTAAATCAACAGGAGGCACAGAGGGAGGGCTCAAAACGAATTTTAATGGCTTAGCAAAGCCTACGCAAAAACTCTTTTTAAATTTGACGTTGATTCATACACTGATCTTACTTAAGTTATGTGCTTGTTTCTTGCATTTTCTAATGATCCCTTATACTCTTACAGCACACATGGCCATTAGAACTGCCACTCACAGCAGACAGAATGTAGTAATCACTTGGAAGTTCAAGAGAAAACAAAGCACTTCACATTTACTTTGTGCCCCTAAATAACCTAGCACAACTAGATCAAAACATTTCAATAGTGCATATGATATTAGAAAGTCCTTTATTAAAAAAAGGGGAAAAAAAGTAGTACGCTATGTACCAATCTGTTCATTAAAAACCAGGTCTCTTAAAAGCCTGTACTTCTTTTCATCATCAACAACTGGAAATAAGCTTGTGATTTAGATTCAAATACTGTTCATTATTTTATGCAAAGACTATTTTTGAAATGAGAAAATTCAGTAATTCAGCTTTGGCACAGTACAAGTTTTCAGGGAATAAATAAAAGGGTTATTTAACTGCTGCATTTTTTGTCTATTTTAATATTAGTGAAAAAGAACATCGCTACTTCTAGAACACCTTTGCCTTTTAAAAAAGCAAGAAATACAATACAATTTAAAAAAATCAAATACTATGTGCACTTTTTTTTCATGGAAAAATGCTGATTACAAGTAACCTGGTTTTGATTTGGGCCAAAAATCAAAGCATATTTGGACAGACTGCTTGGTGTGATAATGTAACCTCATTTTCAACTGGTAAGTCTTTAGTCTATTTTCACCCATGGGTCTTTTCCTTTTCCTGATTCTCCCTCTCGGGTGGGGTGAGGTGACAGAACAACTGTCTAAAACACAAAAGAGAGACACAGTGCTTCTAGGTGTACAGTGTTGTGCTTTACTGCAAAGAAAACTTGCTTTTTTGCCTTTTTTTTTTTTTTACTTTCTTTTAGTAAATAGAACCTACAGGAAGTATTTTCAAACTAAGGACAGTCAAAATTGTAAACACAACAACAGAATCAAACACTGTGCAACATATGTATATGCTGTATGCATTTTTATCTAAGTATACATATTTTTATTTTCAGACTATCTTCTGAGATTTCTGAGCTCAGGAACTTCTTACAAATCCCAGAACTGTTTAAATCTATTATGAAAATAACATCCCATTAAGAAAATAACATGCCATCAAGAACTGATGAAAAGCCCAGGAGCTAGAAGAGAACTTAATCTTCCGCCATTCACTGACTGCTAGGAATTAACCCCTCATTCTCCACTGGGTGTTGGGCAGTGAGGGCTGATACATGTGAGCAGATCCTCTTCTCTGTACTGAGAGGCTTCAGAATCTCAGCTGACCAGTTAATGTGGAGGAAAAATGGGAAGCTTCTTTCTAAAAGGTACCTTATGTCAGCTGAAAAAGCATTTAGGCAAACTCAGATAGAAATTCTTACATGTTATTAAATGTGGCTTCTGGTTTATGAACCCCACGAGATGGGGACCACCATAGATTTGGAAACCATACCAGTAAAATTTCACTATTAGCTAAGCAACTGCCAGTGTTCAAGGTCTCAGGCAGACAGAAGCACTGATAAACCCATCAAATTAGTGTCAAGTAAAACATTACTACTTATATAAATGAGGTAGAAATGATATCTACTTTTCTTTCTAGATACACAGAGGTAAAACAGTAGAAAGAGTCTCAAGAAGCAAAGAAAAGAAAGTGACAGGATAACATTCTTTTGTGTGTGTCCTGGATTCTCTCAGCCATGTGAAATTGTCAAGTTTTTCCTCTTAGATACCATTTTTCCTTCTTTTCTGAATGAGGCATTAACATCCCCTTCATTCCAAACACCACCCAAATAGGAAAAAAAAGTAGAGGTTTTACCTTGTGAAAAAGTATTTCCACTCCTAACTCAAAGTTATTTGCAAATAGTCATTAGGCTTTAGGACAGCTATATGAGCTAAACCTGTGTTACCTGAATTGTACAGAAAAAGTTAAACACCAAAAGGATAAGGGTCCCAGTTAAGGTCATACAAGTTTGCTGCACACTGGGAACCCCGAGTTGCAGTTCTTGGTTTCTTGCTTGCAGTTGTTATCTACGTACTTACAACATTCTATGCAGTCAGATTAAAAAAAAAATCAAGTCACCTTAGAAAATTACAATAAGACAACTTCTTAATTAATGGAAGTACTTACAATTAATATAGATGTACAAGTTCACAAAACGGACTTCAAGATCAAATAGGAATTGGCCACTTGAAAAGACTAGGTTTGTTAAAAATAATTGTCTAAAGAACATTATTACTCTCCTACTGCCTAGAAAGAACAAACAATACTATTATCTATTCCTAAAATGCTGTTACTGAAGAAAGGTGGAATAATTTATCATTGCATGATTAACACAATGCAGTTAAGCATGTTTTAATGATTCTGTATAATAGTTTTCTATCACTAGAGAATACTTCTGAATCAGGAAATAACTGTTCAAATAATTTGTGATTACGCCTTTGATCAAACAGATCAACATTTATAGAATGAGATAGATCTAAATGCCCATGCAATGAATGACAACTTGCTTTATTTAATTGTCCACTGGTGATGTTCTGTTTTCCTTCTGAGCCTAGAGTAGAATACTGTCTTCAATTAAGTTAATGGCATTTTTAACCTTACTAGAAATGGAGCCAAGACATCCAGCTGGATGGAGCACTCTTTTGCTTTCATCAACACTCAGCCATTTCCCCTCTCTTTTGCTTTCACCAATGCTAAGTCATTAGTTAATTTATTTTTTTTTACCAGCATTTTCCAACATTCTTCTTGTCAGGCTCCTCTGTCTTAGAATTTTCTCAAAAAATCTTATCTATGCCTATAGTTTTGCTTATGAATTTGAATGCTGCTCATTTCCACAGGCCTTTTCCTTCACACCCAAGCTAATCCATCAGCTGTCTCTGAGAAGTTCTGGGCACTGTGCTTCCACAGTAGATTCAAGGTTTTGATTATAAACATATGACTTTGCTATACAGGCTGAGAAACATAACTGACATGAAAGGACTTGTACTTTTCTTGCACCCAAGCAGGTCTGCTGCCAGGAATTTTAAGAGAGTTCCTCATAATTCCTCTCCATTTCCTTATGTTAAAACATTCTATAATTCTACACCTGTTGGGCACCTTCATTCCTGCTGGCAATAGCAGAAGTTGTACCACTGAGTAAAAGATTAGCCAAAATAAAACCATTATGAATGCATCTTTCATTTCTTGTTTACTCTTAATAGATGGATATACTGTTAAGGGGGGACTTTTTCAGAGTATGAGATCAAGCAGAGCTCCTGTGTACATCTCAACAGAGGATGCTACTGTGAGATCATATTGCTGAAGAGATTTCTCAGTGATTTTCAAACCTCTACAAGACTACTCTCAGAACTCATCAAATGTAGCAATCATGCACACATTTATGACTTTAGGTACTTTACTTACCATTTCAGTTGAGAACACCACCTGCTTTTGATTCTTAATTTACATAATTATCTCTCATCTGTCCAAGAAAAATGCCCCATCTTTCTTTAAAGCTTCCATGGAACCTCTCCTACCTAATTTTGATACTAACCATTTTTATATGCTCATTAGCAAGATGCTTTAATGTGCTTTCTCCCTGCTAACAGTGTCAATATATGAAGATATTCTTTGAAGAAGGCTTTACTAGAGATAATTTTTAAGGCTGTATAAACTTTTCATTACAATAAAATGCAACAATATTTTAAAATGCCTAATAGTATTTAGTAGAATTTCAATAATGACAACTATTCCCAAAGTAAATAACCCACTCAGCTAAGATCCAATATTCCCCTCTATTGGGGGGTGGAGGTGGGGAGGGAGATGGAAAAAACAGTCCTTTTATTTGTGTCAACTATTAGTCTTACTCCTAGGGAGTTCTCAGCCTGTGTAAACACATCTAGTTTATCAGAAATAACTTCCTAAAGTGCTCCTGTGTTTTAAAGGTTCAAGGTAAGCTAAGAAAAAGTTAAAGGGAAAAAAGAAATATCACTGGAAGACAATGAAACATCATGTTAAGGCCCAAGGACTAGATGACATTATACCTCAACAGTTTCCATAAGTGTTTTCTGAGACACTTAGAATTCCAGATTGCCTCAGACAGCAATGAAACTTTGCATAATGAAGTAAAAAAGCTGCACACAGCTAACAACTACACCTCGGGTGTTGTTCCATCAGGAAAATGAATTACTTTATAAAAATTAATTAAACCTTGCAGCAACAGATAAAATGACCAACTGTAACTCAAAATCTCTGAAGTGAATTTCCAGTGTCCACATAGCAAGGGGTTGGCAGGGACAGCATTGAGGTCCTGTCACCCTGAAAGCTGGTCTATCTAAGCCTACAGTGCAAGGTTTGCTTGCATATTATCATAGCAGAAGAGGACAGAAAGGGTTATCTTGATTGATGGAAATATTTTTAATAACTTAGGCCAAGAAAAATACACTTCTAGGAAATAAACTGGTCCAAGACCACAAGGAGCAGCAAGTAACTCAAAATTGTACAGTTACTCTGCAGACATTACTACATCCTCTGTTCCATCTCCAAATCACAAAGAAAAAGGCTGTATGACTATGGCAGAGAATGCAGAAAAGGCCACTAGCTACCTGGCCATTTAGGACAATATATGTAAACCCAACATATACTCTCACACCACAACTTTCTTCTGCAGACTTCTTCAACAGGACCAACTTTTTCCTGACTATCCTCTATCTGTGGGTATCTCCACAGAATGCCTGGCACTTGCTGGCGAATAAAAGGTTCCTCTGTGTCACTTTGTCAGCAGCCACTGCTCATGTGGCTGAGCTGTCAGAAGCAAACCCACCCTGGCTCCCCAGCTGCCACAGTTCTCAGCCTATATGTGATCTTCATCCAATACCTAGCAGGAGATAACTGAAGGCACCTGGAGATAGCAAGGTCTTCAGCCATACCAGCACAGAGCATGGGAGCTCACATGGTGATATTTTCATGTAAGTTCTGCATGAGAAATGCAACCAGCCATCCCCTACTCAACATGTGTGGCTGAGTTTTTGAAAGCAAGAACAGCCACAAGGAAATAAACAGTTTGAAAACACACTCAAAACTGCAAGGAATGTTTAGGAAATTAGTTTTTCCTTTCTCTACATTGCCATTTCACAGAAATAACAGTAACAAAGTTGCTATGTCTCACTTCTTCCCCAGACTAAGATCACCACATTAAAGCCAGCCCCCACAATTTTGCCATCTGGTGCCTAGATTGCTGTGTATCCAAATCAGAGGTGCCTACATGCATTGACTGCCATGGTCCAACTCTCCAGACAATAGCATCAGCACTTCATGACAAGGACAGAGAGATCAAGCCTAAGGGAACCTGGCAAGAAAGATTTAAAACACATTTTAAAAGGATGTTGTTTCACCTACCACATTCAGCTGTATCACTGACTCCTGCAAAATAAAATTTCTAACTTCAATGAGGACACTTGGTTTTAACTGAGTATCCACTGTACCTGCACAGCTAAACAGGTTTCCTGTTCTACATCTACAGCATATGCAATTTAAAATATTTTAAATTTGCCATTTAAATTACCTATTAGCTAAAGATATTGGAATCGATAAAGTTTATAGCTTTGTTTTTGAAAACAGAAAAGCAAGTAGAGCTCCAAAACTTAATTGATTTTTCTACCAAGGATTAGATGCTGTGTAGAGAGAACAAAAATAAAGAACACAGTTTAACAAAAATTACATTGCGAAACGGAAGTCTCTACAGCCATAACACACTTGGAACAAGTTAAACACCAGCTTTAAAATGCTGTCTTTGTTTCAATGCTGTATCAGTTACCTAGGTAAATGATTTCTTAATATTATTATTTTTAGTAGTACTTTACAAATGGAACCAATATTGCAGCGAGTTCTGCTCCCCCCACCAAACAAGAAAGATGTTAATGAACTGGAGCAAGTCCAGGGAAGGATGCCAGGGTCTCAAGGGACAGAAGCAGCTGATCTGCATGGAGAAATAAAGAAACTGGGGTGCTTTAACTTGTGAAAGAAACAGCTAAGTGGGACCTAGCAGTGGCCTTCTTGGACCTACCAGGCTATGGAGAAGAGACAGCCAGGGTCTCTAGTGAGGGGAACCAAAGGCAAATGTGAAACCGCATGTCCAAACTGAAGTACAGGAAGTTCTATCAGGAACCAGGTGAGTGAAAAACACTCCAGGGACAAACATGCACTGGAAGAGGTTGCTGCAGAGGCTGGAGAATTTTACGTCTTTTCAAGATACAATTGCACAAAGTTGCAATTGGTCTCAATTCAACATTGAGGCTTGGATTAGGTACACTCCAGAGGCCCTTTCCAGCCTCTGTGGTCTGTGACTCTGATATTCTTAACTTAGGAAAAGTTCTTTAGTAATTTAAAATAAATAAAGTAAGTATTTAGGAAACCAGCCTGTAATGTGAAGAAATGACAAAAGCTTTATAAGTTGAGCACACAGGCTTAAAAAGTCTGAGCTTTCTAATGTAGAGTTTTTCATGCAGGTTCTACGGTGTGCTGAAGGCTTCAACAGTCCAAAAAGGCAGAGGCTGCAGAGGGCCAGCAAACATCTGTGCTCTGGGATCCTTGCTACACAATCACACTGATGGCAGAACAAAAGGAAGTCACACAGAAACGGTATGCCAGAGGAAGGAGAATGGGCTTTGTTGCTTCTTCAGTTTCACAATATGATCATCTGAGGGAACAGAAAACACCCAAAATGCAGTTCTAGAGTGAAGAAAATCTACAGGGTCTAAAAGCCCAGTTTAACAAAAGGAGCAAGCACAAGCTCTATCGTAATTCCCAAGACATTCTCGTGAGCTCATATGTCTCCAAACCTGTCATTTGACAACGCTGACTTTGAGACAGTCTCTTAAAAACAAGAAAATAAACCAAAAAGAAAACAACTCTGCCATACTCTATGATGCCACTACCATGAAACTAAAGAAAACTGTGCATGAAAAGGAATTGTAACCTTTAAAACCTGAAAGTCCACCTCTGCACCAGTCATAGCCACATTCCCATGTCCTGTGTATCAATGCAGATATATTCTTTGTCTACTGATTACGTCTCTTTCATCTGGCAGCCCACCAGCATTGCATTAATCTGTACCTATCCTATAGATTTGTGGCCAATAACCAACTTCAGGGCATGATACTCAGATATATTCAGATATATGGTACATTATTCTGTCTGAAAAATCTATATATTGTCATAAAACAGAAAAAACATTAAAAGTTGAGGTTGTAATAGTGATTTACCTACCAAATCCTTCCATTTCTATTTCCACTGCAGAATATAGCACTAATAGTAGGTACGAAACCATGACCCTCCAGAAGTTAATTTTAGCCAATATACTGGAGGGGGCTAGGGTTTCCTCCTGCCTGTATTCAGTTGGAAGCAGTGGTCATTCTCTGTACGTACAGGACACATGCTACTAGGCCTGGGTAGAGAGATGGAACAATCATAGAAGTGCCTTCTTGGCATTAGTATCAGTAAGCTTTGGTTTCCCAAGACCACTCAAGTGTCCTGGTAAATCAGGAAGGAGTTCTTCCATTGCTACCAGAGGTAGTTTTTAGTTAGAGGAAGAACTGTTGTGCTCTGAGTAGGTCAGAAAACCAATTCAAATTTTCTGTGGGTTTTTGTTTATTTTTCAATTTTTATGCACCACAACGTTATTCTTGAGGAAACCCAGCAGAACTAGAACTGAGCTGTGGAGAGAGCATCACCTATTCTAATTGCATCAAAGAGCTGTGATTGCTTTTGTGTAAAAAGCAAACAAACTAACAAAATACTCAACCTTTTTCCCAGATGCAGACCATCTCTAGATGAATAGGGGACAGCAGAAATTGTGAAGGAAGGAATAACTTAGACGCATGAAATAAACTAGTGTTGGTAGTTCTTGAGATATGCAGACTCAGGAAAGAGTCCAAATTAATAAGCTCGTTTGTAATTTGCCTTTTTGACAGTTATGTCCTAGATGAGTTGCCATTGATTTCAAGTTATATATTTCTATGTTCATGAAACTTGCTCACCCAGACCCATGCTTCTGGTTTAATGGTAGTCACACATGCACCTCAATCCCCTGAACCTGAAAAAAGCCTACTATAACTAACTTCCTCCTACATCTTTCACCAATGATTTTAATAAAGCTCCACCCTTTAAAGCATTTCTCCTCTGCACAAAGAAAAACAATGCAATCCCATATTTTAATGCATAAAGCTGCTGAGGCAAAGAGAGGAGTGAAGTCATGATGCAACCCTGCTATTTAAAGCCTCCCTTAGCTTCAGTAGGTTGTTCTGCCTTACAGGCAGTGGGAAAGAGAGTCTTCTATCTCTGTAACTCTTAGAGCAGGAAGGAAACTAGAAGCGAACACTATAAATGCTTCATTATCCTGAAATGAAATCAATAACCTATGAATGGTTTTAACGTAATTTACTAGGAAACAGAATTGCAAAGATATCTGACAAAGCTTTTCATACACATTAAGAGCCATCAGATTGCAAATTTAGGTCAATTAGGTAAATTATTAAAATAAAAAAGCAACGAAGTAAAAGAGAAAGCTCGCTCTTCAAGCCATTTTCAGTGGTAAGCATATGCCACCCTCCAAAAGGAAATTCTGCACAAACAGTGCTTGAGACTCCCAGACATGCCTGATCTGCAAGCTCAGTCCACAGCCAGGTAAGGTGATGGTCCTCCAGTGCTGACAAGAGAACTCCAGGTACCTCCAATTTAAGGAATTTACAAACCTCAGACTTCTCATACTCGGCAAAACCAAAGCCTCCTACCCAAAAAAAAGAGGACTGACATGTTTCTTTGAGCATTTCCTAAGTGGCAGAGCCAAAACCACTTTAAGTGACATCTCTTAAAGCACTACTGCAAAGGTTTCATTCAAGACAAGTTATCAAAGGTCTCTCGACATCTCTAGCCATCTAAAATGTTCTTATATTCAGTACCAAAAACTTACATGAAGCTACTGGAATACTTTCCAATAAACAAGACTAAACAATTAGGAAATGTCCTGTTTAAAAATTGAGTTTTGAGTTATAGGAATGACATACAAATTGGTCCATAGTTCCATTACTCCATCTAGACTGCACCAACATTAGTTCTGATACAGTGCATCACCAGACAGATGGTCAGATCAGTGCTTCACAGGAGTACGATTTAAAAATTCTAACTCAATGTGAAATTGTGAGAGTTCACAAAATTACATTTTTTAAATGAATAATGAAAATGCTTTAAAAATTTATTTCTTTATATACAGAGACTCGTGCATATTTCCTCAGAATTTCAGAAGTCAGGTAAGTGTAAGGATAAGCCTACATATTTATGTAGAAGCAGGCTAATCCTCACTTTGCCAAGTAATGTAATTTATCAGAAAGACCAAAAACGTTTCCTTACCATTCCCAGTAAAAACGTAACTTTGGAAAAGCAAGCTGCCATTGTATTAAAACTACCCAGAATTTCTACTAAAACATACACACGTTAGTTTACAAATGCTGTGTTCAAGCTCCACAGTTAAACCAAACCTCTCTGTCTCATGTTAGACCCTGTACAGTAATGAAAGACAGAGTAACAACAACAGACAAGTATTCAGGGCAGCAGAGATCTTTGCTCTAAATCAGTGTGTGACAAAAACCAAAACAAGTCACACCAAAAGTGCCCAAAGCCGATTTAATGGAAGACTAGGTACAGAATTTGTAGTGTAGCAGGTAAAATTAGGAGAATCTTACAAATAGAAATAAAATTAATCTAATAAAGGGCAGAGAGTGAGTCACAGCAGCATACTGACAAGACTGTAAGATTTTCTTTTCTCTGTTTATAACCACAACCTCACTAACAATCCTTGAATTTCAGCTACTTGATTTTGACTCAATTTTGCCTCTCGGCTTTTACAACTTCCTTAGTTTTGACTGTTTCCCAAGCCCATCTGCATTTATGGAAATCCTACTCCACCATTTCTCTCAGTTTCACAAATTCTAGGTAGAGTTGCATTTGAAAAAAATCTGTAATTCTCTTCAGAAATTAATCCAGCACGGGGCAAGAGCACAGATTTGCAAAATATAGCTATTCCTCACGTGCATTTACAAAATTACTGAAAATTAATGAGTATCTACTGTGTCTATTTATATGCAACCCTTTGAAGTAATCATTACTAGTCAGTAAAAGTCACTTGGAGAAATGAGTTGACAAAACAAAACTAGCTAATACACTATCACTGTATCTGCAGGACCATTCAACCACACTTTTAATGTTGGCCCTGGATCCAAAATGCACTAATAGACCAAACTCTACATCTGACAAGTAATGCTGACCAAAATTATTAATTTTTAGCAATACTGACCATGCCTTAAAAAAGTTAAGTCTAAAGAATTTTCCTCCCTGGAAGGCAAGCCTTTTCTGCCAAGACTCAATTCCCTTTTGTCCCCAAATAAATAAGATTTCAGTTGAGTTTATCTGCCTCAAATTGATAAAGGCATTACGATAAATCTTAAATAAAATAAACAAAAAGGTATAGTCAACCAATCTGATTATTCCTGCAAGCCCTGTAGGAACACAGATGTGCTGAATATGAAATTGACTAGTTGAAAGGTATTTTGGAAGGTTTTTAAGCATTAGTAAAACACTTTCAAAACATGTGCAGCCACTTACAAAAAGTATTCAGGTGCTTTACCCAGTTTGAAAACGAGTGCTTTTTCAAGGCATTAGTTTTATAATGAGTCTTTTCAGGAAAATTTCAAAGAATGTATGGTTCACATACTTTAAAGTGAATTCACTTATAATTCAGTATTTGACAGAGCTAATGCTTAATTGTTTCTAAAGAGTCTACAAAGGAAAATATTTTTTTTTTCTTATTCAACAAACATTTAACTAAAATTACGTTTTGCTTTGTTTTCACACTGAGGATTGAATTTGACAATACAATAGAGAAAAGCAGTCTGTGCTATTTAATGTGATTTTAATTACTGTAGTCATAATTCTTCTTGTTTTGTATTAGAAAGAATTTAATAAGACCTAAATTTTGGAATATGGCATTAATGCTGATAGAAGAGCCTTAATTCCAACAAATCCTGTTTCATCATCCAAACAACTCAAAGAATTACTGACATGTGAGTTAACACTTGCAGTGTGCAGGTTTCAACCCAACTATGGGAACAACAGCTTGTTTTTAAAAACCTACAAAACCATGGGCATAGCTGGTTTAGACTCTAAGCAATGTTAATGAGAAAGCTAAAATTATTGTTTCCTTTTCAAGTGCTATAAATCTTACATTTTCTTATAGCAGATACCAGAAGCTACTTTCTGTTTAACAGTGCAAGGTTAATAAACACTTTTCAAATAATGTCATAAACTACTGTGTAGCTGTTCAGAGCCAGTTTTATTTTCTTCACACAAAGATAATGATGATTATCAGCTCTGCAGCTCCTATAAATCACTTCACCTTCTCTAAGTTGATGGAGACATGGTGATTTGCATCAGATGAGAATTCTGCCAGTTTCTACCCCCAAGCAGGGTTAGCATTATAATTTTGAAAGCTCTTTTTCACTGAAAACACAAAGTTGCATACCAGTAAAGGTTTTGTTTTTTTCAGAAATACTTTTGCATTAAAATTTAAATACAACATTTAGAATTTCAGTCAACTCACCACAGGTGACTCCAATTATCTGAGCAACAGTGAACAATAAAATCTCTGTCACAGGACATGTACATGATGTTCACACTGTATCGGCAAACTCAGGTGTATACACATTTTAAAATTCAAAAAGTGAAGACTTGTAACTGCTGTGTTGCCTTACACAATAATCTAAGAAAACATGGTTCTCAGGAAAGAGATCTGTATCACAGTCCAGTCTCCAACTCTGTAAAAGGCCCCTCCATTTTTTCTTAAAATTAAAATACATTTAAAACACATCAAAACAATGCTGATATCCTACCATCCACAGCAGAAAGTTTGCCAAATTCTCTCTCTACAGGACACTGCTAGAGCACAGACATTTGACGTTTAAAATAAAGGCAATCGTTAGTTTTATCACGACCTGAAACCTGCATTTCTTGCACATAGGGCCTCCTCCCGTTCTCCACCCCACACTTAGTGATTCCCAGTTAATACCTGAGAAGGACAAAGTGTTTCTGACAGTGAGTCCTCCCCACCCAGCGTCCTGTCTGAAGCAGTGGCAGTGAGTAGAAATCCAGTGAAAACCAAGAAGAGAGGATGTAGGTCTGATACTTCCAAACTCAGAGTCCCTTTAGCTCGGCATTTACTCAAACTCATGTGAGGTAACTCCAGCTGAAAGTTCTTTTCAGTCTCCTCTGGAGCCTATGTCCATTTTTTGCAGCCCCAGTGTGTGCTGGCATGGAGGCTCCTGGGCCCAAGCTACCTGCTGTATGAAGAACCACTTCATACGGTGGAACTGTACTTCATACAGTACTTGCAAGGAGACAAGGACTAACATAAAGGCCACTTGGTGCATATTCACATGAAAGCTCTAGCTTAGTTTTGTTTTTTTCAAATCCAAAGGTTTTGCTCCTCATTTCCCCTGACACAACGATGCACACAAACTTACATATACAGAACACTCTTTTTTTCATTAGGGAATGTAAGAAGATGGGAGAATAATATCTGTGGACAGGGCAGATGGAATGAGAAACTGTACAGTAATTGATAATGGACTAATCAAACAGCATGTATCTGGCTCACTCCTCTAACTGTGCATTTCATCTATTTGGATATTTATTTATTTCTACAAGCAGTTATTCTGGGTAGTTTTATTAAAAAACCTTCAAGTTTGTTATTACTTGATGAATTTTTAATCTGGATACATGGAAAATACTCACTTCAGATTATTTTCAGAATCTATGGGAAGCTTTAAAAACCTCCAAAGGCAATTATAGCAGAGGAGGTTTTGAGATTTACACCTGACTGCGATGGAAAGGTCTGTGTACATCAAATATTAAAACCAAACTCACTATATAACCTCTAACTGAAGCACAGCCCCAGAGACAACAATTTTTTTCTTTTTCTCTCATTTTTGCCCTTTGACTTAGCGGTGTGACAAGTGCAAAAGATGGAATATGTATCTATAGAATGACCTAAAATTTTCAAATTCTCGTTATGTTACCAGCAAAGGAAATGTACACGCATGTATGTGGTCATTACCTTCATGTTCCAGTTTCTTTCTCTGCAAACAAATAAAATTGAGTAAACAGAGCACGGTGTTAACTACAATACAATCCTGCTACATAATTTGTAATAAGATATTAGATTTTTAATGCTATTAAAAAGACTATTCCATCTTTCTCCTAAAATATTTGTAAATTATATCACAGACTAAGAGGTGGCCCTAACTATCTGAGCACCACTTGATATTTGCTTTCTGTTAATAGACATTCTCTTGAGTAGCTGTGCTTGAGTATGTTAAAAAGAATAAAAGGAAACACTATTTAGCAGCTTTTTAAAAACCCTGAATAATTTCCATAATTTGTGACAGTTGGTAGGTTTTGGTAGTATCTCACATTGATTTTTATGTTTCAAGATGACAATCATTACATTATTATCTGCAGTCTGAGCAGTGGAACCTAACCTCCTAATTAGGATGAAAAACTGTTCCAGTTGCAACCCCAGTAAGTTAAAACAAGTCAATAATTTTAATAAGAATTAATTTTAAAAACTCTACAAGGTTATACTGGACATTATTCTGGCATGTCTATTGATTAACACTTGGTATTACATCCTATAAAGGACTCATTAAATACAGTATCAATCTAAGCATAATATTTTGGTATTTCCTTGATTTATTATAAATAAAAATATAATGGGAAAAAAGCACTAAAAAATCAGTAAGCTAAAGGAGCTTTTTGATTGGATGTATTAGCTTCACACTACACTTGAGAGTAATAGGGGAAAGACTTCACAGTGTGCTATACTAAAAGGATATATGACTAAGAAAGCTGGTAGTTCCCTTGCATGTCAGTATGAAATATGCCAACAGATCTCACATATTTCCACATACAAAATATCTAGTTGCTGCCACATACAGAGTCATGTCTTGATTACTGTGACCCTGTTTATTACCACCCCATAGACATTTTTCTTTTTAGGAACATATAAAACTGGGGCACTAAAACCATGAGGAGATCTCTTCATTTTCCGTTTTCTGCTTGATTTTGGAAGGACATCACTAATGGAAAATGCAACATTTTGAGAGCTGCTCAAATAGTAACATTCAATAACATGGTATCTACCAAGACCAACTTGGAAACAATTAATTTTAGCTATAATATTATATATATTTAACAAAAAAGCTTTTACTATTCCTGTTTCCATTTGTCTGAATTAAAAAGCTTTTAAGACTAACATTTGAGGTTTACCGTGTAAGAGATGTCTTTTTTTCGGCATAGATTTTTCAACATTTATACTTTCAAAGCTCATAACAATCAATGTTCAACAGAAAAAATACATTTAAGTAAAAGCCTGAGAGTGATATAGCAGTGAATCTCCAAACACACTGACAAATCTGTGAGTTGATGCTAGGTGGCAGTACTGTGTAATTAAACCCCAAAGATGTCTGCACTGCCTCTAATTCACTTCAGGCACATATAAAAAAAAAACAAAACAACTTGAACATTTTGAATAATAATTTAAACAACAAGCAGATCTCTTTTTTTCACCTTTAGTTTCACCTTCTGAAAACTACAGACCTTATAAATCAAAAGTCTCAAATTTCCTATCCATACACCTGAGTTCTGGCATAGCAGCATTATTTGAAGGAGCTCACAAATTAGGAGCCAGACCATTTCCACCCTGCCATATTACACCCCTAGTCTTTGGTATTACACAATTTCCAATTCCTGTGTAGGTTCTGGCCTTGCTTCCATCTGCATTTCAGAAACAGAAATACCTTGGTTTGAGATATGCACTTTTAATGCCTGTTTTAGTCTTAATTATGTCTTTGATTGAAGAGGTCACTTCTAATAATTTGATTCCTTTAAATGCTGCCTTTAGGAAGTTACATGCTCACCACAGAGTAGTTATGAACACTTATAGCTATCACAAATTATCTAGGGTTACACATTTTTCCTATACAGAATTTCAGGAATGTCTCACTTTTTACAATGCTTATTTCCAGAAGAAAAAACTTGTTCAGTTCAAACAGTCACTTCAATCACAATTAGAAAAGGCTTTCCCAAGGAAGGTAAGTCAGCCTATTCAAAAAGCATCAATGACAGAAAGCTTCAGTATTGTTATGACTACAGTAATTGCAATAACATACAATGTCTGTTAAATTCAGCTTATTCAACAGCAAGTACTGCTTATATATTATGCAGTGTATGTAAATAATAGTGAGGATTTCTTCTTCATTTAAACACACATCCAAATGGGGATACAGAGGAGCTCTTAATATAATATTTATACAAGAACAACATATTTGCTTTTACTGGGAAACAGACTGTAAAGGACTTAAGAACCACTGATTACGTATGAATAGGTATCAAATTTCTCTTCCCAGATTTTAGTAATGATGCACATAAATTTACAGTACTCATTATAGAGCATTAAGCAAGATGTACAGAGTCCCAACTCGATAACAAAGCAAAGAAGTCAATTAACAGGCCTCAAAATCACAGCACTGAGACATAGATGGAAGTAGAGGACACATGGCTGCTCCCTCACTATCGGAAGTAAACTTCTCCCAAAGTTCTTGAGTCTAGTTAAAAACAAATCTGATGTCATTGCTCCCATTGCCCGCCCACATAAACAATTTACTTGTCTAACTGACTTGACAATTTATTTCTAGGAGGTTAATTTAATGTTCTAGTACTCATATGACATTTCTCTTTCCTTCCAGTTTACACCATCACTTTACTTTTTATTGTCTGAAAAATCTGTGTATTTTCAGGCTTTCTAGTGCAGAATGTGGACACTCTGGTGTTCAAAAATATCTAACGTATCCTCTACAATCCCAGAGTCTGAGTGTTTCAAATACACGTATCAATTGTTTCTAATTCTTCAACACAGAGTGAAGAAACTAACTGTGTCACAGGAACACAGTAAGAACTACTTACCATGACACCACCTATCTGTAACAACCAAATAATCCACAGAAATGTTAAATAATAGAGAGGGTGTTTCTATTTTGGTGTATAATATTTACATTTACATATAAGAATGCTAATATCTGCAGCTGTGGTTCATTGCTCAGTAACTTCAGTGTCTGCCTGAATTATTTAAGGCACACAAGGAAAGTTACTCAGGAACAAGAAGAAGGGGTTTGTAAACAATTCACATCTGCTGAAGGGCTGAGTCAGTCCTGTAATGCCTGATGTGCCACCCTGCTGAACGAATGCTTGAGGAGCTAAAATGCAGCTGTGAACATTTTTCTCAAAAAACTCTTTTCCTTTCACTAGGCAAATAGTAATTGTGGCCCCTGTGGCCCTGCAAAGACAAAGGATCTTCATTCCAAATGAGCATCTCCATCTAAATAATCTTAGGAAGAAACTGAACTTTCTTCCGCTCCTATGCAAGTGAAAGCAAACCACTTTCTTCCCTTCTAGCAGCTTTTTGAGATCTTTCCCGCTCTGAATCATAATCACTTACTTATTTTTCAGTAAAAGGTTAAACCCTTTCTGGAAATGACAGGAAGCCACTGCACTGTGTTTTATTTTCCACAACGCAAGAGTTTATAATTGACTGCTTATGTAGTAATTGCTCTATTTATAGGGATCATTTGCATGAGAGAAGTGATTGACATCACCTGGAATTAATGACACAGAGAGGGTTTATTTCACATCTATGACCTAAAGCTCTTAGAGAAATTATTTTCTCTTCTTAAGATGCTGATGTTCTGCAGTCTCAGGAATGCATCTATGAACTGAAACATCAGCCTTATCTTTTGTACGTTAAGTATTTAATAAATATTACTATTCTTTCAAAATACATTTTACAGTCTTATCTTCCTGTAACTGTCTAAAAAGACTCTTCCCAGTAACTTAGTAGCTTGGATCTCTGCCTTTTGAGCATCCACGTTTGGAATGCTCCTTTTCCTGTAAGTATTCCGGCACAGCAGTTATTACACATCCTTCAATCTGATGGACCAGCTCTGATGTGCTATCAAGCAACAGCATTTGGCTATCACAGAATAAAAGTACAACAACTGGCAAAGAAATTACAGATGTAGAGAGGATCCTCCTTCTAAGTTCTGACTCTCCAGTACTGGAAAATATAGAGAAAAAGAAAAGGGGGGAGAAGGGTGGGGGGGAGAGGAAAACCTATAAAAGTATTATAGCCATTTTCAGGAAAACATGTCTATCCCACAGGAAAAAGCAAAGCTGGCAAAACTTATCAAAGAGTATTTCAGTTTGTAACTAATAACCATTCACCTCTCATATAATTTCAATGATGCCAAGTGAGACTAAACTGTCATTGTGCAAGGAGAAATATTCACAGAAGGCTTATAAAATTGTAGTGTAATTCAGCTATTCATTAAAAGGACAATAAAGACTACGGCCTTTTAATTATTATGCATTTATATTTCTTCTCCATGCCTGTGTTTTAGAACTGTAGCTTATAGATATTTATACTTTGAATAGTAACACAAAACCACATTTTATAGGAACAACTGAAAATATTGTCTGTCTTGGATGCATTCATCAAACTAATTTTTAAGTGGTGAGAGTTTCAATATAACTACAAGTAATCCCTGCCAACACCTTCTTCTTGCAAGACCCAGAGCCTATAAAAGAAAGGAAACATTCTTTTTAATACAACACACCTGTTCTTCCACACAAGGTGCTTTCATTATTGTGAAAGAAATTATTAAAAAAATAATAAATCAAAGACAGATCTGCACTTGTGTGGCATTATCCTCTCAATGCCACCACAAATCAAACTTTGCATTTTAGGAAGTTATACTAGGATGTTACAGGAGGGATTGATAAGAAGATTTGTACAAAGCTTAACATCTTAATTCAAGGCTTAGCTTCACATTTTACAAGCTACTTAGGAAGTACTAACACCTCTGTTGCTCACAGCAAACCTTTGAAATTTATCAAGGAGATAGCCTAAGGGTTAAAGAAAACATCCCTTTTCCCCCCTATGAGAGTTTATTAGTTTCAGCAGTGCTTTAGCACAGGATTTTGCTTTCCCCTCTCCAGCTCCTTCTCTTGGTGGCATACAGAAGTTGTCAGTATAAGGAATAATGACAATTTAGGATGAACTTTCTCGAGATGGGTCCCCTCCCTGCTGCCCTAACTGAGGACCTGTAAATGCAGAGGGGGTACAAAGAGATAGATGCAAGTAGTAGAAAAAAGCTTCCTGCAGAGCTACCACCTTCTTTAAATTTAAAATCTAAGAACTGAACTCACAGCTTTGCACCAGCAGCTGCACCAGCTGTTCTTCCTCTCCGAACTTCATGCAACACACAAAGCAGCACATTTGCTGACCTGAGACCTAGATGGACCCCTCTGAATATCCCCTGACCTGGGCATCTGCTCTCTGCTTGCTGTCCAGATCACTCACCTTCCTTCCACGCCAGCTAGCCAAAGTACAGCTCGACTGCAAAGAAAATTAAGGTTTCGATTTATGATGAGAATCTTGATAGGGATTATTACAGATGTGTATGATACAACATGCTACGCTTTTGGGAATTTTTTGAAACCAAATTATAAATGCATCCACACACTGATTCTTGTTTACAGATAGACATTCAATCCTAATGCAACTCGTTAGTTCTTTTGTTGTGGTTTTAAACATACTGTTAGCATCTTTCAAGACCACACCATAATCTTAAAACCCTTTAGTTAGATGAATTTTTTTTCAAAACCAGAAGAATAATAATTATGTATAAAGCAGAACATCTAAAGTGCTTAAAAATTGTATACACATCATGACCCTAAGCCAACTGATAATCCTGTAAAATTAAAGGCAGACAAAAGAATTGTCAGATAATGTTTGAGAGTGTTTGCAAGCCATGAAGAAAAACCTTTGCTTCCCTCTCTTCTCTTTACATGTTTTTTTTTTTTTTTTCTATAGCAAATTTTCATCTGTTACCCTGTATGGAACCAACATCTATTAGGTGAAAAGACAGCATCTTAAATGGAATTACTTCTTATACAAGTCTATTTAATAAAAAATAATTGTTTTACTCTAATAAGTGAAATATTCATGCAAACTGAATAGTGCCTCTTTATATTTCAGTTACTGATGCTCCTCTGCAGCTTATGGAACTAGTTCTCTTAAAGATCAGTGTACTTTGAAACACAATAAAAAACTACAGTGGTATTTTCTAATGCAACAAAAAATGGGTAGGACAGTAACATCAACAGGCTCTTCCGCTGCGTGATTTGCACAGCACTTCTGAAATGTGCACCTCCTCTTATGTAAAAAATTCAGATACAAAAACTACACTCACATTACTGGGATGCTTTACTGGTATTTTGTTGTTTAATAAAAATCGATATATCTTGGAGTGTGCAAGCAACTTGTAGTCATCATATGCTAGAAGAATACATTTTGCCTGACAGATTTAGGGAACATTCAATGTAATATGTATTTTCTGAAAAGAATTAACGAAAATGGAAATAAACAAGTACAAAATAGCTGTTGTGATACTGCATGAGGAATTTTTTTTCTTACATTGCACTTCTAAATATGCAATCATGTATCAGTTTGGTGAGCAGGACTCCTGCCTCAGTGCACAAGTTTGGAACACAAACAACAGACCATTTAGACATGCAACTGCAGCATACACTCAATTCTCGAAAACGACAGTTTTTACTAAACAAAGAGCTGAGTGCTTGCAGCTGTTAAGAAAAGACTGAAAATAAAATCCTGATTTTTCATAGATCAATGAAAAGCTTTACCTACAATGAAAACCACTGAAAAAAACCTCTCTCTGTGAGTGGGATCTCTAAGTTTCTCCCCTAATGCAGACTTCTTATTCAGACCAACACCCTCATATGGTAGCAACATGATTTCTTTAATCTCCCATCTGAACTCTGTTCTTCAGATAAAACTAATTTATTTGACTTCTTCCAGAACAAAATCCTACAGATCTCCTAATGCTACTCAGAACCCTCAGCTCTACTACTTGCAAAAGCATCGAAGCAACAGCCCAAACTCTAATTTGCACCTTTAAGAGCTTCCCCATCGGAAGCCTGTGTCCAGCAGTGTATCTGAGTAACTCAAAGCACATTTTTTCCTAAGAAATTTATTTATTCAAACAATCAAAAACACAAAGGATTGCTTTCATTCCTACTAACTGCTCTCAGTAATCATTCGAGTTAACTGGCTCAGAAATATGCCATGCAGCCTGCCATACAGGCAGACTTTGCCTGCCCTCATAACTAGGCCATGCCCCTCATTTTGGAAAAAGTTTCTTGCTGCTTAACAAATTTACCTTGCCCTCAACCTTTGTGTATGAAACGAGTGACACTGAGACATAGAGGAGAAAAGAAACAACTAATTAGTGACCCAGTCGTGGCCCTAGATACTCTCTTGAAACTATTTACCCTGAGACATCACAGAACCATAGAACGTTAAGGGTTGGAAGGGACCTCTGAAGATCATAGATCCCAACCTCCCTTCCAGAGCAGGACCAAAAACTAGGGCAGATCACTCAGAAAGGCATCCAGACAGATCTTGAAAGTGTCCAGAGAAGAAGACTCCACAACCTCTCTGGGGAGCCTGTTCCAGTGATCCATGACATTTTATCTCTAGGTTTTGTTTCATTCATTAAGAGACTAAAAAGTGAAAGCAATTTATTATGAAGCAAAGTCACTGAATCACACCTGATAAAAATAGAAGCACAGGCCTCTCCCACATCTGTCATAATAACTAATGCAAAAAAAGGCCAAATTCTTGAGACAAAAAGCAACAGGTCTGAGACAAAGTGCAGCATGCACCTCACAAGCCTGCAAATCCTGCCAACATTTCTTCAGTGCTGACACTTCCCATCCATACAAGTGATGTTTTACTCAATGGTTTAAATAGGAGATGGCTGAAGTCCCCTTTTAAACATGCTTTTCTAAGGGATTTTCTCACTCTCTGCATCTTTCCCTGCCAAGCCACATCACTGCCAAGAGCAGCGGCTGAGGGATGAGAGTGGTGGGGAGATGTCATGGGAAATGATGTCATGAGAGAACTCAGAGCTCACTTACTCTTCTGTTACTGGAGAGTTTGCTCACTGCCCTTTCTGCCAAGTGATGCAAAGAAAGAAACAACAATACCTCTACACATTTCATATCACATACATAATTGTTTTCTAGGTTATGAACAGCATTTTAACACTTAGAAACCTTTCCTTCCCTAACTCCTTTATTTTTTTTCTGGTCTGGTACCATTCCCAATTGTCCATTATGTACAAAGCCTCCACCTGGTTAGAGCAGCACACTCAAACATCTTTTATTACTTAGCCTTAGATTTCTAAAACTCTGAAGAATCAAATGAAACCACACTCCTCTGGAGGTATTGAATGCAATAAGGAAAGCTGATTTTGATTCTTTTTCACTGAAATCTGAGGGAGAGGAAAGGAGAATTTATTTTCCTTCTGCTGGGAACTGCCATGCTTAACGTTTGGCAGAAATGTCTCAGACATCTTCCAGCTGCCTCCCTCCCTAACTGTACTAATTTCTGGTAGGTAGCTGTGGTGGAGTTGTAATAATCTCAGGATATAAGCAAGACAAGTAACAATAATGGCTGTCATTAGGCCAATTTATAGGTTAAAAAAAAAACCCTTTGGCAAACCAGCTGTGATTTTGAACACATTTTTCATTCCTCTTACAACTAAGCAACTGTCACTGAAATTTCAGCCCCCTGTCCCTCACAGAAATGTGTAATGCTCTTTCACTTCCCACTACAAACTTTTAGGAACACTTCTTTTTTTTCATACACAGTCCAAACCTTGACATTCCTAAGCATTCAGAATCGAGGACTCCTCAAAATCAAACACCAAAAGCAGGTGTGGCCCTCAAGACACATTGCTGGCAGTCAAATCCATGGCTACTGACAGCAGCACTATGTGTGAGTAATAACTACCATGTATGACTCCATACGTTACTCACACTAAAGTAATATTCTCAATTACAATCAAATTTCATTAAGATCTACAAAATGCCAGCTCAAGATGACACAAGTGCCATTTTATATTCTAATATTTGCAAGTTAACACTTCACAAAGTAAGTAGGATGTATTCAGTAGCATCACGTTTACTTCCTGTGGAAGCACTAGCTAAAGCAGTCCTAACTTTTATGTTACGATAATAGTTGAAGGATGTTGACAGTTTTAACCTAATCCTTTTTATTCAGAAAGACTTCTAATCTCAAATCTTGGCTCTCTGTTTTAAATCAGGGATGTATTGATTAACTGTGAGCCTGAACGCATCTCAGCAGTGGCTGAGTTGGGTACCCACTATGGAATTAGGACAGTTAAACACTGGAATCGATCCTCTCATTGCAGAGCCACAGCTGCTGTGGCAAGCAGTTTCTCTAAGCTATTAATTTTATTATTAGCACACCTGGAGACATTGTTTCCCTGAGGGAAAAGCAATTCAATTGTGTGTGCTGCAATGACTAGTGGCATATGATCAATGAGACAGCTGGGGCCACAATCTTTCTCTTGGAGCTCAGGGTGGATATGACAAAGTAGTTTGTAAAGCAGTGACGATACAAATGTAATATTGCTTTATATTTTATGCACTTCATTGTAAGGACATAAAGACCTTACAGTGTCCAGTGTCTGGCACTTTCAAGCCTTATTGCAGTAGTTCACAAATCTCAATCTTTCAAAGGTATCTTCCCAATGATATCTGATATGAATTGATAATCATCCTTTTGCTGATGACTGACTCCTTCCATTGTTCCACTGTACCTCCATGGGAGCAATATGCCACTCCCCCTTAAAAGGCAACTTGTTTAACACAGAGGAGAAAGTCTAATTACAAGTTTCCAAACATTTACTTTTATTTCATAAGCAAGTTAACAATTAAAAGACACAACACCCAATAGGCCTGGTAGCGAAGCATCAACTGTACCTGACCTTTTGATCACAAAATAATTCATGTGTCTCAAAAACTGTGATCCAGCAATACTTGAAATGTACTCAATATTTAAACATAAGAGTCAGTAGAAATTAGCAGGAAAGGAGGATAAAACAGGAACCACTCAGGTTTTACAGGCATCTATAAATGATGTGCCAATATTTTCACAAGCATACAAATACACAAAAAAGACACACAGGCAGAATAAACGAAGCAAACCTCTCATAAAAATAAGGTGAAGATAACACTGCATCTGATACAAACTAAAAAGCTACGATACCCCTTGCAAACCTTTCAAGAATGTCAGATCATCACCCAGTTTTCTTTCTGAGCTGCCACTGTAGTAAAAATATGTTCTTTATTGTGAAACCTTGTAAAAGATGACACACATATTGTAAATACCATAAATTATTAGAATTATTTAGTATTTAAGACTTACTGAAAATTATTAGGTCAAGTTGATCCCACACCATTGTCCATTTATCCTTATTAACGCTATTTTTTTATCTTACAATATTACATTTCTCAAGACACACACAGGTGCTACAAATCCATCAGAAAATATGCTACTTTTTGGAGAGCAGGAGGATTAATCAAAACAATAATTACTTTTCAGACAATCTGAAGCTATTACTTTTAAACTAAAACCATAGATGTTTGCTTTCAAGATGGTTCCTCTACAATTTTTAAATGTGGTAAACTGCCTTATTTTAAAAAGTAAACCATTGTGAAACAGCACTTTTAACAGCAGATTCTATTGTTTTTCAAAACAGCAAATTATTTTTTCCATAACTTATCCCAGTCCTTACATATTTATTGGGAAGTCATTACTGTCTGAAAAATCCCCCTCCCACCCCTGCCCCCAAATCACAGAAACCCTACAGACCTACTTGCATTACATAGGTGTCAAACTTCCAGTTAAAAGAAAACCAAATTTCTATTCTAAGTACTCATTCTTATCTAGGATTTAATTTCTCCTGCACAACCCAGACACATACAGGAAACAATCAGGAACTCCCTCAAACAAGTAATTTTTAGTTTCTACATTCCATTCCACCCCATCTTTTTTTCTCCTCCTGTTCAGTACTTGCCCTAATGAATTTTAAGCTGTAGATACAACTACTGAGTATCTTGTTTTTCTGCCTGCTCAGTTTGGTTTTGTACATTTGACTGGCAGCTGTTAATCAGCAATCATCTATTAAAGACCTTCTGACATGGTCTAGGGCCTTTTTCAGTATCACACTAAATGCAAAATATTCAGATCTGCTAGTACATACCCTAAAAGAGAAGGGAAAGCAGATTTCTTACCTTTACAATTTATATTGTATATCCACCTTGCTTATCTTAGGGATGTTTTGTTTGTTTAAAGGAGATGAAAATGCTCACTCAGCATTCATCATTCTGTATGTTTTTCTGGAAGGGAACTAAAAACATCATCTGACAGACTAAAGCTGTGTAAACCCCACAGTTTGGTTCAAATCATAGTAAGTCAGAATAGTACAAATAATAGTATAAAAAAAACCTGTAGTGAATGAGAAAATCACCAAGTGAATCCTTCTGTCTGCATGCCTCCACAAGCTTTATAATAAGCATTAAGTATTTTATAGACAGAAAATAACATTCCAAAATGCATATGCAAATTGAGCAAATATTTGAGTTTCCACAAAAAAAGCAGAGTACTGAAATAAAAATGGGTTTTTTTTGCATTCCCTGGTAGGACATAAAAATCCTGTAGAAGTTGAATAAGTTGTTTACATCCTGTTATCTGCCCCAATGAAACTAAGACATTTTTTAAGTGCTGACCCTGCAAACACTTAAACACAGACAAAACTCAACTGACACGTATCTCTCACCTTAAATGGCACTCCTCATCATTCCCAATACAAAGCCCTTGTACTACCATAATCAGTGGAAAATATAAAATACATGCACTTTCATAAACTATACATCACTGTAAAGACTTGTTCCATTTGATAACTGTGGTGTTTCAGTAATTGCAGATTAACTTTAAAACTTCATTAAAAAAATATTTTATAGCTCTCCTAATAATATTTACTTTTAACATGCTATACCATGTTATTAAAGTACAAAGAGATAGAACAACAACATATTGAAGAAACCAGATATTCTATATAATATATGTTTGTAAGCACACCTTTTAAGACTAAACAAGAAAAATGAATAAGGAAATACATGACATTTTGCTAACGTGAAAAACAACAGTTTGGATTCCTGTGAGTATTGCAAAATGGTTACTATTAACAACAAATACTCATACATAATTTTTTACTTATCTGTGTGTTTCCTTCCTGGTTCCATAGTGTATTCTCACTGGATTTTAAAGCACACCGTAATGTTCCAGAAATATGTCTTTGAGGAAAGGACTTTGAAATGTAATTTCTACTGAAATGTTGTAAGTGCTGCACTGAATGACAAGCTGAGTATGCATAATTCAGAGGCTAGAACTATTCTAAACCAAAGAGTACTTGCATGGGTGCAGGAAATAGGCAGCGTAGGAAAAATGAAGATATGGTTGGGGGTTTTTGTTGTTTTTGTTTTTTTTTTTAAACAACATAGAAGGAAAACAAAATCAAAATAAACATCTCATATAACTAATGGAAAGCGACATTCAAACCAAATCATTGAAATAACTCTGTCCTTTGATTGTATACATAAGGGGACACAGTTATGCCACTCCCTTGGTCCTAAGCTCAATAATTCTGGCTCTTGCACTTGTCAACCACCACTTCACTATACGTTTCTTCTGGTATTTCCTATAGATCTGACTTATGTGAGTTACAGAAACAAAGGATAAGCTGAAATCAAGGTACTGTTATTCCCCTAGTCCCTGGCAGATGAGAGGGTAAGTCTCCATGTCTTAAATAAGACAGAGTTATCAATATGTGCAGAGAACACTTAACAAAATGAAAGCCAGTGAAGTCCTTAGATATTTGATGAAATATAGACGAATGAGTACAGATTGCACTCTAAGAATTACTACTTTCCATATACAATTAACTGCCATTGGCTAAGAAGTTGAAAAGAGGGAAGAATATAATTTATGACAGCCATATTCTGAGGACTGGGAAGATTCTGCAGCGCTTCAGTTATCTGTGAGGTTACTGGAAGATATCAAGGTGTGCTGACATGTCCTCATTCTCCTTCAGAGAGAGAATGCCTGCATGTACCCCATGTCTTGGCTAGCTAGTGCTGGATCTCTGAACCCCATGGTATGCTAAATGAGAACCAACACACACAAGAAAAACTGCAGAGAGAACCAATTGCCGTTAGTATGTAAGGAAAAATACGCATATGAACAAATACAGATTTAATCCTTATATATACAGAATTTATACAGGCACTCCTAAGCAGAGGTCATAGATGTGTATAAGCTCCACATGGTTCAGTGGGCAACAGTTCAGCTCTGTGGGCAGACCTAGAAAGCAATGCAGGATATGGAAGTGAATTTGATCAGAAAATGGATGCACTCTAGATTACGTGGATCTTTCCATTAGACATTTTCACGTGCTCTGAGGTGGAAGAGTGTTTTGAGAATAAGACTGCATTATGTACCACAGACTTGTTCTGCATCAATCCTACCACAATGTTAGGATAGCTTGCTACTAACCTGTGGGGTTTGGCTTCACAATTAAGAGCCAGTAATGAGCACAGCATACACATTTTTAGCAATATATGAACAAATTGTTGCGTGTTAAAGCTTAAACACTGTAGTTTCCACTTAAGATTGCTTATAACTTTTTTACATATTACTTCATTAAGGCATAACATACACTGTTACAAAACTTCTCCTGTCAATGAAAAGCAGACATGCTTGGGATACAAGTGAGCAGCTGTTTAATAACTCAAAGTATTATTACGCTGCAGTTAAGAAGCAAAGAATTAAGCTAGTAGGGAATTTAGACCAAATCTAATTTCACGAGTTGGCATTTATCCAAGACACTGCATCTGACACCTTTACTCCTGTGAACAGTGAGCGAATTCTTTAATGACCACAAGTGGTCAAGACCTCCGTTTTAGATCTCACCTGATAGACAGGCTAATGAGATTTCCACTACTAGTAGGTCTTGCTCAGATTGACAGCCACTATTCCATAACATTTCCACACTTCCAATCCCTAATGGAACCAAAGAGCAAAGCTGTGCAAAAATGATAATACAGAAATTTTTTCCTCTCAAAATCTCAAAAGCAGTTTGAGTCAGGGTGAACTTCAAGTGTACTCACGCATCTGTTCTTTTAGCTAACGTGTATTTTGCAATCCTTGACATACAAACACCCCCCCCCCCCGAAAGCCACCACATCAGAAAAACCAAAATATTATTTCAAGATATCATGACTATAGAATATTCTTTACACAAAATGAAAGGATTATTACCATATCCATACCTTTCATACACCTAAGCATAATACATACAAAATAGACTGGAATGACTCAAAAGAATGCTAGCTATACATAATCCAAATGGAGAAAAAACCAAACTGGAATTAACTGGAATGTCAGTACTGAGTAATTATTCAGAATGCTTCTCTGAAACATAAGTATACTATTTATCCAGTGATTAACATCTCTCAGTTTATCAGATCGTTAATATTTTTTAATGTTATGAGTATTAATTTTAAGAGACCATCCTAAACAGCTCCACGTACACCACACCACTTGAATACACAGTTGAAGCAACATCAGGGGCCTATGGAACAACTGCTGTAGAGAAGTGCTTAACTTGTACTACACAAGCTACCTTCAGTCATCATGTTCCATGATCTTTACTTGGAAAGCTTGTTTTTAGGACAGAGAAGGTAAGAAGTGCTGATTAATTGACTGGCACCAGTATCTGCCCAACCATAGCATCTCCCTTACAAATCTGGGAAGAGATGGCAATAAGCTTCTGGGAAACAATGTACCTCGGAATGGCTTGGATAAAATTCCTGTTGTCAACTCCTTTCTCCCAGCTACTGTCTTTCACAAAGCAACTGAAATATGTAGGATGTGCAGTATGTTTGTTCTGGTTTGAGCCAGGGTGAAGTGAACTTTCTCTTTGCTGATTTCTTTTTTTCTTTCAGTGAACTTTTTAGCAGCACCAGTGGACTGATAACAACCAAGGTCACTTCTGACTGTCTGCAGCCTCCCCCCTACGGGGGAGCGGATTAGACCGAAGGCAGGATCAGCAAACCAGACTATTCCCTTCTCATAATATTTTCTGTATTTGGCTTTCAGTACAGGTTAAGGCATCCTGGAAGTCAAGCCTTTTGTTTCCTTTTCCTCTCACTTTTCTGTTTACTGTCGCTTCTGTCCCCTTCTCTTTGGCTCTCTCTCTTTTTCTTTACATTTATCTTCCCAGCCGACACCCGAGGACCCGTCCGTGCACCCGGACACTCCCCCTTCAGCTGGAGCCACCAGGGAGAAGAGTTGTGAGAGTCACTGGGGGAGGAGGGAGGGGATCGGGTGTTGCACCTCCCTTTATAAATACATGTGTATATATATATTCCCTTATCACTAATAATTAAAATCAATCTGTTTCACTTTTCAACCCAGAAAGCCTCTCATTCTCATTTTTCTCCCTCTTTCCCTACCTTGGGAGAGGTGAATTGAGTGTTATTGTTATTGGTTTGACTGCCAACTCGTGCCAAACCATGACAATGTTCTACATGCACGTGTACTTAAGGTGGAATAATTTCCAGTCATGGATTAGTAAAATGACCCTTGCGTGTGGCTCTCCTCTAGCACTATAAAAACACTAATGGTTCGGTGCAAAGCCTCTGTGAGAGAAAGAAACCACTGCACATTACTGTGCATTACCAATGCACACATAATAACACAGTGTTTTTGTTTCTCCTAAAAACCTGAATTCCTGTATTTGAGCAACTGCACTGTTGTATTGTAACTATATTATAATTTATAACTATAATTATAACTATATATTTTTTAATTAAAATTACCACATAATGTTTTTTTTATCCAGTGTCATAGTTTACTTTGAAAAGCATTTTTACTTTTCAGGCACAGCCCCATTAACTGGCTTACCTCTAACTTTTTGATATATCAATAGCAAAGGTAACAACTATTTCAGCTGCAACTTTGCAATCCAAACATCCTATCACTGTTTTTTCCCTCTGTAAATATTCTTGATTACATTAACACAAGTAGATAAACAAATTTAGGAAGACAGATCTTTGTCATTTATGAACACTGGTAAAAAGTACATTCTCAGAAAGATTTTTTCATGTAAATACCCATACTCGCTAGTTTTCTGTTTATAAACAGATTTTAGTTCTTGTTTTCAACAACACTCTAAAAAGTTTCTACTATCTAAATTATCAAGAAACTTACCTGCCAACTACATGTTGCATTTTAAGCTACTATCTCTCCAGTTCACCTTTCCAGGTCTGGTTTCATCTTCAGACTTTAATTAATTAGAGTAGAATTTATCAGACCTGCAATCTAGTTCATAAAAAAGAAGAGCTTTATTAAGGTGTAAATTTTCTTTAGTTAAACATAGGAATAAAATATTTGGAATGTTATTATTTTGATAATATACAATAATAATAATAATTAACTAGATACTTCAGTACTGATTTAATGATTATGTCATTAGCACTGAAGAATCAGAAACTTCAAACAACAAAGCACTTCTCTAGGTGTTAAAATTACTTAAGGAAATAAAGAATTCTGCCATATTTATCAGACACTTCAGCAATACATGGTATTTTCTAAGCTCTGTGAATTACATTACATTCATGTGTTGTGTGCATAGCAGAGATCTTTAACCTATTCACTGCCAAAATAACGGCAAAAATTACGATTACCTGGGTTTTGCCCTCAAAATTGATTTTTGTAACAACTCATTTAATCCTGAATATTTTTTCTAGAAATATACCTATACAACATGAAAAAAAAAAAAGAAGCTAATATGGTGTTAAATCCAACTTCAATGACAGTCAATTACCCGCTTGCAGTTCTATTCCTGTGCTAGTGAATAGTAACCCACATAAACAATGTATTCAGTGGATCACTGCACTACAATCAATATACTTCACTATTTTCATTACATATAAAATTGGGTACACGGGATTCTGAAGTTTATTCATGTTATTAATCGCAACAGCGTATGGCCAAAAGAGTCTAAAACTGAACCATCCTGAAAATCAGAATAGGAGGGGTTACATGAGATACTGTTTCCTGAGAGGTATTTCCGATTACTCCTGCCTAAAGTTTCTTCCCAATTAGTTGCTGAAATTCTCCTATGGACAAATAATCTATGGGGCAGGCAGCCTTAATCAAAAGACACAGGACTGACTGAGATGGTCAAAGTTTTATTTGTGACTCTGCTATTTCCTGGCAGTCTGTTTTCCTGCTTCTGTGTCAGCAATATGGAAAATCCATAGCTCCACAGAATCACAAAATGGTCAGTTTGAAGGGATCTCCAAAGATCATCTAGTCCAACTGCCCTGCCAGAGCAGGATCCCCTAGTGTAGGTCACACAGGAACACATCCATGGTTTTGAATATCTCCAGAGAAGGAGACTCCACAACCTCTCTGGCAGACTGTTCCACTGCTCTGCCACTCTCAGAGCGAAAAAGGTTTTCCTCATGTTTATGTGGAACCTCCTATGCTCCAGTTTGCACCTGTTGCCCCTTGTCCTATCACTGGGCATCACTGAAAAAAGCCTGGCTCCATCCTCCTGACACTGCCCCTTAACATATTTGTAAACTTTGATGAGGTCGCCCCTCAGTCTCCTCTTCTCCAGGCTAAAGAGACCCAGCTCCCTCAGCCTTTCCTCATACGGGAAATGAAGGGAGTTTTTTTCTGACCCCAGCTTTGCCTCAATCATCTGAAGAAAATGCACAGCTCGGTAAGGCACGGAATGACAGGTATTAGTATCCCATCAGATCTGCAGCACTTGACAATTTACTGGTGATTTTCAAAATACAAATTAAGGCCTGTCACATTAATGTATTTGTCCATAACTACAGACCAACACTTGAAGCAGGTATCTACACTGCAAATCTTAAAGTCCTTCAGCATTCTTCTGAAAGCCTGGGGTACCAATGCTCTAACTAAGCATTACTGAAACATTTTATAAGCATCTTTTGCAACTGCTGCATAATTGAATTGTGTATAACAGAGAAGTAGGATTAACACAAAAAGTATTTACGAAAAGATTTCTGAAGGTCTTTTGTTAAATCTCATACAATCTTTGTTCACCCCTATAGTACAAATAACAAAGTAATGACGAAGTAATATATCACAGAATATAGGGAGGAATGTGAACTTGAATTCTCTAGGAAAGCCACTTGGCCGAAGTTGAAAATACTTTTCTCTTTTAAGTTGTGCTTTCTATAAAGAGAAGTTGGCCCTATCACTTGCATCCACAGATGTAGGGCTCAAAAACATATAATAATTCCCAGAAATGTGAATTTCCACTCTGTGGATTTTTTTAATCACATATATACTAAAATGCCAACAATATGTCATGCCTAAGAAATATCCTTTTATCCTATTTTAAAGCCAGTGTTCAACTTAAACGGTAAGGCATATCTCCTGATCTTGTTTTGTAAAGGTTGTACTTGCTACAGGCTTAACACAGCTGTGGGAGACAGTATGGAAAGGATCGATAGAGCAGTATTACCCTTTGTGATAGTGAATCTCTGCAGGACATTCCAGCTTAACTCTGTTGCCTGCACTTACGTTTCACACTTTCCCACTGGGAGAATGGTCTAAAACAGTAATGGATTAACAAAACAAGAAGAGGTGTGTAAAATTTCCCTTCCTGTTCCTGCCCTACAGTAGTTACCTTTCTGTAAGAGCCATAAAATAAAAATTATTCTGTTTAATTACAGGGTTTGTTTATTAAGACAAAAATATACTCATGTGCCCTGCTGAACACGGGTCCTAGCTCCATCACAGTGGAGATGCAACAGGTTATTATTTTAGTTTTAGCAGGATGATAAAAAAAAAAAAGAAAAAAATCAAAGAGCATGGTGCCAGAAAACTATATATTATCACTGTGAATTTTACCAAATGGCAACTCTCTTTGCTATTAAAGAAGCATATAACATAGGAGACAGAGGTATTTTGGGCACAAAGCAAAGTAAACAACTTCAGTTATAAGTAGTAGCATAGAAAAAGTCACAGACACTTAAGTGGGTCAGACATAAAATGAAGACTGGAACAAAGTCAGCAGAGAAGAAAAGAGGAGGATGCTAAAACCATATAAAGTTTTCAACACACTTTAGAAGAAAAGTTGCAGAAACTAGGACAAGTGTTTAAAACTTGAGTCAGACATGAAGGGTCTGACAGGTAGAGGATATAAAGGTGGAGATGACACAGTACAGAAGAAAGGGAACCTTATTTTAATACGCATACAGATTGCTACAGAATCACACTGCAAAGCATTAGAAAACATGGGTACAAAGAGTTACACTGGAGCCAAGAGGCAGTTGTGTAATAGCACTTTATCAAATGTGCTAGAAATATAAATATGCACATGTAGAAACAAAATCAACTATCAAAATCTCTGTGCCCTTTAAAATTCAAGCATTCTAGAAGAGATTAGAGTGAGCCACTCATACAGTGTCCTTGAAGAGTAACACGTGTCTTACATTCTTGCTCAGACTATTTGGAGTTTGAGATAAGCAACTTCTTTTGAGGTTCTCTAAGATGATGCAAGCTAATAGAGAACGAAATATAAGAGTGAGGTAGGCATGAAATTATGAGCAGAACTGTTAAAAAAAAGGTGATAGCAGCAGGTGGAAAAAAAAAAAAGAACCATTTGGAGATAGACAAATGCCAAAGCTGTTTTCAGTGAAAGGAGGCATGGAAAGAACAGTGATTAACTGTAACACCCTAAACCTACTGAATTTGGTGGGCAAGCTATCATGTAGGTATGCATTTCTGCTTTCACCAAATCTAACAGCTGTCATTTGCCTTTTATCCTCCTACATTGGCAAACCAACCACCTGTATCTACCCTTCCCCTTTCCACCTTTACCTACAACCAACCAAATCCCAGGAGGTTACACGTGAAGCTGTGTCTGGATACAATGAGTATACATCTCAAAGCCGTGACCTGTGGACAATTACAGCAGCCAGAGTCATGAGCAAGACAAAGGGAAGCGTGTGTGGGGAATGACTACACAATGCTGATTTTTTTTCCAGAAGTCCATTATGATACCTTCCACAAACAGTTTCTAACAGCAAAAGGACAATTCTCTGCCTCCTAATGGCAAGCCATCAAATGTGAAAGTGACAGTGTGCAAATGGTGCAATAGGAACAACCTGAAGAACATAAACTGCCTCACATCTCCAAAAGGGTTTAAGTGGTAGTTACAATGAAATCCAAAAAAGGCATTCAAAATATTTTTCAAATACAGTTTCAAGAACAACTAACTGTATGAGAAGGATGCTTCCATAACTTTACGCTTTTAAGTTATGTACACTCATAATTTCATAGGTTAAACTTCAAATCAAGCTAGAGAATGTGAAAAGCTACATGATGTAAGTACATTGCCTGCCTGGACTTCAGCACTGTAACCTTTTGGTGTGCTGTTTATTTTATTTGGGAGTAGGCTTTTGTTTTGCTTTGCCGTTTGTTGGTTTTTGTTTTTTTTTTTTCCTTTTAAACAGCAATTAGCAATGAGTACAAGTAGCATGGAAGACAAACTGAGCATGTTCTTTCTTGTCAGAGAAAAGCCTTGTTAAAGATTAAGCACATAGAAGCCCTTCTGAAAGAATCCTATATGATGCAAGCACATCCTAGTTGTTCATGGTACAGATAATGTATCCATCTTCTGAAATTTTCTGAAATATTAGTTTGTATGTTTTGATCTTATTTTACTATTTCAAATATATGCAAATATTTTTAAAGAAACACATTTCATTTGTTTCCATCATTAGTGAAATGGGCACTGTCATTTTTCACAGCTCCATGCAGGTACCACATGGAACCAACAACTAGGGTGCTCACCCTGCAAAAACTTATTTTCCCCAGGCTGCCAAATAGACAAACTATTATCTCCAGACAACGAGAACAATGGCAAGATGTTTAAAGACTCAGGAGGCCAAGAGGCCCCCACTGCTCCTGGGTGTGGGTGAGGTTTGAGCAAATCCCTGTTGCATTGAGTAACTACCCTGCAGGATCTCAGGCCTGATCCAAAATCCCACAGGAGTCTTTCCCTTGACACCTATGGGCTATGAACCAGCCTCCAGGGCCCAGCTGTAAGAGAAGACATTAATCCAGTCCCAGGGGTAGTCAGCCAGGCTACAATACTGAATGGTTCTCAGTGAACTAGACTTTCCCAACCTCAGTTCTCCCCACTGTGACCAGTACACCTGCCAACCACTTTGTTATCCCATGAGCAAAACTTTTTGTAAATACAATAGCTGCTCTAGACATGCTCAGCATTTAGACTTACTGATACAAATTGGTGCTAGTTGTAGAGAACAACAGGTGATTAAAGTGACCCTGAAAAATGTGTAATAACATCTCCAAATATTTTATATTAATGGTATATGTGCCTTTATTAGACAAATGTAAGGGTAAAACAAATAGGGTAAAACAATTATTTTTGTTCATGCTCCAAGTAAGTATTTTTAATATATACATCACATTTACCCATTTTCAGTACATACAACCCATTGCAAAAAAGAAAAGTGGACGTTATTTTCAATCCCAGCTCCTTTGCTGAGTGTTGTAAGCCACCTACTATATTCTTTCTTTTGCTGGTTTTAGCTGCAGGACAGATATTTAGATATTACACAGAATTTATTTTTTTTCTTTTGTAACCTGTCCTATAGTTTCTTATATATGCTGTCAGATCATCTGAGAATATTTTGTCAGTTGCTGATATGTAGAACTCTCTGTTTATGAGCCAATTATTAAACTTCCCATCCAACTAAGTGCAGGTGCCATGAGCAGCTTTCTTCAGAGCCACTGCAAAATCATTTGTGAGATACAGTTTACGTAAAGAATTCAATGTCATAGTCTCACTGAAGAGGAACTATGCTGTAGGTAAAACTAAGCCAGAAGTACTAGTAAAGCTCACTGTACCTAGCTACAAAATGGAATCAGTTAAAGTAACAAAATTATCTAAAAACATGTTGATCGCTGAAATTATTTCATACTTATGTTTGCATCTAAAAGTTAGACGTGAGAATTAATCTGGAGTTTTTCTTATGCTTAACAATGCAAAAATAGATATAAAAGTATATATATTGCTATTCACATATCTATATAAAATATGCAAATTTACATATAGTTATATACATACAGATGTTATAAAATAAGGTAAATCAATTAGGATAATTTCTACCTTTGTGTGGAACAGGTGATGCTAATCAAATAATATCATCAGCCCTTAATCACAGAAAATTTAAATGAATAATTTTTCATTTCCTAATAAGCCCAGACTGACTGAAATGCAATATTACTTTTTGTGCCATAGACAGCCTGCAACTTACCTAGGGCAGTATTTATCATTCAGACAACTTAAGTACAACACCAAAAAAAAAAAATCACCTTGAGACAAATGAGAAATTCTCTCTTGGGAAACCCAAAACTGTATTAATATGATAAGCGGTAGAGCTTCACTTTTCCTTCATTAACTCTAGTAGACATTTCTGATACAGCCATGAAAGACGTTAAAAAAAAAAAAAATATAAAAGCTTAAAAAAAACAAACCAAAAGAAAAAAAACCTCCAAGGTTCAAACATCCTTCTGGTCAAATCAATCATTTTCTACTCAACCAACTTTATTCGTTAAAGCATTAAAATAAAGATGGAAATCAGGTGAAAAATTCAATGCCCAGAGGGAATGCCATACTTAGATAATCTAATCCATTTAGGAAACTAAAAGTTCATTTCAGGTATTTAGTCACCAAAGCAATTATCAGAGGATGACTGATTAAATTGGACTGAGTGATATTTTATCAGATTTCATCAATCCTGCTGGAAGAAAGAAAATTGTAGGAAAAAAAATGACTGTGTTGGTTATGAAGCTGAGATAAACTGAAAAAAACCACACAATTATTGCAGTTACCTTTCTGTTAGTATTTCCTAAATACATTGCTCAATATATACTAAAGATCTTTCCAAACCACTGGAATACACATAGCAGAGTGGCCATTTCAATTCCTGTCTCTGCAGTTCAATTGGGTTCCAAACTTTTACACACTGCAACTCTGGGCTCACATCTCTTGCTCTTTCCAGACCCTTGTTAAAAACAGGAGAAAGATCCATCCCTGAGTAAGCAAATTGTTTAACATCCTAGGATTAATATTGTAAGACCCAATAGTTGAGCAGTTCACAGGAAATTAGTCTGTTTCATGTAACCAGAGGTTTCCAAAGCAGATGTGCAGCAACAGCACCTACCAGTGTGCTAGAGATGTTTAAAAAAGAACTTTCACAGGGGATTCTTTAAACTAGCATTTCTTTTAAGTTAGGATTCTGCAAATAGTTAACATTTCACTGAAAGATATTCTCAAAAATTAGATTTTTTAAAACACTTCACTGAAAAAAACCAACCACATTTTCAAGCAAATGTTGTTAAGTTTTAAAAGGAATTTCTAAACATGAACATAAACTAGCATCCACACAGATGTGCTTTATGCTTGCAGAATCATAACAGGCATTTCAGTGTGATTAAATGTTTTTATGCTCATAGTTTAAGGTGGCTTTATATTTAGTGTGAAATAAAACCTCTCATCATCTTAAAAGATCATCAAGTAGGCCTTGAACAATACACATGTGCTTTGGAAATTTACTGAGTCATACTGAAAACCCAGAACAGTTCCCAATCGAAAGAAAAATTCTCTGGTATACTAAGATCCCATCAGTTGAATGCCATTTTTTCATAGGGAACTGTATGCTAAGAACCAGTGCTTACTCCTTTAGCACCAGCTAACCTCATATCTCTGCCCAATTAAAGTGAACAGGGAATTCAGAGTCAGACAGAAGTCTACCATTGCTATTGTGGGCCCACAAACAATCTTGTATCTCATTACAGCAAAATATCTGAGGCACCATTACAGCTTCCCTTTCCCAACTGATACTTGAGGGAATACACAGGAGAATCAAGACGACTGCTCAGCAAATAGCATAACTAGTTCACGATCAAGATCCAGGAAGAAATGGTAAATATAAACTAACCTTTTTTTGACAGGTATTCATTTGGAACAACTGCTGCTTATTAAACACTTAGCGTCCAAGATGCTGGAAGGATCTTGGAAGAATGCTCAGAAAAAATACAGTGCAAAATTATATAATCTTCTCAGGAGAAAGAAATTAGCACCATGGCCTCTACTGCTTGATTTGTAAGACCAGTTTGTCTACGTAAACTGTGTTTATGTTTACAATTAGAACATTGTACCAGTTTTGTACCCAAGATGCATCTATTTAGCTATACTTCTAATAAAACCCTGTTACTTTCTTGGAGTCACTTACACAGACAAGGACGACCACGTATAATCCTCTGCCTTTGAACCTTTTTCTCGTTACAAAGGATTCTCATTCTCTAAGATTTTCTAGTGTTAACAACTCTGTAACAGTTCATCTTTTTAAACAGTTAGGAAACAGAGAATTTATTCTAAGGCAAATTAATTATATTACTGATCTTCACATGGCAAACATTTGCAAAGAGTTTTCATACAAAGCTGCCATACTTCAAAGAGTCAGCATAGGTATTAGAACATCAAGACATTTTAGGCAAAACACTATGCTACAGGATATTTCCAAGGGAAAGATAATAATCTTCAACATACCTAAAACCTTCTTGTGGAGAAATTCTTAGCCCACGATTAACAATTTATCTGAGAAAATAATGAAAAATACTAACTAATGAAAAACCAACAATATCAGGATATTCATGACTTGCTAACAAGTATAGCAGGATGGACAGAAGTAATTTACCCCTGTCCTGCTGAGTCACTTTGCTGTCCATCTACACAGAATGAACCTAATTAACTGGTATCAAAAATGCCACAGCTTGAGCAATGGGCAAAATGTATGAGGGAAATAAAATCAATCAGCATGAGACACCTTCATTTCCATTTACTAAATATTAAGTGCAGTATTTTGTCCTAAATTAACTAACAGCTAACGAAGGCCTTATTTCACAGTGTTATTCTCAAAGTGAGAATGGAAGGATTATTTCTGAGTACCCAAGCTTATACAGCCATTTCAAATTCTTCCTGAGTACACTGTATCATAGCATTTTTCAACTTCCATTTGTAACAGAATATTCAACCACAGAACACTATATTAAAATAACGTTAATGGTCTGTCTTAAACCCTTAAACCAATAAAAATAGAGACAAAAATTCATGCTGACACTTTATTATGGTCTTCTACTGCTGTACAACATACACACACCCCACCTTCACCAGACACAATAACTTAGATTAAAACGTGAGTATCTGTCCAGGTTTGTAGCCTCTACCCAAAATGCTCTTGCTGTACTGCATGCACACAAGCACCTAACACCTTAACATTTTCTGTAGGTGCCTGTCTTCAAGGAGCAGATCTGTATTTAAAGATAAGATGTATGATTTTTTTTTTTTTTGTAGCTGTATTAACCATCACTTTCATATAACAGCACAACAGCTAGTAAAAATAAAGACACATTTTACTTTATATATATATATATATATATATAGAGAGAGAGAGTCTCATTGATTAGTGCATTCATTATATCAACATGGGCATGCTACATGCAATAAGAGGATCTATTAATCATGCTTTTCATTTCACTCTCTTCTTCAGCTTTTACACAGGCTGTAGCTGACATTTCCACCTTGCCCACACAGCAGCATTTTTGACCTTGCTTTTTTAGAGGCTTTTTAGCATAAAATAATCTTTGTGGTTAGAGCCTGCAACTTACGCTGAATTATGGGCACTTCACCTTAAGGAAATAAAAAAGCATAGTAAAATGCTGACAGTACTCCAATGCTTTTCCCACAAGTCCTCTGAAGAACCAGCCAATTACCCTGCAATTGACACAAGTGACTGAAAAAAGCATCCTCATTTCTAGCATTTGTAAATTCATTTGCAAGTAGCTCATAAAAATTAAACGTATACTTATTACAGACACAAAGGCGTGTTTAAATCACGTTAAAAGGGATAATTTTATGATACTTGTAATTATTCTCCAAAAAATGATTTTTCTGTGCTGTTTGTAGTAATTCTTTGCAAGCCTTAAATTTAAATCTGTTTCTTTACTAAACTGCTTTCTTGCAGTTTATGTGAATACTAGTTTTCTATAATAGGATTGCACAAGAGCACACGCTTCTGGCACTGATCTTTCCAACAGAAAAAGGAACATGAAACATTTGCTCCTGGGGATGAAAAAATACACAGAAAAGACTGCATGTTGTTTTTAGAAAAATTTACAAAAAAGGAATCAGATCAAAACTGTGACTAAATAAATCCAAGATGGTTGCATTCCTTTTGCAGTCATGACAAACTGTCAAACATTATTGACATTCAGAATTTTAGCTAATAAATCAATAAAAGCTGGTATTAGGTACCAAACATTTCTGGCAGAAGGCAAAAAAAGGAAGATAAAAAGGAATGGGGAGGGAATAACAGTAGCACTCATGACTTATTTTAAGCTTTACTTAGAAGTTTATTTACAATGCTTTCACTAGTTTATCTGAGCCTTTCATATAGACATGTCTTTCCTCCTTTTCCCCACAAATATGAGAAGGTTTTTACTTCTCTAAATGAAAACGTGAATTGCCAAATAGAGAAAATTTGTGGCAGAAAGCACCCTAGATAACACCATTTCCGTGGGTCTGGCTCCTCTAGTCAGTGCTATTGTTTCAATTATGAAGGTATTACACTTCTTTTTAGACAGAAGGTACCTTACTCTCCAACAAATGACACTGCATTAGGGACTGAAAGCATAATATACTTTTAAAAGGCATGTAAATGAGTGATAAAGAAAAAAAAAATCAAAATCAAGAATTAACATTTAAGCTACTATTTGAAATAGCTTGCTCTACGTGTCAAAAAGAAAATCCCATTAAAAAGCCAGGAAACAATTTGGTGAAGGTCTATATTGAAATATTCTCCAACAGTCTCACAGCAACACACAGATCTCATGTATCTGTTATATTCACCTCAGAGTTTTTAAAGCTCTTTTCTAATAAAATGATAGCAATTTAAAGCTTTAACATTCAAGCCAAAACCCAATGCTTTGCATGGGGTTTCTGCTTTTATAATAGCAGCAAACTCCTTGGTGCTTATCATAACCCTCATCTCCTAGTTCTCAACCTAGCCATCTTCCACAGAGTTGACACCTCTTTCTGATTAAGGCTACTTTTCATAAGGCCACACATATTGAAATTATCCTGACCATTTGTTCTGACTACATTACATTGTAAACCCATAAAGCAGGGTTTATGTTATATTTCCCAGAAAGTGGTTAATTTGCACTGATCCATTATAGTGAGCTGCTTCCAAAGCTCCTAATTCAAAAGTGTCTATTTTTAAAAAACTGGACTTGAACTGTTCCAAATACCCCTTAAAGTAGGGAACAGAAGAGAATATTCCTTTCACAGTTCCTGTACTCAGGAACAAGAAAGTCCTAGTCCTCATACAATAGGCTTTTAAAATTTTTCTGTCCTTGCATATCTAGTTACTTATGTATTATATCTTTGTTTCCATTGTGCAAGAAAAATAATGGGATGATGTTTCATGGTTAAGTACAGAATAATTGTAATCAAGCTTTCAAGATGTGACATGGCTTAAATAACTCTTGATTGTTGTGGTTTTCTATATATAAACTATCTGAATTTAATTCTGATCTATTCTTTGTGAATAATTGGTGTCTCTCTCACTTGCAAAACAAGACCTGTGAAACATGGAGAAGGAGCTGCAGTATGAAGGAAATCTTTCACACAATGTAGCATAGTCACTGGGGCTAGCGCAGAAGATTTTCTCCTGCCACAACAGATTGTCAAATTATCACATTGGGGTAATGATTTCACACTTAACTAAACATTTCTGCAACGTTAGCCCCAAAGACATTTACTGCAAGGGCAGGGACTTCAACTGAGGGTGAAAAGCACACTGAGGAAAAAGTTGTAAATTACTGGCTGATGCAGAGTTAAAGCTTTGCAGACCATGAGAGCAGACGACACAGGGGTCCATCCTAAAAGCAAGTGCCAGGTGACATGCAACCATACAAGATCTTACAGGCAAAAATGGAAAAGTGTCATCACTCGTCTTTTCACTCTTGCAGAGGAATTACAATGCTACTTAGTAGTCCACCTTAATCAAAGGTGAAAAGATAAATACTAACTCTAGAAATCAGTTCTAATTCCTCATCCACAGACTGATTACTTGATATCTATGCAGAAAAGGGTAAATCTTATCTTTCATCGAAGTTGTAGCAGCTAGATAAATTACAGAGGCCCACATAAAATTGACCTTCAACTACCACTTCCTGATAAGAGAGAGGAGTTTCTCACCATTACTTTATCAGATCTGTCCTCAAAAGTTCCTGCAGCAAGATTTCCCTATATTTAGAAAGAAATCTGTGCCAGCAGCTGCAAGATTTGCCCTCCAGGCAATCAAGGGTGGCAAATTTCTAAGTAAAGAAATCCAGTGAGGCAGAAATTAGTGATCAGACTTTAGAGGAAGCTCTTGGAAATCTTCTCTCATCTAGAAATTCAGAGGCAACACCTTGATTCTTGCAAAACAGCACTTAGAAGCATAGTTCTGAGGTTGGGAGTTTTCAGGCTAAATTTCAGAACAACAGTTTGGACAAGTGGAATGAACCTACCAGGACTGTCAAAAACTGTTAAACAGATACAGTATGGGATCACTATGAACTGCAGAAACAACTACTACAGCAGGACAGAAAGGAAACATGAAGCTGTTCTGGAGCTCTGTATCAAAGTCTGAAGTTACATCCACGGGGATGCAGCAGTGGATCTGTAGTGTTTGATCAGAGCATCCCCAAACACTTTGTGTTTTGAGGACTCCAGAACCCGAGTTTTACCATGCACATGATGCAGAATGGGATGCTACTATAAGTTGTGTTTTTTTTTTTTTTTATCCAGCACAATTACATCATCTTATGTTTCTTCTCACACTGAAACACAGTACAATGGGAAGTGTTTCCTCACAAAACAGAGGTTTTGGTATTGCCACAGGACAATAAATCTTAAGCAAAACTACCGGATTTCAGAATTGTACTCAGGCCAGAGAAAGGGTAAGACTTAACAAGCAGGGTACCTCATAGCAGTTGAGACTGAGTAGGTGTTATGGTCACTTTCTTATCAGTACAAAGACATGTATTTATCTTGGGGGTTTTTCAGTGACAGAACAATATACAATAAGGGCATTCCTATCTTTCACTCCTTTCATGGCACTAAGCACTTAAGCATCACCAGAAGCAAGATACAAACTCCAGCCTCCAAACAAAGGCAATTTGCAGCTGCCAATATGTTGCACTTGCATTAAGAAAACCCCTAAGAAGCAACAAACCTTTCTCAAAATAGATGCAATCATGTTAAGATTAAAATTCAGATTCCAATTTATTGAATTTATGATTCTCAGGGTTCTCTTGTTAAACACAAGTAGAAATAAATGCAAAAAACACCTTATTATAAAGATATTCATAATACGAATTTATAATAAAACTCCTTCAGAAGAAAACTCTGAACTTCTAAATGATTTAGAAGGTATGATTCAGAAAGCATGATTCAAAAACAGAGAGGTGTTATCAAAGAAAAGAGTATGCTACCAAGTCCCACTGTTTTACAAGGCTGCCCTGGTAAAGCAGATACTGTTATAGCATTTTGCACAGATTATTTAAAGATGCAATAAATATTTAGTAACTGCAGCTTGTGAGCTTCTATTGCCTTCTTGCAAATTCTGAGATTATTAATTTCCTATTTTTTTTAGAAAAAAGGACATTATAGAACTGTTTTATTTGCAAATTACTTTAAGGAAGCTGTAATCAGTAAAACCAGGCTAATTCACTTGACTTCTGGAAAACATACACTAACATGAAACTATGATTGCTTCTCATCCGATACCACTTCACTTGCAATCACTATTTTCATATTGGCAAGCTTATCTGATTTAGAGAGAATAAAACCCAAACAACCCTAAGACCTAATCACTGTTCCCTCTCAGTTAGAGAATTAAGAATCATAGAAGTAACTTTCTGTTGATTTCATGTGACACTGAATTTATTTCCATATCTTTGTCAGAAATGCAGACCTTTTCCACAGTCAGAAACATCTACCCTGAAACGGACAACAGTTTTTCAATAGAAACACCTAATGAATCTGTTCTTCACATCACCTCTTCTGCAATGTTCAGACCATGAACTAGAAAGATCAAATATCTCTAGAAACTCTAAATAGTTATAGTTCACCAAAGCTTTTTTATACTGCTGGGCACATGAGCAAAGTTCCCTCAAGGACACACAAGTAAAGTTCACTCTATAAGGGGTATGGGGCTAACAAACAAAAAAGAAAATTAAAAAGAGAAACACAACAAGGCAATATAATTTCTTATTTTAAAAAATAATTAAGGTAATAACTGCCAAGAGCCTCAAAACATGTACATCTATAATCACATCTTTAAAATGTTTTACTGTATCTCATAGTATCTTTCCTACAGTCAAAAAGAATGGAAAAACTCAGCTCACTGACAAATTCTCACAAGTTATTGTGGACAACTCATAAAGCTTATTTTTATCTGTTTTAATTAAAACAAAAGGCAACTATGATCATAGCCATCTTCTACCTCTACACAGTATCCACTTTTTACAACTCTAATGCTGTAATCATATTGCAGATCCTGTTTACATCTAGCAATAAAGACCAACTACCTCTGATATTTTGGATATAGAACCTGGAATCTTGTGCAGTAACTTCAAAAACACAGCTCAGTGTGGAATTGCACTTTTACAAAAAGGAGCCAGAACATTCTGTGATTCTTCTTTTTTGACATGTTAATTGTTCTTCCATACACAAGGAGAACAAAAGCAGCAGCATGCCATATTTATTCAATGAAAGTTGAGCCACAGGGGTTATGGTACATTCTTCCTCCAACATCAGCCAAATTATCTCAGTGCCCAACTTTTAAGAGGCTGCAATAATACTCCATCATTTGAGAACGCTGGTAGGCTTATGCATCATTTTAACAGCATGAAGACAGATTGAGATCATCTCCTTGTTAGAGGAACCTGGAGACAAGCGGCAGCCCTGGTGAATCATTTTCATACATTCTCACTCTTAACAATAACCTTAAAGAGACACTGCCATGCTAGTTAATCTTCATTCAGCAAATTCAGAAACATTTATTATGATTGAAAATTAGTTTGTTGTGTCTACAGTAATACCTATTTCCTTTTTCATAAATAAATATATTTGGAAGGCTCTAAAATAAGGTCATTCTGTCTACCAAGAAAACCCAAGTTCCCCAAAATTAATTTCTACTTTTTTTTTTTTCCCCTCAAAACTGTCTTTGTAGGTATGAGAAAATGCATGATACACAAATATTAACTTGATCACATTTGACTGTAATGCTCTAGAAAAAAATAAAGAAAATTATATTGAACATTTCTAGGCAAAGTTATTACTAACAGAATTAGGTGACTAAATACAGGAAGTAGCTATGCATGCAAACCTACACAATACACCCAGATAATTCTTCATTAAAGTGAGAGAATATTGGAAACAATGGAGTTGTGGATGATGAATTAAAGATAATAAATTAATTCTTAATGCGAAAGCTCATGGCCCTTATAAAAATTGGTTTATTTGAATACAAGATGTTAGTCTATGTTCTTTCCAGAAACCTAATCCTTTAAAGCTGGCTTTTAATTTTATCCTTTTGTTTGTTTAAGTAATTAGAAAAAATGGACCAAACCCTCCCTTTCCAAGACAAAAATAAACATTTAAATGTGAGCGCATTGAAATTCAGCTGAAAGTTAACCTTCATATTTGTAGGAAATATGGATATTTGCTGGAAAAATACCTGGATTTTAATTTCAGTTTGACTTACAGTAAAACAGACTGAAAATACAGAAGCAGAAGGGCTGCCAATTTTTATTAGGTAAGCAATACTGACACTTAACCTTCCTATGTTACAACAGCAAGTGTAACTGTATTTCTACTTATGCCACAGAGTTTATACCTTCACTGTGTCTTGCATTAAAAAATGCAAACCAAAAAACCAAACAAATAAAAAAAACCAAACAACCATTAGTATCTCCTTAAAGTACTTGAAGTACTTGGAGAGAGTAAGTTGGTCTATCCAAATGACAGTTCAGGGAAGAATACTATCCTCAGTTTTAAAATCTAACATGTTTTCCCAGAGCATGAGCACTCAAGACTAACTTAACTTGCATCCTCTTTGAATTCACACAGGAAAGAATGGAAGGTTGGAAAGTGAAAACGTACCTTAAATACAGGAACTGCTTTAGTCAAGAAAAGGGATAAGGATACACCTGAGTGAGTGGTGTTTTAAAGAATGGGTATCTCTCAGTTATCAGTGCTTTAAAACAAATGTCCATCTTTTCTTGGGTATGCAGCATTTCTCTGCAAAGTCTGATAAACATAGCAGCCTTTGCAGTGCATGGCTTTAGAGTTCCAAAGACAGTTGTCTAGTGTAAGTGTGGCAAGTGGGTGAAAGGCAGGGACAGCAGGAACAGCTGGCTGAGCTAAACTGAGAGTCTTGTTCTGTGCCACCACACCTCTGGAACCAGATGAAGTAGTGCAGCATTCATGCCATCTGAGCTTGGGACATCAAGACAAGTGGAAATGGCAAGTTGGTTTCAGGTACAGCCTCAGGGGAAAGCAAATAAGAGAGTGCCATAAAAAAAGACTGGCAATTCAGAAACTAAATCTCCAATAACATGTTGATTTTTTTAGTGGAGCTTCATATTTTAAAAGTACACATTCATTCAGGCTATTCTGAAGTCTACTGTCATATGCTGAAGACTTTTTTTTCTACCCAAATGAGAGATGTGCCTCAATATAGAAACTGAGGCACAGAGTAACACTTGACCCAGATTAGAGGATGCCACCAATACAGAGTCTTGAGTAAACTTCAATGACTGTGGCCCTTCTTCCCACCCAGACATTCCCAGGCTCTAGCTTTGGTTCACAGAGTCCTATATACTGTGTTTTATTACATGAAAGAACAGTTGTGGCACTCACAGAGTGAGGTTGCAGCAGCTGCCTCAGTACTCAAGAATATTCTGCTCGTGGGCAAGCAAACTGGCAACCTGGCAGCCTCTCAACAGTCTTCAAGATTGGAATAGGTGAAACAAAAGTTTCATTAATAAAAAACCCAGCAGAAGAAAGCTATGTATTGACTGACTTTGGACTCAAGCTAAACACCAGGATAAGAGCCTTTTGCTTTCTCTTGGGATAACACGCTCTTTGGTTCTTGAGTCGTGAGGCAAAAAAGCTACAAAAGTTATGTTCAAACAACTACAGATATTCAGAGAAACTGTAAATTTTTAATGATAGCAGGAACCACTATTGCCAGAGAGGGAGCATGTCACTGTATGAGAATAACTAACACTGGGGGAAAGGAGGTGTGGGATCCTCTTCATGGCCCACTTTAAAGGAATGTCAGTATGCTCTTTAGATTGTGTCAGACAGTAGCATTAAAGCCTTGGCAGGATGTGCCCGAGGGCTTCTACTTGATCCTTCTTTTAAAGAAGTGCCAACAAGCTCAGAATCATGGAAGGAAGCAGGCATTACAAAATACATACCCTTATCAGAATTCTTCTCCAATCTAGGAACAAATACAGTTGGAAGAGTTTCAGAAAAGGTAGGCTAATCTATGGTGTGACAAGAAGTGCAGTAGTATACATAATCAAAAAGAAAACAGTCAAGTCCCCAAGAGGGCCATATGGTCAGTGAAGACTTCATGCTTCCCTGGCTATGATATAACATTCTGTTTTTCTTGCTGTGCATATGCTTCTCCTAAAAACAGCAGAGCAGATTATCTATTCTGCTTGCAGAGAGCAAAGTTAGAAATCTGGCACTCACAGGTTCCTGGGAGTCCATGAGCATGCACGTCCAGCATTGGAAACTAGGAAACTAATGTCTTCCTGTAAGGTAGAAGAACATTTTCATCAAAAAAAGAAACATTTTGGAAACAAAATGAAGGACTTCATGTAATTTTACTTACTCATTTTGCACGTGTAAATGGTGTAAATGCCTGATAAGAAGGGTGAAGATGAATTCCTTTATATGCAACTCAAACAGAGGAGCTATTTTATTCCATGTAGTCTTCTTGAACCTTTCAAATGCAAGTGTGTTTGTCTCAACACGTGTTTAAAATATGTTCAGCAAGATACACAGGCTGCTCAGTTTTCAAAATTTAATGGAAATTATGAAGATTTTCCTCACTTAACTCACTATCCAGTTTCTAGCTGGTAACTAGAGAATTAGTTTTTCAGATAGCTTTTAGTTTCAATATCATCACAACTTTACTCTTGTATCATAAGGATTTCTGTTTGCATTCCTCAGCAGAGATGGGTCAAAAATCAGACTCTGTTGATCAGACCTTTAAAAAAAATCAGCAGCTACTACTTGATTCAGGCCTGCTATGTGAAGGCTTTTTCCTTTAGTTAACCACTTTTTCCACTTGACCACACACTTAGGGCCTTATTTGTTGCAGAACTTCATCTATGAGAAATCAACAGTGAGGATAGGTGAAACTCCCAAAATAGCAGAAAGAAGACAGAAGTCAATTATACCTAGCTTTATCAACAGTGTTAAGATTTGGTGTAGCAGTTCAGGAAAAGGCAGATGTTTGGACACAGTGCATACTGCTGATTTTATCTCTATACACATAGAGGGAGCCGGGAATCATTTGATACTGTCACTACTTAACTGAGAGAAGACAACATAAGGATTACTTAAAGGCCAACTGTGACCTAGTTTTAAAAATTTGTGTGAAGGACTGGTTCATGTGGCCAAACATATGCTTTGTTTGCTGGATGAAATGGCTCTACACAAAGAACCCAGTCATGTCAAAGCAAAATCCCAAACACAATTATAAAGTCACATGAATTGTTCTGTATGCCAACAGTACATTTTTTAAACAACAGGGCTGAACAATACTCTCATTCACAGCTGTTTGAGTATCCACTAATGAAGTGAAAGATTCATTATGTGGCTGGATCCAACAGCAGGTACTGACTGAATACTGCCTCTTGGACATGTCATATGTAGTGACATGTAACATCTAATTGCAAAAGCCTGAGCACAATCAATTACATCTATGTCCAGGGCTCAGTGAGAAGTGATGCTAAGCAGACTAGGCAAGCTTGATACAGGGAAAAACATCAACCCGTGGGAGCAAAGTGCCATCAACACAGGACATGGTGGACAGAAGAGCACAGACTTCTTGAGGTACAATTCCTCCTTCCTTCGTTCTATTCAACTTGGACTGAATGATTTTGGCATTGTCCAAGACATGGATCATACGGTTGAAATGTCAAACTCACGATCGGAATATAACTTAGACCCCAAAATACATTAAAAAAAAAGTGACCTGCCTTTATGCATGCAAATTCTTTTATGTATATGGCTTCCTTTAAGCTGCTGTTGGCCATTTGGCCTAGAACCCTACCTTAGGGCCAAGCAAATCCTGCTGTGAATACAGAATTGGTATTTACTGACTTTGGTCTCTTCCCACTTAGCCCCAGCAAGAAGGTTTAGGGAAAATAGGTACTAAATGTCTTGACTCAAAAGAAAAAATAATCCAAAATATTTAATTTCAAAACTGTTATACATCACTCATTTCGTTTGTTGTAGCACACAGGAATGAACCACTACCATGGGAATGAACCCTCAAAAAATTTCACAAAAAGTCAATGTCCTTGTCCACACCATGGCAGGGAACCTAATGCAAGATATCTGTACTACTGAAGAGAGTCCATCATTACATTTAATAAAGGCATAAGAAGCTCAAGAACAGAAAGTCAAGTTAGCTTCAGTTTTACTAAAATACATGCACTGTTCATATTTCAGCCAATGAAGAATTCAGATGTGGATGCCTCAATGCAAGGCTTTTCAATTGTCATTATGAGTGCAGGGAAAGGCAATACTTTCCCAACCGTGTCTCTTCACAAGCCCTTGCAAAATAAACAAGCTCCCTTTGATTCCTTCAACTATGACAATGACTGCATCCATTGATGTTGAGGCACTATTCTTGATCGATTTGTTTTCATTATTATTTACCCATGCAGCACCAGCCCAGTGAAAATCATTACTGGCAGTCTCAAACTCTGTTCAGCATACAAACAACAGTGGACTCATGAGCAGAGTAACATCCTGCTGAAAACAAACTTAAGACAATGTTCCTGGATTTTGCCAAACACTGTCATCTCTACCAGATGTAAAGCACCTTGAATACTTTTTAAAATTCAGGCTACAGCTATACCAAAGGCCACAGTGTCTCTCATATATTATTGAAATATGAGAGCCAAATGCAATTACAAATGAAAGAACCATTTATTTTATATTATTTCTCATCTCTGCACTTGGCAACTGAGGGTGACAGACCTGGAAAAGGCAACAGTCAAACTATGATCAAACTGCTACAAGCTCTGCTAAAAAGCTTATAAATGTCACAGATATTGTTTGTCTTTGACAAGGGAAAAACACACCAAAAACACGGGAACAAACAAAGCACATACAAAAGCAATGTGTTCTTTAAAGACTTTACCATAAAAATGGGAATAGTTTCGTTTTGTTGGTTTTTATTTAAGTGAATTGTGTCCCTTGACAGAGTGACTTAATGACATTTTGATTTTGGTAATTTGTTCAATTCAGCTTGATTGCAAGCCTGCTACTTTGACATTATCTACTTAGAAGGTATTGAACTAGTATTCAAATGTTTGACATTAGAGTAGCGAATCACTTGACTGACAGACCTTGACCAAAAATATAATTAAATCATTATATAGATAGGTATTCCTATAAAAACAATCCTATCAAAGATATCATTACTGGTCAAGAGAGCTATCAGCTCTGTCAGTCTCACCTATATTCACAGATGTGCATTATTCAATGAGATAGGAGAGTGCTCTGTAACAGCTGCAGATTGCATCTTTCATATCAAAAGAACAACTATACAAATAAGGCAACTTTTGTTGCATAAGCAAGAAAAACTACATAAATAGAAAGACTAAACACCGGTTTTAGACACCAGACTGAAATAAAGAATGTGAGTTAAGGCATCTATACAATCAAAGACAGATACTGACACTGTACATGAGATCTGAAAAGAAAAAGCATTTCTCTCTCACTGTACCAAAGTCCTGCTGTAACAAGGGAAAAACTTAAGAAGAATGTCACGAACAACAAGAACTTTACCTTCATATTTTCTCATCTTTTATCTTCCAATATTTTATTTCAAATGTTAAATTTCTATCAAAAAGCATAGTTTTAAGATAGCTACATTACAACTGAATTTTCTGCAATATAGGAGATATAAATAAACAACAGTTTAGTTTGATTTCTGCCTTTGAAACTTATGCACACTCATTCAAGTACATCTTTTGTTCTTTTTATATTTTTTTTCTTAAAAGAAATCATTAACAGAACCAGATCATTAAGCACAAATGGTACAGACCACTTTTATAATCACAGATTTTCCTATTATGATAATCACATTAGACTTACTTCTTCTCTAGTTAAGAAAAATCAGGCATTTCCTTTGAGATGGAAACTATAAATGCTCCAACCACAAAGAAAACAAGAAAAAGGGAGAAGAAAAAACAAAAAATCCAGCAAGAGCTTGTAATCCAGGAAAACAAGCTTCCTCCCAAGGTTCCTGTGGCTGAGGCAGCCTTCCTGCCACAGCATCACTCACAAGAAATAGACACTGCAGGTGTAGCCTGTAGCAGGGTCTCAAGTACTTCTTTTGAATCACTTTCGGTACACACACTTTGAACACCGTAGGCTTGCTCTTTGTCTGCAAGTCTCTTCATGCAGGTTCCAAAGTGGCTGTGCATACCTGCAGGCTACAGGATGCTGACCTTGGGCAATCATGACCTCATACACAGCTCTGCCACATGTCTGACACCTCTGCCATAGAAAGGATGCCTTAAAAGATCCACCCAAAAAAAAAACATATGAAGAAAAGGAGAGAACGTGCAGGAAAATTGAGAAATTTTCAGTTTTCCAGCAACCGGCAAAATAATGCCAAGTCCTCCCTCAAGCTTATAGTATTGTCTGTCCTATAGAACTAAAGGCAGAATTTTGCTACCCTTAGGACATCCACTCTTGTCAAATTTGGAAGAAGTCAGTCGGAAGATTAGAAGTGTGTGAGAACAGGAAGGGAGAGGCAGAAGCAGGGAGAACATGGATAGACTGACAGCATCATCACATGAAGATCCAAGGATAAATATGCTTAATTAAATAAACATCCCTCGCCTTCTGCTGTGAAAAGCTCCCCAGACACAAGGTTGAGCAAATGGAATATAAAATTTTGCTAGTGAGTAGATGGTAAAATCACTGTCTTTTGAAGTCCAAGTCAACCCTGCCTATTTAAGTAGTTATTATCTTCAGGAATTCTAGTATATTAGCTTCCTCCAAAATCACTTAACTTACAGTGTTTTCTACCATATTCAGAAATGTTTGTGGCTGGTTTGTTTGTTTTCCTTCCTGCCATTGCAGTTCTGGAAGATATGTCATTTTATCTATGGCCTGAATTTTCTGACCTCCAGTTCCAAAATTTCATGTTCCAACACACCATTCCATTCCAAATCCAAAACCATCTCCTAGCTATTCTTAACAGTCTGTTCTGTTATGCTATCACTGCCATAATATTTTTCCATGCCCCTGCCATACGATCCTCATTATTATGTGCTCTTGAAAGCTATACATCTGAAACAAATAAAGGAGGAACATATGGGCCATCAAGGTCACTTAGTAAGAAGTCCTGCAAGAAGGGACTGCTGCTTTGAGAATGCTACTGTGAGGGGTGACCTTAGAGATGATAAATGCTGCTGTTCTTTGCTGTGCATGTCACAGATTAATTCACTTGATCTGATCTGATGGTTCCACAGAGTGTTAACAGGAGCTAAGTGCTACTGGCAGTAACAACTGATTGGTTCAAGAGATGTCATTATCTCTGAATAAATGAACTGATAAAAGAGAATCATTTCAGACCAAGAGCTAACAGAAGTAACTGATGTATCACCATAAATTTTTCCTCATTCATGTAAGTCCCAATGATGCACATATTTGACAATATGTTTCACCACTCAAGTTGCTTCACTTTTCTAAAAATGTCTTATTTTTCTCTTGCATTAATATTTCTATTAAAATTCACATGTATGGTATACTACTCCAGAAAACACAATCAATTTTACATTTTTAACACCCTTCACCTGCACTTACCCAGCTCATTTAAAGAAGCAATAGCAACCCCACACCCCACAGTGGTCTAACTGTAGGACTAAATAAAACACACTAGTGCTTTGATATTCTGCAGTTCTGCCCAGAAGTTTCCTGTAGGCATGGCAGCACTTTTATGCCTGAGGTTCACACTGACTAAGGAATGTGGCATAGCACTGCTGCCTATGTCCAGAACACGTGCAGTGCCTCTGTGCAGAAATAAAGCCTGCACCAATCGGGCACCTGTTGTTAACTCTCCTTCAAAAGTCAGAAAGAGGAAAGGAGAAAATAACAGTGACAGCAATGCTGTTCTTTTGCACAGTAATACCTGAACTTATGGGGATTACTCTCTTGTTTTCAAGTTGGTGGAATCATCTTGAACCTTTTACTCAGCCATGTACATTCTGCAGTGGGATAAAAAGTCAGAGGATATTGCTCTGCCCAGCAGTTCTGAAAAAAGCAGCTGGCAGAAGGGGCATCTGCTGGCTTTATGCTCAGCGCTGACAGCCCGTTAGAGGTACTCAGTATCACTTTATCTGTACTAAAATCCTAGGAGGCTAGGCTAAAGTATAAAGAGCACAATTTGTAAGTCTTCACAAGTACTTTAGTGGTACTTTTACTGCTAGGTGTTTTTACTGAGCTAAGAAAACAGTTCAGGTTCATGTCCTACAAAGAATTCCACATACGCACTGTGATTACTGCCCATTTCCTTGTGAATACTCAGAACACAGGCAGCTCAGTACAGCAGAAATTCGCTGCTTTGTGGATCGGAGTTAAAATCTTGGAAGTAAGAGTCCTCCTAAATGTTATCAGTAACCTCTCATACTTCTTGCCAACAAATTTTTATATAGAACCCCTACAAATATTAAGACTTTCTTAACCCAAATTATAAAGCTGTGGCGTAAAAAAAAAATCTTCAGTAGCTTTGCCATCAGAGCATATTTTAAAATAATTTCTAAAACCACTAGGTACACGTGCTACCTCCATACTATTTAGTCTTTCTACTATGAACATCAGGTTGGAGCTTAACTACTTTATTTTTAGCATACTCTACCTCCATAATAGTCACTATTATAACAGAGAATTATCCATATTACAGTGATGTTTTTCCAGTACATTAAGTCCCAGTGGAGTACCCCTAAAAGAAGCACTCAAAATTCTCATTTTTCCAAAGCAATAGTTACAACAAATTATACTGGGATAACATTCTACACTATTCTATCTTAGAAAAACACAGTTTAGCTTTAGTTCATTTTGAAAACACAACATTTCAATTTCAAGTAAGTAGAATTTACATTTTGGGAAAAAAAACCCAAAACAACAAACGTCTAATAACATGAGAGAAAGGATCATCTTAATGAGGACTGCTGTTCTTTATTCATTTTGCCATCTATGCATCAATTCTGATGCAGCACAGACTCTTTAGTTCCAAACTTACTCAACAGAGTACTTTCCCATGGTAATTAAAATTATATTTGCTCTTCACTTGAATATTCCTTAAAAATATTTTCATAAAAAAATCCAAAAAACAGAAATTTGTTACGATAGACTAATTTTGTCAACATTTCTGGAATGCATCTCCAACAGCTATTAATAATTAACATGATTGATAAAAGATTCCTTAGTAACTGGAATACGATTATTACAAGCCAGAAATTTGTTTCCCTGTACTTAGGGGCTAAACCCACACAGTCTGCTCCTTCACTGAAATTTTTCTTATGTTTTCTCATATAATTCTGTGAACAAAGTATATTTTTAGTTGCCTAGGAGAGTAGATTACCAATTTACAAGCATATATTAGATAACTGCAAAAAGCATTAATGTGCATCTTTTTTTGTGGCTTCAACTACGTATTTTAAAAGCACACCACCAACAACACAAGTGATATAAAATGATCTGTGAATTTTGTTTGTTGTGCAGGGTTTTTTATGACCTCTTCCAGATGCACAGAGGGAACTATGCAAGAACTTACCTGAAGTGGAAATTACATACTGACATTGTTAAATGGGTTAAATCTATTAATTATTTGCAAATCCCACATATCTGATGTGAGAAAAACAAACAAAAAGCACAACAAAAAATGTGCAGAACCCAGATGCTTACATTTCCCAAGAAATTCAGGAGTTACATAATTCTTTCATAGAGCTCATTTAAAATAATTAGGATGTAATAACAATGTAGGGCACCCACTGCACCATGCAAACCCACTGCAAACAAAGGATAATGCCATGTTTTTCTAGCTTCAGTAATTTCCCTCATTTTCCTCCATTGTACATGCTACACATAATGCTTATATTCTGAAAAAACGACTAGAAAATTGTACCTTTTGTCATCTCCTATTGTTTCCCAGTCATTCCATATTGCATTTGTTTATCAAAGCAACTCTCATACCATACTCACACAACTCTGGGATTTCTTTTGTCCCCTTTCTGCCTCATTAGAGGATATTTAACAATATCAACTACCAATTTCCTTGTCAGGTTTAAATTAGGATAGTTATTACCTGATCAATCAATTACTCATTAGTCAATAACTATTTCACATATCTCCTCCTTTCAAGAGTTCGAGCTACCTCTTTTTCTAGAAATACATGGCAGCTTTTATTTCCTTGCTTCCTTTTACTACAGCAGTATTTCAAATACATTACATTCACAAGTGCCTTGTTTTAGTTGAGTATTTGTTATCTGCAGCCATGGACTTAATAATCCATGTTATAATGAATTTTATCTTGAGTTGGCAAAATTTATTTTAAAATTAGGGATGCAAACACGTCACCCCTTGGACTATGTAGAAGACACATGTGGACTCTTCCTACTCATAACAAACATTGACAAGGTTTTTATCTCAAAGCAACAAACCAAAACTGCAAGGATGAGAACTGCAAGTGTAGTTACATGTTTATGTTCTCTGGTATGTTTTGATAGGCTGATTATAATTCAACATTTGGGAAATACAAATTGTACCTGTTTTCTGTAGAATTCTGTGAAGAAGCATACACAGAAAAAAATTGCATCTCCCTTACAAAATAAACTCCTTCTTGGATAAACACATTGCATTACTGCATAATTTGATAGCTTTCACCTTCCTGCTCCCCTCTTCTGAAGCAGAGCAATCTCTCAAGAACTTTGAAGTCCATCACATAAATGGAGAAATCTTTTATCTCGTGATCCAGAGAATCTAGATTTTTAGATAATGGGCAAAATTTTACCTTGTTGACATGCATGATTTAGGCATGACTTTGCTCTAGGTTTACCTTAAAATCCTGAACGTCCTTTTAATAACTTGCACATAGAACAAAATTCTGCTGTATATTCTGCATGGAAACGTTCAGGCTAAGAATTGAAGTCAAAGTTTCAATGTGCTAAGAATAAACTGGTAGCATATGCTAACTTGTCCCTGTATTTTAAAAATGAACCACAAAATTTTCTTGCTTAGCTTAATGAATTGTTTTCTCAATAACTGACTGCAGGCTTGCATCATACTGCTTATACATTCTCACATTTAAAGGAATACAACAGGCAATAAATCAGCACATGAAGTCAGTAGAACTGCTTCAGATCAGATGTCTTTAAAAAATAAGTACAACTACTAATCAGTAATCTTATATTAATATAAAACTAATATAATGAGTAACCTCATGTCAGCTGAATTAATTACTTCATTTTCTATATGTTTAAGTTCTTCCCTTCTGCTAATGCATTTATTTCCTGGTTGTTTAACTTTTCTTGTAAGCTTCTTGACTTTATTTTAAGGTCATGTAGTCTTTCTGCAGTTACATTCACATGGGTGAAAACAGCATAGAGATTATTTGGTCCTTTCTCCAGGTGATATATTAACTCCTAGCTGAAGGCTTGCATATTACTCACTTGAAAAAAGCGTTCATAATGCTTACTTCAAAATAATTTGTCAAAACACATGTTTGCATAAAGCAATTTTACTCTAATAAATTGTACACATTGCTTTTTGAATTGTCCTTAAGACACTCGCCTTTGTTCAACTTATCAAAACTTCAATTCTCATTTAGAGCTTAATTTAAAAATAATATTTTTTTAATGTCAATGTTTTTTCCTGTATTTTTTCCTCTGCAAAAGCAATTACATGACCATTTCTGATGACAACTGTTTGCCAATAATTCTTCTTATGTTTCAGGTTAAGACTGCAGCTGCCCTTCCCAAGAACTGAATTCTCCCAGTTCTATCAACTATCACTTCCACAAATATTTTACATTTTCTCAACTTTCAACCATTTTACATTAATAATATTTATATAAAATAAGTAACTCCTGTGCCTGAGAATTTCAGCACTTACAAACTGTCTACCAGCACACATGCTAAGGTGTGAGAAAACTCTCTACTATAGTCAGAGGCCCATGACTGACGTAAAAAGTTTCATTTTCAAACTCTCTCAGTTGTGTTGTCTGTAATACCCAGTTTTGGTAGCTCTTTCCAAAAAACGCTCTGACAATTAATGCTGCACAATAAAGGAGGTCAGGGTAATTCACATACTTTATGAGGCCCAGCTCGTAAACAGGCCTCCTTCCAACATATACACACAGAAAAGAAAAAAAAAAAGTAGTACTCATTTGACAAAGCAGCCATGTAAGTACATTTTTTTTAAACTGCAGCAACTGCAGCATGACATGTACAATACAGAGAGAGAGATTTTTAAAAGACACATATTATCATTGTCACACTTTGATGACATAGCATTCCCATATCCAGAATGGATACTGGAGGCCTGTTCAGACAGAGAAGCAAACCAAAGCACTAAGCCTCATCACTTTGAGGACCACTGGTCCCTGACATCTTTTGTAACAAAAAATGTCACAGTGAAGAAGAAAATTTTAAGTTATGTTTTATCCACAAACCACTGTTACATGTTTTCTTTGCTAGTAACTAGGAGTGTTCATACTGCATTCTTTAATCTATGTAAGTGCAAGAAATGGCCATAGACAGATACTTAAGCAAACGTTTTACATTACACACCTATGAATATTAATAATATTAATTGCAACAACTCCCACATCTGAAGGTGGAATGAGGAAATCACAGGAATATCGTTACCTGTAAAACTTACTTGTGCAAATTTAAGCCAGTGGTTGTGCACAAGAGAAATACAAGCCAAACACAGATGCCTAACTGTCGTGCTAGTGCTCATCTGCACATCAGCTGCATTACTGGCTTACTGCATCCTAAACAGTCTTTTAAGATGACAAGTCAAAAACAAATGCAAAGGGACATGCAAAACCTGAATTGCAAAGTGAATGGCAACAGTGCATTTGAACTGAAAATGAGGAACAAAAGTGGTTCCTATCCCTCCTAAACAAATGCAAGATCTTGGTTCACTTGGCAACCAAGATTTGTAAAGCAGTTTATCCTCTTGTTAGCTGGAGGCAGCATGAAAAAGGTCTGGCCTGGCTAGCATGGACTTTGAGAGCACATGATGTGATGCAGGAACACAAGACTAAACAACAATAACAACTGCTCCTCGCTTTTCACTCTCTCTCAGCAACGACACTCAGGACCAGCAATGCTTGTACAATTGTACAAATTGTACAAAAAGTACAATTCACTGAGTTGTTATCAATGATCAACAAGAGATATAGCTAGTTATCACTGAGAAATAGGCTGGTTTATTTCCTTCAAAGAAAATAGTCTGAGTGTAAGAAACTGCTGCTACAGGGAATCAACTGACAGTAAAAGCCTTGAGACTGCATGCTAACACAAAATGACATCAGACAAAAAAAAATCAGTTTCCATCACTTCAGCCAGATGATTAAAAAAACCCTAAAGCAGCATGTATAAATCTGTTTTAATATTCACCATGTCAAGATTTTAGAAACCTATTTTAAAAATTGATGCAGGGCATTTTCCTCCTGAAGTGTAATCATTCTGTATGTAATGTCACCTTATAAATGTACCCAAATGAACATGCATATTTCTTCTTTATAAAATTATTAGAGGGCCTAATTGGTAAGTTTACAACATAATCTGGAACAAACCCCAGCATTTTCTATATTCTATAGATGGGGACTGAAATACTTTTTTTTGACTTCCAATTATTGGGCTTCCTTAAAACTAATTTAACTGAAATATTGCTTATCTCCAATCAATGTCAGTAAATTGAGAAATAATTTGATACACAGCCTACAAGAAACCACCTCAGAAACTGGATATAGAAATATCTACATTTATACTATAACCTCACCAAAGTTTATCAGGTTCTTACACATTTTCCCTTAATTTTCTTAATATTTATATTAATTTTTCATGAAAACTCAACACAGCCATGTTAAGAGAGCTATTTTCTATTACCATTTCTAGCAATAAGATGTGTAAACTATTACAAAACAACACATTTTTAACCTCCTGAAGACAAAACCTTACATTGTTGATTTCTCAACACAAACTATTAATTCTGTGAACAATGGAACTAATGAAATTCAGTTACTGGTAAGATATGTAAGATATGGGGGAGGCTGATTGACTTTAGTGCCTTACAAGGTACATTCAGTGATGGACACTTCTCTAGAGCTGAGGAATTATGAAATCCATCCTTTGAGGGGCCCCCATAATACAAGAATTTTACAGTTCTCTGTCATCTTCCAGGAAATTACCTCTTTGAGGTAAAACACTACATGAGTAACTTGGATTCAGATCCAAAGCAAGATGTAAGTGTGAAATGGAGCATCAGGTTGATTGAGGGCAATTGTAGGAAGCTTGTCTTTAAAGTCCACACAGACACATGTAATTAGAGATAGATATTCATCTTATGTCTAAAAGTATCATCAATGAAAGCAGCAACATGACACAACCAACCAAGAATTGAAGCAATACAGAGAAACCTAAACAAATAGGCCACTTTTACACTTCAGCTCCACAAGACTTGGTGCACTAACAAGCTGAAGCAAAATAATGGATTGATGTTCAATAGCTACATATTAAAGAAAAAACACCTGTATTTTTTTAACTGGTATTTCATTAGCTAGCTATATACAATTAGGTAATAAAATATTAAATCATAAATAATTCAAAAACATTTATAGACTTAAAGATCTATTACATAGTTTCTTCTACAACAGCTATTAATCTTTAGACAGCTCCAATAAAGATTTACTGCATTAAATCACGTGAGGAAAGATAGCAATCCTGATTTACATTAGAGAAAAATGCAACAGCTCTGACATTTACCCAGGTACCCAAGTTATCCTCAGGCACTTGGGTTCATCTCTCATTTCAGAGAAAAAAAACTCCTTTACATCATATATAGATTTGTCTGCTTCTTACCAAGTGAGCTCTCTGTCAGATCTTCCTGATGTCCCAAGCTAAAGTGTATTTTACAATGTATGATTATTGTACTAAGAAACACGGGAGTGATAGGGACAAGAGAAATACTACCCACCAAATTAAAAATATCTGAAGAAATATAACATTATTACTTTCATTCAGGTATACACACTTCATTCACATAATGTTAACAACAGAAGCATACTGGTTCAAAGGAGAAAATGCACGCACTTCCTTTAACACTACACCACAACACTCAGATAATATTCCAATTTGCCCATTTCTACATAGACATGCCTTCTATCATTATAGGGCTTCTAATTTATTGTACATGAAATAACATTTTTAAAAAAGTAATTTCTACTTTATTATTAATGTAAAAAATAAATGTATTTCTATCCATGCAGTTCATCCTGAAACAACTGGGAAATTATTAGGACAGGTGAAGAAATCAGACCTGTGATATGTTTTCCACTTGTAGAACTGACTATTTTTGTTTCGACAAGATGCAAAAGCTTAGCATTAATTTCCATTTTGTCAAGTTCTCTTGCTGACCCACAGCCTTTACATTCTTCAGACTTTCTCTTTTAATCCTCTTGCAATCAGGAAAGCAAGGAATGACAAGAATCGTCTTGTTAACTTCCTCTGAGTAAACCTTCAATCACTCTAATTCAGGAGATATTCCAACTGGGCTGGGGACTTTTGGCTTGCTTTCACCTTTGCTTCTGTACTTCCAAGTTAAAACTGAACAAAGTGCACGTTTACGTACTGTCACAACTAGTACTTCTAAGATTGATCCAAAGATGGTCTCTAACTAACTTCTACTGATTTACATGAAAATTTGGAGACCTCATATGTGATTTTAACTTTAACAAGAAATAAGAAGTAGGAAACTCTGTAATCCTTTTTCTGAACATTCCTGTTACAAAACTGAACTCTAGATCCTGTAGTACAAATTTCAACACACACTAATGTTCAAAAAACTCAACAGGAGCCTTGTACTTCTCCACAGAGAAATTTTTCTTCCAAAGAAGAATTACAACTTTCTTAACAGTTGCATAAGGGCTAAAATAGTTTTGCTTATATAAAAAAAATATTTTTAGATTTTTGAGATCAGTAAAAAATTGTCACTGAAAAGAAAAACCTATTTTATCTTCTAACAGAATTAAAATAACAAACCCCCTTTTAATTAATTAGAAATTGAAGAGCTATTCCTCAACTTAGACATTCCCCCTTCCCATTTTGCAAATCCTTACTCAGATAAGAATGTGGTATGGCCCCACAGAAGTCAGTGAAAGGCTTGGCTGAAACCCTGTGCTTCACATGGGGATACAGGCAAAGCAAGGTGTATGACTGACAAAGCATGACAATTTGAACAAGGACTGACATTTGCATCTACGGGCCAAACAGTTACATACTTTGCTTTAGTACAGTAACTCATGCAAACAGGAAAACTAAATACCCCTAAGTCACAGCAGCAGTAGCTGACTTACAAACTGCAGAGACATTATTTCACATGCAAGAGTTAGGAAGAAAAGTGTGCATCTCACACCACAAACAGTGCATGTCTGCAGTTTATCGTTTCAGCTAAACCAATACCAGTTCAAGGTGCCCTACCAAATGTCTACCTTCAAATTAAATGTATTTTATCTATATATAATAGAATAAGGTTGATATACACTGTCTGACAAAAAAACCACTATCTACAGATTCTGATAGACAGCAAATCAAAATAATTCAAGCAACGAAATGCACTTTGTGGAAGTAGCTTATTTCACTGGGTAGACTAAACGTATTTTGAGGAAGGATTACATTTTGTTTGGCAATTTATTTTATTGACAAAGCGTATTTCATCAGATATTGCTTCGCATTTTGTAGACAAATGCATGTTGTCAAATGCCCTATTTCCTTTAGTGGTTGAGAAGTATTTTTCCACAAATTCTCAGTTTCTCTGGAGAGCACAATGGATTCCCCACAACAGTAGGTTCTACAGAGAATGTTTGTATTATAAATTTGTTAAAAATAGTATGATTTTTTTTAAGCGTACACCTAGAATATATAAAATGGATTTTAGCATTGATGTGTGTCTGACTGTGATCTGTCACAGTAATGAAAAATCATTATAGTAAGGTAAAAAAAACCATAAAATTCAATCTCTAAGCAATTTTGGGTTCTGCCATTCCAATTTACACAGTGGTTTTAATGAAAATTTAACCACAACCCAAAGTAAGTATGAGGCCTCAGAGCAGGAGCTGCCAAACACAGATATCCCTACCATTTTCGAAGACAATCACTTTTCATTGCTTTCTTTCTGAAATATTTTTTTTAATTACAGTGTCATTTTATCAAACCAAGAGCCTGTAGTAACACTGTGACAGAAACTAGATCCAACTTAAGGAAATGACTTTGGATTGTTCTTAGGCTAGTTTAAACAAACAAACAAATCCCACAAAAAAGACAACAACCCACCCTGCCCCTCAAAACCCACACACAAATCACAAATGAAACTGTCCTTGCAAGAATATTGATTAAATTAATTATATTCACATATTGTTCATGCAGTTGTGACAACTGTTCAGAAAAGAAAACAACAACCAGGCAGATTATGAATATTCAGGTCAGTTAAAGTATGCATTTTAACACCAATACTCGAACATCTACTTAAAAAATACTAACTTTTCATGTGTCTTTTCTCCTCTCTGTTACCAACTGTAGTAATTTCAAGTTAAATCAGAATTACACTTGAAACATGAAAAATCATGTCTTCTTCACATGAGAAGTCTGTCTTTAAAACTAACTTGTGGACAGACACCACAATAAGCTGCAGAACTACCAGCTATTATCTTTAGGAGTAATTTACCAGGCAGGTTAAAAAGGTACCCATTTGGAAAGGAAGCTTTAGAAGAGTTAGATCCATTAAACATAGATGGGAATGCTGCTACTGAGAGTACTGTCTTCATCAAACACCCTGTTTGCTATTTCTTTTTCACCCAGTGTTATTTTTTTACTCCACTTTAATGATAAAAGAATTAATATTTTTCTTCTAAATAAATTCCACCCTAAGCGAGTAAGCAAAGCCATGGACAGTAACAGATAGCTTGCAGATGAAACCTAAATAGACAGAAAGCATGAAAGAAAACGTGCAGTTTACTGTGAAATACTCCACAGGAATCATCTACATTTATTTAGATACTTAGAAAGAGTACCAATACGTAAGCAATGATGTTCCAAAATCCAGGAAACACTGAGACAGCTGGTGCCAGGGGAAATTTTGCCTTTCAATGAAGAGTAAAGTGGGAAGAAAAAATAACAAAAAAAATCCCTTTCATATTTGAAATGGTTGGACAGTCAGCAGAGGACACATCAAGTAACTGAAGTTTCTGATCTTCTTAACTCAAATAAATTTATTTTTTTCCACCTTGTTGCCATAATGTTTCAGGTATTCCTACAGAACTAGGACAACTTGCAAAGAACCATACTGATGACTGTTTTATTCCTTCAAGTGACAAAGTGCTTGCTTACTGCCTGATTTGTAGCTACCATGAAAGAATTTACACCATCTCCTGCTTCCAAGAAAAGGCCTCATATTCCAACAATTCTACTAGAAGAGAGTCAGAAGCTAAACCTAATGAATTGCATGTGCAAGATGACATGAAATGTATGACCACAGATTTCATATACCTGTTCTAAATATACTTATAGAAGATGATACTGGCAGTGAGATTTCAAGTATTTAGCTACTCTTATTTTATAGGATCGATATTTGTTTCACCTGGAATTAACTGAATAAACTCAACACCAAGTAGGAATAACCATCTACTTACTTCAGCAGCCAGCATTAGGAACAAGACTCTGCCTACAGAGAAGGAGACATCCACTGTGCAGCCTGCATCAGGAAGAAGACTCTGCCTATGAAGAAGGAGGCATCCACTGTGGCAGCCTGCAATGCCTCCCTGCCCATACAGCAGGACTCCAAGGATTGGTACCACTGTAAGGCTCTTCCCTGCAACAATGCCTGTCATTTTGTAATGCTGATCCCTGCCCACGACTGATAAAAACCTTCTCTCCTGAGGTCCTCCCATGGATAACTTTCCTCATCCCCCATACACTCAAGTTACAGTAGGATGAACAATAGTGCCCATCTTCACTAAATCTCAGCCACTCCCTTTCCAACCTTCCCAAACCCCTCTTTCTTTACCTACCTACAGCAACCTCAACCCTGAGGAGCTCTGATCACCAGCTCTACTTTCAGCATACAACAAAGAACATGCACTTACTGAGGAATCAGGAATAGTTTAATGTTTGTATTTGGGACTACTCTGCACATTCAACTTGCATGCAGATGGCATCCACTATAGCTTTAGCACAACCTAGGGGGGAGCATGGCTGCTATAGACAACTACCAGTGAAATGGCATTTGGGCAACCTGCCCATCTGTCTGATGTGCTGGCCAGTTAAGAGGATTACAGCCATACTTTACTGCTCACTGCTCCACCCAGCTAATCAGTTCTTCCACAGAGGAAGTTCTCAGTGTTCTTGGCCGTTACACTGGCTCCAGATGGTTCTTTGGTAAAGCTTCTCAAAACCATTTTTGCCACCTACATGTGCCAGAAGTACTCTCATGAAGCTTTATTATTTTTAGGGTTGGGGAGAGAAAAAGAAAAAAAGCATCAGGGAGAGTACAAACATGACTAAATGTTGCAGCATAACAGTAATGTTTACATTTTCCTTCTTTAATTCAAAGTTTTGCTGGCCTTTGGCATAAAATTCAAGTCAAAGGCTTTATTTTCTTTTTCCTGCTGTACACCTGCTATGGTCAGATTAGTCACTAAAATATGTAAAATTACTGACATTGCTATTCATTTAATTGTAGAAAGTAATACAGTTGGTAAAACTCCAGTAACCCTTCAGTAAATCCACACTATGGCTAATTACCTGCTCATGCTTGACATGTTAGTGAGTAGATTTCAAATCTACAACCATGATCTTCCCACGGACTGAGGTTAGGAAGGCCATCTTGTACAAAAAGCATAAAATTAGCCTTTAGTCAGTCTGGCTGTACTACTTCTCCTCAAAGATGGTACACACAGAAGTCTGGAATTATACATTGCTTGTCAAAGCAGAACTGGCATCAGCTACTTCATCTTTTTCCACATTGTCCATCATTAAGATTTCTCCCCACTCATCGGTGGACCCATGAGCACCTAGAAATTACTTTTGCAATGAACATACATTCCTGTAAGACCCCTTCTTCTTCCTCTTGTTAGTTCAGCCCCAGTTGAGCTTAAGCCTTCCCAACTTTGCCCATCTGAACATGCCCGCCCCCCCCCCCCACTGTTACTAATCTCCATGTGATGATGTCAGGAGGTTCACACTATCACAAAACCAGTTTCATGTTTTGCACTGGTTTTCAAGCACATATAGAGGTCCATTCAGGTTAGCTCTAAATGACAGTCACTCAAGACTATGGCAGTAGCAAAGGTCCTTCCCTTTCCTCTCAACACTGCAAAGGTCAGTCTGTTTCTCTTGGCTTAGACAGACCAGCTCACATCCAGATCCTGCAGTCCCAGCTCCCTGCTTTCTCAATCTCACATGTGCCAGTTTCTCTTGATTTAGGAATGCACTCTTGGCCATAAAGACGAAGATTACAGATCAGTAAGCCCTTTTGAAACCAAGCACCAGCTTTAAATTGGATTATCAAAATCTAAAGAAAAACAGACAGTAATTTTGAGAAACAGCATCAGTATATAACAAATTTCATATTTTGGACTAATTATACAGTTTCATATAGTAGGACTGATGCACAAAAACAAATATTTGTAAGGCCATACATACTTAGTTCTCTGTGTTCAAGGCAAATCTTCACTGACTTGCTTTGAAGTTGCAAATTAATAAAACATAAGGTGCAACAACAATCCACTCAGTGATACCAAGTATTTCCTAAACAAACCAGAAATAGTCAAGCTCATTCTTGACTCTGTCATATAGAAAATTGCCTATAAAAGCTGACAGAATATAGCTCACCTAACCAGCACAGGTTAACTAGATAGCTGTATTTCAATTAAAGAAAAAAGCCAATTGTTGCATATCTTATTATCATACTAAAACATCCTTGGCAACAATTAATAGCTACCCAATTCATAGAAATTGCTTTCATTATTTTTGAAGCAGCTTCTTTCTTTGAATGTAATGACTAAAAGTAAAGAAACAGATGTTTCTGTTGCTAAGGAGATTGAATTGAAAAAAAAAAAGGAGATAAAATAAATATTTAGAATTTTTTTAAAAAGGAAAATTCCTTCCTCTTGGATTTAACTACTTGCTATGTAACCAGCAGCACATACAGTTCTCATATAACAAAACAACGTGTTTCTTTTTCTTACTTTGTGATTTTACTGTAATATATTCTGCATACTTATTCTGGGAGAAAATAGTGTAACAAATGAAGATGCCTAGACGCATGCACCAGCATCTCTGTCTTGAGTAGCTGCAGATGCTCATTGTCAAAAGTGGATATCTACATAATAAACTAGAATTCTGCTTAAGTGAGGGAAACTTTAACTGTCCATGATATGCACAACATAACAATTATGACAAAGCTAATACTAAAAAATAAAAGAAGACGCAATCTTATAAAACAGAAAAATTATCTAACAGTAGGCAGATTTTTTTAATGTACATGTTCACATTTTTACTGTAATTAACCTCGTGTTGTACAAGCACAGACCAGATTGCCAGGGATATAAAAAGCTAGGTCAGGAAAGACTTGCTTGAAGTAAATTTGCTTCTATTGTATGTGCTCAAGAAGGCAAGATTATACCCATCTGCCCATAAAACAGGTGAGCAGGTGCTAAGTTAAAAAAATAAAGAAATCCAGTTATACTGAGTTTATAATAAGAAAAACAATTTTTAAAAAAATTATTCTGCCATACTTTGAAAGTTAGGTATATTTTTATTTTCTACAGCAGATCACATAAGACAATGGTAGTCATATTGTTTTTCCACTTCAGGTGACTGTAACCTTACTACCATTACAGGAAACGCTTATGTAAATGAAAAACTTGTATGAGGCACAGTGAAACTGATAATAAATAATAACACAAAGACAACTAGCAAATCACAACCTTCCCTGAATACAACTACAAATTTAAAAGAAGCATAAAAGCGTATAACAAAAATTATTTGTGCTGTGCATCATCTTGCCTCTCATACCTACTGGAATTGCAACACTGCTACAGTGCAGCATAATCGTGTCACTCGCCAGTGCCCTACTGACATGTTTTTCTACTGCATTATTAGCACCCTTGGAGGACTCCCTATTACTCAAAACTGATTTATTCTTGCCAGGTATCTTGCTCTCTCTAATCTGTCCTTTCCTGCAGTCAATAGCAGCCATCTCCCGGATGACATCTGAGCCTGTTTTCAGGCTTATTGTAACTGATTCATGTCCCAGCTTCAGTGGCAAACACATAACTGTCAGATGGAGTACTGATGGCGGTACCTCTTCCCAATCCCAAAATGTCTGTAAGCACTGAGCATTTTGATTTCTCACTGTGATGGCAGTTTAGCTCCATCCACTACTTCTGTTTTCCTTCTATAAAGCCGGATTTTTCAAGATTCTTTCCAAGCAGATATAGCTTGCCGACTAAAAGTTAACTTGTCGTTTGATTTCAGACAGATTCAGCACTGGAGTGTATTTTGTAACAGGCATTCAAAGCCTAATGAATCAGTTTATACCTGCTACTTCTAGCAGCACAAACCCCACAATGAAAAGCAAAGGAAAAACCTGGAAAAAAAAGTCTATTTACACAAAACTACCTTCTCTTATTTTTCTTGTCTTCTTTTCTTTTTCTTTAAATATACAAAAATAAGCTGTTCATAAGGGCAAAGGCACCTGCCTGGACTGCAATGAATGGAACTGAAATGCAGCTTTATGCACTCATTCCTCACGTGTGCTCTATTCCACCAAAAACATTTATCAGACACCTACACAGTCACACTATCTAAAACTCCAGTCACAAAGTAATTACAAACAGAGGATTCCTTCCAAGAAGGATGCTGACTGTAAACCTTTTCCTTTTCATGAGGTAGCTCTAAAATACTTCAGTTCAGGATTCATCATCAAACATGAAGGGCAACATCATTCTCAAGCACATAATTTCTTCTGAAATCACACCATTATGACTTCAGTATCAGTTCCACAAACATCTAGAACTGTCAGTACTGAGTTTTTAGTACAGGAAATAACGGATAAAACCATAAATAAAGGACATATTATTAAGAGCACCACAGCTAGGATTTTACATTTTCCCTCATGTCAGACAGATACCCTTATTCAGTGCTTCTAGCAGGTTACACACAAGTATTTCATAGAGCATCATCTGCAATGAGCTAAAACACTTTTCTTTGGGCTCTCCAAGGACCAATGCCAGTTCAGGCTTTCTAGTCAAGATCTGTCCATTTAAGCCTCACATGAGGTACTCAGACAGTTATCCTACTACTTCCCTCAAGCTTTCATTCTAAGTCAGCCCAAATACCTACAGCATTTTACCCCCACCCTTTCACCCACAGTCCCATATGCCCATAGAAGCAAAAACATTAGTTTTCTTTTTAAAATTATGACATATATTAAAACCTGCCCTTAGTTAGAAAAATCAAAGGTAAAAGCTCAAATGTGGTTTGTTGGCTGTTTGGGTTTTTCCCCCCACAGAGCCTTTTTTATACAGAAGCTCATATCCTACTGAAGTATATGAAAACGATATGACTTGTACAACAGTACAGAATGCAGATTATTGTTAGTATAATCTGTACCTAACTTCAAGAGAAACCTTATAAAACACCAAATACTATCAGCATCTATTGATAACCACACAACTTTGTATGCTACATCGTAATCAGTCAAAAATCCAGCATTTCAAACATCTAGTTATCTTCACCAGTACATTCTTACTTGATATTTAGTGATAATTTTCTATTTTTATATATATTTTCTCATTACAGCCTCTCAGTCTGAGTACCCAAATCTAGATTCCACTAAAATATTTTAAGATACAGTAATCCTTTTTTTTTATATAAATTATCCTAGAGTTACTGTTCTGATTGAGTTATTTCCATCGTTCATACATCTGACTGTACCCAAAACAAGATTCAATTCCTCTTCTATTCATGCAGGACTTGAAAAATGACAGTGTTTCATTTATTTCGTCAAATCAAATCTTGGGTCTTAAAAGACGCTGCTAAATAAATTTCTCTGCCAGCAAGTATTTCTGCACTGCTAAGGCCAATGGCATGGGCATATATCCTGATGAATTTAAAGTTGCTCCTAAAACTAAACAGGTTAAACCCCATTAACATTCTACTAAACTCTAGAAGAAACACAGAAATGTAAAGAAATAGCCTGTCTTCCTTAAAATATGTTTTAGTTAAACAAGTAATTGGAGATATGGCATAATTTACAAAAGTGTGGTAACACCTTAATTCTGTAATCATTGCTCATCTTACAATGATCCATTTTAATTGATTATATATATCCTTGCTGTTTCGTCACACTGAACTATCACTGATAATTCCAGGAAGAGACCATTTTACTCTACTGATTAAAAAAAAAAATCAAAACCATTTTCTGATGCCTTCTTTTGTATTTGGGATACAGATTTTAGGTGAGGGGTGAGGAACGGGAGAAGAGCACTGTAGCAATACTCACTTATTGGTTAGTATATAATGTAGAGTAATACTCTAAGTTTAAGGCTTACACAGGATGGTATTCTACACCTTTGCTGCCAAAATAATTAGGTAGGAGAAAAATCAATAGAGTAAGTTACATTGGTTTTGACACTACATTTCTGAGCATAAATATTTTACTTAACAGGTTGTGACTTAGTTTTCTGCTTAGGAAAGGAAAGACGCCACTAGTTTGGGGTTTTGCAGGAGGGTTGTTTTCTGGCTGTTATGTTTTGATTTGGTAGGTTTTTTTGGGGAAGGGGTCAAGGAGGTGAGGCTGTGAGCATAGAACTACAGTAGAAAAGAGAAAAGAGCCAGAAAATGAAACAATTATGAAAAGCAATAAGCACAAGCATACTAAAATTACTGTTAACACTCACTGAAGATACCTTTCAGGAGCTGGCCAGAACACAGTATAAGACGGTATATGCTGCTGGCAGAAGTAGCTCTGGAATTTGGCAGAAACCATGCAAACAAGTCTTTGATCTTTAGGCTCCAACACAGAGAGAATTAGTGTTGGTGATGGATGCTGTCACTTAGAAGATCCATGAATATTCCCCATTATTTTGTATACTTTTGTGCCCTTTAAAAATCATCGGAAACCAACAAATCAAACATGGTAAAGAGGCATGTAAGCATGAGAATAAAAAGAGAGCTACTTCAGCAATTTTCTCAAGTTGTTTTGATTATTTATACCTATGTGAGTTTACAGAAGGTTTTCACACCATACAGAATATGTTCTTTCATACAGAGGGGCAGCCCTAAAAGTGCAAAAAGTCTTGCATCCTCCAGACCCAAGACAAAGAGCAGTCCAGAAGATGGCAGTGACTGAGAGGCTGCTTTCCTCCCACTCTCACAAAAGAAGGGAATTTACAGTCAAGATGTGTATACCTAAGAAAGTGAATCCCCCCTTGAGGGTAAGTCCAGGAGGATTTTGTTCAGTAAGTTAAACTTGCTTTTTCTTTAAGGTAGTTACTTTCTAAAAGCTTTGATCCACCATGATGGGATAATAGCAGCCATTTTTTAAAAGAAAACTTTTCAAAAAACCTCCAAAACAAAGAGCAAACCTCACAAATGTTCTGAAATATTGATGCCACAGCCTCTGAATAGCACAGATGATGTTGAATAAGACACAATGTAGGGAAATTAGGCTTGTTTTTTTTTTGGAACCCATGTTATCAATTGTATAAAGAAGAACAGATCAAAAGGTAGAAACAGTGCTCACCGGCTGGGCAAACATAACAAAAAGGCAGTAATTGAGAAGTTATCAGCACTACTTCATCACACCAGCAAATCCACAGGAACACAAATTTAATGAGGGAAATAAAGAATGGACAATCTGGTTCAACACTGCAAAGTTAGCAGCAGAGCCTATGACAGGCTGAAAACAAGAGATGTCACCAGCACCCAGGGCAGAACCCAGGACAATTTCCCAGCCCCAAATCCACAGCTAAGGAAAATTCATTGTGACATGCAAAGACAGAACTTCTCCCAGATTAGCTGAAGTAATATATTGTGTGCAGTGATCTTGTGGTACTTATAGTCTTCCCCCATCCTGTTGTTCTGTGAGGTCTCTGCCCTCACAAAATTGTTGGAAATCCTCTTAAGTAACTATTTCACTGCTAGTGAGGGAAGGCTCTGCTCCTCACAAGAGAGCACTAAGCTCTCTTGTCCTAGCATGTCTCCTGATTCAAATCAAACCCATCACAAACTCTCACAGACATATGATGAGGAGCACTAGGAAGGAATTTTTTTCCTCAGTATCTGAAAATCCTTCCTGGTTTCAATATTTTCCAGAGGAATGTAAAAAAGCAATATACAGGACTTAGCCACCATTTTGGAAGCCTTACTTGGACACATTCTCAACCTCAATTACTGCAGGGAATTATGAATGTCATCTCACAAGCAGCTGTGCTCCTGCCTTGGGAGATCACTTGGTGTTATTCAGATTCACTCATAAAAAACAGGTAGTAAAACCAAACAAACCAACCAGCCCTACCTACACAAGACTATAGCAGGGGATTTTAAGATTGAATTATCGGGTATTTAGAAATTTTCATTGGGGACCTAATTCTGCAACCTTTTCCTGACAAACCCCAGTTGATATTAGAACAAAAGTGAGACCTTCTGGATATTAATCTGTTCTTCTCAATCTCTGCTTTAACTATTTGAGGATAGGTTATGAAGATCCCTTAAAACAAATATGTGAACTTTTACATAGAGTATATAGATACAATTATAGCAGTAAAAACACATTTCAGGAATCTTCTGTTTCATTTTTCTAATTATACAGAATTGCCAGAATACTGTGTTGAAATTCAGACTTGTAAAAAAATACAAATAAATAATTAACTCCACAACCCCACTGGACTTTTATTCCCAATATAAAGAATTACTTACACTGAAGGATTTCTGGTTTTCTCATTTTAATTTTCTTATACTAATATACTGTGTTACTATATACTAATATACTATATACTAGACATAAAATTTTAAAATTCAATTATCCAGGCCCTTATAATAATTTACGTTTTAGTAGGAGGCACAGATCTTAACAGTTACAAAAACTGAAGACAGAGTCATGGAGTCAGAAAACAAGCTTTCAGTAGAAAATTTATAATGACAACCAATTGACCCACTGCAAACAACACAGAAGAATGTGTTGATTTTTTGTGTGAGTGAAAGAATTAGCTTGGAATGTGGTGCTTGGCATTATCTAAACCCCACAATTTTTGCCATGCTTTAAAAGATGTGATACAATTTAAAGTGTTATATTGAACAAACTCCAATCAGAACATTTATTTTACAAGAGGCACAATCTAGAAGTAGTTTCTTAAAAATATTGCCACTGAATTAAATGGCTTGAGTAAGAATTGTATGCAGCAAGATTAAAATCCACGAGAGAATAAAAAGGTCAAAATTTTTTTAAAAAATTAAAATTTATGGGAGTTGATCAACTGAAGGTTATCTTTCCTTTACTCTTGAGCTACTCCTAACCTACTTACTCTGCTGGACATATTGGGATAAGTGTGTTACTGTATGTAATTACATTAATTCCCAGTGCATATGTACAACATTAATTAAATTATAGGGTGTCTTGTGAGCATTCTGTTCAGCAGTTAGAGAACAGATAATTTCAAAGGTTCCTCTCCTTGTTTATCTTCCCTTTGCACAGAATATACTATAGCATCTGCAGATCTACAGCTTCCAGACAGGTAGTCATTCATGTAGACTAAATAGCTCTTGTTGTGTTAAAAATCTAAACAAACGGCCCACTTGAATGAAGAAATGGTTCTTCTGAAGCCAAGAGCAATACATTCCTAACATGCTCATTTGAATTCGTCAGGATGGGCAACTCTAGCAAACAAAAATCCAGGTAGATAGGAAGAAGGTTTATTTCTCTTAGTGAAGCATTCTGAAATAATTCAGTTGGGCTGGAAAAGACAGAAGGAGATTCTGTAAAGTAAAGTGCTGAGACAAATTGCTTTCCTCTACAAAAACACTTTTCTGCAGAGATGTTCCTAGGCATTTTTCAAGCACAGATGGAAGCACTTTGGTGGACAATATAAACACATCGCAGAGCAAAACAACATACAAAACTGAAGTTGTGACTACTCACTGAAAGGGGAGGTCTGCAATGAGCTATTTGGCAATTGTTATGGGTGGTGTCTTGAGGTCATCAGTTGAGAGGGAGTTGCTAATATGTTGGGCAAGGAAAAGCAAGAAGAATCTGCGAGGAAGAAAAAAAAGTATAACTTTTAGAAAAAATGAACAGTAAAACACCAGTAATAAGCAAATACTTTAAAGGTAATTTGGTACTTAGCTCTTTTTTTTTTTTTTTTTTGAAGTACCAAAAGGCAAGGTAATCTACCCACTCTAGGATGTAAAAAAATAACAGTCACATTTTTCCTTATGCCTCTTATTTTGCCTCCTCCCTACCATGAATAGACCAACTGTAACTGTAAACACTCAAGCAATGAGACTGATTAGTAATTTAATTTTTACAGTGCTAAAACTGGCAGAAAGGAGTGGACCATTTCCTCTCTAATCAATTCCCAAATAAAGACATGATAATGTTGGATAGTATTCTGCAAAACTTTTGGATTGAGACAGTTCTTCCTCCAGGTACCTTTCATGGTGAAAAGTTCAAATTGAAGTATTCTCCAATGTCACCACTTCACAGACCCCTTGTTTTTTCCTCCATCAATTTATTATTTTCTTTCTCTATATCCAATACTTCATACTACCCTCTTGTCCCCAAATTTCCTCCAGAATTTTCCTTATCCTTAAAAGTATGTTTTGAAAATAAAAATTACCTAACATATGCATTTGATTTAGTTTTCACCTGGCCAATGAAATGATCCAGACAGAAACACAACTACTTGTAAGAAGACTTGGAAAAAAAAAAAGTTTCACCTTGCTTTATGAGCAATAATAAATAACGGTGAAGAAATGACTGGCCATGCTGCCAAAGAAATTTGAATAGATGATAGTCATCCATTTGAAAAATACCAAATCACCACAGGCTGGAGGTTGGAATAGACAAGCAGACCATCTACACTAGAGTGAAATATTTAATAAATACATAGAAAAACCTATAAAGACAAGCTAATCCTTTCCACTGTTAAACACGCAACTTATAAGGAATTTTCTTTTAACTTTGAAAGTATTTAACACTGCCAGCTTTATCTATCGCTTTCACTGAATTTAAATTACTGGTACTTATTTTTGGTTAAGAAAGAAGCTTGATGTACTAGCACTACTTAACTGCTGAGGTCTATCTCCCTGGAAATGAATAGGCATAATTGTATTTCAGGCCAACAGCTTTCCATAAAGCATCAATTATTTAAATAAGACAAAGAATTCAATACACATTGTACATTAGCATCATGTAAAATCTTTAAGGTCGGAATCATGGCATAAGATCTTCTAAGAATATGAATCAATGAGGAAAAAAAACCCAGTGCTTTTAATTTGCAAATGTGAAAGCTGAAATACAGATAACCTGACTAATTAGGGGTTGGAATGCAGTCTTCACTTTCATAATCTACTTGTTTTCATTATCATGCTTACTTTCTTTTGTGCAATCCTATCAACCTATGCCTCAATGCAAATTACACTTCTATTACATACCTCCCGCTTTGGAATTTCTGTGCCATTTACAGTATTTGCTTATAATTGCTAATCCTTTTATACCTTCCCTCTTTGTATATCGGTGTTTCAGAACTACCAAATTTGGAACAGAAACAGTCGTAAGAGCAGCATCAGGTTACACAGAGATACAAACACCGATAATCTACCAAGAAAAGGAACAATAAGCAATTTGTGAGAGCTAAAATCCGCCTCAAGTCAGACTCATGCAAAAACCAGCGACCAGACGTGCATGATCACCTTTTAATCTTCAAGAAAGACCATCTTATACAGGCTTTAAAAACTGCTTATGGGGAGCTGTTGACTAACAAAGACACGTGTGGCCACTTCCAGCTGAAGCTGAGAAGTATTTTGACTTTGAAAGACAAAATAATTGGCGCACGGAGCGCTCGGAGGCACAGATGACTGCCCTGCTGGCCCGGAGGGAAGGGGTCCTGCAGAGCCCAGCCCTTCCCCGGGAGGTTCCTGTCAGCCCCCCGGTCCCCTCATCCCCTGAGCCCGCCAAGAAGCAGCTGCTCGAGCCCAGCCGTGCTGACCAGCTCCTGTGTGACTCTAATCGTGCTGCTGGCATAATGCCTTCACGTTTAGCAATTTGTAGGGAAGAGGCAAAACATGATGCAAAAATGGCCTTAAAAGATGACTACAGTAAGTACAGAGCTTTTCAAACACAGAGATTTAAAGGAATTTGATTTTCTTTCTCCTCTGACACTGTAAAAAACCACAGTAGTGCTACAATTACTGCTTTACATGTGAGAGGTCCAAAGAAATGTGAAACAGTCGAGCTATAACTAAAAAAAACCACCTTATCCTAAATCCATGTAGTAAATTATTTCAGTAACAAAAATAAAAACAAGTTTTACATTTCATTATAAGTTTTTTTTTGTAACCTACTTGTTACCAAGACTGGCTAAAAATGCTATCTGACAAGTTGAAATGTCTCTCTAAATGCTAACTTTTTTTTTTTTTTTACCTTAATATGCCTTTCCGTAAGAGGACAGATGAGAAATATTTGTATACGTCTACCAGCATTTACAAATAAGTGAAACTGTTGTCTAATAACTGACAACAAAACCAAGGGGAAAAAAAGAAGGAAAAATAGACAGGATTAAGTTGTTCCTTTCAGACTTCTTACAATAATACCAGAGTCTTTAAAAATAATTTCAGCAGATACTACATAACCAGTATAAAAATAGAGCACACTATTTCTCAAAAGGAAGGCATGTCCCATGTACCAGCCTGTCACTGACATTTCTGGAGTCTGAGAGACTCTGTCTCATAATTTTTCATCATCTAATGATGAGAGATGATGATTTTCTAAGTAACAGGAGGATCAGGGGAATACCTTCCTAGTACCTGGAAAAGCATCTATCTGCTTCACAGCTATACTGCAAGTTTATGACAAAATTGTCATCAAATGGTCAATTAAACAGTGAAGAAGATAGATTAGAATTAAGTTTGCTCAGAAAATAAAGTAAAAAAGGGTAATTTTGCCAGTTACATTCTTGTTAGCTGTAGGGGTGTCCATGAGGCGCTGGCAGTGAGGCGGCAGGGGCTCTGTCAGGAGACAGCGGGGCTGCCCTGTGCTGGTTCCAGCTGGTTGAAACCGGTTCCACTGCTGCCCCCCCACAGGACACCGCTACAGCACCGTTCACACATTTCCATAATCCTTCTCAACACTAGTGAAAACGAGGCCTATGTCAAGACTTAAAAATTCCAGCGGGTGCCTGTTGGTGCTATGGGACATACAAACACTTCCCATACTTCTGCCCCTGTCCATGTTGCCATTTAAATTTCAGCTAATACCAACAGTGCTAGCAGCCACAGACACAGCTCACCTCATAAGAGTACAAAGAGGGGTAATTAAATGTGAAGAAAGGCTGTACATTACTTTGAGAGCCACTGGAGTAATTGATATAAAAATCCATAAATTCACTATACACTGCAAGATCTAGTCCTTATAGAGTAATCTGCCAGTACTGTTGGGATGGTATCAATAAGCTGGCAGACACTTAAAAACTCTGAGAGAGGATTTGGCACACTTCATGCTGTCGCATGTCTTGCCTTTGTTAATGATTAATTAATGAGTCGTGTTTCTTAGATGAAGGTTATAGATTACACACATAGCAATGACAAAAATGGAGTATCACAGCTGAAAGCATACAAAAGCCAGGGAACTGCAAAAACTACATAACACAGACAATTTGCACTTGGTCCTGGTCAACGCATTCTTTATGTTGTAGTCCAGTATTAGTATTTTTTAAGTTTGGTTTTGTTTTCTTTTGGTCACTAGATCCTTTAATGCAAACTACTCACCCATGGAGCATCACTAAAACATGTCCCTGCTCAGTTCTGAAACTGCTGTCCCAGGCCAGGTAGCCTCCTCTGAGCTCTTGCCACAGTGCCCGGTGCTGAGCAGCACTACCCAACCACTTCATGTTCACCTCACCCAAGATTCCCATTTAATTGTCTGGGATCTTGGCACGGGAAGATGAAGAAGACATGTCCTCTAACACCATGTGCCCCATTTTCATAACCCTTAGCATTATACAGCACTTTGTGTGCTACAGGACAGCTCTGAGTGCTGTCAGCTTACAGCTGACAGTGACAAACATTTTTATAAATGAAGGTATCCAGTTACCAAGGAACACTTAAGCATTTACTGGCTATGCCAAGTCTGTTTCATACAGGTATCTCTCACTACACAGAAGGGGATGGAAGACAGACATTCCAGTTCACTTCTCTCCTCAACCCTGCAGCCATGTGAGTACATCAGTAGCAGTCACCATCTTTGTGAGCAAGCTAAAAGAGGCAACATTGCTACCAGAGGCAACATTGCTACCAGAGGCAATTCTCTCTTTACCTCAGCTACTGCCTTCCTAGTTTTGCAACATCTTCCTTCCTCTGGGCCAAGACAGGAGCTGACGTGGTTACTCAATGAACCTCACTGGGCACTTTACCAAAATATTCCTGTTTCTTTTGTCTCTTCTTGCCACAGTTTTAGTCTCCATCTGTCCTTCAGTCTGGCTCAGTGTATTGCCATGTAAGGGCAACACACAGGGCTGGGGGGAGTGCACAGGGCAGGAATGAGCACATAGGAATGTCCTGATCAGGTGCTGAGGACTGATGGCAGAACTGCAGGTGAAGTAACACAGGATGTTCTCCCTCCTGAACTCTTTGTTTCATCAACATGGAAATTAAATTAATTTTGAGTAATAAATATTATTAATAATAAAACATTCAAAAGCCATTAATTCATAAACACAAGTTTTTCAATATATTACAACTGTAGAATAAAAAAACCCAACAAAATTACAGAAAAAAAATTATCAACTTCTCAAGTATCTAAGTTCTGTACCAGTTAATAATTGACATTTTCCAAACTTCTAGTTTTTCTCTAATAAGTATTAGTAACAGTTGTCTTCAACTGTTAAAATTTTGAAGAGAAATATTGATGAAAGTCAGGAAGAATGGGAATCCAGTCCTCAATGGTAACAGGAAAGATCATGGCAAAAATCTAATAGCACTGCTTGTAAGAGTCCGAGAATGAAAAAAGCAGCTGAATCACAGCAGAACACAAAACACAATACACTGGGCAAGTAACTTTGCTCCCACCTTCAGAGATACAGCAACGTTAACCCAAATAAAAAGAAAAGCAGTAGAAATGAAAAAACACCAGCCTTTGTGAAATATCTGCTGAAGGATGGATCCAGACGAGCAGGGAGAAAGAACGCTGAAGCAGGATGGTGGTCATCCATAATATGAAGGAGACCATGATTCCACCAGTAAATTAAAAATGCTACAATGGAGTAACACTAGAAGTTGGTGCTTAACAAGCAACAGCTGTAGTGCCATCCCTGCAGGAAGAAGCCTCTTCTAGCATACGAATCAGCAGAGCTGACACTAATAAAGCAATATTATGCTCAGTGAGGAAAAAAAATAAAAATAATTCACCAGCACTGCTGAGTGGTTTATCCATGGTCTATTTCTAGTTACAAAACAGTGTTTTAGATAGATTAAAACCCACCGGATAACAAACTTCAAAGATTCAGTTGTTTCTAAAACTGCAAGGGGAAGAACCTGAAAGGAAAAGACTCAGAAAACTCCTCTCTAGAGGAGAAAGTAGCAAAAAAAAAATTTTCATGTGAATTTAAAGACAAATCTGAAAGGAAATTTTACAAAATTTCTCACTAAAAGGTACAGTGTGCATTTAACACAAAATTTTACTAAATTTCTCAATAAAAGATACAGCGTGCATTTAACACCTAAAATAATACTTCTTGCGTCCAAACAAAACAAAGGGCTGAAAAAAGTGTCAGGTAAACAGAAAACATGTATCAACAATTTGGAGAGTGTAGAACAGACCAATTGTGAGGAGTTCACTGGTTTCTCAAGAGCAAGAAGAAGGAGTTGGAAAGAGAAAGCAAAGTGAGTAAGATTCATGAAAGGCATTCTGGTGTTGTGCAGGAGACCAGCAAGAAACACATTCTGGGCTATGCCCACCACCTCTATGACCAATGAGAAAACCACTGTCTCTTGATAAGTAGTTTTGGTTTTTCTTTTTAAGTAGCTCAACTGAGCCAAACATTAATCAGTGTCACTTTAGAGTACAGACCACGGCATAAACCTGAGCAATTACTAATAGGTGCAAAGTGTTAGTGGATCTACATGCACACACAAACACCTAGCAGTCTGACTCAGCTAAGTTCAAGGGATTCATTGAAAACATATAAACAGCCAAGGAGATAATGACCAAAGCATGAAAATAGATCTAAGACTGTATTTACCATAACTTTACACAGAGAGTTTCCAATTACAAAGGATAAAATAAAATGGAGAAAAGAATAAAACAATTAAAATACCAGAATATAATTAACTTTCAGAACTACTGCAAAGCTTCAAAGATGGGCATCATGGCAATCAGATTCAACCAGCAATAGGCAATTCCTTAGGTGAAGCTGCAAACATCAGAGGAAGGGGAGAGGGAAAAGAGGAGGTAAATAATCCTACTAGGCCATACACAGCTCACCTAGGATGGAACTAGGGCTATCTGAAAGTGAAGGGAACATCAGCAGGGGACAGAGAAGGCCTGTCTCTATCATCCATTTAGTGCAGCTAGGAGCAGCAGCTGGCACATGGTTATGGCTGCCAACACCTGAAATGGATCTACAGCCTTGACTGGTAACACACCCTGCAAATAAAGTCCTGGTCTTCCCTTCTTTACCTTGCACCAGCCACTAATGTAGTGGCACCTGAGAAACCTCCTGTTGGTGGAATGAAGGAAATTCTGCAACTGTTCACAGCACCATCACCAGGCACCACTAGAAGTGTAATTTTGTCTGGATATAAGCAAAACTTAGCATTCCAATAAATGAGAAAGTGTTCCAACAGTATTTTATGAAAAATCAATAGTAATTTCAATTCCAAACACTGTCTTTGGATAAGACTTATTTACATGCATACTGAGATAACCAGTATATTGTCTCTTTAAAAGGGATAAATAAAGTAACTCCAGGAGAGTCTCTCTCTCATTCAGAGACATAAATAAGTGTGTGACTGTATAAATATACCTAGAATTTTTTTTCTGAGGACTACACACACCACCCCCTATATATAAAGAGCAGCTAAACCGAGTTGGTGAAGGTATGTGCTTCATAAAGTCTGAATAAGAATGCCTCTGTCCTCACCTAATCTTGCACAGGTATGCATTCCTGTGAACTGTCTAGACCACAACCACAAGATTACCACGACTCACAGCTCTTCATATTACATGGTAAAAATCCTGGTGTGCTTTGACCAGATCTGAAGAGAATGAGCAGTACAGCAGCAGTCACCTTTCCTTCCCCTGCCGGGTCAGTTAGGAGAAACCTTCCCCTGCCAATGCCACAGGGCAGAGCCTGCTTGCTCCCTCCCAGGGAACAGCTGGAAAACAGCAATACAGGAACAGTGTCATGCACTTGAATATTCCCCTTTGACAAAATCATACCACTCAGAGGAAAGGACACCACAGAGAAAGCTGCAAGGTATGTTATCCCAACCTAACTAGCAGCAGTCCCTTTCCTTTTTCCTTTCCTTTCCTTTCCTTTCCTTTCCTTTCCTTTCCTTTCCTTTCCTTTCCTTTCCTTTCCTTTCCTTTCCTTTCCTTTCCTTTCCTTTCTCCCCTTTCCTTTCCTTCTCTTTCCCCTTTCCTTTCCTTTCTCCCCTTTCCTTTCCTTTCTCCCCTTTCCTTTCCTTTCTCCCCTTTCCTTTCCTTTCTCCCCTTTCCTTTCCTTTCTCCCCTTTCCTTTCCTTTCTCCCCTTTCCTTTCCTTTCTTCTCCCCTTTCCTTTCTTCTCCCTTTCCTTTCCTTTCCTTTCCTTTCCTTTCTCTCCTTTCCTTTCCTTTCCTTTCCTTTCCTTTCCTTTCCTTTCCTTTCCTTTCCTTTCCTTTCCTTTCCTTTCCTTTCCTTCCTTTCCTTTCCTTTCCTTTCCTTTCCTTTCCTTTCCTTTCCTTTCCTTTCCTTTCCTTTCCTTTCCTTCCTCCTTTCCTTCTCCCCTTTCCTTTCCTTTCCTTTCTCCCCTTTCCTTTCCTTTCCTTTCTCCCCTTTCCTTTCCTTTCCTTTCTCCCTTTCCTTTCCTTTCCTTTCTCCCCTTTCCTTTCCTTTCCTTTCTCCCCTTTCCTTTCCTTTCCTTTCTCCCCTTTCCTTTCCTTTCCTTTCTCCCCTTTCCTTTCCTTTCCCCCCTTTCCTTTCCTTTCCTTTCTCCCCTTTCCTTTCCTTTCCTTTCTCCCCTTTCCTTTCCTTTCCTTTCTCCCCTTTCCTTTCCTTTCCTTTCTCCCCTTTCCTTTCCTTTCCTTTCCTTTCTCCCCTTTCCTTTCCTTTCTCCCCTTTCCTTTCCTTTCCTTTCCTTTCCTTTCCTTTCCTTTCCTTTCCTTTCCTTTCCTTTCCTTTCCTTTCCTTTCCTTTCCTTTCCTTTCCTTTCCTTTCCTTTCCTTTCCTTTCCTTTCCTTTCCTTTCTCCCCTTTCCTTTCCTTTCCTTTCTCCCCTTTCCTTTCCTTTCCTTTCTCCCCTTTCCTTTCCTTTCCTTTCTCCCCCTTTCCTTTCCTTTCCTTTCCTTTCCTTTCCTTTTTCCTTTCCTTTCCTTTCCTTTCCTTTCCTTTCCTTTCCTTTCCTTTCTCTCCTTTCCTTTCCTTTCTCTCCTTTCCTTTCCTTTCCTTTCCTTTCTCTCCTTTCCTTTCCTTTCCTTTCCTTTCCTTTCCTTTCCTTTCCTTTCCTTTCCTTTCCTTTCCTTTCCTTTCCTTTCCTTTCCTTTCCTTTCCTTTCCTTTCCTTTCCTTTCCTTTCCTTTCCTTTCCTTTCCTTTCCTTTCCTTTCTCTCCTTTCCTTTCCTTTCCTTTCCTTTCCTTTCCTTTCCTTTCCTTTCCTTTCCTTTCCTTTCCTTTCCTTTCCTTTCCTTTCCTTTCCTTTCCTTTCCTTTCCTTTCCTTTTTCCCCTTTCCTTTCCTTTCCTTTTTCCCCTTTCCTTTCCTTTCCTTTCCTTTCCTTTCCTTTCCTTTCCTTTCCTTTCCTTTCCTTTTTCCCCTTTCCTTTCCTTTCCTTTTTCCCCTTTCCTTTCCTTTTTCCCTTTTCCCCTTTCCTTTCCTTTTTCCCTTTTCCTTTCCTTTTTCCCCTTTCCTTTCCTTTTTCCCCTTTCCTTTCCTTTTTTCCCCTTTCCTTTCCTTTCCTTTTTCCCCTTTCCTTTCCTTTCCTTTCCCCTTTCCTTTCCTTTCCTTTCCTTTCCTTTCTTTCCTTTCCTTTCCTTTCCTTTCCTTTTCCTTTCCTTTCCTTTTTTCCTTTTTCCTTTTTTTTTCCTTTTTCCTTTTTCCTTTCCTTTTTCCTTTCCTTTTTCCTTTTTTCCTTTCCTTTCCTTTCCTTGAAACAGGTGGTTCTTTACACAGCAAATGCACACTTGCTGGAAGATGCTGAGGAGGCCACAAGTTTATAAAGATTTAAGCAAAGCCAAGAAAAATCCACAGAGAACTCCACAGAGGTTTCCCAACCAGCCGAGACCACATCCATGAAGTCCCAGGACCAAAAGGGCTGGAAGACTGGGAAATAGTAAGTGGCATTTCAGTGATGATTGCCTTTTTTACTGTCCTCAGGTATCCACTTACGGCCATCAATCTAAACCAGTATGGCCTTTATTCTATTTCTTTTTCCTTGTAGCAGTTCTCTACATCTAGCCAGAGACAGACATGAAGTATTTGGCTTGATACCTACCAGCTCATCTTGATAATGCCTTTTGCACTGGCAAATGAAGACAAAAAGTTATATTTTCACCTTTCCCCAGACTATTAATGCAATCCCAGAATATTAAGTCAGTGCATCAAACTCTATGTGTTACCTTATTTATTTAGACCCACAAGATGATATAACTCAGAGACACAGATCAAGACACAGAACAAAAAAATAGGTATTATGAGATGCTGATCCCCCCTTCAGCAAATTCAAAAAACCCTGACATAGCTCACAGCTGCTTTTTGTCCTTTCATGATTTTAGTAGACCATCTCTCTTGAATTACAGATAGCTGACACCATTTTACTAAGTGTCACAAACACCAACATTTTCAAGCACTGTTTTTCACCTGTGTTCTCTACTGTGCACAGTATTAGTCATCCATTAACAGCAACAGCTGCTGAAGAGCAGGGTAGTACCTTGATGCTGATACCTCGCTGCTAATGAGCATAAACTGCACCTTGCACTCAACTGTATTGTTAGGAAGTGTGGAAATCTAGAAGGAATTTTTCACTCCTCTATATTTCTCCATATTTAAAATATCTAAATATGGCCTGAAACTGTCTTTATTTCCCCACCCCCCCAAAATGTGAGTTGTGTTCTAACAAACCTATTGTAATGAAATTTCTCCATCTCTAAGTATAGCACTGCACTAATAAAACAGTGACATAAACCCACATGGTTGGTTAATTTGTGACACAAAATAAAAGGCCAACAGAGTGGCAAGCCAGAACTGTCATTTCAAATTAGGGCATACGACAACCCTAATGTGATTTGAAATTCAGATTTATATTAGGCCTCATTAAGCAGTTTAGAGAAATGCATACATCTTTTTAATGGGTCTTTTTTTTTAACCTGATTACCTTTAGAGAATGATGTACATAGATAAAAACACAGTATTTCCAAATCAAAATATATTTTAATACTACATTTGTTTCAAGCACTATCATCTCTCAGCCATGAAAGTGGTAAAGGCAAGAGCCTTCACAGTTCACTAAAAAAACCCAAACAACAAAACAATTACAAAAACTCTGGCATATGTATTGGATGTTGCTTCCAAAACAATTTCAAAGTAAGCAGTACCAAATATTTAGATAATTAAGAAATGAGTTGCCAGTTGCTTCATAGGTAAGTTATATTCATCATAAGACTGAAGCCAACTGGATTTTACAAGTTTGCTTTTGATGTAGGTTCTGTTTACTATTTCTAGCCTTTTCCTCTTACAATATCTGGCAATGCCTTAGCTTAGGGCTTAAGCCAGGACCTTAATACAAGACAGCAATAAAACACACATATCTGTAAATGCTTATGGCTTATCAGTAGTCACTCATCAGTGGAAATAATTTCATTTGTTCATTAGTCCCTAAAGAGCCATGTGTACATTGTTTTCCTGCATAGAAATTTCTGCTCAGGGTATTAATATGGTATCCACTACAGTCTAAAAAGTTGAGATTTCTTTTTCAAAAAATGCATTTACTGAGAAAAAAAAATAATTATTTTTTTTTAATAGACCTTTTGGAAAGCAATGCATAGAGGAAACAACTTCATATTCACCAGGGGATTTGGTTTTGTGAGGCTAAGCAAAAAGTGTGCTTGCCAAGCACAGTTTAGTTTTTCTGCTCCCAGTTATTTCTATTGCCAGTGCTCTGCACTGAGCAAACAGGACAATTTTAAAACTTGCAGAGTTTTTCATTAAATACATATTGATAAAAATATACAGTGTGTGCTTTCATTTTTACAACACAGAAAAGATTCAATGCAACAAGCAAGCTTAAAGGACTCAATTGAGAGTATTGGCATTTGGATGCCAAATACTGGGTAGCACCTAAGTGAGCATAAATACACTTAGATGAGATTTTCAAGTACTAAAAGCTAAGACAGTGGATCTATACATAGCCACTGATAAAAGTAGAGCTTAAAAGGACACAGATTGCTTCTGGCTTTACTAACCTAAAACAGTAATAGGCAAGAAGTTTGAACATTTTCCCCTTTACAATGAAAATGGTAACCACAGATATCTTTACTTGCATGAGCAGGTCAACTTTTAGGTAGTAAACCTCTGGAAAATGTAATTAGCTTCTAAATTTCAGAGTACAGAATTTGAAAAATACTTGGCACAAGTGGCACCTAGGCACTCAGTAACCCAATACAAATATTGCTGATGTAATAAAATATTATATACAAAGTACAAAACTTTATCAACATAATGGCTAACCATTGGTAACATGAGTAAAAAGGCCCACCAAGATGGTACCTTATGTAGCTACGGATAACTAATCCTGTCTGGCTGTCTGCTGGATTTTTAAATATTTTCTACATTATAATGCTACTTGCAAATAATCCTCAAGACACCATCTTGAGTACAGACTGTCATCCAACTTTTATTCTCACATAGTGATGCTCAGCTCTCAGATTTTTACACCTTTTCCTGCTTTTACCAGAAAAGCAAATGTTCACATGTAGGCCAATATTCAGAACTGTTCTTTCTCAAGCAAGAAACTTTATTCTGTGACAGTTCCTCCTTAATGCTATTGTGGTCAAATTATATTCAAGACACATTTGTGCATCACACACACACACTTCTGTGTATGACAGTGTAGGGCTGAGAGAGCTGGGACTGTTCAATCTGGAGAAGAGAAGGCTCAGGAAGACCTCACCCATATGCAAATGTAGCTTAAAGGAGGGTGTGACTGAAAAGACCCCACTGACTGGACTAGAGACAATAGGTACTGACTGAGACAAACGACACTGGGGTTCAACACTGATTTCCACCACAGGTAGTCAAACACTGGAACAGGTTGCTCAGAAAGGACGTGATATCTCCATCTGTGGAGATCTTCAAACTCAACTGGACATAGTAGTCCCAAGAAACCTGTTATAGTTGACCCTGGTTGAGCAAGGAGCTGCACTAGAACTCCAAAGGGACTCTGGAATTAGGAAGAACTGGTAGGACTCCAGAAGATGCTTCAAGCCTTGTACACTCCATTATTATTTATATTTCAGTATAATTTATATGCTGTAATTGTGTGATCTGTTTGGGGTTTTTTTTAATATTTTTTGAAGCTAAACGTTTTCAATATTCATATTCCTCTTTTCTTTTTGGCATACTTAAAGGCAATCATTTCACACTGTCCTCAAGTGCAAGACCTATGGGTTTATCCATGCAAGTTGCATACATGGCCTTAAAAATAATAAGGGGCTAAGCACTCCTTTCCTGATCTGTGTTTGCTTTCTGTCCAGACAGTAATATCATTACAAGGGTGGTTAACCATCACACTTGATTTGTGAAATGAGAGAGCAAGATAGGAGAAAGAAGAGCAGCAGCTTAGCAAAAACAAATTGAAATTAGTCTGACAGAGATCACTGGAACAAGAAGGAGGGAATAAAGACCCACTTTAATATGTGTTGATCCATTTCTATGAAATTTTACACAGGGCAGTTGCCTTGAAGATATTAAATTCCCCTGAGCTCTGAGAAGAATTTGTCAGATACTAAAACAAGAGACTTGAATTAGCATCACCTCTGAGGAGAGAAATGTGAGGCTAATAACTGTTTGCTAGCTGACAAGCTGCCACCCAGCACCCAAGTCACCCAGGGCCAGACAGCACTGCTGAGGGATACAGGGGGCAGGAGGAACCTGCAAAAGGTGTGGCGGGAAGGTTTAAAGGATGGAGGAATACAGGAACTGGCATAACTACAGGGGAAAAAGGACAGAGGAAGATCATAGGGAATATGAGCAAAGAGAAAATGGTAATCCTACTGGTGGAAGGGTTGCTGAGGGGATCAGCAATGAAGGAAAGAAATCTGCAGGCAGGGAAGCTTCATTAGTTCCACTAATCACAGACCAATTTGTTTACAGAGAAGTATTTTGGTTTGTTTGTTGTTTGCCTTACAAGGATGAACAGGTGTCTTAATATATTCTGTATGTGGAGTAACAGAGGAACAGCCAATACTGAGAGCACTCTGTTCAGGCTCAATTTAAAAATGGAAAAGTGATTCTGCATTCAACAGGAAGGATAAAAACGGTATCCTGCTGTTCACAGTGGGAGACGGAATTTAAATATCCTGTAATATAATTTGGTACATCACCACATGTCAGGCTTGACTTTCCTGATTTGCACCCGTAAATTCTTACACAAGAAGAAACCTTTTCAGTTCAAGCAGTAACTTGTGATTTACACCAGGGCAAGTGGAAGAGCATGAGGCCCTTCCTATCTTAATACAATTTGTCATCTCTGTTAAATGCACTAGTGGCAGATATAATCATATGGTAGTATTGTATTACAAGGTAACAATATCGACACTGGATTGAAAGGGGAAACTGATTACTATTTGGTGTTAAGTCATTTACATCATCATTCACAAAAATCAATTAATAGGTTGCAGTGTTCTCCCATTTCAGTTGCTTTTTAATTAAAAGAATAAATCAAATCACAACCAAAAAGAAATCAGTAGTACTCACTTTGGGGGAAAGTTTTTAATGAATGGCTTTAACAGAAGCTATTATGTTCAATTTTAGATGATATAAGGTCACAACAAAGGAAAGTCACATCTTTCAGGAAAGTCACAACTTAAATTCCATGGAGAGCATTTTTTATGCTTCAGTTCCCAAATTCTTCCATGGTACAGTGGTATCTGGCTGCAGACACAAAGTTTGTAAAAGACAACGACAACAAATCACCAATAAAAATTAAAATACCCCTTGCCTAAATGATTCTCATTAATATTTTTTAAACATACTCCAATTTTAAACAAAGGTAGCCAATCTAAAGGGATTCAGGCCACAGTGCTCAGCACCACTCTCGTGGCCCTCTGCTAGTCCTGCTGCTCCCCCATCCAGACACCACTCCCAATGCTTTTGCTCATACAACTTGGGTCTAACTTTTTTTGAACATGGCACTTCATGATCAAAGGACATACAGACTCAAACAAGGAGTTATTATTTAACTGCTTCAGACTATTTTCCTTTTTACATCAGCAGGATCTGCATTAGGGAAAATTACAAAGGGGTTTAAGCTTTGCATCAATTACTGAAACTTTGTTGGCTTTGCTCAGATGCTCTAATTCTGTAGATAGATGCCAGGCAGATGGATGAACAAGAACACAACAAAATAAATGCACCAATGCTCAGTAACACCAAGGGAGCGGGTAGCTACAAACACGAAACAGAAGATTAAATGTATAGGAACAGAGACTGCAGACCAGATTCAGCATGGAGATGCAAGAAGCGAGAGCATACAAAATCCATCTGTGAAGTAACCCATTAGGCAGCTACATCCTTCTCCTCCATACTGCACAGTGTAGTTGCTAAAGGCTTTATGCTGCTTTTGGCTGTCACAGCATTCAGAATGAGAAAGACAGAGGGGCTAAACACAAATATGCAGGCAAAAAGGTTTCAAATAAGTTTTGGAAGAGAAAGCATATCGTGGATCAGTGTAGAAAGGGACAAAGAATACAAGTGACCTCCAATTAAGGTCCAAGATGCAACTAGGAGAAAAGGAAGTCAGACATCATTTGAAGTGGAAAAAAATTTATAAAATCAATAAAGAAAGACTTTCCATTTGGGTAAATTAGATTTCAGCCCTGAACTTAACTAGGATGATGAAGTCAGATTTCTCCACATCATTTAGTCAGGAGATGGCTGGGTCATCCTTTATTTCTCCTTCTGAACCTGCCCTAAATCTACAAATGCCTATATGGTCAAGAGCTGCTTTCCTGGATTCCCTTCCATTTCGCAGCAATCTAGCTCTTCAGAAGCTCAGCAGGGGTAACAGGAGATCTGTCTATCTTTGAGGAAGGAGGACAGCTTCAGCCAAAGAATATTAGTTATCTGAAGCGGCAATAAACCCCTGAGATATACCTGCCCGGACCTGAGAAAGAACAAATTGCTCCCTAGCTGCTCCATCTTTTCCTGCTCTTACCTTGCCACCTAGATCCTTCATGAGGAAAACAATGCAGAAAAGATGTCTTCTTTCCCTTAAAGATTACAAGCCAAAAATGTGCAATATTTTGGGGTAGGGTGTTTCTCTGGTTGAGATGAACAACAGGACTGAGGCAATAAGAAGGATCAATAATGCTAAGAATCACAATTAAAACTTAAAATTTATCTCAGGCTGCCCCTATAAATCTTTCATTATTCTTTCCATTAGCACTTCTGAAATAAAAGAAATATCTTTCAAAGGTCAGGTAGAGAATCAGCTTTCATGCTTGCTAAATGAAAGACCTGATAAAGGATACTAAGTATTAAGATGCACCCAGATCATTAAGTCTTTGTCTTCAAAGAATTTTCATCATTAGTCAGTTATTTTTAATATAATGTGGGATGCATGTTAGAAAACATTTTATTCTTTTCACATTTAACAAAAAAGTAAAATTCAAGCACTAGAAAAAAATAATTTTCAGTGTTTTGCTAAATCTAAAGCAGTAGGATTATTAGGATCAATGTTCTCATGCATTACACAAACTTTAATGTCAATTAAAGGTGGGGGTAGGGGGTGGAAATAATCAGGCTTAACAGGTGTAGCCAAAACACAGTCACTGACATTCAACCATGTGTCAACAGTACCAAGCTTTCTGGAATACAAACTTACCACACGATCTCTGATGCTACTGTACAGTAAATCTGTATTTTTTATTAAATGTCCATTTCATAGCTATAAAAAAAATGTCAAATTTATATCCACATGGGTAATGACCTTGAAATAATTAAAATATTAATAGGTACCCTTTATTTTTCTGCTCAATTTAAACATACACATAACGAAAATATTTATTTTATTTCTGCTTTTCTAGCAATAGGTGTCATTATCAAATACTACTTTCATAAGTAGCTCTTGTGCACCATATCATTCTATATTCAAGTGGAACATCTGCAGGGAAACATAGCTAAAGTTCTTTTTCTTTCTGCTTTCCCTACACAGAACAGAAAATACATCTTGCAGTTGTTTTCTTTTTTAAACTGTAATAATGCTCAAACACATTTTTATGACAGTTAGAAACTCAAGATAAATATGTAGTGACTGTTTTGAAGAGTATGGTACTTTAGACAAGTGGGAAGCAGATAAACATGATACATGCTCCAGCAATCCGTAGGATAATAACAATACGCAAAAAAAAAAAAGAAAAAGAAAAAATCACTGTTTTAAAATATTCTTTTAGCACTTTGAGCTACCTTTCTGTGACCTGTTAAAATACATAATATTACTATTTTTCCTTCAATTTCCATATATTCCTGGATACTTAGATAATATGCATGGTTGGCAAATAACACATCCTCTTAGCTTGCAAAATACAAAATAAGCACTTAACTCTCCCCCTTCAGCCTGCTGGACACCTTTTTCTTTCTTTCTTCCAAACTCACTGCTTTCACCCTCTGTGCAACATTCTCTCTCCATGCCGCTATCTTTTCCTCTCCCACTAGTGGTGTGCTGGCTCTGCAGTCCTGATTTCAGAAAGATGCTTAACAGCTGCAACACAGTCAGAATTCTGAGCTCAGTATTTACAAGGCTGATCATATATACCTGTTGGTTTTTTTTAATTTGTGACTTTTCCAGTGTCATTTTTTAATTTCCAACTCCAATGTAACATGCTTCTCACCCACGCTTTTCACATAAGGATATACTTCATAGGAATTAAAAGTGTACCAGACTAAGGGTCTGTTGGATTTTGATTCATTTTGTTTCAGAGTAAAATGCACTGGGAGCTCAGAAAAAAAAAAGTCTTCTATTTGTCAGAAAGCAAATAAAGTATTCAACACCAAAGCTGTTTTCTTAAGTCTTTTGGTTATTGTGGCGAAAGCATTAAATGAGTCTTAAAATGGCTACATGCCATTAGGCAACCTTCTATTCTCCAAACATCAGCCACATCCCTGCAATTTCACAGCACTGTCTAATGCAAAGCATGCCCAGACTCCATTGACAGTGTGCTGACAGGACATGCTTCACTTTCCATTGTCCACTGTCCTTAGCTGTTCATTATCTTGACTGCTGTTCCTACAGGATAATGATACACTTGGCCTCTGCCTGTGACTAACACATTTTGCTACAGGGCTTCTTTTAATTGAAACACATAGCACACACTTTCTGTTTTGGAGCAACAGCCAAACATTTAGTAGAGAACTTATTTGCTTCCCCAACTGGTGAAGGCAAGAAGTAAATATGTTTTTAAGCAGGGGGTATGCAGCCAAAATAAAACAGCACCTCCCTTGCTGTACCAATCCTGTGGTTCTCATTGTGATCTAAGAAACACTGACTCCAAGTTCTGCTGTGCTGAAAGATGCCTTCTACCAAGAAATCCCCCAACTATAAACAGTTTAACTAATCATGAAACATACATGAAATTGCTAGGAAGTTTTCTCAACTTTAAAAAAAAACCCTGCTTTATTACTTGGTGTCCCTGTAATGATTTTGATTGTAAATAACCAGAATGGATCCTTTAAACTACCGAATGATTTAGAGCTGAGCTTAGCCAAAAGCCAGCAATCAGCTCATAACTACAGCAGATGTTTCCCCAGCTGAAGTCACTCAGTCTAATTCTCTTACCCAGTAACAAGACACCGGACATCTGAGACTCAGGAACTGTCATATTTAGGTTCTCAGTGATAAGGAATTACTACCAGAAAAGTTATCAGGAGTGAAACTGTCACATATTTAAATGAGGTGACAGATTTGAATAAAAAATGTTCCCCAAAAAAGGGCAGCAGATTTTGTTTTAAAGGCTTCATTAGAAAAAGTCTGAACTGCAGAAATAGTCAGTTCTTTCAACTCCAGCCGAACACAGAGAAACAGCCAAGACATCTCACTATCTGGCTAAACAGAGTAGCAGAAGCCAAAGTTTTCAGAAAAAAATTCAGCAATCCCGTGTAGTATTTTGATGCACTGGGAAGAAATTGTAATTTTAAATTAAGGTAAAATTATTAACTTCTGACAGTAATCACAACAATTTTTGTTTCACTGAGTTCTCCGTGATACTGCCCATATGTTAGTCATAAATCCTACTAATAAATACATTTGCCACTACAGTTTTAGTTTATATTTTCTCATTACTGTCCTGTAGATGTTTAATCTGTGTCTTTGTAGCTTGTTCTAACACATTCGGGTTGCCCTGGCCCCAGACATACCTCAAGACAGCTTCATTTAGCGCCAGAAATAAAGTCACCTCAGCATAGGTGTATGAACATGGGAAACCTTTGACAACAGTATCCAGTCTGCAGTTACCTAGAGGGCTCAGATGACCAGCACTCAGCCTGCAAGTCAGTCAAGTCCACTCACAGCAGGTGGAACTGACCAACTGTCAGGAGGAAACAGCCATCTCAATGCCACCACAGACTCACTGTCACCCACAAGAAGAGAAAGGCTTGTCTCGATCTGCCGAAGACTTGTACACTGGGCAGTGAAGTCCATGATAGAGGAAGGACACCCACTTTGGCTCCAGCTCCTTCCAAAAGCTCTTGAGCCTGAACATTTCAAATTCAGCAACCACCACAGCCAACATGGTATAATATAGCTCAGGCTTGCTTAACTAGTATTTGTAATTACTGATTGCTTTTCATTGTTATCAGATAGAGCGCCTAGTAGTTGTACATAATATGCATGCTTGTTTCAAGTCTGGAAATTTCCCTGGTGTCTCAGTCTCTCCGAAAGCTCCCATGACAGTGACTCCTCAGTCCCCTTATGACAACAGCTACCACACCTTCTAGCCCACTGCCTCCCAGTGCTGTACAATGGTAGATGGGGCTCTGACCCAAAACTGAGAAAGCAATGTCTCAGAGCAGTGTGATCTCATTTATTATGAGGAACACAGTAGGTTAAGATTGATAAGGCAGGTTTCTTCTGAGAAGAGAACAACTGTGATAGGAGATACCAACAGGAGCACTCTATAATAAATTTCAAATTGTCATCTTGATGTATAAATGAGTGTGTACAATATTACATGACCTGAATGATTATATTTGTTTACATGTAGATCATCAAGGTTTAGCTGATAAGGGTAGTAAATGTTGCATTGATTATTACTGCAAAGCCAGCTAATCCATAGATCTCCTTCTCTGAAACTCATAAACTAAAAAGATATACATTACCTTCATTGAGCAATTAAAATGAAATTTTATTTATGAAAGTTTGGGTTATTCCAATCTGCTTTAAAAACCAACAAGAGTAGACTGCATAAGCAATAGTCTTTTGGGGGGGCTTTTGAAAATAAGCTACTAGTAAATCTTCCCTGCATGTAGAACAATATTAAGTTTCAGCTCTGTCTCTAGCATAATTAAGTACCCACAACAGCATAAAACCTTCATTAAATTATGGTGTTTGTAGGGAAATGTAAATTTGTCTCCAGATATGAGGTTGATATTTCAAGCCCTTCACAGCCTGAATACCATTATGAGGGGTGGAGCGAGGAGGGGGGGAGGGCAAGAAAGCCACAAAATAAGCCAAACAGCATTACTAAGCACTCCTCTTCCCTGGGTACTGCATAATCAGTAAAGATAACAATTAAATGCCCGTGTGTCTGCCACCTCCTCCCAAGGCAGAAAAGAAAAAAAAAAAAAAAGAAACAACAAAAAAAGCTAAGGATACTTTTTAACTGCTGCCTCAGTAGAAACAATGATTACTCCATTACTTCTTGTAACTTTCACATGGAAGTTTTTTTTTTGGGGAAAAAAACCAAACAAAAGCAGCTCTTTCCAAAATAAGCAACACAAAGGCTTGATTACACTCATTCACTCAAAAAATAACATGTCTATAGCACTTAGGTCACTGCTTGCAAGAGTGGGAAGGGGCTACTAAGAGAGTGAAGTGCAATACTGGCTGTACCTCACAGGTACATGGAACAATTTGTATCATCTCCTCAATCCAACTCCCATGGAGGACATTAGATGCTCCATGAAGATCCTCCTAATCAGTTCATGGTGCCTTCAGTGAGCCTCATCTCTGCAGTCCTCAGCATCCTCCAGCACAGATCCAACCAGTGCATGTGGTTGGTCATCCCAGCCAGCATCATGTGCCCATGTCTGCAGGCGTCACTCCAGCTGCTTTTGCACCAGGCTGCAGTCCTCCCCAGAGCCAGATGCGCTGTGCTGAACCAAAACGTCCAACTTCCTATTTGTAACGCAGATTTCCTCACCCAAATATCTTGTGGTCACAGGTGGGACCTGCTTCAACGTTTCTAATTGCATGAGTTTCACAACACTTAAACCTACAGGAAATCTGAAACGTAGTATCTGGTGAATGGCCAAAAAAAAATGAACTGATTTTTGGCAATGATCAGACAGAACTATCCTTAAGAAAGGTCAAGCTGGTTTTATCTTGATCTATACTTTAAATAAATGAATAAAGATGACACTGGGTCAGGTTTATACCAAAATTGTCCTTACTCTTAGATTACATTTGAAAACCCTTTCATTTCATGTGCACCTCCTGACTATTGGGCAAATGCAGAAAATGCCTGACATTCAAGTTTGGGTTTTTTTGGCATCAACAATGACATTTTAAGCAACTTGGGGGGGGGGAGAGAGAGAGAGCCTTGCACAATGTCACTTCCTATTTTTTTTTCCTCTTTCAAGCACTTTACAATTAACTTATCTGGAGAAATGTGAGATACTAAAACAACCTGTCAGTATTCCAGCTTTTTCAAAGCACTGCAACTGAAAAAAAGTGCTTCTGGAATATACGTAATTCAGGATGTTCTTCATCCAACAAAACACTGTCCTTTTAAATATTTCCATGTTTATGTGTCCTTTATAGATAACAGTTTCACATAAAGGTAGTAACAGCATTAGTTGTTTGTTTTTTTTTAAAGAAAAAACCCAAAACAAAACACAAAACCCAGGTGTATCCTAGGATTTGTAAAAATAGTTGGCAATTTATCACTACTTCTGGAAAACTGCACACTCTTCTTTCTCAGAATGTTCAGAATTGTAACTCTCATCTAAAATTCTCATTCAGTTTTAATGGCCAGAAACTGACTTCATGTATTTTTCCAGTCTATTAAAAAAAAAATAAAAAAATGTTCTCCTACAGCATGCCTGTATTTCTGAATATGCAGATGTGGGGTAATCAAATCCTTCACATCAGAAAGCCCAATATAAACATTGCTGTAAAACAATTACTGTCAGTTTAAGAACTTAAAGATTCCATATATTATGGTGGTTTAGAAAGATAAGAATATCTATGAATCTACTTTATCACTTCAGCTACTTACACTGTAAGTTAAAACACAGCTAGGTAGTTTTCTGGTTTATCTACATATCATATTGTGTTTGATCCCTCAAAAGATGATCTACAGCAATCAGTATTTCAGAATATAAGTCTTAATCTACTGAAACCCAGGAAGCATCTACATTAAAACCAAGCTAGTAATATTAAGTTGGAATAATAATTACTTTTCTGTACTTATCTCCCAATGTTACTCCAGCCAAATAAGAAAAAAAGCAAACATTCAAGGATTCATTAATAGACAGACTCTATATAATGAGAGCAACAATACAAGCTATTAGATGGTACATAGCTAAAGGAAAAAGCCCTTCCTCTAGGTCAAATATATCCATACTAGCTTGTAATAATCAAAACAGAAAGATTATTCCTTTACAATCCTTTAATTCTTGATATCCACAGTTCTAATCCTCAAGTAATTGTTGAGGGCTACTTTAATGTTTGTGTTATACTGTGTAAATTTGTGTCAAGACTTCTTTTCCCACTACTAAACTGCTCATGCTTCACTTTATGTCATTTTAGAAGCCCTTAATTTAATTAAAACCTTGTAAAACTAAGCAGGTTTGACTTAATTTTCTATATGCGCATTACTTGGATATTTTGTTTGAACAGCTCATTTCAGAATTTATTATAGGTTACTATCACACCAAGAATAATAAAGATATATTTTTAATTACTTTTGCTCACAAGAACAAGCTAATACATATTCTATCAATATTATGATCCCCTTGGATGGAGAGAAGCAAAATGCAAACCTAAACAGATTTTAAAGCTATAATTACTTGGTAAACAGGGGAATCATACTAAATAGTGATACACTGAGTTAATATTAAACTAAAATAAATGTTTATGATACTGTATTTTTCTCTTTTGCTCCTGTCTGCTGCAGTGTCATTGAGCATATCATTATCCCAGTGACATTGCTCTCCAAATGTGTTTCACACAAAGCAGGCAGGGTACTCACTGCTGCTTTACTTCCCTCTCCGGTGATGAAGTACAGATAAAGATACAGTGTGACTTCACGTACACCATATTAAACAGCAAAATGTTGCCTTGATGATGCATGCCCAACTAAAAAGCAGCAAACCAGGAGGTCACCTGGGCAAGGTCATGCAGAAAGATTATTTCTAATCTGCTTTAAAAATATTATTAGGGCTTTTTGTCATGCTGCCGGTTGAAAGGCTCTCTGGTTGGCTGAATGATAAACACTGCTATCTGTAACATAAAAATCAAAGAAAAAAGTGCCCCTCTTTTGACCACTCAGCCTTTAAAAAAGCCTTTTCATTTAAAAGGACTGAGGACCTGCTCTGCAAAATTTAGTATTTCAGTATTAGCAAGAAAGGACAATGCTAGAAAAGGCTGAAAAGACTAATAATTTCACGGGAACACTTCTCTCTTCTCAGCATTTCTCCCCAACCCCAAACATATCAGTAGTGAGGTTTGCTGAACCCGCAGGGGTTACTGTTCAAGGCCTTGGTACCTCATGCCCCTGTTTCCCAGTGAAATCACCTGCTAACGTCACAGTTCTTCAGAGGCAGCATTTATCACACTGCTTTGCCAAGAATATACCAAATTTCCAGAAAAACAAGACATCTATTTGCTCTGAACACACAGGAACATACATGATTAAGGGTCTTTGGACTTCACCCAAAATTGGTCAAGGTATTTAAAAGCTTTTTTGACAAGTTCACTGGACTTACACATAGCAGTAAGGCAGCAAAGTTACCAGGGAATTTGGCCTGAGAAAAGCATGAGCACCGCAGGGCATACCATGGAGCAGTACAGGATAATCCCACTCATCCAAATCCTTTATTTAAAGGGTAAGAACTGGTAACAATGCTTTTTAAGCTACTACAAAATTACGCAATTGAAGAACTATGTTAATTCTTTTTTTTTTTTATACTGTAGCACATTTTTAATCTTTAATTAGAACAGAGAATAGCAAAGATGAATCACACCTTATAAAAAAAAATCAAACCTTGCCATTAAGCTCCTTTGGCTTGCTTAGAACATTTTGTACAAAAAAAAACCCCTACAGCAGTAGATATTGGTTTAATCCATTAAGTAGCTCTAAAACACTTGGTCTAAGTTAAAGAAATCTGAAACCCAGGTTTTAAATGAGTTTGCTTATCTAGCTGAATACCACCACCAAAAACTGTCCCACAGTCTCCGACCAGCTGCAGGACCGAATCCTGCCACAGGTCCTGACTCAGTCCATTGCAGCACGTGGCCAAATCTTTTCTCAAGTCATTAGCTGTATTTGATTATTATTCCTGCAGCTGTAAAGCTACATAACCTCTCCTTGCAGTGTAAGCCCAACTGAAAACACATCTAATCACAGCTCAGCTTCTTTCTACCATTTTTGACTCTTGCAGAACATAGCACGAACCTCTTAAAATTCAACTGCAGTCAGCAGGCAGCTCTTTATTTACTTCTAACTAATAGGCATTTGATCAAAATAAGGATTTGCACTTTTCCCAATATTAGCTCACCACAGATTGGGATTTATAGTAAACCCCCCTACCAATAATACATGTTTTCCAAACCAGCTTTGCTCTCATAATGCTAAAACCTGGCATTCTGAAAGAAGCCAGCTTCTCTCAACTTACTGAGGGATGCAGCTCAAATTGCTGTATATCCCAAAATAATACCACCATACACTGAGAATATGCAACTATCACCTAGGTAGGAAAAAGGAAAAGCCGAAGTAGCAGCTTCCATTCACGAACCAGTTAATGCTTATATAGGCTACCTACAGCTTTTGTTTAACTGTAAAGTAACAGTGAGAAATTTAAGAGTTTTTCTTCTGAAAATGTCACATTTTGACCTTCTGACATTAGAAAGGACAGTCTAGGTAGACAAGTAAGGGGTAAAGGGAGAAAGCTGTTTTCAGACCGCTAAGGGATCACAGTCAAAATACAAAAATGTTTTGTGTTGAGATCTGCAGGCTCCATCTAGTGCAACAAAACACGTGGATTGAGAGGCTGCAGCAAGGGTTTGGACCAAAGTCCCTTCCAAATGAAATTGTTCTGTCATTTTACAGACTGAAGTCTGAAGTAGTTAAATCTAGAAACAACAAAGATGACATTGCAATGAGCTAGTGGACAGGCTTCCAATTAAAATTCAGCTTGACATATGGGCAAGTTGTTTCTGAAAAAAAGAATTCATGACAGTGAGAAAAAGGGCAAGATTTTTCCTTTATGCAAAAATACTCAATGGCTCAGAAAAGGATGAGAAACAAGTAATTCTGTAGTAAAAAAAGCTGTTGGCTGTGGCAGATCATAAGCTGCACATGAATCAACAATATCATGCTGTTCCTCACTCTCTAAATATATATAATGTTTATATTTATATAGGGCTGTATAAACAAGAAAACAGACTAAAATAATCCTTCCATCTCTGCTCAGTCGCAGTTCTGCACAGTTTGAGGCATTGCACTTCATGAATGAGGAAAGCCAGACAAGGTCCAGAAGGGTGCCACAAGGATAATCAGAGAAAACATGACCTACATAAAATCAGACTGAAAAAAATCCAGATTGTTTAGTCTAAAGATGAGTTGACATGGGAGAGGAAGGGGACAGGACAAGATAACATACTTCCAACTGCATATAATGCAAAAGTAAAAAGGAAAGGAAGAGATTTGTTTATATTCATGTAGTATTAAGTTAGCAACTGTAAGAAATCTAACTGCACAAACCAAAGTAAAGGTTGAGATTATTAAATACTTGCTAATGAGAAAGACAGATAATTACTTGGATAGGTAGGATAGAGGTTTCATAGATTCACCATCATTGGAGGCCTTTAAAAATGGCTTAGCCAAATACCTGATAAGAATGACATCAAAGAGACTGTATCCTGTCCTCAGGCAAGAAACAAACCAGAGTCCCTCTTAAAGGCATCTCAAGTCCTATTTTTATACGATCCTATCATTTCTGCTTGGCTGGAGGTTGCTCTGTTATCTAACATTGTATGACTGTCATAACTGCAAACATTATTTGGTTTTGCTTGCAAGTCACTGCCCTCAAAATCCTTACTTCCAACAGTGGGTCCTGTGCCCTCAATGTCATTCAAGCGTGCCCTGAACCCCAATAAACCAGTGGCAGTCCTCATGCAGAGAGAGGTTAATGAGTTAAGTCCAATATAAAGCCCACTGAAACCACATCCCAAAACTTAAAGAGAATGGTGCTGACTGGTAAAATACACTACTGTGCATTTTTGGACCAGCCCTGATCAGCAGAATAGCCAAATGAGGATTTTATACCATCTCAAAGTGTTGGATGGGTGTGCATGTCACAGGGGGTTGGGTTATCACACAGAAATTAAATCTTTTATAGTCTTTATAAAAATATTTTTTAAAAAATCTGAATATTCTCCTTTTCCCCTTCATTCTTGCAGAGGTTTGTCTTGAAATGGTGGGGTTTTTGGTTTTGACAAGACTCATCTCAGACTGAACAGATGCAGTTCTGAGCACACCAGGTCTGCTCCAAAGCACCAGATCACCTCATGTAAGGTCTGGTACTGCACAGAAACCACATTCTTCCATTAGGAAGTCCTTATGTTAAAAAGAAGTTACTATATCAACAACATCTACATAGTGTTTCCACTGACATTAATCATTTAGCTCTAATCAGTGGAAAAAAAGTGTGATTTACTATTTTCAAAACCATTATAACTTGTAATTATAACATTATAACTTGTAATTCAAAGATTCAAGTTAACTTCCCCACACCTTTGATGTGGAAACAGAGGAATATGAAGGCAGCTGTGTACCAGCAGAGAGCTATTGTCTCTTCAACATCCAACTATGTATTTTTGCAACAGTGACTACAACAGCACTGAGTGTGAAGCACTGTTTTGTTTGCTTCTCCTTTATTTCTGAGTTTCAAGTAGTCATGAGTAAAATACTGTGCTCAGTCTTTCAAGCATTATGTAAACTCTGAAATAAGAGGCAGTTCACTGGTTAAGACTGCAACTTGGAACACATGCTGCAGCTCTTCTGTGCAAGCTCATTTGCTTTCTTCATCTGAAGTCTCCACATGGAAAATAAAGAACTTCCTCTTTCTTACTACACATGCAGTGTGTTTTATTTGCAGATGTTCAGGTGCACTTCACCTTTGAACCCCTAGTTTTCACGTGAATTTCACAAATTCCTCATGCTACTCTCACTCCAAACACCTCTAAGCTGCTATGTTAGACACGAGCACTCAAAGCAGGATTTATTTTATGCTCTTCACTGGAACACCATGAATAACCTCTTCTGAACGACAAAACTCCCAGTGTCCTGCTTCCAAGATTTTCTCTCTTTTTTCCCTTATTTGTACAAAAGAACCAAGCACAGTCATCTGGCCTCTCCCACCCAATTCTACGCCTTCATCCTACAGTTACTGCTTCATTCTAACCAACTTCTCTGTCCCCAGTTCCCCTATCTTAAAGGAAAACTCAGATGTTTTTACATATCTGGGTCCATATTAACAGGCCTCAAATCATATAACTACCAAGTGAGTCAGCATAATCATCATATCCCTGAGCCTGAATCCAGATAAAAGATCTGTAGAGCCTTATTCAATGACAGCAGAAATTTCCTGCTTGGCTATGCTTTTTCATGGCTGTATTTCAGTCTCACACTATGCAACTCCAATTTTCCTGAGGGAATACATATTTTTTTTTCTGTTCTTCGAATCTCATCATGTATTTGTTATCTCCCTCTTAAGGCTTCCAACACTTTTTTGTGCATCTCTGCATTCTATACAAAACAAAGCACATCTTATTACTGAACACTTGACTTAAAGACCACTAAGGTAATGACCTTCACTATATTCCACCTGTGGTTTTCAGCTGCAGGACATTCTTGTTCTCCTAATAGTCTTGCAATACACAGACACCATTTTGTTTTGCACTGCAGCTCAATTGATCAAATTTAATGGAAATTTAGTCTTTGGCATAAGTAAAAGTAACTCACAAGAAAAACAGAACACATCTCTCCCCACCCTGCCAGTCCCTCCTTCCACAAGCACTAGTGCCACACACAGATACTCTCTGAAGAGCTGCTCTCTAACTAAACCTTTTTTGGAAGGTGATTTGTAAGAACACTGTAATTTCAATTTAAAAGGAAATTAAAATTTTGGCAGGCCTGGAAAACAAAAATCCAACCCACTTTTTAAGAAACCCACAACAGAACATGCACAAAGGTGAAAGAAACAGCCTTCATTTTTGCTTTGTTCATTGATTGAAAAGATTTCAAGTCTAATATGAGTTAATTTTATCTTTGCATCTAAAAACATAATCCCTACTTTAATAGAAAACTTTTTATACTGGATGTAATAGTAACACAAGTGTTAGGAATCACAGAATCACAGAATGTTAGGGGTTGGAAAGGACCTCTGAACATCATTGAGTCCAACCCCCCTGCCAGAGAAGGACCAAAAACTAGGGCAAATCACTCAGAAAGGCATCCAGACAGATCTTGAAAGTTTCCAGAGAAGGAGACTCCACAACCTCTCTGGGGAGCCTGTCCCAGTGCTCTGTAACCCTCACAGTAAAGAAGTTCTTCCTCATGTTGAGGTGGAATTTCCTGTGCTCAAGTTTGAATCCATTGCCCCTCGTCCTGTCACTGGGCACAAGTGACAAGAGGTTGCCCTCATGTATTTATAGACATTAACTAGATCTCCCCTCAGTCTTCTCCTCTCTAGACTGAAAAGCCCCAGGTCTCTCAGCCTTTCCACGTACGGCAGGTGTTCCAGTCCCTTAAGCATCCTCGTAGCCCTCTGTTGGACTCTCCCAAGTAGATCCCTGTCCCTCTTGAACTGGGGAGCCCAGAACTGGACACAATACTCCAAGTGAGGTCTCACCAGGGCCGAGTAGAGTGGGAGGAGAACCTCTCTCAATCTGCTGGACACACTCCTCCTAATGCACCACAAGATACCATTGGCCTTCTTAGCCAGGAGAGCACATTGTTGTCCCATGGAGCACATTGTTGTCTACCAGGACTCCAAGGTCCTTCTCCATGGAGCTGCTCTCTAGCAGATCACCTCCTAACTTGTACTGGTGCATTTTGTTGTTCCTTCCCAGGTACAGGACTCTGCATTTGCTCTTGCTGAACCTCATTTTATTCCTCCTTTCCCAGCTCTCCAGCCTGTCCAAATCTTGCTGAATGGCTACACAGCCTTCAGGTGAATCAGCCAATCCTCCCAGCTTCTTGTCATCAGTAAATTTGCTGAGAAGACACTCTGTCCCATCATCAAGGTATTTGATAAAGATATTGAACAAGACTGGACCCAGCACTGATCCCTGAGGGACTCCACTAGTTACAGGTCTCCAGCTGGACTCCACACCATTGATCATCACTCTTTAGGCTCTATTGTGTTGCCAGTTCTTAATCCATCTAACTGTCCATTCTTTTATCCCACATATCCTGAGCTTGCTCACAAAGTTCAAAGAAAGACAAGATATAGGCACTTAAACTCCCTCTAAAATTTCTAAATAATATTTCCTTAAGCTACAGCCAAGTCAGAATCATTCTTGAAATATTTCACTGACTAAAATAGAAAATCTAACTTCTTAGCAAGGGCACTTAAGTTGGCAGCTTCTTGTTAGGGGACATGAATGGCCCCCAATACTAGGAATTACTGAGCAAAATGAAGGATCATATGCCTGAATGACACTGGGAAAAGAAAGGAAAGCACACCGCTCCCTTCTCTGTGCCCTTCAGAAGGCATTTCTATGTTTGCAAAGATAGTGAGTGCTACTGAGGTTGAGACTTACTTGCCTGGGACTTCTTAGTCCTTCAGCAATGCTGCCGAGTCCTGGGTACCGTCAAGGCTCCACATTGGGACTGATGCACAGAAAGTGCAAGGGAAAGATAAAATACTGAAACAAGCTGGGACTGTGGAGCATATCTGCCACTGCAAAACACGTTAGAAAAGAGTGGAAAGAGCCTCCACATTGCCAGCGCTGCCTCATCAGAACTTCAGTCCCTGCAAACATTAGACAGTTCTTTAAGAAACATGAACATCACAACACAGCCCTGTGTCACCTTACTTACAGGTTCACTGGTGATTAGAATAAGCCTGACAACAGGTGTTTAGGTTTCAACTCTAAATCTGCTCTTAAAATATTTCAAAATAAATATTCCTAATTTCCATGTCTAGAAAGAAGTTCCCTCCCTATGTCAAAAATAAACTTTAATTTTTAAGCTAGAATGTTTTCTTATCACAAATCACAAAAGCAGTAGGAAAAACGTATCTCATTCTGGGAAGCCTTTAGTTTGTATATACATTTTTGCCTCAAACTTAAAAGGAAATACAAACAAAAAACCCCCAACATTCTAGACAAGCATGTTACTGTGCCAGAAAAATCGACAACTTAATTTGTCTAAATTCCACATGGGTAGAAGCACGTTTTAGTGGAGCCTAAAAATGTAGCTTCAACCTTAAAGGGACAAGTAATTTCTCATAAGAAGTACAACAGCTTCTACAGAAAAGTTTTTCAAAAAGTTTTGCAAGTTGGCTTAGTACTTTTTACAGATACAGTTCAAGATCAAGGGACCATCCTAGTTCATATAGCCTGACCTCCTCTACATCAAAATGCTGTGACATTTCATTTGATTACTCCTGGTTTGAGACCAGTAATCCATGTTATACCACGGCAGAACTAGTCTTGATGTGAAGATTCAGAGAGATAGATAATTCACCATTTTCTTTGGTACTTGATCCTAATGCTTACAGATCAGTCTGTTACTCATTATTTCTTTGTCCACAAGGTAAGGATTGTTTGGGCCCTTTCTTGTATTTGTACAAGTACTGTTAATTTTACAGTCTCTAAATCCTGGTGTTTCTCGATTCTTCCATTTCTTATTACTTCACTTAGTATGTCTTTACTTAGCTGTAAAGCTTAGCATCTGACCAAATCAGAAGCCATTATGTTTGAATACAGGCAGGATCACTATAGATAACTGTATATTACTCCCTGCCCTCATTATTTACTGCTTTGGTAATCTTTGTGTCACTTGCAAATTTTATCACAGTTCCACATACTTCAGATCAATGATGAGACTGCTAAATGGTGTCAAGCACAGTGCTGATCCCTATGGAGCTGCACTCTATTATTATGACTAATTTTTTAGGTTTGTCAGTTGGCCAGTTCTTAATCCCTTTAACTCGTGCTTCACTGATACAGAGCAGTACTATTTTTCAAACTGGAATGTCACGCAATGCGAAGAACTGTCTGTCTAAAAGGGCTGCTACAGCTCCACCTTCACCTTTATCAGCTATGCCTTTGAACTTCTTTAAATACTGAAACAGAGCCTGCTCAAGATTTATTTCCTGTAAAGCTCTGCATACTGAGAATTACACCCCTATTGCTAATTTTTTTGTAAATCAGTCTTTTGAAAGATTCCAAATATCCGTTTCTGGACTGACATATGGATGTTCAACCTGTAGTTATTACAAATCTCTCCATGTCTGTCTCCAGAACAGAAGATTTCTGAAGAGAAACAGACCTAGAGAGATGGGAATAACTATGGACAGAATATCTGATTTTACCACGTTCTTATCTTACATGTCATCTCCTGAACAGAAACAGAGCTGGTAAGGACAGTTCATGGCACAGGTGCTGATGCATTAACACAGATAATGACATTATTCTTTTTGGTAATGTCTTAGGATATTAGGACACAGAAAAACACGTTTCAAATTCATGTCCACTGCAGACAAAAGATGTTCCTCTTCTTCTGACCAAATTTTTTGAGCCCTATATAGAGGCAACTATAGGATTGTAGCATCTTTAGTTCATCTTCAGAAAGGAGGTTGCAGTAACTCAGCAATAAATTCTGTAAGAATCTGAATGCTCCTCACTTTTCTGAAATTCAGCTGCCAAATAACATCCAGATACTGCCCTTAGTATCACTCTCCATTCACTCATTTCTCGCTACTGGATTTCATTCCATACTGCTGTGACAATCCCAGTGAAGAGAACAGCCAAGGTGAACACCTTAAATTGTGCTAAAGTCAAGAACCGATGTAAGACAGGAACAGGATGTTCAGAGAAAGGTGATAGATCACACACTTCCAATGGGTATAGACCATCCAAAGGGTCATGGATACGCCCAACTCCAGCAACGTGGCTCAAGTAGTACTTCTCCTAAAAAAATCCCAGACACACCAGCCCATTTAGCCCTGCTCCCTACCTCTAATGCTAGGTAACAGCCAAGGTTAGTGTATCCTTATGATAGTACTTGGCTATTCAAACTGCTTTGTGACAGAGCTAAGGCTGGTGTCTTTCCACCTCTCTCAGAGAGCTATACACACCTCCAGCTTAATAGCGGAACAGCACAAAGAGTTTTCTGTGAAAACATTTATGTGTATGAAAAGAAAAAAATACCATGCAGCTATATATTTGATTAATTTGGTTGATTCTAACAGTTACTTGTAAGTTTTCATTACCCAGTGATGTTGAATTTTTAAATAAAGATCCCAAAGCATGCCCTCCCTTTTAATGCTGCCTTGCACCTTCCTCCCCTATAATCAATCCCAGGGCAGACTGCAACTCAGCCTGGAGTGAAGACAGCAAACTGAGCTGTATGTAATTACCCATTTGATCTTATTAAGACACCAAATTCTAAAATCACACAGCTGAGGACTGTGCATTGGTACACTGCCATATACAGAGGTACTCAAGCAGCTCCAGCCTGAAAAGCTACCTACAGTTAATAGTGTAACTCCTCTAACACAGATAGGTATTACTTAACATCATGCATTACAATAATAGAACTATTATGCACAACTTCATGGCTTTTAGCAAGGTTGATGGAGAGAACAATAGGAAGTAAAACTCTAGAAATATAAAATACCCAAATAGATGCTTTCTTCTTATTTTCATTAATGAGCACATTAATGCATAGGTAAATTATTTGACAGGAATATATGAAACACATCTGGGAATTACACCTACTTTTGAGGAGATTCAGCTTGATATTTTTACTGCTGAATATCTGAAATCTCTACATAATAATCTATAATGAAAATTCTACTGAAGCTCACTGAAAAATACTCAGCACCACAGAAATGTATTATAAGCTGTCAGAGCAGAATTTGGCACGTAGTGTTAATGGAAATAGTAAGATACTTAATTTACAATCCCAAAGAAATCTGGTCATTTATCTCAACTCATCATGAAAAAAAACTTGACTCTGAAAAATGTACATACATGTTACCACAGTTTTCAGATAAACCTCTATAGCAATAATTATTATAATTTATATAATTTCCTATCTTGCTACCTCATTAATAGGTGCTAATAGTCTTCTACTATAAATACAAAGTGCAGAATTACTAATAAAAATATATTTCCTTTTTAAACGTACTTTTTTCTGCTAACTTCAATATATTTGTGCAAATAGTGTTACATTAAGTATAAAAGGCAGGTACCTCAGAGTCACCTAAGAACCAGAAAACATTTTATACCAGGTCTCCAAAATGTGATGGAGTTTCATCTGCCTCCCCAAACGACCACCAGCTCCCCTAGTAAGGGGAAAGACCGAGCAGTGGACTCCGAACCTTATGCTTTCTTGATTAAAGGACTTTCAAAGAAGTGAAACAAGAGGAAAAATAGGAGAGATTGAGGCATTCAGTTGCCACCAGTTGGAAGTTTTCTTAAGAGTAACAGCTCCACAGCTGGAGAAACACACCCAGATCAAGATAGGAGGTAGATAAGATCCTAACTGTGTACATTACAGCCAAAGCTACTCAAACATCTTACTCTTCTAGATATTATAAAATGTAAAGTTTTGGAATAACACCCTTCATTAGTTGCTGCCTCTAGTGGAAGTGAAGAATGATGAACCAAGTAATTTTTTTTTTTTTTTACTTAAAAATAAAACTTTCTTGGCAACTGCAAACAATAAACAGTATTCTTGACAACTCCCCAAACATCCTGCAAGGGCTCAGAAACTGCTACCATTGCTCTGCTGTCTGAGTACTCTAGAGGGGCTAAAGCCTCTGGAGCAAGTCTGAAAGAAAACACTTTTATGGGGGGTAGGGAGGGATGATGAGGCTCAATGTCTGAATCATGAGTGGAGAGGCTTACCTTGATTCTAACGGTAATTAAGCTAATTTTTTTGTGCTAAAGAAAAAATTAAAAATCCATAATAGTGTGAAGTGAATAAAATATAAATTTTAAATTACATTTTTTGCTTCATTTGGAGATCACCTCATCCCTTTGAATATGACCAGAAAAAATGGCATTTGAAATCGGGTAGAAAAAAAAAATAAATTTGAAACCATTATTTTCTATTAAACACAGAAATAACACTAAAAATCTCCTTCTTTTATCAGACAGCATGATCCAAACTAATTCAGAAAGATATATGAATGGAAGACAAAAGAGTGCAAATATACTTTTGTCTTAAAAACTGTTCTAAAGGCACCATTTGTTTCAACAGAGAGAATTAAGTTCCACAGGTCTTTGACACACAATGTTAATAATCAATTAGTAAGGATTTTTTGGAATGTTGTTGGACTGTCAAATTACAGTTTAAGTTATACAAAGAGACACGGGCAGCACAAAGTGAAGCAGAAGTACTGAACTGTACAGCCACCCACACACCAAGTTCCAAAGCCTTCTATCATAAGCTGTCCTAGGAACCAGCCCTGGCAGCAGACATCAGATGGAAAAGCCACCACTTGCAGTATTAAGCTAACATTTTAAAAAGCACACACCAGCACTTAACACCATCAAGCTGCTATGGTAAAGGTCTCTTCTTCTCCTAAAGTTAAGAAAAATGAAGTTTCAAAAAAATAGTAGTTAAGAAAACATCTAAAAGCTTCTCTTACAGCTATACTTTTTTCATACAATAGCCATCAGCAAGGTTACACAGATGTCCACATACAATCACATTAAATGTTTCCTGTTAGCTGACTTGAATTGAGTTCCAGTAGTTTGTATTTCCCATGTGTTTATCCCTACTGACCTCCCGAAGGAACTTGAATAGTGAATCTGTGATACTAGTAAATACATCATGATACTATTTATCTTTACTAACAGGTTGAAGAAAGTGTGCTGAAATAGAAAATGGGAATTTATATTTTCATGGCTTACTGCACTAGGCTAACCTAATTAGCTTTATGTTTATAGAACTTTGTATATACTGTTACAGTGCTGCTTGAACAAAGAAAGGATTTGTTTAAAATAAACATTAAATGCTGAATCAGGCGTAAAATAAAGTAATATTAAAATACAGACTTGTGAGTTTAATTAGTAGAAAGATTAACACATAACAAGACATATTATCACCAAAGTTTAACTAAAAATCTGTAAATATCAGCTAGCATGGATCACTGCCACATTTAGTAAGAGTATCCGAATAGTCCAGCATGATACCATATCATACATATGCAGCCTTTGCAAAAACAAAGAAGCCATAAAGTTAAGGAGCTGAGGACTACCTTGGTGGAATTTAAATGCTATGATCAGACTAGATCTGAATTCTAGAAACTGCAGCAGGATTTATGACCTGTATTAGACTTCAGCTCTCTTTCTACCAAGAATGATATTCATTTCTTTATTAATGAAACAGCAGCACTGTACAATTGGCAAGCATAAAATTATGCAGAATAGTATTGCTGAGACTGATAAAAGAAGGAAGAAACTGAGAAAAATAAAGCTTTATGAGTTCTAAACAAGTCCACCATGTAGTATGACACAGACTGTAAATTACTTCCAGCCCCCATTTATCTCACAACCTGTCCTTTTTCCATGGTGGATGGCTAGGTATTTGCAATGGACATTTGTCTAAGACCATGAAGGCAGGAAATAACTTTATCAGTGTTTGCCTACAGTCAAGTGAAGCTGGTATTAACTTTAAATTATCTAAATCCAGTATTTGTTCCTTTGGAGCACAGCAACACAGCACCCCCCTTGAAGAAATAATGGAAACTAATCCTCAAGGAGCTTTGTGCTGCCAGACCACAGCTTCCTCAACCACCACCAGCAGTCACAGATAACTCTGACCTCCAGAGTAGCACAAGTCAGTCGATTTTAGCCCGGGATGTACCAGCTTAGAGCAGTTGGAAGCAGCCTCCTCAGATAGTAGCCATAACCCCAAGCCCAAGGAAGATGGCATATACACAGTCCCATCAAAACGAATAAAGTCAGGTGGGATTGATTCTCAAATCACTTGACAACTTTACATTCCAAGCCCATACTTCCACCACAAAATTTTTCGAAAAAGCTTATTAAAACTCCACCAAACACAGATGGATTTTAGATGACCAGAAGCATATTGCTGACACCATCTTACTCACCAGATCTGCCAGTCAATCATCAAATAAAAAGCCTTTTTCATAGAACAAAGCTCCCACTGTCCAAAGCTAACCCACCCTGCAACCTACCCTTTTAGTCACTGAGCAATTGGTTGTTCTACAAAGTGCAAGATCCCTAAAAGATGGGCCTCCACACAGAAACAGAACTGCGAGCAGCGTTGCTCTCTTGTAGCTGTGTGCCTTTGCAAACTGCATCTGTTCCACCTGCCCAACAGCCCCAAGGTGAGCATAGCATGGATAAGAACTAAATAAAATGTCACAGGCACAACAGACAGCACAAATAGCAGTACAGGCTCAGCAAGTAAGCAAAGAGCATATGGATTTCAGGTGCACTTCAGTGTGATGCAGTGGGACCTTACAGGAGTAAACTGCACATCTAGCTGTGGTTTACACCATTCTCTTTGCTTTCATAAAAATGGGAAAGTGAACACAGAATTTTAGCCTGACTGTATGTTGAAAGTTTATTTTATAAATATGTCTTTTAAATACCAATGTACAGAGGCTTTTTTGCTTTGCATTTTTAAAACTAATTCAGACATCGAAACAGAGAATTCAAAATTTGGGCACATGCACATTGGAAATACTCTTTGGAGCACCATACACAAACCAGTGGGCAAAACACATTCATCACTATCTTTGACAGATACTGTAATAGCCAATGGTTCATTTATTGAGCCAAATATAATTTAATATTATAATAATATTGTACATTAATTCTATTCTTCATTTTATTTAACATTTTATGATGTATAAGCTAGAAGAGTTGAGGATAAGAATTGAGAAATTAGTAAAAAGAGAGAAGAGAGTAAAGCAATTTCTTATTAGTTAATTTTATCTTCCAATTTTTCTTATGCCTGGCAGGTGATGGTTTCTACATCAGAAAATACTATTACAGGAATTTCTCCAGTGACTGCTTCTCCTTAACATTTTCTCACATTGCCTACCTAAAAGTTAAAATTAATAAATAAATATTTGTGTGTGTGTGTGTTCTCTTGGTCCTATACAACTTCCCTCCTGTTTACAGCCCTACAGCAGAGCCCAGAGAGGAGACCTGGCATGGAGAGATGCTTTCAATAGCTAGGTGGAAAAGATCAAGATGTGCCTTATTTTTTCAAAGATGCTTCTCACCATCTGTGCTCATGACAGTTTTATTCTGGGCCAACAAATGGCCTTTTTGAAATGTAAAATTAATTTGCACTGTGTTGATAAAGCTGACTGAAGAACAGACACTTCTTACAAAGCCACACCTTCTAGTAAGTACTCTTTTTTGTACAGTAAGTTAATATAGATGTTTGTCACAGAAGCGAAACTTAGAAGAACTTACAAAAAGACATGTAGATGGTCACACAGGGACATGGGTGAGGATAAAGCATTGTCTATTTTCTGCCAGGAAAATAATCACAAAAAAAAAAGAAAGATATTTGCACATACTTTCACAGAGAGAAATACTGACATGCCAGTGGAGGGGAGGAAATAATGTCATTTGTCACATCTCTGTGCTAAAAGATAATCTTTTTCTCAAAAAAATTAACTTAAGCTCTATCTACAACTATTCTGAATATTTATCTACTTTGCAGTCCACAGCAATTTTTTAGCAAATATATTTTGCTATGTACTTACTGTTTCATTTAGCAGTTTTCTAATAATGGGAATTATCATTATTTCAATTTTCAGCAAACACCAAATAAACCTCCCATTGCTGTGTCACTCTCCATCTTAGGTTTATAGCCTGTATAACCCAGAATAGCTTTTTATTTATAGAAAAACTGTAGTAAAAACTTACAGAGGAAAAATTTACAACAAACCCCATATATTTCTAAGCAATGTACATGAAACATTCTCTTTATTTTTACGTACAGACCTCAGCTTAGAGCATTAAGCCTCTCTAGCAAGAAGCAATTATCACTTAGATCACCACAAGAAATACTGTTCAAATTCTGCTTAGGTGTTAGTGATGTTATCAGCTCCTAGAAGAGATAGAAAATTCAGGGGTGGAGTTTGGCAGGCTTTAGAATAAAGGTTTTTATACTTAAATCTCAGTATAAAGCTTACAGACTTGATTCAACATTGATTAATGGAACTGACTATACCTCAGCTCTCAGCTAAAGCACATTGAAAAGGGAGATGAGAAGATACAGTTATGCTTATGTTCCAGAAATGTGAGCATTTTTGTCCAATGAATAGCTATCAAACATCTTCTTGAGTTTAATCCATCAGATAGAGGCAATATTTATACAAAAGTAAACTAACTATGCAATAGGAAGGCAAACAAGTTGAAGGATAAGATGTTACATTTCTTTAACATATGATTGTGTAGCACTATCTTCCAATAGTTTCATGTCATTAACACAATCTCTTTTTCATCAGAATATGAATTTTTATGATGAAAGTCTTTATGTAACACTAATCTTTCTATTATGACCAGAGGGAATATACTGTAATAATATTAGAAATCTTCATTTGTTTCTTCATTCAGTGATTCAAAGATGATGTCCTGGTTTAAACAGAATTAAATGACTAAAAATAAACTATACTTATGGACATTATCTCATGCCCTTTTAACTTCCCTTCTACATGGAGACAACTCACTTATTGGAGGAAACTAGTACCCTCTGAAACTATCACAGTGTTGTAATCATTGACCTGTTTTCCTAATGTCACAGCACGGGTGTTGCACCACTGGGCAGTGAGTCAGCAGGAGCCCCAGCACTGAGGGCATGATTCTTTCTAAATGCTGGACAGCTAGAAGAAGACTCAAGAGGCAAGAGAAGAGCTCTTGTACTAGAAACACTAGGTCGAGAATCTGGAATCAGGCTAAAAATCTGTTAAATACCAGCAACCACAGGACAGACAGATTTTCAGTCCTGTAAAACTCAATTCTTGCCATGTAAGCTGTTGTCTTCTACTCCCTTCAAATGAAACAAAAACCATCCAAAAGCACAAAGACAGATTCTTCACTTTTGGAGTTAGGGTGAAGCCTGTGGCTGCTCCTTAAGGACCTTTGGAGAACTGGGGGGATAAAGACTATGAATCCCCCTCCCAATTCTTGATAAAATGGGGGGAGTAGGAAAGAAGACTATATGCCACCCTTGTTCTCCCCCTCACTGAGCATGAACTTGGTCTCTTCAAGGGTCAGTTAACCCCACCTGTCACCTCTCATGTAACTGTTAGTCTGATATGCCCTGACTGCACTGTAAATTAGCAAGTCAATTTGGTCATCAAAAGTTATCTGTTGGCAAAGGGCTAAAAGACTTTTAGGGATTTTAAGTGCTACTTTCCATTGGCTAAGCATTACTTAGCTTGAACTCCTGATGGTGACCTCCTTGACACTAACGAGCCCTACATCTTTTCCCCTCACTCAACATTACTCTGCTCTATGAGCTACTTTTATTAGCAGGCCAATGACTCCAATGAATTTTTGACACCAGGCAGTATTCAGCACAAATCAAGCAATTCTTCCATCAAGTTTAACTGTATTGAGTTAGAGGAAGCAATTGATTGCTACTGTAAACCTGTGTCTTCCAGACAAGCTAATTTCTTCTCATGCAACACTGAATGAATAAACAAAAACCCTACATGCTGGTTATAGATAGCCAGATCTACCTGTTGTCAAGTATGCAGAAAAAAAAAAAAAAGGTGTGTTTCACTGAAAGTCACAAGTGTAGGTTACAAAGCAGATGAATTAAATGAGACAAAAATAGAAATACTAAAAGCAACCCTAAACTACCTAATCTAAATTACCTACTGACATAAAGATACTAACTGGTCCCAATTCAAATTTACTGTAAGTGAAAATGCATATGGCAATCCAAGTGTTGCTTTTTCCCCAGAAATGTTGGAATGATTTGACAGCTTGCTGTAGAAGACCTATTTCTCCCCCTGTGCGCAGCTTTTAGCAGTAGCAATACTCATACAAACAAAATGGAGAGACTGGAGGAAAACATTCTGTGCTGAAATTCATTCAGTCAGGACTTCAGACAGCTGGTTAACTTTATGATCACTGACAAAGCTCCAAAGTGGATGTCTCCTCTGAGTTACTTTGTTCAGGTGACCACAAAGGCAGCGATAACACCTTGCTTCTGTAAGCTTCCAGTATGTTTTAACCATTTAAATTTACAGATGTACTTCTTATGTTTTATATATTTAAAAACAAATGGAGTAACAAATAGGTAGGGGAAAAAAAACAAGCTGTATGTCTTGTGGTATATTAAATATGGTATAGATTATGCCCTAACTTCCAAAGAAAAAACAAGAAAAAAAAGCCTTTTAAAATTTACCCACAGCTTTCGATCTCGAAATAAAATTACCTCCTTCTCATCTTCATTATTTTTACTGTCCTTTACACTCCAGCTCTAAAGCACAGGATGGTGATGGCAAGTTTGTTCCAAGGTACACACACAAACTGTATGAAGTAGAAGACTAGGTGAAATTTATGGGTCAGATATGTCAAAAAAACCTTATGAAAAATAATTTCCTCACTTCCTCACTAATAGTCTCTGAAAGCTTCTAGGCATTGTCAGATCTTTTCTAAATTCAAAGCACAGTACTGATGTGGATATCTATTTACATATACATACATATATATTGCATATTATATGTGCAGATGCTGAAATATGTTTGTGTAAAATGCCACTGATAAACCCCCAAGACACAGACACTGCTGATTTCTGATACTTGACAAGGTCTAAAAAAGTCAGAATAAAGAATTCCAAGATTTATTTCAAGAGCATTTCATAAGATGTCTGAATTTAAAAAGCCTTGGTTACCAAATAAGCAGCTGACAGTTATTTCTTGTGTAATGTACTTCAGAAATAACCTAACACGATTGTGGTATCTCCAAACTTACATTCTCATTAAGAAGTGAGCAGGTGGGTTTCAGAGTACATGAAAGCATCATGCTCCTAGTAGAGGTAACCTTTTTTGTCCTCATTAGGATGAGTGATGACAGCAGTGAAAAAAAACTGAAGCATTTTCTCTTTTCTTTTTCCTTCCTTTTCCCAGTATAGTAAAAATAACCAGCAGAGAGGATTCTTTGCAGCAGATGAATAGATCCATACTGGTTTCATGGTTTAGTTTATTAGACAAGAAGTATCCAGGTATTTCTATCTTGTGTTTGACTCAGGATGACATTGAAAGAAAATGCTGCTTGCTATTGCAGCATTTGATCCAAAATTCTTCTTTGATCTTGTTCTTAAAACGTTGCATTTTGTCTTTCCTCCTATCATCCTTTCCAACATACTGCAGGATGCAAATCAAACAGCACACCACCAGGAGGGCAGCGACTGCAAGATTAATAGAACACACCAACAATCGTTTGGCAAAAGAACAACTAGAGTTAAGAAAGACCATCCTTGTGTAAAATCAGCTGGACACTCAATTCAAAGTGAAAGTGGAAGGAAATAAAAATCTGGTAATTAAAAAAAAAAACCCTAGAATTTATACATTTAGACATTTTCCATGAGAACTCAAGTTATCAAAAATAAACACATTCACACACGCACGCAAATGCTCCCTCCTAATGATTTCCATCTCTCTACACTAACCGTTACAGATAGCTTCCCTAACACCCCTACCTTCCCAGAGAATGGGAAACTGAAAGGCATGTGCCTGTTGGGGCACTTTCAGGCTTAATGGGTCAATCTATTCTGTTAGGAAAAAAAAAAAAAAAGGAAAATTATCTAAAAGTCTGCCCACGGAGAAAGGAAAATATCTCCATACTGTTTCAGAGGTTAAAGAAACAGATGTCCTACTTCTTAATCTCACTTCAAATTGTTCCTATTTTGATCAATCTCCTGTTCAGTTCTGCTGCTGCTCTTCAGTCCTCACAAAAATGGCAGAGCAGACAGCATTTGTGTGCCACCCCAGCCACACATCACTGCCTGCAGCAAGCTCTGCTGACTTGGAAGGAGTAACAGAAGAACAGGGAGAGCTTTTAGATCTCTTCAGTGTCAGAAACCAGGGGTAGTCATGGTCTACTCTTTGTGGCTTAGGTGAGGAAAGTCAAGGGGTTCTCTAGTTTGCTTCAGCCATGGGTACAGCAGAGGAAAGAAGGAAGAGTACAGAGGAGCTGATTCAGTATCACATATGCTCAATTTAAGAACTGAGAGGAGCAGCTCATTGCATTTCCATTCATCATTATTTAATTCAATCTTCCCTCTACCAGTTTTTCTGCAAGCCGTAGGCTGAAAGGTCACACAGAAATATATTCACTGCTGCTAAATTTGCAGAAATAAGGGATAGCCAGAATCAAAGCAGATGAGTCCCAACAGCAAAAACCCAACTATGTTTGAGTATAATTTCACTTGCTATCTAAAAATTTTGCTTAGAAATGTTCTGACTCAATGATTCACAAAAAACACTGCACCTTCAAGAGCTCCAAAGGCAAAAAACCCAGCTCTACCACGATGATAACAAAAGGTCTAAGATACACCGAAAAGGCTGAGGCTGTAGATACTGCCATAGTAAGAGAGAACCAAAATGGTTCAAGGTCTTGAAAAAATATAGTTGATGTTAAATGCTATGCAGCATATCATAAGCAAGTAAAAAACACATTGTTTTATTTTCTTAAGTTTCTTAATGATGAAATAGAGTTCCTGTTCAAAAATTGTCATAAGACTTATTTTAGCTTTAAGACATATTTTGTTTTCAATTAAAATAAAAAGCTTTCATTTTGTTTACCAACAGTAGTGACAAGAGCAAATATTTGCAAAATAATTGTGCCTAAGAGAACAAAATAGGTACTAGCATCAATTCCTACTAACACAGAATGCTAAGCAGGTTGCCTGAAATTAATTTAAAATATTAATTGCATTCAGTCACAGGA